>OW964572.2:31396636-36396636 GCA_943138885.2 Tholera decimalis | reverse complement strand
TTCTCGTCGGTACAATTACTTAATAAAACTGCTACCCCTTTTATTCTTCTTTTTTCCCGGTGTCCTAAACATAGTGACGAATTCGCAATTTCAACCTTCCTTAACTATAGTGTGTAACTGTTCTTTCTGACGTTTTAATAGTCTGCGTAAAACGGTATTTGGTCATTGTAATCATTGGTGGCATTGTAATCAAGGTAACAAAAAATAAATTTAAAACAACAACTCGTAACAAAGCAAATTTAACGAGAACTACTGACGCACCAATCGCGCGCTCGGAGTGGTGCTACGTCATAACCCGCGTCCCGCTGACACCTAAAAATCGACTTCTGCGCATTGAACGAGTCTTGCCAAGTTATTTGGCGTTACCTATACCACACAGTACATTTTATATAACCTATACTACACAGTACAAACAACGAACGGTGCAGAACGGTGTGACCATTGTTATAAAGTAAAACTTTTATTTTTACTCTTTTGACATTACTGACGTCATAACTGTCAAGAGCTCAGCTCACGCGATGACTTATGTCATTAGTCACCCGATATGTATTGCTATTTATCTGGGAATATTTCAGCAAAATACCAAGTTATCGTAGCAAACAGCTAATATTACTGATAATCACTTTCACGTAACGCGTGATAATGAATATCGGACGTGCGTACGATGAGAACAAGTGGAAAAAAGTGTGAAGTTGTATTCCAATGTTTACTTCAGTGAGTGTTTTTATTAGTTAAGATGGATAATAGCAGTGATAAGAAAGACGATACGACTGCTCAGAAGAAAGAAGTACTCTCTAGCTTACAGAAAATATGTTTAGTGTGCGGCGATAAGGCTCTAGGTTACAATTTTAACGCGATTTCGTGCGAGAGTTGCAAGGCGTTCTTCAGACGAAACGCCCTAGCTAGCAAGGAGTTTAAGTGTCCGTTCACGAACAACTGTGTGATCACTGTGGTTACGAGGCGGTTTTGTCAAAAATGTCGACTAGAAAAATGTCTGGCTATAGGTATGGTGAAGGAATACATAATGTCGGAAGAAGACAAAGCGGAAAAGAGACGCAAAATAGAAGAAAACAGAGCTAGGAAACGCCAACGTGAGCCTGATGATGCCGTGACGAGTTCTAAGAACGCGAAACGAGATGATGAGGGTGACACAGGATTTATACCACTACAAGACACCGTGATTCAGTATGACACTCTAAGTACAACATGCAGTCCCAGTAGTACTGTCCAATCTCCGCTGTCAAATGAAATAGATACTTCATTACAGTCTCCACAGTACAACTACCCTCCCGCTCCACCAATCACAAGTAATGAACCGCCTTACAATATGAAGATATACCCTATAGATGAGAAATCGGTAATTAATCGAGCAATTTATGAACAACGAATGATTGAGTCATACATGTACGAGAATGGTGAAAGTAATATGTACGGGGAGACACCAAAACAGAATAGTATAAGGTCTGTGGAATTATTTAATATATTCATAACTTTGTATTGTTTATGATTATTTAGATTTGAATTGTCTCATTATATTTTATTGCTTCTCTTTGTAGTCTAGTAAATTCTTATTGAATTAGAGTAACAATTGTCTAACTGAAGTTTTCCACTTATAGATTAATTAAACTTCATAAACTACTTAAGGAAAATGTATGGCATTAGTAAGTTATAGGCATTGGTTAGTCCAAAACCCAAAAGAACTTAAAGGCCATTTTGAAGAACAATGTACTCTTAAATGTCCACAAAGAGAATCTAGACATATCATTAAAACCCCTTTTAACATTAGTAATTAATATAATTACTAGTTAAAGGTTGTTGTATTCCTCATACAAATATGTATTCAAGAAATATTAGCAAATTATTTTATTAAACGTATTACTACTAAACTTACTAAAAGGTCTAAGTTCATATTGTTGAAGGCCGAGTTATGATTACTATAATATTTGTCCTATCAACAAAAATAAATCCCCAATTTATACACATATTTGCAAAGCATAGGCCTTTGAAAATATGCTAATAAATTGCAAAAAATAATTAGTAGTTAGCAATATATATGGTATGTGAATAAAATGTCCCAAAGTATGATTTTCTCTATATTTTTCTAGATTGATCCTGCATGGAACAAATATTATTATTTATGTCTTGTTAATATTTGTTCCGTGCAGGATCAATCTGTGACATGCGGAGTGTCATAGAAAGAGCCAATCACTCAGCCACTGAACCATTTAATATTAGATTACTACATAAAACCCAAACACACACATGACAGTTAAATAAATTATATTTTAGGGTATTTTTAGGTAAATATAAACATTTATTTTTTTAGAACAAGAATTCAAATTACCTTTGAGAAATGAGAACTAATAATGATTGTCGATAGATATCACATTACTAGCAATCTTGTTAACCCCTCCAACTAAGCTAAACATGCTTGTGTCTGGAGTGGGTTCACAGCAATAGTGTAATGAGTGAGGTTCGAACCCACAACCTCTTGATCATCAGACCAACACCTTAGCCATTAGGCTATTGTCACTTCAAAGATTCTCTATTATTTATTATATTTAGTAAATAGTGTTGCCAATTTAGTAGTTTCTCCACTAAAATTGGTGGTTCTAATCCTCCATGTAGTGGCGAAATAATGCTTTTAGTGGCTGGTGGATTTTTCTAGTGGTTTAACAATTTAGTTTTGGTTTCTAAAATGCCAATCATTCAGCCACCAAGCCACTTACACGACAATAAATACATATTCATATAACTATACTTCTTCATACTACTTTTTTTATTAAATGATATTAACGTTTATTGTATCAGCAGCATCAAGTTCATGTAATTTTTGTTAGTGGTTTTCTGGTGGTTTTAGAAGTTGAATCTAGTGGAGAGCTAGTTTAACTGTTGGCAACACTGTTAGTAAATTTTGTATTTCAATATTTGAAACACCATCTTGATTTTTTTCTATATTCCACGATCATCACACTTCACTCCCTCCCATACTAGACCCAATATAATGGTTGTAATTGACAGATCAATATTGACAAATAGTGACAAGACAACATACAAGGAGACTCCACCTCAGCATGTGTGCGAAGAGATCCCATCCACCAGCACCAATCCTGATGTCAACAAGGCCAGGGATATACTGCAGGATGTTGAACGGTTAGTACTTACTTTACTTAAACAGACTATAGCGTTCTCACTGCTAGGACACAGGCCTCTTTTCTGATGCTTTGGGTAATTTTCATGCTATACTTAACTAGTTGTTGCCTGCGACTTCATTCACATAAACTTACAAACTTTCATGTCCTATTTCAACTCTTTAGGGGCGGATTTAAAAAAAAAAAAACAAACCCATCCGGTTCCTTCAACTGCTCTTACGTTCCGAGGCCACGGTATCCTGTTAGAACATTCCGCAACCCCGGCAGACAACAAAAGTGAAATTCAGAAGGAAGCGTTAGTTGGACTCCATTCCGTGTCCGTAATTTCGGGGACACCTCTACATCCAATCTGCCAAGAGAGCCAGTTTTTTTATCGATTGGTCAATGCCAATCTCTCACATAATTTGAAGTGCTGTTATATCGATCTCAATTGTCCCAAATAGTGATTCAAGGGTACACCTGTTAGAGTGCTGCCATATTTATAGCTAGTGTTGCCCGAAATCAGTCTTGGTCTTGTTCTTGCATTTTTTCAAGACCAAGACCGCCTAATTTTAGCAAGACCAAGACTTACCCTGCAAGATTTAAGCAAGAACAAGACTAAGCCTGCGAGATTCTTGCGTCTTGCAGTTAGTTCAGACTGTCGTTTTCTTTATGTTATTGTATATAAAATGAGAAAACTTACATTGCAAAAACACAGAGGAAGGGCAGGCAATGCGGGGGAAACAATGAAACTTAGGCAGCTCTTAAAAGAACTATTTATGTGTTCTCCGAGTTTGGATCGTTGTCCAGAGCCGGATTATTCGATGAGAACGTTAATGCGCTGGCTCTGACCGAGGTGCTGCTTAAGGTTACTACCATCAACAGTGATACAGGTCCGGCAATGAGCAAATTGCACAAGATTAGCACACACAGAATATCGATCCATGGTTTTTTTTTATAAGAAATCAGCGTAAAATATTAAGTTGTTGTTCAGTTAACTTAATATTTTTCAACTTTCTTTAAAACTAGTACTCACGCGGGGCTTCGCTCCCGTGGATTCTATCACGGTAAAAACATAACTCTCCTTTTTTGCAGTCGCGTAAAAGGTAGCCTATAACCTTCCTCAAGCTTCAAGCTACTTCCATACCAAATTGCATCCAAATCCACCCAGTACTTTCGAAGATTAGCGCGTTCAAGCAAACAAACAAACATACAAACTTTTCCGCTTTATAATATTAGTATAGATTTTAAATGGCGGCTATCCTGACCTTTGTATTGATTCATTTATGCAGTTTTAAAGCGTAGGTATCAGTGCATCAATATATTAAAATGTAATCATACATATAAAACTCTCGTATTTTTTTTTTTCGTTAATATAAGTACTTAAGTAATTAACGACAATTGATTTTCTCATTAATTAAACTAAATACAGATACTGATACTTTTATCTCGTCTGCATTAAATAAGTCAGTATTGTTGTTTCACAGTTTTCATTGGATTTTATTACAAAATGTTTTTATTTTTTGTCGTATCGTATTATCGTGATTAGTTAATACTCGTGTGTAATATTTGTACGATATCGACTTATGCGCATTACGAACAATAATATAAACATACATTGTACAAAATATCGATTAAAAGAAAAAGAGTGCATCCCTAGTTTTGACCATCGCGGCACTTTAAAAGTACGCGGCTTTGTTGACTACAAAGTCGGGTCGGATACTATAAACTGTCAAAGAAAGTTTGCATCTATTCGGAAGTACAAGGTCAAGATATGAGTACACGCGCAGGCGCCTTCTATTGATATCGCATACAATCGTCGCCACCGCGACGCGCTCCCATATGAGAAATATTGTAAATACTTATGTGTATAAATTGTCTACAATACTAATCAAATGAGTGACGTTACGTCACGCATTTTGTGTTTTAAAATCACACACACCCAAAAATTTAGATAAGCATTGTCGGTTTATCAACTTCTATCGTACTCTAGCAGTTATTAAGTCTGTAGGTAGCGTACCTAGGCAAAGTTTATTTAATGAATGTAGATTAATTCCATCAAAAAAAGAACATAATACACAGAATATTATCTACATAATATCTACATTTTATTGCTACGTAGGTAAACTATACCTATCCGGCAACGCATCTGTTTTATTAATTTTATTTTATTTTATTTGGGAAAAAAAAAACGTCATTACATTAAACATAATAATAATGAGTTATATAAAACTAAATCAATGTAATAACAACAACATTTTCCACATATTATTTAAAAGGTATGCTATGATTAATCTTCCAAAGAATCATTATTTTTATCAAAGAATGCCGTCCTTTATCGGTATGTCGGCGTGTGCTTATAAATAGAAGTATTTATTTCAATTTTAATCATTCCAAATTGAGCTTCGCTTTGAGTATAATGTAATAATTGTTTTTTACTCTAATCCTTGTTGTTCTCGGACTGATAAGATTACAATTTGACATGTGGGACGAATATTCAAATTCAGTCAAGTTAATTTGTTTTTTTATATGTTTAACCATGTTTTAGCACATGTAAGCTTATTAAATGTAGACTTTCATTAAGAAACCAACGGACTTTCGTGGGACACGGTAGGTAGCTCAGTTGGTTAGAGCGGCTAGAGCGGCACGGATCGCCGAGGTCATGGGTTCAGACCATGAGGTCCGAACACAGAGATGATGTGTCAGTTGATATTTCGAATTTCTTATTCAATTTATTCATTTGGTAGGCCTTTACTATGCCTATGTCAATTCAAGCTCAAAATGTACCTACTCTGTTACATTGTTCTAAGATCTAAACTATCGTTTCATAAATAGCAATAGGATAATCGTTAATTGCAAGACTCTTGCGAGACTGCGAGACTCTTGCGCAAGACCAAGACTAGTAGCGCAATACCAAGACCAAGACCAGGTGTATTGACGCAAGACCAAGACTGGCTGATAGTACACTTGCATGACATTCAATGACTCACGTTTGGATCAAAACAGGGGCGTAGCTACCGCCGTATCAGCCGTATCAATTATACGGGGCCCCCGAGGTACAGGGGCCCCGACATATGCCAAAATTCGTAACATGTTATTCACAATGTCAAATTCTCATGGTGAATGAATAATGACTATATGATACTCTGTAAATACTTTTTAGCACGCTCTCTCTCTCATTTTCTTCATACAAGACGACAATAAAAACTCTACCTATTTTTTAGTAATTTTCATTTTCGAGGCCTCTCAAGGTACTATTTCTATGATAGTAGAAGCTATTTCGTACAAGACAAACTTTCAGAAACATTTGATACGGGGCCCCATTAGGACTAGCTACGCCACTGGATCAAAAACGATAAAACTGACCGAAGCCACAAACGCCACTATATTTTTAGTAAAGTAGATCTACTAGCTTCTATAATTTTAGTAACGCTAACGTAATATTTGCATCTCAGGAGCAGTGATGGCAAGGGTGGATCCAGGGGGGTCATGGGGTCATAAACCCCCCCCCCCCTGGGCTGGGTCCAGGACCTAGGTGGACCACTAATTAAAATTTTTAAACATTATTACTAGATAATACTCCAGTTTCTATTGTTGTCATCCATTCAAACTTTCACATTTGTATATTTATTATTTATTTATTTAATTTTTATGTACAATAGTGGTACATGGGCGGACTTGCAACAAGGCATTGAATATGCCCAGTCAATATTATTAGAATGATAAATAAATAATTAATACCACAAGAGTTAACCCAACTAATATCCTCTTATCTAGACTTTTTAAATATCTTTAATTACTTACGAACATAGACAATACGAAATTCATTCAAAATGTAGTCTGTAAGCCTTGGTAGTGAGGTGAGTTCAAAATGATAAGGATAATATTTGTCAATATTCTCCTTATCAGGTTATCAGAGACCTTGTCCGGTTAGCAACAGATATTGACGGAAGGAACGCTACTCTGAAATAGCTGGACGGTGCTTTGTCGTAAATATTAGTCATCGGAGTTTAGAAAGATACACACAATTTATAGCGTACTAGCTTTTGCCCGCGACTTCGTCCGCGTGGGAGGTTTTTCCTGCGTAAACCCCGACCCCGTGGGAATTTCGGGATAAAAACCATCCTGTGTCCTTCCCAAGGTCCTGAACTATTCCCATGCCAAATTTCATCTAAATCAGTTCAGCGGTTTAGGCGTGAAAAGGTAACAGACAGGCAGAGTTACTTTCGCATTATTATATTATACTATATAAAGCTAAATTACCACTCACTGACTCACTGACATAATTGTTCTCCCAGATGGTGGATGGGGAGGTGGGTCACTGACGTATAAATCATATGGACTGGAAATGTTTGACTATAGAAAAAACAGTTATACAATTATGAGGTATATCGACGCCAAAATCATAAAAATACTGGCATCTCTTTTTAACTTTCGTAATTTTGCGTAAATGAAAAAGGATAGTAGTATTTTTGACAGTTACTATAATGGCAACCCTTCATTCCAGCGTCATTGAAATACCTATTTGCGGCCGAGTCGCCATTTTATCCTCTCGCTGTTTGGTACCAAAGTTGGGTACGTCAGCTGTCAAAAGCTCTTGAGCTGTGCTTTTAATTTGTGAATTTTTGAGTAATTTGCTGTGTTATTCCGTTTGAACTCGGTTCTATAGTGGAAATCGTCAATAGCGAGATGCCCAATTGCAATATAATCGGATGTGGCAATAAAAGAAGCGGAAATCACCCGAACATAACTTTGCACCAGTTCGTACTAAATTTCAGCTGAAATATCTTTAGATTTAGATAATAAACAATAGATTCTGCATTTGTTAAAGAGTTTCAACAATAAAGCATTCATAATTTCCATTTTATCTTTATTTTCAACAGTTGTACTTCATGAAATCATTATTTAATTATTGAAGGAATAGAGTAGTGCATTTAGACACTTTTATATTTATCGATAATGCTATTTTATGGTTCTTTATTGGTTTTTTGTTTTACTTTCAAGGCTCCTACTAAAAAAGGAAAAAAAAAAATTTGGTTGGAACAAAAAGATGTCAACAAAAATAATCCATATTTGTTCTCTTCACTTTGAAGAATCATGTTTCAACCGGACACTGAATAAAGTAACATTGCGTGCGTGTAATTGAGGTATACTTCATGAATTTGACATTCAAATATTATGGGAAGAAATCTATGGAAAGAATATCTCATAGAAATTACCTGAACAAAATTGTATTGTTCAGAAATGAGTGAGATTGATTTGCTTAATATACTTTATTATAATTATTGTTGACTTTTAATTAAAACCCACAATCATCTGCATTTTAGAAAAGGTAGGTGTTGAAAACTTAATATTAAAAACAGTTTGCAAAAAATTTTTTAATTTTTCTGGTTTATGTTCCCCCAAGACACATATTCAAAATTAATTTATATACGTTACACGTCCATGTTTGGGTCACAGAAATTCATATTATGTGTAGGTACTAAAATTCAACTAAATCGATCCGTTAGATTCGGAGCAAATTGGCTGTGACAGACGCACGGACAGACAGCAACTAGTTACCTTTATAGAGATTCTTTAAGGGTTCCTTTTTAACCGACTATGCGACGCATAGGAGGGTAATGTATTTATCAATCTATTTATGTATGTATGTTTGTTCCTATGTGGCGCTCTAGAGCCCAAACGCGTAGGCCGATTTTGATGATTCTTACGTCAATTGATTCATTCGGCTTTATCTTGTGAGTGTCACTAAAGACATGACAGTAATCAAAATTCAATATGGTGGCAACCAGACGCCATATTGTGATAAATAAAAAACTTAAGTCGAATAACTATGTCAAGTGGGGAATCGTTGAATAGGTTTTTGAAAATCATCTTGAGATTTCTAAGATCGTTTTTCATTTTAAATTACCATTTAGAATCTATAACGATTTAAAATTGGTCAGCAACCATGCTCACTTAAATTTTCATAAAACTGTAATATCATAAAGTTTTTAGATAATCGTATAAGTAATATGTAGAAAATAAGTATTATTTTAGAATTCTTAAAATCGAATGAAAAACCCAGAATTTTTACCTAATAGGTACAGTGGGAGACAAATAATTCTAACTAAAAACTGTAAAATAAAATGGTAAATATAAAAAATTTAAAACCCGACTGCGTTAAAAGCGATCTTTAAAAAACATGACCTAATCTCATGCAGTCGGAGGCAACAGGTGTTTATTTGTTAAGTTTAGTTGTTTTTTTCCTTGAGGTTTGGAACCTTAAAAATAATGATTATGGTGGTTCCGTCAATGTAGCCCGTGAAATTAAAATTTTTATACGTTTTTTGCAAATTGCAGCTCATAGATCTGATGTATTAGGTCGTATGTTAATCAAAATGTGATAGGTATGCGCTGTGCGACAAAAATTTAATTATTATTAAAATTTTACGATACTTAATTATTTTTTATTACATTTCAAAGGCTAGAAAACTTTGGGGTATTTTTACTCGTAGATATTGTACTGTGAAAACTTGAAAACATTTCACGATCTTTTATCGATGTTATTACCTATATAGAAATATCGATAGGGGCTGCTCTATTAGCCGCCATTTTATCCTCTCAGTAAAGTGTAGGTATACACGTTTTTCTTGTAGGTATGCCAAGTCCATATGATTTATACGTCAGTGAGGTGGGTATATTTTGACAGATTCGTAAACAAGTAACTCTGAAACCTACGGGAAAAGTGCCAAACCTCCCCTTTTCCCCCCCCTTCTCCCCCCTCCCTATCGTATCTCGGAAACTACGAGACCCGTATTTTTTTTTTTTACGGATTCGTATAGAGGAGGCTCGGTAAAGTAAAAACCATTTTTCAAAGTCCCCCCCCCGCCCCCCTTCTCCCCTCCCTTTAGGCGGATCTCGGAATCTAAGAGACTTGGAACATTTTTTTTTTCAGATTCATTTAGAGGGGCAATGCTTTAGTCGAAATACTTGTGCAACCCCCCCCCCCATCACCCCCCCCTCTTTTTTTTTTTTTCACAAGCACGCGAGGTGCTTGCACCTCGCGCAACACGCAAATACTTGATTTAGAGGGGCAATGCTTTAGTTTTTTTCACAAGCACGCGAGGTGCTTGCACCTCGCGCAACACGCAAATACTTGATTTAGAGGGGCAATGCTTTAGTTTTTTTCACAAGCACGCGAGGTGCTTGCACCTCGCGCAACACGCAAATACTGAACCCCCCATCACCCCCCCACTTTTTTTTTTTCACAAGCACGCGAGGTGCTTGCACCTCGCGCAACACGCAAATACTAACACCCCCCATCACCCCCACCCCCCCTTTTTTTTTTTCACAAGCACGCGAGGTGCTTGCACCTCGCGCAACACCCAAATACTAGTTATATTATATAAAGCTAAATTACCACTCACTCACTGACTCACTGACATAATTGTTCTCCCAGATGGTGGATGGGGAGGTGGGTATATTTTGACAGATTCGTAAACAAGTAACTCTCAAACCTACGGGAAAAGTGCCAAACCTCCCCTTTTCACCCCCCTTCTCCCCCCCCCCCCCCCTATCGTATCTCGGAAACTACGAGACCGGTATTTTTTTTTTACGGATTCGTGTAGAGGAGGCTCGGTAAAGTAAAAACCATTTTTCAAAGTCCCCCCCCCCCCGCCCCCCTTCTCACCCCCTTTAGGCGGATCTCGGAAATTAAGAGACTTGGAAATTTTTTTTTTTCAGATTCATTTAGAGGGGCAATGCTTTAGTCGAAATACTTCTGCAACCCCGCCCCCTATCACTCCACCCCCCCTTTTTTTTTTTTTTTTCACAAGCTCGCGAGGTGCTTGCACCTCGCGCAACACGCAAATACTAAACCCCCCCATCTCCCCCATCACCCCCCCCATTTTTATTTTTTATTTTTACAAGCACGTGAGGTGCTTGCACCTCGCGCAACACGCAAATACTAAACCCCCCCATCACCCCCCCATTTTTTTTTCACAAGCACGCGAGGTGCTTGCACCTCGCGCAACACGCAAATACTAGTTATATTATATTATATAAAGCTAAATTACCACTCACTGACTGACTCACTGACTGACTCACTCATTGACATAATTGTTCTCCCAGATGGTGGATGGGGAGGTGGGTATATTTTGACAGATTCGTAAACAAGTAACTCTCAAACCTACGGGAAAAGTGCCAAACCTCCCCTTTTCCCCCCCCTTCTCCCCCCCCCCCTATCGTATCTCGGAAACTACGAGACCCGTATTTTTTGTTTTTTACGGATTCGTATAGAGGAGGCTCGGTAAAGTAAAAACCATTTTTCAAAGTCCCCCCCCACCCCCCTTCTCCCCCCCTTTAAGCGGATCTCGGAATCTAAGAGACTTGGAACATATTTTTTTCAGATTCATTTAGAGGGGCAATGCTTTAGTCGAAATACTTCTGCAACCCCCCCCCCCATCACCCCTCCCCCTCTTTTTTTTTTTTTTTCACAAGCACGCGAGGTGCTTGCACCTCGCGCAACACGCAAATACTAACCCCCCATCACCCCCCCTTTTTTTAATTCTTTTTTTTTCACAAGCACGCGAGGTGCTTGCACCTCGCGCAACACGCAAATACTAGTTATACTATATAAAGCTAAATTACCACTCACAGACTGACTCATTGACATAGTTGTTCTCCCAGATGGTGGATGGGAGGTAGGTATATTTTGACAGATTCGTAACCAAGTAACTCTCAAACCTAAGGGAAAAGTGCCAAACCTCCCCTTTTCCCCCCCTTCTCCCCCCTCCCTATCGTATCTCGGAAACTACGAGACCCGTATTTTTTTTTTACGGATTCGTATAGAGGAGGCTCGGTAAAGTAAAAACCATTTATCAAAGTCGCCCCCCCCCACCCCCCTTCTCACCCCCTTTAGGCGGATCTCGGAAATTAAGAGACTTGGAACATATTTTTTTCAGATTCATTTAGAGGGGCAATGCTTTAGTCGAAATACTTCTGCAACCCCCCCCCCATCACCCCCCCCCCCCTCTTTTTTTTTTTTTTTTCACAAGCACGCGAGGTGCTTGCACCTCGCGCAACACGCAAATACTAACCCCCCATCACCCCCCCTTTTTTTAATTCTTTTTTTTTCACAAGCACGCGAGGTGCTTGCACCTCGCGCAACACGCAAATACTAGTTATACTATATAAAGCTAAATTACCACTCACAGACTGACTCACTGACATAATTGTTCTCCCAGATGGTGGATGGGGAGGTGGGTATATTTTGACAGATTCGTAAACAAGTAACTCTCAAACCTACGGGAAAAGTGCCAAACCTCCCCTTTCCCCCCCCCCCCCCCTTCTTCCCCCTCCCTATCGTATCTCGGAAACTACGAGACCCGTATTTTTTTTTACGGATTCGTGTAGAGGAGGCTCGGTAAAGTATAAACCATTTTTCAAAGTCGCCCCCCCCCCCCCCCCCCGCCCCCATTCTCACCCCCTTTAGGCGGATCTCGGAAATTAAGAGACTTGGAATTTTTTTTTTTCAGATTCGTTTGGAGGGGCAATGCTTTAGTCGAAATAATTGTGCAACCCCCCCATCACCCCCCCACCATTTTTTTTTTCTCAAGCACGCGAGGTGCTTGCACCTCGCGCAACACGCAAATACTAGTTATATTATATAAAGCTAAATTACCACTGACTGACTGACTCACTGACATAATTGTTCTCCCAGATGGTGGATGGGGAGGTGGGTATATTTTGACAGATTCGTAAACAAGTAACTCTCAAACCTACGGGAAAAGTGCCAAACCTCCCCTTTTCACCCCCCTTCTCCCCCCCCCCCCCCCCCCTATCGTATCTCGGAAACTACGAGACCGGTATTTTTTTTTTACGGATTCGTGTAGAGGAGGCTCGGTAAAGTAAAAACCATTTTTCAAAGTCCCCCCCCCCCCCGCCCCCCTTCTCACCCCCTTTAGGCGGATCTCGGAAATTAAGAGACTTGGAAATTTTTTTTTTTCAGATTCATTTAGAGGGGCAATGCTTTAGTCGAAATACTTCTGCAACCCCGCCCCCTATCACTCCACCCCCCCTTTTTTTTTTTTTTTTCACAAGCTCGCGAGGTGCTTGCACCTCGCGCAACACGCAAATACTAAACCCCCCCATCTCCCCCATCACCCCCCCCATTTTTATTTTTTATTTTTACAAGCACGTGAGGTGCTTGCACCTCGCGCAACACGCAAATACTAAACCCCCCCATCACCCCCCCATTTTTTTTTCACAAGCACGCGAGGTGCTTGCACCTCGCGCAACACGCAAATACTAGTTATATTATATTATATAAAGCTAAATTACCACTCACTGACTGACTCACTGACTGACTCACTCATTGACATAATTGTTCTCCCAGATGGTGGATGGGGAGGTGGGTATATTTTGACAGATTCGTAAACAAGTAACTCTCAAACCTACGGGAAAAGTGCCAAACCTCCCCTTTTCCCCCCCCTTCTCCCCCCCCCCTATCGTATCTCGGAAACTACGAGACCCGTATTTTTTGTTTTTTACGGATTCGTATAGAGGAGGCTCGGTAAAGTAAAAACCATTTTTCAAAGTCCCCCCCCACCCCCCTTCTCCCCCCCTTTAAGCGGATCTCGGAATCTAAGAGACTTGGAACATATTTTTTTCAGATTCATTTAGAGGGGCAATGCTTTAGTCGAAATACTTCTGCAACCCCCCCCCCCATCACCCCTCCCCCTCTTTTTTTTTTTTTTTCACAAGCACGCGAGGTGCTTGCACCTCGCGCAACACGCAAATACTAACCCCCCATCACCCCCCCTTTTTTTAATTCTTTTTTTTTCACAAGCACGCGAGGTGCTTGCACCTCGCGCAACACGCAAATACTAGTTATACTATATAAAGCTAAATTACCACTCACAGACTGACTCATTGACATAGTTGTTCTCCCAGATGGTGGATGGGAGGTAGGTATATTTTGACAGATTCGTAACCAAGTAACTCTCAAACCTAAGGGAAAAGTGCCAAACCTCCCCTTTTCCCCCCCTTCTCCCCCCTCCCTATCGTATCTCGGAAACTACGAGACCCGTATTTTTTTTTTACGGATTCGTATAGAGGAGGCTCGGTAAAGTAAAAACCATTTATCAAAGTCGCCCCCCCCACCCCCCTTCTCACCCCCTTTAGGCGGATCTCGGAAATTAAGAGACTTGGAACATATTTTTTTCAGATTCATTTAGAGGGGCAATGCTTTAGTCGAAATACTTCTGCAACCCCCCCCCATCACCCCCCCCCCCTCTTTTTTTTTTTTTTTCACAAGCACGCGAGGTGCTTGCACCTCGCGCAACACGCAAATACTAACCCCCCATCACCCCCCCTTTTTTTAATTCTTTTTTTTTCACAAGCACGCGAGGTGCTTGCACCTCGCGCAACACGCAAATACTAGTTATACTATATAAAGCTAAATTACCACTCACAGACTGACTCACTGACATAATTGTTCTCCCAGATGGTGGATGGGGAGGTGGGTATATTTTGACAGATTCGTAAACAAGTAACTCTCAAACCTACGGGAAAAGTGCCAAACCTCCCCTTTCCCCCCCCCCCCCTTCTTCCCCCTCCCTATCGTATCTCGGAAACTACGAGACCCGTATTTTTTTTTACGGATTCGTGTAGAGGAGGCTCGGTAAAGTATAAACCATTTTTCAAAGTCGCCCCCCCCCCCCCCCCCGCCCCCATTCTCACCCCCTTTAGGCGGATCTCGGAAATTAAGAGACTTGGAATTTTTTTTTTTCAGATTCGTTTGGAGGGGCAATGCTTTAGTCGAAATAATTGTGCAACCCCCCCATCACCCCCCCACCATTTTTTTTTTCTCAAGCACGCGAGGTGCTTGCACCTCGCGCAACACGCAAATACTAGTTATATTATATAAAGCTAAATTACCACTGACTGACTGACTCACTGACATAATTGTTCTCCCAGATGGTGGATGGGGAGGTGGGTATATTTTGACAGATTCGTAAACAAGTAACTCTCAAACCTACGGGAAAAGTGCCAAACCTCCCCTTTCCCCCCCCCCCCCCTTCTCCCCCCTCCCTATCGTATCTCGGAAACTACGAGACCCGTATTTTTTTTTTACGGATTCGTGTAGAGGAGGCTCGGCAAAGTAAAAACCATTTATCAAAGTCGCCCCCCACTCCCCTTCTCACCCCCTTTAGGCGGATCTCGGAAATTAAGAGACTTGGAACATTTTTTTTTTTCAGATTCATTTAGAGGGGCAATGCTTTAGTCAAAATACTTCTACAAACCCCCCCATCACCACCCCCTTTTTTTTTATTTTTTTTTTATTTTCACAATCACGCGAGGTGCTTGCACCTCGCGCGACACGCAAATCCTAAACCCCCCCATCACCCCCCCTCCCACTTTTTTTTTTTTCACAAGCACTTGAGGTGCTTGCACCTCGCGCAACACGCAAATACTAAACACCCCCCATCTCCCCCCCCCCTTTTTTTATTAAAGTAAGCACGCGAGGTGCTTGCACCTCGCGCAACACGCAAATACTAAACCCCCATAACCCCCCCATTTTTTTTTTCTTCACAAGCACGCGAGGTGCTTGCACCTCGCGCAACACGCAAATACTAAACCCCCCATCACCCCCCCATTTTTTTTTTTCACAACACGCGATGAGCTTGCACCTCGCGCAACATGCAAATGCTAAACCCCCCCATCACCCCCCCCCCCTTTTTTTTTTTCCCAAGCACGCGAGGTGCTTGCACCTCGCGCAACACGCAAATACTAGTTATACTATATAAAGCTAAATTATACTATATAAAGCTAAATTACCACTGACTGACTCACTCACTCATTGACATAATTGTTCTCCCAGATGGTGGATGGGGAGGTGGGTATATTTTGACAGATTCGTAAACAAGTAACTCTCAAACCTACGGGAAAAGTGCCAAACCTCCCCTTTTCACCCCCCTTCTCCCCCCTCCCTATCGTATCTCGGAAACTACGAGACCCGTATTTTTTGTTTTTTACGGATTCGTATAGAGGAGGCTCGGTAAAGTAAAAACCATTTTTCAAAGTCCCCCCCCCCGCCCCCCTTCTCCCCCCCTTTAGGCGGATCTCGGAATCTAAGAGACTTGGAACATTTTTTTTTTCAGATTCATTTAGAGGGGCAATGCTTTAGTCGAAATACTTGTGCAACCCCCCCCCCATCACCCCCCCCCTCTTTTTTTTTTTTTTTTTCACAAGCTCGCGAGGTGCTTGCACCTCGCGCAACACGCAAATACTTGATTTAGAGGGGCAATGCTTAAGTTGTTTCACAAGCACGCGAGGTGCTTGCACCTCGCGCAACACCCAAATACTAAACTCCCCCATCACCCCCCCCACTTTTATTTTTTATTTTTTTATAAAAAGCACGCGAGGTGCTTGCACCTCGCGCAACACGCAAATACTGAACCCCCCCATCACCTCCCCCCCCCTTTTTTTTTTTTTTTCACAAGCTCGCGAGGTGCTTGCACCTCGCGCAACACGCAAATACTTGATTTAGAGGGGCAATGCTTAAGTTGTTTCACAAGCACGCGAGGTGCTTGCACCTCGCGCAACACCCAAATACTAAACTCCCCCATCACCCCCCCCACTTTTATTTTTTATTTTTTTATAAAAAGCACGCGAGGTGCTTGCACCTCGCGCAACACGCAAATATTAAACCCCCCCATCACCCCCCCCACTTTTTTTTTCACAAGCACGCTAGGTGCTTGCACCTCGCGCAACACGCAAATACTAAACCCCCCCATCACCCCCCTTTTTTTTATTTTTCACAAGCACGCGAGGTGCTTGCACCTCGCGCAACACGCAAATACTTGATTAAGAGGGGCAATGCTTTAGTTTTTTTCACAAGCACGCGAGGTGCTTGCACCTCGCGCAACACGCAAATACTAGTTATATTATATAAAGCTAAATTACCACTCACTCACTCACTCACTCATTGACATAATTGTTCTCCCAGATGGTGGATGAGGAGGTGGGTATATTTTGACAGATTCGTAAACAAGTAACTCTCAAACCTACGGGAAAAGTGCCAAACCTCCCCTTTTCACCCCCCTTCTCCCCCCCCCCTATCGTATCTCGGAAACTACGAGACCCGTATTTTTTTCTTTTTACGGATTCGTATAGAGGAGGCTCGGTAAAGTAAAAACCATTTTTCAAAGTCCCCCCCCCGCCCCCCTTCTCCCCCCCTTTAGGCGGATCTCGGAATCTAAGAGACTTGGAACATTTTTTTTTTCAGATTCATTTAGAGGGGCAATGCTTTAGTCGAAATACTTGTGCAACCCCCCCCCATCACCCCCCCCCCTCTTTTTTTTTTTTTTTTTTTTTTTTTCACAAGCACGCGAGGTGCTTGCACCTCGCGCAACACGCAAATACTTTTTTTTTTCACAAGCACGCGAGGTGCTTGCACCTCGCGCAACACGCAAATACTTGATTTAGAGGGGCAATGCTTTAGTTTTTTTCACAAGCACGCGAGGTGCTTGCACCTCGCGCAACACGCAAATACTAAACCCCCCCCATCACCCCCCCATTTTTTTTTTACAAGCACGCGGGGTGCTTGCACCTCGCGCAACACGCAAATACTAGTTATACTATATAAAGCTAGATTACCACTGACTGACTCACTCACTCACTCATTGACATAATTGTTCTCCCAGATGGTGGATGGGGAGGTGGGTATATTTTGACAGATTCGTAAACAAGTAACTCTCAAACCTACGGGAAAAGTGCCAAACCTCCCCTTTTCACTCCCCTTCTCCCCCCTTCCTATCGTATCTCGGAAACTACGAGACCCGTATTTTTTGTTTTTTACGGATTCGTATAGAGGAGGCTCGGTAAAGTAAAAACCATTTATCAAAGTCGCCCCCCCTACTCCCCTTCTCACCCCCTTTAGGCGAATCTCGGAAATTAAGAGACTTGGAAAATTTTTTTTTTTCAGATTCATTCAGAGGGGCAATGCTTTAGTCGAAATAATTGTGCAACCCCCCCCATCATCCCCCCCCCCTATTTTTTTTTCACAAGCACGCGAGGTGCTTGCACCTCGCGCAACACGCAAATACTAGTTGTATTATATATAGCTAAATTACCACTCACTCACTGACTGACTGACTGACTGACTGACTCATTGACATAATTGTTCTCCCAGACGGTGGATGGGGAGGTGGGTATATTTTGACAGATTCGTAAACAAGTAACTCTCAAACCTACGGGAAAAGTGCCAAACCTCCCCTTTTCCCCCCCCTTCTCCCCCCTCCCTATCGTATCTCGGAAACTACGAGACCCGTATTTTTTTTTTACGGATTCGTATAGAGGAGGCTCGGTAAAGTAAAAACCATTTATCAAAGTCGCCCCCCCCCCACCCCCCTTCTCACCCCCTTTAGGCGAATCTCGGAAATTAAGAGACTTGGAACATTTTTTTTTCGAACATTTTAGAGGGGCAATGCTTTAGTTAAAATACTTCTGCAACCCCCCTCCCCCCATCACCCCCCCCCCTTTTTTTTTTTTCACAAGCACGCGAGGTGCTTGCACCTCGCGCAACACGCAAATACTAAATCCCCCCCATATCCCCTCATCAGCCACCACATTTTTTTTTTTCACAAGCACTCGAGGTGCTTGCACCTCGCGCAACACGCAAATACTAGTTTATAATATAAGTATGGATATAGCACAAATAAAAATTTACCATTAGCACCATCTATTTTTCACAACTGACTCAGAATGGCAATGACAGGCAATAATAAAGAGGCTGTTGACTAAAATCCGACGGTATCTTGTGTTTTCAACATAACAATTGCTTAAATACAGACTCAACTTACAAAATGTCAGTCGGTCGGGACCTTCAGCTTAGCTTGCTTCCCAAGGAGTCATTGTCAAGTCACATTAGTCACCCTCCGCTGACTGATTCAAGCATTGCTTAACTTTGAAAATCCACCCGTGTGACTGTTACTATTTAACCTCGAGCTCCTTAGTCTTAATGACAGTCGATCAGGCGCGTGCATAGGATTATGACAGGGCATGCGGCGGAGTAAAAACACACAAAAACTTCTTCTTTTATAGATTTTTAGCATAGCCACAGCCACGCATCGCCACCATGCTACGATGCGTGGCTGTGGCTATGCTAAAAATCTATAAAAGAAGTTTTTGTGTGTTTTTACTCCGCCGCATGCCCTGTCATAATCCTATGCGGCGTGCATCGATCCACTTACTTCTTTCTTACTAATATTATAAATGCGAAATTTTGTGAGAATGTTTGTTCTTTTACGGAAAAACAACTAAATGGATCAGAATGAAATTTTTTAAATAGATAATTAACATCCTAGAATAACACATAGGCTTTTTATCTCGGTATTCCCACGGGATCGGAATGACACGAGAAAACCTTCTCAAGCGAACGAAGTCACGTTCAGAACCTAGTTGGTAGCAAGTGTTCCAATGTGTAAATAAGTAATCCGATGGGGCTTATTGTTAACCAACCATGTATTTATTCATTACCTTTCCAGGATAGAACCGAACTCTATGGAGTCAATACTGTGCGAAGCAATAAAGTTGGAGTTTGAAGCCTATACCTCCGTCAATCCGTGCAGTGGCTCCTCTAGAGAATTGAATGAGGTAAGCGAAAACTTTACGATGGGACGAGCGATCCCAGAAGCTGCCTGCTCACTGTTGCTTTAAAGGCTGACGTTCAAATGTGGGAACACAGAAGCCGGCAGTGACACCTTGGTTGTGCGTACAATAAATGCAGAGGAAAAAGAAGCAGGATATTTTGTTGGTGAAGTTTGTGAAGATGCACCAATGACTCAGATTGATTTATCCTTTTGTATTTCATTTTATCTTTTAGCGACTTTTAACTTAACACTTGGTAAATTAGTGATCTTGGTTTCATACATACTATGAAATAAATGATTTATAGGCACTTTGAATTGTAGAAAATTTGTCACCTTTCCAACATTCCCTGAACTTTCACAAATATTTTAAAACCAAAATTAGACTAACGAAGAACGACTGAACTTTATACATACATAAGAAGAAAAGTAGCAAATACATATTGGCCATTCACAAAACCAGGCTTTTTAGAGACTTAGCGATATTATGAACCATATAGTTATTTTGTAACTCAATTGCCATTTTGAGAACAAGACCTTCTCGTCTTCTAAGTCCACTAGAAATAATGTACCTTTCTAATGCTAGAGGATTTTTTCAAGAAGTAGCCGTAGTTCATGACATGTACACAAACTCAATTCGATGTATTAACTTCTAAACTTTCAGGTGGAACGTGCTAAACTGAACGAGTTGATCGTAGCTAACAAGGCACTGAATGCTCCCATAGACGACGACATTTCACAACTGGTGGGAGACACTGCCAGCACGGCGGGCTTCAAGGTAATATATATTTTACAAATCAAATCAAATCAAAATATTTATTTGCCAGAATATGGTACAATAGATGTTACAATTCCTGGTCAGCAGCATATCCTGCCATGATATGGCGTACAAATATGTCTTAAAAAATAAACACAAAACTTATATTAAGGCTGCGCCGAGTAAAATAACTCGAAACGGTCTTCACAACTAAAGGAATATAACCTATAATAGTACTTTAATTACCATACAAAAATATGTAATGAACACTAGAATAAATGTGTTAGCAAACATAGTTGGCAAAATTTAAAAATATTTTATAGTTTATTAAACAAAAATACATAAAGTTGGACAAAAATCCTTACAAAACATGCTCGTGCGTCGCTGAATTTTGATAGTAAACTGTTGAATTTTTTCATAAACTTCAATTCATATTATTCTCTAATTATCATACTATCATTTACAGCTTTAAAATTTCAAAAATGTCGCTTGGTTGTTTTAATTTTAATTTTTTCTTCTAATTTGCGCGCTATTTTGAACCATACGCAACGTACACCGGTCGAAAATTCAGTCGTCCACGGGAGCTCAGAGAGGGGTCACGTCTCATCGTGGAGCGTTTCGCCGGTAACGATAATTCGCGATCTATTGTGTACGTATGTATTGCAGCAATCCGTTGAATAACATAAGTCATATTTTTTGTTTTTTTGAGTACGATTTATTATGCATACCCAACAATTACTTTTTATTGTTCAATATATATTTCTTTAACATTTTTTTTTCAATATTTGTTTTATTATGGGAAAATGTAAAAAAATATATTATTAGAAGAAAGTTGGCGCAAATTTTCGAAAAAAAGCCATTCTCATAAAAAGTACGTATTTCTATTTTGTGATGTTATTATTGCTTTTTAACCGACTTCAAAAAAAAGGAGAAGGTTCTCAGTTCGTCTTAAACTTTTTTTATGTATGTAACCTCAAACTCGAAGACGGCTGGACCGATTTGGAATTTTTTTTTCGTTTGAAAGGGTATACTTTCTAGTTGGTTCCATTGTTATGAAATCAGGATCTGATGATGGGATCCTGGAGAAAGCGAGGGAAGTCTTTAAATATTATAGGCACACCTATAGCGTTTTGGGTATTTCTAATAGTACCTTGTGCAGTTGCTCCCGAAAAGCGCACCATTTGAGGAAGTGAAAGTGATGATGAAGACTTTTTTCAAACATTCGATATGGGTATCGTGTAATGGGTTTTTGGGGGTGGTGATTGCAAATCTGGAATTTAGTTTTAAATTCAAGATGGCGTATGCAACTTTTTCTCACAAATTCGATATGGGTACCGTGTAATGGGTTTTTGGGGGTGGTGATTGCAAATCTGACATTCATTTTAAAATCCAAGATGGCGGATGCAACTTTTTCTCAAACATTCGATATGGGTATCGTGTAATGGGTTTTTGGGGGTGGTGATTGCAAATCTGGCATTCATTTTAAAATCCAAGATGGCGGATGCAACTTTTTCTCAAACATTCGATATAGGTATCGTGTAGTGGGTTTTTGGGGGTGGTGATTGCAAATCTGGCATTCATTTTAAAATCTAATGAAAAATTTAATGAAACATAGTAAAGTAGTACTAATTTTTAAGTCGGGTTGTAAGAGTGATCCCTCTAACTATAGACCGATATATGTGCATCCAGCATTAAGCAAAATATACGAAAAAATCATGCTGGACCAGATGCTATCATATTTTAACTCAAATGGAATTCTGCATAGTCGGCAGTTTGGTTTCACGAAAGGTAGGTCAACAACAGACGCAGGAGTAGCGCTCATCCGTCACATTCTGGAATCTTTGGAGAAATCTCAGGATGCAATTGGCATATTTTGTGACCTCTCCAAAGCTTTTGATTGCGTTGACCACAAAACACTGATCTGTAAATTACACCATTACGGAGTTCGTGGATTCTGGTTCTGCTGACCTTGTTCTTTCATATTTATCAAACAGGCAACAAAAAGTTATTGTTAATGGAGAGACATCTGCAGGATCCCTAGCCAAGATGAGTGCTCCGCAAGGTTCAATTCTTGGCCCTTTCCTTGGCCTTTAGTGTATATCAATGACATACATGATGACCAACTTATCGGATATTTTTTATTTGTAATTCCATTGTGCTGTATTAATTGGTCTATACGACAGTATAGACCAAAGTTTTAAATATAATTAAGCATATCTTAGAACTGGAAACATATCTTACAACTATATAATAATATAGGTTATCCATCAGAATTCAGACAGGCTTTAATTTATAATCATATTGTGGGAAGTACTAATTTCACACGGGTTCCCGTTAGTATATGCTTAAACTAGACTTATGGTCTCATGGTGCGTGGTGCGCTGGTTGCACGCTACTGGCATGATTGCTCTATGTTATCTCTTAAAAAATAGTAGTAGAGATACCTACTACTGTTTCTTGTGATTTTTTTTTATTTTTGGCTCGCGTTTGAATTTTAAGAAAAAAATTAATTCAAACTCAAAATGTTTTATTTCACATAGGCCTACATGGGCACTTATAAAACGTCAGCAGTTTGGCGCAGGGCACGGTTCGAAATTGGTCGTTTTCTATGGAGAAGATCCGGCAAGAAACTCCACAGTTACTCTTTTAAAATATAATTCTTACAATGTATCTATAATACAGGTTAATTAGGTATGAGAGGACATTAAAGCCTGTCTGAATTCTGATGGATAACCTATATTATTGTATAGTTGTAAGATATGTTTCCAGTTTTATGTTATGCTTAATTATATTGAAAACTTTGGTCATTACAAGATATTTTCTAAATTTAAACCCACGACCTACGTCATTTAAATTTAAAAGTCAATTATCTGAAATTAAGTATTTCAAATGGCGGGAGACTTTGTTAAACATAAAAAACACAGTGATACGACGTCAATGTGGAGCAATTTTTTAGTTGCGAAGGATAATATGCAAATGACCGTGCTCATCACACAAACATTTGTCCTAGGTGGGAATCGAACCCACGACCTTGAGCATAGCAGTCAGGACCACTGCCCACTATACCAACGGGCCTGTCAAATGAAAAGATTAAGTCTTCAGACTGAAGAATGATTGCATTAGATGGATTTCCATTCAGTATATTCATAACTTCAGATGATTCGAGAAAATTTGTCTTTGCAAAATACACGGATTTACCAAAGTCAGCCGTCACCATTCAAAAACGTGTCATGAATTACAGTGAAAAAATCAGAAAGCAAGTAACTGCAGAATTGAAACATTTGAAAAGTGCAGGTGAAAGATTTAGTCTTTCTTTCGACCAGTGGACTTCAACATCCAATAAACCATACATGGCTGTCAACGTTCATTCATATAAAAAAAATTTGGAATTTAGGACTTGTTCCTATTTATGGAAGTATGAAAGTATGGCTGAAAATTGTCTTCGTATATTGAAAGAGCGTCTAAGTATATTTGATATTTCCCTGGATACTGGCTTTATGAAAAACATAATTATTTGCAAGACAGCTCTACCTCAGATGATACTATAAATGAACCACCTGTGGCTGTTGATCATATGGACGACATCCATGATGATGAACATTTAGAAGACTTAGACAGTCCAGAATCAGACTTAATCTTAATGTCACAAAATGACCTTGCGCTATAACACATACCAGAGTTAACACGAGATGAAAACATTAATGAGCTGATAAAGAAAATCCGCAAAGTTGTAGAGTGTATTTCAAAAGATCACCATTGAAAAATGAAACAGTACTTCAAATATAAATGAAAATTGAACATGGAAAAGAGCTGTCACTAATTTTGGACTGTAAAACCAGGTGGAATAGTCTTTTAACAATGCTGGAGCGATTTTATCTTTTAAAAACCTTCATTCAAAAAGCTCTTATAGATCTCAATCATCCAATTCGTTTGGAAGAAGTTGATTTTGAATTGGTAAATAAAATTGTTGATGTGCTGACCCCAATTAAATTGACAGTAGAAGCAATCTGTCGGCGAGATGCTAATTTATGCACAGCTGATTCCGCTTTGAAATTTCTTATAAAACAGCTATCTAGCATAATAATTTTTTGGCAAGTGCTGACACTTGCCAAAAAATGAAAACACCCTTAGTGGAACGTATGAAGCAACGACGAAGTGATGATTTGACTGGTGTGTTGAATTAATTACAAAATCCATGAAAAGATGATGAAAATCAGTTATTATCGGATTTGGAATGGCATGACTTATTTCCAGTTTCTACACAGGCTTTAGTTTGGAAGCAAATAAAGTGTATTGTTAAAAAACTTAAAAGTCGATATGACACGGAAGAAGAAGTAGGAAGATCAGGATCACAAACAGATGATGAGTTAAGGCCACAAACCTCCCAATCCCAACCCCAATTGACACTAAAGGAAAAGTTATAGCCGGAAATTGATAAGAGTATGAAATCCCCAGATCGTGAAGTACAAATACAAAATTAATCGGGGTTGGCAAAATATAGTATTAGACGTGAAATAAGCCTGTTTGAAAATGGAGGAATTAGTGGATATCACTTAGAAACAGCATATAAGTATCTATTGTCTATTCCTCCAACCAGTGTAAAACCTAAACGAGCGTTTTCAGCTGCTGCTTATGTTGGTAATAAACGAAGCAGGCTTGGAAGTCAAACCTTGGATGCATTGATATTTCTACGATTGTATTTTCAAAATTCGAAATAAGTTTTATTGTCTTTTTATTTCTTACAAAGTATAGTATCTTTTTGTCATTTTTTCTTGTCTTACTATACTGTGATATGTGTAGTGTACCAAAATTAAAAATATATATTTTAAGAAATTACTCGTTTTTTAGAGTTCAGTTGCCGAATGGCAAAAAACGGAACCCTTATAGTTTCGTCATGTCTGTCCGTCTGTCTGTCTGTCTGTCCGTCCGTCCGTATGTCACAGCTATTTTATTCCAAAACTATTAAGACTATACATGTGAAACTTGGTAAGTAGATGTATTCTATGAAACGCTTTCCGATATTGAGAAAAAAATTAAAAATCATTTAAAATAAAGGAACATACTACTACCCCATACTAAAACTGAAAAAATATTTTTTTTTTTCATGAAACCTATGCGTGTGTGGTATTTATAGACAGGTCTTTAAAAATGACATGGGGGTTTCTGAAACCACTTTTTCATAAAGTCAATCGTTTAAAAGATATAAGCTTCCAAAGTGGTCAAATGTGTATCCCTCCCTCTAACTTCTATAATAGTGGAGTGAAAAATCTAAAAAAAAATATGTATCTGTAGATCTTAATGTAAACTTTCAACCAAAATTGGTTTGAATGATATCGAGTTAACAGTTTTTGAGATACGGCATATTTTCTAAAACCGCAAATATAACTTTGTAATTCATACAAACACTATGAAAAACAAAGTTATCTAGCGTAGTTGTAAAAAAAGTAAATAAGCTAGTTTTAAGAAATTTGTAAGGTTTTTTTCGTCAAATAATTATATACATATTATATTATATTATTATAGTTACACACGGAACCCTTCATGCGCGAGTCTGACTCGCAATTGGCCAATTTTTTACATTTGAGACCAATTAGAAACCACATAGTCTAATCCGGGGAGAGCCCCAGGGTCCCAGGATTCAGCATCAAGAATCACGTAATCCCGGGATTGAAAAACATGCTCGGGATTGTATTCTCTAGTTGCAACTAAGAAAGGATTTCTATCGAAATTCTATTTTAGTTGCCAAATGTGTCGAAAAAAATAGAATTAATAAATTGTAAAGAACCAGATAGATAGCCCTACAGACCTCAATCTGAACGATAATTCTGTAAGCAGTTTTATGTCGATAGGAGCCGGGTTTTCTGGTTTTCTGGTTCAAATTATACGCCAAGTGCCATAACAAGGTCTGTCTACTACGGGAATTAGCCAAAGAAAAATTGGCCAAGTGCGAGTCAGACTTGCCCATGAAGGGTTCCGTAGTAACTATAATAATATAATATGTATAACTACTACAACTACTAGTCTGTCTGTCTGTCCATCCGTCCGTCCGTATGTTACAGCCATTTTATTCCGAAACTATTAGGACTATACATATAAAACTTGGTAGATTGATGTATTCTGAGAACCGCTTTCCGATTTTAAGAAAAAATTAAAATATATTTAAATTAAATTAAAAAATATTTTCAGTTTTAGTTCCATGTATGGGGGGGGCTCCCCATACATGGAACTAAAACTGAACATATTTTTTTTTCATGAAACATATGCATGTCTGGTATCTATATACAGGTCTTTAAAATGAGATTGAGGTTTCTAAAACCACCTTTTCATAAAATTAATCGTTTAAAAGATATACGCTTCCAAAGTGGTAAAATGTGTGCCCCCCTCTAATTTCTATAATAATGGAGTGAAAAATATAAATATATATATACAACGTGTAACGGAAACCCCATATCTAACCAAAAGGGCTGAAGACAACATTTGGTATAGAGTCTCTATGCACAGTTTCAGCACAAAATAACTGACTTAAAGAATTGATACCAAATTATTGGTTTCACATATTTTTTGAATACCAATCATAACAAACGTGTCACAGCACTACGAGGGTCAATAACTTTCCACGTCACTTGCCAATAACACGATAATTCTTTTCGTTCTTCTTAATTTGAAAAATTCGGTCTCTGGTATCAGTGTACTGGAATTTGTAATAAGTTCTACACATGTAGACTTAGGATTACAAAACCCATGCCATATCGTTTGTTATCATCCAAAGAAGCCATGCACTTGGTATGTATATACCCTTTAAATTACACGTTGTATATATATATCTATAGATTTTAATGTAAACTTTCAATCAAAATTGGTTTTAAAGAGATTGAGTCAGCAGTTTTTGAGATACAGCATATTTTCTAAAACCGCAAATATAACTTTGTAATTCATACAAATACTATGAAAAACAAAGTTATTTGGCGTAGTTGCAAAAAATGTAAATAAGCTAGTTTTAAGAAATTTGTAAGTTTTAGTTTTTTGTCAAGTAAATATACATATTATATTATACTAGTACTCACGCGGGGCTTCGCTCCCGTGGATTCTATCACGGTAAAAACATAACTCTCCTTTTTTGCAGTCGGGTAAAAAGTAGCCTATAACCTTCCTCAAGCTTCAAGCTACTTCCATACCAAATTTCATCCAAATCCACCCAGTACTTTCGAAGATTAGCGCGTTCAAGCAAACAAACAAACAAACAAACAAACTAACAAACTTTTCCGCTTTATAATATTAGTATAGATTATTATAGTTACTACGGAACCATTCATGGGCGAGTCTGACTCGCACTTGGCCAATTTTTGTAAAATGTTATAATAAGCAATATAACATTAGATTTATAGATTTCTTTTATTTTTTTTTTTCTTTTAAATTAAGTTACACTTGATACATATATTGTTATGAAATAAATTACGCTTATATTTTCTACGAAGTAAGTTCGCTAGACAGCATTAATGAAAAAATGTTTTTTTGGTATGGCCCCACGTATACCTATATAATAAAGTACCGAATGTTATTAAAAATATGACAGTACATCAGAATTTAAACGAGCACTAAATGAAATTTTAATAAACAAAACTTATTTCAGTCTGGTTTTATTATGACATTACATAATTATATTTTTTTTTTATATCATACTGGTTTTATTATTCAAATAAGTACTGCATACCCATTTATTTATTTATTTATTTATTATATACTTTATTGTACACCTTACAATATTTCTATAGATACAAAAAAATTAAACTAGTGTACAATGGGCGGTCTTATCGCACAGGGCGATCTCTTACAGACAAACCCATCTACCCTAACTTGCTACTTACCCAGTTTCGAAGCGTCAATAGCCTAATGGATAAGGTGTCGGACTTGTGATCGAGAGGTCGCAGGTTCGAACCCCACCCATTACACTATTGACGTGAACCCACTCCAGACACAAGCATATTTAGCTTAGTTGGAGGGGTTAACAAGATTGCTAGTAATGTGAGATGTACCCACATTGCTAGTATTCTTTAAAAAAAAATCTGAGGAGTTTAATATATAAAATCAAAATTGTATTGCAATAGGATGAATAGTGAGGGAACGGATAATGTATTACTACAGTAAAAACAAACGTTAATTTTTATATAATAGGTATAATTTATTAAATTTATTTTTGTGATTTATTTACGTACCTACTTGCTTCATTTAGTTCCATCCAGCCGTTTGAGCGTGAAGAAGTAACAAACATGCAAACAGACACATTCATTCACAAACTTTCGCCTTTATAATATTAGTGTGATAAATAAAACCATCTAAATAATTAATATTCGTTTTTCAAGTTTATTCAACATAACGACAAAAAAATGCAAAGTTAGGAAACTTCGTCGTGCAACGGCAAGCGGGCCTCGAGCGAACTTGTCATTGTGTGTGTGACAACGCACACGACTAGCCCGCTGCAGTAAATACCTACTTTCCGCGCGTCTCGTAAGCCCGATTTACACTTCAATAAGTATAGTAGCGAGTTAAGAACTCAGACAGTTAAGTAATAAGTAGTAAGTTGTAAGTAGCGTCCAAACGTAGGCGAGTGAGTAGTCATAAGTTGCCATCCCGAGAAGAAGACTAGTCGCGTCGGTTATTGTTTTTTTCTGTGCTGTGATTATTTAGTTCCTCCGAAACAGTTGTTTTAATCCAGAAAATGGACGTTGAATTACTCAATACCAATTTACGTGCTATAGTGACAGAATTAGGTAGTATCAATACTTTCAGAACACATTGAAAATGAAATAAAATGAATGAAATAAATACGTGTTCGCGGCCGCTACCTACAAATTTATGGTCTGTACTAAACTCACCTGTCTACATTCCAGCCAGTTAAGTTGGCGGGGTGCGGGAGACGCGAGAGAGGGGGCTACTTCGCACTGGACTCGCCGAAAAATAGGATCGCGATCTATTTAGCTCAACTTAATCAACAACTTACTACTTAACTCGCTTTTACCGTTCAAACTACATTAACAACTTAATTCGCCAATGACGCAAGTTAACTCGCTACTGTACTTGTTGAAGTGTAAATCGGGCTGTAGGCTCGACACCCTCTTAAGTACTAGTACTCACGCGGGGCTTCGCTCCCGTGGATACTATCACGGTAAAAACATAACTCTCCTTTTTTGCAGTCGCGTAAAAAGTAGCCTATAACCTTCCTCAAGCTTCAAGCTACTTCCATACCAAATTGCATCCAAATCCACCCAGTACTTTCGAAGATTAGCGCGTTCAAGCAAACAAACAAACAAACTTTTCCGCTTTATAATATTAGTATAGATTATCTTATAAATAATTACAATTAGGAATAACTCACACGGGTGTAAGCGTTGGCTCGACCACTGTCTTGTTACACAGGCGGCGGGAAAATCAATTGTAAACATTGAGGTAGTTTATGATACGTTTTGGTCAGATCACTTTCCTTTAAAAATCGAATGTGATGTTAATGTTATTCGATTAAAGTCAAGTGTAATTAAATCATCGCTTAACAATGTCCGCTGGGGCGAAAGAAACCCAGATGAAATAAATGAATACTTGTCTATGTGTAATAAGAAATTAAAAAATGTAGATTTTCCTGCAGACTTTGAAAAATGTGCTGATCATTTTTGTAGTAGTCTTGAACATCGATTATTATTGGATTCCATGTATGATTGTATTGTATTGAATTTAAGTGAAGCAGCTATACTAAACAGAGCCCCTAGGGACATTATAAGAAAAAAGGGTATCAAGGGCTGGAATAAACATGTCAAAGAATATCACGCTCAAGCTAGGTACAAGTATAAGCTGTGGGTTTGGTATGGTCAGCCCAGTTCTGGGCCTGTGTATGAAAACATGATAATTAGTCGTAAATTATTTAAATCTAAATTAAAATGGGTTATTAAGCATCAAGAAAAGATTGAAATGGATATTTTAGCCTCCCTTCATTCTGAGAAACGATTTTCATCTTTCTGGAAGGGCACTAAAAAACTTAATAGTTCTCCTAGCTTACCAGTGAGTGTGGATGGTAAGAGTGACCACACTGATTTAGCTAATATGTTTAAGGAACAGTTTATAGTTAACTCACCTCTTGAGTCTGTGGTGAAGTTGGACGGTGATGAGATCCATCACTCAGGAGTACCCCTTCGATTTACGTGTAAAGAAATAAAAACAGTAATCCAATCTATGAAAAGGGGGAAATCTCCTGGGCATGATGGGCTCAGCATCGAACATCTTCAAAATGCTGGTGTACACTTGCCAAGAGTGTTGTCAATGTTTTTTAATCTATGTGTAGGACACTCTTACTTACCACAGAAAATGCTGGATACTGTAGTGGTTCCTATAGTAAAGAATCGGACAGGAGACATATCGGACAAGAGCAATTATAGGCCAATCTCATTGGCCACTGTGATAGCCAAAGTGTTTGACAGTGTGCTTGATACGCACCTCAGTAAATATACGACACTACATGATACACAATTTGGTTTTCGTGCTGGGTTGTCTACTGAGAGTGCAATATTTGCGCTGAAGCACACTGTCAAATACTACACCGACAGGAATACCCCAGTTTATGCTTGTTTCCTGGACCTTTCCAAAGCCTTTGACCTTGTTTCTTATAATGTCTTATGGGAGAAGCTTCGGGAAGCGGGAGTACCAAAGACATTAGTGTCAATATTATCTTTTTGGTATGAAAAGCAGAGGAACTTTGTTAAATGGTCCAATGCGTTATCAGAGCCTTATAAACTCGAATGTGGTGTTAGGCAGGGAGGTCTTACTTCACCGAGATTATTTAATATATATATTAATAACTTGCTTGTGGAACTCAGTAGCACACATGTCGGATGTCATATAGACGGGGTGAGTGTAAATAATCTAAGTTACGCCGACGATATGGTGCTGCTGAGTCCTACAATCAATGGATTAAGGAAGTTACTCGCGATTTGTGAAGGTTACGCCGAGCAACATGGTCTAAAGTATAATCCTAAAAAGAGTGAACTATTAGTTTTTAGAGGTAGAAATAAAAGTCCATCAATTGTCCTGCCAGTAGAACTAAACGGTTTGCCTCTAAAGAGGGTCACACAATTTAGGTATTTGGGCCATGTTGTTACGGAGGATCTTAAAGATGATCTCGATATGGAGAGAGAGCGCAGGGCGATGGCTGTGAGGGGAAATATGTTGGCTCGCAGGTTTGCTGGTTGTTCTCTACCGGTTAAAATCACTCTTTTTAAAGCATTTTCCCAAACATTTTACACTAGCAGCCTGTGGGCTAACCATACCCAAAAAACTGCCAACACCCTGCGAATTCAATACAATAATGCTTTCAGGGCGCTGTTGAGGCTTCCTCCGTATTGTAGTGCGTCTGGGATGTTCGCGGATGCGCATACGGATGATTATTATGCGATCATGCGCAAGAAGGTCGCGTCTATAATACGCAGAGTGAGAGGAAGCAACAATGGCGTTCTGAAAGTTTTTGCGGAAAGACTAGAAGGGCCTACAATGGATAGGTTTATCAAACTACACGTTAGACATGGGGCTTGATAAACCTTCCTCTGATTGTGATTGTGAGTTTTTTTTTTTTTTTTTTTTTTGTTACCTTATAATTGTCTGTGTATGCCTAATTGTTTCTTACTAACATAGTTATTAAGTAAATTGTTTGACTAACACTATGGGCCTTAGATGCCTGAAAATAAAAGATTTTTATTTTTATTTTTATTTTATTTATTAATAAAAAATATCTAGATCTTAAATAATTAATTTATATAATTGAAATTGTATTTTAATAATAATAAATGAATAGTATTAATTGTAATAACTGTTGATTTCAAATCAACAGTTATTACAATCAAATGATTTGTTTTATTAACCGACTTCTAAAAAAGGAGGAGGTTCTCAATTCGGATGTTTGTATTTTTTTTTTTTTTTTTTTTTATGTTTGTCCACGCATAACTCCGTCGCTTGCCAACCGATTTGAAAAATTCTTTTTTTGTTGGAAAGGGTATACTTCCCAAATGGTCCCATGAAAATTTTATCGAAATCGGACGAGCCGTTTCTGAAAAATCAAAAAAAGTCGAAAAAACTAATTTACCTTGATGATCTTTTCGTTTACTCTGCATTGCGTTTTTTGTTCGCGCATAACTCCGTCATTTACGAATCGATTTGGAAAATTCACTGACCCACTAAAAAGCGCGAAAATAAAAACTTTTTTGCAAAAAATAAAACCGACTTCCATATCAAAACACTACAAAGCCAAAAATAATTTTAATTTCGGAAGGCGGTGTGAAAAAAAAAGAAAATACAAAACCAATAACACCGACTACCGAAATTAAAATTATTTTTGGCTTTGTAGTGTTTTGATATGGAAGTCGGTTTTATTTTTTGCAAAAAAGTTTTTTTACATTACTCGTGACTTATCCTCTATATTTTGTTGGTATTTGTTATTGATGTTATAATTTTGTTTTTGCATGCTGTGTCTATCGCGTCATATAGTACACTATGTTTGTAACATATTGTATGTATTATGAGGATGAACAGTGTAACAATTATAGACAGGCCAGTAAATAAATATACTTTCACTAGCTTTTGCCCGCGACTTCGTCCGCGTGGTAGTGCAGGAATTGGGTGATAAAAACTACTACGAACGAAGTCGTGGGCAGAAACAAGTATTATAATTATAGAGAGGTAATGTTTGAGAATAAGTTTGTATGGTGGAAGTAAATCTTAGAATTAGAAACTGTTAATCCGATTTCAAGAATATTTCACCAGTACATTCCTACGTTATTTCTAAGTTACACTGGCTACATTTTTCGAGGAAACATTACCGTATGCAAAAACTAAAGTACGGCCAACGAGATTTATTTATTTATTTATTTATTTATTTATTTATAACAAAATCCACAGCTCTTAAAACAATGTTTTATAGTAACTTAAATCTAATCTTACAGCCAATTACGGATTTACAATTTATTCACTAGTAACAAACATGTAGGAAATATTTTTTTTATAAGATTAACATTATTATACAGTATTAAGAAGTGTGCATGGGGAGTATTAAATGACTGTGTCTTGGTGCGTGCGCGCGTGTGTGTGTGTATGTGTGTGTGTAGGTATATGGTGTATGATGAATGCCTGTAGTGTACCATACTCATACATGTAGTGTACATACTTAATCTCGTACTATTTTACTTCTGTTAGGATCTGATTAGGTAAATCGACATGTACAGAGGATAAAAGTTGCTTCCTAAACATACCTTTTTTGGAGTTAAATATATCCAGATGGGAGAAGTTTTTGTTAAAAGTCCTTAGTATTCTACTAATAACTAAATTCTGAGCGTAGTTTGTACTGGCATGTGGTACATCGAAAAGCTGAGTGTGCCTAGTCCGTCGTGACGGTGTGCTCAATCTCAAAACTAAGTTACTTAGATCAGCGCAGTCTATATTTCCACTACAAATATTATAAAGAAACAGCATGTCCAAAATCGTACGTCTGTCCTGCAAAGGAAGAATGTTATGATGTTTACATGATAGAAGATAATCTTTTTGTTTAAAGCCAGTGCGGTAGTTAATATACTTTACAAATTTAGATTGTATAGATTCAATCTGCTGCATATAAACCAAGTAATGTGGATTCCAGATGCAGCTGCAGTATTCTAAAATACTGCGTATGAATGCAAAATATAGTATTTTAATGCAATCTATATCGGTAAATAATTTACATATTCGCATAATAAATCCCAGACTTTTGTATGCCTTACCGACGATATGAGACACATGCTCCGAAAACAACAGTTTTGAATCCAGGACGACACCAAGATCCCTAACAACATCACAACGTACAATGTTGCCACCATTAAGATTATAACTGTATTTAGTGAAGTTTCGCTTTCTAGTAAATGTTACGATCTGACATTTGTTAACGTTAACATTTATTCTATTGATATTATAGTATTCAGATAGTCTATTTACTAAATGCTAAATACTAAATGTAAACAACCATTCAAAACATCACCTTTTTTATTTTTATTGATAATAGGCTTGCGTTTGACCACCATCTCACCTGATGGTAAGTGATGATGTGGTCGAAGATGGAGCACGCTTGCCTAGAAGTAACCTATTCACTCTTGACTTAAAGACCCCTAGGTTATAGCGATCAGGAAACACAGACCCCGGCAGGGAATTCCACTCCTTAGCCGTACGCACAATGAAAGTATTCTCAAAACGTTTAGTGCGTATGGGTGGGATGTCCACCATGTAACGATGGCGCATCGCCGCTTGTCTTGTAGTCCGATGATGGAACGGGCTTGGCGGAATTAGATTGTGTAATTCCATCGCACACTCCCCGCGAAATCTAACTGATAGAAAACCGATAGACTTGCAACTCGTCGTCGTGCACCTCACCACGTGGTGCTTAACTTTGAATATCGTCCATCTTCTTTTTTAGGATTCTGTAGCCGAAACCCTTATAGTTTCGCCATGTCTGTCTATCTGTCTGTCCGTCCGTCCGTATGTCACAGCCATTTTATTCCGAAACTATTAGAACTATACATGTGAAACTCGGTAAGTAGATGTATTCTGTGAACCTCTTTCCGATGTTAAGAAAAAAAAAATGATTTATAATTAAGGGGTGTCCCCATACATGCAACTGAAACTGATTTTTTTTTTATAAAATCTATGCATGTGTGGTATTTATAGACAGGTCTTTAAAAATGATATTGAGGTTTCTAAAATCACTTTTTCATAAAGTCAATCGTTTAAAAGAAATACGCTTCCAAAGTTGTAAAGTGCCCCCCCCCTCTAACTTCTATAATGATGGAGTGAAAAATCAAAAAAAAAATATACTGTAGATCTTAATGTAAACTTTCAACGAAAATTGGTTTGAATGAGATCGGTTCAGCAGTTTTTAAGATATAGTATATTTTCTAAAACCGCAAATATAACTTTTTAATTCATACAAACACTATAAAAAACAAAGTCATTTGGCGTAGTTACTACGGAACCCTTCATAGGCGAGTCTGACTCGCACTTGGCCAATTTGTTTTTAACTATATTCTTATACATAGTATTCTTTTTTACGTAAAGTTCGTTTTTGATGACTAGTTAGTGAATCACCTTACTGGCAATCATATAACTTTACCTTTACCTCGTAATCTACCTACTGCGTTTGAGGAAAACTAAAAGCAAAATTATGTACATTACAGGAAGGCGGCAGCAAACACGACCCGCGCTTAATAACGATAGTGAACCTTACTGCAGTGGCAATAAGGCGGTTTATCAAGATGGCTAAGAAAATCAACTCCTTTAAGAATATGTGTGAAGAAGATCAGGTAAGTAGAATCGCGCATAGTCGAGTCCGAGGAAAGAAACGGAGGTGACCTTATAATAATAAGCTTCATTTCTATTCGGTTCATTTCTGTAAAAGATTTCAAAGCAATTAAAAATGTATCAAACTTGACAACATGACTTACGCGCCCGAAAATATATTTATTAACACACAACTGTTTCTTAAATATCGAAAATTTGAAACAACGTAAGGTCCTAACCACTAGACGGTCACGGAAACTCGAAGCAATAAATGGTACTTAAATATCCCGTTTTAAGTTCTAATGATACTGATATTGAATGTTGTTATATTTCAGGTGGCACTTCTCAAAGGCGGCTGTATTGAGATGATGGTGTTGAGGAGTACCATGACGTACGACGGACAGAGAAACCAGTGGAAGGTACGATATTAATTTCACACTCTCATTAAGACCATGTTTAAATAATATTCTTGATTATTACCGAATGTTTTAAGTAAATTACGTAGCTATGTGACTAGAATTCACATTGCTAGAAATCCATATCAATAGAATTTATTATGGGATATTTTACCATGATTGTGTATTTATTGTTTGGACTTTCCGATATTTCGGCACTGTTGCAAACGCCATGATGAACTGAAGTCATTGCGGGTGGAATCCAGTGGTTCAATTGTGTAAAACCCGTAAATGTGTTCAAAAAGTTCTCAAGCGGACACGGTGAGGTTTGTGTGTCGGGAATAGAATCGAGTTTTGAGTGACACATGAGACAGTGGTAGCGGTGGCGATCACAAAAAAACGAACGAGAAAGAAGGTAGGTCGAATCGTCTGCTCATAAACGTCACCCGCAATTACTTCAGTTTTTATAGCCGAAATATCGGAAAATCGCAACAATATACAGGGCTACTGGTAACTCGACGTATTCCTTGCAGGACGTCATAGTAAGGTTAAAATGCAACAAATTAAGCCGCCAAATGTTCTACCGAAATTCACTAGTTTTTGAGTTAGTTAGATTTTTCGTTTTTTAATGAAAAATCCCAGATTAAATCATTTGAAACCAATTTAAAAATGATTTACGGTGGGAAGTTATTATCATAGTTGATGACGTAGCAGATTTTTGTTAATAATTAAAAGTTCAAAAAAGCCTTAAACCTTGGCAAATATCACTAAACAAACATTTTTTTGTAATTCTTGTTATTACTCCATATAAAATGTTGTATAATACAAAAAAAAAAAAAATTTCGGTAGAACATTTGGTGGCTTAATTTGTGGCATTTTAACCCTACTATGACGTCCTACAAGGAATACGTTGAGTTACCAGTAGCACTGTATACACATGGTAAATACACTGTTTTAATTTCTAACGATACAGCTTTGTTTTCCTAGGAAAGCGGTGCGCATATAGCGCAAAAAGGCGGTCGTCTTTACGGTGACGACATGTGGAAAGTTCCACGTTTTAACACACTGTCTGCTTCATCGCTATCTAGTATATTACATTCTCTTTGGAAACGTTCACGAAACCATCTGACACCGACAAGACAGCCGTCATGCAAATAGCGGCACCGCTTTTTGACGTTACGGTGTTAGTTACCGCTCTCTAGGAAACCGCGCCATTTTGTTTACATAGACAACGTTCTAGTGACGTCATTCACCGCTGTATTACGGCCGCTATTTGACGGCACCGCTATCCTAGGAAACCAAAGCTTTAGTGACCATGTTAGCTTAAAAACATTTATTACCCATAGAAGTGAGTCGAGAAAAAAAGAATGGTGACGGAGCATTACCTCTCGCTATAGTTTTTCACCTCCTTTCACAATTATACATTTGATATTTATAAGTACATGTTTTTGATATTGTATGTATGTATTTTATATTATTATGTTTAATTAATATTATTTATGATGTTTGTACGCTGACTGCCCTAAATCTGTCTCCTTTAAGTTCTGTCCATTTAAGGTTGTCTGTAAGAGATCGCCCTGTGTCCATTGTACACTGATTTTATTTTTATTTCAATAGAAAAATTATGAGGTGTACAATAAAATATACCGGGTGCCTTTTTTACCGTCTTTAAAAAATAGGGTTTAATAGGTGAGCGGAGTAGAAGCAGAAGCCTATGGCACAATTTTTTTTTTTCAAGAAATTAAAAAAAAATATCTAACAACAAATACCACTCATTTGAAGTAAACTTTCAATAATAGAACAATTATAACAGAAATCTCAATATTTATAAATCGCTAGTAAAAATATCGGAATCTATACGCACCCTATTCAATTCTCAGAATGTATCAATGAATTTGTAACGTGATCCTATTCCTTGAATCAGGCCACGCAGGCGCACGAGCCGCTCGCGCATCAAATATTCTCGTGTATGGCATCTGTTCCACATACACAATACACCATATTATTTTCGTAACGGTAAAAAATATCATCCGGTAACCACACATACGCACAAAACGTTGTGGAAATACTTTCATTGTGCGTACGGCTAAGGAGTGGAATTTCCTGCCAGAGTCAGTATCCCGATAGCTATAACCTGGGGGTATTTAAATCAAGAGTGAACAAATTACTTTTAGGTTGCCTGCTCCATCTTCGACCACATCACCACTCACCATCAGGTGAGATTGTGGTCAAATGCGAGTCAACAATAATAATAAAAAACGAGCTTAACTTAAGCATCAGTCTTTCACAATATATGCCTTATGTAACACTACTGTACATTCTACTATCCATCACTCTTGCAACTTATTTACCCTATGTCCAAGCGCTTGTCAATTCGTTTCATTCCGCACCGCAAAATACAGTCCACTAAAATCAATCTAAATCAGCCAGCCGCGCCACCACACACACTTCACACTTATGTATCCGTCTCTAAATTTTATATTGTAGTGAGATAATAAATACATATATTATATATAATTATATAATTATTACTATCAGATCCCTCATTGCCACGAGCAGTTCGGCAGCATCCGCACAGATGTGCTAAAGCTGGCTAAAGGCAACATCTACCGCACGCACGAGTCCTTCATCCGCTCGTTCGAGCCGCGCTGGCGGACAGACGAGCACGTCATCCTCATCATGTCCGCCATCTTGCTGTTCACGCCGCAGAGGATGAAGGTGGTACATCCTGACGTCATCAAACTGGAGCAGGTAACGGAATAAACACCCGTACAGTGGTATCCAACTAATAAGGCGCATCGTGAATCTTCGTTGGCGCAGAAAAGTATGGCCTCAAAGATTAACGACAGAATGCTTAACTTACAATCAACCTTAGATCACTACTATAAGGTTCATAATACACTGCAGCTGTTAGTTTCATCTCACTCACGCGTCGCGCTAACATGGCGGCAGTTGCCGACCAATGGAGGAGCGCGAAGCGTGCCGATTGGTCAATAACACTTCCCGCGCTTTGAAAATTTGTTGTCTGCGCAGGTACATCGGTAAGCCATATCAGTTGGGTACTACTGTACTACAAAGAAAAAAAAACTATGTTAGTAAGAACAATTAGGCGCACACGGACAATTATAAAAAACATAACAAAAGAAAAACAAACAACTCACAATCACAGGAAGGTTTCTCAAGCCCCCTGTCCAACATGATTATTATGCGTTTCAAATAACAATAGGAACGTTAATAACCTCTATTCGACTCTCCTGCTGTTTCAAATCCATCCAAAGGTTGTCTGTAAAAGATCGCTTTTAACGATAAGACCGTCCATTGTAAGACCCTTTGTAGTTGTTTAGTCCTTATTTAATTCTGTTAATACTCAATACTTTATAGCATTCCACAATGTAGGCTTAGGTGGTAAACATTTTTTTTTGGCACAGCAAAAGTTGGATATGTGGAGAGGACCTCATTTAAGTACCTTATAATCTAACTTATTCTAAAAACATAGACATTTACATACACACAAATATATCTAATATTTAATTATTTAAAGTCATAATTAGTTTTTTTAAACTAACTTCTCTCTCGTATTTTCATTGTTGGCACCAATTCGCCTGAAAGTCAAGATATTACATTATCATCTCTTCTCCATTTCAGAATTCCTACTACTACCTACTACGTCGATACCTCGAAAGCATATACCCAGGCTGCGAGGCGAAATCAACTTTCCTAAAGCTTATACAGAAGATTCTAGAACTTCGTAAGTTAGCTGAAGAAGTGACTGGAGTGTACCTAGACGTCAACCCAATTGAACCTCTGCTTATGGAGATATTTGATCTTAAGCATCATGCTGCATGAAACAGAGGGTATACCTAGTATTAGTATTTATTTATTAAAAGACACGGATGTGGTAGATAATGGAGTGTTAGGTGTATGGCCGTCGCATACTGAACCGAGGGTCAAGTGATGAGTGAATAGGTTACTTTTAGGTAGTCGTGCTTCATCTTCGACGTCAACATCGCTTACTATCAGGTGAGATAGTCGTCAAACATAAAACAATCTAAGTATACTAAGTCGAATCTGAGTGTTGGAATGTGAGGTTTTGTTTTGTTATCCACTGTAACTAATCCTTGTGCAGGAAAAAGGTGTATTCAATCTCGGCTATGATAAAAAAAAAGTTTTATTTAGCGGAATTACTAGTATGTTATGAATTTCTACAAAGTAACGCCTGATTCAATTAAGATATGAAAATGGTGACATCAGCTCGATACCTGCAATAGTACAGTGAACTACCCATTAGTTTACTGTACAATTGCAGGTATCGATTTCGATAAAAAACGAAAAATATCAAAATTTTAGGTAGCTGAAATAACGGTGAAACAAAAGTTTACATAATATTAACTTTGACTTATTGTTGTTTCTGTGTGCGACAGCCAATATTAATTTTTTTATTCTATTATATCTTAAATGAACCTTGCTCTACGAATTTCAGTTTTGTGATAGCATATAGCATTCTTTTTTTATTTTGTATTTTTATATAAGATTACGTTCATACAACTTACACAAAAGTCGGCTTAACGCCTGCTTCGATATGAACACTCCATTCTCTACCATTCCGTGTCCATTTTTCTGTATCCGTCTGTCATATAGGCCTAATTACCCTGTACATATTGTTATATGGAAATATTTATAATTATTAATAAGTTCACAGTCCACTGGGATTACTTTTATATTCCATTTGATAAAGTATTTAAAAAAATCGTTATTCTTGTACAGATGTTACTCGGAAATTGACATATCATAACAATCAAATGCCAAATGCCAAATTAGTTATATTTGTGATAGGATTGTAAAACTAGGTTACAAGTCCGATCTCTCACGATGTTTGCAAGTGTATATAGTATGTTTGTATGTGTGGTTAAAGTCTATAGTTAATTGTAACTACAATTAAGTGTATGTTAGTCGGTTATCACCAGTAGATGTTGTTAGCTTTTTTTACGATGGGAAAAACATCAAATGAGTCCTTCCACTCTGGATGAAGCGGAAGGGAGTGTTGTCAGACTTTTACTGACTCAAAACCCACCCTGTTCCTTCAATTGCCCTTGTGGTTCGGGGTATCTCGTAAGAACGATCCCGCATCCCCAGCAGAGTTGGGATGTCTAACTGAACAAAAATAGCCATAAGTTATCGTCTACAGGGTGATTTACTTGTTGACTATATTTTAGGGGATAAAATTCCTATGAATTTAAAAAATAATCATTTATTTTTAAGCGTCAATAGCCTAAGCGCGGGTTCGAACCCCACCCATTACACAATTGCCGTGAACCCACTCCAGACACAAGCATATTTAGCTTAGTTGGAGGGTTAACAAGATTGTTAGTAATGTAAAGTCTACCCACATGGCTAATTCCCTTTTAAAGAAAATAGTTTGGATCCCTACATGCTGTAGAGTTGTGTGAACTAGGAACACGTATAGCAATAATTATTAAAAAGAATCATTGTCCGACACGTCTTTTTTATCCAAGTTGATGTTGAAAATAGTCGTTTATTTATACCAGCTTAAGTTATATCTTTTATTATTTTCGTTTGATTCTTTGGTGACTACGTTACCTCCAGCATTTGTGACATGTGGCACCCTGTTATTAGCAATATTTGGATCGCTGAAATATTGCCAATGAGTTAAGTCACCATGTATATGATAGTTAAGTCACCCTGTATACAACATTAGCCTTCGTTTATGCGAAACCTGAATAAGTAACTGAATCGATTCCAATAATTTCTTCGAACACCGGTCAATGCCGCCGGTGGAATACGGTCAAATTATCAATGAAAACGACGCTTGGTGACTGGTGACCATGTGTTGTACGGACAACCAGGTGACATAACAAGCTTGTAGCGCCATCTATCTCGCAACATACAAACTAATGATAGAAATCCTGTATCGCGCAAGCAAAGTTTACCGCTCAACTAGCCTACATACAAATCACCCGATCACAAACATCGGGCAGTTGCCCACCAGACAGAACACCTGTCTGGTCGGAGGATCTTCCCTGTTCAATGGGAATGCGGGACTTAACACCCTGTTACTTATATCCCCAAAAGCTTATAACTTAGCGATTTTTATGGTACAATTTTGAAATTTTGTACATAGATTATTTGCATAAAAATACTAGACCCGTGTTTCGCATAAACACAAATTAATGTTGTATAGGTCAAACTAAATAAATATAATGAGCAATCAAATAGGCTGCAAATAACCTCAATAAATGTTGTCAAGATTAAATTAATGTTCTTTATATATTAACACACATTTTAGTTGCTTATAGTAATAAGGTTTAATTAATAAGCTAAATTTAAACAAAACATACTGATATCATTTGGGTAAATGACAGAAACACGTGCTGCGTTGAACAAAATGTAATTATTATTTTATTTTTTCATTACTGTGCGTTCAGAAACATACCAACAAACCAACTACCAACTACTGCATGCAAAAATGAACATCTAGTTCCGGGCGGAATTAGACAGTTGTCCCACCAAAACGAGGAAACGATTAACTGTCAGCTTATTTCTCGCTCTAGAAACGTACAATAGATATACTTTCTGTGAAAACAAGAGAGATGCATATATTAATCCGATCGCTGACTGTTCACACTGCCGGCGAGTACTCGCTTCACTAGTTCCGTCGCTGAGCGACAAGAGCTGTCAAAGATAATACTCGCTCAGCGGTCACTTGGCGGTCAGAACTCACGCTGAGAGACCAACCAGATGATAGCTCAGCGACTAAACTATTGGAACTACACACTCGCTACTCGCCAACTCGTTTTCAGATACTAGCTCTACTCGTTGATCGTCGGCGGTGGGACAACTCCCTTAACACTATACAACGTGTAATTTAAAGGGTATATACATACCGAGTGCACGGCTTCTTTGGATGATAACAAACTATATAGCAAGGGTTTTGTAATCCTATGTCTACATGTGTGGAGCTTATTAGAAATTTCAATACATTGATACCAGAGACCGAATATTTCAAATTAAGAAGAACGAAGAGAGTTATCGTTTTATTGGCAAGTGACGTGGAAAGTGATGACCCTCATAGTGATGTGACATGTTTGTTATTACTGGTATTCAAGAAACATATGAAACCAATAATTTGGGGTCAATTCTGTGAGTCACATATTTTGAGCTGAAACTTTGCATAAAGACTCCATACCAGATGTTGTCTTCAGTCCTTTTGAATAGATATGGGGTTTCAGTTACACGTTGTATATATTTTTAGTAGTATTAGTTTGGTATGGCTTTTCGCATAGTAACGCCGATTCTATTCTATATGGAAACATTCATCACTATCTTGATCTTGACCCATTTCTGGGTTGGAAACAACAGTGTTATTGAGTTTTTGAACTCAGATACTGCCTCAAGTCATGCACGGCCCTAATTACTAATTTAGTGTGTACTATAGGTACCTCTATCATAAGTATGTTGGCAATATTGGCTTAGTCTTTATAAATCATCATTGTATTATAGTTTATACACGAACTCTCTATGAAATTACAGTTGCCATACTATTAATCCATTCTGTTATAATGTCTTATCTTTACTACCTAGCCTTATGCCAAACGCATAAGGTAGATTTTACTATGACGATTTAAATACAATAAATACTAACTAAACGAATTTTAGAACAGCCAAGTCACAAGCTTCAAAATTTTATCGGCAAAATCACTCATTATAAAGTTGAAATATAAAAAATATATTTATTTCGTTTTATCTTGTAAATAGTTTCAAATCAAATCTATGTTTATTGTTAATTAAGAGAAGTTTATTTTTATATTAATGTTTAGAACACGATATTGTAAGTGCAATAATGTATTTTGTAAGAAAGAAATATATTTAGTTTGTTTATTTCATTGTTTTTTTTTTTATTTCACCTTTTCGCAGTTGGACATAAAGGCATCGATCGCTTACATAGGGGATAGAACCGATCTGGCATATCGAACCGCTGCCATTTTGAGATTTTTTTCGAAATCGCGGCGCACCTTGAAAGTAGTAATTGGATACAGGACACGTAGACCAACAAAAAATGTTTGGAACATGGTCATTGGCGTATCTAGAGATATTTTCTAGGGGGGGGCTGGCCCCCTGTGGTAGAAGCGATGATAACTTATCGAAGTTGCCTTAAAGTTTAATGAACGAAATTAAAATTTTCACATTAATTAATTTAACTTGTATCGCAACAGTAGTGTCAACAAGAAGAATCTGAGAAGTCAATTGTAATTGTAAGTATTTAAAAAAAAGCGGCCAAGTGCGAGTCGGACTAGCCCATGAAGAGTTCCGTAGTAGCAAACATAGATTACCTTAAAATAACTTAATTTCTTATAGCGTTTGTATAAATGACAAAGTTATAGTAGGGGACAGGGGTTAAAGTATGAAATTGCTGATTTGAAATGAAAACTATAAAAATCCTTTTTTTCTTAAATGTAACATACTTATTTAATCAACATATTTACAATCATTATCTATACATTGATGCAATCTAATTGGAAAGTCATTTATGCCTTCACAATAGACCTTTTGGGATCTAAATTCTACAAACTGTTTGAAAGCATTTCGTACTGCCTCTAGGACAGAAATTTTTTAAATCGTTGAATATTTACCAAATCACAAAAAAAATACGTCAATTACGTCTGTTGGAGCAAGATCTGGCTTCTCGGTCTGGTTGGTACGTAGGATCACCTATGGTTTAACATAACTGCAGTTTCTGTGCAGAGTAAATCAGTTTCTCGTGAAGTGTGATGCCCCTTGCGTTATTATGGTGAAGATAGATTCACGAGTCGGGGTTGATTCACAACTAGTTTCACCATCATTATTCGAAGTTTGGCACACTAAACATGGGCCGTTATTGCCAGATCAGACCTGAGAAAGCTTTAGTAAATAACACCACAAACAGTTACCAGTATCTTATTATTGTTAAGCTTTCCCTTAAGGCACTGTTGCGGCGTTCTACCTGGGGTCAGCCATTGCATTTTTGCTTTTAGTTTTCGTAAAAAATCCTCTTTTCGTCACATGTCATAATTCGATCCAATATTCCTTAATTTTTGTACTGATTCAACAAGGCAATGCAAGTTTCAACACGCATTTCTTTCTACAAATCAGTCAAATAATGCGACACGCATTTTTCATATTTTTTTAGGGTTCCGTAGTCAACAAGGAACCCTTATAGTTTCGCCATGTCCGTCTGTCTGTCTGTCTGTCTGTCTGCGGTTTATCTCAAAAGCTATTGGTACTAGAAAGTTGTAATTTGGCATGAGTATACACGTTAATGACGCAGAAAAAGTGGTAAAATAAAATTTTGAAAAAAAAACAATTATTTAGGGTACCTCCCCTACGTGTAAATTGGGATGATAATTTTATTTTTCGTCCTTCCCATAGTGTGGGATATCGGTCTTTCAAAAATATTAGGGGTTTGCGAAGACCGTTTTTTGATTTAGTAAACCGTTCGTGACTTATCAAGCTTTAAAGTAGAGGAAAGGAGGGTATTTTGGAATACTGTTGTTAATTTGGGATAGCAGGGTTTCACAAAAACGAAAAGTGCCATCTCGTCTTACGGATCATAAAATGTTCACAAGTAACGTCATCTATCGATATATTTACACGGATAGTCTGATATTTTTCTAAGAAGGCGACCAGAGATTAAAACGTGGAACAGCGCGTGAGAAAATTTTTGAGGTACGTGTTTAACCCATTCCCATTGCTAAATTGCCTTATGATTGTGCTGTTTAGCTTTATGTGTAGTGTAAAATAGATATTTAATTTTGCATATTAACATTGATTTCAACAATTTCTATATTTATAAATCCATAAATGGAGGTTCTGTCCAACTACGTCTTGTTGCTAATGTGGAATACCCGATGTGATGTTAATTTGGAATATTCCAAAATACATTCAGTTCTACTTTTTAAGTGCTTTGTATTAACTTACTTACAAATATAATATTATTATGCAATGGAGTTTGTCGATATCTTGCTTTGTTCTTTTGTAACTGAACTGATTGAGATGTTTTTAATTTAATTTATGTTTAGTAAATTATTTTAATTTATTTTTAGTAATTTAGAAAACTTATTTCTATGCCAGATAATGTCGACCAATATCAACATCGGTGCGTGTTTTATGTGTGAGCTTTGGGTGCAGGGTGAATGTGCCGGCTATGAAGCTTGATCATATGTTTGTGATTTTTGCAAATGACCCATATATTTCATTTAACTGGTTAAAGACTTATTAAAGTTACTAAAACTAAAAGTCTGATTAAAGGTACTTAAATGCTGATTAAAGTTTATTATAGAAATCATATTTTTTATATATAGAATAATTATCCTTTCACCTTTAAATCATGTACCTACTATCACAGTCACTCTAATCTTGACTTTGACTGAAGGTAATTTAGAATACCAAAATGGTATGCCAAATTACCTTCAGTCAGTTTAGGAACCGATTTTAGAGAGTTGCTCTCTGAGATCAATTCTGTTATCACAAATCATAGACTTTCTTCTTAAACATTGACTTAACAATAGCGAAAATAACTAAGTTAAGCATGGTGAATATAATTTGGAATACTCCTATACCAAAATACCTGCACCCCATCTCCAAATCTAAATTGTGTCATTTTGCAGTCAAGCTAAAATTTTAACCTGTAGGGATATTTAATTGTTTCTGATAGCTTGCACATTGATAGTAAGATAATATTGCTTCAATTTAATCAAGGTTTTATTTCTATATACCTAACGGAAAAAAAGTTGCAGGTCTGAAACAAAATGGTATTCCAAATTACCATCCTTTCCTCTACCAATTTTCGATAGAGTCAAGTGTTCCCCCTCTACCAACTAAACGGTTGTAGTAAGAAATTCAAATGTCACGGCAGTAGTACCTATATATAACGAAGTTTAAAGGAAAACTATCACGCATAAGTGGGCTTTACAAGTTTACGAGTAATAGTCGACCAATTGTATTTGACTCGAAAATTTTGAACAACTCCATAGAAATGTCGATAGATGGCGCTAAGCGTCAGTTGTATCGCGCTAGTTTCATATTTAATACGACACGCACTTGGCTGTTATAAAAACTACGGAACCCTACACTGCGCGTGGCTCGACACGCGCTTGACCGGTTTTTTATCTTATTGATTTCATGCAAATCGGTGAATGAACGTGAATGTGAATTGTAGGTAAGGTAACGTTATACCATGCCACCAATTGCTGGATAGTTTGACTCGCATCGGCTTTCAGAATCTCCTTTCATAGGTACTTTATCATTTAAACCTCAAATTATGTTTGTAATTTGAGGTTTTTGAAAATGTGCTTTATCTCAAAAACTCTGCTGACTGTATCTTGTTCAACTTTTTTGTTGAAAGATTTCATTGAAATCTACAGCAAATTCTGTTTTAGATTTTTCTCTCTCTTATTTAAAAAATTAGAGGGGTGCTGCCACACATTTTACCACCTTGGAAAAGTTTATCTTTCGGACGATTGATTTGGAGAAAAATAATTTCAGATACCTCAATATAATTTTTAAAGACCTATCTATTGACCTAACACATATAGGTTTGATATTTTTTTTGTCATTGGTCGCAGGCATAGCTATATACTCCGATATATTATATACTCTCTGGTCGCAAGCAACTGTATAACATGAGGTCTCGGGTTCGATTACCGGGTCGGGCAAAAAGTGCTACATATGGGTATTCTGTAGGAAAAATCTCAGTAGTAGCACAGGGTTTGGAAGTTGGCGGTATGATACCGCCGTGCCTCGGAAAGCACGTTAATTAGTTGGTCCTGGCTATTATTTGGACATCTTCGAAAGTCGTTACGGGTATGATACTGGTCTCGCCAAGGAGTATCGTGTTACCCAGCTACTGGGTTGTGTAGAGGTCAGCTAGGCAGACGCTCCACGTAAAACACTAATTCGCAGCTGCATCAGGTTAGACTGACCTCAATATAATTTGAAAAAGTCTGGGTAGATTTATGCGGAGCATTCCACGGACTTTTCTTTTTTTTTAATTTTCGCATAGTTGTTTACAGAATACATCTACTTAACAAGTTTCGACTCCGTAGTCTTAATAGTTTCGAAATAAAGTGGCTGTGATTTACGGACGAACAGACTCCTAACGATGAACGAACGGAACCCTAAAAACTGACCAACTGCGAGTGTGACTCGCCCATTAAGGTATGTTTGTATAAATAACCGAGTAATATTTGCGATATTAATAAAATGTGTTATATCTCTCAAAAACTGCTGAGTATAACTTGTTCAAACTAATTTTTGCTGAAAGTGTTCAGTGATCTACAGAAAAAAAATTGTTTTAATTTTTCACTTTTTTATTTTAAAATTTAGATCTTTAATAAAACGATTTACTTTGAGAAAACATCGATTTAGAAACCTATCTCTCAAACAATTGACTTTGAGAAAAAGTCATTTTTGGAACCTCAATGTCTCAATGAATCTACCAGAATCTACTTAGTTATCTTTTTTTTATGCACCTGCCATGTTATCTCTTCACCACCCATGTTGACTCAGTATTTATATGTATCATCTATGGTTGACTGGTAGAGAATGCCTATGGCATTAAGTCCGCCTTTGTACATTTTGTGTTGCATAAAGTTTAAAAAAATAAATAAATGTCATTTAGACAGAAGATCTATCTACAGGCACCCGGCACGAATAAGTTTGAAAAACAATTATTTCAGCTCCTTGTATTGGAAACCCCTCCCCCTTTTTTATTCTTGTAAAAAATACATCTACCTACCAAGTTTCAACTGTGTCGGTGTGAAATACTAATGGACAGACAGGCAAATAGACATGATGAATCTATTAGGGTTCCGGATTTTTGCCATTCGGCTACAGAACCCCAAAAACCTTTTCACGAAAATATCTGTTTAAACTAAAGTCGAGAATGTTTGGCATTTTTTCGGCGCGCACCCACTTGTGTGGTTACTTGAAAGTGAACGACACTTCGGCGGTCCAGCCCCATGCGATGAGACTTCTAATAGCCTAGAGGCAGCCAAGCGGGGTCAGACAAACGCAAAAACATGGGCGAAGGTTATTTTGTTTCTCTGTCCGTATGTCACGGCTACTTTCTTGGTAGATGTATTCTGTGAACCGGTTTATGGTTTATATAAAAAAATAAGAGCGAAGGAACGAGGTTTTTAAAACCATTTCTTCACAAAGTCAATCGTTTGAAAGATATAGACTTCCGAACTGATAAAATATGTGCTCCCCCTTTAACTTCTAAAATAAGAGTGCAAAATCTAAACTTACAACGAAAATTAATTCTGCTACTGTAGGTACTGCTAGCTCAGTGTATATGATTGATATAGAACATTTTGAAAAACCGCAAATATAACTTGGTCATTTATACAAATAGTTGATGAACGAACTTCGTAATTTATGAAAAACCTTTCATGGGTGGGTCCGACTCACACTTGGCCAGTTTTATCATTGAGACAATCAACGTAACTTTTCCAAAGCGACTCCTATCTTTGTTTAACAATTCTAATTGTATTTCTATTATATCGTCATCATCAGTTATAATATATTTGGTTTTCCTATTATTGGAAGGTCTGGATTCAAGACTCTCCAGTTCAGTTAAAAGGCGCAAAATGGTGGCACTGGTCTTTACTTTTCAAAAGAAGAGAGATATTTAGGCAAAAATCTTATTTTTAACCGACTTCTAAAAAAGGAGGAGGTTCTCAATTCGGATGTTTGTATTTTTTTTTTTTTTTTTATATTTGTCCACGCATAACTCCGTCGCTTGCCAACCGATTTGAAAAATTCTTTTTTTGTTGGAAAGGGTATACTTCCCAAATGGTCCCATGAAAATTTTATCGAAATCGGACGAGCCGTTTCTGAAAAATCAAAAAAGTCGAAAAAAATAATTTACCTTGATGATCTTTTCGTTTACGCTGCATTGCGTTTTTTGTTCGCGCATAACTCCGTCATTTACGAACCGATTTGGAAAATTCACTGACCCACTAAAAAGCGCGAAAATAAAAACTTTTTTGCAAAAAATAAAACCGACTTCCATATCAAAACACTACAAAGCCAAAAATAATTTTAATTTCGGAAGGCGGTGTGAAAAAAAAAAAGAAAATACAAAACCAATAACACCGACTACCGAAATTAAAATTATTTTTGGCTTTGTAGTGTTTTGATATGGAAGTCGGTTTTTACTATTGTTGTTATTTGATACAAGTAGGTTAGGTACTACATAATATGCAACTAGCTACAATAAAAAATGGTTTAAGCTGAGTAACACGTCACATGATTTGCGACAGTGATAATTATGTCGACCGCGTTTCATTGCGACGATGCTATTTAGTGGATAAATAATTAATTGTAGTAGTGAAATTTTCTCCTACTCCTAGTAGTCGGTGATGTACCCACTCACATTCAATAAACAGTAATAATAAAAATCTACCTGGGAATGATAATTGGATACAATCTGACGCACATAGACACGTAATAAATCTATTTTTAATGATTTTCGATGTACTCGTATAGTCGTATGTCAATATTTACCTTCATATATTTCGGTAATATGATATTTTGGGGTCTTTGGACCATTCCGGGGCAGTCCAACTGCTCTGTATAACTAGTTGGACTATGGGTCTTTACTAGGGGCAGTTGTCCAACTTTAAAAATAATTGGACCACAGCACCTTTTGAGAGTTCCGTGGTCACCATGTAAAATGACATTTTTTTTCGTTTATTTCTCTACTCATTCATACCACTTATATCGTACGCTTCGATTCGATTTCGAAAAAAAAAAAAACCAAAATAGTAATAGTAAGTATTTATTTTATAATGGAATTGCAATGTTCCCAACTGTTGGAATTCTATAATTTTAGGTTCTATAATATTATGTAATGCAGTACAAAACCGGTGAGATACTGTTCTGCTAGCTAGGCCAAAAAGTCAGTCTGTGTTAAGGAGAGACAGTGCCGATCCCCTGGTTGGTCGATTTATATGTACTAAGTAATGTAATGCAATAGTTTAATACATCGTGCTCCCCAAACACCCATCATCTATTTTGCTGTTTATAAATTCATATTACAATTGTACGTAATGTGTACCGAATTAGTACATACTTAAAAAAATAAGTACCTTAACAGATTAACAGGTACAAGCAACTAAATTATGACTTGCTGTAAAGCTTATATGAATTTATAAACAGCAAAATAGATGATGGGGTGTCTCGGGAGCATGACGTTAGTTTAATAGGTACAATAGTTATTATTACTATTTATTAATATACATATTTTTTATATTTTTATTCATAGCACATCAATAAGTGTTTGTGCGTCTGGGTGTGTGTGTGTGTGTGTGTGTGTGTGGTGTGTGTGTGTGTGTGTGTGTGTGTGTGTGTGTGTGGTGTGTGTGTGTGTGTGTGTGTGTGTGTGTGTGTGTGAAAAATAGCGGCGGGTCGATATGCCAGCTTCCATACAAAAAGGTTCGAACCCCTTTCTGTTAGAAATTAAGCCGAAATCCCAAATACACTAAACTTAATGTTTTGTATGTAGTGGTTACTTAACACAAGATAAATCTTGAGTTTTATTAAAAATACACTAATAAGTTTAAATAATTTATTGAAATAGTTAATAATGCACGCAAATTGTCAGCCAAAAACCTACAAATTACACGTCTCTCACCACATTGATATGACCCGAAGGATATCTTCATTCGATCACAAAACAGGCAGTAATATACTATTTTCTAAGTGAACAGAAAAAAATAACATTGAACAAAATAAAACATAATTTCTTAAACAAAAAAAATAACCTAAATGTACAAAGTAAATTGTGACCTTATGATAAAACCACACAACTATTAGAACAAATTTATATCTAAGTGCTCATCCCCGTAGGTCCCATTTGTTCTATGGAACATGACGTAATAGAACAAATTGAGAAAATATTGTCCCTATTTGTACTATAGAACAGTTTGGACTTAAACTTCTTGAAGTTTATATGTAAACTGGCTACTCGAGAATGATTTGCTACCACTTGTCTTAGTGACATTGATGATTAGATGGTTACTCATCGACAGAAATTTTAACGGATTTTGAGAGAGCAGCAGTCGCAGGGTACTCACTTCTTTATTGTTGTTTGTTTACAATGATTGGATTGAATCTTTGCTAATCGTAATGGAAATAAACGTAAATTTTGATAGTTTGAATTTGAAAATGAAAAATGTGAAAATGTCAATACTTGTTTTGAACAAAACTAAAAGAAACTAAATTAAAATGAACAGGCTTGAAGTAATCCGTAAATTGTTCTCAAAGCAACCAAAGACTTTATATGAAATGGTTTTGACAAGTTTGTTTAAGTACATGAAATCTTAATATTGATTGTTGTCTCAATAACTCGGCATCAATATTTGAAAATATTGAAAATATGTATTTTATGTTAACATAGCTGCAGTTACCAAAAACAATCTTGATAGATTTATTTTTTTACTCGCTGCAAGATTAGAGTGTAATTATGAGTGAAGAGGGTATGTCATCCACGGGCCGTTGCCAGGACTGCCTACATCTTCGGTACTCGGTGCATAATGACTATGAACACATCGAAATTTATGATTTATATTGTAAATTTTGTGCTGGAGAACTCTTTCTACAAAATAAGCATTTTCCGGGGACTATTTAATATAATAGGTTTTAGTTAAAAGAAGGTATGGTTTTAGTTTGTTTTTATTGCGGACTGTTTAATATAAGAATATATTAGCGGTAAGAAGAATTGTTTTTAGTTTGTAGTTACAGAACAGTTATATTTTTCAAAATAAAAATATAATGTAGCGAGTAGTTTCATTTTTTGATAGTGAACTGTACCTTGTATTAACGTCAGTGATTAATGTCATTCACGTCTTATATATCTCATCATGGAGGAATTTGGGAAAAGCGATTCTCATTTAGTTCTGTGCGTTCACAGACAAATAAAAACAGGAGCAAAAGCCAGTATGTAGTTCTGTAGTACAAATAGGGTCAATATTTTCTCAATTTGTTCTATTACGTCATGTTCCATAGATCAAATGGGACCTACCGGCTCATCCTATAAGTGCATTCATTGGTGCGAACAGGACAAAAATAATATGTAATACGGACAAAGCTGAAAACCATACAAGGAAGTTTACAAACTAAATACTCGACACCAATATATTTGATGCCGTAGCACCATAATTAACATCTTCAGTGCATCTACAACTTTCTATCCTCAATCCCTAAAGCTAGCTTCATTTCTAACGAATAATTCTGCTCAACTCTGTCAAATTGTCCACCTTCGTCTTTTTTACCTTCTTCGTTTAACTCTATATCATCTACACAATCTTCAAATACATCGTCAGTTGACAAATCGTTAATGATCTCATCTTCGTATACCGTTTCGAATAGTCTTGAATCATTTAGTTCTCCATCACTCTCATTTGTCATACCATCAATAGTATTCTCATAAACTTTATAGTTAGAAAATGTAGTATTTTCCAAGCCAGAAGCAACGGGTCTAGTCATAACAACAAAGTCTTTGCCTTCACTGACTTTTTCTGCATTTCGTGGCGTAACATTTCCTGTATTATCGTCTCTAGCTTTATCATTCTCATCAACACTCTTATTAACCTCTGTAGTATCACTAAGTGTAGTGTCATTACCGATTCCTGAGTCATCTTCTGCGACAGTGGCCATTCTGTTCACATTCTCGTCGGTAAGAGTATCTTCTAAGCATACAGAAGTGTTGTGACTCGGGATGAGGGTAGCATCTTTGTCGTCATTGTCTTCGTACGATACGTCAGGATTGTCTGGAATGAACTGTAGCAGCTCGCCAGCCCTCCATCTTTGTTCGGCGACGTCCATGTGAGCTTCGAGGATACGAGATACTTCAGGCAGCTGGAAATGAGGACGAAGTAATATATAGTATAAAGAGATATATTAAAAGGTGGTAAACAAGAAGCTTATAGTCAAGGAAAGTCTTGACCAAATCGTGTGCACACCAGACAATTTGATAAAAAATTCAGTTGAAGTAATATCTTCCCGAATAAAAGGTTCGTGACAGTCAAACAGACGGACAATAAAGTAATACTAAACCCAAAAAACTCAAATATACAGGGTTACATGTTAAGTCGACCTAGATCCGTTAAGAACGTGTAGTTTCCATCGTTTCTGACTGATTTGACTATAAAATACCCTACCCCAAATTACATTATTTTTCGCTGGCACGCACTGCCTTAAATTGAAAGACAATAGGCAAGGGACCGAACTGCTAACAACTAAGTTTTTCTTCTATGATGTTTTAATAAAACCCTATTTATATTGTTATACTTCGTTGGATAGCTGATGAAACGTAAATATGTTTAGGCACATCTGCAAAACAGGTCCCATAATATTTTTGCCTTTAAAGAAGAATAAACTTTCTACATTTGTATTAATATTTTTTACCTTTAATCCTCTACAACAACCTATTAATTAACTTTCGTACAATTTTAATTATTGAAGTCATAAAGCGTTTTATTTTACATGTAAATATCAAAAATAATAATTTTCACACAGGTATATCAAAATATCGAATCTAATAGCCGAAAAACCGGTATTTATTATAAAAATCGTATACCTTGAAAACCGTTACGTTTAACGGATCTAGGTCGACTAAACCTGTAACCCTGTATAGTCGAATTTAAAGAAGTGGAAATACAAATCATAGTTAATTGGAATTGAAACAAAAATGCAATGAAAACTCACAGTGTACTCATTCTCGAGCTGATCAGAGATGTGCTCGATGATAGTGTTGGTCCTGTTGTCGATGTTTCCGGCGTGGCTGTTCATGACGTCATACCGGCGGTACAACTCCCGCTCCTCGTACTGCAGCGTACGGTCTAGGATCTCGGAAGCCACGTCCTGCTCGATACGAGCGTTCTCTGCTAAGTCCGACACGTTTACTCCTGGAGTCAAGAGATGTTACAAGAAACTTTTATTAGCATTAGATTAGATTGTTTTGTTTTATTAGATTATCATTAGTTTTTAAAGTCCTTCCAAAGGTCGTCTGGAAGACCGCCATTGTAACCATAAAATAAGCAATATTGTTAAGTAGGTGTGCTTAAATGTTGGTCTATAATAAAGTATATTCTATCTATCTATAGTTACTGGGTGCTGACCGCGACTGCATTCGGAGTATTCGTAGATTTTCCCGGGATTTAAAGTAGTCATTTTTTATTCTAGACTACATCTTCACAAACTTTCGCATTTATAATAAAAATATAAAGAACTAAATAAGAATACATACTGATATAAAGAGTTTGTAGGAAGTAGGTAATCTCTGGATATACAGAACCAATTTTGAAAATTCATTCACTATTAGAATGTTACGTTATCACTGAGTGATGTAGGCTACTTTTGACACGAGCAAAGCCGCGATCACTATACTATGCTCACAAATTTTCTGACGATGCAAGTTTTCGACCTTTGGTGATTTTGACCCAGCTGTTTACTACCTTAAAGACCCATAAAACGACTCCAACAGAACTATAAGTATTGGTTGGCCAGCGTCAACTCTTCAAGTGTCATTTACCTACATTTCATCCGTACATTTAACATCGACTACATAACATATTAGTCCACTGCTGGGACAGGGGCTTCCTCTTTATGAGAGGGTATGACACCATATATAATCCATCATGCGGGTCTTCGGATTTCTCAGTCCTAGGTCAAGCCGGTTTCTTGGACGGAGCACTGCCATGTCCTCGTGGAGGCGATCGGTGGCGGCAACCTCTCACGTCCGGCCTTGGTTCAGGTCAAGGCGCGGGGCGAGGGGGAATGGGATGCAGTCGCCTCCTGCGAAGCAGTCATGCTAACGAAGGAGGACGCTGAACGCGTGAGGGAGAGACAACTTTCTTCCTCGCGCCCCAGCCGCCGCGGGGAGACGCCCCGGGCGTCGGGGATCGCGAGCCGACCTCCGGCCACCGTAGACGCCAGGCCTGCGGACGCCGAGCAGGGGTAGCTCACTGTCCGGTAAGGACCAGGCCCGAATCGGTGGCGCGCCACGTTCCGCGCGCACTTCAGAGCTGTCAGCAGCACTGACGGGGCCCGATAGGGCTACTGCCTTACGAGGTTGCGGGAATATTCTAACGAGATACCGCAGCCCCGGAACGCTTGCGCAACTGAAGGAGCAGCGTGGGTTTTTAGTCAGCAGAAGTCTGACACTCCCTTCCGCTCTACCCACAGCGGGAGGGGTCATTTGATGACATTCCCACCCAGAAAAAAAAGGTGGCGCCGGTGTCCTCACGATGTTTTCCTTCATCGTTTTGTGAGCAGTGGCGATGCAGACAATTACACAAAGTAATGTGCCTGCCTGGATTGGAACTCACGACCTACCATTCGTAAGTCGTGCCTTAAACCTGGGCCACTTCTGCTCACATAAACTAACTTTCAATAAATATTAGTAAATTACAAAGATGTGAGACCCTGCCTCCAGAGCTAGGTTTGAAAACCTGTATTTCAGGAGCCAGTGACTTCTTCCAATGATGTTACAATATACAATATTTATCTCTTAAGATACAGGCCTGACCTAGTATAAGAGATAGAGTATAAAACTGTGCTTAAAGCGTAACAAATTGTTACATGCTATATGCTATACGTAATGTCAAATATAGAAAGTGCAATGTGTTATCCTGTTTTATGAAATAAATATTTTTATTATTTTTATTTTTTATATATAGCAAGTTTTGTGCAACATGGATACATTTAGAATTTATTGGTTAAAAAAATATACAAAATAAAAAAAGATAAAATAAATGCGTTAAAACAAATCAAAATAAAATTAAATAAATGGCGAAACATTAATGATCTATGTAATTATAATAAGACTTATAATCTACCATGTTTGATGCAAATAAATATTCTTGTTCTATGTACCTATTCATTGATATTAAATTTTCAGAAATACCTTGCGAAGGAAACCTGTTATCACTATAAGAATTGATAGTGCTTATAATGGACTTCTTGGCTTCTCTGCGATCAATATTTAGCATCGTCTCGTAAGAAGAAGGCAAAACTTTACTCGTGCTTGGATACGGCGAGCTCGTATCTACAATTGAAACACTAGAATATATAACAAGATCAATAAATCTTCGAAATTTCGTACTAATAAGTCCATACTCAGAATTAAACAGCGTCTATCGAATCTAGTACAAACTTGCATCCTAATACTATTAAAACATTTCAAGGCGTAACAAGGTCTCGATAAAATGTTTCGTCGTCGAACGTCCAAAACAGAATAGAGGGCACCAGACCACGCGGACGATCGCCGGACATTGGACGAGCCTTTACATGCACAAAAATGCTCTGAAATAGGGATAAACAGCTACGTGTTGACCAAAATCGCTCTGGCAAGAGTGATACGACTGAGAAAAAGATAAATCTTGACAATTTTCACCTGTCTACTTCATGAGGAGGGAGGGAAGAGGCCGAAGGCTGAGCCATATCCGTTGGTCTGATCAAAATTATCAGCGACGCTATCCGTATCACAGAAGACATAACCAAATGGTAGTAGGTATATTGTCCAAAAACGACAATAGCTTAATGGCTAATAGGACTTGTGATTGAGAGGTCGCGGGTTCGAACCCCACCCAATTACACTATTGTCGTGACACAAGCATATTTAGCTTAGTTGATTTAAATGAGAAAGTGCTACATAGAGATCTAGAGCCTCAGAATTGTGGGTTACGAATCAGAGAAGGGACTTCAATATATGAAATTAACTTGCGATCCAAAAGAAGCGAAATGGATGTGAAGTTATTCCCACCTATACATAAATATAATCAGCCTATAAGGCTGCTGGGAGATAGAACTCCTCTCTATGAGAAGGAATGCGCTGTTATCCACTATGCGTACTGGATAACAGCGCATTCCCCAGTGCTTGTTAGTGGATGTTGCAAGTCTTAAAATTTTTGGTTCTAGGACATGCTACTTTCCTCACGATGTTTGCCTTCGCCGTTTTGAGATCAATGGTGATGATATAAATTACGTAATATACCTGAACGAACCCCGAAATCTCTGGGCTACTACTGGTCTCTTCTTCTTTTTTTCATTCGATTTTGTTAAGTACGTACGTTTATTATCACCAGACGCATTCGAAACTTGTTCCTGTTCAACAGCAACTCCTGCTGCGTCGTCTCCATGTGGATCCCCATGATGTCTTCCAGATTTTCTATCAGTTTTCTTTCCGTCACTTTTGTTGTCACTCTTCGTCTTTTCTGCCTTGTCGTTGGTGCCAGTTTTATTGTCATTAACACATTTATCTTTATCTTTACAGACAGTAGTTGGTTTAACTGATTTATTTGGGTTTATTTTAGTAGTTGTAGAGGTGGGTCTGTTAGTTGGCTTCTTAGTAACTGTAGCTATTTCTTCGTCACTTGAACTTCTCTCTGACGATATGTTTATTGAGTCTGTTTCACCGGATGAAGCTGGAAATTGATTAATACTTTGTTTTAGACGGTCAAGGTTGAAGTAAAATCTAATGAAGTTCATGTTATTCTTCTTGGCAGGAACAGCAAACAGTTCATTAGAACTTACAATTCGTTTTAAACATTTTGGTTATATTGTAACCCAACACATTAAAAAAAGAGAACTTACAATGTGGGTAAAATTCACATTACTTGGAATCTTATTAACCCTTTCAACTAAGCAAGACATGCTTGTGTTTTGGGGGGGGGGGATCAGGCAATAATGTAATGGGTGTTTCAAATCCGCGACGTCTCGATCACAAGGCGACACCTTAGCCATTAAGTTATGTACCCAACTGGACAGTAATATGTTGCAATTGTACCGTTACTAATAAACATCATGCGGAGATACTTAATATTACTGGCTAGTTGACACAGGAGTCAAAAAGAGTATCTAATCGCTAGGTACATAAATAGTAGCACGATTAAATGTTAATACTCGGTAAGTACATTTCTAAAAGAGTTATTCTTTAATAAGAAAATGCTTTGGATTCTTCTGTATCTCCTACAAGGTATATTCAAATGTGGAGTACTAAAAGATATATCTATATATTAATATTTACGGGCGGATTCCACTTCCTCCTCTCCAATTTCATACTCTACATCAGCAACTTGTCTCTGGTTATCCAAATATTGGAACAGAACGGCGCCTGGCACATGCGTCAACCTCACTTTTTCTTCATCTGTAATGCAAGCACATTATTTACCCATTCATGCCGCTTCTTACGTACTCATTTGAACATTAAGGAAGTATCCGTCGGTGATGATGGCAATACCTAAATACCTTCCACTAGGTATAGATCAGCCTATGTCCAGTTAACTTGGGACAACCAATCTGAATACCTACTTCATTGCATGAAGTAATTGCCTTTCTACCTCCGACCTCTGCAACGAGCTTTTTGGTAACATAATCACATACACTTAGCGTAAAAGCGACTTTCAGTTATAGCTATCAGAAAAAACTGACTTTTTACTTTTTAACTCATCAGCTACTAGGTAAGCGTGCTTCATCTTCGACCACAACCACATCATGGCTTACCATCAGGTGAGATGGCGGTCTAACGCGAGCCTATCATCAATAAAAAATTAAGCACCAATATATCTCATACCAGGTTTATCTCCAGCAGTTAACTGGCTCAACGCTGCGCGGTCGTAGGCATTATCTTTTCGATACGTTGTAAACATTGTCTTCTCTTTCACTAGATGCGCTGGTACGCAGTCTTGTTCCTTGTGGTATGCATCCATCATTTTCTTGTCGTACAGTTTCTACGAAAATAAAAACAAATCAGTTTAGGGTACCCATATTATGTAACCCTTTCAGAAGAAGTGGAGTAGCTGAGGTCTTCGTCATTTGTAATCTAGTCAGTAATAATCAACATCTGCTTAACCTGTCCCCAGCTATTTCGTGGTCGGTTTCCAGTCTTACCGGATGCGTCAGTACTAGGGTGTCACATGGCGCGACTGTTGAGGATATCAAATAGTTCTCTTACCAAGATGTTGTAAGTGTGGGATCCTTTATTCAAATAAATTACTTCATTCTGTAGTTTCACTGCGTTTTATTTCATTCCCAAAACCCTTTACAAAATTCTAAATTACATTCTATACATGTTTGATAAAATTGGTAAACTGCTCTAAAAAACTAAATCATTTATGATCGACCATATACAACCACTCCGACTACGACTATATCTTCAACTCACAATGTTTTCTACTTGACTTTTCTTTTCATCTATCTTGTCACATTTTGAAAACATTCCTAACAACATTTTGGTTTTAAATGCCATAGACTTAAAAAAACCTGCCAGTAAACCATAGACATAAAATTCCATAAAACCAATATTACAACATCCCCTCTGAATTTTATGTTTATTGCAATTAGAATAACATCTCCTATTTAACTCCTATCAACTCATTTTTAAAAAACCCAACTCAATTAAACCACTACTTCACGTTGCCAGCTATGCAATGGAGCCCCAATAACACAAAACCTATAAAATTCTACACCAACATCCCCTCTGAATTTTATACTCTGACCATCACTAAACACACTTCACTTATAAAACTCCTAACTTATCTACTTCGACTCTATATAAAATTATTATAAAACTCCTGACTTATCTTCTTCGACTCTATATAAAATTATTCAACGCTATCTTCAACACCAACTCCTCGAACTTCAACATCTTCACCACTAACTTCAACTTCAACGTCTTCAATCCTGCCTTCAGAAACCTCAGCATCTTCATCACTAACTTCAGCATTTTCTTCACTGCGAAAATCATCACCAACAACTCCTTTGCATCGCTTTCAAATTTCAACCACTATATCATCTCTGAATTCCCCTCTGAAAATATTATTTTCTTTTGTTTCCAAGCGACATATTGTCTTTCTTAACAACTTTGAATCTTCAAATCATTTTCAACAAATTTTATCTTGTAATCCAAAGAATTTTTGGACTATTCTTTCCCACGATCTTCTTACAACATCTGGTTAAATTTGCCCGGGGGCAGCCCATAACCTGTTGAATACCATCTTGGAAGCGTCCTGGGCCATAACCTGTTGAGGATATCAAATAGTTCTCTTACCAAGATGTTGTAAGTGTGGGATCCTTTATTCAAATAAATTACTTCATTCTGTAGTTTCACTGCGTTTTATTTCATTCCCAAAACCCTTTACAAAATTCTAAATTACATTCTATACATGTTTGATAAAATTGGTAAACTGCTCTAAAAAACTAAATCATTTATGATCGACCATATACAACCACTCCGACTACGACTATATCTTCAACTCACAATGTTTTCTACTTGACTTTTCTTTTCATCTATCTTGTCACATTTTGAAAACATTCCTAACAACATTTTGGTTTTAAATGCCATAGACTTAAAAAAACCTGCCAGTAAACCATAGACATAAAATTCCATAAAACCAATATTACAACAGCGACTGCCTACCTGACCTCTAAAACCCCGTAGCTGGATAAAACGATACTCCTTGGCTAGACCAGTGTTAAATTTTCTGGCTTCAGACTACCCGTAATGACTGTAGAAGATATACAAATGATAGCCAGGATCAATAGCTTAACATGCATGGCCATCCAAACTAAATGTGTGCGCAAAATTTCATATATAAGTGAACTAGCTTGTGCCAGCGGCTTCGCCCGCGTGGAAAGTTTTTTCCTTTTTCCCTTGATCCCGTGGGAATTTCGCAAAATCCTTTCTTAGCGGATGCCGACGTCATAAGATCTACCTGCATGCCAAATTTCAGCCCGATCCGTCTAGTGGTTTAACCACTATCACTATGTCAGTCAATCAGTCAGTCACTTTTGAGTTATATATATTTAGATTGAAGATAACTGTTTTGAAATTCATTTGCAAGATTTGACCCGAACATTCATTCTTTCTTTCTTCTTCCTCTAAGTACTATCAATAGTATCATTAGAACTTAAAACGGGATATTTACCATGTGTAAGTATTGTTTCGAGTTTCTTATATTTCGGCACTGTTGCAAACGCCATGATCACGGATAGTTCATCCATGATCGGTGATTCTGTTAGTGACCATGTTAACTTAAAAACTTACTACTTTCAATAGCTAAGTACTAACCATGGGGTCAACAGCAGGCTCGCCCCTGTCTATTCTGGCCTGCCGTTCCAACTGCTCTCGATCCAGCTCAGCGAAGATCTCCAGGTCTTCAGCACTCGGTTCCAGATCTAGGGGTTCACCATCATGGTCCTCGTTATTCATGCGATGCATGTAGTTTATAAGGGCTATGCCTTCGCCTTCTGATTGTGCTAAAAAATTAATTTTAATATACATAGGTTACTTCTAGGCAAGTGTGCTTCATCTTTGACTACATCGTCGCTTACTATCTATCAGGTGAGATGGTGGTAAAACGCGAGATTATCAACAATAAAAAAAAACATAACTAGCGACCCGGCTCGGCTTCACAATCTCATTCTGCTAATTCAAATAAAAACTTAATAAATTAGACACTAAAACCTTCCTCATGAATTACTCTGGGCATTGGTGAAAACCGCATGAAAATCTGTTCAATTATTTTTGAATCAAAACAAATGCTTGTTGATCAAAATCTCTGTGACATCCTCTAGGTCTGAGTCTCTACGCGATATTTTTTTACACTATTAGTCGAAAATGAAAAGCATCAAATTGTTTTTTAAAGCTATTGATAGCAGTTCTACTCACTTGACGCCTGAAAAATCATGGTCTAAAAAGTAATAATCAAGAAAAACATTTTATATGAAGTTGTTACATATGTATGTGCAAGTAATTGAATAGATCTATTTAAACAAATTATACGTAATGTGTCTACTTATAATTTAATGTATTTACGTAAAGGGCTATCTCGACATATAATCATGACCCACCATAAGCATATTTTCTTACAGACGATCAAATACAATTACGTTGAAATTCTCGTTAATATCCATTTCCATTACACGAACTACGACGACGAATTGACATAGTTCATCAGTTTTAAAACGTCCAAGTACGGCATACACTATATAGGAGAAAATCTTTGTTATTTTGACGGTTTCAAACGATTTATCGTCAAAGTGGGTCATGAATGTCATGATTAAAATTTGTAATACAAAGCTACAATGATCTTACCACTGGGTCTCCTTTCTGCATCTACCTGGCTGGTAAACACTGCGCTATCCTCTTTATCTTTACTCTTCTTATCTTCCTGCTCAACAGTCTTTTCTACCTTATTTTCTTTGGCTTTCTGGTCCAAAGGAATTTCTTGAATGGTGATTTTTTTCTTAGGTTTCTTTGGTTTTTCCGTAATAGTCTTCTTATCGTGGTCAATGATTTTATTTCCTTCAACTTCTACTCCCGAGTTATTGAAGTACTTCATATTATTCTTTTTTTGAGTATTTTCTTCAATATTATTTTTAGCAATACCCTTTTCCATTATTTGAGTGTCTGTATTTGTCACATCTTCAATAATGACTTTATTTTCATTGCCTTTAGATTCATTTTTGTTCACATCTTCCTTCTTAGATGAATCTATTATTTGAATCAAAGGTTTTTTCTCAGCGATATTTGCAGCTTTTTCGTCGTCAGAGTTAATTTCGGTTACCTTTGCTTCTTCTTTACGGTTTTTAGAGTCTGAAATTAAATTAAAAATAATGTAATATGTGATAAAATTACTCTAAACCTAAATTCAATAAACGCGGTTAATTTTGTATTTTCACCTTCCAAAATCTTCGTTACTCCCTTCCTTCCTGTATGAGATGGCTGATTAAATAACAAGTTGTTTATTGCTTGGACATCCGGCGTATTGGTGCTGCAAACATAGATTACGACTATTTAATATTAAAATAATCAACGACATATAAAAGGTAAGATAGGACGCGGATGAATCAATGAAAGGGTTTAGCAGGCCACAATGTTTACAGGCATGACTTATGAATTGTTAGTCATGGGTTCAAACCCAAGCAGGCAACTTACTCACGTGGGCCTGCGGACGGCGAGCAGGGGTAGCTCACCGTCCGGTAAGTACCGGGCCCGGGTCGCGCGCACCTCACAGATCAGGCAGCAGCATTGATAGCGCCTGAATGGGCCATTGCCTGCCGGAGTTGTGGGAACATTCTAACGAGATACCGCAGCCCCGGAATGCAAGGGCAACTGAAGGACCAGGATGGGTTTTTAGTCAATAGAAGACTGACATTCTCTTCCGCTCCACTAACAGCAGGAGGAGTCATTTGATGATTTTCCCACCCAGAAACTGTGACTTAATAAGGTAAAATATCCTCAGTCACTTACGGCTTTTGTTCATTCTTTAGCTTGATGTTTCCATATCCATACCAGTAGTCTTCCGGCGGTGCTGGTGGAGGATCGTTCGTGATCTCTTGCACCAAACGCCTGCTGCGGTCTATATGAGACCACTCAATATTGCCAGTCTCCGGACCTGGTTGAATCAAAAGAGAAAAATATACATTTATATTTGAAGCTTAATTTTGGATATACACATCGATTTCGCATATAGATCAAAACTAAACTAACACAACAGTTTGGATTTTGTAGTTATTCCATCACCGAATGCTTCGTGACTACATGCACCTAACCAACTTAAGAGATTTATTTATTTATTTACTTTATGGAGGACTTACAGCTAATAAAAACATAAAAAAAGGAATACATAGTCGCTAGAGAGCCAATAACAAGTCCTCACGTTTAGACTTATACTAAAATAAAGTTATAAGCAATAAACAAGCAATAATAAAGCTAATTATAAATTAAAGATACAATTTACACAGTAAGAATACATCCTACTTCCTACTCCTACTAATATTATAAATGCGAAAGTTTGTGAGGATGGATGGATGTTTGTTACTCTTTCACGCAATAACTACTGAACGGATCTGAATGAAATTTGGTAAGTATATAGTTGGCAGCCTGGAATAACACATAGGCTACTTTTTATCCCGAAATTCCCACGGGGCCGGGATTTGCGCGGGAAAACCTTCCCACGCGTACGAAGTCGCGGGTAGAAGCTAGTAATATATAAAGATTTGCTTGCAATGAGTCAACAGCGTAACATAACCACTAACGCTTGAAAAAGTTTAAGCTTAAGCACCTTCTGGCTGAGTTCACACTAGTTGTGAAAGGATCCAAATCATACTGCTTGCATATCTCATTAAAAGTTCTGCTTGCGCGCACAATATAGCTATTTTGCCTATAATTAGATGATGAATGAGGTATACATATAGGAGGATTAAAGCGCAATGTTTTGTTGGGTACGTTAAAATAAAATTTTGAAAGTAGTTCTGGACTATCAATATTATTGTGGAGGATTTTCAATAAATACAAACAGTCTGCAATTTTACGTCGATCTACCAGTGGCAACAGATGGTACTTCTTACAGAGTTGATGATAACCTGCTGAGTGATATGGAATCTTTTGATGGAAACAAAGATATTTGATGAACCGTTTCTGTATATTTTCAATCCAGTCGATGTATTTATGATACCTTGGATTCCATATCTGAGACGCATACTCGAGCTGACTTCTTACAAAAGTGCAATACAATATTTTGAGCGTTTTAGCATCTGTAAAGCATTTAGAAAAACGCATTATAAATCCCAGCAGTTTCGATGCTTTTTTGACTATGGCGTCAATGTGTGTATCAAAAACTAACTATCTTGAAAAATGCCCAAGTCACGGATAGTATTGCACCTTGGCAAGTTTTGAATTGATAGATGACGAATCATATCTGGCAACTGAATTTTAGTATTATTTATTTCTTAACTCAGAAGATGAAAATCTCAAACTTTGAATTCAGATCTAGTCAGCTTAGGATGCGTTATTATCGTAAGACTAGCTTGTGCCAGCGGCTTCGCCCGCGTGGGAAGATTTTCCTGTGTAAATCCCGATCCCGTGGGAATTTCGCAAAATCCTTTCTTAGCGGATGCCCACGTCATAATATCTACCTGCATGCCAAATTTCAGCCTGATCCGTCCAGTGGTTTGGGCTGTGCGTTGATAGATCACTATGTCAGTCAGTCAGTCACCTTTGAGTTATATATATTTAGATTGACTTTCAGTGTAGCTCAAACATGTTTAGTTTTTTATACTTTATGGATACAAGTTTTAGGAGACAAACCTAATTTCCGCCGGACATAAACATTAGGCATTTTCTACCAGTAAATCTTTGCGTGATAGACAAATAGTGATAGGTAAACGCAGTGATGTTCATGATCCAAATCGTAAAAAAACCCATTTAAAAGCCACAATCTATCGCCAGACCACAAGACAAACGGCGATGAGCCATTTTTACATGGTGGACATTCGTCCAATACTCGTTAAATGTTTTATGAATACTTTAATTATGCTTACAGCTAAGGAGTTTAATTCCTTGTCAGAGTCTGTGTTTCAGGATAGCTATAGCCTGGGGGTCTCTAAGGGTGCGTTTCCACCAGAGATGTGCGATGGAAATGTGTCGTGCGAGGATGTCTAGCTGTGCTGTGAAAATGTGTGGGCGTTTCCACCAAAGCTGTGCGATGAAAATGTGCCTACGAGGATGTGTAGCAGAGCTGTGAAAATGCGCATTAATGTGTGGTGCGAGGATGCGCAAACCTCGCAACACATCCTTCTCAACACACATTCCTCGCAACACATCCCTCGCAACACATCTCTCGCACACATCCCTCGCACACATCCCTCGCTTGTTTTGTATGCGCAAAAATCTAGCTCCGCTGAGCCGTTTCCACCAGAGCTGTGCTGACCGAGGCGAGGTAAATGAAGCGATTCTATTGGTTCTTTACAAACACATCCCTCGCTACGCATCCTCGCACATCTCTGGTGGAAACGCAGCCTGAGTCGAGAGTTAATAGGCTAATACTGTGTAAACGTGCTTCATCTTCCACCACATCATCGCTTACCATCAGGTGATGAGAGTCAAACACGAGCCTATCAAAAATCAATCAAAATCGCTTTTCAACCGACGACCAAAAGAGGAGGTTATCAATTCGACGCGTATTTTTTTTTTCTCTTTTTTTTTTTATGTATGATCACCGATTACTCGAAGACGGCTGAACCGATTTAGAAAATTCTTTTTTTGTTTGAAAGGGTATACTTTGAAATTGGTCCCATTGTCACCAGGTCAGGATCTGATGATGGAATCCTGGAGAAATCGAGGGAACTCTTCAAATATTATAGGCACACCTATGGCATTTTGGGTATTTCTTATAGTAACTTGTGCAGTTGCTTTCAAAAAATACCATTTGGGGAAGTGGAACTGATGATGAAGACCACAGATGGCCGCCGAACCTACTCAATAATAAGTATTTCGTGGATTGCGATTCGAATACTTGAATATGGATGTTAAGCACTTTATGTTCGTCACAATGCATATAGTGATGTAGAGCTGATGGTGAAGTACCAGGAGAACTCCTCAAAAATTAACGGCCCTACATTGGGAAAAGCAATATTTTGTAAAAGGTTATAAGTAGTTGACATTTAGGCTCTTTTAACTAGGTAAATTAAAAATAGACCAACTAAAAAGAGTGAAATAAAAACTTTTTACCAAAAAATTAAACCGACTCCCAAAAACACTGCAAAGTGAAAAATAACTTTAATTTCGGAAGTCGGTGCCAAAAACGAAAATACAAAACTAAAGACACCGACTACCGAAATTAAAGTTATTTTTCACTTTGCAGTGTTTTTGGGAGTCGGTTTAATTTTTTGGTAAAAAGTTTTTATCTAAAAAGCCATTATTTACCATTATCCTTGTCACCGCTCTCATCACCGCTGTCTTCGCTTGTAGAATCGTCTTCTTCAGACGCTGAAAGCATATCCACTAATATTCCACCTTTGACTTTAACCTCCTCAGGTTCATACTTCTCTTCCAGAGATGATGGACCTTCAGATTCTAGCAGTTCTGGCTTATTTTCTTTATTTTCGGTATCCTGTTTAACTTCAGGTTTGTCTTCTTCCTGATAATCATTAATTGTTTTTATTTTATTATTGAATTACTATTTTCGGTACTTACGGCTATTTTTGCAATAAATACATATATGGTAGTACAAGATATTTAAGAAAAAACGTAGAATTACATACGTAGGACATACCATAATATAAATTTGAAGTTCGCAAAATCGCAGTCTTCCGAGTGCGCGACGTGTTAAGGGACATTTCCTAATTCAAAACTGCTCAACTCGTACTTTGATCCCGCATAATTGTTTAAAAGTACTGAACATATGATTAAAAAAGTTTTTGTTATTAATGGAATGAATGGATTAAGTTCTAATGATACAATCAATAACATCAACTATTAATTTAACCGTAACTGAGCGTGACATAGTTGCGGTGCATCGTGTTCCACATGCGCATACGCAGAATACGCGCCCTAAGAACATTATAGTCAAATTCACGTCTCGACTGCTTTGTGATAACGTGCTGAGGGCCTATCGACTTTCGAAGGGATTGACATCTGACCGCATTGGCTTAGCCGGAATACCGTGCCGTATCTATATAAATGAGCATTTAACACTCCGTAACAAAACGTTATTTCGTAAATGCCGGGATGCAGCCAAAGCGAACAAGTTTAAATACGTGTGGATCCGAAACGCTACTGTCTTGGTCAAAGAAAGTGATTTATCTTCTACTTATGCTATACATACGGAAGCCGATATATCAAATAAAATTATCTCAAATAATCGTTCAGAAAAACCAACTAATAAATAGAGTTTTGTTGTGTACACTAATTCTGGTCACAAAAATTGTATTGTATATTGCTTGCTTTTGCTTTTTGCTCGTGCCTCATTTTTGTTGAATTTAGTTAAAGAACCTTATTATGCCATTTGTATCAAAATTTATAAATGTTGTCTTTATTTTACTAAGCTGTTACCGATCCATAACTTATTTATATATTACTGCAATTATGTTAGCGCTTCATTTACTCTTACATCTTTTCTAGTGAATGCTGAGATGTCGTTTGCTATATTTATACTAACTTGTAATACTTGTCACTCTACATTGCTTGTCATCACTACTATTGTTAGTCTAATTTCCAGGAATGGCTAGTAAGAACTTAACAATATATTACCAAAATTGTCGAGGGATCAGGACTAAGTTGAATACTTTATATCTTAGTATACTAGCGCATGCGTATGATATTATTATTTTTACGGAAACATGGTTAACATCGGACATTTCGGATAATGAATTTATTGATGAGCGTTATTTTATTTTTAGGTGTGACCGTAATCGTGTTGTCTCTAAAAAAAAGGACGGGGGCGGTGTACTTATAGCAGTCTCTCGAGAACTTAAGCCTTCATGTCTTTTGCTTTCACCCCCACTAGTTCTACCTGAACACGTTATTGTTAAAATCCCTTCTAACGGTAATAAATATAATTTATTATGTGCCACTTATATACCCCCGAACATGTCCGAACAGATATACATTAATTTTCTTGATTCTATTTCAACTGTATTCGACCACTCTCTTGTAGATAATATTATTTTGACTGGTGACTTTAATTTGCCACAACTTCACTGGATAAAAAACACGACGTATATGGATTGTGCAGCCAGTACCTCCTTCAGTAATATATCTCGATCCTTACTTGGTTTTTGCTCACAACTAAATTTAAGGCAATATAATGACTTGACTAACTGCAATGATCGAATTTTAGATTTGTTTTATTGCAATTCGCACTCTATAACACACCCTGTAAACGTACCGCTCTTGCCTACAGATACACATCATCCGCCCTTTTGTATTCAAGTAGAACTTGTTATTCCTGCGTCATCACATGTCTCTAAATACAAGGTGCAAAACCCATTAAATTATTACAAAGCAGACTACGAAAAAATCAATAAAGATATTGATAATGTTGATTGGATTAGTTTACTTGAAACTGTATTGCCGGATGAGGCGGTGTCTGTATTTTATGAAAAACTTTTTGAAATAATTAGATCACACACTCCTATGCGCCAACCTAAAAATATAAACTTTCCTATTTGGTTTTCAAAAACACTAATACGTATTTACAAAAATAAAACTTCTGCGTGGATCAAATGGAAAAAATATGGCAGGTTGTACGACTACGAAATATTTTCTATAAACAGGTCCAAATTCAAAGAATTAGCTGATAAATGTTATAAATCTTATATGAATTCAGTTGAAGATAATATTCCCACAAATGACAAGGCTTTCTGGTCGTATATTTCCAACCGTAAAGCTACTAGTAAAGTTCCCGATACCGTCTTTTATCAGCAGGTCTCTTCGAATGATCTAAACAAAACGTGTAATTTATTTTCGGCTTTTTTCCACTCTGTGTATGAAGCATCCTCATTTAATTCAGAGTCGTGGGAACCTCCACCTGCGAGTACTGATCACGATATTAACCTATCCCAATTGCACATCTCCTTAGATAAGATACGCACGGAACTAAAATCACTTGACTTTACCAAAGGACCTGGTCCTGATGGTATTCCCGCAATATTTGTGAAAAACACATACAGTACTATATGTCATCCAATCTATATTATTTTCAATAAGTGTTTATCTCAAGGTGTCTTTCCTCGCGTGTGGAAGTCTGCGAACATTGTGCCCGTACACAAAAGTGGTTCAAAAAATGATGTGGAGATGTATCGTCCTATTTCCATGTTATCTACATTCTCAAAACTTTTCGAAAAAGTAGTTTTTAATGAAATATATCCTTTTATTCGGCGTATTATAATTAATGAACAACACGGTTTTGTTCGAGATAGATCATGTATAAGTAATCTTCTAGTATATACAAGTCAACTCTTTGAGGGCATTGATAATAGACTACAAATTGATGCGGTATACACTGATTTTCAGAAGGCGTTTGATAAAGTAGATCATAAATTGCTGCTCAATAAGATCGCATATAATGGTATCAGAGGTGATCTGCTTCGTTGGTTTGTCTCTTACATAACAAACAGGACCCAAAAAGTAGTGATTGACGGTTTCGAATCTAACTCTATTCAGGTTACTTCAGGTGTACCACAAGGCTCCATTTTGGGTCCTTTACTTTTTATTTTATTTATAAATGATATAAAACATTGTTTCAAACATTCAAAATTTCTTTTATACGCTGATGATTTAAAAGTTTTCAAAAAAATAACGAATGTTCATGATTGTGTGGAGTTTCAGCTTGATCTTGATCGTTTGTCTAACTATTGCTGTGCTAATAAACTATATCTCAGTCTGCCTAAGTGCCTGAGTATTACATTCACTAAAAAGAAAAATCCGATCAACTTCAACTATTAACTTGCTGATAATATTCTTAACAAAGTTACCTGTCTTCGTGATCTTGGCGTATATTTGGATTCAAAACTAAATTTAAATACTCATGTTGAAAAAATTATTAATAAAGCGTACCAAATGTTTGGCTTTGTAATGAGAGCATCTCGCGAATCCCGTCGTCCAGCCACGTTCCTCCATTTGTATAAGTCAGTAATAAGACCGCAACTAGAATATGCAGTACCTATTTGGAATCCCTATTATGCCAAATACAAAGAGTCTATCGAATTAGTCCAGCGTAAATATCTTCGAGCAATGCAATATAAATTATTTCGCAGAAGAATTTCTTCCAGAACTCTTCTTATTAAATACGACATGCTGACCTTAGAATCTAGACGTATGCTTCTTGGCACAATGACCCTCTTCAGTGTATGCCGCAATAAATTTGATTGCCCTGATTTAATTAATCGCTTGAGCTACCTGATCCCTCGTTCAGTGCAGGGGCCAGCAGTGCGCACGAGACATCTATTTGCTACCAGCCTTCGCAGAACAAATTCTGGTGATCGCTCGCCGCTGCATCGTTTGGTTTATACATACAATGAACATTTTAGTGCAATCGACATTTTACATCTCAGTAAAACTAGTTATAAAAATAGTATCATTAAAATACTTAAGGATCGGCAGAATGTTCCGGAAGTTTAGTTTTTATATCAGTTTTGTTTGGTTATTTTATATTAGTCTCAATAATAATAATTAGTTATTTCATACACAAAATAAGAAACTATTGTTAGTACAATGGCTTAAATTTTATGTATTAGGCTAAGGTTTGTTTATCGTAATAATTAATAGCGTGGTTGAACTATTCTGCAAATGTCTGCTCACAGGTTGATTAAAATTTTTACAGTAATCTGAGGAAAATGTTGTGGGTTGTGTATTAGATAAGTTTATAGTTTAAGACATTTTTGTTATTTTTTAATATGCAACTGTTAATTTTCCCTACATTAATAAATAAATAAATAAATAAATAGATACTATATCTTAATCTTAACATAGTATAAAGCAAAGTTGCTTCTCTGTGTCTGTCCCTATGTATGCTTAAATCTTTAAAACTACGCAACAGATTTTGATGCAGTTTCTTTCAATAGAAAGAGTGATTCAATAGGAAGGTTTTTAAGTATATATCATGCATAATATAGTAGAGGAACTCTGATAATTTTTGAGGTTTCTAATGTGATGTCGCAAATAAACACTTTTTTTGCGCTTGCTTTGCAAACGCTGGCTGAACCCTACGAGATAGATCAAAATAATGCACTACAGTATTGTACACCTTAAAAAGGTCGACAAAAATGTCCTCGATGACGTCTGTCTATCTCTTATAGATAACCCACAACAACCATTTTTTATCCTTTACTTTTTACGAGAAATACGAGCATATTTTACGAAGCGATTTTAAGCAATACAGCATTAATCCTTATCCAATTAATTACCATAAATATATTGTGCATTTAATATAAATCAATATTGCCCTTCACAGAATATAATTTAAATAAATAGTTTCGAAGATATTACAGATTTAAAATGCAAGGACATAGCGGTTGCGGCGCGGTGCCGGCGGAGGCACGGCGCGCGTGCCTATGTTGCTTAGATTTGAGCGTTGAATGTTTTTCCTATGGTAAATTATGTGTCGCACTTTCAAGAGTAATTACTAAAGAGAACATGTATGTCGTAAGACAAAAAGGCTGTCAACGATGTATATAAAGACATTCTATAGTATATTTAATATAAACATTGCACCCGTGCGAAGCCGGGGTGGGTCGCTAGTAATTATATATTATAAGTTTGAGTATACGTATATACCGATTCCAATGTGTTGTGAAAGTACGATTTCTTGAAATTCTCTCGTTAAAAATCACAAACTTTCCTCTAAATGTTACAAATAAAGGGTAGAATAAAATAATAATTTACCTGCAGTGCCCACACTAATGAAACGTATGCGTTGTTTTCGGCCAAATACCTACAGATCGATGTATAGACTTACCTTTGGCTGTAGTCCTTCTTTCTCTCTAGCCTCCTGTTCCTTAGCCTCTCTTATTGCTCTCTTCTCGTCTCGCATTTTTATCAAGTATCTGACGCTCTGCATCACTTTTTCTTGATCTTTGGCTATCCAGCTAAAATGGCAATTAGAAACAATGTAAAAGTGGTGATTTGAGCATTGCACTGTTTACAGCTCAGCCAAGCCGCGAGAGAAGTCTCGCCTTTTGTAGTTCTTTATAAAGTATATTAAACTGACCGTTGCAAGTCTTTCTGCAGTTATTGATGATATGAGTATCATCAATAACTGCATAAAGATCAACATCTTTATTGTCTTCTCAGTAGACGGCGAATGAGTAGCGCAAGTAGCATAGTTTCTTCGTCAGAATCATGGTACTTACTCACCTCTACCGGTTGGAGTGTGGTAGGCGAGTGCGGTTTTTAGGAGCGCGAAATGTAGCTTGCGTGTAAGCGGGTATGTCTGTACGCGCAGAAAACGAAGCATGCTGAAACCGCCCTAACATTATAACTGACAGAGGCCCTTGCAACTGTCCTGGCCCTGTCCTGGCTATGATTGCGGGTAAAGTTGATTGTCTCTATATAAGGCACTGTTGTGGCACGATGATAGAGATGAGACGATCTTGCTGTTATTTGACTTCTCTCCTATCTACTTTGATACTCTGACATATAATTTTACACTTAATTTGACATTCTGGCATTTTTTTTATATTGACATTAAGTTTGATAGTTTGACATTTTATAACACGATAAGTTGTTCTCACTCAATCACCTATGTATTTTTCTTTTGACTCCGTTTATGAGGGGTTTACACGGGTGACTAAAGCCGCACGATTTTTGCCGCGCGGCGTAAATCGACCATCTAAATGGCAATTCGGCTAAGTTGCAAGTGACTAAAGCCGCAAGCCCCAAAGTTGGGTAGCATCCGACTTTGGCCGAACGGCAACCGGCCGCATGCGACTGGTGACTAAAATCGACCGTGTAAACGATCAGTTGCAGGCGATCGCCCGCCGCATGAAGGTGTTTCGCGCACGCACGTGTATATATTTACTACAGCGTTTCTGTGGACATGTATCGTAACAACCATGAATAAAAATAACACCATACAGTTTTTGGAATGCTATGAAATGCATCCATGCTTATGGAACCCAAGAGAACAAGATTACAGGAACATACGTTTAGCGGCTCTTAAATCTATTATTCAAGAAATGCGTTTGTTCATAACAGTTGAAGAGCTTAAATTGAAGATAAAAAATATACGAACCACGTATAATAGAGAGGCCAGTAAGGTAGCAAAGGCAAAGAAGAGTGGCGCGGGAAAGGATGATATATACAGACCTCAATTAATTTGGTTTTCTGTAGCTGACCGCTTTTTAAAGCCAGTGATAGAAGGAAGAAACAGTAAAGATAACATGGTAAGTCTTATTATTAGTTATTAAATAGTTATTCTTGTTCGCATATTATACATTATAATAGGTAAATCGTGAACAGAGCCATTTTTATAATATTACTTAAATAAACATACAATATTTACGCAATCATTCTATCTTGCCATGAAACTTTTCCTGGTCCGACAAAATAGTCAGCATATCTATCGCGCAGATCTTTTGCATTTCGTGAATAGTTGTTAGAAGATAGCGGTGTCATTAATTCGTCTGCTCCTGCCGTAGGAATGCTTCTCCAACTTCCGTTTCTGATTGTCCCTGAACTGAAGTCTTCTCCGTCTACTAATTCGGGAGTATTCATGTATATGAGATTAGTCCGAAGCCAGTTATGCAGCGCACAGGTCGCTTTAATAATAGAATCAGTTTTATCCAATGAAACAGATATAGGTTTTCTGTATACTCTGAATCGTGAAGCCATTATGCCAAAGGCATTCTCTACGATTCGGCGTGCTCTTGATAGTCTGTAATTAAACATTTTTTGTTTGTGTTCCAAACCTTCATGTCTTGAATACGGTTTCATTAAATAGGTTGCCAAAGGGAAAGCATCATCACCAACGAAAACTGCCTTATTATGTAGTTTTAAATTATTTCTTTCAAGAGCACTATAGATCTTTGTTTTTTCCAAATATGCGAATCATTCATTCGTCCATTAGTTCCGAAATCTATATATATGAAACGGTAATGTGCATCCACTATAGCAAACAACACCACACTATAAGTGCCTTTGTAATTATAATAGTCTGATGCTCCGTGTGGTGGATTTTCGATTAATACGTGTTTCCCGTCAATAGCCCCACAGCAAAAAGGAAATTGCCAGCGATCTAAAAAATCCTTTTGTATTTTCTTCCATTGATCTGTGGTGGATGGCACCTAAAAGAAATAAACTTATATTAGTGTATGGTTACAGGGAAAAGATTCAGCGGTGAACACAAGCAGCGACGCGTCTTCATATTTTGATGAATTGGAACAAGACGATAATATTGCGCCCTGACAAAAGAAAAAAAAATTGTCTCCAAAGAAAAAGGCGGAGCGTGCTCTAATGGATGCACCTAAAATGGACCCACCTGTTTTACAAGCAGTCAATAGATTAGAAACTTTGGCTCAAACTATCCGTCAAGATGAATTTGATGCATTCGGAGTACATGTGGCAAGCCAATTACGTAGTTTGCCATTAAGAAATGCTATTGTTTGTCAAAATTTCATCAATAATTATTTGTGACAAGAAAGACTGAAAACAACACAACATTTTCCAATTGCTAGACCTACGAGTTCACTCTCAGAGTATACACGCTATACTTCGACTCCAGAAGCCGAAGCTACTACTTCCCGAAACCAAGCTTTTCAAAACCAGCGTGAAACTTCGACTCCCGAAGCTTCCACTTCTAGAAGGCACCTCGATTATGAAGAAGACTATTTTGCCAGCTGTTTACTTACACAAGAAAATACTGGGCAACAATACGGAGTGAACGACGATATTCTATCTCAAGCTGTTAGGTCATGCTTACATGAAAACACAATGGAAAATTTATAAATAAATCGTTTATAATTAATTATTAGTTTCACTTACCATAATGAACTCCTGTAAAACATTGTATATAGCATCCAAAACATCCTTCAAAAACAAGGAAATTGTGCATTCTGGAACTCTAAATGACTCTGCAAGACTTGAATAGTTATCACCGGTAGCCAAGAACTTCAGGGTTATTTCTAATTTAATTTTCGGAGAAAGTGCTACTCGCATATTGGTATCGCATTTTTGTATAAGCGGAGTAACCTTATGTAGTAAAGTATTAAACTGATCAGTAGTCATTCTTAATCGTTTTTTAAAATAATCAGGATCTTCTAAACTCCACTCAACCAATAAAGTATCCGAAGCACCCAAGTCCTTACGTCGAGAAATCCATCCACGTACCCAAACATTACGTTTTCTTCTTTCCTTTTGTTTTTTCTTCACTCTTTGTTCTTTAAGCAATTGTTGAATAATTAAATAATTAATTATTTCAATTCCGGCACAAACGGCTATTCTGCTCAACATTTTCGATGGAAATGACAGAGCCGCATGCGATTTTAGTAACCAGTGTAAATGGGCTAGCGATGCGGCTTGGTGAGGCAATTAGTGAAGCGACTCGCCACACGGCGAAAATCGACCCGTGTAAACCCCCCATACTCGTAGTTATGTAATTTTGATAACTGGAATACATTAATGTAAACAATTGCAACAAATTTTTGATTATTTTAATTAAATTTTATGTGGGTCATGGACCTGCAATAAATGAATTTTATTTTATTTATTTAGTTTCTCTTACCGTCGCCTCTCAGCGATTTCCTCCTGCAGTCCTCCTCGTTGCCAAGCTTCGGCGCAAGCGCGGTCCCGGGGGAACACCGGCCGGTTGTCCAAGTTGAGAAGCTCTTTCAACCGAAGAGTCAGGGTCTTGCGGTAAGCCGGGATATTACGGATCACTGGGTTGCCGGTTAACACCAGTACTGCAACATATGTATATATATATATATATATATATATATATAAGGCGCGTGTTTGTGGAACCTGATAAAATCATCGTCGATGTGCTTGATTCTTATTGGTTTCCTATAAGTTACATTTCGGGGAATATGCGATAGCATTACATAATCTAATCTCAAAGCATGTTCCATCATTGGATTTAAAAACGAACGGCAATGCACCATTTTTATACAGTAGACATACCACCCATGTACGCTCAGAATTTTTAAGAATTACTTTCAATGTGCGTGCAGCTATGGAGTGGAATTCCCTGACGAAGTCTGTGTTTCCTGATAACTATAACCGGGGTCTTCAAATCAAGAGTGAATAGGCTACTAAATGAGCGTGCTTCGACTTCGACGACATCATCGATTTCCATTCCATTTTCATTTCCAGGCCCGTTGGTATAGTGGTCAGTGGCCCTGACTGCTGTGCGCAAGGTCGTGGGTTCGATTCCCACTTAGGACAAATGTTTGTGTGATGAGCACGGTCATTTGTTCTTTGTCTGGGTGTAATTTATACTCAATACTCAATTATTTATTGCATTCCACAATGTGAACTTAGGTAGGTTTACAAAATATGATCATCATGGACCCGGTCGGGCACAGCAAATTACTTAAAATTAAATTATATTATATTACTAGTACTCTCGCGGGGCTTCGCTCCCGTGGATTCTATCACGGTAAAAACATAACTCTCCTTTTTTGCAGTCGGGTAAAAAGTAGCCTATAACCTTCCTCAAGCTTCAAGCTACTTCCGTACCAAATTTCATCCAAATCCACCCAGTACTTTCGAAGATTAGCGCGTTCAAGCAAACAAACAAACAAACAAACTAACAAACTTTTCCGCTTTATAATATTAGTATAGATATTCTTATTTGATTTTATTCCAAAGTTATATCACAATACTCATTTACTATAAATTACATAATTTTCAATAAAATACTCTATAATATGTATGTATTTAGAAATATATATGTATGTTTATCAGTTGTCTAGTACCCATACCACAAGCTCTGCTTAGTTTGGGACTAGATGGCGTTGTGTGAAAAAGTTGTGGAATATTATTATGTAAGAATAAGATGGTGGAAAAAAAAATCAATAAAAAAAACGATCTTTCATCAACACTGCCGCGTGATATCAGTCTCTTCGTAAAACGTGATATGACTTATTCACGTCTTAGTAAGAAGTTTGGTATATATCTGCCTACACAACATACCTTTCAATATATTCATATCTTCCAGAACATCGACTATAAGAGGATCCTCCAAGCGATTGTAAGATAAATCCAATACTGACAGATTTCTGCATTGCCTAAGATGTACCAGGTCGTCTGAAACGTCATAATAATTATGTTAAGTATTACAGGAAATAAAACCACGCGTCGGTACATTTTTTTGGATCTAAGTAAAGCGTTTTACTCTGTATCCTAATCGCGAATGCAAAAAATGGCATAAATCAACATTTGAAAGGAATTCCGAATTCATTGCTTCTTGTATTCTAAATTCGTTTTACCTTTTATTCGTAAAGCACGAAATGTCTCCATTGCGTGTTTTACGTACTTAAAAAGAAAAGAAAGAAAGACAGTTGCTATGTCCAAATGAGAAATGTCTCATATGTCGACGTCGACCGACACCCTTACTTTTTATAGGATAGTTGCCTGTGTTTCACAATGATTACTTACTCTACTTGATCCGTTAATTAGATTTTCAATAATATTTTACCTACACGTATTATTTGCCTTTCCAAATCAATAAAAATTACAAAGATCAAAAGCAAAAGTTCAGGAGTGCGGGCTGCTGACGTCATATCGTGCTAAAAACTATAACACGGCGTGATATCATGTAATATTTCAACTGATTGTATCGTCTTTATTTTGTGCAATTTTTGTTGGTAATCTGAGTGACGCACTACATAAAAAATAGGAAAAAGAAATCCCTATTACGCTGTTATTCATAGAAATAATAGGGTAGTTTCCTGTGTTACAAAATAATTATTTTATTTGGTCCATTAGGTAGATTTTCAAAAAATATTGGTCACGTATTTTTTGCTTTTTCAACTCAAGAAAAATTCACAAAGATGGAAAGCTTCAAAGTATAGGAGTGGGGGCAGCTGACGTCACACATTGCTAAGAATTATACCGAGGTGTGACGTCACGTGAAATTTCAACTCACTGTATCGTCTTAATTTTTCAATTACGTGAAAAAATAAAAAATGCGTGTCCAATGTTTTTTGTTAAACTACGTGACGGACTAAATAAAATATTTTAGGAAACTATCCTATTATAAGATGTTTGATTCAAGTTGATAATTTATTTATTTATTTATATTTACACTTCATGCACATAGGTACAAAGGTGGACTTAATGCCGTAGGCAGTCTACCAATGGCGGTGTATAGATAGCGGGGTAGGTGAAATAATTAAATTATTTAAGTAATTATTATGTAAATTATTTTACTAAATATAAAGAAATTGGAGATGTATACTTACCAACAGCACTGAGCATGTTATGAGCAATGCTAAGCGTATGCAAATCGGGAACCACGTCCAGATTTTCAATCTTACCAATAAAATTGTGGTCAATATTTAAAGTGTCTAACTTAGGACAGCCGTCTAAGTTCTCTATCTTCTTCAGTACATTATAATGAAGATACAAGCACTTTAGTTCAGACAACGTGTCCAGCCCTTCAATCCTCTGGATGCCATTATTCTCCAAAAATATACATTTAAGACCAGTGTACTCTTCAAGGTTCTCGATTTTGGAAAATCCCTGTGAATAAATTGTGTTATTCTTGAATCTTAAACAGACCTTAGTATTATTTTCGAATAGCCAAATCAAAATAAAAATATTTAGTCCTGAAATGAAACATAGGTATCTACATATAAATAAAATTGATGTGTCCGCGTCTTTGATTTCAAAACAGCTGTATTTTCTCAAGTACTTATCCACTTGAGCAAGTTATTCACGATACTAAATTACGAACTTTTCGTCAGTCTTTCTTTCTGTCTAAGCAATGTATTTCAATGGGACTTGCAGTGGAAGTTAGAGGATGTAATAGGGCAACACATAATTATGCCACTTTATCGTTCATTTTTCGTATCGTTTATTGTACACATTACAATATTTCATTGGATACAAAAATTTACACTTGTGTATGTACAATGGGCGGTCTTATCGCTCAGGGCGATCTCTTACAGACAACCATTGGATGGACAAAACTAAAGGAGACAGATTTAGGGCTGTCAGTGTACAAACATCACAAATAATATTCATTGAAACATAATAATATAAAATACATATAATAAAATACAAAACTCATATACTTAATGCACAGTTGAGAAAGAAGGGGAAAAGCTACAGGGAAAGATAATGCTCCTTCACCATTCTTTTGAACGCTGGTAGCGTTTGAGAACGCCTCGCTTCTTATACTAATCTTCTTATAATATTTGAATACTAAAAGTCCCCGAATAGAATTATCTCTATTTGCCGACGACACGGCCATCTATTACTCGGGAAGAAGTCCCGGTAACATTGCTCGTACCCTCCAGACCTCCGCTAACGCACTAGGCGAGTGGTTCAGGAAATGGAGAATCGAGGTAAATCCCGACAAAAGTCAGGCAGTCCTGTTTCGTAGAGCAATAAACAACCTGCCCCCCCCCCGCACGATCACTATGTTTGGCATGCCAATCCCTTGGGAAAAGCGAGCTAAATACCTGGGAGTGAGAGCATATAAAGTCGGTTCGCTCGCGAGCCGCTTTCGCTCTCGGTAGGTTACACTGCATGCTGAATGCACACAGCAAACGCTCCCTAAAATGTAAACTACGCATTTTTGCGTGCTTACGCCCTATTCTAACATACGCCTGTCCGGTGTTTGCTCACTCCAGTCCGGCTCAGATCCATAGGATGCAAGTTATCCAAAACCGTTTTCTCCGAAAGGCCACGGGCGCACCCTGGTACTTGAGGAATGAGGATCTCCACGTAGACTTCAAAATCCCGACTATAAAGCAAGTGTTGAAACGCCACTCAGTGCGTTACTTCAATTTCCCGGGTTCGTCGTCCGCATCTCGCACTAGACGAACCCGACGATCCCACCACAATCCGACAGGTAGGGAAACTAGCACTTTAAAAATACACAGAAACAAAACGCGTTCTGTATTCCGGCCTCGCCGACGAGGCCCGCCGCGACGAGGTCCATCGCGACGTCCGCGTACTTGTAACATTAACCCTCCCCGACCTTTGCCAAACGAACCAGCCCACGATGCTGAGCCAGTAGCAATAAATAACCCTTTCAATAATAATATGACCCAGCCTGACCCTTTGCTGCCCTCCACCAACGACCCCACTATGCCGCGGCCCGTACTCCAAAGGGAGTGCCCTTAGCGTGCGGTTGTTTAAAATGTAAATAGTAGTATGTAAGCCCTGGCTGGGGGCCTTTAAATTTAGAGGTCACCACAGGATCGTCCGGTTAAGTAGTAACCAGCCTGAGTGTGCCGAACTACGAGTGGCCCTATCAAAAAAAAGGGGTGCCTATTATTTTAGTATTACATTACTTATTATATGACTTAGCGGATTAATTTTGTTATAAGGTACGATGGGGTTGACATATCCTTATTGGACAAAAATCCTAAATAAAAAATAAAGAAATAAAAAAAATATGCTACTTTAGTCGCAGTTCCCGCGGAATTGGGATTTTCGCTGGAAAAATCTCATCGCTAGTCTATCAAAATATCTAAAAAAAAACTATACACAAGTACCTAGGTACTATTGTAACTTCCTGTTTTTATGAAATAACTTTTACCTTGAAATGCAAATACAATATATCATTAAGATATGGCGTGGTATACAATTTGTGCTGCCTGCAATGGTTTTTTATGAACTCTTTAGTCATCCGCGGAGATTTGTTCCTTTCTTCCAGTTCTTTCTCTATCTTCCTCTGAAATTCCCTCTGTCTTATTTTTTCTTTCTGACCATCTTCTTGCTTCTTCTTTTGTTCAGCTTTTTTCTTGTCTTCGTAACATTCAAATTCTGAAAGTTCAGATTAATCGTTATTTATTTTTATTCATTCATTTTATTTGGTCTACCAACGATTGTTTACACTAATTTCTAGTACAAAATACATACTTTTTAAACTTAATATAGTTTTTGTTATATACTGAGAGCATTTTTTTAAGAGAAATAACAATAAGGGTTGAATTTACATTACTAGCGATCTTGTTAACCCGTCCAAGTCCAACTAAGCTGAATATGCTTTTGTCTGGAGTGGGTTCACGGTAATAGTGTAATGGATGGAATTCGAACCTGCGACCTCTCGATCACAAGACTGACACCATTAGGCTATTAAAGATTATTCTAATAAATTGTTTAAAAATCTGGTTTTAATGTTTTTTATTTATTTATTTATTTTTATTTACACAGTTCATATTACAACAAAACATTTTAATTCAACCTCTTAAACTAGGAGTTATCCTGTATCTTAAGAGGTAGTTGCAAATTATACATATAATACAAAATTTATACAGCAATGACCTGTCTCAAGTGGACTGTGTCAGTCAGCGAATTACATAATTATGTTACCGGATATCTATACTTATAATAAATCTGTAGAGAGGTCAATTCTGTACATTAAATATATTTACAAAATAACTATCAGGGGGTGATTAGGGATCGATACTGATGCCAAAAATGCAATCAGTAAAATTATTGTCTGTCTGTCTGTCTGTCTGTCTGTCTGTCTGTATAACCGTTATAGAAACAAAAACTACTCGACGGATTTTAACGAAACTTGGTACAATTAATATTCATACTCCTGAGCAGGTTATAGTATACTTTTCATCACGCTACAATCAATAGGAGCAGAGCAGTGAAGGGAAATGTTGGAAAAACGGGAGAAGTTACTCCATTTTTTAAGCTTCCGTCGCGTGTGCAACCTTAATGGTTAAAGCTACACAGAAATCATTTATGACGGAAATGTTCTCCTTAAAATTATATAAAAAATATCCCACGACAGCATATGTCTATCTTTTATGGTTGACTCACAATAACACGTGTAACTCCCGATAGCTTAGCAGTTCGAAGCTTTCTGATTATAATATTTGTCTACTCTTACGTTTATAACACTCTCAGTCACCCCTAATTGAAAAAGTTAACATTATTAACGATTCCATAAAACAGAATCATATAAATCGGTATAGAAACACCAAAGTAATGCATGAAATACGCTAATAATAAGCCATCGCGCGTGAATACTGAATCATGCTATAAGGATTATTTTTGAGAATCGGTCGCCGCGCTCGACGCGTCTCGATTGGCCAAGTGCGAGCCAGACTCGCCCATGAAGGGTTCCTAAAAACCTTTAAAATTTCTAGAAACCAGCTTATTTGCATTTTTACAACTACGCTAGATAACTTTGTTGTTCATAGTGTTTGTATGAATTACAAAGTTATATTTGCGGTTTTAGAAAATATGCTGTATCTCAAAACTGCTTACCCGATTTCGATCAAACCAATTTTGGTTGAAAGTTTACATTAGGATCTACAGACATATATATTTTTTTTAGATTTTTCACTCCATTATTATAGAAGTTAGAGGGAGGGGAGGGACATTTTACCACTTTGGAAGCTTATATCTTTTAAACGATTGACTTTATGAAAAAGTGGCTTTAGAAACCCTTATATCATTTTTAAAGACCTGTCTATAAGTACCACACACGCATAGGTTTCATGAAAAAAAATATTTTCAGTTTTAGTTCCATGTATGGGGATCCCCCTTTATTTTAAATATTTTTTAATTTTTGTCTTAAAATCGGAAAGCTGTTCATAGAATACATCTACCTACTAAGTTTCACATGTATAGTCTTAGTAGTTTCGGAATAAAATGGCTGTGACATACGGACGGACGGACGGACAGACAGACAGACAGACAGACAGACAGACAGACAGACAGACGGACAGACATATCGAAACTATAAGGGTTCCGTGTTTTGCCATTCGGCTACGGAACCCTAAAAAGGCGGGGTGTCCGAGCGCGAGGTTCGCGGTTGAGTAGTGACCAGCCTTAGTGTGCTGAACTATGAGAGGCCCTATCTAAAAAAAAAAAGTGCGGGCTTCATACAATTTTTTAAAATAAGATTTGACCTAAAGGTCCAGTTACCAGGTCATAAAATCCCAAAAAAAAACATACAATTTTTGCCTGTTGATCCCATTGAGATAGGAAAAGTATGGTTGATCCGAATAGACATTCAGAGCGTTCGACCTTATTGACAGACAATACCACAGAGTACTTTCATATATTGGACAATACTTATAAGACAGATATTAACAAACCGTGCTTATCAGCGCGACTTTTAGTCGTTGATAATTTATTTTTAGATTCCTTTTGTTGTTATTTTATAAAATAGGTATTAGTTATTTTAGTATAACGATAGGTAAGTTTTGGCTAATTTACGTTCACTTTTTTTATATTAGTTTTATTTTCACCCAGTTGCAACAAAATATAATCGAGGCTCAAATTTTAACAGGTTGCGGTGCAGGAGAAACCGTCTTTATTCCCAGAATTCCCATAATACCAAATAATTTTCCATTCGAATTTAAAAGAACGCAATTCCCAGTATCGGTGTGTTATGCAATGACAATTAATAAGGTTCAAGGGCAGACTTTTCGTGTTGCTGGAGTAGATCTCGGTGTCAGTTGTTTCTCGCATGGTCAGTTGTACGTCGCTCTTTCCCGGGTTAGCAGTTCTAGAAATCTTTATGTTCACGTGCCGGACGGGTCAACTTTAAGCTTTGCGCTGAAGTATTTTCGTTCTATAGGTACTTAAGCCTCATGTGAACGTGATTTAAAAAATATTACCAATACATTAACTTAATAACACATAAGGAGTTACACGCTGACGGAGTCGCGGGCACAGCTATTAACAATAATATTGTGCGGTTCCGCATTGCGATATTTTTCAACAGTATTATAGACTGACATATTATATTTCCCTACTAAATTACGAAAGTTAATCTGTCGGTTACATCAAAATCACTGAACCGTGAGGAAGGACATAGGCTACTTTTTACGAAAAACGACGGAAACGCGGACGAAGTCGCGGGCAACAGCTATCTATACTAATAATATAAGGCTGAACAGTTTGTTTGTTTGGTTGAACGCGATAATCTCAGGAACTACTGGTTCGAATTGAAAATCTATTTAATTTTTAATTAAATAGTCAATTTATAGAGAAAGGCTATAGGCTATAATTATATCATTACGCTAAGGCCAATAGGAGCGGAGCGCCAATGAAGAATGCTTCAAAATCGGGGTTAAATTTAACGTTAGCCCAAAGTAACTATTCCACGCGGACGAAGTCGCGGGCAAAAGCTAGTAAATAATATAATTCTATTAACAGAAACCAATTAAAAATAGTTGAAATATAATTATAGATTAAATATTAAAGAGAGAAAAGTTTTTAAGAACTAATTATTGACAATGAGTATATGTATGAGAGTGTGTATGTGTGTGTGAATTTGTGCGTGTGTGTAATCGTGTGCGTGTTTGCTTGAGCATTAGGTTTGATAAGTAAAGACTCCGTGTAAGTGTAGTCCTTCTGTAGAAGCCACTCAGTTAAGTTTGTTTTGAGAGCATGTGTATTTAGGGTTATTATATTTAAATGGATGGAAAATGAATGATTTAAATGGTTTTATATCGAAGGCCCTTCAACTGCAAAGGAAATAGATTTTACTATAGTAAGGCTTTTAGATTTTTTACCTTCGTGTTTTCCGTCAGTTAATAAGGGTATTTCTTTGCTGTCAGTTGACTGTGATTTTGTCTGCTCAAGATGGTCTCCTTGTGCTCTTGTGTCCGTTTCTTCTGGTGGTAATTCAATTATTTTTCCAGATTTGTCGGAAAGAGCCTTCTTTTTATTCTCTTCTCTCCTAAGCATATTATTGGCTAATCGTAAGACATCTTTATTATCTTTCATTTTATCCTTTATATTATGAAGTAGGTAGTTTATCCTATTGCTACGTTCTTCTTCTTGTTTTTTGTCTTGGTAAGAAAAGTCAAGATCCCACACTTCCTTGCGTATTTTCTGCCCATTTTCATCAAATTGATTTGTTTTGGCTTCAGTCAGAATATTGTTTTCAATGACTGGTTTTTCATGAGCATTTTGCTCGCTTTCGTCTTGGTTATTGTTTTGAGCTTCTTCAATAATTTTCTTTTTCGGGTGCAATATTTCATGGGATTTTAAAAGTATTTCATCAACTTCCTTGATGAATGTTTTGCATTCATTATTCCTCTGTTCATACCTTGCCTTACTTTGGTTTATTCTATCTTCGTGGTGTCTTAATTCAGAATTCAATTTTTTTATTGCATCATGTATGCTATCCATTTGTGGGTCCTCGGATAGCTTTTCCACTTCCGTTATCTTTTCTGCAATATCATTAGTTTTTCTTTCTTGCTCAATTTCCTTTATTTTATCGTCATTGCGTATCCCTTGCTTTAGTAATTCACCCTCTTCTCTTATTTTTTCAAACACAATGTTCGATTTCTTTGAATTTTCTAATGCCTCATTAACGTCATTCAATAATTCATTCATACTGTTCAGTTTATTTGTGATATCTTCACGTATAAGAGTGCTTAGGTTTTCAGCACCTTCAACTATGTTTCGAGCTAGATTTTTCATTTCTTTGAACTCCATTTCGTTGTTCTCTGGTTCTCCGTTGTTCGTCGATTCAAATATATTTTCCAGTGTGTTTTGCAATGTTTGCTCCGTCTCTGCGTCAAACTTATTAAGCTCAGTTTTGTGAGCCGTTTCTGATGGTATTTTTTTTATAGTAATTTCAGTTACATCTGGATTGGTGGACTTGTTGTTATTATAGTTTTCTGAAGTCTTATTTAGTGTGGGTGATGGAGGTACAACATTATTGAGAACGGAATTGACCTCACGTAATGCCCTCTCAGTATCTTTAAGTTTCGCTGCAAAATTTTTAGGAAATACATCTTCTATGTTGGTATTTTCCTCATCTTCGTGTTTTGGTGTCTCTGATCTTCTTTTACTTTTACCGCTTAAATCGAGAGCCACTGGATTATTTACTAATGGTATATTCATGGCTTCATTTATAGCATACTGTTCTTTAACTTCCTCATATGCTGAGCGCCTTATTTGCCCTTTTATTAGCTGCGTAGATGAGTCTTTAAGTATTGGATTCTTCTCTATTACTACGTTTCTTTTAACTTTAGGATCTTGAGATGTTTCTAACTCGTCATAGTTATCAGCCATTTTTCCCAACATATCTTTTGTTTCCTGAAACCTTGTTTCATAAGACTTGGTGGTGTACTGACTAACCACTTTTTCTATTGCGTCGTATTCTTTTTCATCGTTATCTGAGCTAGCATTTTCACTTTGCTCTAAAGCATCTTGGTCGCATGTACGTGCACATTTCACTTTGTAGTCAGATACAGATGTCATCAAAGAATGCATGTTTCTGTAATTTAAATTGTTAATTTGATCTTTGTCACCTTTAGCAGCATCCAGCTCCTTCCTCATGTCGCTGTAGCCTGCCAAGTTTATTTCATTCAGAGGTATAGCTACTTGCTTGCTAAGACCTTCATTTTGCGTCAAAATCTGTATTTGACGCGCTTTCTCGGCTATGATGGGGTTGTTTTTCAACATCTCCTTTATTTTTTCTGGAATCAGAGGTTTATTATGGTCATCTATAGTAGTAAAGGGTTGTCCTGCCATCACTTCTTGCTCACTTTTAACTTCGCCAGGGTGAGAAGCCGCTATATATGGTCTATTTAAACCCACCGTTAAAGGTGTAAGCTCATTCTCAATAGCTTTTTCAATCATTTCTTTGGGAAGCTTGGCATCTCGGAAGAAAATACGCAAATCTTCCCGCTTTTTCTTTACATATTCAGGATCATTTAAAGCATCAGTTACCTCCATTTTATATTAAAAGAAAGGCACTGTGCTTTTATGTCCTACAATTATATTATTATCTGATAAATTAATAGTTTTTAGCTTTGTTTGACACAAATCAAACAAAATATGGCGTTGATATGTACAGTCATAGCAACCTGACTGTTTTGTTTGGTCGATTTGAATATGGAATTACAGTCATCGTAGTATACAAAGGCAGGTTAAGAAATGCAAGTTTTATAGTCATCTTATGTGCAATATTTTTTTAATATCAATACAAAATTTTCTATTAGGCATTCTTTATGTTCGTCAAACAAAAGTCTCGACATATTACGGGTATTGCGGATTATAAAATGGTAAAAGATTTCTTATATTATCTGTAGAGTTATGGTGAACGCAGACCTAGCCGCGCCGCACGCGCCGCAGTCTTTGCATTCGAATTCTTTATATGAAGTTCTATGCAACCTCGCACACCTACCCGCGCCGCAGTCGCCGCAGTCCCTGAAACGACCGAACTCCCCTAGCCGCAGCTGATGACGTCACCCGCACGCAGCGCGGATGACGTCATTCGCATCCACGGCGCGCAGTGTTGCCAGAGTTATAAAGTAGACAGAGAATCTCTGTCAACGGTTTATAATGAAATTACTTATTCTCGTATAAATAATTACTTGCTTATTCCCTATTATAGCACCTACAGATAAAATTACACAAAAGAGCAAAATACCAATACCAAATACAGATTTTATACAGATTTTTTAAATCTTCGGATAGATAATGCTTTCAAAAATCTGGCAACACTGACGGGAACGACTGCAGTGACTGCGGCGCGGATAGATGTGCGAGGCCATTAACAAAAAGCGATGACTGCGGGGACTGTAGAGACTGCGGTGCGGCTAGGTCTGCGTTCTCCATTATACTACAAAAAATAAATATCAAAGAGTAAAGCAATATAAAAGTCAAATTGAATTGGACGTAGTTATGCAAACTAGAACCAACCCACAAAAAGTAATTTTCGAGATTATTAGGTTTTTGTTAAAAAGGTGTGTAGAAACAAATGTGTAAGTTATTTGTGATAAATAACTTTACGACGTTACATACTTTATTGACGAAGACATAGGAAAACTAAATCATTATATTTTTTTTATTGTTTAGTATTTGTTTATGATCAAAAACCTGATGGTTCCTTATTGCAAAATTAATGTTTTGTGGGTTGGTTCTTTGTAGCAAAACGTTTAAGGTTTACAAATAGATAGAAAATTAAATAACTTTCAGATACTTATATTTTAATAACATTTTTATTTTGACTTGAACAACATCTACTAAACGAAGGATACAAACATAAAAAATAGCGGGAGATTCAACTGTTGAAGTGATGAACAAGTGTGTGCTTACTTACACAAGCAAATCATTGTTCATCACATAGAAGAAGTAGAAGATGGTAATTAGGTAATACCTAATCATCATCTTCATACTTCAAAATCAATTGCACCAGAAAACCCGTCTATGTCATCTTCAAGGGTTGAATCTCCCGTAAATTTTTTGTAGAATTCTTGGGCATCGTTCGGTATGAGATGCACAAACTTTTCAAATCATTCGGCTTTGGTTCGGGAATGGGTTTTCCGTTAGGCCAAAGCAGGTTCATCAGTTCTTTAGTTAATGGGGTTGTATTTCCCCGTAATTTTTTCTTCAAATTTACTTCTACATGTTCATCATCTAGGTTTGGTCGCATAAAAATCGAAAACTCATTTTCTTTTTTAATCATTATCTTTTTTGTAAGCAGCCATGACACTTTCAATCCATCAGTAGCTTTCTTTCTGTTGGTTTTTTTTTTCTAGGTTAGCACTGGACAAAAAATCTTCTGCTTTCATTCTGTGAACTTGCCGTGGTTTGTTTCTTTTTTGCATGTCTGCATTATCCGCGTATAGTCCTCTGGCGTGTATAATCTTTTCTGTAATTTTAGAGCACATTCGATTCGGCCAATATCAGTATCATTTGGCAGAAAACTGTGACCGGATTCCAAAAAGCGTAGCCTGATTGTTTCAAGTGTTGGATGATCGTGTAATAAAGATTTGAGCATCAATGTTAGTTTAATATTTCGGTATTGACCACCGCAAGAGTCACTCCAAAGTATTAAGTTCTTCACGCCGTCATTGCCAAGTTTTTCCGTTACATGCTTAATAAGACAGGAACCTACTTCCGGGGATCCCCTACCCGCTTCACCTTCCATCCAAACGTTGCAATGGGCTTGGTCGTCGCTTCCTGAGTGGATTCCTAAATTGTAAACCCATAACTGTCTTTTATAAAATACAACATTAGTTGGTATACGCGGAAGGGGTAGGGTTTTTTGCAGGTCAGAGCTAAACGGCTCATAGGTGACGAGGTTCTGGCAGGCAAGCTTCACAGCCTGGCTCACCGGCGAAATGTTGCTTGTCTGTCTATCTTCTACAGATTCGTACTAAACGCTTTTCTTCAACATTCATTGTGCGCACAGCCATGGTGTGGAACTCTCTGCCGGCTTCTGTGTTCCCCCCTACCCTACCACATATGACCCGTCAGCCTTTAAAGCAAGAGTGAATAGGCATTTTCTGGGCTCGCACGTTCGATCGTAGACCTCATCTTACACTTACCATCAGGTGTGATCGAGGTCAAGAGCGGGCTCATTCGTAATAAAAAAAAGGTCGAATGTGATTGTTTCAATGTATTGATTTTTTTTAGTTAATTATATATCATTTTTCAGTTTTTGTAATTCTTTTGCTTTTTGTAAGTATTCTCTGTTAGCATCTTCCACCAGCGCCTTTTCTTCTTCAGAGGCTTGTAACTTTTTACTAAAATAGTAGAATAGTTTCTCAATAAACAAAGGCAAAGTACGATTGTAGATACGTAAATAATCATTATTATGTATTACTGACACAGGTAGATTTTACTATCCATTACAAACATTCTACTTTGTCAAACGGAAAACAAACCCAAGCTTCTTAGTTAATTTTTTTACTTCTGATTTTACAAAATGTAATTACTATATGGAACTAAGCATTTTGGATATTTTTCAAACTAATTTATTTGATACGCAAAAAAGAACCAAACCACATGGTTCTCTTCAAAGAAAACAAAACACAAATATAATTTGTCTTTTAATTTTCTAGTGAGAACCATGTAGCTTGGTTCTATTTTGCGTAACAAAAATGGTAAAGATCTACAAGTACCACGCCACATGAGTCCGTTTAGCTTTTAAAAAGTGGCTCCAACTCGGGTTGGTACCTTAGGCAGCTGTTCATATTATGACCATTGCTTGGTATATTGGCCAGGATCTTTTCTGAGGAGATACAAAACATCGCTGGATATCTAACTAATATGTTATTCAATTTTCACTCGATGTGTGGGTTGGTTCTAGTTTGCATAACTACGTCCAATTGTCAATGTCAAACACTTTTCAAAATAAATAGTCAAATAGTGTTTTCCTAATAGATCCATTTTCCAGATTCTTTGAGAAATACTGTGAATTTTATCGAATAATTTGATCAGTACGAGTCCGAGTCACGAATGTAGTATAAACACAGCCGCATACATCGCATAATACCATGATGACCGACGAAAGAAATTTTCGCTCGTCGTATTACGAAAAAGTGGGATGCCGCGGTGTTGAGGAAAAGAAATCTCTTGAAATACTGATGAAGGAGAAACCTTGGGACAAGGTGAAGCTAAAACAGTTCTGTTTGAGGTTCACAGTGCCGGCGGCGTACAGGAATCTGGTATGGAAGGTATTACTGGGTAAGTTTCGTGTACCAGAAAATTGGTTCTCGTTGTGATGATAGTAAGATATTGATATGTTTTTCCCTTATAACCTTTTGAACTATGAAATTTTTCTTTAATTAAGTAATCAACAATAAAATATATTTAAACAATAAACTAAAAGTCGTTTAATGATATATTACTATTTGAACATATAATATACTTTTTTGGTAATACTTAACCCATTACTTCCCAAGCATCGAAAAAATTGAAATTTTTCGATCAAATCTTTAAATTAAGTTCTTGATATGTTAAGAAAAAATAATAAGACTTATTTTTTCAAAAAGATCGAACACAATTTTGTGGCAATTTGTATAGACATGTTCCCGGTGTCATATTTATAGTACGGCTTATTTTGAATGTATCTCATAAGTTCCCAAATTCTATTTTGTTTTTATTTATTATATATCTGGTTAAGGTTTTAGAATCAGTTTTATGTACTTTGAAGTTGCTATTTTTTTTCTTTTACGGTATATAGAATCAGAACATAATGCTCTTCTTGATACATCAAAAATGATCAATTTGAAAAAATTATATTAAAATTATGGAAACATTTTTTACAGCGAAAAAAAAATTTAATTAGAAAAATAGTGTAAAAATACTAATTTCATCAGAAAACATTAAAGTAAAAGACCTAACATTAAAAAAAAATTGAATATAGTGTCTTAAAAATAGGACAATGGGGAGGAATGGGTTAATATTTGAGACATTCATACATAATGTATGCTCCTTAAGTTGCATTTAATAGACCAAAATCATATTGTTTGTCTTAAATAAAACATTGAAATTAAAAAAAAAACACTGCTAAACCAAAGTATGTACATAAAACATAAATAAATAAAACAAGCTTAGGCGTCAAAGTACGCCTCCACATCGCTGTCGTCAGGAAACATACCCAGAAGACTGGCAGCATTGCCATGTTGTATGGCAATGCTTATTCTTTGGGCAAAGAATGAGCCAGCCCTCCGGTCACGCAAGGAATCTATCAGCCGGCGAGATAATTCCTTATATAGGAGACGCACAATAGGGCCCCATGACCCAAGTGTTTCGACCCCAAATGGAACAAAACTGTAATTACCAGGAAGCTTACAGTATTTGTGCTGTTTGGGGGCCTCTGCAGTCGCGGCTGCTGCACCAGCACAGCTTGCCGTACTTGGAATATGAATGTAATGTTATTTATATATAGATTTAAAACACTGCTCTAGCAAATGACATTTTGTCTTCATATGTCATAAAACATTTCGAGTCATTCCGTAACACATTTTTTTTTTCTTTTTATTTATTTAAACTATATGTACAATAGTGATACATGGGTAGACTTACTTCAGCAAGGCATTCTCTACCAGTCAATGTTTGGGTTAAAGAGACCAAAATGAACGCATTTTTCCCTTTTCATCATTTGGACTTACAATCAGTTTCACCATAACCCTCATGTATTCCAGACATATTGCCAGTCTACCCAGACTCTCACCAATTTGTGATGGAACAGCGCACTGAGCAGTACCAAGACTTGTTGTATGCGGTAGAGAAGTTTGAGCTTGTTGATATCAATGCTCCACGTTGTGAAGTGTTAATGGAGATGTGGCTGCTGGAAAATGAGGAGAGGAAGCCTCCGCTATTCCCGGAGACAAATGCTTCGGTAAATTAATATCTTAACTAGTGCTTTGATGCCCTATGTCGGCTTAAGAAGCAGCAAAATATCTTTGAATAATGAGTTCGAATGCAGTAAAGGACGTAAGTTTTTGTAATTTTCATCAACATTAATAATAAAGCCCTTTTTATTTCCATCTTACTTGAAATTAACACAATTTTGTTTTCTTATAATATAATTCTCTCTCTTCTGCTCGGTCTTCTGCAACTCTAACTAAATAAACTCTGGTCCAGGGTTAGATGGACATCGTCACTCCATCTCGTTTTCGCCACTGTCTTCTGATGTCCCACCAGCATTACTTGTACTGCTTTCAAATCTAGGAAGGAAAACATTGTAAGAAAACAATATCTTAGGAACAAAAGTTTAGCGGACACGTGACATTCCTCAACCTACACTGGGCCTGCTTGGCTGATTTATTTGTTCATTCTCTCTAATAGACTTAAGATACGAGACCTTTATCCCGGCAATGAAAATGTTAAAGCCTGAAATATTAAGTAATGGAGTCAATGATAAAGGATCCAATAAAAACAGGCTCCTAAAACCAAAGACATCATTTGCATGATTACAAATACAAAAACTTAAGTATCTTTAATAGAATGAGAGTTTATGTAATAATTTTCTTTTTTATTACTTTTTGTTACTTTAAAAAGGGTATAACTGACATTGATGCTAAAATTGATAATATGAATTGAATAAATGATTCTATGCCCTTCAGGGCTGGAATTTTTCGTGTTTTGTTTGGCAGTTTTTTGACTTAAGACTTTATAGTAGTTATTCCTATTGAACTCAAATTTTTTTTCAATTAAATAGTATTAAATTCACTACTATTTAATTACTTAAAACCGGCCAAGTGCGAGTCGGACTCGCACACGAAGGATTCCGTACCCAATATCTATAAAAATGGCCAAAAAAAATCATGTCTGTTGTATGGGAGACCCCTTAAATATTTGTTTTATTTTTATTTAATGATTTATTTTTAAAGTAAATATACAGCGTGTAACCAATGCACTATGCACATGCGAAAGACACGGCTTCTTTGGGTGATATCAAACGATATTGGAAGGGTTTTTTAATCCTATCTCTACATGTTCGGAAGTAATGAGAATTTTTAATACATTGATACCAGAAACCGAACTTTTCAAATTGAAATAAGCACATCACTAGCACTAAATCAGCTGATCGGTGTCAGTGAACTATTTGTAAATAAAAATAAACCTCTTACTCCTGGTATTTCTGAATAAAAGGTTCCGCATGTTTTATTTTTTGTTTACAAAATATGATTACTGACTTTTCCTAAACTTTGATTATTTTTGGGAACTAGCTACAATACAATTAATTAGTCTAGGTATCAAATTTATCTAAATAAACCTGCTTGCATTGTCACGTGTATCATTTACACACTTGTTGGTTTTTTACGTAAATAACATTTAACACACCTTACAGTTGCCAGTCAGGTAGGTAGGTACGTCTAAACTTTTAATAAATAATAATTGATAAACTTTCCGGTGTAATTTAATGACTTTCATACAGATGGTACAGCTACAGATGTAGTCGGTTAACATAACAATACTAACCAAACTAATACAGAATACGACCGACCGTAAAATGTTTCAATCTTTGCTTAGGCCGTGCGCGCACTGCCTTGCGGTGGCCGCAATTCCGGTAGTTCTACCGCACCGGTAGACTGACCGCAGTGCGCGCACTTCTATGACACTCCATACTTCACAAATTTTGCGGTGCGGTAGAACTACCGGAATTGCGGCCACCGCAAGGCAGTGCGCGCACGGCCTTAGTGCTAACATAAACAATGCGGACAAGATAAAAAGTGTCGGCATATTATGTAATTAATCTTGTTTGAAATAGATAAACCTACCTATTCGCTGTTTATGATTGTCAGCACAATACTTTGGGCAAATATGAACTTATTTATATGCCTTTATCATAATAATTTTTACACATACGATCCAGGAGATTCGATTCACCTTACTATTGAATCGAGTTGCTTATTGTTTCGAAAAATCGTCAGCTCGTACCATTGAATTGATAATAAAAATGGAATCCTTACGTGCATCCTACCACAAATTGCTTAAATAAACATTATTATTTGCCATTAGAACTTAAAATAGAAAAAGGATTTAGTAACAATTATTAATGTTCAACTGAACCCAAAATATCATTTCAATACACCTCTTCGGAATTTATTCCTCTCCTGGTAGGCAAATAAAATTACAGTGGGTTCCGTTCGTAATTTTTAAAATAAAGTTATTTTTATAATTATGACGAAAATTATTAACAACAAGTTAATAGTTTTTTTTATTACAAAATAATAGCAACACGCATGATTTTTGTCTGTAGGACTAACCTAAATAATTATCGGAAGTTCACGTATTGTCGGTACTATTTGAGTGGTAAATGGGTTTTATTGGTTTAAGCATTAGTTTAGTCTTTATTTAAATCAAAATTAAGTCAATAAAAAATGTCGCAATACTGCATCTAACTGTGAAAAGAAATTAATAAAAAGTACTAAGACCGCATGAGTAACAGGAATTGTTAATGCCGAATTGAAAATCCTTTGCTCACAGAACCCTGATTACGTTATTACACACACAATGTACATCATAGTGTGTGTAAACCTAATGGGTTAGGATCTTCGGGTATGTGAAACAATTGCTGGCCAAGTTTACTAAATTAAGCAAAGCTTTAAGATTTTACTGTTTACTCGGTAATAAGTAATAATAAGGGATGAAACTAGTTAACCTACCTAAACTTTGATTCGATTTTTTACATAAGTTTTGTTATCTCAATGTTTACGTGCAATTTCTGGCTTGTTATTAACGAGTAAACTGTAAATCAATAATTACGCATTAATTTTTACATCACGGTAAACAAAGTAGGTAGTAGGTATGGTTTATTGCGCGCGCGCTTTGGCGGCGCGGCGGCCGGCGGCCCGGCGGCGTCTTTTTATTTCGTCAGTTCGCGCCGACAAAAGAACACCGCCTTGCAGGCTACAACTACTAGGTGCACAGAATTACGGAAGAGATTTATCGGGTCGATTTCAAATTTGGGGCCAAAAAAGTGTGAATTGCATGATATTTAAAAAATATTTAAAATTTAAATCTTTAAATATCTAGGTGCGTTCATTAGTTAAAAAAACACATGTTAATCAAACAAACCTTTAATTTCTTCCAATAACAGGCAAATTACAACTTTTTGAGTGACACGAATGAGCCACATAATTTCTCTAATGATATTTTGTGATTTACTAATGAGATCTCTGGTTACACTAATGAAAGTATATTTTTTTATTTCTACGTTACTAAATAATCAACAAAACATTAAATATTATTAATTAACACTATTAGTAGCAGGTCAGCAGGTGCAGTGGCCAGCGCATCAACCTACCCTCAACCTACTGTCAAACTTTGAAAGATTTTCAATTTACTGCAACAGTGTAAAAAGTGTCCAGTTCCATTAGGAAACTGACAGATTGGGGTAGGTTGTTGTGCTGGCCACCGTACTACAGATATTAATTATTTTAAACTTAATTACAAAACAATAACTTAGTCAACTAAGCTAATCAATGGTATACATTTCTGATTTCAGTCTTCAAGATTCGTTAACGCTAATCATTGCGAATACAATAACAATATCCATATTATAAATATCTACTTAATTAATCACTCTGAGAAGAAATCATCATCATCATCTTCACATTTCTTTAAAAATTCAAGGAATTCTTTTTCATGCCCTGTCGCTTTTGTATGATTATTTATAAAAGATTTGTTGGTCCAGGAGTGTCGAACACTGCGGAGACTTGAAGTTGATGGCACGCTGTCATATATTATTGGATCAGTATTTGCATAGCGAATGATAACATCACTAAGTACCTTAATTATTTTGTTTTCCGGGATGACCTTTACATTTTCCATTGTAGATTCAATGGGAGTATTATACATTTAAAAAAATCTCATATGTTTGCCATGTTTACAAGCGACATTTAAACATTCGAAACAGCTCTGTTTTCTAAATTCTAGATAAGCTGAATCGGAAGCCCAAACGACCTGAAAGAAAAAAATAACTATTATTATTATATTTTGTATGGATAACATCAGTATTTTTTTTATTATTTGTTTTGTACAAAATATACCTAATGAACTGTCATAGTCCCCTTGAAAGGAGCAATATCTTTAGGCAACATTAATTCCTTTAATTTAATTTCGTGTTCCTTAATAATACCCATTTCTACGTTTTTTATATTTCTTCGAATGATGTTAACAAAGGCATCAAAGTCTCCGACATCCTGATGACACCTTAATTCATAATCCGCAGTCCTTTTGATCACTGCTCCAATGCCATCAGGAGCACCTTTGCCATGCCCAGCTTCTTGGTAATTCCATGTGACAAGATTTAATTCTGGGTAGTCATTCCTTAATTGGGTTATAATATAAAATATATATTTATTTCTATACTGGCTAGAGGGACTATCTGTTAAAATGTGAATGCGATTAATTTGTGATGATCTGTTAAACATAAATTTAACTAAATAATTTAGATGAGCCCACACTGCCGCTGCATCGTGACGGGTGCATTCACTGGCTGTACAAATAGAGTAGGCTTGAGTAGCATTGAAATCATTTTTTAAATAAACCACCGCTGTATGAAGTGATACTTGACCACGGCTGCCACCAAAGTGCATGCTTTGTACTTCTTCCGCATATTTATAAGAATAATTTTCAGAAAAATCTATATGGATCAAGGCTTCTTTGATAGTTAGAGCTTCTTTCAAACATTTAATAGTAGCGTACTGGTTGACAATGTTACTCGTGTGTGATAAAAGTTTTGGCAGCATATTTTCCAGTTCAATTATCAGGCTACGTGGATCAGATCTCTTTGCTTTCTTCCTGATTATTTTTATTTCTTTAGTATCTATTTTCTTTGTATGGCTTTCCCATACCATGTACTGAAGTTCTTTATCATTTTGGAATTCTTTATATGGTACTGTTTTATCTTTACATGTAGCGCATTTGCGATTAAGACAATCTAGGCTATATTTATCACAACAGATTTCCTTTATCAAATTCTGACTATCTTTTACATGAAGAATATTGTTCTTGTTAAGAGCCGCTACCAATAAATTAAAATTTGTGTGCAACAAGCAGGCACACGTATCACGGTCGTCAGTTGGAAGAGAGACCCAAAATGGTCTGAGTCTTGTAAAAGTCGTGTAACTAATTTTAATCTTAGTATTTTCAGCCAAAAATTTCTTGTGTAAGTTTTTCATAGAATCTAAAAGATATCTGACTTGTTTGACGGTTCCATGTTTCTTCTTATATTGTTTCTTGCCTGGAGTAATGCCAGTCGCATATTAATGTCATCTTCGTAAAACTTTTCTACTAATTGTTGAACGTTGATGTTATTTCGTGCATTTTTCTTAAATCGTTCTCGGAGATGAACTTTGCGAAGGTCAGTAGCAACCTTAAATTTTTTAAACTACTTTTTATCGATTAAGTTAGTGATAACGCGTTTGTCTTTCCTGTTTCTAGTTGTGGCAAATTTCCGTGTTATTTCAGCACTTATAAGTCTATCAAATAATTGTTTCTTGTCTTCATTTTTAGTATTTTCTGATTCATTGTTTATTTGACTTGTTAGTGTAGATATTTTTCTTTTTAAATAATTTACCCTGAACTTGTATCTGTCTAATTATAATATATAATTTCGTTTCTCTTTTTCGTGCTGCATTTTCATTGTTTTGATTTTTTTAATTAGTTTTAGTTCACGCGTACTTAGTTTGGTTTTTATTTCTTGTTTTTCTATGTTTAAGGGATCTGTATTCAAGTTAACGTTCTTAATATCACAACTTTCTTCAGTTACTGCAACGTTTTCTATTATTCTTTGACTTACTTTCTTTCCGTAAAACTTTTTGGCACTCTCTTTCCATTTTCGTCTTTGAATTCTTTGCTCGCGTGGACTCATTTCGTTAATACTTTTAATTTTTTTTATTTTCCTTCGATTTTAAGTAATATTGTCTTTTTTTTTTCTTGCTCAGCAGCATATAACTCAGGATTTTTTTTAATAGTTTGATATTTTTGTCTTCCAGCTAGTCTACGTCTCTCTAATTCTTCCTCACTTTTTTGTTTTTTTGGTTTCGCCGTTATGTAAATAATTAATCTAAAAGGTAAAAAAAAAATATCATTAGTGTGACTTTCAATATAATTCGTGTGACTCGTGAATCGACACAAATGAGAGTGACACGAATGAGACTTTTGTTACTAATTCGAATTTATTTCGTAAATGGAACTTTCTAGAATATACCGTACATTAGAAACGAAATATGTTCTGAATGGTTTGTTAGGCAGCCAAATCAAAAACAAAATACATGTTTAACTAAGCACTATATGTGACAAAACACTAATGATATAAATTTGTTACAAAAGTCAAAATCTTACCTGATATTTGGAATTTCGCTTAAAATAACGACACATACAACTGACGACTACGCGCGTTCGGTCGCGACTGAGCACACGGGATGCGCGCGGGGTAAAGGGCAGGGTATATCAGGGACAAATTCTGTTTACCAGTGCATTTGGATACGGTCACACAAATGATAGTTTAAAAACAAACAGTCTTAGAAAGCTAAAAAAACCTATTTTTTTTATATCCAGCATTGGTTTTAATATCAAATTATTCATCTTTAAAGTATATACAAAACAGTGCCATGATAAAATTTGATTTTCCTCGATGCGTTTTCGTTTTATAAAGACATGAAGAAAAAAATAAGACTTCGGAGCATTAACACTAATGAGAAATAGATACTACTTTTAGATCTATCTTTTTAATTTACAATCATAAAAGATTCGTTGTAACTGGCGTTTGGGCGTCTCATAAGACTACATGATTTAAAATAATATTAGTTACGATACATTCTACGCCATGAGAAATAAATGAAAATATATGCTTTTGGCCCCAAATTTGAAATCGACCCTCGTGATATTTGTAAGTGACGTGGAAAGTTATTGACCTACGTAGTGCGGTGACACGTTTGTTATGATTTCAATTTAAGAAACATACGAAACCGAATATTTGGTGTCAATTTTTAGAGTATTTTATTTTGAGTTGAAACCCTTCCAATATCATTTGATATCACCCAAAGAAGCCGTGCTCTTGGTATGTATATAACCCCTCCGTTACACGCTGTAGATATAACTAAATATTCTGTAAATATTTCAAGCGTCTACCTGTTGCCGTTATCAATATCGAGCAAAAACGAGCAAAAAATCATCTTTGTTGTATGGGAGCCCCCTTATATATTTATTTTATTCTGTTTTTTTTTTTTGTATTTGTTGTTATAGAGGCAACCGAAATACATCATCTGTGAAAAATTCAACTGTCTAACTATCACGGTTCATGAGATACATCCTGGTGACAGACGGACAGACACACAGACGGTACGGATAGCGGAGTCTTAGTAATAGCTGTAGTAATAGGCTCCCGTTTTATCCTTTGGGTACGGAACCCTAAAAATTTTCAATGTCAATAAATCTCGAAAGAGCTATGCACGATGACGTTCGAGCACACCTACATACATTCATTACGTGGCGTTTAGATCGCAAACTTTTCAATACATTGCGCGCTCAAAACTTTCCATTTCAGTATCGAGTCATTTACGACATTTTTATAGTATTAAATGTAACCCATTTGGGAAGTTTACTTTACGATGACCTGACACCCTGTATTTATTCACAACTAGTAGTCGCGGGGCTTCGCTCCCGTGGACTAAAAACATTTCCCTCCTTTTTTGTCTGTGGGATAAAATGTTCAAGCTTCAAACTAATTCCATACCAAATTTCATCCAAATCCATCCAGTACTTCCGAAGATTAGCGCGTTCAAACAAATAGAAAAAACTTTCCGCTTTATAAAACTTATTAGTTATAGATGTATCATTACCATGTGTATCTTTTGTTTCGAGTTTCCTATATTTAGTAAATATCCCGTTTTAAGTTCTAATGATACTGTCAGTGACCATGTTAGTTTAAAAATTTATATTAGTTTAGATGTTTTGAAATAAAGGCTAGGTTTTTAGTTTAAAGTGTTTAAAAATAATTATGTCAACATTTTCATAACTTGTCTCCAAAATTAATAAATACAAACTTTCATTATTTATTAGCATTACGATAAAGTTATTAATTTCATAGCTTGCTGTGTAACATCAAATTATTTTTTTTTTTTTGTTTTTTGGTTTGTTCTAAACTGACATTATTTTGTTAACCGACTTCTAAAAAAGGAGGAGGTTCTCAATTCGGATGTTTATATTTTTTTTTCTATGTTTGTCCGGGCATAACTCCTTCGCTTGCCAACCGATTTGAAAAATTCTTATCTTGTTAGAAAGGGTGTACTTCCCAAATGGTCCCATGAAAATTTGATCGAAATCGGTCCAGCCGTTTCTGAAAAATCAACAATAGTCTAAAAAAAATATTTACGTTGATAATCTTTTCGTTTACTCTGCATTGCGTTTTTTGTTCGCGCATAACTCCGTCATTTACGAACCGATTTGGAAAATTCACTGACCCACTAAAAAGCACAAAAATAAAAACTTTTTTGCAAAAAATAAAACCGACTTCCATATCAAAACACTACAAAGCCAAAAATAATTTTAATTTCGGAAGGCGGTGTGAAAAAAAAAAGAAAATACAAAAACAATAACACCGACTACCGAAATTAAAATTATTTTTGGCTTTGTAGTGTTTTGATATGGAAGTCGGTTTTATTTTTTGCAAAAAAGTTTTTATTGTACGCCATGAATGACAAAACATGCAGATCTAACTGTTTTATTTTAAGACCTTACCAGGGCCGGATTAACCATTAGGCGGAGTAGGCAACTGCCTAGGGGCCCCGCATCAACTAGGGGCCCAGGCCCAATGCACGCACCAAGAAAACATGTTTCTTCGAACGAGAATTTGATGTGCGTGTTAACTTAGGGACCTCACTGTTATCTCACAAAATACAAATCATTAGATTTAGTAGTAGAATTAAAACAATTTTAGAACAAATCTGGGAATAAGTAGATAAATATATTGAAAACCACAGACCTTAATGTGCGTTTCCTCAGTTCACACACGATTTAGTCAGTCAAAGTAAGAAAAGGGGCCACGAGAATGCCACTGCCTTAGGCCTCAGACAGGGTTAATCCGGCTCTGGACCTTACACATATTATTTGATGTATAGTCATGTTTTACAATAAAAATCTATTCTATTCTATATCTCCAGTCTGCAGACACGTTCTTACCGATAGTGAAGACTCTCCTGGAGCTCTATGATGATGAAGTGGATGTGTACTGGCTGGCGAAGAGCCTGACGGATGTGGTGCGCAACATGCAGCGAGACCTGCCCAAACTCAAGGAGGCATTCATCACCATGCTCGAGAAGGAAGATGGCGATCTGTTCAAGTAAGTGTCTTCTAAGCTAGATTAACGGATATCTCTATGTCACCATCAAGTTACTGATCAGTCCAAATTTGTCAAATCCATCCAAAGCTTTTTTAAGAAAAAAAAGTACAAGTGTACAAAAAAGAGTAGGTAGACAGTGATATTTTGTAAAAGACGTATTTGTTTCTCAAAGGTTACTTTACATACATATAAATAAAATATAAGCGTCTGTCTGTGATTTGAAAATAATTGTGTTGTTAAGTATAACTCAGTTTTTTTTTACACAATGCTATTTTTTTTTATCCGTCTGTTTTTCAAGGTAATCTCTGACAGGGTTAAACTACGTTTAATGGGACTTTCATAGGAAGATAAAGGGGTTAATAGGGCACCGTATAGGCTACCTTTTATCCCAGAATTCCCGCGGGATTGGGATATACCTACGTGGGAAAAACCATGGACACGAAAAATGTTGCAGGCAAACCTAGTTTAATTTATTATGTCTGCTGGCATACTTTCGACTTACATTAGATAAATATATGTCGGTACAAGTAGCGGCACGTAAGTCTAGCGCTGAACGATACGCGGAGGGGATTGCTGCGCATGGGTACTGTCGCGCACGCAATACAATTATTAGCTAAATAACGTTAATGACATTATTTTAATGTAATGTCAAATAGTAGGTCTAGCGCTGAACGAAATGTAGAGGATAGCTGCGCATGAGTAGTGTCGCGCATGTAAATAATATTACCAATACTTTAATAAATAGTTCATAGTCCAAGGACTTATAGTAGGTACTTATGATATAATTTTTAACAAGTTTTGTGGGGAGTGTAAAAATAAAACATTATTTGTTAATTTGAAAATTTTAATTTTAGATTTAAGTCTAATCTGATTCAGAGAATCTACAGTGAATCTGAATCTACAGAGAACCATTCTCAAATTTACAGTGATGCTGTCCGAATGACTGAGTAAAGTATTTGTAGCTTCGTCAATCTCACTTTTAATTTGTTTCAAAGAATCAATTAATTCGTTAGATTCCCTTTTTAAAAGCAATTCACGTCATAAACCATTTTCCTTGCCTGTCTTTTCAAAACAGTATTTCTTCTAGGTATATTCACTTTAAAGTGACAAACAAACTAAAAAACTAAATTTAACAAACAAATTCAAACTGAACAAAAGCAACAACAAAAATTAACAGTAATAACAATACAATGAATGACGCGACTGTACACGGGATCGTATCGGCGCGGGGAACATAATGCGGCTGGAGAGCCAATCAGCGCTACGCACGCCAGCCCTTCATCCCGCTAGCCCCCCTCAGGTACCTTAATTTTTACGCAATAAAGCTTTGGTTTCCTAGGATAGCGGTGCCGTCAAATAGCGGCCGTTATACAGCGGTGAATGACGTCACTAGAACGTTGTCCATGTAAACAAAATGGCGCGGTTTCCTAGAGAACGGTAACTGACACCGTAACGTCAAAAAGCGGTGCCGCCATTTGCTGACGGCCGTCTTGTCGGTGTCAGATAGTTTCGTGAACGTTTCATTGATAGCGGTGAAGCTATTTTTAATACGTATTTGTGTTTTTTTTTACCGGAACAACGTACAAAATGAGTTCCAACTCTTGGACGTACTAAAATCTCAAATGCACCTTCAGTACCACGAGATTGGAATAAATCGTCTTCCACCATACGACTATTTTCCTCTTCTGATGATATCATCCTCCAAGTAAATTAATAAAGCTAAATCAAGGTCGTCCATTTTCTATCTTGGATACTTTTCGTTTGACGTTTGCTTTAAAAAAAAATGACTGACAGTGTGAAAAAACGGCCGTGGAACTTTCCACATATCGTCACCGTAAAGACGGCCGCCTTTTTGCGTCCGTAATATTACGGCCGCTATATGACGGCACCGCTTTCCTAGGAAACCAAAGCTTTACGGCCAGCGCTAAAGTTTCGTGCCGCTACTTGTACATCTTAGTCTAATTCTGTATGGAAGATGAGAATTGTCCTTTATCTCTCAATAAAAAAATACACACAGACAGAAACTACTGCCTTATCTAACATAACTAGATCTTATTGAATCCAAGCTAAGAAGAGAATAAAAAGCCCAACTATGGGCTTTATATCCTCTTTTTAGCTTGGATTTATTTCTATATTTCTAACTAATAGCTTAGCTATATTTCTAACGCGTTTTATTTTTCTTTTATTTCCAGTCACCTGGTTGACGTCAATGCATTGGAAGTGTTGCCACTCACAAAATGGTTCAACTGCTGCTTTGCCGGAGTTTTGGACGACACCTCACTTACCAAGTATGTTTTTTTTTATTATTATTTATAATAGGCTCGCGTTTGACCACTATTTCACCTGATGGTAAGCGATGATATGGTCGAAGGTGGAGCACGCTTCCTAATCTATTCACTTTTGTCTTAAAGAGCTATAATCTGGGGGAGATTATAGCTAGCAGCAAACAGAGTCTGGCCGGGAATTCCACTTCTTAGCCACACACACAATAAAATATTGTTATTATTTATTACTGATGGGCCCACTCTCGACCTCGATCTCGCCTGATGGTAAGCGATAGATGAGGTCTAAGATGGGACGAGCGAGCCCAGAAGATGCCTATTTACTCGTGCTTTAAAGGTTGAAAGGTCATAAGTGGCAGAGAACACAGAAGCCGGCAGAGAATTCCACAGCTTAGCTGTGCGCACAATAAATGTGGAGGAGAAGCGCTTGGTACGACAAGACGGTATATCAACCAAGTGTGGATGGTAGCCAGCCGTGCGTCTGGTAGACCGGTAGTGAAAGGGAGATGGAGGAATCAGGTCATGGAGCTCCTGCACACACTCCCCGAAGTACAATCTGTAGAAAACCGACAGGCAAGCAACGGTTCGCCGATGAGCCAGGCTATGAAGCTTGTTCACCAGCACCTCGTCGCCTATAAGCCTTTTAGCTCTGCGCTCGATCGAGTCCAATGCAGCAAGTTGGTAGTTTGCAGATCCATCCCACAAGTGGCTGCAATACTCCATGCAGGAACGGACCTGTGCTTTGTACAGATTTAGAAGCTGTGTGTTATGTAGATAAAAATACAGGATGACTTTGAATAAATGCGACAAAAAGAAATGGGAGCTTCAGTTACAGTAACATAGTAATTATAAACTGTTTTTTCTACAATCTAAATCGTTAAAAAAAAAACGTGATTATCGTTTTAAAATGGTCCATTGATGTTATTATCTTTATTTAAGTAGGAATTATCGGTATTCGAACTAAATAATTAATAGGCCAAATAAATAAGAAAAATTAAAGTATAAAAAATCTCGTCCGACTCATCGCAGTGCTCAATAATCATCGTGGAGTGCTCATGTTATTAAACGTTGCCGTTTATAGCGGTCATTCACCTAATTTTGCCTATTTTCTAGTGTAAGTATCGCGCGACGTTGCCAAACCTCGCATAATCGCCAGCGCAGATATCCCTTCTCGGCGACCACCCTGCGGCAGGGCGGTCGCCTTCGTTCATTAGTCCACCTAAAACGTTTGTAGGTTACGGTCGCGCGCGCATTCCGCAAATCCTACTTTACGTATTGCGAATAATTTGTATTGTCTTGTGTTTGTGTCATAACAATGCCTAGGACGAGACGAAATAGTCGTGAACCGTTAACAAACGTACAGTATCTCGATATTGTCGTGTGGTACAACACCGTAAGAAATCTACGTGAAACGCAGTGAAGATTTCGGCTAAAATATCCCTCTTCGATCACATCATCACTTACCATGTAGAATTCTAAGAATAATTCGCATTCGAAACTGTAAAATCACAATCTTTTGTATTAATAAAACTTAAGGACAATTTGCGGCGCCGTGCTCAATTGTGTTTACAAAACGAAGGTGGACATTTTGAACAATTAATAAAATACACGTAAGTGTACCGATTTCATTTATTGTAAATACTTAATAATTATTGTTAATACTGTGATTCCAACTTTTTAAATACGCCAAAAATACAATAATTTGTTGTTGTAACAAACATTATTCAGGTTATACCTCACACTAAAACATTGTTTTACTATTTTACTTTTATTGTATTTTTGATAGTCCTAAGCCGACAAAAGTACCTATGAAGGCAAATTTGGTTTCACAAAATTGCGGCCGGGCGGACCGGGGGCGCTCCGCTCGGCGCGATTCATTCATAGCGAGAATGTACCTAAATCGTGCCCACTACATGAAAACGGTAGTACGCGAAATTCTTTGATACTTTAAGAGGGTGTCGAGCCTACGAGACGCGCGGAAAATAGGTATTTACTGCAGCGGGCTAGTCGTGTGCGTTGTCACACACACAATGACAAGTTCGCTCGAGGCCCGCTTGCCGTTGCACGACGAAGTTTACTAACTTTGCATTTTTTAATTTTTTGTCGTTATGTTGAATAAACTTGAAAAACGAATATTAATTATTTAGATGGTTTTATTTATCACACTAATATTATAAAGGCGAAAGTTTGTGAATGAATGTGTCTGTCTGCATGTTTCTTACTTCTTCACGCTCAAACGGCTGGATGGATCTAAATGAAGCAAGTAGGTACGTAAATAAATCACAAAAATAAATTTAATAAATTATACCTATTATATAAAAATTAACGTTTGTTTTTACTATAGTAATACATTATCCGTTCCCTCACTATTCATCCTATTGCAATAAAACTTTGATTTTATATATTAAACTCCTCACATTTTTTTTTTTAAGAATACTAGCAATGTGGGTACATTTCACATTACTAGCAATCTTGTTAACCCCTTCAACTAAGTTAAATATGCTTGTATCTGGAGTGGGTTCACGTCAATAGTGTAATGGGTGGGGTTCGAACCCGTGACCTCTCGATCACAAGTCCGACACCTTATCCATTAGTCTATTGACGCTTCGAAACTGGGTAAGTAGCAAGTTAGGGTAGATGGGTATGCAGTACTTATTTGAATAATAAAACCAGTATGAAATAAAAAAAAATATAATTATGTAATGTCATAATAAAACCAGACTGAAATAAGTTTTGTTTATTAAAATTTCATTTAGTGCTCGTTTAAATTCTGATGTACTGTCATATTTTTAATAACATTCGGTACTTTATTATATATACGTGGGGCCATACCAAAAAACATTTTTTCATTAATGCTGTCTAGCGAACTTACTTCGCAGAAAATATAAGCGTAATTTATTTCATAACAATATATGTATCAAGTGTAACTTAATTTAAAAGAAAAAAAAATAAATAAAAGAAATCTATAAATCTAATGTTATATTGCTTATTATAACATTTTACAAAAATAGGCTAAGTGCGAGTCAGACTCGCCCATGAAGGGTTCCGTAGTAACTAATAGAATAAAATAGCTGTGACATACGGACGAACGGACAGACAGACAGACAGACAGACAGACGGACAGACATGACGAAACTATAAGGGTTCCGTTTTTTGCCATTCGGCAACTGAACTCTAAAAACGAGTAATTTCTTAAAATATATGTTTTTAATTTTGGTACACTACACATATTATCACAGTATAGTAAGAAAAGAAAAATGACAAAAAGATACTATACTCAAGGATCTTCTACCTACTAACTATACTTTGTAAGAAATAAAAAGACGATAAAACTTATTTCGAATTTTGAAAATACAATCGTAGAAATATCAATGCATCCAAGGTTTGACTTCCAAGCCTGCTTCGTTTATCACCAACATAAGCAGCAGCTGAAAACGCTCGTTTAGGTTTTACACTGATTGGAGGAATAGACAATAGATACTTATATGCTGTTTCTAAGTGATATCCACTAATTCCTCCATTTTCAAACAGGCTTATTTCACGTCTAATACTATATTTTGCCAACCCCGATTAATTTTGTATTTGTACTTCACGATCTGGGGATTTCATACTCTTATCAATTTCCAGCTATAACTTTTCCTTTAGTGTCAATTGGGGTTGGGATTGGGAGGTTTGTAGCCTTAACTCATCATCTGTTTGTGATCCTGATCTTCCTTCTTCTTCTTCCGTGTCATCTCGACTTTTAAGTTTTTTAACAATACACTTTATTTGCTTCCAAACTAAAGCCTGTGTAGAAACTGGAAATAAGTCATGCCATTCCAAATCCGATAATAACTGATTTTCATCATCTTTCATGGATTTTGTAATTAATTCAACACACCAGTCAAATCATCACTTCGTCGTTGCTTCATACGTTCCACTAAGGATGTTTTAATTTTTTTGGCAAGTATCAGCACTTGCCAAAATATGATTATGCTAGATAGCTGTTTTATAAGAAATTTCAAATCGGAATCAGCTGTGCATAAATTAGCATCTCGCCGACAGATTGCTTCTACTGTCAATTTAATTGGGGTCAGCACATCAACAATTTTATTTACCAATTCAAAATCAACTTCTTCCAAACGAATTGGATGATTGAGATCTATAAGAGCTTTTTGAATGAAGGTTTTTAAAAGATAAAATCGCTCCAGCATTGTTAAAAGACTATTACACCTGGTTTTACAGTCCAAAAGAAGTGACAGCTCTTTTCCATGTTCAATTTTCATTTATTTTTGAAGTACTGTTTCATTTTTCAATGGTGATCTTTTGAAATACACTCTACAACTTTGCGGATTTTCTTTATCAGCTCATTAATGTTTTCATCTTGTGTTAACTCTGGTATGTGTTATAGCGCAAGGTCATTTTGTGACATTAAGATTAAGTCTGATTCTGGACTGTCTAAGTCTTCTAAATGTTCATCATCATGGATGTCGTCCATATGATCAACAGCCACAGGTGGTTCATTTATAGTATCATCTGAGGTAGAGCTGTCTTGCAAATAATTATGTTTTTCATAAAGCCAGTATCCAGGGAAATATCAAATATACTTAGACGCTCTTTCAATATACGAAGACAATTTTCAGCCATACTTTCATACTTCCATAAATAGGAACAAGTCCTAAATTCCAATTTCTTTTTATATGAATGAACGTTGACAGCCATGTATGGTTTATTGGATGTTGAAGTCCACTTGTCGAAAGAAAGACTAAATCTTTCACCTGCACTTTTCAAATGTTTCAATTCTGCAGTTACTTGCTTTCTGATTTTTTCACTGTAATTCATGACACGTTTTTGAATGGTGACGGCTGACTTTGGTAAATCCGTGTATTTTGCAAAGACAAATTTACCAAAAAAAAAATCCAGCAGTGGCCCATTCGTTAAATTTAGATTTATTACTCATTTGAAATTTTTTAACTGGACATGCCTTACTAAATTCGTGGCATAGTGAAGAAAATAATATCCTGTAATTTTCATTGGGGTCATGGGAGTCAAAATTGGCCATTGAAAGATTACTTAACATGTTATCATTAACAACATTAATTGCTTTTTAGTTAGTGGCCTAAACTTAATAGTCTTATTTAATTGCCGCTTTTTAACCAACTCAAAGGATACTAGTTGACCTGTATGGTCAGACCTAACTCCAATAATTTGAGACGAGTATTTTATGGCACAATTAGTATAAATATTATCTATGCATTGAGCTGATGTTGGTGTTATTCTTGTTGCTTCCTTGTATGTGCGTTTTAAGTTAAATGAACCAAACAATGAAGTAAGCTTGCAGTGTTCAGGTGAATTTACTAACAAATCAATATTTAGGTGACCACAAACGAAAACTAATTTATTATCTCTTATAAGCTTAGGTACTTAAAATTTCTCCCATTATCATTAAGAATGATGACAAGTTTGATGCTGGTGGTCTATAAACACTTAAGAAAGTTTGGCCTTCAACTTCTGTACATGCTACCTCACACAAGCAATCAACAGAGCAAGCGGTGATATATTTTTGTTCCTTATATCTAAGAGAATTACTACGTAATATTAAAGTACCACCTTCTACTGAGGACCTGTTGTATGCACTAGTAACAGAAAAATATTAATTTTAAACAACATTCTATCTGGTTTTAGCCAGGTTTCACAAAAACATAAGATATCTATATCATATTTATCTATTAACATTTCCTCATCTAATATTTTGCCGGAGAAACGATTTATATTCTGATGATATAGTAAAATTGTGTTATTATAACTCTCCTTTGTCACATCTAAGGGTTTAAACAATTAATTTCAGTATTATTAGATACCCTAGATAATACTGAATAGTCACTTAACCTAGGATCAGTTAAATTGTCAATAACCCAGTGTAAATTGTAAGCTAACAAAGAAGCCAATGAACTTTCGTCGTAAATTCTAAAATGATTGTCAGGATTGCAATCGGTATGCCCAAAAACCTATTACACGATGTTTGATGCAATATTTTGCAATCGACCACGTTTGCTGAGCAAGCGATATAATGCGGTCGCACTAAGTTCGCCGCGAGCTTAGTGTATTTCGAACAGCAACCGGGTGCACTCATTTTCATCATTTAGCGATAATTTTAGCCCTTACGTTACTTTGTTAATTATACTTAGCAATAAACCCTTGAAGGTTATCAGTGTATTTAACTTAGTAGACACACACGATATCCATATTGAATGTTGGAGAAAAAGTTGCATCCACCAAGGATGCAACTTTTTCTCCAACATTCAATATGGATATCGTATGTGTTATAAATTGGATTTCAAAATGAAAGCCAGATTTGCAATCACCACCCCCAAAAACCCATTACACGATACCCATATCGAATGTGTGAGAAAAAGTTGCATCCGCCATCTTGGATTTTAAAATGAATGCCAGATTTGCAATCACCACCCCCAAAAACCCATTACACGGTACCCATATCAAATGTTTGAGAAAAAGTTGCATCCGCCATCTTGGATTTTAAAATGAATGCCAGATTTGCAATCACCACCCCCAAAAACCCATTACACGATACCCATATCGAATGTTTGAGAAAAAGTTGCATCCGCCATCTTGGATTTTAAAATGAACGCCAGATTTGCAATCACCACCCCCAAAAACCCATTACATGATACCTATATCGAATGTTTGAGAAAAAGTTGCATCCGCCATCTTGGATTTTAAAATGAATGCCAGATATGCAATCACCACCCCCAAAAACCCATTACACGATACCCATATCGAATGTATGAGAAAAAGTTACATCCGCCATCTTGGATTTTAAAATGAATGTTAAATTTGCAATCACCACCCCCAAAAACCCATTACACGGTACCCATATCGAATTTGTGAGAAAAAGTTGCATACGCCATCTTGAATTTAAAAATAAATTCCAGATTTGCAATCACCACCCCCAAAAACCCATTACACGATACCCATATCGAATGTTTGAAAAAAGTCTTCATCATCACTTTCACTTCCTCAAATGGTGCTTTTCGGGAGCAACTGCACAAGGAACTACACTACAAAATAATTCACTATTAGAAATACCCAAAACGCTATAGGTGTGCCTATAATATTTAAAGAGTTCCCTCGCTTTCTCCAGGACCCCATCATCAGATCCTGATTTCATAACAATGGAACCAACTAGAAAGTATACACCTTCAAACGAAAAAAAAATTCCAAATCGGTCCAGCCGTCTTCGAGTTTGAGGTTACATACATAAAAAAAAGTTTAAGACGAACTGAGCACCTTCTCCTTTTTTTTGAAGTCGGTTAAAAAGCAATAATAACATCACAAAATAGAAATACGTACTTTTTATGAGAATGGTTTTTTTTTTCGAAAATTTGCACCAACTTTCTTCTAATAATATTTTTTTTTACATTTTCCCACAATAAAACAAATATTGAAAAAAAATGTTACAGAAATATATATTGAACAATAAAAAGTAATTGTTGGGTATGCATAATAAATCGTACTCAAAAAAACAAAAAATATGACTTATGTTATTCAACGGATTGCTGCAATACATACGTACACAATAGATCGCGAATTATCGTTACCGACGAAACGCTCCACGATGAGACGTGACCCCTCTCTGAGCTCCCGTGGACGACTGAATTTTCGACCGGTGTACGTTGCGTATGGTTCAAAATAGCGCGCAAATTAGAAGAAAAAATTAAAATTAAAACAACCAAGCGACATTTTTGAAATATTAAAGCTGTAAATGATAGTATGATAATTAGAGAATAATATGAATTGAAGTTTATGAAAAAATTCAACAGTTTACTATCAAAATTCAGCGACGCACGAGCATGTTTTGTAAGGATTTTTGTCCAACTTTATGTATTTTTGTTTAATAAACTATAAAATATTTTTAAATTTTGCCAACTATGTTTGCTAACACATTTATTCTAGTGTTCATTACATATTTTTGTATGGTAATTAAAGTACTATTATAGGTTATATTCCTTTAGTTGTGAAGACCGTTTTGAGTTATTTTACTCGGCGCAGGCTTAATTATTTTAACGTTTTTCGTAACACTGATAAATTATTTTTTAATTTTACATTTGATATGTTCTAAATTTTCTTGACAACACGTATTATTGTATATTTAAATTTGTCGCGTCTATTCAATTTCACCCGGTATATATAATCGTACTATCTTACTTCTTGCTCTTACTAATATTATTGTTACGAGCTGGGGTTCGGGATAGAAATAATTTACACTAATTAAACCAAAATTAACACTTTACTTAAATAAACACCAAATAAAAATTAACACAGTTATTGTCATCTCACCCAACACTTAAATCGCACCGAAATTCACTTGTAAAGCTTTGAGTATATCGCCTCGTATCTTGAAATAAGACTGCTGTCTGCGTTACTCTGCGATCTATTTATACCCCCCTTTATGAGTTCTAGAACATTCTTGTAAAATCGACTCACTGTCTATACTGCCAAGAATATTCCAGAAGCTACTCGAGATACTCAGTACTGCTACTCGCTGCCAGGTGGCGTTAGTGTCTCGAACATTCTAGATTTCTGTCGAAGTATCTCGACGTACTTCGCTAAGCGACTGGCGTAACATTATAAATGCGAAAGTTTGTGAGGATGGATGTGAAGATTTAGGGATGTTTGTTACTCTCTCATGTAAACATTACTGAAAAGATCTGAAAGAAATTTGTAAGTAAATAGTTGACATTCTGGTATCCCACAAAAGTTACTTTTTATCACGAATTTACCACAAGATCAGGATCCACGCAAGAAAGTGGTGAAAACCCACCTTGTTTTTTTTTTCCTTGTTTCTTTGTAAAACTCGGCGCCCCGCCGACCCGGGTCTGGTCTTTACCGGACGGTGAGTTATCCCTGCTCGCCGTCCACAAGCCCGCTCGAAGGTGGCGGGAGATCGGCTCGCGATCCCCATCTTCCGCGGCAGCTGGGGTGCGTGGATGAAATGAAACGAAATATTTATTTTTGTAAATTGGTTATGAAAAATACTTTTACACGTTACGTATTTTGCGTGTTATGTTTAACTAGATGAGGCCGGTGTTTCCTAACTGACTACTCTGAGAAGAAACACTGAAGCAAACTCAGAGGTCATTGTCTCTTTTAAAGTCCATACAATTCTCATTGGTCGAATAATATGAAAATTTAAAAGCATACATGTAGGTTTATGTCTGTGGTGCTCTTTTGAGGAAATAACTACACAAAGGAGATGTTTCATTTTCGACCATCAGATGTACATCTATCGCAAAAGAGGTAAAAATACTACAAATTAGGGAAAAATATTGTATGATGTTTGTTTTATATTTAAACAACTTTTTATATGGTTTATACCATTTATTAGTATAATTACTGTACATTACAGTTACAGCTCGTGCCGCGATCCAGAGCGTCTCTCCCGTGTCTCGTGTTACCAACCCTATATGTTAGTGTTGTTACTACTAATTATGTCTCCTCTCACATCCCTTCTCTTTTCTTAAAATAATTAATCATTACAATATTCATGCAAATAATTTGGTTTCTTAACAATTCGACCACTTCTAGTTTTTTTATTTTCTACAACAATATTGTCAAAATTAAATGTAACAGACTTCTTGGCTTTACTATTTACTATGTCATTATTAGCTCCAAGATCAGTCTGTTCATCAAGACAATCTACAAAGTTATCCACATCACAATTAACATATTCAAAATTTAAATTATCATTATTTTCCACAATGTCATTCATAATATCTTTGTTACAATTATTAAAGTCTATATCTCTAAAAGCTAAATTCTCAGTACAGTCATCATCTGTTACATTAACATTCGTTACCTTATCATAACATCTTTCATTTAATGTGTTATTTTGTATTATACATTCTAGGTCCTCATCATCATAATCATATGTATTTTTAACATTAAATTTTCTATATTTTGAACCTTTAAATATATTATATCTGTTTCTCAGAACTTTCTGCCCATTTTCCAATAATATTACATAGGATCTATCTTTATCCCCTTCTTTTACAATTTTACCTGGGATTAACTTATTCTTATTTCTATCTCTAATATAAACATTTTGTCCATTAAAGAATATTATTCCTTTACCCTTAAATTTCTTATCATGATACAATTTATATCTTTCATTTTTCTTTTGTACATAGTTTTTTATTTTCTTATACTTTGTTTCATAACCATTTCTATTCACAGGTAACAAAGAAGCTACTTGTCTACCAATCATCATCTCATTTGGCGACTTTAACTCATTATCAATAGGCGTATTCCTGTATTCTAACATAGCTAAATCAATATTTTTATTTTCTAATATACATTTTTTTAACATCCTTTTAACTGTTTGAATGTGGCGCTCAACCATCCCATTAGACCTAGCATAATAAGGTGTTGATGTCTTATGTTTAAACCCAAATTGCTGACAGAAATCTACAAATACAGAACTTCTGTATTGAGCTCCATCATCTGTATATAATAATTCAGGGATTCCCCATCTAGAGAATGATGTTTGTAAAGCTTTTATATGCTCCTCCGCTGATTGATTTTTTAATACACTTATCTCTACATACTTAGTAAGATAATCTACTATTAATAAAAATATTTTATTATTTAAGAAAAACATATCCGCTCCTATTGTACTCCATGGTTTATCGGGAACTTCTCTTAATTTTAATGGTTCATAACTATGACTTTTTTGAAACTGTAAACAGATGTCACAATTTTTAATCATATCTTCTATTTCTTTATTCACATGTGGCCAATATAACAATCCTTTTATTCTATTTTTACACTTTTCATAACCCATATGATTGTAATGAATTTGCTTTAACATGTCAGAACGTAATGATTTTGGTACTAACAAAGCTGAATCTTTGAATATTAAACCGTTAGCTACATATAAGCTTTCTTTAATAGAATGATAAAACTTTAATTGAAATGGAATATCAGAATATTTAGGCCAATCATTTTGAATATAATTAATAAGCAATACCAAGTTTTCATCTTTAGCTGTTTCTTCTTGAAATATTTTTAATTTTTGCTCACTAATATTTAAATTTTCTATAATCATACAGACATGCATTTCTATCTTTTCATCAATATCCTGATTACATATGTTATCTTGTACATATGCCCTAGATAATGCATCAGCCACTAGGAGTTCTTTACCAGGTTTATATTTAATATCTAAGTCATAACCTTGTATGCGCATTCTTAATTTTTGCAATCTTAATGGAGTTTCGTTCATAGATTTTTTAAATATCTGTTCAAGTGGTTTATGGTCAGTTTCTACTGTAATTTGTTTGCCATATATGTATTGATGGAACTTTTCACATGCATATACAATTGCTAATAATTCCTTCTCAATTTGTGCCCATGATTTCTGCGACTCAGTTAATGATTTAGAAGCATAAGCTACTGGTGCATTATGTTGCAATAAAACTGCTCCTAACCCTGTACTACTACTATCAACCGACAATGTAATAGGACTATTTATCTCAAAATATTTTAAAACCGGTTCTGTAGTTAAGATTTGTTTTAATTTATTGAAAGCTTCCTTTTGTTTTTCACTCCATACAAATACAGAATTCTTTTTCACTAATTCTCTCAATGAATTTGTAATATCTGATAAGTTAGGTATAAATTTAGATACATAAGTTATGATTCCTAAAAATGTTTGTAACTCTTTTTTACTTGTGGGCTCTTTCATATTAACAATAGCTCTAATTTTCTCTGTATCAGGTCTAATACCTGTGCTACTCAATATATGGCCTACATATTTGACCTCAGTTACCCCAAACTGACACTTATCTTTGTTGAATTTTACTCCTGCTTGTTTAGCCCTGTTCAAAACTTGTTTTAATCTCTTATCATGGGATTCCTTAGATTCTCCCCATATTAACAATTCGTCAACATATTGTTCTACCCCTTCAATGTCACAAAATATGTCATGAAAACATTTACTAAAAACTTCAGGTGCTGAGTTTAAACCAAAGGGTAATCTTTTATAACAATACCTACCAAAGTCACCAGCATTAAATGTTGTATATATTTGACTCTTTTTTGATAATTTAATCATGTAAAATCCTTTAGAGGCGTCTAGCACCGAAAAATACTTGGCATTAGGCATTCTAGCGACTAATTCCTCAAAAGTACTCATTTTAAATCTTTCTCTGATTATACATTTGTTCAAATTCTGTGGATCTAAACAAAGTCTGATAGAACCATCGTTTTTCTTTGCCACAACCATAGAATTAACCCATTCAGTAGGCTCATTTACCTTTCTAATGACACCTAACTTCACTAATTTATCTAATTCACTTTTAATTTGATCTTGTAATTTAAATGGAATTTTTCTAGGTCTTTCTGCAATTGGTACACAATTTTCCTTTAATTTAATATCATATTCATATTTTAACTCACCTAAACCAGTGAATAATTCACTATATTCTGACACAATGTCACTTTTATTTACCAACTTTACCCTGTTAATAATACCAAGCTTTACTGCAGTTGAGTAACTTAAAATACTGGGTGTGTTAAAATCCACTACAAAGAGTTTACATAAACAGTCACTGTTGTTGTATCTTAATTTTGTATCACAAGTTCCAAGTATTTTGATCTCAGATCCATCAAAATTTGTCAATCTTATATTCCTACATGTATTTAGTTGCAATTTTAATTGATTCATTGTATTTCTATTTATGATATCCACTTGAGAACCTGTATCAATTTTAAATTTCATATATTTGTTATTTACTTGTATATTTATATACCACTCCTTGCTTACTGAGTTTACTGCATAAACTGTATCTATTCTAAGCTGTTCTATATTTTCACTGTTGACTACTGAACATTTATAAGTACAACATGAAGTAAAATGATTAAATTTATGACATTTTATACATTTTTTACCGTATGCTGGGCATTTACCATAACCATGAAACTTATTGCATTTTCTACATGGTCTTGATGTACTGGCATCTTTTTTAAAATGCTCACCTGACCTTTCTTGATAATTTGATTGTCTGCCACTGGATGTTCCTCGCGCACCATAACTTGCTTGACCTGGAGTTCTACTACGACCCCTGGCTTTTGGTTCTCGTTTATTTGCTGATAGGCGACTGTATGTTCCTTTGTTTACTGCACCTACTTCATTTGAGAATTCACTATTTAAAGTTTTTATTTGACTTTGAGCCACTTGTGCGGCTTTACATATACTCATGCACTTGTCAAGTGTCAGGTCTGGTATTCTTAGTAATTTTTCTCTGATATTACCATCAGTAATTCCAAGTACTATTTGATCTTTTATAAGACTATCCTTTAAGCTTCCAAAGTTACAATCTAAACTGAGAGATTTTAGTGCTGTATGGTATTCTTCGTATTGTTCGTCAGTTTTTTGTTTTCTTGAGAAGAATAGATATCTGTTATACGTTTCATTTATAGGTGGACTACAGTTTTTCTCCAGACGTATGAGTACCTCATTGTATGATATGCTCGCCTTGTCCTCGAAACTATTATATATTAGCAGACCCTCTTCACCGATGCAGTGTAATAATAGAGCTTTTTTCTGTTCATCATTTAGACGTGTATCTGCTCCACTGGCGAGAAAATATAGGTCAAACCGCTGTTTCCAGTTTTCGAAACTTCTCTTTTTCGATTTCGACCCAACCAAAGATAATGGCGGCGGCGGTTGTAGTTGTTCCATCTCTTACCTCTTTTTACTTTGTTCAGCGGCAATTTTTAGTTATCCTCAGCGCCATGTATGATGTTTGTTTTATATTTAAACACCTTTTTATATGGTTTATACCATTTATTAGTATAATTACTGTACATTACAGTTACAGCTCGTGCCGCGATCCAGAGCGTCTCTCCCGTGTCTCGTGTTACCAACCCTATATGTTAGTGTTGTTACTACTAATTATGTCTCCTCTCACAAATATTATCTGGTGAATTTGAGCCTGATTTGTTGTACACAAAAAGTAAGTAGTGTTTCCCGATAGCTATAACCTAGGGGTCTTTAAGTCAAAAGTGAATAGGGTATTTTTAGGTAAGCGTGCGCCATCTTCGACCACATCATCACTTACCATCAGGTGAGATGGTGGTCAAACGCGAACCAATTATCAATAAAAAAAATTGTTTTCAATTATTGCCATGTTTTATTCAACATGGCGTCTCGTTTGCTTACATACTTCATTCGTTCTGAAATCGTGTCTCATCAATGATTTGATGAGACATGATTTCAGATGTTACGTAAAGTCAGAATTTTAATTCGATTCCAGATTTGACATTAGCTACTGTCATTTTGTGAAATAATGATACCACATATAATAGTGTAGTGATGAACAAAAAAATCGATAAACAATCAGTGTGTGTGCCATCAGTGTGCCAATTACTACTAATCAAGGCTCGGAACCGGTTTAAAAAATACCGGTTAATACCGGTTTATTTCGGTTTTCCTCCGAACTTTTCTTAAGAACGTAAACGTTTTGAGAACTTTATTTTTACCTAAATTAACCGGTTTATTCGACGAACGGCATGTCGGTGAACGCGTTGCAACTTGTGTGTGACTACCGCACAAAGCGGCGCGTAGACGTACTTACGATATTTCTTTTCATTAGATTCATGCTGACTCGAAGTCAGCATGAATCGAAGGTGGACGTCTGCTGTGCAGTAAGATTTAATTACGAGTTAATTTTATTATTTGTGTTTAACATGGGTAGAAAGCGGACGAATTTAATCTATACATACTTTGACTACAATGAAAACAATAAAACTTCAAAGTGTTTTTGTAAACAATTGATTGGCATAAAAGTATTTGCTTAAATGTTTAAAATTCGCAAGTAGACCGATAGTAAACAGTAGGTATGTTACAGCAAAATATCAGTACAGCACATACAGAGACCATCATTGTGAGATCGACATTAACCAAGGAATATTAAAATGTGGCACAGAAGAAATCTGTATGGATTGTGGATCATCAGGATAAGTCTACTGCCTGAAGAAAATTACCCTTCGTCCTAGATCGGAAACCATTGAGCCAGTAAGTTTATCACAAAATTTTGGACAAAAGCGTCGGTGCTTGTTTATTGAAAGAACGGATAGTGATCATCCATGGATAATGGCACGCACCCTGGTGGGCCCACAAATACTTCAGTAGTGAGGATTTTAAACCCAAGTAATGAAGAACACATAATTAAAAAGTGAACATTGATGGGCACCTGTGAGGAAGTTGCCTGGATACGCAGATGCCAAGAAATATCCAGTAGCAATAAACTTAATAGCACATATAATGTGTCATCCCTTCTAGAAGGTTGGTACAAGGATCTGTCTGAAGACGAAGACGAAGAAAGAGGTAGAGGCCATGGTTGAAGGGATGGTAAAGGATGGTGTGATAGAACCGTCATCCAGTCCATGGTGTTCTCCCGTAGTGCTAGTCAAGAAGAAGGAAGGCAACTTACGTTTTTGTGTCGATTATCGGAGGTTAAACGATGCAACAAAGAAGGACAGTTATCCACTACCAAGAATTGACGACACTTTAGACACGCTGACAGGAATGAAGTGTTTACAACCCTAGATTTGAAAAGTGGCTACTGGCAGGTGGAACTGGATCCTAAGGATAAGGAAAAGACAGCATTTTCTACGGGAAAAGGTCTGTGGCAATTCAAAGTAATGCCATTTGGTTTGTGCAATGCCCAGCAACTTTTGAAAGGCTAATGGAGCTGGTACTCACTGGGCTTATTGGAGACGCCTGTCTGGTATATTTAGATTACATTATTATTGTCGGGCGCTCATTTCAAGATCATCTTAAGAACCTGGAACGTGTGCTAGCAAAAATCCGTGCAGCCAATCTGAAGCTAAGTCCTAAAAAGTGCTCATTTTTCAAACGACGAGTGAATTTCCTGGGCCATGTAGTTTCGCAAGAAGGTGTGCAAACTGATCCAGACAAAATAGTCGCTGTTAAAGATTGGCCAGTACGGTCGGCCAAGAAAGTGGTGTACCAGTTTTGATTTAGTTTCCCGGTCATCGAAAATTACAACAAGGTTCGTTATAAAAAGATATTACTGAAAGAGACAACATTATCATGACGTAAACCTATGTATTTAGTATTCATACGTCATATGTCACATATAAGTACATGACATTTTAACCTTTAGTATAAATGAAAAGGACATTAGTTTCTACAAAGCAATTGAAATGTTTCCAAACAAAAGTAATAAAAACTATTTAGACAACCGAATTCCATTTGAAAAAGAAAACTGACAATTGACATTTTGTCAAATATATGCAAAAAATCGATATATTTTCCGTGTTATTTTTCAATCAACTGCATATAATATCATCTCAATGCCTGCCAACTTGACCATTGCCGAAAGAGCACAAATAATTGCCCAATTTAATGAGGGAAGCAGTATCAGTGCGATATCCCGGAATTTGAATATATCGAGGCGTTCTGTCCGCTTTTGGATTCGTTGTGAAGGAGAGGAGGGAAGTTTGTTGGATCACAGAAGAAGTGGTCGCCGGCCTGCACTCTCCAATAACGATAGAGAATTCATGAGACGGGAATATGAAATCAATGGTTTTAAGCCCACAAAACATTTTGCGGAGATGTTCGATGTGAGTGCCCAAACAATAAGGAATCATCTACATTACATGGGGTTGCACCACAGGCATTACGCCAAGAAAATATATTTGACGGATGCTCACAGACTTGCTCGTCTGAACTTCGCCAGAGAGCACTTAGAGTTTGATTGGTCTAATACAGTGTTTTGTGATGAAAAAACGTTTAAATCCAGTCAGCATGGACGTCTTCACCTTTGGCGATATAATTCAACACGGTATAAAGATGATCATGTAATCCCAAATAGAGAATCAGGTCGAATTTCCGTAAATATTTGGGGCTGGATGAGTACGGATGGTGTAGGAGAATTTTGTTCTCTACCTCCTCGAGCGACGGCTGTAAATTATATCGACGTGCTTCAGAATGCAATGCTACCGACAGTCCGTAATGTTTACCCGGAGAACGAAGTGCCACAATTTGATTTTGTTCAAGATAATTGTTCAATTCATAATGCGAGGATCGTAAGAGCCTGGTTTCGTTCACACACTGACGTAAGGGTAATTCAGTGGCCCTCAAGATCGCCGGACCTCAACCCGATAGAAAATCTTTGGGGCCTTATGGTCCAACGATGGTCGCATCAAAATAAAAGAACCAAACAAGCTCTTATTAGTCACTGTAATTATATCTGGGAGGAAATGCGGGGAACCGATATTTGCTCACGGCTTGTTGGTTCAATGAGGTCTCGTCTTTTAGAGGTTATAGAGGCCAACGGCGGTTACACCCGTTTCTAATTTTTAAAAATTTTCAATATCTTCTAAATATTACTATATATGCTATGTTTTTGTTTGTTATAAGTATTTTAAAATTGATTGTAGAAATTTAATAAAAGGATAAATCTATTTTTAGCTTGTTTTTTATTGATATTGTAATTACAAGTTTACAGAAATTGTAGGTTTGTGGACTCGCCTTGTGCCTTTACAATTTTATGTAACTTGTTGATTACAATTCTGAATTTGTAGATACAATTTTGTCATCAAAATCTACAGCCCCCCGCCGTTGATTTTACGACGTCATTGGTTCCATCAAGTTCAAACTAAGAACAGCTGTCACGTTACAAACAGTAATAGTTGTTATCAATAATCAGATAAAGACAGCAATAGAAGTTGTCAGATCGATCTGCAAGCGAAACTAATCTTTATCACCTATGAATCTGCAAGCGATATTCAACCTTAGGGTGGTACACCACTTTCTTGGCCGACTGTACCAAAAGACAAGACACAGGTCAGAGCGTTTTTAGGGTTGTGCTCATATTACCGCCGGTTTGTGAAATATTTTGCTGATATTGCTAAGCCATTACACAAGCTCACTGAAGAGAAACGAACATTCTGCTGGGAAGAAGACTGCGACGCCGCTTTCCGCGAATTGAAGAAGCGTCTGTGCGATACACCTAGTCTTGGTTTTCCTGACACTGAAAATGACTTTATCGTAGACACAGATGCAAGTAATACCGGAATTGGTGGCGTGTTATCACAGCGAAAAGGAGATAAAGAGGTTGTGATAGCTTACTTCAGTAAAGCTTTATCAAAACCAGAAAGAAATTATTGTGTCACAAGAAGGGAGCTACTAGCAGTAGTAAAAACATTGCAGCATTTCAGTAAATATCTGCTTGGTCGAAAATTTTATATGCGGACCGACCATGCTGCATTAAAGTGGCTTTTGCAATTCAAGAACCCTGAAGGGCAAGTTGCAAGGTGGATTGAACAACTGCAAGAGTTCCACTATGAAACTGAGCACCGTAATGGAAGATGTCACGGCAACGCGGACGCGCTATTAAGAAGACCTTGCCCTGTAGAATGTAAGCACTGTGTTAGGCAAGAATAAAAAGAAATAGTACCCATCAAGATGCTGAAAACAGACCTGAGCAATGAGTGGAAAGAAGCGCTAAGGCGTGTGCAGCAGGATGACTTAGACGTCAAACCCATTCTTGAATGGAAGAAAGCCGCTGCTCCAAAGCCTAGTTGGCATGACGTCGCTGGAATGAGCACTACAACAAAAAGTTATTGGGCACAGTGGGACAGTTTGGTGATTCACGAGGGAGTATTGTGCCGCAAATGGGAAAATACTCGAGGAGACCATTGTCACCTACAAATGGTCGTACCAAAAGCGAAGGTACCTGAAGTTCTACGGCTTTACCACGATGGATGTTCAGGAGGTCATATGGGAGTAAAACGGACTCTGTTAAAGATACGAGAGAGGTTTTACTGGAACCACTGCCGAGACGACGTAGAAGACTGGTGCCGCAAATGCACTAGTTGTGCAGCAGTTAAGGCACCTCAAACACGCAGTAGAGGAGCTTTAAAGATCTATAATGTGGGAGCCCCATGGGAACGGATAGCGCTGGATGTTGCGGGACCATTTCCTGAGAGTGAGAGTGGGAACAGGTACTTTATGGTCGTAATGGATTATTTCACAAAGTGGCCAGAAGTTTTTGCCATTCCTAATCAGGAAGCTACCACGGTGGCAGATAAATTGGTTAACGAAGTATTTTGTCGCTACGGAGTACCCTTGGAAATTCACAGCGATCAAGGAAGGAATTTTGAGTCACAGGTATTTCAGGAGACATGTCGAGTAATGGGTACTCATAAAACCAGGACCACTTCGTATCACCCACAATCTGATGGAATGGTGGAACGTTTCAACCAGACATTGGAGAGATATCTGGCTAAAGTTGTGGAAAGCAGGTAAAAGGATTGGGACAAACACATTCAGCCGTTCCTTCTGTCATACCGAAGTGCAGTTCATGAGAGTACAGCTGTTACACCTTCTTTCGTGAACTTCGGACGAGAGCTTAGGTTGCCTGCAGACCTAATCACTGGTATACTAGCAGATACACCTTCTAGTGTAACAGACTAAGCGAGTGAATTGCGAAACAGAATGAACGACTTATACGAACATTTCAGACAATCCGGTCAACAAATGTCTCAGAAGGTGAAGACTCGTTACGACCGAAAAATGAAGAATTCAGGATTTGATGAAGGCTCATTTGTCTGGTTCCATAATCCGGTGCGCAGCAAAGGAAAGTCGCCGAAGTTACAGGCAAAATGGGATGGACCATACCGCGTTGTGACTAAAATTAATGACGTCACTTATCGGATCCAGAAAGGTCCACGAGCTGCGCCGAAGATTGTTCAAGTTGATCGACTGGCGCGTTACTACGGGTCTAACGATGCTCGGGTCGAGCATGTCTTAGGAGGGGGCAGCGTTTAGATATGAGCGCCGATGGTCAATCTGTCGGCGGCGGCGCGCCGACTTTTTGAAGTCGGCGGCGGCGGCGTCGGCGGCGCGGCGTGACCTTTCTTTAATTACTTACTTTAATTTAAGAGAAGAAATAAAACAATAATTGATGAATAATTAAGATTTGTTATAATTTTGACGAGACAAATTGAATTGACAAGATGAACTAAAAAAAAATCAAATTAACATTAAAATAGTGTGATATTCAGTAACTTATCTGTAAATCAACAGGAAATTAGCAACATGAAACAGTTTTAATTACGTTATTAATAAAAACCTATTAAATAATTACTACTTACGGTACTTACATGTAAATATTATTCATATTAAAAACAATTCGAAAATTTTAAACATTATTTAAAACCTTAACGAACACATTATAGGTTCAGTCAGTTAAAAGATGAAATACCAATTAAATTCAAATGTCGGTTTCTCGTTTGCAATGGCTATAGTTGTCATGAATAAATATTATTCGGTTTACCCTTAAGGGATTTAAGCGAGACCTCTTTGCGGTTATTACCTGCCCTGCAACAGAGAAAACTCTTTCGCTTGGGGTACTTGTCGCCGGTACAAACAATATTGCTCGAGCCAAAGTTGACAGCCATGGAAAGGAGATCTTTCTGTCTTTCCAGAACATTAATACATCACCGTCGTGTGGCTGAAGATCTTTGACACTAGCTGTGCTAATATACTTCCAGCATTCATTTTCAACCACGCTGTCTATCCCACTTTCACTGGATGTACTGCTGTGCTTATCAACCAAAAACATCAAAAAATTAGACGGTGCAGGCGCGGAACTCGGTCCAGGTGTTGCATCTCTTGTTGGGTCAATAACATCCTCCTCTTTCAAAATATTCTTTAAAAATTTTGTCAAAAATGCGACCTTATTGGTGTCTTGATTTTACATGTAAATGTCGATTTCTTTAATTGATTGAAACCTACAATCCAATAAAGTAGCCGCCACAATAGTGTCTGTAACAGGAAAGCAATGGTCCAAACATTGTAACATGTTATTTTTTAGTCTAGTGACAATGACAGGTTCCTCGTCGTTACATTCTTCCAGCAACCTTCTAATTTCTAATTTAAAAACCAATGCTCAATTAATCGTGGTTTGTGAACGATGTCAAACTGGTAATTAAATTGTACTCATTCTCATCTAGTAAAAGAGCACTGCGACCTATATCTATCAACATGTCTCTAATGGGGCGGCGATTTGCATTGTGGCTGATGCTTGTTAGCATCTGCATGCTGTGCCATCGTTGGTGTACTCGTCTTTATAGTTGGGGGGGGGGGGGGGGGGGGGCGCTGATTCCAGATCTTGTCGAAACCTCGTCTAGGTCAAAATCATTCGATGAAGTTTCGTCATCCGAGTGGTTTATATTTTCCCCAATATCTTCAAAAGATGAAAGCAGATCACGTTGTTCCTTGCTGGCAGCGGCTTCTAGTTGAGAAACTCTATACCTCAAGTGCTTGACTATTTTCTTACATTTATTAATAAGGCAAAGAACCACATCAGTGTTCTGAATACCATCCACGGTGACTAGATTATGCAGAACATGGACCAGGCAAAGATGATTTTTAATATTCAATAAATCAGCAGCTCTTTTCATATTACTGCCCGTCAGTCACAAGGACAATATCTTTTTGTTGAATCTGAAATGTCCGCAAAATACCTTGAATTTCGTCTTTAATTTTTTCACCTGTATGTTTTCCAATCTCTTGTTGGGTAGCTAGTGTGAATTTCAAAATTTTCATCTCATGAGAAATATAATGTAAAGTGCAGGTTATATAATTGCGATGTCTAAATTGGTCTGTCCACATATCTGTTGTTAATGCACCAAATCTTAAATTTTGCTTTTTAATAATACTCTGTACATATGTTAACATACTGTTATATACATCTTCTAGCCCCTCTCGAGCAATATTATGCCGTGAGGGTAGATCGTCATCAGCCACAATTATATTGTATTTTAAGAAAAAATCAATCATGGCTTCATCATTAATGCTGTCGAATGGCAATAGTAATCTGGCGAACCATAGTGCTAGATCGCTCGCTAGCATCCACTTGTCTTTTTTTTCCATCAGTTTCACCACTTTTTGTGACTGGTTTTGATTTTCTCTGTACGGAAAAAAAATCCTTAATGTTGGCTACTTTTTTTTTCTATTTTCAGTATCTTCTAAGTTATGTGCATCCTTTAAATGACGCAGTAAATTGCTCGTGGCTATATTTTTACTGTAGGCCTTAATGAGGGCTCTGAAACAAAATTAAAGATTTTTGTTCAAGCTCCCAAAATCCTAATAAAAACGTAATATACCAAACCTCACGGAAATAAAGAGCAACATAATATAATACATAGGCAATTAAAAATATGTCAGCTAGTAACATTTTATAGTTAAGAAACAAACAAAATATGTACCTATATTAGCAATGTTAGATAAAAACAAGACCATAAGAAAATCATACAACACAACTTACTTATTAAATAGCTTTTTTAACCAGCTTTTTTACGAGGTTAATACCTCGTAAAAAAAGCTATCAACATAGGTAAGTAGGTACCAATTTAATTATTTTAATAGGAGGTACATAAACTTACTTAGAAAATTGCACATCGCCATCTTTTTCTTTAGCTTGTTTTAAACAAGCGTCGCAAAACACTTGGTCACCCAACACTGTTCGTTTTCTTCCCTCAATATTAACAACTAACTGACCAAAATAGGTCCAACAAAACTGTGTTTGTTTGCTGATAACTTAACAGAAATTGTAATGTCAAAGAGTTTCGTTTTATAAACGTCTACATCTAGTGCCGCCATTTTGCCAGCATTTATTATCGTGCGTTCGGTTTGGTCAGCGTGTTAGCTTAAACTGAACGCAACCCGCTCGGGTTTGGCGCGCCGGCGCCTGGGGACGGCGGCGGCGGCGCGGGGGGAATCACGGCGGCGGCGGCGCGCCGGCGCGGCGCTCATATCTAGCAGCGTTACGCCAGTCGTTTAGCGAAGTACGTCGAGAAACTTCGACAGAAATCTAGAATGTTCGAGACACTAACGCCATCTAGCAGCGAGTAGCAGTACTGTGTATCTTGAATAGCTTCTGGAATATTTTTGGCAATATAGGCAGTGAGTCGATTTTACAAGAATGTTCTAGAACTCATAGGCCGGGGTATAAATAGATCGCAGAGGAGCGCAGAGAGCAGTCTTATTTAAAGTTCCGATGGCGGAAGGACTTGGTCATTGCGTCGAGTACACATCGGGCAATGTATATTTTTTGTAACTTGTTGTAATAATGTTGTTAATGTTAGGAATTTCATAGTGATCAGAATATTTTTATGTTTTTTACAAATAAAATTGTAATTAAATGTTATTTTCGACTTACCGATGGAAAGATATACCTCCACGCTCTATACTTGCGGTCTAACTTTTTGTTTTACAGGTTATAATTGCACAACACGGCATTTTAAAGCAGAGCTCTGTATTCCGAAGTAATCCGAAGTGCACTAAACACGGTGAATGAATTAATCGGTTGAGCTATGATTTTCGTATCATAAATGTGGCGCGCTTGACACGCCCACATTACCATTCCAACCTTATTCATCTATTCCGTGGTGAAAAGTAATATTATGTTTACCGATTATTTATCGTCATTATCAACTTAATTTCACCAAAAAAATATTAGATATTTAACCATTTTTTATGTTTTTACAGCCTGCGGAGCTTATTGATGCAATGACATAAATAAACGTTCGACTCGAATCAAAACAAATTCTTACGACTGAATAGCAACTGAACAGCGCGCGACGTTTGTTTATCGTGCGTCTGTATTAACCGGTTTTTATTGCTCTAAACCGTTTAATCCGAAAAAACCTCTTATGTAATGCTCTTCCAAATACCGGTTTAAAAAAACCGGTTTATGCGAACGAAACCGAATGTAAAGGTTTTGGAGTCAAGTACATCATACCGGTTTGAAAATTTAACCGGTATCCGAGCCTTGCTACTAATTACTAAATTATTAATTTTTATTTAAATAAATACATAATTATTCATAATAATTATTTATTAATTAGTAATCGCTGCTGTATTTTATAAAAAGTTAATATTTTTGTTTTTATATTAAAAACAAAACTTATAATAAAAGAGCCTAGATAGTTTTCAGTATTGGCAACCCGTGCGCGCTCGTGCAGCTATCGCCATTTTGTTTATCGTGTCATTCGGCTTCATTCTCCCAGTCTGACTGCACGAATATCTTATTTCATTGCGAATCGATATTTTGTTATTTTGTTGGGTTTTTGTTAAAGTGTTGTTACGTTGTGTTTGTTGTTACGTTTATAGTTTTTTGTGAACTTTGAGTGAATCTATTTGTTTTGGTTTTCCATCAAAATGGATCCTCAGCCAAGTACATCACAAAAAGACGTGGATGTTTTCTTGTCCCCAAGAACAAAACGTCCACGAAAAGCTTTCACTGTTACTGAAAAAGTAATGATCCGCAACGCCTACAAATACGTGAAAAATGAAATTTCTGCGCAATTGGAGGCCTTTGAAGTTGTGGAAGAAAATGAATGTATGAGCAAAGTTGCTGACATATTGGGAATAACCTCACGCTCTGTTTGTAACGTTTTGAAGGAAGTAAATAAAGGTGCGCCGCCAACTCCTCCTAAAAAAACTGGACCAAAGCGAAGTTTCAAAGATAAAATTGATGAATTTACATTCTCGGCAATACGAAGAATTGTTAATCAGTTCTTTTACCGAAATGAACCTCCAATCATTGCAAAGGTTAGTCAATCAGTCAGACAGTATTATTTTATACCTACATCTTTTATATATAAGTAATGATTCCAAGCTATTATAAAATTTACTATTTTAGATTTTACAAGTGATGAACGATGATTCAGAAATGCCCAAGATTTCCAAAGACACCCTCAGAAAAATTTTGAAGCATCTTAATTTTAAATTTGTTGCACGGTCACGCAAGAGCACACTTATTGATCGAAATGATATAATAACATGGCGCCAGCGTTACTTGCGATCTATATGTCAGTTTCGACGAGAAGGGAGACATATATATTATCAAGATGAAACTTGGGTTAACGCAGGTAAGGCTAACATTTATACACAAAATGAATTTATATACATTTTACATTAAATTTAATAGTAATATTGAATGTTCATGTAAGTAGTATATTTATTTTAAGGTCATACTGTAAAAAAAACTTGGGTGGACAAGAAAGTTACATCATCTCGACAAGCGTTTTTGGAGGGACTGACCACTGGATTACAAAATCCACCTGGAAAAGGCAAACGTCTCATAATTAGCCATATAGGTAGTGAAGAAGGCTTCCTGGAAGAGGGGCTCATGATTTTTGAAGCAAAGAAAATTTGTGAAGATTACCATGATGAGATGAATGCAGTTTGTTTTGAGGAGTGGTTCGCTGGAGTCTTACCAAAATTAAGACCAAACTCAATTGTGGTGATGGATAATGCACCTTACCACTCCCAAAAATTGGAAACGGCACCAAAAATGAGCTGGAAAAAAGCTGCCATTCAAGATTGGCTTTTAAATAAAAATATTCATTACGAACCAGATATGGTTAAAGCTACGCTTTTAGAACTGATTCCACATAACGAGTCTTTTAATAAGTACGCTGTAGACGAAATGGCAGCACAACATGGGATCACGGTTTTAAGACTGCCCCCTTACCATTGCGAGCTAAACCCTATCGAATTGATATGGGCGCAGGTAAAGGGGCATGTAGCTCAAAATAATAAAACCTTCAAATTGACAGACGTGAGAAATTTATTTCAGGAAGGCATTCAAAAAATTACGGCTACCTAATGGTCTAAATGCGTATCCCATGTTGTCAAACAAGAGGAAAACATGAGTAGGCTAGATATGTTAATTGACAATATCACAGACACATTTATAATAAATGTTACAGAAAGTGACAGCGATAGCGATAGCGATGACGGCGACAATTTATAAAATAAATTATTACCATAATACATCTATCTGTTTTATTTGTCATGTTCCTTCATGATCACATTTTTTTATTTATTTCACATACAATTATAAAAGAAAAGTCTCAGATCGTTAATTAATCGTCAAAACTAAATTATCGGTTCAGAAATATTTAATTTCCTGATATACTTAGTTTACTAGAGTAAAATTATAAACGAGAAGAATCGATCCGGAAATATTCCATTTCCATATCGAATAATTTCGCAACGTCACTATTTAGTACTTGTCATAACGTTGCAACACTGAAATTGTCAAATCTGGAATCGAATTAAAATTCCGAGTATAGAAAATAATTTAAAAAATGTGTGTATTCTTGTAGTGTTAAAAATAAATTACTATTATAGCGAACCTGTACAAACAGTGCACGCATTTGTCAGTTATCGTGTAGCTCAACTAAGCTCAACGATTTGACGAACAATACCAAAGTAAGGACATTTGGGTAGGCCACACAAGTACTCAAACTGACAGTCATCATTAAATGAGTTATAATAAAAATTACACAAAGAAGAAACAATAACCTACATAGTCCTCTAGTAGAAGAGTTGTCTCTCCCTCACGCGTTCGGCCTCCTCCTTCGCTAGCATGACAGCTTCGCAGAAGGAGGCGACTGCATCCCATTCCCCCTCGCCCCGCGCCATGGTTCTGAACCAAGGCCAGGGCAATAAACCTTACCCCTTTTTTTCTGGGTGGGAAAATCATCAAATAACTCCTCCCGCTGTGGGTGGAGTGGAAGGGAGTGTCAGACTTCTACTGACTACAAACCTACCCTACTCCTTCAGTTACTAGCGTTCCGGGGCCGCGGTATCTCGTTATAGCATTCCCGGAATAAACCTTACCCTCTTGTATAATTTATATATTTTTGTCTTTTCTTCAGAATTTGGGATAAAATATGCAGTGGAGCTCCGAAGATACTGTCGTTTGCTGCCGTTATGCTGATCGTAACGTTGCGCAGAAATATACTGCGCTCCCAGAATGCTGACGAAGTGTTGAAATGCGTTTCTGAGGTAAAAACTGAAACTTTTTTTTTTTTGCTTTGGTCCCGTTGACTTTATTACGTTAAAAACATAATCTCCTTCTTTTGCAGTTGGGTAAAAAGCCTATAACCTTCCTCAAGCTTCAAACTACTTCTATACCAAATTTCATCCAAATCCACCAGTACTTTCGGAGATTAGCGTGTTAAAACAAACAAACAAACTTTTCCGCTGTATTACATTAGTACAACCGACTGCAAAAGTGGAGGATTATGTTTTTATCGTGATAAAATCCACAAGAGCGATGCCCCGCGCGGCTACTAGTAAAATTATAATCCGTATGGTTAAAAATCCAAATAGAAAACAGGTTTCACTTGAACTTAAATGGCTTTCGTTCAGTGTAATCCATATTGGTAATGTATTATAGGTATGCAGGTTACAGTATGCCCACATGTATCCAAAGATTCATCTATATCTCATCTCTTACTCATCAGCTGAAGCATTACTGAACTGTATAAGCATTTTCAATTATTATATTACTATAATGACCTAGGCCAGACGGACTTGATCTCAGGTATACCTTTTAAAAATTTGAGACAGTATAAGTGCCACGCTAACACTAATTGAAAGTATTTTCGTTCATTCTCATTAACTTAAGACCAGGCACTCTAAAATAATTTTCACGCAAGCTGCGTCCCCATGCACCCCGATTAGGACGTTGTGTACTAAACGCTAACGCAGCAGTAATGAAGTTGAATTTCGCGTGCGCTCTTTCACCATGTTCAGGTTCAAAACTGCCGTTGTATGCTAAACGCTAACGCAGCAGTAATAAAGTTGAATATCGCGTGCGTTGTTTCACCATCTTCGGGTTCGAAACTAAATGTCGTAAGTCTCAATTCTTATTTCGTTTATAACTAAAGTAATAATTGATCTAGAGAAAAAATATCCTATATTTGGATAATAAACTATATTTTCTTACTGTCAATACTAATTTTAGACATAAAAGCTTAGAAATCTTGATTAAATTTTGAATAATCTTTAAAAAAGACATGCTTTTCGATTAAAAAATGAATCGAGCGAAAATGTTCCAATTACGTAACTGGTCTAGACATGGAAAGAAAAAGATCCAATAAATCATACACTAAAGTTCCATTTTGATTGTGTGCGTGATTGTTTCAGAATATTAATGCAAAGTTACATACAATTTAGGGAGCCTCTTAAAGGTCTACCAAACGTACTGCAGGGTACCATCCACTCTTGGTTGATATACCGTCTTGTCATACCAGTGGCGTGCCTAGGGTTTCAAAATAACGCAAGCCCAATAAAATTTTAACGGATTTCAAAAAAAGAAAGTTCAGTTTTCGACTGAGTATGTAGGTACCTACGTATGTATCATCGCAATTTTCTCATAAACTACTGGTTAGGTACAATAAATTAAAAGTGAATTCATCCATCTTCTTCTTTCCTCTTCTTTCTTCAATTTCACTCTTGCTTGTCGTGCGGTGAATGAGGTAACCAAAGCACACTGAAGGCATGCTAGTGCTAGATTGAATATAATAAACATATCAGCAATTGCATACCTCCGGTGGCTTTGAAAAAAGCCGTTTGGTTTGCTTCATTGCTTGAGGGAACAAAGTTATGGTAAGTAGTTGCTTCCTTCGTAACAGGACCCACAAAAAAAAAACAAAACAAAAAGTTACAAAACGAAAGTTAAAAAATAGCTAGATAGAATGTAATAAGGAATTTAAATAAATTATTTATATTCTAATTGGAATCGTCTATCTTTCTTAAGAAATGATTTAATTACATCAGAGTAAAATGTTGGTGATCGTTTTAATTCTACCAACAACTGTTTTTCAATAGCTATCATTGATAATTCGGAAAGACGCTCTTGACCTTGTGTATTTCTCAGATAGGTATGGATACGTTTAAGAGACGAAAAAGCACGTTCCGCGGAAGAAGTTGTAGCCGGAATAGTTACAACAAGATACGCTAACTTTAACAGCTCGGGAAAGGCATCTTCGAGGTTATTCTCATGAATGAAATCAATTAATTCGAAAACATTACGATCTTTCAGATCAGGACTAGAATACAAGAAATACACAGATTAGGCGTCGGTTTTAATGAAGAAATTAACTGTTTTTTCTGAGCAAAGTTTAAAGATTTTACCTTATCTTCGCCAATCAAAACTTGAACGCATTTTAAATCCTCACAAGGTACAATTACCTCCATTGTTGTAGGTAAATCACCAAAACAATTGTATCACTGAGGAAATCTTAGAAAACAAACAAAAAACTTTAACAACAAAACCTTTTCCCACTCAAGCAAATGAAACTGAAGTTAGTTGCACTCTCGGATGTCGGGAACTACTCAGTGTTGTCATTTAGGCAAAAAAAGTCGCCAGGTATATGAAAAATCTAGCAAATTTTTTTTTATTTTTAAGATATTGCTTGAATACAGTCAAAATCTGTTATAACAACATCCAAGGGACCACTCATATTTGGTTGTAAAAACCGATAGTCGTAATAACCGGTGATGTTTTCAAGGTACAAAGTATTTTGTACCTATGATTTTGGTCTATATAACCGGTATGTTGTTCTAAATGATGTTGTTGTAAACGGTTTTGACTGTATTTAATTTCGTTATTTTAAAAGTCGCTAGTTTTTATTGTTGCTAAATGTTAAAAAAGTTTCCAAACTCGTTAAAAATCTCCAAGATCTTTCAACGTGTGGCTAAAACGGCAACACTGCAGAGTAGGCAAGCTGACAAGGTCACGCATACGCATGCAACTTCATACCAAAAGCCCTGCTTAAATCTGCCATAGTGATCGATTTGTTCTATGCACAAGGCCTAACTCGTTATACGGCACATCGCTATAAGTGCGAAAGTGACAGATATAGTATTTGAAAGCCCGGTAAAAGCCGGTGCGTGTAAGCGAGATAGCAATATGTAGATCATTAGATGCTACAAATGCGAAACTCTGCGCGCGAACAATCGCGATGTGTAGTAGTGTAGCAGTAGATACATTGTGTTATTTTGATAAGAATTAAGCGCGCGAACTTTTAAATAGTTCGGGTTTGACATTGATTCTCTATCGAGCATTTTTTAGTAAGGCATGCCGGGCTTTTGGGCTTATATGAAGGTACCGCCACTGTGTCATACTAAGCGCTTCTCCCCTACATTTTTGTGCGCACAGTCAAGCTGTGGAACTCTCTGCCGGCCACATAATTATGGCCTCTTTAAAGCAAAAGTGAACAGGCGTCTTCTGGACTCGCTCGTTCCATCGTAGTCAAAGTCAAAGTCAAGAGCAGGCCCATCCTACTGATATTATAAATGCGAAAGTCTGTCTGTCTCTCTATCTGTCTGTCTGTATGTTACGTTTTCACGGCAAAATCACCGCTTCGATTTGGATGAAATTTGAAATGAGATTAGTTATTTAAAAAAAAAAAAAAATAATCTCCTAAAAGGTTGAAATAGGATATGAAAGTTTGTATTGTTGAGATGTTGATGAACGAGGATGAAACTGCGGGGCATAACTATTAAAAAAATATTATTATTATCAGACTTCTAAGACCCATAGTGTTAGTCTAACAAATACCTCAAAAAACTATGTTAGTAAGAACAATTAGGCACACACAGACAATTATAAAGGACATTACAAAACAAAACAAACAACTCACAATCACAGGAAGGTTTATCAACCCCCATGTCCACCATATACCTTGATAAACCGATCCATTGTACGCCCATTGAACGCTATTGCTGCGTCCGTAACTCCGTACTTTGCGTATTATAGACGCGAATTTTATGCGCATAATTATCGTCCGTATGCGCATCATAATAAAAAAACCGGTCAAGTGGGAGTCGAACTCGCGCACGAAGGGTTCAGTACCATTATCCATAAAAACATGTTTGTTGTATGGGAGCCCCCTTGAATATTTATTTTATTCTATCTTTAGTATTTTTTGTTATAGCGGCAACTGAAATACATCATCTGTGAGAATTTCAAGTGTCTAGCTATCACGGTTCATGAGATACAGCCTGGTGAAAGATAGATAGACAGCGGAGCCTTAGTAATAGGATCCCGTTTTTACCCTTTGGGTACAGAACCCTAAAAACTTAAGTATTTTTTTTTAATTTTTACAGATACCAGAGCAATGTGAAGAAGTGGTTGCAAATAAGGCCATAGAACTGTGGCAGTACTACGGTGCACAGCCCCAAAGTGACACCCTGGCCAAGAAATGATGTATGACCTTCTAATGAGGTGATCTCATTAGAAGGAAAACGGACTGTCTATGAGCTGGATCTAGGTTACGGCAGCTTAGTTTTGATGTTATAGAACCTGTATGCAATGGCCTATATTCAAGTAGCCCAAAATTATAAATATAGATAAAATGTTAAAAAAATAGCCCACTTTTTTTTTGTATGGCAACACTTTTATTTTGAGCTTTTGGAGCTTTATGAAAAGTTGTATAAAATGAAATAATGATGTTTATTTTTCAATTAGGTTGTAAATAAGTAACACTAACATTAACAATTTTTTTTCGTAAATGTAAACTAGATGAGGCCATTGTTTCCTAAGTACCCTGAGAAGAAACATCGAAACAAACTCTGAGGTAAACGTCTCTTGAATATTATTTAGTTTTATAATACAGTGTAAACTCCATGTAACGACACTTGATTTAATGACAAACTCCTAGCGTCGAAATCACTCGGCTTCAGTTGGTTTAATTTGTGTTCCGTTTGATGATACAGTATATAGCATTACACCCGCTTTCAATCGACAACAATTAAATAATAAAAAGCTGTTTACTTTCTTTTGTCGCTTTATTATCCTAATCTGAAATAAAATCGACTGTCGACTTCATTTATAACGAACTTTCTAAGAAATCCGTTCTTTTTTTTACAAATTTGGAAAACACAACACATTCACGCAACTCGAGGAGAAACGGAATGATCGAAATCGAATGAGACATTTGACACAAACGGCGTCTTTTTTTTTAGGTTCCGTTTTATCGATTTTGCCGTAGATTTTGCACAATATTTTACACCACAGATAATATATTCTGACAGATTTGGTTGTCAATCACCCATTTTAACGTTCCATTTTCGCTTTTAGCTGATTTGAGGTTAGAAACTTATTTTGTCATTTTCTCGAAAAATATGCATTACCTTTTAATAAGAGTGGTAGCGTTATAATCGGGGACCCAAGCCCTACCAGTTTTAACCAGTTTTACCCCCAAATCCTGCAGCTGGTTTCTAGACCCAAAGCTTTTTCTTTTTCAAGTACAGATTTCTTCTCTCCATTTAATGACAACTCTTTATAACGTCAAAATATGCACAGTCCCTTAAGTGTCGTTATATAGTTTACACTGTATTTGTGGGCAATATGTAGAATCTGTGTCTCTGACGTAGGCAAAAGTTGTTGCCAGTTTCAAGTCCCTTGTAAAATAAGTAGGTATTAGTCGTGCTAGATAAAAAGGCATTTCATAAATTAGGCTGCAGCTTTAGTCAAACACAAACAAAGACCCAGAATTGAGCTGTAAATTGTGGAACTTTAGCTTTAGCAGATTGGCATAAAAAGAAGCTAAGAAACTGCTCTTCGCTCTAGGCTGAGGTCATTTCGTACGGGCCTATAGAATGTATTGTAAAGTTCGATGTAGATTCTATATTTATATTGTAATAATTGGCTATGTAAATAAAGTGGTTTATGAAGGAACAATTTATTTGATTATTGTAATTCCCGAGTACTGGCTGTGAAGTGCACAAATTACCACTAGAATTCTTTTTTTTTTCAAACCAACAATGTTGAGTGGGCAATCCCCGCACTAGGATTTTTTCCTGTATCGCGGGTCCATTTTTAAAACATCTAAAACCGCAACAAAAAATAAGTTCTAAATACATGTAAATAGTAAAATAATAAGATTATTACTAACAAAAAGGCTAGGCTAGGAACTTATAATAAAAGTCCCAAGGTAAAAGCGCGGTCGAACGTGGGAAAACAGTAAAGCCCTTTTTACAACGGAACTGAGAGAGAATAATAATTGTGTATAACAAGGATTTAATTTAGGTACTTAAAAGTTCCTTGATGCATAATTACAGCTTGGCAAAAAAGTGATGAAAATAATGGTTGCGCCTACTGATGGGTAGAAAAATGTTTCTAGTGGAAAAATTTCGGACGGAAAAGAAAAGAAAAAAAGATATTTTTCCATTTCAAAAAAGCTCATTTTAATACATAAAGAAGTTAATTATGTGTACACTAAAACAATACTAATATTACTACTGCTAGTAATAAAATTTTGAAATAGCAGGACAAAACGAAAAACAAGTTTTTATCTGTTTTTGCAACACTAATGTAATTCGAGTTATAAAATGCCTGCTAGGTGCTTTCTAATTGAATACCAGTACAGACAAAATAATATTGTATCTTGTAAATATTGCAACAAAACATTTTGTTATGCTAACGATAGTCGTATGCAGTCGCACAGTTTGCAATAAATGTCCACAAATAGTTCGAAAACATCGCGAACATTGCCGAAAGCAGCAGATTACATGAATAGTTCGCCTTCTACTTCATCCTATCAGTCATATTCAGGAGCAACAGCACAGTTTCTGAGAGATACGTGTCCAGCGCGCGGGCTGGTGGGTCACAGATCCAGTATCACCATGAGGCCATATTTGGGCTCTTAAACTTGTCCTTGAAGGCTGTCTCCGAATGGGGCGATGCTAACTTGGTCAAGTTTAATGCAGCTAAGACCCAGGCGTGTCTCTTCACCGCAAAAAAATTTTTTAACAAAAAATAGAACCGACTTCCATATCAAAACACTACAAAGCCAAAAATAACTTTAATTTCGGAAGGCGGTGTCAAAAACGAAAATATATACAAAACTAAAGACACCGCCTTCCGAAATTAAAGTTATTTTTGGCTTTGTAGTGTTTTGATATGGAAGTCGGTTCTATTTTTTGTTAAAAAATTTTTTTTCACGCTTTTTAGTGGGTTGGTTTGTAATTTATCTAGTTACAAAAGCCATAATGTCAACAACTTATCACCTTTTACAAAATATAGCTTTTCCCTGTGCATAGCCGTTAATTTTTGAGGAGTTCTCCTGGTATTTGACCATCAGCTCTACATCACCATATGTATTGTGACGAGCATAAAGTTTTTAACATCCGTATACAACTAATCGAATCGCAATCCACGAAATACTTATTATTGAGGAGTTTCAGTGGCCATCTGTGGTCTTCATCATCAGTTCTACTTCCCCAAATGGTGCTTTTCAAAAGCAACTGCTCAAGGTACTATAAGAAATACCCAAAACGCTATAGGTGTGCCTATAATATTTGAAGAGTTCCCTCGATTTCTCCAGGATCCCATCATCAGATCCTGATTTCGTAACAATGGGACCAACTAGAAAGTATACCCATTCAAACGCAAAAAAAAAAATTCAAATCGGTCCAGCCGTCTCCGAGTTATGAGGTAACATACATAAAAAAAAAAAAAAAAAAAAAAAAAAAAAAGTTCAAGACGAATTGTAAACCTCCTTTTTTTGAAGTCGGTTAAAAAGGCCGATCGTATTGAGCTTCTTGGGGTAACATTGACTTCCATCCATAATTTTGGTCTGTTCATCGAGGCTAAGGCTCAACTAGCAGCAACAAGTTGAAAATCCTAGCAAAGATAAGACAGTACTTCACACTGGAACAGCTTCTCAACCTTTATCAAACTCAAGCTAAATCGTGTATGGAGTATGTAGGTACTCACATATTTGGTACGGATCAACCAAATATCAACTGGACGCGCTTGAGTTTATCGAGGAACGGGCCAAGAGACTAATTAGCAACGATGCATGGGTCCAGTCAAAGCTCCAGAGAATTGAACATCGGCGACGTGTTACAAGCCTATCGGTTACATTCCGAGGAGTGTGAGATGGAATTTAATTCCACCAAGCCCGTTCCATCATTGAACTACAAGGCAAATGGTAATGCACCATCGTTTCAAGGTGGTCATCCCACCCATACGCACAAAACGTTTTGGGAGTACTTTAATTGTGCCAATGCGTACGGCTAAAGAGGAGAATTACCTGCCGGAGTCTGTGTTTCCTGATGGCTATTCTTTAGTCTTTATGTCAAGAGTGAATAGGTTACTTCTAGGTAAACGTGCTATATCTTCGACCACATCATCACTTACCATCAGGTGAGATGGTGGTTAAATGTGAGCCAATTATCAATAACAACAAGATAGTTTGATAAATGAGAAGAAGGATATTGATAAATTGATTGCAACCGCAGTATCCGGAGCCCTAATATTATGTTTTGGGTAGAACATCCACTATGGAAAAAGGTTTTTGTGCTTTGGCACCATCGTATCAGTTACCAAAAATATAAAGAACGATCTGCTCATTAATATGCTCAATAATTTGAGGAGAAAGATGAAAACCCACCAACTGAAGATTATATATATGTATTATATTATTTGTAGACACAGACACAGGAGGAAATGTTAACCATGATCCCTTTTTACAACTGACGATTCGGATACATCTTGAATGAATAGAGGTGATTATTCCTATTAATGTTTAATTAATCATACTAGGTATTTGATAAATGCTCTAAGTATTTGATGGATGTACAAGTTTGTTGTATTGTTTCATTAAAAAAAAATACATTAATAAACCATTTAATTCATAATTTAATTAACTTGGCTGGGGTTTTTTTTTTTTGTTTATTTTGAATTACCACTGCAAATATATATGCACTACTAAGACTAGCAGCAATTGTCACGTTGTATGGCAATACTTATTCTTTGGGCAAAGAACGAGTCAGCCCTCTAGTCACGCAAGGAATCGATGAGCCGATGAGACGCACCCTCGGGCCCTCTGACTCAAGCGTTTTGAACCTTATTCAAAGATAAATTATATATTAAAAAAATTCCATATTAAAATAAAAATCAGAAAATTACCCATCACTAGTTGCGCCACTATTGTACTTCTTGTAACCCTACGATGAAAACGGTTTTGACTATTAATGTTTATATTGACAGATTTTATTAGAAAAATTGGCCAAGTACGAGTCAGACTCGCCCATCAAGGGTTCCGTAGTAACTGTGCAAAATAACTTGTTTTTCACAGTGTTTGTATGAAATACAAAGTAATATTTTCAGTTTTCGAAAACGTCTTCTTTATCAACTGCTGACTGTATGTAGTTCAAACCAGTTTTCGTTGAAAGTTTTCATTGAGATCTACAGAATATATATCTTTTTAGATTTTTCACTATATTATTACAAAAGTTAGAGCTCCTCTAACTTTTAGACACACATTTTACCACTTTAGAGATGTTTATCTTTTAAATTATTGACTTTAAGAAAAATGGTTTAAGAAACCTGCATATTATTTTTAAAGGCCTGTCTATAAACACCACAAACTTATAGGTAGACTAGAATAGTAGGAGACGAAAAAAGCCATGAGCCATTTGGCTACGGGACCCTAAAAATTAAACACTTGTAAAAAAGTTTCGTTCTAAAATGTCTGACGTTATGTTTAATAAACTTTTTTTTTAGTATCCACCTGGCAACATTTGTCCACTCGCCATTTTGCAAGAATGTCAGCCAAATCATCAGAGCGAGTTTTTAGTTAATTTTTATGTTAACGCTCATTAAATTACAGTGATTTTGTGTTTTGAATATCGTTTTTATTGTTAAACAGCAAAAATGGACCGCTTTATAAGTATGTGGAAGGTGCGGGAGTTGGCGGACAAAGTGTAAGTGTCGTGAACATTTTTTGTTAATTTTTATGTAAATTACAGCAATCTGTTTCACTAATATGGTTATTAACTGCATTTTTTACAAACCTTGATACTAAATTTGCATTGATCTTAATGTATGTGGGCAGAGGAACGATTTACTCGTGTGTTTGTACAAACCTGTCTTTCTTGATTATTGAAAAAAGATAGGGAGGGTATAGACGTTTTCTGAAATATTATGTTATCAGTGGGTTTACTAATGAATGTCGTAGATTAGCAACCGGTTCCACGATTTACTAGTTGGTCGATAAATTTACTATCCAAAATAATGCACTGAACTATAAAAAAATTTAGTTTTACATTGATACCGCCCTTATTAATTGGGCAAATTAACCAAACCACTATTAAAAGTACAAGTAATTTGGCACCGTTAACAGCCCTATAATTTGCTTAATTCAGTGCGGAACTATTATGTCTGGATCTTACGAAACTGTTTGTTAATTTGTAAAGTTCACTACTTATATGTTAAATAGTTTTCACTCTTTCGAAACTGAAAGTGTCAATTCGTTTTACTCACTTATTGTAACCTACAAACTGTCTTATTTATTCTTATGTCTAGTGCTACTAACATGGAAACTCAATGAAAGTGTCATTAAATCAGAATCAGTTGTATGATTTTCCTTTTCAAAAGTTTGGTCAAATATTAACACCTTAAAGAGATCATGAATAAATATGAGCATCTAAGTTACATTATATGTAATGCAGGTATAACCTGGATAATACTGGCATATTGAGGTGAAGTCAGGCTGTGGATAATGATAAAGTTACATTAGGACAAGAAACTAGTAAGATTTTTTTTTTGTTATTTATGTAATGGAAAGTGTCCGATTTACCTGATAGCTATATACCAGGGCTCTTAACTTGATTGAATAGGCTACATCTATAGAATATTTGTTAAATTTTTCCCTATGAATGGAGTAGAGATTACTTTTTATGACTAAATTTTTAACAATTGCATCCATTATTACTCTTCCAACATTCCCCACACTATGTTAAAAAATGAATCATGTACCATATGGGTCACACATGAGCAATTCCATTAAACAGTTTAGCCTTGGAAAAAGAATTTCACCATCAGCACAATCAAGTGGTATCCACTGACCCACAAAGTGAAATGAGTTTCCATATCTGTTTATAGAGTGTGTGTAAATGAAGTAATAAACATATTTATTAATAATGTAATATTGAATATTATTCATAGGAATATTCAAAGTACATCCATGGTCATAATTATGCCACTTCATGCCAAAGGTTATGATCACTTACTACCATTAAAATGTATTAATACATACATGTAATCTACTCATTAATTTTTTTTTAAATAGTTACTAGCATAGTTTTAAGTAGTGCTACTAATAGTAACTATCTATTTTATTGTTCATGAGCAAAAATCCTGAAATAAATGATTATATTACATATTATAAATTTCTTAGGGTAGTATGGCATATGACCGTGGCTATCCCATTAGGGGATGAAAGTTAGTTTGTAAAAATAGTGTGAATAAAATCATAAGAAACTGCGTGTAATTATGTTCATTGACTATGTCATGGAACTAGAATGGTATGAAGGCGGTTTTCATATAGACATGGAAGTAAAAGACACACCACATCAATCATTAACACATAATTATATTTTTGTAAAATCTTTATTTATTTTAGAAAATAATTATAGTATTAATTTTCCCACTCTGTCTGATCTAACCCAGATAAGATTGGTTAAATAGTAATACATCCAATAAGGACTATTTTTGAAAATACTAAACTAGATATTAAACTATCACTAACACCTGCCTATTTCTCGTCATACACATCTATATAAATAAAGTTTATTTTTAATTATTTATTTCATAAGGGGTTTTTATCCACGAGGGTATGTAAAGCCCCATATAAATAAAGATGAAAGCAAAGATGTATTTAACAATAGATAGCAATGTAGTTGTGGTTAACAACTAAGAGGACATATCCTAGACAATGGGTTGATCTGTGGTAGTGTCAGAAGTAAGATGCCAATGAACCAGGCTCTCCATCAAGCTGTAGAGTGTAGTCGATGGAGGAGCCTGTTGCCAATGATTTCTTTGAAGCCATGATCCTCAGCACTGAGGCACCGACTTGAGTAGGATAAGGATTTAACATTAGTGTCATATCATTAATCTTAAAATAACCAGTGCGTAATGTACATATTTTATGTCAAACTCACTGGTTCCGTCTATCTGGCTGCTCTCCAAAATATCCAGTAAAGGTCTTGGTCTTACTAATCTTATTGTTTTAAACACAATGCAGATTTGGCCACAATTCAACATGTTTATCCACCAGTATAATCCATGATAAGGTCGGTTGCTTCCAGTACCGGGATTTAGATTTTGAATAGTATAATAATATTCTGATTTTCGAGATAGTAAAATCGCAGAGAAAGATTAAGGAATTACAAGTCATGGATACCAGATCATATTTATTTTTAAATTGTAATTTATACTTTACTAGCGACCCGCCCCGGATGGGTGCAACATACTAATAATATGCATGTATTATACATATAAGCCTTCCTTAAATCACTCAATCTATTGCTGAAACCTGTACAGGTAACTGTAGTATAGAAGTTATAAGCGTACAGTCAGCGGGAGAGAAAAACAGTTGTTTATACTATGTAAAGATTATATTTAGCCAAAGTCTATAGAGTACAATCATCAGCATCAAATAAATGTAGACATCATAATCTTGTGCTTAGCCTTTTAAAACTATCCGGGGTTGCGGGAATGTTCCAACGAGATAACGTGCCTCCAAAATGTAAGGGCAGTGAAGGAACAGGTGGGTTTTTAAATTAGTACAAGTCTGACACTCCCTTCCCTCCACTCAGAGCGGCAGGAGTCATTAGGTGATATTTCCAAGAAAAAAGCCTTTTAGAACTATATTTTCGTTAGACTCGGTACATGCTGTCTCCAACAGCTCGTAAAATCGCGTCTGACCATTATTTAGGTGATGATCTATGGAGTCCCGTAGTATCTCACCAAGTTTCTTTTTAAAAATTTCTTCTGGTGTTTTAATACTAATCACCCAAAAGGTATAATCATGTATAGTTTATATATATTTATAAGCTTTGTGGAAGAGATAATTAAAGTTTCCTCCTTCATTACTAATTGGAGTTAATATACTGAGGACACTGTCCATTAAAGTGTGACCAATCCCACATTGTATACAAACAACTCTTTGAATGAAAGAAAACATTAATGGATACATTGCCAAGATTTCCTCAAACAATTATTATTTGCTTTGAAAACAACATTCAAAGCAAATAATAATTGTTTGAGGAAATCATATTTACTTGGTTTCTTTATCTTACGATCTTAATTCATTTGTAATGTTCTAGTGTTAGGAAAATTGTTGATAGTACAGAGATGATTATTGTTTTATTGGGTATATAAATTATAATAGTTCAGTTATCTTTTTAGTGGGTATGAAAATATTGTACTTTTCTTTTCTGTGATATTTTACCGAGAGGCCTCGTCGCCACTTTTCTTTGTTGTTGATAGACTCGCGTTTGACCACCATTTCACCTGATGGTAAGTCATCACTTACCATCAGGTGAAATGGTGGTAAGTGATGATGTGGTCTGACTTGACCCCAAGTTATAGCTATCAGTAAGCATAATGAAAGTATTTCCAAAACGTTCCGTGCGTATGGGTGGGAGGTCTACCATGTAACGATGGCGCCTCGCCGTACGTCTTGTAGTCCGATGAAGGAATGTGTTTGTTGGGATTGTGCAATTCTATCGCACACTCGCCGAAATGTTACCGATAGAATACCGATACACTTGAAAATCGTCGACAATGTTCAAGTCAAAACTTTACAAACAAATCGCGAGTCACGGTTTACTCATAGTCATTGATGATCCGCGGAAATTCAGAATTTGGCTATTGCAGCTAAACCCTGTGCTCAAAACACACTGAAATGCCGCAAGTAATGGCATCTCGTCGCCGTCTGTGAAAATAAACAAATCACAATAACATGGACTGCACCAGAGTCAACAACATCAGCTTAGCCTTTTCTCAACTATATTGGGATCGGCTTCCAGTCTAACCGGAGGCAGCTGAGTACTAATGTTTTACATAGAGTGGCTGTCTATATCTGACCTCCACAACCCTGGATAGCACGATATGCCTTGGCAAGACTGTTACAGAGTTACTGGCTTATTTTTTTAAAATTCAGTATGAGCCCATCTTGATCTCGATCTCGTCTGATGGTAAGCGATAGATGAGGTCTACGGTGTGACGAGCGAGCCCAGAAGATGCCTGTTCATATAAAAAGTCTAAAGATCTTCAAATGAGAGCTGGCACCAAGGAATCTCAGACCAACCTTGCCAAGCGTTGCATCCATACATGCTAATAAAAATATTACCAACCGAAAACAAAATGTTTTTATTTTTTTAAATATTAAAATTTCACTAATGATGATACGTAAAAGAAACACTCTGTACACGCGTACTTGAAGGACGGCAACGTCGCAATTTATTTATGAATGTTTTCGAATGGATATACTTATTTTTTTAGCATGGATAGATGCTATACTATACTACTATATGTACTATACTGTATTTTTTCTTAGCGGAATTATCAGACCCCACCCATTACTTTATAGCCTGGCTCATCGGCGAACCGTTGCTTGCCTGTCGGTTTTCTACAGATGTACTTCGAGGAGTGTGCGCAGGAGCTCCATGACCTGATTCCTCCATCTCCCTTTCACTACCAGTCTACCAGATGCACGGCTGGCTACCATCCCCACTTGGTTGATATAGCGTCTTGTCGTACCAAGTTATTCTCCTCCACATTTATTGTGCGCACAGCCAAGCTGTGGAACTCTCTGCCGGCTTGTGTTCCCTGCCACTTATGACCTTTCAGCCTTTAAAGCACGAGTAAATAGGCATCTTCTGGGCTCGCTCGTTCCATGGTAGACCTCATCTATCGCTTACCATCAGGCTAGATCGAGGTCAAGAGTGGGCTTATCCGTAATAAAAAAAAACACTATTGCTGTCACCCCACTCCAGACATAAGCATATTTAGCTTAGTTGGAGGCGTTAACAGGATTGCTAGTAATATGGATTCTACCCACATTGCTAGCTTGAATCAAATGTAATTATTCCTTAATTGTAGAGCGAGGCACACAAACAATTACCACTAAATACACTTTAGGTATTGATAAGCTTACCCGCACGTAACAGTACACATCACTGCTATTGTTTTACTGCACCTGTTTATTGTCATGTGCGTTGCCTATTTGTTTCTAGCGCTGGAAATCCTCGTGGATGTACCCCCCTTTTTTTCTGGGTGGGAAAATCATCAATGTCTCCTCCCGCTGTGGGTGGAGCGAGCAGTCAGTCTTCTACTGACTAAAAACCCACCCTGCTCCATCAGTCCCCCAACCGCGTAAGGCCGCGTCAATGCTGCCGACTGCTCTTTCTGATGTCCTACGCGGGCCTACGCCCTGGGCGAAGGGGTTTGTCAGTGTCTTAACAGACTAGCCACCCCTTGTTCTCGTATTCTGTCTGTCCGTCCGTATGTCACAGCCACTTTATTCTGAAACTACTAGGACTACAGATTTGAAACTTGTAGGTAGATATCAAAAACAAAGTTAGAGTTTTCGGTAGTAGTCAGGGGCGAGCACAGGATTATGACACTAGTAATGCGGCTAGCGTTGCCAACTTTTTTTGATGAAAATGATGTACGTCTACATACCTGTTGTCATTAAAACTACTTCTTGCACAGGTGTTGTAGTCGGTTGGGTGCTAGATGGGCCGGGTTCACTTAACACTTCCTGCATCAGTGTGTCTTGGCACTCTTGAATGAGTTGGGCTCTTTGTTTTTTAACAAATACATGTCTAGAAGTACTAGCATCACTCATCCTTTTTCTGGGGTCTTCCTGGCAATAAAATTTTGTAAGCACAACTCCATCTACCATGATTATACTCTTGCTTAATCCCATATTATATTGATAGCCATATCTTTCTCAATCTGAAATACTTTTAAATGTTGTTTTAAAGCCATAAATGTTGATGTATTTAGTGGTAATAAATATCATTGAATATTGAAATATTTGTGGCTATTCAGGTATAATACAAAAAACATCTCAGTTATCTAACCTTAAAACAGTAGAATAACTATATTGTAAAAATGTTTTAAGTTAGTAATAATAACATGTTTACTTACATCAAAATGATCCTGACAAAAGAAAATAACCGAACTATCCTTTATTTCTTTAGTATTTCTGCGTGCAAGTTGTACTATTACGAACTTTAACATTTTTTGGAACGGTTATAAATAGCTTCTCTTTCTTTATTATTATTACGTTATCGTTGTATATAGTAAATTACAGCCAGAAACTCTATTAAACTACATAAAAAGACAAAACATAAGATAAGATTTGACTTTGACTTCTCCAATGTTGATATACAAACGTGTGACCATAGAACACAGATACTCCTAGCGGAGCGTGCTCGTTTTGACAGCTTATATAATCTTAATCACTATATTTTGTAATGCTTTTTTTTAAACGAAATATTTATAAAATATGAAAATAAATATTATTTGTAGGGTCCTTATACACCAATAAATAATATGAGATGGTTTTTAGAAACCAGTCAAATAGCCTATTCTGTCTATTATTTTTACTCGGAACGCAGTATCTCTATGTAGTCTGTGGTATCCTGCCGCATGACCGGCGGCTTTAGAAATTCATGGGTGTGTGCGTTTGCGAACTTGTACGGACACTAAAATTACGTCACACATGCAAACAAATCTCCTGCGTGAATCCGCGGCATTACTTGGGAATTAGGTACATTAATTCGCAGCGCCTGGCAAACATAATGTTTGTGTGGGTGCTATTTATAAAATATTAGGCGTTTTTAAGTTATTTTATTTTGTTTATTCATTTATTTACTATTAATTAAAATCATCTAAAACGTACGAACGTTTTATTAAAATATCTGTGAATGGCAAGTAAAGCACTGCATTTATGCCTTCAAGGAGCGCACGCCTCTGGTAGTAGTGTTTCGATAATCTATGCTCGCTACTACGGCACCCTTCATGGGCAGGTCTTGATTCGAACTTAGCCGGTTTTTGTAATACAATAACCGCGATATTTCTAAAGTCAATACCTATTAACTTTTTCCTATTACCTTGTATTTTAAATAGTTTATTTTTAGTTGCGTTGATCATTCAACTACCTATAATGTTTTTACACATAACTTAACATAACCATAAAACTTTGCCATATTGTGGTTTATATAGGTTTTCTCGCGTAAATCTCGATCTCGTGGGAATTCCGGGAATAAAAGTATACTATGTGTTATTCCAGAATGTCAACTGTCTTACTAAATTTAATTCAGATCCGCTTAGTAGTTTTTGCGTGAAAGAGTAACAAAAGTCTATGCATCAATCCTCACAAACATTCGCATATTAGTTAGAAGATAACTTTCCATATTTAGCATAATAATGCCTGCATTAATTACTGTAAGTTATTTGTGATGTAAATGCATTTTATAACGATATTTATTTAATTTTCCGCATCAACCCTTTAAAATAATGTTGAATTGTTGAACATTTCTGATTTTGCTACGGCACAGTGGCGCAAACTCACCCTTAGTACTCGTTCCGCTTCCGTATTAGATTTAGAACGTTTTGGGAATACCTTCATTGTGCTTACGGCTAAGGAGTGCAATTCCCTGCCGGAGTCTGTGTTTCCTGATAGCTATAACCTAGAGTCTTTAAATCAAGAGTGAATAGGTTACTTCTAGGTAAGCGTGCTTCATCTTCGACCACATCATGGCTTACCATCAGGTGAGATGGTGGTCAAACGCGAGCCTACTGAATAAAAAAAAATCTGTTTTAGTCCTGGATTCCGATCACATATCATTCCATCTGGTTTTAACGGTCCAGTATCGTAAATAAAATTGTGGTGGTTGCCGTCTACGAATCAGTCAAAATCTTCACCGACTTGATTGCATTGAGACAACCTTGCGGTAACCTTTCACTAAGAGTTGCATAACGCCTCTTATGCGAATATAACTTGTTGATCTCCTGAGTATTGCGTACGGACGGTACTGACATAGTTCAGTGACGTGGATAGTGTCATATAACAAAAAAAAAAAAACGGACAAGTGCTAGTCGGACTCGCGCACGAATGGTTTCGTACCATAGTGAATAATGGTAGACCGTTGCCGTTTTAATATCGAGCAAAAATATCACTTTTATTGTATAGGGAGCCCCCTTTAACTATTTATATTTTAGTATTTGTTGTTGTAGCGGCAACAGAAATACATCATCTGTGAAAATTTCTACTGTCTAGCTATCACGGTTCATGAGATACAGCCTGGTGACAGACAGCGGAGCCTTAGTAATAGGGTCCCATTTTTACCCTTTGGATACGGAACCCAAAAAAAAAATCGACATACCATCAACTTGTATTTTTTTTTTTACAATCAAGGAATTAAAAAGCTACAAATTTATAATGTATTATGGTTTCCGAGGCATGGAGGAAACTCGGTAAAGTAAAAATAAATACCTGCGCATCGTATTCGGAATTAGGTACGCCAATGTTGACAAAAATATTTGTTTTCAACTTTTTGCCAATATGTTTTATTTATTTTTAATTTTTTTTATTGATAGGATGGTGGTAATGGTGTGGTCGAAGATGGAGCACGCTTACCTAGAAGTAACCTATTTACTCTTGACTTAAAGACTCTAAGGTTATAGCGATCAGGAAACAGACTCCGGCAGGGAATTCCACCCCTTAGCCATACACACAATGAAAGTATTCCCAAAACGTTTTAACGTAAAAATATAATGGGAAAATTTAGATAAGATGCACCCGCGTCACAATTTCGCTGATATGACAAGGAAAAAGTTACTCTAACGTCAAGATCAAAATAATTATCAGCTTTTCCTTGGAATTATAAATCACCCATATATATAGAAAATACATACACATTTGTTGCGCATTGCCTCGTTGGTGGAGCGTGACTGTTGAGCCCGAGGTCTCGAGTTTGATTCCCTGGTCAGGCTATAAGTGTTATTGGGTTTTTCTGTAGCCTATAGTTTGGAAGTCGTCGGTGTGATACTCCCGTGCCTCTCGGAGCGCAAGTCGTTGGTCCTGGCCGTCATTCGGACATCTTTATCAGTCGTTATAGGATGTCAGACGCCAGTAAATCTGATACCGGTCTAACCAAGAGGTATCGTATTACCCAGATACTGGGTTGTGTAGGTCAGATAGGCAGACGCTCCATGTAAAAGAGGAATACTCAGCTGCATCCGGTTAACTGGAAGCCGACTCCAATATAGTTAGAAAAAGGCTGAACGATGATAGCAAACACACATTTATCAATCCAAAAATAAAACATCAGAACTAAAAAGCGTCAAGGTCATGGTGACGCCACTTGTTGATATAAAGTGCACTAGCGTATGACGTCATACGAAATTTCAACTCACTGTATTGTCTCCATATTTTGTTGACGTGACAAACGAAAAATACTTTTTCCTTTTTAATTGGTTATAGGCTTACATTAAACCCCATCTCACGTGGTGGGATGCGATGATGTGGTCGAAGATGAAGCACGCTTAAATTCGCGCGAATTTCTGATGTTTGTTTGGGAAAAGTTTTTCGACAAATTACGTGGGTGAAACCGCGGGGTACTGCTAGTAAATTATATGTAGTGGTCGCGTTTGCGTCGGTCGAATTTTAATCATAATTACAATTATTTCGTGTTAGCTGTGCTCCGCCGTTTCTCACAGGATTTCTCATACTAACTTTCATCCTCTAGTTAACCCTTTAAGGGTTATTTTTTGAGTGTCGGTTTTGTCGTCGATGATGGAGCACGCTTACCTAGAAGTAACCTATTTTGAATTAAAAACTCCCAGGTTATAGCTATCAGGTAACACAATCATTAATATATAGCCAGCAGGTTTACATAGCTTTTACTATTCATTCATGGTAGCTTAGTACAGCTGAGTGCCTCCACACAATAAACCGTAAAATACGCCGTAAAACACTCCAAGTTCAAGGTGTAAGCAATATTGTGACGATGACATTGTTATTGTGGTGGGGTCTGGGGTACGGTCGGCCAAGAAAGTGGTGTACCAGTTTTGATTTAGTTTCCCGGTCATCGAAAATTACAACAAGGTTCGTTATAAAAAGATATTACTGAAAGAGACAACATTATCATGACGTAAACCTATGTATTTAGTATTCATACGTCATATGTCACATATAAGTACATGACATTTTAACCTTTAGTATAAATGAAAAGGACATTAGTTTCTACAAAGCAATTGAAATGTTTCCAAACAAAAGTAATAAAAACTATTTAGACAACCGAATTCCATTTGAAAAAGAAAACTGACAATTGACATTTTGTCAAATATATGCAAAAAATCGATATATTTTCCGTGTTATTTTTCAATCAACTCAAAGAGTAAAGTAATATACAGGGAAAAGAGAGCCCTCTTACGTGATAAAAATGCAAACCTATTTCAATACGCCATCTGTAAATTGGCCCCAAACTAATCACACACACACATAGCTATTTATATGCATGTTATCGTGTATAATATAACGTTTCGTCTTATCTTTGTAACATGTTCTAGTAGAACATGCTACAGAAATAGGACGAAACAAAATAGTCCTAAGGGAATGTAGATAGTAAAAGGTAGAAAGACAACAAAGAATTGTTACGAGCTGGGGTTCGGGATAGTAATAATTAACGCCAATTAGACCAAAATTAACACTTTAATTAAATAAACACTAAACAAAAATTAGCACAGTTATTCATTCGTCTATATCGCACAGAAAAAAGCGTCTATATCGCACAGTAAAATACAACAATTTCGGAGTAAGGTCCTAATAGTAAGGGGGAGGAACACAAGGCTTTGCACAAGGCTCAAATCGACGCACTAATTATACTTGTGGTAATTACTACGAAATACAATAATACGGATCGGGAATTACAAAACGCACATACGCAGAACATATAATATGCAACAAACTGCCATTTAATTTTGTGACGGTTTTTGAAAATTGTTGAAAATAATTCAACAATTTTCAAATTTCATTTGTCAGTTCAAGAACTGTTACTTTATAAATCCTATGTAGAATCTGGCACCAGGTCTTTTTAAATGAGATTGATTTTTGTGCTTTATCAAAATGCATTTCATTTATTTGTATATTTGAATTCGTAAGAAGATTCTAATATTTTTGTCAAAGTTATCTCCAATTAATATTACATCAATAATTTTATTTCAAATAAATATTTTTAATCATGATATTTCGCCATCTGTTGACAATTTAACGTACCCGGTAGACAGTAAATAGTACGGGGCCAATTTATAGATGGCAACTCTTTCTTTACTTCGCTGTCAAAATGTACGGAGTGTCCTCCCCCTGAATCAACTGCATATAAAATCATCTCAATGCCTGCCAACTTGACCATTGCCGAAAGAGCACAAATAATTTCCCAATTTAATGAGGGAAGCAGTATCAGTGCGATATCCCGGAATTTGAATATATCGAGGCGTTCTGTCCGCTTTTGGATTCGTCGTGAAGGAGAGGAGGGAAGTTTGTTGGATCACAGAAGAAGTGGTCGCCGGCCTGCACTCTCCAATAACGATAGAGAATTCATGAGACGGGAATATGAAATCAATGGTTTTAAGCCCACAAAACATTTTGCGGAGATGTTCGATGTGAGTGCCCAAACAATAAGGAATCATCTACATTACATGGGGTTGCACCACAGGCATTACGCCAAGAAAATATATTTGACGGATGCTCACAGACTTGCTCGTCTGAACTTCGCCAGAGAGCACTTAGAGTTTGATTGGTCTAATACAGTGTTTTGTGATGAAAAAACGTTTAAATCCAGTCAGCATGGACGTCTTCACCTTTGGCGATATAATTCAACACGGTATAAAGATGATCATGTAATCCCAAATAGAGAATCAGGTCGAATTTCCGTAAATATTTGGGGCTGGATGAGTACGGATGGTGTAGGAGAATTGTGTTCTCTACCTCCTCGAGCGACGGCTGTAAATTATATCGACGTGCTTCAGAATGCAATGCTACCGACAGTCCGTAATGTTTACCCGGAGAACGAAGTGCCACAATTTGATTTTGTTCAAGATAATTGTTCAATTCATAATGCGAGGATCGTAAGAGCCTGGTTTCGTTCACACACTGACGTAAGGGTAATTCAGTGGCCCTCAAGATCGCCGGACCTCAACCCGATAGAAAATCTTTGGGGCCTTATGGTCCAACGATGGTCGCATCAAAATGAAAGAACCAAACAAGCTCTTATTAGTCACTGTAATTATATCTGGGAGGAAATGCGGGGAACCGATATTTGCTCACGGCTTGTTGGTTCAATGAGGTCTCGTCTTTTAGAGGTTATAGAGGCCAACGGCGGTTACACCCGTTTCTAATTTTAAAAAATTTTCAATATCTTCTAAATATTACTATATATGCTATGTTTTTGTTTGTTATAAGTATTTTAAAATTGATTGTAGAAATTTAATAAAAGGATAAATCTATTTTTAGCTTGTTTTTTATTGATATTGTAATTACAAGTTTACAGAAATTGTAGGTTTGTGGACTCGCCTTGTGCCTTTACAAATTTATGTAACTTGTTGATTACAATTCTGAATTTGTAGATACAATTTTGTCATCAAAATCTACAGCCCCCCGCCGTTGATTTTACGACGTCATTGGTTCCATCAAGTTCAAACTAAGAACAGCTGTCACGTTACAAACAGTAATAGTCGTTATCAATAATCAGATAAAGACAGCAATAGAAGTTGTCAGATCGATCTGCAAGCGAAACTAATCTTTATCACCTATGAATCTGCAAGCGATATTCAACCTTAGGGTGGTACACCACTTTCTTGGCCGACTGTACCTACATCTGACGCCAACGCACTCACTGTTCACTCAACGTTTCATTGCACTTTTGTTACGTTTAGCTATTAATCTATCTTCTATCTACATAATAGATACATTTAATAAAACAACAAAAAAGTGTGTCTGTACATTTCATATTTTCACAATAAAAAAGTAGAGTGGGATTCAGAATCAGTAGTTTACTACTGATTCTGAATCCCACTAGACTAGATAGAGGAAGAATAACAAAAAAAGTGTCTGTTTGTACACGCTAATCTCCGGACCTACAGGATGGATTTGAATGAAATTTTGTTAGTAGATAGATGACATCCTGGAATAACACATTTGCGGGCAGCAGCTAGTAATAATAATAATCTTTTATTTCAGACTTAGTTCATAGAGTGTTAGTAACAATTTGACCTTATGTGTATGTTAGTACAAAAAAAACCGGTCAAGTGCGTGTCGGGCCACGCGAAGTGTAGGGTTCCGTAGTTTTTATAACAGCCAAGTGCGTGTCGTATTCGCTGACTGATTGTTTTGTACCTTTTTTTTTTGTTCCGAGGTGGAAATCCTCACGGATGTCCTCCGCCCTGGGGCGGGCGAAGGGGTCTGTCAGACTCTTAACTGACTAAAACCACCCCGTGTTCCTTCGTACACATGTGCCGGGGGCTGCGGGAACGCATAAGTATTCAACATCGCGGCCCCCGACTAGTGCCGGCCCGCCTCTGCAGGCCCCATCTTTTTTAGGGTTCCGTAGTCAACAAGGAACCTTTATAGTTTCGCCATGTCCGTCTGTCTGTCCGTCTGTCCGTGGTTTAGCTCAAAAACGATTGGTACTAGAAAGTTGTAATTTGGCATGAGTATACACGTTAATAACGCCGAAAAAGTGGTAAAATAAAATTTTGAAAAACTCAATTATTTAGGGTAACTCCCCTACATGTAAAGTGGGATGATAATTTTTTTTTATATCCTTCCCATAGTGTGGGATATCGTTGGATAGGTCTTTCAAAAATATTAGGGGTTTGGTAAGAACGTTTTTTGATTAAGTAAACCGTTCGTGACTTATCAAGCTTTAAAGTACCAACTTTCGTTAGAGTCAAGTGTCCCCCCTCTATCAACTAAACGGTTGTAGTTAGAAATTCAAATGTCACGGCAGTAGTACCTATATATAACGAAGTTTAAAGGAAAACTATCACACATAAGTGGGCTTTACAAGTTTATGAGTAATAGTCGACCAATTGTATTTGACTCGAAAATTTCGAACAACTCCATAGAAATGTCGATAGATGGCGCTAAGCGTCAGTTGTATCGCGCTAGTTTTAAGGAAATAATTAGAACAAATGGCCCTAAACAGTCTAGTTCAAACCCAGGTTTTGGTGTGTGTGCATGGGCAAAAAATTATATTGAATATAGCAACCCACGGACATTGACATTGCTGGAAGTGACAACTGTGAAGCAGTAATTTTCGAAATAAATGCAGTGAAGATTATAGCTTTTTATAGATCATGCAGATGTCCCAACAGTCGCGCAGTAGGTTTTGTAAGTAATTTACTATCGCATAACAGTCCTTGCATAATATTTGGAGATTTTAATGAAAACTATCTCCGTAACGACAACTGCAGTTTTCAAATTAATACGTGACGCTGGTTACGTCTTTATTACAACCACTTCCCTATACACGCGGTGGTACTCAAATATATCAATTTTTATCAAATTTCCCTTGTGAAGTTGGATTTTATAATTCCTTCTTCAGTTACTATCGCCCTATCTGGGCCGGTTTTTAGAGTGAATTCAAATTAATATGTTTTTATTTATTTATTATTTTGCTATATAATATCAAACACAAAGCTCCCCCAGCAAACTACTTCCTCAATTTTATTTTTTTGTGACTATTGAGTAGTGTAGCTCTGTGTCCTGTATTTAAATTCAAAACACCGGCTGTGACAAGTTTTATACAAATCTCAAAAAAAAATTAAAAATTTCCGTGCAAAATTGTTGGATTTGTATAGGAAGTCAAATTAGTTAGGTAGTCATGTTTGGCTTTTAGTTAGAGCCTGGTACGAAACGATCAGTCAGCGAATACGACACGCACTTGGCTGTTATAAAAACTACGGAACCCTACACTGCGCGTGGCCCGACACGCACTTAACCGGTTTTTATTTTTTTTCAAATTCAATTTCATTTATTCATTTTGTGAACATAGGTGATTACAGGTGTTTTTCAATATTTTAAACTTCAATTGTACAAACCATGTTCCGCCGATAGGCATACAAAATCAGTCTTACGATGTTAGTAAGTACATTTGATATACAAGAACGTCAAAGATACGAGTACATGCATGTCAAATTATAAAATTGTCTCAATAAAATAGGGAAAATGTCATGAAAATAGGAAAGAATAATAATGCACAATGTCAAATGATTGTAAAATAAAAAACAATAAAAAAATAAAAACGTAAATTATAAAAATTGATCAAAATTTGTCTTCCAAATACTCATTGACTGAATAATATACATTGTCATTTAGTAGCTTTTTATAATTCTTCTTTTTATAAAACTTCTGAGAAGGGCACGCGTGAAACAAAACGCGCCGCCACCTCGGGTCTCGTGTTATAGGGGACGGTGGGTATCCCCAAGCCCAACGTCCCTGGACCCATTTAGGGGGGCCGCCAGAGGGCATTGTCTGCCCTCTGTCGACGCCCGGTGCGCCTTCTGCGGGCCGGGAGAGCACTCGCGATCTCCCTCTCCCTTTCCGCAGCCTCCTTCTGCGACATGACAACTTCGCAGAAGGAGATCACCGCGTCCCAAGACGCTGTGCCGCTGGCCATGGAACGAATCACAGCCGGCAGCGACAGGTCGTTTCCCACTTCTGAAACGAGGGCACGGCGCGGCTCCTCCCAAGCTGCACACTCTGCCAGCGTATGCCGCGCCGTGTCGTCCCGACAATGGACGCAGTGATGACACCGAGCGTCTGGCTCTCTGCCTATGCGGCGCAGGTACTTCCCAAAGCAGCCGTGACCCGAGAGCACCTGCGTCGCCCTAAAAGATAGAGAGCCATGCCTCCTCCCAAGCCAGTTATCGAGCACTGGCCGGACCGCCTCGATAGTAACGAGGCCGGTGGTAGGGCACATAAGCCTGTCCCGCCATTCCGCCAACAGGATCGTTCCAGGACCATGCTCTAACTAAAAGCCAAACATGACTACCTAACTAATTTGACTTCCTATACAAATCCTCACCTGATCCGACAATTTTGCACGGAAAGTTTTATTTTTTTTTAGAGATTTGTATAAAACTTGTTATAGCTGGTGTTTTGATTTAAATACGGACACAGAGCTACACTACTCAATCGTCACAAGAAACTAGCACGATACAACTGGCGCTTAGCGCCATCCATCGACATTTCTATGGAGTTGTTCGAAATTTTCGAGTCAAATACAATTGGTCGACTATTACTCGTAAACTTGTAAAGCCCACTTATGTGTGATAGTTTTCCTTTAAATTTCGTTATATGTAGGTACTACTGCCGTGACATTTGAATTTCTAACTACAACCTTTTAGTTGATAGAGGGGGAGGACACTTGACTCTAACAAAAATTGGTACTTTAAAGCTTGATAAGTCACGAACGGTTTACTTAATCAAAAAACGTTCTTACCAAACCCCTAATAATTTTGAAAGACCTATCCAACGATATCCCACACTATGGGAAGAACGGAAAAAAATATCATCCCACTTTACATGTATGGGAGGTACCCTAAATAATTGTTTTTTTCAATATTTTATTTTACCACTTTTTCGGCGTCATTAACGTGTATACTCATGCCAAAGTACAACTTTCTAGTACCAATAGTTTTTGAGCTAAACCGCGGACAGACGGACATGGCGAAATTATAAGGGTTCCTTGTTGACTACGGAACCCTAAAAAGACAGAAACAAATAAATCAAATAATAAAAACAGACATTCAACTTAAACCTATCGCCAGAGGTAGCGATCCAGGGTCGCTGAATAGGGCAGTCAAATCGTGCCGCGATTGTCTTGAGGTGGCTGTTGCCGCTGCTTCGTAAGCGTTGTAGTAGTCAGGCTTGGGCAGAGCTCCGCCGTGTCCTCGTAGGGGCGATAGGCGGCGACCTCTCGCTCCCGGCCCTGGTTCAATCCATGGTCCGGAGCGAGGAGGCATGGGAAGCAGTCACCTCTTTCTGCGAAGCAATTATGCAAGCGAAGGAGGTGGCGGGACGCGCGAGGGAGAGGCGGGTCTCACAGCCCTCGCGCCCCAGCCACCGCAGGAGACGCTCCGGCTGTCGGGAGTCACAAAGTGACTCCCAGCCACCGTAGGCGCGGGCCCTCAATGAGTGTCAACAAAATTATCGAGGCCCATAAGTGGGCCGTTGCCTGCCGGGGTTGCGGAATTGTTCGAAAGAGTTACCGCGGCCTCGGAACACGGTAACGGTAGCGGATCGGGAGGCAGTCATTGGATGATCCTTTAAAAAAAAAGACCTCATCTATCGCTTACCATCAGAATAGATCGAGGATAATAACGGACTCATCCGCAATGAAAAAAATGTTGGAAATAGCGACGATTCCAGTTCGAAACCAGGTTTTTATTGCTGTAATGGTATTTTTTCTATAGAAAAGAGCGGGATTTTTTCTCTTCTCGATAACAATGTGTGACGAAATACATTAGCAAAAGGTTTATTTTGTTCATATTTTGGCTAAATTAAATAAATGAGAAATATTGCGTATAAGCGTTATGGTTTGTGCGACTTTAATATGTATTAAAATAAGCTTACAATAGGTGTGTTGCTTTTGCGGGAATGTTATATTACCGCGGCCCCGGAACGCACTGGCAACTGAAGGAGCAGCGTGGGTTTTTAGTCAGTAGAAGTCTGACACTCCCTTCCGCTCTACCCCCAGCGGGAGGAGACATTTGATGTTTTTCCCACTCAGAAAATGTGTAACGTTCATTTTCTACAATAGATCATGACGATGTTGGTCTATCCGGATTCTGGGTATAGATGAATCCATTTTACATGGAACGACCACGTCTTTCCCACTCCTAATCAGTTACTGGGCTTATGGAAAAAAAATCGGCACAGAAAGATACATAGTAACTAAGAAATAATCTGTTTCGCAGAGAGACGAATCAGTTACAGCTTTATTTACGGTAGCTGCGAACACGTGAAGTAATATGTTAGACTTCGGAATTGCTTGTGGCAAACTATTGCCAAGGTCGATTCCACTCTTTAATGTTCGGCTATTAGCATTTAACTTGACATAAATTCGTTTTTGAAGCAAACTCAACTTTGAATGTTATACGGAATGGAGTCACGCGTCATTTTGCGGAAATCTATGGCATCGCGCGAGAAGTTCGTGGCGGAAATTCATCATGGCCTTTTGTTGAGGTCAGCTTCCGGTCTAACCGGATACAGCTGAGTACTAGTGTTGTACATGGAGCGTCTGCCTATCTGACCTCCACAACCCAGTAACTGGGTAACGTTACCCCTTGCCAAGATTGGTGTCAGATTTTATGGCTTCTGAAAGCTTTTAACGTCTGTCAAAGATGTATATCCGTCAGCCGGGATCAACGGTGTAGATTGTTCTTCGACGTACGGATGAATCGTGTAAAATGTGAAGAGTGTCCACGGCCCAACTTCCGAAAACATTGCTTAATGTGCGGCTAATATTATACAAGGTGTAACAGATTAAGCGCAATACATCAGACACCCCAATTACAATATTAAATTATAAGTCTTAAACAACATCCGTAACTAAATAAATTGAAACCAAACCTAGACATTTTTATAACAATAGTTATCCTTACTAAACGCAAAACGTATGTGCGTCATACAATATTCTTACGTGGTACTCATGCAATGTTAGCGGCCGACACGCACACGAGCGCATTTCCTTGAATTAAGGATTGTATTAATATGTCATGATACTGTGTTTCCATTTTAAGTTAAATGAAAGATTTTTCCACCTATCTTTTTATGACGGAAATTGATTCAGAAGCCAATTCTGAACCAACTACTTTCAGGAATTGCGTTCATTCTGTTACACGTTGTATAACCACGAACACCTCAGTATTTTATCCTAAAATATTTGTTTTTAAATATTACTATATCTTAGCATAAAGATATTCATTTCACAAAATCGACATAATTTTGTCTTTTTCATTAATGCAGCGTGTTTTCGCACTATACAGTGAATTGATAAGTAATGAAATGAAAATCATGTTTTTATTTATATGGCCGTGAAATATATTTGTGATTGCGAGCTGTACAAGTATGCAAGACAATCAATGGTTTGCGTCGTTAAATGCAACATAACGCATGTGTGCAGGTTGCATATCCGTACCTGTCAACGCGTCATTTCTTTATACACAGCCTTTTTTAGCTCCTGCAACGCCCTTTCTTTTTAAACATTCTTCAATTTAAGTTATCGGTTAACTCACATTGATTTAAATTTAGGTCTGGTCTGGTGATTAGGTCTTTCTGTTGGGGTTGCGGCTGCCCCGCATTCCCGTAAAGCAAGAACAAATGAAGCAAATTTGTAGGTTTTTAGTTACTAGAAGTCTGACACTCCCTTTCGCTGCAGTCAGTGCGGGAGGGGAGGCTGGGCAGTTGATAATTTTCCTCTCAAAAAAGGTCTATGGTTTAGTACCTCCTTAAATACAGTATTTTAAAAGCAATTTAATTTTTGTTCATTGGCATCTTGATCCAAATGGGATGGTCATCGATGTTATGATCACAGAACAGATAAAAGAGGTAGAGAGGAAATAGTTCCTGATTTGTATGAGAATGCGTGTCGCCGCTTGTCTCCCCACTCTTTAGCTCCACTACAAGCAAAAGGCCCGTTACGTATGCGAATTACGCACACAAATAAATTACACACACTTAAATCGAGAGCTTGCTACTGATTGTAACTCTCTGTCGATAAACATGCGCCGTGCATCACGGCCAATCAGGGCAAAGGACAAAACGACAATGGTTGAAGTGTGGCGCATGTAGTACATTGTAAGCGGACTTGGTCATTGCGTTGATTAAGCGAGTACACATCGGGCAGTGTATACTTTTTGTAACTTATTGCCATAATGTTGTTAATGTTCGGAATTTCATAGTGATCAGAATATTTTTATGTTTTTTACAAATAACATTGTAATTAAATGTTATTTTCGACTTACCGATGGAAAAATATATCTCCTCGCTCTATACTTGCGGTCTGACTTTTTGGTTTACAGGTTAAAATTGCACAACACGGCATTTTAAAGCAGAGCTCTGTGTTCCGAAGTAGTTCGAAGCGCACTAAACGCCGCATGAATTAATCGGCCGCGCTATGATTGTCGTATCATAAATGTGGCGCGCTCGCCACGCCCACATTACCATTCCAACCTTATTCATCTATTCGGTGGTTATAATAACACTAAAAGTCTTTAAGAGTATTTACCACCTTCCCCGTGGCCTTGATCTTATACATCCTATTTTTTTTTTGTTTTTGTAATAAAAAAATTTTTTCTTGATTTATGTAATTTTATAATTTGTCTTTTGTTATTGTATAAGAATATTTGCTTAAGTTAGTGATCACTTCTACTAAGAATGCTGGTTAACCTGTAATTGGCAACTGTGTAAGCCTAAAACGATTTGTTACCTATTGTTAAAATATTTTATACACAGAAGCGGTTGGTGAACCTTTTTGAATAAATCAATAAATATAACATAACAAAAACTGTTAATCAAAAAATTTTTTGTTGTCTTTGGTTTTGTATTTTCGTTTATGGCACCGAATTCCGAAATTAAAGTTATTTTTCACTTTGCAGTGTTTTTGAGTCAGTTTAATTTTTTGATAAAAAGTTTTTATTTCTGTATTTTTAGTTGGTCGGTTTGTAATTTACCTAGTTACAAAAGCCTAAATGTCAACTAATTATAACCTTTTACAAAATATTGCTTTTCCTTATTGCTCCTGGTACTTCACCATATGCATTGTGACGAGCATATTGTGCTTGATAATCACTTTCAAGTACCTAATCGAATCGGAACCCATGAAATACTTATTATTGAGTAGTTCCGGGCCAACCTGTGGTCTTCATCATCAGTTCCACATCACCAAATGGTGCCTTTCGAATACAACTGCACAAGTTACTATAAAAAATACTCAAACAACAATAAAATTGTAATATTACCAGTTAAAAATATAGCCAACCTATAACGTTCCTGTACTGGATCACAGGCCTTTTAAGGTTGCATAATTTTAAGGTATAATTTTTCCGAAATAAATTACTTATTATAATATCATTGTTACAGCACAAACGTCGTAATGAACTACACAGAAGTAGAAGGCAAGGTGCGAGAAGCGACATCAGACGAGGCATGGGGTCCCACCGGCCAGCAAATGCAAGAGCTGGCTCTCGCCACGTTCACGTACGAGCACTTCCCCGAGGTCATGTCCATGCTGTGGCGCCGCATGCTGCATGACAACCGCAGCCACTGGCGTAGGACTTACAAGGTGAGGCTTGTCTAGAACAACGGCACGGGCGTAGGACTATAACACTGGCGCAGGACTTACAAAGTGTGGCTTGTCTAGAACAACATGGGCGTAGGACTTACTAGGTGAGACTTGCAACAGAGTAATATCTGTTGCAAGTGCAAAAGGCGCAGGACTTACAAATGGCAGTACTGGCACTGCCGGGGTTACGAGAATGTTCTAACCAGATATCGCGGCCACGCAACGCAAGGGCAGCTTAAGGAACAAGGTGGGTTTTTAGTCAGTAGAAGTCTGACACTCTCCTCCGCTCCACCGACTCCAAGCAGAGCGGGAGAAGTCATTCGATAATTTTCCCACCCCAAAAAAAGCATTGGCAATAATCACGTGGTTGTTACTCCAGATCCATTTTCTGAGATTTATCTCTTTTTATGAAAGAACCGTGCCCCGATTTGGGCTATATGGCGTGCTGCGATTATTCATATAGGAGTGTTTTATTTTAGAGGAGTGTATTACCAGAAAAATATTTTTAGAGCTGGTTATCGAATGCGTCTTAATATAAGGGGGTGTTTAAAATGAAAATTATTTTTCAGTATCCTCTTCATCTGAACTATCAAATCATATGAATATGACCTCTAGAGACCAGTAGTCTTTTCGGGGTGTCCCCGCACCAGGAGCTGGCCACTTCCTCCATGTGCAGCCGCCGCTTGCATCTCTTCCCCTCCAGGGCGGACTCCAGAAGCATCACAACGCATCGAATTTTTTAATCTTCTTGCCATGACGGCGTGGCTCACGTCCAGGGACTTGGCCGGTCAAAATCATAGTTCTGATCGTTACCACCGTTACCACGGGGAGGTGCCCTGGACGCAAGAAGACTGAAGTTGCCTTAGTGATGGGTATTACGAACAAAATACTGTTGATGGAACAGAATTTTCGGTGTCTTAGAATGATACAAATCGACCCCCCTCGAGGGCTTCACGCATTTAACGCAAGGATGTAAAAACACCAGATTGATACTGTACTTACTCAGTACTATATAAGTATTAACATATAATTCGACTTTGCACGCCCATGGCCCAAAACCACTTAGAAGCGGGGCACGGTTCTTTAGATACATACTACATGCAAATACATAATATGTCCACAATTCGTTCGCGTAACAAATATTTCCCATGTAAATCAAATTAGATCCATTTTCGAATGAAAACCCCATTTAAATCGGTTAGGTTATTCAATTTTATTTATACAACGTGTAACGGAAACCCCATATCTATCCAAAAGGACTGAAGACAAGATCTGGTATGGAGTCTCTATGCAAAGTTTCAGCTCAAAATAAGTAACTCACAGAATTGACCCCAAATTGTTGATTTCGTATGTTTCTTGAACACCAATAATAACAAACGTGTCACACAAGTGTCACATCACTATGAGGGTCATCACTTTCCACGTCACTTGCCAATAAAACGATAATTCTCTTCGTTCTTCTTAATTTGAAAAATTCGGTCTCTGGTATCAATGTATTGAAATTTCTAATAAGTTCCACACATGTACACATAGGATTACAAAACCCTTGCCATATCGTTTATTATCATCCAAAGAAGCCGTGCACTTGGTATGTATATACCCTTTAAATTACACATTGTATGTAGGAGGAAGTGACAGTGTCTTTGATAAAACCTATATAGATTAAATAGAGATTATGGATAGACTACAAGTGTATGATCAATAAGGTTATCATCGATAACCAATTGTAGGTATCTATTAGGTATCCAAGGTGTTAAAGATTCAACTCATGTCCATACTGTGTAAAGTCATCGACTTTAGTGTCCTTAATTAGAAAACCCATTAGGAAGCTATTAGAACATGTCCAAAATCTGTTTGGTACAAAATACACAAAACCAGTTTATTATTATTGATGGTTGACATTTTATTATGCTTTCTGTACCTCAAAAGAAAAAAACACAACCTTTATAGGATCACTTTGTCGCCCGTGAACGGAACGCGTAGAGATATCGAGTTGAAATTAAAACCATATACTCAGGTCTATAGTTCCTTGAAGCTGTGAAAAAATCATAGGTTTTCCACGTAAATCCCGATCCCGTGGGAATTCCTGGACAAAAAGTAGCCTATGTGTTATTTTACCAAATTTTATTCTGATCCGTTCAGTTGTTTTCGCATAAAAGTGTAACAAACATCCATACATGTATTCATCCATCCTCATAAACTTTCGCATTTATAATATTATATTAGTAATATACTCAGTTTTATAATACAGACCATGAGCCTAGCTTAGGCACCAGTCTCCCACAGTATGTTTTTTTTATTGATAATAAGGTTCGCGTTTGACCACCATCTCACCTGATGGTAAGTGATGATGTGGTCGAAGATGGAGCACGCTTACCTAAAAGTAACCTATTCATTCTTGACTTAAAGACCCCTAGGTTATAGCTATCGGGAAACACAGACTCCGGCAGGGAATTCCACTCCTTAGCCGTACGCACAATGAAGGTATTCGCAAAACGTTTAGTGCGTATAGATGGGATGTCCACCGTGTAACGATGGCGCATCGCCGTTTGTCTTGTAGTCCGTTGATGGAACTGGCTTGACGGAATTAGATTGTGTAATTCCATCGCACACTCCCCGATATAATAAGATATAATGTTTGTATAATAAGCGCACAATGAAATATACATTCCGGGTAAACGAAAGAGATGAATATATTAATAGTTGCTCTCTGACTGTTGACACTGCTGGCGACGATTCGCTTCACTAGTTCTGTCGCTGAGCGACAAGAGCTGTCAAAGATAATACTCGCTCAGCGATGCTCGCTTGGCGGTCAGAAAGCGAGTAAATCGCCGATAGTTAGTCGTTTTCTCGCCGGCAGTCGGACAACTGCCTAAACATCGTTATTTCATTTCATTAATATTTATGTACAAAATGTGTAAAACGATAATATTGTGGCCAGAAAATACTTATACTTAAGCTTACTTACTCTGGTATCTGTTGTGTTCCAGTGCCTGCTTCTCCTGAGCTACTTGGTCCGAAATGGCTCGGAGCGGGTGGTGACGTCAGCCAGGGAACACATCTACGATCTCCGCTCGCTGGAGAACTACACGTATGTCGATGATGTGGGGAAAGATCAGGTAAGGACTTGGTTTTTTATAGGGTTCCGTACCTCAAAAGAGAAACGGAACCCATATAAGATCGCTTTGTTGTCTGTCTGTCAAGACCCTTAATTTCGGGAACGTGTGGAAACATATACTCAGGTCTACAGTACCTTGAAGCTCTTAAAAAATAAAACTTCTCGATTGACGTAAAAAAAAAGATACGGCCGTTTACGTCGCAGAAAACGCATATTTTGAGAAGGGAATCAAATTGATAGGTTACTTCCCGTTATGTTGAAACTATGCCGTTAACCCAGTACCTAGCTTACACGATACCCTTTGACAAGAGTGGTGTCAGGGTTCTGGCTTCGGACGTTTGGCAACGATTATCAAACATGTACAAATTACAGCCGGGATCAACGAATTAACATGTTTTCTGAGACACGGAGGAATCTCAATAATATGTTAAGATGGTTACCCATCCACGGGCTGACCTTAGCGAGCATTGCTTAACCTTGAAGATTGACTTGTGCATCTGTTATTATTTAGCCAAGATTATCTGAAAAGATTATCACATAACAAACAAAGATTATATGAAAATTTTGTTTTGTTAGTGGTAAAGCTTGCTTTAATTGTCACAGGGTAGTATTTAAACGCAAATCAAAAAATATCCTTTTTCTATGCAGTAAGATTCCGAATTCCCATCAAAATTACTGATTGCACAGCAAAATATTCAACTCAAAATATCACTAAACACACTACAATTTATTTTCGCAGCGTACAGCGATTTTTCCTAAAGCAAAAGCTTTTTCATCAATGCACAGCTAATAATCTTAATGCACATTATACATGTTAACTCTTTTTCTTTTAAATATAGCTTCTATTTTTATATTATTTACAGCAGTTTTTCTAAATAAAACAGCATTTTATTAGTCACAGTCGTCTTATTATTTATTAATTACCATATAATGAGATCAGCAAAAAAAAAACTAGATACAAAATTGTAATTTATTGAATTATTAAAGCGGGTCTTGCTTTCGCGGGGCGGATTTTATGGTGTAGCAACTAAATCTATTGTTAGGCGACAACAGTTTTTACGCAAAATCGACGGAGCCCCGCTTGGCGGGGCTCCTATTTCTGGGTGGTTTAAAGATAATAATCATTAAATTTGCCGAGCATGGCTTCTTGAAAATTAAGACAAATATGATGAACAGGTTTTGTTGTACTTACTGGTTAATATGCGACTGGGATAGTTATTTTGCTATGAAATATGGAAAATTTGCTGTGCAGTCAGTATTTATGCTATGTATGTAGTATTTTTGTACAAAAATAAATTTAACTGTATTGCATTATGAGGAAAAAAGTAATGTCATATCGTCGTTGTCGTATGTCGTTGATGTATAATTCCGAATTATCTGCAGTTTGAGTTTTGTTAAACATTTAGTGTATTTGTAGTGAAGTAAGTTATTTGATGTAAAAAAGAATATAAATGATGAGTATGTATTGATAGGCGATTATTTATTTGATATGCAATAATATGATTTCAGGGTATAAACATAAGGCACAAAGTGCGAGAGCTGATAGACTTCATACAGGACGATGAGAAGTTACGAGAAGAAAGAAAGAAAGCCAAGAAGAACAAGGACAAGTATATAGGTCAGGGTCAGTTAACTTACTTACTTATTTAACTAACAGGCCCGAGCCGAACTTAACACGGGCCCAACTTTGAGGACATCGATATAAATCTATATCTATACATATAATTAAAAGTAAAAAAGTGTCTGTACATTTCATATTAAAAAAAAACATAATAGAGAAAAAATATAAAGAAATTGTCTGTCTGTTTATACACGCTAATCTACGGACCTACTGGAAGGATTTGAATGAAATTTGATAAGTAAATAGTTGAGATCCTGGTATAACACATTTATATCTTGGAATTCCCACGGGGTCGGGATTTACGTGAGAATTACTTCCCATGCGAACGAAGTCGCGGGCAGAAACTAGTAATAAATAAATCTTTATTGAGATAAAATGAGGACACAAGACACTGTGAAGGCTCTGAATCCCGATCTAGGTTAAAAGCTGTATATCAAGAACTAGAAATAACTACTAAATGATTTTTATTTTGTAAGAAGATTGAACATGTTGTAAGAGAATTCCACTTCTTAGCCGTACGCACAGTGAAAGTATTCCCAAAACGTATAGATGGGATGTTCTCCACATAAGTGATGCTACTGAGGAGAGTGAGCATTTATGATTGATCTGTGTCTATGTGTTTGTGCAGGTATGTCTTCGGATGCTGTAGTGATGGGCATGCGAGGCGGATCCGCCTGGGGAGACTATAGCGACCGGGGCGCTGGAAATTGGGGTGAGTAGAGGAAGAAGAGGAAAGAATTAAAACAAATTCAATCTAATTGAGAACCTCCTCCTTTTTTGAAGTCGGTTAAAAATAGATTTATTTGATCGAGATGCAAAGGCACACGATAAATAAATATACAATAATAACAATAACTCAATTAAACAGCATTGCGTGTGTCTCACGGTATGCCAAATATGCTGTATACTTTATTTTAAATTTTAACTCGCTTTTATTAGGTCGACCTGTATGTAATTAACTATGTAATGGAATCTATGGTAACTAATATAACCTTCTTCCAAGGGTCGTAGCGTAATGAAAATTGGCAGCTGTATGACAGACAATACAATAATATGGTACTGTCGAACTGATCTGATGATGGAGCCGGAAGATATGAACTGGAACTTCATGATGGAAAATCGTATCATAGCTGTTTTGGATTTCTTAGAAAAGTTTTGTAATGAACTTTGACCACGATTAGGTTTCAAGGTCTGATAATGAAGCCGGAAGATAGGCACTGGCATTCCATGATGGAATATCGTATCATAGTCGTGTTTGCACTTGTGAGAAAGGCCACGTAATGGACTTTGAACACGATCAGGTTTCAAGGTTATAACAAACCTAAAGAAAATCCGTTATCGGTTTTCTTAACCTTTTTGAATTACCGCGTAATCCATAGATTTATTTTTCATAGATGTCACTTTCAAAACCTCATTTTTTTTTTACGTGCATTTATAAAAGCGTGTTTTTCTAGTGTTTTTTAAACTATTAATTTATTTTTAAATATTTTATGGCTGTCTACTCACACGTAAATATTCATTTTTGTTATTTCCTTTTTGCAATTAGGTACATTTATATTAGCTTAATAATAGACGAATGAATGGTCCTTATAACACAGGATTTTCCTAGCATAGGGGCCATCGAACAAAAGGACTTGAAAAATCATATATACTTTTTTGTAAATTCTAAATAATAAAATTCTAGAAATAGGCCCAGTTCAGTAAATGCCAGACAACGTTTAACCCTCAAAAGCCTAATGCGAAAATGCGAAGATGAATGGTAGAAAATGACAGCTGGGACCAAAGACTTAACATTCTTTACGAGGTACGAAGGAATCTCGATGTGTAAAGATGGTCACTCATCCAAGTCCTGACCTCGGCAAGCGATGCTTAACCTCGAAGATCGACCCTGTTATTGTTTAGCTACCAGTTCCTCCAGATAACATTTCTAATTCATAGCCCGTATCTTTAAATGTGTTTCTGCACATAAAACAGTGAATTGTCAATTTTTTGTCGATTGTGTAGAATAGAATAGCATAGAATATTATTTATTTGCAACAATTCGAGTACAGAAAGTTGATAGATATACATTAAAGAGTCCATCATATTCTACCAGGTAACTGGTGTGTAAATATTTAAGACATTATTGAAAATCTACATTAGGAAATAAATTTCCTAGAACTAAATTAATTTGCCCGCCGGGGTTGCGGAAATGTACTAAAAAGATACCGCGGCCCCGGAACTTACGGGCAGCTGAAGGGACAGGGTGGGTTTTTAGTCAGTAGAAGTCTGACACTCCCTTCCGCTTTACCCAGAGCGGGAGAAGTTATTCGAAGATTTGCCCACTCAGAAAAAAAAAGAAAAGAACTAAATTAATTATTTATTCTAAAGAAGAATTTAAAGATTTTTTTTTTATAATTCGACGCTATCCAATAAACTATTTTTACTATTCTTTGCCACTGTATAGTCATTTGCTTAACTTTTTCTATGTTTAAGTTAGCTTCCAGTCTAACCGCATGGAACGTCTGCGTATTTGTCCTCCAGTAGCTGGATAACACGTTACCCTTCTTTCTACTGCAGTTTATTTAATAATAACATATACATTACAAACAGAATAACAAACATATTAGATGCATATTGATTTTCTTTTATATGATTGAATAATTGCCTCATTGGTTTAGTGGACGCGTGCTTGATTGCTGAGCATGAGGTCTGGAGTTCGATTCTATTCGGATTCGCATTCGAAATCGGTTAGTAGGAATAGTCCTACTAACCGATTTCGAATCCGAATAGAATCCGGTAACCCTGTATAATACGCATCTAATAATAGTATTAGATGCGTATTATACAGGGTTACCAGTTAAGTCGACCTAGATCTGTTAAGGGCGTGTAGTTTCCATCGTTTCTGACTGCTTCGACTATGAAACAGCCTACCCTAAACCAAATAATAGTCCTCCAGACCGATTTCGGCCATGGTAGCCAATCTCGTTGGAGATAAGCCAGCAGCACAGGAGATATTATATTGCACTTGTTCTCTATTCGTTTACTGTCATTGTCCGATGTGTCGGCAATCTGACACGACCAGAGAGAGGTGAGGCGCAGGACCAACAGCTAAACGTGCTTTCCGAGTCACGGTGGTGTGATAACCCACACCACCAACTGCCAAACCCCGAGCTATTACTGAGAAGTTTTCGAAATAGAAAAACCCTGTATACAACGTGTAACGGAAACCCCATATCTATCCAAAACACGGAATAGAAAATACAGTGGAAGTGCCGCTCAGATATCGCACGCGTGTCAACATTAAGCACAGATGCGCGACATTAGCTTATTCGCTGTCAGATTCATGTCGCGATTGGTTGTCTCTAAAATACACGAAATATTAGAAATTATGCCTTGTTGTGCGGTTTGGACCTGCAAAAACGAAAGCAGTAAATAAAATGTATCTTGTGGAGGCGTATCGTATCATCGATAAGTATTAAAGTTTGTTAATTTTAAATATATTTGATTTTAATGACAATACCACATTTCATGACTTCAATGCAAACTATAAACAAACTTATTGTCATTAGCACAACGTTTAAATCTATTTGGTCATAACCGGAGGAACATACTATAAATTCTAGTAACTTCGACGCTACTCAATTAGGGATGGGACACATTCGTAAAGTAGGTCTGTGTCGATAATTTTTATTTATTTCTAACTCTTCATTTCATAGCTGGCACCATCATTCAGAAAATTGAGATTGGTCGGTTTATGTGTATAATTCATAAATGTTTAACTGAGATTGCACAGAAATGTCGATGTTTTAACCACACGTAGCCCGTCTGTAGTAGATACGGGTCGCTAATCGGACCGCCTATTGTACACTCATTTTTATAAATGATTGTCCTGTGTTAAATTGAGGTGTACAATAAATTATATATCACACTAATATTATAAGTCAAAAGTTTGTGTTTGTTACTTCTTCACGCTCGAAAGGCTGAACGGATTTCAATGAAACTTGGTACATGGGTAGACCATGTCCTGGAATAGAACATAATTATGAATTTTTTTCTGAGACTATGTTCCCTTGGGATAATTTTCTACTTTCACGCGGGCGAAGCTGCTGTTAGCAGCTAGTAGTCAATAAAGATAACATCACATAATGTAAACCGTAACACATATTAACACATTCCGGATATTGACCTCAAAAAAAGTAAAAAAGTAATTTAAATATTTCCGTTTTCCCCAAGATTCTTTTATTAAAGAAAATGGATGTTTATTGGGTCGTCAATATTCCAAAACATAATCTATCATCAATTAGGGGAATTTCCTACGTCTAATCATATATTATTACCGACTTAATGAAAGCCATCACGGGAAAATATATTAATATACGCTTTCATCACCTTTTAAAATCTATATATATATATATATATAACTCAAAGGTGACTGACTAATTGACTGACTGACATAGTGATCTATCAATGCACAGCAGGCGCGTGCACAGGATTATGACAGGGTATGCGGCGGAGTAATCGGTCACAAAAACTTTTTCTTTTATAGATTTTTAGCATAGCCACAGCCACACATCGAAGCATGGTGGCGATGCGTGGCTGTGGCTAAGCTAAAAATCTATAAAAGAAAAAGTTTTTATGACCGATTACTCCGCCGCATACCCTGTCATAATCCTGTGCACGCGCCTGATGCACAGCCCAAACCACTGGACAGATCGGGCTGAAATTTGGCATGCAGGTAGATTTTATGACGTAGGCATCCGCTAAGAAAGGATTTTGCGAAATTCCCACGGGATCGGGATTTACACGGGAAAAACTTCCCACGCGGGCGAAGCCGCTGGCACAAGCTAGTTAAACATAAAACTATCAAAACGGCAATTATTAAACAAATATGTATAATTTCAAGGTCAATAAATATTTTTAATACTATCTATTAACATTTCATTGAATACTAGCTTGTGCCAGCGGCTTCGCCCGCATGAAATACTTTGTTATATGATTTATAGCCTATCTATAGCACTCAAGAATAAAGCAGCTACATATTAGGGAAAGAATTTTCAGAATCGGTTCAGTAGTTTCAGAGATTACCCTTATACAACGTGTAATGGAAACCCCATATCTATCCAAAAGGGCTGAAGACAGCATCTGGTATGGAGTCTCTGCACAGTTTCAGCACAAAATAACTTATTCAAAGAATTGATACCAAATTATTGGTTTCATATATTTCTTCAATACCAATCATAACAAACGTGTCACAGCACTACGAGGGTCAATACCTTTCCACGTCACTTGCCAATAACACGATAATTATTTTCGTTCTTCTTAATTTGAAAAATTCTGTCTCTGGTATCAGTGTATTGTAATTTGTAATAAGTTCTACACACGTAGACTTAGGATTACAAAACCCTTGCCATATCGTTTGTTATCATCCAAAGAAGCCATGCACTTGGTTTGTATATACCTTTTAAATTACACATTGTATACAAACTTACAAATTTAACCTCTTTAATATTAAAATAGATTCTATTTTTTGAAGATGATCAACCTTTTTCCATTACTGAGCATTTGTATGATGTCGATAAATTATTACATTGCTCACACGAATAAAATACGTAACATCGATATTAAAATATCGATGTTTGTCTACATCTATATTTGAGTAGCAAAAGACATTACATGTGCATGCAAATATGACATCGTATGATGTCGATAAATTATTACATTGCTCACCCGAATAAAATACGTAACATCGATATTAAAATATCGATGTTTGTCTACATCTATATTTGAGTAGCAAAAGACATTACATGTGCATGCAAATATGACATCTATTTCAAAGTATTTAGCGTTCTGAATAGAATAAATTGGTTTCAGCGCCATCTAGCGTTGAGTAGCTGAAGTCGTTATAAATTGTTCGATTTAAGTTTTTTAAACGATAAACTCCTTTATTGATTATGTCATGTCAAATAATAACAACTTTCGGTCATTGTAATAAGACTCAATTTTTAACAGTATTAAGAAGATGATTTGTTAAAGTTGCGTTTCAACTTTGTAGCCAATTATATCAATGTTTTTTACGTGTGTAATCGGCAATTTGATTTGCAAATGTGTGAGTTTGGCGACACTGGTTCTCGTTTTGAGAGAGTGTAAGGGCACTTCTACTTAATTTTCTGTTCTGTGATCCAAAAGGACTGAAGACAACATCTGGTATGGAGTCTCTATGCAAAGTTTCAGCTCAAAATAAGTGACTCACAGAATTGACCATAAATTATTGGTTTCATATGTTTCTTGAATACCAGTAATAACAAATGTGTCACAGCACTATGAGGGTCATCACTTTCCACGTCACTTGCCAATAAAACGATAATTCTCTTCGTTCTTCTTAATTTGAAAAATTCGGTCTCTGGTATCAATGTATTGAAATTTCTAATATGCTCCACACATGTAGACATAGGATTAGAAAACCCTTGCCATATCGTTTGCTATCATCCAAAGAAGCCGTGCACTCGGTATGTATATTCCCTTTAAATTACACGTTCTATATCCCTACAGTACTCAAGTCTTTCTGTATGAATTTTTGCAGAGGAACCTAAAGAAAGGAATGATGATGATGACTATGAGAGAGATGACTCAGACGGGGACTACAGCCACGGACCGCCACGGGAGCGGAAACCTCAGAAGTAAGTTACACGTGTATTGTGTTTAACTTTTACATTAATTTGTGCCTTCAGACTAAGCGATAATGGTTGTCGAAATCTGATAGTAATGCAGCATTCTTTATCCATATTACTATCACATACTGCTATTATAAATATTTTATTATTTCATTTATATTTTTTTATACATCCTTATCCTTACGTATTATAAAACAAAGTCTCGCTGTGTCTCTCCGTATGTAAGCATTGCATTCATAACCCAAAAAATTGTGTCAATTTTCAATCTTAAGTAGACAGACTCTGTTTCTTTTTTTTTTTTGAATTATTTAAAACGATCAATCTCACAGTGCATTATTTTCATGTAATTTCACCAGTTCAGGCAGCGTAAGACAAAAAATTAAGGACCACTATTTACGCCACACCCTGTATATAAAAAAAAAAATGGAATCATAAAATATTTATAATAGCAGTATGTGACAGTAATATGGATAAAGAATGCTGCATTACTATCTAATACTCGGTATAATCCACCTTTACGGGTACCGTAATGGTAGCCGTAGTTTTAGTCGGAATGTTTAAATTAACTTTAGATAAGAGGTCGGGGCTATCAATATTATTGTTTAAAATTTTTAACAGTAGAATACAATCAGAGATCTCGCGGCGAGTACTTAATGGAAGTAAAGGTGTCTGCCCACTATCCCGTAGCATACCATGACCGTACTAGGACCGTTTCAGACAAAAAACTATTCTTTGTATTGAGAAGTATGAGACTATGCCCACGAGACCGTTCCGTCACCGGCCGACACCGTAGCGTGCCAAGCACGGGCCGTCAACTATTCGTCGGAGGGAATATTTTGCCGGTGCGGACACGCTACGTGCATGGCACGCGACGTTGCCAGACCGCTGCGCGCAGGCGGCTAAACGGTGACTGAGCGGGGAGTATGACCGTTACAAACCCGTTTTAAATGCGTTGTAGCAGCAGTTTTACAATGTCATTTTCAATTTATTTCAGCAAATCGTTAAATTTGAATGTACACATTCGGAAGTACTGAAAAAACTTTTCTTCGTCATCAACTAAGTGCCTGAATAATGTCCAATATTCTCCTCCGTTTTGCGTTTTTTTTATAGAATTGTGAATCCAGTAGCGTCGAGTGTTTTTTGGGCATTCCTCTTCCTCTTCATCCAAAATGATAGCAATCATTGCCAGTTGTTCAGTCGTTAGTTTCCTTATAGCCATAACTATTTCAATATTTCACCACTTTAACGCGTCTACGCAACACTGATATTTGTACGAGAATGAACCGATGCTTTACGAGTGTATTGAAAGGGTTTCTGCCGTGTTACATACGGGCATCATACAGATTAAATACGGGTTACATACGGGTTGTAAACGGGTTCAGAACGCTGTCGGCCCGCTTCAGTGGGCGAAATAGAGCGTATGGGATTGCTTTCCGTGCCGGATACGTTCATAGCACGGTCATGGTATGCTACGGGATAATGGGCAGAAAGCTTAAATGAAATTTTCTACACAGACTGGTAGTTATTGGAGAAGATCCCGTATATCTTCTGATGAAAACATAAATATTTGATAAACCTTTTTGAATACCCTCAATTCGGTCTTTATATTTATTGTAACCTGGATTCCAGATTTCAGAAGCATATTCCAGGTTACTCCTCACGAAAGTGCAATACAGAATTTTAAGGGTTTTTGCTTTACTAAAACATTTTGACAGTCTCATGATGAATCCCAAAGATTTAGACGCTTTAGCTACTATAGCATCCACGTGAGAGTCAAATATAAGTTTAGAATGAAAGTGTAAAACCTGACCATTCAGAGTATACGACGTGACTAAGACCGACCGTTTTCGAGAATACGTTACGACCGAGCATTTTGCTGGATTAAGATCTAACGTACTTGCTTGACAATATACTTCCAGTCGAAGAAGATCAGCCTGAAGTGCAAAATTATCATTTAATGATGATATAGCAGCATAGATTTTTATATCATCGGCAAAACAGTAATTTTGATGACAGTAGACATGAGTCGATGTCGTTTACATAGACCGTGAATAATAAAGGACCCAATAGCGATCCTTGAGGACAACCGCTAGGGACAGAAATCCAACTAGAAATGTAATTATGTAGTGCTACTGCTTGAGATCGATTCTCCAGGTAAGAGGAGAACCATCTCAGCAGGTCACCATGAACACCCATACTGCTAAGCCTCTGAAGAAGGATTTTGTGGTCAGTACTGTCAAACGCTTTGCTATAGTCAGTGTAAACGACATAGACTTGATGACCTTTATCCATGGCGGCAGTAATGAAATCATTTAGCAAAACAAGATTCGTGACCGTAGACTCGCCTCTAAGAAAACCATGCTGAAATGGGCTAAATGAGTTTTTAAAAGCGGCATACACCTGGTCTTAAACGATCCTTTCAAAAATGTTAGCTATAATACACAGTTTAGAAATCGGCATATAATTGGTTATTTCAGTTTTGTCACCTTTTTTGTGGATGGGTGTTATAAACGCCGATTTTCATATTTCCATATTATAAACTTATATTTAGCTATATTACTGTAAAGTTTCATATAAATCCAATCGGTAGTTTTTGCATGAAAGAGTATCAAACATCCATTCATCCTCACAAACTTTTGCATTTATAATACTGGTATGATTTCCTGAAAATAAAGCCTTATTTTATTATTTATAATGTACTTGTATTGTTTGCAGAGAAAATGTATACCGCGACTCAGAAGTAGTAAGTTCGAGTCCCCCCCGCGCGCTTACATTCGACGACGTGCGAGCTCTACCGCTCGACGCGCGCCCCGAGCGAGCCGAGCGAGCGGAGCGAACCGAGCGAGCGGAGCGGAAAGCGCCTCAAGCCTTCAGTATCAACCTCAAGAGTCCTGCTAAACAGAAGCCCAGCACTCCGGTCAAGAAGATTGATCTAGGTAACGTAAAAGCTGATAATATATCTATACTAACATTAAAAGAGGACAGATTATTTTTTTTTTTTTTTTTTTTTACCAAATAGGCTCTGAAAGTACCGGACCGATTTTAACGGTTTTTTCATCAATAAGAAGCTATATCATTAGAACTTAAAACAGGATATTTACCATGTGTACTTATTGTTTCGAGTTTCCGATATTTCAGCACTTGTGAGCGCCATGATCAAAGTGAGTTAATATCCCCCCCTACCTACAGGAGCACAAACCCTTTCTTGTTTTAAAACCATGGTAAAAGATCTCTATCTCTCTCTCATTAATTATGTAATTTGTTATCATTAATAGATTCGTTTTTATATTTCATAAGTATATATGCGTTTGTGTTTTGGGTATGTTGTTTATTTAATAGTAATTGATTGATGAATAAAAATGTTGGTACAACTCGTCTATCTTAATCTAAAACACAAAGTACATAGACATACGTTAAAGTTTTTTAAAGATAGAGTGAAACGTCGATGTGCTAGTTGGAACCGTGTGACAGACATCGACACATTCCTCCTACACTATTGGTAGAGAGTATACAAATAGCAATACAAAGTCTGCATTTCGTTTTACTATACAGGGTGTGGCGTAAATAGTGGTCCTTACTTAAACACACTTTGAAGAGATAAACGATTTTATTTTATATTAGTATTCCATTCCTTAGGCGGGCGTACGCACAATGAAAGTATTCCCAAAACATTTTGTGCGTATGGGTGGGATATACCTACCACTTTGCAAATTAAAGATGCATGCTCAGCGATTTTTTTTCATTTTTTATAATGTTTGTAATTTTGTATTTTTTTATCGTTTATTATTTACTAGCTTTTGCCCGCGACTTCGTCCGCGTGGAATAGTTACTTTGGGCTAACGTTAAATTTAACCCCGATTTTGAAGCATTCTTCATTGGTGCTCCTATTGGCCTTAGCGTAATAATATATAGCCTATAAGCATTTCTCTATAAATTGACTATTTAATTAAAAATATTTATTAAAAAATAATAAATATTATTTATTTATTTTTATTTATTTATTAGTATAGATAGCTGTTGCCCGCGACTTCGTCCGCGTTTCCGTTGTTTTTCGAAAAAAAAGTAGCCTATGTCCTTCCTCACGGTTCAGTGATTTTGATGTAACAGACAGATTAACTTTCGTAATTTAGTAGGGAAATACAATATGTCAATCTATAATACTGTTGAAAAATATCGCAATACGGAACCGCACAATATTATTGTTAATAGCTGTGCCTGCGACTCGGTCAGCGTGTAACGCCTTGTGTGTTATTAAGTAATATTGTTTAGATCACGTTCACATGAGGCTTAAGTACCTATAGAACGAAAATACTTCAGCGCAAAGCTTCCGGGTAAACTATGTTGAAAGTTGACCCGTCCGGCACGTGAACATAGAGATTTCTAGAACTGCTAACCCGGGAAAGAGCGACGTACAACTGACCATGCGAGAAACAACTGACACCGAGATCTACTCCAGCAACACGAAAAGTCTGCCCTTGAGCCTTATTAATTGTCATTGCATAACACACCGATACTGGGAATTGCGTTCTTTTAAATTGGAATGGAAAATTATGGGAATTCTGGGAATAAAGACAGTTTCTCCTGCACCGCAACCTGTTAAAATTTGAGCCTCGATTATATTTTGTTGCAACTGGGTTACTTTTAGCTGATTTCCATTGCAAAGTTGTGGTGGTCTTAAATTTCGGAGCAGAATAATCGGAATGCCAATTTTTAAACAAATTTAAAAATTCTATCGGGTAATTAGTGGCTTCTTGTTCATCGACCATTCTATTTATTGAACTATAAACTTTGCTTTCCCCCTGTATATTCGACAGTATTTTGTTATTAATCTCAAATGCCTGGTCGTTGCGAGGAGTTAAAATAGATCTTTCGCATAGCCAAGAATTGTCCCTATTTAATATATTTGTTACGTCAGCGTAAACAGACGATATAAGATGTGGTTGGGACTGCACTGCACTCAGGCGTCAGAATAAGTTTTCCTTGGTGTAGTTGTGGATAGATACCTTCACCAATCTTTAATAATGTATCACAAAATTGACGATCATCCGGGTTATCTCCAGTTCTCACTCGCATGTTTATAGTCAAATGCACCGATTGTATATCACGCCACAAATAATAGCTTTTCAGGCAAGCCCTAATCTCATCAGCTCGGGTTCCCCGTGGTATTATCGGTAAGGTTTGTCGGAAATCACCACAAAATAAAACCGTGATACCGCCGATTGGTCTATCAGTTTGTCTTATATCCCTTAAAGTTCTGTCTACCGCTTCTACTCCTTTTCGATGGGCCATCGTACATTCATCCCATATGATTAAATGTATGAAGCTCGCGCTCGGTCGTCCCGCCTTTTTATACCTTCGGCCGCGAGACGCGTCGAGCGCGGCGACCGATTCTCAAAAATAATCCTTATAGCATGATTCAGTATTCACGCACGATGGCTTATTATTAGCGTATTTCATGTATAACTTTGGTGTTTTTATACCGATTTATATGATTCTTTTTTATGGAATAGTTAATAATGTTAACTTTTTCAATTAGGGGTGACTGAGAGTGTTATAAACGTAAGAGTAGATAAATATTATAATCAGAAAGCTTCGAACTGCTAAGCTATCGGGAGTTACACGTGTTATTGTGAGTCAAACATAAAAGATAGACATATTCTGTCGTGGGATATTTTTTATATAATTTTTAGGAGAACATTTCCGTCATGAAATGATTTCTGTGTAGCTTTAACCATTAAGGTTGCACACGCGACAGAAGCTTAAAAAATGGAGTAACTTCTTCAGTTTTCCCAACATTTCCCTTCACTGCTCTGCTCCTATTGATTGTAGCGTGATGAAAAGTATACTATAACCAGCTCAGGAGTATGAAAAATAATTGTACCAAGTTTCGTTAAAATCCGTCGAGTAGTTTTTGTTTCTATAACGGTTATACAGACAGACAGACAGAAAGACAGACAGACAACAGACAAAAATTTTACTGATTGCATTTTTGGCATCAGTATCGATCCCTAATCACCCCCTGATAGTAATTTTGGAAATATATTTCATGTACAGAATTGACCTCTCTACAGATTTATTATAAGTATAGATAACATGCGAATATATTTGTTACAAACATAAACATACCACATAAGCCATCGAGGGTTTATCTGTGATATGCTATCGGCGATATTTCGATGCCATTAAAAGTGACACTTATTCTTGAATCTAAACACTTTTTAGATTGTCGTGGTTCGATCTAGAAAGCATTTCTTTAGCACTTTACAGCAGTATGTATGTATGGTGTTGTGTGTCTTCATTCGAATAAACGTTTTTCAGTTTCAATTATTTTTTTCAAATATGTAACTAGCAATGTGGGTAGCATTCACATTACTAGCAATTTTGTTAACCCCTGCAACTAAGTTAAATAATTATGCTTGTGTCTGGAGTTGGTTCACGGCAATAGTGCAATGGGTGGGGTTAGAACTCGTAACCTCTCGATCACAAGTCCGACACCTTGTCCATTAGGCTACTGACGCTTAGTTATTATTATTTAGTATGTAGTGAGTAACAATGTCTCTTCCTATGTACAGGAGCGGCAGCATCGTACGGCAAGGTAGCATCAGCTAATGCTGTTAGTACAGCCGCGGGAGGTACCACACAGCAGTCTGCAGAACTGCTCGACGATCTGTTCAAGACATGTGCTCCGCCCTCTCCCTCCGCCGCTGCGCCCTCCGCACTAGATGACTTCGACCCCAGGTAACACACCATAGGGGACATCTCGCTCTAGAAGATAGAGAGCGTAGAGTCATTCTACAGTAAGGTAGCATCAGCTAATGCCGGCGGCAGCACAGCCACGGGAGCAGGTAGGTGCACAGCAGTCTGCAGAACTGCTCGACGATCTGTTCAAGGCATGTGCTCCGCCCTCTCCCTCCGCCGCTGCGCCCTCCGCACTAGATGACTTCGACCCCAGGTAACACACCATAGGGGACATCTCGCTCTAGAAGATAGAGAGCGTAGAGTCATTCTACAGTAAGGTAGCATCAGCTAATGCCGGCGGCAGCACAGCCACGGGAGCAGGTAGGTGCACAGCAGTCTGCAGAACTGCTCGACGATCTGTTCAAGGCATGTGCTCCGCCCTCTCCCTCCGCCGCTGCGCCCTCCGCACTAGATGACTTCGACCCCAGGTAACACACCATAGGGGACATCTCGCTCTAGAAGATAGAGAGCGTAGAGTCATTCTACAGTAAGGTAGCATCAGCTAATGCCGGCGGCAGCACAGCCACGGGAGCAGGTAGGTGCACAGCAGTCTGCAGAACTGCTAGACGAGCTGTTCAAGACATGTGCTCCGCCCTCTCCCTCCGCCGCTGCGCCCTCCGCACTAGATGACTTCGACCCCAGGTAACACACCATAGGGGACATCTCGCTCTAGAAGATAGAGAGCGTAGAGTCATTCTACAGTAAGGTAGCATCAGCTAATGCCGGCGGCAGCACAGCCACGGGAGCAGGTAGGTGCACAGCAGTCTGCAGAACTGCTCGACGATCTGTTCAAGACATGTGCTCCGCCCTCTCCCTCCGCCGCTGCGCCCTCCGCACTAGATGACTTCGACCCCAGGTAACACACCATAGGGGACATCTCGCTCTAGCAGATAGAGAGCGTAGAGTCATTCTACAGTAAGGTAGCATCAGCTAATGCCGGCGGCAGCACAGCCACGGGAGCAGGTAGGTGCACAGCAGTCTGCAGAACTGCTCGACGATCTGTTCAAGGCATGTGCTCCGCCCTCTCCCTCCGCCGCTGCGCCCTCCGCACTAGATGACTTCGACCCCAGGTAACACACCATAGGGGACATCTCGCTCTAGCAGATAGAGAGCGTAGAGTCATTCTACAGTAAGGTAGCATCAGCTAATGCCGGCGGCAGCACAGCCACGGGAGCAGGTAGGTGCACAGCAGTCTGCAGAACTGCTCGACGATCTGTTCAAGACATGTGCTCCGCCCTCTCCCTCCGCCGCTGCGCCCTCCGCACTAGATGACTTCGACCCCAGGTAACACACCATAGGGGACATCTCGCTCTAGCAGATAGAGAGCGTAGAGTCATTCTACAGTAAGGTAGCATCAGCTAATGCCGGCGGCAGCACAGCCACGGGAGCAGGTAGGTGCACAGCAGTCTGCAGAACTGCTCGACGATCTGTTCAAGACATGTGCTCCGCCCTCTCCCTCCGCCGCTGCGCCCTCCGCACTAGATGACTTCGACCCCAGGTAACACACCATAGGGGACATCTCGCTCTAGCAGATAGAGAGCGTAGAGTCATTCTACAGTAAGGTAGCATCAGCTAATGCCGGCGGCAGCACAGCCACGGGAGCAGGTAGGTGCACAGCAGTCTGCAGAACTGCTCGACGATCTGTTCAAGGCATGTGCTCCGCCCTCTCCCTCCGCCGCTGCGCCCTCCGCACTAGATGACTTCGACCCCAGGTAACACACCATAGGGGACATCTCGCTCTAGAAGATAGAGAGCGTAGAGTCATTCTACAGTAAGGTAGCATCAGCTAATGCCGGCGGCAGCACAGCCATGGGAGCAGGTAGGTGCACAGCAGTCTGCAGAACTGCTCGACGATCTGTTCAAGGCATGTGCTCCGCCCTCTCCCTCCGCCGCTGCGCCCTCCGCACTAGATGACTTCGACCCCAGGTAACACACCATAGGGGACATCTCGCTCTAGAAGATAGAGAGCGTAGAGTCATTCTACAGTAAGGTAGCATCAGCTAATGCCGGCGGCAGCACAGCCACGGGAGCAGGTAGGTGCACAGCAGTCTGCAGAACTGCTAGATGAGCTGTTCAAGACATGTGCTCCGCCCTCTCCCTCCGCCGCTGCCCCCTCCGCGCTAGATGACTTCGACCCTAGGTAACACACCATTCACGAGGCCCAAAGAAAGAAAGAAAAATTTAATGGCAATATGGCCTATACAAATTAAACACATACTTTAACAATAACTATACATAAACTTATTTACAAACACAATATAAATATTTTAAAGTGCTAAATTCCTCCTTTATGTAAGTCCACAGATGTTCAATGTCAAAAGACTAGGTATTTAGGGCCTTCCTCTTGATTAAAATGTTTGGATCAAAGTTATACTCCAGAACTTAAGGGCAGTTGAAGGAACAAGGTGAGTTTTTAGTCAGTAGAACTCTGACACTCTCTTCCGCTCCACCCAGAGCCGGAGAAGTCATTGGATAATTTTCCCCCCCGAAAAAAAAAGAACTAAAGTAATAGGAGCTTCATCATCACCTGTTTAGCCGTTTCCCAACTATGTTAGAGTTGGCTCGCAGTCTAAGCGGATGCATTTTTGTATTAGTGTTGTACATGGAGCGACTGCCTATCTGACCTCCACAACCCAGTAACTGAGTAACACGATATCCCTTGGCTAGACCTGTCAGATTTACTGGCTTCTGACAACTCATAACGACTGTTAAAGATGTCCGAATGACAGCCATTCTTTCCGAGGCACGGGGTATCACATCTCCAAGTTCCAAACTCCGGGCTACTGAGAGGTTCCTTACAGGAAATCCCAATAGCACTTTTTGCATAACCCGGGAATTGAACCTGAGACCTCGTGCGCAGCAGCCGTGCTTGCAACCACTCGACCAACGTGGCAGTTTGGCGGGTCAGCTCGTGTTTAATATATAATCAATATTTATGCTAACATTTAGTATTCAATCAATTTCAGAGCGGAAGAACCTCCACTCCCGCGCAAGGTCTCAAACGAATTCGGCGACTTCACAAATGCTTTCGGCCCTCCCGCCAACAATAACGAAGGATTCGCAGACTTTTCAAGTGCATTCACCGACACTAACAGCAATAGCAATAATGTTATGAACTCTAGCAATAACCTGATGAGTTCCAGCAACAACATGTTGAGTTCCAGCAACAACCTGATGAATTCCAGCAACAATTTGATGAATGTGGGCAACAGTTTGCTTAGTTCAAGCGCTAATATTGTCAATACAAGTAGTTTGCAGACAGGTGAGTTGATTAACACAGTCTTACTATCTTCTAATATTATAAATGCGAAAATTGTGAGGATGTATGTTTTTTGCTCTTTCACGTAAAAGCTACTGAACGGATCAGAATGAAATCTGGTAATTAGATAGTTGACATCATAGAATAAAATATAGGCTCCTTTTTGTCCAGGAATTCCCACGGGATCGGGATCTACACGAGAAAACCTTCCAACGCGAAGTCGCGAGCGAAAGCTTGTTATATTATACAACGTTGATTAAAGCGAGAGGCATTAAGTGAAACCACATTTACTATGTATAATTTTCAGGCTGCACACAAAAAATCTGATCAATAGAAGCAATAGTTTAGTCACAGGAATTTTTTTGAAGTTTTTTCTTAGTTAAAACATGATGTATCTTCCCGAGCAGCTGACTAAGTACTAACACATAGTTATCTAGGGTCGTACACCTTAAAACGACAAAAGTCACGCTACGATGCCCCTTTGTATAATAAGTTCGCAATACAAACAAGGAAGTTTTACTTTAATTATTCAGCTATTTTTAAATTCTTTGAAAAAAGTGATTTTGTATGTTTCTCTTAAAGTTTTTTAAATGGTTTCGGATTAACCATAAGCACGTATAGTATATGTGGTTTAATTAAATGCCTCTCGCTTTTATCAACGTTGTATAGCGTTATTATTAAAGCTTTAGCTAAATTAGTTTCTCTTCATCAGAATCTATAACAGAACACATTGGTGATGATAAGAAAAATTTAGGTATTTTGTTATTTTTTATTTGTTTGTAATAATTTCCTCTTATATATAAAATAATGATTAGTCCCATAAGTAACACATTACATAATCAATACTTGACATAAAGCAGAAATAATGTCATTAAGGTCAATATATATTTTTAAAAGTTTGAAGGTTTCTTTTTGCTAAATGTTTTTAAAAATTCATAGAACAAAAGTTGTTTTTATGATGTTAATAATACAGTCATGCGAGGTTGTTGTGACTAACCCTGTATAAAATTATTATATTTTAAACTATGGCAAACATTAGTAACCCTTTCCTACCTACTCCCTGGCAGCTGTAGTGCAGTAGTGACGTGGTACATTTGTCCGCAGGCGCGTCCTCTAACGTGGACCTGCTGAGCGAGCTGTCTCCGGAGCCCCTGTCCCCCCTGTCGGGCTTCAACGTGGACGCCCTCTCCTCACAGCTGGCCACCACCACGCTACAGCCTACCCTCACACCAGGTAACAACAAACTAACTAACACATCAATTTCGGCCTCATTTAGCTAAAATAAACTTAACACGCAAAAAAACATGACTTGTAAAAGTGCGCTTCACTCAGACTGGAAGGAGTCGTTTGATGATTTTCCCACCGAAAAAATAAATGATACATGTGACCCGACAGTCTTCAAAGCAACAGTGAAAAGGCATCTGTGCTCGCTCGTCCCATCGTAGACCTCATCTATCGCTTACCTTCAGGTGTGATCGAGGTCAAAAACGGACTCATTGTTTTCTACTTAACTTTCCCAACTATGTAACGGCTACCATTATAACTGGATGCTGCTGAGTGTTGTACAGTCGGCCAAGAAAGTGGTGTACCACCCTAAGGTTGAATATCGCTTGCAGATTCATAGGTGATAAAGATTAGTTTCGCTTGCAGATCTATTTTCTATTGCTGTCTTTATCTGATTATTGATAACGACTATTACTGTTTGTAACGTGACAGCTGTTCTTAGTTTGAACTTGATGGAACCAATGACGTCGTAAAATCAACGGCGGGGGGCTGTAGATTTTGATGACAAAATTGTATCTACAAATTCAGAATTGTAATCAACAAGTTACATAAAATTGTAAAGGCACAAGGCGAGTCCACAAACCTACAATTTCTGTAAACTTGTAATTACAATATCAATAAAAAACAAGCTAAAAATAGATTTATCCTTTTATTAAATTTCTACAATCAATTTTAAAATACTTATAACAAACAAAAACATAGCATATATAGTAATATTTAGAAGATATTGAAAATTTTTAAAAATTAGAAACGGGTGTAACCGCCGTTGGCCTCTATAACCTCTAAAAGACGAGACCTCATTGAACCAACAAGCCGTGAGCAAATATCGGTTCCCCGCATTTCCTCCCAGATATAATTACAGTGACTAATAAGAGCTTGTTTGGTTCTTTCATTTTGATGCGACCATCGTTGGACCATAAGGCCCCAAAGATTTTCTATCGGGTTGAGGTCCGGCGATCTTGAGGGCCACTGAATTACCCTTACGTCAGTGTGTGAACGAAACCAGGCTCTTACGATCCTCGCATTATGAATTGAACAATTATCTTGAACAAAATCAAATTGTGGCACTTCGTTCTCCGGGTAAACATTACGGACTGTCGGTAGCATTGCATTCTGAAGCACGTCGATATAATTTACAGCCGTCGCTCGAGGAGGTAGAGAACACAATTCTCCTACACCATCCGTACTCATCCAGCCCCAAATATTTACGGAAATTCGACCTGATTCTCTATTTGGGATTACATGATCATCTTTATACCGTGTTGAATTATATCGCCAAAGGTGAAGACGTCCATGCTGACTGGATTTAAACGTTTTTTCATCACAAAACACTGTATTAGACCAATCAAACTCTAAGTGCTCTCTGGCGAAGTTCAGACGAGCAAGTCTGTGAGCATCCGTCAAATATATTTTCTTGGCGTAATGCCTGTGGTGCAACCCCATGTAATGTAGATGATTCCTTATTGTTTGGGCACTCACATCGAACATCTCCGCAAAATGTTTTGTGGGCTTAAAACCATTGATTTCATATTCCCGTCTCATGAATTCTCTATCGTTATTGGAGAGTGCAGGCCGGCGACCACTTCTTCTGTGATCCAACAAACTTCCCTCCTCTCCTTCACGACGAATCCAAAAGCGGACAGAACGCCTCGATATATTCAAATTCCGGGATATCGCACTGATACTGCTTCCCTCATTAAATTGGGCAATTATTTGTGCTCTTTTGGCAATGGTCAAGTTGGCAGGCATTGAGATGATTTTATATGCAGTTGATTGAAAAATAACACGGAAAATATATCGATTTTTTGCATATATTTGACAAAATGTCAATTGTCAGTTTTCTTTTTCAAATGGAATTCGGTTGTCTAAATAGTTTTTATTACTTTTGTTTGGAAACATTTCAATTGCTTTGTAGAAACTAATGTCCTTTTCATTTATACTAAAGGTTAAAATGTCATGTACTTATATGTGACATATGACGTATGAATACTAAATACATAGGTTTACGTCATGATAATGTTGTCTCTTTCAGTAATATCTTTTTATAACGAACCTTGTTGTAATTTTCGATGACCGGGAAACTAAATCAAAACTGGTACACCACTTTCTTGGCCGACCGTATTAATTTTATCAATACATTACTCAAAGTTAGCGTGTAATGTCATAATTACATGAAATAGTCATACAGTGCGTCATAATAATTTTGTTCTTATAATTCTTTAATATGTAGATTACGGCTCGCTCTCATAGAGTTGAGGCGTGTGTCCCAGCATTGGCAACGTTATAGACTGAATTATTATTTGCCAGCATTCTAAAAGATTTTATAAACAACATTATAGGGTATACTTAATTACAAAGTTTTACATCAAGAAATTCTGAACTTTTTTTTATAAAAACAAAAATAGGTAGAACAATGTATTGTTTTTTTTGTGTTCCAATGAACTTTAATGTACATATATAAAAGTCATAATAATTTATATTGTCTAGTGTATTGTATTGTTTAGTCATGTCCGTTTTAAACGTAATTTTAATCTATATAATTACAATAAAAGCAAAATACCACTCACTGATTAATCACGAAATCTCAGAAACTACAAGTAGTAGGGCTCTCAAATTTTGCATGGGGGTTCCTTTTAGTACGTAGATGCTCGCTAAGACGGGATTTTGTGAAATTCCCACGGGATCGGGATTTACACGGGAAAAGCTTCCCACGCGTAAGAAGTCGCGAGCAACTGCTAGTGTATGAATATGTCCAAGCTACTAAATATATAACAATTTAGGTTTTTATTTCCTTGATTTTTGTGTTATGTTATTATTTTTTATTAAATACTAGTTGACCCGCCACGACTTCGTTCGCGTGGTATCCTACCCCTACGCAACCGATACTACTACCACTATCCTACCGATACCCTACCCATACCTTACTCTACCCCTACCCTACCCTACCCCTACCCTACCCTACCTCTACCCTGCACCTTCCCTACCCCTACACTACCCCTACCCTACCGTACCTCTACCCTACCGTACCTCTACCCTACCCTTGAGACCTTTTCTACTTTTCTCAACTTTTAAACCTTCACCTCCACGAACATTTCAAAACCAAGATAAGATAAATCCGTTCAGCCGTTCTCGAGTTTTAGCGAGACTAACGAACAGCAATTGATTTATATATATATAGATTATATATTTCGTTTGAAGTAATCAGCGACAGATTTTTTAGTAAGCATTTATCTCTAGACATTGGTCACTGATTATTTCAATAGTTTTTATTTAAATAAAATATTTATTAATTTTCAACAACAACAAAATTGAACGCGCGATATTTTATTTAAATCAATAAGAAGATTCGTTACATGGCCTTTTGTCATTAAAATCGAATCTTTATATAATAAAAACACATCTGGTATAATAAAAACTACATTCCACAAACTCGTATGTTTCGTTTTCTTTTACAAAAGTGCATGTGTGACAATAAAACAAGATGTACCCACATTTTTGGACACTTTCAGGATTTTTTTCTTTGCAGGAGAATCGAACCCGGCGTGTCAGCTAGCGATGAAACGCGCCATTCAACGCTTGCACGACAGACAGACCATTCAGACTGAAAAAGACCTGAAATCCGCTGAGAACTGTCTTAAGGAGGTTCTAGCGTTACTGCCGGGGCCCATCACCGTGCAGAAACTAAGCAAGATTGAAGAAATCGTTCTGTCTCCCGAAATTCTAGATACATACACGGATCTCTTGACTACGACCGTAAGGGTTTTGCTACCACAATGGCCGGCTTGCAAGTCTCAAATCATCGCATTATTTAACATTGAGGAAAGCTTCGAAGTTAGTCATGAAATACTCTCAATTCTATGTGGGTTCCTGAAAACTGAAAGGGACATTGTCACCTTAAAGGCCTTGTCAGAAATACTTATGACGTACATCAAAAGTGATATGATATTTACAGCGATAGTAGACTGTAGTCGCCCGAACTACCAACCGGATGAGGTGTACAAAAAGGAGAATGCGTGGGAGAATTATGTACAATTACTGGCAACACTGCCGCAAAGGGTTGCCAATAGACTAGAAACTGACACCCCGAAAGGTTTTTCTCACGAGAACTACTCGTACTATTTAATCTTCCACGTAATAAGGGTTATTGACTATATGTGTGATAGTAGCTTTTATCAAGGTACTCAGTATAATATAAAATGCCTATCGCACTTAGTGTCAAAGATAATAACGAATTACTATATGAGTGGAGATTCTCCTGTTATAACCAGTTTCGTTGATATACTCTCCGCATGGATAGACTCTACGGAACCAAGTAAGTACGTAAAAAGAAGGCTCATACAAACATTACTAAGACAGTTATCGCGACAAGCCATAGAATATATATGCGTCATTTTGTTAAAAAGATGCCCAATCGACTATAAAGCAGATCAACAAATCATTTACAATGTTATAGGAGACAATTTCGATACCAACAATGATTGGAAAGAAATACTAAGCTATAAAATTCCGTTCTACGTTAAACCTAAAGATTTTAACGATACTAATATACAAGAGAATCTGTTGTATTATCTGTCTTATACGAAGAATTCTGAAGGTAACATGAATGATTTGATCTTAAGGTTGGCAACTGTGTGGGCGGATGTTAAACTGGCCAATACTGCCAACGTGAATGAACACATCTATGTATCTCAGCTGCTTGTTCTTGCTGTCAGATACAGAGTCACCATGTCTCTATGGAGTAAGTCCATTTGGAAAACCAGTGAGCTTAAAAACGTACTGTTGAGAGGCATGGGAAAACACTTGGACGTAATGTCCCAAGAATTTCGGTGCGTCGGCACTGCCACCATAGAAATCATACTCAAAATAATGGCAGAATTAGAAACGGACAAAAATACAGAATTAAAGTTCCAATACGAAGACATGGGGGATATATGCAAACAGATCTACAGGAATCTAAAAGACCTATCACAGCGTTGTCTTATAGACCACAAACGCATAGGCCCTGAGAAATATGTGCCAAGAACATTGAATCTAAAAAGAACGTTAGATACAATCGCTCGCAAATTTACCGATGATGAAAATTCTAGAGTTCACAATACTATAGTTAGCTGCGCTGTGAAAGGACCAGAACAGACTAAAGAAATAGTGAAAACCATCATATCTGTTAAACTAGACGCTCTTGATGGGAAACAAGAAGATTTAGACTCTGACGATGATCTAATGCCTTACGACTTGAGTAACGATCTACCAGCGAGCGCTAAGAAACATCCAAAATACTTGCGAGACTTGATAGAACTGATAGTTGATGCATCAGACGTAGAAGTATTCGAGGGAAGTCTACAAGTAGCGGAACAACTAGTAATGAAACAACTAAGGGACGAAGACGCAAAAGTGGCCATAGAACTACTAGACCTCTTCGTACACCTCGACGCTAAATACCAAATAGACAATTTCGACGAAATAAAATTCAATACTTGTGTGGCTATAGTTTCTGAAAGACCAGAAGTAACCGCTGATCATTTATGTAAAGAAATTCATACGGATATAGGACGGTACTCCATCGCCACTAAAATATTTATGTTAGACGTTCTATCGGAGGCTGTCAACAGAATAGCTGATGTATACTCGAAGAAGATAAACGTTGAGCCAAAGACTGAAATCATTTGTGAGAAACAAGTTGAGGTACCAGCTGAAGAGATAATAAGGCGACGATTGATAAATAAGACGCGATATTTTCACACAATGCGGTCACATCCCTTCTCGAAAGCAAAAAAGAACCGATTCGCGAGCGTCTCTGACCATTTCTTCTACCCGTTACTGGGTGGTTTTGGGCACAAACAGCTGACGTTAAGCCATCACAATTTAAAACAGGATACTGACAACATTTTGCTGTTAAAATATCTTTCCGTGGTCGGTAATGTAGTGTTAGCATCGAAAAACTGCCCGAAAGTGTCCGTATACTGTTGGGAAGTCGTAAGAATTGTGCTATACATGAGGTATACTCCCGATCCAAAGATACAGACCGCTGTATTATCACTACTAGCGGCGATAGTAATCGCTCTGCCCCCGAGTATACTCAAAGAAGAATTTTTAGACGTAATGTTGGAACTAAGGTCTTGGTTGATAGACTGCTTGAATAACATAGACCTTACAATGAGGCTTGGTGGGCCAAAATCTGAAGCCGCTATTTTCGCGGGACAAATCCTCGGATTATTAGAAAAGAGTTTGGCAGAAACATAAAAATATCAGTCTTTTCTGTCTGTTAAATACAGTAAAAAATAAGCGTAGTGATTGTAGTTTTAAATATTCTACGTGGTGGATGGCCAAGCCATGTGATTCCGTGTTAATCTGTGTTAAACTTAATATTGATGCTATACAGCTGAATGTAGTGATTCCTAATGATGTATGTGTCTGTATATACCCACCGTCAATAAAGTTATTACTTATCATTAGTTTGTTGTTTTATTGTAATTCTAGCTTCTGACCGCGACATCGTTCGCGTAGATTTCGAAATAATTAAAGCCTATAACACTCCCCAAAAATACAGCTTACTACCAAAGAAAGAATTTTTAGAATTGGATCATTAGATCCGAAGATTACCTGCATACAAATTTTGCCTCTTTATTATATTAGATAACATCTTTAGTCACATGGCACTATTACTGACTATTTCTGTTTAAAAACAATTAATATACCTATTAGGCTTAAATAATGTGTTAGTTCAGCTTCACTGTTTGCGATTGGAATAAAAATAACGGATTCGAAGTCGCTATTCTTAAACACCATAAACACGTTATGGCTTTTACGACCTTTCTACCCCAAGGTATCGATATGGTACTTAGCAAAAAAGTGTAGTTCAAACATAACATAGCTAGTTTATAACGTTTCCACTGATGCGACAGGGGCCTCTTTTGCTATACTGTTAGTTCAAATAAAAATCTGTTATTAAATATTCACTTCATCATTAACAGCATCCAAAAAACAGCAATAAATAATCCAAAAAAATCCATACAGGTATCCAACCAACACCCGTGGGTCTCCTGCAACCGATTGCGCCAAACAACCAACAGCAACAACCAGCGGCAACCAACGCTAAACCGACAACCAAGCTCGGGGCAACCTGGGCGGATACTTCAGGGGCCATTAATATCGATGTAGACAACCTATTAGCACCTAGGTCTCCCAAAGCAGGCCCTGCTCCGTCTATCAACCAGTTAAAGTCTAGCCCGAATAGTCCAGCTCATATTCCCCAACAAATGCCTATGATGACCCCTCAAATGCCTATGGGGGGCTTTATGATACAAAATAACATGAATAATAACTTTGTGAATCCATCTGGACAAAATAATAACATGATGCGGCCGACGCCCGCATTCGCCAACCAAAACTCGTTCCTCCAATGATATTGGTTACTGGCAGACTTGTGCCAGCATGGTTGACTTAGATTAAGTAGGATTGGAGCAATGGTACACAAACAACGTTTATAACTTTATTATTCCATATATATATTTTCTTCTGTTAAATGTGGGTAGAATTCACATTACTAAGCAATCTTGTTAACCACTCCAACTAAGCTAAATATGCTCGTGTCTGGAGGGGGTTCACAGCAATAGTGTGGTGGTATAATATATAATATATATTAATTTTGCATGTGTATACGCTTTTTTTCAACAGTCTCTAAAGTTCCTTATATTATTTGTAGATTAATATCAAATATTTAATCTGACAATAAATTTACAGCATGCGCTATGAGGTAAAATATCATAAATACCGCTTCCGCGCGAATAGAGATGCCATTGCTCCAAAACCAAAAGTACCTATTGAAGTGGGTTTCGGAAATTAGTTCTAAAAAGTGAAATGAAAACAATTTTTATACGAATTTGATATTATAATGAATTTGGCGAGGCCCACGCATGTACTTTAGTACATATCAATCTATATCGCCTGATATTATTTACGTTATTGCGCTCTATAGGCTGAGGAAAGCGTCATCAATGTCTACTTACAAACTATCCTTAAGTTTGAAAATACACTTCTGGACACATCTATTGGCCCACCTTAGAGTTTAGGTTTCGATGGCCCCTACCGAAATATGATTGCTAGATTGAACAAAAACTGTTGATGCAGTTTTAAACCTGATACATTTTACCATCTTTTTCGATCGTATAGTTTTAAATTTGAATTCAGAATACCATACGACATGGACCTACGCCTAACAAGTCGGATATGCGCCTTGTTAAAGGCAATTAATTTTTGAATAAAAAACATGTTTTATCAAATAAAGGTTTAATTTAATAACGCGTGTTGCCTCCATGGGCATCTACCACAGCTCTCATACGATTAGGCATAGAGTTTATCAACCGCTCTATGAAATTTTGAGGGATCATCTCCCATTCCTCTTCTATGGCAGTTTTCAAATCCTGCATCGTCTGGGCAACTGGCTGACGAGCCCTAACACGCCTTTTTAGCTCGTCCCACATGTGCTCAATGGGGTTCATGTCTGGGCTTCTGGCTGGCCAGTCCATAACTGTGATGTTCACATCCCGAAGATATTCCCTGACGATGCCGGCCGCATGGGCTCTTGCATTATCATGCATAAAAAGGTAATTTGGGCCCACATAGTCCGCGTATGGTATCACGTGAGGTTCTAAGCACTCACGAATGTATCTTTCAGCATTTAATGTTGGCAGCCGTGGTCCTGTAACAACCTCAAGTTGAGTTTTGCCGCTCGCGGATATACCGCCCCAGACAGTCCATGAGCCACCGCCATAAGCAACCCTCTCTTCAAAGCAGCATTGTGCGAAACGCTCTCCCTTACGCCGGTAGACCTTCTTCCTTCCATCATTGCCATGTAACACAATTTTAGACTCATCAGAAAAGAGTACACGGCTCCAATCTTGCTGTGTCCAATTTAAATGACTGCGTGCGAAATGAAGGCGCGCTGTTCGGTGGGCTTGCTTTAGTTTGGGCCCATTAGCTGGCTTGTGTGGTGCCATATCGCGTTCTTTTAACCTTCTCCGAACAGTTCGAGCGCTCACAGATACTCCGTGGAAGTCGCGAAGTTGGTTTTGTATCTCAATGGAGGTAAGGTGACGATTTCTCAAGCTGGTCGTCACGATGAATCGATCCTGCCTTTCAGTTGTGACCCGAGATCGTGGCCTTCCTTGGCGACGAACAAAGCCGCCAGTCTCTAGGTACCTCCGATAAACATTTCGGACCGCAGATCGACTTAAATTAAGTTGAGCACTCACGTTTCTTTGGCTGTGTCCGGCCTGAATAAGTGCCACAGCTTGGGCGGCGACTTCAGGTGAAGTATCCATAGATTATTGATAGAACCTCACCTTAATGTTAAGAATAAGTAATGTTTGTTGCAAAAGCAAAGATATCAATCACTTTTTCAAGAATTAAATCCAAGTAAACCAATAAAACCAAGTTTTCTTAGTATTCGATTGTTTGATATCAACAAACAGGCTCCAAATTGTCTTTTGTTTCTTTAAATTCTGTGTTCGAAATTCAAAAAAAGACTATTGAATGAAATTGTGAATGTGCCAGGTTCAAAACTGCATAAAAACTTTTTGCTCGACCTAATATAAAATTTTAGCTAGGACCAAACGAAACTGAAAATACAAGGTGGGCCAATAGATGTGTCCAGAAGTGTACTTAACAACTTATTCTTTCTTAACAAGTTATGCTTGCGAGAGTGTGAAGCCAATAACTAGGTGATTTGCAGAGAATACATGTGTACATTTAAATCCTTATAACGATTTACTTCTTAGAGAGTTGCTGTTATATACATATGTGTGGAAAGTATTTTGAAGTAAGAAGCATTCATAGAGCGGTCTATATAATATGTTACCCTTAATGGAGCTCAAGATAACAAAAAAAGAAAATCTAACTTCTGTAAAAAATAGTCTTTGTTTGGTTTACAAAACATTGGGTCTACGGGTGACAAATATATCAAAACCCTTCTCTTCTCCATTTATTTATAATGTATGTTCTCATTTTACATGAAAAAAATTATTCCAGTATTTCTATAGCTTGTAAATTTTAGGTTTTTCCCCTTATATGTAATCTAAAATGCTCACTTTACATTCCTTCCATTAATTTTCTTATAAGTTAATAAAATTATAAGTTTCTTTACAAAGTTTTGCTTATTTTCAAATTAACTTTTTTCTCGTTCTGTGTAAATAAAATATATTACAGAATAAATAAACTGCCGTTTCAAAGGAATTATCTCAGATAAGGCTCAGTTAAATATTAGCTAAGTATTCTGCTCACTGATTATGAGTAGGTAGGCAACAGACTTATCACAATAATATTTGTAAATCTATTGCTCGAATCGAGGCAGCTTAGGAACTATACTGAAAGTTTAGGCAACAATATACTTAATATGTATGCTGAATAACCGCCCCATCCTGTGAGATCAAAAGGGTATAAAAAAAAGGGTATAAAGGGTATTTATTTCCACAGAAAACGACAAACATGCAAAACCATTATATATATATCGATATTTACACTTTATATTTCGGCACTGTTGCAAGCGCCATGATCACGGATGAACTGAAGTAATAGCGGATAGACGTTTATGAGCAGACGAATCGGTCTATCCATATCTTACTAGTTCGTTTTAAGTTCTAATAATACTATTAGTGACAATGTTAGCTTAAAAACTTATGTAAACATACAAAATGCCAGAAATGATATAAGCTTACACTATTTAAGAGTCTGCCTCGATTCAGGCAACAGTTATATCACAGTGCATGAAACAAATCGTAAAGACTTTAGCTCTAAAACTGAGCAATAATATAATCAAGATGTAGAACAACATATACTGATGATAAAGTTCTTGAAAATGACGATTTTATCACGAGATCAGGTTGTAGTGAATAATCGAGGACATAGGATATTTTTTATACCCGCTTCGAGTAGCTGAATGTGTAGTGTCAAACCTTAGTGTTACTATTCAAAGTAAGTGTTACAATAATTATTAATATATTGTATTATAGTAATGGATGTCCGTACTATCTTGTTGTTTTTGTTCGAAATGTAATGGTTTATAGACATGTAAATTGTAAAAGATTGAAAAACCTCAAATTAAGATTGTTTGGAAATAAAATCAATGATCAGAATATTTCTTTGTTATGATACATTTCGAACAAAAGTTAAGTTGTACGTAATGTTTAAAAAAAGTTTGAGCTGCGGAATGAATTTGTATACTGGTAGGATTATCAAGTATATTCTTCATTAATAATATTGTTTGTACTTAAATCTATTAATATTTTATTATATTATGTAATTATTGAAATTTTATAGCACTGAGTTGTTTATGCATTTAATTCATTCCGTTTTTATGTTACAAGCGTTGTGTTTTGGCAGCTTAATATTATAAAATCTATTTGAAACATTGGTGTTTGTTTCAAAATAGTAGTTTTATGAATGTTCTTATCACTCAGCGCAAAATATCACAATAAAGCAGTCAACTGTTTTGAGCAAACCGTTTTTAAATGTATTTTTTTTAATGTAATAATTTTAATTACAAAGTTTATTTGTAATGCGTCTTAGCGGAAATAATCAATCATTGGGACCAAAGTATCAAAATTATTTTTTCCAGGTTCGTAGCAACGCGTTATACAGTATGTTAACTAACAGGGCGTTCCCGTTAACCCGCAATAGTATAGCATCCATACATGCTAATAAAAATATTACCATTCGAAAACAAAACGATTTTTTTTTAATATTAAAATATTCACTAAAAATGTTAAATTGATACGTAAAAGAAACACTGTACACGCGTACTTGACGGACGGCAACGTCGCAATTTATTTATGAATGCGTACGCATGTACAGAGTGTTTCTTTTACGTATCAATTTAACATTTTAAGTGAATATTTTAATAATAATAAAAAAACATTCTGTGTTCGAATGGTAATATTTTTTAGCATGTATGGATGCTATTCTATTGCAGGTTAACGGGAACGCCCTCTGTTAGTTAACATACTGTATTCTATTGATAACACTTTCAGTTCAATTTTAGTCTCATTGTAACACGATTCAGTGTTCCTAAGACCAAATAGAATGATTTTGTAGAAATTCATACTAAAAAAAACCGACAAATATCAAAGTTATTTTTCATAAAAGAATCATAATTTGAAACAATGATACAAAAATTAAACCGATTTTATTATGAATTTAGAGTGCTTCTGTAATTTTGGTGCGTAGTTTTTATTTGATAAATAAATTGTTTGGTGTTTCTATACGATCGTTGTAATATAGTCGTATCCTATTTACAGATTGGATCATCACAAATTACTCTTCAAATTAATGAAATTATAACAATACAAGCTTGAAACTTCACACATAGCTTTCCGCCAGCGGCTTCGCCCGCGTTGAATTCGGTTTTATCTCGCTATTGAGGAAAGTCATTAAAATAGGGTCTTAAACTATCTCCATGCCAAATTACAGCAACATCGGTCCAGTAGTTTCGGAGCCTATTCCATACAAACAAACAAATCAAATCTTTCCTCTTTATAATAATAGTATAGATAACTTATACCATTCCAAAAATATTTTAGTGATGAATGCAATCTGTAAAACAGGTGCATGTAAATATAATATTATTCCCTAATTTTCGTAGTTCTTCCATTGGTTACAACAAAATGGAGATTATGAAGCAATAATTATGGTTTAAATAATTTGTAGTTAATCGATAGAAACGAATTTTATTAGTTTAAAAAATTATATTAATTTAGAATGTTTATCTTGTAATGTATAATTATGTGTTGAGTGTCATCACTATGGTTAATCGCACAATTATTACGGTTAATTAAATATTTTATTTTTGTGTAATACGATTATTATTGAGAAATTTATTTTATTTTAATAATAACCCCCCACCTGGGTGCATCGCCGCAGGGCATCATCAACATTGTAATAAATAGCCCATATTATTGATTATTATGTAATTTGTAATATTTTGTTTAACTGTACGTAACTGTTGATTTCGGCGCGTGGCGGATGTTTCGACATGGTATAGAATCAAGGATGAATTGTCTATGTTGATGAATTATATTGAATAAAACTTAATTATTATTTTATTTGTTTTATTTTATTGCAATGCAACAATAAGTGAAGCACTATATAGACAGGGTTTTAGCCAGCCGACAATGCAGTAACCCCGACAAGATAAATAGACTGCAAAGAGGTAGAGGTTTGTTATAGATGAAAGGTGAGATGCTCCTGCTCATATTATTTTATTTTATTGTTATAGACTAAGACAATAATTCAGTACAACTATTACATTATTATATACAGTAAATAAATCTGAAGTCCGATCATCGTAAGTACACAGCGTTCAGTGTCTATTATGCTTCATTATTGCCGGTTTAGTTTAGATAATACAGAAATACTAAATTTATTGTAGTTACATTTCATACAGCGAATTTCTAAATTCGTTAAAACTGTTAGAAAACAAATCTCTACCTTATAATGTTACATTGATTGCACATTCTGGACAGAGGCTTGCTTTCAGAAACAAAACGCATTATAGTCGGTTTAGTCATTTAGGAGCTACGATGCCACATACAGAAAAACACTAACACGAAAAACTTGTTAATTTATTAAAAGCCTTTAGGTTGAGGGTTAACAAATATGTTCTTATGAACTAGACATGTTAGTCACGTTGGCTCCCGTTTCGGCTAAAATCACGAGTTGGTAACAAAATTGCCAGCATTGACAAAGTACTCTCAAATTTCATAAAATCATAAGATATAGTGATTAATTTTTGTGTAAAAAATGAAACAAAACTCAAGAACGGGTCGACCGAATCGGCTAACTAATGTTGAGAAAAGACGAAGTAATTAGTAAAAACGACACTTCTTTTTAACCGCTTTTTAAAAAGAGGTTCTTAGTGATTTTTTTACAAAATTTTATTTTAGTTCAGATCAGAAAATATACACTTAAATAAAAACCCTAAACTGTACACTACTAATTTTTAATAAGTACAAAAAAATGGGGTTCTATCCGTACCCTTTACTGATTATATTTATGTAGTCAAAAGTAAAAAAAACGAAACCCCAAAATTGTCTACGAAAATTTGCCATAACTGGTAAACTCATAACTGAATCAATCATTCATAACAATTGCTACTAGAAAATATTACGCGCAGTGCTAGTCCAGTTCGATCGCCATTCATAGATCCCGGCAAACTCGCGTCTAAGCTCAAGCCATGCCCCCGTCTTCGGCTGGCCAGCGATCCTTTATCGCGGGGTGAACCTGAACTAACAGTGCCAATTTGTTAGCGGAAGCGTGCGCGTGCTTTTTAATCTAAATTGTTACGTTTTTACTGTCGCGATGGCTTACCAGTTTTCATCTCGGGAGTACGTGGCTATGTTGCGTGTGTACTTTTTGTCTGGTGAGAACGCTAGTGCCGCTGTTCTTATGTACAGGGAAGAGTACCCAAATGCTCGCCAGCCAAAAAATTGAACGCATTTGACCTAGTGAAAAGTGAGCGAAACATACTTTTATCGTTAAAAACCAATGATAGTTTATTATATATCTTTGTTAAAAACCAATTTAATTAAATGTGCCTGTCTTTGCATTGATAATGGTGGTGGACATTTCGAAGGACAATTAAAACACCTGTAAGTTGTTTTCAAGTTTTGTAAATACGTTCATTATTGTAAATATCAGCTGATTCAAACTTTTAAATACGCCAATATTACTTTTTAAACAAGTTTTAAAGACTTGATTTGGTTTCATTTTACTTTAGTTACCTAATTGTTTTATTTGTAAAAAAAGTTGTTTTTTTTTTTTTGTTGGTCCTAAGCCCAATTAAAGTACCTATGAAGGTAAAGTTTGAAATGAATAAGCGCCTATTATTTTTCGTGAACCTTTTATTTTACTTTTTTTAAATCGTAAAGCGATCGAAAGATGCGTCTAAGTTACCTACAATTACGATAACAGCTGTTGGAGGGGGGCAAGTTTGAGCGAGACCGCGTGACCGCGACATCACGATTAATGAATATATGAATGGCCTGTACAATATGTCCGTAAATTGAGTGACATTTTGGGATATAAACAAACGCTAATAACTTTGCTATTTATCAATATTATATAGTGAGACTTTACATATATAATAACAAGACCTTTTCTAATAAGCACTTTAACCCGGCGAGGATGTGGAGGGGTCAATTTGACCCTGACAATTTTTAGTCGTGTGTAGTTTTTTTTCCCGCGACCGTAGGGTTTTGGGCGTCTTAGTAGCTGTTGCTAAAGAACCCGCGTGTGCGCCACGCACCGATATTCAGCCGGCCGCCGCCTGCGACGGGAGCAACACGTGCGCGAAGTCGAGAAGGGTAAATATGACCCCGCCACAACCGCGGCGTTACATTTTTTTTGCGATGTTTCAAAAATGTTTTTTACCTAATTTTATTATATTTTATATACGCATACGTTATATTTTAATGCAATCCGACAGTGAAGACGACTTGTTATCCGACGGTAGCAAAAGTGAAGATCATGTGAGTACACGCAGTCAGGACAGTGATACTGTGCAAACTACAAGCAGTGAATTTGACAGCGACGACGAGAACCTGACCCTGAAGCACCTTGTAGAGTTCCAGGTGTACGTAAAAGGTGCCAAATATGTCTGTATGCTCGCCATCGCAAGACAGCTAATGTTTGTGACGAATGCCATTCATATATTTGTCCCGAACACACCGTTTCGTTCTGCCAGAATTGTGCTGCAATGACAGATAATGATAACATGTAGTTTATAAGTGATTATAAGACTGTAATTGAAACTGATTGATCTCTACTACATATGTACCAAATTAAAGGTTATTTATAAAAGAAGTTTTCTAATTTTTGTTATTTTAGTTTTACTTGAGTAATTTTATGAAAAAGTTGATCATTTTGTAGTACTTTGCAAAAACTGATTTAATTATAATATTTTGTATTATTATGTGCGTGTTTTATTTATCAAGTCATTAAAATAGTATTTAATTTACATAATATTTATTGAAACGTTGGTTAAAAAAAAGAAAAGCTATTTTAGACCCAATGACATACAGGGTCAAAAAGACCCTCGACAACCTCCACGTAACTATTTTCACCACATCCTCGCCGGGTTAAGTTTTTGTACTAATTAAAAATTAGTAGTGTATACATATACAAGGTGTAATTTAAAGGGTATATACATATCAAGTGCATGGCTTCTTTGATGATAACAAACGATATGGCAAGGGTTTTATAATCCAAAGTCTACATGTGTGGAACTTATTACAAATTTCAATACATTGATACCAGAGACCGAATTTTTCAAATTAAGAAGAACGAAGAGAATTTTCGTGTTATTGGCAAGTGACGTGGAAAATGATGACCCTCATAGTGCTGTGACACGTTTGTTATTACCGGTATTCAAGAAACATATGAAACCAATAATTTGGGGTCAATTCTGTAAGTCACTTATTTTGAGCTGATACTTTGCATAGAGACTCCATACCAGATGTTGTCTTCAGTCCTTTTGGATAGATATGGGGTTTCCGTTACACGTTGTATATATCTAAAATAATCTATAGTTGATTTTTATCCATTAAATTTATTTTAAATATGAATAAAATTTTGAATTTTTACTCCATTGTGAAAACACCTTTACCCTGCAGTTGCGCTGATGACGTCACTATTTTCTTAACGTAAACCAACTATAAAATATAAAGCCCAGAAATTCGTCAGCATCGCTGTCCACTGGTAATGTGCCCAAAAGACTGGCGGCATGGCGACGTTGTATGGAAATGCTTATCCTCTGTCCAAGGTAAAAGCCAGCCCTTGGGTCACGCGAAGTGTCGACTAGGCTTCTGGAAAGGTCAGGTTCTTAGTTCGTCGGAATCAATTTTTTATGTAGGTATGTTTCCCGATTACTCGAAGACGGCTAGCCGATTTGGAAAATCAGTTTTTGTTTGAAAGGGTAGGTAGATATATTTCCCAGGTGGTCCCACTGTCATCAGGTCTGGATTTCATGATGGATTCCTGGAGAAATCAAGGGAACTGCAAATACTTATTATAGGCGCACGTATAGCGATTAGGCTTTCGAAAAGCACCATTTGGTGAAGTGGAACTGATGATGAGGATCACAGATGGCCGTCGGCACTTCTCAATAATAGGGGAAAAGGGGGTAATGGCGGTCGGTTAAGCACTTTTTGAAATAAAAGTCAAATTATAAATCACAGCTTTATTAGGAATTTAACATAGCAATTCTGCATTATAGGACTATTAATTGAGATCAACATTTTCACCTTTGGAGATACCATCAAATAGTTATAATAGTTATTAAAAAAAAGTACCTTTGACCATCATTGTACACATATGAAGGCAATGGTAGTCATGATGTTGACAATGGTGGTCAAATACTTCTAACACATGTCACATACATAACCCTGTGCGGTATCCCAGCCTGTACAGGCAGAGTGAGCCCAAAGCCCACAGGAAGTGCACCGGTACCATACCTCATTGTTTCGGCCGAATTCTCCGCATACTTGACAATGATTTTCTGAGTCCTCATCATCATCTTCTTCAGCATCGACGCAGAGGTCGTCAGTATCTACGTCGATCAATGAAGACTCGTTATCCTCTTGAAGAACTCTCCTTTTAGCTTTCTTAAGACTTTCCTTGTATTCTTTGCATTTTTTGCCCTTCCCTTTGCCTTTTTGTTTTCCTTTATCGTTTAAGTTCTTCTTTTTCTTTTTGTTTTCCTTTTCTATAAGACTATCTTTCAATGGTGTTGAGGTTAATATGGTAGAATGTTGTTTTTTTCGAATTTGTCTTGTGCTTATAGTTGTTGGTGTTTTGGTAGGCAAATTGATAAAACTTTCAACCTTTGGTGGTGTTTGTTGCCTAGACGTTGATGGAACCACAAGTGGCTCATTGGATGTGCTTGGAGTTGCAGTTATCTCAAGGGGAATATTTGTACATGCTGTCTGAAAAGAGGTTTCGGTGTCTTGAATAACTACTGATTCGCCTTGTAGCATTTCAGCAGCTAAAAAGTCTTCATCGTTGAACACATTCGGGTTCATTGGAAAGATACCAGTGGCTTTAAATCCAGACTCCCCTTTACTTATAGAAGCCACATTTGAATACGCCTTATTAAATAAGGATGCAACATCGTAAGGAGTTATTTTTTCAGCGAGGTGGCTCTTCATAAAGCTGTCACATTCCTTTTTGTAAGCTACCTTAAGTGGTCCATAAAAAGTGACGTCCAACGGCTGCATTCGATGGGATGTGTGCGGTGGCAAGGACAACATATGAATGTTTTTAGGTTTGCAGTAATTGTAAATATCAAGAGAAATATGGCTCGCGTGATTATCGAGTATCAACAATATAGGTTCTTCTGCAGAAGGTTTGGCGTATTCTGTGAAATGATGAAGCCATTCCAAAAAAAGGTTTTCATTAATCCAGCCATTCTCTGAGCAGTGGTATATAGCCCCAGCAGGGCCGTCTTTTTCCAGTAGAGGGGAATGTCGTTTCCTTGGGAAGATAAACATTGGGGGTATAAATGACCCAGCAGCGCTCATTGTACACAGAACAGTGATATTTTTACCTCTCTCCCAGCTAGTGATGGACCCTATCCTTTTCTGTCCTTTTGTGGCTAGTATTTTCCTCGGATCTTGGACTGTTGAGATCCCGGTCTCATCACAATTATAAATATTTTTGGGGACAAATTTATAAATTTCCATAAGCTTTTCCAAGTTCTTGTAGAAAAGGGAAACTTCTGCCTTGTTAAAGGCCACTACTCTGTTTACGCTGGTGGCTTCTGGCTTTCTTACTGATATCCTATTTCTCTTTAGGAAGCCTTCCAGCTAATCTCGTCCCGCCATCTTACAACTATTATTAAAATTGTGCGGCAATTTTAGGCTTTCAGCATATTCATAAGCAACTTTTCTTACTTGATGTGCTGTGCAGCCGTAAAATATATTAGCCATTTTTTTAACCACATCAGCTATCTCTTTTTCAACTTCTGTAGAAAATACAGTCTTTCGCCCCAGAGATGGACTTCCATACAATTGCTTCTGGTGTCGAATTTGAAGCGTTGAAAATGGGATTCCAGTCTGTTCCGCGGCTTTTCTCATAGATGTTCCACTATCCATAAGCTTCAGAGCCTTTTCCAGTGTCTCCGAAGACCATGCAGCCTTCTGCATTTTTCTAGGTCGATTTTTTGGCATCTAAAAACAATGAAATTAGATTTAGTCACAATACGTCACCAACAAAAACATTGCGGGCAATGGTGGTCAGTTGACCACTATTACCCGTAATGGACTTCATAGAAAAAACAAATAATAATAAAAACAACCATATATTTTGATTGGAAATAACCATTACTACATGTCAATGATGAACTGTTTATACTAATATTAAATAGTTTATATGTATTAAGGAATTGTTCATAACTTACCGTGTTATTTTATCACTACGTCAAATAAGACCGAGTTGGCGCGAAAACAAACGACACTCGTCCTGTGCGAACGCATCGAGCGGAATGAGTGCGGGGCATCAGTCACTCGTGGGGGGTGAAGAGCGAGACGTTGACGCACTTCACACGCGTAAGGGACTGCAGGCCTACCACAATGTTTTACGAAACAATCTTATTTCAAGAGAGTTTTGTTTCAAGCCTGCAATAACATTACTCATATTCGTACCATGACCTTCATCGTTCAATATTGTTTTATACCTGCTTAGTGCTGGGAAAGAATGAACTATTTGTAAGATTTGTCTATTGCCTGCTATAGTAGAAAAGAAACAACGCTATATGAATTGTATAGCGCTGTCCTTTTCATTAGTTTTCACACGTTGGTCCGAATCGCTGCAACGAAGTATGGTCTTGAAGCAAAATATTATTTTCTTTTGCTTAAAAAATATTACTTAGCATTAGAATCTATTTTTTATGAGTAATTTCCATGAAATTGACAAAAATATTAAAAGATTTTGCTTTGAAAACTGATAAAACAATTGAATAAAATAAAAATAAGCTACGGCTAAGTTGTCATATGATATGAATCGGAACAAAATGTGTTCTTATCTGGAACGCAATTTGATACTCAATGTGACGATTTTTTTGTTTACAAGTGGTTGTTAGTGGTTGAACTTATTATAATATATTTTGATCTAACTGGCTACAAAGTCGACTTGGAATCAAGATAAGGTAAATACGTTTACTCAGTGAATACGATTTAAAACAAAGAAATATTTTTCTGTAATGTTTTGACGAAGATAGTTCGAACCATTGTGTGGTCAGACTGTGATTAGTGTTTAATTATTAATTTTGCAGCCGAAGAGTTAATCGGGTTTCCGGGCGGCAGCTAGAGATACTCTGGGAATTTTTAATTTCAAACAAATCTATAGCTACTGCGCATAATCGCTCTCTACAAGCCAAGGAGTAGGTACTCACGAAGAAAGTGGCACGAGATTGCGGAAATATTGAACTCGCAAGGTGAAGGCGTTCATAAAGATTGGGCTGGCTGGAGCAAAATAACTATATTACTTTTTATTTTGTCAATTTAAATTATGTAGATACATATAACGTATCAATATTAAATTAAACAATATTTATTTCAGTACTGGGTAGATTACAAGGCCAAACTTAAAAAGCGGGTTGCTGTTTTACGGACTTCTCATGTGCAGTCTAGGGGAGGGCCTTCCACTGAGAGGCCCTTGAAAAGTCCTCTAAATACAGGAGAAGATATTGGCCAGGGTTTGCCAAGTGTTCAGGTGGAAATAGTAAGAAAACATGAGTACTTATGAGCGTATTTTCTAAAAGTTGGAAACGTAGCAAATAGCTGTCAAATATTTACCTGTTTTTATTAATTTGTTACTATTAATGTATGGAAATATGAAATATCACTAATTAGAGACTTAAAATATTAATAACTAGCTACGCCCCGCGGTTTCACCTGCATAAATCTCGATCCCGTGGCTTCATCGGGATAAACAGTATCCTATGTGTTAATCCAGGTTATAAACTATCTGTGTGCCAAATCTTATCCAAATCCATTCAGTAGTTTTTGAGTGAAAGGGTAACAAACATCCATACATACAAACTTGTAATATTGCCAAATTAATCAAAACAGCGAAATATTTGAGTTATTTGCGGTGTTGCCCACTTTCAGAATGCACGCTCTTTAGCATCATTTATAATATTAAAAACATAACTCTTATGCTTTCTCTTTGTAGCCTCCAGAGATTGGTGCTGCTATAATAGATGCGGATGTACAAGATTCCCCTGCTTCAGAATCCATCCTACAAAATGTCCATTCGCTCCTAGATCCAACAGTCCTTTTACCTAACCAAAATGTAAATTTTGAGCCCATCTTAAACCCACCGCCTCAAAATGTACCTCTGGAACTTATAGTCCAAGATCCACCAGCTCGCTCCTCCCGCAGAACTCCTACCTTGTTGCCCGCGACGTCGAAGGCGCCTCCACAGTCACTGGCGTTCCACACAACTACACTCCGAGTCTGCTGTGAGGATTGACAGCATTTGGAAATACAGCAACGAGGATTGAAAGGTACAAAACTTAAATATGTCTACCTTCTTTAAATCGCCGATAAACTATATAGGTACTATCCAGAACTGAGTATAGAATTTTTTTTTTCACATTTTTCACACAACGCCATCTAGTCTCAAACTAAGCAGAGCTTGTGCTATGAGTACTAGTTATAGACAACTGATAGACATACATATATATATCTAAATACATAGATACATATTATAGATAAATTACACCCAGACAAAGAAGAAATGATCGTGCTCATCACACAACCATTTGTCCTAGGTGGGAATCGAACCCACGACCTTGCACATATGTAGATATTAATAGAATTTGGGTTTTTTTTAAATGTGTCTACTATGACATAAGTAAAAAAAATGTTAAAATAGCAATCAAGTTTAATTAAACAAACAAAAATACAGTAAAAAGACGATGTAACTTAAAAAATATACATATAAATGAAAATAAAATATTGTATATTTTGTGTTTCAGGATCTTAAATGCCGCCTTTCCCACAACCGCTGTACAAGAGAATCACGAGTAGCCAAACCCTGCTGCAGAGCGATATTATTACGACGTGGCTGCTCACTCGCATTGTCTTGTTGCTGTAATTGGACTCCTTGAAGCACATCTTCATTGTCCAATTGTTCCACAGATACGTTAGCCCTATTGCAAATATTGTGTAATATAACACAAGCATTTATAATAGAGCCAGCTATTTCTGGTGAATAGTGTAAGACTGTAAACAAGTAAGCAACGAAAACGTGCTTTGAGAAGACCAATAGTGCGCTCAACGATATTCCTTGCACGGACATGCAAGTCAGTGTAGTGTGCTTCCGGTGAGTCAAGTGCCGCATCCAGTATTGGTGTCATCATGGTCTTTCTCAAAGGATATCCGGAATCTCCTATTGAAAACAAAGTTAATTTAAATTATTATTGACCAAAGTTATAAGTTGAATTTAAATACAAAATATTTTTTTAATAAAAGATCAAATGGATGCAATACACACCAAGAAACCAAGTATCTTCTGTGTTGCTAAGATCTTCCAAGTGAGCTCTTAGTGGATGAATAGCCCATATAAAAGAATCATGAGTTGCACCACCATGACTTGCATCTACACTTATTATTTGCATGTCCGCATCACAAACCTGAAAATGTTTAAATTAATATCTGAAAGACTGTAAAGTGCCATATTTATAGTATAACTTAAGACTTGTATGTATGATCTCTTATATTAAGTAATAAATGAGAAGAGAACTTTTTACATTTTTGTTTAAAATTACTCGTTTTTGTTACTTTATTATCTATACTGTATAATCAAACACTTACCAATTGAACATTCAATGAATGGTAATGCTTCCGACAGAAGTAGCGCTCCTCATGTAGTACTGGGCGTACTATAACTACATGGGTACAATCTATACAACCCAGAACCCCGGGAATCCGAAATTTATTGTAAAATCTGCAACAAATAAGTTAATTTAAAATCTGCAATAGATGGTATTTTTTTACAAATATACCTTAGTTACTAATAAACAAAATAAAGAATTTAAAATCACCATTAATGATGATAATATTTAACTCTTTATTATGTCAGCCTATCATAGTCCACTGCTGGATATAAGTCACTCTAAAATTATGCCACACAAATAAACATGCCTTACAATTCAATTATCAACTGTTACTCATTTTTAACTATTCTTTGTTGTTATTTGTTATCATTTAGCAAAGTGCCTCATTCTACACCTAAACAAGGACTTAACATAATATTGTAATAAAAAAGGTATATACTTACTCCATTTTAATTCTGTTACGTTCTTGATCATTCACTGGAAATTTGATATATTTCTGTCTCATCTGCAGTGAGTTAAGACACGCAGTAACCTGTGCGATGACTCAAGAGACAGTCTGCTGAGCCACAAAATGACCCTCACTACTGCCTACTGGACGTTGGTATGAACCAGTTGCATAAAATGATAATGCAATTAACACCTAGACAAAAGTAATATAACTTAGTAAGTATATAGGTACATAAAAGTGGTAAATGACAAATATACAATACACTACTTTAGTGGTATTCGCGGTAGAAATAAGGTTATTACCTTCGTCTCTACAGACAAGTCTGTAGATTTTGTAGGGTTCTTCAACATTTGCCTCAACTCATTGCACAGGTTATATGCTAGAACCTTTGTCAGTCTGTATCGCTTAACAAACTCAGCTTCGTCTAAATTGAAGGGGTCGCATTCCTTACGTAGCTGCACACGACGACGCTTTCTTGTGTTCTTAACTTTGCGTTGTCAGCTTCCAAAAACTCAAATATTTCGTATGCATTCGCCATCTAGAATCAAACAATAAATGAATTAACTATGTACTAAAATCTCTACATACACAATTCATTCAGCAAGTTTACGTAAATAAATATATTTAACTTACTTTATATGCCACGAAAATGTTCTTAGTTAATATAAATTTGCAAAACAATAATATTTCCGTCGAGTCCGAGGAACTTTTTTAAGATTGCTAAATTTGACACTAAAACAATATTGCTAGCTGTCAAAAGTCACGTCATGGTACGAATTGAATGAACTTTTAGAGGTGACGTCACCAAAATCGCTAATAATATAACATTGTTTCAACATTAAAGTTAGGTTATTTTAAGGACGTCATGGTACGAAAAGTCAAAGTAAGATTATAATAATACTGTTATAAGAGCTGGTGGTAGGCCCCCTGCAGGCCTACCACAATGTTTTACGAAACAATCTTATTTCAAGAGAGTTTTGTTTCAAGCCTGCAATCAATGATATTTTATAGTACAGATATGTTATAGGCGCGCGCGTCGTGAAGACTAGAACACGAGCTAATTGGAACGTCTTGCAACTAGTCTGCGTCGAACGCAACCACAAGCGTGCCGCACCGTAATACCCGTGTCCTTAGATTTTATTTATCAAAAATGCCATCGTGTGAGTTTCGGAAGTGTACGAATTATACTTACAAAGTAAATAAAATACAAAAGATCTCATACCACATGTGAGAATGCAAATATATTAAGATTATTTTTTATATTTAATTTATTTTCCAAACTTGCCAATAAATTATGCTTAGAGGCCATATGTAGGTGAAGACAGAGAGAGCAAACTTGTTTTGTCGCGAGAGCGATAAGGATGCGTGCGTGCGGACATAGATTAGTTATAAGTTTACAAGTGTAGAAGCGATATTGATTGACTTTTTTTAATTTGTTTTGTGTTACAATTTTTTTGACTAAAGTTCATTTTAAGATTTTAAGATTCGACTTTAAGATTGGATCGCAATTGTTTGTGAATAAAAAGCGAATCAGACTGGATAACATCAAAAAACAGCAGGATATGTACCAATCACTTCCAAAGTACTAACAAATATGTTTTGAAAAGTGGTCGAACAATGCTTAAAAAAAATGGGTGTATTCCCGTTGTCCCCGTAGTCCATGTCCCCGTTAAAGGGGACAAAGGGAATTTAATAAAATAATTAAAATTACTTCTCGTTGTCCCCGTACGCTGTCCCCGTTAATTTCTTGTAATATATGCTTTCCAAACTCGAAGATCATACATAAAAAAAAAAAAATTATTATGCCCGTTGTCCCCGTTGAGTTAAAATTAGAAGTGAGAGTGCCTTAATAGAGATAATATTGTACCTATACAAATGAAATGGAAATAAGGACTACATATAAAATTTAAAAAACACATAATATCTAAGCAATAGCTACACATGTGATTGCGACACAATTATTTATAATTTACGAATGTATTAAAAATAATAATGAAATAAATGATAATATATAGATGTTGATTATTACCAATTCTGTAATCTAAATAAATGTGATATTATTAATAAGTATAATATCAAAGTTCTGTTTGTAGTCAATTTTATTTTAATGGTTTACTTATTTTCATTATGTTTAAGCTTTAAGTTCAATTCTATTTTTGTTTTTATTATCTAAATTGTTTTTATGCAATGTTAATTCTGTGACATTATAGTTAAATAGGTATATTAATGGGGTATGTTTTTGTAAGTATAACATTTAAATACTTTTTGTTTCATTCCACCCTTTCATTTAAAACTAAATCAATATAAATAAGGTACTTAGTAAATAAATAAAAATTTAAAGGGGACAACGATACGTGAAATCTTAACTGTCCGTTGTCCCCGTTGATAACGGGGACAACGGGAAGTAATTTTAATTATTTTATTAAATTCCCTTTGTCCCCTTTAACGGGGACACGGACTACGGGGACAACGGGAATACACCAAAAAATGCAGTTCCAATTATAGAGGTAGGTAACTAAAACATTTTATGAAACATAATGCTGCCTGCACAATGTTTTATAAAATGTCAGCTACCTACCTGTTGCTTGCATTTTCGCCAACGTTGAATTTGTTTGGTCAGTATAGGTACCTACAAAGAAACCGCTACATGACATTTCATTAGGAAACCTATAGTTGTGTCATGAAATTGATTATTTATTGATTACTAGCTTTCCACCTGCTTCATCCAAGATGAAGTTCCGATTTGACGAAGTTTTCGAATCATACAATTATTGTTATGACTTAGCATAAATTATTTCATTAACATAATGACTATTAATTTCTATTTTAGTTTTGAATATATTTGGCTAAGCTGAATACAAACATTAGTGGTAATACTTGATCCGTGATTAACCATTATGATGTTTAATTTCTTACCTACGTACTTACTCTTCAATCGAGTGTCCACTCTACGGCTCTAAAAATGTTATCCTATAGCACAAGGACTCATTTGAAGCGCAATTGTTACAATTATAGCTATCTCTTTCACTTGCGTGTTGTTTCGTATCTTTTGTTCTACTTACCAGTAAAACTTGTCAATGTGTGCCATAGATATCCGTGATGTGTGCAGTTTTTACTACACGGAACAAATTTCAACGCAAATTACTATGAACGTAACATATCTGTACTTTATAATATCATTGCCTGCAATAACATTACTCATATTCGTACCATGACCTTCATCGTTCAATATTGTTTTATACCTGCTTAGTGCTGGGAAAGAATGAACTATTTGTAAGATTTGTCTATTGCCTGCTATAGTAGAAAAGAAACAACGCTATATGAATTGTATAGCGCTGTCCTTTTCATTAGTTTTCACACGTTGGTCCGAATCGCTGCAACGAAGTATGGTCTTGAAGCAAAATATTATTTTCTTTTGCTTAAAAAATATTACTTAGCATTAGAATCTATTTTTTATGAGTAATTTCCATGAAATTGACAAAAATATTAAAAGATTTTGCTTTGAAAACTGATAAAACAATTGAATAAAATAAAAATAAGCTACGGCTAAGTTGTCATATGATATGAATCGGAACAAAATGTGTTCTTATCTGGAACGCAATTTGATACTCAATGTGACGATTTTTTTGTTTACAAGTGGTTGTTAGTGGTTGAACTTATTATAATATATTTTGATCTAACTGGCTACAAAGTCGACTTGGAATCAAGATAAGGTAAATACGTTTACTCAGTGAATACGATTTAAAACAAAGAAATATTTTTCTGTAATGTTTTGACGAAGATAGTTCGAACCATTGTGTGGTCAGACTGTGATTAGTGTTTAATTATTAATTTTGCAGCCGAAGAGTTAATCGGGTTTCCGGGCGGCAGCTAGAGATACTCTGGGAATTTTTAATTTCAAACAAATCTATAGCTACTGCGCATAATCGCTCTCTACAAGCCAAGGAGTAGGTACTCACGAAGAAAGTGGCACGAGATTGCGGAAATATTGAACTCGCAAGGTGAAGGCGTTCATAAAGATTGGGCTGGCTGGAGCAAAATAACTATATTACTTTTTATTTTGTCAATTTAAATTATGTAGATACATATAACGTATCAATATTAAATTAAACAATATTTATTTCAGTACTGGGTAGATTACAAGGCCAAACTTAAAAAGCGGGTTGCTGTTTTACGGACTTCTCATGTGCAGTCTAGGGGAGGGCCTTCCACTGAGAGGCCCTTGAAAAGTCCTCTAAATACAGGAGAAGATATTGGCCAGGGTTTGCCAAGTGTTCAGGTGGAAATAGTAAGAAAACATGAGTACTTATGAGCGTATTTTCTAAAAGTTGGAAACGTAGCAAATAGCTGTCAAATATTTACCTGTTTTTATTAATTTGTTACTATTAATGTATGGAAATATGAAATATCACTAATTAGAGACTTAAAATATTAATAACTAGCTACGCCCCGCGGTTTCACCTGCATAAATCTCGATCCCGTGGCTTCATCGGGATAAACAGTATCCTATGTGTTAATCCAGGTTATAAACTATCTGTGTGCCAAATCTTATCCAAATCCATTCAGTAGTTTTTGAGTGAAAGGGTAACAAACATCCATACATACAAACTTGTAATATTGCCAAATTAATCAAAACAGCGAAATATTTGAGTTATTTGCGGTGTTGCCCACTTTCAGAATGCACGCTCTTTAGCATCATTTATAATATTAAAAACATAACTCTTATGCTTTCTCTTTGTAGCCTCCAGAGATTGGTGCTGCTATAATAGATGCGGATGTACAAGATTCCCCTGCTTCAGAATCCATCCTACAAAATGTCCATTCGCTCCTAGATCCAACAGTCCTTTTACCTAACCAAAATGTAAATTTTGAGCCCATCTTAAACCCACCGCCTCAAAATGTACCTCTGGAACTTATAGTCCAAGATCCACCAGCTCGCTCCTCCCGCAGAACTCCTACCTTGTTGCCCGCGACGTCGAAGGCGCCTCCACAGTCACTGGCGTTCCACACAACTACACTCCGAGTCTGCTGTGAGGATTGACAGCATTTGGAAATACAGCAACGAGGATTGAAAGGTACAAAACTTAAATATGTCTACCTTCTTTAAATCGCCGATAAACTATATAGGTACTATCCAGAACTGAGTATAGAATTTTTTTTTTCACATTTTTCACACAACGCCATCTAGTCTCAAACTAAGCAGAGCTTGTGCTATGAGTACTAGTTATAGACAACTGATAGACATACATATATATATCTAAATACATAGATACATATTATAGATAAATTACACCCAGACAAAGAAGAAATGATCGTGCTCATCACACAACCATTTGTCCTAGGTGGGAATCGAACCCACGACCTTGCACATATGTAGATATTAATAGAATTTGGGTTTTTTTTAAATGTGTCTACTATGACATAAGTAAAAAAAATGTTAAAATAGCAATCAAGTTTAATTAAACAAACAAAAATACAGTAAAAAGACGATGTAACTTAAAAAATATACATATAAATGAAAATAAAATATTGTATATTTTGTGTTTCAGGATCTTAAATGCCGCCTTTCCCACAACCGCTGTACAAGAGAATCACGAGTAGCCAAACCCTGCTGCAGAGCGATATTATTACGACGTGGCTGCTCACTCGCATTGTCTTGTTGCTGTAATTGGACTCCTTGAAGCACATCTTCATTGTCCAATTGTTCCACAGATACGTTAGCCCTATTGCAAATATTGTGTAATATAACACAAGCATTTATAATAGAGCCAGCTATTTCTGGTGAATAGTGTAAGACTGTAAACAAGTAAGCAACGAAAACGTGCTTTGAGAAGACCAATAGTGCGCTCAACGATATTCCTTGCACGGACATGCAAGTCAGTGTAGTGTGCTTCCGGTGAGTCAAGTGCCGCATCCAGTATTGGTGTCATCATGGTCTTTCTCAAAGGATATCCGGAATCTCCTATTGAAAACAAAGTTAATTTAAATTATTATTGACCAAAGTTATAAGTTGAATTTAAATACAAAATATTTTTTTAATAAAAGATCAAATGGATGCAATACACACCAAGAAACCAAGTATCTTCTGTGTTGCTAAGATCTTCCAAGTGAGCTCTTAGTGGATGAATAGCCCATATAAAAGAATCATGAGTTGCACCACCATGACTTGCATCTACACTTATTATTTGCATGTCCGCATCACAAACCTGAAAATGTTTAAATTAATATCTGAAAGACTGTAAAGTGCCATATTTATAGTATAACTTAAGACTTGTATGTATGATCTCTTATATTAAGTAATAAATGAGAAGAGAACTTTTTACATTTTTGTTTAAAATTACTCGTTTTTGTTACTTTATTATCTATACTGTATAATCAAACACTTACCAATTGAACATTCAATGAATGGTAATGCTTCCGACAGAAGTAGCGCTCCTCATGTAGTACTGGGCGTACTATAACTACATGGGTACAATCTATACAACCCAGAACCCCGGGAATCCGAAATTTATTGTAAAATCTGCAACAAATAAGTTAATTTAAAATCTGCAATAGATGGTATTTTTTTACAAATATACCTTAGTTACTAATAAACAAAATAAAGAATTTAAAATCACCATTAATGATGATAATATTTAACTCTTTATTATGTCAGCCTATCATAGTCCACTGCTGGATATAAGTCACTCTAAAATTATGCCACACAAATAAACATGCCTTACAATTCAATTATCAACTGTTACTCATTTTTAACTATTCTTTGTTGTTATTTGTTATCATTTAGCAAAGTGCCTCATTCTACACCTAAACAAGGACTTAACATAATATTGTAATAAAAAAGGTATATACTTACTCCATTTTAATTCTGTTACGTTCTTGATCATTCACTGGAAATTTGATATATTTCTGTCTCATCTGCAGTGAGTTAAGACACGCAGTAACCTGTGCGATGACTCAAGAGACAGTCTGCTGAGCCACAAAATGACCCTCACTACTGCCTACTGGACGTTGGTATGAACCAGTTGCATAAAATGATAATGCAATTAACACCTAGACAAAAGTAATATAACTTAGTAAGTATATAGGTACATAAAAGTGGTAAATGACAAATATACAATACACTACTTTAGTGGTATTCGCGGTAGAAATAAGGTTATTACCTTCGTCTCTACAGACAAGTCTGTAGATTTTGTAGGGTTCTTCAACATTTGCCTCAACTCATTGCACAGGTTATATGCTAGAACCTTTGTCAGTCTGTATCGCTTAACAAACTCAGCTTCGTCTAAATTGAAGGGGTCGCATTCCTTACGTAGCTGCACACGACGACGCTTTCTTGTGTTCTTAACTTTGCGTTGTCAGCTTCCAAAAACTCAAATATTTCGTATGCATTCGCCATCTAGAATCAAACAATAAATGAATTAACTATGTACTAAAATCTCTACATACACAATTCATTCAGCAAGTTTACGTAAATAAATATATTTAACTTACTTTATATGCCACGAAAATGTTCTTAGTTAATATAAATTTGCAAAACAATAATATTTCCGTCGAGTCCGAGGAACTTTTTTAAGATTGCTAAATTTGACACTAAAACAATATTGCTAGCTGTCAAAAGTCACGTCATGGTACGAATTGAATGAACTTTTAGAGGTGACGTCACCAAAATCGCTAATAATATAACATTGTTTCAACATTAAAGTTAGGTTATTTTAAGGACGTCATGGTACGAAAAGTCAAAGTAAGATTATAATAATACTGTTATAAGAGCTGGTGGTAGGCCCCCTGCAGGCCTACCACAATGTTTTACGAAACAATCTTATTTCAAGAGAGTTTTGTTTCAAGCCTGCAATAACATTACTCATATTCGTACCATGACCTTCATCGTTCAATATTGTTTTATACCTGCTTAGTGCTGGGAAAGAATGAACTATTTGTAAGATTTGTCTATTGCCTGCTATAGTAGAAAAGAAACAACGCTATATGAATTGTATAGCGCTGTCCTTTTCATTAGTTTTCACACGTTGGTCCGAATCGCTGCAACGAAGTATGGTCTTGAAGCAAAATATTATTTTCTTTTGCTTAAAAAATATTACTTAGCATTAGAATCTATTTTTTATGAGTAATTTCCATGAAATTGACAAAAATATTAAAAGATTTTGCTTTGAAAACTGATAAAACAATTGAATAAAATAAAAATAAGCTACGGCTAAGTTGTCATATGATATGAATCGGTACAAAATGTGTTCTTATCTGGAACGCAATTTGATACTCAATGTGACGATTTTTTTGTTTACAAGTGGTTGTTAGTGGTTGAACTTATTATAATATATTTTGATCTAACTGGCTACAAAGTCGACTTGGAATCAAGATAAGGTAAATACGTTTACTCAGTGAATACGATTTAAAACAAAGAAATATTTTTCTGTAATGTTTTGACGAAGATAGTTCGAACCATTGTGTGGTCAGACTGTGATTAGTGTTTAATTATTAATTTTGCAGCCGAAGAGTTAATCGGGTTTCCGGGCGGCAGCTAGAGATACTCTGGGAATTTTTAATTTCAAACAAATCTATAGCTACTGCGCATAATCGCTCTCTACAAGCCAAGGAGTAGGTACTCACGAAGAAAGTGGCACGAGATTGCGGAAATATTGAACTCGCAAGGTGAAGGCGTTCATAAAGATTGGGCTGGCTGGAGCAAAATAACTATATTACTTTTTATTTTGTCAATTTAAATTATGTAGATACATATGACGTATCAATATTAAATTAAACAATATTTATTTCAGTACTGGGTAGATTACAAGGCCAAACTTAAAAAGCGGGTTGCTGTTTTACGGACTTCTCATGTGCAGTCTAGGGGAGGGCCTTCCACTGAGAGGCCCTTGAAAAGTCCTCTAAATACAGGAGAAGATATTGGCCAGGGTTTGCCAAGTGTTCAGGTGGAAATAGTAAGAAAACATGAGTACTTATGAGCGTATTTTCTAAAAGTTGGAAACGTAGCAAATAGCTGTCAAATATTTACCTGTTTTTATTAATTTGTTACTATTAATGTATGGAAATATGAAATATCACTAATTAGAGACTTAAAATATTAATAACTAGCTACGCCCCGCGGTTTCACCTGCATAAATCTCGATCCCGTGGCTTCATCGGGATAAACAGTATCCTATGTGTTAATCCAGGTTATAAACTATCTGTGTGCCAAATCTTATCCAAATCCATTCAGTAGTTTTTGAGTGAAAGGGTAACAAACATCCATACATACAAACTTGTAATATTGCCAAATTAATCAAAACAGCGAAATATTTGAGTTATTTGCGGTGTTGCCCACTTTCAGAATGCACGCTCTTTAGCATCATTTATAATATTAAAAACATAACTCTTATGCTTTCTCTTTGTAGCCTCCAGAGATTGGTGCTACTATAATAGATGCGGATGTACAAGATTCCCCTGCTTCAGAATCCATCCTACAAAATGTCCATTCGCTCCTAGATCCAACAGTCCTTTTACCTAACCAAAATGTAAATTTTGAGCCCATCTTAAACCCACCGCCTCAAAATGTACCTCTGGAACTTATAGTCCAAGATCCACCAGCTCGCTCCTCCCGCAGAACTCCTACCTTGTTGCCCGCGACGTCGAAGGCGCCTCCACAGTCACTGGAGGCTGCCAGACGCGCGCTCGTCCGTTCCACACAACTACACTCCGAGTCTGCTGTGAGGATTGACAGCATTTGGAAATACAGCAACGAGGATTGAAAGGTACAAAACTTAAATATGTCTACCTTCTTTAAATCGCCGATAAACTATATAGGTACTATCCAGAACTGAGTATAGAATTTTTTTTTTCACATTTTTCACACAACGCCATCTAGTCTCAAACTAAGCAGAGCTTGTGCTATGAGTACTAGTTATAGACAACTGATAGACATACATATATATATCTAAATACATAGATACATATTATAGATAAATTACACCCAGACAAAGAAGAAATGATCGTGCTCATCACACAACCATTTGTCCTAGGTGGGAATCGAACCCACGACCTTGCACATATGTAGATATTAATAGAATTTGGGTTTTTTTTAAATGTGTCTACTATGACATAAGTAAAAAAAATGTTAAAATAGCAATCAAGTTTAATTAAACAAACAAAAATACAGTAAAAAGACGATGTAACTTAAAAAATATACATATAAATGAAAATAAAATATTGTATATTTTGTGTTTCAGGATCTTAAATGCCGCCTTTCCCACAACCGCTGTACAAGAGAATCACGAGTAGCCAAACCCTGCTGCAGAGCGATATTATTACGACGTGGCTGCTCACTCGCATTGTCTTGTTGCTGTAATTGGACTCCTTGAAGCACATCTTCATTGTCCAATTGTTCCACAGATACGTTAGCCCTATTGCAAATATTGTGTAATATAACACAAGCATTTATAATAGAGCCAGCTATTTCTGGTGAATAGTGTAAGACTGTAAACAAGTAAGCAACGAAAACGTGCTTTGAGAAGACCAATAGTGCGCTCAACGATATTCCTTGCACGGACATGCAAGTCAGTGTAGTGTGCTTCCGGTGAGTCAAGTGCCGCATCCAGTATTGGTGTCATCATGGTCTTTCTCAAAGGATATCCGGAATCTCCTATTGAAAACAAAGTTAATTTAAATTATTATTGACCAAAGTTATAAGTTGAATTTAAATACAAAATATTTTTTTAATAAAAGATCAAATGGATGCAATACACACCAAGAAACCAAGTATCTTCTGTGTTGCTAAGATCTTCCAAGTGAGCTCTTAGTGGATGAATAGCCCATATAAAAGAATCATGAGTTGCACCACCATGACTTGCATCTACACTTATTATTTGCATGTCCGCATCACAAACCTGAAAATGTTTAAATTAATATCTGAAAGACTGTAAAGTGCCATATTTATAGTATAACTTAAGACTTGTATGTATGATCTCTTATATTAAGTAATAAATGAGAAGAGAACTTTTTACATTTTTGTTTAAAATTACTCGTTTTTGTTACTTTATTATCTATACTGTATAATCAAACACTTACCAATTGAACATTCAATGAATGGTAATGCTTCCGACAGAAGTAGCGCTCCTCATGTAGTACTGGGCGTACTATAACTACATGGGTACAATCTATACAACCCAGAACCCCGGGAATCCGAAATTTATTGTAAAATCTGCAACAAATAAGTTAATTTAAAATCTGCAATAGATGGTATTTTTTTACAAATATACCTTAGTTACTAATAAACAAAATAAAGAATTTAAAATCACCATTAATGATGATAATATTTAACTCTTTATTATGTCAGCCTATCATAGTCCACTGCTGGATATAAGTCACTCTAAAATTATGCCACACAAATAAACATGCCTTACAATTCAATTATCAACTGTTACTCATTTTTAACTATTCTTTGTTGTTATTTGTTATCATTTAGCAAAGTGCCTCATTCTACACCTAAACAAGGACTTAACATAATATTGTAATAAAAAAGGTATATACTTACTCCATTTTAATTCTGTTACGTTCTTGATCATTCACTGGAAATTTGATATATTTCTGTCTCATCTGCAGTGAGTTAAGACACGCAGTAACCTGTGCGATGACTCAAGAGACAGTCTGCTGAGCCACAAAATGACCCTCACTACTGCCTACTGGACGTTGGTATGAACCAGTTGCATAAAATGATAATGCAATTAACACCTAGACAAAAGTAATATAACTTAGTAAGTATATAGGTACATAAAAGTGGTAAATGACAAATATACAATACACTACTTTAGTGGTATTCGCGGTAGAAATAAGGTTATTACCTTCGTCTCTACAGACAAGTCTGTAGATTTTGTAGGGTTCTTCAACATTTGCCTCAACTCATTGCACAGGTTATATGCTAGAACCTTTGTCAGTCTGTATCGCTTAACAAACTCAGCTTCGTCTAAATTGAAGGGGTCGCATTCCTTACGTAGCTGCACACGACGACGCTTTCTTGTATTCTTAACTTTGCGTTGTCAGCTTCCAAAAACTCAAATATTTCGTATGCATTCGCCATCTAGAATCAAACAATAAATGAATTAACTATGTACTAAAATCTCTACATACACAATTCATTCAGCAAGTTTACGTAAATAAATATATTTAACTTACTTTATATGCCACGAAAATGTTCTTAGTTAATATAAATTTGCAAAACAATAATATTTCCGTCGAGTCCGAGGAACTTTTTTAAGATTGCTAAATTTGACACTAAAACAATATTGCTAGCTGTCAAAAGTCACGTCATGGTACGAATTGAATGAACTTTTAGAGGTGACGTCACCAAAATCGCTAATAATAGAACATTGTTTCAACATTAAAGTTAGGTTATTTTAAGGACGTCATGGTACGAAAAGTCAAAGTAAGATTATAATAATACTGTTATAAGAGCTGGTGGTAGGCCCCCTGTTATTGCTTTAGTTGTGTGCGTGACCATCATTACCCACTGACCACGATTGCCCTATCTTCCCCTAAGTATTTCATGGGTTGCGATTCGATTACTTGAATATGGTTGTTACTTGTTAAGCACTTTATGCTGTTCAAAATGCATATGGTGAAGTACTTACCAAGAGGACTCAACAATAATTAACAGCCCTGCATCGGGAAAAGCAGTATTTTGTCAAGAGAGATAAGTAGTCAACATCTAGGCTTTTGTAACTAGATAAAAAGTACCACAAATAAAAAGCGTAAAATAAAAACTGCCTTAGGGAACATTGCTTACCTTAGAGACCATGTAGGTACTGACACTTTTTTATATTAAAAATTAAACAATGCATTGCAGCATTATACTTCACACCGTAAAGGATCACTCTGATAGCCCCCGCCTATGGATCCACACCACCATTGCTAATACTAACCCCATCAACACTGCAGCCGATACGCATACTGCTCCAAGTCCAGTGATGAGGTTATTAGGTTGAAGAGCCTAGGTGATGTCAGTACCCCATTTCTTACTCCGCACTCTAGCCGAATGTACGAGTCAGATTCCATGTACGCCATGTTCAACATTTTCCAACTAAGTCTAATGGTTTCTGGTACACAATGGTCTAACTTCATATTCCATTTTAGGTGGTAGGTATTCCAAATTCATGACCAGTTTTAAAATTGATTGATTGAATTGCCCCAGTACAATAGTTACAATAAGTTGTTTAGTTATGACATTCTACTATAGTCAGTGTAACAGATTGGTCAAAATTACTTAAAACTTTAATATGTCTCTATGATAAAACTAGTTTATTCCAGCGGCTTCGCCCGCGTGGGAAGTTTTTCCCGTGTAAATCCCGATCCCGTGGGAATTTCGCAAAATCCTTTCTTAGCGGATGCCTACGTCATAACATCTACCTGCATACCAAATTTCAGCCCGATCCGTCCAGTGGTTTGGGCTGTGCGTTGATAGATCACTATGTCAGTCAGTCAGTCAGTCACCTTTGAGTTATATATATTTAGATAGTTTACCCACCAGCTTTCTTTGCCATCGCCACCAACTTGCCCATTTTCTTTTGCTGCCGACATAACTCGATGATTCTTCGGGGTAACATATAGCCATCAGACCTCACAAACTGGCTGACGATCAGTACATCAGTAAGAGTACCAGAAACTATTACTAACTCAAAAGTTGGAAAATATCCCAGCTAGAAAATGACGTTCATGGAATCACGTCCAATACCGCTTTCATATATAATTTTGCTAAAAAACATAAAGCCATAATAGGTCTGCTAATATAAAACTCAACACTGCTAACCTAACTTAAACATTAAAAGGGGAGTTATTTAAGACACCGGCAGCCTCATAGAAGACCAAGAGCGTTAAAATCGGCAATAAGAGGTTTACGAATCTAAGATTTGCCGACGACGTAGTACTTTTTGTACCTACAGTTCTTGAAATACAAGCCAAGCTGCAAGATCTGAACACGGCTAGTCTCAAAGTGGGACTTGCAATGAATCGGTCTAAAACTAAAGCAATAACAAATAGCACGAGACGTAGGGTCAAGGTAGGTGGGCAGGACATACACTATGTTGATGAGTAGGTACTTGGGCCAGTTAGTTTATTTTGAACACAGGCAGGAAAAGGAGATTGATCACCAAATCGAAAATCATACTGGGCGTAAGATTTGATATAATACGGAACACGACGCTGCGCTCCATCACAGGTATAATCGACGAAGGTAAAAAGGCTGCCAGGCTATAATGAGATTTTCCCATAGGGCCATTGCCTGCCGGGTTGCGGGAATGTACTATCGAGATACTGCGGCCCCGGGCAGCTGAAGGAACATGATGGGTTTTTAGTCAGTAGAAGTCTGACACACCCTTCCACTTGACCCAGAGCGGGAGAAGTCATTCGATGATTTTCCCACCAGAAAAAAATAAAGGCTGAGATAAAGCGGGTCACGTTAACCGCATGCCAGAGTCGTTTGCCAAAGATATCTACGCAATGGGTGCCTGAGCATGGACGACGCCACTGAGGGCCAGGAAGAGATGACGAGATAACCTAGACACACACTGCGTTAGCTGATCCGAAGTGGTGCTCGAAAAGAGAACATGAAAGGATTAGCCCAGCAGTGAAATAAAAAACATTATCTGATGTAAAGCAATATTTAATCATTTTTATGATTTTCATTGTTGTCCTCAATACCTTCATTATACAACGTGTAACAGAATAAACGCAATTCCTGAAAGTACTGAGTAGTTGGTTCAGAATCGACTTCTGAATCGTTTTCCGTTAGGTATAAAAATAGGTGTTAAATTTTGACGGAAAATTAATTTAATTTAACATAAAATGGAAACACAATATCATGACAAATTAAAACAATCCTTAATTTAAGGAAATGCGCTCGTGTGCGTGTCGGCTGCTAATATTGCATGAGTGTATGCGTCTGCGTAAAGATATTGTATGACGCACATACATACGTTTTGCGTTTAGTGAGGATAACTACCTACTTTATAAAAAATGACTAGGTTTGGCTTAAATTTATTTAGTTAGGGATGTTGTTTTAGACTTATAATTTAATATCCTAATTGGGGTGGATTGGGTATTGCGCTTAATCTGTGCCAGTATTCCAATGAGTATCATGATTGTTTTTTATATCGCCGTCTCCATCCAAATTTAACCACAATTTTGACAAAATAATTACATACTACATAGGTACAGTCAGCGTCAAATAATTAGTGACACTTAACGTATTCAAATTAATAGACGCAATCAAAAAGTCAATAATATTGGTACAAACCAAGGAACTTGTACCTAAACTGGAATGCGGACGCGAAGCTCAAATCCGTTCCGAAGAGTATACCCTCGAAGGACCTAGCTATCTCTTTCTAGTAGTGTGGATATCAATTCGCGATAAACGTAAGGAAAATTTTATTTGATGCAATATTTGCAGGTTTTTTAAGACACTTATTATTAACCTTACAAATGATGTATTTCTGTTACCGCTATAACAAAAAGTACAAAAAATAAATTAAAATAAATATTTAAGGGAGACTCCCATACAACAGTTGTGATTTTTTTGGCGCTTATTATAGGTAATGGTTCCGTACCACTCATTAAACCTACTATTAAAATACCCTTCATGCGCGAGTCGGACTCGTACTTGGCCGGTTTTTTTCTTAACAACGTATTAAATAGAAATAAATAAATAAATTCAATTATGAATACAAAGGTCTGTATCGGTCTGTTACGCTTTCACGGTTAAATCACAGAGCCGCTTTCGAAAAAATTTGGCATGGAGATAGTTTAAAACCCTGGGAACTATATAGGGTTCTTTCTATCACAGATTTTTGAACAGTTGCTCGGTAGCGCGATATTGAGAATTCCACGCGGGCGAAAAGCTAGTTCTCAATATATATCTGAGGAACTTATATTGAGCGCGCTAATTTCTATAATAAACGCTTCGTTATGCAGACTAAATGCAAAATTGGTTTTCTTAAGCAGACTTTATTGCGTTGAATTATAAACTTTTAAAGTGGTTAAGACCCATGATACAAATACAATTATTGCAGATTGAATTAATAACAGAATCACCAGCTGGCAATTCTTCGAAGGCTTGGCCTTGGTTGTCAGTGGTATAGACGTCCAAACAAACTATAGTTGCAAAACTTCTGAATAATTCCGAATAATTCCGGAATACTTCGGGGAAAGTTTCTTTAAATGGGAATTATTCAAAATGATAAATTCATTTTGAATCATTCTGATTTAAATAAACTTTTAATTATTTATTAAGATTTCAACTTTTTTTGCTGAAAAATCGTATTTTGCATCGATCGTCGATCTCTGTGCGCCGGCCGCTGCCGCCGCGCTGGCACCGCGACGCGCGCACCCGACTGCCACCGGCCACGAGTCGTGCGTGCAGGCGATGGCGGTGCGTGGTGCGGTAAGAGGGAGGGGATGCTGCCCCCGGAGAAGTTTTCACCCGCGCGAGAAAGATTCGTACCCCGCAATCGAATGTTTCCGAATATTTCGCCCGAATAATTCAATGGGAATAAATGTGTTTGCTTGTTGTGTGGTGGGTAAGTTAATTATTGTTCACTGCGAGAGTACGTATGTACGCTACGAGAGTAAAATATAAATGTTTATTTTATTATAAATGGGATTGATTAAGTATATGTTGATATTTTTATAGGTAGATTTATTAGCCTGCGATTAACAGGATTTTTATTCTTTTGTTTTTAGGTAGGTACTATCGGCCAAAGATACGCATACTCACTTAAGAAAATATTTCTGCGGAAGCGCAGCTAGTGACAAACCACATCCCTTCCTGTTTTCGCCCAATTAGAAATAATATGCATTTTGTGAGTACAGGGCGTGTAACATTATATTAATACTTACTATTTCGAACACTACTAAAATACGCTTCGTGCATCCTATTGGTCAAAATACATGCATTAGGCGATCGAGTTGTAAGTCGTGCTATGCGATTATAGCCTTAAATGTCAGTTGTGAAATAAAAAAACCAGGCCAAGCATATTTGATTTGCTATTTGAAAAAGGGTTAAGTACCTATGTTTTTGGTTAGTTTGTATGTAGCTCTGTACGCATCGCGAGTATTCGCGAGTCGCATAGGTAGGTATTAATCATTACCTACCTACTTAACGCGTATCCCAGCCCAGCCCAGCCATTAGCCCAGTCAATAAAAGCAAATAAAGGCAAACCTTGCAAGCAAACACGTTTTGATGCGGTTTTCAGAAAAGTATTTGTTCTTACCTACTTAGGAGCCGGTTTTGGTATATTAACAGCCTTCAAAGGTCGATTTTCGTGTTTTTTTTTTGACAGTTGAAATATTCCCAAAGTTTCAGAATATTTCAGAATACTTCCGAAGTATTCGACGGGAATGATTCGGAATGTTTCCCGCCAGCATCTATAAAACAAACGTGCATTAATTGGTAATCTACGTTTATTCGACACTTGTACGGTCAGAACCAGTAGACTAAAAATAAAATGATGCAGTGTTTATATATAATTAAAACTACTAAAACCCTTCATGAAAAACGATTATTATAAATAGAAAGAATAACAGAAGAGATATAATTTATTTGTGTATATATTTATTTAGGTTAACCTACAATTGTTTACACTATACATTTGTATGAAACAGTCATATTATATTTATAAGTGTAAAAATTAATTACAGGCTAACACCACATGTGCTATTTAAGATTAGAAATCAATATTATTAACATACATAATTCTAAACATAAAGGAGGCAGATCGAATGACAATTATAAGGTTATTATTATTAGGTTGGTTCTATATTTTCTAGTTCCTCATATGTTGCAGCTGCAGGTTTGTTACATGATTGGCTTGACACACAACCCTAAAAAATGTATTACACTATTATTAGTTAAAAGTATGGAAATAATCTTTAAATTATGAATTATTATTAATATTTGTCGACATTAACTAACTGCAGTGGATAAAAGTTAAGTAATTAAATTATAAGTAATTATTAATATAATAACTACACTTGTAAGCAAGTTTGCGTAGCTGAGTTTTTGGCCAAAATGATATAAAATATTTTTGCCATCAATTTGCTAACCAAAAGAAAATAAATCAACTAAAATGTCGACTTTTATGCTTATTAATTTGACTCCTTTCATAACATTCACTTACCAGATCTTTGAATATGCCCAGTACAGGTTGTATATTCTTTTCTTTAGTGGGTTTCAATATTATAATACTTAAAACATTTATTTGTTTCGCTTTAACAGGAATCTAAAACAATAATAGATTGATGAGAACAAAATTTTAGTAGGTATTAATGGTTAAGATAGATTCAAAATGAAAATTCATATTGTTATGCTCATATTCTATTTCGGAACGGTGATCTTCATGTCATTTGTAAAGATTGATAACTTACTTTAGGGAAAATGGATGCAATTGCATCATTTGATCTTGTTTCGAAATGCAATATTTCTTCGGGCTTGAAATGGCGGCTACAAATTTTGGAACCGTTTCTGACCTTTTTCTGTGTAGAACACTGAGCCACCGGTCTATATCATTTTTAGGAAAGCTTAAAATAACAAAAAATAATTAATAATGAGAAGAAAGAAGAATAATGAATAAGAAGAATAAAAAGAAAAACATCCACTTTTACATTGAAAACATAGTCACCCTAAATGCAATTTGTAAACAAAGTCACAAAACTTACTTAAAAAAGGAAATTCCAGACCCGGGGTACCCTTCACTCTTGCAATTAACCACAAAACGCGTTCTTACCATGGTTACAGTATCTTGCACTTTAATATTACGAAAACTCACAAAATTAAATATAATGCAAATTTACAAACATACAGATGTCAAGTAAACGTCAGACGGCAACGTAGTAATTGCCATGTATAGTATAATATATCACTACTAATTGTTACAAATTGCATTTTTTTTTTGTTTTAAACATCTTGTGTTTGCATGGTAAAATAACTATAATTTTCATTAATATGCATACAGTAATAATGGTAATTCATTTTAAAGATAGAATTCCAAAGAAGTTTAAAACTAGGTGTTATTACTACAACAGACAGGTCGAAAAAATTACCATTGAAATAAATATTTTTAATCTGACACACAGAAGAAAGGGACACAGTCCACACACGCACTGTCTCGCTCGGAACGAAAAGTTCCTTCAGTTTTATGCGTGCAAGTTTATACTCTATTGTTTAACAGCTAAGAAAGACTTTCTGTATTCTTTGAATCATTCGTAAGCAATCCAGTTAGTAGGTATAAGATCCTTGGTACAAACAAAGTTTCCTTATTGTTGTCAACACTACATTCGCTCAAAATGTCAAGACGTTTTAAATGACATATAGATCGGTTCATTCAAACCGCCATAAATATCGTTACAGTCATCTCGTTAATGGTATCCAAGCATTCAAGTGTTCAAAAATATGGTCACATTAGAAACATAAGCTAACATGTTATGGAAATAAACGGTTTCCAGAAGACGAAAACCTCTTTAGGCAATCTTGTGTTGTTTGATGATTTGATCATTGCATGTCAATTAAAATGTCAAGCAAGAAATTTAACTATTGAAGCAATAATCAAGGTTTTACATACTCTTTGGCAATAATAGTGTAATAGTGTTTCATGTTTGAATATGGCTACAAATCGCATTAGACACGATACAAAACATCGAATTATATATTTGAGGGAGGAAGGTGTCTCCGTAACAGATATTTCAAACGAACTGGGAATATCCGTAAATATCGCTTCAGATGAGTTACCTATCGAATTTTTTTATGTATATTCGCATCTCTTCAGATTCTTCTTCTTTCTTTTATCAAGAGAAACATCGTCTACCGTTGGCTAGAGAAATGGCAAAGTGATGGTGCATTGCAAAACCATGTTTCATTTGGTCGTCCACGTCAAACTAGTACAAGTCAAGACGGAGATAATAGTGCAGCGAACTGTTAGCAATCGCTTTATAAACTCCAGGAGTATGTCTGTGAAATCTGCAAGAACATGGATTACGCGATCGTATTCCTGCTAAAAAGCTTATATTAACACTGAAGCTTAAAGCGCAGCGTTTACAATTCGCACGATGATATTTCAATTTCAATTTTGATAATGTAATATTTGTAGATGAAAAAGGATTTGTTCGTCTGCCCAGGGACGATTATCTCTATACCGATCACCGAACACAAGGTATGATGAAAGAAATGTCCTCCCTAACAATCGCAGCGGTCGAATCACCTTAAGATATTGGGCTACACTCGATTTTAATTATAAAAATAAAGATAATCAAATCTAAAATTATTGTTTATTTTTCAACCGATGAAAGCTTTGAGTGATCTGTATGTTCTAAAGTGACATTAAAATGGAATGTGTTTATTTCAATTAGGTACAATTAAATACACAAAATACAAGTAAAATTAAATATGAAATAATTTCGAATTTATTTCAATTTTTGACATGAACATAATATTGAATGAGTCTTGCTCTATGATATATATATATACTACTCAGTATCAATGAGGTTTACATTCACTCGGCTGTTTATTATTTACAATATAAGTACCGTAAACGGCTATGCACGAAACTCTTTCCCAAACAAAAGACATGTCTATGACGTCATGCTTAAAATGAAAAGGACAGCAGTAGTTTCTATCCCTTTTATTTTGAGTAAAAATGTTATAAAATTAATTGATGCGAGAAATAACATTTAAAATATATAGCAGTAAAGTTTATTTTCCTAATGTGCTCCATATTTTTGAACACCTAGAATGCTTAGATACCATTGGCTGGATGACTGTAACTATGTTTATGGCGGTTTGATTGAACCGATTTCTATTACGTTTAAACGTCTCGACTTTTTGAGCGAATATATTGTTGACAACAATATGGGAACTTTGTTTGTACCGATATTATTGAGTTTTTGGTTGCGTTTATGTATTTGAATACCCTGAGTGTCACTACCTATTTGACGCTGACTGTACCTACTAGAATGAGATTTGAGAGAATCACTGATGTAATTTGGTATCTGATTCCCTTCAAACCATTTAAAATGGTATTGAGCATTGTTCCAAATAGTATATTACAGTTTACTCGCGAGAAAGGAATTGGGGGAGGAAAGAGAGAAAAAAAAAACTAATATTATAAAGCGAAAAAGTTTGTTTGTTTGTTTAAACGCGGTAATCTTTGATAGTACCGGGTGGATTTGGATGAAATTTGGTTTGGAAGTGACTTTTCGCAATCAGGTAAGCTTTGACAAATACTTAGACTCTCCCAGCTCTACGTGTATTTTGGTTAGATTTTTCTGATGTCGGGGTCAGCGTCCGGTCTATCCGGATGCGGCTGAGGATGAGGTGAGTCGCAAATTATTTGCTTCTGCCAGTTCTCTAAGACGTTTGCGTAACTTCCTATTGTAGACTTGATGGTGTTGATGTTGGTTATCTCGATCTCGCAGACGCACAACTTGATAAACTTGAGCGATTTCAAAATGTTTGCATACGATTTATATTTGGTTTGCGCAAATATGGTTACGTATCCGAATTTTGTAAGAAACTCAAATGGCTTCCTATAAGTACGTCTTCGCCGGAACTTACACACTTCTCTGCTTTACAGTGTTCTGTTCAATCCTAAAACCCCCAGTTATCTTAAAGAACGATTTAAGTTCCTTCATGACACACATGCAAAATCTCTGAGGTCATCAGAAAACTTAAGGCTTGAGGTACCGAGTCACTCCACCAATTTGGTAAGTCGTTCGTAGCTGAAGCAGTAAGGCTGTGGAATGCTTTACCCGTGTCAGTAAGACACGGGGGTAAAGCATTCACACACGCACAAACCTTCCTTTTTTCACAACATGGTAAACGATCTCTCATCTTACTTCTTAAATTGTTATTACTTACTAGTATATATCTCAGCTTTTTATTTGTGTATGTATATACTGGTAGTGAATAGTCATGGTATTTTATTCTAGCTCATGCTGGGTGACAATAACGCTGAGCCACCGAAACACAGAGACAGCGAAAAGTTAGTAAAAGTCATTGATGTATTAAAAGGAGGAAGATATGTTACTCTCTAACATCGCAATCAGTAAACCTGGGCTCGGCGCACCAATACATGCAAAGTAACTCACACATCTGTGTTCAGTATCGTCATCAGTCCCAAACCTACAGTTACCGATAGACAAGGATAGAGATAAGAGACGGCGCTGTAGTGCGAGCGAAATCGCCTCAGTTGCCGAATGTTTGCGCTTATGAATGAAATAAGATTGCATGTATACTACGTACTTACCGTACGTAGTAAGTGATCCCCATGACCCACGTCTCTTATTTTTCTTCCTGGTGGTGTGTGAAAACACTGTCTAGCTATACAAGAAGTCATTTTGATGCGTATTTATTCCAAAAAAATCCTTAAAAACACGAAGAGACGAGAATTTCTTGAGCTGTGTGATCAACAACGTTCCGTACGCGACTGAGAGTGAGCGCCCGCCAACTACGGGCAATCACTTAGTTTTGTAGGACCAAACTCAGTGTCTAGTACCGTATCTTCCTTCTTTTAATATATCAATGGTAAAAGTCATAATTTCAGTAGCATTTTAATTTGCTAACAAAGTCATAGCCATAAGCAAAAGTAAAGAAAAATAACGTAGGTTATGTTTAAAACTAGGTACTTATCACAATAATAGAACCAAGTAAAAAATTACTCAGCTACAAAGTTCAAGCTCGTCTATCACCATTCGACTCTAAACGTATGTGTCAAAACATTTCCGAAACTGAATTTGTTTATGCTCTTCACTTATGGCATACTTACTTTACTTGTTCACCAACGTGCATCGAACGCAACGAAGATTGATGACGTTTACATTTAGGCCAGATACTGTACAAATGAATTTACAGCTTATGTGGAAGGCGTTAGGTTGAAATTACAGTGGGGGATAGTGTTTAAATGCGACATCAAATTGCAGTGTTGGCTAATGATGCACTTAACAGTATTGCTGTTTTATGTTTGTAGTTTATTACTTATGTATTATAGACTATCTGACCGCCACAGTCCACTAGCTAGGTAACACCCCTGGAAAGACCAGTGTCAAATTTTCTGGTTTCTGACAACCTGTAACGACTGTCAAAGATGTTTAAATGGCATCTTTGACACCATCTTCACCAGTTGGTCTCAACTGGTTAGCGTGCAATCTGAGGCACGGGGGAATCTTGATAACTAACATAACCATGTTACGATGGACGCAGGCTTCGGCAAGTGTTTTTAACCTTGAAGATTGACATATTGATGTGGCCAAGCATTATATCAGCAATATCAATAGGTATCAACACTTCTGGGGCCTTAGTATAAGTTTCCAATTCTACACTTCTGGACACATCTATTGGCCCACCTTGTATTTTCAGTTTCGTTTGGTCCTAGCTAAAATTTTATATTAGGTCGAGCAAAAAGTTTTTATGCAGTTTTGAACCTGGCACATTCACAATTTCATTCAATAGTCTTTTTTTGAATTTCGAACACAGAATTTAAAGAAACAAAAGACAATTTGGAGCCTGTTTGTTGATATCAAACAATCGAATACTAAGAAAACTTGGTTTTATTGGTTTACTTGGATTTAATTCTTGAAAAAGTGATTGATATCTTTGCTTTTGCAACAAACATTACTTATTCTTAACATTAAGGTGAGGTTCTATCAATAATCTATGGATACTTCACCTGAAGTCGCCGCCCAAGCTGTGGCACTTATTCAGGCCGGACACAGCCAAAGAAACGTGAGTGCTCAACTTAATTTAAGTCGATCTGCGGTCCGAAATGTTTATCGGAGGTACCTAGAGACTGGCGGCTTTGTTCGTCGCCAAGGAAGGCCACGATCTCGGGTCACAACTGAAAGGCAGGATCGATTCATCGTGACGACCAGCTTGAGAAATCGTCACCTTACCTCCATTGAGATACAAAACCAACTTCGCGACTTCCACGGAGTATCTGTGAGCGCTCGAACTGTTCGGAGAAGGTTAAAAGAACGCGATATGGTACCACACAAGCCAGCTAATGGGCCCAAACTAAAGCGAGCCCACCGAACAGCGCGCCTTCATTTCGCACGCAGTCATTTAAATTGGACACAGCAAGATTGGAGCCGTGTACTCTTTTCTGATGAGTCTAAAATTGTGTTACATGGCAATGATGGAAGGAAGAAGGTCTACCGGCGTAAGGGAGAGCGTTTCGCACAATGCTGCTTTGAAGAGAGGGTTGCTTATGGCGGTGGCTCATGGACTGTCTGGGGCGGTATATCCGCGAGCGGCAAAACTCAACTTGAGGTTGTTACAGGACCACGGCTGCCAACATTAAATGCTGAAAGATACATTCGTGAGTGCTTAGAACCTCACGTGATACCATACGCGGACTATGTGGGCCCAAATTTCCTTTTTATGCATGATAATGCAAGAGCCCATGCGGCCGGCATCGTCAGGGAATATCTTCGGGATGTGAACATCACAGTTATGGACTGGCCAGCCAGAAGCCCAGACATGAACCCCATTGAGCACATGTGGGACGAGCTAAAAAGGCGTGTTAGGGCTCGTCAGCCAGTTGCCCAGACGATGCAGGAGTTGAAAACTGCCATAGAAGAGGAATGGGAGATGATCCCTCAAAATTTCATAGAGCGGTTGATAAACTCTATGCCTAATCGTATGAGAGCTGTGGTAGATGCCCATGGAGGCAACACGCGTTATTAAATTAAACCTTTATTTGATAAAACATGTTTTTTATTCAAAAATTAATTGCCTTTAACAAGGCGCATATCCGACTTGTTAGGCGTAGGTCCATGGCGTATGGTATTCTGAATTCAAATTTAAAACTATACGATCGAAAAAGATGGTAAAATGTATCAGGTTTAAAACTGCATCAACAGTTTTTGTTCAATCTAGCAATCATATTTCGGTAGGGGCCATCGAAACCTAAACTCTAAGGTGGGCCAATAGATGTGTCCAGAAGTGTATTATCGTTTTTGAAAACTATCGCTTCATCTCTTTCACACTCATCTACGAGTTTGCTGCATGTGAAGCAAACAAAGCGATAGATTTCGAAAACGACAAAAGTATTTCAAACTCATATTAACCCCACTGATTACTATAGTTGCCTGTTACATGCATGGTATACTTTTTTTTTATTGATAATAGGTTCGCGTTTGACCACCATCTCACCTGATGGTAAGTGATGAGGTGGTCGAAGATAGAGCACGCTTACCTAAAAGTAACCTATTCAGTCTTGACTTAAAGACCCCCAGGTTATAGCTAACGGGAAATACAGACTCCGGCTGGGAATTCCACTCCTTAGCCGTACGCACAATAAAGGTATTCCCAAAACGTTTAATGCGTATGGGTGGGATGTCGACCATGTAACGATGTCGCATCGCCGTTTGTCTGTAGTCCGATGATGGAACGGGCTTGGCGGAATTAGAATGTGTAATTCCATCGCACACTCCCCGAAATGTGACCGGATAGACTTGCAACTCGTCGTCGATGTTCAAGGCTCTGGAGCTTTGATTCGACCAGTGTATCGTTGCCAATGAGTCTACTTAGTATTATGATACTATCTTAGTATCTGCTTCCTCGTGTGGAGGGCATGACAACTCTTTATCAACACTTGTCACAACGGTGTTGGAATCATTAACAGTGAAAGGTGACGTTTTTGGAACTTTGTGTATAAGTTTGGATGAAATATTTCATTAATTTGATTCAAAATGACTACTTTTCCAAAACTACTCTCTACTAACTACTGCAGAGGAATTGTAGCACTGGCTCCTGTATCACAGGTAATATACCTAGCTCAGGAGTCAGGGATTCGCCATATCTGTAAAAATCCTTTTGATGCTAATAAAGATTATTATTATTATAGGCATGCTGAATTTTTTAGAGATAAGTAAAATATCTGTGTGAGTCTGGTCGCGTGGAAAGTGCTAATGGATAAATAATACAAGAACATAATTAAAGCCATTAAATTTTATTCGTGAAAATTGAGCGCATTTAAACTAAGCCTAAACAAAAATATACTTAAAATTAACAATGTACGCTAAAATTAATCAATTATATACTTAACTTCAGTTGAAATTCATTGTAGCGACATAACTACGGAACTTGGAAAATAAATACTTTACGTTCATTGAGATTTAAAAAAATATTCGATATTATTCAGTCTTATTAATAATTAAAATTACAAAAATGGAATTTAAATAAAATCAAATGGAATGACACATTAATCATTACCGTTAATTACAATTATTAAAAAATACAATATTGTGACAATATTAAATAAATATAAAATTGGAAAACTGCACCAAGACTATTTAAATATTTCATTCAACATTTAGATGCCACTGATTCATAAGTAATCAGATAATTATTATCAATCATAAGTATTATCATATAATCATAAGTATTTAGAACCTATAATAATTAGTAATGTCGTCGAAAAGAGAAACTAACACAATCGGGGCAAATATACTTATAATCAAAACTTTTATAATACAATTCAAGTCAATCATAGGTGCAGTTAAATTAATTAAAATACAAAATCAGATCGAAATTATTATAAAGCATACAGTTACATTTTTCTATAATTATAATCGCTATAATAAAACTAAGCTGGATGGAATATTACGACATAGTAAAACGTAATTCGATAAATTAAACGGACATAAACATGACACGGAGGCACTCTTGCACAATAGTATCTACGACCCAGCGGCGTTTGAGTCAAAATTGTCATTAAATTAGTCATATCGTAGACCAAGCAAACTTGAATGTGATACCTTAAATCTGCGTAAATTTAGTGAACGGGAGTACCGATCACCCCTCTTACATGGGGGTTTTTAAATTCCCCTCGGTCCAGTTGTATAAAATACCAGTGAAATAATTTGACCGAAATTATTTAAAGCGCTCAGTATTTGTGAGTAAAAATTTGTATCCCTTTCACTTATTGACAGCATTACTTTTATTTATGCAATAAAAAATATATCGGAGTGATAATAATCTGTGCCAGAATATATCATTATCATAACGATAATTATCAATGAGGGTTTTTTGAAATAACATTGATCAGGTGGCAGCACTGGGGTGTCAGGTCAAACAGGAGCGGAAAATTTTGTTTGTTTAAACGCGCTAATATTCGAAAGTACTGGGCGGATTTGAAAATGGAAATGAAATTTGATATGGTAAAAAGTAGCTGCTTACTTTTTACCCTACTTTAAACGAAGGATTGTTTTTATAGTGATAAAGTCCACTCACAGAGGGTACTCGCGACCCTCCTCTCTTTCTAACCGACGTGCGTTTCTTACATTCCTTATGTACCTCTCTGGACCTCGCGTCAGTGCAGTGGCGTCAAATGGTGGTATAAATTTTGCTGGAAACCCTCTCATTTAAAAAATCAATAATACTGATAATAAGTGAAAGAGACATAAATATAATTGTTTATTCTATCTAATCGCCGTGAAGTGCGCGGTACACGTACGTTACGTACAAAGCTACCTTCGATTACAACCGTTTCAGCACAAACCTTGCAACACTATACTGATATTTTATCATTTTCTACAAAATTGTAACAAATTCATCGAATATTATTTATATTATCACTGGTTTTAATAATATAAAGTTGCCTTTTAATAGGGTTCATCTTAGAAAGTAATATCGAACAGACAATGATAATTATCACACTGGCAATGATAATTATCAAACTGATAATGATAATTATCGAACGATATTTTTTGTAGTTCTCGATAAAATAAGTTCCAAAATTTGAAAAAAATATCAGTAATACATTTTTTATGTGATGATACTTTCACTACTAATTAATTATCGGAATTGTCTCGGCAATTAAGTATACAAGTGATAAGTTTGTTAGAATTCTGTAGAAACTGATTCATTTTCGCAACAAAGCGAATAATAATAACTCTAAAATTACAGATAATTACACGTCCATTAATAGTTGGATACATCAACAAAAATTTGTAATTTTAGCGTTATAACAAGTCTTTATAATTGTCAGTTCGACAACACGCATCTTTAACAAATTACAGCAAACTTGACACAAGTTGAAATCTTAAAAAAAAATACAAAAATATATTGATAAGACATGTCATGTCAAAATAATACTCATTTTGAGAGGATTGTGATAATAACAATAATAATTTTACACTAAAACCTGTTAAAATAGCTTAAAAATACTGAGTTTTGCGTAGTGAAAAATCTAACTTAACTTACGCTAAAGATCATTTTCAACTTGTATCAAAAATACAACGTTTTTCTTCCTTTCCTAGATAAATTAGTATCTAGAATTATCCTACGGTGTAGTTAAAACAGTGCAGATTCAAAAATTGCGATGAGCATAAGACAGCGTTGTAAACCAAGAGATTAAGGCACTTTGACTGTTATTCTATTTAAAACTATGGTCGACTTTAACTTAAGGTTCTCGTAAGCAAATTATTATAACCTTCTTAAAGGCTTGAGTAGTATTGTCATGTAAAATGCAAGATTTTGTTTTGTACAAAATCGTTTTTAAAGATATTACGAAAACTGGGAGTCTTTTACGATGGACATAGAAAATAATTATTAAAAATTCGACCAAATCACATGTAGGGAATCACGCTAAACGAAGTATGGCGAAGAGGTACCAAACCCTTTAATCTGAACATACACGATCAAATAAGGTCGCTTTATTCATTAAATTAATAATTTAATTGGATTAAAATCACTTAAAATTACAACTAAATTAAATCACATATTAAATTGAAATTGAAGTTTCGTAGTTCACTGAGAATCGTTAAAATTAATAGTAAATTATTACAGTAAGGTTTGTTTTTTTGTGCTCTTAATGCGAGTGCTTGATAATAGATGGCACTAGTTGTATGTTAAAACATTAAACAATTTCAGTTCCTTAATTTTTTGATTTTCATTATACCTAACAACTCGAATAAAACATCGAGTTACCTAAATTAAGCAATATTTGAAAACAAAAATCAAGCCAATATTTTTGAATATTCAAAAGATTTAGAAAGTACAAACATAATCAAAATCATTGTAACAACACCTTATCCTCTCCATATCCTTACCATATCTTTGATCACGTTTTTCGCAACTACTTTATTCATACGGTACAATAAAAAGACATAAATATCTTTATAACCATCAAATTAAGATGTCATACCACTAACGCCACCTACCGCCAAGCCCGCTCGCTTCTCAGTTGACGCTCGACTTCAGCCGCGATCACACGTCTTCCTTGAGTGCGTACATGACGCTCGTGTCAAACGAAGCGGCGACAGTGTAGTTCTTTGTGAGGAGGTAGTTAGTTGTCTTGTTGCGTGTTGCATCGTTGTTGAATTGTACTTCTATCATCTGTGGAGATTTATTGAATTTTTACTTTAATAAAACCAACAAGGTTCCAAGTTGATTTTCAGTACAGCTGAGTCTAATATGCTTCATTAGTGGCGGCTAAGGTTAGCTCATTTGGAAAAGTTACAAAATAATATTGTTGTTATTACATTTTATACAAATAATTTCAAAAGACATTAGAACGGTCTAAAAAAATCTACTTTAGAGCATTTTATATCGTATTGACTGCACATTCTGGACGACGGATTTAGAAAAAAAAAGAGAACTAGGAGCTTCACATTACTAGCAACCTTGTTACAGCCCCGGATCTAGGGGGGGGGCAAGCAGGGGCCTATGCCCCGGGCGGCAAGTTCAGAGGGCGGCCAAATTCACATTTTACAGACGTATGAACATTTGAACAACTCATCATTTACTTAACTTTGACCACAGAATAAATAATAGTACAAGTACAAAAATTTCAGTCTTGTTTTACTGTGAATCTATCAACTCGACCGATACCCAGGGGTACATGGTTTTATAGTCTTTGAGTACAGCACACGGACCAGCCACGTGACCGGGTGCAGCGAGAGCGCGGGCTGGGACGCGCTGCACGAACATTATTATTCGCGAGGTGCGTAGGAGCAATATCAAAATAAAGTGTACCCTGCTGTAAAATTCGATTATATTTTAATTTTTTTTTCTTTTTCTATTTGACCAAAATGTAATAGGAAATATATGTAGTTTATTATGCAGGAAAACAAATAGGAATGCGGAATTCGAGGCATTTTTCCTATAATATCGAAACTAAACTAACTTTGTGGCAGAACTGGTTCCGTTTGTGTGACTAGATTTAAAAGCAAAATTTACGGAAAGTATGAAACAAATAATCCATATTCATATTTATTTAAACAATTAATAAATGCACTTAATTGATAAATCAAAGAAAATAGCCTCAGCTTCAAGGTTTAACACAAAAATATTGTTTTTATACTGTTTCGTGTCACTGTCGCTTTTACTTGGCATTTTTTTAAATGTATTCCAAAATCATAATATTTTACTCAATATGCGTACCTGTTCGAAAAGTAATACATAATTTGCGCTGTACATATTTGTGGTTGCACAGAAATAAAAGGTAAAAATTCATCTGATTTCATAGATTTAACTTCATCAATTTGAAAGGACAGTGACAAAATGAAAGTCTTAAAATCATAATGTGATTCAGGCTGGCTGGACAAATCTTTAAAATAGCTCGCATTTAACTAGGTTACTAGGTCAATAGCGCACTTTATGTGACGGCTTAACACCTTTATTTCAGAATTTGTGACGCTACAGAATCTTAGATAATCGACCGAAAACGTTTCCAGCCAGCTTGAAAAGCCACTTTACGCTGATCTCTCAATCTCGGCAACGGAAGTAATTGTCACGACTTTTTGCATATCAACGGGCGTCATATAAATTTGTGACAGGCATCGAGCTAAAAGTTTTGTGATACGTACAGCAATTTAATAAAAAAAAGGCAAAAATCTGTGTCCAGCCAGCTTGAATTTACGTATAAAACTTCTGGCTTCTGGCACTTCCGAATCTCAATAACAGGAGCGTTTTCAAATATGGTTCCTTTACTAACATTTAGTGACGCAATGTGTGACAACATTTAGTGACGCAATGTGTGACAGTAATAACGTTTGATTTATGGCGTCACATGTAAGTGTTTACGAGAAATCAATAAAAACTTAATGTCCAGACAGCCTGAGGTCAAGCTGGCTGGACACATATATCAACGCTGCTTGATGATCTACGGCCTTCAAAATATGTTCAAATTTTTGTGGCGTTTGATGACCTGAATTTGTGACGGAGAAACTTTGAGTAGTTTCAAAGATATTGATAATTTAAATTTTCCCTTACACAATACAAGATCTTATTCTTGCCCGTTCCGTTGCAATACTTAATGGATGGTCTACTGAAAACTTAGTAAAAAATGAGACTAAATCCAATGGAATATCGGATAAAAGAGGCTGAAAAGGTTGCTTAAAAAAGTGGTGTTGACCTTATTTTGAAAAACAAACGAATTTCGAAACGTAAAACATTTTGATGAGATCTGTGAAGACGAATTACAAACACAGCAACCTGTTCATCTGTTTTCTAAAGAAATAATTATAGTATTTGATCGAATCATATCAGAAATTAAAAAGTTTGATTGTGCTACCATACTGAATTTGAATTTTGGGTTTCTTAATGGTAGGTACAAATATTTTAAAAATGACAATTGAAGAACTGTAAAAGTATGGAGCAGATCTGGCTCGAAAATACGAGCGAGATTTAAGCGCCGTTGAATTCTGCCAGGAACTCTACGTTTTTAAAGAGCAAGCTCCGGTTTTATTTGGTGATATAGAAAAAGCTAACGGTTTCTATCTCTTACAACAGATCTAATATCATGATTTGCAGGATGCTTTTCCGAATATTTGTATTTCCCTGCGAATTTACACTACGCTTCCTACTACATCCGCAAGCTGTGAGCGAAATTTTAACAAACAAACTAATTAAAAATTATTTGCGATCTTCTATGAGCCAGGAATGCCTATCGAGCCTTGCAATCTTAGCGATAGAAAGTCGAATGGCACACGAGTTAAATTATGACAAGGCCATAGATTTATTTGCTGAACAAAAAGCTCGACGAGTAAAATTGTAATTTTAATTCACAAATGCCATATATATTTGATTTTTATTTTTATTATACATATTTTTATTTTAAACCCTATCATGTGCTGTTTAAAATATATATTCTACACGTTCATGTCTTTACATGTGTAAATAAATTGGTTTAACACAGAAGGAACAGCGATGGATGCATTATTTCCGGAAGACCTATGTCCAAATGACAATCATATAGTGGACATCTGATAGCTGGTATTATAAATATGATAAAGATAAAGGGGTGGGGGCGGCATTTTCCAGTTTTTGCCCCGCCTAAAAAACATTGAAGATCCGGGGCTGCCTTGTTAGCCCCGCCAACTAATCAAATATGATTGTGTCCGGGGTGGTTGTACGGCAGTAATGTAATAGGTGAGGTTAGAACCCGCGACTTTAGCCATTGGAAGACTATTAACACTTTCCCTGTCCCTGGAAAATAATGGCAATGTTTTATAACTGGTCTGTAGGTGGTAGAGCCCTGATCTTACCTGTAAGTGCAGGCGCTCGTCGTCAAAGGGCAGATGCGTGAGAGCGGGCAGCGCGTTGTTCCCGCCCAGCAGCACGAGCTGCGCCCGCGCCGCGTCCGCCGCCAACAGCACCGTCAGCAGCGGCAGGCACAGCACGCGGGAACTGAACACGCTCTCCTGGCTCTCTGTCTCCTGGTACGTCACCTGGACTCGACATACATCATTTCCTCTTCATTTTACCCAATAACAGAATTAAATAAGGAGCGAAATTCCCTGCCGGAGTCTGTGTCTCCCGATAGCTATAACCTAGTCAAGAGTAAATAGGTTACTTTTAGGTAAGGGTGTTCCATCTTCGACCACATCATCACTTACCATCAGGTGAGATAGTGGTCAAACGCGAGCCTTTCAACAATGAATATAAAGGTATAGGTATAGGTTTTTTCTAGGTAAGCGTGCTCCATCTTCGACCACATCATCACTTACCATCAGGTGAGATAGTGGTCAAACGCGAGCCTTTCAACAATGAATATAAAGGTATAGGTATAGGTTTTTTCTAGGTAAGCGTGCTCCATCTTCGACCACATCATCACTTACCATCAGGTGAGATAGTGGTCAAACGCGAGCCTTTCAACAATGAATATAAAGGTATAGGTATAGGTTTTTTCTAGGTAAGCGTGCTCCATCTTCGACCACATCATCACTTACCATCAGGTGAGATAGTGGTCAAACGCGAGCCTTTCAACAATGAATATAAAGGTATAGGTATAGGTTTTTTCTAGGTAAGCGTGCTCCATCTTCGACCACATCATCACTTACATCAGGTGAGATGGTGGTCAAACGTGAACCTATTCCGAATAAAAATCATTCGAGATGCTGTCTCAAATAAGATTCTAGATAATTGCTACAACGTCAAGAACTGACGCAAGAGTAAAACTTATTCGTCACGTTTTAGAATCTTTGGGGAAATCCTAGGATACAATTAGCATATTTTGTAACCATTCCATAGCTTTTAATTGCGTTGACCACAAAACAATCTCACAATACTCGCGTACGGAAGTACTCCCAAAACGTTTTGTGCGTACGGATAGGATGTCCACCATTTAACGAAGGCGCATTACCGTTCGTTTTGAAGTCCGATGTTGGAACGGGATTGGATATTATGGTCGGTCTGATTATCAAAATATGCAACTCCAAAAATTACGAAACAAGACTTAAATAAATGAAAAAAAAAAATCCTTATTCACTAAACAGGCGTGTTTAATGCCATCTAGTGCAGTATTTTATAATCTATATAACGGAAAACTTCTTATTTTTCAAAAACGATTATACGATGAGGTGCATTTACACTTCCTAATTCCAAACACCGTGGCTACAAAAGTTCGTAACCCAATTTTCTCACAAATACGATACACAATATTAAAAAATAATAGTATCTATAAATAAATTTCTTTATCAATCCTACCCTTAAATGACAAGTTGAAATATTGCAATAAATGAACAAAATTATCAGTTTTTTTACTCCTGTAAAATTTACTGAAATTGAGTTACAAACTCATTTTTTTTTTATTCAGAGTGAGCCCACTCTTGACCTCAATTTCGCCTGATAGTAAGCGATTGATGAGGTCTACGATGGAGCGAGCGAGTCCAGAAGATGCCTATTTACTCTTGCTTTAAAGGCTGAAAGGTCATAAGTGGCAGGGAACACAGTAGCCGGCAGAGAGTTCCACAACTTGGCTGTACGTACAATAAACGTGGAGGAGAAGCGCTTGGTGTGATAAGACGGTGTATCAACCAAGTGTGGATAGAACGCAGCAGGGTGTCTGGGAGTCCGGTAGAGGGAGATGGAGGGATAATGGAGGTCCTACACACTAACCTCTCTAGGGTGAGCGGTGGGGCTGAGACAGGCATGAAGCGCCCGGGCTGCGCCCCGGATGGCCAGGTAGTCGCGCGCCGCGGCTCTCACCAGCACGCCGTCCCAGCCGCGCGCTCGCTCCAGGTACTCGCACGTCGTGGAGCGGGAGCCGCGGGGGACGAATTCCACGAATGTGCCATTGTACTGGAACAATATAACAATAAAAACATTGAGGTAACCCCCAACAACCTTGAAAAACCTGAACAGATCTTGATAAATTGTAATCTTACCATCTCGATCACGTCAGATTTCTAACGAAAAAAAAAACCGTTGTCATCAGTCTGTAGCGACATCTATCTCGCAACATACAAACTAAACGATAGAAATCCTGTATCTCGCAAGCAAAGTTTACCGCTCTCTAGCCTACATACAAATCACCCGATCACAAACATCGGGCAGTTGCCCACCAGACAAAACAACCCTTTTCAATGGGAATGCGGGACTTAACACCCTATTCCGCATATCCCCAAAAGTTCATTCGTTAAGGAGCTACGATGCCACAGATAGACAAACAGACACGTCAAACTTTTAACACCCTTCTTTTTGTGTCGGGGGTTAAAAAAATAGTAGAGGTTGTGGCTAAATGATGACAGTCATACGAACCGATCTTTAAGGTCAAGCAAGTAGAACCTGTAACCAAAGTATCGTCAGATACGAAAGTAAACTACGAGTTTGATTTATTGGCAAGTCTAAAAAGTCATAGCTAAACCCAGAAAGCGCAAGAAAAGATAAATAAGAGAACTGAGGGACAGGCCATCATATGTGCCGAACAAAAGCTTCATTGTTAAGGGTTAGTCAACAAGATCGTGGTTAATCGGATGATCGGTCTGTGAATGGGTCGTATATCGAGATTCCTTTCTGTACCTCGAAAAGCACGCAAAGTCGTTCCATCCCGGCTGTTATTTGCAATCAATCAATCAAATCAGAATCTTGCCAAGGAGAGCAGCTATGGGTTGAAGAAGTAGATCTTCAGGAACGTTTTCAGTTCCTCTGTGACACACATTCTAGATCCATGAGGTCATCGGAAAATCTAAAGTTAAGTATTCGTATGCATTCCACTTCTTTCTTTGACAAATCTTTTACTATACAAGCAGCTCGTTTGTGGAATGCATTACCCATAGAAGTTAGGCGTGCTCAAACGCTACCAGCTTTCAAAGTGGTGAAGTTGCATTACCTCTCCCTGTAACTTTTCCCCTTCTTTCTCAATTATACATGTAATATTTATTAGTATATTATGATTTTGGTATTGTATGTATTTTATATTATTATGTTCAATTAATATTATGATGTTTGTACACTGACAGCCCTTAATCTGTCTCCTTTAAGTTTATCCATCCAAAGGTTGTCTGTAAGAGATCGCCCTGTGCTATAAGACGGCCGATTGTACACTAGTTTAATTTTTTTGTATCCATAGAAATATTGTAAGGTGTACAATAAAGTATATAATAAATAAATAAGCAGTCTATCTAAAATAGTTGCATCCGGTAAAAATGGAAACTAGGATTATTTTTTAAATAATCCAATATATTTTATTTACTGAGCGAATGTTGCTCCCACCAAGTATTCCGTAATCACTAATTATACTTTGGCGGGCCAAATCTTGCTAAGGTGCAATAACTATCCTTGACTTGGGCGTTTTTTCAATATATTAAGTTAGTTTTTGACTCACACATTGACGCCATTGTCAAAACAGCATCGAAACTTCTTTATAATGCGTCTCTCTATATGCTTTACAGAAGCTAAAACGCTCAAAATATTGTAGTGCACTTTTGTAAAAAGTCAGCTCGACTATGCGTCTCGCAGGAGGGTTGTTTTTGTCGTGATAAGTTCAAAATAAAACAGTAACAATCACCAGAATACCGCTAAGTAATGACTTTATTGTTTAGTATTTATAACGTCTTATTCGACCTTATAATGAGCTGAGCTTAGAAACAAAAGGTCAAGGAATGTATTAACGTTGGCGTGTGAATGGCAAATCGATATAATACTTAAAACATGTTAACAAAGGCTAGGTACTAGTGTTTTCATTTTCTTTATATTAAACAAGTACGTTTTTTTCTATTGAACTAGATTAGATTTATTTATTTGCTTAAACATGTGTATACATCCCTATCCTACTAATATTATAAATGCGAAAGTGTGTGAGGATGTATGTATGTTTGTTGCTCTTTCACGCAAAAACTACTGAACGGATATGAATGAAATTTGGTAAGTAGATAGTTGACATCCATTTTTATCCCAGAATTCCCACGGGATCGGAATTTACGCGGGAAAAACCTCCCATGCGAACGAAGTCGCGGTCAAAAGTTAGAACAAGAATAAAAAACATGAAAGCAAAATAAGGTGCAATCATGTTTGCCTCATAATATGGCGTGCAAATATATTATTATGCTTTTAAGTTACGAATTAATTATAATATTGTGATGTGACAAAACACAAAGCAACACAACACAACAAAATAATTACAATGTAAAAAAAAAAACAAGTTACATAATTTGTCAACTCTAAGTTAAATAAAAATAAATTAAGATTTAACTACACAGGATATATCACGCCACATTCAAGTTATGACCTGTCTTGGTGGCCTAGTGGTCGCAAACATGACTGTTGAGCAAGAGGTCGTGGGTTCGATTCCTCGGTCAGTCAAAAAAAGTTTTTTCTCTAAAATTTCTCAATAGTAGCACAATGTTTTGAGCACGCCACAATAGCGGCGGTAAGTCTCCTCTTTGAGGAGTGGCTAAAGAGGCGTCATGGCGTCCTCACCTTCCGCTTGACGCAGGTGCAGGTGCTCACCGGACACGGTTGTTTCGGGAGTTACTTCTGTCGGATTCGGCACGCGGCGGGAGGAAACGCCCGGGTGTTACCACTGCGAGAATCGCCCTGAGGACACGGTGGAACACACAGTGGAGATTTGCTCCGCTTGGATAGAGCTCTGCCGTGTCTTCGCAGGGGCGATAGGCGGCGACCTCTCGCTCCCGGCCCTGGTTCAATCCATGGCCCGGAGCGAGGAGGCATGGGAAGCGGTCACCTCTTTCTGCGAAGCAGTTATGCAAGCGAAGGAGGTGGAGGGACGCGCGAGAGAGAGACGGATCTCACAGCCCTCGCGCTCCAGCCGCCGCAGGAGACGTTCCGGGCGTCGGAAGTCACAGGGTGACTCCCAGCCACCTCCAGGCGGGCCTGCGGGCTGCGAGCAATGGGTAGCTCGCCGCCCGATTGAAACCAGGCCCATGTAGACGGCGCCGAGTGTTCCACGCAAGCCTCAAAGAGTGTCAGCAAAATTTTCGAGGCCCATAAGGGGGCCGTTGCCTGCCGGGGTTGCGGAATTGTTCGAAAGAGTTACCGCGGCCTCGGAATACGAAGGCCATATGATGGAACTCGGAAGGGTTATAGTTAGTAAAAGTCGGACACACCCTCCCGCTTCGCCCAGATCGGGAGGCAGTCATCGGATGATTTCTCATCCTTAAAAAAAAAGCTCTATGTTTGTAAGTTAGTTGGGTGTGCGATACCTTCGTGTCTCGGAAAGCTCTATGTTTGTAAGTTAGTTGGGTGTGCGATACCTTCGTGTCTCGGAAAGCTCTATGTTTGTAAGTTAGTTGGGTGTGCGATACCTTCGTGTCTCGGAAAGCTCTATGTTTGTAAGTTAGTTGGGTGTGCGATACCTTCGTGTCTCGGAAAGCTCTATGTTTGTAAGTTAGTTGGGTGTGCGATACCTTCGTGTCTCGGAAAGCTCTATGTTTGTAAGTTAGTTGGGTGTGCGATACCTTCGTGTCTCGGAAAGCTCTATGTTTGTAAGTTAGTTGGGTGTGCGATACCTTCGTGTCTCGGAAAGCTCTATGTTTGTAAGTTAGTTGGGTGTGCGATACCTTCGTGTCTCGGAAAGCTCTATGTTTGTAAGTTAGTTGGGTGTGCGATACCTTCGTGTCTCGGAAAGCTCTATGTTTGTAAGTTAGTTGGGTGTGCGATACCTTCGTGTCTCGGAAAGCTCTATGTTTGTAAGTTAGTTGGGTGTGCGATACCTTCGTGTCTCGGAAAGCTCTATGTTTGTAAGTTAGTTGGGTGTGCGATACCTTCGTGTCTCGGAAAGCTCTATGTTTGTAAGTTAGTTGGGTGTGCGATACCTTCGTGCCTCGGAAAGCTCTATGTTTGTAAGTCAGTTGGGTGTGCGATACCTTCGTGCCTCGGAAAGCTCTATGTTTGTAAGTCAGTTGGGTGTGCGATACCTTCGTGCCTCGGAAAGCTCTATGTTTGTAAGTCAGTTGGGTGTGCGATACCTTCGTGTCTCGGAAAGCTCTATGTTTGTAAGTTAGTTGGGTGTGCGATACCTTCGTGTCTCGGAAAGCTCTATGTTTGTAAGTTAGTTGGGTGTGCGATACCTTCGTGTCTCGGAAAGCTCTATGTTTGTAAGTTAGTTGGGTGTGCGATACCTTCGTGTCTCGGAAAGCTCTATGTTTGTAAGTTAGTTGGGTGTGCGATACCTTCGTGTCTCGGAAAGCTCTATGTTTGTAAGTTAGTTGGGTGTGCGATACCTTCGTGTCTCGGAAAGCTCTATGTTTGTAAGTTAGTTGGGTGTGCGATACCTTCGTGTCTCGGAAAGCTCTATGTTTGTAAGTTAGTTGGGTGTGCGATACCTTCGTGTCTCGGAAAGCTCTATGTTTGTAAGTTAGTTGGGTGTGCGATACCTTCGTGTCTCGGAAAGCTCTATGTTTGTAAGTTAGTTGGGTGTGCGATACCTTCGTGTCTCGGAAAGCTCTATGTTTGTAAGTTAGTTGGGTGTGCGATACCTTCGTGTCTCGGAAAGCTCTATGTTTGTAAGTTAGTTGGGTGTGCGATACCTTCGTGTCTCGGAAAGCTCTGTTTGTAAGTTAGTTGGGTGTGCGATACCTTCGTGTCTCGGAAAGCTCTATGTTTGTAAGTTAGTTGGGTGTGCGATACCTTCGTGTCTCGGAAAGCTCTATGTTTGTAAGTTAGTTGGGTGTGCGATACCTTCGTGTCTCGGAAAGCTCTATGTTTGTAAGTTAGTTGGGTGTGCGATACCTTCGTGTCTCGGAAAGCTCTATGTTTGTAAGTTAGTTGGGTGTGCGATACCTTCGTGTCTCGGAAAGCTCTATGTTTGTAAGTTAGTTGGGTGTGCGACACCTTCGTGTCTCGGAAAGCTCTATGTTTGTAAGTTAGTTGGGTGTGCGACACCTTCGTGTCTCGGAAAGCTCTATGTTTGTAAGTTAGTTGGGTGTGCGACACCTTCGTGTCTCGGAAAGCTCTATGTTTGTAAGTTAGTTGGGTGTGCGACACCTTCGTGTCTCGGAAAGCTCTATGTTTGTAAGTTAGTTGGGTGTGCGACACCTTCGTGTCTCGGAAAGCTCTATGTTTGTAAGTTAGTTGGGTGTGCGACACCTTCGTGTCTCGGAAAGCTCTATGTTTGTAAGTTAGTTGGGTGTGCGATACCTTCGTGTCTCGGAAAGCTCTATGTTTGTAAGTTAGTTGGGTGTGCGATACCTTCGTGTCTCGGAAAGCTCTATGTTTGTAAGTTAGTTGGGTGTGCGATACCTTCGTGTCTCGGAAAGCTCTATGTTTGTAAGTTAGTTGGGTGTGCGATACCTTCGTGTCTCGGAAAGCTCTATGTTTGTAAGTTAGTTGGGTGTGCGATACCTTCGTGTCTCGGAAAGCTCTGTTTGTAAGTTAGTTGGGTGTGCGATACCTTCGTGTCTCGGAAAGCTCTATGTTTGTAAGTTAGTTGGGTGTGCGATACCTTCGTGTCTCGGAAAGCTCTATGTTTGTAAGTTAGTTGGGTGTGCGATACCTTCGTGTCTCGGAAAGCTCTATGTTTGTAAGTTAGTTGGGTGTGCGATACCTTCGTGTCTCGGAAAGCTCTATGTTTGTAAGTTAGTTGGGTGTGCGATACCTTCGTGTCTCGGAAAGCTCTATGTTTGTAAGTTAGTTGGGTGTGCGATACCTTCGTGTCTCGGAAAGCTCTATGTTTGTAAGTTAGTTGGGTGTGCGATACCTTCGTGTCTCGGAAAGCTCTATGTTTGTAAGTTAGTTGGGTGTGCGATACCTTCGTGTCTCGGAAAGCTCTATGTTTGTAAGTTAGTTGGGTGTGCGATACCTTCGTGTCTCGGAAAGCTCTATGTTTGTAAGTTAGTTGGGTGTGCGATACCTTCGTGTCTCGGAAAGCTCTATGTTTGTAAGTTAGTTGGGTGTGCGATACCTTCGTGTCTCGGAAAGCTCTATGTTTGTAAGTTAGTTGGGTGTGCGACACCTTCGTGTCTCGGAAAGCTCTATGTTTGTAAGTTAGTTGGGTGTGCGACACCTTCGTGTCTCGGAAAGCTCTATGTTTGTAAGTTAGTTGGGTGTGCGACACCTTCGTGTCTCGGAAAGCTCTATGTTTGTAAGTTAGTTGGGTGTGCGACACCTTCGTGTCTCGGAAAGCTCTATGTTTGTAAGTTAGTTGGGTGTGCGACACCTTCGTGTCTCGGAAAGCTCTATGTTTGTAAGTTAGTTGGGTGTGCGACACCTTCGTGTCTCGGAAAGCTCTATGTTTGTAAGTTAGTTGGGTGTGCGATACCTTCGTGTCTCGGAAAGCTCTATGTTTGTAAGTTAGTTGGGTGTGCGATACCTTCGTGTCTCGGAAAGCTCTATGTTTGTAAGTTAGTTGGGTGTGCGATACCTTCGTGTCTCGGAAAGCTCTATGTTTGTAAGTTAGTTGGGTGTGCGATACCTTCGTGTCTCGGAAAGCTCTATGTTTGTAAGTTAGTTGGGTGTGCGATACCTTCGTGTCTCGGAAAGCTCTATGTTTGTAAGTTAGTTGGGTGTGCGATACCTTCGTGTCTCGGAAAGCTCTATGTTTGTAAGTTAGTTGGGTGTGCGATACCTTCGTGTCTCGGAAAGCTCTATGTTTGTAAGTTAGTTGGGTGTGCGATACCTTCGTGTCTCGGAAAGCTCTATGTTTGTAAGTTAGTTGGGTGTGCGATACCTTCGTGTCTCGGAAAGCTCTATGTTTGTAAGTTAGTTGGGTGTGCGATACCTTCGTGTCTCGGAAAGCTCTATGTTTGTAAGTTAGTTGGGTGTGCGATACCTTCGTGTCTCGGAAAGCTCTATGTTTGTAAGTTAGTTGGGTGTGCGATACCTTCGTGTCTCGGAAAGCTCTATGTTTGTAAGTTAGTTGGGTGTGCGATACCTTCGTGTCTCGGAAAGCTCTATGTTTGTAAGTTAGTTGGGTGTGCGATACCTTCGTGTCTCGGAAAGCTCTATGTTTGTAAGTTAGTTGGGTGTGCGATACCTTCGTGTCTCGGAAAGCTCTATGTTTGTAAGTTAGTTGGGTGTGCGATACCTTCGTGTCTCGGAAAGCTCTATGTTTGTAAGTTAGTTGGGTGTGCGATACCTTCGTGTCTCGGAAAGCTCTATGTTTGTAAGTTAGTTGGGTGTGCGATACCTTCGTGTCTCGGAAAGCTCTATGTTTGTAAGTTAGTTGGGTGTGCGATACCTTCGTGTCTCGGAAAGCTCTATGTTTGTAAGTTAGTTGGGTGTGCGATACCTTCGTGTCTCGGAAAGCTCTATGTTTGTAAGTTAGTTGGGTGTGCGATACCTTCGTGTCTCGGAAAGCTCTATGTTTGTAAGTTAGTTGGGTGTGCGATACCTTCGTGTCTCGGAAAGCTCTATGTTTGTAAGTTAGTTGGGTGTGCGATACCTTCGTGTCTCGGAAAGCTCTATGTTTGTAAGTTAGTTGGGTGTGCGATACCTTCGTGTCTCGGAAAGCTCTATGTTTGTAAGTTAGTTGGGTGTGCGATACCTTCGTGTCTCGGAAAGCTCTATGTTTGTAAGTTAGTTGGGTGTGCGATACCTTCGTGTCTCGGAAAGCTCTATGTTTGTAAGTTAGTTGGGTGTGCGATACCTTCGTGTCTCGGAAAGCTCTATGTTTGTAAGTTAGTTGGGTGTGCGATACCTTCGTGTCTCGGAAAGCTCTATGTTTGTAAGTTAGTTGGGTGTGCGATACCTTCGTGTCTCGGAAAGCTCTATGTTTGTAAGTTAGTTGGGTGTGCGATACCTTCGTGTCTCGGAAAGCTCTATGTTTGTAAGTTAGTTGGGTGTGCGATACCTTCGTGTCTCGGAAAGCTCTATGTTTGTAAGTTAGTTGGGTGTGCGATACCTTCGTGTCTCGGAAAGCTCTATGTTTGTAAGTTAGTTGGGTGTGCGATACCTTCGTGTCTCGGAAAGCTCTATGTTTGTAAGTTAGTTGGGTGTGCGATACCTTCGTGTCTCGGAAAGCTCTATGTTTGTAAGTTAGTTGGGTGTGCGATACCTTCGTGTCTCGGAAAGCTCTATGTTTGTAAGTTAGTTGGGTGTGCGATACCTTCGTGTCTCGGAAAGCTCTATGTTTGTAAGTTAGTTGGGTGTGCGATACCTTCGTGTCTCGGAAAGCTCTATGTTTGTAAGTTAGTTGGGTGTGCGATACCTTCGTGTCTCGGAAAGCTCTATGTTTGTAAGTTAGTTGGGTGTGCGATACCTTCGTGTCTCGGAAAGCTCTATGTTTGTAAGTTAGTTGGGTGTGCGATACCTTCGTGTCTCGGAAAGCTCTATGTTTGTAAGTTAGTTGGGTGTGCGATACCTTCGTGTCTCGGAAAGCTCTATGTTTGTAAGTTAGTTGGGTGTGCGATACCTTCGTGTCTCGGAAAGCTCTATGTTTGTAAGTTAGTTGGGTGTGCGATACCTTCGTGTCTCGGAAAGCTCTATGTTTGTAAGTTAGTTGGGTGTGCGATACCTTCGTGTCTCGGAAAGCTCTATGTTTGTAAGTTAGTTGGGTGTGCGATACCTTCGTGTCTCGGAAAGCTCTATGTTTGTAAGTTAGTTGGGTGTGCGATACCTTCGTGTCTCGGAAAGCTCTATGTTTGTAAGTTAGTTGGGTGTGCGATACCTTCGTGTCTCGGAAAGCTCTATGTTTGTAAGTTAGTTGGGTGTGCGATACCTTCGTGTCTCGGAAAGCTCTATGTTTGTAAGTTAGTTGGGTGTGCGATACCTTCGTGTCTCGGAAAGCTCTATGTTTGTAAGTTAGTTGGGTGTGCGATACCTTCGTGTCTCGGAAAGCTCTATGTTTGTAAGTTAGTTGGGTGTGCGATACCTTCGTGTCTCGGAAAGCTCTATGTTTGTAAGTTAGTTGGGTGTGCGATACCTTCGTGTCTCGGAAAGCTCTATGTTTGTAAGTTAGTTGGGTGTGCGATACCTTCGTGTCTCGGAAAGCTCTATGTTTGTAAGTTAGTTGGGTGTGCGATACCTTCGTGTCTCGGAAAGCTCTATGTTTGTAAGTTAGTTGGGTGTGCGATACCTTCGTGTCTCGGAAAGCTCTATGTTTGTAAGTTAGTTGGGTGTGCGATACCTTCGTGTCTCGGAAAGCTCTATGTTTGTAAGTTAGTTGGGTGTGCGATACCTTCGTGTCTCGGAAAGCTCTATGTTTGTAAGTTAGTTGGGTGTGCGATACCTTCGTGTCTCGGAAAGCTCTATGTTTGTAAGTTAGTTGGGTGTGCGATACCTTCGTGTCTCGGAAAGCTCTATGTTTGTAAGTTAGTTGGGTGTGCGATACCTTCGTGTCTCGGAAAGCTCTATGTTTGTAAGTTAGTTGGGTGTGCGATACCTTCGTGTCTCGGAAAGCTCTATGTTTGTAAGTTAGTTGGGTGTGCGATACCTTCGTGTCTCGGAAAGCTCTATGTTTGTAAGTTAGTTGGGTGTGCGATACCTTCGTGTCTCGGAAAGCTCTATGTTTGTAAGTTAGTTGGGTGTGCGATACCTTCGTGTCTCGGAAAGCTCTATGTTTGTAAGTTAGTTGGGTGTGCGATACCTTCGTGTCTCGGAAAGCTCTATGTTTGTAAGTTAGTTGGGTGTGCGATACCTTCGTGTCTCGGAAAGCTCTATGTTTGTAAGTTAGTTGGGTGTGCGATACCTTCGTGTCTCGGAAAGCTCTATGTTTGTAAGTTAGTTGGGTGTGCGATACCTTCGTGTCTCGGAAAGCTCTATGTTTGTAAGTTAGTTGGGTGTGCGATACCTTCGTGTCTCGGAAAGCTCTATGTTTGTAAGTTAGTTGGGTGTGCGATACCTTCGTGTCTCGGAAAGCTCTATGTTTGTAAGTTAGTTGGGTGTGCGATACCTTCGTGTCTCGGAAAGCTCTATGTTTGTAAGTTAGTTGGGTGTGCGATACCTTCGTGTCTCGGAAAGCTCTATGTTTGTAAGTTAGTTGGGTGTGCGATACCTTCGTGTCTCGGAAAGCTCTATGTTTGTAAGTTAGTTGGGTGTGCGATACCTTCGTGTCTCGGAAAGCTCTATGTTTGTAAGTTAGTTGGGTGTGCGATACCTTCGTGTCTCGGAAAGCTCTATGTTTGTAAGTTAGTTGGGTGTGCGATACCTTCGTGTCTCGGAAAGCTCTATGTTTGTAAGTTAGTTGGGTGTGCGATACCTTCGTGTCTCGGAAAGCTCTATGTTTGTAAGTTAGTTGGGTGTGCGATACCTTCGTGTCTCGGAAAGCTCTATGTTTGTAAGTTAGTTGGGTGTGCGATACCTTCGTGTCTCGGAAAGCTCTATGTTTGTAAGTTAGTTGGGTGTGCGATACCTTCGTGTCTCGGAAAGCTCTATGTTTGTAAGTTAGTTGGGTGTGCGACACCTTCGTGTCTCGGAAAGCTCTATGTTTGTAAGTTAGTTGGGTGTGCGACACCTTCGTGTCTCGGAAAGCTCTATGTTTGTAAGTTAGTTGGGTGTGCGACACCTTCGTGTCTCGGAAAGCTCTATGTTTGTAAGTTAGTTGGGTGTGCGACACCTTCGTGTCTCGGAAAGCTCTATGTTTGTAAGTTAGTTGGGTGTGCGACACCTTCGTGTCTCGGAAAGCTCTATGTTTGTAAGTTAGTTGGGTGTGCGATACCTTCGTGTCTCGGAAAGCTCTATGTTTGTAAGTTAGTTGGGTGTGCGATACCTTCGTGTCTCGGAAAGCTCTATGTTTGTAAGTTAGTTGGGTGTGCGATACCTTCGTGTCTCGGAAAGCTCTATGTTTGTAAGTTAGTTGGGTGTGCGATACCTTCGTGTCTCGGAAAGCTCTATGTTTGTAAGTTAGTTGGGTGTGCGATACCTTCGTGTCTCGGAAAGCTCTATGTTTGTAAGTTAGTTGGGTGTGCGATACCTTCGTGTCTCGGAAAGCTCTATGTTTGTAAGTTAGTTGGGTGTGCGATACCTTCGTGTCTCGGAAAGCTCTATGTTTGTAAGTTAGTTGGGTGTGCGATACCTTCGTGTTCTCGGAAAGCTCTATGTTTGTAAGTTAGTTGGGTGTGCGATACCTTCGTGTCTCGGAAAGCTCTATGTTTGTAAGTTAGTTGGGTGTGCGATACCTTCGTGTCTCGGAAAGCTCTATGTTTGTAAGTTAGTTGGGTGTGCGATACCTTCGTGTCTCGGAAAGCTCTATGTTTGTAAGTTAGTTGGGTGTGCGATACCTTCGTGTCTCGGAAAGCTCTATGTTTGTAAGTTAGTTGGGTGTGCGATACCTTCGTGTCTCGGAAAGCTCTATGTTTGTAAGTTAGTTGGGTGTGCGATACCTTCGTGTCTCGGAAAGCTCTATGTTTGTAAGTTAGTTGGGTGTGCGATACCTTCGTGTCTCGGAAAGCTCTATGTTTGTAAGTTAGTTGGGTGTGCGATACCTTCGTGTCTCGGAAAGCTCTATGTTTGTAAGTTAGTTGGGTGTGCGATACCTTCGTGTCTCGGAAAGCTCTATGTTTGTAAGTTAGTTGGGTGTGCGATACCTTCGTGTCTCGGAAAGCTCTATGTTTGTAAGTTAGTTGGGTGTGCGATACCTTCGTGTCTCGGAAAGCTCTATGTTTGTAAGTTAGTTGGGTGTGCGATACCTTCGTGCCTCGGAAAGCTCTATGTTTGTAAGTCAGTTGGGTGTGCGATACCTTCGTGCCTCGGAAAGCTCTATGTTTGTAAGTCAGTTGGGTGTGCGATACCTTCGTGCCTCGGAAAGCTCTATGTTTGTAAGTCAGTTGGGTGTGCGATACCTTCGTGCCTCGGAAAGCTCTATGTTTGTAAGTCAGTTGGGTGTGCGATACCTTCGTGTCTCGGAAAGCTCTATGTTTGTAAGTTAGTTGGGTGTGCGATACCTTCGTGTCTCGGAAAGCTCTATGTTTGTAAGTTAGTTGGGTGTGCGATACCTTCGTGTCTCGGAAAGCTCTATGTTTGTAAGTTAGTTGGGTGTGCGATACCTTCGTGTCTCGGAAAGCTCTATGTTTGTAAGTTAGTTGGGTGTGCGATACCTTCGTGTCTCGGAAAGCTCTATGTTTGTAAGTTAGTTGGGTGTGCGATACCTTCGTGTCTCGGAAAGCTCTATGTTTGTAAGTTAGTTGGGTGTGCGATACCTTCGTGTCTCGGAAAGCTCTATGTTTGTAAGTTAGTTGGGTGTGCGATATCTTCGTGTCTCGGAAAGCTCTATGTTTGTAAGTTAGTTGGGTGTGCGATACGTTCGTGTCTCGGAAAGCTCTATGTTTGTAAGTTAGTTGGGTGTGCGATACGTTCGTGTCTCGGAAAGCTCTATGTTTGTAAGTTAGTTGGGTGTGCGATACCTTCGTGTCTCGGAAAGCTCTATGTTTGTAAGTTAGTTGGGTGTGCGATACCTTCGTGTCTCGGAAAGCTCTATGTTTGTAAGTTAGTTGGGTGTGCGATACCTTCGTGTCTCGGAAAGCTCTATGTTTGTAAGTTAGTTGGGTGTGCGATACCTTCGTGTCTCGGAAAGCTCTATGTTTGTAAGTTAGTTGGGTGTGCGATACCTTCGTGTCTCGGAAAGCTCTATGTTTGTAAGTTAGTTGGGTGTGCGATACCTTCGTGTCTCGGAAAGCTCTATGTTTGTAAGTTAGTTGGGTGTGCGATACCTTCGTGTCTCGGAAAGCTCTATGTTTGTAAGTTAGTTGGGTGTGCGATACCTTCGTGTCTCGGAAAGCTCTATGTTTGTAAGTTAGTTGGGTGTGCGATACCTTCGTGTCTCGGAAAGCTCTATGTTTGTAAGTTAGTTGGGTGTGCGATACCTTCGTGTCTCGGAAAGCTCTATGTTTGTAAGTTAGTTGGGTGTGCGATACCTTCGTGTCTCGGAAAGCTCTATGTTTGTAAGTTAGTTGGGTGTGCGATACATTCGTGTCTCGGAAAGCTCTATGTTTGTAAGTTAGTTGGGTGTGCGATACCTTCGTGTCTCGGAAAGCTCTGTTTGTAAGTTAGTTGGGTGTGCGATACCTTCGTGTCTCGGAAAGCTCTATGTTTGTAAGTTAGTTGGGTGTGCGATACCTTCGTGTCTCGGAAAGCTCTATGTTTGTAAGTTAGTTGGGTGTGCGATACCTTCGTGTCTCGGAAAGCTCTATGTTTGTAAGTTAGTTGGGTGTGCGATACCTTCGTGTCTCGGAAAGCTCTATGTTTGTAAGTTAGTTGGGTGTGCGATACCTTCGTGTCTCGGAAAGCTCTATGTTTGTAAGTTAGTTGGGTGTGCGATACCTTCGTGTCTCGGAAAGCTCTATGTTTGTAAGTTAGTTGGGTGTGCGATACATTCGTGTCTCGGAAAGCTCTATGTTTGTAAGTTAGTTGGGTGTGCGATACCTTCGTGTCTCGGAAAGCTCTATGTTTGTAAGTTAGTTGGGTGTGCGATACCTTCGTGTCTCGGAAAGCTCTATGTTTGTAAGTTAGTTGGGTGTGCGATACCTTCGTGTCTCGGAAAGCTCTATGTTTGTAAGTTAGTTGGGTGTGCGATACCTTCGTGTCTCGGAAAGCTCTATGTTTGTAAGTTAGTTGGGTGTGCGATACCTTCGTGTCTCGGAAAGCTCTATGTTTGTAAGTTAGTTGGGTGTGCGATACCTTCGTGTCTCGGAAAGCTCTATGTTTGGAAGTTAGTTGGGTGTGCGATACCTTCGTGTCTCGGAAAGCTCTATGTTTGTAAGTTAGTTGGGTGTGCGATACCTTCGTGTCTCGGAAAGCTCTATGTTTGTAAGTTAGTTGGGTGTGCGATACCTTCGTGTCTCGGAAAGCTCTATGTTTGTAAGTTAGTTGGGTGTGCGATACCTTCGTGTCTCGGAAAGCTCTATGTTTGTAAGTTAGTTGGGTGTGCGATACCTTCGTGTCTCGGAAAGCTCTATGTTTGTAAGTTAGTTGGGTGTGCGATACCTTCGTGTCTCGGAAAGCTCTATGTTTGTAAGTTAGTTGGGTGTGCGATACCTTCGTGTCTCGGAAAGCTCTATGTTTGTAAGTTAGTTGGGTGTGCGATACCTTCGTGTCTCGGAAAGCTCTATGTTTGTAAGTTAGTTGGGTGTGCGATACCTTCGTGTCTCGGAAAGCTCTATGTTTGTAAGTTAGTTGGGTGTGCGATACCTTCGTGTCTCGGAAAGCTCTATGTTTGTAAGTTAGTTGGGTGTGCGATACCTTCGTGCCTCGGAAAGCTCTATGTTTGTAAGTCAGTTGGGTGTGCGATACCTTCGTGCCTCGGAAAGCTCTATGTTTGTAAGTCAGTTGGGTGTGCGATACCTTCGTGCCTCGGAAAGCTCTATGTTTGTAAGTCAGTTGGGTGTGCGATACCTTCGTGTCTCGGAAAGCTCTATGTTTGTAAGTTAGTTGGGTGTGCGATACCTTCGTGTCTCGGAAAGCTCTATGTTTGTAAGTTAGTTGGGTGTGCGATACCTTCGTGTCTCGGAAAGCTCTATGTTTGTAAGTTAGTTGGGTGTGCGATACCTTCGTGTCTCGGAAAGCTCTATGTTTGTAAGTTAGTTGGGTGTGCGATACCTTCGTGTCTCGGAAAGCTCTATGTTTGTAAGTTAGTTGGGTGTGCGATACCTTCGTGTCTCGGAAAGCTCTATGTTTGTAAGTTAGTTGGGTGTGCGATACCTTCGTGTCTCGGAAAGCTCTATGTTTGTAAGTTAGTTGGGTGTGCGATACCTTCGTGTCTCGGAAAGCTCTATGTTTGTAAGTTAGTTGGGTGTGCGATACCTTCGTGTCTCGGAAAGCTCTATGTTTGTAAGTTAGTTGGGTGTGCGATACCTTCGTGTCTCGGAAAGCTCTATGTTTGTAAGTTAGTTGGGTGTGCGATACCTTCGTGTCTCGGAAAGCTCTATGTTTGTAAGTTAGTTGGGTGTGCGATACCTTCGTGTCTCGGAAAGCTCTATGTTTGTAAGTTAGTTGGGTGTGCGATACCTTCGTGTCTCGGAAAGCTCTATGTTTGTAAGTTAGTTGGGTGTGCGATACCTTCGTGTCTCGGAAAGCTCTATGTTTGTAAGTTAGTTGGGTGTGCGATACCTTCGTGTCTCGGAAAGCTCTATGTTTGTAAGTTAGTTGGGTGTGCGATACCTTCGTGTCTCGGAAAGCTCTATGTTTGTAAGTTAGTTGGGTGTGCGATACCTTCGTGTCTCGGAAAGCTCTATGTTTGTAAGTTAGTTGGGTGTGCGATACCTTCGTGTCTCGGAAAGCTCTATGTTTGTAAGTTAGTTGGGTGTGCGATACCTTCGTGTCTCGGAAAGCTCTATGTTTGTAAGTTAGTTGGGTGTGCGATACCTTCGTGTCTCGGAAAGCTCTATGTTTGTAAGTTAGTTGGGTGTGCGATACCTTCGTGTCTCGGAAAGCTCTATGTTTGTAAGTTAGTTGGGTGTGCGATACCTTCGTGTCTCGGAAAGCTCTATGTTTGTAAGTTAGTTGGGTGTGCGATACCTTCGTGTCTCGGAAAGCTCTATGTTTGTAAGTTAGTTGGGTGTGCGATACCTTCGTGTCTCGGAAAGCTCTATGTTTGTAAGTTAGTTGGGTGTGCGATACCTTCGTGTCTCGGAAAGCTCTATGTTTGTAAGTTAGTTGGGTGTGCGATACCTTCGTGTCTCGGAAAGCTCTATGTTTGTAAGTTAGTTGGGTGTGCGATACCTTCGTGTCTCGGAAAGCTCTATGTTTGTAAGTTAGTTGGGTGTGCGATACCTTCGTGTCTCGGAAAGCTCTATGTTTGTAAGTTAGTTGGGTGTGCGATACCTTCGTGTCTCGGAAAGCTCTATGTTTGTAAGTTAGTTGGGTGTGCGATACCTTCGTGTCTCGGAAAGCTCTATGTTTGTAAGTTAGTTGGGTGTGCGATACCTTCGTGTCTCGGAAAGCTCTATGTTTGTAAGTTAGTTGGGTGTGCGATACATTCGTGTCTCGGAAAGCTCTATGTTTGTAAGTTAGTTGGGTGTGCGATACCTTCGTATCTCGGAAAGCTCTGTTTGTAAGTTAGTTGGGTGTGCGATACCTTCGTGTCTCGGAAAGCTCTATGTTTGTAAGTTAGTTGGGTGTGCGATACCTTCGTGTCTCGGAAAGCTCTATGTTTGTAAGTTAGTTGGGTGTGCGATACCTTCGTGTCTCGGAAAGCTCTATGTTTGTAAGTTAGTTGGGTGTGCGATACCTTCGTGTCTCGGAAAGCTCTATGTTTGTAAGTTAGTTGGGTGTGCGATACATTCGTGTCTCGGAAAGCTCTATGTTTGTAAGTTAGTTGGGTGTGCGATACATTCGTGTCTCGGAAAGCTCTATGTTTGTAAGTTAGTTGGGTGTGCGATACCTTCGTGTCTCGGAAAGCTCTATGTTTGTAAGTTAGTTGGGTGTGCGATACCTTCGTGTCTCGGAAAGCTCTATGTTTGTAAGTTAGTTGGGTGTGCGATACCTTCGTGTCTCGGAAAGCTCTATGTTTGGAAGTTAGTTGGGTGTGCGATACCTTCGTGTCTCGGAAAGCTCTATGTTTGTAAGTTAGTTGGGTGTGCGATACCTTCGTGTCTCGGAAAGCTCTATGTTTGTAAGTTAGTTGGGTGTGCGATACCTTCGTGTCTCGGAAAGCTCTATGTTTGTAAGTTAGTTGGGTGTGCGATACCTTCGTGTCTCGGAAAGCTCTATGTTTGTAAGTTAGTTGGGTGTGCGATACCTTCGTGTCTCGGAAAGCTCTATGTTTGTAAGTTAGTTGGGTGTGCGATACCTTCGTGTCTCGGAAAGCTCTATGTTTGTAAGTTAGTTGGGTGTGCGATACCTTCGTGTCTCGGAAAGCTCTATGTTTGTAAGTTAGTTGGGTGTGCGATACCTTCGTGTCTCGGAAAGCTCTATGTTTGTAAGTTAGTTGGGTGTGCGATACCTTCGTGTCTCGGAAAGCTCTATGTTTGTAAGTTAGTTGGGTGTGCGATACCTTCGTGTCTCGGAAAGCTCTATGTTTGTAAGTTAGTTGGGTGTGCGATACCTTCGTGTCTCGGAAAGCTCTATGTTTGTAAGTTAGTTGGGTGTGCGATACCTTCGTGTCTCGGAAAGCACGTTCAGTAGTTGGTCCCGGCTGTCAATCCGACATCTTTGAGAATCGTTAAAGATAGTCCGACACTGGTCAGGTGTTACCCAGTTACTGGGTCGTAGAGGTCGCTCCATAAAAAAACTAATACTCAGCCGTATCCTGTTAAACTAGAAGTCGATTCCAACATACTTGGGAAAAGGCTAGGCTGATGATTAGACAGGGACCGGATAACCGGGCGTTCAATAGATAGAATATACTTTATTGTACACCAAAATTTCAACACACCTATTTAACATTATTCCTTAATTCTATGGTTACAATGGCGGTTTTATCGCTAAAAGCGATATGTTCCAGACAACCTTTGGAAGGAATTTCAAAACTTTAATTAAAGTGGGGAGGGCTAAATTAGTGTACTCATAAAACAGAAAATAATATAAGTAAATACAATACAATAGATAAGTAATTATATATAAATATAATGTGTTCAATGTAACTGAAATAAAGGTATAAACGTGCACGGAAATCACCGAAATACGGAAACGAACCCTCGGGTCATTGAATTCCCTTACAGATATCCTGAATAGACCGAAAAACCTGATCTGCTTCTGGAGGGAGGTTGGCTGGATGGAGTGACGGCCGACACGGCTCACGCACAATGGTCTCGTGCAGAGACTAAGTGCGGAAACCAGACTACAAAAGAACAAGAAGAAGGTATAAACGTGTAGGTATTCCCTTACAGATATACTAAATAGACCGAAAGACCTGATCTGCTTCTGGAGGGAGGTTGGCTGGATGGAGTGACGGCCGACATGGTTCACGCACAATGGTCTCGTGCAGAGACTAAGTGCGGAAACCAGACTACAGAAGAAAAAGAAGAAGGTATAAACGTGTAGGTACCTACTCCCTTACAGATATACTAAATAGACCGAAAGACCTGATCTGCTTCTGGAGGGAGGTTGGCTGGATGGAGTGACGGCCGACACGGCTCACGCACAATGGTCTCGTGCAGAGACTAAGTGCGGAAACCAGACTACAGAAGAAAAAGAAGAAGGTATAAACGTGTAGGTATTCCCTTACAGATATACTAAATAGACCGAAAGACCTGATCTGCTTCTGGAGGGAGGTTGGCTGGATGGAGTGACGGCCGACACGGCTCACGCACAATGGTCTCGTGCAGAGACTAAGTGCGGAAACCAGACTACAGAAGAAAAAGAAGAAGGTATAAACGTGTAGGTATTCCCTTACAGATATACTAAATAGACCGAAAGACCTGATCTGCTTCTGGAGGGAGGTTGGCTGGATGGAGTGACGGCCGACACGGCTCACACACAGTGGTCTCGTGAAGAGACTCAGTGCGGAAACCAGACTACAGAAGAAGAGAAGATATAAATGTTAGGGTACTCACAATCTCGCCGTACAGCTTATCCATGACGTGCACCTGCGGCGTGGGCTCGGGGGGCGGGCGCGCGGGGGGCGCGGCGTGGCGGGGCGCCAGGTGCAGCTGCTGCACGAAGGCCACGAGCGCCGCCGAGCCCTGCGCGATGCTCGCCAGCTCGTAGTCGCGGGACATGTTCGCGCGGAACTTCTGCGCGCCTAGCGCTGCACAACGTTTACATTTGTATTTTTTATAAAAGCAAAACTAGCAATATGGATAGAGTCCACGTTACTAGCAATCTTGTTAACCCCTCCAACTAAACTAAATATGCTTATGTCTGAAGTGGGTTCACCTGTTAGCTATCCTAACCAGAAATAGTGCAGTTTTATTCTAGTGGAACTATTTTCTTAATAGATTCAACACTTCCAACGATATGCTCAAATTCTTATAATGATTCTAATCGTTATTCATGAAAATTCTAGAACCGATACAAATAAGACTTGGTACCCATAGACAAGATATCTTGGACTAAATACTTATATAACAACCACAACTATACAAAATAGTTCAGAGGGAAGAGAGCAATTTTAAGCTTTCTATGGAGAGTGAAAAATATTTATTGTTCTTAAGTTGAGCTATATGTTATCTGAAAAGTGCTTGCAGTCAGGAAACACCCACTCAAATCTGTGCATCTTTTCTGAAAAGATCGACAGACAGTAAACTACAAGGTTCCCATATTTGACCAGTACAGATGGTCTTCTCAAGGTAGACAAGTTAGGAAACATTGGCCTTCTTTAGTTTCAATTTACAAATAAAATATGTGTTTTAATAACCAATTTGCTAAATAAAGATAATTTACTATTTAAGGTTTTCTGTTACTAACATTCTTCTTTGAACTTTACTGGTCTGAAGATAGAATATATAGATAGAATATACTTTATTGTACGCCAAAATTTTTGCGTAAGCTATGGTACAATGGCGGTCTTATCTCTAAGAGCGATATCTTCCAGACAACCTTTGGAAGGACTTACAAGCTTTAATTAAAGTGGGGAAAGCTAAACTAGTGTACTAAAAAAGAAATGTTTTTTAATTATTTGGGAATACCTTCATTGTGCGTACGGCTAAGGAGTGGAATTCCCTACCGGAGTCTGTGTTTCCCGATAGCTGTAACCTGGGAGTCTTTAAGTCAAGAGTGAATAGGTTACTTCTAGGCAAGCGCGCTTCATCTTCGACCACATCATCACTTACCATCAGGTGAGATGGTGGTCAAACGCGAGCATATCATCAATTAAAAAAATATCTTATTATATCTCTCTTTCCCTCTGTGAACTCTATGGAATGCCTAATTATGTGTAGAGGCTCTTAAATAATGTTAATAATAAAGAGTATTCTTTCTACATATTATAGATCTTGACGCTCAGTTACACCAGTAGTGCCAGTTTGATATACTCGTACATACACACATCAATACAAACATTCATACACACCCACACTACACAGATACACATACAGATACACTGTACACATAAATACACAATAACAATTTACTTGTAATCTGTACTTCATAATTGGCGTAACTAATAACAGTGATCGGAATAGGTAGAGCTATTTTGGTTCATTGACCGCAAACACTGATCTTAATATGGATATTCCACGGGATTCCGACTGATACTAGGGGATTTTATTGAATTTCATTTTGGTTTGTCAATATGTATAAAAATGGTTTATGTAAATCAATGAGCGCATGAGGGACTCTATTGATTATTTTAATCAAGATTTTATTGTAAATACAAATTGTTCTATTTGATAATGTTTTGATTTTCTGAGGAACAAATAATTTGTATGGGAATATGTTTTTGTACAACTTCAGAATAAAAATGTTTAAATGATTGTTGATTCTTGAATAAGAAATTGTTACTTAAAAAAATATATGTGGTTTAATGAATCAAGTTTATCTATTTATTATACTATCCTTAATCCCGTCCTTCTTATATTAATCCGTCAGAACGGAAGTGTAATCTTTCACTAGTCCCGAAGGCGAGAATAGTTTTTTATGATTTTACTACTTAAAAACCAAATCCCGGGACTCGGGGAATATCCATATTATTCTAACCTATGGCAAGTACATAAAACAGCTCTACCTATTCCGATCTATGCTAATAAGTAAGCAGTTCTATATTTTATAAGCTAAGTTATTTAAAGTAAAACTTAGACACAGTAGGATGACAAAATGGTAAGTTCATTGCCCAAATCTGCACAATGCTCTCAGACAGCAGTTAATATTTAAATAGTCTCCCAAAAAAGGCATATGACGCAAACAGGTCATCATAATCAACTTAGACAAAAGCTTATCTTATAACCGTATACTGAGAACTGTTAAGTGGACCAATTGTTCGATTTTGAAAAAGGTAAGACAAGTGTTTCAAGATGGACGTCATGGCAAGACTAAGAAGCGCTGGTGTGCCAATCTTAACCTACTGATGGATTGGCCGGTGAAGACTGCAGACAAGGTTGTCTGGAAAGTTTTTGGCCAGCATCAGCAGTGGGAAAACATACGCGAGTAAAAAAAAGACAAATGTTTGTTTTTCCATATTAAACAGTGAATCAATGAACATATTTTTACAAGTCTTTGATATTTTGATAGCACGGAAAGAACATCTAAATACTGGAATGTTCATAATATTGAAAAATTAATAAATCGAACATTTAATATATCGCACACTCAATACATCTAGTGTTCAAAATATCGAATGTTTGTGTGTGTGTGTGAGAGAGAGAGAGAGAGAGAGAGAGAGAGAGAGAGATTTAGAAATTATATAAATTTAAAATCATATTCTTAGTCAAAACTCCTTGTCAACAGAAAAAAAAATATTAGTGTCAGGAAAAAGACTAAGTAAATAAGAATCATTTTTAATTGATGCTTGAATGCCTTACTATGTAGCTCACACACAAACACACACACACCTACACGGGCCTGGTTTCTGTCGGACGGCGAGATACCCATTGCTCGCAGCCCACAGGCCCACGCCTCCGGTGGCTGAGAGTCACCCTGTGACTCCCGACGCCCGGAGCGTCTCATGCGGCGGCTGGGGCGCAAAGGCTATGAGGGCCTTGAGGCCCGCCACTCCCTCTCTTAACGCATCACATATTCATTATAGGGAAATATTAATATACTGAATACTTTTATACAGATGGAGCACATTGCTTGATAAGCACAAACAGGGTCTTTATGCTACTATAGAATTTTTTATTTAAGGACCAAGCTATAAAGAATAGTACAATTAAAAAGGCAAACACGGGATTGGGAAGACCTACTCCACAAAAAAGAGGCAAAAGGTATGATAATACGATTGAAAAAATATTAAATAATAAAAAAAAACATGGATTTATTCGAGTTTCTCCATGCAATTGCAATTCACACTAAATTTTAAAATGTGAAATATAATAATAAATAGAAAAATACCTGTAAAATAGAATTATTAAAGATTTAAATGTGATTTATTAGTAAATTATGTGATTTTCTCGTATTCCATTTAAAAAGTATTCAGTATATTGATATTTCGATATAATGAATATGACATGATGTGTTGTAATTGATATTTCATTGAATGCTTGATCAAAGAAACATTCAATATTTTGAACACTTGATGTATTGAGTGTACGATATATTGAATGTTCAATTTATTAACAACTAGCTTCTGCCCGCGACTTCGTCCGCGTAGAAGTCGAAAATATTCCACGGGATCCCGTCCCTGACTTGCTTGACAAAGATTATAATAACTGGGCTAATATGCATGATATAAAGATAATTTATAGCCTATAGCACTCAGGGATAAAGAAGCTACATATAAGCGAAAGAATTTTCACAATCGGTTCGGTAGTTTCAGAGATTACCCCCTACATACAAACTTACAAATTTTACCTCTTTATAATATTAGTATAGATTTAATACTATGAATGTTTGAGTAAAATAATGTTTATTATGCAATTAGGTTATAAATAACACCTTCAAGTCTTTTCGTTTTTTCGTAAATGTAAACTAGATGAGGCCAGAGTATTTAGATGTTCGGTTTATAGTGGTCAATCAATTGATATTCCATTATTTGGTGTTCGATTTGGCATAGTACACCCACCTAATTGACTTAATTAGAGATTTAGGTTATGGTCTTTTGTCTGCCAATAAATATTCACACCTTATGTAGTTTTTTAGAAGAGGACCTTGTGGCTAAATAATAACGACTGCAAAGGTCGATCAAGTTAAGCAATGCTTGCCAAGATTGCTCTGTGTGTGGGTAACCCATCTTAATAGATTCCTCCATGTAAGCGTAAAGCACAATTTATACATTTTTAGGATTCCATACCCAAAGGGTAAAACGGGACCCTATTACTAAGACAATGCTGTCTATCTGTCTGTCACCAGGCTGTATCTCATAAACCATAGTAGTAAGACAGTTGAAATTTACACAAATACCTACTAAAAATCAGAATAAAATACATATTTAAGGGGCTCCCATAGAACAAATGTGATTTTTTGGTTGTTTTTGCTCATTATTGATAACGGCAACAAGTAGACGCTTGAAATATTCACAGAATATTTGGTTATTTATTCATTTAAAAAACTAAATTAATATAAATCAAATATTTAAGGGGGGCTCCCATACAAAAAACATGATGTTTTTGCCGTATAGATACTGGTAAGGAACCCTTTGTGCGCGAGTCCACCCGTTTTTTTTATAGTTGTTATGGGTAGTTAGTAGATATGGATAATATGACACTAGTCTTGCCAATCTTCTTAGCTTAATCATATTATCAGGTTATAGTGGACAGATAGTTATTCCATGTAAAACCCTAACTCAGCTGCATATCATTGGTCAGATGCAGCAGGCGCGTGCATAGGATTATGACAGGGCATGCGGCGAAGTAAAACACACAAAAACTTCTTCTTTTGTAGATTTTTAGCATAGCCACAGCCACGCATCGCCATCATGCTACGATGCGTGGCTGTGGCTATGCTAAAAATCTATAAAAGAACAAGTTTTTGTGTGTTTTTACTCCGCCGCATGCCCTTTCATAATCCTATGCATGCCCCTGAGATGCAGGTGAGTACAAGTAGATGGTATCTAAACAGAAGCAGATAATGATTACCTCATGTAGATTCATTTTCTTTGTTTTCTCTTTTGTTTGAACTGATTGTACATGCACATTACATTCAAAGACTGACCACTATAAAAACTTTTTACCAAAAAATTAAACCGACTCCCAAAAAACAATGCAAACTGAAAAATAACTTTAATTTCAGTAGTTGGTGTCTTTAGTTTTGTATTTTCGTTTTTGGCACCGACTACTGAAATTAAAGTTATTTTTCAGTTTGCATTGTTTTTTGGGAGTCGGTTTAATTTTTTGGTAAAAGTTTTTATTTCACTCTTTTTAGTTGGTCTATTTTTAATTTACCTAGTTACAAGAGCCTAAATGTCAATAAAAAACCTTTCAATAAAAAAAAGAATTTTCCAACTTGGTTCAGCCGTCTTCAAGTAATCGATGATCATACATTAAAAAAAATATATATATATGCGTCGAATTGATAACCTCCTCTTTTTGTCGTCGGTTGAAAAACTGGATTCAGTGAATTTCATGGAGCAAAGATTTATACAAATTGCTATCTCAAGATATTACTCACCAACAGTATCCATATAAATAAGCAGCATAGTCATAACGGTCACAAACGTTAACACAAACAACATTGCTGGTAGCAACCTCCTGTACAAATCATTGGGCGATGTCTTCGTGAACATGGGAACAGACAGCCTTGGTGTGACTATGGGCGGAGTGACCACTGGAAGTGGTACTGTTGTTGTTGTCTTAATCTCTGGTAGAGGAACCATTGTTGTTGTTTTATCGGGCAGTGGTTTCGGTTCTGTGTCTTTTGGTTTGTTTATGGTTTCCGCTGGATGGTCTTCGGGTACTGGATTTTCTTGATCTTGAACTTTCTGAATCAATAAGATTTGTATGGTCAATTGTTGAAATAAACATGTTTGATTCATAATTATTTAGGTAATAACTAATAGTTATTAAACCTTATATGAACATACTTAGGGAAATTAGAAATTTGTTGATTACAACTTGAAGCTATATTTCATGTGAACATAACACCTTGTGCAGACCTCGTGCAGACATACAAGATTTCACAACAATTTCTCAAAAATTAGCAACACACAATTTATAGAATTTGGAATGTTTTTTTGTTAATTACTGAAATACACTTGAAATTTCGCGTTACATGCCAAAATGAAGACCTACGCGTGTCACAGGCACGACAGGTGTTTTTTTTTTGTTTAACTAATACGCACAGCTGCAAAGAGGCTTGATGCCAATCTTCTATGTAAAAAAAATTCATTGGGTGTTCAGTTAAATGTCAAGTTTCACAATTAGCACGATAATTAGCATGTTTTCTATTATAAACACACAACACACTTTACATTACTTAAAATCATTTGTGTGGGAGGTTTTGTCTTCTGTAATGGCAGTAAAATGCAGATAAAACCTACCTTTTCGGCCATCGTAACCTTTTGTTTTGTTCCTTAAGTAAAATAAACACGCAACACGATCACTTCCTGTTGTGAAACAACCCTTTAGATATCACTAAACAAACACATTAATATAAACACAATTATAATATGTACTTTACACTTATTTATTACGTGAATAATACTGAATTATTTGAAAATAAAATAAAAATATACGTCAAAGAAGCGTGAGTCACTGACCGCATTAGTTACGACCATGCAAAAAATTTTATTTCTACCATACAGTAGAAAACTCTACTATATTAATCAATGTTACTGTAAAAGCTACGGTTTCAACATTTTCCAGAAGAATCTAAGATTTTACATGTTTTAGTAGTTAACGTCTGACTGAATTAATCAGTGACATAGCTAATTTTACACTTTCACTGGCTGTCACACGGTAGAGGAATAAAGATGTAGGTATGTACTCTGTGATAAAGATATTCATTTTCATGCTTTTTTTTTATTGATAATAGGTTCGCGTTTGACCACCATCTCACCTGATGGTATGTGATGATGTAGTCGAAAATGGATGCTATAACAATGTTCAAGTATAAATATCGAATCATAAGAATCGGAGCCGGAGTTCGAACCGGAGTCGGAACCGGGTGCAGGAGAGGAATGTGTTAAGATTTTTAATTAAGAGCAGGCTTAATTATATGAAATATGATAATTATGTGTTGATAATTAAAAGAATCATGGATTTATAATTAACAATGACACCATTTTTGATCCTCTTTATACTATAATTATATTATTTCTCTACAATATTTACAATATATCATTTAGATTTTGTATATTAACAGCTTTATTATTGTGGGAGACTGGTGCCTAACAGAAACTAAGCTGTAAGCCTGTATTTCAGGACACCAATGAGAACTTACCTTTTAACATTAAGTATTAAATACAGATAGTTGAACCTGAATATAATTATATAATTAGTATCAATAAATTGTTAGTGTGTATGTTTAAAAGTATGTGTGTTTGTGTGTTGTGTATGGGAGTGTGTGTGTTTTTGTGCATGTGGTGTTAGTGAGGGTTTTTGTTAAGGAGACAGTGGTTTTGTGTGTATGAGTGTGATTTTACCTGTCATTTGCAAGATTACACTATGGTAGCGAGTAGGTTTTCGATGTCATCAAAATTTAATCTTTGTAGAAAGGAAGCTATTTCCTTTTTACTTATAATATTATATTATTATCGGTAGCTTTCTATTTATTTTATTGTAAAGAAAACCACCTAGATGGCAGTAGAAGCGCTTCGAGAACTGAGTTGAAAGCCGAATTTCTGGACGATCTATGGGGTTGCAGCGTCTTTTACCTTGTGAATCCGAAGGGTCGTAAATTAGCAAAAAATTTTGTTTTAATATAGGTAATGCTTTTAATAAAGAGTTAATGCACTGTCAAAACTTTTGCGTCTTTATATAAGAACTCTTTAGGGTAACGGTAAGGTAGGAACGAAGACACCTTCAGTATGTCTCTTTGCCAATATATTATCTTCTCATAAGGTGTACATTTTGCCGTATTCACACAAATATCACAGTTCCAAATAACACTTGTTTTTGGCTTCATTATTCAATTCAAATAAAATCACTTATCCAACTAACTAACATTTATCAAAACCTCGGAAAACGGTTATCGATCTTTCAAAACGGTCATTAGTCAATGACCGTTTCCTTCACATAAAAAGTAGGTACACAGCAGAAAAAGTAATTGACCGAAATAAGTGGAGGACGATGTTTAAATTTGTTTGTACACACTGCCCGCGGCCACTGCACCGCCATCGCCATCGCACTACCTCCGATTGAATAGTATCTCAACCGAAATCTGAATTCGAGATGTTAAAACAGGAGTCGGAGCTCTGTAGCATCCTAAATAAGTACCCATGTCTTTTTTCCGGGTGGGAAAATCATCTAATAACTTCTCCCACACTGGGTGAAGCGGAAAGGAGTGTCAGATTTCTACTGACTAAAAACCCACCCTTCTCCTTCAGCTGTCCTTAAGTTCCGGGCCGTAGTATCTCGTTGGAACATTCCCGCAACCTCAGCAGAAGTACCTATGTATAAGGGTGCCTATGAGCAGATTCGTGGTTTATCTGCAGTTTGTGGTAAGTGTTGTTTATTTCCGGTGTTCCGGGTTCCGTTTCCGGCACTACGAAGCGTCAGGGATGTTTACCAGCGCTCGTGTCAAGTGCTTCTACACGAAGATATGCAAGTGGTGCGCATCTTTGGAGCGCAGACTCCGGGGCGTCCCCAACAACATCCTGAGCGTATTAGCAAATAAATTTGAATGTCGGTGCATTAAGCACTGATATATGGGTGTTACTAAAACACTGAAATCAAATAATATGTTGATTCTTATTCTGATTTTCAATTTCGATTTTAAGTTTAAGTTTGTTTTTGACCTTGATTTTATTTTATAGTACTTTTTTTCATTATTCCGAAATATTTCGCTTATAAATTGAGAACTGCTGATGAATTGAGTTCGTTGCTAGTTGGCTAACTTAGAACAAAGCAACTAGGCTGTCAGAGCTCCTTGTGAATTGAATTCCCTGCCGGAGTTCTTTCCTGATAGCTATAACCTGGTGGTCCGTACCTAAGTCAAGAGTGAATATGGCCGTCAAACGCGAGCCTACCATCATATAAAAAAAAGAAAACACTTTACAATAAGAGTTTAATCAACAAAGTAGCGGCAATTAAATAAACACACAATTTTACTTTAGGAAAAGGTCTTTATTGTCAAAGTTTATTATAAATTACACAATATTAACGGCAATGTTAGTCAGTAATCTGTAAGTTTAGTTTACAAATTCAAGATTGACATATGAGACGTATAAGTATGTACAATGATAGTGTCTGTAAAAAGCTTTAAAACTCTGTAATAATTCAGCTGCAAAATTGTGCAATCAGTGTAAAAATTACACAAATACTACTTATTCTTATTATTAAATAAATTTCTAATTTCATTCAATGATCAATAAATGTACAGTGAAATTATTTACATTTACTATTGTTGTTAAGGAAAGTTTATGTCTTTTTTGACACATGAGTTTCAAAAATACAGCATGATAATAATCAGGGAATGATTATCACAAAATTATTTATTTTAATAAGCTGCGCATTTTTTGTTTATGTTTATAAAAATTGTTAATCTCATAGTTAATAGCCAAGTAACTGTAAACATTATTAAATCTACAAAAATATCTAACAAATAATATTATTTTAACTTCTATTACGGCTACGTATTAGATGATAATTACAGAATCATAGGCAAGCTGACAAGTCTCAAGAAACAGGCAAGTTTATTAAAGTTGCTGTCTCCAACAGCAAAACAAATTTTATTTTTCTATGTGGTATGTATTAGGTAAGTCAAAACATTAAACCTATGATATTCTAAAGGTTTATAGGTACACTTTTTAGATATGCTCAACATGATAATGTATGTCTTAAAAAATAAAATTGCATATTTCCTTCCGTATCAATGCATTTTTAAATGTGTAAAAAATGAAGAAGAATTATTTAAAAGTCACTAATTATGTCTATAATCAACAAAGTTTAATAATTATTATCATACATACAACGTAGCAGGCTTATATCATTAATTGCACTGTATAAATTTGTATAAGTTTATCTATAATATTATTACAATAATTAACTATCAATAAAATTCTTAAGTATAACAGAAATTTGTGCATCAACATCTACAGCTACAAAGTGTAAAATGATTTTTCAAATTACTTACTAAGATTTTCCACCTAACGCAATACGAGTTATATATTTTTATCAAATAATATTTATTAAAAGTTGCAATTGCAAAAAAAATGTCACTTTGTGTTAAATATTGATCACAAATCTACATGTTCGTGAATATAACAAGATGCCTTTTAGGCTCAACACTATTAATATAGAAATTAAGAAATAGAAAATAAAAAATAAGTATAAACTCTAAAATCTACCAATCGTAAAGTAAGTTTTTCAATTGTGGTAACTTTTGTAGTAATCCTGACAACTATGAACTATAATGAATGAAAACCATACGGTCAGCATAAAGAAAAACTGTTGTCATGTTTTAAATACAATTATTTTTACTTAGGTATTTTTAATTCAATCGACTATCTATTATAGTACTGTGATAGCTCGGGGCATGTTTTAGACGTAATTACAATGATGTAAGTAAAAACAACCCTGAAGGCGCTAACTATATTATACTTATAATACTTTGACCGAAGTTTTATTAAGTATATATCTATTAAAATGCTGTTGATTTTGTATAAAACAGAAGATATCTCTTATATCGATCATTTTTGTAATGCCTTGTTGAAATTACGAAGAAAAGCCGCACATACGTTGCACAAAACAAACGAAATGAATGTGAATTTCAGTGTAAACTTTAAAGTAATACTGTTATATGTGGTTACAAATAATGGTTTAGGCAAAAGCCTTTTACCCTGCTGTTAAAATAAAAAAATACAAAACTGTTATAATTGCGGCCAGGTAGGATTTATGAAAAGTACTACACACTGATAATGTTAAACAATGTTTTAAAAAGTGGTGGTATGGCGAAGGTAAAAGCATTTTAAACTGGGAAATTTATGACACACGAATGCATAATTATAACGCTTGAAAAATCGAAACAGTCTCTGCATTACGCTAGCCTCTGTATTTGTAGATCCTATCTGGTCGCAATCTTATTACAATAAGACAAACATTTTGTCTTTCGTTATATTCACTGAGAAACATTACTCTACTTACACTTTACATTATGTAAACAGCCCAAAAAGTTAATAACTATTTATTGTATTGTCAATTAACGAAGTCCATTCAGAAAGCGAGTGAATTTATAATTATAAATACTAAAGTTATTTTCGAAGAAGTTTTATTGTCTGACATTTCGAATTTCATAGTCTAAGGAAGAAGATTACACTAAGTAACTTGTATTTTTATATAAAAGAGCTTACTATAAATATTTGTTATTGTCAAGCACACGACAAATACTTATAAATAAATAGATTCTAAACAATAGCTAATTGGTTTTTATTGTCAATGTTTCCATTGCATAGTAGCATTTTAATTAAAATTTTATCCAGTTAAGGTATTTTTACCGAAATTAAAACTGTCTCTCGAGTCAGATTCAATTCCGTTAATATAATTATTATTTATATTTTAACGATTACCATTATATATAATAGTAATATCTAATTATTAAGATCAGTGGTTCTCTTTTAGGTAAATATAAATAATGTTATTTTGGATTAACAATATTTCCAGTTTGAGAACCATTAAAAATTCTCATTTTATCCCGAGAATCCTGACCTATATTTATTATTTTTATTCTGTCATCGTTCCGAGAAAATACCTCGTATAATATATAAATTTTAACAGTTAGATATACATTATAGTCAAGTGTTCCTATAGTAATATATAAATACAATATTAGCAATAAATTGTTTTCCTTGGGGAAAATCTTGAATTAAAGGTTAAGCAATGGCGTCCGCAGCTGCTCACAACAGTAGATAGATTTTCTCATTATTATTGTATACCATACCAATAGTAGTTACGTTTTAGTTCTTAGGTGAAGTAAGCTACAGTGAACTATCATATAAAATTTACGTAATGAGATTTTTTCAGCATCACAGCACCTATCGATCGTAGTTTTAATTTTTAGTTTTTCGAACCACATTATTTCTGTGAGCAGAGCATCGTATCGTAATACGTAGATGTAAATTGTGTGAGTAGGTTACATACATATGTACTTATTTATGTTACAAGGACGGTGAGAGGGGGTGCAAATGAGTGTACCTGCACTCATTGTCTTTCTCTGTAGTTTACAAAAACGTTTAGACAAAAAATCGTCTTACGAGTATTATTCCTTGTATATATCAGGCGCGATGCGAAAATTTTCTTTTCGATTCACATGCTCTGTCTGTTTACTGATTATATGCTGCACCCCCTCAAAATATTTATGCTGACGCCCATGGTAGGTAGACAATACTTTGAATGGACTTAAAGAGTTTAAGGTTAAAGGGGATCTTCTTAAATACAAGAGTTACTAGATCGTCAAAATCCTAAATTGTAAAATGCACTTTTGTGCTCCACATCTGATATGAAATTGATATTATGTACGTAGATTGACATTATTTACCCATTTTTATATAAATACATACCTGTACAAACTGGTGAATTCCGTACTCATTACATTCTAAATTCGTCCAACAATATCACAATCTTAACTCGGACAAATCGACGCGAATATAATATTGAATGTTTACTATTGTTTTTCAATTAGGTTTCAATAAAAGAACACAGATAATGTTGAACGAATACTACATATTTAAATTTGTATTAAATATGTATATTATAAATATGTTAGGCCAATTTAAAATGTATATAATTTCAGTTTATTCTATATAAAAACAACCAACAATATATATATAAATAACTTGTATAATTCTAAATGCATAGTTTTATATATGTTGAATAATTTTAAGTGTAAAATATACAGTAAAGTTTTTTTTGCTTACCCTACATTATTGTCATTATTTTGACAGTCGTGCGTACAGACTCAATATTTATTGTCTATGACTTAAGAATACAGATTCAAAATTATTGTCTTCGTTACTTTTTGAAGATAACAAACTATTTTTATCATTATTTATGGTCAATGCTTGGTATAAAAAAACCTGTAAAGTATATTAAATCCGGAAGTTATTGTCGCGTCGATGTTCCGTGTCCCTCGTGCCTTATTACCTGATCCTGTTGGCGAGGTGTCCCACGGCGGCTATAGCGAGCGGCGTGAGGGCGGCCATTTTGTTTGCGCGTGCGGCGTGACGTACGGCGGCGTTCATGCGCGCGTGCTTCTCCCCCGCCAGCGGCACCGGAGTGCCAGGGTCTACCACGTGGATCTTCCAGCCGAGGTTGTTATGGGTGTAGCACTGGAATATGCCAACGGTTAGGTTTAGTTCCACACCACAAGTCTTAGGGCGCCGTTGCCTACCGCGGCCTCGGAACTCGAAGGGCAAATGATGGAACACGGAGGAGCTTTAGTCAGTAAAAGTCTGACACACCCTCCCGCTTCGCCTAGATCGTGAGACAGTCATTGGATGATTTCCTATACTTACTTAAAAAAGGACCACAAGTCTTATAGAACTTTATGTTGACATAAGGAGAAACTATCAGGCACTTGTAAAAATAAATCGCTCTTCAATAACCCGAAACCTAGACAGGTCTAGCCTGATATGGTCTAATCCCTTAGTAGCTTCCCAAGATTTACCTACACTGGCGTCTAAGTCCAAAAATAAGTTAAACAGGGACGTTCATTTTCTGTCTATTAGTCGGTAACAGTATTTCAACTTCATGATGAATATTCTTCCTTGTTTTTCTTTTCGGGTGAAAATCGACGTAGATGTCCTTGCGATAGATGGAGGGATCTATCAGACTGCTACTGACTAAAACCAATCGGTGTTTCTCCTCGTCACTTCTTGCTAGTGTGCGGTGACATGTCGGCATTCTCCCCAATCTTCCCAGAAGATTCATCCCTATATTCTTCCTACTGCTACAACTTACCTGATAGTACAGCAAGTCTGGTGTCTCATGAGCCACAGTCCAGTTAAGCATGGCGGGCTCTCCGTCGTTACACTCCAGCTGAACAGTCTTCATGTAGTCCTCGAAGGTCTCCGACGTGGCGGCCTGGTCGATCGTCTTGTGGGTCCACTCGCAATAGCGGCCGACTGGAAGAGACATTACTCAATAAAAAATTAAAAGGGTGGAGGCATTGACTCCTGTAACACAGGTATATTACCTAAGTATTTAGGGCTTCAACGTCTAATGTACTAAACTTTTTATAGCAATAAACAAATAATTAAATTAGTAAACACTGACGATGACAATTTTATAGGAAGTTGTAAGATGTTATTTTTAGGGTTCCTTAGCCGAATGTAAAATAAACGGAACATGTCATGTCCATCCGTCTGTCAGTCTATATTTCACAGCCACTTTATCCCGAGTTAATAAATACTACACAGTTGAAACTTGGTTGGTGGATGAGATTCTGTGAATCGCTTTATGATTGTTATTAAAAATATAAATAAATTAAGGATGCTCCCCATACAAGGAACTGTAACTATTTTTTTCATCAAACCTATACGTGGGTGTTCTCTATAGATGTCTTTAATTAAAAAAAATCATTGAGGTTTCCGTAAACATTTTTCTCAAAGTCAATTGTATGAAAGATTGACACGTCCAAAGTGATAAATTGTGTCCGCCCAGAATTTAGGACCACATTTACATTCCAAATTCTAAAATAAGAGATAGAAAAATCTCAATGAACAGTTTCAATGAAAATTAGTTTACATTAACTAATATAGTCAGCAGTTTTTGAGATTTAGCACATTTTCAAAAACCGTAAATATAACTTTTCTAACACTAGGAAAAATGAAAAACAAAGTAATTTTCTGATGGCGAAAAATTTTAGTGGCCAATTCTTTGTTTGCTATTACAGAACCCCTCATGATGTCCGTGTCGCAGTTGTCCACTTTTTTTTGGTATTCCTGACGATATTTTCTTAAACCGGTGAAGGGATGTAATGTCTAGGGACCAAACATTTTTAAATATATGATTTCAACGAACCCGCACTGGGTCATTCTCTATCATAAAGTCCTGTGTCCCAGCTATGCAAACTAATAGGCTGAAGGATTATTACAAGATGTTGGTTTTCATAAGAAGTGCCTATGAAGTAGAATTCTTATGCTAGACTATATTATGTAGTTCTAGATGTTTTGGCATGTCCTTAGTACTTTAGTCCTGCAGATGGCACTCACCGGCGGTGGGGTAGGGGTACCCCTCGTTGTCGTACGCCACTCCGGCGAACACGCGCTGTTTCCTCTGATCCTCCTCCTTCTTTTGGCCGAAACCTCCCTCGGAAGAGTCGCTGATGTAGAATGGATGGAACCTGGAGAAGAACAAGTAAGAATAGAGTGTATTGTTCCATGGTTTTTCCGGTCTTCTTCTTTTTAGCATGTCGATGGAAAGTATATTTTATATTAGATTGGCCCAAAACTCAGGTATGCGAACTCCGCTCGCTGTCTTCAAGAGTGCAGGTGACGGGGCATGCAGAACAAGATAGAAGATGGGCCATTGTTTGTGGGGTCATTTTTCCGGTGATAGGTCAGTTTTAAGATCAAACATCTACTTGGCCAGTTCTCACTTGACGGTCTCTATAATTTTTTTTAGAAAGAGAACATAGCTATGTGGGTAGATTTCACATTACCAGCAATCATGTTAACCCATCCACCTAAGCTAAATATGCTCGTATTTGGAGTGGGTTCACGGCAATAGTGTAATGGGTCGGGTTCGAATCAGCTTCTTCTCGATCACAAGTCCAACACGTTAGCCATTTAGCTATAGACGCTTGAAAATTAACAAGTTCGAAAGAGTTACCGCGGCATCGGAACACGAAGGGCATTGGATGGAACACGGATGGGTTTAGTCAGTAAAAGCACAGTCTAAAGATCATACAGTCGTCCGACGAAGACGTCTAGACAGGGCAATCGTGCGGGGTGTGAGGGGCGAGACGCGGGAATGCCGATCCCAAGCTGCGAACAAAACTATGTTAGTAGCTTGGGAAACATCATTACGGCCTAGCACGTGTTTGTTTTTTAATTATTTATTTAAAATGGTGCATACAACGTGTGCTGTGAGAGATTGCAAGTCTTCATATTGTTTAAATAAAGATCTCCGGTTTCATCAGCTTCCACGCACAGAAGAAAGGTAAATAATTAATAATGTTTTGTTATCGTTTTATTTGTAATGTCGAGCCGCATTGATAACGCTAACAAAATAGCCGAACGGCGGACGGTAAAAAAATAATATCTAATAGGTAATCGCACAGGGCCGTGAGGGTTTGGACATTTTAAATATTTTTATACCTACTTAATATTATTAGGTGTTCTATTTTTATTCAAAATGATAACGATACTTTTAAGCTTTATTCAAACACAGATAACGAAAAATAGTAATTTCAAATTGAAGATGGTGAACTTTTTTATTATTTAATAAAGGTGAATTTCGAGATGGTGTACGTATTTTTTTTTAATAAAATATTGGTGTCAATTTAGAGTTTAATTGGGGTGTTTGTTATGAAAATGCCATCCTTTTTGAAATCCAAGATGGCGGACGTAATTCTTTTTAATAATTTGATATGGGTGTCAATTTTGAGGTTAATTGGGGTCCTTGTTACGAAAATGCCATCCTATTTGAAATCCAAGATGGCGGACGTCATTTTTTGTAATAATTTGATATGGGTGTCAATTTTGAGGTTAATTGGGGTGCTTGTTACGAAAATGCCATCCTTTTTTAAATCCAAGATGGCGGATGTCATTTTTTGTAATAATTTGATATGGGTGTCAATGTTGAGGTTAATTGGGGTGCTTGTTACGAAAATGCCATCCTTTTTTAAATCCAAGATGGCTGACGTCATTTTTTAAAACAATTTGATATGGGTGTCAATTTTGAGGTTAATTGGGGTGTTTGTTACGAAAATGCCATCGTTTTTGAAATCCAAAATGGCGGACATCATTTTTTTATAATTTATTTATTTAAAAAACCTTCACTTAAGCAACATTACAGTACAGTAAGTGTCACAGTACCTAATTATTACGTGGATCAGTTCAAATTTTAAATCTCTTTGTATACGCCTCATCTGCATTTTTATGTTCACCCTCAACTCCTAAATAATACGTGCAGTAAAGAGCAGGTTAAAATTGTTTTCATTATTATATTAAGTATTAATATTGCTAATGATGTCGATATGCAATAAAAAAATATTTCATAAATATTGTTTACTTGTGACAACCCTGGCCGCTGCGAGACTGTCTAGACGTTGTCGGCATTTTCCACAAGATCAAAGGCGTCAACCTACTCTACGATCTTTATACTGTGGTCAAGGAACTTGTTAGAAGATCCTTGACTGTGGTAAAAGTCTGACACACCCTCCCGCTTCGCCCAGATCGGGAGGCAGTTATTGGATGATTTCCCATCAATAAAAAAAAGGGTGTTAGGTTCGCGAGTCGATCTCCGGTCTCAAAGAGCCGTCAGTACAAGTGATGGGGCCTGATAGGGCAATTGCCTGCCGGGTTGTGAGAATATTCTATCGAGATACCGCAGTCCTAGAACACAAGGGTAATTGAAGGAACGAGGTGGAGTTTTTTGTCAGTAAGACTCTCCCTTCCACTCCACTCACAGCAGGAGAAGCTCGTGGAAGTGTATCTCATTCATCACACAGCCCAACAAAACTTCACAACTCACATTCCACATACACCCCTTACACTTCTCATTTACACTCACCCATACATCCACCTTACATTACTACTTCTAAACACATCCCAATTTCATTACGCCTTTTGTTTTTTACTTTTATCTTTTAAATTATTAATTTGTTAATTAACTTTTTGAATGGAGCATTATATCATGTTTTCTGTGTTCAGAGAAGGGCGTTGTTAACTGCGCTACAGTTTATACTTTTGCAGCTAACATCGTTTTACTTGTTGTATCAGTCTTGTGTTTTTGTTCCTGAATAAACTATTTACTATTTGATGTTTTCCCACCGGACAAAAAGGGTCTAAATATACGTCTTAGTAGAATTGCCGTCAAAAGACCATTTGTACTGTCTTTGTACGTATATTGATCTCCAGCTCACCATCAAACACAGTTCAGAGTGCTGCGCACGACTTATTTCGGCAAGTTCACTCGAGTGACTCCTACTTGACGGCTAACCCACAACAACATGTGTACATGAGACAGTGTTATGCCTATGCTCGCACTGTTGATGTAAGATTGAAATGAAAGGTCACTGATAGCCAAATGAGATGAGATATACAGGGTGGGCAAAAAATCGTGAATCAAACGAAACAAGGCTATAGTTGGGGTTATTTGCAGTAAAAAATATATCTGTGACAGAGTACTCACTTGATTTCCTCAGAAGTTATGAATATTTCAGTGTTTTTTGAAAAAAATACCAAAATTTGTAATAAATAGGCAATTAAAGTAAAATGGGTACCTATTTTAAAACAATAAATGGTGTTTAGTAGCTTCTAGGAAATGTATCATCACTACAAAAGTGCTTTTACGATATAAGATACCATGATTTAAGAGTATTAGCACTTTTTTCAATATCTTTTAAATCTCACGTAAAATTACTTGTAACTTTAAAACCCTACTTCGAAAAAAAAGTACTACCACAAAATGAGCCTGATGATAAAACGAGGTGTAACACATAGCTGTTTGTAGCTTCACTATTTTTAGGGTTCCGTAGCCGAATGGCAAAAAACGGAACCCTTATAGTTTCGACATGTCTGTCCGTCCGTCCGTATGTCACAGCCATTTTATTCCGAAACTATTAGGACTATACATGTAAAACTTGGTAGGTAGATGTATTCTGTAAACCGCTTTACGATTTTAAGAGAAAATTTTAAAAAAATATTTAAAATGAAGGGGGCTCTCCATACATGGAACTGAAACTGAAAATATTTTCTTTCATGAAACCTATACGTGTGTGGTATCTATAGACAGGTCTTTAAAAATGACATTAAGTTTTCTAAAATGACTCTTTCATAAAGTTAATCGTTTAAAAGATATACGCTTCCAAAGTGGTAAAATGTGTGTCCGCCCCCTCTAACTTCTATAATAATGAAGTGAAAAATCTAAATAAACCATATGTTGTAGATCTTAATGTAAACTTTCAACCAAAATTGGTTTGAACGAGATCGAGTCAGTAGTTTTTGAGATACAGTATATTTTCTAAAACCGCAAATATAACTTTGTAATTCATACAAATACTATGAAAAACAAAATTATTTACCGTAGTTGTAAAAATTGTAAATAATCTGGTTTTAAGAAATTTGTAAGGTTTTTTCTTTTTTTTTCTTATAAATATATTAAGTATGTTATATTTATTATAGTTACTACGGATTACGGAACCCTTCATGGGCGAGTCCGACTCGCACTTGGCCAATTTTTTATGTTAACTTTTTCATAGCAAGTTCTAAATTAAAGTACTGTTTTAAACTTTCACGGTTTTGGTGTGAATGATTGCTAATTAGTACAACGATGTATGAACCTTGAACGTGTACTGACGCGTAACAATATAATTTGTACAAATCCACGGAACAATGCTGATCTTGCATTGCACGTTTATCATGTATTGTACAATGCCTGGCTCGTACAATCTACTTGTACGAAGATACACTGCACCATCTTATTTAAAGTTTCGTAAACTCAAGATAGACAGTAGACCAGGTACTTACTTGGCAGGGTTGGTCCTGTCGTCTCCTCCTTCAACCATGAAGGTATAGGTCTTCCCACGCTCCACGTAGATCTCAGGAATCAGCTGGTCGTTGATGTACCATGCAATGCCCCAGGATGGGTGACCTAGACGTAAAGGACAACAGATTAGACACGTTTAAAATTTAAAAAAAATCTTTCTTCGTTTTTATACGTATAGAAAGATACGTATAAACAAAGTTGTGCAGGCTTACCATATGGCAGGAATCCGTTACTTATATCATTGTCTGCATGGAACAGATTAACACAAAAAAATTAGATATCTAGCATTCAAATTATATAGAGATAGGCATAACCTTTAAAGTTGATGTTGATTTTTTACAGATAAAAAAAAAAGAGGATAACTTGGAGGAGGAGGTACTATGTTCGGCCGTATGTATTTTCTTTTGTTATGTATGTTCTACTGCGAGAATACAACGAAAACGCCACGTCCGTACCTATTATCGAAATCTTTCCGTGAGACTGCCTTCAAAGCATTACGCGAAATGAGTCACCCCAGTACCCAAACGACAAGAAAAATAATCACGTAGTACGTCTGGCCGTCAATGAACAGTTTTTGAATGGACGTTATTCGCGTATTACGAACGTAACGTAACGTTTCGTATTGTTAACGTTCTAAACTGACGGGCATACGAAAACTCCTTTAGTTCAGTTTCCCAAATCAAAAAGATTTGAAGGTTGACATTGTTGGGTCTCTATCAGCTGTGTTATTCTGTAAAACCTCATTCTAAACTTCGAATCTGAATCTGCTGTGAGTTTATTGATTGGCATTCAAAAAAATCGGTTGTTAATTCGAATTTACACTAGCGCTACCCTTGCGAGCGTGTCAGCGAGTTGAACTAAAGATTTAGACAGATAAAGTATGAGATAACGTGAGAAGAGGCATTCGGTAAGGTAATTCCTCTGTCACTTCGACGCTGTTTACAGAATGCAAAATCAAGGTCACTTTGAACCATAAGCGAAGTGACAGTGAATAGCGAGTGCGATGTGAGATGCGAGTTGTTCGAATTTTACAGAATCGACGTACAGAAGGCTATCGAGGTGGCCCGAGGCAGTGAGTCAGTGACATATAATCGTGGAGACCGTCGCCCGAGTCATATACGACACATGGATTACTTGCTTCGGTTGCTCATTGCATATTTCCACGGGCCAAAGATGCCAGTTCGAATCGGCACTGTTCTAAAAACTTTTGAACAAATTGGGCGTATCCAATTCGCAATAATGCCTACCATCCAACATTAAAGGGAGTCGTAGAAAGTTTATTAGTTCAGTTTTCGCCGTACTAGATTATGCACGGTCATTTATAACGAGACATTACAGCCCAGCTACTATGATTAATGGTGCCTAATTAACATTACCTGCTGACGTTTTTGCACTTGCTACGTTGGATAGCTAAACGAATCAACAATAGCATCTTGGAACAGCTCAACATAAAGACCGGACTATCCTCAATCTGTTTCCAATGTATCCTTGGTTACTTTGGTCATATCGACCGGCGGGAACCAGTCAACCTCGCTGGTCTTAGAGGGAAAGGTGGAAGGCAAAAGAGCGAGTGGTTGAACCCCGCCCGATGGTGTGACCAAGTACCCACAGGCGGATCGTGAATTTGTGGGGCCCTGGGCGGAAGCAACTTGGGGGCCCCTAAGTAGTTTCAGCGCAGGGCCTAAATATTCTACTAATAGCCATTTTGTCAAAAAAAAAATCTGCTGTGATGCACATAAAGAAAAAACAGGACAATAAAATATATATTTTTTTAATATCTCTGTGTTTGTGAAATATGTAGGTATACAAATAGCAACTGTATAACATTATTGCAAAAAAAATTGAAAGGTTTTGCGAAAGCTATGTTATATAAATTATAAAGCAACCTTTCTGCATTTTTGTGCTGCAAATTCCATTATTTGCTCATCACATTGTAAGTCCTTCGTTAAATCAGAATTTATGGAAAGAACTGATAAATTATCAAGTCGATGGTTTGACTTTTTTTTTTTTTTTTTGTTTGGGTGGGAAAATCATCGAATGACTTCTTCCGCTCTGGGTCAAGCAGAAGGGTGTGTCAGATTTCTACTGACTAAAAACCCACCCTGTTCCTTCGGCTGCCCTTAATTTCCGGGGCCGCGGTAACTCGGTAGAACTTTCCCGCAAACCCCAGCAGGCAATGACCCTATGAGGCCCCGTCACTGGTGTTGACAGCTCTTTGAGGCGCGCGTGGAAAACGCCTCGCCGCCGACTCGGGCCTGGTCCTTACCGGACGGTGAGCGACCCCTGCTCGCTGTCCGCAGGCCCGCGCCTACGGTGGCCGGAAATTGGCTCGTGATCCTCGACGCCCGGGGCGTCTACCGCGGCGGCTGGGGCGCGAGGAAGAGAGTTGCCTCTCCCTCGCGCGTTCGGCCTCCTCCTTCGCTAGCATGACTGCTTCGCAGAAGGAGGCGACCGCATCCCATTCCCTCTCGCTCCGCACCATAGTCTGAACTAGAGCAGGGCGCGAGAGGTCGCCGCCGCCGACCGCCTCTACGAGGACACGTCGGTGCTCCGCTCAAGCAGGGCACACCTCCACCGTATGCTCTACCGTGTCCTCCAGGTGGCCCTCACAATGACGACACCCGGGCGTGTCCTCCCGCTGAATCCGGAACAGGTACCTCCCGAAACAGCCATGTCCGGTCAGCACCTGCGTCAGGCGGAAGGTGAGGACGCCATGGCCTCTCTCCAGCCACTCCTCAAAGAGGGGACTTATCGCCGCGATTGCGGCGTGCCCAGCCTTCGGTTGCGACAGCCGCTCTTTCCATGCTGCCGTGAGATCGCGCCGGAGTTCTATCCGCTGAGCCGCGACTTGCCGCGGTAGCGGAGTTTCACCCCGGCTTAGCACCTCTGCGCGCCAATTATGCACGCGCGCGGGGGCTACCGCCTCCAGATCCCACGGTAGCAATCCGGCAAGGAGGTTCGCCGCCTCCCCAGAGATCGTGCGGTATCCCCGGATCATCCGGATAGCCATGACCCTCTGAGACGCGATCAGCCGGCTAGCTGGTCGCCGCTGCAAATTCAGCGCCCACACAGGGGCCCCATAGAGGGCCATGGACCGCACGATCTCCGCATAGAGCTTCCGGCAGGAGGCGTTTGGCCCCCCTAGATTGGGTAGGAGCCGCTTGAGTGCAGCCCCCGCCCGGTCCAGTCTTGGAGCCAAACGTCGGAAGTGCTCCACGAAGTTCCACCGGCTGTCGAGGACGAGTCCCAGGTACTTCATCGTCGTCTCGACGCCGATGGGAACTCCTCCCACCGTTACTTGGGAACCCGAAGGTGGCACGTTCCGACGGCCATGGAAACACATGGCCTCAGACTTGTGCAGGGCCGCCTCGAGTCCCAGTTGCCGAATCCTCTCTACGACTGTCGCAACCCCTCGCATCGCCAGTTCGGCCGCCGCCTCGTGCGACCCCCCATGCGACAGGACCAGCGTGTCGTCAGCGTAGCAAACTACACTGACGCCTGTAGGGAGGTCGGCGCGCAACACCCAGTCGTAACCGATGTCCCACAGGGGCGGCCCCAGAACCGATCCCTGTGGGACACCGCACGACATCTCTCGCCGATTCCACTCTCCCTGGTGACCAGGGTAGATGACGGCTCTGTCCGTCAGGTATGTATGACATCCTGGAGAAAGAGCGCCCCGCTTCACCAATTATTTTAACTTTGCCAATCACTGGCTATTGGCAATGTTAAAATAATTGGCTCCTTTTATTTAAATCCATAATCAATTTATCCAACGCAACGTTTAGCCTGTCTCTTTTTAATTTTTCTGCGCCGTACACTGAAAATTTATCTGTAGACTAATCTGAAAATCTTGGAGTTATGCGTCTCTTGTTTTGTCATTGTAGTCTATTTCCACACTTGTACTTAATTTTTTAGCTTTCTCTTCGTATTCCTTTAGTTTCTGCTCTGATTGGAGCCGTATATTATTCACGAAGTCTTATAATGACACAATTAACTTATTGCCTTCACAAGTATCTAAACCAGGGCTCTGTATTTTTTTATTAACTAAATGAAATCTCCAAAATTTCTTCCTAAAAAAATATCAAAATTGCAGTATCGAGTTTCGCCATTTTATTGATTAAATTTCGTGCTTCTTTTCGGAAATCAACTTTCTCATCCTCATTTTCGCTGAAACTTTTGAAAATTTTCATAACGTCATCATAATTATTTTTAAAGCTCTGACAGCATCATAATGAGAAGACCATCTGGCTTAAACTTTTTAAAGGTAATTTGAGTTTTGTTCCACGATTTAACAGTTCCCACCTATGGGTTGAGGTAGAAAAGAAAGCGTAGGTATATTTTATGCACTACTCCAAAAAAATCACAATTTCGGTTGCAACCTTAACAGATTCTTCACCAACTAAGTTTAGGTAATGCGCAGTACATGGCACATAATTAGCGGATTCTTTTTTGTTTTAGTAGTACTTTTACACCATTATAGTGACCCGCCATATTAGCAGCGTTCTCATAAGATTGTCTCCTACAATTATCCAATAGTAGTCCATTCGTTTCTAAAAAGTCTTGTAGAATATCATCTTTGCCCCGGCATTCGAACGGTCAACATACGTACTTTTTCACTCCGTGTTTTAATATCAGTTTTACAATACAAAGCGCGGACTATTAGCAAATAATAGTGACACAGTGACTCTATGCTATGGCCAATGTGTGATTAACTTAAAAAATCTAAAGTAAAGTGTGTAATTAGAACATTATTAAGTGCAAACAGTTACCAGTTTTAAAAGTTAACGAATCATCCGGTGAGTGAATGACAAGACACTTTACGCGCAGTGCACGGAATTCACACGGTTCGGCAGAGCGCAGAACAGTCAATATTGCTCGCAGCGGCGTCCGATGACTCAAGCGACGGCTCGCGTCAAAGATAAGTCAACACAGACGGGACAGCACTTGATGCCTATTATTGACTGCCTCTAGGAAGACGACATACACGCATTTTTTCTTTTTTTATTATTTCTTATTGCTGTCGTGCTAACTATAATTATAAATAATAATTGTTATGGCTGACAAAAATTCACAATGGGGGTTTGCACTAATGAAAGTTAAACAGGTTCAGATGCGAAATCCATAAAGTGCCCAACTTGTGCAAAGTTTTATCATTATGCTTGTATATCCCTTACTAAAACTCCTAATAAAAAGGCTACCTGGAAGTGCCCGTCATGTTTGAGCAAAACGCCAAAGTTGGGCAGGGACGACTCTACTCCAGTTCGTAACGTGTCTACGACCGGAGGCCCGAAAAGACAAGCCACTGAACCGCTTTCGCCTCCTTCCACGTCCAATGAAAACGACGAACGTTCCATTATAAGTGAAATAATAAAACATGAATTAAGTGAGATGTCGGCGAAGTTTAATAACACTATTATTACCACGATTAGCAAAGAACTGGCACCAATTAAGAAGGAAATGGCAGATATTGTTGAGTCTATGTCTTTCATGAATAAGAAATTTGAAGACATAATGAAGGCACATGCGTTCTCTAAAGAAATTATCACAAAATTAGAATTGGAAAACACAGATCTTAAAGCCACCGTAGAAGACCTCAACGACAGACTTGCTAATCTGGAGCAACAGTCAAGATCGAACAACATAGAATTGCAATGTGTGCCGGAAAATAAAAATGAAAATGTTTACAACATAGTAACTCAACTAGCGCGTGTGGTTAATTGCGAAATCAGTGAAAGAGATGTATTACATTGCACTCGTATTGCTAAGGCCAACCCATCAAGTAACCGCCCTCGCTCTATAATCGTCCAGTTGGCCTCACCAAGGATGCGCGATCATCTTCGGGCAGCAACAATTAAGTACAATCAAGATAAGCTGAATTGTTCACACCTTGGATTCGCTGGACCAAAATATCCAGTCTTTGTTGCTGAAAATTTGTCCCCGACAAATAGAGCTCTTCATGCAGCTGCGAGGATAAAAGCCAAAGAGAAGAATTATAAATACGTATGGGTCAGAAACGGCAGAATATTTGTGAGGAAAACTGATGGCGCAGATTACATACAAATTAGGAGCAAGAGTAGTCTTAGTAAGGTTGTGTGATGACAACCTGTTGTTATTGTTTTTACTATTGTAATTTAATCCATGCATTAGTTTTAAATTGCATAGAATTCAAAGATATTTCAATTTATTACCAAAATTGTAGAGGCTTGCGAACTAAAACGAATATTTTTTAATGTAATCTGTGCAATATGAATTATGATGTTGTAGTATTAACAGAAACCTGGCTAAACATTAATGTATTGAGTAGTGAATTGTTTGATGATCGTTATGAAGTTTACAGACGGGTCAGAGAAACCACTGGATTCCAGCACAATAAAAACGGAGGAGGTGTCTTGATAGCAATTAATAAAAAAATCAACTCCGCGCGTATCGAACGTTGGCAAAGTAATTGTGAAGACCTCTGGGTCACGCTTGACATATCGACATCACACAAGTCACGCCAAGTTGCTCTTTGTGTCATCTATCTCCCACCACCAGTATGTCTCACAACGTTGGATCATTTTGTGGATGGCTGCAACAGAGTGCTCGACTCAACGGACATCCCCTGTTACATAATTGGTGATTTTAACCTAAGTAAATTGAAATGGGATAAAAACGCTGTAAATGATTCTTTACCTAAGGCTTGTCAAAACTTATTGGATTTTATGAATGTAAATCAACTATCACAACATAATCATGTAAAAAACTGTTCTGGCCGAATACTGGATCTGGTTTTATCAACAGAGCCTACTTGTTTGGTGAGTGAGTCTAGCAATTCTCTGGTAGCTATCGATAAGTTGCATCCCCCCTTGAACTAACTATGTCTTTGCTAAAGAATTTTAATTTACCATATAGTACGGACTCAAGACCTAACTTTCATAAGGCTAATTACCCTGAAATTAATAATTACCTAAATAAACTAAACTGGAATGAATTCTTTCTAAATGCTAGTGATGTGAATGACATGGTGTCAATTTTTTACAAATGCCTATGCCTATTGGCAAATTTGTGCCTGATCGGAAACCAAACAATGGTCGCTATCCGCCGTGGTTTGACATAGCATTAATAAAATTGTTAAAAGAACAAGCCAAGTATTTATATAATGACTATATTGATAGAATTGAAAAGGACATTCTCTGGAGTTACATAAAAGCGAAACGCGGTGGTTCTAGTGGCTACCCTTTGACAATGACTGATGGACAGGTTGTTACATCTAACGGTTCTGAAATCTGTGATCTTTTCGCTAACCATTTCGCAACCGTGTACACGACTGACGAAGATACAGAAATTAACTGTCATACAAAGTACCTCCAAGCACTGCATAATAATAGTCAGGGCCTGAGTATTCCAGTGATTGACCGCGATTGTTTACTAAAAAAACTAAAAACAGTAAACATTGGTAAAGGACCTGGCCCGGATGGCATCCCACCTGTCTTTATTTCTAATTGTGCCACAGCTCTAGTATCTCCTTTACTAATAATATACAATGCATCGCTGGCTTCTGGAACTTTTCCGTCAGAATGGAAAAGCCAAGGTAGTCCCGGTGCATAAGTCAGATAAAAAAGATACCATAAGTAACTACAGGCCAATTTTAATTTTATCCACATTCGCAAAGATTTTAGAATCTATTATATGTCCACACATTCAGCAACATTTAGGATTGTATCTTAATAACAATCAACACGGTTTTGTGGCATCTAGATCTACAGCCACAAATTTAGTGTCATTCACGGAGTCCCTGATACAGGCTGTAGATGGAGGCAAACAATTTGACGTAGTATATACCGACTTTAATAAGGCATTTGACAAAATGCCCCATTCTATACTGATATATAAACTAGCAGCTTATGGTATAACAGGGCATTTATTAAGTTGGTTCAAGTCTTATCTTGCTGAACGCGAATTTTTTGTCGTTGTAAACGGTTTTCGATCGGCTGCACACAAAATAACGTCAGGCGCCCCTCAAGGAACTCACTTAGCTCCAATACTATTTATCATGTTCATTAATGACCTTCCCGAGTGTTTTCGTTTTTCCGAACCTTTTCTGTATGCTGATGACTTAAAATTTGCACGAGTGGTAGAGTCAAAAAGAGACTGCGAACTTCTGCAGCACGATCTTAACCAAGTTATAAAGTGGTGCCACAATAATAAAATGTAATTAAATCAGAAGAAATGTTATCATGTTAAATATACGCGAAAAAATAATTGTACTGACACAGAGTACTTCATTGACCAGGAGCAAGTCCAAGAAGTCGAAACAATTAGGGATCTAGGAGTGCACTTTGACAAAAAGGTCACTTTTGTGCCTCATATTGAAAACATTATTAATAAGTCATCAAAAATGTTAGGGTTCCTACTTCGTAACACCAAAGGCTTTCGTAAAAGTAGCACCAAGATAATGTTATATAACAGTTTCGTACGCAGTGTTGTGGAGTATTGTAGTGTTGTGTGGAGACCTCACTATGCCACTCACATGTTGCGTCTAGAAAGAGTCCAGAAACGTTTTGTGTGGCATTTAGCCTTTAGTGAGGGGAAAGCTAAGCGTCTGCCCTCTTACAAAGTCCGTCTGTGCCATTTCAAGATGCAATCGTAGTCTATGCGTAGAGATATAACCGATGCTTTATTTATTTACAAACTTTTGCGCAATAAGATCGACTGCCCCGGTTTATTGAAGCTTATTAGGTTCCATGCGCCTTCCAGATATCCCAGGAATAAGATAACACCCCTGTGTCCGCCACTTCGAAAGTCTGTGCTTGGTGCGAATTCTCCGATACCTAGATTGTGCAGAATTCTTAATGGCCGCAGCGACTTAGTAGATGTACATCATGATAATATAAATAAATTCCTACGAGCTTTTGTAAATAATCTAATGGCGATTTAATTTTAAATTTTATACCTGTTTTCATTTCAATTTTTTCAAAGTTTTCAGTTTTATTTTCTTATCAGTTATGATCGTTATATTTTTTTCATAATTCAATCGATCAATCGTCATTTAATCAATGATATTTTAATAAGTAATTTTACATCCCAATGTTGTATACAGAATTGAATGATTTGAAAATTTTCTTTATTATTGCTTTTAATTATTATTCTTTGCATGTATAAATTCTAATTTCAATAAGTTATAAATATGTTATGTGAGCCGTTTTTTGTGCATGTGGTGTTAACCTATAATTAATTGTTGCACTTGAATATGTTACTCTAGTTATTAAATCAGAAATGTATATAGTGTAAACAATGGTTGGTTAACCTAAATAAATAAATATTAAATAAATGTAAGCCAGTATGACTACAAATTGTAATGAAAGATACACATCTTTCATACACTTTTCCCCGAAAACAGTATAAGTTGATCATTGTGAGCCAGATCTAGGGTAGAATCCATCACAATTGAATAATACTTTGCGTCATCGTTATTTATTTGAGTTAATTATCTGTCGGCCCATAATCTCCATTATTTCCTCATACACTGTTTTTGATAAGTATGAAATTATTGGTTTTGGGCGCAGCTTTCTCTGTTCAATATGTTCACGAATGAATGGATCGAACTCTACCAATAGCTCCAGAGCACCCATAAAATTACCATTATGTGGAGAACCAAATACTTTGGAACCTCTACATGCTAAGCCTCTTATACTCAAAAACTTTACCACTGCCATAACCCGTATTAGAACATTGTGATAATATTCTGTTTCTTTTCTTAATTGCTCCTGAAGCTGCTTGTCTAAAACATGCCTATTTTCTTTTCGTTTCAACCACACTAACATTGATTTCTTATCTATACTTATAATAAATCTGTAGAGAGGTCAATTCTGTACATGAAATATATTTCCAAAATAACTATCAGGGCGTGATTAGGGATCGATACTGATGCCAAAAATGCAATCAGTAAAATTTTTGTCTGTCTGTCTGTCTGTCTGTATAACCGTTATAGAAACAAAAACTACTCGACGGATTTTAACGAAACTTGGTACAATTATTTCTCATACTCCTGAGCAGGTTATAGTATACTTTTCATTACGCTAAAGTCAATAGGAGCAGAGCAGTGAAGGGAAATGTCGGGAAAACGGGAGAAGTTACTCCATTTTTTAAGCTTCCGTCGCGTGTGCAACCTTAATGGTTAAAGCTACACAGAAATAATTTCATGACGGAAATGTTCTCCTTAAAATTATATAAAAAATATCCCACGACAGCATATGTCTATCTTTTATGGTTGACTCACAATAACACGTGTAACTCCCGATAGCTTAGCAGTTCGAAGCTTTCTGATTATAATATTTGTCTACTCTTACGTTTATAACACTCTCAGTCGCCCCTAATTGTAAAAGTTAACATTATTAACTATTCCATAAAAAAGAATCATATAAATCGGTATAGAAACACCAAAGTTATACATGAAATACGCTAATAATAAGCCATGGCGCGTGAATACTGAATCATGCTATAAGGATTATTTTTGAGAATCGGTCACCGCACTCGACGCGTCTCGATTGGCCAAGTGCGAGCCAGACTCGCCCATGAAGGGTTCCTAAAAACCTTTAAAATTTCTAGAAACCAGCTTATTTACATTTTTACAACTACGCTAGATAACTTTGTTTTTCATAGTGTTTGTATGAATAACAAAGTTATATTTGCGGTTTTATAAAATATGCTGTATCTCAAAACTGCTTACCCGATTTCGTTCAAACCAATTTTGGTTGAAAGTTTACATTAAGATCTACAGATATATATTGTTTTTAGATTTTTCACTCCATTATTATAGAAGTTAGAGGGAGGGGGGGACATTTTACCACTTTGGAAGCTTATATCTTTTAAACGATTGACTTTATGAAAAAGTGGTTTTAGAAACCCTTATATCATTTTTAAAGACCTGTCTATAAGTACCACACACGCATAGGTTTCATGAAAAAAAACATTTTCAGTTGTAGTTCCATGTATGGGGATCCCTCTTTATTTTAAATACTTTTTAATTTTTTTCTTAAAATCGGAAAGCGGTTCATAGAATACATCTACCTACTAAGTTTCACATGTATATAGTCTTAGTAGTTTCGGAACAAAATGGCTGTGACATACGGACGGACGGACAGACAGACAGACAGACAGAAAGACGGACAGACATATCGAAACTTTAAGGGTTCCGTGTTTTGCCATTTGGCTACGGAACCCTAAAAAGGCGGGGCGTCCGAGCGCGAGGTTCGCGGTTGAGTAGTGACCAGCCTTAGTGTGCTGAAACACGAGAGGCCCTACCTAAAAAAAAAGTGCAGGCTTCATACAATTTTTGCCTGTTGATCCGAATAGAGGTTCAGAGCGTTCGACCTTATTGACAGACAATACTTAATTGATATTAACAAACCGTGCTTATCAGCGCGACTTTTAGTCGTTGATAATTTATTTTTAGATACCTTTTGTTGTTATTTTATAAAATAGGTATTAGTTATTTTAGTATACCGATAGGTAAGTATTGGCTAATTTACGTTCACTTTTTTTATATAACTAATATAAAAAAAGTGAACGTAAATTAGCCAATACTTTCACCCAGTTGTAACAAAATATAATTGAGGCTCAAATTTTAACAGGTTGCGGTGCAGGAGAAACCGTCTTTATTCCCAGAATTCCTATAATAGCAAATAATTTTCCATTCGAATTTAAAAGAACGCAATTCCCAGTATCGGTGTGTTATGCAATGACAATTAATAAGGTTCAAGGGCAGACTTTTCGTGTTGCTGGAGTAGATCTCGGTGTCAGTTGTTTCTCGCATGGTCAGTTGTACGTCGCTCTTTCCCGGGTTAGCAGTTCTAGAAATCTTTATGTTCACGTGCCGGACGGGTCAACTTTCAACATAGTTTACCCGGAAGCTTTGCGTTGAAGTATTTTCGTTCTATAGGTACTTAAGCCTCATCTGAACGTGACCTAAACAATATTATCAATACATTAACTTAATAACACACAAGGAGTTACACGCTGACGGAGTCGCGGGCACAGCTATTAACAATAATATTGTGCGGTTCCGCATTGCGATATTTTTCAACAGTAATATCAAAATTACTGAACCGTGAGGAAGGACATAGGCTACTTTTTTTTACGAAAAACGACGGAAACGCGGACGAAGTCGCGGGCAACAGCTATCTATACTAATAATATAAGGCTGAACAGTTTGTTTGTTTGGTTGAACGCGATAATCTCAGGAACTACTGGTTCGAATTGAAAACATATTTTTTAATTAAATAGTCAATTTATAGAGAAAGGCTAGGCTAGGCTATATATCATTACGCTAAAGCCAATAGGAGCGGAGCGCCAATGAAGAATGCTTCAAAATCGGGGTTAAATTCAACGTTAGCCCAAAGTAACTATTCCACGCGGACGAAGTCGCGGGCAAAAGCTAGTGTTTAATAGAATTTTCGTGATTTTCTAAACAGGTTCTTATATGTATAGAAGGGGTTTTAAAAAAAGTTTGCAAGCCAAACAAAACACAGCACCAACGCTGGTTGAATAACATTTTTCATTTGCTTAGTGAAATACCTATTTGAAAATGTTCTGTTGTGTTCTTTGTATTTCTTTATTGAAGCTGAATATATATTTTTCGGATCTTTATTTTGAAAGTCAGTCATATCATGTGAGAGGATGTCATTAATAAAAATCTTTATTTAGCAATTCGGCCACAAGCCCACGTCAACATATTTCTCAAACTCAAACTTAATATTTTCTGAATTTCTTTCTGCCTCGGTATTATTGTCCTCTTGCTGAACACTAACATAGTACGATAGACGTGCACATGGGTTGATTGATCTCAGGGTTACCAACTTTATGATAGGCTTTTTAATTTTTTTAAATATTTGGTTTTAATTCAAAATAACGCCTATTATTTTCAGTGGAGGCTGGGGGCCCCTTGTATCCACGGGGCCCTGGGCTACAGCCCCAATAGCCCATTGGTAGATCCGCCCATGCAAGTACCAACCCTCACTGGATTTTCTATTGCAACCGCTCTGAAATAAGCAGAGAACTGGACGAAATAGAACGTGCTATTGCAGAGAGCTACGAAAGACTACGCATAAGACCTTCACGAAGAAAAGAAAAGATAGATGATGAGTCCCGTTACTGTTAAGTCATCTAACGGAATCAATTGCATTGTTTAATAACTCACGCGCACCGGCCCGATAACAACGTGCGAAGTTGTACCGAAATATCTGGAGAGATGTCCGCACATATTATTACGTGAAGATGGTGCAAAAAATCATGAACACCTGCGTATGAAGACCCGTTTGAAGTTATTGGGAGACATGACAAGTAATTCAAGATTCGCTTACCCAAAAGAGATCAGTGGTATTATTGGATCGACTGAAGCTTGCCCACGTACTACCAGAAGTCACAAAAGGAGAGGTGGATGAAAACCCATACGTTACCCACTCTGACAGGAATGTACGGTTTTTTGATGGGGGATACTGTGGGAGTCAGGCACACAACGTTGAGCATAGCGACTGACCTGTAACGCGCATGGACGGGTATTGAAAGCCGCTAGCTCATTTTTTTTTTTGTAGTTATTGGCTATTAAATCGGAAATATTAGCTACGCGGACTTATTACCTACGCGGACTTATTACCTACGCGGACCTTATTACCTACGCGGACTTATTACCTACGCAAACTTATTGCATGGAATATTTCCCGATCTGAATCTATGACTGGTTAATGTCCTACTTAATTGACTCTCTATTTATAATATTTTTTATGGGCTTAATTACCTGAAATAAAGAATATATATAATAAGTAAAATGTGTAGTTATACCTGTAATTGGGGTGTACCCCCTTGCCCCGCCAGCAGGCCCGATACGTGCCGTGAAGTTGGAGACGCCCGAGATGACGCGCGGCGCCCACGGCTGCGGACCTGACGAGTCGCTCTCTGCCAGGCCGATGCAAGAGTTCTCGTTCTATGGGATAAAATGGTAATAAATAAAATGAATTTAATTCGAGTAACTTGAACACACATCAAACATTATTTATTTATTTATTGTTTTAAAGATTAGATTATTATTAAAAAAAAAAAATGATAATTACTTTGAACGTTGTGGTATGGTGCTTAATAGAGCTAAGCAATTGAAATACCTCGTTCACTAGGTTACGGAAGATGGCTCGGATACCTGTGACATGGAGAGAGAGCGCAGGGCATTGGCCGTAAGATGCAACATGCTGGCCCATAGGTTTGCGAGATGCGACAGTAATGTCAAGATTACTCTGTTTATATTGCCAATCTTTTTACACGTGCAGCCTATGGACCAGATACACGCAGTAAGCGTACAATGCCTTGCGCGTCCAATATTCCTTTGCATTTAGGATACTGTTGTCACTACTACGTTTTTTTTAGCGCGTCAGGGATGTTCGCAGAAGCACGCACTGACGACTTTTTTGCAATAATGCGTTAGTTCTGCATGATTGCTACGTCGTTTACGTGACAGCGCCAACAGTTTCCTAAACGTGATTGTGAGTAAGACCGAGGGCAACTTGATGGGACACCTATGCGCAATGCATGTGCTGCTACCGGGTGTTCCCGGGTGATTCTCTGATTTCGTACCAATCACATGTCCGGTTGCATAAAAAAATAGTTATACTAACATTTAGCGATATTCCATTAAATCTGGTTGATTTGCAGACATTTAGCAAGGTGTATTCAACAAAAGAAAAACGTAAGTATAAATACAAAAATAATAATTAATCAAAAATACTCACAAATGTCCTTACCATCGATGTCCTTAATACGATTTCTGAACAATTGTGTTCAAAATTTCTAAGAAGTTACAGTTTTAATTCTCTGTCATTTATTCATGTTATTAAAATAATACTAAGGATTACTTGTCTTCATTATCACACATACGAATCGATAAGTTAATTAAAAAATATATATATTTGTATTTGTCACCGAAAAATAATCATTACCGTAAGCAGAAAAAGAAATGTAAACAACTCTTTACATGGACATCCTACTCCTTTACCCTTCCCCCGCACACTCCCGCAGCGGCCATTCGTCCCAGAGACATTGAGCAAGAAACCCGTGCGCTCGAGGAATAAAAAATAATTACGTAATTGTTGTTAAAAATTACCTTTGTACCGGTTTAGTGGTCTTTACCGTATTTGAAATAATTTAGGTAAGTGGCACGACTTTTATTTTCAATTTACATCTGAAATGTTTGTCTTGAACTCTTGATGAGTATTTTTACGAGATTAATATTTATACAAATAGCCTTGAAAATAATGGTTTTAAAAATCAAAATAACCCAAAATGTCATTACCGTAAGTGTCTTTACCATAATTTACCATCAGTTTTTAAATAATGTCATTACCGTGAAATGAGACTGAATGAAATCAATTATTACTCAGAGGCTATTTGCTTAGATAACACCTTGCTTGTTATTTCGTGTTTACAATAATTCGTGTAATTTTAATAGCAAAATGATTATAACATTAAACAAATTAGAAATACTTGTGTTTTACTTACTTTAAGAAACTAAATTAAATATTTTAATTTTTATCTCATCTCAAGTCATTACCAGTAAACACTGTGTCACTACGATCACATAGTAATCATTTCCATAACACGAAAAATCATTACCATCACTAATAAAAACTTTAGCGACCTATATCTCAGATATTAAACGATGCAATTCGAAAATATTTACACATGGTATAAATAAGCAATTATTTTTTCGTTTCACACTAAAATCTTCAAAATCTAAAATTTCTCTCATTTTTTTCAAATTGGACCGAAATCAGGCCTCAACCCTCCCAGAGGATGGTAGATCCTGGTCTAGTTTGTTTAATAGTTTTATTCTTTGTCTCGATTTATTATAAGTATATACTAACATAGTTTAAGTAAGTGCCACATTGTATGGCAATGCTTATCCTCTGTCTAAGGTAAAAGCCAGCCCTTGGGTCACGCGAAGTGTCAACTAGGCGTCTGGAAAGGTCTTTAAATAATTTACGAGCACTCGGACCCCACGATCCCAGGGTTTCAACCCCAAACGGCTCGAAAATATGCTTAGGTTTTAATATGTATTAGTGTATTCTTGTGTGTATTCTGTTTATGGGTCTTAGATGCCTGATAGTAAAATTATTATTATTATTTAATTACTAATATATTGTAAACAGGAAAGATTTGTTTGTTTGTTTGTACCCAATAGGTTCTCGGGATTGGGATTTACGCAAAAGAAGTCGCGGGTAAAAGTTAGTTAGTTATTTCTTAAGTACCTGAGCTCCGAAGTCCAGCTGCACATCAGTTCTAGTGGTGTCCATGAAGGAGTGGGCATTGGCTTCGTATCTGGAGTTGAGGGGGCCGAATGCTGCGATGACGGATTGCGACCTGGACGTGAGGATTTCCTTGTCTTTCATGGATTCCTTGGCGGCCAGGGGACGACGGTACGTGATTGTGGTGATGCCGTTCTTTTGGTTGCCTGAAACTGTGGTGAGAGATGGCTTAGTCCTAATTATCATATCATATATACGTTTGTCTTACTAATGTTATGATGAGAAAGTTTGTGAGGATGAATGGATGAATGTTTCTTACTCTTTTACTTACGCAAAAACAACTGAAAGGTGTTGAATTGAATTTCTTATGTCGATTGTTGAAATCCGGGTTCCAGATTTGCTCGGGAGAAACCTCCCACGCGAAAGAAATAAATTAAAATATTTAAAAAAACATATTACAATTGGACAGGCCTGTTGGTATAGTAGTCAGTGGCCCTGACTGCTATGCGCAAGGTCGTGGGTTCGATTCCCACCCAGGACAAATGTTTGTGTAATGAGCATGATCATTTGTTATTTGTCTGGATGTAAGTATATGTATGTTTATCAGTTGTCTAGTACTCATACCACAAGCTCTGCTTAGTTTGGGACTAGATGACGTTGTGTGAAAGTTGTGGAATATTATTATTATTACTATTAATTAAGAGTACGATAATGACTGCATTAGTTAATAGGTAAATCGATGGCTATGGGCTAGTTATATTGAAAATACGGAAGTTTGTGAGAATGGATGGATGGATGATGGATAGATAGATAGATAGATATATTCTTTATTGTACACCATAACAGTAAAAAGAAAATTATGGACTTAACAATTAAAAAGGGTGATACAATGGGCGGTCTCATCGCTAAAAGCGATCTTTTACAGACAACCTTTGGATGGATTTGACACAGAAGGAGAAAATAAATACGCGGGTAGTCCACGGTATACTAATTATCTATATAAAATACAAAACAATAAATAACGTTCTCAAAAACATATATATACATACAAATACTTTTAAAAAGAAAGAAACAAAGACATACATAATAACAACAATTTAAAGAGAGAGATAAAGATCTTTTACTAAGTTTTTGAAAGAAGTGTTTGTGCTTGTCTTACTGACACGGGTAGAGCATTCCACAGCCATAGGTATGTTTAAATCTTGGTGTACAATAAAGTATATTCTATCAATCTCGTACTGGTCTAAACATATTTATGAGAACTATATAGGTTTATGTTTTTAGTGCTCTTTTGAGGAAAGAAGCAAGCAGATTTGAGAGTGAGCTAGAGGGGGAGGAGTCATTAGACTTATTTTGCCATGATGGTCTGAGTCTAAATGTTGTGTTACCTAGCTGTGCATCGTTGGTGCCCCCGATCCTCTGGTCGGGGCACACTCCCCGCTCTCCATCGCACTGAGCCAAGTGGCTGATGGTGTAGTCTGATACACGAGGTTGGTTGACCCTGGAATTAATAAGATGAGATGAATATTTTGTTTAGCTCTTTGATTACATGCCTTGCTTACTCGTAATCACACCTGCGGGCCTAGACAAAATCCATTTTCTGTAAGCGTTAACGCCAACGGAAAAATTAAATTGTATGGAGTTGACATTTGCTAACCACATGTCACGTGATTGTCACGTGTTAGTAAATGTCAACTCCATACAATTTAATTTTTCCGTTGGCGTTAACGCTTACAGAAAATGGATTTTGTCTAGGCCCGCAGATTATCACCTAGTCATTACTTTTCTATTTATTTAAAGCTAACTGTTGTGTTCGCTTGTTATTACAAAATGTGATCCATCTTTATGCCAAATATCGTCCAGATTCGTTCGTCATCAGACATTGCTTGGGAATGCGTGATTGTTAAATTATTATTAATGTTAATATAATATTAGAAGAAGAATAAGGGTATTGGTGTATATAATAGGTTAGAAATCTAAGGCGTTATACTTACAGTGTAATTTACACAAAGTCAAAAAATAAAGAATGGACATTTTTCATAAAATTAGTGTATTTTATTATTATAAGGCTGTATTTACTCATAATTAGCAAATTATAATTATTATTAGATTTAGTTGGAGGGGTTAACAAGATTACCAATAATGTGAATTCTTCCAACATTGTTAGAACTCTTTATGAAAAAAGAAAGAATTAAAAAAAATATTTGTTTGGTTAATTTGAATTCATTTTTACTATGATTTTATTTTCCATCTCCGCATCTACGTAGGTAGTTTAAAAAAAAGAAAAGAATCTTCAGTCTGCATTTCTCCACTCTCATATGTGAGGGTTAATGCAACCGCTTTTTCTTAGGGGAAGAGAGTTGTCTCTCCCTCACGCGTTTAGCCTCCTCCTTTGCTAGCATTACTTAGCAGAAGGAGGCTGCTGCATCCCATTTCTCTTCACCTTTTCACATACCTACCTGGTGTCCCAGTAAGCGACGACAACATCAGCCCCCAGCATGGCAGGTCTACCTTCAGCTCCGGAGATACCGAACGCCATGTACTGTTCCTTGCGGAGGCGAGCTGACAGCGTGATCTGAACTTGGTCGCCCTGAAAACATGATAATGGCGTTAGCAGTGAAGATTCTTCAAAGGGTCATTGAATAGGAGAGTTTTGGACTGGTAGTTGGGTATATACAGGGTTACTGGTAATACGCTCACAACCTCGCAGGACTGTATTACTAACATCATAAATAACAACTTTTGTTCTATGACTTTTTAGAAAACATAACACATTTACCAAAAACAAACCTACAAGATCCCCTCCGCTGCCTTTTGTACTATCAGTTTATCTACATTACTAGCGGTTTTTGTTGCTTCGAAGAATGCGTAACATTTAGAGCGTTTAATTGAAATATTTTTGATTTTGTATGAAAATCTGATAAAGTAACATAGTCCTGAGAGGTTGTTAGTATTTTACCAATAACCCTGTATTGATTCGTAAATAAAGGTCATCGAGACGCAATCAAGAGACAGTCAATGTTTTACAGAATAGATTCAGGTGTTACTTAACGGACATATAAATATTGGCTATTGTTTAAACACTTATATTGTTAAATGCACCTATTTTGATTCCAATAAATTTAAAATACCTGCCGGAATGGATATGATCACCAAATTGTGTTTCGTCGACAAAGCTCCGTTTAGTGCAGCTCTTATTTCTATATAAAGAATAAAGTAACCTAACCGAAGGGAAGACGCATGAAGGGAACCTCGTATACTCGATTCTTAAGCCCCCGTCATCTCCTTCGAACGTTAGGTTCGAAGGAGATGACGGGGGCTTAAGAATCTAAAAGCTATCCAAGTTGGGGTGCCCTAAATTCCGTTTCGGTATTAATGTTATCATTTCAGTAAAATTGGTGATCATTTATCCATTTTGGTAAGCATTTAAATTGTAGCCATAAATACCATTTGGACAATAGTTACAGTTAATTTCACGCCTGTGCGGTCGATGAATCAAAATCTGAGAATCAGTGAAGAAATTTATGTTTGGATTGTTGGAAGTTTGGATTGCATGTTCCATGATGTCATTTTTTGCATGTTGCATCCGCCACCTGATACGAAGGGAGTTTTGCATCTTTGGTGGAATTAACACTTAACTATTGTCTATATGAATTAATGTTTTATTTGAAATTTCAAGGTAACTGAGCCAGATTCTTTGTCATCTCTTTGCAATTAATAGTTACTGTATTGATCAAAGGGTTTTCAAGGTTTCTTAATCTAACAATGAATCCGATATCATTACTCAATGTAGGTAGGTACTTGGTCAGTATTACTTGTCTTATGGTACCTATGTACCTCAGGTAACTAAGTATCTAGTTGAGTTATGATACCGGTAACATTTACATATTTTAACAATGATATTTTACCTTCAAAATTCTCTGGAGACTCGCTTGAATGAAAACATTAACGGACTAATTATTATAGTGGAGGCTATGTGATAATTTAACTGAGTACATTAGGGTGAAAAGAAAGTAACGAATTAAAAAATATCATCATGTGTTTTTGCCACTACACTGACACTAGACATTTCTCCTGCAGTATGATTTTTACAAACACCCAGACCCTGACCAACTATCTGTAGTTCATACACATATTTGTTTCGGTGCAGGAATTGAACCCGCGACACGCAGCGCAGCAGTCGATCTCTTAACCATTGCGTCAACGGTGTCGTCGTGTTCAATGGTTGTGTCGATTTGAGAAAAAGTTACTTTATTTTTATTAAATTTATGTGACACATTTTCTGATACAAACAAAAAATCATTTAATTATTATCAGTGTTCTGCATTTTTTGCTATCAGTACAAACTTAAGACACAATTAAACGTCTATTAAAATACATCCAGAGCAGCTATAAAAAACTCAATAGACGTTGAATTGTATTCAATTACAAAGTGTATGTGACTACAATAGGTATACCTTATTGTAAGTGTCTTACCTGATACTGAAATAAAAGTCGATAAAAAAGTATTACTTAATTTAAAAGAAATAGATTGACAGTTGCGCTTGAGTTTAACTGAAAGTTATTAGCATATAGTTGGTCAGTAAATTCAGATATTTGTTACACCGAACTTACCGCAGAAAGGAAAAACACAAACAGTTTATTAAATGTTTTTCATCATCAAGTTTAAAAGAATAATTCGAGGGTTTACACCGAAAACTTGCTAAGTCACATTTTTTCAAAGAAAGGTGGATAAGCAAATGAAAATATCTACCTATTTTTAGGGTTCTGTAGCCGAATGGCAAAAAAACGGAACCCTTATATTTTCGTCATGTCTGTCTGTCCGTCCGTCCGTATATCACAGCCATTTTATTGCGAAACTATTAGGACTATAAATGTGAAACTTGGTAGGTAGATGTATTCTGTTAACCGCTTTTCGATTTTTATAAAAAATTAAAAAAATACATAAAATTATGGGGGGCCCCCTATACATAGAAGTGAAACTAAAGATATTGTTTTTCATCAAATCTGTACGTGTGTGGTATCTATAGACAGGTCTTTAAAAATGACAATGACTTTTTCTTAAAGTCTAAACACTGACACAGTTTAAAAGATATACGCTTCCAAAGTGGTAAAATTTGTACCCCCTCTAACTTCTAGTCTTTAAGTCAAGAGTGAATAAGTTACTTTTATGTAAGCGTGCTCCATCTTCGACCACATCATCGCTTACCATCAGGTGAGATGGTGGTCAATCGCGAACCTATTTTTAATAAAAAAAAACTTCTATAATAATGGAGTGAAAAATCTAAAAAATATATATGCTGTAGATCTTAATAAAAACTCCCAATGAATTTTTTTTGACCGAGACCTGCTCAATAGTTTTTGAGATATAGCACATTTTCTAAAACCGCAAATATAACTTTGTATTTCATACAAACACTGTGAAAAAGAAAGTTATTGGGCGTAGTTACTACGGAACCCTTCATGGGCGAGTCTGACTCACACTTAGCGAATTTTTGAGTTTTAAGGACATAGCTACGGGTCTAACCCATCACATAATCAGATGTTAACGTCCCCATTGCTGGGATATAAGCTTCCTCGCTATGAGAGGGAATGGGCCCAAATTCACTACGCGGGCCCAGTGCGGATTGGATTTTCGATTCTAGGATTTCCTCACTATGTTTTGATTTACCGTTTTGAGAACAGTGGTCAGTCATGATGAAAATTACTCGTAACTCAAAGTAATACAAATACGTTTATTATTTCACCATGGTAAATAATATAATATAAATACACTGTCACCTAAAATAGGATTCTCTGAGCTATAGGTGATAGTAGGAATTGTGGTTAACCTACTTACAAATAGTTGCTTATCATCACGTTTAATTGTATATGGAAAGAAAAAAAAACACATTTTTTATAATAGAAAAAAATAACTCTTAATATCAAAAACAGTATTCAAAAAAATAATGGGCCTGCCTGGCTTTGAACCCACTACCTACAACTTGTAAGTCATACCTGTTGGGCCTACTACTCAAACAAGATTGGTAAAAAACAAATTCCCCACCCGCGACAAACAATTTGCAAGTATTGCCTGTAACCACACCATCACTTACCATCACGTGAGATGGTGATCAAACGCGAACCTATTTTCAGTAATAAAACAAAAACAATTGGGCCACCACTGCTCAAACAATACTGGTAAGTAAAACAGAAAAATATGATCTCAAAGTGTCCTAACTTCTCTGAAATTTTTGCTTCAACTCAATCAACTTGTATAGCCTAATATCTCAAAACTAACTTTAATGCATTTAATTAACATGTTTTTGCCGTAAATCCTCGAATTATAACTAAAGCCACAGAGCAGGTATCGCCGCCGCGCCACGCCAGTAATTTCTATTTTTTGCCATTCGGCTACGGAACCCTAAAAATAACATATTATGTACATACTAGCTTGCCTGACTCGTTGATCTAGTGGTCTCAAGTGCGACTTCAAGCAGGAGCAAGAGATCTCGGGTTAACTGACTATATCTATTAGGTTTAAGAACAACTTTATTTCTCATAACATAAAAATTGCATACGTAATTCTCTTACTGAAAAACAATATCTAAAACTAAGATTAATAATTAGAGCGCACAGATTACGTATATAAAACAACAAAACATAATAGCAAAGCAAAAAATAAATGTGGGTAAACAGACTGATAACTTAACTCAATCGTAAATTAACTAAGCACTACATGGATGTATGAGTTTGATTTTTACTAGATGTGGCATTGATGTATATTCAAGCCTATTTTCTTTAAGTCCTTGTTTGTCTTATTTTAAAAGTTATAAGAAACACACATTTGATCACTTTGGAAATGTTTATCATTCATACGATTGACTTAGAAAAAATTGGTTTGAGAAACCTCAATGTTATTTTAAAAGAACTATGTATCTATAGATACTTCACACGTATAGGTTTGACGAAAAATAAAATTAGTTTCAGTTCCATGTATGGGAAGTTATTTTTCTTCCTTATTTTTTTTTGGACAATACTCTCAAAGGTGTTTACAAAACCATACTGTCTACCTACCAAGTTTCAACTGTGTAGTCCTTATAGCTTCGGAATAAGTGGCTGTGACATACGGACTGTGACAGACAGACATGACGAATAATAAGCGTTCTGTTTTTTGCTATTCGGCTACGGAACCCTATAAAGAAAACCAACGTGGCGTGTAGTTACGTACTCTGTGGTTAGAAATGTTAAGTTGTAGTTAAATTATAAGTCAATCACCTGTATCTCCCATCGCACTTGTAATCTCTTGTCGAGTATCTCTTTGCAGTTGTTGTTGGCGCTGAAGGGAGACTGCGAGGTCGTTGAACTTGTCTGTAACGTTACACAGTGTTAGGAACGGAAAAAATAATGTAACACATAGAAAAAGTAACACATTTTTAAGCGGCAATAGTCTAATTGGCTAAGGTAACTTGTGATCGAGAGGTCGCGGGTTCGACCCTCACCGATTACACTATTATATTATATTTATAGTAATGTGTATTATAAACACATATACTCTAAATACTAATTGTGCCTGCGACTTCACATGGGAGATTTTTCCCATATAAATCCTGAACCTGTGGAAATTCCGCGATATATTTATTAAGTCTCTTTAAGATGAGGCTCCCTAAATTGTATGTAAATTTGTATTAATATTCTGAAACAATCACGCATACAATCGAAATGGAACTTTAGTATATGATTTATTGGATCTTTTTCTTTACATGTCTAGACCAGTTTCGTAATTGGAACGTTTTCGCTCGATTCATTTTTTAATCGAAAACCATGTCTTTTTTAAAGATTATTAAAAATTTAATCAACGTTACTCGGCTTTTATGTCTAAAATTAATATTGACAGTATGAAAATATAGTTTATTATCCAAATATAGGACATGTTTTCTCTAGATCAATTATTACTTTAGTTATAAACGAAATAAGAATGGAGACTTACGACATTTAGTTTCGAACCCGAATATGGTAAAAGAGTGCACGCGATATTCAACTTTATTACTGCTGCTTTAGGGTTTAGCACACAACGGCAGTTTCGAAAACGAACATAGTGAAAGAGCGCACGCGATATTCAACTTTATTACTGCTGCGTTAGCGTTTAGTATACAATGGCCTAGCCGGGGTGCATGGGGGCGGAGCTAGCGTGAAAATTATTTTGGACTGCCTGGTCTTAAAATAGGTTTACCGTTCCAGAGATTAGCCCGGACAAACAGAAAGACAGACAAAAAATATTGTTTGTGTTTTAGGATCGCGTAAATGCTAAGCACTTGAGAAAAATAACTTTGTAATCACAGACTGACACTTTAATTGTATTAATATCTGTCGATTTATCTTCGAAATTATATTTATATACTGACTGTACACCAAAACCAAGTACGGTTGGCATAAAACTAGATGGCGCTGACTAGAATAGTATGGATACATCTTTAGTTTTATTGAAGTCCTTTTATTGAACCTCTTTACCTTCGCATGTCCCAACGACTTAACCCAATGCTAATTTATTTAACAATGAGATTAAAACGGTTAATAAATATAGAAAAGTTAAAAAATTAACATAAATATATACTTACAGGGTTATACCACCAAGCAGGCTGTAAACAACAACATCCCAACATCCAAATCCCAAGGTAAGCAGAGAGGAAAGAAACACATAACATAATGGTTAAGTTAAATAACAGATGTTTATTAAGTACATAACATTCAATAACAACATTTTATGATTCAGTCTTAGGTGTGTTTACGAATCAGGATCATAATTATTTTTAACTCCCGACGCAAAAAGAGAGGTGTTATAAGTTTGACGTGTCTGTCTGTCTGTGGCATCGTAGCTCCTAAAGAAGGGACCGATTATGAAGCAGTTTTTTCTATACTTATAATAAATCTGTAGAGAGGTCAATTCTGTACATGAAATATATTTAAAAAATAACTATCAGGGGGTGATTAGGGAACGATACTGATGCCAAAAATGCAATCAGTAAAATTATTGTCTGTCTGTCTGTCTGTCTGTCTGTCTGTATAACCGTTATAGAAACAAAAACTACTCGACGGATTTTAATGAAACTTGGCACAATTATTTTTCATACTCCTGAGCTGGTTATAGTATACTTTTCATCACGCTACAATCAATAGGAGCAGAGCAGTGAAGGGAAATGTCGGGAAAACGAGAGAAGTTACTCCACTTTTTAAGCTTCCGTCGCGTGTGCAACCTTAATGGTTAAAGCTACACAGAAATCATTTATGACGGAAATGTTCTCCTTAAAATTATATAAAAAATATCCCACGACAGCATATATCTATCTTTTATGGTTAACTCACAATAACACGTGTAACTTCCGATAGCTTAGCAGTTCGAAGCTTTCTGATTATTATTCTGCTCCGAAATTTAAAAGAACCACAACTTTGCAATGGAACTCGGCTAATAGTAACCCCGTTGCAACAAAATATAATCGAGGCTCAAATTTTAACAGGTTGTGGTGCAAGAAAAACCGTCTTTATTGCCAGAATTCCCATAATCTATACTTATAATAAATCTGTAGAGAGGTAAATTCTGTACATGAATTATATTTCCAAAATAACTATCAGGGGGTGATTAGGGATCGATACTCATGCCAAAAATGCAATCAGTTAAATTTTTGTCTGTCTGTCTGTCTGTCTGTCTGTATAACCGTTATAGAAACAAAAACTACTCGACGGATTTTAACGAAACTTGGTACAATTATTATACATACTCCTGAGCTGTTATAGTATGCTTTTCATCACGGTACAATCAATAGGAGCAGAGCAGTGAAGGGAAATGTTGGGAAAACGGGAGAAATTACTCCATTTTTTAAGCTTCCGTCGCGTGTGCAACCTTAATGGTTAAAGCCACACAGAAATCATTTATGACGGAAATGTTCTCCTTAAAATTTTATAAAAAATATCCCACGACAGCATATATCTATCTTTTATGGTTGGCTCACAATAACACGCACACGCACAATAATAATATTATTCTGCTCCGAAATTTAAAACCACCACAACTTTGCAATGGAACTCGGCTAAAAGTAACCCAGTTGCAACAAAATATAATCGAGGCTCAAATTTTAACAGGTTGCGGTGCAGGAGAAACCGTCTTTATTCCCAGAATTCCCATAATACCAAATAATTTTCCATTCCAATTTAAAAGAATGCAATTCCCAGTATCGGTGTGTTATGCAAAGACAATTAATAAGGCTCAAGGGCAGACTTTTCGTGTTGCTGGAGTAGATCTCGGTGTCAGTTGTTTCTCGCATGGTCAGTTGTACGTCGCTCTTTCCCGGGTTAGCAGTTCTAGAAATCTTTATGTTCACGTGCCGGACGGTTCAACTTTCAACATAGTTTACCCGGAAGCTTTGCGCTGAAGTATTTTCGTTCTATAGGTACTTAAGCCTCATGTGAACGTGATCTATAGAATATTACCAATACATTAACTTAATAACACGCAAGGAGTTACACGCTGACGGAGTCGCGGGCACAGCTATTAACAATAATATTGTGCGGTACCGTATTGCGATATTTTTCAACAGTATTATAGATTGACATATTATATTTCCCTACTAAATTACGAAAGTTAATCAGTCTGTTACATCAAAATCACTGAACCGTGAGGAAGGAGATAGGCTACTTTTTTTACGAAAAACGACGGAAACGCGGACGAAGTCACGGGCAACAGCTATCTATACTAATGATGTAAGGCTGAAGATTTTGTTTGTTTGTTTGAACGCTATAATCTCAGAAACTACTGGATCGAATTGAAACATTATTTTTTAATTAAATAGTCAATTTATAGAGAAAGGCTGTAGGCTATATATCATTACGCTAAGGCTAATAGGAGCGGAGCGCCAATGAAGAATGCTTCAAAATCGGGGTTAAATTTAACGTTAGCCCAAAGTAACTATTCCACGCGGACGAAGTCGCGGGCAAAAGCTAGTAGTGTCATATTTTCTTGCTTTTGACTACCAGTAACGAGTTTCGCCTTGTTAAGGAGGTCACCCTACCATGAATCGACCTTGGCAAGGGTTGCTTAACTTTAAAGATCGATCCTTATGGCTGTTATTATAAAGATACGAGCTCATCCTCCTTGTATATAACAAGCATAATAATTAAAATATTTTAATAGGTACCTAACTTCAACAGTATACTACACTGAACAACCAGTAGTGAATTCTATTTTCAACCGACGACCAAAAGAGGAGGTTATCAATTCAACGCGTATTTTTTTTTTTTTATGTATGTTCACCAGTGATCGGAGTAGGTAGATTGATTTTTGGTACTTGTATCATAAATGCACACAGAAAGAATAACTTGGATAAGCCATTTTCCCGGAAAGTAATTCCGGTATTTCCGGATTCAATTAAACATTGTTAATGTTGGTAGTGATATTATTCCTACTCAATTCAAAATTTAAAGGAAGGTATAAAAACTAAATTAATTCATTATTTATCTGTTGAATAATAAAAACAATCTAATTCCGATCGAAGCTTTAATTTGATTTTTTTTATTTTTAGCCTTTTATGGCTAGAACTTTTATAGATAGACATAAATTGTTGCACTTAAATTTAAATATTTTCATAGTGGTCATGGTAATTTGCATTAAGGGTAGAATAAAGAATAATATTGCTCATTTTATTACAATTCCTACCTTTTTTTTTGAGGATGGCAAATCATCAAATGACTCCTTCCACTCTGGCAGAATAAAATTCCTACATAAGTTCCGTTTTTTTTTAATAATCCACCAATTCCGGAGGAATGTCCATATTAATATATACGTTTCGGATCAATGACCCCATTTCAATCTACCTACTCCGATCACTGATGATCACCGATTACTCGAAGACGGCTGAACCGATTTGGAAAAATCTTTTTTTGATTGAAAGGGTATACTTCGAAATTGGTCCCATTTTCATAAAAGTCAGGATCTGATTATGGGATCCTGGAGAAATCGAGGGAACTCTTCAAATATTATAGGCAGACCTATGACGTTTTGGGTATTTATTATAATAACTTGTGCAGTTGCTCTCAAAAAGTACCATTTGAGGAAGTGGAACTGATGATGAAGACCACAGATGGCCGCCGAAACTACTCAATAGTAAGTATTGAGTGGATTGCGATTCGATTACTTGAATATGGATGTTAAGCACTTTATGCTCGTCACAATGCATATGGTGATGTAGAGCTGATGGTGAAGTACCAGGAGAACTCCTCAACAATTAACGGCCCAGCATTGGGAAAAGCAATATTTTGTAAAAGGTTATAAGTAGTTGACATTTAGGCTCTTGTAACTAGGTAAATTAAAAATAGACCAACTAAAAGAGTGAAATAAAAACTTTTTACCAAAAAATTAAACCGACTCCCAAAAAACACTGCAAAGTGAAAAATAACTTTAATTTCGGAAGTCGGTGCCACAAACGAAAATACAAAACTAAAGACACCGACTACCGAAATTAAAGTTATTTTTCACTTTGCAGTGTTTTTTGGGAGTCGGTTTAATTTTTTGGTAAAAAGTTTTTTATCAGTATAAAAACCATAATAAACTGAACACCACATTAAAAAAAAAACTTGTTAATCCTGATTCGTACACAGTTGGTTTAGAAATCACTGAACCAATCAAATGAGAACCACTTCACTAGAGGGCGCTTTGGTTAGTTTTTGAGATTTATCGGTATTCCGTCCTTTGGATGGCTTGCGTTTACCCTGCAAACAGTGGGAATAAAATACACATATATAAAATACGGTTATTATGAAAAAAATGTGGTGTTAGATATCCAGAGGCCAGCTGTTAGTAAAATGATTAAGTTATTAAAATATTGTTCACAAATAAAATATATAAGTTCATTTTGATAAATAAAAGATTTCCTTTTAATTGTAGATTATTAGTGGCACAATATTGTAAAGCAAATCAGTTAACGCCCAATCATACTCTTCACATGCACTATAACATCACACTCACGCTCAGAACATACATCACACAGTTATAGTAAACACACATATCACACTTCACATAATACTCTTCATGTAAAATACAGTATCTGTTAAATATTTTTTAAACATTGCCCTACATTAAGAACTTATCCTGTATCGTGAGTGTTTTTTTACATACTCCTAGACCCGCAACTATTTGTAGGCCATAGATTTTCATTTATTTGCCAGAAATATGGTATTTTACAAATATTATTGAGATGGTGGTCAAACGAGAGCCTATTATCAATTAAAAAAAAATATTATAAATCACTACATAGTATAAAACAAAGTCGCTTCCCGCTGTCTGTCCCTATGTATGCTTAGATCTTTAAAACTACGTGACAGATTTTGATGCGGTTTTTTAAATAGATAGAGTGATTCAAGAGGAAGGTTTAGGTGTATAATTTATTAAGGTTTGCGGACGAAGTCGTGGGCAGGAAGCTAGTAATATCATAAAAAAGTAGTGCCAGTGTGGGAATTGAACCTGCGACACGCAGCTCTGTAACCAATCGTTCAATTACAGTGCCAACACTAGCGTCATACATACTCGTAGCATGAGGACTAGATGAAGAAGACAAGAATCACGCCAAGCAAGTCCCACTCTTTTAGGCATAATCTCAATATTCTGTTTTTCAGACCTGTCAATGTTTCACACAAGCCGTTCATCATCTTTGGTCTTCCACAACTATTTCTATCCTATCTATATCGTGTATTCTTTTCTTATCTATGTAACAAGTCAATATATTTAATATACTGTAACTAGCGACCCGGCCCGGCTTCGCTCGGGTAATAAAGTTTATATTTGCTTATATACATATGATTTTGCTTAATCAATTTCTCGTCCAGTAATTTGCCACATTCATATATCGGCGATAACTCATAAGATATTAATTTTATTGATATAGTGTAAAAGCAATTTCGATCTACATTAAATCCTCAACATATCTGACGTATTTAATTGGATAAGGAATAATACTGTACTGTTCAAAAAAGATTCGTGAATAACCCATCATTTTAATGTAATTTGTAAAAGAAACAAATTGTTATTGTGGGTTATTCTTGGGAGATAGACATATGCCATCGCGGACTTTTTTGTAGATCTATAAAAGAGAAACAATCCCGCCATACATTGTATTTTTATAACTCAAAAGGTTTTGGCAGCGTTTTCGATTAAAGCTCCCGATAGGCTTAATTCTTTCCGATATGTTGAAGTAGAATCGTTGTATTTCATTCAATCTACGCAAAACCTTAACTTATTATATACTAAAACCTTCCTCAGGAATCGCTCTATCTATTAAAAACCCGCATCAAAATCCGTTGCGGAGTTTTTAAGATCTAAGCATACATAGGGACAGACAGACAGGGAAGCGACTTTGTTTTATACTAAGTATGTAGTGATAATATATCAGTCTGTCATCATCTTTATGCCCTTCCCCAGTTACTTGTGGTCGGTGCAACACGTTTTCTTCATCCATTCTCCCCTGACAAACAGCAGCATCATATACTCCTTTTTCTTTCATATGATTCCTCACACCATCCTTTCTTTGGTCTTCGTCTACTTTTCCATCCATCAACATTCAAACCCATCACACTTTTAGTTACATATATATCATCCCTCCTCATCACATATCCATACCCAGATATGCGACTTTCTTTAATTTCTACTTCCTGTAATGTATTTATTTCTTACTCTATTCATTCTTCGTCATTAATTACATATGTCTGTATTTTATTGTATACACAATATGGATACGACATTTGGTCGACTTATGCTTACACAAATGTATAGGGCAGTCTCGGTGTTTTTAGCGATTTTAGTGTTGGCCTCATATAAAAAGTTGTTCATTATGATGAGTATTGACAGTGTTTTCATTTATTGCATATATGTCGTATACACACTGTATATCTATTTATACACACTATATCAATCAATACATCTGTCTGTACCTATTATAAAATTGTTAACTTCATATTTGCACCAAGTTCACATCATTGGCTATCCTTGTTAATTTTTGTGATATTGCCGTCACTTGTAGTCTTTTGTTCAAGATTATCTTAATTATACACCGTGTTATTTAAGTCGTCTTACAACGGCAGCCCACTTCATGTATCCAATAACTAGTAAACATTCATTAAAAAAAGAACATATTTATGAACATTTGAATTTTTTTAAATAGAAAATAATATTTATTATTCTGACGTTGTTGTGCGCTAGGGTGAGTAAACTCGGATAAAGATGTCACCGCTCTTCAATGTCGGCCTTGGAAATCAAGGCTCGGTCCCCGCCCGTAACAGGATGTTTCAAACTACGTCATAATAATAAATAATATTTTCAATTTTAAATTATTCAAATATTCATAAAAATGTTTCTTTTTTTTAATTAATGTTTACTAGTCATTGGATACATGAAGTGGGCTCCCGTTGTAAGACGACTAAAATAACACAATGTATATTGAACTCAGTGTACAATAAAGTATACATAAATAAATATTCAAAGCTCCCTTCCAACATTCCTCACCATCACACACACATGCCATTCCAACAAATTTCCACCCAAATTCCCAAAATCTGCACCACTTTCAAACACCACCATTGTATCTCTAACCAACTCACAGTAATCTTGGTCTGTCCCAGCGCTGGAGGCACATCCAGGTCCTTTGGGATATAGACGTGGCCGAAGTTATGCCTGTACTCCACACACCAGACCGCTAGCCAGTCGATGTCGTAAGCTGTCAGCTTGCCGGGCAGCTGGATCTCGATGTCTTCGCCTTGGTAGCCGCGGAGGGGATGTAAGGATCCCATCTCGTTGGGGACCTGGAAATATTGAGGAGTTTCTGATATTTTCGGTCCCTTTTGTGGTAGGTATAGACTTATAGCATTATTTGTGAAGGTCTGGCAAGGACTGGAAACCTGCTGGGATTGCGAGAATGTCCTATTGATACCGCGGCCACGGAACACAAAGTCAGCTGAAGGAACAAGGTGGTTAATGGTTTTTGGTCTCAGAAGTCTGACACTTCCGTTCAACCAAGAGCTGAAAACGATAAAAATGGGCCCGAAACCTCTCATTAATGGTCTCAATTATTTTGTTACAGGAATGGGCCATTAGACCAGAGAACCAATCAACCAGTTGTGTTTGTTTTTTCGAATGGGAAAATCATCAAATGACTTCTCCCGCTCTCTGGGTGGAATGGAAGGGAGTGTCAGTGTCAGAGTTCTATTGACTAAAAACCCACCCGATTTCTTGAGCTGCCCTTGCGTTCCGCTGCCGCGGTATCAACCTGCCTGGTGTACATGGAGTGACTGTTCGTCCACAATCTAGTCACTAGGTAATACGTTATCCCTTTGCAAGACAACTGGTATTAAATTGTTTGGCATCTGACCATTTATAACCACTGTCAAATGTCTTCAAATGGCAGTGAGGACAAATGACAACATAATTTTCGAGGCACTGAGGAGTTTCCATATGAATGATGTTCAAAGATCCACTTCAGCAAACTTTGCTTAACTTTAAAGATCAACCTGAGCGTTGTTATTAATGTGAGATAAACTATTCAGGTAGAAAGTAAGTGAACTGGATATGAAGGAGTAAATTCTGCCTTGATCACTTAATAGAGTAAATAAGTCTACTACAAGGCTACGGTCTTAAGATATCATAGTTTTTCTGTCCAATAATTATTACCGTCTACGAGTCCGCAATGGAGGAGCCATAAGTCTTTAAAAACGATGGCCAAATGCGTTTCCTACTCGTGCGTGAAGAGCTCCATAGTAGCTATGCAAAATAACGTTTTCATAGTGTTTGTATGAATGACAAACTTATGGTTTTTGAAAATGTGCTATATCTAAAAAAAACTGACTGTATCTAGTTCAAACCAATTTTAGTAAAAAAAATACTAAATTGAAATTTACAGCATATATTTTTCACTTTATAGATTTTTCACTCTATTATTTCGAAAATTAGAAGGGGGGGAGGGATATTTAACCACTTTGGTAGTGTATATCTTTCAGACGATTGACTGAGAAAAAATGGTTTCATGAACCTCCATCTCATTTTAAACCCCGCACGTATAGGTTTGATGAATTTTTATTCTTTTCTCCATGTATGAGCAGCCCCTCTGTTACTGTTACCCTTATTGTTATTTAGTTTTGCATAAAAATCGGTAAGCGATTCACAGAATACATCTATCTACCAAGTTTCAACTGTATAGTCCTCATAGTTTCGGAATAAAATGGCTGTGACGTACGGACGGACAGACAGCCAGACATGACAAATCTACAAGAAGGGTTCATCTTTTCGCGATTGTGCTACAGAACCCTTCAAAAGTAAACATACCGATCAAATCTCCATTATTACATAGAATTGAAATAATCAAAACTGGATTGGAAACATAAATATCCCAAACTAACTTGAATGAAATCAGAGGGTGTTAAGTAACTAACAGTTACTGGGTGTATCGTGTAAATGTTTACGCTTGCCGTTTCAAACTTATGATTAGTTTGTGTTCGGGAACTACTAGTGAACCAATACCCAATATTAGGTGCGTCAACTTCCAAATATCAAGAACTGACTACGTTGTAACAAAACATCAAGCCAGTGTTTTTCGAGGGAACAGACAGAGCGGTAGGTAGTTTATAAAAAAAAACATTTACTGTCCACTTTTTTTTTAATGATGTGGAATCATCCAATGACTCCACATCATTAAAAAGAGGCTCTCAATAGGACCCGACAATTATGCTGACAACTCTTTGAGGCTTCCACCATAAATGTAAGAAAAATTGAAACAATATGTCGACAATTGGAGTTTGGATTGGAGCCTTAATTAAGAAAACTCTGTATTTCAGGACTGCATGTCACTCGCCTACGGAACAGATTTGTAATCTTGTATAAACACGGTCATAAAGGATTGGATGGGTGTTGTATGTATGTGTGTGTTGGTGTTTGTATAAATTCAGCCAGTTACGTTCGAAGCCACGTCATAGGAAGCTTATTTATTACGCAGCATGGCTAGAGGGGCTTCCTCTTTTCTGGATCGTTGTTTTAACCATAAACAGATACGTACAAAACGTTTTGGGAATACTTTCATTGTGCGTACAGGTAAGGAGTGGTATTCCCTGCCAGAGTCTGTATTTCCTTATACAACGTGTAACGGAAACCCCATATCTATCCAAAAGGACTGAAGACATCATCTGGTATGGAGTCTCTATGCAAAGTTTCAGCTCAAAATAAGTGACTCACAGAATTGACCCCAAATTATTGGTTTCATATGTTTCTTGAATACCAGTAATAACAAACGTGTCACAGCACTATGAGGGTCATCACTTTCCACGTCACTTACCAATAAAACGATAATTCTCTTCGTTCTTCTTAATTTGCAAGATTCGGCCTCTGGTATCAATGTATTGAAATTTCTAATATGCTCCACACACGTAGACATAGGATTAGAAAACCCTTGCTATATCGTTTGTTATCATACAAAGAAGCCGTGCACTCAGTATGTATATACCCTTTAAATTACACGTTGTATAACCTGGGGGTATTTAAGTCCAGAGTGAATAGGTTACGTCTAAGCTAGCATGCTTCATCTTCGACCACATCATTGCTTACCATCAGGTGAAATAGTGGTCAAATGCGAGCCTATCATGAAAAAAAGAAATCCTTACCTTAGTTCCAAATGGATTAGGCTCTGATCCATTCCCGACCCAGAAGTAAGCATCAGGCCCCGCCCCGTCATAGTGCAGATTGGGTATGTAGAAGGTCTTTGCGTCCAGTACGCTTATGTTTCCAGACCTCAGGCCATGAGCGAGGCGCTTGAACTCAGGGAGGACGCGAGGCCTTGGAGGGTCAAGACCAGGAGGGATGAACACGTCACCAAAGTTTACCTGAGAAAAGGGAAAAGTGCTTTAATAAGTCAGATGCAGCTAGATAGATCTAAGATAGAATATTCTTTATTGTACACACAGTATTACCAGGGCCGTATTAACCATTAGGCGGAGTAGGCAACTGCCTAGGGGCCCCGCATCAACTAGGGGCCCAGGCCCAGTGCACACACCAAGAAAACATGTTTCTTCGAACGAGAATTTGATGTGCGTGTGAACTTAGGCACCTCGCTGTTATCTCACAAAATACAAATCGTTAGATTTAGTAGTAGAATTAAAACAATTTTAGAGCAAATTTGGGAATAAGTGAACAAATATATTAAAAACCACAACCCTTAATGTGCGTTTCCTCAGTTCACACACGGTTTGGTCAGTCAAAGTAAGAAAAGGGGCCCCGAGAATGCCATTGCCTTAGGGCCTCTGACAGGGTTAATCCGGCTCTGAGTATTACGCAATATTGCTTAACCTATGGTCACAATGGCGGTCTTATCGCTGATAGCGATATCTTCCAGACTACCTTAGGATGGACTTCAAGAACATAAAATAAAAAGAGGGGAGTGGAAAATCAGTGTAACCACTTCAAATATGTAAGATACATGAAATCAAATTACAGACTACGCAGCTCTACAGACGGAGGAGTTCGTGGCTAAATAATAACAACCACACGGGTCAATCTTCAAGGTTAAGCAAAGATTACCGAGGTCAGACCCTGGATGGGTGCCCATCATGACATATTGAGATTCTGCTGTGCTTTTGAAATCACGTTAAGCCATTAGTCCCGGCTGTTATTTCGACTTCGTTGACAGCCGTTACGGAGAGAAAATCTGTAACCAGTCTTGCCAGGGGGTATCGTGTTACCCAGCCACTGGATAATGGAGGTCAGATACGCAGTATATTCCATGTAAAACATTAGTACTCAAATGCATCCGTATGGACTGGAACTCGACACCCATATAATTGGGAAAAAGTCCAGCAGTTGATGATGCAGATCCACAACTGGTGGCCAACTATGCTTCATCTCCTATCCTAGCCTCTTAGCCCAGCAAATTGCAGCCAAAAAGATTTCTACACCGCTACCGTTGACGTCGCGAAAGTGGTGAAGTTCTGAGCTAACATAATATAAACATTGTTATGTCATCGACACGAAGAAGAAGATAAGTCAGCTGCAGACGAGTTGGGTGTCAAATCCCTACGTTCAAAGTCCATAATTCAAATAATTAAACTCTAAAACTGCGAACTTGTTACTTAAAGGCGACTGAGTCGAATTGATGTCCTTCTAAAATCAAACAAACTTTGAACATAGGCTAAAACAGAAAACGTGGTCCTAGAAATGAATCTGAACTAGGGCATCCAATCCCGGAATACCGAGATCTCGGTGTTGCGGGATCCCGCGTCATTTTCCAATCCCGCGTGATGCGGGATTACGGGCGCGGGATCCGCGGGATTTGCGGGACTCAAAAAAAGCATGCATACGACCTCTCGCGAGCGCGATCGCTCGGTTACTAGGCTTGTGTAGTACATGTACTATGTACTATTAGGACGCAATTCCGTCATGTGAACTAGAACGAACTATTCTGTTTCTGTCGCTCAAATCGGTCATCTAGTACATCTAGTACAGTGAACTAATCACCAATCCTAGCGACATCCAATCGCGAGAGCCGAGTAAGAACGGCTGAACTAATAAGTGATGTACGAACTACGATGACCTGGAGAACGAGAAACTGTGCACGGTCATTTATGTGCATAATCTATGGCCCGGACGTTCTATGGCTCTTTGATAGTTTCGATGTTTTTATTTGTTATTTTAACTTTGTTAAGTGAAGTTACTCAACGTCATTGGTTCAACAATATAAGTTCAAGTTTATGTTGCTTAAGTTATGCTTGGTTTTGTTTCGTGTGGATTGTAAAAAAGAAAATATGTATATAAAAATGAAGATCACTGTAAATATTTGATTTTTAAATACGCCATTTTAATAATTCATTCAATATTACTTATTTAAATGATATTCAAATTATTTAAAATGTATCATAATTAAAATGATAGTCCTAAGCCTGCAAAGTATGAAGGAAAATCAAATATGCAGGTATTCCATCACGTCTGACGTCTTAATAATCGATGAACTAAAATGAACTAATAGTACTAGAAGACCGAACTAGTACATTTGAACAATTGTACTAGTTCGGAGCGCTCCTGTCAGTGACCGAGTATGAACAAGCCTATCGGTTACTGACGGCCGGCAGTGTTGCAAACAACGCGGGAGCCGATGTCGCCCGTTTTTCACAGCTTAAGGTGAAAGGATAGCCCAACGTCCTTGAGCATTGAACGTGAAACAAGCGGCCAGTGCTGACCACCCCGAGCGCCCGACGCTCCCCCGAACGTCATAGGTATCACCGGGCGCAGATACGTTCGAAGCATTTTTGTCGCTACCTATTAGCTTTTATCATCATGAAATCGATTGAATATAGTCGGACTCAGAACATTTGCAATGCTTGTTTTGAGAACAAAATATTCTTTAGTGAGTACAGTTATTGTAGTTAGAGTGAATCAATATATAAAAAATATCAATTTGTTTTTGTGAAAATAAATAATAACGCTTTTATCAACCGACGACAAAAAAGGAGGAGGTTATCAATGGGACGCGTATATATTTTTTGTAATGTATTTTCACCGATTACTCAAAGACGGCTGAACCGATTTGGAAAATTCCTTTTTGTTTGAAAGGGTATACTTCGAAATTGGTCCCATTGTCACTTAGTCAGGATCTGATGATGGGATCCTGGAGAAATCGAGGAAACTCTTCAAATATTATAGGCACAGCTATAGCGATTTGAGTATTTTTTATAGTAACTTGTGTAGTTGCATTCGAAAAGCACAATTTGTGAAGTGGACCTGATGATGAATACAACAGATGGCCACTGGAACTACTCAATATTTAAGTAGAAATAATAAGTATTTCATGTGTTCCACTTCGATTACTTGAATGTAGTTAGTTATTTTTCACTTTGCAGTGTTTTTTGGGAGTCGGTTTAATTTTCGGTAATTTTTTTTTAATGTACTAAAAAAATTGGCCAAGTGCGAGTCAGACTCACCCATGAAGGGTTCCGTAGTAACTATAATAATATAATAATTATGTATATTTATTTGACGAATAAAAAAAAAACCTACAATTTTTTTTAAAACTAGCTTATTTACATTTTTACAACTACGCTAAATAACTTGGTTTTTCATAGTGTTTGTATGAATTACAAAGTTATATTTGCGGTTTTAGAAAATATGCTGTATCTCAAAAATTGCTGACCCGATTTCATTCAAACTAATTTTGGTTGAAAGTTTACATTAAGGTCTACAGACATATATTTTTTTTAGATTTTTCACTCCATTATTATAGAAGTTAGAGGGGAGACACACATTTTACCAATTTGGAAGCTTATTATATCTTTTAAACTATTGACTTTATGAAAAAGTGGTTTTAGAAACCCTTATATCATTTTTAAAGACCTGTCTATGGATACCACACACGCATAGGTTTCATGAAAAAAAATATTTTCAGTTCTAGTTCCATGTATGGGGACCCCCCTTTATTTTAAATATCTTTTAATTTTTTTTTCTTAAAATAAGAAAGCGGTTCACAGAATACATCTACCTACTAAGTTTCACATGTATATTCTTAATAGTTTCGGAATAAAATGGCTGTAACATACGGACGGACGGACAGAGAGACAGACAAACGGACAGACATATCGAAACTATAAGAGTTCCGTTTTTTGTCATTCAAGTCATTCTGCTACGGAGCTCTAATGAAAAACTGTCCGAGTGCGAATCGGACTCGCCCATGAAGAGTTCCATAGTAGCAAGCAGTTTTGCTTTCAACTTTCAATTTTTTTTTTCATAGTGTTAATAAAATAAATAAATATATTTCAAACGAACTATATGCATGCCGAACGAGCTGTGGGCCCTTAAACCTCAAGATTGGTGCCCTGAAACAGGGACACAAGGTCGCGGCAGACCACGAAGGAGATGGCGTGACGAACTTGATGTCTTCCTTGAGAATTGGAAAGAATTGCCGCACAACCGGGACCATTGGAAGGAATGAAGGGAGGCCTTTGCCCAGCAGTGGGACAGTGCAGGCTAAATAATAATAATATTTCAAACAATTCACTTGGAGAAAAAATGGTTTGTATCATTTGGCTACGAAACAATAAAAACTAAAATATAAAATCTATCTATCTTTATTTACTTAACATTTAGTTTAGTCCACTCGCAATCAACACTAAAACTAAATATTCACATACGTCCAAGCGCAAACGAAATGTCCCATTTTTAAATAGCTCAACCGTACCACTGTACCAAACGTACTATCTACGCTGTTTACTCTTTGACGCAAAGTTTAAAGAGCAGGGCGCGCTAACATGCGACACAGCCTCCCCGTGCGAACGCTAGGGTGAGACTGGCCCTTGCGTATCAGCGAGCGCGCGCGCCGAGCACGAATGTAATAATATAGTATTATTGATTTAATGGCACGTAAGTAATAATTTTGTAAAATTTTGAATTTAAATTTGATAAAGCAATAAATTCTCTATAATAATGTGAAAGAAATATTTAAATCGGTCCAGTTATTTGAAAGCAGTAAGCAAATTATTGCAAAAATAAAGAGGATATATTCGATTTTTTTCCGAGAAAAGTATGAATAATAACAAAAAAATTAAATTTAAAATTTAAAGTCAAATATGTTACGCGTATTAGGTATTTTTTTTTTATCTATTTGGTCCATCCGTCTAGTAGCAGTAGTCCTTCAAAGAGAGGTCTATTTCGTAGTTTGACGTATCCTTTCGCCTTAAGTAGCGTAGTAGTAGAGTATAATATAGCCAAATTTCAGTCAGTGGTAGCCTAAGTATGTAGCCTAAAATATCAATAAAGTTTTTTATTCATTATTTGTTACTGTTTTTTGTGAAGAAAAACGGTGTAAGTAGATTGATCTCGTACTAATACGTAAATAAATGTGGAGTTAGTTGATTAATTCATTGTTTTTTGTGATAAATAAACGGTGTAATTTGACTGATCTCATACTAGTAGTAATACTGAAATAAATGTGGAGTTAGTAGATTAATTCATTGTTTTTGGTGATAAATAAACGGTGTAATTTGATTGATCTCATACTAATAGAAATACGTAAATTAATGTGGAGTTCGTTGATTAATTCATTGTTTTGTTTGTCTTATATAAATTTGAATATTTTCAATATGCGGGATCCCGCAAATACCGAGATCCCGCGGGATTGAAAATTCGTAGTCCCGCAAATACCGAGATTGAATTCAGGCTGTGGGATTGGAATCCCTAATCTGAACGTTATATCAATTATTTTGAGACATTTATCTATTGAATTATGCAGTAAAGTAGTCAGTCTAGTAATACTATTCAATAAATACGATTGAGAGTACATAAAACCCCAGAAAAATGACTAATATTTTTAATACACAAAAATAAACAAAAGATCTAAAACATTCATTAAGCCTATACATGGTAACTGCGATTGTAAACACAGCGTACTTACTATAAGTGCATTAGCGTATAGTTACAACTTGCGTGGGAGGAGGAAATGCCAAACGTGAGGCAATAATAGTTCTAGGATAATGGCACGAAGTACTCGCCTTTTGTTGAAATTCGCATAATAAAGAAGTAATAACTTAAATGTACAACATAAACTTTGAAAAATAGAAAAGCTAATTTCAATATCCGCCTTTTCCGCATAGCCTTATCAACATTCAATACGACTATGTTACAAATAACCGCTGCATGAAACATCAATCCTTATAAATTTGCCTCAAAAAATGCAAATTGGTCTGGCACTTCAAACATAAAACCTCATTCTTGTCCCATTAACATCAAGCGAACGCATCCATTGACGATGAACTCGACCAATAGCAGCCCGCCTAATCCATAGCCATAGCAATGGCCGCGAAACGTCACATTTTGGCGCGAAAGTTGTAAGCATGCGCGCCAAAAGTAATCAATATTTTGTTTCGGTTGTTACTTGCGGGTGTAGCCGTTTTTACGTATATTAGTTGGTAGTTACGAGTATATGGAGTACCTATGTTAAATGAACGGAAACACTAAGTATAAAAACCTTTTGAAAAATTAAAGCATTGTAATAATTTATATATATATATATATAAGTGCTTGGCAAAAATACGGCAGCGTATTTCAGTCTGCTAAGCATTTAAGTCGTCGTTTTGTAGGTTTTCGATCAATACAATCGTTATTAGGAAAGCCAAAGCAAATTATCATCAAAGTTGCTTGTATCTAAGCATCGTATATATTAGCAAAATCCATTTTTAATACAAACAGCGAAACCAAATAATTATACTTGATCGAGAGGTTGCGGCATCGAACCCCACGAAGACACAAGCGTGTTTTTAGGGTTCCGTAGCCGAATGGCAAAAAACGGAACCCTTATAGTTTCGTCATGTCTGTCCGTCTGTCTGTCCGTCCATCTGTCCGTATGTCACAGCCATTTTATTCCGCAACTATTAAGACTATACATGTGAAACTTTGTAGATAGATGTATTCTGTAAACCGCTTTCTGATTTTAAGAAAAAAATATAATAAATATTTAAAATAAAGGGGGACCCCCATACATGGAACTAAAACTGAAAATATTAATTTTCATGAAACCTATGCGTCTGTGGTATTTATAGACAGGTCTTTAAAAATGACATTGAGGTTTCTTACCCGACCACTTTTTCATAAAGTTAATCGTTTAAAAATTATACGCTTCCAAAGTAGTAAAATGTGTTCCCCTCTAACTTCTATAATAATGGAGTGAAAAATCTAAAAAAAAAATATAAATTTGTAGATCTTAATGTAAACTTTCAACAAAAATTAGTTTGAGCGAGATCGGATTAGCAGATTTTAAATATACAGCATATTTTCTAAATCCGCAAATATAACTTTGTAATTCATACAAACACTATGAAAAACAAAGTTATTGGGCGTAGTTGTAAAAAATGTATATAAGCTAGTTTTAAGAAATTTGTAAGGTTTTTTTTAGTCAAATAAATATGCATATTATATTATATTATTATAGTTACTGCGGAACCCTTCATGGGCGAGTCTGACTCGCACTTGGCCAATTTTTTTAGGTTAGTTGGAGGGCTTAACTAGTAATGTGAATGCTACCCACTTGCTCGTTCTCTTAAAAATAATAACTTTTAAAAAAACCGGGCTGTGCTTAGACTGCACGGCAACTGCAAAGTGGCAGATTGAATGCATTTTTTGTGCGGTTGATCTACCTAATTGCGCCTGCTGTTAGCAGTATGCACAAACAAAGTAATTCAAAAACGTTTTCGACGTCTTTAAGCCTATTTTAAGTAGAAAAGCTACCAATCATGTAATCACTTTTCATAATAGCAAAAACATCGAACAAAGAGTTTATCTTCAATTTTGCATCGCCATTGGAATAGCTAGGAGGACATGCTAGAACGAGTCATTGCATTGGCCAGGAGGATTATTCGTTGGCGAAAGTGTATCGTTTGTTAAGGAGATTACAACGTGGCAATGCTGCCAGTCTTCTGGGCACGTTTCCGGACGACAGTTTTTAAAGTTTAATGTTTTAAAAATCTCAATAAATGAATAACATTTTGTATAATATATTATTACTAATTTTGTATAATATTGTTCGTTTCCCGGTACTTTCTTCATGGAGTAGTATCTACTTACAGTAAACCTTCGGCACCAGACGCTGAGCCACTTGATGTCCCTCAGACGCTTGCCCCCCGGCAGTCGCAGCAGGATGTCGGTGTTGCTGTGCGCTGACAGTATAGGAGGGTCCCTGGAAGAAAGAAATGGAAAGAAAGCTTTAAATCATGCTCTGAGTTTGTTTCGGTGTTTCTTCCCAGAGTAGTCAGTTAGGTAACACCGGCCTCATTTAACCGGCCTACTAGTTTAAATTTACGAAAAAAAAAATGACGTGTAAAAGTGTTATTTATTAACCAATTTGTAAAATAAAGATCGTTTATCATGAGCCCAATTGGGTTATGGAGTAAAATTTTAAGCTTCTAACGCATTCCTTTTTGGGGTTGCAGGAATGTTGATGCACGGGCAATTGAAAAGGAACAGGGTGGGCTTTTAGTCTGCAAAAGTCTGATATTCCCTGTCACCTCAGAGCGGGAAGGGTTATTTGATAATTTGACAATTGAAAAAAAAGAACTCATTTTGCAATTATTTTAACCTTGTTAACCCCTCCAAGTAAGCTAAACTTGCTTGCGTCTGGAGTTCACAGCAACAGTGCATGGGGTTCGCAACCGTGACATAGTTTAGAGAAGAGAGAGTGATTTTTTAAATTTTCCTTAGTAGCTTATGTATGCATACCAAGTTTTATTGTGTACTAGCTGTGCCCGCGACTTCGTCCGCGCGTAATAGTGACTTTCGGCAGCATTTTTAATTTTTTAGGCAAATTATTTTGAAAATAAAACTTATACATAATTTGAATGTCGTATTTATTAATATCTAATCAAACATCTAAAAAATAAGTTTCAAGATTCTAGCTTTAAAAATGACGTAATTTCCATACAAACTTTCATGTCCTATTTCAAGCACTTACAGCCCTCTTTTCGCATTAAAAAGCAGCCATGTCCTTTCTCAGGCTCTAGACTATGTCCGTACCGAATTTCATTAAAATCGGTTCAGTAGTTTAGGCGTGATTGCGTAACACACAGACAGACAAAGTTACTTTCGCATTTATAATATTAGTTTTTTTCGGGCGAACATCATCAGATGACGTTTCCTGTTCTGGATGGAGCAGAAAAGAGACTTCTATTTAATAAAAACCCTGTTCTTTCAGCAGCAAGTGCGTTTCGGGATCGCGGTATCTAGTTAAAACGCTTCCACAGCCACATCATATATAAAATACCATAAGAACGTTCTCAAAGCGTTTGACATTTTAATTCTTTGACTTTAACTTTCCAGACGCTACAACTTAGTTTGTACGATTGGATTAGTATCATTACACTTACTTAACCACTTAATTAGTAAATAATGCGTTGTGGCAATACATCCTACTTATTCATTTCACTCTTGACAGAGTCATCGTGGTCGTCAATCAGGAACAGTTTGAGTGACAAGTTCAGTTATACGGCACCATTCTTGTCGGATCTTTTTTATATGCTGTTTTTGTTACGGCATTTTCAACCTCGATCTCGCCTGATGGTAAGCGATAGATGAGGTCTACGATGGAACGAGCGAGCCCAGAAGATGCCTGTTCACTCTTGCTTTAAAGGCTGAAAGGTCGCAAGTGGCAGGGAACACAGAAGCCGGCAGAGAGGTCCACAATAAATGTGGAGGAGATCACAGTCTTTCTGGTACACTCATGAACAGGGCAGTTTATTGCCGCCTTAATTTAGTATGTCCATCTCATCGGGGATCGACCGCGCGTTATGGTACCTTCAACTTTCCCTACACTACCAATACAATACATAACAGCTCAATATGAGCGAGAAAAGAATTGTAAAACCCTGTTGTAGAATAAACGAGATCCTTCTCCTCTCGTTAGGACATTGTACACCAGTACTTATGTACAACAATGGCTACATATATACAGCGGTAGGTAGTAACATACGATTTGTTAACAAGCGACCTTTGTTACGTTTTACGATTCGCACGCTTCTCTGTAGCATTGTGGAGGTGCTTTTATATATACACTGTTCAGGGTTCAGAATGTTCGTATGAACTCTTATTAAAATAAATCATTATACAGATATGGGGATATGCGGAACAGGGTGTAAAGTCCCGCATTCCCATTGAAAAGGGAGGATCCTCCGACCAGACAGGTGTTTTTGTCTGGTGGGCAACTGTCCGATGTTTGTGATCGGGTGATTTGTATGTAGGCTAGTTGAGCGGTAAACTTTGCTTGCGCGATACAGGATTTCTATCGTTTAGTTTGTATATTGCGAGATAGATGTCGCTACACAGAACTCATAAGGAGTAAATTACAAAATTAATCTTAATTAAACTATGTAGAAGTAAAACGACAAAAATAAGGAAAGGGGCAAGAGTGAGCGACGTTATTCAGAAAATGAAATGGAACTGGACTATTCACCCATACGCATAAAACGCTTTGGGAATACATTAATTGTGCGTTCAGCTAAGAAGTGGAATTCCCTACCGGAGTCTGTATTTCCCGATAGCTATAATCTGAGGGTCTTTAAGTCAAGAGTGAATAGGTTAATTCTAGGTAAGCGTGTTTCATCTTCGGCCACATCATCGCTTACCATCACATAAGATAATGGTAAAACGTAAACCCTTCATGAATAAAGAAAATATAAAGAGAGCGAAAAGGAAGTAATGGACGAAAGACGCAAAGGAGTGGTATCCCAGGAATACAAAAAAGGCAAAAGGGATACCAAGTCCAGAGATGGGAAGATGATCTGCCAAGGAGATGGAGAACAGTAGCACACGATAGATGTGAGTGGCAGAGAGTGCGGGAGGCCTATGTTGGAGGACAACCGACCAAACAAGAACATTAAACGACATCTTACTTCTTGTTAGTCACGTTTTTACTCGACTGCAAAGGAAGTGTAATGTTTTTCGCGCGTATCTTGTATGCATGTATGTAATATTCTTTATTACCACATGTCTCCAGAACCGCTTAACGGATTAACATAATTGATGTATCGTTAGATATGTCTTAGCAGCCCAAGTGTTCTTAGATAGGTGATGTCAAAAAAAAAATCAAACAGGGCGGCTGTGCAACACCATTGTATTTAGTGAAAAAATTGAAATGCAAGAAACAAGCACATTTTCATTTAATAAAGTCACATGTGCTTGTTTCTTACATTTCAGATCCAAGCAGGGTTTTTTAGATTTTTTGAATTGCTTTTTTTATTAGTCTGTGGTACTAAGAAATGTTCCGCTCACCATTGTGCGAAAGACAACACACATAGCAGGTTATTTATTGCTATGAATATACAAACAAATGAAGAAACGACTGTGTTTTACAAGGATAAGATTACTTGTATGAGACTGACAACTCGAGAACGTGGTCAGAATATATACGACACACAATATCTTCTTACTAATTTACTAATATTATAAATGCGAAAGTTTGTGAGAGTGGATGTATATATGTATGGATGTTCGTTACTCTTTCACGCTAAAACTAGAGAACGGATAGTTGATATCCTGGAATAGTACATAGGCTTCTTTTTATCCCGGAATTCTCACGGGTTCAGGATTAACGTGGGAAAACCTTATTACCCGAAGGTAGTCGTGGGCAGAAGCTTCCAGTCGACTTCCAGTCCAGCCGGATGTAGCCTAGTGATAATATTGTTACGAGCTGGGGTTCGGGTTAGAAATAATTAACGCCAATTAAACCAAAATTAACACTTTAATTAAATAAAAATTAACACAGTTATCCGCACTACAATACTTGTCACTTAACACTTAAATCGCACTGAAATTCACTTGTATAGCTTCGATTATATAGCCTCGTATCTTCTAATAAGGCTGCCGTCTGCGTTCCTTTGCGATCTATTTATACCCCGGTTTATGAGTTCTAGAACATTCTTGTAAAATCGACTCACTACCTATACTGCCAAGAATGTTCCAGAAGCTACTTGAGATACTCAGTACTGCTACTCGCCGCCAGATGGCGTCGTGTCTCGAACGTATTAGAAGTCGGTCGAAGTTTCTCGGTATACTCAGTACTGCTACTCGCCGCCAGATGGCGTTAGTGTCTCGAACATTCTAGATGTCGGTTGAAGCCAATGTGTCGATCTTGGAGGAGCTCCGAATCAAGGAGAGGTTATCGTTGACTGTGCAATTACAAATCCTCAAATACTTCAGACACATTGTGCGTAATGAACACTCTATGAAACGACTTGTTGTTCAGGGGCAAGTGGAGGGCAAACAGTCACGCGGTCGGTCCCCTACGCGTTGGACAGATTTAATTAAAGCGGCAACAGAGACGACCTTAGTGCAAAGCTCCCGAGACGCTGAAGACCGCAGGAAGTGGAGGCGCATCGCAAAGGCTGCTTTATCTAGAGAAAAAGCGTAATCGTCAACCACGACAATTCTGTCAAGAATGCATGACTAAGGAGGAGGATAAACTCAAACTCAAAATGTTTTTTTTTCACATAGTCCTACATGGGCACTTACAAAACGTCAGCAGTCAGGGCACGGTTTGAAATTGGTCGTTTTAAACATCGTCGATAGAACATTATACGCTCGTGGATTTAGCGATATTGTGGGCGTACCTCAGTAAACGTTGCTTAAGCTCTAGATCCCCGCTGGCACAAAAACGTGCCCGTAAACCAGTATTAGTTGAGCCCCGCTAGCAACAAATTAGTGTGCCAGTGGGGCTCAACTAATAGTTGACGTCAATAATGGTGGTCCTTGAGAGGTTAACCTTGAAAGCGAATCGTGCGGCTATTTTTATTTAGCCACACGAGCTTCTCTCCTACGACATACATGTGTACTAAGTATTATTTAAATATAGTTTTAGGGTTCCGTACCGAAAGGGTAAAGAACACTATTACTAAGGCTCCACTGTCTGTCTGTCTGTCACCAAGCTGTATCTCATGAACCGTGATAACTAAACGGTTGAAATTTTCATAGCTGATATATTTCTGTTGCCGCTATAACAACAAATACTAAAAAAAAATTAAGGGTGGCTGCAATACATTTAATATATCACATTTGTTTATAGACAATGGTACGGAACCTTTCGTGCGCGAGTCCGACTCGCACTTTTTGACGAAAAAGTATAACAAAGAAAACTCCACGAGATTATGACGATAAAAACGTAACATTCATTTGCAGTCGGTTAAAAAAATAACATATAACCTTCCTCAAGCTTCAAGCTACTTCCATACCGAATTCCGTCCAAATCCACGTAGTACTTTCGAATATTAGCGCATTCAAACAAACAAACTTTTCCGCTTTATAATATTAGTATAGATTTACACCAAGGATAATAACTACCGTAAGAAAATCTTCAATTTACTTGAGGATTGTGAGAGCGATACTCCCTCGGAAACCCATAACCTCTCCCTCATAATTATCTTTATTTAATTACCAAACAATTTTACCATTGTGCCCATCGTCATATTTTTTTGCCCCTAAATTAGGAACCGTTTTGTATTTCCACCCCTCAGATATATTTAGGATGTTTTAATGGGGTGGCGGGAGTATTATCCGTATTTGCATAGCTTTTTTGCGTCGGTCGTTAGGTTTCCTTCCATTATATTTACATCTGTAAAGGAATTTCGACAAAAAATGTTTAGTAATTTGCTTTGATTCTCCTGAATTGAGTATAAAGAGTAAAGGCATGATTCTTTCGAAGGCGTCTGTCAGATTCTAAGTGACTAAAACCACACGTATTTTCTCACATACTTCCACCGGGAGTTGCGGGAGCACTTAAATATTGTTCAATGCCTACACAATTCGGCCCATTCAATGGGGCCGACAGAAGAAAGACCTGAAAAACAAAGTAAGCAAAAATTTCAGGGTAAAGTTTAGTTAGACGTCAATTTAGCCGAAAGACTGGACTAACTGCGTGTCATCATATCGACCGGTCGTGTAAGCGGATTCCAAAGGGATTTTGGTTCTTTGGGACCAACCAAGTGACAATAGGCTAATAGCTAAGGTGTCAGGCTTGTGATAGAGAGGTCACAAGTGGGTTCGAACCCCACCCGTTACACCATTGACGTGAACAAGATTGCTAGTAATGTGAATTCTAGCTACATTACAGTACTCTTTAAAAAAATAGGACACAACCTTTCCTTTGACAGGTCTTTCTTATATTCTGTTGTTGAGTTTCTCCTTATGTTCTAAATTGAGCTACACTGTACGATAACTGACAAATTCTTGCACAGTTTGGATAGGGCTACTCAAATCATTGTAGTCTTTTCCTCAAAGGTCCACTTCTTTTTGTGTGATGCTAACTTTTTTTTTTAAGATAGGGAACTAGCTATTTGGGTAGAATTCACATAACTATCAATCTTGTTAAACCCTTTAATTAAGCTAAACACGCATGTATCTGGAGTGGGTTCCCAGCAATAGTGTAATGGGTGGGATTCGATCCTGTGGTCTTTCGATCAGAAGGCCGATTCCTTAGCCATTAGGATATTGCTGCTTCAAAATTCTGCTTCAAAAATTCGCTTTGAGGCGCGCGTAGTACACGACACACAATCGACTCGGGTAGTGAGGGCCGTAGTGGGTGACGATGTTTCATTCAGTCCCATATAATTATCACAAGCAACACGCATTAGACAGAGACTTTCGTCTTGACTCACTTTGGTATGTGACACGAGAAGATGGCATCCATCTTCCAGTACACTGCCCAACGGAGTCGCATTCAACGATTGACCCCTTTCTCAAAGTTTGACCTACCTAAATCAACCGTTTGAACTAGGTCGATATAGTCGTCACCGACTTCTAGTGTAGAGTTTCAATGGATATTCAACCGCTTAAATTAAAAATTAGGTTTAAGTGATGTGCGAAGTAAGGCGAAGTATGAAGTCTTGCGTAGTATTCTCCTGTTTAGGATTATTTTTCGTATGTGCCCGCTCTTGACCTCGATAACGCCTGATGGATAGATGTAGCGTAGACCTACGATGGAACGAGCGAGCCCAGAAGATGCCTGTTCACTCTTGCTTTAAAGACCAACGAGCCACATGGTGTGTGTTCGCGTGGGATGTTTTTTTCACGTAAATCGTGATTCCAAAATAATTCTGGGAAGAGTCTAAAAGCTTATACGAGGCATGCCTTTTAAGTTCTATCGTTTCCATATTTCCCGGCAATTTTGAATTTGGAACTGTTCTATATTCCAATGTGTTTAAATTTTGAATCTCAAAACAGTTGAAAGTATTAGGATTAATGCTATTGTTTAGTCACAGCGTCGACTGAAATCTGTCAGGTTACGTACGAAAATGAATCTTTCTGAGGAAAATGTTCGTGCAATAATTTTCTAAAACTTTAAAAGAGGCCTGACACGGCTGCAGTGTTTTGAAGAGCTAACATCTGTGTTCAGTGATGAAGCCCCATGTCTGCGGACTGTCGAACACTGGTATTTAGAATTCCAGCGTAGACATACTAGTATTAGTGACAAATCTCGCGAAGGACGCCCAAAATCCGCCTTCACTGAAGATAACATCATTGCTGTGAGACAACTGATTCTCGAAGATCGTCATGTGACATATCGAGAGATAGAGGCTCTATTAGGCATCTCAGGGACAACCATTCAGAAGATCTTGCATGAAGCGCTTGGTGTGTGAAAGTTAGTTTGCCGTTGGATACCGCATCTGCTTTCCGACGATCATAAGGCGGCCCGCGTCAGATGGTGTAAGAAAACTCTGCAAAGGTTCAACCGAGGAGAGTCAAATCACGTCTACGACATCATCAGTGGTGACGAATCTTGGATCTATGCCTACGATTCTGATTCCAAACAACAATCTACAACCTGGGTCTTTCAAGACGAGACAAAGCCGACTAAAGTTGTTCGTTCTCGAAGCACTTCAAAGAAGATGGTAGCCACGTTCGTTGGAAAAACCGACCATTGCGACTGTTGCGACTATTGCACTTGAAGGTCGTAGAACGGTTAACGCAGAGTGGTATACCATAGTTTGTTTACCACAAGTCATCGCTGAACTTCCAAAATCTAACTCAAAGCGACGCATCATCCTGCACCACGACAACGCAAGCTCACACAGCGCTCGTCAAACGATTGAGTATTTGAAGCAGGAAAATTAAAAAAAGAAATATTTCTTTACATTTCCTAAAATTAAGAAAAGTCTTCGTGGTCAAAGGTTCCAGTCCGGTGAAGAAGCCGTCGACGCTTTAGAGTGGAATAAATGTTATAATAACTGGTTTGAGCGAATGGAAAAGTGTATTAAGTTACGTGGTGAATACTTTAAAAAACAATAAAAAGTACTATAAAGTTCTAGTTGTGTTTTTTCCTTCAAATGACAAAACTTAAAAGGCATGCCTCGTATGTTGCCCTATAACCTCCTCGAGTAAATAACTTAAAGGACTTGAAAAATCTGTTACTTTGGAATCATAGATGGACACAAATTTTATTTAAATATGTTTGTAGTTCCAGCAGTCGTGCTGGGTTTCCATCTCGTGGCCTCACTCACGATAAAAACAATCCAACTTCATTGCAGTTAGGCCATAAGTAGCCTGCACCTTCCTCAAGTTTCAACCTACTTTCGAATATTAGAGGGTTTAAACAAACAAACGTTTCAGCTCATATGAGTGTAGATGGTATATATTAATGTATAGACGGCTATCTTCTGCCTGCGAATTAGTTCGCGTGGGAGGGTTGTTCCGTATAAATCCCGCATTTCGGGATAAAAAGTAGCCCTGTATTATTCTTCTTCTTCACTGTTGCTGAAGGATACATATCCAGCGCGCGTGCTGGTGGGTCACAGATCCAGTCTGTACGAGAAACCATGGTTGGGCACTTGTACTTGACTTTGAAGTCTGTCTCTGAATGGGGCGATGCCAACTTGGTCAGATTTAATGCTGCTAAGACCCAGGCGTGTCTATTCTCCGCAAAAAGAGCCAATTTCAACCGGCTCCTTCTTTCCGTGGTGTAACCGTGCCGATAACTGATCGCATCGAGCTTCTTTGTGTTACGTTGACATCCAACCTTAATTTTGGTCGGTTTATCGAGGCTAAGGCTCATTTGGCTGTCAAAAAATTGGGAACCCTAGCAAAGGTGAGACGGTACTTCATACCGAAACAGCTGCTCAACCTTTATCAAGCACAAATTCGGTCTTTTATGGAATACTGCTCGCATCTTTGGGACAGATCTGCCTAATACTAGCTTGATGCACTTGAGACTATCGAGAAATTGGCCAGAAGACTCATTGGCAACGAAAAACTGGTCAAGACAAAGCTCCAAAGCCTTGAACATCGGCGAAGTGTTGCAAGCCTATCAGTTTTCTATCGGTTACATTTCGGGGAGTGTGCGATGGAATTGTACAGTCTAATTCCGCCAAGCCCGTTCCATCATCGGACTGCTAGACAAACGGCGTCGCGCCATCTTTACATGGTGGACATCCCACCCATACGCACAAAATGTTTTCGGAATAGTTTCCTTGTACGTACAGCTGGAATTCCCTGCCGGAGTCTGTGTTTCCTGATAGCTATAACCTGGGAGATTTTAAGTCAAGAGTGAATAGTTTACTTCTAGGTAAGCGTGCTTCATCTTCGACCACAGCATCGCTTAACATCAGGTGAGATGGAGGTCAAACGCAAGCCTATTAACAATAAAAAAAATCTAAGATTCTAACTTTTTACGTACTTACCAAATTTCATTCAGATTCGTTCTGTAATGTTTCCGTGAAAGAATAACAAACATCCATACATCCATCCTCACTAACTTTCGAATTTGTAATATTAGTAAGATATGTCCTGATAGTCCTGTTCGGAAAAATAGTTTTTTGATTTAGTAAACATGTGAATAGAAAATCTTGAGTTTGTATTTTAAAGCTTCTCGCTTCCTAATATACGCAAAAACAAAATAAGTGACTAAATCAGGATACTTAACCAATGCCTAGGTACAAAGAACAGATTAACTAATCTTTTCTTTGTAGACTAACAGTTATTTTCAACACAAAAAGGTTATTTAGGGTAATTGTTAGGGTCATAACCCTAGGCTAAACCTATAATCTAGGCTGTCTTTCACAAACAAATGTATGTAAATATTTATTAATGTATCTATCGTAACAATGGACTAATAACTAGCACATTGTCGGGTCGGAACATAGCTTTGACACGAATATATTGATTTTAGAACGTTTGCGGCTATAATTACCAGTTGTAAGGCTGTTGTTAGTATACACTTTGTCCGCGACTTCGTCGAATTAGAAATAATTTATATCCTATAGCACTCTCCAATAATGCACCTTACTACTAGGATTTTTTTTTTATAATTGGATCATTAGTACCAGAATTTAACTCCTAAAACATGCCTGTAACCGCTCGGTCATCACTGCTCTTATTTATAAATATATATGTATAGATTTGTTGTAAATCATGGTCGAGAGAAATAAAGGAAATCTCAAAAAAATGAAACATTCAAGTCGCGTTATTGCCTTTCTCAATCACTTCCAGGCAACAATGAATGTTAAGAAATTACCAGGACACGAAATGTGGTTGCACTTGGTTAAACATATATATCCTGGAAATCCCAATCATACGTACAAAAAGTTTTGGGAATTCTTTTATTGTGCGTACAGGAGTCGTGATTCCTGATTGCTAGTGACCACCATCACCAACCGCGAGGCTATCATCGATAAAAATGGCCCTAAACAACGCGGAAAAAGAAACACTTTCTAAAATAGACATTTAACTAAGTAATTGAAATAAAAAGTTCACTTTGAATTACGTCGTAACGTTTAAGGAGCTAAGGAAAGCCGTCATTGATCGCAGGACGAATTTATTTCGTTTTCTTCGTCCCATGAATACTAAGCACTGCGAGGGTGCGACTTCGGAGAAACGACTTGAGACGAATGTGATACTCATTTGGATGAATAACGAAGGGGAGGCTGGAACAGAATACTATTTATAAGTAGTTCATTAACAGTCGTTACGGGTAGTTAGAAGCTAGAAAATCTAACATCAATCTTTTTTTTTTGTTGAAAATAGGCTCGCGTTTGACCACCTGATGATAAGTAATGATGTGGTCGAAGATGGAGCTCGCTTACCTAGATGAAACCTATTCAAGACGACCAGGTTATAGCTGACGGGAAACACAGACTCCGGCAAAGAATTCCACTCCTTTGCCGTACGCACAATGAAGGTATTCCCGAAACGTTTTGTGCGTGTGGGTAGGATGTTTACTGATAGCTATAACCTGGGAGTATTTAAGTCGAGAATGTATAGGTTACTTCTAGGTAAGCGTGCTTCATCTTCGACCACATTATTACCAACCATGAGATGAGAGGTCAAAGGTGAGCTTATTACAAAAAAATATATATTGATGAGTTCAACGACCTGTTTCTAGGTTTGGTGTTTTTCTTGTTTCCAATTATAACTCCGACCGCCCAGCAACTACCGATTTGTCTTGAGTTTGCTCGTACGAAGTTGATCGAATCCCTGACCTCTGTATTGTATATTGGAAACTTAGTCAATGGAGTTAAAGTTTGGCGTCATAGGCACGTAACAGTATGTTTGTTTGTCGCTAAGCCCAAAGTCGGTTGTGTAACTGATTCTTAATCAGATCGTTAGAAAGTTGGTGAACTCAGGGCCGGAATATCGAGTTTTTTAAAGGTGTTGCTGCCTTTATTGAGACAGTCATACATATGGCTATATAATAACAGCTGCACGGGTTGATCTTTAGAGTTAAGCAACGCTTGACGAGGTCGGCCCGACGATGGGCGAACATTACCATATTGAGATTGCTCCCTGCTTCGGAAAGGATGTTAAAATGTTAATCCGTTGGTCCGGTCTGTTATTCGTACATCTTTGGCAGTCGTACAGAAGCCAGAAGCCATCTAGTGGGCTGTGGAATCTTCCCAGCTGGTGGGTTGTGGAGGTCAGACATGCAGTCGTTCCATGTAAAACACTAATACTCAATTACATCTGTTTAGTCTGGAAACCGACTCCTATACAACGTGTAATTTAAAGGGTATATACATACCAAGTGCATGGCTTCTTTGGATGATAACAAACGATATGGCAAGGGTTTTGTTATCCTAAGTTTACGTGTGTAGAACTTATTACAAATTCCAATACATTGATACCAGAGACCGAATTATTCAAATTAAGAAGAACGAAGAGAATCACCGTGTTGTTAGCAAGTGACGTGGAAAGTTATTGACCCTCGTAGTGCTGTGACACGTTTGTTATGATTGGTATTCAAGAAATATATAAAACCGATAATTTGATATCAATTCTTTGAGTCAGTTATTTTGTGCTGAAACTGTGCATAGAGACTCCATACAAGATGTTGTCTTCAGCCCTTTGGATAGATATGGGGTTTCCGTTACACGTTGTATATCTAACATTCATGTCAGCTAATAGAAAAACAAATTCATCTGGCGACAGTTTAGTTTCACAAAAATGTGTCCCAAGGTACAAATATTAGTGTCCCAAGGTACGAGCCATGATTGTACCGTGGGACAATTTTTTTAAATATTTGTCATTTTCTCAATAAGACGTAGTAAGTCGTTTATTGCATCATAATATTGTGATATTATTGGCTAGTTAATAAAAATTTCAATATTCAAGTTAAATTATGGAGATTTAAAGAAAAGTGTCCCAAGGTACAAGGTTCTCCCCTACACAGCTAATAGTTATAATCCTTTGAATACAGCACCAAGATACGAACTCAAAAAATGCTTGTTTTGGGAATCAGGCCAAGAAATAGTCATTTTTAAGTTATGCTACGTTCATTCTAAGATTGCGTTTGTAATCCTAGTTTCCAAAACACTCACCTAGTAGTATAATCCTCTGGATACGGCACCAAGATCCCCTCAGGACTTGGCTGCGGCGTATCGCCGACCCAGAAGTATGCATCAGGGCCAGTTCCATCGTACGCGAACCCTCGCACGAACACGGTGTTCTCGTCTACTGCGTACACCGTGCCTCGGATGCCGTGGGCGTACTGTGTGAGCCGCCCTATCAGGCGACCGTAGTAAGGCTCCGGACGACGGGATGTCACTGAACCTGTGGAAGAAACGGGTTTTAGAATATGGATCGCATCTGTCATGTTTTGTAGGTTAGAGAGTAGCAATTCTTCTTCTTTTCGAGTCGATGCTCAGACATCCTTGGACCAAGATGCTATTATTATTATTTATTTATTTATAAACAAACATTAATAAACACACATTAATCCATGGTTATGGATTAACGTCTATTAATAATGTTTGTTACCTTAATATTATAAATGCGAAAGTAACTCTGTCTGTCTGTCTGTTACCTTTTCACGCCTAAACCGCTGAACCGATTTAAATGAAATTTGACATGGGAATAGTTTAGGACCCTGGGAAGTCGCGGGAAAAAGCTAGTTCATTTATAATATTAGTACGAGTAAGAAGTAAGATGCGAAAGTTTGTGAGGATGCGTAGATATATGGATGTTTGTTACTCTTTCACGCATAAACTACTGAACGGATCTGAATGAAATTTGGTATGTAGATAGTTGACATCCTGGAATAACACATAAGCTAGCGGCTTTTTATCCCGGAATTCCCAGGGGATCGGGATTTTCGCGGGAAAACCCTTACACACGAACGAAGTTGCGGGTAGAAGCTAGTAACGAATAAGGGTTTTGGAGTTGTAGTCGTGTTACTTTTATACAGGGTGGCAGGTATATCGACGCGCAACCGCTTACGACGGAATTTTTCGTCGGCTTTTTCTCAGTTTATTTCGTATGTGTGTGCTTTAAACTAAAGTAGGTACGCGACTATTATGAAACCATCAATGCATTAATCCATTATGCTAGTTTAAATTTACAAAAAAATGACGTGTAAATGTGTTATTTAATAACCAATTTGCAAAATAAAGATCATTTATCATTTACTAAGTAGTCGACAATGCAGGTACAGTGACGCAAATAAAAAAAATAACCATTCATTTCATCATTCAAACAACCACTACAGTTAAGGAAACTGTAGTGGCATTAATGAATAACAATATTGTTTTGAATTGTAAGAATGGTTTTTGTTTACTTGATTTACAGAATATACGTAGATAATGATAGCTCTCTGCAAGCATTTTTGAGTGACTTTACGGCCAAATGCCTCTCTATTCTTAATATTATAAAGCGCAAGTTTATATGTTTGTTTGTTTAAATGAGCTAATCTTCGAAACCACTGGGTGGATTTGAATGAAATTTAGGACGAAAGTAGCTTGAAGCTTGAGGAAGGTTATAGGCTACTCTTTACTCGACTGCAAAAGGAAGAGGTCATGTTTTTATTGTGATACGGTCCACGGGAGCGAAGCCCCGCGGTTAGTTAGTGTTGATATAAGAGGAATTTATTTACCTAGTTTTGTCTTTGACGATGAGTTTAATACATTGTTTTATGTGGATGGGAAAATCAACGATGTCTGGGTAGAGCGGAAAGGAGTGTCAGACTTCTACTGACTAAAAACCCACCCTACTCTTTCAGTTGCCTTTGCGTTCCGGGGCCGCGGTATCTCGTTAGGCTATTCCCGCAACCCCGGCACACAATGACCCTATCGGGCCCCGTCAATGCTGCTGACTGCTGTTTGAGACACGAGTCTGATACCTAAATGTGAAATATTCTCCGAAGAGCGTATAATGAAAGAATTCTTCTCAGCACTACTTTAAGACGTTTTATCTCGACAGCAAAATCCTTAGTTTGAAATGCCATTTCAATGGCAGCTTTCTCCAATAACCTTTACAAACTCAAGTACATCTAGTTTCAATATCTCCAGAAATAGTCTAGAAATGTCAACTTAGTTCCGTAATGTCAAATGTCAGATGGATTCCATGTTCCATTGTGGTGGACTCGGATTCAGGCGGGAAAACTGACATGCGTTAGGTGCGTAAGGGTGGTTTCAGATGAGCATTTTTTTGTACGCGTTGATACAGGATAGGATCAGTGGTGGACCAGGGGTTACTGGCAGGAGTAACGAGTTGTACGGTCATGAGTTCGAACCCAGACAGGAACATCACTCTGTGTATTTTATATTACATTATATAATTTATGTACTTATGTTTTGTGTTTATTATATAAGCTACCAAAAACGAGCTTATAGGTTTCAGACCAGCGATTTAAACTCACGTAGAGTTTAAATGGCTGGTCTGAAACCGCCCTTTATACTTCGATTTGAACATTGTTTGCTGTTTGTGCAAATATGAGATTCTAAATAGTTGAGATTTTCGTGCGTACTCGTAGGAGTTATACTGAGAAAGTTCTGAAGTACCTAAAGCTCTAAGGTTTGGAGGATATAAATAACTTATACTCAGTATCTTACTTTGGGATAGTGCGAAAATATACAGGGTATATTAGTAAAACACTGACAACCTCGCGGGACTGTATTACTAACATCATTTAGCAACAACTTTTGTTCTATGAATTTTAAGAAAACAATACATTTACCAAAAACAAACCATCAAGATCCCCTCCGCTAGCTGCCTTTTGTAATATCAGTTTACCTACTAACATTTCCTGCGCTTTCTTTTGCTTCGCAGATTGCATAACATTTAGAGCGTTCAATTGAAATATTTTAATTTTTGTACGAAAATATGATGAATTTTTAAAAGTTTTAGAACAAAAGTTGCTATTTATGATGTTGCTAACATAGTCCTGAGAGGTTGTTAGTGTTTTACCAACAACCCTGTATACTGTATTGAACAAAAATCTATCTTCAAGGTTTTAAGAGGAGGCTCTCTAAATTGTATGTTACTTTGTATTCATATTCTGAAACAGTCACGCATACAATGAAAATGGTACTTTAATATAATATGATTTATTGGATCTTTTTCTTTACATGTCTAAGACTAGTTACGTAATTGGAACATTTTCGCTCGATTCATTTTTTAATCGAAAACCATGTGTCTTTTTTAAAGATTATTCAAAATTTAATCAAGATTTCTCTGCTTTTATGTCTAATATTAGGTTTTACAGTAAGAAAATATAGTTTATTATCCAAATATAAGATATTTCTTCTCTAGATCAATTATTACTTTAGTTATAAACGAAATAAGAATTGAGACTTACGACATTTAGTTTCGAACCTGAACATGGTGAAAGATCGCATGCGGTATTCAACTTTATTACTGCTGTGTTAGCGTTTAGCACACGTGAAGTCAAAAATCTTTTAATGAAGGTACTTAATTATGATTCATGGAACCAAGCTACTGGGTTGTGGAGGTCAGATAGGTAGTCACTTCATGTACAACATTAGGACTTAGCTGCGTCCGGTTAGACTGGAAGCCGACGCGACTCCGACATAGTTGGGTTCTCCCAAGCCTAAGCAAATGAAGATTGAACGAAAATCTCAAATCTTGATCACTTCATTGCATGAGGTATTCCTCGAAGCGCTACCATTTTGAAGCGCACCTAATGAAGCGCTCCTTTTTTATTCCTCGGAGCGCTCCTTTTCCGATAACATGGTATCGGGAGCGCTACTAAAAGGAGCGCTCCGAGGAATAAAAAAGGAGCGCTTCATTAGGTGCGCTTCAAAATGGTAGCGCTTCGAGGAATACCTCCATTGCATCATTAAAATAAAATAATAAAAATCATTTATTTTCAGATACAGCCCATAGATTAGATATTATTATTATAAATTAATTTGATTCATTAAAATTAAAAACAAAATGCAAACATTAAAATTATACACACAAATTCACAATAAATCGGTAAAAAGACAAATAGGTACAAATACAACAAAACTAATGACACATGCTCCCGCTCAGCAGGCCCGCCGACCCCCGTAACATTGGACCCCCGTAACATTGAGTTCTGTGAACCTACTAAGCAGGACAGTGTCACTTCTATCGTCCACCATCCTGAGCACATTGTTATTGTTACGACTCCCTCGCACTCGTGCCATTACCGACGTAACCTTCTTGCAAGTTGCATTATTATGTTTCGCTAATACGTTTAAACTACGCAACGGATTTTAATGCCGTTTTCAGCAATAGATAGAGTGATTCAAGAGAACGGTTTACTTGTACAAGACATACATATTTAATTAGTACACTGCACCCGTGCGAAGCGGGAGTGGGTCACTAGTATAAATGAAATACTACATTTGTGTAGCAAAAAAGAACAAAGGGAAAGTTGACTGTAATAAAACTGTTATCAGTCCAAACCAGGATTGCAATAAAAAAACAAAATCCGCTAAAGTGGCCCCCGCTCGGCGTATCATCAATACCCGTTAACTCCCTAACTTCATCAGCTCGACAATGTTCCACGACAATACACCGTGTATAATGCGGACTGACAATAATTTCCGAATTTAGGGAACTACCCTCGCAAACAAAACGTCTCAACTCCATACCACCCCTGCTAGAATTTAAAACCTAATCAACCAAGAATAAGGCATAGATTAGAATGAGCAATGAATTACAAATGAAGTTTTTTTACAAAGCAATATTCTTAAAAGCTACGATCGATCAGCTGGGGGAGGGGGAGGGGATGTAGGATAGTCAGTCGAATCCATTAGTAGTCGGATGTTCGATTTGATAAGTCACCATCGCTGCTATGGGTAACGTTTTGGGGTAAAACTCGTGAATTAGAACGACCTATTACTCTGTTTTAGTTCAAAGTTTCTGTTTGGCTTGGCTTTAAATAATAGGTGATTAATAGGCGTTCCTTTTACCTCCAATTTCTAAATAATATTTTTTTATTATTGACAATAGGCTCGTGTTTGCACCTGATGGTAAGTGTTGATGTGGTCGAAGATGGAGCACGCTTGCCTAGACGTAACCTATTCACTATTGAATTAAAGAACCCCAGGCTATCGGGAATCACAGACTCTGGCAGGGAATTCCACTTTTTTTTAGAAATTAACAACTGAATTTATGCTTGACCATCTATGCCCGCGACTTCGTTCGCATGTGAGGTTTTTCCCGCGTAAATTCTGATCCCGTGAGAATTCCAGGATAAAAATAAAATTAGCTGTGTGTTGCCCTATAACTTCCTCTATATTCTAGTGAAATTTCCATTTTAATAGGTTAAACTGTTCGAGAGATTAACCCGAACAAACAGAAAGACAGATAGATCGCTCCTGTAACCAATCTCAAATTTTAGCAAGACATCATCCGCTTAGCCTTCACCAAATATGTTAGGGTCGGCTTCCAGTCTGACCAGATGGAGCTGAGTACTAGTGTTGTACATGGAGCGTCTGCCTATCTGACCTCCACAACCCAGTAACTGGGTAACACGATACCTTTGGCCAGATCAGTGTCAGATTATCTGGCTTCTGACTACTCGTAATGACTGTCAAAAATTGTCAAACTGTCATTCATCAAGTACATATGTAATGTCATTAAAAACATATAATAAACTACCAGAACAAATTAAGAATAAAAATAAATATAGTATCTTTAATAATAAATTGAAGCTATTTCTATTAAATAAAAGCTAACTATACTATAAATGAATATATGAATGATAAACTGTGTAAAAATATTTGATTCAAATTAATATAACATTTTACGAACATAAACTAAAATAAACATTGGTATTATTATTTCTTAATTATAATTAATAAATGCAGAAGTGAACTCAATAATAAATATTTTATAAATATTTAATTTGTTATTTAAGTGTATTTAATATGAATTGTTACGTTTAAAATTTTAAATGCTCTTAATATATTTTAACGTTTCATTTTATTTTAATTTTGTCCTTCCTACAATTGTTGCTGTGCCCTTACAGGGTCCTTAATTGTATCTTAGCTTTAAGCCTATTGTAACACCTATAAAAACATTATGGTATGCAAATAAATAAATAATAATATAAAATATCTAAATGACAGCCAGGAGCAACTGAGATACGGGGGTATCATATCAAGTTCCAAATTCCCGGCTACTACTGAGAAATTTCTTATAGCGAAAACCATTGGCACTTTGAATGGAACCCAAGACCTTATACTCAGTAGTCGCGCTTGTAACTACTAGACCAACAAGGCAGTCAATCAGAGAGTTTTAGCGAGACTAACGAACATCAGTTGATTTTTATATAGCTATACAGATTATGAGTCTGAAATCTTACTAACATTATAAATGCAAAAGTTTGTGAGGATGGATAGTTGGTTTGATGAGTATTTGTTACTTTTTCACGCAAAAACTACGGAACAGATCCGAATGAAATTTGGTAAGTAGATAGTTGACATCCTGGAATAATACATAGGCTACTTTTTATCCCAGAATTCCCGCGGGATCGCGATTTACGCAGGAAAACCTTCCCATACAAACGAAGTTGCGGGCAGTAACTTGTATTTTGGTCGAATATCCACCAATGGACGATCACTCCTATGTACAGATGTTCAACTCTACTAAACTCAATGCATGAAATAGTAATGGTATTGAAACGTCGAATCTTTTTCAAAGTACATAAAATAGGTGTCTTGTTAAAAAATTTTAGCAAAAAATAGAACCGACTTCTATATAAAAACACTACAAAGGCAAAAATAACTTTAATTTCAGTAGTCGGTGTCATTTGTTTTGTATTTTCTTTTTTTTTGACACCGCCTTCCGAAATTAAAGTTATTTTTGCCTTTGGAGTGTTTTTATATAGGAGTCGGTTCCATTTTTTGCTAAATTTTTTTTTCACCCTTTTTTGTTGGTCATTTTGTAATTTATCTACTTACAAAAGCCAAAATGTCAACTACTTATCACCTTTTACAAAATATTGCTTTCCCGGTGCAGAGCCGTTAATTTTTGAGGAGTTCTCCTGGTACATCACCATCAGCTCTACTTCACCATATGCATTGTGACTAGCATAAAGTGCTTAACATCTATATTCAAGTAATCTAATCGCAATCCACGAAATACTTATTATTGAGTAGTTTCGGTGGCCATCTGGGGTCTTTATCATCAGTTCCACTTCCTCAAATGGTGCTTTTCGAGAGCAACTGCACAAGGTACTATAAGAAATACCCAAAACGCTATAGGTGTGTCTATAATATTTAAAGAGTTCCCTCGATTTCTCCATGATCCCATCATCAGATCCAAACATGACGACAATGGGACCAACTGGAAAGTATACCCTTTCAAACAAAAAAAAAAGAATTTTTGAAATCAGTCCAGCCATCTGCGAGTAATGAGGTAACATACATAAAAAAAGAAGTTCAAGACGAATTGAAACCTCCTCCTTTTTTTTGAAGTCGGTTAAAAAGGTCAATAAACCTTAAAGCTCACTCGGCAGCGTAGTTTAGTTTTTCGCGAAGGCGTAAACATCGACATTTATAGTTATTCCTTCATAGCTTTCTTCCAATTATGAAAATATTACAGTTAGATAATATCATTTAAGTAACAGAAATATCTCAAGTTTTAATGTATACGAGTCCGACATAGCGAGGAAAAACACTACGACTACTTAGAAAAACTGCTAGTTTTGTTCACCTAAAACTAAGTCATTTAATTTTTCTTTTCTTTTTTTATAGCCTCGCATTTGACCACCTGATGGTAAACGATGATGTGGTCGACGGTAGAGCATGCTTACCTAGAAGTCATCTATTTACTCTTGATTTAAAGACCCTTAGGTTATAGCTAGCAGGAAACAGACTCCGGCAGGGAATTCCACTCAGCTGTACACACAATGAAAGTATTCCTAAAACGTTTTGTGCGTATTGGTGGGATGTCCACCATGTAACGATGGCGCATCGCCGTTTGTCTTGTAGTCCGATGATGGAACGGGCTTGGTGTAATAAGACTGTGCATTTCTATAAAGTATGTACTTACCTGCAGCCAAATTGACACGCGTATATACACTTAGAACGATACACTTAAACTCATCCCTCAGGATCCACAACTCGTGAAAAATATTCGTATATGTGGGGAGGTAGCGAGTAATTCCTCCTACCACGGCAGAATTAAGCCGGTGGGTAAAACCGGATTAATTTCACTGGGAAATATTCGGTGAATATTTTTTTATAAATACATATTTAAGACTTTCTGGATAGAAGGTATTCATTTTAAGTATTAGTTTCGTTTTTAGGGTTCCGTAGCCAAATGGAAAAAAAACTGAACTCTTATACATAGATTCGTTATGTCTATACAAATATAAAAACTCATTAAGGGAGCTAATTAACTCCCCACAAATGAACAGAAACAATTTTTTTCATCAAATCTATACAAAGAGTAGTCCCAGAAAAAAATTGCTTCCTCCTTCATTCTTCTTGGGGTTTTCATGAGTTCACATTTCTATCAGTGTGCTTAAACTTCCACTGAGGTCGCGGTAGTTCGTGCTTCCGGGGCTGTTGTTATTTAGCCACTTATATTATAAAGAGGAAAGATTTGTATTTTTGCAATGTTTGTACCGAATAATCTCAGAAACTACTGGACTGATTTCGAAAATTCTTTCACCATTATAAAACTACACTATCAACAAGTAACATAGCCTGAGATAGTGGTCAAATGCGAGCCTATTATCAATAAAAAATAAATATCAGCTCTTTGTTCCTGAATATACAAGATACTATAGAAAGCAGTATCATTAGAACTTAAAACGGGATATTTACAATTGTTTCGAGTTTCCGATATTTTGACACTTGCAAGCGCCTTAATCACGGATGAACTGAAGTAATTGCGGGTGGACGTTTAAGAGCAGACGAATCGGTCTACCCTCTTTCTTGTTAGTTTTTTTGTGATCGCCACTGCTACCACTGTCACATGTGTCTAATGATACTGTTAATGACTATGTTTATAGCTTATCTATAGAAAGCAATTTCAAAATAAACTCCCCGTTCAAAATCATCGTTCCCCTGTTCCCTAAGGCCCATCATCGTTATCAAGCGTGCCTCGCCGGTATTTATCTAATATCCGAAGCGGGATCTGGCACCCCATTAAAGGATATTTTGATTGACATATTCAACCCCCGAGATTTGTTGCTTAGCGAGGGAGGGTTGGGTTGTGCGATCTTTATGTTAGAATGCCTTCCTTTCCTTTGTTGTATTATGTTCGAGTCGTACTAACTACTTATATTTAAGGTAACGGTAAAGATATTTTTCAAACGTTAGGTAAATTGATAAATTTGGGAACGCGCTTTAGCTGTAATTGTACTCATTGGTAATCTATACTAATATTATTAAGCGAAAACGTTTGTTTGTTTGTATGAACGCGCTAATCTGCGATGGTACTGGGTGGATTTGGATGTAGTTTGAGGAATGTTATAGGCTACCTTTTATCTGACTGCATAAGAAAGGTTATATTTTTATCGTAATAAAGTCCACGCGAGAGGGGGGCTTCTCCGCGACAGTTAGTATTAATATACATCGTAATTATTTATTTCCTGAAGCCAGGAAGTAGTTTGTAATTAATTTTACAAGCTTTTGCTCGCGGCTTCGCTTCGTGACTAGTTTTTTCAGAACAAACTAGCCTATATCCTTCTCCTATGTTTAATCTATCCAAATGCAACAATATCGGTTTTTGGAAAAAAGATAGTAATTTGAAAGTGAAAACATAACAGACAGACCCACAGACAATGTTACTTTCGCATTTACAGTAAATTTTTGAGTAAATTTCATTAAAATGTAATTTTTTTCAGTTTTGTAAACATTATAATTTCTTGTACTTTGTAATGCACTATATGAAAATACAATACATTTTGGGAATACTTTCATTATGCGTACAGCTTAGACGTGGAATTCCCTGCCGAAGTCTGTGTTTCCGATAGCTATTAATCTGGGAGTCTTTACTTCAAGAGTGAATAGGTTACTTCTAGGTAAGCGTGCTCCATCTTCAACCACATCATCACTTACCAACAGGCGAGATGGTACTCAAACGCAAGCCTGAAAATTACAAAAAATTGTTTTTGCAAAATATGTAAGCCGTCCACTAAACACTTCTAAGCTTACTCCTATACAACACTCAAACATTCTCACACAACTCCAGTACGTTACACAACGATCTCCTAAGTCACACAGAGTCCCTAAAGCCGAAACATAACCCATTAAAATATACCCTACTCCACCCCCTGGGGGTGGGTCGCGTCTCGCCCCTAACACGCACACTTCATACAGTTTTGTCTCGCCATTTCGATACGCGTTTGCGTCTGAACAAGACTCTTCAAGTTTTCGATCTTAAGTTACTTGATAAGTGTTTTTGAAATAAAATCTCTGTGGAGCTCTTGGGGAGGAATCGTAAGTAGGTCATCATCTCCTTAGCCTTTTCCCCTTTTGGGGTAGGCTAGTCCAGTCTAACTGGATGAAGCTGATTTTTTTTTTCTGGGTGGGAAAATCTTCATAGCGGTTGGAGTCACCGCTGTGGGTGGAACGGAAGGGAGTGTCAGACTTCAACTGACTAAAAACCCACCCTGCTCTTTCTGTTGATTTTGCATTTCGGGGTTGCGGTGTCTCGTTAGAACAATTCCTGCAACCCCGTAAGGCAATGGCCCTATCGGGCTGCTCTTTGAGGTGCGCGCGGTATACGACGCGCCGCCGACTCGTATCTGGTCCTTACCGGACGGTGAGCTACCCCTGCTCGCCGTCCGCAGACCCACGTCTACGGTGGCCGGACGTCAGCTCGTGATCCCTGACGCCCGGGGCGTCTCTCGCGGCGGCTGGGGCGTGTGGAAGAGAACTGTCTCTCCCTCACGCGTTCAGCCTCCTCCTTCGCTAGCATGACAGCTTTAGGCGGAGACCTCTCGCGCCCGGCATTGGTCGAGGCCATGCTGCGGGGCGAGAGGGAGTGGGAAGCGGTCGCCTCCTTCTGCGAAGCAGTCATGCTGCCGAAGGAGGAGGCGGGCCGCGTGAGGGAGAGGATGGCGTCCTCCCTCCAGCCCAGCCGCAGTGGTAGACGCCCACGGCGTCGGACGTCGGCCGACGATCTCCGGCCACCGTAGGCGCGGGCATGCGGACAGCGAGTAAAGGGCAACTCGCTGTCCGACCATGGACTATGCCCGGGTCGACGGCGCGTTGTGTTCCACGCGCGCCTCAAAGAGCGTCAGCAACATGACGAGGCCCTGCAGAGGGCCGAAGCCTGCCGGGGTCGTGGGACTTATCCCATTACCGTGACCCCGGAACGTAAAGGGTTATTGAAGGAACATCGTGGATTTTATTCAGTAAAAGTCTGAGAGTCCCTCCCACCCTGCCCGGGGTGGGAGGACTTATTTCATAATTTTACCACGATAAAAAAAAAGCATGACAGCTTCGCAGAAGAAGGCGACTGCATCTCATTCCGCTTCGCATGCAGTTGAGTACTAGTGTTGTACATGGAGCGACTGCCTATCTGACCTACACAACCCAGTAACTGGGTAACACTATATCAAACCTACCCGTAACGACTGTCAAAGATGTCCCAATGCATGTTACCTGAGAAATTTCTTATAAAAAAACCCAATAGAAAGTTTTGCCTTACCCAGGAATCCAACCCGAAACCTCTTGCTCGGGAGTCGCGCGACATACAGTGTCTGTTTGATGATAAGTACAGACGGCAGCACATGAAGCTACCCGAAACTGTCAAATGTTCCCCATCAACCTTGAACCTAATTTCTTTAACAATTATTTAATTTAACAATTAGTTGAAAATCTATTAAAGAAATTTGACAGATTGTTGTAGCTTGATGTGCTGCTGGCGTCTGTATATATTTTACCTATTATCATTGTGTATATTTAATTCATTTTATACTTTTAAGTTTAATGTTATGTTGCTTATTTTTATTTATTTATTTATTTTATTATTTATGTACACACAGTAAAATACATTAGGATAAGCATAATTATAATATTTGAGTACAAAGGTACTGCTTATTTCTTAAGAAATTTCTTCCAGCAGACCTGCGAAAGGAGAAGTAAAAAGGGAATGTAGTCAATAGTGTGTGAGAACAAGAAGATATAGATAGAGAGAGAGAGAGCGTAAGTAAGTTCATTTAGTTTTTAATGACTGATTTTAAATACCTATAAGACTAACTTAATTTGTAAATATTCGCCGCCTTTAGAATCGGAGATATAACTAGCTCTCACTGTAACAACGTTGTACATAATACGAATTGACCTTTCAGCATTTAAAGGAAGAGTGAACATGCATCTTCTGGGCTTGCTCGTTTCATCTTAGACCTCATCTATCGCTTACCATCAGGCGAGGTCGAGATCAAGAATGGGCTAATGCAGTTAGTATGGATAACATATATCGGACTGCAACTAAAGTTGCTACACAATCCACTCAACCCATCTATCGAAAAACTATAACTTTACGTCTTTTAAACAAAACAGCTTCGTTAGTTGATGCCTATCTCCGCAACCTGCACGGACGCGAAGATTAGAACTAAACACAACACAATACACTGCTCCCCTCCTGAGGGGAATCAACGAACTGTGAATTTTCGGCTATACGTGTATGATAGACAGGTTTTATAATCACTGCTGATGTTATTGTGAGCTTAGCAACAATCTATAGCCATACTTATTTCAATATGTAAAGGGGGCAACTAATTTTAGGTATGCACGGTATAAATCGATATTTCATCTATTGATATATTAATTTATTATTGAATCATCTAGTATTGACACGTAAAATCGATATGTCAAATATCGTATGAAATTAAAAACACATTTCATTTCTTTTTTTACTGTTTCCGTTACTAATTAGGTATTTACGGTTGGCAGCATGAGCAAAAATTAAACGTTAAACGCCAATTATTGAGGAGATTTAATGAAAACCCAGTAGAAGTGTAGGTAGATTAGCAGACATTGCTGAAAAGCGTCAATAGCGTAAAGGCTATGGTGTCGGACTTGTGATTGAAAGGTCGCGGGATCCAACCCCTCTCATTACTCGATTGCCGTGAACCCACTCCAAACACAAGTATATTTAGCTTAGTTGGGGAGTTTAACAAGATTGATAGTAGTCGTGCAATGTCGGTTACTACCCACATTGCCAGTTCTCTTACAAAAATCGTCTGCAATAGACATAAAAGCCTAAATATATCTATTAAGATACCATAGTAACCCCCATCTCCCCCTCATCGTTTCTTAACCACGATTGCCCAAAACATGATATGATGATATTTCCATTTACAACGAAAAACAAAGAAGTAGAAGGAGCACCCGTGCAATGTTTAAACGCAAAAAAGAAATATCATTACCGAATTTGATTTGATTATCGAATTTGTGATTGAGTTTGTTCTTACTTACTGATTTCCGCATTAAAATCTTAGCTTCAACTATAGCTTCATAATACTAAAAGCTAAATTTAACCTAACCTTTTTTATAGTTGATAGACTTGCGTTTGAACATAATCTCTGAACCTGATGTTAAGTGATGATGTGGTCGAAGATGAAGCACGCTTGCCTAGAAGTAACCTATTCACTCTTGACTTTAAGACTCCCAGGTTATAACTATCAGGAAACACAGACTCCGGCAGGGAATTTCACTCCTTAGCCGTACGCACAATGAAAGTAATCCTAAAACGTTTTGTGCGTATGGGTGGGATATGTCCACTATGTAACGATGGCGCATTGCCGTTTGTCTTGTAGTCCGATGATGGAACGGGCTTGGTGGTATAAGACTGTGCAATTCCATCGCACACTCCCCGAAATGTAACAGATAGAAAACTGACAGGCTTGCAACACGTCACCGATGTTCTAGGCTCTGGAGCCTTGTCTCGACCAGTTTCTCGTTGCCGATGCCGAGCCTTTTGGCCCGTTTGAATTGTTTGAAAATATAATTGATAATCACAATCTTTGCATAATACATTTTTTTTTAAGTATAGGAGGACAGTATAGACCAATTGATATAATACTATGTAATAATAACTTATCAGAAATGAATCTCATTGCCTATAGTTCTTGCATTCGCGGAATACACAATCATAGAGAACGGAACGATGACAGTTGGTGACTGTGGTCCAAACTAGATAGCGCTTTAGCTTTTTAACACTATCCCGAATTACATGGATTTAAGAATAGTAGGTACATCCACGAGCGGAATACACAAGACAACAACTAAAATAGATTGACAATTGTCAATAAAACTGGCAAATCACTTTATTTTAACGATAAGTCATTGTCTAATCAATGACATGGAAATCAATGTAGGCAGCGTGATGTTTAAAGGTTATCCTCGAATACGCAGTCGTCCGACTACCGGCGAGAAAACGACTAACTATCGGCGATTTTCTCGCTCAAGAAACGCACAATAAATTTATACATTCCGTGTTAATGAAAGAGATGCATATATTAATGGTTGTTCTCTGACTGTTCACACTGGCTGCGACGACGATTCGCTTCACTAGTTTTGTCGCTGCACAAGAGCTGTCAAAGATGATACTCGCTCAGCGATGCTCGCATGGTGGTCAGAACTCATGCCCAGAGACCAACTAGCGGTCCAGCGGACCAACTAGCGAGTAATCGTCCGTCGCTCTCGCATACTCGCTTATAGCCCAGCGACAAAAGTATCGGAACTACACGCTCGCTTCTAGCTCTCGCCACTCGTTTCTAGTTTCTAGCTCTACACGTTTCTCGTTCATCGTCGGTGATGGGACAACTGCCGCACTCGAATGAAACGTTATGTTGAAGGCAATGGCTTAGGCTCGCTTCAAGGTGTGAAACGAACAAAAATCTGTGTCACTGAGGGAAATAGCCATGGATTTTTTTTTTACCAGTGGTACTGCTGGTAGTACCACCGGTAGTACCACGGGCAACAAACGGATACGGAACCCTAAAAATCGCCCTTACTGTATGAAATAAAGGCAATTAAAGGCGTCCAGTTTCAAATTGTTACTAAAAACAAACAGTACAGTCACAAGCATTATTTCTGGTGTTTTAGGGTTCTGTAGTCTAATAATAAGTATTGAAACCCTTATAGGATCACTTCGTTGGACGTGTGTCCGCCCGTCTGTCAAGACCATTTTTCTCAGGAACGCGTAAGGATATAAAACTGATATTTATATCAAATACTCAAATCCAGTTTCTTTTAGCTGTGGGCAAAACTGTGTGCCAAACTTATAAATCATCCGAATCAAACGATATGACCGTTTCTGTAATGTTATACCGTTTTCGCTTATTTTTTTGCTTTCACGGGGGATCGAAACCTGTAAGAAACTTCCCGTTGACCTAGACTAAAATAATAGGCAACTATTTATTTGCTAACGTTTCTAGTAGGTAATTATAGTCGAAACGCTTGGGTTATGGGGCTCGAGTGCGCGTCTTCTTTTTAAGGTGTTGTGCTAATTATTTTTTGGTTTAGTAATTAAAAAACTGAAATCCGTTAATATGTAGTTAGTACGTTACCATTCAATTTATGTAAGAACAACCGAACTTAGATAAGTTTGTACAGAACCATCCATTTTTTTTTATTAGCTTTGTCTATATCAATAAATCAGTATTCTTAAACAATGTATGGTTTCAAATATAGCTTTAGTTTCAGCATCGTATTGTCAACGAAGTGTGTAGCATTATGTTGGCGAGTGTACGTCATGTTTACTGTGAATAGTAAACATGGCGTGGGAGATGAGACGCGTCTGTCGGGTATTGGCAGCTGAAGTTGTGCACATCGATAAACATTATTTAGCTTCCAGTTTGTCGGCTGAAGTTTATTATGACGCTGGTAGATAGATAGATAGATGAACATACCGAGTGCACGGCTTCTTTGGATGATAACAAACGATATGGCAAGGGTTTTCTAATCCTATGTCTACATGTGTGGAGCATATTACAAATTTCAATACATTGATACCAGAGGCCGAATTTTTCAAATTAAGAAGAACGAAGAGAATTATCGTTTTATTTGCAAGTGACGTGGAAAATGATGACCCTCAGGGTGCGTTTCCACAAGAGATGTGCGATGGAAATGTGTTGTGCGAGGATGTCTAGCTGTGCTGTGAAAATGTGTGGGTGTTTCCACCAAAGCTGTGCGATGAAAATGTTTCTACGAGGATGTGTAGCAGAGCTGTGAAAATGCGCATTAATGTGTGGTGCGAGGATGCGCAAACCTCGCAACACATCCTTCTCAACACATCTCTCGCACACATCCCTCGCACACATCCCTCGCTTGTTTTGTATGCGCAAAAATCTAGCTCCACTGAGCCGTTTCCACCAGAGCTGTGCTGACCGAGGCGAGGTAAATGAAGCGATTCTATTGGTTCTTTACAAACACATCCCTCGCTACGCATCCTCGCACATCTCTGGTGAAAACGCAGCCTTATAGTGCTGTGACACGTTTGTTATTAGTGGTATTCAAGAAACATGAAACCAATAATTTGGGGTCAATTCTGGGAGTCACTTATTTTGAGCTGAAACTTTGCATAGAGACTCCATACTAGATGTTGTCTTCAGTCCTTTTGGATAGATATGGGGTTTCCGTTACACGTTGTATATATATTTCACATAAATTACAGAAAAAAACGTACTTATTCAACCAAAAATATTATTTAAAAAAAAAACAAACATAAAAATCTAACCCGGAAAATCGGTGATAGCGTGTGGTAAACCTTCATGTACGTTGTCTTTGGTATTTCGATGTAAATCATCATCGAGGACTACCCAAACGTCCTTACCTTGGTATTGTTCGTCAAATCGTTGAGCTCGATAAAGCTCTAAGTTGAGCTATCCTTTTTTTGTTGTTAAGATTACTAGCAATGTGGGTAAAATTCACATTACTAGTTGTTAATCTTGTTAATCCCTCCAACTAAGCTCTGGAGTGAGTTCACGACGACCGTGTAATGGGTGGGGTTCGAACTTGCAACCTCTCGATCACAAGTCCGACATCTTAGCCATTAGTCTATTAATAATATAAATAAAAAGTATTTATTTCAGATTTACGGAATCCATAGAATGTTAGTACAGTAAGAACTTAAACTTGTCGCTTGTTTCCTGAAAAATGCTTGCACTGCCTGGACAGACTTGGTCGTGGCCTGACATACATATATAAAGAAAGAAATAAAAAGTAATTCTTGCCACAGAAAACGCCATGCATACAAATTAAAATATTATTTAAATTCCTTAAGAGTAGTATTACAGCTAAAGAGTGGAATTCCCTGCCGGAGTCTGTGTTTTCTGATAGCTATAACCTGGGGGTCTTCAAGTCAAGAGTGAATAGGTTACTTCTAGGCAAGTCCATCATCTTAGACCATATCATCACTTACCATCAGGTGAGATGGTGGTCAAATGCGAGCCTATAATCAAACACAAAAAAAAAACTTATCACAATCTGTGATGTTCATTAGCTAGCCTCATAAAAGGTGCTATAATCCTAGTCATCACCTTAGTTGGTTAAGTAGGTATACGTACCTACTAAAGTGAGTATATAACCAAGCTCTCTCGCCCGACTGACCCCGTCAGCCAAGCGTGGCAATGATTAGTAAGTACTGAATCTGCAGATGTTGCGGAAATCTTGCGTGTTGCATATTTTTATGGGATTTTTGTGGCCCTGTTTGGATGTGAGCGTTGAGATCTATCTATACGAATTTATACTAGTATTATCTATAAAGCAGTAAAGTTTGTTGTTTGTTTAAATGCGCTAATCTTCGAAAAGACTGGGTGGATTGGGATGAAATTTAGCTTGATGGAGATAGGTTTTTTGCCCGACCCCAAAAGAAGGAGGGTTATGCCTTTATTATCATAAAATCCATGGGAGCGAAGTCCCACTCGACTACTCTGAAACATGACACATGATTCCTTAAATGAAATATGAACCGTATGCAGTTATTGAGAATCTGTTTCAGCTCATCCAGCAAGACCACATTCAGGTCAAAGTAGCACACGTCTAGCTTTATTTAAAAAAAAATTGTAACAACAACTGTCTGACTCTGAGTTCACGTAAAAATTGCTTAGTATACAGAATGGAATATACAAAGTGTAACAGAATAAACGCTTCCTGAAAGTAGTTAGTCCATAATGGGCTTCTGAATCGGTTTCCGTCATAAAAAATAGATGTTAAATTTTGACGGAAAAATCTTTCATTTAACTTAAAATGGAAACAGTATCATGACAAATTAATACAATCAATTCAAGGAAATGCGCTCGTGTGCGTGTCGGCCGCTAACATTGAATCAGTATATGCGTCTGCGTAAGGATATTGTATGACGCACATACGTTTTGCGTTTAGTAAGGATAACTATTTTATAAAAAATGTCTAGATTTGGTTTCAATTTATTTAGTTACGGATGTTGTTTATGCTTATAATTTAATATTCTAACTGGGGTGTCTGAGGTATTGGGCCTAATCTGTTACACCTTGTATACTAGGCGTTACTTTGAGGAAATCCATAACAAAATAATTCTTAAATAATTTTCCAGTTGTATTTTTTCGGTGGGAAAATCATCTGATTCCTCCCCGATCTAGGTGGAGCAGAAGGGAGTATCCGACTTCTACTGACTAAAAACCCAACCTATTCCTTTAGTTGCTTACGTTCCGTTGTCGCGGTATCTCATTAGAACATTCCCGAATCCCTGGGCGTTAATAGGCCTGGGACAAGAGTGAAAAGTTTACTCCGGAAAGCGAGCTGCATTTCCGACCACATCGTCGCTTCCCATCATAGCTAGTGGTCAAACACGAGCCTATGAACAATAAAAAACATTAGTAGCCAAAAAAACCTATTAGAATGCTCAACAAACACACAACCCTCCGCCACAGGGCTGTTCGGAGCGCATTTAACAATATATAGGTACTCCTCGGCCTAATAACCCTTTCTATTCAAATAAAAGTGAGTGCCTCAATAAAAGCTAAGGTTTTGGAGTTAACGGCACTCCACGTAAAATTTTAAGAGCTTTGCGAGAGTGTTTCGTATTTCAATATGTGGGTTGTGTCCAAAAAAACCTCAATAGGCATAGGTATTTTTGGTGAAGTGTGAAAGCCGATTGGGGATTGATATATCGGAAGGAACTGGGCCAAAACGATTGCGTCGTTTATTTATGTTTGACAGTAGGTAGGTACCCATAGCAGAGTCGTAAGCACTAGTAGGGCCTATTGCCTGCCGGGGTCGTGGGAATGTTCTTATTACCGCGGCCCCGGACCACAAGGGCAACTGAAGGAACAGAGTGGGTTTTTAGTTCAGTGGAACTCTGACACTCCTTCCAGTTCACCCGATTTTCCCAACGAAAAAAAGGTTACCGTCGCAGGCCTGTGAAAATTAAACAAAAGACATGGAGTATATTTCGCACCCATAGTAATTAAAGTAACCTAACTGAGTAATTAACAAGCTCAACTTGCGAGTTGAAGGTCATAGATTCGAACCAAGCAGGCGTATTTCTTTGTGTAATTTATCTCATTACCGCTGCTCTCAAATCGCTGAATAAAATTATCGTGAGGACACTAGCATGTCCTAAGGCCGAAAATCCGAAGACTTGCGACATCCACCAGGTCTGACTGGCCCCACGTGGTGCCATTACGGCCCATTCCCTCTCATAGAGATTAGGTCTGTGTTACAGCAATGGGAATGTAGCCGTTTTAGTTGTTAAGACCGTATTTCTTTATTTTTCTTTCTATATTTTTTTTATTTTTTGTTTTACTTTCTTTTTTATATTATTGACAGTTTTTTTTGTAATACATTCAAGAATTCCCTGGCTCCTGCGCTATTATTAACTGTATTACAGGAGCCGGTTTGTTCCCTATGACAATAGGTTCCATTCTTATGTGAGAGAAAAAAAAATTAAAAAATTAAATTAAATTAATTAAATTAAATGATGCTGGAAGAGTTTAAATAGTAATAACAACAAAATAAAATAGATGAGTTTAACAAAGCTTTAAATTATATTTATGTTTAACAAAGGTTATATGTGAGTAAGGGTGTGCGTGTATGAGAGTGTGTGTGTGTCTACGTGTTTATGTTTGAGTGAGTGCTAGGGTTCATCAGTGCATGGGTGCTATGCGTTTTTGGGTAAGCGTGGGTTTTATGAGAGTGGGTACGTGTGTGGCTAGTCTCGACCATAGCGCCGTAGAACACATTACTAGAGGTACTACTTGCCTTTAATGATGTCCTCCACAGTACCATAGTCGAGGTCACTTAACCATTCCAGAATTATTTTCTTTATCTGTCTACGATGATGTCTCTTAATGTTGTGTTTGTTTTCTGTTATGGTGTACAATAAAGAGTATATATTTTCTATCTAATGTAACAGGCTGAATTATTAACTCAATTATGTCTTTTTGGGGTTGAGTCAAATTAGCCTTTACCCAACTATGGCAGAGTCGAGTTGCAGTCTAACCAGAAACAGCTAAGTACTAGTGTTGTACATGGAGCGACTGTCGACCTGACCTCCACAATTCAGTAGCTGGGTGACATCGGCAGGACTGCTACTAGATGTTCTGGCTTCTAACTAACCTTAACGAATGTGTACAAATGACAACCGGAATTAATGGTTTCAAATGCTCCTTAACGATGACCCTGACAAGAGATATATTAAAAACAACGTGGTTCAATCTATTGCAAGATAGTGAAAAATATTGCGTAATATTTATGAATTTTATTTTTGGATGAGCTTGTTCTTGACCTCGTTCTCGCCTGATGGTAAGCGATAGATGATGTCTACGATGGAACGAGCGAGCCCAGAAGATGCCCTGTTCACTCTTGCTTTAAAGTCTGACGGTGCATATGCGGTAGGATACACAGAAGCAGTCAGAGAGTTCCACACCTTGGCTGTTACACAATAATGTTGAGAAGAAGCGCTTAGTACGACAAGACGGTATATCGAACCAATGTGGATGGTACCCTGTAGTACGTCTTGTAAACCAGTGATGAAAGGGAGATGTACAAAGTAAATACAGTATAAAACGTTGATAAAACGAAAGGTATTAAATTAAACCACATGTACTACAAGTGCGTAAAGTACAATAAATCTTTTTCAAAGACCTTAAATAACTAAATAATCAAAGTAAAACGTAAACACCGTATTGCGTAGGTACTTATGATGCAGAGCATCGTAGCGGGTTTTGTCATTTTAAGGTGTACGACCCTAGATAACTATATGTAAGTAATTAGTTAGCTGCTCGGTGAGATACATCATGTTTTAACTAAGAAAAAACTTCAAAAATTCCCTGTGACTAAACTATTGCTTTTATTTATCTGATATTTTTAAATAGCCTTCGACTACCATCTCCCCTGATGTAAAGCGATGATGTGGTCGAAGATGAAGCACGCTTGCCTAGAAGTAACCAATTCACTCTTGACTTAAAGACCCCCAGGTTATAGCTATCAGGAAACACAGACTCAGGCAGAGAATTCCACTCTTTAGCTGTACGCACAATGAAACTATTCCCAAAACGTTTTGTGCGTATGGGTAGGATGTACACCATATAACGATGTAATATTGAATGTGGTATCACTTAATGCCTTTTGCTTTTATCAACGTTGTATAACCAGATTGGTTGGAAGTGAATGTAATTATCTGCGTGCAGTTGAACTTGAACTTTGTGCTAGCCCACCCACTTTGCACTGACCATTGCACGTGCTATGCCGCTAATAAAACTATTTAAAGACTATATTTTAAAATCTTAATATAGTTTATTATATCGTGACAGTTTTAAATAGCTTTTCATGCAAAACTGATTACAAATGGCAATTTAATATGAGACGAAATTAGGAAAAAAGCTTCCGCATTCGGTGTTTCTTTTTGCAATATTTATAAGTGTGTGATGTACCATCTTACTAATATTAAAATGCAAAAGTTTGTGAGGATGAATGTATAGATTTATGGATGTTTGTTACTCATTCATGCAAAAAGTACTGAACGGATTTGAATGAAATTTGGTTTGTAGATAGTTGACATCTTGAAATAACACAGATCTGACAATTCAGAAAACTTCAAAAGTAGCCTGTCTGGTTTCAAACCCACTACCTATAGCCGTAAATTGCGCATGTTACCGTTGAACCACCACTGCTGTATTTTGCACACTAAGTGATAATATAGTTTATGGTTGAATGTCAAAGGCAAGACCATTATAAGAGGTTTTATTTAGTGTGGCGAGTTTACAATAACCCGTTATTTTCCTCCACGTGTCTGTTTTTTAATGGATTTTGTATATTTTTTCTAATGGTATAACCACAGATTACTAATAAGTTACTAACGTAAGTATAACATAGACAAGAACAGTAAATGTTCTTGTCTATGTATGTGTATCGCCACACTTTCGATTTTCCATTGTTAAAAGTATGTGTAAACTCGCCACACATTTATTTTATCTTATTAAAATATTTTGGAGTATTGTAAACTCGCCACACCTATTTTCTACGTACGGGCTGCAGAAAAATTAAACACAGGAATAAAAACGATGTTCATGTTTTTTTTTTAGAAAATCTTTATAAAATCACATTTATCACAGTTTTAATTGCAGAATCCAATACGTAGCTAAATATACATTACAACTTGCTGATTTACCGTCAACATACTGATATATCTCAAAACATGATTTTCTCAAATCACAGAACTATTAATAGGTTAATTCAAATTAAATCTAATTAAAAAATCTGTTTTATAATGTTAAAATAAATTTTCACATAAATGTAAACAAAAGTCATTGAGAATTTAAAAAATTAAAAGTATAAAACATGGCAGTTCCTTAAATGGGCTAAAAATAATTAAAAACCTAACCCTAATTATTTATAATCACAGAAACATTTTTAATAATTTAACTTATATCTAGCGCAATAATCACAGAAACATCTTCAATCACAAAATGTTTTGGGAATACTTTCATTGTGCGTACGGCTAAGGAGTAGAATTCTCTGCTGGAGTCTGTGTTTCTTGATCGCTATAACCTGGGAGTCTTTAAGTCAAGAGTCAATAGGTTACTTCTAGGCAAACGTGTTCCATCTTCGACCACATCATCGCTTACCATCGGGTGAGATGTCAAACGCGAGCCTATACTAAATGGCTATGGTTTCATTTAGCAGTAAGCAACTGGCGGCATGCTTATGATTTTATAACTTTAGGTCTTAGGCTTTACTGTTCAGCTGATTTACATTTTTAGTTGACAACTGTTGTAGAAAAAAATATTTTTATTTTAGTAAATATTTTAAGTTATTAAATAAACTTTTGATATTTTTTCAGATTATTGTTAACCAAATAGATATAACTAATTTGGGTTTGAAGAGTTTCTTTCATGTTCAAATTATGTAAAAGCTAGGACTTTACTTGCTAACGGTACTATCTTTAAAAATAGCATCAAATAAAAATGTGTGGCGAGTTTACAACAACTTGTATGTATGATACCTATGATGAATAAATTGTTATATTTTTATGGTTGGTGACGAGTTTACAATGAATGTATGGAATTTTCAAATGTGTGGCGAATCGACAATGTGGCGAGTTTACAATAACCCAAAATAACGATGACAAACTCATATATAATTGACTATATTCTACCTACAGCTTTCCTCGCGTAATATGTGTTTTTAAGGCGAAAAACGGAGTCCATACGAAAGAAAACGACTTCACTTCTTAGAAGAGCAAGAGATAATCGTAACAGCATCCTGAGAACGGTAGGTGAGTGTGTCCTCTCCTATTATGAAGCAGTTCGTGCGGAGGGTGATGAATACTAACACTGAATAATAAGCTATTAGGCATAAATTACTAACATTTTATGGTCCAACATAAAAATATTGTGTTGTATATAACTTTCAAACCATTCAAATATTTTCACACAAAAAATCATATCGATCCGTTTTACTGTTTTAACGTAAAAGACGGACAAGCAAACATACCTTCGCATAATATTAGTATGGATTTATGGATTTGTGTATTCCAAGAATTCTTAAACTTATATATTTTAAAATGAATAACAAGTTGACCCACAGAAATCTTAATTATTAAGATTTCTGTGAGTTGACCGTTCTGATCCGTAGGAATCAACTTTTATGACCTATTATACCTAATTGATTTGTTTTTTTAACTAACAATGTTTATGTTCATTGTTAAAGTGCCTTTTTAAGGTCTAAATGAAATAAAAAAAAATAACTTTGACGTATTAATCAACAAATAAATCATCAAAAGTAATTTATAGACTAGATTTTAAAAGGTTTTTTCTGACAGTCACTTATTCGTTTGTTTTTAGGGTTCCGTAGCCGAATGGCAAAAACGAAACCCTTATAGTTTCGTCATGTCTGTCCGTCTGTCTGTCCGTCTGTCTGTCTGTCTGTCTGTCTGTCTGTCTGTCTGTCTGTCTGTCTGTCTGTCCGTCCGTCGTCCGTCCGTCCGTCCGTCCGTCCGTATGTCATAGCCATTTTATTCCGAAAATATTAGGACTATACATGTGAAATTTGGTAAGTAGATGTATTCTGTAAACCGCTTTCCGGTTTTAAGAAAAAAATTGAAAAATATTTAAAATAAAGGGGGCTCCCCATACAAAGAACTAAAACTGAAAATATTTTCTTTCATGAAACCTATGCGTGTGTGGTATCTATAGACAGGTCTTTAAAAATGTCATTGGGGTTTCAAAAGCCACTTTTTCATAAAGTTAATCGTTTAAAAGATATACGCTTCCAAAGTGGTAAAATGGTTCCCCCCCTTCTAACTTCTATAATAATGGAGTGAAAAATTAAAAAAAATATACGCTGTTGATCTTAATGTAAACTTTCAACCAAAATTGGTTTGACGAGATCGGGTCAGCAATTTTTGTGATACAGTATATTTTCTAAAACCGCAAATATAACTTTTTAATTCATACAAACACTATGAAAAACAAAGTTATTAGGCGTAGTTGTAAAAAATGTAAATAAGCTAGTTTTAAGAAATTTGTGAGGTTTTTTGGCAAATAAATATACTTATATTATACTTATATTATATTATATTATTATAGTTACTACGGAACCCTTCGTGGGCGAGTCTGACTCGCACTTGGCCATTTTTTTTATATTGCTTTAGTCTATTATGCTTCCAAACTTGGGCATTAAACCACATGTTACATTGCGTTACTTTACTGTCTAGCTTGCTAATTTAGAAACCGCTTAATATTCACAATGCCTATGGCTGTAGAAGAGAATCTGAAAGAATGCATAATTAGCAATCAAGCGTGCTTCATGGACCACAACATCAGGTCAGATTAGGGTCAAACGCGAGACATGTCTATCTGTGATTTCAAATAACTGTGTTTTCTCAAGTGCTATTTAAACTTTACAATAATAGTGGTACAACAAGGCATTCTCCACCAGTCAACCTTTGGGTAAAAAACACCACAATAGTTTACAAAATTTTAAAAACCCAAACAAACTTCATTAACATTTTTGTCCGTCTGTCTTTAGGGCTATTTTTTAGGGCTGACCTCTAGAACCGCTAAACCGATTTTAATAGGACTTTCACTGAAAGATAAGGGAGGTTTTGGACGACATAAAAGTTACTTTTTTAACCGACTTCTAAAAAAGGAGGAGGTTCTCAATTCGGATGTTTGTTTGTTTTTTTTTTATGTTTGTTCGGGTATAGCTCCGTCGCTTGCCAACCGATATGAAAAATTCTTTTTTTGTTGAAAAGGGTATACTTCCCAAATGGTCCCATGAAAATTTTATCGAAATCGGACAAGCGGTTTCTGAAAAATCAACAAAAGTCTAAAAAAATATTTACGTTGATGATCTTTTAGTTCACTCTGCATTGCGTTTTTTGTTCGCGCATAACTCCGTCATTTACGAACCGATTTGGAAAATTCACTGACCCACTAAAAACGCGAAAATAAAAACTTTTTTGTAAAAAATAAAACCGACTTCCACGACAAAACACTACAAAGCCAAAAATAATTTTAATTTCGGAAGGCGGTGTGAAAAAAAGAAAATACAAAACCAATAACACCGACTACCGAAATTAAAATTATTTTTGGCTTTGTAGTGTTTTGTCGTGGAAGTCGGTTTTATTTTTTGCAAAAAAGTTTTTATATCTCGAGGAATTGCCACGGGATGGAGATTTACACCGGCGCAGTTAATCAATAATAAAACAGTAAAGTTTAAAACGCCTCAAATATTAACCCTAAATACGTTTTTAATAAACATGGAGAAAATCTTAACTCTCAACCCACCCTGTCAGCTACGAGGGGTGACTGAGCACCCCATAGTCCCACATAAAATCTATAACCGACCCCATTTATCCCATGATCTCTTTGTATCAATCAAATCAGCAGTTTCCTAACGAAATTCCCCGGGAGACTGTAAATTGTATGCACCCTAGTCATTTGTCTTGTAGGCTGGTCACCCTAACTGTTGAATATTAAGACGATACGTTTGAGTGTTGCCGTTATTTTCGCAGTTTCTTTTTTGTGAGTGTTGGACGGAATAAGAATGTGGATTACGTAATGGTTTGTTTTCTTTTGTGGCTTTTGGTTTAGTTTAGTGGACAGTTCAGTTAAAATTCGATTCCCACCTAGGACAAATGTTTGTGTGATGAGCACGGTCATTTGTTCTTTGTCTGGGTGTAATTTATCTATAATATGTATGTATTTAGAAATATATATGTATGTTTATCAGTTGTCTAGTACCCATACAACAAGCTCTGCTTAGTTTGGGACTAGATGGCGTTGTGTGAAAAGTTGTGGAATATTATATTATTATTATTATATTTGCTCATAGAAGGTACATATCTATTTTTTTTTTCAGATGGGAAAATCATCGAATGACTTCTCCCGCTGTGGGTGGAGCGGAAGGGAGTGTCAGACTTCTACTGACTAAAACCCCACCCTGTTCCTTCAGCTGCCTTTGCGTTCCGGGGCCGCGGTATCTCGTTGGAACATTCCCGCAGCCACGGCAGGCAATGGCCCAATGGGGCTCCGTCACTAGTGCTGACAACTCTTTGAAGCGCTCATAGTATCCCTAAGATATTTTTCTTAGCTAGGTATATTAAATCAATATTTTAAAAACTTCCCTATCAAAAGAGAAAACACTAACAATAAAAAGTGAAGTCAAAACCTTGACAAGTAAACGTTCTCAATATCCTTATAGTCTCGCGTATAAGCAGTGTGCGCATGTTTATCCAGGGGGTGTGTGGGGGTGTCAGGGGGAAGGGAGTCCGCCCCCCAGTTTAGACAGTATTGTGTTTGTGCTGCACTTTACACCCCGTAAAGATGCGGCTGATATGAACGGTAATAAGCCGATGATAATGATTCTAGCTTGTGATTTTTTCGAGTTTATTCATTGACTTTTTATTTATTTATTTTATTCAAGGCACACCAACGATATATTTACAAATGCAATATAATACAAGCAGACTAATATTTCAGATTCAGTGCAAATATATCACGTATGACTATTTCTGTGATGATATCTTAACTTACAAATTCTTAACAATATTATTAATGCGAAGTTTTGTGAGGATGGATTTGAATGGACAGATTTACTGGCTTCTGAGTAAGCATAATGACTATCAATGAAGTACAAATGACAGTAGAATACAAAAAGGGCAAAAACACTATCAAAAGCATTAAATTACTCCTTCTGTGGCTGGAGCGGAAGGGAGGGAGTGTCAGACTTCTATTGGCTCAAAATCCACACTATTCCATCATTAGGCATAGAGTTCCGGGTCTAGTTAGACCATCCCTGAAATCTCACTTACACCTAAGGTGCGATAAAACGCTCCTGGCGAGAAATTTTGCTGACATTTTTTTTACTCTCTTTAGTTGAAAACCGCTTTTATATCGCTAACTATACATATTGTAAAGGGCTTCCAACCCTCTACAATTCACTCTTGTTATAGTTACGAATTGAGAAAGAAATGTACGAGTGTAGGTAGTATAGCATAGAACTCGGAACCATATTAGACTAGATATGCCATTATTATTAATAACTAGCAATAAATGTCATTGTAGAAATCACTGCGGCAATTTAACGCATTATTTTTCGAAAGATTTATAATAACGCGCTACTGGGTTGAATGATTTGTGACTCTATGATCATTGAACTTCCTACAGCAAAACCTACCAATCAGGGACAGCCTTTGGACAGTTGGCAATTAAACTAGTGTCAGATTGTAATCAGACGTTTTCAGTTCGATAGATTATAATCTATACAAAATGGGTCAAACTCGCCTAAAATTGGTAAGTCGTACCCGTAACCTTTGAGCAGCCACTGCTGCCTTTGTATTAAGCCATATTATAAACTATTGCTATGCTAAATTTCAGACAAATCAGTTGAGTTCAAATTGCCTTTAAAAAATTTGCAGTGTAAGAGACATAATTGAAAAGTTGGGTTAGGTTACTATGAGTGTTTGAAAATTGTAGTATTTATTACTATGTAACTGTGCTTCTACAAAGTTCATATCGATACCTCCAAGCAATAACTCGGTAATCGAAAATTCAAAATTTTACAGGAGAAAAGACTTTTTGATTTTATCAAATATGTTTTAACTAGTGGGATTATTGAAGTCATCGATGTATTAAATGGAAGCAATTTTTTGGGGAATGTTCACTGTGTCATTGATATGGAATTCCTTTTTTTCAAAACCTAATTATCTTTTCTTTTTTTTTATCGTGGTAAAGTTATCAAATAAGTCCTCCCACCCCGGGCAGGGCGGGAGGGACTGTCAGACTTGTACTGACTAAAATCCACGGTATTCCTTCAATAGCCCTTTACGTTCCGGAGTCACGGTGATGAGATAAGTCCCGCGGCCCCGGCAGGCTTCGGCCCTCTACAGGGGGGGCCTCGTCATCTTGCTGACGCTTTTTGAGGCGCGCGTGTAACACAACGCGCCGTCGACCCGGGCATGGTCCATGGTCGGACAGCGAGTTGACTGTGACGCCCTTGGGAAGTTGCCATATTTTTGCGACGCCCTGGCCTTCTTGCCATACACCTACTACTTCTAGTTCTAGCTTAATAAGAAATTGTCAGAATTACTCCAAATAGCAACTGTGTTTTTATAAGATAACCTATACTATATATATATATATAATACCTAATTATGTAAGAAAAAAAATACCTAAAATTCTATACATACATAAAATATCATGTGTGTCATGATAACTTTGTAAATATAATTAGGAAAAATCTAAAAAAAAATGCTAAGGTGTATTCCGGTCTATAGATGCCAAATTTGACATAACAGCATAAAGCCCATAATAGCACATTACCGAGTTCTTGGTTGGGGGGGTCGATATATAATTATTATTATTTACTAAACAAAGCATTAAGCAAGCAAGTAAGCATTCCAATAACACTCCTATCCATCCCAACGATATATTTAACTAAAACATAATAATCGGAAAGTATATTTAATCCGAATTCAGTTAATCATTTTTTTGTGGAAAACCTCATGATTGGCGCAAATAAACTGTTTTCCTTCTTTCTTTTCCCACTGCCCGCAGAGTTGACTCTGTACTCTGTGGCAGATTGGTAGCTACGTGTGAGAGCAAATCTAAGTTTCTTTGATTTACTGCATATTGCATACGGTTTTATGGCTACCGATCTACTTCCACACAGATGTGGCTTTTAGATTTATATTTTAGAGAATGAACTTCTGATAATACGTTAGTAACGCTAGTAATTTTTGCAAACATTTAGCAAAAATGTTTCATACAATGTGTAACATAATTAATTTCAATAGCGTCAATAGCTTAATGGCTAGGGTGTCGTATTGATGATCGAGAGTTCGCGGGTTCGAACCCCACCCATTACACTATTGCCGTGAACCCTCTCCAGACACAAGCATATTTAGCTTAGTTGGAGGGGTCAACAAGATTGCTAGCAATGTGAATTTTACCCACATTGCTAGATCTCTTTAAACAAAATTCATGTCCTGAAATTAGTTTGTTCAAAAATTACTTATACATGTAGGTAAATTTTATCTCATAAATAATTAAAAAGTAGCCTATGTGTTATTCCAGAATGTCAACTATCTACTTATGAAATTTCATTCAGATCCACTCAGTCGTTTTTGCATGAAAGAGTAACTACCCTTTTAAGTAATCACCTTTTTTATTAATTGTTAAGTCCATAATTTTGTTTTTACTGTTATGGTGTACAATAAAGAATATATCTATCTATCTATCTATCATACGTCCATACATACTTTTAAGTATAAGTAAGGGATGTGCAATAGGTACTGAGATCTGTTATGCGTCTTAATGACACGATACTAACCTTGCTTTTGCGTTTATTCATTGGACTTTTAATATAACTTGATTTTATCAAATTTTCAGAACTGTATACGAAAACAATGGAAAATGGAGTAACCTTATTGCTATCATCTGATGTTCTTGAGATATCGTTTAACAATGCAACGTTATACACTTGGTGTGAAGCTCACATGAACTAGTGCTGTGTGCTTACAATGCACAATGGTTAGACGATTAGAAACCACTTGTCTCGAGAAATCTGTGTTTATTTAAGCAAATATAAAGCGGCAGTAACTTAATGGCTAAAGGGTCAGCCTTCGAGAGGTCGCTGGTGGGAACCCTACCCAATACACTATTGCTGTGAACTCATTCCAGACAAGCATATTTAGCTTGGTTGGAGAGGTTGATTGTAATGTGAATTCTACCTACGTTGCTAGCTGTCTAAGCAAAAACTGCCCTATAATATACAACGTCTAATTTAAAGGGTATATACATACCGAGTGCACGGCTTCTTTGGATGATAACAAACGATATGGCAAGGGTTTTGTAATCCTATGTCTACATGTGTGGAACTTATTAGAAATTTCAATACATTGGTACCAGAGACCGAATTTTTCAAATTAAGAAGAACGAAGAGAATTATCGTTTTATTGGCAAGTGACGTGGAAAGTGATGACCCTCATAGTGCTGTGACACGTTTGTTATTATTGGTATTCAAGAAATATATGATACCGATAATTTGGGGTCAATTCTGTGAGTTACTTATTTTGAGCTGAAACTGTGCATAGAGACTCCATACCAGATGTTGTCTTCAGTCCTTTTGGATAGATATGGGGTTTCCGTTACTATGGCAGTCTAACCGGATGGTAACGGTACTAGTGTTTTACATGGAGCGTCTGCCTATCTGACCTCCACAACCCAATAACTGGGTGACTCGATGTACGAGATGAGATGTACAGACGCCAGCACGTCAATCTACCCCAATCTGTCAAATTATATCAATCGAACATTAACCTTCCACTATTGTGATAAGGTTGAAAATCTATTAAAGAAATTTGACAGATTTATTTAGGTTGATGTGGTGGTGTCTGTACAAATGACAACCGAGAATGACGCGTCGGCTTGACGGACTATCCGAGGCTCAGAGGAATTTCAATATATTAGGACGGTCACCCATCCACAAATTGACCTTGGCAAGCCTTGTGGCTGTTATTATTTAACCACGCGCTTCTTCTCCTTCCTTCCTTATTGGGGTAAAGGGTATCGTTTTACCTAGCTATGTACTGGGTTGCAGAGGTCAAATTGGTAGTCGCTCCATGCAAAACAATAGTACCTTCTTACTCAGGTGTATCCGGTAAGACCGGAACCCGACGCTGACGTCATATTTTACGAATACAGTAAAAAAAGAACAGAAATAATATACAAACAAAAATATGAAAATCCCCTCTTGGTTGTGTTATACCTTCTTGTCGCACCAAGCGCTTTTCTTCCACATTTATTGTACGTACAGCCAAGCTGTGGAACTCTGCCGTGAACAGGCATCTTCTAGACTCGCTCGTTCCATCGTAGACCTCATCTATCGCTTACATCAGGCGAGATTGAGGTCAAGAGTGTGCTCATTCAGAATAAAAAAAAAATCCAAATTTAAAAAATATAATACGTAATTACGTAGTGATGTGTCTACAAGTTGCACCAAATGGAAGTCCAGATCAGCATGTGCCAGGCAAATATGTCTGACGCTGGTACTCTGCTGGATCCCAGTAGCGAGGACGTCGAGCAGTTGTAGAACAACGAAGAATCAATGAACGGATGAATGAAAGAATGGATTAATGAGAGAACGAACGAAAGAAATGAATGAATTAACACATTTTGGAAAAGGATAAGCTGATGAGAATGGATGCCAAAATGTCATGAAAAGGCTACGTTATTCATTGAAATCTAAACTTTTGGGGACCATTTTACATACCTTGACCTTTTAAGTGGGTAAAAAGGTTTTAATTTCGGCAGGGACTGAGAAATGCAACTTTTTTGCGGCTTTGTTGTTCGTTTGAGTTTGGGGCGGGAAGCTCGACAAACAACAGGATTTGAGCATATTGCTGGATATAGAGGGGCTTGCGTTTTGTAGGTCACCTCGTGAAGTGCCTGTTAGGATAAGGGGTATATACAGAGACACAGCATTTCATGCCTGTTGACAGCAATTTGCTGTTTCATATTACCTTTTTTCCTTTTTTGATTAAAAACTGTGCAAGTATATTTTATAATAAAAAAAAATAGAACAAGCAATGTAAAACCCCTCCAACAAAACTAATATGCTTGTATCTGGAATGGGTTCACGGTAACAATGTAAAGGGTGGGGTTCAAACCCGCGGCCTCTCGATCACAAATCAAACACCTTAGCTATTGACGCTTCTGAAGTCACAATTTAAAACTGCGTGTTTTTTAGGGTTCCGTAGCCGAATGGCAAAAAACGGAACCCTTATAGTTTCGACATGTCTGTCCGTCTGTCTGTCTGTCCGTCCGTCCGTATGTCATAGCCATTTTATTCCGAAACTATTAAGACTATACATGTAAAACTTGGTAGGTAGATGTATTCTATGAACCGCTTTTCGATTTTAAGAGAAAATTTAAAAAACATTTAAAATAAAGGGGGCTCCCCATACATGGAACTGAAACTGAAAATATTCTTTTTCATGAAACCTATACGTGTGTGGTATTTATAGACAGGTCTTTAAAAATGAAATTAAGGTTTCTAAAATGACTTTTTTATAAAGTTAATCATTTAAAAGATATACGCTTCCAAAGTGGTAAAATGTGTGTCCCCCCCCCTCTAACTTCTATAATAATGAAGTGAAAATTTTTAAAAATCCATATGTTGTAGATCTTAATGTAAACTTTCAACCAAAATTAGTTTGAACGAGATCGAATCGGCAGTTTTTGAGATACAGTATATTTTATAAAACCGCAAATATAACTTTGTAATTCATACAAATACTATGAAAAACAAAGTTATTTGGCGTAGTTGTAAAAATTGTAAATAAGCTAGTTTTAAGAAATTTGTAAGGTTTTTGTTTATTTTTTCAAATAAATATAGTAAGTATATTATATTTATTATAGTTACTACGGAACCCTTCATGGGCGAGTCCGACTCGCACATGGCCAATTTTTTAATTATTTTTTTCGAGCCATTTGGGTGTGAATACCCTTGGATCGTCGGGTCCGAGTACTCAAAAATTATTCAAAGATCTTTCCAGACGCCTAGTTGACATTTCGCGTAACCGAAGAGCTGGCTTTTACTTTGGACAGAGGTTAAGCATAGTCATACAACGAGGCAATACTGCCAGTCTTTTGGGCACATTACTAGTTTTTACATTACATTTATTTATAGTTTAGGACTTTTATTTAAGTTTATTCAAAATTTAATTATTAAATAAAGAAAGAATTGAAAGCAAAAACAATCAAAACAATAAAAGTTACAAACTAAACTTAACGGCAATCTAAAAGCAACCATCAAAAACTTCATCCTCAAGGCTGTCGGTTGGTAACGTGTCGAAGAGACTGCGGCAATGCCACGTTGTATGGCAGTACTTAGCCTTTGGCCAAAGTAATGCCAAAGTAATAGGCAGCACTTGGGTCATGGGAAGTGACAAACAGCTTTTTAATTATTATTTTTTGAAAGACTGTGAGCACAAGGGCTCCACGATCCCAGAGTTTCGTCCCTATATTATCGACCCGTTTGGGGTCGAAACTCTTTACGCCGGTTAAGGTTTAATTTTGATAAAAACGAGCATCGCATAAAGAAGTTAATACTACCAGCATTAGACGACAAATTTATAAAAATAGCCCAGAATACAGAAGCATAAAATTTGAATAAATTACCACAAAAATCACTATGTATTTAAAACCAAATTCAAGTCGTTACTATTAGAAAAATCTTATTATATTATTCTAGAATTTATGGAAGATAAAAACTTCTAAATTAATTTTAATTATAATAAATATATTCTTGTTCTATATTTGATATTTTCAAACTAGTCATTTAGTTTAATTTTAATATAATATAAATTGATCTTTATTTGTGTTACTTTACAATATTTTAGTTTAAGGTCATTTGCTGCGCCTTAACAGGGTGAAATATGTATTAGATCTTCTTTTAGGCAATTTGGGGCCCCCCCGGTCACTAATAATAAGTCGAGTAAATTTTACTTATTGCACAATACACCATTTTATTCCATTTTTAGCGGAACGGAGTGTCCTTGAGTTGCCCGTTGGTCCGGGGCCACGGTGTCTCGTTAGAACATTCCCCTAACCCCAGCATGCAATGGCTTAACACGTCGTCGTGCCGTCGACCAGGGCCTGGTTTGTATCGGCTTATCCGGGGAAACCCGGCCATCCGTCTGTGTTTCCCCGGATTTGTCCTAGATTGCAAAGCGTCCGGGGTCATCCGGGGGGATTTTCCCTGTAAGCGTCCGGGTTAAAACCCGGACACTTGTTGCTCTTACAGGTGCTAAAAAGCACAATCTGTATTAATTTCTTATTGTATTTCATGTCATTGTTTTTATAGTGTTGATTTAATAAAAGATGGAGACTATATTTTAAAAAATATAGCGTTCTATAATATTATCAGTAAATAAAAACCATAAGTAACGTCGTTGGTTTTGTTTTCAACTTCGAAAATATATTTTCCTAGGGCGTCCAGTAAAAAATTAAGATTTTAGTTTGGGATTGAAGTCTTTGTCTGAGGCCGGCAATTTAGGTGATAGCAGACCTATCCTAACTAACCGGTGGGCGACCTCTGCTCGCCACCCGCAAGCCTGCGCCTACAGTGGCCGGAGATCAGTATGCGATCCCTAACGCCCGTGGCGACTCCTGTGGTGGCTGGGGCGCGAGGAAGAGAGTTGTCTCTCCCTAACGTGTTCATCACTAGCATGACTGCTTCGCAGAAGGAACGACTGCATCCTATTCCTGCTCGCCCCGCACCATGCTCTGGACCAGAGACGAGCGACGAATACAAATACATACAAAACACACATACACACCTCAATGACACATTAACGGCATACCTTCACTTCTTTTGATTTGTAAAAGTATAACCCTCATTTTTAATTTTGCGATGTTTAGTAATTGTCCTAGAGCAGTAAATTGTTCTGGTTTGTGACATTGTTGCGGGGGGACACTGATCTTCTAAGATACATGTACTCAAAGGTCAGGGTTTCAATGAATTATTACCTAGCAAAATACCTCTCAATGTATGTACTTCTACTATACTATACCATTTCAGGTTTTTAGCCACGCGTTTTAGCCATTTTCCCATAAATAAAAGGATTTCCGCAGTCGCAGTGGGAGCGCCAGCACAATATATGATGATCTGAAGCAATAGTATGGACACAAGTTACATCCAAACCTTATGTTATCCCATAACTCAGCGATCCTAGAATGAAAACAAAATCATTGTTAACTTCACGCACAAAAGCAATATGGCGAGATCAATGCCTTAGGCATTCTCTGTCAGTCCACTAATTGACTAAAAGTCAAAAGAATCAGTTTACATTTTGTTATTTTGGCATGATTCTTAACTATGTACATATATTAAGTCAGCGATAATCTAGGTAGACAGGTAGTCGCCAAGATCCGGTACAAACACGAGTCATTTTTAAGGTCAAAAGCTCTTCACCACAGACTACGGCATGAACCACTCTAATATAATAAACTAGTTCAGATGGTTATTAGAAAAGAACCATTATAGTGTTCAAGAATACTTAGAGGATGTCACTAGTAATGTAATAAAACAAATCAGCAGTTATTCGAACATATGTTACAATTACAATACTATTCATTTATTATAATTAAAATACAATTTCAATGTTACAAATTTAGTTTTTTAAGATCTAGATATTTTTTATTCCTAATTGTAATTATTTATAAGATAATACTTAATATAAGTTTTGTGTTTATTTTTTAAGACATATTTGTACGCCATTTCATGGCAGGATATGCTGGTAACCAGGAATTGTAAAATCTATTGTACCATATTCTAGCAAATATTTTGATTTGATTCGATTTAGCTATGCCTGTGATTTTGTTCGCGTGGGAGGTTTTCCGGCTTAAATCCCGATCCTGTGAGAATTCTGGGATAAAAATTAGCCGATTATGATTATTTTAGAATTTGGTTGACTACATTCTGATTCGTTCTACAGTTTTGGTGTCACTGAGTGACATGTCTTCGGATTTTCGTTCCTAGAACGTGCCGGTTTCTTCATTGTGTGTTCGTTCACTAATTTGAGAGCAATGGCGATGATATAGATTACACAAGGTAATGTGCCTGACTTGCTTCGAACCCACGCCCTGCAAATCGCAAGTCGAGCCCGTTACAACTGGGCTACATACTGCGCATGTAAGCCTATGAGAAATTAAAAAAAAAATGATCTGTTTACCCTTTTATAGATATAAGTTCCCATATTTGGGAGGTAACCCCAATGAGATCCTTTATTTATATGAAAAGGGTAGACAGGCGGCGCGAGTCGACACGGTGAGTTTTGTGTGTCAGGAACAGAATCGAGTGTTTAGTGATACATGTGACAGTGGTAGCGGTGTCGCTAACAGAAAACGAACGAGAAAGAGGGTAGACCGATTTATCTGCTCATAAACTTCTTCTACTTCAGTTCATCCGTGATCACGGCGCTTGCAACAGTGCCGGAATATCGGAAACTCAAAACAATAAATACACATGGTAAATGTCCCGTTTTAAGTTCTAATGAAACTGTTAGTGATCATGTTAGCTTAAAAACTTATAATGCGATAACTGGCCAGGCCGCCGAAACGCTTCAGAGCTCTGTGCTCGCGATGTCCAACAAATTACGATAAAAAATCTGGGTATTCTGCCCAAGGTTATTCTTACATACTTTTGCAAAAAGTTTTCCTTAACCTCCTTGTTAAGGAAAGCTGTACAATATTTAGGTATCATAAGTTATTACTATTATCCGTGCAGTTCGTGGCTAAGTAATAGCAGCTGCATGGGTCGATTTCCTAGGTAAAGCAACGCTTGTTGAGGCCGATCCGTGGATGAGTGACCGTCTTAACATAATCGACATTCGTCTGTGTCTCGGAAAGCCCGTTAAGGTGTTGGTCCCGGCTGTCGGCTGTGTACAGAAGTCAGAAAAACACATGGTCTTACCGAAGAGTATCGTGCTGCCTAGCCATGGTTGTAGAGGTCAGATAGCCAGGCGCTCCATGTATTATGTTTAGTATACGTATTAATATATGTACTAGTACCACAGATTACTTAATAGTTAGCTAGCTAGCTACACTCGCGTCAGGGACACGTGACCCTGATCGAAAATTCGTAAGACGGGCACTTTTTAGTACAGTGACCTCTATGTGACTTTATTGAAACTAATACAGCCCCAAATGACTTTGTTTGCCACAGTCAAAGCTACAAGCGTGCATCAATTACTTCGTTACAATAGTTATAAGAAAACTGTCTAGATGGCGTTGTGATTGAAGTTAACGTGTCGAATATTCTAAGAGATAAACTTTTTAATGTAATATAAATTGTCATGTTTGTGTACGATAGTGCAATAAATAAATATTGTATTCTACCACATAAATGATAGTACTTTTATACTGATAATTAAAGCAATTCGTGCAAAATTATTCCCTAACCATTCCAAAATATCAAAAATGCACAACGTTAATATTCAAGTTTTCACTTCTGCCGGTACTCCCGGAGTTCAACCCGTTTTTTTTTATTGATAATAGGTTTGCGTTTGACCTTGTTTGACTTACCATCAGGTGAGATGGTTCACCTGATGGTAAGTGATGATGTGGTCGAAGATGGAGCACGCTTGCCTAGAAGTAACCTATTCACTCTTGACGACCCTTAGGTTATAGCTATCGGGAAGCACAGACGCAAGGAATTCCAATCCTTAGCCGTACGCACAATGAAAGTATTCCCAAAACGTTTAGTGCGTATAGGTGCGATGTCCACCATGTAACGATGGCGCTTCGCCGTTTGTCTTGTAGTCCGATGATGGAACGGGCTTGACGGAATTAGATGTGTAATTCCATTGCACACTCCCCGAAATGTAACCGATAGAAAACCGATAGACCTAAACCTAATATAAAATAAAATGTAGCTTTTGCTTGTGAGAATCTAGATTTCAACACAGTCACAGAGTCATAGGCCACTATTCAAACCTACGGCATTCTGGTTTGAGAAAACCGTCACCTTTTCTACGTTTGATTGCCACATAACATATTATTTTTTACACTGATTTATTCAAATTTTATGATTGATTTAAGATTTGTATTTTGGAGCCGCGAAAACGTGTCATGCGCTCAAAATGGCAGGGTCGCCATGTAGAGAACTAGTGTTATTGAAACGAGTGAAGCCGATCGGTGACCATTTACAAATTATACCTACTCTACAAGAATCTTATACTAATGCAATTTATGCTATGCTACTAATCCTACTAATATTATTAATGCGAAATTTTGTGAGGATGTATGTATGTTTATTGCTCTTTCAAGCAAAAATCACTGAACGGATCTCGATAAGTAGATAGTTGATATCTAGCAATAACATATAGGCTACTTTAATCTTGGAATTCCCACGGGATCGGGATTTACGGGGGAAAAACCTCCCACGCAAACGAAGTCGCGGCAAAATCTAGTTTTATAATATAGGTCTTACTTACTAAGTACTGAATAATACATCTATACTAAAATAATGAGCTGAAAAGTTTCTTTAAACGCGCTAATCTTGGAAATTACTAGGTGAATTTGGATGTTTGGTATGAAAGTAGCATTAAGCTTGTGGAAAGTTATACGCTACACTAAGTTTTACCCGACTTCAAAAAAGGAGGGTAATGTTTTTATCGTGATAAAGTCCTCGGGAGAGAGGCGCGCGCCACTGCTAGTGTTACATACATACACCTCAATTATTAACAAAGGTTGCATTACATACCTACGCTTACAAGTATATATGTACCTATCTCATTTATAATAAGTGATCTAGACTCTAGATTAAACGAACCGGTACTCCTTGTCCACCTGGTCTTGACTTACATATGCAAGGTTTATAATCGAACTATAAAAATTATAACACTCATACGTTCCAAGCATGTGGTATTGGCTCAATTAAAACGGTCACGTGTTTTTGTGTTCTAGGTCGTATGTTCGAACTTCGAACCCAGGATGGTCCTATGTGTTTCTTCTTACGGTCTTTTACCTCAATAGGAAAAAAAGGGACCGGATTCTTTTTTGTTTTTATTTCTTCCATTGTTTGCTTCTATTTGGGACTGAGAAATGTCCCAGACTTGGACATCACTCGTTGGATTATTTTGACTTCGCAAACTATTCATACTGCAGTCTGTTTGCTTTTCACATTTGATTTTGATTCTGATTCATCGATACCCTTGTCCCTTGTATCGGTTTCTGACTCCCAGGAGATGTTTTCAGAGAAATCTGCACAGAGTTCTGCATATTGTGCTTATTGGACTGGTTTCCTGGGTCCTGGATTATCAGAGGTCTTATGACCAGTGAGACTAGGCCATCATCATCCGACACCCACTTAAACCTGGCTAATTTTTTTCTTGAAGTCAATCGTTTAAAAGATATACACTTCCAAAGTGGTAAAATGTGCTCCCCCCTATAATTTTTACAATAATAGAGTGAAACTAAAATATATGCTGTATATCTTATTAAAAACTTTCAACGATAATTGGTTTTCTAAAACCACAAATATAACTTTGTATTTCATACAAACACTTTATTTCAGATAAACACTGAAAACAAAGTTATTTTGCGCAGTTACTACGGAACCCTTCATGGGCGAATCTGACTCACACTTAGCCAAGTTTTTAATATTTATTTATCTATAAAAGGTAGCTTCACAGCTTACAGGAATTAATACTAGGAAAATTGTGCGAAATATCGACACGAAAGAAGTCTCGAGTAACAACTAGTTTCAAATAAAAGAGCAAAGAAATCAACTTTTAAAAGAACTATACCTAGAAATACTTTATGAACTCTTGTCCTATCCGTTTCCGAGAATCGTCATAAAATCTATTGTTTGTGTGTTTTTTTATATTACTTCTGTAATCTTGGAATTGGGAACTTGATAATTGTAATTTCTATGAGACGTCTTCAGAGAATTTGAAAACAAAGATATACTTTCTAAAAAAATCTAAAAATACCCCACTGCGGTAAAAAGCCAAAGATTAAAGTAAATTTTACAGTAAACCAAAAATAAACTTATTTTAACATTACTAAAGTGTCAAGCAAGCGGGGCCTATTTCAACATCCATATTAACAAATGCGAAAGTCTGTCAGTCTCTCTGTATACATATTTGTTACGTTTACACGGCTAAACCACCGCACCGATTTGGATGAAATTTGGAATGAGAATAGCTGAAAACTTAGGGTCTAACATAGGCAATTTTTTTTCAAAAATAGGGCATGAAAGTTTGTATTGTTGAGATATTAACTAACGTGAGTGAAACCGCGGGGCACAGTTAGTGAAATTATAAAAAACTGGCCAAGTGGGATTCGGACTTGCGCACGAAGGGTTCCGTACCATTTTCTATAAAAACGGCAAAAAATCATGTCTGTTGTATGGGAGCCCCTCTTAAATATTTATTTTATTTTGTTTTTAGTATTTGTTGTTATAGCGGCAACAGAAATACATAATTTGTGAAAATGTCAACTGTCTAGCTATCGCGGTTCTTGAGATACAGCCTGGTGACAGACAGACGGATGGACAGACAGCGAAGTCTTAGTAATAAGGTCCCGTTTTTATATTTTGGGTACGGAACCCTAAAAATGGAGTTGGTCCCGATTTGTAATTAAAAATAAAAACTCACTTTTCTGGCTTCCCTGCAGTCGGGTAATAATACTTCTTTGACAAGGTTAGTGACGTCACTCAGAATTGAGCATAATAGTCATGACAACATCGTCTACTTAGCCTTTCCCCCCATAAGGTCAGCTTCCAGTCTAACCGGATGCAGCTGAGTACTAGTGCTTTACATGGAGCGACTTCCTATCTGACCTCCACAACCCAGTAGGTAACACAATATTCCTTGGCTAGACCCAGAGCCGGATTAACCCTGTCAGAGGCCCTAAGGCAATGGCATTCGCGGGGCCCCTTTTCTTACTTTGACTGACCAAATCGTGTGTGAACTGAGGAAACGCACATTAAGGGCTGTGGTTTTTAATATATTTGTTTACTTATTCCCAAATTTGTTCTAAAATTGTTTTAATTCGACTACTAAATCTAACGATTTGTATTTTGTGAGATAACAGTGAGGTCCGTAAGTTCACACGCACATCAAATTCTCGTTCAAAGAAACATGTTTTCTTGGTGCGTGCACTGGGCCTGGGCCTCTAGTTGATGCGGGGCCCCTAGGCAGTTGCCTACTCCGTCTAATGGTTAATCCGGCCCTGGCTAGACCAGTGGCAGACTTACTGGCTCCTAACTTCCCGTAACGTCTATCGTAACCAAATAACAGCCGAGACCAATGTCTTAACACGTTGAATGCCAACGCGGTCAGTGCTGACCGACAGTGAGCTTTCCCTTCAGGCCAAGCAAAAATCACAGTTCTATCCAAGATCAAATGTTTTTTTAATTGTTGATTTGACGGGAAGCCAAACTCAAAAAAAAAATTAGATACTTATATCTAATGTCCAAATGTATGTTTTCATTAACAAGTCAACTTTAATTATGGAGATATTAAACGCCGGGCAGCACTGACCGACGCGGCCCGAACGGCAAGTCTAGTTGTCGGCCATCACTGACCGACGCGGCCTGAACGGCAAGTCTAGTTGTCGGCCAGCACTGACCGACGCGGCCTGAACGGCAAGTCTAGTTGTCGGCCAGCACTGACCGACGCGGCCTGAACGGCAAGTCTAGTTGTCGGCCAGCACTGACCGACGCGGCCTGAACGGCAAGTCTAGTTGTCGGCCATCACTGACCGACGCGGCCTGAACGGCAAGTCTAGTTGTCGGCCATCACTGACCGACGCGGCCTGAACGGGAAGATGCATTTTTTTCTTGGTGTTAACGTGCTTTCCGAGGCACGAGGGTTACACATCGCCAACTTCCAAACTCCGGGCTACTACTGAGAAATTCCTTACAGAAAAACTGAATAGAACTTTTTGCCCGAGCCGAGAATCGAACCCGAAGCGTTATGCTCAGCAGTCAAGCTCGCAACCTCTCGACCAACGAGACAGTTAGGCATAACAACATAGTAAGTAAATTACAATATCTCTCCCGTGGTCGATTTCTTTTGTAGGCTGTCCCTTTCTCTCTCATAACTTTGTCTCTTTTCCACCTCAGGGTTTTTGAACTCCGCTTCTTAAGATTTCCTCTTAAGATCGGAAAGCTCTCAGTCTGGATTGTGTACTATGTACAGAAATAAAGTCTTTGAAGTCCTTAGTCCAATTATATAGGTCTTTGAAACCTCCATATGAAATGGTGCACATAGTGATAAATATTACGTCTACCAATTACTTTTGGGGAAAATATGATTCAGATTCATGATTTTTTTTATTTTTTTTTAACGAGATCTAAGAATGTGGGTATAATTCACACTGCTGACAGCTCTTTGAGGCGCGCCTGGAACACGACGCGCCGCTGACTCAGGCCTGGTCCTTACCGAACGGTGAGCTACCCCTGCTCGCCGTCCGCAAGCCCACGTCTACGGTGGCCGGAATCAGTACCTGACGCCCGGGGCGTCTCCCGCGGCGGCTGGAGCTCAATGTATAATGAATGGACTATTTATCTCGTTCACTAACACCCTGACGATACTATTATGCAAGGCGTATGTCAACGAAGAGAAAATCAGAATGAACTTGTTGAGAAATATTATTTCATTGGCTATGAAAAAACCAGTTTGATAGATATAGCATTACATATGTAATTGGAAAACTTGGCTGTGTTTATAATGACCTTATGAATGAATTATAATTTTTATTAAGAATACTATCAATGTAGATTTCACATTACTAGCAATATTGTTAACCTCTTCAACTAAGGTAAATATGCGTGTGTCTGAAATGGGTTCTCGGCAATAGTATAGTGTTTCTAGTGGTTATATTTTGGTGGAGTTGCGGGAACATTTTAACGAGATACCACGATCCCGGAACTTGAATACAACTGAAGGAATAGGGTAAGTTTTTGTCAGTGGAAGTCTGACACTCCCTTCCACTCCACACTGAACGGGAAAAACCAACGCGAAAAACCATCCAAATGATTCCTTCATTTGATGGTTTTTTATCCGAAAAAAAAAATTATATGTTAAAAGCTTTTCTATACCCAGTTTAGGAGAAAACTAAACTCAAAAGTAAAAGCTAAGTCTAATTTTAGCCTTTCATGTACTATAAACACCAACCTGGACTTCACCGGAACTTCAATATATCTATGAAGTGACATGTCATGTTCTGTGTGAGCGCTCGATAACGGATATATCCCAGTTTTTGAAGCAGCATTTTCTATTTGATGCTCAACAACAAGTTTGCAACTTGTTTTTAGATAGTATTACAATGTTCTAATACTTTTATTCTTTAGTTAAACGAGATAAAATATAATTAAAAATAACGATGACACGATTGGCGTAGTGGTTGAGCGATCGGCCTTTGTGCTTTGTGTCACGGGTTCAATTCCTGCACAGGAACGAATTATTGTATGTCCTACAAATAGTTATTCCCAGTCAGAGTATTTGTATAAATTCACTCACGATTCAGGAGAAAACCTTAGTGCAGTTTTTATGTAAAAAAAAACGATAATTTGGAAAGTTGACTAAAGTCGAGACAAGAGAACACACTAAAAAATTTAACAAGAACACAAGTGTAAATACAAAGTAACACGATACACAACTTTCGAAAACTCGTTACGCCACGTTCAATAATTATAACTCGCAACTTTTCTCAAACGGGGTTACTTTGCGTCTTAGCTTACCAAAAAAGGGGAAAAATCAAATATAACAACAAGAAAATCGACTTACCGGCAAGGAGCACCAGGAGCATAACCGCGAAACAGGCATGCGGGGACCCCCGCGGGGGCGGTACCCAACCCGCCATTGGCCGAGCGCAGGGGGCGGTTTAACTATGAAAACACAGCCTTCACCCACGAAACCTTCTCACAATACACTTACACGCACAAAATAAGAAAAATACTGTGACAGTTATTTTGCCGCGAATTTTGACTTTGACGTTTTGATTTTTTCACGGCGCACCGGTACGTTCGCGCTCAGCCACCGCGCGCCATTGACTACACTTTCACTCGCGCTTCAAACGCTGATTGCGTCATTTGTTTACTTTCACTTGTAATCAGTCGGGTTCGAGATTATTGTTTAACTTTTTCGTTTAACTTACAAACTATTTTTATTGTCGAAGTTACTGTGCAGTCTTAGTTTAGAATTGGCTGAGTGATGTGTCGACATGGGAACTGAAATCTGTTGGGAAAGTTTAGAGAGTTCATTGAACTGTGTCATTGCAAAAGTCTAGCTTTTAAGTACTTTAATAATGCTACTAAAGTACTCAAAAGCTAGGAGATGTTTTAGAAAATATTAATTTTGTTGTTTTTTCTTTAAATAAACTGGTGCGTCACATTTTTTTATTACTTTTAGTCGAAAACTTCTAAGTCAAAGCTTATTTTTAATTCGCAAAAGCTCTTCTTAACTATGAAGTATGGCCATTGCTCCCAAAGCGTTGCATAAGCGAAAAATGTACATCGTGCAAGCAAGCGTAGCATTGTCTTGTTATTACACTGAAACCTAATTTACAATTACATCTATCAATCGTGACTGTCGTAAAAATGCTATAAATATAATGAAACTACTTAACAACTTTATTTTTTGTAAAGTTTAACAGGTTTTTTGTAATAAACCTAGCTAATATTTGTATATTAGCTTCATATAAAATCTTACCTTGTATTAAAATTAAAAAATCTTGTATAGACCATTTTCTTCTGATTTTATACATTTTTCGATGGCAGTACTTATACGTCTTTCTTTAGAATACATTTTCTTTATAAAAAAATATTGAGCTGGCAATAAAACATGCATGAAAATCAAGCATCAATTCAAGCACAAAAATCTAGAGGTACACAATTCACAAAGCTTTACAAAACAGCATAATTATTTCATTAAGGAACGAAATTCGGTCTCTTCTGTAGTGTATTTTTTACTACCAAAAATAAAAAAAAATTACATTGACGTATATTCAATCATAATATTTTACTCGTGTGTATGTCTGTCTGCCTGTGGAAGCCGCTATATTTTTCGGAAATTACTGATATGATTATTTTAATTTTATAAGATCCAAACACAGCCATTTTTTAATATTGAAATATAATTTTTTGAATACTAGATGATGTCCGCAACTACGTTCACGTATAAATTTCATTTTCTTGAGTTAAAAAGCAGCAAATGCACATAGCATTTTCAGCCTATAATCTAATTCTGCGCCAAAAGTCATCGATATCGGCTCAACTCTTTTGGCGTTATTGATTTACTGTCGCATAATTTGTAAAAGTATTGATTTAATTATGATTTTCATAGACGATAAAGTACACGGAACATTAATTCTCAGTCCATAGACAAACTAAACATAGCAAGTCACGCATCAAAGCACAGAACGAGGAAATTAATGTAATTCAAGTAAACCATGTAACTGCTGTGTCGTAACTCAAACAATATTAACTTACACCAGTACTGATAATATAGCTTCTTACATAGGTATTGTGGGAAAGTGGCAAAATGAGGAAATGTTAGACAATCATAAAAAAACCGGCCAAGTGCGAGTCGGACTCGCGTCCGAAAGGTTCCGTACCATTATCTATAAAAAACGGCAAAAAAAAAATCACGTTTGCTCTATGGGAGCCCGCCTAAAATATTTATTTTATTAACCGACTTCAAAAAAAGGAGGTTTACAATTCGTCTTGAACTTTTTTTTTTTTTTTTTTTTTTTTTTTTTTTTTTTTTATGTATGTTACCTCATAACTCGGAGACGGCTGGACCGATTTGAAAAATTCTTTTTGCGTTTGAATGGGTATACTTTCTAGTTGGTCCCATTGTTACGAAATCCGGATCTGATGATGGGATCCTGGAGAAATCGAGGGAACTCTTCAAATATTATAGGTACACCTATAGCGTTTTGGGTATTTCTTATAGTACTTTGAGCAGTTGCTTCCGAAAAGTACCATTTGGGGAAGTTGAACTGATGAAGAAGACCACAGATGGCTACTGAAACTCCTCAATAATAAGTATTTCGTGGATTGCGATTCGATTACTTGAGTATGGATGTTAAACACTTTATGCTCGTCACAATACATATGGTGATGTAGAGCTGATGGTCAAGTACCAGGAGAACTCCTCAAAAATTAACGGCTATGCATCGGGAAAAGCAATATTTTGTAAAAGGTGATAAGTTGTTGACATTATGGCTTTTGTAACTAGATAAATTACAAACCGACCCACTAAAAAGCGTGAAAAAAAACTTTTTAACAAAAAATAGAACCGACTTCCATATAAAAACACTACAAAGGCAAAAATAACTTTAATTTCGGAAGGCGGTGTCTTTAGTTTTGTATATATTTTCGTTTTTGACACCGCCTTCCGAAATTAAAGTTATTTTTGCCTTTGTAGTGTTTTTATATGGAAGTCGGTTCTATTTTTTGTTAAAAAGTTTTTTTCTGTTTTTAGTATTTGTTGTTATAGCAGCAGCGACAGAAATACATCATCTGTGAAAATTTCGAATCAGACAGACAGACAGCGGAGCCTTAGTAATAGAGTCCCGTTTTTACACTTTGGGTACGGAACCCTAAAAGGTACTAATAAATCAAGAATTACTTGCAACTGTGATGTTTCCGGATTCACCAACAGAGGGCTTAATATTTATTTATTAAAACTTTATGCAACACAAAATGTACAAAGGCGGACTTAATGCGTTTGGAATTCTCTACCAGTCAACCATGGGTGGGGAAGAGCAACATCGCGTGCTTAGCTTTATAAGGTTATTAAATGTATTAGTTTATTATAGTACGTATAAGTTAGTAACTTATTAGTAATCTGTGGTATAAGTATCTCTTCACCACTAATGGTTGACTGATAGAGAATGCTTACAGCATTAAGTCCGCGTTTGTACCTATGTGCATGAAGTGTAAATAAATAAATAAGATTATTTTGTGTATTTTGTTTAACATAGCATGAGTTTTAGTGTATTCGTTTATTTATAGTTACTGTTAATGTAAGTAAGTATTCTATTTGTCTGGCCAAGTTTGTTGTTTTGATGGGCCAAGTTTGCCTGTAATAAATGGTTTGATTGATTGATAACATGGCAGGTGCATAAAAAAACCAAGTAACTCGATAATATATTCCAAGTGAAAGTTTTATGATAAGTATATAATAGATATATCTACGTATATATGACTAACATAAACTTACAAACATATATATCATAAAAAACTGCTACTTAAACAGTAAACTAGAAATACTTTTGTCGTTTTCAAAAGTTATCACTGTTTCTTTCACACTCATCTACTAGTCTGGTCAATTTGAAAGAAACAAAGCGATAGTTTTTGAAAACGACAAAAGTATTTTAAACTCATACTGAGCCTATAGAAACCCGTAACTATACATATATGTATAGCTACGATGAAAAAAAAAACTATATAGAAAAAGAAAAAGTTACAAAGGAACTGACATGTATGTTGTTATGGCTAGTCAGAAACCTATAAACCTGACACTAATGTGGCCAAGGAGTGGGTAACGAGAATGTTCTGGGTCACGAGAATGTTCTGGGTCGCGGGCATGTTCTTACGAGATACGCAGGGCCGAGCCGTCCCTATGTGCGATGTGTGCGGCGCACACAGGCGCCAAGGCAGAAGGGGCGCCGGATGTAATGCCAGCATTATTTATTGAAATTATTTTTGTAAAGCTACAACATATTATTCTTTATAATTGAGTAGGTACAAACAATGTAAGTTAAGCCACAGGCGTGAGTATTTTCTTGGGGGACCCCAAGACATACTCACGCCTGTGGAAAAAATCATAGGCGCTTCATAGATTTTGCACACAGGCGCTGTCTTAGGTCAGCGTGGACCTGGAGATACCGCGGCTCCAGAACGCTAGGGCAGCTGAAGGAGCAGGGTGGGTTTTAAGTCAGTAGAAGTCTGACACACCCTTCCGCTCTACCCACAGCGGGAGAAGAGATTTGATGATTTACCCACCCAGAAAAAAGTCGAGCCAAGGGGTATTGTGTTACCCAGTTACTGGGTTGTGGAGGTCAGTTTGGCAGTCGTTCCATGTAGTGTTGCCCAAACGAGAGTCTCGCAAGAGTCTTGCAATTAGCGATTATCCTATTGCTATTTATTAAACGGTAGTTGAGATCTCAGAACAATGTAACAGACTCTGTTACATTGTTCTGAGATCTCAACTAAATAAATAACAATACAATCAATAAATAGCAATAGGATAATCGCTAATTGCAAGACTCTTGCGAGACTCTCGTTTGGGCAACACTAGTTCCATGTATAACACTAATACTGAGAGGCGTCCGGTTACACTAGAAGCCTACCTCAACATAATTGGACAAATGAAATGAAATGAAATATTTATTTTGTAAATTGGTTATAAATAACACTTTTACACGTCATGTTTTTTGCGTGTTTAGTTTAGCTAGATAAGGCCGGTATTTCCTAACCGACTACTCTGAGAAGAAAACCCGAAAGAAACTCAGAGGTCATATTCTCTTTTAAAGTCCATACAATTCGTATTTGTAATGAGAAGCATGTAGGTTCGTATCTGTGGTGTTCTTTTGAGGAAATAACCACGCAAATTTGAGCGGACCTGTATAACAATTTGACGAACAATACCAAAGTAAGGACATTTGGGTAGGCCACACAAGTACTCAAACTGCTTGACATCGTTAAATAAATTATAGTGAAAGTAAAAACAACGAAGAAAGAATAATCTACATAGCCCTCACATTTACAATACCTAATGAAATAATCATTAAAAAAATTGGTATATATGTGGGTAATATTTGCTTAACAGAGGAAATATTTTAATGAATAAAAAATAAACCAACAATCAAAATTTAAAAAATAAAGAAGGCTCACTATATCACTGAAGCAGCTCATTCCCAAGCCTTCTTGTTCTCAATATAATCTTTAACTGTGTAAAAAGCTTTCTGACATAGCTTACGTTTTATAAATAATTTGAATTTATTAATACTAAGTTTTTGAATATGGCTAGGAATTTTATTATAAATACATTGGCATCTAAACGAACCACCTTTTTTTAACCTTGTTTTAGGAATGACATTATGTGTCTTTGTTCCTCGTATTTACCTATGAATATCACTGTATTTTTTAAACATATTAATATTTTTGTGTGCATACAGGAGATTCTCATAAAATAATATACTGAGATGGCACAGTCATAACATTAATCGCTTTAAATTTGGAGCTTAAGGAGTGCTTAGGACTTAATTAATTTATAAATTGCAAAGACGAAGAATAGATTTGTTTAGACAAGCTTTTGCCCTTGGCTCTGTCTACCGACCTATCACATAAAAGCCGTGCTTAATTCTGTGATAATAATGCTTATGTGACTAAGCGACATAACATATTTTTACCAGCAAAAAATAGTTGCCTAAACTCGCACACAATTCTACCCAGTCTAACATGTTGCCAAAAGCTTTTCCAGTTATTAAACCTACTTCAAAAAGTGACTAGAACCTACGTGAAATTGTAATTCTTTTCTCAGAATCTCCCATACAGTTTTCAATTGAGTGCTCTAAGTTATAATATAGCGCGAAGTATTGACTGAATCTATAGCACAAACTGAAATATTACCCAAGAAAAACTGCTTTTAATAGAGTAGACTAGAAGGTGCGCGGAGCTTCGCTCCAGTGGACGCTCATCACGCTATAAACATAGCTCTTTTTTATTGCAGTCGGGTAAAATGCCTAGTTTATAACCTTCCTCAAACTTCAAGCTACTTCCATACCGAATTTCATCCAAATCCATCCAGAACTTTCGAAGATTAGCGCTTTTAAACAAACAAACAAACTTTTCCACTTTATAATATTAGTATAGATGTAGGAGATTTGTTCAAGGCTAAGTCTAAGGCACCTGGCCACGCAATAGATCACCCATGGGATGAACTGCTCAAATCAAGTCTGCAGTGGGCAGCCCACTGCATGAGTGTACCAAAATGACCGCTAACAGGCAAAAGTGTAAATAGCCCTTTCCAAATATTATAAATGCGAAAGTCTTTGCGGATGGATGAATGATACTTAACAGTGATATGATACAGCTAAAACTAGAATATCACATAAGCTGCTTCTTATCCCATCCAGGCGAAATATCGATACCATTGAACGGCTCATTGTTCAAGGGACGCATGCGATGGTTTGATCTAATCAAGTCTCTTGTGTGCAGCCATGTACCAAAATGACCGCTAACAGGCAAAAGTGGCGCAAAATTGTGAATATATGTAATCACAACGGCCCGGAAAACTGGAACATGACATGACAACCACGACCGCTCTGGCAAGAGCGTACCGACTGAGAAGTGGGAGTTTAGTAGCTTTGGGCAATATGAAATGACGTCCCAAACAATATTAAGGAAAAAAAAAAGGTTTAATCAGAATGAATAAGAATTATTAAATCTATTATGGAGCATATTTTGTTTAGTAAGGCTCGTTTGACTACTATCTCACTTGATAATGATGGAGCACATTTGCCTAGAATTAAGCTATTCATATTTGTCTTAAAGATCAGGTTATAACTATCAGGAAACAGATTCTGTTAGGGATGTTTCGTACTCAGTAGCTGTATAAGTTATTTAAGTACTTAATTCCTAAACGTTATGTATGTAGGTATAGGTGGGATTTTGAAAAAGTCCAAAAGAAGGCGATAACCAGAATAAGTGGAATCTGAATTAAGCATTTCGATTGCCAAACTCAACTTGAATGCTAAATATTTTGAGTAAGTTTGCCAAATTGAAATCTTAGTACAGAAATCGAGAATTATTTTCCCCCATAATCAAAATATTAACGCGTGGGAGGGATTTCCCGCGTAAAACCCGATTCCGTGGGAATTCCGGGATAAAAAGTATCCTATGTGTTATTCCAGGATTTCAACTATCTACTTGCCAAATTTCCATCAGATCCGTTCAGTAGTTTTGGCGAGATTCGCGTTTATAATATAGATATTTATAATTAGAACAAAAAGAACAAACTGCAAACTATTAAACCCCATTCCATTTTCAAATCTAACTTTCCTCGCCTACGTTGACGTCACTAGTACGTAATCAACCTACGTAATCGTTGGAGCGTCACTATCTCCAAATTGTTTATGGTACAAATAAGCGTGGGTGCTCAAATATTAAGCTTAGGACTTCTGACCTTTCAACTTATTGCCCGTAAAATCCAGTGCTATCATAGTGTGAACATAGCTTTTAGCCATCTTGGTATGTTTTCTAGATTTTCCTAAAGGTCGGCCTGAGTTGGTAGGTATTTTATAGTTATATAATTTACTAGCTGTTGGCCACGACTTCATTCGCGTGGGAAGTTTTTCCCGTGTAAATCTTGATCCCGTGGGAATTTCGCAAAATCCCGTCTTAGCGAGCACCTACGTCCTAAAAGGAACTCCCATGCAAATTTGAGACTCCCTACACTACCCCTACACTTGTAATTTCGTGATAAGTGAGTGAATCAGAGTGACCTTTCGCTTTTATTGAGGATATTTAGGATAGGTTCGTCGTATTAAATAAAGGTGGTATAAAATAGCTACTAACATAGATTTGTTTTTTTTTACATTTATCGATACTAATACTATGTTTTTTGGTAGAGGAGCTAGAAGCTAAATAATCGTTCTTTGAGGTTCATTTTGATCATTCGCACCTTGAAAGTCAAATCGTTACTAAACGAAAATTTCCACGAATTGAGTTTTTTTTTATGTATTGAAAATAGGTTCGAGTTATTTATACCATCAATCTAAAATATACGTAAACTGCAGGTTAAACTTGTAATTATTCCAAAATATCGTCTTTTTCGCCATCTAGCGTTAAATCACATCGTTACCAAACAAAATATAAACCTAAAAAATATTTTTATAAGTAAATAAAGAAAAACTATTCTAAAGCACATGTCATAAAGTAAACAGATATCTACCATATAAACTCATAAGAAATCTTAATGTGCTTGTACTTAGACTACATTGAGATAGTGAACTGTTTCAAACATTGGCTCTCCTGTAAAATTTGATAATTTCGTTTATTAATGGTTTTATTTTAAAGGTGCGATATGTATCTCGAGATTATTCCATGTCTCGGAAACCACGTCAAGTCGTTGGGCCAGTGTGACATTTGTACGTGTTTAACTGTCGTTACTATCAGAATCCATAAAATCTGACATCTGTGTTACCCAGTTTAGGTAGTGGAGGTCAGATGAACAGTCACCGCTCTATTTAAAACACTAGTACCCAGCTGGATCCAGTAAGACTGTAAGCCGACTCCAACATAATTGGCAAAAGACTAAGCATGACGATGAAGTTAAAATATAAAAAATTGGCCAAGTGCGAGTCAGACTCGCCCATGAAGGGTTCCGTAGTAACTATAATAATATAATATAATATGTATATCTATATGACGAATAAAAAAAAAACCTTAAAAATTTCTTAAAACTAGCTTATTTACATTTTTACAACTACGCTAAATAACTTTGTTTTTCATAGTGTTTGTATGAATTACAAAGTTATATTTGCGGTTTTAGAAAATATGCTGTATCTCAAAAACTGCTGACCCGATTTCGTTCAAACCAATTTTGGTTGAAAGTTTATATTAAGATCTACAGACTTCTATTTTTTTTATTTTTAACTCCATTATTATAGAAGTTAGAGGGGGACACACATTTTACCACTTTGGAAGCTTATATCTTTTAAATGATTGACTTTATGAAAAAGAGGTTTTAGAAACCCTTATATCATTTTTAAATACCTGTCTATAGATACCACACATGCATAGGTTTCATGAAAAAAAATATTTTCAGTTTTAGTTCTATGTATGGAGAGCCCCCTTTATTATAAATATTTATTAATTTTTTTCTTAAAATCGGAAAGCGGTTCACAGAATACATCTACCTACTAAGTTTCACATGTATGGTCTTAATAGTTTCTGAATAAAATGTCTGTGACATACGGACGGACAGACATATCGAAACTATAAGGGTTCCGTTTTTTGCTATTCGGCTACGTAACCCTTATGATAATGATAAATGATCTTTATTTTGCAAATTGGTTATTAAATATCACTTTTACACGTCATTTTTTTTTCGTAAATATTAACTAGATGAGGCCGGTGTTTCCTAACTCACTACCCTGAGAAGAAACACCGAAACAAACTCAGGGTTTCGTCTCTTTTAAAGTCCATACAATCTACACAGGTTTAATTATATGGGAACCGAAAAAAAAACAACGGGAACCTTGTAGGTTTCAGTCTGAGGCGGTCTTTTGAAGAAAGATACTCACAGATTTGAGTGGGCCTGTTCATACAGTGCAAGCATTTGTCAAATGACGTATAGCTCCACTTAGAACAAGGAGCTTAACGATTTGACGAACAATACCACCGTAAAGACGTTTGGGTAGGCCGCAAAAAGCACTCAAACTGCCAGACAATCATATTTAACTCGAATAAAATAACCTACATAGTTCACATATTCACAATCGTTTATGACGATTATGTAGATTAGTCTGAAATGGCCTTTTGAGGAAAGAACCACACAGATTTGAGTAGACCCGTCCCGTCAGTGCAAGCCTTTGTCAGTTAGTCTGTAAGCTCAACTATAGTGTATCCTTTATTTTAAAAAACGGAAACCCTCGGAGTGCGAGTTGGACTCGCACTCCGAGGGTTCCGTACGAACTTACCTAAGCATAAGTTCAATAGTACCTAGCTACATACACATTTATGGTTTTCAGATTTATTTCCTATGCATGTACCGTTCGCTGCTTGAAAAAATTTCATGATTCTAGGTCAACGAGAAGCAGGTACCCTAGTAGTAATTTAAGGGTTAGGTCAAGGGTTTGATTTCATTGTGAAATCGCAAAATATGCGACATTAACAGTTATATCTGTTGATCGCGTTGATGTTCGATTATCACAGTTGAAAGAGATATCTAGATGTTTGTTAATCTTTCACACAAAAACTACTGAACTAGTCTCAATGAAAGTTGTTAAGTTGTTGTTGTTTGGTAAGTTTGGTAAATTTGGTAAGTTGACATTCTGGATTACATCATAGGCTACTTTTATCCCGAAATTCCCACGGAATCGGGATTTATGCGGGAAAGCTTTACTGGTGAACGAAGTCGTGAGCATAAGCTAGTTTCATATAAATTGCAGTTTGATATTACTACGTGATCCTGAGGTAAAGGCTCTTGACAAACAGACGGACACAGATGTGATCCTGTATAAATGTTCTGTTTATTTTTTGGAGGTACCAAACCCAAAAATTAAGAAAATAATCCACAAATTAATTACGTGGCCAAGTACGAGTCAGACTCACCTGTGAAGGGATCCATAGTACTCGTAGCAAGCATAGATTAGCGACAAATAACTTTTTTTTATTTAAGTTTTATTGTAGTGTATTATTTTTCAAAGTGTTTGTATTAATGAAAAACAAATATTTACGGTTGAAAATGTACTATATCTCAAAACCTGCTCATTTTTACCGATTTTCAACACTGTAGTCCGAATAGTTTTGGAACAAAATGGCTGTGACATACAGGACGGACAGACCTGACGAATCTATAAGGGTGCCGTTTGTGCCATTCGGTTACAGAACCCTAAAAAGCCATGCTTCGCTTAATTTTGTCGGAAACGGAAAATCTCATTTCTGTCTAACAAATCATAATGCATGTGTTTCTCCATGTTTCCTGATAGCTATAACCTGGGCGTCTGTAAATCAAGAGTGAATAGGTTACTTCTAGACACGCGTGCTTTATCTTCGAGATGAATCACGTTTGTCTCGAAGTCACCTAGAGGCTCTAAAACCCAAAATACATATAAACACTGCGATATTGCTAAGATGCTAATTACTATTTGTTTTTCATACTCCATCCAATAACTATTTGTATAAAATATTTGCCTTTAATTACACAATACTCGGGCAAACACAGTTCTTCGTGATTCGTTAGCGAAGACGTTTCTAAGGAAATGTTAAAATAACCTTGAGCCGAGTATGGACAACAGCAAAAGTTGGAGGAAATTGCGCAAACATTCTAGGAAGTACTTAGTGAAGTTTTACAAAAGTTCGCTGTATTATTGTGTCATAAATCAATACATTCTATAAAACAGTAAAAAAGTTTATCTGCACATTGAATATATTTACAAAAAATAATTTAGGAGGGTTAAGAAACAGTAATAGAGCAAGACATAAAACAATGTATGTCGGTTTGTACACGCTAATCTCCGGAATAACTAGACGGATTTGAATGAAACTTTTTTGCTATATAACCATTAAGTCTTGGCTGGAATACCAGATGCAGATCCTTACACGCGCGTGAAACCGCAGAAAGAAGTTTGAAAAAAGAGGAGAAGAAACTTGAAAATAAAATTACTTAAAAGCATAAAATTAATCAGTAATTTATTTTTAACCGACTGCAAAGGAACGGTTATGTTTTTTGTGCGTATCTGGTATGTAATATTTTTTACTTTTTATTATATATATCATATCTCCAGAACCGCTGAACGGATTTACATAATTGGGGTATCATTAAATTCGTCTTAGTAGCCCAAGTGTTGACGCCATTTTTTTTTTAATTATGTTATGTTGAATTGGGTCCCCCGCCTGCTTGTCACTTATTAAAATAAAAATATGCTTGTTTCTTGCATTTTTAGAGTTTTTAAATACCTTTTTTTATTTTAGAATAGATTGATTGGTAGACTCGCCTTTGACCACGTCTCACCTGATGGTAATCGATGATGTGGTCGAAAATTAAGCAAGCTAATTTAGAAGTATTCACTCTTGACTTAAAGACCCCCAGGTAATAGCGATCAGGAAACACAGACTCCGGCAGGGAATTCCACTCCATAGCTGTGCGCACAATGAAAGTATAGTAGTCCCAAACCGTTTTGTGCGTATGGTTGGAATGTCCACCATTTAAAGATGACTCATCGCCGTTCGTCTTGTAGTCCAATGGATACTATCCCATACCTATGTATTAATAAAACTCTGTTTGACTCATTTTAAAAAGAAAATCAGCCAGTGGTCGTCGAGCCACACAATATAGGGTTCAGTAGTATTCTGTAACTAACAGTGCAAATAATTTCATAAAGTACATGCCGTTTTTAAAAGCAGTGGTGATGATAGAAATTACACAACGTAATGTGCCTGTCTCGGGTTTGTACCCACGACCACGATAAGTCTCACCGGGCCACAATTATTCTGAAAAAGCATCAGTACAATCAAATTCTATGTATTGCATAGCGTCAGTAAAACGGATAAGGCTTTAAATAAATATAAAACATATATCATCCATACACATACTGAATTTTTTGTTTAACTTATATACACAGTTTTTTTAAGACTAACTTCTTTGTAATGTTATTTTTTATTGATTAACGAAACTGGTATTAAAATGCATTTAATTGAACAGTTAATATGCTTACAGTTCATATTGGTTTGTTTTAACTGCACAGCGACAGTGTAATTGTAATGTACGGTGGCCGGCACATCAACCTACTCCAATCTGTCAAAATAATTTAATAGATTTACAACTTTATCACAACATAATAAGGTTCAAACTCAATTGGGTAAATTTGACAGATAAGGATAGCTTGATGTGCTTGCGACTGTACATAGATTTCATTATTTTTGGTATAAAAAATACTAATGTTAAAAATGATAGCAATCGATTCAGTAAACTATTCTGAACAAACTAATTCAGGATTTGCATTAATTACGTTAAATTTTATTCAAAATGAATCCTATATAATTCTTAAACACCAAATAATATTACTAATATTTACATTTAGTGCTGATTTTAATTTTTCAATAGTCACAAAATTTAGTTTTTTTTTATAACGGATGAGCCCGCTCTTGACCTCGATCTCGCCTGATGGTAAGCGATAGATGAGGTCTACGATGTGACGAGCGAGCCCAGAAGATGCCTATTTACTCTTGCTTTAAAGGCTGAAAGGTCATAAGTGGCAGGGAACACAGAAGCCGACAGAGAATTCCACAGCTTGGCTGTGCGCACAATAAATGTGGAGGCGCACAATAAGCGCTTGGTACGACAAGATGGTATATCAACCAAATGTGGGTGGTACCCAGCCTTGCGTCTGGTATTTTATTTTGTTCACAAAACTTTCAAACCAACATTTTGAAATTTTACTTTAAATGTTATTTTATAATTGAAAAATATATAACTATCATGCTATCATTAATGAGAATAGACTTATTTTGCTGTCTGTACCTTCAAACTCCGTTCACTTTTTGATGATCGTTGCACCAAGGTAACTAGCGATGTACAATCAAATCGTGGTAGAGGTACATACCTACCTACTACTAAACATGTTTTGTAAGCAGACTTTTGTCTTTAGAAACGACGTGTTTTATTTACTTAGGCTACGTCTACTCCTACCGGGTTTGTGGGAATATTCTAACGAGATACCACGGTCTTGGAACGCAAAGGCAACTGAAAGAACAGGGGAGGTTTTAGTCAGTAGAAGTCTGACACTCCCTTCCGCTCCACCCACAGCGGGAGAAGTCATTTGATGATTTTACCACCAAGAAAAAAAAAGGCTACGTGTAATGGCAAATTACAACATACATACTTTACAATACAACATGCTAGAATCAACAATTCAAAAATAAAGTACAACTTTTGCGTCAATTATACAGGGTGACCCGTTTACAGTGGTCCAAAGATTTTTTTTAGCTTGAGAGCATCATAAATGATCATTTAAAACATACTTTAGTTAAGCGAAAACTTATGGTTTAGAAATTATGATTTTTTTTTTTAATTACCTGAAATTTCAATATTTTTCACACAAAACCACTCTGTTATGAAAAGTACTGGAACGAATCGTGCAATAATCTACCTATTGCGCTATAGGCTCATCTAGTGTAAATAACTAGACTAGATTATTAAAAAAAAATCAAAATTTCGAAACCATAAGTTTTCGCTTAACTAAAGTATGTTTTAAATGATCACTTATGATGCTCTCAAGCTGAAAAAATCTTTGGACCACTGTAAACGGGCCACCCTGTATATCTACGTGCAACAATCTGATTCGTGTGCTTCCTGAATTAAAAAAAAGGACTATGTAACAGGCGCTCTATGTAAAACACTAATATCTAGTTTCGTCATTAGACTGGACGGCTGAAAAGGCAAGCTATTGATGATAAGCACTTTGCCCCCAACTTTGCTCGTGTGGTTTTTCGAAATAGTTTATAGCACTCACAAAGTCACAAATAATGCACCTTATATAAACAATTTTTTTAAATTGGATTATTAGTTCCGGATATTACCCAAAACTTACAAAAAAAAATTTGCTCTTGATAATATTAGTATAAATAAAACCGTAGAAGAAAGCTGGGATTTTGCCATTTTTCCTACACCTACTCAATTATCCATCTTATTGTCAAGTGATAAAATTTGAAAACCTACTTAACATAAAGTATAGTATATATTTACGTGACATTTGTGTGTATATATAGTCTTACTACTGGTCTCTCAATTGCCAAAATAAGTCCATGATATTTCGAATACATTATTACCAAAATATTAGCTTTCTGCATTCTTTCTCCATATTTAATTAAACTGTGCCTAGTTTTATAATTCTCTTAATACGTCATCATTATCTGCTTAGGCTTTTCTCAACTATGTTGGGGAGCAGGCGCGGTCCAAAGAGGGGTCACAGGGGACATGACCCCCCCCCCCCAAATCGTACACCCCAAATAGATAATCTTCTAAAATTTTGCAAATTAAGACGTTCCAAATATTATCACCCGATTTGCCAATAAAAATAGAAGACTTCCATTAGTTTTGTAATGTGTGCAATAAAATTTGTATTGTGCAATAAAGAAAACTCATTTACTGAACATATGTATTTTATTGTTAGTGACCCCCAAATTCCAGGCTGCGACCGTACCTGGTTGGGAGTAGCTTCCAGTCTAGCAGTGTGCAGCTGGGTACTAGTGTTGTACACGGAGCGACTGCCTACCTGACCTCCACAACCCAGTGTCACATTTTCTTACTTCTGACTACCTGTAACGACTTTCAAAGATATACAAATGACAGCCAAAAGCCAACGACTTAACGTCTTTTCTGAAGCACAGATGAATCTAGATAATTATGTTAATAAATGTCTAGTTTGGCTTTTTAGGGCTCCGTAGACGAATGGCAAAAACGGAACCCTTATAGTTTCGTCATGTCTGTCTGTCTGTCCGGCCGTATGTCACAGCCATTTTATTGCGAAACTATTAAGACTACACATGTGAAACTTGGTTGGTAGATGTATTCTGTTAACCGCTTTCAGATTATTATTAAAAAATATATAAAATTAAGGGGGGCTCCCCATACATAGAACTGAAACTAAAAATATTTTTTTTCATCAAACCTATACGTGTGTGGTATCTATAGACACGTCTTTAAAAATGACATTGATATACGCTTTCAAAGTGGTAAAATGTGGCCCCCCCTAACTTCTATAATAATAGAGTGAAATTTTTTTAAAAATATGTGATGTAGATCTTAATTTGGTTTGAACGAGATCGGGTTAGTAGTTTTTGAGATATAGCACATTTTCTGAAACCGCAAATATAACTTTGTATTTCATACAAAACAAAGTTATTAGGCCACTTTTTGATTTATAGCTTAGTAGGAACGTATATTCTATCTAAATTATCCCAGTGTGTATTATTTTCTTTAATTCCGGGCTTTATCATAGAAAACATTCGTAAATTCTGTAGGTAAACAAAATACCAAAATACAAAATGAATCTTCCGTCCAATATATTGTGATTTCCTACCAAATTTAATAATGTACGACAGGATTTGAAGGCGACAAAAAAGCCCAATAAAAAACAAATGCACTTAAGTTTATACTCTATACACTGCTTTTTAACAGTCAACGGTATTACGATGTTACTTAAACAATGAAATGCGAATGCCTCGTTATTTTGCAATACATCGATTATCCTTTTAATCTGCTTACACAAATAGTTTCAAGGGAACCACAGAAGCCTATTTCTGGTATAATATTTCCAGCTAAGGAGTGGAATTCACTGCCAGAGTCAGTGATTTCTGGTAGCTATAACTTAGTGGTATTTAAGACAAGAGTGAATAGGTTACTTCTAAGCTAGCGTGCTTCATCTTCGACCACATCAGCGCTTACCATCAGGTGAGATGGTGGTTAAAAGCAAGCCTATCATGAATAAAAAAAAATAGACCAATCCAAAACACGTTACACAAAAAACATTTCTTAGGACTAAACTCAACTGCCGACTTTTGAGACTGGATAGAATTCATGATATAAAATATCTAGTCCACAGTGAAGTTTTTCAGACATGTTCGATTTTTTGTGTCAAATGCAGCGAGCTACTAAAAGCTTTGCGTCCAAATTCTTACAGCACACCGCCATATTGGTTAGTGTTTAGCAAAAATCTGTAATCCGATTCCTTTTTGACGTATTTTCCTGTTTCTGAGTTAAACATGTAGGTGTATATAAGAAAAATATTGCTGTAAATATGCGGGTTAAAATATGATTTTTAGGTAAATTTGTTAATGATGTTGAGATCAATTTTGTAACGGGTGTTTTCAAGTACCTAAACTGTTTTATTTATATAAATATCCAGTATATTTACATCAATATTAAGAGCAAGAATTCGACACGTAAAATGAATTCCCAAAACATTTTGATGGGATAATCTGTAATACCTATTCTTCGGTTAGTTTGTTCGTTCAGGCAGAATTAAGCGGATTTACTTGAATTGCACAAAATACAGCACAATTGAAGTACAATAAATATTCAAATCGCGATGAAAATTGACGAAGAAAACACGGAGACGATAATTATGTATTGACTTAATATTCCACTATACACGCACTAAGAAATATTATAACCTTAAAAAAGAAAATCCAAAATTTCAAACAGCGGGCACCGCACGGAAAATCAATTCTTTTTACTGGCAATTTTGTCGAACGCGCCGATTTTTATTTGAAATTCGAATGTAGAACTAAATGTGTTCGCACCAGTGTATTTTTAATGGTTATTTTGTTGTTTTTTTAATGGTTTATTGTGTGTTTTAGTGGGGGGATGGTTACTTTGTGTTGCTGGGGTCGTAGGGAGCGCTACACGCGCTTGCCGCGGCGCGGCCGGGTTCGTACTAAGCAGTTTTGGCGGTGGAACCGCTTTGAGGGAGAATTACCAGCTTTTTTGGGAAAGATTAAAGTTTTAAGACGCTTGGTCGTCTCTTATTTAAGGGCGAAATTTCCAAAAACGGAAGAAGTACCTTAAGAGTATTGTACGTTCGAAATATAAGTTTTTTTTTTATATTTGATAATCAGAAATTTTATTGATGTTGAGTTTGACCACCATCTCACCTGCTGGTAAGTAATGATGTAGTTGAAGATGAAGCACGCTTAACTAGAAGTAACCTATTTACCCTTGACCTAAAGACTCCCAGGTTATAGCAAGCAGAAAAACAAAATCCGTCATGAAATTCCAGTCCTTAGTTGCACGCATATTGATAGTATTCCCAAAACGTTTTGTACGTACACTATGATTAAAGGGAAGTAAGTCTTCTCAAATATATTTTGAATGTAAGGAGTATTAAAAGCAAAGAATAAATAAATTATAAAATCAAAGCCAAAATGAAAACAGAATGAAATTTCTTTAATTTAAAAATGTATGCAAAAACAAGAAAACACGTACAACGAAAAAAAAAATGCTCAAAAACTATAAAAATCCGAGTCTCCCACTTATGTCCTGGCAACTCATCCTACTACGCCGCCTCGTAGCCGTAGACCCCGCCCGCTACGCCGCTACGGTGCTACCCAGCTACGCGGGTACGGTATACATAATAATATATTCTGGCGTATTATTACGTTTTTGTAATAATAATCGCGCTTGGCGGGAAGGGGTGGGCAGGACTGTCCTTATCAATTAACTAGCTCAGAGTTCACATGTTCCTTTGTTCAGGAGACAGATTAAATGTTTGAAGAAATTACGACTTTTGTTTATATATTGTAACGGTATAATTAAATTCAATTATTGTATCTTTATTCATTTAAACTTTATGTATGTACATGGACGGACTTAATGCAACAAGGCATTCTATACCAGTAATTTACTGGGTTAAAAATACCACTATGTGGTAGGAGTACGAGAAGATAAAATGACATAAATTATGCATAGAATATACAAATAATATTTAATTATAATCCTAATAAAACATGTATATATGCTAAAATAATAAACTAATAAAGATGGTGGTTTATAATAATCTTTCTGATTAAGAGAACTTATAATAATTATTACAAAGACCAATCTAAAAATGACAGGCTTTTAAGATTTATAATTTTACGCTTAATAACTCAGCCTTCTTTATTTATTTATTAGGTTTACCCACAATTCTTTCTCAGCATTACAATATACCAAAAATATTATTAAGAGGTAACTAACAGTGAATACCTACTAAAGGATCTAGCCGGTTAAGCATATGAAAACTGCACTCGCGTCCGATGAAGCATTCTTACCTTGTTTTTATTGTTTTTCATCTAAAAAAAAATATACCCCTAACCCCTATAGTAAAGGAATAATGGGGGTGACAACCCTTAACGAAAAATTTTTTTTTTTCAGTACCTATTCAATATATCTTCATTAAATTGAAATCGTATATGACTATCAATAAATTAATTATAATAATAATAATTATAATTAATTATATATTTTTCTTTTGAAATTTTTTCAATATTAGAAACTGTAAAAAACGAGAAGTATTTTTTTGGGGGTGGTTTTTAATACCAACCCCTAAAGTGACACCTACCAAAAAAATATATCTTATTTGTTAATTAGTTAGCTATTACATGTCAAAGTTACAAAAGGGTCGAATTGGTGGAACATAGGTTAAAAAATAAAAATCAATTAAAGTAATTAGTTTTATGAAATAATGTATTACTTATAATTAATTCAATCATACAAAAATATGAACATAATAAAACAACTTAGTATAGCTATGTAGTAGTAGCAAAACGCAACCTAAAATAACACCGACTACCGAAATTAAAATTATTTTTGGCTTTGTAGTGTTTTGATATGGAAGTCGGTTTTAGTTTTGCAAAAAAGTTTTTATACATAAAGGTGACTGTATAGCACAGTAGCTGGGTAGTACGACACCGCATTGCAAGACTAGTGTCAAATTTTCTTGCTTCTGACTACACGTAATGACGGTCAAAAATGTACAAATGACAGCCGGAACTGCTTAACATACTTTCCAAGGCATGACGGAAGATTGATTTGTTAAAATGGGCACCCATCCACAGGACGACCTCAACACGAGTTGCTTAACCTTGAAAATCCACCCGTGGGGGTGTTATTATTTAGCCACGAGCTCCATACCTCCAGTACTTAATGTATACAGAAATGAGGAACAATACATACATAGCAACATTGTTTCACCTAGCCTCCAGCGAATTCGGCCGACGATCTCCGGCCACCGTAGGCGCGGGCATGCGGACAGCGAGTAAAGGGCAACTCGCTGTCCGACCATGGGCCATGCCCGGGTCGACGGCGCGTCGTGTTCCACGCGCGCCTCAAAGAGCGTCAGCAATATGACGAGGCCCCCCCGTAGAGGGCCGAAGCCTGCCGGGGTCGTGGGACTCATCCCGTTACCGTGACCCCGGTACGTAAAGGGTTATTGAAGGAACACCGTGGATTTTAGTCAGTAAAAGTCTGACAGTCCCTCCCACCCTGCCCGGGGTGGGAGGACTTATTTGATAATTTTACCACGATAAAAAAAAAAAAAGCCTCCAGCGAATGAGGTTACATGTCCGCCATTCGAAGGCGTTGACATCCGATACACTATAGTATACGCTATTAGTTAGGTACCCTGTTAAACATCGCTTCGTTGACCTTACAATCATGGTGCATCTGTGATAACCATTATCAACTATCTTAGCGTGAATCTAGAATTATATTCGTGCTATCTTGATGGTAATCTAAAATACCAGTTTATAGATATGTAGATATAGTTTATGGTATATCAATATCATTCATTCAAAATCACTCATTCACAATCACAGTAGCTTTTTAGTTATAGTTGATCGCGTTTGACCACCATCTCACCTGATGGTAAGTGATGATGTGGTCGAAAATGAAGCATGCTTGCCTAGAGGGAATTCCACTCCTTAGCTGTGCGCACAATGAAATTATTCCCAAAACGTTTATTCACAAGTTCACAACGCATTATGCTAACGCACCTTTGATAATTTGTGTGCACTTTTAATGAAATTTTGTAATAATCATTGTTTTGTGATGGTAAGCGATGGATAAGGTCAAATGTGAAACGCAAACGAGTAAGGTCTGAAGATGTTCCCTCTTAATAAAAGGCTGACGGGTCATGGTGCACAGAAGCCGGCAGGAAATTCCACACCTTGCCTCTGCGCACAATAAATGGAGAGAATAAGCGTCTCGCTCTCGAACATGCCTGATGGTAAGCGATTGATGAGGTCTACGATGGAACGAGCGAGCCCAGAAGATGTTCAAGGCTGACGGGTCATCAGAGAAGCCGACAGAGAGTTCCACAGCTTGGCTGTGCGTACAAGAAATGTGGAGGAGAAGCGCTTAGCGACAAGACGGTAACTCGACCAAATGTGGTTACCCCTACCACATTTGGTCGAGTTACCGTAACTCGCAGTACGTAAACGCAGTACGTTTGTTCCAGTAACTAGACTGGGTTCCCTGGTATAGGTAATCTGGACATCTTTAAGTCAAGAGTGAACTCACCCAAAATCGAAAGGAACTCGAAAACCGTTGCTTAATTTGTTTTAAAATTGGTTTGGATAATAACGTATGGTTACCCCTAAGGGTGGGTTTTTAGTCAGTAGAAGTCTGACACTCCCTTCCGCTCCACGCATAGCAGGAGGAGTCATTTGAAGATTTTCCCACCCAGAAAAAAAAGTGGTTACCCTTGATATACATATGTACATATCAACATATGTATGTATTTGTATATATAAATGAAATCTTTCGATCTAAGCATTTATTTTCACATAGCAATTCATAGAGTATTTAAGTATATTTTGTTAAGGATGGGTCCGCTCTTAACCTCGATCACGCCTGATAGTAAGTGATAGCATTGTAGATGAGCTCTACAATGGAACGAGCGAGCTCAGAAAATGCCTGTTCACTCTTGCTTTAGAGTTTGACGAGTGGTATGTGGTAGTTAACACAGAAGCCGGCAGCAAGTTCCACACCTTGGCCATGCGCACAATAAATGTGGACGAATAGCGTCTCGACCTCGATCAAGCTCGATGGTAAACTATAGATGAGATCTACGATGGAACGAGCGAGCCCAGAAGATGCAATTATGAATGCTAGTAACCGCATACTGAATCTCGTTCTCTATAGTGCTCCACTGAATGTATGTGAGTGTTTAAGTCCCTTAAGTGTCGCGGACAGATATCATCCGCCCTTAGACATTATTTTACCACTGTATAATGAAACACGACTACCCTATAATACAGCTAACGCAAGACCTAACTATTATAAAGGCAACTATGAACTTATTTGTAAATTCTTAAATGAGCAAGATTGGGAAGAGTTATTCAAAGAACAGAGTGATGTGAATGAAATGCTTGAAACATTCTACGAAACGTTGAATACTGCAATTAATAAGCACATACCTTGCCATTTGCCAAAATCCCGAAAATTTCCACCATGGTTCAATAGAAAACTAATTAATTTAATCGCCCTGTGCGATAAGACCGCCCATTGTACACTAGTTTAAATTTTTTATGCATAGAAATTTGTGTAGGACCAGACGGTATACCTCCTATTTTTATCGCAAGGACTTCGTCTACATTAGTTAATCCACTTATGATGATTTACAGGAAATCGCTACTCACAGGTATATTTCCTTCAAAATGGAAGACAGCAAAGATAGTTCCTATACATAAATCGGACGATAAAGGTTTTGTATCTAATAATAGATCTATCTCTATTTTATCATAATTTGCAAAAATATTTGAATCAATGGTCTGTCCTTATATACAGAACCATCTTAAGCTTTATTTGAGTGATGATCAACATGGGTTTATTGCACGCATATCCACAAGCACAAACTTAATACCATACACCGAAATGTTATTTAATGCATTGGATTCAGGCCAACAAGCAGATGTTATATACACAGATTTTAGTAAAGCCTTCGACAAAATCTCTCACAATATTCTTATAACTAAGCTACGGTCCTACGGAATCTCAGGCTTGTTGCTTGATTGGTTAAGTTCATATCTCATAAGTAGATCATTTTCTGTGGTGGTCAATGGCTATCAATCAGCCCCACAAACTATTACATCCGGTATGCCCCAGGGATCGCATTTAGGCCCAATTTTATTCAATTATTTTATTAATGATATTTCGCACTACTTTCATCACTCAGAAGTCTTTTTGTACGCTGATAACTTAAAGGCAGTTAAAATAATTACTTGTTACGAAGATGCGGAACTTCTCCAAAGTGATCTTAACAGACTTGTCCAATGGTGTCAACATAATCAAATGAATCTTAATCCTGCAAAATGTTATCACGTGACCTATTCAAGAAAAAGTCCGAAAAACTTAATATCCGCTAAGTATTTCATCGACCAAGACCGAATAAAAGAAGTTGACACCATTCGAGATCTTGGGGTAATATTTGACAAAAAATTAACTTTCGTGCAACATATAGACAATTTAGTAAAATGTGCCTCTAAAATGCTGGGTTTTGTTTTAAGAACATGTAGATCTTTCAAAAATAATAAAACAAAAGTAACGCTCTATAACAGCCTAGTCAGAAGCATGTTAGAATACTGCAGCGTGGTGTGGCGGCCCCATTACGCAGCGCATTCTCTGCGTCTAGAGCGGATTCAAAAACGTTTTGTCTGGCACCTTTCATTTTCAAATGGCTTCGCCAAAAAAATGCAGGCCTATAAGAGCAGACTAAAATATTTTGGAATGAAATCGCTAGTCGACAGAAGGCAAATTATTGATGCTGTTTTCGCTTGCAAAATCTTTGTTCACAAGGTCGAATCACCTAAACTGTTAGCCCTCTTTAAACTTCGAGGTCCCTATAGAGTACCACGTGCTCCAATCACACCACTCTGGCCACCACTCAGGAGGACGACTTCAGGAGCCAACTCTCCTTGCTCGAAACTTTGTAAAGTTATAAATAGCTGTAGTGATAAATTGGACTTGCACTCAGATACATTCAGCAATCAGAAGTCGATCCTATTTAGCCTCATAAAATCATAAACCTGAAAATAAATAGTTAATTTTATTTTTAATTGTTGATATAATTGTTAATATTAGTTCATTTAATTGTTCCTTTAAACAATTGTCACTCAGTTGCTACCCGTACACTTTTCCTTTAACAATACTGTAAAATAGTCACAAATTTTGCTATGTACCTACTAAATTTCTGAGTCACTGTTAGTTAGCTCAAAATATATTTTTTTGTACTTTGTAATCGCACATGCTGAGTTTACCTATAAGTGATTGTTATACTGTTACCTTTTTATCTCTTGTGCTTTAAGAGCATGTCTTATGTAGAAACAATTGTTAGTAAACCTAATAAATAAATAAACTTTTTACCAAAAACGACAATACAAAACTAAAGACACCGACTACCGAAATTAAAGTTATTTTTAACCGACTTCTGAAAAAGGAGGAGGTTCTCAATTCGGATGTTTGTTTGTTTTTTTTTTTTTATGTTTGTTCGGGCATAGCTCCGTCGCTTGCCAACCGATTAGAAAAATTCTTTTTTTGTTGGAAAGGGTATACTTCCCAAATGGTCCCATGAAAATTTTATCGACATCGAACAAGCCGTTTCTGAAAAATCAATAAAAGTCTAAAAAAATATTTACATTGATGATCTTTTCGGTTACTCTATATTGTGTTTTTTGTTCGCGCGTTTTTAGTTTTTTGTATTTGACATTTTGGCTTTTAAAACTAGATTAATTACAAATTGACCCACTAAAAAGCGCGAAAATAAAAACTTTTTTGCAAAAAAATAAAACCGACTTCCATATCAAAACACTACAAAGCCAAAAATAATTTTAATTTCGGAAGGCGGTGTGAAAAAAAAGAAAATACAAAACCAATAACACCGACTACCGAAATTAAAATTATTTTTGGCTTTGTAGTGTTTTGATATGGAAGTCGGTTTTATTTTTTTGCAAAAAAGTTTTTATTCACTTTGCAGTATTTTTTGGGAGTCGGTTTTATTTTTTGGTAAAAACTTTTTATTTCACTCTTTTTAGTTGGTTGATTTTTAATTTACCTAGTTACAAGAGCCTAAATGTCAACTACTTATAACATTTTACAAAATATTGCTTTTGCCAATGCTGGGCCGTTAATTGTTGAGGAGTTCTCCTGGTACTTCACCATCGGCTATACATCAGCATATGCATTGTGACGAGCATAAAGTGCTTAACATCCATATTCAAGTAATCGAATCGCAATCCACGAAATACTTATTATTGCGTAGTTTCGGCGGCCATCTGTGGTCTTCATCATCAGTTCCACTTCCCCAAATGGTACTTTTTGAGAGCAACTGTACAAGTTACTATAAGAAATACCCAAAACGCCATAGGTGTGCCTATAATATTTGAAGAGTTCCCTCGATTTCTCCAGGATTCCATCATTAGATCCTGATTTGGTGACAAATGGTATCAATTTCGAAGTATTATCAAGCAAAAAAAGAATTTTTCAAATCGTATCAGCCGTCTTCGAGTAATCGATGATCATACATAAAAAAAAAAAAAATATTCGCGTCGAATTGATAACCTCCTCCTTTTTTGTCGTCGGTTGAAAAAATGCCTGTTCACGATTGCATTAAAGGCTGACGAGTCATATGTGGCAGCAAATACAGAAGTTGGCAGAGAGTTCCACATCTTGGCTGTGCGCACAAGAAATATAGAGGAAGGAGAAGTTTTTGACAAAATGATTTCTGAAATATATGTTTCGGAATCCAGATAGTAACCAAACAAACACCTTCAATAAAAAAATACCTAAATATATTGACATTTCTTCTAACAAAGATTTTTATTTCCTCGATAAGATTAATCCTTACAATTTGGTTTCGTGTGATCTTAGAAAAGTTCACAATATTAGTAGATACTTTTTTGTATAATGACACGTCGAAGGTTAATCTGTTCTGATAAATACAAATTTCCATGGAGAAAATATTTATAGGCATAACTTTTAGAAAATTCCACAAAGCTTTTTGTAGCTGTTTCGAGGTTGTTTCGTACGTAACAACAGGGTATACCTGAATATCTAGATATTTTACACAGATCTATACTAATATTATAAAGCGAAAATGTTCCTTTGTTTGTTTGAACACGCTAATCTTCGAAATTAGTGGGTGGATTTGAATTACATTTGGTATGGAAGTAGTTTGAAGCTTAAGAAAGGTCATAAGATTTTTAACTCAACTGCAATAGGAGGAAAATATTTTTATCGTGATAAAGCCCACGGGAATGTAACCCGCTCGACTGCTAGTAATAAACAAATAAATAACTCGGCAATCATTGTACCGATAGTCGTTTCAGCCAATGGCTTAATAGCCAAGAGCCTCGACCAACATCTGAGGAGACTCTCGTTAAGCAGATGGATCAAGGGCTTGCTTCAGAAAGCGGTACCTCCTCCTGGACACGGCGCGTATCGTAAGGAGGATTCTCTCTATGGAGCCCTGACCGCCGGTAGCTTGGACACTGTTCCCGATACTGGTGGACTATTGCTTTATTTTCAATAGATATTAAAAAAATATGTATATAATGAGAATTTAAAATAAAATAATAACTAATACTAACTAAGTTGCCAAGTCATTGAAATTCGGCCATAATTAAAATAACTTCAAATGCATTGAAAAATAGCATTTTGCACTCCTTATCTATATAAACTGTCCCAAATTTCAAACTCCTCCGTCTGCATAAAATATCTGTAAAAAAGAGGTGCAAAGTTCTTACTTCACGTATTCATTTATATGGATAAGTAGCAGTCGAGAGGGGCTTTAGTTCAGTGGATTTTATCATGATTTAGGGTTATGTTTCTACATAACCCTCATTCTTTTCCAGTCGAGTAAAAAGTAGCTTATAACCTTTCTCAAGCTTGAAGCTACTTCCATCCTCCTTGGTCGAGAAGTCTCAAGAAACACTGCTAAGCACGAAATATCGGGTCCGATTTGTGTATTTTGATGCGAGTTTGTTACTCTTTCATGCAAAAACTACTGAACGGATCCAAATGAAATTTGGTAAGTAGATAGTTGACATCCTGGAATAACATATTGGCTACTTTTTATCCCGGAATTCCCAAGGGATCGGGATTTACGCGGTAAAACCCTGCCACGCGAACGAAGTCGCGGACACAAGCTAATATATCATAAGTTTTTAAGCTACCATGGCCACTAACATTATCAGTTCATCCGTGATCAAGGCGCTTGCAACAGTGCCGAAATATCGGAAACTCGAAACAATAAATACACATGCTAAATATCACGTTTTTAGTTCTAAAGATTTGTTGTATGTTCTTCTCCATAAGAATGTACCTTTGCGAATAAACGTTGGAATCACTTTGTTATTTTTAAAATACTTATAGTTTCGAACGACTTTCAAAAGTGCTCTTGAATAGACTTATTGAAACAAATGAATTTGCTTTGATTGCATCATTTTGTTCCAAAACTCAATCAAATTTAACGGCACCGTGACAAGTTATTCGCATCTCAATATAACATGCATTAAGGTAATCGTTCCTCCCCACGACTCCACACTCAACCCGGGGAGGGGAACCGTAAATATTATCCGAGGGTTGCACCCCCACGGTTTGTGAGACCGTCAGTTATCACATTTTGGAAAGTTGCAGGGAGGTACGACTCGTTGTGCAAAGCGAGGATTAATTTGTTTAGATTATTTATGTTTAATGGTGGACATACCGACGTTCTGTAAACAGAAATTAAGGTATTTTTCAGTTGTTACCAATTGCCTGTACAAATCAAATGTAGCTAGTAATTTTTCTTTTTCGTAAAAACAGATCTAGCAATATGGGTAGAATTCATATTACTAGAAATCTTGTCAACCCCTCCAACTAAGCTAAATATGGTTGTGTCTAGAGTGGGTTCACGGCAATAATGTAATGGGTGGGGCTCGAACCTGTGACCTCGTCATTACAAGCTGCTGCTGTTGACGCTATCCTATATCGCTTGTATCTCATTGCTTGGGCATAGACTACTTCTCTATGAGAGAGAATGCCCAACAGACCAATGACCAACTGGACGCACTTGAGTCTATCGAGAAGCGGGCCAAGAGACTCATTTGCAACGATGCACTGGTCGAGTCAAAGCTCCAGAGCCTTGAACATCGACGACGAATTGCAAGTTTTTCTATCGGTTACATTTCGGGGAGTGTGCGGATGGAATTACACAATCTAATTCCGCCAAGCCCATTCCATCATCGGACTACGAGACAAACGGCGATGCGCCATCGTTATATGGTGGACATCCCACCCATACGCACTAAACGTTTTAGGAATACTTTCATTGTGCGTACGGCCACAAATTACTTAATAGTTACTACGTACGGCTAAGGAGTGGAATTCCCTGCCGGAGTCTGTGTTTCCCGATACCTATAATCTAATCTCTACTTTTCGGTAAGCGTGCTCCATCTTCGACCACATCATCACTTACCATCAGGTGAGATGGTGGTCAAACGCGAATCTGTTGTCGAATAAAAAAAAAATATTAAAACAATAGTCAAACGACTAAATTTAAATGCTATACGAGATTATAAATGAGGAGCTCATGACGATCTTTGAGGTTAAGCAACGCTCGCCGAGGTTGGTCTATCCACAGGGGACCCTTTAAACATATCCAGATTCCTTTGGAAAACACTGTAAGTCATTGGTCTCGGTTGTCATTTGTACATCTTTGACAGTCGTCACGGGCAGTCAGAAGCCAGAACATCAGCCACTGGTCTTGCCAAATGCGTAGTGGGGTCAAATAGGCAGTCGCTTCATGTAAGAAAGTTTGTTATTGCGGCCGAGGCGGAGTTACGCCCGAGCCACAAAGCGAGGGGTTATGGAGCCGAGTACTGCAGTAACAAATGTCCACGTGTATCAAACGACGTTTTTCAATACACTTTCGAGGAAAAATACTTGCTCCGAAAATGACGACGCATTTTTATTTGTTTTCCATTGAAGAAAATTATGCAAAGTTGCCATATATTTTAGCTTCGATTTACATGGCAAGAGGCTATCGCAAGCATTTTGAGCCTCAATCACAATATCTGGCGGCGTAGATCTAAATTGTTCTCAACAAAACTTAAATTCGACATACTCACGCAAAATACACAAATTAATAAGATTTAATTTACTTTTTCCCCGCGCTTTACATTCGCGGGTTAAAGGAGAAGCAAAGGTATGAAGCTGCAAAACAGCCTGATATTAAAATAATACATATTAAAAAAAAAACTGTGGCAAAATCTGGAATGGTAAAAACCCTTGTGTGTGAAAAGTTAAAAAAATCCACGAGTGTGGAATACATTGCTAACATATAATTAAAACTTAAAACGGGAATATTACGATGTGTATTTAGCGTTTCGAGTTTTCGATACGTTGGTACTGTTGCAAGCGCATGATCATTGCAAGTGATCATTATTATATTAGATATTGTTTTTTACCCGACTGCAAGGGAATGATACTTTTTTTTTCCTTTTGCTACGCTATCGCATTGGGTTAATACCTGTAAGGATAGTTGTATGTGTATATGTAAATAAATAAAAAAAAATAAATAAAAATCATGCAAGATGATCACGGATGAACTTAGTTGGGTTTATTTTTTATTTTTACTTTGGCCCTCGCCTTACCTTTGTCATTTATTTACCCTTTCGGTGTGGACATGCACAGCGAAATTTTGGTTGATTTTTTTTATAATGATTGTTTTTACCCGACTGTAAAGGAAGGGTTATGTTTTTCGCGCGTATCTTGTATGTATGTAATATTCTTTATTACCTCATATCTCCAGAACCGCTGAACGGATTCACATAATTGAGGTATCGATAGATTCGTCTTAGTAGCCCAATTGTTCTTAGATAGGTGACATTTAAAATAATCAAATATGGCGGCTGTGCGAACCCATAGCACAGAAAAAAAAAAAATGATAATAAGCAATATGGGTATCAAATTAAAGGGCTTATTACAAGGATTTCAAAAAGGTATATAATGTTTATCATTAGTGTAATACTAGCAAAAATAATACAAAGAGAAAATTTAAAAATATGAACTTAGCTCTTTCACTTTCAGAATCCGGTGGGGTGCCATTGTGACACGACCGGGAAAACTATAAAAATGTTAATTAATAGATATTTTAACTAAAAAGTTGAAAAAAAAAAGTTATTTAAAAAATTAAAAAATAAACCCGACTGCTCAACTGAAATGCCAGAAACAAGCACATTTTTATTTTAAAAAGTGACAAGCAGGCGGGACCCAGTTGAACATAATATATATTTTTAAATTGGATTTTATACATGTTCTTTTGTGTGTCTTTACATTTTTCAATTTTAATTTATAGATTACAGAAAAATATTCAAGAAGTCAATGGTTTTCAAACAAATTGTTAAAAATTGGCTAAGTGCTAGTCAGACTCGCCTATGAAGGGTTCCGTAGTAACTATAATAAATATAATTTAATACATTCATTTGAAAAAAAAAAACTTAAAAATTTCTTAAAACTAGTTTATTTACAATTTTTACAACTACGCCAAATAACTTTGTTTTTCATAGTGTTTGTATGAATTACAAAGTTATATTTGCGGTTTTAGAAAATATGCTGTATCTCAAAAACTGCAGACTCGATCTCGTTCAAACCAGTTTCGGTTGAAAGATTATATTAAGATCTATAGCATGTATTTTTTTTTAGATTTTTCACTCCATAATTATAGTTAGGGGGGGGACACACATTTTACCACTTTAGAAGCGTATATCTTTTAAACGATTAACTTTATGAAAAAGTGCTTTTTGAAACCTCAATGTCATTTTTGAAGACCTGTCTATAAATAACACACACGTATAGGTTTCATGAAAAAATATATTTTCAGTTTCAGTTCCATGTATGGGGAGGGGAGGGATTTTTTATTTTTTTCATAAAATTGGAAAGCGGTTCACAGAATACATCTACCTACCAAGTTTCACATGTACAGTTCTAACAGTTTTGGAATAAAATGGCTGTGATATACGGACGGACGGACAGTCTGACAGACAGACGGACAGACATGTCGAAACTATAAGGGTTCCGTTTTTTGCCATTTGGCTACGGAACCCTAAAAATGATGCGTTGAGAACACGTAGCTCAACTCAGCATTTCAGGATTTTTATCTTATATCTATTGAGCTTACACAAGATAAAAACTTACAGTCTTTTTAACTCTAAGCATCCAAATTCCCAAAAGAAAATTTAGAAAGAATACAATACAAGAGAATAATATTCTCTAAAACGGTCTTAGTGACCCCCTGCACTGCCGCTTAAGTGGGAAAAACTACCCCCAGCACAGAGGGGATGAATAAGAATTGATATTATTTTGATTTGCCGTGACTAATGTTAAGAGCCGATTTGAGAAGGGAATTAAGATGTTGTTGAAAGAAAAGAAAGGGGTGAAGAGAGATGTATAAATATGTGATTTTTAATGGGGTTTAATGGTTTATTCTAATTGGGTACTTTTCTTAAAAAATAAATATTAAAGATGCAGGCCACACAATTTTATTTTTAAATAGTTGTTTGTTTAAATACGTTAATCTTCGAAAGTACTGGGTGGAATTGGATGAAATTTGGTGTGGTAGTAGTTTGAAGCTTGAGAAAGATTAGGCTTATACGACTGCAAAAGAAGGAGAGTTATATTTTTATCTAAAAACTCTAATGCTAATAATTATATACAAAAACCTTCCTGATGATTCACTCTATACATTGGAGAAAATTACGTGAAAATCTGTTCAGTAATTTTTGAGTTTATCACGAACATACGCGGTGGAAGACTTTGATTAATAATATATAAAGACTAGCTGTGCCCGCGACTTCACTTGCATGAGAGTCGATTTTTACTACGACGTTTTGCCCGCATAAATTCTGATCCCTGGAATGATGGGATAATAAACATAACCTATAGGTACGTTGCCCTATAACCCTGAATCAGCCGGTCCTGAGATTAGGACGGACAAACAGAAAGTTTGTTAATGTTTTAATAACGTGTACATTTATCATTTGACACATAATAGTTATTTTTAAATTATAGACAGACACTTAAGTTGTATTTTGTATGTAGTCATATGATGATATATTTATGATAGTTTAGATATGAGTCATATAGTATGACGTCAATTGGAAGTCTAACTATACAGAATTTCCACTAACCAGTACCTACCTATAAACTGGATCCTGTGTGTCTAGGATAAAATTGTTAAGGGGTTTTACTTTATTTTTAATCTACGTTGCTGTACCACATGGATCAAAAACATCGGTTAATATCTTTCAAAATTGTAGTCATTCATATAGTTTTTGTAACAATCAAATGCCATTTTTTCTGGATGAAAATCAGCTAATTACTCGTCCTACTCTTGGTGGAGCGGAAGAGTGGAAGAAAACAGTTTCTCTAGTTTCCCTCGCATTCCGGGGTCGCGGTAACTCGTAGAGTATTTCCGCAACCACGGCAGATAACTTCAAACTTTGTTAGTGCTAGACAAAGTCTATTTATTTATTTACATGGGCGACCAATAGCTACTTAAATTAATCTAGAAACAGTGTGAAAATTTGACAGCCAATTACAGGTCTCCACGTATAGTTACATGTGAAGTTAAGGAACACTGTGAACGACATAGTGTCAGCAGCTGTTATTAGAGAATTTAAAACGCATCTCCGTATTTTTACTGGGTCTTACCATTTATCTAAAATCTGAAAAATCTTACAACAAATACAGTCATATAATTGAATACCTCATCGGTAACAATGATAAAATCTACGTCTACGTCGGTGCAGCGTTATAGGAAAATGAAACGGACTGCCTAGTATAGCATAAATATTAAGATAAGCAATATCAGCTAAGAAAAACATTTTTAACAAAAAAAATAACCAACTTCAAAACTTCCAAAAAAGACTTGCTCTACAAAGAGACAAATAACCTTAAATCGTATCATTCCGTTAAAAATAAGGGCTAGGTATACACTCACATGGCTGAAGTCCTCAGATCAGAACCTGATGTATTAGGTATAACTAAAACCTTCCTTGTAAAATATGCTTTCAAACAACGAAAACGCCATCGAAATCGGATCAGTAGCTTCTGAGAAAATCGCGGATATACAAACATACATACTGATCGAATACAGAACCTCCTTTTTTGAAGTCGGTTTAAAATACACACAACCCTGTTATTGAGATCTTCATTCTCCTTTGGAGCAAAACGCCTTCTTTCGTACACAGGTAGTGCCATCTAGCGACAACTACAGAACTAAATGACTAATCAAGCATCGCAACATTTTCCCGATCTCCACCTGAATGAGTTTACAATCGATTCACTTCATTTACAATAGATGTCGCTAGTGTGCCGTTAATGCAGCAAAGTAAAAAGTTACATTTTGCTACCTTTGGGCGGGTCTGCGATAGATAATGGTTCGTGACTATTACTGCATTATTCAAGAATTTATAAACGGTAATGCAAAGCAATGAAGCAATGGTTTAATACATTTGTTGGCCTTATCAATGAACAAATAATTAGTTCTTGTTATCATATGCAATAAAATGTTAATCATTTGATAACTACTTTGACCTTAATTTAATTTTCATGTTTTGATAGTGAGTCACGTTAGTTTATGGAATTTAGAAGCAGCTGATTCAATCATAGGTATGTTATTTTATACGCTAGAGTTCTAGGGAATTTTAAATGTTGATATTAATAAAATCGTACCTAAATGGAAAAATAGAAAAATTTCTGGAAAAATTAGGATAGAAATCGTAACTCGTCGTAGTACCAATATAATATTAGTTGATATCGAAATGGCGTTTCATCCAAGAAACTTATTGACCGCGTATGAAGTCCGTTTCCAGCTTCAGGTCACATTTCTAATCTAATATTATAAATGTGATTGTTTGGATGTTTCAATCACGTAAAAATGGCTCGAGGGATTTAGGCTAAACTTGGCATTCCTACATACCTAGAATAACACATAGACTACTGTTTATCCCTAGAAAACTGCGTTTCCATGCGAGCGATATAACGGGTAACAGATAATCTTTACTAATATTATAAATGCGAAAGTTTGGATGCCATCCATCCAAACTTCCAAAATGTTTGTTACTCAATCACGACAAAACTACTGAACGAATTTTGATGAAACTAGCAATGTTGCAGCTTATCTACCAGAACAACACATAGGCTAGTTTTTATCCCGGAATCTCCATAGGATCGGGATTTACGCGGGAAAACCCTCACGCGAACGAAGTCGCGGGCAGAAACTAGTATTATAAATGAGAATGTTACTCAGTCTGTCTGTTACATCTTCACGTCTATTATACCACTTAACCGATTTTTATATAATTCGATAGGTACAGAGATACATTACTTAAGACTTTGAAGAAGGATATAGGATAGTTTCTAAACTAAAAATCTTTCTAGCGACCAAAGCCGCGGGTAAAAGCTAGTAACATTAAATGACAATAAGGTTTTTTGGAGGTAATTACTTATATTATAACCTTATTGGTGAAATGTAATTTTCCACTAAGTTATACCAACTTGTACCTACTTATTGGCATATATAGATCAATAAAATATCGATCAATAAATCGTCGTAGGTACATTGATTTATATAGAATTTTATAGCAGATAATGATTGAATTTCAAATTAAGTTTTGGATTATAAAAAATCTATCTCAAAGCCGAAAATCAATCAAAAGGAAGGGCGTTGAGACTACTAATTCTAATTTTGCTGTGCCCAATGGTGTCCATAATTGTTTTCTTTTTATTCAGAATAGGCTCGCGTTTGACCACCATCTCACCTGATGGTAAGCGATGATGTGGTCGAAGATGGAGCACGAATGCCTAGAAGTAAACTATTCACTCTTGATTGATAGACCCCCAGGTTGTAGCTATGTGGAAACACAGACTCCGGCAGGGAATTCCAGTTTCTTTTTTCAGGTAGGTAGACCTGTATCTATACATTATGAATTGCAGCAAAACCATTGTAACCATTGGTTAAGCAATGTTTGTTGTATAAATTATTGATATACAATAAAGAATATTCTATCTTTCTATCTAAAAATATTTTCTATTCAACTTCTTCCGAAAGATTTCTTCTGTGTTTTACCGTATCTTGCCTAAGGCTAAATTGAGTTGTGGTCGTATCATTTACAATATATTAAACAAAGCGACATGTCTTACATGTTATATTAATAAAAACAGTGGCCAAGTGCGAGTTGAACTCGCCCATGAAGGGTTCCGTAGTAGCACAAGACAAATACATACTTTGATTTCATAGTGTTCATCAATGATAAATTTATATTTGCGGTTTTGAAAATGTGCGGTACAGATACAGTCAGCAGTTTTTTGAGATATTCTCAAAAACTGCTGACTGTATCTCGTTCAAACTAATTGTCATTGAAAGTGTTCATTGAAATCTACAGCATATTTATGATTTTACGATTTTTCACTGTGTCTTATTTTAAACATTAGATGGAGATTGACACACGTTTTTAGAAGTAAGTGTCTTCCTTTCAAACGATTGACTTTGAGAAAAAATTGTTTGAGAAACCTCAATGTCATTTTTAAAGAACTATCAGAATCTATAGACACCTCACACGTATAAGTTTTATGAAAACCCCTTTAATTTTTTATTTTTGTATAAAAATCATAAAGTGGTTCACTGAATACATCTACCATTCCACCTACCAAGTTTCAAATATGTAGTCCCAATCGTTTCGGAGTAAAGTGACTGTGGCATACGAACGGGCAGAAAGAGGGATAGACAGACATAACGAATTTATAAGGGCTCCGTTTTTGCCATTCGGTTACGGAACCCTAAAAACGGTAGGTATGTAGATCCAAACCGGTTTTTTAACGTTAATGGCACAACAAACAGTTATATGTATAGCAACGAATAAATTAAAGAACAGACGATTGTTATCTGTGGTCTGCGAAGCGCGGGTCACGTCCTAAGTTGATTCAGACATTACGTCACTCAGAATGTTTGACCAATATGTCTTGAGCTATGGCAAGAAAATGTACCAACCAAATCTGATGCAGCATTACTCGTTTTCTTACCAAGCAGCGCCACCTTGAAATGTCAGCTTATACTGTATTGTGGGGTGTAATAATTAGCTTTATTTCTTTTAACAGTCACTATTTTCGAGTAATATTTGAGTCATAGCATAGCAGGAGTTATTTTTGAAATAAACAGTTTTTATATATTTATTGTGTAACAGAGGTGTGTCTGTAAAAGATAAATTTGTACAATTTCATTGAAAAATAACGTCATGTCTTCATGAGCTATCATGTATTCTATGAAAATAAATTCGTCTATTATTTCCAGAAGGCTTGTTCACAGTTGGAATATACCCATTATTTAACAGTTAATATTGTGTTAATATCCCTTTTAACGAGGTTTTATTCTATTAATGTGGTCATTTTGTTAAAAAATAACCTTTTAAACATACGTCATCTGACCTTGGTTGTGTGTATAAAGCAAAATTTAAATGTGATATTCTTTCTGCCGGGGTTGTAGGAATGTTCTTGATACCACGGCCCCGGAACACACGGGCAACTGTAGGAAAAGGATGGGTTTTTAGTCACTAAACGTATGGCACTGGATGGGTTTTTAGTCACTAAAAGTATGGCACTGCTTTGCGTTTCAGCCAAAGCAGGAGAAGCGATTTGATTAGGTACTATCCCCCCGAAAAAAAAGTAATAAAGAAACCGTCTATTCTCTGAAAAAAGTGTTACAATTTATAATATTCACTATTTATGTGTCGGTTTTGCGGAGGAATATAAGTATTCCTTTTTTATTTTGGCACCTGAACATCAGAAATGATCATGTTAGCCTTACAATCTAAATCAAAATATGTTCTTCAACTGCAAATCTCAGAACAAATTATGTATATTACTCGTACTAATTACCATAAATCCGAAAGTTTGTGAGGATGGAGGACGGATGTTTGTTACTCTTTCACGCAAAAACTATTGAACGGATCTGAATGAAATTTGGTATGTGTGAAATCCTGAAATAACACATAAGTTTCTTTTTAACCCAAAATTATCACGGGATCGGGATTTGCGCGGGAAAAACCTCCCACGCTAACACGATTGTGGGAAATAGCTACTTTGAATATAAATGCTTACCAAAACTTCAGTTTAGAGTTTTATAATTTAATATATAATCGCCATGGCAAACGAATTAGTAGTACGGTTATTGCATTTAATCCATACTTCCATACTAACACTATAAATGCGAAAGTAACTCTGTCTGTCTGTGTGTTTTTACACGCCTAAACCGCTGAAACTATTCCCATGACAAATTTCATTTGTTATTGGAATAGTTTAGGACCCTGGGAAGGACAGTCGATAGTTTTTATCCCGGAGTTCCCACGGGATCAAGATTTACGCAGTAAAACCCTTCTACGCGAACGAAGTCGCGGGCAAAAGCTAGTAATCTATAAAGTGATCATAAATCCTATTTTTATAATGTAGGTACTTGCGTTCGACCACCATCTCATCTTAAGATAAACGATGAAGCGATCGAAGATGAAGCATACTTAAACCGAGTATAGTGTCGCCAGGAAATCCAACTATTTAAGAATCCTTTTACGATATGCATATTGGCAAAGTCTGACCAGAGATTGCATCTACAAGCAAATATTTAGGCCATGCAAATGCATTTTACGACGCGTACAACGCATAATAAAAATTTACAAACAAAGGAGGCCTTGCATCCAATCTGAACTTCAATAAAGATCGTCTCTTTGTCTGCCGCCATCTTGAAAACTGCTGAACCGATTCAATAACTTGTCATTGTGTCAATGAGAACATGAAAGTCGGTGATTTGTAAACACTTTTGTTCGGTTTCACACCCATTTTTTATGAACGTTGGTTGTTTTGTGTGCGATGATAAATAATAAATCATCTTTATTTTGGTGTGATAATTTAATGTGACTTGTAATTTTGAATATAATTTGACATTTAATTTGATAATCTGATACTTTTTTTAAATTAATTTGACATTTAATATCTTTGAACATTTTTGTAAGTAAATTTCTCCATTTACATTTTAAATTAGGAATCCGAGCAATTATTTGAATTTGTATTTTCATTTTATTTTATATGGGTCTTGGACCTAAAATAAATGTTTGTTTTTTATTTTGTTAATTGGTTATTAAATAACATACACGTCGTGTTTTTTTTGTAAATTAAAACTAGACAAGGCCGGTGTTTCCTAATTGACTACCCTGAGAAGAAACACCGAAGCAAACTCAGGGGTCCTTCAGGGGTCCGTCTCTTTTGAAGTCTATACAAGATGTCCTCACCGCCGGCTATGCAATTGTATTGATATCTTCCAAACCCCTAAAATACCTTGTACTAAACTCAAAACTCATCAGTTTTGAGTGAAAACGCTGGTTTTCAGTGAAAAGCCATCGCTTTTCACTGAAAACCAGCGTTGCATCATATTCTCGTATGTTCGCCATTTTACGTGTAGGTATGTGACTATGTAATATTATGTATTAGCATAGATAAAATAAATAAGTTTTTCATATTTCTATGTGTATTAGGTATCAAAGCTCACTCATAGTAGTAGGTAACTACCCAGTGACCAGCGTACGTGCATGGCCTCTCAATGAAAGGTACCTAAGGCCGTGCGCGCACTGCCTTGCGGTGGCCGCAATTCCGGTAGTTCTACCGCACCGGTGGACTGACCGGAGTGCGCGCACTTCTATGACACTCCATACTTCACACATTTTGCGGTGCGGTAGAACTACCGGAATTGCGGTACCGCAAAATTTGTGAAGTATGGAGTGTCATAGAAGTGCGCGCACTGCGGTCAGTCTACCGGTGCGGTAAAACTACCGGAATTGCGGCCACCGCAAGGCAGTGCGCGCACGGCCTAACAGTCACATTCGTCACTCCACGAGGCATTACGCAAAGGCATAGGTAACACCAAATAACTTGGCAAGAGTCGATCAATGCGCAGAAGTCGATTTTTAGGTGTCAGCGGTTGTTAGCGGGACGCGGGGTATGACGTAGCGCCGCTCCAAGCGCGCGATTGGTGCGTACTGACGCACCAATCGCGCAAATTGAACGAGAACTACTGAGTTCTCGTTCAATTTGCTCCCGAATACACTTGCGTACACGAAAGTTGTGCCCTTTGTTTTTAATACGAGTTGTTGTTTTAAATTTATTTTTTGTTACCTTGATAACAATGCCAGGTCTAAATACGCAGACTATTAAAACGTCAGAAAGAACAGTTAGACACTATAGTTAAGGAAGGTTGAAATACCGAATTCGTCACTGTCTTTAGGACACCGGGAAAAAGAAGAATAAAAGGGGTAGCAGTTTTATTAACTAATTGTGACGACGAGAACATATTATTTTAAATGTTTTTTTAAATACATTTTTTTCACTTTTAAATGTATTTATGTATTATATCTACTTTATTTATAATACCGAATTAACGAATGATTTCCTCTTCTTTCCTTAACATTCTTCTGAACAGATAAGATTAAAAAGAAATGATGGCAATAACCATAGAATAATGGCAAGCAGTAAAAGTGACCACTTTTTCTTCCACTAAGTGCACGATGCGCGAACTTACCCCCACTACGCCAAAACCTTGCCAAGTTATTTGGCGTTGCCAAGTTATTAAGTAGTACTTCCCCAATAATAGTTCTAAGTATAGCGCTCGCTTCAGTCCCTTTAAACTCGGCAGGCGGTGCGTAGGATTATTGTCCATGGGCTTGCAATCAGCTTTAAATGCAATATTTAACTTATCTGGGCAACACAAGTACCTATTCAGCCTTATCTTACACCGCTACGTTAACAGCTATCGCGAAATACCGCACCTCTATTTAGCAATCTATGTACACTAATATCATAAAGAGGAAAGTTTTGATTTTTTGTTTGTTTGTTATCGATAAACTCAAAAACTGCTGGATCGATTTCAAAAATTTTTTCAAGAATCTACATTACTAGCAATCTTGTTAACCCCTCCAACTAAGCTAAATATGCTTGTGTCTGGAGTGAATTCACAGCTATAGTGTAATGGGTGGGCTACATTATCAGCAAGTAAGTTAATTATCATTATGCTACTTTAATATCGTGGAAAAAACTTTTCTAGACGACCAGAAGTTAACATTAATAATAATTTAGTCCAGGATATCCGCAAGATAACCAAGGCTACAGACGTAGGCCGAATAATCACCAGATTAAAGTGGCAGTGGGCAGGGCACTGGGTGCCATACCATAACTTTATAGAACAGGAACCGCATATCGGAAGACAAAACATTGGAAGGTAGCTTATAAGGTAGACAGAACATCTGGTTAAAGTCATGGGAACCTGCTGGATGGAGATAGAGACGCCTTGGACTGATCGTCTTGGTGGCTCTTGGAGGAGACCTATTCCTAGCACTGAAAGTCTATCAGCTATACCTAATCATGATGATGTTCAGACGATTGGCTGTTTCACAGAGGGATGAAAATTCTGTGGAAGGGTAATCCTTAGAGATATTCATCTTTATTTGCTTAACCTCGAGATCGGTCCATTCAAGTGGTTATTGATGGATGCTCGTCTGGCCAATTGGCAATTAATGCCGGGGTCCCTCAGGGGTCGGTTCTCTCAGCAACTTTATTCTTGCTGCACATTAATGATCTGCTTATGCCCGGTACCTTTGGGTATGCAGACGACAGCACAGTTCTGTTGCTGAGAGATATGTGTCCAGCGCCCGTGCTGGTGGATCACAGATCCAGTCCCTCCGTGAAGACATGGTTGAGTGCATGAACTTGTCCTTGAAGGCTGTCTCCGAATGGGGTGATGCCAACTTGGTCAAGTTTATAGCAGCTAAGACCCAGGCGTGTCTCTTCTCCGCAAAAAGGAGCCAATTTCAACCGGCTCCTACTTTCCGCGATGTAACCGTGCCGATAACCGATCGTATTGAGCTTCTTGCGGTAACACTAACTTCCACCCTCAATTTTGGTCCATTTATCGAGGCTAAGGCTCAGCTAGCAGCAAAAAAGTTGGGAATCCTAGCAAAGGTGAGAAGGTACTTCACACCGGAACAGTTGCTCAATCTCTATCAAGCCCAGGTTCGGTCGTGTATGGAGTACTGCTCTTATCTTTGGGATGGATCTGCCAAATGGACGCGCCAAGAGACTCATTGTCAACGATTCACTGGTCGAATCAAAGCTCCAGAGCCTTGAACATCGACGACGAGTTGCAAGTCTATCGGTTTTCTATCGGTTACATTTCGGGGAGTGTGCGATGGAATTACACAATCTAATTCCGCCAAGCCCGTTCCATCATCGGACTATAAGACAAACGGCGATGCGCCATAGTTACATGGTGGACATCCCACCCATACGCACGAAACGTTTTGGGAATACTTTCATTGTACAATGAAAGTATTCACGTACGGCTAAGGAGTGGAATTCCCTGCCGGAGTCTATGTTTCCCGATAGCTATAACCTAGAGGTATTTAAGCCAACAGTGAATAGATTACAGTAAGCGTGCTCCATCTTCGACCACATCCTCACTTACCATCAGGTGGATGGTGGTCAAACGCGAACCTATTACCAATAAAAAAAACCTCTGCCCAAGTTTGTGAAGGTCGGCTTCCAGTCTATCCGGATGCAATTGAGTACTAGTGTTTTACATGGAGCGATGATATGTCCCATCTCCACAATCCAGGAGCGACACCCCTTAGCAAGACTGGGTGTCACATTTGCCAACGGCTTAAGTGCCTTCCGAGGCGCAGGGGAATCTCTATATTATGTAAAAGTCACGCATCCACGGATCGACCTCGTCAAGCGTTGCTTGACTTAGAACATAGACCGGTATGGCTGTTTTTATTTAGCCACACGCTCTTTAATCCCTAAAGATATTGCTCTAATCTATATCTATACTTATAATAAATCTGTAGGGAGGCCAATTCTGTAGGTACATGAAATATATTTCCAAAATAACTATCAGGGGTGATTACGGCCATTCTCCGATTAGCAAGTTTTACGTGTCCGGGCTTACATAATCCGTAATATTATCATATTCAATCATCCAATTTTTTTTATATGTTAGATAGCATCCGTATCTAGCTGTAAACAAAAACATATGCTTCTGTTCTAAGTAGTTAAGACTAAATTAATTTAATCTATGTTCAAATAACCTCTGTTCTCTAATTACCGTGGCGTGTCCGCACACCAACTTAATGTTAAAACTTGCTTGTAATTTTTATAACGTACAGATTTACTTTGATCCATTCAACGTTTTAAACGGTATTAAGCCACGTGTATCGCATACCAAAATATCGACTCAATAGAACCAGTCTATAAATAATTATCATTAAGTAACCGCATGTCCAATCGAATGTTATAATTGCCGTGACATTTTCTGTTCTTGGGTGCACATCCCTTAATAACAGTATTTGGCACATCAGTACAGTACCCGTCACGTCTACTCAGTGTGTGCCGTGGCCCATCAGCAGTTGAACGTCTCTAACGTTAGTGTACCACCAATGAAGCACGTGAGTATATAATTACCGTAGCCTTGGTTAAAAAAATGTCTAATTACCGTTGTACTTATTTTAATACTTGATTTTTTAAGTTAGACCCAAATTGATCATGTAAATGGAGACAGTACTTTGGCCTTCGTACGATGTAATAAGCTAGTATTTGCATACTGTATCGGTTTTTGTAATTTTTAAGAAAATCTATAGTTTTCTAATTACCGTATACTAATTACCATATGTTTATAATTACCGTTGTATGAAAATTATTAATACTTGTTTAATAACTGTAGCCGCGCTGTCGTACCAATGGAAAGTTTTCCTGCGGTTTTCGTAGATTATCATTATCATTGTCCGTAAATATGTCTATATTGTATGCTGACCATTCATCAAGTTATTTAATTTATAGGATGCGAAAACCTAAAAAGACCAAAGAGGAAATTAAAGAAAAGAGAAGGCTCACCAATGCCAATGTCAAGAGAGTCATTACAGATATAGTACAAGAAGTAGATATTCTTCAAAAAGATCTGCTGATCCCTAAAGAGATACGGGAGTATAAGGGAACAATGAAAGTCAATCATGTCATTTGGAGTTCATTAAAACCGAACCTACCTGCAATGCAAAAGTTGTAATGCGCAACAGTGTATGTATCAAGCTATTGAATGTGAAAATGGTAGACATCATGGATTTTACTCGTTGAATCTAGAAAAGGCAGAAGAGGCTGAACTTTCCCCGCCTTTCAGATTCATTATATCCACACCTTCCGAAAACAAATATAATTGCGATACATCACGGTCTATTAGTGCTAAGAAATCTCCAGACAAACCTCAAATTTTGATCTAATCGGCTAGTGAAGCCCGCTTATGTATTTCCTGGGTCTTCGAAGTCTTTTATTTCCAAACATGATATGGTTAAGGCATTTAAGGAGTTCAAAGAAGCGGAAAGTAGCTTAAATGTATCAGACACAGACGGTGTTTGGGCTCCTGTATCTCCTGTTGATTTTAGTCTTACAATGCCTTCCTTCAAAATAATGAAAAATGTTCCGAATAATAGTATTAAGGATAAGAAGACTACAGGTCTATTTTTCGATTTATCTAATTCTGATGAATCATTTTTTTAAATATTGATTTTTATATCCTGTTTTTTATATTGTTTTTTTGATTGCTTGTTATTTTAAATAGAAAATTAATATAAAAACAAGACTGATTCAAATGTATGACATGATGATTCTTTATAGAGTATAAGTACTCAGTGATATTAATATAAACAAATCTTTAAATTAAAAGAGCTTTGAGTAGCTTTAAACTAGATCTATCCTTATATCCAAGAAGATTTAAAATAATATTCTTTTAAGTTCCATCCTACTTTCCTTTTTAATAAATATCGTTTTATCAAACTAAAAAAATACCAATTAAGACAATATTTGTTTTATTTAGTTTTTTCTTATCTGATTTTCATTAAAAGTGTCTAATTTTTAATAAATTATAACTAGCAATGATAAAGTGTTTTTTTTACTATTAAAAATGATAAAATAAAATAAATGATAAAATGGTTATAGTTGTGAGAGACATAGTTAATTCTATCGCTTTAATTAAATTATATGTGTACAAATTATTAATGTGTGTTATTATCATTTCATTATATCATATTTTACATAGACTTGATAATATTTTCTAATTACCGTTGCATTAAATATTACATTTTTATAATTACCATACTCTTAAAATTTTTAAGTCTCATTAACTCGAAAACCACCATTAATTGTTACATGCCTCATTAATGATTGAATTCGTATCTTTGATGTGTTTCATATTTTAATGTGTTTAAGTCAAATCAGTGAAAAATAAAAAAGGTTACGGTAATTAGGCAAAGAACGCCGAATTGGAGAATGACCGATTAGGGATCGATACTGATGCCAAAAATGCAATCAGTAAAATTTTTGTCTGTCTGTCTGTATAACCGTTATAGAAACAAAAACTACTCGACGAATTTTAACAAAACTTGGTACAATTATTTTTCATACTCCTGAGCTGGTTACAATATACTTTTCATCACGCTACAATCAATAGGAGCAGAGCAGTGAAGGGAAATGTTGGGAAAACGGGAGAAGTTACTCCATTTTTTAAGCTGCCGTCGCGTGTGCAACCTTAATGGTTAAAGCTACACAGAAATCATTTCATGACGGTAATGTTCTCCTTAAAATGATATAAAATATCCCACGACAGCATATGTCTATCTTTTATGGTTGACTCACAATAACACGTGTAACTCCAGATAGCTTAGCAGTTCGAAGCTTTCTGATTATAATATTTGTCTACTCTTACGTTTATAACACTCTCAGTCACCCCCAATTGAAAAAGTTAACATTATTAACTATTCGATAAAAAAGAATCATATAAATCGCTATAGAAACACCAAAGTTATACATGAAATACGCTAATAATAAGTCATCGCGCGTGAATACTGAATCATGCTATTAGGATTATTTTTGAGAATCGGTCGCCGCGCTCGACGCGTCTCGCGGCTGAAGGTATAAAATTTCGTTCTATAGGTACTTAAGCCTCATGTGAATGTGATCTAAACAATATTACCAATACATTAACTTAATAACACACAAAGAGTTACACGCGGACGTCGCGGGCAACAGCTATCTATACTAATAATATAAGGCTGAAGAGTTTGTTTGTTTCTTTGAACGTGATAATCTCAGGAACTACTGGTTCGAATTGAAAAGTATTTTTTAATTAAATAGTCAATTTATAGAGAAAGGCTATAGGCTATATATCATTACGCTAAGGCCAATAGCAGCGGAGCTCCAATGAGGAATGCTTCAAAATCGGGGTTAAATTTAACGTTAGCCCAAAGTAACTATTCCACGCGGACGAAGTCGCGGGCAAAAGCTAGTAAAAAATAAATCACTGCTAGAAACATATCTACACGATCTTTCCGAATATCAGACTGCAGTTATACGGTATCAAAGGCGGATCCAGCTTTGGTGCCAGGGGGGGAGTCACATAATCGTGGTCAAGTTACAAGAAGTTATAATTTGTATTTCCTGACTCCGCTGCCACTTGGCCATCCACTGCCGATATTCGTTTACAATGACAGAAACTGGAGTATTATCTAGCAACAATTTAAAAAAATAATAATTAGTGGTTCACCTAGGTCCTGGACCCAGCCCAGGGGGGGGGGGGTCATGACCACATGACCCCCCCTTGGATCCGCCCAAGTGGTATACCAATCAAGTGAGATAATACGGAATTTGTTCGTTGACACGATAATCTCTTTTTCCTGTTTGTATAAAAATGCTGAAATTACGCATGTATAATTTACTAGAAGTCGCGCGAGGATTCGCTGGCGAAAATAATGCCGGGTAAAAAGTAGCCTATAACCTTCCTCAAGCTTCAAGCTACATCCATACCAAAATTTCATCCAAATCCACCCAGTTCTTTCGAAGATTAGCGCGTTCAAACAAACAAACAAATACGCAAAATATCTGTGCTTGCAGCAAGTATGTTAGTTCATAGTTTATTTTTAGAAGCATCGGACAGTGCTCGACTTGTGTACGATGTCACCCTTGCACGAACAGAGTTATGCATGGAGTTAGCTTCAAGGAATTTGTATCTAGATTAGGAATGATAAATTCCTATATATAGGTAAACCTTGTTGTAATACGTGGTCATCTTCTTATTCGACAGAAAAATATGTAGTCTTTTGAGATCCATTACTTTAAAATACCTAATTTATATTAATTCCAATAACAGTGATAGATAAAGATCTTTATTTTGCAAATTGGTTATTAAATAACACTTTTACACGTAATTCCGGTCGGTCTTTCCTAACACTACCCTGAGAAAAAACACCGAAATAAACTCAGGGGTCCGTCTCTTTTAAAGTAATAATAATAATAATATGTGGTCCGGATGTCAACCAGCCTGTCGAAAATTTTCTTCAGTTTTATTTTTTAAATAAAAATTTGATAATTAAATAGCATAAATGCAACATCTATACTTAATATTATAAAGCGGAAAAGTTTGTTTGTTTGTTTGTTTGCTTGAACGCGCTAATCTTCGAAAGTACTGGGTGGATTTCAAAAATTCTTTCTGATTATGATAGACAGTTTCATGAGGAAGGCTATAGGCTATCTAGCATTACGCTACTCTTCTCGGTTTTCCTAAAATAAAGGTATTGGTGAAGTAAGACGGAAGAAAATATGCCGCTAAATTATTATAATCGCGTGAGCTGGCAAAATTCTGAGATATACGTCAAGATCATGTACTACAAAAATGTAGGGTTTATGTAGATCTAAAAAAAAGTTTGCGGTACTACATATCTAACTTTTATAAATAATCCACAATAAGGCAAATTATGTAAGGAAAATATTTAAAAAATAAGGCATGACTTTGTAGTGTTATTATTATGCGGCCATATTAATATTTGCGTTCGAAAGTAATTTCATCATCAAGAAAATTTTATGAAGATTATCTTTGCCTTTTACAGTAAATAATTTGGACTTATAGTTTCGGAGAAAATGTAAAATTAAAATTATTCAACAACGCTATTCACCGAAACGGCTGCGGCGGCCCACGGATGCACGACGCGTCGAGCAATTATGAATAAGTAATTTTGATAGGGTGTTGTTTTGTTCCCGTTTCGGCCCCGGAAGGCAAGGGCAGCTGAAGTAACTAGGTGGGCTTATAGTCAGTAGAAGTCTGACACTCCTTCTCGCTCCACTTAGAGCGAGAGAAGTCATTCGATGATTTTCCCACCCGACAAAACGGGTCAGACATTCAACGTTGGCATAGTTTTAAAGCGATGTTGTTAGGATTCCTTAGCCGAATAGCAAAAAACCAGAAGCCTTATACTATTCGTCATGTCTATCTGGCCGTCTTTCCGTATGTCACAGTCATTTTATTCCGAAACTATTAAGAAACTTGATATATAGATGTATTCTGCTAACCGCTTTCCGATTTTTACACAAAAATAATGTAAAAAAAAAACATTAAGGGGAGGCTCCCTATACATGGAAATAGAACTAAAAAAAATGTTTACATCAAGCCTGTACGCCTATGCGGGTGTCCATAGATAGATCTTTAAAAATGATATTGAGGTTCATATAATCAGTTTTGTCAAAGTCAGTTGTTTGAAAGATATATTTGGGGACACATTTTACAACTTTTAAAATAATAAAGTGTAAAATATAAAAAAAATACTGTAGATTCTAATGAAAACTTTTAACTAAAACTGATTCGAACGAGATACAGTTTTTGAGATTTCATTTTCACATTTGCAAAATCCGCTAATACAACTTTGTCATTAGTACAAACATTATGATAACAGCATTTTTTTACGTTAATCTATGCTAGCAAGCATAGCTACGGAATTCTTCATGGGCGAGTCAATCGAAAGATATACACTTCCAAAGTGGTAAAATGTGTTTCACCCCCCCCCCCCCCCCCCCTCTTACTTTTATAATAATGGAGTCAAAAACCAAAACAAAATATTAAAAAATTCAATTAAAATTGGTATGAACAAGATCGGGTCAGCAGTTTTTGAGATACCTATACTTAGCACATTTTCTAAAACCGCAAATATTACTTTGTGTTATTAATTGTTTGTGTTTGTAAGCTATTTGGCGTAGTTACTACGGAACCCTTCATGGGCAAGTCTGACCGTTTTTTGTATATTGTCAATTACATGTTGCTTTATCTAGATCCGGATTCATCATGCAGAGAAAACCAATACATACTAATACAAAAAAAAATATATACCGAAATACTCTAAATGTATTCTTGACAATATAATTAAATTAAACGATATTTGCTTCACGATTCTCTATCCAGTCCGAATTAGATTGACGCATAAAATTACACATTAATAATAGTAGTAGGATTATACGCGGGTGAAACCGCGGGGCACAGCTAGTGTTTAATAAAACGAAAACAGTGAAACAAAAAAGCAAACTACTAATTTACATTAAACAAAAAAGCCACTACAGAAATGCCGAATATACCTTCTGGTAATAAAATCTCGACAAGAAGACTTTTAAAATGTTGACAAGATACCGGGCCCGGTTACAGCAAATCACACGCCCAAGACCAGCGGAATCGTCGCTCAGCTCCGCCTCGCAGCCACCGGGACCTTCTCCAGCCGTGAGTCAAGAGATTCCGGCCGCTGCAGTTGCGTCGAGCTCGAGCGATGAGTACTTCTCGCCGCCGACGACACCACCACCTGCGCGTCGGCGAGGAAGAGGCCGCCCTCCGGCCAGCATGGGATTTCGAGGCCCGCCGGCCTCTGATAGGGTCCCCGCTGCCGGTGGAAGTGTGCAGCGCATGCGATGGACTCAATCCATCAATGAGAACGTCATGCGCTCATACTATGGGGCTACAGAGGGGGGAACTAACCTGACTGCGTACCGTGGTCGGATGCTCTCTCTGTTTCAGGTACTTGAACCGGCTGTCAACGTTTCGGCCCAACGACTGTCGGATCAGGTGCGGGTCATCCAGCGTAACCGTATGTTGGATGACGCCGTACTTGATAGACTACGCCTCGAATCACGGTGCAGCCGTGTCTCATCTGCTTCGCCACTGGCCGCGGTGCAACTACAACCCAGTATCTCACCGCGACCCGACCACGTCGGTGAAGATGTTGATGACGAGGCTATAACCGTGAGTACCCAGTGCAGTGAACGATTGAGGAGTGCTTTGGAGTGTGCAATACGGGAGTATCGCTCCACACCGCCTGAGCTTAGACCTCGTCTGCCTCGTTTACCCATGCATAAGAAAAATAGGGCGCTAGTGTGTGCTCTAGATTCACTACTGTCAAATTATTTTGACAATAGTGAAGACCTCACCGATACTCATTCGATCCTATACTGTGCAGCTGTAGCGGCTTGTTGGGTAGCTCATGTCAAGTTTCCAAAGACTGACAGAGTTATTCGGCCAGCTGTACCAGCTTAGCCAGTCGTATTGCTGAGGCTAGAGCACTCATTGGTAAACTTATCTGCTTCAGGCAGGGCAACACTCGTCCTAGAGTGATGCGCTTTGTGAGGCGGGCATTTGCGGGGACTGATATCAGTCCTCGGGATTACCTCACCCGCGTCACAGAGCGTATCGACTTCCTGAAGCAGAAAATCTATGCATGGGCAAATCGAATTCGTCGATATAAGCGGAGGGTGGAGCGATACACTCAGAATCGCACATTCCAAAGCAATGAAAGGTGGGTTTATAGGACCTGGGAGCGACCTAACCAAGGTGTGACTGATACATGTGCGTGTGGTGTGAGGGCCACTTAGATAAAACTCTGTGAAAATATGCTTAGGATTTAGTGAACATTCCCAAAGAAATGTGAAAGTTGGAATGAGATTTTGTGAAAGTCAAATAACCCAGTTATGGACTGTAAAGATGGGCCCTCAGTTCTCACATAGAGGATTGAGGGCCCACCTGAACCTGATAAACTATGGACACTACTGCAAAAGTCTTTATGCCAAAATCTAAGCTAATGCCTAACAAAATTTGTGAAAACAACATATTATCGCAAAACTCTGTCCTAATTTGTATATCTTCGTACAAAATGGGCCCTCAATTCTCATACGCGTAAACGTTTATTACGCAAATAAAATGAAATCATTAACTTACAGCTACTGTTTGAAATCCTATATGCTACTAAAGAAATTGTGTAAATTTGTGGAAGCAAGAACAGGTCACCACTTCTTGTTGTTTGGAAGTTATGACCTTGATAAAATTCGGGCCCTCAGTCCTCCATTTCTTTTGCTTTCGCTTTGCTTACGCTTATCGTATGAAAGATAAGACAAAATCAAAACTGTATCTTTTTGTGAAAAAAAATGTGCTTCAAATTCGATACCAGAAGGAAATTTAAAAGACCTTTATTCTATAAAATAATCGAGTATTAGTTTTTATTCTCTGAATTAGGAAATAGGGTAACCACAATTTCTTTTAGATTGCAGGTTTTAATAAACTTTCTTCGATTTTTCCCTTATTATCGTCATAGCATTTGAAATTACTACTAATTAATACATGACATTTGTCAATGACCAACACTATCAGCGAAAGGTGGAAGAACGAATTCAGTTGCTCCGATAAGTTCGTACACCTTTGATTTTATTCTTAGTGTGTGCGGTATATCCTCTAGGCAAACTCACCAGTACTATTTAAATCAATTGCAATGACGAAATGTAAATCATAGTTGACTGCTACGTTAGAACCACAAGTAAGACAAGACTTAAATGATTCGTCAAAACAAATTGCGTCTTCCTAACACTCGATCCCAAAAACGGATAACATATCCCAATTGAGTGGTAAGAAAACAAATTGTCTTTCTATTGGAATAGATATGCAGTAACTGTTAACGCATCGTTTTGTAAATAAGGCACTGTAAAAATGATTCAATAGAACTGTTTCAAGATAATTAGCTACATTGCTTTGGCCATCAACTTCGATTCTAGTTCTGATTTTTATATAAAATGCTTAACGACTACATCTGCTCAGATTTTGGTGACGATGAGATGATTTATTTTTGATGAAATGATTGATTTTGAGATGTTTTCTGGAGTATGAAATATATGTACATTACCTACAATCGACAATCGTTAGTAGATCATTCATATTAATAACTTAGATGTAATAAATTACAATATATAAACATAACAGTTATTCTTGAACAGTTATCACAGCGCTACAGTCCAACTTTAAGAAAATGTTAGGTACGAGCGAGTGTCTAGACCGAAGATGTGTTTGTGTATTAAAAAAATATTATTTTTATTTGATTTATTACATTTCATACACATATTATTTACATTTTTAATATTCCTATTAAAAAAAAAAACATTTAAAATATAAAAAACAGTAGCCCACTGGTATCGGGAACAGGGTCCAAGCTACCGTTGGTCAGGACTCTTGAGAGAGGAACCTCCTAACAATTCGCGCCGTGTCCAATTTCTTTGGTAAGTCGTTCGGAGCTCAAGCAGTACGACTGTGGAATACTCTTCCCGTGTCAGTAAGACAAGCACAAACCCTTCCTTCTTACAAAAACATGGTAAAAGATCTCTATCTCTCTCTTTAATTTGTTACTATTTTTTATATATCGCAGCTTTGTTTTTTTTATGTATAAAAAATTGTTTATTTCATCAAATGGTATTTGTACATGATGTTAGCAAAATTGATGTTGTTTGTATTACAAATCGGCAAATTTTTTGGGTGCTGTTCAGCTGTTTTCCTAGCTAGGTTGCTGGGCAACCTGTATTAAGGAGAGACAGTTTGCCTCTCCGGTTGGTGTTTTACAAAATTTAATTAAATTATTTACTAAGATTATGTTATACATTATTATTAAGTAATAGATTGTGAGCAAAGATGAAGTTTGTAAAAGAATGAATATACAACGTGTAATTTAAAGGGTATATACATACCAAGTGCATGGCTTCTTTGGATGATAATAAACGATATGGCAAGGGTTTTGTAATCCTAAGTCTACGTGTGTAGAACTTATTACAAATTCCAATACACAATACCAGAGACCGAATTTTTCAAATTAAGAAGAACGAAAAGAATTATCGTGTTATTGGCAAGTGACGTGGAAAGTTATTGACCCTCGTAGTGCTGTGACACGTTTGTTATGATTGGTATTCAAGAAATATATGAAACCAATAATTTGGTATCAATTATTTGAGTCAGTTATTTTGTGCTGAAACTGTGCATAGAGACTCCATACCAGATGTTGTCTTCAGCCCTTTTGGATTGATATGGGGTTTCCGTTACACGTTGTATATGTATATGTGTATTGAGTATGTAGGTTATTACTTATTTATTGTATATAAGTGAATCGTACACCATGGACTACCTGCGTATTTATTTTCTCCTGCTGTGTCAAATCCATCCAAAGGTTTTTTTTTTTTTTTTTTTTTTTTTTTTATTTAGAATAGGTTCGCGTTTGACCACCATCTCACCTGATGGTAAGTGATGATGTGGTCGAAGATGGAGCACGCTTACCTAAAAGTAACCTATTCACTCTTGACTTAAAGACTCCTAGGTTATAGCTATCGGGAAACACAGACTCCGGCAGGGAATTCCACTCCTTAGCCGTACGCACAATGAAGGTATTCCCAAAACGTTTGGTGCGTATGGGTGGGATGTCCATCATGTAACGATGGCGCTTCGCCGTTTGTCTCGTAGTCCGATGATGGAACGGGCTTGTTGGAATTAAATTGTGTAATTCCATCGCACACTCCCCGAAATGTAACCGATAAAAAACCGATAGACTTGCAACTCGTCGTCGATGTTCAAGGCTCTGGAGCTTTGATTCGACCAGTGCATCGTTGCCAATGAGTCTTTTGGCCCGCTTCTCGATAGACTCAAGCGCGTCCAGTTGGTATTTAGCAGATCCATCCCAAAGATGAGAGCAGTACTCCATACACGACCGAACCTGGGCTTGATAGAGATTGAGCAACTGTTCGGGTGTGAAGTACCGTCTCACCTTTGCTAGGATTCCCAACTTTTTTGATGCTAGTTGAGCCTTAGCCTCGATAAACGGGCCAAAATTGAGGGTAGAAGTTAATGTTACCCCCAGAAGCTCGATATGGTCAGTTATCGGCACAGTTACACCTCGGAAAGTAGGAGCCGGTTCAAATTGGCTCCTTTTTGCGGAGAAGAGACACGCCTGGGTCTTAGCTGCATTAAACTTGACCAGGTTGGCATCGCCCCATTCGGAGACAGCCTTCAAGGTCAAGTTCAAGCGCCCGACCATGTCCTCACGGAGAGACTGGATCTGTGACCCACCAGCTCGCGCGCTGAACACATATCTCTCAGAAACTGTGCTGTCGTCTGCATACCCAAAGGTACCGGGCATTAGCAGATCGTTAATGTGCAGCAAGAATAAAGTTGCTGAGAGAACAGACCCCTGAGGGACCCCGGCATTAATTGCCAATTGGCCAGACGAGCAGCCATCAATGACCACTCGAATGGACCGATCCCTCAGGAAGTCTTCAATCCAAACGCAAAGTTGGGTGGGTAACCCGAAAGAAGGAAGCTTAGCAATAAGGCTATCGTGCCAGACCCTGTCAAAAGCCTTGGAGATGTCAAGGGAAACAGCAAGTGCTTCCCCTTGCCTCTCAATGGCCTCACTCCAGATATGAATGGCATACGCTAGAAGATCCCCAGTTGACCGGTTTTTGCGAAAGCCGTATTGCCGGTCACTGAGGATGTCGTTGGCTTCTAGGTATGCCAGGAGCTTACTATTAAGTACACGCTCCATACTCTTACAGAGTATGGACGTGACTGAAATAGGCCTGTAGTTGGCAGGGTCAGCACGACTGCCCTTTTTGGGTACAGGCTGTACGTTAGCCAGCTTCCATGCTTTCGGCACCTTTCCAGTCTCTAGCGAAAGGCGAAACAGGCGTGTCAAGATTGGAGACAATTCAGGCGCACAAGTTCTAAGAACAATTGCTGGTATCCCGTCGGTTGTCTGTAAAAGATCGCTTTTAGCAATAAGACCGCCCTTTGTAGTTTTTAAGTCCTCATTTAATTCTGTTATGGTGTACAATAAAGAAAATATATATCTATCTATCTGGATCAAGCCCTTGATTTAGCTGCCCAAAGAGAACCTCCTAAGATGTTTGTTGTAATTATGCCATTGGCTGAGACGACTATCGGTACAATGATTGCTGTATCCACATCCCACATGTCAGCAACCTCGCGAGCCAAGTCAAGATGCTTAATTTGCTTATTTTTCTCGGTTTCCACGAGATTCTCGTCATGTGGGATCGCTATATCAACAATCACTGTGCGACGCTCTAATCGGCCTATTACCACAATGTCAGGCTTATTGGCAACAATAGTTCTGTCAGTAATGATAGAGCGATCCTAGTACAGTGTAATATTGCCATTTTTGAGAACTGGGTCGGGCATATACCTATAGTACGGTACTTCTCTACTTCTAGACCAGAATAACCGGAGATATGTGACGAATGGATTCTACGGGTTTGTGACATGCCCGACATATGTTGACGATAGTTATTCGTCATCATAACTTCGTCCATATTTGCACAGACAAAACCTTCGGTTTCCCCGATGAGGTCACCAAAACTTTTTAACAAAAAATTAAACCGACTCCCAAAAAACACTGCAAAGTGAAAAATAACTTTAATTTCGGTAGTCGGTGTCTTTAGTTTTGTTTTTTCGTTTTTGGCACCGACTTCCGAAATTAAAGTTATTTTTCACTTTGCAGTGTTTTTTGGGAGTCGGTTTAATTTTTTGTTAAAAAGTTTTTATTTCACTCTTTTAAGTTGGATGATTTTTAATTTACCTAGTTATAAGAGCCTAAATGTCAACTACTTATAACCTTTTACAAAATATTGCTTTTTCCAATGCTGAGCCGTTAATTGTTGAGGAGTTCTCCTGGTACTTCACCATCAGCTCTACATCACCATATGCATTGTGACGAGCATAAAGTGCTTAACATCCATATTCAAGTAATCGAATCGCAATCCACTCAATACTTATTATTGAGTAGTTTCGGCGGCCATCTGTGGTCTTCATCATCACCACTTCCCCAAATGGTACTTTTTGAGAGCACCTGCACAAGATACTATAAGAAATACCCAAAACGCCATAGGTGTGCCTATAATATTTGAAGTTCCCTCGATTTCTCCAGGATCCCATCATCAGATCCTGACTTTGGTGATAATGGTACCAATTTCGAAGTATACCCATTCGAACAAAAAAAGAATTTTCCAAATCGGTTCAGCCGTCTTCGACTACTCGATGATCTGATCATACATTGAATTGAAATTTAAAACGCGTCGAATTGATAACCTCCTCTTTTTGTCGTCGGTTGAAAATGTAGCCAGGCTACGGAAGCTAATGTATCTACGTCAAACCAATGAAGGGCACAGTAACAGCGTCCGTGAAGCTCCTTGATCTACCATACTTCTCTGCGGTCATTAGTATCTAATACTACAGGTTTGGTTTGATTTATTATTATTATTTTTATTCTTCAATATAACTGTTTCCGCTGCATTATCATAAACTATTGTTTAGTATTTACACTAAATATTACAACTATTGTGCATATAATATGTAAACAATAAAATAGTTTCTGAGGTATTACTACTTTGCAACAGCAGAAATCGCCACTAACACTGTATATAAAATATGAGGGTAAAAAGAAATTATTGTCACCCTACTCACATACACAATGAAAAAATAGTTGCTTTCGCTATCTATTAAGATTTGTAGTTTTATCATAAATATTATTTGTAAGAAATTACACCAATTTGAAGCACATTTTTTTTCACAAAAAGATACAGTTTTGTATTTTTCTTATCTTTCATAGGATAAGCGTAAGCAAAACGAAACCAAAAGAAGTGGAGGATTGAGGGCCCGAATTTTATCAAGGTCATAACTTCCAAACAACAAAAAGTGGTGACCTGTTCTTGCTTCCACAAATTTACACAATTTATTTAGTAGCATATAGGATTTCAATCAGTAGCTGTAAGTTAATTATTTCATTTTATTTGCGTAATAAACTTTTACGTGTATGAGAATTGAGGGCCCATTTTGTACGAAGATTTACAAAGTAGGACAGTGTTTTGCCATAATATCTTGTTTTCACAAATTTTGTTTAGCATTAGCTTAGATTTTGGCATAAAGACTTTTTCTGTAGTGTCCATAGTTTATCAGGTTCAGGTGGGCCCTCAATCCTCTATGTGAGAACTGAGGGCCCATCTTTATAGCCCATAACTCGGTTATTTGACTTTCACAAAATCTGATTCCAACTTTCACATTTCTTTGGGAATATTCACTAAATCCTAAGCACATTTTCAAAGAGTTTTAACAAAGTGGCCCTCACACCACACGCACATACTGATACGTGCCTACCGAATGATGACGCCATGTGTTCGTTCTGGCGCAGCATCTGGTCGGTACCTGTCAGCCACACCGAGGGTGACTGGATGAGTGAGATCAAGCGCACGTGCAATCTTATACCAGAAATAGGGGCAATTACGATCAGCCCCCAAGATGTAACCCGTGCAGTCCGTCCGTTATCCAACTGGAAATCTCCAGGGCCGGACGGGCTGCACAATTTCTGGATAAAATGGTTTCTAAGCTCGCACGCTCGCTTGGCCGCTCAGTTCCAGTCTGCCTTAGAGCTAGGATCGCTACCTCAATTCCTAACTACAGGAATAACCCACCTGCTCCATAAATCAGGCAGTACTTCGGAACCTAAAAATTATAGACCGATCACGTGCTTACCGACGGTCCATAAAATTCTTACATCCATTCTGAGAGCCAAAATTAATAATCACATAGATACAAATTCAATCATGTCTGCTTCTCAGAATGGATGTAGGAACGGGTCCCGCGGTACTAAGGAGCTTCTCCTCATCGATATTGCCATAAACCAACAGGTTCGTCGTTCCAGAAGGAATCTGTCGACATGTTGGATAGATTATAAGAAGGCCTATGACTCGGTTCCACATACTGTAGCGTAAATAAAATTAAGTGCTCAGTAAAACACAAACCGCTACTTAACACGTTTAATTTTGATTAAAAGGAAAAAGATAGAAAACATGTACTTAATTAAAAAATATAAAAAAGTTAAATATTAGTTATTATTGGGAACCTTTCAGTGATGGCGTGGGTTAACTTAGCGGAAAGAAAAGAATGTTATCGAAAGTATTATGCAAATATTTTTAACTTACCTAACAAAAAAATCGATTGCAATCGGTTATAGCTAGGCGAATACGCATTATTAGTAATTTTAATTACAAAAACACTAAGAGCATCCAACGCGTCTTGATAGGCCTAAGGTTAGAAAGAGTTTTTGACGTGAGAATTTTTAGATTAGAAATATACAAATTAGGTGCACTATTTAAAATAGAACTCCTGCTGCGAAAACTCAGTAATTCCTGGACGGCTGAACACGACTGTGGGAAGTAACGTAGAAATCACGGAGCCACTGCGCTGCGGAGTCCGCATCTACCTCGTACTCGCTTCAGGCCTTTGAGATGGACGTCTCAGGCACAGGATGTGCTCGGATATCGGGCGAGAGCGCCCCGACCTCCGTCGTCGATAACCGACGTCGCTTGCCCGTAGGGTGGAGCCAAAAATTGGCTTGTAACGGGATCTAAACAAAAAAGAAACTTCAGACCACCGATGCAAGCTGAATCTTTGATTAATTATGAAACTAGTGCGAAATGGATCGAAAAGAAAAAAGACGACAATACATACCAAATTAACCAGAAAATCACCCACAGACTATACTTTTGCTAGGACACTTTATATTTTTTATTGGGTTTACACCAACAGAAAAAAAACTTTCACTTCATAATTTCGATATTAATCACAAAAAATAAGGTCGACCATCACATATCGGGTCCCAAAAATGTAATGACCCCGTCAAAAGGCAAACAACCGACGATTTTTTCACGATTCCTGGTTCAAATGTGAATAACAGCTATGAAGAAAAAATTTGTTATTGAAAAGTTTGCATTAGGATTGGAGGAGGTTTTAACCGTAGCGGTTTTACGCTACAGTACCCCATTCCCAGTAAAAAAAAAAATGAGAGTAGCAACCCTAAAGGTGAGTGGCAACCCTAAAGGAAAGGTGAGTGACAACCCTAAAAGAAAGGTGGTTGACAACCCTAAAAGAAAGGTGAGAGATCAACCCAAGTGAATGTATCAACCCAGTGAGAGGGTGACAATGCTATAACAGATTGACATCACAACAACAGATTGAAAACACAACAACAGATTGAAAACACAATAACAGATTGAAAACACAATAACAGACTGACAACACAAAAGGGATAGCATCAACCAAGAGTGAAAACCATAATATACAAATTAAATAAACTAGCCTAACTAACTTTAAACTAAATACATCAAATCAACAACATCGAAGTGCAGCTGATACTGAATAAAATTGAAAGCCGGCCTCCAGTTTAGACGTTAACAGTGCGAGCTTCAGATGCGTCTCCTAAACCTACATTAGAATAGAAAAACAAACGATAGATCTAGAGTAATATTCTTAAATATATATAGGAACAAAGAACAATAATCAACACGAAACAAATAAGAGTTGAGATTAAGAAATAACTTAAAAATACGACGAAAACTCAAAAGAAGTCAAACAAAAACTCGAAGTCGAACACAAAAGCTCGAAGTCAGATAAAAACTCGAAGTGAGACACGACTCAAAGTCCAACACGACTCAAAGTCAAACACGACTCAAAGTCAAACACGACTCAAAGTCAAACACGACTCAAAGTCGAACACGACTCAAAGTCGAACACGACTCAAAGTCAAACACGACTCAAAGTCGAACACGACTCAAAGTCGAACACGACTCAAAGTCAAACACGACTCAAAGTCAAACACGACTCAAAGTCAAACACGACTCAAAGTCAAACACGACTCAAAGTCAAACACGACTCAAAGTCAAACACGACTCAAAGTCAAACACGACTCAAAGTCAAACACGACTCAAAGTCAAACACGACTCAAAGTCAAACACGACTCAAAGTCAAACACGACTCAAGACTGAATTTAAGAGCTTAAGTTATAGAGGGATAAGTTAGAAGGTTAAGTTAAAGAGAGAGGGTTAAGTTGAAGAGGGTGGACCTTAAATCAAAATCAATAATACGACGCCTAATGAGAGGAAATGGTTATGAATAAATATTAACTCCAGGGAGGAATGAGGGTCGAAATAATAAAAGAGGTGTCGTTATTGAAAACTAATGGCCTAACATAAGTAATGCTGATTAAGTTAAGAATATGGAACAAATTAATTCATTTAAGTATGTCTTTTATATGATATTGTCCAATATGATGAGAATCACAGTCTTGTAGGACATATGTAGTCATGGAGATGACTCTGATCACACGACATTTAATGAAACGAGGAGCAAGCTTTCCTGTAAAGTATTCAGCAGCTGACGATTTTGAAAAATTACGCCTCCATACAATGTCGCCGGCATTAAGTGTAATAGCCGTCCGGTTCGTATTGTAATTTCGTGAATTACGGAGAAAAGCAGAAGAAAGATTGTCCGCTACTTTTGCGTAAATCTCGGCGAGCGAAGTCAGATTACTCGCGTGTTGTTCCCGACTTTCAGCTAAATTAGTGCTTAGAGTCTGGTTATTCGCACGCGATGAATCCATACAGACTTCTCTACCGAATATGAGAAAGTTTGGCGTAAACCCTGTGGCTAAATTAATACATGAATTGAGGTAAAGTTTGACCTTGGGTAACAATTTAGCCCAATTCCTTTGGTTCTCGCCAACCAATATGCTCAAACAAGTAACGACACTTTGGTTATAACGTTCTACCGTGTTTGCTTGTGGAGTGTAATAAGGGGTAAGTCATATCAGGTCGACGGATTGACCTATAATAATTCAAGGCGCGACCGGATAACACTTCGTGGAAGCGTTTAAGCAGATATCTGTCAGTTATGTCGTCTGAATCCTTCTCTTCTTCGATACTGGTAAAAAAATTTCGAACACTGGTATCTCCAGTATAATTTATGTTCCATTTTCTTAGCGAAAATCGTTTTAGAAGGTAACCGGGACAGTCCTCGGATTTCATAGGAGAAGGTAAGTTAGAACGACTAGTACCCGGAGTGGGCCTAGGTGGAATGGGAGGAGGTCTAGAAATAATAATACTTTCGTGTAAAGGAGTCTCACCGATAGAACCTTCTTCAGACATTTTTAAACACAAAATAGAAATAGATTAAATGAAAGAGAGCGGGACTTAGCAGGAAATCGTTAGATATCGTGCCGTAATATCGATACGGGAAGAAGACAACAAAATGAACGTCAAAGGAATCCGCTGGGCTAAGAATCCAACAAAAACAGATACTAGCAAATAGCAGAAAAGCAAACAGTCGGGCTAAAAAATAAAAAAAGGTAGACACTAGCACACGACCATTCAAAAAGCTTACCTTTGGTCACGATGCCTAACCATCCACACATCAAACACACTCTACTGGAAACTAACTACCGCTACCTACTGGGATAAAATAAAACTCGGGATAGATACGTATATTTTGGGAGAAAATAAAATTGGAAATTGGGTATAGTTACAAAGTTAATCTTTAAAATTGAATTTCACAAACATCACACAATTAAGCAAAGAACATAAATTCAGTTAGCAATTCCGTAGTCTAGTCGTATGAATCGGGAAAACATTCAAGACAGGTAATCCTTTTAACTTCCATACGGGTATCTGACCAATTCTAAAACCTGAAACCCACAATAAGAAAGATGAAAATTAAAGATTGCTCTCAAGAGCAACCACACACGAGATAACAAAAAAAAATAGGTATTTTAGTAATAATTAATATGCAAACTTACTTTCATTCGGGCGCCATATTGTAGCGTAAATAAAATTAAGTGCTCAGTAAAACACAAACCGCTACTTAACACGTTTAATTTTGATTAAAAGGAAAAAGATAGAAAACATGTACTTAATTAAAAAATATAAAAAAGTTAAATATTAGTTATTATTGGGAACCTTTCAGTGATGGCGTGGGTTAACTTAGCGGAAAGAAAAGAATGTTATCGAAAGTATTATGCAAATATTTTTAACTTACCTAACAAAAAAATCGATTGCAATCGGTTATAGCTAGGCGAATACGCATTATTAGTAATTTTAATTACAAAAACACTAAGAGCATCCAACGCGTCTTGATAGGCCTAAGGTTAGAAAGAGTTTTTGACGTGAGAATTTTTAGATTAGAAATATACAAATTAGGTGCACTATTTAAAATAGAACTCCTGCTGCGAAAACTCGGTAATTCCTGGACGGCTGAACACGACTGTGGGAAGTAACGTAGAAATCACGGAGCCACTGCGCTGCGGAGTCCGCATCTACCTCGTACTCGCTTCAGGCCTTTGAGATGGACGTCTCAGGCACAGGATGTGCTCGGATATCGGGCGAGAGCGCCCCGACCTCCGTCGTCGATAACCGACGTCGCTTGCCCGTAGGGTGGAGCCAAAAATTGGCTTGTAACGGGATCTAAACAAAAAAGAAACTTCAGACCACCGATGCAAGCTGAATCTTTGATTAATTATGAAACTAGTGCGAAATGGATCGAAAAGAAAAAAGACGACAATACATACCAAATTAACCAGAAAATCACCCACAGACTATACTTTTGCTAGGACACTTTATATTTTTTATTGGGTTTACACCAACAGAAAAAAAACTTTCACTTCATAATTTCGATATTAATCACAAAAAATAAGGTCGACCATCACTTATCGAGTCCCAAAAATGTAATGACGCCGTCGAAAGGCAAACAACCGACGATTTTTTCACGATTCCTGGTTCAAATGTGAATAACAGCTATGAAGAAAAAATTTGTTATTGAAAAGTTTGCATTAGGATTGGAGGAGGTTTTAACCGTAGCGGTTTTACGCTACAATACATGGCTCATGAAGGTGTTGGAGTTGTACAAAATAAATCCAATACTCCGCACTTTCCTTGAGTCATGTATGGGGCAATGGAAGACGGTCCTCTGCTATCCAGGATGTCGACAGATCCAGGAAAACAGCGAACCGATTAGGATTGAGCGTGGCATATTTCAAGGTGACAGTCTGAGCCCACTGTGGTTTCGTCTGGCTCTCAACCCTCTCAGTACACTGCTGGAGAGTTCGGGGCAAGGCTACCAGTTGAGAAGAGGTGGTCAGGTCATATCACACTTGCTTTACATGGATGATTTGAAACTTTTTGCCCCCAGCAACTTGCAACTCATGGAGCTACTGAAGGTAACAGAAACCTTTAGTAGCGCCATCAGGATGGAATTTGGGGTGGACAAATGTGCGGTCATGCGTGTAAAGCGAGGGGAGATTATGGAATCCGTGGGAACTCAACTCTCGGATTCCATACACCTAAGATCCCTCGGCTCAATTGAAACCTACAAGTATTTGGGTATGTCAGAGGCACTAGGCATCAATGTTGCTTATGTTAAACAGTCATTGAAGGAACGCTTCTTTGGCCGCCTGAATAAAGTACTGAATAGTCTTCTATCAGGCGGAAACAAGGTGCGTGCCTTCAATGGTTGGGTCATGCCAGTATTGATGTACTCTTTTGGCATACTCAAATGGACTCAGACTGAACTTGATGCCTTGGACAGGCGGGTCCGCACAACGCTGACTGCAAATCGAATGCATCACCCACGTTCCTCGGTGATGTGGCTGTATATCCCGCGGAAGTGCGGGGGTCGTGGCTTTTTAAATGCAAAGACCCTGCACAACCGCGAGGTATGCAGCCTTAGGGAATATTTCCTACAAGCCGACGTGGGTATGCATCGAGATGTGGTAGCAGCGGACAAAGGCCTCACTCCACTCTCCTTAGGTACCGAGAATTGGCGCAAACCTTTAGTATTAGATACTAATGACCGCAGAGAAGTATGGCAGAGCAAGGAGCTTCACGGACGCTATTACCGGGCCCTTCATGGGTCTGATGTAGATACATTAGCGTCCGTAGCCTGGCTACGTTTTGGTGACCTCTTCGGAGAAACCGAAGGTTTTGTCTGTGCAATTACGGATGAAGTTATGATGACGAATAACTATCGGAAATATATTGTGAAGGATGGTACAGTAGACATATATCGGGCATGTCACAAACCGGGAGAATCCATTCGTCACATTATCTCTGGTTGTTCTCGTCTGGCTAACGGAGACTATTTGCATAGACACAACCTTGTAGCTAGGATTGTTCACCAGCAACTTGCTCTTAAATACAATCTCGTGGAATCAGAAGTACCGTACTATAGGTATGTGCCCGACCCAGTTCTCGAAAATGGCAATATTACACTGTACTGGGATCGGTCTATCATCAGTCATCATCATCACTGACAGGACTATTGTTGCCAATAAGCCTGATATAGTGGTAATGGACCGATTAGAGCGTCGCACAGTGATTGTTGATATAGCGGTCCCTCATGACGAGAACCTCGTGAAAGCCGAGAAAGATAAGCAAATTAAGTATCTTGACTTGGCTCACGAGGTTGTTGACATGTGGGATGTGGATACAGCAATCATTGTGCCGATAGTCGTCTCAGCCAATGGCATAATAGCCAAGAGCCTCGACAAACATCTTAGGAGGCTCTCGTTGGGCAGCTGGATCAAGGGCTTGATCCAGAAAGCAGTACTTCTGGACACGGCGCGAATTGTTAGGAGGTTCCTCTCTCAAGAGCCCTGACCACCGGTAGCTTGGACCCTGTTCCCGATACCGGTGGGCTACTGTTTTTTATATTTTTAAATGTTTTTATAAGAATATTTAAAAATGTAAATAATATGTATATAAAATGTAATAAAGGAAATAATAATAATAATAATATTCCACAACTTTCACACAACGCCATCTAGTCCCAAACTAAGCAGAGCTTGTGGTATGAGTACTAGACAACTGATAAACATACATATATATTTTTAAATACATACATGTTATAGATAAATTACACCCAGACAAAGAACAAATGATCGTGCTCATCACACAAACATTTGTCCTGGGTGGGAATCGAACCCACGACCTTGAGCATAGCAGTCAGGGCCACTGACCACTATACCAACAGGCCCATACAATCTATACAGTTAAATTTTATGGGAACCTTGTAGGTTACAGTCTGAGGCGATCTTTTGAGGAAAGATACTCACAGATTTGAGTGGGCCTGTCCATACAGTGCAAGCATTTGTAAAAGACGTATAGCTCAACTTAGAACAAGGAGCTTAACGATTTGAGGAACAATACCATGGTACCTACAGACGATTGGGTAGCCCGCAAAAAATTCTCAAACTGCCAGACAATCGTATTTAACTCGAAGTTACACTCGAAGGTACAGTCTCACTTTCATTTTGTTGGCCAAAAGGTGCTAGGTTGCACTCTTTTCTGAAATGCTACTTTTGGATTGCTGGCGTAGTCACACCATAATATGTACCTATAATTATCACATGAGTATTTAGTAGTTTTCCAACTAAATCTGTTGGAATTCGAAGTTATTTCTTGATCATATTTTGTAAGTACAGGACTATTTGGATACTTAAAGTACGTTATGTGTTTATACACATAACGTACTTTAATAAGTAAATGTGCACCCACACCGTTAGCGGTGTGGGTGCACATTTACGTACGTTCATTTACTTGTTATGATTTTATAGTTTACCTATATAAAATGCGTTACTGTTTGTTATTGCTTAATAAATAAATAAAACAAAGGCAATAACAGATAAATATGTACGTACCTACTTATCTAAATCATTACAACAGTAAAAAAGTGTGTCTGTATATTTAGTATATTATTTACAAAAAGAATTAGAAAGGTTAAAAAATGGTAATAGAGCCAGAATAAAAAAAAAGTTTGCCTGCTTATCTGTTTGTACACGCTGATCTCCAAACTACTAAACGTATTTGAATGAACATTTTTATTTATATAGCTACTAAGACTGGGTAATATAGGCTATAAAAACCGGAAAATAGAACATCTGATACAGAATTTTACAGGTGAGCAAAGCCGCTGGCAGAAGCTTGTTTATAATAACACTAGCGACCCGCCCCGGCTTCGCACGGGTGCAATGTTTATATTAAATACTAGCTTCCGCCCGCGACTTCGTCCGCGTGGAAAAAAATTCCCCCGATTTTGCAACATTCTTCATTAGTGCTCCGCTCCTATTGGTGTTAGCGTAATGATATATAGCCTATAACCTTCCTCGATAAATGGGCTATCTAACACTGAAAGAATTTTTCAAATCAGAACCGTAGTTCCTGAGATTAGCGCGTTCAAGCAAACAAACAAACAAACTCTTCAGCTTTATAATATTAGTATAGATAGGCAGCGTTCGCGAGAATCGTTAACGTACGGCAGTTTTTTCGACGCCTTACTCCACAATTTTCACTACCACGAAAAATCCTATCTATTTTCCGGGATAAAATATAGCCTATACGGATTCGGAAGAATCCCTCTAAGTAATGGTAAAAGAAATTTTGAAATCGGTCCAGTAGTTTTTGAGCCTATTCAATACAAACATACAAAAATACAAAGGTTTCCTCATTATCTAGACACGCGGGAGCGTGTCAAGCCAAGAACTGGCGCGCAGCTCACCGTGTGTAATACACGAACCATTTGGAGCCACTTTTGAGCCCCTCATAACTCAAAAACTATTTTACCTAAACTTGTCAAATTTGGCTCATATATTGAGACTGGTGAGATACATATGTGTTGCAAATTTTATAAACATATCTCAAACGGTTATTTAGATATTAACGTCCAAAAATCGTCATTTTTATGACTGACCTATAGATCAAAACTATAACCCAGTTCCAGATGACCTAGAAAGTTCAAATTTGGCATGAAGATAGGTAATTAGGTGAATACAAAGGAAAAAATCAGAAACTGGTAATTTTTTATCATTTTATTATAATTTTCACTTAACTTATAATTAGTGCCTGTAAATCTCTATATGTGGATTTTAAGATCTTTACGTGAATATATAACGAGTTAAATACCACCCTTAATTTTTTTTTAATCCAAATATTTCCGTTTTTGTACTTATAAATAAGAACATAGTAAATTTTCGTATTTATTACGCGTAACTAACCGTATTCTACAACCACTAGCGCCACCTATTATCTTAGAGGGTCACTACATCATGGAGGCAAAACGCGTAAAAAGAATTCCGGATACTGAATGGGCAATTCATTCGAACATTTCAAAGGTACAAGAAAATATATAAAATAACACAAAAAGGACAATTATACCCCGTAAACGTAGGAAAATACAGTAGTTTAACAAAAAACCATTTAGTATTAATTTTGTTATAAGTAAGCACCTACTACTAATTTATGTACAAAAAGTAATGATATCCCATGAAAAACATAAATGTGAAATGAGAGCCAAGTTCAATATTATCAAAAATGCCTTGGTTGTTGACTTCAATGACAAAAGAAGTGAAATCTAAATGGGTGCCAAGTTCAATGGTCAGTCCTGAAATTTATTTATAACAACGTAAAATATCATTTATTCTTATAACTTAGGAGAATATATTGTAGCCTAAGGTCTGACTTGGCTAGTTTTCATATACGAATTATATTATAGCCTTTGCAAGTTCTAAACCTGTTACTTGTCGGTTCTTATTTTATTATTCCGAAAATTTGGCTTGCTGGTAGAAACTAACCATCGAACATAATAATTCGTATATAAGAACTAGCCAGGTCAAACCTTAGGCTACGATATATTCTCCTAAGTTATAAGAATAAATGATATTTTATGTTGTTATAAATAAATTTCAGGACTGACCATTTAACTTGGCACCCATTTAGATTTCACTTCTTTTGTCATTGAAGTCAACAACAAAGGCATTTTTGATAATATTGAACTTGGCTCTCATTTCACATTTATGTTTTTCTCCCAGCTGGATATATTTAACTCCAAAAAAGGTATGTTTAGGAAGCTACTTTTATCCTCTGGACATGTCGATTTACCTAATCAGATCCTAACAGAAGTAAAATAGTATGAGATTAAGTATGGTACACTACAGGCATTCATCATACACCACATACCTACCCACAAACACACACGCACACACACCAAGACACATTCATTTAATACTCCCCATGCAGACTTCTTAATCTATACTAATATTATAAAGCTGAAGAGTTTGTTTGTTTGTTTGTTTGTTTGCTTGAACGCGCTAATCTCAGGAACTACCGTTCTGATTTGAAAAATTCTTTCAGTGTTAGATAGCCCATTTATCGAGGAAGGCTATAGGCTATATATCATCACGCTAACACCAATAGGAGCGGAGCAGTAATGAAGAATGTTTCAAAATCGGGGGATTTTTTTTTTCCACGGGGACGAAGTCGCGGGCGGAAGCTAGTACTGTATAATAATGTTAATCTAAAAAAATATATTTCCTACATGTTTGTTACTAGTGAATAAATTGTAAATCCGTAATTGGCTGTAAGATTAGATATAAGTTACTATAAAACATTGTGTTAAGAGCTGTGGATTTTGTTATAAATAAATAAATAAATAAATAATATTAGTATTAATAATATAACAACAAACTGTGGTCCCTAATAGGATGTGACCTAAGTTTGCTCACTAAGTAGTCTGTTAACCAAGTACTGTAGGCTTGTGGTTTTAAGTATTTAGTAGACCATACATTTAATAGCAGTCATTCACGAACTGACAAGTATGTATGTACTATAAAATCCGGTGAATGAGACTTAATTGGTGAACTGGCAGTCGAAAAGCTTCTTAACATGGTCAGTTTCCGGGGTTGCGGGAATGTTCTAACGAGATACCACGGCCCCGGAACGCGAGGGCAATTGAAGGAGCAGGGTGAGTTTTTAGTCAGTAGAAGTCTGACACTCCCTTTCTCCCCTCAGCGGGAGGGGTTATTTGATGATCTTCCCACCAAGAAAAAAAAGTATGGTCAGTTTTCCTTACTGGAAGCTTAATTACCTCACGCAATTTGACGTAACACAACACAGTTGGAAGGAATTCTTTTTAATTAAATAAAAGCTTGTACCTACCTAATAATCACAGTTCACAATTTCCTAGGAATCAAGTAAGAAACTAAAATTAAACATATCTGAAAGTGATTCATGAAATAACCTCGCTTACCAAGTATTTTACAGTTCTTTGTTAAAAACATTAACTAAAATATATTAAGTGGACTCATTGTTTTGCCCATATTGTCACCACGAGTATTTTATTCCACAAACGAACTTACTTAGAAAACAAAGTGAAAATCACCTGTGTTTACCATTGATTTCATGAGTCATTCATGACTAACCTATACAAACATCTATTACATTCCATTAAAAGAGCATACAAACATCCATTGAAAGAGCACTAGCTATGTGGGCAGAATACACATTACCTACTAGCAATCTTGTTAACCCCTCCAACTAAGCTAAGTATGCTAGGGAGTGGGTAATGGGTGGGGTTCGAACCCGCGGCTTCTCGATTACAAGACCACCACCTTCGCTATTGACGCTTACACCCATTATTTCTAACTTGATAAGTCTTTGTCATAACAAAATGTTTTAGTAGATGAAAAATAATATCAATAAAAAAAAACTATAAATATAAAACAAATTCAAAATAATATAGTCTTTATTTCTGTAAAAAAAAAACAACATAAGAAGAAAATACTAATATACAAATTAGATACACAAAACCATTACATACTTATATTAGTATAAAAACTAAAATGTAAGGAACAGCAAAAAATAATCATACTGTCATTGTGCGTACAACTAACGAGAGCAAAATATACAATTTTTTTTCAGAATTTCGTCTGCAACTAGGGTTGCCACCTTTTTTTTGTGCAGTTAAAGTACATTGGTTAAAATAGGTAAGAAAAAAAAGTACATAGCATCAAAATAAAGTACAATTTATTTTCAAAGTCGCTTTCCGCTGTCTGTCCCTATGTATGCTTAGATCTTTAAAACTATGCAACGGATTTTGATGCGCTTTTTTTTAATAGATAGAATGATTCAAGAGGAAGGTTTATATGTATAATACATGCATAATATAGTAGAGAAACAATGATAATTTTAGAGGTTTCTAACATGATGTCTTAATAAACATTTTTTTTGCGCTTACATTGCTAGTGCTAGCTTAACCGTACCAGATAGATCAAAATAATGTACTACAGTACTTTACACCTTAAAAATTTATACTAAAAGTCCGCAATGGCATATACCTATCTCTTACGGATAACATACTATACATTCATTTTAATACTTTAAAAAATGGACAATTATAAAGCGCTAATTCGAAAGCTATTTACACAAATACTGTATTAATCCTTATCATTTTAAGTACGTTAGTTGGCTTGAACATTTCATGAAAATTATTTTTTCCCTTTACTCTATCCAAATTTAATGAATACCTTAGGAGATATAGCAAAATCAAAATAATTCGCAACGAAATTAATTTCGTGTCACCGTGATTTGACCGGGCGCCTCGCTTCCCAGCCGAGGGAGTCCGAAAAAACTTTAACATACATTGATATACTACATAAACATGTAGGTATGGTGGAATTGTGTATCTTATATATGCCTACAGAAAAGTCCGCGATGGCTTATGTCTATATATTAAAGATAACATACTACCTATGTGCATTTTAATACTTTAAAAAATTGGCAATTATAAAGCGGTAATGTAAAAGGTATTTACACAAATACAGTATTAATCCTTATCATCTAAATTAATATTATGCACCTATAACAAGGAAAGATGATTGATTTTTTGTTTGTTACGATTTAACTCAAAAACTACTCAACCAATTTTACCGAAAGCTACATCTCCTCGGAGTAACTTAGGCTATTTTATATTTTCTGTAAAAAACCTGTGCAAAGCTGCTTACTAAAAATTAATTGCCGAATGTCTAAAAATTAATTGATGTTTATTTTGCAAATGGGTTATAAATAACACTTCTACACGTCATTTTTCTTCCGTAAATGTAAACTAGATGAGGCCAGTGTTTCTTAACTGACTACTCTGAGAAGATACATTGAAACAAACTCAGAGGTCAACGTCTCTTTTAAGGTCCATACAATCTGTTGTGATGAAATCATATGAGAGCCATATAGGTTTATGTCTGTGGCGCCCTTTAGAGAACAGAATCACACAGATTTGAGCAGGCCCGTCCAAACAGTGCAAGCATTTGTCAAATATCGCTTAGCTCAATGGCTCTGCAAAGTACCAACTTGCTGCATTGGACTCGATCGAGCGCAGAGCTAAAAGGCTTATAGGCGACGAGGTGCTGTTGGACAAGCTTCATAGCCTGGCTCATTGGCGAACCGTTGCTTGCCTGTCGGTTTTCTACAGATTGTACTTCGGGGAGTGTGCGCAAGAGCTCCATGACCTGATTCCTTCATCTCCTTTTCACTACCGGTCTACCAGACGCACGGCTGGGTACCACTCACACTTGGTTGATATACCGTCTTGTCGTACCAAGCGCTTCTCCTCCACATTTATTGTGCGCACAACCAAGCTGTGGAATTCTCTGCCGACTTCTGTGTTCCCTGCCACTTATGACCTTTCAGCCTTTAAAGCACGAGTAAATAGGCATCTTCTGGGCTCGCTCGTCCCATCTTAGACCTCATTTATCGCTTACCATCAGGCGGGATTGAGGTCAAGAGTCGGCCCATCAGTAATAATAATAAAAAAAGAATCTTAAGGAGCTCGAACGATTTGACGAATAATACCAAAGTAAGGACATTTGGGTGGGCCGTATAAAGCGCTCAAACTGCCAAAGAGTGCGGTAATCTATTCATAATATTCGTTGTTATCCCACAATGCTATCACATTCACTGTTGTGCTTTTACAAAAATAAAATATATTACTTGAAAAGAAAATAATATTGTCATCTTGTACAAACAAAATTAAAAATGGTAAAGTAAAAAAAGTATATTCTATTAATTGAAAAAGGAAATAATATTGTCATGTCAAAATGTATATGAAATAATCATTATAAAAAAAGAAATGAGTAAAAAATCAAACAAAACAGATGTAATTGGAGCAGCTCAATCCCAAGCATTTTTGTCCGCAAGATAGTCTTTAACAAAATAAAAAGCTTTCTGGCAAAGTTTCTGCTTCACAAATGATTTAAATTTATTGAGGCTTAGTTCTTGCACATGACTGGGAAGTTTATTGTAAAAGCGTATACACTGACATCTAAATGAGCCCCCAATTTTCTTGAGCCTAGTTGAAGGAATAATGTATATGTAGGTAAGCGCATTAGTTCAGAACAGCTGCATTTATTTAACTAATTATTTTTTTGTTGTGTTCTTAATAATTGTCTGGATAGGGTTTGGAGAGAAAACTGTATGATACCGGAAGAAAAATTGCACCCGAGCAAAGCCGGGGTGGGCACCTAGTTATGTTTAAAAACATATTTCTTATTACTTTTTGCAGTTTGTATCAAATTAGTATCTCTACTAAACAATTGCACAGCATCTTTACAGTCTATATTTAAATTAAAGTAAATAAGTAATTCATTTTTTTATCAAATTCAGAGACGCTTTGTTTATTACGACTTTACGACTAAAGTTTTCAAAATCCCAAAGAATCATGCAAAATAAAGTATTTTCGTGTACTTTATTGTTCTCATAAAGTATAGAGTACAAGTACCTGAAATAACGTACAATACTTTATTATAAAGTACGGGTGGCAACCCTATCTGCAACATGTCTCAGTGTTTTAAAGACATTAATTTGCGCAGTCTATTACTAAGGGTGTTAATGTGCTCCTGGAACCTTAAGGTGTTATCTAGTATTACGCCCATAGAAATATAAATTATCTATGATTACGCCTACTTTACATTGTTTTCTTTCTTAAAATACAGCGATAAGACCGGACATTAACATTTCACCTTATCTTATCACTACTCGTTTCTCGGAAAACAATCACACTTGTGTCGTAATTAACATGATGTACCAGTTACCTAATAGCTAAATCTAGACTAGGAGCGGTTACTTCCTCGATAGTTAGCTCTTACTTAGATAAATGTGTACTTAACTCTTGTCAAATAAGAATAGTGTTATGGCAATACAAGAAAATGGACGGCGGCGCGCTTACATATAAATCAGAATGCAGTAGTGAAGGATCTTTTTATTTTTATTACGGAAGAGCTCACTCTTGACCTCGATCTGGCCTGATGATACCATGTGTACGCATTGTTTCGAGTTTCCGATATTTCGGCATTGTTGCAAGTGGTTGCAAGTGCCATCCATGATCACCAGTGATCGGAGTAGGTAGATTGATTTTTGGTACTTGTATCATAAATGCACACAGAAAGAATAACATGGATAAGCCATTTTCCCGGAAAGTAATTCCGGTATTTCCGGATTCAATTAAACATTGTTAATGTTGGTAGTGATATTATTCCTACTCAATTCAAAATTTAAAGGAAGGTATAAAAACTAAATTAATTCATTATTTATCTGTTGAATAATAAAAACAATCTAATTCCGATCGAAGCTTTAATTTTTATTTTTTTAATTCCTACCTTTTTTTTGAGGATGGCAAATCATCAAATGACTCCTTCCACTCTGGCAGAATAAAATTCCTACATAAGTTCCGGTTTTTTTTTTAATAATCCACCAATTCCGGAGGAATGTCCATATTAATATATACGTTTCGGATCAATGACCCCATTTCAATCTACCTACTCCGATCACTGAATTGATCACGGATGAACTGAAGTAATTGCGGGTGGACGTTTATGAGCAGACGAATCGGTTATAACAATACGTACACATGGTAAATATCCCGTTTTAAGTTCTAACGATAAAGAATTTATTTCAATAATACGGTTTGCACATCAAGAAGTCAGTCCGCCAGAAAGACGAAACTGATTGCACATTCCAAAGCATAGAGCATAGAGCTCTAGCTTAGAGACTCTTAAATCATTATGTTTTACGAAAATCCTTTTCTTTTTAAATAGCCACATTTCCAGCGGCCATTGAACCCAAACTTACTTAAAATTTATCGTCATAAGATAAGTACCGGTAGCAACAAACTTTCCGAGTTTCACAAGATAATTTAATTTATCCCTGTAGATCTTCTACAAGTTATTTCTGTAGGTATTTTCATTATACTTCTGACAGTGGGCCCTAGAGTGAGCCTGAAATGCACTAGTATTTTTCCATTATAACTTTATTGCGCCTTTTCCAAGTCTTAGGAATTAATCTAGCTTAGAATCCAATTTCTAAGTAGCTATGACTTGAGATAGTTAATTTACTGAGATAGTTAGTATACTCAGTTTTATGAAAAAGGGTGGACTGCTTCATCATGACAAGGAAATAAGGAGTGGAATTCCCTGTCGGAATCTCCTGACAGTAAATACCTATATCTACCTATAAGCATGTTTTAGATAATAATAACTAATTATTATAATATGTAATTAATATAATATTTTGCTAAAGATATTTACATTAACCTCTAGAGACCCAGCGGCACAAAAACGTGCCAGTAAACAAGTATTAGTTGAGCCCCGCTGGCATACGATAAGAGCTCACCCGCGGTGCTTGATGGATGGTTGACGTAAATATGGCGGTCCTTGAGAGGTTAATTTAATAATTTTATTGTATAAAACACTGATTTGTTACTTAGGAATCACCCGTTTATTGATATGTATAATCTATGGTGTTGAATCATGTCACCTGTCATTGGTAAGCTCATAAGCTGTCATTGACTTCTAACCAACTAACCATAGATGATACATATAAATACTGAGATAGATGCGCCACTCTATGATTCGAAAATTGAGTTTTTGACCCTGATCGCCAGGTAGCGTAACGGTAGTTTAATACCGAAAAAATCCGATAGGTGGCGTCTACCTGACATGTTAATAATATTTTCTTATTTAAAGATTTTAGAAGTACTAGATTGATTGAAATAAATATTCTAATCGACAAAAGATTAAATCTTTGATTTTAGAATATTTATTTCAATCAATCTAGTACTTCCAAAATCTAAAGATTAGATTTTAGAGGCTGGCAAAAATTAAAACACGGTGAAGATAGATTTAATTATTTTTTATATTTGTGATTTTTTGGATTCATTATAAATCAACGAAACATAACGAACGAACTACTAATTCAAATTTAATTGAGTCTAAAATAGGCAACAAATCATACCACAATTGGAAATGGAGCGAGTTATTTTTTAAGCACTGCTTATATATTTTTGATGACCCCTTGTAAGAATGACCATTAAATGATTCGAAGAGCTTATCAAATAATAAATCTCTGCACTCTTCGGGCAGAATGTCGTGTTCTGAAACAAAATATTAATGTTGGTTAATAACATTTTGCAAAATTTGCTAGGTAACAATAATGATGCAAATATGTGAAATTATAAACATACTAACTCGATAAAAAACGTAAAGCGCTAGACACCCTCTGGCTGAACACTTGTGCTGCATATTTTACCTTCATTTTAGGTATTTTATAACTCATCACATGTTTTTCTGTTAATTTATTAATTAATCGAAATTTGTCAAACTGTTTTTGACAGTTTTATATTTTTCTATTTTCTTTGTTTTTCATAAACAAGCGAGGTGTATAGAGTCTATGATGCAGTAAAATTATAATGCCATTTAATTTAGTGAATTAGGTGCCTAAATACATTAAATAATGCTTTATGAATTTTTCGATACAAATAATATGTTTTTATTAATTTTGATTATCATATTGTATAAATATATCGTAGCTGCTGCCACCTATTAGCAAAACAAACGCATTACGTACAAAACTAAGTTGACCCCAGACATAAGATGTCACTAGTTTTTTTGGCAAATTTTGTGTCTGAAGTTTCTTCGGGAGTTTCACCCCCCTGCAACTAACACACGCGTGCACTGACATTGTCACTGACAATTTGTTAGTCTGAAAATCATATTATCGCTTACGATAGTGCGAGAAGGTGCCCAAACGTGAAACTATCAGTAGATTATGACTAATTCCCTCTACAGAGAGGAGGCCGCCTGTGTCCAAGCAATTGGAAAATTATAGGCTGTTTATATGATGTTATGTTTCATTGTAAAGCTAAACGAACTATCACTAAAGAGTGGAATTCTCTGTCGGAGTCTGTATTTCCTTTTTTTTTCTGGGTGGGAAAACCATTGAGTAACTTCTCCCGCTCTGGGTTAAGCGGAAGGGAATGTCAGACTTCTACCGACTAAAAACCCACCCTGTTCCTTCAGCTGCCTAAGTTCCGGGGCAGCGGTATCTCGTAAGAACATTTCCGCAACCCCATCTCATCGCTCATCATCAGGTGAGGTGATGGTCAAACGCGAGCCTATAATCAATAAAAATGTTATGCATTTTTCTGTTTACTAATCTATACTAATATTATAAAGCGGAAAAGTTTGTTTGATTGTTTGTTTGCTTGAACGCGCTAATCTTCGAAAGTACTGGGTGGATTTGAATGCAATTTGGTATGGAAATAGCATGAAGCTTGATGAAGGTTATAGGCTCCTTTTTACGCGACTGCAAAAAAGGAGAGTTATGTTTTTACCGTGATAGAATCCACGGGAGCGAAGCCCCGCGTGAGTACTAATAAGTATAGTAAGTAGTAAGTATTTTATACAACATCGGATTCTGTTTGACTCATTACCAAGGTTAAATATATTAAATGTAGAGCAGAACAAGTTGACCGCGAGCCTTGACTTTGTTATATAGGTACTCTTACCTAGCTCACTCTTACGTATATAGTTAGTTATGTTTAAGCGTAACTCATTAGCCAAGGCCGGACTTGTGATCGAGGTTGCGGGATCAAACCACACCTTTTACACCATTGCCGTGAACCCAGCTTAGTTGGAAGGGTTAACAACACTGCTAATGATGTGAATTCTACCCAGATTGCTAATTCTCTTTAAATAAATGTAATTATAATCCATATACATTTAGAAATTCGGGAACGTCTGAAATAGGTTAGTCAACTTACGAGTCGAGAGATCTATTATATGAGTGAACTGTCATTTCGTCTTTACCTATTGGACAGATGAACAGCTTACTTGAGGTGAGGCTTACTTGGTTTAAGGTAAGATTTTTACAAAAAAATAATTTAAAACAGCCTGTCGAATGAGCTAATTGGCCATTAGTTACGAGTAGATTTATATCGGTTCTCAAGCTTATTTTAATTGTGACGTTAAGGGAAGTTGCTATATTTTTGCGACGCCCTGGCCTGCATGCTATAAGAACATTTACCTACTAGTTGTAGTTCTAGCCTATAACAATTTGTCAGAAAAACAAAAAGAAGCATACTTTCAGCCACCAACGTTTTATGACAAACAAATTGAGAAATTTCCTTTAGTAATGTAGGTAAATCAGAAACTAAATTCTTTAAGTATTTATACCGTTTTTAGGGTTCCGTAATCAACAAGGAACCCTTATAGTTTCGCCATGTCCGTCTGTCTGTCCGTCTGTCCGCGGTTTAGCTCAAAAACTATTGGTACTAGAAATTTGTAATTTGGCATGAGTATACACGTTAATGACGCCAAAAAAGTGGTAAAATAACATTTTGAAAAAAACAATTATTTAGGGTACCTCCCCTACATGTAAAGTGAGATAATAATTTTTTTTTTTCGTCCTTCCCATAGTGTGGGATATCGTTGGATAGGTCTTTCATATATTATTATAAATATTAGGGGTTTAGGAAGACCGTTTTCTGATTAAGTAAACCGCTCGTGACTTATCAAGCTTTAAAGTACCAATTTTCGTTAGAGTCAAGTGTGTCCCCCTCTATCAACTAAACGTTTGTAGTTAGAAATTAAAATGTCATGGCAGTAGTACCTATATATAACGAAATTTAAAGGAAAACTATCACACATGAGTGGGCTTTACAAGTTTACGAGTAATAGTCGACCAATTGTATTTGACTCGAAAATTTCGAACAACTCCATAGAAATGTCGATAGATGGCGCTAAGCTTTCGTTGTATCGCGCTAGTTTCATCTATCTTCTATCTTCTATATATACTTATAATAAATCTGTAGAGAGGTCAATTCTGTACATGAAATATATTTCCAAAATAACTATCAGGGGGTGATTAGGGATCGATACTGATGCCAAAAATGCAATCAGTAAATTTTTTGTCTGTCTGTCTGTCTGTCTGTCTGTCTGTCTGTCTGTCTGTCTGTCTGTATAACCGTTATAGAAACAAAAACTACTTGACGGATTTTAACGAAACTTGGTACAATTATTTTTCATACTCCTGAGCTGGTTATAGTATACTTTTCATCACGCTACAATCAATAGGAGCAGAGCAGTGAAGGGAAATGTTGGGAAAACGGGAGAAGTTACTCCATTTTTTAAGCTTCCGTCGCGTGTGCAACCTTAATGGTTAAAGCTACACAGAAATCATTTCATGTCGGATATTCTCCTTAAAATTATATAAAAACTATCCCACGACAGCATATGTCTATCTTTTATGGTTGACTCACAATAACACGTGTAACTCCCGATAGCTTAGCAGTTCGAAGCTTTCTGATTATAATATTTGTCTACTCTTACGTTTATAACACTCTCAGTCACCGCTAATTGAAAAAGTTAACATTATTAACTATTCCATAAAAAAGAATCATATAAATCGGTATAGAAACACCAGTTTCACCAAAATTTCTTAAAACTAGCTTATTTACAATTTTTACAACTACGCCAAATAACTTAGTTTTTCATAGTATTTGTATGAATTACAAAGTTATATTTGCGGTTTTTGAAAATATACTGTATCTCAAAAACTGCTAACTCCATCTCGTTCAAACCAATTTTGGTTGAAAGTTTACATTAAGATCTACAACATAAGGTTTTTTTAGATTTTTCACTTAATTATTATAGAAGTTAGAGGGGGGACACACATTTTACCACTTAGGAACCGTATATCTTTTAAACGATTAACTTTATGAAAAAGTCATTTTAGAAACCATAATACCATTTTTAAAGACCTGTCTATAGATACCACACACGTATAGGTTTCATTAAAAAAATATTTTCAGTTTCAGTTGCATGTATGGACAGCCCCTTTATTTTAAATATTTTTTAAATTTTCTCTTAAAATCGGTAAGCGGTTCACAGAATACATCTACCTACCAAGTTTTACATGTATAGTCCTAATAGTTTCGGAATAAAATGGCTGTGACATACGGACGGACGGACAGACAGACAGACAGACAGACGGACAGACATGTCGAAACTATAAGGGTTCCGTTTTTTGCCATTCTGCTATGGAACCCTAAAAAGGCGGGGCGTCCGAGCGCGAGCTTCTTCAGCTACCGCGTCCGATTACCATACATAAAATACTTTATTTTCAGACCAAAGTCCATACATTTACACATAAACAAAAAATAAACAAACAAATCTATATATATACCTAAAAGAAACCGATTTAGCTGAAAATTGGTAGGGAGGTAGCTTAGAACCAGGAGACGGACATAGGATATTTTTATCCCGGAATTCCCATGAGATCGGGATTTACGTGGGAAAAACCTCCCACGCGAACGAAGTTGCGGGCAAAAGCTAGTACTTATAATAAATCTGTAGAGAGGTCAATTCTGTACATGAAATATATTTCCAAAATAACTATCAGGGGGTGATTAAGGATCGATACTCATGCCAAAAATGCAATCAGTTAAATTTTTGTCTGTCTGTCTGTCTGTCTGTCTGTCTGTATAACCGTTATATAAACAAAAACTACTCGACGGATTTTAACGAAACTTGGTACAATTATTTTTCATACTCCTGAGCGGGTTATAGTATACTTTTCATCACGCTACAATCAATAGGAGCAGAGCAGTGAAGGGAAATGTTGGGAAAACGGGAGAAGTTACTCCATTTTTTAAGCTTCCGTCGCGTGTGCAACCTTAATGGTTAAAGCTACACAAATCATTTCATGACGGAAATGTTCTCCTTAAAATTATATAAAAAATATCCCACGACAGCATATGTCTAACTTTTATGGTTGACTCACAATAACACGTGTAACTCCCGATAGCTTAGCAGTTCGAAGCTTTCTGATTATAATATTTGTCTACTCTTACGTTTATAACACTCTCAGTCACCCCTAATTGAAAAAGTTAACATTATTAACTAATCCATAAAAAAATTGGCCAAGTGCGAGTCAGACTCGCCCATGAAGGGTTCCGTAGTAACTATAATATAATATGCAAATTTATTTGACGAAAAAAAAACCTTACAAATTTCTTAAAACTAGCTTATTTACATTTTTTACAACTGCGCCAAATAAATTTGTTTTGAAAAAAAAACCTTACAAATTTCTTAAAACTGGCTTTTTTACATTTTTTACAACTGCGCCAAATAAATTTGTTTTTCATAGTGTTTGTATGAATTACAAAGTTATATTTGCGGTTTTAGAAAATATGCTGTATCTCAAAAACTGCTGAACTGATTTCGTTCAAACTAATTTAGGTTGAAAGTTTATATTAAGATCTACAGACATATATTTTTTTTAGACTTTTCACTCCATTATTATAGAAGTTAGAGGTTGTGTCCGCCACACACACATTTTACCACTTTGGAAGCTTATATCTTTTAAACGATTGACTTTATGGAAAAGTGGTTTTAGAAACCCCGATGTCGTTTTTAAAGAACTGTCTATAGATACCACACATGCATCGATTTCATGAAAAAAAATATTTTCTGGTTTAGTTCCATATATGGGGAGCCCCCCTTTATTTTAATCATTTTTTAATTTTTTTCTCAAAATCGGAAAGCGGTTCAGAGAATACATCTACCTATCAAGTTTCACATGTATAGTCCTAATAGTTTCGGAATAAAATTGCTGTGACAGACGGACGCACGGACAGACAGACAGACAGACAGACGGACAGACGGACAGACATGTCGAAACTATAAAGATTCCGTTTTTTGCCATTCGGCTACGAAACCGTAAAAAGAATCATATAAATCGGTATAGAAACACCAAAGTTATACATGAAATACGCTTATAATAATAAGCCATCGCGCGTGAATACTGAATCATGCTATAAGGATTATTTTTGAGAATCGGTCGCCGCGCTCGACGCGTCTCGCGGTCGAAGCGTTCTCTAGGTACTTAAGCCTCATGTGAACGTGATCTAAACAATATTACCAATACATTAACTTACGTTGACGGAGTCGCGGGCACAGCTATATTGTATCATTACGCTAAGGCCAATAGGAGCGGAGCGCCAATGAAGAATGCTTCAAAATCGGGGTTAAATTTAACGTTAGCCCAAAGTAACTATTCCACGCGGACGAAGTCGCGGGCAAAAGCTAGTATTTAAATAAGTTTTATAAAAAAAAACTTTTTAACAAAAAAATACCGACTTCCAAAAAACCACTAGGTACAATGTGAAAATAACTTTAATTTCAGAAGATGGTGTCTTTGGATCTGTTTATAATTTATCTAAGTTACAATAGCCTTATGTCAACTTGCTCATCACTTTTTACAAAATATTGCTTTTCCCGATGCAGGGGCGTTAATTGTTGAGGAGTTCTCCTGGTATTTCACCATCAGCTCCATTTCACCATTCACATTGTGACGACCATAAATTGCTTAGCAACCATTTTAACGTAATCGAACCGCAACTCGTGAAATACTTATTATTGAGTAGGTGTTGCAAATGCACAAGTTACTATAAAAAATACCTAAAACGCTATACGATTGCCTTTAAAATTTGAGGATTTCCTTCGATTTCCATGAGATCCCTTCATCAAATTCTAATTTGGTGACAATGATACTACCTCGAGAGCATACCATTTCAAACGAAAAAATAATTTTCTAAATCGATCCACAATTGACGGAGTAATCGGTGCACATACATAAAAAATATATATATTATATATACGTGACGAATTGATAACCTACTTCTTCTTTAGAAGTCGGTTAAAAAACAGTTTCTGTCCACTAAAATTATAGTTAGTTGTGTTTAAGTAATTAAATTAGTTGAGGATTGTGTCAAACCAGTCTCATTCTTCAGTTTTGTGTAACAATTAGTACTTTATTTCTAACTAGATGGCGTTGTCGTCGAATTATATCTCACAATGGTTTCGTTACCGCCAAAACTATAAGTAGGTAGTTATGAAAATTATTAAGTTAGTTTGTAAGCCCTGGCTGGGGGCCTTTAATTTATTAGAGGTCACCACAGGAAAGTCCGGTTAAGTAGACTCACAGCCTTAGTGTGCTGATCTACAAGTGGCCCTACCTAAAAAAAAAAAAAAAAAAAAAAAAAAAAAATTATTAAGTACAGACCGGTTAAGTAGACGTACAGCCTTAGTGAGCTGATCTACGAGTGGCCCTACCTAAAAAATAAAATAAAATTATTAAGTTTTTGCCCCGACCATAAAGCAAGTGCTGAAACTAGAGGTGTGTCGATCATTCGTTCTTCGTGACCCGGGTCGATCGCGACCCATACGGTAGGTGATCGAGTCAAAATGATTCAATCATATCGATCGTTTGGGTCGCAGCCCGAATCTCGGTCATGCAATCATATTTGATCGAACGATCGAGCTTCAAACTTCGACTCGTGACCCATCTTACAGGCTCACGATCAGTGGGAATTTGAAGAATTGAAACCGCGAGCCGCGCATTATCACGCCCGCCCTTTTTATAAGAAAAACGTCTTTATTTGTTTACTTATAATAGATACCGTAAGATTAAAAATAGGTACTCAAAAATAATAGATAAGGTTTATTAAAGTTCATTTATAAAATATATAGCGAGTCGATCGTGTTTAACTGGGAACACTGAAAAAAATCCACATAAATTTCATTACCTTTTTTAAGTATCCAGATTACTATCATGACATATCTTATATCTTTCCAATATATATATAAAACTAAGTACCTAATAAATGCCACAAAAAACAAGAAGTATTTAAAGTTTAAATGACGTACCTACCTGTGATAGTTTTTGGATGAAGTATTTCATTCAATTGTGAGTATAGTATAAGTTGGCAGAAGGTAATCGAAAGAACTAAATGCCGCCAAAAATGTACAATATACGCTTTATGTCTTAAAACAAAGATTGAGTGTTTTGTGAAATGTGTATGTTACATTAAGCAGGTAACCAAACCAAACTCAAATACGTACATAAACCAAAACAAAACAGAGCGGTTCAAAAGGCCACGACACGAACTACGCTAAGTATTGATCGAATCATTTCGATCGCGATCCGCGTCCGAAGGCGGCGCGGATGTGGGTCACGAGACGATCCATAGTAGAGTGAGAAAGTAATACATTTATAGCGCGCCATCTCGTTTTTGGGTCTTCGTTAGAAAGTGACAAACACATGCGCGGTAGTATTTGATAGAAAGTGATAAACATATTTGTTGTTTGGGTCATTTTGTAAGCAGACAAAAGTGTGTTCTAAATCTTACTTCGTATAGTTCAATTTTCTTTTCGATTTCGAGTACCCAAATGATCGAATCTTTTGATGCTTAAAGACTCGATCACTCACGTTCGGGTAGTGATCGAGTCAAAGTGATTCTATCAATCGTGATCGACTCACTTCTAGCTGAAACGCCATTCAGTGCGTTACTTCACCGCTGCTGAAAACCACACAAACCCCCTGATCGTATCGGCCGCCCGATACAGACCCCCAATATTTCTCGGGTTCGTCGCCCGCGTAACGTCCTAGATGAGCCCGACGAGCCCACCAGTCCCACCACCATCCGACAAGAGAGCAGTAGGGAAACTAGCACTCTTAGAAAATACAGAAATAAAACGCGTTCCGTATTCCGGCCTCGCCGACGAGGCCCATCGCGACGTCCGGTACTTGTAAAGCCGGCTCTACACGTTGGCCAACACAGTGGCGAATGAAGTGGCCAATGACTATTCGCCAACGTGTAGAGGGGGTGTTTGTGCACCCAACATGCACAAACACGCCGTCTACACGTTGGCCAATACGCATTGGCCACTACATTCGCCACTGTGTTGGCCAACGTGTAGAGCCGGCTTAACGGAAACTCTCCCCGACCTTTGCCAAACGAGCCAGCCCGCGATGCTGAGCCAGTAGCGATAAATAACCCCTTAAATAAAATGGACCCAGCCTGTCCCTTTGCTGCCCTCCACCAACGACCACGCTATGCCGAGGCCCGCACTACACAGGGAGTGCCCTTAGCGTACGGTTGTTTAAAATGTAATTCTAGTTTGTAAGCCCTGGCTAGGGGCCTTTAATTTTAGAGGTCACCACAGGATCGCCCGGTTGAGTAGTGACCAGCCTTAGTGTGCTGAAATACGAGTGGCCCTATCAAAAAAAAGAATGAGTTTTTGTTGATCGCCTGGTTAAGTAGTGACCAGCCTTAGGTCCAGTTTCACCATACTCTGTTAATTATTTAACGCAGGGCCTTTAATTTTAGAGGTCACCACAGGATCGCCCGGTTGAGTAGTGACCAGCCTTAGTGTGCTGAAATACGAGTGGCCCTATCAAAAAAGGAATGAGTTTTTGTTGATCGCCCGGTTAAGTAGTGACCAGCCTTAGGTCCAGTTTCACCATACTCTGTTAATTATTTAACGCAGGGCCTTTAATTTTAGAGGTCACCACAGGATCGCCCGGTTGAGTAGTGACCAGCCTTAGTGTGCTGAAATACGAGTGGCCCTATCAAAAAAAAGAATGAGTTTTTGTTGATCGCCTGGTTAAGTAGTGACCAGCCTTAGGTCCAGTTTCACCATACTCTGTTAATTATTTAACGCAGGGCCTTTAATTTTAGAGGTCACCACAGGATCGCCCGGTTGAGTAGTGACCAGCCTTAGTGTGCTGAAATACGAGTGGCCCTATCAAAAAAAAGAATGAGTTTTTGTTGATCGCCCGGTTAAGTAGTGACCAGCCTGCTGAACTACGAGTGGCCCTACCTAAAAAAATTAAGTTTTTGAGATTGTGTGTAGAAAAAAAATAAGTTCTTGAGATTGTGTGTAGAGGCTAGATATAAAACTGGAATAGTTGAATTGTGAAATTCATAATCAAGTCTCGTTGAGTGTAGGAATTTGGAGATTGAAATAGTAATAATAGAATATATTTAAATTCAAAACACCGGCTATGACAAGTTTTATTTATACAAATGTCTAAAAAAAATTAAAACTTTCCGTGCAAAATTATCGAATCAGGTGAGGATTTATATAGGAAATGAAATTAGTTAGGTAGTCAAAACATGACTTTAGGCTTTTAGTTAGAGCATGGTACGAAACGATCAGTCAGCGAATACGACACGCACTTGGCTGTTATAAAAACTACGGAACCCTTCACTGCGCGTGGCCCGACACGCACTTGACCGGTTTTTTTCTAAAGTTTCATTTGCCATAGTGAATATTAAAACGAAAATTAAAAGCGTGCGTATAGATCGTCTAACGACGCCGCTAGGAGAATACTGCGGAGCCCCAGGGCGTCGCGACGCACAGTTTGGGAAGCCCTGTCTTAATAGATTAATCACCTTCGATACATTAAAACGACACAGTAATTTATTAAACAAAACCGATAAAATTCGTGACGGATTGATAAGACAACTGGATAACGCATTAGGTACGTGATGGAAGCTATGTTCCATTAGCTAATTTATTATTAATGGCATTTGTATATGGTGAAAATAACGAATAGAGAGTTTGAAAAGGCTATACCCATAACGGTTTTTAACCACTCGATATTAATCATGTAGAGTGGTTGCCGTTTACAGTTATCGATTAGAAAAAATATCGATAAACCGTAAGTATGTTGATTTGGCTTATTTAAAACGTGTGAAAATATAGTTATTATGGACTTTACATTTCTAATTCTAGTCGTTTTGTAATGTTTGCTTATTTAAATTTAAATGTTATCTTAAATATTCGTTACGAACACGTTTACCTAACCAATACTTTGTGAAGATATTCTGATTCTGCACTAATATTATAAGTGCGAAACTCTGTCCGTTTATTACGCTTTAACGTCTAAGCCGCTAAACTGATTTTTATAAAATTTGGCATGGAGATACTTAAAAACTTCAACCAAAGGCTACTTTTATTGACTCAGTCTTCACACAAAAAATGTAACCCTTAAGGGCTCTATTAAAGTTTGTATGAAAAATCATGGAATTGAATTCGGGGTCAAACCTAGTTTGGATATACTTGAATTGGAATATAGCGGCTTTTATATATAAAAGAAATCACAATATTTATTTATCAATTGCTAACCACCATAAAGCATAAAAGACAGAAAATTTTATCTGTTCGTAACTAGATTGCAACCCACAAGCGAATAAAAACTTTTGCAATAAACACGTTCACAATCCTATCTCTTCCTACACGATGTGGGGGACATACGTGAGCAAGTAACAGGATATTTTGTTTAAAGGTCCTGGCCGAGGAATATCACTTAAATGTCAAGAAAGACACCACAGAGAGAAAGGTTAAGCATATATATTACTACTGCTCTTTACGGATGGCTCAGTGCTTGAGCGATTGACTGCTACGCTGCGTGGCATGGGTTCAATTCCCGCTTCAGACAAATTTATGTATGGAATATATCGCGTCTAGGTGGGAGTAAAAAATGCTCCCACGATACAGGAGAAATTAATTACGTGAGGCAAAGTTCTTTAAAAAGGAAGTATATTTATTTGAATCCTAGAAATTAATCTTGCTTTTATAATATTAATTACGGGACCAGCTGTGATTATTATTTAATTTACTGTCAACATTAAGTTTAAAAGCTTATTCAAGTCATTAAAAAAGTGTGAATAATATATGTTTGTTTATATATTTGCATGTTTCTGTTCCAATCATGTAAAAATTGTTTTAAAGATCTGGCATTGAGGGTAGATTTCACATTACTAGAAATCTTGTTAATCCCTGCAACTTAGCTTAATATGTTAGTGTCTGGAGTGAGTTCACAACACACAATGGGCAATAGTGTAATGGGTAACCTCTCAATCGCAAGGCCTAAACCCAGCTATTAGGCTTTTGACATTCCAAATGCATATACAACCGGGACCGAGAAATAAGAAAGAATCGGATACATTTTTTTTTTAACTTCTTATATTCTTTAAGAATAACAAAGACGAAAATAATCTAAAAACATCCTCCCACAATGCGTATTGTATTCATACATTAGTATGCTAGATTATTCCAAGTGGATCATAACGTATAGCCACAACAGAGGACAAACTAGATCGTCACATTTTATGTGGGAGAGCGGAATGTCGCCCGAAGTCAGGCAGGATAGATTGCCACTGTAAAGGCTAATTGCACGCCATCGCAAAAACGCTAATCGAATCAAATAATTGCGAACAATTGACACTAGTTGACTTAAAATTGGACTGTTTTCTCTGTTTTTACTGTTGTTGAGAGGATGTTTGGGTGAGCACACGCTGAGTTGATTGGGCATTCGGAATGAGTTATGAAGCTCACACGTTGAATACTGGTTATGTACGCATTAATGCCGTGTGTTTTTTTTACTTAATACGCATTATTTTTAAGAGTTTATTTAATGTAGTTTTCTAAAATTCTCTAATACTAAATAAAGTTCTCTTTTTAAAAACCTCAGAGCTTAAAATAAATGGAACGATGTTCAAAAAATTTGTCAATACCACCCAAAAACCTACGTTTTTTCTTACTTTTTGTTTAAGTACTCGTTTACCCATAAAATCGAGAAGACTGCTCATCAATGACACGGTGGTGTAAGCAGTATAAGCTACATTTTTACGTCCTCCATCCAGATAGCAGCGAGATTTTACGAGCGGAGGTTAACAAGAGCCCAGAAATAGGTCTGAGGTGAATGGTCGCTGAGCAGTTTATTATTCGCTCATAAAAATAATATCTGCCGAATTTACTCGCTGCAGGAAGTCAAGTGAGTGTTTCCTCGAAATGTGGGTTATGCACACAGTGATTTAGGCGAAGAGTAGACAGAAATACCTACTAGCGGTTATTATTTGATTACTAACATTCACGCGGGGCTTCGCTCCCGAGGAGTTTATCATAATTATATATATTATTTGCAGTCGGCTAAAAAGTCCGTCCATCCAAATCCACCCAGTAATTTTGAAGATATCCGCGTCTAAACAAACAAACTTTTCTGCCTTATAATATTAGTATAGCTTAGTGATTACTTTTTATAGGTAGGAATGTAATTCAATAATGTGTTTTTTACCAGATAATTCTATTCAACTATTATAAGCAGATATATATGAGAAATATAATTTGGAATAACCCGTTAACCAGCTAAATATTAGAGAGCAGCTTTAAATTAAAAAAATTGTGTAATTCTAAGCCTGAGGTAGCTCGTACATCAATCGTTTATGGATAACATACCCACAGCTATAAAACTAGTACACTCAACTAAGTTTCTAAACGTTACGTCTAAAACGGTACTAGTCGATAAAGTTTTCCCTTCCTTTGGCTTCAAAGAGAACTCAAGCAACATGATATAATTTAATTTAGAAAATCAAAGTTTGCGTCTCAAGTTGAAAGAAATAATGAGCAGCTCGTGGGCGGCTTGCGGTATACTCTTTTCTGTTAGCCCGTCGCATAAATTATGCGAAATATTCAACTTTATCGATGCGGACGCCCTTTATTGCGGAAACGGTAATGAGATACAAAATGTCCTTTATTTCCTTATTCGCGCGAAATTGGGGTTATTTACACGATTACTTGTCGATTACAATAATTGGGCATTGAAGTTGTTATATCTTATTAACGAGTTTTAAGCAAGAAGGTTACAACAAGAGCTATTAAAATCAAGCCAAAGTATTTCGAAGTGGTTAATAATAGTGACGTGCTTATTATTATCCATAGCTATCTTTTTATCGTTACTAAATCATTTTGAAGTATTGAAAGTCGAATTTAATGAATACATTATATGACAAAGTTGGGTATCGTTGGTGTAATCGGAATGCCTTGCCGATAGCAATGTTGGTGACGCTCTTTACAAAGGTAAACCTCACTTTGACCTCGTTACCTAAATATGGAAAGTTCTTTAAGGCCCGTCTGGTCTGTTTCCAAGTTGGTTTTTTTCCTCGCTTTTTATGTTCTGATTGGTTTCTTGAACTTTAAATGTAGCAGCGATGCCTCGGATGCTCAAAATTATTCACGGCGACAACCCGAATTCAATTATCATCTTATTTCTGTTCCTTCTTAAAAGTGTTCCCGAAAAATTTAAATCACGTTGAAGTTAAAAATATTTTACTTTTGCCCAACAAGCTGGCGGAAGTGGCAATAACCAAGATAAAGAGGCAAACACTTTTATTCGTCGTTGTTAATAATTCTTCCCGTGTGGATTGTCTAGAGAAAAGACTTAGTTGGCTTATTTGTTACAGTCAATTGATATAAATGGGTCACTATTGTTTTGCTGTGCTAACATGTTTCACACTGCAATCTTCTATTACTTCATTGCAGAGTTTTAGAAAATGAGATGAGGAAAGTTTAGGTATAAACTGGGTTAAGGAAAAAGGAATGAAACAGTAAGTCGAAGAATGTAATTAAATAGGTCCCTTGTAAATTGTCTTTATGCAGACAATAAAGTCTAATTGAAAGATGTCTCTCTGTGCTATAATGCTGGCAGATTTAAACACTCCCTTGTAATTACTCGATTGCTACGCGACGACATGATTCAATCTCAAGGCAGGTGCTTAGCATACTTTGAATATAATAACAAAGCATTCTTAAAGGCTTAGCTGTTCCTGTATGACAAGCACAAGATGGGGAGATAATATTCAGCTTTGATCTTCTATTTATTCATTAGCTTTAAATTGCCTGTGAATGTGTGTTTATAATATTTAAATATTTTATTTTTTACAGTATCATTTGTAATTTAAGCTCCCATTATAAGTCTAGGCCACCCAGTAGCCCTTTGAGTAAATTCAGCTGCATGCCAATATTTAACATGGAATGACAGCCTGTCGGACATCTAACATTTCAGTAATTGGGTAACAGGCAAAACTGATATCAGATTTTCGGGTTTCTGACTACCCGTAACGACCGTCTAAAATGTAAAAATTTCAGCTGGGACCAACGGCTTTTTTTTTTAACGTGGTAAAATTATCAAATAAGTCCTCCCGCCCCGGGCAGGGCGGGAGGGACTGTCAGACTTTTACTGACTAAAATCCACGGTGTTCCTTCAATAACCCTTTACGTTCCGGGGTCACGGTAGTGGGATAAGTCCCACGACCCCGGCAGGCTTCGGCCCTCTACAGGGGGGGCCTCGTCATATTGCTGACGCTCTTAGAGGCGGGACCAACGGCTTAGCGTGATTTTTGAGGCACTGAAGAGTCTTTATATGTCATCATTGAAACATTACTTAGGTACATAATAATGACTTATCTCTACTTTTGAGAAATATGGTGTTTAGAGATTGAGATAATTTTTTTTCGTACTTGAGATTATTTTTACATGCTTAACAGATACCTAAGCATTTGATCACAGCTTCAAAAATAACGTATCCAAGTCAATTAATCAAACAGACTATATGTCGCGCTTTCAAAACTTAAAACAGGCTATTAAAAGTTCAATAAAACTTAGATAAACAAAAGGACATTAGCAACAAGATGAGATTAATGCTTCTCATCTCGGTCGTGGTAATTAAATCACTTGAGATGTCTAACAATTCAAGCAGCCCACGCCAGCCACACGTTGCGTGTCTCTTACATAGACAAGACGGTTCGACTCTCCGTTTCACTGGAAATGGTTTAATTTTAGAATTTCCGTTCAGCCCTACTTGGACATAATGCGTTGACTGCGTTTAGTTGTGGATTTTGACATGTGGTAGCGTGTCGCCAATTTTTTTTATTTTTCGATTCCGTGGTATTTTATTTGTCGGTGACTAATGTGGGATAGTGATCTTTTTGTGTGTTTGTGTTTGTATTGGTGAGTTTTTTTTTCTTTATCTGAATGGTTAGTTGTTTAGCTGATATCGACATCGAGCAGTTTTTATTTGGTTTCTGTAACTATGTACATACCTAGCTGACTGCAGGGTATAATTATAGAGCGTTTTAAATAGTATTTTTAAATTGAATAAAAACATGTTATTGAGTCACGATTGACACATTTCATAGAATAAATCCGGATATACTTTTTACAATTTTATTCATTTTCTAGTCGATTAATCCGTCAAAGATCATAAGTTTCAAAATCCAATATAGTGGGTTATTATATTTTCCTGAAATTTTTATGTTTATATAAATCCTTAGCCATATCCATTACAGTCTAAAATACACATTATACTTCAAAGTATGATTCTAACAAGCATGAATTAGCTTAATGACCTTAATTAATGAATAAAAAAGGAAACTTCTAGTGACGAATAAAAATAAAATACACATTCAGTCTACAGACACAATTGAGGAAATTATTAGAAACAACAAATCAATGACTAGCTACGAAGTACTAAATTGATACGTAACGATAATGTAGCGGCCGTACGATATCATTGATAGCCTATCTAGCGCTCCATGCAGAATTACTTCCGACTAAATTCTAACTAGATTCTAAGAAGGATCGAACGATAACACTGCTAAGTATGAGGCAACATCAAACGTAAACAAAAAGCGTAAACACCAAGCCGTATGACTCACAATGACCAACTCCTCATTATCATATCACAGTCACACGCTTATGTTAGTAACCTTAGTTGAAATCTGACACTCGGCCCTCATTCTTGTCTTCGTGACGCGGTTTTTATATTTAATATCAAATTATTTGTTGCAGCTTCTAACCGATCAAGGCTGCTTTACAAGTGAACGCGCGTGAAATACTCCAATGTGCCGCGTATAATGTCACACGTATTTTTCCTCAAAGGCGAGAACAAAGAAGTCCTTTCGCGAATTTCAACACTTTCCAACTAGCGACGCACCAGCCTGTTGATCTAACACGTGTAGCGTCTGTGCATACGTGAAAACGAGAGGATGCGAGCGTTCGACGCGCGCGTGCAATAAAAATCGAATGCAAAAATGATTAAAAGGAACGGTGATAATGTATTTGCGATCGCGTCGAGCAACAATCAGTGTCAAGGCGGTCGGAGCGCCGTCTCGCTCTACCCCGGCGGCGGCGCGGCCACGAGGATCCCGCGCGCCACTGCCGCCAGGATGACGCCGCCCGACGCGCAACAACACACCAAGGAGGCTAACATCGCGATCTCCACATACGTGGAAAAGTGGAAAAATAGATACGAGGACGCTGAGCGAAAACACAAAGCTTATTTACTTAAATCCGAAAAAGGTAAGTGACTACCTATTTTTTGTGGTGAAAATCTTTAGTTATTGCGACTTTTTGCGGTTGAAACTGCGCATGTCACAATATCTCCCGGGCTGTATGCAAACGAAAAGCCTAATAGAAAATCCTATTCGCGTATTTGTCGGATTATGACAGAGGATAACCTGTTGCTTGGACATTAAATCGTAATCTTCCCCAATCCTTGCTTATATGCAATACCTAAACTTTTTGTACCTTCTATTTGCCAAATAAAATTCAAAACATTAGTGTTGCTGTAGGTTAGGATTGACAAAGACATGGGTATCATCTGTTTACTACGCATTATGGCAATAAAAAGAATTAGTAAATGCCGATTTCAGTAACGGTATTCTATTTTTCGTAGAAAAACATTATCGACTTTTAATTTGCACATCACTATTTTGGTTTTAAAATGACGAAATGTCAAAATGAAATGTCAACAGTCGTAAAATATATTTGCTTTGCTTGGAATTTGGATTTTGTTTTGGATTTCTGTTTATATTTCTTTATGCAATGATGAAACCAGTGACAGTCTTTGTGATATATAATATGGAGGCGATGGCGATGAATCATTTAAGGTAGAACATTTTAATTTGCTGTAGCTAGGTACTATAATTTTGAGGTAGGTACAATAAAATTATCTTTCAAAAATATTGATAAACACATTATCGTAAAATCATTATCGTTAAGATGATATACTTGTTTGTTTTAGATTACGTTAAAAAAGAATACAGGCTCTCAACCTATGTTTTTTTTTAAATCCTAATTATTCGAATAACGAATAAATCATATGTTGAGGAAAATATTGTGCCATATTATTTTGAAGTTGCAGACAAAGTGTTGTCTGGTTTCAAACTTGTTTTTAACTTTCAGCTAGACTAATAACTTAACTAGTTAGAAAAGTAATAAAGTAATAAAACATTGTTTTATTTACCAAGAATTTTCATGAATAATTGATGAATGATAATATGATTGAAAGGAAAGTAAAAATGTATTGTTGTGCTTTTCACCCATGGCTCTTCGTTAAGCTAAAGAAAAGATAGCTTAAAGTAAAAAATTCTATTTTTAAAATTGAATCAGCCCTATTAGAATTTGAAATTAGAATACTCTAAAGAGAATTCTAATTATTTTTTCATTTTCAATTCTTCATTTACATCAAAGATATATAATAAACTATAGATACGTTGTCCGCGCTCTAAAATGGCAAGTTGAAATCAAGGTAAGTGCCTCGTGTCTATTTAGTTACGCGCGAACCTGTGTCGCGATCGCTACACTACACATCTTAAGAAAAAATGTGTTTTAAAAGAAAATTAGGAAAAAAGCATGCCTTTGTGTGTTTTCAGATGTTGCACTAATTATACTGCTTCCGTGAGAGGTCAAAATGTGTCATTTCATAGGTAAATATCAACAGAAATACATTTTTTATTTTAATTTTTCTACACGGCTAATGGGGGCTAGCGTATGAATGAAGTTAGTCACGTGACGTTAGGGGAGGTTGTTAACTAAAGATGTATATTCATCTCTCTCTAACATCAGGTGTACCTAAAGATGGCATTTATTTTCTGTCTCTTTCTTTACACGTATTAGATAGTAATTCTCTATGTGTGTGTTTCGTGCCGTTTTTGAGAGGTGTTTTGTGGGAATATGACGCGTCTATTATAATACGTCATTGATTTACATCATATAATTTTTTTTAAATACTGTTGAATAAAACATTACAATATGACTTTCCTAAATTTATTTGGTACAAAAAGCATTTGTACATTACTTACATTATTTTACAAGATATAGTAGTAGTAAGTATCTAAGGGCCGGTTGTTCAATCCTCAGATAACTATTTTATGAATAGAGTTATCTCACTGTTTAACGGACTGATAATTGGTCGCCTATTTTTCAGTCGTTATTTCTTCCACAGATAACTATCTGACCGAATATTTATATTACGAACCGACTATTTAACGACCAAATATTTAATATTTATATACTTATTTATCTCTGGCAACTTAACTTCGGAGAGTTGAAACAAATATATTCCAACCGGCCCTAACTGGTAAAAATGTATAACCCACACTATTGTCCACAAAATGAAATTAAATAAAGATAATTAGGTAATTAAAAAGTTAATAATTCTATCATCATGATTACCTGCTTAGCCTTTTCCCAAATATTACGTTAGGGTCAGCTTCCAGTCTAACCGGATGCAGCTATGTTTAGTGTTCTACGTGGAGCAACTGCTTTTCTGACCTCCATAACCCAGTGGCTGGGTAACTCAACACCCCATGCCTAGACCAGTGTCAGATTTACTTTTTTTCATAGTTTGAACTATTTTTTTTTTTCTTTTATTAAAAATAGTTTCGCGTTTGACCACCATCTCACCTGATGGTAAGTGATGATGTGGTCGAAGATGGAGCACGCTTACCTAAAAGTAACCGATTCACTCTTGACTTAAAGACTCATAGGTTATAGCTATCGGGAAACACAGACTCCGGCAGGGAATTCCACTCCTTCCTCTTGAACTAATGAGCGTTACCAATATTAGTCAATATACATGGCATATAAGGTTACTAATTTGAAGAAGCATCAAATTATTGAAAACATAGCAGGTAATTGAAATAAATAAATCATTTCCCTATTAAATAATTCCTCAAATAGCTAACGGCTAAGGTGTCGGACTTGTGATAGAGAGGTTGTGGGTTCGAACCCCACCCATTACACTATTGCCGTGAACCCACTCCAGATACAAGCATATTTAGCTTAGTTGGAGGGTTTAGCAAGATTGCTAGTAATGTGAATTCTACCCACATTACTAGTTCTGTTTAAAAAAAGAATTAGTTACCTAGAAAAAAAAAAAACAATGATAGATAGAATACTCTTTAATGTACACCAATAATAGATTTTTCTAAGAAATAAAATGGAACATATGAAATCATGATGTGTAATATAAGCAGCCATTAGATCATTTATATGTGCGGGACACAAAATAATGTTAGTATGACTGTACAAATACTGATAGCATATTTTATATTTAACACAATATTGTATTGTTTTGTTTGATTCGAGTCTTATTGCATAGTGTTACAATTGATTGTGACACCAATATGAAATATTTCTTAATAGATCATTGATTTGTTTATGGTTTATTTAGGCATCTTCTACATTGACTATGGGATACTGGACTTACTAGAGAATATTATATGTGTTTTTGTTTTAATAGATATAGGTAATCCGGCCTCATCTAGCTAACTTAAAACACAAAAACATTATGTTTAAAAGTGTTATTTATAACCAATTTACAAAATAAATATGGGGGTGCGGGAATGTTGTAATGAGATATTATAGCCCCGGACCACAAGGGCAACTGAAGGAACAGGGTGGGTTTTTAGTCAGTAGAAGTCTGACACTCCCTTCCGCTTCAATCAGAGTGGGAGCCGAAGACTAATTTGATGATATTCCCACTGAATAAAAAGGGGTACATTCCTGCATGTAGGAAGTAGTTTTGGGATTCTAAGGATGTTAAAAAGCAAACAATATAGTTATTTGAGAGTTTCTCTAGCAGAAACTTGAATGAAACATGTTTTGGGTAATGTAGTTGGACTTGTGACACATTACCCAATAGCTTGTAATTGTTTATAAATCAATTCAAATTGATACCAACTTAGCTTGAAAAGTATATAACTTTGTATTTCATACAAACACTATGCAAAACAAAGTTATTTTGTGTAGTTACTATGGAACCCTTCATGGGCGAATCTGACTCCCACTTGGCCAATTTTTTGGGTTTGAACGAAATATATGTATTAATTAGGATTTTAGCCGAAGTTTTCAAATTGGAAAATAAAAATTCTGTTTAACTCTCCTGTTGCAGGTCTGTTAAAAGAAATTTATTTTAAAATAAGCAGCAAGATTGTGCTCTTTTGTTTGTATTTTTTCTTTAATATGTTATTTTATTTTTATTACATGGAACAACAAACAGTTACATTATAAGAACTTACAACTAGTTTAACAACAAAATGAAGTTTGACTATAATGGAACCCACTACGCTGTCCACAGATAAACATTAGAGTTTAGTGAAAGAGAATATCTAATCGCTGGGTAGCGTTAAGTGCAACGTTTATATCAATTTATAACAAAAAAAGAGAATAAAGAATATAAAAAAAAGACAAATTATATATATATATATATTATATATATATATATATATATATATATATATATATATATATATATATATATATATATATATATATTATATATATATATATTAAAGGTATACAAGATAAAATTATACAATAGTACAATATAACATCAGTTATTATCACTAATTGCGTTCAAAAGAGTATAACGAATGAGTCTTAAACTTACTTATTGTGCAATTAAAGATCAATTTCGACAAAATTACTGTTGTATGTGTCAACCATACGGCGGATAGGCGAGCGGCAGGCCTGAATTATTTCGACAAGCAATCAGAGCGAAAAGAGTACCTATGTAGTTAGTTAATTATTCATTTATAAATGAATAATTAACCAACTACATTAAACTTAGTAGGAAGTTTTTCTCCAATAATGTTGTAAAACTGATAATTTTGACTTGTTCCCAGTTACTGGGTTGTGGAAGTCAGAGAGGCAGTCACTCCATGTAAGACCCTAATACTCAGCTGCAGTATCTCTGCGGAGTATCTTTGTGTCTACATCCTTAATTTATTGTGGTAAACCCCCCAACCAGTAATAGTGAATACTGGTAATTTCCTAAAATGAAAAACACATTTCAGGAAATTATTTGTGACTGAGCTGTGCAAGTTAATACAACATAATGAGTATTCTTTGTTAGACCATACAAAGAATAAAAAGACAATAATGATATAAGACAGTTGTATTGTATGTATATTTAATATTTATTTCCTTTAATACCTATTTTGTAAAGTGATAAAAGATGTTAGTGGAAGATGAACGAATGATAAAAGATATAAGATAGTTGACTTGTTGTAGTGACTTATAGTATAAGAGCAATAATAATTGTGTTTGTTTTTTTAGTTAATTCGTGAAGCAAAAACATTGTACCCCTTTTTACGAAAATTACGCTCATAGGATATACAATATTAGGCACATTTAAAAATCATATGAAGAAGTAGTGTAGAAACCTAATATTTCTTGTTATGCTTTCAAAATAATTAGGGTTGAATTTATCAGGGGCGTGCATAGGATTATGACAGGGCATGCGGCGCACGGTGGGCTGAAAATCGGCTTTCATAGACTTAGGCATTTTATTTTGCAAGTGCGAGTTTTTTTGCCGGATATCACTTCTATTAGTTATAACAATATACAAAAATGACACCAGAATTGATTCTGCACAGAAACGAAGGAATTATAATTTTTTTACGAAAATTTTGTATGGAGCTAGTATGAAAAATCGAAATATCTCTAAAACGGCAGCGATAACCGTAATATCCTTATAGGGGGTTATAGTACTAATTATTTATGATTTTTTGACATACGTTACATAATGGTTGTAGATGCCTTTTTTTAAAAAAAATCGTCAAAATATTTTTATTTATTTTTACATATTTAAACGTTCCTTTTAGTGTTTAAGTTGAAGAATTCAGAGCTTTAACAACTCTTATCATAAAATAGCATCACCCCTATAGACCTGAAGGACTAGACAGAGGTGTGTAGTGTCTTGTTGATCTTGTAAGATTTCCAACAATACCAAATAGTTGAATATCAGTGTCAAAGTGCCCATGCTGTCGCTTCTTTTTGAAAGATAGGGGAATGAAATTGTTAATTGATCATACCCTAAAAGTATGATTACAACATAACCGGACACATAATAATAATAATATCCTTATAGGGGATTATAGTACTAACATTATTTATTTTAACATATGAAACTGTTCAAAACGATCCATGAACTGTGTCAAAGTTAAGAACATCGTTAGGAAGCATGCTTTTTCCCCAAATATTAAGAATATGTGAAAAAAAAAGACTGTATATAAACTTTTTATTGATAGGTAATTTAAATAAAACAGAAGTAACAAAAATAATATCTAATAAATTCAATTATACAAAATACATATTTGAAACTATAATTTATGAAATTATTAACTAAACATATTGGTACAATAAACTAACATAAATAACATAAAGAAAAATAATTAAATTTTACAAATTTTCTTTACAACTTTCGTTGTCGGACTCCAATTCCGAGTCAGAATCCAGATCGGATATACCTACAAACTCGAACTCAGTTTCCGGAAACTGTATTAGGTCGAGAGTTTCAGCAAAAAAGGTTGTCTTCCTTTTGGCATCTAACTTCGGCCTTTGTGCACTTAGAAAAGGATCCGAAGAAACAACAAGCATATTTAGGATATCTTGATTAGAATCTTGCCTGCTTCTTTTCCGCGAATGATGTTCCCGGAACCTCCTAAAATCTTTGTTTCGAGACTCTGAGGCTTCTTCCGAGAGAGTCCCAATCGGGACAATATCATTTTTTTCGATTATGTCAGCTCCGTGTATTAATAGTTTATGTACGGTTGATGACATGTAGTACCAGTCGTATAATTCCACGTACTTTTCTGCTGTTTTGCGAGCAAAATCTTTAAATTTGATGACATCGATCTTCTCACCAGATGTTATTGCTTGCAAAATAACAGCAAATCTTTTTATCAGGTTTTGATCCAACCCAGTAATAGCTGCAGTTTTATTGGGAAACTCGAAAAACTTCCTTGCGGTATTCCCGTCATTGGTAGTTCCCGAGCCTTGTTTTACTATATCAATTAACAGATTGAGCTCCTCTTTAAATTTATTTTGAATATTTTTTTTTCTGTTTTGTAACATATCTTTATGCTCATTACTTCTTGCTGCCCACTGTTTGAAGTCAAGTCTGTACGCAATGTGTAACAGACATTCCATGCAATTTATACGGGCATGTAGGGATGATAGGCCAAATTCATATATGTCAGAACACACAGTTTTTGATGTTACAGCATCTAAGTGGTTCATTTCTGTTGGTTTTGCTAAGCACAGGTAGCATGATGCATTTGATCTAGCTTCAGAAAGGTACGTGCAGACTTTTGCGTCGATCATTGTCATCATTAGTTTATGAGTCACCCTGTTACTATTAATGCACTCTGTGGGGTTAAGGGCCTCAATTTCCTCATCCATTTTTCTTTTGTTATCAATGACAACTGCATGGCTTTCTTTTACAAAAGTGAACTGAACCGGACGACAATAAAAAGTTGAGCATGGTTTCGGGTTTGTCCATATAGTATTATCTCCATCTGTCAGTTTCAGTGGCACCAAGGAGGTCATGAAAATGCTTGAATCATCATGCTCGCCGTCCATTTTCTGCTTGTATCGGCTTTGATTGGAAGCACCATCAAATCCCCACTTCGATATCAGCTTTAACTGCTTATTTTCCACATTATCAGAAAGACTTTGAAGAATCCGCTTCACCGTGATGTCAAGTAAAGCTTGAAGTGTAATTCTAGCTGATGAATCCGTAACTGATACTGATTGATTAGGAGGGTAGCATGCAAGCTTAGTTTGTTGCAGTTTATAGTAGGATGGGTAAATATCCTTAGCACCTTCCCGAATGGCAGTCTCTCGCAACGTAATATATTGCCACTTTGAAAGCTTAAGTGAAAGAAGCAATCCAAGTGCTTTCTCTGGTGTAAATATTACTGTTTTCTTAATGCTTTCCTTGATTTTAACGGCAGCTTCTGGATTTTTGATCATATAATTGATTACAGATGCGATATCTTCATAACCTTCTTCTTTTAAACGTGCTGCAGCTGCATATGCCAATTCACAGGAATCCTCGCCTATGTGCTCACTAGATCTTCTCTTTTTCTGTTTGCTTCCCAGATCTTTGAATGGTTTTCGGGACCTTTTTGTCATTGTTCCAACAGTCGATGATGTCGAAGGTTCTGGAGAGACTGAGCGTGCTCTTGGTATCTCATCAACAGTTGGTTCTTGATTTATTAAAGTTTGCACGCAACTCGGCCAATCAATATTTGCTTGCAACCACTCTCCGTACGTATTTCTAAACTTATCAAAGAATCGTTTAGATTTCTGCCACCTGTTTAAAGCAGCTCGCGTGAATCTCCGGCAAAATTCTTTGAGAGTTACTTGAGCTTCGGCAGAAAGGCAATCGCCTATACGGGACACAATTGCACTAAACAATACTTCATGATTAAATGAAGGACACTCACTTTTTAGAAGAACAAACAAATCTAAGTTGGTGATTAAACTTTCCATTCTAAGATTTTGTAGTCGCAAAGCAAATAGTTTTAGTGTTAACAGTTACACGGTTGTGAACAATCTAAATTATGGAACAAAATTATAGCCCTTTTATTTTATAAAGTCAATAATTAGTTAACTACCCTCATTAAAGTTATAAAAGATATGATAATAAAAATTTATAATCGTCAAAAACATTTCGTAGAACTCATAGTAGAACTAATCAACATTAGCAAATCACATTAGCTCACTAATTATAAAAAGGTGAATGCAGTTCTTAGTTGGTATTGTTGCCAGATATTTCAAATCATTTAATCACTTAATAGGCTCATTAGAATCAGAAGACTACAACCATCATTCTAATTACTTAATTACTTGTCATCAGACTCATTAGATGACTACACAATATGTTATTTTGTATTTTGAACGTATGCAAGGTTTTAAAATTCCTTTTGTGTCGATATTATTATGTGTCCGGTTATGTTGTAATCATACTTTTAGGGTATGATCAATTAACAATTTCATTCCCCTATCTTTCTAAAAGAAGCGACAGCATGGGCACTTTGACACTGATATTCAACTATTTGGTATTGTTGGAAATCTTACAAGATCAACAAGATACTACACACCTCTGTCTAGTCCTTCAGGTCTATAGGGGTGATGCTATTTTATGTTAAGAGTTGTTAAAGCTCTGAATTCTTCAACTTAAACACTAAAAGGAACGTTTAAATATGTAAAAATAAATAAAAATATTTTGACGATTTTTAAAAAAAAAAAGGCATCTACAACCATTATGTAACGTATGTCAAAAAATCATAAATAATTAGTACTAAAACCTCCTATAAGGATATTACGGTTATCGCTGCCGTTTCAGAGATATTTCGATTTTTCATACTAGCTCCATACAAAATTTTCGTAACAAAATTATAATTCCTTCGTTTTTGTGCAGAATCAATTCTGGTGTCATTTTTGTATATTGTTATAACAAATAGAAGTGATATCCGGCACAAAAACTGGCACTTGCAAAATAAAATGCCTAAGTCTATGAAAGCCGTTTTTCAGCCCACCGTGCGGCGGATTAAAAACACACAAAAATTTCTTCTTTTATAGATTTTTAGCATAGCCACAGCCACGCATCGTAGCATGGTGGCGATGCGTGGCTGTGGCTATGCTAAAAATCTATAAAAGAAGAAGTTTTTGTGAGTAATCGGTCACAAAAACTCCGCCGCATGCCCTGTCATAATCCTATGCACGCGCCTGGAATTTATAATATATAAATTCAACACTACAAAGCCAAAAATAATTTTATTTTCGGTAGTCGCTGTTATTGGTTTTGTATTTTCTTTTTTTCACACCGCATTCCGAAATTAAAATTATTTTTGGCTTTGTAGTGTTTTGATATGGAAGTCGGTTTTATTTTTTGCAAAAAAGTTTTTATTTTCACGCTTTTCAGTGGGTCAGTTTGTAATTAATCTAGTTACAAAAGCCAAAATGTCAACTACTTATCACCTTCACCAGCAGAGTAAACGAAAAGATCGTCAATGTAAATATTTTTTTCAGCCTTTTGTTTATTTTTCAGAAACGGCTTGTCCGATTTCGATAAAATTTTCATGGGACCATTTGGAAAGTATACCCTTTCCAACAAAAAGAATTTTTCAAATCGGTTGGCAAGCGACGGAGCTATGCCCGAACAAACATAAAAAAAACAAACAAACATCTGTATTGAGAAGCTCCTCCTTTTTTAGAAGTAGGTTAAAAAACTTAAAAGTGGGATGCATGAATGGGATGCGTGTAAGATAGGTCATATGTATACAGCTAGTTGATACCTAGGTACACTACAGTAGGTAACAGTTACTAATGTTGACTCATACTTATTACAGACTTACCCTATTGACATTGATAATTAAATTCATTCTACTTTGTAAAATGAATGGTTTTATAAATGACGTTATGAATATTATTACATTATTACGTACTTATTGGTCTGATTGGGGTCAGGCTGTGTTGTTGTGGAAATGGGTATGTTTTTTTTTAATAAAATGTTTTGTGTAAGTCAAGTAGTAAGATTAGGGTACTGGATTCAATTTAGGTTAAAAGTAAGCAATAAGGATTTCCTAAGGGCTGCTTTCCTATTTGCACGATATACTTCGACCATATCATCGCTTAACATCAGCAGGCTTAGTAGTTAGTGGGTGGATAAGTTTGAAAACTTTTGCCTTTTTCGAAAACTATCGCTTTGTAACTTTCACACTCATATACAAGTTTAGAGCATATTTGCGAAAATTGTAGTAGTATTAAAAACTCATACTAAGCACCCTGGATTCAATTTAGGTTACTTAGTTTACTTTGGCTGGTTTAATTTGTTGTTTTCTTTTCGTGATATGCTCGCGTTTGACCACCATCTCACCTGATGGTAAGCAATGAAGTGGCCGAAGATGAAGCCCGGCCGCCTAGAAGTAATCTATTCACTCTCGACTTAATGACCTTCAGGTTATAGCTGTCAGGAAACACAAACCGCGGCAGGGAATTCCACTCCTTAGCCGTACGCACGATTAATTATTTATTATTGTTTAATAAACAAACCTAATCCATATTTTTCTCCGATTCCAGCGAAACGCGAGTATGATGACCTACAGCGCCGCTACAACATTCTGTTCGAGGAGCGCCAACACTTGGACAGTGAGCTCCGAGAGAGGACCAGGGAACTCGGAAAGCTCAAGACCGTCTCGGAGAAGCTGTTCAATGAGTACCAACAGCTCAAGAACCAGAGGGATGTGGATGCTGGCGTTATGCACAAGTGAGTAGTAGGGAGAACAGTTAATGAATGAATGAATATATATATTTTATTGACGACATTGGTCGATTGGTTAGTACGAAACCTATGAACTATACCGCGGCCCCGAAATCTAAGAGCAGTGAAGGAACGATGGGTTTTTAGTCAGTAGAAGTCTGAGTCACTCCCTTCCGCTCCACTCACTACGGGACGAAAGAAAATGGTTACTATTTATAAATTAACTAAGTAGGTACAAATTCATCCCTGCCACACGAGCACCCAAACAAAGTGTTGTATGACTGGCGCTTTGTGTTGTTCAGCTAGGGTTTTCAAAAACGCACAGTCAGACTTTTTTGTGTCTGATAATAACTTTCGTTATCCTGGGAGTAGAAGTAAGATGGCAAGGGTCGGTATTATTGCTTTCGCGTTTAGAACTTGCTTGTGCTTTTTTTTTTTATTAAAAATAGGTTCGCGTTTGACCACCAGCTCACCTGATGGTAAGTGATGATGTGGTCGAAGATGGAGCACGCTTACCTAAAAGTAACCTATTCACTCTTGACTTAAAGACTCCTAGGTTATAGCTATCGGGAAACACACACTCCGCAACTCGTCGATGTTCAAGGCTCTGGAGCTTTGACTCGACCAGTGCATCGTTGCCAATGAGTCGCTTGGCACGCTTCTCCATAGACTCAAGCGCGTCCAGTTGGTATTTAGCAGATCCATCCCAAAGATGAGAGCAGTACTCCATACACGACCGAACCTGGGCTTGATAGAGATTGAGCAACTGTTCGGGTGTGAAGTACCGTCACACCTTTGCTAGGATTCCCAACCTTTTTGATGCTAGTTGAGCCTTAGCCTCGATAAACGGGCCAAAATTGAGGGTAGAGGTTAGTGTTACCCCCAGAAGCTCGATACGGTCGGTTATCGGCATGGTTACTACACCGCGGAAAGTAGGAGCCGGTTCGAATTGACTCCTTTTTGCGGAGAAGAGACACGCCTGGGTCTTAGCTGCATTACATTGACCAAGTTGGCATCGCCCCATTCGGAGACAGCCTTCAAGGTCAAGTTCAAGCGCCCAACCATGTCCTCACGGAGAGACTGGATCTGTGACCCACCAGCTCCCGCGCTGGACACATATCTCTCAGAAACTGTGCTGTCGTCTGCATACCCAAAGGTACCGGGAATCAGCAGATCGTTAACGTGCAGCAAAAACAAAGTTGCTTGATTTATTATTAGAGATTATTATTATTATTAGAGCGAGTATTTAAGTGTAGCCGTAGCCCCAAAAGCAAGTATATGAGGCAACACGGGGTTGTTTTAGTCAGTTGGAGTCTGATAGACCCCTTCGCCCCCCTCGGGCAGAGGTTAGTCATGAGGATTTGTATCTTAAAAAGAGCCAACAATTCAAAAGTGTGAGGGAATACCGGGGTGGTGTTAGTCACAAGAGTCTGAAAGACCCCACCCCTTCACAATTTTTTTTAAAGAGATCTATAGAATTCACGTGACTAGCAATCTTGTTAACCACTCCAACTAAACTAAATATGCTTGTATCTGGAGTGGTTTCACGGCCATAGTGTAATGGGAGTAGGGTTGCCATACGACTGGAATTTTCCGGACATGTCCGGAAACATAGGTCTTTGTCCGGAATGCGGAGGAAATCCTAACCATCCGGAATTTCTACAATTGAATGAAACAAAAAAATATTACTTATGTTTTTATTTCAAATTAAAGAAAGTCAGGAATTTTCATCAAATGTCCGGAATTTATTCCGTGTTTTCGATTTTTTGATCTGGCAACCCTAAATGGGAGGGGCTTGAACCTACCAGCTTCTGACTCCCGTAATAACTGTTAAAGATGTATAAACGACAGCCGAGACCAACCGCTTGACGTCTTTTCCGAAGTCTCTAATTAAATATACTCTCTCTCTCTATTTGAATAATATACTCTCCCTCTATTTGAATAATATACTCTCTCTCTATTTGAATAATATACTCTCTCTCTATTTTAATATGGTCTCTCTTTATCTACGGACCAACCTCGGTTATTCATTAGCCACGAATTCTTTCACAGCGTACCAGTTGTGGCCAGAATATTCTTGCTGTCCTAGCTTCGATAAATACAAGGTGTTATGTACACTATTATTATAAATCGGAAAAGTTAGTTTGTTGGTTTGAACGCACTAATCTTCGATTATACTGGGCGGGCTTGGATGAAATTTGGTATCAAAGTAGCTTGAGACTTGTGGAAGGTTATAGGCTACCTTTTACCCCACTGCAAAAGAAGGTGGTTATGTTTTTATCGTGATAAAAGCCCCGCGTCACTGCTAGTTGTTAATACGTTTGAGATGTGTGACGAATACATCCAAAGTAAACAAAGTGCGGTTTATCTTGACGAATTCCTTGACAAAGGTTGGTACAAATTAAAAGTTAATGTGTTTCCGACATTAGCTTATCTAACGGGGTCATACTTACATCATGTGACAATTTGAAGGTTCTTTTGTTTTTGGAGGATTTTCGAAGTCTACTTAATTGCGACCTTGACAAAATGCTTACCAAACTAATGACTGAAAAATCTAAGAACGGGTGGGACTCGCATAGCGTGGATTCTGTTTAAATGTAGTCCCATCATCATGGCAATGGCAATATGTCAAAATATTGCCTCTTAGGTCTAGTGGTCGAAAGCCTGACTGCTGAGCATCAGGTCTCGGGTTCGATTCCCGGGTTGGCCAAAAAGTGCTATTAGGTTTTTCTATTAGAAAAGTAGTAGTAACTCGTTTGGAAGTTGGTGGTAAATATCCCGTTTTAAGTTCTAATTTTGATTAATTAAGATAACTACCCATCTGCTGGAATGTTCTAACGAGATACCGCGGCCCCGGAACTTAAGGGCAGCTGAAGGAACAGGGTGGGATTTTAGTTAAGTCTGACACTCCTTTCCGCTCCATCCACAGCGGTAGAAGGCATTTGACGATTTTCCCACCGAAGAAAAAGATAGTTATCCATCCACGGACTGACTTCCGCGAGCGTTGCTTAACCCGCTACCCTTAAGTAACTATACTACCTCAGCGCTTCTCACTCTTTATCTCGCTCGCACACTACTGGCCGCGGTCACGCGAGCAAGCGAGACAGGGTGGCAGGGAAAACACTCCAAGACACCGATAATTTAGTTTATTTTTTTTTACGGTGTAAATAATGGTAATTAAAAAATGTAAATAACATAAGACATGCTTTATAGTTAGTTCAATTAATATGCAAAGTTTCATTATCTAATTTGAAGTTATTTTTGAATACCAGCGGTTTATTGTTCGGTTTGGAGGTAACTTTGGATTTTTTTTCTATCAAGAAAATTTTATGGAATCGTGTTTTCATCAAACATAGTACTTAAAATAAATCCTCAACTTTACCATATATTTATTTCAAAATTATTGCTGCAGTATTTTCGACATAACGGAGGATCATGCTAAGCCATTTGAGGTAGTATAGGTCCTTAAGATCGACCCAAGTTACTGTTTTTATTTAGGCACGAACTTCAACGAACCCACATTTTAATCCATAATTTCTTCATTTCCAGGGTGATGCAGCAAGCAGGAGAATGGTACAAACAGAATAAGCAGTTGAAACGACGCAGCACCGCGCTCCTACAAGCACTGCCCGCTAAAGCCGTGGAGATAGACCTCACAGACTCTATAGACACAGGTAAGATTAAATCATTCAGCTCCTTCTAAGTTGAGCTGCACGATATCTGACAAATGCTTGCACCATGAGGACTGGTCCACTCAAATCTATGTGCTTCTTTCCTCAAAAAATTTTTAGTTATTCTGGTGAACTGGTAATAAATGAGTGTAAAAAATTTAAAAAAAGAATTAAACAGCATGAGGATGTTTCGCAGAGCTGTATTCTTTTATAATAATTTTCACGTTTTTGCTACACCTTTCACAGCCTTTCTCAATAAATGGTGGAGGTCATCCCACTCATATGTACCTATGGTTTTGTACCAAACCATGTGTTTAGCAATATTGTTTATCCAATTATCTCACCTCCCATATTTGTGGTTTCAGCATCCGACGCAAGCAGTAACGAAGAAGTTGAGTTCCTAAAGCAAACTGTATCGGAGATGAGTCGACAGATAGCCACGCTACAGACGGAGCTCAACGCTGCTAAGCTTCAGGAGTTTGAAGCACAAGAGGCTAATGTGGCCATCGGACAGGTACTAACTACATTCTTCTTCAGTCTTCTTCCAATTTTGTCCACCTCCATAATCTAATATTGTAAGACCTAAATCTAATATTAATACGTTAAACGAAAACTTTGCACCTCTTTTTACTAAAATTACGCATATGTATGAAATTTGGCACAGTTAAAGATTATAATTATGAAGAAATGCAGTAAGATTTTTTTAATTATAAAAAGTGTTTGCAAAAAACCATTGAACAGATTTTCATGCGGTTGATACCAATGGATAGAGTCATTCATAAGGCATGTATTAATATATTATTATAATGTATTAACGTGTTCTAATAATTATCAGAATGAGACAGTGCGAAGCCGGGGCCAGGTCGCTAGTATTTTTGTTTAAAGACGCATTAGAAATAATTTAAATTATGGTTCTAGTTCAGATGAATTTTATAATTTAACCATTATGGTTGGTGGATAAAGATTATTATTATTATATACCAACCTTATATATTTTACTGGTAGTTGCTCGCGACTTCATTGGCGTGGTAAGTTTTTCCCGTGTAAATCCCGATCCCGTGGGAATTTCGCAAAATCCCGTCTTAGCGAGCATCTACGTACTAAAAGGAACCCCCATGCAAAATTTGAGAGCCCTACTACTTGTAGTTTCTGAGATTTCGTGATTAATCAGTGAGTGGTATTTCGCTTTTAAGTTTTTCCCGTGTAAATCCCGATCCCGTGGGAATTTCGCAAAATCCCGTCTTAGCGAGCATCTACGTACTAAAAGGAACCCCCATGCAAAATTTGAGAGCCCTACTACTTGTAGTTTCTGAGATTTCGTGATTAATCAGTGAGTGGTATTTCGCTTTTATATACAACGTGAAACGGAAACCCCATATCTATCCAAAAGGGCTGAAGACAACATCTGGTATGGAGTCTCTATGCACAGTTTCAGCACAAAATAACTGACTCAAAGAATTGATACCAAATTATTGGTTTCATATATTTCTTGAATACCAATCATAACGAATGTGTCACAGCATTACGAGGGTCAATAACTTTCTACGTCACTTGCCAATAACACGATAATTCTTTTCGTTCTTCTTAATTTGAAAAATTCGGTCTCTGGTCTACACACGTAGACTTAGGATTACAAAACCCTTGCCATATCGTTTGTTATCATCCAAAGAAGCCATGCACTTGGTATGTATATACCCTTTAAATTACATGTTGTATATAGATTCTTTAGATTCTTGGGGAAAATCATAAAATGACACCTCTCGGTTTGAGTGGAGCGGAAAGCAGTGTCAGATTTCTACTAAAAGTTTGTCCTTGCCCTTACGTTGCGAGGCTGAATTATCGTGTTAGGACATTCCCGCAACCACGACAGGCATTTGCCCTTAGGATGCCATCCTTATTTTACGACACATGTTGAAGATGTCGAAGAGGTACGCTTAATAAATATGATGTGAATTTTACAGGAACTAGAAGCAGAAAAGGAGAAATCTTCAGCACAAGAGAAAGAGTTAAAAGAGCTTCGCATACAGATAGAGAGACACAACCGCGTGTCCAAGTTGCTGATGGAAGAGGTGACAGGTCTGAAGAACAATGCTGATAAGGATCGGGAGATGGCTGAAACGTGAGTATTAGCTCATTGAAGACTACATTTCTACTGACTTATACCTGGGCACGTGTTACCGTAGCCAGCTTGGGAATGCCTTAATAGTTATGCGTACGCAAGTCGGCCGTAGCAAAGATAATCTCTACAGATGGGGATTTACAGATGGCTCAAATCTGCAATGTATATGCGGCGTGACCCCACAGACAATGGCCCACATTTTATCTTGTTCTGCATGCCCCATCACCTGCACTCTTGACGACCTTATGTCTGTATCAGCAAGCGGTGTTAACGTAGCTGAATTTTGGGTCAATCTAATAAAGGGTCTTTCAACAAGGACGGGTCGATGTTGAAATTAAATAAAACAAGCTGTATGTGAGATATTAAAGAAATTATTATTTTATATGAAAGGCCATTATTTATGAAACGTCGTTTAAATGTCCACCGCGGCTTCGAACGGTGGCATCAATCCGAGAGGTCCAATTTTCAATTACTCTACTGCATAGATCCGGCTGAATCTGAGCAATGACCTGCGTTATGTTGACTTTTAGGGCATCGGTTGATTGCGGATTTTTGGCATAGACCTGCGACTTGAGAAAACCCCACAAGAAAAAGTCTAGCGGGGCCAAATCGCACGATCTTGGTGGCCAATTCACGTCACCTCTGCGAGAGATAACCCTACCCTCGGACCGTTCACGCGGAATGTCCATTGTGTCGCTCGCTGTGTGGCATGTAGCGCCGTCTTGTTAGAACCACATATTGTCCACGTCCATATCGTTCAATTCAGGCCAAAATAAATTGTTAGTCATTGATCTGTAGCGCTCGCCGTTGACAGTAATGGCCTCGCCATCATCGTTTTCGAAGAAGTACGGGCCAATGACGCCGCCGGACCAAAATCCGCACCAAACAGTAATTTTTTGTGGATGCGTTACCACCCAGTTAACCTCATGTGGGTTGTGGTCGTCCCATATACGGCAATTTTGCTTATTAACAAAACCATTCATCCAAAAATTGCGCCTCGTCGCTAAAGATGATTTTACGTTCAAAATCGGGGTCCTCTTTCAAACGTTCTGTAACCCAGTCAGCGAACAAACGACGTTGTCTATGGTCATTCAATTTGAGCTCCTGGGTCAGTTGGATCCTGTACGGGTGTAGGCCCAAGTCCCGACGCAAAATTGAAGTCTGCGAAAGGCCGAGTTCTTGTGCACGGCGAGAAATCGACTGCCTCGGAGTCTTCTGCACACTCTCAAGGACAGCAGCGATGTTCTCGGCCGATCTAGCGTTCCTTTGACGTAAGGGTGTTGGTTGGTTATTTACGGAACCAGTCGTCTCGAATTTGGCCACCAAACGTTGGAATCGACTTTGAAGGGCTCAATCGTGTAACTTGCTATGGTGATTTGGCATCAGTAACTGAAGAAATAACAACACATTTGACAGATGCCGCCAAAACAACATGGCCGCCACAAACTGTCAACATCAACTCGCCCTATTTGAAAGACCCTTTATAAAATATACTTGCCATCGACACGCTAAGACAAAGAATTGCTTTATATAGGATGGGAGTCCCAGACGTCAATGACAAGCCGGAATTGGGTGATAGGTCAAGTCATAATAGTTAGGCATTTCACGTTAAGTCGGCAGCGAAAGAAGACGGTTCTGGATTTCGTTAATTGAAGATCTGTAGGGCCTGAATAAATTACCATCATTATTTTTTTTTTCTTAGCATTAAATGTGATTTCAAAGAAATGGCAAAATTTGAGGAACTGTTTTTTCAAAAATTGTGATTGTAGTTAATCAAATGGATTTAATAATAACTCAGTAGGGATTACATGAGAATATTATTTGCTGTTTTTAGAAATTGGTTGATATGAATTAGTCATAAACACCGCATTTGCTCTGGGTGTCAGTGTGGTCTATAATCTGAGAGATTGGGACCCTGCATTCCTCGTAGTTGCAATCTCAAATGTATTATTTGGGATCCAGCGGAATACCAGCGTCAGGCATATTTGCCTGGCACATGCTGAGCTGGACTCCCATTTGGTGCAATTTGGAGACGCACACCATACCAATTTTTCATGTTTATTAAATTTTCAAAGTTTTTCTTTTTTAAATTTGTAATATTTTTGATCGTATGTCTAAGTTTCTTCTTCAGTGCTTTTTTTTTCTGTAATTTATGTGTTACTAGCTTCTGCCTGCGACTTCGTTCGCGTGGGAACGTTTTCCCGCGTAAATCCCGATCCCGTGGGAATTGCGGGATAAAAACTATCCTATGTCCTTCCCAGGGTCCTAAACTATTCCCATGCCTAATTTCATCTAAATCGGTTCAGCGGTTTAGGCGTGAAAAGGTAACAGACAGACAGAGATACTTTCGCATTTATAATATTAGTATGGATATGTTAATATGCCTTTGTGTGTTTTGTCTTCTGTAAAACAATAAAAGTTTTGTGTATCTATATATCTATTTTTTTTTTCACAGCTACAAAACCGAAGCCCGAGCAGCAAAGAAGCGCGTCAAACTCCTCACACACCAGAGCTCACTGCTGTTAGGAGAGCTCGCACTTGACGAGAGGATGATGCTGCTGCTCAGCGAGGTGGACAGCCTCAAGGATGCGCTGGAGGAGCAGGCTGCCAGACACAGGGACCAGCTGGATGACCTGCAGGTATGTAGCTAACTGCCACCCTATAGGGTAGGGGAGGTGGACAGCCTCAAGGATGCGCTGGAGGAGCAGGCTGCCAGACACAGGGACCAGCTGGATGACCTGCAGGTATGTAGCTAACTGCCACCCTATAGGGTAGGGGAGGTGGACAGCCTCAAGGATGCGCTGGAGGAGCAGGCTGCCAGACACAGGGACCAGCTGGATGACCTGCAGGTATGTAGCTAACTGCCACCCTATAGGGTAGGGGAGGTGGACAGCCTCAAGGATGCGCTGGAGGAGCAGGCTGCCAGACACATGGACCAGCTGGATGACCTGCAGGTTTGTAGCTAACTGCCACCCTATAGGGTAGGGGAGGTGGACAGCCTCAAGGATGCGCTGGAGGAGCAGGCTGCCAGACACAGGGACCAGCTGGATGACCTGCAGGTATGTAGCTAACTGCCACCCTATAGGGTAGGGGAGGTGGACAGCCTCAAGGATGCGCTGGAGGAGCAGGCTGCCAGACACATGGACCAGCTGGATGACCTGCAGGTATGTAGCTAACTGCCACCCTATAGGGTAGGGGAGGTGGACAGCCTCAAGGATGCGCTGGAGGAGCAGGCTGCCAGACACAGGGACCAGCTGGATGACCTGCAGGTATGTAGCTAACTGCCATCCTATAGGGTAGGGGAGGTGGACAGCCTCAAGGATGCGCTGGAGGAGCAGGCTGCCAGACACAGGGACCAGCTGGATGACCTGCAGGTATGTAGCTAACTGCCACCCTATAGGGTAGGGGAGGTGGACAGCCTCAAGGATGCGCTGGAGAAGCAGGCTGCCAGACACATGGACCAGCTGGATGACCTGCAGGTATGTAGCTAACTGCCACCCTATAGGGTAGGGGAGGTGGACAGCCTCAAGGATGCGCTGGAGGAGCAGGCTGCCAGACACATGGACCAGCTGGATGACCTGCAGGTATGTAGCTAACTGCCACCCTATAGGGTAGGGGAGGTGGACAGCCTCAAGGATGCGCTGGAGGAGCAGGCTGCCAGACACAGGGACCAGCTGGATGACCTGCAGGTATGTAGCTAACTGCCACCCTATAGGGTAGGGGAGGTGGACAGCCTCAAGGATGCGCTGGAGGAGCAGGCTGCCAAACACAGGGACCAGCTGGATGACCTGCAGGTATGTAGCTAACTGCCACCCTATAGGGTAGGGGAGGTGGACAGCCTCAAGGATGCGCTGGAGGAGCAGGCTGCCAGACACATGGACCAGCTGGATGACCTGCAGGTTTGTAGCTAACTGCCACCCTATAGGGTAGGGGAGGTGGACAGCCTCAAGGATGCGCTGGAGGAGCAGGCTGCCAGACACAGGGACCAGCTGGATGACCTGCAGGTATGTAGCTAACTGCCACCCTATAGGGTAGGGGAGGTGGACAGCCTCAAGGATGCGCTGGAGGAGCAGGCTGCCAGACACATGGACCAGCTGGATGACCTGCAGGTATGTAGCTAACTGCCACCCTATAGGGTAGGGGAGGTGGACAGCCTCAAGGATGCGCTGGAGGAGCAGGCTGCCAGACACAGGGACCAGCTGGATGACCTGCAGGTATGTAGCTAACTGCCACCCTATAGGGTAGGGGAGGTGGACAGCCTCAAGGATGCGCTGGAGGAGCAGGCTGCCAGACACAGGGACCAGCTGGATGACCTGCAGGTATGTAGCTAACTGCCACCCTATAGGGTAGGGGAGGTGGACAGCCTCAAGGATGCGCTGGAGAAGCAGGCTGCCAGACACATGGACCAGCTGGATGACCTGCAGGTATGTAGCTAACTGCCACCCTATAGGGTAGGGGAGGTGGACAGCCTCAAGGATGCGCTGGAGGAGCAGGCTGCCAGACACATGGACCAGCTGGATGACCTGCAGGTATGTAGCTAACTGCCACCCTATAGGGTAGGGGAGGTGGACAGCCTCAAGGATGCGCTGGAGGAGCAGGCTGCCAGACACAGGGACCAGCTGGATGACCTGCAGGTATGTAGCTAACTGCCACCCTATAGGGTAGGGGAGGTGGACAGCCTCAAGGATGCGCTGGAGGAGCAGGCTGCCAGACACAGGGACCAGCTGGATGACCTGCAGGTATGTAGCTAACTGCCACCCTATAGGGTAGGGGAGGTGGACAGCCTCAAGGATGCGCTGGAGGAGCAGGCTGCCAGACACAGGGACCAGCTGGATGACCTGCAGGTATGTAGCTAACTGCCACCCTATAGGGTAGGGGAGGTGGACAGCCTCAAGGATGCGCTGGAGGAGCAGGCTGCCAGACACAGGGACCAGCTGGATGACCTGCAGGTATGTAGCTAACTGCCACCCTATAGGGTAGGGGAGGTGGACAGCCTCAAGGATGCGCTGGAGAAGCAGGCTGCCAGACACATGGACCAGCTGGATGACCTGCAGGTATTGTAGCGTAAATAAGATTAAGTGCACAGTAAAACACAACCGCTACTTAACACGTTTAATTTTGATTAAAAGGAAAAAGATAGAAAACAAGTACTTAATTAAAAAATATAAAAAGGTTGAATATTAGTTATTATTGGGGACCTTTCAGTGATGGCGTGGGTTAACTTAGCGGAAAGAAAAAGAATGTTATCGAAAGTATTACGCAAATATTTTTAACTTACCTAACAAAAAATCGATTGCAATCGGTTATAGCTAGGCGAATACGCATTATTAGTAATTTTAATTACAAAAACACTAAGAGCATCCAACGCGTCTCGATAGGCCTTAGGTTAGAAAGAGTTTTTGACGTGAGAATCTTTAGATTAGAAATATACAAATTAGGTGTATAAAATAGAACTCCTGCCGCGAAAACTCGGTAATTCCTGGACGGCTGAACACGACTGTAGGAAGTAACGTAGAAATCACGGAGCCACTGCGCTGCGGAGTCCGCATCTACATCGTACTCGCTTCAGGCCTTTGAGATGGACGTCTCAGGCACAGGATGTGCTCGGATATCGGGCGAGAGCGCCCCGACCTCCGTCGTCGATAACCGACGTCGCTTGCCCGTAGGGTGGAGCCAAAAATTGGCTTGTAACGGGATCTAAACAAAAAAGAAACTTCAGACCACCGATGCAAGCTGAATCTTTGATTAATTATGAAACTAGTGCGAAATGGATCGAAAAGAAAAAAGGCGACAATACATACCAAATTAACCAGAAAATCACCCACAGACTATCCTTTTGCTAGGACACTTTATATTTTTTATTGGCTTAACACCAACAGAAAAAAACTTTCACTTCATAATTTCGATATGAATCAAAAAATAAGGTCGACCATCACATATCGGGTCCCAAAAATGTAATGACGCCGTCAAAAGGCAAAACATCCGAGGATATTTTTCACGATTCCTTGTTCAAATGTGAATAACAGCTATGAAGAAAAAAAATTTTATTGAAAAGTTTGGATTAGAATTGGAGGAAGTTTTAACCGTAGCGGTTTTACGCTACAGTACCCCATTTCCAGTAAAAAAAAAAAAAAATGAGAGTAGCAACCCTAAAGGTGAGTGGCAACCCTAAAGGAAAGGTGAGTGACAACCCTAAAAGAAAGGTGGTTGACAACCCTAAAAAAAGGTGGTTGACAACCCTAAAAGAAAGGTGGTTGACAACCCTAAAAGAAAGGTGGTTGACAACCCTAAAAGAAAGGTGGTTGACAACCCTAAAAGAAAGGTGAGAGATCAACCCAAGTGAAAGTATCAAGCCAGTGAGAGGGTGACAACGCTATAACAGATTGACATCACAACAACAGATTGAAAACACAACAACAGATTGAAAACACAATAACAGATTGAAAACACAATAACAGATTGACAACACAAAAGGGATAGCATCAACCAAGAGTGAAAACCATAATATATACAAATTAAATAAACTAGCCTAACAAACTTTAAACTAAATACATCAAATCAACGACATCGAAGTGCAGCTGATACTGAATAAAATTGAAAGCCGGCCTCCAGTTTAGACGTTAACAGTGCGAGCTTCAGATGCGTCTCCTAAACCTACATTAGAATAAAAAAACAAACGATAGAACTAGAATAATATTCTTAAATATATAGGAACAAAGAACAATATTTAAGACGAAACAAATAAGAGTTGAGATTAAGAAATAACCTAAAAATAACTTCAAAGGAAGTCAAACAAAAACTCGAAGTCGAACACAAAAGCTCGAAGTCAGATAATAACTCGAAGTGAGACACGACACAAAGTCCAACACGACTCAAAGTCAAACGCGACTCAAAGTCAAACACGACTCAAAGTCAAACACGACTCAAAGTGAAACACGACTCAAAGTCAAGAGCTTAAGTTATAGAGGGATAAGTTAGAAGGTTAAGTTAAAGAGAGAGGGTTAAGTTGAAGAGGGTGGACCTTAAATCAAAATCAAAAATACGACGCTTAATGAGAGGAAATGGTTATGAATAAATATTAACTCCAGGGAGGAATGAGGGTCGAAATAATAAAAGAGGTGTCGTTAATTGAAAACTAATGGCCTAACATAAGTGATGCTGATTAAGTTAAGAATATGGAACAAATTAATTCATTTAAGTATGTCTTTTATATGATATTGTCCAATATGATGAGAATCACAGTCTTGTAGGACATATGTAGTCATGGAGATGACTCTGATCACACGACATTTAATGAAACGAGGAGCAAGCTTTCCTGTAAAGTATTCAGCAGCTGACGATTTTGAAAAATTACGCCTCCATACAATGTCGCCGGCATTGAGTGTAATAGCCGTGCGGTTCGTATTGTAATTTCGTGAATTACGGAGAAAAGCAGAAGAAAGATTGTCCGCTACTTTTGCGTAAATCTCGGCGAGCGAAGTCAGATTACTCGCGTGTTGTTCCCGACTTTCAGCTAAATTAGTGCTTAGAGTCTGGATATTCGCACGCGATGAATCCATACAGACTTCTCTACCGAATATGAGAAAGTTTGGCGTAAACCCTGTGGCTAAATTAATACATGAATTGAGGTAAAGTTTGACCTTGGGTAACAATTTAGCCCAATTCCTTTGGTTCTCGCCAACCAATATGCTCAAACAAGTAACGACACTTTGGTTATAACGTTCTACCGTGTTTGCTTGTGGAGTGTAATAAGGGGTATACGTAGGGGATTCAATGCGAAACGATCTAAGAAAATTTAAAAACTGATTACTACGAAAAACGGTAGCATTATCACAGAGAATAGACCGTGGAACTCCGAAGTTAAAAAATATTTCAGATTCCAAAGCTTTTATAACTGAATTGGCGTCAATCCTTTTAAGGGGGACTAACCAAACATATTTAAAAAAAACATCGACCATAGATAAAATGTATTTGAACCCATAATACGCGATTGGAAGCGGTCCAATAACGTCGATAGAAATCATTTGTAAAGGTAAAGAAACTTCCTTTGGATAACACATATGACCACGTGGTTGGGAATTCGCGATCTTATAAGCTTTACAAACCTCACATTGCCTTAAAGTCTCAGAAACATCTCGAAACATATTTGGCCAGTAAAAGTTATCCTTGAGCTTAAAATAAGTCTTTGAAACTCCAGGATGTATAGAGAGAGGATTATTATGAGCTTCCCATATAGCGGATTTAACCTTTTCAACGGGTAAAACTATGCGCCAAGGATCAGAGCACAATGGGTTAGTGATTGGCATGCGTCTTAACAGAACACCGTTCCGAATGGCGTAAGCTGGAAACGTTTGAGGGGAGTCACGAGCCCCTAAATACACCTTTTTATACCATCTATCATTGGTATGGTTAGGTCCTTGATCGAATGTAACCGGACTCGCGTACATTCTAGATAAAGCGTCTGGAACGACGTGTTGCGACCCTTTGCGATGAATGATATCAAACGTGTAGAACGACTAGTACCCGGAGTGGGCCTAGGTGGAATGGGAGGAGGTCTAGAAATAATTATACTTCCGTGTAAAGGGGTCTCAACGATAGAACCTTCTTCGGACATTTTTAAACACAAAATAGAAATAGGTTAAATGAAAGAGCGGGACTTAGCAGGAAATCGTTAGATATCGTGCCGTAATATCGATGCGGGAAGAAGACAACAACATGAACGTCAAAGGAATCGGCTGGGCTAAGAATCCAACAAAAACAAATACTAGCAAATAGCAGAAAAGCAAACAGACGGGCTAAAAAAAATAAGAAAGGTAGACACTAGCACACGACCATTCAAAAAGCTTACCTTTGGTCACGATGCCTAACCATCCACACATCAAACACACTCTACGGGAAACTAACTACCGCTACCTACTGGGATAAAATAAAACTCGGGATAAATACGTATATTTCGGGAGAAAATAAAAGAATTGGAAATTGGGTATAGTTACAAAGTTAATCTTTAAAATTGAATTTCACAAACATCACACAATTTAGCAAAGAACATAAATTCAGTTAGCAATTCTGTAGTCCAGTCGTATGAATCGGGAAAACATTCAAGACAGGTAATCCTTTTAACTTCCATACGGGTATTTGACCAATTCTAAAACCTGAAACTCACAACAAGAAAGATGAAAATTAAAGATTGCTCTCAAGAGCAACCACACACGAGATAACAAAAAAAGGTATTTTAGTAATAATTAATATGCAAACTTACTTTAATTCGGGCGCCATATTGTAGCGTAAATAAAATTAAGTGCACAGTAAAACACAACCGCTACTTAACACGTTTAATTTTGATTAAAAGGAAAAAGATAGAAAACAAGTACTTAATTAAAAAATATAAAAAGGTTGAATATTAGTTATTATTGGGGACCTTTCAGTGATGGCGTGGGTTAACTTAGCGGAAAGAAAAAGAATGTTATCGAAAGTATTACGCAAATATTTTTAACTTACCTAACAAAAAATCGATTGCAATCGGTTATAGCTAGGCGAATACGCATTATTAGTAATTTTAATTACAAAAACACTAAGAGCATCCAACGCGTCTCGATAGGCCTTAGGTTAGAAAGAGTTTTTGACGTGAGAATCTTTAGATTAGAAATATACAAATTAGGTGTATAAAATAGAACTCCTGCCGCGAAAACTCGGTAATTCCTGGACGGCTGAACACGACTGTAGGAAGTAACGTAGAAATCACGGAGCCACTGCGCTGCGGAGTCCGCATCTACATCGTACTCGCTTCAGGCCTTTGAGATGGACGTCTCAGGCACAGGATGTGCTCGGATATCGGGCGAGAGCGCCCCGACCTCCGTCGTCGATAACCGACGTCGCTTGCCCGTAGGGTGGAGCCAAAAATTGGCTTGTAACGGGATCTAAACAAAAAAGAAACTTCAGACCACCGATGCAAGCTGAATCTTTGATTAATTATGAAACTAGTGCGAAATGGATCGAAAAGAAAAAAGGCGACAATACATACCAAATTAACCAGAAAATCACCCACAGACTATCCTTTTGCTAGGACACTTTATATTTTTTATTGGCTTAACACCAACAGAAAAAAACTTTCACTTCATAATTTCGATATGAATCAAAAAATAAGGTCGACCATCACATATCGGGTCCCAAAAATGTAATGACGCCGTCAAAAGGCAAAACATCCGAGGATATTTTTCACGATTCCTTGTTCAAATGTGAATAACAGCTATGAAGAAAAAAAATTTTATTGAAAAGTTTGGATTAGAATTGGAGGAAGTTTTAACCGTAGCGGTTTTACGCTACAGTATGTAGCTAACTGCCACCCTATAGGGTAGGGGAGGTGGACAGCCTCAAGGATGCGCTGGAGGAGCAGGCTGCCAGACACATGGACCAGCTGGATGACCTGCAGGTATGTAGCTAACTGCCACCCTATAGGGTAGGGGAGGTGGACAGCCTCAAGGATGCGCTGGAGGAGCAGGCTGCCAGACACAGGGACCAGCTGGATGACCTGCAGGTATGTAGCTAACTGCCACCCTATAGGGTAGGGGAGGTGGACAGCCTCAAGGATGCGCTGGAGGAGCAGGCTGCCAGACACAGGGACCAGCTGGATGACCTGCAGGTATGTAGCTAACTGTACCCTATACGGTAGGGGAGGTGGACAGCCTCAAGGATGCGCTGGAGAAGCAGGCTGCCAGACACATGGACCAGCTGGATGACCTGCAGGTATGTAGCTAACTGCCACCCTATAGGGTAGGGGAGGTGGACAGCCTCAAGGATGCGCTATAGAAGCAGGCTGCCAGACACATGGACCAGCTGGATGACCTGCAGGTATGTAGCTAACTGCCACCCTATAGGGTATCCACCCAAAGAGGGAGAAGTCAGTCGATGATTTTTCCACCCGGAAAAAAATGGGGAGACAAATAGACCGTCCACTGTGTCTTAAAATCCTGTATTTTTATACAACTAACTGACACTGGTGGAGGAGATAGATTTTTTTCTTAACCTACATAATTAACGTTAAGGGTACATTGTACTGCTACTGGAAGAGCTCACACTTGACGAGAGCAGGATCAGGACCAGCTCGACGAGTTACAGAGTACATAGCTGACTGCCACCGTATAGGGTACGGGAGACAGATAGGTACACCGTGGCCCAACAATAGGGTAGTTTCCTAAAATATTTTATTTAGTCCGTCACGTAGTTTACCAAAAAACGTTGGACAAGTATTTTTTATTTTTTCACGTAATTGAAAAATTAAGACGATACAGTGAGTTGAAATTTTGCTTGACGTCACACTCCGGTATAATTCTTAGCACTGTGTGACGTCAGCAGCCCCCACTCCTGTACTTTGAAGCTTTGTGAATTTTTCTTGGCTTCAAAAGGCAAAAAATACGTGACCAATATTTTATGAAAATCTACCTAATGAACCAAATAAAATAATTATTTTGTAACACAGGAAACTACCCTATGGTCAATGGACATTGGTCAGCTGGACTCTGTGTTACCGAGTGCTAGCTAATGTTCTAACTAGAGACCGTGGACGGGGGACTGGTCGAGTTAAAGCTTCAGAGAGTGTAGTTGTAGTTTATCGGTTACATTTCGGGGAGTGCGCGATGGAATCGCACGATCTGATTCCGCCAAGCCCGTTCTATCATCGGACTACAAGACGAACGGCGATGCACCATAGTTACCTGGTGGACATCCCACACATACGCACTAAACGCTTTGGGAATACTTTCATTGTGCGTACGGCTAAGGAGTGGCACTCCCTACCGGAGTCTGTATTTTATGATAGCTATAACCTGGGGGTATTTAAGTAAGTGAATAGTAAGCGTGCTTCTTCTTCGATCAAATCATCGCTTGCCATCAGGTGAGATAGTATTCAAACACGAGCCTATAAAATAGGTTTAAGTCAGTAGAAGTCTAACACTACCTTGTTAGGAGTTATTCTATTATTTTCATTCTTTCTCTCTTCCATTTCCATTATTTCCCAAACTTATCATCGCAGTTCTGGTAAAGCATATAAATCGTTTTTCTAATTCACATACTGACTAGTTATTCTTTTCATCCACAGCTTAAACTAGCAGAGAAACACGAAGACACAGACATTCTCCTCTGGGAGGAGAAGATTAGACTCGCAGAAGAAGACGCACAGAAAGCGGTAGAGAGAGCCGAACGCGTCGAGAGGAGACTGCAAGAGATGGAGAGAAATAGACCTGTACAGAAGAAATCCAATCTTATGTCGAGGATCTCCTATTTTGAGAATGGAGGGGAGAAGAAAGAGAAAGAAGAAGTTAGAGAAGAGATTGTAGAAGAAGTTGGTGAGTAGACATTCTTTAACATTATTTAGAAGTTTTGTGTGTTTTGGGTTTTTACGTTTACCTATATCTTCTAAGATAACCAGTTATTGTAAATACTGTAATGTATAACTGTTTTTGTTCCAATAAATACAATAAAATCTAATCGGTTCTGCCAGCTGTTTAGCCCAAATAAACGTTCTTAGTGCGAAATTTTGAATTATTTCATTTAATTATTAAGCAATTGCTGAAAAATAGGACTGTTATTATGGGGCGTTGGAAGACATTAATTACTCGGTTATAGTTCAATATTTTTAAGTTTATGAACATATGCAATACTAGCAGTTGCTCGCGACTTCATTCGCGTGGGAAGTTTTTCCCGTGTAAATCCCGATCCCGTGGGAATTTCGCAAAATCCCGTCTTAGCGAGCATCTTTTCTTTTTTTTATAGTTGATAGGCTTGCGTTTGTCCACAATCTCACCTGATCTTAAGCGATGATGTGGTCGAAGATGAAGCACGCTTGCCTAGAAGTAACCTATTCACCCTTGACTTAAAGACTCCCAGGTTATAACTATCAGGAAATACAGACTCCGGCAGGGAATTCCACTCCTTAGCCGTACGCACAATGAAAGTATTCCCAAAACGTTTCGTGCGTATGGGTGGGATGTCCACCATGTAACGATGACGACGACATACGCAAAATACGCGCTTGGTCGTGGAGTTGCGGATACCTGCCCGACATACATACATACATGTAACGATGGCGCAACGCCGTTTGTCTTGTAGTCCGATGATGGAACGGGCTTGGCGGAATAAGACTGTGCAATTCCATCACACACTCCCCGAAATGTAACCGATAGAAAACTGACAGGCTTGCAACACGTCGCCGATGTTCTAGGCTCTGGAGCCTTGTCGCGACCAGTTTCTCGTTGCCGATGAGCCTTTTGGCCCGTTCCTTATAGACTCAAGTGCATCAAGCTGGTATTTGGCAGATCCGTCCAAGAGATGAGAGCAGTACTCCATACACGACCGGACTTGCGCTTGATAGAGGTTGAGCAGCTGTTCCGGTGTGAAGTACCGTCTCACCTTTGCTAGGATTCCCAACTTTTTGTGCAGCCAATTGAGCCTTAGCCTCGATAAACGGACCAAAATTAAGGGTGGATGTCAACGTAACCCCAAGAAGCTCGATGCGATCAGTTATCGGCACGGTTACACCACGAAAGGAAAAAGCCGGTTGAAATTGGCTCCTTTTTGCGGAGAACAGACACGCCTGGGTCTTGGCAGCATTAAACTTGACTAAGTTGGCGTCGCCCCACTCAGAGATAGCCTTCAAAGTCAAGTTCAAGCGCCCCACCATTGCCTCTCGGAGAGACTGGACTTGTGACCCACTAGCACGCGCGCTAGATATATATCTCTCAGCAACAGTGCTGTCGTCTGCATACCCAAAGGTACCGGGCATTAGCAGATCGTTAATATGCAGCAAGAATAAAGTTGCTGAGAGAACTGACCCCTGAGGGACCCCGGCATTACATTACCCGACAATAGCCAATTGGCCAGACGAGCAACCATCAATAACTACTCGAATAGACTGATCTCTCAGGAAGTCTTCTATCCAAACGCAAATGTATGCCGAAAGAAGGAAGTTTAGCAATAAGGCTATCGTGTCACACCCTATCGAAAGCCTTGGAGACATCGAGAGAAACAGCAAGTGCTTCCCCGTGCTTCTCAATGGCCTCACTCCAGATATGAATGGCATACGCTAGAAGATCCCCAGTTGACCGGTTTTTGCTGAAGCCGTATTGCCGGTCACTGAGGATGTCGTCAGCTTCTAGGTATGCCAGGAGCTTACTATCGAGTAAGCCGGATCTGCACGACTACCCTTCTTGGGCACGGGCTGCACGTTAGCTAGCTTCCAAGCTATCGGCACTTTTCCAGTCTCAAGCGAAAGACGAAACAAGCGTGTCAAAATTGGAGACAGTTCAGGCGCACAAGTTCTTAGTACTATTGCCGGTATCCCGTCGGGGCCACTAGCTTTATTCACGTCGAGGTTCCGCAACACTCTACGGACGTCCTTCTGATGGATGCGAATGTCCGACATACTAGTCTCGCATCCACTAGGATAGTCAGGAGGGCGAACGTCACCACTATCAAGACGTGAAGATTCCGCAAAAAGAGCGGCAAACAAGTTTGCTTTCTCCTCAGCGGTGTGGGCTAGTGACCCATCGGGTTTAAGCAGTGGTGGTAGTGAGGGGCGACAGTAGTTCGATTCAACCGTTTTAGCCAGGGACCAAAACGCTTTGCTGCCAGCAGGGTATGAAGCAAGCTTGTTCCCAATTCGGCTAACATGGTCAAATCGAGCCCTCCGCAACGCCTTCTTGCAGGACTTGGCAGCCCTGTTGTAGGCTCTCTTCTTCTGACCCAAGTCATTTGCTTTGCGGCTTCGAGCATCGACCCAGGCTAGGTACGCCGCGTGTTTAAGTGCTTCTGCGCGGTTACACTCGGCGCCAAACCATGGTCGAGCTTCGCCGGACAGAGTTAAATCAGAGAATGGAATGTAGTACTCCATCCCCTGACGCGAAACGTCCGTCACAGCGTCCGCGCACGCCGAAGGATCAGCTGAAGAGAAGCAAGCAGGCTGCCAAGGATAACATGCAAAGAAAGACCGCATGTCATCCCAATCTGCTGACTTGTATCGCCAAACCCGCCGAGTGCCTTTATGGCTGGGATCGGGCGGGGAGTATACGGATACAGATTTCACCAGACAATGGTCAGAGCTTCCTAATGGTGATGATATCACTACCGAGTAGCGGTCTGGATCTGTAGTCAGCAGAAGGTCCAAACAATTGGCTGTGTGCGACTCAACATCCGGCACCCTCGTTGCTCCCTGGACCAGCTGAGTAAGACTTAATGCTAGCGCAAGCTTATGTGTCTCTCGTCCAGCATTATCTGTGCACTGGTATGGGAAAAGCCACTCCTGGTGATGGGCATTAAAGTCCCCCAGTAACACGAACTGAGCTGAAGGGTATCACTGCTGAGCCGCATCGGCCGCCTCACTGATGTACTGTGTGAGCCTGGTTGTCTACTGATCTCCGCTATGCGATCGGTAGACACAGACATAAATAATTTTATCTATGCCAGTGTCCACCAAAGCCCAAAGTGTAGAGTACCTGGAGTCCTCAAGATTGCGGAGACGACACGTCTGACGGATTTCTAATCTGCGTCTCCGAAAGAAATAAGAGAGCTAGTTTTTCAGTCTCGAGGTGATGATGGACTGCGACGAGATTTGAGTGCAGACCTCGGATATTAGTAAGGTGCACTTTAAGTGAGAGGGAGTGCAGCCGCTGTTTAACGTTTTTCTCGTTTTATTTCTTGCCATATTGTGAGAGTGAAGGAAGGGAAGAAGAAGGAAGTAAAATGAAGCCTCCACGCTGATAACCTACAGGCCCGCACTGGGCGGATGGCATCGACTGGGGGGCTGGTCTGGAGACTGCGGGGACGCCCGAGCCCCCCCGGGAATGTCCATCGGGCCCTCTCATCTGGTCGCCAACCAGCACGATGGTGCATTCCGGGATGTTGCGACAGTTGGCGGGGCAGCCTTTCATGCGTGGCTGACACACTACTTGGGCCCCCAACTACCTGCGGTCGGCCAGTGGCGAACCGTGCCTCGGATCCCGCTACCCTCCACGACCAGTCTCCCGATACGTCCACACCAATGTGAACCAGTTTAGTCTGCCAGCAGTGGAGCAGCTATTTCGACCCAACTCCTTAATAGGCTACACAGGGCATCGTACCGGAACACAGCTAGGCCGTTTGGCGGTACGTTTTTGCCCTGTGGGTGGTCACAAGCCTGCGGCTAAAAACCTACCACCAGTTAGTATCACCTGATTAGCACCACCCAGGGACCACGTGTAGGGATTCGCTGACGGGTATTCTCCTACGGACGCGGGTGACTCGGCCCCCGATGCTTGTGTCTGGAGTATATTCGCTGACGGGTATTCTCCTACGGACGCGGGTGACTCGGCCCCCGATGCTTGTGTCTGGAGTATATTCGCTGACGGGTATTCTCCTACGGACGCGGGTGACTCGGCCCCCGATGCTTGTGTCTGGAGTATATTCGCTGACGGGTATTCTCCTACGGACGCGGGTGACTCGGCCCCCGATGCTTGTGTCTGGAGTATATTCGCTGACGGGTATTCTCCTACGGACGCGGGTGACTCGGCCCCCGATGCTTGTGTCTGGAGTATATTCGCTGACGGGTATTCTCCTACGGACGCGGGTGACTCGGCCCCTGATGCTTGTGTCTGGAGTATATTCGCTGACGGGTATTCTCCTACGGACGCGGGTGACTCGGCCCCCGATGCTTGTGTCTGGAGTATATTCGCTGACGGGTATTCTCCTACGGACGCGGGTGACTCGGCCCCCGATGCTTGTGTCTGGAGTATATTCGCTGACGGGTATTCTCCTACGGACGCGGGTGACTCGGCCCCCGATGCTTGTGTCTGGAGTATATTCGCTGACGGGTATTCTCCTACGGACGCGGGTGACTCGGCCCCCGATGCTTGTGTCTGGAGTATATTCGCTGACGGGTATTCTCCTACGGACGCGGGTGACTCGGCCCCCGATGCTTGTGTCTGGAGTATATTCGCTGACGGGTATTCTCCTACGGACGCGGGTGACTCGGCCCCCGATGCTTGTGTCTGGAGTATATTCGCTGACGGGTATTCTCCTACGGACGCGGGTGACTCGGCCCCCGATGCTTGTGTCTGGAGTATATTCGCTGACGGGTATTCTCCTACGGACGCGGGTGACTCGGCCCCCGATGCTTGTGTCTGGAGTATATTCGCTGACGGGTATTCTCCTACGGACGCGGGTGACTCGGCCCCCGATGCTTGTGTCTGGAGTATATTCGCTGACGGGTATTCTCCTACGGACGCGGGTGACTCGGCCCCCGATGCTTGTGTCTGGAGTATATTCGCTGACGGGTATTCTCCTACGGACGCGGGTGACTCGGCCCCCGATGCTTGTGTCTGGAGTATATTCGCTGACGGGTATTCTCCTACGGACGCGGGTGACTCGGCCCCCGATGCTTGTGTCTGAAGTATATTTAGCTTAGTTGGAGGAGCTAACAAGATTGCTGCTAATGTGGATGTGTGAGTTTAAGTTACTATAGTATCAAGCCTTTCAGCTTTCCTTTTCTATTCCAGTTTATAGCATTCTTTCAAAATCAAATTAACTAAATCAAAATTATTTTATTTTACATAGGCCTACATCGCCTCTCGTAAAACGTCAGAAGATTGGATTTTTGTGTTGCATAATAGATTTTTTTAGGTATTAGAGGACAGTATAGGCCAATTGACATAATACAATCCATACTTCCATACTAATATGACAAATGCGAAAGTAACTCTGTCTATCTGTTAACTTTTCACGCCTAAACCGCTGAACCGATTTAGATGAATAGTTTAGGACATAGGATAGTTTTTATTCCGGAATTCCCACGGGTTCGGGAATTACGCGGGAGAAACATCCCACGTGAACGAAGTCGCGGGCAAAAGGTAGTGTAATATAACTAATCAGAAATGAGTCTCAGAGTCTATAGTATTCTCGCATTCACATTAAAAATTAGCTTTACAAAACTGCAAATAAACTAAAGCTTTAATTGAAACACCGAGTTCGAGGTTCATGTTCAAACTGAACTCATTTTATTTATTCATCATTCACCACAGCGTACTGATACAGATAATATTTTTAATGAATGACAACACAAGTTCAAACATTGTTCAGTCTCTTCACATTGAACAAGATATATTTTCAATAAAAACAAAGCATTCTATTATACTCTGTTGCTATTTCAGCACCTCCAACAGAATCACCCCCCGCACCCCAACCATCAATATCTCCCCCGCCGCGTCCCTCGACCCCTCCTCCCTGCCCCCCTGCGGTGAGTGCGCCTCCTCCCCCGCCCCCTCCGCCGCCGTGTGCTCCCCCTCCCCCTCCCCCGCCTCCCCCTCCTCCCCCTCCTCCCCCGCCGGCTCCCGTGGCGTTCGAGCTGGGCCATGTGGAGGACATGGCCAATATGCTCGCCAACAAGAGTGGTACGCTGAAGAAGAGTAAGCAGAACGGAGCGGAGTGTGGTGAGTACAGTTTTGTGTTATTTCATCATCATCTGCATAGCAATATATAATAAAAAAAAATTATTTAAAAATCTAAAAAACCCGACTGCTCAACTGAAATGGAAGAAACAAGCACATTTTTATTTTTTTTAAATGACAAGCAGGCGGGACCCAATTAAACCTATTATAATTTTAATTAAAAAAATGGGATGGGTCCCGCCTGCTTGTGATTTAAAAAAAAAATGTGCTTGTTTCTTCCAATTCAGTTGAGCAGTCGGGTTTTTTACATTTTTAAATAGGTATTTTATTTTTATTTTCAGCTTTTTAGTATTTAATTCCGTTTCAAAACGTTATATTTCCTAAACGGGTGCTAAAAATAAAAAATAGTTAAAGAAACCTCAAAATCATTTTTAAAGATCTATTTAATGACGCCCCACTTGACATAGTTTGTCAATTTTAGTTTTATTTTATTTTTGAAAATATGGCGCCTGGTTGTCGTTGTGGTGATTTCTTTTTATTTGAATCTATCCTATAACACTCGTGCCATCAAGACAAATTCAACGACGTATCATTTTTCAAAATCCGTTCACTAGTTAATAGTTGTGAGGGAACAAAGGAACGGACAAACATACATAAATACGCGGTAAAAACATAACCCTCCTCCTTGCTTCACCGCAATCAGGTAAAAATGGGGATTTACAGATTGTTCAGATCTCAAATGTATATAAATAATTCTTTATTTATGGCAACTAGGCCCAATTGTTAGTAACAATAATCTTGAGGAGACGAGAGAGGAGTTGTTTATTTGGGTGTGTAGGTGTATATATGTTTGTGCGTGTGTGAGTTGTGTATTTACCATCTTATGGCTCACCTGATGGTAAATGATGATGTGTGTGTGATGATAGAAGTAACCTATTCACTCTTGACTTAAACACTCCCAGGTTATAGCTATCAGGAAACACAGACTTCGGCAGGAAATCCACTCATTAGCTGTACGCACCACGAAAGTATTCCCAAAACTTTCCCTAAATTTATTAATATTTCTTTCTTTCCGCCAGGTGGCGCGATAGACGCAATAGTAGACCAGATTAAAGGTGGTAAGTTCCACCTGAAGTCCACAGACCGTTCCGTCGCTGAGAAGAAAATTAAGGATGAACAGCCGGAAGCCGTTAAAGAGATGCTCGCTATCCTCGGCACGCTGCGCAAACGTCGCACTAGCACTAGACCTGGCTTTGTGGCAGACGGACACTAAGTGATAAGGTGATAACGTGGGCGATACTTATCCTTTAAGATGGCGTCAGGTATAGCTTCAAACTTGCCATTCTACATCAAAGGCTCGCGTTTGATCACCATCTCACCTGATGGTAAGCGATGGTCGAAGATGAAGCACGCTTACCTAGAAGTATCCTTTTCACTGCTGTGACTTAGGAGCCATTCAAGTATTACGTAAGCACATTTTTTGAAATTATTAACCCACCCCTCCCCCTCGTCAGCAAAAGTAAGCAAAACTCTTACCCCTCCCCCCATGCTTACGTAAATATTGGTACAATGGATTAATTCATGAGCAGCAGTTATAAATATATAAATAAAGAATAAGTTTGGAATAGTCTGTAACGCACATAATATTCATTTAAATAAACTTTACTGACACGGAATTCAACAATTCATTATTTGTAGGAATCCCCGAAAATGCACTTCGTTTTGAAGCATAGACAATGTGTGTTGCTATATGTGTAAAAAAATAAATAATTACTGCTGACATAATCACCATCTAGATCCACACACCCCCCATGTCATCAAAAATAAGCAAAGCAAAGACCCCCACACCCCCTATAGTGCTTACGTAATACCTGAACGGTCCCTTAAAGGTTATAGCTATCAGGAAACACAGACTCCAGTAGGGAATCATTGATTGTTAAGTCGGCTGACGAATGTAATCAGGTTTGCTGACGACTACGCCTTGTTTTTTTTCGGTGGGAAAATCATCAAATTACTCCTCCCGTGTTGAATGGAGCGTTGGTGGAATGGAATGTTGGTGAATTGAAAGAATGCCCACTGAGCTTGACGGCATAAGCTCTTGATACAAAACTAGTGGACGCTGTGAACATTACATAGTTAGTACAACATCCATTAGTTACATGATTTTCTGTGAGATCGTCGTCGTCGAAGTGAAATTAGACTCTAGCTCTTAAACTACAGTATTGCCGCGAACCCACTCCAGACACAAGTATATTTAACTTAGTTGTAGTGGTTAACAAGATTGTTGATAATCTGAATTCTACCCTCATTGCTAATTCTCTTAAAAAAAATAGTAGATTTGTTCGCTAATAGATGGCGCTAATATCAATATTTTTTAAGCCATCATGGTAAGATTATGGGAATTTGAAGCTATATCTCACATCGCCTTTACTGTCTAATACTAATCCAAATAGATGAAGACAAGTCCTTTATCATACACTAAGTAGATAGCTATAAATTGTGCTTTTATTAAGTTTTATACAAAATGTTTCTATTAATATTATTAATAGTGATAAGAACACTGTTATACGAAGCTAGGTAATAAATATTAACAGACATATCCATAGGAATTGACTTAATTATATCTTAGTATTGATATTGAAGCTTTTATAAGAACAAATTGACTAGAAAATATTGCTATGTGAGCTTTTTAAACAGAAAACTATATAATATTTGTGATGTGACCATATTGTGACATTTCAATGACACTCCCATCTTATTTTGACATTTCGACGGTCGTTATCGCTAATAAAATGTCACTATGTCGTGACGATTAATTTATTTATCGTTAGACGACTTTCGTTTTTAGCTGTTTGCATTTCCGCAACCTTTTGGACTGCAAAAAATTGTTTTGGATAATAGTTAATCTTTTCGTCTTAAATGTGAACACATTCATTAACACGCTTTATTAGGTCGAACTATGTACCTACTAAAATCTAAAAATCTGAATCACACTCACATCACAATAGAAGTGCTTCTAATTGTTGTATAATCATGAAACTTGGCAATTATATGTAGATTAAATGACAATACAATATTATGATACCATCAAGCTGGTTTGATGATAGAATTGGAAGGTGACTGATAGAACCTTGGACTGCCTACTAGTAAACATATCGAGTTTGGGCGCATTAGTTTTAACATATTCTGTCCATTTTTTGCTTTTTAGGCCAGTAAATAAAAGCGTGTTTTTATTTTTTGAAACTATTAATTTATTTTAATACACAAGTCACGACACTTCAAACGACACGATAATTTGTCGTCACGACGTAATGGGAAAACTCCCTAATTATTACATATCTAAAGAAAAATAAATCTAAAGTACACAAAAAGTGCCTTAAATGTGTAGTAGTGCCAATTGTATTTGTATTATCCGCCATTTTGTAAGTGCTGCCATTAGCTTAAATTTTAAATGTTGTCTAGTATAAAAATGATATTATGATGCAATTTTAAATTATTTTATGATTAATATTGGCATCGAACAAATAGATAATTATTAGAAAATGGTAAAGGTTGTGTGGTAGATTTGATATTTAATTTGGTATATTTTATTCCAAAATTATTGTGATTACAGCATTTATTTCTTTCAAATGAAACTTTTTAGCATTTTGAACTTTTAAGCAATTATTCTTTCCATTGACTGATCTCGAGTCGAAATTACTAAATAAATCGAGTTTCTTTTTGTGTATACTTTTCTTAATTCTATATCTATTTTAAAAATGTAACTAAATATTAAGTTGACCGCGACAATATAATGACAATTTATGTTAAATAACTATAATTTTGTGACTTATTAGTTTTAGTTAATAACGTCATGATCTGAATACTCTAAGGTTTATAATGTTAAAATTGTAAAGTTTATATTATATTAATAAGTTACTGTGAATTGCTTCCATCATCTTGTACATATTTAAATACATTTACGAAAGCTTATTTGATAGTTTTCAGTCAGTTTCAAGTATATCCTAAAGTTGGTTAAGTCCAATGAGGGTGCAATCCATTAACAAGTAACCTATTCACTCTTGACTTAAAGACCCCCAGGTTATACCTCCCAGGAAACATAGACTCGGAAAGGGAATTCCACTACTTATATCTCTTATATATGGACAAAATAACAAAATAACTGGGTACCTAACAATATACCACTATACAAATAGTGCCTCATTTGATATGATGCATTTTAAAAAACTTTTTAGCAAAAAATAGAACCGACTTCCATATAAAAACACTACAAAGGCAAAAATAACTTTAATTTCGGAAGGCGGTGTCAAAAACGAAAATCTATACAAAACTAAAGCACACCGCCTTCCGAAATTAAAGTTATTTTTGCATTTGTAGTGTTTTTATATGGAAGTCGGTTCTATTTTTTGCTAAAAAGGTTTTTTTTCACGCTTTTTAGTGGGTCGGTTTGTAATTTATCTAGTTACAAAAGCAAAAATGTCAACTACTTATCACCTTTTACAAAATATTGCTTTTCCCGGTGCAGAGCCGTTAATTTTTGAGGAGTTCTCCTGGTACATCAGCTCTACTTCACCATATGCATTGTAACGAGCATAAAGTGCTTAACATCCATATTCAAGTAATCTAATCGCAATCAACGAAATACTTATTATTGAGTAGTTTCGGTGGCCATCTGGGGTCTTCATCATCAGTTCCACTTCCTCAAATGGTGCTTTTCGAGAGTAACTGCACAAGGTACTATAAGAAATACCCAAAACGCTATAGGTGTGACTATAATATATGAAGAGTTCCCTCGATTTCTCCATGATCCCATCATCAGATCCAAATGTGACGACAATGGGACCAACTAGAAAGTATACCCTTTCAAACAGAAAAAGAATTTTCCAAATCGGTCCAGCCATCTCCGAGTTATGAAGTAGGTAACATACATAAAAAAAAAGTTCTAGACGAATTGTAAACCTCCTTTTTTGAAGTCGGTTAAAAATAATCACTTTTAGGTTTTACAGTTTTATAGTTAATATTTAGGTATCTAATTAACAAAAACTGGAGTAGATATATTTGTAAATATGTCTGCCAGACAAGGGCGGATCCAGGTGGGGGGGGTCATGACCCCCCCCCCCCGGGCTGGGTCCAGGACCTAGGTGGACCACTAATTAAAATTTTTAAACGAATATCGGCAGTGGATGGCCAAGTGGCGGCGGAGTCAGGATATACAAATTATAACTTCTTGTGACTTGACCACGATTATGTGAAAGCTAGATCCGCCCTTGCTGCCAGATAAGTTCAATGTGAATTAAGATATCCAAAATTGTAAATGAAACTACGCGATGCAGACGATATATTTTGACTCTAAAGACTGTCATACCATATCTCGTTCTCATAACTTTTGTATATCTATTTGAATAAGTACAAGCAAATAATTGATTGTGTATTGAAGTTACCCGCGGTGCCATTGTGTTATCGTCAAAATTGAAGCATTTTGTAAAGTATTATTTACTGTAGTCTTAAGTATACACTGAAGTTTTATTATACAATATAGATATATGAAAATATTTTTTGTCCTTTTCTTTTAAGTACCTTTAAACTACGCAATTCTATGAAAAGATACACTGAGGTGTGCTTCACTGGGCTTCACCATAATGGACAAAAAAAATCATTGTCAGGGTTGGATATGTTCGTAATGTGATGATGTGCAGTTAACTGTACATTTTTTTTATACTGCTATGTTTGTCGGATGGTCGCAAGCAACGCTGCTGAGCAAAAGGTCTCCAAGTTCGATTCCCGGGTCGGACATATGCTATTGGGTTTTCTATTAGACATTTCTGAGTAGTAGCCAGGAGTTTGGAAGTTGGGTGTGTTATATCCCTGTGTCTTGGTGCGCATTTGTTGGTCCGTTGATCCTGTGCCTGATCTATCTCCGGTCGTTCCATCGGACTATGAGAGTAAAGGAACAGAGTGCCCAGTTAAATCTGAATTACAAGATTATTCTTCAAACCAGACAGTGCCCAATACTGCTGGGCATTTTCCATACCACCAACAACTTGGGTGAACTTGTTATCTATAGACGGCCACATTTCCATCGGCACCAGTAGCATTCATAAGTTCCTCAATGATGTATGTAAAAGGGAACTTGTGGACTCTTACAATTGGCTCATGCTGTCAACAGTCAACAGTCCTAACATTGGTATAATATAACCAACTACCAGTAACTGCGTAATAACGATTCTACTGCTAAGACACAGGCCTCCTACGAGAGGGGTTGGGCAGTGACCCATCACGCAAACCCAATACGGGTTGGTAGATGTCGCATCTCGTCGAATTTGTAATGATGATGATGTTTGAATTTGGCGATGATGTAAGTTATAGCCTGGCCTGAGGTAAGTCGTAGTCGTGTTTAAATAATAACAGCCGTGGGCCATACCGTGACGTGATAAAACGTGAGTCTTTCGACCTAGAGAGAGATGAAGCTATGCACGCCATATAGCTCCATCCCACTTTTTACACTCAAACGACTCACGTTTTAACACGTCATGGTATGGCCCCAGGTCGATCTTCAAAGTTAAGCAACACTTACCGAGGTCAGTCCACGGATAGGTAACTGCCTTACATATTAAGATTTATTTATTTACACTTTATGCACATAGGTACAAAGGCGGAGTTAATGCCGTAGGCATTCTCTACCAGTTTCTCAGTGCTTCGAAAAGTACGTTAGTCCGTTGGTGGTCCCGGCTGCCATTTGTACAGCTTTGACTTGACAGTCGTTGCGGGTAGACAGAGGCCAGATAATCTGACTGATCTGTCTCGCCGAGAGGTATCGTGTTACCCAGCTACTAGCATGTGGAGATCACATAGGCAGTTGCTTCATATAAAACACTAGTACTCATTGCATCCGGTTAAACTTGAATCCGATCCCAAAATAGCTGGGAAAAGGCTAAGTAGATTATGATGAATGAGGCTTCAATAGCCTAATAGCTAAGGTGTCGGCCTTGTGATTGGGAGCTCGCGGGTTCAAATTTCGAACACTATTGCCCCTCTATTGGACCCTCTCCAGATACAAGCATATTTAGCTTAGTTGGAGAGGTTAACAAGTTGCTAGTAATGTGAATTGTATACAATACATACACATTGAAACCTCTGTAAAAAAAGTCCCTGGCTGGGTTCGAACTCATCTACACTCTTAAGTCTTACCTTGAACCACTAGGCCACCACTGCTCTTCACAGATATATAGAAATAAAACACAAGTATCACGATATAAATAGTAGTAGTTTCTCATACAATATACAGGGGGGTCATCACAATAAATATCACATGTAGACTGGTCAGTGAAGCGGCGCTGTGCGTCAGACTTAGCCGCAGTGTCCTGTCTGGTCGATCCTCTCCCGTTTTGTCTCTGAAATCGTGAAAATAGGAGTATTATGGTGAACGCAGACCTAGCCGCACCGCAGTCTCTACAGTCCCCGCAGTCATCGCTTTTTGTTAATGGCCTCGCACATCTATCCGCGCCGCAGTCGCTGCAGTCGTTCCCGTCAGTGTTGCCAGATTTTTGCATCTATGAAAGCATTATCTATCCGAAGATTTAAAAAATCTGTATAAAATCTGTATTTGGTATTGGTATTTTGCTCTTTTGTGTAATTTTATCTGTAGGTGCTATAATAGGGAATAAGCAAGTAATTATTTATACGAGAATAAGTAATTTCATTATAAACCGTTGACAGAGATTCTCTGTCTACTTTATAACTCTGGCAACACTGCGCGCCGTGGATGCGAATGACGTCATCCGCGCTGCGTGCGGGTGACGTCATCAGCTGCGGCTAGGGGAGTTCGGTCGTTTCAGGGACTGCGGCGACTGCGGCGCGGGTAGGTGTGCGAGGTTGCATAGAACTTCATATAAAGAATTCGAATGCAAAGACTGCGGCGCGTGCGGCGCGGCTAGGTCTGCGTTCACCATTAGAAGCCCCTGACTTATTATAAACTACCTTTTTTCGCGGGTTCTCTCCCGAGTTGTAAAGTTTGCAGGAACTTGCAGCCATTTATTAATTTAATAACAACGTTTGGAATCCAATTACAGTAATTAAAATGAACAACAACTAAGATTACGAAGAATATACATGCAAAATAAAACAAACAACTAACGTTACAATCAAGAGAAAAACAAAAAAATGGTTGACAACGCTTCTATATCCCTCTCACAGTAGGTAGGTACTCCTTACTTTATGGGTAAATCATCGAATGACTTCTCCCGCTCTGGGTGGAGCGGAAAGGAGTGTCAGACTAAAAACCCACCCTGTTCCTTCAGCTGCCCTTAAGTTCCGGGGCCGCGGTATCTCGTTAGAACGTTCCCGCAACCCCGGCAGGTAGGTGCTCCTGCCTTGTCAATGAATCTTCTTCTATTCACCCGCAAACAGATCGCTTGTTGAATTATTAGAATCCATGAGATAATTTAGTGCAGCCAGAATTCGAGGTATTGGGGACTTAGCACATACGACGGTACGACATAATGGATACACAACAAATATCCTGAGGCATAGAGCAGGTTCCTATCAGTTCTAGAATTTTCGTTTAGCAGTACCTATACGCAAACAGTGTTTCTAGTTTACAATATTTTTATTCTTTTTTATTAGCCATGGTCTGTCCCACTCCTGGACAAAGGCCTCCCTCCACTTCTTCCACTCCTCGTGAGTCAGCGCGTCCTCTCTCCAGTTCCGATAGAACCTATCTCATTCGTCCCGCCATCTCCTTCGTTGTCTACCGCAACCCCGCCTCTCTGTCTCAGGGCACCAGTTTTGTGTAATTTTGGCCCACAGTTGGTCCGGCATGCATTAGACATGTCCCGCCCAGTCCCACTTGAGATGGGCAGCCTTTTGAGTCTACAATAATAATAGTAAATGCAAAAAATAAAGAGTGACCAGTCTGATGTAGTCGATGATTAAAATCTGTGACAATGACAAATAAAATAAATGTTACTGCTTCTTGAAAAAATAACTTTTTTTTTCACATTAGTTCAATCGTCGAACTAGCGGGACTTTTTTTCATTGGTTCGACTGTCGATCTAGATAATGAATTTAAAATTAATTCTACCAAATTCAAATATCATTTATATACTAGCTCTAACTCTTCACAACCGCGAGGTATGTGACCAGGGAATATTTCCTAGCTTCTGAAGTGGGTATGCATCGAGATGTAGTAGCGGTGGACAAGGGACTCACCCCACTGGCCATGGCTAGTGAGAACTGGAACAAACCTGCATTGCTAGACACTAACGATCGCAGGGGGATATGGCAGAGCTTCACGGACTTTTTCCGTAGACCTATTAGTCCGTAGCTTATTTACGTTTCAGTGACCTCTTTGGGGAAACTGAAGGTCTGTGCAATTATGGACGAAGTTATCATGACAAATAACTAAAGGAAATATATTGTAAAGAATGGTACGGTACACCAAGCGCAGGGTCTCGGCGCAGCAGCATCCGGCTCTGTTGGCGACTGTAATTGCAACGCCATTGACAAAGAAGACAGCAAAATCTCTCGGCATCATAAACGACCAGAATCTGAATTTCAAAGCACTTATTCAAACACTCGCAAATTTATAAATTGCAAAACTCTTACGAGCCAGTGCTCCTAAGAACATAGGTATTCAGGTTCTATCCATTGAGGTAATATGTACTACGGTTCTATCTCTCTATGCCAGTCCATCCAAATGCTGACAAATTATGCATGCTGGAGCTAGAACGCGCCCAGAGGGCTGTCCTCAAGGTACTTCTGGGAAAGCTTTGTCGTTTCTCTTCGGACGAATCATAATTATAAGGAGTCACTTTTAAAACTCATTGAAGTAAACATGGTGCTCTAATTGTTGTCCCACATGTTACAAACCGGGGGAATCCATTCGTCACATTCATATACAAATAGCCAGGCGCGTGCATAGGATTATGACAGGGCATGCGGCGGAGTAAAAACACACAAAAACTTCTTCTTTTATAGATTTTTAGCATAACCACAGCCACGCATCGCCACCATGCTACGATGCGTGGCTGTGGCTATGCTAAAAATCTATAAAAGAAGAAGTTTTTGTGACCGATTACTCACAAAAACTTCTTCTTTTATAGATTTTTAGCATAGCCACAGCCACGTATCGCCACCATGCTACGATGCGTGGCTGTGGCCATGCTAAATGCTAAAAATCTATAAAAGAAGAAGTTTTTGTGTGTTTTTACTCCGCCGCATGCCCTGTCATAATCCTATGCACGCCCCTGCAAATAGCATTAAAGTAGCATAGTAAATGTGAGTTCGTAATTTGCTCGTTCGATGCCTGCCAGATCGTCCCATTAATTTTACAATTACGTAGTTTCATGTCGGTCTAGACTGTCTTATTATAATTTGTCGTCTAGGCTGGTATACAGGGCGTGTCCTATAGTTCGACTACAGATGCTCCCATGCTGTTTACTGAATGCCTTTAAGATGGTGCTATAACATTCTGAATTTTTATGGTAAAGAAATTGTACTTATTTATTTACATTGTCGTGTAGTCATAAACAGCCCATCATAGTGCAGCTTTGGATGTGAAGTTCAAATTTAATGTACAGACGACAGCACATTAAGCTACAACAATCTGTCAAATTTCTTTAAAACATTTTCAACTTTATTGTTAAAGAAATTGGGTTCAAGATTGATTGGGAAAATTTTACAGTTTCGGGTAGCTTCATGTGCTGGCGTCTGTACAAAGAGAGAAATTATTAGTTTGCCATTTAAAGCCTGATTTACATTTCTGTATTGTGCCGTGTCGTGGCAACTTCCGACGCAGATCATTGAACTCAAACACAAATATTTTATTTCACGCACGCACTTATTAGTGCACGGTTGGAAATTGGTCGTTTCCTATGGAGAAGAAATGGTAAGAAAATCCGCGGTTGTTTATAACACTCCTCATGATAAATGACAATTCATTATTTATTTATTCAATAACGATTTTTACAGTGTCTGAATTTCTATAACTTAATATTCATAATTATGAACATCATCACTTACAATTAGTTTATTGATTCGTTTGATTTAATATGTCCTGCGCGTCAACTCTACACGTAACAGTAGGTAACTCTACACGTAATAGTAGGTAACTCTACACGTAACAGTAGGTAACGTTATTTTTTTACTTTTGATGAGCCCACTCCTTGACCCCGATCATACATGATGATAAGTGATAGATGAGGTATACGATGGAACGAGCGAGCACAGAAGATGCCTGTTTACTCTTGCCTTAAAGGTTGAAAGGTCATAAGTGCCAGAGAACACAGAAGCCGGCAGAGAGTTCCTCACCTTCTCTCTATGCTAAGATGTAAGCTTTAAGGATGAATGTCCCTTCGTCAGTGTCGATTTGGATTACTTAATAAGCAAAAATGTAGAAGTATTTTTTTTTAAGTAACTTATTTAATTTTACACATTACTCACTACATTCCCACTCTAATTTGACACACACACCACCTAGCAATGCACGATACACACACATACACTTACTATACACGATCACAAACCATCGCGCACTCAAAGCACTCAATAGCAACAGTTAGTTATATTGTTTAGCTTTTCAAAGGGCTATTTTTTTTATTGATTATAGGCTCTTGTATGACCACCATTTCACCTGGTGGTAAGTGATGTTGTGGTCGAAGATAGAACACGCTTACCTAGAAGTAACCTATTCAGTCCGACCCCCAGGTTATAGCTATCGGGAAACACAAGACTCCGGCAGGGAATTTCACTTCCTAACCGTAAGCACAATGAAAGTATTCCCAAAACGTTTTGTGCAACCACTCAATGTCAATATATTCAATTGTGCAATCACTAAAAGGGTATAAGCTGTATTCCGAGGTGCAGGTTATCCTAGTTACGTTGGTAACCAATACGAACGCAGAGACATCCCAAAAAAAATTGCATCTTTATAAATTCGTGACTTTATATAACTTTTGGTAGTATTTTTTGTTAATTTACCCTGCGTGAAGTTTAGAGTAGTAGTCAAAAGTAGCTAACAATTAATTATTATAACTTTAATTTCGGTAGTATTAGACTAGAAGAGAACATAATAAATAGGTAGGTACTTACGCATTTGCACTTGTGTATATAAAAAACCAAAATATAAAGGAAAATAATAACAACAAATAAAAACAAAAAAATAAAATAATCATACATTTATTTTTAATTCCATTTCTAAGAATTAAGTAACGACTGTTCTCATATTCATTATTAACTTGTACTGGACGGAATTATTATATACTATTACAATAAATAACTACAAAAAATTATGCCATTATTTAAAATAAAATCATATTTGCTCAACACATTGAATAAAATAAAAATAGAAACAAAACATAATTAAGATTTACCTATCAAGATTTATCTAAAACTATAAAAAAATATAAGAAATACATAATTAGGTGAATAAACAACAATTACTAAACAAAGAAAAAATATCAAAGACTGTTTGCGTAAAACAAAAGAAAATATAATCATTGGTAGGTAACTAAAACTGTGATAAAATACAAACATGGCAAAACTAAGTTTATTTGCTAATAAAAAAATAAGCCAACAGTTATGCATGGCAGTGTGCACAGCCAAGTTCTTCTAAAAAAGTTATAACATGTTATAAGCGCTTTATAAAACATTATGAAAAATAAAAAACTTGAGAGGTGTCAAGGACACCCGGATGGAACGAAGTTCCTTTCGATTAATTAGTGAAGGAATTGTAATAAAGTTTAATTTTTTTTAAGTTATAATATTTTTTTTATTATTAACAAAGACGAAAGAAAGAAAGAAAATAAAAAAAATGGACGAGACACGAAACGAAAATATCTGACTTGCTTTCTATAAGAGAGACAGACAAAGAAACATGCGCACGCCGCACGGCTTACAATAGCTTACTATAGCAAAAAGTGTCGTTACAACTTTTCGTCTTAATTTTTTCCGTCTAGCCCCCTTTCGCAACGCGCGATAAAGAACTTCGTTCCAATATTTATTTAGAATCTAGCCGACCCGGCGAGCTTCGTACTGCCTATATTTTTTTCCATATTTTTTTATCTTTTAACCTATTCCTGAACTTTTACAAATCAGTCCAGTCGTTCTTGAGTATTACAGAGATTAACTAACAGCAATTGATTTTATGTATATGCATTGTGTTATTAAATAACAAGTCTTTTTTTTCGTATATTTAAATAAGCCGGTACACAACTCGCCATTGCTACGCCGATTAATAATTGAAAACTTTTATACAAAGCGTTTATAAATGTTTGTTTTCTTGTTACTACGAAGAGTTCTTAAAAAATATGCGTTGCCAAGCGACAGAGAGTTTGCATAAACTTACTCTACTCATGTGAGTTATTTACCTATCTTTTTACAACAGTGAAACATTATCACAGACATTAAAGCTCCTTAAAACAACATTTCAGGTATTTTTATTTTCCTACATAATACGCAAACGGTCTCAATCTTTCTTGAGATATATTGTGTATCGCGAATATAGATTGTAATATGACGTTAGGGCGCCCCTTCCACGGAGTAGCAGGCTGACGGCGCGGACTAAAAATTAAACTTAATGTTATACAGGGTCAATGTTTTACTAGTTAGTGAAACTTGGCAGTTTTTTACATCGTCGATATCTAAAAACCTATCAGACCATAAATAAGTAAGTGCGTGGCTAAATAATAACAGCCGCACGGTTCAAAGTTAAACCATGCTCGGCGAGATCAGTTTGTGGATGGGTGGTCTCTACACATCGAAATCCTCTGTGCCTCAGAAAGCTTGAGAAGCCAGAAAATGTGACACTGACTAAACTGACTGACTGACTGACACTGTAAGATAGGCAGTTGTTACATGTAAAATACTGGTGTCAGCTGCATACAGTCATACTGGAAGCTGACCCCATAAATACGTGAGATATGGGGTTTCAAAAAATCATTTTTTGTATTTTTATTGCTATAAGATATCGTTGCCACGACATGTTTCAAATTTCACTAACAAATCTATTCGAACAAGCCCTGTACAACTCATTTCATTTAACTAGTTTTGTTCTAAAGCCACCTGAAATATACTACTTCTAAGATTTAAAAAATTGATCTACATCATTATTTTTCTATAGTTAAGTACTTTGTACAAATTGATGATAGAAATTAAATATTAGGTACCAAAAGAGAGAAAAGATTTCATTTTTAAAACTTATTCAACTGTATTTTACAGAAAGAATACAATTTCGTTGGAAAATCTAGTCATATGATAAAAATCGAATCTAAATGTATAAAATTCTAAGCATTTAGGCTTAAATATAGATAGCTTGGCGATTTTTTTACAAAGCAAAAAAGAAACGTAACGCAATACACAAAGCTTTAAATATACGCTTATACAGGCAACAACATTATGTATTTAAGAAGCGCCCACGGATGTGAACCTTATTTATATAGGAATAATGTTTATACTCGGCTGAACGACTTGATTGCAATTGCTCATAGAAATACGAACCTTAGTCGCTTAAAATATGATTCATAATCGTATGGAGCTGTACTTAGTAGGAAAAACAAAGTTCGATTTGAAATCTTAGCATTGCATTGAAGTGTTCAGTAGATTAAGACCTGCCTATGTAAGCGCACTATTAAAAAAAATCAGCAGCAAAATTAAGTACATACAAATTAATACAATATCTACTTAAACTAGCTAACTACTTACATCTACTATACGAAGCATTCAACACTCCAATGTGGATACCGCTCCGTGCAGAATTTTTTACAATTTTTTCTTATAATTTGTAAGGGGAATACGTGTATATTATGTACCTATATATGTAAGCCGGGGTTGCTAGAATAATCTAACTCAATACCACAGCCCGGAACGTAAGGGCAACGGAATAAACGGGGTGGGTGAGTCATTTGATGATTATCCCACCAAAAAACGAGGAATGTATATATTATATTTTAATCGAGAGTTAAGTTTATATGTATTCGTGTGAAAGGTATGTATAATAGACAGGGTGGCAGAGACAAAGACAAACGCACAAATTCAAAAAACAATTCAGTACATGATTTTGGACGCCCCTGCGTTGAAATTTCCCGTCGGGTTTTTTTTTTAATTTTCAGGTTTTTTTCAGCAATTTTTTTTTACTGATATCTGTATAAAAACTTTTTTGCAAAAAAATAAAACCGACTTCCATATCAAAACACTACAAAGCCAAAAATAATTTTAATTTCGGTAGTCGGTGTTATTGGTTTTGTATTTTCTTTTTTTTCACACCGCCTTCCGAAATTAAAATTATTTTTGGCTTTGTAGTGTTTTGATATGGAAGTCGGTTTTATTTTTTTGCAAAAAAGTTTTTATTTTCGCGCTTTTTAGTGGGTCAATTTGTAATTAATCTAGTTATAAAAGCCAAAATGTCAACTACAAAAACTAAAAACGCGCGAACAAAAAACACAATATAGAGTAACCGAAAAGGTCATCAATGTAAATATTTTTTTTAGACTTTTGTTGATTTTTCAGAAATGGCTTGTTCGATGTCGATAAAATTTTTATGGGACCATTTGGGAAGTATACCCTTTCCAACAAAAAAAGAATTTTTCAAATCGGTTGGCGAGCGACGGAGCTATGCCCGAACAAACATAAAAAAAAAAAAAAAAAAAAAAAAAAAAAACAAACATCCGAATTGAGAACCTCCTCCTTTTTCAGAAGTCGGTTAATAAAATCATTGTTTCTATCTAACCCAATGAGATTTTAATTAAAAAATAAAATTCACTTGTTTCGCTTAATCCAGCAATATAAATAAAACTCGAAAGGGCTACCTGGTCAGCGGTTTTGCTAGAGTTCATCTGCGAGGCATTTTCTTAATTTAATAAAATTAAGAAAAAGCCGACGAAATATTTCAACGTAGGGGGTCCAGAATCATGTACTGAATCTATGGTAAGCGGTTGCGTGTCGATGTCCCTGCCACCCTGTATAATATAATATTATACTATATAAAGCTAAATTACCACTCACTGACTGACTGACTCACTCATTGACATAATTGTTCTCCCAGATGGTGGATGGGGAGGTGGGTATATTTTGACAGATTCGTAAACAAGTAACTCTCAAACCTACGGGAAAAGTGCCAAACCTCCCCTTTTCACCCCCCTTCTCCCCCCTCCCTATCGTATCTCGGAAACTACGAGACCCGTATTTTTTGTTTTTTACGGATTCGTATAGAGGAGGCTCGGTAAAGTAAAAACCATTTTTCAAAGTCCCCCCCCCCCCGCCCCCCTTCTCCCCCCCTTTAGGCGGATCTCGGAATCTAAGAGACTTGGAACATTTTTTTTTTCAGATTCATTTAGAGGGGCAATGCTTTAGTCGAAATACTTGTGCAACCCCCCCCCCCCATCACCCCGCCCCCTCTTTTTTTTTTTTTTTTTCACAAGCTCGCGAGGTGCTTGCACCTCGCGCAACACGCAAATACCAATTTCTTTTTTCACAAGCACGCGAGGTGCTTGCACCTCGCGCAACACGCAAATACTAGTCCCATATATATATATAATCCTTATCTATACTAATATTATAAAACAAAACAGTTTATTTGTTTGTTTGAACGCGTTAATCTCTGAAAGTTCTGGGTGGATTTGAATGAAATTTGGTATGGATGGAGCTTGAAGCTTGAGGAAGGTTATAGACTATTTTTACCCGACTGCAAAAAAGAAGGATTATGTTTTAACCGAGATAAAAAGTGTACATTAGATACACCGCAAAAGTGTGATACGAATTCAAACCTTATACATCTACATAAGGTTTCATTTACTACAAAGGGAAAACTACTTGGACAGATAACAGATTCTGTTGACTCGACTCGTGATAACATATACTTTTGACGATTTCGAAAACTATCACTTTGTTTTTTTGAGTGTGAAAGAGACAAGGCGATAGTTTTCGAAAACGATAATACATACTACTGGAAATTCATACTAAGCCCCATTTTTTTTTCTGGGAGATAAAATCATTGAATGACTCCTCTCGTTATGTGTGGAGTGTCAGACTTCTACTGAATAAAAACCCACCCTGTTCCTTCAGTTGCCCTAGCGTTCTGGGGCCGTGGCATCTCGTCAGAACATTCCCACAACCCGTAATAAGCCCCTAATGTCGTTATGTGGTTCCTTACGTGGAGAATTCCCGCAGTTTGTCCACGACCACTCGTCTGTTCTTCGAGATCCAGTCAATGTTGACCTTTGCTTTCTCTATAGCTTGCTCCACGCTCAGCTTGGAGTCAGCGAGGAACTTGGAGTTTTTCTCCCGCCATGACAGGAACTGTTGGTGGGGAGGAATAACATTAACAATTAAAGTATTAAATACCTTGCCGAGAAGTGGAATTCCCTGCCAGAGTGGGTTTCTAATAGCTTTAACATGAAGTTTCATCATCATTATATTATCCGAAAAATCAATGTTGGCAGTGGTTACTGATACGACAAACGAATTGTTGGTTCCAACCCAGGCAACTTGCTTAGGCAAACGCTTACTTAGGCAAGTTACTTAGTTAATTTTACTTTATTGTAAATATGGGTACAGATAATAATTTATATTCCTCGATATATTAGATATCGAAATATATTTTGTATATTTCTTTTAAGTAACTTTAAACCACGCAGTTCTACGTATAGATATACTGAGGTGCGCTTCACTGGGCTTCACCAATAAACTACAATATTTTAGGGGGCAATATGTTGGAAATAATAAAATTAAATATTTTAAGTTACCCCCGACAACCTAGAAACAACCGAACAGATCTTGAATATCTTGATAAATTGTAGCTAGAAACCATCTCGATCACGTCAGCTTTCTAACAAAAAATCACATCATAATCGGTCCATTCGTTTAGGAGTTAGGATGCAACAGACAGGCACGTCAAACTTATAACACCCGTCTTTTTTTGTCGGGGGTTAAATATAAAAGAATAATGAAATTTCAACCTAGTCCCCAAGCGTCAGAGTTCGAAGTAGTTCTAATGAACATAAAACTTACGTTGTCCAACTCTGCCTGCGTTGTGAATTGTTCCAGAAGAGTTTTAATGATCTGACCCACACGACGACCTTGTCCTTTGAAGCTGGAATCAAACAAAAATAAATAATTATTATGATGAATATTTTTTTGTTATTACTTTCAGCCTTTAAAGCGAGTGAATTGGCATGTTCTGGGTTCGCGCGTCCCATCTTAGACCTCATCTATCGCTTACCATCAGGCCAGATTGAGGCCAAGAGTGGGCCGGCCCATCAGTAATAAAAAAAAACTACGTATTATGACTAGAGGCCGCCAAGGGGTCATTCGACTATATTTCATTGAAAGTCTAAACGTTATCATAAGACATCTTCTCAATATAAAGTTTAAATGTGCCAAATTATACTCCTTCGTCTCCGTAATTTTCGTAAAAAAGGGTAAAAGGTTTTTGCTTCGCGTATTAATATTTATTTATTTATTTATGTACATACATTAGGATACAACATAATTATAATATTTGAGTACAAAGGTACTGCTAATTTCTTAAGAAATTTCTTCCAGCAAACCTGCGACAGAAGTGAAAAAGAAATGTAGACAAATTACTTTACTTATTACTTGTTACAAACATTATGTACTCATGTCTGAAATAAATAATTTTAATTACTCCGGTTTTTATAAAAATGTTAATAATTTATTATACTATATAAAGCTAGATTACCACTCACTGACTCACTCACTCACTCATTGACATAATTGTTCTCCCAGATGGTGGATGGGGAGGTGGGTATATTTTGACAGATTCGTAAACAAGTAACTCTCAAACCTACGGAAAAAGTGCCAAACCTCCCCTTTTCCCCCCCCCTTCTCCCCCCTCCCTATCGTATCTCGGAAACTACGAGACCCGTATTTTTTTTTTGACGGATTCGTATAGAGGAGGCTCGGTAAAGTAAAAATCATTTTTCAGTCGCCCCCCCCCGCCCCCCTTTTCACCCCCTTTAGGCGGATCTCGGAAATTAAGAGACTTGGAACATTTTTTTTTCAGATTCATTTAGAGGGGCAATGCTTTAGTCAAAATACTTCTGCAACCACCCCCCCCCATCACCCCCCCCCTTTTTTTTTTTTTTTTTTCACAAGCACGCGAGGTGCTTGCACCTCGCGCAACACGCAAATACTTGATTTAGAGGGGCAATGCTTTAGTTTTTTTCACAAGCACGCGAGGTGCTTGCACCTCGCGCAACACGCAAATACTACACCCCACCCATCTCTCCCCATCACCCCCCCTTTATTTTTTTTATTTAATTTTTCACAAGCACGCGAGGTGCTTGCACCTCGCGCAACACGCAAATACTAAACCCCCCCATCTCCCCCATCACCCCCACTCCTTCTTTTTTTTTTTTCACAAGCACGCGAGGTGCTTGCACCTCGCGCAATACGCAAATACTAAACCCCCCATCTCCCCCCATCACCCCCCCATTTTTTTTTTTCACAAACACGCGAGGTGCTTGCACCTCGCGCAACACGCAAATACTAGTTATCCTACTAATATTATAAATGCGAAAGTTTGTGAGAATGGATGGATGTTTGTTACTCTTTCACGCAAAAACTGCTGAACGTATCTGAATGAAATTTGGTAAGTAGATAGTTGACATTCTGGAGTAACACATAGGCTACTTTTTATCCCGAAATTCCAACGGGATCAGGATTTGCGCGGGAAAACCTTCCCACGCGTACGAAGTCGCGGGCAAAAGCTAGTCTATACTAATATTATAAAGCTGAAGAGTTTGTTTGTTTGTTTGTTTGCTTGAACGCGCTAATCTCAGGAACTACCGTTCTGATTTGAAAAATTCTTTCAGTGTTAGATAGCCCATTTATCGAGGAAGGCTATAGGCTATATATCATCACGCTAACACCAATGGGAGCGGAGCAGTAATGAAGAATGTTTCAAAATCGGGGGATTTTTTTTTCCACGGGGACGAAGTCGCGGGCGGAAGCTAGTACTATATAAAGCTAAATTACCACTCACTGACTGACTCATTGACATAATTGTTCTCCCAGATGGTGGATGGGGAGGTGGGTATATTTTGACAGATTCGTAAACAAGTAACTCTAAAACCTACGGGAAAAGTGCCAAACCTCCCCTTTTCCCCCCCCCCCTTCTCCCCCCTCCCTATCGTATCTCGGAAACTACGAGACCCGTATTTTTTTTTTTACGGATTCGTGTAGAGGAGGCTCTGTAAAGTAAAAACCATTTTTCAAAGTCCCCCCCGCCCCCCTTTTCACCCCCTTTAGGCGGAAATCGGAAATTAACACTGGTAAGGAGCTGTCTACACCGCGCCTGTATTTAACTGCTGAGAAATTCATCTGACCTCCACAACCCAGTAACTGGGTAACACGATATCCCTTGGCCAGATCAGTGTGAGGTTTTCTAGCTTCTGATTATCCGTACTGATTATCAAAAATAACAGCCGACACCAACGGCTCAACTTAGTTTCTGAGGCACAGAGGTATTACACCGCCATCTTCCAAACTCCAGGCTACTACTGATATATTTCTAATAGAAAACTCAACAAACTCAATAGCACTTTTTGTCTGACCCAGGAATCGAACCCGAGACCTCGAGCTCAGCAGTTCTGCTTGTGATCACTAGATCAACGAGGCAGTTAAGTTCTGCTCTTACACTAACAAGTTCGCAGGACTGTATTACTAGCCCCGGGACCCTACGGCTTACCTGGCAAAGCCTGGGTCCTGGCCTCGGAGGCTCTCGGGCCTCGACTGTTAGGGCTCTTCAACGCATGTTTGGAGACGGGCCAGTTTCCGCTTCGTTGGAAGACGGGAAAACTGGTCCTCATCAAGAAACCGGGGCGCCCTGCGGGCACTCCGTCCGCATACCAGCCTATTGTGCTGCTCGACGAGGTGGTCAAAATCTTTGAAAGAATTATTGCAAACCGCCTCGTCGGGCACCTGGAAAGGGTGGGGCCGGATCTTGCGGATAGCCAATTCGGTTTCCGCAAGGGGCGCTCTACGGTGGATGCCATCATGCGTGTGAGGGCTCTCTCGACAGAGGCTGCGGTGTCCCGGGGTGGGGTCGTCTTGGCGGTGTCTCTCGACATCGCCAATGCCTTCAACACCCTGCCCTGGAGTTGCATACGGGAGGCACTCCGGTCATTGGCGTATCTAGAGATATTTCCCAGGGGGGGCCTGGCCCCCAGTAGTAGAAGCGATTGGCCAGATTTTTAAATTTTTCAGCCATAATTATTTGTTAGTAAAAATTCTCGGGTGGGCACCAGACCATTCTGGGGTGGGCACGGCCCACCCGGCTCCCCCCCTTCCTACGCCTATGACTCCGGTATCACCGGATGCCGACCTACCTCTGTCGTGTGGTCGAGGCCTACCTGACGGACAGAGCCGTCATCTACCCTGGTCACCGGGGAGAGTGGAATTGGCGAGAGATGTCGTGCGGTGTCCCACAGGGATCGGTTCTGGGGCCACCCCTGTGGGACATCGGTTACGACTGGGTGTTGCGCGCCGACCTCCCTACAGGCGTCAGTGTAGTTTGCTACGCTGACGACACGCTGGTCCTGGCACATGGGGGGTCGCACGAGGCGGCGGCCGAACTGGCGATGCGAGGGGTTGCGACAGGTTTAGAGAGGATTCGGCAACTGGGACTCGAGGTGGCCCTGCACAAGTCCGAGGCCATGTGTTTCCATGGCCGTCGGAACGCGCCACCTTCGGGTTCCCAGATAACGGTGGGAGGGGTTCGCATCAGCGTCGAGACGACGAGGAAGTACCTGGGACTCGTCCTCGACAGCCGGTGGAACTTCGTCGAGCACTTCCGACGTTTGGCTCCAAGACTGGACCGGGCGGGGGCTGCACTTAAGCGGCTCCTACCCAATCTAGGGGGGCCAAACGCCTCCTGCCGGAGGCTCTATGCGGAGATCGTGCGGTCCATGGCCCTCTATGGGGCCCCTGTGTGGGCGCTGAATTTGCAGCGGCGACCAGCTAGCCGGCTGGTCGCGTCTCAGAGGGTCATGGCTATCCGGATGATCCGGGGATACTGCACGATCTCTGGGGAGGCGGCGAACCTCCTTGCCGGATTGCTGCCGTGGGATCTGGAGGCGGTAGCCATCGCGCGCGTACACAATTGGCGCGCAGAGGTGCTAAGCCGGGGTGAAACTCCGCTACCGCGGCAAGTCGCGGCTCAGCGGATAGAACTCCGGCGCGATCTTACGGCAGCATGGAGAGAGCGGCTGTCGCAACCGAAGGCTGGGCACCCCGCAATCGCGGCGATAAGTCCCCTCTTTGAGGAGTGGCTGGAGAGAAGCCACGGCGTCCTCACCTTCCGCCTGACGCAGGTGCTGACCGGACATCGCTGTTTCGGGAGGTACCTGTTTCGGATTCAGCGGGAGGACACGCCCGGGTGTCGTCATTGTGAGGACCACCTGGAGGACACGGTGGAGCATACGGTGGAGGTGTGCCCTGCTTGGGCGGAGCACCGCCGTGTCCTCGTAGAGGCGGTCGGCGGTGGCGACCTCTCGCGCCCTGCTCTGGTTCAGACTATGGTGCGGAGCGAGAGGGAATGGGATGCGGTCGCCTCCTTCTGCGAAGCAGTCATGCTAGCGAAGGAGGAGGCCGAACGCGCGAGGGAGATGCAACTCTCTTCCTCACGCCCCAGCCGCCGCGGGAGACGCCCCGGGCGTCGGGGATCACGAGTCGATTTCGGGCCACCGTAGGCGTGGGCCTGCGGACGGCGAGCAGGGGTCGCTCACCGTCCGGTAAGGACCAGGCCCGGGTCGGCGGCGCGTCGTGTTCCACGCGCGCCTCAAAGAGCTGTCAACACCAGTGACGGGGCCTTATAGGGCCATTGCCTGCCGGGGTTTGCGGGAAAGTTCTACCGACTTACCGCGGCCCCGGAAATTTAGGGCAGCTGAAGGAACAGGGTGGGTTTTTAGTCAGTAGAAATCTGACACACCCTTCCGCTTGTCCCAGAGCGGAAGAAGTCATTTGATGATTGTCCCACCCCAAAAAAAAAAAAAAAGGACTGTATTACTAAAAACAAATTTTGTTCTATGATTTTTTAGAAAACATGATACATTTACCAAAAACAAACCTTCAAGATCCCCTCTAGTTTACCTACATTGCTAGCGCCAGGCGTCCGTCACTCGCTCAAGGCCACGCGTTATATGCTTACCGCTTTGCGTATCGCTGTCGGTACATCCGACAGTGGGCTGCCGCACGCCTGCCTGAGCCTTTTTAAATAATTTTGACAACGTCATAATGGATCGACCTAAAAACAATTGATTTTCCTACGCTTTGCTCCTGTTTCCCTTTTCAACCGACGACCAAAAGAGGAGGTTATCAATTCGACGCGTATATATTTTTTTTTGTTTTTTTTTTTAATGTATGATCATCGATTACTCGAAGACGGCTGAACCGATTTGGAAAATTCTTTTTTTGTTTGAAAGGGTATACTTCGAAATTGGTCCCATTTTCATAAACGTCAGGATCTGATGATGGGATCCTGGAGAAATCGAGGGAACTCTTCAAATATTATAGGCACACCTATGGCGTTTTGGGTATTTCTTATAGTAACTTGTGCAGTTGCTCTCAAAAAATACCATTTGGGGAAGTGGAACTGATGATGAAGACCACAGATGGCCGCCGAACCTACTCAATAATAAGTATTTCATGGATTGCGATTCGATTACTTGAATATGGATGTTAAGTACTTTATGTTCGTCACAATGCATATGGTGACGTAGAGCTGTTGGTGAAGTACCAGGAGAACTCCTCAACAATTAACGGTCCAGCATTGGGAAAAGCAATATTTTGTAAAAGGTTATAAGTAGTTGACATTTAGGCTCTTGTAACTAGGTAAATTAAAACTCGACCAACTAAAAAGAGTGAAATAAAAACTTTTTACCAAAAAATTAAACCGACTCCCAAAAACACTGCAAAGTGAAAAATAACTTTAATTTCGGTAGTCGGTGTCTAGTTTTGTATTTTCGTGTTTGGCACCGACTTCCGGAAGTCAAGTTATTTTTCACTTTGCAGTGTTTTTGGGAGTCGGTTTAATTTTTTGGTAAAAAGTTTTTTGATTATTTATTTGCGCGGAATTTTATTAAAATTAAAATTATTTACGCGGGTTCGGATATATTCAACACTAAAATTTAGTAATCGGAAATTCAGGGAAGGAAAAAATGCATCTATCATTTTATTAAACTGAAAAATATTTGATCAACAAATAAAAAATAATTGTTATTCTATATTCGTTTTATTAGATACCAATATCATCATATACAACCCTAGCACATTCGCTCGATAACGTGGGTCACGCGCAAAACGGCAAAACAATCTCAACTCTCTGTGTGCGTACTTATGGTACATTTCTTCTCGCTGCAAACAGCTGGTATTATTATTAAGATTTTGTAGGCTATTATAGCGTAGGTATTTTCACTTTTGTATGAGAGTGATGTATCTGTTCCGAAGTAACTATTTAGTAATCTGTGCTAGCGCTTTCTGTTGCTTCGCAGACTGCGTAACATATAGAGCGTTCAACTGAAATATTTTTTTTTTCTATGAAAATATGATGAATTATCAAAAGTAATAGAACAAAATTTGTTGTTCATGATGTTACTAACATAGTTCTGAGAGGTTGTTTATGTTTTACCAATAACACTGTTTAAATGATAATTATAAATAATCTTTACTTTGCAAATTGGTTATTAAATAACACTTTTACACGTAATTTTTTTCGTAAATTTAAACTAGATGAGGCCGGTGTTTCCTATCTGACCACCCTGAGAAGAAACACCGAAACAAACTCAGGGTCCGTCTCTTTTGAGCTCCATACAATCTGTACTGGTTAAATTATATGGGAACCTTGTAGGATATAAGGTAGTATTTACAATTTAGTATTTCGAATGGCTTCTCCAGCTCTAGGTGGAGCAGAAGGGAGTGTCAGACCGAAACCCCACCCTGTTCCTTCAATTGACCTTAAGTTCCGGGGCCGCGGTATCTCGTCCGAACATCCCCGCAACCCCAGACGATTAAATACAATAGAATGTTTGTTTAAAACACTTACGCGTTATAGATATCCTCAATCCGTTCGTACACGAAGTCCTTAGCGACGTAGTATCCAACGGGAGAGCGGATGATATTGGCTATGACGGCTCCCGCGTCCTGACGACGCACCTCCGAGCCTTCCGTGATCGTCCACTCCAGGTATCTGTGAGGAGAGGAAGGTTTTGATAAGAAAAAAAAAACAATAATTGTCCTCCTTTTCCTCCCTAAGTCGGTCTGTCAGTGCTGAGGACCGTGGCTACAGCGGAAACGTTGCAACAAGCTCCTCCATCTACTACGGTCTTCAGCTTGAAGGAGAGCTTGATTAATTAATATCTTTAACCGTTGCATTTGTATCCCTAGTTCTAAACCATGTATGTTGTGAGAGACTGGATTCTGCGACACAAGGTATCCTGGTGTGGGATCCAGTGTCACATTATAACTTTTTTTTTAAATTTGTTTATTCTGTTTCAAACAGTTACATTAACAAATGTTTATGGAAGAGCCCCAGTAGTAAGAAGTTAATACAACGTGAAATATTAATGGTTGTTTTCCCACGCCAGGACGGTTACCCATCAGTAGTAGTTTCGAAACAAAGTTATACTTAAAAAAACACCGGTCAAGTGCGTGTCGGGCCACGCGCAGTGTAGGGTTCCGTAGTTTTTATAACAGCCAAGTGCGTGTCGTATTCACTGACTGATCGTTTCGTATCATACTCTAACTAAAAGCTAAACATGACTACCTAACTAATTTGACTTCCTATACAAATCCTCACCTGATCCGACAATTTCGCACGGAAAGTTTCAATTTTTTTTTAGAGATTTGTATAAAACTTGTCATAGCCTGTGTTTGAATTTAAATACGGACACAGAGCTACACTACCCAATCGTCACAAGAAGCTAGCACGATACAACTGGCGCTTAGCGCCATCTATCGTCATTTCTATAGAGTTGTTCGAAATTTTCGAGTCAAATACAATTGGTCGACTATTACTCGTAAACTTGTAAAGCCCACTTATGTGTGATAGTTTTCCTTTAAATTTCGTTATATATAGGTACTACTGCCGTGACATTTGAATTTCTAACTATAACCGTTTAGTTGATAGAGGGGGGGACACTTGACTCTAACGAAAATTGGTACTTTAAAGCTTGATAAGTCACGAACGGTTTACTTAATCAAAAAACGGTCTTACAAAACCCCTAATATTTTTGAAAGATCTATCTAACGATATCCTACACTATGGGAAGAATGAAATAAAAAAATTATCAACCCACTTTACATGTATGGGAGGTACCCTAAATAATTGTTTTTTTCAAAATTTTATTTTACCACTTTTTTGGCGTTATTAACGTGTATACTCATGCCAAAGTACAACTTTCTAGTACCAACAGTTTTTGAGCTAAACCGCGGACAGACGGACAGACAGACGGACATGGCGAAACTATAAGGGTTCCTTGTTGACTACGGAACCCTAAAAACAGAATGTTTTTTTTTTCAAATTATTGAAAAAATATTCATAAACTCGAAAGCGCGAGAATCATTAGTAGTTCAGTAGACGTAACGTAGATACCTACACGAAACGCATGCGCCGCCGCGCGCTGCCGACAAAAGAAATAGTGATTAATAAATGTTCAGAACAAAATAAGCTCTCGCGCATGGTGATACTGCATTAACTACCCTACGCGCACGCGTTAAGAGGAGGCTCCCTAAATTGTATGTAATTTTGTATTAATATTCTGAAACAATCACGCATACAATCAAAATGGAACTTTAGTATATTATTTATTGGATCTTTTTCTTTCCTTGTCTAGACCAGTTTGGTAATTGGAACATTTTCACTCGATTCATTTTTTAATCGAAAATCATGTCTGTTTTAAAGATTATTCAAAATTTAATCAAGATTACCCGGTTTTTATGTCTAAAATTAGTATTGACAGTAAGAAAATATAGTTTATTATTCAAATATAGGATATTTTTTCTCTAGATCAATTATCACTTTAGTTATAAACGAAATAAGAATTTGGACTTACGACATTTAGTTTCGAACCCGAATATGGTGAAAGAGCGCACGCGATATTCAACTTTATTACTGCTGCGTTAGCGTTTAGCACACAACGGCAGTTTCGAAACCGAACATCGTGAAAGAGCGCACGCGATATTCAAATTTATTACTGCTGTGTTAGCGTTTAGTATACAACGGGCTAACCGGGGTGGATGGGGGTGGAGCTTGAGTGAAAATTATTTTGCACTGCCTGGTCTTAACATGCCGCCGAGGCACCGATAGCTGCGCTCCGCGCTTAGACCTTCCACGAACGTCGTACGTGCAATGTGTTATCCTTTCAAAAATGAATCGTCATAAAGATTAGTATGTCGCTATGGTGCAACTGTACGCCAGGGCTAATGTCGACCCCCATGCCCGGACTTGACACCGTTGGCCTTTTTCTTGTGGTCTGAGCTCAAACTCCTGGTGTATCGTGAAGAACACGAAACACGCGACGCGTTAATAACTGCAATAGTGGACGCTTATAATATCGTAAGACGTGACAGAGACACCTTACTAAAATTTAAAGATAATCAATTAAAACATGCTCGATTGTGTATTCAACGCAGTGGCTTGCACTTAGAACAATTACTCCGTTACCTATTCGTACTTTTGTAAATAATGAACATTTTAAAGTAGTTAAGTTCGTTAAATTATTGTAAATAAGTTGATTCAAATTTATGAAATACGCTTCATATACTTTGTTAGGTCTCTAATTCAGAAAATTATTTTTATTATTATTTCAAAAAATTAAAAGTATTTGTGATGTTCCTAAGCCCGTAAAAGTATGAAGGAAAAATTTTAATGACTTTTTGGGTAAAGCTTGTTATTATCAAGAATAAGTTATCAGCTGATTGAAAAGCACGCGGGTCAACGGCCGTGAAGCCGTTCATCGCCCGGCTTGCCCGAGCGTAGGTATCCGGAGGATTACTATAGATTCGTGGTCGCTTTCGAGTTTTGTTTTTCACAATGGTTAATTTGCCATTTTTTGTTTCTAATATTTTATTTGTTTATAAAACGATTGTATTACTAAGACAAATTCATTTCGCTTTGGGAAAACAACCATTAAAATTTCACGGTGTATACACTTTGTCGAGAATGTCTCGCAGCATCCCTTAATTGAAGTTGGTTGACAATATTGAGACTTATAAGATTTAAATTTAACTTAGAACTAAATTTTAAGAACAAAAAGATACACTTAAAAGTTACAAATTAATATAATTGCAGATCTGTATAGTGTGTAATTTTGTGTGTGTCTGTAGAAGTGTGTCAGTTTGAGTGCATTGTAAATTGTAACACATTTTGCTTAGAATAAACGTTATTGTATTGTATGGCCGTATACAGTAAGAAAGCTGGTAGCCGGCGCCGATTTACCAGCGCTTATCAGCGCTGCTCCATTCTGGTAACAGTTGCATAAAGCACGCAGATTGAAGCAGAGCGAGCAAAATGTCGTACTCATCGGACGATGGCAGGCGGCGCCAGCGCTGACCGGCGCGTGTCGGAGATTGTCGGAACTTGTCGGCGACGTTCGGCGCTTGTTCATGCCTGTTGTTCTGCCTGGTTGCCTGCGTGGACCGGTTCCTATAAGCGCTGGTAGGCTGGCAGCTTTCTTCCTGTATACGGCTGAGTGTAGTAGTTACTGCGCCAGTATCCAGATCTCCTTGGTGCAGGTGAGCGCCTGCAGCAGCGCGTCGCGCGCGGCCGCCACGTTGGCGCGCTGCTCCCGCGCCAGCGCGAACCGCCAGTGGCGCACGCTGCCGCGGGACACGCCCTCGCAGTACTTACTGCGCCAGTATCCAGATCTCCTTGGTGCAGGTGAGCGCCTGCAGCAGCGCGTCGCGCGCGGCCGCCACGTTGGCGCGCTGCTCCCGCGCCAGCGCGAACCGCCAGTGGCGCACGCTGCCGCGGGACACGCCCTCGCAGTACTTACTGCGCCAGTATCCAGATCTCCTTGGTGCAGGTGAGCGCCTGCAGCAGCGCGTCGCGCGCGGCCGCCACGTTGGCGCGCTGCTCCCGCGCCAGCGCGAACCGCCAGTGGCGCACGCTGCCGCGGGACACGCCCTCGCAGTACTTACTGCGCCAGTATCCAGATCTCCTTGGTGCAGGTGAGCGCCTGCAGCAGCGCGTCGCGCGCGGCCGCCACGTTGGCGCGCTGCTCCCGCGCCAGCGCGAACCGCCAGTGGCGCACGCTGCCGCGGGACACGCCCTCGCAGTACTTACTGCGCCAGTATCCAGATCTCCTTGGTGCAGGTGAGCGCCTGCAGCAGCGCGTCGCGCGCGGCCGCCACGTTGGCGCGCTGCTCCCGCGCCAGCGCGAACCGCCAGTGGCGCACGCTGCCGCGGGACACGCCCTCGCAGTACTTACTGCGCCAGTATCCAGATCTCCTTGGTGCAGGTGAGCGCCTGCAGCAGCGCGTCGCGCGCGGCCGCCACGTTGGCGCGCTGCTCCCGCGCCAGCGCGAACCGCCAGTGGCGCACGCTGCCGCGGGACACGCCCTCGCAGTACTTACTGCGCCAGTATCCAGATCTCCTTGGTGCAGGTGAGCGCCTGCAGCAGCGCGTCGCGCGCGGCCGCCACGTTGGCGCGCTGCTCCCGCGCCAGCGCGAACCGCCAGTGGCGCACGCTGCCGCGGGACACGCCCTCGCAGTACTTACTGCGCCAGTATCCAGATCTCCTTGGTGCAGGTGAGCGCCTGCAGCAGCGCGTCGCGCGCGGCCGCCACGTTGGCGCGCTGCTCCCGCGCCAGCGCGAACCGCCAGTGGCGCACGCTGCCGCGGGACACGCCCTCGCAGTACTTACTGCGCCAGTATCCAGATCTCCTTGGTGCAGGTGAGCGCCTGCAGCAGCGCGTCGCGCGCGGCCGCCACGTTGGCGCGCTGCTCCCGCGCCAGCGCGAACCGCCAGTGGCGCACGCTGCCGCGGGACACGCCCACGCAGTACACCGTGCGACGCAGGTCCAGCGGGATGCTGGGGGGGAGATATTATACAACATTCACTTTTAATCTAAATAACTGACTGTGTTTCTTCTGTTTTTTAGTGCAATTAATTTGTTTATACTTCTAATTATTATAATTGTCATTTGATCTGCCTCCTTTATGTTTAGAACTAGCTTTTGCCCGCGACTTCGTCTGCGTGGAATAGTTACTTTGGGCTAACGTTAAATTTAACCCCGATTTTGAAGCATTCTTCATTGGCGCTCCGCTCCTATTGGCCTTAGCGTAATGATATATAGCCTTTCTCTATAAATTGACTATTTAATTAAAAAGTTAAAATTACTGAAGGATTACCTAACTGATAGAACACAGTGTGTACAGATTGAGAATACTATTAGTGAGGAGATCCCAGTGACTTTTGGAGTTCCACAGGGAAGTATCCTGGGACCTACACTATTTCTAGTTTATATAAACGATCTCTGTCAAATGTCAATTCCTAATACAAAGATTGTCGCCTTCGCAGACGACACGGCTTTACTTTTTAATGGCGTCACCTGGGATGAAGCTTTTTCAAACGCCCAAAGGGGGTTTAACATTGTTACTAGATGGCTAGCAGAGAACACTTTAACGCTCAATGTTTCAAAAACTACTATTATCACCTTCTCAATTAAACCCAACGATAAGCCTAATTCATCATTCCATATTATCTCGCATTCGTCTAATTGTCAAAATGATATAAGCTGTTCCTGTCCTAAACTGTCGAGCACAGACTCAACTAAATATCTTGGTGTAATAATAGATAGGAATTTGAAATTCCACCAACATATTGAAATGGTCGCTGCTAGAGTGCGTAAATTGATGGTGATTTTCAAAGCCCTTAGGTATGTTGCACAAATGGACGTTGTTAAGACCGTTTATTACGCGCTCTGTCAATCACAATTAATTTACTGTATCACCTCGTGGGGTGGTGCTTGTAAAACTACTTTTCTTAAAGTAGAAAGAGCGCAAAGAGCACTACTAAAAGTTAGTTCATTCTTACCGTTCTACCATCCCACAATAAAGTTATATAGGAAATGGGAAGTATTAACCGTCCGACAGCTTTTTATCTATTATACAGTGATTAAGCAACATTCTCTGATAATATATGAACCAGATAAATGTATAAATCCGCGACGTAAAGACAGAGTCTGCACTTCAAATTTATTTAAAACCAGTCTAGCACATAGATTTTTCTGCTACCAAGGTTCACATTTGTACAATAAATTAAATAAAGTATTATGCGTATATCCATTACCGAAATCAAAATGCAAATATGTACTTAAGGAATGGTTACAAAAATTAGATTATAATCTTACAGAAAAAATGCTTCAATCATACTAAACAACACATTCAAATATCCTCATACGCCCCATAACGTAGAAACCAATAAACTCACACTAGCAAACGCGCAAAATACATACACAAACCCTCACACACACACACACACACGCTCACATACACACACCCATCCACCCACACCCAAAACACACACACACTCACATACACACACTCACACACCCACCCACCCACACCCAAAACACACACAAACACACACACACACATGAAAATCATTCGATAAATATTCTTTTTAATATGTCTAATTTCACTTTGCACATATTCAATTAGGCACTTTTAGTTTTATAGTATAATTGTTTTTAACCTAATACAAACTTGTCTTCTCCTTATAATTTCACTAGAGCATTTGTAAATATAATATTACTGATACTTTCTGTTTCCGTTGGGTGGGGACCTGGTGATTTGTAATACAGGCATTTTCTATGCCTAACACAGACAAATATATATTATTATTATATATATTATTATTAATTAAAAAATAATTTTTAAATTCGAACCAGTAGTTCCTGAGATTATCGCGTTCAAACAAACAAACAAACTCTTCAGCCTTATATTATTATATTATAGATAGCTGTTGCCCGCGACTTCGTCCGCGTTTCCGTCGTTTGTCGTAAAAAAAAGTAGCCTATGTCCTTCCTCACGGTTCAGAGATTTTGATGTTATAGACAGATTAAGTTTCGTAATTTAGTAGGGAAATATAATATGTCAATCTATAATACTGTTGAAAAATATCGCAATACGGAACCGCACAATATTATTGTTAATAGCTGTGTAAAAAAAAGTAGCATATGTCCTTCCTCACGGTTCAGACTTCAGAGATTTTGATGTAATAGACAGATTAAGTTTCGTAATTTAGTAGGGAAATATAATATGTCAATCTATAATACTGTTGAAAAATATCGAAATACGGAACCGCACAATATTATTGTTAATAGCTGTGCCCGCGACTCCGTCAGCGTGTAACTCCTTGTGTGTTATTAAGTTAATGTATTGGTAATATTGTTTAGATCACGTTCACATGAGGCTTAAGTACCTATAGAACGAAAATACTTCAGCGCAAAGCTTCCGGGTTAACTATGTTGAAAATTGACCCATCCGGCACGTGAACATAAAGATTTCTAGAACTGCTAACCCGGGAAAGAGCGACGTACAACTGACCATGCGAGAAACAACTGACACCGAAATCTACTTGAGTAACACGAAAAGTCTGCCCTTGAACCCTATTAATTGTCATTGCATAACACACCGATACTGGGAATTGCGTTCTTTTAAATTGGAATGGAAAATTATTTGGTATTATGGGATTTCTGGGAATAAAGACGGTTTCTCCTGCACCGCAACCTGTTAAAATTTGAGCCTATATAAGCCTTTCATAGATTTTACCGAGGACGTTGAGTAAGCTAATGGGACGGTAGCTAGACGGGTCAGACTTGGGCTTGCCTGGTTTGGGAATACCTATGACGGTGGCCTGTTTCCAGGTTGCGGGGAACATATTATTGCTCAATGCGCCATTGAAGATGGCAGTCATTAGCACTATAAGCTGGGCGGGGAAAAGTTTGAAAACCCTATTGGTGATGCCGTCTGAGCCAGGGGCTTTTCGCGGTTGGAGACTTTTAATGATATCCTGGACCTCATCAGGAGTGATGCGGGCCAGTGGATTATCGGGATCTTCGACGGGCGGAAGGGAAGTTCTACGTTCGACTTCTGCGTTCACCATATCTTTTATTTTTATTTTTATTCTTGTTTTATTTAGGGGCATTTATCTCCATGGACATGCAAGCCCCAGCGTTCCCTAATCTTAATCTCCATATCTAAAAAACTTATTTCCTAAAAAGAGAGAGTCATTGGTACAAAATCATGTTTTCTACCATAAACTTTGCAGTGTCAGATGTTGGTTCTGCTAGAATACTTAAAAAGGCTCCTTGATCGTATTTGTTAATATGAAATTTTTGCACCAATAAGTCTCTCACTCTTTTATATTTTTTACATTCTGCAAGAATGTGCTGTACATCATCCAGCATGCCACACACGTCGCAATTAGGGGTATCACTTTTTTTCATTAAGTATGCAAATTTTTTTGATGGATAATGTCCAGAACGTAATCTATCTATAGCTACAATGTAGGCTCTACTTAACTTACTATTATAAAACCACGGTATTCGAGGAAGCTGACATTGTATTGTTTTAAACCATATACCTTTTTCTTTACTTCTTTCATCAAAATATTCCTTAAATGTTAAATAGCACTTATTTTTGAATTTTGTTATGACTTCTGTATAATGTGGTAAAATTGAAATCTCCAAGCCATCTTTTGATGCTAATTTAGCCAACCTGTCAGCCTCCTCGTTGCCCTTTAAGCCTATATGTGATGGGACCCATTGCAATCTCAGATTTTTATTATACTTAGTGACTAATTCATTTATTAATTTTAAAATCGTATAGACTATCGGTACACCTCTGCTGTTACCAGAAGCGCATCGAGTCATATGCTGTAAGGCGCTTTTGCTATCTGTAATTATAACAAAATATCTACCTTCCTGATCTTTTATAAAATTAATAGCCTCTGAGATTGCAATGAGCTCCAATGTCATGATCGAAACTGTTGCCTCAACTTTAAACATAGCGCATGTGTTTTTTGAGCTATCGAAATATGCAGCTCCAAGACCACTTTTACTTTTTGATCCATCAGTAAATTCACAGCGTTCACCATATCGAGGTGGGCTTGGTCTACTGGTTGAGAGCTGGGAGAACACTGAGACTCTAGGCTGTCGGCTAGGCATTCTGCTTTTTCAGAGTTATCGAAGGCGACACTCTTATCGGGACGAATGAGAGGAGGCATTGTGGCCTCTTCAGTGGATCATAACTTCCTCTGAAGCTGCCAGAAGGCAAGATGGGTGGGCTCAAGTTCACTCAGCATCTTGTCCCAGCTCGCATTACGCTGCTCGGCAATGCGTTTCCTTACAGCACGCTGTAAGTTGCGTAAGTAAGCTCGCGGTTTTTTTTTTTTTTTTTTTAGGTAGGGCCACTCGTAGTTTAGCTCTATACGGCTAATGTACTACTTAACCGGTCTGTGATAAGCTCGCGGTAGGACGCCCCGCCTTTTTATACCTTCGGCCGCGAGACGCGTCGAGCGCGGCGACCGATTCTCAAAAATAATCCTTATAGCATGATTCAGTATTCACGCGCGATGGCTTATTATTAGTGTATTTCATGTTTAACTTTGGTGTTTCTATACCGATTTATATGATTCTTTTTATGGAATAGTTAATAATGTTAACTTTTTCAATTAGGGGTGACTGAGAGTGTTATAAACGTAAGACTAGACTAATATTATAATCAGAAAGCTTCGAACTGCTAAGCTATCGGGAGTTACACGTGTTATTGTGAGTCAACCATAAAAGATAGACATATGCTGTCGTGGGATATTTTTTATATAATTTTAAGGAGAACATTTCCGTCATGAAATGATTTCTGTGTAGCTTTAACCATCAAGGTTGCACACGCGACGGAAGCTTAAAAAATTGGCCAAGTGCGAGTCGGACTCGCCCATGAAGGGTTCCGTAGTAACTATAATAAATATAATATACTTAATATATTTATTTGAAAATAAAAAAAAAACCTTATAAATTTCTTAAAACTAGCTTATTTACAATTTTTAATGGCAATTTTTAGTGGAATGAAATGGCTGTGACATACGGACGGACGGACAGATGGACAGACATGTCAAAACTATAAGGGTTCCGTTTTTTGGCATTCGGCTACGGAACCCAAAAATGGAGTAACTTCTCCCGTTTTCCCAACATTTCCCTTCACTGCTCTGCTTCTATTGATTGTAGCGTGATGAAAAGTATACTATAACCAGCTCAGGAGTATGAAAAACAATTGTACCAAGTTTCGTTAAAATCCGTCGAGTAGTTTTTGTTTCTATAACGGTTATACAGACAGACAGACAAAAATTTTACTGATTGCATTTTTGGCATCAGTATTGATCCCTGATCACCCCCTGATAGTTATTTTGGAAATATATTTCATGTACAGAATTGACCTCTCTACAGATTTATTATAAGTATAGATAAAGATTATTTATCTTAATAATAATATTGATATTGTGCAATTATATCTTGTAAAACAAAAAGTTAGAACGCAAGTATAGAGCGAGGAGGTATATCTTTCCAACGGTAAGTCGAAAATAACATTTAATTACAATTTTATTTGTAAAAAACATAAAAATATTCTGATCACTATGAAATTCCAAACGTGACGTGAAATGACCAAGTCCGCTTACAATGTACTGCATGCGTCGCGTCCCCAACACTTCAACCATTGATGTTTCGTCCTTTGCCCTGATTGGCCGTGATGCACGCCGCATGTTTATCGACAGTGAGTTACGACCAGTAGCAAGCTCTCAATTTAAGTGTGTGTAATTTATTTGTGTGCGTAATTCACATACGTAACGGGCCTCTTGCTTGTAGTGGAGCTAGACAAGTGGCGACACGCGTTCTCATACATATCAGGAACTATTTCCTTTCTAACTTCTTTTATCTGTTCTGTGGGACACACATTTTACCACTTTGGAAGTGTATATCTTTTAAACGATTGACTTTAAAAACAAAATGGTTTTAGAAACCTCAATGTCATTGTTGAAGGCCTGTTTATAGCAGGGACCGAAAGGTTAACCCGTATGAGGGTTTTAAACCGGTTAATTGTTAGGATTAGGTTACAAAACCCTCAATAAAGGTTAACCCGTATTATAGGGTTAATCAGCCTATAAGAACCGGTTTCGACATAAGGTGCATTTTAGCACATAAAACATCTGCAAGAAAGTGACAGAGATAACTACCACGCGGTGTTTGATCGTGTACCGACATGACTCTTGTAGTCACCGCGTAGAATGCATTGAACTTTGAGCCCTATTAATGTTGCACAATACTGTTTTTAATATTGACTAATGTTCGACGCTAAAATATTAAAAATAATATTTCGATTCTAGCGCATTTCACCGACCGACACGGTTGAATTGTGAGTGTGTTTGTACTTGTACATATCGTCGTTTGTCGTAGGTACTTAGTAGAACTTTGTTATTTTTAACAGACTTCAAAAAAAGGAGGTTCTCAATTCGTCTTGAACAATTTTTTTTAAATGTATGTTAAGTACCTCATAACTCGGAGACGGCTGGACCGATTTGAAAAATTATTTCAGCGTTTGAATGGGTATACTTTCTAATTGGTCCCATTGTTATAAAATCAGGATCTGATGATGGGATCCTGGAGAAATCGAGGCAACTCTTCAAATATTATAGGCACACCTATAGCGTTTTGGGTATTTCTTATAGTACCTTGAGCAGTTGCTTCCGAAAAGTACCATTTGGGGAAGTTGAACTGATGATGAAGACCACAGATGGCCACTGAAACTCCTCAATAATAAGTATTTCGTGGATTGCGATTCGATTACTTGAGTACGGATGTTAAACACTTTATGCTCGTCACAATACATATGGTGATGTAGAGCTTATGGTCAAGTACCAGGAGAACTCCTCAAAAATTAACGGCTATGCATCGGGAAAAGCAATATTTTGTAAAAGGTGATAAGTTGTTGACATTATGGCTTTTATAACTAGATAAATTACAAACCGGCCCACTAAAAAGCGTGAAAAATTTTTTTTTTGCAAAAATTAGAACCGAATTCCATATCAAAACACTACAAAGCCAAAAATAACTTTAATTTCTATATGGAAGTTCTAATTTTTGCTAAAAAATTTTTTGATCTCATAATTAGCACATACATAAGTAGCGTTATTACCAACCTGTTTTGAAGTCAAAACTTCTTTAGCATCGTTGTGATTTGAAAGTTTATGAAACAAAAAAGTGACAGTAAAAAGAGACAGACACAGGAATTCATAAGAAAAAAAAAGCCAACATTGAAGGTTTCACTTCTACCACGTGTGAATTGCCCACATGTTTTATTTTTATTTTTATACCTACGTGAACTTATAGTGATCTGATTAAGTATGCCTAAAACCAGGCGTCCGTCACTCGCTCAAGGCCACGTGTTATATGCCTACCGCTTCGCGTATCGCCGTCGGTACATCCGACAGTGGGTTGCCGCACCCCTGCCTGAACCTTTTTAAATAATTTTGACAACGTCATAATGGATCGACCTAAAAACAATTGATTTTCCTCCGCTTTGCTACTGTTTCCATTTTGATTAATTATTTATTACAATTATTTACGCGGTTTCGGATATTTTAGACGTTAAAATTTATATAATCGGGAAATCAGGGAAGGAAAAAAATGCATCTATCATTTTATTAAACTGAAACATATTTGATCAACAAATAAAAAAGAATTGTTTTTCTACAACATTCGTTTTTTACCAATATCAGCATAGGTACAACCATAGAAATATAATATTATATTTATGGGTACAACCCTAACACATTCGTGGGTTGCGCGGCGATTAAAACAATCTTGACTCTTTGTGTACGGAATTATGGTACATTTCTTCTCGCTGCAAACAGCTGGTATTATTATTATTAGGTACCCGCGCTCGCATTGAGCTGCATTGCGCCAAGATATCATCTCCGTGAGCGGTGTCTATGAGTGCGTTGCTCGAGCGCGCTTTTTATGTAGATTGACTTCTGAACCTATCTATTTTGTGGCTGCACAGTGGGACGGCACCGCGTGCCTATCAATTATTGGTCGTTAGCTTAGATGTAGCGCTCGGCGGCTATGTTGCTTACTGGTTTTGCATTACAAGATAAGGACCAAGCTAACACAATCAATGTACAAAATATAAAATCCCACCAAAACATCCTGTAAAAAATTAGCCAAGCCTCGCCTAAGCTGCTTGTTTCTCTATAAAAAGTAATGAAATCTCTAAGCAAAGCGAAGCCAAGTCTAAGGATCTTTACTGCGATTTCCTTATTAATATAGTTAGATTTTATGTAACCGGCCGTTGAACATACTCTGTGCACTTTTTTTTACTAGTTAATACATCGAAGTCAACGGCCAAGTCACCGTGCATTTATGGGCATACAACATATTAAAAACGGCATTATAATCATACGCACTTTAGCGACAGAGGAAGTCTACAGAAGTCAAGCAAATTCAGCGTATATTCACCAAACTTTACTGCGTTAACAGAAAATCCTGATGACATAGTTTGCAGAATTATGTATAATCTCTTGATCAACTCTTCATCGATACCCGTGATTTCTGCAGAACATTGATAGGTTTGGAAGAATCTCCTTGCCGTATTTCCGTCATTGCTGTTTCCAGAATCTTGACGAGGTTTATCAATGTGTAAACCAAGCAATTTCCGGAAGCGAGTTTGAACGTGCTTCTTTTTCTCTTCTTTAATCTTTTATTCTCTGGAGTCGATTCAGCCCACTTTTCAAATCCTAGGTTATAAGAAATATGCAGAATCATTTCCATACATCTTATCCAAGCATGTAAGGTAGACAGCCCGTATTTAAACGTATCTTCATTCTCAATTCTTGCAGTTACTTTTGTTATATTGTGCATCTGTCTAGGAGTTGCTCCACAAACAGTACATGAAGCACTCGATGGAGTCTGCGTTAACACTTGAGCAACTTTCCCGTCGATCATTGTCATAAACAGCTCATGTCTTACTCATGTTACCTTCTTTTGCTGCAGGCGTTCGCGTTTGACTTAATTCATTAATTTTTGCTTCAAGTTCACTTACAACATCTGTAGTTTTTTCAGGAGTTTCTTTTGCTAATTCCAGAGAAATGGGTCTGCAATATCTAACTGAAGAACATGTTGGATTTTGCGTTAAAACTACTTTACTTTATTCATCCACTAGTCTCAATGGTACAAGTGAAACTATAAACATATTAGCATCCGATATTTGTTCATTTTCTTCCGGTAAAACTTGTTTATACTCACTTTGTCCCGAGGATCCATCGCAACCCCATTTGCTATACAGTTTGAGACGGGTGAACTTTTTCGAAACCGAGTCTATTTTTAAAATACGACAGGCAGTATGATCTGAGAGTTCTTGAAGGTTCACTTTAGCACTTATATTCATTACGGATATGCTTGACGCAAGAGGATAGCAATCCTTCTTTGCTTCAGCCAAAATTTGGTATGATGGAAATACCGAAAATAAGTTTTTCTCAACAAGTCTCAGCCTCAGGTAGGAATATTGAGCTTTGGATAGATTTCTTCTTCTTTAGTATGGGAAGGTACACCATCTGGACTTCGTAAAATGACTTTTTCTCCTCCTTTTCTGTATTTCTCGTAATACTCACAATCGAAGCTTCATCATTTTCACCCATAGATCGTAAACCTTGAACATAAGCGTAATGCACATGTCCCATTCCATACTCCTGGAGTAATTCCAAGTTTTTACGTTTTTTTCGTACTCTCCGAACACGTCAGGATTTTCTTTTTTTTCACGTACTCTAAACTCACCATTTAACCAATTTGTGTTTTGGCTCTCGAAGCAATCTTGTTTTCTTTGAGCTTTCACCCATTTTTGGTTACAAATCGTAATCAAATTGCTTTGAATACTTTGCATAGCCGTGCTCACATCTGTTGTTGATAAATGGAAATTGTCCAACAAATATTTTCAATAACTGAAGTACTTTTCCCGCTTATTATCTGAGCACATATATCGCGTCGAGAACACACAAATTCACTCATTTTAAACTTTTCGTATCCGGACACTGATGAACACGCTGCAAACCCGAGTATTTATAGGACCCTAGTTTCAGTAACTTGTGCAAAACCAATAAGAAAATTGATAAAAACATTACAACAACAGATAAGAACTATGCAACATGATTTTTATCACACGGGTGGTTAAAATGGTCACCGCAAAAAAAAATTTCGTGTGAAAATATATTTAGGTCGACATTTTTGCTTCTAGTTCGAAATGGCGCAGCAATGACGCAGGTTTTTTTTTGTATTACTGAATAGGTAAGGTATCTAAACATGTCATTAACTTGACATCGGGAGCCATCGGTAACAAGGAAACCTCAACTTGAAAATTAAATAGACGTAAAATTTCCTTATGTCAATTAAAAATTATATTAAAAAATTCGAAAATATATTTTTCATCACAAAATAACGTAGTTATGAATTAGAAATCTAAAGTTGAACTTCCATAACGAGTAGTCTAGTTAATATCAAATTATCAAAGTATAAAGTTTGGGTGTAATTTAATGTACCTAAAAAAATTTTGTATTTTTTTTTTACTATTATATCGGGTGGCTTTATCGTCTTAGAATGTAAAACAATCAAAACAGTTTCAGTAACACGACTTTTGTCCCAACTAATTTTGAGATGGAAAATACCGGTTGGTCCCATAGTGCGTCGCGTCGTGCGCGTCTAGTGGCGTGCTGCGTGACCTGTGTTGTGCGCCGTATCATTGCGTATATATGCTACTAAGTGTCCAACTTGTAACTTCTTTTTAAATATTTTTGGGCCAAAAACAAAAAATTTTTAGGTAAAATTATAAAATATTAGATTCGATTTAGTTACTTATTCCGAACGAACTATATTCACATTTCGCATATACTAAACATAATGTTGTATACTTACGGGTAAAACATTCCCACCTCGGAACACCTTTCAGGTGTGTAATATACAGAACAAAGTAAACCAATAAATATAGTAAAATAAATAAAAAAAATTGGCCAAGTGCGAGTCAAACTCGCCCATGAAGGGTTCCTTAGTAATTATAATAAATATAATTTAATATATTTATTTGAAAAAAAAAAAACTTAAAAATGTCTTACAACTAGTTTATTTGCAATTTTTACAAGTACGCCAAATAACTTTGTTTTTCATAGTGTTTGTATGAATTACAAAGTTATATTTGCGGTTTTATAAAATATGCTGTATCTCAAAAACTGCAGACCCGATCTCGTTCAAACCAATTTTGGTTGAAAGATTACATTAAGATCTATAGCATATATTTTTTTTCATATTTTTCACTCTATAATTATAGAAGTTACAGTGGGGGGGACACACATTTTACCACTTTAGACGCGTATATCTTTTAAACGATTATCTTTATGAAAAAGTGGTCTTAGACACATTTACATCATTTTTGAAGACCTGTCTATAGATACCACACACGCATAGGTTTCATGAAAAAATATATTTTCAGTTTCAGTTCCATGTATCGGGAGCCCCTTTTATTTTAATTTTTTTTTTCATAAAATCGGAAAGCGGTTCACAGAATATATCTACCTACCAAGTTTCACATGTACAGTTCTAACAGTTTCGGAATAAAATGGCTGTGACATACGGACGGACGGACAGACAGACAGACGGACAGACATGTCGAAACTATAAGGGTTCCGTTTTTTGCCATTTGGCTACTGAACCCTAAAAAGATATCTAACCTGTTCTACCGTCTAACTATCTACATACTAAAAAAAAATTTTTAGCAAAAAATAGAACCGACTTCCATATCAAAACACTACAAAGGTAAAAATAAATTTAATTTCGGAAGGCGGTGTCAAAAACGAAAATATATACAAAACTAAAGACACCGCCTTCCGAAATTAAAGTTATTTTTATTACCTTTGTAGTGTTTTGATATGGAAGTCGGTTCTATTTTATGCTAAAAATTTTTTTTCACTCTTTTTAATGGGTCGGTTTGTAATTTATCTAGTTACAAAAGCCATAATGTCAAAAACTTATCACCTTTTACAAAATATTGCTTTTCCCTGTGCATAGCCGTTAAGTTTTGAGGAGTTCTCCTGGTACTTGACCACAAGCTCTACATCACCATATGTATTGTGACGAGCGTAAAGTGTTTAACATCCGTACTCAAGTAATCGAATTGCAATCCACGAAATACTTATTATTGAGGAGTTTCAGTGGCCCTCTGTGGTCTTCATCATCAGTTCAACTTCCCCAAATGGTACTTTTCGGAAGCAACTGCTCAAGGTACTATAAGAAATACCCAAAACGCTATAGGTGTGCCTATAATATTTGAAGAGTTCCCTCGATTTCTCCAGGATCCCATCATCAGATCCTGATTTCGTAACAATGGGACCAACTAGAAAGTATACCCATTCAAACGCAAAAAGAATTTTTCAAATCGGTCCAGCCGTCTCCGAGTTATGAGGTAACATACATAAAAAAAAAGTTCAAGACGAATTGTAAACCTCCTTTTTTTGAAGTCGGTTAAAAAGACACCTACCTACTTACCTGCCTACATTTCTCAATTTGCTTTTGTCATTGAATTTTTAATGTTCACCATACACTTACCTACCAAACATTTTCATTCCACTGTGCGTGGTTACGCACATAATTTTGAATAAGTGCAAAATTCAACAAAAGAGCGACAAATAAACCCGAGCAACATTCAGCCGCGTGTGACGTAAGATACCGCGACGCAGCCGAGATTGTGCAACTTACAGGTTCTGTCTCTTTCATTCAGATTAATCAGCAATATTTTATAGATTAACCTTTATAGTATACAGGTTAACCCGTATAAAGGTTAATCAAACAAATGGGTTAAACGTCTAACCGGTTAACCTTTTAATCCGATTAATGGGTCCTTGGTTTATAGACACCACACACGTATAGGCTTGGTGCAAAAAATATTTTTAGTTTCAGTTCTATATATTGTGTAGTCCTAACAATTTCGGAATAAAATGGCTGTGACAAAGGGTGTAAACTCACGGGTTGTTCTCGTCGGGGTTCTCGGTGTCCATCCACTGCTGGAACAGCTGCATGGCGTTCTCCTCACAGCCGGGCACCTTCATGCGGCACGCCCACGAGCTGGTCGTCACCTGGACCAAAATAATCTTGATTAACACACGAAAAACTACTATTGAATAACTGAAAACTTCTTATTAATTTATTTAAACTTTATGTACAGACGCCAGCACATCAAGCTACAACAATCTGTCAAATTTCTTTAATAGATTGGCAACTTTATTACAACATGATAACGTTCAAACTCAATTGGTTAAATTTGACAGATTGGGATAGCTTGATGTGCTGGCGATTGTACAGACGCCAGCACATCAAGTTACAACAATCTGTCAAATTTCTTTAATAGATTTTCAACTTTATTGTTAAAGAAATTAGGTTCAAGGTTGATTGGGAAAATTTGACAGTTTTCGGTTAGCTTCATGTGCTGGCGTCTGTACAATAGTGTAAAGGGTAGACAACTTAAACGATGGGAAGACGACATAAAAAAGATAGCTGGTCCAGACTGGACACGTACCGCAAGAGACCGAACAAAATGGAAAGCTTTAGAGGAGGCCTTTGTCGAAGGACAAGCTATAAAAGAAAAAAAAACCGATTGCCAATATAAATAGATAAAAAAAAATATATGTATAATTTTTAATTAAAAAAACCCGTCAACCTCAACCTTTAAAACAAAACACATTGTGGTAGGTGTACAAGAAAATGGAATGAAATTATATATACATAATACCAACGAATTTATCATTCATAATTCGTTGCATAATACTAATAAAATACATGTATTCACAGTCCATTAATTGTTGGAACGCTCTTGATATCAGGACGACCACCAGGCAATATGCATATAAAAGAGGATTATTTTCTCGTCAAATAGTGGAAGCAGAGTTTTCATTAACCCCTTCTATATCTTTTTATTAATATATTGGTATGTAATATGATAAATAAACATTTTATTTTAAATATATTATCTATTTAGTTTTTTTATGCACCTGCCATGTTATCTCTTCGCCGCCCACGGTTGAAAACATACAAAAAACTTTTATTTTATTAATATTTTTTGATTGAAATAACCTATTCACTCTTGACTTAAAGACCCTTAGATTATAGTTATCTGGAAACACAGACTCCGGCTGGGAATTCCACTCCTTAGCCGTACGCACAATGAAGGTATTCCCAAAACGTTTAGTGCGTATGGGTGAGATGTCGACCATGTAACGATGGCGCACCGCCGTTCGTCTTGTAGTCCGATGATCTCACTCCTTAACCGTATGCATAATGAAAATATTTCTAAATCGTTTTCTTAGGAAGAGATAGATAACCAGAAACTCTCCACGTACCTGCATCTTGACACTGTTAAGGTCGTCCCCGTTGAGTATAGTCTTGGAGGCGAGTCCCCCCGCCCTCTCGTAAGTGTCCCCGATGAGCTTGCGCACAAACTTCTGGAAGGCTCCATAGTCTGGGGACCTCTTCAGCACCACCTCGATCTTGGCTAAAGCCTTGAGGCCTGTGGACAGCGGCAGGTACTCTCTCTCACGCTGCAGGTAGCTAGCCAGGCTGTAAGAGAACACTCACTTTATCTCTTTCTCTCTCAAAAACCTTCATGGGTTATTTTCACTCCACCCATTACACTATTGCTGTAAATCTACTCCAGACACAAGCATATTTAGTTGGAGGAGTTAACAATTTAAGTTCGCTAGTAATGTGAATTCTACCCACATTCCTAGTTCACTTGATAAAAATCTAGTTGCGCCCCGTGGTTTCACCCGCTTTAATTTCAGGAGAAAACATCATCATTAAAATTTCGGTGCGCTTTAGATTTCTCATACAAACTTTCATTTCATATTTTAACCCTTTAGTGGTTGATTTTTTAAAAAGAAGTAACTTATGTTTTACTTTGGATCTTCAACTACATATTTTCATTCCACATTTCATCCAAATCGGTGTTGTGGTTTAGCCGTGAAAGTGTAACAGACAGACAGATAGACTTTCACATTTATAATACTAGCTTCTAGCCGCGACTTCATTCGAGTTGGAGGCCGCGTGAATCAAAAGTGGGCTATGTGTTATTCCAGAATGTCAACTATCTACTTGTCAAATTTCATTTAGATCCGTTCAGTAGTTTTTGTGTGAAAGGGTAAAAAACATCCATACTCACAAACTTTCATATTTATAGAATAAAATAGAATATATTTTTATTGTAAAAACATTTGTATACATCAAATAATATATGTTAAATCTGCATGTTTTGCCATTCATGGCGTACAATACAAAATAATTTCGGTTTACAACAAACAAAAAAAAAAAACAAAACAATTCGATTTTACACAGCAAGCTATGAAGTTAATAACTTAATTGTAACGCTAATAAATAAAATGGAAGTTTGTATTTATAAATTTTGGAGACAAGTTGTGAAAATGTTGTCATTTCGAAAATTGTGAAAATGTTATAATAATTGTAGGTTCGTCTATTGGATCAATTGCGATCATTTAAAAATTCTGATACGGAATAATAGCATTTGGTTATGAGATATTTTTTATATATATTTTAAACAAAGCAGTTGGCAGTATAATATTAGTAAGAAGTATAGTTTCTTATGGAGGATTTATTACCTGAGCGCCGTGTTGTAGTCGAGATGGTTGGTCCAGGCGAGTGCGAAGGCGTCAGACAGCAGCTGTACCCGCCCCATCACCGGGATCTGAGAGTAATCTCCCGACTTTAACGTGTTGGTGAGCAGTTGCCAGTTACGAGGATCGTAGTTCACACGGTACGGCGCTGGGGGGGAACAACAGGAATACATTTTATACATCAAGTTGGTATCTTTCAAAAAATAAATTAAAAACCTCCAATAACCTTAAAACACTTAGACAAATCTTGATAAATTGTAGCTAAGAACCATCTCGATCACGTCAGCTTTATAACAGAAATCGAATAATAATCGATCCATTCGTTTAAGAGCTACGATGCCACAGACAGACACACAGACACGTCAAAAGTTATATTTGCGGTTTTTGAATTTTTTTTTTAATATCTCTAAAATTGCCGACTGCATTTCGTTCAAAAGATGTTTCGTTGAAAGTGTTCGTTAAAAATGTACAGCATTTTAATATTTAGAACAGTTTTAGAATGGTTTAATAAATAGTAATAAACACTGACACCTTGCTACGTACCCCGACAAAGATTATTTTTTTCGCCCAATATTCGTAAATAAATCTATATAATAAAAATGAATCGCTAAATGTGTTGCTAAGCGCAAAACACGAAAACGGCTGGACCGATTTGGCTGATTCTTTTTTGTTGTGTTTGGTATTGTCAGTAGAGGTTATTATTACAAAAAAAAGTAGGAAAGGTCTCAAGGGTAGGGGTAGGCTAGGGTAGGGGGGGCAGGGGGAGGGCGGACAACGCCCTTTTCCAGCCCCCATGAATGGGTCCAGGGGCGAGGGACTTGGGGAAGTCCCCCGCCCCCTATTCGATGGACCCGAGTCGCAGGCGCGCGCCTCTGAGGCGATGCACGGGGTAGTTCAACACCTCACTACCCCGTGCAGGAGGCGAGGCCGGGACAGACCCGGCCAGCACTAGGGTGGGGCTGCGGAAGAATTAGGTTTCCCGCGGCCCCCCGCGCACGTGTGAGGAGACACCGGGGTGGTTTTAGCCGGTAAGAATCCGGCACGCCCCTCCGCCATTCCCCAGGCGGAGGTAGTCCATGAGGATTTCCACCCGTAAAAAAAAAAGGCTAGGGTAGGGGTAGGGGTAGGGTAGGGTACGGTACGGTAGGGTAGGGTAGGGGTAGTGTAGGGTTTGGGTAGGATTCGGGTAGAGTAAGGTATGGATAGGTAGTAGTAGTATCCTACCGATAAGTAGGATAGGGGTAGTGGTATCGGTTGGGTAGGGGTAGAATACCACGCGAACGAAGTCGTGGCGGGTCAGATAGTATTTGAATAAATTCCTGTTTTGTTCACTCTACCCGACTGGTTCCATCACTCAGCAGCTATGACGTCACAATACGGCGCTAAATTGATCCTATTCCTATTTGAATCGCATTTATATTTATTTAAAAAAAATCAACATGTTACTGATCATACACTGGTCTTACCGATCATATCGTGGTTGAAGAGCACCCACTCATCTCTCCCCGAGGCGTGCTGGAAGCTGTGCATATCTCCCACTCCCTCGGTGTCGGCGAGCCACTGCAGCGGGGCGGGGGGGGAGCGAGCGTCGGGCTGGCAGAGAACACTCAGGGGCACCCACCACGACGAGCGAGTGGAGGACTTCGCTGCCAGGGAGAAGTAACGACGCTGCCAGACAAAAGATCCTTTTTAAGAATGGCTAATGGACTTGAAAATAAATGGTACCCTATTGGAGATAGGTGGCAACAGACAGGACCCAATGGAAGTCCCTATACCACGACTTTTAATTCGATTCAATCAAATGACATAAGCTAATGTCAGCAGGGCGTCGCTGCCTTGAACTTTATCACTATAAAAACATAACCTTCTTTTTTGCAGTTGGGTAAAAAGCCTATAACCTTTCTCAAATTTCAAGTTACTTCCATGCCAAATTTCATCCAAATCCATCCAGTACTTTCGAGAATTAACGCGTTCAAACAAACAAACTTTTCCGGTTTATGATATTAGTATATAGTATAAAAGTATAAATATACAGGCTGGCTAAGTCTACCTAGATCCGCTAAGGGCATGTAGTTTCCATTGTTTCTGACTGAATTGACTATAAAATCCTACACCATCCTATAAACCAGGTTTTCAAGAAATTCGATTTTTATAAAAGTGGCCTTTTACCCGATTGCAAAATAGGAGGGTTATGTTTTTATCGTGATAAAGTTCACGGAGCAAAGCCTCACGCAACTGCTAGCTTTTGTAATAAAAATCTGAAACCAGTTCACAGAACATGTGTGGTCTGAATAGTTTCGGAATAAAATGGCTTTGACATACGGACGGACAGATACACAGACAGACACGGCTAGTCTACAAGGGTTCCGTTTTTGCCGTTCGGCTATGGAACCCTAAAAATATATAATTGAAAAATAATTCTTTGATATGGTCCCATTCATACCCGAGAGTTAGATAGATAGACAGAATATACTTTATTGTACACCAAAATTTAAACACACCTAATTAATAGTATTGCTTAAGTTATGGTTACACAATAGCAGTATTATCGCTGAGAGCGATATCTTCCAGACCACCTTTGGAAGGAATTTACAAGCTTTATTTAAGTGAAGAAGGTTAATTTTAGAGGCATAATAGAGTTACGAGATATAACAAAAAAAATCACCTTGTATATAACCACCTTGTGTAAAATTATTTTGTGCTGCGTTGTGTGTTAATTAAATTTAAGATACTAACATTAATTCTAAGTGCATCTACTAACAATTTCATGAATATTTTTTGTCTGATAACTAAATAAATATATTTGAAAGTAGTGTTGCCCAAACGAGAGTCTCGCAAGAGTTTACTATTTATTAAACGGTAGTTGAGATCTCAGAACAATGTAACAGACTCTGTTACATTGTTCTGAGATCTCAACTACCGTTTAATAAATAGCAATAGGATAATCGCTAATTGCAAGACTCTTGCGAGACTCTCGTTTGGGCAACACTATTTGAAAGACTCTGTACAATTCTCACCTGAGTAATAGTAAGCGACTTGTCCTCATAGTCCCTGTTGACGGTGAGGATGGGGTACCCGGTCTGCGTGGTCCAGGTGTCCATGACCTGCTTCACCGTCACGTTCCTGGTGAGGCCCCCGTACTGCTGGCTCACCGACGTTAGCTCGCGCCACAGGTCGTCCTGTTCCGCATTGGCGTACGAATATTTGCGGAGGTAGCTGTGAAGAACGAAAGATGGTTTGTTGAATGTGTTGTTTGAAACAAGCAAGCATTAACGATGTATAGATTCCGAGATTCATTTCTGATTAGTTATTACATTATATTATGTCAATTGGTCTACACTGTCCTCTCCTATCTAAAAATAATTGGCCAAGTGCGAGTCAGACTCGCCCATGAAGGGTTCCGTAGTGACTACGCCAAATAACTTTGTTTTTCATAGTATTTGTATGAATTACAAAGTTATATTTGCCGTTTCAGAAAATATGCTATATCTCAAAAACTGCTGACCTATAGCAAGATCTACAGCATATTTTTATTTTATTTTTCCCTCAATTATTATAGAAGTTAGAGGGGGGGACACACATTTTACCAGTTAAAACAGAATAAATTTATTTAACAATTAGGCAACATAACAACAGATTAGGATTATAAATGAACTTGTACAGAGGAACTTAAATTTGTTTTAAAATGAGGTTTTGTACGACAGCTTCATGGTTCGTCGGCCACATCCGCATTAGTTTTGCCCAGGTAGGGCTGCTCCATCGCCGAAACCAAATAACTTGGCTAATGGTTTAAATTTATGTCTTGTGCCGCGAATGCACATGCTAGTGGCACGTATTATTGAGATGATGATTCTTGATCTTAACCAACCCATCACTACGCTGAAGGACCTGTTCCAGCGGTCAGCGATTGCAGTTCCAAGATGTTTTACGAAAGTAGACATTTGTGGAGCGAAGACTCCGTCAACGGATGTAACAAGAGGGGTGAATGTAGTATGTCGCAATTCACAAGCGTTTGAATATTTTCTTATTTTTTCATCTTCGGCGGATTTTAGTACAGAGGCAACAGGACGTGAAATGTAAGAAGGAGCGTCAGTGTCTACAACACGGATATCAAATAACGCCTCCCTCTGAGCATCCCAAACGCCGCGGCATGAAAGGTCTCCACGTAGTCCGCAATCTCCTTCGGAGATGATGGGTTCTTTGACTACGTTTCCCCATGCATTTTGACATAAGTCACAGAACAGATCTCTAATTTCATTATGACGACGTGTTATTAGACCACCCTTTTTACAACATAGAGCATGATCGACATTAAATTCATTGCAGCCGCAGCCATCACATGATTTTGGCATAGAGACTGGTAATCTGTGGTAACGTAATGCAAGTGCGTTTACCAGTTTGGAAGCGTATATCGTTTAAACGATTGACTTTATCAAAAAGTGGTTGTAGAAACCTCAATGTCATTTTTAAAGACCACACACGCATAGATTTCATGAAAAAAAATAAAAACTTTTTACCAAAAAATTAAACCGACTCCCGAAAAACACTACAAAGTAAAAAATAACTTTAATTTCGCTAGTCGGTGTCTTTAGTTTTGTATTTTCGTTTTTTGCACCGACTTCCGAAATTAAAGTTATTTCAGCCTAAATGTCAACTACTTATATTCATTTACAAAATATTGCTTTTCCCAATGTTGGGCCGTTAATTGTTGAGGAGTTCTCCTGGTACTTCACCAACAGCTTTACTTCACCATATGCATTGTGACGAGCATATTGTACTTAATAACCACATTCAAGTAATCGAAGCGGAACACATTAAATACTTATTATTCCTACTTATATATTGAGTAGTTCCATAGACCATCTGTGGTCTTCATCATCAGGTCCACTTCACAAATGGTGCTTTTTGAATGCAACTACACAAGTTACTATAAAAAATACTCATATCACTATAGGTGTGCCTATAATGTTTGAAGAGTTCCCTCGATTTCTCCAGGATCCCATCATCAGATCCTGACTTGGTGACAATGGGACCAATTTCGAAGTATACCCTTTCAAACAAAAAAAAAACATCCAAATCGGTTCAGCCGTCTTCGAGTAATCGGTGATCATACTTAAAAAAAAAATACGCGTCGAATTGATAACCTCCTCCTTTTTTTGTCATCGGTTCAAAAATATTATCAGTTTCAGTTCCATGTATCCACCCTTAATTTTAAATATTTTTAAAATTTTTGCTTAAAATCGGAAAACGGTTCACAGTATGACATCTGCCTACCAAGTTTCATGTGTATAGTCTTAATAGTTTCGGAATAAAATGGCTGTGACATACGGACGGACGGACGGACAGACAGACAGACATGACGAAACTATAAGGGTTCCGTTTTTTGCCGTTCAGCTACGGAACCCTAAAAATGATGTATTATGCAAAGATTGTGAAAATCTATTTTGTTTCAAAGAGTAACCGTGGAGTTGCTCGCCGGTTCTTCTCCATAGGAAACGACCAATTCGAACTGTGTACTAACTTCTGACGTTTTATAAGTGCCCATGTAAGTCTACATAATTATGTGAAACTAGCGACCCGCCCCGGCTTCGCACGGGTGCAATGTTTATATTAAATATAGGCAGCGTTCGCGAGAATCGTTAACGTACGGCAGTTTTTTCGACGCCTTACTCCACAATTTTCACTACCACGAAAAATCCTATCTATTTTCCGGGATAAAATATAGCCTATACGGATTCTGAAGAATCCCTCTAAGTAATGGTAAAAGAAATTTTGAAATCGGTCCAGTAGTTTTTGAGCCTATTCAATACAAACATACAAAAATACAAAAATACAAAGGTTTCCTCTTTATAATATTATTAGTATAGATTAAATATTTTGAGTTTAAGTTAGTAAGTATTTTTGCGTGCATTCGCACTACTCCTCCATATTACGCATACAATAGTTTGAAACAAAGTTTACATAATTTTAGTTTACAAATTATTCAAATAGCATTTCAATTTACATATTTTTGGGGATATAATAATAATAATAATATATCCTTTATTTCAGGCAACTAGGCCCATAAAAACAATAAACAAATACAAAATCTTATAAATAAAATAATACATAACAAAAAAACACTTAAAAACAAAAACTAGTTAACACGAATAGACGGCGTCGTGTTGCGCTGCGAGGTGTCGCGTAATCTTCCGCGAAATCGTCGATACACGACACCTTTCGGCCAAAATTCCTGCTTGAGGAATGTCTCTAATAGGTGAGTTGGAACCCGCATCACAAACGATTTAAAATTCGTTTCATGACGCGACTTTATCTCCTCGACCCTCAAAGTCCAGTCAAAGCAGAACAGGGTGTAAAGTCCCGCAATCCCATTGAAAAGGGAGGTTATTGATATGTAGGCTAGTTGTGCGGTAAACTCTGCTTGCGCGATACAGGATTTGTATCATTAGTTTGTATGTTGCGAGATAGATGTCACTACATATTAATCCAAATCCAAATTAACTTACTTGTTAATAGCCTTCCTGAAAACTTCGTCTCCGAGGAACATGGTCATCATTCTGATGAGGGTGGAGCCTTTCCTGTACGAGATCTCGTCGAATATCTCTGAGATACGCTTCGGGTCGTCGATGGGTACTGACACCTGGGAATGTAAGGCGAGATTAGTTGAACCATGTTATGCAATAACCTGTTAACCCACAAAAATATGAATTTTAAGTTAACGCCATCTAGCTCTTGTAGCCAGTCTCCTGAACCCTTAAAAAAATGCAGAGGCATGTACTATATTTATAAAAACGCCATTTACCAAAAAAATGTTCTTGCAGTTTGCGGAACTAGTCTTGAACAATTTTGCAATAATCGATTACAAACCTGTCACGACACGCGCGCTTTTCTTCTGTGACAATTACTTTAAAATTTTGTTTTCTGTTCGTTATGGCTCGTTAATCTGAAGAAGAAGAATCTTTCAACAGTGGAGAACAACAACTTTAGCACAGTTGAAACAGGATTTACATCTTAAATATCATAATACTGCTTCATGTTCGTTAATTTATAAACATTTTGAGCGTGACTTAAGCTATAATGATTCAAATAAAGGTAATATAGAAGAGTCTACAGATACTTCTCAGTTAATACATCTGGATGATTTAGATATTGCCCCTAACAGCCTTTCCAGTATGTTTAATGATTACCATGACAAAGGAAACGAAATGATCGCGGAAATAGAAGTAGTAGCTTCAACTTCTAATACTGATAACGTTGTTCAAGATTGTATAGATATGTCTGCAACACAACTGACTGAAAATGATAATAATCAATCAAGCATTTTAAACTGCATCGAACAACCACAATCAAATCGTGAGAATGAGCATCAATTAGAGAGAAATAATATCGGTAGACCCAACCGCGGAAGAAAAAGAAAAGTAGAAGACCAGCCTAGAAAAGAGCGAAAACGAAGAACCAATGTGAACGAAAAGTATATCAGTGCGAAAGGAAAAGAAGTATTACAAAAAAAAAATCGACAAAACATACCATTGTGATTGCAAAAAGAAATGCACAACGATCTTGTGAATTGATAGCCGGAAACAGGTATTTGACCAATTTTGGTCTCTTGGGTCATTCGAAGGTCGATGTGCTTTCAATTGTGGTAAAGTAACACAAACTCACAATCCTAGGACGTATACTTCGTCAAATTCAAAGAGAATAATTGTATTCACGAAAATATATGGTTTGTGATACCGAAATATGAAAGAAAACGTTTTTGAAAACCTTAGGTATTTGTCAAAGTAGAATCGATGTAGCGATGCAGAAAAATAATAGATCATCTAATTTCAAAGACAATAGCTGAACAGCTAGTGGTAGCAAAAATAAAATCAATGAAGATGACATTAATCTAATAGTTGGCCATATTGATTCGTTTCCCAAATATATTAGCCATTATTGTAGAGGTAAGACTGATAGTCGTTATTTGAATACTGAACTCAACCTTTTAATAATGTACGATTTATTTAAAGCTAAATATCCGTCAAATGAAAACCTACCGAGTCTTGCAACATATAACAAAATATTTTATGAAAAATTTAACCTTAGATTTAAAGCCCCAAAAAGTGACACATGTAAAATTTGTGACACTTTTGCAGCTAATATAAAATCATTAACAGGCATAGAAGCAGAAGAAGCTAAAAAGCAACGAGATTTGCATATTAATAAAGTATCAGAGCTTAGAAAGCAAATGAATGCAGATCTAAATTTGGCGTCAGAAAAAGATACTGTAGAAACACTTACTTTTGATATGCAAAAAACCCATCCACTTCCAAAAATACCCACTAATATAGCTTATTACAAACGGCAGTTAAATTTGTATAATTTAAGGATTTATATAGGAAGTAGTAAACGCTCAATTTTTAACTTATGGCTTGAATAAAAAGGTGGAAAGGGTACTCAAGAAGTTGGATCCTGCTTGCGAAAGTACACTTTGAATAACATACAATCCCCAGTAATGGATTTAATCTTTTGGGCGGATTCTTGTGGAGGGCAAAATCATAGTATTAAGTTAGTTCTCATGTTAATATATAACATGCAACATCACGCATCTTTACAATCGATTACATTGCGGTTTCTGTTGTCAGGGCATAGCTTCCTACCAAATGATGCCAATTTTGGTATTATAGAATCACAGTTGAAAACGCAACAAAGAACGCACTCTAGAAGATTATTCAGAAAGTATTCAGAAGTCAAAGAAGAAAAAGAAGTTTGAGGTTTCGAGAATGATACCCTCTGATATGCTCTCTGTCAGGCCACTAGAACAGGCTATAACAAATAGAAAAGTTGACAGTGCTAAAAACAAAGTTAATTGGTTGAAACTGCATGAGATGGTGATAGAAAAAGCATTTCGCTCTATTTTCAAAGTCAAAACCGAAATTGCACAAGAAGATGCTCAGATATTAAATTTTTAGAAGGCAGGGAAAGGCCGTAAGCCTGTGCTGAAGAATATTAATTTGCACGAATGCTGGCCAAACGAAAAGTCTTTGAGTGTAGAAAAATTAAAAGATCTAAAAGAACTAATGAAACTGATACCGACAGTCGATAAACCATTTTATGATTTCCTAAAACATACTCCAGGTGTTTCTATTGATGAAGATATAGATGGATATCATGTTGAAGATATTGAACAGCTATCAGAGGATGGAGAAGACTGATCTCTTATTTTTGATTATTTACCGATGTGATCTCTTATCGATCTCAATTTTGTTGATTTTTCAAATTTATAATTATGTTAGTATTTTTGCTGCATTTTTTTGTTACCTTGTTCTGTCCCACTGCTGGAAAAAGGCCTCCCCCATTTCTTAATTATTTTAATTAATTAACAATAATATGTCAAGGGCTTGCAAAACATTTTAGCACTTAAAAATGCTCTGGTTAAATTTTGCAATAAACTATTTGGGCTTAAATGTTTGTTTCAAAAATCTTAATGTCTTGATTGTAATTTCGCAATAAACAATTCATCATTATTTAATTTATTTTTATTTTCCCTATAACTCTCACTCTATTAAGTTGTGTTTGAATCACTACAATACATGATGACCTATTTAATACGTTTTGGATACAATCAGAATAGCTTATGAGTATTTTTTGTAGCTGTAAATTTCTTTGAGCTGAGATTTCTCCGGTTTAGGTTTTTTAGGGTTGACACGTTATTGCATAACATAGCTCAGTTATTTATCATTGGCCATTTGCACAAGCACACGTTGATCATGAACACAGTACTAAAACAGAACGTGGCTCTTTCCTAAAATAGTGAAATATGCAATAAAAGATGGAAAGATATACATAATTTCTTTATTTCGGATCAACAAATACAAAGAATCCATAGTGTTAGTAGCAAAAAAAAACTAAAAAAACGAGCACAAAATGTGCTTTTGCATCGATATTTTATGTAGATCTGGGACCGCTTCTCTACAATAGATTAAATGCAATGTCGGACATTAATTATCCTCTTGAATATAATAAACGTAAGAAAGCTGTAAAGATTGCCCTCCAAAATTTATCCTACAAAAGTTATTAATTGTGCTAAAATAGCTATTCTTTTTTTTATTAAAAATTTTAAGATTTTTTTTTATTTTAAATTTTAGCTATTAAGAATTTTATTATAATCATGTAATTATTAGACATGATGTACCTAGTTATCCAATTATTTTGTATTAAATAAAGGTTAAATATTTATTAATTAATATAAGGTGATATATATTTAAGATAATATTAGTTAAACCTGTGTTTCAAGCGATATGTTCGCTTGAAACACAGGTTTAACTAGTTCAGGGTCTAGTGTTACCCAAACGAGACTCTTGCGAGACTCTCGTTTGGGCAACACTAGTTCAGGCACGCGCATTTAACTACCTTAAGTTAAGCAAAACTATTTGAATAAATGATTTGATTCGATTTGATGGCTTCTATGCCATGGTCAGACGTAAATCTGCCTCTTAGGTCAGCAGAGTGCGGGTCAGCTCTAACTCCACCCTGAAGACTGTAGCGGAAGGTACGGTTCTCCTTTGTTAGGTGATCTTGTTATGAGATGTATTCTCAACAACAGCCTAGTCTCCACACAGATTATAAGTTTACTAACATAGGAATAAGTTTTGTTTTACTAACCCATATGGATGTTGCTTATCTATACTAATATTCTAAAGCGGAAAAGTTTGTTTGTTTTAACGCGCTAATCTTCGAAAGTACCGGGTGAATTTGGATGAAATTTGGCACGAAAGTATCTTGCAGAATGATAGACAACTATTTCCCGACTGCATATTGATCGCTCTTTACCTTTCAGACTGTAGAAAAGGGGAGTATTTCCTCAATTTTACAACCTCGATGAACGAATCAACGCCTTTCAACGACAATTTTGATTTCAGCAAGAAATGCGGTCAAAGGCCGAGCAACATGCAACATGTAAGCATTGAGGAGCACACTCTCCTTCAAAAATTGTATGGTAAATTTTCGCGGCTGTTTCAGTTATCAACACCTTGATGATTAATTTCTATTCATAGCAGATTAACCTATACACGACTGAACTATAAATGAATAAATAAAAAAAAATTGTACTGGTACCGATTTTTACATTTTTACAATTACATTACAATACAATTTTCATGTAAATGTGATTCAAATAAGAATAGGAATGCGAATGACCTCTATTTGTCAAACGTCTCTTGAAAGGTACGGTTTGCAAAGAAAACTTATTTTGTTTAACCGTGTCTCACATCAAATTTAAAATAATATTTAATTATTTAAAGTCATATAGTGCGTTTCAACTGCAATTAGGAAAAACTTAGCACCATATTGTGACACCTTAGCTGTCAAATCGAACCATTTGGGTAGAGTGAACAAAACAAGGATTTATTAAATTATATATTTACAAATATTGAGCGAAACAAAACTAGTTTCCTTTCCATACTTAGGTGGTCAAAGCGAGGTTTCCTTTCCATACTTAGGTGGTCAAAGCGAGCCTATCATCGAAAATAGTATAAAATAAAGTTTTAATAATTTTGACATGACTTCGGCCTTTGCATCGTGCTTTCTCTTTACTTTCAGATGTACTGGTGCCAACAATGAAAATAAGAGAGAAAAGTATGTTTAATAAAACTAATTATGACTTTAAATAATTAAATATTATATTTAAATTTGATGTGAGACTCGGTTACACAAAGTAAAATAGACCGTTATTATTTCTCGCCATTCAGTTTTAGCTTTTGCAGTTTTAGCAGTTAGCATTTGAAACGCATAGTCCTTAGTTTTTTTAAACCATACCTTTCTCTCATATTTTCGTTGTTGGCGCAAAGGTCCAGTAGACATGGCAAAATTATCAAAGATTTATTTTTTATTGCTCTCGTTCACCACAAAAACAATGAAAGTGGACTTTTTTTCGCTCAATATTCGTGAATAAATATTGTAATAAATTCTTATTTGCTCACTCTACTCAACTGGTTTGATTTGACAGCTATGACGTCATAATATAGCACCAAGTCGGTCTTATTCTTAGTTGAAACGCACTGTATGCATCATAATAATAGAGTATTGCACAAAAGGCAACAGTGTTCAGTTGTAGGAAGTATCACATTATAAAATACGTTAAAGAAGAAGAAGCCAGATTTGACACCATAGTCAAGCCTAAGGGTATCATGTTACCCAGTTACTGTGTTATGGAGGTTAGACAGGCAGTCGCTTTATGTAAACCAGAAGCCGAGAGGTTAAGCAGTAAACTCACCGGATGCGAAGACTCCAGCGCATCGAGGTTAAGTACGGACAGCATGTTGTCAGCCGCGTAACTCTTGTCGGCGCTCCAGGTCGGTTCCACCTGGTTCACGGCCACTGATGCTGCGAAGGTCGCGAAGCCCTCGTTGAGCCACAGGTCCGACCACCACTTCATGGTCACCAGGTTACCGAACCACTGGTGGGCTAGCTCGTGGGCTATCACCTGGGGAGAGTTGGATAGGTTAGTATAGCTTAAGGTGTCGGAAATGTTGGTTTTGGGTTAATTTGTGGGCTCTATAGAGTGGAATCAGGCGTTACTTTATTTATTTTATTTGGCTCTTATTTACATAACTTATATCGCAGTGCCCCATTACTTAAAGTAGAGCACTCCATGTATTATATTATTATATATTTTGCGCATAAACCTCTATATAAGCAAAGGAAAATAATTAAAACTCAGAATTATACATATGACAATAAAATTAGGCAAATATTTGTGACAAATCTTGCTTTGCCGAAGTCCATAGCAAAGTAATGTGAATAGGTCCAACCTGCTTCGACCACATCCTTACCTACCATCAGGTGAAATGCTGGTCAAAAGCAAGCCTATTATCAATAAAAAAAAAATCCAAGCCCCTTACCTCAGCGACCCTCTCCTTGTTCAGGAACGAGGACTGCTTATCATCATAGAGCAGTTCCGTCTCCCTGTAGGTGATGAGGCCCCAGTTCTCCATGGCGCCGGCCGCGAAGTCCGGGATGGCTATCATGTCCTGCTTCGGAAGCGGGTAGGACACGTTGAACCATTGCTCGAAGTACGTCAGGGCTTTGGGGCCTGTTATCGCTGCGTAGGCCGTCTGTGAAGTCGATAAAAAGATGTTAATTGTTTGATTTTATGGGTTGAAAAGTTTAATATATGTGTGTCAATGTGTATCTAACAGAATCTTACTCTTACTAATATTATAAATGGACTAGTATTTGCGTGTTGCGCGAGGTGCAAGCACCTCGCGTGCTTGTGAAGAAAAAAAGTGGGGGGGGTGATGGGGGGAGATGGGGGGGTTTAGTATTTGCGATTTGCGCGAGGTGCAAGCACCTCGCGTGCATGTGAAAAAAAAAAAAGGGGGTGGGTGATGGGGGGGGGGGGTTGCAGAAGTATTTCGACTAAAGCATTGCCCCTCTAAATGAAACTGAAAAAAAAATGTTCCAAGTCTCTTAGATTCCGAGATCCGCCTAAAGGGGGGGAGAAGGGGGGGGCGGGGGGGGGGACTTTGAATAATGGTTTTTACTTTACCGAGCCTCCTCTATACGAATCCGTAAAAAGAAAAAAATACCGGTCTTGTAGTTTCCGAGATACGATAGGGGGGGGGGGGGGGGGAAGGGGGGGTGAAAAGGGGAGGTTTGGCACTTTTCCCGTAGGTTTGAGAGTTACTTGTTTACGAATCTGTCAAAATATACCCACCTCCCCATCCACCATCTGGGAGAACAATTATGTCAATGAGTCAGTGAGTCAGTCAGTGAGTGGTAATTTAGCTTTATATAATAGAATGTTTCATGTTTATTACTCTTTCACGCAAAAACTACTGAACGGATCTGAATGAAATTTGGTGAGTTTAGTTTTCAGGACTGGAACCCGACCCCAAAAAGTTGGAGCAGATGATGAAGTATAAGCGAAGATATTTTCATCCTATTTAGTCTACATTGGGTCCACCATCCAATCCTCCAAATTTATTGTGCGCACTGTCAGTGTGAAACTCACTGCCGGCTTCTGGGTTACCTGCCTCATATGACCCATCAACTTTTAAAGCAAGAGTAAACAGGCATCTTCTGGGCTCGCTCGTTCCATCTAAGACCTCATCTATCGCTTACCATCAGGCGAGATCGAGGTCAAGAGCAGGCTCATCCGAAATAAATAATAATCCAATTGTCTGGGTGAAGTTCCACTTTACCTGATCACTAGCGTCGCTCCTGGCCCAGATCCTGAACTTGGTGTCAGACAACTCCGTAGGACTCTGCACGAACGAGAATTTTGACACCACGAAAGCCACGAGATACGTGGACATCGGCACTGACTTCTCGTAAATGTCCCACACGAAGTCGGCTTTCGGTTTTCTGAAGGAAACAAAAAGAAGGAATGACTAGGAATGACTATTGGGTCTAGTTTTAATCTTAGCTTGGGTGTCAGTGGTCTTATAGGTTTATGTGAACATACAAGTTTAAAATGCTTATAATGTTTTTGTATATAAAGATTATACCCATACTAATATTAAAAAAAAAGGTAAAATTTGTCTTTAAGTTTGTATGTGGTAAAATCTAGAAGTAGAAATCTAATTCAAATGCCATTTTATTCCCAGCATTGCGCAAAAAGGGTTGCGGGAATTTTCTAATGAGCGATCCCGACAGGCGGGGACAACTGAAGAGACAGGGTAGATTTTTAGCCAGTAGAAGTCTGACACTCCCGTCTGCTCCACCCAGAGCGGGGTAAGTCATTCGACGATCCCCCCCCCCCCAAAGCTATTTGACTTGTAATCAATCAATAAGGAAATAATCAGAAATGTACACTTACTTGAACGTTTCCTCAATCTGAGCCCATGGCCAGAAGTCTTCAAGAGCGCTGAAAGTAATCACACAAATTAAAACTATGTTTCTACCAAAAAATGTTAAACAAAGTTTTTTAAAACATCAAGAAAGAGGGAAATTTGTGAGGTTTTATTCTGTCTAGCACCACAATAATTATAATTCAAAACTGACAGCAATATCAAGATTCAATTATTTGGTTTTGGGTGACCCCTACTCTAGTGTGAATATGACATATTTAAAAAAACCGCATGTCTGAGACCATTATTACAGGAATTTTCAATAATAAACATTTTGTGAAAGGAAATCATTGGCTAGAGAGTTTAAATTAAACATATAGAGAGAATAAAAAATATTTTGTAAAAAAAAACTGTCTTTTGGGCACGTTTCAGGATTACAGAGACGTGGATTACTACTTTGGCGATTAATTTATTTTGTTTTGTATTTATGTACGTAGTTAGAAAGTAGATAGTAATTTTTAATCGAATCGAGATCAAAAATGTAAACGTTTTTTGAAGAACGCTTTTTGAAAGAGCGTTCTTCAAAAAACTTGATTTGAATTACTAAGAAAATGTTGACTGCCCCTGAACTGTCACTTTGACAACAACATTTCTTTGTTTACATTTGTATCTCAAATTCGATTCAAAATTTACAAAATTAAAAATATGATAGCCTACGGTACGTCCAATTAGGCTTAGAACTATTATAACGAAATGAAAATAAAAGATTTATATTGTTATGAACAAGTTGCTCATGTTATATATCATATTTTAACTGTTTAAGTTAATTTTGCTTACAATTTTAGCACTATGTTATAGTACCTACTTTCGGCAAACCGCACCACTTAAATAACATAGGCTACACCTTTGTTTACATTTTGATCTCGAATTAGATTTCCGAATATAGCAAGAAGTAAGATATAAATTATCCATTTTAATCACTCTGTCTATAAATGAAAACAGATTTTTTTGTTAATTTTAGGCTCGCGTTTACCATCATCTCACCTGATGGTAAGCGATGATGTGGTCGAAGGTGAAGGACGCTTACCTAGAAATAGCCTATTCACTTTTATCTTAAAGACCCCCAGGTTATACAAAGCTATTAGGAAACACATACACCGTTGTGTAGTTTTAAATATTTAAGCGTACAGATAGAGAGACGCGACTTTGTTTTATTTTATGTGTAAATACTTACTTTTCCGAAACAGCGTTTACGAGTGGCATGTTGGAGATAGCAGTGAACTCCTTGTGATGGCCGATAGTGATGGTAAAGGTGGCCTTGTACATGGGCTCGTCGAAGCACGGGAACCCTTTGCGCGCTGAGATCGCCTCGAACTGAGTCGCTATCAGGTATCTGGGGAAGAACAATATTATTTAAGTTTGGAGACACTGAAGAGATTACAGGACTTCAATTCCAATCGGCCCCATCACTTGAGCTGACTGTTCAACCGGAGCCTGGAGTTTACCGGACGGTGAGCTACTCCTGCTCGCCGTCCGCAAGCCCGCGCCTACGGTGGCCGGAGATCGGCTCGCGAACCCCCTTATCTATCCCTAAGTTTCATAAATTCATCATCATTAGCCTAACCTGGTACAGCTGAGTACTTAGTCTTTACATGGAGTAAGACTGCCTAAACCAACGTGTCACATTTTCTGGCGTCTGACTACTCGCAATGACTGTTAAAGATGTTCAAATGACCGTCCTTTCCGAGGCGCGGGAATATACACCGCCAACTTCAAGCTATTACTGAAACATTTCTTATAGAAAACCCAATAGCACTTTTTGATCGACCAGGTAATCGAACCCAAGATCTCATGCTCGGTAGTTGAGCTTCCGACCCCTATACCAACGGGGCATGCAGAAAGATTGGAGACACTGAATAACTTGGACTTCACAATCCAGCATCACGGCTGCGACTACTAAAGGCTGGTATAAAGTAATACTCTTCTTCGGTGACGACCTCTCGCATTCGTCTTTGTTCTAGACCATGGTATGGGGCGAGACGGGAAGGAATGCATTCGCCTCCGTGTGCAAAGGAGAGCCAACTCTCTACTTCACGCCCCAGCCGCCGCGAGAGACGCACCGGGCTTCATGGATCGCGAGACGATCTTCCGCCACCGTAGAAGGAGAAGCTAGTAGAAGTAGCTCACCTTTCGGCAAGGACCAGGTCTGGGTCAGCTCGTAGTGTTCCACGGGCGACTCAAAGAACAGTCTAGTGACGTTGCCCGATAAAGTACCTTGCCTGCTGGGATGTTGTTCTAAGACATAGTCTAATACCGCGACCCCGGAACGCAAAGCCAACTGAAGGGACAGGTCGGATTTGTAGTCAGTTAAATTCTGACACTCCCTTCCGTTCCACCCACAGCGGAAGAAGACATTAGATGATTTTTCCCACGAAAAACAAACTCTTCGGATATAGGCCTGACGCAGTACTACAAGTACCAGTTTCTTCAAATATGTTAGAGGATAATCCGAAGGGGATTTGCCAATGATGAATTAGTGGCGAATAACATAAAGTAGCTAGTAACAAAAATCCTGCACTACATAAAGGAAGGAAGTAGTCATACTTCATTAGTAAGCAAACCATCGCCTCTTTTATCCTTGTGTATAACAAGGCGTTGGCTAAGAGCCAGCAAGAATACACCTTGCCTTGAAATTTAGACATAGGTAGATATTATATAGATTATACTTTAATTTTAACACAACTACTTCACAATATGGTTACAATGGCGGTCTTATCACTGATAGCGATATTTTCCAGACGTTAAGTGATTCAAAATTCCCACATTCCCTGGTAATTTTCCTAAAACTTCAGGTTCCTTTTTGAAGGTTTCCCCCATAACACCTCCCAAAAAGGCGAATAGGTAGTATTATCAGATATTAAAGTAACACCAAGATTAATAGGACTGATGGTAAGCAATAGAATGGTTTACGATGGAACGAGCGGGCCTAGAATATGTCTGTTCACTCTTGCTTTAAAGGCTGACGGGTCATATGTGGTAAGGAACACAGATAGTTCCACATCTTGGCAGTGCTCATTTTTTAGGGTTCCGTAGTCAACAAGGAACCCTTATAGTTTCACCATGTCCGTCTGTCTGTCTGTCAGTCCGCGGCTTAGCTCAAAAACTATTGGTACTAGAAAGTTGTAATTTGGCATGAGTATACACGTTAATGACGCCGAACAAGTGGTAAAATAAAATTTTGAAAAAAACAATTATTTAGGTTACATGTAAAGTAGGATGACATTTTTTTTTCGTCCTCCTCATAGTTTGGGATATCGTTGGATAGTTCTTTAAAAAATATTAGGGGTTTGTGAAGACCGTTTTTTGATTAAGTAAACTGTTCGTGACTTATCAAGCTTTAAAGTACCAATTTTCGTTAGAGTCAAGTGTCCTCCCCCTCTACCAACTAAACGGTTGTAGTTAGAAATTCAAATGTCACGGCAGTAGTACCTATACATAACGAAGTTTAAAGGAAAACTATCACACATAAGTGGGCTTTACAAGTTTACGAGTAATAGTCGACCAATTGTATTTGACTCGAAAATTTCGAACAACTCCATAGAAATGTCGATAGATGGCGCTAAGCGTCAGTTGTATCGCGCTAGTTACATATTTAAATAAGTTTTATAAAAAAAAACTTTTTAACAAAAAAAAAAACGACTTCCAAAAAACCACTAGGTACAATGTGAAAAATAACTTTAATTTCAGAAGATGGGGTCTTTGGATCTGTATTTTAGTTTTTTGCCACCGACTTCCGAAATTAAAGCCATTCAGGTGAGGATTTGTATAGGAAGTCAAATAAGTTAGGTAGGGGTTTGGCTTTTAGTTAGAGCATGGTACGAAACGATCAGTCAGCGAATACGACACGCACTTGGCTGTTATAAAAACTACGGAACCCTACACTGCGCGTGGCCCGACACGCACTTGACCGGTTTTTTTTTCTAAACTAGCAATGTGGATAGAATTGACGTTACTAGTAATCTTGTTAACACCTCCAACTAAGCTAAATATGCTTGTGTCTGGAGTGGGTTCACAGCAGTGGTGTAATGGGTGGGGTTCGAACCCGCGACCTCTCGATCACAAGGCTATTGATGCTTCAATTATTAAAAAAAAACTTTTTATATACTCACTCTTTAGCTTTCGTCTGCTTATTGACGTAAGTACTGATATAGGCTCCGTCCAAACCCTGCTTCAAGTTACCATAAAAGGGTATCGTCAGGGTGTAATTCTGGTCCTGTGCCATCTCAGCATCCAGGGCTATGGTCAGCAGATTATAGGTGTCGTTGAGCTTAACTCCGGCCACCTTGAGCGTCTGAGGACCTGTGACGGTGACATCTTCTTCTGATATGGTAAAGTCTTTTGCGTGGAGCACGATCTTTGATGTAGGTTTCTTCACGTTCAGCTGAGGATGAGAGAGAACGGGATTTAGATGATGTGAAAAGGAGAGTGGAAGTTATGGTACAGGAAATAACCGAAGCACTGGAAGAAGTGATGTTCTATTGGGGTTCTGGTGTTGCCTGGTTTTATTACGTCTAGCTTCTACCCGTGGCTTCGTTCGCATGGGAGTTTTTCCGCGTGGATACCGTTCCCGTAGGAATTTAAGGCTAAAAATAGCCTTTGTGTTATTTGAACTATGTAAATAACAAATTTAATTCATATCCATACATAGTTTTTGCGTGAAGAGTAACTCACTCACAAACGTTCGCAATATCAGTAAGATGAGATGACGGCCCTATGCAGCTGGATACAAACCTAACTACCTAATTGAAAGTATATTTTTAGCGGTTTGTACTGATCTTTAGTCAATTAATGTAATATATTTTGTAATTATTATTCATAGGCCCGTGTTTGGCCACTATTTCACCTGGCTGCTGGCAATGATGTAGTCTACAATGAACCTAGAAGTCGCCTATTCACTCTCGATTTATATTCGCCCAGGTTGTAGCTATCACAGTCATGCTAGCGAAGGAGGAGGCTGAACGCGTGAGGGAGGGACAGTTATCTTCCTCACGCCCCAGCCGCCGCGGGAAACGCCCCGGGCGTCGGGGATCACGAGCTGACATCCGGCCACCGTAGACGCGGGTCTGCGGACGGCGAGCAGGGGTAGCTCACCGTCCGGTAAGGACCAGACACGAGTCGGCGGCGCGTTGTGTTGCACGCGCGCCTCAAAGAGCAGTCAGCAGCATTGATGGGGCCCGATAGAGCCATTGCCTTACAGGGTTGCGGGAATTTTTCTAACGAGACACCGCGGCTTGAAGTCTGACGCCCGCTCTCCTCCACCCACGGCGGGAGAAGTCATGTGATGATTTTCCCACCCAGAGAAAAAAAAGGTTGTAGCTATCAGGAAGCACACACTACCAGAAAATGCCACACCGCTAAACTTCTCTCACAATGAAAGTATTCCATAACACTATGGTGTTTATTTTAGGAGCTCGTGGTTAAATAATAACAGCCACATGAGTCTATCTGTAAGGTTAAGCAACTCTTGCCTAGGTCAGACCTTGTATGGTTGGCCGTAAACCACATTTAGCCGCTAGTCCCGGCTGTCATTAGTACATACATATCGTCGGTCTAATTATCAAAATGCGTAACTCCAAAAAAAAAAAAAAGTATTTTAATGCCATCTCGTGCAGTATTTTATAATCTATACAATGGAATACTTCTTATTTCCCAAAAACGATTATACGATGAGGTATTACATTTATCAATCTATAAAAATAAAAAGTCGTACTGCATTTACACTTCCTAACTCCAAACACCGTGGCTAGAAAAGTTCGTACTTAAGTCAATTTTCTCACAAATACAATGCAATATTAAAAAAAAATCTCTATCAATTCTACCCTTAAATCACAAAGTGAAATATTGCAATAAATGAATAAATAAAACAGTTTTTTCTTGCTCCTGTGAAATTTACTCAAATGGAGTTACGACCTCTGATATTTAGCGTCGATATTTGACAGTCACTACGGGTATTAAGAAGCTAGAAAATTTGACACCAGTATTGCCGAAGGGTATCGTGTTACCCAGTTACTGGGTTGTGGAGGTCAGATAGGCTAGCTGCATCCGGTTAGACCGGAAGCTGACCCCAAAATAGTTGAAAAAGGCTAAGCAGATAATGACTGCATTTCATGACTCAAGGTTTACAAAAGATTAAATCCTAATGAGATTCCCAATCCTAATTTGTAAATAATGTCTGGGAAATAGATTTCACTTTCGTTTGATATGCTGTATGGTCACATAATAGCTGTGCAAACGACGCCATAATGCTAGTTTAATCGCTTAGAATGTCAGGCAGGCACAGGTCACAAGTGATACAACCTTCCGTACATAGACAAGCCTTGACCACTAGATTTCTCTATGACCAATAAAAAAAACTTAGTTTCGTTTTTTTTATATCTTCGTTTGTCACCGCTACACAAATCAACGATATTGTATTTATTATTTTGACTACGATAACTGATTTATGCCTTTGTTGTTATTTGAAAGTAGATTGTGTCAATATTTAGGCCTTGACGGGGCTGTTATGTCACGCCTAAAAATGTACAGACACGTAGGTTTTTGAGTCTGTTTAATTTATTTAAGACTTGCTTCTGTCCACGACTCCGTTCGCTTAGGAGGTTGATCCCGCGGGAATTCCGGGATAACCAGTAGCCTATGCGTTATTCAAAGATGTCAACTATCTACTCTTCTTCTTAATGTGTCGATGGCAAATTGCTAAATTGTCTGCCCAGAACTAGGCAACAAGTTTGACACAATCGGAAGCTTCCATCAAGTCCTGCAGTGAACAGTTAACAGGACACGCAGGACAGGAAATTAAAAGCGCCATGGTTTGCGGAGCAACATCACACACTCCAAGCCAGAGTCATCAATAAATCTACACCTGAACAGATTTTCTTTGCTATGGCTAACCTGGGTCCGCAGTATATTTAAAGACTTCCAATTCAACCATGCCAGTTCGTGTCCAGGTGGTAGATTCCCAGCTGGTGGAACGAATGGGCTTGGAAGGGATACACTTTCTCGCCACAGTTTTAGGAGCTCCTTAGACTGCTCACCAGTATGTGGGGTGACACAACAGGAAGCTCTTCGATTTTTCAGCCAAACTATATACTTACCAAATTTCATTCAGATCCGTTTTGTAGTTTTTGCGTGAAACAGTATCAAACATCCATACATTTATACATCCATCCGCACAAACTTTCACATTTATAATATAAGTAAAATACTCAATGCTTTGGGTTGTCTGATGTCAGAAGATTACATTTAGGCGTAAATATGACAAGACATAAGATAAGCAATGTTAGTGAGATTTCTAAAGCAGTTTATGCCTTGAATCCAACAACGCCGAAACTTGGGCGGCTTCCGTGGGCGATGTATCCATATTGAAAAAAAAATCTCTTTAGAGGATGACACAGATATTAGTTAACAATCGATATTAAAACAACGATATTTTTTGCAAAATAAATCCGTCCAGTTATAAATTTGTATATTTATTTATTTAGTTTATCAACGGCTTTTTACACTGACAATAATACTTAAATTCTTCGTAAATGGTACAAACATGAATTTACCAACTTTAATTTGAAACATTAATAATCGTTAAACGATGCCTTGATAAGTTTTGTAATTAACTGTCTTTATTGTGTAATGTAAAAAAAAACACATATATTATTCAAAAACCCACCCATTACACTATAATTGCCGGGAACCCATTCCAGAGACAAGCATATTTAGCTTAGTTGGAGGGGTTAAGTGGCAAAATTACTACTAATATGCCCTGTAATTCTACCCTCAATGCTAGCTCTCTCTTTTTTTTTTTTTTTTAAAAAAACTTCAGACGTTTTTTGAGTTTTTGATGAAAAGTGTACTTGAACAAATATGGATATTCTTAGTAACTTTAAGTACTACTCCGATGTGGAATTTAGACAGAATATAAGAAGCATGAATAAACCAAGCCCGAGTCAAACTCGAACAGTACAGCTAGAGTGGAATTCGCTACCGGAGACAGTTTCCTGATAGCTATAATATAACCTGGGAGTCTTTAAGTCAAGAGTGAATAGGTTACTTCTTGGCAAGCGTGCTTCATCTTCGACCACATCATCGCTTAAGATCAGGTGAGATTATGGTCAAACGCAAGCCAATCAACTATAAAAAATTGGCCAAGTGCGAGTCAGACTCGCCCATGAAGGGTTCCGTAGTAACTATGCCAAATAACTTTGTTTTTCATAGTATTTGTATGAGTTACAAAGTTATATTTGCGGTTTTAGAAAATATGCTATATCTCAAAAACTGCTGACCTGATCTCAGTCAAACTAATTTTGGTTGAAAGTTTACATTAAGAACTACAGCACCTATTTTTTTTAATTTTTCCTTCTATTATTATAGAAGTTAGAGAGGGGGGACGACACATTTTACCAGTTTGGAAGCGTAAATCTTTTAAACAATTGACTTTTAGAAAAAGTGATTTAAGAAACCTCAATGTCATTTTTAAAGACCTTTCTATAGATACTACACACGCATAGGTTTCATAAAAAAAAATCAGTTTCAGTTGAGGAGCCCCCCTTAATTTAATTTTTTTTTTGAAATTGTAAAGCGGTTCACAGAATACATCTATCTTTTCAAGTGTATAGTCCTAATAGTTGCGGAATAAAATGGCTGTGACATAGGAACGGCCGGACGGACAGACAGACAGACAGACATGACGAAACTATAAGGGTTCCGTTTTTGACATTCGGCTACGGAACCCTAAAAAGACCCCTTTTCAACTAGTTTCTACCCCACTTAGCAACAACCCCAGATGCCAGAAATGACGATTAAGTAGTCAGTTATGTAATAAACTAATAAACAAAACTTTCTACAACAGATAAAGCCCCCGCTCCCGATCCAAACCCACTTATCAACAAACCTTTGAGCCTTGACCAGTCAAGTTTATCATAAATTCATGGCTGTACAACACTCATACATAATAAATGTGTTAGTGGTAGTGAGAGAGTGGATGGGCCATCCCCTGTGACTTGTGACAGAGTTATTTAATGGATTACGTCAGAATTGTTGATTGGAAAGGGGGAACGACGGTACCTATAGAACTATGTACACATCGTACATGTAGTGTGTACCTTTCTTATGCTAATATGCGTGTTTAAAAAAAATGTACCCACATTAATTATTAAATCTCAATTGACCCTTAACATGTACCAAACTGCAAAGCAGTTTGACGACAGTTCCTGTGAAGTTGTATTTATTATAGATACGTAGTTATACTTACATATAATAATTAAGTTAAATACTACGGTAAGCTCACTAGTCGACTGATCGCACCAGCTATGAACATATACCTATGGAAATATAATGCTTCTCGAGTAAGTTTTTGAGGTGGATGTACTATATAACCTTATCTAACTTCTTAGTCTTACCAATCTTACTTCTTACTAATAAATGCGAACGGTTAAAAGAAAACAGGGTATAAGCGACATTTTGGACTAGTATTGTTTTGTAAGCCGACTGTTTCTTGTGTTCTCATTTTGTCATATTTCCCGATTGGAAAATTAAAAATTGTTTTAGTTTTCACGATGATTTAATAAAAAAAATACATCAGTTTTTCTAAAATTCTAAACTTGGAAAGGCTCTACTGAACATTTCTTTTTTTGTCGCTTAAACCGTCGTTTGATACTTATATGAATTTTTGTTACTCTTTTACGCAAAAATTACAAAACGGATCTGAATTCCTCGATTAACACAGGTTTTATCCTGTACAACACGTATTTTTCATCCCGATATATCCACTGGGTTGAGTTTTACGCGGGAAAAATTTCCGACGCAAACGAAGTTGCGTACAAAAGCTAATATTATAAAGCTGAATAGTTTGTTAGTTTAAACGCGCTAATCTTCAAAAGTACTGGGTGGATTTGTATCGAAGTAACTTGAAAGTTGAGGAAGGTTATAGGCTACTTTCTACCCGACTACAAAGGAAGGAGGGTTATGTTTTTATCGCGACTGCTAGTACAGTCGCCAGCACATCAAGCTATCCGAATCTTTCAAATTTACCCAATTGAGTTTGAATCTTATCGTGTTGTAATACTATTAAATTATTTTGACAGATTGGAGTAGGTTGATGTGCCGGCCACCGTACATAGAGGAAGCGAGTTTCAGACTACTACGGACTAAAAACCTACCCTGTTCCTTTAATTGCGCTTACGTTCTGGGGGTATCTCTTTAGAACATTTCGGCAACCCAGGCATCAGGCACGGGCCTTAGATGCCCGAGGAAAATAAATAAATAACATATGATGACCAACTTTACGTACCTATGCGCCATCCCATCTTCTCAGTACGGCGGGCTGTGCTGGGGCGGCAGCTGCAGGTGCGGAAAATCTCAAACGGCGCAAATACAACAACCTAATTGGTTGCTATATGTTTGAGCCGTTTGGGGTTGAAACGTTGGGACCATGGGGTCCGAGTGCGCATCGACTCTTTCGTGACATCAGCAAACGTTTAGTTGACTCTACAAGTGACCAGAGGGCTGGCCTTTTCTTTGGACAGAGAATCAGCATTGCCATTCAACGTGGCAATGCGGCCAGTGTTCTGGGCACTTTTCCCATTGATAGCGATGTTGATGAATTTTTCGATGCCCTATAATTTCTCTTTTATTTTCGCCTTTATTATATTTGTTTTTAATGTACATAATTAGGTTTAACAGTGTTTTACAAGATTAATCGAATAAATCGTACCTATGTTACAACAAATAATCAATGATTTTTGGTATTGAATACTTACTTAATAAATTATGTTACTTACTATTTCTATTGACTCATTAAACAAAGAAATTAGGATCTAATGTTTGTTCAGCATAATCTATCAAACAGTATTTATGGTCTTTTCGTCCTTATTTCATATCTAGGTAGGTTTTAATGTAATTGCTTTCAATCGATGAAGACTCAATTTAGGAACTATCTGTTTTCCTTAGGTACTGTAACATCATACAGACAAATAAAATTGAAACGTCTACCTGTGATTCCAAAATAACTGTCTGCTGTAGTGCTTAATAAAATATAGACTTGTATTTTTTCTGTCTGTCTGTTTCTCTGTTTGTCTGCGCTAATCTCTGGAACAGCTGACCCGATTTTATTTTTTTAGAGTTTACACCATTTGATTACACTCATACAATTACATAATAATAACAAGCAAAGGGGAATGAACATAAGTGTAACAAACAATTATAGGTAACTACAACACTAACATATGTTAATATAGTGAAATACAGTTAGTTAAATTGATTGCTATCTTACAAATAGGGTAAATACGCCAAATGTCGGCCCCCTAACGGATTTTCTGACTGGAGATCGCTCTGGCGCCATCAGTTTGCAACGAAGGATAGCTTCTGATGCGGTTTTGGATAGTTTCATATATCTATTTCGTGTTTATAGGCATAAGGTTGACATTTCTATTAAAAGAAAAAAGTATTAAGGTTTAGAAGAGTCGAGAACGAAAAAACCCTAAAGTCGGCCATTCACGGCCCATGGTCGGTCGCGTTTTTCCCAAATGTCGGCCGGGTATAGGATGTTTTAAATTAAGACAGTGACAAATATTATTAACTAGCTTTTGCCCGCAACTTCGTTTGCGTGGGAGGTTTTTCCCACGTAAATCCCGATATCATGGGAATTCCGAGATAAAAATATTCTATGTCCGTCTCCTGGTTCTAAGCTACCTCCATACCAACTTTCAGCTAAATCGGTTCAGCCGTTCTTGAGTTATAAATAGTGTAACTAACACGACTTTCTTTTATATATATATAGATTTGTGTGTTTATTTTTTGTTTATGTGTAAATGTATCTCTATATGGACTTTGGTCTGAAAAGAAAGTATTTTATATATGGTAATCGGACGGGGTAGCTGAAGAAGCTCGCGCTCGGACGCCCCGCCTTTTTAGGGTTCCGTAGCCGAATGGTAAAAAACGGAACCCTTATAGTTTCGATATGTCTGTCCGTCTGTCTGTCTGTCTGTCTGTCCGTCCGTATGTCACAGCCATTTTATTCCGAAACTATTAAGATTATACATGTGAAACTTAGTAGGTAGATGTATTCCGTGAACCGCTTTCCGATTTTAAGAAAAAAATATTTAAAATAAAGGGGGGTCCCATACATGGAACTAAAACTGAAAATATTTTTTTTCATGAAACCTATGCGTGTGTGGTATCTATAGATAGGTCTTTAAAAATGATATAAGGGTTTCTAATTTTTCATTATATTTTCATAAAATCAATCGTTTAAAAGATATTAGCTTCCAAAGTGGTAAAATGTGTGTCCCCCTCTAACTTCTATAATAATGGATTGAAAAATCTAAGAAAGATATATGTCTGTAGACCTTAATGTAAACTTTCAACCAAAATTGGTTTGAACGAAATCGGGTCAGTAGTTTTTGAGATACAGCATATTTTATAAAACCGCAAATATAACTTTGTAATTCATACAAACACAATGAAAAACAAAGTTATTTAGCGTAGTTGTCAAAATGTAAATAAGCTAGTTTTAAGAAATTTTTAAGGTTTATTTTTATTCGTCAAATAAATATACATATTATATTATATTATTATAGTTACTACGGAACCCTTCATGGGTAAGTCTGACTCGCACTTGGCCAATTTTATACCTTCAGCCGTGAGACGCGTCGAGCGCGGTGACTGATTCTCAAAAATAATCCTTATAGCATTATTCAGTATTCACGCGCGATGGCTTATTATTAGCGTATTTCATGTATAACTATAGTGTTTCTATACCGATTTATGTGATTCTTTTTTATGGAATAGTTAATAATGTTAACTTTTTCAATTAGGGGTTACTGAGAGTGTTATAAACGTAAGAGTAAACAAATATTATAATCAGAAAGCTTCGAACTGCTAAGCTATCGGGAGTTACACGTGTTATTGTGAGTCAACCATAAAAGATAGACATATGCTGTCGTGAGATATTTTTTATATAATTTTAAGGAGAACATTTCCGACTTGAAATGATTTCTGTGTAGCTTTAACCATAAAGGTTACTCGCGACGGAAGCTTAAAAAATGGAGTAACTTCTCCCGTTTTCCCAACATTTCCCTTCACTGCTCTGCTCCTATTGATTGTAGCGTGATGAAAAGTATACTATAATCAGCTCAGGAGTATGAAAAATAATTGTACCAAGTTTCGTTAAAATCCGTCGAGTAGTTTTTGTTTCTATAACGGTTATACAGACAGACAGACAGACAGACAAAAATTTTACTGATTGCATTTTTGGCATCAGTATCGATCCCTAATCACCCCCTGATAGTTATTTTGGAAATATATTTCATGTACAGAATTGACCTCTCTACAGATTTATTATAAGTATAGATATAATTTATTTTGGCAGGAGTCTAATATCACACTAAGTATACATTTTTAATTGTATTTGTTTGTTACTAAAATATATTTTTTTCCCTCAAAAATGTTAGGTACTAAAATTATAACAAAGTAAAACATCACAATAAAATAAAATACTTGTAACGTTGTTCACTTGTTCGTGGGACGCCAAATAGTTTAATGCGCGAATGGGCATCCCATGACGTATTGCCTCAAGAGCTTATTTTATTTTATTGCGATCGTAACTGCATAATTTTCTTTGCTTTCGCGAAGGCCTTGCATCTACCTGCTCTGTCATTGTAGTACCTTAAATTAAAAGCATTAAGTGAAAACGAACGAGCTTTTTGTCACGTGCAGGTTAATGAATCAATGAAAGTAAGTAAACTTCAAAGATTCACGACCAACCATTTATATTTTTTAAGCTAATAAACAAGGGTTTCATAGATAGCAAGTTCCAAAGAGCAATTTATATTTATATCCCAAATTCCCAAACCATAATTAGCTACCATAAATATGTTTTCAATATTGTCAATACATACATTAAAACTTAACTTCTTAATAATATTAATAAAATATACTTGTCATAATACATATTTAATTTAGAGAAAATAAGTTCCATAAATAAATTAAAAATGACAACCTTCCCACCCAATCAATGTAAAAATACAAAAGTAATCAGCCTGTATAGTGGCATCCGAATTTGAGGCTGGTCGACATTACGATCTTTAATATTTCTAATGTCGGCCCCTATTTCGTGTACCTTATTTCTCGGTATTCAACTAATATCACCCCGGCCGGTATTTGGCAATTAAACGTAAAATAGATTTATTTGCCTGTAAGCTTTGCAAATTCTCTTGTTAAACCAATGGAATTGGTAGAATTGGAATTTATAAAACAGACTGCATTTACTTTAAGTCGGCCACGGCCGAGATTCGGGTTTTAAATAAAAAATGGCGCTCTATTGACGGCCTCCTATTTTGCCCTTAAAACAATATGCAAAACGTTGAAAAAACCATCTCAAAATATAGTAAAAATAACGTTTTAGTGATAATAAAGCTCATAACAAAAAAAAGAAATGTCTTACCGTAGTAATATCAATTCCCGAAGTATGGATATTCACATCAAGTAAACTACTTTTAACGCAAACTTGACGCTTCAACGGCGCAGTCGCGACTTACGTTCAGTGGGCGAAGAGCGAGTGACGTAATCAAATAGTAACGGTTTGTACATATAGAGTATTAACTAAGGTTGTAATTCAGGTAGCAAAATTGTCACTTAATTACCTTTTGAATGAACGCAAGCTGAAAACGTACAGACGGCCGAAGATTGGGGGGGGGGGGCGACGTTTAGCGTATTTACCCTACTTTACTTAACTTTAATGAATATCAGGTAGAGAAAAAGTGTAATTGGGGGAATATTACCGGTTTTTTTATTGATAATAGGCTCGCGTTTGACCACCATCTCACCTGATGGTAAGTGATGATGTGGTCGAAGATAGAGCACGCTTGCCTAGAAGTAACCTATTCACTCTTGACTTAAAGACTCCTAGGTTCAGTGGCGGTACCTTCATATAAGCCCAAAAGCCCGGCATGCCTTACTAAAAAATGCTCGATAGAGAATCAATGTCAAACCCGAACTATTTAAAAGTTCGCGCGCTTAATTCTTATCAAAATAACACAATGAATCTACTGAGTACAGCTAAACTACTACGCATCGCGATTGTTCGCGCGCAGAGTTTCGCATTTGTAGCATCTAATGATCTACATATTGCTATCTCGCTTACACGCACCGGCTTTTACCGGGCTTTCAAATACTATATCTGTCACTTTCGCACTTATAGCGATGTGCCGTATAACGAGTTAGGCCTTAGGCATAGAACAAATCGATCACTATGGCAGATATAAGCAGGGCATTCGTATGAAGTTGCATGCGTATGCGTGACCTTGTCAGCTTGCCAACTCTGCAGTGTTGCCGTTTTAGCCACACGTTGAAAGATCTTGGAGATTTTTAACGTGTTTGGAAACATTTTTAACATTTATCAACAATAAAAACTAGCGACTTTTAAAATAACGAAATTAAATACAGTCAAAACCGTTTACAACAACATCATTTAGAACAACATACCGGTTATATAGACCAAAATCATAGGTACAAAATACTTTGTACCTTGAAAACATCACCGGTTATTACGACTATCGGTTTTTACAACCAAATATGAGTGGTCCCTTGGATGTTGTTATAACAGATTTTGACTGTATTCAAGCAATATCTTAAAAATAAAAAAAAATTAGCTAGATTTTTCATATACCTGGCGACTTTTTTTGCCTAAATGACAACACTTGAGTAGTTCCCGACATCCTAGAGTGCAACTAACTTCACTTCAGTTTCATTTGCTTGAGTGAAAAAAGCTGTTAAAGTTTTCTGTTTGTTTTCTAAGATTTTCTCAGTGATACAATTGTTTTGGTGATTTACCTACAACAATGGAGGTAATTGTACCTTGTGAGGATTTAAAATGCGTTCAAGTTTTGATTGGCGAAGATAAGGTAAAATCTTTAAACTTTGCTCAGAAAAAACAGTTAATTTCTTCATTAAAACCGACGCCTAATCTGTGTATTTCTCAGACTAGTAAATCGCATAAACGAAAATTTAATAGATCAGTCAATCATTTCATTCATGAGAATAACCTCGAAGATGCCTTTCCCGAGCTGTTAAAGTTAGCGTATCTTGTTGTAACTATTCCGGCTACAAGTTCTTCCGCGGAACGTGCTTTTTCGTCTCTTAAACGTATCCATACCTATCTGAGAAATACACAAGGTCAAGAGCGTCTTTCCGAATTATCAATGATAGCTATTGAAAAACAGTTGTTGGTAGAATTAAAACGATCACCAACATTTTACTCTGATGTAATTAAATCATTTCTTAAGAAAGATAGACGATTCCAATTAGAATATAAATAATTTATTTAAATTCCTTATTACATTCTATCTCGCTATTTTTTAACTTTCGTTTTGTAACTTTTTGTTTTGTTTTTTTTTTGTCTGTAACCTGGGTCCTGTTACGAAGGAAGCAACTACTTACCATAACTTTGTTCCCTCAAGCAATGGCGGCTTTTTTCAAAGCCACCGGAGGTATGCAATTGCTGATATGTTTATTATATTCAATCTAGCACTAGCATGCCTTCAGTGTGCTTTGGTTACCTCATTCACCGCGCACGACAAGCAAGAGTGAAATTGAAGAAAGAAGAGGAAAGAAGAAGATGGATGAATTCACTTTTAATTTATTGTACCTAACCAGTAGTTTATGAGAAAATTGCGATGATACATACGTAGGTACCTACATACTCAGTCGAAAACTGAACTTTCTTTTTTTGAAATCGGTTAAAATTTTATTGGGCTTGCGTTATTTTGAAACCCTAGGCTCGCCACTGCCTAGGTTACAGCGATCAGGAAACACAGACTCCGGCAGGAAATTCCACTCCTTAGCCGTACGCACAATGAAAGTATTCCCAAAACATTTAGTGCGTATGGGTGGGATGTCCACCATGTAACGATGGCGCATCGCCATTTGTCTTGTAGTCCGATGATGGAACGGGCTTGGTGGAATTAGATTGTGTAATTCCATCGCACACTCCCCGAAATGTAACCGATAGAAAACCTATAGACTTGCAACTCGTTTTTGAATTCATTAAACCATTATTCCGCGGACATTGATGTGGGTTACACGTTTACTTATTTATACATTTTTTTTCTACACACTTATATTGTAATGTGTGACTGTTTTATGTCCCAATAAAGTAAAATAAAATAGCGGATTACTCAGTAGATGTTTGAATATTTTAGATCGGAACCGACCAAGCGAGTCCAAATGAACATCTATGAGATCTGAATATTTATTTAACACTCTACGAAGAGAAGATCTAGAACTTCTACTGTAATATAGAGGAGGTTCGTCAACGTTATCGTCATCAGCTTAGCCTCTGCCCAATTATATTGGGTTCAGCCTCCAGTCTAACGGGATGCAGCTGGGTATTAGTGTTGTACATGGAGCGTCTGCCTATCGGAACTCCACAACCCAGTAACTGGGTAACATATCGTGTTACCCAGTTACTGGGTTGTGGAGTTCAGATAGCTTCTCCTTAGCCAGACCAATGTCAGATTTTCTGGCTTCCAACTACCCGTACGACGGTCAAAGATGTTCTAATGACAGCCGAGACCAACTGCGTAACTGATCGTATCAGATTTATTACGATCAGTTACAATTTGACACAGATCAGCCGCAGCTAAATTAACATGAATTACAGCTAATTAGACGTTAATTTTGATTCTTAATATCGCAGACGGATGTCAAGCGTTCTTTGTGATTAATTTAGTGCAAATGAGATGAAATGCTAATTATTGGTACTTACAAAAGATAGTAGATAATTACTTAAGTAGTGACCTATTATAAAGTTATTCATCCTTACTAATATTATAAATGCGAAAGTAACTGTCTGTCTGTGTGTTATGCAATCACGCCTAAACTACTGAACCGATTTAAATGAAATTTGGCACGGACATAGTCTAGAGCCTGAGAAAGGACATAGGCTGCTTTTTAATGCGGTTATAGAAATTACGTCATTTTTAAAGCTAGAAGCTTGAAACTTATTTATGTAGGTATGACTTTTATTTTCAAAATAATTAGTCTAAAAAATTAAAAATGCTGCCGAAAGTCACTATTTTGCGCGAACGAATTCGCGGGTACAGCTAGTAGTATATAAATACAAATAAATTTTAAGTTTCTGTAAAATCCAAATAACGGTGTGTTCTTAAGTATTTTTTTTTTCAATTTAAAAGATAACTAGCACTGTGGGTAGAATTCACATGACTAGCAATCTTGTTAACCCCTTCAACTAAATAGGCTTGTCTCTGGAGTGGGTCACGGCAATTGTGTAATGGGTGGGGTTCGAACCCGGGACCTCCGAGTGACGTAACTTGTGATGTGATGCGACGTTTAATTGTAGTTATTTTCCCCATACCAAATCACAAACAAACCATTTTTTGTCCGTCTGTTTATCCAGGCTACTCTAGAACGGCAGTAATTTCGGTGTTATTTGGCTGTAACAAACGGACATATCTACATGACAAAGTCACGAAAACAATGGTACGTAATTTCTGCCTGGGTTGCGAAAATGGTCTTACGAGATACCGCGGCCTTAGAACGCAAGGGCAACTGAAGTAACAGGGTAGGTTTTAAGTCAATACAAGTCTGACACTCCCTTCCGCTCCATCTAGAGTGGGACGAGACATTTGATGAATTTCCCCCCGAAAAAAAAAAAAAAAAGCTACTTTTACTTTTTAGCAGTCTCGAATATTGACCATAACATGTAACATAATATATTCGCCATAATTTTTTTTTTCTTGATGATTGGCTCATTTTTTACCACCATCTCACTTGATGGTAAGCGATGATGTGGTCGAAGATGGAGCATGCTTACTTAGAAGTAACCTATTCACTCTTGATTTAAAGACTCCCAGGTTTTAGCTATCAGGAAACACAGACTCCGTCAGACTGGAGTAAGTACCAAAACAAGTTAGTTTTGAGGAAAACCGTCGAGTAATTTTATCATTGACTACCAGATGCACGGGGCTTCGCTCCCGTGGGACTGTATCACGTTAAAAACACAACCCTCATTTTTTGCAGTCGGGTAAAAAGTCTAAAAATCCTATAACCTTAGATAGATAGAATACTCTTTATTGCACACCAATAATTTAAGCACAACTAATTCACAATACTGCTCAATATGGTTACAATGGCGGTCTTATCGCTAATAGCGATATCTTACAGACAACCTTTGGATGGACTTTAAAAAAATAAAACAAAGAGGAGTGAAAAACCTTCCTCAAGCTTCAAGCTACTTCTATACAAAATTTCATTCAAAACCATTAAGTACTTCCGAAGATAAGTGCGTTCAAACAAACAAACTTTCCCGCTTTTCAACCGACGACAAAAAGAGGAGGTTATCAATTCGACGCGTATATATATTTTTTTTTTTAATGTATGATCATCGATTACTCGAAGACGGCTGAACCGATTTGGAAAATTCTTTTTTTGATTGAAAGGGTATACTTCGATATTGGTCCCATTTTCATAAACGTCAGGATCTGATGATGGGATCCTGGAGAAATCGATGGAACTCTTCAAATATTATAGGCACACCTATGTCGTTTTGGGTATTTATTATAGTAACTTGTGCAGTTGCTCTCTAAAAGTACCATTTGAGGAAGTGGAACTGATGATGAAGACCACAGATGGCCGCCGAAACTACTCAATAATAAGTATTGAGTGGATTGCGATTCGATTACTTGAATATGGATGTTACGCACTTTATGCTCGTCACAATGCATATGGTGATGTAGAGCTGATGGTGAAGTACCAGGAGAACTCCTCAACAATTAACGGCCCAGCATTGGGAAAAGCAATATTTTGTGAAAGGTTATAAGTAGTTGATAATTAGGCTCTTGTAACTAGGTAAATTAAAAATAGACCAACTTAAAAGAGTGAAATAAAAACTTTTTACCAAAAAATTAAACCGACTCCCATAAAACACTGCCAAGTGAAAAATAACTTTAATTTCGGAAATCGGTGCCAAAAACGAAAATACAAAACTAAAGACACCGACTACCGAAATTAAAGTTATTTTTCACTTTGCAGTGTTTTTTGGGAGTCGGTTTAATTTTTTGGTAAAATTTTTTTAATATTAGTACTTAGATGTCTAGTGCAGGCGTTCCATTGCGCGTAGCAATTTGTGCAAGAGATTGCGTTGCGGTTAAATCAAGAAACAAATAGTTTCTAATTAAATAAAAAACAACCGTTTGAAATGGGATGAAAATAAGTTCCATTTGTTTATGAAAATAACCTAGACGGGCAGGTTAACCAGGGTTTTAAATACCAAGTCAATGATGTGACGTCTTTTTTAGGGTTCCGTAGCCGAATGGCAAAAAATTCGTCATGTCTGTCTGTCTGTCTGTCCGTCATTCGTATGTCACACCATTTTATTCCGAAACTACAAGGACTACACAATTGAAACTTGGAAGATGTATTCAGTAAACGATATTTTTACAAAAATAAAAAATAAACTTTAAATCTCCATACATGAAATTGGAACTAAAAAAAAATATATTTCATCAAATCTACACGTGCAGGGTGTCTTACATAGGCCTTTAAAAATGACATAGAAAACCACTTTTTCTCAAAGTAGTTTGAAAGATATCAAAATTCAATGCACCAAGACACACTGCGCTATTTAGAGATTGCAAATACTTGACGAACTATGCATGAGCTATAAACTTCAGGGTTAGTGGTTGAGCAACGAAATACGAGAAGATTACATGTCGAAACTTAATTACTGATCAACTCAATTTGCATATCTAAACGAAATATGTGTCTCATAAGCCACAATATTAAAAAAAAAACCTGTATCTCAATCTTTTTATAGCCTGAAAATAATTTTAACCATCAAAATTTGGGTTTAAAGCAGAGCTTACAACGTTTTAATAACTCCAAATACCTAAACAAGAGACCGTAATTAGGCAATAATATAAATGACCTACTGAGATGTACATCAGAATCGAGCTATATTGTCCCCACTCGTCATCAACAATGCACTTACATTGATACAAAATTATGGAAAATAGGTAAATGGATTTGACTTTGGAAGCAGTCTGACGCAATGTATGATATTGAAATGTGTGATGAACTAATAAATGCCACCAGCTGACGTCAGACTGTTAGAAAAGTGATTTGTATTTTTTTTTTATCATACAATTCAAGCATACACCCTAATTTTCTTCCCACCCTCATTTTTCTTCACAACCTCATATCGGGCACTATACTCTTTTTTCATTAACAATAGGCTCGCTTTTAACCAACATCTCACCTGATGGTAGAATTTGCATATGGGTGAGATGTCTAGCTATTAGGAAACACAGACTCCGGCAGGGAATTCCATTCCTTAGCTGTACGCACAATGAAAGTATTCTCAAAACGTTTTGTGCGTATGGGTGGGATGTCCACCATGTAACGATGGCGCCTCGCCGTTTGTCTTGTAGTCTGATGATGGAACGGACTTGGCGGTGTTAGATTGTGTAATTCCATCGCACACTCCCCGAAATGTACCCGATAGAAAACTGATACACTTGCAACTCGTCGTCGATGTTCAAGGCTCTGGAGCTTTGACGCGACCAGTGCATCATTGCCTATGAGTCTCTTGACCCGTTTCTCGATAGACTCACGATAGAATTGTCTTATCTTATGATTTACTATCAATTTAAACAACAGTTCCTAATCGGATCTTGATGTCTCTGGCCTTAAAGCTATGATCGTCGTTTGAACACCCACATAATACAACACTATCCACATAAGTATTCCGTAGTATGTTACTAACAATTGCATGTCGATATTCAAGATTAAAACATAGGCCCGGGTCGGCTCATTGATGGGTGACTTATCGAGATTATTTCCCACAAAAGAAAATCAATTTTCGCTGAAAAGGAACTTTTTAGAGTAAAGCATTCCACCCATTCGCACAAAACGTTTCGGGAATACCTTCATTGTGCATACGGCTGAGTGGAATTCCCTGCCGGAGTCTGTGTTTCCCGATAACTATAACCTAGGTGTATTTAAGTCAAGAGTGAATAGGTTACTTTTAGGTAAACGTGCTTCATCTTCGACCACATCATCGCTTATCATCAGATGAGATGGTGGTCAAACGTGAACCTATCATTAATAAAAAGAAGCCACGGGCAGAAACTATGTAATTACTTATCTTTAGCTATCTTTTACGAAAGGATTAAGCTATATTTTGGGATAAACATTTTTATTTATTTTTTATACTTCCATTAGGAAGTTTTTAGTAACAGTCTTGAGTTTAGATATTTTGATCGTTTCGGTGGAAAAACCATCAAATGACTCCTCCTGCACCTGGTGGAGCGGAAGGGAGTGTCAGACTTCTACTGACTAAAAATCCCGGATATTTAACCTGATTGGTTGATGTTATTAAACATGACCCCCCTAAGGTTTATCTGAAAACCACTGCCTACCACCAAGAAAACAGGTGTGAAGTTACGCTCTGTTAGAAAAAAACGGCAAAATGCAAATTCAAAATCAAAACATATCGAGTGAACAAAATAAATCAGAAAAGCTTTTTAAAATTCAAATAGGTTATCGACCGTGGCAATAGAGAAACACTAAACTATTTTTATGCTAATTCCCGCCATACCGTTCATAACGGTACAAATCAAATCATTGTCTATGAATAACTCTATGATAGAAACTTGTTTATGATACGGTATCGATCTAGTTTTTATTAGGTCACATAATGTTTTAATAAAGACCACGAGTTATATGTTGTTTTGATTTGTTTATTTTTCTCGGACCAACGTTAAATGTGTTAGAAATAAAATAGTATATTCAAAACATTTGCCAAGTACGAGTCAGACTCGCCCATGGGTTCCGTAGTAGCTACGCAAAATAACTGTTTTTCATAGTGTTTGTATGAACGTGAAAGTTATATTTGCGGGTTTGAAAATCTGCTATATCTCAAAAACCGCTGACCTCAAACCAATTTTCGTTGAAAGTTTTCATTAAGATCTACAGCGTACATCTTTTTTAGTTTCTTTTTTAGTTAATTATTAAAAAAATGTGGGTTTTACCACTTTGGAAGTGACCATATTTTAAACGATTGTCTTTAAGGAAGGTTTAAGAAATTTCAATGTCATTTTTAAAGACTTGTCTATAGACACCATACATAGGCTTGATGAAAAAAAAATTAGGTTCAGTTCCAAGTACGAGGAGCCCCTTAATTTTATATTTGAAGTGTTCTGTTTTTTGCCATTTGGCTACGGAACCCTAAAAACAGTAAAAACTATTCACTGATTTTATTTATGAGTTTCTTTCTAGTTCCGAAGTTTGTTTTTATTACAGAGCTGATAAATCGTTGTTGTGTTCTTGTCCAATGAAATTACTTACACACTATAAATCTTGTCCAGGGACGCGCTGGGGCTCTGGGTTAGTAGGTAAGTAGTAGACAAATGGATGTTTGGATGTTCAACCCGCATGACAACTAGGTAAAATATAATTGCAGTGTTTCTTGTAAGATATTTAAGTTGGAGAAATACAAATAAAGAAACCATTTAATATGTGTAAGTGATCGCGGTGTACTTTTCATTAAATGAGGAATCGTTGTTACTGATATTTATCAATGGTTGCAATAAGTAGAAGTACGTAAGTACCATATCCGGGGTTGCGGGAATGTTCTAACGGGATACCACGGCCCCGGAACGTAGGGGCTACTGAAGGAGCACAGTGGATTTTTACTCAGTAGAAATGTGACACTAACTTCCGCTCCACCCACAGCGGGGGGGAGTCATTTAATGATATTCCCACCCAGAAGAAAAGTACCTTATCCAAACTAAGTTGATTAATTAATTTGCTCTTTTGTGATATTACTTATAGAGAGCAGTGGCAGTCCAGTGATTACAGGCACGAATTAGCAGTTGTATGTTATGGGCCCGAAGCCAATCAGGTACATTATTGCCTGTAATTGCTGTACTCAAACTGAAACTCAAAATGTTTTATTTCACATAAGCCTACATGAGCACTTACAAAACGTCAGCAGTTAGAGCACGGTTCGAAATTGGTCGTTTTCTATGGAGAAGAACCGGCAAGAAACTCCACAGTTATTCTTTTCAAATCAAAATATAATTTTGACAATGTATCCTTAATACAGGTTGATTAGGTATGAGAGGACAGTATAGACCAATTAATACAGCACAATGGAATTACAAATATAGCTACGGAACCCTAAAAATAAAACAAAAAGAAAATCTGTCAATCTCTCAGGATTATCTCAGGATGGATTATCGTAGGGAAAAATAAAAAGACACACTCACGAAAGTGGAGTTGTTAATACACTAGTCGACAACGCAATTACAATAAGCCAGGGAAGCCACGTGTGCAGAAGGAAGGAGTCATCGCCAAGCAGTCATGTCTTCAACGTAGTCCCGAATCTTATAATACGCTTTTTTTATAAGGACATGTTTGACGTGGATTTTAAATTTTCCCTTGCTAAGGTCTGTAACTCACTACTCTCAAATCGGTGAAGATAAACATAGTGAGGAAACCAGCACATCCTAATACCAAACATTCGAAGATATGCGATAACCACCAATCCATTCTGGGCCCTCGTGGTGAATTACGGCTCATGGCCCATTCCCTCTTTTAGAGAGGAGACCACTGTCGCAGCAGAGGAAATATTAACTCTCTTGACCTCAATCTCGCCTGATGGTAAGCGATAGATGAGGTCTACGATGGAACGAGCGAGCCCAGAAGATGCCTGTTTACTCTTGCCTTAAAGGCTGAAAGGTCATAAGTGGCAGGGAACACAGAAGCCGGCAGAGAATTCCACAGTTTGGCTGTGCGCACAATAAATGTGGAGGAGAAGCACTTGGTACAACAAGACGGTATATCAAACAAGTCTGGGTGGTACCCAGCCGTGCGTCTGGTAGACCGGTAGTGAAAGGGAGATGGAGGAATCAGGTCATATAGACTGGCAGCCTAAGCAAAAATAGAGTTATAAACTCCACCTGTTTTTCGGATTTCATTTTCATGATTGTGAATGTGAGGACTATGTAGGTTATTGTTTCTTCTTTGTGTTATTTTCATTATTAATTTATTTGATGTTGTCTGGCAGTTTGAGTACTTATGTGGTCTACCCAAATGTCCTTAGTTCGGTATTGTTCGTCAAATCGTTGAGCTCCTTATGTTATAAGTTGAGCTACACGATAACTAACAAATGCTGGCGCTGTCTGGACAGGTGCTTATTTCCTCAAAAGAGCACCACAGACACACCTACATATGAACAGTTTTTTGTTTAACCACGACGTTTAAATGCACTAGTTAATAATTCATCCAGTTTATAACTGACGTAAGTTGTTGACCTCACAGTGTATGATTCATAGTCACTTAGAAGGTAAATATTCCAATTAATACGCATTGTAAAAGGTAAATTTGAATTGAATACTCCCGAGTATATTTACTTGCGATTTAATTCGTATGTAGATATGTGATATTTGCAAGAATTTAAATAAGTGAACTAGTATTTAAATATGAATTTAAATTATAGACTAGATTGTTTATAATACCTTGGTTTATTATATTATACGTATGCGAGGATATTTTTATTGTTATTACATATTATGAGCAGTGGTGGTCGGTTCCAGTTACAAGTATTAGGTCGTGAGTTCAATCCTAGTTTGGTGCATTACTTTGTGTAATTTATAAAATTACCATTGCTCTCAATACAGTGAATGGAAACATCGTCAGACGGATGGATAGAAGGACATCGCGAAACTATAAGAGTTCCTTGTCGACTATGAAACCCTTAAAATACTAGAACTACCTCAAAAAACAACAATGCATAATGTACAAGTTTTGTTTGCAAACTTTTGATCAATATCTACCTAATACTGGCATGCACCACCCAATTAATTGCGTATTATATGCGACAGAGCAGAAAAATTCTTCAACATATTAAGGAAAGGGAATTGAGGGAGTTCCTCTCGATTGCTTCTAATGACTTTACCTATATGTCTATCTTCCAAGCATACATTTAACATATTCAAAAACCGGACAAGTGCGAGTCACACTCGGTCACCGAGAGGGATCCGTATCAGGGGACGATAATTTTTTGATATTTTTCATTAAAAATAAGAATATATAAACCTAACTTGAACCTTCAATCTTCTTCAATTCTTGAATCTTCAATTTTAAATTTGGACCCCCTATATGACTATTCTTTATGACTTAATTAATTATTTGGTACTATATAACGATGTTACTGGCCAAATTTTATAGTTCTAGGACAACGGGAAGTACCCTATCAAGTTTGATTCCCTTGAGTGTATAAATATGCATTTTTGCGGCATAAACGGCCGTATCTTTGTTTATATAGAAGTTTAATTTTTTCACAGTTTCAAGACACTGTAGATCTGAGTATATGGTTAAATTTCAACTCATTATCTCCACGCGCTCCGAAAATAAAGGGTCTTGACCGACAGACGGAAAACAAAGTGATCCTATAAGGATTCCGTTATTTTCTTAAGAGATACGGAACCCTAAAAATGAAGAATCTATTTTCAACAATATAGGTAGGTAGTATAATTACATATCCATTGGATAAGGAAAATGCATTATATAAGTTATGCATTCAATGTAGATAAAAATTGCCTTTTATAGCATATCATTAAAATGAGTAGGTACCTTAATATATATATATATGTACTAGCTTTTGCCCGCGACTTCGTCCGCGTGGAATGGAAAACTTTGGGCGAAACTTTGGGCTAACGTTAAATTTAACCCCGATTTTGAAGCGTTCTTCATTGGCGCTCCGCTCCTATTGGCCTTAGCGTAATGATATATAGCCTTTCTCTATAAATTGACTATTTAATTAAAAAATAATTTTTCAATTCGAACCAGTAGTTCCTGAGATTATCGCGTTTAAACAAACAAACAAACTCTTCAGCCTTATATTATTAATATAGATAGCTGTTGCCCGCGACTTCGTCCACGTTTCCGTCGTTTTTCGTAAAAAAAAGTAGCCTATGTCCTTCCTCACGGTTCAGTGATTTTGATGTAACAGACAGATTAACCTTCGTAATTTAGTAGGGAAATATAATATGTCAATCTATAATACTGTTGAAAAATATCGCAATACCGAACCGCACAATATTATTGTTAATAGCTGTGCCCGCGACTCCGTCAGCGTGTAACTCCTTGCGTGTTATTAAGTTAATGTATTGGTAATATTGTTTAGATCACGTTCACATGAGGCTTAAGTACCTATAGAACGAAAATACTTCAGCGCAAAGCTTCCGGGTAAACTATGTTGAAAGTTGACCCGTCCCGCACGTGAACATAAAGATTTCTAGAAATGCTAACCCGGGAAAGAGCGACGCACGGTGGGCTGAAAAACGGCTTTCATAGACTTAGGCATTTTATTTTGCAAGTGCCAGTTTTTGTGCCGGATATCACTTCTATTTGTTATAACAATATACAAAAATGACACCAGAATTGATTCTGCACAAAAACGAAGGAATTATAATTTTTTTACGAAAATTTTGTATGGAGCTAGTATGAAAAATCGAAATATCTCTGAAACGGCAGCGATAACCGTAATATCCTTATAGGAGGTTTTAGTACTAATTATTTATGATTTTTTGACATACGTTACATAATGGTTGTAGATGCCTTTTTTTTTAAAATCGTCAAAATATTTTTATTTATTTTTACATATTAAACGTTCCTTTTAGTGTTTAAGTTGAAGAATTCAGAGCTTTAACAACTCTTAACATAAAATAGCATCACCCCTATAGACCTGAAGGACTAGACAGAGGTGTGTAGTATCTTGTTGATCTTGTAAGATTTCCAACAATACCAAATAGTTGAATATCAGTGTCAAAGTGCCCATGCTGTCGCTTCTTTTAGAAAGATAGGGGAATGAAATTGTTAATTGATCATACCCTAAAAGTATGATTACAACATAACCGGACACATAATAATATCGACACAAAAGGAATTTTAAAACCTTGCATACGTTCAAAATACAAAATAACATATTGTGTAGTCATCTAATGAGTCTGATGACAAGTAATTAAGTAATTAGAATGATGGTTGTAGTCTTCTGATTCTAATGAGCCTATTAAGTGATTAAATGATTTGAAATATCTCGCAACAATACCAACTAAGAACTGCATTCACCTTTTTATAATTAGTGAGCTAATGTGATTTGCTAATGTTGATTAGTTCTACTATGAGTTCTACGAAATGTTTTTGACGATTATAAATTTTTATTATCATATCTTTTATAACTTTAATGAGGGTAGTTAACTAATTATTGACTTTATACAATAAAAGGGCTATAATTTTGTTCCATAATTTAGATTGTTCACAACCGTGTAACTGCTAACACTAAAACTATTTGCTTAGCGACTACAAAATCTTAGAATGGAAAGTTTAATCACCAACTTAGATTTGTTTGTTCTTCTAAAAAGTGAGTGTCCTTCATTTAATCATGAAGTATTGTTTAGTGCAATTGTGTCCCGCATAGGCGATTGCCTTTCTGCCGAAGATCAAGTAACTCTCAAAGAATTTTGCCGGAGATTCACGCGAGCTGCTTTAAACAGGTGGCAGAAATCTAAACGATTCTTTGATAAGTTTAGAAATACGTACGGAGAGTGGTTGCAAGCAAATATTGATTGGCCGAGTTGCGTGCAAACTTTAATAAATCAAGAACCAACTGTTGATGAGATACCAAGAGCACGCTCAGTCTCTCCAGAACCTTCGACATCATCGACTGTTGGAACAATGACAAAAAGGTCCCGAAAACCATTCAAAGATCTGGGAAGCAAACAGAAAAAGAGAAGATCTAGTGAGCACATAGGCGAGGATTCCTGTGAATTGGCATATGCAGCTGCAGCACGTTTAAAAGAAGAAGGTTATGAAGATATCGCATCTGTAATCAATTATATGATCAAAAATCCAGAAGCTGCCGTTAAAATCAAGGAAAGCATTAAGAAAACAGTAATATTTACACCAGAGAAAGCACTTGGATTGCTTCTTTCACTTAAGCTTTCAAAGTGGCAATATATTACGTTGCGAGAGACTGCCATTCGGGAAGGTGCTAAGGATATTTACCCATCCTACTATAAACTGCAACAAACTAAGCTTGCATGCTACCCTCCTAATCAATCAGTATCAGTTACGGATTCATCAGCTAGAATTACACTTCAAGCTTTACTTGACATCACGGCGAAGCGGATTCTTCAAAGTCTTTCTGATAATGTGGAAAATAAGCAGTTAAAGCTGATATCGAAGTGGGGATTTGATGGTGTTTCCAATCAAAGCCGATACAAGCTGAAAATGGACGGCGAGCATGATGATTCAAGCATTTTCATGACCTCCTTGGTGCCACTGAAACTGACAGATGGAGATAATACTATATGGACAAACCCGAAACCATGCTCAACTTTTTATTGTCGTCCGGTTCAGTTCACTTTTGTAAAAGAAAGCCATGCAGTTGTCATTGATAACAAAAGAAAAATGGATGAGGAAATTGAGGCCCTTAACCCCACAGAGTGCATTAATAGTAACAGGGTGACTCATAAACTAATGATGACAATGATCGACGCAAAAGTCTGCACGTACCTTTCTGAAGCTAGATCAAATGCATCATGCTACCTGTGCTTAGCAAAACCAACAGAAATGAACCACTTAGATGCTGTAACATCAAAAACTGTGTGTTCTGACATATATGAATTTGGCCTATCATCCCTACATGCCCGTATAAATTGCATGGAATGTCTGTTACACATTGCGTACAGACTTGACTTCAAACAGTGGGCAGCAAGAAGTAATGAGCATAAAGATATGTTACAAAACAGAAAAAAAAACATTCAAAATAAATTTAAAGAGGAGCTCAATCTGTTAATTGATATAGTAAAACGAGGCTCGGGAACTACCAATGACGGGAATACCGCAAGGAAGTTTTTCGAGTTTCCCAATAAAACTGCAGCTATTACTGGGTTGGATCAAAACCTGATAAAAAGATTTGCTGTTATTTTGCAAGCAATAACATCTGGTGAGAAGATCGATGTCATCAAATTTAAAGATTTTGCTCGCAAAACAGCAGAAAAGTACGTGGAATTATACGACTGGTACTACATGTCATCAACCGTACATAAACTATTAATACACGGAGCTGACATAATCGAAAAAAATGATATTGTCCCGATTGGGACTCTCTCGGAAGAAGCCTCAGAGTCTCGAAACAAAGATTTTAGGAGGTTCCGGGAACATCATTCGCGGAAAAGAAGCAGGCAAGATTCTAATCAAGATATCCTAAATATGCTTGTTGTTTCTTCGGATCCTTTTCTAAGTGCACAAAGGCCGAAGTTAGATGCCAAAAGGAAGACAACCTTTTTTGCTGAAACTCTCGACCTAATACAGTTTCCGGAAACTGAGTTCGAGTTTGTAGGTATATCCGATCTGGATTCTGACTCGGAATTGGAGTCCGACAACGAAAGTTGTAAAGAAAATTTGTAAAATTTAATTATTTTTCTTTATGTTCTTTTGTTATTTATGTTAGTTTATTGTACCAATATGTTTAGTTAATAATTTCATAAATTATAGTTTCAAATATGTATTTTGTATAATTGAATTTATTAGATATTATTTTTGTTACTTCTGTTTTATTTAAATTACCTATCAATAAAAAGTTTATATACAGTCTTTTTTTTTCACATATTCTTAATATTTGGGGAAAAAGCATGCTTCCTAACGATGTTCTTAACTTTGACACAGTTCATGGATCGTTTTGAACAGTTTCATATGTTAAAATAAATAATGTTAGTACTATAATCCCCTATAAGGATATTATTATTATTATGTGTCCGGTTATGTTGTAATCATACTTTTAGGGTATGATCAATTAACAATTTCATTCCCCTATCTTTCAAAAAGAAGCGACAGCATGGGCACTTTGACACTGATATTCAACTATTTGGTATTGTTGGAAATCCTACAAGATCAACAAGACACTACACACCTCTGTCTAGTCCTTCAGGTCTATAGGGGTGATGCTATTTTATGATAAGAGTTGTTAAAGCTCTGAATTCTTCAACTTAAACACTAAAAGGAACGTTTAAATATGTAAAAATAAATAAAAATATTGTGACGATTTTTAAAAAAAAAAGGCATCTACAACCATTATGTAACGTATGTCAAAAAATCATAAATAATTAGTACTATAACCCCCTATAAGGATATTACGGTTATCGCTGCCGTTTTAGAGATATTTCGATTTTTCATACTAGCTCCATACAAAATTTTCGTAAAAAAATTATAATTCCTTCGTTTCTGTGCAGAATCAATTCTGGTGTCATTTTTGTATATTGTTATAACTAATAGAAGTGATATCCGGCAAAAAAACTCGCACTTGCAAAATAAAATGCCTAAGTCTATGAAAGCCGATTTTCAGCCCACCGTGCGACGTACAACTGACCATGCGAGAAACAACTGACACCGAGATCTACTCCAGCAACACGAAAAGTCTGCCCTTGAGCCTTATTAATTGTCATTGCATAACACACCGATACTGGGAATTGCGTTCTTTTAAATTGGAATGGAAAATTATTTGGTATTATGGGAATTCTGGGAATAAAGACGGTTTCTCCTGCACCGCAACCTGTTAAAATTTGAGCCTCGATTATATTTTGTTGCAACTGGGTTACTTTTAGCCGAGTTCCATTGCAAAGTTGTGGTGGTTTTAAATTTCGGAGCAGAATAATAATCAGAAAGCTTCGAACTGCTAAGCTATCGGGAGTTACACGTGTTATTGTGAGTCAACCATAAAAGATAGATATATGCTGTCGTGGGATATTTTTTAAATAATTTTAAGGAGAACATTTTCGTCATAAATGATTTCTGTGTAGCTTTAATCACTAAGGTTGCACTCGCGACGGAAGCTTAAAAAATGGAGTAACTTCTCCCGTTTTCCCAACATTTCCCTTCACTGCTCTGCTCCTATTGATTGTAGCGTGATGAAAAGTATACTATAACCAGCTCAGGAGTAAGAAAAATAATTGTACCAAGTTTCGTTAAAATCCGTCGAGTAGTTTTTGTTTCTATAACGGTTATACAGACAGACAGACAGACAGACAGACCGACAGACAGACAGACATACAAAAATTTTACTGATTGCATTTTTGGCATCAGTATCGATCCCTAATCACCCCCTGATAGTTATTTTGTAAATATATTTCATGTACAGAATTAACCTCTCTACAGATTTATTATAAGTATAGATAAGAGATTCAAAACGGGCAGAGCAGCTGTACGTATAGTCTAACCAGGATCATATTATTAATCACTCTGCACTGACACCACATTAGTGTCTAAACTGCATCTGTGCAAAGCTAGGTCGTGTAAATAATCGTATAATAGTTACATATAATCATGATTAATGAAGTCAGTCACCTCTGCCTGTATTCCTCAGGACATAAGAGCTAATGACCTCAAAAACGACAAGAATTGTCGTCCAATCTGTCTTCTTCGAATCACCATCATCTGCTTAGACTTTTCTCAACTATGTTGAGGTTAGGGCTTCCAATCCCGCAGCCTGAATTCAATCTCGGTATTTGCGGGACTACGAATTTTCAATCACGCGGGATCTCGACATTTTCGGGAACCCGCGTATTGAAAATATACACATTTATATAATGCAAATAAAACAATGAATTAATCAATTAACTCCACATTTATTTACGTATTACTATTAGTATGACATCAATCAAATTACACCGTTTTTCTTCACAAAAAACAGCAACAAATACTGAATAAAAAACTTTACTGATATTTTAGGCTACATACTTAGGCTAACACTGACTGAAATTCGGCCATATTAGGCTACTTAAGCTGTGTAAAACGGGTGACATCGGCCCCCGCGTTGTTTGCAACACAGCCGCGCCGGCCGCCCGGCACTGAGCGTTCGCGCTCGCGAGAGGTCGTATGCATGCTTTTTTTCAGTCCCGCAAATCCCGCGGATCCCACACCCGTAATCCCGCATCACGCGGGATTGGAAAATGTCGCGAGATCCGAGATCTCGGTATTCAGGGATTGGAAGCCCTAGTTGAATTCGCCTACCAGTCTAACCAGATGCAGCTGAGTATTAATGTTTTACATGTAGCGACTGCGTATCTGACCTCCACAACCCAGTAGCTGGGTAACACGATAACCAGACGATAGTCAGACCAGTGTCAGATTTTCTGGCTTCTGACTACCCGTAATGACTGTCAAAGACCACTGCCACTGCCAGCACCAACCGGCTTAACGTGCTTTCAGAGGCACGGGGGTATCACGCCACCAACTGCCAAACTCCAGGCTACAACTGAGATTTTTTAATGGAAAAAGGCAATAGTACTTATTGCCCGACCTGGGAATTGAACTCGAGATCCCAGGCTCAGCAGTCGCGCTTACGATCATTAGACAAAGAAAACTTCGAAACGATGGTAATCCATTTATTTATTTATTTATTATATACTTTATTGTACACCTCATATTGCGGCGGTAAGACCCCTCTTTGAGGAGTGGCTAGATCGGCGTCACGGCGTCCTGACCTACCGCATGACGCAGGTCCTCACCGGACACGGAAGTTTCGGGAGGTACCTGTGTCTGATGGGAAAGGAGGAAACGCCTGGGTGTCACCACTGCGAGGATCGCCCTGAGGACACCTTAGAGCACACGGTGCAAGACTGCCCCGCCTGGGCAGAGCACCGACGTGTCCTCACGGCGGCGATAGGCGGAGACCTCTCGCGCCCGGCCTTGGTCGAGGCCATGCTGCGGGGCGAGAGGGAGTGGGAAGCGGTCGCCTCCTTCTGCGAAGCAGTCATGCTTTCGAAGGAGGAGGCGGGCCGCGTGAGGGAGAGGATGGCGTCCTCCCTCCAGCCCAGCCGCAGTGGTAGACGCCCACGGCGTCGGACGTCGGCCGACGATCTCCGGCCACCGTAGGCGCGGGCATGCGGACAGCGAGTAAAGGGCAACTCGCTGTCCGACCATGGACCATGCCCGGGTCGACGGCGCGTCGTGTTCCACGCGCGCCTCAAAGAGCGTCAGCAACATGACGAGGCCCCCTCTGCAGAGGGCCGAAGCCCGCCGGGGTCGTGGGACTCATCCCGTTACCGTGGCCCCGGTATGTAAAGGGTTATTGAAGGAACACCGTGGATTTTAGTCAGTAAAAGTCTGACAGTCCCTCCCACCCTGCCCTGAGTGGGAGGACTTATTTGATAATTTTAACACGTTAAAAAAAAAAAAAATTGTACACCTCATAATATTTCTATGGATACAAAAATTTAAACTAGTGTACAATGGGCGGTCTTATCGCACAGGGCGATCTCTTACAGACAACCTTTGGATGGACAAAAATTAAAGGAGACAGATTAAGATATTATTTGAGATTTAAATATTATGTTGGGCTCAGTAGCCACCATAGATATAATAATATATTTCTATGGTAGCCACGCTAGTCGTGACTTCAGTGGCGTTTATGAGATTATTTACACGCATTTGGGCACTTTGGATACTCCAGCAGATGAGACATGGTTTGGTCAGGAACACCGCAATCACACTGGGTGTCATTGTGTTCTATGATCCCCCATTTCGCTAAATTGTGCCTAAAGCGGCTTACTTGGGTTCGCCGTCGATTGATAGCTTTGAGTGCAGTCTGTGGGTGGTTAGTTATACGCAAAGGCCATATAACGTCCTGCATGTCCAAAACAACAATGCGTTCAGGGTGTTGGCAGGGTTGTCATTGTCCAGTACCTCCTACTTACTTTGGTAATGGCCGTCAAATTTTTGAGCTCATTATAGTTTTAAGTTGAGCTATAGGTACCTCCTCTGAACATAGGCAGAGTTATCTGATGACCTCAACCATGACAAGAAATCATAAAAGTTTGTCTGATAGGCTCGCATTGACCACCATCTCAGCTGATGGCAAGCGATGATGCAGTCGAAGATGAAGCACGCTTGCCTAGAAGTAACCTATTCACTCTCGACTTAAAGACGCCCAGGTTATAGCAATCAGGAAACACAGACAGGGGATCAATTAGTTAATCTATAAGTCACTCACCAAAATCTCCACGACTCCAAAAAAGCTGAAGTTGGTAGCAGGATCGATGTCGAAGGCGTACTTCACGTCGTAATGGTGAGGGAGCACATCGCCCGGGAGCAGGTACTCTGCAGGCGAAGCCAGGTGCAGCAGGCAAGCTACTGCTAGGGTGGGGAGCCAGCGCATCGTGCCTGAGACGAGAGAAACAGTAGAGATGAGATGGGGATTGGTAGCAAATGAGCAGATGTGATCCAGTGGTTCTTTACATTTCTTTGGATACAGAAATTGATAGGTATGACAGTACATTTTGTTTGTTTTTCAACTCGCACATTTATAGGGTTCCTTACCCGAATGGCAAAAAACAGAACCCTTATTTTCGTCATGTCTGCCTGTCCGTCCATATGTCACAGCCATTTTATTCCGATAAACTATTAGCACTACACTGTTGAGACTTGGTAGGTAGATGTATTCTGTGAACCACTTTAAGATATTAATGCAAACAAAAAGAAATAAAGCATTAAGGGAACTGATGATTCCTTATATAGAACTGAAACTATTTTTATTTTCATCATGAAACCTATACGTACGTGTGTTTTTAGACGGATCTTTAAAAATTACATTGAGGTTCTTAAAACTATTTTTACTTAAAGTCAATCGTTTTCAAAGATAAATACTTCCAAAGTAGTAACTACATAATTATGTGCCGTCCCGTCGTCGTCCCCTCTAACTTTAAATATAATAGTGTTCAAAAATCTTAAAAAAAATATATATGCTGTAGATGCCAACGAAAACTTTCAACGAAAATTAGTTTGAACGAGATACTAGTCAGCAAATTTTTAGGTGTTTTATATCCTAGTGAATAACAGGGAAAGAAAGTACCGATACATAATAAATATTTTTATTTGCATTTTTTTGCAATTGTTTCTTTAGATATTAATATTGGCCAAGTGCAAGTTTGGCTCGCCCGTGAAGGGTTCCGTACTTTACGCAAATAAGTTTTTCGTACTGTCATTTATTCAAACTGTTTAAAACTACTTAACATCACCTTTTAGTATATAATTATAGCCATGCATTTCTGAAGCCCACACAACTTCTAGAGCTACTTTCTAAAACGTGAAAGGAATTCCTTTCCGCACTTACGTAACTTTTTCAGTATGTAGGTAACACTAGTCTACCAAGTACCTATACTTATTTGAATTCAAGATAATTATCAAGTTTAAAAACAACAAACTCTCTATATCTTACAAGATAAAGTTCAAATTATCTTGCCTATCATACTAATTAGGGCTCTCTTAAAACGAATGATTTACCTAAACATTTATTTTGTGTATTTCTAGACATGACAGATGGATCAAAAAGTTGTACAGTGTTGTTACAATCTTAATTAGGAATAACTAGAGTACGTACAGTTTGGTTTCCGACGTCCTAGTTAGATTAGGTACTGAGTAATCTGTATTAAGGACTTCTAGGCTTGACAGATGGGCTAGAGTTGTTACCAAGAGCCAGGAATGCCTAAAAAGAGCTGATGTGACGACTTAGAGGCGCTTATGAAGGATTGGTAAGAGAGGGCAACGCGACAGGAAGAGTGGAAGACTGTAGGGAACACCTTTGCCCAGCAGTGGGACAGTATAGGTTAACAAACAAAATCTAGGATTACTTTTGTAACTTTCAAATAATCTAGCTCAAACGCGAAATATCAACTTAGATAACGTAAAAAATCGCAACACATTTCACAGCTAATTAGAAAAGGCAAGACTAGTGAACAAAAAGTTTACATAAGTAACTCGGGAAGTAAGCGACTAGTAGGTAATAGGCAACGAAAGAGATAAGCTTACAATTCACTTTCCCCGAACTACTGAAAACTTCGTCAAAACTTATATAAGTACATCATCTGATAAGCCTGTTCCCAACTTTGTCGAAGTCTAACTGGATGCTGCTAAGTATATTTAAAACTACCTTTCTCCGGCAGGGAATTCCACTCCTATGCGTACGGCTAAAGACTAGAATTCTCTGCCGGAGTCTGTGTTTCCCGATAGCTACAACCTAGGAGTCTTTAAGTCAAGAGTCAATAGGTTACTTTTAGGTAAGCGTGCTCCATCTTCGACCACATCATCACTTACCATCGGGTGAGATGGTGGACAAACGCGAGCGTATCACGCATAAAAAAAGTTCAAGTGCATTACCCAACCCGCACTGCGCCGGTTTTAAGTTGAAGGTGTTACAAATAAATAAAATCATAACTCAAATATGCGAGCCTATTAAATAACAAGCAACGACCTAAACAGCTGTTATCTCATACTGGTACAATAAAAAAAAAAATGAAAAGAAATGTGATTTGTATGGCTCCTAAAATCTATAATAAAATTAAAAACGTACCGTTGCAAAAATTTAAAAAACGTTTCACACAATTACTTGTTAATAAATTTTATTATTCTGTGCAAGATTTCCTAAATGACAATAATTTACAATATTTGAATTAATTTCTATTTGAATTAATATAATATATATATATATATATTATTGTTATTTTTTATTTGTTGTAATCAACTTATATAGTACTTTTTTATTTGCAACGGAATACATTTGCATGCTACACTAAGGATGTATTTGACAACTTATTTTTATGGACCTTTATTCCAAGCAAATAAAGACCTATTCTATTCTACATGGAGCGACTGCCTCTCTGACCTCCATAACTAAGTAGCTGGTTAAAAAGAATAGCCCTTGGCCACCTTAGTCCTTGGCCACCTTAGTCATTGGCCACCTTAGTCCTTGGCCACCTTAGTCCTTGGCCACCTTAGTCCTTGGCCACCTTAGTCATTGGCCACCTTAGTCCTTGGCCACCTTAGTCCTTGGCCACCTTAGTCCTTGGCCACCTTAGTCCTTGGCCACCTTAGTCCTTGGCCACCTTAGTCCTTGGCCACCTTAGTCCTTGGCCACCTTAGTCCTTGGCCACCTTAGTCCTTGGCCACCTTAGTCCTTGGCCACCTTAGTCCTTGGCCACCTTAGTCCTTGGCCACCTTAGTCCTTGGCCACCTTAGTCCTTGGCCACCTTAGTCCTTGGCCACCTTAGTCCTTGGCCACCTTGGTCCTTGGGCTTGACAGGCCAGTGTCAGAATGTTTGGCTTCTGACTACCCGTAAAAAAATTAAAAAAAAAACAAAAATGCCTGAGAACCCGGCTGTCAAAGATTTATCTAATGGCTAAGGCGTCAGTGAGCGAGGCGTACCGTGCTTTACGAGGCACGGAAGAATCTCGATATCTATACTACAAGCGGAAAAGTTTGTTTGTTTGTTTGAACGCGCTAATCTTCGAAAGCCCTGGTTGGATTTGGATGAAATTTGGTATGGAAATAGCTTGAAGCTTGAGGAAGGTTATAGACTTTTACCCAACTACAAAAGAAGGAGGTTATGTTTTATCGATAACGTCCACGGGAGCAAAACTTCGCGCCTGCTAGTGTCATGTAAGACCCATCTTCGTACAGACTTCGAAAAGCGTTATTTATCCTTGAAGATCGATCCTAAGGCTGTTATTATTAGTCACGAGCAGGACCATACTATATACTAAACAAATACAATTAATTTCACTATCAAAACAACCCTTGGCGATGACCTTGGCCGCGTTCCTGTTAGCTGGTCGCGACTACCCGCAGCGGCACAGAAAGTTAATGTGGCACCACTTAACGTAGATCAATATTATGTACCCACATACCAACTGGGTTATATATTTGTTGCTATGCATTTTGATACAAGGACGTCACTATGACCGTTTGATAGTGGTCGGTAGGAGATTCTCAGCTATCAATATAAGTCAATTACTAATCTTGTTTCTTGAAACTCTATAGAAGAATACAGAATTTCAAGAAACTTTTATTAGGGTCTATAACTTGTCTAGATTCACTCTTAAGCTATGGCCACAGTGAGGAGTATCCTCCGCGCGATGTGTTTGTTCTTCATATGTAGGTATGTACATATTTATGTTTATCAAAAAAAGAATTTTTACGTTATTTGTGGCCAAAATATTATTTTTATTTATTCTGTTAACGCAACTCCGGCCTCAATATACAGGCGCTATCTAGCTTGGGGACCACTGATCCTAAACCGATCCGATTATCCGTGTTGCCTTTTTAAGTTTGTAACGTTTTCTTTTTAACTTATTTTATTTTAGATTGTACATGTTTGTTCTGTTTCTTTTCTGTAATTTATGGATAAAATGTGACTTTGTGTGATGTGTTTTCTGCTGTCGAATAAGTTTTATCTATCTATGTAATCTTACATAATGTTAAATTAATGAGGTTAAAAAAATATTTATATTTTAATTTTACATTCAATAGTGCCTTCGAATATCTTATTGAAATACTTCAAGTTGACTAAGATGATATTCACCCCCGAAGCCTGCGCCTTCTAACTTAGACGACGGTGCTCAATATATTTCGGGACTTAATCGATAAAAACCCCGCGCGAGATTCGCGTCTGTTTGGCTGTACCTTTAATTACTAAGATAAAAAAAATACTGTCTTGTCGTGTCAAGGGCTTCTCCTCCACATTCATTGTGCGCACAGCCAAGGTGTGTAACTCTCTGCCGGCTTGTGTGTTCCCTGCCACATATGACCCGTCAGCCTTTAAAGCAAGAGTGAACAGGCATCTTCTGGGCTCGTTCTATCGTATACATCATCTATCGTTTACCATAAGGCGCGATCAAGGTCAAGAGTGCTCATCTATTTCTATACATATTATAAAACAGTAAAAAGTGTCTGTACATTTAAATTTTATACAAAAATAATAATTGAGGTGGGTTAAGAGACGGTAACACGGAAAAATATTTTTAAAAAAGTCTGTCTGTTTGTCTGTTTGTACACACTAATCTCCGGACCTATTGGATGGATTTTAATGAAATTTGGTAAGTAGATAGTTGACATCCTGGAATAACACATTATTCCAGGATGTCAACTACCTATTTTATCACGGAAATCCCACGGGATTGGGATTTACGCGGGAAACCATCCCACGCGAATGAAGTTGCGGGCAGCAGCTAGTCAGTAATAATAAAGTATTGATTGATTTAATAATACCTTTATCCAATGGCTTAGGTCATCAGAACAACAATAAATTTACCATACACACACCATAAAATAGTGAAACACATGGCGTACTAATATAACGTGACATACATACATAAATACTGTATTTTCCTTGTTTATAAACACTGACTTTTAATAGCAGTACTGTATTGAACACCTTGACGATATACTCATGTCTTGCTCACCTTAATAATTTATTTATTGGAATAGCTTTGGTTTTGTAGTGCTTCCCCTAATAAATATGAGAATTTATCTGGGTAACCTAGCTCCTTTCTTATTAACACGCTTTTATTAGGTCGAGCTGTAACTAACTACATAATAAAATCCGAATTACACGCACTTATAATCGTTGTAACATCATGAAACTTGGCAGTTATATGTAGATTAGATGACAATACAATATTATGGTACTATCGAACAGGTCTGATGATGAAATTGGAAGGAACCTTGGACTGCCTACTAGTAAACATATCGAGTTTGGGCTCATTCTAGCGCAAAAAGCTTATTATAGTGTGACAGAATTCTTAGAAGATAAAATTATGTAACTGTTAATTAAATTAATTATTATGAATTTGACTGTTGTAAATTTAATTATTGTTTACTAATTACTATTGAAAAGTTGACTAAGTAGGTATTTATTTTGAATTTAACTTGGCTGATTATTTTTTATTTATTTGATTATTATGTTTTTATCGATTATTTTGAAATTGATTATTATTATTGACTGTTTTGTATTATATAATGTGTTAGTGGATATTATACTGTGACTTTTTGAATGTAATGATTTTGATGACTGTAATTTAAATTTGTATGCTACTGTCTGTGGCAGGACACAGAGATACATTTATAAAAATATTAAGACCTTAAGACCTGTGTAAATACAAACAAAAAAGTGTGTGTAAAGACAAATAAATACATTGATTGATTGATTAGATTGTCTTAATTTTTGGCTTTAAGTGCAGTAAATAAAAACGTGTTTTTAATTTTTGAAGCTATTATTTTATAAAAGACTATTAAAAGTCACATTTATATTCTCTATGTATGTCATGTTTCTTATTACAAGTATTTTTTTTTTCTGTCGATCATACGTTCGTCTATGACGACCATCTCACCTGAAGGTAAGCGATGATGTGGTCGAAGAGAAGCGTGTTTACCTAGAAGCAGAGGTGGGCGTTTAAACGAAAAGCATATAATATAACATATTATTTAAAATAAACGAATAAGCAGACTTGTTTATAAAAGCATTTAAAGTTATCTGTTTATTCCGCTTTTTGTTAAAATTGAAACGCAACCGCGTTTTGATAATTTCTTTTCATAACCACGTAAGTAAGAACGTGCTCAAATGAATTATGTAACAACTGATAGATGGCGCCTGATTCAATTTTAATCGATAGTAAACAATGATTATGCGAAAATCGACCTTAATACAAAAACTTTAAGGTTTAAAATATTTACATCTTTTGTTTATGTGCTGAATCGCGTTGACTTACTCAAAATTGGTAAACCTAGCAAATTAAATATGCTTTCCGTTGTTCACTTTTAAAAGCGCCAATTTAATTTAAACGGGTTGCTTATCACTTATTTTTAAAGATGTGATAAACGACTTAAAACTTTTAACGAACTTATTCGTTTATTTTTTATCAAAAGTCACTTACGGAAACTGCTTAATACGCTTATTTACTTTCTTACATTAAAAATAATGAAATTATGTTGTTTGCTTTTTTAGTTGGTTAAGTTTAAGTATTGGTTTTTAAACGAAATCAATGAATTTTCTTTCGTACTTGGCAGGCTTAGGACTGACTGAATGAATAATATTATATAATTATGAAACTTTACTAAGTAGGTTAGTATTATTCTAAGATCTGTATTTATTAATAACTTGTCAAATAATAAACTACATTTTATTAAATTCAGGCGTACTTAAAAGTTCATTGATCTATTATATGTACATTTTAATTATTTACAAAATTTCCATTATTTCCTCAAACCATCAAGTCATTTATTCACATTCAGGAACATTAATTTTTTCTAGGTACTTTGCTCGTCAACAACCGGGTCCTCCATTCCGATATTATGTTAAAATCGGAATACGATAAAGTTTTATTACAAAAATTACACACAGCTGTTTTAGTCGCATGATTTCTCAAAAAAAAGTTCCAAATTATGTTATTCGAACTTCTACTCGTCATTTTGATACAGTAGTTATTCGAATTTACAGTTTAATTAGCTCACCAATTTGTTTTTGTAGAAAAAGTAGTCAAAATTAACACAATTACTTACACTATAAACTATTTACACTATTATTAACACAATTACCTATTAAACACAATTAACTACACGTAAAAACTATATTATATACAAGTCCAAAACTCACAGAATTATTTCCTTGGTAAGAAACAATTCACCACATGAAATAATGTTTTACACTATTTATGTTTACGTAAACAATTCCGAGTCACAACTTTTAATCAAATTGTTTCGGAAATTCACAAAACATGACGCTTTTCACCGGGCGGAGGAAACGCTACTAAACGTAAAAAGCAAAATAAGTGATAAGCAACCCGTTTAAATTAAATTGGCGCTTTTAAAAGTGAACAACGGAAAGCATATTTAATTTGCTAGGTTTACCAATTTTGAGTAAGTCAACGCGATTCAGCACATAAACAAAAGATGTAAATATTTTAAACCTTAAAGTTTTTGTATTAAGGTCGATTTTCGCATAATCATTGTTTACTATCGATTAAAATTGAATCAGGCGCCATCTATCAGTTGTTACATAATTCATTTGAGCACGTTCTTACTTACGTGGTTATGAAAAGAAATTATCAAAACGCGGTTGCGTTTCAATTTTAACAAAAAGCGGAATAAACAGATAACTTTAAATGCTTTTATAAACAAGTCTGCTTATTCGTTTATTTTAAATAATATGTTATATTATATGCTTTTCGTTTAAACGCCCACCTCTGCTTATTTTGCTTTTTACGTTTAGTAGCGTTTCCTCCGCCCGGTGAAAAGCGTCATGTTTTGTGAATTTCCGAAACAATTTGATTAAAAGTTGTGACTCGGAATTGTTTACGTAAACATAAATAGTGTAAAACATTATTTCATGTGGTGAATTGTTTCTTACCAAGGAAATAATTCTGTGAGTTTTGGACTTGTATATAATATAGTTTTTACGTGTAGTTAATTGTGTTTAATAGGTAATTGTGTTAATAATAGTGTAAATAGTTTATAGTGTAAGTAATTGTGTTAATTTTGACTACTTTTTCTACAAAAACAAATTGGTGAGCTAATTAAACTGTAAATTCGAATAACTACTGTATCAAAATGACGAGTAGAAGTTCGAATAACATAATTTGGAACTTTTTTTTGAGAAATCATGCGACTAAAACAGCTGTGTGTAATTTTTGTAATAAAACTTTATCGTATTCCGATTTTAACATAATATCGGAATGGAGGACCCGGTTGTTGACGAGCAAAGTACCTAGAAAAAATTAATGTTCCTGAATGTGAATAAATGACTTGATGGTTTGAGGAAATAATGGAAATTTTGTAAATAATTAAAATGTACATATAATAGATCAATGAACTTTTAAGTACGCCTGAATTTAATAAAATGTAGTTTATTATTTGACAAGTTATTAATAAATACAGATCTTAGAATAATACTAACCTACTTAGTAAAGTTTCATAATTATATAATATTATTCATTCAGTCAGTCCTAAGCCTGCCAAGTACGAAAGAAAATTCATTGATTTCGTTTAAAAACCAATACTTAAACTTAACCAACTAAAAAAGCAAACAACATAATTTCATTATTTTTAATGTAAGAAAGTAAATAAGCGTATTAAGCAGTTTCCGTAAGTGACTTTTGATAAAAAATAAACGAATAAGTTCGTTAAAAGTTTTAAGTCGTTTATCACATCTTTACCTAGAAGTAACCTACCCACTCTTGACTTAAAGAATAGAGGTTATAGCTATCAGGAAACACTTTCAGCAGAGAATTCCCAAAACGTTTTGTGCGTATCGGTGGGACCATCGTGTATAATGGCACATCGCCGTTCATCTTGTTGTCCGATGATGAACAAGATGATAGTCAGAAATCCCTATATACGATTATACGTCGCTTGCGTGGTGGGAGAGCCTATCTGTCTGCTCTGTTTTTATTTTATTTATATTTTTGTGTGTGTATTGAATTTATAATGTGTTTTGATTTTGTTATGGCTGTTTTTATATGCGACAATTTCTAAATTTTTTTTTATGAATTAAATATTAAAAAAAACACGTACTTAAATCGATACACCTTCATTAATTTCTTACGCATTTAAAATAACACTACGTACTCGTTTGAACTTTAAACTGCAGGTGAAAGTAAAGGAGAATGGCAAGCATTTAAACTATCACAAATGCACGACATCGCCACAATACTGCCATCATCGGTACCGATAGCGATACTGATACCGGAAGGTAAATATAAAGGTACACATCGGAATACGTTGGGTGAGTCGACCTGTGCATACGATGACCCAATCGATATATATAATAAAACAGTAAAAAAAGTGTGTCTGTACATCCTAATACACACATACTAATACTATAACGCAGAACAGTTTATTTGTTTGTTTGTACGCGCTAATCTTAGAAAGTACTCGGTAGATTTTTTGGATTAAAATCGGTATAGAAGTTTTTTTGCAGTCGGATAAAAAGTATTTTAGCCGACTGCAAAAAAAGAAGGTTTTATTTTAATCCACGGGAGCGAAGCTCCGCGTCACCGTTAGTTGGATATATTTAAAAAAAAATGAGAAATAGTAATAATTTTTTTTATAAAGTCCGGTAGTTTATCTGTTTGAACACGTTAATCTCCGGACAACTAGACGGATTTGAATGGAACTTCTTGTTATATAGCTATAAAGGGTAAAATATAGGCTATAATTGATTTCTGAAACAGGAACATTTGATGCAGAACTTTATACGCAAGCGAAGCCACAAGTAGAAGTTAGTTAATTAATGAAACTAAATGAGGTTGGCGTTTCCTACCCAAGAATTATGAGAAAAAAAATACTGGATCATTATATTTTTCATTGATTTGACCACGAATATGTTTAGAGTTCACTTCATAAGATACTGCATGAACTTGTGAAGTCGGCCTTCTTTATGAGTTTAAGCAGTCTCTTGTTTGTAGGACATCAATTGTTTTTTCATCAATTCGGATCAATTGTTTGTAGGCCATACAAACGTTTGTCCCGGTGCGGGAAATGAAACTGCGACAACAAGCAGCAAAGCAGTCAATCGCTAAAACACTGAGCCAACCATATGGTTGGCTCAGTACATAAATCTACAGGACTCGACTATATAGTCGAGTCCTGTAGATTTATGTATGTTTCACTGTTTATATATGAGTTTAATCTTTGCATTACTAACCTATTAAAATTGTCATTAGTAATCAATCACCCAGACAGTGTTATCACCATAGAATAACTAATAAACCGCTTTGGCTGTATTGTGATATTACCTAAGAATGCTATTATTGATGTTGTTTATAAAATGATAACTATTTACGACAAGTTTAAGAGCTTAAATATCTTAATTATTAATTGAGTACCTATATACAAATAAGTTTAAATAAGATTAAAGTATTCTGGAATATCATTCAGCAGTACCATATGAAACTTATTTGTTCACCAATTTTATTCTTTTTTCCGCCATTTTATAAGCTCTCATGTCTGCATATAAAATAAATGCATTGTTAATTATGACATTACTAGTGTTCACTGAATAACCCCCGTGTTTGATAGTCTACCATTATACATACATGTTATGAGACATATACTAATAATTAATTGTTATTGTCTATACCAATAAAGCGAAAAAGTTTGTTTGTTTGCTTGAACGCGCTAATCTTCGAAAGTACTGGGTGGATTTGGATGCAATTTGGTATGGAAGTAGCGCTTGAAGCTTGAGGAAGGTTATAGGCTACTTTTACGCGACTGCAAAAAAGGAAAGTTATGTTTTTACCCTGATAGAATCCACGGGAGCGAAGCCCCGCGTGAGTACTAGTAGTACCTATATTTTATCTTAGTTTCTTTATGTATATAATATAAATATGTAATGAATAAGAAGTTTATTACTTATGTATTGTATAAAATTAAATAGTACACCATGGATTACCCGCATATTTATTTTCTTTTGCTGTGTCAAATCCATCTAAAGGTTGTCTGTGAAAGATCACTTTCAGCTATAAGACCGCCCATTGTAACCACAGAACACTCTTCGTGATTGTTAAGTCCTTATGTAATTCTGTTATGGTGTACAATAAAGAATATAACTACCTCTATCTTATCAGTAAAATTGTTTTGGATCCTCCAAAAGATACAAGTGTATCTTTATCAAGAGTTAAAGTTTAAGGACAGTGGTCGTTTTTAAATGTATTCATGTCAGTGTCACCATATATGTAATTTTTTGTAAGCATCCAATCAAACAAAGCCTCTTCCCAACTATGTTGAAATTAGGGTACAGACGCAGACTGCGCCCCTAAGCTTTTTAAATAGAGAGACCACCTATCTAGATATACAACCCAGTAACTGAGCAACACTATAACCTATGCATGTTGTCAGAGTTGCCTTTATGGTCCTTTGAGTTGGAAGTTCATAGTTTTACTGTAAATAGTACTCATAAATAGAAAGCTTTTTACAAATTGTCAAGTTGTGCAAATTCACGGTTTACGAGAAAGGGACCGTTCAAGTATTACATAGCTAAGCACATTTTTTGGAATTTTTAACCCACCCCTCCATACTTACGTAAACATTGGTACAATTGATTGATTCATGAGCAGCAGTTATAAATCTAGAAATAAGGAATAGGTTTGGAAAGAAGTCTGTAACGCACATAATATTCATTTAAATAAACTTTACTGATACGGAATTCAACAATTCATTATTTTTAACATGTTTATTGGTGTATGCTTTGTTGGTTGTCCTTTAATAAATAAATATATAAATTTGTTGGAATCTCCGAAAATGCATTTCATTTTGAAGCATAGACAATGTATGTTGCTATATGTGTAAAAAAATAAATAATGACTACTGACGTAATCACCATCTAGATCCCCCCAGCCCCCATGTCATCAAAAACAAGCAAAGCAAAGACCCCCACGCCCCCCTATAGTGCTTACGTAATACTTGAACGGTCCCAAACCATTTTTTAAAGTTTCTTCAAATATTGAAAAATAGTACGCCATTTGCTAATTTTTAGGTTGGAATTGTCATGGTAGACGTCAATGTTGACATTTCACGTTCCGTTGACAGCAGAGAATTTTAAATGAATTAAATTTTATGTCATTTTTACGTAAATAAAATATTATTTTAACATATTCACATATTAAATTTAGCGTGTAATTAATGTGCACTATAGCCGTGCTGTATTATGCAGTTACATTGACCGTTTTACTCACAAAAAACGTAATTTTGTTTACACCGTGGAACGGAACGTGAACGTTGATTGGAAGTTCATATTTATTTGTAGATAGTACTCAAAAATAGAAAGCTTTTACAAAGCTAATTGGAAAATAGCACGACATTCGCAAATTTAAGGTTGGATCAATAATTTTCATGGTAGTTCCAACTGTTACTAGGAGAAATTACGATGCAATAGCGAGTGAAGCGAGCTTAGGACTTGGGGCAACCCGACTCGGACAGGTTAGGTTAGAAGGGGATGTAAACCATCGAGCCCCACACTTGTTAGTCAACTTTAACCATGGATATCTCCATAACCATGGGTTTGCGCGGATGGGGATGGTACAGGGGGGTAGTATTACTCCCCTCCACCCCTCTCCTCCCTCCCCGACCCAAAAATCGACGGACAATAAAGGAAAGTTTTACCGGAGTAAAATATGAATAATTCCTCCATAGGACCTAGAACTAGTTTTATTAAGCCCAGTTTACAAGAAGTATAAAATTGTGCAGATTTTAAACTGGTTTCTTAGATTTAAAGAAAGACTAAAATGCGGCTACGAACAATATTAAGACCGATATAATGTGAGCTACTAACCATATTTCTTCATAAAATTCTGATAATTTTTCCGTATCGACGTATTTAGAACTCAAACATCTCAACAAAACATCAATAAAACACATTAAATGTTCGTAAAATTAACTAAACCATGTCAAATCCTCACTATTTCCCGTTAAACTTGATCTCATATCGTTGCACCAAATTACACTAGAATAAAATAACAACAACAGTTAAGTAATAAAATAATATTCTTCATAAATATTGATAAAGATAGCGAAAGTTCAAATGTACGGGTGAACGGGTGACGTGACATGTGTCAAGATTCAAGAACCGTAAACATAATATTTCTTGACGTTTTCATTTTTTTGATGTAGACTAAGACAATTTAGTACAAATCCTTATTAATGCTTGTATATCATAAAGAAAAGTTTTGATTCACAATGTTCTGTTATTTTTGGTCTTAATTAATACGGTATCTACCTACTTACTACGTTTAGGTAATGCTAATTAATGCCAAAACCAACATGGAAAATAAAAGACGATCCCGGAAAACAGTGCATAACTTCGATGAATTATTGATCGAAGGTGCCTAAAAAGCCATTTCTCTCTAGAACTACTAACCAGCACCTTTGCGCTTTTCTTTGTAATGGTACTTTTATATTTTTCCTTGTTTTGTCGGGTTTAAATTAATAACTTTGTGGTGGGTATTTAACGTTGTGGTCTCTTTAGCCCAAAAGTTGAATGGTAGAGAAAGCCTTGTTGCATTAAGTTATTAAGCGCACCCATGTAGATAGGGTACGAGGCACTATTGTACATACATAGGTACTTAAAGTGTATATAAATTATTAACTTGATGATTATGTAGGTACTGGAGCTTTCCCAAAATAAATCAAAACAGAAAACATTAAAGAACTTCACTTTCTTTCATGTTTAAATGTTGTATTTCCCCGTGTGTTTGCTTTTATATCTTACATGGCTTGTTCTACTAGAACCGTTCATTTTTCAAGATGCAAATAGCCTATTTCATTGCCAGTTAGCACGCATAGTTTTTAATTAGTACCTATATACATATTTTTTATTGATAATAGGTTCGCGTTTGACCACCGTCTCACCTGATGATAAGTGATGATGTGGTCGAAGATGGAGCACGCTTATCTAAAAGTAACCTATTCACTCTTGACTTAAATACCCCCAGGTTATAGCTATCGGGAAACATAGACTCCGGCAGGGAATTCCACTCCTTAGTCGTACGCACAATGAAAGTATTCCCAAAACGTTTAGTGCGTATGGGTGAAAATTTTAAGAGAAACAATGAACGAAAAAGGTTTAGCGCATTAGGTAGATAAGTACTTAAATTTGAATAGCGTTCACTTTTCACGGTAACTTTATCATTATAATGTAAGCATAAATTATGTGTGTTACTACTTAACGCCAAAATGGCTGAACTAATCTCGATGAAATTAAACACAGAGGTACCTACCTAGATTTCCACTCTAACGAAGTTGCGGGCAACAGCTAGGTAGTAGGTATCATATTATAGCGTTTAAAAGTTTTTATTCTTGAAAATGAATGATTGTCTTTGTTGAATTTAATGTTTTTGCTGATCTCACATTTGTTTTTGTTCAGATCTTATCTTAGTTAATGCAACCACAACATTGTCTACCACAACTCAGGTCCCCAAGATGCAGCCATAGCCTAGTTTAGACATCACGGGAAATTTGTATAAAAATCTCACGAGGTCTCAAAAATCTCTAGCTAGGTATCTACCTACTTTGAGCACGCTTACCTATTAAGTTTAAAATAAAGTTTTAAACGTAGGTACACGTCATTGATCACAAATTCACAACTGTTATTCCCTTACAAAATTCCTTCGCCATAGGTCAAGTCCAGAGTACTTAAACACTGTGAAAACGTACAGCATATAAATATAATCGTGAGGTCAGTATCACGAAGGTTAGGCCAGTGTCGAGGTCGCGCAGAAAGTGCGTGAGTTTACGATAATTTGTACGATTGTGTTCTTTAGCCTACTTAATCACTACCGGAGAGTAATTTATAATTGTTTTTAATCAAACCATTTACACTAAACTAGGTAACTCTCAACTAACTAAATCTAAAAACAAAACTAAAATATGGCGTCTAAATATTCATCTTCTACTGGTAATTTGCCCAAAAATACATGAATTGATTAAAGTTTAGTGTTTGTTTACAAAGGATCTAATTCCTAATATTGTATTGTTTTCTAGGTAGGTACCTACTTAAATAAGAAGACAAAATAAACTTATTTATTTACATTAATATCTTGCCACCGAATCAGGGTTAAGTAGTCATTCGCAAACTGTAAAAAACATTATCTTTCCATACCTTTGACTAAGTTTTTGACTTTTATTGTTTGACATTATTATTGAATTTAAGCGTAATACGCGTTTTTTACGTACTTGAACAGGCCTTCAACTAATTTGAGTCACTCACGGATTAAAAAAGTTACCATAGATAAGTCTTCAATTAAAAATATAAACTCACAGCTGACACGCAGAAATAATAAATACCTACTAAGCACCTAGAACAATGGCGTAAGATCAGAAGTAACAAAAAGATTAAGATACTACTGTATATTAAAGTCAACATCAGTCAATGAACTTTCAAACGCGAGATTGGTTACACAAAGAATTTACATAAATTATTATTCAACAAAACGTTATGATAATGCTCATTGAATCAAATAATAGCATCGTTCGGCTCATATTTGTGTTTCTAATTAACATTGTCTTGTCAGATCTTAACTACAATGATTTATACTTACCTACATTACAAACAGACAAGATAACCATAGGATATTGAACTAATATCAAAAATCGATATGAAAGGAGGAGCTTCTGGCTAAATAAAAACAGCTGTGTTGATCTTCAAGGTTAGATGGGTGCCCACAATAAGCTGTTGATGCCGGCTGTTATTTGTATGTTGTACCTCTTTGTCAATCGTGTGATGCGTAGTTAAAAGTCAGACAAACTTGACGCCAGTCTTGCCAAGGGGTATCGTGTTACCCAGTTACTGGGTTATGGAGTACTCAGCTGCATCCGGTTAGACTGGAACTCGACAACTTAGTTCGGAAAAGGCTAAGCAGATTATGACCAAAAATCTATGAAAGATTACGATTACATTACGAATTAAGAAAATTACTGTTAAAAATCTCTCAATTCACTTCGGCTGTTTTCCTAACGAGTTAGTTGGTCAATGTGTACCTACTTAGTACCTCATCATCGCTACAACACTCATTTACGTATAAATGAGTGTTGTGGCGATGATGAGGTACTAAGTAGAATATACTTATTTTTACACCAAAAATTGATTGCTAAAACTTTGGTTACAATGGCGGTCTTATCGCTAAGAGCGATATCTTCCAGACGACCTTTGGAAGGACAAGCTTTAATTAAAATCGGGAACCATGAATAGTAATAGTTAAGGTACTTCCTACATTATAAATGTTTCTCATAGAGAGTGAGTCTATTGCTATCAGCTAGAGACAAACCCAGACTCCACTCTTACACTATTCATGGCTTGCTAATCAAATTAGAATGTACAACAGGACTAACCAGAGAGTATCGGACTAACCCTGCTCTTAAAATAAATGTTCAATTAGTCCAATAAGGAGCTGCAGTAGTAGTTATTGGAGGTTATTTTATGGTGGTGACGGTCCCGACTTGCCCGTCGAGGTCGTAAGTTTGAACCCAATCTGGTGCATTACTTTGAATACTTATCAGCACCAGTTCTCTCAAAACGATTAAGGAAAACACCGTGAGGATACCGGACTTAGGACCAAAATTTCAAGACATGTGACATTGAGCATCCCGCATTGGGCCCGTGTGCATTACGGATCATTTCCTCTCATGAGACGAGGCCTATGTTCCAGTTGTGGGAACGTTTGTCAGCAGCTCAGCATCATCGACGGGGCTCAACAGCACCATTGCCTGCTGTGGGCAACTGAAGGAACAGTATGGGTTTTTAGTCAGTAGAAGTCTGATTCCCTTCCATTTCACCCAGAGTCGAGTCATTTGATGATATTCCCACCGAAAAAAAAAGAATAAGGAACGTTAAAAGCTGAATTACGTATACAAGTGTACTGTGCAGTGTGTGTGTAAGGTGTCAGTTATAAAGCAGCTTCATCTAGATATCTAGATAATTACGAGAAAGCTTATTGAATGGTTCCGTACGCGCGACAGGCGACGGCGGCGTCGGAAATGACAGCGTTTAGCTAAACGAGTTGGGAGATTACATCGATTTAGTTTAAACTACGTTTAGAGGTGTCAGCAATAACAGCCCAGGGACTAACAACATAACATGCTTTTCATTAGCTCTATATTATAATGGATGATCATTCATACAGCGATTGAACTCAGCAAGCGTTGATTTACCTCGAGTACGACCCCTGCTACTGTTTTTTTTTTTAATTCTTTATTGGCTCACTTTTGACCTCAATCTCTTTTATTGCTTTATTGCTTTACTGTTTATGCCTTCAACTTCGGTTTAGTGGAAGTCGAAGTCAAGTCGAAGGATAAGTAGCCTATATGATGCTCAATAACCTCTTCTATGCTCCAGTGCAAGTCCTATTAAAAACGAATCAGTCTTTCCAGCGATTAACCCGAAAAGACAGACCAACCAACAGATATAATTGTTTAAGTTTCGTGTTGATAAAACGTATAATACGTAGAAATTTTATTTTATATTCTACGTATAGATGGGCCCTTGTTCATGAAGAATAAAAATATCTTTAAGACTTATTTGACCATGAAGGTATAATAGCCAATATGTTTTTTTTTTTTTTTGTAAAGATTACTAGCAATCAATTGTGGGTAGAATCCACATTACTGACAATCCTATCTTACTAGTAACCCCTCCAACTAAGTTAAATATGCTTGTGTCTGGAGTGGGTTCACGGTAATAGGGTAATGGGTGGGGTCCGAACCCGCGATCTCTCGGTCACAAGTCCGACAATAATAATGAGCCATTACGACCGACCTCCTAAGTTGCCCAGTGCGAAACAGTCAAATCGTAACAAGTGTACCTGTAAACCGATTTCCCCTTCACGACTGATACAAATGTTATAAAACAATTTAAATAATGTGTTGAATGAACCGGACGAGCTCTTCCGATTGACGTAACCACATATCTATGTGGTACCAATTCATAGTAAATAGTTGTACGTTCAAATGCATGTATAGAAACTGAAGATTTATTTTGCGACTCTTACTATTGTAACGCCAGTCGCTTAGCGAAGTACGTCGAGAAACTTCGACAGAAATCTAGAATGTTCGAGACACTAACCACCTGGCAGCGAGTAGCAGTACTGAGTATATCGAGAAAGTTCGACTGACTTCTAATACGTTCGAAACACTAACGCCATCTAGCGGCGAGTAACAGTACTGAGTATCGCGAGTAGCTTCTGGAATATTTTTGGCAGTATAGGCAGTGAGTCGATTTTACAAGAATGTTCCAGAACAGACCCCGGTCTATGAGTTCTGGAACATTCTTGTAAAATCGACTCACTGTCTTTGATCTATTTGTACCCCGGTATAAATAGATCGCAGAGGAACGCAGATGGCAGTCTTATTACAAGAAACGAGGCGATATAATCGAAACTCTTCAAGTGAATTTCAGTGCGATTTAAGTGTTAAGTGATAAGTATTGTAGTGCGGATAACTGTGTTAATTTTTATTTTGTATTTATTTAATTAAAGTGTTAATTTTGGGTTAATTGGCGCTAATTATTTCTATCCCGAACCCCAGCTCGTAACACTATCTTACCAATATTATAAATGCGAAAGTTTGTGAGGATGGATGTATAGATGTTTGGATGTTTGTTACTTTTTCACGTAAAAACTACTGAACGGACCTGAAAGACATTTGGTCCGAGTGCTCACAAATTATTGAAAGACCTTTCCAGACGCCTAGTCAACACTTCGCGTGACCCAATGGCTGGCTTTTACCTTGGACAGAGGTTAAGCATTGCCATTCAATGTGGCAATGCCGCCAGTCTTTTGGGCACATGACCAGTGGACAGTGATGCTCACAAATTTCTGGACGCTATATTTTAGATTATTTTTAGATATATATAGTTTAGGGTCTTTATTAAAACACTTTAATAAAGACCGATTTTCCGATTTGAACTAAAATTAATTTGGTAAGTAGATAGTGGACATCTTTCGATTTGGACATCGTTGACAATCGTTACAAGATCGTCGGAAGCCTGAAAATCGGAAACTACTCTGGCCAAGCTACTGGGTTGTGGAGGTCAGATAGGCAGTCGACACATGTAAATCCGTAATCATGTAATCCGTAATCATGTAATCCGGTTAGACTGGAAGCCGACCCCGACATTGGGAAACAAGTCTAAGCAAATGATGATGATGACAGATCATTTTGTTGGTAAATTCAACTAGACGGGGCCGGCCGGTATTTCCTGACTACCCTGAGAAGAAATACCGAAACTCAGAGGCTCCGTCAATGTCTCTTTTAAAGTCTATACAGTATGTTAACTAACAGAGGGCGTTCCCGTTAACCCGCAATAGTATAGCATCTATCTATACATGCTAATAAAAATATTACCATTCGAATTCAAAATGTTTTTATTATTTTTGACGTGACAACGTCTTATAATTCGATGAAGCTGGCTGATAAACGATATGGTAAGGGTTTTGTAATCCTATGTGTACATGTGTGGCACTTATTAGAAATTTCAATACATTGATACAAGAGACTGAATTTTTCAAATTAAGAAGAACGAATAGAATTATCGTTTTATTGGCAAGTGACGTGGAAAGTGATGACCCTCATAGTGCTGTGACACGTTTGTTATTATTGGTATTCAAGAAACATACGAAATCAACAATTTGGGGTCAATTCTGTGAGTCACTTATTTTGAGCTGAAACTGCATAGAGACTCCATACCAGATGTTGTCTTCAGTCCTTTTGGATAGGTTTCCGTTACACGTTGTATATGCGTACAAATAAATGTAACTTGATCAATTCAATAGTGATTTCCATTTACCTCCTCTATCCATACAAAATATCTATCAAAGAAATAAAATTAAAATTTTCTTTTGAAAAATGCAACCATTCCATCAGTATTTTCTTATGACGTTGTCACGTTCAACTATCGTCAGTAAACCGACTTTACAGACAACCGATTTTAATATTAAAATATTCACTAATGATGATACGTAAAATAAACACTGTACACGCGTACTTGAAGGACGGCAACGTCGCAATTTATTTATGAATGCGTACGCGTGTACAGAGTGTTTCTTTTACGTATCAATTTAACATTTTTAGTGAATATTTTAATATTAAAAAAAAACATTTTGTTTTCGAATGGTACCTAATATTTTTTTAGCATATATGGATGCTATACTATTGCGGATTAACGGGAACGCCCTCTGTTAGTTAACATACTGTATAATATAAATCATATGAGAACTATTTAGGTTTACATCTGTGGTGCTTTTTGAGGAAAGATACACAGATTTGAGCAGTCCCGTCCAAACAGTGCAAGCGTTTAAGCGCAGTTATTACGTAGCTCGACTTAGAACTTTTAGCAGCTGGAACGATTTGACGAACAATACCAAAGTAAGGACATTTAGGTAGGCTGTATAAAGTACTCAAACTGAGAGACAATCTAGTAATCTACTCATAATATTCCTTATTTTCCCACATTACGCTCACATTAAAAATTTAGCTTTTGAAAGCCATGCAAATTATGTCCGAAATGTGATCACCACGTTCAATGAACCTATTGGTCAAGTTCGGTAAATGGACTCCATACTAATTAGGTACCTATAACTTACATTAAATTAACATTTTCCTAGTATCGTTTATTATTTCCTGGTTCCACAATACCAGCCGACAACGATTCTTTGCTTTATTTAAGTTTGAAGTTTACTTTAGATTAAATATTTTGTATTATGATTTTTTATAATATTTTCAAAGAAGCCTTAAAGTCTATCTCAGTACTTATATACGTTCACGAGATCTCTTTGATATATCAATCATTTGGCATGGCAATGCTTTTTCTACTTTTATTTTGAACTTTTAAGTTCTCTTCGACGACACGCCACGACAAAGAAGTCTAAGTCGTTACTATAAAAATTATAATCAACAAAATAAGGCAAACATTTCAAGATTAACCCAATCCTGTGAATATTACAAATTGTTTGTTTTTAGTAAAACTATTATCAATATTTTACCGCAATAAAGTAATTATGTCCATAACAAATAGACATTTGAAACGATCGTCCGTCCTTGAATTATGGCCGGACTCAATACAAGTGGAGTGGAACAATATTTGTGTAATTGTTTGTTTCCTTCGAGTTTCAGTTAATTTTCAGGTTTCTAATGACAAATGCACCACCCTATTCCTAACTATTTTGGGTTCTGCTTTCAGGCTTACTTTGTTTATACCTATTTCTGTGGGGTGGGAACCTGGTGATCTGTACGACAGGCTCTCACCTATAACAGACACCAGCTCTTAAATTTTTTTTGACTGTAGGATGTTACTTTAAATATTTTGTATAAATATGTAATGTAGGTATGTCTTTTTTGTGAGGAGAAATAAAGTTGAATTATTAAACTACTAGCTTTTGCCCGCGACTTCGTACGCGTGGGAGATTTCTCCCGCGTAATTCCGGGATAACAACTATCCTATGTTCTTCCCAGCGTCCTAAACTATTCCCATGCCGAATTTCATCTAAATCGGTTTGGCGGTTTAGGCGTGAAAAGGTAACATAAAGACAGACAGAGTTTCTTTCGCATTTATAATATTAGTATGGATTATTATCACTGAATCGGTTGAGTACTAATGTTTTATCTAAATTAAGCAACTGACTACGTGACCCAGTAACTTCCATGGAGTTTCTTGCAGGTTTTTCTCCATAGGAAACGACCAATTTCGAACCGTGCACTAACTTCTGACGTTTTATAAGTGCCCATGAATGCCTATGTGATTTTTTTTTTTATTTGGTTTGAACTGAGTAACCCTTGGCTGGTGTCCGATTTTATGGCTTCTGTTTACCTGTAACATCTTTTATAAAGGTGCGTTGATCCCGGCTGTCATTAGTTAATGACAGCCGGGATCAACGTCTTACGGAGGTAGGAAGAAAGCTCAATATGTTAACACATTCGCTGACAGTACGTCGAGTGCATTATGACAGTACGTCGAGTGCGTTATGTATGACAGTACGTCGAGGGACGGCACAAATTTTTAAGAGTACGTCGCCTCACGATACTTTTTCATATAAGTATTATGAAGAGCAGTAACTGTCATATTATGAGCAATTTCATATTTCTTACTGCCGTAACACGAGTATTTTGTAGGTTTATATTGCTTGCTTGTGCACGAGTACTACGTTGATTTTTCATTTAGTATGGAAAATTCTACTGTCGTAATGTGGTGTCAGGGTAAGTGCTCACTGTCAGCGAACGTGTTAAGATGGTCACCTGTCCACGGTCCGAACCCGGCAAGTGTTGCTTTACTTTGAAGATCGAAATGTTCGGTTTTTATTATTTAGACTCGAGCTAAGTGACAAATGCTTCTGGAAGATGAAAAAGAATTAGTTTGAACTGAAGTGCGTGCTCATAATAAAAACAATAGCAAAATCTACCTGATTTATAAATTTATTGATACAAATCATAACCGTTAAATATTTATTTATTAAAACTTTATGCAACACGGACATAATGCCAAATAAAAAGTATTAAATATGTCGTCATACTTAATACACTTATATATGAACGTGTATTTTATAACAATAAACTATATTCTACATTGGCAGGCACGCGGGGCTTGGCTCTCGTGGACTTTATCACATTAAAAACAAAACCTTCTTCTTTTTCAGTCGGATAAGATAAGCCTATAACCTTCCTCAAGCTTCAAGCTATTTCCATACCAAATTTCATCCAAATCTACCCGGTACTTTCGAAGATTAGCGCGTTCAAACAAACAAACTTTTCCGCTTTATAATATAAGTATAGATATAGAATATATATTATTGCCATTACCTATGGTAGGAACAAATCCAGGCCCCAGATAATAGATGAAAAGAAACCCAATATCCCTATATCTGAACCAGAGTTCAAACCCAGGATATCACGCACACAGATCGCCAACATTAGACTACCGAGTCAGTCAAACCAAAGTACAAACGGAAAGCTTAAGTAACATTAGACAAACAAAGGTTTTATATATCTAATATTATTATATTATACAATATAATTACCCTTGTCAGATCAAAACAAATGTCCTACATCAACTCTTCTCGTGTTTCACTAATTACTGAATAAAAGTATAACTAAATAAATATGGCTGCCCACACCTCTAAACCACCTGTTCATTTCCCGAACACACCCGATCTGTTCCGATTTCGCCCGACATCCCGATTGCTGCCAAACTACCCACCTCTCTATAAAATAACATGCAATTACCTACAATGCATCGACGAAAACACGCATGATTACAAAATGTCAGATGAAAACGTCAAATGTAAATGAAGTACCTATTGATTTGTTTTAATTACTTGTTAATCATAACCCCTAGAAAGTTCGTAATTTATAAGGACGTTCTTAAAAATGTAACGGAAATTTCTGCGTTAATATTTTTGGTGAAATATGTTTGCTTAATTAGTTATTTTTATATGTTCTGCATCTCGCAATTAAAGATTTCTTGCCCGGTAGCATGTGTACAAAGTAAGTTTGTATGAAAGCGGGGTGGACCCTCTCTCTCCGTGGTAAACCGGGTACAGTCGTGCCGGTCTAACTCGACTGCCTGTAAATAGAAGCAAACTGAAACAAACTCATATTCGGTTCTATGGACTAGACTGAAGGTCTAATGCTCCTGGTTCCCACCACCACCAATGAAGAGAATTTGGTCCACTCCAATTTTTGGGTAGTGTAAAATGTCATGTACAAAAACCTAACCTTTGATGTTAATTAATCTTGTGAAGTTGTGTTTAACGACGAAATTATATATACCTAGTAGCTGCACGGGTCGATCGTAGTATAGCTCCTGGATGTGTGACCATCCAATATGTATCAAAACCTAGGAAGTTACACTGAGGCAGTTAGTCCTAAGTAAAAATGCAAGGTAAAATTGCTAGCAGCAGGTAATCTCTGGGGAATTTGCAGACTAGAGTTGTCAGTGTATCGTATTCTACGTACGCCTCAAAGAACAGTTAGCATCAATGACGAGACCTGATACGGCCAATACTTGCCGGGGTAGCGGTAATGTTCTAACGAGTTACCGCAGCCCCGGAACAACAGGCGAGGAAGGAACAAGGTGAGTTTTTAGGCAGAAAGAGCCTGAAACTCTCTTCTGCTCCACCCAGAGGAGTCTTCTAGTTGAGATTTGATGATTTTCCCCGCAAGAATAAAAAGTAGGTACGGACCACAAAAATATTATAGAAAGCTAGACTTTTGGCTTCATTTGTGACACTTTTTTGGTATATATTTTTATTACTTTTAATTCTAAACTTAATTTCAATTTCATTAATTATTTTGTATGTTATTCTGACTAACGCTATACTTAAAACATTTTGTTCTATACTAGCCCGATCCCGTGGGATTTCCGGGATAACGAGTATGAGCCTATGTGTTATTCCAGGATCAGGTCAACTCTCTGCTTACGTTCATTTAGATACGTTTAGTAGTTTTTTTGCGTGAAAAAGTAAGAAACGTCCATACATCTATACCCGGACTTTTTTTGTAGCTAACACAAGCTAATGTCACTTACTAAAATAATACCTTATTTAGCCTAATAGTGATGGATTCAATCAATCGAATAATAAATGAGCCATTTTTGTTCGTGAGAAATATAAATAAATGATAAAATTTATACTATTATAAATGTTATTATAAATAAATCAATTTATATTAATAATATTCATATCTAACCAGACATGATAAAAGCCACTCTTTTGCAAATTGTTTCATGTGATGAATATTTTAATAAATTGCGCGAAAGACTGCCCCACACCGCTGCGACTAAAACGAATGGGTACGGGTACAGGGGCTTATTGCAAAAAATAAAAAATATTATCATGATCTATTTGTTTTATTTTTCACGCCCCTCTATAATCACATTTTTTTATATTTTCACACAATAAGTATTATAAAAAAATTGTTTACATCGTTATTCGATTTTATTCCTGATCGATTAATTTAGTAACATCACAATTTCGTAGTCGTCATTATCTGACAACTCAGAAACTGTCAGTCTACTGCATCGAATTAAAAGTCCGGGTATATATATCCATCCTCACAAATTTTCAGATTTATAATAATAATAAGATAAGATTAGAAGTAAGATGGGTTACATACCTGAATTACAGGAATTTTACTTTTAATTTTTTTTTTCCTTATACTGAGTGCCGTATAATAGATTATCACAATAAAATCAACAGTTCCTATAATTACGATCACGATTAAGAGCCGCCGCAGCCGCATAATTAAAGCGTCAATAGCCTATGACTAAGGTGTTGGACTTGTAATAGAGAAGTCCTGGGTTCGAACCCCATAACACTACTGCCATAAACCCACTCCAGACACAAGCATAGCTTAGTTGGAGGGGTTAACAAGATTGCTAGTGACATCCACATTGCTAGTTCTTTTTTTAAAATCCTTACTAATATTATAAATGCGTAAGTAACTCTGTCTGTCTGTGTGTTACGCAATTACGCCTAAACTACTGCACCGATTTTAATGAAATTTGGTATGGACATAGTCTAGAACCTGAGAAAAAACATAGGCTGCTTTTTAATGCGAAAAAAGGGCTGTAAGGGGTTGAAATAGGGGATGAAACTTTGTATGGAAATTACGTCATTTTTAAAGCTAGAAGCTTGAAACCTATTTTTAACCGACTTCTGAAAAAGGAGGAGGTTCTCAATTCGGATGTTTGTTTGTTTTTTTTTTTTTTTTTTTTTTTTTTTTTTATGTTTGTTCGGGCATAGCTCCGTCGCTCGCCAACCGATTTGAAAAATTCTTTTTTTGTTGGAAAGGGTATACTTCCCAAATGGTCCCATGAAAATTTTATCGACATCGAACAAGCCGTTTCTGAAAAATCAACAAAAGTCTAAAAAAAAATTTACATTGATGACCTTTTCGGTTACTCTATATTGTGTTTTTTGCTCGCGCGTTTTTAGTTTTTTGTAGTTGACATTTTGGCTTTTATAACTAGATTAATTACAAATTGACCCACTAAAAAGCGCGAAAATAAAAACTTTTTTGCAAAAAAATAAAACCGACTTCCATATCAAAACACTACAAAGCCAAAAATAATTTTAATTTCGGAAGGCGGTGTGAAAAAAAAGAAAATACAAAACCAATAACACCGACTACCGAAATTAAAATTATTTTTGGCTTTGTAGTGTTTTGATATGGAAGTCGGTTTTATTTTTTTGCAAAAAAGTTTTTATTTAGACTTTTGGTTAGTTATTAATAAATACGACATTCAAATTATGTATGAGTTTTTATTTCAAAATAATTAGTTTAAAAAATTAAAAATGCTGCTTATAGTCACTATTTCGCGCGGACTAAGACGCGGGCACAGCTAGTAAAGAAATATAGAACTAGTCCGCCCCTAAACCAGTAGCACTTAACGTAACTATCTCAATAACAAAAACCAACAACCTAATTAGACAGTGAGTTAATTAATTTGCTTTCATACAAAGCTATAAATATGTGTTGTTACATTACACCGAGTCAGATTAGATCACTGGTGAGCTCAGGGTTGCATAAGAGGCTGTTTGTAGCTCTTCACCAGACGGCCGCTTGAGGAGCAGTTTCTAATGTTAGGTCATCGGCTAGTTAGCCTCAGGCTACCTGTGGGTGAACCTAAAATAAGATCTAGCGTGCCACTTATCTGAAATCACCACTAATTTATACTTTCTACTTCCTATCCTACTTGATGTGTATTATCTTCGAAAGTACTGGGTGAATTTGGATCAAATTTCGTGTGGACTTAGCTTGAAGCTTGAGGAAGGTATTAAGATTATAGTATAAAGTTATTGTTATTTAACTTTTTTAATTTAAATTATTATTGTTGTTTCTTTTTTTAATTTTCTCATAATTGTTTCTCTTTTTAATATGTTATAATATGTAAATTTCGTCTATTGATAACCTTGTTAGCTTAGTTGGATTATCATTTTTTGCATGCTGTGGTCTCCTGTAAGTGAGGGAGAACACTAACATAATACCTTATACATTAATATTTGTCATGTGCTGTGGCTGTGTACATACATATTTTGTTGGAGATCCTAATAAATAAATAGGCCAATAATTACCCGACTACAAAAGAAGGAGGGTTATGATTTTATCGTGATAAAATCCACGGGAGCGAAGCCCAGCGCAACTGATAGTATTTTTTTTCACAATAGTTACCAATATAAATTTTGGCTCGCCTATCAATGTCGAAAACTTATGAAATTAGAAGTTTTTGTCAGTTTGAAACAGATTGTTGTTTTCATTTACAGCACAGTGACTAGTTTAAAATTATAAAAACTCCTTGTTTTTTCATTACAAAAATTTTGGAGCTCGTCGTTTAAACGCGGTCAATGTTAGTGAAAACTAAATTTATTTTAAGATTTTCAAGTATTATAAAAATAATAATTATTATTTTACAAAATATTAGTATAGATTAAAGGCATATTATTTCAAGTAAAATTTTTGTATAAAATCATTTATTTTTCTGAAATTTCGCCATACGTAACGAAGAACAATGTTTCTGTGTAATCTGTTCTAAGTGTCTAGTTGTAAACGTATGCATTATAAAAAATAAAATATTATAGAAGTACGGTCAGAAAATTTAATGAACTTTACCTACAGTTTAAAAAGCGAGTCCAATTAAATTATATGAATACCAGTACAAGTCTAATGACATTAATCTACGTACTATACACATTACTTCGATAAGATCGATCGATCGATTCAAATAAGTTATGTAATTTTTGACGTAAGTTGAATAAGTAATAACTAAGTTAAGTAATTTATTCCTTATATCTAATTAATCCATATATCGGATAGTGTATTTTAAGGGTTGTTTTGGGAGTACTTGTTTCAAAAGATGATATTTTTTTTTATGTTGACCGTACCTGCTAGATTACTCTGATTTTTTTTTTTGGGTAGGAATATCAGCAAATAACTCCTCCTGCAGTGGGTGGAGTGGAAGAGAGTGTCAGACTTCTACTGACTAAAAACCTACTCTTACTCATAAAAACTTTTTGACCATAATCTATACCTACTTAGTTCAAATAGGTAGCAGATCCTAAATTCAAATTCACCATTAAAAATTTGAATAACGAATTCGCAAATGAACCAAAATGCTTTTTATAGAGGACTAGCTTGTGCCAGCGGCTTCGCCCGCGTGGGAAGTTTTTCCCGTGTAAATCCCGATCCCGTGGGAATTTCGCAAAATTCTTAGCGGATGCCTACGTCATAACATCTACCTGCATGCCAAATTTCAGCCCGATCCGTCCAGTGGTTTGGGCTGTGTGTTGATAGATCACTATGTCAGTCAGTTTGTCAGTCACCTTTGAGTTATATATTTAGACTAGTACTCACGCGGGGCTTCGCTCCCGTGGATTCTATCACGGTAAAAACATAACTCTCCTTTTTTGCAGTCGCGTAAAAAGCCTATAACCTTCCTCAAGCTTCAAGCTACTTCCATACCAAATTTCATCCAAATCCACCCAGTACTTTCGAAGATTAGCGCGTTCAAGCAAACAAATAAACAAACAAACAAACTTTTCCGCTTTATAATATTAGTATAGATTTAAACGTGTTTTAAGACTTATGATATTGAGTTACTCTGTAGAAAGATATTTGCAACCGTCTTTTTGGTGATATTGCTATATTTATCACAGTTTATAGGTTCAATTCGTATTCATAAAGACTTCAATATAGTAGCTTAATAAAACCATAACTTTTATAACAAAAAACATTTTGACCAATCGTAAGTCTAAATATTACTCGAGGTGACATTGAAAATTAGGGTAAAAAAGTAACGCAATTTTTAGAGATTTTAGGCACTAAAAGAACATGTACAGTGTATTTCGGTCAGATTAATTAAACTAAGCAAAGCTAAGTTTTTTACGAATAATCCTGTTAGTGTTATATTTTTATCGCTTGATTTGTTTATTTCATGTTATCGTTACAGAATCAGTATAACTATAAATACCAGTAGTACTACTAGCAATTACTTAATTCGATTAAAAAATACCTTAAGTTTTACGTAAAATTCATCATACATGTTAACTGAGAGCTCTCTTAGAACTTAAAAGCAATCTTTTACTGATAAGTTGATTAACTAAGTACCTAATACAAATAACGCGCTATATAAAGACAGAATTTTGACGTTACCGATGTTAAAAAACTATCCTTTTTAGGGACTGACATATTGACAGATAGTTTATTATCCTCGCTAACTTTGTAGGTAGGTCTTAAGTTTAAAAATATTTTGGAAATTATGTTATCTCTCTTGTTTCATTATTATTGACTCAGTAATTAATTGCTTCCTAGCTATTTAATTATAATATCCAACACAGTTCAATCATTTATCAAGCTTATCTACCAAATAACGTTCAAATATAACATATTTGAAACAAGTACGTATTTATTATAAAGTAGATAAACCGCTAAACGATATAACTTCTAACAATAAAATCGTTTAATTAAAATGAGTAAACGACATTATTTTAAAAGTAACAATATTGTCCTTCTAAAAATGATATTCAAGATTCATTCATATACAAACACAAATAAAATAACATAAACAAAACACAAACAAAAAGAAAGTTGTTATAAAAAGCACTCACTTTAAAACAAAAAACGACCTAATTATATTGAAATAAAGAAACATTCGCTTTAAATATCTACACGAACTATCGTGACTCGATAATCGAATAAGTATCGGTATGGGTACTCACAATATAGTGTTCGATCCCGCAGTCGGCCTGCGACTGACTGCCCAGTCTCGTGTACACAATGGGGATACTATCACAGCGCGTTTACAGCTCACGATACGACTGTACAATATGGTTTCACTTCATCGAAAGATACGTCGTATCCTTCTCGTACCGTTCGACGCCCTAAGCCGAGAACCGTATCGTACAAACTAAGTTGTAATTGTAAGTTCATTATTTACACCTGGTTGCATGCTTTAATTATTATAATTAAGGCCGTCATAGGCGAGAGCCCTGCGAGAAGCCACTCACAAAAAATGGTAAAGCCACCTAAAGTCAGCGTCCACAGGGTCTGTCAGACTCGAACTGTCTTGTCGTACTAAGCGCTTGTCCGCTACATTTATTGGCACAACCAAGTTGTGGAACTCTCTGCCAGCTTCTGTATTCGCTGCCACATATGACCACTCAGCCTTTAAAGCAAGAAGGAACAGGCATATTCTGGGCTCGCACATTCCATCGTAGATCTCATCTAACACTCACCATTAGGTTTGATCATGGTCAAGAGCGGGCTCATGCCGTCGATGTCCGGATCGTACCTGCGTCAGGTGGAAGGTTAGAACGACATGGCGTCTGTCCAGCTACGCTTAAAAAGAAGCTGCCATGAGATCGCGCTGGATCTGTGTCCGCTGAGCCACGATTTGCCGCGACAGCGAAGCTTTCAACCCGGCTTAGCACCGCGCGTCAAGCCACGGCAGCAATCCAGCAAGGAGGCTCGCCGTCTCTCCATGTATCATTCGGTATCACCGAATCAATCGGATGGCCATGACTCTCTGGAACGCGACCAGCTGGGAGCACCAGCCTGCAAAAGCTCTAAATACTCTTCACCACAGCCCCTGATTGGCCTGCATAAAATGGGGCTAGCTATAATGAGGGGTTTGACTCGCTTCCCTCTTTCCGCTCAACATTCGAAAGGGACATTAGTGTGCTTATAATCGAGAGGTCACGGGTTCGAACCCCATCCGTTAAACTATTGATCTAGGCACAAGCATGTTTAGATTAGTTGAAGGGGTTAACAAGATTGAGTCTTTATAAAAAATATATAGTTCTATTTCACGACACTGGTCACACACTATCAGTTGTATGTTTACGTGTGTGAAATATGGCGATGTCACAAGCAGATGATACTATGATATGAAAAATAATAAGCAATTTTTCTTCTGCGAAAATTTCTTTTCAAATTAATTATGAGCGTAAGGGTCAATCCCCACTGAAAGAGTAGCGGCCGGCATCGGCTTTTAGAGGCAAAATATTACAAATAATTTTAAATCTTATTTACGTGATTAAAAAGTTGATAGTCATTTGAAGGCAAAGGGCTGTCGCGGCTCCGCCGTCGCAATACTCCCTGCTGTGCCGCGCTCAGCTGCTGCAGGCCGCTGTTCTTTCAGTGGGAATTTACCCTAAAAGACTACAACTAATTGATAAAAGTCAACAAATAGATTAAACTCTATACTGTACATGAGATTCTTCAATGAAAAGCCAAAAATCGTATCGTAATCGTACGGTATAAACGCCCGTCAGGTTTCTGTGAGTGGTTACGTATGGACCGCCACTCGACCACTGGTCGCCGGTCACTAACTAGATACCTACTGTTTAGTTACCAATTTATCGGCAGCGTTACTCCACCTCAGTATGCCCAAGTTCATCTCCAGATGTTAACAAACTGTCTTATGGCGTTACTCCACCTCAGTATGCTCAGTTGGGCATACTGAGGTGGAGTAAATGAATGGCATCCAAGGAAGGTGCGGTCACAATTTGGGGGAGTGGTCACTATAATAATAAAATATGTTGAGTTAATTAGTTTTCTTTATTGCACAATACAAATTTTATTGAACACGTAAAACAAATGGAAGTCTGTTTTTTTTTTTTGGAAGCCTTTTCAATTTGACGTGTACGATTTTGGAGGTCATACCCCTCTCCCCCCCTTCAGAAGCCTATACCCAGCAGTGGGTGAAGTCAGGCTGTGATGGTGATGATATTATCTGTCCAGCAACAGGAAATAGTGTAGTTAGTTTTATTTATTTAAAAAAAATACAATCATAAGTGTATCATTCATAATGTTAACCTACCATAACTAGTTTAATTATGTATTTAAAACGGTTTTTTTACATGAGATTCACGTTAAATGAACCCTAATTTAGTTAATATGGCTGATAATCATAGATAAACAACACGTGCACGAAAAGGCAAGTCCGTTAGATTTTGTATTAAGTAGGTAAGTCGTATAAAGGTAACTGTTAACACGTTCGTTAAAATATAGGTTCAAAATATTGCTTAATTTAAAGAATTTATAAGGCGCTTTCATTATATTGAAAATACTAGCGCATATTACTCGATAACATTAATTTCCCAACAGATTAATGTACTTGAACATGAGTTTCGAGGTTGAAATAATGAATTATAAAATGGCTGTGCTCGCCTTTCAATGATAACCATTCTAACAAAGTACAAATTGTCCGGTTTTAAAGTTTGAAGTTTACTATACATTAATACCATCACTTTACATTAAAATCTCATATAAAAGTCGTGATGAACACTGGTTATTCGATAAAATGCCATAAAGCAGCGGTAATAACATCATTATGTAATCATAACTCCACCAAAGATGGATCTCACGATATCTATACGACCATTACACGACCATATAGTGATTTATACGACTGCTACATGACTCTATTACGACAATGATTCGTATAAAATGGGCCTTTTTAACCGACTTCTAAAAAAGGAGGAGGTTCTCAATTCGGATGTTTGTATTTTTTTTTTTATGTTTGTCCGCGCATAACTCTGTCGCTTGCCAACCGATTTAAAAAATTCTTATCTTGTTAGAAAGGGTATACTTCCCAAATGGTCCCATGAAAATTTTATCGAAATCGGACAAGCCGTTTCTGAAAAATCAACAAAAGTCTAAAAACAATATTTACGTTGATGATCTTTTCGTTTACTCTGCATTGCGTTTTTTGTTCGCGCATAACTCCGTCATTTACGAACCGATTTGGAAAATTCACTGACCCACTAAAAAGCACGAAAATAAAAACTTTTTTGCAAAAAATAAAACCGACTTTCATATCAAAACACTACAACGCCAAAAATAATTTTAATTTCGGAAGGCGGTGTGAAAAAAAGAAGAAAATACAAAACCAATAACACCGACTACCGAAATTAAAATTATTTTTGTCTTTGTAGTGTTTTGATATGGAAGTCGGTTTTATTTTTTGCAAAAAAGTTTTTATTCGATCGTGTCTTCGTGATACCGACGTAATAACGAACAGCGTATAGAACTTAAAGTTAAAATCGGCACGCTGTGGCGACCCATCTAATGTTTGTTGGGTAATAATAATAATAAAATATGTTGAGTAAATTAGTTTTCTTTATTGTTGCACAATACAAATTTTATAGAACACGTAAAACAAATGGAAGTATTTTATTTACTTTGAAAGTCTTCAATTTGACGTGTACGATTTTGGGGATCATATTCCCCCCCCCCTCGGACCGCGTCTGCTAGGCGCGAGCTTGGCACAAGCGAAGGGAGGTCTATACCCAGCAGTAAGTGAAGTCAGGCTGTGGTGATGATGATATTATCTGTCCAGCAACAGGACTATTTCAATAATACCACACCGTATTTATTAGTTTATTATTTTAGCATATATACAGGGTGGCAGGACATCGACGCGCAGGCGCTTACCATGGATTCAGTACATGATTCTAGACCCCCTTGCGTTGAAATTTTTCGTCGGCTTTTTCTTAATAAAATAATGACCACGGTTGAGCAATAGTACTCATCATCTACTTAGCCTTTCCCCAACTATGCCGGGATCGACTTCCAGTCTAACTACATGCACTTCCAGTATTTTACATGGAGCGAGCGCCTCTCTGAACTATTATGAACTCTACAACCCGGTAGCTGGGTGGTAACTTCATACCCCTTGGCTGGTGTCCGATTTTATTTTCCAGTGAAAGTTCCATTAAAATCGTTCCCGAGTAATAGAAACATTAACAGGGAGACCGCCAGACAAACAGACAATTTTTGTTTTATAACGTTGTTAGTGTTTTAGTTTTGCGTAAGTACTCGTATCTATAAGCACTTGGTGAAAACACAGTTAATTAGAAATCATCAGACACTTCAATTTATATTTATTACCAATAGATAAACGACCCCATTCAAAGGATAGTTACGAAATCTGACCCTAAAAATTCATTTTTAGTTCTTCTTCTTCTTAGCGTGTCGATGGCAAATAGACGGAGTCTGCCCAGATCTGGGCAACAAGTTTGACACAGTCGGAAGCTTCCATCAAGTCCTGCAGTGAACAGTTAACAGGACACGCAGGACAGGAAATTAAGTGTGCCATGGTTTGTGGAGCAGAACCACATATACAATCCAAGGCAGAGGCATCGATAAATCTCCACCTGAACAGATTTTCTTTGCTGCGACCAACCTGGGTACGGATTCTATTTAAAGACTTCCAGGTCAGCCATGGCAGTTCGTGTCCAGGTGGTAGATGGGACAAATGGGCTTGGAAGGGATGTACTACTTTATTTTTTAGTTAGTTTAGTAGCTAATCCTTGCTACTGTCTGTTACACATTTACGTCTAAACCACTTAATGGACTTTGATGAAATTTGGTATAACGGTAGATGAGACATTGGGGAAGAACATAGCATACATTTTTTCACTGAAAAAGTATTTTCAGGAAAACAAAGTCGCGGGTAAAAGCTATGCCGCTAAAATACAAATAACCTTGACCAGTTGACGTCATGCTTTGAACTCTGCGAAGTAGGGAGGCTGCAGATCCGGTAGTGGTCCCTTCGAGTATGTGTAGAAATTGATTGGCTTGTTAAGATCAAGGCAAATCATTTTATTCAAGTTTTCTTACAACTAGACTTATACCTTTGTACGTATGGTACGTTAAATAATATTGTAAATCAGGCCCCGATTGAGCTATTGCCTTACGGGGTTGTGGTAATGTTTTAACGAGATACCACAGGTTTTTTCAAAAGGTGTGCCTGAACTAGGTAAACATGTGTTTCTTTTTCTTTTTATTTTGGTGATATGTGTTAACATTATCTTACGTCATAATAATTAATAAATTAATCTTTTTTACGTTAAAAGATGCCCATACGCACAAAGCGTTTTTGAAATACTTTCACTGTGCATATGGCTAAGGAGTGGAATTCCCTGCCTTTTTTTTCTGGGTGGGAAAATCATTGAATGACTTTTCCCGCTCTGGGTTAAGCAAAAGGGTGTGTCAGACTTCTACTGACTAAAAACCCACCCTGTTCCTTCAGCTGCCCTTAAGTTCCGGGGCCGCGGCAACTTGTTAGAACATTTCCACAACCCCGGCGGGCAATGGCCTTATGAGGCCCCATCACTGTTGCTGACAGCTCTTTGAGGCGCGCGTGGAACACGACGCGCCGCCGACCCGGGCCTGGTCCTTACCGGACGGTGAGCTACCACTGTTCGCCGTCCGAGGAATACCCTGCCTGACTCTGTATTTCTGATAGCTATAAACTGGGGGTCTTTAAGTCAAGTGTGAATAGGTTTCTTCTAGGCAAGCGTGCTTCATCTTCGACCACATCATCGCTTACCATCAGGTGAGATGGTGGACAAACGCGAGCGTATCACGCATAAAAAAAGTTCAAGTGCATTACCCAACCCGCACTGCGCCGGTTGTAAGTTGAAGGTGTTACAAATAAATAAAATCATAACTCAAATATGCGAGCCTATTAAATAACAAGCAACGACCTAAACAGCTGTTATCTCATACTGGTTCATTGAATCCGGAACAGATACGTTGCTAATATTTTTGCCATTTGACTCATCCAAATAGGTACGGACGTTATACAATGATGTCACGCTGAAGTAATGTTGAAATACAAACGTATAATAATTATGTTGTTAGAGGTACCTGCCATTTAAAAAAATACTGGACTTCTGTAGCCGAATGGCAAAAACAGATCCCTTCTAGATTCATTGTCTGTCTGTATGTCCGTCCGTATGTCACAGCCAAGGTTTGGTAGGTAGATGTATTCTGTGAACCAATTTATGATTCTTATACAATAAAAAAATAATAAAGGAGGCACCCCATACAGGGAAATGAAACAAAAAAAATCGTACAACCTATACGTTGAAGGGTGTCTATATGTTGCAGTAAGATAGATATAGCCGTGATATGGTTATATCCCTAGGGATATAAATAATGGAACATAGATAAACGGAAGCGATTCATTACTATCTTACTAGGAATATAATTATAATACCATTCAAGTTTAGTGTTATAATTATATTACTGGATTAAGTTTAGTGAAATAATTGTAGGAGTGTAGTGCGGGGGTGCGGCGGGGGTTAACACCCCGACTCAGAGTACCCCGACTCGGATAGGTTAGGTTAGAAGGCTAAGGCGGGAGCGAAGCGGAGTGGAGCTCCCGCCTTAGCCTTCGTGGTAATTTTTTTTTGAACCACCTAGAAATAGGAGCCCCGCGAAGCACCATAAAATCACTGACAACTACGTATTATTGCTAAAAAGTATTGTAACTAATTGCAAGTTGCAAAAAGTTGATTTTGTAATAAAAATAAAAACGAATATATTGTTTTATTTGATTTTGTGGTAGAATTATAACTATTTAACTAGATTAGTTTAGTCAGATAAGCATATTACTAGATTGCGACCGTAAGATAGTATCTAATGAATCGCTTTCGTATAACTATGTTCCATATAATTATATCCCTAGGGATATGACCATATTACGGCTGTATCTATCTTACTGCGACATATAGATGACATTCATTCATTTCACTGGGTGACATTGAGGTTCCGTAAAGTATAAAATATGTTCTAAAAGTCAATCGCTTGAAAGATAGCTGTTAATACGTTCGTTAAAATATATCTAAATATATATAACTCAAAGGTGACTGACTGACTGACTGACTGACTGACTGACTGACATAGTGATCTATCAACGCACAGCCCAAACCACTGGACGGATCGGGCTGAAATTTGGGATGCAGGTAGATGTTATGACGTAGGCATCCGCTAAGAAAGGATTTTGCGAAATTCCCATGGGATCGGGATTTACACGGGAAAAACTTCCCACGCGGGCGAAGCCGCTGGCACAAGTTGGTAAAGTATATTTTCAAAAACCAATTCCTGTTATGATTTTATGAAGCAGTTTGTGCGGAGGGAGCTGTGTACTAACACTATAGGTATAATAAGCTATAAGGTATAAGTTACTAATATTTTATGGATCTGCCCTCCCCCAGCACCGCCCTAGGCCAAGGTCCGTACTATCAGGGTACATCATACCCTTAGCATGTAGTAACCTAGTTTATAAGTTTAATATAATAAATATATACAACGTGTAATTTAAAGGGTATATACATACCAAGTGCACGGCTTCTTTGGATGACAACAAACGATATGGCAAGGGTTTTCTAATCCTATGTCTACATGTGTGGATCTTATTAGAAATTTCAATACATTGATACCAGAGACCGAATTTTTCAAATTAAGAAGAACGAAGAGAATTATCGTTTTATTGGCAAGTGACGTGGAAAGTGATGACCCTCATAGTGCTGTGACACGTTTGTTATTACTGGTATTCAAGAAACATATGAAACCAATAATTTGGGGTCAATTCTGTGAGTCACTTATTTTGAGCTGAAACTTTGCATAGAGACTCCATACCAGATGTTGTCTTCAGTCCTTTTGGATAGATATGGGGTTTCCGTTACACGTTGTATAGCCCAGGTGAGGTGGTGGTCAAACGCGAGCCTATTATCAATCAAAAAATACATTGGCTTGAGGCTTTTATTCCCGCTGCCACAGGCAAGTATGGTTGAGCAGCCGACAACCTCTAAGATTGACCAACGAAATGCCAATCACAAAAATAAACCAGCGCGAGTGTGCGAGGGCACACGGGGCTGGTCACTGGTGGCTGGTAGCCATTTTGTTTCTTTTTGTAAAGAGAACTAGTAATGTGGGTAGAATTCACATTTGTGTGTTAACCCCTCCAACCACGCTAAATAGGCTTGTGTCTGGAGTGGGTTCACCTTCACAGCAAAAGTGTTATGGGTGGGGTTCGAATCCACGACCTCTCGACCACCATTCCGACACCTTAGCCATTAGTTAGGCTATTGACGATTTAATTGGATGAAGTTAGGACAGCCATGCTCAACAAACAGTTATGAGCGTTATGCCTCTTCAAGCTGTTTTGAGTGTGAATGAAAATGTTTATAGCTACGGTTAAAGACTACTAACAAACTAACATTCAACGATAGCGTTAGTTGAACTTAAATTATGTTAATCAAGACAAATATTAAGATTAAAATTTAACTTATAACAAAAAAAGCGGCCAAGTGAGGGTCAGTGATCGAGTAACTTGATTTTTTTAAAGCTTCTAGGGACCATAGGACTAGTACCTACATATTATGTATTTAATATTAATGTCAGCGTTATTCAATTCAAATATCTTTATTTCGAGCCACATAGCTCATATATGTAATTATGGTTAGTAAACAATTACCTTAAAAAACTAGGGTTAGTACACAACACGATACGAAGACACATGTAATTGACAGCAGTGGACCATATATGGACAGTCCACTCTATCCGCGACCATCTTCAGAACCCTGTTGGGACTAGCCATGACACGAGCCACCAACGATGCTGCACGTTTGCGCATTATTGTGTGAAAACAATCAACACGCGCCGCTGCAAACATCCCTGACCAGGCCCTGTCAACTTTGTTCTAGCGGTTTGGATACCTACAGGGGCTGAATTTTTTGTGTTGCCGTAGTAAAAATAAATTTACACTTGTCAATTATGTGGTATCATTAGGATATTATGAAAAAAAAAAACAATGTCAGCCATTGATATTTGATGTCGCTTGTTTGTTTCCCTGTATTTTTAATTTACCTTAATAAACGTCGAGTCGAGCTTCTGGTCCTCCGTTCTATTGTGTTATATTATAAGTGCAGTGATACGTGTTTTTTGAGATAGTGACTCTATTGTGGTCTGCGTATTAGAAACTTGTTTCGAGTTAGGACTCTAATAATGGCTGATAAAGAAAACTCAAGAAAGTGTTTTAAATGTGGGTGTTCACCAGCTGAAAACAACATTAAATTGTTTCGATTTCCTAAACCGGCTATAAGGAATCTGGACCGGTATGTAACACAATCATAAGTTATCAAAATAACCTATAATTTAGTAACTATCTACACCCTGAGTTATATAGAAGATTGATCTAAAACTTAAGCTAATTATCATAAAAACATGGGCATGGTTTATCGTGTGAGTGATGTTAATGGAAAACGAGACACATGGTTGAAATCTCTTTCACATGATGCAACTGAAAAACTTGCAGAACTTTTCCTCACTATTATTCTTTGTCAGTAATAATATTAGTCTGGAATAACCATCCCTCTCACTAGGAGTCGGGTGTTGATAGCTGTGCCACAGTTATAACTTGCAGCTATCAAGTGTCTCATTGCTTTTCTTGACTTTATTTCAAGTAAATGATTATTATTATGACTATGTATATATTTTTATTTTCTTTGCACATATAGTCCATAGTTTTGTACATATGATTAATTAGCTATTATTATTTTCAGATGCGAATTATGGGCTAAATATATTTTCCCGGATAGAAACTACTCTGCAACAACATTGCAGATGAAGTTGCACAATGAACACAGAATGCTCTGTCAGAAACACTTTAATGATGCTGATTTTACTGATGAGTCTAAAACAAAGCTACTTCGCTCTGCAGTACCATATGATGTAAGTTATAGTAGGTTTAAAATTGTATAAATATACAACGTGTAATTTAAAGGGTATATACAAACCAAGTGCACGGCTTCTTTGGATGATAATAAACGATATGGCAGGGGTTTTCTAATCCTATGTGTACATGTGTAGAGCATATTAGAAATTTCAATACATTGATACCAGAGACCGAATTTTTCAAATTAAGAAGAATGAAGTGAATTACTGGTATTCAAGAAACATATGAAACCAATAATTTGGGGTCAATTCTGTGAGTCACTTATTTTGAGCTAAAACTTTGCATAGAGACTCCATACCAGATGTTGTCTTCAGTCCTTTTTGATAGATATGGGGTTTCCGTTACACGTTGTATATGTATATTCTAGAAAACATACTTCAACCACCACTATATTAGTTTAAAACACAACTCTGATCTCTAAAAAATTAGACAAATGTGGTACAGAGCCTAGTTCCTCGTAGTCTATATCATTAGTGCTTAGTACTTGTTGCTTACCTTAATACCCTTTGTGTATACATATGGAATAAAGGCTTACTATTAGTGAAAGTGCAAGAATTAATTTGCCATTTCTAACATCTACCTGTTTCACTTGCATTGCGTAGGCACTTTTTTTTTGATAATAGGCTTGCGTTTGACTACCATCTCACCTGATGGTAAGTGATGATGTGGTCGAAGATGGAGCACGCTTGCCTAAAAGTAATGTATTCACTATGCACTTTCAGTATACTTAGCACTTATGCAGTAATTTTACAGTAAGTTACTTAAAGTTAGGGTAAGTGGCAAGTCCTATGCATTGTCTTTCAAATTAAATGCAAAATGAGTAGTTGCAATATCAATACTAAACTCTATTCTATTTTTCAGTGTGAACCTGAGTTGCCTTTAGCTGTATCATATGGTGTAGAACCTCAAGCTGGTCCTTCACATGCTTTTAGAGAAATTACAAATGAGCAAAATCTACCAGTACTAACCACTGAGCCTATTGTAGTAATATCTAAGGTACATACAAAAGGAGAAAAAACTGACAGGGAGAAGATGTTATATGCCAAATGTTGCACATATTTAAAAACAATTTGCCAATTGCGTAATCGTATAAAAAACTTGAAATCCAAAGAAGTTTTAAAAGCAGTTTCTGATGAAATGGCTGTCAAAAAATTATCTGCCAAAATAACTCCAACATTTGCTTTATTATTGCAAGGGCAGTTAAGAAATTGTAAAAAGAAAATCACTGGTCGAAGGTGGAGTAAAGAAGAAAAAATCACAGCTTTAAGAATGTTTAAAAGGTCACCCACATGTTACCGCTTACTACGAAGGCTGTTTCATCTGCCTTCACCCACCACTTTAAAAACATTACTCAGTAAGGTGCCATTTCGTGTTGGTATTAATAAACCAGTTATTGAATTAATAAAGAAACATATTATGGTACAGAAACCTTCGAATAATGTATTTACATTGATGTTTGACGAAATGTCTTTAAAAAAGCATCTTCATTATAATCCCAAGGATGATGTGATTGAAGGATTTCAAGATCATGCATCACAAGGAAGGTCTCCATTAATTGCTGCATATGCCTTAGTATTTATGATTACTGGAATAAGGCAAAAAGTAAAACAGCCCATTGCCCATTACTTTTCTAGTGGATTTTGTACTGCAGATAGGCTTGCAGTACTCCTAAAGGAGGTAATTTACTATAATATACACTGTAATATACTATGTATTTACTATAACATACTATGTAAATTCAGAACAGATTTTTTAGTTGTGTTTTCTTTTATGCATATCTATTAAAGTTTTATGCAGGTAGATTGAGTAACTATGAATTGTATAAATATGCTGACCAATTGTTTTCAGGTCTTACATCAATGCTTGGAAGCTGGCATAAATATTGTAGCCATGGTATGTGACATGGATGGTGCAAATAGGCGAGCTCTCAATATCTTGGGCGCATCTGTTCAGCACCCATATATTGTATTTAAAAATAAAGAGATTGTAACTCTGTTTGATCCACCACATTTGTTAAAATGTTTTCGAAATTTGTTTATGAAATATAATATAGAGTGTTCGCCAGATATTTCTTCGAATGATGTCATAGGAACAGGTAAAGTTAGCCTATAAATTAATTGGCTGCAATTATCAATATTTTATTAAAATGTGCTGTGTAATTATAGTGTGCTGGTTTTATTATTTACAGGTGTTGCAAAATGGTCTCACATTAAAGAATTTTATGAAGTGGACAGCACTAATGCAAATTTTGTATATGCTCCAATGTTAAAAAATGATCATTTAAATCCTAACACAAAACAGAAAATGAAAGTAAAATTGGCTGCACAAGTGTTAAGCAGTTCTGTGTCAGGTGGAATGTACGCGAAAATTGCTACAGGTATGCAATTAATGACTATAATACAATTCAGTTGAATCTGATAAGTAAAATACTAAAGAAATCACCTGTTAACTCGGTTCGACTCTTCATTTTTAGGGTTCCGTAGCCGAATGGCAAAAAACGGAACCCTTATAATTTCGATATGTCTGTCCGTCTGTCTGTCTGTCTGTCTGTCTGTCTGTCTGTCTGTCTGTCTGTCTGTCTGTCTGTCTGTCTGTCTGTCTGTCTGTCTGTCTGTCTGTCTGTCTGTCTGTCTGTCTGTCTGTCTGTCTGTCTGTCTGTCTGTCTGTCTGTCTGTCTGTCTGTCTGTCTGTCTGTCTGTCTGTCTGTCCGTCCGTCTGTCCGTCTGTCTGTCTGTCCGTCCGTCCGTCCGTCCGTCCGTCCGTACGTCAGAGCCATTTTATTCCCAAACTATTAAGACTATACATGTGAAACTTAGTAGGTAGATGTATTCTGTGAACCGCTTTCCGATTTTAAGAAAAAACTTAAAAAATATTTAAAATAAAGGGGGGTCCCCATACATGGAACTAGAACTGAAAATATTTTTTATTCATGAAACCTATGCGTGTGTGGTATCTATAGATAGGTCTTTAAAAATGATATAAGGGTTTCTAAAACCACTTTTTCATAAAGTCAATCGTTTAAAAGATATAAGCTTCCAAAGTGGTAAAATGTGTCCCCCCCCTCTAACTTCTATAATAATGGAGTGAAAAATCTAAAAAAATATATGTCTGTAGATCTTAATGTAAACTTTCAACCAAAATTGGTTTGAACGAAATCGGGTCAGCAGTTTTTGAGATACAGCTTATTTTATAAAACTGCAAATATAACTTTGTAATTCATACAAAAACTATGAAGAACAAAATTATTTAGCGTAGTTGTAAAAATGTAAATAAGCTAGTTTTAAGAATTTTTTAAGGTTTTTTTTTTATTCGTCAAATAAATAAACATTATATTATATTATTATAGTTACTACGGAACCCTTCATGGGCGAGTCTGACTCGCACTTGGCCAAATTTTTTTATTATTATAAACTAGCTGTTATTGATAGTTTCATCCATATCCTACTTTTTGTATATTGTACTTTATGAATTGACAGATGTAGATCAGATAGTAAATACAACTATTATTGTCTGTATTTTTGTAATTTGATAAATATTTTTTTATATTTACAGGAGAACTCACCTCAGAGGCTGTTGTGACTGCCAATATAATAAAACGAATGGATAACCTATTCGATGCGGTCAATAGTGATTCTCCCGACCTGCGGCGAGGAAAACCTCACGCTACAAATTTAAGGAGTAATACTCCACACCTGAAATGTTTCAGTGATATGAAAAAATTTTTCTTAAATATGAAATATATTGGGAGTATCCGTAAACCTCCGTCTCAGGAAGGCTGGGTATGGACCTTAAATGCCATGGAACGGCTGTGGCATAATTTGGTAAATTCAAATAAAATTGCCAGTTTGGCCACCAGAAGGATTCAGCAAGATGCGTTAGAAAACCTTTTTGGATGTATTCGCAGCAACTGTGGTTGTAACACAAATCCGACATGCGGACAATTTCTTGCTGGACTTAAAACGGCTGTTTTAAGTAATTTGTCTTATATAAGTTTAACAGGAAATTGTGAAAATGATAATTATGAAATAATTAATAATTTCAGCAGTATGATAAAATCAGCTGCACAACCCACACGCATATGTGCAGAGCCTGAATTAATCTTTAGTTTTGAATTACCTCAGGAAATAGAGGAAGCCATTAATAATGATAACGCAGAAATTCAGGCATGTGCATATGTATGTGGGTTCTTATTAAAAAAAATTATGCCCACTTGCGAAATCTGCAAAGACCTTTTTATTTCTAAATCTATAGAGAAACATCATTTATTTGTCGAGTTCCGGGAGTACACTGAGATTAAAAAAAGTTTAAATTATGTAACTAAAGAAATGGTTAATGTAGTCGAGTGCTGTGCTACATATAATAATAAGTTTTTAGAGGAAAATGGTTACAGGAAATCTATAAAAAAAAATATAACAGACCAAATGAAATGTTCAATTAATTTTGATTTTTTAAATAAATGTCCAGAACATAAAATATTAAATATAAATAACATTATAAATAGTGTTTTTGCTATATGCACCAAAAGATTTTGTATACTTCAAAATAGAAAATTTGCTGAAGCAGCATCAGCAGCTGCTCTTAAGCATAAAATGAACATAATCATGCATAAATAATAAATAAGCTTATTTTTATATGTAGTAAGTTATTTTATGTTCCTACACAGCACTGGTTTTTCCAATCACCACCAAAATAACATGATGGATGTTATTCAGTTATTATTGTTATAACATTAAGTCTCATAATTGTTTACATGTTTTCAAGTATTGAGTATTGTCAGTTTTATCATACATATTATGTACTTTATAACTGTTTGAGAAATGAATTCTGTAATAATGTTAATAGCAAGAGCCAGTTGTACTCGTTTTCAGACAAGATCAAAGGCTATTTTAACAAGTGGTTTGGTATTTACTCCTAGACACAGATGTTATAATAAATTGCAAGATTCTCTTTATACAATAGGTTGTCTGGAAGTATTTGTTCAGTGAGTGGTCGAGTTTTTTGGGTGTAATATATGATTTTTAAATATAAGGTATGCAAGTTGTATTGTGAAATAAACAAATCTTTAAGTTTTATTTTCGTTTTATTTTCAAATTATGCGGGCATTTTTACTTGTAAAGAAACACATGAGAGGAACTTATAAGCCATGTGTTTTCTTATAAGTATAAATGCCCACTCCGAAATAATCAATAAATAGGATTAGGGGGGCCCTACATTTAAACCCACATTTTGAATCTCCCGCCACGATAATATCGCACGCTAGTTTCTGTGGGCTGAGATAAGAGGGCGCTGTTGAAATCGTTCTCTACTTTTTTGTTCGAAGTTGACATTCTTCTCCTTTAGGAGTATATGTTCTGTGTCCCTGACGCACTACAACGCCATGGCAACCCCAACAGCGTTTCTGAAAAAGAGGGTTTAGATAGACTGACAGACAATCAGACGGACAACCGAGTGATCATTATAAGTGTTCTATTTTTCCTTATGAGGTACTGAACCCCCAAAAATAATCATTATATCGATGTGCGAATTAAAAACTGTAATTAATATCCGTTTTCTGCACGGATATTAAATACAATTTCTTCTTTTGTTAACTATTTTTACTGGTACTGCTGATTAGGGATTTATAAACAAGACAAAAGTGAGGAATAACTTGTATATTCACAAATATAGACAATACAGACAATCTCAACTTTAATAACGCAAAACTAAGCAGAACACAACCGTACACGTCGAGAGCTCAACCCAAAAAGAGAGCCGGTGATCGCGCCATGTCGACCGGTGTAGCCGCTTCGTTTCCCGCCACAGCACCACTCGCGCTAGCTTCACTCGGTGTTGCCAACACGGCCCTCCTGCATCGTGCATGACCTCAGGCACACTCCAACCAACAGCACCTGCGTACACCGTCACACAAGCCAAAACTATGCATCTGAAAATAAAACAAGTATCAGAACACCGCCATCAGGAACATCATCTTGATCTCTTACTTCTTCCCTAAACTTGAAACATTAGAGAAAATTATTCTAGTCCCCTTTAGGCCCAGGAAACCTTGCGAGACGCATCGTTTTTGATGTACTGATCTGCCCAACTCATAGAATTTTGTCTTTAGACTTAGACAAAATCTGAAATCTAGTTCACTCCTTTAGTCCGAAGTAGTGCCTGGTCCAGTTTACTCCTTTAGTCTTAGGCAGTAACTGCTTCAGCACACCACTCCTACCCTGGATCGTGAACACTTCAAAGTTCTGGCAGACCAGCACATACCTATATTCTTTTGTATGAAACCATAACACGCATAAATTGAATAAGCATAATAGGGCTAGTTGTAAATAAATTATTGTGAAACCTAGTTCACTCCTTTGGTTCGAAGTAGTGCCTGGTCCAGTTTACTCCTTTAGTCTTGGGCAGTAACTGCTTCAGCACACCACTCCTACCCTAAATTATACTTTTATATTGAACCATAACACGCATAAATTGAATAAGCAGAATAGGGCTAGTTGTAAATAAATGATTGTGAAACCTAGTTCACTCCTTTGGATCGAAGTAGTGCCTAGTCCAGTTTACTCCTTTAGTCTTAGGCAGTAACTGCTTCAGCACACCACTCCTACCCTAAATCGTGAACGCTTCAAATATGAATAGGGCTAGTTGTAAATAAATGCCTGTATAATCTATTTAACTTGCCAACGCGTGATTTATTCAAAATATCGATTATTAAGGATTTTATTCTCCGCCTCGGCCACTCCTTCATGTCATTTACTTGATCTCTCACTTCCTCTCATATTGTCATCTGACGTCCATAGTATGCACATCAATGTCTCCAAGCACAGGACAAAAACTGTCACTATCTTTACGCATTATCTAGTCTAAGAACTCTTCAAAACGAACGGCCCTTATTGGTTTGTCTTAACTACTATAGAAACTTGTTGTAATGTTACATAATAAATATACACTCATCACAACTATCCTGACTTGACCCAGCTCTTATACTTTACATTAATTTTAATATCGTATTATTAAATCTTTCACATTAATAAACACCCCATGGCCCATTTAATAGTAACATTAGTTCCTTACTATGTTAACCAATACAATATACTTATTCACACTATTCGAACGTGATACGTCTACCACTTTAAAAATGTTTACAATGTTACTGAAATGTCAGTCCATCGCTTATTTGTCTGTACATTAAACAAGACACTACTGTTACGTTACGACCAATCAACACCTCGCCAATCACATTAAGAATTAAGAACATAAATTTCGACATTCACGTAAGCCGAATCTATTTTTATTAAACTACCCTCTTTACACTGTTCCTTGAAAATTCTTTAAATATCATTCATAATAGCAGGTAGTACAGTTATCTCTAAATTGCGTTCCATAACAAAATATGATATCCGACTACTAGGTACCTATTTCTACAAAGGCAAGTAGTTAGGATGGCATCATATTTTATATACCCATATTATATACCCATATTATATACCCATATTATATATGTACCCATATTATATATGTACCCATATTATATATGTACCCATATTTGCAAAATAAAAATTCTATTCTATTCTATTCTACCTTCGACCGCTTCGATCTTTTTATTGTAACAAGACGCCTCCGGATTCTTACACAAGACTTACACTTTACACTTAATTTATTTATGATTACCACCGCAATAGTTCCTTTTCTTTTCCGAACTAACGAAACATTACAACTATTTGGTTCCTTTAGTATTTAATCCCGAAGCTCAAGTAGCTACTATGATTGGTTAAATGCCCTGGTTTATAGACATAACTATGCAAAAAACCCGCTAAAGCTCACGTGTTTTAAAAACTGACCTCTACAGACGTGTACTGCAGACAAATAGTATAATAATTACCGTTTCCGACACGTTTTCGTTCAATCTGGCTATTTAAATAATACTTTTATGTCATCTTTCTTGTAAATTTAACTACCTACATGAAGCCAAATAAATTTCTTTTTAACTTTAAAAGACAAAGAAATCCTTTTTTTCCCCCAAGCAAACCGGTCACATGTTATGGATACGTAATCACACACTCGTTTCGTCTCTTAGCGGAAACTTTGACCTAAGTAAACTTGATAACAAACAATACTATCAGACCGCTTAAATGTAGGTGCATCAATTTCGATTAAATTCACATGGTCACACGGCTCAAACTCAGGTATCATCAGGATATTTAGATTTGTACTTACAGTTTCTGTTAACCTTACTTTGCTGCTACTCGACGCGTATCTAGCACGAATTATGTTTGCACTTAGTTTTGCTGTTCTTTTTACCCGTGGGCTGGGGAAAGCACTAGCTTATCCCACTTCTGATGTTAACTATTTTTACTGGTACTGCTGATTAGGGATTTATAAACAAGACAAAAGTGAGGAATAACTTGTATATTCACAAATATAGACAATACAGACAATCTCAACTTTAATAACGCAAAACTAAGCAGAACACAACCGTACACGTCGAGAGCTCAACCCAAAAAGAGAGCCGGTGATCGCGCCATGTCGACCGGTGTAGCCGCTTCGTTTCCCGCCACAGCACCACTCGCGCTAGCTTCACTCGGTGTTGCCAACACTTTACAGATTCTTTTGTCGATAAATACCCATAAACTATTAAATGTAATCTTTACATTAGTTATAGAAACGCTTTGAGACCCAGGAATTAATGAAGTTGAGGGGGAAAAAATAAAAAAATTAAAAATTAAATTTAAAAAAATTTAGGTTCAGGTAGCCTGTATTTACCTAGTACTACTATAAGTAACTGCTAGTCTGTATTTCCTGATAGCTATAACCCGGGGGATTTAAGTCAAGTGTGAATAGGTTACTTTTAGGTAAGCGTGCTTCTTCTTCTTCAACCACATCGCTAACCTTGGTGAGATATTGGCTAAACGCGAGCCTTCATAGGCTGAAAGCATATTCTATCTGTGAATTGATTTATTTTATTAATCATTTAATAAAATAAAACAATTCACAGGTAGACTCAGTCAGCTGTAACCAGGTAAAGGCTTTTTTCATTGAAGGCGCGTTTGTTTAATGTCGAGACTTTTCTCAAATGATTTACTTATAGGTATACCCTATGTGTCAGCTATGAGGCATCAGGTCCAGGCTCCTGTTTATACACTTATATTTCCGAAATTATCAAATGAACGTCACCACTTGGTCAATATACAGTCTTGCCGTACTAAGCCCTTCTCCTTTACATTTATTGTGCGCACGGCCAAGGTTCGGCACCTCTGCCGACTTCTGTGTTCCCTTCCACATATGACACGTCTGCCATCAAAGCAAGAGTGAACAGGTACCTTCTGGGCCCATCAGTAATAAAAAATCATCCTGTTTACATCGTAAGGCCATGCGCGCACTGCGTTGCGTTTTGGAAACGCAGAATCTGTGAAGTATGGAGTGTCATAGAAGTGCGCGCACTGCGGTGGAATAAACGCGTGCGGTAGAGTCACTGGTGGCCCCGGTCATTCTACCGGTGCGGTAGAACTACCGCAATTGCGGCCACCGCAAGGCAGTGCGCGCACGGCCTAAGTTGGGAAAGTCCCTCTCACTAAGTGGCGACACTAATATGCTAAGCCTTTTTCCAACTATGTCAGTGTCGGCTTCTAGTCTAACCGGGTGCAGCTGAGTACTTGAAGCGTCTGCCTATCTGACCTCCACAACCCAGTAACTGGGTAACAAGAAACACGTTACAAAGACTGGAGTCAGATTTTCTGGCTTCTGACTACCCGTTACTGTCGAAGATGTTCAAATAACAGACAGACAGAGTGTTGATATGTAAAGATGGACACCAATCCACAGACTGACTACAGTAAGCGTTGCTTAACCTTAATAAAAACTTTTTACCAAAAAATTAAACCGACTCCCAAAAAACACAGCAAAGTGAAAAATAACTTTTTCATCCCCCCATCTCGGAAAGAGTATTTTTGCTCTTCGATATCTGAGTGCAAAAGCCGTTTTTATCCGCTAGAGGATAAAGTAAATTGAATTTAGAACATCGTGTGTACCAAATTTGTGAATTAAAATAAAAACATCATTAAACCTATTTACTTCTACCTCCATGGCGCCGAATTTATCATACAACTTTTTTTAATTTGTTAAAAGCTCAGACTCGGAACCTTCTTGGTGTACTTACTTTTTTTTAATTTGCTTTGCGCGCCATTTTTTTTGCGTTTAGTCATTTCCTCGCTGAGGTGGGATGAAAAGTTACGTGTTGCACTCGAGTGCAAAGATTTTTCACCTCGTGCTCTTTTGATTCCCTCGCTAACGCTCAGGATTCTAATGTTTGAATCACTCGCTGCACTCGTGATTCAATTTTAGAATCCTTCGCTTGCTCGGTCATCAAAATTGAGCACGCGGTTAAAAAGCAACTTTGCACTCTTGTATAACAAATAACTATTTCAACACACTTGCTCATAAAATGGCTCTAATTTCACCGCAATTAGGCACATAATGACACCTGTAATCAAACTGTGACTTTTTCTTTACTATTATTCACAAGTGATCAACTAGCACAAATGGGCTGCATTAGAGCTTTGGAGCGTATCCGATTATTACTTATGGTAATAGACGAAAGCGCTAGAGCGTCTACTGCAGACTTAAAGCAGCCGCTTTAGCGCTATTTGGGCGCCATTTTATGCAACCTAAAGTTCCATTTAACCTGCACAACGGTTGCATAAAGGTTCCTTAATAGCTATAACGATTTATTAACGCTATACTAAAGCTCTCGTAGCGCTACTTTTGAATGATTTTGAACTACTTTAAACGAATGAATTGATTATAGTTCTTTATTGTATATCTTCAGTTGACATTGTTTGTAATATTTTGGTAAAGTGTTTTCGTCGCCATCATGAAAATAAAACAAAAAGAAGTAAATGTTTGTATTCTGTATTAGCAAGATATATAAAGATACTTAAAACGCTGTCCAGTTTACTGTAGATATATAAGATAATTTTCGAGTAATTTTAACGCGCTTTTATGATATTTAAAAAATTAACAAAAGATCTGTGATATTTTTTATTTGTTATACAGAATAAATTTTATTTCCGTATTTTTACGTGTCGATAACTTACTATTCGCAAGTGGCCGATTGTTTACCGGTACATTTAATGCACATTTAACTGAAAAACCAATGTATATCAACTCAATTTTGCAAGTGAATTATAAGTTTTCTTAAAAAATCATGGCGTCATTGTAATGTAGTCATAACCTGCAGTTTGAGCTCTAATAACTCCCTTTCGAGAATCATAGCGCTAGTTTTCACCCGTCTAACGCTTCCAGTGATTTTTGTTCCCCTAGTGCAACTCACAGCCACAAAAAGCTCCTATGTTCCTGTTTTTGAGGTTATAAGATCTAGTTACGTACTTATTCGTTTAGCATCCATTTTATTAAATGTTTTATAATAGTTACAAAAGCGGCTGTAAAATGGCGAATGGATTGAGCCTGCAAGGAATGACTATTGCTACTAAAGGCCTTAGTTACACTGATGATTTTTTTGTAACTATATAGTATGCATAAGAGTTTCTATTATTTCTATAATGAAACTTATAGTAGTATAATAGTGGTTACTATAACTATAACCTATACAAGTTACAATGGAAACTACTGTGCAGCTGTGAGTGGCAGAATGACGTTCGTAACTCTCATATAAAGGTGTAAGTGGTAAATGAGTTCTACCGTGGACTACTGTGAAGGCTAGGGTAGTATTTGATTCAGCTTATAGCACCTTAAGTAACTTTTATAACTATATACGTTTACGGATGCAGATATACAACTCTGAACTGCTTTTTGAACCCTTAAACCGCTATTTTACAACCCAAAGTAACAAAATAGGCTGCTATTTCCACTAATAAACTCAACCAATTAAAAAAAAAACCTATAACTCGCGAGTTATAGGTTTTTTTTTAATTGGTTGAGTTGCTTTGTTTTTAAAAAAGTTTCGAAACAAAAACGATCGTGTTCAATAGTACATACAAATAAATTAATGTACCAACCTATTGCTTGCTAGTTTCATGCAACTTCGTGTTTAAATAGATAAATTTCAACTTGTACGTTTTTAATAAATACAACTTTCACTCAAATATAACTTTTGTTTTTTCTGTGATAAAGAAAACTTTGAATTACCCATTTTGTACGTGGCTAAAACGCTATCCGAGAAAAGCCAAAAAAAAGAAACCTCATTCTTTTAGTCTATGGCCGATCTGTTAGATGCGCGCGCATAGGAAAACTGATTAATTTTTTCCGCCAATGCGAAAAAGTTTTCACAACTCGTTTTCACTGTTGAAATTATAGTTATTTTCTTCACAAGTGTGTTGAAAAACGTCGTATGATACACGTGTGAACATTACCGTCCTCGGCTCTCTTAAGACCCTCACCTAACGGCTCGGTTCTCAATGGCGCCTCAGCGGTAATCACCAACATTACACATATTAATCACCAACATTACAAATAATTTCGGTAGTCGGTGTCTTTAGTTTTGTATTTTCGGTTTTGGCACCCACTTCCGAAATTAAAGTTATTTTTCACTTTGCAGTGCTTTTTAGTTGGTCGATACTTAATTTACTTAGTTACAAGAGCCTAAATGTCAACTACTTATAATCATTTACAAAATATTGCTTTTCCCAATGTTGGGCCGTTAATTGTTGAGGAGTTCTCCTGGTACTTCACCATCAGCTTTACTTCACCATATTCATTGTGACGAGCATATTGTGCTTAATAACCACTTTCAAGTAATCGAAGCGGAACACATAAAATACTTATTATTCCTACTTATACATATATTGAGTAGTTCCAGTGGCCATCTGTGGTCTTCATCATCGGGCCCACTTCACAAATGGTGCTTTTCGAATGCAACTACACAAATTACTATAAAAAATACTCAAATCACTATTGGTATGCCTATAATATTTGAAGAGTTCCCTCGATTTCTTCAGGATCCCATCATCAGACACTGACTTGGTGACAATGGGACCAATTTCGCAGTATACCCTTTCAAACAAAAAAATAATTTTCCAAATCGGTTCAGCCGTCTTCGAGTAATCGGTGATCATACATTAAACAAAAAACACGCGTCGACTTGATAACCTCCTCCTTTTTTTGTCGTCGGTTGAAAATCGACTCGTGTGGCTGTTAATATTTAGTTACGAGCTCCTCAAAGTCAGCTAAGTTGCGTAGGTGAACAATATCCTAATTTTTGTTGACCTCCAATGTTCAATATTAGTACAAAGTAATTCAATAGCTGTATCTATTCGTTCTAATTTCTGCATAATTCAAAAACACTCATATAGTCTGTGACATAAATATTTTAGAACAATGCGGGACTCGAACCCACGTTACTGCGCCACTATCTAGGTCGCTGATACCATGTGGTATATGTCGCAGGATATTTAGCAATTATAGACAGAAGGTAATAATTACCGCTTATCGGTAATTGTGCTTTCCGATAAAAAGCGGCCGTGAGCATCGCTGTTATGTATTTCTAGATTGACTATTTTTATTGGATGCTTGCTTTATCTATCGTAGCTTTATTTGAATGGTGACCCCAATATAGACATGGGTGAATAAATTACTGCAATAGCTTCATTTTTGTTGTATTTTTCTTCGGATCTTGGCTTGAAAAGTTTTAACATACTCGCTGTGTCCTCAAGTTCGTTCGCGTGAGGGCTGATATTACCAACGCGGGTTCATCAGTGTAAATCCCTTTCCCGTGGGAATTCTAGTATAATTGGTTGCCTATATGTTGTTAAAATACCATTACAATCGGTCTAGACCTTTCAGAGGTTAGCCCGGATGGAAGGACAAACAGACAGACAGATTAAATATTTTATTTTAGTGCCTATTGTGCAAATTAAGAAAACACAGTTACGCATTTGGAAATCACAGTCAGGCACTGCTATGTATAGCTGTATGTATGGAGATTTTATAGACGAATAGGAGACAGTTAGGATCATTTGGAGACTCATTTACACTGAGTGTAAGCTTTCAAAGACTGACACCTAGCCACGACTTTTATCATGTCTATACCAGTGTGATGGCCGTTTTCGTCTGCGAACTTCTTAATCTTAACATAACAAAAGGTGTATGAAGATAATTCCCTAACCACTCAAGAAAAGGCGTGAGATTGTATACGAATGTGTATCGTCGATCGTAAGTTTTAATTACATAATTTTAATTAAGTATTAAGCTTCTATTGATCGATTGGCTATAGCTTGTTTTTCACCACATTCGTTATGTCTGTAGATAATACACGAGAGCCATATCCTATTAAATATGGAGTAACGACCAATCAATGAAATGGCTAATTACTGTTACTGGCTTACTGCAAGATGTTATCTTCATGGTTTAAACCAAAGGAATGGCAGAACTCGAGAGTAAGTAATAATAGCCGCAATTTCAAGGTTTTTATTTTAAATGACCCGCACCCCCGCTAGAAGTGACGAACAGAAACACCATTTCGTTTTAGTCAGCAGGAGTCTAACAGAACCTTCTGTCAACCCCAAGGCGGAGGACATGGTTGAGGATTCCGACACGCAAAAATAATGGATGTGTGACCATCAGTCGGATGCTGGATTGAAGGGTATTATAAGTGCTGCCACAGCTGAGTTACGCGTTAATTGACATATGCTTGCACTGTTTGAATAGGTCCACTCAAATCTGTGTGCTTCTTTCTTTAAAAGAGCTCCACAGATAATTGAATCACGCTTAAATAACAATATTATAAAAAAATTGGTTACAATGGCGGTCTTATCGCTTAGAGCGATATTTTCCAGACAACCTTTGGAAGGACTTTACGAGCTTTAATTAAAATGGAGCACTAAATAGATCGAGCTTTAATAAAGATCCATATTTGTTAGTTTAATTTAGTGGAAGTTTCTAATGAAGGCAATCCAAGGCTTCATAACGTTACCATTTAACCAATGAACCGTGAATACACAAATGAGTTAATTTCGCAACTTTTTCGCCAATCTTATTCTTCGCTAAACGTGTCCAATATGTTGAAATATCACCTCCATTCTTATAAAACGTTATTTAATTCTTAACTTTGGTATGTTGAGGACAAAAAACGGCCAATTTCTATTCTGCTAAGGAAAATGTCGGTGTCTGTTGGGTAATTCGGCAAAGCACCTTGTGCTGAAGTTGTGTAATGATTTTACAACACATCTTTGTTGTTTTGTTTTTATGTTGATGCTTGCCTCTGTAAATAAATGCTTGGGTAATATTTTTAAACATACCATTTATTAAGTAACTAACTATGCACGCGACTTCGTACGCCTCGTGGCTCGCAAGCGCGACTGCGAGATCGATACACGGTCTCCGTTCGGGTCTCGGGTTCGAAAAACGGGTCAGGCAAAAAGTACTATTGAGTTTTTCTAATTGTTTTTCTGTCCTATTAGACAACAGGGTCAGAGGAACAGAGAGTTCACTTGTATCTGCGCAAATACATGTGCATTATTGTGCACTATAGTACCTCCTGCGTAGATGGCTAATTTTTACTGATATTGGCCGCCGTGGCGGAAATGGGTTAAATATATCGCACTCTCAAAATGAAAGGGACGTAACTCAAATATTTTTTTTTTTTTGTTAATGTATAAGCTGTCTCTTTATAACTCGTAATTCAGATTCCTGTTTCCACGGCAATTCAGAGTAATGTTTCAGGCCAGTTTACATCAAAATCTGAAATTACACGAATTTAGAGTTTGGTCACTTTCATTCTAAGAGTGCGATATATCAGAGTCAATATTACCTACGCGGTTTTTCTCTTTTAAGTCCGGATCCCGTGGTAATTCCAGGATGGGATGAAAAGCAGCTAATATGTTGCCTTATAACCTCCCTTTATATTTGAGTGAACTCTGCTCAGCCGCGCAGTACGCGTAATTATATCTATAACCACTTGAAGAAAATTCAAAAGATTTTTTCTTGTGTACTAGTAGTTGTGAGGGACCTCGCTCCCGTGGACTTTATCACGATAAAAAAGAGGATTTAGTTATGTCCATTTCCATTACCTATTGTGTTGTTCCCTGTCAATGAGATGAAGAGTATTCGAGATCAAACCAAATAACACACTTCATCTCATTGACCTCGGATACGGGACAGGACCTATGGAAATCCTAGTTGCTAAAATATCTATACGTACTAATATTATAAAGAGGTAAGTTTGTTACTTAATTTAATTTCCATCCTTCATAAGCACCATTATAATGTTTCATGCCATTAAAAGCCTTCTCATGCTTCACGCTACTTCTGTACTTAATTTCATCCATACCCGCATATTACTTTCGAAGATTAGCGCGTTAAAACAAACTCTTCCGCTTATTTTTTATATTGTATTTAAATTTGTATTTTACAAGATAGATTATTAGATATGCTGCTAGGTTACCTAATCAGATTTGTGGGGTAAGGTTAAAATTAAGGTCAACTTCCACAGCTGGCATATCTCGGCCGCTACAGTGCTTCAATGAAGTCGTACCTCATCTCCCACCCATACGCACAAAACGTTTTGGGAATACTTTCATTGTGCGTACGGCTAAGGCAGGGGGGTGACACTGCCGTACTTGACGTAGGCGTCCAATTTTTCACAAAGATACTAGCACCATCTCTTACGAAATCCGCGTTAACTTGAGAGATTTAGTACGAATAAATGACATAGATGGTGCTTACGCCAATTATCGCCAGTACGCCTTGTTGTTAATGAAAATTTAGTCAAAAATAATAAATATATATTCTAAACCAGAATAAATATTTCTTATTTTATTTATTATAACAGCATTTTGCAATTGCAATTTTTTTTAGTTCGGCAAAATATTACTATACTGATATACTCTCTATGGGTTACAAACATCTATATCACTATACTCTTTGGATGAATCATCTATGCTCTTTGGTTACAAAGTGGTCACTACTTTCGGCGTTTGCGGGTGTTTGTAGATCTCTTCCATTTTGTGTAATTTTTGTGGTGTTTCGGTTTTATTAAAGCTCCAGAAAGTGCGTTTGAGTTTAGTGCTAGTCCTCCTCAAATACAAAATGTTTATAAAACTGATTTTTATATGGCCTGCATTCCAAATTACCCGCCTACCTATAAAAACCTACCTGTATAATAAGGTTATAGATATATACCTATGTACGCACCAATAGTTTTTGGGATTAGTTCAGCGGATATAGTATCAGATGGCGACACCATCTAATATAGGTGTCAAAAATTCTCGAGAGAGGGTTCTCTATTCCATCTATATTACTATACTCTTTGGGCTAAGGAGTGGAATTTCCTGCCGGAGTCTGTGTTTCCCGATAGCTATAACCTAGGGGTCTTCAAGTCAAGAGTGAATAGGTTACTTCTAGGTAAGCGTGCTCCATCTTCGACCACATCGTCACTTACCATCAGGTGAGATGGTGGTCAAACGCGAACCTATTTTCAATAAAAAATAATTAACGAAGCTTGTATGACTAACCCGTGCAGGTAAACGTTTAGTTAACATAACAAGAGGGAAAATCTATAAAATTAAAATAACTATGCATCTCATAGTTCAATCATTATTATCTGTTAAGCCTTGTCCCTGTTGGGGTCCGCTTCCAGTCTAACCGGATGCAGCTGTGAACTATTGTAACCCAGTAGCTGTGTACTATTGTAACCCAGTAGCTGTGTACTATTGTAACCCAGTAGCTGTGTACTATTGTAACCCAGTAGCTGTGTACTATTGTAACCCAGTAGCTGTGTACTATTGTAACCCAGTAGCTGTGTACTATTGTCACCCAGTAGCTGTGTACTATTGTAACTCAGTTGCTGTGTACTATTGTAACCCAGTAGCTGTGTACTATTGTAACCCAGTAGCTGTGTACTATTGTAACCCAGTAGCTGTGTACTATTGTAACCCAGTAGCTGTGTACTATTGTAACTCAGTAGCTGTGTACTATTGTAACCCAGTAGCTGTGTACTATTGTAACCCAGTAGCTGTATACTATTGTAACTCAGTAGCTGTGTACTATTGTAACCCAGTAGCTGTGTACTATTGTAACCCAGTAGCTGTGTACTATTGTAACTCAGTAGCTGTGTACTATTGTAACCCAGTAGCTGTGTACTATAGTAACCCAGTAGCTGTGTACTATTGTAAACCAGTAGCTGTGTACTATTGTAACCCAGTAGCTGTGTACTATTGTAACTCCGTAGCTGTGTACTATTGTAACCCAGTAGCTGTGTAACAAGATTCCCCTTCGCAAGACTGATATCAGATTTTCTGGCTTCAGACCCGTAATGACTGTCAGATGTACAAATGGCAAGGACGCACCCCGCAAGCGTTGCATTACCTTTAAAAATCAACTCATGCGGCTATATTTAGCTACAAGGATTTAAAGCCTTACAGAAAAAACAACACATTATCGATTGCAATGATTTATTTAACAAAAATCGCCATTTCTAATTACAATTATATTTTGTTTAATTCTATTAAACTAAACTAGACCTCAACTACACCAAAATAAACGCATTTATAACGTTTTTTGTGTTGGGTTTCAAACAGTTGTGACTATTGTAAAATACAAATATTTATAGGGATTTAGGCCCTACAGACCTGAAAGTTATATCTTTCAAGAGAGTTAGCAATGGGTAGAATTTACATTACTAGCAATCTTGTTAACCCCTCCATCTAAGCTAAATATGTTTGTCTGGGAGTGGATTCACGGCAATAGTAATTGGGGTTCGAGACCGCGATCTCTCGATCATAAGTCCAACCCCTTCGCCATTAGACTCCATTTATTACATTTGTTTTTTTAATGACACATTATTATCTGTCATGCGCTAATGGAATGTTGTTTGAAAGCCAACACAGATTTTTAGGGCCAGTCAAAACCATACATATTTTAATACTATCCTAAATCTATTTCACGAAATCTTTGTAATATTTTTCAACACTTCGAAATCTCATTCTACGAACCGATATCTTCAGGAGTAGAACATTCCAATCTAACCGAACATATTTCATTTCACTCTGACTGGCCTCTTTCGATTTCAACATCTCATAATTATAATACTCATCGCTCATATAAGTTTCTAATTCAAATCGAAATTTTATATAAAAATATAATTAATATCGAATCATATAAAACTATTTTTATACAACGCTTTGTACGACATAGGTCCTATGACGTATGTTAAAAACACTCACAATTTTGACAGTGACAGATTTTAATAAAGTTATTTTCTTTATTTTCAGAAGAAGTCAAAAATTATTGCCTCATAATAAAATACCTTAGCTTAGATTATACATAGCAACACTGTATTCATATTTTGTTGGTTTTTCACACTTATTACCTTGCTTGTAAAACTAATACTTCAAGAAAATAATTAGTATATTTTTCTACAAAAAATACATTTTTTTCTAGCCTAAACAACACTAGATACTTTGTTGAAGTATTCGTTTGGTATGGAACCGCAAACGCCTGATTCTGAGACCTTTTGCCCAGCAGTGGGACAATACAAGTTAATAAAAAGAAGCCTAATTCCATTCTGTAAACCTTACGTATATTTTGGGTTACGGGGAAAGACATAATTTGCACATTTTCAAATATAACACATAATTTGTGCAGAGTAAGTAACTTATGGGCCCAGTTTCTGAATTAAAAACTATTGAAAAACAAACTTTTCAGAAACACGCTTAACTTTAATTTGACAAAAATATTTTATATGTAATTATTACCATAAACTGTTTATCTCTTTCGATGCACTCAACAATTACAGGGTTAATCTCAATTCGTAGAAAAAAGAAAATAGTCTATGAGCATGTATTCATAGCAAAATGTATATATTATAAGGTGGTTTTCCAGTGATTTTGATGTTTTTATGGCAATAAGTCGGTGGTTCTTATTCCAATTGTCATGTGTGAAGATCTAATGAAAATAATTACTGTGTATAATTAATTATATGACAAATTTAGACATGATTGATGTGAAAAAGTGAATCATGTATTTTTTACATAGTATCAGAACACGATATTCTCGACAAACAAAAAATAAACTTAAATGTATAAGGATGATCTGTTAGTAATTTCAAATGATTATGAAATAAAAATATCCTGTATTCTTGTATGATTAAAGTTTATTATGAAAAAACTGCACAGATATGCTTGGGGAACATAATTCTTGTTCATTCTTTGGATAGACTTACGATAAATGTTGAATGTTAAAAGATAAAACAATTCGTGAAACTAGTTGTTAACCAAGTTTCGTTAAATCTAACTAGATTGGACATGTTGAGGACTAGACAACAACTACATTTTGACATAATTTTATGATAATATATAGAATTTAGGTCTGACAAAGAAAATAAACGCAAAATAACAGATATTATATTACATACAATTTCAAACGATGAAAAAATAAAACGAATTTTGCAGATTATTCATAATTTTTCGCTGGTAACCCACAAAGTTGATTTTATTTTATTTTATCTAGCATTTGAAATAACTCGATACCTACAAAATCAATGAGATTATTGCCGTTTACATCATGAAGGTTCGCAAAAATATAAATCTAGAGATGAGGAATCAGAAATTCATGTTTCTCTTTGTTACCTAAGTTAAGTTTAGTTGGTCTCGTAACGACCATAGACTTAGGTAACAGAGAGAAACATGTTTTTATGATTATTAGATCATAGAGTTTGTAGTCCTCAACATGTATAGTTTAAAGTCAAAAGATAAAATCATTTAGCGAGTAAAACCGCGAGACATAATAATTTTATGTACAAACACATGTTGGATTTAATAAACTTGTCTTTTATAACTAATCATATTTACTATATTACATTTTTATGTATTCTACTTTCATGTGGAGTATGTTTTGGACTTAAAATTTGTAAGAAGACTTTTGTATAAAATAAACCATAAAGACTTGATTTAGTAGTTTTATTGAGTCACATACTTATATCAATGGCTCTGAATATTTCTATACAATTTATGTGTATTCATAATCTTCTCAAAATGGAGTTAAACATTCCGAGATCGCTATATAAAAATGTTCATTATATTACATAGTTTCTAGAAACAATGGCAGTGTAAAGTTTACTTGAAATAAAACTATTCTATAACAAAATCGAGTACAAAACACACTTCACATATAATACTAGCATAAGGACGAATGCGCTGGGATTCGCCATCGAAGCGATCAACGCAGAAAATAAATCGAGAGGATGCTTAACAAGGATATGGAGTGACGAAATGTAGAGTTTTATTTTATGTTTTAAATATTTTTTCAGCTCTTGTGGTCGAATTTAAGAACTTATACTGTAATGTTTCATTCACATGGAGAATTATTTTCCCTAATTTCATAGGTTTACAAAATTTTGTAGTTCGATGTCTAAAAATAAATATTTTCGTACCGTAAATTTGAAGGTTTTTCAAACGAACTTTTTGTTATTTCTCTTGTATCGTGAGTGCATTTTTACATTACACCCAGGGCCGGTACATCATCTGTTGTCCATACAACATTTGTTCCAGTGCGGAAATAGAACCCCAGACACGCAGCGCAGCAGTCAATCACACAATCACTGCCCAACCATATTTGTCATCTCGTTAAACTTTGACATTTACATATACCGTATTCCGAAACAAGATCTTAGTGGTTATTTTATGATGAGATGCGTTGACAGTACTTGGTATGACTGTGTTACAGCTCGGCAAGTATTTTTGAGTAGAACTATTTTTATAACATTTTCATCATGTGCCTTGCTCCTGATCCTTATTTATCTATTATATTTACTGGCAAGTGGACGAGGTATACGATGCAAAAAGCAAGTTTATAAGATACCTAGCCACTCCTTTTAGAAACACTTACATTTCATCACTACTTATCCTAATAGAAGTTTATACAACTCGTTACAGAATCGTAAAAACGTACCTAAACAACATGTTTAAGTCCAGATGGAGTGAGCACAATAGGTCCCACTGCGACGTGTTGCCGGTTACATGATGACGCAACGCTTGCTGTCTTTGTCGTCGGCGGCTAGAGGCACGGCCACTGCCTCGGCTGTCGGAGTTGACAGGGCTGACAGCGGCGACAGGGCTGACAGCGGCGACAGGGCTGACAGGCCGGCCGCGGCGGGCTTCAGGGACTCCGGGTCGAAGCTGTCAGCGGACGCCACGGGCGCTGTGAGCGGGAGGTCGGTGTTGATGCCTACGATCTGTTGACACAAACATACATAGGTCAAAATTCGGTCACATTCAATTCGATCTGTTTCCTGATAGCTATAACCTAGGGGTTTTTAAATCAAGAGTGAATAGGTTACTTCTAGGTAGGTAAGCGTACTTCACCATCGATCACATCATCAGGTGAGATGGTGGTCAAACGCGAGCCTATTATCAATATATTTTTTTAATTCGTCGATAGTCTTCGTCAAAAGGCTAAGGTGCCTGTAGGGACACAACATGATATATGTATACACATAGATACGCTGCTGCGTACCTAATTTACCTTTTCACACAGTGACATATCGCACTCTCAGAATGGAAGGGACTTAACTCAAAAATAGTATTTTTTGGATTTGAGCAGTAATAAAGCAGCATTGAATAAATTATATTCATATATCAGTAGCAAATGTATAAGCTGTCTCTTTATAACTGGTAATTCAGATCCCTGTTTCCACGGCAATTCAGAGTAGTGTTTCAGGCCAGTTTACATCAAAATATGAAATTACACGAATTTAGAGTTAGGTCACTTTCATTCTAAGAGTGCGATATACCCTAAAGTGTCGGAATTGTGATCGAGAGGTCGCGGGTTCGCACCCCACCCATTACATTATTGCCATACCCACTCCAGACACAAGCACATTTAGCTTATTTGGTGAGAAAAAATCTTGTTCAATGCAATCTCTAGTAATGTGAATTCTACCTACATTGGCAAGTTCTCATTAAAAAAAAAAACAAATATCACCAAAGTAGTAAACTGGGAAACGAATTCTCTGAAAAACCTTGTAAATATAGGTCAACTCTTAAGTCTACATTCTTGATTTTCTCACAAGGGCGCTGTATCACTAGGTACACTTGTTGATATTATAATAAGCTATGTACTTTTATGTTTCAGTGTGTTCCACGCCGAAATGGACGTCCGAGTGACCTGTTATGGCAGTGGGTAACACTTCATAGATATTTCTTTTTTGCTTTTAAGCTGGGTGACACGATGACATTGAGTCCATGATGTCATGACCCTTCTTCTTCTTCTATAGTCTGGTTTCCGCACTGAGTCTCTGCACGAGACCATTGTGCGTGAGCCGTGTCGGCCGTCACTCCATCCAGCCAACCTCCCTCCAGAAGCAGATCAGGTCTTTCGGTATATTCAGGATATCTGTAAGGGAGTTCAATGACCCGAGGGTGCGTTTCCGTATGTCGGTGATTTCCGTGCACTCTAAGAGCACGTGTCCTACCGTTTCCTCCGTCCCCATGCATGCCCTGCACAGGGAACTGTCCGTTACACCTATTGTGTGGTAGTGTTTGTTCAGTGAGCAGTGCCCGGTGATGGTCCCCGCCACCATTCGCAGGCTTCTTCTGTCCAGGTGTAGGAGGCGCCTGGTTAGTTTATTGTCTAGGTTTGGCATCGCCTCTTTGGACTGCCTGCAGCCTGGTGCCGAGGACCACCATTTCTGGGCTTGGTAGTGTGTGTGTTCTTTAAGCCATGTGCGCAGCTGGGTGGGGGGGAGCGGCACGATGGGCTCGGGTCCGAAAACCCTCGTGTCGGACCCCCTCCTGGCCAGTTCGTCCGCCGCATCATTGCCGAGTGATCCGCTGTGCCCCTTTATCCATTGCAGTGTCAGTGTTGCGGTTCTTGACCGCCGAGCGTTGCAGTGCATTGTGACATTCTAGTATGAGCTTAGACGTGATACAATTTTTCTCTAGCGATTGAAGTACTAGGCCCGTTGGTATAGTGGTCAGTGGTCCTGACTGCTATGCGCAAGGTCGTGGGTTCGATTCCCACCTAGGACAAATGTTTGTGTGATGAGCACGGTCATTTGTTCTTTGTCTGGGTGTAATTTATCTATAATATGTATGTATTTAGAAATATATATGTATGTTTATCAGTTGTCTAGTATCCATATCACAAGCTCTGCTTAGTTTGGGACTAGATGGCGTTGTGTGAAAAAGTTGTGGAATATATTATTATTATTATTATATTACTGAGGCACTGTCGGAAAGTGTGCGGATGTGACTATCCGTGACTCTCCTGGTTTCTATGGCATGGATCGCCTGAATAATGCCCACACCACAATGACCCTTATTAAGACTGCTCTCAGATTTTCTGGCTTCCGATTACTCATAACAACTGTCAAAGATGTACAAAAGATAGCCAGGGCACACTAGTACTCAGCTCTCTCCGGTTAGACTAAAGCTAAGCAGTTTTTTTTGTGGTTTCTTATCTTGCAATAAGTCATTCAGACTATAAACTGGTGAGCCCTGTTCCCATCGGTACCTTGCTCTTTATCTTTGACTGGACCTGGTCCCCATTAATCAAAGATGTTTCGCCGCTTTTTAAGTCGACGTATGGTTTCGGGAATAGTGAGCTGCTCCGCAAGCTGGTTCGGGTGCCTTGCCAGTCTTAGTTTATATTTGGCTGCGTATGTCCTAATTTCTTCCTCTATCAAGGGCATGTTCAAGATATCATGCATTTCCTGTGTTTTCATAAACCAAGGTGCATTGGTTATTTGCAAAGCTAAGCAGGTGAAAATAAAATTTTATTTTGTGAATCTATATACAGCGTGAAATTTAAATGGTTGTTTTCCCGCGGCAGGACGGTTAACCATCCTAAACATACAGATAAACAGAAAAAAATGAATGTTTTTTTTTTCAAATTATTAAAAATTAAAAAAAAATATTCATAAACTTGAAAGCGCGAGAATCATTAGTAATTCAGTAGACGTAACGTCACACGAAACACGCACCGCCGCGCGCTGCCAAAAAAGGAAAAGTGATTAATTCATGTTCAGAGCAAAATAAGCTCTCACGCATGGTGATAATGCATTAACTCTACTGCGCCATTTTTTGTTTCTAATATTTTATTTGTTTATAAAACGATTGTATTACCAAGACAAAGCCATTTCGCTGCGGGAAAACAACCATTAAAATTTCACGGTGTATATAAAAGAAAGTGGTGTTAGTTACACTATTTATAACTCAAGAACGGCTGAACTGATTTGGCTGAAAATTGGTAGGGAGGTAGCTTAGAACCAGGAAACGGATATAGGATACTTTTTATCCTGAAATTCTAATGGGATCGGGATTTACGCGGGAAAAGCCTCCCACGCGAACGAAGTTGCGGGCAAAAGCTAGTTGGTTATAAATAAAACTTTTACATCTAATTTTTTTGCTGTTTTAAGTTTAACTAGACGAGACCAGTGTTTCCTAGCTGACCTACTTAGAGAAGAAACACCAAAACATACTCCGAGGTCAACGTATTTTGGTCAAATTATATGAGACCTGTCCATGGTGCTCTTTTGAGGAAAGAAGCACACAGATTTCATTTAGAAGTCTAAGTAGTATAACAATAATGTAAAGATTTTGTAACAATAAGCAATTTATTATTATATTGACGTGCAAGTGTTATTTAATAACCAATTTGAAAAACAAATGGCTCCAGCTATGCTAAATATGCTTGTGTCTGGAGTGGGTTCACGGCAATAGTGTAATGGATGGGGTTAGAACCCGCGAACACTCGATCACAAGGCCGACACCTTACCATTCCTCTATTGACGCTTATAATTTGAGAGTGGACTCGTCAACACACGTACGTACCCAATTGATAAGGCGCGTCGGAAATCTTCGTTTTCTTAAGGCTTAAAACTTACAAGCAACCTTAGATCACTACTATAAGGTTCATAATACACCGCAGATGTTAGTTCCGTGTCACTCGCGCGTCACGCGTCGCGCTAATATGGCGGCAGCTGGCGACCAATAGCGGTTAAGGAATCAAAGTGCGGTGCGAACATTCATGTTCTGCGCAGGTAAATCGATAAGCCAAGGTTGGGCAATTCTGTAATTCTTACTAGCGTGTCAATGGCTAGTATATTTTATATTAGATTGGTCCAAAATTCAGCTACGCGAACACCGCTCGCTGATGCAGACATAAGGTCGTCAAGAGTACAGGTGACGGGGTACGCAGAACAAGATAGAAGGTGGGCCATTGTCTGTGGGGTCACGCCGAATATACATTGCAGATTTCTATCGGTTACATTCGGGGAGTGTGCGATGGAATTACACAAACTAATTCCGCCAAGCCCGTTCCGTCATCGGACTACAGACAAACGGCGATGCGCCATCGTTACATGGTGGAAATCTAACCCATACGCACTAAACGTTTTGGGAATACTTTCATTGTGCGTACGGTTAAGGAGTGAAATTCTCTGCCGGAGTTTGTGTTTCCCGATAGCTATAACCTAGGGGTATTTAAGTCAAGAATGAATACGTTACTTTTAGGTAAGCGTGCCCCATCTTCAACCACATCATCACTTTCCTTCAGGTGAGATGGTGGTCAAAAAGATTTGAGCCATCTGTAGAGGTTATCTTTGCTACGGCCGACTTGGTTACGCAGTCTGTTGAGGCATTTCCAAGCCAGCCACGGCAACACGTGTACAGGTAGACTCTCAGAAGGTTCGATGAAGCCATCCGGTGGATTAAAAAGTTCCCGCCAAACTTCACACCTTGTTGTGGACGCGTTGCTATTAGCTGGGCTAACACACCCGAGGAAGCTTTTACGGCTTTTCAGCTTCTGGGACAGTGGGACGTACCTGGGGCCCCCTCCTCAACCACCTACAGTGTAGCTGTACACACGTACCTCGGCGTTCCTCCTGGCCACTGCGGGCAGCGCGGCGGCCGCGGCCACCCGGCGGAAGGGCAGCGCGAGGCGCTCCATGACGCGCAGGCGCTTGCCGTGCGCGGGGGGCGAGCGCTCGCGGGCCTCCTCGCCCAGCTCCGGGTTCTCCGCGTCCGGCTTGCGCTTGCGTCCCACCACGGTGCCCGTGGGCCGGCTGTGCGACTCTAGCGGCGATGTTACTGTGGAGAGATAGTGCTTATGTCATAACTATACACCGTGAAATTTTAATGGTTGTTTTCCCGCAGCGAAATGGCTGTGTCTTGGTAATACAATCGTTTTATAAACAAATAAAATATTAGAAACAAAAAATGGCGCAGTGTAATTAATGCATTATCACCATGCGTGAGAGCTTATTTCGCTCTGAACATTTATTAATCACCTTTTCCTTTGTTGGCAGCGCGTGGCGGTGCGTATTTCGTGTAGGTACCTACGTTACGTCTACTGAACTACTAATGATTCTCGCGCTTTCGACTTTATGAATATTTCTTTAATAATTTGAAAAAGTTCGTTTTTTTTAAGTTTTCAGCTTCTGGGACAGTGGGACGTACCTGGGGCCCCCTCCTCAACCACCTACAGTGTAGCTGTACACACGTACCTCGGCGTTCCTCCTGGCCACTGCGGGCAGCGCGGCGGCCGCAGCCACCCGGCGGAAGGAAACCCCATATCTATCCAAAAGGGCTGAAGACAACATCTGGTATGGAGTCTCTATGCACAGTTTCAGCACAAAATAACTGACTCAAAGAATTGATACCAAATTATTGGTTTCATATATTTCTTGAATACCAATCATAACAAACGTGTCGCAGCACTACGAGGGTCAATAACTTTCCACGTCACTTGCCAATAACACGATAATTCTTTTCGTTCTTCTTAATTTGAAAAATTCGGTCTCTGGAATCACTGTATTGGAATTTGTAATAAGTTCTACACACGTAGACTTAGGATTACAAAACCCTTGCCATATCGTTTGTTATCATCCAAAGAAGCCATGCACTTGGTATGTATATACCCTTTAAATTACACGTTGTATATTTAGATACTACTACTGATGGGTAACCGTCCTGCCGCGGGAAAACAACGATTTAAATTTCACGCTGTATATATTGATATAAGTCTAACATCCTAACTTCCAAACAATTTGGTTTTTTGTCAGAAAGTCCAGAATGCCGTGACAAGCTTGAGTGATCTTATCTCACGAAACTTATATCAGACCTGTTTAAGACATTTCATACAGTCTCTGTCGCTAAACCTATGCATAAGTTTGAATATCGGTTTAAGGGAAACACGTTTGAATCTATCTAAAAGCAATCTCAGGGAGAGAACTGAAATGGTTATAAATAAGATGAGCAATAAACACCGCTCAGGTGAATGCGGAGTTCCACAGGGAAGTATACTGGGTACACCCCTTTTCTTAATTTATATTAACCAATTATGCACACTGAAATTTACATTCTGTGATGTTAAACATTCGTGAACTAATTATTCATGGTTCAGACTGGAATGAAACCAGGCGTCATGTTCACGTTTCATCGATGTTGTATAAGTACTGTGAATTGCTCAGTCAGAAAACTCTTCATCTATCGACCCACGGTTAGCAAACATGCTTTTGTTACACATTGTCACACAGTCCAAGTCCAACGGAGAGTTTTAGGACCGCATTTGCTACCCGTCAACATTTTGTTTTAATTTATTGTATTTACAATAGACTCCATAAAATATTATTAAGGACGCATTTACGTTTTCTCGCAAATATCAATGTTTTTCTGGTACCATTTTGATACATAAGGAGTTAAAATTTTGACAATGTTATGGTATTACTTTCAAGATAATTTATTCATCTCCACATTGAATGCATTATAATTACACAGTCCGATACATATTTTTCACACAAATACGTTTTTATCGCCGCAATAATCGTAGAAAATTACAAAAAATGGGGTCTGTAAGCCAAATCTGGAGCATATTCTTAACTTCAAAATAACAAGAAATTATAGCCTATGTATTTATCTATACGTTAAGCTAATTATTTTGAACATACATAAAAAAACTTTAACATTTTTTAAGAAAAATAAAATCGGTCTCAAATTTCTTCATACATTTTTCTACCGAACGCATGGCTCCGACCATCATTCTGCGCTCAGACGCGCTCGTGAACGCAGGGGTGTATCGCTTTCCTCGAAAAAATAAATACGTCGAAACCTATAATAAAGACAGTGGCGTCTTGTATACTGTGACTAGAATACGTTGATACTTTTTCGTACCGAAACAAAAGTAAGAACGAGAATCATACTAATTTTTATAATTGGATGGATATTGGTTACTGAAACTAGCATGAAACAATTTTTTTTAACCGACTTCAAATAAGGAGGTTTCGCAATTCGACCGTATAAATGTTTTTTTTTTTTCATTAAGTATCTTAAAGTACTACAAATTAAGGAAGGTCTAGAATTGATCTGATGATGGAGCCTTTCATCAGATTGACTCCTGACAGTCGAGGGAACTCGTCAACGATTTACAGCAGTAACCTTTTGTTTGGGCTTGATTAATTTGAATTGACCAGAACATTACACCTAGATAGTTTGTGACTGTCATTAGAGGTCTGATGATGAAGACGAAGGACAGTTAAGGGAACTCCTCAACGGTTTACAGTAGCTACCTTGTGTTTGGACTTATTTTATTTATATTGATGAGAACTTTGCACTCATATGGGTTATAAGTGCCATTACAGGTCTGATGATGGAGACCATAGACAGTCGAGGGAATTCCTCAACGATATACAACAGTTACCTTTTGTTGGGCTTACTTCATACGGTTCAATATGCAAAATGTTGTTTGTCCAAAAACTAAAAAAATGGCCAAGTCCGAGTCAGACTCGCCCATGAAGCGTTCCGTAGTAACTACGCCAAATAACTTTATTTTCATAGTGTTTGTATGAATTACAAAGTTTTATTCGCGGTTTTAGAAAATATGCTGTATCTCAAAAACTGCCAACCCGATCTCGTTCAAACCAATTTTGGTTGAAAATTTACATTAAGGATCATAGCATATATTTTTTGTATAATTTTTCACTCCATTATTATAGAAGTAAGAGGGGTGACACATTTTACCACTTTAGAAGTGTATATCTTTTAAACGATTAACTTTATGAAAAAGTGGTTTTAGAAACCCATATGTCATTTTTAAAGACCTCTCTATTAATACCACACACGCATAATATTCATGATTTTTTAATAATTTTTAATTTTTTTTCTTAATATCGGAAAGCGGTTCGCAGAATACATCTACCTACCAAGTTTCATATGTATAGTCCTAATAGTTTAGGAATATAAAAAATTTTACCAAAAAAATTAAACCGACTTCCAAAAAACAATGCAAAGTGAAAAATAACTTTAATTTCGGTAGGTAGGCGGTGTCCGACTTCCGAAATTAGTTAGAAAGTAGACAAAATATTGCTTTTCTCAATGCTGGGCCGTTAATTGTTGAGGAGTTCTCCTGGTACTTCACCATCAGCTTCACTTCATCATATGCATTGTGACGAGCATATTGTGCTTAATAACCATATTCAAGTGATCGAAGCGGAACCCATGAAATACTTCTTATTCCTACTTATATATTGAGTAGTTCCAGTGGCCATCTGTGGTCTTCATTATCAGATCCCCTTCACAAATGGTGCTTTTCGAATGCAACTACACAAGTTACTATAAAAAATACACAAATCACTGTAGGTGTGCCTATAATATTTGAAGAGTTCCCTCGATTACTCCAAGATCCCATTATCAGCTCCTGATTTGGTGACAATGGGACCAATTTCGAAGTATACCCTTTCAAACAAAAAAAGAATATTCCAAATTGGTTCAGCCGTCTTCGAGTAATCGGTGATCAAACATTTAAAAAAATATACGCGTCGAATTGATAACCTCCTCCGTTTTTTTCGTCGGTTGAAAATGGCTGTGACATACAGACGGATGGACAAACAGACAGACAGGCATGACGAAACTTTTCTTTATTTCTTATTAATTTTTTTATCATATATGAGTATTTTATTTCCAAAGTTCCCTAGTACTCCTAATCGGGCGTCAAACACATTAATACAAAATTGGAACTAACATCTAATCAATAAGCATGTAACCCTTTGTAAACAATAAGTTACAACTTATTATGATCAAACAATATTAAAGAAAATATAATATTACCTTCAAGTATCAATATTAGTTAAGTAATGTATAAAATCAGGCGAACAATGGTTTGTAAGTGTGTGTGCGCGCAATGTTGTTGTGTTGCTACTAGGATACCTAAAATTGAGCGAGTGATAAACGTAAATGCGTCCTTAACAAATAATTTAAAACCGGTTTCAGTTAAGAAGAATATTATTAAAATGGCTTTTAACTTTTAATTGTTGTTCCCGTACCAGAAAACAGACCATGCTGGTAGAGAGGCGCGCAGGGTGCTGTATCGCTAGATCTCGGTCAGCTGGTTGATCAAGCGACCCGCATTCCGGATGTCAGTGGCCATACACCCAATTGCTTGGACCTTCTGCTGACAACCGATCCAGACAGGCACTCTGTTTCGATCTGGGCTCCACTCGGATCGTCTGACCACTGTCTGGTGAAAACTGTATCTTCCTACTCTCCTCCGGATAAAAGCCCTAGGGACACTAGACGAGTATGGAAGCACAAGTCAGCAGATTGGGATGAGATGCGGCACTTTTTTGCATCCTACCCATGGCGGCAAGCTTGTTTCTCATCGTGCAACCCATCGATCTGCGCTGATGTAATTGCTGACGTGGTACGTCAGGCTATGGAATATTTTATCCCATTTTCTGACGTCCCACTTGGCTTTGAGGCTCGGCCTTGGTATAATGCAGCTTGTGCACAAGCTCAATTGCGCAAGGAGCAGGCTTACCAAGCCTGGGCCTCGGCCCGCAGTTGCGGCAGCGCTAGTGTTGGTGGTCACGCATTGAAGACAGCATTTAACTCTGCCGCCAAGGCCTGCAAACGGGTGTTACGGAAAGCTCGGTTTGACCATGTTGGACGAATTGGGGCCAAATTAGCAACCTACCCTTCGAGCAGTAAGCAGTTTTGGTCCCTCGCCAAATCGGTCGAGTCAAACTTCTGTCGTCCTTCGCTGCCTCCCATGGTAAAACCGGATGGAACACTGGCTCATACCGCACAAGAGAAAGCAAATTTATTTGCCTCCCTCTTCGCGGAAAATTCGCGTCTAGACACAGGGTCTAACTTACCACCTAACATACCTCACTGGGACTCCGTAATGCCGGAAATCGCAATTCACATTAAAGAGGTCCGTAAAGCCCTTTGTAGTCTGGACGTGAACAAGGCCAGTGGGCCGGACGGAATACCTGCCAGAGTCCTAAAAAGTTGTGCTCCAGAGTTGTCACCTGTACTGACTCGCCTGTATCGCCTTTCCCTCAAAACCGGAGTGGTGCCAGTGTCCTGGAAGCTTGCTAATGTGCAACCTGTACCCAAAAAGGGGAGCCGTGCCGATCCTGCCAATTATAGACCAATCGCCTTAACCTCCATACTGTGTAAAGTAATGGAAAGGGTACTCAACAACAAGTTGCTGGCATACCTTGAAGACAATGAGCTCCTCAGTGACCACCAGTATGGCTTTCGCCGTGGTCGGTCCACCGGAGATCTTCTTGTGTATGTCACGCACTGTTGGGGCGAGGCCATTGAGAAACACGGTGAAGCCCTTGCGGTATCCCTCGACATCTCAAAGGCCTTTGACAGGGTCTGGCACGCTAGTCTGCTAAGCAAGCTACCCGCGTTCGGTGTCCCTGCTGGCTTATGCAACTGGATTTCCGACTTCTTGAGTGAGCGGTTGATCTGAGTGGTCATCGATGGCTGCTCATCGGATCTTATGGCAATTAATGCCGGTGTTCCTCAAGGGTCTGTTCTTTCTGCGACTCTTTTTCTGCTGCATATCAATGACCTACTTCAGCTAGGAGCAGTTGGGTACGCGGATGACAGCACAGTCTCAGAGAGATACTTATCCAGTTCTAGAGCTGACAGGGACGAAATTGCCACTCTCAGAAAGGCCATGGTAGAGCGCATTAATTTGACCTTAAATCTCGTTTCCCAATGGGGTGCCGACAATCTGGTCAAATTCAATGCTCTGAAAACACAGGCTTGTCTTTTCAGCGCTAAAAGGAGCCCTTTTGAATTGACCCCTACTTTCCGAGGTACATCTGTGCCAGTTACCAGTCGCCTGGAGCTTTTGGGCATGGAGTTGACGTCTGACCTCAACTTCGGCTCAACCATCGAGTCCAGAGCTCAGACTGCAGCAAAAAAGCTGGGAATCCTACACAAGGTGAGGCGGTACTTCACGCCTGGACAGCTTCTAAATCTGTATAAAGCACAGGTCCGTTCTTGCGTGGAGTATTGCAGCCACTTGTGGGATGGCTCTGCAAAGTACCAGCTTGCTGCATTGGACTCGATCGAGCGCAGAGCTAAAAGGCTTATAGGCGACGAGGTGCTGGTGGACAGGCTTCATAGCCTGGCTCATCGGCGAACCGTTGCTTGCCTGTCGGTTTTCTACAGATTGTACTTCGGGGAGTGTGCGCAGGAGCTCCATGACCTGATTCCTCCATCTCCCTTTCACTACCGGTCTACCAGACGCACGGCTGGGTACCACCCACACTTGGTTAATATACCGTCTTGTCGTACCAAGCGCTTCTCTTCCACATTTATTGTGCGCACAGCCAAGCTGTGGAATTCTCTGCCGGCTTCTGTGTTCCCTGCCACTTATGACCTTTCAGCCTTTAAAGCACGAGTAAATAGGCATCTTGTGGGCTCGCTCGTCCCTTCTTAGACCTCATCTATCGCTTACCATCAGGCGAGATCGAGGTCAAGAGTAGGCCCATCGGTAATAAAAAAAAAATAATTAACTATACAGATACAGAGGATATTCTTACCTCTACAAATTAAGGTTAAGTGCAGACTGCAGACCATAAAATATTTTAAAATCCGTGCGGGCGAAGTGTTTGTTTTCGTTAATAAAGAAACAATATTTTGATGTTGATTTTATTTAACGATTACATTACATAATATGCTTTAAGTGTAACTTCTCCAATTGGAGGGTATTGAAATCATTATCATGTATGTGTGGGTGTGACGTTTCATTCGAGGTTGCTCTGTTCTCAAATCAGAATAAATTAAGTATACCTACGTTGCTGGTTCTTCTCCATAGGAATCGACCAATACAAGCGGTAAATCAAGCTTAAGTTTTTGTCATTTTTATTAGTATTTTTTAATTATTGTAAATAAGTATGCATATTGAATTGACTTCAAAAGAACATGCTTCTGATGAACTTGGTAATGACTGTCAAAATAATTGACAACCCAATAAATATAAGGAGTTCGATAACAGAACAATCATTTTTTTATTATTGATAGGCTTGGGTTTGACCACCGTCTCACCTGATGTTAACAAAATAGGCCTTATTGAAAATATTAGTTACACGGTATTGTAGTATCAACGAGGATAGGCTACTTTTCTTTGCTGATAAATAAAAAATACGCGAGCGAAACCGCGGGAAGAAGCTGACAACATAATAATCTCATTGTTCTAACTATACAGCCTGATTTTGAACAAATGCGACAAAAAGAAATGGGAGCTTCAGTTACAGTAACATAGTAATTATAAACTGTTTTTTCTACAATCTAAATCGTTAAAAATAATTACGTGATTATCGTTTTATAATGGTCCATTGATGTTATTATCTTTATTTAACTACGAATTATCGGTATTCGAGCAAAATAATTAATAGGCAAAATAAATAAGAAAAATTAAAGTATCAAAAAATCTCGTCCGACTCATCGCAGTGCTCAATAATCGTCGTGGAGTACTCATGTCATTAAACGTTGCCGTTCATAGCGGTCATTTACCTAATTTTGCCTATTTTCTAGTGTAAGTATCGCGCGACGTTGCCAAACCTCGCATGATCGCCAGCGCAGACCCTTCCTTCGTTCATTAGTCGTCCTAAAATGTTTGTAGGTCACGGTCGCGCACGCATTCCGGAAATCCTACTTTACGTATTGCGAATAATTAATATTGTCTTGTGTTTGTGTCATAACAATGCCTAGGACGAGATGAAATAGTCGTGAACCATTAACAAACGTACAGTATCTCAATATTGTCGTGTGGTACAACACCGTCAGAAATCTACGTGAAACGCAGCGAAGATTTCGGCTAAAATATCCCAATGTCATTCCACCTTCATTGGGAAAAATTCTAAGAATAACTCAGAACATGCTGGACGCGAGTCCGAAACTTTAGACGAGCTAAAAAACAAAATCAGGAATGCATTCGAAACTGTAAAATCACAAACTTTTGTATTAATAAATTTAAGGACAATTTGCGGCGCCGTGCTCAAATTGTGTTTACAAAACGGACGCATTTTGAACAATTAATAAAATACACGTAAGTGTACCGATTTGATTTATAATACTGTGATTCCAACTTTTTAAATACGCCAAAAATACAATAATTGATTTGTTGTTGTTACAAATATTATTCAGGTTATATCTCATGCTAAAACATTGTTTTACTATTTTACTTTTATTGTATTTTTGATCGTCCTAAGCCGATAAAAGTATGAAGGGAAATTTGGTTTCACGAAATTTTTATTAATTTTTATAGCGAGAATGTACCTAAATTGTGCTCACTACACGAAAACGGTAGTACGCGAAATTCTTTGATACTTTAATTATTTTAACGTTTTTCGTAACACTGATAAATTATTTTTTTAATTTTACATTTGATATGTTCTAAATTTTCTTGACAACACGTATTATTGTATATTTAAATTTGTCGCGTCTATTCAATTTCACTCTGTATACCGCAGCGCCCGGAACGGAAGGGTAACTGAAGGGATAGGCTAGGTTATAAGCCAATAGGAGTCTTACACAGATTTCCATTCACACACACAACTCATTACTCAGTCACATACACAATTCATTACTCAGTCACACACATAACTCATTGCTCTGCTATTCATGCACACCATAATTTACTACTACAGACTGATTTTGCTTGTTTTTAGTAATACCCCAACTAGCACAAATGGGCTGCATTAGGGCTTTGGAGCTTATCCGATTATTACTTATGGTAATAGACGTAAGCGCTAGAGCGTCTACTACAGACTTAAAGCAGCCGCTTTAGCGCTATTTGGGCGCCATTTTATGCAGCCTAAAGTTCCATTTAACCTGCACAACGGTTGCATAAATGTTCCTTAATAGCTATAACGATTTATTAACGCTATACTAAAGCTCTCGTAGAGCTACTTTTAAATGATTTTGAACTACTTTGAACGAATGAATTGATTATAGTTCTTTATTGTATATCTTCAATTGACATTATTTGTAATATTTTGGTAAAGTGTTTTCGTCGCCATCATGAAAATAAAACAAAAAGAAGTAAAAGTTTGTATTCTGTATTAGCAAGATATATAAAGATACTTAAAACGCTGTCCAGTTTACTGTAGATATATAAGATAATTTTCGAGTAATTTTAACGCGCGTTTATGTTATTAAAAAAATTAACAAAAGATATGTGATATTTTTTATTTGTTATACAGAATAAATTTTATTTCCGTGTTTTTACGTGTCGATAACTTACTATTTGCAAGTGGCCGATTGTTTACCGGTACATTTAAAGCACATTTAACTGAAAAACCAATGTATATCAACTCAATTTTGCAAGTGAATTATAAGTTTTCTTAAAAAATCATGGCGTCATTGTAATGTAGTCATAACCTGCAGTTTTAGCTCTAATAACTCCCTTTTGAGAATCATAGCGCTAATTTTCACCCTTCTAACGCTTCCAGTGATTTTTGTTCCCCTAGTGCAACTCACAGCCACAAAAAGCTCCTATTTTCTTGTTTTTGAGGTTATAAGATGTAGTTACGTACTTATTCGTTTAGCATCCATTTTTATTAAATTTTTTATAATAGTTACAAAAGCGGCTGTAAAATGGCGAATGGATTGAGCCTGAAAGGAATGACTATTGCTACTAAAGGCCTTAGTTACACTGATGATTTTTTTGTAACTATAGTATGCATAAGAGTTTCTATTATTTCTATAATGAAACTTATAGTGGTATAATAGTGGTTACTATAACTATAACCTACAAAAGTTACAATGGAAACCACTGTACAGCTGTGAGTGGCAGAATGACCTTCGTAACTCTCATATAAAGGTGTAAGTGGTAAATGAGTTCTACCGTGGACTACTGTGAAGGCTAGGGTAGTATTTGATTCAGCTTATAGCACCTTAAGTAACTTTTATAGCTATAGACGTTTACGGATGCAGATATGCAACTTTGAACTGCTTTTTGAAACCTTAAACCGCTATTTTACAGCCGAAAGTAACAAAATAGGCTGCAATTTCCACTAATCTGCCGCCATAAGGAAAAAAGACGCATCTAACATTTTTTTCGAAATTGAGTTATCTATATATTCTTAATCAGAAAAAAAAATGGCATCTGCCAGTATTTTTATATTTCGCATAAATTAAACAGAACCCTATGAATCTCACTGTTAAATAAGACGTATCTGCCATATTTATTAAATATTACTAAATAGAAAAGACATTTCTGACGTACACTAAGTTGAAAAGACGCATTTCAGTAGAAACGTCTTATTTTCTTACAAAATATTTAATTCTTCATACAATTAAAAGACACTTCTGCATAGTCATAAGAAGAAAAGACTGTTCTGCGTAGATGTGCCTTTTTAACTTAGTATTACGAAAAATAAGCAGGCGCAAGTGGCAATCCGCGAGTTGACAGTATGTTTAAAAATTTAAAATAACTATTTAATTATGTAAATCTATTGATATGAAGCACAAAATAGTACAAATGAAGAAAAGATTATTAATTATTTATTTTATTTTCCCTTGAGAAAAATGAGACTTTTTATCTGTGAGTCACGTGATTAGAAACACCAATCAGAAAACGAGACGTCATCGTTCAATATTTTGACAGCTGACTGGTTATCTTTGATTGGTGCGTAAGACAAAATAAGAAATGAATAACTAACTAACTGCTTGCACTGTCTGGACAGGTCCGCTCAAATTTGCGTGGTTATTTCCTCAAAAGAATACCAAAGACATGAACCTACATGCTTCTCATATACAAACACAAATTGTCTGGACTTTAAAAGAAACGTTGACGACAAACTCAGAGGGAGTTTGATTCGGTGTTTCTTCTCAGAGTAGTCAGTTAGGAAATACCGGCCTCATCTAGCTAAACTAAACACGCAAAAAAACATGACGTGTAAAAGTATTATTTATAACCAATTTACAAATAAATATTTCATTTAATTTCATAACTAACTCTCTCTCTTCTGGTTCATTTGTCTTATCGTCCTGTGATAGTTGTTCGATGAGTTCCTTTTTTTTGTCTTTTCAAAAAAGCAGATAGATAGATATATTCTTTATTGTACACCATAACAGTAAACAAATATGGACTTAACAACTAAAAAGGGTGATACAATGGTCGGTCTTATCGCTAAAAGCGATCTTTTACAAACAACCTTTGGATGGATTTGACACAGAAGTTCTAACCACTTCTTGCAAATATCTCTTTTTAAAGGGACATGAATAAATAGTTTCGTTGGCGTTTTTATAGTAGTATTCCCACAACAAGGTACTGCACAGCACTGATAATAATTTTTCACCTTCATAATAGAGTAAAATATCATAAAATACCCGAAGTGCATTCATGTGCCAAATGCCAGAAAAATTGTTTTTGAACGATGACGTCATACGTAGTCACGTGACCACAATGCCACGATTTAGGCCCTAGATTTTTAATAAATTAAAAAATTACTTATATTTTAATTGGAAGATTAAGTTATGAATAAAATATTATTTTACGAGTACACGTGAAGCGCTTTGAAGCGTTTCAAACAATTTTTACAAAGTTGTCAACTCGCGGATTGTGCCCTTTCTACTTAGTATTGCTAGTTATATGGGGTGAAGTGGGGCTCGCGGTTAGAATACCGCCCTTCAGTTGCGTCCAGGCAGTCAGAGAAACGCGCGCGGCCCTTCGTGATTTAATAAATAAATAATCTTTTATTTGAGACGTTAGATCCATTTGGGTTAGTATACAAACAAATCTTAGAAGCTACCAGAAACATAAAATAAAATACTTAACAACTACACCACATTGTTATGTAGGTGTACCCAATGTCCCAAAAAAGGTCTGTCTTATCTGTCTGCTATCGAATTTAGAATGCTGTTGGGGCTGACACGTACCCTGCGCATGATGGAAGTGCATCGTTGACGCATGATAGCATAAAAATCGTCTATTCCCGCGTTGGCGAACATGCCCGAAGCACTGCAGTAGCGCGGCAACCCCATCAACACCTTGAACGTATTATTATACTGTACCCGCAGGAAGTTGTATGCCTCCTGAGTGTAGATAACTCACAGACTGCATATGTAGAAACAATGGCAATACACTGTAAACAGCGTAGTCCTAACGAACTGACAACGCCCTACGCTCACGCTCAATGTCCAGACCGACTTTTAGGTCTTCAGAAGCCCAGTGGCCCCGATACATGAAAGCAGTAACTTGCTTTGATGCAATACCGCAAAGTTTTAACTGAGGCACAATCGGATAGAACTTGTGCCTGCCTTACAAGACTAGTAGCTCACTGAGCTCACTCACTCTTTTTCGCGTTGTATCGAAGCCCATGGATCTCCGCGTACCTTTCACAAATCGAAAGCACACTTCTCATCGCATTGATCGAAAGGCTCAGCAGCACCATATCATAAGCATAACTAATATTTTTAACGCTGGTTCCATCCACGTGACAACCCTGATAAGTGCTACAGAGCTCAACGATCAATCGGTTCATGACAAGCCACCTTGGCTCACTCCGCAATTCAGCCTATATTCATCTGACAACGATCCTGCCCACCTGACACAATTTTTACCATTTTTTGATTACCATTGATTGTTTTACCAGAACCGAAGTATTGATATGACTTCCTTATCCACGGACGTATCATTCATAAGCTTCTGCCACAGCAAGTCATACGACACCAGATCAAACGCCTTGGAAAGGTCTAGAAAACACGCGTTAACAGTTGTTTTTCTAGACGTGTAGTACTGGACAGTCTGCTTAAGCGACAGTATGGCAGTTTCTGTAGATAGACCAGGTTTTTACCCAAACTGTGCATCATGCAATCCGCGAGTTGACAGTATGTTTAAAAATTTAAAATAACTATTTAATTGTGTAAATCTATTGATATGAAGCACAAAATAGTACAAATGAAGAAAAGATTATTAATTATTTATTTTATTTTCCCTTGAGAAAAATGAGACTTTTTATCTGTGAGTCACGTGATTAGAAACACCAATCAGAAAACGAGACGTCATCGTTCAATATTTTGACAGCTGACTGGATACCTTTAGTTGGTGCTTAAGACAAAATAAGAAATAACTAACTGCTTGCACTGTCTGGACAGGTCCGCTCTTTGCGTGGTTATTTCCTCAAAATAATACCAAAGACATGAACCTACATGCTTCTCATATACAAATACAAATTGTCTGGACATTAAAAGAGACGTTGACGACAAACTCAGAGGGAGTTTGTTTCGGTGTTTCTTCTCAGAGTAGTCAGTTAGGAAATACCGGCCTCATCTAGCTAAACTAAACACGCAAAAAAACATGACGTGTAAAAGTGTTATTTGTAACCAATTTACAAATAAATATTTCAGTTCATTTCATAACTCTCTCTCTTCTGGTTCATTAGTTTTATCGTCCTGTAATAGTTGTTCGATGAGTTCCTTTTTTTTTTATAGTTGATAGGCTTGCGTTTGACCACAATCTCACCTGATCTTAAGCGATGATGTGATATTTTTGTCTTTTTAAAAAAGCAGATAGATAGATATATTATTTATTGTACACCATAACAGTAAAACAAATATGGACTTAACAACTAAAAAAGGTGATACAATGGGCGGTCTTATCGCTAAAAGCGATCTTTTACAGACAGCCTTTGGATGGATTTGACACAGAAGTTCTAACCACTTCTTGCGAATATCTTTTCTTAAAGGGACATGAATAAATAGTTTCGTTGGCGTTTTTATAGTAGTATTCCCACAACAAGGTACTGCACAGCACTGATAATAATTTTTCACGTTCATAATAGAGTAAAATATCATAAAATACCCGAAGTACATTTATGTGCCAAATGCCAGGAAAGTTGTTTTTTGAACGATGACGTCATACATAGTCACGTGACCACAATGCCACGATTTAGGCCATAGTTTTTTAATAAATTAAAAAATTACTTATATTTTAATTGAAAGGTTAAGTGATGAATGAAATATTATTTTACGAGTACACATGAAGCGCTTCGAAGCGTTTCAAACAATTTTTACAAAGTTGTCAACTCGCGGATTCGATATGAGTCGCCATATATCTATCAAGAAAATTATCTAGTACCTTGGCCAAGACTGATCTGATGCTTCCCCGATCTTATCTTTCACAACGGATACATCTATCGTTTTCATTAAGTTGGTGGGCAGATGAGAGTGTCTTAAAGAGAGTGAGTAAAACATCGCCAGCACTCTTGGCAGAGGTAGCCATACCCTGGAGATTTGCCTCTTACCATGCTTTTTATTACAGTGGTGACACTTTTCGCTGAGAATCTCACATTTAATTCCATCACAAAATCCTCAGTATCCAATATCTGCGATGTTGGATTATAAGTAGAATCATTTTTAAAATGTTTTACAAACAAGTTAGCTACGGGAGCCGATTCATGTTGCCCGGCTACACTCACAGAGATGCCCGGCCCTGGATTCAATTTATCTGTATTAAATCTTTAGATTTGTGATGCTCGGCTAAGATGTCCATTTTCATTTTATTTTGGTTATTCTGGCACCATCTTAGTTTTGATTTAAATGTATTCCTTTTCACACAAACAAATTGTACCTCTTTATAATATATAATATCATACGGATCCCATTAACACAACATTTTTGAAAATATTCTATCGCATATGTTCATCAGGGATAATGAAAAATTGTAATGGAAAAAGAATTTTTGAAATCGGTCCAGTAGTTTCGGAGCCAATTCAATGCAAACAATAAAATTTTTCCTTTTGCTTTTCTTTCCTCTTTATAATACAAATATACATACAAAGCTCTGATTACTGTGTTAACGTTCAAACATATTAACTTATACTTAGATAATATTGATTATTTTTGTTTTTGGATAGTTTTAGACGTAATATTTCATGAAAAACATTCATGAAATATTAAAAGTCGTAGTGTTAGTTTGATCTCACTCAAGTTTATGTCGAAAATTTATTCATTTTAAGAGATTCCTTACAAAGCTGTGATAATTATTATTAATGTTTACTATAATTTGTACAAATTTAGGTAGTTTTATTTATACTTAATCATTAATTTTTTAAGAGTTTAAAATTTAATGTTGGGAAAGGGGTGTAATTGCTATTTTTTTATAAAAAATATAAGTCATTTTCTCATCCTTTGTGTTTTATTTAACACAAGATAATTATCGTATTAAAATGTACTTCAGTTTATAAAATAAGATGTTTTGTTAGGGATCCCACAAGAGGCAGGTATTTTTTAAGTTAAATGAGTATTAGTATTACTAAGTTGAAAAGCAGCAAATGGCTATTAGCGTCTTTTTTATTTAGTTAACTAGAACCTGGTAACACATCATCACTAAGTAGGAAAGGCGTTTAAAAAAATACTACGTTGAAAGGACGTTTCTAGCCAGAAGCGTCTTTTCATTGCAGCAAAACTTACTTTCTTATATTTTTTTTTGCTAAAAAGAAAAGGAAAAGTTATTTAATTAATAGATAAAATTAAATTAATTAAAATTCTCATATAATTTCTGAAAGATCAAACAATAATACACACTTTTGCATTACAAAATTGTAATAAGGTTTATTTCCTTTCGCACAGCGAATTTTTTAATTTTTAAAACACGTTTTATTTTTTTTTCTCCGTTTCGTACTTCATGTAGATGCGTCCTTTTACCTTATGGCGGCAGTAATGTGCTCGTTGGGATACACACCTCTTTGTATATCATAAAAAAAAACTTACCTTCATATTTTTTATTCATAATTATGTTTGTTAATTACAGTACCTAGAATTAACAATGTATTTACTTACAATTTGGCTAAAATTATGGATTTTATGATTAAAACTAGGTTGGAACGACACAGTTAATACTAACACAGTCGACAATGTGACCTCTTACCATTTTGCACACACATAAATTTTATCAATTCCGCAAATTATTATGTTAAATCTATTTTTATAATAAATCATTGTTTTTCGAACAATCGCGACTGTCGGTTTTATTTCTTCATCATCATCCTAATAGAATCGCCCCGCTATTTATCACTAAGTTTAGGGATCCCCTTTTTAAGGTTGGGAAATCATCCAAGGACGGTGTGTCAGACTTTTACTGACTAAAACCCATCCGTTGTATTATGGGCGGGCACAGGATTATGACACTGGTAATGCGGCTAGGGTTGCCAACTTTTTTTGACGAAAAAGACGTACGTCTACATACCTGTTGTCATTAAAACTACTTCTTGGACAGGTGTTGTAGTCGGTTGGGTGCTAGATGGGCCGGGTTCACTTAACACTTCCTGCATCAGTGTGTCTTGGCACTCTTGAATGAGTTGGGGTCTTTGTTTTTTAACAAATACATGTCTAGAAGTACTAGCATCACTCATCCTTTTTCTGCGGTCTTCCAGGCAATAAAATTTTGTAAGGGCATATACAAGGGTTGTATATGCCCTTCGTGTTCCGAGGCCGCGGTAACTCTTTCGAACAATTCCGCAACCCTGGCAGGCAACGGCTCCCTTGCGGGCCTTGACAATTTTGCTGACACTCTTTGAGGCCCTTGTATAGGTTTAGACTAAGAGTAATGTGTACATTTAGAGAAATAAACTAAAAACTAAATAGATTTCCTCCCTGAAAATTGTAATAATTGAAGTATACTCACTACTTGTGCTGGGTGTAGAGCGAGCAGTCCTGTTGGCGGTGTGCCTGAGCGTGATCTCCTTGAGCTGCTTGTAAGACGAGCGGCCGCGGATGCTGCGCAGTCCTCGCAAGTACGAGCTGTCGTCTAAGGGAGTGTCCTCCATGAACGACGACGATTCTGTTATGTCCATCTCCATAGTTGTGTTGTTCCCTGTTAAGGAGATGAAAAAAGTCTTACCATTTGATATACAGAACGTAATCGGGTGTTATTTTGCAGAAATACCATACCAAACTATTATTATAATTACTGGCTCGCAAACCAAAAATATCTACTTTTTATTTCGCTTACATTAATTTGGTGGAAATATTAATACATATTTTCTCTAGTATTAGTTGGTTACTATTTGTTATCCTTGTAAAACTTTTTTTTTATTGATAATAGGCTCTTTTGACCACCATCTTACCTGATGGTAAGTGATGATGTGGACGAAGATGGATCACGCTTGCCTAAAAGGGTAACAAACAGTAACAAGTCCTACTTGCTTGGTATATAATATATTTACCTATAATACCTACGTGAAGTAAAAACGTTATACTCCTTTTTATAAAAATTACGCGGTCGGAAGAGTGTGAAATTTGGCACAGTTAAAGTTTATATGGAAAAAGAGTGGAGGAAAATATAAAAACAACTTTCTGGCAACACAGTCATGATCTACCCCAGTGTAAGTTATACTCAAATAAAATCTTTCAATATTCTTAGCGTGTCGATGGCAAATGGCTAAACTGAATCTGCCCAAAACTGGCAACAAGTTTGGTATAGTGCTCGACACGTCGTTAGATGCGCAGAAGTCGATGTTTAGGTGTCGGCGGTGGTCAGCGGGGCGCGGGGTGTGACGTAGCCTCAACCCGAGCGCGCGATTGGTGCGTCACTACACTCAAGGCCACTGTGTGCACGAAATTTGTACCCTTTGTTTTTGTTAAGAGTTATTTTTATTGTGTTAAATTTAGTTTTAGTTACGAGTTATTGTTATTGTTTTAAATTTAGCTTCTATTACGTTGATTACAATGCCAGGACTAAATACCGTTTTACGCAGACATCCAGAAAAATAGTATACGATGTGTACTGTTTCATGGAAAAAGAAGCTCAAAACGAAAAAGAGACCGTAAAACGGACTTCAGAAGCTACTAAAACGTCAGAAAGGACAGTTAGACGTATAGTTAAGGAAGGCAGAAATTCCGAATTCGTCACTGTCTTTAGGACACCAGGTAAAAAGAGGTATAAAACAAAGTCGATCACAGAGATCGACACTATTGACCAGTCGGTCGTAAGAACATGTGTCCATAATTAACTTACGTATATGTCTATTTACTGTTTCTCCATAACCACGTGATTCCGCTGGGTGGGGATGGTACAAGGACTATGAGACTACTCTCCCCACCGCTCCCCTAGGGAGGGGAGTGGACTTTCTTCAATAGGCCGTCGAAGTTTGTGTCGGGCAGGGCCCCGACACAAACTTCGACGGCCCATAAAAGAAAGTTTTAGCGGCCTAGGGTAATTTAGGTTATATTTTACTTATAACACCTAATAAAGTCATGAATTTATCTCCTTTCTTTATAATTCTCTTCAAAACAAACATTTTTAAAAATAATTGATAGCAATAACCATAGAATAATGATAAGCAATAAAAGTGAACAATTTTTTCTTCCACTAAGTGCACGACGCGCGAACTTACCCCCACTACGCCAAATACTTGCCAACTTACTTGCCGGGGACTATACCGTCGCGTCGGAAAATTCCATCAAGTCCTGCAGTGAACGGTAGACTGGACACGCAGGCACAATACACTCACACTACAATACACTCCAAGACAGAGTCATCAATAATTTTCCAGTCGCCTTAGGAGATTATTACGAGTGTGCACTTTCTACCTGACATTATTATCTTCCTGCTATTAGAATGTATGTATGTTCTGACCTGTATAGTTAGCCTGCAGCGACGTGTTGGTCTGGTCCGCGATCCTCACGCTGCGGCGGTACGGGGACACCTTCACGCGGGACTTGGAGAAGTTGGTGTCAGTCTTGGACCTCTCCTTATCTTGTGCCTCCTCGCCTGTAATGGTACGTCACACTACACATAACGTTACCGTATCCGTGGTTTACGTTTTAAAAAACAGTGTTGTGAGGGGAAAGTGAAGAGCTTAAGGTATTTTTCAAGGCTAAGCAACGTTTGACAAGATTGATCCGCGGATAGGTGAGTATCTTAGCATATATTCCGAGAAATTCACGGGATTCCTCCGTGCCTCTTAAAGCAAGTTATGCCGTTGGTTGCGGCTGTTATTTGTAAATTTTTGATAGTCATTACCGGCAGTCTGAAAGCAGAAAATGTGACACTGGCCAAGGGGCGATACCGATACCACTTGGCAAAAGATTTCTGGATTCCGTTACTCAGTTACTGGGTTATAGAGGGCAGATCTGCAGTTGCTGCAACATATTTGTGAAAGGGCCAAGCAGATCATCGAAGACTTAATGGGATATTACGTTAGTTTATTTTGCTTTTTACCTTTATAAAAAGAAAGATTACCCGTACACACTAAACAATTATGGAATACTTTTTTGAAGGGATGTGTGGAACATGGTGTAAAGTCCAGCAGTCCCATTGAAAAGAGAAGATCCTCCAGCCAGACAGGTGTTTTGTCTGGCCCATGTTTGTTATTAACTTGACTCTGCTTACGCGATACAGGATTTCTATCGTTAGTTTATATGTTGAGACAGCTAAGGAGTGAAATTCCCTACCAGAATCTGTATTTTCTTGGGGCTTAGTATGAGTTATACTATTATCATTTTCGAAAACTATACAACTACAACTCTGATCAATATGAACGAAACAAACAGTTCGAAAACGACAATAGTAGATTTTACAACAAGTGCACAAAACAAACCATTTTTATCCGAGACATTTAGCAGCCCGAGCCGAAGGCGAGGGCTGATAGTAATGTCGAGGATAAAAATGGTTTTGTGGACGAGTTATAAACTCTGCTTTTCACTTCGATTGCGAGGAAATAAAACAGTAGTATAACATAACATTTCTTTAATTAAAATTCAAAGTAAAATTAGAACAGTTTTGAATACTGAAGGAAATTGGTTTTTCTTTTCTCCAATTTACAAAATTATCGTAAACTTTGAGATATTTTTCCCAAGACTTTGGCGGTAATATCTGTTGCACAACTCTCTGTGCATTCATTTCCATAACCGTATTAGGAGAGACTGTTAAATCCTCTTCTTCACTGGACATTTTTAACAATTTTAGCAATTGAAGAAATTAATAAATGCACGAAAAAAGAACAAGAGCTGTTTCCCGCCGCTTTATTTTTTTTTAAATCTTACGACATTGATATTAGGCTGCACACCTATACAGCCTACTATTAAATTAATTTTGTAATAATAATTTTCTTAAATCAACTAACCTACCGTACTTGAATTAAAATTTTAATATCTATTATATCTTAAAAAACACATAAGGCAAATAAATTAAAGTAAATATTATATAATAACAAATTCTATCTATGAACTTCTTATTGCATTTGGCTGTATGGCTCATTTTCTTTGCCTTAATATAATACTTTTATGAGTAGATACGTTAATGCCCTTGTGCACAAAATTCGATTTTGTGCAGCCTATACCCTACACAAAGAAGCACTTTCAGAGCATGAGAAGTGAAAAAGTATTTTAAACTCATACTAAACCCACTGATAGCTGAAATTGGAGGTCTTTAAGTCAAGAGTGAATAGGTTACTTCTAGGCAAGCGTGCTTCATCTTCAACCATATCATCGCTTACCATCAGGTTGGATGGTGGTCAAACGCGAACCTATAATCAATAAAAAGAAATATACACCTACCCTCATTACCAGGCACATCCAGTCCACCTTCAACCTCCGTCTCCTGACTCTTTTCGTTCTTCGCAGCATCTTCATCTTTCTCTTCTACCTTCTCCAAATCGGACTTTTTCGGCGAGTCCAGGAGTTTATCCTTTAATTATACATTTTATTTGATTTAGTAATTGGAGGGATAATTTGGTGAATGAATGGGACAGAAGGCAATGAATACAATAACACACGGAAGCGTGCCAGCAGTCCGCTACGCAAACGACTAGGCACTTTTTTTTAATCATCAATTAACCCCGCTCCTCTCCCGCTGTGAGTGGAGTGGAAGGGAGGGTAAGACTTCTACTGACTAAAAAATCCATTCTGTTCTTTCAGTTGGTATCTCGTTACATCCCCCACAACCCTGGCAGGCAATGGCCCGGTCATACAGCTAAGCTCCAAGGTGGCAAAAGTTTAAAAGCCAAACAAAAAGGTGCGTGTAAAGACACTTTTTCGAGACCACTTTTAGTCGATCAAAGCTTGCAGTCACATTATAGGATTTCAAGAAACATAAAGGACTCATAAAGCCGTTTTATCAGTTTTTTGAAAAGCGATTTTTATATTTACACCGTCTAGTAAAAACATCGCCTACGATAAACATGCGGTATGGCTCGAATTAATATTTCTATTGAATTACATGGATGTTGTGCATGCCGAGAGCTATGATTAAAAAAACAGGAGTTTACCTTCTTCGTTGTGTCTGCCTTTTTTCCTTCCTGAGGTTTGGGCGAGTTTGATGAACGGAGTCGCCTGTCTGTGGTGCTGGTGGCATCTTCTTTGAGCTTCAGTACTTTGTCTTTGGGCTGTAATTATTTTTACAAAGGTGATGAAAATTTTTGTATGAATTTGAGTGAAGTTTGACGTTCATTGTGAGTGTTGGTTTGAATAATATATGAATAAATAAATATAAGATATAAAAAAATATTCTTATTATTGATAGGATAATAATGCATAAAGATATAATAAGTTATCTATTCAAATACATATTATGGATAAGTATTACATAAGTATTTACTTGTTTACTTATTACCAGGGTTTGAAAATTGTACCATTTAGTAATAGCTTTTTGGAATAAAAATAAAACAAAGTTTTCAGTGCCTCAAAACTTGAATTTTCTATGGAAAACAGTAAATAAATCATGCTCAGTTACTTTTTCCACCAAATATTTCTCTCTTTGGCTTTAAAACCGACCTTTTCATATCTAGGTACCTTGTGTATATGAACAGAGTTTCATCACAATCGGTTCAATTATTTACCAGAAATAAGGATTTAATGGGATTTTATAGCTGTCGTTTGCACACCATTGACAGTCTTTACGGGTCCAGAAAATCTGACATCAATCATGCCAAGGGATACTACAGTACCCAGTTACTGGGTTTCCACAACCCAGTAACTGGGTACCGTAGTATCAGGTCAGATAGGCAGCCGTTCCATGTAGAACACTAGTGCTTAGCTGCGTCCGGTTAGACTGGAACCCTACCCGGACATAGCTGGGAAAAGGCTAAACGGATGATCAAGGAATTGATGGGATTTTAAGTAACAGTCATTGATATCATCCTTTTAATCAAATCCTTGGCCTATCCTTGCTTTTAGCAATAAGACCACCCATTGTATCTCCCTTTTTTGTTGTTAAGTCCTTATTGTTTTCTGTTATGGTGTACAATAAAGAGTATATCTATCTATCTATTTCATTCTGCACCTCTTAATTAAAATCTGTCTTCACCAATACAATAAGTAAGTATTCAAATTTCACACAATATAATACAGTTATATAACTGGGTCAGTAATGTTAGTATAGTCAACATTTGCATATGGATATTAGTAACAGACACACTGCAGGCTGTTAGCTGTGTATATATTTGTAAAGGCACAACTTTGCGAATGTGGAAAACTGATATTATTATAAGATAGCATTTAAATGGTTTAATATAAGATTCTTACATATGAGAACAAATATACAGGTTAGGATAAGAATCTGTGTATTATTTTACACTATAATTATTATATTTTTTCCAATTTCGCAAAATAAGTTATATTAAATAACAACACGGAAAAGTAAACAAATGGAGTGTCAATGTTGTTCTTTTGACAGAAAAACTGAAACTCATTTAGAGATTTATATTAGCTAAAACATTATTTTACATATAACAGATAATTATAAAACTGTAATATGATTTACTCTGGCTTCAGTTGGGGTTAGATAGTTGATTCATGTAAAATATACGATTAAAGGCCTCCAATGTTGTGATAAGTCTAGGCAGATTTATTTTTTATTACATAAGTGAAAATACGATACATAGCTTTATGCGATTCACAGCCTTCGAACCTACACAGTTTTAGTTTCACCGGCCTCATTTAGTTTAAATTTACGTGTACATTTATAGTTCCACCAGTGCGCGTAAAAGAACCATCCTCATCTAATTGTAACTTATTATTTTCTTCGGTGTGTAAAAGTATTCCTCAGACAAATTAACAGAAAGTTAAATTTAGAAACTACCTGCCAATTTAAGTTTTTAAACTTAACAAGTTCTCTAACAGTATAACTAGAATTTAAATCAATATATTTACCACGTTTTTTTTTCAGTTCATCCGTGACCATGGCGCTTGGAACATTACTGAAATATCGGATAGTCGACATAAACAATGCATAAACATGGTAAACCACACCTTGGTAAATACATTTACCCCATCTATTACACTATTGATTTGAACCCACTCCAGACACAAGCATGTTTAACTTAGTTGCGAGGGGCTAACAAGATTGCAAGTAATGTGAATTCTACCCACATGACTAGTTCTCTACATTTAAAAAAACATGGTTTTACATTCTAACGATACCTCCAACAAACCAAACCTATTATGTACTTTAATTCGAATACATAATAACCTTGTCGCATAAACCCTATCCCAGCTATGCGTACATTGGCACTCCATTGCTTCTCCCCTCCGTGACGTAAGAGACAAGCGGGACTTACATCGTCCACATCTTTGTCCGGCTGTTTGTCGGACGCGGGGCGGGGCGTCTCGGGCGTTCGCGTCGCTTTCACCTTTACCACAACAACGCTATTAGTTTGTTAGGTGGGCACAAACACTCAGGGGATGTCTTACTGCTAAACTTAGAGTTAAGAATATTAGTTGAGCAATGTTGTTTTTTGTAATACAGTAAAATTTCAATAATCCGGCATTGAATTAGTCGGCACCCCACGGCATTGAACGGAGATGCGCCATCGTTACATGGTGGACATCCCACGCATACGCACAAAATATTTTGGAAATACTTTCATTGCGCGTATAGCTAAGAATTGGAATTTCCTACCAAAGTCAGTGTCCAGATAGCTATAATGTAGGATCTTTAAGTCAAGACTGAATAGGTTACTTCTAGGTAATCTTGCTTCATCTTCGACCACATCATCGCTTATCATCAGGTGAGATGGTGATCATACGTGAGTCCATCAATAATAAAAAAGAAATAAACGAAAATATAATTACAAAAATATGCCTTTTACGAAATTATTTATTGTGATCTTTTCAATACATTCCAGTGATCCGAAGATTCCAATTTCTTTTTAGTAGAACCCAGCAGTTTTAATAGTGCCGGACTAATGAGACTACTGTATTTGCAAATCTGAATCAGATTGATCTTTAGGATATTTCAAAAGTAATGGAGAATATTCCACAGCCATGGTTTGGTACAAATCTTTTAACTGTACAGTTTAGCAGTAAGACTTGGAAAAAGAAAATGACAACACGAAATGTTCACTTCAAACCAAAGAAATTACTATTATTGTTTGTAGTTAATAATTTTGGTCATTGCAATGGGCAAGTAGTAAATTTCTTTATGATCTCTTAATGATTGAAGATTCTGACAGAACTGTCACATAAATCGTCAGGAATCGGTTTAGTAGATTAACGAACCTGCACCAACCATCAATGTTACTATCACATGTACTATTTAATCGATTTTTAATTCAATATTCAAAACGGTTAACGTATCGGATTAAACGTCGACTATAAAATCGAATTGGCCAATCGTAATCGTCTGGTAGTAGTTTAATAAACGATTAACAAATCGGAATAGTGCCACTGATTCTCAAAAATCGACTCGCAGTCGATTCGACTAAATCGACTAAAAATTAGCAAACGATTGACCAATTGAAATAAAATGCTACCGTTCAAAGAAATCGACAACCAGTCGAATCGGATACACCGAAACAAAATCGACTAAAAATCATCACCAACAGTTAATCGACATGGACAAAAACGAAAAAGCACAACAGGTACCGAATGAAGGTACCTGCGATCGTCGCGTGAGACTCCTACTGGGCCCGTTTTCCGGCGTCGGCACTTCGAAACGATCACCGTCGGAGGTCTCTTCGTACGTCAGCTCCGGAAACAAGTCGTCTTGGTCGTTGTCATCGATCACGAGCATGACGTCATCGTCCTCCGAGTCCGCACTCACCGTTCCATTCAGTACGTCATCGGTCCCGTTCGTACCAAGCGTGACGTCAGACACACCGTTGTGTACGCGTTCGCGCCCGTTCTGTTTGGCCTTTGGCGGCTCTGGTTTTTTGCTGTCTGGTTTTTCTGTTGGCTGAAATTTTTAAAGATTTTTTTTTATGAATAGTAGCCGAAATAGTAGTACAATTCGGACCATAACGCTACTGGACCAAAGAGCAGTGGAGTTCTGGAAGTTTATCAGTAGAGCAAGTCACAACCAACAAAATGACAAGGAATAACAAGGGTGTGGACAGGATGAAATGATGATTGGTAACAGACAGCTAGGTCGACAGTAAAAAACTGATTGGATTTGAAAGGACAAAATACTAATAGCTGTGATAGCACAATATACCAGTGCAAATAACTTCTAAACATTACAGGATGGAAAGGAAAACTTAAGAACTCGACATTTGTCATAATTCGCGTTGAAAAGATGTTGAGTAGAAAATAGGAGATCAATTAAAATACTATGAGAAATAAATCTTAGAACAATACAGTGTGAGAAAAATAACTTAAAGATACATTACAACAGGCTCAACATTGACTCCAAAGAAAACAGGAGAGAAATGGATAAGGTTGATATGGTGGACATATAAGGACCAAAGAAAAAAGTCCTTCCAATGGTTGTCTGGTAGATATCACTATCTGAGACCTCTATTGTAACCGAAGGTTAAGCAATATTGTAAAATAGGTCTGTTTAAATTTTGGTGTACAATAAAGTATATTCAATCTGTCTACCTAAAAGACAATTTAAAATGGGTTAGTAGCCTAAGTCCGTTATGAAGATGACAGTAAGGGGCCTACTTACAGAAATGGACGCTAACAGCCTGATGGTTTATAACAGTAATGACTGAGTACTATTGCTGTAAGTGAATGTGGGTTGAATACCTGTATAAATGTGAATGTGGAAGCTGTGAGAGGATTATACTTAGTTCAATTGAACTTCAGATATGTATGGATAAAGTAAAATAATAGACATGGTCTTTGATGCTAGTCTTTCAAGACTGATTTTGCATTCATATTACAGTTCGAGATATTTTCTAAACAAAAACTGAAGAACTAATTTACTCTAGATTTTTTTTTAATTATAATGAATGGTCAGCAGGAGTGGCCCAGTGACCGGAACAGACAGGCCGGTACTTTGTGTAATTTTCATCATCACCTCCTCTCAAAACGATGAAGGCAATCGACGAGAGGAAACCGACATTACCTATACTCTATTCAACTTACGAAAAAATAAAATGTAAACAAATCGTAAAAAGAATTCTTTGGATGTCATTTTTGCAATGATAAACTTTATAATAATATTATCATAGCAAAATTTAATTATTTATTACAAATACCCACCTATATTCTTAACAGTTATGAATAACATAAAAAGCTTTTAATTTCACAATTGAAATTGATAACAATATTAACATATAAAATTTACATAAATACAAAATAAAACGTTTAATAAAAAATCATGTAAGTGAGCATGATAAAGAAACTAAAAAGACAATGTTTCCAAACTCTAAACGATTTTATATACTGATAATTTAAAGAGTACTCTATATTAAAGACTATTTTACATAGGAGCGAGTATTTCTTAATTCGGTTGGATTATACCCTCCATGTTTTTTTAACTCTTGCTGAATTTATTGACGCTAGCGTGCATTCTCCGTGTTATAAATCGATATTTCGTTGTGTTTTCGTTAAGTTATTGTTATTATTAAGTTTGTCTTGTTTGTTACTTGTTTTGTTATTATATTTTTTTAAATGAGTGAACCTGGGCCGAGCAATATCTGCACTTTTTCTTCGCCGAAGAAAAAGCGGTCCAAGAGGACAGTGATGCGCTCAGTGGACAAGGAGACTCTTATTAATGTCTACAAGCATGTAGAAGAGACGTGGCCTAAGGATTCTTATCCCTACAAGTACGACATAGCTAATAAAACTGCAGAGATCATGGGGATATCTCGAAGCTCTGTTTTCAAAATTCTTTGTGAGAGGAAAGAAAAAGGCCGTGTGGAATCCCCTACGCCACGATCGAAAAGGCGATCAATCATTGACAATTTGGACGATTTGCAATTGGGAGCTATACGTCGCAAAATCCACACTTTTTTTTTTAACAAAGAGTTACCCACCATTGACAAAGTTCTGGAAGCTGTGAATACGGATGACACATTGCCCGACTTCAAGAGGACCACTTTCTATAAAGTTTTCCAAAAACTACAAATGAAATATGTGAAACGCAGCAGAAACAGTGCATTATTGGAGCGGGATGATATTGTCCGCTGGAGAATTAAATATTTGCATGAGATTGTTCGAATGAGGGCTGAAGGGAGAAAGATATATTATACGGACGAAACTTGGCTTAATGAAGGTTAGCTATAATTTTAGTAATCAACAATATTTACAATTTTTATTATTCACTTTCTAACCATCCAATTCTTGGAGATCCAACAAGCATAGTGTAATTTTTTGATATATATCTATTCTGACCTTGTTACAGGACACACTATGAGCAAAGTATGGCAAGACCAAACAATAATGTCTGTAAAAGAAGCTCACCGTGAAGGCCTATCAATGGGATTAAAAAATCCAAGCGGTAAAGGCAAACGCTTGATAATATTGCATATTGGTAAGTTCTCCATTAATAATACTCGCATAATTATGTACATAACATCTGATTCCCATATTTATAGTAACTACAGATTGTCACATACTTTGATCTGAACACACTACTTTTGCTTCTTTTACATACATGCATTATGATATTTTATAATGATTCTATTGTAAATGAACAGACCTCTATGTCAACACATTTAATACAATCACCATTCTATGTTTTGTACAAATTATAATTATGTGTAAGAATTCCTGTTTCTGTGTTTTGCTGTTTTTGCCAGTTCAACTACTGAAAAATAAAAACTTTCTGAATTGGATTTGTACTTTATTATATTTTGTTTACAGGATCAGATACAGGCTTTTTGGAAGGAGGTGACTTAATATTTGAAGCTAAGAAGACCGAAGGAGATTATCATTCAGAAATGGATTCATACAATTATGAAAAATGGTTTACCAAAATACTCCCTATTTTAGAACCAAACTCTGTTGTTGTCATAGACAATGCACCTTACCATTCCCGTAGGAAGGAAAAAGTACCTACCATGGCTAACAAAAAAGATGAATTACAAAAATGGCTACTTGAGAAAAATATACCCTTTGACCATTCAGAAGTTAAAGCACAATTAATAGAAAAAATTAAAAAAGTAAAAGACAAATACCAAAGTTACATTATTGATGATATGGCTCAAGAAAACGGTATCACAGTGGTTAGGCTTCCACCTTACCACTGTGAACTAAATCCAATTGAGCTGATATGGGCCCAGGTCAAAGGCTATGTTGCTAGACATAAAGTCATTTAAATTAAATGAAGTAAAAATATTGTTAGCTGATGCAATCAAAAGCATAACAGCTGAAAATTGGAAAAAGTGCATTGACCATGTCATAAAAGAGGAACAGAAAATGTTGAAAATTGATGGGATAATTGATGATGTGGTTGATCATTTCATAATTCATGTGGGTGATAGTGAAAGCTCTGATACAGATTTAGATTCTGAATAAATATATTTTAAATGAAATGCTTGTTTTTTTCCATATTTTCTTCGTTGTCCATGTAATATTTTGAAAATAATAACAGTGCCAACATAGATAAAACACAAGTATTTTCGAGTAATTAACTCATTACCACAGCATACCTTTTTAATGTACAGTCGGTTAATGAAAACAAAGTTTGAGAACCATTGGTTTGTTTGTTTACATTTTATTTTTTCGTAATCTGGATAGGGTATAGGAACGAAAATCCGAAGACATACTACATCCTCCAAACAGCCCTGGGTCAGCGTGGTGGATTTCGGCCAATTCCTTCTCATAGAGTGATCTCTGCAGTTCCCTGATGTGTTGCCAGCAGTAGAAATGTTATAGGCTAATTATTATGTTATGGTTACTAAGCAGAATAAAATGCCTTTAAGCAATCAAACGGCATTCTCTGTTACCAGTGTCGGCTTATTGTAGCATCAGCTAAACACCACTCACCTTTCCAGTTTTCTCTTCTTTACTGCTGTCTGCTTTACTCTTCTCTGGCTGTGCTTCGGGCTTCTTCTGTTCTTCTTTTGCCTGCTTTTCAGATTTCTTATCTACACTCTTCTCGACCTTTTCTGCTTTTTTATCACCTTTATCAGGCTTTTCATTTTTCTCTGGTGCTTTCTCCACCACTTTATCTGCGGGTTTCTCTGTTTTCTCTGTTGGTTTTTCAACTGTTTTCTCTGCTTGTTTTTCTGTGGCTTTTTCGGCAGCCTGTTTTTCTTTTTCTGCGTTTGCTGCCATTTTCTTTTTCATCTCTTTTACTGGACTGTGCCTCTGTAGAAGGAGGTAAGTTTTAAGTTATTACTTAATTTAAAATAAGTCAAAAAGTGCGATTGATATTTCTCAATAGCAGCATGGAGGAATCTCCTAAATAATAATAAATGATCTTAAATAATAATGATCGCCGTTAGTCAAACACCTGATTTCTTCGTGATCATGTCGCTACCGTCCTATTGGATTGTTTGCACAAATACTTAGGCACTATAACATCTCCTGCATTCAAGGCTTGTTTTGTCAATCTCCTTTCATTCGATAGTACGATATTATAAAGACTGTATATTTGTTAATCAAACACGCTTCAACAGCTGAACAAAGGAGATGTTTCATTTTTATATGGGGCTCCGGCCATAACATGTACATTTCAGCAAAGCAAAAGGGAAACTTACCCCTGAATAGAATAAAGTAACATTTTTTTTTTTTTTTTTCAGAATATAGAATGGTTTTTATGTACAAAATAATAATTAAAAATGTTTGACGTTTGTCCTAAGAGTTATGACAGCCATGACAGGTTATAGAAATTATGTTTACTTTTTTTTTTTTTTGTTCATCAGAACTAACCCACAGAACACTATTACCCTAACAGGGACCTGACTGACTAGTGACTGATAGAGTTTCAAGACAACAATAGTGGTTATTTTGAATTCGTTCAGAAACACATTTTTAAAATGGACACTAAAAATTTTTGTAACAATGGAATCATCACACTTAATTATGTTTACTCAAAAATATGTACAAGAGAATAATAATAATTTATTTTTAACACTACGAGAATTCACACATTTGTTAATTATCTTCTACGTAACATTGATTTGATGAGACATGATTTCAGAACGAATGAAGTATGTAAGCAAATGAGACGCCATGTTGAATAAAACATGGCAATAATTGAAAATCTATTATTTTTTTGTACACAAGAAATCAGGCTCAAATTCACCAGATAATATTTTTCCCCAATTTGTAGTATTTTTTCCTCTTTTTCGATAAATGTACATCTGATGGCCGAAAATGAAACATCTCCTTTAGAAGAAATTTGGCAAGACTGGAAAACATGTTTTTGTTAAACCTAGTAAAGTTACTAATTTATTATTTTAAACTTTTCCCCAGACGATGTCGGTGGCTGAAGCTATATAATACAGTAGAAAACAGAAACGTACAAGGAAGCCACGAATTAATGTGGGTAGGATTTTACGGCGGAGGAATACGATTAGTAAGTTACTTGCCACCGCTGTTTTAAATGGCTTCAGTAAAAACTTACTAGACACAACGATAACAAGGGATGACTTAGAACTACTTTTGGTTTACGAGTTCGACTTTGTAATTGATTGAATACTACGAACGGAGTTTACAATTGCACAAACAATGCACGTATTAATTTCATCTATTTCAGTATTTTAATAATTGCTACCCTAATTTGCAGTACGCATAGAAACATTAAAACATAAGAAAAGTTACAGACTAAATCAAAGAAACGGTCAAGGTTCAACGACAATAAGTAGACAGACGAGGTACAGGCGAATGTCTTCTCCGATTGGTTGAACAAAAAGAAAAGTTGAATAAAGTAAAGCCTGGTGTTCTCAAAGGATCAACTGAGAACTGGAGGAGAATTTGATTCAAATTAAGTTTATTTTTTATTTAATTTAATTTATTTATATACAATTTAATTTTTATTGATATTACCTACGCGGTTTTGCCCATATAAATCTAGTGATCAGGTATAAATCTCGATGCCGTGGGATAAAATATACCCTATATGTTGCCTTCTAAGTTTATAACTTATATCTTAGCTCTCGTTAAAATCGGTTTAGTTATTCCAGAGATTAGCCCGGACAAACAGAAGGATAGACAGACCGAAAATTAAAAAAAAGTTTCGTTTTGTTTTTTGTTTTATGCGTGCACAGCCGTCTGTGGTTTCATATAAAACAGAATGACACCCAGTGTGATTGTAGTGCTCCTGACCAAACCATGCCCCATCTGCTGGAGTTGTCTTCAGTGCCCAAAACGTGCACCTTTGATGACGTCATAAATGCCACTGAGGCCGCGACTAGCGTGGCGATCTACTGGGCGCAACATAATATTTAAATGGATTACTAACGATTCCTACCTGAAGGATTGGCCGAACGTGGCAGTGGACAGAGAAAAGTGGAATGAAGGAAGGCAGGCCTTTTCTTTGCAGTGGGATACTACAGGCTTATAATAATAAACAATACTATCGTCATATATTGTTCTACTTCGAAACGATGGTAATCCAGTTTATTTTTTGCAGTTAATCTTTACCTTTTCTTTTTCCTCTTGTACTGCTGCTGCCGCTGATTTGCGGGACACCTTCTGGCTCATGATTTATCTGAAACAATTTGAAAAGTAATTCAGTATTTGTAATGAGTTGAATTAAATTTTAATCGGTTATCCAAGGTTTATTTATTTTTATATATTTTATATGCTCTTCGACAATGAGTACGATATCCTATCACATAATTTTTCATTTTTTTTTTGCATAAATTCCTGAACGGATCTGAATGAAATTTGGTAAGTAGATAGTTGATACTTGGAATAACACAAATGCTATTTTATCCCGGAATTCCCACGATATCGGGATTTACACGGAATCCTCCTAAATGAACGAAGTCTCGGGCAGATGATAGTATCTTTATTTCGCTGATAAGGGTCTACAACAGAAGTCATACGCCAGCTTTAGTAAATCACTTTCTGACCATTTTACGAGCGATTTGCGATTTTATGTTTAATGTTTCTGAGTCCAGTATTAGAGAGAAGATAATACATAAAGAATTACTAAAATCGGTCCAGCCGTTCTCGAGTTTTAGCGAAACTAAGGAATAACTGTTTATTTTACAATAGAAGAAGATAATATCCTACTTCCTACTAATCCTATCCTATCCTACTAATCCTACTAATTCCTACTAATATTATAAATGCGAAAGTTTGTGAGGATGGATGGATGTTTGTTACTCTTTCACGTAAAAACTACTGAACGGATCTGAATGGAATTTGGTAAGTAGATAGAGGACATTCTGGAATAACACATAGGCTACTTTTTATCCAGAAATTCCCACGGGATCGGGATTTGCGCGGGAAAACCTTCCCACGCGTACGAAGTCGCGGGTAGAAGCTAGTACATAATAAAATAACCCAACTTAATTCACAAACCATTTATTTTCACACACCATTCCGTTTACCAAGATAAATATAGCTCTCTAGTGCTCAACGGTATCCGAACACACGTAAGACCTAAGATAAATAGTGTCGCCATTATGTCCTAGACTTGGTCTATTGTGTGCTTAGCTGTTTGAATATCCTTTTAGTGTGGGAGACACGTTATGCAATATTCAACATACTTTCACGTATTTCGTTAGTCATATCGAGGTTGAGTGAAACTGAAAATGCAAGTTGTTGATTTTTAAAATGTTTCAGAAAAATTTGCATGCTTGCAATGCGATGACTTTTAGCGCGGGAAATCTAATCATGTCTTGTACGATAAAAAAAGAAAATATCACAAAATTCTTTCCGGCAATCTCTCGTCCGTCTAGTAACGTAACTCGGTCTGTCAGTCTGGTTAACTTTAAGGTCTTAACTACTTAACCGTTTGAATTAAACTTGGTAAAGAGATTGGTTAAACCTTGGGAAAGGTCATAAGGTACATTTTTCGCTGAAATAAAACTTTTCACGCGGTCTAAACTGCGGGCTGAAGTACCCATGAGAGGCTAAAATATTTTGTAGGAGATAAACATTAACGACGAGGGCCACAGATCGCAGGTAAGGTATTAAATATTTTCTAGATTTACAACGAACGTTGTAGTTACTATTCGACATTCGACCTATTCCGCTGCTTTTATAATATTCGACCGAATATTAACAGAAACATAATCGATCACACGGAGCGGTGCGAGGTGTGAGGATATTGGGTACATTAGAACAAACGAAAGCTGAAATAATCATGTCGATACGAATTCGGCTTCAAACATCGGCCGAATACTTTTGTTTAATATTCAGCTATTCGGCCAGGAAGCTCGTCGAATATGCGGTATTCGGCGTATGACCGAATATTTTATTCGTAGCAAGTCTAGTATTTTCTAATCGTTTACACCTATGTTTCTGAAACCACTAAACAAAATAATCCCTCCATTTCTTACTCCATCCATGCCATAATACCCATTTGAAGAAAAACTCAACCTGATTTCATAATCCATAGGTGAATAGCACAAAATTATTTGCAGCCTCATCAAATTAATATAATGACGGTGCAATCATGGTACTTGGACGATATCAAGTATCAAGGTCAAGACTAAAGTGCTTTCTCTGAGATATTAGTAACTTCCCTTCTAGCTCCGAAGCGATCGGGTGAATGAACTCAGGCGCACACATAGACGGCGGTGTATTGGTGTTTGGTCTAAATTAATATTATTTTGGTAATTACTAACTTTTAAATAAGTTTTAAGTTATTGGAAAATTGTTTGTTATTGATGAGAGTCACTATTGTAAAGTTTAATTTAGGTTGTTCGGATTGAGTTTCTTTCTTAAACTTGAGAAAAACAAGTTTAGGTAAAAAATGCATGTTTGTTAATACCTACTATATTTAAAAATTGGTTACAAGCATTTTTTAAATCAAAACTCGTTTTGTTAAATTGAGATGGTTAAATAAAGTAAAAAATGTTTTGTACAATTCTTCACGTTTATACAATACGAACACGCCCTTGTCTGGAATACCTATAATAAAATGTTACAACTAAATATTTACTTTAGATTAAGCGGTTGAATGAAAGAACATCGATCCCTTTCCTATTTAAATGGAATGATGTCAGATCCCTCCAGAGAAGAATCCTACGAATGGAATCCTAATAGGATAACTTGTGTATATATTGGTAACAGCCAATTTACTCCTGATCTATGAGAAAGATTCAATAGAAATTTCTTAAACATTTATAAAGTTTCGTACGCCTGCTGTCGCAGGTCTGCTGGAAGAAATTTCTTTTGAAATAAGCAGCACCTTTGTGTTTTTTTTTATCTTACAAGTGTCATGTGTGTACATAAATAAATAAATGAATAAGCTGGTAAGCCCGCTACCTCCTGTCACTAGTACCACGACACAACAGGCACTTATAAAGGCCATCATCGCAAGGGCCGTTGATTTACCACTTGTGTGAACAGATGTTACACGCCGATATTTATACACACTTTCGTCAACTACCACTACAAGTTGAATGATTTGTGTTGATTTTAAACCAAAATTGGCATTTGTCTTATCTATACTTAGTTAATATTATAAGAGATCAAAATTTGTTTGTAAGTTTGTATGTAGTGGGGCAATCTCCATAATTATAGCCTATGATATACATTTGTGTAGCGATAACAGCCTATTGACTAAGGCTTGTGATCGAGGGGTCGCGGGTTCTAACTCCACCTATTTATTACATGAACCCACTGCAGACACAAGCATATTCAGCTTAAATGGAGGGGTTAACAGGATTGCTAGTAATGATAATTCTACCCACACTGTTAATTCTCTTTTTAAAAAAATCAACCCTTTTAATGCTTGCAGCTCAGTCATCCATATTTGAACGTGTTTACATCGAAACGCTATTTAGGAAGGCGACGACGGATTTATTTATAGTCTATTTTAAAATGGGCCACCTGTTATGTGAACTACCGGTTTGGGTTCTTGTAATCAACAACTTTGACTGACATTTTATTTTTCCCTTTTTTCGTCTTTCGTGTTTATGGCGGTTCTTCAAAGCTTAGGCTACCAGAAGGGAATTTGTGAAGATGGCTTAATCTATTATTTATATTTATTTACCTATATTTAAATCAAATTGAAGTGCCCGTCTGTGTTTTAAAATAATAAATAACTGTCTCATGTGCTTATAGATATTTACACGATACTGACAAACAAATTGAATTGAATATTTGTGTCTTTCTTTCTATTGACTATTTGTTCAGAGAAATCTCCGTAAAACGGCCTAATGGTTAAGGCTTTGCGATCGAGAGGTCACGGTTTCAAACCCCACCAACCAAAATACACTATTGCGGTGAACCCATTCCAGGCATGCATATTTAAATTAGTAAACCAGAGAATGAGACTCACTAGAACACAGAGGATTCCAGCGGGGCCGGGATTCACTCGGAATATCTTTAGAAGCGAATGATTCGCCTGCGGGTAGTTAAATAATAAAATATGATCAACTTAATCAAATACAAAACATAATGGTGCGTCGCACGGTGGGCTGAAAAACGGCTTTCATAGACTTAGGCATTTTATTTTGCAAGTGCCAGTTTTTGTGCCGGATATCACTTCTATTTGTTATAACAATATACAAAAATGACACCAGAATTGATTCTGCACAAAAACGAAGGAATTATAATTTTTTTACGAAAATTTTGTATGGAGCTAGTATGAAAAATCGAAATATCTCTGAAACGGCAGCGATAACCGTAATATCCTTATAGGAGGTTTTAGTACTAATTATTTATGATTTTTTGACATACGTTACATAATGGTTGTAGATGCCTTTTTTTTTTTTAAATCGTCAAAATATTTTTATTTATTTTTACATATTAAACGTTCCTTTTAGTGTTTAAGTTGAAGAATTCAGAGCTTTAACAACTCTTAACATAAAATAGCATCACCCCTATAGACCTGAAGGACTAGACAGAGGTGTGTAGTATCTTGTTGATCTTGTAAGATTTCCAACAATACCAAATAGTTGAATATCAGTGTCAAAGTGCCCATGCTGTCGCTTCTTTTAGAAAGATAGGGGAATGAAATTGTTAATTGATCATACCCTAAAAGTATGATTACAACATAACCGGACACATAATAATATCGACACAAAAGGAATTTTAAAACCTTGCATACGTTCAAAATACAAAATAACATATTGTGTAGTCATCTAATGAGTCTGATGACAAGTAATTAAGTAATTAGAATGATGGTTGTAGTCTTCTGATTCTAATGAGCCTATTAAGTGATTAAATGATTTGAAATATCTCGCAACAATACCAACTAAGAACTGCATTCACCTTTTTATAATTAGTGAGCTAATGTGATTTGCTAATGTTGATTAGTTCTACTATGAGTTCTACGAAATGTTTTTGACGATTATAAATTTTTATTATCATATCTTTTATAACTTTAATGAGGGTAGTTAACTAATTATTGACTTTATACAATAAAAGGGCTATAATTTTGTTCCATAATTTAGATTGTTCACAACCGTGTAACTGCTAACACTAAAACTATTTGCTTTGCGACTACAAAATCTTAGAATGGAAAGTTTAATCACCAACTTGTGCTTCTGCCGAAGATCAAGTAACTCTCAAAGAATTTTGCCGGAGATTCACGCGAGCTGCTTTAAACAGGTGGCAGAAATCTAAACGATTCTTTGATAAGTTTAGAAATACGTACGGAGAGTGGTTGCAAGCAAATATTGATTGGCCGAGTTGCGTGCAAACTTTAATAAATCAAGAACCAACTGTTGATGAGATACCAAGAGCACGCTCAGTCTCTCCAGAACCTTCGACATCATCGACTGTTGGAACAATGACAAAAAGGTCCCGAAAACCATTCAAAGATCTGGGAAGCAAACAGAAAAAGAGAAGATCTAGTGAGCACATAGGCGAGGATTCCTGTGAATTGGCATATGCAGCTGCAGCACGTTTAAAAGAAGAAGGTTATGAAGATATCGCATCTGTAATCAATTATATGATCAAAAATCCAGAAGCTGCCGTTAAAATCAAGGAAAGCATTAAGAAAACAGTAATATTTACACCAGAGAAAGCACTTGGATTGCTTCTTTCACTTAAGCTTTCAAAGTGGCAATATATTACGTTGCGAGAGACTGCCATTCGGGAAGGTGCTAAGGATATTTACCCATCAAACTGCAACAAACTAAGCTTGCATGCTACCCTCCTAATCAATCAGTATCAGTTACGGATTCATCAGCTAGAATTACACTTCAAGCTTTACTTGACATCACGGTGAAGCGGATTCTTCAAAGTCTTTCTGATAATGTGGAAAATAAGCAGTTAAAGCTGATATCGAAGTGGGGATTTGATGGTGCTTCCAATCAAAGCCGATACAAGCAGAAAATGGACGGCGAGCATGATGATTCAAGCATTTTCATGACCTCCTTGGTGCCACTGAAACTGACAGATGGAGATAATACTATATGGACAAACCCGAAACCATGCTCAACTTTTTATTGTCGTCCGGTTCAGTTCACTTTTGTAAAAGAAAGCCATGCAGTTGTCATTGATAACAAAAGAAAAATGGATGAGGAAATTGAGGCCCTTAACCCCACAGAGTGCATTAATAGTAACAGGGTGACTCATAAACTAATGATGACAATGATCGACGCAAAAGTCTGCACGTACCTTTCTGAAGCTAGATCAAATGCATCATGCTACCTGTGCTTAGCAAAACCAACAGAAATGAACCACTTAGATGCTGTAACATCAAAAACTGTGTGTTCTGACATATATGAATTTGGCCTATCATCCCTACATGCCCGTATAAATTGCATGGAATGTCTGTTACACATTGCGTACAGACTTGACTTCAAACAGTGGGCAGCAAGAAGTAATGAGCATAAAGATATGTTACAAAACAGAAAAAAAAACATTCAAAATAAATTTAAAGAGGAGCTCAATCTGTTAATTGATATAGTAAAACAAGGCTCGGGAACTACCAATGACGGGAATACCGCAAGGAAGTTTTTCGAGTTTCCCAATAAAACTGCAGCTATTACTGGGTTGGATCAAAACCTGATAAAAAGATTTGCTGTTATTTTGCAAGCAATAACATCTGGTGAGAAGATCGATGTCATCAAATTTAAAGATTTTGCTCGCAAAACAGCAGAAAAGTACGTGGAATTATACGACTGGTACTACATGTCATCAACCGTACATAAACTATTAATACACGGAGCTGACATAATCGAAAAAAATGATATTGTCCCGATTGGGACTCTCTCGGAAGAAGCCTCAGAGTCTCGAAACAAAGATTTTAGGAGGTTCCGGGAACATCATTCGCGGAAAAGAAGCAGGCAAGATTCTAATCAAGATATCCTAAATATGCTTGTTGTTTCTTCGGATCCTTTTCTAAGTGCACAAAGGCCGAAGTTAGATGCCAAAAGGAAGACAACCTTTTTTGCTGAAACTCTCGACCTAATACAGTTTCCGGAAACTGAGTTCGAGTTTGTAGGTATATCCGATCTGGATTCTGACTCGGAATTGGAGTCCGACAACGAAAGTTGTAAAGAAAATTTGTAAAATTTAATTATTTTTCTTTATGTTCTTTTGTTATTTATGTTAGTTTATTGTACCAATATGTTTAGTTAATAATTTCATAAATTATAGTTTCAAATATGTATTTTGTATAATTGAATTTATTAGATATTATTTTTGTTACTTCTGTTTTATTTAAATTACCTATCAATAAAAAGTTTATATACAGTCTTTTTTTTTCACATATTCTTAATATTTGGGGAAAAAGCATGCTTCCTAACGATGTTCTTAACTTTGACACAGTTCATGGATCGTTTTGAACAGTTTCATATGTTAAAATAAATAATGTTAGTACTATAATCCCCTATAAGGATATTATTATTATTATGTGTCCGGTTATGTTGTAATCATACTTTTAGGGTATGATCAATTAACAATTTCATTCCCCTATCTTTCAAAAAGAAGCGACAGCATGGGCACTTTGACACTGATATTCAACTATTTGGTATTGTTGGAAATCTTACAAGATCAACAAGACACTACACACCTCTGTCTAGTCCTTCAGGTCTATAGGGGTGATGCTATTTTATGATAAGAGTTGTTAAAGCTCTGAATTCTTCAACTTAAACACTAAAAGGAACGTTTAAATATGTAAAAATAAATAAAAATATTTTGACGATTTAAAAAAAAAAAAGGCATCTACAACCATTATGTAACGTATGTCAAAAAATCATAAATAATTAGTACTATAACCCCCTATAAGGATATTACGGTTATCGCTGCCGTTTTAGAGATATTTCGATTTTTCATACTAGCTCCATACAAAATTTTCGTAAAAAAATTATAATTCCTTCGTTTCTGTGCAGAATCAATTCTGGTGTCATTTTTGTATATTGTTATAACTAATAGAAGTGATATCCGGCAAAAAAACTCGCACTTGCAAAATAAAATGCCTAAGTCTATGAAAGCCGATTTTCAGCCCACCGTGCGTCGTGGCGAAGGCTCCATACAACTCGATTCCTACCGGTTTCCCTTTTGAAATATGGCAAATATTAGTCTATTATTTTATATATGAATATATAAATAGTAATCTATTATTTTCAATTAAACAAATCATTATTTACGAAGTTACAAGATTTCGAAGTCAGCCACAGGGCCACAGTTACTGGAATTCACGCATCACACTTGAGCAAGGTAAGCATTTTTTGGTCCGGCTTCCCTTTTATGAAAATTCACCTTTCGCCACTGTGGTGCGGTGACCCATTGGTGACCCAGTGGTGTTACAGATCATGTGTTCGAACCCAGGTAATCATTTTAATCAGTGTAAGCAATTAATTAAGCGTGAAAAAAGTTTAAGAAGGAACTTAAAAGAAACAAAACAACACGAGACTATTGCCACCAAGCCGCATTGCTTGCCGCTGGGCTCATTTGGTTAATTTCATGAGATGGCAGAAGAACAATGGGTCATGCAAAATGTTTACCGAAAACAAACAATAAAATCATTATCTCTGACACTTTCCCCACTCATTTGGAACTCGTATTGAGTTGAAGTCGAAATTCTCGTTAGAATGATTAATGGTTTCGGGCCAATCGTTAGTTTAGTTCTGATTAATAGTTTTGAAAATAGCTTCTATTCACAGCTTTAGTTAAGTTCAAAGAATTTAAATTAACAGGACTGAAGAATGTTTATAATAGTGAATCTTTTTGTTATTTTGCTACACTTTTAACCTACCAAACCAATTTATTTTTATTGGAAATAATTTAAGAAAGATATTTTCATCCAGGAAGTTGATAATTTTAGTCATTGAATTTAAATATGGGATAGTGTTAGTAGTTTACACATAAATATTTTTACCGTTCTCAAACGTTCTCATTCTAAAAAAAAAATGCTATAATAATAATACTTAATAAAACTATATCTAAAAAAAAAGCATGGTCCAGCACAAACCGTACCGTAACCGTAAAATAGATTTTTACACATATTTGAAAGTAGATACTTACAGAAGAAACAAGACCGAATCCGTATGCAAAACCAAAACAGATCACTCATAAAACTGAACTGAACTGAAAATAGTTACACAACACGCTACCCACTACAAAAAAAAATCTAGTTTCAAAATAGTGAAGCCTAAAAGTCTAGCAACAATCACTGCACCTTGCTACCTACGCTGTGAACTAAATGCATCGCAATGCACTCCCAAATACGTCGTGAAAGCTCATAAGTCAAAATTCGACTTATCGCAAAACCGGTTTGGCCAATTTCCTTCAACTCCAGGTAGGAGGTATTAACTTGTATTTAAAATTTGCGCAGTCTCCATACAATTGATGGATGAATCATGGTGATATGGTCTTTGGAATAGCCATGGCTTATCATGGTAATGGGTTTAGTCATAGAAGTTATAATAGGAAATGTTTCTTCTCGGATTCTTTAGACCTAACCCTGTCACGTTTGACCACTTAAAATATTTTTTATGAAATTGTGTACAGACAGATAAGACCTTGGTGAAGGACATAGGTTACATTTTTTCATGGCTACGGCTTATTAGAAAGGGGACACATTCTTGACTCAAAACTGTTCATTATCTTATGAGGAATGCACCCTAGAATGTTCACCTAGTTACTAGTAAGGATGCATTTATTTATTTATTTTATTATTTATGTACACACAGTAAAATACATTAAGATAAACATAATTATAATATCTGAGTACAAAGGTACTGCTCATTTCTTAAGAAATTTCTTCCAGCAGACCTGCGAAAGGAGAAGTGAAAAAGAAATGTAGACAATAGTGTGTGAGAACAAGAAGAGAAATAAATATGAATATGTGAAGTCTAAAACTAAAACTAAAATATTAAATATACTTACACATACTTACAATGCAATAAAAATAACATATACTTAAATAAATACATAATGTAATAAACATATAATATAAATATATACATAAATAATTAACACAGTTGCATTGCCATACAACGAGGCAATGCCGCCAGTATCTTAGGTACGTTGCCAGCCGACAGCGTTGAGGACGAATTTTTTGATGCTTTATTGTAGTTTGTATTATAGCACATAATTTTGTATATTTCGCTTCCCGGCAAGAAAACTGTCACAACACATATTAGGTACAAAATGACATAATTACAGCATTAAATAGCGCGTATTTCATTTGTCCGGCTCAAAAAATGTCGTTATTTTGTTGCGCATGGTTACTGCTAGAGAGCACTAAGTTCTCTTTTTCACGGAGCCGTTTTGCTCCGAACACCGGCGTGAACAATGTCACATTTGTGTTAATACAGAATAGACGTATACTGTGTCGCCAGAAAAGTGTTTTAACGTATGATGTGACTTTTTATCGATAAGTTTTACGTTTAAATATTAGAATTGTTACTAAAAAGGCGGCACAATCTGTGTTATGACTGTATTGTTGACGAAAAAGCATTGTAAATATTGCCAGATCATACAAAAAAGAGACATAACATATAAAGTGTCTCTTTTTTTACTGTTTCTGATCTATAATCGCGATTTAAGGGAATTTATAAAAAACGCAACACATGTAATGTCGTTTTTGTTGTAAACTTTTATAATAATCACGAGTTATATATTGTGTTCGGTCTTTTTTTCTGTATAAAATTGAACTGAATCTTAATGCCACGTTGCGTATTTTATTTATTTAATAGTACTAGTTTTACTAACTGTTTATTTTTTTAGGATCAATATGAATAATAATAATAGTCGTAGTATAAAATATAATAGTATAAAATATTTGTAATCAAAATGATTTGAAAGACGATGATGTTATAATGCAAGGTTAGTGTTTTATATTATAGTCAAATATAAATAAATGTAATGTAACGCCCCGATGTTCTAGTAGTTTATGTACCGGACCATGATCTTGGGGACTTGGAGCCGATTCCCGGATCAAGCAAAAAGTATCTCGAAATTTTGAACTTTGCTCTGGTTTATAATCACTAACTGGCATTTGCTAAGCGTAGTGATTTTCCCAGATCCTATCATTATAATGGTGACATGAATTCAATGATGGAGGTCTTTGCCTTGCAGTGGGACAGGCTGATTACTTTTATGTATATTTATCAGCTGCATGATTACCATAATACAGTACGGAATCAGACAGCCGCATGTCAGTTGTCCAGGGATACTTATTTATTTTGTTTTTAGATCTCGACACATCTACTTCGAAAAAATGTGAAAATAAGCAGTACGAAACTGAAGATCAAAACATAATGCATACGCAATGTACAAGTACAAATATTATTGAGGATATAAGAGAACCTTTTTTACAGGCTTGTTAATATTGAACTGCTATTTAAATTGTACTCTTACTTTAAGGTTTGATAAATCAAATTACTCTCATTGTTTTAGATGGAAATACATCAGATAAAGAAAATTTTTATTTCGAAGACGGTGATGACAGTGTCAAAGACTCAAATTTTAACTAACTGACTGTGGGTATAAGAGTTCTACCTCAGGCAGTAGCGTTGGTCGGCCGACTATAAGAAAACGTAATAAGCGGAATTCACCAATATTGTCGGAAGAGGAGCAAATAGAAAAACAAATACAAAGAAGACTCAGATCAGGTCCAATTTAAGTACCCAGCCAATACGTTGAAGCTGTTAAATGTGCTAAGCAAAAGGCAATCCCTAGACCGTGACAGAAATGTCATCTAGTGATTTTTATTCATTGAAGCGTCTGTCTGAGGATATTGGGCAAACACAAACTACACTACACACTACAGCAAAGTCTTTTAAAATTTCTGAGAAGAAGATTTTCAAACTGTTGCAGGACGATCCTACGAAGCTGTTGTTTAAAACCTCTTTTAAAGAACATCAGTTCTCCGAAACAAACCGAAACCGAAACTCAAAGAAAATAAACTGAAGGATCTATTGGATTTATTACAAAATAGTCATATTCCCCCCTGTTATGAGTATTTTTATAAGTCTCTTAAGTGAATAATTTAGCTTTTTTTTAGTTGATTGTAAGTTCACGTAAAAAAAATATTTTTACCTATAAAGAAGTTTGTTTTGAATTTTTTTCTTATTTTAAAAACATGTTAAAGAGAAGGTTTTAATTAGTTAGTTTTTCTTATTGTAGGTACCTAAATTTTATAAGTAAAGACAGTTAACCAATAAATTAAGTGATGATGATGATTGCATTTAGACGTATGTTTAAGACAAATAATTTCATGTTAGATCTAAGATTAATTTTTTATATTGTTATCGGCCAAGGAGTGAATTAAGACTGATTGTTAATTAGGCCAAAACTAGTAATTTATAATTAAGAAGTTATTTTTTGATGTTTTTATTTTATTTTAATGCGAAGTTTATAATTTGGTTACTTTTTCTTTATTTTTAATTAATATTGAAGACTTTTAATTATAAAAGTAATGGTGATTACATACAGTATAATGTGTATTATTTTTTAAACTACCGAAATTTTAATCGAATAAAGAGTCATAATATTCATCAAATTAAAAGTTTCTTAAAAGTTAGTTAAATAAAAATACAATTTTGCTATTAAATTTAATGCCCTATAATAAATATATAAATAAGCTATTTACACACCATATTTCAGCGATCTGTCTATTATAGTTTTTAAATTATTGACGTCTACATGAACAAAAAACTATTAAAGTTGCATTTTCTCGAAACAACTATTTTTGTATTCTGACACTTTTTTTGCCGGGAAGCGATTTGTTGTAATTAATTGTTTAAATATTAACACAGTTAAGAGGAAAGGTAATGCTCTTTTAATCGACATTTGAATAGAGACATAGTTTTTAAATCACGAATGCTAGGCGGAAGTGAGTTCCACAATCTTACAGCATGGACAGAGAAGGAATAAGAGTAGTAGCTAGTTTTATGAGGATGAGATTTAAGGAGGGATCTAAGGTGTGATCTGCATTCTGTCATCTATACTACACTAATATTTAAAAAAAAATTGTATGATCGTAAGTTTGTATGTAGGGGGCCATTTCCGGAACTAATTATCTAATTTCTTAAAAAAATTCATTGGTAATAAGATGCATTATTTGTTATTGATATATGGGCTTTCGAAATTTACGCACCCGAAGTCGTAGGCGAAATGATAGACTAAGATAACGATATAGCTTGCCTACCTTATATTAAAGTTGAACGCTATCAGGTATTTTATCAGCCACAATTTAACTTGTATAATGTACACATTGGCACATAATATCAATACGGAACCATTGATACATCGTACAACGTGTAACGGCTAATGCATTGCTTTGAGTTCAGGAAATCAGAAAATTCAAGTTTCTGTTGCCATGTTCCAATATAAGCGACTGTAGGTCATCTTTGAGGTAAACGTAGGTAAACCCACGAGTAGTCTCGCCTGGGTCGAGAAGACCCAGTACTTAATTTTTTGTGCCATAACTGTTTATGTATTAGTTCATTGGTGTCGTCGCGCCAGATACCCTCAAGTAATGATATAGGCTATCTGCACACACCACCTCACCCAGTTCCAGCGAGGCGTTTTGACAGTACGGCTGTGTCAAGTGAGTCTGGGTCGTTTCGACCCTTGCGCGACGTATTGTGTAAGTATATTTTTCCAATTAAAATATTATTTTGACTTTATTTCATTGTAAATATGTCGCGAAATTGTTTGGACGACTAAAAAACAGCAAAAGTTTAAGAAGAGGATGATATTCAAGGTTAAACTTCGGGAATTGAAGATTGAAACCCGTAATTCCGAGTCCTGCCAAAGTGTCGAAGATGAACTTCCTGAGAACGAGGTTTTTTGTACAGTTTATGTTTGTCGAAATCATACTACATAGATTACAAAAGAGCTGTTTTATATTCGATTTTTATGCATAATTTGGAGACTGATTATAAAAATAAAGTGACTTATGTTTGATATTGTTCCACTATTTAGAAGACTGTTAATTAGTTTTGATAAGAAAAAAAGAATTTTAATGTTTCTAGATTACATAAAAAAATTTACACTGATGCCCGTGTTCCGTTGTGGTAAAAAGTAAGTCTTAGCGCCCAACTGCTGAGTGGCCTATCACTCCTTTTGTTTCTTCATGCAACGAACAATTGCCTGAATTTAATAATAAATCAAATATTAAATATATTAAAACGCATTTATACCGTGTTATCGGTTCTCAACTCCTTACCTATGAGGAGCTTTCGACTGTTCTCACTGAAATTGGGGCAGTTCTAAATTCCAGACCGCTTTGTGTCCTGAATGAGGATCCGTATCCAGAACCGCTTACTCCCGCTCATTTTATAATGGCTTCTCCGTTGACTTCGTTGCCTGTCATGAATGTTCCCGAAACGACGAAGTCTCTAACTTGCCGCAAAAAATTGCTTGATCAGATGATTTGTAGTTTCTGGAGGAGATGGCGCATAGAATATTTACATAATCTTCAAGTTAGACAAAAATGGTTGAATGCCGCAGACAATATTAAGATTGGTACAGTGGTTCTCATACATCAGGATGATGTCCCTCCTTTACATTACAAGCCGAATTAACAATTTATAACAATATATATCCTAGGGAACTTTCAAGTCGGCAGTGAATAGGTTACTTCTTCTAGTAAAGCGTGCTTCATCTTCGACCACATTATCGCTTATCAATAGTTACCATCAGTGAGCTGGTAGTCAAACGCGAGCCTATTACAAGTAAAAAGAATGTATTATGTTGCAGTTCTTAATAAATAAATAAAACGTTCTCGAGGACAATAACCATACTTAAAAGCATACAAATTCAAGTCGAAATTTCATCTAGAGTCAATCAATCAATCTATGAAGCGCTTTTTATAAAGGGCTATACTGCCTTTTAGTATGCATCATGCAGATTCCTCACTTGTCATTCTGACAAATCACGAACGTGAGGAAAGCTTATCTGAATGACCCATGCGTATCATGTTTGAGGATACCAGTAGAAATCGAAAGGAAAGTAAAACAAAGTACCCACCACTCTGTGTTGATTAAGAAAATGGCACGATATAGTTACGAATATTAATGTCATCTACTTAGCCTTTTCTTAAATATATCGGTATCAGCTTTCAGTCTAACTAGATGCAGCCGAGTACTAGTGTTGGACAGACATGGAGCGAGTGCCTATTTGACCCCCAAAACCCAGGACCTAGGTAACACGATTCCCTATAGGTATCCCCGGTAGTAAATGCCTATGGCATAGTCCGCCTTTGTCATTTTGTGTTGCATAAAGTTTTAATAAATACATAAATGGTATTAAATTTGGTTTCAGCCTTCTAAACCACAAAAATACTCTAGCTAGAGTGATACATTTGTATGTTTCGTAGGCAAATGAGATAGTACAACGACCTAAACAAAGGGTCAAGTGAGAACGTGATGCGGGCGTCGACAGGAGTCACGATCAATTAGCAGATGGCAGTAGACAGCTTGGTATTTAGCACGTAACATAGGAAGTGTTTAGTATCAGTAAGCAGGTGCAAAGTAAACCTGAGAGAGGAAAAGTCTTTAAGATTTCCGCAAACATTCTGTTCCTTTATTAAAAAGACAAAGAGCAGAAAGATAATAATATAACAGACCTGTTCAGCCTCTCTTTTGAGAAAATGCGTCGTAAATTCACCACACGGACCCAGTACGGATTGGTAGACGTAGCATGTCCTCGAATTTCGGCCCTAGGACATACCGGTTTCGACGGCGCGTTGTGTTCCACACGCGTGTTAAAGAGCAGTCAGCAGCACTGACGGGTCCCAAGAGGGCCATTGCCTGCCAGAGTTGCGGAAATGTTCTAAAGAGATACCGCTTCGGAACATAAGGGCAGTTGAAAGAACAGCGGTTTTTAGTCAGTAGAAGTCTAACACTACCTTCCGCTCCACGGGAGGAGCCATTTGATTTGCCATTGATCAAATTACATCCCGTCTTTGGCATTGTTCGTCAGGTCGTTGAGCTCCTTAGTAGTCCAAAGTTGAGCTTAAAGACTAACTGACAAAGGCTTGCACTGACAGGACGGGTCTACTCAAATCTGTGTGGTTCTTTCCTCAAAAGGCCACTTCAGGCTAATCTACATAATCCTCATAAACGATTGTGAATATGTGAACTATGTAGGTTATTTTAATCGAGTTAAACATGATTGTCTGGCAGTTTGAGTGCTTTTTGCGGCCTACCCAAACGTCCTTACCTTGGGTATTGTTCGTCAAATCGTTAAGCTCCTTGTTCTATGTTGAGCTATTTGTCATTTAACAAATGCTTGCACTGTGTGGACAGGCCCACTCAAATGTGTGAGCATCTTTCTTCAAAAGATCGCCTCAGACTGAAACCTACAAGGTTCCCACATAAGTAAACCAGTATAGATTGTATGGACTTTAAAAGAGACGGACCCCTGAGTTCGTTTCGGTGTTTCTTCTCAGGGTAGTCAGTTAGGAAACACCGGCCTCATCTAGTTAATATTTACGAAAAAAATGAGGTGTAAAAGTGCTTTTTAATAACCAATTTGCAAAATAAAGATCATTTTCATCCCCCCATCTCGGAAAGAGTATTTTTGCTCTTCGATATCTGAGTGCAAAAGCCGTTTTTATCCGCTAGAGGATAAAAGTTTGTGAATTCAATACGTCATTAAACCTATTTACTTCTACCTCCATGGGGCCGAATTTATCATACAACTTTTTTAATTTGTTAAAAACTCAGACTCTGGAACCTTCTTGGTGTACCTACTTACTTTTTTTAATTTGCTTTGCGCGCCTTTTTTTTGCATTTAGTCATTTCCTCGCTGAGGTGGGATGAAAAGTTACGTGTTGCACTCGAGTGCAAAGATTTTTCACCTCGTGCTCTTTTGATTCCCTCGCTAACGCTCAGGATTCTAATGTTTGAATCACTCGCTGCACTCGTGATTCAATTTTAGAATCCTTCGCTTGCTCGGTCATCAAAATTGAGCACGCGGTTAAAAAACAACTTTGCAATCTTGTATAACAAATAACTATTATCATTTACAGTAAAGGCTTATATTTATGTAGATGTAGAAAAGCAGGGAAGTACTTTAATGTCATTCATGGAGTGATACTTGACCATATTTTAAGAAGAAATGTTTGTGCTGTTCATACAAACAGAAGGTATACTTTTTTGTTACGACTATAAATTGACTGGTTCCATAGTAATTATGTTAAACACGAGTTTGTTTATTTACGATCCCTCAAAGTGAAACTTAGTTTTGTTCCAGTTTTGAACTAAGGGACAAATCAATATATACTACTCAAAACAAAATAAGGGCCACTTGTACATTTACATTTTAAACTAACTGAATGTTGACCTACGTTATGATAACTCATTTCTATGAGTTGTGTTATGATCTTAAGTGGTTGAGGAACGATAACAGTGCAATATGGGCAATATTGTGGTCGAGGGTACGATTTGACTGATATTTTATCCCGCACCTTTTCAAGTGGGTAGTTTTGTTTAATTTTTGTGTTTTATTTCAATCAGTTTAACTTCAGTTCGCTGTGTGTTACGGTTGTTTTTTGAAGTTAAGCGTGCAAATCGATCGAATAACTGTACAATGCCAAGAATTCGACACCATATGGACAACGCTACTGTTATTAGAGCCGTAGCAATGATTGAGGGTGGTCAATCGCAACATTCCGTTTCTCTGCAGTTAGGATATTCACGAAGGGCTGTTCAAAACTTGTGGAACCGGTACCAGGAGACCGGTAGTGTGTCTCGGCGTCGTGGCTCGGGAAGAGTACGTGCTACTACTGCCAGCGAGGATCGGTACATTCGACTTTGTGCAAGACGTGAACGAACTGTTACAGCGCGCACTCTGCAAAATCGTCTACGCCGGACTACAGGTACAATTGTCAGTGACCAAACTATACGCAATCGCTTGCACGAAGACCTGCAACGTTCAAGAAGGCGAGTAATTCACACTAAACTGAACGGGAGCCAGCGTGCAAACCGCTTAAGATTTGCGCGTCAATATCTTGAATGGGGAATGGAGGAATGGCGTAACGTGCTCTTCACGGATGAGTGCAAGGTGAAGTTTTCTAGTGACGATCGACGTGTCAGAGTGTGGAGAAGAAGCGGTGAACGATTTTCTGATCCTTGCATACACGAACGAGATAGATTTGGTGGTCCCAATGTCATGGTCTGGGGCGGAATCAGCTTACAAGGCAAAACTGGGCTTGTTTTTCTGAACGAGGGTACAGTAACAGCACAAAGTTACATCGAACATGTTGTCAGGCCCCATGTTATATCGTTTTCACAACGAGCAGACGATGGCTTCATCCTAATGCAGGATAATGCACGAGAACACACAGCCCGAGCGACTATGTCTGTCTTAGAGGAAGCCAATATTCAGGTTTTGCCATGGCCTGCCAACAGCCCCGACCTAAATCCGATCGAACACCTTTGGGACCAGCTGAAACGGCGAGTTAAAGCAGCTCAAGAAGATGTACACACCCAGCGCCAGTTGATTGACCTCCTGAAAAGGTGTTGGGAGGAGATTCCTGACGAGAACATCAGACACCTTATTGAGAGCATGCCTTCGAGGCCTCGAGAATGTGTTTTAAAAAGGGGAGGACATACTCGTTACTAACCCCGTAAAAAGGAACTGTACATTTTGTGATTTTGAGACTGAACTTTAACTTTAAAGTTTACGTTTAAATACCCGTAAATATGGCGAAACCTAAAAATTATGATTATGTTGTTAATTTTTTATTTAATCTTATTAAAATTGATTTTATTTGATGAAAAAATAGTTGTTTTATTTAATTTAAACACCCCCAGCATCGTAAGCTTCACAAGAATTAAATTACGCAGAAAAATAGTGGTGGCCCTTATTTTGTTTTGAGTAGTATAAATTACATGACACGAAGGCTAAACGCTTGGTATCTACCTACGACTAGGTGCTTTCAACAATCCACGACAAATGACCTTGTAGTACGAGGTTACGTAAGAAGTACTAGACAAAAACTACGCTAATGATTTTTTGTAATGAGTAAACTAGTTTGGACGACGCGTGGGAGAACATTTTGGCATATTCAGTTCATAGCATATCAGAGTTGATACTGATGAAGAGACATTTTATTGAATATAAGCAAAACTGAAACCTAGACCAGAAATAAAAAATTCGATGAAGAGACATTTTATTGAATATAAGCAAAACTGAAACCCAGAGCAGAAATTAAAAATTCTAGCCATGTGGGTAGAATTGTGTGAAGGCTAAACGTTCTTAATAGTCATACCTATTATGAAGAAAATTCTATCTTTTTTTTTGTTATAACGAGAAATGTGAGTAGAATTCACATTACTAGCAATCTTGTTAACCCCTCCTCCCACTAAGCTAGATATGCTTGTGTCTGGAATGGGTTCACGGCAATAGTTTAACGGGTAGGGTTCGAACCCGCGACCTCTCGATCACAAGTTCAACGCCTTCGCCTTTAGGCTTTTGACGCTTATTAAAAAACATTGCCCAGAAAGTTGCTGAACTCACGACCAAAAGGCCTTTTTTTCGCAGCAAATCAGACTCGTCCTGACTTAAGACTCGCCCTGTTCCTTCAGTTGCCCTTGCACTCCTGGACCGCGGTATCTCAGTACATTTTTTCCGCAACTCAAGGCATTGGCCCCAGCTGACCCCGTCATTGGTAATCAGCACCAAGCGGTTCATTGTGCGCCGCCGACTCGGGACCACCAAAAAGTCTGGGCCCATAACATCAAACGAAGTGTGTGGAACTGTGGATAATGGAGGAGGATGGAATGCTCAACAATAAGACAACATATGCCAGACTAGCTTCTACCCGCGACTTCGTACGCGTGGGAAGGTTTTCCCGCGCAAATCCCGATCCCGTGGGAATTTCGGGATAAAAAGTAGCCTATGTGTTATTCCAGGCTGCCAACTATATACTTACCAAATTTCATTCAGATCCGTTCAGTAGTTTTTGCGTGAAAGAGTAACAAACATCCATCCATCCTCACAAACTTTCGCATTTATAATATTAGTAGGATAGTAGGATAGATGGGAAAAAGAGAGTTATTTTTAACTTTCTATAGAAAACTCAAAATTACTCTCAATTTCTCTATGATCAATTTTCAGGCTACTACACTACACTAGTTATTTCGTATCTTGTGAGTCATATCTTTTATTAAAGTTGGTTGTTTAATTTCAAGGAATAAGTCGTTGAAAGTTTTTATGCAGCACCGTCAGATGTCAAACGGTCTCAAGACTAGGTACAAGTTACATTAAACATTTTTGCAATCCATAAGAAAACCTTTGGCTGATACTGAACCGTCGAAAAAAACACAAATTCTGGTGTGAAAGTACTAATACAGCTTTTTAGACTAAGGGTAACGTTTTGTACTTTCAGATCTACTGAAATCATAGTCTCTTGTAGAAACACTGAACAAAATTGGACAGAGAATAAATTCAAGGGAACCTTCGAATCTTGTAGCAAAATTTTCAAGTCCCAAGTGGGTTATGCCAATAACTATAAATATACACTAAACACGAACCTAGAAAGTCTAGGCCACCGATATAATACTAATTTAGAAAACTAAACAAATATAGTCGTATTTGAAATACGTTTAGCAATATTTCAAGACTCGCTTTTTAATATTATACAGATATATCTAAACACCGAGTCATCGACAAAAATGTATTCTTTATTTGTCCGTTAAGAATATAACTTGATCTTCATTCACATAGATTTGAATATAGATAATGAATTTGGCATTGTGCTAATTTAAAAAAAGTTTTCAGACACCCACATTACAAACTTAGATATAGTTTTCTGCTATTTACACAGATGGCTTTATAGGTCACCTTTGAAAAACAAATATAATTTATTCTTTTGACGAAATGAATGGAGTCAGGGTTTCTGCTCTTTTAGTAATTTACTTTAGTTAGATTTCCTTATGACTTGAAGGTAAATTCCCCAATATATTCATATATAATCAAAATTTAATTGCCTGCCTGTGATAACAAAATAACCGTGTTTTCTCAAGTGCTTATTTATGAACTTTTCTAAGTAAGTAGTTTTTAACTCTCTGTTCGGGATAATTTGTGGCGGCGGAAGAAGTGATAGTGCAAAATGTAGGCTATTATTTATCCCAGAAATCCCACGGGATTGGGATCTAAGCGAGCAAAACCTCCCCAACACGTGCGATGTCATGGCATCTTTGGTCCTACACGTGGTTTTATTCTAAAGTAGCAACAGTGTTCCCCCAAAATATCATCTAGTAATAATTAAATGTAGGTATGTAATCATGTTTCAAGATTCTACTCATGACATGTAGACTCATAAGCTTAGCTGACTTTTGAACCACAAAAACCGTATGACGAAATAAACACGCGAGAATATTTGAAGAAAACAATGAAGAATAAACTTTGTCTAGCTTTCACATTTTCGAAACGAAATTACTTAAAGTAATCCTAGACCCAGACAATTTACAGTTACTTGAAATTGGAAAACTTTTTTACAAAAAAGCGTTAAATGTAATGACTGAAAAATTGAAAATGTTTGTCGAATTTTTTGTTGGTTACAATTTTTGGGTTTTCTTTCTCATTTTGTGGCTGCAGTTCGTCTGGTGCATTGATCTTTGCTACGAGAGGAGAACAGCTAAGATGTGAGGAAGATATCTGGCAAGCAGCCGGTATTCTTTGGAGCAGTATGGCTGACAGAATAACATGGCAAGCTTTAGGGAAATCCTTTGTGAAAACGCAAGACAATCTCTTAACCTAAATCTCAAGTAAATGATTAGTGAATAAGTAGAATTAGGTTAAGCACTTTATAATCTAGACTAATTAAAAAGGTAACATTTGTATGTAAGGTTTTAAGTAATCTCCGGAACTAATGATCAAATTCTAAACATTGTTTCAAAGGTAGTAAGGTAGTAAGGTGCATTATTTGTGAGTGCTATTTTACATCTTACTTATATTATAAATGCGAGGAAAAGTTTCTGAGGATGGATGTATAGATATATGTATGTTTGTTACTCTTGCATGCAAAAACTACAGAATGTATCTGAATGAAATTTTGTAAGTAGGTAGTTGACATCCTGGAACAACACGCTGATTTATTCGGGAAAAGCTCCCACGCGAAAAGCGGGTATTATTATATACCAGAGCCGAATCATCGGAAATAGGAATGATAGACACCCATTTAACGTACTTGTACCTACTTGTTAAAACTAAGTATTATGCCCACAAAAACTTACAAAGTGCATCAAATTGTCAATGACCTGTAGGAGGAAGACGCCCATGTCTGTAACACAGTCTACCAGCACAGACAGACGTTTATTATCTCAAATAATGCATAGCATTGTACCTACTTCATATAATGAAGTTTTTATGTTTTGATAGAGATGGACAAATTGTATTTCGCTTTTCCTACTTAATATTATAAATACGAAAGCTTGTGAGAATGGATGTTTGATTACACTTTCATGCTAAAACCACTGAACTGATCTGAATAGTATTTGGTATGTAAATAGCTGAAATCCTGGAACAACACACAGGCTACTTTTTATCCCGGAATTCCAACGGGAATCAGAACTGCGCGAGAAAAACAGGCTTTTAAACGGGACGGTGATTGGATCGGCATCAGAAAATAAGGCAAAGCAATTCTCTTTATGATTGTCGGTACCAGCCAATGATGTGAAGAAAGCTGAATTTAGAAACTCCGAATGCGGAAACCCTGGTAATGTGGCACACTTTCAAAGAAAGTTTAGTATTGGCAAGCGCGTTAAGACGAGTCGATTATGGAGTCTTAGGACGTTACAGACAGGTGGGACACATCATTGCGTCTATGATAGAAACCACGACATCGCATCGTTGTCGTACCGCATCTGTCTGTAGGAGCTTACTATATTAAATATCACACTAGCGACCTAGTCCGGATTACCACAGTTTCATTCTGCAAATTACACAAAACCTTAATAAATTAAGCACAAAAACCTTATTATGAATCACTCTAACCATTGGTGAAAATCGCATGGAAATTTGTTCAGGAGTCTTTGAGTTTATCACGAACAGACAGACCGAAAGACGCGGCGGAAGACTATTTTATAACATACTAGCTTCTGCCCGCGACTTCGTCCGCGTAGAAGTCGAAAATATTCCACGGGATCCCGTCCCCGACTTGCTTGACAAAGATTATAATAGCTCGGCTAATATGAATGATATAAAGATAATTTATGGCCTAGCTACATGTAAGCGAAAGAATTTTCAAAATCGGTTCGGTAGTTTCAGAGATTACCCCCTACATACAAACTTACAAATTTTACCTCTTTATAATATTAGTATAGATACTTTACTTCACAGAAATATCGCATATTTCACCGTAACGTACAAACAACGGTCTCTCACCTCTTAAAACCTTAGATCTATAAATCATTCAACACTTCAACTCACTATTTTGCCAAGATCATCACAAGAAACTCCATTTTATAATCTTAGCACAAGTCAATTAACAGACAGTAACACAATAGGCGATTGTAGAAGTGTTTTTTGGGTCGATGCCATAAGGGTCAATGGACTAGGTAATGATCAAATGCGGCGTACTTTGGTGCCAACATGTGGCCAACGATGGTCATTTCAACTGATGACCGACTGACGTACTATTTATTTAAAATTTGTGCACAGTTCTACCCAGTTATTTTATGGGATAAAATAAAATGACTACAATGTGGCATGTTTTCGGCTTGTAAGGATTAATATTTTCTTATACGAAGCTATAGATGGTAGGTACCTACTAGTAGCGCTAACAAATGTTTTTTGAATAAAACCATGCGCCATCGTTACGTGGTGAATGCATACATCCCATCCATACGCGCAAAACGTTTTCGGAATAGGTACTTTCATTGTGCGTACACCTATTGTGTGCTGCCGCGCTCTGTATTTTCTGATAGCTATAACCTGGGGGTCTGCAAGGAAAGAGTGAATAGGTTACTTCTAGGTAAGCATGCTTCAAAGAAAGGTCTGCACAAGGTCAAGCCAAAGGCCATTACATACTGTTATGACAATGATTATAATGTAGATTTATAGTATAATGGAGTAAAGCATCATGCTAAATCGTCATTTCCGACAGAGTTAGGCGATCCATCTTCGAGGAGGTATGCCAACATTGGATCAAACCAGTTGGCGTAGGTACGTTGGGCAAGCGCATTCAAAACTGGCAGGCAGTAATGGATTTCTAATGACGTTCTACTAACGGATTATAGAATTAAATTCAAATACAACTTGTACTATGATATAAATTATTAACGGTAACGATATTTCAATTATGCTGCTTACTAACTTGATTTGCATGAATTGATCTACAATTGAAATGTAGGTAGATACATTTATATTGTCCATCTACGTATGTATTACAAATTAACTACCTATTCATCATTTTAGGCCTTTTTAAATCTATTCAACATCTAGTTTAATGATGTTTATTTTGCAATTAACTTATAAATAACACTTTTACGCATTCTTTTTTTTGAGGCCGGTATTTCCTGACTACCATGAGAAGAAACACCGAAACAAACTCAGAGATGAACGTGTCTTTTGAAGTCCATAATGAGAGAAGGGGTTGAAGATTTTTCCTGATTTTAAACCCAATTTCACTTGCCCTTAAGAGCCGTGGTAACTCGTTAGAACATTCCCGCAAACCCGAAACATCTACTTTAAGCAACATAAAGAGAGCATATTATGAATAACTGTATTGATAGTACAGACATAACTAACACATCATGGATTCTTCAAACTATAGGTATATCTGTATTTAGATGATACGGGTTATCGACCTAAGGGCCTATAACTCTAGGAGCTAAGGACCCGAGAAGTACCATTCAAGAGCTGTCCGCGATACTAAGATCTTCACAACTTGCAGTCAAACGATAATGTAAACATTACTGCGCATGCTAAACGAAAACAAATAAGGACTCGAGTTAGGTATATAGTAAGGAGCGAGTATTGGCGAGTTAACGATCAGTAAACATATAGTCAATATAAATTCTCGGTTACCTAAACAGTTGTGTAAAATTATTTAACTTTATTACTAACTAGCTTTTGCCCGCGACTTCGTCCGCGTGGAATAGTTACTTTGGGCTAACGTTAAATTTAACCCCGATTTTGAAGCATTCTTCATTGGCGCTCCGCTCCTATTGGCCTTAGCGTAGAGCATGGAATATCGGAACCTTTTCCCAATACCGGTTTTGTTTCGATATTCAATTTTTTAATATCGGTATTCCGGTATTTCGATATTTTTCCGATATTATGGAAATAAAATGATCAAATTCGTTATAACGTTGTAAGGGTCCAAATATTAGAATTTAGAGACTGTATCAAAGTGTGCTCTGGAAATATAAAATCACCGTCATTTATTATTAAAAATATTTCATTGCAATCTTATATCAATTCGAATTTAAAAGTATGATACACAAAAAATATAAATTTCTTAACATACTCTGCTGTGTCATTAAGGCGAGGTTATTCGAAAAAACGTCGTTTTCGATTGTGTCTTATTCGTAGATAACACGGATTTAAATTTTGAAAAAAACATATTACATAATTCATACTTTGATCTTTCTATTTCGGTCATCCGATACACGATTACTTGCATTTCACTGCAACTAATTAAATCGCAAAGACAAGTCTAAATTACGGTCTTATTCTTATTTTATTTGAGTTGTATTAAGCTTTGAATAATAAAACTTATACCATAATAAAGGTCGTAAAAAATGTCATATATGTCTGTCGTCATAATGTGAAATTTGAAAATATTTATACCACTAATTTCAAAAATAAGTGATTTCCTATTATTTTGATGCGCGCGGCCACGCGCCCCGCGTCCTTTAGTCCCGAGCGGAACGTGTTGGAGGTCGGACGTATGCCAATTTTTAGCGAACCTGCCACCCCCGCTAAGTTTGGTTTCGGTCGAGCCAATAAATCATTATAAAATAATAATTCCTATCGTTTAGTTTTAAATAGTTGTAATATAAATTGTTTTTATTAGGTACTTTAGTTATAATATTGGTCAGTAAAACTAATGGACAAAATTAACAAAAAGAAGTGGTCATCGCTGGCTCTACGAAGGCTGAATAAACAAAAAAAGTAAGAAGGCTTTGACAATATATAAATATTTAGACCTAGGTATATACATAAATATTTTTCTTTACTAACTAGGTTCTTTTTGTATTCTGAGGTACGTACTTAGCTACGCGGAATAGATTTCGAAACCACAAAATAATATATGTGACTATGTGTAAATAAACACGCCACGCGCGCAAAAGCTGTAATAGTTTATTTTTCTCGCGGAATAGATTTGCCAACCGCAAAAAGTGTGTGAAACAATTGAATTTGAACCCTATGTCAAAGCATATAAAGCCGCCACGTGCGCAAATGTTATAATGCTCTTTTCAAATGTCAGACTCAAAGGAAACTTTGACAATATTATTATAGGTACCTATAATTATACAAATTAATATTTTACTTTACTAAGTAGATAAGTACCTACGCAGAATAGATTAACAAACCGCAAACATGTGTGTAAAACAAAAACATTGTTGACTTTCTTTCTCCTATAAAAAAATGAAAATGTTTCTTATTTTATTCAAAAAAATATTTCCAAAAATATCTAAATATAATATAAAAGTACTTTCAATAAAAAAGAAATCACAAAAAGAAGTGATTAGAGCCGGGGTTTGATCCAGAATACTGACGGTTATCAATCCGATTCTTTACTAAACGCGCTAACAGGACGTTAGTACATACGGTTGAAATAACTGACCGTATTCGACTGTATTAGGTTTTATTTTCGTAAATGTAATAATGGATAAATGGTACAGTCGATCATTCGTCGCTATGACCACAGTATAAAGATCATACATTAGGTCGACGCCTTTGATCTTTTGGAAAATGCCGACAACGTCTAGCTCTAGACAGTATCGCAACGGCCAGGGTTGTCACAAGTCAACAATATTTATTACACGCAGCACACTCGTGCCATAGTGTAGAAATATACAACATGACAATTTCCTACGAAAATATCATTTATTATTTTCAGTAAACTTCAGTAAACTTTATAACTCTCTGTCTTCGGTGTTCGTATCAACTTTACGCTGATGATCTGCAGTTGTATGCATCTACGCGGGTGGAAAGTTTGTCAGACGCTATAGGAGATGTAAACCGAGATTTAGATGCTATAAAACTGGTCTGATTGATTTGGGGTGACTGAAAGCCCCTCAAAGTGTCAGGCCACTGTGATCAGAAGCTCACGTATGATCATTAGAGTGGCAACTAGTTCACTCCTTCCTATCATTTTCAATTAAAGATCTCGGTTTGCATCTTGACTCTGCTTGGCTGGCAAAGTTTGGTTTGGTTTTGACTGGAAAGGGCTTTGCGGACTTCCTTAACATGAAATGCATTTTCCAGCATTACGGAGCCAAAGTGAGGTATTTTATGTGGTAAGTTAGACGCCGTGTCGAGACGTAAACTTACCGCAAAGACGGGGGCATTTAAATTTGCTTTTTCTTGTGCGGTGTGAGCCAGTGTTCCATTCAGTTTTATCATAACTAGGAGGCAGCGAAGGACGGTAAAAGTTCGAGTTTCACTTCGCAGTTTCGGAGTCTGCAAACTCATACTTCCATACTCGCTATATGACCCTGGGGCATGTATCTGGAGGAGAAAAGGTAGATACCATTTTCACCACTAGGTCCAAGTCATTGGGCGTGTGGCCGTCGACTTCTGGAATGCAGGTTGCTTGGTGAACCAGCTGGTCGAGATCTAGCGATAAAAAAACCTGCGGGCCTCTACCAGCGTGCTCTGTTTGTTGGTACGGGAACAACCATTCTTTATGGTGGGCATTAAAATCTCTTAGAAACACAAGCTTTGCCATCGGATATTTGTGCTGGGCCATTTCAGCTCCTGCAGCTGCCTCCGTAAGGTGGTCGAAGAGCCTAGTCGTCTCTTGTTCACCGTTGTGCAATCAGTAAACAACACCAACAACGAGCATAGATGGTCTTGAGAAAAGTGCTTACATTTCTTTTTCATGAAAATGATTAATCAGAAAAAGTTTCACATCTTTGTGTATGTCTACTTTTTTAAGTTTTCCAATAAAGTATTCATGTACCAAAGGGAAACAGATAATATGTTGTAAAATGTCAAAAATGTGACATATCGTGTCAGGATGTCATCTATGGCTTTTTACTGCATTTCGAATCACGCGCACCCCCTAATGTTCCCCGTCCAATCTCCATTAAATGCCTTATCCCTCTTGTATTTACTCGATTTGTTTATGATCTATGTAGGTTCATTGAGATAAATAAAATAAAGCTGTAGCGTACTGTATTATCGTTTTAACATTTCTATGCCATATTTCTAATTTTCTCTTGCCACTGGTAAACTGGTAAAACATTGAGTGATAACACATTTGACATTGCAAAAGCTGTCATGTCATGTTTGCGTACAAAATAATTTTGTTTTTTTTTTTTTTTTACTTCAATTTTAATACTTTTCATCATCCAAAATACTTTACCAAACAACCTCCAGCGTTTATGAAATTGTGGTGGGTCCTCCACTAAAGCCGCAAGAGTTGAAGTTGAAGTCGAATCACGGCATTAGCCAGTTGTGCATAAATGATTGTAGTTTTTAGAGAAAAAAAGTGTGCGGTTGACCCTCATCGTCTCTCTCGTCAGAAGACAGTCGTAAGTATTAACACTTTTGCGTTACAATTTCTGCCAGTTTAGAAGCCGCGTAAAATAAATACGTTCCAAAAAGTGTTTGTGTGTTGCTTTTATTGGTATAACTATTCAATTGAAAAATATTTATATTTATTATTTTTTAAACATAATATTTCACACAGAATACGTCTAAGCTCTCTTTCAATATAACAATTGAATTGTAATACAATTCTCCTAGTGTAAGTGTGCCTACCTAATACTTGATTTTTTATACTGTGCCATGAAGATTTCGCACCCTTTGGGAAAGTCGAATAGCGCGCGGCGTGTAATTTTGAATCATACCCGTATTCATGATCTACGTGTCAGTCAGATTTTTTATACACCTTATTCACAAAAATAAATAAATATACTTATTTTTAATTATTACCAATTAGGTTCAAGTTTATACAATACGTACCTATTCTATCTATAAACTTGAAAATACTTACTATTAAAACAAAATAAACATAAACTAATCAATTCAAGTTGATCTACTGAATTGCTCTATTCTGTGACGCATCTTCGTACCGACTTGAGTTCGTGAACTCATGAGCGGTGCGCTTGGCGCGCGCGTCTCCCGCGCGTCGTAATTTGTTACGTTTTGCTATTCGTTGCGGGGGCTGGGGTAAGCGTCGAATACCTACGGTGCTCGGGACAAGCCGGCCTTAAATAAAAAAATCAACACAAGTTAAAATAAGTGATTGAGTAGCATAATATAGGTACAACGTGTAACAGAATAAAAGCAATTCCTGAATGTAGTTGGTTCAGAATCGGCTTCTGAATCGATTCGGTCATACAAAATAGGTGTTAAATTTTGACGGAAAAATCATTGATTTAACTTAAAATGGAAACACAGTATCATGACATTAATACAATCCTTAATTCAAGGAAATGCGCTCGTGTGCGTGTCGGCCGCTAACATTGCATGAGTGTATGCGTCTGCGTAAGGATATTGTATGACGCACATACGTTTTACGTTATAAAAAATGTCTAGGTTTGGTTTCAATTTATTTAATTGCGGATATTGTCTTAGCCTTATAATTTAATGTTGTAATTTGGGTGTCTGAGTTATTGCGCTTAATCTGTTACACCTTGTTTAAATATATATTACGTTAAACGCAAAGAAGTAGATATTCAATGGGAGGGGTGACTACACAGTCATCTTATACGAAGACTACGGCAATTCAAGAGATCGCTATTGCTGAAATATGGAACGTCAGTTTTAGAAACTCCCATTTAAGAGGTCCATAAAGCTCTTTGCAGACTAGACGAGAACAAAGCCAGCAGGCCGGACGGAATACCTGCACGAGTCTTATAAAGTTATGCTCTGGAGTTGTCACAAGCAACCAAGATGTGTAACCAGTACCCAATAAAAACTTTTTACCAAAAAATTAAACCGACTCCCAAAAACACTGCAACCTAAACAAAAAATTAAACCGACTCCCAAAAAACACTGCAAAGTGAAAAATAACTTTAATTTCGGTAGTCGGTGTCTTTAGTTTTGTTTTTTCGTTTTTGGCACCGACTTCCGAAATTAAAGTTATTTTTCACTTTGCAGTGTGTTTTGGGAGTCGGTTTAATTTTTTGTTAAAAAGTTTTTTTTTTCACTCTTTTTAGTTGGATGATTTTTAATTTACCTAGTTACAAGAGCCTAAATGTCAACTACTTATAACCTTTTACAAAATATTGCTTTTCCCAATGCTGGGCCGTTAATTGTTGAGGAGTTCTCCTAGTACTTCACCATCAGCTCTACATCACCATATGCATTGTGACGAGCATAAAGTGCTTAACATCCATATTCAAGTAATCGAATCGCAATCCACTTAATACTTATTATTGAGTAGTTTCGGCGGCCATCTGTGGTCTTCATCATCAGTTCCACTTCCCCAAATGGTACTTTTTGAGAGCAACTGCACAAGTTACTATAAGAAATACCCAAAACGCCATAGGTGTGCCTATAATATTTGAAGAGTTCCCTCGATTTCTCCAGGATCCCATCATCAGATCCTGACTTTGGTGATAATGGTACCAATTTCAAAGTATACCCATTCGAACAAAAAAAGAATTTTCCAAATCGGCTCAGCCGTCTTCGAGTACTCGATGATCATACATAAAAAAAAAAAAAAAAAAAAAAAAATATACGCGTCGAATTGATAACCTCCTCTTTTGGTCGTCGGTTGAAAAACCTACAAAATCTGCAAAGTGATGGAGTACCCTACTCAATAATAAGCTGCTAGCATACCTTGAAGACAATGAGCTCCTTAGTCTCTTCTTCTTCTTCGTATCGATGGTAAATTGCGTACTTTATATGTATCAGGCCCAGTCACGCAGGTCTCGTTCAGTAGCGTTTATTAGGTCTTCTAATGTACACGTTTTTGGGTCATTTGGACACTCCAGCTAATGGGACATTGTTTGATCAGGAACGCCGTAATCGCACTGGATGTCAATTTGGCATATAATGCCCAATTTTGCTAAATTGTGCTTGCAGCGGCCTACTTGGGTTCGTAGTCCATTGATAGCTTTCCAAATAGGCCACAGCAAGTCACGTCCAGATGGCAGATGTTCCTTGGGCTTAACGGAATTAGGCGGTGGCGGAAGGTAGTTTAGCTACTTAGTGACCACCAATATGGCTTCCGCCTTGGTCGGTCGACCCGAGATCTTCTTGTGTATGTTACGCACTGCTGGGGCGAGGCCATTAAGAAACACGGCAATGCTCTTGTAGAGTCCTTCAATATCTCAAAGACCTTGACAAAGTCTGGCTTGCTAGTCTACTGAGTAAGCTTCCTACATTTGGCGTCCCTGCTGGCTTCTGCAACCGGATTTCTGATTTCTTAAGTGAGCGGTCAATCCGAGCGGTCATCGATGGCTGATCATCGGATCTTATGGCTGTCAATGTCAATGCGGTATTCTTAAGAGGTTTGTTCTCTTTGCGACTCTTTTTTGCTGCATATCAAGGACCTGCTCCAGCTCTTGGGTACGCGGATGACAGCACAGACTCGCTAGCTAGCAGGCAACCTCTAGCTAGCAGGGATGAAACAGACTGTCTTAGAAGGGCCATGTTGGAGCAAATTAATTTGACCCGACAATCTGGTCAAATTCAATGCTTGGAAAACACAGGTTTATCTCTTCACTGCTAAATGGAGCCAATTTAAATTATCTCCTACTTTCAGAGGTGCATCTATACCTATCAGTTACCGACCACCTGGAGCTTTTGGGCAAAGAGTTGACGTCTAACTTAAACATTGGCTCAACCATTGAGTCAAAAGCTTTGACTGCAGCCAAAAAGCTGGAAATCCTCCACAAGGTGGGGCGATACTTCACACCTGTACAGCTTTTGAATTTGTATAAAGCACAGGTTTGTTCTTGTATGGAGTACTGCAGTCATTTGTAGGATGGAATAGCAAAATACCAGCTTGCTGCACTTGACTCGAATAACGCAGAGCTAAAAGACTCATAGGCGATGCAGTGTTAGCAGACAAGCTTCAGCCTGGCTCATAGGCGAAACGTTGTTTCCCTTTCGGTCTTCCACAGATTGTACTTCGGAGAGTGTGCGCAGGAACTCCATGACCCGATTCCTGCATTTACCTTATACTAACAATCTACCAGACGTACTGCATGGTACCATTCTCACTTGTTCAATATACCGTTTTGTCGTACTAAGCGATTCTCCTCTACATTTATTGTGCGCACGGCCAAGGTTTGGAACTCTCTGCAGGTTGCTGTGTTCCCCTCTACATATGACCCGTCTGCCTTCAAAGCAAGAGTGAATGTACAACTTCTGGGCTCGTCTTTGAGATACGATCTTATTTTGTTGCACGTATGTACATAATGCCGGGCGCTGGCCCAAGTGTTGTACACTTTGTATGGAAATAATCATTTATAAATGACACTGTAGCATACATATTATTATAATTAACCGATAGGTTTTGTTTACATTAATTAAATTCAATGAAATAGGTAAGAAAGATTCTATTGCGTCTGGATTTTGTTTCTTATAAAATATCGAAAAACCGATATTTGAAATCCAATATCGCTTTTTTCGATATCAGATTTAAGGTCCGATATTCCGGTTTTTCGATAATATCGAAAACCGGTATCCATGCTCTACCTTAGCGTAATCTATACTTATAATAAATCTGTAGAGAGGTCAATTCTGTACATGAAATATGTTTCCAAAATAACTATCAGGGGGTGATTAAGGATCGATACTCATGCCAAAAATGCAATCAGTTAAATTTTTGTCTGTCTGTCTGTATAACCGTTATGGAAACAAAAACTACTCGACGGATTTTATCGAAACTTGGTACAATTATTTTTCATACTCCTGAGCTGGTTAGAGTATACTTTTCATCACGCTACAATCAATAGGAGCAGAGCAGTGAAGGGAAATGTTGGGAAAACGGGAGAAGTTACTCCATTTTTTAAGCTTCCGTCGCGTGTGCAACCTTAATGGTTAAAGCTACACAAATCATTTCATGACGGACATGTTCTCCTTAAAATTATATAAAAAATATCCCACGACAGCATATGTCTAACTTTTATGGTTGACTCACAATAACACGTGTAGCTCCCGATAGCTTAGCAGTTCGAAGCTTTCTGATTATAATATTTGTCTACTCTTACGTTTACAACACTCTCAGTCACCCCTAATTGAAAAAGTTAATATTATTAACTATTCCATAAAAAAATTGGCCAAGTGCGAGTCAGACTCGCCCATGAAGGGTTCCGTAGTAACTATAATATAATATGCAAATTTATTTGACGAAAAAAAAACCTTACAAATTTCTTAAAACTAGCTTATTTACATTTTTTACAACTGCGCCAAATAAATTTGTTTTGAAAAAAAAACCTTACAAATTTCTTAAAACTGGCTTTTTTACATTTTTTTACAACTGCGCCGTTTAAATTTGTTTTTCATAGTGTTTGTATGAATTACAAAGTTATATTTGCGGTTTTAGAAAATATGCTGTATCTCAAAAACTGCTGAACTGATTTCGTTCAAACTAATTTTGGTTGAAAGTTTATACACTTCTGGACACATCTATTGGCCCACCTTGTATTTTCAGTTTCGTTTGGTCCTAGCTAAAATTTTATATTAGGTCGAGCAAAAAGTTTTTATGCAGTTTTGAACCTGGCACATTCACAATTTCATTCAATAGACTTTTTTTTAATTTCGAACACAGAATTTAAAGAAACAAAAGACAATTTGGAGCCTGTTTGTTGATATCAAACAATCGAATACTAAGAAAACTTGGTTTTATTGGTTTACTTGGATTTAATTCTTGAAAAAGTGATTGATATCTTTGCTTTTGCAACAAACATTACTTATTCTTAACATTAAGGTGAGGTTCTATCAATAATCTATGGATACTTCACCTGAAGTCGCCGCCCAAGCTGTGGCACTTATTCAGGCCGGACACAGCCAAAGAAACGTGAGTGCTCAACTTAATTTAAGTCGATCTGCGGTCCGAAATGTTTATCGGAGGTACCTAGAGACTGGCGGCTTTGTTCGTCGCCAAGGAAGGCCACGATCTCGGGTCACAACTGAAAGGCAGGATCGATTCATCGTGACGACCAGCTTGAGAAATCGTCACCTTACCTCCATTGAGATACAAAACCAACTTCGCGACTTCCACGGAGTATCTGTGAGCGCTCGAACTGTTCGGAGAAGGTTAAAAGAACGCGATATGGTACCACACAAGCCAGCTAATGGGCCCAAACTAAAGCGAGCCCACCGAACAGCGCGCCTTCATTTCGCACGCAGTCATTTAAATTGGACACAGCAAGATTGGAGCCGTGTACTCTTTTCTGATGAGTCTAAAATTGTGTTACATGGCAATGATGGAAGGAAGAAGGTCTACCGGCGTAAGGGAGAGCGTTTCGCACAATGCTGCTTTGAAGAGAGGGTTGCTTATGGCGGTGGCTCATGGACTGTCTGGGGCGGTATATCCGCGAGCGGCAAAATTCAACTTGAGGTTGTTACAGGACCACGGCTGCCAACATTAAATGCTGAAAGATACATTCGTGAGTGCTTAGAACCTCACGTGATACCATACGCGGACTATGTGGGCCCAAATTTCCTTTTTATGCATGATAATGCAAGAGCCCATGCGGCCGGCATCGTCAGGGAATATCTTCGGGATGTGAACATCACAGTTATGGACTGGCCAGCCAGAAGCCCAGACATGAACCCCATTGAGCACATGTGGGACGAGCTAAAAAGGCGTGTTAGGGCTCGTCAGCCAGTTGCCCAGACGATGCAGGAGTTGAAAACTGCCATAGAAGAGGAATGGGAGATAATCCCTCAAAATTTCATAGAGCGGTTGATAAACTCTATGCCTAATCGTATGAGAGCTGTGGGAGATGCCCATGGAGGCAACACGTGTTATTAAATTAAACCTTTATTTGATAAAACATGTTTTTTATTCAAAAATTAATTGCCTTTAACAAGGCGCATATCCGACTTGTTAGGCGTAGGTCCATGTCGTATGGTATTCTGAATTCAAATTTAAAACTATACGATCGAAAAAGATGGTAAAATGTATCAGGTTTAAAACTGCATCAACAGTTTTTGTTCAATCTAGCAATCATATTTCGGTAGGGGCCATCGAAACCTAAACTCTAAGGTGGGCCAATAGATGTGTCCAGAAGTGTATTAAGATCTACAGACATATATTTTTTTAAATTTTTCACTCCATTATTATAGAAGTTAGAGGTTGTGTCCGCCACACACACATTTTACCACTTTGGAAGCTTATATCTTTTAAATGATTGACTTTATGGAAAAGTGGTTTTAGAAACCCCGATGTCGTTTTTAAAGAAATGTCTATAGATACCACACATGCATCGATTTCATGAAAAAAAATATTTTCAGGTTTAGTTCCATGTATGGGGAGCCCCCCCTTTAAATATTTTTTAATTTTTTTCTCAAAATCGGAAAGTGGTTCACAGAATACATCTACCTATCAAGTTTCACATGTATAGTCCTAATAGTTTCGGAATAAAATTGCTGTGACAGACGGACGGACGGACAGACAGACAGACAGACAGACAGACGGACAGACATGTCGAAACTATAAAGATTCCGTTTTTTGCCATTGTGATCGTGATCTAAACAATATTACCAATACATTAACTTACGCTGACGGAGTCGCGGGCACAGCTATATTGTATCATTACGCTAAGGCCAATAGGAGCGGAGCGCCAATGAAGAATGCTTCAAAATCGGGGTTAAATTTAACGTTAGCCCAAAGTAACTATTCCACGCGGACGAAGTCGCGGGCAAAAGCTAGTGATACAATATAGCTGTGCCCGCGACTCCGTCAGCGTAAGTTAATGTATTGGTAATATTGTTTAGATCACGTTCACATGAGGCTTAAGTACCTAGAGAACGCTTCGACCGCGAGACGCGTCGAGCGCGGCGACCGATTCTCAAAAATAATCCTTATAGCATGATTCAGTATTCACGCGCGATGGCTTATTATTATAAGCGTATTTCATGTATAACTTTGGTGTTTCTATACCGATTTATATGATTCTTTTTACGGTTTCGTAGCCGAATGGCAAAAACGGAATCTTTATAGTTTCGACATGTCTGTCCGTCTGTCTGTCTGTCTGTCTGTCCGTCCGTCCGTCTGTCACAGCAATTTTATTCCGAAACTATTAGGACTACGTATTTCATGTATAACTTTGGTGTTTCTATACCGATTTATATGATTCTTTTTACGGTTTCGTAGCCGAATGGCAAAAACGGAATCTTTATAGTTTCGACATGTCTGTCCGTCAGTCTGTCTGTCTGTCTGTCCGTCCGTCCGTCTGTCACAGCAATTTTATTCCGAAACTATTAGGACTATACATGTGAAACTTGATAGGTAGATGTATTCTGTGAACCGCTTTCCGATTTTGAGAAAAAAATTAAAAAAATATTTAAAATAAAGGGGGGCTCCCCATACATGGAACTAAACCTGAAAATATTTTTTTTTCATGAAATCGATGCATGTGTGGTATCTATAGACAGTTCTTTAAAAACGACATCGGGGTTTCTAAAACCACTTTTCCATAAAGTCAATCGTTTAAAAGATATAAGCTTCCAAAGTGGTAAAATGTGTGTGTGGTGGCCACAACCTCTAACTTCTATAATAATGGAGTGAAAAATCTAAAAAATAAAAGTCTGTAGATCTTAATATAAACTTTCAACCAAAATTAGTTTGAACGAAATCAGTTCAGCAGTTTTTGAGATACAGCATATTTTCTAAAACCGCAAATATAACTTTGTAATTCATACAAACACTATGAAAAACAAATTTATTCGGCGCAGTTGTAAAAAATGTAAAAAAGCCAGTTTTAAGAAATTTGTAAGGTTTTTTTTCTAAACAAATTTATTTGGCGCAGTTGTAAAAAATGTAAATAAGCTAGTTTTAAGAAATTTGTAAGGTTTTTTTTTTTCGTCAAATAAATTTGCATATTATATTATAGTTACTACGGAACCCTTCATGGGCGAGTCTGACTCGCACTTGGCCAATTTTTTTATGGAATAGTTAATAATGTTAACTTTTTCAATTAGGGGTGACTGAGAGTGTTATAAACGTAAGAGTAGACAAATATTATAATCAGAAAGCTTCGAACTGCTAAGCTATCGGGAGTTACACGTGTTATTGTGAGTCAACCATAAAAGTTAGACATATGCTGTCGTGGGATATTTTTTATATAATTTTAAGGAGAACATTTCCGTCATGAAATGATTTGTGTAGCTTTAACCATTAAGGTTGCACACGCGACGGAAGCTTAAAAAATGGAGTAACTTCTCCCGTTTTCCCAACATTTCCCTTCACTGCTCTGCTCCTATTGATTGTAGCGTGATAAAAAGTATACTATAACCCGCTCAGGAGTATGAAAAATAATTGTACCAAGTTTCGTTAAAATCCGTCGAGTAGTTTTTGTTTCTATAACGGTTATACAGACAGACAGACAGACAAAAATTTAACTGATTGCATTTTTGACATGAGTATCGATCCTTAATCACCCCCTGATAGTTATTTTGGAAATATATTTCATGTACAGAATTGACCTCTCTACAGATTTATTATAAGTATAGACTAGTACACACGCGGGGCTTCGCTCCCGTGGATTCTAACACGGTAAAAACGTAACTCTCCTTTTTTGCAGTCGCGTAAAAGTAGCCTATAACCTTCCTCAATCTTCAAGCTACTTCCATACCAAATTGCAGCCAAATCCACCCAGTACTTTCGAAGATTAGCGCGTTCAAGCAAACAAACAAACAAACAAACTTTTCCGCTTTATAATATTAGTATAGACTAGAAGGAGGACCTCGTGGCTAAGTAATAACAGACACACGGGTCCGAGGTCAGCCCGTGGATGGGTGTCCATCCTACATATAGACATTCCCCGTGCCTCGGAAAGCACCTTAAGCCTTTGTTCCGGCTGTCATCTGTACATGTTTGACAGTTGTTACGGGTAGTCAGAAACCAGATAAGCTGACACCAGTCTTGGCAAGGAGTAACGTGTTATCCAGCTACTGGGTTAGGTCAAATAGTCAGTTGCTCTACGTAAAACACTAGCACTCAACTGAATCCAGTTAGACTGGAAACCGACCCAAACATAGCTTGGGAAAGGCTAAGCAAAAAATGATGAACTCTAAGCAGCCTGATTAATGATTGACAGCCTTTAAAGCTAGAGTGAACAGGCATCTTATGGGCTCGCTCGTTCCATCGTAGACCTCATCATCTATCGCTTACGATATCGAAAACAAGAGTGGGCTCTTGCAGAATATAGAAACAAAAAATGGCTTGGGATTCGTTTATATATTTATTCAAGATTCTTTCATCAAGACCACAAGTAACGTAACGACCAAAGTCGCTACAAACTATGCATCTATTACAACACAAATGACTCACTGGCCATGAACTCTATCAATTAAATATCACCATATTCGGCAGCGTGTTTAGCCTGCATTAAGCCGTGTACCGACAGGAAGGAGGTCTATAGATGTTTGCCCAGGCGCATTGATGCGCGCATGATATGCATAACAATGCGAAACGCGAGTGTGTTTGTCCGTAGGGTACGGGTTTGATGTTATTGAATGCAATGGGGACTATTAATAGGATTGTTTTGAGTAGGGTTATAAAAGCCATTATGAGCGACATGAATTGCCATGTTCAGACAACGTTGATCTGGTGACGTTTTGTGGTATGGGCTTTTAGAATGAATAGTTGGCGAATATTATCCGGGCAGGAATTAAGCGACCAGAAAGAAATTCAGAGACAGAAGTCTCTGCTAATATTATAAATGCGAAAGTAAGTCTATCTGTCTGTCTGTTATACTTCCACGGCTAAACCATTAAACCGATATTTTTGAAATTAGACTGACAGATTGGATCTTAGAGAAGATAATAGACTACTTTTTCCGCTCAAACATTTCACACGAGCGAAACCGCAGGCACAATCTAGTCTTATTGTAAAGCCTCGTTAGAAAGAACCTAGAAGAAAATCTAATAAAGATTGCGCACTGACTTGTAGGAGTATAGTTGCAAAACTTCTGAAAAATTCGGAATAATTCCGGAATACTTCTGGGAAAGTTTCTTTAAATCAGAATTATTCAAAATGAATTTAAATAAGACCCTATGTGCGCCGGCCGCTGCCCCGCCACGCTGGCGCCGCGCTGCGCGCGCTGCGATGGCGGTGCGGGGTGCAGTAAGAGGGGAGATGCTCCCCGGAGAAGTTTTCCCCCCCGCGAGAAAGATTCGTACCCCGCAATCGAATGTTTCCGAATATTTCGCCAGAATAATTCAATGGGAATTAACGTGTTTGTTTGTTGTGTGGTGGGTGAGTTAATTATTGTTCAGTGCGAGAGTATGTACGATACGAGAGTAAAATATAAATGTTTATTTTATTATAAATGGGATTGATTAAGTATATGTTGATATTTTTATAGGTAGATATGTTAGCCTGCGATTAACAGGATTTTAATTCTTTTGTTTCTAGGTAGGCAGTACCTACTTATTTCGAAATTGAATGCTATTTTTATAAATGTCAGTTGTGGAATAAAAAACCAGGCCTAGCATATTTTATTTGTTTTTTGAAAAAGGGTTACCTATGTTTTTGGTTAGTTTGTATGTAGCTCTGTACGCATCGCGAGTATTCGCGAGTCACATAGGTAGGTATTAATCATTACCTACTTAACGCGTATAATAGCCCAGTCAATAAAAACAAATAAAGGTAAACCTTGCAAGCAAACACGTTTTGATGCGGTTTTCAGAAAAGTATTTGTTATACTTAGGTAGGAGCAGGTTTTGGTATATTAACCGACTTCAAAGGTCGATTTTCCTGGTTTTTTTTGACAGTTGAAATATTCCCAAAGTTTCGGAATACTTCCGAAGTATTCGACGTGAATGATTCGGAATTTTTCCCGCCAGCATCTATATGTAGGAGAAAAAGGTATTCGTTACACTAGGATAGAATATTCTTTACATGTGAGTTATAGAAAAGATCACACGATGAGTCGATGAAAAACATACTAGGCATTAAGAAGACGTATCTAAATTCTATATACAATTTACTTTTGTAACTGTGTGAAAATCGGTGGTCCCCAAACTAAGTGATACATGTATCTTGGGAAACTGTCTTGCAGCATTTTTAATACATTATCTATTGCTAGCGTGGACATATTAAATTCTGATGTAACTTGTTGTGTGCGTTACCCCAGCAAAATAATGTCGAAAATAGTCATTTAAATCTTCTAGATAATTAGTTGCCCAGCTTCTGTAATTGTTAAGCACATTTTAAAATTTGTTACACATATAGTTTTTTAGTTATTACACAAAAACATATTCTGCTGGGGTAACGTTTGAAACGTTACCGCAGCAAAACTTTTTTTTAAATAATGGGAATATTGAAATAAATATTAGCTATACATTTAGCTGTCTAGACGAGGTAAATGTTACACGTTATTTTGTTTTTGTTCTTTCTTCGGCTGCGAAGTTATTCGAGATTTTGCTGGAGTAACGTTTGTGGTTTTGCTGGATCTCTGAAACGGTTAAGCGGATTCTTATCATCTTTTGTACATAACTTCTTAGAAATTAGTTTTAATTTGTTTCGCAATAAAAATAACAAAATGATATACCGTTTAAAAGTTATTTAATGAAATATAAAAACATTTCTTTAGGTCCTAACACTCTGAATATGAGCTCTAAAGACTTACTTTAAACGTTATTTTGTAGCTTTTAACTACTTGCAAATGTATATGAAGTTTCATTAGTATCCTGTAGGTAATTAACAAATTATGATGATATTCAGTTCTCCACGTTCACGGTCACAAAGCGCGTGGAGTTATTTGGCCACCGATAAACCTGTATACGGTTATATAAACTGAATGTTATATCAATATTTAGTTGCTTAATTCAGTTATATACCTGTAAAATTTCAGAGTAGTACATACAATAATTAACGAGATAATTAAATAAAAGTCATTAGGAACTTCAAGACCGTGGTATCCGACCAAGTTTAGGTGGTTACAAAAAAGCGACCGCGTAGAACATTATGCTATCTTCTAAAATATGTAGGATAATACACCTTAAAATTTCGGTACAGACGCGTACACTGTTAAATACATAACAATATTATAATATCTGTACTATAAACATTATTATTATTACCTTTCAGCTACTTATTAGATAGGTATATATTGTATTATGTGCACCAGTTCAATGGCACAGTTGCACGGGTTCCTTCTATTTGGCAGAATCTTGATACTCCGAAATTCATTTGGCATAACACACTTGGTATAATCTTCCTTAAACGAATATTTTTAAGGCATACAAATTTTTTAGTATGTATAATTATTATTTAGCCGAATGTTTATATATTCGAATTCACAATGGCATAAATTACTTTTGGCAAAAGTTAAAGTTAGAATTCTGCATAATTTCGTTTAGCATAACTGCATGCTACATGCTTGCTTGCATGTTTACATGTTTCTTACATGGAAATAAAAACCACGTATGTTCACAATCAAATGTTTTATTTAATGTATGCCAAAAGATGGTTCTAACTGTAAACTTTCTGAAAGAATGATGGTTCTACGTTTTAATTATTATGGATATGAAATTTATGCCTAAATATGATTCTGACTTACATAATTATTTGACTGTAGTTTAATATTTTATTTTTGATCTGTGATTTTTACATAATTTAAGTTAATCTTAGAATACAACTATCTGTAATATATATCTAGGATAAAATATTGTGATATTTGAAATTTGTCTACAAAATAGTAGGACTTATTATTTTACCTGTAAATAAAAATTCTTTAAGAAATATGTAGTTTTTTTTTAACACTTGTGTACACATCTCTACTAAACTTGTAAGACTATCCTACATATTTTAGAAGATAGCATAATGTTCTACGCAGTCGCTTTTTTGTAACCACCTAAACTTGGTCGGATTACCACGGTCTTGAAGTTCCTAATGACTTTTATTTAATTATCTCGTTAATTATTGTATGTAATACTCTGAAATTTTACAAGTATATAACTGAATTAAGCAACTAAATATTGATATAACATTCAGTTCATATAACCGTATACAGGTTTATCGGTGGCCAAATAACTCCGCGCGCATTGTAACCGTGAACGTGGAGAACTGAATATCATCATAATTTGTTAATTACCTACAGGATACTAATGAACCTCCATATACATTTGAAGGTAGTTAAAAGCTACAAAATAACGTTTAAAATAAGTCTTTAGAGCTCATATTCAGAGTGGTAGGACCTAAAGAATTGTTTTTATATTTCATTAAATAACTTTTAAACGGTATATAGTTTTGTTATTTTTATTGCGAAACAAATTAAAACTAATTCCTAAGAAGTCATGTACAAAAGATGATAAGAATCCGCTTAACCGTTTCAGAGATCCAGCAAAACCACAAACGTTACTCCAGCAAAATCTCGAATAACTTCGCAGCCGAAGAAAGAACCATAACAAAATAACGTGTAACATTTACCTCGTCTAGACAACTAAATGTATAGCTAATATTTATTTCAATATTCCCATTATTTAAAAAAAAGTTTTGCTGCGGTAACGTTTCAAACGTTACCCCAGCAGAATATGTTTTCGTGTAATAACTAAAAAACTATATGTGTAACAAATTTTAAAATGTGCTTAACAATTACAGAATCTGGGCAACTAATTATCTATAAGATTTAAATGACTATTTTCGACATTATTTTGCTGGGGTAACGCACACTAACTTGTTCTAAACAATGACAATATTATAAAAAAATAGAAGCTTAAAAATGTCATTGTCATAAACGTGTAGGATTAAAAGCAGGTTTATTATTGCCCTTTATTGTCCCCAATAGATAAAATAATAAAGTGTATTACCAAGTTATTTCTGTAAAACATCAAGTTTTCCCTATGCCTACAGTCCCACGCGGCGAATTGTGAAAGCATTTATTTTTAAACAAATACAGACATGTGCGCAAACAATTGCATATAATATAATACCAATACATCGTGTAAGAATTAGAAAGTTTTAAATAAAGAGACTGTTGTAAGGTTGTCAGAAAACTGTTGAGGATTTTTCTATTTTATTTTTATTGTTGACTACCAGTCGGCTTCGCTTCCGTAGACTTCATTACGATAGAAACATAACCCTCTTCTTTTGCAGTCGGGTATAAACCATAACTTTCCTCAAGCTTCAAACTACTTCCACACCAAATTTCATCCAAATTCATCCAGTAATTTCGAAGATATAGCGCGGTCAAACAAACAAATAATCTTCCCCGTAATAATATTAGTATAGATCAGCTCGCGTTTGACCACCATCATACCTGATAGTAAGCGACGAAGTGATCAAAGATGAAGCACGCTTATCTAGTTGAAACCTATTCAGTCTTGAGTTAAAGACCTCTTTTTTCCTGAGTAGGAAAATCATCGAATGACTTCTCCCGCTCTGGGTAAAGCGGAAGGGAGTATCAGACTTCTACTGACTAAAAACTCACCTTGTTATTTCAGCTGCCCTTAAGTTCTGGGGCCGCCGTATCTCGTTAGAACACTACCAAAACCCCGGCAGGACTTAAAGACCTGCCTGTATCCGAATAGGTATAACCCATGGATGTCCACCATGTAACGATGGCGCATCGCCATTCGTCTTGTAGTCCGACATTTCTACATTGACATACCATTACTTCGTTGCCACTTACTCTATTATCCTCCAACTATGCCTCACAAATATGCATCCTGCACAAGCTATTGACAAGACACAGCTGCATAGCTCTCGACAGATTTGCAATTTAAAGCATACGAACAAAAGGCTGGTTAGTTTCAATGACCTCTGGTAACCCTTTTGAGGAAACTTGAGACTCACGGCAAGTGTATTTTGAATATTATAAGTAAACAGTATGCAAGGTTCTAGAATGAACTGTATCGGTTTTAGGTATATTATACTGGGACCAACGAAGTCACTGATCGGGAACCAATGAACTTTAGTTCACAATATTTACTGTGAGAAGAATACAGAGTAGAATAATGGGGACCCTAAAAGCATCGGAGATGATTCAAAAGGCATAACGGCGTAGCACGCGAAGAGCACAGTAAAAACGTTTTATAGGTTTAATACTTCATCATCATCAGCTGCTAGTGTCAGATATTCTGACAAGTTAGACGTCAACTTAAGATGAAACCCAAATGAGAATAATGGGGATCCTAAAAGCATCTAAGATGATTCAAAAAGCATAACGGCGTAGCACGCGAAGAGCACAGTAAAAACGTTTTATAGGTTTAATACTTCATCATCATCAGCTGCTAGTGTCAGATATTCTGACAAGTCAGACGTCAACAACCCAAATGACTCCTTCCGATCTGGGTGGAGCAAAAGGAAGTATCATACTTATAGTGACTACAAACCCACACTGTTCCTTCAGTTTCTAGCGTTCATTAAAACATTCTACATCCTAAATGTTTTTCATTCGTGTGCCAGTATAAATTGTCACCCAAGTATCCTATGCTCTATTTACACACTTTATCAAACAAGTACTTTAGGTACCATAGGCTGAACCCGTGTAGTAATTGGAGTATCGGATCGTGAGCGAACAAATTGCTCATGTTTACACATAGATCGGGTTTCAATTCGATATGCTATCAATGTATGTATGTCAGGTGTTTGGAAATTTGGAATACACCATTTTGATGCAAAGAGAATAATTATGTTTCAGTTTAGTAAGCTTTATTCGTTCATTTATTAAAATAAAATAATAGCTTTTACACGCGTCTTCATACGCGCGGGATTATTTTCGCGACTAAATCTCGATCCCGTGGGAATTCCGGGATAAAAAGTGTTATCCCAGGATTTCAGCTCTCTACATACCAAATCTCGTTCAGATCCATTCAGTAGTTTTTGCGTGCAAGAGTAACAAACATCCATCCTTCATCCAACTATTCATCCTTCCTCACAAACTTTCCCATTTATAATATTAGAAAGAAAACGATTGCCACAAATGCATTTAAAACAACTATTCTGTTTAATTTCTGATATACTTACCTTGCAATAAATTAGCTTCGTCATATACATACAATACACCTGAACGGAAACAAGAATAACATGGATATAATATTTCATAAACATAATTAGAAAACCGGTTAAAAATGCATATTATAATCTCTATATCTTTAAAAAAAACACAAAATGGACGAACCGATTAATTAAAAGCAAATACACATATAGTACATATTATAGTAGGTTCCTTAAATAACAACAAACCAGAAACCCTTCCCGTGCATGGCCGAGCACAAAAACGCGATGGCGTAAAGTTACAAAAACCACGGAGTTCACTTGTTGAGCACGGCTGGATGCGCGTGCGCACGCCACGCTTCACCAATTTTGATATCAAGGGCCGGGCCACGCAGTGCCATTAACGTCTAGGCCTGCCCGAACTAATTGCTGATAAAGGTGGCGTACCTTACTGTGTATGTATAATTACTGTCCTACTTATACAATAGATAATATGTAAGCTTATATTAGATGTAACAGTCATATTTACGAGCCGACTCCAAGGTGACTATTTTAACAAACAGATTGCCCTGCGCCACGGAAAGCACGCTATACCGCTAGTCCCGGCCGTAAATCTTTAACAGTTTTTACGGGTAGTCAGAAGCCAGAAAATCTGACACAAGCCGTGTCAAGGGGTATCGTGTTACCCAACAGATTGTGGAGGTCAGACAGGCAGTCGCTCCATGTAAAATAGTAGAACTCGGCTGCATCCGGTTAGTTGACAGAAGGCTAGGCAGATCTTTTTTTTTATTGAAAATAGGTTCGCGTTTGACCACTATGTCACCTGATGGTAAGTGATGATGTGGTCGAAGATGGAGCACGCTTACCTAAAAGTAACCTATTCACTCTTGACTTAAAGACTCCTAGGTTATAGCTATCGGGAAACACAGACTCCGGCAGGGAATTCCACTCCTTAGCAGTACGCACAATGAAGGTATTCCCAAAATGTTTCGTGCGTATTTGTGGGATGTCCACCATGTAACGATGGCGCTTCACCGTTTGTTTCGTAGTCCGATGATGGAACGGGCTTGGCGGAATTAGATTGTGTTATTGTCGCACACTCTCCGAAATGTAACCGATAGAAAACCGATAAATTTGCAACTTGTCGTCGGTGTTCAAGGTTCTGGAGCTTTGACTCGACCAGTGCATCGATGCCAATGAGTCTCTTGGCCCGCTTCTCAATAGACTCAAGCGCGTCCAGTTGGTATAATAATAATAATAAATAATAATAATATTCCACAACTTTCACACAACGCCATCTAGTCCCAAACTAAGCAGAGCTTGTGGTATGAGTACTAGACAACTGATAATCATACATACACACATCAAAAGTGTCTAGGGATCAAGCATTTTTATGCGGATTTCTTGAGATTGAGATGTGGCTTTGTAATCAATTTATGATTTTATAAATTTATATGGATCCTTTTTGGTGCATTTCATAATTTGAAACAGGAACTGTTAATCAAATTCGAGTAAAAGATGAAAATCAGCTGTCAATATTTTCCCTATAAAAACATACAACGCATTGAAGACATTATTAGTGCTACTGTTTCCCTACTACTGATTAAAACCAACGTTATTATGGAGCGGCGACGTCATTTAAGCAGGGAAGAAATGCTCAGAGCCGTGGGAATGATAGAAGCTGGTTCCCGGCAACGTACTGTGGCTTTAGCTCTGAATAAAAGTCAGAGTGTTATCAGTCGACTTTGGACACGTTACCGAAGCACTGGTACCGCGGCTGAGCGCCATGGAGTACGGTATCGCTGCACCACACGGAGACAAGACCGATACATTCAAATCTTAACTCGAAGAGCTCCAACAATAACCGCCATGATGTTAGCCGTGAGGCTTCATCACTCTTCAGGGAACTTAATTAGCGACCAAACAGTCAGAAACCGCTTGCATGAAGTGAACCTTCATTCCCGAAGACCGCTACGGATACCACCTATAGCAATGCACAATCGTAGGATTCGATATCAATGGGCTCTTGAACACAGAAATTGAGCAGAAGAACAATGGCGTTTCGTGTGCTTTTCTGATGAGTCTCGTGTTGGTATGAGACCGGATACAAGACGTATACGACACTAGAGAACCCCTGGACGCCAACAGCGATTAAAATCCTGCCAGGAAGTCCATCCTTATAGTGGTGGAACCATCATGGTATGGGCGGGTATTTGGATCGGCGGAAGAACTGAGTTGATTTGGATCAGAGGCAACCTCAACGCTCAAATTTATGCTGAGACGATTGTATCTGACGTCATCGTTCCTCTACAAGTGCAAATCGGTCCCTTATTTCAGTTAATGCATGATAATGCACGACCGCACACTGCAAGAGTTGTAAGACAGACTCTCGCCGCAGCTAACATCAATGTCCTGCTCTGGCCTGCTCAGTCGCCAGACTTGAACCCGATTGAGCATGCATGGGATATGCTACAGAGAAGAGCTCTGCCGAATATGGAGGGTATCCAGTCGCAAGAAGACCTTTTTTTGTTGTTGCAACGAACATGGGCGGCCATTCCACAGCGTGATTTGGATGAACTGATTTTGAGTATGCCAAACCGATGTTCTTGTGTTGTTAGTGTTCGCGGTAGAAACACGGATTATTAATTGTTTAAGTTACCCAATAAAATTTTGAAGAAAACTGTTATTTCAGTCTTTTTTTCGAACTTTAATGTTAGTGGTTCAAATGTCAAAAATCCCTTTATTAGGAAAATGGCAAATTTCTTTATTAATGCAAAGGTGACTTGGTTTATCGTTACTGTGACAAACGAAAACACTTTATTTGATGAATCCTTAAAGAAAATTTTAATTAATATCAATCAGGAGAAAAGTTATTGCAAAAATATATGTTGATCCCTAGACACTTTTGATGTGTGTATATATTTCTAAATACATACATATTATAGATAAATTACACCCAGACAAAGAACAAATGATCGTGCTCATCACGAACAAATGCGCATTAATGTGTGGTGCGAGGATGCGCAAATCTCGCAACACATCCTTCTCAACACACATTCCTCGCAACACATCCCTCGCAACACATCTCTCGCACACATCCCTCGCACACATCCCTCGCTTGTTTTGTATGCGCAAAAATCTAGCTCCGCTGAGCCGTTTCCACCAGAGCTGTGCTGACCGAGGCGAGGTAAATGAAGCGATTCTATTGGTTCTTTACAAACACATCCCTCGCTACGCATCCTCGCACATCTCTGGTGGAAACGCAGCCTTAACCTCGGTAAATGGGCAAAAATTGAGTGTGGAAGTTAAAGTCACCCCAAGAAGCTCAATATGATCGGTTATCGGCACGGTTACACCACGGAAAGTAGGACCCGGTTCGAATTGGCTCCTTTTTGCGGAGAAGATACACGCCTGGGTCTTAGCTGCATTAAACCTGACCAGGTTGGCATCGCCCCATTCGGAGACAGTCTTTAAGGTCAAGTTCAAGCGCCCAGCTATGTCCTCACAGAGAGACTGGATCTGTGACCCACCAGCTCGCGCGCTGGACACATGTCTCTCAGAAACTGCTGTCGTCTGCATACCCAAAGGTACTGGGCATTAACAGATCGTTAATGTGCAGCATAAAGTTGCTGAGAGAACAGACCCCTGAGGGACCCCGGCATTAATTTCCAATTGGCCAGACGAGCAGCCATCAATGACCACTCGAATGGACCGATCCCTCAGGAAGTCTTCAATCCAAACGCAAAGCTCAGTGGGTAAACCGAAAGAAGGAAGCTTAGCATAATTATATACGTCTCAACGGAGGACACTAGTATACAACTTAACGCAAAAGTAAACCATGAACTGGGCCATGTCACTCAACTGGTTTCCAAATAAGGAACACCAACATCCGAAATTAAAAGTCGCTTTGTACTTAATAGTGTTTCTTCTTTAAAAAACTTTCCTGTTATCGCGTTTGATGAAGTTCACTACACTGATATATACCAAAAATATCAAAATTTGTTGGCAATTGGTGAAGATATCACTGATCAAACAATGAAAAACTTACACGTAGGTACAGTCAAATTGAGAACCTATTGCTTCTATGAAAGTAATTTTTCTTTTAGACCAATACGCTACCATTTGTTTTGTTTCGGTCCGTTAGTTTTTAATCGAAGGGACGGGCGATCGGCTGACATCTTTCCGTCTGAATTAACTAATTGAGTTATTAGGTACACAGCCGTACATAGCGGATAAAATACTGGTCGAGAATGATGTTAGTTGATACAATCGTAATAAACATGTCTCCAGTCCTCGATAGTTCTAAACAATGGGATATGTTGTGTAATAGTTCCGAGGTACTGTCAACAATTGATAGGAACAGTACTTCTAGAGGAATGCTTCGCGAGAATCTTCTAACGAGAAACCGCGGCCCAGGACGCAAAGATAGCTGAGGGAACAGGGTGGGTTTCTAGTCAGTAGAAGTCTGCCACTGAAGTGGATGGGCCGCTTCACCCAGAGCAGAAGACATTCGATGATTTTCCGACAACAAAAAAAGAGGAAACTTTGTAAAAACAAACAAAGCGTCCTTTTATAAAACTAGTCTAGATATTTGCTACCAAACATTAATCAATCCAACTTAGTTTGTAGTCTCAATAACGCGCAGAATTAGATTAAAATCATTAGGCCTCCTACATCAATGCTATTTATGGCTTATCCCTTCACATTACGCCACTTTGGTATTATTTTTATTGTAATATCTAGGCTTGACTTGTGACGACATCAATGGGCAGGTGACTCATATCACAGTAACTGATTTTAAGTAGGATATGAAGCAGCAATACAGGAACTTAAAGACAATTAATTTTGGCTTCAGTTCTTGAGTTTCTTTTAGGATGTATTTATTGCATTCATCTTTCGCATAAACTTTATTAGGAATTATCACATTTGGCACAGTCTATGTTTGCAAAAAGTAGTGCAAAACAATTAATATTTTTACTATTACAAACTTAAAATTTTCATGAATTATGGTTGTATATCCACTAGGGGACCACTAGTAACCACATATTATTAAGAGGTCACTTTTTACATACTGATTTTGATTGATTTTATTACGTAAATTCTTTCAGGCTCCCACTTTCAATTCTCGAGTGCCATCGACTGCTTTTGGCGCGAAGCCGTGAGAAAAACCCAATTAAAAGTACTGAATAGCCAAACCGATATGATCTACTCGGCAAACACAGCATCCACCTGTTTAATTATCACATACTGCGATCATTAATTTATCCAGTTGCCATGCGCTTGCGCAGATTACGGCAGCACTCGCCTACGACCACTTCTATTTCAATGGCGTTCGCTTCCGTAATAGAGTAGACACGGTTTGATTCGATGATGAATGGTGTCGACGAAATCATTTAGATTAGTTCATAGGAGTGTTTTGGCGTGAGTGTTCAAGGTCGTGCAAAAAATGTCTGGATAGTTGCTACCGTGATTTGTTTGTAGGCTAGCAATAGAGGCCCCAGAAAATTTTGTAGAAGAACGCGTCAATCATGTGTTGTTTATTATTGTTTGCTTAATTTTTAATTTATTGAATTAAGACAAATTCCACAAATGGGTAAAAAATATAAGTATCTTTAAGCAAACTACAGTAAAATTTATTGGCAGTGTTTTCGTGGACACAGCTTTCAATTATTGAAGTACTCATTAAATACTTAATACTATATGCTTCTATAATATATGTACGTCGAAGCAAACATAAAAAAAATACAGACCTAATATCCGAGGTCGTACAGCTAGACTTAGATTAGATTAGGTGAACGTAATCGAATGGGGTACCTAATGACCTCGGGCGTTGGGAATCGCGAGACCAGCTCCGGCCACCGTAGGACGGTGAGCATAGGTTTGGTCCTCACCGACCGGTGGACCAAGCCCGAGCCCGTGACGCGTCAAGTTCCACGGACAACTCAAAACGCTGTCAGCACTATTAACAGGGCATAAAAGGGCCAAAAGTCGAGACCAGGCCCGAAGTCAGCAGCAACGATGGGGCTCGATAGGACAATTGCCTACTGAAGTTGCGGGAAGGTTATAACGAGATATCGCAAACGCAAGGGCAACTAAAAGAACAGGGTAGGTGTTACTCATTTGTAGCTGCCTTGCCTTCCACTCCGCCCAGAGCGATTTGATGAATTCTCGCAGCCTTCATCCATGAGAATACTTACAAACTAAACACTCCGCATTTGTACCAAAGTTGGATACCCAGAAATATTTGTCCGATAGTCGATCCACTTTAGCCAAATGCGGTCAATAAGACTACGTTGTTGCACCTTTTCTGTCATTTTACCTTCTACTTTATTCGCAGATAGTAAGGGAGATTTTGGGATCTGTCTTAATTTTCAATCATCAATTTTAGTACAGTTATAGAATGGGAAGTTTAACATTGAAAGTACGTTACCTATGCTGCTTAAAACAACGACCGATTATCTTAAATTCAATTCACTCAACCACGTGGGTGACTAATTATACCTAGTCGAGCCTAGACAGTGCTCTATTTAGTCACGCGAGATACAACAATGTAGTAGGTACGCCGTACAAGGATACACGTAGTAAATAACTCGCGGCAATTTGTGGAGGAGGTTATTCACTGAACGAGCTGCTACGATTTGATCTGTGTGTAATGAAAAACAACAGCCTTTCTGTGTTATTTATTATACGGCAAAATGGAGAAGTGAGCTTCCAAGTTTCACGGTGTTTAGCAGACCATGGCTCCCCAATCTACCTGCTCCGTCCGACAGCGAATGCTGACAGTCACGTAGCTGAATATTGGACACCAAACATAATAGTCAAAAACTAAATAAATGATACTAGACAGAGGAGCGTGAGGATTCGCAAAGGAAAATTTAATTCAATTAAATATTAATTTTTATCTAGACAACAGAGATCTATTTTTATTACAATAGAATAAGATAACACAAATAATTAATAAACGAATAGCGACTTAGTCCGCAGTACTAGGTCAGTCATGTTTAGGTGCTATACTATGCAGGACACTGCGTATTTCCACTGACTGAATGAGGAGAGATTCGGTCTTTTGACACCAGAGAGCTGCAAAAGTCGGCTGTTTGCGCATCCGGACAGAAGCATGGATCCGGGACCGAAAAAGAGAGGCCTAGGTCCAACAGTGGGTTAAAATCGAGGTATAGATGATGACAATGACGTAGGTATATTTACCATGGAAACAATAAGAGGACGATGTCAATTTTACAAAAGGGCGTGGCGGTACACAAACAAACGTTTCATAGTTTTTTTATGAAAGGATGCTCTCAAGCGTAACTAACAGCACAAACTTATTTTTTGTAGGAAAGTACTGTTCTTTGTTACACACAAAGTAGCATATCGAGTTCCCTATACCTACCATGTTTACGTTAGAAACATGTTTTAGGGCAGTCTGTGACAAAAATTCAATGCCATCTCAATAGAAGGACAATAAATTAGTATGGTCGTACAAATATGCATTTGTAAACCCACATGGCTGCTATACTTGTCTTACAAGAAAAATAACATCAATAAGAAAGTTGTCGACAGACATTGCCCAGTGATCTCGACGTATCCTGACATGCTTGAGGGAACGAATGCGGTTTTTGCGCACTTCAGCGAGCATTCTTCGAGGGGCGCGATTGAACGCAACCTTTTTGCTTTTTTTATGATTTAGTACTTATTGCAAGCATGCCGTATGTTCTATAGATACTGATGGTTACATAAATTGAGCTCATAAGATATTGTATATTGTAGATTCGTTAGTGCCTCTGAAAGCACTATAAATCGTAGGTTTTGGCTGTCATTTGCACATCTTTGACAGTCGTTACGGGTAGTCAGAAAATATGACGAGTCTAACCAAGGGATATCGTGCTACCCAGCTACTGGGTTGTCGAGGTCAGATAGGCAGCTGCGTCCGGTTAGACTGGAAGCCGATCCTACAATGAACATGGTTGGGATAAGGCTAAGCAGATGACAATGACTTTCATATCGTAAGAATACAGTATGTTGTATTATTTTATCTATACACTAAACATTAACTACAAGATATTGTGAGAAAAAACTAGGTTTGCACATTCATAAATATTTCATATTTTTTGTATGTATTAAGAATTGTTGTAACAAATAAACTCTTGGAGGAAGTGTTTTTTATAATAACCTTGAGTTTATAATGATTTAATTTGCAAGTATAAATGATGTTGCTATGGTCATAGGAAGCCAGGGAACGGTTTCACATCTATTGTGAATAAGTTTCAACTCTATGTTCTTGATAATTTCACTAACACTTTCCTTATCTATTCTGATAAGAAAGTTCATTCACTCTGCGTAAATAGTTCAAATAACTTGAAGGATATTTTTTATAATTTGCAGGTTACTCAGAAAATCCTTATTTCTATACTATACAACACTATAAAAACACATAGCTTCGGCCAGTAATCTTTGCATGACCATCAGAAATATTCTCAAAGAGATAATAATAATGATAATTTATCCCCAAAAAGTCCTCTAAACACCAAAATTATTCAAATTGATCAATTGCAAAAATATTCCTACCAATATTATAAGTAAATACAATCTGTCTATTTTCACCGAGATACAGCCTGAATATATCTGCTTCTAGAGAGGTTGGCTGGCTGGAGTGATGGCCGACATGGCCCACACACAATGGTCCCAAAGAGGGACTAAGTCCGGAATACAGGTTCAAAAGAAGAAGCAGACCATTTGACAAATTTTGATGAAACTTGATTTTATTTTTCTGGGTGGGAAAATTATCATAATGTCTCTTCCCGTTGTGGGTGGAGCTGAAGGGCGTGGGACTCCTACTGACTAAAAACCCACTCTGCTCTTTCAGTTGCTCTCGTATTCCAGGGCCACGGTATCTCGTTGGAATGTACATTGCAGCCCTGGCAGATAGAAATAGACCTTGGGAAAGGATTTCGGATACTTTTTTTTTTTTTTGCTGAAAACGCAAGAGTAGACTCAGGCAGAAGCAAGTAACAATTAGATAAAAAAAATAGACTCACTGAATTACTTACACATGTTTTACCACTACTGCAGATAAAGTATTTTTTCTTTGAGCCAGTATTCAGAGGCCAGATATTCTTAATCTACCAATTTTATTTTTTCATGTAGCAAAGTAATCATAAACACCATATTATCTTCAATGTTCAGTATATAAACACAGCATACAGATAGATAAAGAGGTTATGGACAGGTGGGGCAGAGATAGTGAAATTATCACACATGCCATGGTCACATCTTTCTTACTAATAATTTTATAAATGCAAATGTTTGTGAGGATATATGTATAGTGTTACTCTTTCAAGCAAAAACTACTGAACGGATCTGAATGAAATTTGGTAAGTAAATAGTTAACATCCTGAAGTAACAGACAGGCTACTTTTTATTCATGAATTCGGAATTTACACGGGAGAACCCTCCCATGCAAACGAAGTTGCGAACAGAAGCTCTAATTACTGATATCAGAACTCATTAATTACTGATATCTCTTATAAGAAGCGCTGAATGAAATTTTGTGTTTCTGCTGAACCTACAAAGGTGAATAAATTGAAACAATATGATTAGAACTTAAAATTTCATATTTAGTCATGTGTATTTGTTGTTCCAGATTTCTAAAATTTCAAACCAGCAAAAAGTTTCATGTGAATGTAAGGTGTGTACGTAGCAGTGACCACTTCACTTAAAAAACTGATTTAAATTGCATAATTTTATTTATCCACCAACCCACACAGAGCCTGTATAATGAATAAAGACCTTAGCTGTGTCCTAGCAGTGGATTATTATTTTATCTTCTTGGTAATTTACAAATAATTAAACAAAAAATTTTTTTTTTCAGTTTTAAACCATTGAAGTTTGTGAAAATATGTACAAATTTATATAAAAGATAATTTCCTGTTTCATAAACTGTGATTGGAGAATTATTTCTTATAATAGCAGTCAGAGAAATGCCTTAATTAAACAGATAATTATTAGAAATCCTACAAGAAAATCAGCGTAGTACACATTGGAAGCATAGTTTACTGGATATTTCTATACATATAAATAAAATTTTAGTATCTATCTGTGATTTCAAAATAACTATGTATGTTCAAGTGCATCTAGTTATTTATATGATACTAAAACACACCCAACCCTTTATAAAATGTTGTCAATTTTTCTGTTTGTCCTGGCAAATCTCACAAAACAGCTGAGCCGATTTTAATGAGACTTTCACTGGACTGGTCATGGTACTGGGCAACATACAAGCTACTTTTTATCCCGGAATTCCCGCGGGATCGGTATTTGAGCGAACGAAATCTCGCGAACAGATACTCTACAATAAATTCTATTGAACTAAACATTGTAAATAAACAGGTGCATTGTTTTGATAAGGAAAATCATAACATAAGCATTGTTATAATTTAGATAAATCACTGACTTTAAATAGCTTATGTATTTCTGTTGTTAAGTAATAGTTATTACTTACTATCGACAAAAACTTGTACCACGATTGGCAATGTGAATCTTGGAATATACTGTGCGTTTGTTTGAAAAAGTTGTACCTAAGTACTATGCTAAATATAAAAATAATTCTAGAAAGTAAACAGAGCTATCGCGCCAAAAACTAAATTGTACTTAGTCTAAGGTAATAACAAGGTAGCTCAAATGTAACTTATAGGAAAATAAAAACTCTTCCACTTCACATTTACTACTAAATAGCTATCTAACTGCATTTATTTTGCCATAGTTTCTAAGCAGAAACAATGTAATACGAGCCTGAACACTGCAACATCGCTTTATATTACTAAGGAGCTACGTAATTAGAAAGACCGACGCAAAGATCCTTTGGGCGTGCGCGCAATCTATAACCTAAATACTAAACAACAGCTTATATAAACAAAAATTACGAATAAACTACTTTTCGAACCTGTTTCCGGCAATTTTTAATCACATTTCCGAGCCTAAAAATCAAGTTGGACAAATAAAAAACAATAATTATTGAAATGATGGCGGGCGGCACAATGGCGCGCTCACAATTTGATAATAAAACATGCAAGAAAACTCAGAAAATACTCACGTTTGATATTAATAATCCACACTCACTGAAAAAAGCACTGTGAAAACTAAATATCACTTAATTTGGCGTGTAACAATCAAAGGAAACGAATTATTTTCGTAAAAGCGTCGTTCAAACACATCGTTTTTCCGGATTCGGAAGGATTCTGGATTAGTGTTGCCACTAGCAAACTTCAAACTACGACTCATATTTCAAATTACTGTTAATAATTCAATCTTGTCTCCTTAAAGCAAATTTAGTTGTGCATATCAAATACGTCCCTTTTTATTTAATATTTGATTAATTCCAATCATTATTAGTTTAAATTAAAAATTCATTTTTTTTATTTATTTTGCAACATTAACAGTGTTCCTGAGGAATATCGCATTTCCGAAATGTAGGGAAATTAGTACAAACAAAATACAAAGAATGTGCAACTAGTCTTCGAAATGTAGCCACCATTAGATTTGGATTTAGAGTACCCCGGATTTCCCTATTTAAAACTGACCCAAAATTTTAAATTTGTGAAAAAGGTGTCATTTCAGATAGGATAAGGTTTGAGCCTCTACATAGAATTCATCTTGGTTTTTGATCACTTGTTGAAATGAAACCACTTTATGAAATGATAAATTTTAAAATTTGGCTAATATATATCATTAACGGAAATCTCTAGCGCCAAAAGCAGAACGGTTGCATAGTCTAATCTAAATCTAAAAAAGCTGATTTTTTAATTGTCTCGCACCAGAGTAAAGGACACAATTAAAATGTTCCCTGCCACTTATGAACTTTCAACCTCTAAAGCAAGCGTGAATAAGCATCTTCTGGGATCACTCGTTCCATCGTAGACCTCATCTATCGCTTACCATCAGCGAGATTATGGTCAAAAGTGGGCTCATCTCGAATAAAAATAATAATAATAATAAAAAATATATAAACTCACGCCCACATTTTAAATCAGTTAAAAATGTGAGAGTAAGGTCTTTGGTTTCACTTACTACAATCGTCGAACTTAAATACTACAAATACTCTGTTTAATGACACCATTTCTGCTTTGCTGCCTCCCTATACTCAGCAGCTCCATTTTGTCTCAAAGTAAATAGATTTTCGTGCCGTTTGGGGTCAAAACTCCCTTATAATAATGCTATTGTGCTCATGCGCTTTTCATGTAGTTATATTTATTATTATTTTTATTTATTTATTCAAAAAGGTTCCCCAACAGCTTCTGTGTATAAAATATTTTAACAATAGGTAACAAATCGTTTTAGGCTTACACAGTTGCCAATTACTGACTGACTGACCCTATTAAGAGGTGAGTTTACTCCTATATTCGTGTTAGATTTTTTTTGTATGAAGTAGTTGAGTTATGTAAATGTGAGGTCAATGTAGGTTATTCTTTCTTCATTGTTTTTGCTTTCACTATAATTTATTTAATGATGTCAAGCAGTTTGAGTAGCTACTTGTGTGGCCTACCCAAAGGTCCTTACTTTGGTATTGTTCGTCAAATTGTTGAGCTCCTTAAGTTCTAAGTTGAGCTACACGATAACTGACAAATGCTTGCACTGTCTGGACAGGTCCACTCAAATTTGCGTGGTTATTTCCTCAAAAGAATACCATAGACATGAACCTACATGCTTCTCATATACAAATACAAATTGTCTGGACTTTAAAAGAGACTTTGACCTCTGAGTTTGTTTCGGTGTTTCTTCTCAGAGTAGTCAGTTAGGAAATACCGGCCTCATCTAGCTAAACTAAACACGCAAAAAAACATGACGTGTAAAAGTGTTATTTATAACTAATTTACAGAATAAATATTTCATTTCATTTCATATGGGATATCTGGGAATTTTGTAGGGAACTTTTAGTCCTATTTGTTCTATCAATTTAGTGCTGTCTAATTTACGATTAACCAGTTTGAAGGAGAACATTAAATCATGTATCAGTCGTCGGCGTCGGTCGCGCAGAGTATTCATTTGATAACATTGAGTACGTTGCTTATATGGACATCGAGGAAATATATCACCGAAAGTATACGCTAAATGTTTTGTGAAGGCCCTTTGGATATTTTCTATCCTTTGTGAGTGAGCTGCGTAGAGTGGATTCCACACCACGCTGGCAAATTCTAGGTGGCTCCAAACTAAGGCATTATAAAGCACAATTTTTGTTCTTACTAGCTAGAACCCTTTATTGCTCCTCTTTAGAAATCCTAGTAGTCGTGCTGATTTCGTAACGATGTTATCAATATGGCTTCTGAAGTTTATTTTACTGTCCATGATAACTCCAAGATCAAGAAACTCATTAACAGTTTCTAACAGCACTCCTTTTATATTATATGATACACTTTGTACGTTTAGTTTAATGTGATTCTGGTTACACCATTTGTCAATTCTATTTAAATCCTTTTGTATTAGGGTAGCATCTTCATTTGAAGTGATGTTTTTATAAATTTTGAGGTCATCAGCAAACATAAGATATTTACAGTGATAGATTTTATCAGTAATGTCATAAAGGAATGCTCAACTTTATCAAACGCACTGCTAAAATCCGTGTACTCTGCATCTACTTCTAATCGTTTGTCAAGAGCAAGGATCACATCAAAAACAAACTTGACAAGATTTGTATATTTCTAAAAGCTGGTTCACGTGACCCAAGAGCTGGCTATTACTTTGGTTTCAGGCTAATTGTTGCCATATAAGTTAGCAACTTACCAGCTGACAGTGTTGATGACGAATTTTTTATGCTTTATTTTAGTTTCGTTGCAATATTTTATAAAATATAAATTGAATCGTATAAGCGTGCTCCATCTTCGACCACATCATCACTTACCATCAGGTGAGATGGTGGTCAACGCGAGCCAATTATCAATTAAAAAAAATTAAGAAATATTTATTTGCATTATAATATACCTACCTATATTTCGATTAAATCGAAACATCAATATGATAATGCGCCCAGTCCTTGTTTGGCGCATTAACTGTGGACAGCGATGTATATGAATTTTTCGATCTTTTAGATTTTATTCTAGTCTATTTTTTGTTAATAGCAAGTGGAACCGATGTCGACTATTCTGCCAATGTCTAAAGTAAATTGGAAAAACAAGTGTGTATGATTAATGATTAGAGATGGAATGGATTTAGAAAAGAAAAAAGTTAAAATCAGAACAGACCCCTTGGCTGTCGGAAGGCCACCGGTGGCCTCAAAACGGTACATTTTCAAAATGGCGACGGTAAAGAGGTTAACAGGAACGGAAGATCGTTTTCATATATATCCAGTTAAGAGATTTTTTATTTTATTAATATTTTATGTAGGTAAGTATATCAGTACCTACCAAGGGCGGATCCAGGGGGGGGGGTCATGGGGTCATGACCCCCCCTGGGCAGGGTCCAGGACCTAGGTGGACCACTAATTAAAATTAATAAACATTGTTACTAGATAATACTCCAGTTTCTGTCGTAAACGAATATCGGCAGTGAATGGCCAAGTGGCAGCGGAGTCAGAAAATACAAATTATAACTTCTTGTGACTTGACCACGATTATGTGACCCCTCCCCCCTGGCACCAAAGCTGGATCCGCCCTTGGTACCTACGTCCTACATATTTTCAAAAGTGATGTTTGCTTTCTGACAATATAAAATAATCAACCTATATTACTGCTGGGACATAGGTCTCTTTTCTATAACAGGGATATACATTTCTGTAACAGGAAAAATAAACATCATTCAGGTTCGGATCAGTGAAAAACAGTAAATATCTATTTTAGTTTTTTCGGGGAAATGAAGTTCTTACGTTGTAACCCGAATTCTACTGTCATGTCATTCGTACGTATGTCAAAATAGAATAACCAAAAATACCATGTGCGTTGCGGTGACACAGGGTATTTGATTAAAAATAGTTATTTGGAGTGATTATTGTGCCATGGATTATGTCCTAGGCAGCGTCGCAGCCTTAGTTACCGGCAACGTGACACCGAATAGACCTAAGCTGCTGAAGAGAGCTCTAACTCCTACAAAACATCAGCCTTCACCTAACGTAACTCCAAAGAGTGAATGTGTTGAAGATAGATCCATATTTCTTTCACCAAGTATGCAGAAAAAGAAAGCTATAGTCAAGAAATCACCGAAGAGAATATTTGAGAATCCAGATCTTGAAAATAATGAAAATGGCGAGGGAAATTTAAGTCTTACCAGTCCAAAGGCTGATAAAGCTAAAAAACATTTAAAAGATGAATTGGAAGCTGACAGCATGGTTAACTTAAGTATGAGTCAGAAATCTTCCAACAATAAAGGTAAAAGAGAATCAACAGAAATTAATCAAAGTGTCTCTGAAAAGGAAGACAATGAAAACACTCCTAAAAAGAAAAAGAAGAAACGGAACTCAGAATCAGTTGGTACAGAAAATGATGTAAGTACACTATCTACTAACAATGTGAGTACTGAGAATAGAGCCGGGGCACCTAAAAGTCCCAAAAAAATGAAGCAAAGACGTAAATCAGTACTTGACACGGATAGCACTAAAGAAAATGATAACAATGACAAATCAAATGCTCCTACTGTTAACGAAAGCCCTAAGAAACAGGATAATAAATCAAATAATCTAGAAACTAAAAGCAATGTCACGGAAACAAGTAACGCCAACACCCCTAAAAAGAAAAACAAGAAACGAAAGAAGAAGCCAAAAGCACAGGCAGCAGTAGCAACAGAAAATAAAGATAATGAATCAGAAGCAACAGACAAAGAGAATATACAAAAAGAAAATAAGGTAGCAACAAAAAAGAAAAATAAAAAACGAAAGAAAAATAAAGGTCCTCAAAATAAATTGGATAACATGGAGACAGATGCACAGAAACCAGTTGAATCTGATAATGAAGAGGTAGAAGAAGCAGATGAAACTGAAAATTCAGTCAACCCAAATGCAATAACAGATAAAGAATCAGACTCCGAACATGAATCAGATGATGAAATAGAATCAGAAAATGAAGAAATCAATAAAAAAGTTTTAGAGTCTGAGAAACCAGAAGAATCTTCAGATGAGGAAGATGAGGAAACTCAAAAATCACAAAAAGTAGAAAAGAAAGAAGTTGAAAAGAAAGAGGGAGGTGAAGAAAGAATGACTGAGGAAGAGATCAAGAGAACTTTGTTTGTGGGCAATGTACCCTTTAGCACTAAGGTTAAGAAGGAATTGAAGAAAATCTTTAATAAACATGGGCAGATAGAAACCATTAGGTAGGATTTCCTTGAGTTTCTTATGAATATCGTCGTTGCGCGTGCAAAAGTCGCTATGTGGTAAATAGTCCTTTTCGTTCTTTTATGCAGTTTCAATCGTTATTTTAATACACACATGCTGTAAAACAGCTATCTTATAAACGAAATATTTAAAGAGTTACCTTTCAATATTGCGTTTATCAGATAACTGTTTTTACAGCATGTGTGTATTAAAATAACGATTGAAACTGCATAAAAGAACGAAAATGACCATTTACCACATAGCGACTTTTGCACGCGCAACGACAATGTCTGAAACTGATGTTTAAGGGTCAGATATTCGAAATCTATATTAATGTTATCAAGCGGAACAGTTGGTTTGTTTTTTCATGCTAATCTTTGAGAGTACTGGGTGGATTGGATGAAATTTGGTACTTCCAATAGCTTGAAGCTTGGGGAAGGTTATATATAGGTTTTTGATAATGTAGCTTTATATTGGTGAAAGAGTTATCGAAATTGGTTCAGTAGTTTTTGAGTTTATCCATTACAAACAAACAATCAAAATATTCCTCTTTATAAATTTAGATACCTTCCACGAAGTAAGTAAATGGGCAAATGAATATCACACTATTTAATTTTGCATATTTGTGTTTTTCAGGATCCGCACAGTCCCCATAAAGGATGGTCGCTACACCCCCAAGCTGGCTGTCATCAAGAATGAACTGCATCCAGAGCGGACCACTGTCAATGTGTACATTAAGTATGCTGATGAAGAGTCAGTGGAAAAGGTCAGTAATAGTATTTGAACTGATTTTATAATAACCCTTCCTTTGCAGTTGGCTAAAAAGAAAGAGGTATGAGTACTTGGTAATCAGTTTCTTATACAATGAGTTTTTACTATGAATGAGCCTGCTCTTCACTTCGAAAACTACGCACAGACATTACGCGGATGAAGGACTATGATAAATGACAGTTGATCTTTAATTCGCAAATTGGTTATTAAATGACACTTTTACAACTTTACCATATGTAGGTATTTATTGTTTCGAGTCGGAAGCAACAGTGCTGAAAAATCTAAAACTCGGAACAATAAATACACATGGTAAATATCCTGTTTTAAGTTCTAATGATACTGATAGTGACTATATTAGCTTAAAAACTAATAACACTTTTACACATTATATTTATGAAATTATGCGTAGTTCATTTTTATTTATACAACATGTCCCAGAAATCAACATCAAGCCGAAAACCGGCAATAGGCCAAGTCGTGACAGTTATTAGAAAAATATTTAAAAAAATCTTGGTCATGTACTTTAAAATTTTATGGATCTATACTAATATTATAAAGCGGAAAAGTTTGTTAGTTTGTTTGTTTGTTTGTTTGCTTGAACGCGCTAATCTTCGAAAGTACTGGATGGATTTGGATGAAATTTGGTATGGAAGTAGCTTGAAGCTTGAGGAAGGTTATAGGCTACTTTTTACCCGACTGCAAAAAAGGAGAGTTATGTTTTTACCGTGATAGAATCCACGGGAGCGAAGCCCCGCGAGAGTACTAGTTCAAAAATAAATCTCAAAAAGTGACACCACCTTGTGATGATCTTCCAAGTCCTGTGACTACAAATATTAACTTTTCGTCAGTTTTTTTTTCTGTGACGTAATCATGAATAACCCTTCTGTAAATTACAGTTAAAAGTTAAAACATAACTACCTCAGTTTTAAATAAAATGTTAGATTTTTGCCCAACATTGAATTCAAAATGATCACCCAATTTTAACCGCGTGTAGTGTAAAAAAATGTACTACATTATTTTGGCAAGTAATTTTAAAATATGGCGCGTTTAGTCTGGATTCCAAAATGGTATGTCACTTACTAATTGCTACTTCTTAATTGAGGAAAAACATTTTTTTTTAATGAAGCTGGATTTCATACAAGTTCGATTGAGACGAAGAGTGACGTTATTTGACTAGTGCGAGCGAGACTTTGTTAACTGTGAGCCAGATAGTGACGCTACTTTTATCTAAGAGCGAGTCGGATTGACACATCATTTCGTCTGTGTTAGTGAAACAGATAGAGATGCCACTCTGGCGAAACAGGGATGCCTTAGGTAAATTGTGCACTACTGCAGTACGTTACGCTCTTTCGTTTACTACGCATGTTTCTGTATTTGTATTGACTTCGTACTTACAACTGTGGCTTTGTTTATTGGACTTGATTTGCATTGTGATTGGGATTTATCTGCACTGTTTCTGACAACCCCAGACTTGTTTTAATCGTAATCCCGTGTTTTGTGTAGTGTGTTATCATGCCATCTCGATACACCGCACAGGAATACGCCAACATGCATCTCATTTATGGAGAATGCTTATGCAACGCCAATGCTGCAGCAAGAATGTATCGTGAGAGATACCCAAATGCTGAGCGTTATCCCGTTCATCGAGTATTTATTAATGAGCATCGGTCATTATCAGAGGGTCGATTCCCTAGTCAAATGGTTAGCGAGGGAAGACCCGTAATGCCCTACGAGGCCGAAGACCTGCAAGCAGTTGAAGAAGGCCCAAGTATCTCAGTACGTGGACTTCAACAGAGCATAGGAGTCCCCAAAAGCACAGCGTAATTTTTAAAAAAAAAACGCGTTTCACCCATACAATGTACGACGAGTACAAAGTCTGCTACCCCGAGACTACCCAGAGAAAGTGCGATTTTGTCAAACGATGTTGCAGAAGCACCGAGAGGACCCGCGATTCTTTGAAAAAATTCTATGATCAGATGAATCAACATTTAAAAAGGACGGTTACATGAACCTCCACAATTTGCACGAATGGCACGTGGAAAATCCAAATTTGATGCGGGAAGACAGATCGCAGTACCAGTTTAAAGTGAACATGTAGACGGGAATTTTGAATGGCAAAAAGTTATTGGTTCAATCGAGATGCCGGAGAACTTAAATGCCCAGGGGTATTTGGACTTTTTACAAAACCAATTACCAGAATTATTGGAAGAAGTGCCACTGAACATTTACGGCAGCATGTGGTAGCAACAAGATGGCTGCCCAACGAATTATGCTCTAACAGTACGTGAGTTTCTCAATCGTGAATACCCCGATAAGTGGATAGGGCGGGGAGGTACAATTTCGTGGCCTGCCCGTTCACCCGATTTAAACCCCATACATTTCTTTTACTGGGGTACGATAAAGGATATCGTGTATACTAAACCAATTCAAAATTTAGACGAGCTGCGCCAAAGAAGTGCAGAAACCGCTGAATACGTCAACTCGAGAATCTTCTCGAGTATCTACGTATCTACGCCCGTCTTATTACGCGATCATTTTTAAAGAAATGTAGAGCCTGCATTGCAGCTGAAGGTAAACAGTTCGAACATTTAATATAAACTTGGTAAATCTGATTTAATAAAAATTTTAAATAAAGAAATCCAACAACTGAATTTTATTTCAAACGCACCTAAAACTAACAAATAACTTATTTCCTCAATTAGGAAGTAGCAATTAGTAAGTGGCATACCATTTTGGAATCCAGACTAAACGCGCCATCTTTTAAAGTTACTTGCCAAAATAGTGTAGTACATTTTTTTACACTACACGCGGTTCAAGTTGGGTGATGTAATAATTTTGAATTCAATGTTAGGCAAAGATCTAACATTTTATTTAAAACTGAGGTAGCTATGTTTTAACTGTAATTTACTATAGTATGTAATTTATTACAGAGGGGTTATTCATGGTACGTCACAGAAAAAAAACTGACGAAAAGTTAATATTTGTAGTCACAGGACTTGAAAGATCATCACAGGTGTCACTTTTTGAGATTTATTTTTGAATCCATAAAATTTGTAAAGTACATGACCAAGATTTTTAAAAAAAATTTCTAATAGCTGTCACGACTTGGTCTATTGCCAGTTTTCGGCTTGACGTTTATTTCTGGGACACGTTGTATATAAATTTTTAAATTATGGTCGGATTTCGACCACAGGGCGACCTAGTAGAACTTACAAATATGTCTTCATCTCCAGGCCCTCATAGAGAATAACACAGTCCTCAATGACAACCACCTGCGAGTGTCTCGCAGCAGCAGTACGGGAGCTGAGCACGACCCCAAGTGCTCCGTGTTCATCGGCAACCTGCCCTTCGCTATGGAGGATGAGGCACTTCGGGCCAAATTTGAAAAGTGTGGCGAGATACACTCCGTCAGGATTATTAGGGATAAAAAGACTAATGCGGGGAAAGGTGAGATACATTTTATCATTACATAATAAACAATATTATTTATAATATTATTATTTTTTTTAATATTATTACCTAATATATAATTTTAAAATGTAAAGGGGTGGGATCCTGGTGTGCTGTAGCACAAGCCTCAAGCCTGGCTTAGACACCAGTCTCCCACAATTTAACTACTTACCTAAGTTATATACAATTGGTCCAACTGTATAATATAATTTATGTATATTGTGGAGAGAAAAAAAAAAATTGTATTGTTTTGTTACTTGCAATGCGCCTGAGTAGCTGATGTTAGGACAGCTGACTAGGCCATAGATTCGTCATGTCTGCCTGGCGGCCGGTATGTCGCAGCCAATTTGTTCCTAAATTATTAGGACTACCTAGTTGATTGGTAGTTAAATTTATTCTGTGAACCGCTTTACGATATTTAGCTGAACCTAAAAAAAAGTGTAGCGAGTAGGCAAGTTTACTCGCACGACTCAACGCGCACCAAGATCATACGATTTTACGTCAGAGCGTGCCGTGTGCATAACAAGTTGCAAAGCTCCGCCTACTTCATGACGTCAGTCGGGCTTAGGCCCGCCTTCCGAATCATGGCGCTCGCGCATCCATTGTTCGAGCGTTAATGAGGCAAAATGTCGTCGGACTCGTCTATTGTCTGTGCTAACGAGGAGGCGTCGACTCCTGCGTAGATCGGTCTATTTATTATTATTTAGTTATAATCTGCTAGTATAAATGTCCTTCTATTTTGTATTCATTATTCAATTACTGCTTCATACTTGTAACTGCAATATAACTCTGTCGCTTCTCGCTCTGGATTTTATTTCACCGCCTACTGCTTAAACGCTTCAGTAGCTATACCTATATAATACTGCAAGTAGTATAATAGACCTACAGAAAGGAGTCCTGTACTACTTCAAAAGTAATTTTCATCAAACCTATAATATGTGTGGAGTCTAAAACCGTTTTCTTCCAAAGACAATCGTTTGTAAGATAGGCACTTCCAAAGTGGTAAAATGTGTGCTCCACTTTAAAAATAAGTCCTAAAAATATAAGCTTTAGATCTTAATGAATACTTTCAACGAAAATTTGGCTGAACGAAATACAGTGTCAACAGTTTTTTAAAAACCACAAATATTACTTTGTCATACACAAACCCTATGAAAAACAAATTTATTTATTTTTCGCTAAACTATTCTTGCTTCTGCGGAATCCTACATGAGAGAGTCTGACTCGCACTTTGCCACTTTTTGTAATACTAGATTTGTTAGCACACTAGAATCTCCTTTTCAGTCTTCTAACAATGTACTTATATCTAATATAGTCATATTGTATATCTAATACCCATTAAATGCTTTATTTCCAGGATTCGGCTACGTAAACTTTGAATCAAAAGATGGCGTAGAACTAGCTCTCGCTTTAACAGAAGAAGACCTCACAGTTAAAAACAGAATACTGCGAGTGAAGAGATGCACACAAACTACAACTAAGAAGAAACCAGTTAAAAATAATGATGGCCAGAAACATAGTGGGTATAAAGGCGGGAATCACCGGCCTAACCAACAAGCGGGAGGCTTTCATAATCAGGGCGGTCAGCAAAGAGGTGGATTTAAAGGTAATTACTAAGGTCCAGAATAGAATAGACATTTATTTTGCAAATATGGGTACAGTAGTACCCAACTGCTATGCCTATACCTGCGCAGAACATGAATGTTCGCACCGCGCTTCGTTTCTTTTACCGCTATTGGTCGCCAGCTGCCGCCATGTTAACGCGACGCGCGAGTGACACGGAACTAACAGCTGCAGTGTATTATGAACCTTATAGTAGTAATCTAAGGTTGATTATAATTTATGCATTGTTTCGTTAATCTTCGGGTCATATTTTCTTTTCTGTGCGAACGAAGATTTACGACCCGCTTTATCAGTTGGGTACCACTGTAATACATTTTACACAAGTGACGCGGAATAGGCTGAAAATATACAATGTGTTTTTTTTTATATCCCATAACTCTAGGGTTCTATTCTACTATGATAGCTGTGTCCTGTGGTTTCAACCGTGTTAATTTGAGGAAAATCCAAAATTCATTCGATTCGGTTAAGCGGTTTAGGTTTCACATACAAACTTTCGTCCCCTATTTCCAGCTTTTTAGTGGTTGAGAATTGAAAAAAAACTTAGCCTATATTTGACCCGGGGTTCACATTCTACACTTCTCATCAGAAAAATCGAAACACCTTGCAAGTTTATGTTTTGTGAGGATTATCAGAAAAATGTGTATATTTAGGAATATATGTCAAATGTCGTATAATAGTGAATAATATGAGGTTTTCAAATCCTAATGTTCTAAATTCAAATTAAATTTTCATATTTTGCTTCGTATTTTGTTTAATTCCTCATGGATTGCATTTTGCAGCTGGCTAAGTATTTCTGGGGCAGGATCTCTTGTGCGAATTCGTCTCTTTAATTCACCCCATAGATGTTCAATCGGATTCATGTCCAGGCTTCTTGCTAGCCATTCCATAATGGACATATCGACTTCGGTAACATAATCTCGTACGACGCTCGCGGTGTGAGCCCTAGCATTGTCGTGCATGAATATGAAACCGTTGCCATAAAATGTGTATAGGGCATCACGTGAGGCTCAAGACACTGTTCGATGTACCGATGACTGTTTAGTGCAGGCAGACGTGGACCAGACACAAAGACAAGCTCTGTCTTACCGTCAGCGCTGGTTCCTCCCCAAACCGTCCACGAACCGCCACCATAGCGGATCTTTTCTTCAATGCAGCATTGTGCAAAGCGTTCTCCATCTCTTCTGTACACCTTGTTCCTTCTGTCGTTACAATACAGCATAATTTTACACTCATCAGAAAAGAGGACTTTTTTCCACTGGAGGTATGACCAATTTAGGTGCTCACGTGCAAAGTTAAGGCACGCTCTTCGATTGTCTGCAGTTAATTTCGGTCCATTTGCTGACTTGTGCGGTACCAGTCCACATTCCTTCAACCTTCTTCTAATTGTAGAGTCACTTACAGCCACCCTACATACAACATGAAGCTGCTGCTGCAGTTGAAAAGCATTTTTGTATCCATATAAATTTTGTAAGGTGTACAATAAAGTATATAATAAATAATAATAAATAAATAAGGCGTCGATTTCGTAAAAAAGTTGTTACAATAAATCGATCATCTCGCTCAGAAGTGACTCGATTCCTGGAAGATCCTGAACGGCGCATGAACAAACCAGTCTCCCGATAGCGTTTGTAGACTCTATGAACAGAAGACAGGCTTAGATGCAATCTTTCAGCCACAACACGCTGACTAAGTCCAGAATCCTGCAATGCCACCACTTGGGCGGCTTCTGCGGGCGAAGTATTCATATCAAACTTTTTCAGACGTCCCAAAGTCATAGTAAACAAATAAAGAACAAAAAGTTTTAAGATAAGAGCTAATTTTTAGTTTTCAAAGGTGAATAATTGTACTCCAACCATTGACATATATATATTACAATCAATGACTCCAACTCTAAACACACATTTGTCTCAAAACAGAGAATCATTTCATTTATAGGATAAACAAATGAAATTCTAATTTTTAATTTAGAATTTTCGCTTATCACTGCAATGGCCAAACTGCCAGCTTTTTTTCATGGAATGAAAACTCTTTTGTGTTAAATTAGAACAGAAACCATAAAAACGGAAGTGTTTAGATTTTTCTGATGAGAAGTGTATTTTCATTCCAAATCGGTGCTGTGGTTTAGCCGTGAAAGCGTAACAGACATACATTCGCATTTATAATGCGCGTGGGAGGGTTTTCTCACGCCTATGTGTTATTCCAGGATGTCAACTATCTACTTACCAAATTTCATTCAGTTCCATTCAGTAGTTTTTGCTTGAAAAAGTAACAAACATCCATACATCTGTACATCAATCCTCACAAACTTTCCGATTTATAATAGCAGCAAGATAGGATAAGAAAAAGTAAACAAAAAACGTCCTAGTATGTGTTCCAAAAATGTATAGTTTCGAAGATATTATCAATCATGAATACTAACACTAGACTCTCGATGCGTGTAGGTATTTACGTTTCATTGATAATTACGTTCATTTTCATTCAAACCAATAATTTATATTTTAAAGTTGCTAAAATGGGACGTTGTCATATTTCATATAAGGTTGTTTTACATTAATAATCGTGACTTCTTCGAATGTGTACGTATGAAAAAAAAATTGAAAATACTTCTTATGGCCAGTTGATTCTTTGGTATGGTCCCATTCATACATACCATTGAGTTATCTATATAATAAAAATGAATCGCTAAATGTGTTGCTAAGCGCAAAATATGAAAACGGCTGGACCGATTTGGCTGATTCTTTTTTCTTGTGTTTGGTTTTGTCAGGAGGTTCTTAGGAAAAAAAAAAGTAGGAAAGGTCTCAAGGGTAATGTAGGGTACGGTACGGTAGGGTAGGGTAGGGGTAGCGTAGGGTTTGGGTAGGGTAGTGTAGGGTTTAGGTAGAGTAAGGTATGGGTAGGGTATTGGTAGGATAGGGGTAGTGGTATCGGTTGGGTAGGGGTAGGATACCACGCGAACGAAGTCGTGGCGGGTCAGCTAGTGAGATATATAAAAAACATCTTGTATAAACAAATATGTTTGAGCAATTATGCTAGTTATGTGATTAGAAATTAAGGAGCTTGTTTAAATAAAAACGGGGCTTTAAGTCCAGAGTGAATAGGTTACTTTTAGGTAAGCGTGCTCCATCTTCGACCACGTCATCGCTTATCATCAGGTAAGATGGTGGTCAAACGCAAGCCTATTATTAATAAAAAATAAAACCAGGCGCACGGGTCGATCTTCGAGGATTCCTCAATGCTTCGGAAAACGTTAGGTCTCGGCTGTCATTTGAACATTTCAGTCATTTTCATTGACATTGGTTACGGTTAATCAGAAGCAACTGGACACTGGGCTTGCCAAGGGCTATTGTTTTACCCAGTTACTGTGTTGTAGAGGTCAGATAGGCAGGATTCAGTTTATAGATTGAAAGCCGACCTCAACATATTTGTGAAAAGGCATCTCCCTTTCACTACCGGTCTACCAGACGCACGGCTGGGTACCACCCACACTCGGTTGATATACCGTCTTGTCGTACCTCTAGCGCTTCTCCTCCACATTTATTGTGCGCACGGCCAAGTTGTGAAACTCTGCCGGCTTCTGTGTTCCCTGCAACTTATGACCTTTCAGCCTTTAAAGCAAGAGTAAATAGGCATCTTCTGGGCTCGCTCGTCTATTAAAAAAAGGCTTTTTTTAAGAGAACTACCTTTGTTTGTATAATTCACATTGAGAGAAATTTCGTTAATCCCTCCAACTAAGTAAAATATGCTTGTGCCTGGAGTGGGTTCATGGTAATAGTATAATGGGCGGGATTCGAACCCGTGCCCTGCCGATCATAAGTCCTACACCTTAGCCTTTGCACCTTAGACTTTTGGCGCTTAGATGTTGATGTGTGTTCATAGATTGCACAGGCATCAGTGTTTCTCGGCCAATGTACTTGTGTTCTTATGTATGCCAATAAAAAATAATAGATTAAGTTTTGTAGTACTTTGACAGCAAAAATAAATCATATTAATAATTTTAAAATTATTAAGGTCAACAGCAAGGAAACGGTTATAGAGGAAACAACCAAGGTTATGAGCAAGGTGGTGGATTCAGATCTGGTAATAACGACCAGCAAAGTGGTGGTTTTAGACCCAATAACCAGCAAAGAAGTGGACCTCCAAGCCGTAATAACCAAGGAAACAGACAGAGAGCGTTCGGAGACAGAAATAACCAGCAAAGAGGCGGATTCAATAATAAATTTGGTGGTCAGAGGAATCCACCGCAGAGAGATGAACAGGGCCGCGAGGGAGCACACAGACGGGTTATGAATAAAAGGAAGAATCAGGTAAGACAATTAATACTAGGTATATGGTACATGGATCTCATAAAGACGAACCGCCTAATTTTGTAATGGATATATGTATATGTCTTTAAATCATATAACATATCCAGCCTAACGTTTCCACTGCTGGCACACAGACCTGTACACGAGAAGGAATGGGCTAAAATCCACCATTCGGGCCCATTGCGGGCTGATAGACGTCACATGTCTATCAACGCTTTTAGCGATAAGACCGCCCATTGTATCACCCTTTTTAGTTGTTAAGTCCATAATTTTGTTTTACTGTTATGGTGTACAATAAAGAATATATCTATCCATCTATCATGTCTTCGATTTTTCTTGTCCAAGGACATTTTTAAATATTTTCGTTATGAAATTTCCACGCGAACATTATAAATTACTAGTAGTCGCGCGGAATTTCGCTCACGTCGACTTTATGGCTATAAAAACATAACCTCTAAAACTAGCCTATAACCAGCCTCAAGCTACTTTGGAACTTACTTCTACCATATCCACCCAGTGCTTTCGAAGATTAATGCGTTAAAACAAACAAACCAACTTTTCTGACATACAACGTGTAACAGAATAAACGCAATTCCTGAAAGTAGTTGGTTCAGAATCGGCTTCTGAATCGATTTCCGTCATAAAAAATAGGTGTTAAATTTTGACGGAAAAACTGACTTAAAATGGAAACACGTATGGTATCATGACAAATTAATACAATCCTTAATTCAAGGAAATGCGCCCGTGTGCGTGTCGGCCGCTAACATTGCATGAGTTAGGTTTGGTTTAAATTTATTTAGTTACGAATGTTGTTTTAGACTTATAATTTAATATTCTAATTGGGATGTATGAGGTATTGCGCTTAATCTGTTACACCTTGTATTATAGTTGAAAGTTGAAAAGAAAGTTTTTTTTTTTTTATTTTATTTAGAATAGGTTCGCCTTTGACCAACATCTCACCTGATGGTAAGTGATGATGTGGTCGAAGATGGAGCACGCTTACCTAAAAGTAACCTATTCACTCTTGACTTAAAGACTCCTAGGTTATAGCTATCGGGAAACACAGACTCCGGCAGGGAATTCCACTCCTTAGCCGTACGCACAATGAAGGTATTCCCAAAACGTTTGGTGCGTATGGGATGTCCACCATGTAAGAAAGTATGGATGTTTGGGTTTCAATCACGCAGAATGGCGTACTTATTTAGACAAAACTTGGCACACATAGTTTACAAACTGGAATAACTCAATACTTTCTATTCCCGGATAATGAGCGAAATTTCCAGGCAAAAAAGTCGCGGGACAGGGAAGCTAGATTTAGTTTTGCTTTATTGGTAGAACCAATATCAGCGTCACCGTTGTTATGTAACAAACATAATAATAGCTAATTTGTTTTTTCAGGACACACTGAGTGGTGATGCGCCACCGAATAAAAAACAGAAAGACATGAATGAACCAAACAAAGAAAAGAAAGTCAGAAAAGAATTTGTTGGTATGACTGCTGAAAAGAAAAAGGTCAGTATAATCATTAATATAACTATATTTCAAGCGGCGGAAATATAATGACCTTGTTGGTAGTTATATTTTCGAGCCGTTTGGGGTTGGAACCTTGGGGTCGTGGGGTCCGAGTGCTCAAAAATTATTTAAAGATCTGTCCAGACGCCTAGTTGACACTTCGCGTGACCCAAAGGCTGGCTTTTACCTTAGACAGAGGTTAAGCATCGCCACACAACGTGACAATCCCGCCAGTCTTTTGGGCACATTACCAATGGACAGCGATGCCCACGAATTTCTGGATGGCATATTTTAGTTTATTTTTAGATGTGTATATCGTCGTTGCGCGTGCAAAAGTCGCTATGTGGTAATTAGTCATTTTCGTTCGTTTATGCAGTTTCAATCGTTATTTTAATACACACATGCTATAAAAGCAGCTATCTGATAAACGCAATATTGAATGGTAACTCTTTAACTTTTGCACGCGCAACGACGATATATTATGTGTTTTTAATTTAAGTAATGTTGTAGTAATTATTCTAATGTTTTAATTAATAAAACAAAATGATAACAGTAAAAAAAAACTATATTTCTTTATTTTATATCTAGTTCTGCTTTCGTAGATATCCCACAGAAGTGGGTGTTTATCCAGTTTAAAAATAATACATATTATAATATAGTGTAGCTTTCTAAGGGTGAAAAGATCTTTTGAAATGGGATGTGTGTTGTTTTGGGGATTACCTCTTATATCTAAACCAACAAACTTTAAGGTTTATAATATTAGTGAACTTTCAAGAGTGTGAGGATAAATAAATATTATAATTATGTAAAATCTGTGAATGTTCAGTATGGAGTAAAAACAGGTGCTTAGTAAAATTTCAAGAAATCTCTAAAAAATAATCCTCTCTAAAACCTTTGATTGTGTTGATTCCATCATATTTTTAACCGACTTCAAAAAAAGGAGGTTTACAATTCGTCTTGAACTTTTTTTTTTTTTTTTTTTTTTTTTTTTATGTATGTTACCTCAGAACTCGGAGATGGCTGGACCGATTTGAAAAATTCTTTTTGCGTTTGAAATGGTATACTTTCTAGTTGGTCCCATTGTTACGAAATCAGGATCTGATGATGGAATCCTGGAGAAATCGAGGGAACTCTTCAAATATTATAGGCACACCTATAGCGTTTTGGGTATTTCTTATAGTACCTTATGCAGTTGCTCTCGAAAAGCACCATTTGAGGAAGTGGAACTGATGATGAAGACCCCAGATGGCCACCGAAACTACTCAATAATAAGTATTTCGTTGATTGCGATTAGATTACTTGAATATGGATGTTAAGCACTTTATGCTCATCACAATGCATATGGTGAAGTAGAGCTGATGGTGATGTACCAGGAGAACTCCTCAAAAATTAACGGCTCTGCACCGGGAAAAGCAATATTTTGTAAAAGGTGATAAGTAGTTGACATTTTGGCTTTTGTAACTAGATAAATTACAAACCGACCCACTAAAAAGCGTGAAAAAAATCTTTTTAGCAAAAAATAGAACCGACTTCCATATAAAAACACTACAAAGGCAAAAATAACTAATTTCGGAAGGCGGTGTCTTTAGTTTTGTATATATTTTCGTTTTTGACACCACCTTCCGAAATTAGTTATTTTTGCCTTTGTAGTGTTTTTATATGGAAGTCGGTTCTATTTTTTGCTAAAAAGATTTTTTACAATTGTATAAAGTTAAACCGGAGTCAAACTATGGAACTATTATATTCTTATTTTAACTAGAAAAGAGCAAAAATAAACTATAGCTTTTATAACAACTTAAATATTTTCTAAGTTAAGACTTAGAAAATGTTGGTGTACCCATAGGACACTATTTAGGTCCTCTCGTAGCTTGCCTTATCCTCCTTGGATTATATATCCATCAGTGTTAGCAATATTAATATAGAAAACCTTTTGTTTTTCAGAAACGAAAGGTCGACAAAGGACAAAAGAAGAAGAAGGCTCTGAGCGAGATCCTGACGAAATAGTGTGATAATTGTGATGTCGCGTCCGTGTGTAACTTATTGTTTTATTATGTTCATTCAAATGGAGATTATTTTAAGTAATCTTGGTTTTATTTGACGTTTCTATTCATATTTATTAACATAGTGTACTGTTGTTTAATTTCTAGTTAAGACGTATTGACGCAGAAATCACTTTAGAAAATTCAAATTATAAGACAGTGGGTCTCTTTTTTTATATGCTAGAAATTTGTGTTTTTTTTTTTAACTTGACGAGATAAACATAAATACACCTTGAATCTTGAAACGAATTCGTTTTTCGTATAGCATCTGTACGTTTGCAGTATGTTACTGAGACCGTCAGATGGATACTTCAGTAGTAAATAAAATACAAAAATATTTGGTACAGTATTTATTGTATAGTTGTCATTACAAAAATGTCAATGTTAGCAAAAATAATCACAGTCTGACACTTCTAAGATACAATAATTAATTCTACGTAATCGATACATTCCGCGTGACATCTAGCGACCGATTTACACAACTATTCGATGTTTCATTTGCTAAGCGACATCTCTAAACCGAAAATTATAAAAAAGGGAATATTTTACACAAAACGCCACATACAACTTAAAATCTAGACTTCTATCTACCAATGCTAGACTCCATAACAACCTAACTTAACTGTACATCACTAAAATCTATAAAATGATGTGACCATTGATTATTATAGATTTCGAATACCATAAAGTTTGCGTGTTGCCGTATAAAAAACAAGATGGCGCTGCCTCTACTCCATAATTATTATTTTATTTTACTGTCATATTTTTACAATATTCACACAGATTTTTATAACAGTCTAAACAAAAATAATAATCATAAAGAATTTAAAGTTCAAACCAGTTTTTTTAAATGTTTTGTTCCAAAAAAGGTTTTTCGTAAAAAGTTTCTTATACACCATTATTGTTTATGGCACCATCTTATTCTATGGTAACTCAGTTATCAGGTATTTTCAACATTGCATGTCAAAATCTTACATTATAATGTCCCTTACCAATGATAGCTAAAGGTATTCCTGTGTTTATTTTGGGATAAGACACTTTTGAATTATGGGAAATAGCTATTTAAGTATGGTGGCAGCACCAAAGTGGATTGGTATTCGTTGATTAAATTATTTTACTATAGCTACACAGCTTAACTTTTATGCTTAATATGTTTTAATACATTAAATAATTAAGATTTTCCCGAAATAAACACAAGAAAACACATTTTAACCCTAAAAAGCGTTGGACCAATCATTATTGCTAACATTCCCGTTAACCCTAGAAGTGTATCTTGACACTAACGCATAAATATAAGCTACTATTTACATTCCGACTAACAGTCAATTAGCTATAAGAACTAGGTCATTAAAAACAGTTTTGTTCGTAGTTTTTGAGCAAAATATATTTTTTATGAGGATTTTAGATCAAAAGAGTTTTAACTTACATTTTGTCATTTATAATTTAAAGTCATAAATTAAAAAAAAAAGGAACAACGCTTCTTCAAAATTCTTTCTTTGTAATTAAACCAAAATTATGTATTTCTTTGCCCCAAATTGTATACTGATCTTGTAAAAATATAAGTTAAATCAATTTGGCCCTAAAATCCTCAAATACTTAGAAAAGTGCCCATATGTGCACTGAATTAGATTCAAAATAAAACACATGAAACTCTTCTTCGTACATATTTGGAAAGTAAGTCGTACACTTTCGATATTTGGTGGTAACAGACATAAGCGTGATAAGGCATTTAAGAAAACGCCCAGATATATTTACACCTGCAGTCTTTTTTTGTATTTTTCTTATATTTTAGTTTCGATAGTGTACAACGAACTTTGAGGCCTACCTTCACCTTTATAAGAAGGAATAGATACTGACTAAACAAAGGGCGCGGTCCATGAAATTCAAATAACTTTCCATCGTGAGCCATGACGTACAATAATTTACAAATTTACATTTTACATCAGCTTTTCTCCTACAATTGATATGTCTGTCAATAATGTGATGTACAATACAATTAACGTTATATTTTCTACAATTAAATTCACTGCTAGCTCACGATATTCAAAATACCCCATTTTAAATGCTATTCTTAATAACAGATACATTTAGAAACAAAATAAAGGACGGGATTTTCAGTCGAAAAACGACTTTTATAACGGACCAATGCCTGAAGCGACTGTGATGGCATCCTAATTTCTTTTGAACTTCAAAATGGTTAATGTGACGATTAAAAATAGCGCGATCCAGGCTAGGGTTGAGACGAATCCCATATAGACTTCTGGGTCTGTGATTGGCCAGCCTCTCGTGAGGATGGACCGTAGGGAGTTAGTGGCTAGGGTCAGGGGAAGGCATAGGGACACGTAGCGTAGGACCCACGGCATGCCCTCAATGGGCCAGATGACACCACTGAGCAGTAGTGTGGGGTAGAAAGAACCGAGGGCCAGTTGAATTGCATTTCGCTCTAACTCGCAAGCTGCAGAGATCACGAAGCCGAAACACATGCCGCAAAGACCTGAAAATGGAAAAGAATTATATTATATTATTATCTAGTCAACATTTTGATCTAAATCCAAGGACTTTTATTTTATACATCAGTATTCACAACAAATTGCGCACAAGTCATTTAAAACTGGCTTAAGAATAAGGAAGTTCTTTTAAGTGTATTTTGAAGTATTATGCGTTTAGTTAGGCCGGCCTCATCTAGCTCAACATAATACGCAAAAAACATGATATCTAAAAGTGTTATTTATAACCAATTTATTCATTTCGTTTTAGTACCTAATTTCTGAGTCATTAAGATTCTCAAGTTGGGTTGATCTTGAAATTAAATTATGCAAACTGAGATTTAATTTGATACTACTTTTAAAAGACCTTCAGAATTAATTAATTGAGTATAGTAGCGAAAAATATGTTTTTCGATAATCTAGGCACATCAAGGAATGTCCGAATCATAAAATTACTTTGTAACCAATTCTATTTTTTTTAATGTTCTAAGAGCAAGCTTAATGTTTAGAAAAAACTACAACATATTTAAATTATTGTTTGGCAAATTGTGCGTCATAAAACATGTCCATTATTATCTTGTTTAATGACCACAAAAACTAAACACATTAAAGTTAGTCACACTGGTCATTATAAGAATTACGACATGCATTATGCCAGTATCAAGACTGCGTATAAAAAATAGTGTCATTAAAAGTGACATTCTAAAGTAATAACCATTATTCTTAGACTCTATGGTAGTCATAGTCTTAGGGATCAATCTTTAACATGTTCGCTGACAGTACGTCGAAGGACGGGACACTTATTTTTAAGAGTACGTCGTCTCACGATAATTTTTCATATAAGTATTATTAACAGCAGTATCCACTGTCATATTATGAGCAATTTCATATTTCTTACTGCCGTAACACGAGTATTTTGTGGGTAGTTTCATATTACTTGCTTGTGCACGAGTACTACGTTGATTTGTCATTTAGTATGGAAAATTCTACTGTCGTAATGTGGTGTCAGGGTAAGTGTTCATTGTCAGCGAACGTGTTAAGGTAAAGTAACGTTTGTCGAGGTCGATCCGCGGATGGGAAGCTATTTTAACAAATTCAAGATTTTTCCGTGCCTCAGAAAAACTGTTAAGGCGTTAGCCCAAGATCGTAAAACTTTGCCTTACCGCATACTAAACATAATGACCCTGTCCTTAAAGATATTTTCGCAAATTATGTACTTGGACATCTCTGACAGACGTTAATGGTAGTTACAAACCAGTAAATCTGATACTGGTCTACCGAAGCGGAATCGTATTACCCAGCTACTGGGTACTTATCCCGCCCATACGCACAAAACGTTTTGGGAATACTTTCATTATGCGTACAGCTAAGGAGTGGAATTCCCTGCCGGAGTCTGTGTTTCCTGCTCTATAACCTGGGGGTCTTTAAGGCAAGAGTGAATAGGTTACTTCTTGGTAAGCGTGCTCCATCTTCGACCACATCATCACTTACCATCAGGTGAGATGTTGGTCAAACGCGAGTTTATTAACAATAAACAATTAAAAAAAAATTGTCCATGTGCGAGTCGGACTCGCCCATGAAGGGTTCCGTAGTAACTATAATAAATATAATATACGTAATATATTTATTTGAAAAAAAAAAATACAAAAACCTTACAAATTTCTTAAAACTAGTATATTTACAATTTTTACAACTACGCCAAATAACTTTGTTTTTCATAGTATTTGTATGAATTACAAAGTTATATTTGCGGTTTTAGAAAATATACTGTATCTCAAAAACTGCTGACTCAATCTCGTTCAGACCAATTTTGGTTGAAAGTTTATATTAAGATCTACAACATATGTTTTTTTTTAGATTTTTCACTTCATTATTATAGAAGTTAGAGGGTGGGGACACACATTTTACCACTTTGGAATCGTATATCTTTTAAACGATTAACTTTACGAAAAAGTCATTTTAGAAACAATGTCATTTTTAAAGACCTGTCTATAGATACCACACACGTATTTTCATGAAAAAAAAAAATATTTTCAGTTTCAGTTCCATGTATGGAGAGCCCCCTTTATTTTAAATATTTTTTTTAATTTTCTCTTAAAATCGGAAAGCGGTTCACAGAATACATCTACCTACCAAGTTTTACGTGTATAGTCTTAATAGTTTCGGAATAAAATGGCTGTGACATACGGACGGACGGACAGACAGACAGACGGACAGACATGTCGAAACTTTATAGTTACCCTTATGGGTTCCGTTTTTTGCCATTTGGCTACGGAACCCTAAAAAAGACACTTACCTTGAAGTAACGTCAGCATTATAACGAACACAATATTTCCATTATTCTTGACTCCGAAGACGGTTATCATGAAGATGAGTACCAAAGCGGTCTGACCACACATGACCACGAACTGGGTAACCACGTGGGAGAACAGGATCTCCCCTGGGGACACTCCAGCCACCCAGGACCTGTCGAGGAGACCTTCCATCCGTTCCACGATCAGCGCTGATGATGTGAGGGCGACGGCTAAGAAGAATACGATTCTGGAAGAGGAATTGTGATGGTTAGTCTAAGTGGCTGTTGTCTGTTTCACCGGATCCGAACAGGGATTCTCTGTTAGGTAAATCTATACCAATATGATAAAGTGGAAAAGTTTAATTGTTTAGACGCGCTAATCTTAGAAAGTACTGAGTGGATTTGGATGAAATTTGGTATAGAAGTAGCTTGAAGTATTACGAAGGTTATAGGCTACCTTTTACCCGACTGCCAAAAAGGAGGGTTATGTTTGTATCGGGAAAGCTAATGTTTTTAAATAACATTACCTTTCTGCGCTCCTCCATAATATAAATCTTAAGGCCGTGCGCGCACTGCCTTGCGGTGGCCGCAATTCCGGTAGTTCTACCGCACCGGTAGACTCACCGCAGTGCGCGCACTTCTATGGCACTCCATACTTCACAAATTTTGCGGTGCGGTAGAACTACCGGAATTGCGGTACCGCAAAATTTGTGAAGTATGGAGTGTCATAGAAGTGCGCGCACTGCGGTGAGTCTACCGGTGCGGTAGAACTACCGGAATTGCGGCCACCGCAAGGCAGTGCGCGCACGGCCTAACTGTGCTATATTTTATACTAGCTGTGCCCGCGACTTCTTCCGCGCGAAATAGTGACCTTCGGCAGCATTTTTAATTTTTTAGGCTAATTATTTTGAAAATAAAACTCATACATAATTTGAATGTCGTATTTATTAATATCTAATCAAAAGTCTAAAAAATAAGTTTCAAGCTTCTAGCTTTAAAAATTACATAATTTCCACACAATCTTTCATCCCCTATTTCAACCCCTTACAGCCCTTTTTTCGCATTAAAAAGCAGCCTATGTCCTTTCTCAGGCTCTAGACTATGTTCGTACTAAATTTCATTAAAATCGGTTCAGTAGTTTAGGCGTGATTGCGTAACACAAAGACAGACAGAGTTACTTTCGCATTTATAATATTAGTAAGGATTCCTCTCGACAGCGTAATTTTTGTGAAAGGTAGAAAGTGTTTTTGACCCGTATTAATACAAAATATAGATAACTTACGTCAAAATAACTCCAGGGGCCACGAAGTCAGTAAACGAGGGGTTCTTATTTCCGTAGATAGGGTCCATGAAGTCGATGGGTATATCGCCGAGCTTCGGGTTGTATTTACAAGTTTGCAGCAAGTCCTGAAACGACGAACATCAAATTAAATGGATTGTTTACGAAGAAACTGAAGAGCTCAGTATGAACCTAGGGCTAGAACACTGATCAAAAATACTATATTTTTTTATTGAATTGAAGCCTGAACAATATCATAGTTGAAATCCTAACTTCTAAGCTAAATTGATGAGTCTTAGATATCAGTGTCTTTCCGCAACAATGAAGCCAATATTTTTTAAAAGCTCTAAGACAGTTCTACTAAGCTGGTTTTTTACAAAATATTTTTTACCAGTCCAGAGAAGTGTAGGCATGCCATTAATTTGTGTAAGTGAAATGAATTGACATTTTATTTTGAAAATTGGTTAGAAGTAATTTTACTCGTCTTTTTTCTTCGTTAATTCAAACTTGATGGGGTCAGTGTTATCGTAAACTATTGTACTTATTGGTGTGTAAACTAGAAGCGTCAATAACCTAATGGATAAGGTGTCTTCTGATCGAGAGGTCACGGGTTCGAACTCCACCCACACACTGTTGCTGTGAACCCACTCCAGAGACAAGCATATTTGGCTTAGTTGGAGGGGTTGCTAGTAATGTGAATTCTACCCATGTTACTTCTACTCTTTAAGAATAAGATGAAAAATTCAGCGATCCAAGTGTGAGACTGTGTATATGTATTTGAGTGTATGTATGTGACTCCAGTTTCTCCGGTTTTATCACTTTTTTTTTGTCTTGTAGCCCGTTCCATCATCGGACTACAAGACAAACGGCGATGCGCCATCGTTACATGGTGGACATCCCACCCATACGTACTAAACGTTTTGGGAATACCTTCATTGTGCGTACGGCTAAGGAGTGGAATTCCCTGCCGAAGTCTGTGTTTCCCGATAGCTATAACCTAGTGGTCTTTAAGTCCAGAGTGAATAGGTTACTTTTAGGTAAGCGTGCTCCATCTTCGACCACATCATCACTTACCATCAGGTGAGATGGTGGTCAAATGCGAACCTATCATCAATAAAAAAAAACTAAAGGAGGATTAAAGACACTTACCTTAGCAAAGTCTCGGTATGAGAACTGTATGTCCCTGTTGAGCATGAGACCGATCTGCTGGTTGGACATGTCGAGCCACACCTGCACTTCCGACGACGTAATGGTTTCGTTGTCAGCAGTGTCCGCTGTGAAACAGAACAATGTGATTTTATTAGATGGAACAACAAACAGTTACATTATAAGAGCTTACAACCAAGGGCGGATCCAGCTTTGGTGCCAGGGGGGAAGGTCACATAATCGTGGTCAAGTCACAAGAAGTTATAATTTGTATTTCCTGAGTCCGCTGCCACTTGGCCATCCACTGCCGATATTCGTTTATAACGACAGAAACTGGAGTATTATCTAGTAACAATGTTTAAAAATTTTAATTAGTTGTCCACCTAGGTCCTGGACCCAGCCCAGGGGGGGGGGGTCATGACCCCATGACCCCCCTGGATTCGCCCTTGCTTACAACTAGTTTAACTAATTTTAGTTTTGACTATAATGTAACCCACTACTGCTAATATGATTTTCTACAAGGATAGGTATTATCATCAGATTCTGCGGTTCAGCATCGCTTGGATTTGATTCCCTGGTCAGGCAGTGTTGATAGTTTTTACATGAGCAATGTAAAGTATATTTAGTGAATAATAAGAATTTAGAAATTTTGATATTTGTAGTAAAATGTATTATGATTATTTTATTTTGTTTATTGTCATTTTTATTTCATTTAGTTCTTTTCTTATAATTGTCATTTTCATTTAATTTATTTTTTAACAATAATATTTAATGTGTGTGTTTTGTTTCAAATTATGTACTTACATGTTATGAGTCTAAGTTACTCGAATTAAATGCATTTTATTTTATTTAATAAAAGTAAACTCTGGAATCTTCTTCATAGTTATAGTATGGTCACTAATACTATCATTAGAACTTAAAACGGGATATGTACCATGTGTTGAAATATCGGAAACTCGAAACAATAAATGGTTAATAATAACCCGTTTTAAGTTCATAAGGCATTGTTGTCTTGTTGCTGTTGTTTGACGTCTAATTTATTACTCTGACATATAATTTACAACTAATTTGATATTTATTTTTTATATTGACATTTAATTTGTTGGTTTGACATTTTATAACAGGATAATTTGTTCTTACTCAATCACCTGTGTATTTTTCTTTTGACTCTGTTTACTCGTATAGTTATGTAATTTTGACATTTGGAATTTACGATGGTAAGCAATAGTAACGTGATTATTTTAATTTAATTTTATATGGGTGAAATGAAATGAATTTTATTTATATTTATTTAGTACTAGCTTTTGCCCGCGGCTTCGCCTGCGTTAATTTACACTGTCAATAATTCGGTTTTCGGTTCACCGGTCTAAATGTATTATGTGTGTAGGGAGGGCGGCGACATTATTGATTCCCTATACGAAATTCCAACACCCTTTTTACATCCTCTAAGGATGATTTCCGGTATAAAAATGTCTTCTTCAGGGTCCTAAACTGTTCCCATAGGTATCAATTTTAAAAATCAATTTAGCTTTACCAGTGACTGCGTCCGCGTGCAATTCGAAATCTATCCCAAGGGAACCTTATATCGTGATAAAAACTATCCTATATCCTTGCCAGGGTTCTAAACTATTCCCATGCCAAATTTCATCTAAATCGGTTCAGCGGTTTAGGCGTGAAAAGGTAACAGACAGACAGACAGAGTTACTTTCGCATTTATAATATTAGTACGGATGGATGTCTTCAAAACTCACCCAAAGCCAATCTCGCGACAAGGGAGTCAGTATAATTCTCGTTGAAGTACAACGCTCCCCACGCCTCGCCGTCCTCGACCGCCTTGAGCGCGTCCGTGAGGTTCGCGTAGTACTCCTTGATCGTGTGGTTGTTCAGGTTGTCGAGGTAGCGGCACGACAGGTTCTTCATGGAACACGACGCGTTGTACGGACAGTAACCGTCGATGATGCGGACGTCGTCGTTTACTATGGCCTGTGGAGGCAATGATTTGTTTAACAATAAGTGCCCACAGATACCTACATATAATGTACAGGTAAAAGAAAGATAAAAAATAATTCATTAAGTAGATATATCTAACATAATCAGCCTATAAAGTTACCACAGTTGGTACACAAGCCTCCTTAGAGGAGGAGAAAGGAGGAAGAGTTTATGAGAGGGAATGGGCCGTGATTCACCACGCGGTACCAGTGCGGGTTACTGGGTTAGATAAGTTATTAGATATTAAGTAAGTATGTGTACAAATATTACAATATTGATATGCAACTATTACGAAACGAACAGACAGCTTTCTTTCACTGTTATTTCAAAAAAATAATTATGTAACTAAGTGGGGACTTTCGGGAGATTTGTCGAGCAGAACCCTTATTTTGACAGCAGAGAAGTTCTAACCAGCACTTCGCATAACTCCTTTGATTCTTACTTGCTCATCTCACTTTCCAGACAACATCTTTAAAAAAAAATTGGCCAAGTGCGAGTCAGACTATCCCATGAAGGGTTCCGTAGTAACTACGCCAAATAACTTTGTTTTTCATAGTGTTTGTATGAATTACAAAATTATATTTGCGGTTTTAGAAAATATGCTATATCTCAAAAACTGCTGACCCGATCTCGTTCAAACCTTCTTTAAAAGTTTACATTAAGATCTACAGTATATATTTTTATTTTATTTTACCACTTTGGAAGCGTATATCTTTCATTCTTTTAAACGATTAACTTTATAAAAAACTGCTTTTAGAAATCTCAATGTTATTTTAAAGACCTGTTTATGGATACCACAGATGCATAGGTTTCATTAAAAAAATCAGTTTCAGTTCCATGTATGTCCCCTTAATTTTAAATATTTTTTTCTTAATATCGGAAAACGGTTCACAGAATACATCTACCTACCAAGTTTCATGTGTATAGTCCTAATAGTTTCGGAATAAAATGGCTGTGACATACGGACGCACGGACAGACAGACAGACATGACGAAACTAGAAGGGTACCGTTTTTTGCCATTCGGCTACGCAACCCTAAAAAGGTCATTCAAGATATGTAAGATCCTGCTTACTAAGCAGGTGGTGTACTCACCAGCCTCAACCCGCTAGGATCCCTGCCGATGGCCAGACAGAACAGGATGACCTGCATGACGGGCAGCACGAAGATGAACAGCATCACGCCGATGTTGCGCCACATCCGGAGGAAGTTCTTCTGGATTAGCGCCTTTATCTTGCCGCGAGATGTGAACTGGAAGGAGGGGAAGGTGATACTTGATCAGCACTAGGAAGTTTTAATAATATAACATAGGTAATCATTAGTCATTCCCATTCTGCTCGAACATAGCACTCCTCTCTATGAGGGGTTGGATCTTAATCCACCACGGCGGCCCAGTGCGTGCTTCACCGCTTGAAGACAGTATTACACTAGTAATGTGCAACAACCCGTAACTAGTGTTTTTGTAACCACTAGGCTACCCTGCTTCTTTTGTCACTGAAGTTTTAATAAGATACGTAATTTTCGCTTATAACTTCTTAGAGGACTAAGTCTAGGAGCGGTTTTTCTTCAGCATAACTGATTATGAAATTAGGTTTACCGTCTGAAACTGTCATTTTAGAATTCACCATTGCAGTCTTTTGAAGATGCCGTGGTATTCATTTATTTTTAGTATCGGGTATTCCAATGGACTTGAGTCGACGGCATTTCGTGATCCACGCGTACTTCAAAAAGCTGCCAGGTCTAATTACAGGATTCTGTAGGGCCATGGTCTGCCGAGGTCGATATGCAAGTGCAACTGAAGGTACAGAGTAGGTTTTTAGTAAACAGTCTAACAGTAACAGTAGTAGTTATAAACAAAAGTATGTTTTAGCAGTGAACCATCATGGTACCCAAGAGCATAAACTGACTCATGTAATCAACAACCATAACACACGATCTATGGCTGCTGGCAAATTCATAGTAGGTACCCAGAGTCACGAATTACTATGGTGACAGAACCTTAAAAAAACGAATACCATATCTTTTAAATAGTCTGCCAGCGGACATAAGGAGTGAAAAGAACAAAAACAAGTTTAAAAATAAGTTAAAAAAATATTACTTAGAAATATGTTAAAGTGCTATCATTAAATAAATTATTATTCGCTTTGTAAGAAAATTTTTTAACAATAAGTTTTAAAATAAGTTTATCAATAAATAAATTTTAAATGTACATATAGTATATTATAGAGACTCATCGATCCCACAGTCAAACCACTACCACGGCATTGTGAGGCTTAGTTTATAAGTTATTTGTAATTAATGTTTATAAATAAATAAATAATAATAATAGTGAATTCTAGCAGCAGTACTAGGTACTATAAATACTTAGAATAATACAGAAATAGGTACTTACGTTTAGACAGTTTCCGCAGTCTTCACAGTCGGGTGTCACGTCGGTCACCTTGCCAGGAATCTGGAACGTAGTATAGAATACTGGTCAAATCAAGTTTTAAACTTGGGGGCCCTCGTTAACGTTTGGTATGTATGTATGTCGAGCAAGCCGTCCAGAACTCCACGACCAAGCGCGTATTTTACGTACGGGTAGGATAAAATAAATCATTAATGGTTGGGTTACAGACTACACTATAGGTACTACTCAACAAAGGGATTTTAAGGGCCACACAAGAAACAGATTTTATATATTTTTTTAATAATGTTGAAATGGATATCGTTAAAAAACCATCGGTCATTTATTGTTAAAAACCACAAAAGCCTTTGATGTCTTATAAAATGGCTAGTCAGTTCGGAAATACATTTATATCATAACTACTAAGAACAAAAATATTTAGACGATAAGTTTGTAAGTTTTACATTCATTCATAGTCTTCACTTATTTATAATATAATAACAATACCACAATTAAGGATGGTAGTAGTATATCAAACTAGAGTAGGTACATGTTCATAATTTGTAATTTGCAGAAAAGGCTTTTTTAATAAATTGTTTGATTTTTTATTTTTGGTATGTAGAATCTCCAAGCCCTTGAAAACAAAGCAATACTCACGTCACCATTCGAACCAGCGCCGTGGTCCACAATGAGCACCTCCTTACTCTGGTGGAACACCAGCCCCACGACCTGGGCATCCTCGGCCGCGTAGGGCGCCTCTTCCCGCTTGGACATCTTGTGCCCCAGGGCTCCGCCCGTTACGTTCAGCTCCACAACCTGGTTCGCTTGGCCTGGAAGAGAAGGCACGTTTTGTTGGGTAGGATGCTCCACTGAAAGAAAATGAGCAGTTTTTAGAAAACTGTGAAGGAGGAAACCTAACGATAGACTAGAATTAGGTGGGGTCAAGCGAAGTAGAACTTTCTACAATAAATAATAATCAATAAAGTTAACAACGTTTATTCTTCACAGAATATTTTATATTCCTTTTTTTATAATTTATCTAATGGCATCAATGTTGAGTAAATGTGTAAACTCGATCAAAATCAAATCAAAAACATATTATTTCACATAGTATGGCCTACATACCTATGTAAGCCTAACTATGTGATATAATAATGTATGTAACTTATAAAACGTCATAATCTTGTGCACGGTTCGAATCGGTCATTTCCTATGGAGGAGAACCGGCAAGAAATTGCACGGTTCTTATTTAAAAAAATCATTTCACAATCTTTGCATAATACAGTTTTTATAGGTATGAGAAGACAGTATAGACCAATTATCATAATACAATAATCCTTACTTAATATTATAAATGCGAAAGTAACTTTGTCTGTCTATGTGTTACGCAATCACGCCTAAACTTCTGAACCGATTTAAAAGAAATTTGGTAAGGACATAGTCTAGAGCCTGAGAAAGGACATAGGTTGCTTTTTAATGCGAAAAAAGGGCTGTAAGAGGTTGAAATAGAGGATGAAAGTTTGTATGGAAATTACGTCATTTTTAAAACTAGAAGCTTGGAACTGACTTTTGGTTAGAAAAATGTACTTAAATAAGCTATTAGCAGTAAAATATTGTAAATAGCTTATTTATGTTTGAGTTTTATTTTCAAAATAATTACTCTAATAAATTAAGAACGCTGCCGAGACTCACTATTCCGCGTGGACGAATTCGCGGGCACAGCTAGCATATAATAATATTAATATTCCACAACTTTCACACAACGCCATCTAGGCCCAAACTAAACAGAGCTTGTGCTATGAGTACTAGACAACTGACGAACATACATAATTATATATTTCTAAATACATACATATTATAGATAAATTATACCCAGACAAAGGACAAATGATCGTGCTCATCACACAAACATTTGTCCTGGGTGGGCATCGAACCCACGACCTTGTGCATAGCAGTCAGGGCCACTGACCACTAGACCAACAGGCCTGTCATAATATGTATGTATGTAGTAAATAATCAGAAACGAATCTAAGAGTTTATGGCATTTGTCCCACTGCCGGCGGCGATAAACGATCAACAAGTAGAGCGAGCTTCTGAAAACGAGTTGGCGAGCAGCGAGTGTGTAGTTCCGATAGTTTTGTCGCCGGGCGGTCTCTCGGCGAGAGTTCTGACCGTCAAGCGAGCATCGCTGAGCAAGCATTATCTTCGATAGCTTTTGTCGCTCAGCAACAAAGTAAATGGAGCGAGTTCTCGCCGGCAGTATAAACAGTCAGCAATCGACTATTAATGTATGTATCTCTTTTGTTTACACGGAATGTTGTTAGTCATTTCATCGCTAGCGGTGGGACAACAGCCTATAGTATAGTGTTTGGCCAATAAATTAGATTGATACATCATTAGATCGGTGTTTTTACTGCCATGTGCTGTGCAAATGTGCCGTAGTCACGTGCAATGAGGTAGAAAATGAACGGAATGCTTTCTTTGTGGCTTTGAGGGAGAGAGTGGTGCACGAACGTAGCTATGCGTTGTTTGCATGCTGGTTACTATGGTATCCAACCGCTTTAGATATGTGAACTAGTTTCCTAAAAATCCTGAAATCTAGCTAATAGCTCTGCCTAGCTATGTATGTCATTCTGTTTATACCTACATCTTCTATGCACCCATATAAATGAAACTAAAGTGTCTATCTGTGATTTTAAAAAACTTTGTTTTCTCAAGTGCTTATCGTTGTCTTATACGTTTTTATTTTCTCTGTATCTGAGTTCAGTTTTTCCAGGCTAATCTCGGGAACGGCTAAACCGATGTTAATAGGACTTTCACCGGAATAAAGAAGAAGATTCCGGCTTATAGTAATATCTGAGGTGATCTTTTGAGGATTAATTAATTGACATGATTTAATGATGAACAGGTTTTTTAAGTGACATGCAAGCTGATAAAATTTTCAGACACAAAGATATATCATAAAGTAACAAATGTATGTGACAATTCTGAACATATTATTAGCTGTAGAATGGGAATTCTACAACACAATAATCGAAACTGCAGTAAGAAAGGCCAGATGATTGGAGTCAGTTAAACAATGGTGTAACAACCTTGACTGGTCAACTTTATACTAGGTAGGTACGTAAGTAATCATTAAGTATTAATTATTGTCTTCGAGTTGTGAGTCAATCGCATTACTAGCGGGGCTTTATTAAGGGTTAGACTATATGGATAGAGGGACTTGAAAAACTTTAGAAAAGGAGGGGTTTGGTTATAAGAGTTTTCGCAATATTTTACTGCGAAATCTAAATCTCTTTTAGTCTTTTCTCAACTATGTTGGATTGAACATGGAACATTATATAGAGATCGGTGTCTGTCACATTGGCTTTCAATTTTATCTAAATTGTGCACTTATAAAATATGATCAGCTCTCTCTTTGTACTTATAACGTCACAAACGGGTTTGAGTAATAAGGTGACGAGTCGCGGATATATAAGAGGAGCTATTAAAGAATTAAAGATTTATTTTAGTTTCGCTTAATGTCTAAAACAAATTACTACACAAAGAAACATGACGTCCTGCATACAAAACTAGAATCGTACATTATAATATTTAAGTACGCAATAAATTACTAGCTCATTTATTTACCTATCAGCTCATTATGGTAAAAATAATGGTCGCCATACTATTAGTCAGTGACAACACTATTCATGGTTGAATAGTAGGTATGACTAAACAACTATGTTGACATAATGATGTAGTATCTCATCTCTGTTGTAAAAAATTACAATATTAATGGATTTTGGAGAGGACTTCGTACGTTAGCACGTTTTGGATGTCCTATCCGGATAGGGTTGCCATCACCAAATTTGCCGGCCCCAGACAAAGACTTATAAAACCTCGGACATTTGGGTAAAATCTCAGTTTTTCCCCGGACACCGTAGAAAAATACATTTTTGAACTTGAAACTAAAAACAACGATGTTTAATTATGGTTGGACCACGACGTGCATTTGCCTTGTTTTTTGTTGTTTCCTTTTTCTTCATAAGTTGTCAATATCTAAGTCTTTGTCCTTAATTACTAACATAATTATAAGTACCAATTACTAACTCTAGTCTAAGGAACTAAATAAGTTTTTAATATTGTTAGCATGTCGTTTGTCTGTTGGCAATAAATACTTTTTCTTTCTTCTTTCTATCTTTCTTTTTTTATTTACTGATAAAGTGATAACATTGTAGAGCTTTAGAACTTTTTTAATAACAGCCTCTTTCTTTTCATTTCATCAACGTAACATAAACAATGAGATGAAATACTATAAGAAAATAATAATAGAGATAGTGCTTTTTGGTACCTGTAAGAACAATGTGTGTCCGGGTTTTACCAGGACGCTTATTGGGAAAATTCCCCCGGACGCCCCCGGATGTTTCCCAAACTAGGACAAATCTGGGAAAACCCGGATGGATGGCAACCCTATATCCGGATGCAGTTAAGTATTAATGTTTGACATGGAGCGCCTTCCTATCTGATCTCCACAACCCAGTATCTGGATACACGTTACCCCTTGGCTTCTGACTTCCATTAACGACTGCCAAAGATGTCCAAATGACAGCCGAGACCCACGACTTTACTTACGTTCCGAGACACGGGGTTATAAGTTATAACACTGCCAAATTCCAAATCGCGGGCTACTATTGAAAAATTCTTTACAGTAACAACCCAGCTTGCAACCAATAGACCAATGAGGCAGTCTAAGTAGCAGATTAAGTAATGTGCTTAATAGATACGTATTAATTTCGTCACCCTCATGACTATTCTCCAACCTTGACCACAGACCTTTGACCCACTGTCTCAGAACACAAGTCAGAGATGAGTAGCTAAACAAGACTACAGTTTATGACGAAAATGATTGTTATAACAATAGTAAGCTGTTTACTGTTGGACCTTGCATTGTGTATCCGTTTCGTAAGGCCGGTCTGGCACGCAAGACGAGAACGATCGTCTAGTGATGGGATTTAGGCCGAATATTCGGTTTAGGCTTTGGGTCGGAAAAAAGGGTACTTGCAATTGACAGAGGTGTGTTTTGTCTGTCGGTGAGAGAGGTTTTTAGATTATCGATGTGTGTTAGATAAAAGTATAGAATGGTCACTTATGGACTATGGTGGCTGGTGGTACAAAAATATGTTGGGAAACTGAACGATTGCTTTGGATTTTTTGTTAACTCTAGCAAATAATAGTGTTTCGAACGGAATTATTATTAAAATTGGATCAAAACTGTAGCAGTAAACTGATTTGACTTTTATTTCTACTATGAGCTATCTTTGACCGTTTAAATATGTCTCACTTATTTAATAGAATTAGTAAAGTATTTGGCCAGAATTAACACGACGAATGCCGAATATTAGTCCCATCCCTAGTTTGAACATTAACTTGTATTCCAAAGAAGTAATTTTGCAACAATCGCAGTATTACTGGAATTTACATAGATTACCATAAAAAATATTCCGTTGTGCATCTTTTTATAAACTTCTGATTGATGGTTGGGTAGGTGAATAAAAAAATAAATATATAAGATAGCAAAGTGTTGCGCGTTAGCAGGAAAGTTGAATCGTGGCTTAATACTAACAGCTGGTTAAGCAACGCTTGCTGAGGTTAGTCCGCGGATGGGAGAAAGACATGAGCAGAAAGACGCTAAGAAACCTCTTAAAGCCGAAGAAATCTTTCAAAAGAAATCATCTTTGAAAGTCGTCACGTGTAACCTGTAAATCTAACATTGTACAGACACAGGATTGCCATGTTACTTGGTTTTTTTTTTTACTTTAGGTAATACTTTTCACCATCTAAAATACTTTACCGAACCACCTCCTGCGTTTGCTGGTCTATCATTCTACACGTGATATTGGCAAAATTGTGGTGGCTCCTCCACAAAGGCCACTTAACAAGAGTTGAAGTTGGAATTGCCATGTTACTCAGATGCTGTGTTGTGGAAATAAGTCGCTTCATTTACGATACTTTTTGTAATTAAATTTAATTATAACAGGTGAATAAAAGTTAGTCTCGCGCGACTGCTAATTATGACGGCAGGGCAGTTCAATTGTTGCATGCCCAAATTTCAAAAAATACTTTATAGTAAGGATATGTTGCATGCCAGCCTGCTGAAATGCTGTGACGTAATCGCTCACCGGCTTAGGTCACGTGATCGCTGACTCGCCTACTACTTGGCGCCAATGATACTTTATAATATCATTGCTTGGCGCGCTCATGGTACAAACTAGCAGGCCAGGTTATTTTTCGTCAATAATTGACTTGTTATAAGAGCTCATGGTAGGCCCCCAGATGATGATTTAGTTATTTCATCAAATTCTAACAAGCCATCTCCTTATTACCCCATTGCAATATAATGACTAATAAATAATTAAGAAATGAAATCGATACACGCGCGTGTATGGCCCTACACAAGAGTTGTGTAGTTCAATAACATTTAAAGTACTCGATAATATTAATGGGCGTTTACTTGCGTGTTTCACCAAATAGGTACGGCCTATTTAATATTGTATTTGCGTAGGTAGACGGTTATTACGACTAGACTACAATGCCTCGTTACATAAAGCATTCTAAAATGTGGATTTAGCTGTAGTAACGTTTATAGACATTTGTGTTTCTGGGGGCTATGTTGCAATACCGCAGTAGCCTAAGCTATGGCTAAGGTATTGTGATCGAGAGGTTACAGGTTTGAACCACACACATTACTCTATTGCCATGAACCCACTCCAGATACAAGCATGTTTAGCTTAGTTATATCTAATATAATTGATTAAATCCACATGCTAGTTCTCTTAAAAAAAGTTATCAAACCGATCTGCAATGAGTGATAAAACCACCCATTGTATCACCCTTTATAGTTGTTCAGTCCTTATTTAATTTTTCTATGGTGTACGATTAAGAGTATTTTTATCTATGTAATTGTTAACAAATTAATGCATTTAAGAATTGTAATGAGTAGTCAGGCTAGAACAGTGGTTCGGTTTGGTCATCTTATAAAATTCAGTAAAATTACTTTCTCATAGCCAAGATATAAATATTAACATACAAGTGCGAATATTTCTTATAATACTACGATTGTTTTATCTGTCTGTTTATGTTTAGCGGTAATTCATTCAATTGTGGAACGTGAGAGACGAAGCCAAGGCATTGATTGAGGATTTCGTGAGCTTGTTGATAGAAAAAAATTAAGATCTTTTATTTTATAGGATGACTTAATTTCTATGGACAAAAATAAATCGTTCAGGGTGTGAAAGAAGGTTTCACATTAAATGAGTGAGATTTATCGTTATATGATGGAAATCCCCCACATATACACAAACCGTTTTGGGAATACCTTCACTGTGCGTACGGCTAAGGAGTGGAATTCTCTGCCGGAGTCTGTGTTTCCTGATAGCTATAACCTGGTCCTCGGGGAGTCTTTAAGTCAACAGTTAATAGGTTACTTCTAGGAAAGCGTGCTTCATCTTCGATCGCTTAATATCGGTGAGATTCAGGTCAAACATAATAATAATAAATTCATTTAAAAACACAAGCCTATCAACAATGAAAAGTTAATCCGAGACTTTTAACTAAACTAAGCTATTTTTTTAGTAAGTAGTAGTTTTTAGTAAGTGATAGATGAGGTCTACGATATGACGAGCGAGCCCAGAAGATGCCTATTTACTCTTGCTTTAAAGCCTGAAAGGTCATAAGTGGCAGGGAACATAGAAGCCGGCAGAGAATTCCACAACTTGGCTGTGCGCACAATAAATGTGGAGGATATATTAACAAGATAGAAAGTTTTAAAGGAAGCTAGTTGTGAATCTTACCTTGCTTTCTGGATAGTTTGAGGAATACATCTTCTAGTGATATGCAGCTGTACATCTGTAGGAGCGCTTGTGGTGACTCTTCGGCTAAGAGGCGTCCGCTTCGCATCAGACCAATCTGAAAAATAAGGACGCATCATCAGTATGACTCTCTCTCTAAGTTAACGAATATCAACTTCGCATTACAATATTGCCCTCGTAAGTTACTTTGTTTCCGGGGTTGTGGTAATGTTCTAACGAGATACCGCGGCCCCGGAACTCAAGGGCAGCTGAAGGAATACGGTGGGTTTAAATATAGGAGGTTTGAATACAGGAGAAGTCATTCGATGATTTTCCCATCCAGGAAAAGAAAGGTTAATTTGTTTCGATGGATAGTCCACGAGTTAAGTGTATGTAGGAGGGAGGATTCATTAGATAAATCATCTAATGACTCACCACCAAAAAAATAATAATTACAGAGTGCCGTTTATATACAACTGATTTTAATGAAAATATTTTATTATGGAATTTTTACTCAGCATTTTTACAAAGTAAAAATCAATTTTATCGATATCGACTAGACCAATTCCTAACCAGGCACATCTACGCAACTTGACCTTGAACTGACGAATTGCAGCTCTGCATTTCTCTGTCGTCCCCCGGCCCGTAGTAGTAAGTCGTGTTCTTCAAAGAAATCGGCCTATACGCTCTCTAGTGGTTATGTCTCTCTAGGAAATACAGACTCCGGCACGGAATTCCACTCCCTAGCTATACGCACGATGAAAGTATTCCCGAAATGTGTTGTGTTCAACATTATCGCCAAATTTCGACCACTTTCCTACTATCGACTACTATCTCTGTATCGAAAACACAAAATATAATTACAACTGGGGTCTTCCTATTAGTGCAGTCGCGCAGTCTCAATTCATTACTCTATGGTTTATTTCTATTAAACTAGTTAGAACTCACGATCAACAGTCGGAGTGGATTTTGAATTAATTTATAGCACTTACAAATAATGCACCTTACTACCAATAAAAAAAATAGATTTGGATCATTGGTTCCGTAGATTACTTCCTATATACAAACATACAAACAAATTTTACCTCTTTATAATGTTAGCATAGATAAATAATTCTGTCTTAAGCCTTGGCCTAATTTAATGGTGAACGTAAAGAAACAAGAGTATTTGCATGTTGTTTAGTCTAAATATAACGAATGTTTCTTGGAAATTGTGACAAATGTCAATGTGGACTTTATAACGTCCAGTTCAAGTTCATCAGAACACGGTCATATTGATCTGTTTGATTGTTTAAACGTTTTCGAAAGTACTGGGTGGATATAGATGAAATCTAGTATGGAAGTAGTACTCTTTACCCGACGGTAAATAAAGGAGGGTTGTTTTTTAACCGACTTCTAAAAAAGGAGGAGGTTCTCAATTCGGATGTTCGTTTGTTTTTTTTTAATGTTTGTTCGGGCACAGCTCCGTCGCTTGCCAACCGATTTGAAGAATTCTTTTTTTTTTTGTTGGAAAGGGAAACAAATTTGGAAAGTATATTTCCAAATGGTCCTATGAAAATTTTATCGAAATCTGTCAAGCCGTTTCTGAAAAATCAACAAAAGTCAAAAAAAATATATTTACGTTGACGATCTTTTCGTTTACTCTGCATTGCGTTTTTTGTTCGCGCATAACTTCGTCATTTACGAACCAATTTGGAAAATTATTTTTTTAACCGACTCCAAAAAAAGGAGGAGATTCTTAGTTCGTCTTGAACTCTTCTTTTTCTTTTTTTTTGTGTGTGTGCGGTGTGAAAAAAAAGAAAATACAAAACCAATAACACCGACTACCGAATTAAAATTATTTTTGGCTTTGTAGTGTTTTGATATGGAAGTCGGTTTTATTTTTTGCAAAAAAGTTTTTATTTTAGTTTTTTTCACGGGAGCGACACCTCGCACGAATGCTAGTATTATTATAAATGAGCTATGCCTGTGACTTCGTCTGCGTTCCAACTTAGATTCCGTAAAAAAAATTATAATTTTCTTGAATGCAATTTGGTGTGCAGGCGTTCCGAAGTTATGCGTTCATACTGCATACATTTAAATTTTTATTTATATAGATGATATTTTTATTGCAAATTGGTTAATAAATAATATTTTTACACGTATTTTTTTGCGTTATTTAAACTAGATGAGGCCGGTGTTTCCTAACTGACTACACGAGAAGAAACACCGAAACAAACTCAGAGGTCAGTCTCTCATGAAGTCCACACAAATCTATACTGATCAAATCACAGGATAACCTAGTTGGTTAATGTCTGAGGTAAATCTTTTATAATTGCTATCGTCATTAGAATTATTATAATGGTTCAGTCCGTCTGTAACAAACCAGATAATGATGTCAAATATTATTGTCATACTTTTTGCTCAAAGCGCCGAAAAAGTGAAAAAAGTTTGTTAAGTTTTTGTCTATGCCTTCATTAGTGCTCTGTGGTCAATTAGTTGTAACTTTGAATTTGCCGCGTTGTTACGGTTATTTAACTTACAATAGAGTTTCCCAAGTGTTAGTCAAAGCATTATTATGTACCTATTAAAGGTCCCTAGTGGTCAAAATTCAGTCATAACTAACGTGACCATTTATTTTTTGTCTCAAAACGGGACATTGGTTTATTAAAGTCAATTAAAAGGTTATCAAAGAAAAAAAATTTTTTTTTGAGATTTTATTTAGGAATAGTCAGTTAGCTTAAAAGTTACGAAAGATGAACAAATATGCTTTAATATAGCTGGTTATGATTTTAAGTAAGAATGAAATTCTTAGTACGTTTTTTTTTTGTATATTCACCTTAATTATCAACATCGCCGTTAGAACTGAAATTTGTAACTGGGTTTTCTCAGACGTCTACAATTTTTGAACAATTTCCCATGCCTTTTTTAAATCAGCCCAATAAAATATCTACATTTCTATGGTAAGAGTAGTAGTAGTCTAACCTCCAAGTTTCAATACAGCTTGATGAAAACTTGTTGACTGAGCGTGTAAAAAATAAAGCCACAGTTTGGATGTGGAATCTTCAAAAAAGTTTTTTAGTAACAGGGGACATTTTTCAATTATTTTTTTTTTATTTAAAATAGGTTCGAGTTTGACCACTATCTCACCTGATGGTAAGTGAAGATGGAGCACGCTTACCTAAAAGTAACCTATTCACTCTGGACTTAAAGACTCCTAGGTTGTAGCTGTCGGGAAACACAGACTCCGGCAGGGAATTCCACTCCTTAGCCGTACGCACAATGAAGGTATTCCCAAAACGTTTTGTGCGTATGGGTGGGATGTCCACCATGTAACGATAGCGCTTCGCCGTTTGTCTCGTAGTCCGATGATGGAACGGGCTTGGCGGAATTAGATTGTGTAATTCCATCGCACACTCCACGAAATGTAACCGATAGAAAACCGATAGACTTGCAACTCGCCGTCGGTGTTCAAGGCTCTGGAGCATTGACTCGACCAGTGCATTGTTGCCAATGAGTCTCTTGGCCCGCTTCTCGATAGACTCAAGCGCGTCCAGTTGGTATTTCGCAGATCCATCCCAAAGATGGGAGCAGTATTCCATACACGACCGAACCTGGGCTTGATACAAATTGAGCAGCTGTTCCGGTGTGAAGTACCGTCTCACCTTGGCTAGGATTCCCAACTTTTTTGATGGTAACTGAGCCTTAGCCTCGATAAACGGGCCAAAATTGAGTGTGGAAGTTAAAGTCGCCCCAAGAAGCTCAATATGATCGGTTATCGGCACGATTACACCACGGAAAGTAGGAGCTGGTTCGAATTGGCTCCTTTTTGCGGAGAAGAGACACGCCTGGGTCTTAGCTGCATTAAACTTAACCAGGTTGGCATCGCCCCATTCGGAGACAGCTTTCAAGGTCAAGTTCAAGCGCCCAACCATGTCCTCACAGAGAGACTGGATCTGTGACCCACCAGCTCACGCGCTGGACACATATCTCTCAGAAACTGTGCTGTCGTCTGCATACCCAAAGGTACTGGACGCAGATCGTTAATGTGCAGCAAGAATAAAGTTGCTGAGAGAACAGAACCCTGAGGGACCCCGGCATTAATTGCCAATTGGCCAGACGAGCAGCCATCAATGACCACTCGAATGGACCGATCCTTCAGGAAGTCTTCAATCAAAAGTTGAGTGGGTAAACCGAAAGAAGGAAGCTCAGCAATAAGGCTATCGTGCCAGACCCTGTCAAAGGCCTGGAGATGTCAAGGGAAACAGCAAGTTCTTCCCCGTGCCTCTTGATAGCCTCACTCCAGATATGAATGTTAATGTCAAATATAAACTACGTAAAAAAACACGTAACAACAACAAAACAAATATCGAGAAGTGGGCGAACGAAAAATCTGTCAAATAAATAGTCAACAAAGCGCGAGCGATGACGTCTTGGCCATTCTCGGCTATATTCGCATCGACCGATGAGTCCGTTAACGCGGTCTCAGAAAACGGGACAATTTTGCGTCCCAGAGATCATTGCGGGGACACCGGGACTCGTAATTATAAAAAGGGACAGTCCCGTTCAAAACGGGACGTCTGGTCACGTTAGTCATAACTAAAAATATTTCTAACTGGCATTTGCGCGGGAAATTGATTACGTTAAAAACACAACCCTCCTTCTTTTGTAGTCGGGTAAAAAGCATATAACCTTTCTCAAGTTGCAAGCTACTTCTACACAAAATTTCATTCATATTCACCCGTATCTTTTCGAAGATTAGCGCGTTCAAACAAACAAACAAATCCCGCTTTATAATATTAGTACAGATGTATTGTTTCAAATATTAGTTTTAGTGAGTAAATATTAATTTAAATAGTCATCCAAAAGCGTATTTTTTGTAAAAAGGGGAATATAGTTTTTTACTATTCCGATTTACGTGTTCGTAGACTACTCGGAAAGTACGTTATGTCGTTGACCCCGGCTGTCAAATGCACATATTTGACAGCCGCGTCATTAAAATTAAAATAAATTAAATTACAGACTGGCTCTTCGACAATGAAAACACATTACATACACAATTTTACATCTTAATCTATGCTTAAGTGCTCTATCACTTAGAGAAGAGCACGACATGCACTATTTTATACGCGTAAACAGTTAAACAAAATAAATTACTTAAGTAGTCAATTACAATTATGTGTTAAAAAATATTTACAAATTCTCTTCATAGAAGACACAGGTGTATGGAACAAATCAATGTCTTCATCGTGGCTTTCATACACAGTATACATTCTTGACAATGAGCAGTAATTCCTTAAATTTGTATGACTTTTTGGAGTCCTGAATAGTTTCCTATTGGATCTTCGATAATATAATAGAAAAAATGTAGAAAATAGATATTCGATGTACAGGTACCCATACGTATAAATAGATTGAAAAACTAATCAATATTCTTTTAATTATACCCTTTTTGCTACTAAGCAAACGCTTCAACTAATTTTAATAATAAAAACCAGTGTAACACGTACAGACGGGTATTTGGTTGACTTATGCTCAACTTTCGGCAAGTTTAAAATACTATAAATCGACTTTATAATCTTACAATCTGTTTTGTAGAGGAGTGGAATTCCCTGCCGGAGTCTGTGTTTCCTGATAGCTATAAGCTAGGTTACTTATAGGTAAGCGTGCTTCATCTTCGACCACATCATCACTTACCATCTGGTGAGATGGTGGTGTTCGACCACCATCTCACCAGATGGCAAGCCTAATCAATACAAAAGAAAGTTATTCAAATTCTCATACAAAGGCAAGTCTCACAAAAAGAGAAAAGGATTGAATATGTGACTCTGATATAGATAAAACTAAACGGATAGAGCGAAAACGACATTTTAGCTATATTTTTTTTATTTTTTAATATTAGGTAATAGGTTCGCGTCTGACCACCACCTCACCTGATGATAAGTGATGATGTGATCGAAGATGGAGCACGCTTACCTAGAAGTAACCTAAGGTTATAGCGATCAGGAAACACAGACTCCGGCAGGGAATCCCACTCCTTAGCCGTACGCACAATGAAAGTATTCCCAAAACGTTTAGTGCGTATGGGTGGGATGTCCACCATGTAACGATGGCGCATCGCCGTTTGTCGTTTATATTGTCACAGTGATATTGTTTGGCACTGGTCTTCCAAAGAAAGAGTAATGATTGCTCATCATACTAACAACTTTTCTTTCTCTTTTCGAGGGGAAAGTCATCAAATGACGTCTATAACTCCTTTCCACCCTAGCTGGAGCGGAAAGGAGTTATAGACTTCTACTGACTAAAAACCTACCCTTTTCCTTCTACCGCGGTTTTTTGTTAGAATATTCCTGCAAACCCGACAGGAATATACTATATTATGAACCTTAAGCCGCAAAACTAAAGCAAAAGGTTATATCTTTACATATTATAAAAAATACCGCATCGATATCGGTTCACCTGTTTGGCGGGTACGGTGCCACAGACAGATACAGACACACAGCGGTGAAACTTTTAACTGCCCTCTTTTTGCGTGGGGAGTTAAAAACTGAGTTGCTCCCGCTGTCTATACGCTTGAATCTTTTAAACTACGCAACGGATTTTAATGCGGTTTTCAGCAATAGATACAATGATTTAAGAGGAAGATTTATATGTATATTACATATTATTAGTACATTGCACCCGTACGAAGCCGGGACGAGTCGCTAGTTTGATATAAATAAAAGTGTTTCTCCGCAGTTATGAAACAGACTTATAAAGTCAAAATTATGCGTACCATATGCTAATGATTCCGCTCCAACAAGGAAGCTGATGGACCTCGATTAGTCAGTTTTTTTGATACAAGAACAAGTATCTTCAAGGAAACAGCATTCCGGAAACATTCATTGGCATGAATGTAGTTGAAAAATAAAATAAAATATTATACAAGCTTAGACGCGTTTGTCTCACAAAGAGAGGCAGAGAGTTGGCCTGATCATTTGAGTCATGGCAATTCTTAGTAAGGTTCACAGATCACACGTTATAAACTAGTTATTTATCGTTTCTAAACGTTACATAAAATACAAGTGACTAGCACTTGCCCGCAACTTCGTCTGAGCGAATTTATATCCTATAGCACTCACCAATAATGATTCTTACTACCAAAGAAATAATTTTTATAATTGGAACATTAGTTCCGAAGATTACCCCCTGCATACCTACAAACATACAATCTTACAAACAAAATTTAGCTCTTTATAAAACAAAATAATATTATATTAGTATAAAAACGACTGAAGTACCTACTAAATAAAAACTTTTTACCAAAAAATTGAACCGACTCCCAAAAACACTGCAAAGTGAAAAATAACTTTAATTTCGGTAGTCGGTGTCTTTAGTTTTGTATTTTCTTTTTTGGCACCGACTTCCGAAATTAAAGTTATTTTTCACTTTGCAGTGTTTTTGGGAGTCGGTTCAATTTTTTGGTAAAAAGTTTTTATTTCACTCTTTTTAGTTGGTCGATTTTTAATTTGCCTAGTTAAAACAGCCTAAATGTCAACTACTTATAACCTTTTACAAAATATTGCTTTTCCCAATGCTGGGCCGTTAATTGTTGAGGAGTTCTCCTGGTACTTCACCATCAGCTCTACATCACCATATGCATTGTGACGAGCATAAAGTGCTTAAGATCCATATTCAAGTAATGGAATCGCAATCCACTCAATACTTATTATTGAGTAGTTTCGGCAGCCATCTGTGGTCTTCATCATCAGTTCCACTTCCTCAAATGGTACTTTTTGAGAGCAACTGCACAAGTTACTATAATAAATACCCAAAACGTCATAGGTCTGCCTATAATATTTGAAGAGTTCCCTCGATTTCTCCAGGATCCCATTATCAGATCCTGACTTTTATAAAAATGGGACCAATTTCGAAGTATACCCTTTCAATCAAAAAAAGAATTTTCTAAATCGGTTCAGCCGTCTTCGAATAATCGGTGCACATACATTAAAAAAAAAATATATATATATATACGCGTCGAATTGATAACCTCCTCTTTTTGTCGTCGGTTGAAAAAAAAAAAATATATATACGCGTCGAATTGATAACCTCCTCTTTTTGTCGTCGGTTGAAAAGGATATTTATTTGAAATAAATGATGAAATGAAACGTGGACTTTATCGTGATATATCGTATGAATTATAGAATTTAGTAGTTTTGGAAGAATAAGGCACTCAAATCAATACATAAGTAAATATGAGAATAATACTTAGTAAGTTACAACATACCAAACGACACATCACTGACTAGAGACCTTCACTAGAGATTAGAAGCTCGTGACTATTTTTTTCAAAATTTGCAATTTTTTTCTTTCGACGTCGCCTCTGACTTGCCTGCCATTGAGTGTCAAGTTTTTGTAAAAACAATATAATTTGTTATTGTAGCTGAGACAAGGTTAATAAGTTTTGCAACTTTGAAACCTCTTTCGGTAGTGTAGGTATACAGTTTTTGTTTATTATTAAGAATATCAAGTTTGGAACGAGCCTAATTATACTTGAACGACAAATTTTAACAGGTTAACATGATATAATAGAGTTTGACAAGTTCTTAATTTGACATTTCAAATAAGTAATACTAAAAAAAAAGTTTGTTTTTCTGGTCAATGTCCTTTGTCTTCTTATTTTTTTCCTTTACGCTGGTATAAATAGAAGACGGAATATTAAAAAGGTTGATTGGGATTTTCTGTTGCCAAAAATCCCAAAAGGTGGAAATACCAAGACCAAAATTGTATTATTAGATTAAATATTGCAACTTATTTAGCATAAATTTCCACTGTGAAATCCCTGAACGTTATAAGCCGATTTTATACATATGTTGACGATCAACCTTGGCATGGAAATTTTCCACCCATCTTCAAAAACTCCGGCAAGTTCCTATACCAAAAAAAAATAGCCAAGTGCGAGTCGGACTCGCCTATGAACGGTTCCGTATTGGTTACACAAAATAACATTGTTTTTAAGTGTTTACATAAATGACGAAGTTATATTTGCAGTTTTTAAAACAGTGCTATATCTTCAAGGGGTACAAAAAAAAATGTTGTTTTTTTTGTATAAAAACCATAAACCGTTTCTCAAAATACATCTACCTACCAAATTCTAACTATGTAGTCCTAATAGTTTCGGAATAAAATGCCTGTAACATACGGACAAACAGACAGATGGACATGACGAATCTAAAGGGTTCCATTTCTTGCCATTTGGCTACGAAACCTCAAAAAAGCCTACAGATTTAATACTCACACAATGCGCCTGCCTAGCTTCCTCAATATAATGGGTGGTGATGATCACAGTCTTGTCTCCAGAGCTGGTGATGCGCACCAGGTGGGTCCAGATAGACTGTCGGAGCAGTGGGTCCACTCCCACGGTGGGCTCGTCCAGGATCAGCAGCTCAGGGTCATGCATGAGCGCCACGGCGAAGGATACTCGCCGCTGTTGGCCACCACTGTAAGAGAAAGTAAGGGTTAGTTTTGCTTGTGATTGGAACGCATATGCGACGCTTTGGAATCTTGGTTTGATTGATCTAGTGTTGAATAGAGGAAGAGCTATATACAGCGTAACAGAACATGTAGCTCCGCCTCCGCCACCCTCAATTACTCTATCTAAACGTTAAAATATCAAACAATCTGTGTTTGCCTACAAAAAAATTGTGACCACTACTTGAAAATGAAAATTAATAAAGTTAAGTAAGAATTCTATCTTTTTTCATAACTATGATCCTAGAATGGTTATCATATTTATTAATGGTTTGATTGCCAATTCTGTATGTGCGATTTATTGAACTATAGTTCTGTTTTAAAATAAACTAATAATCCATCCCGAATTCGCACGGTCTCATTCTACTAGTTCACTAAAACCTTTATTACTAATATTCTAAAGCGCAAAAGTTTGTTTGTGTGTTTGTTTGAACGCGCTAATCTTCGAAAGTTCTGGGTGGATTGGATGAAATTTGGTATAGAAGTAGTTTGATGCTTGAGAAAGGTTATAGGCTACTTTGTACCCGACTACAAAAGAAGGAGGTTATGTTTCGTTATAACGTCTACGGAAGTTAGGCTCCTCGCAACTTATATTACTCGTATATTATAATCTCAAAAACTATACTCAAAAATTGCAATGAAAATCTGTTCAGTAGTTTGAGTTTATCGTGAACAGACAGACGTGGCGGGCGATTTTATAATATGTTAGGTTAATACATGACTACGACGACACAACTATCAGTTAGATATATATGGAATATTTTTGACAATGGAAAATATTCGCAAGCAAATAATTATCTTATATTTAAGCAGTTTTTTTATCATATTTGTATGGGCGGTTATAACATTTAAAGTGCTTTTGCGTTTGTCTAGCTCGCCAGTTAGTACGTTGGAATATGTTCAAAGAAAAAGGTGCAGTGAACTCCATTTTACGGACGTAGGTCAATTATGATTGTACATTCAGTTAATAATAGAACTTGGAGATGGACATAGGAGACATTTCAACGCAAGCGAAGTCGCGGGCTATAGAGCAACTGATTGATTTTCTGTATTATTTATTTTTATTAATTAAGTACTTCTAATCTTCCGGCCTGCGTGGTGGGTGCCTAGAAGCCTTAAGATCGAGAGTAGGTTTGTGTCACAACATTGGCTTAGAATTTTCAAATTATACGAGCACTGTTGCGCTAAACCTGACATTTATAAGAGCAAGGGATGTGGTACTGTGTCAGACTTTCTGGCTTCTGACACCTGTAACGATTGTCAAAGAATTCCAAATGACACCCGGGATCACTGGCTTTTGTTTTCTGGGTGGGAAAATCATTGAATGACATCTCCCGCTCTGGGTGACTCGCCCCTCACCATGGTCTGAAGCAGGGCTAGGCGCGAGAGGACGCCGCTGCCGATTGCCTCTACAAGGACACGGCGAAACTCCGCCCAAGCGGGGCACACCTCAACCGTATGCTCCACCGTGGGGGATCAATGGTTTAGCGTGCTTCCCCAGGCACGGATGAATCTCGATATGTCAATATGATCACAGATCCACAGACCCACGCGCGGCTGTTATTAATTTGCCACCGGGGTCGTTTTTATTCGTTGTATTTTTATATTTTTATTAACTATAGGCTCACATTTGACCACCATCTCACCTGATGTTAAGCGATGATGTGGTCGAAGCAGAAGCACGCTAGCCTGGAAGTAACCTATTCTTTCTTGACTTAAAATGTTTATTTACGTTACCGCCTCAACTCACCTCCTCGAGAGATACATCCTTAATGCTATGTTATCTAAACCTCACAAATCTCGTGGCTCATAAAGATAAGTCTAAGCCGTCGGTGTTGCATAACAAATCGACTTTCGCTATTCGATCTCACTACAATGGCTTGTTACTCCTCGAATACAAGCCAATTTTTGGAATGGTGAAATTTCATGTGACTTGTCGGTTTTGGACCGCATATTATTGCGGTATCATGGAGAGATGGATAACATGGTCTTATGACACATGGTGACAAGTAATCGTGATATAGAAATTTTAATATACATGGTGGACATCCCACCCATACGCACAAACCGTTTTGGGAAGAGTTTCTTTGTGCGTACAGCTAAGAAGTTAAATTGCCTGCCGAAGTCTGTGTTTCCTGATAGCTATAACCTAGGGTATTTAAGCCGTGAGGGAGAGGATGGCGTCCTCCCTCCAGCCCAGCCGCAGTGGTAGACGCCCACGGCGTCGGACGTCGGCCGACGATCTCCGGCCACCGTAGGCGCGGGCATGCGGACAGCGAGTAAAGGGCAACTCGCTGTCCGACCATGGACCATGACCGGGTCGACGGCGCGTCGTGTTCCACGCGCGCCTCAAAGAGCGTCAGCAACATGACGAGGCCCCCTCTGCAGAGGGCCGAAGCCCGCCGGGGTCGTGGGACTCATCCCGTTACCGTGGCTCCGGTATGTAAAGGGTTATTGAAGGAACACCGTGGATTTTAGTCAGTAAAAGTCTGACAGTCCCTCCCACCCTGCCCGGAGTGGGAGGACTTATTTGATAATTTTACCACGCTAAAAAAAAAAGGGTATTTAAGCCACAAGTGGGTGCGAGAGAAGCTCCGCCCCTGGGCTCCCCCGTTAACGCAGAGTCTCCAGCCTCAGTTCTTGGAGGACGTGGTGAGCGCCCTGTTCCCATCGCGAGGGGAGCACGCTCCCCCGCCCATGGCTCCGTCTCCGACGGAACCTGAAGCTGGCGCAAACGCGGACCACAGCGACGACGACGTCTACGACGCTCCAGAGGTGACCGAGGTAGACTTGAGAGTGGCGGTACAACGGCTCAAGGCCAAAAATACCGCCCCAGGACCCGACGGCTTGCCAGGGAAAGCGTGGGTCCTTGCCTCGGAGACTCTCGGGCCTCGACTAGGGGGGCTCTTTAGCGCATGCCTGGAGAGGGGCCAGTTTCCGCTTCGCTGGAAGACGGGAAAGCTGGTCCTGATCCAGAAAGCCGGGCGCCCTGCGGACTCTCCGTCCGCATTCCGGCCCATCGTGCTGCTCGACGAGGCGGGCAAGCTCTTGGAAAGAGTAGTTGCAGACCGCCTCCTCGGGCACCTGAATCGGGTGGGCCCGGATCTTGCGGAGTGCCAGTTTGGCTTCCGCAAGGGGCGCTCGACGGTGGATGCCGTCATGCGCGTGAGAGCCCTCACGACGGGGGACGCGGTATCCCGGGGCAGGGTCGTCTTGGCGGTGTCTTTGGACATCACCAACGCCTTCAACACCCTGCCCTGGAGTTGCATCAGGGAGGCACTCCGGTATCACTGGGTGCCGACCTACCTCCGTCGCATAGTCGAGGACTACTTGACGGACAGAGCCGTCATCTACCCCGGTCACCGGGGAGAGTGGAACCGGCGAGAGATGTCGTGCGGTGTCCCACAGGGATCGGTCTTGGGGCCGCCCCTGTGGAGCATCGGATACGACTGGGTGCTGCGCGGCGACCTCCCTGACGGCGTCAGCGTAGTATGTTACGCTGACGACACGCTCGTCCTGGCGCAGGGAGAGTCGCACCAGGCGGCGGCCGACCTGGCGACGCAAGCGGTTGCGACAGTCGTTCATAGGATCCGGCAGTTGGGACTCGACGTGGCGCTGCACAAGACCGAGGCCATGTGCTTTCATGGCGGTCGGAACGCGCCACGGTCCGAGTCCCACATAACGGTGGAGGGGGTTCGCATCGGCGTCGGGAGGACGATAAGCCAAGAGTGAATAGGTTACTTCTACTTCGTCTTCGACTACATCATCGCTTACCATCAGCTGAGATGGTGGTCAAACGCGAGCCTATCATCAGTAATAAAACGTATTTCCATAAAATAACCATGTCGAAACCATGATGCTATATTCGGCAGACGAGCTAAACACCACTAGACTACTTACTAGCCTTAGCAGTCGAAAGTTGATTTGTTTCATAACATTATGAATAGAATGATGAATGATTATATTCATAAGTAATAAGAGTTTAAAATTCTGGTGTTGTAATTATTATTTAGTACTTAGTGTTACTTAATATAATTCTAGTAATTCTTTGTTGTGTAAGAGGAAAATAAGTATATTTAGTCAATGTCAGTCTTGAGTAAGTTGCGTTTTTTGTTCTAAACTAACGTGCCTTTTGCTGGCATTGACTTTTTCTAAGAATATTTAAGTAAATGTTTTTCCTAAGCTTATTTAAAAATCTGAAACAGGACTATGTTTTAAACCTATACCAATAATATTTTTTTTTATTGATTATACAGCGTGGCAATTAGGTTATCACATTAATTGAAACCACGTACTCTACATTAGGTATTTTATCATATACAATTAAAATAATTTAATAATAAACACTATTATAGCCGTGGCACCTTTTTTCCATTTTAATATTTCACAACATCATGTATTGCATAAACGTAATCAGCTAACCAATCACTCGGCGCGTGCGCCGCGGCGCACGGTGGGCTGAAAAACGGCTTTCATAGACTTAGGCATTTTATTTTGCAAGTGCCAGTTTTTGTGCCGGATATCACTTCTATTTGTTATAACAATATACAAAAATGACACCAGAATTGATTCTGCACAAAAACGAAGGAATTATAATTTTTTTACGAAAATTTTGTATGGAGCTAGTATGAAAAATCGAAATATCTCTGAAACGGCAGCGATAACCGTAATATCCTTATAGGAGGTTTTAGTACTAATTATTTATGATTTTTTGACATACGTTACATAATGGTTGTAGATGCCTTTTTTTTTTTAAATCGTCAAAATATTTTTATTTATTTTTACATATTAAACGTTCCTTTTAGTGTTTAAGTTGAAGAATTCAGAGCTTTAACAACTCTTAACATAAAATAGCATCACCCCTATAGACCTGAAGGACTAGACAGAGGTGTGTAGTATCTTGTTGATCTTGTAAGATTTCCAACAATACCAAATAGTTGAATATCAGTGTCAAAGTGCCCATGCTGTCGCTTCTTTTAGAAAGATAGGGGAATGAAATTGTTAATTGATCATACCCTAAAAGTATGATTACAACATAACCGGACACATAATAATATCGACACAAAAGGAATTTTAAAACCTTGCATACGTTCAAAATACAAAATAACATATTGTGTAGTCATCTAATGAGTCTGATGACAAGTAATTAAGTAATTAGAATGATGGTTGTAGTCTTCTGATTCTAATGAGCCTATTAAGTGATTAAATGATTTGAAATATCTCGCAACAATACCAACTAAGAACTGCATTCACCTTTTTATAATTAGTGAGCTAATGTGATTTGCTAATGTTGATTAGTTCTACTATGAGTTCTACGAAATGTTTTTGACGATTATAAATTTTTATTATCATATCTTTTATAACTTTAATGAGGGTAGTTAACTAATTATTGACTTTATACAATAAAAGGGCTATAATTTTGTTCCATAATTTAGATTGTTCACAACCGTGTAACTGCTAACACTAAAACTATTTGCTTTGCGACTACAAAATCTTAGAATGGAAAGTTTAATCACCAACTTAGATTTGTTTGTTCTTCTAAAAAGTGAGTGTCCTTCATTTAATCATGAAGTATTGTTTAGTGCAATTGTGTCCCGCATAGGCGATTGCCTTTCTGCCGAAGATCAAGTAACTCTCAAAGAATTTTGCCGGAGATTCACGCGAGCTGCTTTAAACAGGTGGCAGAAATCTAAACGATTCTTTGATAAGTTTAGAAATACGTACGGAGAGTGGTTGCAAGCAAATATTGATTGGCCGAGTTGCGTGCAAACTTTAATAAATCAAGAACCAACTGTTGATGAGATACCAAGAGCACGCTCAGTCTCTCCAGAACCTTCGACATCATCGACTGTTGGAACAATGACAAAAAGGTCCCGAAAACCATTCAAAGATCTGGGAAGCAAACAGAAAAAGAGAAGATCTAGTGAGCACATAGGCGAGGATTCCTGTGAATTGGCATATGCAGCTGCAGCACGTTTAAAAGAAGAAGGTTATGAAGATATCGCATCTGTAATCAATTATATGATCAAAAATCCAGAAGCTGCCGTTAAAATCAAGGAAAGCATTAAGAAAACAGTAATATTTACACCAGAGAAAGCACTTGGATTGCTTCTTTCACTTAAGCTTTCAAAGTGGCAATATATTACGTTGCGAGAGACTGCCATTCGGGAAGGTGCTAAGGATATTTACCCATCCTACTATAAACTGCAACAAACTAAGCTTGCATGCTACCCTCCTAATCAATCAGTATCAGTTACGGATTCATCAGCTAGAATTACACTTCAAGCTTTACTTGACATCACGGTGAAGCGGATTCTTCAAAGTCTTTCTGATAATGTGGAAAATAAGCAGTTAAAGCTGATATCGAAGTGGGGATTTGATGGTGCTTCCAATCAAAGCCGATACAAGCAGAAAATGGACGGCGAGCATGATGATTCAAGCATTTTCATGACCTCCTTGGTGCCGCTGAAACTGACAGATGGAGATAATACTATATGGACAAACCCGAAACCATGCTCAACTTTTTATTGTCGTCCGGTTCAGTTCACTTTTGTAAAAGAAAGCCATGCAGTTGTCATTGATAACAAAAGAAAAATGGATGAGGAAATTGAGGCCCTTAACCCCACAGAGTGCATTAATAGTAACAGGGTGACTCATAAACTAATGATGACAATGGTCGACGCAAAAGTCTGCACGTACCTTTCTGAAGCTAGATCAAATGCATCATGCTACCTGTGCTTAGCAAAACCAACAGAAATGAACCACTTAGATGCTGTAACATCAAAAACTGTGTGTTCTGACATATATGAATTTGGCCTATCATCCCTACATGCCCGTATAAATTGCATGGAATGTCTGTTACACATTGCGTACAGACTTGACTTCAAACAGTGGGCAGCAAGAAGTAATGAGCATAAAGATATGTTACAAAACAGAAAAAAAAACATTCAAAATAAATTTAAAGAGGAGCTCAATCTGTTAATTGATATAGTAAAACAAGGCTCGGGAACTACCAATGACGGGAATACCGCAAGGAAGTTTTTCGAGTTTCCCAATAAAACTGCAGCTATTACTGGGTTGGATCAAAACCTGATAAAAAGATTTGCTGTTATTTTGCAAGCAATAACATCTGGTGAGAAGATCGATGTCATCAAATTTAAAGATTTTGCTCGCAAAACAGCAGAAAAGTACGTGGAATTATACGACTGGTACTACATGTCATTAACCGTACATAAACTATTAATACACGGAGCTGACATAATCGAAAAAAATGATATTGTCCCGATTGGGACTCTCTCGGAAGAAGCCTCAGAGTCTCGAAACAAAGATTTTAGGAGGTTCCGGGAACATCATTCGCGGAAAAGAAGCAGGCAAGATTCTAATCAAGATATCCTAAATATGCTTGTTGTTTCTTCGGATCCTTTCCTAAGTGCACAAAGGCCGAAGTTAGATGCCAAAAGGAAGATAACCTTTTTTGCTGAAACTCTCGACCTAATACAGTTTCCGGAAACTGAGTTCGAGTTTGTAGGTATATCCGATCTGGATTCTGACTCGGAATTGGAGTCCGACAACGAAAGTTGTAAAGAAAATTTGTAAAATTTAATTATTTTTCTTTATGTTCTTTTGTTATTTATGTTAGTTTATTGTACCAATATGTTTAGTTAATAATTTCATAAATTATAGTTTCAAATATGTATTTTGTATAATTGAATTTATTAGATATTATTTTTGTTACTTCTGTTTTATTTAAATTACCTATCAATAAAAAGTTTATATACAGTCTTTTTTTTTTCACATATTCTTAATATTTGGGGAAAAAGCATGCTTCCTAACGATGTTCTTAACTTTGACACAGTTCATGGATCGTTTTGAACAGTTTCATATGTTAAAATAAATAATGTTAGTACTATAATCCCCTATAAGGATATTATTATTATTATGTGTCCGGTTATGTTGTAATCATACTTTTAGGGTATGATCAATTAACAATTTCATTCCCCTATCTTTCAAAAAGAAGCGACAGCATGGGCACTTTGACACTGATATTCAACTATTTGGTATTGTTGGAAATCTTACAAGATCAAAAAGACACTACACACCTCTGTCTAGTCCTTCAGGTCTATAGGGGTGATGCTATTTTATGATAAGAGTTGTTAAAGCTCTGAATTCTTCAACTTAAACACTAAAAGGAACGTTTAAATATGTAAAAATAAATAAAAATATTTTGACGATTTTTAAAAAAAAAAAGGCATCTACAACCATTATGTAACGTATGTCAAAAAATCATAAATAATTAGTACTATAACCCCCTATAAGGATATTACGGTTATCGCTGCCGTTTTAGAGATATTTCGATTTTTCATACTAGCTCCATACAAAATTTTCGTAAAAAAATTATAATTCCTTCGTTTCTGTGCAGAATCAATTCTGGTGTCATTTTTGTATATTGTTATAACTAATAGAAGTGATATCCGGCAAAAAAACTCGCACTTGCAAAATAAAATGGCTAAGTCTATGAAAGCCGATTTTCAGCCCACCGTGCGGCGTTGCCACTTTTACAGGTCATTATTTGGTTTGAAAAATGCATTCTCTTTATTGTAATAAAATCATTTATTTTATTATTTTAACGGACTGATAAGAACTTGTAATACCTACTGAACAATTTAATGTGATAACCTAATCGCCACCCTGTATATAGGATTGCGTGTAACCTCTACGTCACCTGATGGTAAGCGATGATGTGGTCGAAGATGAAGCACGCTTACCTAGAAGTAACCTATTCACTCTTGACTTTTTTGCATTAAAAGCACAAATTATATTTATTTTACCACATAATATAATCAACCTATACAACGTGTAATTTAAAGGGTATATACATACCAAGTGCACAGCTTCTTTAGATGATAACAAACGATATAGCAAGGGTTTTGTAATCCTATGTCTACATGTGTGGAGCTTATTAGAAATTTCAATATATTGATACCAGAGGCCGAATTTTTCAAATTAAGAAGAACGAAGACAATTATCATTTTATTGGTAAGTGACGTGGAAAGTGTTGACCCTCATAGTGCTGTGACACGTTTGTTATTATTGGTATTCAAGAAACATAATTATGAAACCGATAATTTGGGGTCAATTCTGTGAGTCACTTATTTTGAGCTGAAACTTTGCATAGAGACTCCATACCAGGAGTTGTCTTCAGTCCTTTTGGATAGATATGGGGTTTCCGTTACACGTTGTATAATGGTGCCACTAATGGGTCACAGGTCTCTTCTAGGAAAATGTGCTCTAATACACCACGCGGAACCAGTGCGAGTTGGTAGATCCCACATATTTTCGGATTTTAGGTCCTATGACATGCCATTTTCCTCATTGCACCATGTTTTCTTCCCCGTTAAGAGAGCAGTTGTGATGAGGAAAATTACACGAAATAATGTGCCTGCCTGGGACCCATGATTTACAGCAACTCATGCCTCTAACCAGTGAGTCATTAAATAACACTTTTACGCGTAAATTTTTGTATTTTGTAAATTTAAACAAGATGAGTCCGGTGTTGACCATCCTGAGAAGGTGTTAAAAACAAACTCAGAGGTCAAAGTCTCTTTTGAAGTCCATACAATCTGTACTGGTCAATTTAAAATAAGAAACCAATTAACGAGGACGAGTATAATCCGAATGTTACTGTTACAAACGGTTCTCTGGTGACGTTCGTTGGAAAAACGGTATATTAAAACAAATAATATTTTGGCCCAGTTTTTAATGCGTCAATGGTCATAAGAAGAGTGAGTGTGTGAGTGATGACGATGAGTTTTTTTATGTAATGCATTAGGTAGGTAGGTACAATTTAAAAAAAATACAGTTTCTTTGGTATTTGTTTCAGAAATTTTAGATTATATTTAGGTTAGCATTAGAATGAGTAACTTGGTAACTTGAGATACAGATGTTTATAACCTACTAGCTTTTGCCCGCGACTTCGCGATCCCGTGGGAATTCCGGGATAAAAACTATCATATGTACTTTCCAGGGTCCTAAAATATTCTCATGCGAAATTTCATCTAAATCGGTTTAGCCGTTTAGGCGTGAAATGTTAACATACAGACAGACAGAGTTACTTTCGCATTTATAATATTAGTATGGCAGCGGCGTTCACAGGATTATGACACTGGGTATGCGGCGGAGTAGGTACTCGGTTACAAAAACTTTTTCTTTTATAGTATTTTAGCATAGCCGTTCCACATCCATACTAAGTACGGATGTGGAACTCAATTATTGTTTTAAGGCCCTGATATATTACATCATCAGCTTAGCCTTTTTCTAACTATATTGAGGTTAGCTTCCAGTCTAACCGGATGCAGCTGGGTATTAGTGTTTTATATGGAGCGACTGACTATCTGACCTCCACAATCCAGAACCTGGGTAACATATTTTTTTTTTTTTTTTTTTTTAAAGATGACTAGCAATGTGGGTACAATTCACATTACTAGCAATCTTGTTAACCCCTCCAACTAAGCTAAATATGCTTGTGTCTGGAGTGGGTTCACGGCAATAGTGTAATGGGTGGGATTCGAACTCGGGACCTGTCGATCACAAGTCTGACACCTTATCCATTAGGCTATTGACGCTTAAATACACCTTGCAGTGGCGTAGCGTGCCTTGGAGGGGCCCTGTATCAAAATTTGTTGGGGGGCCCAAATGAAGGGTAAACATTTATCGTAAAAAAAAAACTAAAATGCTTGCATTGCTCGAGTTAAACATGATTGTCTGGTAGTTTGAGTGCTTTAGGTATTATTCGTCAAATCACTTGGCCATTTTGTTTTTTACATTTCTGGAGTAAAAACTCTATAGGCACGCATGGCACTTTTCAACCGACGACAAAAAGAGGAGGTTATCAATTCGACGCGTATATTTTTTTTTTTTTTTTTTTAATGTATGATCATCGATTACTCGAAGACGGCGGAACCGATTTGGAAAATTCTTTTTTTGATTGAAAGGGTATACTTCGATATTGGTCCCATTTTCATAAACGTCAGGATCTGATGATGGGATCTTGGAGAAATCGAGGGAACTCTTCAAATATTATAGGCACACCTATGTCGTTTTGGGTATTTATTATAGTAACATGTGCAGTTGCTCTCAAAAAGTACCATTTGAGGAAGTGGAACTGATGATGAAGACCACAGATGGCCGACGAAACTACTCAATAATAAGTATTGAGTGGAATGCGATTCGATTACTTGAATATGGATGTTACGCACTTTATGCTCGTCACAATGCATATGGTGATGTAGAGCTGATGGTGAAGTACCAGGAGAACTCCTCAACAATTAACGGCCCAGCATTGGGAAAAGCAATATTTTGTGAAAGGTTATAAGTAGTTGATAATTAGGCTCTTGTAACTAGGTAAATTAAAAATAGACCAACTAAAAAGAGTGAAATAAAAAATTTTTAACAAAAAATTAAACCGACTCCCAAAAAACACTGCAAAGTGAAAAATAACTTTAATTTCGGAAGTCGGTGCCAAAAACGAAAATACAAAACTAAAGACACCGACTACCGAAATTAAAGTTATTTTTCACTTTGCAGTGTTTTTTGGGAGTCGGTTTAATTTTTTGTTAAAATTTTTTTTTACATTTATTTTTTCCCAGGAAGCACGAGATTAAGTGACATTGTGGATAATATTTTACAAATTTTTGGTTAAACAATTTAGGGGGCCCTTTAGCCCGGGGGCCCCTGTTGCCAGGGGGCCCTGTAGACTGGAGGCCCCTGTAGCCCGGGGTAATTGATACGGCTGATACGGCGGTAGCTACGCCCCTGACACCTTGGCTGGACAGTTGTCAGATTTTCTGGCTTCTGACTACGCGTAAAGACTACTAAAGATATATAAATAACAGCCGAGACCACCGGCTTAACGTGCTTTCCGAAGCACGGGGGGTATCACACACCCAACTTCCAAACTCCTGACCTACTGAGCTTTTAGAAAACACAAAAGCACTTTTTGACCAATCCGGGAATCGAATCTGTCGCTCATGCCCAGCAGTCCCGCTTGCGACCACTGGACCAACGACGCAGTCCACCAAAATACAATACAATAATTATACACACCAATTTATCATACAATTATGTCACTTTTCAATAACCCACACGACAACGATCCACATACGTTCTATTGTCACGGCTCTTATGCATGTTTAGACACGATAGGCGTGGCAAATATTGGCCATATACAGATTAGCTGTGGTCTACGGTTGATTTTGAAGTCGGTTAAAAAGTAGCCTATAGCCAGTACTTTCGAAGATTCGTGCGTTTATACAAACAAACGCCTTCGCTTATAATATTATTATAGGTATTAAAAGTTATTTTACTCGGTTCCTTAGGATCGTAGTGAACTTCCTCAAAAGTAGTTTAGTGGTAATAACGTAGCAGATATAGGTACCTATATGTACCAGAACGTTACAAACACGTTTAAAAATACTCGTGAACAGATTATTATATGAAAACTAGCGACTCGGCCCGGCTTCCCACGTTCTCATTCTGCTAATTCACACAAAACCTTAACAATTATTTATTATACATTAACCAAAACCTTCCTCATGAGTCACTCAAACTACTGGTGAAAACCGCATAAAATTCGATTTATGGCGAACTAACAGATAAACTGGTGGGGAGACTTTGTTTTATAAGATGTAAGAATATACTGAAATACGACTGTATTTCAGTATATTCTTACATCTTAAGTGCTGATAGTTTAACTAGATGCGACTGCATCTAGTTAAACTATCAGCACTTAAACTATTTTTCGCTCCTTACGTTTTTCTCCCTTTTATATCCACTTCCTCATGAGTCACTCAAACTACTGGTGAAAACCGCATAAAATTCGATTTATGGCGAACTAACAGATAAACTGGTGGGGAGACTTTGTTTTATAATATGTTAGAATATACTAAAATACAGTCGCATCTAGTTAAACTATCAGCACTTAAACTATTTTTCGCTCCTTACGTTTTTCTCCCTTTTATATCCACTCAAAGATAGACCTTTCAGTTTAATAAAAAAAAAATCCACCATCTCACCTGATGGTAAGTGATGATGTGGTCGAAGATGGAGCACGCTAACCTAAAAGTCACCTATTCACTCTTGACTTAAAGACACCTAGGTTATAGCTATCGGGAAACACAGACTCCGGCAGGGAATTCCACTCCTTAGCCGTACGCACAATGAAAGTATTCCCAAAACGTTTAGTGCGTATGGGTAACAATAGTATAGTTTAATAGATTAAAGATCTATGTTAATGATAAAAACTTAATATACTTTTTTAACTCATATGATGTGCAATGGCGGCCCTGTGGTTACAGGGACAGCTTACAAGCTGTAGGTCGTAGATTCGAACCCAGGCAAGCGTATTATCTTGTGTAATTTTAATCACCATTGCTCTCTAAACTAGAGTTTTACATCACAAACATCGTGAGCAGCGTGACAGCTTATAAAGTTATGAAATAAGTTTCTAAGCTAATATGGTCACTTACAGTATCATTAGAACTTAAAACGGGAACCATGTGTATTTATTGTTTTGAGTTTCCGATATTTCGGCACTGTTGCAAGCGCCATTATCACGGACGAACTGAGCCTTGCAACAGTGCCGAAATATCGGAAACTTGAAACATGTACACATGGTAAATTTCCCATTTTAAGTTCTAATTATTAAATTATGTGTGATATTAAAAGAACCTTAACGACCCTACAAACATTTCCCCAATTAGCACATAATAAGGTTACTTTTCACTATCCGACGTAGAATGACATATACTAAGTGCTTTAGTCACGGTGGTCACGCATGTTTACACACAATTGGCGTGACGAACTGTTCGGTATACACAGATTTGTCACGCTGCTGGGAACAATTACGAATTGGTAGTGTTTGTTTAGGCATTGTTTCGTAAATATTTAATCTTTTGCTGATTAGTGTGGGAATATTTGTGGCTACTGTGTGAACGACGGGTTTGGAAGTTTCCCTTGAACTGCAGAAAATACTGTTAGGTTTATGTATACTAACATTATAAAGAAGGAAAATTTGTTTGTAAGTTTGTTTGAGGGGGTAATCTCCGGAACTAATTATCCAATCCTAAATATTTTTTCATAGTTACTAAGGTGCATTATTGGTGAATCCACGCAGACAAAGTAGCGAGTCAAGTGCTTGTAAATGTATAGGTAAAGTTATTACCAATGTATGTGCTAGCATTTTTTTATGTTTTGTTTTATTATAACAATTTCATCCAATTTCAGGGGCTCTAAACGGAGGCTTTTAAACTTTTAAAAAAAATCTTCGTTGTAAGTAGTGGTTAGTTATTAAATTTCAATTAAGCCTTCGCCAATCTGTATTTAAGTTATGCTAATATTACATAACTATAATGAAAGTTTTTTTTAAATGATTACCATAATGTTATTTACTTTCATTATGCGTACAGCTGAGGAGTGGAATTTCCTTCCTGAGTCTGTGTTTTCTGATAGCTATAACCTGGGGGTCTTTAAGTCAGTGAATAGGTTACTTCTAGGTAAGCGTGCTTCATCTTCGACCACATCATCGCTTACCATCAAGTTAGATGTTGGTCAAACTAGAAGAGGCTTTAAGAATCAAAATATATAAACTGCGATGCTGCTAAGATACTCCATTCTTTTTTTTAAATTGTTGGTTGGCTCGCATTAGAGCCAGACAATTGACAATCCTACACATTCTGTACAGTGAAGTTAGATTTTATTTTAGTATCATAACAATAAAATTTGGCAAATCTAGATATAATGCAGTTTTTTTTATAATAGGCTCGCGATTGGCCAACATCTCACCTGATGGTAAGTGATGATGTGGTTGAAGATGAAACACGTTTGCCTAGAAGTAACCTATTCACTCTTGACTTAAAGACCCTCAGGTTATAGCTATCTGGAAACATAGACTCCGGCAGCAATATCTTCTAATTTCATTCTTTTTTGTTTTCTTTTCTCCCGCAAGTAATATTTACGTCTTCATACAAGATAAAAATAATAGCAATTAGTTTTTCCATGACCAACAACTGCACATTCAAATCATCTTTAATCTATCTTCTTAAGCCTAACTAAAATATTATTTGAACACATCATCGCACAACATCTCGCGTTTAACGAGGCAACAAATAATTTTGCTTGCTCACACAATCGCTGAGTAATCGTAAAACCGTAGTTATAATCATAAAATCATCGTAAATATTACGAGATTAAGTAACCGGTTGTATAGAACTAAATGTATTTTAACAAACTAAATAGGCGTTACTTACTTTTCTTTTTTTTGCAAATCAAGATAAAAAGAAATGGCCAAGGGCGAGTCAGACTCGCTCATGAAGGGTTCCGTAGTAACTACGCCAAATAACTTTGTTCTATTTTTGTTTAACAAAGTTATATTTGCGGATTTATAAAATATGCTATATATCAAAAACTGCTGACCCGATCTCGTTCAAAGCAATTTTCCTTGATAGTTTACATACACAGCATATTTTTTTTTTAGATTTTTAACAGAATACATCTACCTACCAAGTTTCATGTGTATAGTCTTAATAGTTTCGGAATAAAATGGCTATGACATACGGAAAGACAGACAGACTTGACGAAACTATAAGGGTTCCGTTTTTTGCCATTCGGCCACGGAACTCTAAGAAAAGAAACCCGCTCCACCTCCCGCTCTGGGTGGAGTGAGTGTGTCAGACTTGTACTGACTAAAAACTCACCCTATTCCTTTAGTTACCATTGTGTTTCATAGCCGCGGTATATTGTTAGAATATTCCTGCAACCCCGTCAGGCAATGGCCCTGTCAGGCCCCGTCAATGCTGCTGACTGGTCTTTGAGGCGCGAGTGGAACACGACGAGCAGTCGACACGGGCCTGGTCCTTACCGGACTTTGAGCTACCCCTGCTCACAGGCAATCTTTTTTAGAGATATATAGGATAACGCTTTGCCGATTCAATAAATAAAATAATATTAATGTAAGATTGTTTTATGTGCTAATGATTTAATAGCACCTATACGGAAATCTTTTGATTAGTTATTTCAGTCCATCCAAAGGTTATCTGGATGATATAGCTATCGGCTATCGCTGATGATAGGACAGTCATTGCACTATTAAGTATGCGTACCTAAATGATCTATTGAACTTCATAGCCGCGGTATATCGTTAGAATATTCCTGCAACCCCGTCAGGCAATGGCCCTGTCAGGCCCCGTCAATGCTGCTGACTGGTCTTTGAGGCGCGAGTGGAACACGACGAGCAGTCGACACGGGCCTGGTTCTTACCGGACTTTGAGCTACCCCTGCTCACAGGCAACCTTTTTTAGAGATATATAGGATAACGCTTTGCCGATTCAATAAATAAAATAATATTAATATAAGATTGTTTTATGTGCTAATGATTTAATAGCACCTATACGGAAATCTTTTGATTAGTTATTTCAGTCCATCCAAAGGTTATCTGGATGACATAGCTATCAGCTATCGCTGATGATAGGACAGTCATTGCACTATTAAGTATACCTAAATGATCTATTGTACTTATTTTGTTGCACCTATAATAAAGCAAATTCTATCTATGTGAAGTAAGTCTACAACTCATAAGTCGAGGCTGTTACCACTGGGCAATGCTGAGCATTTTAATGGCGTTTTAAATTTGCAGAATTTTAATCTCTGTTGCATAACTTGTATAACAAGCGAATGGTATATTAAGAAAGACTATTAATAATTATGAGATTATTAATTTGAACACCTCTATTTATAAAAACAAGTAAGCAGATCACGTATACAAATTATTTAAAGATCATTTAAATTTAGAATCTGATAATCCGTAAAGGATTTTTTTACGAATGATTATTAATTATATTTTATTTCTACACGAGTCATTCTAAAGTTTACGCATGTCACGTGTAAAAACATAATCGTTTCTAAAAATAACTCTAATGACAAGCTAAATGTATGGAAAATACATAGAAACATGGTAATATTTGCATAATAAATAACAACTGAATGGATACAAAATATGATGTTAAATACGTATGAGTCAAGATTGAACGGAGATTCCACTATTTGCCAATCCTAAAAATTTTTATTCACATAAAACTTCCAGCCAGTAGGTATGACTAACAAGTTTAACTAGCCTATAAATAACATTGCGGGAATGTTCTAACGAGATACCGCGGCCCCGGAACGCAAATGCAACTGAAGGAGCACGGTGGGTTTGTAGTCAGTAGAAGTCTGACACTCCATTCCTCTCCACTCACAGCAAGTGTATGTATGCTCCCTTATAATCCATAACGTAGTAAGTACCGCTCCTTTAGAATATATGTAGTTTTAGGCTAATTATTTTGAAAATAAAATTCATACATAATTTGAATGTCGTATTTATTAATATCTAATCAAAAGTCTAAAAACTAAGTTTCAAGTTTCTAGCTTTAAAAATGACGTAATTTCCATACAAACTTTCATCCCTTATTTCAACCCCTTACAGCCCTTTTTCGCATTAAAAAGCAGCCTATGTCCTTTCTCAGGCTCTAGACTATGTCCGTACCGAATTTCATTAAAATCGATTCAGTAGTTTAGGCGTGATTGCGTAACACACAGACAGACAGAATTACTTTCGCATTTATAATATTAAGTAAGGATTGATTAAAATACGTTCGATCGAGATGGTTGTCTAATTTAAAAGACCTTAGGACTCCCAACATTTCATCATTTCATGATTTTCCCATCCAGGAAAAAGAGACTATACATAACATAACACTGTCAGCCTATGTCGTTTCCACTGTTAGGACACAGACCTCCTCAATCTCGAGGGGGAATGGGCTGTAATCCACCACGCGAGCCCAGTGAGGGTTGGTGAATATTTTTTTTATAATTTATAGGCTTACCTTTGACCACACTCACCTGATGTTAAACGAGGATGTGGTCGAAGATGAAGCCCGATTGCCTAGAAGTAACCTATTCACTCTCCGGAACACAGTGCTGTATAAGTAATGGAACTAGGCTATAAATAACGTAAATATATATTCTCTTAATTATTTACTCTATAGCCAATTACACTTAGGTAATTAACAATGAGTAACACATAGATACATAGGTACAACTTCCTTATATGGGCCATTATTTTTTTCCAGGGCCCAAATTGACTAACTATGTCGTAAAAAATAATTTTAAAACATATTCGTTTTTTTATAATTTTTAGGTTAATTTAGTTTTATCAATATTTAAAGTAAACAGTACAGTCATCAGCAGCGACGTTTTTTTACTATTTATTGTTTTGTTCGATGTTAATACAAGGAAAGGAGTAGAAAAACAACAACTGTGTTACTTACTTAGAATAATCAGTTTTATTGGTAGGAAATTTTATATCAATTTTAAAAACCTATCAGACTTAAACTTAGACAAGAATTACAATAATCCTATAATGTAAAATCACAATCATCTCAGTCTAATATCTTATTTTTTAATTAAGTTTACCAATGCGTTACGTTATTTTAATTTAAGCTACTGTAATTTCTCAAAATATGCCTTAATAATAGCAATTTAAGCTCAATCTTTTTAGTATAGGTTGAAATATGGTAGATAAACAAAAAAATATAAAATTTGTGATGTTTGAAAATTATATTTAAGCTTTATAGCTCTTAACGTATTCAGGAAAAGAGGGACAGAAAAGTAATGCAGTAGTTGGATAAGTAAAACAGTGGTAATCTTATCACAACACTAGGTTTTTTTTCGCTTTAACTAATAGAAACGCTCTAGAAACAATAATAAAGTATTTTAAATCAAATAAAACTTCTCCTTAAAAAAAAAAACAAAATCCTCTCAAATTAACATTTTTAAACGTAAAATCTTTGTCTCATCAGTCTTATTTCTCAAATATATTTAATTGAACATCAAATTCGTAATACACACGTTTACCTTTCTTAAATATTTTAGGGTTTTAATTATACCGAGAGTTTCTTGAATAATGGAGGTTTTCAGCCTGGAATTTTTATGACATGTTCGCCAAAAATACGCCTGATAGCTAAACGGTCTTTAAGTTTCTTTATTCTGGAGTAATAGTTTTTAATAGCGTTAGACAAAGCTATGTATTTTTTGTCTCCGTCCTCCGACTTTTTTCCTTTTTGCCTTTGGTATCTTTTCTTGTATTTTCTTTTCAATTTCTCGTTTTATTCCTCCGACTTCTTATTTTGTCTATATAATGCAGATCTGTCTCGTCTTACTTGTCTTCTTCCTTTTGAACTTGGAGAAACCGGAGTTCCTGATTGTGGTGTTGAAGCCGGTGTATAATCTAGAATAACTTGCTCTCTTTTCTGACGTTCTCGAAGTTTCTTGTTTGCCATCTTCCATTTACGCTTTGCTGATCTATGTTCTCTCTCTGTCATATCCTTTACAAGTTTTTTAGTAGCAAAATACCTCTCAAGATGTTTTCTTTTAGTCTCAGCATTTTTACAGGGTCCTGTTTCAATTTTTTCCCTATAACGCTGTTGTTTTTCTGCCGGTGTTAACGCCATTATATTGAAAATAATATACTGTAACAAAATAACCCAATAATTAATTAAGTGAACTGTAAATTAGATAAATACACTTAGAAAACTGTTTACTTTCCAACTGCGTTATTTCTCGTGGTAACGCAGTGTAGTGGTAACGCAGTTGTAAAAATAACGTGTATTCTAACATTTGGGTCATATGATAATAAATACCTAATCATTTTTGATGACAGGCAAATATTTACTAAATCTATTACAAAACGCAATAAAAAAACAATTAAATATCTTAAAAACTCACCGTTTGTCGTCGGTAACTCAGCGGCCGCACAATAAACACACGCGCCTCTCCGGTCGACTCGCGCTCGACTGATGCGGCCAGCGTCAAGGCCACGAACACCCGCCTCACCCCGCCAGCAATTCACATTAAATCAAACTAACTTAGTCGAAAATATACTAAAAAAGCCGAATTAAAAGCTCAATTTTGCTTGGTAACACAGAGTACTTACGTTTTTTTCTTCAACAGGGACAAGACAAGAAATATTTCGTAAATAATACACGGTTAAAGGAAAGATAAACTTATTAGCCTGTTAATAAAGTTCATATTTATCTTAATTTCCGTAAATATTTTAATTTAATGGTGCCGTAAAGAGTTTTAATGTAATGTCAATGTATTTGAAGCGAGTTGCTTGCTGGGACAGCCGGATTTTGTATAAGATACGACTGAGTTACCGAGAAAAGCGAATGAGTTACCGTAATTTACGTCAAATTATAACATTTTTCACTAATGTTTATGTCTTCTTAGAAGGGTATTATTATTACGTTTCTACCAATAGCGATTTTATTTTAGTAATCATAGCTTTTTTTAATGTAATAGGTTCTGTTCTTGAGAGACCGATTATGGGCCCCCCAAAAAAATAATGGCCCATATGCGTGAGTTTATTTCCCGTGTTATTTGTTAAACTCTAGGTTCTATCTCTATCTTAATATTATAAAAACTTTTTACCAAAAAATTAAACCGACTCCCAAAAAACACTGCAAAGTGAAAAATAACTTTAATTTCGGTAGTCGGTGTCTTTAGTTTTGTATTTTCGTTTTAGGCACCGACTTCCGAAATTAAAGTTATTTTTCACTTTGCAGTGTTTTTTGGGAGTCGGTTTAATTTTTTGGTAAAAAGTTTTTATTTCACTCTTTTTAGTTGGTCTATTTTTAATTTACCTAGTTACAAGAGCCTAATTATCAACTACTTATAACCTTTTACAAAATATTGCTTTTCCCAATGCTGGGCCGTTAATTGTTGAGGAGTTCTCCTGGTACTTCACCATCAGCTCTACATCACCATATGCATTGTGACGAGCATAAAGTGCGTAACATCCATATTCAAGTAATCGAAACGCAATCCACTCAATACTTATTATTGAGTAGTTTCGGCGGCCATCTGTGGTCTTCATCATCAGTTCCACTTCCTCAAATGGTACTTTTTGAGAGCAACTGCACAAGTTACTATAATAAATACCCAAAACGACATAGGTGTGCCTATAATATTTGAAGAGTTCCCTCGATTTCTCCAGGATCCCATCATCAGATCCTGACGTTTATGAAAATGGGACCAATATCGAAGTATACCCTTTCAATCAAAAAAAGAATTTTACAAATCGGTTCAGCCGTCTTCGAGTAATCGATGAACATACATTAAAAAAAAAAAAAAAAAAAAAAAAAAAAAAAAATATACGCGTCGAATTGATAACCTCCTCTTTTTGTCGTCGGTTGATAAAGAGGTAGAGTTTGCAGGAAATAAGCACGGCGGTCTTGGAGTTTCTCGCCGGTTCTTCTCCATAGAAAACGACCAATTCGAACCGTGCACTAACTTCTGACGTTCTATAAGTGACTATGTAGGCCTATGTAAAAATTTTAAGAAGATTTGGTTTAAGAATACGTACAGAACAAACTTTCAATCATTTATTTTTATTAATACAGGTATATTTTAATATAGAAATACACGTGTTTTCTTTAATGAACGAATCATAAAGACAAACACGAATACGCTCGCTAATATTACTAAACTCCATGACGTCATTACGTCTCCAACCACATCCAAGCCCAATGTTTACATAACATAAATTCACACATACAGGTTTCCTGTCTCACTGCAAATAATGACAAGTATTTAATAATCACACATTGGTCGCTGTTGGTCCCAGCCAGCGTTGCCATCCGTCCGGGTTTTCCCGGATTTGTCCTAGTTTGGAGAGCGTCCGGGGGCGTCCGGGGGATTTTCCCAATAAGCGTCCATAAAACCCGGACACACATTGGTCTTACGGGTACCAAAAAGCACGATCTCTATTATTAATTTCCTATGGTATTTCATCTCATTGTTTATGTTACGTTGATTAAATGAAAAGGAAGAGACTGTTATTAAAAAAGTTGTAAAGCTCTACAATGAAAAAAAAAATTTGAGACTTTTGATGCCTACACATTCCACTAAATTTTACGACCATTCTTTTACGGTGCAGGCTATTCGGTTGTGAAATGCTTTGCCGGTGTCAGTAAGACAGGCACAGTCACTCGCTGCTTTTAAAAGCTCGGTTGCCAATCATTTTCTTTCTTCAGATTCTGCTCCGACGCTCGCCCGCGACAGTCGTGCCGCTCCGTGCTCTCGATCGTTCCGTGCCTGAGTCATCGCTCCGTTCGTCACGCCCGCCGTGACGTCACTCGTAGTCGCCGACTACGACGCCTGGTCCGGATCCGCCTTTTTCGAGGCGGTGAAGGATATCGTGCTTCTCTAACAGAGATTGTCAAAACAATTTGGTTTGGCCCCTTCAGGGTAAAACCACAGTTTCGTGGTCCTTGGTTGGAAACCTCACGGTGTCAACAATACCAAGGGGGTGCTGACCCGACGCACCCGCTGATCCCCTTCAGGGTGAAGCAGTCAATTGGAGTCGAGTGCTAGGTTTTGGCCTTGGGGGATCTCCTAGTCAAACCTAGTTACTGAGTTCTCTTCACAGCATACACACCTAGTGTCGGTTGGGTGTATCTACCCCTTCGCACTAGACCCAATAGGGCCCGGTACGCACATTGAGATTGGCGACCGGATTACAAGCTTAGGGCACACCATTAGGCACACACCTCCCTGCTATCCCCGCAGGGAGCGAACTCACCTCCGGGTCATTCCCGCCCGGAGGGTTAGGCAAATAGGGCCCCTCAGGCCACATCAGACGGCAACACAGCTACCGAGTTTGTCTGGGTTTCTCTTCTCGGTAGCGAAGTGTTAGGAGAAACTCCGGGGCAGGGCTCTTTGGGGACCGTCTGCTCGGGGAGCTCACGTTTGACGTGTCTCCTCGAGGCGCTTATGTTAGGGTTAGGAGATTAGGATGCCCACCTCTGTCGCCTCCAATATGGAGGACAGGATTGAGGATCTCGTGTCCAAAGTAGATTCCCTAACGGTTCGGTTAAATAGAACAACCGATATATTAGGAAAGATCCTATTTGAAAACCCCGCCCTACAAAGGAAATATGAGGAGGAGATTGACTCCTTACCCCCCGCGGTGTTTCCCTCCCCACAGCCAGATTTAGGTCCCACCCCCGCGCCCAACGCAGATAGGTCCCCCTCCCCCCCAGACGTCGAAATGGACTCTGAGGAGGAGGAACAAGAAAAAGAGGGCTCGGAAGGCGAGCGCTCGGAGCGCGCAGAGAGCATACACTCTGAGCGCTCGGAGCGAGCGGAGTCTGAGCACTCCTCCGACCAAACCTCTTCCTCCGACGAGTTTATCCTCGTCGAGGGAAAGAGGAAGAAGAGGTCGCAGGCCTCGTCCTCCACTCAGGCCCCTAAGGCCAAGAAACTCTCCCCTCCCGAGCCAGCACGCTTAGTGCAGAGCCAGCCCTCCTCTTCCTCGGCCACTAGGCCCAGCCCTACCCACACCCCAGTCGTCAGCGCCTCAGTGCGCAAGACCATCCCTCCCCCACCCATCTTCATCCATGACAAGGGGGCTTGGACAAACGTGTCCAAAGCGTGTGGCGAGCAACGCATCGCCTACACGAATGCCCGCGCCGTTCAGAACGGCATAAAAGTAGGGTTAGCGACAGCTAACGACCACCGCGCGCTTTCGAAGCTACTCAAGGCTCGAAATATCCCCCACCACACTTATACGCTCCATGAGAGCAAGCCCGTTCGGGTGGTCCTCTGCCGGATCCCCAGTGAGATCCCCACCACCGAGATCGTCTGCGACTTAGAGTCGCAGAACATCCCGGTGATTGAGGTGCACCGTATGCACGGCAGAGGTGGCAGGGCGTCTAACAACGTCCTCGTCATCTGCCACCCCGTCTCCGAAGGTCCCCACCCCATCTTTGCGCTGAAGACTGTATGCAGTCTTTCAGGAATACTCATTGAGAAGCCACACAAAAGTGGCACGGTAGGCCAATGCCACCGTTGCCAGTTATACGGCCACGCGCAACGGAATTGCTTCGGCAAACCCCGGTGCGTAAAGTGCCTGGGCGATCACGGCACCGCGGAGTGCAGTCGCCCAAAAGATAGGTCCCAGTGCCCAGACCCGCCCAGCTGCGTGCTGTGCGGGCAATCCGGCCACCCCGCCAACTACCGAGGCTGTCCGAAAGCCCCGAAAACCTCCGCCCCTAAACTGGCAACGCGCGCTAGCGCACGCCAGGGACGAGAGTGTCCTACACTCTCGTCTGAGCTCCCCCAGACCCTCAGTCCCCAGCGTCCAACTCCTTGGACGGCGGCGAATCACGCCCAAAACTTCCCGGCACTAAGGCCGAAAGTCCCTGGGCTGATGGATCAACCCATCATGCCCTCCGCTCCGGTTGTTGTGGCTTCTCAGCCCCCACCTCCTCCCCAGTCACTCCCTCGCTCGGATGAGCCGGAACTCGATGCGTTCCTCATCCTTGGGAAAACATTCAGTTTCTTCCAGTCCCCCCGCGCCATCCAAATGGCAAAGGAGGTCGTGGCCTGCAAAAGCATTGAATCCCTGATTCAGGTATACTATAAGTATCCTGATGTAAAAAGCCATTTTGACAACCTTTTTAAACAGCCATAATGTATAACACGGCTAGTAAGAGATTAAAGCCCCGATCCCTAAAGCTAGGTTACTTCAATGCCAATGGCATCACTAATCAACGGGACGAGATCGCGACTTTCCTTCGCGATCATAGTCTCGACATCCTTCTGGTCCAAGAGACCTTCCTCAAACCCCACCTTAGGGATCCCAAGGTAGCCAACTACCGGCTAGTTAGGAACGATAGGACTAGATGCCACAGAGGTGGCACTCTAATATATTATAGGAACTCCCTGCACTGCATCCCTATGGATCCGCCGCCCCTTGCCCACTTAGAGGTATCCGTTTGCCGGCTAGGCATGACGGGCCATCCCTCTATCACAATAGTATCCGCGTATCTCCCACCGCACAGCGACGTAGATTCAAATTCTTCGATAAACGCCTCACTACGAAGCGACCTTACAGCCCTTCTTGACATGAGTGACTCCGTCCTTATAGCGGGGGATCTCAATGCCAAACATCCCGCATGGTGTAGTCGTATTACCAACCCCCGTGGGAAGGTACTATACGACCTTTGCACACCTCTCCACATAGATATCATAGGTCCTATGCGGCCTACTCATTATCCGTTCGAGCCATCCCACTTGCCCGACGTACTCGACATTGCCCTCCTGAAGAATGTGAACTTACGTTTGCACTCTTTAGAGACGGTAGACGAACTTGACTCTGACCATAGACCGGTGATCTTGGAGTTAACTCCGAGATCGGGTCCCTATGACCCTAACCGCCCCCCTCCCACACAGGTGATCACTGACTGGAGGAAAGTAGGCGAATTGCTGAAATCCAACACGTCTCCTCACCTGGACAAGATCCCCGACCACATCCAGTCCGCCGCCGACACGACGGCTGCGATCGACTCACTCACGGAGCACGTACAATCTGTCTTGAACGACTGTTCAAAGGAGATTCCGGTGTCAGAGCACTGGCGCCGGAAACTCCCGGACGATGTACGGGCCCTGCTGACTGAGAAGAACGCAGCAGTCCGTGCCTACAGATCTTTCCCCTGCCAGAATAACAAAACTTTCATGCGGTACTTACAGCGCAAAGTAAGTAACAGCATCAGAGAGTGGCGTGAAGCCGGCTGGGACAAGACCCTGAGCGAACTGGAACCCACCCACCATGCCTTCTGGCAACTTCAGCGGAATATGCGCGCCACTGAGGTTGCCTCAATGCCTCCCCTTATCCGCCCGGACAAAAGCATTGCCTTCGACGACGAAGACAAAGCCGAATGCCTAGCCGACAGCCTGGAGGCACAGTGCTCTCCCAGCTCCCAACCAGTCGACCCAGCCCACCTTGCCCACGTGGATGCTGAGGTCGAACGTAGATCTGCCCTACCCCCTGTCGAGGACCCTGATGCTCCCCTCCCCCCCGTCACGGAGGACGAGGTGGAGGAGATCATCAAGAAACTCAAACCTAGGAAAGCTCCCGGGACTGACAGACTGACCACTAGGGCACTTAAACTCCTCCCACGTACGATAATAGTCCTACTGACTGCCATCTTCAATGGCGCCTTGTCCAACAACTTGTTTCCACAAGCTTGGAAAGAGGCTATAGTGATAGGTATCCCAAAACCCAAAAAGCCCAAGAACCTCCCGACTAGCTATAGACCCATTAGTCTGCTCAGCGCCCTCGGCAAGGTCTACGAGCGGATTATTCTTAATCGGCTCAAGGACTTTGTCGAGGCCAAGAGCCTAATCCCTAACGAACAGTTTGGCTTTAGAGCCCATCATTCCAGTGTCCACCAAGCCCACCGCATCGTAGAGCACATTAGCGGCCGCTTTCAACGCGGTCTGGTGACGGGGGCCCTATTCTTTGATATAGCGAAGGCTTTCGACAAAGTCTGGCACAATGGCTTAATTTACAAGCTTTACCAACTAGGTGTACCGGACCGTCTCGTGCTCATCATTCGAGACTTCCTGTCGAACCGCTCCTTCAGATATCGTATCGAAGGAGCGCTTTCCACTCCCCGCCCTATCAGAGCCGGCGTCCCTCAGGGCGCCGTGCTCTCCCCCCCACTCTTCACGCTATTCACTAGCGACATCCCCAAAAAGCCCCCAGTAGAGTTATCCCTGTTTGCCGACGACACGGCCATCTACTACTCGGGACATAATCCCGTTAGCATCGCTCATACCCTCCAGACCTCAGCCAACGCACTAGGCGATTGGTTTAGGAAATGGAGGATTGAGGTAAATCCCGACAAAAGTCAAGCAGTCCTGTTTCGCAGGGCTCGCCAGCATAAACAATTCACCCCCCCACGCCCGATCACTATGTTCGGCAAGCCAATCCCTTGGGAGAAGCGAGCCAAATACTTAGGTGTGATCCTCGACCAGTTCCTGAATTTCAGTGAGCACATAAAGTCGGTTCGCTCGCGAGCCGCTTACGCTCTCGGTAGGCTCCACGCCCTGCTGAATAAACACAGCAAGCTCTCCCTTAAATGTAAAATCCGAATATACACGACATGCATACGTCCTATCATGACGTATGCCTGTCCGGTGTTTGCTCATGCCAGTCCCAATCAGATCCATAGGATGCAAGTCGTTCAGAACCGTTTTCTCCGAAAGGCCACGGGCGCGCCCTGGTTCTGTAGGAACGAGGATCTCCACGTAGACCTCAAACTCCCGACCATAAAGCAAGTGTTGAAACGCATGTCAGTGCGTTACTTCACCTCTGCTGAGACCCACACTAACCCCCTGATCGTATCGGCCGCCCGATACAGACCCTCCAAGATTTCTCGGGTTCGTCGCCCGCGTATCATCCTAGACGAGCCTGACGACCCCACCACCATCCGACAAGAGAGCAGTAGGGAAACCAGCACTCTTAGAAAACACATATACAGAACGCGTTCCTTATTCCGGCCTCGCCGACGAGGCCCATCGCGACGTCCGCGTACCTGTAATGAAAATCCTCCCCGACCTTTGCCAAACGAGCCAGCCCGCGATGCTGAGCCAGTAGCAATAAATACTCCCGTAAATAATATGACCCAGCCTGTCCCTTTGCTGCCCTCCCAAAATGACCCCGCTATGCCGAGGCCCGTACTCCACAGGGAGTGCCCTTAGCGTGCGGTCATTAGTTTTTAAGTATATTTTAGTTTGTAAGCCCTGGCTGGGGGCCTTTAATTTATTAGAGGTCACCACAGGAAAGTCCGGTTAAGTAGACTCACAGCCTTAGTGTGCTGATCTACAAGTGGCCATACCTAAAAAAAAAAAAAAAAAAAAAAAAAAAAAAAAAAAAAAAAAAAAAAAAAATCATTTTCTTTCAAATTTATGATTATTTCTTTGTTTTTCTCCACACGATGATAAAGAACACATTACATTAATATATTTTATATAATTATGTATTGTATTTATATATATATATATATACTTATATATTTCAAATAGTTTTTTTTCTCTTATGAGTATTTGTAGTACACTAATTTAGCCCTCCCCAATTTCAATTAAAGCTTTTAAAGTCCTTCCAAAGGTTGTCTGGAAGATATCGTTCTCAGCGATAAGACCGCCATTGTAACCAAAGTTATAGAAATAAGCTTATGTAAGTGTGTTCCAATTTTTGGTGTACAATAAAGTATGTTCTCTCTATCTATCTATCAATGTTATCACTTTATCAGTAAATAAGATAAGAACCATAAATTAAACATCGTTATTTTTAGGTTCAAATTAAAAAATGTATTTTTCTACGGTGTCCGGGGAAAAACTGTGATTTTACCCAAATGTCCGGGGTTTATAAATCTTTGTCTGGGGGCCGGCAAATTTGGTGATGGCAGCCCTAGCTCCCAACTGTCATATGTACATCTTTGACAGTCGTTACCGTAACGACTGGTTACGGGTATTTCAGAAGCCAGAAAAAATTACACCAGCCTTGACCAGGAGTATTGTGTAACCCGGCTACTGGTTTGTAGCAACCAGCTGCTTCTGGTTAGAAAGCCAACCCCCACATCCATACTAATATTATAAATGCGAAAGTAACTCTGTCTGTATGTTACCTTTTCACGCCTAAACCGCTAACCCGATTGAGATGAAATTTGGCACGAGAATAGTTTAGGACCCTGGGAAGGACATAGATTTTTATCCCGGAATTCCCACGGGATCGGAAATTACGCGGGAAAAACCTCCCACGCGAACGAAGCCGCGGGCAAGAGCTAGTAGTTAATAAAAATAAATTAAATGTTGGGAAAAGGCTAAGCAGATGATGATAGGATTAAGGAAGCCAATAGAAAGTGTCGAGGAATACCTCCTTTGAATGAGGAATGCGGTAGAACAACTACTATAGTCTACTTCTATTTACCAGTAGACGATTTTCATTCATAAAAAATTAAATAAATCAAGGGGGTCTGAAATACCTCATCACATTTCTACAAGAAACCTGTTTTTTTTTTTAATGAATATTATTTTTTATTCATTTGTTTTATGTAGCATTACTCTGAATCAGCAATACCGTCTCACACTTAGCCGTTTTTTATATGCTTAAATGTAGGTAACTGTTACCGATTTAAGAGGAAATCCTGATGATTACGTATCCAACGAGGATAAATTTAACAAACTGTGCCGGATTCAAGAAACCGGTGTGCAAAAATTAGGCATGACTTACAACGGTATACTACTTATACTTATAATGTCACTTGTTACATGACTTAATTTCAATGTATATACAAGTGCATGGCTTCTTTGGATGATAACAAACGATATGGCAAGGGCTTTGTATTTTTTTTTTCGAATTTTTTTTTTTCGAACCGTGCACTAACTTCTGACGTTTTATGAGTGCCCAATTTAGGCCTATGTAAAATAAAAACAATTTTGATTTGATTTGATTTGTAATCCTAAGTCTACGTGTGTAGAACTTATTACAAATTCCAATACACTGATACTAGAGACCGAGTTTTTCAAATTAACCCTCTGCGACTGATGTGGTAGTCCAACAGACACCATGAAATATTAAATTCTGTTTATTTCCGTTAATTTTCAAACTTCAGCGCCGGTGCTTTTAGTACCTTACTGTAGTGAGCTCGCGCGTTGGTCAAGGCGCGGCGGGCGGTCGCAGTGAGCACGCGTGTGCGAAGCGGAGGGAAGGTGTCCAGGAGACCACTATGTCAGCGTTAAGGTAAGTGTCTTCTATACTACCACCTCAGTAAAATGGTTATGTTATCATAGTGTCTCCTAAACAACCACATCAGTAAATAAGTTTTAAATTTCCAATTTCTAATACTATTCAATTAATACTTAGCCAAATTAAAAAAAAATCACTTATAGAGTTTTGTGTTATGACTGAGTTGCAAAGGCGAAGTATAGTATATGTCGAAGTAGTATCTAAACTCCACGCGGGTGAACTCGCGGCGCAAACTGTATATCATTTAAAATATATAGGTATATCTTATTTTTCTTATTTTTAGATGGCAGACTCAAGTAACAACGCTAGGTACTTCTACTCGTAAGAGAACGTCGGCTGAAACTTTCGTGGGTCATGAAGACCATATATTACAGTGGCTAGAAGAGGAAAGTGATATTGATGATGAAGTTGAAAATCCTACTTTTCCTTTTTTTACGAAGATGATATAATTTCATATGAAGAAGACCCACAGCCAAATGTAGAAGCACAACAGGAACCTGCTGCATTCGTCGAACGCCAACGATCTTCAGACGAGTCACAACAGTGCCAAAACCAAATAAAGTCATGTTGTTGATTTCTTCACCTCATCACATTCAAGAAATAGGTAATGATACAGGAAAATCAATTATGATTACAGACTATAATCATACATAAGGTGGAATGGACGAGGTGGATAAGAAATGCTCTATTTGTTGTTGCAGCCGTAAAACTCGTCAGTGAGTGGATTCTGGACAGGGCAGGCATAAATAGCTTTGTACTGTATTAAAATTGTTCTGACAGTGATGGCAAAATGAGGATAGGAACCTTTTTTATTGAATATGGCAAGAGATTTAGTGCTAAATCATATGAAAACCCGAGTATACAACGAAGGATTGCCAAGGGAGCTGCGAATGACTGTCACTAGGATTTTAGGCAAGAATCTCCCCCCTCCACCACCACTAGTTCGTTCTGTTCCACCAAGTGTCAGAAAACTTAGCTCTATTTGTCCAACAAAAATAAAAAGGCAGATGAAATACTGTTGCTGATTGTTCGAAGCCAATTTGCCTTCAGTGCTCCAAGCCACTATGTGATAATTGTCAAACAAAGCTGTGATTTGGAGACTGTCTAATTTTGTAGTCAACCAACGAATGTATCTCATGTTTGCTAGACTGATTACTCTAATTGTTAATTTTAAAAATGTAAAATGTTAAATTTAAAAAACGTTGATTTTGTAATTTTTCTATGTCATTAATGTTTAAGTAGTGATTCAAAGACTGATTTATGTGAAGTCAATAAACACAATTTAATTTAAAAAGTAGACATTGTATTATTTATTTAAAGTAAAATTCACATAAAAAATAGGCTATTAATTAAATACAAATCAATAAAATAGCTGCAGAATTTAATTCAATAAAAATATTTGCTGTTAAAATGGTGTCTGGTGTACTACCACGTCAGCACAATAGTAAAAATTGAACCACGTCAGTCGCAGAGGGTTAAGAAGAACGAAAAGAATTATCGTGAAATTGGCAAGTGACGTGGAAAGTTATTGACCCTCGTAGTGCTGTGACACGTTTGTTATGATTGGTATTTAAGAAATATATGAAACCAATAATTTGGTATCAATTCTTTGAGTCATTTATTTTGTGCTGAAACTGTGCATAGAGACTCCATACCAGATGTTGGCTTCAGCCCTTTTGGATAGATATGGGGTTTCCGTTACACGTTGTATAATGTAACTTTATCAGCAACAATCTATATTATATGTAATTATAATTGTATTTTTATTGGTCTTTTGATCAAGTAGTCGCGGGTTGGAAGCGGGTCACACTATTGTCGTGAACCCACACCAGACACAAGTATCTTAGTTGAGTTGGAGGGATTTATTATATACGTATATACAACGAGTAACAGAATAGGTAAACGCAATTCCTGAAAGTAGTTGGTTCAGAATCGGCATCTGAATCGATTTCCGTCATAAAAAAATAGGTGTTAAATTTTGATGGAAAAATCTTTCATTTACTTTGAAATGGAAACACAGTCATCATCATCATGAAAAATTAATACAATCTTTAATTCAAGGAAATTGTGTGCGTGTCGCGTCGGCCGCTAACATTGCATGAGTATATGCGTCTGCGTAAGGATATTGTATGACTATTTTTAAAAAAATGTCTAGGTTTGGTTTCAATTTATTTAGTTACGGATGTTGTTTTAGATTTATAATTTAATATTCTAATTGGGGTGCCTGGTGTATTGCGCTTAATCTGTTACAGATTGTATTAACAAGATGACAAGTAAGAATTCTACACACATTGCTAGATCATAAGATAGACACCTTAGCCTTAGCATCGATCACAAAAAAAAACATCTTCTCAATGTACTACACTTACCTAAGATTCTTCACCATCCTATTCTCGCTGGGAAGATCGAGGAAGTCCAGGAGAAACCGCAGTCGCTCCACGATCTCTCTGGTCTCCATGCCAAAGATCCAACCGAAGTACATCATGGTTTCCTTGATGGTGAACTCGCCATACAGCGCAATCTCCTGGGGCATGTAGCCTACTCGCTTGCCGGGGACACCAGAACCTAGAAAATATGGGGAATGTTAGAATACGAGCTTATAAAAAGACATTTAAGAGAACAATGTCTTTAAATGATATTTATTTTAAGTTCGTGAAGTCCAGTCACAGGTTGTGTGGAAGATATCGTTGTTAGCCATAGGATTGTCATTGCTACCATGTTTAATAATTTTGTTAAACACACCTGTGTTTTTTAAATTATTGGTTTCGAATAAGGTATATTCAATCTATCAATTGTATATTAAATAACTGTTTCCTGCCTCATCTTCACAAATGCTGACAACCCTGAGAAGAAACACCGAAACGAACGCAGAGGTCAAAGTCTCTTTTGAAGTCTATACATTCCGTTCTAATAAAATAATATGAGAATCATGCCAAATTTTATGAATTTAAGTCAACGGAATGTACATTATAGGTTTTGCATCCTTTGAAGATTGGAAAAATATGCGAAATATACGGTCACATCGTTTGATCGCACTGACTACGAATTAGGGGCAATATTTTTTTTTGCAATAAATAGAACCGACTTCCATATCAAAACACTACAAAGCCAAAAATTACTTTAATTTCGGTAGTCGGTGTTATTGGTTTTGTATTTTTTTTTTCACACCGCCTTGCGAAATTAAAGTTATTTTTTGGCTTTGTAGTGTTTTGATATGGAAGTCGGTTCTATTTTTTGCTAAAAAGTTTTTTTCACGCTTTTTAGTGGGTCAATATTACATAAAAAAACTTCCCCAAATGGTACTTTTCAAAAGCAACTGCTCAAGGTACTATATAGAATATAGAAATACCCAAAACGCTATAGGTGTGCCTATAATATTTGAAGAGTTCCCTCGATTTCTCCAGGATCCCATTATCAGATCCTAATTTCGTAACAATGGGGAAACGCATAATTAATTTTCCAAATCGGACTAGCCGTCTCCGAATTATGAGGTGGATACTTACATGAAAAAAAAAGTTCAAGACGAACTGAGAACCTCCTCCTTTTTTTGAAGTCGGTTAAAAATGGTGAACCAGTAGCATTTCTAGGTCTTACCTTTAGTGCCAGGCTTGCCCCCGAGCACCCAAATCTCTCCGCCGTTAAGTTTCCGCCTGCCCACGATGCAGGATAGAAGCGTCGTCTTACCGCACCCTGACGCTCCGAGAAGACCGTATCTGTAAACAAGAAAACAATTTAATGATACGATATTAATACTTTACTTATATGCTAAGGAGCGTACTGCTAAGGAATTCCCTGCCGGAGTCTGTGTTTCCTGAGAGCTATAACCTGGGGATGTTTAAGTAATCTTTAAGGATTCTAAGGACCTTAAGGGACCTTTTGGGATCAAATGGCCTTAAGGATCTTTAAGAGTGAATAGGTCACTTCTAGGTAAGCGTGCTTCATCTTCGACCACATTATCGCTTACCATCAGGTGAGATCGCAATCAAACGTAAGCTCAAATCGCTGCCAAAGATCGCAGTAAATCAACAAAAAAGGCATAATATGCCTTTTTTGTTGATTTACTGCGATCTATTATATGTATATGGGTTTTTAATCTGACCCTCGGACTCTCCTAAGAAACTTGAAAGTCTTAGTAAAAACCACCTACACATGTTAAATAGCTGTTCAGAATAGATTACTATGAGGTTTACCAAACGAGATTTGATTATAGTGCATACTTGGGAGTTCATCAATAAAATAATGAGGAGGCAACACTTTCATGTTTATATCAAAATCATTAGCGTTAAATTGGTACCCATATTACTAAAAATATAGCTTTCGCTGACATCCTTTAAAAAATCCAAATGCACAACCAATTAAATCTCAAGCGATCACACTCGCTCTTATTTCCGAAACCATCCGAGATCGCAACGTAACGCTCGGACGCTTGCGCTTGCGCATGAGCAACACACGAGGACGAAGCATTGCGAAACAACCACCACTTACATTCTATTCCGTACCAGACCATCTAGCACATGCAGTTACAAACATTCTTATCCCGTCATCATAAGATCGAAAATTACTTGGCAGAAGTCACAGCACGGACATCGGTTTCTTCATTGAAAAAAATTGCAGTGTAATTGTATCTTGTGTCATTGTGATAAGGTAGGTTTTCCCTTGACTGTAGTTATAGGACGGACTGTCAGTTTCTTCATGTGTTTAAGGAAAAGACGTTATTACAGTTTGTAGAGGAAGGCGACAATTGTGCAGGCAGCGGCTGTGACTTGTTTCTCATTGGTTAGGATGTCTCTATTTGCTTAGAGATTGGTCGTCATGGTGTAACGGAAGGATAAAGGATTGCGTATGCAAAGCTACCTTGGTTGTCTCTGATTATATTATACTGGGCTTGAGACCTCGACATCTTCCCAGATAATTCCAAGCTAGCTAAGTATATAAGAATCAACTTATTTTTTTTTTTTCATAATGAGAACTAGCATTGTGGGTACAATTCACATTACAAGCAATCTTATTTCTAACTAAGCTAAATATGCTTGTGTCTGGAGTGTTCACGGAAATAGTGTAATGGGTTGGGTTCGAACCCGGGACCTCTCGATCACAAGGCCGACACCTTAGCCATAAAGCTACTGCCGCACATTTGTAAGTACATGACAGACTAACTTACTAGACTGGACTCAATTCTTTTATTATTTACTTTATCCAATAATCAGAGCCGGATTAATCCTGTCAGAGGCCCTAAGGAAATGGCATTCTCGAGGCCCCTTTTCTTACTTTGACTGACCAAATCGTGTGTGAACTGAGGAAACGCACATTAAGGGCTGTGGTTTTTAATATATTTGTTTACTTATTCCCAGATTTGTTCTAAAATTGTTTTAATGCTACTACTAAATCTAACAATTTGTATTTTGTGAGATAACAGTGAGGTCCCTAAGTTCACACGCATATCAAATTCTCATTCGAAGAAACATGTTTTCTTGGTGCGTGCACTGGGGCTGGGCCCCTAGTTGATGCGGGGCCCCTGGGCAGTTGCCTACTCCGCCTAATGGTTAATCCGGCCCTGCCAATAATAAAGACCAACTGTGTTCTCAAATCATGCAAAACTAAAGAAGTTTACTTTCCAACAAATTCTGACAAATAATGACAACATTGATAGATAGCATAAATATTTAAGTAAGATGATGAGATCTCAATGATAAGATTTAGCCGCCGTAGCCGAAATCGGTTAGAAGGACTATTTCTATTATTAAAGTAAGTAAAAATCCCATGTTTACTTATTATTATTTACATAATGGTTTTCCTATAAGGTCATGGTGTTAGCGCCTATGTGTCATTTCGTTAATGGTTTTAATCAACTGACCTACACGATACTTAGACTAGTCGCAAAAAACTTTAAGATATAGGTAAGTTTTTGTAACATACCAATACTTATTTTTTGCTCCTTGATCGATTTATTTGAAGACGTCAATGGAAGCTATAAATATAATAATTATATCAATTCTGTTGTGTATTAAAAATACTATAGAAAAAATACTTCGTACTCGTGATTTTTTTACTTATTCATGGATAAAACCTAACGGAAAGATTTCATGACGCGTCTGCGGAACCATGGAAATTTCCAGTAATTGGCTTGCATAAAAAGTAGGCAAAACAGAAGTATGGTTTAATAATATTTGATTATCATGATCTGCTGTCTTTTCCCAAATATGTTGGAGCCGGTTTCCAGTCTAAGCAGCTGAGTACTAGTGTTGTACATGGAACCACTGCCTACCTGACCTCCAGAACCCAGAACCTGGTTAATAAGAACCTGTAGGCAAGACTTACGTCATATTTTCCGGCTGTTAAGCCCGTAACAACTATCAAAGCACAAATGACAGAAAACCGATTTTAATATTCGATTGTACAAATAAAGAGTTGAGAACTCTTTTTCGAATAAGATCATAACTAGTTATTTTAATCGTCATCGTTATCGCGACGTGTGCAAGTCTATCGGTTTAATATCGGTTACTTTGCGGGGATTGTGGGATGGATTGCAAAATTTAATTCTACCAAGCCAGTTTCTTCATCAGACTACAAAAGGAACGGCGATGCGCCATCGTTACATGGTGGACATCCCACCCATGCGCACAAAACGTTTTGGGAATACTTTCATTGTGCGTACGGCTAAGGAGTGGAATTCCCTGCCGGAGTCTGTGTTTCCCGATAGCTAGCTATATCTTTAAGTCAAGAGTGAATAGCTTATTTCTATGTAAGAGTGCTTCATATTCGACCACATCATTGATTACCATCAAGTAAGATGGCGGTACGAGCCACTGATAATAAAAAAAAAGGAATTCTGATTCTGGACAGCGAAGTTGGATTTTAACTTAGTATTAAACAAATATTTAGGATATCATAATAAAGTCATCAAAGGATGTCTACTAGTTCCACGCTTTCTGTGTAACCCAAAGTGCCGATATCTCTGCAACATTGAGCGCTTAATATAAGCCTGAACCGGTGCTGTTGTTAATAAAACCGAGGCCACCCACTGGCCACAAACTAAAAACTCAAAAAGAACAAGAAGACTGCATACAGTCATAAATGTAGCAGTAATTACGACCTCAGAACGTCCAACATATAACTTATTCCGCCAGTAATTAGGTCTCCATTTGTATTGCATTCACATATCCTTCCAAACAAGGGTCACCATCTTGTCAGTACATAGCCATCAGATATGTACCGCACATAACGTAATGGTTGCCGTCGTATATGGCGCAAAGTATTCTAATTGTTACGTTTGACGTCAGACTGAGGACTTCCTGACGATATTGAAATAGCGACGTATTGTTACGTAGATGTGGGAGCAAATTACGTGTAGTAAAGTTCTAGAAAAGTCGTGGATGAGTGTGTAAGATTGAGCTTTTTGTGTAACGCCGATGACTGGCTTCTTTCGGCTGAAATTAATATCATCATCAGCTTATCCACACAAAAACATGGTCTTATGATACATGGTTACAAGTAAACGTGATAGAGAAATTTCTGGTGGAAATCCCACCCATATGCACAAAATGTTTTGGAAATACTTTCTTTGTGCGTACAGCTAAGGAATGGAATTCCCTGCCAGAGTCTGTGTTTTCTGATAGCTATAACCTGAGGGTATTCAAGTTAAGAGTGAATAGGTTACGTCTAGATAAGCGTGCTTCATCTTCGATCACATCATCGCTTAACATCAAGTGAGTTGGTGGTCAAACACGAACCTATAATCAATAAAAAGCAGCGCTCATTTCACCATCTGTTTAACCTTTTGCCAACTATGTTAGGTCAGCTGCCAGTCTAACCAGAGGCTGCTGAGTACTAGTGTTATACACGGAGCGTCTGACTATCTGACCTCTACAACCCAGTAACTGGGTAACACGATACCTCGGTGTAAAATTTTCTGGTTTCTGACTACCCGTAACGACTGTTGAAGATGCACTGAAAAAAATGCAAGCCAACCAAGTGACTTTTTAGCTTGATTGACGATATCTTGTTTAGATTAATCAAAATCTTAGTAAGTTGATCATCACGACACGATTGCAGCAATACTAGTTCAAATGATTGAACGCCCAAACAAGTTTCTCATGACATCATTGTAGAAAGAGACAATTTTAAAAAAATGATAACTGTAACAAAGTAAGTTAGTTGTGTCAATCAAGCATTTTGTTTACTTCAATAAAGATCATTGATACTTTATTAAGTTGATTTGACTTAATAGCATCTATCATTGCAATTAATTGTATTAATCATACAACTTGATCAAATCTTGAGCTAAATGTTTGCGCTAAATAAGTTCCTTGATTGTGTTTATCAAACACATAATAATCTTGGTTGGAGCAACTATGTTTTGACTTGATTGCTGCAAATAGGTTTTGTGATAACTCTAATCGAGATCCTGAGAGCTGTGATCATTGTGCTTGATAGACCCAGGTGCAAAAAGTTACATGATAAATCTAAACAAAATCTTGATTATGGTAACTGTTTATTTCAGTGTGTACAAATGTCAGCCGGGACCAAAGCCTTAGCTTGTTTTCAGAGGTAGGAGGAATCCTGGTTATGATTATGTATCGGTTATATATACATCTTAAGACGGTTATCCAACCACGAAACCATCTCGGCAAGCGTTGCACCTTGAAGAGAAATCCATGCATCCATTGAAATGATGATGATGGTTAAATTAATCACTTTCGATTTTATAGACATCTTATTTCTTATCTGTCATAAAATCTAGGTGACAAAACATTTACCCAGTTTTTAGCAAGCATTCAATTTGCTCTTTCAAAACCACTCATGAATTTGCCAGTAATTTTGTTTTTATGCTTTGAGAAATTTGGTGCAAATGGCGATGTATTCTTCTGAAATGCAATCATGAACCAACAATATCGCTTGAAATATGACAGAATCCATTCTTTAACATCTTCGATCAACAATCAATTGTTGATCGAAGTTTAACGTGTCAAAACCATGCCTATCATGAAATCTAGAGACACGCCAATTGTAATAGGCCTACTGTCCTCCAATAAAAACAAAACAGCATCAGGTATGGTATTGCTATTTGAACTGACGTTGCTTGACGTCAAACAGCGAATTAAGGAGTTCTCTCTATGAGCTATTGAACACTCCAATAAAAATTTCTAATTGATTTGATGTACTAAAGTCATCGTACTTGGTTGAATTATGGGGTGATTGTAGATCGGGCAGGCTATAATTTTTTTTATTGATAATAGGCTCGCATTTGACCACCATCTCACCTGATGGTAAGTGATGATGTGGTCGAAGATGGAGCACGCTTACCTAGAAGTAACCTTTTCACTTTTGACTTAAAGACCCCCAGGTTACAGCTAACAGGAAACAGACTTCGGCAGCGAATTGCACTTCTTAGCTGTACGCACACTGAAACTATTCCCAGGCTAAGGCCTTAAAGTATGGATAATGAAAGTATTTTATATTAGTTTTTCTCAAAAATCAGCTACGCAATCTCAACTCGCTGATGCAGCCATAAGATCAAATTATTGATAAGAAACTCAATAGCTAAGTTTACAAAGAAAATTATATGGTAGCAATGTGCCATTATAAGGTTCTGAAGGCTAATACATAGTTTCACAGGATGCATTGTATAAAACTAGAAAGTGGCTGAAAGAGGTAACTAAAAATTTAAATACTGGTATTATTAACATACTGTTGAATCTTCACACGTAATTTACGATAGGATACCTGAGATAAAATATGCATGACATTTAGGAGTTGTTTCCACTCTACGAATAGTGAAAAAAACTTACTTATGCAACCACCTTGTATTATATAGATATTGAGTTCGTAACTTGTTACTAAAATAATGTTAATGAAATAGATGCAATTAACTAATTATAAATTAGAACTGGATTAAAACGACTAAGTATTACCTATACACATCATAGTTGCGAAATATTGTGCACTGAAATCGCAGTCTGTACTTAATTATTTGTAGTTGTGCTTTTTTCTCGTTGCAGTTTTGCGTCTTTGTATATTCAACAATAATTTATCATTCCAATTGCAGTGTCTAAATGAAAACCAGTTCTAATTTTGTTATGAAAACAAAACTTATGTTGGCATTTCTAAAAACTAAAAAACCGGTGAACTCTTTTTAAGGTTCCGTAGCCGAATGCCAAAAAACGGAACCCTTATAGTTTCGTCATGTCTGTCCATCTGTCTATCTATCTGTCTGTCCGTATGTCACAGCCATTTTTATTCCGAAACTATTAGGACTATACATGTGAAACTTGGTAGGTAGATGAATTCTGTGAACTACTTTCCAATTTAAAAAAAAAAAAAAATTAAAAAAATATTTAAAATAAAAGGGGGCTCCCCATATATGGAACTGAAACTGAAAATATTTTTTTTTCTTAAAACCTATGCGTGTGTGGTATCTATAGACAGGCCTTTAAAAATAAGATTGAGGTTTCTAAAATGACTTTTTCATAAAGTTAATCGTTTAAAAGATATTCGCTTGCAAAGTGGTAAAATGTGTCCCCCCCTCTAACTTCTATAATTGAGGTTTCTAAAATGACTTTTTCATAAAGTTAATCGTTTAAAAGATATACGCTTCCAAAGTAGTAAAATGTGTGCCCCCCTCTTACTTCTATAATAAAGGAGTGAAAAATCTAATGTTGATGTTAATGTAAAGTTTCAGTCAAAATTGGTTTGAACGAGATCGGGTCAGCAGTTTTTGAGATACAGCATATTTTCTAAAACCGCAAATATTACTTTGTAATTCATACAAACACTATGAAAAACAAATTTATTTGGCGTAGTTGTAAAATTTGTAAATAAGCTAGTTTTCAGAAATTTGTAAGGTTTTCTTTTTGGCAAATAAATAATTATATTATATTTATTTACTGCGGAACCCTTCATGGGCGAGTCTCACTCGCACTTGGCCAATTTTTTACAATTCAAATGTCTGCTTAGCCTTTTCAACTATGTTGAGGTCAGCTTTCAGTCTGACCTGACCTCCACAATCATAACCTAGAAGCTGGATAACACGTTACCCCTTGCAAGACTGATGTCCGGCCGGACTGTTTTCTGGTCTCGGACTAATGGCAGCACAGACCAACGTCTTAACGTGCTTTTCGAGGCACGGTTAAGACGGTTACCCATCCACAGATCGACCTCGGTAAGTGTTGCTTAACCGTGATGATCGAGCCGTACGGCTGTAATTATTGAGCCAAGACCTCCTACTATTAAATACTGTGGAATAGGGTATAGGTCTGTGGCTTAGGCCCCCAGTGGTCGAGGCACCTGTGGCCGACGCCCCCGATTCTATTAAATTAATATCTTTCTTTTTTATGCTTTTTTACTTAGTACAGTAAATAATAAAAGTGTTTCGCCATAATAATAAAGTATTTTTCTTGCTACACAAAAGTTATTGAAATAACAGAGAGAATAGATTACCTTAAACTTATCGTTACACACTTTTTTCCCCATTAAAAACACATTTATTATGTACCTACACACATAAGCAGAGCACAGCACAGCACTATGTAAGTTACATGATTCTCTTGATTATAGGTGATAAAAGCTCTGATTTACAGACAATTTAGTTACTAGATTTCTTATTGATATAATCAAATAAATAATGAAAAATAACTAAGACTTTCATTTTTCAAAATATACAAGCAATGTAAAAACATTTCTATACCTGACAGTACATTTGATAAAAAATTGCTTTGAATTAAATTAATAGAATCGGGGGCGTCGGCCACGGGTGCCTGGACCACTGTGGGCCTAAGCCACAGACCCTAGGGTATTTGCTTATTTTTCAAAAATAGTTTAGATTTAATTATTGATCAATTTTAAGCTACAAAAAAATAATTTTTCGTGAAAAAAAAAACGACGGGTTGCACTCCGAGAGTGCCGGCAGAAGTGAAAACTTGAATATTAACGTTGTGCATTTTTGATATTTTGGAATGGTTAGGGAATAATTTTGCACGAATTGCTTTAATTATCAGTATAAAGGTACTATCATTTATGTGGTAGAATACAATATTTATTTATTGCGATATCGTACACAAACATGACAATTTATATTACATTAAAAAGTTTATCTCTTAGACTCTCCGTCCGTCTTACGAATTTTCGATCAGGGTCACGTGTCCTGACGCGAGTTTAAATTTTTTTACCCATTACAAAAAAAGTGCACAACGCCGCTAAAGAAGTTTTCACTTCAATAACTGGGTAACATTGGTAAAACTTTAAAATAAAATTCAAATTTAATATTTTCCCGCTCAAAAACGATATTTCTCAAACAAAAAAGTGTTTTTGAGGTTAGGATTTCTGTTGTCTTACGTTGTTTGACAAGTCGACACGTTTGACAGCTTTGAGAAAAATGACGTCACACTACTCACACTTCCTGATTAGCGTTTGCGGTCACGTGACACACAGATTAAAAAATATGATTTTTATTTTATGAAAATATAAAAATGTGGAATTATTTTTAGAAATAAAAATGTTGTTTAAATTTCCTGGCATCTAAACTATATGCAAAACATCGTTTTTTTTTACTACTACAGGCAAATGCTCTATTATTTAATAGATTGCCTACCTACTCACTTAAGATCACTGATTTACAAAGGTACTCTATACAAAGCTCAACTTAAAGCATTCCTATTAGATAAATGTTTGTATTCTGTCTGAATTGGTGACGGATGATGGTAAATAATTTGTATTAGACTTAACATAATTATATTTGACACTTCATTCGATTTTTTTTTAAGTTTTGTTTTGCATTAAACAATATATTTATTATCATTGACATAATATATTATTAACAATAATTTATATTAGTATTTTAATTTGACAACTGATTGACATCATAAATGTATATGTTATCGATTATTATATTTGCGGAAGAAGTCATTCGATGATTTTCCCACCCGGAAAAAGAAAACATTTCAAACATCCATTTAAGTATCTAAGTACGTCGTACTCCACCAAAACTTCCGTCTCACTACAATCACGTCCAATATGGCTCATCAATTGTTATAACACAATTATTATAAATCGTTTGTCAGAGGTTAACAATCTTTTGTTCTCCGCCCTTGCTACCTTGGCAACGTGCCAAACACTTCCTTGTGGAAAATTGTTAGCCGTTAGTAAATCTATAGGCATTCTACCATCTGTGTTTGTCTTGCACGAGATAGCAATCAGGTAATCTGATGTGACAACTGTCCAGGAATTGTTAAAATGTTTACAACTCTTAACGGGTAATGAAAGGGCTTCGGTGCCAAAGGATATAAAACAACAAAGTAAGATCGTTACTTAGACAACATATTGGGTTGTTTCCAAAACAATCCAGTAACTGACTTATTATCTATACTAATATTATAAAGAGGAAACCTTTGTATTTTTGTATGTTTGTATTGAATAGGCTCAAAAACTACTGGACCGATTTCAAAATTTCTTTTACCATTACTTAGAGGGATTCTTCCGAATCCGTATAGGCTATATTTTATCCCGGAAAATAGATAGGATTTTTCGTGGTAGTGAAAATTGTGGAGTAAGGCGTCCAAAAAACTGCCGTACGTTAACGATTCTCGCGAACGCTGCCTATATTTAATATAAACATTGCACCCGTGCGAAGCCGGGGCGGGTCGCTAGTACACAATAAAAAGGGGAATCTGAACGCCATCGACTTACGCATAAAAGCTTCACATTTAGAATGTACAATACAAGAAAGATTTAATTGCGAGAAATGGTTAAATAATATCATAAAAAGCTATTATTTTTAGGTAACTTCTTCTACATGTAAATAGGGGATGATTTTTTTATCTCATCAATCCCATAGTATGGGATATCATTGGGCAGTACGTTGAAAACGAATAAAAATGTGGAACAACCAATTTTCGATTCAGTGATCCGTGCCTTCACAAATTTACGAGTAATAGTCGACTAACTGTATTCTACTCACTTTCGGACAAATTCCTTTGAAAGCTAACTCGCACTTGGCTTTGCAGTAAACTACGGAACCCTACACTGCGCGTGGCCCGACATGCATTTGGCCTGTTTTTTATGTTTATGTTTGTAACTTTGCATTAAAGTCGTTGTGAGAGACTGGATTGAAATCAATATTTTTCTATTCTATTCTATAGGTAGGTACTAATATGACATGAACTGCCTCCGTGGTCGAGTGGTTTAGGCGTTTGCCTTGTGACCCGGTGGTCTTGGGTTCAATTGCCGCGGGAAGCATACTTTTTAAAGTTGTTTCCAGTTTGGCTAGGACATTGCAGGCCTGAATCACCTGATTGTCTGATAAAAGTATAAGCCGGTGGTCCCAGTCGCCAAATGGCGGTCGTCAAAATAGACCACGTCAGAGGCCCTTGAGGCGGTCTAGAAACTCTGACACTAGGGTATACGGGGTCGTTAGACCTTACTTCCCACACGAAAAGCAAAGAATATGACATGTGTACTCACATGGTGCCCTTAGCGACGGTCATGTTCAGGTTGCTGAGCACATGGTTGGGGCGTTTCTTGGAGCCGTAGTGCTTGAACGCGTGCCGCACACACACTGCCTGTTGCCGGTTCTGCCACACCTGTAGACGTAACAAGCGTGAATAAGAGTGATAGACAGTTTGAAAGAATAGAAAATTACAGATGCAAGCGAAACTGTTACTAGATACTAAGGCCTAGGAACTCAAGGCCAACTGACGGACTTGTGATTAGGGCTTCCAATCCCGCAGCCTGAATTCAATCTCGGTATTTGCTACGAAATTTCAATCCTGCGGGATCTCGGTTTTTGTGGGATTCCGCATATTGAAAATATTCACATTTATATAAGGCAAATGAAACAATGAATTATTTAACTAACTCCACATTTATTAATTAGTATGAGATCAATCAAATTACACCGTTTTTTCTTCACAAAAACCAATAACAAATACTGAATAAAAAACTTTACTGATATTTTAGGCTACATACTTATGCTACCACTGTCTGAAATTCGGCTATATTAGGCTACTTAAGCTGTGAAAAACGGGTGACATCGGCCCCGCGTTGTTCGCATCGCGCTGGCGTGAGGTCGCATAGATGCTTTTTTCAGTCCCGCAAAATCCCGCGGATCCCGCGCCCGCAATCCCGCATCACGCGGGATTGGAAAATGACGCGGATCCCGCAATATCGAGATCTCGGTATTCCGGGATTGGAAGCCCTACTTGTGATCGAGAGGTCGCGAGTTTGAACCCCACCCATTACACTATTGCCGTGAACCCACTCCAGACACGAGCATATTTAGCTTAGTTGGAGGGGTTAACAAGATTGCTGGTCTTGTGAATTCTACCCACAGTGCTAGTTCTCTTTTTAAACACAAAAATAAACTAAAGGCACAGGGTAGTTGTTACACTCCCTTCTGCTCCACCCAAAACGAGAAAATACATTTGATGAATTTTCCCCGGTAAATAAATATTTTCTTGCTGCACTGCATTTTTTTTTCACAGCGAGATTAACACGTCAGTACTTTAAACAAGTTGTTAAGATAAATTAGCGTTTGACAAGATCTTAAATGTTACTTCACAATGCAGAAACTGCAGACTGTTTTATTTACAAATCGATTACGTATTGGGCATAAAGAACGCGTGCACGCGATGATGATAATGCGATGTTTATGTCATATAACTATTAGGATGCAAATAATTAATGTGGAAAATACGTATATCTCAAAGTAGTCATCTTAGTTAAATTATTTGCAGTAACATTGGATCTTCTTCTTCTTTGGTCTGGTTTCCGTACTTAGTCTCTGCATGAGACCATTGTGCATGAGCCGTGTCGGCCATCACTCCATCCAGCCAACCTCCCTCCAGAAGCAGATCAGGTCTCTCGGTCTATTCAGGATGTCTGTAAGGGAATTCAATGACCCGAGGGTTTGTTTCCGTATGTCGGTGATTTCCGTGCACTATAGGAGCACGTGTCCTACCGTTTCCTCCGTCCCCATGCATGCACAGGGGACTGTCCGTTATACCTATTGTGTGGTAGTGTTTATTCAGTGAGCAGTGCCCGCCACCATTCGCAGGCTTCTTCTGTCCATGTGTAGGAGGCGCCTGGTTAGTTTTTTTTATCGAGATTTGGCATCGCCTCCTTGGACTGCCTGCAGCCTGCTAACATTGAATCAACATGATTTGACTGGCCTTCCTCATCACCTGCTTAACCTTTTTCCAATTATGTTCGTGTCAGTTTCCAGTCTTACTAACCAGCGGAGTACTAGTGTTTTACATGAAGCATCTGCCTATCTGACCTCCACAACCCAGTAACTGGGTAACCTAATACCCCTTAGCAAGTCTAGTGTCCGATTCTCTGGCTCCTGACTACCCGTAATTACTGTCAAAGATGTACAAAAGACAGCCGGGACCTACGACTTAAAGTTCTTTCCGAAGCATGGTGGATTCTCGATGTGTTAAGCCCGTTCCATCATCGGACTACAAGACAAACGACAATGCGCCATCGTCATATGGCGGACATCCCATCCATACGCACTAAACGTTTTGGGAATACCTTCATTGTGCGTACGGCTAAGGAGTGGAATTCCCTGCCGGAGTCTGTGTTTGCTGATCGCTATAACTTGGGAGTCTTGAGTGTATAGGTTACTTCTAGGCAAGCGTGCTCCATCTTCGACCACATCATCACTTACCATCAGGTGAGATGGTGGTCAAACGCGAGCCTATTATCAATAAAAAAGGAATACATGATTGGCCTCTCTACGATATAAAAATGACTTGCAGGTTAATTTTAAGCTGAATTTTAAAAAGTCGGTAAGTTACAAGTAAGTACTTTAATCTAAGTTAAGGCACGTATTTAAACAATAATGGTATCTGACCTTGTTCAGATCAACTTAGTAAGACAATCGGAAGAAAGGAGACGCTTTTGCTCCATCTCTTTCCAATTTAGCCGTCTTGTATTAACTTAAAATTGGCCAAGGGCGAGTCAGACTCGCCCATGAAGGGTTCCGTAGTAACTACGCCAAAACTTTGTTTTTCATAGTATTTGTATGAATTACAAAGTTATATTTGCGATTTTATAAAATATGCTATATCTCTAAAACTGCTAACCCGATCTCATTCAAACCAATTTTTGTTAAAAGTTTACATTTAGATCTACAACATGTATTTTTTTTAGATTTTTCTCTCTATTATTATAGAAGTTAGAGGGGGAGGACACACATCTTACCACTTTGGAAGCGTATATCTTTTAAACGATTGACTTTATGAAAAAGTGGTTTTAGAAACCTGAATGTCATTTTTAAAGACCTTTCTACAGATACCACACAGGCTTAGGTTCCACGAAAAAAAAAAATTTGTCAGATTCAGTTCTATGTATGAGGAGCCCCCCTTAATTTTAAATATTTTTTTTTATTTTTTTCTTAAAATCGGAAAGTGGTTCACAGAATACATCTACCTACCAAGTTTCATGTGTATAGTCTTAATAGTTTCGGAATAAAATGACTGTGACATACGGACGGACGGACAGACAGACAGACATACATGACGAAATTATAAGGGTTCCGTTTTTTGCCATTCGACTACGGAACCCTAAAAAGGTTTGTAAAAGATAATAACTCTCGATTTTTTTATTACTGTGAAGCTCGCTCTAAACCTTGATCACGCCTGATTGATGAGGTCTACGATGAAACGAGCGATCCCAGAAGATGACTGTTCAGTTTTTTTTAAAGAACCATCAATATGGGTAGAATCCGCATTACAAATAATCTTATTAACCTCTCCAAAAGCTAAATATGCTGGTGTCTGGAGTGGGTTCACTGCAATAGTATAATGGGTGGGGTTCGAACCCGTAACCTCTCGATCACAAGGCTGCCAACTTAGCCATTAAGTTATTGCCGTTTCATAGATTGTCGCCTGTAACATTACTTCAACTTAAATCAAATCCTTGTAAACCAGACGGTACACTTTCCTGGTAACATCTCCTCTAAGAACCTAGGTTCGCCTGCACTTATACCTAAAGGTCTAATTTCAGAAATGTTGTTATAATTTAATGTTTTGATGTAAAATTGTATGATACGTAATCTCTCACTAGAAATGGGCGAGTCTCACAAATGTATGTGATTTGGATGAGAAGTCAAACGAATAAACACCAGGAAAATTGAATGAACGGGGTTGCGGTTATGTTCTAACGAGATACCGCGACCCCGGAACGAAGGGCAGTGAAGGAACAAGTGAAGTGTTTCAGTCAGTAGAAGTCTGACACTCCCTTCCCCCCCCCCAGAGTGGGAGGAGTCATTGATGATAATACCACCAAAAAAAAAATCTGAATGAAGGAAAATCATCAAGGAAATCTGAGCCTTACTGCCAAAAATTCTTCACTTCGTAAATAACGTCGTTACATATGCTAGTTCCCTTTATGTAGTTTTTGATAGGCCATTGTTATATAGTCAGACAATTACAGGACGATATTAAAATTTGCTTAGCGGAAAATTCTCGGAGTTATTGCTAATAAATATGACAAATTGACTAAGTTGTTGACAAAACCTGCAGGAGTTGCTACCAAATAAGATAGACGAATAGTAATGAGATAATAATATTATTATATTAAATAATATTTAAATATTTAAAAACAATGTTAAAACACTGTTACTAGAAAAAATATATTACTCTGTCATCGAATATTTGCAAGATAAACTTACATAATGTCACTCCATGCGATATTTTAAATAATGTATTCTTTATAAGTTTATATTTTTATTATTAAATTAAGATATGTATTTGTATTTTGTATATTTGCATGCCTTATGGTAGGATATGGGTAATGGACATTATTGTTTATATTAGACTTTTCGCTTGTACCCATATTCGCAAATAAATAAATGATTACGATTATAGCTTTTATTTCTAGTTAAACATAAAAATTATCTACCTATTAGCTAAATAGCTATTTATCTACCTTTATAGTAAATGTCTATGTAGTTTAATTACATAAATAAATATTGAACGTGTAATTTAAAGGGTATATACATATCAAGTGCATGGCTTCTTTGGATGATAACAAACGATATGGCAAGGGTATTGTAATCCTAAGTCTACGTGTGTAAAACTTATTACAAATTCCAATACACTGATACCAGAAACCGAATTTTTCAAATTAAGAAGAACGAAAAGAATTATCGTGTTATTGGCAAGTGACGAGGAAAGTTATTGACCCTCGTAGTGCTGTGACACGTTTGTTATGATTGGTATTCAAGAAATATATGGACCCAATAATTTGGTATCAATTCTTTGAGTCAGTTATTTTGTGCTGGAACTGTGCATAGAGACTCCATACCAGATGTTGGCTTCAGTCCTTTTGGATAGATATGGGGTTTCCGTTACACGTTGTATATCGCTCAGCTTATAATGAAAGTGCTATGAGTTTTCAAATAAATAATATCTGCTCATTCCATCTCGTAATCTCAATTCAACACCACCATATACCTCCATTCATACCTGCCATTCTGACACTTAAAACCCTAATATGACATAAGGAAGAAATCATCAGATTTCACTACTTTAATACCGGTTTAATTACGAACAGAATATAATGGGTGGTTTTAAGTACTAGTGCTCGGACAATAGTTAATTATGCAATCGTTTTGTAACACTCCTACAGCGATTGACATAGTTTAAAGTTATGTATTCTTCGGAGAGAGAAATCTACTCTTATGAGAGTGGATGATGGCGAAATAGGCTTCTAAATAGAAATGTTGATTCTAGAAATTGTTGCAGTGTAGGCCTGTTTTTTATGAGTATAGGCTCGCATTTGACCACTATCTCACCTGATGGTAAGCGATGATGTGACCGAAGGTGAAGCACGCTTGCCCAGAAGTAACCTATTCAAGTATACACTCTTGACTTAAAAACCCCCAGGTTATAGCTATCAGGTAGTGTTGCCCAAACGAGAGTCTCGCAAGAGTCTCGTTTGGGCAACACTACTATCAGGAAACACACTCCGGCAGGGAATACCACTCCTTAGCCGCACGCACAATGAAAGTATTCTCAAAACGTTTTGTTTTAGCGTATGGGTGGCATAACTTTTTTGTGATTATTAGTTTCCTTAAATCAAATGAATCCTCTTTCTCCGCGTGGAGTGAAAGGGAGTGTAAGGCTTCTTCTGACTAATAACCTACCCTATTCCTTTAGTTACCCTTGCGTCAGGGGCCACAGTATATTGTAAAAACATTGCCGCGACCCCGGCAGGTATTGGCCATTTCGGGCACATTCTTTAGTGCTGACAGATTTTTGAGGCACGTCGCGCGCGTCGTTCCGGAGCCTGGTCCTTACCAGACGGTGAGCTATCCCTGCTCGCCGCCCGCAAGCCTACCCCTACGGTGGCTAAACATCGGCTCCCGATCCTCGACGCCCGGGTGATGGATGTCTCAGGGAGTATTCGATAAAAAATAGACTGCCTATTGATAATAAAACTATAACCTCTTTTATCTTTCACTGAAAGTCCCGTTAAAATCATTTTAGCTGCTCCTGAGATAAGCAGAACAAGACTGGCTTACAGACAGACAAATAAAAAAATGTAAGACACTTTAATTTTATATATACAACGTGTAATTTAAAGGGTATATACATACCAAGCGCATGGCTTCTTTGGATGATAACAAACGATATGGCAAGGGTTTGGTAATCCTATGTTTACGTGTGTAGAACTTATTACAAATACCAATACACTGATACCAGAGACCGATTTTTTCAAATTAAGAAGAACGAAAAGTATTATCGTGTTATTGGCAAGTGACGTGGAAAGTTATTGACCCTCGTAGTGCTGTAACACGTTTGTTATGATTGGTATTCAAGAAATATATGAAACCAATAATTTGGTATCAATTCTTTGAGTCAGTTATTTTGAGCTGAAACTGTGCATAGAGACTCCATACCAGATGTTGTCTTCAGCCCTTTTGGATAGATATGGGGTTTCCGTTACACGTTGTATACATAATTAAAGATACTTACGTGATGCTATGCATTTATCGTTGCCTTCAATTAGAGTCGAGTGCTTCATAATCATTTGTATCATTATTTAATTATGTCAAGTCATTAGAAACTAATTGATTATCATATTTGCTAATGAGCATGCGACTAAAGTATTTAAAAAATACGGAGAATTTATTTATAGACATATTTTTTATTCAAAATGAGCTCACTCTTGACCTCGATCTCGCCTGATGGTAAGCGATAGATGAGGTCTACGATGGGACGAGCGAGCCCAGAAGATGTCCATTCACTCTTGCTTTAAAGGCTGAAAGGTCATAAGCGGACAGGATAATAATTTAACATAATGTAGGTACACAAGGTCCTTATTGAGTATGTTAGTAAGTCAACAAGCTCTTGGCTTAGTTATATCAGCTTCTAGGGTTAATGTTCAAGGTTAAGCAACGCTGACCGAGGTCAGTTCATGGATGGGGGACCCTCTTAACATATAGTCGTTACGGGTAGTCAGAAGTTCCACACCTTGGCAGTCAGTCTGTGACATGTGGGTTCAATACATGTATCTTCTTCTTCATTACGGGTAGTCAGAAGTTCCACACCTTGGCAGTCAGTCTGTGACATGTGGGTTCAATACATGTATCTTCTTCTTCATTACGGGTAGTCAGAAGTTCCACACCTTGGCAGTCAGTCTGTGACATGTGGGTTCAATACATGTATCTTCTTGTTAATTACGGGTAGTCAGAAGTTCCACACCTTGGCAGTCAGTCTGTGACATGTGGGTTCAATACATGTATCTTCTTGTTCATTACGGGTAGTCAGAAGTTCCACACCTTGGCAGTCAGTCTGTGACATGTGGGTTCAATACATGTATCTTCTTGTTAATTACGGGTAGTCAGAAGTTCCACACCTTGGCAGTCAGTCTGTGACATGTGGGTTCAATACATGTATCTTCTTGTTCATTACGGGTAGTCAGAAGTTCCACACCTTGGCAGTCAGTCTGTGACATGTGGGTTCAATACATGTATCTTCTTGTTCATTACGGGTAGTCAGAAGTTCCACACCTTGGCAGTCAGTCTGTGACATGTGGGTTCAATACATGTATCTTCTTGTTCATTACGGGTAGTCAGAAGTTCCACACCTTGGCAGTCAGTCTGTGATATGTGGGTTCAATACATGTATCTTCTTGTTCATTACGGGTAGTCAGAAGTTCCACACCTTGGCAGTCAGTCTGTGACATGTGGGTTCAATACATGTATCTTCTTCTTCATTACGGGTAGCCAGAAGTTCCACACCTTGGCAGTCAGTCTGTGACATGTGGGTTCAATACATGTATCTTCTTGTTCATTACGGGTAATCAGAAGTTCCACACCTCGGCAGTCAGTCTGTGACATGTGGGTTCAATACATGTATCTTCTTGTTATTTTTTTTTTATCGATCCGACATTTCAATATTTTGTTGAGGCCAGGAGGTAGCCACGCTAGTCGCGACCTCAGTGGCGTTTATGTGGTCACTAAAGATGCACGTATTTGGGCACTTTGGACACTCCAGTAGATGGGACATGGTTTGGTCTGGAGCACCGCAGTCACACTGGGTGTCATTTTGTTCTGTGGTCCCCCATTTCGCTAAATTGTGCTTGCAGCGGCTTACGTAGGTTCAGCAGTCGATTGATTGCCTTCCAAGTGTACTAATTGAGAATTACTTTTTTTCTGGCTGGGAAAATCATCAAGTGATCTCAGAGCAGGAGATTTCATGAATCATGAAATCTGCTCTGGGCGGAGAGGTAGTGTGTCAGACTTCTACTGACTAAAAACCCACCCTGCTTCTTCACTTGCCCTTGCGTTCCGAGGCCGCGGTGTCTTGTTAGAACATTCCCGCAACCCCGTAATTGATAATTTCATAATAATTAATACTGACCGAGCTCTCCTGTTTTTCGAAAGGCGGTGAGAACTGTATCTGGCTCATCTTTGACTCCTTCGCGTCGCCCATTGGCGACGGAGGCGAGGTCTCTCTGTAAACAAAGAAAATACAACGTTAGTCTTATTGAAATTGGGTTTATATCGCATTGTGGGATAGTTGAGACTTCGTATGGTAGATTCCTGTCTGAGTTTAAGCCAATCATGTTTAGTCCTATTGTTGCTGCGAGTTCTTAAATTATAATGTAACTGATTTTTCATTCACTAGATTAGCGATACTAAATTAATGTCGATTACAGCTGTACTGTCTTTATTTTAGTATAATTTTGTTAAATTACGGTAACAATTTCAGCAAAATCGGTCAACTAGTCTAGACGTGAAAGTATAACAGACAGAGTCACTTTTGCATTTATAATATTAAAATTATTAATAAAGTACAAATTTATTTGTTGATTTTTACACGGATGCTGATAAAAATCTAGGACAGGTGACACTGTGACGTAAACCGTCCGTTAGCCGTACCTAACGGTAGTTACTTCAGCAGGATGTTTAATATGTTTATCCTTTCATTCTTGACTCAACATTCATCGTTCATGAATGTTCGGTTACTATTACTTTATAAATCACTTGTCATTGTTTTACTTTGAAATATGAGACATCAATAATTTCTGCGAGCAATGACACAGTTGAACCAACTCAATTATAAAATACTTAAACGTAATTAACAGATACCACCCCATATGCATAATGCGTTTTATCTTTTATGTCTACATAAAAATAAAATATTAGTGTCTCTCTGAGATTTCAAAATAACTGTTTCCTTGTTTACACCATAATAACACACAAAAATTTTGAAAAAAGTTGATCTGTCTTTCTGTTTGTCCGGGCTAATGTCTTTAACATTTGAATCGATTTTATTTTTTATCCCTGGATCACTAATCTCCCATAGTAAAGTTAAACATATTCTTTATTCCAAATATGGAACTCAGTAATGTTCAGTTTAAACAACCGAAATATTTTTTACTGAGTACGTTTATACTATCAGTTGATACTTGAAAAAGTAAGTCGACTTTGAGTAACGGCTCTTAATAGCAGTCATAAAGAATAAATTAACTAAAAAAATGTCCTCAACATATGCTACCCAATAAATCCAGGAAAATGTCAGGATGTGTCTCGATAAGGTAACGTTCCATCATGATACCTTGACCTGGGATGAGTCAGACAAGCTTTCGTAACCAGACGTTTAAATCTTGGTGCAACTTGGCGATTTATTTTTACGATAGCGAGACGCAAGGTGAATGCTTGCTGCAGTTGCCTTAAAAAGTAACTAAAAAAGTGGCAATTTTCATGGAGATTGATTTATCGAATAGTGACTTTATACATTACAAAAAGTGTATTTCATTCACAATCTTCTTACAGTTTTCATGAACCTGAACGTTTTGAATACAGCGAAAAAATTAAAATGATTCTAAACTAATTTTCGGATAAGTTCCTCCTTACTTATAGATTATAAAGCTATGTCATTGCTTGTGTTTGGTCAGAACGATTTTGCTGTCTGATGAAAAAAGTGGATTTTAAATTTAGAGAGCGCGGTTTCAAATGTTCACGTCAAACTGCCATTAGCAGAGGTTTCCAAGAATTACAGAGATATTAGATCAATATACTAAACTTCAAACTCCATTGCGGTAACAAATATTATAGTAGTTTTGGCCAGTAGAGCTATAAGTGTAGGAGGGCTTAACTCTGGCCGGAGACTCTACTGTGCTCATGCACAGTATAAGTCTCGATAATTCGGATCTCATACGGAATCGTTATTATCCGGACTACTAGTGCGACCTTATTGTACAAGACGAATCTACGTATAAGATCATGAACGTCTTAGTAATGGCAGTATTCGCTATTTACAGTGATAGCTGATGGGAGTTAACCATCGGAAAGTGATGAACAATCCAAAAAAAAAAAAATTTTTAAAGAAGCTCATTATTGTTAGAACATATTTACAAAACGATCAATTTTACAACCAATACGACGATAAGGACTCGTCTTTTGAGCTGAGTAATAAAACTTAAAATTATGATTTGATTATCCGGATATTCAATTATCCGAATACTTAATGATAACTATTAGTCCGGTTAATCGAATTTCCAGTGTAATAATATGTAAATTTTACATAAACTAACTAGTAATAACTAAAAGTAATGTTATTTTTAATTAAAACTCCATGTGCTAATAATGCAAGACATAAAAAATCTTATAATACTTTCCTGCGTAATGCTTACATGACGCAAATGTCTTGAGACAAAGTTTGTTATGTATATTTACATAATTATAGCTATACATATGTGTGTATATACTTTTGGCACTATTAAAGGCGGATGTGAAGTCGTTTTCATTTTGCAATTCGATAATTAAATTATGCAATAGTTTTTATTGCGAGTTAGCTTTTGCTAGCGGCTTTGCTTGCGTTATCGTAACCTTCGTAGTACCATATACAACGTGTAATGGAAACCCCATATCTATCCAAAGGGGCTGAAGACAATATCTGGTATGGAGTCTCTATGCACAGTTTCAGCTCAAAATAAGTGACACAAATAATTGATACCAAATTATCGGTTTCATATGTTTCTTGAATACTAATCATAACAAACGTGTCACAGCACTACGAGGGTCAATAACTTTCCACGTCACTTGCCAATAACACGGTGATTCTCTTCGTTCTTCTTAATTTGAAAATTCGACCTGTGGTATCAATGTATTGAAATTTTTATTATACTTCACACATGTAGACATAGGATTATAAAACTCTTGCCATATCGTTTATTATCATCCAAAGAAACTGTGCACTTGGTATGTATATACCCTTTAAATTACACGTTGTATATGTATGTCTGTCTGTCTGTACCAACATTTGTCAAATTCATTTCCACAATTGAGGGGTGAAAGCCAAACTGAAAAACATATTTAAATTAGGTTTTTATGTCTCTATGTAATTATATTATGTCTAGATTAAAAGCTAAATCTCTGTACAGTTGTTATTTTTAGACAACATGATGCAAATAAAGCCAAAAACAATGGTGATCATTTGTGTTTATATAAGTGTATAATTGATTAATTACCAGATTCTAAGTTTAACAACAATAGGTGTTTTTACTTCTCAATGACTATTTGCAAGCAATTTTTGTAAATAGATGTTGTCATACGTATTTTAAACTAAAATGAGGATTATTAATCTTAGTATTTACATAGTTCGTGAGGTAATGGATATGATGGATGGACTATGTAAGGAGTGATAAGAAAGAAAAAGGATTAAATGATGCTGTGACGTCTGACAGGGGATCCCTTTTTTTTTTTTTTTTTTTTTAACGTTGTAAAATTATCAAATAAGTCCTCCCACTCCGGGCAGGGTGGGAGGGACTGTCAGACTTTTACTGACTAAAATCCACGGTGTTCCTTCAATAACCCTTTACATACCGGGGCCACGGTAACGGGATGAGTCCCACGACCCCGGCGGGCTTCGGCCCTCTGCAGAGGGGGCCTCGTCATGTTGCTGACGCTCTTTGAGGCGCGCGTGGAACACGACGCGCCGTCGACCCGGGCCTGGTCCATGGTCGGACAGCGAGTTGCCCTTTACTCGCTGTCCGCATGCCCGCGCCTACGGTGGCCGGAGATCGTCGGCCGACGTCCGACGCCGTGGGCGTCTACCACTGCGGCTGGGCTGGAGGGAGGACGCCATCCTCTCCCTCACGCGGCCCGCCTCCTCCTTCGGAAGCATGACTGCTTCGCAGAAGGAGGCGACCGCTTCCCACTCCCTCTCGCCCCGCAGCATGGCCTCGACCAAGGCCGGGCGCGAGAGGTCTCCGCCTATTGTCGCCGTGAGGACACGTCGGTGCTCTGCCCAAGCTGGGCAGTCCTGCACCGTGTGCTCGACTGTGTCCTCAGGGCGACCCTCGCAGTGGTGACACCCAGGCGTCTCTTCCTTACCCATCAGACACAGGTACCTCCCGAAACTTCCGTGTCCAGTGCGGACCTGCGTCATGCGGTAGGTCAGGACGCCGTGACGCCGATCTAGCCACTCCTCAAAGTGGGGTCTTACCGCCGCAATTGCGGCGTGCCCGTATATGGGATAAGGGCAGGAACATGATAATGATGAAATGGTTATGATAATATTTGTACGACGACTTGGATTTGAAGACAGACCAATATTATGATGGAATAGATGTAGATAATAGCTTTAAACAATATTCTAATCTCACCCTGTTTCTTCAGCAACTTAAGGGCAGTTGAAGGAACGCAGTGTGTTTTTAGTCAGTAAAAGTCTGACACCATTCAACTGATGGTAAGCTTTTAGAAGTAATATCTTCACTTTTGTGTTAAAGACCCCCAGGTTATAGCTATCAGGGAATACAGTCTCCGCCAGGGAATTCCACTCCTTAGCTGTACGCACACTGAAAGTATTCCCAAAACGTTTTGTGCGTATGGGTGGGATGTTCACTTTGTAGCGATGGCGCATCGCCGTTCGTCTACCTACATCAGTATGTATACCTAGATATGTATGTATATATTGTATGTTTGTAATACATTACGAAGTTACAAACAGAAACAAGGGTCAAGGAACTCAACCAAGACTTAACGACATTTGTGAATACGTATACTTTACTCTTAAATTGGTACGGTCAACCACATATTGTAAACAACATTTAAGGCGGGAAAACCGATCTTATTGCTACGAGATAAAAACGCTGTCATCCATACCTTTACGGATGTTCAGCTGACTGTCCACTACGACCTTTATTACAGGGTTACGATTAAACCGGAATATTGCAATATTAAATCAACAAGTACCCAAAGCGAGGAAATCATTAAAATTGAGTATGGCCACTAATTATATGTAAGCCCGAATCGAATGACGGAACGGGCGTAAACGACATTTTATTCCAAAAAGATAATGCCCATAAAACTTTTAAAGAAATCTCAATAAAGGACCGTCAACGGTTGAGAACAATGTTGGATCATCGTTATCGACTGGGTTAGGCCAAGTGATTTATTGTTCGGTGTGGAGCTGAGTTGAAGAGTATTGAATTGCTTCCACAGCTCCTGGCGCAAGTGTGAAAGTGAAGACGGGGTGGTTTTAGTTTGTCAGAGTCTGGCTGACCCCTTCGCCGGTCTCAAGGCAAAGGCAGTACATGTCAATTTTCACCTCGAGCAAACCTTTACTACCAGATTACAAAGTATCCTATGCTCCTTTTACACATCCTGTCAAGTGTTTACTTCAAAACTTACACAAGGCCCTTTATCCCAATATCCCCCCTACCCGTTTATCTTTCCTTAGCTATTGTGGGCTTATTATCGACTTCTAATCTAACTACAAGCCACCATGATTTTACACAAAGCTATAGTTATTATAATTCACTCAGTTGACAACAAGACCTAAAATATAACTTCAGTCAAAGCTAATCTGATTCCACCCATCTACACTAAGTTACATGAGCTCATATCTTATCTCCTCCATCAAAGAGACGAGACCACTTCTCGACCGCACTAGCCTAGATGTGTGATGTGTTAACAACGCTACACTTCCGCCAAGATGTCTTCCTAGTGCACATAATAACGTCTTGTTATTACGGCTTAGTATGCTATTGTCGCGATTCTCACGTACTGAACGTTGGTTATTGGATCTGTTCTGGTTTTCTTTAACAATAAAGCCTAGAATAATCTTTGAGCATTCTGGAGAGATTTGGCGAACCAGCGGTTAGATATGAGATCTACTAGTGAACTAATTGTACTATGTACTTTGACAATCTAGGTACTAGTGCATCCGATCTCATCTCGTAGCTCATCGTCCGGTAAGGACCAGGCCCGAGTCGACGGCGCCGAGTGTTGGACGCGCGCTTCAAAGAGCTGTCAGCAACATTGACGAAACTCGACAGGACCTTTGCCGGCCGTGGTTCCCGGAATATTCTGACGAGATACCGTTGCCCTGGAATATAAGGGCAGGTTTTTAATCAGTAGAAGTCTGACACTCCCTTCGGGAGGAGTCATTAGGTGAATTTCCCAACGAGAATAAAAGAGTACCTACTATTAGTTTATAGGTTGTCTTTAAGGGCAAAGATTGCACACCAGTTACCAGACTTATTCACTGTGTATTTTAAGCCATGACTTCATGGGTTCCTCTAAAATGTTTTCTATTAACTTGACACAATTATTGTCAACTGACAGAAATATATGTATCGTCAAAATCAAATGCCGCTTTGGGTGGAGCGGAATGTCAGACTTCTACTGGTTTAAAACCTACCCTGTTCCCCTTTCCCAGTAGCCCTTTCATTTGGGGCCGCGGTATCTCGATAGGACATTCCCGCAACCCAAGGGGGGCATTAGCCCTGACGGGTGGGCCTATTTTTACTGACAGTTCTCTAAGACATGTATAGTTATAATATTAAGGTGAGATCTTAGGCCAACAGTGCATGTAAGTTTGCGTGTTATTTCAATCAATATAGATGTATTTCTGGCAATAAGTATAGCAGGAAAATCACACAGAAATTAACCTTTCTGCGGCACGTGAGCATTTAATTAGAAAGTTGTTGACGTCATACATTTGCTGCTTATGTATTTAATGCAGAGTTATCGCGAATGACTCACTTTTAATAGCCAGAATAAATGTGGATCAATCAGCAAATAGCTAGAAATTAAAATGACAAAGAGTCGTGGTGGTTCAGTAGTTATAGGAGTGGCCTTTGAGTTGTAGATCGTGGGTTCGAAACCAGACATGCACATTTTTTGAGGTGTTTTTTCACCATTAGTACTGTTCTCAAACCAGTGAAGGGAAGCATTGTGATGAATTGCGGTGGTCCACTCTTTCTTGTAGAGAAGAAGCCTGTGTCCCACAGTGGAAACGTTATAGTGGTAGTTATTTAATTAAATGGAAGAACCTCATCTTTGCCTTCCGCAAGCCCGAATCAAACAAATGTAGCTACGTGTTCTTAGAAGCCTTAGAATTTGAGCGTCATATAACTATGTAATTTAAACTACGACGGTGTGTAACGCATAAACGTACGTACAACGTATTTAAATCTCTTCTTCAACTCTCCTGTCGCAGGTCTGCTGGAAGTTATTTCTTACGAAATAAGCAGCACCTTTGTGCTCTTTTATCTGTATTTATATTTTTTTCTTTTGTAAGTGTCATGTGTGTACATAAATAAATAAAAGAAATAAATAACTAAGTCTAAAACTTTTTCAACTTAGAGAAATTGCTAATTAATAACGTCACGGCTGCCGCAGTGATTACGCGATTGGCTACCGTGCTGCGTGTCACGAGTTTGATTCCCGCACTGGAACAAATGTTTGTTATTGGCTTACAGATAAATGTATCTAGTTTGGGTTTTTATGCAAGTGAGTTTAAATTTATGTAAACGAATCTGTAATACAAGAGAAATTCCTCGTATTGGCCTCATACGAGGAATTCGTCATAAAAAATTTAAAAAGACTAAGATAATGTTACCGTAAAACTCCTTAGAGATTTTTCACGAAACACTATGGCCACTTACATTCTTATTACAACCGATTCGCTACACACTACTCGATCGCCGATGCGTGTGCGCACACGTCACACCGATTGCATACGGCTCGTAGGTAGTACGTTGACGACACATCGGAATCGTGACGACGGATCAAGGTCGCTTGACTCAGAAGTGCAAGCCTGCACAAATCACGTACCCGAGCGTAATGTGAGGGAATTGAAAATGAGAGTGTGTTAACATGCAAGATGGACGGTAGCAATAGGGATATACCCGGACAAGGATACTTAGAATTTACCTGCCTGGGCCGATCGAATGTTCTAACCGAGATACCCGTAACGTAAGAGCAACTCGAACTCAAACTCAAAATATTTTGTTTCACATAGGCCTACATTTTTGGGGATCCATTCAAATCCTGCTCAGCACTGCAAAATAGAGATAGGAGAGGTCTCAAGAGAGACTATTATATGTGATCATTGCAATAAACTGGAGAATAAGCAGAATGTTGAAAAATCCATTTCAATCAATGCCTTAGATACTCGGAAATGGTTTTTATAGCCTTAGAGTTACCAAAAATGAGAATATCATCAATAAAATCGATAAGATGAATCGATTTAAACTCGGAACCTTGGTTAAATGATTTTGGCGGCGTCCTCTCTCACGGCCAATTCGCTGAAGTTGCTTATTAAGTTTTAAATCATTCGTTAATTAAATCAGAGGAGCAAATAAATCAAAACAATTCCTGCTCCCACGTCAAAATAAATTTAGTTACCTACTTGTCAACGGAAGTTAGTAAATAATTAATTATTTCACAGCGTCATAAATATTTTGGTGAGCATGTTAACTTGAAATTGTATTTAAATAAATCTTGAGAAGCATTTTGAACTAAACCTCTAAAATCTGATTAAAAAACCTTCACGTCTTTTATACCACGACAGTTAATAATTCCATAGAACAAAAACTAACTAATGAATTACGCAAAAACAAAGAAAACTCGACTTAGTATTACTAGGAGACCATAAAAGAAAAGAAATAAATAAAGCAATCTCGATTAACACTAAGATCAAATTCCAATGTTCCTGTCTCTCACGCACTGCGTCAAGGACAATACGAAAAAGAGAGACGGCGAAATACTAATCAGCTTCGTATCGTAATCGTAATTTCGCCACGCGACCGTGGGGATGTCAAAACGTTAGACGCCTGTTGAATGAAAATGGAGGATGTATGACTAGAATAAATTTTCTTAAGACAAAGGGTACCAATGCCTTTTATAGTATGAATTAGTGGTTAGGTATTACATTGTAGAGGTTTATACTTGTAGTGTAGAATTAATCTGCTATCATCTCAACGAGCTATATAAGTTAAATTGCAGCACTGAATGATCCCTTCACTTCAAATTCAAACCCACTTTTTTCCGGGTGGGAAAATCATTTTTAACAGCAAAATGTAAAGAAAATAGGTAGATTATCAGGTTAAACAAAGCTTAGTTGTTATTATTCACTATTTTCGTTATTCATTATCTTTCTTACGTATATTTTTTCAAGAAGGATGTACTTATACCTCTTCAACATTTTCAAAAACCGGACTCTGACAGTTTGATGTTATCGCAAATGACTGGAACTCACGTTGGGTAAATCCTTTTTTTGTACAAAATGAGAATACCCAATATTTTCAACCGTCTTAGGATTTAGTTTTCATATTTGATTAACTATATAGTATATAGTAGATTATTAACCAAGGGGATAAAGCAGTGTCTTCTGTCGCGGGTGACGATTTAAATCGCAAGCGTAACGAAGGACTCGAGGTTTACTCCCGAGCGTAGCGAGGGTGTTAAAAACTTAAATCACGAGCGAAGCGAGTCGAACATTCATAATGCGTTTAATTTTCTACTATTAAATATTAATATAAATGTTCCAACCGGCTAATTACTTAGCCAATTAGTAACAATAAATATAGTGCTCATACTGAAGATATACTAGGTTAGAACGAAACTATTGGAGGTCGCACATGAAACGTTATACCTGCACGCTCCGATGATTACTTGCAATTTTATGCTAGCCTAGTACCTGGTGAGTACATTTCTTGGAAAATCCTTATAGAGATAATCTTTCATACATCTCTTTTTCTCAGTATTAAGATAAGTAAGAACTTAACTAGTCTTACTATTAGCCTGCTTCATCCCACTGCTGGGCAAAGATCTGCCCATGATTTCTAAATAGTCCAGTCCAGGGCCAAAGTACCACTGGCAATAAGTTTGACCCAGTTCGTACCGCCATCTTCTATGAGGTCTGCCGTGACGCTTTCTGGCTGTGTTAGAGCTCCAGAATATGGTTATTATGGCCTACAACTCATTGGGCATGTGGCAGACATGGCCAGCCAAGGCCCACGTCAACTTAGCGGTTTCTTGAGCAACTAATGTCTATGTGAGGCGGTACTTCACGCTTCTGAATCTATATAAAGCACAGGTCCGTTCCTGCGTGGAGTATCGCAGCCACTTGTGGGATGGCTCTACAAAATACCAACTTGCTGCACTGGACTCGATCGAGCGCAGGGCTCCGGCTAAAAGGCTTATAGGCGACGAGGTGCTATCGGGCAAGCTTCATAGTCTGGCTCATCGGCGAACCATTGCTTGCTTGTCGGTTTTCTATAGATTGTACTTCGGGGAGTGTGCGCAGGAGCTCCATGACCTGATTCCTCCATCTCCATTTCACTACCGGTCTACCAGACGCACGGCTGGGTACCATCCACACTTGGTTGATATACCGTCTTGTCGTACCAAGCGCTTCTCCTCCACATTTATTGTGCGGTCAGCTAAGTTGTGGAATTCTCTGCCGGCTTCTGTGTTCCCTGCCACTTATGACCTTTCAGCCTTTAAAGCAAGAGTAAATAGGCATCTTCCGGGCTCGCTCGTCACATCGTAGACCTCATCTATCGCTTACCATCAGGCGAGATCGAGGTCAAGAGTGATAAAAAAAACTCATTTTGATAGCAATAATTTAAGTGGAGTCAAGAGCAAATAGATTACTTCATCGCTTGTCCATACTATCAGGAGATACATTTACTCCTTTTTCTGTCATATCACTCCCTCTATCTTTTCTTTCGCCTTCGTCTATTTTTCCATGCGTCAAAATTCAAACCCATCACATATAGTAAAACTTTGGTAAACTAACCTCAACAGAAATATTCAAACCCACCCTTAATAGGTTTACTACATGCGAATGATGAATAACATTTCAGTCATTTACAATACATAACAATTAACTACATAATATATTTCCTATATCTAATACAATCTATATCTAATATTTAATTGTATATTGACAAACACATAATGTACCTACCTCTATTTACTCAAGCATACTTTTCCTTATTTTAATTATTTCTTGTAATTAATATTGCCTCCATACACTTGACTTTGAACTCTGCTAACCTTAGCACGGCGCAATGGTCTATCATTATGCCAGAGAACAAACATGTATATGACCGACCAGTTTTATATCTTCTGAGAAACACAGGACGAATATTATTTATTTTTCTATAATTTTTATTCGTTATTAGTATTACTTACATGAGTTGACCTACTTACACCGATCTATAAATCTATATTAGTGTTCCGGATGGCTATGTGGAGCGTCGCTGCTGGTGGTGCCTAGCACGCGCACCAACTTGCTATAGCTTGGCCGATGACGCGAGCCTTGCGGGCACTCAACACTGTAGCCTCACGTATAGATTTATTTTCCTAATCAATGAACGAGTTCACAAAAGCCATATATTTTGTGTTAAGTATGTTACCATGATTTGTAAATATAGTAAGGGAATGTAGAGAGATCTTAATTGTGTTTATATAATGTATAATTATAAGTTCTCTATCGCATTGGGTGCAACCTGTAATGGTAGATTTAAGTTTGTAATAAAATAAATAAATAAATAAAAAACAAAATAATATTATAAAGCGGAAAAGTTTATTTATTTTAACGCGCTATTCTTCGAAACTCCTGGGTGGATTTGGATGAAGTTTGGTACGGAAGTAGTTTAATCCTAAGGGAAAGGTCAAAGGTTATACTTTTTATCGGACTGCAAAAGAAGACGGGTTATGTTTTTATTGTGATTAAGTCCAAGGGACCGAAGTCGCGACTGCTAGCAAAATAGATTATAATATAAATTTTCTAAAATCCACTCTTACTTTCTTAAAGTTCATCACACATAGAACAGAAGCGAGAAGATGCGATGAAAAGGCCAGGCTGAACTTAAGAAAAATGAAAACAGAACCCAACAATATGTGTAATATTTATTAGTATTTATGATTTTTGTATTGTATGTATGTATTTCATATTATTATGTTCAATTAATATTATTTATGATGTTTGTACACTGACAGCCCTTAATCTGTATCCTTTAAGTTCGTCCATCCAGGTTGCTTGTAAGAGATCGCCCTGTGCGATAAGATCTAGTTTTAATTTTTGTATCCATAGAAATATTGTAAGGTGTACAATAAAGAATATAATAAATAAATATGTGAGGTCGAAGTAGGATATCTTCAGTTCTTCACCACTTCTCTTAACTTATGTGTTTTTATGAAGAAATTGAAAACCTTGTATAACGTCATCAATACATAGGAATAAAATTTTATTAAATAAAAAATAGTACAATGTATTAATGCCGCCTAAATCATCCCATTTCCTTACATACTTCACTGTTGCTTTAAAGGCTGACGGGTCATATCTGGCAGGGAACACAGAAGCCAGCAGAGTTCCACCACCTTGGCTGTGCGCACATAAATGTGGAGGAGAAGCGCTTGGTACGACAAGACGGTACACCGACCAAATGTGGATGGTACGCTACAGTCAATCTAAAGTAATAACTAAAACCTCTGGTTAAAAAGTAATTTGATTAAAAATATACCGTGCAAACAAGAAAATCTACTTTCCGACTCGAAAAGCAAAATATAACTTATTGCTGAAATAATATCGAGAAAATGACTCATCGGTCGTAGGTTACTTAGTAACTAATTACCTATTTATAATTGCTGATTTTATTACTTTCAATTAATACTGATTGTGGTCATACTTAAGTAGTTCAAGTTCAAGTGCCTATTGTTTCAAGAACTGTCGTTTCAAACAAATGTATTGTTTTAAATTATGAAATGAATTGACTAAACTAAAAATTTTTCAACACATTCACTCGACTTTTGACTAGCTAATTCGTCCATTCTTTTTATTATTTTTTTCCGGTAGAGAAAATCATCGAATGACTTCTCCCGCGGGTTAAGCGGAAGGGAGTGTCAGACTTCTACTGACTAAAAACCCACGCTGTTCCTTCAGCTGCCCTTAAGTTCCGGGGCCGCGGTATCTCGTTAGAACATTCCCACAACCCCGGCATGTTATATTAACTGCCATTAAAACGTACATATTGTATACTACGCATACTAAAGAAACGCGTAGAATAAGCTAGAACAACTACTAGATAAAATGTAACAATTTGAATTGTATTATTTTCTAGTCTAAATGATACGATTTCACACAAATAAACGTGGTAGTGAAAGTTAAGATCGCAGATAACGCGAGAGGGCATGGTTTGGTAGCTCGCTGCTCAAATTATAAGGAAGACAAACTAACTAATATAATTACTTGGACAAGTGCTCACACAGTGGTCGAAATTCGAGCATAATTTAAATTATTTTTAATGTATTTATTATACTTATTAAAAAAAAATGCATTCTGCGCTCCTTCTCTATATACACGTCAACTGTCCTAAATTCCCTGGGGGTCTTTAAGTCAAGAGTGAATAAATTACTTCTAGGTAAGCGTGCTCCATCTTCGATCACATCATCGCTTATCGTCAGGTGAGACGGTGATGAAACGCAAGCCTTATAACCAATAAAAAAACAAAGTTTTAGTTTCACATATAGATATTATTCTTAATTGACAAAGAGGAGCTCGTGGCTGTATAATAACAGCCACACGGTTAAATCTTCCACGTCAAGAAACAGGTCCGTCCGTGGATTGGTGTCAACGAGTTTCCTCCATGATACGGAAATCACGAAAAGATAAGAAAGAAAAAGTATTTATTGCCAACAGATAAACGACAAGCAAACAATATTTTTTTTATTTATTTACTTTATAGAGTACTTACAGCTAATAACAAACATAAAAAAGGAATACATAGTCGCTAGAGAGCCAATAACAAGTCCTCACGTTTAGACTTATCTATACTAATATTATAAAGCGGAAAATTTTTGTTTGTTTGTTTGTTTGTTTACTTGAACGCGCTAATCTTCGAAAGTACTGGGTGGATTTGGATGAAATTTGGTATGGAAGTAGCTTGAAGCTTGAGGAAGGTTATAGGCTACTTTTTACCCGACTGCAAAACAGGAGAGTTATGTTTTTACAGTGATAGAATCCACGGGAGCGAAGCCCCGCGTGAGTACTAGTACTAAAATAAAGTTATAAGCAATAATAAAGCTAATTATAAATTAAAGATACAATTTACACAGTAAGAATACATAATATATAAAGATTTGCTTGCAATGAGTCAACAGCATAACATAACCACTAACGCTTGAAAAAGTTTAAGCTTAAGCAGCTTCTGGCTGAGTTCACACTAGTTGTGAAAGGATCCAAATCATACTGCTTGCATATTTCATTAAAAGTTCTGCTTGCGCGCACAATATAGCTATTTTGCCTATAATTAGATGATGAATGAGGTATACATATAGGAGGATTAAAGCGCAATGTTTTGTTGGGTACGTTAAAATAAAATTTAGAAAGTAGTTCTGGACTATCAATATTATTGTGGAGGATTTTCAATAAATACAAACAGTCTGCAATTTTACGTCGATCTACCAGTGGCAACAGATGGTACTTCTTACAGAGTTGATAATAACCTGCTGAGTGATATGGAATCTTTTGATGGAAACAAAGATTTTGATGAACCGTTATTTGAAACTTATTATAATTCCTTAAGAATCGAGTTAGTAAATGGTACTTACATAAAATTATGTTAGTAGGTGAGAACAAAGATTTAGAGATTAACAATTTGCGAAATAAGGAAACAACAAAACATGAGGCATTTGCACGTCGTGGCCGTCATAGACTTGCTTTCAATGACAGTCACTCTAAGCAAAAGAATGGTACTCGACCGACTCAACGGCATCTATCTGGTAAGAGTGAAAAAGCTAATCCAAATATTTTTGTAAAAAACTGGCAGATTAAATAAAGTTGGTACAATGCTACGTATCAAAATAGTTACATTACAAAAAGTTACTTAAAGTCAGAGCATTTTATAATTGTGTAACCCCAACACCTTTGTAATCGCAATAACTTTCATGCTAACATTTACGACGGTAGATTTTATGGTTGTAACATTATTTTACAGCTAACATATTTTGGTCTCGCACAATTCAATCTATTGGACGAGTGCGCTTGTTACTAGACTTTTGTTCTTGTTTAACCTTTTCTCGACTTCGGTTCCCGGGTCGGGCAAAAACTATTGGGTTTTTCTATAAAACATTTCTCCCGTGCTTCGGAAAGTATAGCCGTACAGCTCTCATTTGGACATTTTTGACAATCGCCAGTGCCAGTGTCAGATTTCCTTGATTTCCCAGCCACTGAGTTTCGGTTGGGATTTTTCCCAAACCGAAACTCAGTATGATGTTAAGCAGATAATGAAACTTTCCTCAACTTATATAAAAAAGACAGGTACCCTACTTATATGCTAAAACTATTTTTTTCTTCAAGGAAAAATTTGTAACTGAGACAACTTAGGAACGACTTTTAGCGTTTTAGTTTTTTTGACGTCACTGTACCGAACAGGTAGAACTCGCTAAGTAATTATAAACTACAAACAAAAACTTGTTTTATTTACACCGTAGATTCTTATGATTGTTTTCGCAACGGAAAACATAGTTAAAATAATAATATTGTTTTGCCGTATACCATGTTTTTTGTCAGGCTTTGTACGCTATTGATAAATAAATAAACAAAGAGAAGAACCTACAGAGTTATTTTTAATGTTATTTACTAGTGATCAAGGACCTCCAAAGTCTACAAGTATATTAACATAACATATTTTGCCAAGGGATTATTAAATAACTATTTTAACAAAATAAACCTGAGTTCTAGTATTTGATGTGGAGTAACCGCCTATTTAACTACCACAAACCAGTAACTGGGTAGCATGATACCCCTTCAAGTCCGGTGTCAGATTTTCCCGGCTTCTGACTACCCGTAATGACTGTCAAAGATGTACAAAAGACAGCCGGGACCCACGACTTAACATGCTTTCGGTGAAATCTCGATATGTCAAGATGGACACCCATCGATGGCCGGACTCGGCAAGCGTTGACCCATCGATGGCCGGACTCGGCAAGCGTTGACCCATCGATGGCCGGACTCGGCAAGCGTTGGAGAAGAAGACTCGACTTTCAAGTCGAGCCTTTTTCTCCTTCTTAGCGTGACGATAGCAAATAGCTAGATGGAGTCTGCCCAGAACTGGGCAACAAGTTTGTTATCGTCGGTAGCTTCCATCAACTCCTGCAGTGATATTATGTTGATTATGATGTATAATTAATTATGTTGTAGCATTTATATAATACACCATAATTCTAATGTTTTAATTCTGTACAAAATACGTAATTGCAATTTTTAATCAGACAGAAGCATTTCTTTGCCAATAAATAATTTACTGATAACACTGGCATTTATATCTCCATGTCCTTATTATATGTACATTATTGACATTTCGTTATGGTATCAGACATGACTTCAGACTGATGGAAGCGATGGATGAGTTTACCGACGCAACGGAGATGAAGATTCATCATTATCAACTTAGTTAACAGGATGCAGCCTAGTGTTTAATATGGAATGAATGCCTATCTGATCTCCGCCACCCAGTTACTGGGTATTACGAGTTAAACATGATTGTCTGGCAGTTTGAGTGCTTTTTGCGGCCTACCCAAACGTCCTTTAACCTTGGTATTGTTCGTCAAATCGTTAAGCTCATTGTTCTATGTTGAGCTATACGTCACTTGACAAATGCTTGCACTGTATGGACAGGCCCACTCAAATCTGTGAGCATTTCTTCAAAAGACCGCCTCAGACTGAAACCTACAAGGTTCCCATATAATTAAACCAGTGTAGATTGTATGGGCTTGAAAAGAGACGGACCCCTAAGTTTGTTTCGGTGTTTCTTCTCAGGGTAGTCAGTTAGGAAACACTGGCCTCATCTAGTTAATATTTACGAAAAAAATTACATGTAAAAGTGTTATTTAATAACCAATTTGCAAAATAAAGATCATTTATCATTTATCACAATACCCCTTGGCATAACTGACTGATGAGTTGACTGTTGACCGATTTTCCGAGCTTCGGATTACCCGTAATGACTGTCAAAGATTTCCTAATGACAGCCAGGACCAACAATTTAACGTGCTTTGACGGCTCGGGGGTATCTGGATATGTTAGGATGGTCACCCTTCTACGGACCTACCTTGCTTAACCTCGATCGAGCCGTGAGATATGAAGACTGACAGTTCATCAACGGACAAATGATTGAGGCAGGCAGATAATACCAGACTTGTCTGATTTATTACCTATTAAATTCCTATCAAATATTTTAAAACCGCATTACTAGGTACCGCGTACAATCAACAATACACGCATTGTTTATATAGATAATAATATAACGCTGATACGAAGACAATCGTACGTGCTTCTCCAATCGTAGTGATTCACAAATTGTATTGTATGCAGAATTCCTGGCCGCCTGGGCGCAGCACGTTCTTTGACGCAGCGAACTTGCGGGTGGCATTTCTAGGTATTTTTATTGGTTGTTCTCTTTGTTCAATTGTTTTTTGTGCTTGTGAAAATTGGTGAAGAGCCTTGACCCCGATTTGAGAAATTGAAAGAATCGTGAAAAGTACACTACGTCTGACTGTATTTCTTTTGTTGTTAAGTGCCTATACAGTATTTTCTAAATTACCTTTTTGTCGCGCAGCAGTAAGATTACCCAAAAATATTGAGAAATTACTAGCCCCCACTCCAGAACTTTTGAGTAAGCTCTATCCTTATTTTCACCATATTTTTGAAAGAAGAAAGGATTTGTGCTTGTCTTACTGACACGGGTAGAGTATTCCACAGTCGTACTGCACGACTTACCAAAGAAATCGGTGGAGTGACTCGGTACCTCTAGCCTCAAGCTTCCCGATGACCTTAGAAATTTTGCATGTGTCTCATGAAGAAACTTGAAACGTTCTTCAAAATAAGATTATTATTGCATCTACTAACATATATATACTGACATTTAGAACTTTATTTTTATTTTGGAATAATATATATATCCATATCTCAGTGAGGAACTGCGAATGTATGTTGATGGATTCTTTGGTGCTATCTAAACTGAATTATGCGGATGTAATTTATGGTGAGCGTCTTCTGTCCAAAACCGACAAAATGATTCAGAGGCTTCAGATCAGAACGCATGTGCACGTTTTTGTTTCAATATTCCATTTAGAGGTAATGTTACGCCCTATTTAAATAAGCATAAAATATTGAAAATGAAAGCACGGCGTAAACTAAATTTAGCAATTTTTAGGGTTCCGTAGCCGAATGGCAAAAAACGGAACCCTTATAGTTTCGACATGTCTGTCCGTCCGTCCGTATGTCACAGCCATTTTATTCCGAAACTATTAGGACTATACATGTAAAACTTGGTAGGTAGATGTATTCTGTGAACCGCTTTCCGATTTTAAGAAAAAATTTAAAAAATATTTAAAACTAGTACTCACGCGGGGCTTTGCTCCCATGGATTCTATCACGGTAAAAACATAACTCTCCTTTTTTGCAGTCGCGTAAAAAGCCTATAACCTTCCTCAAGCTTCAAGCTACTTTCATACCAAATTGCATCCAATCCACCCAGTACTTTCGAAGATTAACGCGTTCAAGCAAACAAACAAACAAACTTTTCCGCTTTATAATATTAGTATAGATAAAGGGGGCACCCCATACATGGAACTGAAACTGAAAATGTTTTTTTTCATGAAACCTATACGTGTGTGGTATCTATAGACAGGTCTTTAAAAATGACATTAAGGTTTTTAAAATGAATTTTTCATAAAGTTAATTGTTTCAAAGATACACGCTTCCAAAGTGGTAAAATATGTGTCCCCCCCTCTAACTTCTATAATAATGAAGTGAAAAATCTAAAAAAAAAACATATATTGTAGATCTTAATGTAAATTTTCAACCAAAATTGGTTTGAATGAGATGGAGTCAAGAGTTTTTGAGATACAGTATATTTTCTAAAACCGCAAATATAACTTTGTAATTCATACAAATACTATGAAAAACAAAGTTATTTGGCGTAGTTGTAAAAATTGTAAATAAGCTAGTTTTAAGAAATTCGTAAGGTTTTTTGTATTTTTTTTTTTTCAAATAAATAGTTTAAGTATATTATATTTATTATATTTACTACGGAACCCTTCATGGGCGAGTCCGACTCGCACTTGGCCAATTTTTTTATTTGTTAAAACTCAAAAACCATTGTATTTATAGAATAAGCTTGAGTGGACAAGAGGTCATAGGAATCGGCAGGGAAGACAATGTGCTCAGAGTCTTTTGACACCACATCACAGTTCGGCAGCGGCAGCGTTTAGAGGTAGCTTTCGATACGCGGCCAGTAAATGTTGGAATAATATTCCCCCACCTATAAAATACTGTGGGAGTAGGCTAACATTTAAACTTAAACTGAAAGAATTTTTACTCGAACACCAAAAACAGTATGAGGCCATTCAAGTCAATTGATCCGCGATTTGAATATCTACTGCTGTCTTCGTGTTGTGGAACATGCGGATCATTTATTGTGTATATTATTACGGCATAATTCAGTTATTTCTCTTTAACTTTTGACTAGAACGTTTACGCGTGTGTATTGCACATTCCAGCGTGTGGCACCCGTGGGCTGCAGTTGAAAATCAGCGTTAGGTTGTAATACTTCGGGTTGCGACCTGACATTATGCTGAGCTGAGGCCCTTTTGGCACAATGTTGTTTTTTATTTTTAATGTTGTATATAATGTGCGTTTCTTATTTTTATGTGCCAATAAACGCATTTTTCTTTCTTTCGTCTCTCTTTCTTAATGACATTCTTGAAACAATTTGCACTATTATTCTCTTTTAATTTGCATTTATTATTGATACATTAGGTATCTGTGTCGATTTTTTTTCCCTTGTAATATTGCGATCTGTCGCCATTATGGGACAATGAGCAATAGGTGGGTCTTGTTTCAATAAGGGCTTGCTCAGGGTAGCGACCTGTGTCGTATCTTGTTCAATTATTATGTGCGTCTACGCTAGCACATCTTGGGGAATTTTTCGTTTGAGCCGTCGCTTGCTACGTTTTTTGTTCATTAATTGTTGAGCCAGTACATTTAGGTGGTCGGTGATTCTATCTTTGTAAGACTTGGTGTGTTTATGAATTTCTTCTTTGACTGTGGACATTTTTAGGTCATTATGCAGTTGTTCGTTTGTCAGAAACCATGGGGCACCCGTGATTATCCTCAGCATTTTGTTTTGGAACCTTTGGATTATTTCTATATTAGAATGACAGGCTGTTCCCCATAGCTGGATTCCATACGTCCACACTGATTTGAGAGTAGCCTTATAGAGAAGAATTTAATTTTCAAGTGATAGCTGGGACTGGGACCGGATGAGCCAGTAGACCTTTCTGAATTGGAGCCCAAGCTGTGTTCGCTTGGTGAATATGTGCTTCTGCCAGGTCAGCCGTTTATCTAGGTACAGTCCCAAATAACGTACGTAGTCTGCTCGGGGTACTTCAACATTATTTAGTACGACAGGTGGACAAGTTTGTCTTATTAGTGTGAATGTGACATTGACGGATGAAATGTCAAATAAAATGTTTTCTATTCTATTTCTAAAGTTACACAACCGTCTGTAGATAACATTTATTATTCAAATATTTGGTGTTAATTTATAATAACGAAAAAGTTCCTATTGTATTTCTAAGTTGCCAGTATTTTATTGTAAGAGTGACTCGAATTTCGACTATAATTTAAATGATCACATAATTTATATAAAAGAAAGTCATGTTAGTTACACTATTTATAACTCAAGAACGGCTGAACCGATTTGGCTGTAATTTGGCATGAGAATAATCTAGGACCCTGGAAAGGACATAGGATATTAGGAATTCCCACGGGATCGGGAATTACGCGGGAAAGCCTCCCATGCGAACGAAGTCGCGGCCAAAAGCTAGTATACTATAAATATTATAAAGCGGAAAAGTTAGTTTATGTGTTTAAACGCGCTACTCTTGAAAAGTACTGGGTAGATTTGGTATGAAATTAGCTTGAACTTTCATTAAAGTTATAGGATAATTTTTATCCGATTGCAAACGAATGAGGTTATGTTTTTACTGTAATAAAGTCCACGGGAACGAGGCCCCGCGGGACTGCTAGTATAAAAATATAAGCTTTCTGCAATTCTCCTCCATAGAAACTTTGACTGTGTTTTTCATACTTCATACTACATACTTAAAAAGGGGTTCAAAAGTTTAGCTTCCGGTAAAATTATATTGTTTCCTTCATCGATTAATATCTCTTGAACGCATCATCACGACATTTTGTAGAAGAACTTAAAAATACTTAGGATTCCTGATTTCTGTATTGTTACACGTACATACGGATGTTTTCTCATTCGCTTGGAATCAAACAATCGACCTACCGCACTCACATAATGCTAGTATGGGGCCACAGAAACGGCGAGCGAGAGAGCGGACGCGGGGCGTCACAATAACTAATAATAAGATAAACAATTGACATTTAATAATAATAATAATAATAAAATACTTTATTTTCAGACCAAAGTCCATATGGAGACACATTTACACATAAACAAAAAAATAAACACACAAATTTAAAATAAATATAAAATACAATAATAACAAGACAAATTAGAAGAAATATTATAAAATACACTTAAAAAAGTAATTATTTAATGTATGTGAATGACGCTCTGTGTATGTCGTCATCCAGTGCCACATTATTGGACTATTCATCCTGTCGGCGACGACAGCTATCAGGCTGTTGGAGCTATCGCGCACTCGCCGCATCAAGGATGCTATACGCGACCGTATTAATGCAAAAAAATCAGGCACACCTGCCTTCGCAAACATCCCCGCGTCACACATCACTGCAAAAGCGCGGTAGCCCCAACACTACCCTGAAAGCATTATTGTATTGGACTCGCAGAGCATTGTAGGAGCGTTTAGTGTAATTGACCCATAGGGCGCACGTGTACAGAGACTGGCAGTATGCTCTAAACAATGTGATCTTTACGTCATCAGTACATCGTGCAAACCTACGAGCCATCATGTTACACCTCACGGCCAATGCTCTGCGCTCCCGTTCTACATCCAAATCGTCGGACAGGTCATCGGTGACCCAGTGTCCCAGGTACTTGAACCGCTTGACTCTGGTGAGCAACGCGCCCCCTAAGGTGATTGGTGGGACTGTATCGTAACATTTGTTACCGGCTTTAAAAACTAAAAGCTCACTTTTAGTCGCGTTGTACCTAAGACCATGAGCCACCGCATAGTCCTCACATATACGAAGTAGCCTCCTAAGCGCGCTGATGGATGGGCTCAGCAATACCATATCGTCCGCATAGCTGATGTTATTAACGCATTGCCCATCAATGGAACACCCGATATTGGTATTGCTCAGTTCACATATCAGTTCGTTTACATACAAGTTGAAAAGCTTAGGTGAGCTAAGGCCTCCCTGTCTCACCCCGCATTCCAACCTGTATGCATCCGACAAGGCTCCCCCCATTTTACACTGTTGGACTGATTATTGTACCAGTACTTTAGTAACTTGGTAGATCCGTATTCTGTGTCAACTTCCATAGGCAGTCATATGACACCAGGTCAAAGGCCTTGGATAAATCCAGGAAACATGCATACACAGGCGTTTTTCTAGCTGTGTAGTACTGAACAGTGTGCTTGAGACAGAGGATAGCTGTTTCCGTGGATAAATGTGGCTTAAACCCAAACTGGGCGTCGTGGGAGGTGAAATGCTTATCCAGCTGCCGATCAATCAGACTGTCCAGTACCTTAGCAATTATAGTAGCCAGGGAAATAGGTCTGTAGTTGTTTTTATCACTCGAATCTCCAGTCTTGTTTTTTATAACAGGTGTAACTATAGTTTTTAGTAAATTATCTGGAAGATACGAATGACTTGTACAAAAACAGAACAACATTGCTAATACTCTCGGCAAGTGTTTACCTGCATAACGAAGATGCTCAACGCTCAAACTGTCATGACCGGATGACTTTCCCCTCTTCAGATCCCTTATAGCATTAGCTATTTCCTTGGCTGTGAATCTGGTAGGCATATCTCTGGTTCCAACAAAAACCTCCGACCCATCAGACGACGCACCTAGGGGAGATGTGACTCGGAAGGATCTACCAAATAGGTTAGCAATCTCCTTAGGATCACTCACACCTTCGACACTCACTGGTAGGCTCGACTTGTGATTCAAACTGTTTGTGGATTTCCAAAAACTACCAAAATTTTTCGCGTCATGATGATCCGCAATGATATTCATTTTTAATTGTTCTAAGTTATTTTGGCACCATTTTAATTTACTTTTGAATATCTTTCGACTTTCAACCATTTGTTCGTACAATATTCCACTGTACATTTGCTGGCGGATATTCCAATGCGAAAATTACAACACAAGAAACCTGTTATTATGATATTTTAAAGAAAACTTGGTGTTTGTTTTACAAATGATTACATGTCCTTTTACTTATAAGCCGATTCATTTAATTTTGTTGTATCATGCAACCATTTTTATTTTCAGATGTAAATCAGTATTGCCAGTTTCAACTTAACCAAAATACAATGTAAACTTACTGCCGCATTTCTCAATTTGGCACCCTTAGTTAATTTACCTGGCCTAATTTTCAAGGACGAAAGTGATGTGCAAGCTCATGACCAGAGTGTGGAAATTCACGTTAAAGAACAAAAAAGTTTTCTTCTCCATTTAAAATAAAAAGAATGGTTTGTTATATTCATCTAATTAGTCTAACTGTGTATGAAAATCCATACGTTTTCAGTATTATCTCGCTATTTGCTTGTATTCGTATAAATACCTACTTCTTCTTCTTCTTCGTGTGGATGGCACTACAGTCAACTGACATTTTTTAGCCTAGAACTTTACCACTTCCACGGCAACATCGATGCTGGAGAAATCTTTTAGCAGTTGGTTGCTGGGCTAGTCTATACGGATACCAAGAAAGTTAAACTGGAAGTACCATCAAGGAACATGAGTTGTCGCTGTTTCTATGGCCACACCAGTTGAATAGACAGCACCTTCCTATCACACGATGTTCGCACGACAATATGCCTATGCCGCAAGTCTGCTTACACGTTTATGTAACATACAAGCAGACTGCAGCTTTGTATATGTATATACATATGTATTACTAGTTATGTGAAGCTTTTCATTACTTTTATTAGTCAACTAGTACTCACGCGGGGCTTCGCTCCCGTGAATTCTATCATGGTAAAAACATAACTCTCCTTTTTTGCAGTCACGTAAAAAGTAGCCTATAACCTTCCCCAAGCTTCAAGCTACTTCCATACCAAATTGCATCCAAATCCAATCAGTACTTTCGAAGATTAGCGCGTTCAAGCAAACAAACAAAACAAACTTTTCCGCTTTATAATACTAGTATAGTATGTAACATACAAGCAAACTGTAGCTTTGTATATGTATATACATATGTATTACTAGTTATGTGAAGCTTTTCATTACTTTTATTAGTTAATTGGACTTATCACGAAGGGATCTTTAGAAGAGATAGCGTCTTATGTACGTCATCATCTCCTTAGCCTTTTTGGTCGCGTTTGGCTGCCAGTCTAACTGGATGCAGCTGAGTACTAGTGTTGTACATGGAGCGTCTGACTATCTGACCTCCACAACCCAGTAACTGGGTAACAAGATATCCCTTGGTAAGACTGGAGGATTTTTAGGCTTCTGACTTCCCGTAATGGCTGTTAAAGATTGTTAAATTGACTGCCTGGACCAACGCGTTACCGTGCTGTTCGAAGTCTTTAATCTTGATATGATAAGATGGTCATTCATTCACGAAGCTTGGCGTTGCTTAATTTTTTTTTTTTATCGTTGGTAGGCTTGCGTTTGACCATAATCTCACCTGATGTTAAGCGATGATGTGGTCGAAGATGAAGCACGCTTGCCTAGAAAAAACCTATTCACTCTTGACTTAAAGACTCCCAGGTTATAACTATCAGGAAACACAGACTCTGGCAGGGAATTCCACTCCTTAGCCGTACGCACAATGAATTAATTAATTTAGAAGACCAACTGAATGACCTGTGTGGCTGCTTTTGTTTAACCTCACTACAAGTATAGAAGTTTAAAAACCTGCTTATAGTCATCTTTCTTTCTTAAATATGACAATAACAGTTCTTATTTCGCGAGTCATGGCCAGAATATACAACACAAAAGGCAGGTGGCCATGTACGTAAATATCTCAACAAAAAAAAAATAGAAAGTGTGACCACAGTTACCTATCGGATTTGAAAGAGAGAGTGCTGATTACTTTACACTTTTTATGTAATCTACTATCAATGATTACGGCTCAATATAATATAAAAAATTAATGTCTATTGACCGTTTGTGGTTTAACAAAGAGAATTGTTATAAGTTATAACTTAATCAGTATGCTTACGTTTAGAAAGTGAGACCGAGATATACAGTAATCATGAATTGAGGATGACTCCACCAAGGTCGTTTGAAAAAGTGTATGTAAAAGTATGTTTTTTTTTCTAATTGAGAGCCTTTTTAGCCGGGTTGGAAAATCATCGAATGACTTCTCCTGCTCTGGATGGAGCGGAAGAAGGGAGTGTCAGACTTCTACTGACCAAAAACCCACCGTGTTCCTTCATCTGCCCTTAAGTTACGGGGCCGCGGTATCTAGTTAGAACATTCCCACAACCTCGGCAGGCAATGGCCCTATGGGGCCCCGGACTATTGCTGACAACTCTTTAAGGTGCGCGTGGAACACGACGCGCCGCCTTCTAATTGAGAGCTTAATGTCACGAATTGACGAAATGTCATGTACAAAGCATCAATTACATGATATTTAGGAATCACGGTAAGCTCTTGGTCTTCTTCTTATCGTGTGGGTAGTAAGGTCTAACGACCCCATACACCCTAGTGTCAGAGTTTCTAGACCGCCTCAAGGGCCTCTGACGTGGTCTATTTTGACGACCGCCATTTGGCAACCGGGACCACCAGCTTATACGTGCCTTCCGAAGCACGGAACCATCTTTTTATGAGACAATCAGGTGATTCAGGCCTGAAATGTCATAGCCAAACTGGAAACAACTTTACAAAGTATGATTCCCGCGAGAATCGAACCCACGACTACCGGGTCACAAGGCAAATGCCTAAATCACTCGACCACTTAGTAAACAGCAAATATGTACAATACTCTTAACATAACATTATCAGCCTTTAACGTTCCACAGCTAGGACACTGGCCTCATCTTTATGAGAGAGAATGGGCCGTAATCCACCATGCGAGACCAGTTGCGGGCCTGTTGGTCTAGTGGTCAGTGGCCCTGACTGCTATGCGCAAGGTCGTGGGTTCGATTCCCACCCAGGACAAATGTTTGTGTGATGAGCACGATCATTTGTTCTTTGTCTGGGTGTAATTTATCTATAATATGTATGTATTTAGAAATATATATGTATGTTTATCAGTTGTCTAGTACACAGCACAAGCTCTGCTTTTTTTTGGGACAAGATGGCGTTGTGTGAAAGTTGTGGAATATTATATTATACAGTCTAGTTGTCAAAAGTCTGATGTAAAGAGAACAAAAGCATCATTACAAACCTAAATAAAATGAGAAAGAGCACTTTGAACGTTTAATATGTATTAGCAATCAAAAGTAACTTTTAAAGCTAGAAACATGCAATTGATTGATCTGTTAGGAACTTATCTAATATTTATATTTAGCTTGTAGGTACTTCTATCAAATAAAACAATTTATCAATATCGAGTTGTCTCGCAATATTCCATTATTTATTATAGTTTTATAATGACTCCGGCAATTGAAAACCAAAGATCAACGACATATCGATCCGATAAATGTTTATTAATGAAATTGGGTTTGATGTATGTAGATAAACATAAATTATAAATGGGTAGAGTTAGTACAAAGTGGAACTAGTAGAATTCCCTACCGGAGTCTGTGTTTCCCGATAGCTACAACCTGGGGCATTAAGTCAAGAGTGAATAGGTTACTTCTAGGTAGCGTGATCCATCTTCGACCACATCATTACTTACCATCAGGTGAGATGGTGGTCAAACGGGAGCATATTCTCAATATATAAAAAAATTGGCCAAGTGCGAGTCGGACTCGCCCATGAAGGGTTCCGTAATCCGTAGTAACTATAATTAATATAATATAGTTAATATATTTATTAAAAAAAAAAAACCTTACAAATTTCTTAAATTAGATTATTTACAATTTTTACAACTACGCCAAATAACTTTGTTTTTCATAGTATTTGTATGAATTACAAAGTTATATTAGCGGTTTTAGAAAATATACTGTATCTCAAAAACTGCTGACTCGATCTCGTTCAAACTAATTTTGGTTGAAAGTTTACATTAAGATCTACAACATACGGTTTTTTTTAGATTTTTCACTTCATTATTATAGAAGTTAGAGGGGGGGACACACATTTTTCCACTTTGGAAGCGTATATCTTTTAAACGATTAACTTTATGAAAAAGTCATTTTAGAAACCTTAATGTCATTTTTAAGACCTGTCTATAGATACTACACACGTATAGGTTTCATGAAAGAAAATATTTTCAGTTTCAGTTCCATGTATGGAGAGCCCCCTTCATTTTAAATATTTTTTAAATTTTCTCTTAAAATCGGAAAGCGGTTTACAGAATACATCTACCTACCAAGTTTTACATGTATAGTCCTAATAGTTTCGGAATAAAATGGCTGTGACATACGGACGGACGGACAGACAGACAGACGGACAGACATGTCGAAACTATAAGGATTCCGTTTTTTGCCATTCGGCTACGGAACCCTAAAAAGAAGCAAGATACGGACTAATGGAGAAATTTATATGTCTGCCTTCCCAAAGTAAGAATATATTGTAGCTTGGAGCAAATTGCTCATCAACTAGAGTGGTATGCTCATGTTGTGAATGTTATAGCAAAATACACTACGTTTTAAAATGAAGTAAAAAACGGCCAATTGCATGTCGGACAACGCGCAGTGCAGGGTTCCGTAATTAAAGTCGCGCAGGGCTTCGCTCCCGTCGACTTTATCGCGATAAAAACAGAACCCTCCTTTTTTGTAATCGGGTAAAAAAGCCTATAACCTTTCCCAAGCTTCGAACTACTTTCATACCAAATTTCATTTACATCCACCCTTTTAGAATATCATAGCGTATAAACAAACGAACAAACTTTTCCTTATAATAATATTGGTATAGATGTACGCAACTGGCTGGTATCATATTGAACATTCCACATTCCACGTCTGAGTTAACCGCGACAATCCCTGTCTGCAAGAATGCAGACATTGTGCGTATAGTAAAGTATAAAACCTTTCGCTTGGCGTCGCGTTACAATGCCAAACAAGGAGCCATATTGTTGCCATGTCTGATGGTAACTTGGCAACAAACAATACTGCGTCATGCTGCAAAAATGTTCCACGATTACTGTTGAAAGTTATACTCAAAAGTCTGTCTTGGGTACATATTTTGTAATCTTTCAACATTTTTAAGATCCTGAATTGTGAATACTGAGCCAAGATTAACTACTTAACAGATTTTTGCTCTATGAAGTTGAAAACAATTAAAGCGCGTGCAGCCACAGAAGAGCACTACATAACAATTTAAATTCATGGCCAAAAAGATTTCTAAAATAATCGAAAATCTTTATAAACTAGGCACCAATAGGTAAACCTATTATAATAGTCAAAACTTTCAGTCTCTTAATATCTTGTACATCTGCAAGCCTTGACTTGCTAGGCTTGCAGACTAACCAGGAACAGCTGTGTCCCAGTTTTAGTTCCCAGGGAGCCACTAGCTATCCTATCTCCAAAACCCAGTGACTACGTAACACAATAGTAGATATATAGATAGAATATACTTTATTGTACACCAAAATTTAAACACTAACATTATTTCTTAATTCTATGGTTACAATGGCGGTCTTATCGCTAAAAGCGATATCTTCCAGACAACCTTTGGAAGGACTTTCAAAACATTAATTAAAGTGGGGAGGGCTAAATTCTCTCATAAAATAGAAAATAATACAATATTATATATATATTATATATATATAAGTAATTATAATAATATATAAATATAATGCGTTCTTTAACATCATGTGGAGAGGACACAAAAGAATAATTATAAGAAAGAAAATGATTAGTAACCGAGCTCTTAAAAGTAGCGAGTGACTGAGCTTGTCTTACTGACACCGGCAATGCATTCCAAAAACAAACAGCTTGCACCGTAAACGATGAGCCATAGAATTTAGTGGAATGTGCAGGCATTGAAAGTCTCAAATTCTACGATGATCTTAAATTTCTAACATGTGTGTCATAGTACCACTTGGCAAAACTAGAATCACATTTTAACTTTATCGAAACGACAACTGGACTCAGCCAACGTACTTTCGAAAGCTACAAAAGATTTACGGGAATGTTCTATCGAGATACCACGGCCTCGGAACATAAGGGCAACTAAAGGAACAGGGTAGGTTTTTAGTACACCCAGAGCGAGAATAGCTATTAATATGATGATTTTACTCAAACAAAGGCTTTAGAATTACTAAACCCATTAAATATTTAAAAATAACCGCGGCACGTGTTAGCAAGGTACACATTCCTCGCCAACACGTGAGCACCGCCAATGTTGGTCCATACATGGCCAGCTTGCCAAACCTCACTCGCAAAGGTCGCATTACATAAGTTCGGATGTGTCCGCCGGCACACTTCCCAACTTCGGCTTCAACTCCGACTTTGGATTGTTGACCGTAATTCTTATAACTATAAAATATTTCGGTCAAGTGCGTATTTAATATGCGTTGTTTGGACACAGGTATTGCGATTCGGAGTGAGTGTTACTTAATGAAATAAGTGATCTAGTTTTATTCACGACTCGTTGTGTCCTGTAAGTTATTGTCTATTGTCTAAAGGAACCCTTCAGTTTAACCATTTCTATACAATTAAATATAATTGATGTCCGTCTTTAAAACAGAAGCGTCAATAACCTATATAATGGCTAAGTTGTCGGACTTGTAACCAAGAGATCGCGGGTTCCAACTCACCGGTTACACTATTTACGTAAATCCACTCGAGACACAAGCATATTTAGCTTAGTGGGAGGAGTTAACAAGATTGCAAGTAATGTAATTACATACTATACAAATTACTAGATCTCTTTAATAATATATAAAAAAAAAATGTGTGTACGCTTATACATATATGTACACACACAAACCTTTTTGAATCTGGGTGTATTTTTGTTTGTCTGGGCGAACTACTTTTTTCCGGAATTCCCAGGGAATTGGGATTTGCCCGGGAAAAACCCCCACGCAAACGAAGTCTTGGGCCCGGCTATTAATAAAGAAATAATGATAGGATTATTTTTTGTTTCGTTATCATGTTAAACTCGCGTTTGACCACGATCTCACTAAGTGGTATACGATAGTGGTCGAAAATCGGAATGGCTTATCTAGAAACTTATTTACTGTTCACTTAAAGACCCCCAGGGTGTAGCTATCAGGAAACACAGACTCTTAAAGCGAAAACAGTCAACAACAGAGTAAATTAACTGAATTCAGACAAAGTTGTATTGCAATTTCACCGCCACCCACACAACTGGAACAGAACCGGAACACTGTTACTATGCAACGAAAACAGAGCCTATGGCTTAGAGTATTAGTACTAGAAATTCGAATACCTAATTAGCTCACAAGATTTCATTAATAAAAATGAAAGTTGTCTATGGCACACTCATTGACATTTGTGTTAGCCTCTTATCACAAATGTAGCCGTCTTCACTTTAAAGTTTTGAAAGTCCTTCCAAACGTTGTCAGGAAGATATCGCTTTAAGCGATAAGACCGCCATTGTAACCATAGAATAAGCTATATTATTTTTTTTATAACGGAAGAACCCGCTCTTGACCTCGATCTGGCCTGATGGTAAGCGATAGATGAGGTCTAAGATGGGACGAGCGAGCCCAGAAGATGCCTATTTACTCGTGCTTTAAAGGCTGAAAGGTCATAAGTGGCAGGGAACACAGAAGCCGGCAGAGAATTCCACAGCTTGGTTGTGCGCACAATAAATGTGGAAGAGAAGCGCTTGGTACGACAAGACGGTATATCAACCAAGTATGGGTGGTACCCAGCCGTGCGTCTGGTAGACCGGTAGTGAAATGGAGATGGAGGAATCAATTCATGGAAATAGGTGTGTTTAAACATTTTGGTGTACGATAAAGAATCTATATTCTTTTATCAGTAAAAGATTAATCAATTCAAAACAATTGGTTAAAAAAAAAAACAAATGTCAGGGTCGGCTTCTAGTCTCACTGGATGCAGCTGAATACTAGTGTTTAACTTGGAGCGTCTTCCTATCTGACCTCCACAAACCCAATAGGTGGGTTTATGGGTTACCCTTTAACAAGGCTGGTGAAAGATTTTCTGACTTCCGACCCGTAACGACCGTCCAAGATGTACAGACGCCAGCACATGAAGCTACCCGAAACTGTCAAATTTTCCCAATCAACCTTGAACCTAATTCCTTTAACAATAAAGTTGAAAATCTATTAAAGGAATTTGACAGATTGTTGTAGCTTGATGTGCTGGCGTCTGTACATATGACAGCTGGGACAAATGAATAAACAACTGTGCTTGCCAAGGCCCGGAGGAACCTTGCTGTGTTAAGATGAAATCCATGAAACAACCTCGGCACGTGTTGCTGAACTTGGAAGATCGATGCGGCTGTTACAATTTATCCACGAGCTCAATTTATTTATGTTGAACAGGTAAACCACGAAAATGTGAAACTAGAACTCAGCTGCCGAATTTCAATTGAACAATATTTTAAAATCAAAAACGTTATTGTTGTACTAAGTTCCGGATATTACCTATAGCAAATGACACGGTTGTTTTTACGGAGTTCGGAATAAGAGACTTCCGTTACATCGTGTCAACTGAAAGAAAACTGTCAAACAACACAAAGGCACGGAAAATTCAGACTATAGTTTTTGCATAATAATTTTGTGTGGAGTACTTTTAGTATAGAGATGTAGTGCGATCTTTTTAGGGGATGAGCCTGTTTAGTCGTGGAGAAGAGAGAGGCAATCATTACTTGTAATATACTGATTTTCACTTGCTTTTGAGTAGACTGCAAGTCGAACCTTAATATATTTGGAAAGTCTAGGCAGATGGTCAGTCTGTGAGGAAGTGGCTTGGATGACAACGTGTTAGAGAAGTTTGAAAGAAGATAGCTAAGACGAAGATAGGTTTGATAGCTATAAACTGAGAGTCTTTAAGTAATGAGTGAATAGTTTACTTCTAGGCAAGCGTGCTCCATCTTCAACCACATCATCGCTTAAAATTAGGTCAGGTGATAGTTATAATAGGTTCGCGTTTGACCATCATCTCACCTGATGGTAAGTGATGATGTGGTCGAAGATGTAGCATGCTTACCTAGAAGTAACTTATTCACTCTAGACTTGAAGACCCCGAGGTTATCCGAGGAAACACAGACTCCGGCAGGGAATTCCACTCCTTAGCCGTACGCACAATGAATGTATTCCCAAAACGTTTAGTGCGTATGTGTGGGATCCTATGACATACTAACAATATGGTATCTTATCGTCCACACAGACGGAGGCCTGTGCGCAGTGGGAACATATCACAATACCTGTGCCTAAACCGGGAATCAAGCTTAGAACCCTGCGTTCGAAATAGTCGTTAACGTCCACTAGACGAATGAGACATATATTTCAAACTCAAAGTAACAAATCTTTCGTTCTTTTCGTAATGTAGCTATGAGACTGGTAGCATTGCCAAATAGTTTTTTTTTAAGGATGGGAAATGTTTCAATGACTGCCTTCCGATCTGGGTGAAGCTGGAGGGTGTGTCAGACTTTTAATGACTAAAACTCATCCGTGTTCCGTCATTTGAAGGTCATCAGTAATAAGCCGTGTTGCGACATCATGGCTCACTGGGAGCATGTACACGTGCATGTGCCCGGGGTGACAGGTGAGCGCGGTCGGGATATGAAGTGATGTGTATTTTATTGTTACTAACATAGTATGTAAGTATCGTGTACCTACTAACAATATTTAAATGTATATGCATTTGTTGCTAACATAGTTTATAAGTCATGTGTAATACTAACAAAACTATGGATCTTGTGGTCTGAAATAAAATATTTTTATTTATTTGCCCTTCGTGTTCCGAGGCCGCGGTAACTCTTTCGAATAATTCCGCAACACTGTTAGATGCCAAATAGTATGGCTTTGTTATTTTATGGTTCTTAGTTTTTTTAGGTGTTATAGGCTGAGTACTTATCTTATATCCTCGAGTATAGACAATCATGAGGCGAGCGGAAGGCACAGATAGCCGAGAGAGAATGGTTGCACAACACAAGTTAAACGATCGCCGCGCTCAAGTGACATAACTGTGATGAAACCCTTACGTCACAGCTTCATTTTGACCACCGACAGATATTTATTATAAGATCCGTTCTTACGCAGTATAATTATAAGCTGGCTACTTAGTTCCGGTTCGCGATGACGGCGCGTGAGATTAAATGTGGATCTATACGTATAAATTAGATTGAGGTGTCTGTCTGTGGTTTCAGTGAGTTTTATTAGGTGCTATATGTAGTTATTCAAACAATACTAAAACACAAACAAACGTTTTTTCTTATTTTTATTTGTCTTTCTCTTCGTTTGTCGGGCTAAACTCTGGAACGGCTGAGTCAATTTTAATGGGAGACTTTCACTGAGAGATGGAGGAGATTGTAGGGGAAAATCTGGGGCTGAATCAAGATCGAGATATACGCGGGAAAAGTCTCCCAATCAATCAAAAGAAGTCAAGGGTGCAGCTAGTTGATTATAAGAAAGGTAACTACGTAAGAAAGTCGTTTTATGAGAGTTCAATTTCGTGACTTCAGGAAAGATCCAACAAAAAAGAAGTTACGCGAGTCGACGGCGCATCGTGTTCCACGCGCGCCTTAAAGAACAGTCAGCACCATTGACGGGGCTCGATAAAACCAAAGCCTGGCAGAGTTACGAGAATGTTCTCATAAGATATCAAGGCCACGGAACGCAAGGGCAACTGAAGGAATAGGCTGGATTTTTAGTCAGTAGGAGTCTGACACTACCTTCCGCTCCACCAACAGGGAGGACATATTTGATGATGTAGCACCAAAAAAAAAGAAAACTTATAAGTCATTTATTAGACTCATCTGTAATACTAAAGCTGATTAAGTTCTTGTAAGGTAAACACTATCCCTTTAACCATATTATTTTGTTAGAGAAACTAAACCCCCTTTGCCTTTGCCTTTCGCAAAAGATGAACCCATGCCCTATGATATACGTCCCCATCAACTCCAATAGCCCAAAGAGCAGTTTAAAGTGTTTATCATAACATAACTAATAAGGTCACTAAACTAGAGTGCAGCTAACATTTCGCAAGCTGTGCACAGTCTCCGTGCACGCCTTTCCATTTTACCTAACTATATTATATATATCTATTCGTACTTACCTACTATATTTATGCTGTATTACCAGCTACATTTACTCATAAGTTAAATAAGACACAATATCGAACCTGTGTTCTTCTAAAAGCTAGGCAGAAGTGTAATACTCGGTGTCCATAAGGCGACCTTATTTCATCAGTGTCTATTGCCATATACGTGTATAAAATTCTGATTTTATCTACATATTCTGATACATCTAAGATGGCGGGACGAGCTGGATCAAACTAACGACCAGTGGTTTACTTTCGCCCTGGAGATAGAACCACCTGGAAATCATGGGGAGAGGCCGTTGAACAGCAGTGGGCTACAGTAATTACATCATTAAAATTACATTATTTGTTAAGGTAAATCAAAACAACATTTCAACATGCAATAAAAATCTACAAGACGTTAGCATTTTATGAAAATAACTCAATTGTATCTATTGTGTATAGTGTTGCCCAAACGAGAGTCTCGCAAAAGTCTCGCGTTGAGATCTCAGAACAATGTAACAGAGTCTGTTACATTGTTCTGAGATCTCAACTACCGTTTAATAAATAGCAATAGGATAATCGCTAATTGCAAGACTCTTGCGAGACTCTCGTTTGGGCAACACTAATTGTGTATAAAACAATAGTCGAGTCATTTCTGTCTGAAGAAAGATCTGGGTGGTCTGTCACTTAATGCTACTAGTAAAATACTCACATATCATCTTACAATAATGGCCACCACACGATCACATCTTATTCATATTAATTAACACTGTAAAAGGTAATGCATACGATTAAGCAGTATTTACTGCCACAGACTATCAGTAGTCAGTTCTCGCAGTAGGTCAACGTAACAAAAATAGTATCCATCTGTCCTACTGCATTAATGTCGAACTGTCAAACCACAGTTTAGGAGTTACTCGATTAAAAGCATAGACGTATGACCCACATCGCAGCGGATATACTGCAGTCTCATAAAAAACATGTAAATTTAGCTATCATACAACATATAATGGGCACAAATTTAGACTCTGGCAGCTACTGAGTCATTCCTCATTACTTATTCACCCTCAATTCAAACACTGTGAGTACTAAAATAGCTACTCTGTGGTTAAATACTAGTTGTAGACTGATTTTATGCAGACAGGATATGTGTTATTAGTTAGTTATGTGTTGCGAAGGGCGACAGAAGTCCAAGTAGAACGGATATTGGGTTGACCATATCAGAAGGCTTAGAAGAGGTGGTACCCTTTTTTTTTTTTAACGTGGTAATATATAAATAAGTCCTCCCACTTCGGGCAGGGTGGGAGGGACTGTCAGACTTTTACTGACTAAAATCCACGGTGTTCCTTCAATAACCCTTTACATACCGGGGCCACGTCTAAGTTGAGCTACATGATAACTGACAAATGCTTGCACTGTCTGGACAGGTCCGCTCAAACTTGCGTGGTTATTTCCTCAAAAAAAATACCACAGACATGAACCTACATGCTTCTCATATACAAATACAAATTATCTGGACTTTAAAAGAGACTATGACCTCTGAGTTTGTTTCGGTGTTTCTTCTCAGATTAGTCAGTTAGGAAATACCGGCCTCATCTAGCTAAACTTAACACGCAAAAAAACATGACGTGTAAAAGTGTTATTTATAACCAATTTACAAAATAAATATTTCATTTCATTTCATTTCATTTCATTTCACGGTAACGGGATGAGTCCCACGACCCCGGCAGGCTTCGGCCCTCTGCAGAGGGGGCCTCGTCATGTTGCTGACGCTCTTTGAGGCGCGCGTGGAACACGACGCGCCGTCGACCCGGGCATGGTCCATGGTCGGACAGCGAGTTGCAGAGGTGGTACCCTTAATCAAGAAAGTTGTGTAAGAGTATTGCTATCATTATCTGCCTAGTATTTTATGCACTATATTCAGGTATGACCAGTATTTCTTCAAAATTCTATCGAAAATGAACTATGACTAAACTGAATCAGTTATAATAGTCAGGTAGTTATAATAATTATAAGGTAGCAGTCTGTGTTTCCTGATAGCTATGGAGTATTCAAGTCAAGTGTCAATAGGTTACTTCTGGATAAGAATACTTTATATTCGACCATATCATCGCTTACCATCAGGTGAGATAGTGGACAAACACTATTAAATAAATAAATTAATTTAATTTAACACGATTTGAATTACTTTGTCGTTTTCTAGGTTTCTTTTCACACACAACGGCGAAGTTGGTAGTGCAGTTGTTTACATATTTCTGTACACCGTATCCTAAGTCTAATATTTGATATTTCTTATTAATAAAACTTTTAAACGAAAAAGCTTATAATTTAACAAAACAATGTAATCAAGTGAATAGTGTTCAAATTGAAAATTAAAAATCAGCACTGCAGTTTAAATTGAATTACAGGTTCAGATGCAAATATCCATGTCACTTCTAAAGGAACTTTTAATGCATTTTCTTAACACAAAATCATGAATACTGTCCTCACAGCAACGAGTAGGTGCACTTCTCACGAACGTAATCTAAAAGGTCATCCTTGTACCGACGCACGGACCAAAACTGACCGGATCGTTTTCACTAACCTTGTACCAACGTCGACGTTGCGATACATGTTTATATGCGCGGACGCATGCTACGAAGGTTTGCGGGGTTGCAACACTTATTACGATCTGGCAACCTCGCAGTAGTGATGACACGGAGTCGGTGAGTATGTTTGATTGATTGGTTGTGGAATTAGTGATGGCTCCTAGTAAAAATACTTTTATTTAATGAAAAGGAAAATGGATCAAGTCTCCCTTACCTTATTATAATTATGTCAGAAATGTTTTTGTTTATTTATTGATAATAGGCTCGCGTTCGACTACCATCTCACCTGAAGATGTGGTCGAAGATGGAGCACGCTTACCTAGAAGTAACCTATTCACTCTTGACTTAAGGACCTCAGGTTATAGCTGGAGGTGTTTAAGACAAGACTGCCTAGCCGTACGCACAGGCAGGCAAATACAGCTGAGTAGTAGTACTTTAAATAGAGCTAAAACCTAACTACTTACCTAGTAAAATACATATCTAGTTATGAGTTAACTATTATAAAACGTGTAACGGAAACCCCATATCTATCCAAAAGGACTGAAGACATCTGGTATGGAGTCTCTATGCAAAGTTTCAGCTCAAAATAAGTGACTCACAGAATTGACCCCAATTATTAGTTTCATGTTTCTTGATTACCAGTAATAACAAACGTGTCACATCACTATGAGGGTCATCACTTTCCACGTCACTTGCCAATAAAACGATAATTCTCTTCGTTCTTCTTAATTTGAAAAATTCGGCCTCTGGTATCAATGTATTGAAATTTCTAATATGCTCCACACATGTAGACATAGGATTAGAAAACCCTTGTCATATCGTTTGTTATCATCCAAAGAAGCCGTGCACTCGGTATGTATATACCCTTTAAATTACACGTTGTATATACATGTCGGCAGAGAAAGAAAGAATGTGACTTTAAAATCAGCCTTAAGCGACGTTTTATTAAAAGAACCACTAAATTAACGGCGGTTCAGCGAAGTGAAATTAAAAAAAAACTAGAAAAGGTTAGTCCGTTTAAGCGCCAAAAAGTGTTCTGATTTACAAGTCACTTGAACACAGCGACGCAGAAAAGATTGCTGATTCTAGATCTAAGTTATTTACAATCAAAGTTGCGGTTCAGTGATTTTACATTTCCACTGTCAATATGTTCTATGCTGTTAGTGGCTGACTCCTTACAACACAAAAGATTTAGGCTAAGTCTAGACTTTTTTTCGGTGGAAAAATAATGAACTCCTCTCACTCTGAGTGAAGCGAAAAGGAGTATCAGGCTTCTACTTCTAAAAACCCACTCTGTTCTTTCAGTTGCCCTTGTGGTCCGGGTCGCGGTATCTTGTTAGAACCTTTCCGCAACCCCGGCAGGCAATGGCCCAGTCGAGCCCCATCAGGCTTCGTCTATGCCTACGAGCCAATATTGTCCTTGGTGAGACTAACCCTTTATGAAAACAGCCTTAGCCGAAATTAACAAAATACAATTGAAGACATAAAACTATTTTTAATTTGAGTTACAGTGTACAAACTACATCATTAAAGGAACTTTTCTTCTTGAACGCAACCATTATTGTCTCTTTCCAGATAGGTTTCGGCCATATAAAAAAGGCAAACTGATTAAAGACTTACCTACACCAACAAGTTATATTTACCCGCGGCCTTGAATTGGCCTCATATGCGAGGTCTGTGAACATCATTTTATAGGAATTCGGTTGGTTTTTTAAGTTATGTCTACATACTATGTGAAGTGTTACTTCATTTGTTTATTTTGTCACAATTCAATACGTATTAAATCTTAAAGCAAATAGTGTATGTTGCCGAGTTAATCAAAAGAGACCCCTGAGTTTGATTCGGTGTTTCTTCTCAGGGTAGTTAGTTAGGAAACACCGCCCTCATCTATTATAAATTTACAAAAAAAAAATAAGTGTAAGTGTGTTACTGAATAACTAATTTGTAAAATAAAGATCATTTATCATTATTATTTAATAGTTTGCAAAAAACCCCAACCCCACCTCACTTCACACGCCTCTTTTCTATACCAAAAGTAATTTTGTTTGTACATTTGTATGTAGCAGGAAATCTCTGGAAGTAAACATACAAATCTAAAAAAAAATCATTGGTAGTAAGTTGCATTATTTGTGAATGCTATAGGCATAAATTATGCCGAAATGTGCTAGTGGTTGCCGGAGTCTGTGTTTCCTGATAGCTATAATTAAATCAAGAGTGAATAGGTTACTTCTAGGCAAGCGTACTTCATTTTCGACCACATCATCGCTTAACATCAGGTGAGATGGTGGTCTAACGAAAAACATTTCAACAATAAAAAAATCGTTCGTTCGTTCTAAAATTAACTTTTCAAAAGATTTTTTCTTCTTTGTTCTTCACTTCAAATTCGTCTCTTACATCTCAATCACATAATACTTACATATACAATAATGTCTGGCACATACTTTTTATACATATAAGCTATTGTTGATTGACCTCTCTCACCCCTACGTTAATAAATATATACGCTCTTAGCACCATAGCAACAAGGTTCAAATTCCAAACGAAATCATTGTTACGTCTTCAAGGATATAATATCGTCGTAAGCTTGAGAAAAACACCGTGAGGTATTAATTATATAAGATATTGCGAATATCATTGACGGATTTTTTCTTACTTATCTAGACACATTCACATAAGTTAAGAATTTCTGTCACAATGATAGGAAGTCTTTATGAATATAATGAATATGTTATTTTCTAGTCAAGCGTGAATTACTGTCACCGAAATTGGCATCCATTTTTTTTAAACATTGCCTCTCACTGCGAATTTCTCTTGAATTGTGAGATCAGAACCAACTATTTGTAAATAATATAAATAGTAAAATAAATTTCGAAAATATCAAACTGGAATGTAAAAATACTGATTTTAGCCAATTTTTACCCTACGAAGATCCAAACTTAGCAACTACTATCCTGGTAGAATATTTACAAAATTTAATAACAAAGAATTCGATTAAAATTAAGATTCCACGAAACAAGGCCACATTAAAACCGTGGATTACTGTTGGCTTAATAAGATGCATAAGAAACAGGGATCGGATGCACAACAGACTTAAAACTGAAACATAGTAAACACAGTAATCTTATTTTAGCCACTACTTATAAAAGATATAGAAACTTTTGTAATTCGGTACTTAAAAAATGTAAAATTAACTATCAAAAACATGAATTGGAACTGGCAAAAGGTAATAGCAAATAGCTCTGGCAAAATATAAAAACCTTCACAAATATGAATAAAACCAAAAACTCAAATCAAGAACTTTTAACTGTTAATGGAACCTCCAGGGACTCCGTAAATGCTGTTAACAAGTTTTTTGCTCATATTGGTGAAAACCTTGCTCAAAAGATACCTCCTGTACCACCAATTACTAACGAAAGCCGCGAATGTGCTTCGTCGCAATCTTTTGTTCTTCTGGACACGGATTGCGAAGAGGTCGGACGCATAATTGATGGCTTGAAATTGGGTAGTAGCACTGGATGTGACGGCATCTCTAGCGAACTGTTGATAAGTATAAAAGAGTATTTGGTATCCCCTTTAACAAGACTTTTCAATAGTTGCTTTAAGCTAGGTGTTTTCCCTGATGTTCTCAAGCAATCAATTGTAGTGCCTATTCACAAAAGTGGGAAGAGAGACTGTGTCAATAATTATCGCCCAATATCTGTCCTGCCGTCTTTGTCAAAGGTCCTGGAGAAAATTATTAATAAGAGGCTCATGAAGTTTTTGGAAAACAAAAACTTATTGTCCGATGCTCAATATGGTTTCAGACGGGACAGATCTACGGACGATGCTGTAAATTCATTTACAGAATTTATCGCGAAAAATCTTGATGAAAAGAGAAAATGCCTTACAATATTCATAGACCTCGCAAAAGCTTTTGACACAGTCTCCCATCCTAAACTACTGATGAAACTTGAAAGCCTGGGTATCAGAGGTGTTCAATTGCTTTTGTTTAAAAGTTACCTTTCGAGTCGTAAACAGAGGGTGAGAGTGGGTGACGAAGTGAGTGAAGAGTGTTGTGTTAACTTTGGAGTTCCACAAGGAAGTATTTTGGGCCCTTCATTATTTCTTTGCTACATCAATGACTTATGCCAACTAAACCTTCCGAATTGTAAGATTATCTCCTATGCAGATGACACAACTCTGACCTTTTTTGGAGACTCATGGCCTCACCTGTTTAACTATGCTCAAAAAGGTTTTAATAAGGTGTGTCATTGGCTAGCTACCTACTCGCTTACCTTAAATCACAACAAAACTCACTTCATAATTTTTTCCCTTCGAAATATAGGCGCTCCCCAACATACAATAATAGCACACTCATGTGACGAATTTCCGACTATAGCTTGTAACTGCCCTCTTATTACTAAAACAAATTATATAAAATATCTAGGAGTATCTATTGATGAAAACTTAAAATTCAACACATAAGTAATGTAGCTAAGCGAATACGTAAACTCGCATATATATTCAAACAGTTAAGACTTGTGGCCGACTCCAGGGTTATGAGATCTGTCTATCTGGCGCTTTGTCAATCCGTTCTCACCTACTGTATTTCTTCATGGGTTGGGGCAGCTAAGAGTCATTTATTGGAACTAGAGCGGGCTCAAAGACTGATACTTAAAATTTGTCTATTAAAACCGAGACTATTCCCAACGTCAGAACTATACAATCTGGCGGAAGTCTTGTCGGTTAGGCAACTGTATATTTTTTTTTTTTTTTTTTTATTTAGAATAGGTTCGCGTTTGACCACCATCTCACCTGATGGTAAGTGATGATGTGGTCGAAGATGGAGCACGCTTACCTAAAAGTAACCTATTCACTCTTGACTTAAAGACTCCTAGGTTATAGCTATCGGGAAACACAGACTCCGGCAGGGAATTCCACTCCTTAGCCGTACGCACAATGAAGGTATTCCCAAAATGTTTGGTGCGTATGGGTGGGATGTCCACCATGTAACGATGGCGCTTCGCCGTTCGTCTCGTAGTCCGATGATGGAACGGGCTTGTTGGAATTAAATTGTGTAATTCCATCGCACACTCCCCGAAATGTAACCGATAAAAAACCGATAGACTTGCAACTCGTCGTCGATGTTCAAGGCTCTGGAGCTTTGATTCGACCAGTGCATCGTTGCCAATGAGTCTTTTGGCCCGCTTCTCGATAGACTCAAGCGCGTCCAGTTGGTATTTAGCAGATCCATCCCAAAGATGAGAGCAGTACTCCATACACGACCGAACCTGGGCTTGATAGAGATTGAGCAACTGTTCGGGTGTGAAGTACCGTCTCACCTTTGCTAGGATTCCCAACTTTTTTGATGCTAGTTGAGCCTTAGCCTCGATAAACGGGCCAAAATTGAGGGTAGAAGTTAATGTTACCCCCAGAAGCTCGATATGGTCAGTTATCGGCACAGTTACACCTCGGAAAGTAGGAGCCGGTTCAAATTGGCTCCTTTTTGCGGAGAAGAGACACGCCTGGGTCTTAGCTGCATTAAACTTGACCAGGTTGGCATCGCCCCATTTGGAGACAGCCTTCAAGGTCAAGTTCAAGCGCCCGACCATGTCCTCACGGAGAGACTGGATCTGTGACCCACCAGCTCGCGCGCTGGACACATATCTCTCAGAAACTGTGCTGTCGTCTGCATACCCAAAGGTACCGGGCATTAGCAGATCGTTAATGTGCAGCAAGAATAAAGTTGCTGAGAGAACAGACCCCTGAGGGACCCCGGCATTAATTGCCAATTGGCCAGACGAGCAGCCATCAATGACCACTCGAATGGACCGATCCCTCAGGAAGTCTTCAATCCAAACGCAAAGTTGGGTGGGTAACCCGAAAGAAGGAAGCTTAGCAATAAGGCTATCGTGCCAGACCCTGTCAAAAGCCTTGGAGATGCCAAGGGAAACAGCAAGTGCTTCCCCTTGCCTCTCAATGGCCTCACTCCAGATATGAATGGCATACGCTAGAAGATCCCCAGTTGACCGGTTTTTGCGAAAGCCGTATTGCCGGTCACTGAGGATGTCGTTGGCTTCTAGGTATGCCAGGAGCTTACTATTAAGTACACGCTCCATACTCTTACAGAGTATGGACGTGACTGAAATAGGCTTGTAGTTGGCAGGGTCAGCACGACTGCCCTTTTTGGGTACAGGCTGTACGTTAGCCAGCTTCCATGCTTTCGGCACCTTTCCAGTCTCTAGCGAAAGGCGAAACAGGCGTGTCAAGATTGGAGACAATTCAGGCGCACAAGTTCTAAGAACAATTGCTGGTATCCCGTCGGGGCCACTAGCTTTGTTCACGTCTAGATTACGCAGCACTCTACGGACGTCCTTCTGATGGATGCGAATGTCCGACATACACGTCTCGCATCCAATAGGAGCATCAGGAGGGTGAGCGCCACTACTATCCAGACGTGAAGACTCCGCGAAGAGAGCGGCAAACAAGTTTGCTTTTTCCTCAGCGGAGTGAGCCAGAGACCCGTCAGGTTTGAGCAGTGGTGGTAGTGAGGGGCGACAGAAGTTCGATTCAACCGACTTTGCCAGGGACCAAAACGCTTTGCTTCCAGCAGGGTATGAAGCGAGTTTGTTCCCAATTCGGCTAACGTGGTCAAACCGAGACCTCCGCAAAACCTTCTTGCTGGACTTGGCAGCCCTGTTGAAGGCTCTCTTCTTCTGATCCACGTCATTTGCTTTGCAGTTTCGAGCATCGACCCATGCTAGGTACGCCGCGTGTTTAAGAGCTTCAGCGCGATCACATTCGGCGCCAAACCAGGGTCGAGCTTTGCCGGACATTGTTAGGTCAGAGAACGGAATGTAGTACTCCATCCCCTGTCGCAAAACATCTGTCACGGCGTCTGCGCACGACGATGGATCATTTGAAGAAAAGCAAGTAGGCTGCCAAGGATAACATGCAAAGAAAGATCGCATGCCATCCCAATCCGCTGACTTGTATCGCCAAACCCGCCGAGTGCCTTTAAGGCTGAGATCGGGCGGAGAGTAGACGGATACAGACTTCACCAGACAGTGGTCGGAACTACCTAACGGTGAGGATATCGTTACCGAATAGCGGTCTGGATCTGTAGTCAGCAGAAGGTCCAAGCAATTGGCTGTGTGCGACTCAACATCCGGCACCCTCGTTGCTCCCTGGACCAGCTGAGTGAGATTTAATGCAAGTGCAAGATTGTGCATTTCTCGCCCAGCATGGTCCGTGCACTGGTATGGGAAGAGCCACTCCTGGTGATGGGCATTAAAGTCCCCCAGCAACACGAGCTGAGCTGAAGGGTACCGCTGTTGGGCCGCATCTGCCGCCTCACTGATGTACTGTGTGAGCCTGGTTGTCTCCTGATCTCCGCTGTGCGAGCGGTAGACACAGGCATAAATAATTTTGTCTATGCCCGTGTCCACCAGAGCCCAAAGCGTAGAGAACCTGGAGTCCTCAAGATTCCGGAGACGCCGATAGCAGATGTCGTCGCGGGCGTACATACATACACCCGCACGTGGTTTAAAGTTGTGCTCCAAGGTAAACCCTGGGTATAAAAGATACGACACGTCTGACGGACATCTGATCTGCGTCTCCGAAAGAAACAACAGAGCAGGTTTATCAGTCTCGAGGTGGTGGTGGACTGCGACGAGATTTGAGTGCAGACCTCGGATGTTACTGAGGTGCACTTTGAGAGAGAGGGAGTGCAGCCGCTGTTTAACTGTGCTCTGTTTTTTCCGTTTCATAAATTTTGAGAGTGAAGAGGAGAGGAGAAGGAAGTGAAGTGAGGCTTCACGCTGTTAACCCCCAGACCCGCACTAGACAGACGGTATCGATTGGGGGACTAGTCTGGAGACTGCGGGGACGCCCGAGCCCCCCCGGGAATGTCCATCGGGCCCTCTCATCTGGTCGCCAACCAGCACGATGGTGCATTCCGGGATTTTTCGACAGTTGGCGGGGCAGCCTTTCATGCGTGGCTGGCACACTACTTGGGCCCCCAACTACCTGCGGTCGGCCAGCGGTGCACCGTGCCTCGGATCCCGCTACCCTCCGCGACTAGTCTCCCGATACGTCCGCACTAGTGCGAGCCAGATTGGTCTTTCAGCAGTGAAGCAACTACTTCGACCCAACTCCTTGATAGGCTACACAGGGCATCGTACCGGAACACAGCTAGGCCGTTTGGCGGTACGTCTTTGCCCTGTGGGTGGTCACAAGCCTGCGGTTTGAACCTACCACCAGTTTGATGTCACCTGATTAGCACCACCCGGGGACCACGTGTAGGTATATTCTCTCCGTTATCCTCAAACAGCATAAACTATTACAGTACAATTATAATAACCCAGTTTTAACCCGACGCCGCAACTTCCAAGTATGTCATGCTGCACCATCCAGAACAGCCTTCAGCGGTTATTTCTCCTTCTTTCAAGGACCACGGCTGTATAACTTGGCTAATGAGTTGCACAATATCTATCCCAATACGAATAGGGAATGTAAAGGGAAGATCACTAAATGGCTTCTTGGGCTTAAGTATGAGGAGACAGAAAGACTACTTAATAAACACAGACTTTTGAGGTAAAGGTACACACATACTAGCACATGACACACACACAAACACACACACACACACAAACACACTCAAACGCACATAAACTCACACATGCACGAAAACGCTTTCAAATCTAACACACTCCCTTAATTCTAAGTTTCCAATTTGACCAGTTCTGTAATGTGTCTGGGTTAAGGTGGCCAGGAGACCCATAACACAAGTTTTCTTAGTATGGGCTCCTGTCTCCCTACCAAAAAATTGTTTAAAGAAATTTTGTTTTATGTATTTTGTGGGAGAAAATAAATAAATGAAATGAAATAAATAAATGAAATGAAATGAAATTTGTACCATACAAAAATTTGCTGGTGCAGGAACCGATATCACGATACGTAGCACAGCAGCTTATCGCTCAACCACTGCGCCAATTGTGTTTTTCACCAGATTTATTAGATTCACGCTTGACTACAATCTCAGCAGTTGAAAAGCAATCCAGCGATCCATGTATAAGAAAAAACATCGTAAATGAATTGAACCAAAAATCAGGATATACCATGCTTTTTGCCAAACAAAAATATACTCTATGCAAAGGAACAATCAAGTTGATTTTTGCTAGCCAGTAAAAACTAAAATATCAATTTTAAGAAGTTATAATTAACTAACGAATTTTGTTGACCATAAGTAAACAAATAAGTTACTTTTTAAGTTAACTTGAGGTTCCTTTTTTTAATAATAAACTAACGAACTATTTCTATAAACACTGGCCAAAATTAATTTAATCAATAATAATGGGATAAGTATATTATAATTAAAACTTAATATTCTTCCAAAATATATACGATTGCATTTTAATGACGTGAAAAACTATTCATAACCAATTTGCATGATAAATATCATTTATAATTAGTTTTTTTTTTCTAAAACAAATGAAGGCCGATATGCAATTCAAAATTCATTTCATATTATCATTCTACTGTTTAAAATCTAGACAGAATCTTTTAAACACACAAAAAACAATTTCCAAAAAGTTAAATTTTAAAAATGTTGCAGTAATTGCGCGTTGATGTCTTTTCTGTGTAAAACAATTTCAGAACCAGACATTTGCTTTTCAGAGTTAATTTTCAACTTGAAAATAAAACAATTTAGGGAGGCAGTGAGTTGATAATGAAATAAATAACAGTAAGGAATGCTATGTTGAAGATAGCAATGCTGCCAGTCTCTTGGGTACATTACCAGCCGACACGTTGAGGATAAATTGTTTAAATGCTTTTTTTGTACGACTGAGGCTTCTCTTGACCCCTTATCACACCTGATAGTAAGCGCTAGATGAGGTCTACGATCGAACGAGCGAACCCAGAGATGCGAGACGGGTCATATGTGGCAGGGAACACAGAAGCCGGCAGAGAGTTCCATACCTTGGCTGTGCGCACAATGAATGTAGAGGAGAAGCGCTTGGTATGACAAGACGGTATCTCGACCAAGTGTGGATGGTACCCTGCAGTATGGCTTTATTTTAGTTTGTAGATTCATTTAAGTTGTTTATAAAATATCATAAATAAATTATTAAATAAATATATTAATCATGTTTCATGTTAAACCTTCGTCAAGATTTTATCGCATTTATTTTATACAAGTTATAGATGATTTTTTTTTTGTTTATTGGTTATTAACAAAACAACTACAAAAATATATGACTGACAAGGTTATTTACTTCTGACAGGACTTGCGTTTGACCACTATCTCACCTGATGGTAAGCGATGACGTAGTCGAAGATAAAGCACGCTTACCAAGAAGTAACCTATTCACTCTTGACTTAAAGTCCACCAAGTTATAACTATCAGGAAACACAGACTGCGGCAGAGAACTTCACTCCTATTCGCAAAACGTTTTGCACGTATGGGTGGGATGTCCATCTTTGTTAAAAGGTTTTTTTTAACCATCTCGATAATGATATTCGAAATAAATGATATTTATATTTACTGACAATAAGTACAAATTGAACTATTGAATATTCCTTTAACAAAAAATATATTACATCCTAACCCATAATAACCCTTACAAATAATATATTACTCAAAATGATGGGGTTTTTGTAACGTTACGCAGCGTGACCTTTTCCATCAATGATGACCTCCCATTAGCCTTAGCGCGTCACACATGTTTTATAGACATTTCCTGTTAGATACTAAGTCTATCATGGATGGCTTTTTAACTTAGAAATACTGTAATAATTGTGTAATAGTCAGCAAAGTTTAGAAAATATTGGAATGTTACCTTAGTTAGTTTAGGTGTTATATGAGAGATAATAAAAATACATAGGATAATAGCAACCCGTCTCGGCTTCGCACGATCTTATTCTGCTAAACTACAAGAAACCTTCATAAATTAAAAACTAGAACCTTCCTCATGAACCACTCTATCCATTGGTGATAACCGCATGAAAATTTATTAAGTAGTTTATGAGTTTATCACAAACACAGTGGTTATTTTTTTATATAAAACAAGGGAATTCCGACCTCGTGTATCTTATTAATGTCGTAATTGTGTGGTTACCACATATAGATCTACGAACGGAAAATTCCTTGAAAACCAGTTCATCAAGGAATTTTACTAGTCATTTTAAAAGGCCTCGTGTTGCCAATTTTAACTTGATTGTATTCGCAAACGGTTTTTTATATGTAACATCAAACCCGCTAACAGCGCCATAGAAATCCATTCGCTTATTTGCTACTGAGCATATCTCCGATTCCTTGGTAGGAATATTTTTTTAAATATTATTTAGGAATAAAAAAGTTTAACCCGCTCTTAAACGACAAATCCAATTTTACATAGAATTTCATTCCTATGTGTCGTCTAATGACATACATATCGACGGTTAAAAGGAAAAAGGGTATAAGCTACAAAAAAAAGAAAAGTTCAGGAGAACCGTTCAAAGTTTAGAATTTTAGAAAACCTGATGTATTTTTAATAACTGATGTTATTAAAACATTGTGAAAACTGAAACAGTTTTTAATTTTCTAATCGGGAAATATGACAAAATAAAAGATAATAGAATACAAGAAACAGGCGGCTTTCAAAACAATACCAGTTCAAAATGTCGCTTATACGCTATTCCCTTTTAACCGTCGATATATAATATGGTGTTCAAATTTACAATTTTTATAGGCTCGTGATTCATCACCATCTTAACTGATGGTAAGTGATGATGTTGTCGAAGATGGAGCACGCTTACATAAAAGTAACCTATTCACTCTTGACTTTAATACTCCCAGGCTATAGCTATTAGAAATTAAGAATACACAGACTTGAGCACGGAACACAATGAAAATATTTCCAAAACGTTTTGTATCTCTGGGGATACCCCCATTAGATACCAATATTCTATGATTATTATATGAATAGTTCTTCCAATAAGTACACCAAATATAACCTAAATAAATCACAAAGTAAACCGCATACTGAGCAAGCAACATGTCCGCATGTTTGTGCTGTTCCCGTAAACTACTGGACCGAAATCAATCAGGCTTCAGCGTTTCGACAGCTGCCCTTCCGACCGACTCGATACATACGCATTTGTAGCGTTAGGTAACTCAAATGGTCGACTTTCAGTAGTAATCATATGTATTACGGTTGGGGTAATGTGCTTGGACTATATAACTAAATTAATTTCAAGACATACTGTATATAGTAACAAAAATTGACACCTCGACACCGAAACTCTTCCTTCACTACCACACTGGAGTGAACAGGCATCTTCTGCGCTCTATCGTTCCATCGTAGACCTCATCTATCGCTTCAAATCGAGGTCAAGAGCGGGTTGATCCGAAATATAAAAAAAACATCAAAGACTCCTCTCACTCTGGGTGGAATAGAAGGGAGTATCCAGGGGGGGGCACACTTAACACTGTCATCAATTTCAATAGACGATAGCGACATCTGAAGTTTGGTGGATCAAACAAACTTGGCAGCCATCTTATCTTGTTTGTCAACTTGTCAAACAAATATCATTGTCGGCCATTGTCAACTCTGGCTTTCCTTCGATGCGCTTCCCGAAATTCCGAGTTTATCTCGGCAAATTCTGTTAAAATTGTTACTTGTTACCGTTATTTGTTTTGTTAAAATTATCTGAACTTCATACGTGTTCTTTTTTATTTAGGTTAAAACCCTGATTGTGACCCTAATATTTAAGAAAGACTCGGTACTCATAGTAAGTATGTATACCTACGTAGGTGTATATTTATTAGAGCCTTAGTTCACACACCAAACTTAAGGTAGCAGCACTTTCCATAAATGTATATTTTACCACAGAGTTGTTACTCTTTCCCTCTATAATTACTTTACTCTTTGGGAGTATCAGACTCCAACTAACTAAAAAGCCATCCTGTTTCTTCAGTTGCTTTTACGTTCTAGAGCTGCTATATCTCTGTAGAACATTCCATCAAACCCGGCAGGCATGAGCCTTATCTGGCCCCGTCAACAGTGCTGAATGCTCTTACAGGCGCGCGTGGAACACATCTCACCTTTGTATCCACAAAACTGTTGCCTTGAGGAGTGCCAAAAGCATCTTGTGTCTGTCTTTCACTATCGTAGGTACAGGTCACTGTTAATCAAAGCGTCGATAGCCTAATGCTTAGCAGGACTTGTGATCGAGAGATCGCGGGTTTGAACCCCACCCATTACACTATTGCCGTGAACCCACTTGCACAAGGAAGTTTAGCTTAGTTGGAGGGGTTAACAAGATTGTTAATAATGTGAATTTTAACCACATTGGTAGCCCTCTTTAAAAAAAAAACATCCAAGAAAATATGCCTTTTCTTTCGACGTAGTCCACTAAAGTGAAACTTCAAAAAAGGCTAGATCCAATCAGGCGCGTTCCGAAAGGGGAGGGGGTCACAGGGGACATGACCCCCAAATCGTACACCCCAAATAATAAATCTTCCAGGCCGCTACCGTACCTGGGTCCAATACAAAATATGATATGTTTAAAAAACAGAATGTCAGGTTTGTTCATGAAATCTTGTTCGCCTTCAAAACTCCGAATTCGCCACTCACGTTATTGAAAAGTATAGTTAATTTTCGTATAAGGTATCCGAAATACTATATGTAGTAACAAGTAATTTACCGATCAATGCCTAGACCGCCCACGAATGTGTTTGACCTAGTTCCTTAACTATTTATATACGTTTGCTTATTTACCTAGTTCATTATAATGATATAAGCATAGCAGACATTTGATATAGTTACTTTCAAATTTTGATATTTAGATTATGTAGATTGTGGATTATTTCATCGCTTTAAACGTTGATTTTTTAAACTGTCTCGTTGGTCTAGTGGTCGCAAACACTACTACTGAGCATGAGGTATCGATGTTCGATCCCGAGTGGGGCAAAATGTGCTATTGGTTTTTCTATAGGAAATTTCTCAGTAGTGGACTTTGGAAGTTGGCGGTGTGATACCTGATATAAGAGAATCGTTTCATCCAACCACTATGGAGGTCAGGGGCCATACCATGACGTGTTAAAGCGTGAGTCGTTCGAGCGACAAAGAGTGATCGAGCTATATAGCGTGCATAGCTTCATTCCTCTTTCTCGCTCGAATGACTCTCGCTTTAACACGTCATGGTATGGCCCCAGATAAGCAGTCGCTCGATGTAAAACAGATACATTCAGTTTGCTTAGGATACCATTATAAGCACCAGTTTCCGTTCAAAAGAAGAAAACGAAAGCTAAGTAGTGGAATTCCCTGCCGGAGTCTGTGTTTCTGGCTATAACCTGAGGAACTCTAATTCAAGAGTGATTAGGTTACTTCTAGGTTAGCGTGCTTCATCTTCAACCAGAACATCGCTTACCATTAGGTGAGATGATGGTTAAACGCGAGCCCATCAACAATTAAAAAGAACCGCATGTCTCAACCACGCCCTGCTTCACTACCGCATTACTAACCTTATCTTCACATTAATACCACCCTAATCAGAGCAAGAACGTTTAATATGTTATTTTTCTTACATCTCTGGTTATGTAATCCCCTCTCTTACCAATTACGTAAGAGAGACAGAGATGGAATGTTTTCAACAAAAAAAACTGGTTGATCGATTTTTGTTTTTCAACCAGTGTATGATGTAAATGAAGTCGGTGTTATTAGATGTAAAATAGTTTTTGGATGTGTTGGTATATTGTACCGGTTTTGTGAAGATTTTTGGGTAGATAGGAACTGGTTAACTTATCCCTAATTTCTTAATTAATAATTTGAAATTAAATTTTTGCCAACAGGATTTTAAGCATGATAAACATAACTCAGGAATGGAAGTATACTTAGTTTGATACGTCGTCGTGTCGCTCAATCAAGAAACCGGTCTTAATTCGTAGAAATCTTAATTGTTTATTACTTTTTGAGTATTTTTAAAGATAATTTTGTCAATCAATTTTGCTTTAAAGGAACTCGACAATCAGAGAGATATTTTTAATAACTTTGTTTATGTCTACTGGACTCATTTACTGTTTACATAAGGTGTTGCCTTTCTCAGTATACATAAAAAAAAACAACAAAAATAATTACAATTTATAAACAGACAAAGTGCAACAAAGCAACTGATAATCTGTTGTAATTTATATATTTCTCTCAAAGATAATATACAATTAAAATGTCGTTAGCCCACTTTTTATATAGCCCACTTTTTATATCTTCACTTTCAAATTAGTAGAAGTTTCACAAGGGGGAATTAAACCGTCTACTTTTAATTTTAACAATTATTTATATTCATGTATTCAAGAGTTTGTTTGAATGTTGATGGGTGGAGAGGTATAGGAAGGCCAAAGAAAAGTTGTACGGATTGTGTGAGAAATGATATAAAATAATAAGGGATAAATGATGCTATGACGTCTGACAGGGGAGAATGGATGAAGAAAACGTGTTGCGCCGACCACAAGTAACTGGGATAAGGGCAGAAAAATGTTCATATATTCAAGGGAGCAGTGGTGGCCACGACTTACGGTCGTGGGTTCATGGAGGCGATCAGCGGCGGCGGCGACCTCTCGCGTCCGGCCTTGGTTCAGGTCATGGTGCGGGGCGAGGGGGAATGGGATGCAGTCGCCTCCTTCTGCGAAGCTGTCATGCTAGCGAAGGAGGAGGCTGAACGCGTTAGGGAGAGATAGGCGGCGCGCCATGTTCCGCGCGCGCTGCTGCAGCTGTCAGCAGCATTGACAGGGCCCGATAGGGCTAGATGTAGGGCTAGGAATAGAAGTAGTCTGACACTCCCTTCCGCTCAACCCACGGCGGGAGGAGTCATTTGATTATTTTCCCACCCAGAAGGTCGTGGGTTCAAACCCACATGCATTCCGTTGAGGAATTTACATTATCACTTCTCTTAAAGCGGTGAAGAAAAACATCGTCAAGAAACCGATATGTCCTGGGATCGAAGACATGCTACATCCACCAACCCTCACTGGGCTTGCGTGGTGGAATACGACCCAATCCCTCTCTTAGCAAAGAGGCCTCTGTCCCAACTGTGGGAAGTACACATTAAAGGCTCGTAATAATGACATAATGATGTTTATTTTGCAAATAGGTTATAAATAACACTTTCACACGTCTTTTTTTTTTGTAAATGTAAACTAGATGAAGCCAGTATTTCCTAACTGACTACTCTGTGAAGAAACACTGAAACAAACTCAAAGGTCAACGTCTCTTTTAAAGTCCATACAATCTGCAGTGACCAAATCATATGAGAGCCATGTAGGTTAATGTCTGTGGCGCCCTTTAGAGGACAGATTCACACAGATTTGAGCAGGCCCGTCCAAATAGTGCAAGCATTTGTCAAAAATCGCGTAGCTCAACTTAGAACATGTGTTATTACAATGTTTTATTATTTCGGGCTGCTGGCTGTAGGATTTATTTACTACTAGCTTTTGCCCGCAACTTCGTTCGCGTGGGAGGTTTCCGGGATTAAAACTATCCTATTCCTTCCCAGGGTCCTAAACTATTCCCGTGCCAAATTTCATTTAAATCGGTTCAGCGGTTTAGGCGTGAAAGGTAACAGACAGACAGAGTTACTTTCGCGTTTATAATATTAGTATGGATACAAAAAATGGTTTGTCGAGTATCCATACTAACCTATTCCATGTAAAGCAATATTAAGATTGGCATAAATGTCAAGACCTCTTGTGGTCTTGATCATTCTTTTTTATCAAAGTTAAACCTGTTCCCTTTTAATGTAAATTGGTAAATATAAATATTAATTGAAATTAAACTTGATGAGATCAACATTAACCTTGTTAGCTTCAAATTAATGACTATTTTTGCGGTAGTTAAATTAGAGTTAACTTCAAGGAATGTTTGTATTATTTGAGAATAGCAATATAGTGGAATAGTTTTAATGAATGGAGCAACTTAAAAAAAAAGCGCGCTCTTCAAGTTCACATTTTTTCCATTCTTAGTATTGATATTCTGTGATCGCATTTCACCGAGGACAAAAAATCAGTTAAGCTTTAATATTTGAAGTTTTGATGACACGGAGGACTCAGTGGTTGATCGCCAATGGATCCGGGACAGATATTTGCATGGCCTAATAGTAGTTGGTCTGGGTGTTTGTGAAAATGCACTCTTGATACAGGAGAAATTCCCAATGTGATCCAATGATCTAGGTATCTAAAAAGATACATATACATTTTAGCAGAGGTCAACATCTAAACACTACATAAGTTACCTTTGAACTTCAATCTCAAATGCGCGTGACTCTGGAATATTCATAACCATGGTCATTAACCCTTAGCGTGTTAGTCATAATATGGACTATAAATATATTCGATTAGTAAATACAGTTTACAGTTTTGTTGGCTATGTAATTCTTTTGTGCGTTGTCGGCCATTCATCTTGCGGTATACATGTTGTGGTTAGACGGATTTGGAGTTCCGCAAAGGTGTTTCGAAACCACCTATACCTACTGTTTCTCTTAATCTTTACTAATATTCATAAAAGCGAAAGTTTGTGAGCATGTATGGATGTTTGTTACTCTTTCATGCTAAACTACTGAATTCAATTTTAATAAAACTTTCCAACAATGGCAAATATTCAAACATGTTTGGGCAAAACATCAAATGCGCTCGCTGATGCAGACACATCAGGTGTTACACAGTGTGCATTACACAGAAGGTGGTAGTTACGATTGTATGAGGAGACACGCTGCAAAAAAAGGGTTATAAAAAAACTAACTGAAAAGCTAATAAAAACAAGCCCATACCATTATTATAGTTTCAAACTCAAATGGGTCCTGCCTGCTTCCAACTTTTATTTAATTTAAAATGGGCTTGTTTTTATTAGCTTTTCAGTTAGTTTTAGTATAAGGTTGCAGTCGGGTTTTTTAATTTTTTTAATTACTTTTTTTATAACCATCTTTTAGTTTACAAATGTGAAAGATTTCGCAGACGTATTAGTTCTTGATACGTGTTTTTTTACGATTTGTCACTTTGAATTACTTTTAACCCTATAAGTTGTATATATGTTTGTAATCACATTTTAAAACCCTTTATTTTGATACCCCACTCGATAGGTTTTGAGAAAAAAAAAACTTTTTTGAAGGCATAATATGGCGCCAAAAATCCGCCATTTTGGTTTTTTTTTAATTTTGATATACCCAGTGTCACTTTCACAGTCAATACGAATCTAAAGATACCTCTCAAGCTAAAATCCGTCGAGCCGATCAGGTCACAGAGCGTGCCAAACAATTATACATATATACATACATACTCTCGAAAAACATAACCCTCCTTCTGGCGCAGTCGGGTAATAACGTAGATGACGCAACGTTTGCAAATTGTCGAATAAAACCTCTAACATAACGAATTCCTTCTATAATCCTCCATATTACGGAATGTAAAGAATCCCACTAATATTATAAATGAGAAAGTTTGTGAGGATGTATGCATGTGTTGCTCTTTCACGCAAAATTACTGGACGGATCTCAATGAAATTTAAATATAAGTAGACAGTTGATATCCCGAAATTCCCACGGGATCGGGATTTATGAGGGAAAAACCTCCCACACGAACGAAGTCGCGGGCAAAAGCTATTAAATAATAAATCAGTGTATACTGAAGTACTTATTAGTTCCACACTTTACTCTTATAATAACCGATTAGAACCACAACATAAAAACGCATAATTATAAACTACACATTTACAATTATACACGTTACAAAAACAACAATAACTATAGTATTATACTTCCTGTTTATACGAAACTTGGACCAATTATACTGATTCGCACTTGACCAATTGTTTTTGCAATATTTTCGTGCTAGATATGGCAGTGAGTCGACAAAATAATTATTTATCTGATGAAATTGACGGTTGCAAAAGTGTGAGCTGGACAGTAGATTGATCGAACGAAAGACAATTGTGGAAAAATGTAGTCTTTCCTTAATAAAACTGACTAGGTATATCATAGAAAAAAAATGTTTTAAACTAGAACAGAGTTTTGTATTAATGAGGTTAATTAATTTTAGTCGAACTATAATTAAAAATTTAAATTGTTATTTGAATGGTATGGCTCCAGAGCCTAGAACATTGGCGACGTGTTGCAAGCCTATCAGTTTAATATCGGTTACATTTCGGGGAGTGTGCGATGGAATTGCACAGTCTTATTCCACCAAGCCCGTTCCATCATCGGACTACAAACGGCGCGCGGCGATGCGCCAACGTTACATGGTGGACATCCTACCCATACGCACGAAACGTTTTGGGAATACTTTCATTGTGCGTACGGCTAAGGAGTGGAATTCCTTGCCGGAGTTTGTGCTTCCTGATAGTTATAACCTGGGAGTCTTTAAGTCAAGAGTGAAAGGTTACTTCTAGGCAAGCGTGCTTCATCTTCGACCACATCATCGCTTAACATCAGGTGAGATTATAGTCAAACGCAAGCCAATCAACTATAAAAAAAATATTATCTCAAAAATATTTGGTTTCTACACTCCTCATAAATTTTAAATGTGCCTTTCATAAGCGGAGTACCTATGAGGTTCCGTAGTTTTCGTTAAAGTTTATTAGGTACATGAGAAAAAAAAAACAGTTAACGCTTCTTTGTTTCAATAACGTGACAAGACAGGTGAGATGGTGGTCAAACGCGAACCTATTTTTAATAAAAAAGAAGTCCAAAACTACACGTTTTTTTCAAAATTATGCGATCAACATTTTCAGAAAGCTTAATTATTAGACTATTTTAAGTACATAGTGTAACAACTAAGCTAAAATAATCAATTAGTTTAGGTACAATCACTTTTTAAAAGTTAAAAATCATTAAAAAATACAAAGCATACCAAGTAAGATTGTTTACATGATATTTCCGAGTACACCGTCGTCAAATACTTCAGTGTGTGGTTACAAAGTACAGTTACAGACAGAATACTTATATACTTATTATTGAGGTGAACATGCTTCAAACCATAATTAATTAAAGGATGTGACCCAGGTGTTAGGGAGATCAATGACCTCGAATTTTTTAAGAAAACTGCACAAAACTAACGTTTTTTAATATTTTACATAGGATTTTTGTGATAAAGTATTATCACTTTATTTTAAATACAAATTAGGGAAACTGTCTACAATCTAATTATTTTCATTTATTTAGTTTTCCGACAAAGGATACAACTTTATCCAGAACAATAATAAAGATGAGTACATTGACTTAATATTATGCTTTCAGTTACAGGAGACCACAGCATGCTCATACTCGTAGTTTCATTAGTTGATGTATTGTAATCAGAGGTCGAAATTAAGAGGTTTTTAAGTATGTACTTACACTGATTTCATACAACGAAAGAATAAAGTGGATATGCCCCAAATCCCGGGATTAATTTTGAAGAGCAGAAAAATATTTATAATAAAAAAATATTTACTTTTACACAATTTAAACCACTGCGCGCGCGACGTTGTCAAATTTACATAATATTGTTGGTCACACGGGATTGTCTATTGGAAATCCCGGGAAGATCCATATTAATATCAACATTTCGATGCAAGTACATAAATAATTCTACCTAATTCCGACCTCTGATTATAATACCTCTCTATTAAATTATTCCATTTAATATTTTGGGGTTGGCTTCCAGTTTTAAAATTTGCAGTTCAGTATCAGTATTTTACAAGGCAGTACGACCTCGGTGAGGTCGCTCCGAGGTCGCTCCGATGCTGGCTAAACCTTGAGCTTCTTTAAAATTTCTTCAAAAGTCAGCGTTTATCGATCGATATTCTTATGCAAAATGTATAGGACGTTTATTACTGAAGCCTTATACATACTTCAATGTACTTTTCCGCTCTTAAGGTCACGGACCCAGACTTTTTACCGTCACGCGAACGTGCTCACATCTTCGTGGAATTTTTCGCTTTTTTTGAACGACCAAGCCACATATTTTGACTTAGGTGTGTTACCGCGGCCTCGGAACACGAAAGGCAAATCACACGGATGGGTTTTAGTCAGTAAAAGTATGAGAACGAAAATTTTCACGAATTGAGTTTTTTATACCATCAATCTAAAATATAAGTAAACTGCAGGTTAAACTTGTAATTATTCCAAAATATCGTCTTTTCGCCATCTAGCGTTAAATCATATCGTTACCAAACAAAATATAAATCTAAAAAATATTTTTGTAAGTAAAAAAAAATTTTTTAGTAATAAATAGAACCGACTTCTATATAAAAACACTACAAAGGCAAAAATAACTTTAATTTCGGTAGTCGGTGTCATTTGCTTTGTATTTTCTTTTTTTTATTTTGACACCGCCTTCCGAAATTAAAGTTATTTTTGCCTTTGTAGTGTTTTTATATAGAAGTCGGTTCTAGTTTTTGATAAAAAAAAAAAACTCGGTTTTTAGTGGGTCGGTTTGTAATTTATCTAGTTACAAAAGCAAAAAAGTCAACTACTTATCACCTTTTACAAAATATTGCTTTTCCCGGTGAAGAGCCGTTAATTTTTGAGGAGTTCTCCTGGTATATCACCATCAGCTCTACTTCACCATATGCATTGTGACGAGCATAAAGTGCTTAACATCTATATTCAAGTAATCAGATCGCAATCCACGAAATACTTATTATTGAGTAGTTTCGGTGGCCATCTGGGGTCTTCATCATCAGTTCAACTTCCCCAAATGGTACTTTTCGGAAGCAACTACTCAAGGTACTATAAGAAATACCCAAAACGCTATAGGTGTGCCTATAATATTTGAAGAGTTCCTTCGATTTCTCCAGGATCCCATCATCAGATCCTGATTTCGTAACAATGAAATCAACTAGAAAGTATACCTATTCAAACGCAAAAAGAATTTTTCAAATCGGTCCAGCCGTTTCCGAGTTATGAGGTAACATACATAAAAAAAAAACAAAAGTTCAAGACGAATTGAGAACCTCCTTTTTTTGAAGTCGGTTAATAAGGAAAAACTATTCTAAAGCACATGTCATAAAGTAAACAGATATCTATTACATAAACTCATAAGAAATCTTAAATTACTTGTACTTAGACTTACCTAGACTACATTAAGATACTGAACTGTTTCAAATATTGGCTCTCCTGTAAAATTTGATAATTTCGTATAGTAACGGTTTTACTTTAAAGGTGCGATACGTTCTCGTACCGTGTGTGTCTTTAATCTTCTCCATTTTCTTTTTTTTTGTGGGTAAGTCAACGAATGACTTTTCCGGCTCTGGGTGGAGCGGAAGGAAGTGTCAGACTTCTACTGACTAAAAACCCACCCTGCTCCTATAGCTGCCCTTGCGTTCCGGGGCCGCGGTATCTGATTAGAACATTCCCGCAACCCCGGGCCATTCTTTTCGTTCTACATTTCGCTGCGAATGTCACAATATTACCAAGTAGAATAAAATGATTCTATGCCGCTGGAATATTTCTAAGTTCTTGTTACTTACATTAGTTACTCGTTACAAATAATTAAAAATAATTATAGCACATAGTTATACTGTAAACAATTAAAAATGAATTATTATTTATCCTTAATAATGTTCTAGGAGTCAATTAGTTTAAACGTTTACAGGAAACAAAGTGATTATGCACTTAGCTTCTTTCCCCAGCTTTACTCGCGTGTGAAGTTTTTTTTCACGCGTAAGTTTATTTTGTGTTCTATTGGTGGAATAATTATCAAAATCAGTTCAGCAGGTCCAGAGATTACTTCCCACAAACTCACAAACTTTACCTCTTTATAATATTAGTAAAGATATCTCTGTTGAATCCTATTGGGTATGTGTTTTGTATTTTAATCACTGTCACTTAGTACTTATGTGTGGTGTTTATATTTAGTAACTTAATTTGCATTATTAAAATATGAATGTTAATAAGATATTCTATGGGCCACATGTGCCTGGTAATGATTAATTTAATATTATTAGTCAACCTGTACTTTCAATTGAAAATAATTAAATAATATACAGACGCGCCCAGCGGTTATTAATTAAAAATCTTAAATCGGTTGGTTATCAAGTATAATGAGGTCGTTTTCTTGACGTTATATCGAGGACTTAAATTTTTACAAGAATCGGGTTCTTCATATTGGCACGTTAAAGCGATAAAAAAAACTTATAAAATGTGAACGAACTTTCCAGTTTTGGCTTAATTGTTTTGGCTTAATTTTAAATGTAGATAATATCTTACCATTGAGATATATCTCATATTTTAAATAAAGACTAAGCAGATTATTTATTCAAAATTTTTACAGAAAATTTAAATACAAGCACGTACAAATTTTTTAATGCCCTTAGATATAATTCAAACCGAATTTCGTAACGGGCAAACTGCCTGACATACTACGACTAAATGATCTGGAGTTGTAGTGAATTTTAGAATGAAGCATCATTCACAAATTCTAGTCAATGTTTTGTGATTTGTTTTGTGAGATACCTTACGCAGGTCAACCTATTAGGTTGTCGGCTGCTTAACCAGACTTGCCTGTGGCGACCTTAATTATAATAATTAAAGCCAGGGCTTAAGATAAACTTACAAACTAAGTGACAACATGCTAAGGGCCCTGTGGGGTACAGACCACGGCTTAGGGCGTCGATCGGAGAAGAATAAGGTGGGGCCACTATATCATCTACATAAATCAAATTGTAATGAAGACAAATGGACTAACTGCTGTCAAAGCAGGCTTAATGCTTCGCTGAATAAAAGATCGCTCACTTTTAGCGCGTTTACATTCGGTAGATCAACGAACTGGCGACTACGATATTATATATATTATATTGGTCTTCCATTTGGTGGAATTCGGAGACACACACCACACCGTTATTCCGTCTTGTATTTTTAGTCGGTAAGTTGTTTACCACTTGGACTTGGACTTCATAAGTTTTGCTTTTGTAGTCCCCCAAACATCTGCCTCTAATTTTTTTATAGGTATACGTTGTTTTGAATTTATGTCTAAAATTATGTATGTAAATGTGTTTTTATAATTATGTTTCTTGTGTGTCTTGTCTAACAAAAGTGTTATCTATGTATCTACATTATAATATATCATGTCTATAATACCACGGGTTAAGCAGACGTGTACGACGTGTCTCTTTAATGCCTATGTAATAGAGGCGAGTTTATTGCTATCAACCTTTATATCCACGTGTCTTTCCATGTCTCTTTCCTCGAGTTCCAAGAGAGGAGGAGTTCCTTAATTCGTCAATATATTTTTCATTATTATGTCCAGCCATAACTTCGTGGGCTATTTATATGTACTTTTTTACTTGTTAGAATATACTTTTCATTTCATGAAAATTACTGGAAAATGTTCAAGGGCTGCTTTGAGGAACTAAGGAAACAAAACAGACAGATGCGTTGCTGTAGAGTTTGTTCCGTCACTTCTTCGACTAGAAAGTCGGGACGGACGGAATTTTTTGACTTTCATAAAGTGCAAATGTTCAACCAAAATGCATATTCTCAGATGTATTTTCTAATCCAATACACGTTACGTTCGCTCATACATCGTACGATCATTAAACACTGTACTGTTGAAGATCTCAGGTAATCTAAAGATTATGCAATTACATCGAGTAATGTATGCTTGTACTAAATTAACAGCTGTCAATGGTGCGTGATAGTGTCCACTTCTTTTAGACGATTTTAGATTTATTCGGGATATTTTCATTCCATTTTAGGAACTAGTAATTACAAGATATCTTATTTTTCAATGTACGTTTCACTATTCAGTTTTTTACTCTACAATATGATGAGAATTTATATATTTAGTAAACAGTAGTGTTGATTAAATTGAATCGTATTGAGTTGATTTATTGTTCTAATTGAATGGAATTGTTGTTATTTTTATAGTTTTTTTTTTCTACACTATCGCATTGGGTAACCCTATAAAGGGAAGTATATTAGGTATGTGATGCATAAAGTAATGTTGTTACTTCTTGATCTTAGTGATAAGACTGTTCAGTAACACGTGGATACGGAAAATTCCTGCGACACGTGCTAGCCTCACAAAAACTGAGGTATCGACATATTGAAACAAATAATTTTCTCGATATAAAGACGTAATTACTTGAGTTACGATTAGTAGCGTGTAATCGCTTGAGAAATCCATCGTTATTAGCAAATTCTTTAACGAGCTAGTTCGGAATGTATGGCAAAAACGAAGTTCACCCATTTTTTCTGAAAGATCCGGTGTTACATCAACTGACTACATAACACAGGTTTCATTACAATCTCACCTAATGCAAGATCTAATGCAAATGACTACGAAAATTAATTTCTGGGTCACGTTGAAAGTGTGCGAACGGTATCGGAACTAGCCGAAGTTATTAGCAGTGCGAAATATTTTATTCGCATTAAGTATAAATGTCACAAATATAGGGGTCACAGAATCAATTCTAATTGTTGATTATTTATACTTGAACCTATAATAAAAATTCTAATTCAAATCAAATCAGAGTAATTACGATGCTAATCACATCACTTAATATTTAAAAACTTACGTTATAAGCATCTCGGTGGCCTTAGGTCAGCTTCCTTGTATCATGTACTCAATTCACAGCACAGAACACAGAAACAAACACCAAAAATAACAATTATAATATAAATTTAATGTAAAAACACTCACACACACACGTAACGTGGAATTTGCGTAAAGGTTTACGAAACTTTCTAATTCGTGGCGCGAATTTGTGGCGCGAGTGGTCAGAGACAAGTGTCGTGCGGCGCGCTCAATCGCAGACTATCGCGTTCCGTTCTTGCTCACAACCCGCGCGCGTTCTTTTCTTTAAACCGGCTCCACAGACTATAATACTGTCTTAGTGGTCAGTCCGGCAGCGTGTCAAGCAAAAAGGTATGACGCAAGTAGTTTCGGCAACACTGGGTTTTTTTTGTTGCCCCAATCGGCACACACATTCTTAAAGGCTAACTTTATTCGGTGTTCGCCCCCAACGCTAATTTTGTATATTAATTAGATTGAAGCCTTTGACTAACGTGTCGTGAATAGTTTAAGAATCGCGCGATGTTCGGCGTGTGATTTTCTCTTGTTATGCAGATTTGGATCGTGCGGAAACAAATCGATTAGATCCACAGATAGTGATCCCATCTCTAATCGTAACATTGAAGACAACGCATGTTGGACACGGTATTATGAGACTAGTTTTAGTGAAAGTCTTGTAAACTTCCATTACTTGTAGTTTAAGTATTCGTTCTTGCCAAAATACAGGTCCTACGAGGAAAATATTAACTGACCCCAATCGACTTCTGTTGCGCGGAGTTTTCTTCCGATACTCCAAGAAAAAAAAAATGTTATTATAAAAACCCATTGCATGCCTCGATGAAGAAATGATTTCCCTTATAAAGAGGTAATGAGACAGCCCAAAAGGTTTGTTGACATTCCAAATACTAGGAACGAAATTTAAAGGACCGGACCAAAAATAGCAATTGTTATTCCGGATACATTGCTTCATATGTTTAAGATTATCGTCGGTTATACAACGTAATAGACGCAGTGAATATGTTTGCATTTTCACAATGAGTTAAAAGCATGTAGCCAATATGCAGCTGATTTCAGCATAACACAAATACCCTGTGGGTTTTGCTGTGCAGCTTGAAAGAGTCTGTGGAAGCCAGTACCTGGAACAGCAGTTGACTATTATTGGCTTAGTTGTTCATCAATCTCGAGCTATTTATCGAATCAGAGACTTAATAAGGTCTACAAAAGCAAAGCTTCCAACCTAACCGACAACCAAATTGAATGCATAAAAATCAAAAATGAATCTTATCGGTCGATATAAGCGTTCACTTTGACCATTACAAACAAATTGATTTTTTTTACACATTTATGAAACATTGGATTTGGTACTCCTGTCGATTGTGAAGGGATATGCCACTTTAAGAGTGATTAAATAAAAAAAAAATAGTTCAAATATATTATACGTCCATTTATAAGGTCACTTTAACTGGAATAAAGCCAGTGTTTCCTAACTGTGTAGTACCCTGAGAAGAAACATAGAATAAGTCTCTTTTAAAGTCCTTACAACCCATAATTATCAAATCATATGACAACGATATCTTAAAACATTATTAATTACAACATGAACATGTAATAATGACCTTCATAATTACATACATACATATCTTTGCATCTATTGAAAACTCCGCGGTTCTAATTAATTCAATAAAAAAATATGTGTATGTTATCAATCCTGTGAGTCCACTAAGGTCAGGCGCGGCAATGGCGCCATATTTTTTGCATAGATGATTTTGATGCAAAATATTTTTTTTTAATGCTGACTTATGAGTGAACATTTATTAAATTGTTAATATTTGGAATGTTGTAGCTGCAAGAAACGTCGATTCAATTAATTCTATCAAATCTTAACGATATTTTCTATCAAATTGGAAAACATGGATATAGGCGCACTTGCCCCTGGAAACGGGGCAAGTGCGCCTCTCTAAATAATAACGCCAAAATCGTACTTTACCAGAAAAACTAATAATTTACTTAATAGAACAACTTAATTTTACGAGGTATACCTAACGTGACCAGACGTCCCGTTTTGAACGGGACTGTCCCTTTTTATAGTTACAAGTCCCGGTGTCCCCGAAATGAACTCTGGGACGCAAAATTGTCCCGTTTTCTGAAACCGTGCGAAAATTTGAGTAGTCTAGCCGGCCGGGTAAATATATATAATGTAATAATTGAAAGGAATATATTGACTGTAACAGAGATACAGAAGTTTTTGATTTATAAATTATTATTTTATACTACATTATAATATATAGGTATAACCGAATGGAATAATCTAAATGTTTCCACAGAAACTCGTTGGGTGGAAGTGTTCAAAACTTTTCTATTTTAATTGTATATATTTTATGTTTGCCTGCTACAAATTCTCCAGTTTTTTCTATGATGAACATAAAAAAACGTGCCAAGAGTTTCATTCTTACTTAATATTAAAGCAAATTTGTTCCTCTGATAAATATATAACTAAACGTTTCGGGTATATTATATACTACTGGGTACACTATATTCTTTTCTGTATAAATATAACTTTAAAAAAAATTACTTTAAATTTCGTTGGTGTTTTTGGTATTATATTTTCGTTTTTGACACCGACTGCCGAAATTAAAGTTATTTTTGGCTTTCCTTTTTGGTTTTGAGATGGAAGTCGGTTTTATTTTTTGTTAAAAAGTTTTTTTCACTCTTTTTAGTGGGTCGGTTTGTAATTTATCAAAGTTACAAAAGCCTAAATTTCAACTAATTATCACTTTTTACAAAATATTGCTTTCCCGGTGCAGGGCCGTTAATTTTTGAAGAGTTCTCCTGGTTTACTATCAGCTCTACTTCACCAGATGCATTGTAATTTGTGACGAGCATAAAGTGATTAGCAACCATATTCGAGTAATTGAATCGCAATCCTCGAAATACTTATCACTGAGTAGTTCCGGTGGCCATTTGTGGTCTTCATTATCAATTCTATTTCACAAAATGGTGCTTTTCGAAAACAACTGTACATGGTACTATAAAAAAAAATACCGAAATCGCTTTAGGTGTGCCTATAATATTTGAAGAGTTCCCTCGATTTCTCTGTGACCCCATCATCAGATCCTGACATGATGAGAATGAGACCAACTAGAAAGTATACCCTTCCTAACAAAAGAAGAAATTTCCAAATCGGTCCAGCCGTCTTTGAGTTATGAGGTAACATATATTTAAAAAAAAGATTACGAGGAACTGAAAACCTCCTCCTTTTTATAAAGTCGGTTAAAAAGTGTTTTTTTTTCATTGACCTAAATAAGCCGTCCCGTTTTGAGCCAAAGAATTAATGGTCACGTTAGGTATACCATAAGTTTTAGCTGCTTCATATCCAGATAGGCCTGATCGGACAGCGTCAACTGCCTGACATAAAGTTTCTCTAGACAGAAAGGTTTATCGGATTTTCTTTGATAAGTATGTGAGCATCTTTAAAAATTCTACCCATATTGCTAGCTATCTTAAAATATATATATAAATACTTTAATGAAAAATAAGTGAGAAAAATCTGCTTATTTCTTAAGAAAGTAGATTCACCAGTTCCTTTTAGACCTTCTAAGTCTAAGCATTTATTTCAGCTTACAATGTAATGAGGAATATGCAGACCTAACTAGAAGATTTAGTGGATTTTTTATAGTGATAAAGTAAATGTCAGTTGGTACTGAAACTGACTTAGGCACTTGTCCCACCGCCGACGCTGAACGAGTAGCGAGTAGAGCTAGCATCTGAAAACGAGTTGGCGAGCAGCGAGTGTGTTCCGATAGTTTAGTCGCTGAGCTATCATCTGGTTGGTCTCTCAGCGTTCTGACCGCCAAGTGATCGCTGAGCGAGTATTATCTTTGAAAGCTCTGGTCGCTCAGTGACAAAACTAGTGAAGAGTAGCGAGTATAGCTGGAAACTTGAAACGAGTGACGAGCGTGTAGTTCCGATAGTTCTGTCGCTGGGCTATTAGCGAGTGTGCGAGTGCGACGGGCGTTTACTCGCGCTACTCGCTCGCAATACGAGTAATTTCAAAGCCGCACTACAGAGAAATGACCGCAAGTTGGTCTCTGGGCGTGAGTTGACCGCCAAGCGAGCATCGCTGAGCGAGTATCATCTTTGATAGCTCTTGTCTCTCAGCGACCAACTAACTGGTGGAGCGAGTCGTCGCCAGCAGTGTGAACAGTCAGAGAGCAACTATTAATATATGCATCTCTTTCATTTACTCGTAATGTATATTTCTTTGTGCGTTTCTTGAGAGAGTAAATCGCCGATAGTTAGTCGTTTACTCGCCGGCAGTCGGACAACTGTCTTACCTACACTGTTATTAATGCGCCACCTGGTGTCAATTATGGGAAACACAATCTGCTTAGCCCTTTTCCAACTGTGTTGGCTTGCGGGCTAAATGAAAGTAACTGAATACTAGTGTTCTACATGGAGCGACTGCCTATCTGACCTGCACAACCCAGTAACTGGGTAACACGATAACCCATGGCAAGACTGGTGTAAGATTTTCTGACTTCTGACTATCTCTTACGACTGTCAAAGAAGTATATATGACAGTAGAGACTAACAGCAGCTGTACGTGTTATCCAAGGCACGGAAAATCACAATATGTTAAGATGGCTATGAATCTATAAACCGACTTTGATAAGCAATAACAACACATTACTGGAGCATGTAAAGCAATAGTTCAGACAGATTACAAGCACAGACACGATCAAATAGCCAACATAATTCACCAGAAACTTGCTATTAAATATAAATTAATTACCACATCCTCTGTACCTTACTACAAATATCATGCAGAAACAGTGTTAGAAAATACAACACACAAGTTGTATTTTGATCGTGCTATTCTTACAGATAGAACTACACATTACAATAGGCCAGACATTACTTTACTTGATAAAATCAATAAAACTGCACAAATAATTGATATAGCGGTACCAAACACACACAACCTACAAAATACTATAGCAGAAAAGATGTCAAAATACACGGATTTAAAAATTGAAATCTGCCGAATGTGGCGATTAGACAGAGTCTCCATTATTCCTGTAGTCATATCAACAACGGGTGTCGTTCCAAAACAGCTGCACCGATCTTTAAAAATGCTCGATGTATCTTCTTCCACCTACCACACTTTACAGAAAGCTGTTATTTTGAACACCTGTAGAATTGTCAGAAAATTCCTGCAAAACGACACTTCTATACCACATGCACTGACATCAGACTCCTCAACAATAGACAGTCATCCATCAGTTAGGTTTATATTTTCAGGGTGGCACTTGGCTTTGGCCCGTGTTATTCTATAAAACCGGCAGAAAACTGCTGAGATACAAAAATGTATACACGAAAATAATAATAATAATAATATTCCACAACTTTCACACAACGCCATCTAGTCCCAAACTAAGCAGAGCTTGTGGTATGAGTACTAGACAACTGATAAACTTACATATATATTTCTAAATACATACATGTTATAGATAAATAGATAATGCTTAATCTAGCCGAGCTCCTTGTAGTGTATGTGAATGTAATAATATAGAAGGTCTGTCGTCTTATTTAGATAAGGATTAATAATGAACAGAAGAAACAACTTCGAAAATAACGTAGTATTTTTCATCAATACTTTCAACACAAAAGTACTTATTGTAAGTCAACTGTAGGAGATGGAGATATGCTACCACGGACTTTTTTGGAACACTAATGTAGATCAAAAATTCTTTAGTACATTACGTTAATGTACCTCTGCTGGTTTACGCGGCGCACACGAGTAGAGCTTCCAAAGATTTTTTGCGACCTCTTTAACAAAAATTGTTATATTTCGGTCATTTTACATAAAACTATAATACATTATACGTTATATATCAGGAGGACCAGGTGAGGTAGTTACCACAACACACCAATCCGTAGGGAACGACCAGGCTGCGGCTAACGAGCTCTCAATGCTTATGTGCCCCGCGCTTGTAGAGTCGGGGGTAGTAGAGTGAAGCACACTACCCCTGCCTTAGGCAGTTCGCGTACTCCTATGGAGCGGTACGGACGCGCGAGCGGTGTGTAAAGCAGCCGACAGATCTTCTATATCAGTGGTTCCCAACCAGTGGTCCGCAGAAGCCAAAATATGGTCCGCGAACGATTTTAAATTTACTGGGCGGTGAGCCGTTGGTCGCCGTGCAGTGAGTGAGAAGAGCGCGGGTGAAGGGGGCGGTACGTCGGGCCACGCCAGGATTTTCTGCTTTGTTGGTAATTAAAAACAAGGCGAGGAATTGTTTGAAAGTAATTGATGATTTGCGTGTAGCTTTAAGTAACAATATTAGTCCTAGGATAGCCGAACTCGTGAAGAAGATACAAGCACAGAAATCACAGTGGTACAAAATTACAGATGTTTATCCTAGAAATATTATTATTTCTTTTATGTAAATTCCTATTGAGTTTTTAATGAAAGTTTCAGATTGATCATTACAGTTTATTATTATTATACCTACATAGTGGTCCCTGCTAACAAGAATAATATAAAAGTGGTCCCTAACCAAGAAAAGGTTGGGAACCCCTGTTCTATATTATTACATTCAAATACACTATACTCCGCAAATGGGAAACATAATAATATGGTGGTCGACCAGTTGACGAATTTCAACCATACTTCATTATGTTGTTACATAAATATAAGTTTTCTTCACTCCTTTTTCCATATAATCTTTCACAGTAGGTACCTACCACATTACATACTCCTCTTTTCGTAGCACAAAGTTCTTGCTTCACGTATTTATATCTGAGTTTATAAATAACACCTACAAAACTAAAATATTGTAGGTACCTACTTTGGAAATACCTAAATTAGAACCAAAACAAAAATATGCATTACATTGGGAATGCCGCTAAAAACAGACTGCTAGTCGTGTCGTTATTACGCGACGAGCGAACGGGTCGATTTACAAAGTTAAGCAACGCTTACCGAGGTCTGACCCAAGATGGGTGACCATCTTAACATACCGAGATTCCTTCGTGCCACGAAAAGCACGACGTTGGTCCCGGCTATCATTTGCAAGTTCATATTTGACAGTTGCCACGTCATAAGCTAGTAAATCTGGTACCAGTCTAGCCAAGGAGTTTCGTTGTACCCGGTTACTGCTTACTGGGTCGTGGAGGTAAGATAGGATCTGACCTCGTAAGTCGTGCCTGAAACTATAGGGACAATACTATAATAAACAGTAGCAACTCTACTTATATTTACGAACGGCGATGCGCCGTGGTTACAGGTGGTGGACATCCCACACATACGCACTAAACGTTTTGGGAATACTTTCATTGTGCGTACAGCTAAGGAGTGGAATTCCCTGCCCGAGTCTGTATTTTCTAATAGCTATAACCTAGGAGTCTTTAAGTCAAGAGTGAATAGGTTACTTCTAGGCAAGCTTGCTTTATCTTCGACCACATCATCGCTTACCATCAAGGTTTCAAAAAACCTATCAAGGTCTTTTGTGAGTTTTCAGTTCACATTTTGTTTACTTCGTTATTTAACAAACATTGCAAAAAATAAGTTATGACAAAAATTGCAAAAGTTAATCATTTGGCAATGTCATAAGCCTAAGTATGAATTTGACTTTTAAAATATGTACGTTACCTGTATGTTTTGTTCTTGGCACGTTATTTTGTATATAAATAAAATTAAACTAAACACAATTTATTTTCCAGGTTGGTAGTTTATACCTGCATTTACTTATAAGTTTAATCTTCATAAGAAATCTCTTTTATAGCCTACGCGTATATTTACGTGACTGAACTTCATAATTATTCGTTATTAGCACTTTGGCCTCGATTTCATCGGCGTACATTTTTAATTAACTTATAGCACTCACAAATAATGCAATATACCAATGATAAATTTTTTACACTTGTATATTATTTTCCGGAGGTTGCCCCCTACATACAAACTTACTTTACCTCTTTATAATATCAGTATTAGTAGAAGTATAGAGAGAATACATAGCTCCTACATGCGAGTTCATTTGCATGAAAAGTTAAAATAGGCTATGTCATTCTTTACCACTTCAACTATCTTCATACCAAAAATCAAGTCGATCCTTTGCTCCGTTTTAACGTATAAGTAAGTAAGTATTACTCCATCTCCATTTCACTACCGGTCTACCAGACACACGGCTGCCATCTACACTTGTTTGATATACCGTCTTGTCGTACCAAACGCTTCTCCTCCACATCTATTGTGCGCACAGCCAAGCTGTGGAATTCTCTGCCGATTTCTGTGTCCCCTGCTACTTATGACCTTTCAGCCTTTAAAGCAAGAGTGAAAAGGCATCTTCTGGGCTCGCTCGTCACATCTTAGACCTCATCTATCGCTTACCATCAGGCGAGACCGAGGACAAAAGCGGGCTCAAACGTAACAAAAAAAAACTTTCTCATTTATAATACCATGAAAGTATGCTTGATGGGAACATGAAACTAATTAATTTACTTTTTTTAAAGATTACTAGCAATAAGGATAAAGATTACAATATAAGTCTATAACCCAGAGATAAAAAACGATGCAATTTAGATGCCAACGACCACGTTTATCTTATGATGAACTTTTAGCTACATATAATTTACTCTCACTCGAGAAGAGACGATTGCTTCTGCAAGTAATGATACTGCACGACCTTTACCATAATAAATTAAATTGTATAGACCTTAGTAACCACATAAAACTTGTAGTTCCTAGATTAATTCATCGACGTGGAGTGCGCGATTACCGATTGTTTGATCAGGCATCACATCGGACAAACGCGGGTAAACGTGCACCCCTGCAGCGTCTCACTCATATGTATAATAAACACTTTATGGATATTGATATATTTTTGCTAAGTAGAAATGCTTTCAGAACTAGAGTTATAAGGTACTGAATAGATTAGATACAAGTCATCTTGAAGTGACTGACTAATTGGAAAGCTTGTAGCGTTGTAAAAATATAATAGCTTACTTGAATATGGATAATACTTAACTTGACTCTTCATCATAGCATACCTTTTAAATAATATGTGGAAAATGTTGTTGTTATTACATTGATTTAGTTTTATATAACTCATTATTATTATGTTTAATGTAATGACGTTTTTTTTCCCAAATAAAATAAAATAAATAAATAAAGCGTATAATTATAGCCCGACATCTAAATCAGGCCCGACAAGTGAATCCTACTTACTCTTAATAAATAACAGGTAAAACGAATACAGTATAAAGACGTTCAACGAAATGATTTTTGATGATATCTATACTAATATTATAAAGCGGAATAGTTTGTTTGTTTGTTTAAAAATGCGCTAATCTTTGAAAGTACGAATATAAGAATACTAGTACTCACGCGGGGCTTCGCTCCCGTGGATTCTATCATGGTAAAAACATAACTCTCCTTTTTTGCAGTCGGGTAAAAAGCCTATAACCTTCCTCAAGCTTCAAGCTACTTCCATACCAAATTTCATCCAAATCCACCCAGTACTTTCGAAGATTAGCGCGTTCAAGCAAACAAACAAACAAACTTTTCCGCTTTATAATATTAGTATAGACTAGCTTTTGCCCGCGACTTCGTCCGCGTGGAATAGTTACTTTGGGCTAACGTTAAATTTAACCCCGATTTTGAAGCATTCTTCATTGGCGCTCCGCTCCTATTGGCCTTAGCGTAATGATACAATATAGCTGTGCCCGCGACTCCGTCAGCGCAAGTTAATGTATTGGTAATATTGTTTAGATCACGTTCACATGAGGCTTAAGTACCTAGAGAACGCTTCGACCGCGAGACGCGTCGAGCACGGCGACCGATTCTCAAAAATAATCCTTATAGCATGATTCAGTATTCACGCGCGATGGCTTATTATTATAAGCGTATTTCATGTATAACTTTGATGTTTCTATACCGATTTATATGATTCTTTTTAGGGTTTCGTAGCCGAATGGCAAAAAACGGAATCTTTATAGTTTCGACATGTCTGTCCGTCTGTCTGTCTGTCTGTCCGTCCGTCCGTCTGGCAAAGCAATTTTATTTTGAGAAAAAAAATTAAAAATATTTAAAATAAAGGGGGGCTCCTCATACATGGAACTAAAACTGAAAATATTTTTTTTCATGAAATCGATGCATGTGTGGTATCTATAGACAGTTCTTTAAAAACGACATCGGGGTTTCTAAAACCACTTTTCCATAAAGTCAATCGTTTAAAAGATATAAGCTTCCAAAGTGGTAAAATGTGTGTGTGGCGGACACAACCTCTAACTTCTATAATAATGGAGTGAAAAATCAAAAAAATATATATATCTGTAGATCTTAATGTAAACTTTCAACCAAAATTAATTTGAACGAAATCAGTTCAGCAGTTTTTGAGATACAGCATATTTTCTAAAACCGCAAATATAACTTTGTAATTCATACAAACATTATGAAAAACAAATTTATTCGGCGCAGTTGTAAAAAATGTAAAAAAGCCAGTTTTAAGAAATTTGTAAGGTTTTTTTTTTTTCAAAACAAATTTATTTGGCGCAGTTGTAAAAAACGTAAATAAGCTAGTTTTAAGAAATTTGTAAGGTTTTTTTTTCGTCAAATAAATATGCATATTATATTATTATAGTTACTACGGAACCCTTCATGGGCGAGTCTGACTCGCACTTGGCCAATTTTTTCATGGAATAGTTAATAATGTTAACTTTTTCAATTAGGGGTGACTGAGAGTGTTATAAACGTAAGAGTAGACAAATATTATAATCAGAAAGCTTCGAACTGCTAAGCTATCGGGAGTTACACGTGTTATTGTGAGTCAACCATAAAAGATAGACATATGCTGTCGTGGGATATTTTTTATATAATTTTAAGGAGAACATTTCCGTCATGAAATGATTTGTGTAGCTTTAACCATTAAGGTTGCACACGCGACGGAAGCTTAAAAAATGGAGTAACTTCTCCCGTTTTCCCAACATTTCCCTTCACTGCTCTGCTCCTATTGATTGTAGCGTGATGATAAGTATACTATAACCCGCTCAGGAGTATGAAAAATAATTGTACCAAGTTTCGTTAAAATCCGTCGAGTAGTTTTTGTTTCTATAACGGTTATACAGACAGACAGACAGACAGACAGACAGACAAAAATTTAACTGATTGCATTTTTGGCATGAGTATCGATCCTTAATCACCCCCTGATAGTTATTTTGGAAATATATTTCATGTACAGAATTGACCTCCCTACAGATTTATTATAAGTATAGATAAGTAGAAATTTGGTATAAAAGAAGCTTGAAGCTTGAGAAAGGTTAACAGGAGGGTAATGTTTTTATCGTGATAAAGTCAACAGGAGCAAAGCAACCCGCGGACAGCCAGTTTATAACATAGAAAAGAATATCCCATTAAAAACAATACTTGTCAAAAAACCAAGTCTCGCAACTCAGTTCTTCTACCGTAAAAAGTTATGAGATCCATGTAATACCAAGTCGGTTATTCGATTATTCAGTCCCTACTTTTTTTTTTTTCTTTTTAATCTTTATTTATTTTAGGAACTTTTAACAATATGTTACGCTAGTTCCATCATAAACTAATCTAATTACATCAAACTTACAAACTAACTAGTGAATATACCAATGCAGCCTCTGGCGACATTGGTTTGGCTAGGATAATATTAAATATTATTTACATCTAACTTATTTATATTAAGTTCACTTACTAATGCACTTCTTTGTGGCTCATTCCTGACACACTCCACTAAGAGGTGGTAAATATCTTCTATTTTATTATCACAAACTAGACAGAACGGAGAGTCCACCTTTTTCATCAGAAATGCAAAGGCTCTTAGTGGCATGTGTCCGGAACGAATTCTGAAAGAAGTAACTAACATTCTACGGCTAACTTTAAAATTATTAAACCATGGGACCCGAGGAGGCTCACTTTGGATAGTTTTGTACCATAGCCCTTTGACTTTAGATTTGAAACATTCTTTCCACTCATCATAACAATAACTTTTGAATTTGGCTAAAATTTCCGAAAAAACTAGTAAAACATAAAACTCTATGCCTGAAGTTGCTGCTATCTTAGCTAGTCTGTCAGCCTCCTCGTTTCCCTGCAGACCAATGTGTGACGGAATCCATTGTAAAATTAAGTTAACATTATTCAGCAGAATTGTATGAATTTTACTCAGAACAGCAAAGGCTATCGATACACCTCTCTGTCCAGAGGCGCATCGAGCCAAATGCTGGAGCGCGCTCTTGCTATCGGTGAAAACGACTATATTAACAGGTTGTATTGTAGCAACGTAAGACAACGCTTCAGAAATAGCATACAACTCTGCTGTCATTATAGAAACCTCAGATACAAGTTTAAAATATCCACTAGCTTTATTGGCCGCATCATAAAAGGCGGCACCAATCTGAGAACTCTTAGAACCATCGGTAAACAATTTATGCCACCCATTGTATGTGTAATTTAGTTACAGTCCCTACTTAAGGGACCTTCTGTCTTTAAGTTGTTACGTAATTATCTAACTTAACAACATCTTATAATGACCATATCAATATTAAAAATCTTTAACGTTTTAAATAAATATGTTGACTCGGCCATCGCATGAAAACACAATATATCTCACAAGTAATACATACATATATAAATTAGATTGTTTTTGCGATATATGAGATATATGGGATTACAAAGTTATTTATGCAGTTGATGTATCTAGAAAACTGGACGGAAATTGAAAAATATTTTAGTTTTTCCTTGATTCATATATTAAACACTAATTGTATTCTAAATTTGAAGCTTCTATGTCTGCTAGAAGTGCCATAGACTTTTGATGATCGGTCAGTCAGTGAGTGACAAAATTAAGAAACTGACTCGTTATAATTCTTAAACTACTGGTTCAAATTAAATGAAATTTGAAATATACTGTGCTAATACAATGCGTGTTTGGTTACTGAAAATTCAGGCTTCTAGTTTTATCCACAACGAAGTTATACGGGGTCGAAAATGGCCTGAATTGCTTCGAGAAAAGTATGGTACGGCCGTGCTGCTTTTTGCTCGACTTGGCGGAGATAAAGCTTGCTTGCATATTGCTATAAATAATTAAAATCTAATATTTAAAGTGCAATCTCATACCAAAAATGTAAAAGACTCGTACTTTATTCTTGTTTCACACTGTTGCACTGTAGTGACTTTGTGAATGTAATGCGGAAGAGCAGAGACACCTAAAAATAGAACTATTCTCGTAAAAGGTGATATCCAAGATATTCAAGTAAAGGCCACTTTATTTTTATCATAATATTAATATGTTTCCTTAAAGTGATAAACTTTATAAACTACTTATTTATTCAAAAAACACAATATGTACAAGCTCACAGTAAAACCAAAACGCTTATAAGTTAACAATTAATTATTCAGACATAAGGGGAAAAAAGAAAAATTTTACTATTGTTATTACTTATGACCTTTAAACCTTTAAAGCAAGAGTGAACAGGAATCTTCTGGGCTCGCTCGTTCCATCGTAGACCTCATCTATCGCTTACCATTAGACGAGATGGAGGTGAAGAGTGAGCTCATGCAGAATATAAAAAATATATATATAATATTATGTTTAATTAGTATTATGTATGATGTTGTAAACCAACAGCCCTAAATCTATCTCCTTTAGTTTCCGTCCATCCAAAGGTTGTCCGTAAGAGATTGCCCTGTGCGATAAGATCGCCCATTGTAAACTAGTTTTATTATTTGTATCCTTAAGTGTACAATAAAGTATATAATAAAATAATAAATAACGCCACTAACTGCAAGAATCTACTCAAAAAGATGATAGAATATTCTTTATTGAACACCCAATAATTGAAACACACTTGTTACACAATAGTACATTATGGTACAAGTGTGTAATGTTGGTGATTACCGCTGAGGCGCCATTGAGACCCGAGCCGTCAGGTGAGGGTCTTAAGAGAGCCGAGGACGGTAATCATCAATACACACGTGTATCATACGACGTTTTTCAACACACTTGCGAGGAAAAAACAAATATGTATTGCATAAATCGTTTAATTATTAAAACAATTGGTGAATGTACAATTTTCAAAACGATATTGGATTGTTTTTGATGGCAATTTCACAGTTTGTGTTACATTGGTACTTGCCACTTCTTTAGTACCTTCATTTACTTCTTGTGTAAATGTCGGCGACAAAGGTAAATCATACAAATTACTGGAAGGAGAGGGCACCAAATAACTCACGCTAGTAGATGTACATGGTTGTGGTTCGGGGCAAAACTTTTTTGCCTTTGGCTCCAAATTAATGGCTTGCGTTATTTTGTCATTGATTTTTGCTTTGTTATGAATTGAGTCTTCTATGTACGATTCAGCGATTGCGTCAGAACGCCATCCACCATGTCGCTTCAAAGTTAGTATATCAGCCCCCGAATCAGCCAACATTGTAGCCGACGTTCTTCTAAAACTGTGTCCAGTGTAAAAATCGGCCTCAGGCAAACCTAAATACTTCGCTATTTCTCTTGGCATATTACCAAATTTGTTAATACCGATTGTTTGTGCAGTACATTTTCCTTTCTGAAAGTTTTGGAAAAAGCGGTCATTCTTTGTTTTTGTTGAACGGAGATCTTGGTATTTTTTCACTATTTCACGAAACGTTCCTTGGATTGTACAAGATCGTGGAATCTTGGTTTTAGTCTGGGTAATTTTGACAAGAAGCATATCTCCGTGGATTTCTACATCTTTTGTTGTAATATTGTACAGCTCTTGTCGTCTACAAGCACCAGTAACACCGAATATTAAGGCAACCTGCAAAGAAATCAATTAATTAGTTCTAAGAAATTATGCTAAAGTTACACACTTGTATATTGTAGATTCGTTTCGATTAAAAATATGAAACGTACCTTTGTTGCTAGATACTGACTATCCGGAGCCTCATTCAAAAACTTTTCAACGTCGGCTGGTGACAAAACTTTAGATTTCCGACCAATATATCCATCCGAGCGTCTCTTCAAAAATGCCATCAGGTTACAGTACGTTTTGATATCAACACCATGTTTGAGCTTAACCATGCTTCTTAACATGGAATAGATGCACCACAGGGAGCTAGGTTTGTATGTATTGGCGAGTTCAGAGAAATACGCCAAAAACACATTTTCAGAAAATGACTGGGTTTTTTGTTGCTCTTCCATTGCAGGAAACTATCGTAAGCAGCTAAATACTTTTCTCTAGATTTTGCACGTATTAGGCTTTCGTTTGCATTTTGTGCTGCATTTAGTATTTCTGGCGGGGTTAAATCAATCAATTGTTCATCTTCTGTACTAAAACCTGACATTTTTATAATTATTTTCCACACAGCAACAAATGCGATACAAACAAAATATGAAAATTAGGGGAAAATTGGGAAATGGCGCGCAATTTTTTTTTTTTTGCACGCGCCAAATCTAAGTTGATTGATTACAGCCATACAGCCTACTTCAAAATGATAATTTTTGTGATAAAATGCAAATATTTTATAAGAAATTATTGTGAATTATAAATAATTTGATAATAATAAATATTTTTTCGTCTTAATTAGGGACACATTTATTTATTTCAAAAATGTAAATAGATTTTCGGTGGCATAAAACCTCTTTGTTGTTACAAAAAAAAAAAAAAAAACTGTATTACCCGGTTAAATTGAAAATGCTCTGTTTACTCGCATATAATTTGCAGTTAGGTACTAAATTAACTTTGTAGGGATCATTCTATTATGCACTAGTGTGTAATATTATTATGCACGTGTATGTTATAGTTCGGTTTATGGCCCTAAGAACGATATAATAAGGCTCACTTTACGAGCAAGTGTGTTGAAATATCGTTTAATCTATGGTTACAATGGCGATCTTATCGCTGATAGCCATATCTTCTAGAAAACCTTAGGATGGAGTTTACGAACCTAAAATAAAGAAGAGGTGCATGGAAAAGTCAGTTTACTTCAAATATGTAAGATACATGAAATCTATACATATACCTAAAATTCAAAGCCCTGATATATCAACGTACAGCCCAAACCGGTGGTCCTAGAGACATTAAATTTGAAGGGTATATTTTTGTGAAGAGTAGGTATCCACTCAGAAAGGGTTTTTCGAAATTCCTCCCCCCCCCCCCCAAGTGGGTTAAAAAGGGGGTCAAAGTTTATATGAAACTTTTTATTTCTTGGATGGATTTACTTGAAACTTGGTATATAGGTTCCTCAAGTAACGTAAGTGAGCACTAAGAAAGGACTTTTGGAAATCCCCCCCCCCCCCCTAAGAGGATAAAAAAGGAGGCTCAAATTTGTACGAAACTTATTTTTTGTAAATTTTGTACATAGGTTCTTCAAGTGATTTAAATGAGCACTAAGAAAAGATTTTTGAACCCTCTCCCCCCTCCTAAAAGGGTAAGTACTCGTACCCCCGAGTTTATATGAAACTTATTATTTTTTTCAATACTTAGACTTTTTTTTTTTCATTTCAAAGTTTGTGCATAAGTTCCTCAAGTGATGTAAATGAGCATTAAGAGATGATGTTAGAAAATTCCCCCTTAAGAAGATAAAACACTATATATATATATACGACATTATTTATATAAATAGATTCATATCTTTTTATTTCTTTCTTAAAAGGATTCACTTGAAACTTTGTGCTTAGGTTCCTTAAGTGATATTGCATACCGGGGTACTGCGGGAATGCTCTAACGAGATACCGTAGCCCCGGAACATAAGGCCAATTGGAGGAACAGTAGTAGTCAGAAGAAGTTCGACACTCCGTTCCGCTCCGCTCAGAGCCGGAGAAGTCATAAAATAATCTTCCCACCGAAAAAAAGGTTCATCAAGTAATGTACTTAAGTGAGCACTCAGTATATTTGGAAAGTTGAAAAAAGGGGAGTCCGAATTTGAATGAAGTTTCTCTCGTGGACAACATATACATTTGCTCGCGAGTCAACTCATCTCTAACCTGTTTATACTGGCAACTAATAATAAAACCAACAAGTTTTTTAATTACACAATCTAATTACGCCTAGCCCGTTCCATCATCGGACTACAGGACAAACGGCGATGCGTCATCGTTTCATGGTGGACATCCCACCTATACGCACTAAACGTTTTGGGAATACTTTCATTGTGCGTACGGCTAAGGAGTGGAATTCCCTGCCAGAGTCTGTGTTTCCTGATCGCTATAACCTGGGGGTCTTTAAGTCAAGAGTGAATAGGTAAGCGTGCTCCATCTTCGACCACATCATCATTTACCATCAGGTGAGATGGTGGCCAAAGGCGAGCCATTTATCAATAAAAAAATAAATAAAAAAAACACCTTCTAAGTACCTACACCAAGGAATGGGAGAAGTCATAAGTGAATTGAATTAATATCAATTAAAAAAATATAGAAACATGAAAAACATTCCCTTTCAAACCAAAACCAGATTTATTCGTCAAAAAGTTGTTTAGTTGCAAATAATCCATTCTCCATACTTACTAATATTATAAATGCGAAAGTAAATCTGTCTGTCTGTCTGTTACCTTTTCACGCCTAAACCGCTGCACTGATTTAGATGAAATTTGGCATGGGAATAGTTTAGGACCCTGGAAAGGACAGGATAGTTTTTATCCTAAAATTCCCACGGGATCGGGATTTACGCGGGAAACCCCTCCCACGCGAACGCAGTCGCGAGCAGAAGCTAGTATACTATATACTTTATTTACATAAAGATAATACAATACATAACTATATACATATAAATATTATGTGTTTTTATTATTTTATGGAGAGAAATACAAGGTATAGCCCATCCATGGCTCAACCTCGCCAAGTATGACCACTTATGTCCTTTCAGCCTTTAAAGCACGAGTAAATAGGCATCTTCTGGGCTCGCTCGTCCCATCTTAGACCTCATCTATCGCTTACCATCAGGCGAGGTCGAGGTCAAGAGTGGGGTCATCAGTAATAATAATAATAAATTACTAATCCACAATCCCCTTGATAACCCATTCAAGTAAACCTTGTAAAAACCTAACCAAGCACATTCTAATTAGTAACGCAATACATAAAACTAAGCGGTGCCCCATCTAACTACTGACCGCAACACAGATTGCTTAACCGCGTGAATCATTTCTAGCACTCGTGCCAGCTCATAATTTATAAGAAACTTCATAATTTTCCTTTATGCGTAAGAAGGATTGTTGGTACTGTGTGGGAATCTAACCTGTTTTTGGTTTCTCAGTAGTACCTAGGTACATCTAAAGTAAATTATAGCATCATTATGAACTGTGATCATCCGTGATCATGGCGCTTGTAGCAGTACTGAAATATCGGAAACAATAAATACACATGGTAAATAGTTCTAATGATACTGTTTGAGATAGTGACCATGTTAGCTTAAAAACTTGTAAATTACTAGCCTTTGCCCGCGCCTTCATTCGCGTGGGAAGTTTTTCCCGCGTAAATCCCGATCCCGTGGGAATTCCGGGATAAATATTAGTAGGATTTGTAGGTTAGCTTGTGTCATTACATCAAAAAGAAGAAACAAAAATATGGGTAATTTCGTGACAAGCATTTTAATTACTCATTATAAAATCCTCTGTACTTTGTGTTTCTGATTTAGGTAGACGAGTTCTACCTTACATTATTATTTTCAACAAATTATTAATTGTTGAATCATCAATCATTCAACAACTATTGTTAATTTATTACGTATTACTAGATTAACTCTAGGGGCACTAGTCATCTAGTCAAAATTGTTGCATATTAAATCAAGAACATCATATTTTATAGGATATATTTATAAACAAGCTGATTCGGTGAAATTCGTACCGCCATATTTGTTTTTTTTCCCGAAACTCATCCTTTAGACTTCCTCTAAATCAGTCCAGCCGTTCTCGACCTTTGGCGGGACTGACGAACAGCATTTCATTTTATTTAACCCTTTTCCCAACAATGTTGGAGTCGGCTTACAGACTAACTGGATACAGCTAAGTACTAATGTTTTACATGAAGCGAACGCTTATTTGACCACCAAAACCCAGTAACTGGGTAACCCGATACACCTTGGTCAGACATTCAGTGATAAAAATATTCTTCTTTTTTCTGATGATCACTCAATCTCCTCATAATGCAAATCAGTTCCCAGCAACCTTTGGTCATCGTCATATTCTAGTGACTCACTCCTAAGCAACGTCTATTGTGGGGAAATACCAATGTACGAGGCAAATCAAGTTATTTATAAGAAAACTTTGTTTACTTTACTTTGGAAAGAAAGAAAAACATATTATAGCATATTTTTATGAAAAAAAAAATAAAGATTATAAAATAAAAACGTAATACAATCGCAATTAATAAAAATAATATAAAATAATCTAAGAGTCTAGAATGTTCTCGCATTCTCATAAAATAATGGAACTAATTAAAAGATAAAAATGGAGTTGAAAAATAAACAGAAAAGACTTCATCACAAGTCTGAACGCAGAGAAACTAAAGCAATGTAAAAAAACTCAGCCATGACTAAAGAAAAAAGAGTAAACAAAATTTAAAAATACACACGAAAGTGGAACTGTTAATAGAATTTAAAACTATCATATTCAGATACCGGTTTCATACACGTATCTAAAGTCAAAATAAATGTCGAATATAGAGATATAGAGATTCCATTATAGAAATCATCATCGATCACATCATCCATCATTCATCTTCGACCGCATCATCACTTACCATCAGGTGAGATGGTGGTCAAACGCGAGCCTATTCTGAATAAAAAAAAATCATCTAGTTTACATTTACGAAAACCATGACGTGTGAAAGTGTTATTTATAACTTTTTAGGGTTCCGTAGCCGAATGGCAAAAAATCGAACCCATAAGGGTGAACTATAAAGTTTTTATTCCGAAACTATTAGGATTATACACATGAAACTTGGTAGGTAGATATATTCTGTGAACCGCTTTCCGATTTTAAGAAAAAATAAAAAAAAAATATTTAAAATTAGGGGGGGCTCTTCATACATGAAACTGAATCTGATTTTTTTTTTTCATGAAACCTATGCGTATGTGATATTTATAGAAAGGTCTTTAAAAATGACATTGAGGTTTCTAGAACCATTTTTTCATAAAGTCAATCCTTTAAAAGATATACGCTTCCAAAATCGTAAAATGTGTGTCCTCCCCTTTAACTTCTATAATAATGGAGGGAAAAATCTACAAAATATTCATGCTGTAGATCTTAATGTTAAATTTCAATGAAAATTGGTTTGAACGAGATCGGGTCAGCAGTTTTTGAGATATAGAATATTTTCTAAAACCGCAAATATAACTTTGTAATTCATACAAATACTGTGAAAACCAAAGTTATTTGGCGTAGTTACTACGGGACCCTTCATGCGTGAGTCTGACTTGCCCTTGGCCAATTTTATAACCTATTTGCAAAATAAACATCATTATTTCAGAAAGACACAATAATCAAAAACTCAGTCCATATAGTAGGCCACGACAGTCAAGGGTCACCACACCTTTGTTCATATCTAAAACTATATCAATATTATTAATTGCTATCATAACTAACTAAATTAATGACAGACGAAGTGACCAAAATATTTAAAAATATAAATGTAAACTGGCGAAACCACTCAGGGTGAAACGAAAGGAAGTGTCAGATTTCTACTGACTAAAAATCCACCCTGTTCAGTTGCCCGCGTGGTCCGGGGCCGCGGTATCGCGTTATAAAATTTCCGCAACCCCAGCAGGCAATGGCCCTATCGAGCCCCGTCAATGGTGCTGACTGTTCTTTGAGGTTTAATAATGCAAGTTTTCTTGAAAATTATTGCGATCCAATTCTGGTAGATTTTAAAATACAATTACCTACTTTTGAACATATGTGTATACGTAGTCGTAGTCTTATATTTAAACTGTATTGTGTTGTTAAAAATATAGAGGTTTGTGCCATTAAATAAAACATTTGTAGATTATGCTCTGTGATACAAACTCCAACAATTTATAACAAAATCCACAGCTCTTAAACAATGTTTTCACAGTATCTTATATCTAATCGTATAGCCAATTACGGATTTACAATTTATTCACTTTATGTAACAAACGTGTAGGCAAGTATTAGGGAATAATAAACGTGAACATTATTAATACAGTATTAAGTCTGCATGGGTAGTTAAATGAATGTGTGTGTGTGAAATTAATGTTTTAAATCCCAATAAAAGGATGAGTTTAAAAAAAAAAAAAAAAATGTGTATACCTACAATTAGAACTGCCAATCAAAGATATATCATGTCATGATCTTAACATGACATACATTTTTATTATAGCAATTCTAACATTTTCATCTCGCCCATAAAAACATATACATCTATATATCACCCATTAAGCAAGCCCATCATCAAGATGGTGCTACAAAATACCACTATTTTCAATCTCTTTGGTCTGCAGCAAGCCATTTTATGTGCATATTATACGCTAATTAGAGTCATTAAGTGCTACATTGGCACAGTTAATGACTTAATTGGACTCATATCCTGTTGGCATAGATTCTGTGATTGATTTATTGTAAGATGTTCGTTTCATATTAAAATTTCTTGAATGTTTTGTAGACATTCTTGATTAAGTCACCGTCGTTCTATTACAAAGTTATCATCGCACAGAGCACTTCTTCATTGAACTCAATCGCGTAATCGTGTCGACAGAGGACGATTTTATCAAACAAACTCCAACACTCCCACTTTAGAAGCGTATATCTTTTAAACGATTAACTTTATGAAAAAGTGGTTTTAGAAACCACAATGTCATTTTTGAAGACCTGTCTATAGATACTACACATGCATAGGTTTCATGAAAAAATATATTTTCAGTTCCAGTTCCATGTATGGGGATATGATATGATATATTATAAAATCGGAAAGCGGTTCAGAGAATACATCTATCTACCAAGTTTCACATGTACAATTCTAACAGTTTCGGAATAAAATGGCTGTGACATACAGACGGACGGACAGACAGACAGACGGACAGACATGTCGAAACTATAAGGGTTCCGTTTTTGCCATTTGGCTACGGAACCCTAAAAAATGGCGGTGATGCAATGCAGCATGAAACCAAACTTATCCGACCATTACCCATAATCGTATCAACATCTCCTGATGATGCTCCATGGACGGTTAAACACATGTCGATTATAGGCTGGTTATAAATTTCGGCATAGCAACGTCTGATTTCATTCTGTTTCTGGGATTCGAACTCAGAATCCTAACTTTAATACGACCTTTACCAACTTGAAAGTTTTAAGTATTAATTACGCCCTAAAATAGAACAACAGGCATGTTAACATAGCTTGTAACCTTGATCTAGCCCCCCATAGCCAAGTGGTTGAATAAATTGCTTTTAAAATATATAAGGTATTCGATTTCAGGTTCGCGAACCGGCTGCCAGTATCAAACCTTAAAGAATTACCAAACTTGTTTATATGATATAAACTAGAATACCATTAAATATTCTAGTTTATATCCTATTATTTGATTTAAATTAGATAATACTGAGGCCCAACAGTTTTTTAAATTTTATTACTATTTCGGTCTCGTTTGACCACTGCCTCGCCTCGCTATATAATTCAGATTATAACGTTCCCACCGTTGGGATACACGCCTTCTCTCTATGAGAAGGAATGCATTGAAATTGAATGAATTATGCATTTACTTGCTGAAATATCAGACCACAAATCGAACGGCGATGCGCCATCGTTACATGGTGGACATCCCACCCATACGCACAAAACATCTTGTGCGTACGGCTAAAGACTGGAATTTCCTGCCGAAGTCTGTGTTTCGTGACAGCTATAACTTAGGGATCTTGAAGTCAAGAGTGAATAAGTTACTTCTAGGTAAGCGTGCTTTATCTTCGACCACATCATCGCTTATCATCTAGTGAGATGATAGACAAACGTGAGCCTATTATCAATATAATAATAATATGTTCATACGCACGCAGTTTTGAACATGTAACCTAAACACTATCTTGTAAGCTATTTTTTTGACGCATGTCACAATACGAGTTTGCTTCTGGACATTTCGCACCCTCAGTAATATAAGGAATCAAGTCAAAATTTTCGCAAACTGAGGTTTTAAATGCTAAGGGCACAAAATGAAATTCGCTACCGGTTAACTAACCGGTTAACTAACTATTTTTTTTTATTTTTTATAGTTGATAGGCTTGCGTTTGACCACAATCTCACCTGATCTTAAGCGATGATGTGGTCGAAGATGAAGCACGCTTGCCTAGAAGTAACCTATTCACTCTTGACTTAAAGACTCCCAGGTTATAACTATCAGGAAATACAGACTCCGGCAGAGAATTCCACTCCTTAGCCGTACGCACAATGAAAGTATTCCCAAAACGTTTCGTGCGTATGGGTGGGATGTCCACTATGTAACGATGGCGCATCGCCGTTTGTCTTGTAGTCCGATGATGGAACGGGCTTGGCGGAATAAGACTGTGCAATTCCATCGCACACTCCCCGAAATGTAACCGATAGAAAACGGCTTGTAACACGTCGCCGATGTTCTAGGCTCTGGAGCCTTGTCTCGACCAGTTTCTCGTTGCCGATGAGCCTTTTGGCCCGTTTCTCTATAGACTCAAGTGCATCAAGCTGGTATTTGGCAGATCCGTCCCAGAGATGAGAGCAGTACTCCATACACGACCGAACTTGCGCTTGATAGAGGTTGAGCAGCTGTTCCGGTGTGAAGTACCGTCTCACCTTTGCTAGGATACTGGTTGGTTGGCTAACTTAAATAATAAGCATGTTATATGAATAAAATATCTGTAATGTAGGAATCCAGAATCTTAAAACGCGATTTCTTATAAATCTACTTTTTTGAGTTGTGCCCTTATATTACTAAGGGTGCGATTTATTATAAGAAAACTAACGTCTGAAACTGAAGTATAAATAAACCAAACGAATTAAGTGGACATTGCTTAGTACCGAATAGTACCACCGTGTGGCGCCACTTTGATATAATTGTGTGAAACTCCTAACCTTGGCTGCATTATAATGTCGTCCATAAAGTTACTGTGCCTATTGTATCAAAAAAAAAAACTAAATCTGTTGATATTAATTGTATCCTACTTTATTATGCCTTTAACCTATCAATGCCAGTAATTGTTTGAAAAGTGGAACTTGTTTAAGTAATCATTTCGCCGACCGTTTCTTTACTTTATACTTATTATAAAGGGTAAAAGTTTGTTTGTTTGCACGCGCTAATCTTCAAAAGTACTAGGTGGATTTAGAATAATTTTGGTATGGAACTAGCTCGAAGCTAGCGTTATAGGCTACACTATTTACCCGAGTGCAAAAATGGAGAGTTATTTTTTTATCGTGATAAATTCGACCCCCGCGCAACTGCTAGTCAAATATAAAACAAAGAAGACTGACAACGAACTTCTAAAACTCTCTGTATAGACGGGTAAAATTGTTCGTTTGTTTTGTGGGAGGTAATCTCTGCTATGTGACAAACGAACGAATAGTCGGAAGTATTACGAGTTACGACTAATTCGGTTCACGGCATTCGCTGACAAGAGAGCAACTACCTAACTACTACCGCGAACTTCTCTTGACAGGTCTGCGGCAAGTCGTGCCGCTCCCGCATCCGTTTATATAGTCACCAAATATCTCAGTCTTCTGAGTATTTGTACATACACACACAAGCTAACCCGGTAAGTTTTGTTTTGCTGTAGAAAAAAATGTAAAGGACTCATAAAAATCATAAAAATCGATCAAATCGTTTCGAAAAAGTTCGATATCAATCACTGTGACACGATATTTGTGTATACTAGATTACTAGCACTTCGCCCCTGACTTTGTCTGTGTGGATTTTGAAATAATTTATATCCTACAGCACTCACCAATAATGCGCCTTACTACCAAAACATATTTTTTAGAATTGGACCTTTAGTTCCGCAGATAACACCCAAAATACAAACTAATTTTATGTTTATTTATTTATTCTATTTTACAGAAAGCTTACAGGCGTATAACAAAGATAAAACACTACAAAGCCAAAAATAACTTTAATTTCGGTAGTCGGTGTCATTTGTTTTGTATTTTCTTTTTTTTTTTGACACCGCCTTCCGAAATTAAAGTTATTTTTGGGTTTGTAGTGTTTTGATATGGAAGTCGGTTCTATTTTTCACAAAATTTTTTTTTCACGCTTTTTAGTGGTTCGGTTTGTAATTTATCTAGCTGGTAACTAGATAAATTACAAACCGAACCACTAAAAAGCGTGAAAAAATGTCAACTTCTTATCACCTTTTACAAAACATTTCTTTTCCCGGTGAAGAGGCGTTAATTTTTGAGGAGTTCTCCTGGTACATCACCATCAGTTCTACTTCACCATATGCATTGTGATGAGCATAAAGTGCTTAACATCCATATTCAAGTAATCTAATCGCAATCCACGAAATACCTATTATTGAGAAGTTTCGTTGGCCATCTGGGGTCTTCATCATCAGTTCCACTTCTTCAAATGATGTTTATCAAGAGCAACTGCACAAGTTACTATAAGAAATACCCAAAACGCTATAGGTGTGCCTATAATATTTGAAGAATTTCCTCGATTTCTCCATGATTCCATCATCAGATTCAAACGTGATGACAATGGGACCAACTAGAAAGTATACTCTTTCAAACAAAAAAAGAATTTTCAAAATGGGTCCAGCCATCTCCGAGTTATTAGGTAACATACATAAAAAAAAAGTTCAATACGAATTGAGAACCTTCTCCTTTTTTTTGAAGTCGGTTAAAATACATTTGTGGTAGGGACCTCTAACATCTTTTTGTTATTTTACCTCTTTATAATATTAAAGCAAGCATATATGATATAAATCATCTGATTACAATAAGTTTCTTGCTCTTCGAAATCTATTTTTATATTTCAACACCTATAAATCGATTACGACTTGGGAAAACCACCAGATAATAAACTAAAAATAAACTGTAGCTCGATTTAAAATGAGCTAATTAGAGGCACAAACCTTTTTTAACCGACTTCTGAAAAAGGAGGAGGTTCTCAATTCGGATGTTTGTTTGTTTTTTTTTTTTTTTTTTTTTTTTTTTTATGTTTGTTCGGGCATAGCTCCGTCGCTCGCCAACCGATTTGAAAAATTCTTTTTTTGTTGGAAAGGGTATACTTCCCAAATGGTCCCATGAAAATTTTATCGACATCGAACAAGCCGTTTCTGAAAAATCAACAAAAGTCTAAAAAAAATATTTACATTGATGACCTTTTCGGTTACTCTATATTGTGTTTTTTGTTCGCGCGTTTTTAGTTTTTTGTAGTTGACATTTTGGCTTTTATAACTAGATTAATTACAAATTGATCCACTAAAAAGCGCGAAAATAAAAACTTTTTTGCAAAAAAATAAAACCGACTTCCATATCAAAACACTACAAAGCCAAAAATAATTTTAATTTCGGAAGGCGGTGTGAAAAAAAAGAAAATACAAAACCAATAACACCGACTACCGAAATTAAAATTATTTTTGGCTTTGTAGTGTTTTGATATGGAAGTCGGTTTTATTTTTTTGCAAAAAAGTTTTTTTTCGTGCGAGTTTAATGTCACGTGTAATAAAATAAAACTAAAGACCTATTCAGACTTACCTACACTGTTGTACTCAAAGGGGTAGCAAAAGCTCAGTAGGTACCTATCCTACTAATATAAATATATGATGTACCTATGTTTATTGCTCTTGAAATGAAATGAAATACCTACCACAATGTGTGTTTTTTACCAAAGGTTGACTGGTAGAGAATGCCTTGTTACATTAAGTTCGCTCATGTAACATCATTGTACACAAAGTTTAAATAAATAAGTAGATAGTTGACATCTTGGAATAACACATAGGGTTTTTATTCCGGAATTCCCGCGGGATCGGGTGTTATGGGGGAAAATATCCCACGCGAACGAATTCGCGGGCAAAGGCTAGTGATTTATAAGTTTTTAAGCTAACATGGTCACTATCTCTAACAGTATCATTACAACTTAAAATGGGATATTTACAATGTGTAATTATTGTTTCCGATAATTCGGTACTGTTACAAGCGCCATGATCACGTGTTCGGTCCGACGTGAAATGGAACGCACCTTTTGGTTGGCAACATTAATTATCTGTGGGTTTGACATAACTTCGTACTTGAAAGATAACCTTGGTTCCGGTTGGAAAAAATGTCCGCTTGGGACCTGTTGAGTTAATTGTAATTGGTAAAATATCGTATTGAATCGCGTGTTGAAGCCATTTGATGAAAAACCTGGGATATTTTGGGATTTATCGCCGGTTGTCGCCACCGCATGGCACGCGGACTGTGCTGAAAATAGTGATAACTAGCTGCTTCAATCTGGTGCGAAGTTGTGCTGCGATTGCTGATAGACCGCGTTGGGAGGACCTGCATTTGAGAACCTCCGTCCATCTACACTTGACTTTCACTATACTTTTCACTTACTCATTTCATACTTACATACATACCACACACGGACGCGATCGAAAGGATCCTCGCTTGTCGTCATCAGCTCAGAAGGTTAGTGGTAATATTAGGTATTGATAAAGCCTCAGAGGCTATAGATTGTTGTCGGCCGGAGAGCCTGTAGTTTTGTTCATTGAAAGCAACGGTAGGGCTCCACGAACCGTGGACAAGTTCGGACACACCAGTATCGTTGCACTGGCCTTTTGTAGTCTCGAACAATTTTGGTAAGCAGAGCGTGGATTTTACATTAAAATAAATCCACATAGTAAATTGGAAGTTTTGAATATTGTTGAAAATAACTTTAGTTTAATTACTTAACATAACTTATAACTTAATAAGTTTGGAATATATTACCATGTCATCCGGGCTATCTAATTGAAGTTGAATCAATTGAAGTTGTATTTGTAATTTGTACTGTAGCCCCTGTTGTTGAACTGACAAGTAAGATTTGTTTGTGAAATTAGGAATTATTAGGTTGTATTTGGTTCATAATTTGATATTTGTTGTAAAAGTTGTTTGGTATATTGTTGCAATTAATAATTGAATGTCACTGATCTGAATTTAAAAGGTTATCTAAATAATAATCACACATAGTCTAACATAATAGGACTTGAATTGTGTGTATTGGTTATTGCATTTGTGGTATTTATTGGATTGAGTTGTTAGAGATTGTCCGCTCAATATTATACAGTCAATTGTTGTTTAATTGGTGTTGATCCTGCACAATATATACATTGAATTGTTATTTATTTTGTAACTAGCCATCTGTACCAAGCTAGATTCATACTTGGAATGGGTACAGGGTCGGATTTGGACTTGAAATAATTGAATTTAAGTTGTTATTTTGGTGAAATTATTTGGTCCGCTAACAAGTCATTGTTGTTTGTTTAGTTAATTTTAGCCTGTTGTATTAATATTTGATTGTTGCAATGGCCTCATTAAGGGCAGTCAGGGAGGCTGCTGCCGGATTGACCTCACAGTTGAGATGGTTCACATCGGCAGCTGCAACGGTTGAGCGTGTAGATTTGGAAGAGCTCACCCTTGCTCGGTACGGGCGCTTGAATGAGAGGATCAAGGCAGCTGATGCTGCGCTCACACGCTTCTGCGAGTTCATCATGGACGTGGATTTGGGGGTGATGGACCAGGCAGCCCGCGATAAGATTTTGGGTGACTATGACCAGATTCTCCACCTGGGGGATGTCATAAGTCTACGAGCCCGGGAAATTTTGAAGAGCCGGGTGCCTGATGTGGCCAAGCCGCAGACCCCCGTTGTTGCAGGCCCTGGACTATTGAGTAGGCTGCCCACCCTGGAGCTGCCACATTTTGACGGTCGCTTGGACCACTGGCTGGGCTTCCTAAATCTCTTTGAGAGTCTTGTCGATGCACGCTCGGACCTCGGACCTGCCCAGAAGCTGGCCTATTTATTGTCTGTCCTGGAGGGCGAAGCCAGAGCCTTGGTGCAGCACTTGCCGGTGACGGATTCCTCTTACCCGACCGCTCTGGAGCTTCTCTCCCAACGGTATCAGAACAAGGGCTGCCTGGCTGATGTGCACATCGACAAGATTTTGGGGCTACCGGCCATTGTCAGCACGTCGACGTTGCGCACTGACTTGCTGAACCCGTTGGTCTCAGCGACCAACGCCTTGAGACGCTTGGAGCTACCGGTAGAACATTGGTCCTACTTGTTGGTGCACATAGTGCTGCAGTTGCTCCCCGCGGAGCTGAGGTCACGTTTTGAGCAGAAGTATGGTGGGGATAGTGCCACCCATCTTCCCCCCTTTGAAGACCTCCTCAAATTTTTGGAAGACGAGTTTCGGTTTTCGGATAACACTCGTGGCGCCACGGGGTTACCCCACTACCTTCTCGGCCTAGAGACCAGGGACGGACTAGTGCTCGGGGCCTGTTGATGTTCGCCCCGCCCCCCGTTTTGCTGGCGCCCGGAGTCCTCGGGCTAGGGGGCCTGTTGATGTTCGCCCCGCCCCCCGTTTTGCTGGCGCCCGAAGTCCTCAGGCTAGGGGGCCTGTTGATGTTCGCCCCGCCCCCCGTTTTGCTGGCGCCCGGAGTCCTCATCATTGTGACTTTTGTAAGGCAACGGGGCATGCCATGGCGCGTTGCCCGGCCTTTTTGAATTTGCACGTAAGTGCCCGCCGCCGCATTGTCAGCGCGCGCCGTTTGTGCTTCTCGTGCTTGGGGGCCCACTTTCATCGGGACTGCCCCGACCCCCGCCCGTGTAGAATTTGTAAGGGGTCCCACTTGGAGATTTTGTGCGCCAACGCGAACCGCTCCAGCAGACCATCTTCTGAGGAGGGTTCGCGCAGGGGGGGGTACCCCGGAGACGAGCACCGGGCTGAGGCCCGCAATTCTGTACGCCGCACTCCACCCCCCGCGCAAGTTGAACGGGAGCCCCGCGAGCGCCATTTGGTCTCCCCTCGTCAGGGAGAACGCGCATTGGCTGCTAGGCAGCAGTGGCCGGGTCGGCGCCGCTGCCTTTCCCCTCCGTTGGCGGAACGTCCCCGGTTGGAGTCGCGCCCTCCGCCATTCGGGCATCCGGTGGGATATGCCCCTCCAGTGATGGCGAGCGGCTCGGGACACCGCGCGGACGAATATTTTGATTGTTGGCCTCGTCGTGAACGAGGGCAGCCTGGATGCGGCGATCGGTCGCCGCCCAGGCATCGCTAAGAGATTGACACCTGCCCCGCTAAAGGACCCCCCCCCCGATCAAGACGGTTTTGTTGCCAACGGCCTCGGTCAAGGTCTGGGGACCCTCGGGTGGCTCGATTGTAATCCGTGCCATTTTGGACACGGGAGCCCAGGGTTGCCTTTTGTCGTCTTGGTTAGCGGGACAGGTTGGCCTGAAGGTGAACGACCTATCAGGCAAGATTTGGGGAATTGGCGAAACGGCTGTCACCACTGTTGAGGGAAGGACCTGGTTTGAAATCACCCTTGTGAGTTATCCTTACCCTAAAATTGGTGCTCCTGCCCTTGTTATAACTGAACTTGGTTGGGACGAGCCACTTCGGGAAACCCTGTTGGAAGACTGGCTCCAACTTGTATCTGCACTTCCTGCGGTGCTTCTTGTGCGTCTCTTAAGCCACGTTGCGCGCACTTTGGGTGGAACTGTTGACATTTGGGCTTCTTGCGCCTGGACGGACAGTCAAATTTTTTTGTGTTGGTTGAAGACGTCCGTCCACTCTTTGGAGGTCTTTGTTGTGAACCGAGTGTTGCAGATTCAAGGTTCTGAAACGCCTTTGATTTGATTTGGAGGCACGTGCCTGGTGACCTGAACCCGGGCGACGTAGCCTCACGCGGGTGCATGGCCCCTCACTTGATTGCTCACCCCCTCTGGTGGGGACCGGACTGGCTGACTCGCCCCGGGGCGATTGGCCTCGAACGCCAGTCTTGATGTCGGATCCTTTGCCCGGACTTAAGGTGTTCGCTGTTGGGACAAAGGACCCTCCGTTTGATCTTGATATTTTGTTGAATCGATACAGCTCTCTCGACAAATTGTTGAACGTCACCTCGTGGATCAGGCGTTTTGGCCATAATTCTAGGAATCCAGGGGACAAGCGCCTGTCACCAGTTCTCTCTCCTCAAGAGCGACAGGAGTCACTCCTCTTTTGGGTCCGCTCTGTGCAGGCTGCACACTTTGAAAAGGAGATCGAGGTCTTGAAGTCTGGTAGGGTCAGGTTGTCGGGAGCCGTTGGTAAGTTGAATCCCTTCTTGGATAGGACGGGTCTTTGGCGTATTGGAGGACGGTTGAGGCTCTCTAGCCTTCCTTATGGGGCCCGTCACCCCCTTTTGTTGCCCAAGGAGGGCCACTTGGTTCAATTGTTGGTGACTGATCGTCACACTAAGAACTCGCATGCCGGTTCCAATGCGCTGTTGGCCATTCTGCAGCGAGAATTTTGGATTTTGTCGGCTGATCGCGTCAATGAGGCGAGGCCCTTTGCTGGCGTCGTAACGGACTTTGTTGGTCCCCTTTTGTTGAAGACGTCCACCCTGCGTAATAGTAAGATTGTTAAGGCTTATTTGTGTGTTGTCTTCCTGTCAACCAAGGCAGTACATTTGGAGCTGGTAACCTCCCTCTCGACAGAGGCCTTTGAGGCGACTTGGAAAGATTTGTGTCTCGCCGTGGGTTACCTTTGATTAGGTCTGATTGCGGTACGAATTACAAGGGTACAAGTAACTATTTGAAGGAGGTATACGCCTTCCTTAATGAGAGCCAGGTTGACATTGGTAATAGTTTGGCCCGCCGAGGGTTCACTTGGTTGTTTGACCCGCCAGCCTGCCCCCTATTGGGGGGGTATTTTTGAGGCCGCGGTGAAAGCGGCAAAGGGACGCTGGCGGAGATTGTTGGGAGACACCGTTCTCACCTTTGAGGAACTAGCTACGGTATTTTGCCGCATTGAAGCTGTGTTAAATTCGCAACCTGGTCAAGACTTCCAATTGATTAGCGGACGGGTAGGCCCGTCCGGGGGGGGTAGATGTTCGGTCCGACGTGAAATGGAACGCACCTTTTGGTTGGCAACATTAATTATCTGTGGGTTTGACATAACTTCGTACTTGAAAGATAACCTTGGTTCCGGTTGGAAAAAATGTCCGCTTGGGACCTGTTGAGTTAATTGTAATTGGTAAAATATCATATTGAATCGCGTGTTGAAGCCGATAATTGGGTCGCGAGTAACGATTAATTGAATTTGTAATCCCCATTTGATGAAAAACCTGGGATATTTTGGGATTTATCGCCGGTTGTCGCCACCGCATGGCACGCGGACTGTGCTGAAAATAGTGATAACTAGCTGCTTCAATCTGGTGCAAAGTTGTGCTGCGATTGCTGATAGACCGCGTTGGGAGGACCTGCATTTGAGAACCTCCGTCCATCTACACTTGACTTTCACTATACTTTTCACTTACTCATTTCATACTTACATACATACCACACACGGACGCGATCGAAAGGATCCTCGCTTGTCGTCATCAGCTCAGAAGGTTAGTGGTAATATTAGGTATTGATAAAGCCTCAGAGGCTATAGATTGTTGTCGGCCGGAGAGCCTGTAGTTTTGTTCATTGAAAGCAACGGTAGGGCTCCACGAACCGTGGACAAGTTCGGACACACCAGTATCGTTGCACTGGCCTATTGTAGTCTCGAACATCACGGATGATCACAGTTCATAATGATGCTATAATTTACTTTAGATGTACCAAGGTACTACTGAGAAACCAAAAACAGGTTAGATTCCCACACAGTACCAACAATCCTTCTTACGCATAATGGAAAATTATGAAGGTTCTTATAAATTATGAGCTGGCACGGGTGCTAGAAATGATTCACGTGGTTAAGCAATCTGTGTTGCGGTCAGTAGTTAGATGGGGCACTGCTTAGTTTTATGTATTGCGTTACTGCTTAGAATGTGCTTGATTAGGTTGTTACAAGCTAGTATGGTAATTTGTTATCATATTTAATTAATATTATTGATGATTTTTGTTACCTAAACGGCCCTAAGTCCATCTCCTTCACGTTCTGTCCATGTAAAGGTTATCTGTAAGAAATCTCCCTGTGCGACAAGACGAAGAAGTTATTTTTTGTTGTCTACAAAAATGTTATAAGGTATATACAATACAGTTTGTAACATATAATTCTACTGTACTGTGTGTGTCGATTAAAAAAGTTCTTATTATATTAATTACCGTGAGATGGTATTTTAGTTTCTTTTTTTATTGATAAGAGACTCGCGTTTGACCACCATCTCACCTGATGGTAAGTGACGATGTGGTCGAAGATGAAGCACGCTTGCCTAGAAGTAACCTATTCACTCTTGACTTAAAGACCCCCAGGTTATAGCGATCAGGAAACAGACTGCGGCAGGGAATTCCACTTCTTAGACGTAAGCACAATGAAAGTATAAACGTTTTGTGTGTATGGGCGGGATGTCCACCATGTAACGATGGCGCATCGCCGTTTGTCTTGTAGTCCGATGATGGAGCGGGCTTGGCGGGATTAGACTGTAATTCCGTCGCACACTCCCCGAAATGTAACCGATAGAAAAACGATAGACTTGCAATACGTAGTCGATGTTCAAGGGTCTGGAGCTTTGACTCAACTAGTGCATCGTTGCCAATGAGTCTCTTGATAGACTCAAGCGCGTCCAGTTTGTATTTAGCAGATCCATCCCAAAGATGAGAGCAGTACTCCATACACGACCGAACCTGGGCTTGATAGAGATTGAGCAACTGTTCGAGTGTGAAGTACCGTCTCACCTTTGCTAGGATTCCCAACTTTGCCGGAACGTTATGGGCTGATTATGTTATTATCTGTAGTTTGAATCTTTTTTAAAGTTCATAATAAAATTAAAATAAAAAAATAAAAATGATTTTTATTCCATGCACACATTTTAGCATTACAAACACCATAACCATATAACAATCGACGTAATGTATTTGACTGAAATAATTTTATAATAGTTTACATTTCTTCGTATTTTATGCATTTTAATAGCATTGCATAATAAATAGTTTTTTGCATCCTAACCTAATTGTTAAAATTTGCATTATAATGATTGAATTTTTTTTTTATTATTTTAAAGTTCATACAGAACTTTATTGTTGAACCCTAAAAGGCGTTGCACAGAAGGGGCTCCGGAGTGGTCTTTTAAAAGGTAACGGGGCCTATTTGTTGATGGTGATCACCGGCGTGGTTTCAGTGAGGTAGAAATCCCACACTCTGTTCTTCTTCCCCAAAAGATTTCCCCCCGATAAAAAAGGTACTTTATTGTCACGAACATACAGATAACTGCAACCTTACACATTTATAATCTAGACCGAGGGAGAACAATACAATTTAAGTTTCAATTTAGTTAAGTGATAACACGTTCCGGATCCCTACATGTCTTCATCTGGGTGCTCCCAGCGGTGCTCCACATCGCTTTCAATGCGGTGCGGCAGTCGACCGCCTCGGACATCATGGCCTTTCCTGCAGCAGAAGCTCTGGTCGGATAGCACGCCATGCCAGCATAAACGACATCATCCGTCGGGCTCTTGTCACCGCTGGAGTACCATCTGTTTTAGAACCCAACGGCTTGGCACGGAACGATGGGAAGAGACCAGACGGGATGACTATAATGCCTTGGAAGTTGGGTAGGCCTTTGGTGTGGGATGCTACTTGTGTTGACACCCTTGCGCCATCCCATCTTCTCAGTCCGGCGGGCTGTGCTGGCGCGGCAGCTGCAGGTGCAGAAAATCTCAAACGGCGCAAATACAACAACCTAATTGGGTGCTATATGTTTGAGGTTTGGGGTTGAAACGTTAGGACCATGGGGTCCGAGTGCGCATCGACTCTTTCGTGACATCGGTAAACGATTAGTCGACACCACAGGTGACCAGAGGGCCTTTTCTTTGGACAGAGAGTCAGCATTGCCATTCAACGTGGCAATGCGGCCAGTGTTCTGGGCACTTTTCCCATTGATAGCGATGTTGACGAATTTTTCGATGCCCTATAAATTTTTTATTTTATTTTCGCCTGTATATATTTTTATTAAATATAGAAATACTAAAGTTAAATTGTTCCAAAATAAAAGATTAAAATTAAAAAAAAAAAACTTTTTTGCAAAAAAATAAAACCGACTTCCATATCAAAACACTACAAAGCCAAAAATAATTTTAATTTCGGTAGTCGGTGTTATTGGTTTTGTATTTTCTTTTTTTTCACACCGCCTTCCGAAATTAAAATTATTTTTGGCTTTGTAGTGTTTTAATATGGAAGTCGGTTTTATTTTTTTGCAAAAAAGTTTTTATTTTCGCGCTTTTTAGTGGATCAATTTGTAATTAATCTAGTTATAAAAGCCAAAATGTCAACTACCAAAAACTAAAAACGCGCGAACAAAAAACACAATATAGAGTAAACGAAAAGATCATCAATGTAAATATTTTTTTTAGACTTTTGTTGATTTTTCAGAAACGGCTTGTTCGATGTCGATAAAATTTTCATGGGACCATTTGAGAAGTATACCCTATCCAACAAAAAAAGAATTTTTCAAATCGGTTGGCGAGCGACGGAGCTATGCCCGAACAAACATAAAAAAAAAAACAAACAAACATCCGAATTGAGAACCTCCTCCTTTTTCAGAAGTCGGTTAAAAATTAGTTTTGTTCTTTAATACTTTATTTACAAACTCGTTCTCCTGACGTAGACAGCAAGACAAGGCAATACCAATAACTTAATAAGTACTTGTTTTACAACAAATGCCTTCGAACCGAACTGTTCCGCCGACATCGTCCTTGCGACAACCAGTTTCTTGGACTTTAAACTCAACGCAGACCAATTTACTCAGGTATAGACGTATGTTTACGTGGGTTAAGTATTTGCTATTGAATCTATAAATCATTTATGTGTAGCAAGATAATGATAACTATTTGACCCGGATCATTGTTTTGCGAATTTGCGATAGAAATAACGAAATTAAATAAATGTTTATTTATGGCAACTAGGCCCAATTGTTAGTAACAAGTAACAATATTCTTATAAAATATGTTAGTAGACAATACAAAAAAGAAAAAAACAAGAGTAGTAACTTAGGACAGACGCGAGAGTGTATCTAGCGTCTATGGTGACCGGACCAGTCGTGACATAGCGTGAGACAACCAGGGTAAGTGGTACTTGTCCGCCACCATACTCAGGATGCTGTTAGAACTGGACCGTACTCTTGATAAAATCGAATAGCTCTTCTTTCGGCGTAAAGTACTAAAATCTTCGGTATGGGCAGATGCGAACATACCGGACGCACTACAATAGCGCGGTAGTCCCAACAGCATCCTGAAGCAGTATCATGTCTGTCCCTCAAGCCACCTGCGTAGAAGAATTGGCATTAAGCTTTAAATATAGTTACCAACGACCTACCGACTATACACAAAAAAGACATAAAAATCGGTCAAGCCGTTTCGGAGATGTTTGGTAACAAACACTGTCACACGAGATTTTTATATCTGTGACTTCGTTCGCGAAGGAGGGTTTTCTCGCGTAAATCCCGACTCCTGAGAATTCCGGGATAAAAAAACATGTGTGCAATTCACACGTGGTAGAAGTGAAACCTTTAAAAATTTTACTGTAATACGTTTGCCCATATAAAGTTTCCCTATCGCTTTTTCGTTTCATAAATTTTCAAATCACAACGATGCTAAAGAAGTTTTCGATTCAATAATAATAATAAATATTCCACAACTTTCACACAACGCCATCTAGTCCCAAACTAAGCAGAGCTTGTGCTATGAGTACTAGACAACTGATAAACATACATATATATTTCTAAATACATACATATCATAAAAAAATTACACCCAGACAAAGAACAAATGATCGTGCTCATCACAGAAACATTTGTCCCGGATGGGAATCGAACCCACGATCTTGCGCATAGCAGTCAGGGCCACTGACCACTAGACCGTCTCTAAATATATTACCCCATTCTCATCTGATAAAGTCACACACAAACGTCGTCAAACGCTATGTGAAGTACCTCATTCTCACTTCGCTTTCACAAAACGCTTTTCTTACTACCTTGCACCCTCCCTATACAATAAAATAAACAAATTACTCCCTATCTACAGATCTTCTAATGCTATTTGTAAAAAACAGACAACACAATTTCTACTACAAAGAAACTACGATGACACCGAAAAATTACTTAAATCTTTTATTTAAACTTGTTTTAACTCCTACTGTATGTTTTGCATATACCTTAAAACTCATCACACTCTCTTTCACACACTAAAACACGCACACTCATGCACACATACACACACACACACGCGCGCACACACACATATACACAAACAGACACAACACTCACGCATTCACACGCGTGAAAGTACAAAAATCATGCTTGAGTATTATCTAAATATATATAACTCAAAGGTGACTGACTGACTGACTGACTGACTGACTGACTGACATAGTGATCTATCTCTAAATATATATAACTCAAAGGTGACTGACTGACTGACTGACTGACTGACATAGTGATCTATCAACGCACAGCCCAAACCACTGGACGGATCGGGCTGAAATTTGGCATGCAGGTAGATGTTATGACGTAGGCATCCGCTAAGAAAGGATTTTGCGAAATTCCCACGGGATCGGGATTTACACGGGAAAAACTTCCCACGCGGGCGAAGCCGCTGGCACAAGCTAGTTCTATATATTTCTTTATTTTTCAGTTTAATTTTAGTTTTAGATTGTAATTGCTCACTATTTTTATTTTTAAGATTGTTTAGTTTGTATTTATTTTCTTAGCAGCACCTACGGATTTTGCAATCTTCTTTCTTTTCTCTCTCATTGTATAAATAGGCTGACGGTCCTTAACACAGATTACTCTGTAATCTAAATAGGACGTCTGAATTCTAAACTGTTATGTATTCCTTATTAAGATTGTAATAACACTGTACAATTATATTAATGTGAAGATACCTATATAAAGGCAGTCCATAGTTTAAGTAAATATTCTTCGTTGTACCTAGTTTAAGAGCGAATAAATAAAAAAATATTAAGAGCCATATACGAGGTTATGCAATTCGCATATGGCAATTCCAGATACAATTTTAATCACGGAATAGATAAATATCTGTTCTGAGATTTTAATAATATGAGTTTGAATTAACGAATTGTAATATTTTTTATTTGTTTTATGTAATTTTAGTAATAATAATTTAATAATAATTTATTTTTATGTAAATTATTTATTTATTTATTTACACACACAAGTTATGACAATACAGACAGTAAATACAATGCACAAAGTAACAGAATACAAAACACTTGGCAATGGGCCCCAAACTCGGCTAAGCCTATATTGATTGGAACACTCCGTAGTGTTTTCGTGAAATAAATGATTAAAAAAAATATAATAATAATAATAATAAAAGCGAAACAACTACATAATAAAAATAGATTTTTCATAAATCGATTTTCGGAAACTGGTTTTAGTGTATCGATTAATTTTCAGTAAAAGTTACCATCCCTACTTTGACAGGATTGACCAGCGACCGGAAGCGTAAATAAGGCAATAAACGATTGAGTTTCTTGATTAAATCGGCTTTTAATTCCGGAGTTTTCATTACCAATAAATAATAGCAATATTTTAGTTACTAAATGGGTATTTTTTTTGTATTCATCACATTGATGGGAAAACATGGCCAAGAATAGACGTTTCCCTTTTATTCAGATTCGTTTCGTAGTTTTTGCGTGAAAGAGTAACAAATATCCCTATATCCATCCATCCATAAATCTCTACTTCGCATCAGTAAGATAAGATTAGAAGAATAAAATAATAATTCAACCTTGTACGTTCCTACAGATGGGACCTCCTCTCTATGAGAGGGGATGGGCCGTGATCCAACACGCGGTGCGGTCCAGTGCGAGGTGGTGGATGTTTTTTTTTGTTTTTATGGTTGATAGGCTTGCGTTTGACCATAATCTCACCTGATGTTAAGCGACGATGTGGTCGAAGATGAAGTACGCTTGCCTAGAAGAAAACTATTCACTCTTGACTTAAAGACTCCCAGGTTGTAGCAATCAGGAAACAGACTCCGGCATGGAATTCCAGTCCGTAGCTGTGCGCACAATGAAAGTTCGATTGTCTTAGCTTATTTTATAAGATTAAAATTTACAAGCTTATATTATAAGAGTAAGGCTATAACTATAGAAAAGTTATGGTATGAATATATTGAGTACTAGCGCTTCGCTTGCGACTTAGTACATTTTTTTTTTTTTTTTAACGTGGTAAAATTATCAAATAAGTCCTCCCACTCCGGGCAGGGTGGGAGGGACTGTCAGACTTTTACTGACTAAAATCCACGGTGTTCCTTCAATAGCCCTTTACGTACCGGGGCCACGGTAACGGGATGAGTCCCACGACCCCGGCAGGCTTCGGCCCTCTGCAGAGGGGGCCTCGTCATGTTGCTGACGCTCTTTGAGGCGCGCGTGGAACACGACGCGCCGTCGACCCGGGCATGGTCCATGGTCGGACAGCGAGTTGCCCTTTACTCGCTGTCCGCATGCCCGCGCCTACGGTGGCCGGAGATCGTCGGCCGACGTCCGACGCCGTGGGCGTCTACCACTGCGGCTGGGCTGGAGGGAGGACGCCATCCTCTCCCTCACGCGGCCCGCCTCCTCCTTCGGAAGCATGACTGCTTCGCAGAAGGAGGCGACCGCTTCCCACTCCCTCTCACCCCGCAGCATGGCCTCGACCAGTGCCGGGCGCGAGAGGTCTCCGCCTATCGCCGCCGTGAGGACACGTCGGTGCTCTGCCCAGGCGGGGCAGTCTTGCACCGTGTGCTCTACGGTGTCCTCAGGGCGACCCTCGCAGTGGTGACACCCAGGCGTTTCCTCCTTTCCCATCAGACACAGGTACCTCCCAAAACTTCCGTGTCCGGTGAGGACCTGCGTCATGCGGTAGGTCAGGACGCCGTGACGCCGATCTAGCCACTCCTCAAAGAGGGGTCTTACCGCCGCAATTGCGGCGTGCCCGGCGACTTAGTCCACTTAGATTTCAAAATAATTTATAATATATAGTACTGAAAAATATTGCTCCTTACCAGCAATGAAAAAAGAATTATTGGATATTAGTTCCGGAGATTTTCTCCCTACATACAAACTCACAAACAAATATTACTTCTTTATATTATTAATATAGAAGTAAAGAAAAAAAAAAGACTTATATCACCCTAATACCCAAACTGAAACTCGTATCTCTTCTGATGTTCGCTCTAAATTACATAGTAAAGCAACCAGTCAACCAGAATCACGTTTTAGCGAAACGTGACGTCAGATGGCCAAACGTGATCTCAGCTAAAAATGTTAGCATACCAGTTATATTTACATAATGTGAACATAACACGCACGGCCGCCTGTGACCCACCAGTGTTGGGCAAAAGTATGGTGTGATGTGATCTGTACAATCTACATTAATAGCAGATATTTCACCATCGTCTTTTTAACTCTCCAATCCCCATGTCGAAAGTAGTAAATATTTTTTTGAAACTGCTGAAGGAACTGGGTTGAAAACCAACCCAGTTCCATCAGCTGCCCTTGGGTTAAAAAATAGAAAGCCACTTTAATTTTGCTGGAAAAATACCTTCCCAGACGAGTGAATTCCCGACCAGAAGCAATATATTATATACTAGCTGTGCCGCGCTGTTTCACCCGCGTTAATTTGATGATTTTTATTTTCTCATACAAACTTTCATTCCTAAAGGTTAGATTTTGGAAAAAAAGTAGCCTGTTTGACCCGAATTTCATCCCAATCGGTGCTGCGGTTTTGCCGTGAAAGCGTACCAGACAAACAGACATACTTTCGCATTTATAATACATATTAGTATATATATCGTTGTATTAATCGCGTTTTAACTGTTAACCTCAAGGGGAAGCAGATCCTCTTGAGGTTAACAGTTGGAAAATGCGAAAGGCATTCAGTCTGAGTCAGTACCTACGTTTGTTCGTGTTAAGTATTTACTTAATTAATTAATTAACAAGTTCCTTATACCAACAGGTTGTCAATGCCTTATAGCGGAGCTAATAACTATAAATCAAACTTATACAACCAATATTGAAAGTCAATTCAAGTTCTACTTTACACATTTTGCCTCTGGCTCTAAACGTACATACCTTTCAAGTTACTATAGAAAAACAGGTGTTGTTTTGATAGAGATATTCGTGGGTAATGTGTATGTACAATGGTGTTACATGGGCGGACTTAATGCAGCAAGTCATTCTCTGCCAGTCAACCTTTGGGTTAAAAATCACCATCTTATATCAAGATTTCTTCATGACTCGGAAGGAACGTTAAGCCTTTGTTCCCGGCTGTCATCTTTCAAGGTTGTTTTGGGTAGTCAGAAACCAAAAACCTGACACCAGTCTTGCCAAAAGTTACCGTGTTACCCAGTTACTGGGTTTTGGAGGTCGGATAGGCAGTCGCTCCTTGCAAAACATTTTCGTCTATCACTATTTTAATCAATTGAAGTTTTATGAATATAGTGAATATGTATAGAGTTGTATTTCATCTTAAAGTGACCGTCTAAACTAAGGTTAATGGCGACTTTAAGGCTAACTTGTGGCCAGCATCGAGTGTCAACAAGTCTATTTCTGATGACTGAAGAAATTTTTGATGACATTATTTTATTTAATTTTGTTAATATATTCGTTTTAATGCGAAAGTGTGTTTACTGGGACTAATGGCTTAACGAGTCTCGATGGTCACCCACCTTACTCTTGAAGATCGATCTCTTTTATTATGAGGTCACGATCTTCTCCTCTTCCTACATTAAATTCTATTCTATTAAAAACAGGTATTCAACATTGTATAATTTGCAGCGATTGAAGGAAACTCTATGGCTTGAAAACCTATTTGGTTCATAGTGAAATATTTTTTGTTTGCTACGCCGTATCTGCTACGATGCTACGAGCGTGCATTGCTACGCAGCGTAGTTGCGTGCCTCGCTACGATTTCATTCCGGGATAACAGGAATCTACACTATCATTATAAATGCGAATTTTAAAATGTATGGATGTTTTTCACTCAAAATGGTTGAACATACAAAATACCCACAGGTAGATATTATATTAATTGTTTATATAACGTGTAATTTAGTTTATTTAGAATCGTTTACGGTAATTTTTATCCTAAAAATAATTAAGTCTAAGTAACTTAATCAGTGTGATTAAGTTACTTAGATTTAATTATTTTTCGCTATAGTTTTATACAGATTCCATCATTCCATACAACTTAAGGAAATTGGAAGTCATATGTTTTCCTTAATTTGTATGGAAAGAAAAGAAATCCATATTATTATATATATAAACCAATTTGAGGATGTGAATTAATATGTTACATGTAGTATAAAAATACATTATTCAAATGCCTCGCACCCTGAGAGGTTATTAGAATTTAGCTCTATTTTTGGTAGGTTTAGCCCATACTCAACCCTTTGCAACATATTTTTATAAAACTTTGTTACAAATTTAACTAATCGAGTGCTTACATATTAAAGTAACCTTGTCGGGTTCAAGTACATAGGTTGTACTTGTACAAAGTAAAAAAAAAACTTTAAATTATAATTTAATCGAAGGTTACGTCTATATACCAATAGTTATGTCTTGAATATTTAATATACTATTTTTTTTGACATGTGTATTGAAGGTAACTATTAATTTTGTTACTAAAGATACCATATGTTGCAGCGGTAAAAACTAACAAAGAGTATTTACTTATAATTATAAAACTTAAACAGCCTATAGCTTTTCCACTGTTGGGACACAGGCATTTTCTCTATGAGAGGGAATGGGCATGTCACATATCTTCAAATTTTGGTCCTAGGTCATAAGCACTCTCCCATCCGCTGCGTGAGACGCCCCGGGCGTTGGGGATCGCCCGGGGACGTATACCGTAGACGCGGGCTTGCAGGAGGCGAGCAGCGGTAACTCATCGTACGGTTAGGACTAGGCTCAGGTCGACGACGCCGAATGTTTCACTCACGCCTCAAAGAGCAGTCAACAACATTGACGGGTCCTGACAGGGCCATTGCCTTCCGGGGTTGCGGGAAACAGAAGGAACAGGCTAGGTAGAAAAAGTAGTAGTAGAAACCTGACACTCCTTTCCGCTCCAGCCACAGTGGGACGAGTCAATAAATGATTTTCCCACCGGAAAAAAAAAAGTAATTTAATCCCCACGACCTAGTAACTTAATAACCCTTGGCGTGACATTTTTTTGGCTTCTAACTACCTTGCACAAATGACAGTCGGGACTAACGTCTTCACGTCTTTTCTGAGGCACGGACAAATCACGATATGGTAAGTAGTTCACCCATCCTTGGACTGAACAGCAAGCGTTGCTTTTTTTTTATATTTGATAGGCTTGCGTTTGACCACAATCTCACCTGATCTTAAGCGATGATGTGGTCGAAGATGAAGCACGCTTGCCTAGAAGTAACCTATTCACTCTTGACTTAAAGACTCCCAGGTTATAACCATCAGGAAATACAGACTCCGGCAAGGAATTCCACTCCTTAGCCGTACGCACAATGAAAGTATTCCCAAAACGTTTCGTGCGTATGGGTGGGATGTCCACTATGTAACGATGGCGCATCGCCGTTTGTCTTGTAGTCCGATGATGGAACGGGCTTGGCGGAATAAGACTGTGCAATTCCATCGCACACTCCCCGAAATGTAACCGATAGAAAACTGACAGGCTTGCAACACGTCGCCGATGTTCTAGGCTCTGGAGCCTTGTCTCGACCAGTTTCTCGTTTCCGATGAGCCTTTTGGCCCGTTTCTCTATAGACTCAAGTGCATCAATCTGGTATTTGGCAGATCCGTCCCAGAGATGAGAGCAGTACTCCATACACGACCGAACTTGCGCTTGATAGAGGTTCAGCAGCTGTTCCGGTGTGAAATACCGTCTCACCTATGCTAGGATTCCCAACTTTTTGGCAGCCAATTGAGCCTTAGCCTCGATAAACGGACCAAAATTAAGGGTGGATGTCAACGTAACCCCAAGAAGCTCGATGCGATCAATTATCGGAACGGTTACACCAGGGAAAGAAGGAGCCGGTTGAAATTGGCTCCTTTTTGCGGAGAAAAGACACGCCTGGGTCTTGGCAGCATTAAACTTGACTAAGTTGGCGTCGCCCCACTCAGAGACAGCCTTCAAAGTCAAGTTCAAGCGCCCCACCATTGCCTCTCGGAGAGACTGGACTTGTGACCCATTAGCACGCGCGTTAGATATATATCTCTCAGCAACAGTGCTGTCGTCTGCATACCCAAAGGTACCGGGCATTAGCAGATCGTTAATATGCAGCAAGAATAAAGTTGCTGAGAGAACTGACCCCTGAGGGACCCCGGCATTAATAGCCAATTGGCCAGACGAGCAACCATCAATAACCACTCGAATAGACCGATCTCTCAGGAAGTCTTCTATCCAAACGCAAAGTTCAGTGGGTATGCCGAAAGAAGGAAGTTTAGCAATAAGGCTATCGTGCCACACCCTATCGAAAGCCTTGGAGACATCGAGAGAAACAGCAAGTGCTTCCCCGTGCTTCTCAATGGCCTCACTCCAGATGTGAATGGCATACGCTGGAAGATCCCCAGTTGACCGGTTTTTGCGGAAGCCGTAATGTCGGTCACTGAGGATGTCTTTAGCTTCTAGGTATGCCAGGAGCTTACTATTGAGTACACGCTATTGAGTACATACTCTTACAGAGTATGGACGTGACTGAAATAGACCTGTAGTTGGCCGGATCTGGACGACTGCCCTTCTTGGGCACGGGCTGCACGTTAGCTAGCTTCCAAGCTTTCGGCACTTTTCCAGTCTCAAGCGAAAGACGAAACAAGCGTGTCAGAATTGGAGACAGTTCAGGCGCACAAGTTCTTAGTACTATTGCCGGTATCTCGTCGGGGCCACTAGCTTTATTCACGACGAGGTTCCGCAATACTCTACGGACGTCCTTCTGATGGATGCGAATGTCCGACATACTAGTCCCGCATCCACTAGAAGAGTCAGGAGGGCGAACGTCACCACTATCAAGACGTGAAGATTCCGCAAAAAGAGCGGCAAACAAGTTTGCTTTCTCCTCAGCGGTGTGGGCTAGTGACCCATCGGGTTTAAGCAGTGGTGGTAGTGAGGGGCGACAATAGTTCGATTCAACCGTTTTAGCCAGGGACCAAAACGCTTTGCTGCCAGCAGGGTATGAAGCAAGCTTGTTCCCAATTCGGCTAACATGGTCAAATCGAGCCCTCCGCAACGCCTTCTTGCAGGACTTGGCAGCCCTGTTGTAGGCTCTCTTCTTCTGACCCAAGTCATTTGCTTTGTGGCTTCGAGCATCGACCCAGGCTAGGTACGCCGCGTGTTTAAGTGCTTCTGCGCGGTTACACTCGGCGCCAAACCATGGTCGAGCTTCGCCGGACAGAGTTAAATCAGAGAATGGAATGTAGTACTCCATCCCCTGACGCAAAACGTCCGTCACAGCGTCCGCGCACGCCGAAGGATCAGCTGAAGAGAAGCAAGCAGGCTGCCAAGGATAACATGCAAAGAAAGACCTCATGCCATCCCAATCTGCTGACTTGTATCGCCAAACCCGCCGAGTGCCCTTATGGCTGGGATCGGGCGGGGAGTATACGGATACAGATTTCACCAGACAATGGTCAGAGCTACCTAATGGTGATGATATCACTACCGAGTAGCGGTCTGGATCTGTAGTCAGCAGAAGGTCCAAACAATTGGCTGTGTGCGACTCAACATCCGGCACCCTCGTTGCTCCCTGGACCAGCTGAGTAAGACTTAATGCTAGCGCAAGCTTATGTGTCTCTCGTCCAGCATGATCTGTGTACTGGTATGGGAAAAGCCACTCCTGGTTATGGGCATCTTAACCTTACAGGTTAAGATCGACCCATGCTGGTATTATTATACCACCCACAAGCTCCTCAATTATTTACTAATTAGGCTTCAACAGGTAAATATGAATCTATGAATGCGGACTTAAAATTTTAAATTGACAACCATTGTGTAAACGCTATTTGCATTAAAACAATCTTCGTGTCTGTTCAAATATAAATTTTGTCTGTGATGTATTGCGAAAATTCTGAAGGTAAGATTTGTAATAATTTACATAATTATGTAAAAATGAAGACCCGGTAGAGGATAGTTGTTAACTTTAGAAAAAAAATGGAAATACAACGCATACACTGACTTATAGGCATCGATCACAATAAAAAAAAATCATTTAGGTAAGTGTTATAGTAATTAAATAAGCATTTCAGTACTTAAAACACCTTGATTTGATTTTAATACATACCCTTCCATGTTGTGTGAAAGGATTGACCAAACTGTATCAAAAGCAACCGGGCAGTTTTGGAGATTATGCCACACAATGAGTCAGTCGTGTTCGGAAAGCGTGTTGATAGGTAGCGATAAAGACTAAATAACATTATTGTAACAGTAGATTTTATCATAAGTGCGTTAAAAAACAATTAATCGCCACGGCTACAAGTATTAATGGAGTGTTTGTCGTTGCCAATTCAACAACTGAATACTCCATACTTTAACATTATATAAAGCTTTATATTATATATCAATGGCCGAGGTGTCGGCTTTGTGATCGAGCGATCTCTTGGGTCTAATCCCACCCATTACACTATTGTATTGTTCCAGACACAAGCATATCTAGCTTAGTTGAAATATGCTTGTGTCTGGAGTGGTTTCACGGCAATGGAGTGGTAGTTCTAACACGCGATTTCTCGATCACTAGTCCGACACCTTAGCTAATACGCTATTGGAGCTTAGTTGTAGGGCGTTAGATCAAAACGAAGCAGGTACATTACTTTACTTACACCGTGAAGAAACCGGTATGTCTTAAGACCGATAAATCCGTAGACATGCGACTTCCACCAACCCACACTTGCTGGGTACCACCCACACTTGGTTAATATACCGTCTTGTCGTACCAAGCGCTTCTCCACATTTATTGTGCGCACAGCCAAGCTGTGGAATTCTCTGCCGGCTTCTGTGTTCCCTGCCATTTATGACCTTTCAGCCTTTAAAGCACGAGTACATATATAGGCTTCTTCTAGGCTCGCTGTCCCATCTTAGACCTCATCTATCGCTTACCATCAGGTGAGGTCGAGGTCAAGATTGGGCTACTCAGTAATAAAAAAAATCGCACTGGACCTGCACGGCCCATTCCCTCTCAGAGAAAAGACCTGTGTCTCAACGGTGGGAATGTTATAGATTGATTGTTTGTATTATATCTAAACGAATGCTTTATATTATACAACGTGTTACTGAATAAACGTAATTCCTGAAAGTACATAGTTGGTTCAGAATCGGCTTCTGAATCGATTTCCGTCATAAAAAATAGGTGTTAAATTTTGACGGAAAATTTTTCGTTTAATTTAAAATGGAAACTCATCAGGCTGTGCCTAGTTTGGGGCCCATTGCTAACTCTTTTGTGTTTTGTAACTTTATGTATTGTATTTTCTGTCTGTATGTCTTTCAACTTGTGTCTGTATAAATAAAATAAATAAATAAATAAATTATCATGACAAATTAATACAATCCTTAATTCAAGGAAACGCGCTCGTGTGCGTATCAGCCGCTAACATTGCATGAGTGTATGCGTCTGCGTAAGGATATTGTATGACGCACATACGTTTTGCGTTTCGTAAGGATAGATAGATAATGTACACTAATAATTAAATCACACTTAAATAACAATATTGTAAAAAAATTGTTACAATGGCGGTTAAATTTTATAAAAAATGTGTAGGTTTGGTTTCAATTTATTTAGTTACGGATGTTGTTTTAGACTTATAATTTAATATTCTAATTGGGGTGTCTCAGGTATTGCGCTTAATCTATTACACCTTATATAATCATTAATTTAATAGTAGGTTATAGGATCAGGTTTTAAAATAACCAATATTTTTTTATAATTCTGAAATTCCGCATTGACAATCAAAATCTCTTATAGGATCTCTCGTGTGTCTGTGTGCCTGTAGAGCTATTTTTCGGAAACCAATATAGATTTCACAATAAATATTACTTTATAATGACCATAATTATTTTTTATAACGTTAGTTTTTTCTTAGTTGATATAATTTCTGTTGCACCAAAAAATTGCGGTCGACATATTTTTTTTTTTCACTTTCTAATTTCAATTCCGCGCTCTCACTTTATGAGGTGATATTATTTAGTTTTATACTGTTCATATTTAAATATTATTGTAGAACATATAGGTAGATGTTTTTGGTATTTTATTTATAGGTAAATAAAATTGAACGGTCTGTCTTTCATTTCAAAACAACTTTATATTCTCAAGTCACACATAGGCCTCTCGTCACTTGTACCAAGCTCCACGTTCCTGAGCCAGTCTCATCCAGGATGTACCAACGACGGCAATAATATTCTCAAATACTTATAGTTATTTGCATGATACTAAAACACAAACATCTTTTTTAAATCTTTGTCTGTCTGTCTTTCTGTTTTTCTGGGAGAATCTATGAAACGCCTGGATCGATTTTAATGGAACTTTCACTGAAATATAGATGAGGTTTTAGGTTTGCTATCGGCCTATATAGCCTCCGAAAAGGCTGCGGAAACCCGTAGACCCATTCGTGCTCTAACAACCATCTACACATATGCTGTGGCCAATGATGATAAAGTACAACATATTATAGGCTATTTTTAGGGTTCCGTACCTCAAAAAGAAAAAAATTGGCCAAGTGCGAGTCGGACTCGCCCATGAAGTGTTCCGTAATGCGTAGTAACTATAATAAATATAATATACTTAATATTTTTACAAAAAAAAACCAAAAAACCTTACAAATTTCTTAAAACTAGATTATTTACAATTTTTACAACTATGCCAAATAACTTTGTTTTTCATAGTATTTGTATGAATTACAAAGTTATATTTGCGGTTTTAGAAAATATACTGTATCTCAAAAACTGCTGACTCGATCTCGTTCAAACCAATTTTGGTTGAAAGTTTACATTAAGATCTACAACATATGGTTTTTTTTAGATTTTTGACTTCATTATTATAGAAGTTAGAGGGGGGACACACATTTTACCACTTTGGAAGCGTATATCTTTTAAATGATTAACTTTATGAAAAAGTCATTTTAGAAACCTTAATGTCATTTTTAAAGACCTGTCTATAAATACCACACACGTATAGGTTTCATGAAAGAAAATATTTTCAGTTTCAGTTCCATGTATGGAGAGCCCCCTTCATTTTAAATATTTTTTCCATTTTCTCTTAAAATCGGAAAGCGGTTCACAGAATACATCTACCTACCAAGTTTTACATGTATAGTCATAATTTTTTTTTTTTTTTTAACGTGGTAAAATTATCAAATAAGTCCTCCCACTCCGGGCAGGGTGGGAGGGACTGTCAGACTTTTACTGACTAAAATCCACGGTGTTCCTTCAATAACCCTTTACATACCGGGGCCACGGTAACGGGATGAGTCTCACGACCCCGGCAGGCTTCGGCCCTCTGCAGAGGGGGCCTCGTCATGTTGCTGACGCTCTTTGAGGCGCGCGTGGAACACGACGCGCCGTCGACCCGGGCATGGTCCATGGTCGGACAGCGAGTTGCCCTTTACTCGCTGTCCGCATGCCCGCGCCTACGGTGGCCGGAGATCGTCGGCCGACGTCCGACGCCGTGGGCGTCTACCACTGCGGCTGGGCTGGAGGGAGGACGCCATCCTCTCCCTCTCGCGGCCCGCCTCCTCCTTCGGAAGCATGACTGCTTCGCAGAAGGAGGCGACCGCTTCCCACTCCCTCTCGCCCCGCAGCATGGCCTCGACCAATGCCGGGCGCGAGAGGTCTCCGCCTATCGCCGCCGTGAGGACACGTCGGTGCTCTGCCCAGGCGGGGCAGTCTTGCACCGTGTGCTCTACGGTGTCCTCAGGGCGACCCTCGCAGTGGTGACACCCAGACGTTTCCTCCTTTCCCATCAGACACAGGTACCTCCCGAAACTTCCGTGTCCGGTGAGGACCTGCGTCATGCGGTAGGTCAGGACGCCGTGACGCCGATCTAGCCACTCCTCAAAGAGGGGTCTTACCGCCGCAATTGCGGCGTGCCCGGTGTATAGTCATAATAGTTTCAGAATAAAATGGCTGTGACATACGGACGGACGGACAGACAGACAGACGGATGGACATGTCGAAACTATAAGGGTTCCGTTTTTTGCCATTCGGCTACGGAACCCTAAAAAAGGACCCTTATAAGATCAGTTTGCTTTTTTTTTCACAAGCACGCGAGGTGCTTGCACCTCGCGCAACACGCAAATACTAACCCGCCCCCATCACCCCCCCCATTTTTTTTTCTTTGGTCGCAAGCACGCGAGGTGCTTGCACCTCGCGCAACACGCAAATACTAAACCCCCCCATCTCCCCCATCACCCCCCCGCCCACTTTTTTTTTTGTGTTTTTTTCACAAGCACGCGAGGTGCTTGCACCTCGCGCAACACGCAAATACTAAACCCCCCCCATCACACCCCATCACCGCCCCCATTTTTTTTTTTTTTCACAAGCACGCGAGGTGCTTGCAACTCGCGCAACACGCAAGTACTAAACCCCCCCCATCTCCCCCCATCACCCCCCCCCATTTTTTTTTTTTCACAAGCACGCGAGGTGCTTGCACCTCGCGCAACACGCAAATACTAGTTAGGTTATAAGCTTAGCAAGATCGATACTATTGCGTCAACTTCCTTGCTTGCAGCTTCGCATCTTAAATCATATTCCGGGGCGTTTTAGAATAATTCCGGAAATGTAAAAAAAAGCTAAGAGGAATCTTCAAGATCTGTTATTAAACAATTGCTTGTAGTCTGTACAAGACTTCCTATCAGAAAAATCACTGTTCCAATACAGTCCCACTTACTTATACTCGTAATGCGGTCAGAGGCCCACTGATACGTACAGCTACTTAAATTCGTTCCATTTATACATACATTTTTAATGCTTTCCGAAGCACGCAAGGTTCTCAATGATAATGACATGGTGGTATAAATAAAAACCGGCCAAGTGCGACTCGGACTCGCGCACGAAGGGTTTCCTTACCACCAATATATATAAAACGCTTCCACTACTGACTGACTAACGGAAAACGCACAGCCAAAACTACTGGGCGCAAGAAGCTGAAATTTGGCATGTATGTTCCTTGTCGAATGTAGGGGAGCATTAACAGAGGATTTATTTATTTATTTATTTACACTTTATGCACATAGGTATAGTGGCGGACTTAATGCCGTAGGCATTCTCTACCAGTCAACCAAGAGTGATGAAGAGATAGTGTGGGAGGTGCAATATGAACGTGAAAAGTAAAATTAGAAAAAAAAAAATAATAGTAATAACACAAAAACCCTAGTATCATACAAAACTAGAAATCTACATAAATAATATATATGAATAAATACTTATATAAATACATACCAATATATATATATATAATGAAGAAGCAAATGAAAACCTAATGTGGAAATTCTGCTTATTGGTGTAGAAAAAATTTTTTTTACAAAAAATAGAACCGACTTACATATCAAAACACTACAAAGCCAAAAATAACTTTAATTTCGGTAGTCGGTGTTATTGGTTTTGGGTTTTCTTTTCTTTTTCACACCGCCTTCCGAAATTAAAGTTATTTTTGACTTTGTAGTGTTTTGATATGGAAGTCGGTTCTATTTTTTGTAAATTTTTTTTTTCACGCTTTTTAGTTGGTCGGTTTGTAATTTATCTAGTTACAAAAGCCATAATGTCAACAACTTATCACCTTTTACAAAATATTGCTTTTCCCGATGCACAGCCGTTAATTTTTGAGGAGTTCTCCTGGTACTTGACCATCAGCTCTACATCACCATGCTCGTATGTATTGCGACGAGCATAAAGTGTTTAACATCCGTACTCAAGTAATCGAATCGCAATCCACGAACTACTTATTATTGAGTAGTTTCAGTGGCCATCTGTGGTCAGTTCAACTTCCCCAAATGGTACTTTTCGAAAGCAACTGCTCAAGGTAAGATATAGAATAAGATATAAGAAATATAAGATAAGAAATACCCAAAACGCTATAGGTGTGCCTATAATATTTGAAGAGTTCCCTCGATTTCTCCAGGATCCCATCATCAGATCCTGATTTCGTAACAATGGGATCAACTCAAAAGTATACCCTTTCAAACGCAAAAATAATTTTCCAAATCGGTCCAGCCGTCTCCGAGTTATGAGGTAACATACATAAAAAAAAAAAAAGTTCAAGATGAATTGTAAACCTCCTTTTTTTGAAGTCGGTTAAAAATAGATACGCAATTTCTTTTTAAATGCATAGCGACTGTCAGCCGGCCTGATCTCAAGAGGAAGTGCATTCCAGAGGAGATTCGACTGGATATGAAAAGAAGAATGAAACAGGATTTTTCGAAATTCACCCCTTAAGTGGGTTAAAAAGAGGGTCAACGTTTGTATGAAAAACTGGAGGCTTTTAGCGTGACGCGAACGAAGTCGTGGGCAACAGCTAGTTATCTATAAAAACGACAAAAATCATGTCTGTAGTATTTAGCCTTAAATATTTGTTTGATTTTATTTTAATTATTTATTTTTAAGGTGAACCTAACCATTATGTGAATATTTCAAGCGTCTACCTTTTGCCGTTATCAATATCGAGCAAAAACGAGCACAAAAATCACGTTTGTTGTATGTGAGTACCCTTAAAAATATTTAAGGGTGCTCACATACAACAAACGTGATTTTCATTAAAACAAAAAAAAAAATTAAGTTCTGTTTTTTAGTACTTGTTGTTATAGCGGCAACAGAAATACATCATCTGTGAAAATTTCAACTGTCTAACTATCACGGTGCATGAGATACAGCCTGGTGACAGACGGACAGACAGGCGGACGAAACCCTAAAACGTCCTTTCCGAGGCGATGTTAAAATGTTCACCCGTCGACGGACCGTCCTCAGTAAGCGTACACGAGCCTGCAATATGTCCATGATACTGTTTTTAACACGCTTTTATTAGGTCGACTTGTATGTAACTATGTAATGAAATCTAAGGTAAGTAATTTAACCATCTTCCAAGGGTCGTAGCGTAATGAAAATTGGCAACTGTATGTAGTTCTGATGACAATACAATAGTATGGTACTGTCGAACTGATCTGATGATGGAGCCAAAAGATATGAACTAGAACTTCATGATGGAAAATCGTATCATAGCTGTTTTGGATTTCTTAGAAAAGTCTTGTACTGAACTTTGACCACGATTAGGTTTCAAGGTCTGATGATGAAGCCGGAAGATAGGCACTGGCATTCCATGATGGAATATCGTATCATAGTCGTGTTTGCGCTTGTGAGAAAGGCCACGTAATGACGTTTTGGGTATTTATTATAGTAACTTGTGCAGTTGCTCTCAAAAAGTACCATTTGAGGAAGTGGAACTGATGATGAAGACCACAGATAGCCGCCGAAACTACTCAATAATAAGTATTGAGTGGATTGCGATTCGATTACTTGAATATGGATGTTAAGCACTTTATGCTCGTCACAACGCATATGGTGATGTAGAGCTGATGGTGAAGTACTAGGAGAACTCCTCAACAATTAACGGCCCAGCATTGGGAAAAGCAATATTTTGTAAAAGGTTATAAGAAGTTGACATTTAGGCTCTTGTAACTAGGTAAATTAAAAATAGACCTACTAAAAAGAGTGAAATAATAACTTTTTACCAAAAAATTTAACCGACTCCCAAAAAAACACTGCAAAATGAAAAATAACTTTAATTTCGGAAGTCGGTGCCAAAAACGAAAATACAAAACTAAAGACACCGACTACCGAAATTAAAGTTATTTTTCACTTTGCAGTGCTTTCTAGTGCTTTTTAAACTATTAATTTGTTTTAATATTTACACGTCAACCATTTAACGGAGACCTCGTTACGACTTACATATTCCACCATCACATACCTATGAATAAATTTGATCTTCACTTACCAATAATCATATGTAGTAAATAACGTAAATGGAATTAATTATAAACAAGACAAAAATCACAACACAACGACCACAGGGGAGGTCACCAACTATCTCGATGGTCAAAAATTAATTTTACACTTCATTAATTATATCTTCGAATGAACTTGATCGCAACACCAGCTGACCATGTTTTGCAGGAAGTTTGTTTCAAACTAGCTTCCGCCCGCGGCTTTTTCTGCGTTCGTACTTAGATTCCGTACATTTTATCTAACAATTTCTTAAAATTAGAATCTTGTTAAAATCTTGTCCTGAAAATAACTTACACTCAATTAATTAAAACATAAAAATAATTACTAAAACATTACTTAAATAAAAAACCCTAAACTACATATACACATCTAAAAATAAACTAAAAATACTAAAATAATTTCTGGATTCGTGCGCATCGCTGTCTACTGGTAATGTGCCCAAAAGACTGGCGGCATTTCCACGTTGTATGGCAATGCTTAAACCCCTGTACAAAGTAAAAGCTAAGCCCTTGGGTCATGCGAACTGTCAACTAGGCGTCTGGATAGATCTTTAAATAATTTGTGAGCACTCAGACCCCACTTACACTTGACTTGTTATTGGCTCTCTGGCGACTATGTACCTATTCTTCTTTTTGTGTTATTATTAGCTGTAAGATCTCCATTAAGTAAATAAATAAAAAAACAACAACAAAAGATTCATTAATTTGGTGCAAGCGTTCTAAAGATACGCGCGCGTACCTATTTCTGAAATTAATTTTATAGGGATACACTTTTAGGGATTTGTTGGTTCTACTTCCATGCAATATAGGTGTAATTTTGTTTTACAGTCTACTCGGGGTGTTAAAATTTGTATGAGAACTTTGAAACCTAAAAATTAAATGAATTGTGGTCGAATTTCTTCTACTGAGCGACTATAAGTTTCTTACAATAAGTTATTTTGCTGTGATGAAAAAAAGAAAGATTCGGTTCGTTCTGTCAGTAACATTTTCAAAAAACATCGTACAGTCGGCCAAGAAAGTGGTGTACCACCCTAAGGTTGAATATCGCTTGCAGATTCATAGGTGATAAAGATTAGTTTCGCTTGCAGATCGATCTGACAACTTCTATTGCTGTCTTTATCTGATTATTGATAACGACTATTACTGTTTGTAACGTGACAGCTGTTCTTAGTTTGAACTTGATGGAACCAATGACGTCGTAAAATCAACGGCGGGGGGCTGTAGATTTTGATGACAAAATTGTATCTACAAATTCAGAATTGTAATCAACAAGTTACATAAAATTGTAAAGGCACAAGGCGAGTCCACAAACCTACAATTTCTGTAAACTTGTAATTACAATATCAATAAAAAACAAGCTAAAAATAGATTTATCCTTTTATTAAATTTCTACAATCAATTTTAAAATACTTATAACAAACAAAAACATAGCATATATAGTAATATTTAGAAGATATTGAAAATTTTTAAAAATTAGAAACGGGTGTAACCGCCGTTGGCCTCTATAACCTCTAAAAGACGAGACCTCATTGAACCAACAAGCCGTGAGCAAATATCGGTTCCCCGCATTTCCTCCCAGATATAATTACAGTGACTAATAAGAGCTTGTTTGGTTCTTTCATTTTGATGCGACCATCGTTGGACCATAAGGCCCCAAAGATTTTCTATCGGGTTGAGGTCCGGCGATCTTGAGGGCCACTGAATTACCCTTACGTCAGTGTGTGAACGAAACCAGGCTCTTACGATCCTCGCATTATGAATTGAACAATTATCTTGAACAAAATCAAATTGTGGCACTTCGTTCTCCGGGTAAACATTACGGACTGTCGGTAGCATTGCATTCTGAAGCACGTCGATATAATTTACAGCCGTCGCTCGAGGAGGTAGAGAACACAATTCTCCTACACCATCCGTACTCATCCAGCCCCAAATATTTACGGAAATTCGACCTGATTCTCTATTTGGGATTACATGATCATCTTTATACCGTGTTGAATTATATCGCCAAAGGTGAAAACGTCCATGCTGACTGGATTTAAACGTTTTTTCATCACAAAACACTGTATTAGACCAATCAAACTCTAAGTGCTCTCTGGTGAAGTTCAGACGAGCAAGTCTGTGAGCATCCGTCAAATATATTTTCTTGGCGTAATGCCTGTGGTGCAACCCCATGTAATGTAGATGATTCCTTATTGTTTGGGCACTCACATCGAACATCTCCGCAAAATGTTTTGTGGGCTTAAAACCATTGATTTCATATTCCCGTCTCATGAATTCTCTATCGTTATTGGAGAGTGCAGGCCGGCGACCACTTCTTCTGTGATCCAACAAACTTCCCTCCTCTCCTTCACGACGAATCCAAAAGCGGACAGAACGCCTCGATATATTCAAATTCCGGGATATCGCACTGATACTGCTTCCCTCATTAAATTGGGCAATTATTTGTGCTCTTTCGGCAATGGTCAAGTTGGCAGGCATTGAGATGATTTTATATGCAGTTGATTGAAAAATAACACGGAAAATATATCGATTTTTTGCATATATTTGACAAAATGTCAATTGTCAGTTTTCTTTTTCAAATGGAATTCGGTTGTCTAAATAGTTTTTATTACTTTTGTTTGGAAACATTTCAATTGCTTTGTAGAAACTAATGTCCTTTTCATTTATACTAAAGGTTAAAATGTCATGTACTTATATGTGACATATGACGTATGTAATATCTTTTTATAACGAACCTTGTTGTAATTTTCGATGACCGGGAAACTAAATCAAAACTGGTACACCACTTTCTTGGCCGACCGTACACCTATCCATTTGGTTAGTAGGTATACAAAAAACTTATGAAACTAATGTACTTCTTCTGGTAGTCTTAAGTAAATACTATAGGTACTACACTAACTAATGACTACCAGAGAGACAAAAACAACTAATTATTATACGCCACAGTGGCATGTAGGCGTCTCCAGTGTCCCAGTATGGGGCTGTCCCCAAGCTGTCCCACCTGTCCGCTATAGTATTCGTACACACAATGATGATTCTAGAAATTTCGGTAATTAGCACAATCAGCGCATGCTTTGTCAAATAATTACGAACACGGATGTATTTTGTGGCCATTTATTGATAAATCAATTAATGCTTAAGATTATAAGGTTAACGTACCGTAAATTATGGTGAACAAACGCCAGAAATCGTGACTTTGGTATGTAACGTGTAATGTCTAGTAGAAATTTAATGTAATGTCTATCTTGACCTAATGAAAACACAATCACTAGATTTGTTTGTTAACCATTACGAAACGTCTAAAAACAAGTTTAAAAAGTAATGGTGAGCAACAAGTAACGCCATCTAGTTGATTGTTACTGAATTTCACGACTGCTACTAGTTTGTAATATTGCCGACAGGTGGCACTATTCTCAACTGTTACATAATATCTTTTTTACACATAGATGGCAGTGTTATAAAAATAGAATGTTCATTTCCTATTAGCCGGAGAAAGGTATCGAATTACTATAGAAACAACCTGTATGATAAGCCGTCTTTTGAATGAAGTATTATAAACATCTGGGTTATTGGGCCTGCATATCGACCTCTCAACAGTACGCGAAAGTGGCTCTTGCATCATTGGACAGGTCAGAATCTCATAACGCTTGCATCATTTAAAGGAAGTTATGTGAGGCTGTACGTATTTATTTTGTCTCTGTTGCTTTACAAACCTGTTGAAATATTAAACGTACGTGATATGAGAGCTTTAGGAACGCTACTGCGAATGTGATCGTCCATAATAGTCTGCAATGGGAACTATAGGCTCAGCCTAAATACCTTAATAGTTATACCTATGGGTGTCATTGATGTTAACCCTACAAATCTAGAGAAAATGCGTACCAAGTAATTTCTGTATTTGTAATAATGTGGTAGGTACTTATTGCCCATTCAATTTACTTCGTTTCGCTTCTACAATATAAAGTCGACTAAAATAATCATGATAATAAAGGATGTTTGTCGGGTTTCAACTTTATTCTAGATTCTTGACTGGGTCGCTAGTTTAAATAAATATAATATAGCACTTACGCCGTAGTCCAACTGAACATTTGCTTCACCCTCTCCGAACGCAACTCTGTTGGTTGCGCCATCTTCCTGTAACAATCAGAACTACATTTAGAGCATAATGTAAACAAACTAAAACTTAGATAATAATAGCTACGACTGCAGTGTGTCTGCAACGTCAAAAGAAAACCAAAATCTTTGACTTTTAGAATGTTTAATAAAAATATAACACTGAAGAACAAATAAGGAATTTTTTCTTCGAATGCTTTTTTCGCGCACGAATGCAAATAATATTTTTCTAGATAAAAGGCGTCCGTTACGTGTTTAGTTATAAACGCTGCTTGACAGATGGTGTTGTTCGCCAGCAACGTCATCTCAAAATATTATCTAAATTTATTATTGTTTTGTCTACCAAGTTGTCTACTAAACAAAACATCTGTCATTTTTTTATGGTGAGAAAATCACATAATAACTTCTCGCGCTATAGCTGGAGCGGAAGGGAGTGTCAGATTTCAGTTAAAATCTGACACTCCCTTAAGGAGGGTAGGTTTTTAGTTAGTTAACTAAAAACATATCCTCCTTATTCAACTGCTGCTTACTTTTAGTGGTATATCTAATCAATGTCCGTCTAATTTTTCTCATAATTACAGCTGCGGTTTTGCTACTTGCTTACTTTACTACTTAATTGCTACCCCCTTATTTAATAACTTTTATATTAAGGACTAAAATAGACATTAAAGTAAAATTCAGAAAGAGTAATCATTATTATTGTGTACCTATGAGACTAAGAGTAGTTACAAAACAAGTCGTTACATTTTATATTTATTACATAAAATTAGATACCTACCTATTATCTATACTTATAATAAATCTGTAGAGAGGTCAATTCTGTACATGAAATATATTTACAAAATAACTATCAGGGGGTGATTAGGGATCGATACTGATGCCAAAAATGCAATCAGTAAAATTTTTGTCTGTCTGTCTGTCTGTATAACCGTTATAGAAACAAAAACTACTCGACGGATTTTAACGAAACTTGGTACAATTATTTTTCATACTCCTGAGCAGCTTATAGTATACTTTTCATCACGCTACAATTAAGGGCGCGCTACAGAGCAGTGAAGGGAAATGTTGGGTAAATGGGAGAAGTTACTCCATTTTTTAAGCTTCCGTCGCGAGTGCAACCTTAATGGTTAAAGCTACACAGAAATCATTTATGACGGAAATGTTCTCCTTAAAATTATATAAAAAATATCCCACGACAGCATATATCTATCTTTTATGGTTGACTCACAATAACACGTGTAACTCCCGATAGCTTAGCAGTTCGAAGCTTTCTGATTATTATTCTGCTCCGAAATTTAAAACCACCAAAACTTTGCAATGGAACTCGGCTAAAAGTAACCCAGTTGCAACAAAATATAATCGAGGCTCAAATTTTAACAGGTTGCGGTGCAGGAGAAACCGTCTTTATTCCCAGAATTCCCATAATACCAAATAATTTTCCATTCCAATTTAAAAGAACGCAATTCACAGTATCGGTGTGTTATGCAATGACAATTAATAAGGCTCAAGGGCAGACTTTTCGTGTTGCTGGAGTAGATCTCAGTGTCAGTTGTTTCTCGCATGGTCAGTTGTACGTCGCTCTTTCCCGGGTTAGCAGTTCTAGAAATCTTTATGTTCACGTGCCGGACGGGTCAACTTTCAACATAGTTTACCCGGAAGCTTTGCGCTGAAGTATTTTCGTTCTATAGGTACTTAAGCCTCATGTGAACGTGATCTAAACAATATTACCAATACATTAACTTAATAACACACAAGGAGTTACACGCTGACGGAGTCGCGGGCACAGCTATTAACAATAATATTGTGCGGTTCGGTATTGCGATATTTTTCAACAGTATTATAGATTGACATATTATATTTCCCTACTAAATTACGAAAGTTAATCTGTCTGTTACATCAAAATCTCTGAACCGTGAGGAAGGACATAGGCTACTTTTTTTTTACGAAAATCTACGGAAACGTGGACGAAGTCGCGGGCAACAGCTATCTATACTAATAATATAAGGCTGAAGAGTTTGTTTGTTTGTTTGAACGCGATAATCTCAGGAACTACTGGTTCGAATTGAAAAAATATTTTTATTTAAATAGTAAATTTATAGAGAAAGGCTATAGGCTATATATCATTACGCTAAGGCCAATAGGAGCGGAGCGCCAATGAAGAATGCTTCAAAATCGGGGTTAAATTTAACGTTAGCCCAAAGTAACTATTCCACGCGGACGAAGTCGCGGGCAAAAGCTAGTTTTATAATAAAAGTCGGGAATGAAAGTTTGGAAACGGTAGACCGGTATGTATATCTTAGTCATATTCTTTCTTTTGGAAAAGAACATCAACAAACTGAGATATCGTGAAGAATACAGTTAGGGTGGGCTGCATTCAGCAAATTGGACGACATTCTGAAATCAGACAAAATTCCACAATGCTTGAAGACCTGCCTTTACAATCAGTGTGTTCTGCCCGTCATGAGTTCATGACGTACGGTGCTGTGACGTGGACGCTTACACAGGAAGCTGTGTATAGGCTCAGAGTAGCACAAAGAGCCATGGAGCGTTCCATGCTTGGCATCAGATTAGTTGATCGGGTTCCAAATGTCAAGATCCGAAGACGTACAAAGGTCTTCGATGATATCGGAAATCGCATTATGGAACTCAAATAGGATTAGGCAGGACACCTAGGAAGGCGCGGTGATAGTAGGTGGAGTAAAGCTCTGACCGAGTGGCGTCCAAGGTCTGGTAAGAGGAGCGTTGGTCGGCCGCCAGCGAGATGGGCAGACGACATTTTTTCCATCGTGGGTATACCCTGGATGAGACTGACACATGAACGTGGAGCTTGGCACAAGCGAAGGGAGATCTATACCCGTAGTGGATGAAGTCACGCTGTGGATGATGAGATATTATTTTACAATGTAATTTCGTAAAAATATTGTGTATTTGTATATTGTAGGTTAATGTATTATACTACGCAACAAATTACAATAGGGTAGTTTCCTATATTTAAAAATGATTAATCCAATTTGATCCATTAGTCCGCAGGCCGTTTTACGTGGGCGAGATTCTAGCCTGTGATCGAAGTCACCTCGTAAGCAGAAAATGCTTAAATATAGATAGATAAAGTCTTTATTGTACACCATAACAGAAACGATTAAATACGGACTTAACAGCTGAAAACCGGTCAAGTGCGTGTTGAGCCACGCCTAGTGCATCGGACAGACGGACGGACATGGCGAAACTATAAGGATTCCTTGTCGACTATGGAACCTTTAAAATGGTGTTACAATGGGCTATGCGCAAGGTCGTGGGTTCGATTCCCACCTAGGACAAATGTTTGTGTGATGAGCACGATCAATTGTTCTTTGTCTGGGTGTAATTTATCTATAATATGTATGTATTTAGAAATATATATGTATGTTTATCAGTTGTCTAGTACTCATACCACAAGCTCTGCTTAGTTTGTATTTGGGACTAGATGGCGTTGTGTGAAAGTCGTGGAATATTATTATTATTATCTCCTTTATTTTATATACCTCTCAAAAATTACATTTTTAAATATTTTTCTATAAAAAAGTGACAATAAAAAAACATTTAAAAATATAAAAAATGGCAGTCCACTGGTATCGGGAACGGGGTCCAAGCTACCGGTGGTTAGGTCTCCAGAGAAAGGAACCTCCTCACAATACGAGCTGTATCGAGGAGAACTGCCTTCTGTATCAGGCCCTTTATCCAGCTGTGCAAAGCCAGCTTCGACAGATGGTCGTCGAAGCTTTTAGCTATCAGCCCATTGACTGATATGACAATCGGCACAATGACAGCCGAGTCCACATCCCACATGTCAACAACCTCATGAGCTAAGTCGAGATACTTAATGTGTTTCTCTTTCTCAGCTTTCACGAGATTCTCGTCATGTGGGATGGTAACATCGATTATCATTGCGCGGCGCACTAATCGGTCTATCACCACTATATCAGGCTTATTGGCAACAATAGTCCTATCAGTGATGATAGACCGATCCCAGTACAACGTGACATGGCCATTTTCGAGAACTGTGTCGGGCACATACTATTAATACGGTACCTCAGAATCGACAAGTTTGTATTTCAAAGCAAGGTGCTGGTGGATAATTCTGGCTACTTGGTTGTGTCTATGCAAGTACTCGCCGTTAGCTAAACGAGAACAACCGGAGACAATATGTCTGATGGACTCACCAGGACGATGGCATGCCCATCACACGTCAATCGTCCGTCGTCGTCAATTTATTATTATTATTATTATCACTAACAGCGATCGTTAAGAGACAACCCAAGGATTTGACATAGAATAAACTAGCTGTTACCCGCGATGGGATTCGGGGATGAAAAGGCTTTAGGATTTCTGCTATTTACTTACTTACCAAATCTCATTCCAATCCGTTCAGAAGTTTTTGCGTGTAAGAGTAATAAACATCCATCACTCCTCACCTCACAATTTCACAAACTTTCGCAATTATAATATTACCGACTATAGTAGCCTTAGTCAAGCTGGGCTTAGCTCCCGTGGACTTAATCTCATTAAAAACATAACCCTATAACCTTCCTCAAACTTGCATACCAAATTTCATCCAATCCACCCAGTACTTTCGAAGATCAGCGCGATCAAACAAACAAACTTTTCCGCTTTATTTTATTAGTAATTTAGTAGGTATAGATTAGTAAGGGTATCTGGTATATCGCCAACCAACACGTGAGATCGGCCCGAATAATTTGGATGTTTTCTTCCACAACAAACTTTGTGTGAAAGAAAATTACAACAACACGAATCAAAATTCAATAGTTTATTATCTAATCTTACTTTTTTATTGAGAATAGGCTCGCGTTTGAGCACCATCTCACCTGATGGTAAGCAATGATTGTGGTCGAAGATGAAACACGCTTACTTAGAAGTAACTTATTCACTCTTGCCTTAAATAGCCAGATTCCCGATTAGATTGTGTAATTCCATCGCACACTAAATGTAACCGATAGACTTGCAAGCAACTCGTCGTCGATGTTAGTACATGTATGTGATGAGATCTCCTAAGTCAATGATATGTTATTTAAAACTTGAGACAAGTAACAATGTCATGTAATTGCAGGTCACTTAGTTGTTACAATGGGATTATAAGTTATTATAGTTGAGAGAGCAACAGATGAAGGTTCTGTAAGTGCCGTAATTGATCACGTGGTTTAAAATAAAAATATCCAGGTTTTATTTATTTAGAATTTCCATAAAAAAGTATACCTACTACACTAATCATACATATAATAAAACATATTTTTTTTACAAAAAAAAAGAATAGTAAATTGAGAAGAATTCACAATATTAACAGCCTTGTTAACACCTCTAACTAAGCTAATTATGCTTGTGTCTGGACTCTAGAATGGGTTTACTGCAATAGTGTAATGGGTTCGAACCTCGATTCGACCTCTTGACCATGTGCGACACCTTACCCATAAAGCTATTCACGCTTATCAATCTAAATAAGAAAATATAAATTATATTAATAAAATAAATACATGTTATTACCTATAATTATAATAAAATTGCTCTTTGGTAATTGACTATTTGTCTGATCGCAGACACTACGGACACATGATATTATCTTTTAGAATGCTTGCTAGGTAGGTACATTTTTAGGTTTCTGTTTTTGTCCGATATGGCATAGTCCGATGTTTAGGAAGGTCTACCATCAACCATCAGGTGAGATGGTGGTCGAACGCGAGCCTATTATCAATATAAATAATAATAAAAAATAGTTAATAGCAACTCATTAGGTAATGTGTGTGGGCGCAATCCATCGCATTTGAAGGTAACTAAATCTAAACTTTTGTCAAGCCAGCAACAAATTACACAAATGACCTCAATTGCCAGAGGGCAGTACTAAAGTTTAAACTCCACTATTAATGCAAATACAATATCATGACAACGCATATCAAAGGCCATGGTTATGGTAATTGCAGGAAAACTACTGTAATTGCACAGTGGGATCGGCGCGGGCGCAACCAAGATGGACGCTAGACGTCGCCGTCGGCGACGCATCGCTAAGAACAATGATCGGTAACACAGGTTTTATTGATGCACTAACTGTGCCCGTGACTTCACTTGCGTCGGGAGGCGATATTGTATATTACCAATTCTGTGGAAATTCTGAGATAAAAAGTACGCTGCCTATATGTATGTATGTTATCCTATAATCTCCTCTATCTTCCAGTGAAAGTCCTATTAAAATCGGTTCAGCTGTTCCAGAGAGTAGCCGAAAAGGAGAAACAGTAAAACCGACAAACTTTTTGTTATTTTAAAAAAGGCTTACAGACTAATTACAATATGAGTAAAAAATTATACTTAAAATTGCTAATAAGCCTCCACGTGTAGATACATGTTATTATAATACGAACGTAAGTTCGTAATCCTACTTCCTACTTAATAGGTACTAAATGCGAAAATGTGTGAGGATGTATGTATGTTTGTTGCTCTTTCACGCAAAAACTACTGAAAGGATCTCAATGTTTGGTAAGTAGATAGTTGGCATCCTGGAATAACACAGGCATTTTATCTCGGAATTTCCACGGCATCGGGATTTACGCGGGAAAAAACTTCCACGCGCACAAAATCGCTTGTAAAAGGTAGTCTTTTCATAAATTAGGTGCAAACATTATTTCATACATATGTATATCACTTATAACATTACAGTTTGAGCGCTATGAATCATTAAATATTATTGAAAAATTGTTTGGCTAATATCCGTCTCGTATCGTTTCGTGTTAAATTAAAAGTTTGTTAGTTGTAGTATCGTGTAAATAACTACGTATAAGCACTTGAAAAACCACAGCTGCTTTGAAATCACAGATAGACATTTGAATTTTATTTATATACTAGCAGCTGCCCGCAACTTCGTTTGCGTGGGAAGATTTTCCGCGTAAATCCCGACCCGGTGGGAATTCCGGGATAAAAAGCCTATGTGTTATTCCAGGATATCAACTATCTACTATACCAAATTTTATTAAAATCCATCCAGTAGGTCCCGAGATTAGCATGTACAAACAGACAGACTTTTTTATTCTTTTCCCGTGTTACCGTTTTTTAACCCACCTTATTATTATTATTTTTGTATAAAATTTAAATGTACAGACACACTTTTTATTATTTTATTATATGTATATATAGATATAGATAAGTATCATAGATGTGTAGATTTAATGGCAATATTAACTGTTTTCCGCATAATAAATAATACGATACTAAGAATAGACACAGCTCTGAGATTTCGAAATTGATGTCACGTTAGAGGATTGCTTCCTAGGCGACGACGGCGCGACGTCGCGGCGTGTTGTGTTCGCGCACCTCAAAGAGCAGTCAGAACTTCTGACTGCTCTTTGAGGTGCGCGTGGAACCCCATAATTACTTCTGACTCAGAAGTAATGATGGGGTCTGATAGAACCATTGCCTATTTGGGTTGTGGGAATGTTTTATCGAGGTACTGTGGCCCCAACGCAATGCCAACTGAAAGCACAGGATGGGTTTTTTAGTAAGTACTTTTAAATTTAGAAGTCTGATACTCCCTTCTCCACCCAGAGTGGAAAAAGTCTTTAAAAAGGCTTAGAAAACTACTAATTGTGATAAGACTACAGTCATCTTGGTACTATCAATATTTCACAATGAGAAGGCGTACACGTCTGTATACGCCTTCTGAAACATATTACCAATGATAACTTCAATTCTTACTTCTGAAATCGGGTGTTATAACTAACACCCGATTTCAGAAGTAAGATTTGCAGTTGATCAGGTACTTAAGTAGGGTTTGACTCTTAGATAAAATAAATAAGTAGATGTGGTCAACAGAAGAAATTATATCGGAACCGTGTGTCTCCAGTTAGGCGCTGGGCGGGGCAACAACTACACATGCAGTTTAATAAAATCAATAGATACGCACTCGCGCACACACCCGCATTTCCTAAATCAGAACGTACAATGTACAATCAATAATAAACCTTATTCCGTCAAACACAGCGTGTATTTACCATGCACCTTATTATTTACCCACACAACAACATCGGTCGCTATCGTTGTGCTGTGCAAAAGCAATTTATTTTACATATACGCTAGTGATTGACTAAATCGGAAAGTTATCGATTCTTCCATTTGTTATTGTACATTTTTTTTGGGCACCTGAAAATGAACCAAATAAAAAATGGCATGTCCAGAAAATATTATAATAACAATAAACATATTATTAAGAACATAACATTACATAATTATTATTAAGTACTACCTACTAAGTATTAAGTAGGGTATAGAACCGGGAAATCCCGGTCCCGAAAATCCCGGGATTTCCCGGTTCTTTTCAGTTACAGATAGAACCGGGAATTCAAAATGAGAACCGGGAATTTCAGGATTTTCGGTTCTCAAAAAAAAAATATTTTTAATTTATACACCTACATTTTAACATCTATTAAACTTTTACTCAAATTCTTTTAATACAAATAAAAAAAATTTACGAGAGTTATTTCTTCACTGTCTTTGTAAACGCGTCAACATTTTCGGATACAAGTGGATGACACTGACAGGGATCGCGCGGGGAGAGGGGTACCTGGCGGCAGTCATTTTATTGCCATACCTGCTGCCGCCCACGAGTCGATTTGTAATCTGCAATGTAAGTGGTTGGTTTGGTGTCGTGCGTGCCTGACTTGAAATGTTTCCTTCCATCAAAATATAACATCAAGTTGCTCTCGGTAAGTACTTAAGTAGATTATGCATTAATCATGCTTATTATGTGTTCGTATTGTACGTATATTTTTAAAATATGCTTCGTTTTAGCTCTGTAGCTGATAATTTTATTATTTTTAGGTTATATTTTGGGGTTTCTTGTTTGGTACTCGTAGGGTCAATGGTTGCAGTTGGGTTATAGAACTGGTGGTACACTTTTGTTTATGCTCATTTTAACAGTTTTTTACATACCGTTACGCAAAGTAGATATCTGTATAAATAAAAAATAATTGCTAAATGTGTTGCTAACGGAAAAACTCGAGAACGGCTGGCTGGACCGATTCGGCTAATCCTTTTTAGGGTTAATCGAGACTCCGTTACTGAGACTTCTGTCTGTCTGTCGGTCCGTCTGTCACCAGGTTGTATCTCATAAACTGTGATAGTTAGTTGAAATATTCACAGATGATGTATTTCTGTTGCCGCTATAACAACAAATACTAAAAAGCTGAATAAAATAAATATTTAAGGGGGCTTCCATACAACAAATGTGATTTTTTTGCTCGCTTTTGCTGGATGGATATTGATTGATAACAGCAACAGGTAGACGCTTGAAATATTCACAGAACATTGTGTTATATACTAAGTTTAAAAATAAATTATAAAATTAAAATAAAATTAATATTTAAGGGGGCTCCCATATAACAGACATGAATTTTTAGCCGTTTTTATAGATAATGGCAAGGAACCCTTCGTGTGCGATACATTTGTTGCTTATTGCACTTTCATATTTAGTTTCCTTTCTTAGTTTAGTTAACCTTATATTATTTTTGTTATAGGTTATGGATTTTGAAGAAGTTTGCAGCAAGTCAAATGATAAGTCATCGGTTTGGCACTATTTTCTTCGCGCTCGCGACAAAATGAGCGCCAAATGTAAAAAATGCCAAAGTATTTTAAAATGTGGTGGAGGAAGTACCGGTGGCTTGCAAAAACATTTGAAAAATCGACATCAAATAAGTCTGAAAGCTGTCGATACTTTAGCTGGTGAACCACACAGTGCTGTAATTCAGTCAACCAGTAAGGAGGAAGTACCAAAGAAAAAAGCAAAATTAACCGACTACTATGCATCCGAAACAAACCCACACATGGAACTTATGGTTTCTCGTATGGCTGCCTTGAATGGCTACTCTTTTCGGACTTTTATAGAATGTGAAGATCTAAGAAGATTATTTCAGAAATCAGGCCACGCGCTACCAAAAACTGCTGATACAATACAAAGTATTGTAGTCAAAGAAGCTGACAAAATAAAACAGCAATTAAAGATTGAAATACAAAAATTATTAAAAGAAGGTAAAAAATTTTCGATGTCTTTTGATGAGTGGACATCAATCCGGAACCGACGATATATCAGTTTGAATTTACACTCGAAGCATTTCTCCGGAGGCAAAAATTTTAAAAATCTTGGACTCATCAGGGTTTTTGGGTCCATGCCAGCAAAAAAATGCGTCGAAGAAATAAAACGCAAATTATATGAATTTGGCGTATCCCTTGAAACGGATATCATTGCCGAGGCTACAGATGGATGTAGTATGATGACAAAATTCGGCAAACTTTTGTCGTCTTATCATCAAAAATGCATTGCTCATGCTCTGCAGCTCGCCATAAATGATGTTTTTTACAAGAAAAGTGACATAGAAGACGAAGACCAAATAGATCTTCCTGAGACAGATTTCGAATCGATAGACGAAGATATGCCCCTGTCAGAATTGAGACGCCTATTTCATAGAGAGGAAGTTGCTTCAGATAACGATTCTGATGATGATACAGATGGTGCGGAGTTCTCATCAAATCCAACGACTTCTGTTTCCGAACGCCAACTTGAGTACCATGAAATAATTTTAAAAGTAAAAAAGGTTGTGAAACTATTTCGCAAATCGCCAACCAAAAATGACGAAGTGTTGCAGAAGTATGTAATTGCAGAGTTCAAAAAAGAATACTCACTGATTTGCGACTCAGTTACACGCTGGAGTAGCCTAGCTGATACGTTACAGCGATTCTTGAAACTGCGAAGTTGCATAGTAAAAGCGCTTATTGATTTAAAGTCGGAAGTAAGTTTTTCTGGGGAAGAATGGACAGAAATTGAGCAATTGCATGAAATACTGGACGTAATCAAGACTGTTTTAGAAGCATTATGCCGACGAGATGCGACATTATTAACAGCTGATATAGCGATTAAATTTGCTTTGAAAAAATTGGAAGAGAATAATAACACCCTGAGCAAAAAAATGTTGAAAGCTTTGAAGAAAAGATACGGCGAACGACGTCTAGTACAAGCAGCAACTCTAAGTTACTTGCAAAACCCCGACAAATATTTTTCGGAGAGAAATGATGAAGACAGTACAGTATTTTTGCGCCCAAACAGTGATGAAATGTGCAATAACATAGTAACACTCCTGAAACGCGTAAACCCTCCTCCTCCAACACCCCATGATTCATTATCAATTCAAAATGAAGAGGAAGACCATTCTGAGGTACAAATAAGTGGGTTATCATCAAACAAAGAAAAGCTAGACGCCGAGTTACAAAAGGCTACAAACCAGAAACGTAAGCTTGCCAATGAAGATGATCTCTATACTACTGTGAGATTCGAAATGGCACTTTTTGAGAACGGAGGCGATCGCGGGCGGTATTTATCTCAAGCATATGACCATCTTTCATCAATTCCACCTACCAGTGTCGAACCGGAGAGGATATTTTCCGCGGCTGGATTGCTGTGTAATAAAATTAGATCACGATTAAGTGACAAAAGTTTAGACTCACTCATATTCCTGAGAACCTATTACAATGAACAAAGAGCTCTTAAAAGTAAATAATTTGTATACCTATTGTTTGATTTAAAAGATTTTAAGATTTTTACTATTCAGTTAGAGTACAGTTTTTATTTTATTTGTATTGTTTATTAAAATGTAAAAAATACTTACTAACTAATGGATGAAGCTTAATTTATGTTACAGTAGCTATTTTTTTAACATACTTAACATACTAAAACTGATCTCATAAGATCTTGTTTTGTTACCACATGACTTTTTATATGTTAGATACTAAAGTGAACCATAAATATCCAAAGATTGTTAAGTTGTTTGTTTAGCATTTGTGTATGTAAAAAACACTAAAAAGCAAATTTAAGTCTAGACTGATTATAAACCTATAAAAGACTGTTGATTTTTATAAGATTAGATGAATAAATACTCTGCATTAAAGATATCTTATTATTTTTATTATTATATTCCTATTTTGCTATTTAATACATGTTATTACGTCAAAAAACTTAAAAAAATAAAAAAGTACCGAAAGTCCCGAAAATCCCGGTTTTTCCCGGTTCCTTTGAGGTACTGTCTCGAAAATCCCGGTTCTTCAAAACTGAACCGGTTCTCGATTCCCTAGTATTAAGGGCTACCCTGGCGCTTTCAACTTAAATCTTAATATTTAATTATTATAGTGATTAGGTCAAATAGAAGTTGATGTTAACTTACATTACGCTCTTGATCGGAACATACCAGCCGTATAGGTTGTATAGAATCCTGAAAAGTTGAATGACTGATTTTATGAATACCCTAAAACATGTGAATAGCTTTCAGTAATAAAATAAAATTTAACCCACTTCTGCAAAAATCAGTTGTACTCTTAATTTTGGAATTGTCCATTCAGGCTGGAACATTTCTGCGCTGAAGTGAACCGAGCATTTATGGTGCTATTTTTTGTAGGGTACCAGTTAGGTGGCATGCCTGTGGCATCAATCCAGTCCTTTTTATATTACCATCTTTTGGGAAGCTGAAAAGTACGAAAACCACTTATTTATCATTTATATACATCCTAAGCTACTTCTAAACGTCACCATATAATAAGCATCGCAATAATTACGTAACACACTATAAATCAAGATCTGAATGATTTTGACGTATATTGCTAATCCATTGCTACATATGTTTGAAATATTGGTCTGCTCAACAACGTAAATACCACAGTGAGTGTTGTTGATTTAGCATAATGAAACCGATTCCTACTGTAAGTGTGTTACGCAATTACCCCGCAGGTAATAGTTTAGTAGGTTATAATAGGTTTTTGTTATAAGAAAAATCCTAGTTAGTAGAGAAATTGTTAAATATATGAAAACAAACACACATCCATGCCTAACAAATAAATAGCATGAATATATTGACTTATTTTAAGCTAAATTCACAAATATATTATCTGAACCATGCCGATTATTATAACGCATTCGAAGCTTCAACGGAAGTAAAATACAAAAACCATAAAAAAATAAAGAAACAGCAACATAGGATAAGGCATAACATACGATAATTCTAAACCGAAAAACACCACCGATTATTAACCTAAAATTAAAGTAACTTACTTTACGAATATTGGTTACGCATTTCTCTACTACTCTGTAAAAAATCAAAATACGTTAAAAAACATTATTTACACCGGGCTAAAACGGTTGAGAGATTGAAAAATAAACTATTGTAGCGACAGCGACCGTCGGAACTCCTTACGCATGCTGCGGGCGTAAAATAAATTGTTTATTATTTTTTTTTGTACACTTGACATTTCAACGTATTTTTATTTCTGTCATCTCATGTGAAATAAAAGTTAAACATATTTTCTTAGAGGTTTCCGTATGTTATAAAAAACTTTTTACCAAAAAATTAAAGACTCCCAAAAAACACTGCAAAGTGAAAAATAACTTTAATTTCAGTAGTTGGTGTCTTTAGTTTTGTATTTTCGTTTTTGGCACCGACTTCCGAAATTAAAGTTATTTTTCATTTTGCAGTGTTTTTTGGGAGTCGGTTTAATTTTTTGGTAAAAAGTTTTTATTTCACTCTTTTTAGTTGGTCGATTTTTGATTTACCTAGTTACAAGAGCCTAAATGTCAACTACTTATATTCATTTACAAAATATTGCTTTTCCCAATGTTGGACTGTTATTTGTTGAGGAGTTCTCCTGGTAGTTCACCATCAGCTTCACTTTACCATATGCATTATGACGAGCATATTGTGCTTAATAACCACATTCAAGTAATCGAAGCGGAACACATGAACTACTTATTATTCCTACTTATATATTGAGTAGTTCCAGTGGCCATCGGTGGTCTTCATCATCAGGTCTACTTCACAAATGGTGCTTTTCGAATGCAACTACACACAAGTTACTATAAAAATACTCAAATCACTATAGGTGTGCCTATAATATTTGAAGAGTTCCCTCGATTTCTCCAGGATCCCGTCATCAGATCCTGACTTGGTGACAATGGGACCAATTTCAAAGTAGGTATACCCTTTCAAACAAAAAAAGAATTTTCCAAATCAGTTCAGCCGTCTCCGAGTAATCGGTGATCATACATAAAAAAATAATAATAATATACGCGTCGAATTGATAACCTCCTCCTTTTTTGTCGTCAGTTGAAAAACCCCTAAACTATAATAGCAATATTTCATTCGTCAATCGACATTGCTATCGATAGCCTTCATTAGTGGATCTGCACAAGCACATCACTAATTCGTCGCAAGAAGTGGCGGCCTCACTACGCGATGAATCCGCGTAATACAGTTTCGTATGTTATTTTTACATTGCTTGTCCAGTAACTTAGTGACGAACTCAGGTAGTGGTTAAGGAGCAATGTATTTATAGCAAAAGTAGTACAGTCGTTCTGATATTTGAAAACAAAAATAACATAGTAAAACCAAGAAATATTTTACGATTTATTGTTTTTCATGATTTTAAAGACAAATATTGTAAAATACTTGTACTTACATATGGTAAGTGATTCCATGATTCACATAGTTTTGATTTTGGCTTCGGTTTTTACAAGATACCACAGAACAACTCGGCATTCATATATGTTATCACGATCGCCGTCGAAAGCGCACTAGTTCGCAGAGACGGCCACTTGCCTGTGACATGAGCCCTGTGGCCATGTCGCGCGGACACCGATACGCCCCCTTACCACTTCTCCTATATTTTTGATTTCTGTGGTTTGACTCCTGCCGGGGATGCGGCAATGTTCTAGAATACAGTGACCTCGAAAAGTTAGGGCAACTGAAGAGAGAGAGTAGGTTTTTAGTCAGTAGAAGTCTGATACTCCCTTCGACTCCACACAGAGCGGGTGACTCGTCTCATTTGACGATTTCCCCCCTAAAAATATAAATAATTTAAATTCGTTCCAAATTTCAAAAACTGAATTTAGAAACTATTATCCCAGGGTCTATTATGTATTGTAGGCGCCCACTAGGGGGCCGTTGCCTGCCGGGGTTGCGGAATTGTTCAAAAGAGTTACCGGCCTCGGAACACAAAGTGCATATTACGGTACACGGATGGGTTTTAGTCAGTAAAAGTCTGACATACCCTCCCGCTTCGCCCATTACGGGAAAAAGTCATAGAATGATTCCCACCTTAAAAAAAAAATAGGTGTATTATGTAGGCATCGAAGAAATGCTTAAGCCAAGGAAGACACATCGAAAGAAAGAGAACGACTGCGGCCAATACCTCTCTTTCCGCTTTATCTGTGGAACTCTTCCACTCCTCAATTACCCATCGCGAAAAACAATAAGTGGCCATGGGATACTTTTTGTGTTGTTTATGTATTAAAACATGCTAATTAATATACGATCAATATACTTAATAAGATCAAAAACATACTACACAAACCATCGAGGGTTTATGCGCGGTATGCTGTCCGCGGCAACTCGATGCCTTAGGTACTGACATTTTAAAAGAGAAAAAAGTATCTCTTTAGAACTTGTGTAAGTATCTTTAGAACTTAATATTTTTACAGGCAAGTGGTTCATATAGTTTAATTATTCCTTCAAAATCTGCTGCCGTTATTCAATTCCCAATTCCTGAGCCAAAGATTGCAGATGTTGGAGTCGCGTCGCAACGTCAACTTTAAAGCTATTGTAGTGGGAGTACCGACTTGTCTCCTGAACCTCGTCAAGTTAGAAGACTTTTGGCCACAGGATGTGTAATTATGCTGCGATACTATGCACAAATCTGGGATTCCTAACGTGCAAAAGCGTGCAAAATTTATTGCTAGCTCTCTGGGTAGCGAAAACCGATCTCAACAGTCGTCATATATTTTTGTCAATATATATTAAGCGACATGTTTAACATAAATATACATAAACATAATACTAACAGTAAAAACAGAATGGAAATCCATTGAACAACCAACCAGCTCGAACAATTTTAGACGAATATAACTGTCTCTCTCTCGCGAAAACGCAATTTTTTACCGTAGCTGTATGAGCGTTATATATATATGTAATTAGACGTCAAAATCTATGTTGAACTTCTTGTTCTAATCAACTTTATAGCTTTATAAATTTGACAGTAAAGAAGATATAAAAAAAAATCGTAATCGCTCACTACACTTAATCAGTTATTTATTAAGCAAATATAAAATACACATTCTCTATTGGATAGGAAACTTACAGTACTTCAGTACTTTCATGTCTTTTTTATTGTTCGTGACAGGCTTGCGTTTGACCACCATGTAACCTGATGGTAAGCGATGATATGGTCGAAGATAAAGCACGCCTGCCTAACTCTTGACTGCGGAACTCTTGACTTAAGACCCCCAGGCTATAGCTATCAGGAAACACCTATTCCGGCAGGTAATTCCACTCCTTAGCCGTCCGCACTATGAAAGTATTCCCAAAACGTTTTATGCGTATGGGTCCACCATGTAACGATGGCACATCGCTTTCCGTCTTGTAGTCTATGTGTATACGCGATCCTAGAAGATTCTGTACTCAAATACTAAGATGATAAGGTTGCATTAGTCCACAAGACACAATGATCGAACGACTACCAATATCTCCCACGTTTTTATTCCGTTACATAAGACGGGCATAACCTGTTCTGTGCGAGTTATATAACTGGCAACACTTGTCGTTTCTTGTCTGTGGAATAAACCTCTAACTCTATGGAATATATCGTGAGATGCGATGCAGATATTGACATCATTGCCGTTTTCTTTGTTATTATCTGGGCCGTCAAGATACAGGCTGTGCCTAGTTTAGGGCCCACGGTTACTTCTATTGTTTTCAGTATGTGTGCATACTCTATTTATTCTCTTTTTTAGGGTTCCGTAGTCGAATGGCAAAAAACGGGACCCTTATAGTTTCGACATGTCTGTCCGTCTGTCTGTCTGTCTGTCTGTCTGTCTGTCTGTCCGTCCGTATGTCACAGCCATTTTATTCCGAAACTATTAGGACTATACATGTAAATCTTGACAGGTAGATGTATTCTGTGAACCGCTTTCCGATTTTAAGAGAAAATTTAAAAAATATTTAAAATAAAGGGGGCTCCTCATACATGGAACTGAAACTGAAAATATTTTTTTTCATGGAACCTATACGTGTGTGGTATCTATAGACAGGTCTTTAAAAATTATATTAAGGTTTTTAAAATTACTTTTTCATATAGTTAATCGTTTAAAAGATATACGCTTCCAAAGTGGTAAAATGTGTGTCCTCCCCCTCTAACTTCTATAATAATGAAGTGAAAAATCTAAAAAAACCATATGTTAAGATCTTAATGTAAACTTTCAACCAAAATTGGTTTGACCGAGATAGAGTCAGCAGTTTTTGAGATACAGTATATTTTCTAAAACCGCAAATATAACTTTGTAATTCATACAAATACTATGAAAAACAAAGTTATTTGGCGTAGTTGTAAAATTTGTAAATGAGCTAGTTTTAAGAAAATTGTAAGGTTTTTGATTTTTTTTTTCAAATAAATATATTAAGTATATTATATTTATTATAGTTACCGTAAAACGCTGCAACTTTGCCAACTAAGCCCAACTTTGCCTATTTCGTTTAATGAACTATATTTCGCGTTTGCTTCGTTTTTTCTTATTTTCTACCATTTGGTAGTGATTTTACATTATTAGGGTAACATATTTTTCATTTTTTGTAATGGTAACTTCATTGTTATTCCGTTAATTGTTCGACAAACACCGGTGCGAGTGAGTGAAAATTTTTAGTGTCTTGTAACTTTTGAAGTTTTAGCTAAAGAAAAGGTGTTTTCGTGCAGCTATAACATTCCAGGGTAAGAAAATACTATCTACTTTCCGTATTACTCGATATTTTTGTTAAAAGGACACCATTTCATTAAAATAACTTAGCAGGCAATGTTGTGCACAGTTTTGAAAACTTGAGTGACACAACTTTGCCTGGGTCTAGGGATGTCACTAGTCGGATTTTAATAATGATATATTTTTACTATCTAAATGTTGTATTAGCATGAAATTTACACAGCTTCAAACCCGGTCAAATCGACACGTAAGCGCTTGCATGCACTAAATTCCCTTCGTTTTACGATATTTTATTGCATAAATTGTTAATGTTCCGAAGTCGGGTGAAGACACTGACTCCTGTATAAACTCAAATATTCTGTGGAAAAGCCACTTTTTTTAATTTTTTTATTAGTAATTACGAGTCAGTATTGCTAAAAAGCATTATATTTGTGATTTTTACTCATAAGTGGAATTTGGTTTTATTTTTGAAAAAAGTGAATAAAAGTTTAAGAAAATAATCCGTATTTTTTTTGGACAACCCTTGTTTCAACGACATTTTTGTATGAAAAGTTTGTGGTACTGTTAGGTATGCGAACACAAGTAAAACGACGGATAGCTGGTAGCACACTGGGTTTATTTGGCAAGCGACACAACTTATATAGCGAACATGAATCTACCCTCGCTTACTAATAATTATACATAACAATCCTCCCCATAGCTTGACAAAATAAACATATATTTATATACAATAAGATTTTAGCTAGTAAAACTGTTTATAATCGACCCTAGGTACAGTTCGCAGTTTTCTTCCATCACTGAGTTGCCTTTCGGGTTGTGGGGTCTGACCTGAACTCGCCTCCACGAGAGCTTCATCACCAGTCCCTTCTGTTGCCTCATAGAAATCGTCTTCTTCCTCTTTTGACTTGTTAGCCGGTGTTTCTGTATCCACTGTATCATTTCTCTCCTCTCTTGTGTCTGACGTCTTATTGTCCACTGGGGTTGTTGGGTTTGGTGGTGAACTTTCTTGTGGAGTGATGTCTTCAACTTCAATATGGCAGTCCTCTATCCCATGGGAAACTCTTGCTGTACCTTTATACGATATTAATTGATTTTTGTGTTTTTTTAAATTACACGAAGTTATACAATCCTTAACTATATATACTACTCTTCCGCATCTTTTAATTACTACACCTTTATTCCATGACCCTTGCTTATTTATGTTGTTTTTTTTATATAATACAAAGTCTCCAGACTTAAAATATTTACTGGCTTTGTAATCATTTAACACCTTAGACTGCAAACACTGTTTATTTTCGACGTTCCGAGTGAGAGTGACAGATGCCGTTGAAGATGAATTAGGTTTAATTAAATCTAATCGCGATCGCAGCTTATGACCGAATACTAACTGGGCAGGTGAACAGCCCGTTGCCGAATGGACAGAATTTCGGTAATCAAATAGATATTTACATAACTTGTTGTTCAATCCCTTGGTATTGGTAGTACTTAATATGCAAGATTTAATCCCCTTTTTTACTACTTTCACATAGCTTTCTGCCTGGCCATTACTGGCCGGGTGATAAGCCGGTGACGTCACATGCGATATTCCGTTTGATGTACAAAACATTCTGAATTCCGAAGAGGTGAACTGCGTGCCATTATCACTGACTATAGTATGCGGTAAGCCGAATCTGGCCATGTATTCATACATTTTACTAATGAGCGAACATGATGACGTACTTGTCCCCATATCATACGCTTCTACCCACTTTGAGTGCGCATCTACAATTACTAAATATGAACGATTATGAATGGGGCCGAGAAAGTCAATGTGAATACGATAGAACGCTTGCGGTGCGTGTGGCCATAGCGCTAGCGGCGCACGCGCTGGTAACTGTCTCAACTGTAAACAAACCTCACAATTTGCAATCATTTTTTCTACCGCGTTATCTATACCCGGAAACCAGAACCTACTGCGCGCTTCAGCTTTCGTTTTCACTATTCCTAAATGTGATTTATGAAGTTCAGATAATAATTTAGTTCTAAGTGTTTCAGGTATTACTACTTTATGTCCTCGCATAATACAACCGCTTTCATATGACAACTGGGTTTTACATAAAAAATAAGGTTTTATTGATATATCTGATAATCGCTCGGGCCACCCCTTATTTATATATGATAAAACTTTATTTAATACTGCATCTTTAATTGTTTCATTATGAATTTCACTACGCGTAACGGGTAAACTGCCATCGATAACGAAATTAACATACGACGCGCGATCTTCTACCGGCACTAAACTATCGTCGGTTTCGTAGCCGCACCCGCCTGTTAGCGTCGTTAACTCGCAGTCGGGTAGACTGGCGCGTGACAAATAATCTGCGCTGTTGTCGGCGCTGCGTATGTACTCAATGCAGTAATTATAGCCACTGAGAAACATCGCGTAACGCTGCAGCCTATTCGCGGAAACCTCTGGAATACCACGGTAGGGGCCAAAAATTGATAAAAGAGGCTTGTGATCTGTGCGAAGTATGAACGGGATCGCCCTCCCGTATAAATATTGGTGGAAACGTCTCACACCGAATATAATTGCCGTTGCCTCTTTTTGTAGTTGTGAGTATCGCTTCTCTGCGGAATTCAGTGTACGAGAGGCGAACGAAACTGGGCGTTCCACCCCATCGGTACCTATTTGAGATAAAATAGCGCCTAAGCCACTGGGCGATGCGTCAACCGTTAATATTATTTTTGCATTCTGATCAAAATGTGCCAGAACCTGATTTGAAGCTAAACATTGCTTAATTGCATTGAATGCCAGGTCATGTGTGGCTTCCCACTTCCATTTATTGTCTTTTTGCAATAATGAATAAAGCGGTGTCAATATTGATGACGCATTAGGGACGAAGTTTCTATAATAATTAACTAATCCTAGAAACGACTGTAACTGATTCACGTTTGTCGGTGTGGGCGCCTCAACGATTGCTTGGACCTTTTGTTTTGATTTACTTAAGCCATTCTTATCTATAGTATAGCCTAAATATTCTATTTGATTCTCAAAAAACACACACTTATCTTTACGAAGCGTTAGGCCTGCATCTTGCAGTCTTTGTAACACCGCGCTCAATCGCTCTAAATGTTGTTCTTTTGTATTCCCTGTTATACAAATATCGTCAAGCATGCACATAACACCGTCTAACCCTGATAATAAACATTCCATTGCCCGTTGGAAAATAGCGGGTGCGCTCGCGAGACCAAACACTAGCCGCGTATATACGAACAGCCCACGATGAGTATTAATGCATGTTACATTTTGAGACGCCTCGTCTAGGACAAATTGTGAATATGCTTGCGTCAAATCTAACTTGCTGAACTGCTGTCCCCCATGTAGTTTAGTAAACAGTTCTTGTGCCGTTGGTAACGGATACTGGTCGACAACTAGCTGCTTGTTTACGCTTACAGAATAATCTACGCACAACCTAATTGAACCATCTCGCTTTAATATGGGGACAATAGGCGATGCGTAATTAGAGTGCTGAACCGGTTTAAGTACTCCTATACGTACCAAACGGTCGAGCTCCTTGTTTATCTTATCTTTAAGTGCAAATGCTATAGGTCGGGCTTTGAAAAAAACCGGTTTCGCGTCATCTTTTAATTGTAGTTTTATTTTATACTTTGTAAAAATACCTAATTCGTCTGAGAAAACAGATGGATATTGTACTTTCAACTGTTCGGCAATATTATTTGCCTGACAATAATTCACTTGCAGCATTTGTAACCTGAACAAACAAATAAAATCTCTGCCTACGATTGGGGGTCCCCCATCACGAATGACTCGCACATTAACTACGTGTGTTTTGCCTAAATACGTAATTGGTAGTTTCACTATTCCTAGACAGTTTATAATACGACCTGTATACGTAAATAATCGATCCGACGTTGATAATAACGGAAATACTTCAAAATATGTTTTGTACACTTTCTCGGAAATCGCTGTGACTGCTGATCCGGTATCGACTTCAAACTTTAGATTAATATTTTGTATCGAAACGATTATCGTCATGGGTTCGCCGTTACGTGAACATATTTTTTTAATCTTACCGTCATCGTCAGTCTCACTCGACCCGCCAGCGCCAGTACCTACGTAATTTATTTTTTTGCACATTCTACGTAAATGTCCTTTAACGTTGCACTTTTTGCATGTATAGTTAGCAAACCGACACTGAGACGTTTTATGATTTTTATAACCGCACACGGAACACTTTTCTTTATCACTGGGTTCGTTTTTGGTGGCGATCTTGAACAGCGCCTCGCTCGACGGTGGCGCCTGCGCCAACACCGATGATGCTGCTGCTCCCTTCCGTGCACTGCGCACGCTCTCCGCCAAATCCACTGCTTTTGCCAATGTTAAATCTTGAAGGTCACGCGCGAAAAGTTTGTCCTTCTCCGGTCCCGGCAGCATACCCATAACAAACCGGTCACGCAGCGCCTCTTCTACATTCAGAAATCCGCAATGTGTAGTGAGGCCACGAAGCCTCGCAGCCCACTGGACGTATGTTTCTTCCAGACCTTGAGTTGCAGCATAGAAATTATACCGCTCACCAAATCCGCATTTCTTTGGTGTAAAATGCCTGTCGAGAAGTGTGAGAATGTCTTCGTATGGCGTCTGCGTCAGCTCCTTAGGCAATGCCAAATCGGCCGCTAGTTTGTAAGTGCTGTCAGTGAGTGCACTCAGCAATATTGCCCGTCTTTTCACTCCCTTTGGATCCTGTACACTGTCAATATCGTTGGCAATGTACCACTGCAACATACGTTGTTTATAGTTTTGCCACGTATGGATAGTATGGTCAAAACTCGAGAAAATTCCAAAGTGTGACATTTTTTTTTTACTTTACTTAATCGCGGGTAAGTACTCGTCGCCACTGTTAGGTATGCGAACACAAGTAAAACGACGGATAGCTGGTAGCACACTGGGTTTATTTGGCAAGCGACACAACTTATATAGCGAACATGAATCTACCCTCGCTTACTAATAATTATACATAACAGGTACCTGCTACAACATTGCCTATCAGCATTAAAAAAATATTCAATACCGTCATGGTAATAATATAACTGCCGGGGACAAGCACGTGTCTCTTGTACACGGAAAAAAAATACTAAAAAGATCAACAATATATTTATTGAGATATCCTTCTAGGCAAAGTTGTGTCTTTTACCTACAACTTTGCCTACGACTTTGGGTGTTTGTAATTCTGAAAAACGGCGTGATTTAAATAGATTTGGGTTCTACCTGGCAAAGCATAAGGTCTGTTTTCCATCTGAAAGTCTGTAAAAGCCGCAATAATAAACAGGTTCAGAGATACGAACAAAAAACGTCAAAATCCGGGCAAAGTTACAGCATTTTACGGTACTACGGAACCCTTCATGGGCGAGTCCGACTCGCACTTGGCCAATTTTTTTCTTCAATAATTTGTGTGAAAGTCAAAAAGAAATATTGACTTACTGAACCATTGAATTGGGTTTTCCATTCCCGTCTCACTAGTTTAGCTGTAAATGACAAAAATACGTGGAAAAGGGTTATTTATAACCGGTTTCCAAAATTTAATACCACTTCAATTCATTTAATTAAAGTAATGTTATAGGCAGATAATGCTGCCTCTCCAACAAGGGCCTGACACCATTATCAGCCTAGCCTTTTCCAACTATGCTGAGGGCGGCTTGCACTCTAATGGAATACAGCTGAGTTTCAGCATTTTACGAGGAAAGAGTGCCTATCTGACCTGATAAACTGAAATTGAAAAACATTTATCCAGAGATAAACACACACAACAACGTACAGACGCCAGCGCATCAACCTACCCCAATCTGTCAAATTTCTGTAATAGATTTTCAACTTTATCACAAAAGCAGAAGGTTCATGTTCGACTAGGAAAATATGACAGATTAGGCTAGGTTGATATGCTGGCGTCTGTACAATGGAAAATTACAAACAAAAAAAAAAAGCACTAAAAGTTTCGCTCAGCGAAAGACACCCAGCTCTGGTTTTCAGATAGATATCGCTCGTCAAGATAGAAGTTACCCATCCAAGGATGGCATATCACACCTGATGTTAAGTGATGATGTGGTCGAAAAGGGAGCACGCTTACCTAGAAGTAACCTATTCAGTCTTGACTTGAAGGTTATAGCTATCGGGAAACAGACTCCGGCAGGGAATTATAGAATTACGTTATTGGTAGTGGCACATGATACATTTCACAATCTTCTTGGTCTTTTCCTAACTATATTGAGGTCAGATCCCAAGTTAACCCGATGTAGATGCGTATTAGGGTTGGACATTGAGCGACTGAATATCTGACAACTAAGTAAAACGATATCCCTTGGAATCTCGTGTCCGATTTTTTGGCTTCTGACTGTCAAAGGCCCGTATTGACTGTCAAATATGTACAAATGACAGCCGGGTCCAACGACTTCACGTGCTTTCCGAGTCATGATGGAATCTCGGTATGTTAAATAGATGATCACCTATTGGAACCCACACGGGATGCGGGAATTTTCTAACGAGATACCGCCACTCTGGAACTAAAGGGCAGCTGAAGGAGCAGGGTGGGTTTTTAGTCAGTAGAAGTCTGACACTCCCTTCCGCCACCCAGAGCGGGAGAAGTCATTCAATGATTTTCCCAACCAGGAAAAAAAGATAGCCACCCATCCTTGATCGGACTTCGGCTAGTTATTATTTAGCAACAAGTTTCTCTACATTTATTGATTTAGGTATTTAATGCATTTATTTACGTTATTCCGAGAGATCAAAATCCTCGGATATAAATAAGTGTCTAATCAGGGACGCATGGGTCAGTGACTCGAACCGGTTGGTGATGGAATGTCCAGAACCTCATAATATTATAGCTGCCTCTTAGAATAACAACGCATAGAAGAGGCGTCTAGAACAAAACACGAGCGATTTCGTGTGTCCACTTTATTTTCTTTGTGTGCGTGAGCCGAATGTGTCTACGTTCTTCAAACGCACACAAATATAGATTTCAGTGATACCATTACCAGTACCATAACCACAAAAATGGGAAAACGCACTATTATGTTGCTGGTTCAAATCAAGTATTTTATGTTATGAAACTAAATAAGATGATGTTTTTTCATGTAATATGACTTATATGACATATATTTACGGAAGGTAAACGAAATGAGATATCCAGTATTGCGTTTAGAATGTTTGATGTGTAATGTGTTATAATGATATTATAGAAATGTATTAATTGCTTGAAAAATCTCGTTTGATATCAATCAAAAGTATGTGTTGTATTTATGAAATAGAAAAATATTATTGAGAACATTACTTAAATGAAAAAAATCTTAATCAATAATATTGTCATCTTTATGATGCCACTCTTCGAACTAACAGTAACTTTTAGTTATAAGACACTGTAGGTAGTAGCTGTAAATAAATATAGTTTAGTTTGACGCATACATAATTGCCGCCAAAACTATATTTGGCTAAACTTTCCTTTATGGCCCGTTGAGTTGGAAGTTCATAGTTTTACTGTAAATAGTACTCATAAATAGAAAGCTTTTTACGAATTGTTAAGTTGCGCAAATTCACTGTTTACGAGATATAAGTTTTTAAAGTTTCGTTTAATACTGAAAAATAGCACGCCATTTGCAAATTTTTAGGTTGTTTATTGTCATGGTAGACGTCAAAGTTGACATTTCACGTTCCATTGACAGAAGAAGTGTATTTTGTTCAATTTTATGCCATATTTTTACGTAAAAATAATTTTATTTTCACATATTCACGTATTAAATTTGGTGTGTTATTATGGTGAACGCAGACCTAGCCGCACCGCAGTCTCTACAGTCCCCGCAGTCATCGCTTTTTGTTAATGGCCTCGCACATCTATCCGCGCCGCAGTCGCTGCAGTCGTTCCCGTCAGTGTTGCCAGATTTTTGAAAGCATTATCTATCCGAAGATTTAAAAAATCTGTATAAAATCTGTATTTGGTATTGGTATTTTGCTCTTTTGTGTAATTTTATCTGTAGGTGCTATAATAGGGAATAAGCAAGTAATTATTTATACGAGAATAAGTAATTTAATTATAAACCGTTGACAGAGATTCTCTGTCTACTTTATAACTCTGGCAACACTGCGCGCCGTGGATGCGAATGACGTCATCCGCGCTGCGTGCGGGTGACGTCATCAGCTGTGGCTAGGGGAGTTCGGTCGTTTCAGGGACTGCAGCGACTGCGGCGCGGGTGTGCGAGGTTGCATAGAACTTCATATAAAGAATTCGAATGCAAAGACTGCGGCGCGTGCGGCGCGGCTAGGTCTGCGTTCACCATTAGTGGGCATTATAGCTGTGTTGTATTATGTAATTGCGTTGACGTTTTTACACAAAAATATTACGAATTTTTGTTTACACTGTGGAACGGAAAGTGAAGTGTGATAATAATGTGAAAGTGAAATATAATATTTAAAGTTTCCATACAAATTGGGAAATAGTACGCAATATATGATAAATAATATTCATGGTAGTTCCAACCGTTACTAGGAGAAGTTAGGATGCAATAGCGAGCAAAGCGAGCTCGGGACTTGGGGCAACCCGACTCGGACAGATTAGGTTAGAAGGGGATGGCCGGGTCTAGTGAGCGTGCGCAGCGAGCGAACAGACCCGGCCATCACCTTCGTGGTTATTTTTTTTTTAAACCATTGAGTCCCGCGAAGCGGGGCTCCGACTACACCTTTTAGCCAACTTTTGAGTTTTTTGAAAACCTTTTTGTTGGAGGAGAGGAGCACCTCCTGCCCCGTCACTCCACTCCCGCTGCCTTCCTCCTGCCAAACAATACTAAATTTTTCCGAAATTTTTATTCTAACCTAAAAACTTTAACCATGGATATCACTATAACCATGGGTTTGCGCGGGGGGGGGATGGTACAGGGGAGTAGCACTACTCCCCCCCCACCCCTTCCCTCCCACCCCGACCCAAAAATCGACGGGCCATAAAGGAAAGTTTTACCCTATATTTTTTTAAACAAAAATAAGCACAAATTAAAGAAATCAATATGGGTATTTTTTTCCTCACGGATAGCAACATTGAATTGTGATAATTTAGGTTATTAGAATTTTTGTTTGATGGTCGATTTACTTAAATATAATGTATAAAATGTAAGTATTTACTTGTGAAATGTAATTTAATTACACGTTTTTTGTTTTCCTGAAGGACTATGACATCCCTTTACTCTACAAACGGTCGTTTTAAATTATTTACTCGCGAGCTCTGTTCGGCAGAATGTGACCTTGAATACTGACGGCTCGTCGAGCAAAGTTAGCCAAAAATGGCTAAGTTTTAGTTGCCTCACTTTTTGCACTCGTACTATCCTTCTATGCGTTGTTATTCTAAGAGCTGCCTCTTTCACAACCCCTCCTAATGTATATTGGTCTCTTTCACTCATGACGTCAATAAGCGGGAAGTTATGGTCGGTTTTTTTTATTGACACGATTTTGTTTTTATTAAAGGGCTACCACAATTAACGAGTCGGTTCGAAAAGTTGGTTAATAAATGTTTTAATAATAATAATAGTTCTGAATGATTTCGGTCATGGCGGCCAATATCAGCGGATATTAGCCAGCGGTAAAGCTGTAGCAAACCGTATGAATTCGGTACTGAGCATAGATAAAATAATATTTCTATGGTACTGAGTAACGGGTGCTCAATCAAGTACCGAGTAACGGGTGCTCAATCAAGTACCGAGTAACGAACGTTACTCACGAATGCAATTCGTTACACGCATATTTCGTATTTTGGGTACAACTGTTTCAGTTCGTGCAGGTAACGTTGATGCGTATGTGTGTTAGAAGTGCGCTGCTTTACGCATGCGCGCGCAATCGCGCATGCAGGCAGTAGATTCCGTGTAGTTGTAACATTTACCTTTTGAATCAAACTAACTAAGACTAACTTTACACAATTCAAGTTCAAAAATGCACCTTATTCAGCTAGTTATATAACGTATAAACATGTTTCCTACAAATTACGAATGATGCGATGCGACGTCGCGATGTCATACCATACGAATACGCATTCGCAATACGACTCGATGCGTGCGTTGCTCTAGGCTGTGTGAGGTATCAAAAGTAACGAGTAACGATACGATAGTAACGAGTACTAACTGTAATAGTAACTAATACATACGGGTACGATTTATTTCGTTACTTTTACACCTTTAGCCAGCAGCGGAGGAGCATTTTCTGTTTCTTTACCCTCATAGTCCGATGGGACAGCAACCCGTCATGACCGGAAAGAGAGACGTAACGTAACTTAACGTGCTTTTCGAGGCACGGAGGTCTCACAACGCCAGCTGCCAAACTCTGGAATACTACTGAGGATTGTTCTAAAAGAAAAACATTATAATACATTTTGGCCGACGCTGAGTAACAAGTTTCGTGTTCGAGTCACTCAACAGTCGCGCTTGCCAATGACTAAATCAACGAGGGCAGTCAATAACTGCCTTATTAAGTTAAATCGAAGTTGTATGAACTACGAAGCCAGGGCGGGTCGCTAGTTTAAAATAAAAAAAATTGTTTATGTCCTCAATGACGTCAAACCATGGGACCTGTTCGACAAAAAGTGAAACAAACGCTTATAAACCGGACCATTTTTTTATATGGTAGCCCGGACGACTGACTAGTTTATTTTATTACCGTTGCAGGTGGCGCTACTTGATACATACGTTGACGTTTATTTGATACTTGCCTTGTGTCAAAAAATATACGTCAACGTATTTTATTTTTATTCGTGTTGGTTACGTTTTACTTATTGTTTTAAAAAAGTACAGGTTTAAGGTTATTTTCTTACTATATCGTTGAGTATTTTTTGTCATAACTGGTATTAGTTGGTTGACCCTTTAGTTGATCGGGTTACCGTTTGAGGCAGGTAGTATTTAAGATATTTTGTATTTTGTAAAATAAATAAAAACAATTTTTTTTTATTGAAAATAGATTCGCGTTTGACCACCATCTCACCTGATGGTAAGTGCCACTAGCCAAATAAAAGGCACATATAAAAATAAATCTTAATACTCTTCTTTATTTATCTTTTAAAATAAAACTTTGCTAAACACTAGTCAATTCAGCTGACCCAGAATAACTATCTGTAAACCTTGTTCCGGTGCGGATATCGAACTCGCGACACGCAGCTTAACCACTGCGCCCATCGTGTCTTCTTGCCAATCAGCAAATTCAGCAAACAAGTTGGGAATCCTAGCAAATGTAAGACGGTACTTCACACCGAAAGGCTTGCACTAACAGAATGGGTCTAGTGTTGCCCAAACGAAAGTCTCGCAAGAGTCTTGCAATTAGCGATTATCCTATTGCTATTTATTAAACGGTAGTTGAGATCTCAGAACAATGTAACAGAGGAGACTCTCGTTTGGGCAACACTAAATGGGTCTACTCAAATCTGTGGGTCTTTCCTCAAAAGGCCATTTTTTAGACTAATCTACATAATCTTCATAAACGATTGTGAATATGTGAACTATGTAGGTTATTTTATTCCAGTTAAACATGATTGTCTGGCAGTTTGAGTGCTTTTGCGGCCTACCCAAGCATCCTTAGCTTGGTATTGTTCGTCAAATCGTTAAGCTCCTTGTTCTAAGTTGAGCTATACGTCATTTGACAAATGCTTGCACTGTATGGACAGGCCCACTCAAATCTGTGAGCATCTTTCTTCAAAAGATTGCCTCAGACTGAAACCTACAAGGTTCCTATATAATTAAACCGTATAGATTGTATGAACTTTAAAAGAGACGGACCCCTGAGTTCGTTTCGGTGTTTCTTCTCAGGGTAGTCAGTTAGGAAACACTGGCATCATCTAGTTAATATTTCCGAAAAAAATGACGTGTAAAAGTGTTATTTATTAACCAATTTGCAAAATAAAGATCATTTATCATGAAACAGCTGCTCAATCAAGCTCAAGTTCGATCGTGTATGTTTGATTGCTCTCATCTTTGGGACGAATCAGTCAAATATCAACTGGACGCACTCGACTCTATCGAGAAACGGGCCAAGAAAGTCATTGTAATGATGCCCTGGTCGAGTCAAAAGTACCTGTCACGAATGTAAAAGATGTGCAAATGACAGCCGAAGAAGAAGAAGAAGAAGACCGACCCGTGCGGCTTTTATTGTTTAGGCACGTTATTAAATTGGGGAAGATATAAAATAAAAATAAAAAATATTTATTGAAAAAACCAGTTTTCGTAAAACATAGCATAGTGATTGGAGCTTCCTTTTAGACAAATAATATCTGTATTATATTAGGAGACTCCGCTCTTCCATAACTAAAACTAAACATTATAGGTACTGCTTAGATACAATTAAGAATTAACTTAATTAAATTTGAAATAGAAGAAAACTATTAAACATTGTAAAAGGAACTTAAAAGAAAAAAAAGTGAAAATTTGTGAATGTGTGTGTTGAGTAGTAATGTGGCGATGTGTGTGTGTGTTTGAGTAGTGACAACGACAATCAACTGATTAGAAGAGCCGAGAAGTAATCTTAACATAGTATAAAGCAAAGTCGCTTCCCTGTGTCTGTCCCTATGTATGCTTAAATCTTTAAAACTACGCAACGGATTTTGATGCAGTTTCTTTCAATAGAAAGAGTGATTCAATAGGAAGGTTTTAAAGTATATAACATGCATAATATAGTAGAGGAACACTGATAATTTTTGAGGCACGGCGCGCATGCCTATGTTGCTTAGATTTGAGCGTTGAATGTTTTTCCCATGGTAAATTATGTGTCGCACTTTCAAGAGTAATTACTAAAGAGAACATGTATGTCGAATGACAAAAAGGCTGTCAACGATAAAGACATTCTATAGTATATTTAATATAAACATTGCACCCGTGCGAGGCCGGGGCGGGTCGCTAGTTTCATATAACGGGTCTTCCAATAGGCACGTCCGAACTTTGACAGTTAGTAGCGGCCATCTTGTTGAAGCTACATCTGTCAAATTGGTTGTCAGTTATTCATTCTGTTTTGCCAAATCATCATGGATAGCTATAGCATTCAACAACACGTGCAAATGATAAAATTGTTTTAACAAAATGAGTGTTCTGTTCGGGCAACGCACCGCGCGCTTCGCCCATTTTACGGTCGCCATAATCGTCCTACCGAGAGGACTATTCGTCGTGTGGTGGATAAATTTGAGTTCACTGGTTTGGTAAATGATCGACCAACGCCCGTACGTCAATGAAACGCAAGGTCTGCCGAAAACATCGCCGCTGTCCGTGAGAGTGTGCAGGAGAATCCGAGGCAGTCGATTTCGCGTCGCTCACAAGAACTCGGCCTTTCACAGACCACAACTTGGCGAATTTTGCGTCGTGACTTGGGCCTGCACCCGTATAAAATTCAACTCACCCAGGAATTGAAGGTAAAGGACCATAGACAACGACGTGTGTTCGCTGAATGGGCACTGGAGCAGATAGCAACTGACCGTAATTTTCACAGAAAAATTGACAACATTTTTTCTTGTGACTTAACCCCGCTAGACTTTTTCTTGTGGGGTTTTCTTAAGTCGCAGGTCTATGCGAATAAACCACAAACCACAGCGGCCCTCAAAGCCAACATAACCTATGCCATAGGTCGAATTCAGCCTGATTTATGCGCAAAAGTCATGGAAAATTGGATATCTCGCATGCGCTCCACCCAGAGAAGCCGTGGCGGACACTTGAATGATGTCATACTCCACACATAATGGCATCACTACATCTTTCAAATAAATAAATAATTTCGATAATACCTCACACACACTTTGTTTTATTTAAATTTAAAGATAGGACACGCTTAATGAAAGACCCTGTACAACTTTGATAAAAGCGAGATCCGAAACTAGGTACCTAGTTATTAAATAAATTTACGAAAAATCTTTTTCCAAAGAACTTAAATTGTTGAACAATCAAAGTAAAACGTAAACAGCCTTTGCAAAAACTTATGATGCAGACCTGCATCATATTGTGGAATTTTTTCGTTTTAAGGCGTACGACCACAAGTAATATATATACAGATTGACTTAGTAAATGTATACGACCCTAGATAACTATGCGTAAGTATTTAGTCAGCTGCTCGGGGAAGATACATCGTCTATTAACTAAGAAAAAACTTCTTGTGTCTGAACTATTGCTTCTATTGATATGAATTAATATCTCCATAGTAAATGTGGTTTCACTCAATGCCTCTTGCTTTTATCAACGTTGTATTCCAACCATTACGATGGATAACAAAATTGATACAGTTTCTATGCGATTGCGAAACGCCAATTTGGCGGGCATCCTTTAATTAGATAGAATTACATAAAGCACATCCCCAATCAGTTATTCCCAATTATTTATTGCTCAACAGTCATTAGGCATGCACATTAAACACAATTATTTTACACGTTAATGTATTGTGTGGTGTAGAGAAAAACTTTCCAAATCCTTGGCTCAACTGGCGCTAATTCGAATATTGTTGGCGCGAAAATTAACTGTCATGATGGCGGACTTGTCATTTTTGACGTAATGACGGGTCACTTTTAATGAAGCCTGGTAAAATAAATATACACAAATATTGAATGTAAGGATGGATGAATGCGCAAACAAACATTTGTTATTCAAACAAGGCAAAATTGATTTATAGATTATGACGAATTCATCATTCTGTCATCTACACATTTTTCACCGTCTCACTCACGTCACCGTTTCACTAACTCTGGCGTTTTCTTACATGGCGTGGGGGTGCCACGCCATGTAAGAAATGCCAGAGTCAGTAGACTTATGTATTATGTATGACACATTTTTCACCGTCTCATCCCCACGCCATGTAAGAAGTGCCAGAGTCAGTAGACTGATGTATTATGTCACATTTTTCACCGTCTCACCCCCATGCCATGTAAGAAATGCCAGATTTAATAGACTGATGTATTATGACACATTTTTCACCGTCTCACACCCACGCCATGTAAGAAATGCCAGAGTCACTAGACTGATGTATTATTACACATTTTTCACCGTCTCACCCCCACGTTATGTAAGAAATGCCAGAGTCACTAGACTGATGTATTATGACACATTTTTCACCGTCTCACCCCCATGCCATGTAAGAAATGCCAGAGTCATATGATGACACATTTTTCACCGTCTCACCCCCACGCCATGTAAGAAATGCCAAAGTCAGTAGACTGAAGTGACTGACTGACTTCATTGTTCTGTGTAAGAAACTTGTGGAAAAATTAATAGGTACGGTACTTCTTATAATTGTTGCCCCGGCCAGGACGTGCATCTTCATTGTTTTTTCTTAATTTTTCCTTCTTTCGACAAATGTAATCTTTGAATCATTGTCTTTACTAATATAATTTTAGTAAGTATTACTAATAAGAGGAGGAATTTTGGCCGAGACGAGTAATGTTCCGGCGTTTTCAAGGCCGGTTACCGGACACCGTGTGATACACGACGCCGATAACTCATCATCACTGTATCATAATATGTATAAGTTTTGGTTAAGTAATATACGATGCATGCCTTTTAAATTCTGTCGTTTCCATATTTCCCGGCAATTTTGAATTTGGAACTGTTCTATATTCGAATGTGTTTAAATGGTGAATCTCAAAACAGTTGAAAGTATTAGGATTAATGCTATTGTTTAGTCACAGCGTCGATTGGAATCTGTCAAGTTACGTACGAAAATGAATCTTTCTAAGGAAAATGTTCGTGTAATAATTTTCTACAACTTTAGAAGAGGCCTGACACGGTTTCAGTGTTTTGAAGAACTAACATCTGTGATCAGTGATGAAACCCCATGTCTGCGGACTGTTGAACGCTGGTATTTAGAATTCCAGCGTGGACATACTAGTGTCAGTGACAAATCTCGCGAAGGACGCCCAAAATCCACTTTCACTGAAGATAACATCATTGCTGTGAGACAACTAATTCTCGAAGATCGTCATGTGATGTATCGTGAGATAGAGGCTCTATTAGGTATCTCAGGGACAACCATTCAGAAGATCTTGCATGAAGCGCTTGGTGTGAAAAAGCTACATAGTTTGCTGTTGGATACCGCATCTGCTTGCCGACGATCACAAGGTGGCCCGCGTCAGATGGTGTAAGAAAACTCTGCAAAGGTTCAAGCAAGGAGAGTCAAATCACGTCTACGACATCATCAGTGGTGACGAATCTTGGAGCTATGCCTACGATCCTGATTCCAAACAACAATCTACAATTTGGGTCTTTCAAGACGAGCCAAAGTCGACTAAAGCTGTTCGTTCTCGAAGCACTTCAAAGAAGATGGTGGCCACGTTCGTTGGAAAAACCGGCCATGTTGCGAGTATTGCACTTGAAGATCGTAGAACCACAGTTTGTTTACCACAAGTTATCGCCGAACTTCGAAAATCTAACTCAAAGCGACGCATCATCCTGCACCACGACAACGCAAGCTCACACAGCGTTCGTCAAACGATTGAGTATTTGAAGCAGGAAAAAGTAGAAATTCTTGACCATCCTCCATACAGTCCTAAGCCCTAACGATTTCTTTATATTTCCTAAAATTAAGAAGTCTTCGTGGTCAAAGGTGCCAGTACGGTGAAGAAGCAGTTCAAGCCAGCCATTTTGAACACTTTAAAGTGGAATAAATGTTATAATAACTGGTTTGAGCGAGTGGAAAAGTGTATTAAGCTACGTGGTGAATACTTTGATAAGCAATAAAAAGTTATTTCTTCAAACGACGAAACTTAAAAGGCATGCCTTGTACTTACTAGTTTATTTGTAGTTACTTGTTTTAATAGGATGTATTTTATTTCAATGGGCCAAGTTGCCTGAAATATATAAATTGATTGATTGAAGAAATTTTGAAAAAGTTTTTAAGCTAACATGATCACTAACAGTATCATTAGAACATAAAACGGTATATTTACCATATGTATTTATTGTTTCGAGTTTCCGATATTTCGGCTCTGTTGTTAGCGCCATGATCACGAATGAATGGTTGTTCATCCATAAATATCCCGTTTTAAATTTTGAGAAGTTTTTAATTTGTAGCATGTCAATTTCAACGACAATAAATACTTCTTTCTTTATTTAAAAGCTCACTCAGTAATGGTATTCTGAAATGAATTTAACCAGGTGGCAGCACTGATGCTTCAGGTCCAGGCATCTGTCAAAACGATAACATTTTCTGATATCTATCAAGTTGATGTCAATGTCACGTCTACGTCAGTTTCTTTGTCAAAGAGTATAGAGTGTATAGTGAGATGTACCTCAGTACCTCTCGCCTCGGTGTGCCCACTTGGTAGTGTGACTTTTTCCTGAAAACCCTCATTCTTGCAACCCTCTTAGCCCCACACATCGCAATGGCCACATGCGTCACATACGCCATTACGGACACAACTCACGCGCACTAAGTTCAATCTTGACACACTACTCGACGATGTACAAACAACTGTTGGCCATATAAATATTTGTCCTGTTGAGGAAACAACGCTTATGCCTTAAACGTGACAGCCTTGAATAGAGAAACTCCTTGAACAGTTTGTTTAAAGGGTTATGGATATTTAGTAAGCGACGATAGATATTCCTTTAATAAAGTCTGCCCTGTTCAGAATCAGAATTATTTATTTGTTAAACATAGGTAAATACATACAGGTCTTACATTAATAAGAGGGAAATGGGGTGCAGGAAAGGAGCCTCCCCGAGTGACGTACTTACTAAGCTACTATACGTCCGGCGCACCCTGGGCAGTCAGTGATTCTCGACGCTGACTGGCTAATCCTTTCACCACGATGGCAAAAATAAGTCCTCCTCTAAAACCAGCTTTGTGCGTTGTCTCGATTAATATCGAAGGGTTCTCTCTAGATAAATCGGAAATACTTTCTAATTTGTACCGCAAAACTAATTGTGACATTCTTTGCGTCCAAGAGACCCATCGAGTTGAAACACAAAGCCGGCCACACATCGATGGACTCACGCTTATCGCCGTGATTTGTCACCCAAAGTACGGTAACGCAGTGTTTGCTGCTCCCGGCGTAAGCATTCTATCTACCAAATGCTCAAACGAAAATGGCATCGAAATTATCACCTTGGATATTGGCAACTGCAACATAACTTCATTCTATAAGCCACCTGGTACCACATTCAACTTTGACCCACCAGAGAACTTTAACAGCCAACCAATCAAAGTTGTAATCGGTGACTTCAATAGTCGCAGCACCAACTGGGGCTACAATGTTGCGGACCTGAACGGAGAAGCAGTCGAGGAATGGGCTGAAGCGAATAACTTGACCTTGATTCATGATGCCAAACTACCGGCTTCATTTAACAGTGGCCGCTGGAAACGCGGATACAACCCAGACCTTATTTTCGCTAGCTCATGTATCAGCTCACAGTGCATCAAGAGCGTATGTCCGCCAATTCCTCGCTCTCAGCACAGACCTATTATGTGTTGTATTGTACCCGTGGTCCAGCCTTTGAATGTCCCCTTTAAGCGCCGATTCAACTACGCCAAAGCCGACTGGGATTCGTTCACACGGTCGATAGATGACGCCCTTTTGGAAGTCTTACCAACGCCGCAAAACTACGACCAATTTGTTGAAATTGTGGCAACTACTTCCCGAAAACACATACCACGAGGTTGTAGGACTTCGTACATTCCAGGGCTGTCGACAGAATCCAGCAATTTACTAAACCGTTATGAGCTTCTTTATAACACTGACCCCTTCTCAGAGGAAGCGACACTAGCTGGGGAAATGTTGCTATCTAATTTAGGTGAAAATAGACAGGCGAGATGGATAAGCACTGTTACTAATATCGACATGACTCATAATAGTAAAAAAGCTTGGAGTACTATTCGAAGGCTGACTAGTGAGTCCCCTCAACCCTCTCCACCAAGTCAAGTTACTGCCAACCAGATAGCACATCAACTTCTTGCAAATGGCAAACCAACACGCCGTCCCAGTAAGATCCGTAAGTCAAAAAAATTGGACGACGCTTCCAATGATATTAGTAAACCGTTCATCCTTGCCGACATCATTGAGGTGATTAGGGGTCTGAAATGTGGTAAGGCTTCTGGTTTGGACGACATCTCAGTCGAACAAATTAAACAGCTAGGCCCTATTGCTGTGTCATGGTTGCTGCAACTATTCAACAACTGCCTGGAATCAGCTTCAATACCGCGTCACTGGAGAAAGTCTAAAGTTATAGCGATACCTAAGCCAGGTAAATCAGCAAACGATCCGAAAAACTTCCGTCCAATATCTTTGCTATGTCACACATATAAGCTATTCGAGAGACTGCTGCTGAATCGTCTTACGTCCGTTATTGACCCAAAATTAATTCCCGAGCAAGCTGGTTTTAGACCCGTGAAGTCTTGCAGCAACCAGACCCTCAAACTCGTCCAACACATAGAGGATGGTTTCGAGACTGGGATGGTTACAGGTGCTGTGTTCGTGGATTTATCGGCTGCCTACGATACAGTTAACCTCAAACGGTTATTGTGGAAGGTGGAGTCCATGATTAACGATCCCAACTTTATACAAATACTCCGGGAACTCCTCCACAATCGCCGTTTTCAGGTCCATCTCTTATCGGAAAAAAGTCGTTGGAGAGCACAAAAAAACGGCCTCCCGCAAGGTAGTGTTCTGGCACCGCTCCTCTTTAATATATATACCAACGACCAACCATCCAGCACGAATACATCGCGCTTCCTCTATGCAGATGACCTTGCTCTCACTTCCCAAGCTAGCACCTTTGAAGAAGTTGAGGTTCACCTTTCTAGTGCTCTTGGTGAGCCACTTATTACCTCGCTAACTCACTCAGGCCCAACCCTAACAAAACGCAGTCTTGTGTGTTCCATCTTCGCAACAGAGAGGCGCGGCGTAAACTCAATATCTTTTGGGGAGGAGTGTCTATCGAGCATAGTGACTACCCAAAATATCTTGGAGTTTTCTTGGACAGATCATTAACATTTAGTAAAAACTGCAATACTATCCGGCAGAAAGTGCACTCTCGAAATAATCTTCTAAGGCGACTGGTCTCGTCAAAGTGGGGTGCTTCGCCTCACGTATTGCGGACTACTGCGCTGGCACTATCTGTTTCTGCGGGTGAATTCGCATGCCCCGTGTGGTGTCGTTCAGCCCATACGGAGTTAGTGGATACAGCTCTTAATGAAACGTGTCGGATCATTACTGGTTGCCTTAAACCGACCCCGGTACAGATGTTGTATCCACTGGCTGGAATAGCGCCACCGGAAGTTCGCAGAGCGGTTGCAAGTTCCAATGAAAGAGCCAAAATGGTTAGAGACTCCCGACATCCAATGCATGGGTACACTTTAGTGCCACAAAGGCTGAAAAGTCGAAGAAGTTTCCTGAAGTGCGTCACTCCACTTACTGGCGAGCAGCCTAAGGAGCGCCTAAAGCTGTGGCTGGAAAGTACATCCCTTCCAAGCCCATTTGTACCACCAGCTGAGCATCTCCCGCCTGGACACGAACTGCCATGGCTGACCTGGAAGTCTTTAAACAGACTCCGCACCCAGGTTGGTCGCAGCAAAGAAAATCTGTTCAGGTGGAGATTTATCGATGCCTCTGCCTTGGGGTGTATATGTGGTTCTGTTCCACAAACCATGGCACACTTAATTTCCTGTCCTGCGTGCCCTGTCAACTGCTCACTGCAGGACTTGATGGAAGCTACCGAAAATGCCAAACTTGTTGCCCAGTTCTGGGCTGACTCCATCTAACTATTTGCCATCGACACGCTAAGAAGAAGATTAATAAGAGGTCCGCCATGTTTTGTCAATAAGACATACAAATACAAGAATTAAAGATTAGTTATGTCACAATATTAGATTAAAAATTATAAAACAAATATTATTTATTAAAACAAACACATTATTTTTGAGATCAAGAAAATAAAATGACTAAAATACTATATTAACTAAGACATAGTTAATATAGTATTTTAGTCATTTTATTTTGTTCATATTGAAACGTCATTCAAGTAATCCTCTAATGTGTAATAGCATTTATCAATGAGCAGCTTATGAAGTGCCTTTTTGAATTTAATTAATGGCTTATTTTTAATCACATCCGGTATGTTATTATAAATTTTTGGTGCATTGCCGAAAAAACTTTTACGCATTAAGGATGTTTTGCATTTAACATTAGCAGGACCGGATTAACCATTAGGCGGAGTAGGCAACTGCCTAGGGGCCCCGCATCAACTAGGGGACAACAAGAAAACATGTCTTCGAACGAGAATTTGATGTGCGTGTGAACTTATTGACTTCACTGTTATCTCACAAAATACAAATCGTTAGATTTAGTAGTAGAATTAAAACAATTTTAGAACAAATTTGGGAATAAGTAAACAAATATATTAAAAACCACAGCCCTTAATGTGCGTTTCTTCAGTTCACACACGATTTGGTTAGTCAAAGTAAGAAAAGGGGCCCCGACAATGCCATTGCCTTAGGGCCTCTGACAGGGTTAATCCGGCTCTGGACATTAGATAGTTTGTTACAAGCGCGACACACAACTGCTGAGCACAAGGTCTCGGATTCGATTCCGGGGCGGGCAAGAAGTATAAAAAGTTTTCTCTAAGTAATTTCTCAGTAGTAGCCTGGAGGTTGGAAGTTGGCGGTGTGATGATACTCCCGTGTTTCGGAAAGCACGTGTCCCGGCTGTCATTTGAACATCTTTGACAGTCATTACGGGTAGTCAGAAGCCAGTACATCTGACACTGGTCTAGTCAAAGGCTATCGTGTTACCCAGCTACTGGGTTCTGGAAGTCAGATAGGGGTCGCTCCATGTACAACACTTTATACTCGCATGGGATAAGTCTGGAAACCGACCACACCACAATATAGTTGGAAAACGGCTAAGCAAATGGTGAGAGGGGTCTGTGTCCCAGTTGGGGAACGGAATAGTCTGAGTCAATTTTTTTTAAATCAGTATGTGCTCACTAGAGGGGTACGATGGAACGAGCGAGCCCAGAAGATGCCTGTTTACTCTTGCCTTAAAGGTTGAAAGGTCATAAGTGGCAGGGAACACAGAAGCCGGCAGAGAATTCCACAGCTTGGGTGTGCGCACAATAAATGTGGAGGAGAAGCGCTTGGTACGACAAGACGGTATAACAACCGAGTGTGGATGGTATCCGGCCGTGCGTCTGTGTGCGACCGGTAGTGAATGGGAGATGGAGGGATCAGGATTAATTTTCTCTTCATTATTTCTTTATACCAACTTATTTTTAATGCATTATTATATAAAGTAAATATGCACTCCTCTATCGAATTTCATTCCTTCGCCCGCGTTATTTTTTTTCGTAAAAAGGGGTACAAAGGTTTTGCTTTACGTATTAATATATTTATTTATTACTTACACTTTATGCACATAGGTACAAAGGTGGACTTAATGCCGTAAGCATTCTCTACCAGTCAACCATGAGTGGTAAAGAGATAGTGTGGAAGGTGCAATATGTACGTGAAAAATTATCTTGTTACGCCAGTTGCTTAGTGAATTACGTCGAGGAACTTCGACATAAATCTAGAATGTTCGAGACACTAATGCCATCTAGCGGCGAATAGCGGTAATGTGTATATCTAGTCGAGACACTAGCGCCATCTAGCGACGAATAGCGGTACTATGTATCTCGAATAGTTTCATGGAATTTTCTAGGCAGTATAAACAGTGAATCGATTTTATAAGAATGTTCTCGAACTCATAGACTGGGGTATAAATAGAGCGCAAAGGGGCACAAAGAGTTAGTCTTATTACGAGGCGAATACGAGATATAATCGAAGCTTTATCAGTGAATTTCAGTGCGATTTTAGTGTGATCTAAGTGTTAAGTGACAAGTGTTGTGGTGCGAATAATTGTGTTAAATTTTTATTTTGTACTCAATTAATTAAAGTGTTAATTTTGGTTTAATTGGCGTTAATTACTTCTATCCCGAACCCCTGCTCGTAACAATATTATAGTTAATAGTAGTAATTATATTATAGTACGGATGAGCCCCCGCTCAACTCTTGACCCCGATCACACCTGATAGTAAGCGATAGATCTGCGATGGAACGAGAGAGCCCAGAAGATGCCTGTTCACTCTTGATTTAAAGGCTGACGGGTCATATATGGAACACAGAAGCCAGCAGAGAGTTCCACACCTTAGCTATGCGTACAATAAATGCACATACAGGTATTTTATAATCAGGCTACTGAAATTGAGAGTGTTGTGTTTGGTTTGATTCCAGAATTCAAGAGACCAAGAAGCCAAAACGCTTGCAATCTGATAAATGTGCAAGTTTGTGGGATAGATGGATGTTTGTTCCTCTGTCACGCAAAAACTACTGAACGGATCTGAATGTAATTTGGTAAGCAGATAGTTGACACCCTGGAATAACACATAGGCTAATTTTTATCCCGGAATTCCCACGGGATCGGAATTTACGCGGGAAAAACTACCCACGCGAACGAAGTCGCGGACGGCAGCTACTTTTACATAAAACCTCCCCAATACATAAAATCGAAATAAACAATGTTAGTTTAAAGTTTCTAAGCGCCAGCAAGTACAGTAACCTAATAGGTAAGTGGAATTCCGATTGGAAAGTTGTCCCTAAACCTGTTGGGACAATGGATGACCTCACTCTTACCCGTAACGTGTAGTTTTGGAGAAATTCGTGTGTTTTGTTTATCTAAGTAATAACTACCTCGTTGATCGAGTATCACAATGTGACTGCTGAGCCTGGATCAGAATCAGAATCAGAAATATTTATTTGTTTAACATAGGTGAATACATATAGGTCTTATAATAACAAAACTTTTTTGCAAAAAAATAAAACCGACTTCCATATCAAAACACTACAAAGCCAAAAATAATTTTAATTTCGGTAGTCGGTGTTATTGGTTTTGTATTTTCTTTTTTTCACACCGCCTTCCGAAATTAAAATTATTTTTGGCTTTGTAGTGTTTTGATATGGAAGTCAGTTTTATTTTTTTGCAAAAAAGTTTTTATTTTCGCGCTTTTTAGTGGGTCAATTTGTAATTAATCTAGTTATAAAAGCCAAAATGTCAACTACAAAAAACTAAAAACGCGCGAACAAATACACAATATAGAGTAACCGAAAAGATCATCAATGTAAATATTTTTTTTAGACTTTTGTTGATTTTTCAGAAACGGCTTGTTCGATGTCGATAAAATTTTCATGGGACCATTTGGGAAGTATACCCTTTCCAACAAAAAAAGAATTTTTCAAATCGGTTGGCGAGCGACAGAGCTATGCCCGAACAAACAAAAAAACAAAAAAACATCCGAATTGAGAACCTCCTCCTTTTTCAGAAGTCGGTTAAAAAGAGTCCGCTATGTTTTGTCAATAAGACATACAAATATTACAATTAACATTTTTAGGTAGTAAATCATGTCACAGTATTAAATTACATATTATAGAAGAGACAAAAAAAATATTACAAATTTAGTAGGATCACAAAAAACATTATTTTTAAGAATGTCATATCATTTAATAATTCATTTTTGTCATTTTATTTTGGTTATATTGAAACGTTATTTAAGTAATCATGTAACGTGTAAGTAATAACATTTATCGACAAGCAACTTATGAAGTGTCTTTTTGAATTTCATGAATGGCATAGTTTTAATTACATCTAGTACTTTTTTGGAGCATTACCGAAAAAACTTGTTTTAGATTTAACATTACACAGTTTATTGATGTATTGATCACGTAATGGATTTTTTCTAACTGCAGATAGGCTTACAAATAAATGCAGGTTTTTTTTTCACAAAAATGCTGTTTCCATTATGTACATTGCTGGCAGTGTCAATATTTTTAACTTTTAAAATAGGGAAAATTTCTGTCGTTTTTAACCGACTTCTAAAAAAGGAGGAGGTTCTCAATTCGAATGTTTAGTTTTTTTTTTCATGTTTGTTCGGTCATAGCTCCGTCGCTTGCCAACCGAATTGAAAAATTCTTTTTTTGTTGAAAAGGGTATACTTTCCAAATAGTCCCATGACAATTTTATCGAAATCGGACAAGCCGTTTCTGAAAAATCAACAAAAGTCAAAAAAATATTTACGTTGATGATCTTTTCGTTTGCGTTTGCATTCACTGACCCACTAAAAATCACGAAACTAAAAACTTTTTTGCAAAAAATAAAACCGACTTCCATATCAAAACACTACAAAGCCAAAAATAATTTTAATTTCGGAAGGCGGTGTGAAAAAAAGAAAATACAAAACCAATAACACCGACTACCGAAATTAAAATTATTTTTGGCTTTGTAGTGTTTTGACATGGAAGTCGGTTTTATTTTTGCAAAAAAGTTTTTTTAGGCCACACATTGACCTCACACAACGTTTCTGCATCCTAAACACACTCCCTATTAGTTGAGTTCTCGGCTTCGATTACCGGGTCGGGCAAATAGTGCTATTGGGTTTTTCTATTAGATTTTTTTCGCCTGGCTATTTCTTTGGTCAAAGGCTAAGTATTGCCATACAACGAAGCAATACCGCCAGTCTCTTGAGCACATTGCCAGCCGACAGAGTTGAGGATAATTTTTTTATGCTTAATTTTAGTTTAAATAGTTCCTGTCTAATTTTACCCTGCTGGATTAAAATAGCTTCTTGTAACAGTAAAAAAATCTTATATCAAAAGTTTCAAGTACATCTTTGAGTGACACTTTTAACATACCTGTCACCTTTATTAACATCAATATTGTAATGTGAAGGTACATTCCCTTAAACCAACTTAATATCATGGCCGAAAACTTAAACTCCTTGTTGAAATTAACTTTAATAACTTATTACTGACCACCTGATTCTAGAGGTCAACAAGTCAGACTTATGGTCGTTGATTTTTTCTTCCTTCTCGTAATTGCAGGTAAATTGTCGCCATTTTTGGCTCTGTCGTACCTACCTACCTATTTTTGGTTGATGTCCTATTCGTCTTGTCTTGTTTTTAAATGTTGTCCAAGGCTTTCCGGACCTCCGAAGATTCCATCCTGATATTGTATATGCGATATATGATGCAAATCTATAAAATATATAAAAGTCGATTGCTGTTCGTTAGTCTTGCTAAAACTAGAGACTGGACCGATTTCAATAATTATTTTTATATTGTATTCCCTCTCATACATGAAAGCTAAGTAGTTGATTATAAAAATAATACTTTTCAACCGACGACAAAAAAAACTGTCGACGTCGTTAATATCGACGCGGATAATCGGTCAAAAATACAGTATAATGGCCTTGACTGTACTTTTGGTTAAGTAAAGTAAGTGATAAAAAACAAATAATAAAATACTTTATTTTCAGACCAAAGTCTATTCAATCGGAGGCATGGGAAAATATATTCCCGCTCCTCCTACCAATCGGAGTTCCGATCGGAGGACAGGGAAAGACCCAATTCGACTTGTATATTTTTTTTAGATAGATATACTCAGTGTAATTATGTGTAGTATTACTTATGTATTGTATATAAATATAAACCATGGACTACCCGCGTATATATTCTCATGCTGTGTCAAATCCATTCAAGGGTTTTCTGTAAAAGATCGCTTTTAGCGATAAGATCGCTCATTGTAACACCCTTTATAGTTGTAAAGCCCGGGGTATCGTGTTATCCAACTACTGGGTTTTGGAGGTCAGACAATCAGTCCCTCCATGTAAAACTCTAGTACTCAGCTGGATCCGGTTAGACTGGAGGACTACTCCAACATAATTACGAAACGCTAAGTAAATATCGATTGTTGAACCTTACTCCCTTAAGGTGGCGGTTCGCGTCACGACAGAGACAAGCGACCGAGACGGGAGACTGCGACAAGTGTCTCGGTCTCTTCTGCATGTACTGTGGGTCGAGACCGAGACCGCAACCAAAGCTACAAATTCAATATCAGCGATTCTGTCAATGAAATCAGTTTTATTGTATAATGGAAAGCCAATAGAAGTATTGGAGGAAGAAAAAGATGATGATTTGCTGTTATATTATTATTACAAATACAAATTTAAAAGAAGATTACCTATTAACGAATTATATTTAACTAGAGGCCCAGAAGGCACTGTCTTCGTCACAAAAAGTATTCATTTTAAAACACTACACACATGTACTTTTTGAGTGCGACACGAGACACTACTAGTCCGAGGCAGCGACCGTCTCGCTGTCTCCTGTCTTGCGTCTCTGTCTCCTGTCTCTGTCTCGCTACCGAACTGTCGCTTATACATTGCCTAACGTCAAGTGACGATCGCGGTCTTCGGTCGCGGTCTCCTGTCTCGGTCGCTTGTCTCTGTCGCGGCACGAACCGCCACCTTTAGGCCACTTACTCTTCAACAAAGTTCAACCGTATTCTGTTTCTTGCAATCGCTCAATATGGAGTTTAAATGTTTCTTCAAATTGTTACAACTACATAGTAGTCTCTATGGAGTCATTTTCTATAGTCTATGCATCATTATCTTTAGTCTGTGCATCTTTGGAAACTGTGATGGAATGGGTACCTATATTGTTATGTCGCTATTCTATTGTGTGAAAGGTATTTTGTTTTGCATCAATCATGGTATCTCTTATGCATTGTAGGTAAAATATTAAGTTTTTTTTTGCAATTATGTACTTCTGGTTGCCACGTATAACGTTGCCAGGCGTCCGGATAAATCCGGACATAGTTAGGCTTTTTAAATGCGTGTCCGGGCAAAATAAACGGTGTTAGTCTTTTACATCTGAACAACAACCTTAAGAAGATTTACGGTAAATAATCAAAAAGTCTGGGTTTATATACACAATTTTGGTATTAATGACCCTCCAGCTTAATGATTGATGATGCTAACAGTTTATCTGTTGCTTCCATCGTACCTTCCTGTTCGTCTTCCTTCCTCGAATAATTAGGAAACTACGCCTTCGAGTAATTATCTTCTGCCGGCGACTAACCTCAAAACCACAATGCACGCGGCCTATCGTGATAACCGGGTTGGATTGCCAATATTTCTGACGATACAGTAATTTGATTCCTTAATATTCAATATTTTATACTTATAGTTATGTGCCTGGGCCCATAACCTGTAGAATATTGAATAAAAAGTGTTACTTTTGTTTAAACCTTTTAATTTGCACGCTTGCTCAGTCACCATTACAAGTACATAACATAGACAATTCTTTTATATGTGAGGCGAACCTATTTTTATAAAACGAAAATTTAAAAAAAAAGACGCATACACTCAAAACACATAAGTTCTAGAAACTACTTGAATGGCAGTGTTGCCAATACTAACTTACTAACTTATAACATATTACATTGTTTCCAACAATACTAAGTCACAGAATCCTTAAGGGTTTCCGTAATAAACTGGCTGGTCTTTCCGGCTATTAGGTATGACGACCTGGCAACCCTACACTCCTACACGTATCTATGCTTATAATAAGTAATCTCTAAGTCTTGTGAGTATATGGAATTATAAATAGAAGGATTCATTACCCACTTCCTTCTCTTTTATTTAAACAAAATAAACAAACATAAAAGATATGTTTGCAGATATGGGTACATAAGGCGACATTTTTCATAAAAATTCTTAAGGCGTTTCCCATACGGGGGAGCCATATCTTATCAAAATGTATGTATTAATATAAAATAAAAATATAAGATACTAGCGACCCGCCCCGGCTTCGCACGGGTGGACATTTATTTTTTAAGCTCTCTTTTTTGTAGGCATTATTGAGTTCTACAACTTTTCTATAGAAGTCAACCATACATCTCTAACCATTTAGGCAGCGTTCGCGAGAATCGTTAACGTACGGCAGTTTTTTCGACGCCTTACTCCACAATTTTCACTACCACGAAAAATCCTATCTATTTTCCGGGTTAAAATATAGTCTATACGGATTCGGAAGAATCCCTCTAAGTAATGGTAAAAGAAATTTTGAAATCGTTCCAGTAGTTTTTGAGCCTATTCAATACAAACATACAAAAATACAAAGGTTTCCTCTTTATAATATTAGTATAGATTACATTACTAGTTTACATATTTGTTATCTGTTTGTGTGTGTATTATCATTTAAATAATCAATAAGAGAAGCCTAATAAGGCTCTGTGAATTAAAAATATTTAAAAATTGTAAAAAAAAAACTAAAATTTGTCTGATGATTTTCTCCCCGAAGATGAGATATGGCAGTATCTAATGAAACGCATCTATAAAGAAAAACTTTAAGCAGAACGAGGCCAAGTGATGTTGAAAGCTGAAATCAGTTATTCTGTCGTAATTTGAAAGAGACCCAACTCCCAATAGTTACTACTAATGTCAGAAGTCATATCTTAATATGCCCTGCACCTAAGGAAATCCGATCACCAAGGCTCTTTAAAATGGCGCTATCAATGTAAATTCGAACGTCAAAGTGACGCAATGTTTTGACCACAGATAACATACGCGCCACAGATGAAAAACGTCCCGACAAGTGAAAGGAGTCCATAGCTTGCGTACTGCACGTTATTATGTGATTACATAACGTGAAGCCAGTATCAAACCTGTTTGTAAGTGGGACGCGTGGAAATGGTTCATTTTAAAAGAAAAGTAAAAAACAAGGAATTTGAAAGAATTTCTTAATCGTGAGGCTTTATTTGAGGGCGCACGTGCGGACTTTTGCTTTGGATACATTGATTTTATTTGTTACAGGCAGTGAAAGAATACGTCAATTAAGTTGCATAACTTATGGTTTTTTTATTGATTATAGGCTCGTGTTTGACCACCGTCTATATATTCTATATTAAGCGTCAATAGCCTCGTGGCAAAGATATCGGACTTGTGATCGAGAGGTCGCAGGTTCGAACCCCACTCATTACACTATTGTCGTGAACCCACTCCAGACACAACCATATTTAGCTTTGTTGAAGGGGTTAAGAAAAATGCTAATAATGTGAATTCCAACTACATTGTTCACTTATTAAAAATATATACTTCACTCTTGATGGTAAGCGATGATTTAGTCAAAGTTGAAGGACCCTTACCTATATGTAACCTATTCACTGTTGACCTAAAGACTCCAGGTTATAGCTATCAGTATAGAAAGGATATATGCGACGACGACACACGTGCGCAGTTTTGCTTTAGATTTCACTTTTTCTTTGAACACATTGATTTTATAAGCTAGAAGCATTAAAAAATACTTTACTAATGTTATGTAACTACCTCGTGGCTAAATTAATAACAGTTAGCAATCTGCAACTGAGAAAGTTCGAGAGGCCATTGATTTATGCGCCACGTGATAGCCTTTGTTGACTTTTCAAAAGCGTTTGACTCGGTAATGTACCCATAAACAGAATATTCCCTTATTAGTGACTGTAAATTAGTGTATACAACGTGTAACGGAAACCCCATATCTATCCAAAAGGACTGAAGACAACATCTGGTATGGAGTCTCTATGCAATGTTTCAGCTCAAAATAAGTGACTCACAGAATTGACCACAAATTATTGGTTTCATATCTTTCTTGAATACCAGTAATAACAAACGTGTCACAGTACTATGAGGGTCATCACTTTCCACGTCACTTGCCAATAAAACAATAATTCTCTTCGTTCTTCTTAATTTGCAAAATTCGGTCTCTGGTATCAATGTATTGAAATTTCTAATAAGCTCCACACATGGAGATATAGGATTACAAAACCCTTGCTATATCGTTTGTTATCATCCAAAGAAGCCGTGCACTCGGTATGTATATACCCTTTTAATTACACGTTGTATATACTATTTCATACTATTTTACGCAAACATTAATTCCTGAGCTACAGCCCCGCCATAAATGCGCATAAACGTAATAGATCAAATGTATGTACTACTAAGATATAATTATATACTTACTAAGATTATCGCATCGTCTTTATGGTTTTCTTGGTTCTTACCTCTATAATAAAATAAATTCAATATTAAATATATACCCTTTGAGTGACTAAATCAAAGTGCAAACAAGTTCTTTTAAAAAAAAACTTATGCTAAATGTTAAAAATGTGTTAAAAAATATGTTAAAAATTTATTCTAATTGTACATAAGTAATTACGTCTCTACTACTCCAGGGGGGTTGGTAATCTGTACGAGAGGGCTATTCTAGTACAGATACCAGTCTCCCTAGAGGCTGAACTATCAAATAATATTATGGATGATTTAGTTGTAAGATACCTTTGAGGAAGAGAAATTAATATTTATAATTTACAGATACTTCTAAGCAGTAATTACATGATTCCTGACCTGATAGTGGTTTATCGACAATTTTAAATCTCGGATAGGATTGCACAGGGGCACATGATGTAGGTATGTTCCCATTTTTTTTCAATAACATTTCATCGCCAAACTGTACACAATATAGTTCAGTTTTTTAATTTAATAATACCTCAAAATATACGTAGATTTAGACAGTTTATAGCGTACCAAAAGTTTTGGTACGCTATAAACTGTCCAAAACTCATCGTAGCACATCTCTAAAAACAATGTCGATGTCTGTCTCAGTTTCTATTAGTTTAAATTTTGGTACAGTTTTTATATTAGTTTCATTCCAAGATCGATAAACAAGGAATTATTGTGTACATATATAATTTGTTTTAATATTTTTGTTTATTATACTGAAAATGAAGACACATTTAAATTTAGAAAAAAATAGCTTGACACTTCCCGTGACCCAATGGCTGGCTTTTACTTTGACTAGAGGCTAAGCGTTGCCATACAACGTGGCAATGCCGTCAGTCTCTTGATCACATTAACAGCCGAGAAAGTTGAGGAATAATGTTAGTGATTAGATGAAATAGTTTGAAAAAAGTTTTAATTGTGCAATTATTAAATATCTTACAGATGCCGAGCACGATGGCCATTATCTAGGAGACACGTGCATATGATGCTATTGTTATACTGAGTTATTTTAATGTTTACAATTACATTAACATTATAAACATAAATAAAAGCGTGTAACATGAGAAATATTTCAGAAATAATAACCATTTTACTGCTCATAATTGCATTCATCATACCTACAGCCAGGATTAACAAAGCCAAGTATAAATATTGACATAAAAACTATAGAGGCGCATTTTGTATTCAAACCGCAGTTATGTTCGATGGGTAATGGCTACTGCATGTACTAACGACAGAAAAACGAAGTTGGTAAGCAAACAAGGAACTAAGATTGTATTGTCGTTGAAGTTGCGATGACATACAACACCTACATATATTAATTATGGCAATAATAACTAAGATCTCATTATTTTTTCTTTTTAACCCCTCAAGTGTCAACGGTACACCGTTTGTACATGACGTCACGGCTCGCATTGCACGATGGTATTTTACGTTTATGTTGCAAGTAACACGATGTGGCTATATCATTCGACTAATCGATTCTACAAAAACTAATAAAAAAATAACAGGAGGATTTAACAAGATTGCTAGAAATGTAAATTTGGGTAAAATAATGCCCACTAAATAATACGAACAATAATGTAATTAGGTCGGTATACAAAAGTAAACAGTAGGTATATAATCATATGTTTCGGTGTTTGCAAACCTATTACCTACGCTTCAAAGCCTGCAAGAATTTGGATGATGTTCGACGTACGCATGCAAGCATGAACAAATGTTATTTTTTTAAAGAGAACTAGAAATGTTGGTACGGTGGCCGGCACATCAACCTACTCTAATCTGTCAAAATAATTTTATAGATTTACAACTTTATAACAACATGATAAGGTTCAAACTCAATTGGGCAAATTTGACAGATTCGGATAGCTTGATGTGCTAGCGACTGTACCTAATATTTTGTATTATCTTATTCCAACTAAGCTAAATATGCTTATGTCTGGAGTGGACTCACTGCAACAGTGACCCTCTCGATCACAAGTTCGACACCTTGGTTGGTTGATTTGGCGGTATTAAAATTAGATATTTAATATTCATATAGTAATGTATTTGTCAACCGTACACAGATTACCTCAATTCACATACATGAGGCAGGTAAACAAGGCTGGACCATTTAGTTTAGGTGTGTGTGGAAATATTAAGTGGTCAAATCTTGGTCATCTATTAGCGTTTCATCATTGTCGCTCGTAAAACCCTCCGGTTGAGCTCCAACAACTTTATGATGCTAATATCGCTTCAAGATTTATGATTAAGCACGCTACTTATTAACCTTGTGAAATGATATTCTGTGTATAATTTAGCAGCTTAATGCCTGTTGTCATTTTTTATAAGGATTTTTTTATAAGAATAACATATATTGTTATGTACATGACAATAATATTGTTATGAACATTAAAATTATTGTTTTGATACGGGAACTATCAATGTGGGTAGAATTCACATTACTAGCATTCTTGCTCAATACGCTTGTCTGGAGTGGATTCACGACAATACAATAGACACGACAATTTCTAAATGAGTATTATTTAGAATCTTCAAATCAATATTAGATACTCAGTCAAAAGGCTTGTGCGGATCATGTTTTTGTTTTCGTATCGTATGGTGTATCGATTATCTATACAACGTGTAACGAAAACCCCATATCTATCCAAAAGGGCTGAAGACAACATCTGGTATGGAGTCTCTATGCAAAGTTTCAGCTCAAAATAAGTGACTTACAGAATTGGCACCAAATTATCGGTTTCATATGTTTCTTGAATACCAATAATAACAAACGTGTCACATCACTATGAGGGTCATCACTTTCCACGTCACTAGCCAATAACACGATAATTCTCTTCGTTCTTCTTAATTTGAAAAATTCGGCCTTCTATTCAAACATGCTATTTATTTATTTCTAATATGCTCCACACACGTAGACATAGGATTAGAAAACCCTTGCCATATCGTTTGTTATCATCCAAAGAAGCCGTGCACTCGGTATGTATTACACGTTGTGTATATATAAAAGCGAAATACCACTCACTGACTAATCACGAAATCTCAGAAACTATAAGTAGTAGGGCTCCCAAATTTTGTATGGGGAGGTATGGGGGTTCCTTTTAGTATGTAGATGCTCGCTAAGACGGCATTTTGCGAAATTCCCACGGGATCGGGATTTACACGGGAAAAACTTCCCACGCGAACGAAGTCGCGAGCAACTGCTAGTATTATATATATTTATTATCATCTATTGTGAAGATAAATTACATAAGCGCTAAGTCAAACAAAAACTTCACAGCTAAACTTTTGTTTAAACAATATACGATCGCGGCACGCAATTTCATATTTCACAAACTGAATATAGAAGTTTAGAGCAGTAATTTAATTTATTGTTTTATGTTTTACTAATACTCACGCGGGGCTTCGCTCTCGTGGATTCTATCACGGTAAAAACATAACTCTCCTTTTTTGCAGTCGCGTAAAAAGTAGCCTATAACCTTCCTCAAGCTTCAAGCTACTTCCATACCAAATTGCATCCAAATCCACCCAGTACTTTCGAAGATTAGCGCGTTCAAGCAAACAAACAAACAAACAAACTTTTCCGCTTTATAATATTAGTATAGATACGAGAACATCACTTAACTTGAAAGATATTGCATAACGAGCTATTTTCTAACCGGTTTATTCTCGTAGAAGATGGCGGGACGAGGGTTTAGGCGCATTAGGGCTAATTCTCATTTTGGCAACCGACTCCCTAATGGACTACTTCTCATTATGGCCACTTCTCATTTTGGCTACTTCTGATTAGGGCTACTTCTCACTTGGGCTACTTCAGCTTGATCAAACTAAAGACCAGTGGATTATTTTGGCCCTGGACAGAACCATCTGGAAATCAGGGGGAGAGGCCATTGCCCAGCAATGGGATGATGCAGACTAACAGTAAAGGTAACCAGTTAATATTCGTAATTAACTATTCATGATTTACGATTGTTCTCTCAGTTGTCGAAATTGGATCATAGGTTAAATGAATCTCAAATTCATAATCTGTCCAGTCTGACCAGGTGCAGCTAAGTACTAGTGTTTTACATGGAGTGTCTGCCTATCTGACCTCCACAACCCAGTAACTGGGTAACACGATACCCCTTGGCAAGACCAGTGTCAGATTTTCGACTTCTGACTACCCGTAACGACTGTCAAAGATGTTCAAATGACAGCCGCGACAAAAGACTTGACGTGCTTTCCGAAACACGGGAGTATCATCACACCGCCAACTTCCATAGTGTAGGACCTACATATTTTCTTCTTTATAACTGAACATAGCCAGCCTATATCGTTATAATACTCGGCACGGATCTTGAGCTCTGATCTTCACCTGCGCAGAAGCAAATTTTGGGTATTTCGTTGTATTTTGCCTTAGTGTACGATGCGCAAAGCAATCCCCAGCCTACTGCCGAGAGCTCAAGATCCGTGCCGGTATCTATGCCACTGCGTGGGACACAGGCCTCCCCGCCGACCAAGGCATGTACCTTAGTCATCGATGACGCAATCACCCTGCTCCAAGAGAGCCGTAGGGAAACAAGCACAGTGTACAAAAACAAAAACTTATCGTCCTTCCGTCCTCAACGCCGCGCCGCCGCGCGCCGAGGCCCGGCCCGCCGCGACGCGACGTCCCCGTAATTGTCCGCCCCGAGCGACCCTTGCCAGAGCCAGTCCGCGACGCTGAGCCAGTTTAAATTCCCTTGTTAATAATTTTTGTTTGTAAAATTAATAATAAAGTTTGGTTGCCGTGCGACGTGAGTTGCGCCCCACTAGGCTAGTGACACAATTTCATCATGCTTGTATTGAACAGCTTGTGGTTCAGTTGCCAGCATCTCAGTCTAATAAGCGCCATATCATTAGTGTAGCGTATATACCACCGCGAACTTGTGACGAAATATACGAGCATTACCTTGATATGCTACAACATATTGCTAATGATTCTACTACTGAGTCATTCTACATTGCGGGAGATTTTAACTTGCCAGATATCGGTTGGTCAGATCAGGGTAATCATCAAGTTGTAAACTCTGCAACCTCTTGTAGTCAGTTTCTTTTAAACTTTATGTCGTGCATTAACGGTTTACAATATAACAAGTGTAAAAATGCTCTCGGGCGGACACTGGATTTATTCATATCTAATGCAGACTGTCAAACTGTACCATGTAACTCGCTATTGCAGCCGGATACCCACCACCCCGTTTTTTCCATAATGACAACTCTTAATATGCAGTTTACTCCCATGAAATTCCGCTCAGTTCCTAGGTATAACTATCATAAGGCTAACTATTCTGCCATTAATGAACAAATTAATGCAATAGATTGGGAGTGTGACCTCAACAGTTTGCCCGCTGAACAGGCCGTCAACAAGTTTTATGACCTTTTATATGGGATAATCAGAATACACGTTCCTGTAACTACAACTAAAAGTTCTCAATTTCCTGTTTGGTTCTCACCATCTTTAATAAGGATTTTTAAAAACAAGGAACGTGCATGGATTCGGTGGAAAACGTACCACAACCAATCCGACTATGAGCACTTCTCTAATTATCGTAAATTATTTCATAGAGAGTGTGGCGCCTGTTTCAGTAACTATATTAATTCGGTTGAAGATAGCATACCCAAAATTGTAAAGCATTTCTGGAGTTACATATCAAATAGAAAGAGCAAGGCTAGATTTCCAGCAACCATGCACCTTAAAAATTCCTTTTCTGACAACCCTACCGATATATGTAACTTGTTCTCGACCTTCTTTGCCTCCGTTTATGAATCATCTACTTTCGGCCCTATAAAATGGCAACCTCCTGACAATTATGAGGATAACTCATCTAGTGTAGGTGATATATACCTCTCAAAAGATGTTCTACTTCGGACAATCAAATCACTTGATCCATCAAAGGGAGCTGGTCCGGATGGGCTGCCACCCGCTTTCCTTATAAAAATTGCCGAAAGTATACATACTATTTTGTATGTAGATTTCAACAAATATTTGCGCGAGGGGGTTTTTCCAAACGTGTGGAAGCGAGCGTTTATCACTCCTATTTACAAAAGTGGTAACAAAGACAACGTGGAAAATTACCGACCCATTTCCATCCTGTCCGCCTTGTCAAAGCTTTTTGAAAAGCTAGTACACGGTGCTCTGTATCCTCAATTTCATCGATTAATTATACCAGAACAACATGGTTTCGTAAAACAGCGTTCAACTATTACTAATCTGATGACATTTACTAACTATTTGTTTGAAAACATGGACCGACGAGTTCAAGTAGACACCGTGTACACTGATTTTCAGAAGGCTTTTGACAAGGTGGATCACGCGCTCCTTTTGGAGAAGCTTGCCTTTAACGGAATTCGTGGGAACTTGCTGCGTTGGTTTGTCTCATATATTTTTAACAGGACCCAAAGAGTCGTCATAAATGGTTATGAATCTGAACCCATTACTGTGAATTCTGGAGTCCCCCAAGGATCTATTTTAGGACCATTCCTATTTATCATATATATAAATGATATTAAATCTTGTTTCCTTAATGCTAATTTTTTATTATATGCCGACGACATTAAAATATTTAAATCTTGCAAGAATATCTAGGATTGCCTACTCATCCAAGATGATCTCATTAGACTGAACGCGTATTGCACAAAGAACAAACTCTTTCTTAGTCTCCCCAAATGTCATAGTATATCGTTTACTAAAAATAAGAATAAAATTAATTTTAATTACTGTTTCGATAACCACCATTTAAATGTAGTGAATTCCGTTCGGGACCTCGGTGTTATTATGGACTCATGTTTGCACTTCGACATGCACATTGATACTATCTATACTTATAATAAATCTGTAGAGAGGTCAATTCTGTACATGAAATATAATTACAAAATAACTATCAGGGGGTGATTAGGGATCGATACTGATGCCAAAAATGCAATCAGTAAAATTTTTGTCTGTCTGTCTGTCTGTCTGTCTGTCTGTCTGTCTGTATAACCGTTATAGAAACAAAAACTACTCGACGGATTTTAACGAAACTTGGTACAATTATTTTTCATACTCCTGAGCGGGTTATAGTATACTTTTCATCACGCTACAATCAATAGGAGCAGAGCAGTGAAGGGAAATGTTGGGAAAACGGGAGAAGTTACTCCATTTTTTAAGCTTCCGTCGCGTGTGCAACCTTAATGGTTAAAGCTACACAAATCATTTCATGACGGAAATGTTCTCCTTAAAATTATATAAAAAATATCCCACGACAGCATATGTCTAACTTTTATGGTTGACTCACAATAACACGGGTAACTCCCGATAGCTTAGCAGTTCGAAGCTTTCTGATTATAATATTTGTCTACTCTTACGTTTATAACACTCTCAGTCACCCCTAATTGAAAAAGTTAACATTATTAACTATTCCATAAAAAATTTGGCCAAGTGCGAGTCAGACTCGCCCATGAAGGGTTCCGTAGTAACTATAATATAATATGCAAATTTATTTGACGTATAACCGTTATAGAAACAAAAACTACTCGACGGATTTTAACGAAACTTGGTACAATTATTTTTCATACTCCTGAGCTGGTTATAGTATACTTTTCATGACGCTACAATCAATAGGAGCAGAGCAGTGAAGGGAAATGTTGGGAAAACGGGAGAAGTTACTCCATTTTTTAAGCTTCCGTTGCGTGTGCAACCTTAATGGTTAAAGCTACACAGAAATCATTTATGACGGAAATGTTCTCCTTAAAATTATATAAAAAATATCCCACGACAGCATATATCTATCTTTTATGGTTGGCTCACAATTACACGTGTAACTCCCGATAGCTTAGCAGTTCGAAGCTTTCTGATTATTATTCTGCTCCGAAATTTAAAACCACCACAACTTTGCAATGGAACTCGGCTAAAAGTAACCCAGTTGCAACAAAATATAATCGAGGCTCAAATTTTAACAGGTTGCGGTGCAGGAGAAACCGTCTTTATTCCCAGAATTCCCATAATACCAAATAATTTTCCATTCCAATTTAAAATAACGCGATTCCCAGTATCGGTGTGTTATGCAATGACAATTAATAAGGCTCAAGGGCAGACTTTTCGTGTTGCTGGAGTAGATCTCGGTGTCAGTTGTTTCTTGCATGGTCAGTTGTACGTCGCTCTTTCCCGGGTTAGCAGTTCTAGAAATCTTTATGTTCACGTGCCGGACGGGTCAACTTTCAACATAGTTTACCCGGAAGCTTTGCGCTGAAGTATTTATTTATATATTATATACTTTATTGTACACCTTACAATACATTTAAAGATACAAATAATAAAACTAGTGTACAATGGGCGGTCTTATCGCACAGGGCAATCTCTTACAGACAACCTTTGGATGGACAGAAATGAAAGGAGACAGATTTAGGGCTGTCAGTGTACAACATCATACTAATTAAACATAATAATATAAAATACATACCATATATATGAATATAATATATACTAATACATATCAAAATCATAATAGAGAAAGGAGGGGAAAAATTAAATTATAGTGAGAGGTAATGCTCTTTCACCATTTTTTTTAAAGTAGGTAATGTTTGAGCACGCCTCACATCTATGGGCAATGCATTCCATAAACGGGCTGCTTGGATAGTGAAAGATTTATCGAAGAAAGAAGTGGAATGCATACGGATACTTAACTCTAAATTTTCCGATGATCTCAAGGACCTTGAATGTGTGTCACAGAGAAACCGAAAACGGTCTTTAAGATAAAAAGGAGTTAAAGGATTAAATAAGACATTATAAAGCAGAGAAAGTAAATGAACATTCCGGCGAAACCTAATAGGAAGCCATTTGAGCTTAGTACGAAATTCAGAAACATGGTCATATTTGCGCAAGCCAAATATAAACCTAATACAGAGATTTTGAAGTCGCTCTAGCTTGTCAAATTGGTCTTGGGTCAAATCAAGATAGCTGGCATCAGCATAGTCCAAGATAGGAAGAAGAAGAGACTGAGCAATTGCAATTTTAGTGGTGATGGGAAGAAAATTACGAAGCCGTCTCAGGGAGCCTGCAGAAGCAAACAGTTTACGACTGACTTCCTGCAGTTGCTTCGTCCAAGACAGAGTTTTGTCGATGTATATCCCCAAGTTTTTCACGGCGTGACTGAACGGAATGACGGTGTTATTAAATGAAACTTCGGGAAGTGTCGACCAGTCGATCTTAGAGATAGTCCGGGAGCTACCAACAACAATTACTTGGGTTTTGGCGGGATTAATTTTCAGTCCGAACTCAGTGCTCCAATCACTAATCCGAGCGAGGTCCCCATTAATTGTCCCAATGGCATCAGATAATTCGACGAGGGGTGCTTGCGTGTAAATTTGCAAATCATCAGCATACAAGTGGTAGAAGGAAGATAGTCGTTGAGTGATAGCATTAATAAAAAGTACGAAAAGTAAAGGAGATAAAACGCCACCCTGCGGCACATCGGCAGAGGTGTCACACCAAGAAGAGAAAGAATCCTCCGTGCAAATACGCTGCCGGCGACCAAACAGGTAACTACGAAACCAGTCAATTACCGAAGGAGATATGTTAAAAGAGCATAGAACGCCAAGCAGAATGTCGAAGTCAACTGTATTAAAAGCATTGCTAAAGTCAAGTAGTGCGAGTACCGTTAACTTCCCCATCTCCATGCCTGACCTTATATCATCCGTAATATGAACGAGTGCTGAGGTAGTGCTGTGACCAGGTCGAAAACCAGATTGGAAGGGATTTAAAAGATTATGTTTAGAAAGGAAAACGCTGAGTTGTTGATGTACAAGTTTTTCAAGGACTTTGGATAGAAAAGGAAGAATGGAAATGGGTCGGTAGTCAGAGAAAGATGCGGGATGCGATTTCTTAGGTAACGGGATAACTTGAGCGTCTTTCCAAGCTTGTGGAAAGATACTACTAGAAATAGAGAAGTTAAGGATATAAAGGATGGCCGGAAGAATGTTGTCAAGGATAGGAATGATCATCTTACGACTGAGACAGTCACTACCCACAGCGTCGGACGTAATAGACACAATACTCTTTTTAACATCAGTATAAGTATTTTCGTTCTATAGGTACTTAAGCCTCATGTGAACGTTATCTAAACAATATTACCAATACATTAACTTAATAACACACAAGGAGTTACACGCTGACGGAGTCGCGGGCACAGCTATTAACAATAATATTGTGCGGTTCGGTATTGCGATATTTTTCAACAGTATTATAGATTGACATATTATATTTCCCTACTAAATTACGAAGGTTAATCTGTCTGTTACATCAAAATCACTGAACCGTGAGGAAGGACATAGGCTACTGGCTTTTTACGAAATACGACGGAAACGTGGACGAAGTCGCGGGCAACAGCTATCTATACTAATAATATAAGGCTGAAGAGTTTGTTTGTTTGTTTGAACGCGATAATCTCAGGAACTACTGGTTCGAATTGAAAAATTATTTTTTAATTAAATAGTCAATTTATAGAGAAAGGCTATATATCATTACGCTAAGGCCAATAGGAGCGGAGCGCCAATGAAGAATGCTTCAAAATCGGGGTTAAATTTAACGTTAGCCCAAAGTAACTATTCCACGCGGACGAAGTCGCGGGCAAAAGCTAGTCTTAAATATAATAACAAATTGGAAATGGTGCAGAAAAAATTCTTACGTAGCATGAACTACAAATGTAATCATTCAAAGATTCCCTATTCCCTATTACTTAAAAAATACAATATTCAGAGCTTGGAAGCCCGACGGTTACTTTTGGATGTAATGATGCTGTATGGCTTGTGCCATAATAGGTTTGATTGTACTGACCTTACAAACAAACTATGTTACACGGTACCTAGAACGGTTATCAGACGGGGGGCTCGCGTGCCACGCTTGTTCCATGTGGACGCATGCAAAACTAACGCCGGGGCACGCGTGCCTCTACGTCGTCTTGTGGAAACCTATAACACACACTTCATAGACATCGATATTTTCTCTCTTTCTAATAAAAAATTTAAAACACTCGCTATTAGTGCATTAGCTTCTAAATTCTAATAAAAATGTTTAAAACTAACAGTAAAATTTTATTAATCCGTTATCGTTTGCCATTCAATATGTTATTGATTAATCCGTGAACAATAGTGTGGGTTATGTGTTTACCTATATATCTTAAGAACATTAATGTATTATCATAACATGTAACTGTTTTTTGTCCCTAATAAATAAATAAATAAATAATAATTATATGATCCAGCCTGTCCCTAGTTGTCTCCCCCTGCGACGCCGTAAGCCGAGGTCCGTACCCTACAGGGGGTGCCCTTAGCGTGTAGTCGCCTAGTTTGTAAGTTTTTGTAATAAGCCCTGGCTGGAGGCTTTAATTAATTTATTAATTAAAGCAACCACAGGCAAGCCCGGTTAAGCAGCCGACAACCTCAGAGGATGACCTGAGAGATGCCACAAACAAAAAAAAAATACAGACTCCCCTCTATGAAACAGAATGGGCCGTAACTTGGCGCGTTACTACGCATATCCGGTGCGAGTTAGGACTAGGACCTGCCACTTTCCTCATGATGCCTTGATTCATGATTCCTTCAGCGTTTTGAGAACAGTGGTGATGATGAAAATAACACAAAGTTATGTGCTTGTAAGGGTTCAAACCGGCGCTTGTAACCACCACTGTTCTTCTTACCCGTATTTATCAAAAACTAGCACTTCGACTTCGTTTGCGTGAATTTCGAAATAATTCATAGCCGCTTCACTCCACAATAATGCAGCTTACTACCAAATAAAGATATTTTTGTATTGGATCATTAGTTCCGAAGATTATCGCCTACATACAAACTAAAAAACAAATTTTACCTCTTTATAATCAATTCAATGATTAATTAATTAATTATTTTGTCATTGAGGGGTTAACGGGATTGCTAGTAATGTGAATTCTACCCAAATTGCTAGTAATTATTTAAAAAAAATATTGATTTTGCCGGCCCGGGACAACTGTGATAATTATATTAATGAACGCAAAAAAGCGGATCACGTTTTTGCTGTTACCTACACGCGACGCTCACCAAAAACCTGCCACAATTGATTACGAATTTACGAATCCCGTCTTCAAAGAAAATTACGATTGACTTTTCCGCTAAGTACTGTCATGAATCGAAAACTTCCTGGCTATAGGAACTAATCGTAAGTACAATATTTTTATCAGTAGATTTATTATTGTATCTTGTTAAGTTATGGGAAAAAGGAGCGCTTCCTTTTCACGCAGATGGAAGGAATATTTGTTCGTCAACAAATCAACGTCTCCTGAAGATAATTTGCACCAGACTTCGTCTCTAACTAAAAAGTAACATATGAGTTATTCTGGTATAAAAGCTGTTACTTTAAAATTTCATCTAAATCCGTTTAGTAGTTTTTGGGTGAAAGAATTACAAACATCGTCATAAACTTTCGCATTTAAGATTTTAGTAGGAAGTAGGATTCTATTTTTAAGTTAATTTGTTCTGGCTCATGTTTATTTTATTAGCATAGTTCAGCTTCAGGTGTTCCAATTCCAAGTTCGAAAAACTAAATTATGTCGAAATGAACACTTAAATGTCATCCATAAACATCATAGATCAACAATGCAACCCGACTTGATTCTGTAAAATATGCTAATTCAATTGAAGGCATCTTTATAATTATTACTTCATGTGCATTGTCATGGTCCTTTCCACCGACAATAACAATGGTTATGAATTACGACATAATTTTGCCTAGAGATCGTAACATCTGACGTTTAAATAAAGAACAATTAACTGACAATGATGAAGTCTGTTAATAGACAAATTCCCTAATCTGAGATCACACTATACAATAATAAAAACGTTTATTTCGGATTACTAAACATCCGTATGATCTTAGTAAGATAAAATAACTTAAATGAAATCATCTATAGAATACCTATCAATCTATTCACAAATTATTTTAAAATTGGAGAGTTAAAGCCACTGTTCTCTGTATGCTGTTGAGTCTCTCACCCGCTCAGCAGAGGGGCTTCTTAATCGCACTGACTATTATTTAGTCGTACATACATATATTTTACATGGAAGTAAATATTACCTACGCGGATTCCGTGTAAATCCGCGGAAATTCCGAAATAAAAGAGACGTTATAATCGGTTTCGCTGTTCCAGAGACAAGCTCGGACAACCAGAAAGATATACCTACTGACAAAACTAAAAAACGTTTTAGTATTGTATTAAGAAATGACAGACAGGAATTTACAATAACGACGCGTAAAGTTTCTTTTAAAAGATTGATTAAACAGCTATGACTCTCTCAATAATTTGCGTAAAAATTTTGGACATAACTTGGCTAAAGAGCACTTGAAGTGCTTGAAAATTAAGGCTTCCGCAGATAGGACAGGACAATTAATCTGTTCGAACCCAATCAGCTTTACTTTGCTTGTTTTGTAATAGCCTAATGGACAAGGAGTCGGACTTGTGATCGAGAGGTCGCGAGTTCAAACCCCACCCATTACACTATACCGTGAACCCACTCCAGACACAAGCATATTTAGCTTAGTTGGAGGGGTTAATGGGATTGCTAGTAATGTGAATTCTACCCACATTGCTAGTAATCTCTTTAAAAAAACGTATATCATCTCAAAACGTTGAAGGAAAACATCGTGACAAAATCGAAATGTCTCTGTCAGACTCGCCCATGAAGGGTTCCGTAGTAACTACGCCCAATATCTTTGTTTTTCATAGTGTGTGTATGAAATACAAAATTATATTTGCGGTTGTAGAAAATGTGCTATATCTCAAAAACTACTGACCCGATCTCGTTCAAACCGTTTTTCTTGAAAGCTTTTATTAAGATCTACAGCATATATTTTTTTTAGATTTTTAACTTTATGATTATAGAAGTTAGAGGGGACACACACATTTTACTCAATACGTTTATTTGCATTCCACAATGTGAACTTAGGTGGTAGGTACATACAAGATATACATTGTTTTAGATCATTGTGGACCCTGTCGGGCACAGCAAATTAAAAAAGAGCAAGAGGGCTATTACAATCATTATAAGATAAGATAATTTATTGGAACAAAACACATTTTACAAAAAAAAAATATTGTTTACGAAAATATTACTATTAAATATTACTTTAACTACTTACTATTTTATACATTTATTACAATACTATATTTTATTTATTTAATTTATCATTAAAATATTCATTTATATCATAATAACACTTATTGATTAGAAATTGTTTTAATTTATTTATAAATATATTGCTTTTTTGTACATTTTTAAGTATATCGGGTAATTTATTGTAGACTTTTACTGACATAACTAATGTGCTTGTAGAGTGTATTTTCAGCTTAGAACCACCAGGTAAGTTAAGCCTATTTTTGTGTCGTAATGTAGGTATAGCGAGTTTGTATGTTTTTTTACCACTTTGGAAGCGTATATCTTTTAAACGATTGACTTTAAGAAAAAGTGGTTTTAGAAACCTCAATGTCATTTTTAAAGACCTGTCTATAGATACCACACATTAGTATAGGCTTGATGAAAAAAAATATTTTTAGTTTCAGTTCTATGTATGAGGAGCCCCACTTAATTTTCTATTTATTTTTTTTTAATTTTTACTAAAATATGGAAAGCGGTTAACAGAATACATCTACCTACCAAGTTTCACATGTGTAGTCCTAATATGTAGTTTAGGAATAAAATGGCTGTGATATACGGACGGACGGACGGACGGCCAGACAGACAGACAGACATGACGAAACTATTCCGTTTTTTGCCATTTGGCTACGGAACCCTAAAAATGGCCGCTGTATTGATGTTGCATAACCGTAGTAGCCTTTATCCAAAGAATCAAGAACCAAATTCCAAACATAATTTAACGTTTTACTCTCCATTACTCAGGTTGCTGTTGGAGTTAAAACAATCAAGCTGGGCAGGCCACGTCGCAAGAATGCATCCGGACAGGTGGGCAAAGATCGTCACCCATTGGATGCCTGAAGGAGGACAACGCCGCGCCACCGCCGCCGCCGCGGCCGTCGAGGTCGACCACGGTGCAATTGGGGGGGCGATCAGATCATGTTCACGGGGAAAACATGCTAGGATAATGCTCAAGACAGAGAGGTTTGGTTAAGGCGAGACCTTTGCTCAGCAGTGGGACACAACATAGAAATGGAAAAATCAAGTTAATCTGTTCCTTTACATACTTTAACTAAGTATTTAAGTAAGCTATAAACTTATCTAGGCACCACTACCGACTTGATTGCTGCATTCCCAGCCAACCGTAGCAAGTGGCAATAGATGCCGCGTTCATAAAGTTGTGTGCAAACCACAGCAACGCGCACACAACCTGTTTAAGCTAATTATATTGCAACTAGGTACTTGCGTTTGCAAGTTGCGCACGCGCTGCAAGACTGATTGGCTGACTCATTCTGTGCAACGACTGTGGTAAAGTGCAAGAAGATAAATGCAAATCGAAGTGCATCTTCGTGCAATGTTCAGGGCGTAAAGTTGTTTAGAATCTATGATTATAAATTAATAAGTGAACCAAATCAATGAACCCCTTTTTATGAAATTACGCAGACGGAAGAGTATGAAATTTGACACAGTTAATGTTTTAGATACGGAGAGGAAGACAGATATCTAAATAATTGAGTCTATTAAGCTGCGGCTACGCTAGGCGAGCCCATCACGAGCCGAGCACGAGCCGAACACAATTCGTCTAGTGTGGACCGACTTACAAGCCTCGAACGAGCGCGCTGCGAGCATTTCGTTCGTACTCGGCTGTGCTCCGCCAATTGTCGGTTTTTTGACGAACACAAAGGGATTTGCTTCGCGCTCGCAATGCGCTCGTGGACGTGTTTAGTGACAGACGTCGGTCGCTCGAACCGAGCATCATAGAAACGTGGACAGAAGATGCTTCCTTGCAATTAATTGAATCATATCAAAATTATCCATTGATATGGGACTTGTCTTGGCCTTGACTCGTCTTGGCCTTGACTCGTCTTGGCCTTTTTATGTTTTTGCTGACTACTACCATAATAATTGCTGCAACAGCAGCAGCTGCCGCAATATTAATATCGTCCATATTCGCCAAGAGCCGCGAGCACACTCCGAAAAACTACTTTCGAGGACAGTGATCGTTGTAGGTTCGTTGTACGTCCACAATTGACGCCGCAAATGACGAAGCCAAGAACGGCTTCGCTCGTGCTGAGCTCATGCTCGGCTCGCCTAGCTTAGACGCAGCTTTAAATTCCTGTAGCTTTAATTTCCTAAAACTGCTGGGACATAGGCCTACTCTCTATGAGGGAATGGTCCTTAATCCACCACGCAGACCCAGTGTGGGTCACTGGATGTCTTTTTTAAGGATAGGAAATAATCCAATGACTGCCTTCCGATCTGGGTGAAGCGGGAGGGTGTGTCAGACTTTTACTGACTAAACCCATCCGTGTTCTGTCATTTTCCCTTCGTGTTCCGAGGCCGCGGTAACTCTTTCGAACAATTCCGCCGGCAAATTCCGCAACTCATCCGGCATCTTAGCTGCATCCGTTTATACTGGAAGCAGCTAAGTATTAGTGTTTTACGTAAGTCCTCGCGAAGTTTTCCTTCAGTGATTTCAGAACCGTGGTAATGACATAATCAAATTAATGTGCCTGATTGGGTGACCCACGACCGTCAACTCGCTCCGTGAGCCCATAACCCAGCGGTTATGGGCCCAGTGGCTCAGTAGCCACTACTACTCTTCTCTCTCTTTAACGTGGTACTTACATTGTTTTACCATCATCTCACCTGATGCAATGACTTAATCAAAAATGAAGCACGCTTACCTAGAAGTAATTTATTTACTCTTGACTTAAAGACCCCCAGGTTATAGCTACTTAATTTTTATTTGCATACTATATGAATATGTGGCAGGCTACTTAAACAGTTTGCACGGGTATCCAATTTTTCGGTGGGAAAATCATTTAATGACTTTTCGCGCTTTGGGTGGAGTGTCAGACTCCTACTGACTAACAACCCACTGTTCTTTCGATTGCTCTTATGTTCGGGGCCATAGTATCTCGTTAGAACATTCCCGCAACCCCGGATCCCAGACCCGCAACGGATACCCATCTTATAGGGAAACATCGATAATTCCGTGATAAGACCCTGTTGTATTGTATGAGTTAAAATGAATAAGATAAAATATTCGTTATGAGTAGTCAGAATCCACCAAGTCTGACACTAGTCTTGACAAGGCATATCGTTTTATCCAGCTACTGTGTTGTGGAAGTCAAATAGGAAGTCGATCCATGTAAAACACTAGTTGTCTGGCAGTTTGAGTGCTTTTTACGGCCCATCCAAACGTCCATACCTTGGTATTGTTCGCAAATCGTTAAGCTCCTTGTTCTAAGGCCGTGCGCGCACTGCGTTGCGCTTTGAAAACGCAAAATTTGTGAAGTATGGAGTGTCATAGAAGTGCGCGCACTACGGTCAGTCTACCGGTGCGGTAGAACTACCGGAATTGCGGCCACCGCAAGGCAGTGCGCGCACGGCCTAAGTTGAGCTATAGGTACGTCATTTGACAAATGCTTGCACTGTATGGACAGGCCCACTCAAATCTGTGAGCATCTTTTTTCAAAAGATCGCCTCAGACTGAAACCTACAAGGTTCCCATGTAATGAAACCAGTATAGATTGTATGGACTTTAAAAGAGACGGACCCCTGAGTTTGTTTCGGTGTTTCTTCTCAGGGTAGTGAGTTAGGAAACACCGGCCTCATCTAGTTACTATTTACGAAAAAAATGTCGTGTAAAAGTGTTATTTAATAACCAATTTGCAAAATAAAGAACATTTATCATTATCACTCAGCTGCATCCAGCCAGTTCAGATTGTTCTGAAAAGGCAAAACAGATAATAATCAAAAAAGCCTTTCATAAAAACAATTATCTATCAGCTATTTTCGTAGATTGCTTTATTATTTTAAGTTTGAATGCATTTTAAAGTGTGGTCCCTGTTTTGTTTTTAGTATTATGCAACTTCTTACGTTTGTAAATGGGTTGTAAATAGGGCTGCCATCACCGCCGGCCTCAGATAAAGACTTATAAACCCCGGACATTTGGGTAAAATCATAGTTTTCCCCGGACACCGTAGAAAAATACATTTTTGAACTTGAAACTAAAAACAACGATGTTTAATTATGGTTTTTATTTACTGATAAAGTGATAAAATTGTAGAGCTTTCGTTTAATCAACGTAACATAAACAATGAGATGAAATACCATAGGAAAATAATAACAGAGATCGTGCTTTTTGGTACCTGTAAAACCAATGTGTGTCCGGGTTTTACCTGGACGCTTATTGGGAAAATCCCCCCGGAAGCTCTCCAAACTAGGACAAATCCGGTAAAACCCGGAGTGATGGCAGCCCTAGTTGTAAATAACGCTTTTACACGTCTTGTTTTCGTAAATGCAAACTAAGCTGAGGCCGCTTTTTTCTTACTAACTACCCTGAGAAGAAACACTGAAACAAAATCAGAGGTGAACGTCTCTTTTGAAGTCCATACAATCCGTAGTGATCAAATTTAATGAGCACCATGTACTCGTAGGTTATGTCTGTGGTGCTTTTTAGAGGATATAATCACACAGATTTGAGCAGGCCTGTCCAAATAGTGTACTGTTTGTCAGTTATCGCGAAGCTCAACTTAGAATTTTAAGGAGCTCGAATGATGTGGTGAAACTATTTTTATGGCATAATGTGCTATTATGAAGAGGCATTCGTAATAGTGTCGGATCTCGATGGATAGCTATATTTTGAGTGTAAATCGCATGCTTTGAAAAAAAGTTGAGAATATTGGTATGCTGGATGCTGTGCACGAAAGTTTTCATCCCAATTTTGATATATTGATCCTTAACATGCGTTCATCGGTTCTCATAGTCAAACAAGCGATTCGCTATTAACTTTTCTGTCACTGGTAAGTGGTAGGTACCACTTTCAAACTCCCTTTAATTTACCTACTACTTTCTCACTAAACCATTCTCGACACCCCCAAACAATACGAGTATGATTCCAGCAATTCCAGTTCATATGCTCACACACAATCCGCATCCGATATAAGATATTGATGACTTTTGCAGACTTTTGCACATAGAAACATCCTCTTTTTAGAAAATCATTGTTATGTAAATTGGCCAAACCATTTATGGCATACCAAAATGTATTATTTGGACTTGGTAGCTAAAGTGTGAATGGAGATATATGGATTGTGTGTGGAGTTGCCTATATGTATATTAACAAAGGAAGTCAGTGATAGTTAATAGGATCAAGTAACATGTGACAACCGAAGGAAGACAATGATACTATACCTACTTACCAACAAGCATGTTAGTAAGAAGTACCTACAGGGTAAGATGGGGCACGTTGTTACACGGGGTACACTGTTACAATGCACATATCTCCGTATCTGTCTTTAAGTTTTTTAATGTTGGAATACAGTTTCGACAAGCGCATAGGCACTCATCTTAATACAGTTGTTATAACCACAGGTTGTAGGTAACGTGTTGGAGAGTTATCGAGCAAAAGTCGAATTTGTGTGACAAAAATTACGTTAAATTTTTCTATTTCTTTGCTGATATTTTGCATTTAGAGAGTGTTCTTTTTCTATGTTTACTGTATATTTTGCGACAAAATATCGTCATACTTATAGTTTTTTGTAAACAAAACCTAAAATGCTTATTTGATTTTTTTTTTCGGATTCTCCTGGGGCACTATGTTACGGAGCACTGTGTGACACTGTCACTATGAGCTCCAATGAGTTAATTATTGTTCTTTTGTATATAAGAAAATGGTGCAAAATAATTGAAAGAGAAAGACGGATTACGGACTCCATACTAAAAATGATGTGAGAGAAGCAATTATGTTGGTTGAAAGTGGGATGATTCAGTCACTGCATGAGGAGGCAGTAATTGGATGATTATTAAAAAAGGCAGATGCTTATACTTTTCCAAAAAATATTATGAAGGAATATTATCTAGACTAATATTATAAAGAATATTTGTAACTTTGATTATTTGTTTGTAAGGGCTAATCTTCGGAAATACTGAACCGATCATGAAAATTCTTTCACAGTCAGAAAGCTACACTATTTAGGAGTGCTATCGGCTATATTTTATTATGATTCAACAAAAAGTTCTGAGAAAAATAATGGCACATGTATACCAAATCAGCGGAAATTGGGCAAGATGTGATGCTTTACCGGCGTGTGCTGACTAAACGGTTCGGTATAGGTTCTATTAGTTCTACAAAAAAGTCCGCGGTACTGTATAGCTGTATATTTTATATTTGAATCACTACAAAGGCTTTCTATTAAATGAAAGAAAGAAATTTCATGTGAAAAGATGTATTTTTCATGAAGAAACCATGAATCTATATCAAAATAGATGATTTTGTCATCAAGATAATTTAATGAAGATAAAATTAGTCGTTTAAAGTATGTTATTTGGTTGTGTAATTTAGGAGATTGGTAGTTTAAAAGTCTTCAACAATTAATACAAGTAGGTACCATATCCAATACCAGCTAATTTATCTAAACAATGAACCTGATAAAACTTAGTACCTACTAAGAACTCCGCAACATTTTTATGGATATGTCAAAAGAATTTGGTCATGTGGATCATCAGATACTAATAACTAAGCTAGAAAAATATGGAATAAGAGGAAATGCACTTAATCTTATAAAATCGTACCTAACAAACAGATTTCAAATAACACAAATAACACGAATAGCAAGTGATACAAGGTTTGAACAAACTTATAAATCAGATCCAAAAGTAGTTCATTATGGAGTGCCCCAAGGAAGCATCCTTGGACCTCTTTTGTTCATAGTTTATATAAATGATCTCCCAAATGTCATAAACCAGCAAATGATACTATTTGCAGATGATAGCACTGCCATTTTTACTGACGATGACAAAGACGAATATGAGACGAATATAAATAAATCACTTGAAGCTATTATTAATTGGATAACAGGAAATAATCTTAAAATCAATCTGGACAAAACAAATTACATGACATTTACAAATAAAAACCAAAAACCTAAAAATCTGCAATTAAGCTATAAAGGAGAAACAATAAAAGAAGTTAATAGCACAAAGTTCTTAGGTATGTATATTGATCACGGACTGGACTGGAAAATCCAGGTTGATCAAGTTTGTAACAAATTAAACCAACAGTCCTATGCCCTTTATATGTTAAGAAAAGTTGTAAATGAAACTGCGTTACTAAGCGCTTACCATGCATATGTGGGTTCCACGATAAAATATGGTGTTTTGTTCTGGGGTAATTCCTCTAATAGAGAAAATGCTTTTAGAGCATAAAAAAATGTGTGAGAAGTATGAGCGGACTTAAACAGACTGACTCATGCAAAAAAGTGTTTAAAAGACTTAAAATTTTAACTCTGCCTTCATTATACATTTATGAAGCGGCAGCAATGATAAAAGGCGATTTAAGTAAATATGAAACACTAAAAAGTGCACGACATAAAAATGAACTGTCGGGAATTAGGTGCAGAACAGTTAAATTTAAAGCTTATTACTCAATAAACGATTTTTTAAATGACAAAAACTTGGTGTAAGGCGGTGTTTTTAATTGACATTGAATAACTATTTAATTTATATTAATATTCTAAAATAATTTAACCTTTATTACAATGATTATTACTTTTACATTTTTATTTTGACTCATAATTTAATAACACTGAATGTATAATTTGACTACCAATTTCCTACTACTACTATAATGTATAAGAGTGACTAAATCAAATAAGTATATTTCTGTAATATTAAATTCTAATCACATTTATGAATATTGTACACCTTATAGGTATGTTACATTGATACAAACATAATAATTATAAGATCTTTTTTTGACTTGTAACAAACAATAAATGAATTTGAATTTGAACATAATTGCATCACAAAAATATAATTAACGCCCAACGAAGTGGGCACGGGTCGGCTAGTATTTACTAAATACCTGATTTTTTCTCGTATTATTAATTATATTATTTTATTTTAATGTTGTAACATTGAGCCCCATACCCTGTTACAGAGTACCCCAGATGCAGGGCTCATTGTTACAATCGAGTGATCTCATTAAAGTGCAATTTTAAGTAGATTTTTGCTAAGTAATAATAATTAAATAAAATAAGCAGTACCTTTGTACTCAGATATTATAATTATGGTTATCTTAATGTATTTTACTGTGTGTACATAAATAATAAAATAAATAAATAAATAAATTTAAATAATTATAAGTCAGGACAGACTATTAAAGTTTATATCCATGCCAGTTAAAAGTTGATTAAATTAATATTTTCGTCACTACATTGCCGTTTATTTATTTTTTGTAACACTGTGCCCCACCTTACCCCATATCTACGTGTCAACAATATGTTCGAGTTTTTATGATTTTACTTTTAGCATTTAATTTGCCCTTGAATCACCAAAAACTTTATAATAATTAACTTTGAGCGTGTTGATGTGGATAAGAGACTAATGACTCTGTATACGTAATTTAGGTAGGCAGGTAGGGTAGGTACTACCTGATTCATTATGCGGTGCGATTAATAGGTACCTACAACATCCTACGCGTAATTAAATAGGTATAACCTAACAATGCTGCCTTTAAAATAATGCAAAGGTACTAATGATTATAAATCAAAATAATCGAAACGATCTGGTCTACACTCTTTCCAAATTTCTCTTCGCATTTACCATTTTGAATACTAATAGCGACCTACTGTATTCGCTTGCAATCATATAGGTTCAACGCACGTACCAACGCGAAGAAAATAAAAGTGTTCCTGACTGTCAAAGATTGATTTTCGAAGATTACAATTACTCAATGACCATCGATACCAAGATCCGGAACATCATACACACCATAAAGAACTTATCGAGTCTATACACACAGCCACACACCTCGTCCACAGCTGGGTCACTTTCTCTCGCAACCTTGATTCCTTACACTGAGTACGTTAACACGAGCTACGTAAAATAATGACAAATTCAACAATATACTGCTAAACTTTTACTTTTTCCTGGTTCAAAAGAAAGTGTTGAGAATGAGGAATAAGTTCCGAGATTTTCCTCCATATTTCATAACGTAACACATTGCTTGATTATATAAATAGATTTATTACTAGCGGAACTTGCATAAGTAATTATTGGCTTATCTTAAAATATTTTTGTTTATCGGTCGTATTATATTTGTTTAGAATTTGACAAGTTTATACCAAAAAGTTTGCTTACCAACAAATCCGAACGGAAGTAAAAAGAAATAAAGTGTCACAGATAATCACAAAAAGTCACTGTCACAGAATTTTGGCGCGAAACCGCGCGGACACACTGCCACTTTCTTTAACAATTATTTTCAGAAATAATAAAAACTAAACACAACAAACAATAGAATTTCTACACAAGTTGATACTACGGGCGCCACGTACGTTACGGACAGTGGCTTCACCGGTTGTGGCAAGGTGGTAAGACGATTTCTTGTTTACACATCAAACCGAGAAACTCAAACTAACCGATCGTAGGGAAAAGTTATTGATGGAAACGTATTTCCGCATTTTGACGGTGTAGTTTCAATATGGCTGCGTAATAACGTTAACAAATCACATTAGCGTAGAGATGGTGTGTCGCAATACCTGTCTTGTCCGTTTTCGCAATTATGGCCAATTATGGCCGTCGTCGTCGTGGTAAGCAAACATTTACGATCGAAGACGGTAATCTTCAGTAGATAATGCGAACTGAGAATGAATTTGATAGTTAAGCGGCTCAAAAATAGCTTTAATAGGAAGAATTGTGAATGCTCAATAATATTAATAATAAATTCTGTTTGAAACTCAGACCAAGAAAATTTTTCTTGGTCTGAGGTTTGAAAAGATTTTTTTAAATCTGTTTTCAATTCCTGTTTTATAGAACTGTGCTTAGCTGTGTCCGCGACTTTGTTACGAGTCGATATTACTCCGAATTCGGGGATAAAAAGTCGCCAATGTATCTTCAAGTGAAAGTCCTACTAAAATAGGCTCGGAGATGAGCCCGGACTAACAATACAGACGACAGACTTAAAAAATAGTTTTTTTTTATTCTTTATTTATTAGAGACTTTTGCTTTTCCTTGAGAAGACTGTTATTTGAAATCACAGACAGACACTTAAATTTTATATAAGTATACTTAATAATATTTATACTTATAGATACTACTGCTAGGAATACCATTATATGTCATAATTATGTTACTTACGGCATCACGGTACTTCACAAGTGACCACCAAATGCACCAAATTAAAATAAGGCACTTTATATAAAAAAGACTTTACATAATAAATAAATACTCTCTGACACTGACACACAGACGCTGGTTTTTTTTTTTAGTGTCACCATACCAAAGTGCAAAATATTGTGGTGGCCAGTTGCAGTGACCACACTATTTTGCACCCAACTATTTTGAGATTTTTGCCAAACAAGCTGGTAATCTAAATCCAAACTATGTTGAAATCACGAGTGAATAGGCATCTTCTAGGCTCGCTCGTCCCATCTCATCATCATCAGTAATAAAAATAAAAATTCAGCGTCCAGTCTTACTCGATGCAGTTGAGGAGGTATTAGTGCTTGACATAGAGCGACTGACCTCCACACCCCAGTAGCTGGAAAACACGATTACCCCTCGGCAACACTGTTTACTGAAATATGGCTTCTGATAAAGACAAACGAAAGCCAGTACCACGTGCTTGCCGAGCCATGGAGGTATCTTGATACTCAGCAAGCGTTGCTTCTCTTCTTCTTCTCTCTTCAATCTTGAAGATTGACACAAGCGGCTGTTTTTAGTCACGAGCCTTATGCCTGAATTCCTACAAGATTATATTCTGGTAACCGTCATTCTATTGCGATTCATTTATGCCCTACTTCAACTTGAATTAGCGGTACCCAACTGGCCCCTCGATCTCGAAAGCCCCGAGAATTGCTAACAGGTGTGTAGAGTATCCGTTATGAGAATCTACTCTGACGAAATTACGCTATTACAGTTAAAGCCCCAAGCTAAAGGAAACAAGGAAGACAAGCTACTTATTCCGGTTCGTTTTAAGTGCAGTCCAAAAAATATGATGAATGTTTCAATTTTACATGGATACACAGTTTAGTATTAGATAAGCTGCTTCTTCTTGCTTCTTCATCTTATTGAATGAACTTGCAAAAGAATACTGATAAGCAGTAAGCACGTGAGAAGATTCAGACTGGGTACCTACCGTTTGTATTATTGTATACCTACGACATTGCAATGTGCTCATTAACAAAAGTGCTATTACATTAACTTAGGCGTCCTTTTCGGGGACGGCTTGGACTTAAAAAGTGGAGAATTTCTATACTAACTATTGTGATTGTGATAGATTTTGGGAGACTTACAATACTACAAATAGTAGGAGTCTACTGGGCATAATAATTATAATTATGACACTCTTTTATGTTATTAGAACGAACTTTTTTATACGAGGATGTTATCAAAAGCCATTAGCAGCACACTGAGATAATAAGAAAAAAATATTTATTTTCCGAGAAACTATATTCACTAGTGTCGTCCACAGATAACTTTAAATAAATCAGAGAGTGTCGTCGTGAAGTAGGCGACGAATCATGCTAATTATTCATTTTAATGAGAGTCTAATACAAGGCATGCCTTTTAAGTTTTGTCGTTTGAAGAAAAAAACACAACTAGAACCTTATAGTACTTTTTATTGTTTTTCAAAGTATTCACCACGTAGCTTAATACACTTTTCCATTCGCTCAAACCAGTTATTATAACATTTATTCCACTCTAAAGTGGGAGTGTTCAAAATGGCTGACTTGAAAGCGTCGACTGCTTCTTCACCGGACTGGAACCTTTGACCACGAAGACTTTTCTTAATTTTAGGAAACGTAAAGAAATCGTTAGGGCTTAGGTCAGGACTGTATGGAGGATGGTCAAGAATTTCTACTTTTTCCTGCTTCAAATACTCAATCGTTTGACGAGCGCTGTGTGAGCTTGTATTGTCGTGGTGCAGGATGATGCGTCGCTTTGAGTTAGATTTTCGAAGTTCGGCAATGACTTGTGGTAAACAATCTATACCACTCTGCGTTAACCGTTCTACGATCTTCAAGTGCAATAGTCGCAATATGGCCGGTTTTTCCAACGAATGTGGCCACCATCTTCTTTGAAGTGCTTCGAGAACGAACAACTTTAGTCGGCTTTGGCTCGTCTTGAAAGACCCAGATTGTAGATTGTTGTTTGGAATCAGGATCGTAGGCATAGATCCAAGATTCGTCACCACTGATGATGTCGTAGACGTGATTTGACTCTCCTCGGTTGAACCTTTGCAGAGTTTTCTTACACCATCTGACGCGGGCCGCCTTGTGATCGTCGGAATGGAGATGCGGTATCCAACGGCAAACTAGCTTTCTCACACCAAGCGCTTCATGCAAGATCTTCTGAATGGTTATCCCTGAGATGCCTAATAGAGCCTCTATATCTCGATACGTCACATGACGATCTTTGAGAATTAGTTGTCTCACAGTAATGATGTTATCTTCAGTGAAAGCGGATTTTGGGCGTCCTTCGCGAGATTTGTCACTAACACTAGTATGTCCCCGCTGGAATTCTAAATACCAGCGTTCGACAGTCCGCAGACATGGGGCTTCATCACTGAACACAGATATTAGCTTTTCAAAACACTGAAGCCGGGTCAGGCCTTTTCTAAAGCTGTAGAAAATTATTGCACGAAAATTTTCCTTAGAAAGATTCATTTTCGTACGTAACCTGACAGATTCCAATCGACGCTGTGATTACACAATAGCATTAATCCTAATACTTTCAACTGTTTTAATAAAATCTATACTAATATTATAAAGCTGAAGAGTTTGTTTGTTTGTTTGTTTGTTTGTTTGTTTGTTTGTTTGTTTGCTTGAACGCGCTAATCTCAGGAACTACGGTTCTGATTTGAAAAATTCTTTCAGTGTTAGATAGCCCATTTATCGAAGAAGGCTATAGGCTATATATCATCATGCTAAGACCAATAGGAGCGGAGCACTAATGAAGAATGTTTCAAAATCGGGGGATTTTTTTTTCCACGCGGACGAAGTCGTGGGCGGAAGCTAGTAATAAAATAAAATAATCTTTAATTCGGATAAGCAACATCCATATGGGTTAGTAAAAAAAAAAAAAAAAAAAGATAACTTACACCTATGTTAGAACTTATGTATTTTCTATTTTACAACAAGGCTGTTGTTCAAAATGCATCTTTGAACAACATCACCTAACAAAGGAGAATCGTACCTCTCCGCTATGGTCTTCAGGATGGAGTTGGAGCTGCCCCGCACTCTGCAGAGCAAAGAGGCAGATGTCTGTCTTATGGCGTGGAAGCCATCGACTTGTGCTTGTGCAAACATATCTGATGCACTGCAAAAACGGGACAGCCCCATCAACATCCTGAACCCGTTGTTATATTGGACCCGTAGGGCGCTAATAGCCCGCTGAGTACAGTTGGTCCACAGGCTGCACGTGTAAAACACTTGGCAATAAGCTTTAAAAAGCGTTATTTTGACTGCCCTGCTACAGCGTGCAAACCTGCGAACCAACATGTTACATCTGACGGCCAGCGCCCTACGTTCCCTCTCAATATCCACTCGATCATTAAGGTCGTCGGTTACATAATGCCCCAAGTACTTGAACTGGTACACTCGCAATATGTCATTCCCATTTAGTTTAATCGGGGGCACATACTCAGGACATTTAACCCCGTCAGCCTTAAAGACCAAGAACTCGCTTTTATTGACATTATACATTAGGCCATGCTCTCGAGCATAGCCCTCACAACAGTTAAGCAGCTCTCTAAGTGCCCTAACCGTAGGGCTCAGCAGCACCATATCGTCAGCGTAGCTGATGTTGTTGACACTGACGTCATCAATGCGACATCCGATTTTCTTGCTGCTGAGCTCAACGATTAGATCATTCATATATAGGTTAAATAATTTTGGTGACGTAATCCCTCCCTGTCTTACCCCACACTCTAAAGATACAGACAGCCCGTCGGCCCATCTCACACTATTCGTCAAAGAGTATGTAATACACTATGTTTACTATTCGTTTGGTTATAGTACCAATACTGGAAGATACCCAACAGACAGTTTTGAGATTCAAAATTTAAACACATTCGAATATAGAACAGTTCCAATTTCAAAATTGCCGGGAAATATGGAAACGACTGAACTTAAAAGGCATGCCTCGTAATTATATTTGATTTACGGATAATTATGAAATAACGGAGATGTCATAGCTTTCAGTTCATAAGTGCACTCAGGCTGAAGTACTCTGATACTCGACTCCGATTAGTTATTATAGGTTTGAGTATAACAGACTCAAAGGTAAAACTTCAACTAGGTATACGAGAAAGGCGTTGCAATTTTGAAAATCGTTGCCTTAGTTCACCGTAAGGCGCCCAATAGGACCTAAATTCAAAACAAAATTAATAAATCAGTATGATTTTTTGGGTTCCTGTTTAAAAATAAAGTGTGTATGTATATGAATATTAATTATATAAGTATTTATTTTCTTATTTATGTAGATTTGTATAGCCTTTTATGTCCTTTTTAACCGACTTCAAAAAAAAGGAGGAGGTTCTCAATTCGTCTTGATCTTTTTTCTTTTTTTTTATGTATGTTACCTCATTACTCGCAGATGGCAACACCGATTTCAAAAATTCTTTTTTTGTTTGATAGGGTACACTTTCTAGTTGGTCCCATTGTCGTCATGTTTGGATCTGATGAAGGGATCATGGAGAAATCGAGGGAACTCTTCAAATATTATAGGCACACCTATAGCGTTTTGGGTATTTCTTAGTACCTTGTGCAGTTGCTCTCGAAAAGCACCATTTGAGGAAGTGGAATTGATGATGAAGACCCCAGATGGCCACCGAAACTACTCAATAATAGGTAAGTATTTCGTGGATTGCGATTAGATTACTTGAATATAGATGGTAAGCACTTTGTGCTCGTCATAATGCATATGGTGAAGAAGAGCTGATGGTGATGAACCAGGAGAACTCCTCAAAAATTAACGGCTCTGCACCGGGAAGAGCAATATTTTGTAAAAGGTGATAAGTAGTTGACATTTTGGCTTTTGTAACTAGATAAATTACAAACCGACCCACTAAAAAGCGTGAAAGTTGTGTTAAAAATTTTTTTAGCAAAAAATAGAACCGACTTCTATATTAAAACACTACAAAGGCAAAAATAACTTTAATTTTGGAAGGCGGTGTCAAAAAAAAAGAAAATACAAAACAAATGACACCGACTACCGAAATTAAAGTTATTTTGGCCTTTGTAGTGTTTTTATATAGAAAACGGTTCTATTTTTTGCTAAAAAAATTTTTTAACACAACTTCTCACGTACATATTGCACCTCCCACGCAATCTCTTCACCACTCGTGGTTGACTGATAGAGAATGCCTATGGTATTATATCCGCCTTTGTACCTATGTGCATGAAGTGTAAATAAATAAGTGTCGTGAAATATTATCTGGATAATTAGAATGGGAAAAAAATTAATAATACGTAAGCATCTGTAACCGACCGCCTGGAGCCCTTGGGCATGGAGTTGACGTCTGACCTCAACTTCGGCTCAACCATTGAGTCTAAAGCTCAGACTGCAGCCATAAAGCTGGGCATCCTACAGAAAGTGAGGCGATACTTCACACCTGGACAGCTTTTGAATTTTTATAAAGCACAGGGTCTGCACGGCAGAATACTCCATACGGGAACGGATCCCGTATGGAGTATTCTGCCGTGCAGACCCTAAAACGCAGTAACAGGTTTTTTGTCATTTTTTTGTTGAATATTGAACCATGAAGATCTAATCAGGGTTTTATTAGGATGCTTTAAACTGTTAAAAAATCAAATTTGTGAAAGCAGTAACTTAACTTTGCATGTCTAAATATATTACAATACCAACTAAAATACAGTTATAGCAGTTACGTCTACCACGATCCGTCACTTTACCAAGTTAAACGCAGTAAATATCTATATTACCACAAAAAATCTGTATTCTACACCCAAAAAAATATTGAGGGATATAAATTAAAACGCAGTAAGTAGTTTTTGTACCAACAGTGTTAATACTGCATGGTTGATCACTAGTTTATTTCACATGAACTACAGATTAAAATGCAGCAAAGTACTAAAATGTGGTATTTTATTTAGTGTTATTCAAGTAAGTTTATATCGTGAAACCCAACTAAAGTGCAGCATAATCAAAACTTCTTTATTTTATTTTTATCGTAATATGACTTTTAAGTGTGAAGATACTATTTAAATTGTAGTATGTTCATTATTTACTGCAGTATAGTCGGTATTTTTCAAAAGATGAAAATAATTTAAATGTTAATTAAAACACAGTATGACACTCTGTTACTGCATTATAATTGGTAACTTGAACGATTTTACTAATTTCACTGCAGTACAGGTCATATTTTACTGTGTTCTAGTCAGAATTTGTCGCTATCTCTCTCGCTCAATCAGTCGTGTTCGTGTGTCGACCGCTGCCGCGGAAGGAAGATGTCTGCGCCGCGCCAGTGTAGGCAGCCACTTGCCACTAACTTTGGAATATCCAGCTGGGCCACGACCAGCTTCGCCACAACTAGCCTGGACACAACCAGCTTCGACACTACCAGCTCCGTCACAAATAGCTTCAACACAGATACTATCAATACAACCAGCTTTTATAGAAATGGCTTTGTCTCCCCCAAATCTGACCCAGCTTGTTCCAGTACAACTGTCTCAAGAAGATCAAACATCTGCTTTATCGATTCTCCCTCAGTCTGGTCTAGCGGATTTAGCTACGACAGAAATAGCTTCGGAACATTCATTCAATGATCTTGTGACATTAGAAGATTTATTATGTTCTGAGGTTCTGTCAACATCAACAGATATTTTTTAGACCGCGACACCATTAGCTAAAACACCAGTTTTTCAAGATTCGGACGACTTGGTAGCAGATAAAAATTATATTCCTGTGCCTTCTTTAGAAAGTAGTTTATCAGATCATACGCAAGCACTCGGAAAAGGAACCACCAATAAACGAAAAAGTAAAATAAGAAAAACCAGAACTATACAAAAATCTAGTAAAAAGTTAAAAAAGAACCTTGAGAAATATTCATATCATAATCATCATATAATCATAAACTTTATTTCAAAAAAGTTTTATTATATATTATATTAATTATTAATATTATATTAGACCACCGTGTCACAATCTCTGCAAAAAACTGTGTTCTTTAGTTTTAGTGAGGGTAAAAGGCAATCTATCCATGCTGATTACTGGTCTATGGGCTGGGAATCCAGAGGACTTTTTCTTAAGGGTCTAGTTCATACCAATGAATGTGCCAAGACAAATATTAAGACCAAAAAGAAACGCTACGTAACTTACAAATACCATTTCTTTACTTATATTATATGTAATACTAATTAATTCCTCATTTATATATATCAAAGATACTCAAAGTACCTTCCTCGTGTTCTCGTTTACTATTTAATACTATGTGCTATATTATTATGATTAAATATCTTTATATAATTACAATTTGTATGATTATTTTGCCTATTTTAAAACCCGGGTAAAGGCTTCCTACGTGGGCGGTAAGGTCTCCCATCCAGGCGGCAGATATTAGCCAAATGTCACTTTGGTAGAAATCTTTAATTACTCATTAACTATTAATGATGTATTAAACTTTCTTATTAGAAAATATAGATAAATAATGCAGCTTCAGATACAATAAATAGAAAATAGCAATTGGTAAGTATAGAAAGATTTATGAGCATTTTAGTGGAAGGCGGGTATACTCTCCCGGACTCCCCCTAATGGGTTGGGTTCAAACATGCGACCTCTCGATTACTATATTAGTATAAATATAGATGTATAACGAATCACAGTGAAAATTCAAAGAAAAAATGTTTTAATATATTACATAGTAGGCCATGGCCTTATAAAATATGGGCACTTATAAATCGTCAGAAACTAGTGCATACATAATGTAAGTGGCAGGCTGCAAACACTTCAGCGTCAACAGCCTGATGGCTAAGGTGTCAGACTAGTGATCCACAGGTTGTGGGTTTGAACCTCACCCATTAAACTATTGTCGTGTACCCATTACAGACACAAGCACATTAATCTTAGTTTGAGAGATTGCTAGTAATGTGAATAAAGTAACGTGAAAACTTGAGTTTTCATTATCTAGATAGCTTTAAATTTATTCACTCGTGAATTTTTTTTTTATTGATAATAGGTTCGCGTTTGACCTCTATCTCACCTGATGGTAAGTGATGATGTGATCGAAGATGAAGCACGCTTACCTAAAAGTAACCTATTCACTCTGGACTTTAAGAAACCTAGATTGTAGCTGTCGGGAAACACAGACTCCGGCAGGGAATTCCACTCAAAATTACATATACTTAATCGATCTATCATAGGCAGCTTTTCATTCCTGAAAGAATTACATCATCAAATGATGTGTAATGTGTGTAACCTATTTTATTATTTTTATATTTATGCATGCCATATATAGATGTATCGAATGTTGAGCATTTACCTACGTTATTTTTGATAAGTACTTTTGATATTTTGTGTGATTTATTTTTAGTTATATATAAATGTGCCATTTAATTGAAAGATCTCATGATTCTTGCGAAACCAAAAAGCTTTAAACCATTTAATTTTTATTGAAATGTATTTCAAAGCACCTTAAATTTAAGTTACAATTACCTTATAATAATATAAAATAAACGACAATTTTATACATACATAAATGTATTTTTTCTGTAAATTCCTGCCTAAAACATCCTGCCAACTCCTAAGTTAGAAGAAATTGTTATATACTACATGTGCAATTAGTTCAAGACACAAATTAAAATGCAGTAAAGAAAGTCTTATGCTGCAAATTAGTCTGCAAAGTAGAAAAAAATCAAAGTTTTTATAGTATCGAATATTTTTACCGCATTTTAATCTGCATATGTGTAACTTTTTTCGTGCAGTAACTGCTAAGATTTAAAAAAACCCGATTTTAATTAAAATCTAATAAACTAAATTAACATTTGTTTTTGTAAATACCATCTTTGTTGTCACTTAGTCCTCGTAGCAATAAAAATATGCACCATACACATCAATAAAATAAAAAAAAACAGGGTTAAAAAGTTTTTCACGGTTTTCTCGAAACCACTTTTTTCCTCATACTGCACTTTAGGGCCTGCACGGCAGTATTGCAGTCACTTGTGGGATGGCTCAGCCAAATACTAGCTAGCTGCACTTGACTCGATTGAACGCAGAGCTAAAAGGCTCATAGGTGACGAGGTTCTGGCAGGCAAGCTTCACAGCCTAGCTCACCAGTGAAACGTTGCTTGCCTGTCTATCTTCTACAGATGGTACTTCGAAGAGTGTGTGCAGAAACTCCACGACCTAATCCCTTCATCCCCCTTTTACTACCGGTCTACTAGACGTACTGCAGGATACCATCCACACTTGGTCGATATACCGTCTTGTCGTACTAAGCACTTTTCTTCAACATTCATTGTGCGCATAGCCAAGGCTTGGAACTCTCTGCCGGCTTCTGTGCTGCCTTTAAAGCAAGAGTGAATAGGCATTTTCTGGGCTCACTGGTTCGATCGTAGACCTCATCTTACACTTACCATCAGGTGTGATCAGAGCCGGATTTAACCCTGTCAGTGGCCCTAGGCAATTGAATTTTCGGGGCCCCTTTTCTTAGTCTGACTGACCAAATCACAGGACCAAATCGTGTGTTATTAAAATCATTACTACCCCGTGGTCCTGGGTACGATTCTCGACATAGGTATTGATGTTGTCTTAAGCCAGACTTAAGACAACATCGATACGTGTTTTTAACCGACTTCAAAAATAAAAGTTTGCCGAAAACTGTTTTTTGTGTATATTCCACGATTACTACTATTTGTATTTTGTGAGGAGATACCAGTGTGGTCCCTCAGTTTACACGTACATTAAAATTGTCGTTCGATGAAACATTTTTTCTTGTTGCGTGCACTGGGCCCCTTGTGGAAGCGGGGCCCCTAGGCAGTTGCCTACTCTGCCTAATGGTTAATCCGGCTCTGGGTGTGATCGAGGTCAAGAGGGACTCATTCGTAATAAAAAAAATCACGTACGTAGGCTGCGACAGCGACCACTTCTACGTGTCCCTTCTGTAAACACTAACTATAGGCGTAATGATTACTTCTGTACAGCCTAAGACAGCGCCTGTGTGCAAAATCTATGAAGCGCCTATGATTTTTTCCACAGGCCTCCCAAGTCTCCCAAGACAATACTCACGCCTGTCGTTTAACTTTACACTGTTTGTACCTACTCAATAATTATAAAGAATAATATGTTGTATTTACAAAAATAATTTCAATAATTTTGCTGGCATTACATCCGGCGCCCCTTCTGCCTTGGCGCCTGTGTGCGCCGCATGGCCGCACACTTCACACATAGGGTCGGCTCGGCCCTGCTTCTGTAGCAGTGTTTCCACAATGAGGGGAAATTCCCTTTTTGAGGGGAAATTAGGGTCCAGAGGGAAGAAAAAGGGAAAAGACATGAAAAGGGGAAATTGCGGGAAATCATGGGTAAAGCCTAGCCTAAAATATTGCGGAATATTTCGGAACTAATTTTTATGGACGTGGACTAGTGTTACCGTGTTATAAATAAATAAACAGTGGCAACACATGCAGGTTTTATATATTTCTGGTCAAACTATAAATAAGAATACGAATTTTTGAATTTATACTTTATTCATGCTTAGTCTAATTTTTTTGGATTCACTTGCAGTTGCATTGGACTGTACAAACTTAAAGTGTGGTATTTCTAACTGATTTTTCATTACTTATACACTACAGAAGTTGTTCCCGTTCTTTTCAAGCCAGATTTTACACACAGGATTGATGCAAGCATTCCATTATCCAGCCTATTGCGTTTATCTGTTTTGATATTTTTTAGATCACTAAACAATCGTTCTACGGCGGCATTGGAAAAAGGCAGTGACATAAAATAGTTTACCAAAATTGACAGTTGACGGAATTTGCGACTGCCATCTACATTTTATTTTTTCAAACATTTTTTTCCAATAGCCTACAGTATCCGTGGAATCGTTACAATTCATATCTGCAAGGAGACTTTGACTTCTCCATTCCTTGTCCAGCTCTGTTAAATCTACAGTAATGTGCGATGGAATGTGTTTTTTCGCGATTTCGTACAATGATCTGATCAATATCAGCACTCAATCAATCGCCCCAACCACAAATTAGATATGTGTTACCAACATTACAACAAAGAGTACAATATATATAGGGCATTACAACGTAAATGATGTGCAAAGTCGACAAATTTTGTCGATGATTTTGTTGATGTATTTAGTGTAAATAATATTATTATAATATCACCAGGGGCGTGGGCAGGCTATAGAAAAAGATTGATAAAGATTTTTTTTTAGTTACCACACCAGTGCCAAAACTAAAAACTACAGCAGAATAATTTTTGAGGGGAAAAAAATCCTGAGAGGGGAAATTTGAATTGAGGCGTGGGGAAAGGAAATTATGAAATTATTAAAGTGGAAACACTGTTCTGTAGAGCGAGTCGCAGCATCAACAAAATTTGTTGTTAACATGATGTTAATTTGTTTTGCACCAATGCACACTAAGGGTTAAGGAAGCTCTTAGCAAAGCCATTTCTTGAACCTGTTTCGTAAAACATTGTGGTAGGCCTGCAGCAGGCCTACCACAATGTTTTACGAAACAATCTTATTTCAAGAGAGTTTTGTTTCAAGCCTGCAATAACATTACTCATATTCGTACCATGACCTTCATCGTTCAATATTGTTTTATACCTGCTTAGTGCTGGGAAAGAATGAACTATTTGTAAGATTTGTCTATTGCCTGCTATAGTAGAAAAGAAACAACGCTATATGAATTGTATAGCGCTGTCCTTTTCATTAGTTTTCACACGTTGGTCCGAATCGCTGCAACGAAGTATGGTCTTGAAGCAAAATATTATTTTCTTTTGCTTAAAAAATATTACTTAGCATTAGAATCTATTTTTTATGAGTAATTTCCATGAAATTGACAAAAATATTAAAAGATTTTGCTTTGAAAACTGATAAAACAATTGAATAAAATAAAAATAAGCTACGGCTAAGTTGTCATATGATATGAATCGGAACAAAATGTGTTCTTATCTGGAACGCAATTTGATACTCAATGTGACGATTTTTTTGTTTACAAGTGGTTGTTAGTGGTTGAACTTATTATAATATATTTTGATCTAACTGGCTACAAAGTCGACTTGGAATCAAGATAAGGTAAATACGTTTACTCAGTGAATACGATTTAAAACAAAGAAATATTTTTCTGTAATGTTTTGACGAAGATAGTTCGAACCATTATTAATTTTGCAGCCGAAGAGTTAATCGGGTTTCCGGGCGGCAGCTAGAGATACTCTGGGAATTTTTAATTTCAAACAAATCTATAGCTACTGCGCATAATCGCTCTCTACAAGCCAAGGAGTAGGTACTCACGAAGAAAGTGGCACGAGATTGCGGAAATATTGAACTCGCAAGGTGAAGGCGTTCATAAAGATTGGGCTGGCTGGAGCAAAATAACTATATTACTTTTTATTTTGTCAATTTAAATTATGTAGATACATATAACGTATCAATATTAAATTAAACAATATTTATTTCAGTACTGGGTAGATTACAAGGCCAAACTTAAAAAGCGGGTTGCTGTTTTACGGACTTCTCATGTGCAGTCTAGGGGAGGGCCTTCCACTCAGAGGCCCTTGAAAAGTCCTCTAAATACAGGAGAAGATATTGGCCAGGGTTTGCCAAGTGTTCAGGTGGAAATAGTAAGAAAACATGAGTACTTATGAGCGTATTTTCTAAAAGTTGGAAACGTAGCAAATAGCTGTCAAATATTTACCTGTTTTTATTAATTTGTTACTATTAATGTATGGAAATATGAAATATCACTAATTAGAGACTTAAAATATTAATAACTAGCTACGCCCCGCGGTTTCACCTGCATAAATCTCGATCCCGTGGCTTCATCGGAATAAACAGTATCCTATGTGTTAATCCAGGTTATAAACTATCTGTGTGCCAAATCTTATCCAAATCCATTCAGTAGTTTTTGAGTGAAAGGGTAACAAACATCCATACATACAAACTTGTAATATTGCCAAATTAATCAAAACAGCGAAATATTTGAGTTATTTGCGGTGTTGCCCACTTTCAGAATGCACGCTCTTTAGCATCATTTATAATATTAAAAACATAACTCTTATGCTTTCTCTTTGTAGCCTCCAGAGATTGGTGCTGCTATAATAGATGCGGATGTACAAGATTCCCCTGCTTCAGAATCCATCCTACAAAATGTCCATTCGCTCCTAGATCCAACAGTCCTTTTACCTAACCAAAATGTAAATTTTGAGCCCATCTTAAACCCACCGCCTCAAAATGTACCTCTGGAACTTATAGTCCAAGATCCACCAGCTCGCTCCTCCCGCAGAACTCCTACCTTGTTGCCCGCGACGTCGAAGGCGCCTCCACAGTCACTGGAGGCTGCCAGACGCGCGCTCGTCCGTTCCACACAACTACACTCCGAGTCTGCTGTGAGGATTGACAGCATTTGGAAATACAGCAACGAGGATTGAAAGGTACAAAACTTAAATATGTCTACCTTCTTTAAATCGCCGATAAACTATATAGGTACTATCCAGAACTGAGTATAGAATTTTTTTTTTCACATTTTTCACACAACGCCATCTAGTCTCAAACTAAGCAGAGCTTGTGCTATGAGTACTAGTTATAGACAACTGATAGACATACATACATATATCTAAATACATAGATACATATTATAGATAAACTACACCCAGACAAAGAAGAAATGATCGTGCTCATAACACAACCATTTGTCCTAGGTGGGAATCGAACCCACGACCTTGCACATATGTAGATATTAATAGAATTTGGGTTTTTTTTAAATGTGTCTACTATGACATAAGTAAAAAAAATGTTAAAATAGCAATCAAGTTTAATTAAACAAACAAAAATACAGTAAAAAGACGATGTAACTTAAAAAATATACATATAAATGAAAATAAAATATTGTATATTTTGTGTTTCAGGATCTTAAATGCCGCATTTCCCACAACCGCTGTACAAGAGAATCACGAGTAGCCAAACCCTGCTGCAGAGCGATATTATTACGACGTGGCTGCTCACTCGCATTGTCTTGTTGCTGTAATTGGACTCCTTGAAGCACATCTTCATTGTCCAATTGTTCCACAGATACGTTAGCCCTATTGCAAATATTGTGTAATATAACACAAGCATTTATAATAGAGCCAGCTATTTCTGGTGAATAGTGTAAGACTCTGTAAACAAGTAAGCAACGAAAACGTGCTTTGAGAAGACCAATAGTGCGGTCAATGATATTCCTTGCACGGACATGCAAGTCAGTGTAGTGTGCTTCCGGTGAGTCAAGTGCCGCATCCAGTATTGGTGTCATCATGGTCTTTCTCAAAGGATATCCGGAATCTCCTATTGAAAACAAAGTTAATTTAAATTATTATTGACCAAAGTTATAAGTTGAATTTAAATACAAAATATTTTTTTAATAAAAGATCAAATGGATGCAATACACACCAAGAAACCAAGTATCTTCTGTGTTGCTAAGATCTTCCAAGTGAGCTCTTAGTGGATGAATAGCCCATATAAAAGAATCATGAGTTGCACCACCATGACTTGCATCTACACTTATTATTTGCATGTCCGCATCACAAACCTGAAAATGTTTAAATTAATATCTGAAAGACTGTAAAGTGCCATATTTATAGTATAACTTAAGACTTGTATGTATGATCTCTTATATTAAGTAATAAATGAGTAGAGAACTTTTTACATTTTTGTTTAAAATTACTCGTTTTTGTTACTTTATTATCTATACTGTATAATCAAACACTTACCAATTGAACATTCAATGAATGGTAATGCTTCCGACAGAAGTAGCGCTCCTCATGTAGTACTGGGCGTACTATAACTACATGGGTACAATCTATACAACCCAGAACCCCGGGAATCCGAAATTTATTGTAAAATCTGCAACAAATAAGTTAATTTAAAATCTGCAATAGATGGTATTTTTTTACAAATATACCTTAGTTACTAATAAACAAAATAAAGAATTTAAAATCACCATTAATGATGATAATATTTAACTCTTTATTATGTCAGCCTATCATAGTCCACTGCTGGATATAAGTCACTCTAAAATTATGCCACACAAATAAACATGCCTTACAATTCAATTGTCAACTGTTACTCATTTTTAACTATTCTTTGTTGTTATTTGTTATCATTTAGCAAAGTGCCTCATTCTACACCTAAACAAGGACTTAACATAATATTGTAATAAAAAAGGTATATACTTACTCCATTTTAATTCTGTTACGTTCTTGATCATTCACTGGAAATTTGATATATTTCTGTCTCATCTGCAGTGAGTTAAGACACGCAGTAACCTGTGCGATGACTCAAGAGACAGTCTGCTGAGCCACAAAATGACCCTCACTACTGCCTACTGGACGTTGGTATGAACCAGTTGCATAAAATGATAATGCAATTAACACCTAGACAAAAGTAATATAACTTAGTAAGTATATAGGTACATAAAAGTGGTAAATGACAAATATACAATAAACTACTTTAGTGGTATTCGCGGTAGAAATAAGGTTATTACCTTCGTCTCTACAGACAAGTCTGTAGATTTTGTAGGGTTCTTCAACATTTGCCTAAACTCATTGCACAGGTTATATGCTAGAACCTTTGTCAGTCTGTATCGCTTAACAAACTCAGCTTCGTCTAAATTGAAGGGGTCGCATTCCTTACGTAGCTGCACACGACGACGCTTTCTTGTATTCTTAACTTTGCGTTGTCAGCTTCCAAAAACTCAAATATTTCGTATGCATTCGCCATCTAGAATCAAACAATAAATGAATTAACTATGTACTAAAATCTCTACATACACAATTCATTCAGCAAGTTTACGTAAATAAATATATTTAACTTACTTTATATGCCACGAAAATGTTCTTAGTTAATATAAATTTGCAAAACAATAATATTTCCGTCGAGTCCGAGGAACTTTTTTAAGATTGCTAAATTTGACACTAAAACAATATTGCTAGTTGTCAAAAGTCACGTCATGGTACGAATTGAATGAACTTTTAGAGGTGACGTCACCAAAATCGCTAATAATATAACATTGTTTCAACATTAAAGTTAGGTTATTTTAAGGACGTCATGGTACGAAAAGTCAAAGTAAGATTATAATAATACTGTTATAAGAGCTGGTGGTAGGCCCCGGGGCACCTACTTGCACTTGAATTGAACTGCACACTTGAACATAAATTAATGGTTTTAATTAACTTGTGTAGTCGAATAGAACGCGTCAGTCTTTTTTATATTACATAGTCTTTTTATATAACATTGTATTTATCTGTGAGGGCTTAATTAGCAACTTAGTTTTTATTAGGTAAATATTATTGTTATAATGTTATTAGTCTGTAAGCCTTCCGAAAATAAAATAAATAAATAAATCACGTGGGACAAGCTAAGCAACAAAACGTTGAAAATGTCATTATTCATTAATTAATTAATGTCAAATAAGGATGTCGAATCTTACCGGAAAAAAGTATTGACACATAAATTAAATCTGAGAAATCGATACGCAATTAAATAGTCTGTGTGTGTGAACAATTTGAAAAATAAAATCTAGAAATCGAAATAAATACACAGATAATCAATTAAAATACAAAAGAGCCATTATAGTAATCATATTTTATTAGTGTTTTAGTAGTGTATAAAAATAAATAATCACCAATCAAAACACATAATTGTAACGGGTGTCTCACCACAAACAATTGCGTGTATTGGTTTTTGATTATTTATCTATTGATCATATACTTTATGGTACACCTTACAATATTTTTATAAATACAAAAATAAAAACATTATACAATGTACGGTTATATTGCACAGGACGGTCTCTTACAGTCAACCTTTGGATAGATAGAACTGAAACTTATATTCATTTATTTTACAGTAATGATGAAACACTATTATTTTATTTATTTATTTATGTACACACATGACACTTAAAAAAGAAAAAACATAAATACAGACAAAAAAGCGCAAAGGTTCTGCTTATTTCTTAAGAATTTTTTTCCAGCAGACCTGCGACAGGAGAGTTGAAGAGGAGATGATAGACACAGTGTGTATAAATACTAATTACGATAAATAAAACAAACTTAGCTAATAAATTAAATTATAATGATATAATAAACAAATATATACAAACATAGAGTTAAAATACATATTTATATTAATGCTATAAAAATATATACCTATAATAAATATATAAAATTACGGGATGTTAGATAGGTAATGATCTTTTATCTTTCATCTATTATTATTTTATTATTTTTATGAATTATGTACTTTTTACAATTGTAACATTTCTTTTAACTATTGTATTCAGCAACGGTGAAAGATATTGAGTATACATTCATGTAACGATTTTGTGTTTAGTTCTTAAGGGAAAATTTACTATTTATTTACGCACAATATGTTCGAAATATAAGTTTTTAAGCTAACATGGTCACTAACAGTATCATTAGAAATGTCCCGTTTTAAATTCTAATGATACTAATATGTTCGAAGATTATTAATTGTACGATTTTCTTGGATTTAATATGGATTCAGTACTGCTGGATAGCATTAAACCAATAAAATGATGGACAGTGAAATCGATTCTTTTATTAATCGATTTCAGATAAATCAGCATCCCTACCCTACTAATGTCAACTGATGTCAACTTAGATTAGGAACTTCATATTTTTGAGGTTATGTTGATATCGTGAATTTTATACAATTCAATTCATATAAGGGAATTTAGAAAATATCTACTAAGATGTCTTTAATAAAAACGCTACTTACAAGATACGTTTGTATGTGCCTGTTTTGTGTAAAAACCTACTAAGTTTTGTAACCTAAGTCTCTTGCTGAAATAACAACCTAGATCTTTATTAGAACGAAGAAACGATGCAATTCACTGGTTTTATTTATGATATTGAGTTCATACATCCGTTTGATTACAGCCTTGCACTCCTTCGCATACAAGTTTACAACAATTTAATAAATTTCAGTCTCTAAGGAGGTTTAAGTCCTTCCCTGTTTTATCTGTGCTACAAATAACCAATAGATAATGAATCCTTTTTTTTCAGTGCCAAGCACATATAGAACAACAGCAATAAGGTTCACATCCACAGATTCAAAATTAACTGCTTGTGATGATGCCCCAGTGGAAATGGATAACCCTTACAAAAAGGAACGCCGTCAATGTATTCTATGCAAACTAAACATACAGCCTGACTACAAAAACTATAGATTACTCTCGCAATTCCAGAGTCCTTACACTGGTCGCATTTACGGCAGACATATTACTGGATTATGCAAGACTAAGCAAGCTTTGGTTGAAAATGAGATCAGGAAAGCACAAAACTGTGCTTATATGCCTTACTACTATAAGGACAAGGCATTCTTGAGAGATCCTAAGTTGTTTGATCCTGAAAACCCCATCAGATCCCATAGGTTTTAATGCTTTTAGTTCTAGTGTGCTGTAGTTATAAAGTTATCATGAGACCTTAAAACAGGATATTTTCTGTGTGTAGATAAATAGGTATACTCTTTATTGTACACCATAACAGAATTAATAAGGACAAGTAAAGGCTGTTGCATGTGTGTTTATTGTTTTAAGTTTCCAATATTTTGGCACTTGCAAGCATCATGATCAAAGATAAAATTATTGCGGGTGGATGTTGATGTGCAGATGAAATTATTAGTCTACCCTCTTTGTAGATAATATATCCTGTTTTAAGTTCTAATTATACTGTTAGTGACCAGTTTAAAAAGTTGTTACTGTAATAAATGATATGGGATGCAGAAAAGTGTTTTTCAATTTGCCTGCCTTATCTATACATATAAATAAACTTAAGGGTTTGACTGTGATTTCAAAAAAACTATTCCAACGCGTTATTCTTCTAAGTATCCCAAATTAGAGAATATTAAAATTTTTGTCTGGTTGTCTGGGTTAATTTCTGGAATGTGCAAGGCGATTTTAATGGGACTCACTAGAATATAGAGGGTTTACGCGGGGAAAGTCTCCCCAAACAGTCATGACCACAGCTAACCCAAACTATAGTTAAAGTTAGCTATCAGTCTAACCAAACACAGGTAAATAGATTTTTTACATGGAGAATGCCTGTCACAGTCATCATCGATGGTTGATTGTAACACTATTGAAGATTAATGAAACAAAGGTGATCTGCCTGCTGCCAAGGCCACAAGGTGTGAGTTTATGTATGTTTGAAATATTAGGTAGCCTAATGACATTAAACTTTTGAATACCAAAGCAAAACTGCATTGGAATACTTACCATGTCCTAGCCAGATATTCACCATAATTGTCTCTTATTGAAGCCAAGTAACTTCTACTCACTTTACATGAGAGTGAAAAATCTGCTTAAACTATTAATTTCTAGAGATTATGAATCTGTTTCAGATTACAAGAAAATTACACATGTAAGTGAACCGGCATTAAAAAATGTAAACAGTATGTCAATTAAATCAACAAACGAACAAAGATAACAACCAAAAATAAATAACTTTAAACTTTAATGAAATAACTCTTAAAATAATAGATTAAATTAAATCTTCAAACTGGCCTAAAATAATGTTAGCATCATTAGGTTCATTAAAACAATCATTTTCTGCATCATAGCCTACTAAAGATGGAGGTATTTTTAAACTCTTCAACATCTCTGAATAATCCATGTCCTGCTTATCTTGAAACTTACTTTTCATCAAGTCTAAGAGTTCTATTAGGGCATCCTGGCATCCTTTCTGCCATTTCTTAATAAGATTCCTTAATTCTTCAGTATCAGGATTAATAGATTGAGCTAAAAGCAGCTTTTTCTTTGCTTCTATCCTCGCCTTAAGTTCATCAATATCTTTTTGTGTTATGGATCCTGTAGATTTCGCCTTTAATGGCTTACTGACTTTTTCATATGTTTTTCTTATTAGGATTGTCTTTTTATTGTCATCAAAATCATCATCATCTTCAAAGGAGCTTTGTGAAGCTGGTTTTAGTTGTATTTTCACTTTTTCTACTTTGGGTTTAGCTATTATGTTAATTTTTAATTTATTTTTGGTTGATTTGGTGCCTTTTATTTTGCTGACTTGGATTTTGTTTGATTTGTCAATAAAATCATCATCTTCATTAAAATCTTTTCCATTTTCTTTTTTATTTGATGACTGTACTCCTTTTGTTTTTATTTCTGCCTTGCTTTTAGTTGATTCTTTATCATTCAACTGTATTAACGGTGTCTCATCAGAATCATAATCAAACAATGTTTGTGAGGCAGGGTTTTCCTTATCTTTATTTAATTTTGATTTTTCTTTGCCTTCATTCTCAGAATCTTCTGTTTTCTTAAATATTTTTCTTTGTATGACAACTACACATTCCTTTTTAAGATCATTAGGACTTTTTTCTTTAATTTCATAGACTGTTTCTGGTGACTTATTAGGGTTCTTTTCATTTGTATATGTACTCTGATCATGGCGGACATCACGTTTTGGAATTGAATGATCTGAAGAAATTTTTGGATCTGCTTTAACCCTTGGTGACCTTTTTTTGCTCTTTTTAGACTTTGTTCGTACAGGTGTTGAAACCTCTTCTATATTTTCGGTATTTTGACTGTCTACTCTTTCAGATATATCTTCACTTGAAGCTATTTTATCATCATCATTATTAGTTACAGAATGGGTACCAATATCTTCTTGAGATTTATTTATTGCTGCTATCAATGTCTTAGATTTCTTTCTTCTAGGAACTAAGTTTCTGGACGGTGTTTTATCTATATCATCGCATTGACCTTCATCTTCATTTTGATCAGGAGTCTCAGAACTTCTTTCAACATTATCGTCTAAAACACGCTGTTTACGCTTCCGTAGTTCACACTTTTCTTCTTTCACTTCTTGAGTACTACTAGCTAGAGGAGATATAAACGGCGATGCCCCCTTGTTCCTCCAATTCCGTGATAGACCAAGTCTTCGACATGGGGTTAGCAAAGACTTGCTTATGCCACCTGGAGTCTTCGGCGAGTTAGTAGCATTCGATTTTAATGACGAGTTATTTTTCATTTCTGTTAATTGTCTAGAAATTAATTCATTTCTCGAGAATATTTGTTTGCGTGGTATTATTTATATTTATTTTTGTTTAGTGACGCGATCTGTCAAATGTCAAAATATTCTTATTCCCGCCAACGAATGAATGGAATGAATGAACGAACCTATTAAAATATCTTTATTTTTTTTAATTTTGTGGCCTGGTAACAAGACCTTCCATCTTAGTGTTATCAATTAACAAAAAAAAATTACTGCAGGCTGCAGTGTCTTTTAAAAAATCCAACAAACAATAAAAATTAACTAGAATATTCGTTCCTTTCTAATTCTGACATATTTATCTTTATCATACTACCAGACATTTTTACAGACTAAGAAAAGATAATTAAAGTACATATTATATTAAAAATTATTATATTAAAAAAGCTATCACTTATATAATTAAATTGTGAACTGCTCACGTCAAGTTACGTCCCTTAGTCCTATTCACTTGGAAGTAATAGATTTTAATTATTAGCAACACTGCAAAAATGAAAGGCCTGTGATAATATCGACTGTTTCAAAAGTATTGCATAATATTTTCTTAATATTATGAAAACCCTAAATTACCAATAAATATGTAGCTTCAATAGGCACATCAAGACATAAACATAACAAAGTTAATTATCTTTTTCATGTCTACTTATACAAGTAGACCAACTTTTATCAAAATTCTTCATTATTATTTTATGTATAAACTCATCCTTGACCGATTGAGCGCTTTATTTCCATTCACTTCAAGTTCATGAAATGCTTTTCTTTCACTCACTCATTTCATTTCATCGATTTCATTCGGTCGCCCAATCTTTCAATTCTTTCAAAATCAAAAATATTCCGTCGTCGTGATAACTAGACATGGGCAAAATGTATCACTAAAAAGAAAAGATTGAAATGTATCTTTCGATCACAGGGATATGTATCACTCTTTCATATCTTTGTATCCCTATGTATCAGTAGCTCACACTCGCGCACGCAACACGCTGCTCAGCGTGGCATCGAAAGATTCGTTCACAGGGATATGTATCACTCTTTCATATCTTTGTATCCATATGTATCAGTAGCTCACACTCGCGCACACAACACGCTGCTCAGCGTGGCTTGCTTCGCTCAACTCGATCTAATGAATCATTATGAGCGATCTTAGAATACAGTGAGCGATAGATAAGTATATCTGTTTGCACTTTGCTTGGTCGTTACATTAGGTATCTTTCTAATTTGTTGGGCTGCTGTTTCTTTCTAGGTATCTGTTTTGATTGATAAGTATTATAGGTATTTCAAAATTGAACTGTAATTTTGTTTAAAATAATAAATAATTAAATTAATGATTACCGAATATAACATTGGTATTTAGGGTAGGCATTGTTTTTACTTATTTGTAGAAAAAATACATTCTATACTCTACCGATTGAACTGATATTTTGTTTAGTTTTGTAAATCGCAAATTTCTTTTTAATTATTTTTTATCCTGAGCCTTAAAACGATGGTTTTATGACTGAAATTAGTTTGCGTAGTTTACTAAAACTTTTTAAAGGCAAAGTAAAGTACACGTGTAGGTAAATCCAATATAATACTTAAATGTTCACGTACCGTTTAACGACTTTGAGCCCTACGTACCAGTAATAGAGTTATCAATTTATCTTTTTGTGCCGACACCGTGTCAGCTTATAATGGTCAAACGACTCTCCCTGTCTTGCGAAAGCGCGACAGAACATCCTAAATAGGGAGGTGCGAAAGAGACGCCTGAACATTCCAAAATCTTCCTTAGTGGCCGTCCGGCCGAAATATAATAAAAATAATAGACTTCAAGACGCTGTGAGTGAATGAGTTGAAAAGATACACTGATACAGTGATACATTCGGATGTGAACGGATATAAAGAGTGATTGATGGAAACGGAGTGATTCATATCTTTTGTATCTATCTCTCCTGAGTTACCCATCTCTAGTGATAACGAGACGATTGTTATTTTAATTAAATATTCCGACTCGATAGCGATAAATTAACGACTGCATTTTACTGTATAATTCACGTGCTAGCAATTTATAAGGTGTATAATTTTTGCTGTTCTTGTGAATAAACACATTACATAATGCCGCTGCTGAGGTTGACAACGGGTACTTTCGGCCAGCTACGTACTTTCGCGACGTCACCAGCCCTTGGAAAGAGAGTGAAGACCTTCGCTGTGTACAGATGGAACCCCGATGAGCCCGACAAGAAGCCTTACACTCAAAACTATGAAGTGGATCTCGACGATTGCGCGCCTATGGTGCTTGATGCCTTGCTGAAGATCAAAAATGAAATGGACCCGACGCTGACGTTCAGACGTTCGTGCCGCGAGGGTGTCTGCGGATCCTGCGCCATGAACATTGATGGTGTCAACACCCTGGCCTGCATCAGCCACATTGACACGAACGTGAGCAAGCCTTCAAAGATTTACCCGTTGCCTCACATGTACGTTGTAAAAGACCTCGTGCCAGATCTGACAAACTTCTACCGCCAGTACCAGTCGATAGAGCCGTGGCTGCAGCGCGAGAAGGAGGCTCCTAAAGGTAAGGAGACCCAGCTTCTTCAGGATGTAGAGGACCGCGCCAAACTAGATGGACTCTACGAATGCGTTCTGTGCGCGTGTTGCTCTACCAGCTGTCCGTCGTACTGGTGGAACGGCGACAAGTACCTAGGGCCCGCTGTCCTCATGCAGGCATACAGGTGGATCATCGACTCTCGCGACGACGCCACTGAGAAACGTCTCAACAAGTTAAAGGACACATACTCCGTATACCGGTGTCACACAATCATGAACTGCACACGAACCTGCCCGAAAGGTTTGAATCCTGGCCGTGCTATTGCCCAGATCAAAACCCTGCTGTCCGGTATGGTTAAGAAGCAGCCACCTATTATGGACCCTGCAGGTCTTGAGAAGTCGGCTGCACACAACTAGACAACTTGCACTAACTGATGAAAGGCTAGCCATGCTCGTAGTCAGACAGTAGATGTACTTAATAGGTTCAATCAACAACAACCTCAATTAAGCTACCTTAGAAACGTTACCACGCATCTAAAACCGTAAGTAGACATAAGATTGTTTTTGTATCCATAAAATCAGTAAGAGCTGTAAATAATACAAGACTTATAATAAACCATGGAAAAGTAATATAGTCGCGATCATGTTAAAAAAGCAGCCATAAAGTAATGCCAATTTTTTTAATATAAGCAGCGGGAACTGCATTCAAACTTCCTGAAAAAAAAGACAAAAAATATTTTTGATGTTTGTTGTTGGTCAGTTTAAGCAGTAAAGTAATTATTTGATAGAACATATTAGCATTATTGAACAACTTTTTTTTTAAATTTTCTCTATTGAGGCAAGTGTAAGGCAGGTCCTACAATTGTTTTTAATTTTAGATATTACTTGCATTAAAAACTTGCCACCTTTCAAAATAAAACTGGTTCAAAACAATTTTTTTTAACAAGCAGATTTTATTCAAGGTTAATGCTGATAACTACCTATTTGCACATTTTTGTCTCAAAAATATGTTTTTGCTAGTGTTTGAGAAAATTACAATGTGTGTAATTCAAAATAAATGTAATCTCTTATTTGTGACATCAATCATCATTTTGGAATAGCCTAATTGAAATATGGCAAAAATAACAACCATATTTATAAATAAATAGTTGCTTTGACTGTCATTTTATTGAAATAAAATGGCTATTTAAAAATATGTGAAGTTATTTTCTGTAATTCATTAACATAAATTTCCTTAAAATGTTTGGTTCGTAATAAACTTTCCTCATATACAATCATGGTGGTCAAAAGGTTAACAAAATGTTGACCTATATAATCTGTAGTACAAAATGGACATTTTTGCAATAAGCTGAAATTTATTCTAATGATATTAAAATTGTGAAATTAATCAAAGTATTATAGTAGAAAGTATTTTAAAGTACTGATGCAACTTCATTTTTAAATTATTATTGAGCATCGCATGTTGTATTTATTGTTCATTTCATGTGTTGTGGACGCATTGAATTGTATTAAAATTGTTAATAAATAATCATTTAAGTAAGCAATTGCGTTTTTTTAATGGACCAATTTATCGTTTTATAGCCAAGCCTAAAAACAATGTTTTTGCATAACGGGAAAAGGCAATTATTTTTGTGAAATCATTTGGTAGGCTTAAATCTGATATCTTTTCAATGCTGTGATTTTTCTTTGCTTAGCGAAATTGCTAGATAGACATTGTTAGTTTATGAACTGATGTGTAGGTACTCCTTACAGTAGTTTAAAGTTAAACTAAGTATTTTGCACATACTATTAAATACAAACAAACTAATTTTAGGCCTTTCTAATTTTATAGACATGGTATTATTGTGTCATTTTAAAAATTTTACTTAAATTATGTCAACTGCACTCGCGCCAAAAGTGAAAGAAAAGTTTAAATAAAGAGAGAGAGAGAAATAAACCTTGGTAATAATACAAAACTTCCACTAAATGTAGGTAACTGTTATCAATGTAGCTATCGTTTCAATGGTAATGTCAGTAAAACAGACTGCATTATTTTCTAGTATATCCAACTTAGTTACTGTGACCCACTTCGTAAAATAAGTACCGCGTATCCAACATTAAGTTAAGTTTCAGTTGGAAAGCTACGAAATCCTAACTCGGTCATAAACCCATAATTAAACCTCATTAAAATGCCATTGTTATCTTTACGTGGTATTTGAAATTCCTCTAGAACTTTCTACATGAAAAAAGGCCATGTGTTCTGGACCCAAAGACAAAAAAACCACGGTGAATTACCATAAATAAGGAAACAATAACTGTTTTGAGTCTTGAGAAAAAAAAACCGTAGTTCGATTTTGAGCAAGCAGGTAGTAAGACGAGTTCTTATTAAATCAGGTCAACCAAAATAATTTTGCCGTTTGCCCGAATTACCTTCACTGACATTGTAAACTTGAGAGACGGTTGACGAGACGGACGGACGGACAATTACACGAAACCTACATAGAAAAGGCAAAGTAAGGTAGGGTAGGTACTTTGGGTAAGTATTAAAATAGCGGCCTAAATCTTCAAAAAAAATCCTAATACGTGGCAAGTCGTCGCAAAATGCAATTTTTTAGATGCACATCTAACATATATTTATCTAGAAAAAAAGGAACTAACGTGTCACCCCGCTTCTGTAGAGGAAAAAGTAATTGGATGTGACTATTGCAAAATTGTCGGGCGACAGAATGCATCTTCCGTGATAACTACTAACTACGATGACACCTACCGCATCATCGTTGACATCATAGCGAGTCATACAATTACATCCATGTTCCTAACCTAAGGTTACAAATGGTCTCTACTAATACTATAGCTAAATGTTAAAGTATCTCTGTCTGTGTGTTACACTTTATCATCTAAACCACACAACTGATTGAAATGGGTACTTACAGAGATAGATAACACCTTGGAGAAGGAACTTGGTCATTTTTTAGCTGAAGAAAAAACTTTTCGCTATCAAAGCCGCGAGCAAAAGCTAGTAATCTATACGTACATGTGTCCGTCTGTGATTTCAAAATATAATCATTTATCATGTCCTTATAATATAGTTATTTCCAATAAGTACTAAACCATAAAAACTTGTCTGCTTTATTTTCGTCCCTGGACTAATCTTTGAAACGGCTGAACAAATTTTAATGGGTCTTCACAATTTAGAGGAGATTATGCAACATATGAGTAGGAATCCTGGAATTTCCACTGCGCGAGAATATCTTCCCACGCGTACGAAGTCACGGGCACATAGGTACAGTTGATTCTAAATGTAGAGTGATCGGAACATTACGTATCTAAAAATCATCAAGTAAAACATGTTTAGTATTTATCAATCGCTTTGGAAATAATAACAAACCGGTTTTATGCAGCATTGTGTGCTAAGTTCGGATTGGACAAAAATAAGCATAGCAACAAAACAATGGCCCTTATGCTATCTTAGTTTTCTACTCCTAATCCTACCTAGACTAAGATAGGTCTAGGTAGGATTAGGTAGATCTTTTGTACACAGTGCCTTTGTTCATGAATGAGTTGAGAGAGAGTGAGCGAATTTGCTTTTAAATAGCTTAGCTACAAGTTGGCACTAGATGGCTCCGACTGCTTCGAAAACGTCTTCGTAGTTAGGTAGAAGTAGGTAGCTTTTCCTACAATTTACAGGAAAAATTAGGTTTCAGGGTTTCATTTTGCTTAAGAAACCAGTTGAAAAGTACCTACACAACAAGTAAACTTATCTGCAGGTGATGGGATCAACAAGCCGAGCCGTCTGTTTCTTATAGATTACCGCGCTATATTTGAATTTAGATTTCGAAATGGTATCCAACAAGCAAGGCCAGCAAGGAAAATCGATGTCAAATTTTAAATTCCATAGTCCCTTATTTTTTATAGTTAAGTCTACTTAAAATTCTTAACTTTAAAGAGTGCAATTTAAAAAAAATATCTCTATTTATGAAGTCAAGTTCTGCATGGCCTTAGCTAATTATTTCTACACAGAATCGGCTATAATCCACGCCAAATAGACTTATCTCCAAAAACGAAAGGCGTTTTATAATGTTGCCACACTATTCCCGGCCAATGATCCTGAAATCTGGAATCAACTGTGACAACCACCAGAAAACGCTGAGTCACTGACTGAGAAACAATGTAACTATATTGGATTCAGCAAAGCGTGCTTAATCATAAGAAAAAACACCAGAGGATTAAGAAAACTATAATGTAATCAAATAATATACTGGAGGTTTGTCTGAATTAACAATCAGTCGATAAAACGTATAATATTCTGAACTACAAAAACTAGTTGAGAATATACCTACCTAACAAGTTTTATCGAGTGATTGTCAATTCAGACACACCTCTCGTTTTTTTTATTGTTCTACAATTATGTTTAGTTTTTCCTTTTTTTATTCCAGATGAGCTCAATCTTGAGTATTGACTTCGATCTCGCGTGATTGTAAGCGATATATGAGGCTACGGTAGAAACAGTGAGCCCAGAAGATGCCTGTTCACTCTTGCTTTAAAGGCTGAAAGGTCATACGTTCTTACTTCGGCTTTGTCTGCGGACCTACTCGATTTCAGTACATTTTTCAAAATCTCCTGGCAAAAATGAACAAAATAAAAAAATAAATGTCCAATTTGGTGTACTCGTTCCGAAGTTATACGCGCACCTACTTATATTTCGACTACTCAATTTTATTAACATCTATAGATTTATCTGCAGACGGTCTATCAAGCTGCGTCGCTGACCTAGCCTTACTTACGTCAGAAACACGCCTCTCGTCTTATTTTTTACTAAGTATGCAACATACATAAATTATACGTGGATATAATTATAAGTGGATTAGCAACAACGTTGGAAATAGAAGTTTTAATATTCACTGAGTAGCTGATCAAAACTGGTTTTTTTATCGTTTGCAAGGTGTTAAAGATCTGATTATTTATTCTACTTACTTATAGAACCTACAATATTGTTAAGAGTCATCAATCAATCCTATAATAAACCTATAATGTTACACTGCTGGTATACTGGGACATAGTCTTCCTGTGTCTATGACCTATAAGAGGGTAATCAACTACGCAGGCCCAGTGTGGGTAGGTTATTTAACACGAAAAATAAACTTGTCCAACAGGTTAAGCCACTTGAGCTAAGCTGCGAGAAAAGGCTAGCTTTTTTAACGTTTCAGAACCTTTCGCACTCTGACCTTTTCACTGCCTAGTGATCGGAAGCGCGACTGCGAGCGTTCTCGGGTCGGGCAAAAGTTCTATTGGGTTTTTCTATAAGAAATTCTCAGTAGTAGCCCAGAGTTTGGAAGTTGACGGTGTGTCACTCTCATTTGGACATCTCTGACAGTCGTTACAGGTAATCAGAAGCCAGAAATCTGACACAGTATGGCTAAGGGTATCGTATTACCCAGCTATTAAGTTGTGGAGATAGGTCGCTCAATGTAAAACACTAGTACTCAGCTGCTTCCGGTAAGACAGGAAACTGACCGCAGTTGGGAAAAGGTTAAGCAGCTGATCATCATAATCATCACAGTTTGCAGCCGAGTAATTTTTTTTATTGATAATAGGCTCGCGTTTGACCACCATCTCACCTGATGGTATGTGACGATGTGGTCGAAGATGGAGCACGCTTGCCTAGAAGTAACCCATTCACTCTAGAGTTATACTCTAGACTTAAATACTCCCAGGTTATAGCGATCAGGAAACGCAGACTCCGGCAGGGAATTCCACTCTTTTTATTAACGACTAGCTTCTGCCCGCAACTTAGTACGCGTGGGAAGGTTTTCCCGCGCAAATCCCGATCCCGTGGGAATTTTGGAATAAAAAGTAGCCTATGTGTTATTCCAGAATGTCAACTATCTACTTACCAAATTTCATTCAGATCCGTTCAGTAGTTTTTGCGTGAAAGAGTAACAAACATCCATCCATCCTCACAAACTTTCGCATTTATAATATTAGTATTAGTATTAGAAGTAAGATACTTAGTAAGAAGTAAGATTAGTAAGAAGTAAGACTAAGTCTAGGTCTGATTAGCTTTCCGATCCATGACCGTGGCCAAGCCAGGAAATGCCACACGTTTCGAGTATTTTTTTTCTCTATTCTTCATGTTTCGGAATCAATATATCTACTTTAATATTGTTAGCGATACATCTCGCATACGAGTGAAACAACTAGAACATTATTATATTTTTGTTAAGTCAATCACCTAAATTAAAATTATTTCTATACTTACGTATCAAGTGTTTAGTTTTTATAAAGATAATGAAACTTTTTCAATTGTCCCCTGGTGTGTCAATAAAAAGTTTTACTGTTAGCAAGGCTTCACCAAGTGGCAGCTACAGTCAGTCGCAATTTGCCACAAGAAACAATGCTGTACACGTAGTGTTTACTGCAAACTTTGCCTGAGAGTCGTAATTCGTGGCATTCTACCAGATCACAACCCTCACCTTACATTATCAGACCTTGCCGAAGATCGCAGACCTACGCGACATGCTTATAAAGATGCGCTTGTTTGCATTCGTAATTAGGCCGCCGTGATAAGAATGGTAAAGTCATCAATAAGTAAGTATTAATGATTAAAATAAAATGTCTGTCTGTGATGACTAAATGAGTCTGTTTTCTTAAGTGCTAACAGTTATTTACACGATAATAAAACACAAGATTTTTTTGATAATCTTAGTCTGGTTGTCTTTTTGTGTGTTTGGAGTTGGACTAAGCTCTTGAAAGGTCTTTTTTCCGGGTGGGAAAATCATCGAATGACTTCTCACACTGCGGGTGGAGCGGAAAGGATATCTTTTGTCAAACTTCTACTAATTAAAAACTCACCTGTAGTTTCGGGGCCGCGGTATATCGTTACAACATGCCTGCAACCCCAGCAAGCTCTGTAAAGGCTGAACTAATTCTAATGGGACTTGCACTGCAAAATAAAAAAGGTTATCAGGTAATAGGAGTACTTACATGTTTTATCCCGGAGTTTCGACGGGGTCGGAATTCATGAGGGATAAACCAGGTAGGTATAATCGATTTTCACACGAGCTTTAATTTACCTTTTTTTTTCTTTTTTTTTTAACGTGGTAAAATCATCAGATGAGTCCTCCCACCCCGGGCAGGGCCGGAGGGACTGTCAGACTTGTACTGACTAAAATCCACGGTATTCCTTCAATAGCCCTTTACGTACCGGGGTCACGGTAATGGGATAAGTCCCACGACCCCGGCAGGCCTCGGCCCTCTACAGGGGGGGCCTCGTACCTCGGCCTGAAACATTAAGATCCATTCAGTAGGGAATTCCACTCCTTTTATTAACGACTAGCTTCTGCCCGCGACTTCGTACGCGTGGAAAGGTTTTCCCGCGCAAATCCCGATCCCGTGGAAATTTCGGGATAAAAAGTAGCCTATGTGTTATTCCAGAATGTCAACTATCTACTTACCAAATTTCATTCAGATCCGTTCAGTAGTTTTTGCCTGAAAGAGTAACAGACATCCATCATCCTTCCTCACAAACTTTCGCTTTTGTAATATTAGTAAGTAGGAAGATAAGATTCTACTGGTTTCATTTATTGTTTTACAAATCGTTCAAATGTGTAGGTATTTATTCAGGTACTTTTTTATACTAACTAGTTAAGTTCAAAACCAGCGTCGGACACTAGGTAGTAGTGCAGTCGAGAGTCACACAGAAATATTAATCGTCCCAGTAACTACTCAATTTTTTTTATACTATTTTAATAATAATATGATGTTATTTGTTTTTTTACTGATAAAAGTTTTTCTTTCTTTCAAATTCCCAATTTATGGAGTGCTTTGCCTATTAGTGCGACAGTTTTCGGCTAACTGCTCAGCACAACTGCAAATACCTAGGACTGATCAATCAGACGAAACAATAATTATTTTCAAATAGGCAATGCCGTTATGTAATTAAAACGGGAAATGAGTATAAACTGATTAAAACTCTATTATTGTACGTGTGATTTAAATCTACAATACGAACAACACAGGTTACAACTGTTACAACTCTCATATCACAAGAAACAATTACAAATATCAGGTTGCCTAAATCATTCAGACAGTTTGCAACCTGAACTCGCGGTGATAAAGTGTAAAATAGTCTGTTATTGTTATGTTGAATAGGTACTTACTTATATTCAAGTGCGTAATGGCAATAACCTAACGGCGGCATTAATGACCCAGATACAGTGTCCGTAGTAGGAGTGACGGATTGTAGTATTTTTTATTCAATGCATGCATACCTACTATTGTACTACTTACTCGTATGTTTACATATGAGATTGGCCACCGTGACTGATTTCGGTTAGGAGAACTATACTTTACTATCATATTATTAAATAGCCTCTTTCACCCGCATGAAAAGAATTTTTCAGCGAAATAAAAGTAGCCAATATCATTTGTGGTGTCCGGGAGGCGTAAGAAAACACGGATATTCCAGGATAAGAAACACGGTACAGCTGTATGTAGACTAGAGATGAAACGGATAGTAGTTTGGCCGGATACCGGATATTCGGCAAGCTACGAGGCCGGAGCGCCGTATATCGGGCAACAGGTTATTTATATATTAGTAAAAGAAGATGAAACTGGATCCAACTTCACCCGGGAAGCTCATGACACTTTTTGGGACTGTTTCAATGAAGTGGCATAGGATAATAGCAGTGAATGTCGCGATCAAATAAAACAAAATCCAATTGCTAACGAGATAGACACCTCGAATCGATCGCAATCACGACCCATACATTTGGTGGTCATCTAATTTAAATCAGTACTAGGGCGTCCAATCCCGCAGCCTGAATTCAATCCCGGTATTTGCAGGACTACGAATTTTCAATCCCGCGGGATCTCGGTATTTGCGGGATCCCGCATATTGAAAATATTCACATTTATATAAGGCAAATAAAACAATGAATTAATCAACTAACTCCACATTTATTCCAGTATTACTACTAGTATGAGATCAATCAAATTACGCCGTTTATTTATCACAAAAAAACAATGAATTAAACAACGAATTCCACATTTGTTTACGTATTACTATTAGTATGAGATCAATCAAATTACACCGTTTTTTCTTCACAAAAAACAATAACAAATACTTAATACAAAAAACTTTACTGATATTTTAGGCTACATACTTAGGCTACCACTGACTGAAATCCGGCTATATTAGGCTACATAAGCTTTGAAAAACGGGCGACATCGTTGTTTGCAACACTGCCGGCCGCCAGTCACCGAACGATATTTTGAGTATTAATTAAGCTAATTAATAAAAAAAAAAAACGTCCATAACATAGTGTGGTATCATTTTCCTCGTGTAAAATAATGAGAATTTTTGGAATATTACTATCCAGCGATCGATCCGGTCGAATACTGAGTTATTATCGGGTATCCGGCCGGACAGTGAAAACAAGGCCAGATAGGCCGGATACCGGATAGTTACCGGATATCCGTTTCATCCCTAATGTTAGCCTGACTTGCAAACCTGACAGCCAGTTGTTACAAAGTAATATCCTTGTACCCACAATACGTATAATTCGAATCGTACATTTATGTTTACCCACATATACTACGTAATTTCAGCCAGCCCATCAACTACCTTGACACCAATGGCAATGTGTTTTTGGTGTCAAGGGCTGAATAATGACTACATCATTATTGTTAGATTATACCGTACTGATGTAGTAGAACCGAAGGACAAACCCAAAAAGTGTTTGTGTGTTGTTCTTCTTTCAGACATGTATTATTAGCTGTATATGTTTAGGTAACATTAGTAGAGATTTGCTTGTAAATAATACACACAAAAATACCTTCTCGTTCTCGTCTAAGATTTTGTGAACAATATACTTACCAGCTTTCGTACAGGTAGTAGATACATAACACTATATGAATGGTTTAGGCATCCTTACCTATATACATATTATAAACAGTGTCCCGCTGCGTCTGTCTGTATGTTAGCTATAAACTCAAAAACTACTAAACAGATTTTCATGCGATTTTCACCAATGGGTAGAGTGATTCATGAGGAAGGTTTGAGTGTATAACTTATGAAGGTTTTATGTGAATTAGCAGAGTTAGATCATGCGCAGCCAGGCCAGTTCGCTAGTAAACCTGTAAAACAGAGCAAGACAGACAGTGTTTGAACAAATAACCACTAGGAAATATTTAGTTACTGTTTTAATGTGTCAATGTGTCATCTGCTTAGCCTTTGTTGGAGTCGGCTTCCAGTCTCACCGGATGACTGCCGGGGTTGCGGGAATGTTCTAATGAAATACCGCGGCCCCGGAACTTAAGGGCAGCTGAAGGAGCAGGGTGGGTTTTTAGTCAGTAGAAGTCTGACACTCCCTTCCGCTCCACCCAGAGCGGGAGAGGTCATTCGATGACTTTCCTACCCAGAAAAAATAAATAAAAAATAAGTCTAACCGGATGAAGCGGAGTACTAGTGTTTTACATGGAGCGTCTGCCTATCTGACCTCCACAACCCAGTAACTGGGTAACACGATACCCGTTAGCCAGAGTAGTGCCATTTTATCTGGCTTCTGACTACCCGTTACGGCTGTCAAAGATGTCCAAAAGTGCTTTCCGAGGCACGGCGGTGTCACACTGCCAACTTCCATACTCCGGACTGCTTGCTACTTACTGAAAAATTTCTTATAGAAAAATTTAAGAGCACTTTTTGCCCGACCCAGGAATTGAACCCGAGACCTCATACTCAGCAGTCCTCTGGTTCCCACTGCATTACGACTTTCACCGACCACTCCCGAATTGCCAAATAGTGGAGTTCTGCTATGCGAGCGGTCAGCCTATCGCGCTGGCTGGTATAATTTGAATTTCGACCGCAATGTTTGACATGCGAGTGAATTGAGAGCCGGCTGGGACCAAAGAGTAAAGTAATAGCTGGGACTCCGCGAGCAGAGCAGGCTCGACTTCAAAATAACTTAAAGAATATAATTATATTAATCTCCCATTACATGTGAACATAATAATATACAAAGGATAAAACCTATCGCGCTAGTATTGAATTCCCGAGTACACAGACACACACGGGCGTGTGTATAGTCGGGAATTCAATACTGTAATGGGGGCCCATTACAGTATTCTGCATATACATATATACCTACCTCAAGCGGCATAAATATAGTAATCTCAGTCGTAACTATATTTTCGAGCCGTTTCGCCAGTTTATATAGGGTCGAAACTCTCGGACCACGAGTCCCTTGTGCTCACAGCCGTTCTAAAGAAATTTAGGAAAAGCTGGTTGACGTTTCTGTGACCCAAGGGCCGGTTATATATTACTTTGGCCAAAAGTCAAGCGTTGCCATACAACGTGGCAATGCCGCCCGTCTCTTTGGTACGTTACCAGTCGACAGCTTTGTGGACGAATATTTTGATGTTAGTTTAGACTTTAGATTATGTACTAGCACTTCGCTCGCGACTTCGTCGAAATAATTTATAGCTTTTAGCACTCTACAATAATGCAGCTTACTAGCAAAGAATTTTTAGAATTGGATCATTAGTTCGCAATACTACCCCCTACATACAACCTTTCAAACAAACTACCTCTTTTGTTCGATGCAATATTTTGCAATCGACCACGTTTGCTGAGCAAGCGACATAATCATGCCGCGGGCTTAGTGTATTACGTACAGCAACCGGGTGCAGGGGCGGATCTACCTATGGGCTATTTGGGCTGCAGCCCAGGGCCCCGTGGATATAAGGGGCCCCCTGCCAGTGCTCATGAATAATATAGACGATACTTGTTAATCTATGTATATATATATATATAATAACTCGGAAATATGCAAAATTAAAACATAATATTGGCGGCGCCATAATCGACCAATCCGTATGTGCGACTATCGAAAACGAAGTAGGGAATTCCCTTGTCGCTTATCAATGATCGGGTATTCAGTATTAGCTAGGAAGAACGTTTTGTTAGAAGGAACTACCCGCAGCGCAATTGCGTCGGGTGGTACTGCTGTAATTTTGTTTTTGTCGTCTAAATACAAACTCAGTGCTTAATTGTCAAAACTGTGTGTGAGTATGGGTATTTAGTGTGCTATTAAGTAACTTATTCTCTTAAAATTCAAATTATTTATAAAACGTAAGGTATGGCATGTCAGAAAGCATTTTACATAGTCAAAAATTATATTGAGGAATAAAAGGCTTGGGAATGAGTTGCTGCAATGATATACCTACTTATGTGCTCTTTTTAATATTTTTTGCTGAGTTAATGATTGACTTTCTAAAGTATTGTATATACTTTGTATTTTATTAATAAATAATAAAATAAAAATAAAAATAATTTAACTCAGATGTCCAAAGATCCATATACATTGTTTAAAATTACAAATTAGAAAAATGTCAAAGTTATCATGTCATAATCGTTATTAAAATTAAATTAAATTATCATCATACACAAAGATTACAACACAAATTACAGGTACACACACACACACACACACAACACAACAGCAATTATTATAAACAACAATTATTACAATTATTAATTATTACAAATTATTATATAACTCTCATAATAAGGGGTTTCCATAATGGGGATGATACCCTATCAGCTACGGTATTTTATTTTTTATTACGGTATTATTTCTTTTTCGTTTTTTTTTGATCTTTTATATTTTTGTAATTAAGAATGTGAAGAATATATAGGTTATTATTTCTTTTGATGTTATTTTCATTATAATTTATAGTTGATGTATGGTAGTTTGAGTATTTGTTTGGCCTACCCAAATGTCCTAACTTTGGTATTGTTCGGCAGATCATTGAGCTCCTTAAGTTCGAAGTTGAGCTACACGATAACTGACAAATGCTTGCACTGAGTGGACAGGTTCGCTTAAATCTGCGTGCTCCTTTCCTCAAAAGACACAACAGACATGTACCTTCATGCTTCTCATATGGTTTGACGATTACGAATTGTATGGACTTTAAAAAAGACGATAACCTCCGAGTTTTTTTCGGTGTTTCTTCTCAGAGTAGTCAGGAAACACCGGCCTCATCTTGCTTAACTTAAAACATAAAACAATGACGTGTAAGTGTTATTTATAACCAATTTACAAATAAATATTTTATTTTATTTCATTTATAAATATCAGATGCCTTGAAGATAAGAGAATTATCTTACTTATAATAATTGAAAGTAATCTGATTATGAAAAGATCCTACAATGCTCCTAATTTAGGAAATCTATACTAATATTATAAAGCAGTAAAGTTTGTTTGTTTGAACGCGCCAATCTTTGAAAGTACTAGGTGGATTAAGATAAAATTTGGTATGGAAGTAGCTTGAAGTTTGAGGAGGGTTATTGGCTTCTTTTTACCCGACTGGTAGTTATGAATATTTTTTAAATATTTGATATTAATAACAGGGCTTTAACTATGAAATCGCTGTTTTGCCGTGCTGGCCATTTCAAATTATAATATCAAATTATATACTGTCCTCTTAACCTGTATCATGGATACATTGTAAAAATTATATTTTTAAATGAGTAACTGTGGAATTTTTTGCCGGTTCTTCTCCATAGAAAACTATCAATTTCGAACCGTGCACTAACTTCTGACGTTTTGTAAGTGCCCATGTAGGCCTATGTGAAATAAATATTTTGAGTTTGAGTTTGATAATAATATTTTTTTAGCTAAGAATTCTAATTTTAAATTAATTTGAATTTAAATCATGAAATTCTTGCTTCAATGTTTGTCATAATCGTGCCGCTTGTACCTACGGCCCGCAACCTCAACGACTTCTACGGATCGAACACTAAAAATTGCAATGCACCACTTGTTATTAGTTTTCTCGCTTTCGATCTGGAAATTTCGACCTGAAAAACGAACCCCGCGATCGTCTGGTCCACAATGACGAATTAAATGCGATTGTGGGAGCTAATGATACTCAATCTGCAGCTGAATTAGCAGCAGCTTTCAACGCTAGCATAAAAACAATATTGGTTCACTTACGTCAAATTGGCAAGGTATATAAGCTTGACGTATGCCCCACAAATTCAGTGATCATCAGCGCGAAGGACGCATCGAGACGTACCTTGCTTTGCTCAACAGGCACACAAACGAAAGAATTTTGTTGCCTGCGACGAAAAATGGATCCTGTTCGACAATCGCAAGCGCTCAGCAAATTGGTTAAATCCTGGTTTAACATCTAAACGTTTCCCTAAACGAAAACTGACCCCTAGAAAAGTGATGGTCCCTGTTTGGTGGTCTAACCCTGGTGTAACTCATCACAGCTTCCTACCAAACAGGATGAGCATTACTGCAGAACTGAAAACAATGATTGAAAAGCTCGCACATCTCCAACCAGCTTTGGTCAATCGCTCGGCTCTGCTGCTCCTGCACGACAACGCGCGACCTCATACTACACAGCAGACGATTTACAAGTTCCAAGAGCTGGGGTTGGAAGTTCTCCGCCGTCCATGGTACTCACCAGACCTTGCGCCTACAGATTTCTACTTTTTCCTGAATTTGGATAACTTCTCGGAAAAAAAATCAATACCCGAGAGGCAGTAAAAAATGCCTTTGAAGAATTTGTTGCCTCCCGTCCAGCTAAATCAGTTCAAAAAGGGCATCAATAAGCTACCACTGCGTTGGAAAAGATGCATCGATTGCATGGGTGTGTACTTTGATTAATAGAAATTTCATGAAAAACGGAAATTTAATTGGTAAGGATCTAATATATTCAGACGAACGCCTGACATAAAGATGTATTCTTATTTTTGAAAATATAGTTGCTCATGTTTTCACTAATTGCTATACCATCTTAAATATTAATTATTTTGACATTAACAAACTCTAGCTGTGAAGCGGAGCGCACTTTCACCAAGATGTCGTATATCGAAACAAATTTACGATAAAAACAGTCGATCGAGTGACTGTCTAAATCTAAATCATTTGTCAATTCTTTCCATATATTATGATTTATAAAAGGATTAGTGATAAACAAATAACTGTTTGTACTTATATAAATTACTATACTAGTACTTAATAGAGGCCTGTTTGCCTGTTCAGCCTATAGTAGACCTCATAAATATGTCGTTTAACATCAGGCGTGATCGAGGTCAAGAGCGGGCTCATCAGTAATAAAAAAGTATATAAATACAAACTCTTATTAAATAATCTCAATTTAATCCATTTTAGTCTTGACTGTATTTTCATCAAATAGAAAACAGTTTCTTGACAAAATGACAATTATTTAAATAATAAAGGGGCCCCCGAACAGTTTTAGCCCAGGGCCCCACAAATTCACGATCCGCCCCTGGCCGGGTGTACTCATTTCCATCATTTAGCGATAATTTTAGCCTTTACATTACTTTTTTTAATAATAATACTTAGCAATAAAACCTTAAAGGTTATCAGTGTGTTTAACTTAGTAGCGTAGCGAATCCCACCAGGTACGACTTAGGTCGCGCCCCTACATCTTTATAGGTATAGATGAAAACTGGAAGTTGTAAATTAACACATACATACCTAATGTGTATGACCTTCTGCAGGCACCATTCTCTCCAGCTCCAAACTCCGGGGTGGATTTGGTTTTGTTCCTGTACTTTTGAATCCTTATATTTTGAGTTATCTGAGACCGGAGACCAACTTAACTAAAGCGTTCCATATTTGTAGGTCACCAGGCCATTGTCAAACTCACCAAACAGCGACCTGTAGCAAGAACTAGCAATACAAAGCGGCCAATTTCATTGGTAAATAGTTTCAAGGTAAATCGATAACACCTACATAAGCTACCTACAGCCATGCACCTACTATTACTGATACACTGAAACTAAAGCTACATTTTTTTTATTAGGGTTCGGTAGCCGAATGGCAAAAAACGGAACCCTTATAGTTTCGCCATGTCCGTCTGTCCGCGGTTTAGCTCAAAAACTATTGGTACTAGAAAGTTGTACTTTGGCATGCGCATGAGTATACACGTTAATGACGCCGAAAAAGTGGTAAAATAAAATTTTGAAAAAAACAATTATTTAGGGTACCTCCCATACATGTAAAGTGGGATGATAATTATTCTTTTTCGTTCTTCCCATAGTGTGGGATATCGTTGGATAGGTCTTTCAAAAATATGAGGGGTTTGGTAAGACCGTTTTTTGATTAAGTAAACCGTTCGTGACTTATCAAGCTTTAAAGTACCAATTTTCGTTAGAGTCAAGTGTCCCCCTCCTCTATCAACTAAACGGTTATAGTTAGAAATTCAAATGTCACGGCAGTAGTACCTATATATAACGAAATTTAAAGGAAAACTATCACACATAAGTGGGCTTTACAAGTTTACGAGTAATAGTCGACCAATTGTATTTGACTCGAAAATTTCGAACAACTCTATAGAAATGTCGATAGATGGCGCTAAGCGCCAGTTGTATCGTGCTAGCTTCTTGTGACGATTGAGTAGTGTAGCTCTGTGTCCGTATTTAAATTCAAAACACCGGCTATGACAAGTTTTATACAAATCTCTAAAAAAAAATTGAAACTTTCCGTGCAAAATTGTCGGATCAGGTAAGGATTTGTATAGGAAGTCAAATTAGTTAGGTAGTCATGTTTGGCTTTTAGTTAGAGCATGGTACGAAACGATCAGTCAGCGAATACGACACGCACTTGGCTGTTATAAAAACTACGGAACCCTACACTGCGCGTGGCCCAACACGCACTTGACCGGTTTTTTGATAATAGGTTCGCGTTTGACCACCATCTCACCTGATGGTAAGTGATGATGTCGTCGAAGATGGAGCACGCTTACCTAAAAGTAACCTATTCACTTTTGTCTTAAAAACCCCTAGGTTATAGCTATTCGGAAATACAGACTTCGACAGGGAATTCCACTCCTTAGCCGTACGCGTATAATGAAGGTATTCCCAAAACGTTTAGTGCGTATAGGTCGGATGTCTACCATGTAACGATGGCGCATCGCCGTTTGTCTTGTAGTCCGATGATGGAACGGGCTTGACGGAATTAGATTGTGTAATTCCATTGCACACTCCCCGAAATGTAACCGATAGAAAACCGACAGACTAGCAACTCGTCGTCGATGTTCAAGGCTCTGGAGCTTTGAGTCGGCCAATGATTCTTTTTATATAACACAACATTATAACATAATCAGCCTATAAAGTTGCCAACCTGGGACACAGCCCTCCGCTCCATGAGAAGGAATGGGTCTATCCTGAGACATGGCAGTGTCCTTATGATGTTTTCCTTCACGGTTTGAGGGCAGTACTGGTGTTTGAAATGACACAAATTAATGTGCTTGCTCAAAATCACGATCTACAACTTGTAAGTCGTACCTACAACCATTAGGCCTTGACTTCTCTAGAATTATGGGTATATAATCTGCCCGCGACTTCTTTTGCTTGGGGGATTCTTCCCTCACAAATCCAGATGTCAGTCTATCTACATTTATTATTTAATTATTTTATACTTCATGCACTTAGGTGCAAAGGCGGAGTTAATGACGTAGCAGTCAACCATGAGTGGAGAACAGATAGTGTGGAAGGTGCAATAATACGTACGTGAGAAGCGAAAAACCCATATTTATGTGCCTCGGTATGTTCCGGGGATGTTCTAAGGAGTTACCCCGGAACGTAAAGGCAACTGAAGGAGGTGCATTTTCAGTCAGTAGAAGTCTGACACTCCCTTCTGCGGTACCCAGAACGGGAGAAGTCATAAAAAGGGGGTTTTATTTGGGCATACTTTTACTCTGGGGGAGCGGTAGAGAGCACGGAGTTTATTATTTATTCCATAATTAAAGTGTGAATTAAGAACTGGAATCAATTGGTAAAAAAAGACAAGAATACTTCGACAATGCTCAAGTGCCAAATAGGTATCTACATATTTTCCTACATTTGTATTTTGTTTTTATTAGGGTTCGGTAGCCGAATGGCAAAAAACGGAACCCTTATAGTTTCGCCATGTCCGTCTGTCCGCGGTTTAGCTCAAAAACTATTGGTACTAGAAAGTTGTACTTTGGCATGAGTATACACGTTAATGACGCCGAAAAAGTGGTAAAATAAAATTTTGAAAAAAACAATTATTTAGGGTACCTCCCATACATGTAAAGTGGGATGATAATTATTCTTTTTCGTTCTTCCCATAGTGTGGGATATCGTTGGATAGGTCTTTCAAAAATATGAGGGGTTTGGTAAGACCGTTTTTTGATTAAGTAAACCGTTCGTGACTTATCAAGCTTTAAAGTACCAATTTTCGTTAGAGTCAAGTGTCCCCCCCCTCTATCAACTAAACGGTTATAGTTAGAAATTCAAATGTCACGGCAGTAGTACCTATATATAATGAAATTTAAAGGAAAACTATCACACATAAGTGGGCTTTACAAGTTTACGAGTAATAGTCGACCAATTGTATTTGACTCGAAAATTTCGAACAACTCTATAGAAATGTCGATAGATGGCGCTAAGCGCCAGTTGTATCGTGCTAGCTTCTTGTGACGATTGAGTAGTGTAGCTCTGTGTCCGTATTTAAATTCAAAACACCGGCTATGACAAGTTTTATACAAATCTCTAAAAAAAAATTGAAACTTTCCGTGCAAAATTGTCGGATCAGGTAAGGATTTGTATAGGAAGTCAAATTAGTTAGGTAGTCATGTTTGGCTTTTAGTTAGAGCATGGTACGAAACGATCAGTCAGCGAATACGACACGCACTTGGCTGTTATAAAAACTACGGAACCCTACACTGCGCGTGGCCCAACACGCACTTGACCGGTTTTTTGATAATAGGTTCGCGTTTGACCACCATCTCACCTGATGGTAAGTGATGATGTCGTCGAAGATGGAGCACGCTTACCTAAAAGTAACCTATTCACTTTTGTCTTAAAAACCCCTAGGTTATAGCTATTCGGAAATACAGACTTCGACAGGGAATTCCACTCCTTAGCCGTACGCGTATAATGAAGGTATTCCCAAAACGTTTAGTGCGTATAGGTCGGATGTCTACCATGTAACGATGGCGCATCGCCGTTTGTCTTGTAGTTCGATGATGGAACGGGCTTGACGGAATTAGATTGTGTAATTCCATTGCACACTCCCCGAAATGTAACCGATAGAAAACCGACAGACTAGCAACTCGTCGTCGATGTTCAAGGCTCTGGAGCTTTGAGTCGGCCAATGATTCTTTTTATATAACACAACATTATAACATAATCAGCCTATAAAGTTGCCAACCTGGGACACAGCCCTCCGCTCCATGAGAAGGAATGGGTCTATCCTGAGACATGGCAGTGTCCTTATGATGTTTTCCTTCACGGTTTGAGGGCAGTACTGGTGTTTGAAATGACACAAATTAATGTGCTTGCTCAAAATCACGATCTACAACTTGTAAGTCGTACCTACAACCATTAGGCCACGACTTCTCTAGAATTATGGGTATATAATCTGCCCGCGACTTCTTTTGCTTGGGGGATTCTTCCCTCACAAATCCAGATGTCAGTCTATCTACATTTATTATTTAATTATTTTATACTTCATGCACTTAGGTGCAAAGGCGGAGTTAATGACGTAGCAGTCAACCATGAGTGGAGAACAGATAGTGTGGAAGGTGCAATAATACGTACGTGAGAAGCGAAAAACCCATATTTATGTGCCTCGGTATGTTCCGGGGATGTTCTAAGGAGTTACCCCGGAACGTAAAGGCAACTGAAGGAGGTGCATTTTCAGTCAGTAGAAGTCTGACACTCCCTTCTGCGGTACCCAGAACGGGAGAAGTCATAAAAAGGGGGTTTTATTTGGGCATACTTTTACTCTGGGGGAGCGGTAGAGAGCACGGAGTTTATTATTTATTCCATAATTAAAGTGTGAATTAAGAACTGGAATCAATTGGTAAAAAAAGACAAGAATACTTCGACAATGCTCAAGTGCCAAATAGGTATCTACATATTTTCCTACATTTGTAGGAAACATCTCGTGCAAGTTTTGGAAGATCTCCAAGAGTACCTAAGCGATGAGGTAAGTGTATTACGAATATAATAGAATATTCTTTACTAGCTTCCGCCCGCGACTTCGTTCACGTGGGAGGGTTTTCCCGCAAAAATCTCGACCCCGTGAGATCCAGGATAAAAGTAGCCTATGTGTTATTCCAGGATTCAAACTAAATTCATTCAGATCCGTTCTGTAGTTTTTGCGTGAAAGAGTAACAGTCATTCATCCTCACAAACTTTAGCATTTATAATATTAAGTAGGATTACTTAGTATGATTTAATAAATTACCTAATCCGTTCCACTTTTTCACCTAGCGTGAGTAATTCGAACCGCAGATTGCCAATAAAGTCGGGTCATTCCTCAATAATGAGTACATCCGGCAAGGAACTCCATACATCAACAATCAGCTGCCAGACAGTGTGGCAGACGGTTAAACCCTGACCTATCGTGTGCACGTCCGTTGAACTTAGTCCCTTTATTTACATTCGTCGCCCAGGCCATTGATCGACACCATAGAGCTGAGAAGGTAACCAAGGCGCCACTTCAAACTTAGGATATTCCTGATAGAGATAAAATTATTAGGAAACCTTTATGATTTAGTAGAACCGCATTTTAACCATGCGACAATATCGACCCAATTCCGCTTCTGGCCAGCTGTAGTGGGAAGATAATCTGGATGGTAAGTCATTTCGGAAAGGTGAGCTCAGTATTAAATTGATAATTACTAGCTACATATCTCGGTACCTACGTGGTGTCCGTTTTGACCAAAATAATGACGTTATGCAAGATCCGTCTCGGTTGTTTATGTTAGTCGATTTAAACTTATCTTACAAAGTTACCTTTTCACGGAGCATTTTTTGCAGGGTGCTGCGGAAGCACTAAAATATTCATCAACGTGGACCCCGAGCTGTGCCGGCTTGCCTTTGCAGTCCACATCTGGTCGAGCAGAGGAAATGAGGTGTTTAACTCCCCTGCGACGTCTAAGAGGGACGACGGACGTACCCAAGTCCCTGCACCCATTTAGGATGACTGCCGAGGCTTGGTGCACTTTCTGCGGGCTAGGAGAGCATTTGATATCTATCTCCCTTTCCGCAGCTTCCATGAGACGCTGTGCTACCGACCATAAAATGAATCTCAACCGGCAGAGATAGGTCATTACCCACTTTTGAAACTAAGCATAGGTGGAAAACTCCGCGAATCGTTTCAAAAGTAGACGTTAACACTGATTGAGACTCTTGGTTTATATGGGAAGTTTTGATACTTAGATACTGACGTGTCTACTACTTGTAGAGAGGCGTCTCGTTGTTCTGTACTCTGCGATAGACTCCTAATAGGATGGCATACGCATCTCGTGTTACGAGGCGCGCACGAAACATGATTGATGGCCAAGGACCTATTATGCGAACCGTTATTGTTAGTGAGTAGGTAAGTGTATAAGGAGACTTTAAATTGCAACGTCACTAATATCCAGTCTTGTGCACCCAAACATCGCAAAATAATTATGTTAGTTTTCAAATAGGGTTGAACCCATAATGGGTTGAACTAATTTACCAGACAAATAATAGTATAACGGTTTTAGTATTATTTTTCAGTTTTAGAAACGGGGCGTAACATGCGGTTTCAGTTCAGCCGCAACAATAGATCTTATATCATGCCATGATATTTATGGGTCAAGACATCTTTTAAAGCCTGAAATCTAACCACGAGGCCTTTTTTTCAGTTATATCATCAATATTCCTACCGCTCTGGGTTCAGCGAAAGCGAGTGTCAAGACTGCTACTCAAGTAGATCCCTTAGTGCTGAGGATCGTGGCTACGACGGAAACGTTGCAGCAGGCTCCTTCATCTACCTACTACGGTCTTCAGCTTAATGGAGAGCCTGGGACATCGGCATCTGCAGTACTTCGTACACCTTATCAGCCCATCATCTGGGACTACGTCCTCTAGGTCGTTTACTATCTACATTGCCAGTAACATAGAGCTTATTCAAGTAGTCTTTACTTCGGCGTATATATGGCCAAAGTACTGCAGTATTCTGTGGAGAAGCGCTGTTGTGTCTTGCTTGAGAGAAAGACTTCTATACTGACTAAAAACTACCTCGTACTTCAGTTGCCCTTGCTTTCTGGGGTCACGGTATCTCGTTAAAACATCCCCGCCATCCCGACAAGCCTCGTTATTAATACTGATAGCTCTTTAGTGTAAAACACGCGCCATCGACACGAGATCGAGCCCCTCTTCTTGTTTCCGGGTCACGACTGTTATCACACTTATCAGCTTGAGAGCAAACTCAGGGTGACTTATCAGCTGTCATATGACCTTTCATGTTCTGACATTCGCAGACCAGTCATCTTGTGTGGCCTTTGGACTTAATTACGTACCAAAGTGAATTCTAAAAGATTAGAAAAAATAGTTTAGTAACTTGAGGTACTGTCTTAAACTATCTGCATTACTTGGGTAATATAAAATACAGATAATTTCAAATGTGGGTGATCATATTTGAAGTTGATATTCTGTATCTATGCTAATACTAGCTCCCGCCCGGATCGCACGGTCTCAAACTGCTAATTTAAAACCTTCTTCATGAATTCTCTAACCATTGATGATAACTGCATGAAAATGCGTTGTTGTTTTTGACGGACGGGTAGACTCTGCGGGAGGCAGTTTTATAAAACGATGCCTCGTTTAAGGCCGCGCTCAGTTTGGACACGAATTTGTATCGTACGTAAACGTACGATCGTGGTCGTACTAATTGAGTGCGTACACACACACACACTGAATACGTTTTACTCCGTCAAAAAGGTAGTGATATCGCATTCGTGAAGTCATCTTTGGTTGGAGCGCAATGAATGATCTGTATCTTCTAGATCTTATAACTCGAAGACTGCGCCGGCGTCTTCGCTGTCGCAGAACCGAATGGGTGCGTGAAATTTATTAAAAAAAAAAAAGAATTTGGAGAATTTCATCATATTATTGAAGACTTAAATAATGACCCCATACTGTTTCATGGTTATGTACGTATGAAAATAGAAACTTAAAATAAATTTTTCTACATCCATTTTTACGCACGAACGTGTTTAAAAATCCCAACGAGTTCGGATTGTTTTCGGACGTCGGAACTACACGCACGTATACGTACGACTAACTCGCATCCAGTATGTGCTAGGAGTGCACGATATATATCGATATTTCATAAAATATCGATATATGTACGCGATATATCGCTTCAATTCGATATTATCGGATCATCTAGTATCGATATAAAAATCGATATATTTTATCCGATATATCAAAAATCGAAAGAAATTAAAAGTTTATTCATGTCCTTATTTTCTTGTTTTTTTTTTTTTGTTTATGGGTGGGGTTTTGAGTAAAACCAAAACGTAAACCCCCGAATTATTTAAAGCTAGTTGTTGCAGTAAGGAAACGCAAGGACACAAAATCATTGACCTGTGTTATAGATTTAATCTATGCATATGCATGACATACTATGAAAACCCATTAGAAATGTCTGTAGATTACAGAGTAGGTACAGTTCCGTGTGTTATACAATGTGTAGCATTTAAATATTTAACAATGGTGGCGAGCTCTGTTCATCCTGAGCCTTTTCTAAAGCTGCACAGGTTCTAACTCAGCAGAGAAGCAGATTGCAAACTAAAAGATTAAATAAAAAATTGTTTTTGCAACATGTAGAGAAAAAGTACCGGGATTTATAAATAAACATAGTTGATTTGTTTCCTCTGTAACTGTTTTTACACATATTAACTTAATTAAATACTTAATATTAGTTATAATAGTTAAAACCAATCAAATTACTAGCAAAATATCGAAAATATCGATATATCAAAAATATCGATATATTTCTTCGATATATCGCAAAACATCGATATAACATTACGATATATTATATCGAAAAAAATATCGATATTTATTTTACATGAACATCCAGGGTTGGATTTTGTACTATAATTATAGTATTTGTACTATAATTTTGCCTTTTGTACTATATACTATCGACATCTAAGGATAGTACGCTAACATACTATAATTTAAAGTTTGCTCCCGAATGCTTAGTTTTACGTCATAATTATGAATATTCCGAACGAATTCCGGTCTTTCAAGGTTTTCTGTGTTGATGACCGGGGATTCCCCTATTATCTTCTGAAGTACACTTCTCTCTTTCCCAGGGTTAGATTTGGTACTATAATAATTTATATTTAAAATGCCATTTTATTGTCTTGTGACGCTATCAAAAGCAGTAGCAAAAGTGGGAATTTTACTGATTTTATTCCTACTGAGGATATGTTGATGAGATTAAATGCCAAGGATGAAGATTGAACTAGTAGTATTTTTTCTTCATTTTCTTTATTTATTATTCTTAGAAGAGGAGTAAATTTTGCCTTATCAGGTGTTGATTTTAATGACTATTATTTGTTAAATTAAAAAAAATGAAAGTGTACTATATTTTTTTTATAAATACTATCCTTTTCATTTGTTTGTACTATCTTTTTCAACATACATAAATCCAACCCGGTGAACATCCCTAGTATGTGCGCTCCCATAGTACTTGGAAGGTTAGGATCGTTCGTGTGTTCGTACGAAAACGCGTCCAAACTGAACGCGGCCTAAGCCTTTAAGTTCTGTCGTTTCCATATTTCCCGGAAATTTTGAATTTGGAACTGTTCTATATTCGAATGTGTTTAAATTTTGAATCTCAAAACAGTTGAAAGTATTAGGATTAATGCTATTGTTTAGTCACAGCATGGATTGGAATCTGTCAGGTTACGTACGAAAATGAATCTTTCTAAAGAAAATGTTCGTGCAATAATTTTCTACATCTTTAGAAGAGGCCTGACACGGCTTCAGTGTTTTGAAGAGCTAACATCTGTGTTCAGTGATGAAGCCCCATGTCTGCGGACTGTCGAACGCTGGTATTTAGAATTCCAGCGCGGACATACTAGTGTTAGTGACAAATCTCGCGAAGGATGCCCAAAATACGACTTCACTGAAAATAACATCATTGCTGTGAGACAACTAATTCTCGAAGATCGTCATATGACATATCGAGAGATGGAGGCTCTATTAGGCATCTCAGGGACAACCATTCAGAAGATCTTGCATGAAGCGCTTGGTGTGAGAAAGCTAGTTTGTCGTTGGATACAGCATCTGCTTTCCGACGATCACAAGGTGGCCCGCGTCAGATGGTGTCAGAAAACTCTGCAAAGGTTCAACCGACGAGAATCAAATCACGTCTACGACATCATCAGTGGTGACGAATCTTGGATCAATGCCTACGATCCTGATTCCAAACAACAATCTACAATCTGGGTCTTTCAAGACGAGCCAAAGCCGACTAAAGTTGTTCGTTCTCGAAGCACTTCAAAGAAGATGGTGGCCACATTCGTTGGAAAAACCGGCCATATTGCGACTATTGCACTTGAAGATCGTAGAACGGTTAACGCAGAGTGGTATAGATTGTTTACCACAAGTCATTGCCGAACTTCGAAAATCTAACTCAAAGCGACGCATCATCCTGCACCACGACAATACAAGCTCACACAGCGCTCGTCAAACGATTGAGTATTTGAAGCAGGAAAAAGTAGAAATTCTTGACCATCCTCCATACAGTCCTGACCTAAGCCCTAACGATTTCTTTACATTTCCTAAAATTAAGAAAAGTCTTCGTGGTCAAAGGTTCCAGTCCGGTGAAGAAGCAGTCGACGCTTTCAAGTCAGCCATTTTGAACACCCCCACTTTAAAGTGGAATAAATGAAATAATGGAAAAGTGTATTAAGCTACGTGGTGAATACTTTGAAAAACAATAAAAAGTACTATAAGGTTCTAGTTGTTTTTTTCTTCAAACGACAAAACTTAAAAGGCATGCCTCGTATCTAAAGAGGAAACATTTGTATTTTTACTACTGAACCTGATTATAAAAAAATATTTCACCAACAGAAAGCTACATTATACTACCTTTTCACGCGAGCGAAGCCGCGGGCAAAAGCTAGTTTGATATACATTAAAAAATACTTGTACCAAAAATGTGACCACTAAAAGCGACTGAGTATTTAGACTATAAACGCCATAATTAGATCAATCTGTCTAATTTACAGGCAAAGCTATTCATGTACTTATTCTATTTCATTGTACTGCCTGCTTTACGTAAAACTGGAAAACTTCGTGTGTATTATGAGTAAAAAGCTTTTTACTCATAATACACACTAAGTTTTTCCAGTTTTTGTACTCGACAAACAGAGAACTAAATGTTTCACTGTTAGTAGGAATCTCATTAGAATTAAGTTGGAGAAAAACCCTTGTGTATAACAATAAAGTATCTTCATACGAAGACAATTACAGTTTTATTAACTTTAAAATTTCCGCATAGAGTTAAGAACAAAAAACAAGTTTTGGAATAAATTATATTTTATTACAATGATAACAACAAAATTATAGAATCACGACACACAACCATCGCAATATTTACCATACAGAGGATAGAACTTATTAGACTTACATACATAAATAAGAATAATTTGTTAGATGTACATAATACAAACTCGAACACAATATCATTTATTATCTATGTAAATAAATTGGCGGGAATCGCCATGACACTTTCAAATTATGCTCTTTTAAAAAACTCCCGCCACTTCTTTTAAATAAATTTTACAACCAAAAATCAAGTTAGATACAAACTTAAAATTTAGTTACTATATAGATTCTAGGTACGGTAGGTTACTGCTTTACATGAGTTAATATTTAAAATATGTATGGAAGTAATGAGTATAGAAGACCGGGCCACAGAGTAGAGAATAATCAGAGGATTAATAGAAGCCTTCAACAAAAAAAAAAATGTAATACTAAGCCTGGTTCTGTTTCCACAGGATTTAAAATTGAATGAGACTTGCTCTGCCACTCTCGACTATGAGTTGCTCAAAGGTAGTTTGTTTAATACTCTGTTTACATTAGAAAAAATTGGATAAAACCCAGGAGGTATTACATAGCACTCCTGCATAAAATGCATAGGATCACTAGTTTTTACGTCGATTTCACTAATAAATGTCTCTGATAATTATCTGCTATGTATTGTTAAACACTATTTTAACATGTGATATATCAATGTATTTACAAAGCATAATTGTCATGTCATGTACAAAATACTACAAAAGAAGGATTGCGGGCTTATGGTTTCCTGCCCATACCTAAGTGTTTTAAAATCGGTATTGTTTGAAATACCACCTCAGACATTAATCCACAAAGGTTCTCATATAATTTGAACATTACAATGTAATTGTATAGATTTAATAATCCGATTTTATCCTCTGTATTTCTTATCAGAGTTTCATTTGGTTAAGGTCGTGCGCGCACTGCCTTGCGGTGGAACGCGGTGCGTTTATTCTACCACACCTTTTGTCTGACAATGTTGCCATACATACAGATATCTTCGTATTTATACATATTTTCGATGTGTGATACAGATTAGCAATCGATTCAGATTTTATACAAATTTCGCACTGTATTTATAAAAATAACTGTTATAACTAAAAACACAACTTGGCAAAATAAATTACCTAGATACGGCATTTATTACGTTACACATACCTTTGTATGATTCTATCCTTTATAGTTATTTTTAATTTTTTCATTAACAACGGAAATTAGTATGGTCAGCAGTTTATGTTTCACTCGCTGTGCTCAGGAAATCTCTCAAAGATTGTTGCGTGCTATCCAAGGCTCTCACATTCGTAGTGCGCACGTACGTAAAATACGTGAATAATTAATATCATAGGTACAAACTTTTATTTAATTTAATATTAATCTAAAAACCCAGAGTGATACAAAAATTGACATTCTGGCTATTGTAGCTAGATAAGTTACAAACCAACTTACTAAGTTTTCGAAAGATATATACGTTCGTATTCAAATTTTATACGTTCGTATCTGAATTAAATCTGTATGCTATTTGAACTTAAAATCTGTATAATCAAACAAACCAAAATAGAATATTAATCATCATCATCATTGCTTCTTTTAAAAATCAACGAATAATTATTAACCACCAAGCAACTGCTGGTGGATCTACCTCTCAAACATTAGGTAAACAAATAATTTAGGTGTTGATATTTTATTTTCGTGTGTCTAAAGAGAACTTTCTTCTCAGAACTTCCAACTGAAAGATCTGTATTACAAAATTTACAGAAAGCAAACTAATCATCTTTATTATGAGGTCTCAATCATGACTTATAAGAACATTCTTCCACCCAGTTCGGATTAAACTTTTGTATCACTCTAGGTTTTTAACGTTGTTTATGAAAAAATAAAAATAACTATAAATAATAGAATCGTACAATGGTGTGTGTAACGTAATAAATGCGATATCTAGGTAATTTATTTTGCTAAGTTCTGTTTTAGTTGTAACAGTTAATTTGATCAATACAGTGTGAAATTTGTATAAAAATCTGTATCGAGTGCTAATCTGTATTACACATCGAAAATATATATAAATACAAAGAAATCTGTATGTATGGCAACATTGTCAGACAAAACGTGCGTTGTTTTCACCGCAGTGCACGGTACTACATACATTCCTATGCGATACAAAAATATTTACGGTATATTGACCGCAATTTTGCAGCGAGGGGCCATTCGGTGACTCTACCGCACGCGTTTATTCCACCGCAGGTCGCGCACTTCTATGACACTATATTTCACAGATTTTACGTTTCCAAAATGCAACGCAGTGCGCGCACGGCTTAAGTTGACAAGTAAGACTTATTTTTAAACAATTAATAATGTAAATATCATTTATCATTAGAGCTTGGCTACTGACTAATTTTGTTCAAATAAAAAGGGTTAAAACTATTATAAATGGTAAGATTTATAGCCGTGTGTATCAGGGGCGTGCACAGGATTATGACAGGGTATGCGGCGGAGTAATCGGTCACAAAAACTTTGCCTTTTATAGATTTTTAGCATAGCCACAGTCACGCATCGTAGCATGGTGGCGATGCGTGGCTGTGGCTATGCTAAAAATCTATAAAAGAAAAAGTTTTTGTGACCGATTACTCCGCCGCATACCCTGTCATAATCCTGTGCACGCGCATGGTGTGTATATATATCTATATTTATAATATTCCCTTTTCTATTAAAACTTCAGTCATTTAATCAGTGTCCTTACTTCTGCAGTAAATTGCACATTATAAAACATTATTATTTTACAACATAAATATTTCACTACTTTGTTATATTATAAACGAAGCTACTATGATGAAATAATAATTTTACTATCAGCTCAAAAATACGGAATATAGAAATGGAGTTTGTTTTTATTTTCGTATTTTTGCGGATATTCAGAGTGTACCGTGTTGTTACCTCTCCATTTTTATTTAATACTCTATGTAAATTAATTAGTGGTATGCATACTATCGTTGATATTCGGATAGTGGCAAATATTTAACTAGACTATGTGACAACAATCATGTGGTTTTAACTTAATTTAGATTTAAACTTCTAAACTGTCATATATATGTTTAAAATATACATACACAAATAGAGAACCAGTCTCGAAATACTTCTCCAATTAAAATCAAGATGAAATGGTGAAAAAACTGAATAATATTTTACACTACAGAAATTTACAGTAAATCTAAAATATAAGTTTGTAATAAAATATCGAATTAATTAATTAAACTTTTCATAAAATATTTTTTTAATACTACGTACTCTGATGACTTAAAAATAATACTATATTGAGAAGCAAATATATTAATAGTTTCATTCATTTTGGACGATTAATCCGAAGAGAATTTCATGATATTCGTGATTGACATCAAAACCCAAATGTTTGGGCCAGCCAAATCTGATTTTATAACCAGGCATAGACAATCCCTATATATTTTAAAAGTTATTACAGTAACGCTATTACTATAAGATGTTAAGTTTCAAATATTGGACTATTTGTCGTATTTCAAAGACAGTTAAAAGACAACTGAACTTTATCAAATGTTTATTTTCTTTTTAGACATTAGTCTCCTTTTTAGCTTTTGAGGTTATAACCCACAAAAATGTAGCTTATAAATGAAAAAGGTCTTACAAGCTGCGTCATATATACTAAAAAGAGTGTCTCGACGGCAAAAGTTCGTTCAAACGAGTACGATATTGGACAATATTGAATGTCACGTTTAATGGCACAGCCTTACACCATTTATCTGCCAAAACAGATTAGCTTCAGTCCGTTAAGTTTCTCAAATCCGTCTTACCCCTGTTTCCCATCATACCCTAAGCGCGATCCGAGTATCTGGCCTTAACATTAATCAACCATTCGTAATCATTTAAGGAGTTTAGAGAGCTGCTTAATTTAGCTTATACAGGGTGTCCCGAAACTCAACGTCAAACGGGTACGAGGCGATAGTCTAGGTTGTACCAAAAGTTCTAGCAAAAATAATAAAAAAATCCATGTGACTTTTTTTCTGGTTGGGAAAACCATCGAATGACTTCTCCCGCTCTAGGTGAAGCGGAAGGGTGTGTCAGACTTCTACTGACTAAAAAAACATTCCCACAACCCCGGCAAGCAATTTTACCGATTTGTGATCATTGTACGTAAATATGTCATCTAGGGTGTTGATTTTCAAAATTATATTTGTTATCACTTAACCAAGTCACATGGATTTTTTTATTATTTTTGCTAGAACTGGAACAACCTAGCCTATCGACCCGTACGCGCTTGACGTTGAGTTTCGGGACACCCGGAAATCGCTCCATGTTAAATACTAACTAGTATTTAGCTAGAATCCGTACAGCAAACCTCAACATAGTTGGATGAATAGATTGATCGAATGGCTTATTAATCCAGGACTTCCAAATAAATTATGAGAAGAAATGTTATCTTACCCTTTTATATATTTTTTAAAAAGCGAAGCAATAAAGGCAGTAAATGTACACAGTACAGAAATCAGCAGTATTTTGCACTCACTGATGAAAGAGCCAGATACAATTCATTTAAACCTTTTTTGAGGCAAAATCAAATGCAATATAATTATATAAGTTTAGAAATATTCATAATCTCAATAATAGTATAACTTTAAAAAGATTATGCAAGGAGTTTAAAAATTTACTAATATTCCATTTTATACAAATTATGTTAAATTTCACAGATCATAATCAGCCTACCTTGAAAGGGTATGACATGAACAAAATCACAATCCGTGTTTTTCTTAGCTTTAAATAGGCCGACTTTACTCGTCCAATGTCTATAAATATGCTTTAACAAAACATACATTTATTAACCATTCACATAAAAAATAAATCGCATTAAATTCATTTATAAAAAATAATTAAATAAATGTCAAATATAAATTTAATATACTATACTTAGCTGTTGCATTTCACAAACGCATTATAAATAAAAACATCACACGACACACGCTGTTATACATCGACTATACTTGTGTTTCAGCCATTTTGAACCTTGCGTCAATGAAATGTCACATGACGCGTTGGTAATTTGCATTGACTATACCTAGTTAGTCAGCCTATTCTAGTAAAGAAAATCAACGGTATTTTAAATAAAAGACTTAACTGATATTATTTCTTCTGGACAAGTAGTGTAGTTTCGGCTTGTAGAGATCTGAAGTGTCGTATCGTTGCACTTTGTTTCTTGTGACGGTTTTAAACTTGCCGTTCGGCGTTTGAGCGGTAGCTTGTGTATTTTGCTCGTAATTTTCAACTGATTTGTCGCTCGAAGGGCTGTTCGGTAGATCTGGAAAGTGATAGCTCTAAATAAAAATTTGGTTTAAAATTAACATGGGTTTATAGGTAGGTATCTGAAGGCCTATTTCGTATTTAGGAAATAAATTTATTTTGATTACTAAAACTTTGTTATTTTCATTTACTGTGTGTACTACTAACAACCCTACTAAAGCGCAAAAAAGGTGTATGGATTTACGTCAGAAATAAAGATATATTTATTATTATTCAATGTAACTCAAAATCTTTCTAATACAACTAAGTTTAATAAAGTATTGAAAAGTTGATACTATTTTTCTGCATGTGATTATTTATTGAGGTTTTCAAATAAAGTTCTTTTTTGTATATTTATTTTGGATTCATCTGAATAATAAGCAAATAATGGAATTCCCTAAAATTGTGTCATTAGGTCACACAGAAAAACGGCTATCGAATCGAATATTTGATATCAATCCTATAGGTACCACAGTTAAGAAATAAGTAGTCAAAAGTAAAAGGCATTATACCTATGCAACCTTTTTCCTACTCTATAAAATAGTCTGTGTCACTTTCAATAGTTTCTATAACTCAAATTAATTTCGGTGAGAAAATTGTCTAAGCGAGTGTCAGACTTCTACTGACTAAAAACCCACCCGGTTCCTACAATTGCCTTTATGTTCCGGGGCCGTGTTATCTCGTTAGAACATTCCCGCAACCCCGGCCCGTTCAAGTGCCTTGAAGTTTTAATTTACTGTAAGATTTTTAATTGAAACACTTGTACTCACTGGTTTTCCTCGGTCTCGCCAAGCCGACCCGTCTTGCCCTCCCCAGGTACTTAGACCGGGTCGGTTGCGATACCCTATAGTTGTTTGAAATCTCCTCATTGTCTGAAATATTTCGTACATAACTTGATATCAAAATAAGGTTCATTTTCGCTAGCGATGGCAGATTTGTACCCAGAATTAAGTTAATCGTAAATACTTGGCTGTGTATTTTACGATGGCGTATTTTTCTGGAATTATATTGTACTGTAAAATCTCTTTCTGAGAATAGGAGCCCTAAGATAGATAGATATACTCTGTATTGTACATCAAATAAGGTAATAATAACTAAAATGGGACATACAATGGGCGGTCTTATCGCTAAGGGCCTTAACCTATGTAGCGTAGGCAGAATAACTAAGTAAGCTACAAACAAAAAGAAAGACAGATTATCCTGACTCTTTTCTGACGGATTGGCCGGAGAAGACTGCAAAAAGTTGGTTGGAGAGGCAGTAGTATGTTGACAACATACACTAACTATAAAACTAAGAAATTGATCCCAGAAACTAGATTGTAGAAGTTAGATATGCGGTTGCTTTATGTTAAGTACATATTTTCAGATGCATTGTGTTCCCAACTTTGCGAATATAAATTTAAGACTTTCTAGTCAAGACATGAGATATGGTTATAATAGGAAGAGCTCATGGTTACATAATAACAGCCTTCTGAGTCAATCTACAATGTTAAGCAACGGTTTCCGAGGTCAGCCCGTGCATGGGTAACTACCGAGATTCCTTGGTGCTTCGGAAAGCAAGATATGGAAGCAAGCTTTTGTCATTTTGTCATTTGTACATCTATGACACTTGTTATGTGCGATCATATGTTAGAAAAACTAGGCTCTAGTCTTGCCAAGAGGTGTTATGTTACCCAGTTACTGGGTAGCTCAGCTGCATCCAGTTATTCAGGAAACCGACACTAACATGGTTGGGAAAAGGTTGACCAGATATCTACAAAGCGCTTAGCGAAACTAACAATTTTAAACTCACCTTCCGTTGTCGATGATATCTGGTCGGAATCACTCATTTTCCTCACTTTCTTCAACACCTGCCTGTTATTATTATCCGAACCCTCAACATCCGCTAATTTCCTCTTCAAATTCAACTCATTGTCAATACTGGACTCCGTGCAATAATCTATAGACGGATTCTCATTATCATCTATAACATTACCAAGTATAATCTCCATTACTTGTTGCCGAGATGTCTTATTAACCATCTCTTCTAATTTAGCATCATAATCGCTTGAAAGCTCAAAGGAACATTCGGACTTCACTGGACTGAAAACTGGCGAAGTGGTTTTTGATTCCAATGTAATATCTACTGGTAAAGATATTTCGGAAGCTACATTGACGTTTTTAACCACTTTTTTGTCTGTTTTAGGTAACTTTAAATGACCGTTTCTATAGTAATTTATAACTTCAAATGTCCCGAAAGTTTCACACACCTCTTTGATAATATTCTCTTCGTAGGTATCACAGTTTATAATGTGTATTTTGTTGGAAACTATATTTCGTTCCATGTAAGCTTTGAGGAAATCGCTGTATTGTAGTCTCTTTAGTTCTGCATCGAATTTCTCATATTCTGCAAAGTATTTTAGTGATTCATCTTCTGCTTTTGTGATTTCAGGTGTTTCTGGTTTAGTTTCTTTGTCAGTTTCAGACTTCGTTTCGGTTTTGAGAATTAATGGTTTGGTGGTTTCAAGAATTTCTGGTTCAGAACTCTGGGTATTATCACTATCCACATCTTCAGTGCTGTCCATTTTATCACTGTTAGTAACCTTCTCTGGTTCTATGGCACTTTCTATAACAGTGGCAGTTTCATCAGTTTCCGATAACTCTTCAGTTATAATTGTAACTTCAAAATATTCCGTCCGCTTTTTATTTTCATCATCAACTAAGTTATCTAAAGCGTCTTTCTTATTCTTTTCCGAAGCTTTACTGTATTCCGATATTTCATCCATGAGTTGTGAAAATGGTTTGTTTTCGTTGTAAGTTTCAATTTTTTCAGATGGTTTTGTTTCATCATCATCAAACATTTCGGTATCGTTTGTCAAAGTTTCTTCAAGTTCGTCTATAATTTCATTTGTTACTTTGCTATTATCTTCATTCTTGATGTTTTCCGTTTTGATTTCTTTTTCATCTGTTTCTGTTTCTTCTGCTGTTGCTTTGGTTTCTTGAGATACTTTAGCTTCAACACCATAATCTGTCTTGCACATTTTATTCTGCATAATATTGTTGACTTCATTGGCTATGCACGCGAACTCTAGTTCAGGCCCAGGAATGCTAGAATATACCTGACTCAAGCTTGGTCTGACATTAGCCTGAAATTCCAGTAGTAATGCAGCTTCTTGATTCATTCTCTTCTGTTCTTCATCAAGAAACTTTCTCATCTTCATCATCCTTTTAGCCTCTTCCAAATTAGCTGCGAATTTTGGCTTTTTTAATGTGACATCGGGAACGAAAGGTAGTCTTGGGGGACTAGCTATTGGTGTTTCTAAATGGTTCTCAACTCTGATAGGCTTCTGGTTCCCTTTTGCACCACTAGCTGTTGTGACTACATGGTCCTTATCACTCGGACTGGTTGACTCACCACTTGTTGAAGTATTATCTGATTTAGAGCTTGAACCCTTGGATTCTTTCTTGTTTTCAGTTGGTTTCGGGCCGGGTTGGTTTTGAGCTCCTTTAAAAGAAGAGCTACCATCGTTAGAATCTCTGTCCGTTGAACGCCGCCCATTGTTTCCTCTCCCGGACAAACTATAATGGTCATCAGTTTCTTTTTTATCCTTTTTCTTATCTTTCTCATCACTCTTGCTCTTTGAACTACTACTCTTTTTATCTTTGTCTGACCGATGCGAGCTGGATTTAGAATCTCTTTTATCTCTAGAACTTCTGTCGGAACTTTTTTCAGAACTCCTTTCTGATTTGTGGCTTGATGAAGATTTTTTATCGTCTGAAGATTTTTTGTCGCCTGAATGTTTCTGGCTTGAGCTTGAGCTTCTATGGGATTTCGAGTCTCTATGGCTAGAGCTACTCTTATGGGAGGAGCTCCTGTGTTTAGAAGAGTCTCGACTATCTTTCTTATCGCTTCTATCTCTGGACTTCTCTCTTTCTTTATGGCTGGATTTAGATTTGCTGTGATCTTCTTTATGTTTCTTATCATGCCTGCTACTGTCCCTCGAAGAAGATTGCTTAGAGTCTGGTCTTTTGTCTTTGCTACTAGAGTGTCTGTGCGAATCTCTAGATCTATGCGAGCTCTTATGACTACTTTTTCTGTCGTCATTCTTTTTCTCCCTTTTATCTTCCGAGTTCTGATCCGCTTCTGGCACTTTCTCTGCGTTAGTCTTGCTATTTACGTCACTCTCGTAATCAATATGTAAATTGTTGCTGTTTGAACTATCATCATACAGTGGCGTGTTGAAAGTATTGATATTAACTTGGTTATTAAACTGATACGCTAGGTTTGTCTGCTCAGGATCTTTCTTTTCCGGTTTTGCTTCTAGACTGTTCTCTGGAGATTTAGCTTCTATAGCGAACCGGAAAGAACTGGGCTCTTTTTTGTCATTACTTTTGCTGTCAGAATCATTTTCAAACGCCTGTTGGGCATCACATGAATTCTCATTATTATAATTTCTGATTGGAGTTAACGGAGACATATTCCGTCGTAAAGAAGAGTCGCTGCTAGAATCGTCATCACTGTTCATGTTTATTGGTTTGAAGAATTGTTCCTTATCGTCTTTCGGAAGCGGTATTTCATCAGGATGAGGTACTTCAGTTATTGTGTTGGGTTCCTTAGGAAGTTCAATCTTTTCGATGTCAATGTTTTCAAGTTCAATTTTCGGTGGGCTGTTATCTGGTGGTGGGATGTTTTCTAACTTAATATCCTCATTGGGCAATGGAATATTACTTTTATCAGTGATCTCGTCAGAATCTGTGTTAATTTCGATGACAGAGGGCTGTGAGTCTCCTTCAAGTTTCGGTTTTTCTAATTCAGATTCAAGTTTCTCTTCATCTTTTATATCTACTTCTATTTTATTCTCTTCGTTATGATCTTCGTCCATAGGTTCTTCTTTATCGTCATTGCTTTTGACAGAGCCTGGACTGACGGCTTCCAAATCCTCTGGTAAAAGGTCATCGGCACTTAGTTTTCCATTGGAAGTTTCTGTAGATGTGACGGATTTCTTTCGGGATATACCTAAGTAGTTGTATACTAGGTCTTCAACTTGAGGTATGAATACGGAAGCTACTTTTGGGGTTATCACTTGGTCGACTATCCTTTCAACACCCTGTTCCAAGTAGTTGCCACTGTAATAAACAAGTTAATATTTTAGTAAGTTTAATACTTATAATTGTCTAAACACACATTTACAACTTTACACTGTGGCTGAACTGAAAAATCTTAAGCAGATTCCGCACTCAAATTAGCCACAGAAGAGACAATATGGACAGGGAGGAGTTGCACAGTGATTCCAATATTTATTGTTGAGCGGCTCTCGGCAGACTATGATCACACTTTACACACTTTATTTACAACTGTGCGTAAATAGAATGGCTATGAGTGAACACTGCTCCTAACATAATATTTAAAAACTAGATTTGCCATTATGCATTGCCAGTCTTTTTTAAGTTTGTTGTTCAGGGGCAAGTGGAGGGCAAACGGCACGCGGTCGGTCCCCTACGCGTTGGACAGATTTAATTAAAGCGGCAACAGTGACGACCTTAGTGCAAAGCTCCCGAGACGCTGAAGACCGCAGGAAGTGGAGGCACATCGCAAGGGCTGCTTTATCTAGAGAAAAAGCACTATCGTCAACCACGACCATTCTGTCAAGAATGCACGACTAAGGAGGAGGAGTCTTTTTTATAGTTCTTTTCTTTTTTAAGTCAAGATTGAATAGGTTATTTCTAGGTTAGCGTGCTTCATGTTTGACCACACCATTAAGTGAAAAAAAGAGTCCATCATCAACATCCTATCCTACTAATGTTATAAATGCGAAAGTTTCTTGGGGTTGTATGTATGTTTGTTGCTCTTTCACGCAAAAACTACTGAACGGATCTCAACGAACAAATTTGTTAAGCAGATAGTTGACATACTAGAATAACACATAGGCTATTGAATCTTTACTATATTTAGTTAATAAAACACTAAATTATACGGGCACCATTTTAATCAGCAGAGCAACAGCGACAGAGACAACATTGAATCATTACAGTTTTTGGAAGAGTAGAGAGAGTAACCATAGATAACAAGACGCTTAATAGAAACGCCACAGATAAACAATCCTCAATACAGCCCCTCAATTTACAGAATTTATAATAACATATCTAATTGTATTATTAACATTCTTAAATTGCACTATTAATAACTAAGAACTTAACTGATAACGCTATTACAATTCTATGTCAATGTTCACTCTATACATTAATAATTCAAATTTTTGTCTCTTAATTATGTTTTTAACAATTATTTTGCTCCAATACAATAATTCTTTTAAACTAAACAATATTCCAAAAATAATAAAGACACAGCATAGTAACAGTACTTAAATCAAATTCAGCTTAATAGAAAAATAGTTATGTTTTTGAATAGGTAACGATTTGGTAAATATATCTGAAATGTTTTCATTTGTTGGTATATATGAAATAGACACAACTTTCTTGTAAATTAAATCTTTTATATAATGATATTTTATTTCAATATGTTTAGATGCTTTAGTATTAATTTGGTTCTGAATCAATTTAATAGTGCTCTGATTATCAATTAACAAGTAAGCTGAAACACTTTCATCACCTAAGAAATCAGAGAGTAAGCCTTTAATGTGTATAAGTTCACTTACTGTATGTGCTCCTGCTACATACTCAGCCTCAGCTGTTGACAGGGCGGTACAAGTCTGCTTCCTAGAGAACCATGATATTATATTGTTACCTTGATATATAACACAACCACTTGTACTTTTTCGGTCGGTTTTATCAGCTGCCCAGTCTGCATCTGAGTATGCTGTAAGTTTCATGTAATTACCTGTCTTTGTATATAACAGCCCCTGTCTGGTTGTCCCTTTGAGGTAACGTAGTACTCTCTTACCTGCCAACCATAATTCCTGAGTAGGCTTATCTAAAAATCTGCTCAAATAGGCTACAGCATAAGTGATGTCTGGTCTGCTATTCATTGCAATGTACAATAAAGAACCTATTAACTCCTTGAATGGTACTTCAATCACTTCAGATTCTGTGTTTGCATTGAAGTTGACTTCCATTGGAGTTTTACATGCTTTGCAATCTTGCATTTGGAATTTCTCTAAAAGTCTTTTAATCATTTCACTTTGTCTTATTTCCAGTGTGTCCTTTTTCCTTGTAATTTCTAGTCCTAAATATTGATGTACTTCTCCCAAGTTCTTCACTTTAAATTCCTTTTCTAAAGCTTTTATCATCTCAGCGTCATCTCCAAAATGTAGAATATCATCAACATAAAGTAGTATCCATGTATTTCCTTTTCCATATAAACATGAATCATGCTTTGATTGTATGTATCCCTTCTTAGTTATGAAGTCATGAAATCTTTGATTCCAGCATTTGGGTGCTTCTTTTAATCCATATAGGGCCTTTTTTAATTTTAATACCTTTCCTTCACTTATATTCATTCCTTTAGGACATTTTATATATATTTCCTTATTCAAATTACCATTTAAAAATGCTGTTGGCACATCCAATTGTTTAAGTGTTAAGTCTCGTTGGACTGCTAAGCTCATCATCAATCTTATTGTTGATAGTTTTGCTACTGGAGCATAATGATTATCATTACTATGTAGTTGAAAACCTTTAGCTACCAGCCTTGCTTTCTTAGTACCATCTTGCTTTGTTCTGAATATCCACTTTGTATCTATCGCTTTACTTCCTCTAGGTAATGTAGCTTCTTCCCATGTTTGTAATTTTATCTGTGAGCTTAATTCTTTCTGTATCGCATTTTTCCAATCTTTATTCTGAACTGCTTCTTCATATTCTTGAGGATCTCCTGACAATAGACAATATGCTGTATACAACTCATAGTCCTCTTCAATATTCTTTGGCTTGTGCACATTTCTTCCTGACCTTGTTGTATAGTATTTTACTTCTTTTGTATTCTCTCCATTTTCACTTTCTTGATCTATTTGTTCAGATTGCTCATTCTCTTCTTCATTGTCCTGTATTTCTTCCCTTTCTCTTCCTTTTATTTGATCTTTTTGTATACTTTCTTCATTCTGATTATGTTTTTTCCTTTTTAGGTTATCTTCTTGGTCCTTCTTCATATCTTCTTCTTGCTTTAACTCGTCTTCCAGTTGTCCTTTCCATTCTCCATTAACTTTGTTCTTCATCTCTTCTTTGTATTTTATTTGAGTCTCATCAAATCTCACATCTCTAGATATTATTACCTCATTTGTTTCAGAATCCCATAACCGATATCCATTTAAGCTATATATCCTACTAATCTCATCTCCTTTGCTCTTTCTAGTAGTTTGTCCTGTTTTGGTAATATATGTACCCAAGCTTTTGATCCAAATACCTTTAGTTTTGTCAAGTCTTTGTTTCCAATCATCTTTTCAGCTGGTGTTAGAAAATTGATAGCAGCAGATGGACATCTGTTAATTTGATAGACAGCACATCTTACTGCTTCACCCCATAGCATTTTTGGTAATTCTGTTTCAATCAATAGTGTTCTCGCTCTGTTGTAGATGTTGCGATTCATTCGTTCTGCAACCCCATTAGATTGTGGACTATATGGTGTAGTGAACTGCTGAATAATTCCTTTGTCTCTGCAAAACTTATAAAGCTTTTCATTTTTGAACTCACCACCATTATCGCTCCTTATTTTCTTAACTTTATTTCCTGTTTGTCGTTCCATTCTATTGACATAATCTATAAGTCTATCAGTTGCTTCGCTTTTCCTTTTCAGTAAATAAACCTCACAAAAATGTGTGTAATCGTCTATGATTGTATGATAATATATCTCACCTTTAGATGTAGGAGTGCTTACCGGTCCAGATATGTCAGTATGTATCAACTCCGCAATATATTGGGAACGTGGTTTTGGAGTGTGATAAAATGGTAATCTAGTGGACTTACCTTTCATACATGGCTCGCATGGTTTGTCACTGTATGGAAGATTCATCATTTTTAGCTGTTTCCTGTTGGCATGACCTAGTCTCTGATGCCATATATCCTTTGTAATTAAACATTTTTCATCAATTAATTCTGTGTCTATAACATATAATCTACTTTTATTTTGCCCTATGACCTTACATTTTGAATTACAAATAGATACACTGTTATTACAAAATTCTACTTTAAACCCTTTCTCTAGTAATTTTCTGACTGATAATAAGTTATGTGACAATCCAGAAACAATTAGTCCTTCTAGTTCCATTACAATATTTTTATGTTTCAATTTTAAATTTCCTCTTTTATTACTTTTTAAATATTGACCATTTGCCACAAAGATTTTAACTTCCTTTTCTAAATCAGTTATATTAGTCATATATGGTAAGTATTGAGACATTATTAAATGTTCGGTAGCTCCTGAGTCAACAATTAATTGAACACAATCATCTATTTTATTATTCAAGTCACTTACATTGAACGCTGTAAACACCATTACCTTGTCTTCATCTTCAGTCTGCGCTATTCTCACAGTCTGTGATGGCATTCCATTTGACCTTGAGTTGAAGCCTCGACCTCTGCTCCTCATGCCTCTTGAGTAGCCTCGTCCTCTTGTGTTTGAATGTTCTGGTTTCTTACATTGGTAGGCTTTGTGGCCATTTTTACCACATTTAAAGCAGGTTAAAAAACTGTGGGCATCTTCTGATACTGCCGGGTTACTCTGAGTTTTCAACTCCGCATCCAACAATTTACTTTTGACATATTCCGTCGTGAGTTCCATATTGGTTGTTTCCAGAGCAGCAATCGTCGTATTATAGGTTTCAGGCATGGTCAACAATAGATGACAAACCTTATCTTGCTCTCCTATTGTACCTCCAGTTTCTTCTAATTGTCTGATCAATGTGTCAAAGTTGTTGAAGTGGTCACACAATTCCATCTTGCCATCACATTTTAAGGTAAGTAATTTCTTTCTTATGTATAATGCAGATAGTGTACTCTTCCTCTCAAATACCTTCTTTAAGTTTTCTATCATTTTCCTTGCACTTTTTGCATCTCTCACGTATTCCAAGTACTTGTCGCATAGGCTGTATACTGTTAGGCTTCTCGCTTTCGCATCTCTTTTTCTGAAATCTTCACTATTTAAGATCTCCGACTTTATATTCTCTTCTATAGTGTCTTTGCACTCTTTCTCTTCCAGAATGCATTTCATTCTAAATATCCATGTGCTAAAATTCGTGCCTGTGAATTGCGGCAGCATTTTTCTCTCATCCGCCATTTTTTTTTTTCTCATACAGATTTCTCAACTTTTCTATTACTTTATGTATACATAGTATACTTTCGTAGTAATAATCATCGGCGGCACTTAGCGAACTTTTCGCACTCAGCGCAGTGGAAGCGTATTGAATCTTTACTATATTTAGTTAATAAAACACTAAATTATACGGGCACCATTTTAATCAGCAGAGCAACAGCGACAGAGACAACATTGAATCATTACAGTTTTTGGAAGAGTAGAGTAACCATAGATAACAAGACGCTTAATAGAAACGCCACAGATAAACAATCCTCAATATAGGCAAGTCGCCTATGTTATTCTAGTATGTCAACTACATACTAGAATAACACATACGTTTATCCCGGAGTTCCCACGGGATCGGGATTTACGCGGGAAAACCCTCCCACGCGAGCGAAGTTACGGGCAAAATTAGTAATAAGTAAATAAACATAAAGAAAGCAAGTTAAACCATAACATTTCAATAAAAAAAACTTACTCCAGAATGTGTTTTCTAAGCTTCTCCCGAAGTTGGTTTTTGTTCAGGTCTGGCTTCCAGACCTGTCTGGACAGGAACGTAGACACGGAGTTCTCCACACGCTGTCGCAAATTCTGGTACGCAGGGCGAGTGTCTACGTCTGCGATGCAGTCCTTTCGGAACTGAAATGGACAGATTTAGTAATATTAAATCGTTTATTTTCAACTTGCAATTCTCATATTGTTAGTAGCACTGAATCAATTAAAATAATAATACTGGATTGGATGGACCGGCAAAAGTAGTTTGCCATGTAAGTTACTTATTTTTAGTGGAAAAACGAAAAATAGCCTTATGAACTATTCTCAGAGCTACCAAATATACACGAATAAATAAGAATCGGTTGAACCGTTTCGGAGAAGTTTCATAACATTGTGACACGAGATTTTCTTATTTTAGATAGATTATAATATCTCTCAGTGACCGGCAATACGGCTTTCGCAAAAACCGGTCAACTGGGGATCTTCTAGCGTATGCCATTCAAATCTGAAGTGAGGCCATTGAGAAGCAAGGGGAAGCACTTGCTGTTTCCCTTGACATCTCCAAGGCTTTTGATAGGGTCTGGCACGATAGCGTTATTGCTAAGCTTCCTTCTTTCAGTTTACCCACTCAACTTAGCGTTTGGATTGAAGACTTCCTGAGAGATCGGTCCATTCGAGTGGTCATTGATGGCTGCTCGTCTCGCCAATTAGCAATTAATGCCGGGGTCCTTCAGGGGTCTGTTCTCTCAGCAACTTTATTCTTGCTGCATATTAACGATATGCTAATGCCCGGTATCTTTGGGTATGCAGACGACAGCACAGTTTCTGAGAGATATGTGTCCAGCGCGCGAGCTGGTGGGTCACAGATCCAGTCTCTCCGTGAGGACATGGTTGGGCGCTTGAACTTGATCCTGAAGGCTGTCTCCGAATGGGGCGTTGCCAACCTGGTCAAGTTTAATGACGCTAAGACCCAGGCGTGTCTCTTCTCCGCAAAAAGGAGCCAATTCGAACCGGCTCCTACTTTTCGTGGTGTAACCGTGCCGATAACCGATCATATTGAGCTTCTTGGGGTGACTTTAACTTCCACACTTAATTTTGGCCCGTTTATCGAGGCTAAGGCTCAGTTAGCATCAAAAAAGTTGGGAATCCTAGCCAAGGTGAGATGGTACTCCACACCCGAACAGTTGCTCAATCTCTATCAAGCCCAGGTTCGGTCGTGTATGGAGTACTGCTCTCATCTTTGGGATGGATCTGCTAAATACCAACTGGACGCGCTTGAGTCTATCGAGAAGCGGGCCAAGAGACTCATTGGCAACGATGCACTGGTCGAGTCAAAGCTCCAGAGCCTTGAACATCGACGACGAGTTGCAAGTCTATCGGTTTTCTATCGGTTACATTTCGGGGAGTGTGCGATGGAATTACATAATCTAATTCCACCAAGCCCGTTCCATCATCGGACTACGAGACAAACGGCGAAGCGCCATCGTTACATCCCACCCATACGCACAAAACGTTTTGGGAATACCTTCATTGTGCGTACGGCTAAGGAGTGGAATTCCCTGCCGGAGTCTGTGTTTCCCGACAGCTACAACCTAGGAGTCTTTAAGTCCAGAGTGAATAGGTTACTTTTAGGTAAGCGTGCTCCACCTTCGATCACATCATCACTTACCATCAGGTGAGATAGTGGTCAAACGCGAAAGTACTTTAAAAAAATATTATGAGGTAAAATACCTTACAAAGTTGCTTACATCTAGATCATTTAACAAAATTTGGAACCCATACAAATATATTACGACCGTGCCTCCGATACACTGTCTTCTTTGTCTTATGAAGCAATGTACTACTGTCGCTTAGACTTCGTCTTAACCCTTAGTAATAACAGTACAATTGCTACATAAACAAAAAATGTATAAACATACATATGAACAAAAGTAACAAAAAAAAAATTAAGTATCTACTAAATACTTAATAAATTAAAAAAAAAATGTATAGTTTCTTTCCACTGATATTCACAGAAACCAATGCCACATGTTCACAAGAAAGCTTAAGCCAAAAAGATCAACTCATTTGCTTAATTTTGTGTAGAGATATCACAAAAGGAGTATTGCAGGCCCTTTTTTCCGGGAGGGAAAATCTACTTCTCCCACTCTGGGTGGATCAGAAGAGTGTCAAACTTCTACTGAGTAAAAACCCACCGTGTTCCTTCAACTGCACTTAAGTTCCGGGGATGCGGTATCTCGATAGAACATTTCCTCAACCCCAATATTGCAGGCCCTGCTGATATCTTGTAGTAAGACATACAGTTTAGTCATAAGAGCAAGATACAATAATTAGGATACTACTGGTGCCTAAACGAAAGAACAAAAGCAGTGCTGCAAGACACTTCACTACAGCTGCTTGATACTTGAAAGCTGCATGCAATGCAGCTGTCAAGTATCAAGCAGCTGTACCGGTCCAGAATGTTTTTATAAGTATACAAAAAACATAGAATGATGAGCACAATGAAGGAAAAACAAACAAATATTATGAGTAGATTACTGCACTGTATTGTTAGGCAAATCTATGAGCACCTTAAGTTTTAAATTAACCTACACAATAACAGTCAAATGCTTGCACTGTCTGGACAGGTCTACTTACATCTGTGAGCTTCTTTGCTCAAAATACCATACCATACCATAGACATAAACCTAAATGGTTCTCATATGATTTAACTAGATTTTGACCTCTGAGTTAATTCTTCTCAGGGTAGCCAATTGGGAAACACTGGCCTGGCGGTCAGTCGCTGGGGTATAAGCAAAATCTATTATGTGGTTTAGAAAATGTATGTGGAGTTTATACAATTTACATAGATATCAGAACTAGAATGAGCCAGGGCATCTGCAATGGAGTGTCAATAGCTTTATGGTTAAGATGTTGGACTTGTGATTGGGACTTGTGGTCACGGACTCTAACCCCACCCATTACAGTATTGCCATGAACCAACTCCAGACACAAGCATATTTAGTATTGAGCTAAATATGCTTGTTGGGTTAATAGGACTGCTAGTAATGTAAATTTTACTCGCATTGCAAAAAAATCTTTATATAAAAAAAATACAGTCCAACCTTCAAATTCAACATGTTATGATAAACTTTGCTGCATAAAACTGACTGACAATATTTAAAAAAAATGCATTATCAATTTTGGTTGTGTAACAATAATATTCATATCAAATAATAGATAACAATTATTTTAAAGAGCACTGCCATTTATTATAAATATTAATTGTATTGCAATTTGTTGGTTGCTGCTGTTCTCACTATTGGGCCACAAGACCTCTCTCTGTTTCAACAAAAACATTACCCTCCTTCTGACACAGTTAGGTAAAATAGCCCCAGCTGTTTAAAAATAATAGGATCCAGTCTAATGAGAAAATTATACATATATGGTTAGAGGATGGTGATCCCATAGCTATTTAATATAGTGTAGAGAAAAATACATAAATGATAAATTATCTTTATTTTGCAAATTGGTTTCTAAATAACACTTTTACTGATTGTTTCTTTCATAAATTTCAACTAGATGAGGCTGGTGTTTCCTAACTGACTACCATGAGAAGAAACACTGAAACAAACTCAGGAATTCGTCTCTTTGAAGTTCATACAATCTGTACTGGTCAAATCATATAAGATATAACCTATTGTGAATATGCAAAGTTCGCATCTTCACAAATAGGTTATGAAGATTATGCAGATAAGTGTCGGAAATGGCCTGACCATAGTAAGGTATTGCTAGTTGCAGTTTTAAGTTCTAATGATATTGCTAAGTAAATTTATTTTCAGTATTTTTGTCAGTTATTATTTATTTATCACATTACCACAGAAATTTTAATGTGGTTGAAGATAAACAACAAATAATATGTCTTAATTTGTAACATGAGGTATGGAGGTTTGTAAGTTTTTCACATGAGAAATACTGAATGGACCTGAATGAAATTTGGTATGTAAATAGCTGAAATCTTGGATTAACATGGGAATGGGATTAACACCGGAAGAACCTCCCAAGAAGCTAGGATTTTATAATTAGATTTTCTTACAGCGAGACATTGTATATGCAGACACTGAATCAGGATGAACCATCCAAACATCTTTGTTAATTCTAATTTGTTAAATCTAACCAAACTTACAGCATAATCATCAATTATGCTGTAAGTTTGGTAATAATTTTTGATGGTAAGGTTAAACATTTTATGACTATTGTCCCTTTCAGATACCTTGGTTAATAACTTCCAATAAAAAAAATCCTTAAGCCATTGAATACTGGACTACCGAGTTTTGCTTTTGCAAAAGGGCATCTTATTGAAATGAAAATGAAATGAAATATTTATTCTGTAAATTGGTTATAAATAACACTTTTACACATCATGTTTTTTTGCGTGTCAATCATCATCTCAAGTTATTTACAAATAAAATGAGTATGAAGCATTACTTAAGGGATGAAATAATTTTAGCTTTGGTATGTCAGTGGTTCAAGCATATGGCCAAAACTGGAAATGTTGTCATTACTTAAAAGAGTAGATATAATGATAGTTACAGACCCATGATCTTAGCAGTACCTATCAAACACAATTATCAGCCCTAAATTTCCATTGAAATACTTGATTCAATAAATATGTTACAAAAAATCAAGAGTATGCAGAAAGATATACAAACTTGTGGAGAGACTTGTGGCATAACTAATAGTGCACATGAAATGTATTTCAGTAGGCATTTTTGTCATATTGGAATAACTTAAAAGCAATTTAGGAAAATAATGTTTGAGTAGCTAGACTTTAGCTAGACTAATGTGATTGAAGAAAGGGACACACAAGGTCAGAGAAAAATGGCGACATTAGCCCTATGTAGATCACAAAAGGTAGAAGTTGACGATTTTAAATAATAGTTGAACTTACCTGATCAAATATACCCTTCGATTTTAACTCATAAACCAGTTGATCGACCAGGCGAGGATCCCCGGGCATGTATTGCAAATGCGCCATATTTACGGCATTAAATAACTATAATGTTAAATAATAATCACTGTATGAGTTTGGGCTATAAATTATTATTAATATAATATTTATTATTGGGAAAGAAAATATTTAAAACATCTACGAAAATGAAATACGACAAACACAGTCAATATTTAAGTGATGCCAACTGTCACAACATGGTTGTCGATGGTATCGATGATTGGTGTGAATCGATAATTTTGTCTACGTTTATTGATCGTGCTTTAATTTAAACATCAATTAATTGAATACGTTTTCCACCTTTATTATACTCACTCAGCTCTTTAGAACTATTAACTTTTTCTACTTTCACATGTTTCGCTATTACATCTGTATATAATTGTGAAACAATTGCAGTAATTTGATTTCAATACATTCATTTTTCCATAATAATATAGATAGTTCTTTAGTGTTTCCATGAGGGGCTGACGCCATAGTTAGATATAATTAATGTTATTGTATTGTTTTAAGCCATACGTGGAATTACGGACTAGGTTATTTATGAAATGTAGTCAACATTTCTCTCTCAACACACCTCTATGATATTTTGATATATTGGAAAAATTGTGATCAGCGAATGTTGTATTAGCAAATACAATTTTGTTATTCGCTGATCACAATTTTTTTTTCGTTTGTAAGCTTAATTTAATAATGATTTTTTTCTTAAATTTTTTGTAAAAGTAAATATTCTTAGCAAAATCGATATTTTTTGTTTCTATGAACATCCCTAGTATTATTAAAAAGAAATAGTTAGGCGAAGGCGAAGATACTACTGCTTAACAGCCGAAGCAATAATTTTTATGTTTATATTATGCAAATATTTTCATAATAAGCTATAAGTACCTATTTTAGAAACGTAGAGATTCAACTATCACTTTTACTTTAGTAAAAATCTGAATTTCATGTTCCCTTTCGCAATAAAACATAATGCTACGTATAATTTAGTGCTGGTCACTCAGTAACTCACAGTCAGCGTTGCCAGTTTAGTTATTTTGTCACTAGATTTAGTGAATTTTAGGAGTAAGACAGTTATATTCTGAAAAAAAAAATCACTAAAAAATTATTTGATGACTTTATATTTATCGAATGTTGTGTTATGGAACCGGATTAAAGTTTTTCACTTTGCCGAGTAACAATTACCTGTTTTGGAACGTAGCTTTAGATGTCTTTGTTTGGTTATGCTTGGGGGTTTCCTGACAAATAAATAAATCAACACGTATGTAAAGTTTGTATAAGTGAGTACTGCATAATATATAAATAGAGTCCTCATCCTCCTATTTACCCACAAACAACTCGAAAGTGCAAAGTACATACTGACAAATGGCTATCCATCCTCACATATGAGGAATTAGAGGATCTAGTGAAACGAAATCTCTAAGTCGTTTCTCTTTCTGTTTATTATGTCTTTACTACATAGCCTTCCTATGCTCTCCCACGAATTCACATACCCGCAAACAATCACACACAGTAATAATACGCACTCACACACACATTAACACACCCAAACATACACTCACATGTACACACATGCACACACGCAAACAAACATATAACACCTATTTGTATTTATTCTTACACCTCTCGGTTTGTCTGTCCATTTTTGCTTTAACTTCAGCTCTATTAAATCTGGAACGCTAACGTTTCCAACCGCCTGGAGGTGGCTACGACATAGTTCTCAACTAATGTTGTTGACATTGCAAAAAATGTGGCTGTTAACGTACACTAGTAATTTGTATATGCTTTTATGTTACAAAATAAATAAACAAAATAAAAATAAATTTTGTTTGTGTTCAGTTAGTTGCTAGTTTTCATTCGTGAAGAAAGTAGGAGACAATACTTTTCGAAATCATTCAAGATCTAAAGTTTCTGTGGAGTATTCATTTCGCATTAGCATGGACGTGTCATTGAAAAAAAAGGCTTTTTATTCTCAAAAATATCGGAAAGAATGGGAAACCCAAGAAGAGTTCAAGACTTGGTTACGACCTGTAGCAAACGATCCTACAGTTACGAGCTCCCGGCTGATGTAGTTACTGCTATTGGAAGCAATTCTATATATATACTCTTTTAAATTAAATTCCGTCTACATCTGCAATAATCGATCGAGATGAAGAAGAAATACCAGCAGAGGTATTTGAAGTTGATTTTTAATTCTGTCATGTTTATTTTTAATCATTGTCTTCACAATTAAAATTTATAATTTGACTTACCTTGTGATTTCATTTTAAATTATTTAGTGAATTCTGAGGATTTTTTTAGTTAAAAGAATCCTTAAATCTGGTGAAATTTTAGACCAAAACTAATGAAAAAGTTTTCTACAAGGTGGCACCACTGACGCAGTCAATCGTTTATTTATTTATTCGTTTCAAACTTCTGTAAACTGTTTTTTGTAAATAATCCAATATCTATTTAATAAGAAAATATGCTTAGTTTGAAGAGTGTTTCGGTCAACAATGATGAAAACGAAAGAGTACATTCAGGTTTAATTCAGCGAGAAAACCAAGAATGCATCGCTACTGGTAAGCATAGAAAAATAAGTATATGCCGCCTAAATTCTGAAGGCTTTTTGAATTGACGTTTCTTTCTTGCAAACAGCATATTTTCATTTTAGTTATTTTGTGTCAGATTGTTAGCTGTGTGAGGTTGTCAGCTGTTTAAATTCTTGTAAATAACCTTTATTTCGGTTTTCTTTTTTCTGGGTAAATATAAATAAAAATCTAAAAACATGAATAAATTAACGTCTTACACGATAAAGAAGGTTCACCAAGCATATTCTGAGAAAATGTTGACACCGACGAGTTTTGTAGACACAAGTCTGCAGAATGCTAGACAGAATAAAGATTTAAATGCGTTCGTAACTTTAACTGACGAAGCTGCTGAAACCCATGGTATTGAGAGTGAAAAGAGATTTTATATCACCAAAAACCCGAAAAATTTAGATGGTATTCCTATTGGTGTAAAAGATAATTTCTGCACAAGCAATATAATGACTAGTTGTGCATCGGAGATGCTCAGGAACTTCGTGCCGAGCTATGATGCTACAGTATACTCAAGATTAAGAGCTGCTGGTGCCTGTTTGATTGGCAAATGTAACCTTGATGAGTTTGCTATGGGATCAGGAACAGTAGATTCAGCATTTGGTCCAACACGTAACCCTTGGCTGTATGATAAAGAAAATTGGAGAATCGCTGGTGGGAGCTCAGGGGGAAGTGCTGTGGCTGTAGCATCAGGGTCCTGTGTTGCTGCCATTGGCTCTGACACCGGTGGATCGACACGGAACCCAGCAGCTCTGTGTGGTATTGTAGGATTAAAACCAACTTATGGTCTTGTGTCAAGGCATGGGTTAATACCATTAGTTAATTCAATGGATGTGCCTGGAATCCTAGCACGGACTGTCGAAGATGCTACCACGGTGTTGAATGCAGTTGCTGGGCCGGATAAACTTGATTCCACAACATTAACAAAGCCATATGAGCCAATTACTCTTAAAGATGTAGACCTATCAAATGTAAAGATTGGAATTCCTAGAGAATATCACTGTAGAGGCATGAGCCGTGAAGTGATTGAGACATGGAGTATGGTAACAGATTTACTAGAAAATGAAAATGCTATTGTCAAGTCTGTCTCATTGCCTCACACGTCAGTCTCAATAGCTGTGTATTCAATATTAAATCAATGTGAGGTTGCCAGCAATATGGCAAGGTATGATGGCATAGAATTTGGCCTTAGAGCAAATGCAAATAATTCCACTGAAGAGTTGTACGCATTCACAAGGCATCAAGGCTTCAACAATGTTGTTCGTTCAAGAATCTTAGCCGGCAACTACTTTTTACTGACAAGAAACTATGTGAAATACTTCATAAAAACTCTGAAGTTACGACGATTGATTTTGGACGACTTCAAACATGTTTTCAATAAGGAAACTGGCGTTGATTTGCTTTTGACTCCAACTACGTTGTCAGATGCACCATTGTATAAAGACTTCGTAACTAAGCATAATAGGGATCAATGTGCCCAGCAAGATTATTGTACACAGCCTGCGAATATGGCTGGAATACCAGCAATTTCTATACCAATAACATTATCAAAAAATAAGCTGCCATTGTCACTGCAACTTATGGGACCGTCATTGTCTGAGGAATTATTGTTAAATGTCGCGAAAAAAATTGAAAGTCTTGTACAATTTCCAGGGATGAAATCGTCATAGTATTATTGAACAGAAAATAAATTGGAAACATTTTACTGTAGATTTTTTTTTGTTATAATTTTGAATAAAATAATTTATTATAAAGCTACTCTTTTTATTTATTTTTATATAATTTGAGACTCCAATAACCTGGTCTTGCCGGAGGTGCTTTAAAAATTACAAAATGTCTTTAAGGCCAGGTGTTCCCGTTTTTGTCTGTTTTAGAATTCATTTTTGATAGGCAAATTATAACATTTATAATTTGAAATAAATATATATTTTAGATACATTCTTTCTCCTTAACATGTACCCGTTCAATACACGATACAATGCCATTTTCTCTATGGAAAAAAATACCGAACTAACTTCGATTTGCAGTTTTTTACAAGCAAAATTTCATTCTACACAAGTACTAATACTCCTTTTTTTCTATAATTAATATCAATTTATAGGAAATTCATTTTGGAATCGATTCTACCCGATCGTTTTTTTTCATGACATTTATACATTTTTTTATCGATTATTCCAGTGATTTTCGATCCGCGCGTCGCTTGCCAGTGTCCCGCGGGACGTTACCGAAGTGAGACCTGTGCCAAATTTTTGCGCGCGCGCTTCTCATCTGCTACGTAAATAATATTAATAGGAAATAAAATAAATTGTACTTAAATAGACCATAGTTAAGATTTTGTTGATGTGTTTATTTCTCATTGTGTAAATATTTTGTATACAACTTTTAAGACAATATATTTGTGATTGTTTTGTGAAAATGGCAAATAAAAGAAATAAAATTAGGACTAAATCACCGTTGAAAGCAAAAAAAATCGCGAAAGAAATATGGTAAGTTATATTTTTTATTCATTTATTCCTATTGACCACAGTCGCAGTATTATATTTTGACTTGACAGATTATATTTGACAGACCTGTTGGTCTAGTGGTCAGTGGCCCTGACTGCTATGCGTAAGGTCGTGGGTTCGATTCCTACCCAGGACAAATTTTTGTGTGATGAGCACGATCATTTGTTCTTTGTCTGGTTGTAATTTATCTATAATATGTATGTATTTAGAAATATATATGTATGTTTATCAGTTGTCTAGTACTTATAGCACAAGCTCTGCTTAGTTTGGGACTAGATGGCGTTGTGTGAAAGTTGTGGAATATTATTATTATTGGTTTATTATTAGATTATTATAAATTTATTATTTCCCTACAGTAGGAAAACGCCTTTGATGTCGGGCGCCGCCGCCTGCGCCGCCCGTGAACTAACGCTTACGTGTACAGGTAGTTTTTAATACCATAACATATTTTATTGTTTCAGTTCAAAAATGAATCGAAATAAAAAGGCTTATTTGTGCGAAAAAAACAGCAGAGAAGAACAGTAAGTACTTTCTTTGATTTCTTGATAATCGAAATCCTCACCGCAGAATACATAGTAAAATGTACCTACTATACTGGCGTACAGAAAAAACACTCCGAACAAAAGATTATGTCGTCTTTTTGATTGTATGTTTTTTATTATTATTTTGTCTTTTGTGCCTATTGGTGCTCCCACACTGTTGTTATAAAAGTATACCTAACATGTAAACCTTTTTTCAACCGACGACAAAAAGAGGAGGTTATCAATTCGACGCGTATATACATATATATATATATATTTTTTTTTTTTAATGTATGATCATCGAGTACTCGAAGACGGCTGAACCGATTTGGAAAATTCTTTTTTTGTTCGAATGGGTATACTTCGAAATTGGTACCATTATCACCAAAGTCAGGATCTGATGATGGGATCCTGGAGAAATCGAGGGAACTCTTCAAATATTATAGGCACACCTATGGCGTTTTGGGTATTTCTTATAGTAACTTGTGCAGTTGCTCTCAAAAAGTACTATTTGAGGAAGTGGAACTGATGATGAAGACCACAGATGGCCGCCGAAACTACTCAATAATAAGTATTGAGTGGATTGCGATTCGATTACTTGAATATGGATGTTAAGCACTTTATGCTCGTCACAATGCATATGGTGATGTAGAGCTGATGGTGAAGTACCAGGAGAACTCCTCAACAATTAACGGCCCAGCATTGGGAAAAGCAATATTTTGTAAAAGGTTATAAGTAGTTGACATTTAGGCTCTTGTAACTAGGTAAATTAAAAATCATCCAACTAAAAGGAGTGAAATAAAAACTTTTTAACAAAAAATTAAACTGACTCCCAAAAAACACTGCAAAGTGAAAAATAACTTTAATTTCGGAAGTCGGTGCCAAAAACGAAAAAACAAAACTAAAGACACCGACTACCGAAATTAAAGTTATTTTTCACTTTGCAGTGTTTTTTGGGAGTCGGTTTAATTTTTTGTTAAAAAGTTTTTCATTAAATGTATTATATCACAATGTTACAAAATGTTTGTAAAGTAAAACAGCTGTGTGGGCGCAATATATGATCCTTTGTTGGTTGAAATAAACGTTTTATTATTATTAAATAGTCAGTTTAGGTATAAAAAATTGTCAATCGCCGACTACCTGAAAGCGAAACTGAAACCTATTTTATTCTTGCAACTGTTCACATTTCATTGGGTACCTATTATTGTTTCCAAACCGGTCTAACGGCCTGACCACTGAAATTCACTCCGTGCGAATAATAAAAAAAAAACCGACCAAGTGCGTGTCGGACCACGCACAATGAAGGGTTCCATAGTTGGGATGAATTTATCACAAGAACAAACTTAACATTGTAGTTGAAAAACATGTACTCCCATACATTCCAACTGCAAATGTAAGTTTGTACGCACAATATTGAGAGATTTACCGTGTTATTTTTAAGATCAAAGACGTCTTATAGGTTTTTCCGTAATATATTTGCATAAATAAATAAATAGAACTATTTTCTGTGTTTGAGACCCTCACAGTAAGCCTTTTCATTTGATATGTCATACGGTACGGTTGCGCGTGGTGGCCGGCTCTCGACTATCTGGTGTGACTCACCCATTGCACATGGTGCTGCAATAATATCTTAGATTTAGTCAATTTAGCATTATAATAAAGTGTTTTTTTTTTGCAGAAAACCGTGTAACGATACGTCTAATAAGACTCACGCATCTTATATTACATTAGAGCCTGTGGATTTGCAACCCTCTGCTACCAAGTTTTTTTGTTGTCGTTCAGAGGCATACAAATCTAAAATTTGTTTCATAAACACAGTTTTTTTTTAAACATTAATGTTAAATAAATTATTATTATTTTAGGACATCGCCATCACCGAATAATGATACTTTACAAGACGTACCACCACCAATGTCTTCGTTATCTGCGCCAGAACCAATTGTTGGTTCTGAAACTACTCAGTAAGTCATCAGAACTAACACATGTGAGCAGCAAGCATATCACAACTTATCAACCTGTATAACCTCTATCTTGTATTACTTGTATATTTAAAATTAGGTTTTTTATTTTGAATTAGAATAAGGACCGAATTCTATAAGTGCATAACACTTTTATTAACATATTTTTCATCATCAGTTTTTTAGATTCCACGTTATACCTACTATCTCCATATCGTATTTTATTGTTACAGAGAAAATTATGGAAGTGAAAACGCGCTTATTACTGAAATGGATAACAAGGAAAATCATTTCCAACCCATATCAGGACGGCGAATAATTGATATCAATTACTTTTTACAAGAATATCAAGAAAAAGCACGCCACAATGATTTATTTGATTGTAAATCAAGCAACTTCTGCTTAGTTGGTGAAAATGGACTTATTTCGATCTTTAAATTTAAGTGCAATATGTGTAAAGAAGTTTGTTTGATTCCATCCGAAAACACCAAAGATACTGAGCATATAAATGCTAATATAGCTGCTACCACTGGAGTTGTAGCCTCTGGTATAGGATTTTCTCAGATCGAAGAGTTATTTTCGGCTATAAACATCCCCATATTTTTTACAAAATATTTTAATCAACTGCAAAATAAAGTGTATAAAAAATGGGAAGAAACTGCTAGTGTTACAATGGAAGCTGCTGCCCATAACGAAAAAGAGATTGCTTTAGCAAATGGCCGGACCAAAAACGGTTATGCTGTCATAGATGTCTATGTGGATGGGGCATGGTGTGCTAGGTCATATGGTTTGAACTATAAAGCTTCATCAGGCACAGCAGCCATAATTGGCAGAAATACGGATGTGGTTCTATACTTCGGTGTCAAAAATAAGTATTGCCTCGTATGTGCCCGAGCCGAAAATAAAAAAAACTGCACCTCAAGACCACTTGTGTTCCAAAAATTTCCAGGGATCGTCTAGTTCAATGGAAGCCGACATAATCGTTGAAGGTTTCAAAACATCGATTGCGACGTATGGCCTTATATATGGCAGAATGGTAGGAGATGGCGACGCTTCGACCTACTCTAAAATTCTTAACGCAAATCCGTATGAAAGCCAAAATTTGACGGTTGAGAAACTTGAGTGCCGAAATCACATATTGCGCAATTTTTGTAAAAAGTTAAGAGCGGTCATCACAGAAACAAAGTATATGTTGGCGCACCAAAAAACTGTCACTAATCAAAAAATTATGACAATGCGAAAGGCAATAGTGAAATCTATTAAACATCACAAGGCCTCGCTGAGTCCTAAAAATGTAGCAATATCCGTTTTACACAACGATATTATTAACTCTGTGTCTCACGCTTATGGTAATCATCAAATGTGTCAAAATTACTTTTGTGACAAAGAAAAAAACAGTGGTGGTGAGCTGCAAAAGATTGAAAATTCAACATTTATCTTCAGAATAAATGCTATTGTGTCCAACGTAGCTTCAAAATCACGTAGTTTGATTGAAGACGTGAACACAAATACGGTAGAATGCTTCAACAGCGTCATAGCAAAATTTACTGGCGGTAAAAGAATAAATTTTGCTCTAAAAGGGGAAGATGCGCAGCAGCCGTTGTTTCGTTGAATACAAAATCTGCAGTATCAACAATCTAAAAAGCTCTATCAAGTAACGCTCCCGGTGGTAAAGCTGAAGAAGTTGAGAAAAGACGTGCGAAAAAACGAAAATTGAATATGGAACACCCAGTGAAGAAACGAAGAAATCTAAAAGATGTAAATAAAGAGCAACACGACTATGGTCCAGCCTGTTCATCGCCCGATATGTCGAAAAAAGAATATGATACATCAAAAGAAGAATTTCTCAAAAATCTGAAAACACTTACATCTGATAGACACAAGGTAGAAAGATCTACAATTTTACAAAGAGACAGCAGCGAGTGGCTTGAAATAAGAAAACACATAATAACTGCTTCCAACTTTGGGCCAATATGAAAAAGAAAAGTCACATTAGATACAGCTCCCCTCGTTAAAAACCTATTGTACAAAAAAAAATTGGCTCACGTCACATCCATCGCACATGGAGTTGAGCATGAGCAGCAAGCTTTGCAGCAGTTGCAGCAGCAGGAAAATGTTATCATTGTACCCTGCGGTTTATTTATAGATAAAGACTACCCTTTTATAGGGGCAACGCCTGACGGCTTAATTGGAGCAGATACAATAGTCGAAGTCAAGTGTCCAATTACAGCACACAAAAAAGGACTTTCTAATTTTATAAAAGAAAATAAAATACAAATTTTAAAATATAATAAAAACACTAAAACTACTACGGTAAATAAAAACTCAAACTGGTACTTACCAGATACAAGGCCAGCTACATGTGTCAGAACGACAAAAGTGTCTTTTGGCTATATAGGCAGGCGAGAATGAATATGTATACACAAAATTCATAGAAAAAGATGATTTATTTTGGGAAACTAAAATGAAACCGAAATTAATAAAATTTTACATGAAATGCTTGCTGTCCGAAATTATAGACAGCAGAAATGCACGTGGTATGTCCATTAGAAACTTATCCATCCAAGATAATAACGAAAATGTTCACCCTGATGATCAAGATGATAACGAAAATGACCCTAATGATTCACAACCGGGACAAAGCACACGACAGTTAAATTTAAATGATTTTTAATGAATTAATGGTAATGATAATAATGAATCTAGTTTTATATAAAATAAGTAAGTAAGTACCTAATAATCTTAGGACGTTAATATGTTAATATACTTTCAACTGTTTCATAGAAGTAAGAAAAATGTAATCAATAATTTTTGTGACAAAATTATGGCACATAAATCTTTTTTTTTTCACAAATGTATTATTTCTAACTATCCCTATTTTTTCGAGACAACTATGAAATAAGTAGTTTAAAATTTTAAAATTATTAATAAAATAAGTTGACCTGCTGCCTGTTTACCTATAATGTGGCACTTCCCTCGGCTTTGGGTTCATACAAGTTCACGCCAGCGACGTAAGCGCACGGCTCGCTTCGCAGGAATCGCGGGCAACTTTTGGTAGCGATAAATGCCTAATTTGTTCGGGCTACCCGCCCTTAATCCATGCTGTCTTTGGTTCTGAGTGTATTACATTCTCTTTGGTTCTGCCTTTATATGTATCATCTATGGTTCTGCCATTCCAGAGATTAGCCCAGACAAACAAAGACAGGCAGATTTTTTTTTAAACAATGTTAGTGCTTTGGTATTATATTGCTACGCCAGTCGCTTAACGAAGTACGTCGAGAAACTTCGACAGAAATCTAGAATGTTCGAGACACTAACGCCATCTAGCGGCGAGTAGCAGTACTGTGTACTTCGAATAGCTTCTTGAATATTCTTGGCAGTATAAACAGTGAGTCGATTTTACAAGAATGTTCTAGAACTCATAGACCGGGGTATAAATAGATCACAGAGAACCGGAGAGAGCAGTCTTATTTCAAGATACGAGACGATATAATCGAAGCTTTACGAGTGAATTTCGGTGCGATTTAAGTGTTGTGTGACAAGTATTGTACTGTGAATAACTGTGTTAATTTTTATTTTGTGTTTACCTACTTAAAGTGTTAATTTTGGTATAATTGTCGTTAATTATTTCTATCCCGAACCCCAGCTCGTAACAATATCTATTAACTAGAAGTACTTGAGAAAACAGAACAGTATTCAGTAGGAGTAGTTCTACGATGTACGAAAGACTGAAACTAACTCGAAACCTCTAGTGGTCTAGACGCTAGGTATTTGAAGCGACACATTTCTGTTCTTTTTTTGTTACTCTTGTCTTCCAGTTTCCTCTGAGTATAAATTCATTGTTTCAAGTATCTACCGACTTCGGATTTACGAATTAATAATTCGAAATGAGTATTTGTCAAAATATTTTAACTTGAAAGCCTGCTTACTCAATTCAGAAACCGGCTATACGCGATTAAAGTAAGTATACCTAATGCCAGAAACATCATTTGAAAAACAGACTAAAGAATCACTACAGACGTCGCTATTTATGAGTATTATGATGAGAAAGCGTATTAATTGACTAGCTTCTCGGCGATTTTCCCGCGTAAATCCCGATCCCGTAGGAATTCCGGGATAAAAGTAACCTTTGTGTTATTTAATTCAGATTCGTTTAGTAGTTTTTGCGCGAAAGAGCAACAAACATACATACATCCTCACAAACTTTCGCATTTATAATATTAGTAGGAAGTAGGATTGGATTAGTAGGATTTATATTCTTTTATTATTAATACAGTTTTGCAAAAAATCGTAATTTAAGAACAATGCCCACAAAACCGATTCCACGGTTTGTCTGGCGATATTCGTGTCTGCGCTACATGTTCATTTTTAATCGGAGACAGTGATACAAATCTCTTAAAATATATTCTTCTCTCATTTCCAGCGGCACTAACATCGGAGATCTTATCGAAGCTCAACATATCCATCGACGGCTTACCTCCAAAATGTCAGCAACTTCTTAACCAGGCCGCCGAAGCACAACACGCAATGGATATCAACCAACTCGACCCCATCGCAATATCTCTACACCAGACTAAAGAAATGTCACAGAAGCTAGAAGACGAATACGAGATTTTGAAGCTAAAACAAAAGAACTCTGAGCTGCAAGTGAAAATCGACCGTAATAATAAGTTTTTGGAGGGCTTAAGGAAAGAATTACAGAATTCGAAAGATTCTTTGTCCCGTCAGAATCCGAATCCTGACAACATTCAGGAAGTTATCAGACAGTTAAAGCAGAAAATGGCATCCTACGAGGAGAGCTGTGAGAAGGCTAAGGTATTTTTTTTCTTATATGTACTTTGACTTAGCTAATATGAGCTTTATTTTTTATGGGATTGTTGTTCACTATTTTCTAAAAGGCTTTGGGAAATGAGAAGTGCAGAGTAGACTGTTTGTGGGGAGAATGGGAAACAAAAACTTATTGCACCGACCCCAAGAATCACAGGACTGGGACAATTTAGAAAATATTTATACCTACATGCGTATTTAACTTGTTACATTTGTAAAAAGTTCATGTATAGCCTATTGGGTTACATTTTGGGGAGTGTGCGATGGAATTTCACAATCAAAAAAGTTCAAAATCAAGGAAAGAATTACAGAATTCGAAAGATTCTTTGTCCCGTCAGAATCCGAATCCTGACAACATTCAGGAAGTTATCAGACAGTTAAAGCAGAAAATGGCATCCTACGAGGAGAGCTGTGAGAAGGCTAAGGTATTTTTTTTCTTATACGTACTTTGACTTAGCTAATATGAGCTTTATTTTTTATGGGATTGTTGTTCACTATTTTCTAAAAGGCTTTGGGAAATGAGAAGTGCAGAGTAGACTGTTTGTGGGGAGAATGGGAGACAAAAACTTATTGCACCGACCCCAAGAATCACAGGACTGGGATAATTTAGAAAATATTTATACCTACATGCGTATTTAACTTGTTACATTTGTAAAAAGTTCATGTATAGCCTATTGGGTTACATTTTGGGGAGTGTGCGATGGAATTTCACAATCAAAAAAGTTCAAAATCAAAAAGTTGGGAATCCTAGCAAAGGTGAGACGTTACCTCACACCCGAACAGCTGCTCAATCTTTATCAAGCTCAGGTTCGGTCGTGTATGGAGTACTGCTCTCATCTTTGGGATGGATCTGCGAAGTACCAACTGGACGCTCTTGAGTCTATTGAGAAACGGGCCAAAAGACTCATTGGCCGATACACTGGTCGAATCAAAGCTCCAGAGCCTTGAACATCGACGACGAGTTGCTAGTCTATCGGTTTTCTATCGGTTACATTTCGGGGAGTGTGCAATGGAATTACACAATCTAATTCTGTCAAGTCCGTTCCATCATCGGACTACAAGACAAACGGCGGTGCGTCATCGTTACATGGTGTCACCCTTACGCACAAAACGTTTAGGGAATACTTTCATTATGCTCACAGCTACACTAGTGGAATTCCCTGCCGGAGTCGGTGTTCGACCACACCATCGCTTACCATCATCATTGTGAAATGGTGGTCAAACGAGGGCCTTGTTATCTGCTTAGCCTTTTCTCAACAATGTTGGTGTAGTCTTCCAGTCTAACAGGATGCAGCTGAGTACTCGTGTTTTACAAGGAGCGACTGCCTATCTGACCTCCACAACCCAGTAACTGGGTAACACGATACCCTACTGACATTACTGGTGGATCCGATTTTCTGGTATTACCGTAACTATTGTTAAAGATGTCTAAATCCCTGCCGGGAACGGGTTAACGTGCTTTCCAAGGCACGAAGGTATCCCGGTATGTTAAGGTAGTCACCCATCCATGTATCGACCTTGGTAAGCGTTGCTTAACCTCGAAGATCGGCCCGTGCGGCTATTATTATTTAACCACGAGATCTTTATCATTTTGTAACTGTATTAGGGCCGGATAAATTATGTTAGATATTTTCAACAAACAAACAGTCGCGCGTGACTTCGCTCCCGTAGACGATAAAAAAATAACTCTCTCTCAATACAGTAAAAAGTAACCTATATCCTTCCTCAAGCTTCTTCCATTCCAAATTTCATCCAAATCTACCGAGTACTTTCCAAGATTAGCTCGTAAAACACTTCTCCGCTTTATGAAATTAGTATGAATTAACATTATTTCGATACATCATATGACCAGATTTCTGATATATTTTTTTTTGCTCTTAAAAAGAATACTAGCAATGTGGGTAGAATTCACATTACTAGCAATCTTGTTAACCCCTCCTAACCAAAGCTAAATATGCTTGTGTCTGGAGTGGGTTTACGGCAATTGTGTAATAGGTGGCTGTTATTATTTAGCTCCCCACCTAAAGATTTCTTCGTGTGTCTCATAAATATAACTTTACATAATTTTGTTAATTTTCAAAGTTAATTTTGTTAATGTTTATTTTCAGACGAAACTGTCGAAACTCCAAGTTCCGGACACCTTACTGCCCAAGTCGCTAAAGGCCTCTATAGATAGCCTCGTGGCATTGCGTGAGGAGGCAGCCGCTCTTAAACTACACGCCGATGACGTTCTCCTAGCCAGGGAGGCGAGGGAAACCTTTATGAGGTTACGGAGATAATTTTGGTGTAGATTTTTGTTGTAAAGTTAAATATAATAACTTTTTAGTGTATAGTGCGACTTACAAGTCGTTGGACAATAGACATACTATACTTTATTGTACACCAAAATTTAAATACACCTATTTAACAATATTGTCTAATCTATGGTTACAATGGCGGTCTTATCGCTGAGAGCGATATCTTCCAGATAACCTTTGTAAGGACTTTAAAAACTAATTAAAGAATGTAAGAAGCCTTTTCCTGGGGTTGTAACATCCTTTGCTGGAAAACCGAATCTTGATAGAAGTTTGATAACAAGCAGGAAATAAATAAATACAACTAGCAACATGATAATAGCGCCACTGTCAACAAAGACGCCAGTGCATATATTTTCATATGGAAACCGAGCGAGACTCTTATTAGATCTTTGTATTTTTTTGAGATTGTAATGAGGAAACAAGATGTTCACCGAAGTTCCTCTTAAAGCTACAAAATAAATATGAAATTTTAATTTTGCTGTCTTACACACTAATTTGCATATTCTTACCTAAGATGCTATTTTATATTTAAACATGAATAAAATATATATAACTTTCCAATATATTGAAGTTTATTTCCAAATACGTTTTACTCTTTTATACTATTAGTAAACTGGATAAACAAAATGTACAAAAATTAAAAGAGTGTAATATGATAAACAAAAATCAATATTAACAGTGCGGGTTAAACTAAAATTGACATTAACAGTGTATGTTAAACAAAAATTAACATTAACAGTGCATGATAGTCAAAAATTAACATTAACAGTACGTGATAAAATAAATATTGAACACCCTCAAAATAGCGCAAGTTATAATTTTTTTTCTACTTTCGACGAATATAAAATCTTTGAATCTTTACTATCTACGGAACTTTCTTCGTTCTCCATTGTGTTGACACACGGCCATGTGCACGTAGTCACTTTTGGCGCTGTAAAAAAAACAATGGAATAATAAAAACTGGATATGGTGTTTATAATATAGGTATTCATTTTAGTCTTATACTAATAACCTAAAACTTAAAGTGCAACATTTTTAAAACTCTTGAAAATGTGATAAAATATTAGAGACCATTCCCAAAAAAATGTGAAAGTTGGAATCAGATTTTGTGTCCTCAGTTTTTTTATGAAGAGAACCAGCAATGTGGGTAGAATTCATATTACTAGCAATCTTGTTAACCCCTCCAACTAAATACGCGTATGTCTGGAGTGGGTTCACGACACTAGCGTAATGGGTGGGGTTCGAGCCCGTGACCTCTCGATCACAAGTCCAACACCTTAGCCATTGACGCTTCAAAACTCAATTCAGTACCGGTTAAACTATGAACATTACAGAAAAAAATAAAGGTAATGGCAAACAAGATTTGTAGAAAGTACTACACTACACTACTACTTATTAAAATCTGCGTTTTGGGTAATAAGTATAAGTACTTAAAGCATATAATCCTCCTCAAGCTTCAAGCTACTACCATACCAAATTCCATCCAAATCCACCCACTACTTTCTAAGATTAGCGCGTTCAAACAAACAAACAAACACTTTCCGCTTTGTAATTTTAGTATCCATATGTTCCATTCTTAAAATAGCTAAGGCTTTTAGAAAAATGTTGTATACAGAAATCGACTAGTTTAGTCAAAGAATTCGAAAGAGGGGTCGAATGTGGTAGAGAACATAGAATCAGCGGGACATACCTTGCAACCCCATCGAAGAGTGCCTAATTTTCAGATCCATGGGATGTTGACCATAACCCAGGACACCTCTTAAGCCCCATAGGAAGCAGGTGTTGCTAACGGTGTTGATGCATTTATCCTTGTTGGTCTGAAGACACTTGTCTCGGGGCTCCACCGTCTGACATTGTATGTCAGACCTCAGGTGACTGTAGTACGTTTGTGTTGAGTGGGTTTGGCAGTTCACTATATTTGCCTGGGTATGGTGATAAGATATTTAGAAAAAAGAAAACGTTTATTTAGTTAAAAAAGGTGGCTAATAGAAGTATCAAGCTAATTGCTAATAATGCATATTTTTCTGGGTGGGCAAATCTTCAAATTACTCCTCTCGCTGTGTGTGGAGCGTAAGGAGTGTCAGACTTCTGCTGCCTAAAAACCCACCCGGCTCCAAGGCCGCGGTATCTCGTTAGAGTATTCCTGCAACTCGGGCAGGCAATGAATGGCACTATCGGGCCCCGTCAAAGCTGCTGATTTGCTAATAATGCCTAACGCTGTGTACAGAATAAAATCAAGTGTTACTTTTTGGAAATCCATACCAAACTTCAGGCAAATATTTAGATCTAAACCCGCTAAAAACCAGATTTTCATTTTTGCATGCAGTATGCAGCACTGCACATAGGTATGTTCACATGCAGAAGTGATGCTTAACTTTTGTCCAACTGTTGGATTCGTGTTTCAGTCTAACCGGATCAGCTGGCTAGTGTCACATTTTGACGGCTTATCGTGCGGCTATTATTTAGCCACGAGGATTTTCTTTTATTGATAATAGGTTCGCGTTTGACCATCATCTCACCTGATGGTAAGTGATGATGTAGTCGAAGATGGAGCACGCTTACTTAGAAGTAACCTGTTTAGTGACCACGTTTTCCAAAACATGGTTAAGTTATTCAATTGAACAAAATTATTAACAGAGAGAGTGGTGTTGAAGTGGTTACAGAGACGCCTTACGAGTTGTAGGGCTCAAACCAGGAGGGCACATCATCATCCACAGCCTGACTTCACCCACCGCTGGGTATAGGCCTCCCTTTTATAGTCCAGCGATGTGAGGCTGCCTTGAGTGGAATCGCGATGGGTCTCTTCAACACATGAATGATGATGAATGGATTTCGATTTATCCTGAGAGAACCCTTCAATGTTGATCGAAATTACACACAAGGTTGGTTTTCGTTGTTTGGCCCTGGGGAGGGCCAGTTAGAAGTTTTGTCTGCCATCGTGGTGAAAGGATTAACCAATTGACAGGGGTCGATTGCCCAGGGTGCGCCGGACGTAACAGAGGTATTACGATACGTCACTCGGCATAATAAAGGCTGATTATGTTATGTTATTAACAGACCCATTGGCAAGCTCTGCGCTTCCACTCCCATAGATCCCAGCTGTAGTTCTTCAGCTTGTACTCGTCCATCGGATGCGTCTCGGTTTGTATGTGCCTGTCGAAGACCTTTACTGCAAATATCAATAAACATAACAGTCACTATCACTCGTGCATGTTTAAAAACGGCTTAGCTTAATCCCACTATTATAAAATGCGGAAGTTTGTGAGGATGTATGATTGGATGTTTGTTACTTTTTCAAGCAAAAGCTACCGAACAGATTTAGATTAAACTTTACAGAACATATGTATATATAATTAGGCTTTTTATTTGGGGTGGGAAAATCATCGAATGACTTCTTCCGCTTTGGGTCAAGCGGAAGGGTGTGTCAGATTTCTACTGACTAAAAACTCACCCTGTTCCTTCGGGTGCCCTACATTTCCCGGGCCGCGGTAACTCGGCAGAACTTTCCCGCAAACCCTGGCAGGCAATGGCCCTATGAGGCCCCGTCGCTGGTGTTGACAGCTCTTTGAGGCGCGCGTGGAACACGACGCGCCGCCGGCACGGGCCTGGTCCTTACCGGACGGTGAGCGACCCCTGCTCGATGTCCGCAGGCCCGCGCCTACGGTGGCCGGAAATCGGCTCGTGATCCCCGACGCCCGGGGCGTCTCCCGCGACGGCTGGGGTGCGAGGAAGAGAATTGCCACTCCCTCGCGCGTTCGGCCTCCTCCTTCGCTAGCATGACTGCTTCGTAGAAGGAGGCGACCGCATCCCATTCCCTCGCTCCGCACCATAGTCTGAACCAGAGCAGAGCGCGAGAGGTCGCCGCCACCGACCGACCGATGATAACATGTCTCCGCCCAAGCAGGGCACACCTCCACCGTATGAAAGAAAGAAAGAAGAAAGAAAGAAAAAACGTTTATTGGCTACATGCCACAAGTACACACGAACACAAATAAAAAATCACTGCGAGTGGCTGTGTGCATCGGGGCGCGACAAATTTACAAATGTATAATAATTTTTTCTCTAATTTTAAGGGACTGGGTATAAATAAACTAATTAGGTGCTAGATTGAAATGATACATAAATGTAATTTAATATTTATATGTATACGAAAATGAAAGAAAGAATACGAGATGAGTGTGATTATTATTACTATAATAATTTATTGATGACATTATGGTGACATTAGTAAATTGGTGCATTGTATATGTGGGTATGTCCAGCTCCAAGCCGGGGGACACGAGAGGCACCCAAAAGAGCGTACTAAACCGCGCAAGCAACAGCAGGCAACCACGACAGACGACGACTATCTCAAGGGTCAACGACTACGTTCCACATCATAATAGTAATAATGGATAAATATAAATCATATTATTGAAATATTCTGTTGCACCATATCCAGTTTCCTTTGCGCATCTATCAAGTACTGCCGTAGACGGGTTCTAAATGTATGGATTGTGCCCACCACTCTTATTGGTGGCGGAATGTTATTCCACACCTTGGATGCAGCGTATCTAAAACTGCCTCTAAAAGCTGCCGTCCTGTGAGCCTGCGTTGTTAACTGTTGTGCACAGAGTCTGGGCGCGCAATCTCGTCGACCGGTCATCCAACATAGCTTGTCATACAAATATTTTGGTTTTTTATATTTAATTATACCAAAAAGCAGACATGCTAGGTGAAGTTTACGTCTTGACTTCATTTTAAGCACAGAGTGCTTGTTTAGAAATGGAGTGATGTGACTTCTAGGGGGGACAGTATAACAAAATCGTGCACATGCATTTTGGACTCTTTGAATAAGTCTGTCTGTACGAGCTAGCAAGCGAGGGCCGTAAACCGTATCAGTGTAATTTAATTTTGATAGTACAAGGGTTTCGACTAACTGCTCGCGTAGCTTTTCAGACAAGAAAGGCCTCATTTTGTACAGTAGCTTCAATCGGTAAAAACAGTTTTGAACTGAGCTAGCAATATGTTTTTCAAATCTAAGATTGAAGTCCATACATAACCCAAGGTTGCGCGCTTCGCCAACACGGTCAATAGGCTCCCCCATCAGAGACAGATTCAGTGTTAAGGGAACTTTCTTCATCTGCTGCCTTGTACCAAACAACATGTATTTAGTTTTTGTCGGGTTTAATACTAAACAATGCTCTTCTGACCAGGCAGCGATTCTATCCAAATCATCATTTAAATGCTTAACAGCTGTACTATAATCCTCCGGTTTAAAATATATATATACTTGGACATCGTCAGCATAAATATGATATTGACACTGTTGAAGGCACTTAATTATGTCAGCACAGTACAGTATAAATAGAATTGGGCCTAAAATTGAGCCCTGAGGAACTCCCCTCTCCAAAGAAGCCAGGGCTGAAGCTAAGGTAGTACCGTCACTTAAGCGCAATTCAACAAATTGTTTTCTGTCACTGAGGTAGCTGCGGAACCATTGTATAGCATTATCGTCGAATCCATAGTAGCTTAGCTTAGACAGTAACAGAGATACATTTATACAGTCAAAAGCGCGGGAAAAATCAAGCAGAACCATCAGTGTACACATGCCTTTATCTTGGGCAGCTAAAATATTATCAGTTACATCCAGCAATGCTGTGGAAGTACTACGCTGCTTTCTGAAACCGGATTGTAGGTCAGGTAACATTTGGTTTTCTTCCAAGAAACGTGTTAGTTGAAGGCACACTACTCTCTCCAATACCTTTGAGAGACAGGGAAGTATACTAATAGGCCGCAAGTCTTTAATTTCTAAGGGGTTTGAATTTTTCGGTATAGGTCTTACAGTAGCAATCTTCCATTGGTCGGGAAACGTAGAACTCCAAATTGAGTAGTTTACAATGTATGTGACGATATTCAAAGTAAGTGGCAAAGTTAAATTAATCATATTCAACGATATGTGGTCGCAGCCTTCAGCATTCGATTGCAAATTAAAAAGAATGCGTGAGATTTCATCGCGGTCCACAGGTGAAATGGTGAAAGTTGCTTCATTAAATCTGTGAGACTTATAGTATGCTGTAAGCGACAGGCTGGCCAACGGGTTGCCAGGAACATTCAAAAAAGAATTATTTATTAAATCTGGATCTCTAAAGTGTGATGGTAGGTCTTGGCCGCGCTTAGAGGAAGAAAGTGTAGATTTAATGTTTTTCCACAACAATTTTGGATTTTTAATTTGCTTATTAATATTGTGCCTAAAATATGCAGATTTTTCATAATACAATGAGGTTTCTACTAAAGACTTTAATTGTTTATAGTATTGCTTTTTTTGTTCTGTCTTGGTTTTTCTATAATTAGCTAATGCTTTGTCCCGCAGCCGCATCATGAGCTTGATTGTGTCAGTAATCCAGGGATACGATGCTTCCTTTATTGTACAGGTCTTAACTGGTGCATGTATGTCAAATAACGATATTATACGCTGATTGAAAATATTAACCATATCATGAACATTTAAAATTTGAACAATATTGTCCAAGTTTAACTGTGACAAATCACTGATAAAACTATCCCGGCAAATATCTTTAATAGGCCTAAAACTTACCACATATGGTAAGATTTTGTCAGGTTTTATATGAAACTCGCTCACTATGAAGGCATGACCAGTATAAGTTCCGAAGGATTCCACGTTTGTGTATCGCGCGCTCAGGTCCGTGCAGAGCAGATCAATAAGAGTTTCACTTGTGTCAGTAAAATGAGTCGGCAAAGTAACTAATTGAGCCAGGCTCAAACAATTCAGAAACTCGTGCACCTTCTTAGTTCCGGACTCGTTAGTATTTAACATATTGACGTTGAAATCACCGAGCAGAATGTAGTGGTCACAATTTCCCAGTGCAGCAAACGTGTTTGTTATACCATCCAAAAATAGGTCAATGTCAAACCATGGTGGTCGATAAGCGGTACCGATGGCAACTTTCTTACCTGCCATTGTAACCGTGAGCCACATTTGCTCGACGGAATCGAACCTGGGATCTATCGGCCCGGCGGCGTAGGTACGCGCACTCAAACCCCGCCGTAAATAGAAACCGACGCCCCCACCACGGCCTGCGCGAACGCATGTCGGCCGCGGCGAGTGGCGTAGACGATAGCCGGGCACAACAGGTGCGCGCCCCTCCTCGCCCGGACGTAACCAAGTTTCGTTAATTGCCAGAATGTCAAAATCATACTTTACTACTGCACAAATAAAATCTTCATGTCCAGTACCCAAAGAACCTGCATTCAAAAAGCCAACCTTTAGATATTTGCCTTTTTTAGTCATGACTACTATATAATTTAATTTCGATCATAAACACTAATTCCGTATATTGCACCGTTATTCCCGAATCAATTAGAACACCTTTCACCTTAGTGATTTTAGTTATAACGTTGTATTTTTGTCCAGTAACTTTTGCTCTACTCTTAATGTCAATAGAAAATTTATGAGTTAAATATAATAGAAAAATTAATATAAGATTAAATATAATACTAAGCATATTTGGCGATTGTACGTGATTGTAAATAGTTAGTGTGCGGGGAAAATAACTGTAATAAAACCGGTTCAAGTTGGACACTTCCATTTGCGCGGCCGTGAGACAAACAAGAGATTTAAAAACAATAACATGTAATAATATCGCACTATATTTGTAACATTTAGTGACAGGTATACAAACACAAATATTTTTAAAATGTAGTGGAAAACTAAAAAGAAAAAACACAAAAATTAAGGCTACAAAATTAAGGCAAAGTACGATCGGCAGAAACCTGTATGGGTACAGCTGCAAACACGCGATGAATATCAGATTCGCATCGGATCTGGTGAGCTGAGTCCCCAGGCTTGTAACGGGCGAGTATACGGCCTCGCTTGGCCCATACATACTGCCATCCGAGGCGACCACCAGCCTCTCGCGCCTTACGAAACAACTCCCGATTGGTCTTTGTAAGGCGCTCGTTGATGTATAGGCGCGCCGCCGGGCCAGGCAAATCCAGATCAGCTGAAGTCATTCCACGACGTACTCGGGCGGCTTCCAACACCTCGTCGCGTAAATCACGGCGCGCGAAGCGCACGACAAGGAATCGCGGGCGAGTCTCGACCGGCGCCGGCTGCGTCGCATTTATGCGCCTACCCCCGACTCGCTCGGCGCTCACTATATCGCGCGCCTCAGCCTTAACGCCCAATTTTGACACCACTAATAAAGCCGTATGAACTGGGTTTTCACCGCGTGACTCAGGCAGATTCGAAACCTGTATGTCGGTAGCCAGGAGCTCTTGGTCGCGGTCGTTGATGTCACTCCGAAGTTGAGCGATGATCTCGCCGACATCTGAAGATTCCGGTTCTGCCTGTTTCCGGTTCTCCAATGCTGAAACTCTCTCTTCCATAGCACTCATACGGTCGTTGGTTTTTTTTATTGAAGATCTCAATTCGGCCAGATCATCGCGCATTAATTGGAATTCGTGCCTTACAGTAGAAACAAATTCCTCCCTAAATTTGTTCAACTCCGCCGTGAAATCTCGTGCCATCTCCTGCGTGGCGTCTAGGGCCGTGGTATTGATAGGACTGGTGTCCATCAGATTGACCAGGCTGTCCTCGAGTGGTGCTACTGCTTGTCCTCTCACGGGTGTTTCAGCCCGATTGTCCCGAACTTTATTTTTGGTGCAAACAGGACAGTGCCAGGGTGTCGTAATAAGGCCTGTTGTGTTGACCCCAACGCATCGTCGGTGATAGGTAGAACAGCAGATTTCGCATTTAGCGCTATCTGTCGGCGAGAGAAATTTACCACAGCCACGACACTTAGGCATAGCGAACGTTCAATTTAGCTCGGTTGTCTGTATCGACCAAACAACGACGTAGTGTGCGTAGAATAAAACAGATGTCGCTGTTGATAGCTGTGGCGTTGATAGTATTTATCAATGCGTTAATGTTGATTACAGACACCTTATAGTAGTTCACTGCACTTGCATAAGGATGCGCACGCACTGATGTATGGGCACAGTTGTTTATTAGAAAGTTAATAAAAATATTTTAATTTTTTACACAAACAGGTAGTTAGAAAAAAAGAAAGAAAAATATTTAGCACATATTTGCAAACACGAAAATAGACAAATTACGTGTGCTTCGCGGCTGTGCCAATATGGCTTGGTTCAGCAAAATGCCTGACGCTGTTTTCAACCGGACCTAGTGTTCGAAGTGACTACCGCATATGAACCAGCCTTGTATTGAGAAAAATAAATAATAATATACATATACTTATATACATATCTGTGTGTGTGTATTCATGTATACTTACTCTTAGGCACTCGTACAACTACAAGATCATCGACGTCTTTGGCGCTGAAGACAAGATCCACGATATTGAGCAAGTTGATGAGGTGCGTATTGTTGCGGGCATGGTTTAGCACTTCATTCACATACCTACAGGAAAGAAATTCTCTTTTTACAAGCTTTTCTTTAACTTGTTTATTCTTTCATTGTTATTCATAAGCGTCAATAGCCGAATGGCTAACGTGACGGCCTTGAGATGAGAGATCGCGAGTTCGAATCCCACCCATTACACTATTGCCGTGAACCCACTCCATACACAAGCATATTTAGCTTAATTGGAGGGGTTAACAAGATTGGTAGCACTTGACAGTGCTGGCTAATCTTTTTTAGGGTTCCGTAGCCGAATGGCAAAAAACGGAACCCTTATAGTTTCGACATGTCTGTCCGTCTGTCTGTCTGTCCGTCCGTCCGTACGTCACAGCCATTTTATTCCGAAACTATTAGGACTATACATGTAAAACTTGGTAGGTAGATGTATTCTGTGAACCGCTTTTCGATTTTAAGAGAAAATTTAAAAAATATTTAAAATGAAGGGGGCTCTCCATACATGGAACTGAAACTGAAAATATTTTCTTTCATGAAACCTATACGTGTGTGGTATCTATAGACAGGTCTTTAAAAATGACATTAAGGTTTCTAAAATGACTTTTTCATAAAGTTAATCGTTTAAAAGATATACGCTTCCAAAGTGGTAAAATGTGTGTCCACCCCCTCTAACTTCTATAATAATGAAGTGAAATCGTTAAAAAAAACCATATGTTGTAGATCTTAATGTAAACTTTCAACCAGAATTGGTTTGAACGAGATCGAGTCAGCAGTTTTTGAGATACAGTATATTTTCTAAAACCGCAAATATAACTTTGTAATTCATACAAATACTATGAAAAACAAAGTTATTTGGCGTAGTTGTAAAAATTGTAAATAATCTAGTTTTAAGAAATTTGTAAGGTTTTTTGTTTTTTTTTTTCTTATAAATATATTAAGTATATTATATTTATTATAGTTACTACGGATTACGAAACCCTTCATGGGCGAGTCCGACTCGCGCTTGGCCAATTTATATAAATAATTATAATGATAATTACATGTCCGGGACAAATCTTGCAACTGAATTTTAAAGCAGTTATCCTCAAGCGATTGAGATGAAATTTTATAAACACATTTTAATTTGGATGACAATGCATAGTTAGCTTCGTTACGTCATTTCAATTCCAATATGGCGGACGGCACAATATGGCAGATTGGTTATTTTTATTGCATTGTTGACTACGTCCTAAAATTTCATAGTTTTTGCATATTTCACGACTTGTGTACATAGTGTATCATTTTATTTGAACAATTTTAAATATAGATGAAGAGAGCATTAAACTTACCTATACCATTGCCAAATTATAGCTTAGATAGATCTTACCTAATTTATTTATTTATTATCTACTTTATTGTACCACCAAGAAACTATATTGAAGTATGACAAAATTGTCATACTTAGACTCGTATGCGTTAGACATACCTGTCAGGTTCCCTACTGAATCTGGCAGCCATCTTAACGTTGCAGAATCCGTAGTAGCGGTTCCTGTGCTTGATGAGGCCTATCTTTATGTTGCTGGGCACCAATGCTCCCACGCATAGGCATAGTGCGCAAAAACCTAGAAACTGAAGATCATCATTATTTCTAGCATGGTCACTAACAGTATCAATAGAACTTAAAACGGGATCATGACGCTGCAACAGTGCCGAAATATCGGAAACTCGAGACTATAAATATACAAAGTAAATATATCGTTTTAAGTTCTAATGATATTATCATTATTACTCTCTTATCATGGCGAGAAGGGTGTTAGGCTGAAATCGTATTGGGCAGGCTACGTCAGCCGCATGCAAGAGGACCGCTGGACGAAAGTCTCTACACAATAGGTACCGATGGACGGGGGACAGGACAGGAGGTGGCAAGACGACTCGGACGTGTACTACGATGACTGATTTGAAGCGGCGAATAGAGTTCATGGTAAGAATTGTGGTTGGCCTTGCCCAGCTGTGGGTCAGTATAGGTTAGAAAAAAAAACTCTTATCAATGGATTTTTTACTTTCTAATGTGCCTAAATAACCTGTTATGCAACACCATGCACGACTCACGAGTGCTGCAGGAAGGTATATGTCAGAGAAGAATGACGGCGGGTGATAGAGCGTGTCACTCAACACAGAGATACCACGTGACGACGACCACTCTGTCAAGAGTGAAGCGACTGAGAAGAAGATGCTACTCCAGGCAGGCCTCCGTCACTCGCTCAAGGTCGCGCGATAAGTACCTACCGGCTAGCCGTGTGTTCGAACGCACAAGTGGCAGAGGGGCGCCGCACGCCCGCCTGGGTAGTTGCGCGCGTAGAACCTTAAAAAGCATTTTAACCATGTCGAATTCACGACATTATTGTGCGGTATACGGATGTCAAAATCAAAGAACCAATAAAAAATTGTCGTTTTTCACATTGTCAAAAGACGAGGAAAGGTAAGTGTTTCTTTTTCGGTATAATTTTCACTAGAATTCAGTGTTTTGTTATAAAAAGTAGTTGCAGGTGTCCGTCACTCGCTCAAGGCCACGCGTTACATGCCTACCGCTTCGCTTATCGCCGTCGGTACATCCGACAGTGGGCTGCCGCACGCCCGCGCCTGCCTGAGCCTTTTCAAATAATTTTGACAACGTCATAATGGATCGACCTAAAAATAATTGATTTTCCTCCGATTTGCTCCTGTTTCCCGTTTGATTATTTATTTGCGCGAAATTTTATTAAAATTAAAATTATTTACGCGGTTTTGAATATTTTCGACACTAAAATTTAATAATCGGAAATTCAGGGAAGGAAGAAATGCATCTATCATTTTATTAAACTGAAACATATTTGATCAACAAATAAAAAGTAATTCGTTTTATTACCAATATCATCATATACAACCCTAGGACATTCGCTCGATGACGTGGGTCGCGCGGCGGGCAAAACAATTTCAACTCTCTGTGTGCGTACTTATGGTACATTTCTTCTCGCTGCGAACAGCTGGTATTATTATTAAGATTTTGTAGGCTATTATAGTGTAGGTATTTTCGCTTTTGTATGAGGGTGATGTATCTGTTACGAAGTAACTATTTAGTAATCTGTGCTCCAGGGGTCTGGCAAACTATATGACTGGGCTTCCTAGTGCAAATATTAGTCTCCCACGGAGGCTAAATAAGTAAATATTTAATTACATAATATTATGTATGATATTTTGGGGATATGCGGAACAGGGTGTAAAGTCCCGCAATCCCATTGAAAAGGAGGAACGTCCGACCAGACAGGTGTTTTTGTCTGTGGGCAACTGCCCGATGTTTGTGATCGGATGATTAGTGTGTAGGCTAGTTGTGCAGTAAACTTTGCTTGCGCGATACAGGATTTCTATTGTTTAGTTTGTATGTTGCGAGATAGATGTCGCTACAATATAGTAATTGTAAGACGGTTAGTTATAGTTCTCGTCGGTTGGAACTCGGTCAGGCACATCACTTTGTATAATTTATATCATGTAAAAGAGAACATCGTGAAGAAACTGGCATGTCTTGTGACATTTAACAACCAGTAATGGGCCCGAGTGGTGGATTACGCCCCATTTCCTCTCATAGACAGGGGCCTGTATCCTAGCAGTAGGCGGTCCCATTGCTGAGGCACAGGCTTCCTCTTTAATTAATATAATAAAAGGCTGAATTATTATGATTGTAGTTCTTTTTTATTCTTTACTAGCTTTTGCCCGCGACTTCGTCCGCGTGGAATAGTTACTTTGGGCTAACGTTAAATTTAACCCAGATTTTGAAGCAATCTTCATTGGCGCTCCGCTCCTATTGGCCTTAGCGTAATGATATACTATAGCCTATAGCCTTTCTCTATAAATTGACTATTTAATTAAAAAATAATTATTCAATTCGAACCTGTAGTTCCTGAGATTATCGCGTTCAAACAAACAAACAAACTCTTCAGCCTTATATTATTAGTATAGATAGCTGTTGCCCGCGACTTCGTCGGCGTTTCCGTCGTTTTTCGTAAAAAAAAGAAGTCTATGTCCTTCCTCACGGGTCAGTGATTTTGATGTAACAGACAGATTAACTTTCGTAATTTAGTAGGGAAATATAATATGTCAATCTATAATACTGTTGAAAAATATCGCAATACGGAACCTCACAATATTATTGTTAATGGCTGTGCCCGCGACTCCGTCAGCGTGTAACTCTTTGTGTGTTATTAAGTTAATGTATTGGTAATATTGTTTAGATCACGTTCACATGAGGCTTAAGTACTTATAGAACGAAATTTTATACCTTCGGCCGCGAGACGCGTCGAGCGCGGCGACCGATTCTCAAAAATAATCCTTATAGCATGATTCAGTATTCACGCGCGATGGCTTATTATTAGCGTATATCATGTATAACTTTGGTGTTTCTATACCTATTTATATGATTCTTTTTTATGGAATAGTTAATAATGTTAACTTTTTCAATTAGGGGTGACAGAGTGAACGTGAGAGTAGACAAATATTATAATCAGAAAGCTTCGAACTGCCAAGCTATCGGGAGTTACACGTGTTATTGTGAGTCAACCATAAAAGATAGACATATGCTGTCGTGGGATAGTTTTTATATAATTTTAAGGAGAACATTTCCGTCATGAAATTATTTCTGTGTAGCTTTAACCATTAAGGTTGCACACGCGACGTAAGCTTAAAAAATGGAGTAACTTCTCCCGTTTTCCCAACATTTCCCTTCACTGCTCTGCTCCTATTGATTGTAGCCTGATGAAAAGTATACTATAACCAGCTCAGGAGTATGAAAAATAATTGTACCAAGTTTCTTTAAAATCCGTCGAGTAGTTTTTGTTTCTATAACGGTTATACAGACAGACAGACAAAAATTTTACTGATTGCATTTTTGGCATCAGTATCGATCCCTAATCACCCCCTGATAGTTATTTTAGAAAATGTCCGTAGGTACATCCTGTGGAGTATTTAATTGCTTTCATCTGTGGGGCAGATTTGCCATATACTTAGGTACCAGCTTGATATGCTTGATTCAATTGAGAAACTAGCCAAGAGGCTTATTAACGATGATGGACTAGTAATGACTAGTTGAATCAAAGCTAAATTAATCAAATTAAGATTTTGCTCGTTCTGCCGCTTACCATCAGGTGCGATGGTGATCAAATGCAAACCTGTAACCGTAAATGTAATTATTAAAAAAAAAGATATTATACTTACTTCAGCCTGTTTTATTGCGAGGAGTTCGGAGCTGCTTGGATAACAGACGTAGTTCGGTAGCGTGACCAGAGACAAGCGATCTTCCATGGTTGGCCGATAGTTCACTCTTGTCTGTGGGCATAAAATCAAGCATTTAATTCAAAGGTCACTCAAGTTTACAGATGTTTTCGAGTGTAGATATTCTGTCCTTTTCTAAGATATGGAAATAATAAATGGAACAATAATATTGGTTTAACTGTATAGGCGTAAAAGTGTAACAAACTGAAAAACGTAGTCACTTTCGCAAATTCTTCACCAACACCATCATCATTTCTTGCAACTTTGTGAAGGATTCCCGATTCTTATTACCGTATTTACTAAGGCGGGCTTAAAATAATATCTAACGGGTGGTGGAGAGTTGAAATGAGAATTTTTGCACTACTAGACTAGACTACCTACTTGGAATTTGTGTAAAAAAAATAAGTGTTTAAACAGTTATTACTAGCTTCTTTATTTATTTTTCTAAGGATACCTACATTGAAACAAAACATCGCTTGCCAACTTTTAAACTGCATAGAGTTTCATCCTGTACTGTGGTCTGAGATTTAAACTCAACCAACCCAACAATTTTAATTTTAAGATTTTAAATCGAAGTTTAACTACGAGTTAGTAAAGTATTTTTATTACAGAATACTCTTAGAAATAAGAAATATATGTGTATTATTTTCCCGTAACGTTCCCGACCATGTGTGCTTGAATAGAGTAGTCATTACGGATGTCGATACGCACAAAACTGATAAAAGAATAATCTTACATGCCTAACAGTTTCGAAATGTCTCGCTAGACAGAATCTCTGCGTGCTTCTGTGTTCCGTCCCACATATGACCCGTCGTCAGCCTTTAAAGTAAAAATGAACAGGCATCTTCTGGGCTCGCTCGTCCCATCATAGACCTCATCTATTGCTATATACTCGTATGAGGTTTATGATGAGACAAGCGGGCTCAGAATATACCTAGTAAGTGTACCATCAGTTCGATTTGTATTTCATCTTGTCTGCGATTAAATCTCACTCACCTGGTCAGAGGTAACAGGTCTTCCACCCAATAGTTTGTTGATGACCTCGTCGGGCAACGTGATCTGATCCTGGATGCCTGACATTATGGCCATCAGCCTGTTCACGGTGGACACTAGGTACATGCAGTTCTGCATCGCGCGCCATACTTCCCATAGCCTGGTGAAGAGGGGCTGGAAAGGAGTAATAGATAGATTTAAAAATTAAACAAGAAAAAAAGCAAGGAATAATAGCAAGGATCCGCCTATTATTTCTTGCTTTTTTTCAAATTATAAATACACTACACACGTATTGTTTTTCGTAAATTTCTTAAAAGTCTATTAACATTATTATTATTAGCCTTTATTTTTTTAAAGCCTGGGTTTCCTAGCTGACTACTCCAAGAAGAAACACCGAAACAAACTCAGAGGTCAACATCTATTTTGAGGCCCGTACAACCCGTACTGATCGTACCATATGAGAACCATTTACGTTTAAATCTTTGATATCCGTTTGAGGAAAGAAACAGATAGATTTGAGCAGAATCGTCCAAACAGGGCAAGAATTTGTCACTTATCACGTACCTCAACTTAAAACTTTAAGGAGCTCGAACGATTTGGCGAACAATACCAAAGGACATTTGGGTAGGCCGTACAAAGTACTTAAACTGCCAAGCAGTGCGGTGATCTACTCATAATATTCGTTATTTTCCCACATTGCGCTCATCACTAGATTCTGTTTTTGTGTTGGTATACTTACAAAAACATTCTGGACCGGCACAGCTGCCTTATACTTGACAGCTGCGTGCAACTCCTGCAGCACTGCCTTCGTCCTCTCGACGTACTTGTCAGCCTTCACCGTCATGGACTCCACGTCGGCCAGGAGCTTGCGAATGAACACCTCGTACTGACGGTTAAATGCCAGCAGGTCGAAGATTTCCGTGTAATCTTGGCTAGAATGTGATTTTTATATTACCTACAGTTAAATAAAAACTCGTCACTATATAAATCTACCAGGTTACGGGAATGTTCTAATGTGATATTGTAGCCCCGGAACACAAGGGAAACTGAAAGAGCAAGGTGGATTTTTAGTCAGTAGAAGTCTGACACCCCCTTTAAAACTCCCGAAAAAAAAACACTAAGTAAATCTGAAAACTAAAATAAAGCGTCTAAAAATTAATATGCACCGCTTTTCTCTAGTAGCTAATGTGCCCAAAAGACTAGTGGCATTGCCACATTGTCCAAGGCCAAAGCCGGCTTTTGGTCACGCAAAGATTTCAAGATCTTTATATAATTTGAACACTCGGAGCCCACATTCCCAGAATTTCAACTCCGTACTACATAATGCATTTGGGAAATGGCTAAGCAGATGACTCATACAGGACAGATTTACAAACAGGTATCTTCGTAAAAAACTCACACAGTAACTCCATCATTCTTGGCCATGTCTAAAATAACATTGCCGGTCTCCTCCTGCAACGTGATGACGCCTTCGATGGCTGTGGTCAGGGTGTTGACCTTCTGCATGACCGTTATCAGCGAGTTTGATAACAGCACGGTGCAAGCCTTCGCTGCGTCCACCAGATTGTGGGGCACTGTAACAGAGGAATCGAATAATTGCAAGGCAGTGTCATAATGGGGATCTTTAAGTCAAGAGTGAATAGGTTATTTCTAGGTGAGCGTGCTTCATCTTCGACCAAATCATCGCTTGCCATCAGGAGAGATGGTGGTGAAACTCGAGCCTATTATCAATTAAAAAAATATTAAGTACATGTTAACTTGGCCAACTTGGAAATGACAATGGCGTCAATAGTCTAATCGATAAGGTCGACTTGCGATCGAGAGGTCCCGAGTTCGAACCCCACCCTATTACACTATTGCGGTGAACCCACTCCAGACTCAAGCATATTTAGCTTAGTTGGAGGTGTTAACAAGACTGCTAGTAATGTGAATTATACCTACATTGACAGTCATCTTAAAACAAAAACTTCTAACCCAACGCATCAATACATTGTGATATACCTAAGTACTACTACCCTGCTTTAATTGGTTGTTTTTAGATGGAAACACAATGACTTTTAGTTTATCTATGAATACCTACTTAGCTTAAATAGTGTAAGTAAGTTATACGCATATAAGATTTGAACTGTGGGTACGTCTTTCTTAGAGAAAAGTAAAATTATTCGAGGAACTTCGAAGGACAACCGTTTGGGAGTAAGTTTCTTTCACCAATAATACGCATATTGAAATAAAATAACAATTAAGAAACGAAGAGACTAAAAAAAAACGTAATTTGGCAAAAAGTTCATGACAGTCGATGTGTTCATTCCTCAAAGGCCCTATCATGTTACCTACATTAGAGCTCTGAGCGATTAGGAATTTTGTTCCATAAAAATTAGGCCTTACGATCAGGTATCCCTTCGCCCCCTTTCTTGCAGTCTCTATTGAAGAGCCTCACGCCAGCAGTGTAGCCCAGTAGTACATCAAGTTGTTGCAGCTTCTCCTTACGAGGTACCGCCACGAACATCTTCAGATCATCCATGCTGAAAACGCTTTCTAAGGCTGCCATGCCTTCTTTTAATGTCTGAAACATTTTTAAGTTTAAATCGTCGATAAAGGTCGACGATTTTTTTTTTCTGAACAAGTCCACTACTGTATTGCTAACCCATTGGAACTTAAAAAGCTGGACACACACATAAGTGGGGACTACCAGCCAGGGAATGCGCCGAAGCGATGCTCAATGAGTTCCGGAGAATTGATCAGAAAAAATGGCGCACAAACAAGAAAAAAAGAGTAAAACAAAAATAGGCAACAAGTAAAATAAACACCGGGTTTCAATGTAATTGAAGTATTGAGCAATACTACTAAGCGTATTCCTGGTAGTCCCCACTGATTTATGATTCTAGCATTCTAAAGTTTCAGTGGTGGCCAAATCATACATACGGACATGCACCGAAAACAAATCCTACGTAATATTTCATCAAAAAAAAAAAAAAAAGTACAAGGCAAGATGTGATGATGATCTAAAGCCGGGCTTATATATGTTCGGACGAGGCGATTTCTGACGCATTTGGTTGGCTACAAAACTGCTGTGATGGCGTAGGCCTGAACAGATCCGATAATTGATTGGCGTATCTTTTTTTTGTGAGAGTGTGACCAGATCCCTCCATCCCTTTGACTAACGGTCTACCAGATGTACTGTACGGTACCATCTACATCTTATCGTACTAAGCGCTTCTCCTCTATAATTATTGTGCGCACAGACAACTTTCTGATCTCGTCTGCGTTCCCTACCACATATAAGCCGTCAGGCTTTAAAGAAAGAGTGAACATGCATCTTCTGGGCTCGCTCGTTTCATCGCAGGCCTCATCTATCGCTTACCATCAGGCGTGATCGAGGATAACTACACTATTGTCCACAAAATCATCTTTCAGTCGCAAGAGAAACCAAGCAAGTTATACTCACAACAATATACCCAGGATTGCCAAGCCCACTAGCAAGTATGAAATATATAGAAATTTTTCTGAACAACTTCTGAAACTCCGGTTCATCATTATCGTTGGGATCCATCTCTAGTATCTCATTTACTAGAGGGCTCAAGCACTTCTGAATAGTGTCCAGGTGCCTTTCAATTAAAACATGAAGCTTGTCGTAATTTGTTTGCAAAATGAACTGCATTTTCAAAATGTTTAGAGGAGTTCCTCCACCTGGAAAATGGAAAAAACAAGATGTTAAAAATAGTTTAATAGTTTTGGAGTGTATAATATCATCCAATGACTCCTTCCGCTCTGTGTAGAGCGGAAAAGAGAGTGTCTCTTGACTTCTACTGACTAAAAACCCACTCTGTTCTATCAATTACTCTGGGCTGCATGCTGCCATCACCAGAATTACCAGCCCCAGACAAAGACTTCATAAAACCCGGACATTTGGGTAAAATCGCAATTTTTCCTCGGACACCGTAGAAAAATACATTTTTGTACTTGAAACTAAAAACAATGATGTTTAATTATGTTTTCTATTTACTGGTGACATTGTAGACAGTTAGAAGTTTATTAATAATAGGCTTTCTTTTTAATTAATCAACGTAACAAAAACAATAAGATGAAATACAGAGATCGTGCTTTTTGATGCCCGTAAGACCAATATGTGTCCGGGTTTTACCCGGACGCTTATAGGGAAAATCCCCAGACGCTGTCCAAACTAGGACCAAACCGGGGAAACCCGGACGGATGGCAACCCTAATTTTACCACAGGGCTAAACAGTAGTGGAGTCTAGTGAGCAGTGGCTCTCAAGACACTAACACACTCAAAAGTCAAACTTTAACTATAAAAACATAAAACATATGTATGTCTACTTACGCAATACCATAGAACCACACTCATCCACAAAATACGCTAAATTATTCCTGTTTATAGTCTTCGCGAAGAGTTTCCCATACTTCGGGTTGAGAAGTAACAGATCAATCATGTATATCACAAACTCTGGATCGACTGACACATTATGTCCTTGGCAGTTGCGAGTTATTTCATTCGCCATATTTTTTATAACGTTTTCGTTGCACGCCATTGTTGTATAAATTAAATAATAACGAAATAACTTAGAAAATGTATGGATAAAAAATATTGTGATTTTTGTGATACAGTTGCTATGCAGTTTTTCGTTGCGTTGGTGATAAGGAATGTCTAATCAATGTCAGCAAATTGTTTTATAATTTAAAACCATAGTGTAAGTTGTCACAATGGGCAGTGGCGTAGGTAACAAGAAATTGGTAGGATGGGCTCAATGTAACTCCTAGTTGTAAGGGGTCCGAGAAGGCCGCGAGTACATGAGAATCCTAACATTTATTATTATAACATTTTGTAAAATTTAGAGGAGCTTCATAGCCTGGCTCATCGGCGAACCTTTGCTTGCCTGTCGGTTTTCTACAGATTGTACTTCGGGGAGTGTGCGCAGGAGTTCCATGACCTGATTCCTCCATCTCCCTTTCACTATCGGTCTACCAGACGCACGGCTGGGTACCACCCACACTTGGTTGATATACCGTCTTTTTTTTTTAATCTTTATTTTTATTGAAAGGGGGTTTTTTCAATAGCGAAAATGTCACCCCCATTATTGAATACAAAAAATCTTAACCTAACTTACTCGTAACGTTAAGCCTAAAATCACAATTTTGAAAAGCTTCCTGGCCTCATCCGACAATGGGCAGGACAGGATACTGTTATAAAATCCTAAATTATAAATATGATCTCCAAAACTTGACTATCTCTGTGGCCTCGTCCGGGCACATTCCGTTAAAATATGTTGAGCGTATTGGGTCTTGTCGTACCAAGCGCTTCTCCTCCACATTTATTGTGCGCGCAGCCAAGCTGTGGAATTCTCTGCCGGCGTCTGTGTTCCCTGCCACTTATGACCATTCAGCCTTTAAAGCAAGAGTAAACGGGCATCTTCGTGTGCGTTACCCCAGCAAAATAATGTCGAAAATAGTCATTTAAATCTTATAGATAATTAGTTGCTCAGCTTCTGTAATTGTTAAGCACATTTTTAAATTTGTTACACATATAGTTTTTTAGTTATTACACAAAAACATATTCTGCTGGGGTAACGTTTGAAACGTTACCGCAGCAAAACTTTTTTTTAAATAATGGGAATATTGAAATAAAAATTAGCTATACATTTAGTTGTCTAGACGAGGTAAATGTTACACGTTATTTTGTTTTTGTTCTTTCTTCGGCTGCGAAGTTATTCGAGATTTTGCTGGAGTAACGTTTGTGGTTTTGCTGGATCTCTGAAACGGTTAAGCGGATTCTTATCATCTTTTGTACATGACTTCTTAGGAATTAGTTTTAATTTGTTTAGCAATAAAAATAACAAAATGATATACCGTTTAAAAGTTATTTAATGAAATATAAAAACACTTCTTTAGGTCCTAACACTCTGAATATGATCTCTAAAGACTTACTTTAAACGTTATTTTGTAGCTTTTAACTACCTTCAAATGTATATGAAGTTTCATTAGTATCCTGTAGGTAATTAACAAATTATGATGATATTCATTTCTCCACGTTCACGGTCACAATGCGCGCGGTGTTATTTGGCCACCGATAAACCTGTATACGGTTATATAAACTGAATGTTATATCAATATTTAGTTGCTTAATTCAGTTATATACCTGTAAAGTTTCAGAGTAGTACATACAATAATTAACGAGATAATTAAATAAAAGTCATTAGGAACTTCAAGACCGTGGTAATCCGACCAAGTTTAGGTGGTTACAAAAAAGCGACCGCGTAGAACATTATGCTATCTTCTAAAATATGTAGGATAGTCTTACAAGTTTAGTAGAGATGTGTACACAAGTGTTAAAAAAACTACATATTTCTTAAAGAATTTTTATTTACAGGTAAAATAATAATTTTTATACTTAAAAGCAGTAATTCCTACCATTTTGTAGACAAATTTCAAATAACACAATATTTTTTCCTAGATATATATTACAGATAGTTGTATTCTAAGATTAACTTAAATTATGTAAAAATCACAGATCAAAAATAAAATATTAAACTGCAGTCAAATAATCATGTAAGTCAGAATCGTCTTTAGGCATAAATTTCATATCCATAATAATTAAAACGTAGAACCATCATTCTTTCAGAAAGTTTACAGTTGGAACCATCTTTTGGCATACATTAAATAAAACATTTGATTGTGAACATACGTGGTTTTTATTTCCCTGTAAGAAACATGCAAGCAAGCATGCAGCATGCAGTTATGCTAAACGAAATTATGCAGAATTTTAACTCTGCCAAAAGTAATTTATGCCATTGTGAATTCGAATGTATAAACATTCGGCTAAATAATAATTATACATACTAAATAATTTTAATGCCTTAAAAATATTCGTTTAAGGAAGATTATACCAAGTGTGTTATGCCAAATGAATTTCGGAGTATCAAGATTCTGCCAAATAGAAGGAACCCGTGCAACTGTGCCATTGAACTGGTGCACATAATACAATATATACCTATCTAATAAGTAGCTGAAAGGTAATAATAATAATAAGGTACTAATAGTACAGATATTATAATATTGTTATGTATTTAACAGTGTACACGTCTGTACCGAAATTTTAAGGTGTATTATCCTACATATTTTAGAAGATAGCATAATGTTCTACGCTGTCGCTTTTTTGTAACCACCTAAACTTGGTCGGATTACCACGGTCTTGAAGTTCCTAATGACTTTTATTTAATTATCTCGTTAATTATTGTATGTACTGCTTTGAAACTTTACAGGTATATAACTGAATTAAGCAACTAAATATTGATATAACATTCAGTTTATATAACCGTATACAGGTTTATCGGTGGCCAAATAACTCCGCGCGCATTGTAACCATGAACGTGGAGAAATTAATATCATCATAATTTGTTAATTACCTACAGGATACTAATGAAACTTCATATACATTTGAAGGTAGTTAAAAACTACAAAATAACGTTTAAAGTAAGTCTTTAGAGCTCATATTCAGAGTGTTAGGACCTAAAGAAGTGTTTTTATATTTCATTAAATAACTTTTAAACGGTATATCATTTTATTATTTTTATTGCTAAACAAATTAAAACTAATTCCTAAGAAGTCATGTACAAAAGATGATAAGAATCCGCTTAACCGTTTCAGAGATCCAGCAAAACCACAAACGTTACTCCAGCAAAATCTCGAATAACTTCGCAGCCGAAGAAAGAACAAAAACAAAATAACGTGTGTGCGTTACCCCAGCAAAATAATGTCGAAAATAGTCATTTAAATCTTATAGATAATTAGTTGCTCAGCTTCTGTAATTGTTAAGCACATTTTTAAATTTGTTACACATATAGTTTTTTAGTTATTACACAAAAACATATTCTGCTGGGGTAACGTTTGAAACGTTACCGCAGCAAAACTTTTTTTTAAATAATGGGAATATTGAAATAAAAATTAGCTATACATTTAGTTGTCTAGACGAGGTAAATGTTACACGTTATTTTGTTTTTGTTCTTTCTTCGGCTGCGAAGTTATTCGAGATTTTGCTGGAGTAACGTTTGTGGTTTTGCTGGATCTCTGAAACGGTTAAGCGGATTCTTATCATCTTTTGTACATGACTTCTTAGGAATTAGTTTTAATTTGTTTCGCAATAAAAATAACAAAATGATATACCGTTTAAAAGCTATTTAATGAAATATAAAAACACTTCTTTAGGTCCTAACACTCTGAATATGATCTCTAAAGACTTACTTTAAACGTTATTTTGTAGCTTTTAACTACCTTCAAATGTATATGAAGTTTCATTAGTATCCTGTAGGTAATTAACAAATTATGATGATATTCATTTCTCCACGTTCACGGTCACAATGCGCGCGGAGTTATTTGGCCACCGATAAACCTGTATACGGTTATATAAACTGAATGTTATATCAATATTTAGTTGCTTAATTCAGTTATATACCTGTAAAGTTTCAGAGTAGTACATACAATAATTAACGAGATAATTAAATAAAAGTCATTAGGAACTTCAAGACCGTGGTAATCCGACCAAGTTTAGGTGGTTACAAAAAAGCGACCGCGTAGAACATTATGCTATCTTCTAAAATATGTAGGATAGTCTTACAAGTTTAGTAGAGATGTGTACACAAGTGTTAAAAAAACTACATATTTCTTGAAGAATTTTTATTTACAGGTAAAATAATAATTTTTATACTTAAAAGCAGTAATTCCTACCATTTTGTAGACAAATTTCAAATAACACAATATTTTTTCCTAGATATATACACTTCTGGACACATCTATTGGCCCACCTTAGAGTTTAGGTTTCGATGGCCCCTACCGAAATATGATTGCTAGATTGAACAAAAACTGTTGATGCAGTTTTAAACCTGATACATTTTACCATCTTTTTCGATCGTATAGTTTTAAATTTGAATTCAGAATACCATACGACATGGACCTACGCCTAACAAGTCGGATATGCGCCTTGTTAAAGGCAATTAATTTTTGAATAAAAAACATGTTTTATCAAATAAAGGTTTAATTTAATAACGCGTGTTGCCTCCATGGGCATCTACCACAGCTCTCATACGATTAGGCATAGAGTTTATCAACCGCTCTATGAAATTTTGAGGGATCATCTCCCATTCCTCTTCTATGGCAGTTTTCAACTCCTGCATCGTCTGGGCAACTGGCTGACGAGCCCTAACACGCCTTTTTAGCTCGTCCCACATGTGCTCAATGGGGTTCATGTCTGGGCTTCTGGCTGGCCAGTCCATAACTGTGATGTTCACATCCCGAAGATATTCCCTGACGATGCCGGCCGCATGGGCTCTTGCATTATCATGCATAAAAAGGAAATTTGGGCCCACATAGTCCGCGTATGGTATCACGTGAGGTTCTAAGCACTCACGAATGTATCTTTCAGCATTTAATGTTGGCAGCCGTGGTCCTGTAACAACCTCAAGTTGAGTTTTGCCGCTCGCGGATATACCGCCCCAGACAGTCCATGAGCCACCGCCATAAGCAACCCTCTCTTCAAAGCAGCATTGTGCGAAACGCTCTCCCTTACGCCGGTAGACCTTCTTCCTTCCATCATTGCCATGTAACACAATTTTAGACTCATCAGAAAAGAGTACACGGCTCCAATCTTGCTGTGTCCAATTTAAATGACTGCGTGCGAAATGAAGGCGCGCTGTTCGGTGGGCTCGCTTTAGTTTGGGCCCATTAGCTGGCTTGTGTGGTACCATATCGCGTTCTTTTAACCTTCTCCGAACAGTTCGAGCGCTCACAGATACTCCGTGGAAGTCGCGAAGTTGGTTTTGTATCTCAATGGAGGTAAGGTGACGATTTCTCAAGCTGGTCGTCACGATGAATCGATCCTGCCTTTCAGTTGTGACCCGAGATCGTGGCCTTCCTTGGCGACGAACAAACCGCCAGTCTCTAGGTACCTCCGATAAACTTTTCGGACCGCAGATCGACTTAAATTAAGTTGAGCACTCACGTTTCTTTGGCTGTGTCCGGCCTGAATAAGTGCCACAGCTTGGGCGGCGACTTCAGGTGAAGTATCCATAGATTATTGATAGAACCTCACCTTAATGTTAAGAATAAGTAATGTTTGTTGCAAAAGCAAAGATATCAATCACTTTTTCAAGAATTAAATCCAAGTAAACCAATAAAACCAAGTTTTCTTAGTATTCGATTGTTTGATATCAACAAACAGGCTCCAAATTGTCTTTTGTTTCTTTAAATTCTGTGTTCGAAATTCAAAAAAATACTATTGAATGAAATTGTGAATGTGCCAGGTTCAAAACTGCATAAAAACTTTTTGCTCGACCTAATATAAAATTTTAGCTAGGACCAAACGAAACTGAAAATACAAGGTGGGCCAATAGATGTGTCCAGAAGTGTATTACAGATAGTTGTATTCTAAGATTAACTTAAATTATGTAAAAATCACAGATCAAAAATAAAATATTAAACTGCAGTCAAATAATCATGTAAGTCAGAATCGTCTTTAGGCATAAATTTCATATCCATAATAATTAAAACGTAGAACCATCATTCTTTCAGAAAGTTTACAGTTGGAACCATCTTTTGGCATACATTAAATAAAACATTTGATTGTGAACATACGTGGTTTTTATTTCCCTGTAAGAAACATGCAAGCAAGCATGCAGCATGCAGTTATGCTAAACGAAATTATGCAGAATTTTAACTCTGCCAAAAGTAATTTATGCCATTGTGAATTCGAATGTATAAACATTCGGCTAAATAATAATTATACATACTAAATAATTTTAATGCCTTAAAAATATTCGTTTAAGGAAGATTATACCAAGTGTGTTATGCCAAATGAATTTCGGAGTATCAAGATTCTGCCAAATAGAAGGAACCCGTGCAACTGTGCCATTGAACGGGTGCACATAATACAATATATACCTATCTAATAAGTAGCTGAAAGGTAATAATAATAATAAGGTACTAATAGTACAGATATTATAATATTGTTATGTATTTAACAGTGTACACGTCTGTACCGAAATTTTAAGGTGTATTATCCTACATATTTTAGAAGATAGCATAATGTTCTACGCTGTCGCTTTTTTGTAACCACCTAAACTTGGTCGGATTACCACGGTCTTGAAGTTCCTAATGACTTTTATTTAATTATCTCGTTAATTATTGTATGTACTGCTTTGAAACTTTACAGGTATATAACTGAATTAAGCAACTAAATATTGATATAACATTCAGTTTATATAACCGTATACAGGTTTATCGGTGGCCAAATAACTCCGCGCGCATTGTAACCATGAACGTGGAGAAATTAATATCATCATAATTTGTTAATTACCTACAGGATACTAATGAAACTTCATATACATTTGAAGGTAGTTAAAAGCTACAAAATAACGTTTAAAGTAAGTCTTTAGAGATCATATTCAGAGTGTTAGGACCTAAAGAAGTGTTTTTATATTTCATTAAATAACTTTTAAACGGTATATCATTTTGTTATTTTTATTGCTAAACAAATTAAAACTAATTCCTAAGAAGTCATGTACAAAAGATGATAAGAATCCGCTTAACCGTTTCAGAGATCCAGCAAAACCACAAACGTTACTCCAGCAAAATCTCGAATAACTTCGCAGCCGAAGAAAGAACAAAAACAAAATAACGTGTAACATTTACCTCGTCTAGACAACTAAATGTATAGCTAATATTTATTTCAATATTCCCATTATTTAAAAAAAAGTTTTGCTGCGGTAACGTTTCAAACGTTACCCCAGCAGAATATGTTTTTGTGTAATAACTAAAAAACTATATGTGTAACAAATTTAAAAATGTGCTTAACAATTACAGAAGCTGGGCAACTAATTATCTATAAGATTTAAATGACTATTTTCGACATTATTTTGCTGGGGTAACGCACACAAATAACGTGTAACATTTACCTCGTCTAGACAACTAAATGTATAGCTAATATTTATTTCAATATTCCCATTATTTAAAAAAAAGTTTTGCTGCGGTAACGTTTCAAACGTGTGCGTTACCCCAGCAAAATCATGTCGAAAATAGTCATTTAAATCTTATAGATAATTAGTTGCCCAGCTTCTGTAATTGTTAAGCACATTTTTAAATTTGTTACATATATCGTTTTTTAGTTATTACACAAAAACATATTCTGCTGGGGTAACGTTTGAAACGTTACCGCAGCAAAACTTTTTTTTAAATAATGGGAATATTGAAACAAATATTAGCTATACATTTAGTTGTCTAGACGAGGTAAATGTTACACGTTATTTTGTTTTTGTTCTTTCTTCGGCTGCGAAGTTATTCGAGATTTTGCTGGAGTAACGTTTGTGGTTTTGCTGGATCTATGAAACGGTTAAGCGGATTCTTATCATCTTTTGTACATGACTTCTTAGAAATTAGTTTTAATTTGTTTCGCAATAAAAATAACAAAATGACATACCGTTTAAAAGTTATTTAATGAAATATAAAAACACTTCTTTAGGTCCTAACACTCTGAATATGAGCTCTAAAGACTTACTTTAAACGTTATTTTGTAGCTTTTAACTACCTTCAAATGTATATGAAGTTTCATTAGTATCCTGTAGGTAATTAACAAATTATGATGATATTCAGTTCTCCACGTTCACGGTCACAATGCGCGCGGAGTTATTTGGCCACCGATAAACCTGTATACGGTTATATAAACTGAATATTATATCAATATTTAGTTGCTTAATTCAGTTATATACCTGTAAAATTTCAGAGTAGTACATACAATAATTAACGAGATAATTAAATAAAAGTCATTAGGAACTTCAAGACCGTGGTAATCCGAACAAGTTTAAGTGGTTACAAAAAAGCGACCGCGTAGAACATTACGCTATCTTCTAAAATATGTAGGATAATACACCTTAAAATTTCGGTACAGACGCGTACGGCGTACACTGTTAAATACATAACAATATTATAATATCTGTACTATAAACATTATTATTATTACCTTTCAGCTACTTATTAGATAGGTATATATTGTATTATGTGCACCAGTTCAATGGCACAGTTTCACGGGTTCCTTCTATTTGGCAGAATCTTAATACTCCAAAAATCATTTGGCATAACACACTTGGTATAATCTTCCTTATACGAATATTTTTAAGGCATAAAAATTATTTAGTATGTATAATTATTGTTTAGCCGAATGTTTATATGTTCGAATTCACAATGGCATAAAAAACTTTTGGCAGAGTTAAAATTCTGCACATTTTCGTTTAGCATAACTGCATGCTGCATGCTTGCTTGCAGGTTTACATGTTTCTTACAGGGAAATAAAAACCACGTATGTTCACAATCAAATGTTTTATTAATGTATGCCAAAAGATGGTTCTATTTGTAAATTTTCTGAAAGAATGATGGTTCTACGTTTTAATTATTAAGGATATTAAATTTATGCCTAAAGATGATTCTGCCTTACATAATTATTCGACTGCAGTATAATATTTTATTATTTTATTTTTGATGTGATTTTTACATAATTTAAGTTAGTCTTAGAATACAACTATCTGTAATATATATCTAGGAAAAAATATTGTGATATTTGAAATTTGTCTACAAAATATTAGGACTTACTGTTTTTAAGTTTAAGAATTTATTATTTTACCTGTAAATAAAAATTCTTTAAGAAATATGTAGGTTTTTTTTTAACACTTGTGTACACATCTCTACTAAACTTGTAAGACTATCCTACATATTTTAGAAGATAGCATAATGTTCTACGCGGTCGCTTTTTTGTAACCACCTAAACTTGGTCGGACTACCACGTTCTTGAAGTTCCTAATGACTTTTATTTAATTATCTCGTTAATTATTGTATGTACTACTCTGATATTTTACAGGTATATAACTGAATTAAGCAACTAAATATTGATATAACATTCAGTTTATATAACCGTATACAGGTTTATCGGTGGCCAAATAACTCCGCGCGCATTGTGACCGTGAACGTGGAGAACTGAATATCATCATAATTTGTTAATTACCTACAGGATAGTAATGAAACTTCATGTACATTTGAAGGTAGTTAAAAGCTACAAAATAACGTTTAAAGTAAGTCTTTAGAGCTCATATTCAGAGTGTTAGGACCTAAAGAAGTGTTTTTATATTTTATTAAATAACTTTTAAACGGTATATCATTTTGTTATTTTTATTGCGAAACAAATTAAAACTAATTCCTAAGAAGTCATGTACAAAAGATGATAAGAATCCGCTTAACCGTTTCATAGATCCAGCAAAACCACAAACGTTACTCCAGCAAAATCTCGAATAACTTCGCAGCCGAAGAAAGAACAAAAAACAAAATAACGTGTAACATTTACCTCGTCTAGACAACTAAATGTATAGCTAATATTTGTTTCAATATTCCCATTATTTAAAAAAAAGTTTTGCTGCGGTAACGTTTCAAACGTTACCCCAGCAGAATATGTTTTTGTGTAATAACTAAAAAACTATATGTGTAACAAATTTAAAAATGTGCTTAACAATTACAGAAGCTGGGCAACTAATTATCTATAAGATTTAAATGACTATTTTCGACATGATTTTGCTGGGGTAACGCACACGTTTCAAACGTTACCCCAGCAGAATATGTTTTTGTGTAATAACTAAAAAACTATATGTGTAACAAATTTAAAAATGTGCTTAACAATTACAGAAGCTGGGCAACTAATTATCTATAAGATTTAAATGACTATTTTCGACATTATTTTGCTGGGGTAACGCACACGGCATCTTCTGGTCTCGCTCGTTCCATCTTAGACCTCATCTATCGCTTACCATCAGGCGAGATTGAGGTCAAGAGTGGGCCCATCAGTAATAAAAAAGGAGCTCGTGGCTACATAATAAAAATTGAACGGGTGGATCTTAGAGGTAAGCAACGCTCGCCGAGGTCGGTCTGTGGATGGGTGACCGTCTTAACATATCCAGATCCCTCCAAGCCGCAGAACTCCCGGGCTACTACTGGGAAATTTCTTATATGAAAACCCAATAGCACTTATTACGCGACTCGGGAATCGAACCAAGACCTCATGTTCAGCAGTCACGTTTGCGACCACTAGACGAACTAGAGACTACAGCAGTCAATATTGTATGGAAAACATTGAACTCATATAATATTGGTCTATCTATTTCATCTAAGTCTCATAGATATGTTGCCTTTTGTGTCCAAAGGCTAAATCGCTAAAAACTATTTTCAGAATGCAGTATGTAGTCAGAAATAAAACACCAGCATTTATTTCATCATATTTATTCAATTCGTCCGCCTCGAAGAGATACAACCTCGGTCTCGTAATAATTCGACTCACTAATTTCTGCCACACTCACAGACGAGTCCCAAAGATCCAGGCATCATAGAATATAAATGCTATCTTATCAATCAACTGTAGGAGCAAGTAGACCGGCACATTTATTTAAAGATATTTGGACCGCACTGCTGTGACCGACCCAACAGACTCCCCGTTCGCGCCACTTCCCGCGGATTCCACAGACGGCGCCGACAGAGCAAGGGGAATTCTCGAGAATGCGCGAGGATTCCACGGAACACGCGCGACCTTATTTTGGCTCCTATTTAGTTTGTATGTTATACAATTGATTAGATTAGATTCATTTATTTGCCAGAAATATGGTATTTTACAGATATTATAACAGATACACAATAGTTCTACATATTTCGCCTACTAAATTCGGCATGCAAATTTTTTAACAATATCAGTTTAATATAATTAAACAAAACAATAAAATTACAATGTCAAAAAGTCTAAATATAAATTATCTTAGTAAATTTCAAAATATAAATGTCAAATAAATAAGTACAAATTTGATAAATGTCTTCTATTTAAATTACAACCAAAGAAATTAAATTACAAAATGTCAATAGCTTAAAATCTAATATCAAATTTAATTATCATGTCATACAATTTTTCCCTTTGTCCTAAAAGTCATAAATTCCTTAATGGTATAAAAACAATTTTCAATAAGCCATGCTCTAAGATGCTTTTGAAATAAGCTGGTGCGCAGTTCTCTTATAACCTTTGGTATACAGTTAAATATCCTTATTGCCATTCGACCAGTATTTTTATGGCAATACGCTGTTTTACATCTTGGCATTGCGAATTTTGTTGGATCTCTTGATATTTTACCTATCTTATAAACATTTTTGCTATCGGCTGTATTGAATAGGTGAGGATGTTTTTTTACAAATAAACCTATTTCCAGTATATATAAACATGATAATGTTAATAATTTGTGTTTCTTAAAAATAGGTCTGCATGAATTTAATGGTTCTGCAGCAAACACAGCTCGCAAACACTTCTTTTGTACTATAAATGCCTTATTGATGTCAGTGGAATTACCCCATATGATTAAGCCGTATCTTAGCACAGATGAGACATATCCATGATAAGCCAATAGAGCGGCATTACGTCCAACAGTTTTCCTGAGATTTCTTAATGCAAATGCAAAACTGTTTAGCCTATTACATACATTTTCAACATGGTTTTTCCAATTACAATTCTTATCTATTATTATGCCTAAAAATTTCGTATGGTCAACTTCTTCAATGTCATTATTACACCCAATTATTTTCATTACTTCATTTATCATTTTATAATTAGAGAAATTAATATATTTTGTTTTGGAAATATTCACACATAAATTATTTTGTTGAATCCAATCTATTATAGCTTCTACGGCAGCATTTATTTTATCCTCAAATTTAACATTTTTAGTTTCTTTAGTTATAATCAATGAGATGTCGTCGGCAAATAACACGCACTTATTCTCCGTAACTGTAGGCAAATCATTGATGTATAGAAGAAAAAGCAAGGGTCCCAAAATACTACCTTGAGGCACGCCATATGTATTGGTTCTGTATTGAGATTTATAGTTTATCACTTCTCTGTCTTTATTAACGCCTAAGATTTCAACTCGTTGTTGTCTATTATTAAGGTAATCTTTTAACCAATTTAGCGCTTTTCCTCTTATCCCGTAATTCTCACATTTTGCTAACAATATATCATGTTTTACAAAGTCAAATGCTTTGCTCATGTCAAAAAATATTGCAGCGACTGGTATCTTCTTATCTATATTCTCAGTAATCGATTTTATTAGTTGGTAACAAGCTAGTGTGGTTGACTTTCCTCTTTGAAAGCCATTTTGTTCTGTTTTTATTATATTATATTTGGATATAAATGATACAATTCGATTGTACATTGATTTTTCATATATTTTTGAAATTATAGGTATTAAAGTCACTGGACGATAATTGTTTAAGTCATGTATATCTTTTTTTTTATATAATGGTTTTACAACTGAGAACTTTAATTTTTTAGGGTACTTTTCTTCACTGAAACTTAAATTAACAAGATGAGCTATAATAGGTGACAATATATCGGCACATGATTTTATTATGTGAGTGGAAATATCATCATATCCGACGGCTTTGGTATTATTTAGTGAAGATATTATTTTATGTATTTCATTGGGCGTGCAAGGTTCGAGATATAAACTGTTACTAATATTGATATTTTTTGTATTAATGTTTTTATTTTTATTATTTGTTATGTCTATGTTTGTAGTATCAATAAAGTGATTATTAAAAGCTTCCGCTATTTCTTCAGGTTTATCTATAGTAACGCCATTCAGCTTAACGGCTTCTATATATTGTGTATTCGCACATCTAGTTTTATTTTTTATTATTTTCCATGTTGCTTTACATTTGTTTTTTGCTTTCGAAATAAATTTGCTAGAAGATTGCATTTTTGACAAGTTTATACATTTTTTTAACATTTTAGCGTATTTATTATAAGCCAATTTATTTTCCTTAGATTTACTATCATGATATTTTGATTTTAGATATCTTTTAGAGAGGCAAGACTTTTTTATACCTTTAGTTAACCATCTTAAAGTAGGTTTTTGATAGTTTACTTTGATTCTTTGCAAAGGGAAATTCAATTTATATAATAGGCAAAAAGTGTCATGGAAGTTATCAAAAGCGGTATTAGGATTTGTTTCATTATAAATATCTTGCCATTTGAGGCTCAATAGACATTCTCTGAACTTTTCTATGTACTCTTCGCTATAATTCCTCTTGTATATAAAACAATGCGATGGAGCAAGCTGGTTTGAAGATATTTTTGATGTGAATGTCAAAATCTGGGCAGTATTATGGTCCGACAGATGTAATTCACATGTTTCACCTAACGAGTCAGGTATATTAGTGATGTTGTGGTCAATGCAAGAAGTTTGTCGTGTTGGAGTATTTATCTTTAAAGTCAAGTTGTAGTTTAAGAGAATTTCTTTTAGTGTACTGGCATTTTTGTTAGTAGTAAGGGTGTTTATATTTAGATCTCCGACCAGTATAATTTTTTTGTTTTTTCTGTCACTTAGTTTATGCAATAGAGACTCAAGTTTATTAAAAAATATTGCAATGTTAGAATTGGGTGTCCTATACAAACATATAATAATACAGTTATAAGATGGTATTTCTATGCCACAACACTCAAATATTTTATCTACTGCCATTTCCTTACATAATTGAATTATGTTGTATTCTAAGAAATGTTTAATTAAAATACACACCCCACCCCTCTTTTCCGTATTTCGTGAGTAGGAATTCGCAAGTATGAACTCGTTAATACATACATTTAATTCATTATTATTACTTATAAAAGTTTCTGAAAAACATAATATATCTACCGCTTTATGACTGTCCTGAAGCTCGGCCAAGCAAATTTCAATTAAAGAAAGTTTATTCAATAACCCTGCAATATTTTGGTGCAGTAGTCTTATGTTATGGTTAGAAGATTGAACTTTATTATTATGCACTTTCTTTCTACTCTCATTGTTAGGAACGAACAAACTGTTCCTTTCTTAAATTAGTACAGTATTCTGAATTTGAATCCTCAATACTTATAGGGTAAGGATCTATATAAATGCCTATATAGCATTTCAGGTAGTCAAAAACATTCTTCATTCCATAATTATTGAGAACTCCGCGGCGCTTATAAAACATTGTCTCATCGTATGTCAGATTTAAATTCGTATCAAATAGCATCGCATAACCGTAAGTACAAGTATCATGGTATAATAAATGACTAAATATTTCTATTCTAGAGTTAAACATATAAGAACATCCATCAAATTTATATGTCGGTAAACAGAGCAAAATGTTAGTGTGATTTATTGTCATTAATATATTCCTTATACTAGTAATTAACTTAAAGTAATTGTCAGATTTTATAAAATCTTTCTCGCCTATAAAAATCAAACAATAGTCATTTTTTGTGTAATTTATCAATTTTTGCTCCAAATGATCTATCAACTGTATAATTCCACAATTCGTGGAATGTAGTCTGTGCTATTGCTAATACCTTATTTACTCTGTTACTACTAATTATACAAAGTTGCTTCTGACGCACCAATAAAGATGGTTCTAATACATTACTTGTGACGCCATCTAGCGGCTGGTTTTCCTCTTCAAGTTCCTGGTGAGAAGGAGCCTCACTGCAAATATGCGGTAGTCCACGTAGTGATGATATGTTGCTCGTGGTGCCCTCTATTATCGCTTCATTGGATTCCTCGAGCCCAAGATCTAAGCAACTAATATTGTTTGCGTCTTTAAAAGATTGCTCTAAGTTTCTGGAGATCCTTTTCTTTCTTTTGATGTCACTTTTTTTACTGTTTATTTCTTTAATTTTTGTTGCTGAACAGATTTCTCGTAAACTTTTAGATTTGTTCCTTTCCTTATTCAAAGCAGTTTTTAGCGTCATGTTTTCCATGTTAAGTTGTTCTATTTCCTTATGAGCACTTTCTAATTCGCTCTTAAGTTGGATTATTTTTCCTTTAAAGTCCTCTAAATCACTGTCATAAGCGGTTGATAAGTCTGGTAAACTATATCTTCTAATTGTTTCAGAATTCGTCGAATCCAAAGAAATATCTAGCGAGTTATTTGCAGTACTTTTCTGCCGGCGAATTGTTACATGTTCATCTTCCATTGTAAAATATGTGTAGTTAAATAAATAGGCAAATTATTATTTATATTCTTCTCTCGTCGATTATGTTTTAGAAAAGTTCTCTCTGTTGGTACCGTACAGAAGTAGTTGGATAGATCGATATCATGAATGTCTATTAATTATACTACTCGGCGCTAGAGGGCGCTATCTTTAATGTCGTTATTGTCGTCAGCGAGTGATTAGTCATTTAGTACACTTTTTCAAATCTTAATGAAAAAAAACGGTCACTGATTTATTATTTTAAGTCAAAATTTCTTTGTTTTGTAGTTTTTGTATTTATCTTCTCTGGTTTTGATTGATTATAATTATTTCACTTTTTAAACTGTTTGTTTTGCACTATCACTGGTCCTGGGAGTTTTTCATAGAATTCTCTTCACTGTTTCCGTAGATAACATTTGATGTAGTATTGCCGCTAACTATGTTTACTTTTATGCACAATTCACTACTCTTTACTTGTGTTTTAAATTATAAACAATATTATTAAAATTTCTGACAGGACCTTAGTGTTTTGTTGACGGTGGCGCCACCGCCATTTTTTTGACATAAAGTTCATTGCGCTGTGTAGGTACAATTTCGTAGCAAAAAGTCGCTTCCATTCCATTCCGCGTCGGTGTAAATTGAGCCTAAGCCAGAGATAGTTTTAAATTCTTAGGATAAAATAACCACAGACAAAGTCTTTTCCCAATTATATTGAGATCGGCTATCAGTCTAACCGGATGCAGCTGACCTCCACAACCCAGTAGCTGGGAAACACGATACCACTTGGCCAGACCAGTGTAAGTTTTCTGGCTTCTGACTACCTGTAACGACTGCCAAAGATATCCAAATGACAGCCGGAACCAGGGGCTATGCAAGACACTAGGGTATAACACCGCCAGCTTCCAAACTCCGGGCAGTTACTGAGAAATTCCTAACAGAATAATCTAATACAACTTTTTGCTCGATCCGGGAATCAAACCCGAGACCTCATGCTCAGAAATCGCGCGACCACAGGCGCGGTCCGAAGGGGTCACAGGGGACATGACCCCTCCCCCCAAATCGTACACCCCAAATAGAAAATCTAAATGTTTTGCAAAATAGACGTTCCAAATATTATCACCCGATTTGTCAATAAAAATAGAAGACTCATTTGTTTTACACGTTACAGACTTACGAAATGTAACATGCAATTAACACGCAATGAAAGAATTTGCCGTCCACATTGTCGCAATGTATCATGCAATATAATAGAATTCCCATAGTGTGGACGCCTTGCGCGCACGAACCGTGCACAAACAGAGCATTTCAAGTCGTGCGTATCGCGATCTGCCATTTGTCGGTTTTTTCGCCGAACACAAAGGGGCGCGCAGTGTGCACCATAGAGGTGTGCACGGAGTGCCAGTGTGGACAGGTTGTGTGTTTGTACTGCGGAACGACACGATTCATTCTCTTCGCGTGTTCTCGGCAGACTGAGCTATGTTCGCCGCGCGCATGCCGGAAACAAATGCGGGTAGGTACATGCTCGGTTCGTGCGCGCGCTGCGTCCACACTTATGAAATTCTCCTTTCATGTTACATTGTATATTACGTTACAGCAGTCTGTACCCGCCTTAATGTGTGCGATAAAATTTGTATTGTGCAATAAAGAAAATTCATTTACTCGACATATTTTATTGTTAGTGACCCCCCATCCAGGCTGCGCCCGTACCTGAGCGACCAACGAGGCAGTTGGTTTAAATAATAATTCAGTCTATTACGTTCTCACAGGCCAACACAACACAGGCCTCTATGAGAGGGAATGAGCCGTAATCCACCAGTGAGCCCAGTGCGGGCTGGTGGATGTCACCTAGCTTCAAATTGTTGATTCTAAGACGTGGCGGTTTCCTGCAGCAGTGCTGATAATGAAAATTAAACCAAGTAATGTTCACCAGGGTTTGAGCCCACGATCTACAATTCGTAAGGCGTGTCTGTAACCACTGCGCCACCACTGCTTCAGGGGCTGTTAATAATTTTGTTCAAACCCTAGATAACTATATTTTGGAGTACCTACGTAGTTACTTTAGTAACGGCTTTTATTGCCGGCTGAAATGTATTCCTTAACCGATTTAGGATGGTATTATTGAGGTAAATATATCTTCAGTCTTTTGAAACTTTCCCCCTGATACCAAAATAAGGGCTCAGGAACATAGGGACAGGCACAAAAAAAAAACGGTCGTGGCTCAACAGTGGTCGGAATAGATCTTTGGACGATGACCACTACCAATTTGACGCCCATAAAATAGGAATGCAATTTAAAAATAATTTATTATCGATATGTTTATTATAAAGTAAAGCAGATTAAATGCTCTATTTCAAAAATTATTGGCAAGTATCTTATTCTAGTACCCACATGCAATTATTAAACTTATTTATACTACACTAGCAAACCGCCCTGGCTTCAAACGTGTTACAGAACATTAAGCTCATACATACCGACATATTCAAGAATCATTGTCATATTTACATAAAATGTACCTTTGAACTTTCCTCATTAATCACTCGGCCAATTGATGAAAACCGTATGAAAACTAGATCAGCAGTTTTTGAGATAATCGCGTTCAAATAGACAACCACGGTGGAGTTTACTTGCATGTGGCATGTTATTTTTTGCATCACTTCTGCATGTGCATATATTTGCGAACGGTGCTTCATACTGCTAGAAAGAATGATCATCCAGTTTCAGTGAAAACAATACTACATATTTTTCTTTTGGTAGTTTGCGGTTAGTACGTTGCTTTGAGATTATTTTCAAAACACTATCACTAGCGAACCGACGGGGACATTTAAGGCAGCAACATTAAACATGCGAACCAAAGACTGAAAACTAGTATTCAAATGAGAATCATTATTGCACATGAAAAAGAACTGTATTATAAATGTAAAATGTTAACTGAACTATAATGTAAAATGGCTCTTAACTATAGCGGCATAGAGTTCCTTATAAACTATATTTTATGCAGGTTGGATTTCGCACTCGATCTTGTGAAACATTCGACATAATTTATTACAATACTCGTCATCACGTACCTAAACTAGCGTTGTATACAGGGTGATATTTCATGTCTGTTTGCCCAGCAAGGCCCCCCAGAAGTGCACCAATGCAATGTACTCTCCTCTAGGAGTATATGTACCGGTTTCTTTTTCAATGTACCTCTGTACTTTTGAAGATATATGCAAAAAAAAGGGGGCCGTGCCAGCCAAACGTTTTCAGCACGGCCCCCATGTATCTTGAAAAATATATAGCGTATTAAAAAGTTTCTTTCAAGGGATATACTCTATTAACACGTTACATGTGCCGCAACAGATATTGTGAATTCGTAATAACAAATTATATATCGATGTGGATAGGGGGCCGTGCTGGAAAAAACATTATAAGAAAATATCTAAAAACAACAACCTTAGCCAAAAACTATTAACAAATAATTTTGTGCGAATGGGTGAGATGTCTGCCGTATGCTGGTGGCGCATTATCAAACATTGTTATCTTCTTTCAGGATTGTTATAAAAAAGCGAGAACAGATGGACGCGTAAATAAAAAAACGTAAAAGTGTATATATATATATATATATATATTTCAGATTGCCCATGGTTGAAAAATCACCCTGTATACATTTTATCTATTTATGTCCAAAGCTACATGCATTTTGTGTTATGAATATGATTTGTTTCAAAATGTTTGAAGAAAATACCGTCTAGTTTTTGCGTACAACTTCAAAAACTAGAATTTGGTTTATTTGATAAACATAGATGTGGACCGACTTAGTCCACGATAATCGCTATGATATTAAATTAAAACAAACAATAAATACATTGAATAATGCACCAGTTTCGAATTTTATCAAATCTGATTAATGATTGAGCATTTGTGCTCAAAACAGAAGGCATTTTTAAAAATAATTCAGACATGCGAGCTAGGGTGGCCTAACTGTGTTCACTTTGTATCTATTCTTTCCTCAATAGTAATAACTCAATAACACACTAGTAGAACTGAACGAATTATTAGTCGTTACCGGTAGTCAGAAGCCAATTTTTTTGATCCTGCTCTTGTTGTTTCTGTTTCGACTGATTTTTGTTTCAACAGCGTATCACTTTGTTATCTCCAACGTACAGCTACGTACAAAATAAAAGATACAGGTATATCAACCGCTTAACCCTTCGCCTAGTAGAGGCATTATATTTGTCGACAGGTTTTCATTGCTCCACAAAAAGAAGACTTGTATTAACGAAACGTTTTATCATTTCGGGTAATAGAGATCAAAGGCGCCGGGCGGCGGCGTCCTAGGCCGCCGGCGCCGCGCACGTGTTGTGTACCGTGCGCATATTCAATAATTTTGTGCGAGGTGAAAATATTGCATATCTCTGAAACGAGTTGTTATTTTGAAATCTTTTTTTCGCCAATATTTTTGTTTACAATTCTCAACAAGTTCTTACTTTTCGTGCAGTTAATTTTTTAACACTATATAATATTATTAGCGAAATCTGGAAAAATCACGTCGGCAGTATATTATATTTGCCACTATCATTTAAGTTTTTAAGCTAACATGGTCACTAACAGTATCATTAGAACTTAAAACGGGATTACCACGTGTGCGCTTGCAACAGTGCCGAAATATCGGAAACTCAAAACAAAAAATACACATAGTAAATATCCCGATGTTGGCAATATATATGCCAGTACCAGTGAGATTTATTTTTATTTACAGAATAAACAATGGAGCACCGTCGTCGGTCAATAAACGATCGCGAAATAACTGCAATTGGTAGCCATGTTTGGCCTTGCAGATGGTACAGATTCACAAGACAGTTTGGAAAAATCCGATACTGAAGACCTTGTACGAATGCTTTCGGCTAACGATTCCTCTTTTCAACCTTGCATCGAACCAGACTTTGCAGACTCGTTGTTGACGGTTAGAAGTAGTAGAAGACACGGAAAACATGGGCCAGAACAGGCAACAGATGAATGGGAAGTTGACCACCATGAGAGTGAAGACGAAATAGGTTCAGGAAGCAACAACAGAAGAATGGAGAATGATAATATACGGACTAATAGTGAAGACCAAATAGGTACAGAAAGCAACAGCATTCGGAATGAGACAAGTGAAGGGACAACAGATTGTGAAAGTGATAATGAAGTGGGAAGAAGAGAAAGATCTAATGTGTTGTGGTGTGGGTGGTGACAAGAGACTGCACCCGCCTCCTTGGCTTCAGAAGAATTTGATTCCGATGAGGATGAAATAGAATGGAAGAAAGTTGATTGGCTAAATGATCCGAATGAGCCTTCCTTCGACGAAAACGAACTCGAACGAACGAACTAATTGCATCATTACAAAATTTAGATTTACTTTGCACAACAGCTTTACTTGAAATAGATTTTTTTGATATTCTGATAGATTTAAACGTACTTTCCTTAGTATTTTCAGAAGTCTTTGAATGTTCTTGTCCCTTGTTCTTATGCTTGGGTGATAGGGAATAGTCGCTACTTTCCTTTAGCGGATCTAGTTACGGTTTCTTTGCAGCAGGAACACTGGGATATCAGTCAGCTTCTCATACTTCACTTGGTTCACCAATGTAGGATATGAGTAACATTTACTTCCTAAAACCGGCAGATCACATTATTCGCTATAAGTAGTTCTACACAAAATAAACTTCAACAGTTCAACTACGTGGCTCTTGTGGAGGAGCCACCATAATTTTGCCAACAACACGTGCGGTCGTGAATCTTTGAATAGTAATTGTATTAGTTTTTCCGCAGAATAAACAATAATATAGTAATCTGTGACAATAGTGAATTATTAGAAAATAAATATAGTCTTAATTTAAAATCTCGTTGTTTGCCGCCAGTATCTTGGGTACGTTGCCAGCCGACAGCGTTGAGGATCAATTTTTTGATGCTTTATTCTAGTTTGTATTTTAAGTATTTTAGTACATAATTGTGTATATTTGCTGAAATAAATGTTTTTAATTATCAAAAAAGAAAAATATTCCTTGTGATTATACTTTTACTGTCGAAACAAAAATCTGGCAAGCGATAATCTTTCGAAACGAAAATCTGTCGAAACGAAAATCTGCCTAAATGGAAACAACCCCTCTTGGCAAAGCGCATCGAATTACCCAGCTACTGTGTTGAGGTCAAATACGCAGTCGCAAAGCCGACCCAATTAAATTGAGAAAAGGCTAAGCCAACGATGATGTTGAACTAAGTTTTTAGACTGCTGTGGTTTTAGTGTTTATAGGTTCTTTTTTCAAATATTAGTATTGAAAATTGAATGTTAATTACAGCTAGGCCATTCTGGCTCTCATGGCCTCAATTTGGATGCTGCCATCGTTTATTAGTTTAGGCCTACGTACAATATTTGACATAAGAATATGACCTTTCACGATTGGCACGTTCTTAATAATACAATAATCTGTGATTGTAATAATTTTCCACGTCTTCCACCAAAGAGTCCTTATTAAATTTAAGTCAAAATTGTAGTTGCACTATAGCATAGCTGTAAAACACTCGGACTAAGGCCCAGCTTACATCGAGACAAGACGCGACAAAACGCGGCACGCACTTTTAGAAATAACGATTCAACACATACATTATATATTAGGGCAGTATTTTAGTGATTACCTATTTTATTTGATCCGTTAGTTAGATTTTCAAAAAATATTGTTCACTTATTTTTGCCTTTTCAAATCAATAAAAATTAGCAAAGACCAAACACTTCAAAGTAGTCGGGGCAGCTATCCTCATAGAGTGCTAAACAAGATTCCGTCGAACTTAGAACCTCCTCCTTTTTTAAAGTCGGTTAAAAAAGCACAGCGTGACGTCACACGAAATTTCAACTCGCTGTCTTCAATTTTTAATTATGTGAAAAATACGTGTCCAATATTTTTTGTTAACCTAAGTGTTGGACTAAATAAAATATTTTAAGAAACTACCCTCTTACAGATGTAGGTACTAACTAGTTGATTCGGTGCGATAACGTCAATCAAACGCCCCGTCAATATAGAAGTTAATTTACTACACAAAAGGGTACGTTAGTTGTATATAATTCTACACGTATCACCATTTTTAAAAGTGTGCGATGAATTGCGCCTCGGCTTTAGCTGGCCCTAAAAACGCGTTCCCATTATATCGTGACGACAAATTACCGTATCGTGGCATGTGCATTTAAATGGAAGTGTTCACATATAGGACGGCATGATTAACTGTCGCCCACGACTTTTTTGCAGTGACGACGGATTCAAATGGTGAAAAGCTAGAGCGACAACTGTCCAACGAGAAATTATTTATTAATCGTCACAAGATAATGGGACCGCTCTAGCCTTGTGGCTTCTAAGGCTCCTTAGTTTAATTATAACACAATCTTATAGTATAACACAATCAAATATAGATCAACCAATAGGACACAATAATAAATAGGCAATGAATTTAATGCCTAATGTGGTTTTCTTAATAATAATTATGATTCATAAACAAAATAGTACACATTATTTCTTAATAAAATAAACCTACAAAATGCGATGAGCTACTCTTTCTTATCAAATGAAAAAAAAAAAACCCATGGCTATTTTTATGAGCATAACATTTCGTCCTAACCAGAAAATTGACAGAATCCACGATTTATTACAGCTTGTAGCTCAAATGAGAACGACAATGCTAACCTCCGTTTTTTGAATTTAGAATTTGATGTTAAGAACCGATAACGTTATTTTGAAAATCGAATAAGTTTTGAAAATTAAGAATTGAATTCGACATCATGTTCTAAATTCAAAAATCGGGGGTATAGCAAAGCGTAAACCTCTCCAAATACTGACTCAGATAAACATTCCGACGTATTCCACATTGGGCACCTGAGTGAATAAAAATACCCAAGGTATTAACTAGAAATGTTGGTAAAATTCACATGACTAGCTATCTTATAAATCCCTCCAACTAACCTAAATATGCTTGTCTGAAATGAGTTTACGGCAATGGTTAATGGGTGAGGTTTGAACCCGCGACCACTCCATCACAAGGCCAACACCTTAGCCATTAGCCTATTGACGCTTTATTCCACGCACGTACCATTCACTCAGATGGCCAATGTGGAATACGCCAAAATCCCTACAAACTAATTTAGTCCAAGAAATGATTTTTCAAGTACTTCATCATGCTGAATGTACGAAAGGTCTCTTCGCCGATGACTTTGAACAAGGCTTTGTCGCAGATAGCGTACTGTCTGTTTTTGGGGTCGTAGAGTTGTTTCTCCTTGATAATGGCCCATACTCTTTTGACGACCTCGTGTCGGGGCAGTTCGCTTTCTCCCATTAGTTCTGCTAACTCTGGCGATAGTTTACAGGTTTTAGTGTAGCCACTACCCTTACCGCCACCCTTTTTCTTCGTCACGCCCCCCTGTGAATTGATAAATATTTTTATTTTTTATTTTATTAATTTTTTTTCTGCTTCTAAACGTGAGGACTTTTAATTGGATCACTGTCTACTATACTATATATTTCCTGTGTATAACAGCTGTTAGTCTTCCATACTTGTTATTTTTTTTTAATATTGAAATAAATGATATTCAGTTTTTAAATTGACATGGTCAATAACAGCATCATATTTAGAACACAATATGGTATATTTACTATGTGTTTTTATTGCTTCGCAAGTGGACACGGTGAGTGCCAATCGTAAAAGCGAATAAGGAAGAGGGTAGAAATATTTTTCTACTCATAAAAACCCACCCGCAAAAACTGCAGTTAATAGATGATCTTGCAACAGTGCCGAAATATCGGAAACTCAAACTTTTCAGCAGGCTTAAAAAGGCCACATAGAGCAATTCCGCTAAAAGTGAATCACTTTATGAATTCCCGGCAGATCCCAAGCAATTCCTCTATTATTCGTAAAATGGTTACCAAAATTAGCAGAATCGTACGCAAAGCAGAATCATATTTGGTGTTAATGTTGTCGCAGGAAAAAAGTAAAGATCGTATTTTTACCGGTTATTTTTCCTTTGCAGTTTTTATTAGCCGAGTAAGTTATTTGTGCAGAATTTCTGTAATTAGTACATAATTAAGGTATTGGATGCAAATAATCAACGAAATATGGCAAATAAGCTCTTAGATCTTAGAATTTAACTTGGTAGACTGGCAACATTCTTAATATCGGCAGCTTGTCAATGTCATGCCGTAACGTAACTCCGTATCAATAAATAAATAATAATTAGGTTCCCTTGTCCCTTATTCGTCAACATCATATTCAAAACATTTGGCTGAGTCGGAAACTATAAATCATGGTTTCAAGTGGTTTTCTACATATCCAACAACTCAAGAGTTCGTGCTGTTTAAAAAAACTGTTTGTGCCTGCACCTCTTGTAAATTTCGTGAATGCATTTCTACAAAGCATTCGATTATTTTCCTAGCGGATTTCGTTAGAGTCGGACTGTTTATAAGAAAGTAAGTGTTAACTAAGTTCACTTTGTTGAATGTTTAATCATCATTATGCAAATCAATTAATTTGTATTTACCCCTTTTGTAGAAATGGCAAGACGTGTAGCAAGAGTTTCCGAGGCTCAATTTAATATCTTGCTCGATTTTATGGAGCATAACCCTAACCTGGCTAGGGCTCAGGGTTATAACAACAGCGCCCAAGGAAGAGCAGAATCTTTGCGCTTGTGGACGGAGGTGGCTGAAGTGCTCAATGCTGAGGGGAGTGGGACAACTAGGACTTCAAAAGAATGGTCCATTTTATGTATTTATATAATTATTTACATTGTTCTTTTAATGTCATTCCAAAATCACATTTTTATGTTTTAAAATTTGTTTACAGTATGTTAGTAACATATTGGATATAATTAGGTTTGTGGGTTATGTTATTTTGCACTATATTAATGCAGAAAATAAATTATATTCTTAACATTTACCTAACCAAATAAAACATAAAAATTGATAACAAAGTGAAATAAATGTAATCTAAACCATCATGATGTTGACCAAAGTCGCTGTACAAGACCATCTCTCATTGCTTCACCAGCAGCTAGGTGGTGGTTTCTTCGTGATGCAGTTCCAATCTGTGTATTAGTTATCTGAAACATAAATTTCAATTCATAGGCTTATTAGTGTTATTATTATCAGAATCTGTCAATAGTTTTGTATGTTCACAATGGTTGAATTTGATTTCTTTGTAAATTACTGACCTGCATTTTTGCCTCATGTTGTTCATCTTGAGGTGATAATGTTTTTACCGGAAGCCTAGCAATGTTGGCAATGTTGTGTAACAATACACAAGCATTAGTATAAAACCAGCCATAGTGGGATGGTAATGTTAAATAATACTGACCTAAAAACCACACTGTTTCATTTTCAGCCTGGTGAAGATCCTCTAAGTGGGACTTGAGTATATGGTGGTTCCATATAAAGGAGTCATGGTCTGCCCCTCCATGGCTAGCATCCACACTTAATAATTATATTCAAATCAGAGTCACAAGCCTAGAAGTAAATAAATGTTAGTTTTAAATTATAGTTATATTAAAATGATTGTTAGGTTTATGTTATTAAAAATTTATTAATTAATAAATAGTTTTGCCTAAAAATGCCTAGTGTTTAATTGAAGTACTTAGCATTCCCTGGTTATATGGTAAGTATAATATTTTAAAGGGACCTAGTAACAGCAAAGTGAACTTAACTATGTTTATGAGAGCAAACCCAGTTGTGTTGGGGCAAGTGCCTATGTATATATACTTACTATTTGAGCATTTAAAGAGTGATATCGTTTTCGGTTAAAAAACATCTCTTCATATTCTGAAAATTGTAAACTATTAATGGTCAGGAACAGCATGGTTATATCCATCCATACTAATATTATAAATGCGAAAGTAACTCTGTCTGTATGTTACGTTTTCACGCCTAAACCGCTAAATCGATTTAGATGAAATTTAGCATGGGAATAGTTTAGGACCCTGGGAAGGATATAGGATAGTTTTTATCCCGAAATTCCCACGGGATCGGGAATTACGCGGGAAAAACCTCCCTGGCGAACGAAGTCGCGGGCAAAAGCTAGTTTGTAATAAATATGTGATGTATGTATGTAACCATTTGCCTCGATGTCCACAGAGAGTGCGATCTTTATTCACTGGGCTGTCCCGCGTATTTTAAATGTAATAAAGGATTTATTTAACTTACCCATTTTTAATGACGCTCCGTTCTTCCCGAATTTGTGGAAGTGGATATTTTTTTTTTATGAGACAACTCTCACACAATTAGATACACTCACTTGATACATCTTATGGTGTGCACTAGCCCCTATGAACCAGAAGCTTAGTGCGCAAAACACCTAAAATACAAATAATGGGGGTAAATAAATGGCTATATTATGTTGTTCACCTCTATATTATGTAATGGTACTTAGTAAATAATAACTACCTTCTTAATGATTCCCCCCTACTTTAGCGACAGCACTTATTCCACCTCCTCGGCTAAGGTACGGTTCCAACTCATGTATGAGGTCACGACACACACTGTTATTTAGCCAATATAGTCCTATAAATTCTGAGACTGGCATAGTTTCCGAAGAGCTACGTTTCGGCGGCGATATAAAATTATATCCGTAACGCGCGTGCTCAAGGGTCCTAAATCTGCCATTATATTATTTTTCTTAAAAATATCTGCGAAATGAATCGAAAGATGTTGGTCTTGCGTAACTCCGTATGATTCTGCTAACTGACACTAAATCAATTCATCATTAGTGGACCATTTTACGAATCTCCATACAAAACTGTCAAACAGATGATTTGCGGGATATGAATTGAACGCAGATCATATTATGAATTGCCAATTTGTGACCATTTTACGATCTGCAATATGATTCATATTGTTATCCTAATACGATTCATACAAAGTGGCTATTTTAGGCCCGCAGTTCTAATGATAAATTATATTAATTTTGTAAATAGGTTAATAACACTTTTACGTCAATTTTAGAAGTTTTATTAAAATGGACAACAGTACGAACGACAAGTGGCTGTGACTACGAAATTGATAATAAAGTTTTGTCATAAACAGGTATAGTTGATTATGATAATAATATAAAAACTGTCGAATCTTCCTCTAATACAGATGACGGCGATTAGAATAGTAGTAATTTAATTGTAAATTGTGTATTATCATTATCACTAAACCCCTCAAAGAACGACCAACGAGAAGCGATACCAAATAAGCAAACATTTCGTATCGCTTCTTGTAGGCCGTACTTTAGAGCTTTGATCTTTATCTAAATGTTTACATACCTTCTTCGTTTTCTCCTTCTTAGCTTTAGGAGCTGCCTTCTTTTTCTTTTCTTCAACCTTCTTTTTGCCAGACTGTAAATAAAACAGAGATTTTGTTAGTTACATTTTTGAATCACATTGTTATACAAAATGTTACTAACATTTTAAAATACCAAATTAAATCAGAATTAAATTTTGAATTTTTTGGTCTGACATTTTAAAATAAGTTTCAGTAAAAGTAATAGCAGAGAGCCGAACGCACAGATCTTTAACCTTTTCGCTGCCACGGACTTCAATAGAAGCTCTTCGTTTTAACTATGTTATAAACATACATTTACTGTATTTAAAAGCTTTGTTTCATTTTATTATATAATATAATATTGTTGAATACTCTTGTTTTTCTATTTTTCTACACAAAAGAAACCCTTAATCGTCTTAAAATCGGCAAAAATAAAAACTACGAATATTTTTGATGTGTGAACGCCAAGGACTTCATAATGATATAGTCGGCCAGTGGTGTGACGCGAAAGTTATCATTGTTTGATTTCACCCGTTGTAGCTGTGGCACCCACGGAATAGAAAATTTCTGTTCTGTGGTGGCACCCATCAAGGCAGTAGCGGTAACGAAATAGGAATAGTATCGGTATTATCAATTTGAGACATGCTAATCGGTCTATCACCACTATATCCGGCTTATTGGCAACTAGATCACCAGCGTTTATATACCTATCGATACCAGTACAACATGACACGGTCACTAATTCCACTTTTGTATGAAAAAACAGGAAGATAGAGTAAACAGGGCGTTAGTATTGTGTACATAACATCCCAATCACATCTGATGTTAAGTGTAAGATGAGGTCTAAGATCGAAAGAGCGAGCCCAGAAAATGCCTGTTCACTCTAGCTTTAAAGGCTGACGGGTCATATGTGGCAGGGAATACAGAGGCCGGCAGAGTTCCACACCTCGGCTGTGCGCACAATAAATGTAAAGAAGCGCTTAGTACGATAAGACGGTTTATCGATCATGTGTGGATGGTAAGGTCCTGCAGTACGTCTGGTAGACCGGTAGTAAAAGGGGGATGAAGGGATTAGGTCGTGGAGCTCCTGCGCACACTCTCCGAAGTACAATCTGTAGAAGATAGACAGGCAAGCAACGTTTCGCCGGTGAGCCAGGGCGTGAAGCTTGCCTGCTAGAACATCGTCGCATATGAGTGTTTTAGCTTGCGTTCGATCGAGTTAAGTACAGCTAGCTGGTATTTAAAAAGAGTTATTTTAAAATCATTATCAGACAGATACTTCAATTTTATTTATAGGTTTAGATTACATCATCTACAAGTCTTAGTAATCGTTGTGAAAATATTAAGATGATGTCACGAGGAATTATTAGTTTCTAAACAAATGTTAATTGCGCCTAAACTACTATCACCTTTATGTTTGTGTAAATTGAGTCGGTTTCAGAATGACCATTTTTCGAGTTGTAGAGAGAACTGGACTTTATACGTGGGCATTTTTTTATCGCATATAATATTTGTTTAACTAACGCGTACACGCTTCCTACAGCTTCACTACATAGTATAAAACAAAGTCGCTTCCCTGTCTGTCTGTCCCTATGTATGCTTAGATATTAAAAACTCCGCAACGGATTTTGATGCGGGATTTTTTTATTAGATAGAGTGATTCCTGAGGAAGGTTTTAGTGTATAATAAGTTAAGTTTTATAAATTAAGTATTTTTAATTTAGATCAAAATTGCTTTTTACACTATATCAATAAAATGAATATCTTATGAGTTATCATATAGTTATATCGATATGAGTGTGGCAAATTACCGGACGAGAAATTGATTAAGCAAAATCATATATAAGCAAATATAACCTTTATTACCTGAGCGAAGCCGGACCGGGTCGCTAGTATATAATATAGTATGTTGTCTAAACACTTAGCTGACAGTAGTTTCCAAAAGCTGTCCTAAGACTTCATATTAGAAACCTGTACTCATCTTCTTAGCCTTTTCCCAACGAGAACGGCTTCCAGTTTAACCAAATGCAGCTGGGTACAAGTTTTTTTTATTAAATGTCATGACTACCTATCTGACCTTCACAACCAAGTAGATAGGTAACACGATACTCCTTGGCAAGACTGGTGTTAGAATTTCTGGGTTCTGATTACCCGTAACGACGGTATAAAATGTACAAAAGACGGTCGGGACCAGCGGTATAAAATGTACAAGAGACGGTCGGGACCAGCGGTATAAAATGTACAAAAGACGGTCGGGACCAGCGGTATAAAATGTACAAAAGACGGTCGGGACCAGCGGTATAAAATGTACAAAAGACGGTCGGGACCAGCGGTATAAAATGTACAAAAGACGGTCGGGACCAGCGGTATAAAATGTACAAAAGACGGTCTGGATCAGCGGTTTGTTTTCCGAGGCACGGAAGAATATATAAAATGTGTCTGTCACCTATCCACGGACCGACCTCGCCAAGCGTTTTTTAACCTCGACCATCGTGCTGCTGGTATTATTTAGCTTCTTACAATAGAAAGCTACCTCTATAATATAAACCTGTACAATTATATATAAGCAAATAATTAAAAAGTAACACAGGCAAGTTGCGCAAAAGTAAATATATACGGTAGGTAAATTATGCATTAGCCTTTTAACCGCCCGACTTCATATCAGTTGTCGTGCTCCCAGAGCCCGGCACTGTGAATCGATACTTAAATTTTTCGATGTCGATATTTTGTTTTATATCATCTCATCATCGGCGAACCGTTGCTTGCCTGTCAATTTTCTACAGATTGTACTTCGGGGAGTGTGCGCAGGAGTTCCATGACCTGATTCCTCCATCTTCCTTTTACTACCGGTCTATCAGACGCACGGCTGGGTACCACCCACACTTGGTTGATATACCGTCTTGTCGTACCAAGCGCTTCTCCTCCACATTTATTGTGCGCACAGCCAAGCTGTGGAATTCTCTGCCGGCTTCTGTGTCCCCTGCCACTTATGACCTTTCAGCCTTTAAAGCAAGAGTAAATAGGCATCTTCTGGGCTCGCTCGTCACATCGTAGACCTCATCTATCGCTTACCATCAGGCGAGATCGAGGTCAAGAGTGGGCCCATCAGTAATTAAAACAAAAAGAAACTGATTTAATATTTTCGTATTTGTTTTATTTAACATTATCCCTGGTAAGAAATACCAGTTTAAATATGTATCAAAGAAACAAAAACATAACTCTTGGTCTATTACATCACATTTCAATTTTGTCTACTCCCGTGTTTCTATTATATATAGTTAATTAATCAGTATAAAGACAAACATTTTGATTTATGTTTATTTTTGTATCGGTAAATCTTGGAATATGTCCCGTCCCTAATGTCGAATTTTGCCGTCATGGGCGTTGTACAGACGCCAGCATATCAAGCTACAACAATCTGTCAAATTTCTTTAATAGATTTTCAACTTTATTAGTAAAGAAATTAGGTTCAAGGTTGATTGGGAAAATTGGACAGTTTCGGGTAGCTTCATGTGCTGGCATCTGTACATCAATATAATTTTCTAAAAATAATATTAATAATTCATATATGAAATATTAATATTATTTTAAAATTATTAAAATAGTGTCCAGTTATAACTTTGGACACTATTTTTAGGACTTCTGATTAAGTGACTAAAGTTTATTAAATTGTAAATGATTACTTAATTAACTATTTACCTAATATAAACATATTTTTGATAGAATACAGCGTAATTAAATTAAAAAAATTGGCCAAGTGCGAGTCGGACTCGCCCATGAAGGGTTCCGTGGTAACTATAATAAATATAATATACTTAATATATTTAATTGAAAAAAAAAACAAAAAACCTTAAAAAAAAATTAAAACTAGCTTATTTACAATTTTTACAACTACGCCAAATAACTTTGTTTTTCATAGTATTTGTATGAATTACAAAGTTATATTTGCGGTTTTAGAAAATATACTATCTCAAAAACTGCCGACTCGATCTCGTTCAAACCAATTTTGGTTGAAAGTTTACATTAAGATCTACAACATATGGTTTTTTTTAGATTTTTCACTTCATTATTATAGAAGTTAGAGGGGGGACACACATTTCACCACTTTGGAAGCGTATATCTATTAAACGATTAACTTTATGAAAAAGTCATTTTAGAAACCTTAATGTCATTTTTAAAGACCTGTCTATAGATACCACACACGTATAGGTTTCATGAAAAAAAAAAATTTAGTTTCAGTTCCATGTATGAGGAGCCCCCTTTATTTTAAATGTTTTTTGAAATTTTCTCTTAAAATCGGAAAGCAGTTCCCAGAATACATCTATCTACCAAGTTTTACATGTATAGTCCTAATAGTTTCGGAATAAAATGGCTGTGACATACGGACGGACGGATAGACAGACAGACGGACAGACATGTCGAAACTATAAGGGTTCCGTTTTTTGCCATTCGGCTACGGAACCCTAAAAAAATGAGTGTGGCACTCGGGGACTGCCACGGTAAAGCTATTGCATAGCATTTTCTATCAACTTATGCAATTATAATTATTTATTTATTTTATTTCTGCAGAATTTCACTTTTTGAGCGTGGTGACCGATAGGAAAACAATTTTTTTCTCTTTTATTGAATAAATGAGAAGTTAATATAGTTTAAAAATTTTTATTATTTTTATTTTGAATATACATGTAGGTTATTCAGGAATTTTTATCATTGAAACTATAGGTTTACTAGCAGCTAGTCTACACGCATACGTCTCGTCGCACGCAAACAAACACCGTGCCGAAGTCTGCCGAACTGAAACGGCGTTAGACGATGCACGGCTTTCAACGCCCCACCGCTGTGCCGGTCGGGGTGGGGGGTGTTAGGTTTATTTTCTTTACGGAATGTCTTGATTTGGTCGCCGCATTCAAAGCCCGCGATAAAAGCTATGCAATAGCTTAAACGTATATTTTGTCGTAAATATACGACCCTGACGAAATGGGCCGAAAATATTTATCGATATCCGACGTAAGCGGTTAAAAGGTTAAGAATAAAATCACAATTTATCACCAGACATCTTTATTCGTTCCAAATAACGGCCCTTTGTAAAGTTGTAAACTAAAAAAAAACACTTACAATAAATAACAACTTAAGAAAGGGACCTTTTTCTTAAAACTTTTTTTCATAATTGACCTTATGAGAAAAGTCCATATGCACATAAAAAATAGGTATTTGAAGTGTATTATTACTTTTAATAGGTACTACAACAGATAGAGGTTCTTATCATATAACTGGTTTTCAGTGTTTGTTTTGTGTTCATTTGCGGTTTTTTTTTAAATTAATGTGCAACTACTAACTGTATCTTATCATACCAAAGTTTTCATCGAGATCTTCAGAATTTTTTATTTTTATTTTTCTCTCTATTATGGGGGAATTTTTAGATTCTTCAGTATATATATACTAGAGATGCGCCGAATGTAGGTTCAACCGAATACGAATGTTCGGCCGAATATGCGGTACAAAATGTACCGAACCGATTATTCGGCCGAATCATTCGGTTCAGTTCTGCGTGGTAAACAGGTTTCATACATTTTATTTAGCGTATTTATACATTTATTTTAAAAAAATATTCATTTGATTATATATATATTTTAATAGGTACTTGTGTTGGTTCCGAAAGATAGTAGTTAATATTTTTTGATAGAATATAAATTCTACCAAAAAAAATTGCTGAAAAAAGTTGTTATTCAAGACATTCTTAAAATTGTTAATTTCATAGAAATTGAATTTAGTTTAATTCATTTGTGAATAAACGCAGTTTATTTGATTAAAAATTTATTTAAAGGGATTATTAAAGTTCATCTTTTTTATTTTGTCAATAAATAATTGGTACAAAAAGTAGTGTTTCTTTCGTTTACAAACTATGTACAAATTTTAGTTAACCTTACTGTTTAATAAAATGTTCTTTTTTTAAATATCAAAAATAATTTTAATATTCGGTAATTATTCGGCAAATCAACCGATCTTCGGCCGAATATTAACACGAAAAAATATGCCGAATGTACCGAATACGAATATTCGGCCAAACATTCGGCGCATCTCTAATATATACCATTGTGTAAAATGTGGCCATAGTACTTCTCACTACTTAGACTATTATATTATATTTTTTCTATTTTAAAGTGTTTTTGCTTACTTTTAAGCGCTTTCTACCTTTGTATTGACATTTAAGCGGTTCCAACGGCGGATGGAACCTTATTTAAATAAACTGATTTGCCTAGTAATAAAAGAGTGAAAACAGATTGGAAATAGATCGAAAAACTAAATAGTTATAAAAATTTTAAACGAATATTATATTTCATTCCAATTATCAACTATAAAGATATTTATAAAAAAAAAAAACGTAATAAATTATTTATGAAACTAAAAAATAACATGCTTTTTCCCTATTACTGAGATCCTACATCAATAACTTAAATACAAAAGTTTGTAACAATAAACAAATCTCTTGCTACACACATTACGAGGTTTTTTAAAAATAAAAGATGATATATCTGACTTAAGAATTAATAATTTACATCTAAATCTTCCTTCTTTTAGAAGTAACAACAGTGTACTAGCACTTTTTAAGTAAATAGGAACTAACAAAATCATATTTTTTCTTAAGGCTAGATTTTAACAGTTTATTTCTACCAATAATAAACGATTCTTGGGTAGACTTATAAAGGATTCTCGGGCTTTAAAGTCCTCCAAAAGAGTCTACCATAAAAAGTTACAATAGGGTAGTTTCCTGTGTTACAAAATAATTATTTTATTTAGTCCATTAGGTAGATTTTCAAAAAATATTGGTCACGTATTTTTTACTTTTCAAGTCAAGAAAAATTCACAAAGATGGAAAGCTTCAAAGTACAGGAGTGGAGGCTGCTGACGTCACACATTGCTAAGAATTATAGCGAGGTGTGACGTCACGCGAAATTTCAACTCACTGTATCGTCTTAATTTTTAAATTCCGTGAAAAAATAAAAAATACGTGTCCAATGTTTTTTGTTAAACTACGTGACGGACTAAATAAAATATTTTAGGAAACTACCCTATTCATTCTTGTCTTTTAATTTTAGCCACAAATTCAAACTATCTACATAGAATAATTTTACAATAATGAGAGAGTGGAGGCAATTTTCTAGTAAAAGTAAGCCAATTACATGACATCACACATTTTAAAACCACAAATTGTTTTTTTCTTCGAGATACTCTCATTGGCTGGTGCAACAACCTGCTTAGATGTGGTGGCTCGTACAACTGGCTCAGACATATCAGATGGAACATATACCACTGTTCTGGGTTTTGTCGAACTCGCCACATGTCTATGTAAGTTAGACCGAGTAATAGATATGGGAGCCGTAGCGGAAGAATTATTCGGCATAGCACCCACGCGGGATACTTTATTCGCTTCATACTGAGGCGATGTTGACGTGGCTTTATCTTGCATGGGACGCTTATACAATTCATCATAAAACAACTGGTTTATTTGTATCATCAAGGAATCCCTCTGTTCCTCGGACACTTTCCGAAGCTTCTTTGCTGTTAATTTTCCGAAGATATCAGCTTCATCTTCCTCGTAACCAGTTCGGAGTACCCTTTTTAAGGTCACAGGTTTTCTCGGCTGGTTGGAGACACGTCTCATTCCCGATGTCGTTGTGGTGGAACCGTGTGCTAACGAGTGACAATTATCGTCGGAAAATCCGTCAAGAAGATTCCCGTCGTGATGAAACTGTAAGTGAAATGAGGTTACGGTTTTAATGGAAATCTAAGGGAAAGTGAGAAGTGATGAGCTCGTGCAAATGCGTGTGTTAATGACAAAGAGTTACGGCCAAGCGCATGATTGAAAACAGTTTAAGTGATTGACTCTTTCAGTGTCAAATTGCTGCCATTCGATTGTCTAACTACTACTGCTAATAAAGCGGAAGCTTGTTTGAACGCGCTATATCTTCGAAAGTAATGGGTGGATTTAGATGAAATTTGGCATGGTAGTAGCATGAAGTTTGAGGAAAGTTATAGGTATTTTACCTGACTGCAAAAAAGAAGGGTTATGTTTTTAACGTGATAAAGTCCACGGGAGCGAAGCCCCAAAAAATATGTCGGTAAATGTAATTGATTTCTTTTTCTAGTTCGCAACATTACTGAAGGTTTGATAATCATGTCTATTTCTGTCTGAATGCAATTAATTTACAAAACTGCCCAACGATTGTTCATTTAAAGCCGTTTCGCTAGTCACATGGGCTTAAGGTAAAACATTTATTTAGTGTTCATTACTTTTCCGTAATAGTATAGTTTGTGTAGTATCGAAATAAACGACGAAAACGACGTTACATAATTTGGCTTTTTTTCTGGGTTGGGAAAGTTATAAACACTGGAAAAGACATAGTTTTTATCCCTAAAATCATCCCTTAAGGATGTAAAAGGGGTGTTGGAACTTTGTATTCCCCCCTTTCTATTCATTCAAATCTCGTACTCGTCTCAAGAACCACTCGAAACAATGTTTTTTGTCATACATATACATAATATATATAATATGCTGTGTATCACTTCACAAGCATAGTGATTATAATATTACTAGCTTCTGCCAGACTTCGTTCGCGTAGAAAGGTTTTCCCGCGTAATCTATCCCACGGGAACCTTATATCAGGATAAAAACTATCCTATGTCCTTCCCGGGGTCCTAAACTATTCCCATGCCAAACACCTAAATCGGTTCAAGGGTTTAGGCGTGAATAGGTAACAGACAGAAAGAGTTACTTTCGCATTTATAATATTAAATATGGAAGTATGGATGGTATATTATCGCTAATGCAGCAATCTATGACGCAATAAGAAATATGCATTTAAGTTTAGGTCTAGGCAACATGATTTTTTTTTTAAATATCTTCATCACTGACAAAGTTATAAAGTTGATAATTAGAATAGGCTGACATAGACTTGACGTCAGTCTGTAAAGTCCATACAGCTGCTGTAAAAAATGCGATTTTGTGAAAAGAGGATTTGGGTGGATTTTCAATCGATTTCCATTCTGTTTTCACTGGTAGTATTACATATAAACTGATAAACTATTACATAATAACCATTACATAATAAACTGATTGCATAATAAATATTTTTCTCATGCATACGTATTTCCTATTATGCTCAACAGGGCTTATGACCAGGTCTTCTTACGAATACAGAAAAAGCGTGACACATCTAATTGAAAAGCAAATAAGCAAGTAAAATTCTATTTTAGCAAGGTCAGGTATAGTATAATAGGCATAAGTAATTTTTCTTTTAAAAAGAGAATTAGTAATGTGGGTAGAACTCACATTGCTAGCAATCCTGTTAACCCCTCCAACTAAGCTAAATATGCTTGTGTCTGTCTGTCTGTGCAGTGGGTTCACGACAATAGTGTAATGAGTGAGGTTCATACCTGCAACCTCTCTCTCGATCACAAGTTTGAAACTTAGCCATTAGGCAATTGACGCTTTAATTGAGATCAGTACTTAGCAAAAGCGATTTAAAAACTTGTTATGGATGCAGTTTATGATAAAGGAAAAGGCGAGATAATTAATGATTAAATAAAGAAGCAAAAGCTTGTTTGTTACTTGACATACCTTATGGAAATTGTGAACAAATTATAAGTCCATACAAGTTGCACTGCACAATTGATTCCGCTGAAACTGTTTGCTTGAGGCACGCTTGGTGAGTTAACTTTGATTGATCAAAGAAAAGTGCTTTCGCTATCGCTTAGTCATCGATATTGAAATAAATCTTTATTTTTGCAAATAAAATCTAAAGAGAATGCCTAAGGTATTCAGTCGGCTTTTGTACCTTTTTGTGTTGCATAAAGTTTTAATACATACAATTGAATTTTAAGATTATTTTATATTCACCATCTGCTAAGCCTTTTACCATCTATGTTTGGGGTTAGCTTCCAGTCTAACTACCGACTGTCTATCTAACCTTCACAACCTAGTAGCTGGGCAAAAATGGAAACCGGAACCAACAGCACGGAGAATTCTCAATATGGTAAGATGGTCGGGTGACTATCTTACCGCCCTACCTTGGCACGCAAAGCTTAACCTTAGATTGATCCATGTGGCTGTCATTATTTAGTCACAGGCTTCTCTACTATTTTATACCAAAAACCACAATCTGACAGTGTACTCCTGGAGGAATTAATTCTGGTCACTCTATAAACATGACTTTAGTAATGGCTAGTTTCTTAAATTGTTTACAGATAAATTTTAAGTTTAAAGTTTAAATCTAGAACAAATACTAGTGCAGTACCGCTTACAAAATGCTATTGTTGATTGCAATGTTGGACATACTTCCCTAAAGATGGTAATACCATCACCACAATACACATCAAGGTTGTATTATAAGAGTTCCTTTTATTATATGATTGTCTAGTATATCTAGGCATGTTTTAATTTGTAATGTAATGAATGACTAAGCTTCGAATTGACTAATAATCCTTCAATGCAGAGCTAACAAAAGATATAAAGGCCTATTCACACCTGGATGGAATAGCAGAGGATTTTACCACTGGTTAGGGCACACTAGATTCTTAGATACATTCCAACAGCCTACCAAGACATTGCAATATACAACATAAATTCCAATTTGCTTCTGTGGTATTGAAAGGTTTTTTGATGAGACTTTGCCACCTCATCAGAAGTCTTTCAATACCACAGAAGCAATTTAAAACATTACAATTTTTGTTGTTTTCACAAAAACCTCTGCAATTTTATCTTATTGTGTTTTAGCCTTAATAGTGATCAGAAGGAGCTAAATGTTTTGCCTATGGAGAAGGATTTTATCCCATGAGCGCTCATTATTCATTATACGATCAATATAATCTTTACTCAGCCTAAGCTCGGTATACTATCAATATATCAATGAATAATAAATATATTCTTGTCTGTACTACAAAAAGATTAAAATGGTTTACTCACCCCCCAATCACTGTCTTTACTATCATCAATTAAGTCATCATCGTCTTCATCATCAACCTCCTTCTTTACTTTCTTCTTGGGCTTCGCCGGTGGTGCTTCCTCTTCAGAATCTTCATCAGACTCCAAGTTATTGACATAGTCCATCACCAGTTGGTCAATTAGACTCTTCTTCTCCGTCAAGTCAAGTCCCAATTTCTTCTCCAGCTTTTGAATAACTTTCTTGGTAGAAGTGGTCTCGAGACTGGCATTATCGAGGATTTCTGTTGAAAAGGGAAATATTTTCTGTAATTATAACTTTATTTTTTATTAAAAAAAAAACTGATGATCAATTCTATTGATATTTATAATCGATAAAACAGTCTACATCACTGTGCCGAAATTTTAATGGTGGCGTTTAGTTTTAAAGAAAGAAGTGATAAGATATAATAATAAATAGTGCTTATCTATCACATAAATTAATAAATATAGTGAAAAATTTAATAACTTGTATTCTCTGGGAGACATTTCTATGTATTTTAACTTGAAGATTATACATTTTTAGGTAGTTAACATATAAAGTAATTAGCATTATATGTATAAACAAATATTATAAAGGAGAAAAGTTTGTTTGTTTGAACGCACTAATCTTCGAAAGTACTGGGTGGATTTGAATGAAATTTAGTAGAAGTAGCTTGAAGCTTGAGGAAGGTTATAGGCTACTTTTTACCCGACTTCAAAAGAAGGTTATGTATTACCGTGAAGTCGATGGGAGAAAGCCCCGCGAGATTACTGCAAATGTTGCGCCAAATGAACTTTCGATCGATAGTCGATACCGATGCAATGTTGCGTTGCATGCTTTTTTTTTTTTTTTTTTTTAGCGTGGTAAAATTATCAAATAAGTCCTCCCACCCCGGGCAGGGTGGGAGGGACTGTCAGACTTTTACTGACTAAAATCCACGGTGTTCCTTCAATAACCCTTTACGTACCGGGGTCACGGTAACGGGATGAGTCCCACGACCCCGGCAGGCTTCGGCCCTCTACGGGGGGGCCTCGTCATATTGCTGACGCTCTTTGAGGCGCGCGTGGAACACGACGCGCCGTCGACCCGGGCATGGTCCATGGTCGGACAGCGAGTTGCCCTTTACTCGCTGTCCGCATGCCTGCGCCTACGGTGGCCGGAGATCGTCGGCCGACGTCCGACGCCGTGGGCGTCTACCACTGCGGCTGGGCTGGAGGGAGGACGCCATCCTCTCCCTCACGCGGCCCGCCTCCTCCTTCGGAAGCATGACTGCTTCGCAGAAGGAGGCGACCGCTTCCCACTCCCTCTCGCCCCGCAGCATGGCCTCGACCAATGCCGGGCGCGAGAGGTCTCCGCCTATTGCCGCCGTGAGGACACGTCGATGCTCTGCCCAAGCGGGGCAGTCCTGCACCGTGTGCTCGACTGTGTCCTCAGGGCGACCCTCGCAGTGGTGACACCCAGGCGTTTCCTCCTTTCCCATCAGACACAGGTACCTCCCGAAACTTCCGTGTCCGGTGAGGACCTGCGTAATGCGGTAGGTCAGGACGCCGTGACGCCGATCTAGCCACTCCTCAAAGAGGGGTCTTACCGCCGCAATTGCGGCGTGCCCGGCCTTCGGTTGCGACAGTCGTTCCCTCCATACTGCCCTGAGATCACGCCGGAGCTCTTCCCGCCGCGCCTCGACTTCTCGAGGCAGCGGGGAAAATGTGTTGCATGCTTAGAACAACAACGCATAGAAGAGGCGTCTAGAACAAAACACGAGCGATTTCGTGTGTCCACTTTATTTTCTTTGTGTGCGTGAGCCGAATGTGTCTACGTTCTTCAAACGCAACAAATATAGCTTTCAGTGATACCATTACCAGTACCATTACCACAAAAATGGGAAAGCGCACTATTATGTTGCTGGATCAAATCAAGTATTTTATGTTATAAAACTAAATAAGATAATGTTTTTTCATGTAATATGACTTATATGACATATATTTACGGAAGGTAAACGAAATGAGATATAAACAATATCTGCGTTGCGTTTAGAATGTTTGATGTGTAATGTGTTATAATGATATTATAGAAATGTATTAATTGCTTGAAAAATCTCGTTTGATATCAATTAAAAGTATGTGTTGTATTTATGAAATAGAAAAATATTATTGAGAACATTACTTAAATGAAAAAAATCTTAATCAACAAAATTGTCATCTTTATGATGCCACTCTTCGAACTAACAGTAACTTTTAGTTATAAAACACTGTAGGTAGTAGCTGTAAATAAATATAGTTTAGTTTGACGCATACATAATTGCCGCCAAAACTATATTTTTTTTTAAACAAAAATAAGCACAAAAGAAATCAATATGGGTATTTTTTTCCTCACGGATAGCAACATTGAATTGTCATAAGTTAGGTTATTAGAATTTTTGTTTGATTGTCGATTTACTTAAATATAATGTATAAAATGTAAGTATTTACTTGTGAAATGTAATTTGATTACACGTTTTTTGTTTTCCTGAAGGACTATGACATCCCTTTATGCTACAAACGGTCGTTTTAAATTATTTACTCGCGAGCTCTGTTCGGCAGAATGTAACCTTGAGTACTGACTAGAGATGTACGGAGTGATTAGTAAAAAAGATTTAAATCCGTCACAAAAGATGTATAAATCAGGTTCATTTCAGATTGATTGAACATGAAAAGATGTAGAGTGAAATGATTATTGCAGGATTAGGTGAGACAAAACGAGACGGAGAATGATTTGTAAGTTCAAAGTATGTGTATGCGTACTGCAATGGTCCCTGGAATTTACATTGAATCTCGCATGTATGAACGAAACTATTTCTTCCGTCTTTGTCACAGTGTTAAATCTAATGTGAACTTATGATCGCTCATAATTTCGCTGATTTTGATTTGTAAATACTTATGTAAATAACGTGTAGGGTAATTGAAAACTATGCTAGCATGGCAATTAACATACTTATTAGAGAAAGTGATTGAACTTGTAAATAAATAATTACTAGATTAGGATCATCAACCTAGTCTTTTCAACATTTTTTTTTCCCTTATTTTGCATACTAGGTTGACAGTCCTAAGCCTGTAATTAAAGTATGAAGGAAAATCAGGAGTATCTTAAAAGTCTAGTTAGATTACATTTCTTATGAAAATATGGGTTGATTGACTAGCCCATCAAAATGCAAGTGAATGATTATTCAATTCACCCGCTGAAACACTGCTTTTGGTTAAAAGAAAAAAGATGCAGTGAGTGAGTGAGCTCTTTAGAAGATGGGAGTTATTTGGGATTTAAAGATTTAAAAGAGTGATTTAAATCTTCTTATCAAAAAGATTTATAAATCTCTGTTCCTTTAAAAGATTTAGTATGCGCATGTCTAGTACTGACGGCTCGTCGAGCAAAGTTAGCCAAAATGGCTAAGTTTTAGTTGCCTCACTTTTTGCACTCGTACTATCCTTCTATGCGTTGTTGTTCTAAGGTTGCATGAAACAAAACAAAACGCAAAAACACTGACACTTGACAGTCGGGCCCGTTCATTTGACAACTAAATTTATTTATTCATCATTCACTTGTATTTATCAATTTAATAAAATAAATGTATCCATAACTATTTATATTCATGAAGTCTCTATTCAAATTATATCAGCATCGCCCACCTTCCACATTTCTAACAAAGATACTTAGATTGTATAAAAATAAACCAACAAACCGACAAAATGCGAAAATGTGCTTCTAGTAATGCTGCCTAAACATAAATCAATCTAGACTAGCATTCTTTGTTATCTAAGCATTTTGTTTGTTAGTTATAAACAACAATAACAGAGATAAATTGACAAAAACATTCGATAAATCGAAATTAACATCTATTTCGGCATTGGAAGCCATTTTACTTAGGCACTGGAGAGATCATCGAATTTCGCTACAAAATCCAAATTTATATACAGTAAATTGATTCTACGATAGACTACTGACCTACAATTTCTTTTTGAAGTTCTTCCTTCGTAATTTCACCCTCTGTCACAGCCATTTTTTTCTACTGGAACGAGTGTTTTCTTTCTACAGAAACCGAGAAAAGCAATGATGGATGACAGAAGAACTAGCCACACAATAATATACCTACGCGATATGTGCAACACGGCGTCATTGCGAAATTAGCCGAATACCACTTCGGGAGCAGTTCGTTCGTCCAATACAATTTTAGTATTAAATAACGTCACAACATCAAAATATACAAAAAACTGTTTACTGAATAATGCACCTTATGTTGAGAATTTAAAGTTTATATTGGTAAATTTATTAATCGTTCTATATAGCAAGCAGTTAGGATCGGCAGAAAAATAGTGCGTTCATTTTACTTTAAAATTAGGAAAAGTATTGTAAATTACTAGCTTTTGCCCGCGGCTTCGCCCGCGTTAATTTACACTTTGTCAATAATTCTTGTTGCCAAAAAGGTGTACCGCAACTTTTTGGGTGGTAAAAAAACGCATACAATATTTAAAAAACCATCACCAGGGTCCATCCATCCCCAAAAAGAGACAAACAGTATTTAAAATTTATCTTTTAAAAACCAAAAATGTAGCTTACAATACATTTTTGTAAACTACGTTTCTGGTTTTCCCGTCCTTGGCTATAACCTGCGATTTTGTGAGCTTGATACTCGTGAGAGTATATAAAAATGTACTCTGTGTTCGTGTGCACGCCACATACAGTTGCCCATGGGAAAAGCAGTCTTTTTCTAAAGGTGAACGCAGACCTAACAGCACCGCACGCGCCGCAGTCTTTGCATTCGAATTCTTTATATGAAGTTCTATGCAACCTCGCACACCTACCCGCGCCGCAGTCGCCGCAGTCCCTGAAAGGACCGAACTCCCCAAGCCGCAGCTGATGACGTCACCCGCACGCAGCGGACGCTGCGGCTAGCGCAGCGCGGATGCCGTCATTCGCATCCACGGCGTGCAGTGTTGCCAGAGTTATAATTTAGACAGAGAATCTCTGTCAACGGTTTATAATAAAATTACTTGTTCTCGTAAAATAATTACTTGCTTATTCCCTATTATAGCACCTACAGATAAAATTACACAAAAGAGCAAAATACCAATACCAAATACAGATTTTTTAAATCTTCGGTACAGATAATGCTTTCAAAAATCTGGCAACACTGCAAGTGCGATGCGTGCGGCGACGGGAACGACTGCAGCGACTGCGGCGCGGATAGATGATAGTGCGAGGCCATTAACAAAAAGCGATGACTGCGGGGACTGTAGAGACTGCGGTGCGGCTAGGTCTGCGTTCACCTTAAAACCGCAAATATAACTTTGTATTGGGCTAGTTACTACGAAACTTTTCATGGGCGAGTCCTCAGAACAATAACTTAAGCATTTGTTATTGTTGCATGCTTTGTTATTGTTCTGAGGGCGAATTTGACTTGCACTTGCATTTTTTTTTTTTTAGGTAGGGCTACTCACAGAAAAAAAAATTAAGTAGAAGTGCCCCTACACTCTGTGCCCTACACTCTCTCAAAACGAGAACCAGTGTCGCCAAACTCACACATTTGCAAAACCAAAATGTCAATTACACACATAAAAAAACAGTGATATAATTGGCTACAAAGTTGAAACGCAACTTTAACAAATCATCTTCTTAATGCTGTCAAAAATATTGAGTCATATACAACGACCGAAAGTTGTTATTATTTGACATGACATAATCAATAAAGGCGTTTATCGTTTAAAAAACATAAATCGAACAATTTACATCGAGTTCAGCTACTCAACGCTAGATGGCACTGTAACCAATTTATTCTATTCGGAACGCTAAGTGCTTTGAAATAGATGTCATATTTGCATGCACATGTAATGTCTTTTGCTACTCAGATAGAGATGTAGACAAATATCGATATTTTAATATCGATGTTACGTATTTTATTCGTGTGAGCAATGTAATACTAATACAAATGGTCTACAAACAAACTATAATCATACAAATGGTCAGTAATGGAAAAAGGTTGATCATCTTCAAAAAAATTTAATCTATTTTAATATTAAAGAGGTAAAATTTGTAAGTTTGTATGTAGGTGTAATCTCTGAAACTACTGAACCGATTCTGAAAATTCTTTCCCTAATATGTAGCTGCATTATTCTTGAATGCTATAGATAGGCTATAAATCATATAACAAAATATTAATTTCATGCGGGCGAAGCCGCTGGCACAAGCTAGTGTTCAATGAAATGTTAATAGATAGTATTAAAAATATTTATTGACCTTGAAATTATACATATTTGTTTAATAATTGCCATTTTGATAGTTTTATGTTTAATTTTAATAGGTGATGAAAGCGTACATTAATATATTTTGCCGTGATGGCTTTCATTAAGTCGGTAATATGATTAGACGTAAGAAATTCCCCTATCTGATGATAGATTATGTTTTGGAATATTGACGACCCAATAAACATCCATTTTCCTTAATAAAAGGATCTTGGAGAAAACTGAAATATTTAAATTACTTTTTTACTTTTATGAGGTCAATATCCAGAAATTGATATGTTACGGTTTTACATTATGTGATGTTATATTTATTAACTACTAGCTGCTACCAGCGGCTTCACCCGCGTGAAAGTAGAAAATTATCCCAAGGGAACATAGTCTCAGGAAAAAATCATATGTTCTATTCCAGCGGGCTTAAAATAGCCACTTTGTCCGAATCGTATTAGGAAAACAATATGAATCATATTGCAGATCGTAAAATGGTCACAAATTGGCAATTCATAATATGATCTGCGTTCAATTCATATCCCGCAAATCATCTGTTTGACAGTTTTGTATGGAGATTCGTAAAATGGTCCACTAATGATGAATTGATTTAGTGTCAGTTAGCAGAATCATACGGAGTTACGCAAGACCAACATCTTTCGATTCATTTCGCAGATATTTTTAAGAAAAATAATATAATAGCAGATTTAGGACCCTTGAGCACGCGCGTTACGGAAATAATTTTATATCGCCGCCGAAACGTAGCTCTTCGGAAACTGGAACTGGCTTTTGAAATGCCAGTCTCAGAATTTATAGGACTATATCGGCTAAATAACAGTGTGTGTCGTGACCTCATACATGAGTTGGAACCGTACCTTAGCCGAGGAGGTGGAATAAGTGCTGTCGCTAAGGTAGGGGAATCATTAAGAAGGTAGTTATTATTTACTAAGTACCATTACATAATATAGAGGTGAACAACATAATATAGCCATTTATTTACCCCCATTATTTGTATTTTAGGTGTTGTGCGCACTAAGCTTCTGGTTCATAGGGGCTAGTGCACACCATAAGATGCATCAAGTGAGTGTATCTAATTGTGTGAGAGCTGTCTCATAAAAAAAATATCCACCTTCCACAAATTCGGGAAGAACGGAGCGTCATTAAAAATGGGTAAGTTAAATAAATCCTTTATTACATTTAAAATACGCGGGACAGCCCAGTGAATAACGATCGCACTCTCTGCGGACATCGAGGCAAATGGTTACATACATACATCACATATTTATTACAAACTAGCTTTTGCCCGCGACTTCGTTCGCCAGGGAGGTTTTTCCCGCGTAATTCCCGATCCCGTGGGAATTCCGGGATAAAAACTATCCTATATCCTTCCCAGGGTCCTAAACTATTCCCATGCCAAATTTCATCTAAATCGATTTAGCGGTTTAGGCGTGAAAAGGTAACATACAGACAGAGTTACTTTCGCATTTATAATATTAGTATGGATGGATCCTGCTGATCATGCTGTTCCTGACCATTAATAGTTTACAATTTTTTAACCGAAAACGATATCACTCTTTAAATGCTCAAATAGTAAGTATATATACATAGGCACTTGCCCCAACACAACTGTGTTTGCTCTCATAAACATAGTTAAGTTCACTTTGCTGTTACTAGGTCCCTTTAAAATATTATACTTACCATATAACCAGGGAATGCTAAGTACTTCAATTAAACAATAGGCATTTTTAGGCAAAACTATTTATTAATTAATCAATTTTTAATAACATAAATCTAACAATCATTTTAATATAACTATAATTTAAAACTAACATATTTACTTCTAGGCTTGTGACTCTGATTTGAATATAATTATTAAGTGTGGATGCTAGCCATGGAGGGGCAGACCATGGCTCCTTTATATGGAACCACCATATACTCAAGTCCCACTTAGAGGATCTTCACCAGGCTGAAAATGAAACAGTGTGGTTTTTAGGTCAGTATTATTTAACATTACCATCCCACTATGGCTGGTTTTATAACTAATGCTTGTGTATTGTTACACAACATTGCCAACATTGCTAGGCTTCCGGTAACAACATTATCACCTCAAGATGAACAACATGAGGCAAATATGCAGGTCAGTAATTTACAAAGAAATCAAATTCAACCATTGTGAACATACAAAACTATTGACAGATTCTGATAATAATAACACTAATAAGCCTATGAAATATTTAACATTGAAATTTATGTTTCAGATAACTAATACACAGATTGGAACTGCATCACGAAGAAACCACCACCTAGCTGTTGGTGAAGCAATGAGAGATGATCTTGTACAGCGACTTTGGTCAACATCATGATGGTTTAGATTACATTTATTTCACTTTATTATCAATTTTTATGTTTTATTTGTGTTGGGGTTGTAACTCCCAACAGTGAGGATGCTGGGGTTGTAAGTCCCAGCAGTGTTTGGTTTGATTGAAATGAGTAGACGATTTTGCAGTTGGTTTATTTCAACTTCGATCTTGTTGCTACTTAATCGCTACTGAATATATTATTGATTTTATTACAGTTTTATTACGTGTACAAACAAATGTTAACCTAAGCACTTACAAGTAAGTAGAGCATACAAACAACGGCCAAGGCCAATGTACAGCTATGCTCGTACATATTGCCCACTCACGAAATGATAAATTTACAAATCATTAAATAATTCAATATAAAAATAAGAGACATTATAGCAATACAATAAAAGCCTTTAAAACTAAGTTATGCCATAAGTGCGTCACAACGCGCAATAGGCGACGTTGCTTTATTGAGTGCGTGTGTACTCGATAACTGTGCTCTACCGTGGTCGTCCTTGACGTCAAACGCAATGTTTTCCACGATGCTGGCTGTAGACCTCCTCCGTGGAGCTGGTTCGGGTGCAGGTGGCTCTTCAGGCATCAAGTGCTTCACAGGCAATTTGCGAACTCGACAATACGCATAAATTGAAGTGGCTAGGAGTGCCGCGGCTACCAATGCATAGATCACAATGTACTGGTGTACATCGTGATATGTTATCTTGTCAGATAAGATGTTCTCTGAGGTGGCGGCTTTCAGCTGCTCTATTTGTCTTCCCAGATCCAATAACTTCTTATGATCTGTTTGTTCTGTCGTCAGACTTTCATTCTTCAAGTCCTTCCCTAAATCAGGTACAGGCAGGTGAATGATGTTGTTTATTGGAGGAATTTCTGCAGGAATAGAGTCGACTTGGGCGTGAATTACATTTGTTTGTTGGGTTTGCGAATAAATGGTAAACTCCTCACTTCTGATTATGCAATCATCGGCGAGTGTGATGACCCCGGCCTTGCTTAGTATTTGTTTTGATACTTGATGCCCACATATGATGCGTATCTTGCATTCTTTACAACAAAAATATAAATAGCTGTTCATGTTATGCAATTCTAGCCACATATCTTGGCAGCTATCAATTTTTGTTTCACAGTTATGTGAATTTTTCTTCTTGCAAAGGCTCTCTTCTGACTTCATGTGATAAATCGGTGTATGCAACGGGCATAACCGGATTATGGAGTCATATTTCATGCATTGATGGAACTCTGGAGCTGTCATCGGGACGTATGAGTCCTTCTGAATGTTAATGGCTAATAGTTCCGATATGGGCAATAAGGTGACCATATTTTCCTCGCTCTTCTTCGGTACTGGAATCGCTTGATATATCTCGTAATTATCTCTGCTGATCAATGGCACCTTTATTTCAATAATGAGGTATCGTTCCGTCATTTTAGCCTTTGTTTGAAGCAGCGGATACAAGTGATAAAATTCAGATTGAATGTTGGTGATGGGCAGAGCCAAATCTTTAGACAGGTGTCCCGAAATCGTGTTCAGTTCATCCCGCATTTGTTCTGGAGGAATGAGATGTAAATTCATTTTTCCATTGTAAATATTTGTCACGATATCCAACAAAGCTTCTTGAACGTTTCTTAGATGTTCCAAGAAGTTTTCTGCAAAGATAGCTGACATCGCAAACTCAATGGATAGTTCTTGGGACTCCAATTCTTCCTTCAAGGTACTTGTCAACTTGTCAAGTCTCAATAGATGCTGATTAAACAACTTGTATTGTTTTTCGATTGTCTCTTCCGATCTCCGAAGTAAATTGTACTGGGCTTCTATCACAGATGTCTGATTCTTCGCTAGTAGTACCAGATGATTTTCATTTTGCTTGATCAGCTCAATGTCTCGTTGGTATTGTTCCGCGAATTCGTCATCGAGTACTCCGAACATGGCGCGTGCGATAGATCCGACACCGTTGATAAGTCCACGTTTGGTTCTCATATTTCCCCGGCCTTGCGGATTCAGCAACATACTGTTATAGAGTTCAAGTTCAGTAAATGCGTGACTCAACTGTAGTGAAATTAAGTTGCATTGTGACTTCTGTTTTATTTTATCGCAGCTATTTTCTAAGTGATCTTTGAATTTATCGAATATTCCTATGCCATGCCAATAAGGCTTGACGTCATAGTAAACGATGATCTTCCACTCGTCGCGGATAATCTTCATGTCCGACAATTTATCAAAATAAAGGCCTTGTTGTAGTTCGACCGTATTTGTTGTTTTGATTGCAGCAACGGGGCTCAGTAGATATAGCAATGCCATAACTAGTCCAATAAAATTGACTTTTCTACATTCCTTGATAGATTTCAAGTTTGCCTGATTTTTGTTTGTTACTGGTTGCGGCTCTTCTGTTTCTTTGGCATTTTGATCCGTATTGTTGCCATTGTGTACTGGCAATATGGATAGTTTCGTAACTGGCCTCTTCATATACCCGTTCTTTGTCTTGAGGGTAACGACACGAACATATTCGTCCTCCCCCGGGTGAAGGTCAGCTACTCTGCCCATGAGCCATTTCCCTGCTGGCAGATGATCTTCATGAATAACCACCATATCACCGATCTCTATGTTTTTCTGCGGTTTCTGCCACTTAGACCTGGTTAACAGTTGCCCCAAGTATTCAGCTTTCCATTTTTTCCATATTTCGGCAAATATTTTTCTTGTCAGTTCCCATCTTGTTCTGGCATCCTCTTTCGTTTCGATGACGGTTAAACCTGACCTCCCGGTCAAAAAATGTGCAGGTGTCAGACCTTCTAAGTCTTCTACATTCTCACTCAGAGAGCACAAAGGTCTTGAGTTCAAGCAAGCTTCTAATTTAGATAGGATTGTGGCGAACTCTTCGTAAGTTAATTTTTGCTCGCCCACCACTCGTTTTAAATGATGTTTGAGGCTTCTTACCGCTCGCTCCCACAATCCTCCTGCCGATGGCCATGCAGGTGCATTAAAATGCCATTGGATTTTCATTTCGGCGATTCCTTTTTGCAGTTGTTCACGCGTGTAGGTACTTTCAATTTCCTCATATTGCTCCATAAGTAGCCGATTCGCGCCGACAAAGTTTGTTCCATTGTCGCTATATAAATGCCCAGGGGCGCCTCTCCGTGCTGCCATCCTATTCAGGGCTGCCAAAAATGCTGCGCTTGTTAAATCGGAGACCAATTCGATGTGTACCGCCTTCGTCACCATGCAGATAAAGACAGCAATGTAGCCCTTTGTTGTCTTAGCACCCCTTCCCTTGTTCATCTTAATATCCACAAATCCTGTATAGTCCACTCCTGTGTGATAAAACGGTGGAGCAGGATTCGTTCTGGCGGTTGGTAATTCCCCCATCAGTTGATGTTGTTTTATCGGACTCAGCTTGCGGCATGTCACGCATTTTCTTACTTGCATCTTTGTGGCTCTGATACCCCCGATGATCCAGTATTTTTGGCGAAGAAACGACAAAGTGAGTCGCGGTCCACCGTGGAACGTCATTTGATGAGCTTGATCGATGAGAAGGTGAGTTAAACGGTTGTCGTAGGGAATGATAAGCGGGTGCTTCATCTCTTCGCCGATCATAGCGTTTTTTAATCTCCCTCCAACTCGTAGCAAAGCGTCTTGATCAATGTACGGATTGAGTGGTAATAATTTGCTATTAGATGACACACAGCCGTGTTTGCGGATATGAATAATATCTGTGCCAAATACGTGTTGTTGTATTTGTTTAATAATTACCTTGGTCGCTTTATCTAGTTCATGCAACGTAAGGTACTTTGGTAATTGCCAATGCTTAGGATTCAGCGCTCTTAGTAACCATGCAGTAATTCTAATAACATGATTCATCGAGCTGTGATTATTTAACAATTTTTCTACAACGCTCGTTGTTTCTATGCCAATTTGAGTTGCATTTGCTTGTTTATTAATCATTGTTTTCTGTTCTTGATTTGTTGAATAGATCTGTTTCTCTAAATTCTTTGTATCTAGCGATGCCAGCCACCCGGGACCCTGCCACCACAGTTGATTATTTTTCAATTGCCTCTGCCCAATATTGGCCTCTGCTCACAGCGTCCGCGGGGTTTTCATTTGTTTTTACGTAGCTCCAATTTGAATGCGGTATTACGTCATTGATTTGACGGACTCTGTTCTCCACATATACTTTCCATCGTGAAGGATTACCTTGTAGCCATCCGAGAACTACCATTGAATCAGTCCAGCCATAGACTCGAATTTCCTGTTCATCTAAGGCCGCCTTGACTTTACGCATTAATTTGGCTAGAAGATATGCCCCATTTAATTCGAGTCTAGGCAGTGTTGTTACTTTTCTGTGTGCTACAATCTTTGACTTCGCCGCGACAAGTATGATGTTTGACGATGAGTGTATCCTTGCGTAGATAACACACCCATAGGCTTCCAAAGAAGCGTCACTGAATCCATGGAGTTCTATTATATGTTTTCCGTCACTCAGGAGCCATCTAGGTATCTCACATGAGTTTATTGCCGTTATATCCGCCTGTATCTTGCACCACTCTTTGTTTATATTATGGGACACTTCATCGTCCCATTGCAGGTCCTCTTCCCACAATTTTTGAAATAATAATTTCAATTTCGTTGATACAGGGGCTAGCCAACCAAGTGGGTCAAACAGTTTTGCTATTTCGGCCAATAAGCTGCGTTTTGTGAGCTTTTTCTTCACATCCAAAATGGCGCACTGAAAGGTGAATTTATCTTCTTTTGCATTCCAACATAAACCTAATGTTTTAGAAGTTTGTTCAGTTTTAAAGTTGAAGATGATGTTTTCATCATTACTTTGGTCTACAACTTTTTCCAACAGAGCTGTGTTGTTAGCTGACCATTTTCTAAGGTTAAACCCGCCACTTTTGAGCAGTGTTTCAAGATCAAAAATTAATTTCTGTCCTTGTTCAATTGTATGTGTTCCGTGGACCAAATCATCCATGTAAAATGATCCTTCCACCACTTTCGATGCTTCCGGAAAATGCCTGCGTTCGTCCTCCGCCAATCTTCTTAAAGTCATCATGGCTAGGAATGGCGCGGCCTTGGTGCCATATGTAACTGTTGATAGCTGATATGCACGCAGCGGTTGTTTTGGCGATTCTCGCCATACAATTTTTTGAAGATGTTGATCACAATCAGCTACCAAGATCTGACGGTACATCTTCTCAATATCCGCTGTATAAGCATACTTGTATTGTCTCCATTTGATCATTAATGTTTGCAGATCTTGTTGAAGATTTGGCCCTCTGTACATAAGGTCGTTTAAGCTGCTTCCTAAAGAGGTTTTAGCTGATGCGTTAAATACCACTCTGTACTTGGTTGTTGTTGAATCAGCGCGATGCACGCCGTGGTGAGGCAAATAACACTCGGGTGTCATGTTGCCGATTGACTGTTTCATATGACCTAGGTCAATATATTCATTCATAAAATCTTTATATGCTTTTGCTAAGCTAATATGTTTTTCAAACTTTCGTTCCAAGCTTTTAAATTGCGCAATAGCCATCGGTTTGGACGAGCCCAACTTGCTTTCTGCATCCTGTTTCATTGGCAGCCTGACTTCATATCTCCCATTTCCCAAGCGTTGTGTCGTGTTGATATAGTACTCCATACAAACTTGATCTTCCGATGTAACATCAGTTTCATCACTAATATCTTCAGTATCCCAAAACTGTTTCATGTCTTCCAAATTGTTCAATACTACGTTGCATTGAAATGTCCTGGCTTTGCCGCATAACAGCCATCCTAAATAGGTTTGTTGCGCGATAGGCTGAGTGACGTCGTTGCCCTTTATCATCCCTCCTAGCATGATTTGAGAGTATATGTCGGCTCCGAATAGTAGATCTATAGGACGACTTTTGTTGAAATCCGGATCCGCTAAATTGATATTATGTATATAGGACCATGAAGGTTTGGCAAAGCTCTTGTTTGGCAGATTCTTGGTTAGGTTTGTCATAATGATGACAGATGTATCAAATCGAAAGTCATTATAAACTGAGTTACATGAGATGGTTATCATCCCTTTGCAGTTATTCTCTCTCTGGCCAACTCCGAATATAACTCCTTTGCATCTCCGGCGCTTTATTCCGAGTAGTTGGGCTGCATTTTCGGTGATCAAAGATATTTGAGATCCTTGATCAATAAGAGCTCGCAGTTTGTACTGGGTCCCGTCAGCTGCTTCAACTTTTAATATTGCGGTCGCCAGCAGAATCTCAGAAGTATCATCATCTTGGGAAACATGCGAAGAATCCGTTTGAGTCTTGTTCTCATTTTTTATACATGCGTCATGAAGTAGGCTATTATGTCTCGATTTGCATTCTTGACATCGATAGAATGATTTGCATCTATTTCCGTGAATGTTGAGACAATTAACGCAAAGTTGTAATTTTTTAACTGTGTCAAGTTTGTCTTCACTTGACATTTCTAAAAATTTTGCACAATTGTATATGCCGTGCTCGCCCTTGCATAATAAGCACGTTTTGTTTGTTGAAGCATGAAATGCTTTATTAACAGTCTTGTTGCTAGTCACTTGATTATTTTTATGGTTATTGCCATTTTGTTTCTTCAGATGCAATAATTCGTGCTGTTTGTTGGCACTTGATTTCTGAACACTATCTTGCTTTCGGTGCGATACTTCTAATGCCGTAAACTTCGTTTCTAGGTAGTCTAAGAAATCTTTCAATACAGGTAGCTCTCGAGAGCTCTTCAGGGATTCAATATAATCTGAGAATGTCTCTGGGTCCAATTTCAGCGACAGTATATGTACTAGTATTGGATCCCAGCTGCTGACATCCACATCCAGATTTTGAATAGCATGCACACATTCGATGGTAACGTCATGCATTTTCTTCAACTGTGCCAGTGACTGTTGTTGCATAGTCGGCAGATTGAGAAGCATGTTTATGTGGGAAGTAAATATAAGTCTCTTATTGTTATAGCGGTGATTAAGGATGTCCCAACACACCAAGTAGTTATCTGAGCTGATCTGTAAGTGATGTATCAGTCTCTCAGCTTCTCCTTGGACTTTACTTTTCAAAAACTGCATCTTTTGTGCATGTGATAAGGATGAATTGTTGTGGATCGCTTCTGTGAAAAGATCCTTGAATGAAACCCACTGTTGATATTTTCCCTGAAAAACTGGTATCTCCAACTTCGGTGTTGTTTTCTCTCGATGCGCTCCAGACCACATCTTAGTATTCAGAGCCTTCTTCAAGTCGTTATATTGACCTTCAAATCTTGTGTAGCGTTCTTCATACACCGTGATCTTATCTCCATCAAGTTCGCACTCAATCTCCCAGTGCAGGTTGTCGATAGTTGACCAACGGGACTGTAGTGTTTGTAAAGCATCCTGAAATTCCCATTTTTCCGATATAAACTCCACTTGTATGTTGGCAACAGCTCTCATAAAAGCTTTGAAGTTTGCTGACTGCTTGCGTATCATATCGTCCAGTTTACTATTCGATCCTGATTCCCTCATCGCGGGTTTCGGTTGATCTTCGTGAGGAGGCGAGCGATCACTATTGTCTTCGCCTTGATTCCTCTCTCGCGCACTGGTATCTTCTTCCCCTTGGGATTCGCCTTGCTTTTTGTTCGATTCGCTTGATGTACCTTCTCCAGCTTGCTGGTAGGTACCTCCCGTCGTTAGTGTTTGTCCTCCCGAGGATCGTTGAGGCGACGAGAGTTGTTTATGTTGCAGAAGAATAAGCTCCTTAACTTCTTTGTAGCACTGTAGTGTTATGTTTTGTAAGTCGCTAGTGAAGTAAGGATGACTCACGCTTTCTTCTGTTGATAAACGGTCGTGATTGAACTGGAAATCATTCCAAAGGTTTTCCAGCATCTGCATACGCCGCTTGAAATAGTCAGAACTTTTCCTATCCCAACTATCTTTCTTGATATTGACTCCAATCTTCTTGATGTTATCATAGAGCTCACACTGATTCTCGTAAATTGCTTTTGATGCCATATTGCTGACGATTTTTTCCGATGAATCTGCGCTAAACTCTCTTGTTTTCAAGTGCAGGCTGTAGCTCCACACTCCTGGTTCTCGTCACTGTGTAACCCTTCTTCCCACGATATATACGATTCTCAATTGGCACCGGTGAGACCCGCTTCTGGGAGGCCAGACCAACCGATTCGTGACCGTAAAAGAAGAAAAAAAACAAAATCCACAGTACTTACGTGCTCGAAGGACCAAATGTTGGGGTTGTAACTCCCAACAGTGAGGATGCTGGGGTTGTAAGTCCCAGCAGTGCTTGGTTTGATTGAAATGAGTAGACGATTTTGCAGTTGGTTTATTTCAACTTCGATCTTGTTGCTACTTAATCGCTACTGAATATATTATTGATTTTATTACAGTTTTATTACGTGTACAAAATGTTAACCTAAGCACTTACAAGTAAGTAGAGCATACAAACAACGGCCAAGGCCAATGTACAGCTATGCTCGTACAATTTGGCTAGGTAAATGTTAAGAATATAATTTATTTTCTGCATTAATATAGTGCAAAATAACATAACCCACAAACCTAATTATATCCAATATGTTACTAACATACTGTAAACAAATTTTAAAACATAAAAATGTGATATTGGAATGACATTAAAAGAACAATGTAAATGATTATATAAATACATAAAATGGACCATTCTTTTGAAGTCCTAGTTGTCCCACTCCCCTCAGCATTGAGCACTTCAGCCACCTCCGTCCACAAGCGCAAAGATTCTGCTCTTCCTTGGGCGCTGTTGTTATAACCCTGAGCCCTAGCCAGGTTAGGGTTACGCTCCATAAAATCGAGCAAGATATTAAATTGAGCCTCGGAAACTCTTGCTACACGTCTTGCCATTTCTACAAAAGGGGTAAATACAAATTAATTGATTTGCATAATGATGATTATAATAATAGATAAACATTCATCAAAAGTAAACTTAGTTAACACTTACTTTCTTATAAACAGTCCGACTCTAACGAAATCCGCTAGGAAAATAATCGAATGCTTCGTAGAAATGCATTCACGAAATTTACAAGAGGTGCAGGCACAATCAGTTTTTTTAAACAGCACGAACTCTTGAGTTGTTGAATATGTAGAAAACCACTTGAAACCATGATTTATAGTTTCCGACTCAGCCAAATGTTTTGAAATTTGAATTAACATTGCACAACTCTTTAAATTTAAGTTGATGTTGACGAATAAGGGACAAGGGAACCTAATTATTATTTATTTATTAATACAGAGTTACGTTACGGCATGACATTGACAAGCTGCCGATATTAAGAATGTTGCCAGTCTACCAAGTTAATTTCTCAGATCTAAGAGCTTATTTGCCATATTTCGTTGATTATTTGCATCCAATACCTTAATTATGTACTAATTACAGAAATTCTGCACAAATAACTTACTCGGCTAATAAAAACTGCAAAGGAAAAATAACCGGTAAAAATACGATCTTTACTTTTTTCCTGCGACAACATTAACACCAAATATGATTCTGCTTTGCGTACGATTCTGCTAATTTTGGTAACCATTTTACGAATATGTTGGAAATAAAACGAAAGGGAGCTTCAGAGATATGCGCAGATATATATATTTAGTAAGATGATAAAAACATAAGGACATTTTCTTAAAACTGACAGACAACAACAGTTGCTAAGATACAATATAAGAGGTTTAACGTATGGAGATTAAAACTATTTACAACACCCCCACTGAATCCCCATACGTTGCAAACAAAACAAACTTAACACTGCCCAAACCTTTAGTTAGGGCATCAGCTGGCATAGAACCAGTTTCACAGTATTTGATGCATATCACTTTGGATTCAGCTAACTTTTTAACATAGTGGTATTTTATATTAATATGTTTAGACCTTTTACCAAAAGGATTATAGACCATCTTATTGGCACTTTGGCTATCACTAAACATATCAATAGTTACAGAATTTCCTGTCAGTTCCTCACAAAGACCCTTAACACAAACTACTTCTTTGGAAGCCTCACAAATAGCGATGTACTCAGCTTCAGCTGTACTCAGCGCTATACATAGCTGTTTGTGTGCTTGCCATGACACTGCAGCACCACCAAAAACAAGAACATAGCCGGTAAACGAATGCCCATCCGCATTACTCCCCCAATCTGCGTCGGCATACGCAACCAACAGTTTACCAGTCTTTTTAAAAGATAATTTGTAATCAATAGTACCTTTCAGGTACCTTAGTACCCTCTTCAGTGCCACCATGTGTTCGTTTGACCAACACGAGTTAAATTGGCTTAAATAACTGACAGCGAATGTTATGTCCGGTCTTGTACCACAGGACAAATACATAAGAGAACCCATTATTTCCTGGTAGCGAAGATCCTCAGTCTTCTCCCCTTTTGCAAGCCGTAGGTTAGGCTCAATTGGAGTGACTACGGGTTTGCAATCTTGCATTCCATATTTTTCTAGGATCTTCTTTACAAAATTGGCCTGAGAAAGGTGAATCTCCCCATCAGTCCGAGAAATATTGATTCCCAAACAATCTTTTACCTCTCCCAAGTCTTTTATCTTGAAAGCCTTTGCTATTGCCTTGTTGGTGTCCTCAATATCCTTCAATAGGCTTCCAAAAATATAAAAATCATCGACGTATAATGCAATAGCAAGAATGGAGTCCTTCCCCTTTTTAATGTAAACACAAGAGTCATAATTTGACCTAGAAAATCCACTTTTAATAATGTGGTCATGTACCTTCACGTTCCAGCAACGTGCAGCTTGTTTAAGGCCATATATTGCCTTTTTCAGCTTACATACTTTGCCCTGGTTAATCTTCGAGACAAAACTCTCAGGCTGTTCCATATACAGATCTTCCTCCAAATCGCCGTTAAGGAACGCTGTGGTAACGTCTATATGGTGCACCTTTAAGTTCATTTCTGCAGACAAACCCAGCAGTAAACGAATCGAAGATAACTTAACAACGGGAGCAAAAGTTTCTGTGTAATCTTCTCCAAACTTTTGCGAATACCCCTTCGCGACGAGTCGGGCTTTGTGCCGTTGGACTGTGCCATCAGCACCAATTTTTAATTTGAATAGCCATCTGCTTTTTACAACGTTAACGTCCTTTGGACGATCAACTAATTCCCAGGTTTTATTTTCCATCAGGGAATCATATTCTTCTTTCATGGCCTTTTTCCATAAATCCCTATCAGAACGCTCCATCGCTTCTTTAACCGAGCTTGGGTTTAGATCGTTTTGTATGTGGTAATTATATACCATGTCATCATATCTTTTAGGTTTGTGAATCCTGATAGGATAGCGCCTAGCAACAGGCTGCTCTTCCCCAACTGGTTCAGAATTCACCACTGGATTCGGAAACTCCGAATCCAAAGAGTCATGAAAATATTCTTCAGTAGTATTTTCTGCCGACGTCGTCGTTCCTGACTCTTCTAATTCTCTACTACTTCTCTCCTCATCAGAGTCCAACTTAGCAGACAAAGGAATTTTGACTTCGACTGACTTTATCTTAGAAGTCGCATTAGAATGCTTACCACTTAGCGATTCATCTTCCAGGTTGGTTGTCTTGGTCATCTCATTAAAAACAGCATCACGTGCGGTTATTATTCGACGCGGATTCTGTAAGTCAACAAATCGATACCCTTTTGTGGTTTCACTATAACCAACGAAAACAAGCTCACAGGTCTTTGAGTCGAACTTCTTTCGACTACCATCCTTTATAAGTACCTGTGCTGTGGAGCCAAACACTCTCAAGTTTGACACATCCACCTTGCAGTTTGTCCAGACTTCTTCGGGAACCTTTCTCACAAGAGCCATAGTCGGCGATCGATTCTTTAAATAAATCGCAGTAGCAACTGCTTCCCCCCAAAATTTCTTATCAAGATTACTATCGTGAAGCATACATCTTGCCATCTCAGTAATCGTTCGAATACTCCTCTCCGCTACACCATTCTGCTGTGGTATGTAGGGGACGCTCGCCTGATGGACTATCCCACACTTGGCTAAATGCGCCTGGAAAGCCTTATTAGTATATTCTGTCCCATTGTCACTTCTCAGCCGCTTAAGCTTCTTACCGGTCTGGTTCTCTACTAGAGCTTGAAACTCTTTAAACTTCTGTAGCACTTCATCCTTTGATTTCAAAATATATCCAAAAATCTTTCGGCTGAAATCATCGACAAACAATAGAAAATATCTATTACCTCCATAACTCTCCACATTGACAGGACCAGCTACATCAGTATGAACTAATTCCAGAATATCAGAAGCTCTGAAACCTTTCTTTTTTCTAGCAAACTTCTGCACGCACTGCTTCCCTTGACTGCAAGGAACACAAGGATCTTTCTTAACCCTTTTATCATAGTGTAGGCCCATGACAATCTTTTTCAAAATCTCCATTTGAGGAGCAGATAGGTGGCCCAACCTACGGTGCCACAGTTCGAAATTTTCTGAACCCTTACCTTCTAAAAAGACCGTTGCCCCATCACTATCCATATCTACGACATAAAGATCGTTTCTACGTGGTGCGCAGATTAAAGGTTTACCATCTACAAATACATTAGAATCGAAAATTTTACAATAATCTTTATCAAAAATGCAAACTTTACCTTGATCTGCAAGCTTACTTACGGACATCAAATTGGTTATTAATTCAGGAATGACTAAAGTATCATCTAATTTTATTCCCAACTTACGACCCTCATGACGCAGGCTCAGTTTCACAGGACCTTCAGAGATCGAAACTATCTTTTGATTATTTGCACATGTTATTATTTTGGAACATGATTTAGCCGGAATCAAAAGTGTGCGATTAGGCGTCATGTGAGACGTAGCGCCAGAATCAATAACCCAACTACCACTGCTACCTGGAGCAGATAAAAAAGTTAAAAAGTCCGATTTAACATTATTACTGGCCAACATATTTGCGGTCGAGTTTTTATCTTGCCGCTTGACCTTAAACTGCTTGCATTGCCACTTTTAGTGACCCTTTTTCTTACAAGAATGGCAAATAATCTCTCCTCTTCGATTCCGTCCTCCACTGCCGCTTGCAGCTGTATCAGTCACCAATGCTGAATCATCAATCTTTTGAACATCAGGGGACTGCTGGCGTTGACCCTCCTTTCGTAGCGCTGATATAATCGACTCCGTTGTTATTTTCACACCAGAATGCTCGATTGCCATCACTAATGGATTATATGAATCTGTCAAACCTGCCAACATGATGATTCCGACAAATTCGTCGTCAAGAGCTGCTCCAATGCTATGCAAGACTTGTTGAGTTGCTTGTACTTCAGTGACATATGCTTCCATATTTTGAAAACTTGACAGTTTCAAACTGAACATCTTTCTCAAAAGGGAGAGCCTCCTCATCAAACCGGCATCTGCATATGCCTTCTGCAGAGCTAACCATGTCTCACGTGCCGTCTTAGCGTTAGTTATGAGGGGGTACACGTTTTCAGCAACTAATAGGCATATTTTAGCTCGTGCTTTGGCATCTCGCTTTTTCTCAGCTTCTGTGTCTACAATAAATGTTTCTCCAACACAATCCCATAAATCATGATCTATTAGAAACATTTGAATTGCAAACGACCATGTTCCATAGTTGGATTGGCCCATCAATTTTTGTATGGTGACCGTTTCACTTTTCTGCATCTTGAGAAGAAACAAATTCTACTCACTCCCTACAAATTTAGCGTCAACAAAGCTATGGACTGGGCCCATAACCTGTTGGAAATAAAACGAAAGGGAGCTTCAGAGATATGCGCAGATATATATATTTAGTAAGATGATAAAAACATAAGGACATTTTCTTAAAACTGACAGACAACAACAGTTGCTAAGATACAATATAAGAGGTTTAACGTATGGAGATTAAAACTATTTACAACAGAATAATAGAGGAATTGCTTAGGATCTGCCGGGAATTCATAAAGTGATTCACTTTTAGCGGAATTGCTCTATGTGGCCTTTTTAAGCCTGCAGGACATGGTACCAAGTTTCATTGAAATCCGTTCAGCTTTTCGAGCGTGAAGAAGTAACAAACACAAACTTTTGACTTATAATATTAGTGTAATTATTATTATATACTTTATTGTACACCTCAATTTAACACAGGACAATTATTTATAAAAATTAGTGTACAATAGGCGGTGTGATTAGCGACCCGTATCTACTACAGACGGATGCAGGTTACGTGTGATTAAACATTCATAAATTATACACATAAACCGTCCGAAATAAATTTTCTGAATGATGGTGCCAGCTATGAAATGAATAAATAAAAATTATCGATACAGACCTACTTTACGAATATGTCGCATCCCTAATTGAGTAGCGATGAAGTTACTAGAATTTTTAGTATGTTCCTCCGGATAACGACCAAGTAGATTTAAACGTTGTGTTAATGAAAATAAGGTTGTTTATAGTTTGCATTGAAGTCATGAAATGTGGTATTGACATTAAAATCAAATATATTTAAAATTAACAAACTTTAATACTTATCGATGATACGATACGCCTCCACAAGATACATTTTATTTACTGCTTTCGTTTTTGCAGGTCCAAACCGCACAACAAGGCATAATTTCTAATATTTCGTGTATTTTAGAGACAACCAATCGCGACATAAATTTGACAGCGAATAAGCTAATGTCGCGCATCTGTGCTTAATGTTGACACGCGTGCGATATCTGAGGGGCACTTCCACTGTATTTTCTATTTCGTGGGGCTACTCGTAGATCAGTTAACTAAAGGTGAACGCAGACCTAGCCGCACTGCACGCACCGCAGTCTGCATTCGAATTCTTTATATGAAGTTATATGCAACCTCGCACACCTACCCGCGCCGCAGTCGCCGCAGTCCCTGAAACGACCGAACTCCCCAAGCCGCAGCTGATGACGTCACCCGCACGCAGCGGACGCTGCGGCTAGCGCAGCGCGGATGACGTCATTCGCATCCACGGCGCGCAGTGTTGCCAGAGTTATAATTTAGACAGAGAATCTCTGTCAACGGTTTATAATAAAATTACTTGTTCTCGTATAAATAATTACTTGCTTATTCCCTATTATAGCACCTACAGATAAAATTACACAAAAGAGCAAAATACCAATACCAAATACAGATTTTTTAAATCTTCGGTACAGATAATGCTTTCAAAAATCTGGCAACACTGCAAGTGCGATGCGTGCGGCGACGGGAACGACTGCAGCGACTGCGGCGCGGATAGATGTGCGAGGCCATTAACAAAAAGCGATAACTGCAGGGACTGTAGAGACTGCGGTGCGGCTAGGTCTGCGTTCACCTTAAGTAGACGCACAGCCCAAAGGTGTTGCCAGATTTTTGAAAGCATTATCTGTACCGAAGATTTAAAAAATCTGTATTTGGTATTGGTATTTTGCTCTTTTGTGTAATTTTATCTGTAGGTGCTATAATAGGGAATAAGCAAGTAATTATTTATACGAGAACAAGTAATTTTATTATAAACCGTTGACAGAGATTCTGTCTAAATTATAACTCTGGCAACACTGCGTGCCGTGGATGCGAATGACGTCATCCGCGCTGCGCTAGCCGCAGCGTCCGCTGCGTGCGGGTGACGTCATCAGCTGCGGCTTGGGGAGTTCGGTCGTTTCAGGGACTGCGGCGATTGCGACGCGGGTAGGTGTGTGAGGTTGCATAGAACTTCATAATTATAAAGAATTCGAATGCAAAGACTGCGGCGCGTGCGGTGCGGCTAGGTCTGCGTTCACCTTTAGAAAATGTACTATATCTCAAAAACTACTAACCTAATCTCATTCAAACCAATTTTCGTTGAAAATTTTTATTAAGATCTACAGCATATATTTTTTTAGATTTTTCACTCCATTATTATAGAAGTTTTTTTTTTTTTTATTTATTTAAAATAGGTTCGCGTTTGACCACCATCTCACCTGATGGTAAGTGATGATGTGGTCGAAGATGGAGCACGCTTACGGCTTACCTAAAAGTAACCTAAGTTAGGGGGGAGGACACATTTTTCCACTTTGGAAGCGTATATCTTTTAAACGAAAGTGGTCTTAGAAATCTCAGTGTCATTTTCAAAGATCTGTCTATAGATACCACATACGTATACTTTTAATGAAAAAAATATATTTTTAGTTTCAGTTCTATATATGGGGAGCCCCCCTTAATTTTATATATTTTTAATTTTTTTAATAAATATCGGAAAAAGGTTAACAGAATACATCTTCCTACCAAGTTTCACATGTGTAGTCCTAATAGTTTCGGAATAAAATGGCTGTGACATATGGACGGACGGACAGACAGACATAACGAAACTATAAGGGTTCCATTTTTTGCCATTCGGCTATGGCACCCTAAAAATCAATTGCCGTTCGCTATAAATCGACAAAGTCGGGATAGATTTGGCTAATGTTGGTTTGAAAATATTTGTGAAAGTCAAGGGAAAGTTTAAAAGGTAAAAATATGAAAAAAATGACAGTACGAAATTAGCCAGGTCAGCTAGTATAAAAAAATCACTTGTTATTGGACCCTCAGACTAAAGAATAGGTTTTCATTAGTCTGAGATTGGACCCGTATCTATATGTATCATCTATGATTGGACCATCGGCACCATACACCGAATGCATCCACAAAGCTGTCAAAACCACGCGAGTGTTGTTATTTTGTCAGTGTCAAAATTCTAACCTCATCTTGTGGTTGAGAGGATTGCTGTTTTATGAATTCCACGATTGAGTTTTAAACAAAAATAATGGCTAAAGTAAAAAACAAGAGAAACTCCGGCCTCGCCGACAAGGTTCACAACAAAAAGAAGACAGAAATCAATAAGAAAAAGTTGAATCCGTTCGAAGTTCATATTAACCGAGAAAAAATCAAAGTTTTGGGGAAGAAATCAAAGCATGATAGAGGATTGCCAGGTGTTTCACGAGCTAAAGCTGTACAGAAGGTAAAGTTATTATTTAAAATGGAACTAGCAATACTAGACATGCAACTTTTCAGTCATATTTATTTGCATAGAGAAATAAGATACAATGTAAGGTCGAAGAAGGTAGAATCAGGCGTTATTCCGTAAAAATAGCCAATTTTAAGGCGGAATCAACACTAGATATTTTCCTGAAGTATTAGTTTTAATGTAAGGTAGTATGGGTAAGTGTGTCAACACAGCATGGCACACACAGCAGGTGCTAGAACTGAAAATCATCATAGGGTTGTAGAGAACTATTAATATATCCAACATATGAACAAGACATGCTTTGGGAGAATGAGCTAATATTTACTGTGGGACCCAATGGAGACAAGTTGCTCAAGACAGGAAAAAATGGAAGTTACTGGAGGAAGCCTTTGTCATCACACTTAGCTGGGAGATATCATATAACATAATTGACTCAATAAAAACATTGAATCTCTCACCCAGTTGAAGGGGTTCAATAAAATAAAAATTAATATATCCATGATTTCTATTATGTGCATTTTTCTATACAATGAAAATAATCATTGGTTTTACTGAACCAATATTTTGAGTTCTTCACCAATAGAAAGCTACATTATTCATGTGAGACATTGGCTTCATTTTATGCTGAAAAACTTTCTGCGCATGGAAAGGTGCAGGTATAAGCTAGTGCCTTTCCCAGTGAGTAAAAAGGAAATTTTTTGCCTTTAGGTTTTTTCCAGTGAAAATATAGTTGAAGGGCCAGCCCGTCAACTATATTTTCTATTCATCTTTCACAACAAAAATTTATAATTTGTTTCACATTTTACCTTACCCTTAATTTACAAATAATAAATGTGAAAGTTTGTTTGTGTTTGAAAGTTAGTTAATTATGTTTTATCACAATAAACTATTGAACATATAATTATGCTTTATAGGTATACAATTAACACAATATGTCATGGGATGTCAGCCTTTTTTTTTGGGTGGGAAAATCATCAAATGACCCCTCCTGCTGTGGGTAGAGTGGAACGGTGTGTCAGACTTCTACTGACTAAAAACCCACACTGCTTCTTCAGTTGCCTTTGCGTTCCGGGGCCTCGGTATCTTGCCAGAACATTCCCGCAACCCTACCATAGGCCTATCGGGCCCCGTCAACGCTGCTGACAGGACTTTGAAGCGCGCGCGGAACACGGCGCGCCGCCCGCCTATCCGGGCCTGGTCCCCACCGGACAGTGAGCTACCCTTGCTCGCCGTCCGCAGGCCCGCATCTACGGTGGCCGGAGATCGGCTCGTGATCTCCGACGCCCGGGGTGTCTCCCGATGGGATGTCAGTCTTACAGAATTATTTTATTAAACAGAGAAAAGAGACACTGGGAACGGAAATGAAGCTAATGAACAAGACCAACGCATTCATTGACCGTCGTATCGGTGAGAAGAACAACCAGTTATCGGCTGAAGACCGCATGGTGGCCCGGTTTGCTGCGGAACGGGCTAAGCAACATAGCAAGAAGAATATTTATAACTTAGCCGATGATGAGATTTTGACTCATAGGTTTGTAGATATTTATTGTAATACTACGATTATCTGACCTAGCAAATTTTGTACCGCACTATTTATGCTACAATATTTTCTTTTATACAATTAAAGAATCATCCAATTTGTTGTTGTCCTGTGGAAGTTATACATGTTTGTACATATGTTTCGGCAATTCATTTTTATTTAGAATGTTGAAAATAAAATCTGAAGGTTTGAAGGTTTTGTAACACACTTTGTATTTGTTAAGTCATTATTTATATCTGTAACAGTGTACAATCTTATTATCTATCTAGTAAGCAGGATTTTAATCATAGGACACAGGACCTTATTCATAAAAAATTCGAAATGTATGTTTAATTTAATGATTAGGAGATTGTTTTTATCAATACTGATATTGAGAACAGTGGTAGCCCTGTGGTTACTGGAGTTCTGACTTCTAGTTTTGGTCCTATGACCAAAATACTAACAATTTTTTTAAACTGCATTTCCGTAGCTTTTCTTTGAAGTTCTCTTTTCCATTCTCCAATGCTAGGCTAATTGGACATGTACTTCAAAGTTCATATTAAATGTTTTATACTATACCTGCTCGGAAAGTGCCTTATTACTTTTTAAAAAGTTTGACAGAAAGGACATCATTCATTACTGTAGTACAAATGTGCGGGTCGCAAAAGTGTATGAGAATTCATTACTAACTGCTGTTTTTATTTTAAACTAGCTTTTGCCCGCAACTTCGTTCGCGTGGGAGGTTTTTCCCACGTAAATTCCGATCCCATGGGAATTCCGGAACAAAAATATCCTATGTCCGTCTCCTGGTTCTAAGCTACCTCCCTACCAATTTACAGCTAAATCGGTTCAGCCGTTCTTGAGTTATAAATAGTATAACTAACACGAGTTTCTTTTATATATATAGATTTGTGTGTTTGTTTTTTGTTTATGTGTAAATGTATCTGTATATGGACTTTGGTCTGAAAATAAAGTATTTTATTTATGGTAATCGGACGGGCTACCTGAAGAAGCTCGCGGTCGGACGCCCCGCCTTTTTATACCTTCGGCCGCGAGACGCGTCGAGCGCGGCGACCGATTCTCAAAAATAATCCTTATAGCATGATTCAGTATTCACGCGCGATGGCTTATTATTAGCGTATTTCATGTATAACTTTGGTGTTTCTATACCGATTTATATGATTCTTTTTTATGGAATAGTTAATAATATTATTTTTTTCAATTGGGGTGACTGAGAGTGTTGTACACGTAAGAGTAGACAAATATTATAATCAGAAAGCTTCGAACTGCTTAGCTATCGGGAGTTACACGTGTTATTGTGAGTCAACCATAAAAGATAGACATATGCTGTCGTGGGATATTTTTTATATAATTTTAAGGAGAACATTTCCGACATGAAATGATTTCTGTGTAGCTTTAACCATTAAGGTTGCACACGCGACGGAAGCTTAAAAAATGGAGTAATTTCTCCCGTTCTCCAAACATTTCCCTTCACTGCTCTGCTCCTATTGATTGTAGCGTGATGAAAAGTATACTACAACCAGCTCAGGAGTATGAAAAATAATTGTACCAAGTTTCGTTAAAATCCGTCGAGTAGTTTTTGTTTCTATGACGGTTATAAAGACAGACAGACAAACATTTTACTGATTGCATTTTTGGCATCAGTATCGATCCCTAATCATCCCCTGATAGTTATTTTGGAAATATATTTCATGTACAGAATTGACCTCTCTACAGATTTATTATACGTATTGATTTAGACCAATTCAGTATCTAACTTAAAAGTACTTATAATGCCAAAAGACAAGATACAGATTATTATTATTATTATTCTCTCTTATTTTCCTCGCAGGTATAGATAAAACACTATGTATCACTCGGAAGAAAGTGCGATTCCCAACTCGTGTGTATTAAGTACTCAAACTACACCCTCGTTGGTAATCGGTCACTTTCTCCCCTCGATGAATAATGTACTATTAACTGTTCAGTTATGTTCATTAAAAGCACGTACTTCTTTACAGAGGTCAAACACTGGAGCAGATTGAAAAGTTTGATGACCCCAGATCTGAGGATGAGGATGATGAAGATGGCAGGAAATTTGGTGGTCTGGGAGGCAAGCAATGTTGTTGCTTCTTATCTTACTAATATTGTAAAATGTGAAAGATTGTGAGGATGGATGTATAGATGTATGCATGTTTGTTACTCTTTCAATCCCGGAATTCCTATCGGGATCCCACGCGAAAGAAGTTGCAGGTAGAAGCTAGTAAGATAAAATTCAGTATGTTAACTAAGGCCGTGCGCGCACTGCCTTGCGGTGGCCGCAATTCCGGTAGTTCTACCGCACCGGTAGACTGACCGCAGTGCGCGCACTTCTATGACACTCCATACTTCACAAATTTTGCGGTACCGCAATTCCGGTAGTTCTACCGCACCGCAAAATTTGTGAAGTATGGAGTGTCATAGAAGTGCGCGTACTGCGGTCAGTCTACCGGTGCGGTAGAACTACCGGAATTGCGGCCACCGCAAGGCAGTGCGCGCACGGCCTAACAGAGGGCGTTCCCGTTAATCCCCAATAGTATAGCATCCATACATGCAAAAAAATATTACCATTCGAAAACAAAATGTTTTAATTTTTTTTTTTTAATATTCACTAAAAATGTTAAATTGATACGTAAAAGAAACACAGTAAAAGAAACAAATTAATTGTGACGTTGCCGTCCTTCAAGTACGCATGTACAGAGTGTTTCTTTTACGTATCAATTTTATTTTCGAATGGTAATATTTTTTTTTTTAGCATGTATGGATGCTATGTTATTGCGGGTTAACGGGAACGCCCTCTGTTAGTTAACATACTGTATAAGATATCATTCAAAATATATGGATAATGAATTTCAAAAAGGTACTTAATAAGCTGCTTATTGATACATGTTATTACACATTACATGATTACTTGAATGACGTTTCAATATGAACAAAATATAATAACATATAATTACTTATTTTACAATATGGCAATCTATTATATTTCTTATTATCAAGCTGTCATGACTTATCTAGAATTTATGATTGTAATATTTGTATGTCTTATTGACAAAACATGGCAGATTTCTTATTAATGTAAGACCTATCTTGCATTAATCTATGATTTGCAAAGAAATCATTCTGATTCTAAAAAAATAACCATGTTAGTATCTACATTATGTAAAAGCGAAATACCACTCATTGATTAATCACGAAATCTCAGAAAGTAGTAAGGCTCTCAAATTTTGCATGGGGGTTCCTTTTAGTACTTAGATGCTCGCTCAGACGGGATTTTGCGAAATTTTCACGGGATCAGGATTTACACGGGAAAAAACTTCCCACGCGAACGAAGTCGCGAGCAACTGCTAGTTATGTATATGAATTCGTGAAGCAAAATCTTTGTAACCATTTTACGAAAATTATGCATATGGAGTCCTATCAGATTTGGCACAGTTAACATTACTGCACACAAAATACTCATGTGTACCAAGCCTCCCAATTTCCTATTAGCCCACACAAATGATATTTCAATGATTAACCACCAAACTTATTAGACAACGCGCAATGTATATTAATCATAGTAGTTAGTTGTTTTTACTGCCCTCGTTTTTTGAGCAGATCTTGAAATTAAAATAAAGAAATAAGCATCTGTATTTCTCTGCTTGTAGATGTGTTTTTTTTTTCTTAGCTACCCATTATTCATAGCTTATCATGAAATAATGCAAATCAAGTCTTTTTTAGTATAACTCGACTGATTTAATTATGTTCTCCCATTCCACAGATGATTTTGTAGCAGAAGGACATTTTGGTGGTGGAATGCTTTCCAAAACCGATGCAAAAGACGGCGCGAAATCCCACAAAGACCTCATAGAACAACTCATAGCTGAATCTAAGAAGAGAAAAGCAGAGAAACAGAAGGAAAAAGAACAAACGCTAGACTTAACAGAGAAATTGGATACGGAATGGAAAGATCTCCAACCAGTGGTTTTTAAGAAGATGAGAATAGAAGAAAAAGAGCCATCTGCTATTGAGAAGCTGTTGAGTCAAGGGGAGAAGAAGAATATGGATTATGATAAGATGATGAGGGAACTGAAGTTTGAGAAGAGAGGCACGGTAAGTTAAAGGAGATTGTGCAGCCTAACCTTCAAGCGAGCGCGCATTAGTTTGTAACGGCAACGGGCGCGCGTAACCTAAACGACCTATGGAATTAAATCAGTCAAATTTTCAATCTCTTAGTCTTCTAGTATTTCCGTAAATATGACACTATCAGGTACCACTAAAATACTAGAAACTACTACTAAAGACTACTATTAAAGACTTAATTCGATATAATTTTATGTTATTTCAAAACATAATATCTTGCGTTGAGCGTCGCGCTGCTGAGACACGAACTTACTTTATGGAAAAACTAGCACTTAGCCCGCAACTTTATCCGCGTGGATTTAATTACGAAATCGATAAATCGATTGATAAAGATTTGTCTTGGGGTCCCCAGTTGCAAGAAGTGAGCCGCAAACTGTTTGCCTCTGTGGGGTCTTTACGCAGATTACGCAATTTCCTGCCGACTGCCACTAAAACTGCGCTTGCTCAATCTCTTCTTCACCCTATTCTTGACTATGCTGATGCAAGTTATCCAGATCTAACTGAAGTGCAACTAGATAAGCTTGAGCGACTCCAAAATTTTTGTATCATATTCATATTTGGTTTGCGCTAATATGAACATGTTTCTGAGTTTCGCATTAAACTCAAGTGGCTGCCTATCCGCCTTTGCCGGAATTCACATATTTTATCATTACTTTACAGTATTCTACGACTCCCTTTTATCTAAAAGAACGTTTTAAGTTCCTTCATGACACACATGTTAGAGATTTGAGATCATCAGAGAATTTGAGACTTTTGATGCCTACACATTCCACAAAATTTTACGACCAGTCGTTTATGGTGCAGGCTATTCGGTTGTCAATAAGACAAGCTCAGTCACTCGCTGTTTTTAAAAGCTCTGTTGCCAATAATTATTTTCAAACTTATGATTATTCCTTTGTTTTTTTCCACACGATGTTAAAGAAAACATTATATACTTATTTAGTTATTTTTCATCACACTTGCACGTAAACAGTATCTAAACATACAGGTTAACTTGGCCGTAATGCCCCATATAAAACCCTCGGGCTTTCTTTTTGTCATGAAACCCAAGGTCGGTAAGTAATTTTTTTTTGAATTTATAGCATAGCACATAGATCATGCAAGTTCAAGCAAGGAGTTTACACGCAATTGAAAAATTTTCTTAAAATGTTATCTAAACAGGAATGTCATTGCAATCTTGCTACATGTTACTTAAATACTCAACTAATGTTCTTAATAATCGATTTTAATACTTTTTTTTAACGTTTCTGAACGAAACATTTGTACAATCTGTGGTGAGGGCATAAAGCCCGCATCCGCGTAATAATAGTTGTGCTGACCTGTGTATTAAAGCTATAATTCATAATTATTTACGTTTTGTATTTGAAGATAAGTAAAAAAGTTATAAAAAATGTCGTCGTCGTCGTCCGATGAGTGTGATTTAAATGCAACACCGCCAGATATTATCCATGCAGCAAAAACAATTAATGATGTACAGTGACTATAAATTTTAATAAATAAGTTTTTTCTGCCCTATAATTTTATTTATTTACTCGCAAATGTGATGAAAAACATTGTATGTTTCACGGGCGGTACGGGAATTACGAACCTCGACTCAAAAAGCCCTCAGTCTCCGACTTCGGACTTCTACTAGAGCCTCGATCGTAATTCCTTACTTACCGCCCTTAATACACAATGTACTATTATGTACTTATGTATTGTATTTATATATATATATATATTTGTATATTTTTATTAGATTTTCCATTTTGATGAATATTTGTACAGTAGTACACTAATATAGCCCTCCCCATTTCAATTAAAGCTCATAAAGTCTTTTCAAAGGTTGTCTGGAAGATATCGCTCTCAGCGATAAGACCGTCATTGTAACCAATTTTCAACCGACGACAAAAAGAGGAGGTTATCAATTCGACGCGTATATATATATATATATATATATATTTTTTTTTTTTTATGTATGATCATCGAGTACTCGAAGACGGCTGAACCGATTTGGAAAATTCTTGTTTTGTTCGAATGGGTATACTTCGAAATTGGTACCACTATCACCAAAGTCAGGATCTGATGATGGGATCCTGGAGAAATCGAGGGAACTCTTCAAATATTATAGGCACACCTATGGCGTTTTGGGTATTTCTTATAGTAACTTGTGCAGTTGCTCTCAAAAAGTACCATTTGGGGAAGTGGAACTGATGATGAAGACCACAGATGGCCGCCGAAACTACTCAATAATAAGTATTAAGTGGATTGCGATTCGATTACTTGAATATGGATGTTAATCACTTTATGCTCGTCACAATGCATATGGTGATGTAGAGCTGATGGTGAAGTACCAGGAGAACTGCTCAACAATTAACGGCCCAGCATTGGGAAAAGCAATATTTTGTAAAAGGTTATAAGTAGTTGACATTTAGGCTCTTGTAACTAGGTAAATTAAAAATCATCCAACTAAAAAGAGTGAAAAAAAAACATTTTAACAAAAAATTAAACCGACTCCCAAAAAACACTGCAAAGTGAAAAATAACTTTAATTTCGGAAGTCGGTGCCAAAAACGAAAAAACAAAACTAAAGACACCGACTACCGAAATTAAAGTTATTTTTCACTTTGCAGTGTTTTTTGGGAGTCGGTTTAATTTTTTGTTAAAAAGTTTTTATTTACAACTAGTATTCACGCGGGGCTTCGCTCCCGTGGATTCTATCACGGTAAAAACATAACTCTCCTTTTTTGCAGTCGCGTAAAAAGTAGCCTATAACCTTCCTCAAGCTACTTCCATACCAAATTGCATCCAAATCCACCCAGTACTTTCGAAGATTAGCGCGTTCAAGCAAACAAACAAACAAACAAACTTTTCCGCTTTGTAATATTAGTATAGATATAGTTATTTAAGTGTGATTCAACTATTGGTGTACAATAAAGTATATTTTATCTATCTATCTACCAATTAATTTTTTAAAGACTTGAATTTTAGTTCTGGAGATGGGGTAATCTCTACATACAAACTTATATACTTACAAATTAATTTAACCACCTCTTTATAATATTTTAGTATCGATGAAAAAGGAAGTGGGCTTTTGTTTCTTTTTATAAAGAGAACACTAGCAATGTGATTGTGGACGGAATTCATTACTAGCAATCTTGTTAACCCCACCAACTAAGCTAAATATGCTTGTGTCTGGAGTGGATTCACGGCAATTGTGTAATGGGTGGGGTTCGAACCCGCGTCCTTTCGATCACAAGTCCGACACCTTAACCGTTTAGTATTGGTGACATATATTTATTTTATAAGATTGTCTCTAAAGTGTACAATAGTACCCGACTAATATGGCTTACCGATGTATCTGCGTAGACAACGAATTTTCAAAGCGCGGGAAATGCTATTGACCAATCGGCACGCTCCGCGCTCCTCCATTGGTCGGCAGCTGCCGCCATGTTAGCTCGTCACGCGTGAGTGACACGGAACTAACAGCTGCAGTGTATTATGAACCTTATAGTAGTGATCTAAAGTTGATTGTCAGTTAAGCATTCTTTCGTTAATCTTTGGGGCCATACTTTCTTTTCTGCGCGAATGAAGATGTACGACGCGCCATATCAGTTGGGTACCACTGTACCACTGTCTGTTTTCCGCTCATTTCACATTAATCACGCAACGGATTTTGATAAGGTTTTCATTAATAGAAAGAGCGATAGCATAGGGAGATATATAAAGCCGGGGCAGGTAGCTAGTTAAACATGAACTCTAAAAGCATTGAGTACAGTATCAATATTCGTTGAAGGCTGTACGAGAAAAAATTATATGTTACCTCTGAAAATACTATGACTGGACTTAAAAATACGGTTCTTCATACTAAAGTACGTAACCTTTTTATTACAGCCTTCAGATGGCCTGAAGAATGATGAAAAACAGAAAAAGGAAGAGATGGCGCGATTGGAACAGCTGGAGAAGGAAAGAGATATGAGAATGATTGGCGATGAAGAGAGAATTGCAGCCAAAGCTAAGCCAGCCCCAGGGAAACATAGGTAATATATGTTTTACTTGATAAAGCTTATTCAGTAAATCTGGCACTGGTCTAACCAAGGGGTATAGTGTACAACCCAACTACTGGGTTATGATCACAGAACAGATAAGAGGTTAGAAAGGAAATAGTTCCTGATTTGTATGTGAACGCGTGTCGCCGCTTATCTCCCACTCTTTAGCTCCACTACAAGCAAGAGGCCCGTTACGTATAGAATAGAATAGAATAGAATTTATTTATTTTTTCTCACCACAAATTAATACATTAGATAATTGACATAAGGTACAGACAAGTTAAACATAATTTGTGGGAGACTGGTGCCTAAACTAAGTTTTTTCCAAAACCTGTAAGTCAGGTCACCAGGCCCCCAAATTGGATTTTTTACAAACCTAGAGACGAGTTCATTCTAAAAAAAGAGTCCAATTTACAGTAGTAATTAAGTAACTTAATTTAAATAATTTATCATTCAAACAATTTAATTTAATAATGCAGGTAAGAAGATAAAAAAAATCATTTAATATATGTTATAATAAATAGTAGGTATATATAGGAACATGCTAGTGTGTTATGTGTGTTTGTGTTCGGGTGTAAGGCATGGTGTGTGTGAGATGTGTGGTTCGTAATGATTTTAAGATGCGCTTTTGAACAGATCTTCAATTTGGGCATAGTCTAGGCTAAGAAGCCATTCTGTTAATATTTTTTTTAAATTTGTTTTGTTTACAGTGTGGATTAAGACTAAATTATTCAGTTTGTTGTAAAGAAAGGGGCCTAGGAAAGCAAAGAAATTACGAGCAAATTTGGTTTTAACTGATTTAGTTTGGCATACATCCCTTCTTCTGTTTCTTAATTCATTGTTATGGGAAGAATCAATGAAAGAAATGAGAGAGCGTTGTTTTAAAGTATCATTAAGAATAAAAAGCTGACGAACTGACAGGACTTTAGCGGTTTTATACAGTTCTATTGTAGGGAAACGGAAAGGAAGAAATAGCGCGACTTTAAGGACTGCCCTTTGAGCCCTTTCAAGGATGATTAGGTTGGTTTTATACGTGCCACCCCATGAAGTGATACAATACGTTAAGAGTGATTGACACAAGGCGCTGTAGATGGATAGTAGTTGCTTAGGGTTCAGGACGGCTCGAAGAGTTTTGATTACAAAAATAAATTTCCGTATTCGGCTTGAGAGACAACGAATGCGTGTGGCAAAGTTCAATTTGGAATCCAAAGTAACGCCTAGGTATTTGATGGTGTCTGCTTCTTGTAGTTTTGGACAGTTACAATCACTGATATGAGGCGATGGACAGGTATGAGCGAGAATGGAATGTGTTTGAAGCGATGATTGGCGGCGGCTTTTTAAGGTAAAAGTTATGAACTTAGTTTTCTCAGTGTTTAAGGTGAGAATATTAGTTCGGAGCCATTCGTTGACAATATTGAACCCGGCCTGAGCGCAAACAAAAACATCTCTCCATGAGTCTGCATTGAAAAGAATAGCAGTATGATCTGCAAAGGTTATGATGCGTCCGTTTTGAAGGTTAAGATTACAGAGGTCGTTTATATAGACCAGAAAAAGCGTGGGCCCAAGAATACTTCCCTGGGGAACTCCAAAGGTAATGGGAAGACTGTCACTTATGTGGTTATCAATTCTAACATATTGCATGCGGTCAGTTAAGTAATCTTTAAAAAGTGACAACTGATTTCCTCGAATGCCTAGGTTCTCAAGTTTATCCAACAAAATGTGTAATTTATTTGTAGGCGAATAACGCAAACAAATAAATTACACACAATTCAATCGAGAGCTTGCTACTGGTTGTAACTTACTGTCGATAAACATGCGCCGTGCATCACGGCCAATCAGGGCTAAGGACGAAACGTCAATAGTTGAAGTGTGGAGGACGCAACGCATGCAGTACATTGTAAGCGGACTTGGTCATTGCGTTGATTAAGCGAGTATACATCGGGCAATGTATATTTTTTGTAACTTGTTGCAATAATGTTGTTAATGTTCGGAATTTCATAGCGATCAGAATATTTTTTATGCTATTTACAAATAAAATTGTAATTAAATGTTATTTTCGACTTACCTATGGGGAAAGATATACCTCCTCGCTCCTATACTTGCGCTCTGACTTTTTGTTTTACAAGTTATAATTGCACAACACGGTATTTTAAAGCAGAGCTCTGTGTTCCGAAGTAATCCGAAGCTCACTAAACGCGGTGAATGAATTAATCGGTCGAGCTATGATTTTAGAATCATAAATGTGGGGCGTTCGCCACGCCCACATTACCATTCCAACCTTATTCATCTATTCCGTGGTTATGAAGGTCAGATAGGCAGTGACTCCATATAAAACACTAATACTCAGCTGCGTCCATTTAGACTGGAAGCCGACCTCGATATAGTTGGGAAAAGGCTAAGCAGGTGATGACTCGATAAAGAAAGAAAGAAAAAAAACGTTATTTGGCACATGCCACAAAGCACACAACACAAAGTATACAAAAGGAAAGAAACCAAATATTAAAAAAAGAAATTAAATACAATTTAAGTACATATTTGCATAAAGCTTATTTTCAATGCGAGAAAACTGTAGACTCTTAGATTCTTTTCTGTTTAGTAATTATATGGTACTGTATTAATTGGTCTATACTGTCCTATCGTAGTTATAAAAATTGTATTATGGAAGTGTTGTGAAAATCAATTATGGTTCTTCCCCAGAGGAAACGATCAATTCCAACTGTGTACTACCTTCTAACGTTTTATAAGTTTTGTAAACTAGCAATGTGGGTTGAATTTACATTACTAACAATCTTGTTAACCCCTCCAACTAAGCTAAATATGCTTGTGTCTGGAGTGGGTTCACGATAATAGTGTATTGCGTTTAGTTCGAACCCGCGACCTCTCGTTCACCAAGCCAGCCTTAGTCAATAGGCTATTGACGCTTCGATTTTGAATATTATTTAGCCACGAGTTTCTCAAAAATCGATTGTCTTTATTTGCATAATTAATTGCATACTCATTATGCAATTAATTTATTAATGTGTGTATTTGTCAGTACTTAAGGTCTCAATCAATTCTTATTATTTCAGATCAGCAGAAGACTTAGATGATAACTTTGAATTGGAAGATGAACACGATTTCATGCTCGCCTACGATAAAGATGGTAAACCGTTGGTACCCGAAAATGTACTGAAAGACTACTCTGGTAAGCTTTGCTTTTACTTTTCTTTACTTTATTTTAACCCCTCCAACTAAGCTAAATAAGCTTGTGTCTGGAGTAGATTCACGGCAATAGTGTAATATGTGAGGTTTTAACTTCTAAACTTAAATCTATAGACAAAAAAATGGTATTCAAATTACAGTAAATAAGTTGCTGGTCTTGACCGGCAGTGGCGTACTTAGCAAGGACAAAGTGGGCCCCGGCTCACGGCCTCCACTTCAAGGGACCTCACGAGGCCTCTTTTAAAGCGATTCCTTTTGACTATCACTGATGATTAACAGTAAAACCTTGTTTTCAAAGCTATACTTGCTTTTCAATATTCTCCTACGGCATATTTCTATTTAATCACTATCACGAATGAGTGTGAGCGAAAGAAAAGGGAATACGCTGATGCGACTCTACCCACGTCCACGATACACCACTATTGACATGTTGACAAGCATTATTCACTTCTAATCTAATATTATAGGCATATATTGTACAAATACCGAAGTCTTCGCTCTTTCCCGGTGCCCTCCCCTTTTCATAATCTACAATACCTAAATGTTCTCATTTCAGTTCCAAATGCAAAACCTAAGTTTGAAGATGGAATATCAGATACATCTGATGAAGAAGACGAAGGTGATGACAGTAGTGATGACCAAGAAAATGAAGCTGAATCAAATGACGATAGCGAAGCAGATACTAAGAAAACAAAATTGAAAGAAAAATCTAAAATCAAACTGGTTTCAAACAACAAAGACGATGACTCTAATTCTGAAGAAAGCGATGACAGTATTAAAGAAAGTAAAACAAAAGATAAGGGAAAAATTAAATTAATTTCTAATAAAAATGTTTATGGTTCCGATTCTGACGAATCTAGTGATGACGACAACGATGATACACAACCAGTTTTAAAACAAAAACCTAAGGAAAAACCTAAACCTTTAGAAAAAGCAGTAGAAAAGAAACCTAAGAATGAAAAATACGATAACACAATTCTTTTCCAAAACTCCAAGGATGAAGAATCGGGCGAAGAAGATGATGAAGGCAGTGAAGAAGAGAGTGAAAGTGGCGAAGAGGATGATAGAAATGGGCATGAAGTAGACTTAAATGATTTAAACGATCTAAAGCAGTCAGATGTTGAAAGTGATGAAGATGGAGTACCAGAGGATGTTGAAAAAATTGGAGCATTCTTCGATCTTAAGGCTGCAGAGGGAGATAAATTAAAGGTAAGTTAGGCTAGATTGTATTTAGTCATAAATTAGTGATGGTTTGAAGCAACATTAGATATATATATTCTCGTTATTGTAGACCATAACAGAATTAAACAAGGACTTTAAAACTATAATAGGCGGTCTTATCGCTAAAGGTGATCTTTTACAGACAACCTTTGGATGGATTTGACACAACTGGCGAAAATAAATACGCGGGTAGTCCGTGGTGTACTATACACTTATATGCAATACATAAGTAATAAACTACATACTTAATACACATACACAGTAAGAAAAGCTCAATTATATTCTAACGAAAATATTTAGTTCCTCTCCCATAAAAGGTCTAAATGTAAGTCAAAAATGTAAGTAAAATGTACCATACACAAATTGTTGTTTATTGTTGATAAACTCGCGTTTGAACACCATCTTATCTGATGGTAAGCGATGTTGTGTTTGAAAATGAAGCACGCTTGCCTAGAAGTAACCCATTCATTCTTGACTTAAAGACTCCCAGGTTATACAGTCGTGGTCAACTAATTAGGGACATGCAAGATAGTGAAGAACAATAACCGGTTATGTACATACAAATATAAAACCCTATTGATTTCTCAGTAACTATTATTTGCATAATTTGGTCCGATTATTATGCTTTAAATGGCTGTAAATAAAAGAATAAATAAATAGAAAAAAGTATTTAATATCAAAGCTTGAACATGTATTCAATTTTAAGGTATAATTCTGTAGCTGGACATTTAATTAAGGACAGTAAACTATAATGAAAAATAGAGTTAAACAAAACTAATAATCTGCAGTATTATAATATCTTTAACAGCTCCATTTTATTTCGTGTAAAATCAGTACCCAGTAGCAAAACCTTTGTTAGTAATTACCGCTTGACACCGATGTGGCATAGACATTATCAGTTTCTGGCATGTTTCGACAGGAATGTTTGCCCATGCCTCACAAAAAGCTTCATTAAGTTCATCTAAAGTTGTGGTACGATAAGTGGCTACTTTTTTCTTGATTTCGTGCCAAAGGTGCTCGATTGGGTTAAGGTCCGGGCTATTTGCTGGCCAATCTAGCACCGATACTGACTGACTGGTAAGAAACGACTTGACTGAACGGGCGGTATGTTTCGGGTCGTTATCATGCTGAAACGTCCATATAATAGGGAGATGCTCCTCAGCATAGGGAAGCATCGTTTCCTCCAATATTGCCTTGTATTGATGTTGGTCTAAGTTACCCTGAACTTTCCTCACAGGTCCCACTCCACGTCCAGAAAATGAACCCCACATTTTAATGTTTCCACCGCCATGTTTCACCTGCTTTTTTGTGAATCTTGGATTCATTTCCGCTTTTACTGGACGCCGTACGTATTGCCTTCCATCTGAAGAAATCAAATTAACCTTGGTCTCGTCAGAGAATAATACATGTTGCCATTGGGCGTAGGTCCAATGTCCATATTTACGTGCAAACGCCAAACGAGCATTTCTATGTTCTGTCTTCAACAACGGTACTTTGCGAGCCACTCTTCCGAACAACCCTGCTTCTACCAGACGTCGTCGAACGGTCCTCGCTGAGACACCAGCTCTTTCGTTTGTCCCAAACACTTCGTGTTTCATTAAAATAGAGCCTAGAAACGGATCTTTCTTAGCTAACCTGGCTATCATTCTATCTTCTTGCGGAGTTGTTTTTCTCGATCATTTTGTTCTGGGCACATTTAAATCTGTGTTATTGCGTCTGACATGTTGCACTGCATTGTATACCATAGTTTTTGAACAATTTAAATGTTCTGCTATCCTTCGGTATGGCCAACCATGCTCGACAACAAACTTCATGATAATTTTTCGTAGTGTTGGATCGCAACTTTTATTTTTACCCATTTTTCTTCAAAATATTTTTCAAAACTTAAAATAAATATCGGGATTGCCGCCAAAACTACCACGAAACAATAAGAGAAGAAGTAAACAAGTATTGAGATTCAAATTTTGAAAATAGAACGCAATATCTCAGTGTCCCTAATTAAATGGCCAGCCAGCATTATTTGAACAAATAGCACTACGATAATCTATCAGCTATACTGTAAAGAGGTTTAATGTTTAATAAGTTGTTATTGTTTGTATAATCGGGTACATAAATGACTAATTATACTTACATGTAAGAGATATGGAATATGGTTTAGACTCGTTGGAAAATAAAAAATAAATTCACAATTCGGTTTAACCAAAGAGTGTCCCTAATTAGTTGACCACGACTGTATATACAAATATAAACACTTTATGATTTTTTACATGGACGATCCTTATACAAGAAATAGGTTTTAAAGTGTTTTGTATGTATGTCTTTGCCAGTTGATTCTACATAGCTATTCTCCAAAACAGGTAGACTGAAATTTATATGACTTTTATTAGGAGATAGCCATTTTTTTAAGGACTATCATAGACATAACTTAACGCCAAGCAAAAATATATACCATAAAATTGTCAAAAGAGTTGGTAGACATTTTTGCTGTTTCATGTGTTTGTATAGAACGAAGTCTCGAGCAAGAACTGGAATAGAATCTAAGGCAAAATAATAAATAATTCAGCCGTTACGTTCACACTGCCGTAATCCACCACGTGGCCACAGTGTGGGTTGGAGGCTGGAATTTTTTACAGCCGGTTTTCTCACGATATGTGTAATTTAAATTACATAAAGTAATGTGGCTAACTGGTTTCAAACCTACGACCTGTAATTCGCAAGTCGGGCTCATAACCACCGGGCCACCACTGATCTAACAGATAAACTTTTTTTCAGGAATTACTAACAGGGAAGACTCCAGCCCAACAATCAAGTGCCTTACAAAGCCTTATCAAAAGTTACGATCCAAGTCTAGCAGTAAATAACAAAGATAAACTTAGCAAATTGTTCGCATATATGCTTCAATATATTAACGATATATTTACAGACTTAAAAGAAGAAAGCGATATAATCAAAGCATTTTTAATCTTCGATAGACTAGCTCCACATTTCTATGATTTAGCTCAAACGAATAAGGTATCAACTAAAAAGTATATAGTAGAAGTATTGCAAGAAAAATATGGGAATTTTAAAAAGAGGCAAAAACGTGTCCCTGATATGGATACGTTGATATTTTTTAAATTAATATCTTTGTTATATCCGACTTCAGATTTTCGACATCCCGTCACAACGCCAGCATTGATTTTTATGTCGGAAATTCTAACTTACTGTAGATTTAATGACGCTTATTCTTTATCAAGAGGCTTGTTTATAACTACTCTTATTTTAGAATACACAATCTTATCAAAAAGATTAGTTCCTTCCGCCATTAATTTTCTAAGAGGAATTCTATATTTAAGCGCAAACACTACAATTTTAAATCCAATACAAGTCGTCCCGCCATTTAGGTTACATAAAGACTCCAAAATTTTGAATTTAGAAGAAGACTGTTCCAAAATGGACGTCGGTAGCAAGATGGTCGCTCGTGATTTGACGCTGTCAGAAATAAATGATGATTTCAAAATCCGTTGTTTGTTATCTAGTATGGGGATTATGAAAGAGTTTTTCGATTATTTCAATGATATTGAAGCCCAGGTTTATTTATTTGAGCCTCATTTGAAGTTAATAGGTAGGGTAGACTTGGATATATATCCTGCGAAGGTGGCTAATAGAGTGAATCAGATCGTAAAGTACATGAAGGCCGGTTTGGAAGTGAAGACATTTACTCCTCTAAGTAGAGAGAAAAAGAGGCCGAAAGCTTTGAGGCTGTATGAACCAGATATACAGGAAGTGTGAGTATAAACTTTATTATTCTTTTTTGTATGTTCATAATAATTTGTTACTACATCTTGATGCAATAGTGTTTTTTATAAATTGATCTATACTTCCTTAATATATTTATACTTAAGTAATTGTTATACAGTATGTTAACTAACAGAGGGCGTTGCCGCTAACCCGCAATAGTATAGCATCCATACATGCTGAAAAAAATATTACCATTCGAAAACAAAATGTTTTTTTTCAGTATTAAAATATTTACTGAAAATGTTAAATTGATACGTAAAAGAAACACTCTGTACACGCGTACGCATTCATAAATAAATTGCGACGTTGCCGTCCTTCAAGTACGCGTGTACAGAGTGTTTCTTTTACGTTTCAATTTAACATTTTTAGTGTATAGTGTATATCTTAGACGGTTATTACGGGTTGTCAAATGCTAGAAATGTAGTCATGTAAATCAATAGTAGTCAGCTGCATTCGGTTAGACCTGGTAGCTGACCCCAAAGAGTACTCGTCTTTTTGCAACTTCTAACTAAAATATAATTCTAAATAACACTGAAAGTAGATATTTCTTTATGTGAACGTCTTGGTTTGAGATGAGTATCAACTCAGTAATCATACTTGAACCCTATTTTGAAGCGCCAATAACCTAATGGATAAGGTGTTGGACTTGTGATCGAGAGGTCACGAGTTCGAACCCCACCCATTGCACTATTTCCGTGAACCCACTCCAGACACAAGCATATTTAGCTTATTTGGAGGGGTTAACAAGATTGCTAGTAATGTAAATTCTACCCACATTGCTAGTATCTTTAAAAAAAGAAAGATTTTCACATTGTCCTTATCTAACCAAGAGGTTCAGGCTTGTTCCGTAAATAAAATTTAATTTCCTTTTCTCCACTCACAGATTTACAGGCAGCAAGAGTGCCAAATTGTCCCGCGAACAAGCAGAGTCGCAGCGATTGAAGACCAAGTATAAGAAAGAGATGAAGGGAGCTCTCCGAGAGATCAGGAGAGATAAGTCCTTCATAGGCTCCGTCAAGATCCGACAGAAGATTCATAGGTAAGTTGATTTATTAAAACTTTATGCAACGCAAAATGTACAAAGGCTTACTTAATGCCATAGGCATTCTGTACCAGTCAACCATGGATGGTAGAGAGATAATATGGCTGGTGCATAAAAAAAAGAAAACTAAGTTCATAATATATTCAAAGTAAAAGTTTTATTGCAAGGATATAATATATACCTATATCACTAAAATAAACTTACATACATATTAATTTATCATAATACATACCAATATATATAATACTAGCTTTTGCCCGCGACTTCGTTCGCGTGGGAGGTTTTTTCCGTGTTCCCATGGGAATTCCGGGATAAAAAATATTTTATGTCCCTCTCCTGGTTCTAAGCTACCTCCCTACCAATTTTCAGCCAAATCGGTTCAGCCGTTCTTAAGTTATAAGTAGTGTAACCACGGAATAGAAAATACAGTGGAAGTGCCCCTCAGATATCGCACGCGTGTCAACATTAAGCACAGATGCGCGACATTAGCTTATTCGCCGTTAAATTCATGTCGCGATTGGTTGTCTCTAAAATACACGAAATATTAGAAATTATGCCTTGTTGTGCGGTTTGGACCTGCAAAAACGAAAGCAGTAAATAAAATATATCTTGTGGAGGCGCATCGTATCATCGATAAGTATTAAAGTTTGTTAATTTTAAATATATTTGATTTTAATGTCAATACCACATTTCATGACTTCAATGCAAACTATAAACAACCTTATTTTCATTAACACAACGTTTAAATCTACTTGGTCGTTATCCGGAGGAACATACTAAAAATTCTAGTAACTTCGACGCTACTCAATTAGGGATGCGACATATTCGTAAAGTAGGTCTGTATCGATAATTTTTATTTATTCATTTCTTAGCTGGCACCATCATTCAGAAAATTTATTTCGGACGGTTTATGTGTATAATTTATGAATGTTTAACCACACGTAACCTGCATCCGTCTGTAGTAGATACGGGTCGCTAATCACACCGCCTATTGTACACTAATTTTTATAAATAATTGTCCTGTGTTAAATTGAGGTGTACAATAAAGTATATAATAATAATTACACTAATATTATAAGTCAAAAGTTTGTGTTTGTTACTTCTTCACGCTCGAAAAGCTGAACGGATTTCAATGAAACTTGGTACCATGTCCTGGAATAGAACATATGATTTTTTCCTGAGGTTCCCTTGGGATAATTTTCTACTTTCACGCGGGCGAAGCCGCTGGTAGTTAATAAATATAACATCACATAATGTAAAACCGTAACATATCAATTTCTGGATATTGACCTCATAAAAGTAAAAAAGTAATTTAAATATTTCAGTTTTCTCCAAGATCCTTTTATTAAGGAAAATGGATGTTTATTGGGTCGTCAATATTCCAAAACATAATCTATCATCAGTTAGGGGAATTTCTTACGTCTAATCATATTACCGACTTAATGAAAGCCATCACGGCAAAATATATTAATATACGCTTTCATCATCTATTAAAATTAAACATAAAACTATCAAAACGGCAATTATTAAACAAATAACTATGTATAATTTCAAGGTCAATAAATATTTTTAATACTATCTATTAACATTTCATTGAACACTAGCTTGTGCCAGCGGCTTCGCCCGCATGAAATTAATATTTTGTTATATGATTTATAGCCTATCTATAGCATTCAAGAATAATGCAGCTACATATTAGGGAAAGAATTTTCAGAATCGGTTCAGTAGTTTCAGAGATTACACCTACATACAAACTTACAAATTTTACCTCTTTAATATTAAAATAGATTAAATTTTTTTGAAGATGATCAACCTTTTTCCATTACTGACCATTTGTATGATGTCGATAAATTATTACATTGCTCACACGAATAAAATACGTAACATCGATATTAAAATATCGATATTTGTCTACATCTCTATCTGAGTAGCAAAAGACATTACATGTGCATGCAAATATGACATCTATTTCAAAGTACTTAGCGTTCCGAATAGAATAAATTGGTTACAGTGCCATCTAGCGTTGAGTAGCTGAACTCGATGTAAATTGTTCGATTTATGTTTTTTAAACGATAAACGCCTTTATTGATTATGTCATGTCAAATAATAACAACTTTCGGTCGTTGTAATAAGACTCAATATTTTTGACAGCATTAAGAAGATGATTTGTTAAAGTTGCGTTTCAACTTTGTAGCCAATTATATTACTGTTTTTTATGTGTGTAATTGACATTTTGGTTTTGCAAATGTGTGAGTTTGGCGACACTGGTTCTCGTTTTGAAAGAGTGTAGGGGCACTTCTACTTAATTTTTTTTTCTGTGAGTGTAACTAACACGACTTTCTTTTATTATATTATAATATAATATATATATTAATAAAAACTTATACAAAGGGGGTTATGAAAATTCTGCTTCCACTATTTGTTGATCTGCAAATCGAGAATCAGTTTTTTACTGTTTTGTCTGCTCTTGAGCTCGAACATGACTGATGGTAAGCGATAGATGAGGTCTACGATGGAACGGACGAGCCAAGAAGATGCCTGTTCACTCTTGCTTTAAAGGCTGACGGGTCATATGTTTTAGGGAACACAGAAACCGGAGAAGCGCTTAGTACAACGAGACTATATCGACCAAGTGTGGATGGTATCCTGCAGTATGTCTCGTTGACCGGTAGTGCAAGCGAGATGGAGGGATCAGGTCGTGGAGTCCCTTCGCACACTCTCCGATGTCCAATCTGTAGAAGACTAGTTGATTATTTATGCATGCCCAATGAGTTGTGGGCTAAAATAACCATAATAATAATAATAATATTTCTGAAGCCTTGACACAGCAGTCAGCACAGAAGTCGTCTTGAAAGACCTCGTAAAAGATGGAAAGACGAGTTGGACTAAACTAACGACCACTATTCCACTTAGGCCCCTTTAGGTTTTTAAGCTAACATGGTCACCGTATCATTAGAACTTAGAACGGAATATTTACCATGTGTATTTATTGTTGAGTTTCGGATATTTCGGCACTGTTGCAAGCGCCATGATCACGTATGAACTGAAGTATTTGCGGGTGGACGTTTATGAGCAGACGAATCGGTCTACTCTCTTTCTCGTTCGTGTGAACTCGAAACAATAAATACACATGGTAAATGTTCCGTTTTAAGTTCTAATGATACTTAGGCCCTGTATAGAAAAATTTGAAAGTCATGGGGAGAGGCCTTTGCCCAGCTGTGGGATGATGCAGGCTACCACAATTAGTTAACTTATACCCTATCATCAACAAAAAGGCACCAGCCAGGCCTTATAGTAAACAAACTCCATCTTCGACCACAGATGGTGGTCAAACGCGAGCCTATTCTGAATAATGAAAAAAAAAAACAGTAGTTTATACGGAAAGGGCACCCCCTGAGGGGTACGGACCTCGGCTTAGGGCGTCGCAGGGGGAGGGCAGCTAGGAACAGGCTGGATCGGACAAGCTTTGTTGATTTGATCTGAGTATCTCTCTCTCTATATCTTATCTGATCTTTACATAGACTGAGTGCTTCCCAGTTCCACAAGGTTTCTATATTTTTGTTCCGGATGAGCCCACTCTTAATCTCGATCTCGCGATAGATGAGGTCTACGATGGAACGAGCGAGCCCAGAAAACGCCGGTTCACCCTTGCTTTAAAATTAAAAGCCCTTGTTTATTATGCCATGTTTTATATACACCCTGCGGTGAATACACTCGTAGCGCGAATATGGACTATATGCTTAATGAAATAAGATTCAAATTCATATGTAAACTATCTTTGAACACACACTAACATACTCTTTCTCTTTCCAGTGACAATATTCGAAGAGAGAAAGTGAAACAGATCTACAAGGACGCATCAATACAACAAGGAGAGTTGAACAAAATGAAACGCATGAAGTGATACCACATGTATATTTGTTAAAAACATTAATAAAATTGTACAATATTGGTCTTATTCTAGTCTTTGTTTTAACTTTATTTACTTTGGTCTTAGTTTATGTGCGTACGGTGGCCAGCATCAACCTACACCAATCTGTCAAAATTATTTTTTAATAGATTTACAACTAATCGATTTCGAACTTCGAGTTTCCGATGTTGCACTGTTGCAAGCGCCATTATAACGGATGAAATGAAGTTTGCGGGTGGACGTTGAATCGGTCTACCCTCTTTCCCGTTCGTTTTTTATGATCGACACATGGTAAAATCCCGTTTTAAGTTCTAATACACTGACCATGTTAGGTTAAAAACTTATAATCGATTTTGATTAGAGTCGCCATTATAAAAAATCTTACTGTAATTGAGGTAGCTTTAATTGGAAGTTACTTTTACTTTATATTCAACTATACTTTAATTCATTATTTCAGGTACATAATAAGCAAACCATCACCTTCTTACTCCACTTTCTACTTTAGCATTATTTATTCTGAACTGATTTTTGATTGATTCTTTGTAAGCAGAATATTCAAAACTAAATGCAACGGAATTTCAAGTTTGTTGTGTAGGTATGATTATTATTTCAGATTCTGAATTGAAATATGAATAAAATTCCGAACTGCTAATTGCTATGAGCCTTATTGGCACTCGAAAATAGACTAAAAAAAAGTCTATTTCATTATCAACAGGTTTTATCTTCTTCGATCGTTAGATCTTCTTTTAAGTAAAAAGAAACCTGTAACAGAAGACCTCCCTCTTCCATAAACCAGTAGAGACTTAATAATAAAACTTATTTAAATTTTAATATTAAACTAAATAATAAAAGGATGTGTAACTATTTGTAAGTGTTTATGTGGAAGCTAATGTGTGGTTGGGTTTTACGAAAGGTTTATGTAAATGAGTGGGTAAGTGAGTGAGATTTACGCATGAGTGTGAGTTAGGACATGAGCTAGTGAGTTGGTACATGTGTGAGTGCTACAATAAAAATGCAAACGCTTCAAGTGTCAAAATGCAATTAACTCTTACAACTACTGCTCATCAACGAATTTGTCACCATCTATTTTCTTCTCATTAACTGGTTTGTTAAGCTCCCAAATAGTGTAGTTGAGACAAGTGGCGAAGGCAAGCCAAGCGAGGTAGGGTACCATAAAGTAACTGGTCGTCGGGGAGACGTTGTAGAAGGTAGCTGTGCATGCTATAGCGGTTGCGTCTAAGGCCAGCATGTTGAGAACGCCCTGAAAATAAGGTTGAATTTAAATTAATAGGGTGGGTGGGGGAAGATGAAAATCGGGGTAGCACAAAGCACCATAACGCCGGATTGAGTGCAGTTTTTGCAATGCTACCAACATTGTTAAGACCAGCATTTTGTTACATCGCACACTGACGAACAGAACGGACATGGTGAAACTAGAGTTCCTTGTCGACTACGGAACCCGTAAAACGAAGTAAATTATTACCAGTCCAATTTTATGCCATCCAAAGAAGACAGGCGTCCACATCCAATTGAGGATTAGCTGTCCTCCATATAGCGTCAATGGTAGCACGGAGGCATCTGAAAATGATTTTCATATTAGCCAAGGCGAATATAGAATCACGGAACACAGCATTCGTCGAGCAACGGTTTTTTTTTAAAGAGAACTATCAGTGTTGGTAAAATTCACGTTACTAGCAATTTTGTGGTAATCCCTCCAACTAAGCATTAGTATAATGGGTGGCGAAATTATGGTTTACGCAAGATAAGGATACAGATAATAATCGCTAGCTATCGCAATGTAACTAACGGTCCGATTATTTACATTTGGTATCGCTTTTCGTTGCCCGTACTTTAGTTTGCTATGACCAAGGAACTTGTACCTAGGTAGAAGATCCTTGGCTATGACCATAGAGCAGGGAATTGTCACAACTGCGCACGGCACGCTGTTGGCTACTAGAAATGGGCAAAGTGTATAATTTTTGAGATTGGAACATTTGCATCTCGATCACTGAAATGATCCGGAACACTATGTTTCATTTGTATCATCGGCTCAAATGACTCAGTGAACGCCCGCGACGCGACGTCATGTATAGAAACGTAAGATTTTTACGTTGCGTCTCGGGTGTTTCAATATTGAATGTTTTATGTCTACATATTTATTGTAATAAGTGAGATTATAAATAAAGTCGATCTTCGTGCATACGATACGAGAGTCAATAGTTAAAGTAACTCAGTGTCTCTCAGTCTCCCTCTCTCGCTCGCTCACTGCTCAGTCGCCACACGAGCGACGCGTCGCGCGAAATGAGCCAGAGCAGAGTAATGTTTCAGATTCAAATGATGCATTTGAAACGTTGTTACTGATCCAATCTTTTGAATCACTTCAATGATTCGGATCAGTGAGTCGGTTCCGTAAAGAGTTACACACGCCTATTGGCTACTACATACTATTATGATGTTTTAACAGGGGAGTGTTGTTTCCATAATTACCTACCTACATTAGTGCAATCATCAAGGAAACTTATATTCACATCGAGTCCACAGATAAAACCTAGGCTACACACATGACAAATGGGGCGAAATCATCGCACAACAAATTTTATTACTCATTATCGAAAACTAGCGACCCGCCCCGGCTTCGCGCGGGTGCAATGTTTATATTAAATGTACTATAAAATGTCTTTATATACATCGTTGACAGCCTTTTTGTCATTCGACATACATGTTCTCTTTAGTAATTACTCTTGAAAGTGTGACACATAATTTACCATGGGAAAAACATTCAACGCTCAAATCTAACCAACATAGGCACGCGCGCCGTGCCTCCGCCGGCACCGCGCCGCAACCGCTATGTTCTTGCATTTTAAATCTGTAATATCTTCGAAACTTTTTATTTAAATTTTATTCTATAAAGGGCAATATTGATTTATATTAAATGCACAATGTATTTATGGTACTTAATTGGATAAGGATTAATGCTATATTGCTTAAAATCGCTTCGTAAAATATGCTCGTATTTCTCGTAAAAAGTAAAGGTTAAAAAATGGTTGTTGTGGGTTATCTATATACAGATAGACAGATGACATCGAGGACATTTTTGTTGACCTTTTTAAGGTGTACAATACTGTAGTAAATTATTTCGATCTATCTCGTAGGGTTCAGCCAGCGTTTGCAAAGCAAGCGCAAAAAAATGTGTTTATTTGCGACATCACATTAGAAACCTCAAAAATTATCAGTGTTTCTCTACTATATTATGCATGTTATATACTTAAAAACCTTCCTATTGAATCATTATTTCTATTGAAAGAAACTGCATCAAAATCCGTTGCGTAGTTTTAAAGATTTAAGCATACATAGGGACAGACACAGGGAAGCGACTTTGCTTTATACTATGTTAAGATTAAGTACAAGTACAGTACCTGTAAATCCTCCACATTCTGAATAAACGATGTAAGAAGCATATCCCATCCCGGAGTAGAGAACAGTCCATGCAGGTCCAAACACCCACGGCGGTGGTGTCCATGTGGGCTTCTTCAGCAATTCATACCAAGACTTACCATCAGGTCTTTTTACCTGGCCCCTCATAGTGACAGCGCTGACCCATCCGCCCATATTGGGCGCCAAAATGGCACCAAGTATACCCCAGTTTACCATTGTCTGTAAAGTAAAATGTTTTTTAAAGAAAGCTAACTTATATGCCAAGACTTAACTAATATAGTTCCTATGAAGAATAACTTAAGTTTTCAGCAAGGAGAAATTAGTCAGCCATCGTTATCAACCTATCCCAATAGCAGCTCTGCCCTGCCAATCCAAAACACTGTAACTTTCGAAATTTGAGATATTTTTAACAATACACGTAGGTTTTTTAATTTATTTAATTTGAAAGTGATACGTGTTTTTTAGCTTCCTTATCTTGCAGAATATACCTACATTGTAATGAAAAAAAAATGTAAGTCAGGGGTATTAAACCATAGAATTAATAGGCTAATCTAAAATCTAATTACTCTAAGTGTTAAACATACTTCAAGGAACTAATAAACATTGTAAGTCAACTTACAGTATTTTGGATTGGCACGGCAGTGCAGCAATATTTATATGTATAATCTATGAATACTCCTATACCAATTTAAATGTTCAAGACACTCAAATAGGTATGTATCTATGTATGCAGGTAACGACGTACGCGTGGACCCCACACGCAGGCTTGCGGGTTCAAAGTCCTCTACCACTAAAAATAAAATATTCCATGGGTAAACAAAGCGTTCCGTTAATGTTAAAAAAAAAAAAACTCTTTTTCTTTGAGAAAACATAACTGATCAAAACTGGAAACTAACAGAAAACACGAGCTTTTGGATTCGTAGTTAATATTTCATCAATAATTATTTAAGAATATATAAAATACATCACGGTTGCATCATTGCATGTTTGCATCATAAAACGGAACGATGCAATCATCTGACAACAGTGACATTACGTCACGCAATTTATTATCCTACAAAATTAAAAGGACTTAGAATCACAAGTACGCCATAGATTTACAATACTCCGAAATTGTACAGTATAATATTGTTCCCCGGAAGCTGATTTCACTTGGAAATTTATTTTCACATTTACAAGACAAATTCTGCGTTTAGCAGAAGATTTTAGAAGCTGAATTTTGATCAAGTAAGTTTACAACTTATACAGTAAAATAATCTTACCTTTCTAGAAGTTTACCGGCGTTTTCTATGTAAATAAATTGCGTAATGTGGGAGCCTCAGTCACGACGAATAACTTATTTATCCTACTTTAGAAATCTGGCTCAATCATCGTCGATAATAGCGTAGCGTAGGTTACGTCACTCCTAATTAACTGCCTAAATAATACTGCCGGTAAGTTTTTACAATATCTAATCTAATCGGCGAATACGCGAACTTTGTAATCGATATTTGAAGACCGGCTCATTTTTTATTCAATTTGAAAACAGGCGTACATAAGTGGTTTTTTTCTTATTTATCTTGAGTGTGTGTCGGAAAGAATTAAAATTATCGGAAAAATGGAGCTAGAAAGGTATGATACTTCAAATTATTTAGAACAGGTACCTACTCAACAGTAATCTTGTTGCCTAGTTGTATTTAAAACGTAAAAAAGTGTTAAACTATGGCATCTGGAAGGTAAGTTTTAAACCAAAATTTTAAAAACCAATTTTTGGAATTCTAATTGCCTAGGTGGGTAATAATCTTGATCAGTGTGTTACTATACCTACCTACACTGTATATTTTTAGAATTTCCATAGTAGACAAGTAATGTGGCAGAATTCAGAAAAATAAATGCCAAAGGAGTACCTGGTACACATGAGTAGTACTCATGTGTACCAGGCTGTGCCATATTTTATTTGTACTCATTGAGTACAAATAAAAGACGACACAGCATTATTCAGCATTATGTTGAAAGTGATGACCATTTTGCCTGTATCTAAAGTTCTGCATGTCAGTGTCTTTTAAAATTTTTCTATGCTGCATGTAACAGTTAAAAGAAATTTATTTCTCTTTAAGTATAATTTATTTATTAAAACTTTATGTACAATAGTGTTACATGGGTGAACTTAATGCAGCAAGGCATTCTCTACCAGTCAACCTTATATCTTACTTATATTTTCCTTATAACTTATTTATGTAATTGTTAAACCAGAGTATCCATTTCCCATGTCATACACCAAGAGAAGTGGTCCTACTCCAATCAAACCTTAGATGTTAGACATATTGAAATTTCAGTAATTCATCTTATTTGATTAACAATTTATTATTCCAACTTTTTGTAACATCCCGCAGTTCTTGTAGAGAGAATTGTCAGAGATTTTCGTCCATACAATGGTGAATTGCATCTTTTATTACTATAACCATTTTGCTTTGGTCTATGTATAGTAATTTTGCTTCTTATATATGACCTACTAACTATTAACAGCTACACCCTTGTAAAAGTGGAAATTGTCCCAAGTTATACATCAAGAATATCATTTGTCCAAATCCAGGGCTGCAAGTTTGCCAAATTTAGTAAAAATTTGATAAGCGGTCGAGTTGTGATTGATTATGACCGCTTAGACAAACTTTCTAAATTATTTCAGCCTCATGAATACTAAGACAATGGCAGTCATATGTCTATAAATATAAAGATTTCAATATAATTTTACTTGCTTTTTATTTCTTTAATCTTTTTTAAATTCCTATAAAGTATGATGCTGATGTATTAACCCCTCAATTAGTCAAGGTATTCAGCCAAGTAGACCTTCAGCTATTTTAAACAGTTAAAAATGAAACTTGTTTGCTTTTGTTTTATGTAGTATAAGAACAAGCTATTTTGCTAGAAAGTTCTTCAATAAAAAATGTAACAACTGTGATAAATAAACTGAAAATTGACATAATTCAATTCATTCATCATGAATTTATCTTTTTAATCATGAAAAATCATTATATTATTAAATATGGACTAGAAACCTGGTTGCTAAGCCATGTTATCAGTTGGAAGAATGTGCTGATTCACTGTTTTATACTCTTTTTTTCAAACTAACTAATTATTTTTGTTTTATCTTGCTTTTATTACATATACAATACTATTTTATATGCTAAACGAATTTCCATGTGATTCTCCACTGACATTATTAGTTGATACAGTGTATTTAAATTTGAGTAACATTAGGAAAACTTCCTCTTTTAATTTCATTTAACTGCATGGCTTTCATGAAAATAAACTAATTCACACCAAAAAGAGGTAAAGTAATTATTATACAAAAAAAACTTTTTACCAAAAAATTAAACCGACTCCCAAAAAACACTGCAAAGTGAAAAATAACTTTAATTTCGGTAGTCGGTGTCTTTAGTTTTGTATTTTCGTTTTTGGCACCGACTTCCGAAATTAAAGTTATTTTTCACTTTGCAGTGTTTTTTGGGAGTCGGTTTAAATTTTTGGTAAAAAGTTTTTATTTCACTCTTTTTAGTTGGTCTATTTTTAATTTACCTAGTTACAAGAGCCTAATTATCAACTACTTATAACCTTTTACAAAATATTGCTTTTCCCAATGCTGGGCCGTTAATTGTTGAGGAGTTCTCCTGGTACTTCACCATCAGCTCTACATCACCATATGCATTGTGACGAGCATAAAGTGCGTAACATCCATATTCAAGTAATCGAATCGCAATCCACTCAATACTTATTATTGAGTAGTTTCGGCGGCCATCTGTGGTCTTCATCATCAGTTCCACTTCCTCAAATGGTACTTTTTGAGAGCAACTGCACAAGTTACTATAATAAATACCCAAAACGACATACGTTTGCCTATAATATTTGAAGAGTTCCCTCGATTTCTCCAGGATCCCATCATCAGATCCTGACGTTTATGAAAATGGGACCAATATCGAAGTATACCCTTTCAATCAAAAAAAGAATTTTCCAAATCGGTTCAGCCGTCTTCGAGTAATCGATGATCATACATAAAAAAAAAAAAAAAAAAATATACGCGTCGAATTGATAACCTCCTCTTTTTGTCGTCGGTTGAAAAGGATGTTACCCGTCTTTAGTACTAAAGATTAATTGGTTAAACTTTTCTAACTTTTCTTTACTCTTTAACAGTAGGTACCGCGGCCTCGGAACTTTAGGGCAGCTGAAGGAATAGGGTGGGTTTTTAGTCAGTAGAAGTCTGACACTCCCTTCCGCTTAACCCAGAGCGGTAGAAGTCATTCGATGATTTTCCCTCCCAGAAAAAAAAGGCCAAAAACCTGAAATTATAATAGAACAAGCAAGAGTATTATTTAATATTTTTATGTGAAATGTTACTCAGATCTAATTGAAGCGGTAATAGCCTAATAACTAAGGTGTCGGCCTTGTGATCGAGAGGTCGGTCAGTTCGAACCCCACCCATTACACTATTGCTGTGAACCCACTCCAGACATAAGCATATTTAGCTTAGTTGAAAATGTGGTGGGTAGGATTCTACCCACATTTTTAGTTATCATTAAAATCTTATTGTTTCTACCCTCTATTCCAGAGTAAACGAATTCGTAATGGCAAATATGTCCGCTATTGGTTCCATCATCCTTCCCAACTTGGGAGGCTGGGCCAACGGTTTGTACTTTGCTGGACAGATCCGAAAGGAACCGGGGCAGAAGGCTTGGTATGATGACCTGAAGAAACCGTCCTGGAACCCTCCCAAGTGGGTATTCGGACCTGCATGGACTGTACTCTACAGCGGCATGGGTTATGCCTCATACCTTATTTATGAAGAGTGCGGTGGATTCCAAGGTAAGGAACACCTTTACTTATTTTAACCTTCATTCAAAAAGAAGGGGAGTTATAAGTTTGTTGTATCTGCCTGTCTGTAGCACTGTAGCTCCTGAACGAATGGAACAATTATGATGCGGTTTTTTTTGTTAGAAAGCTGATGTGAATGGGATGGTTTTTAGCTATAGTTTATGAAGGTCCTTTCAAGCATTTCATCATCATCATTAGTATTTTAGCTACAGCAGAAATTATCGGTGATGGAAAACATCTTGAGGAACTAGTAATACCCTCAGCCATTGATTTTACATACAGCCTAAGCTAGCTCGAACCCAGTCATTCACATTACTTTGTATAATGTTCACCATTACCACTGCTCTCAAAAAAAGTGAATTCAGGATAACATTCTTTGCAAACCGCCATATCTTAGGACCAAAAATCTGAAGACGTGACATCCAACAACCCTCTTTGGTTGAGTAATAGATTACGGCCAGTGTGATGTATCTTTCCATACCCTCTTATAGAGAGGATGGGTCCCAGGAGTAGGGACGTTGTAGGCTGAATTAATATACTTAAATATTGGTTAAATTCAGTTTAACACTGAAAAGTTCTATCAAAAGGACTAATCGCTTTGTTACCAGGCGCCTCTTAGTGGGTGCCTTAACATCAATGACATGTAAAATATCTCTAGAATTGAATAGAACTTATTACATAAAGAAAATACGAGTTACTAGGATAATCTTTTATTTTTAGGTCTGATAAGATATCAGAATGTAGTGGAAAGATATATACATATCTACACTTTTATCACGCGATAGTATCAGGCATAATATTCAGGTACCTACGTTTGTAATAGAAAAGTTATAACGAGATACCATGGCCCCGGAAATCGTGGTCAGGAAACACAGACTCCGGCAGGGAATTCCACATCTAGCTGTACACAATGGAAGTATTCCCATACGTTTTCTGCGTATGGGTGAGATGTCTATGATGTTAAGATAGATAATTTGCAACTGGTCAAAACATCTTGCAATCTTGCCGAGATTGGTCCGTCAACATATCGACGGTTAAAAGGAAATAGGGTATAAGCGCCAAAAAAAATTTTTTTTTATTAAATCATCAGATTGTTGAATAAGTGTAAAAAAGAAAGATAAGGTACTTTTCACAGTGGTTGTATAAAAGATAATAGAACACAAGAAACAGTCGGCTTTCAAAACAATACCAGTCCAAAATGTCGCTTATACCCTATTTCCTTTTAACCGTCGATATTGAGATTTCTCCAGGCTTCAGAAATGACATTAGGACCTGGCCGTAATTTCTACAACTTTGACAGTCGTTGCGGGTAATCAGAAACTAGAAAATTTGATACCAGTCTTGCCATCTACTGGAATGTGGTGGTCATGTATCTGATTATACTGGAAACCGACCCCGACACAGTTGAGAAGAGGCTAGTCAGATGAATAATTTCACTGAATAACGTAATAGAATAGGTTTACTGTTCTGGCCTTCTAAAGCTAGTAAAAATACTACTTAATATGCTTATTACAACACATCTTACATAAGCGCCTTAAAAATATCTTTTCGTCATAGGAACCTTTGAACGATGACATCATAGTCATTTAAACGCTTAAATGTGTGAAATAAATCCTTAGCAAAGAATCCATAAAAATGTGTGAAATTAATCACCGTGCGTTCTAAATGCTGCGTCATTTGACGACACGGTTGAGCGATTGATTGTGGAGTATGTATGTATGTATGTCGGGCAGGTATCCGCAACTCCACGACCATGCGCGTTTTTTCGTAAGGATAGGATTTCTTTTCACTCAATCCATGCCAGTTCCTCCAGGAAGACGAGCAACGCCCTTGTTTTGCTTACCATTTCTCGGAGGGTACCAGGGTTACCGAAGTATTTAGTTCTGTAATCCACAACTACAGGGCAGCTCAGTAGCAGGTGTGCTGCTGTTTCGTCCTCCTCCATGCAGGCTCTGCAGAGTGGGCTGTCTGTGACTCCTATTAGATAGAGGTGTTTATTAAATGATCCATGACCGGTAACGGCGGCTGTCACCAGCCGCAATTGCAGTTTAGATAGTCTAAGGACCTGTTTCTACAAGCGGCCATCAAGGGTCGGGAGAGTCTCTTTGGCCTGCCTGCACTCACCATGGTCTTCCCATAGTTTGTGGTGTAGGTCTCTGGTGCGTTTCCTTACCAGGTGACGCAGATAACCGAAGGGGAGGGGTGCAATGGGTTCAGGTTCCATAATCGCCATACTCGAAGCCCTTCTAGCGAGTTCGTCTGCTGCATCGTTGCCTCGGGAGACGCTGTGTCCTTTGATCCATTGAATGGTTATATTATTGTGTCTACCAACCTGGTTGAGGAGATTGTGACACTCCAAGATCAGCCCGGGGTTAACTGTGGGGCTGTTCAGTGCTTGCAGGACTATCATGCTGTCCGAAAGTATGTGTATTGAGTGGTCCACAACTTCCCTGTTTATGATGGCCGAAGCTGCCAGTGAGATCCCCAGGCATTCGGCCTGAAACTCTGTTGATTTATATGATTATGGAGTATAATAACGAATCCCCGCTCCTCAGCTAGAAGTGACGAAGAGAAACACCGTGTGGTTTTAGTCAGTAAGATTCTGACATACCCTACCGTCTATTCTAAGGCGGAGAACATCCATGACGATTCCCACACGAAAAATAAGTGGTAGAGCATGGACTTATATTCAAATATGGAGCCTTGGAAACGTGGTGGCCTGATGTTGCGTAAGTGTACGTGATCCATCATCAATCTATTCGATGTCAACCACTCTACCGCGCGTATTATATTGGAAATCAGTAGATTGTAACGTTCTTCGTTGGTGTAATTGCTGCAAGGTGTTCCAATGCGAGCATAAACGGATAATTTATGAATAAATCCCATCCATATGCATAAATCGATTTGGGAACTTCCATTGTGCGTACGGTTGAGTGGAATTCCCTGCTGGAGTCTGTTTCCTGAAAGCTATAACCTAGAGTCACGAGTGAATAGGTTATTTCTAGGTTAGCGTGCTTCACCTTTGACCACATCACTATCAGGTGAGATAGTGGTCAAACGCGGGCCTATTATCAATAAAAATAAAATCTTTGAAGAGTGTTTAAGTGCTTCTGTAACCCCCGGTGCAAGTGGGTGAGGAACACAGAGTAGTGTTAGTCAGTCCCGTTTTATCAATGAATTTGTAGCGCGATCCTATTTCTTGAAGCCGGCTGATAGTTAAGTAGTTTTATCCAGATGGTAAAAAATATCATCCGGTATATGAATATTATTTACTTATCTTTAATCGTATTTTTTTAATTTCTAGAGGAAGCAGTGTTACCCCTGACTTTGTATGGAGGACAGTTGCTCCTCAACTGGGCGTGGACGCCCATCTTCTTCGGCCTGAAGGACTTCAAACTGGTATGTATAGTAACATAGATTCTCTAGCAATGATCTACTAATAATAACAGCTGTTCAGGTTACTACGTGTTTATTTATTTATTTATTGATTAGGCATTTCAACGACTTACTCACTAAGGCATAATCACACAGAAATCACAAACAGTTATAGGTATAGTGAGTACGTCACTTAAACATAGAAGTGCTCAGCATTCAGAGCATTGCGTACTTTGATTCCACTTAACATGCTTCTGTGTCTGGGAATATTAAGCCTTTGGTTCCGACTATCATTTGTACAACTTTGATAGTTGTTGTAACAACTATCAAAGACTCTGACGGGTTGTTACGGGTAATCAGAAGCCAGAAAACCTGACACTGGTCTTGTCAAGGAATTTCGTGTTATTCAATTACTGGGTTGTGGAGGTCAGATAGGCAGTCCAGGTAAGACACGAGTACTCAGTAACATAGTAAGGAAAAGACTAAGCAGATTGTTATGGATTTACGCAAAGTAACGCCTCATTCCATTCTGTAAAAGCCTTAAAACGTATGTTAACTAATGTTATTTCCATATATTGTGTGGAAATATAATTTTTTAACGTAAGTTTTTAAGGCTTTTACGCTACTATGACGTCGTTGATACATAATACAATCAATATCAGCATGACTATTTAGGCACCACAGCTGTGAAAATTCCAAGTCAAAATATGAATTATTTGCATACTTTGACAAATCAATAGCATGCCTATTTTGACACCACAGCTGTGAAAATTCCAAGTCAAAATATGAATTATTTGCATACTTTGACACCACGGTATAGGATATTGCAACTTGGGTACGTTTTATATTTATTTATTTAGACCAAAAAGAAGTAATACATGTTACACAATTTTCTATTAAAAGTAGTTAAGCTTAATAACAAAAACAATGTACAATTTATTAGCATCTGCTGCTAAACTAGGCTTATATCCTGTGTCACGGCACGCAGCGCCTTACGCTCACGTATCGGGTTCGCTATATGTGCTTACATACAAATTACAAAACTTTTAATATTCATATGTTTATTTAGATAGTTCTAAGGAATTTTTGTGTATACATTTTGCCTTTATCAATTTCACTTGTATTTTTGGGTGAACTATCACACAATCTCCTTTAGAAATTACTCATGTTTATAATTAGGAAATTAAGGAAAATACCTTTATAAAAAAATAGGGAAGGTTTTGTTTATAAAGGAGTTGTGTTTATAAATAGGGAACTTATGTTTATAATTAAGGAACTAATGTTCATAAATGGGGAACTTATGTTTATAAATGCTATCTCTTAAACATTTTAACAGAATCATTCCCATTTCTAATCTCCAGGCCTTCATCGAGATCACAGTTCTGCAAGCTGCAGCCTGGGCCACCACCCTGTCTTTCTTCCCCATCAGTCAGAAAGCTGGATTACTCATGCTGCCTTACTTGGCGTGGCTGGGATATGCCAGCTCTCTGTCTTATTACATCTGGAGGAACAACCCCAAGACAGATGGTCCGACAATCCGGGAGATTAAGGATGAGAAGAGTCAGTGAAGGTATAATTCATTTATTGTAGTTTCCTTTACTATTTTACTCTACTAGAAGTCACACGGGGCTTCGCTCCCGTCGACTTTGCCACGATAAAACATAACCACGTTCTTTTGCAGTTGGGTAAAAAGCTGCTATAATTCTTACATACTCTTTTACCTTAGGAACATTTTTTCTAGCAGCCTATGGGACAAAGACTTTATTTATGTAAATGTAATTTTATCTTTCTATTTTTTTGTCTCGCGGAACTCCGCTTCTGTGGACTTTATCATGACAAAAACATAACCCTGTTTATTTTGCATCCGGATAAAATGTAAAAGTAGTAGCCTATAACATTCCTCAAGCTTCAAGCTATTTCCATACCAAATATCATCCAAATCCACCAAGTATTTTCGAGGATTAGCGCGTTTTAAATCATTTGTCCCATAGGCTGCTACAAAAAGTTCCTAAGGTAAAAGAGTATGTAAGAATTATAGCAGATGTTGGTCTAGTTTTGTTTTGGAATTGAAATAGTATGCATAAAAATGTGCACGATTTCAATGGTATAGTTTAATTTGTTGATTAATAAAAAGAAAATAAAAGCCGTCCCCAAATAAATGTAGTTTCGGAACAGTGTCATAATGAATTTTAATTCGCTAAAAACCAGATATTCATTCTTGCATGCTGTATGTATTATTTAAGTCAACATCTCCTGAGGATGCTCAGTGGAGGCGCGAAACAAATTTCGAACGTGGTTTGCTTGCATATCGTGTTTTTATTGTATCACTTCTGCTTGTGCATATATGTATTTGCAAGTGGAGGGCGGTAATGCATGAATGCAAGAGTGAACAATTGGTTTTCCAAAAGTATTAGTCAATTATGAATTTCCTCAAAGTAGCCCCTGATTCCATTCAAATTGTTCGTTTTAACGAGTTGTGAAGAACTGATATACTAAAACTTTTTATTTTCTCATTTTTCAGATGCTAATCAACAAGAGAAACGCTTAATAACTTAACTATTTTCTTAAGTCTTCGAACAACAATGTGTTCTTAGTTTTAGAAGCATATTTCACACTACAAGTGCAATTTATTGAACTTATATGTCGTTCAGTAATAACTAGGGATAGCTTCGCTATTGGTAAGGCCTTTGGTAGGTGTTCAGACAGTGAATTGGGTCAAAATCTGCTAGAATATGTGAAGTGTTGGGGTTTATGCGGTCTGTTGGTGCTTAATATAGCCTAGAGAGACCCTAATAAGGCCTTCCGCGGCTAACTAACGTCTTTGGGGGCTGAATACGGCATTACTTAATTTTTTGACGCATTCGCACAAATCAAGAACTTTATAATATCAGTGTGAGTTCCACATAGTCTTTCAGAGGTCTGTATGAAAAATACATCATCAAAATCCCTTATAAAAATCGAAGATTTTTCTTAATTCACTGTCTTATTGATGTAGTTGAATAACATCCTATAAATACACTCAACTTTGTGAATTTAATCGATTTGCATAAAAACAGTATTCATATTGCAGTTATCAATATAAAATCTCTTCGAAATAGCGATTTCTATAACCGATCGCCATTTTTATAAACAGTTGTAATAAAGGAATAAATAACGTAATCAGTATTGTACAATTATTTGAAGTACATTTAGCAAAACGCATTTAATAGAAGTTTTATAGGAACATAATTTTATTGTGGGTAGTTTTGTATTTATTAGATCAGTGTTAGAAGTACCCTCATGAGAGAATTTTATATAATTTAATCGTAATGAAAAAGTTAAGTCTTAATATCTCTTATTGAGGTATCTTGAGACATTGCATATATCACGACAATAAAATTACAAGTACCCGCAAATATCATAGTATTGAAATACCCTCTAATAACAAAGTTGTTGTTATTTATCTGTATTTAGGTATAAGTGGAAAGTGTCCTTGGAAGCACTAATATATTATTTTTATTGCATTCCTGGATTGCATTTACTTTCATATTATATTTTTGAAACCAAATTTTAACGTTGTAGTAGTCTCCAGAAGTGCATTATTTCTGTAAATGGTAGATGTACCGAATATTTATTGTGTGGAGTTAATGTTTATCAATAAATGACTAAAGATATGAAATGATTTGTTTGTTGATTTTACATCTTTACCCCATTTTACAATATTTCATAAAAATACGGCCCTTGGGAAGAAGGCCTGTAAATTAGCTGGAAAGAAGTGCTGCATATAGGGTACAATCTACAGTAAGCATTCAGGCATAAATGGCGTGCTCGATAACATATGCAATTCTGGAATCTCTAACCATAAGCTGTACCCGAATGTGAGATATAAAACAGGAGAATCGCAGTATCTTTCTTTTCTTATCTTTAATAATAATTATAAATACGAATGATTGCGAGGATGGATGGATGTATGGATGTTTGTTACTCTTTCACACAAAAGAACGGATTTAGATGTAACTTTGCAGTAGTATAGCTTATATATTAGAATAACATATCTGTTAAAGATGTTATGTAATTTGATCATAGTTATAATCTATACCATTATTAAAAAGCGAAAAGTTTGTATGTTAAACGCGCTAATCTTCGAAATTTCTGGGTAGATCTGGACGAAATTTGGTATGGAAAAGCTTATAAGCTTTTTACCCGACTACAAAAGGAGGAAGTTAAGTTTTCATCGTGATAAAGACCGAGAGCGAAACCCCACACGACTGCCAGTATTACGATTAGTATCAAGAGAGTCGGAAAAATTCCTCCCCTCAGAGAGATATCTAGGTCTACGCTGCCCAAACTGTTGCGGTTACACGAAGTTAATGAACTGTGGGATTGTTTGTCTTAAATCATTCTAAAAAAAATCCGCTACAGCATGTTTACCTTTTAAGGTTGACTCATTAAGTATAACCTCTTTATGGTAGTCAAATTTGTTCTAAAGTAAGCACCTACCTATCTAATGTTGATCTAATGCTTTATTTGTGAAGTTCTTTATTGCTTTATCCGAATAAATACGTTATTCATCATAAGTATTTATTTTGAACAAAATTGCAGTTGCGATCATTTGATTTAAAATCTTAGGAGTTCAAATTACTCGGCAATAAATAATTCTCAAGTATCTACCACGCGCGTCGGCCTCCCGCCGCTGTTAGCAACACAGCTGCGAGGCAACACAGCTGTTTAAATAAAACATTACATTATCTTCAGTAATTGGAAAACATTTTTTTCTAATAAATTGACTTGAATTTGACAACCTCGCGCTTCCGAAGATGGCTAAGTTCGGCATCGAGGAATGCAGAATTACAAGCCGGAGCGCGTACAACGCGTGTGCGTTACGCCAACGGAATGTTGTCGCTTTTCAGGATTTCAGCTTGAAAGATAATTAGTACCCCATCTCGTGTAAATGTGCCCGAAATTTAGAATTTGTGCGTCCAGCTGATCCAAAGACATTCACAAAAAACAGATTCCGCTGGAGTAACGTTACCCCAGCGGCATGTTTTTTAACCGTTGGTCGTAGCTGAGTACAAACTAGCTACTTAGATAGATCACATTTGTGCCTAAATGTGCCCAAGAAATTAAATTTGTGCGTCTTGAGTATTCAGAGTTATTCAAGATGCCGCTGGGGTAACGTTTAGGAAATTGCTGTACCTCTCAAACGGCATGACATCCAACTGCGATTTTTTTTACTACGGTGGGTCCTAATTTGTGCTTATGCTGTGCAATTTTATTTTTTCTATAATTGTCACCGTTGGAAAATAAGAAATTGATTTTAAAAAGCCCTAAAATCGATCCTTGCGTTTCAATGAGAAATCCAATGATAATATAGAAACTTACCCATTATGGTGGTTTGTACCTTTTATGAACACAAAGCATCATGCGAAATTAGAAGTTTCTATTCCAACATCTCAGAGAGCTATTTCATTTTAATTAAAATCTGGCTATGCTTAAATGTAACACTCCAATACATGAGTTATTATTAAGTGACGGTAATTATGATTCGACAAATAATATGTACCTTTATTCAATTGCTTATCCTTAAAGTTTCAACTGAAAAATCTTTGTAACTACACAGATATAAGAAGAAAACCATAGGAAAAGAAATTTCACGATTAACCGAACAAATTTGAATGACTGTATAAAAGCGGCCGCGTAGTACATTGTGCCAACCTTCTTAAATTTGTAGTATAATTGCCGTTCCAAATAATAATATTGCTTCCAAATCACCCAATAGTTCCTAATAACTTAGACCTATGAAATTACGCCTACGTTGTAATTAAAAACAACGGTAAGTGGTAAAAGTGCTGTCATACTCATCATACATAATAATATATCATGTGACCTTATAAGGCCATGAGAACATATCGGTAAGTATGGAGTTATGTTCAAAATCCACAATCAAACTTTATCAATCAATCAATCATCATTAACATAATGTTTGTAATAAACTCGTCAATAAAGTCACTACTCTCCGATAACTCTCTACGTTACATATTTATATAAAAGTAAGTAAATAGTTATTTAAACCATTTGTACGCACCTGTACCCATTAAAATTTAATTATAATACTACAAATTTAAGAAGGTTGGCACAATGTACTACGCGGCTGCTTTTATACAGACATTCAAATTTGTTCGGTTAATCGGGAAATTTTTTTTCCTATGGTTTTCTTCTTATATCTGTGTAGTTACAAAGATTTTTCAGTTGAAACTTTAAGGATAAGCAATTGAATAAAGGTACATATTATTTGTCGAATCATAATTACCGTCACTTTATAATAACTCATGTATTGGAGTGTTACATTTAAGCATAGCCAGATTTTAATTAAAATGAAATAGCTCTCTGAGAAGTTGGAATAGAAACATCTAATTTCGCATGATGCTTTGTGTTCATAAAAGGTACAAGCCCCCATAATTGGTAAGTTTCTAGGGTTTCTCATTGAAGCGCAAGGATCGATTTTAGGGTTTTTTTTAAATCAATTTCTTATTTTCCAACGGTGTCGATTATAGAAAAAATAAAATTGCACAGCATAAGCACAAATTAGGACCTACCGTAGTAAAAAAAAAATAGCAGTTGTATGTCATGCCGTTTGAGAGGTACAGCAATTTGCTAAACGTTACCCCAGCGGCATCTTGAATAACTCTGAAACCTCAAGACGCACAAATTTAATTTCTTGGGCACATTTAGGCACAAATGTGATCTATCTAAGTAGCTAGTTTGTACTCAGCTACGACCACCGGATAAAAAACATGCCGCTGGGGTAACGTTACTCCAGCGGAATCTGTTTTTTGTGAATATCTTTGGATCGGCTGGACGCACAAATTCAAAATTTCGGGCACATTTACACGAGATGGGGTACTAATTATCTTTCAAGCCGAAATCCTGAAAAGCGACAACATTCCGCTGGAGTAACGCACACTAGGGCCCCTGGATTGATAGAGCCCCCTAGTTTCTGCTATGTTATTACACGTTAATCTATAGGTATTTATTTCGAGACGATAGTGACTGACTACAATACCATACGTGCTTACTTAGTAGCTTTTCAAACGGATGATTGTAAATACGACACAATCCTGGTTAAGGGTTAAAGTAGAAGACATTTGGAGTAAATTCAGTCCCTGGGTACTTTTTTTTTAAGAGCAATTAATTTGGGTAGAACTCACATTACTAGCTATCTTCAACTAAGCTAAATATGTTTGTGTCTGGAGTAGGTTCACGACAATAGTGTAATGGGTGGGGTTTGAACCTACGACCTCTCAATTATAAGTCCGACATCTTAGCCATTAGGCTATTGACGCTTGATTATGTCCGATACCTGGTTTTTTCTGAAATAGTTTAACACTTTACCAGGAATGTAACGTATTTCCAATCCTCCTGTATGCACGAAACTACACTAGCCTCGCCCGAACATCAGGCTTTCTGCTCAGAATGTTGGTCTGTTACTAATCTTTATTCTATATTTTACCGAGTCGTCTGCGCGCTTGAAACACGACGCACCGCAGAATCAGATCCGGGTCTTGTTTTAGCGAAATGGGGCCCGTATGACTGAAAAAGCACTATTATAATAGAATAGATAAAGATTCAGCCATAGACAAACAGAGCTAAGAGGAAAGCCTGACTTATAGAGAAGTCAACAGCTAAAACGGGGCCCGATAGGGCCTTTCCCTGCCGGGGTTGCGAGAACGTTCTACGTAGAGCAGCAAGAAGAGGCAGCTATAGAACCAGGGTGGTTTTAGTCAATAGAAATCTGATACTCCCTTCCGCTCCACCAAAAAAGAACCATAAATAGAATACAGACATAAGCCTTAAGCCGTTTTTGGCGTAAAGGAGCCATTAATCATTCAAAACAGGTAAGTTTTAGAAACCCAGTAATTCCGTTTTAAAACATTTCCAAGAAGATAAGGCTCAACGCCTTATCCCTCGTTTCTCATGCAAAAAATATCTACGTAAAACCCTTGAAACTATTATCGGACATTTAAAACTAATGTCGCTATAAATACTCCTTATCGTTTCGAAATTTTAACTCTAAATCGTTGAGATAAAGTCTGTTTTTGCACTGGATTTTATCGCAGAAGGATTAGTTGCTTAGATGTCATGTCGCTTGATTCGTAACTTTGATTTATTTGGCCCGTACTATTGGTTCAGTGTTCTAGTTTGTAAGTGGGATCACGGGGTATCGGAAAACACACTAAGTGGCTATCTTATGGCTATTCAAACTATGGGAAGTGGAGGTAACGTTTTGTAGGGGTTGTTTTCTTGCAAACAGCATCCCGTTGTGTATTCTAGTCAGGAACAAAATATATTATTGTCGATTTTTGTTATCTGGGATTTGGGTATTTTTCGTTTAGGTACCGTAGGGCTCACAGAAACTCTTACTCATTGTCATTAACTGGATGGTCGTGTAGGTGAATATGTACTTTGTTCATAACATTTTTAAACACCTAAGTTTAGATATTAAGAGAGTGAATTTTTTCTATTTCAAGAAAATTTAAAATTGATTTCAGTTACGGTTTTTCTTTTTTTTTTAAGACAAACTAATTTTTGCGTATGCGCCTCATTCAAATTCGATTCATGCATTTTCTATCGGGAATAATGACACGCCTCAAAGAAAGATAAGCGGCAATTGCCTAATGGCAGACTTTGTGATTGAGATGTTCCGGGTTCGAACCCCACCCATGCCGTAAACATATACTATTGCCATAAACCTACTTAGCGTAGATGGAGTGATTAACAAGGTTGCTAGTAATGTGCGTTTCCATATTGCTACTTCTCGTTAAATTATTTCTTCAAATTTTCATCCCAAATCCTTCTATATAGTAGGGGTGGAGATAAGAGGCATGACTTGTTGAGGGAAGGATTATGGCCATTTCTCCACTTGACAGGGGTCAAGTTTTTAGTGCCCTCGTGCATTAGTATTCAGATTTATATTTACTTTTGAATCTATTTTAGCCGTGTAATAGTTCTAAGTAAGTAAGCGAGAAAGTCCCGGATACAAGAAAGACATGCTATTCCTATTTGATTAAATTTTTTGGTCTAAATGACGAGGATAAATTAATGGTGAGTTGGAGCAGGACCGAAAACCCTGGCAGAGAGCCAGACGCTCGGTGTCATAACTGCGTCCATTGTCGGGAGCATGTTATGAGCATGGAGCGTTTTCTGTGATAATCGTAGTAATGGTGGCGAAAATATTTGATTTGATTGTATTTTTAAAAAACTACATTTTTCAAAAATTAAGTACTTACATATGAAATGTTATCCCTTTATTTGTAAAGTTACAAATTTTGGAAGAGTTTCTGCAGTTGGATATGCTGCAAAACACCATGTTTACCTCTCCGCGTCCCATACAACACAAGTAACCGCAACAAACGCTCCACGCGCACTTGTGGCTTACGTGTCACATGCGCGGCGACAAGGTCACGCGTCTTTGCGACTTCTATTGCCTTATTATTAAGATTTCTGTGATATTACCTCAATGTAACATATAGAGATTCCTCCGTGCTTCGGGAAGCACGCTAAGGCTTGAGGGTTGGGGGAGGGATGCTTGAGGGTTGGGGGGAGGGATGCTTGAGGGAGCGAATGCGGTTTTCTTTTTCCACTTGTCGAGCGAGCAGTCCTGGATATGTTAAGATTTTCTTAACGGTAAGAGTTTCTTAAACTAGGAGATCTAGACATAAAGTATAGATTTGGACATAGGTACAGACGCCAGCACATGAAGCTACCCGAAACTGTCAAATTTTCCCAATCAACCTTGAACCTAATCTCATTAACAATAAAGTTGAAAATCTATTAAAGGTTGTAGCTTAATGTGCAGGCGTCTGTACAACATTTTTCTAATAAGAATTGGCAAATAAGTTGTGTAACTCCCCTCGTACTCAATAGCCTACGTCGAAACTACTGGTTTGAAGAGCTTTCTATAAGTTCCTCGTTGAAGAACCGCTACCAAGTCTACTTAGTTCTGCATATAATAACATACTCTAGCTTCGTCCGCGATTTCGTTCGCGTGGTAGGGTTTTCCCGCGTAAATTCCGATCCCGTGGGAATTAGATAGCCTATGTGTTATTCCAGGATGTCAGCTATCTACTACCAAATATCATTCAGATCCGTACAGTAGTTTTTGCGTAAAAGAAAACAAACATATTGTTACGAGCTGGGGTTTGTAATTAAAATAATTAACACCAATTAGACCAAAATTAACACTTTAATTAAATAAACACAAAACAAAAAAAATCACAGTTATTCAATATCAAATTTCAAAAAACCAGCTTTCCAAGAGAAGAAAGTTGAAGTCTGGTGGTCAAGACATCATTTCACCATAGGATTGCAGATATTTAGTTATTTGATAAGAACCTCAATGTAATTTTAAAGGATCTATCTATAGACACCCCACACGACTGTATAGGTTTGATGAAACATTTTTGTTAGTTCTAGCTTAATGTATGGGGTAAATAAAAACGTAAAGCGATTCACAGAATACAACTAGTCTTAAAAGTTTCAGAAAAAATGGCTGTGACATACAGACAAGACGGACGGACAGACAGACATGAAAAATCTATAAGGGTTCAATTTTATTTTCATTTGGCTACGGAACCTTAAAAAGGGTCAGACGGACAGCATAGTGACCCCGATGAGGTAGGAATCCTAAACCACTACGTCTACTTATATATAACGAAATACCTCTGGTAAGTAACTTTCTTGCTTCTATGTCTCCTACGTAGGTAAACAGAAAGGTTGTCGGAGTTGACAACGTGTCATGTCAACTATGTACGGTGTGTATGAGCGTCGCGTAGAACATTACACTGCGGAGCCTACATTGCTGGACATAGTTCTCTACATGCTTGTAGTACACTGTTTGATATGCTATATCACGCTTAGCTAAGAAACTATTAAGAGAACTAGAATTTTTTTCTAGTTTTCGGTGAAAATTTGTTTTCGGTGCGAGAATCATCTAGTCATTCCTCCCGCTGTAGCGCTGGAGCGGAGGGGAGTGACAGACTACTCACTAAAAACCTAACCTGTTCCTTCAATGGCCCTTCGCTCCATGTCCACGGTATCTCGTTTGAACATTACCACAACCCTAGCAGGCAATGGCCCTGTCGGGCCCCATTAATGCTGCTGACTGCTCTTTTAGGCGGACGTGGAACACGACGCGCCATCAACGCGTTTTTTGGTGGCGAGTTTCAAATTAAAATTTAAAAGTTTTTTTTAATTTTTAGCACGTAGCACGATATTACACCTTTCAATATTTTTTTTTTTTTAATACAGTACACATTCTTTAACATTAGTTTATTTACTCCCGTCCGTGTGTCACTGCTAGGTGCCAACTGAAAACCAGCGCTCGGTGTCTTTCGCCCAGCAAATGCTGAGTTGGTAACCCTTTCGGTGTAGACATGCTCAGCGAAATTCTCAGTGTTGTTTTTTTGTGTTTGTAATTTTCTATTGTTTGTTGTTGTGTGTGTTTATCACGTAATAATTGGTTTTCAATTTCAATTTCAACCCGGGCCTGGTCCTTACCAGTCGAAGCCCTATCCCCTTATTCACCGCCCGATCCCTATTCACCGCCCGTAAATTCGCGCCTGCGGTGGCAGGAGATCGGCTTGCGATTCCTTACGTCCAGTGGCGTCTAACTGGAAAGAGGAGTGCTGGTATCCGGCAGCGAGATGTGTAGACGACATTGTCGCCAAGCCTATATCCTGGGTGAGACTGGCACAGGAACGTGGAGCTTGGCACAAGCGAAAAAGCCTATACCCAGCAGTGGGTAAAGTCACGCTGTGGATGTTGACGATGAAGAAATGCTATTCTGCCATGCAAAGACGAAATGCGCTATCTAAATAGGAGTTCCGAAAAAATCGACTCTTTATAAATTTTGTTTTCGCACAAATCTATTAGCATATTTAGGAAAAATAAAATTGAAGTGCCTATTTGTGATTTCAAAATAACTGTGATTTCTCAAGTGCTTATAGTTATTTATACTAAACCTAATAATATTTTTGTCGTTCCATCTTTCTGTTCGTGGACTAATCTCTGGAACCACTGAACAGATCAGCGGCTGCGGGAGCACTAAAATACTCTTTATTCTTTAACGCGGTTTCCTATTGGAGGGATGAAGATGTTTGCCTACCACCACGACATCTAAGTGGGGCACGTGTGGAATAGCTTACCCTCAGTCACTACGGGTCTCGTACTATAAGGGCAGCGGATGTCCTCAAGTCCGCCATCTTGACATTGACAGGCCTTTTGGTCTAATAGTGGCCCTGACTACTATGCGCAAGGTCGTGGGTTCGATTCCCACCCAGGACAAATGTTTGTGTGATGAGCACGATCATTTGTTCTTTGTCTGGGTGTAATTTATCTACAATATGTATGTATTTAGAAATATATATGTACGTTTATCAGTTGTCTAGTACTCATAACACAAGCTCTGCTTAGTTTGGGACTATATGGCGTTGTGTGAAAGTTGTAGAATATTATTATATTATTATCTCAAGACCCAAACTTACGAGTTAACTATGTTAAGTTTTTTCGGTGGGAAAATCTTCAAATGAATTCTCTCGCTCTGGGCATCCACAGCTGAACACGCCAACGTATGTATAATTATGATACTCGGTGCTACGAATCATTTCACTTGATATAACCATATTTGCGCACGCAATTCACTGAGTTAAGCATTTAATTACTTAATTAGGTGTGTATTGATGCTCAACCTTCCATATTGTGATCATACATCTTGAGACGCCTAGAGAAAAAACATTAGTATGAAATGAAAGCTGAGAAGATCTAAAAAAATCACACACCCATACAACACGTACCTATATTTAAAACTAGCTTTTGCCCGCGGCTTCGCCCGCGGTAATTTACACTTTTTCAATAATTCTCCGTAAGCTTTTTGCCGGCGTCATCACGAAAAACTTTCATCGCCTATTTTTACCCCCTTTAGGGTAAAATTTTTACAAACTTTGAATGTCGTGTTTATTAATATCTAACCAAAAGTCTAAAAAATAAGTTTAAAGCTTCTAACTTTAAAAATGACGTAATTTCTATACAAACTTTCATCCTCTATTTCAACCTCTTACAGCCCTTTTTCACATTAAAAAGTAGCCTATGTCCTATCTCAGGCTCTAGATGTCCGTGTCAAATCTAGATCCGTACCGTGTCAAATCAAGATCTATGTCCGTACCAAATTTCATTTAAATCGGTTCAGTTGTTTAGGCGTGATTGCGTAACACACAGACAGACAGAGTTACTTTCGCATTTATAATATTAGTAAGGATTAGCTGTGTCCGCGATTTTTTGTATGGATTTTTTTTCCCGAGTTAATGATACGGGCCCGACTTGTGAGTCTTGGTCTTGAGTTCGAGCGCCGTCAGGCACATCACTTTATGTAATTTATTTCATCACCACTGCTCTCAAATCGAAAAGAAAAACATCGTGAGGAAATCGGTATATCCTAGGACCAAAAATTCGAAGACATGCGACATCCACCAAACCACACTGGACCCGCGGGGTGGATTACGGCCCCGGGGCCCACTCCCTCTCACAGAGAGGAGGCCAGTGTCCCAACAGTGGGAACATCTGAATTATTATTAATCCTGATCCCGTAGGTGGTAATTATAAAGCGGAAAAGTTTGTTTGTTTGTTTGCTTGAACGCGCTAACCTTCGAAAGTACTGGGTGGATTTCGATGCAATTTGGTATGGAAGTAGCTTGAAGCTTGAGGAAGGTTATAGGCTAATTTTTACGCGACTGCAAAAAAGGAGAGATATGTTTTTACCGTGATAGAATCCACGGGAGCGAAGCCCCGCTTGAGTACTAGTTCCGGGATAAAACCTCCTTAATCTTCAAGTGACAACCCATTGAAATTTGCTCCAACCATTCCATTAGCCTGAATGAACAGATTTTTTTTTAATTTTGTGTTTTAGTGTCGTTTTTTATAGTTGATAGGTTCGCGTTTGACCACCATCTCACCTGATGGTAAGTGATGATGTGGTCGAAGATGGAGCACGCTTGCCTAGAAGTAACCTATTCACTCTTGACTTAAAGACCCCCAGGTTATAGCTATTCAATTATAGATAAGCATTTGGGAATACATAGTTATTTTGAAATTACAGCCAGACATTTCAATTTTATCTTCTAAATATATATAACTCAAAGGTGACTGACTGACTGACTGACATAGTGATCTATCAACGCACAGCCCAAACCACTGAACGGATCGTGCTGAAATTTGGCATGCAGGTAGATGTTATGACGTAGGCATCCGCTAAGAAAGGATTTTGCGAAAATCCCACGGGATCGGGATTTACACGGGAAAAACTTCCCACGCGGGCGAAGCCGCTGGCACAAGCTACTTTATATATAAAGTTTCACTCGCGAGGAATTCGAAAATCATCCCAAGGGACCACCCTTATACTTATCATATATCCTATTCCGGGATATTGTCTACCTGTGTCTTAGATTTCATTCAAAACCGTTCAGCAGTTAAGAGGTAACAAATGGACACACAAAGTACCTTTCGAATTTATAATATGGACCTGCAATATTTAGTTTATATATTAATTGTAGCATCTGAAACGATGATTATTTCATAAAGAATTATGCATAGGATGTATAATCCTCTAAGGGTCTACCTATATGGCTATCAGCTTTAAATATTGAGTAATTCGTTGTCATAATTCAAGAATTTCATAGTATTTGCATTTCACTACTTTTTACTAAGTGTACTATTATATTTAAAAAATACAATAAATATGTTGTGAATTATAAAAACTGTGCTCTTAATTACACTTTGAATAAACTTTTTAGGAATACCCATCACTAAAATATAGCTGTTTTAAATCATGATAGTTTTTTCCATACAATAGCGCTTTAGGAATTTGGGCAATGGCTATCGTGTTGTCCAGTTACTGGATTTTGCAGATAGGCTATCAGTAGGACAAAGATAGGAAAAACCTAGGCAGATGATGGTGTGTGTTATTATAAAGTGTGGTTGCCAACCATACTTTATAATAACGTATCCTACTTTATTTTTAATATTTATACTTTTGCATACAAATAAAGTATATGAAAATAATTTATTTTCAACCTTTACTGCGATACATAGAACAAAACACTCATTATGGGATTAATGGGTAAGGACTTAACTATTTAACGGTACATATGAGTTAAAACAGATGATGGAAACGATTAATAATTACTGAACGAAATGTTAGATGTTAATGTAACAGTGACAGGTCACATTATCACAGAATACAGGTGTCACTATCGATGAAATTGTATGGAAATTGTCCGTTGTTTTTGTTTATAATTAAAGAATCCATTTTAAAGCGAAAATTAATGCTTAAAATAACGAGTAATTCTGATAGTGATACTCCAGTGACTCCTAAAAAAGCTAAAATGACCAGCCTTACAAAAGTATAAGCTTTCAATAAGCTTTCAGTAATGATCTGCAGTGGCGAGAAGAGAGAAATAGAGCGTCAACAAATTTAATAAGAAAAGAATTGTTTGTTTATTTAAATGTTGATTGTCAAACAAGCTTTGAACATGTAAAAATAGTAAAAAATTGTTAGCTTGTGCTAAAAGCACACAAAAATACGTTTTAAGGCAAGACAACCATAGAAAAATTCTTTTTTTTTCATTCAAATACTTTTTTTTCCTATTCAAACAACTTCATACGTTTTTTTCGCCAAAAAAGTTGGCAACCCTATGTGTGTTTAAGATTACTTTCTATTAAGTACCATTGTAACCAAAGTTTTAGCAATATTTATTATTTATTATATACTTTATTGTACACCTTACAATATTTCTATGGATACAAAAAAATTAAACTAGTGTACAATGGGCGGTCTTATCGCACAGGGCGATCTCTTACAGACAACCTTTGGATGGACAAACTTAAAGGAGACAGATTAAGGGCTGTCAGTGTACAAACATCATAATATTAATTGAATATAATAATATAAAATACATACAATACCAAAATCATATACTAATAAATATTACATGTATAATTGAGAAAGAAGGGGAAAAGTTATAGGGAGAGGTATTGCTCCTTCACCATTCTTTTGAACGCTGGTAGCGTTTGAGCACGCCTCACTTCTATGGGTAATGCATTCTACAAACAAGCTGCTTGTATAGTAAAAGATTTGTCAAAGAAAGAAGTGGAATGCATACGAATACTCAACTCTAGATTTTCCGAGGATCTCAAGGATCTAGAATGTGCATCACAGAGGAACTGAAAACGTTCCTTAAGATACTAATAATATTGTTTAATAATATTGATAATAATATTGTTACTTAAGTGTGTTGTAATATAGGTAAATATAATATAAATTCTATCTATCTATCTATTCTGTTTATCTAAGTACAATTAGTCTCTATACTTTATTTAGTTAAACCATTACAGCCGGTCTGTCCTATAAACATCTCAGTTATTAGATGAACTGCGGGCCTAGACAAAATCCATTTTCTGTAAGCGTTAACGCCAACGGAAAAATTAAATTGTATGGAGTTGACATTTACTAACACGTGACAATCACGTGACATGTGGTTAGCAAATGTCAACTCCATACAATTTAATTTTTCCGTTGGCGTTAACGCTTACAGAAAATGGATTTTGTCTTCATGTTCATTTTAGTTTTCACGGTGAGATTGTAGTGTGGTTGTTTTAGAACTATGTCTGTGTTAAAATCTGTCTGTGTTAAGCCTAAATCTATACATTAAATGGTTTGCTAATATACAACGTATAATTTAAAGGGTATATACATAGCAAGTGTACGGCTTCTTTGGATGATAAAATAAGATTATGTCAAAGGGTTTGTAATGGTGTGGAACATGTGTGGAACTTATTATTAATTTCTTACATAACAGAAACGAATTTTTCAAATTAAGAAGAACGTAGAGAATTATCGTGTTATTGGCAAGTGACGTGGAAAGTTATGGACCCTCGTAGTGCTGTGATGTTTGTTATGGTTGATATTCAAGAAACGTAATTATAAAACCTATAATTTGCTATCAATTCTTTGAGTCACTTATTTTGAGCTGAACTTTACATAGAGACTTCATACCAGATGTTGTCTTCAGCCCTTTTGGATAGATATGGGGTTTCCGTTAATCGTTGTAGATCAGTATTCCTATACTTACATTAATTTGGTGTGCTTAATTACACCTATACATACAAGATTTTTACTACGGAACTTAGGATACCCCGGTACTTTATATCGACGATAGCATCGCTTGCTGTAAACACAAGCTTTACTTAGTAAGATATTTGCGCGGCGTATGTCCTGGCATGCAGCGTGACGACATACGATCTCGAGCTGAGCCACAGATTACTAAATAGTTACTTCGTAACAGATACATCACTCTCATACAAAAGTGAAAATACCTACGCTATAATAGCCTACAAAATCTTAATAATAATACTAGCTGTTAGCAGCGAGAAGAAATGTACCATAAGTACGCACACAGAGAGTTGAGATTGTTTTGCCCGCTGCGCGACCCACGTCATCGAGCGAATGCCCTACGGTTGTATATGATGATATTGGTAATAAAACAAATATAGAAAAACAATTATTTTTTATTTGTTGATCAAATATGTTTCAGTTTAATAAAATGATAGATGCATTTTTTCCTTCCCTGAATTCCCGATTATTAAATTTTAGTGTCAAAAATATCCGAAACCGCGTAAATAATTTTAATTTTAATAAAATTCCGCGCAAATAAATAATCAAAAGGGAAACAGGAGCAAGCGGAGGAAAACCAATTGTGTTTTAGGTCGATCTATTATGATGTTGTCAAAATTATTTAAAAAGGCTCAGGCAGGCGTGCGGCAGCCCACTGTCGGATGTACCGACGGCGATACGCGAAGCGGTAGGCATATAACGCGTGGCCTTGAGCGAGTGACGGACGCCTGGCTGAGCTTCGTTCCGCTCACATTGTTCCCAAGTTTAGGATGGTCGCACTATATTGACACCTAGGAAGTCTCAATAAACATGATTGTTCTGCTTAACCTTCTTTTTATTTCGGTGGCAAAATCATGAAATGACTCCTCCCGCTCTAGTAGGAGCGGAAGGGGTGTCATATTTCTACTGACTAAAAACTCACCCTGTTCACGTTCGCGGAGGGCGATGCTACATAACATAGAAGAAAAACATTTGTTTTTTGCCGAAATTAACGCTAGATATTTTTTGGCATGGATTAAAGTAACGTAACACCTGATTTCATTGTGTTTATCCTCAGTTATTGACTTACATTACTAGATATATTACATGCCTAGATACTCCAGTAGTCAATACTACTCACGTGAATGAAACTGTCAAGCAATTAAAAAGTGTTGCCTTTTCCAAACTATGTAAGGTCAGCTTCCGGTCTAACCGGATACAGCTGAGTACTAGTGTTGTACATGGAGCGTCTGACTATCTGACCTACACAACCCAGTAACTGGGTAACACGATACCCCTGGCAAGACCAGTGTCAGATTTTCTGGCTTCTTCTTCGTCTGTCCAACTGTCAAAGATGTACAAAGGATATCCGAGACCAATGGCTTTTTGTGCTTTGCGAGGCTCGGAGGAATCTCAATATGTAAATATGGTCACCCATCCACACAGCCAACTCAGGAAGCGTTGCTTAACCTCTAAGATCGATCCTTGCGGCTGTTATTACTTACAGGGCCGGATTAACCATTAGGCGGAGTAGGCAACTGCCTAGGGGCCCTGTATCAACCAGGGGCCCAGTCCCAATGCACGCACCAAGAAAACATGTTTCTTCGAACGAGAATTTGATGTGCGTGTGAACTTAGGGACCTCACTTTTATCTCACAAAATACAAATCGTTCGATTTAGTAGAAGAATTAAAACAATTTTAGAACAAATCTGGGAATAAGTAAACAAATATAATAAAAACCACAGCCCTTAATATGCATTTCTTCAGTTCACACACGATTTGGTCAGTCAAAGTAAGAAAAGGGGCCCCGAAAATGCCATTGCCTTAGGGCCTCTGACAGGGTTAATCCGGCTCTGATTACTTAGCCACGAACTTCTAATACATGATATATGAAATAATATAAACCGACTGCATTCTACTGTTAAAAATTTTAAACAATAATATTGATCAATAAATATAAATAAAAAACAATAAGATTGATTGATTGATTGATATTGAGCCCCGATCTCTTATCTAATTCCGACTAAAACCAGGTATAATCCACCTTTACGGGTACTGTAACGGGGACGTATGTGTACTCGGGATTTTTCAATATAAACGCGGTAGGTTTTACACTTTGTATAATATTATGTTTACATTTTTATGGAAGATTATTATAATTATTATAATTACATTTTCACGTTATTTTAATATCGAATCTGCTTATGCGGGCGGCATCCCAAGCCGTTCTTCCCTGTATATTACTTTACTCTTTGCCGTTCTCTCTCTTGTTAAAACAACAATTTCTTCGCATTTCCAACATTGCGATCTAAATTCAAACATTTCAAACTATGCCAGCCAGTGCGGTAGGCTGACCGCTCGCATAGCAGACCTCCACATTACCTTTCAGCTCAACCAAGTATAGGCAAAATTCATTTATTATACATACATGCAAGCAAAGACTTTAATAACCGATGTAAGCAGCACGATTTTGACCCGTTTATAACAAGTGTGATTGCAGCCAGAAGACGCCTATGCCTTGATTTTTTCATAAATAATTAATATCTGTAGTTACTGTGTTGTGTGTTATTTATATCTGCTACCTATTTAGTCATTTTTAATATTGTATTTATGATACGGTTATATTAAGATTATACACGTTTTAAGTGTTCAATTTAAGATTTTCCTGCCTCTAAACGTGAGGACTTTTATTTGGCTCACTGTCTACTATACTATATATTTTCTGTATTTAATAGCTGTTAGTTTTCTATACTTCTTAAATAAATAACTACATATTATACATATGTATTTTATTTGTAATAAGTTACAAAAAATTAAACAGTTGTTATTACCAGAATAAGTACACTATCGAATTAGGTTACCCTGTAGGGATATAATTATGCAAATATCGAAATATGTATATAATGAAATAATGAAATAATTATGTTTATTTTGCAAATGGGTTATAAGTAACACTTTTACACGTCATTTTTTTTCGTAAATGTAAGCTAGATGAGGCCAGTGTTTCCTAACTGACTACTCTGAGAAGAAACACTGAAACAAACTCAGAGGTCAACGTCTCTTTTAAAGTCCATAAAATGTGTAGTAATCAAATCATATGAGAGCCATGTAGGTTTATGCCTGTGGCGCCCTTTAAAGGACAGAATCATACAGATTTGAGCAGGTCCGCCCAAACAGTGCAAGCATTTGTCAAATATCGTGTAGCTCAACTTATATCTTAAGGAGCTTTAACTTATTCAAATTACAATTGAAATATTTATAATATTTCAATTGTAACTTGAATATGTATAATGTTTCATTTGGTGCGAGTGATAGCTTGCCGTTGACCTAGTGTTCCATCCAGATATATTTTGCCCACAATTTACTGGTCCCTTGTAAGTACTACACCTACAATGTTGAGCACAATCAAATCTATAGCACAAGCAACACACACACTGTCTGTCGCCATTTTCTTCAATCAAAATGTTAATTCGAGCACATTACGACAGCGTTACGTTGTGTCCAGTTTGAGTGGCAAACTTAGGTCATTACCTATTCGTACCATGTATGCTCTTAAATGCTGAAACTTTCCTTGAGACAGAAGATCGTCCTACTAATGCGAAATGTCAACGTGTGTGTTTGTAACGTTTAAACGGCTAAGCTTTTGAATGTTTAAGCAAATAGCAACCCGGCCTTCTAAGTACGTATGAGTGGTTATTTTCTAAGCTGGTTCGTCATCCGTCTGGCTTATTCCCAACGGTTTTGGGTCGGCTACCGCCTACCAGTGTACCTAACCTGATGCTGTTGAATATTAGAAGGTATGAAATAATAATATTTGTTTTATTTTATCATATTTATTTTGGAAATTAGTTATAAATAACACTTTTAAACGTTTTTTTTTTTCACAAATTTAAAGTAGGCAGTCGATAATTTTTTTCATAGATTTAAACTAGATAAGGCCGGCGTTTCCCCTGAGAAGAAACACCGTAACAAATTCAGAGGTCATAGTCTCTTTTGAAGTTATCATATGAGAACCATGAAGGATTATGTCTGTGGTGCCCTTTTGTGTAGAGATCTTAATATAGTACTTAGTACCTCTTTAGACATTGCTTGTATTGATTAAAAGTTTTGATTGTATGAAGAAAGCTAAACTATTCCCGAGTGCACAGACAAGGCAATAGCGACGTCAAAGGAAAAAGCTAGTGCAAAATAAAGCAAGATAATTTTCTTAGTAAGTAAGTTATATTATACCAAGTGAGTTTTATAAAACTTTGTCTGTACCGCTTAAATAATAAAGCGATCTCAAACACACAAAAAAATCTGATTTATTCGTTGATTTTCAAACCTAAGTTGGTGGTGGTCAAACGCAAGCCTATCAACAATAAAAAAAAATGATCTTTAGGGTTCCGTACCTCAAAAGAAAAAAAATAATCACTTTGTTTTCCGTCTGTATGTCTGACAAGACCTTTTATTTCGGGAACGCGTGGAGATATCGATTTGAAATTAAAACCATATACTCAGGTCTACAGTCTCTTGAAGCTCTTAAATTAACGTAAAAACGATACGGCCATTTATGCCACAAAAAACGTATGTTTCGACACTCTCAAGGGAATCCAAATTGATAGAGTACTTCCTGTTGACCTAGAACTATTAAATTTGGCAAGTAACATTGTTTAAGGCAAAATCTGAAAACTATAGATTTGTAATTAAATAAATAAAAAATGTTTTTAGGGGGTCGAAATTTAAAATTCTAGCTACTATTTAAAGTCAGATATCATATAAGGGGGCTTATTGTGCATATTCCAAAACACATTTTATTTATTTTTATGCGCACAAACTCTAAAATAAAAAAAAAACCTTACAAAACGTTTTGGGAATACTTTAATTGTGCCTACGGCTAAGGAGTGGAATTCCTGCTGGAGTCTGTATTTCTCTATATCTATAACCGTCTTTAAGTGATCAGTGAATAGGTTACCTACTTCTAGGTAAGCCTGCTCCGTCTTCGACCACATCATCACTTACCATCGGGTGAGATGGTGGTCCTATTTTGGATGGTGAGACAAGACAATAAAAAAATACCATCCCCTCTCGGTACAAAACCCTCGGTGGGCGAGTCCTACTCGCACTTATCCGGTTTGTTTTTAATTCCTTTGACACCAGAGCGATTTTGACACTCCGCACATAAAAGTTCCTTTTAAACAATGCCATTTTTAAGGTGACAGTGCGATTCAATGTGGAATTGCTTAGTCAATTACTCTAAGCAACTAAACTTCACCGGTTAACAAATCCCATGTATGCATTATACCTTTCGGAGCATTTAAAAAAGAGAGCTAGTAATATGGGTAGAATTCACATTACAAATTATAAAAATAATTTTCAGCTACATAAACTTGACTCCAGGAGTAGCAAAGGGCTTTTAGTAGGGTTTACTAATAATGGTTATAAGATCTGGGATCCTTTAAATTTTAGAATTGTTTATTCAAGAGATGTGGTGTTTAATAATAATAAGTGTGATGTTGCGAGTTATTTAAAAATGTGTAATTGTAGAGCGAAAAAGTGCGATTTAGAAAATTTATTTAAACAGGTTAATGTTGATGTTAGTGATAAAGTTAATGATGATGTAGTTGGTCGTGATGATTTTCGTAGTGAAAGTGGTGATAGAGCTGTTAGTGATGAAGATCATGAGATTTTTGAAGAAAATGTTGAAGTTAGTGATGAAGATGCTGAGGTTTTTGAAGATAGTATTGAAGACGTTGAAGAAGGAGTTAGTGATGAAGATGTTGAAGTTAGAGAAATTGGTGCTGAAGAAAATGAGTTTTTTGAAGATAGTGTTGAAGACATTGGAGTTGGTGTTGAAGAAAATAATAATTTGAGAGGGGAAGTGAGAGATGATGATGAGATCTTTTCATCTATCTTGTCACATTTAAAAACATTCCTAACAACATTTTGGTTTTAAATGCCATAGACTTAAAAACCTGCCAGTAAACCATAGACATAAAATTCCATAAAACCAATATTACAACATCCCCTCTGAATTTTATGTTTATTGCAATTAGAATAACATCTCCTATTTAACTCCTATCAACTCATTTTTAAAAACCCAACTCAATTAAACCACCCAACTTAACTAAATACAACAAACAAACTTTTGAATTAATTAATCTAAACACCTTACATAACTAACTTAAACACTAACGTTTCAAATTAATTCTCAAACAACCTTATATACTAATAAACCTACATAATTCATCACATTACAAAATGTCCTTTATGTATCACTCACTATACACTGTCTCAATCTCAAAAACTTTGTTCTGTCCAGTGGTTTAGTTAGTATATCTGCCAAATTATTTTTAGTTGGACAATAATGAACTTCCAACAAATTTTTATCTATTTTTTCCTTAATAAAATGATACTTTACATCAATATGTTTGCTTCTTCTATTCAAAATTCCATTTTTAATCAAGACTATAGCTGATTGATTATCAACAAACAACTGTGTTTTTGGTAATTTGTTTGTCAACTCGAAGATCAGACTCTGAATGTATAAGAGGTCTTTTATACATTCGGCTGCAGAAATATATTCAGCCTCAGTACTGGAAAGAGCGGTGACTGACTGTTTACGAGAACACCAATGAATTGGACCACCACCATAAAATATTACAAAGCCAGTCGTACTTTTCCTAGTATCAGGATCACCTGCAAAGTCTGCATCACAATACGCTTTCAAAGTTAAATCATTACCACGAACATACTTAATATTTGCAAAATCATTCAAGTTAGGATGTTCTTGATGCCTACTACAATAACCAACATGAAAAGCCAGATCCAGTCTTGTTTTATTAACCAAATACAACAATGAACCAATCAATTGTCTATATCGATGCACATCATCAACTCCCACTTTCCCCTCTTGATGTGTATCGACTAAAATAACCGGATGACTACTATCTTTTATGTTTTCATATTTAAACTTTTTCAAAATTTGATTTATATAACTTTCCTGATAAATCTTAATAAACTTTTGTTCTACTTTAATATCAAACCCTATAAACTTTTCAGTCTTATCAAATCTCCGCATTTCAAACTCTGTTTCTAATTTATTAATAATTTTATTTAAATCAATCTCGTTTTCACCAATTAAAATACCATCATCTACGTAAATAGCCAAATATATTTCTTTATCTTTATTTATAAACACACATGGATCTGATTTTATTTGTGAAAAACCCAATTTTTTCAAAAACTCCGTTAATCTCTTGTTCCACATATGTGGTGCTTGCTTCAAACCATACAAACTCTTCTTTAATTTACATACTTTATTCTCTTTGTCTTTTATATCATATCCTAAAGGTATTTCCATAAAGATTTCTTCATCTAATTCTCCATATAGAAAGGCTGTCTTAACATCAAATTGTTTAATTTTAAAACCTCTTTGAGCTGTAATCGCCAACAGCAATCTAACACTAGTAGTGTTCACCACTGGACTATATGTCTCCTTATAATCAATATTGTATTTTTGAAGAAAACCTCTTGCTACTAATCTAGCCTTATATCTTCCACCAGGCTTTATAGTATATATCCATTTACTCGTAATTATTTTCCTATTTTTTGCTTCACACTTGTCAACGATTTCCCAAGTTTTGTTTCTCTCTAAGGAATCTTTTTCCTCATCCATTGCTCTTTTCCATAAATCTTTATCAAAACTATTAAAAACATCTGTATAAGTCAAAACCGAAGTCTACAAATCATAATCTTTCAGTCTAGATGGCAATTTTCTTTCTCTATTCGGTAAAATCCTCAATCCATCATTAATAACTGGTTCAATTGCATCCTCAAACTCATCACTAATTTCACCTACTATATCATCTCTCACTTCCCCTCTCAAATTATTATTTTCTTCAACACCAACTCCAATGTCTTCAACACTATCTTCAAAAAACTCATTTTCTTCAGCACCAATTCCTCTAACTTCAACATCTTCATCACTAACTCCTTCTTCAACGTCTTCAATACTATCTTCAAAAACCTCAGCATCTTCATCACTAACTTCAGCATTTTCTTCACTGCGAAAATCATCACCAACAACTCCTTTGCATCGCTTTCAAATTTCAACCACTATATCATCTCTGACTTCCCCTCTGAAAATATTATTTTCTTTTGTTTCCAAGCGACATATTGTCTTTCTTAACAACTTTGAATCTTCAAATCATTTTCAACAAATTTTATCTTGTAATCCAAAGAATTTTTGGACTATTCTTTCCCACGATCTTCTTACAACATCTGGTTAAATTTGCCCGGGGGCAGCCCATAACCTGTTGAATACCATCTTGGAAGCGTCCTGGGCCATAACTTGTTAAAAATATTGAATTGTTCTCTTATCAAGATGTTGTAAGTGTGGGATCCTTTATTCAAATAAAGTACTTCATTCTGTAGTTTCACTGCGTTTTATTTCATTCCAAAAACCCTTTACAAAATTATAAATTACATTCTATACATGTTTGATAAACTTGGTAAACTACTCTAAAAACTAAATCATTTATGATCGACCATATACATCTGACCCCGACTACGACTATGTCTTCAACTCACAATATTTTCTACTTGACTTTTCTTTTCATCTATCTTGTCACATTTAAAAAACATTCCTAACATCATTTTGGTTTTAAATGCCTTAAATTTTAAATGACTTAAAAACCTGCCAGTAAACCATAGACATAAAATTCCATAAAACCAATATTACAACATTTCGCGTTGGATAAGCAATGCCCAAACCCAGGTAAGAAGTTGGACTAGAAAAAACTTAACCTGATTTATCTTTATATAGTTCTGGTATGCGAAATCTTACAGTGCATCTTATTTTCAGTTGCCTCTTGATACATTTATTTGTCATCCATGCTTATTATTATTAAACACCGAAGCTGGTGAACAAGAGGGACTACTGGGGCATAACATGTTTTGCCTTGATTGTGGCAAATCAGTGAGAAAAATAAGACACCATATATCATATATATTGCACCTTTAATAATAAACCGCAATTATTCAAAATTCATAGTTATTGGGAAATGACGTTTAAAGTTTTGCAATTACGACTCCTTCCATATAAAAATTTAAATAAAAATATACAGATTCTACAGGAAGGCAATAGTAATCTTTGTATATTTTCAAAAGATTTATCTTTCGTAAGATGTTTTTAAATGTTTTCTATTATTGCTAGATTAGAAAATATACCACTTTAAAAATTATGTAAAGAATTAGTGCATTTTATGATTAAAATGTGAAATATTATACAAAATGACACATGCTAAAAAATTTATTAGTTCAATTTATTATTAAATATATGAGTTTATTTATTGCTGTTATATGGTATGATGCTATTTTCAAATAATAAACTTATAAAATTGTTATCCTATTCTATAAAATTTCTATATTTTATCAAATTATAGAAGGAATTGCAAAGAAACAACCTATTTCATTATGACTTTAATCAACAATGAGATCGAATGCAAAATCATAAAACTAATATTAACTAAAAGTTAACAACCAGTAGGTACTCTACAATACACAAGACTAATCATACAACCAGAGAGACAATTAGGTAACTTTTAAAATAACCCATTATAGTATTGTGCATAATAAAAAAGAATGAATAACCCTTTAATGAGGAGCTCCTTCAAATCCTTCTTCTTATTGACACTCAATGGCTGTTTTTCGGTATACGCTTGCTTTAGCGGAATTTGACCTTCGTTCTTCATTTTCTTTCTTGTATTTCGTACATGTACCTCTTTGTATGACTGGTATTCATATGAATTCTTATAATAAAAATTGAAAGGACTTCATTTATGCATACTTAATTGTTTTATCTCGTTCTAGTTTACTGATTCTCCATCACAATTGGAATTAAAGTTGTAAAGGGTGGTTAAATTTTAAGGGCCGATGTTGATTTTGAATAAAACACAAATTATTTAGGAAATTATTGTCATTTCTTTTTATTGTGATAATATGGTATGGTTCAATTATGTATGAAACAAAATATTGGCCAAATGGCCGCCGCAACCTCGGCGGCACACCTCCATCTGATGGTTCAAATTTTCGATGACGCTGAGGCATAATTGAGGTTCTATGCCATTAATGTGCCCAATTATCTTATCCTTTAGCTCTTGTTTTGTTGCTGGCTTATCGACGTACACCTTTTCTTTCAAATAACCCCAAAGAAAGAAGTCCAACGGTGTCAAATCACATGATCTTGGCGGCCATTGAATTTGTCGCGCAAAAGAGCCATTGTTTCGTTAGCTGTGTGGCAAGTGGCACCGTCCTGTTGAAACCACATATAGTCCACATCCATACCTTCCAATTTGGGCCATAAAAAGTTCGTTATCATCTCACGATAGCGAACGCCAATTACAGTAACTGCAGTACAGTAACTACAGTAAGTGCATTTTGATTTGAACGCCCATTTTCATAATAAGCCTGAATAACGTTAACGCGTTGCTCGGTTGTGTATCTTTCCATGGTTCAAATTGAGTTAGTCTGAAATTGAGAAATGTCAAATGAAATGCAGAAAAAAACTTGACGTTTAGGTGTGGTTCACATTCAGCATCGGCCCTTAAAATTTAACCACCCGTTATATCATTTAATTTTTCTTTTCTAATTAGTTAACTCTTTCTCTTTTAAATGTGTTTGATACTTATTTTCGATAAGTAACTTTTGCTCACTAGTAGAGTTCTCATAAATTACACATAGGTCACATTGGTCATTCTTAGGGCGGTGAAAACTTAAAGTCTCCATTAAAAATCTTGTAATAGGTAATGTAAGTTTTGGGTTCTTTACCGTTTTCCCTTTGAGTGTCTACAAAGTCTTTGTAGAGGTCTTTAATTGTTTTGCCACCTTCTATGTATTCTCGAGCCGTATTTACTCTCACATAATGCGATTCCATGCGAGGAATGGACTTTGTGTTTTTTAATTCGGGAGATATTTTTTTATTGTTTCCGTGTTTTTCACGCCTCTCTTCTATTAAAAATCCGCTTTCATTGGTGTTTGTTCTTACAGTATAACAGTATGTATCATGCGGTTTGTGATATCTAAGGTACTTTTGAAAAACGTTTTACAGACTCTGACTTTTACGTCGTTGATTTTTTTTATTGATAATAGGCTCGCGTTTGACCACCATCTCACCTGTACACACAGTAAGTGATGATGTGGTCGAAGATGGAGCACGCTTACCTAAAAGTAACCTATTCACTCTTGACTCAAAGACCCCTAGGTTATAGCTATCGGGAAACACAGACTCCGGCAGGGAATTCCACTCCTTAGCCGTACGCACAATAAAGTAGGAATACCTTACCAAAACGTTTAGTGCATATAGGTGGGATGTCCACTATGTAACGATGGCGCATCGCCGTTTGTCTTGTAGTCCGATGATGGAATGGGCTTGACGGAATTAAATTGTGTAATTCTATCGCACACTCCCCGAAATGTAACCGATAGAAAACCGATAGACTTGCAACTCGTCGCCAATGTTCAAGGCTCTGAAGCTTAAAAAAAAGCCTTATTGGGACGACGCGGATTTCCTGCATTTGTGTATTTGTTTTGGCTGAACGTCAACCGTGCATGAGTTGATAAATGATCGCTATTGACATAGGTGTCCTAATTTCCAAAATTGATCGAAAGTAACATACCTGGCTAATTTAAAAGCCTTATTGGGAGGACGCGGATTTCCTGCATTTGTGTTTTTGTACTTTGGCTGAACGTCAACCGTGCATGAGTTAATAAATGATCGCTATTGACTTAGGTGTCCTAATTTCCAAAATTGATCGAAAGTAACATACCTGGCTAATTTATCAATGTACTGATTACAGTTTAACTTGCAATTTGAGCATGCAATTTTTAGGCATCGAGTTGGGACCTTTTTTGACCCGGTCTTGATGCGAGTCGGAGTCCGGACTTGGAAAGAAATAATTTCTACGGCCAGAAAAGCAACTTGTTCTTTGAAATCAAACTTAGGGTCACCAACGTCGTTATCTGCATCGCTTTCGTCCGTGTATTGGGGAGAAATGGCAAATTGAATCTTTTTTGCACTCAGTCCGCTTTCGTAGTTTACTACTATTAATCTGAAAATTTAAGTAAATTTATTTACTACTTGTCTTACCTAATTAATCTGAAAACTCTACGTAATTATGATCAAAGTATATAATATTATACCTCAGATATTACATAATTTTGTGAGGTGTATCTGTATGGGGCAGATCAATTTGTGCTTTGGAGCTTAGACAAGCTTATTTGTTAGTATTAGGAGACGCTGAACAGTCGGAGTCCGAAGATGATGATGAAGAACTTAACGAGGAGGAGCTAGATGAAGAGGAACTTGAAGACGATTGTCGTGTTAGGCTTGTGTTTACTGGTGTTAGTACTTTTATATTTTCAGATAGATAGACTTTCGTTGAAAATTTTAGTATAGATGTAATATTAAAAAGCTTACGTCATCATTTGGACAGACTGATCCAAGATAATCTTGTGTAAAAACCAGACTCAAAATGTTTTTATTTCTATGAGACGTCATTATAATTATAATTTTATTATTTGAACACTGAATATCTGACAATAAAAAAGAAATAACTTTAAAAATAATAAACCAATGTAACTGCTAAATAAATCATAAACAGATACAATTTCTAATATTAACTTCTATTGCAAATACATTTCTTCATGAAAGGAAATATCATTGAATATTGTTGTAAGAATCACAAACTTTTAATAATAAATTGCAAGAACTTGCAAAAATTCTTACGATTAGCGTAATGTTTAATTATAAATTGAAATAAGTCTAGTTTTTCACATAGAAATAACAACATTTTAAAAATAAAACGAAATATTTCAAAATTGTTCATTTTATAAGTACATATTAAAGTAAAGTAAGCCCTTACCTTTTAAAATTAAAACGGATTATTTAGTTTTATGACGAGTGCACCTACAGGAACATAAGTCAGTCTTTTGCCACCGTCAGCGCAATACAAAATCGTGCCTTTTTGTGACTATTCATTGGCCCGCGGCGCGAATCAAAAAGAGACAGAAAGTTTGCTATCTCGCTAGTTTTCGTCCGAATTAGACGATTGTGAGACTGTATGCAATATTTACGGGTATTTAATTTGGTTTATGATTAAATCTCAAAAAATCGTATTTTTTAATTATTACGGTTTATTATTAAACGTGCGATATGTCAGTATGGAGTGTCTGTTGCTGGCTGTTCTATTATCACAAAATACTAATTATGTGGTAAGCATTTTGTTTTTCATTATTATAAATACCTAGTTGTATTAATCTATAGAAGTATGAGCTTTCATACTATGTAGGTATGTAAATCAAATCAAATCAAATCAAATCAAATCAAAATGTTTATTTGCAAGAAATACATTATTTATAAGGAAAGATCTTATATCCTAAAAGTCACTGTATTCTGCCTGCAAGCAAGCGTGCAAATTATTTATATTTATGTCATTAAATTATTATTACTACATGCAATTAAATTATTATTATCATATACAATTTTCATAAATTCGATTAATATCATTATTACATACAATTTTATCGTCAACATTGTTTTACTAATTAAATTATTCACTTCTATTTCCAAATTCCATAAATTTCCTAATACTATAAAAACAGTTTTTTTGTAGCCACTCTGTCAATTTTGTTTTAAATACATTACCCTGTAACAATTTCAATTCGTTTGGGAGGTTATTATAAATCAGAATACACATATTATACACATTTTTCTTATAAATATCTTTATGACCGGGTGGTTGATACAATAGGTTATGGAATTTAGCCCTTTTCTGCCTCGGCAGAACCTCACTACGTTGCTTAAAGTAATGCATGTGTTTCTTTGTAAAAATGCAGATATCTTTTATATACATACAGGGCAGTGGAAGAATTTTATATTTTTGAAATATAGGTTTACAACTGTCTAAGAACCACGCCTTGTTAATAACTCGGATGCAACGTTTTTGTAGTTTGAAAACTCTGTCAGCATCGGTCGAGTTGCCCCACATTATTACTCCATAGCTTAGTACAGATGACACATAGCCATGGTAAGCCGAAAGAGCAGCTTCTACTGATACATTTTGTCTTAACTTCTTTAAAGCGAACACAAACCTATCTAGTTTCTGACAAATATGTTCCACATGACTTTTCCAGTTAAGATGATTATCTACAATAAGACCTAAAAATTTTAATTCATTTACTTGTTGTACTTTTTCGTTTTTACAAATAATGTCTAAATCCAATTGATTGGAATTATAAGATTTAAATTGAATTAATTTCGTTTTACTTATGTTAATGTTTAAGTTATTATCTTCCATCCAGCTTATGATATCTGATAAGGTCTTTTCGATAACTGATTTGTAATCATTTTTATCGTCACATTTTATAATAAGTGTAGTATCATCTGCGAAAAGGATACATTTCTGTAAAGTAGCCTCCGGAAGATCATTTACATAAAGTAAGAAAAGCAATGGGCCGAGAATGCTACCCTGAGGCACACCACAATCAGTTGATATTGAAATAGATGTAAATTTTTCTTTGGAATATGATTTATCATTTTTCTTTACGACTTTAGAAATTTCTGTGCACTGTTTTCTGTTTCTTAGATAACTAGATATCCATTCATATGCTTTACCCCTAATGCCGTAGAACTCTAATTTGTTTAAAAGCTTCGAATGATTTACAAAATCAAAGGCTTTGCTCATATCTAAAAATAGAGACACCACTGGACTTCCATTATTTATGCTCTCTGTAACAAGTTTCATTAAGTTGAAGATTGCAAGAGCAGTTGAACTACCTTTACGAAAACCAAATTGTTCTTTGCATACTATATTATGTGTACTGAGAAAATTATTAAATCTGGTAAGCATTGCTTTCTCAAAAATTTTTGACATCGTGGGTACTATGGTGATCGGCCGATAGTTATTAGGGTCTGACTTATTTCCCTTTTTAAATAGGGGTTTCACGATAGACATTTTAAGTTGATCAGGAAATACACCTTCCACAAAAGATAAGTTTATAACATGTGCTAGTGGATGACATATCCAACCAGCACAAGTCTTCAAAACTTGTGTGGCAATGCAGTCATATCCACTAGTTTTGCTATTATTTAAAGACATTATGATTTTATACACTTCAGGTGCATCTACAGGATTTAGGAAAATAGTATTTGGATTTTTATTATTTTTATTTTTATTAATATTATTATTAGCACTAGATGTCTGATTAGATGTCAAATTAATAAAGTAGTCATTAAATATGTTACAAATGTCTGATGGATTATTATATGTCACATTTTTTAAATTTAATTCGTCAATATCATTTTTATACAAATCATTATTAGTAATTGTTGAGGAGATTGCGTTCCAAGTAGCTTTACATTTATTTGTATGCTTTTGTATACGTCTTGTATTTATAAGTTTTTGTGCTGTTTGTGTACATCGTTTGAACAAATGACTATAAAGTTTGTAGTTTTTCTCATTCTGTTTTTTACTAATTTTACTATGTTTGAATTTTAGATATAGCTGACGTTTCATTTTGCTAGATTTTTTAATGCCTTTCGTTATCCAGTTTTGTGCGACTGGTTTATTATTAACTTTAACTTTAATGGTCGGAAAGCACAGATCGTAAAACAGTGTAAAAGTTTCATAAAATAAATTAAACGCTTCTGTTAGAGTGTTAGAGTTAAATGTTTCCGAAAAAGAAAGAGAAGATATACATTCAACGAATTTCTCGAGGTTTTCCGAACAATAGTCACGTTTTAATTCAGACCAATACGATATTTTTTTGTGTTTTCTAGCTTTTATGGTTACCGTTTGTGCCGTTTCGTGATCTGACAAGCCTAGGTGATGAATGTCTGACTGAACATTTTTTATGTTACTGGCAATTTGGTCAATGCAAGAGTTCGCCCGAGTTGGTGATTTTATGTGAGCTTCAAAGTTATAATTATAAAGTATGCTTAGAAGTTCTTTTGCTGCAGAGTTATGTTTTAATATATCGATATTCCAATCGCCACAAATTATAATTTTCTTCCTCCTATACTGGTCTGTCAAGTAATTTAACAAAATATCAAGTTTATGTAGAAAAATACCTATTTGTGCCTTTCTCTGGTCGGGTATTCTATATATGTTAACGACTATCAGGTTTAAGCCAATAATCTCTATGCCACAGCACTCAAAATAAAACGTTGTAGCTAGATTCGAAGGAAATTTTAATGTTTTAGTGTCAAATACCTTGTTCGTTAAAATACAAGTCCCCCCTCTACATTTATCTCGACTAAATGCCGCAGCTAATTTAAAATTATTAAGTTTGATGTTAGTTTCCGTACCCTGTTTTACAAAAGTTTCACTAAAACATAATATATCCACCTCCAAGTTTTTTCCTACTAATTCGGATAGAGTTACTTCCAATATATCTAATTTGTTGCAGATGCCAGCTATATTTTGGTGTAAGATTCGCAATTTACTATGTCGGCAATTATGTTTTAATTTGTCATTATTAATTGTAATTTTATCAATGGTGGAGTTTGGAACGAAAAAATGTATTATTGTTTTTGCTGGTATCATGAATCGAGGTTCGTTCACTTAAACTTAGTTTTGTACAACTAGTTTCATATTTCAAATAATCAATTTCTATATTCAGTTTATAGGTAATTAAATCTAATTCCGAAAGCTTCTTGTGATAATTTACATCCAACTCATTAACTTCAATAAATCTACAATTCTTGAAGTTTTTTGTAAACAATTTTAGTTCATGATTGAGTTTTTTGACATTAAGATACCTGTTCTCTGAAACATTTAACATCAATATTGTACAATTACTCAAACTACACAGAGTGCTACACAGATTAGTTAGCAACATGTAGGGATTTTTATCGTGTTTACCAACTGAGAGTATGACAATGTCGTCGTCAGATAGGATGTTTGATAGATAATCTGGATTTCGTAAGATCTCGCATGATGAAGCATATGGTTGAACTTTACCCTCGATATTGAAATTATCATTCCATTTACCTGATTTAGTGTGGATCAATTGTGCGGATAGACCTCTTACTTTTTCGTCTCCAATGATATATATATTTCTTTTTGTATTGCATTTTAATTGGGTTGTATATTTTGGGTTTCTATGTCGTTGTTTATTCGGGGAGTCCACCATTATCTTTTTAGCCCTGTCATTGTTAATATCCTGGATTGTACCTTGATAATGCGTGTCGTACTTTTTTTGTGATGAGAGTCCGTTGGGACTAATTAGTTGCTCTGAGAAATCTAATTTAGTTTGAATGGGACCTTTACTCTTTTTCTTCTGTGAAGCTCTTTTGGGCGTCGATTTACAAATGTCTTTTAATTGATTTATTTGAGTACCATACATAGACATTTGTTTTTTCAGATAGCAGTTTTCCGATAAAAGGTTAGCTATTTCATTTTCAGCAATCTCCAGGTTCTTCGCCAGTACAGAAACTTTGTTTTCCAATTCTTCTATTAAGTCAAAGTTGTTGGATTTTATATTTGGACAGCTTCTAAATAGTTGAGGATTTCTTTTTAGTGTATGTGACAAAACATCGATGTCTTCATCCAGTGGTAAAGATTCGAAAGAGTTTTCAGTAGATATATTTGCCTCAAATTTATCATAATTACTTCTATGCTCTACAAGTACTGGGGTGGTCAGAATTTGAGAAGTATTGTCATTTAAAACAAAATTTTGCTTGGCAATGTCCTGTTGTTGGGGCGAAGCAGGTTTACTTGATGAGTGTTGCTTCTTTCTAAGTGTGATATTAGAGGTAGCTGTATCTGTATTTGCGTCTGTTGTGTTTTTAATGCATATTTTGCACTTCCACCTTTTTTTAGCTTCGGCGTCCTTTAAGCGATAAGTGGATTCTGGATAACCCTCACAGTCAAACTCGTATCTCTTTTTGCAAATTGAACATAGAGCAGTGTTTCTTATGTTGACAAATTTCTTGCAGATATTACAAGTAACTTGTGTTGACGTTTTGCGGTTACTGCTTACTCCTTTATTTAAACAGGATGACATTTTTAAACTTATTCAATTTCTCAAAAAGAGTTTTGATTTGCTCGGTTTCGAACTCGCGATACTCGCCACGACGTTCACTCCGGTGTCGATACCGCTCGACCAAGTCAGCTTTACGTAGAGTGACGAAATTGGTTATCTCAAAGTACGTGTGATGCGACCAACACGATGACGTTATAATTTAACTTTGAATTTTTTACGGCAACCCACAAAACACACAAATAATAAGTTGTTTTTACTGTTTTTAAGTTCACTTTTTTATTGGTATATTTAATTGTATTCACTTATTATTAAGCTTTGTTTTCACTGAATACTGTGTTTAATGAGGGAAACATTGTTTGTAGTTAAAGTATTAAAGTTTTTTCACTGTTAAAACTTCTGTCACTGTTAGAGGTTTATTGTTATATTTTCACTTATATTCGATGTAACACTGAGATAACACTTGTACTTGTTCAATGAGATATTATATGAACAGTTTTTAGTTATTTGTGGCATAAAAGGCGAGTTTTATATTTTTAAACTATTATTGTTGACGAGATGACAGCTCGATGACGTTTTTTTCTAAAGTCTAGTTTCAAAAATGTATGATTGTTATATCTGTGTTTTATGTATTTTTCATCTTTAAATTAATATACTTGCCTAAAGTAGGCATGTGTAACATAGTACTGCTCATCTTACTATAACATAGTAAGTACTTGAAAACATAAAGAGATATTTAAAAAGATACCCTTGTTACTAAAATTTATATAAACATAAGAATTATCTAATGATTGAATTAATTTATTATTGTGTTTATTCTAACTGTGGTTTATTTTCAGCCTTCAAGAAACAACTATGTTTGCCATGTGTGTTGGATGCGAGCAAATAGACAGGCAGTGCATGACTCATCATGAGACATGCAAGAATTGGCTTTGGATAATGATGCAGCAGCCCTTAATGTTAGCCCACCAGAGCCACCACCGTTGCCGCCTGTTCAAAGAGGGCCATGGGAAAGTAATACCATATCATTACCTAATTACAAGCGAGCTTCGATCACATCTGTTCACAGTATATTTCAACAATGCAGAAACAGAATGGTACATTTGGTTCCGCAATTCCTTAAAAGACTGCTTTTGCAGGAACATAGTTTCTATGTTCCTCGCAGCTGTAGAGTGTGTGAAACACATTTGTACAGCGATCAATGGCATTTATTACCTCAAATGAATGAGACACATTCTACATTTAGTGCTATCCATATAGAAGACATAATTAATATTATGAAGTCAAAAGCTAATATTTTGAACTTTGAAAATGTCTCAGAAATTCTCTCACGGAACAGTAATCACAATTGTAAAATAATAATAAATAAATCTATGATTGTATTTTTTTAACAAGTAAGCAGTTATTTATGTAATTACCGAAGCCCTATATTTACACTTAATCCAGGTTAGTGTATTGGTGAAATAAAAATGCTCAGTTCTATCCAAGCTGGTTGATTGACCTCCCTAGGTCTCTTTATTAACACTATCGCTGCATTGCTCTAATGTATATTATCTTCGTAAGCATTTAAGATATAATAATTATAATATGTCAAAATATTTTCTCTAATAAATAAATAATAATTTTTACTCCTTTGTTTTATTCTGTGTTTCCCTCGTTGGTCTAATGGTCGCAAGCACTACTGCTGAGCATGAGGTCCTGAGTTCGATTCCCAGGTCGAGCAAAGTGATATTGGGTTTATTCATCAGGAATTTCTCAGTAGCAGCCCGGAGTCTAGATTTGTGCCTGGTTGATAGAAACAGACTCGCCCCCTATTAAATGGTACTCAAAATAACTGGTGAAATCTGGGTGTACTATAGGTACACCTCTGCCCAACCCTTCGGGGAATACAGGCGTGATGTTATGTTAATGTTTGTTATTATTGTCACATTTTTTGAGACTATTACCCAGTTTAATAAATGTTAGTCATTATTCAGTTTAAAATACTTACTTTGTTTATTGGTTTAATACTAAAACTATATCAGTTATACGCAATAATTCACAACTGTTCACTATTTTAAAGCGCCTTTAAGTTTTTAATAGCGAAATTATAATCTAAACACCTTATTGCTAGCGATCTGATTAAAAGGTTTACTGTCACTGTTTTTTGTCTAGTCTGGTGTAATGCCAAGATTTCTGAGTTTTTTATTTATAGCAATTTAATGAGTCAATATTCACAAATATAAAACACCAAAAATCATTGGTGTACACTAAATTCGATAACTATGCCGACGTCCATAGTAAAATTGGCCATACATATCCTTTGAATGACTGTATAAAAGCGGCCGCGTAGTACATTGTGCCAACCTTCTTAAATTTGTAGTACATGATTTCGTTTTTTGAAACAGTCTAACACAAAAGTGTTACAAAAAATTATTTATTGGTTTGTAAAAGTATGTAAGCCATATTATATTGAGGATTTGTAAATCTTTAACATTCAGTCAAATGTTAAAATATAACTACGTACCTACAGCAATTTAATAAGCAATTTAATTTTCACTATGTATATTGACTTGACTTGTGTTATGTTTATGTGACTGCCTTCAGTTGCCGCTAATTACTCGTGTGTGAAGGGTGTTTGCGCATTGTTTTTTTTCCCAGTAATTCAAGGCATTGTGTGTATAATCACGACGTGTGTACTTTCTGATTTTAAGGTAAGTTTATATTTATTTAGCTGTTTGTTTTTCGTTTTAATTAGAGTTATGTCCACAGCTCCTGCACTTTAATTGCGTAACGCGTAACACAATTAGCTCGCGGTTATCCTTTTATCATTGCGCAATAATACACGTCATAAATCCGGACTTGCATACACTGACGGTCAAAAGTTTGAGACCACTATAAAAAAAATGAGAAAAAATAAAACTAAATATTTTTTTTTTACTTTTTGAAAAACGGTTTTTACTTTCATGTTGCACACAAGATTTTAAAATATAAATTACATGAAGTCTTGAAGAATACAATGTTTAAAAAAAATACACAAGAGATTTCATACACATTTTTCATCAAAATAGCCTCCTTTACATTTTATGACCTGTTTAACCAACCTTGGCATGCGAGCAAATAATTTATTTATGGTTTCTTGAGAGATATTCCTCCAGCTTTATTCTAATGCATTCCACATGACCTGCCTGGAAGAAGGCCATTGTTCCTGAACATTTTGGTCAAGCTTTTCCCACAAAAGCTCTATAGGGTTAAGATCCGGGCTTTGGGGTGGCCATGTCATGTTTTTCAACACTGTTTCTGACTGTCTCTTGTCTAAATAGTCCCTACATAATTTTGAACTATGCTTTGTATCATTATCATGTTGGAAAATAAATCCTTTGTCGATTAACTTCAGCCCGGAGGGAATAGCAGTTTCTCCAAAATTTCTTTATGCTGCTCCTTTTTCATAATTCCTTTAATTTGGACCAGATTACCAGTTCCATAGCCTGAGAAACAACCCCAGACCATAACAGATCCGCCACCATGCTTGACAGTCGGAACTACATACTGTGGCATCATCTATTCTTCGGCGGAACGTCGATACAGATGCCAGCACATCGAGCTATCCGAAACTGTTAAATTTTCCCAATCAACTTTGAACCGTTTAGCGATAAAGTTGAAAATCTATTAGATATTCGACAGATTGTAGAAGCTTGATGTGCTGATGTCTATACATAGACTTCAGTAAAACATCTGTGATTTTGATGCTTATTATAAATATCAAGTATTTTAGTTACTCGTTGTCTAAACATTAAAAATTATATACTTGTCTTTATACATAGACTTAAGTAAACGATCTGTTAATCTATTATTTTGACGCCCACTTTAATCATAACAACACTAAAAACATAGGTACAAAAATACTTTGTACAATAACGTATGAGTAAGATCTGTTATTTTGATTCCTATTTTAATCATAACACAGAAAACTAATGATTTACGTAATGGTTGCATGGTTTGAGTCGGCGAAGAGCTCTCTACCAGCCTCTTAAATAAAACTGTGCATAGCTTTAAGTGAAAGATCTATTATTTTGATACCCACTTTTATCAATAATAAGTTAAATAACACTTAAACATACGAAAATACTTTTTCAATTAAAATCGTTAAAGATAAATACTCCACACTTTGTTGTTTTTAATTTCCCATAAATAAAGCTGCTTACGGTAAGTATACATACCTCTTAAATGGTTTGCATAATTTGATAAACAAGAGAAAGATGCCACCGCCGCGCGCCGGCGCCGTAGCGATGTCATATCGCCGTTCCAAATAATAATATTGCTTCCAAATCACCCAATAGTTCCTAATAACTTAGACCTATGAAATTACGCCTACGTTGTAATTATAAACAACGGTAAGTGGTAAAAGTGCTGTCATACTCATCATCAGTGATCGGAGTAGGTAGATTGATTTGGGGACAATGAACTGGCACGTATATATTAATATGGATATGCCTCCGGGATTCCGGATTTTGTAATAATTAAGATTTTTAGGAATTTCATATATTGTAATGTAGGATGAAGAATATAACAATATGAATAAGAAATGTTTAACCCTATTACTGTCTTTTTAATGAAAATAAAGATTAGAAATATTTTTAACAATAAAGATGTTGATTTTGATATAAACTGATTTTTATTTCATTTTTACCTGTTTTCATATTCATAAAAAGTTATTGCACTGAATGCGAAAAAATATTAAGGAGTATAAAAAGTTATTTTTATTTATTTATTCAAGAATATAATATACATATAATAATTACAAGCAGCATATAATAAACTTGCAAGAAATAACTACTAAATTAGTCATATGTAAGTTTCGAATGGACGCACAAAAGTAAGATTCACTTTATTATTTGATAAATAAGAATAAAACAATTTTAAACGTTTATCTATCGCATTCTATAAATTTCAAATGTAGTAGTTTAAAAATCTTTACACTCACAATATTTGATTCAATGATTCAATCCCGTAAGTACCAAAATGAAATCCCGGAAAAAAGGCTTATCCATGTTATGATTTCTATGACTATTCATGATGCAAGTACGTGAAATCAATCTACCTACTCCGATCACTGCTCATCATACATAATAATATATTATGTGACCTTATAAGGCCATGAGAACATATCGGTAAGTATGGAGTTATGTTCAAAATCTACAATTAAACTTTATCAATCAATCAATCATCATTAACATAATGTTTGTAATAAACTCGTCAATAAAGTCACTACTCTCCGATAACTCTCTACGTTACATATTTATATAAAAGTAAGTAAATAGTTATTTAAACCATTTGTACGCACCTGTACCCATCAAAATTTAATTATAATATTACAAATTTAAGAAGGTTGGCACAATGTACTACGCGGCCGCTTTTATACAGACATTCAAATTTGTTCGGTTAATCGTGAAATTCCTTTTCCTATGGTTTTCTTCTTATATCTGTGTAGTTACAAAGATTTTTCAGTTGAAACTTTAAGGATAAGCAATTGAATAAAGGTACATATTATTTGTCGAATCATAATTACCGTCACTTTATAATAACTCATGTATTGGAGTGTTACATTTAAGCATAGCCAGATTTTAATTAAAATGAAATAGCTCTCTGAGAAGTTGGAATAGAAACATCTAATTTCGCATGATGCTTTGTGTTCATAAAAGGTACAAGCCCCCATAATTGGTAAGTTTCTAGGGTTTCTCATTGAAGCGCAAGGATCGATTTTAGGGTTTTTTAAAATCAATTTCTTATTTTCCAACGGTGTCGATTATAGAAAAAATAAAATTGCACAGCATAAGCACAAATTAGAACCTACCGTAGTAAAAAAAAATAGCAGTTGTATGTCATGCCGTTTGAGAGGTACAGCAATTTGCTAAACGTTACCCCAGCGGCATCTTGAATAACTCCGAAACCTCAAGACGCACAAATTTAATTTCTTGGGCACATTTAGGCACAAATGTGATCTATCTAAGTAGCTAGTTTGTACTCAGCTACGACCACCGGTTAAAAAACATGCCGCTGGGGTAACGTTACTCCAGCGGAATCTGTTTTTTGTGAATATCTTTGGATCGGCTGGACGCACAAATTCAAAATTTCGGGCACATTTACACGAGATGGGGTACTAATTATCTTTCAAGCCGAAATCCTGAAAAGCGACAACATTCCGCTGGAGTAACGCACACAAGCAACGCTTCGTCCATGCTGCTCTGGCCTGACTTGAGGCTCCTCTCTGCTACTGGCTTTCTGGGCACGTGCCTAGGGCCCCTGGATCGATAGAGCCCCCTAGTTTCTGCTATGTTATTACACGTTAACCTATAGGTATTTATTTCGAGACGATAGTGACTGACTACAATACCATACGTGCTTACTTAGTAGCTTTTCAAACGGATGATTGTAAATACGACACAATCCTGGTTAAGGGTTAAAGTAGAAGACATTTGGAGTAAATTCAGTCCCTGGGTACTTTTTTTTTAAGAGCAATTTTAGGTAGAACTCACATTACTAGCAATCTTCTTAACCCCTAGAACTAAGCTAAATATGTTTGTGTCTGGAGTAGGTTCACGACAATAGTGTAATGGGTGGGGTTTGAACCTACGACCTCTCGATTATAAGTCCGACATCATAGCCATTAGGCTATTGACGCTTGATTATGTCCGATACCTGGTTTTTTCTGAGTTAGTTTAACACTTTATTTTATTTATTTTATTTTATTTTATTCTCTTGGGAAAACTTACAGCTAGGATAAAGATAGATGAAGAATATTGAAAGAAGGCCAATTACAAGTTTTCGCAGACATCGTATTTCCAATCCTCCTGTATGCACGAAACTACACTAGCCTCGCCCGAACATCAGGCTTTCTGCTCAGAATGTTGGTCTGTTACTAATCTTTATTCTATATTTTACCGAGTCGTCTGCGCGCTTGAAACACGACGCACCGCAGAATCAGATCCGGGCCTTGTTTTAGCGAAATGGGGCCCGTATGACTGAAAAAGCACTATTATAATAGAATAGATAAAGATTCAGCCATAGACAAACAGAGCTAAGAGGAAAGCCTGACTTATAGAGAAGTCAACAGCTAAAACGGGGCCCGATAGGGCCTTTCCCTGCCGGGGTTGCGAGAACGTTCTACGCAGAGCAGCAAGAAGAGGCAGCTATAGAACCAGGGTGGTTTTAGTCAATAGAAATCTGATACTCCCTTCCGCTCCACCAAAAAAGAACCATAAATAGAATACAGACATAAGCCTTAAGCCGTTTTTGGCGTAAAGGGGCCATTAATCATTCAAAACAGGTAAGTTTTAGAAACCCAGTAATTCCGTTTTAAAACATTTCCAAGAAGATAAGGCTCAACGCCTTATCCCTCGTTTCTCATGCAAAAAATATCTACGTAAAACCCTTGAAACTATTATCAGACATTTAAAACTAATGTCGCTATAAATACCCCTTATCGTTTCGAAATTTTAACTCTAAGTCGTTGAGATAAACTCTGTTTTTGCACTTGATTTTGTCGCAGAAGGATTAGTTGCTTAGATGTCATGTCGCTTGATTCGTAACTTTGATTTATTTGGTCCGTACTATTGGTTCAGTGTTCTAGTTTGTAAGTGGGATCACAGTGTATCGGAAAACACACTAAGTGGCTATCTTATGGCTATTCAAACTATGGGAAGTGGAGGTAACGTTTTGTAGGGGTTGTTTTCTTGCAAACAGCATCCCGTAGTGTATTCTAGTCAGGAACAAAAGATATTGTCGATTTTTGCTATCTGGGATTTGGGTATTTTTTGTTTAGGTACGGTAGAGCGCACAGAAACTCTTACTCATTATCATTAACTAGACGGTCGTGTAGGTAAATAAGTATGTACTTTGTTCATAACATTTTTAAACACCTAAGTTTAGTTTTTCTTTATTTCAAGATAATTAGAAATTGATTTAAGTTACGGTTTTTCTTTTTTTAAGACTAACAAATTTTTGCGTATGCGCCTCATTTAAATTCGATTCATGCATTTTCTATCGGGAATAATAGCACGCCTCAAAGAAAGATAAGCGGCAATTGCCTAATGGCAGACTTTGTGATTGAGATGTTCCGGGTTCGAACCCCACCCATGCCGTAAACATATACTATTGCCATAAACCTACTTAGCGTAGATGGAGTGATTAACAAGGTTGCTAGTAATGTGCGTTTCCATATTGCTACTTCTCGTTAAATTATTTCTTCAAATTTTCATCCCAAATCCTTCTATATAGTAGGGGTGGAGATAAGAGGCAAGACTTGTTGAGGGAAGGATTATGGCCATTTCTCCACTTGACAGGGGTCAAGTTTTTAGTGCCCTCGTGCATTAGTATTCAGATTTATATTTACTTTTGAATCTATTTTAGCCGTGTAATAGTTCTAAGTAAGTAAGCGAGAAAGTCCCGGATACAAGAAAGACATGCTATTCCTATTTGATTAAATTTTTTGGTCTAAATGACGAGGATAAATTAATGGTGAGTTGGAGCAGGACCGAAAACCCTGGCAGAGAGCCAGACGCTCGGTGTCATCACTGCGTCCATTGTCGGGAGCATGTTATGAGCATGGAGCGTTTTCTGTGATAATCGTAGTAATGGTGGCGAAAATATTTGATTTGATTGTATTTTTAAAAAACTACATTTTTCAAAAATTAAGTACTTACATATGAAATGTTATGCCTTTATTTGTAAAGTTACAAATTTTGGAAGAGTTTCTGCAGTTGGATATGCTGCAAAACACCATGTTTACCTCTCCGCGTCCCATACAACACAAGTAACCGCAACAAACGCTCCACGCGCACTTGTGGCCTACATGTCACATGCGCGGCGACAAGGTCACGCGTCTTTGCGACTTTTATTGCCTTATTATTAAGATTTCTGTGATATTACCTCAATGTAACATATAGAGATTCCTCCGTGCTTCGAGAATCACGCTAAGGCTTGAGGGTTGGGGGGAGGGATGCTTGAGGGAGCGAATGCGGTTTTCTTTTTCCACTTGTCGAGCGAGCAGTCCTGGATATGTTAAGATTTTCTTAACGGTAAGAGTTTCTTAAACTAGGAGATCTAGACATAAAGTATAGATTTGGACATAGGTACAGACGCCAGCACATGAAGCTACCCGAAACTGTCAAATTTTCCCAATCAACCTTGAACCTAATCTCATTAACAATAAAGTTGAAAATCTATTAAAGAAATTTGATAGATTGTTGTAGCTTGATGTGCAGGCGTCTGTACAACATTTTTCTAATAAGAATTGGCAAATAAGTTGTGTAACTCCCCTCGTACTCAATAGCCTACGTCGAAACTACTGGTTTGAAGAGCTTTCTATAAGTTCCTCGTTGAAGAACCGCTACCAAGTCTACTTAGTTCTGCATATAATAACATACTCTAGCTTCGTCCGCGATTTCGTTCGCGTGGTAGGGTTTTCCCGCGTAAATTCCGATCCCGTGGGAATTAGATAGCCTATGTGTTATTCCAGGATGTCAGCTATCTACTACCAAATATCATTCAGATCCGTACAGTAGTTTTTGCGTGAAAGAGAACAAACATATTGTTACGAGCTGGGGTTTGGAATTAAAATAATTAACACCAATTAGACCAAAATTAACACTTTAATTAAATAAACACAAAACAAAAAAAATCACAGTTATTCAATATCAAATTTCAAAAAACCAGCTTTCCAAGAGAAGAAAGTTGAAGTCTGGTGGTCAAGACATCATTTCACCATAGGATTGCAGATATTTAGTTATTTGATAAGAACCTCAATGTAATTTTAAAGGATCTATCTATAGACACCCCACACGACTGTATAGGTTTGATGAAACATTTTTGTTAGTTCCAGCTTAATGTATGGGGTAAATAAAAACGTAAAGCGATTCACAGAATACAACTAGTGTTGCGTCCCAAATGTAATTTTGAACGCTCTTTTTGGTGTGGCAACATTCTATTGTCTTTGACGTTGCACTTGACATAACCTCTTTGACTTGACAGATTGACTTTGCTTGGAAAAAATGCCGGTCATGGGAACCGCTCTTGTGTTAATGTAATTGGAAAAATATTGTTGAATTCGCCTGTTGAGACCGATAATTGGGTCGCGAATTATTTGTTGGTGGAAGTGTATTCCCCATTTGTTGAAATCCCCGGGGTATTGTTGAATCGTACGCCGCCTTGTCGTCGGTTGAGCTGGCACGCGGAATTTGCTGTAAATCGTATTGGATCTCACGAGATATGAACAGATTAATTGTGTTCAGTGAGTGATTGAACTTTGTAGTCTCGGATTAACAAGAATCCAGTGATATTTCTCGGAACACATCGCCTTATGGTCTACCACGCGTAGCGCGCGTTTGTTGGGAACGAGTCGGGTGTGGTGCTGAGTTGGAACCGCGCCATCTGGATATCGGCGCCTTGGGAACGTTCTACAACACTTGACTTACATCACACCTTTCAATTACTCACCCCATTTTACATACATCAACCACACTTAGGGCATGACCTTTGAAGGTCGAACTTGGCGTCCCCAGCAATCAGGTTAGTGGTACATTTTGTTTCTTGAATTAAGGCCTAAGAGCCTACCACAACGTAGGGCTCCGCGTAATCGCGGACGGTTCGACATACCAGTTACCGTTGGCTGGGCTTGGGGTCGAACATTCTGGTAGCAGGCGTGGCTCTTATAAGATCCACTGATTCATTCTGGTATAAGCGCGGCTCTTATAATATAAGATCCACTGGTTTAATTGGAAGTTTTGAATATTGTTGAAAACCTAAAACTTGAGTTTAATTACTTAACACAACTTATAACTTGATAAGTTTGAATATATTGCTTTGTCAGCCGGGCTCAAATAGTACTTGTAGTTTGTACTGTAATTTGTAGTGCTAGCCCCTTAGAATTGAATGACAAACAGGATTTATTTGTGAAATTAGGAATTATTGGTATAATTTGGTACATAATTTGGTACATAATTTGGTATTTGTTGAAATTAATAATTGAATGTCATTGATCTGAATTTGAAAGGTTATCTAAATAATAATTACACATAGTCTAACATAATAGGACTTGAATTGTGTGTATTGGTTATTGCATTTATAGTAATTATTGGATTGTTGATAGAGATTCTCCGGCTCAATATTATACTTCAATTGTTGTATTTAATTGTTGGTGTGATCCTGCACAATATATACATTGAATTGTTATTTATTTTGTAACTAGCCATCCTTAGCAAGCTAGATTCATACTTGGAATAAGTACAGGGTCGGATTGGGACTTGAAATAATTGAATTTGAATTTTTATTTGTTGAAACTATTTGGTCGGCTAACAAGTCATTACTGTTTGTTTAATATTTGATTGTTGGTTGTTGATTGTTGTTTGCATTAATATTTGATTGTTGCAATGGCCTCATTAAGGGCGGTCAGGGAGGCTGCTGCGGGATTGACCTCACAGTTGAGATGGTTCACATCGGCAGCTGCAACTGTTGAGCGTGTGGAATTGGAAGAGCTCACCCTTGCTCGGTATGGGCAAGTGATTGAGAGGATCAAGTCAGCTGATGCTGCGCTCATACGCTTCAACGAGTACATCATGGACGTGGATTTGGGGGTGATGGATCAGACGGCCCGCGATAGGATTTTGGGTGACTATGACCAGATTATCCACCTGGGGGATGTCATATGTCTGCGAGCGCGGGAAATTTTGAAGAGCCGGGTGCCTGATGCGGCCAAGCCGCAGACCCCTGTTGTTGCAGGCCCTGGACTATTGAGTAGGCTGCCCACCCTGGAGCTGCCACGTTTTGACGGTCGCTTGGACCACTGGCTGGGCTTCCTAGATCTCTTTGAGAGTCTTGTCGATGCACGTTTGGACCTCGGACCTGCCCAGAAGCTGGCCTATTTGTTGTCTGTCCTGGAGGGCGAAGCCAGAGCCTTGGTGCAGCACTTGCCGGTGACGGATTCCTCTTACCCGACCGCTCTGGAGCTTCTCTCCCGACGGTATCAGAACAAGCGCTGCCTGGCTGATGTGCACATCGACCAGATTTTGGGACTACCGGCCATTGTCAGCACGTCGACGTTGCGCACTGACTTGCTGAACCCGTTAGTCTCAGCTACCAACGCCTTGAGACGCTTGGAGTTACCGGTAGAACATTGGTCCTACTTGTTGGTGCACATAGTGCTGCAGTTGCTCCCCGCGGAGTTGAGGTCACGTTTTGAGCAGAAGTATGGTGGGGATAGTGCCACCCATCTTCCCCCCTTTGATGACCTCCTCAAATTTTTGGAAGACGAGTGTCGGTTTGCGGATAACACTCGTGGCGCCACGGGGTCACCCCCACTACCTTCTCAGCCCAGAGACCAGGGACGGACTAGGGCCCGGGGGCCTGTTGATGTTCCCCCCGCCCCCCGTTTTGCTGGCGCCCGGAGTCCTCGGGCTAGGGGGCCTGTTGATGATCGCCCCGCCCCTCGTTTGGTTGGTGCCCGCAGTCCTCGGGCTAGGGGGCCTGTTGATGATCGCCCCGCCCCCCGTTTTGCTGGCGCCCGGAGTCCTCGGGCTAGGGGGCCTGTTGATGATCGCCCCACCCCCCGTTTGGCTGGCGCCCGGAGTCCGCGGGCTAGGGGGCCTGTTGATGATCGCCCCGCCCCCCGTTTGGCTGGCGCCCGGAGTCCTCGGGCCAGGGGGCCTGTTGATGATCGCCCCGCCCCCCGTTTTGCTGGTGCCCGGAGTCCTCATCATTGTGACTTTTGTAAGGCAACGGGACATGTCATGGCGCGTTGCCGGGACTTTTTGAATTTGCACGTAAGTTCCCGCCGCCGCATTGTCAACGCACGCCGTTTGTGCTTTTCGTGCTTGGGGGCCCACTTCCATCGGGACTGCCCCGACCCCCGCCCGTGTAGAATTTGTGAAGGGTCCCACTTGGAGATTTTGTGCGCCAACGCGAACCGCTCCAGCAGACCAGCTTCTGAGGGGGGTTCGCGCATGGGGGGGTACCCCGGAGACGAGCACCGGGCTGAGACCCGCGATTCTGTACGCCGCACTCCACCCCCCGCGCAAGTTGAACGGGAGCCCCACGAGCGCCATTTGGTCTTCCCTCGTCAGGGAGAACGCGCATTGGCTGCTAGGCAGCAGTGGCCGGGTCGGCGCCGCTCCCTTTCCCCTCCGTTGGCGGAACGTCCCCGGCTGGAGTCGCGCCCTCCGCCATTCGGGCATCCGGTGGGATATGCCCCTCCAGTGATGGCGAGCGGCTTGGGACACCGCGCGGACGAATGGTTTGATTGTTGGCCTCGTCGTGAACGAAGGCAGCCTGGAAGCGGCGATCGGTCGCCGCCCAGACATCACTAAGAGATTGACGCCTGCCCCGCTAAAGGAACCCCCCGATCAAGACGGTTTTGTTGCCAACGGCCTCGGTCACGGTCTGGGGACCCTTGGGTGACTCGATTGTGGTCTGTGCCATTTTGGAGACGGGAGTCCGGGGTTGCCTTTGTCTTCTTGGTTAGCGGGACAGGTTGGCCTGAAGGTGAACGACCTTTCAGGCAAGATTTGGGGGATTGGCGAACCGGCTGACACCACTGTTGAGGGAAGGACCTGGTTTGAGGTCACCCTTGTGAGTTGTCCTTACCCTAAAATTGGTGCTCCTGCCCTTGTTGTAACTGAACTTGGTACAATTGTTGGTGACTGATCGTCACACTAAGAACTCGCATGCCGGTTGCAATGCGCTGTTGGCCATTCTGCAGCGAGAATTTTGGATTTTGTCGGCTGATCGCGTCAATGAGGCGAGGCCCTTTGCTGGCGTCGTAACGGATTTTGTTGGTCCCCCTTTGTTGAAGACGTCCACCCTTCGTAATAGCAAGATTGTTGGGGCTTATTTGTGTGTTTGTCTGCCTGTCAACCAAGGCAGTACATTTGGAGCTGGTAACCTCCCTCTCGACAGAGGCCTTTGAGGCGACTGGGGAAAGATTTGTGTCTCGCCGTGGGTTACCTTCGTTGATTAGGTCTGATTGCGGTACGAATTACAAGGGTACAAGTAACTATTTGAAGGAGCTATACGCCTTCCTTAATGAGAGCCAGGTTGATATTGGTAATAGTTTGGCCCGCCGAGGGGTCACTTGGTTGTTTGACCCGCCAGCCTGCCCCCCATTGGGGGGGTATTTTTGGGGCCGCGGTGAAAGCGGCAAAGGGACGCTGGCGGAGATTGTTGGGAGACACCGTTCTCACCTTTAATGAACTAGCTACGGTATTTGGCCGCATTGAAGCTGTGTTGAATTTGCAACCTTGTCAAGACTTCCAATTGATTAGCGGACGGGTAGGCCCGTCCGGGGGGGGTAGATGTTGCGTCCCAAATGTAATTTTGAACGCTCTTTTTGGTGTGGCAACATTCTATTGTCTTTGACGTTGCACTTGACATAACCTCTTTGACTTGACAGATTGACTTTGCTTGGAAAAAATGCCGGTCATGGGAACCGCTCTTGTGTTAATGTAATTGGAAAAATATTGTTGAATTCGCCTGTTGAGACCGATAATTGGGTCGCGAATTATTTGTTGGTGGAAGTGTATTCCCCATTTGTTGAAATCCCCGGGGTATTGTTGAATCGTACGCCGCCTTGTCGTCGGTTGAGCTGGCACGCGGAATTTGCTGTAAATCGTATTGGATCTCACGAGATATGAACAGATTAATTGTGTTCAGTGAGTGATTGAACTTTGTAGTCTCGGATTAACAAGAATCCAGTGATATTTCTCGGAACACATCGCCTTATGGTCTACCACGCGTAGCGCGCGTTTGTTGGGAACGAGTCGGGTGTGGTGCTGAGTTGGAACCGCGCCATCTGGATATCGGCGCCTTGGGAACGTTCTACAACACTTGACTTACATCACACCTTTCAATTACTCACCCCATTTTACATACATCAACCACACTTAGGGCATGACCTTTGAAGGTCGAACTTGGCGTCCCCAGCAATCAGGTTAGTGGTACATTTTGTTTCTTGAATTAAGGCCTAAGAGCCTACCACAACGTAGGGCTCCGCGTAATCGCGGACGGTTCGACATACCAGTTACCGTTGGCTGGGCTTGGGGTCGAACAACTAGTCTTAATAGTTTCAGAAAAAATGGCTGTGACATACAGACAAGACGGACGGACAGACAGACATGAAAAATCTATAAGGGTTCAATTTTATTTTCATTTGGCTACGGAACCTTAAAAAGGGTCAGACGGACAGCATAGTGACCCCGATGAGGTAGGAATCCTAAACCACTACGTCTACTTAGTACTTATATATGACGAAATACCTCTGGTAAATAACTTTCTTGCTTCTATGTCTCCTACGTAGGTAAACAGAAAGGTTGTCGAGGTTGACAATGTGTCATGTCAACTATGTACGGTGTGTATGAGCGTCGCGTAGAACATTACACTGCGGAGCCTACATTGCTGGACATAGTTCTCTACATGCTTGTAGTACACTGTTTGATATGCTATATCACGCTTAGCTAAGAAACTATTGAGAGAACTAGACCTTTTTATTTGTTTTCGGTGCGAGAATCATCTAGTCATTCCTCCCGCTGTAGCGCTGGAGCGGAGGGGAGTGACAGACTACTCACTAAAAACCTAACCTGTTCCTTCAATTGCCCTTCGCTCCATGTCCACGGTATCTCGTTTGAACATTACCACAACCACAGAAATCAAAAATATAGGAGAAGTGGTAAGGGGGCGTATCGGTGTCCGCGCGACATGGCCACAGGGCTCATGTCACAGGCAAGTGGCCGTCTCTGCGAACTAGTGCCTATATATATGAAAGTACTCTGTGACTAGTGCGCTTTCGACGGCGATCGTGATAACATATATGAATGCCGAGTTTTTCTGTGGTATCTTGTAAAAACCGAAGCCAAAATCAAAACTATGTGAATCATGGAATCACTTACCATAATTATGTAAGTACAAGTATTTTACAATATTTGTCTTTAAAATCATGAAAAACAATACATCGTAAAATCTTTCTTGGTTTTACTATGTTATTTTTGTTTTCAAATATCAGAACGACTGTACTACTTGTGCTATAAATACATTGCTCCTTAACCACCTTAGTTCGTCACTAAGTAACTGGACAAGCAATGTAAAAATAAAATACGAAACTGTATTACGCGGATTCATCGCGTAGTGAGGCCGCCACTTCTTGCGACGAATTAGTGATGTGCTTGTGCAGATCCACTAACGTATGCTATCGACAGCAATGTCGATTGACGAATGAAATATTGCTATTATAGTTTAGGGGTTTTTCAACCGACGACAAAAAAAGGAGGAGGTTATCAATTCAACGCGTATATTATTATTATTTTTTTATGAATGATCACCGATTACTCGGAGACGGCTGAACCGATTTGGAAAATTCTTTTTTTGTTTGAAAGGGTATACTTTGAAATTGGTCCCATTGTCACCAAGTCAGGATCTGATGATGGGATCCTAGAGAAATCGAGGGAAGTCTTCAAATATTATAGGCACACCTATAGTGATTTGAGTATTTTTATAGTTACTTGTGTAGTTGCATTCGAAAAGCACCATTTGTGAAGAAGACCTGATGATGAAGACCACCGATGGCCACTGTAACTACTCAATATATAAGTAGGAATAATAAGTAGTTCATGTGTTCCGCTTCGATTACTTGAATGTGGTTATTAAGCACAATATGCTCGTCATAATGCATATGGTGAAGTGAAGCTGATGGTGAACTACCAGGAGAACTCCTCAACAAATAACAGGCCAACATTGGGAAAAGCAATATTTTGTAAATTAATATAAGTAGTTGACATTTAGGCTCTTGTAACTAGGTAAATTAAAAATCGACCAACTGAAAAGAGTGAAATAAAAACTTTTTACCAAAAAATTAAACCGACTCCCAAAAAACACTGCAAAGTGAAAAATAACTTTAATTTCGGAAGTCGGTGCCAAAAACGAAAATACAAAACTAAAGACCGGTAAAAAGTTTTTTATAACATACGGAAACCTCTAAGAAAATTGGTTTAACTTTTATTTTACATGAGATGACAGAAATAAAAATACGTTGAAATGTCAAGTGTACAAAAAAGTAAAAAAATAAACAATTTATTTTACGCCCGCAGCATGCGTAAGGAGTTCCGACGTCGCTGTCGCTACAATAGTTTATTTTTCAATCTGTCAACCGTTTTAGCCCGGTGTAAATAATGTTATTTTACTTATTTTGATTTTTTTAGAGAGTACTAGAGAAATGCGTAACCAATATTCGTAAAGTAAGTTACTTTAATTTTAGGTTAATAATCAGTGGTGTGTTTCGGTTTAGAATTATCGTATGTTATGCCTTATCCTCTGTTGCTGTTTCTTTATTTTTTTATGGTTTTTGTATTTTACTTCCGTTGAAGCTTCGAATGCGTTATAATAATCGGCATGGTTCAGATAATATATTAGTGAATTTAGCTTAAAATAAGTCAATATATTCATGCTATTTATTTGTTAGGCATGGATGTGTGTTTGTTTTCATATATTTAACAATTTCTCTACTAACTAGGATTTTTCTTATAACAAAAACCTATTATAACCTACTAAACTATTACCTGCGGGGTAATTGCGTAACACACTTACAGTAGGAATCGGTTTCACTATGCTAAATCAACAACACTCACTGTGGTATTGACGTTGTTGAGCAGACCAATATTTTGAACATATGTAGCAATGGATTAGCAATATACGTCAAAATCATTCAGATCTTGATTTATAGTGTGGTACGTAATTATTGCGATGCTTATTATATGGTGACGTTTAGAAGTAGCTTAGGATGTATGTAAATGATAAATAAGTGGTTTTCGTACTTTTCAGCTTCCCAAAAGATGGTAATATAAAAAAGGAATGGATTGATGCCACAGGCATGCCACCTAACTGGTACCCTACACAAAATAGCACCATAAATGCTCGGTTCACTTCAGCGCAGAAATGTTCCAGCCTGAATGGACAATTCCAAAATTAAGAGTACAACTGATTTTTGCAGAAGTGGGTTAAATTTTATTTTATTACTGAAAGCTATTCTCATGTTTTAGGACATTCATAAAATCAGTTATTCAACTTTTCAGGATTCTATACAACCTATATGGCTGGTATGTTCCGATCAAGAGCGTAATGTAAGTTAACATCAACTTCTATTTGACCTATCACTATGATAATTAAATATTAAGATTTAAGTCGAAAGCGCCAGGGTAGCCCTTAATACTTAGTAGGTAGTACTTAATAATAATTATGTAATGTTATGTTCTTAATAATATGTTTATTGTTATTATAATATTTTCTGGACATGCCATTTTTTATTTGGTTCATTTTCAGGTGCCCAAAAAAAATGTACAATAACAAATGGAAGAATCGATAACTTTCCGATTTAGTCAATCACTAGCGTAATGTAAAATAAATTGCTTTTGCACAGCACAACGATAGCGACCGATGTTTTTGTGTGGGTAAATTCTAAGGTGCATGGTAAATACACGCTGTGTTTGACGGAATAAGGTTTATTATTGATTGTATAGTACGTTCTGATTTAGGAAATGCGGGTGTGTGCGCGAGTGCGTATCTATTGATTTTATTAAACTGCATGTGTAGTTGTTGCCCCGCCCAGCGCCTAACTGGAGACACCCGGTTCCGATATAATTTCTTCTGTTGACCACATCTAGTTATTTATTTTATCTATGACCACAACCCTAGCAGGCAATGGCCCTGTCGGGCCCCATTAATGCTGCTGACTGCTCTTTTAGGCGCCCGAGGAACACGACGCGCCGTCAACGCGCTTTTTGGTGGCGAGTTTCAAATTACAATTAATGTTTATTTTTTATTTTTTTGCACGTAGTACGATATTACACCTTTCAATATTATTTTATTTATGTTTTTAATACACTACACTTTTTTAACATTAGTTTATTTACTCTCGTCCGTGTGTCACTGCTGTGTGCCAACTGAAATCTAGCGCTGGGTGTCTTTCGCCCAGCAAATGCTGAGTTGGTAACCCCTTCGGTGTAGACATGCTCAGCGAAATTCTTAGTGTTATTTTTTGTGTTTGTAATTTTCTATTGTTTGTTGTTGTGTGTGTTTATCACGTAATAATTGGTTTTCAATTTCAACACGGGCCTGGTCCTTACCAGTCGAAGCCCTATCCCCCTATTCACCGCCCGATCCCTATTCACCGCCCGTAAATCCGCGCCTGCGGTGGCAGGAGATCGGCTTGCGATTCCTTACGTCCAGTGGCGTCTAACTGGAAAGAGGAGTGCTGGTATCCGGCAGCGAGATGTGTAGACGACATTGTCGCCAAGCCTATATCCTGGGTGAGACTGGCACAGGAACGTGGAGCTTGGCACAAGCGAAAAGGCCTATACCCAGCAGTGGGTAAAGTTACGCTGTGGATGTTGACGATGAAGAAATGCTATTCTGCCATGCAAGACGGAATGCGCTATCTAAATAGGAGTTTCGAGAAAATCGACTGTTCATAAATTTTATTTTCGCACAAATCTATTAGCATATGGAAAAATAAAATTTAAGTACCTATCTGTGATTTCAAAATAACTGTGATTTCTCAAGTTATTTATACTATACTAAACCTAATAATGTTTTTGTCGTTCCATCTTTCTGTTCGTGGTCTAATCTCTGGAACCACTGAACAGATCAGCGGCTGCGGGAGCACTAAAATACTCTTTATTCTTTAACGCGGCCTCCTATTGGAGGGATGAAGATGTTTGCCTACCACCACGACATCTAAGTGGGGCACGTGTGGAATAGCTTACCCTCAGTAACTACGGGTCTCGTACTATAAGGGGCAGCGGATGTCCTCAAGTCCGCCATCTTGACATTGACAGGCCTTTTGGTCTAGTGGTCAGTGGCCCTGACTACTATGCGCAAGATCGTGGGTTCGATTCCCACCCAGGACAAATGTTTGTGTGATGAGCACGATCATTTGTTCTTTGTCTGGGTGTAATTTATCTATAATATGTATGTATTTAGAAATATATATGTATGTTTATCAGTTGTCTAGTACTCATAACACAAGCTCTGCTTAGTTTGGGACTATATGGCGTTGTGTGAAAGTTGTAGAATATTATTATATTATTATCTCAAGACCCAAACTTACGAGTTAACTATGTTAAGTTTTTTCGGTGGGAAAATCTTCAAATGAATTCTCTCGCTCTGGGCATCCACAGCTGAACACGCCAAGGTATGTATAATTATGATACTCGGTGCTACGAATCATTTCACTTGATATAACCATATTTGCGCACGCAATTCACTGAGTTAAGCATTTAATTACTTAATTAGGTGTGTATTGATGCTCAACCTTCCATATTGTGATCATACATCTTGAGACGCCTTGAGAAAAATCATTAGTATGAAATGAAAGCTGAGAAGATCTAAAAACATCACACACCTATACAACACGTACCTATATTTAAAACTAGCTTTTGCCCGCGGCTTCGCCCGCGGTAATTTACACTTTTTCAATAATTCTCCGTAAGCTTTTTGCCGGCGTCATCACGAAAAACTTTCATCGCCTATTTTTACCCCCTTTAGGGTAAAATTTTTACAAACTTTGAATGTCGTGTTTATTAATATCTAATCAAAAGTCTAAAAAATAAGTTTCAAGCTTCTAACTTTAAAAATGACGTAATTTCTATACAAACTTTCATCCTCTATTTCAACCTCTTACAGCCCTTTTTCACATTAAAAAGTAGCCTATGTCCTATCTCAGGCTCTAGATGTCCGTGTCAAATCTAGATCCGTACCGTGTCAAATCAAGATCTATGTCCGTACCAAATTTCATTTAAATCGGTTCAGTTGTTTAGGCGTGATTGCGTAACACACAGACAGACAGAGTTACTTTCGCATTTATAATATTAGTAAGGATTAGCTGTGTCCGCGATTTTTTGTATGGATTTTTTTTCCCGAGTTAATGATACGGGCCCGACTTGTGAGTCTTGGTCTTGAGTTCGAGCGCCGTCAGGCACATCACTTTATGTAATTTATTTCATCACCACTGCTCTCAAATCGAAAAGAAAAACATCGTGAGGAAATCGGTATATCCTAGGACCAAAAATTCGAAGACATGCGACATCCACCAAACCACACTGGACCCGCGGGGTGGATTACGGCCCCGGGGCCCACTCCCTCTCACAGAGAGGAGGCCAGTGTCCCAACAGTGGGAACATCTGAATTATTATTAATCCTGATCCCGTAGGTGGTAATTATAAAGCGGAAAAGTTTGTTTGTTTGTTTGTTTGCTTGAACGCGCTAATCTCAGGAACTACGGTTCTGATTTGAAAAATTCTTTCAGTGTTAGATAGCCCATTTATCGAGGAAGGCTATAGGCTATATATCATCACGCTAAGACCAATAGGAGCGGAGCACTAATAAAGAATGTTTCAAAATCGGGGGATTTTTTTTCCACGCGGACGAAGTCGCGGGCGGAAGCTAGTCTATACTAATATTATAAAGCGGAAAAGTTTGTTTGTTTGCTTGAACGCGCTAACCTTCGAAAGTACTGGGTGGATTTGGATGCAATTTGGTATGGAAGTAGCTTGAAGCTTGAGGAAGGTTATAGGCTAATTTTTACGCGACTGCAAAAAAGGAGAGATATGTTTTTACCGTGATAGAATCCACGGGAGTGAAGCCCCGCGTGAGTACTAGTTCCGGGATAAAACCTCCTTAATCTTCAAGTGACAACCCATTGAAATTTGCTCCAACCATTCCTTTAGCCTGAATGAACAGATTTTTTTTAAAATTTTGTGTTTTAGTGTCGTTTTTTATAGTTGATAGGCTTGCGTTTGACTATAATTTCACCTAATGTTAAGCGATGATGTGGTCGAAGATGAAGCACGCTTGCCTAGAAGTAACCTATTCACTCTTGACTTAAAGACCCCCAGGTTATAGCTATTCAATTATAGATAAGCATTTGGGAATACATAGTTATTTTGAAATTACAGCCAGACATTTCAATTTTATCTTCTAAATATATATAACTCAAAGGTGACTGACTGACTGACTGACATAGTGATCTATCAACGCACAGCCCAAACCACTGAACGGATCGGGCTGAAATTTGGCATGCAGGTAGATGTTATAACGTAGGCATCCGCTAAGAAAGGATTTTAAACAAAAAAAACAAACATCCGAATTGAGAACCTCCTCCTTTTTTAGAAGTCGGTTAAAAAGCTAAAATGACCAGCCTTACAAAAGTATGAGCTTTCAATAAGCTTTCACTGGGAGGGTTTTTTCAGTAATGATCTGCAGTGGCGAGAAGAGAGAAATAGAGCGTCAACAAATTTAATAAGAAAATTATTGTTTGTTTATTTAAATGTAGATTGTCAAACAAGCTTTGAACATGTAAAAATGTAAAAAATTGTTAGCTTGTGCTAAAAGCACACAAAAATACGTTTTAAGGCAATAAAACCATAGAAAAATACTTTTTTTTTCATTCAAATACTTTTTTTCCTATTCAAACAACTTCATACGTTTTTTTCGCCAAAAAAATTTGGCAACCCTATGTGTGTTTAAGATTACCTACTTTCTATTAAGTACCATTGTAACCAAAGTTTTAGCAATATTTATTATTTATTATATACTTTATTGTACACCTTACAATATTTCTATGGATACAAAAAAATTAAACTAGTGTACAATGGGCGGTCTTATCGCACAGGGCGATCTCTTACAGACAACCTTTGGATGGACAAACTTAAAGGAGATAGATTAAGGGCTGTCAGTGTACAAACATCATAATATTAATTGAATATAATAATATAAAATACATACAATACCAAAATCATATACTAATAAATATTACATGTATAATTGAGAAAGAAGGGGAAACGTTATAGGGAGAGGTAATGCTCCTTCACCGTTCTTTTGAACGCTGGTAGCGTTTGAGCACGCCTCACTTCTATGGGTAATGCATTCCACAAACGAGCTTGTATAGTAAAAGATTTGTCAAAGAAAGAAGTGGAATGCATACGAATACTCAACTCTAGATTTTCCGATGATTTCAAGGATCTAGAATGTGTGTCACAGAGGAACTGAAAACGTTCCTTAAGATACTAATAATATTGTTTAATAATATTGATAATAATATTGTTACTTAAGTGTGTTGTAATATAGGTAAATATAATATAAATTCTATCAATCTATCTATTCTGTCTATCTAAGTACAATTAGTCTCTATACTTTATTTAGTTAAACCATTAGAGCCGGTCTGTCCTATAAACATCTCAGTTATTAGATGAACTGATCACTAACTTCATGTTCATTTTAGTTTTCGCGGTGAGATTGTAGTGTGGGTGTTTTAGAACTATGTCTGTGTTGTAGCCTAAATCTATACATTAAATGGTTTGCTAATATACAACGTATAATTTAAAGCAGTGATTCCCAACCTTTATTTCGTCTAGGACCAATTCGGTTTTAATATTGATAGCAGGGACCAGAACTCCTGAAGAAAAATCTAAGGACAGAAGTAAAAAACTGGCCTATTCTTTGAAATCAGTTGAAACACAATTTTTATGATAGAAACTTAAATTAGCTTTGCGTCAATGTTACATTTCAGATGGTAAGTTTGATATTTTAAATCATTCGCGAACAATATTTTTACCTTTCACGGACCATATTTTATAGTAGCCGGACCATCAGTGGTCCGCGGACCACAGGTTGGGAATCAATGATTTAAAGGGTATATACATAGCAAGTGTACGGCTTCTTTGGATGATAAAATAAGATTATAGCAAGGGTTTTGTAATGGTGTGGAACATGTGTGGAACTTATTATTAATTTCATACATAACAGAAACGAATTTTTCAAATTAAGAAGAACGTAGAGATTGTAGAGAATTATCGTGTTATTGGCAAGTGACGTGGAAAGTTATGGACCCTCGTAGTGCTGTGATGTTTGTTATGGTTGATAATCAAGAAACGTAAATTTTATAAAACCTATAATTTGCTATCAATTCTTTGAGTCACTTATTTTGAGCTGAACTTTACATAGAGACTTCATACCAGATGTTGTCTTCAGCCCTTTTGGATAGATATGGGGTTTCCGTTAATCGTTGTAGATCAGTATTCCTATACTTACATTAATTTGGTGTGCTTAATTACACCTATACATACAAGATTTTTACTACGGAACTTAGGATACCCCGGTACTTTATATCGACGATAGCATCGCTTGCTGTAAACACAAGCTTTACTTAGTAAGATATTTGCGCGGCGTATGTCCTGGCATGCAGCGTGACGACATACGATCTCGAGCTGAGCCACAGATTACTAAATAGTTACTTCGTAACAGATACATCACTCTCATACAAAAGTGAAAATACCTACGCTATAATAGCCTACAAAATCTTAATAATAATACTAGCTGTTAGCAGCGAGAAGAAATGTACCATAAGTACGCACACAGAGAGTTGAGATTGTTTTGCCCGCTGCGCGACCCACGTCATCGAGCGAATGCCCTACGGTTGTATATGATGATATTGGTAATAAAACAAATATAGAAAAACAATTATTTTTTATTTGTTGATCAAATATGTTTCAGTTTAATAAAATGATAGATGCATTTTTTCCTTCCCTGAATTCCCGATGATTAAATTTTAGTGTCAAAAATATCCGAAACCGCGTAAATAATTTTAATTTTAATAAAATTCCGCGCAAATAAATAATCAAAAGGGAAACAGGAGCAAGCGGAGGAAAATCAATTGTTTTTTAGGTCGATCTATTATGATGTTGTCAAAATTATTTAAAAAGGCTCAGGCAGGCGTGCGGCAGCCCACTGTCGGATGTACCGACGGCGATACGCGAAGCGGTAGGCATATAACGCGTGGCCTTGAGCGAGTGACGGACGCCTGGTTGAGCTTCGTTCCGCTCACATTGTTCCCAAGTTTAGGATGGTCGCACTATATTGACACCTAGGAAGTCTCAATAAACATGATTGTTCCGCTTAACCTTCTTTTTATTTCGGTGGCAAAATCATGAAATGACTCCTCCCGCTCTAGTAGGAGCGGAAGGGGTGTCAGATTTCTACTGACTAAAAACCCACCCTGTTCATGTTCGCGGAGGGCGATGCTACATAACATAGAAGAAAAACATTTGTTTTTTCCGAAATTAACGCTAGATATTTTTTGGTATGGATTAAAGTAAAGTAACGCAAGATTACATTGTGTTTATCCTCGGTTATTGACTTACATTACTAGATATATTACATGCCTAGATACTCCAGTAGTCAATACTAATCACGTTAATGAAACTGTCAAGCGATTAAAAAAGTTGCCTTTTCCAAAATATGTAAGGTCAGCTTCCGGTCTAACCGGATACAGCTGAGTACTAGTGTTTTACATGGAGCGTCTGCCTATCTGACCTACACAACCCAGTAACTGGGTAACACGATACCCTGGCAAGACCAGTGTCAGATTTTCTGGCTTCTTCTTCGTCTGTCCAACTGTCAAAGATGTACAAAGGATATCCGAGACCAATGGCTTTTTGTGCTTCCGAGGCTCGGAGGAAACTCAATATGTAAATATGGTCACCCATCCACACAGCCAACTCAGGAAGCGTTGCTTAACCTCTAAGATCGATCCTTGCGGCTGTTATTACTTACAGGGCCGGATTAACCATTAGGCGGAGTAGGCAACTGCCTAGGGGCCCTGTATCAACCAGGGGCCCAGTCCCAATGCACGCACCAAGAAAACATGTTTCTTCGAACGAGAATTTGATGTGCGTGTGAACTTAGGGACCTCACTTTTATCTCACAAAATACAAATCGTTCGATTTAGTAGTAGAATTAAAACAATTTTAGAACAAATCTGGGAATAAGTAAACAAATATAATAAAAACCACAGCCCTTAATATGCATTTCTTCAGTTCACACACGATTTGGTCAGTCAAAGTAAGAAAAGGGGCCCCGAAAATGCCATTGCCTTAGGGCCTCTGACAGGGTTAATCCGGCTCTGATTACTTAGCCACGAACTTCTAATACATGATATATGAAATAATATAAACCGACTGCATTCTACTGTTAAAAATTTTAAACAATAATATTGATCAATAAATATAAATAAAAAACAATAAGATTGATTGATTGATTGATATTGAGCCCCGATCTCTTATCTAATTCCGACTAAAACCAGGTATAATCCACCTTTACGGGTACTGTAACGGGGACGTATGTGTACTCGGGATTTTTCAATATAAACGCGGTAGGTTTTACACTTTGTATAATATTATGTTTACATTTTTATGGAAGATTATTATAATTATTATAATTACATTTTCACGTTATTTTAATATCGAATCTGCTTATGCGGGCGGCATCCCAAGCCGTTCTTCCCTGTATATTACTTTACTCTTTGCCGTTCTCTCTCTTGTTAAAACAACAATTTCTTCGCATTTCCAACATTGCGATCTAAATTCAAACATTTCAAACTATGCCAGCCAGTGCGGTAGGCTGACCGCTCGCATAGCAGACCTCCACATTACCTTTCAGCTCAACCAAGTATAGGCAAAATTCATTTATTATACATACATGCAAGCAAAGACTTTAATAACCGATGTAAGCAGCACGATTTTGACCCGTTTATAACAAGTGTGATTGCAGCCAGAAGACGCCTATGCCTTGATTTTTTCATAAATAATTAATATCTGTAGTTACTGTGTTGTGTGTTATTTATATCTGCTACCTATTTAGTCATTTTTAATATTGTATTTATGATACGGTTATATTAAGATTATACACGTTTTAAGTGTTCAATTTAAGATTTTCCTGCCTCTAAACGTGAGGACTTTTATTTGGCTCACTGTCTACTATACTATATATTTTCTGTATTTAATAGCTGTTAGTTTTCTATACTTCTTAAATAAATAACTACATATTATACATATGTATTTTATTTGTAATAAGTTACAAAAAATTAAACAGTTGTTATTACCAGAATAAGTACACTATCGAATTAGGTTACCCTGTAGGGATATAATTATGCAAATATCGAAATATGTATATAATGAAATAATGAAATAATTATGTTTATTTTGCAAATGGGTTATAAGTAACACTTTTACACGTCATTTTTTTTCGTAAATGTAAGCTAGATGAGGCCAGTGTTTCCTAACTGACTACTCTGAGAAGAAACACTGAAACAAACTCAGAGGTCAACGTCTCTTTTAAAGTCCATAAAATGTGTAGTAATCAAATCATATGAGAGCCATGTAGGTTTATGCCTGTGGCGCCCTTTAAAGGACAGAATCATACAGATTTGAGCAGGTCCGCCCAAACAGTGCAAGCATTTGTCAAATATCGTGTAGCTCAACTTATATCTTAAGGAGCTTTAACTTATTCAAATTACAATTGAAATATTTATAATATTTCAATTGTAACTTGAATATGTATAATGTTTCATTTGGTGCGAGTGATAGCTTGCCGTTGACCTAGTGTTCCATCCAGATATATTTTGCCCACAATTTACTGGTCCCTTGTAAGTACTACACCTACAATGTTGAGCACAATCAAATCTATAGCACAAGCAACACACACACTGTCTGTCGCCATTTTCTTCAATCAAAATGTTAATTCGAGCACATTACGACAGCGTTACGTTGTGTCCAGTTTGAGTGGCAAACTTAGGTCATTACCTATTCGTACCATGTATGCTCTTAAATGCTGAAACTTTCCTTGAGACAGAAGATCGTCCTACTAATGCGAAATGTCAACGTGTGTGTTTGTAACGTTTAAACGGCTAAGCTTTTGAATGTTTAAGCAAATAGCAACCCGGCCTTCTAAGTACGTATGAGTGGTTATTTTCTAAGCTGGTTCGTCATCCGTCTGGCTTATTCCCAACGGTTTTGGGTCGGCTACCGCCTACCAGTGTACCTAACCTGATGCTGTTGAATATTAGAAGGTATGAAATAATAATATTTGTTTTATTTTATCATATTTATTTTGGAAATTAGTTATAAATAACACTTTTAAACGTTTTTTTTTTTCACAAATTTAAAGTAGGCAGTCGATAATTTTTTTCATAGATTTAAACTAGATAAGGCCGGCGTTTCCCCTGAGAAGAAACACCGTAACAAATTCAGAGGTCATAGTCTCTTTTGAAGTTATCATATGAGAACCATGAAGGATTATGTCTGTGGTGCCCTTTTGTGTAGAGATCTTAATATAGTACTTAGTACCTCTTTAGACATTGCTTGTATTGATTAAAAGTTTTGATTGTATGAAGAAAGCTAAACTATTCCCGAGTGCACAGACAAGGCAATAGCGACGTCAAAGGAAAAAGCTAGTGCAAAATAAAGCAAGATAATTTTCTTAGTAAGTAAGTTATATTATACCAAGTGAGTTTTATAAAACTTTGTCTGTACCGCTTAAATAATAAAGCGATCTCAAACACACAAAAAAATCTGATTTATTCGTTGATTTTCAAACCTAAGTTGGTGGTGGTCAAACGCAAGCCTATCAACAATAAAAAAAAATGATCTTTAGGGTTCCGTACCTCAAAAGAAAAAAAATAATCACTTTGTTTTCCGTCTGTATGTCTGACAAGACCTTTTATTTCGGGAACGCGTGGAGATATCGATTTGAAATTAAAACCATATACTCAGGTCTACAGTCTCTTGAAGCTCTTAAATTAACGTAAAAACGATACGGCCATTTATGCCACAAAAAACGTATGTTTCGACACTCTCAAGGGAATCCAAATTGATAGAGTACTTCCTGTTGACCTAGAACTATTAAATTTGGCAAGTAACATTGTTTAAGGCAAAATCTGAAAACTATAGATTTGTAATTAAATAAATAAAAAATGTTTTTAGGGGGTCGAAATTTAAAATTCTAGCTACTATTTAAAGTCAGATATCATATAAGGGGGCTTATTGTGCATATTCCAAAACACATTTTATTTATTTTTATGCGCACAAACTCTAAAATAAAAAAAAAACCTTACAAAACGTTTTGGGAATACTTTAATTGTGCCTACGGCTAAGGAGTGGAATTCCTGCTGGAGTCTGTATTTCTCTATATCTATAACCGTCTTTAAGTGATCAGTGAATAGGTTACCTACTTCTAGGTAAGCCTGCTCCGTCTTCGACCACATCATCACTTACCATCGGGTGAGATGGTGGTCCTATTTTGGATGGTGAGACAAGACAATAAAAAAATACCATCCCCTCTCGGTACAAAACCCTCGGTGGGCGAGTCCTACTCGCACTTATCCGGTTTGTTTTTAATTCCTTTGACACCAGAGCGATTTTGACACTCCGCACATAAAAGTTCCTTTTAAACAATGCCATTTTTAAGGTGACAGTGCGATTCAATGTGGAATTGCTTAGTCAATTACTCTAAGCAACTAAACTTCACCGGTTAACAAATCCCATGTATGCATTATACCTTTCGGAGCATTTAAAAAAGAGAGCTAGTAATATGGGTAGAATTCACATTACAAATTATAAAAATAATTTTCAGCTACATAAACTTGACTCCAGGAGTAGCAAAGGGCTTTTAGTAGGGTTTACTAATAATGGTTATAAGATCTGGGATCCTTTAAATTTTAGAATTGTTTATTCAAGAGATGTGGTGTTTAATAATAATAAGTGTGATGTTGCGAGTTATTTAAAAATGTGTAATTGTAGAGCGAAAAAGTGCGATTTAGAAAATTTATTTAAACAGGTTAATGTTGATGTTAGTGATAAAGTTAATGATGATGTAGTTGGTCGTGATGATTTTCGTAGTGAAAGTGGTGATAGAGCTGTTAGTGATGAAGATCATGAGATTTTTGAAGAAAATGTTGAAGTTAGTGATGAAGATGCTGAGGTTTTTGAAGATAGTATTGAAGACGTTGAAGAAGGAGTTAGTGATGAAGATGTTGAAGTTAGAGAAATTGGTGCTGAAGAAAATGAGTTTTTTGAAGATAGTGTTGAAGACATTGGAGTTGGTGTTGAAGAAAATAATAATTTGAGAGGGGAAGTGAGAGATGATGATGAGATCTTTTCATCTATCTTGTCACATTTAAAAACATTCCTAACAACATTTTGGTTTTAAATGCCATAGACTTAAAAACCTGCCAGTAAACCATAGACATAAAATTCCATAAAACCAATATTACAACATCCCCTCTGAATTTTATGTTTATTGCAATTAGAATAACATCTCCTATTTAACTCCTATCAACTCATTTTTAAAAACCCAACTCAATTAAACCACCCAACTTAACTAAATACAACAAACAAACTTTTGAATTAATTAATCTAAACACCTTACATAACTAACTTAAACACTAACGTTTCAAATTAATTCTCAAACAACCTTATATACTAATAAACCTACATAATTCATCACATTACAAAATGTCCTTTATGTATCACTCACTATACACTGTCTCAATCTCAAAAACTTTGTTCTGTCCAGTGGTTTAGTTAGTATATCTGCCAAATTATTTTTAGTTGGACAATAATGAACTTCCAACAAATTTTTATCTATTTTTTCCTTAATAAAATGATACTTTACATCAATATGTTTGCTTCTTCTATTCAAAATTCCATTTTTAATCAAGACTATAGCTGATTGATTATCAACAAACAACTGTGTTTTTGGTAATTTGTTTGTCAACTCGAAGATCAGACTCTGAATGTATAAGAGGTCTTTTATACATTCGGCTGCAGAAATATATTCAGCCTCAGTACTGGAAAGAGCGGTGACTGACTGTTTACGAGAACACCAATGAATTGGACCACCACCATAAAATATTACAAAGCCAGTCGTACTTTTCCTAGTATCAGGATCACCTGCAAAGTCTGCATCACAATACGCTTTCAAAGTTAAATCATTACCACGAACATACTTAATATTTGCAAAATCATTCAAGTTAGGATGTTCTTGATGCCTACTACAATAACCAACATGAAAAGCCAGATCCAGTCTTGTTTTATTAACCAAATACAACAATGAACCAATCAATTGTCTATATCGATGCACATCATCAACTCCCACTTTCCCCTCTTGATGTGTATCGACTAAAATAACCGGATGACTACTATCTTTTATGTTTTCATATTTAAACTTTTTCAAAATTTGATTTATATAACTTTCCTGATAAATCTTAATAAACTTTTGTTCTACTTTAATATCAAACCCTATAAACTTTTCAGTCTTATCAAATCTCCGCATTTCAAACTCTGTTTCTAATTTATTAATAATTTTATTTAAATCAATCTCGTTTTCACCAATTAAAATACCATCATCTACGTAAATAGCCAAATATATTTCTTTATCTTTATTTATAAACACACATGGATCTGATTTTATTTGTGAAAAACCCAATTTTTTCTAAAACTCCGTTAATCTCTTGTTCCACATATGTGGTGCTTGCTTCAAACCATACAAACTCTTCTTTAATTTACATACTTTATTCTCTTTGTCTTTTATATCATATCCTAAAGGTATTTCCATAAAGATTTCTTCATCTAATTCTCCATATAGAAAGGCTGTCTTAACATCAAATTGTTTAATTTTAAAACCTCTTTGAGCTGTAATCGCCAACAGCAATCTAACACTAGTAGTGTTCACCACTGGACTATATGTCTCCTTATAATCAATATTGTATTTTTGAAGAAAACCTCTTGCTACTAATCTAGCCTTATATCTTCCACCAGGCTTTATAGTATATATCCATTTACTCGTAATTATTTTCCTATTTTTTGCTTCACACTTGTCAACGATTTCCCAAGTTTTGTTTCTCTCTAAGGAATCTTTTTCCTCATCCATTGCTCTTTTCCATAAATCTTTATCAAAACTATTAAAAACATCTGTATAAGTCAAAACCGAAGTCTACAAATCATAATCTTTCAGTCTAGATGGCAATTTTCTTTCTCTATTCGGTAAAATCCTCAATCCATCATTAATAACTGGTTCAATTGCATCCTCAAACTCATCACTAATTTCACCTACTATATCATCTCTCACTTCCCCTCTCAAATTATTATTTTCTTCAACACCAACTCCAATGTCTTCAACACTATCTTCAAAAAACTCATTTTCTTCAGCACCAATTCCTCTAACTTCAACATCTTCATCACTAACTCCTTCTTCAACGTCTTCAATACTATCTTCAAAAACCTCAGCATCTTCATCACTAACTTCAGCATTTTCTTCACTGCGAAAATCATCACCAACAACTCCTTTGCATCGCTTTCAAATTTCAACCACTATATCATCTCTGACTTCCCCTCTGAAAATATTATTTTCTTTTGTTTCCAAGCGACATATTGTCTTTCTTAACAACTTTGAATCTTCAAATCATTTTCAACAAATTTTATCTTGTAATCCAAAGAATTTTTGGACTATTCTTTCCCACGATCTTCTTACAACATCTGGTTAAATTTGCCCGGGGGCAGCCCATAACCTGTTGAATACCATCTTGGAAGCGTCCTGGGCCATAACTTGTTAAAAATATTGAATTGTTCTCTTATCAAGATGTTGTAAGTGTGGGATCCTTTATTCAAATAAAGTACTTCATTCTGTAGTTTCACTGCGTTTTATTTCATTCCAAAAACCCTTTACAAAATTATAAATTACATTCTATACATGTTTGATAAACTTGGTAAACTACTCTAAAAACTAAATCATTTATGATCGACCATATACATCTGACCCCGACTACGACTATGTCTTCAACTCACAATATTTTCTACTTGACTTTTCTTTTCATCTATCTTGTCACATTTAAAAAACATTCCTAACATCATTTTGGTTTTAAATGCCTTAAATTTTAAATGACTTAAAAACCTGCCAGTAAACCATAGACATAAAATTCCATAAAACCAATATTACAACATTTCGCGTTGGATAAGCAATGCCCAAACCCAGGTAAGAAGTTGGACTAGAAAAAACTTAACCTGATTTATCTTTATATAGTTCTGGTATGCGAAATCTTACAGTGCATCTTATTTTCAGTTGCCTCTTGATACATTTATTTGTCATCCATGCTTATTATTATTAAACACCGAAGCTGGTGAACAAGAGGGACTACTGGGGCATAACATGTTTTGCCTTGATTGTGGCAAATCAGTGAGAAAAATAAGACACCATATATCATATATATTGCACCTTTAATAATAAACCGCAATTATTCAAAATTCATAGTTTTTGGGAAATGACGTTTAAAGTTTTGCAATTACGACTCCTTCCATATAAAAATTTAAATAAAAATATACAGATTCTACAGGAAGGCAATAGTAATCTTTGTATATTTTCAAAAGATTTATCTTTCGTAAGATGTTTTTAAATGTTTTCTATTATTGCTAGATTAGAAAATATACCACTTTACAAATTATGTAAAGAATTAGTGCATTTTATGATTAAAATGTGAAATATTATACAAAATGACACATGCTAAAAAATTTATTAGTTCAATTTATTATTAAATATATGAGTTTATTTATTGCTGTTATATGGTATGATGCTATTTTCAAATAATAAACTTATAAAATTGTTATCCTATTCTATAAAATTTCTATATTTTATCAAATTATAGAAGGAATTGCAAAGAAACAACCTATTTCATTATGACTTTAATCAACAATGAGATCGAATGCAAAATCATAAAACTAATATTAACTAAAAGTTAACAACCAGTAGGTACTCTACAATACACAAGACTAATCATACAACCAGAGAGACAATTAGGTAACTTTTAAAATAACCCATTATAGTATTGTGCATAATAAAAAAGAATGAATAACCCTTTAGTGAGGAGCTCCTTCAAATCCTTCTTCTTATTGACACTCAATGGCTGTTTTTCGGTATACGCTTGCTTTAGCGGAATTTGACCTTCGTTCTTCATTTTCTTTCTTGTATTTCGTACATGTACCTCTTTGTATGACTGGTATTCATATGAATTCTTATAATAAAAATTGAAAGGACTTCATTTATGCATACTTAATTGTTTTATCTCGTTCTAGTTTACTGATTCTCCATCACAATTGGAATTAAAGTTGTAAAGGGTGGTTAAATTTTAAGGGCCGATGTTGATTTTGAATAAAACACAAATTATTTAGGAAATTATTGTCATTTCTTTTTATTGTGATAATATGGTATGGTTCAATTATGTATGAAACAAAATATTGGCCAAATGGCCGCCGCAACCTCGGCGGCACACCTCCATCTGATGGTTCAAATTTTCGATGACGCTGAGGCATAATTGAGGTTCTATGCCATTAATGTGCCCAATTATCTTATCCTTTAGCTCTTGTTTTGTTGCTGGCTTATCGACGTACACCTTTTCTTTCAAATAACCCCAAAGAAAGAAGTCCAACGGTGTCAAATCACATGATCTTGGCGGCCATTGAATTTGTCGCGCAAAAGAGCCATTGTTTCGTTAGCTGTGTGGCAAGTGGCACCGTCCTGTTGAAACCACATATAGTCCACATCCATACCTTCCAATTTGGGCCATAAAAAGTTCGTTATCATCTCACGATAGCGAACGCCAATTACAGTAACTGCAGTACAGTAACTACAGTAAGTGCATTTTGATTTGAACGCCCATTTTCATAATAAGCCTGAATAACGTTAACGCGTTGCTCGGTTGTGTATCTTTCCATGGTTCAAATTGAGTTAGTCTGAAATTGAGAAATGTCAAATGAAATGCAGAAAAAAACTTGACGTTTAGGTGTGGTTCACATTCAGCATCGGCCCTTAAAATTTAACCACCCGTTATATCATTTAATTTTTCTTTTCTAATTAGTTAACTCTTTCTCTTTTAAATGTGTTTGATACTTATTTTCGATAAGTAACTTTTGCTCACTAGTAGAGTTCTCATAAATTACACATAGGTCACATTGGTCATTCTTAGGGCGGTGAAAACTTAAAGTCTCCATTAAAAATCTTGTAATAGGTAATGTAAGTTTTGGGTTCTTTACCGTTTTCCCTTTGAGTGTCTACAAAGTCTTTGTAGAGGTCTTTAATTGTTTTGCCACCTTCTATGTATTCTCGAGCCGTATTTACTCTCACATAATGCGATTCCATGCGAGGAATGGACTTTGTGTTTTTTAATTCGGGAGATATTTTTTTATTGTTTCCGTGTTTTTCACGCCTCTCTTCTATTAAAAATCCGCTTTCATTGGTGTTTGTTCTTACAGTATAACAGTATGTATCATGCGGTTTGTGATATCTAAGGTACTTTTGAAAAACGTTTTACAGACTCTGACTTTTACGTCGTTGATTTTTTTTATTGATAATAGGCTCGCGTTTGACCACCATCTCACCTGTACACACAGTAAGTGATGATGTGGTCGAAGATGGAGCACGCTTACCTAAAAGTAACCTATTCACTCTTGACTCAAAGACCCCTAGGTTATAGCTATCGGGAAACACAGACTCCGGCAGGGAATTCCACTCCTTAGCCGTACGCACAATAAAGTAGGAATACCTTACCAAAACGTTTAGTGCATATAGGTGGGATGTCCACTATGTAACGATGGCGCATCGCCGTTTGTCTTGTAGTCCGATGATGGAATGGGCTTGACGGAATTAAATTGTGTAATTCTATCGCACACTCCCCGAAATGTAACCGATAGAAAACCGATAGACTTGCAACTCGTCGCCAATGTTCAAGGCTCTGAAGCTTAAAAAAAAGCCTTATTGGGACGACGCGGATTTCCTGCATTTGTGTATTTGTTTTGGCTGAACGTCAACCGTGCATGAGTTGATAAATGATCGCTATTGACATAGGTGTCCTAATTTCCAAAATTGATCGAAAGTAACATACCTGGCTAATTTAAAAGCCTTATTGGGAGGACGCGGATTTCCTGCATTTGTGTTTTTGTACTTTGGCTGAACGTCAACCGTGCATGAGTTAATAAATGATCGCTATTGACTTAGGTGTCCTAATTTCCAAAATTGATCGAAAGTAACATACCTGGCTAATTTATCAATGTACTGATTACAGTTTAACTTGCAATTTGAGCATGCAATTTTTAGGCATCGAGTTGGGACCTTTTTTGACCCGGTCTTGATGCGAGTCGGAGTCCGGACTTGGAAAGAAATAATTTCTACGGCCAGAAAAGCAACTTGTTCTTTGAAATCAAACTTAGGGTCACCAACGTCGTTATCTGCATCGCTTTCGTCCGTGTATTGGGGAGAAATGGCAAATTGAATCTTTTTTGCACTCAGTCCGCTTTCGTAGTTTACTACTATTAATCTGAAAATTTAAGTAAATTTATTTACTACTTGTCTTACCTAATTAATCTGAAAACTCTACGTAATTATGATCAAAGTATATAATATTATACCTCAGATATTACATAATTTTGTGAGGTGTATCTGTATGGGGCAGATCAATTTGTGCTTTGGAGCTTAGACAAGCTTATTTGTTAGTATTAGGAGACGCTGAACAGTCGGAGTCCGAAGATGATGATGAAGAACTTAACGAGGAGGAGCTAGATGAAGAGGAACTTGAAGACGATTGTCGTGTTAGGCTTGTGTTTACTGGTGTTAGTACTTTTATATTTTCAGATAGATAGACTTTCGTTGAAAATTTTAGTATAGATGTAATATTAAAAAGCTTACGTCATCATTTGGACAGACTGATCCAAGATAATCTTGTGTAAAAACCAGACTCAAAATGTTTTTATTTCTATGAGACGTCATTATAATTATAATTTTATTATTTGAACACTGAATATCTGACAATAAAAAAGAAATAACTTTAAAAATAATAAACCAATGTAACTGCTAAATAAATCATAAACAGATACAATTTCTAATATTAACTTCTATTGCAAATACATTTCTTCATGAAAGGAAATATCATTGAATATTGTTGTAAGAATCACAAACTTTTAATAATAAATTGCAAGAACTTGCAAAAATTCTTACGATTAGCGTAATGTTTAATTATAAATTGAAATAAGTCTAGTTTTTCACATAGAAATAACAACATTTTAAAAATAAAACGAAATATTTCAAAATTGTTCATTTTATAAGTACATATTAAAGTAAAGTAAGCCCTTACCTTTTAAAATTAAAACGGATTATTTAGTTTTATGACGAGTGCACCTACAGGAACATAAGTCAGTCTTTTGCCACCGTCAGCGCAATACAAAATCGTGCCTTTTTGTGACTATTCATTGGCCCGCGGCGCGAATCAAAAAGAGACAGAAAGTTTGCTATCTCGCTAGTTTTCGTCCGAATTAGACGATTGTGAGACTGTATGCAATATTTACGGGTATTTAATTTGGTTTATGATTAAATCTCAAAAAATCGTATTTTTTAATTATTACGGTTTATTATTAAACGTGCGATATGTCAGTATGGAGTGTCTGTTGCTGGCTGTTCTATTATCACAAAATACTAATTATGTGGTAAGCATTTTGTTTTTCATTATTATAAATACCTAGTTGTATTAATCTATAGAAGTATGAGCTTTCATACTATGTAGGTATGTAAATCAAATCAAATCAAATCAAATCAAATCAAAATGTTTATTTGCAAGAAATACATTATTTATAAGGAAAGATCTTATATCCTAAAAGTCACTGTATTCTGCCTGCAAGCAAGCGTGCAAATTATTTATATTTATGTCATTAAATTATTATTACTACATGCAATTAAATTATTATTATCATATACAATTTTCATAAATTCGATTAATATCATTATTACATACAATTTTATCGTCAACATTGTTTTACTAATTAAATTATTCACTTCTATTTCCAAATTCCATAAATTTCCTAATACTATAAAAACAGTTTTTTTGTAGCCACTCTGTCAATTTTGTTTTAAATACATTACCCTGTAACAATTTCAATTCGTTTGGGAGGTTATTATAAATCAGAATACACATATTATACACATTTTTCTTATAAATATCTTTATGACCGGGTGGTTGATACAATAGGTTATGGAATTTAGCCCTTTTCTGCCTCGGCAGAACCTCACTACGTTGCTTAAAGTAATGCATGTGTTTCTTTGTAAAAATGCAGATATCTTTTATATACATACAGGGCAGTGGAAGAATTTTATATTTTTGAAATATAGGTTTACAACTGTCTAAGAACCACGCCTTGTTAATAACTCGGATGCAACGTTTTTGTAGTTTGAAAACTCTGTCAGCATCGGTCGAGTTGCCCCACATTATTACTCCATAGCTTAGTACAGATGACACATAGCCATGGTAAGCCGAAAGAGCAGCTTCTACTGATACATTTTGTCTTAACTTCTTTAAAGCGAACACAAACCTATCTAGTTTCTGACAAATATGTTCCACATGACTTTTCCAGTTAAGATGATTATCTACAATAAGACCTAAAAATTTTAATTCATTTACTTGTTGTACTTTTTCGTTTTTACAAATAATGTCTAAATCCAATTGATTGGAATTATAAGATTTAAATTGAATTAATTTCGTTTTACTTATGTTAATGTTTAAGTTATTATCTTCCATCCAGCTTATGATATCTGATAAGGTCTTTTCGATAACTGATTTGTAATCATTTTTATCGTCACATTTTATAATAAGTGTAGTATCATCTGCGAAAAGGATACATTTCTGTAAAGTAGCCTCCGGAAGATCATTTACATAAAGTAAGAAAAGCAATGGGCCGAGAATGCTACCCTGAGGCACACCACAATCAGTTGATATTGAAATAGATGTAAATTTTTCTTTGGAATATGATTTATCATTTTTCTTTACGACTTTAGAAATTTCTGTGCACTGTTTTCTGTTTCTTAGATAACTAGATATCCATTCATATGCTTTACCCCTAATGCCGTAGAACTCTAATTTGTTTAAAAGCTTCGAATGATTTACAAAATCAAAGGCTTTGCTCATATCTAAAAATAGAGACACCACTGGACTTCCATTATTTATGCTCTCTGTAACAAGTTTCATTAAGTTGAAGATTGCAAGAGCAGTTGAACTACCTTTACGAAAACCAAATTGTTCTTTGCATACTATATTATGTGTACTGAGAAAATTATTAAATCTGGTAAGCATTGCTTTCTCAAAAATTTTTGACATCGTGGGTACTATGGTGATCGGCCGATAGTTATTAGGGTCTGACTTATTTCCCTTTTTAAATAGGGGTTTCACGATAGACATTTTAAGTTGATCAGGAAATACACCTTCCACAAAAGATAAGTTTATAACATGTGCTAGTGGATGACATATCCAACCAGCACAAGTCTTCAAAACTTGTGTGGCAATGCAGTCATATCCACTAGTTTTGCTATTATTTAAAGACATTATGATTTTATACACTTCAGGTGCATCTACAGGATTTAGGAAAATAGTATTTGGATTTTTATTATTTTTATTTTTATTAATATTATTATTAGCACTAGATGTCTGATTAGATGTCAAATTAATAAAGTAGTCATTAAATATGTTACAAATGTCTGATGGATTATTATATGTCACATTTTTTAAATTTAATTCGTCAATATCATTTTTATACAAATCATTATTAGTAATTGTTGAGGAGATTGCGTTCCAAGTAGCTTTACATTTATTTGTATGCTTTTGTATACGTCTTGTATTTATAAGTTTTTGTGCTGTTTGTGTACATCGTTTGAACAAATGACTATAAAGTTTGTAGTTTTTCTCATTCTGTTTTTTACTAATTTTACTATGTTTGAATTTTAGATATAGCTGACGTTTCATTTTGCTAGATTTTTTAATGCCTTTCGTTATCCAGTTTTGTGCGACTGGTTTATTATTAACTTTAACTTTAATGGTCGGAAAGCACAGATCGTAAAACAGTGTAAAAGTTTCATAAAATAAATTAAACGCTTCTGTTAGAGTGTTAGAGTTAAATGTTTCCGAAAAAGAAAGAGAAGATATACATTCAACGAATTTCTCGAGGTTTTCCGAACAATAGTCACGTTTTAATTCAGACCAATACGATATTTTTTTGTGTTTTCTAGCTTTTATGGTTACCGTTTGTGCCGTTTCGTGATCTGACAAGCCTAGGTGATGAATGTCTGACTGAACATTTTTTATGTTACTGGCAATTTGGTCAATGCAAGAGTTCGCCCGAGTTGGTGATTTTATGTGAGCTTCAAAGTTATAATTATAAAGTATGCTTAGAAGTTCTTTTGCTGCAGAGTTATGTTTTAATATATCGATATTCCAATCGCCACAAATTATAATTTTCTTCCTCCTATACTGGTCTGTCAAGTAATTTAACAAAATATCAAGTTTATGTAGAAAAATACCTATTTGTGCCTTTCTCTGGTCGGGTATTCTATATATGTTAACGACTATCAGGTTTAAGCCAATAATCTCTATGCCACAGCACTCAAAATAAAACGTTGTAGCTAGATTCGAAGGAAATTTTAATGTTTTAGTGTCAAATACCTTGTTCGTTAAAATACAAGTCCCCCCTCTACATTTATCTCGACTAAATGCCGCAGCTAATTTAAAATTATTAAGTTTGATGTTAGTTTCCGTACCCTGTTTTACAAAAGTTTCACTAAAACATAATATATCCACCTCCAAGTTTTTTCCTACTAATTCGGATAGAGTTACTTCCAATATATCTAATTTGTTGCAGATGCCAGCTATATTTTGGTGTAAGATTCGCAATTTACTATGTCGGCAATTATGTTTTAATTTGTCATTATTAATTGTAATTTTATCAATGGTGGAGTTTGGAACGAAAAAATGTATTATTGTTTTTGCTGGTATCATGAATCGAGGTTCGTTCACTTAAACTTAGTTTTGTACAACTAGTTTCATATTTCAAATAATCAATTTCTATATTCAGTTTATAGGTAATTAAATCTAATTCCGAAAGCTTCTTGTGATAATTTACATCCAACTCATTAACTTCAATAAATCTACAATTCTTGAAGTTTTTTGTAAACAATTTTAGTTCATGATTGAGTTTTTTGACATTAAGATACCTGTTCTCTGAAACATTTAACATCAATATTGTACAATTACTCAAACTACACAGAGTGCTACACAGATTAGTTAGCAACATGTAGGGATTTTTATCGTGTTTACCAACTGAGAGTATGACAATGTCGTCGTCAGATAGGATGTTTGATAGATAATCTGGATTTCGTAAGATCTCGCATGATGAAGCATATGGTTGAACTTTACCCTCGATATTGAAATTATCATTCCATTTACCTGATTTAGTGTGGATCAATTGTGCGGATAGACCTCTTACTTTTTCGTCTCCAATGATATATATATTTCTTTTTGTATTGCATTTTAATTGGGTTGTATATTTTGGGTTTCTATGTCGTTGTTTATTCGGGGAGTCCACCATTATCTTTTTAGCCCTGTCATTGTTAATATCCTGGATTGTACCTTGATAATGCGTGTCGTACTTTTTTTGTGATGAGAGTCCGTTGGGACTAATTAGTTGCTCTGAGAAATCTAATTTAGTTTGAATGGGACCTTTACTCTTTTTCTTCTGTGAAGCTCTTTTGGGCGTCGATTTACAAATGTCTTTTAATTGATTTATTTGAGTACCATACATAGACATTTGTTTTTTCAGATAGCAGTTTTCCGATAAAAGGTTAGCTATTTCATTTTCAGCAATCTCCAGGTTCTTCGCCAGTACAGAAACTTTGTTTTCCAATTCTTCTATTAAGTCAAAGTTGTTGGATTTTATATTTGGACAGCTTCTAAATAGTTGAGGATTTCTTTTTAGTGTATGTGACAAAACATCGATGTCTTCATCCAGTGGTAAAGATTCGAAAGAGTTTTCAGTAGATATATTTGCCTCAAATTTATCATAATTACTTCTATGCTCTACAAGTACTGGGGTGGTCAGAATTTGAGAAGTATTGTCATTTAAAACAAAATTTTGCTTGGCAATGTCCTGTTGTTGGGGCGAAGCAGGTTTACTTGATGAGTGTTGCTTCTTTCTAAGTGTGATATTAGAGGTAGCTGTATCTGTATTTGCGTCTGTTGTGTTTTTAATGCATATTTTGCACTTCCACCTTTTTTTAGCTTCGGCGTCCTTTAAGCGATAAGTGGATTCTGGATAACCCTCACAGTCAAACTCGTATCTCTTTTTGCAAATTGAACATAGAGCAGTGTTTCTTATGTTGACAAATTTCTTGCAGATATTACAAGTAACTTGTGTTGACGTTTTGCGGTTACTGCTTACTCCTTTATTTAAACAGGATGACATTTTTAAACTTATTCAATTTCTCAAAAAGAGTTTTGATTTGCTCGGTTTCGAACTCGCGATACTCGCCACGACGTTCACTCCGGTGTCGATACCGCTCGACCAAGTCAGCTTTACGTAGAGTGACGAAATTGGTTATCTCAAAGTACGTGTGATGCGACCAACACGATGACGTTATAATTTAACTTTGAATTTTTTACGGCAACCCACAAAACACACAAATAATAAGTTGTTTTTACTGTTTTTAAGTTCACTTTTTTATTGGTATATTTAATTGTATTCACTTATTATTAAGCTTTGTTTTCACTGAATACTGTGTTTAATGAGGGAAACATTGTTTGTAGTTAAAGTATTAAAGTTTTTTCACTGTTAAAACTTCTGTCACTGTTAGAGGTTTATTGTTATATTTTCACTTATATTCGATGTAACACTGAGATAACACTTGTACTTGTTCAATGAGATATTATATGAACAGTTTTTAGTTATTTGTGGCATAAAAGGCGAGTTTTATATTTTTAAACTATTATTGTTGACGAGATGACAGCTCGATGACGTTTTTTTCTAAAGTCTAGTTTCAAAAATGTATGATTGTTATATCTGTGTTTTATGTATTTTTCATCTTTAAATTAATATACTTGCCTAAAGTAGGCATGTGTAACATAGTACTGCTCATCTTACTATAACATAGTAAGTACTTGAAAACATAAAGAGATATTTAAAAAGATACCCTTGTTACTAAAATTTATATAAACATAAGAATTATCTAATGATTGAATTAATTTATTATTGTGTTTATTCTAACTGTGGTTTATTTTCAGCCTTCAAGAAACAACTATGTTTGCCATGTGTGTTGGATGCGAGCAAATAGACAGGCAGTGCATGACTCATCATGAGACATGCAAGAATTGGCTTTGGATAATGATGCAGCAGCCCTTAATGTTAGCCCACCAGAGCCACCACCGTTGCCGCCTGTTCAAAGAGGGCCATGGGAAAGTAATACCATATCATTACCTAATTACAAGCGAGCTTCGATCACATCTGTTCACAGTATATTTCAACAATGCAGAAACAGAATGGTACATTTGGTTCCGCAATTCCTTAAAAGACTGCTTTTGCAGGAACATAGTTTCTATGTTCCTCGCAGCTGTAGAGTGTGTGAAACACATTTGTACAGCGATCAATGGCATTTATTACCTCAAATGAATGAGACACATTCTACATTTAGTGCTATCCATATAGAAGACATAATTAATATTATGAAGTCAAAAGCTAATATTTTGAACTTTGAAAATGTCTCAGAAATTCTCTCACGGAACAGTAATCACAATTGTAAAATAATAATAAATAAATCTATGATTGTATTTTTTTAACAAGTAAGCAGTTATTTATGTAATTACCGAAGCCCTATATTTACACTTAATCCAGGTTAGTGTATTGGTGAAATAAAAATGCTCAGTTCTATCCAAGCTGGTTGATTGACCTCCCTAGGTCTCTTTATTAACACTATCGCTGCATTGCTCTAATGTATATTATCTTCGTAAGCATTTAAGATATAATAATTATAATATGTCAAAATATTTTCTCTAATAAATAAATAATAATTTTTACTCCTTTGTTTTATTCTGTGTTTCCCTCGTTGGTCTAATGGTCGCAAGCACTACTGCTGAGCATGAGGTCCTGAGTTCGATTCCCAGGTCGAGCAAAGTGATATTGGGTTTATTCATCAGGAATTTCTCAGTAGCAGCCCGGAGTCTAGATTTGTGCCTGGTTGATAGAAACAGACTCGCCCCCTATTAAATGGTACTCAAAATAACTGGTGAAATCTGGGTGTACTATAGGTACACCTCTGCCCAACCCTTCGGGGAATACAGGCGTGATGTTATGTTAATGTTTGTTATTATTGTCACATTTTTTGAGACTATTACCCAGTTTAATAAATGTTAGTCATTATTCAGTTTAAAATACTTACTTTGTTTATTGGTTTAATACTAAAACTATATCAGTTATACGCAATAATTCACAACTGTTCACTATTTTAAAGCGCCTTTAAGTTTTTAATAGCGAAATTATAATCTAAACACCTTATTGCTAGCGATCTGATTAAAAGGTTTACTGTCACTGTTTTTTGTCTAGTCTGGTGTAATGCCAAGATTTCTGAGTTTTTTATTTATAGCAATTTAATGAGTCAATATTCACAAATATAAAACACCAAAAATCATTGGTGTACACTAAATTCGATAACTATGCCGACGTCCATAGTAAAATTGGCCATACATATCCTTTGAATGACTGTATAAAAGCGGCCGCGTAGTACATTGTGCCAACCTTCTTAAATTTGTAGTACATGATTTCGTTTTTTGAAACAGTCTAACACAAAAGTGTTACAAAAAATTATTTATTGGTTTGTAAAAGTATGTAAGCCATATTATATTGAGGATTTGTAAATCTTTAACATTCAGTCAAATGTTAAAATATAACTACGTACCTACAGCAATTTAATAAGCAATTTAATTTTCACTATGTATATTGACTTGACTTGTGTTATGTTTATGTGACTGCCTTCAGTTGCCGCTAATTACTCGTGTGTGAAGGGTGTTTGCGCATTGTTTTTTTTCCCAGTAATTCAAGGCATTGTGTGTATAATCACGACGTGTGTACTTTCTGATTTTAAGGTAAGTTTATATTTATTTAGCTGTTTGTTTTTCGTTTTAATTAGAGTTATGTCCACAGCTCCTGCACTTTAATTGCGTAACGCGTAACACAATTAGCTCGCGGTTATCCTTTTATCATTGCGCAATAATACACGTCATAAATCCGGACTTGCATACACTGACGGTCAAAAGTTTGAGACCACTATAAAAAAAATGAGAAAAAATAAAACTAAATATTTTTTTTTTACTTTTTGAAAAACGGTTTTTACTTTCATGTTGCACACAAGATTTTAAAATATAAATTACATGAAGTCTTGAAGAATACAATGTTTAAAAAAAATACACAAGAGATTTCATACACATTTTTCATCAAAATAGCCTCCTTTACATTTTATGACCTGTTTAACCAACCTTGGCATGCGAGCAAATAATTTATTTATGGTTTCTTGAGAGATATTCCTCCAGCTTTATTCTAATGCATTCCACATGACCTGCCTGGAAGAAGGCCATTGTTCCTGAACATTTTGGTCAAGCTTTTCCCACAAAAGCTCTATAGGGTTAAGATCCGGGCTTTGGGGTGGCCATGTCATGTTTTTCAACACTGTTTCTGACTGTCTCTTGTCTAAATAGTCCCTACATAATTTTGAACTATGCTTTGTATCATTATCATGTTGGAAAATAAATCCTTTGTCGATTAACTTCAGCCCGGAGGGAATAGCAGTTTCTCCAAAATTTCTTTATGCTGCTCCTTTTTCATAATTCCTTTAATTTGGACCAGATTACCAGTTCCATAGCCTGAGAAACAACCCCAGACCATAACAGATCCGCCACCATGCTTGACAGTCGGAACTACATACTGTGGCATCATCTATTCTTCGGCGGAACGTCGATACAGATGCCAGCACATCGAGCTATCCGAAACTGTTAAATTTTCCCAATCAACTTTGAACCGTTTAGCGATAAAGTTGAAAATCTATTAGATATTCGACAGATTGTAGAAGCTTGATGTGCTGATGTCTATACATAGACTTCAGTAAAACATCTGTGATTTTGATGCTTATTATAAATATCAAGTATTTTAGTTACTCGTTGTCTAAACATTAAAAATTATATACTTGTCTTTATACATAGACTTAAGTAAACGATCTGTTAATCTATTATTTTGACGCCCACTTTAATCATAACAACACTAAAAACATAGGTACAAAAATACTTTGTACAATAACGTATGAGTAAGATCTGTTATTTTGATTCCTATTTTAATCATAACACAGAAAACTAATGATTTACGTAATGGTTGCATGGTTTGAGTCGGCGAAGAGCTCTCTACCAGCCTCTTAAATAAAACTGTGCATAGCTTTAAGTGAAAGATCTATTATTTTGATACCCACTTTTATCAATAATAAGTTAAATAACACTTAAACATACGAAAATACTTTTTCAATTAAAATCGTTAAAGATAAATACTCCACACTTTGTTGTTTTTAATTTCCCATAAATAAAGCTGCTTACGGTAAGTATACATACCTCTTAAATGGTTTGCATAATTTGATAAACAAGAGAAAGATGCCACCGCCGCGCGCCGGCGCCGTAGCGATGTCATATCGCCGTTCCAAATAATAATATTGCTTCCAAATCACCCAATAGTTCCTAATAACTTAGACCTATGAAATTACGCCTACGTTGTAATTATAAACAACGGTAAGTGGTAAAAGTGCTGTCATACTCATCATCAGTGATCGGAGTAGGTAGATTGATTTGGGGACAATGAACTGGCACGTATATATTAATATGGATATGCCTCCGGGATTCCGGATTTTGTAATAATTAAGATTTTTAGGAATTTCATATATTGTAATGTAGGATGAAGAATATAACAATATGAATAAGAAATGTTTAACCCTATTACTGTCTTTTTAATGAAAATAAAGATTAGAAATATTTTTAACAATAAAGATGTTGATTTTGATATAAACTGATTTTTATTTCATTTTTACCTGTTTTCATATTCATAAAAAGTTATTGCACTGAATGCGAAAAAATATTAAGGAGTATAAAAAGTTATTTTTATTTATTTATTCAAGAATATAATATACATATAATAATTACAAGCAGCATATAATAAACTTGCAAGAAATAACTACTAAATTAGTCATATGTAAGTTTCGAATGGACGCACAAAAGTAAGATTCACTTTATTATTTGATAAATAAGAATAAAACAATTTTAAACGTTTATCTATCGCATTCTATAAATTTCAAATGTAGTAGTTTAAAAATCTTTACACTCACAATATTTGATTCAATGATTCAATCCCGTAAGTACCAAAATGAAATCCCGGAAAAAAGGCTTATCCATGTTATGATTTCTATGACTATTCATGATGCAAGTACGTGAAATCAATCTACCTACTCCGATCACTGCTCATCATACATAATAATATATTATGTGACCTTATAAGGCCATGAGAACATATCGGTAAGTATGGAGTTATGTTCAAAATCTACAATTAAACTTTATCAATCAATCAATCATCATTAACATAATGTTTGTAATAAACTCGTCAATAAAGTCACTACTCTCCGATAACTCTCTACGTTACATATTTATATAAAAGTAAGTAAATAGTTATTTAAACCATTTGTACGCACCTGTACCCATCAAAATTTAATTATAATATTACAAATTTAAGAAGGTTGGCACAATGTACTACGCGGCCGCTTTTATACAGACATTCAAATTTGTTCGGTTAATCGTGAAATTCCTTTTCCTATGGTTTTCTTCTTATATCTGTGTAGTTACAAAGATTTTTCAGTTGAAACTTTAAGGATAAGCAATTGAATAAAGGTACATATTATTTGTCGAATCATAATTACCGTCACTTTATAATAACTCATGTATTGGAGTGTTACATTTAAGCATAGCCAGATTTTAATTAAAATGAAATAGCTCTCTGAGAAGTTGGAATAGAAACATCTAATTTCGCATGATGCTTTGTGTTCATAAAAGGTACAAGCCCCCATAATTGGTAAGTTTCTAGGGTTTCTCATTGAAGCGCAAGGATCGATTTTAGGGTTTTTTAAAATCAATTTCTTATTTTCCAACGGTGTCGATTATAGAAAAAATAAAATTGCACAGCATAAGCACAAATTAGAACCTACCGTAGTAAAAAAAAATAGCAGTTGTATGTCATGCCGTTTGAGAGGTACAGCAATTTGCTAAACGTTACCCCAGCGGCATCTTGAATAACTCCGAAACCTCAAGACGCACAAATTTAATTTCTTGGGCACATTTAGGCACAAATGTGATCTATCTAAGTAGCTAGTTTGTACTCAGCTACGACCACCGGTTAAAAAACATGCCGCTGGGGTAACGTTACTCCAGCGGAATCTGTTTTTTGTGAATATCTTTGGATCGGCTGGACGCACAAATTCAAAATTTCGGGCACATTTACACGAGATGGGGTACTAATTATCTTTCAAGCCGAAATCCTGAAAAGCGACAACATTCCGCTGGAGTAACGCACACAAGCAACGCTTCGTCCATGCTGCTCTGGCCTGACTTGAGGCTCCTCTCTGCTACTGGCTTTCTGGGCACGTGCCTAGGGCCCCTGGATCGATAGAGCCCCCTAGTTTCTGCTATGTTATTACACGTTAACCTATAGGTATTTATTTCGAGACGATAGTGACTGACTACAATACCATACGTGCTTACTTAGTAGCTTTTCAAACGGATGATTGTAAATACGACACAATCCTGGTTAAGGGTTAAAGTAGAAGACATTTGGAGTAAATTCAGTCCCTGGGTACTTTTTTTTTAAGAGCAATTTTAGGTAGAACTCACATTACTAGCAATCTTCTTAACCCCTAGAACTAAGCTAAATATGTTTGTGTCTGGAGTAGGTTCACGACAATAGTGTAATGGGTGGGGTTTGAACCTACGACCTCTCGATTATAAGTCCGACATCATAGCCATTAGGCTATTGACGCTTGATTATGTCCGATACCTGGTTTTTTCTGAGTTAGTTTAACACTTTATTTTATTTATTTTATTTTATTTTATTCTCTTGGGAAAACTTACAGCTAGGATAAAGATAGATGAAGAATATTGAAAGAAGGCCAATTACAAGTTTTCGCAGACATCGTATTTCCAATCCTCCTGTATGCACGAAACTACACTAGCCTCGCCCGAACATCAGGCTTTCTGCTCAGAATGTTGGTCTGTTACTAATCTTTATTCTATATTTTACCGAGTCGTCTGCGCGCTTGAAACACGACGCACCGCAGAATCAGATCCGGGCCTTGTTTTAGCGAAATGGGGCCCGTATGACTGAAAAAGCACTATTATAATAGAATAGATAAAGATTCAGCCATAGACAAACAGAGCTAAGAGGAAAGCCTGACTTATAGAGAAGTCAACAGCTAAAACGGGGCCCGATAGGGCCTTTCCCTGCCGGGGTTGCGAGAACGTTCTACGCAGAGCAGCAAGAAGAGGCAGCTATAGAACCAGGGTGGTTTTAGTCAATAGAAATCTGATACTCCCTTCCGCTCCACCAAAAAAGAACCATAAATAGAATACAGACATAAGCCTTAAGCCGTTTTTGGCGTAAAGGGGCCATTAATCATTCAAAACAGGTAAGTTTTAGAAACCCAGTAATTCCGTTTTAAAACATTTCCAAGAAGATAAGGCTCAACGCCTTATCCCTCGTTTCTCATGCAAAAAATATCTACGTAAAACCCTTGAAACTATTATCAGACATTTAAAACTAATGTCGCTATAAATACCCCTTATCGTTTCGAAATTTTAACTCTAAGTCGTTGAGATAAACTCTGTTTTTGCACTTGATTTTGTCGCAGAAGGATTAGTTGCTTAGATGTCATGTCGCTTGATTCGTAACTTTGATTTATTTGGTCCGTACTATTGGTTCAGTGTTCTAGTTTGTAAGTGGGATCACAGTGTATCGGAAAACACACTAAGTGGCTATCTTATGGCTATTCAAACTATGGGAAGTGGAGGTAACGTTTTGTAGGGGTTGTTTTCTTGCAAACAGCATCCCGTAGTGTATTCTAGTCAGGAACAAAAGATATTGTCGATTTTTGCTATCTGGGATTTGGGTATTTTTTGTTTAGGTACGGTAGAGCGCACAGAAACTCTTACTCATTATCATTAACTAGACGGTCGTGTAGGTAAATAAGTATGTACTTTGTTCATAACATTTTTAAACACCTAAGTTTAGTTTTTCTTTATTTCAAGATAATTAGAAATTGATTTAAGTTACGGTTTTTCTTTTTTTAAGACTAACAAATTTTTGCGTATGCGCCTCATTTAAATTCGATTCATGCATTTTCTATCGGGAATAATAGCACGCCTCAAAGAAAGATAAGCGGCAATTGCCTAATGGCAGACTTTGTGATTGAGATGTTCCGGGTTCGAACCCCACCCATGCCGTAAACATATACTATTGCCATAAACCTACTTAGCGTAGATGGAGTGATTAACAAGGTTGCTAGTAATGTGCGTTTCCATATTGCTACTTCTCGTTAAATTATTTCTTCAAATTTTCATCCCAAATCCTTCTATATAGTAGGGGTGGAGATAAGAGGCAAGACTTGTTGAGGGAAGGATTATGGCCATTTCTCCACTTGACAGGGGTCAAGTTTTTAGTGCCCTCGTGCATTAGTATTCAGATTTATATTTACTTTTGAATCTATTTTAGCCGTGTAATAGTTCTAAGTAAGTAAGCGAGAAAGTCCCGGATACAAGAAAGACATGCTATTCCTATTTGATTAAATTTTTTGGTCTAAATGACGAGGATAAATTAATGGTGAGTTGGAGCAGGACCGAAAACCCTGGCAGAGAGCCAGACGCTCGGTGTCATCACTGCGTCCATTGTCGGGAGCATGTTATGAGCATGGAGCGTTTTCTGTGATAATCGTAGTAATGGTGGCGAAAATATTTGATTTGATTGTATTTTTAAAAAACTACATTTTTCAAAAATTAAGTACTTACATATGAAATGTTATGCCTTTATTTGTAAAGTTACAAATTTTGGAAGAGTTTCTGCAGTTGGATATGCTGCAAAACACCATGTTTACCTCTCCGCGTCCCATACAACACAAGTAACCGCAACAAACGCTCCACGCGCACTTGTGGCCTACATGTCACATGCGCGGCGACAAGGTCACGCGTCTTTGCGACTTTTATTGCCTTATTATTAAGATTTCTGTGATATTACCTCAATGTAACATATAGAGATTCCTCCGTGCTTCGAGAATCACGCTAAGGCTTGAGGGTTGGGGGGAGGGATGCTTGAGGGAGCGAATGCGGTTTTCTTTTTCCACTTGTCGAGCGAGCAGTCCTGGATATGTTAAGATTTTCTTAACGGTAAGAGTTTCTTAAACTAGGAGATCTAGACATAAAGTATAGATTTGGACATAGGTACAGACGCCAGCACATGAAGCTACCCGAAACTGTCAAATTTTCCCAATCAACCTTGAACCTAATCTCATTAACAATAAAGTTGAAAATCTATTAAAGAAATTTGATAGATTGTTGTAGCTTGATGTGCAGGCGTCTGTACAACATTTTTCTAATAAGAATTGGCAAATAAGTTGTGTAACTCCCCTCGTACTCAATAGCCTACGTCGAAACTACTGGTTTGAAGAGCTTTCTATAAGTTCCTCGTTGAAGAACCGCTACCAAGTCTACTTAGTTCTGCATATAATAACATACTCTAGCTTCGTCCGCGATTTCGTTCGCGTGGTAGGGTTTTCCCGCGTAAATTCCGATCCCGTGGGAATTAGATAGCCTATGTGTTATTCCAGGATGTCAGCTATCTACTACCAAATATCATTCAGATCCGTACAGTAGTTTTTGCGTGAAAGAGAACAAACATATTGTTACGAGCTGGGGTTTGGAATTAAAATAATTAACACCAATTAGACCAAAATTAACACTTTAATTAAATAAACACAAAACAAAAAAAATCACAGTTATTCAATATCAAATTTCAAAAAACCAGCTTTCCAAGAGAAGAAAGTTGAAGTCTGGTGGTCAAGACATCATTTCACCATAGGATTGCAGATATTTAGTTATTTGATAAGAACCTCAATGTAATTTTAAAGGATCTATCTATAGACACCCCACACGACTGTATAGGTTTGATGAAACATTTTTGTTAGTTCCAGCTTAATGTATGGGGTAAATAAAAACGTAAAGCGATTCACAGAATACAACTAGTGTTGCGTCCCAAATGTAATTTTGAACGCTCTTTTTGGTGTGGCAACATTCTATTGTCTTTGACGTTGCACTTGACATAACCTCTTTGACTTGACAGATTGACTTTGCTTGGAAAAAATGCCGGTCATGGGAACCGCTCTTGTGTTAATGTAATTGGAAAAATATTGTTGAATTCGCCTGTTGAGACCGATAATTGGGTCGCGAATTATTTGTTGGTGGAAGTGTATTCCCCATTTGTTGAAATCCCCGGGGTATTGTTGAATCGTACGCCGCCTTGTCGTCGGTTGAGCTGGCACGCGGAATTTGCTGTAAATCGTATTGGATCTCACGAGATATGAACAGATTAATTGTGTTCAGTGAGTGATTGAACTTTGTAGTCTCGGATTAACAAGAATCCAGTGATATTTCTCGGAACACATCGCCTTATGGTCTACCACGCGTAGCGCGCGTTTGTTGGGAACGAGTCGGGTGTGGTGCTGAGTTGGAACCGCGCCATCTGGATATCGGCGCCTTGGGAACGTTCTACAACACTTGACTTACATCACACCTTTCAATTACTCACCCCATTTTACATACATCAACCACACTTAGGGCATGACCTTTGAAGGTCGAACTTGGCGTCCCCAGCAATCAGGTTAGTGGTACATTTTGTTTCTTGAATTAAGGCCTAAGAGCCTACCACAACGTAGGGCTCCGCGTAATCGCGGACGGTTCGACATACCAGTTACCGTTGGCTGGGCTTGGGGTCGAACATTCTGGTAGCAGGCGTGGCTCTTATAAGATCCACTGATTCATTCTGGTATAAGCGCGGCTCTTATAATATAAGATCCACTGGTTTAATTGGAAGTTTTGAATATTGTTGAAAACCTAAAACTTGAGTTTAATTACTTAACACAACTTATAACTTGATAAGTTTGAATATATTGCTTTGTCAGCCGGGCTCAAATAGTACTTGTAGTTTGTACTGTAATTTGTAGTGCTAGCCCCTTAGAATTGAATGACAAACAGGATTTATTTGTGAAATTAGGAATTATTGGTATAATTTGGTACATAATTTGGTACATAATTTGGTATTTGTTGAAATTAATAATTGAATGTCATTGATCTGAATTTGAAAGGTTATCTAAATAATAATTACACATAGTCTAACATAATAGGACTTGAATTGTGTGTATTGGTTATTGCATTTATAGTAATTATTGGATTGTTGATAGAGATTCTCCGGCTCAATATTATACTTCAATTGTTGTATTTAATTGTTGGTGTGATCCTGCACAATATATACATTGAATTGTTATTTATTTTGTAACTAGCCATCCTTAGCAAGCTAGATTCATACTTGGAATAAGTACAGGGTCGGATTGGGACTTGAAATAATTGAATTTGAATTTTTATTTGTTGAAACTATTTGGTCGGCTAACAAGTCATTACTGTTTGTTTAATATTTGATTGTTGGTTGTTGATTGTTGTTTGCATTAATATTTGATTGTTGCAATGGCCTCATTAAGGGCGGTCAGGGAGGCTGCTGCGGGATTGACCTCACAGTTGAGATGGTTCACATCGGCAGCTGCAACTGTTGAGCGTGTGGAATTGGAAGAGCTCACCCTTGCTCGGTATGGGCAAGTGATTGAGAGGATCAAGTCAGCTGATGCTGCGCTCATACGCTTCAACGAGTACATCATGGACGTGGATTTGGGGGTGATGGATCAGACGGCCCGCGATAGGATTTTGGGTGACTATGACCAGATTATCCACCTGGGGGATGTCATATGTCTGCGAGCGCGGGAAATTTTGAAGAGCCGGGTGCCTGATGCGGCCAAGCCGCAGACCCCTGTTGTTGCAGGCCCTGGACTATTGAGTAGGCTGCCCACCCTGGAGCTGCCACGTTTTGACGGTCGCTTGGACCACTGGCTGGGCTTCCTAGATCTCTTTGAGAGTCTTGTCGATGCACGTTTGGACCTCGGACCTGCCCAGAAGCTGGCCTATTTGTTGTCTGTCCTGGAGGGCGAAGCCAGAGCCTTGGTGCAGCACTTGCCGGTGACGGATTCCTCTTACCCGACCGCTCTGGAGCTTCTCTCCCGACGGTATCAGAACAAGCGCTGCCTGGCTGATGTGCACATCGACCAGATTTTGGGACTACCGGCCATTGTCAGCACGTCGACGTTGCGCACTGACTTGCTGAACCCGTTAGTCTCAGCTACCAACGCCTTGAGACGCTTGGAGTTACCGGTAGAACATTGGTCCTACTTGTTGGTGCACATAGTGCTGCAGTTGCTCCCCGCGGAGTTGAGGTCACGTTTTGAGCAGAAGTATGGTGGGGATAGTGCCACCCATCTTCCCCCCTTTGATGACCTCCTCAAATTTTTGGAAGACGAGTGTCGGTTTGCGGATAACACTCGTGGCGCCACGGGGTCACCCCCACTACCTTCTCAGCCCAGAGACCAGGGACGGACTAGGGCCCGGGGGCCTGTTGATGTTCCCCCCGCCCCCCGTTTTGCTGGCGCCCGGAGTCCTCGGGCTAGGGGGCCTGTTGATGATCGCCCCGCCCCTCGTTTGGTTGGTGCCCGCAGTCCTCGGGCTAGGGGGCCTGTTGATGATCGCCCCGCCCCCCGTTTTGCTGGCGCCCGGAGTCCTCGGGCTAGGGGGCCTGTTGATGATCGCCCCACCCCCCGTTTGGCTGGCGCCCGGAGTCCGCGGGCTAGGGGGCCTGTTGATGATCGCCCCGCCCCCCGTTTGGCTGGCGCCCGGAGTCCTCGGGCCAGGGGGCCTGTTGATGATCGCCCCGCCCCCCGTTTTGCTGGTGCCCGGAGTCCTCATCATTGTGACTTTTGTAAGGCAACGGGACATGTCATGGCGCGTTGCCGGGACTTTTTGAATTTGCACGTAAGTTCCCGCCGCCGCATTGTCAACGCACGCCGTTTGTGCTTTTCGTGCTTGGGGGCCCACTTCCATCGGGACTGCCCCGACCCCCGCCCGTGTAGAATTTGTGAAGGGTCCCACTTGGAGATTTTGTGCGCCAACGCGAACCGCTCCAGCAGACCAGCTTCTGAGGGGGGTTCGCGCATGGGGGGGTACCCCGGAGACGAGCACCGGGCTGAGACCCGCGATTCTGTACGCCGCACTCCACCCCCCGCGCAAGTTGAACGGGAGCCCCACGAGCGCCATTTGGTCTTCCCTCGTCAGGGAGAACGCGCATTGGCTGCTAGGCAGCAGTGGCCGGGTCGGCGCCGCTCCCTTTCCCCTCCGTTGGCGGAACGTCCCCGGCTGGAGTCGCGCCCTCCGCCATTCGGGCATCCGGTGGGATATGCCCCTCCAGTGATGGCGAGCGGCTTGGGACACCGCGCGGACGAATGGTTTGATTGTTGGCCTCGTCGTGAACGAAGGCAGCCTGGAAGCGGCGATCGGTCGCCGCCCAGACATCACTAAGAGATTGACGCCTGCCCCGCTAAAGGAACCCCCCGATCAAGACGGTTTTGTTGCCAACGGCCTCGGTCACGGTCTGGGGACCCTTGGGTGACTCGATTGTGGTCTGTGCCATTTTGGAGACGGGAGTCCGGGGTTGCCTTTGTCTTCTTGGTTAGCGGGACAGGTTGGCCTGAAGGTGAACGACCTTTCAGGCAAGATTTGGGGGATTGGCGAACCGGCTGACACCACTGTTGAGGGAAGGACCTGGTTTGAGGTCACCCTTGTGAGTTGTCCTTACCCTAAAATTGGTGCTCCTGCCCTTGTTGTAACTGAACTTGGTACAATTGTTGGTGACTGATCGTCACACTAAGAACTCGCATGCCGGTTGCAATGCGCTGTTGGCCATTCTGCAGCGAGAATTTTGGATTTTGTCGGCTGATCGCGTCAATGAGGCGAGGCCCTTTGCTGGCGTCGTAACGGATTTTGTTGGTCCCCCTTTGTTGAAGACGTCCACCCTTCGTAATAGCAAGATTGTTGGGGCTTATTTGTGTGTTTGTCTGCCTGTCAACCAAGGCAGTACATTTGGAGCTGGTAACCTCCCTCTCGACAGAGGCCTTTGAGGCGACTGGGGAAAGATTTGTGTCTCGCCGTGGGTTACCTTCGTTGATTAGGTCTGATTGCGGTACGAATTACAAGGGTACAAGTAACTATTTGAAGGAGCTATACGCCTTCCTTAATGAGAGCCAGGTTGATATTGGTAATAGTTTGGCCCGCCGAGGGGTCACTTGGTTGTTTGACCCGCCAGCCTGCCCCCCATTGGGGGGGTATTTTTGGGGCCGCGGTGAAAGCGGCAAAGGGACGCTGGCGGAGATTGTTGGGAGACACCGTTCTCACCTTTAATGAACTAGCTACGGTATTTGGCCGCATTGAAGCTGTGTTGAATTTGCAACCTTGTCAAGACTTCCAATTGATTAGCGGACGGGTAGGCCCGTCCGGGGGGGGTAGATGTTGCGTCCCAAATGTAATTTTGAACGCTCTTTTTGGTGTGGCAACATTCTATTGTCTTTGACGTTGCACTTGACATAACCTCTTTGACTTGACAGATTGACTTTGCTTGGAAAAAATGCCGGTCATGGGAACCGCTCTTGTGTTAATGTAATTGGAAAAATATTGTTGAATTCGCCTGTTGAGACCGATAATTGGGTCGCGAATTATTTGTTGGTGGAAGTGTATTCCCCATTTGTTGAAATCCCCGGGGTATTGTTGAATCGTACGCCGCCTTGTCGTCGGTTGAGCTGGCACGCGGAATTTGCTGTAAATCGTATTGGATCTCACGAGATATGAACAGATTAATTGTGTTCAGTGAGTGATTGAACTTTGTAGTCTCGGATTAACAAGAATCCAGTGATATTTCTCGGAACACATCGCCTTATGGTCTACCACGCGTAGCGCGCGTTTGTTGGGAACGAGTCGGGTGTGGTGCTGAGTTGGAACCGCGCCATCTGGATATCGGCGCCTTGGGAACGTTCTACAACACTTGACTTACATCACACCTTTCAATTACTCACCCCATTTTACATACATCAACCACACTTAGGGCATGACCTTTGAAGGTCGAACTTGGCGTCCCCAGCAATCAGGTTAGTGGTACATTTTGTTTCTTGAATTAAGGCCTAAGAGCCTACCACAACGTAGGGCTCCGCGTAATCGCGGACGGTTCGACATACCAGTTACCGTTGGCTGGGCTTGGGGTCGAACAACTAGTCTTAATAGTTTCAGAAAAAATGGCTGTGACATACAGACAAGACGGACGGACAGACAGACATGAAAAATCTATAAGGGTTCAATTTTATTTTCATTTGGCTACGGAACCTTAAAAAGGGTCAGACGGACAGCATAGTGACCCCGATGAGGTAGGAATCCTAAACCACTACGTCTACTTAGTACTTATATATGACGAAATACCTCTGGTAAATAACTTTCTTGCTTCTATGTCTCCTACGTAGGTAAACAGAAAGGTTGTCGAGGTTGACAATGTGTCATGTCAACTATGTACGGTGTGTATGAGCGTCGCGTAGAACATTACACTGCGGAGCCTACATTGCTGGACATAGTTCTCTACATGCTTGTAGTACACTGTTTGATATGCTATATCACGCTTAGCTAAGAAACTATTGAGAGAACTAGACCTTTTTATTTGTTTTCGGTGCGAGAATCATCTAGTCATTCCTCCCGCTGTAGCGCTGGAGCGGAGGGGAGTGACAGACTACTCACTAAAAACCTAACCTGTTCCTTCAATTGCCCTTCGCTCCATGTCCACGGTATCTCGTTTGAACATTACCACAACCACAGAAATCAAAAATATAGGAGAAGTGGTAAGGGGGCGTATCGGTGTCCGCGCGACATGGCCACAGGGCTCATGTCACAGGCAAGTGGCCGTCTCTGCGAACTAGTGCCTATATATATGAAAGTACTCTGTGACTAGTGCGCTTTCGACGGCGATCGTGATAACATATATGAATGCCGAGTTTTTCTGTGGTATCTTGTAAAAACCGAAGCCAAAATCAAAACTATGTGAATCATGGAATCACTTACCATAATTATGTAAGTACAAGTATTTTACAATATTTGTCTTTAAAATCATGAAAAACAATACATCGTAAAATCTTTCTTGGTTTTACTATGTTATTTTTGTTTTCAAATATCAGAACGACTGTACTACTTGTGCTATAAATACATTGCTCCTTAACCACCTTAGTTCGTCACTAAGTAACTGGACAAGCAATGTAAAAATAAAATACGAAACTGTATTACGCGGATTCATCGCGTAGTGAGGCCGCCACTTCTTGCGACGAATTAGTGATGTGCTTGTGCAGATCCACTAACGTATGCTATCGACAGCAATGTCGATTGACGAATGAAATATTGCTATTATAGTTTAGGGGTTTTTCAACCGACGACAAAAAAAGGAGGAGGTTATCAATTCAACGCGTATATTATTATTATTTTTTTATGAATGATCACCGATTACTCGGAGACGGCTGAACCGATTTGGAAAATTCTTTTTTTGTTTGAAAGGGTATACTTTGAAATTGGTCCCATTGTCACCAAGTCAGGATCTGATGATGGGATCCTAGAGAAATCGAGGGAAGTCTTCAAATATTATAGGCACACCTATAGTGATTTGAGTATTTTTATAGTTACTTGTGTAGTTGCATTCGAAAAGCACCATTTGTGAAGAAGACCTGATGATGAAGACCACCGATGGCCACTGTAACTACTCAATATATAAGTAGGAATAATAAGTAGTTCATGTGTTCCGCTTCGATTACTTGAATGTGGTTATTAAGCACAATATGCTCGTCATAATGCATATGGTGAAGTGAAGCTGATGGTGAACTACCAGGAGAACTCCTCAACAAATAACAGGCCAACATTGGGAAAAGCAATATTTTGTAAATTAATATAAGTAGTTGACATTTAGGCTCTTGTAACTAGGTAAATTAAAAATCGACCAACTGAAAAGAGTGAAATAAAAACTTTTTACCAAAAAATTAAACCGACTCCCAAAAAACACTGCAAAGTGAAAAATAACTTTAATTTCGGAAGTCGGTGCCAAAAACGAAAATACAAAACTAAAGACCGGTAAAAAGTTTTTTATAACATACGGAAACCTCTAAGAAAATTGGTTTAACTTTTATTTTACATGAGATGACAGAAATAAAAATACGTTGAAATGTCAAGTGTACAAAAAAGTAAAAAAATAAACAATTTATTTTACGCCCGCAGCATGCGTAAGGAGTTCCGACGTCGCTGTCGCTACAATAGTTTATTTTTCAATCTGTCAACCGTTTTAGCCCGGTGTAAATAATGTTATTTTACTTATTTTGATTTTTTTAGAGAGTACTAGAGAAATGCGTAACCAATATTCGTAAAGTAAGTTACTTTAATTTTAGGTTAATAATCAGTGGTGTGTTTCGGTTTAGAATTATCGTATGTTATGCCTTATCCTCTGTTGCTGTTTCTTTATTTTTTTATGGTTTTTGTATTTTACTTCCGTTGAAGCTTCGAATGCGTTATAATAATCGGCATGGTTCAGATAATATATTAGTGAATTTAGCTTAAAATAAGTCAATATATTCATGCTATTTATTTGTTAGGCATGGATGTGTGTTTGTTTTCATATATTTAACAATTTCTCTACTAACTAGGATTTTTCTTATAACAAAAACCTATTATAACCTACTAAACTATTACCTGCGGGGTAATTGCGTAACACACTTACAGTAGGAATCGGTTTCACTATGCTAAATCAACAACACTCACTGTGGTATTGACGTTGTTGAGCAGACCAATATTTTGAACATATGTAGCAATGGATTAGCAATATACGTCAAAATCATTCAGATCTTGATTTATAGTGTGGTACGTAATTATTGCGATGCTTATTATATGGTGACGTTTAGAAGTAGCTTAGGATGTATGTAAATGATAAATAAGTGGTTTTCGTACTTTTCAGCTTCCCAAAAGATGGTAATATAAAAAAGGAATGGATTGATGCCACAGGCATGCCACCTAACTGGTACCCTACACAAAATAGCACCATAAATGCTCGGTTCACTTCAGCGCAGAAATGTTCCAGCCTGAATGGACAATTCCAAAATTAAGAGTACAACTGATTTTTGCAGAAGTGGGTTAAATTTTATTTTATTACTGAAAGCTATTCTCATGTTTTAGGACATTCATAAAATCAGTTATTCAACTTTTCAGGATTCTATACAACCTATATGGCTGGTATGTTCCGATCAAGAGCGTAATGTAAGTTAACATCAACTTCTATTTGACCTATCACTATGATAATTAAATATTAAGATTTAAGTCGAAAGCGCCAGGGTAGCCCTTAATACTTAGTAGGTAGTACTTAATAATAATTATGTAATGTTATGTTCTTAATAATATGTTTATTGTTATTATAATATTTTCTGGACATGCCATTTTTTATTTGGTTCATTTTCAGGTGCCCAAAAAAAATGTACAATAACAAATGGAAGAATCGATAACTTTCCGATTTAGTCAATCACTAGCGTAATGTAAAATAAATTGCTTTTGCACAGCACAACGATAGCGACCGATGTTTTTGTGTGGGTAAATTCTAAGGTGCATGGTAAATACACGCTGTGTTTGACGGAATAAGGTTTATTATTGATTGTATAGTACGTTCTGATTTAGGAAATGCGGGTGTGTGCGCGAGTGCGTATCTATTGATTTTATTAAACTGCATGTGTAGTTGTTGCCCCGCCCAGCGCCTAACTGGAGACACCCGGTTCCGATATAATTTCTTCTGTTGACCACATCTAGTTATTTATTTTATCTATGACCACAACCCTAGCAGGCAATGGCCCTGTCGGGCCCCATTAATGCTGCTGACTGCTCTTTTAGGCGCCCGAGGAACACGACGCGCCGTCAACGCGCTTTTTGGTGGCGAGTTTCAAATTACAATTAATGTTTATTTTTTATTTTTTTGCACGTAGTACGATATTACACCTTTCAATATTATTTTATTTATGTTTTTAATACACTACACTTTTTTAACATTAGTTTATTTACTCTCGTCCGTGTGTCACTGCTGTGTGCCAACTGAAATCTAGCGCTGGGTGTCTTTCGCCCAGCAAATGCTGAGTTGGTAACCCCTTCGGTGTAGACATGCTCAGCGAAATTCTTAGTGTTATTTTTTGTGTTTGTAATTTTCTATTGTTTGTTGTTGTGTGTGTTTATCACGTAATAATTGGTTTTCAATTTCAACACGGGCCTGGTCCTTACCAGTCGAAGCCCTATCCCCCTATTCACCGCCCGATCCCTATTCACCGCCCGTAAATCCGCGCCTGCGGTGGCAGGAGATCGGCTTGCGATTCCTTACGTCCAGTGGCGTCTAACTGGAAAGAGGAGTGCTGGTATCCGGCAGCGAGATGTGTAGACGACATTGTCGCCAAGCCTATATCCTGGGTGAGACTGGCACAGGAACGTGGAGCTTGGCACAAGCGAAAAGGCCTATACCCAGCAGTGGGTAAAGTTACGCTGTGGATGTTGACGATGAAGAAATGCTATTCTGCCATGCAAGACGGAATGCGCTATCTAAATAGGAGTTTCGAGAAAATCGACTGTTCATAAATTTTATTTTCGCACAAATCTATTAGCATATGGAAAAATAAAATTTAAGTACCTATCTGTGATTTCAAAATAACTGTGATTTCTCAAGTTATTTATACTATACTAAACCTAATAATGTTTTTGTCGTTCCATCTTTCTGTTCGTGGTCTAATCTCTGGAACCACTGAACAGATCAGCGGCTGCGGGAGCACTAAAATACTCTTTATTCTTTAACGCGGCCTCCTATTGGAGGGATGAAGATGTTTGCCTACCACCACGACATCTAAGTGGGGCACGTGTGGAATAGCTTACCCTCAGTAACTACGGGTCTCGTACTATAAGGGGCAGCGGATGTCCTCAAGTCCGCCATCTTGACATTGACAGGCCTTTTGGTCTAGTGGTCAGTGGCCCTGACTACTATGCGCAAGATCGTGGGTTCGATTCCCACCCAGGACAAATGTTTGTGTGATGAGCACGATCATTTGTTCTTTGTCTGGGTGTAATTTATCTATAATATGTATGTATTTAGAAATATATATGTATGTTTATCAGTTGTCTAGTACTCATAACACAAGCTCTGCTTAGTTTGGGACTATATGGCGTTGTGTGAAAGTTGTAGAATATTATTATATTATTATCTCAAGACCCAAACTTACGAGTTAACTATGTTAAGTTTTTTCGGTGGGAAAATCTTCAAATGAATTCTCTCGCTCTGGGCATCCACAGCTGAACACGCCAAGGTATGTATAATTATGATACTCGGTGCTACGAATCATTTCACTTGATATAACCATATTTGCGCACGCAATTCACTGAGTTAAGCATTTAATTACTTAATTAGGTGTGTATTGATGCTCAACCTTCCATATTGTGATCATACATCTTGAGACGCCTTGAGAAAAATCATTAGTATGAAATGAAAGCTGAGAAGATCTAAAAACATCACACACCTATACAACACGTACCTATATTTAAAACTAGCTTTTGCCCGCGGCTTCGCCCGCGGTAATTTACACTTTTTCAATAATTCTCCGTAAGCTTTTTGCCGGCGTCATCACGAAAAACTTTCATCGCCTATTTTTACCCCCTTTAGGGTAAAATTTTTACAAACTTTGAATGTCGTGTTTATTAATATCTAATCAAAAGTCTAAAAAATAAGTTTCAAGCTTCTAACTTTAAAAATGACGTAATTTCTATACAAACTTTCATCCTCTATTTCAACCTCTTACAGCCCTTTTTCACATTAAAAAGTAGCCTATGTCCTATCTCAGGCTCTAGATGTCCGTGTCAAATCTAGATCCGTACCGTGTCAAATCAAGATCTATGTCCGTACCAAATTTCATTTAAATCGGTTCAGTTGTTTAGGCGTGATTGCGTAACACACAGACAGACAGAGTTACTTTCGCATTTATAATATTAGTAAGGATTAGCTGTGTCCGCGATTTTTTGTATGGATTTTTTTTCCCGAGTTAATGATACGGGCCCGACTTGTGAGTCTTGGTCTTGAGTTCGAGCGCCGTCAGGCACATCACTTTATGTAATTTATTTCATCACCACTGCTCTCAAATCGAAAAGAAAAACATCGTGAGGAAATCGGTATATCCTAGGACCAAAAATTCGAAGACATGCGACATCCACCAAACCACACTGGACCCGCGGGGTGGTTTACGGCCCACTCCCTCTCACAGAGAGGAGGCCTGTATCCCAACAGTGGGAACATCTGAATTATTATTAATCCTGATCCCGTGGGTGGTAATCTATACTAATATTATAAAGCTGAAGAGTTTGTTTGTTTGTTTGTTTGCTTGAACGCGCTAATCTCAGGAACTACGGTTCTGATTTGAAAAATTCTTTCAGTGTTAGATAGCCCATTTATCGAGGAAGGCTATAGGCTATATATCATCACGCTAAGACCAATAGGAGCGGAGCACTAATAAAGAATGTTTCAAAATCGGGGGATTTTTTTTCCACGCGGACGAAGTCGCGGGCGGAAGCTAGTCTATACTAATATTATAAAGCGGAAAAGTTTGTTTGTTTGCTTGAACGCGCTAACCTTCGAAAGTACTGGGTGGATTTGGATGCAATTTGGTATGGAAGTAGCTTGAAGCTTGAGGAAGGTTATAGGCTAATTTTTACGCGACTGCAAAAAAGGAGAGATATGTTTTTACCGTGATAGAATCCACGGGAGTGAAGCCCCGCGTGAGTACTAGTTCCGGGATAAAACCTCCTTAATCTTCAAGTGACAACCCATTGAAATTTGCTCCAACCATTCCTTTAGCCTGAATGAACAGATTTTTTTTAAAATTTTGTGTTTTAGTGTCGTTTTTTATAGTTGATAGGCTTGCGTTTGACTATAATTTCACCTAATGTTAAGCGATGATGTGGTCGAAGATGAAGCACGCTTGCCTAGAAGTAACCTATTCACTCTTGACTTAAAGACCCCCAGGTTATAGCTATTCAATTATAGATAAGCATTTGGGAATACATAGTTATTTTGAAATTACAGCCAGACATTTCAATTTTATCTTCTAAATATATATAACTCAAAGGTGACTGACTGACTGACTGACATAGTGATCTATCAACGCACAGCCCAAACCACTGAACGGATCGGGCTGAAATTTGGCATGCAGGTAGATGTTATAACGTAGGCATCCGCTAAGAAAGGATTTTAAACAAAAAAAACAAACATCCGAATTGAGAACCTCCTCCTTTTTTAGAAGTCGGTTAAAAAGCTAAAATGACCAGCCTTACAAAAGTATGAGCTTTCAATAAGCTTTCACTGGGAGGGTTTTTTCAGTAATGATCTGCAGTGGCGAGAAGAGAGAAATAGAGCGTCAACAAATTTAATAAGAAAATTATTGTTTGTTTATTTAAATGTAGATTGTCAAACAAGCTTTGAACATGTAAAAATGTAAAAAATTGTTAGCTTGTGCTAAAAGCACACAAAAATACGTTTTAAGGCAATAAAACCATAGAAAAATACTTTTTTTTTCATTCAAATACTTTTTTTCCTATTCAAACAACTTCATACGTTTTTTTCGCCAAAAAAATTTGGCAACCCTATGTGTGTTTAAGATTACCTACTTTCTATTAAGTACCATTGTAACCAAAGTTTTAGCAATATTTATTATTTATTATATACTTTATTGTACACCTTACAATATTTCTATGGATACAAAAAAATTAAACTAGTGTACAATGGGCGGTCTTATCGCACAGGGCGATCTCTTACAGACAACCTTTGGATGGACAAACTTAAAGGAGATAGATTAAGGGCTGTCAGTGTACAAACATCATAATATTAATTGAATATAATAATATAAAATACATACAATACCAAAATCATATACTAATAAATATTACATGTATAATTGAGAAAGAAGGGGAAACGTTATAGGGAGAGGTAATGCTCCTTCACCGTTCTTTTGAACGCTGGTAGCGTTTGAGCACGCCTCACTTCTATGGGTAATGCATTCCACAAACGAGCTTGTATAGTAAAAGATTTGTCAAAGAAAGAAGTGGAATGCATACGAATACTCAACTCTAGATTTTCCGATGATTTCAAGGATCTAGAATGTGTGTCACAGAGGAACTGAAAACGTTCCTTAAGATACTAATAATATTGTTTAATAATATTGATAATAATATTGTTACTTAAGTGTGTTGTAATATAGGTAAATATAATATAAATTCTATCAATCTATCTATTCTGTCTATCTAAGTACAATTAGTCTCTATACTTTATTTAGTTAAACCATTAGAGCCGGTCTGTCCTATAAACATCTCAGTTATTAGATGAACTGATCACTAACTTCATGTTCATTTTAGTTTTCGCGGTGAGATTGTAGTGTGGGTGTTTTAGAACTATGTCTGTGTTGTAGCCTAAATCTATACATTAAATGGTTTGCTAATATACAACGTATAATTTAAAGCAGTGATTCCCAACCTTTATTTCGTCTAGGACCAATTCGGTTTTAATATTGATAGCAGGGACCAGAACTCCTGAAGAAAAATCTAAGGACAGAAGTAAAAAACTGGCCTATTCTTTGAAATCAGTTGAAACACAATTTTTATGATAGAAACTTAAATTAGCTTTGCGTCAATGTTACATTTCAGATGGTAAGTTTGATATTTTAAATCATTCGCGAACAATATTTTTACCTTTCACGGACCATATTTTATAGTAGCCGGACCATCAGTGGTCCGCGGACCACAGGTTGGGAATCAATGATTTAAAGGGTATATACATAGCAAGTGTACGGCTTCTTTGGATGATAAAATAAGATTATAGCAAGGGTTTTGTAATGGTGTGGAACATGTGTGGAACTTATTATTAATTTCATACATAACAGAAACGAATTTTTCAAATTAAGAAGAACGTAGAGATTGTAGAGAATTATCGTGTTATTGGCAAGTGACGTGGAAAGTTATGGACCCTCGTAGTGCTGTGATGTTTGTTATGGTTGATAATCAAGAAACGTAAATTTTATAAAACCTATAATTTGCTATCAATTCTTTGAGTCACTTATTTTGAGCTGAACTTTACATAGAGACTTCATACCAGATGTTGTCTTCAGCCCTTTTGGATAGATATGGGGTTTCCGTTAATCGTTGTAGATCAGTATTCCTATACTTACATTAATTTGGTGTGCTTAATTACACCTATACATACAAGATTTTTACTACGGAACTTAGGATACCCCGGTACTTTATATCGACGATAGCATCGCTTGCTGTAAACACAAGCTTTACTTAGTAAGATATTTGCGCGGCGTATGTCCTGGCATGCAGCGTGACGACATACGATCTCGAGCTGAGCCACAGATTACTAAATAGTTACTTCGTAACAGATACATCACTCTCATACAAAAGTGAAAATACCTACGCTATAATAGCCTACAAAATCTTAATAATAATACTAGCTGTTAGCAGCGAGAAGAAATGTACCATAAGTACGCACACAGAGAGTTGAGATTGTTTTGCCCGCTGCGCGACCCACGTCATCGAGCGAATGCCCTACGGTTGTATATGATGATATTGGTAATAAAACAAATATAGAAAAACAATTATTTTTTATTTGTTGATCAAATATGTTTCAGTTTAATAAAATGATAGATGCATTTTTTCCTTCCCTGAATTCCCGATGATTAAATTTTAGTGTCAAAAATATCCGAAACCGCGTAAATAATTTTAATTTTAATAAAATTCCGCGCAAATAAATAATCAAAAGGGAAACAGGAGCAAGCGGAGGAAAATCAATTGTTTTTTAGGTCGATCTATTATGATGTTGTCAAAATTATTTAAAAAGGCTCAGGCAGGCGTGCGGCAGCCCACTGTCGGATGTACCGACGGCGATACGCGAAGCGGTAGGCATATAACGCGTGGCCTTGAGCGAGTGACGGACGCCTGGTTGAGCTTCGTTCCGCTCACATTGTTCCCAAGTTTAGGATGGTCGCACTATATTGACACCTAGGAAGTCTCAATAAACATGATTGTTCCGCTTAACCTTCTTTTTATTTCGGTGGCAAAATCATGAAATGACTCCTCCCGCTCTAGTAGGAGCGGAAGGGGTGTCAGATTTCTACTGACTAAAAACCCACCCTGTTCATGTTCGCGGAGGGCGATGCTACATAACATAGAAGAAAAACATTTGTTTTTTCCGAAATTAACGCTAGATATTTTTTGGTATGGATTAAAGTAAAGTAACGCAAGATTACATTGTGTTTATCCTCGGTTATTGACTTACATTACTAGATATATTACATGCCTAGATACTCCAGTAGTCAATACTAATCACGTTAATGAAACTGTCAAGCGATTAAAAAAGTTGCCTTTTCCAAAATATGTAAGGTCAGCTTCCGGTCTAACCGGATACAGCTGAGTACTAGTGTTTTACATGGAGCGTCTGCCTATCTGACCTACACAACCCAGTAACTGGGTAACACGATACCCTGGCAAGACCAGTGTCAGATTTTCTGGCTTCTTCTTCGTCTGTCCAACTGTCAAAGATGTACAAAGGATATCCGAGACCAATGGCTTTTTGTGCTTCCGAGGCTCGGAGGAAACTCAATATGTAAATATGGTCACCCATCCACACAGCCAACTCAGGAAGCGTTGCTTAACCTCTAAGATCGATCCTTGCGGCTGTTATTACTTACAGGGCCGGATTAACCATTAGGCGGAGTAGGCAACTGCCTAGGGGCCCTGTATCAACCAGGGGCCCAGTCCCAATGCACGCACCAAGAAAACATGTTTCTTCGAACGAGAATTTGATGTGCGTGTGAACTTAGGGACCTCACTTTTATCTCACAAAATACAAATCGTTCGATTTAGTAGTAGAATTAAAACAATTTTAGAACAAATCTGGGAATAAGTAAACAAATATAATAAAAACCACAGCCCTTAATATGCATTTCTTCAGTTCACACACGATTTGGTCAGTCAAAGTAAGAAAAGGGGCCCCGAAAATGCCATTGCCTTAGGGCCTCTGACAGGGTTAATCCGGCTCTGATTACTTAGCCACGAACTTCTAATACATGATATATGAAATAATATAAACCGACTGCATTCTACTGTTAAAAATTTTAAACAATAATATTGATCAATAAATATAAATAAAAAACAATAAGATTGATTGATTGATTGATATTGAGCCCCGATCTCTTATCTAATTCCGACTAAAACCAGGTATAATCCACCTTTACGGGTACTGTAACGGGGACGTATGTGTACTCGGGATTTTTCAATATAAACGCGGTAGGTTTTACACTTTGTATAATATTATGTTTACATTTTTATGGAAGATTATTATAATTATTATAATTACATTTTCACGTTATTTTAATATCGAATCTGCTTATGCGGGCGGCATCCCAAGCCGTTCTTCCCTGTATATTACTTTACTCTTTGCCGTTCTCTCTCTTGTTAAAACAACAATTTCTTCGCATTTCCAACATTGCGATCTAAATTCAAACATTTCAAACTATGCCAGCCAGTGCGGTAGGCTGACCGCTCGCATAGCAGACCTCCACATTACCTTTCAGCTCAACCAAGTATAGGCAAAATTCATTTATTATACATACATGCAAGCAAAGACTTTAATAACCGATGTAAGCAGCACGATTTTGACCCGTTTATAACAAGTGTGATTGCAGCCAGAAGACGCCTATGCCTTGATTTTTTCATAAATAATTAATATCTGTAGTTACTGTGTTGTGTGTTATTTATATCTGCTACCTATTTAGTCATTTTTAATATTGTATTTATGATACGGTTATATTAAGATTATACACGTTTTAAGTGTTCAATTTAAGATTTTCCTGCCTCTAAACGTGAGGACTTTTATTTGGCTCACTGTCTACTATACTATATATTTTCTGTATTTAATAGCTGTTAGTTTTCTATACTTCTTAAATAAATAACTACATATTATACATATGTATTTTATTTGTAATAAGTTACAAAAAATTAAACAGTTGTTATTACCAGAATAAGTACACTATCGAATTAGGTTACCCTGTAGGGATATAATTATGCAAATATCGAAATATGTATATAATGAAATAATGAAATAATTATGTTTATTTTGCAAATGGGTTATAAGTAACACTTTTACACGTCATTTTTTTTCGTAAATGTAAGCTAGATGAGGCCAGTGTTTCCTAACTGACTACTCTGAGAAGAAACACTGAAACAAACTCAGAGGTCAACGTCTCTTTTAAAGTCCATAAAATGTGTAGTAATCAAATCATATGAGAGCCATGTAGGTTTATGCCTGTGGCGCCCTTTAAAGGACAGAATCATACAGATTTGAGCAGGTCCGCCCAAACAGTGCAAGCATTTGTCAAATATCGTGTAGCTCAACTTATTTCTTAAGGAGCTTTTTTACTTATTCAAATTACAATTGAAATATTTATAATATTTCAATTGTAACTTGAATATGTATAATGTTTCATTTGGTGCGAGTGATAGCTTGCCGTTGACCTAGTGTTCCATCCAGATATATTTTGCCCACAATTTACTGGTCCCTTGTAAGTACTACACCTACAATGTTGAGCACAATCAAATCTATAGCACAAGCAACACACACACTGTCTGTCGCCATTTTCTTCAATCAAAATGTTAATTCGAGCACATTACGACAGCGTTACGTTGTGTCCAGTTTGAGTGGCAAACTTAGGTCATTACCTATTCGTACCATGTATGCTCTTAAATGCTGAAACTTTCCTTGAGACAGAAGATCGTCCTACTAATGCGAAATGTCAACGTGTGTGTTTGTAACGTTTAAACGGCTAAGCTTTTGAATGTTTAAGCAAATAGCAACCCGGCCTTCTAAGTACGTATGAGTGGTTATTTTCTAAGCTGGTTCGTCATCCGTCTGGCTTATTCCCAACGGTTTTGGGTCGGCTACCGCCTACCAGTGTACCTAACCTGATGCTGTTGAATATTAGAAGGTATGAAATAATAATATTTGTTTTATTTTATCATATTTATTTTGGAAATTAGTTATAAATAACACTTTTAAACGTTTTTTTTTTTCACAAATTTAAAGTAGGCAGTCGATAATTTTTTTCATAGATTTAAACTAGATAAGGCCGGCGTTTCCCCTGAGAAGAAACACCGTAACAAATTCAGAGGTCATAGTCTCTTTTGAAGTTATCATATGAGAACCATGAAGGATTATGTCTGTGGTGCCCTTTTGTGTAGAGATCTTAATATAGTACTTAGTACCTCTTTAGACATTGCTTGTATTGATTAAAAGTTTTGATTGTATGAAGAAAGCTAAACTATTCCCGAGTGCACAGACAAGGCAATAGCGACGTCAAAGGAAAAAGCTAGTGCAAAATAAAGCAAGATAATTTTCTTAGTAAGTAAGTTATATTATACCAAGTGAGTTTTATAAAACTTTGTCTGTACCGCTTAAATAATAAAGCGATCTCAAACACACAAAAAAATCTGATTTATTCGTTGATTTTCAAACCTAAGTTGGTGGTGGTCAAACGCAAGCCTATCAACAATAAAAAAAAATGATCTTTAGGGTTCCGTACCTCAAAAGAAAAAAAATAATCACTTTGTTTTCCGTCTGTATGTCTGACAAGACCTTTTATTTCGGGAACGCGTGGAGATATCGATTTGAAATTAAAACCATATACTCAGGTCTACAGTCTCTTGAAGCTCTTAAATTAACGTAAAAACGATACGGCCATTTATGCCACAAAAAACGTATGTTTCGACACTCTCAAGGGAATCCAAATTGATAGAGTACTTCCTGTTGACCTAGAACTATTAAATTTGGCAAGTAACATTGTTTAAGGCAAAATCTGAAAACTATAGATTTGTAATTAAATAAATAAAAAATGTTTTTAGGGGGTCGAAATTTAAAATTCTAGCTACTATTTAAAGTCAGATATCATATAAGGGGGCTTATTGTGCATATTCCAAAACACATTTTATTTATTTTTATGCGCACAAACTCTAAAATAAAAAAAAAACCTTACAAAACGTTTTGGGAATACTTTAATTGTGCCTACGGCTAAGGAGTGGAATTCCTGCTGGAGTCTGTATTTCTCTATATCTATAACCGTCTTTAAGTGATCAGTGAATAGGTTACCTACTTCTAGGTAAGCCTGCTCCGTCTTCGACCACATCATCACTTACCATCGGGTGAGATGGTGGTCCTATTTTGGATGGTGAGACAAGACAATAAAAAAATACCATCCCCTCTCGGTACAAAACCCTCGGTGGGCGAGTCCTACTCGCACTTATCCGGTTTGTTTTTAATTCCTTTGACACCAGAGCGATTTTGACACTCCGCACATAAAAGTTCCTTTTAAACAATGCCATTTTTAAGGTGACAGTGCGATTCAATGTGGAATTGCTTAGTCAATTACTCTAAGCAACTAAACTTCACCGGTTAACAAATCCCATGTATGCATTATACCTTTCGGAGCATTTAAAAAAGAGAGCTAGTAATATGGGTAGAATTCACATTACAAATTATAAAAATAATTTTCAGCTACATAAACTTGACTCCAGGAGTAGCAAAGGGCTTTTAGTAGGGTTTACTAATAATGGTTATAAGATCTGGGATCCTTTAAATTTTAGAATTGTTTATTCAAGAGATGTGGTGTTTAATAATAATAAGTGTGATGTTGCGAGTTATTTAAAAATGTGTAATTGTAGAGCGAAAAAGTGCGATTTAGAAAATTTATTTAAACAGGTTAATGTTGATGTTAGTGATAAAGTTAATGATGATGTAGTTGGTCGTGATGATTTTCGTAGTGAAAGTGGTGATAGAGCTGTTAGTGATGAAGATCATGAGATTTTTGAAGAAAATGTTGAAGTTAGTGATGAAGATGCTGAGGTTTTTGAAGATAGTATTGAAGACGTTGAAGAAGGAGTTAGTGATGAAGATGTTGAAGTTAGAGAAATTGGTGCTGAAGAAAATGAGTTTTTTGAAGATAGTGTTGAAGACATTGGAGTTGGTGTTGAAGAAAATAATAATTTGAGAGGGGAAGTGAGAGATGATGATGAGATCTTTTCATCTATCTTGTCACATTTAAAAACATTCCTAACAACATTTTGGTTTTAAATGCCATAGACTTAAAAACCTGCCAGTAAACCATAGACATAAAATTCCATAAAACCAATATTACAACATCCCCTCTGAATTTTATGTTTATTGCAATTAGAATAACATCTCCTATTTAACTCCTATCAACTCATTTTTAAAAACCCAACTCAATTAAACCACCCAACTTAACTAAATACAACAAACAAACTTTTGAATTAATTAATCTAAACACCTTACATAACTAACTTAAACACTAACGTTTCAAATTAATTCTCAAACAACCTTATATACTAATAAACCTACATAATTCATCACATTACAAAATGTCCTTTATGTATCACTCACTATACACTGTCTCAATCTCAAAAACTTTGTTCTGTCCAGTGGTTTAGTTAGTATATCTGCCAAATTATTTTTAGTTGGACAATAATGAACTTCCAACAAATTTTTATCTATTTTTTCCTTAATAAAATGATACTTTACATCAATATGTTTGCTTCTTCTATTCAAAATTCCATTTTTAATCAAGACTATAGCTGATTGATTATCAACAAACAACTGTGTTTTTGGTAATTTGTTTGTCAACTCGAAGATCAGACTCTGAATGTATAAGAGGTCTTTTATACATTCGGCTGCAGAAATATATTCAGCCTCAGTACTGGAAAGAGCGGTGACTGACTGTTTACGAGAACACCAATGAATTGGACCACCACCATAAAATATTACAAAGCCAGTCGTACTTTTCCTAGTATCAGGATCACCTGCAAAGTCTGCATCACAATACGCTTTCAAAGTTAAATCATTACCACGAACATACTTAATATTTGCAAAATCATTCAAGTTAGGATGTTCTTGATGCCTACTACAATAACCAACATGAAAAGCCAGATCCAGTCTTGTTTTATTAACCAAATACAACAATGAACCAATCAATTGTCTATATCGATGCACATCATCAACTCCCACTTTCCCCTCTTGATGTGTATCGACTAAAATAACCGGATGACTACTATCTTTTATGTTTTCATATTTAAACTTTTTCAAAATTTGATTTATATAACTTTCCTGATAAATCTTAATAAACTTTTGTTCTACTTTAATATCAAACCCTATAAACTTTTCAGTCTTATCAAATCTCCGCATTTCAAACTCTGTTTCTAATTTATTAATAATTTTATTTAAATCAATCTCGTTTTCACCAATTAAAATACCATCATCTACGTAAATAGCCAAATATATTTCTTTATCTTTATTTATAAACACACATGGATCTGATTTTATTTGTGAAAAACCCAATTTTTTCTAAAACTCCGTTAATCTCTTGTTCCACATATGTGGTGCTTGCTTCAAACCATACAAACTCTTCTTTAATTTACATACTTTATTCTCTTTGTCTTTTATATCATATCCTAAAGGTATTTCCATAAAGATTTCTTCATCTAATTCTCCATATAGAAAGGCTGTCTTAACATCAAATTGTTTAATTTTAAAACCTCTTTGAGCTGTAATCGCCAACAGCAATCTAACACTAGTAGTGTTCACCACTGGACTATATGTCTCCTTATAATCAATATTGTATTTTTGAAGAAAACCTCTTGCTACTAATCTAGCCTTATATCTTCCACCAGGCTTTATAGTATATATCCATTTACTCGTAATTATTTTCCTATTTTTTGCTTCACACTTGTCAACGATTTCCCAAGTTTTGTTTCTCTCTAAGGAATCTTTTTCCTCATCCATTGCTCTTTTCCATAAATCTTTATCAAAACTATTAAAAACATCTGTATAAGTCAAAACCGAAGTCTACAAATCATAATCTTTCAGTCTAGATGGCAATTTTCTTTCTCTATTCGGTAAAATCCTCAATCCATCATTAATAACTGGTTCAATTGCATCCTCAAACTCATCACTAATTTCACCTACTATATCATCTCTCACTTCCCCTCTCAAATTATTATTTTCTTCAACACCAACTCCAATGTCTTCAACACTATCTTCAAAAAACTCATTTTCTTCAGCACCAATTCCTCTAACTTCAACATCTTCATCACTAACTCCTTCTTCAACGTCTTCAATACTATCTTCAAAAACCTCAGCATCTTCATCACTAACTTCAGCATTTTCTTCACTGCGAAAATCATCACCAACAACTCCTTTGCATCGCTTTCAAATTTCAACCACTATATCATCTCTGACTTCCCCTCTGAAAATATTATTTTCTTTTGTTTCCAAGCGACATATTGTCTTTCTTAACAACTTTGAATCTTCAAATCATTTTCAACAAATTTTATCTTGTAATCCAAAGAATTTTTGGACTATTCTTTCCCACGATCTTCTTACAACATCTGGTTAAATTTGCCCGGGGGCAGCCCATAACCTGTTGAATACCATCTTGGAAGCGTCCTGGGCCATAACTTGTTAAAAATATTGAATTGTTCTCTTATCAAGATGTTGTAAGTGTGGGATCCTTTATTCAAATAAAGTACTTCATTCTGTAGTTTCACTGCGTTTTATTTCATTCCAAAAACCCTTTACAAAATTATAAATTACATTCTATACATGTTTGATAAACTTGGTAAACTACTCTAAAAACTAAATCATTTATGATCGACCATATACATCTGACCCCGACTACGACTATGTCTTCAACTCACAATATTTTCTACTTGACTTTTCTTTTCATCTATCTTGTCACATTTAAAAAACATTCCTAACATCATTTTGGTTTTAAATGCCTTAAATTTTAAATGACTTAAAAACCTGCCAGTAAACCATAGACATAAAATTCCATAAAACCAATATTACAACATTTCGCGTTGGATAAGCAATGCCCAAACCCAGGTAAGAAGTTGGACTAGAAAAAACTTAACCTGATTTATCTTTATATAGTTCTGGTATGCGAAATCTTACAGTGCATCTTATTTTCAGTTGCCTCTTGATACATTTATTTGTCATCCATGCTTATTATTATTAAACACCGAAGCTGGTGAACAAGAGGGACTACTGGGGCATAACATGTTTTGCCTTGATTGTGGCAAATCAGTGAGAAAAATAAGACACCATATATCATATATATTGCACCTTTAATAATAAACCGCAATTATTCAAAATTCATAGTTTTTGGGAAATGACGTTTAAAGTTTTGCAATTACGACTCCTTCCATATAAAAATTTAAATAAAAATATACAGATTCTACAGGAAGGCAATAGTAATCTTTGTATATTTTCAAAAGATTTATCTTTCGTAAGATGTTTTTAAATGTTTTCTATTATTGCTAGATTAGAAAATATACCACTTTACAAATTATGTAAAGAATTAGTGCATTTTATGATTAAAATGTGAAATATTATACAAAATGACACATGCTAAAAAATTTATTAGTTCAATTTATTATTAAATATATGAGTTTATTTATTGCTGTTATATGGTATGATGCTATTTTCAAATAATAAACTTATAAAATTGTTATCCTATTCTATAAAATTTCTATATTTTATCAAATTATAGAAGGAATTGCAAAGAAACAACCTATTTCATTATGACTTTAATCAACAATGAGATCGAATGCAAAATCATAAAACTAATATTAACTAAAAGTTAACAACCAGTAGGTACTCTACAATACACAAGACTAATCATACAACCAGAGAGACAATTAGGTAACTTTTAAAATAACCCATTATAGTATTGTGCATAATAAAAAAGAATGAATAACCCTTTAGTGAGGAGCTCCTTCAAATCCTTCTTCTTATTGACACTCAATGGCTGTTTTTCGGTATACGCTTGCTTTAGCGGAATTTGACCTTCGTTCTTCATTTTCTTTCTTGTATTTCGTACATGTACCTCTTTGTATGACTGGTATTCATATGAATTCTTATAATAAAAATTGAAAGGACTTCATTTATGCATACTTAATTGTTTTATCTCGTTCTAGTTTACTGATTCTCCATCACAATTGGAATTAAAGTTGTAAAGGGTGGTTAAATTTTAAGGGCCGATGTTGATTTTGAATAAAACACAAATTATTTAGGAAATTATTGTCATTTCTTTTTATTGTGATAATATGGTATGGTTCAATTATGTATGAAACAAAATATTGGCCAAATGGCCGCCGCAACCTCGGCGGCACACCTCCATCTGATGGTTCAAATTTTCGATGACGCTGAGGCATAATTGAGGTTCTATGCCATTAATGTGCCCAATTATCTTATCCTTTAGCTCTTGTTTTGTTGCTGGCTTATCGACGTACACCTTTTCTTTCAAATAACCCCAAAGAAAGAAGTCCAACGGTGTCAAATCACATGATCTTGGCGGCCATTGAATTTGTCGCGCAAAAGAGCCATTGTTTCGTTAGCTGTGTGGCAAGTGGCACCGTCCTGTTGAAACCACATATAGTCCACATCCATACCTTCCAATTTGGGCCATAAAAAGTTCGTTATCATCTCACGATAGCGAACGCCAATTACAGTAACTGCAGTACAGTAACTACAGTAAGTGCATTTTGATTTGAACGCCCATTTTCATAATAAGCCTGAATAACGTTAACGCGTTGCTCGGTTGTGTATCTTTCCATGGTTCAAATTGAGTTAGTCTGAAATTGAGAAATGTCAAATGAAATGCAGAAAAAAACTTGACGTTTAGGTGTGGTTCACATTCAGCATCGGCCCTTAAAATTTAACCACCCGTTATATCATTTAATTTTTCTTTTCTAATTAGTTAACTCTTTCTCTTTTAAATGTGTTTGATACTTATTTTCGATAAGTAACTTTTGCTCACTAGTAGAGTTCTCATAAATTACACATAGGTCACATTGGTCATTCTTAGGGCGGTGAAAACTTAAAGTCTCCATTAAAAATCTTGTAATAGGTAATGTAAGTTTTGGGTTCTTTACCGTTTTCCCTTTGAGTGTCTACAAAGTCTTTGTAGAGGTCTTTAATTGTTTTGCCACCTTCTATGTATTCTCGAGCCGTATTTACTCTCACATAATGCGATTCCATGCGAGGAATGGACTTTGTGTTTTTTAATTCGGGAGATATTTTTTTATTGTTTCCGTGTTTTTCACGCCTCTCTTCTATTAAAAATCCGCTTTCATTGGTGTTTGTTCTTACAGTATAACAGTATGTATCATGCGGTTTGTGATATCTAAGGTACTTTTGAAAAACGTTTTACAGACTCTGACTTTTACGTCGTTGATTTTTTTTATTGATAATAGGCTCGCGTTTGACCACCATCTCACCTGTACACACAGTAAGTGATGATGTGGTCGAAGATGGAGCACGCTTACCTAAAAGTAACCTATTCACTCTTGACTCAAAGACCCCTAGGTTATAGCTATCGGGAAACACAGACTCCGGCAGGGAATTCCACTCCTTAGCCGTACGCACAATAAAGTAGGAATACCTTACCAAAACGTTTAGTGCATATAGGTGGGATGTCCACTATGTAACGATGGCGCATCGCCGTTTGTCTTGTAGTCCGATGATGGAATGGGCTTGACGGAATTAAATTGTGTAATTCTATCGCACACTCCCCGAAATGTAACCGATAGAAAACCGATAGACTTGCAACTCGTCGCCAATGTTCAAGGCTCTGAAGCTTAAAAAAAAGCCTTATTGGGACGACGCGGATTTCCTGCATTTGTGTATTTGTTTTGGCTGAACGTCAACCGTGCATGAGTTGATAAATGATCGCTATTGACATAGGTGTCCTAATTTCCAAAATTGATCGAAAGTAACATACCTGGCTAATTTAAAAGCCTTATTGGGAGGACGCGGATTTCCTGCATTTGTGTTTTTGTACTTTGGCTGAACGTCAACCGTGCATGAGTTAATAAATGATCGCTATTGACTTAGGTGTCCTAATTTCCAAAATTGATCGAAAGTAACATACCTGGCTAATTTATCAATGTACTGATTACAGTTTAACTTGCAATTTGAGCATGCAATTTTTAGGCATCGAGTTGGGACCTTTTTTGACCCGGTCTTGATGCGAGTCGGAGTCCGGACTTGGAAAGAAATAATTTCTACGGCCAGAAAAGCAACTTGTTCTTTGAAATCAAACTTAGGGTCACCAACGTCGTTATCTGCATCGCTTTCGTCCGTGTATTGGGGAGAAATGGCAAATTGAATCTTTTTTGCACTCAGTCCGCTTTCGTAGTTTACTACTATTAATCTGAAAATTTAAGTAAATTTATTTACTACTTGTCTTACCTAATTAATCTGAAAACTCTACGTAATTATGATCAAAGTATATAATATTATACCTCAGATATTACATAATTTTGTGAGGTGTATCTGTATGGGGCAGATCAATTTGTGCTTTGGAGCTTAGACAAGCTTATTTGTTAGTATTAGGAGACGCTGAACAGTCGGAGTCCGAAGATGATGATGAAGAACTTAACGAGGAGGAGCTAGATGAAGAGGAACTTGAAGACGATTGTCGTGTTAGGCTTGTGTTTACTGGTGTTAGTACTTTTATATTTTCAGATAGATAGACTTTCGTTGAAAATTTTAGTATAGATGTAATATTAAAAAGCTTACGTCATCATTTGGACAGACTGATCCAAGATAATCTTGTGTAAAAACCAGACTCAAAATGTTTTTATTTCTATGAGACGTCATTATAATTATAATTTTATTATTTGAACACTGAATATCTGACAATAAAAAAGAAATAACTTTAAAAATAATAAACCAATGTAACTGCTAAATAAATCATAAACAGATACAATTTCTAATATTAACTTCTATTGCAAATACATTTCTTCATGAAAGGAAATATCATTGAATATTGTTGTAAGAATCACAAACTTTTAATAATAAATTGCAAGAACTTGCAAAAATTCTTACGATTAGCGTAATGTTTAATTATAAATTGAAATAAGTCTAGTTTTTCACATAGAAATAACAACATTTTAAAAATAAAACGAAATATTTCAAAATTGTTCATTTTATAAGTACATATTAAAGTAAAGTAAGCCCTTACCTTTTAAAATTAAAACGGATTATTTAGTTTTATGACGAGTGCACCTACAGGAACATAAGTCAGTCTTTTGCCACCGTCAGCGCAATACAAAATCGTGCCTTTTTGTGACTATTCATTGGCCCGCGGCGCGAATCAAAAAGAGACAGAAAGTTTGCTATCTCGCTAGTTTTCGTCCGAATTAGACGATTGTGAGACTGTATGCAATATTTACGGGTATTTAATTTGGTTTATGATTAAATCTCAAAAAATCGTATTTTTTAATTATTACGGTTTATTATTAAACGTGCGATATGTCAGTATGGAGTGTCTGTTGCTGGCTGTTCTATTATCACAAAATACTAATTATGTGGTAAGCATTTTGTTTTTCATTATTATAAATACCTAGTTGTATTAATCTATAGAAGTATGAGCTTTCATACTATGTAGGTATGTAAATCAAATCAAATCAAATCAAATCAAATCAAAATGTTTATTTGCAAGAAATACATTATTTATAAGGAAAGATCTTATATCCTAAAAGTCACTGTATTCTGCCTGCAAGCAAGCGTGCAAATTATTTATATTTATGTCATTAAATTATTATTACTACATGCAATTAAATTATTATTATCATATACAATTTTCATAAATTCGATTAATATCATTATTACATACAATTTTATCGTCAACATTGTTTTACTAATTAAATTATTCACTTCTATTTCCAAATTCCATAAATTTCCTAATACTATAAAAACAGTTTTTTTGTAGCCACTCTGTCAATTTTGTTTTAAATACATTACCCTGTAACAATTTCAATTCGTTTGGGAGGTTATTATAAATCAGAATACACATATTATACACATTTTTCTTATAAATATCTTTATGACCGGGTGGTTGATACAATAGGTTATGGAATTTAGCCCTTTTCTGCCTCGGCAGAACCTCACTACGTTGCTTAAAGTAATGCATGTGTTTCTTTGTAAAAATGCAGATATCTTTTATATACATACAGGGCAGTGGAAGAATTTTATATTTTTGAAATATAGGTTTACAACTGTCTAAGAACCACGCCTTGTTAATAACTCGGATGCAACGTTTTTGTAGTTTGAAAACTCTGTCAGCATCGGTCGAGTTGCCCCACATTATTACTCCATAGCTTAGTACAGATGACACATAGCCATGGTAAGCCGAAAGAGCAGCTTCTACTGATACATTTTGTCTTAACTTCTTTAAAGCGAACACAAACCTATCTAGTTTCTGACAAATATGTTCCACATGACTTTTCCAGTTAAGATGATTATCTACAATAAGACCTAAAAATTTTAATTCATTTACTTGTTGTACTTTTTCGTTTTTACAAATAATGTCTAAATCCAATTGATTGGAATTATAAGATTTAAATTGAATTAATTTCGTTTTACTTATGTTAATGTTTAAGTTATTATCTTCCATCCAGCTTATGATATCTGATAAGGTCTTTTCGATAACTGATTTGTAATCATTTTTATCGTCACATTTTATAATAAGTGTAGTATCATCTGCGAAAAGGATACATTTCTGTAAAGTAGCCTCCGGAAGATCATTTACATAAAGTAAGAAAAGCAATGGGCCGAGAATGCTACCCTGAGGCACACCACAATCAGTTGATATTGAAATAGATGTAAATTTTTCTTTGGAATATGATTTATCATTTTTCTTTACGACTTTAGAAATTTCTGTGCACTGTTTTCTGTTTCTTAGATAACTAGATATCCATTCATATGCTTTACCCCTAATGCCGTAGAACTCTAATTTGTTTAAAAGCTTCGAATGATTTACAAAATCAAAGGCTTTGCTCATATCTAAAAATAGAGACACCACTGGACTTCCATTATTTATGCTCTCTGTAACAAGTTTCATTAAGTTGAAGATTGCAAGAGCAGTTGAACTACCTTTACGAAAACCAAATTGTTCTTTGCATACTATATTATGTGTACTGAGAAAATTATTAAATCTGGTAAGCATTGCTTTCTCAAAAATTTTTGACATCGTGGGTACTATGGTGATCGGCCGATAGTTATTAGGGTCTGACTTATTTCCCTTTTTAAATAGGGGTTTCACGATAGACATTTTAAGTTGATCAGGAAATACACCTTCCACAAAAGATAAGTTTATAACATGTGCTAGTGGATGACATATCCAACCAGCACAAGTCTTCAAAACTTGTGTGGCAATGCAGTCATATCCACTAGTTTTGCTATTATTTAAAGACATTATGATTTTATACACTTCAGGTGCATCTACAGGATTTAGGAAAATAGTATTTGGATTTTTATTATTTTTATTTTTATTAATATTATTATTAGCACTAGATGTCTGATTAGATGTCAAATTAATAAAGTAGTCATTAAATATGTTACAAATGTCTGATGGATTATTATATGTCACATTTTTTAAATTTAATTCGTCAATATCATTTTTATACAAATCATTATTAGTAATTGTTGAGGAGATTGCGTTCCAAGTAGCTTTACATTTATTTGTATGCTTTTGTATACGTCTTGTATTTATAAGTTTTTGTGCTGTTTGTGTACATCGTTTGAACAAATGACTATAAAGTTTGTAGTTTTTCTCATTCTGTTTTTTACTAATTTTACTATGTTTGAATTTTAGATATAGCTGACGTTTCATTTTGCTAGATTTTTTAATGCCTTTCGTTATCCAGTTTTGTGCGACTGGTTTATTATTAACTTTAACTTTAATGGTCGGAAAGCACAGATCGTAAAACAGTGTAAAAGTTTCATAAAATAAATTAAACGCTTCTGTTAGAGTGTTAGAGTTAAATGTTTCCGAAAAAGAAAGAGAAGATATACATTCAACGAATTTCTCGAGGTTTTCCGAACAATAGTCACGTTTTAATTCAGACCAATACGATATTTTTTTGTGTTTTCTAGCTTTTATGGTTACCGTTTGTGCCGTTTCGTGATCTGACAAGCCTAGGTGATGAATGTCTGACTGAACATTTTTTATGTTACTGGCAATTTGGTCAATGCAAGAGTTCGCCCGAGTTGGTGATTTTATGTGAGCTTCAAAGTTATAATTATAAAGTATGCTTAGAAGTTCTTTTGCTGCAGAGTTATGTTTTAATATATCGATATTCCAATCGCCACAAATTATAATTTTCTTCCTCCTATACTGGTCTGTCAAGTAATTTAACAAAATATCAAGTTTATGTAGAAAAATACCTATTTGTGCCTTTCTCTGGTCGGGTATTCTATATATGTTAACGACTATCAGGTTTAAGCCAATAATCTCTATGCCACAGCACTCAAAATAAAACGTTGTAGCTAGATTCGAAGGAAATTTTAATGTTTTAGTGTCAAATACCTTGTTCGTTAAAATACAAGTCCCCCCTCTACATTTATCTCGACTAAATGCCGCAGCTAATTTAAAATTATTAAGTTTGATGTTAGTTTCCGTACCCTGTTTTACAAAAGTTTCACTAAAACATAATATATCCACCTCCAAGTTTTTTCCTACTAATTCGGATAGAGTTACTTCCAATATATCTAATTTGTTGCAGATGCCAGCTATATTTTGGTGTAAGATTCGCAATTTACTATGTCGGCAATTATGTTTTAATTTGTCATTATTAATTGTAATTTTATCAATGGTGGAGTTTGGAACGAAAAAATGTATTATTGTTTTTGCTGGTATCATGAATCGAGGTTCGTTCACTTAAACTTAGTTTTGTACAACTAGTTTCATATTTCAAATAATCAATTTCTATATTCAGTTTATAGGTAATTAAATCTAATTCCGAAAGCTTCTTGTGATAATTTACATCCAACTCATTAACTTCAATAAATCTACAATTCTTGAAGTTTTTTGTAAACAATTTTAGTTCATGATTGAGTTTTTTGACATTAAGATACCTGTTCTCTGAAACATTTAACATCAATATTGTACAATTACTCAAACTACACAGAGTGCTACACAGATTAGTTAGCAACATGTAGGGATTTTTATCGTGTTTACCAACTGAGAGTATGACAATGTCGTCGTCAGATAGGATGTTTGATAGATAATCTGGATTTCGTAGGATCTCGCATGATGAAGCATATGGTTGAACTTTACCCTCGATATTGAAATTATCATTCCATTTACCTGATTTAGTGTGGATCAATTGTGCGGATAGACCTCTTACTTTTTCGTCTCCAATGATATATATATTTCTTTTTGTATTGCATTTTAATTGGGTTGTATATTTTGGGTTTCTATGTCGTTGTTTATTCGGGGAGTCCACCATTATCTTTTTAGCCCTGTCATTGTTAATATCCTGGATTGTACCTTGATAATGCGTGTCGTACTTTTTTTGTGATGAGAGTCCGTTGGGACTAATTAGTTGCTCTGAGAAATCTAATTTAGTTTGAATGGGACCTTTACTCTTTTTCTTCTGTGAAGCTCTTTTGGGCGTCGATTTACAAATGTCTTTTAATTGATTTATTTGAGTACCATACATAGACATTTGTTTTTTCAGATAGCAGTTTTCCGATAAAAGGTTAGCTATTTCATTTTCAGCAATCTCCAGGTTCTTCGCCAGTACAGAAACTTTGTTTTCCAATTCTTCTATTAAGTCAAAGTTGTTGGATTTTATATTTGGACAGCTTCTAAATAGTTGAGGATTTCTTTTTAGTGTATGTGACAAAACATCGATGTCTTCATCCAGTGGTAAAGATTCGAAAGAGTTTTCAGTAGATATATTTGCCTCAAATTTATCATAATTACTTCTATGCTCTACAAGTACTGGGGTGGTCAGAATTTGAGAAGTATTGTCATTTAAAACAAAATTTTGCTTGGCAATGTCCTGTTGTTGGGGCGAAGCAGGTTTACTTGATGAGTGTTGCTTCTTTCTAAGTGTGATATTAGAGGTAGCTGTATCTGTATTTGCGTCTGTTGTGTTTTTAATGCATATTTTGCACTTCCACCTTTTTTTAGCTTCGGCGTCCTTTAAGCGATAAGTGGATTCTGGATAACCCTCACAGTCAAACTCGTATCTCTTTTTGCAAATTGAACATAGAGCAGTGTTTCTTATGTTGACAAATTTCTTGCAGATATTACAAGTAACTTGTGTTGACGTTTTGCGGTTACTGCTTACTCCTTTATTTAAACAGGATGACATTTTTAAACTTATTCAATTTCTCAAAAAGAGTTTTGATTTGCTCGGTTTCGAACTCGCGATACTCGCCACGACGTTCACTCCGGTGTCGATACCGCTCGACCAAGTCAGCTTTACGTAGAGTGACGAAATTGGTTATCTCAAAGTACGTGTGATGCGACCAACACGATGACGTTATAATTTAACTTTGAATTTTTTACGGCAACCCACAAAACACACAAATAATAAGTTGTTTTTACTGTTTTTAAGTTCACTTTTTTATTGGTATATTTAATTGTATTCACTTATTATTAAGCTTTGTTTTCACTGAATACTGTGTTTAATGAGGGAAACATTGTTTGTAGTTAAAGTATTAAAGTTTTTTCACTGTTAAAACTTCTGTCACTGTTAGAGGTTTATTGTTATATTTTCACTTATATTCGATGTAACACTGAGATAACACTTGTACTTGTTCAATGAGATATTATATGAACAGTTTTTAGTTATTTGTGGCATAAAAGGCGAGTTTTATATTTTTAAACTATTATTGTTGACGAGATGACAGCTCGATGACGTTTTTTTCTAAAGTCTAGTTTCAAAAATGTATGATTGTTATATCTGTGTTTTATGTATTTTTCATCTTTAAATTAATATACTTGCCTAAAGTAGGCATGTGTAACATAGTACTGCTCATCTTACTATAACATAGTAAGTACTTGAAAACATAAAGAGATATTTAAAAAGATACCCTTGTTACTAAAATTTATATAAACATAAGAATTATCTAATGATTGAATTAATTTATTATTGTGTTTATTCTAACTGTGGTTTATTTTCAGCCTTCAAGAAACAACTATGTTTGCCATGTGTGTTGGATGCGAGCAAATAGACAGGCAGTGCATGACTCATCATGAGACATGCAAGAATTGGCTTTGGATAATGATGCAGCAGCCCTTAATGTTAGCCCACCAGAGCCACCACCGTTGCCGCCTGTTCAAAGAGGGCCATGGGAAAGTAATACCATATCATTACCTAATTACAAGCGAGCTTCGATCACATCTGTTCACAGTATATTTCAACAATGCAGAAACAGAATGGTACATTTGGTTCCGCAATTCCTTAAAAGACTGCTTTTGCAGGAACATAGTTTCTATGTTCCTCGCAGCTGTAGAGTGTGTGAAACACATTTGTACAGCGATCAATGGCATTTATTACCTCAAATGAATGAGACACATTCTACATTTAGTGCTATCCATATAGAAGACATAATTAATATTATGAAGTCAAAAGCTAATATTTTGAACTTTGAAAATGTCTCAGAAATTCTCTCACGGAACAGTAATCACAATTGTAAAATAATAATAAATAAATCTATGATTGTATTTTTTTAACAAGTAAGCAGTTATTTATGTAATTACCGAAGCCCTATATTTACACTTAATCCAGGTTAGTGTATTGGTGAAATAAAAATGCTCAGTTCTATCCAAGCTGGTTGATTGACCTCCCTAGGTCTCTTTATTAACACTATCGCTGCATTGCTCTAATGTATATTATCTTCGTAAGCATTTAAGATATAATAATTATAATATGTCAAAATATTTTCTCTAATAAATAAATAATAATTTTTACTCCTTTGTTTTATTCTGTGTTTCCCTCGTTGGTCTAATGGTCGCAAGCACTACTGCTGAGCATGAGGTCCTGAGTTCGATTCCCAGGTCGAGCAAAGTGATATTGGGTTTATTCATCAGGAATTTCTCAGTAGCAGCCCGGAGTCTAGATTTGTGCCTGGTTGATAGAAACAGACTCGCCCCCTATTAAATGGTACTCAAAATAACTGGTGAAATCTGGGTGTACTATAGGTACACCTCTGCCCAACCCTTCGGGGAATACAGGCGTGATGTTATGTTAATGTTTGTTATTATTGTCACATTTTTTGAGACTATTACCCAGTTTAATAAATGTTAGTCATTATTCAGTTTAAAATACTTACTTTGTTTATTGGTTTAATACTAAAACTATATCAGTTATACGCAATAATTCACAACTGTTCACTATTTTAAAGCGCCTTTAAGTTTTTAATAGCGAAATTATAATCTAAACACCTTATTGCTAGCGATCTGATTAAAAGGTTTACTGTCACTGTTTTTTGTCTAGTCTGGTGTAATGCCAAGATTTCTGAGTTTTTTATTTATAGCAATTTAATGAGTCAATATTCACAAATATAAAACACCAAAAATCATTGGTGTACACTAAATTCGATAACTATGCCGACGTCCATAGTAAAATTGGCCATACATATCCTTTGAATGACTGTATAAAAGCGGCCGCGTAGTACATTGTGCCAACCTTCTTAAATTTGTAGTACATGATTTCGTTTTTTGAAACAGTCTAACACAAAAGTGTTACAAAAAATTATTTATTGGTTTGTAAAAGTATGTAAGCCATATTATATTGAGGATTTGTAAATCTTTAACATTCAGTCAAATGTTAAAATATAACTACGTACCTACAGCAATTTAATAAGCAATTTAATTTTCACTATGTATATTGACTTGACTTGTGTTATGTTTATGTGACTGCCTTCAGTTGCCGCTAATTACTCGTGTGTGAAGGGTGTTTGCGCATTGTTTTTTTTCCCAGTAATTCAAGGCATTGTGTGTATAATCACGACGTGTGTACTTTCTGATTTTAAGGTAAGTTTATATTTATTTAGCTGTTTGTTTTTCGTTTTAATTAGAGTTATGTCCACAGCTCCTGCACTTTAATTGCGTAACGCGTAACACAATTAGCTCGCGGTTATCCTTTTATCATTGCGCAATAATACACGTCGTAAATCCGGACTTGCATACACTGACGGTCAAAAGTTTGAGACCACTATAAAAAAATGAGAAAAAATAAAACTAAATATTTTTTTTTTACTTTTTGAAAAACGGTTTTTACTTTCATGTTGCACACAAGATTTTAAAATATAAATTACATGAAGTCTTGAAGAATACAATGTTTAAAAAAAATACACAAGAGATTTCATACACATTTTTCATCAAAATAGCCTCCTTTACATTTTATGACCTGTTTAACCAACCTTGGCATGCGAGCAAATAATTTATTTATGGTTTCTTGAGAGATATTCCTCCAGCTTTATTCTAATGCATTCCACATGACCTGCCTGGAAGAAGGCCATTGTTCCTGAACATTTTGGTCAAGCTTTTCCCACAAAAGCTCTATAGGGTTAAGATCCGGGCTTTGGGGTGGCCATGTCATGTTTTTCAACACTGTTTCTGACTGTCTCTTGTCTAAATAGTCCCTACATAATTTTGAACTATGCTTTGTATCATTATCATGTTGGAAAATAAATCCTTTGTCGATTAACTTCAGCCCGGAGGGAATAGCAGTTTCTCCAAAATTTCTTTATGCTGCTCCTTTTTCATAATTCCTTTAATTTGGACCAGATTACCAGTTCCATAGCCTGAGAAACAACCCCAGACCATAACAGATCCGCCACCATGCTTGACAGTCGGAACTACATACTGTGGCATCATCTATTCTTCGGCGGAACGTCGATACAGATGCCAGCACATCGAGCTATCCGAAACTGTTAAATTTTCCCAATCAACTTTGAACCGTTTAGCGATAAAGTTGAAAATCTATTAGATATTCGACAGATTGTAGAAGCTTGATGTGCTGATGTCTATACATAGACTTCAGTAAAACATCTGTGATTTTGATGCTTATTATAAATATCAAGTATTTTAGTTACTCGTTGTCTAAACATTAAAAATTATATACTTGTCTTTATACATAGACTTAAGTAAACGATCTGTTAATCTATTATTTTGACGCCCACTTTAATCATAACAACACTAAAAACATAGGTACAAAAATACTTTGTACAATAACGTATGAGTAAGATCTGTTATTTTGATTCCTATTTTAATCATAACACAGAAAACTAATGATTTACGTAATGGTTGCATGGTTTGAGTCGGCGAAGAGCTCTCTACCAGCCTCTTAAATAAAACTGTGCATAGCTTTAAGTGAAAGATCTATTATTTTGATACCCACTTTTATCAATAATAAGTTAAATAACACTTAAACATACGAAAATACTTTTTCAATTAAAATCGTTAAAGATAAATACTCCACACTTTGTTGTTTTTAATTTCCCATAAATAAAGCTGCTTACGGTAAGTATACATACCTCTTAAATGGTTTGCATAATTTGATAAACAAGAGAAAGATGCCACCGCCGCGCGCCGGCGCCGCACGGTGGGCTGAAAATCGGCTTTCATAGACTTAGGCATTTTATTTTGCAAGTGCGAGTTTTTTTGCCGGATATCACTTCTATTAGTTATAACAATATACAAAAATGACACCAGAATTGATTCTGCACAGAAACGAAGGAATTATAATTTTTTTACGAAAATTTTGTATGGAGCTAGTATGAAAAATCGAAATATCTCTAAAACGGCAGCGATAACCGTAATATCCTTATAGGGGGTTATAGTACTAATTATTTATGATTTTTTGACATACGTTACATAATGGTTGTAGATGCCTTTTTTTTTTAAAAATCGTCAAAATATTTTTATTTATTTTTACATATTTAAACGTTCCTTTTAGTGTTTAAGTTGAAGAATTCAGAGCTTTAACAACTCTTATCATAAAATAGCATCACCCCTATAGACCTGAAGGACTAGACAGAGGTGTGTAGTGTCTTGTTGATCTTGTAAGATTTCCAACAATACCAAATAGTTGAATATCAGTGTCAAAGTGCCCATGCTGTCGCTTCTTTTTGAAAGATAGGGGAATGAAATTGTTAATTGATCATACCCTAAAAGTATGATTACAACATAACCGGACACATAATAATAATAATATCCTTATAGGGGATTATAGTACTAACATTATTTATTTTAACATATGAAACTGTTCAAAACGATCCATGAACTGTGTCAAAGTTAAGAACATCGTTAGGAAGCATGCTTTTTCCCCAAATATTAAGAATATGTGAAAAAAAAAAGACTGTATATAAACTTTTTATTGATAGGTAATTTAAATAAAACAGAAGTAACAAAAATAATATCTAATAAATTCAATTATACAAAATACATATTTGAAACTATAATTTATGAAATTATTAACTAAACATATTGGTACAATAAACTAACATAAATAACAAAAGAACATAAAGAAAAATAATTAAATTTTACAAATTTTCTTACAACTTTCGTTGTCGGACTCCAATTCCGAGTCAGAATCCAGATCGGATATACCTACAAACTCGAACTCAGTTTCCGGAAACTGTATTAGGTCGAGAGTTTCAGCAAAAAAGGTTGTCTTCCTTTTGGCATCTAACTTCGGCCTTTGTGCACTTAGAAAAGGATCCGAAGAAACAACAAGCATATTTAGGATATCTTGATTAGAATCTTGCCTGCTTCTTTTCCGCGAATGATGTTCCCGGAACCTCCTAAAATCTTTGTTTCGAGACTCTGAGGCTTCTTCCGAGAGAGTCCCAATCGGGACAATATCATTTTTTTCGATTATGTCAGCTCCGTGTATTAATAGTTTATGTACGGTTGATGACATGTAGTACCAGTCGTATAATTCCACGTACTTTTCTGCTGTTTTGCGAGCAAAATCTTTAAATTTGATGACATCGATCTTCTCACCAGATGTTATTGCTTGCAAAATAACAGCAAATCTTTTTATCAGGTTTTGATCCAACCCAGTAATAGCTGCAGTTTTATTGGGAAACTCGAAAAACTTCCTTGCGGTATTCCCGTCATTGGTAGTTCCCGAGCCTTGTTTTACTATATCAATTAACAGATTGAGCTCCTCTTTAAATTTATTTTGAATGTTTTTTTTTTCTGTTTTGTAACATATCTTTATGCTCATTACTTCTTGCTGCCCACTGTTTGAAGTCAAGTCTGTACGCAATGTGTAACAGACATTCCATGCAATTTATACGGGCATGTAGGGATGATAGGCCAAATTCATATATGTCAGAACACACAGTTTTTGATGTTACAGCATCTAAGTGGTTCATTTCTGTTGGTTTTGCTAAGCACAGGTAGCATGATGCATTTGATCTAGCTTCAGAAAGGTACGTGCAGACTTTTGCGTCGATCATTGTCATCATTAGTTTATGAGTCACCCTGTTACTATTAATGCACTCTGTGGGGTTAAGGGCCTCAATTTCCTCATCCATTTTTCTTTTGTTATCAATGACAACTGCATGGCTTTCTTTTACAAAAGTGAACTGAACCGGACGACAATAAAAAGTTGAGCATGGTTTCGGGTTTGTCCATATAGTATTATCTCCATCTGTCAGTTTCAGTGGCACCAAGGAGGTCATGAAAATGCTTGAATCATCATGCTCGCCGTCCATTTTCTGCTTGTATCGGCTTTGATTGGAAGCACCATCAAATCCCCACTTCGATATCAGCTTTAACTGCTTATTTTCCACATTATCAGAAAGACTTTGAAGAATCCGCTTCACCGTGATGTCAAGTAAAGCTTGAAGTGTAATTCTAGCTGATGAATCCGTAATTGATACTGATTGATTAGGAGGGTAGCATGCAAGCTTAGTTTGTTGCAGTTTATAGTAGGATGGGTAAATATCCTTAGCACCTTCCCGAATGGCAGTCTCTCGCAACGTAATATATTGCCACTTTGAAAGCTTAAGTGAAAGAAGCAATCCAAGTGCTTTCTCTGGTGTAAATATTACTGTTTTCTTAATGCTTTCCTTGATTTTAACGGCAGCTTCTGGATTTTTGATCATATAATTGATTACAGATGCGATATCTTCATAACCTTCTTCTTTTAAACGTGCTGCAGCTGCATATGCCAATTCACAGGAATCCTCGCCTATGTGCTCACTAGATCTTCTCTTTTTCTGTTTGCTTCCCAGATCTTTGAATGGTTTTCGGGACCTTTTTGTCATTGTTCCAACAGTCGATGATGTCGAAGGTTCTGGAGAGACTGAGCGTGCTCTTGGTATCTCATCAACAGTTGGTTCTTGATTTATTAAAGTTTGCACGCAACTCGGCCAATCAATATTTGCTTGCAACCACTCTCCGTACGTATTTCTAAACTTATCAAAGAATCGTTTAGATTTCTGCCACCTGTTTAAAGCAGCTCGCGTGAATCTCCGGCAAAATTCTTTGAGAGTTACTTGATCTTCGGCAGAAAGGCAATCGCCTATGCGGGACACAATTGCACTAAACAATACTTCATGATTAAATGAAGGACACTCACTTTTTAGAAGAACAAACAAATCTAAGTTGGTGATTAAACTTTCCATTCTAAGATTTTGTAGTCGCAAAGCAAATAGTTTTAGTGTTAGCAGTTACACGGTTGTGAACAATCTAAATTATGGAACAAAATTATAGCCCTTTTATTGTATAAAGTCAATAATTAGTTAACTACCCTCATTAAAGTTATAAAAGATATGATAATAAAAATTTATAATCGTCAAAAACATTTCGTAGAACTCATAGTAGAACTCATCAACATTAGCAAATCACATTAGCTCACTAATTATAAAAAGGTGAATGCAGTTCTTAGTTGGTATTGTTGCGAGATATTTCAAATCATTTAATCACTTAATAGGCTCATTAGAATCAGAAGACTACAACCATCATTCTAATTACTTAATTACTTGTCATCAGACTCATTAGATGACTACACAATATGTTATTTTGTATTTTGAACGTATGCAAGGTTTTAAAATTCCTTTTGTGTCGATATTATTATGTGTCCGGTTATGTTGTAATCATACTTTTAGGGTATGATCAATTAACAATTTCATTCCCCTATCTTTCTAAAAGAAGCGACAGCATGGGCACTTTGACACTGATATTCAACTATTTGGTATTGTTGGAAATCTTACAAGATCAACAAGATACTACACACCTCTGTCTAGTCCTTCAGGTCTATAGGGGTGATGCTATTTTATGTTAAGAGTTGTTAAAGCTCTGAATTCTTCAACTTAAACACTAAAAGGAACGTTTAATATGTAAAAATAAATAAAAATATTTTGACGATTTTTTTAAAAAAAAAGGCATCTACAACCATTATGTAACGTATGTCAAAAAATCATAAATAATTAGTACTAAAACCTCCTATAAGGATATTACGGTTATCGCTGCCGTTTCAGAGATATTTCGATTTTTCATACTAGCTCCATACAAAATTTTCGTAAAAAAATTATAATTCCTTCGTTTTTGTGCAGAATCAATTCTGGTGTCATTTTTGTATATTGTTATAACAAATAGAAGTGATATCCGGCACAAAAACTGGCACTTGCAAAATAAAATGCCTAAGTCTATGAAAGCCGTTTTTCAGCCCACCGTGCGCCGTAGCGATGTCATATCGCCGTTCCAAATAATAATATTGCTTCCAAATCACCCAATAGTTCCTAATAACTTAGACCTATGAAATTACGCCTACGTTGTAATTATAAACAACGGTAAGTGGTAAAAGTGCTGTCATACTCATCATCAGTGATCGGAGTAGGTAGATTGATTTGGGGACAATGAACTGGCACGTATATATTAATATGGATATGCCTCCGGGATTCCGGATTTTGTAATAATTAAGATTTTTAGGAATTTCATATATTGTAATGTAGGATGAAGAATATAACAATATGAATAAGAAATGTTTAACCCTATTACTGTCTTTTTAATGAAAATAAAGATTAGAAATATTTTTAACAATAAAGATGTTGATTTTGATATAAACTGATTTTTATTTCATTTTTACCTGTTTTCATATTCATAAAAAGTTATTGCACTGAATGCGAAAAAATATTAAGGAGTATAAAAAGTTATTTTTATTTATTTATTCAAGAATATAATATACATATAATAATTACAAGCAGCATATAATAAACTTGCAAGAAATAACTACTAAATTAGTCATATGTAAGTTTCGAATGGACGCACAAAAGTAAGATTCACTTTATTATTTGATAAATAAGAATAAAACAATTTTAAACGTTTATCTATCGCATTCTATAAATTTCAAATGTAGTAGTTTAAAAATCTTTACACTCACAATATTTGATTCAATGATTCAATCCCGTAAGTACCAAAATGAAATCCCGGAAAAAAGGCTTATCCATGTTATGATTTCTATGACTATTCATGATGCAAGTACGTGAAATCAATCTACCTACTCCGATCACTGCTCATCATACATAATAATATATTATGTGACCTTATAAGGCCATGAGAACATATCGGTAAGTATGGAGTTATGTTCAAAATCTACAATTAAACTTTATCAATCAATCAATCATCATTAACATAATGTTTGTAATAAACTCGTCAATAAAGTCACTACTCTCCGATAACTCTCTACGTTACATATTTATATAAAAGTAAGTAAATAGTTATTTAAACCATTTGTACGCACCTGTACCCATCAAAATTTAATTATAATATTACAAATTTAAGAAGGTTGGCACAATGTACTACGCGGCCGCTTTTATACAGACATTCAAATTTGTTCGGTTAATCGTGAAATTCCTTTTCCTATGGTTTTCTTCTTATATCTGTGTAGTTACAAAGATTTTTCAGTTGAAACTTTAAGGATAAGCAATTGAATAAAGGTACATATTATTTGTCGAATCATAATTACCGTCACTTTATAATAACTCATGTATTGGAGTGTTACATTTAAGCATAGCCAGATTTTAATTAAAATGAAATAGCTCTCTGAGAAGTTGGAATAGAAACATCTAATTTCGCATGATGCTTTGTGTTCATAAAAGGTACAAGCCCCCATAATTGGTAAGTTTCTAGGGTTTCTCATTGAAGCGCAAGGATCGATTTTAGGGTTTTTTAAAATCAATTTCTTATTTTCCAACGGTGTCGATTATAGAAAAAATAAAATTGCACAGCATAAGCACAAATTAGAACCTACCGTAGTAAAAAAAAATAGCAGTTGTATGTCATGCCGTTTGAGAGGTACAGCAATTTGCTAAACGTTACCCCAGCAGCATCTTGAATAACTCCGAAACCTCAAGACGCACAAATTTAATTTCTTGGGCACATTTAGGCACAAATGTGATCTATCTAAGTAGCTAGTTTGTACTCAGCTACGACCACCGGTTAAAAAACATGCCGCTGGGGTAACGTTACTCCAGCGGAATCTGTTTTTTGTGAATATCTTTGGATCGGCTGGACGCACAAATTCAAAATTTCGGGCACATTTACACGAGATGGGGTACTAATTATCTTTCAAGCCGAAATCCTGAAAAGCGACAACATTCCGCTGGAGTAACGCACACAAGCAACGCTTCGTCCATGCTGCTCTGGCCTGACTTGAGGCTCCTCTCTGCTACTGGCTTTCTGGGCACGTGCCTAGGGCCCCTGGATCGATAGAGCCCCCTAGTTTCTGCTATGTTATTACACGTTAACCTATAGGTATTTATTTCGAGACGATAGTGACTGACTACAATACCATACGTGCTTACTTAGTAGCTTTTCAAACGGATGATTGTAAATACGACACAATCCTGGTTAAGGGTTAAAGTAGAAGACATTTGGAGTAAATTTAGTCCCTGGGTACTTTTTTTTTTAAGAGCAATTTTAGGTAGAACTCACATTACTAGCAATCTTCTTAACCCCTAGAACTAAGCTAAATATGTTTGTGTCTGGAGTAGGTTCACGACAATAGTGTAATGGGTGGGGTTTGAACCTACGACCTCTCGATTATAAGTCCGACATCATAGCCATTAGGCTATTGACGCTTGATTATGTCCGATACCTGGTTTTTTCTGAGTTAGTTTAACACTTTATTTTATTTATTTTATTTTATTTTATTCTCTTGGGAAAACTTACAGCTAGGATAAAGATAGATGAAGAATATTGAAAGAAGGCCAATTACAAGTTTTCGCAGACATCGTATTTCCAATCCTCCTGTATGCACGAAACTACACTAGCCTCGCCCGAACATCAGGCTTTCTGCTCAGAATGTTGGTCTGTTACTAATCTTTATTCTATATTTTACCGAGTCGTCTGCGCGCTTGAAACACGACGCACCGCAGAATCAGATCCGGGCCTTGTTTTAGCGAAATGGGGCCCGTATGACTGAAAAAGCACTATTATAATAGAATAGATAAAGATTCAGCCATAGACAAACAGAGCTAAGAGGAAAGCCTGACTTATAGAGAAGTCAACAGCTAAAACGGGGCCCGATAGGGCCTTTCCCTGCCGGGGTTGCGAGAACGTTCTACGCAGAGCAGCAAGAAGAGGCAGCTATAGAACCAGGGTGGTTTTAGTCAATAGAAATCTGATACTCCCTTCCGCTCCACCAAAAAAGAACCATAAATAGAATACAGACATAAGCCTTAAGCCGTTTTTGGCGTAAAGGGGCCATTAATCATTCAAAACAGGTAAGTTTTAGAAACCCAGTAATTCCGTTTTAAAACATTTCCAAGAAGATAAGGCTCAACGCCTTATCCCTCGTTTCTCATGCAAAAAATATCTACGTAAAACCCTTGAAACTATTATCAGACATTTAAAACTAATGTCGCTATAAATACCCCTTATCGTTTCGAAATTTTAACTCTAAGTCGTTGAGATAAAGTCTGTTTTTGCACTTGATTTTGTCGCAGAAGGATTAGTTGCTTAGATGTCATGTCGCTTGATTCGTAACTTTGATTTATTTGGTCCGTACTATTGGTTCAGTGTTCTAGTTTGTAAGTGGGATCACAGTGTATCGGAAAACACACTAAGTGGCTATCTTATGGCTATTCAAACTATGGGAAGTGGAGGTAACGTTTTGTAGGGGTTGTTTTCTTGCAAACAGCATCCCGTAGTGTATTCTAGTCAGGAACAAAAGATATTGTCGATTTTTGCTATCTGGGATTTGGGTATTTTTTGTTTAGGTACGGTAGAGCGCACAGAAACTCTTACTCATTATCATTAACTAGACGGTCGTGTAGGTAAATAAGTATGTACTTTGTTCATAACATTTTTAAACACCTAAGTTTAGTTTTTCTTTATTTCAAGATAATTAGAAATTGATTTAAGTTACGGTTTTTCTTTTTTTAAGACTAACAAATTTTTGCGTATGCGCCTCATTTAAATTCGATTCATGCATTTTCTATCGGGAATAATAGCACGCCTCAAAGAAAGATAAGCGGCAATTGCCTAATGGCAGACTTTGTGATTGAGATGTTCCGGGTTCGAACCCCACCCATGCCGTAAACATATACTATTGCCATAAACCTACTTAGCGTAGATGGAGTGATTAACAAGGTTGCTAGTAATGTGCGTTTCCATATTGCTACTTCTCGTTAAATTATTTCTTCAAATTTTCATCCCAAATCCTTCTATATAGTAGGGGTGGAGATAAGAGGCAAGACTTGTTGAGGGAAGGATTATGGCCATTTCTCCACTTGACAGGGGTCAAGTTTTTAGTGCCCTCGTGCATTAGTATTCAGATTTATATTTACTTTTGAATCTATTTTAGCCGTGTAATAGTTCTAAGTAAGTAAGCGAGAAAGTCCCGGATACAAGAAAGACATGCTATTCCTATTTGATTAAATTTTTTGGTCTAAATGACGAGGATAAATTAATGGTGAGTTGGAGCAGGACCGAAAACCCTGGCAGAGAGCCAGACGCTCGGTGTCATCACTGCTATGCTATGCTACCAAATATCATTCAGATCCGTACAGTAGTTTTTGCGTGAAAGAGAACAAACATATTGTTACGAGCTGGGGTTTGGAATTAAAATAATTAACACCAATTAGACCAAAATTAACACTTTAATTAAATAAACACAAAACAAAAAAAATCACAGTTATTCAATATCAAATTTCAAAAAACCAGCTTTCCAAGAGAAGAAAGTTGAAGTCTGGTGGTCAAGACATCATTTCACCATAGGATTGCAGATATTTAGTTATTTGATAAGAACCTCAATGTAATTTTAAAGGATCTATCTATAGACACCCCACACGACTGTATAGGTTTGATGAAACATTTTTGTTAGTTCCAGCTTAATGTATGGGGTAAATAAAAACGTAAAGCGATTCACAGAATACAACTAGTCTTAATAGTTTCAGAAAAAATGGCTGTGACATACAGACAAGACGGACGGACAGACAGACATGAAAAATCTATAAGGGTTCAATTTTATTTTCATTTGGCTACGGAACCTTAAAAAGGGTCAGACGGACAGCATAGTGACCCCGATGAGGTAGGAATCCTAAACCACTACGTCTACTTAGTACTTATATATGACGAAATACCTCTGGTAAATAACTTTCTTGCTTCTATGTCTCCTACGTAGGTAAACAGAAAGGTTGTCGAGGTTGACAATGTGTCATGTCAACTATGTACGGTGTGTATGAGCGTCGCGTAGAACATTACACTGCGGAGCCTACATTGCTGGACATAGTTCTCTACATGCTTGTAGTACACTGTTTGATATGCTATATCACGCTTAGCTAAGAAACTATTGAGAGAACTAGACCTTTTTATTTGTTTTCGGTGCGAGAATCATCTAGTCATTCCTCCCGCTGTAGCGCTGGAGCGGAGGGGAGTGACAGACTACTCACTAAAAACCTAACCTGTTCCTTCAATTGCCCTTCGCTCCATGTCCACGGTATCTCGTTTGAACATTACCACAACCACAGAAATCAAAAATATAGGAGAAGTGGTAAGGGGGCGTATCGGTGTCCGCGCGACATGGCCACAGGGCTCATGTCACAGGCAAGTGGCCGTCTCTGCGAACTAGTGCCTATATATATGAAAGTACTCTGTGACTAGTGCGCTTTCGACGGCGATCGTGATAACATATATGAATGCCGAGTTTTTCTGTGGTATCTTGTAAAAACCGAAGCCAAAATCAAAACTATGTGAATCATGGAATCACTTACCATAATTATGTAAGTACAAGTATTTTACAATATTTGTCTTTAAAATCATGAAAAACAATACATCGTAAAATCTTTCTTGGTTTTACTATGTTATTTTTGTTTTCAAATATCAGAACGACTGTACTACTTGTGCTATAAATACATTGCTCCTTAACCACCACCTGAGTTCGTCACTAAGTAACTGGACAAGCAATGTAAAAATAAAATACGAAACTGTATTACGCGGATTCATCGCGTAGTGAGGCCGCCACTTCTTGCGACGAATTAGTGATGTGCTTGTGCAGATCCACTAACGTATGCTATCGACAGCAATGTCGATTGACGAATGAAATATTGCTATTATAGTTTAGGGGTTTTTCAACCGACGACAAAAAAAGGAGGAGGTTATCAATTCAACGCGTATATTATTATTATTTTTTTATGAATGATCACCGATTACTCGGAGACGGCTGAACCGATTTGGAAAATTCTTTTTTTGTTTGAAAGGGTATACTTTGAAATTGGTCCCATTGTCACCAAGTCAGGATCTGATGATGGGATCCTAGAGAAATCGAGGGAACTCTTCAAATATTATAGGCACACCTATAGTGATTTGAGTATTTTTATAGTTACTTGTGTAGTTGCATTCGAAAAGCACCATTTGTGAAGAAGACCTGATGATGAAGACCACCGATGGCCACTGTAACTACTCAATATATAAGTAGGAATAATAAGTAGTTCATGTGTTCCGCTTCGATTACTTGAATGTGGTTATTAAGCACAATATGCTCGTCATAATGCATATGGTGAAGTGAAGCTGATGGTGAACTACCAGGAGAACTCCTCAACAAATAACAGGCCAACATTGGGAAAAGCAATATTTTGTAAATTAATATAAGTAGTTGACATTTAGGCTCTTGTAACTAGGTAAATTAAAAATCGACCAACTGAAAAGAGTGAAATAAAAACTTTTTACCAAAAAATTAAACCGACTCCCAAAAAACACTGCAAAGTGAAAAATAACTTTAATTTCGGAAGTCGGTGCCAAAAACGAAAATACAAAACTAAAGACCGGTAAAAAGTTTTTTATAACATACGGAAACCTCTAAGAAAATTGGTTTAACTTTTATTTTACATGAGATGACAGAAATAAAAATACGTTGAAATGTCAAGTGTACAAAAAAGTAAAAAAATAAACAATTTATTTTACGCCCGCAGCATGCGTAAGGAGTTCCGACGTCGCTGTCGCTACAATAGTTTATTTTTCAATCTGTCAACCGTTTTAGCCCGGTGTAAATAATGTTATTTTACTTATTTTGATTTTTTTAGAGAGTACTAGAGAAATGCGTAACCAATATTCGTAAAGTAAGTTACTTTAATTTTAGGTTAATAATCAGTGGTGTGTTTCGGTTTAGAATTATCGTATGTTATGCCTTATCCTCTGTTGCTGTTTCTTTATTTTTTTATGGTTTTTGTATTTTACTTCCGTTGAAGCTTCGAATGCGTTATAGTAATCGGCATGGTTCAGATAATATATTAGTGAATTTAGCTTAAAATAAGTCAATATATTCATGCTATTTATTTGTTAGGCATGGATGTGTGTTTGTTTTCATATATTTAACAATTTCTCTACTAACTAGGATTTTTCTTATAACAAAAACCTATTATAACCTACTAAACTATTACCTGCGGGGTAATTGCGTAACACACTTACAGTAGGAATCGGTTTCACTATGCTAAATCAACAACACTCACTGTGGTATTGACGTTGTTGAGCAGACCAATATTTTGAACATATGTAGCAATGGATTAGCAATATACGTCAAAATCATTCAGATCTTGATTTATAGTGTGGTACGTAATTATTGCGATGCTTATTATATGGTGACGTTTAGAAGTAGCTTAGGATGTATGTAAATGATAAATAAGTGGTTTTCGTACTTTTCAGCTTCCCAAAAGATGGTAATATAAAAAAGGAATGGATTGATGCCACAGGCATGCCACCTAACTGGTACCCTACACAAAATAGCACCATAAATGCTCGGTTCACTTCAGCGCAGAAATGTTCCAGCCTGAATGGACAATTCCAAAATTAAGAGTACAACTGATTTTTGCAGAAGTGGGTTAAATTTTATTTTATTACTGAAAGCTATTCTCATGTTTTAGGACATTCATAAAATCAGTTATTCAACTTTTCAGGATTCTATACAACCTATATGGCTGGTATGTTCCGATCAAGAGCGTAATGTAAGTTAACATCAACTTCTATTTGACCTATCACTATGATAATTAAATATTAAGATTTAAGTCGAAAGCGCCAGGGTAGCCCTTAATACTTAGTAGGTAGTACTTAATAATAATTATGTAATGTTATGTTCTTAATAATATGTTTATTGTTATTATAATATTTTCTGGACATGCCATTTTTTATTTGGTTCATTTTCAGGTGCCCAAAAAAAATGTACAATAACAAATGGAAGAATCGATAACTTTCCGATTTAGTCAATCACTAGCGTAATGTAAAATAAATTGCTTTTGCACAGCACAACGATAGCGACCGATGTTTTTGTGTGGGTAAATTCTAAGGTGCATGGTAAATACACGCTGTGTTTGACGGAATAAGGTTTATTATTGATTGTATAGTACGTTCTGATTTAGGAAATGCGGGTGTGTGCGCGAGTGCGTATCTATTGATTTTATTAAACTGCATGTGTAGTTGTTGCCCCGCCCAGCGCCTAACTGGAGACACCCGGTTCCGATATAATTTCTTCTGTTGACCACATCTAGTTATTTATTTTATCTATGACCACAACCCTAGCAGGCAATGGCCCTGTCGGGCCCCATTAATGCTGCTGACTGCTCTTTTAGGCGCCCGAGGAACACGACGCGCCGTCAACGCGCTTTTTGGTGGCGAGTTTCAAATTACAATTAATGTTTATTTTTTATTTTTTTGCACGTAGTACGATATTACACCTTTCAATATTATTTTATTTATGTTTTTAATACACTACACTTTTTTAACATTAGTTTATTTACTCTCGTCCGTGTGTCACTGCTGTGTGCCAACTGAAATCTAGCGCTGGGTGTCTTTCGCCCAGCAAATGCTGAGTTGGTAACCCCTTCGGTGTAGACATGCTCAGCGAAATTCTTAGTGTTATTTTTTGTGTTTGTAATTTTCTATTGTTTGTTGTTGTGTGTGTTTATCACGTAATAATTGGTTTTCAATTTCAACACGGGCCTGGTCCTTACCAGTCGAAGCCCTATCCCCCTATTCACCGCCCGATCCCTATTCACCGCCCGTAAATCCGCGCCTGCGGTGGCAGGAGATCGGCTTGCGATTCCTTACGTCCAGTGGCGTCTAACTGGAAAGAGGAGTGCTGGTATCCGGCAGCGAGATGTGTAGACGACATTGTCGCCAAGCCTATATCCTGGGTGAGACTGGCACAGGAACGTGGAGCTTGGCACAAGCGAAAAGGCCTATACCCAGCAGTGGGTAAAGTTACGCTGTGGATGTTGACGATGAAGAAATGCTATTCTGCCATGCAAGACGGAATGCGCTATCTAAATAGGAGTTTCGAGAAAATCGACTGTTCATAAATTTTATTTTCGCACAAATCTATTAGCATATGGAAAAATAAAATTTAAGTACCTATCTGTGATTTCAAAATAACTGTGATTTCTCAAGTTATTTATACTATACTAAACCTAATAATGTTTTTGTCGTTCCATCTTTCTGTTCGTGGTCTAATCTCTGGAACCACTGAACAGATCAGCGGCTGCGGGAGCACTAAAATACTCTTTATTCTTTAACGCGGCCTCCTATTGGAGGGATGAAGATGTTTGCCTACCACCACGACATCTAAGTGGGGCACGTGTGGAATAGCTTACCCTCAGTAACTACGGGTCTCGTACTATAAGGGGCAGCGGATGTCCTCAAGTCCGCCATCTTGACATTGACAGGCCTTTTGGTCTAGTGGTCAGTGGCCCTGACTACTATGCGCAAGATCGTGGGTTCGATTCCCACCCAGGACAAATGTTTGTGTGATGAGCACGATCATTTGTTCTTTGTCTGGGTGTAATTTATCTATAATATGTATGTATTTAGAAATATATATGTATGTTTATCAGTTGTCTAGTACTCATAACACAAGCTCTGCTTAGTTTGGGACTATATGGCGTTGTGTGAAAGTTGTAGAATATTATTATATTATTATCTCAAGACCCAAACTTACGAGTTAACTATGTTAAGTTTTTTCGGTGGGAAAATCTTCAAATGAATTCTCTCGCTCTGGGCATCCACAGCTGAACACGCCAAGGTATGTATAATTATGATACTCGGTGCTACGAATCATTTCACTTGATATAACCATATTTGCGCACGCAATTCACTGAGTTAAGCATTTAATTACTTAATTAGGTGTGTATTGATGCTCAACCTTCCATATTGTGATCATACATCTTGAGACGCCTTGAGAAAAATCATTAGTATGAAATGAAAGCTGAGAAGATCTAAAAACATCACACACCTATACAACACGTACCTATATTTAAAACTAGCTTTTGCCCGCGGCTTCGCCCGCGGTAATTTACACTTTTTCAATAATTCTCCGTAAGCTTTTTGCCGGCGTCATCACGAAAAACTTTCATCGCCTATTTTTACCCCCTTTAGGGTAAAATTTTTACAAACTTTGAATGTCGTGTTTATTAATATCTAATCAAAAGTCTAAAAAATAAGTTTCAAGCTTCTAACTTTAAAAATGACGTAATTTCTATACAAACTTTCATCCTCTATTTCAACCTCTTACAGCCCTTTTTCACATTAAAAAGTAGCCTATGTCCTATCTCAGGCTCTAGATGTCCGTGTCAAATCTAGATCCGTACCGTGTCAAATCAAGATCTATGTCCGTACCAAATTTCATTTAAATCGGTTCAGTTGTTTAGGCGTGATTGCGTAACACACAGACAGACAGAGTTACTTTCGCATTTATAATATTAGTAAGGATTAGCTGTGTCCGCGATTTTTTGTATGGATTTTTTTTCCCGAGTTAATGATACGGGCCCGACTTGTGAGTCTTGGTCTTGAGTTCGAGCGCCGTCAGGCACATCACTTTATGTAATTTATTTCATCACCACTGCTCTCAAATCGAAAAGAAAAACATCGTGAGGAAATCGGTATATCCTAGGACCAAAAATTCGAAGACATGCGACATCCACCAAACCACACTGGACCCGCGGGGTGGATTACGGCCCCGGGGCCCACTCCCTCTCACAGAGAGGAGGCCAGTGTCCCAACAGTGGGAACATCTGAATTATTATTAATCCTGATCCCGTAGGTGGTAATTATAAAGCGGAAAAGTTTGTTTGTTTGTTTGCTTGAACGCGCTAACCTTCGAAAGTACTGGGTGGATTTCGATGCAATTTGGTATGGAAGTAGCTTGAAGCTTGAGGAAGGTTATAGGCTAATTTTTACGCGACTGCAAAAAAGGAGAGATATGTTTTTACCGTGATAGAATCCACGGGAGCGAAGCCCCGCTTGAGTACTAGTTCCGGGATAAAACCTCCTTAATCTTCAAGTGACAACCCATTGAAATTTGCTCCAACCATTCCATTAGCCTGAATGAACAGATTTTTTTTTAATTTTGTGTTTTAGTGTCGTTTTTTATAGTTGATAGGTTCGCGTTTGACCACCATCTCACCTGATGGTAAGTGATGATGTGGTCGAAGATGGAGCACGCTTGCCTAGAAGTAACCTATTCACTCTTGACTTAAAGACCCCCAGGTTATAGCTATTCAATTATAGATAAGCATTTGGGAATACATAGTTATTTTGAAATTACAGCCAGACATTTCAATTTTATCTTCTAAATATATATAACTCAAAGGTGACTGACTGACTGACTGACATAGTGATCTATCAACGCACAGCCCAAACCACTGAACGGATCGTGCTGAAATTTGGCATGCAGGTAGATGTTATGACGTAGGCATCCGCTAAGAAAGGATTTTGCGAAAATCCCACGGGATCGGGATTTACACGGGAAAAACTTCCCACGCGGGCGAAGCCGCTGGCACAAGCTACTTTATATATAAAGTTTCACTCGCGAGGAATTCGAAAATCATCCCAAGGGACCACCCTTATACTTATCATATATCCTATTCCGGGATATTGTCTACCTGTGTCTTAGATTTCATTCAAAACCGTTCAGCAGTTAAGAGGTAACAAATGGACACACAAAGTACCTTTCGAATTTATAATATGGACCTGCAATATTTAGTTTATATATTAATTGTAGCATCTGAAACGATGATTATTTCATAAAGAATTATGCATAGGATGTATAATCCTCTAAGGGTCTACCTATATGGCTATCAGCTTTAAATATTGAGTAATTCGTTGTCATAATTCAAGAATTTCATAGTATTTGCATTTCACTACTTTTTACTAAGTGTACTATTATATTTAAAAAATACAATAAATATGTTGTGAATTATAAAAACTGTGCTCTTAATTACACTTTGAATAAACTTTTTAGGAATACCCATCACTAAAATATAGCTGTTTTAAATCATGATAGTTTTTTCCATACAATAGCGCTTTAGGAATTTGGGCAATGGCTATCGTGTTGTCCAGTTACTGGATTTTGCAGATAGGCTATCAGTAGGACAAAGATAGGAAAAACCTAGGCAGATGATGGTGTGTGTTATTATAAAGTGTGGTTGCCAACCATACTTTATAATAACGTATCCTACTTTATTTTTAATATTTATACTTTTGCATACAAATAAAGTATATGAAAATAATTTATTTTCAACCTTTACTGCGATACATAGAACAAAACACTCATTATGGGATTAATGGGTAAGGACTTAACTATTTAACGGTACATATGAGTTAAAACAGATGATGGAAACGATTAATAATTACTGAACGAAATGTTAGATGTTAATGTAACAGTGACAGGTCACATTATCACAGAATACAGGTGTCACTATCGATGAAATTGTATGGAAATTGTCCGTTGTTTTTGTTTATAATTAAAGAATCCATTTTAAAGCGAAAATTAATGCTTAAAATAACGAGTAATTCTGATAGTGATACTCCAGTGACTCCTAAAAAAGCTAAAATGACCAGCCTTACAAAAGTATAAGCTTTCAATAAGCTTTCAGTAATGATCTGCAGTGGCGAGAAGAGAGAAATAGAGCGTCAACAAATTTAATAAGAAAAGAATTGTTTGTTTATTTAAATGTTGATTGTCAAACAAGCTTTGAACATGTAAAAATAGTAAAAAATTGTTAGCTTGTGCTAAAAGCACACAAAAATACGTTTTAAGGCAAGACAACCATAGAAAAATTCTTTTTTTTTCATTCAAATACTTTTTTTTCCTATTCAAACAACTTCATACGTTTTTTTCGCCAAAAAAGTTGGCAACCCTATGTGTGTTTAAGATTACTTTCTATTAAGTACCATTGTAACCAAAGTTTTAGCAATATTTATTATTTATTATATACTTTATTGTACACCTTACAATATTTCTATGGATACAAAAAAATTAAACTAGTGTACAATGGGCGGTCTTATCGCACAGGGCGATCTCTTACAGACAACCTTTGGATGGACAAACTTAAAGGAGACAGATTAAGGGCTGTCAGTGTACAAACATCATAATATTAATTGAATATAATAATATAAAATACATACAATACCAAAATCATATACTAATAAATATTACATGTATAATTGAGAAAGAAGGGGAAAAGTTATAGGGAGAGGTATTGCTCCTTCACCATTCTTTTGAACGCTGGTAGCGTTTGAGCACGCCTCACTTCTATGGGTAATGCATTCTACAAACAAGCTGCTTGTATAGTAAAAGATTTGTCAAAGAAAGAAGTGGAATGCATACGAATACTCAACTCTAGATTTTCCGAGGATCTCAAGGATCTAGAATGTGCATCACAGAGGAACTGAAAACGTTCCTTAAGATACTAATAATATTGTTTAATAATATTGATAATAATATTGTTACTTAAGTGTGTTGTAATATAGGTAAATATAATATAAATTCTATCTATCTATCTATTCTGTTTATCTAAGTACAATTAGTCTCTATACTTTATTTAGTTAAACCATTACAGCCGGTCTGTCCTATAAACATCTCAGTTATTAGATGAACTGCGGGCCTAGACAAAATCCATTTTCTGTAAGCGTTAACGCCAACGGAAAAATTAAATTGTATGGAGTTGACATTTACTAACACGTGACAATCACGTGACATGTGGTTAGCAAATGTCAACTCCATACAATTTAATTTTTCCGTTGGCGTTAACGCTTACAGAAAATGGATTTTGTCTTCATGTTCATTTTAGTTTTCACGGTGAGATTGTAGTGTGGTTGTTTTAGAACTATGTCTGTGTTAAAATCTGTCTGTGTTAAGCCTAAATCTATACATTAAATGGTTTGCTAATATACAACGTATAATTTAAAGGGTATATACATAGCAAGTGTACGGCTTCTTTGGATGATAAAATAAGATTATGTCAAAGGGTTTGTAATGGTGTGGAACATGTGTGGAACTTATTATTAATTTCTTACATAACAGAAACGAATTTTTCAAATTAAGAAGAACGTAGAGAATTATCGTGTTATTGGCAAGTGACGTGGAAAGTTATGGACCCTCGTAGTGCTGTGATGTTTGTTATGGTTGATATTCAAGAAACGTAATTATAAAACCTATAATTTGCTATCAATTCTTTGAGTCACTTATTTTGAGCTGAACTTTACATAGAGACTTCATACCAGATGTTGTCTTCAGCCCTTTTGGATAGATATGGGGTTTCCGTTAATCGTTGTAGATCAGTATTCCTATACTTACATTAATTTGGTGTGCTTAATTACACCTATACATACAAGATTTTTACTACGGAACTTAGGATACCCCGGTACTTTATATCGACGATAGCATCGCTTGCTGTAAACACAAGCTTTACTTAGTAAGATATTTGCGCGGCGTATGTCCTGGCATGCAGCGTGACGACATACGATCTCGAGCTGAGCCACAGATTACTAAATAGTTACTTCGTAACAGATACATCACTCTCATACAAAAGTGAAAATACCTACGCTATAATAGCCAACAAAATCTTAATAATAATACTAGCTGTTAGCAGCGAGAAGAAATGTACCATAAGTACGCACACAGAGAGTTGAGATTGTTTTGCCCGCTGCGCGACCCACGTCATCGAGCGAATGCCCTACGGTTGTATATGATGATATTGGTAATAAAACAAATATAGAAAAACAATTATTTTTTATTTGTTGATCAAATATGTTTCAGTTTAATAAAATGATAGATGCATTTTTTCCTTCCCTGAATTCCCGATTATTAAATTTTAGTGACAAAAATATCCGAAACCGCGTAAATAATTTTAATTTTAATAAAATTCCGCGCAAATAAATAATCAAAAGGGAAACAGGAGCAAGCGGAGGAAAACCAATTGTGTTTTAGGTCGATCTATTATGATGTTGTCAAAATTATTTAAAAAGGCTCAGGCAGGCGTGCGGCAGCCCACTGTCGGATGTACCGACGGCGATACGCGAAGCGGTAGGCATATAACGCGTGGCCTTGAGCGAGTGACGGACGCCTGGCTGAGCTTCGTTCCGCTCACATTGTTCCCAAGTTTAGGATGGTCGCACTATATTGACACCTAGGAAGTCTCAATAAACATGATTGTTCTGCTTAACCTTCTTTTTATTTCGGTGGCAAAATCATGAAATGACTCCTCCCGCTCTAGTAGGAGCGGAAGGGGTGTCATATTTCTACTGACTAAAAACTCACCCTGTTCACGTTCGCGGAGGGCGATGCTACATAACATAGAAGAAAAACATTTGTTTTTTGCCGAAATTAACGCTAGATATTTTTTGGCATGGATTAAAGTAACGTAACACCTGATTTCATTGTGTTTATCCTCAGTTATTGACTTACATTACTAGATATATTACATGCCTAGATACTCCAGTAGTCAATACTACTCACGTGAATGAAACTGTCAAGCAATTAAAAAGTGTTGCCTTTTCCAAACTATGTAAGGTCAGCTTCCGGTCTAACCGGATACAGCTGAGTACTAGTGTTGTACATGGAGCGTCTGACTATCTGACCTACACAACCCAGTAACTGGGTAACACGATACCCCTGGCAAGACCAGTGTCAGATTTTCTGGCTTCTTCTTCGTCTGTCCAACTGTCAAAGATGTACAAAGGATATCCGAGACCAATGGCTTTTTGTGCTTTGCGAGGCTCGGAGGAATCTCAATATGTAAATATGGTCACCCATCCACACAGCCAACTCAGGAAGCGTTGCTTAACCTCTAAGACCGATCATTGCGGCTGTTATTACTTACAGGGCCGGATTAACCATTAGGCGGAGTAGGCAACTGCCTAGGGGCCCAGCATCAACCAGGGGCCCAGTCCCAATGCACGCACCAAGAAAACATGTTTCTTCGAACGAGAATTTGATGTGCGTGTGAACTTAGGGACCTCACTTTTATCTCACAAAATACAAATCGTTCGATTTAGTAGTAGAATTAAAACAATTTTAGAACAAATCTGGGAATAAGTAAACAAATATATTAAAAACCACAGCCCTTAATATGCGTTTCCTCAGTTCACACACGATTTGGTCAGTCAAAGTAAGAAAAGGGGCCCCGAAAATGCCATTGCCTTAGGGCCTCTGACAGGGTTAATCCGGCTCTGATTACTTAGCCACGAACTTCTAATACATGATATATGAAATATTATAAACCGACTGCATTCTACTCTTAAAAATTTTAAACAATAATATTGATCAATAAATATAAATAAAAAACAATAAGATTGATTGATATTGAGCCCCGATCTCTTATTTAATTCCGACTAAAACCAGGTATAATCCACCTTTACGGGTAATGAACGGGGACGTATGTGTACTCGGGATTTTTCAATATAAACGCGGTAGGTTTTACACTTTGTATAATATTATGTTTACATTTTTATGGAAGATTATTCTAATTACATTTTCACGTTATTTTAATATCGAATCTGCTTATGCGGGCGGCATCCCAAGCCGTTCTCTCTCTTGTTAAAACAACAATTTCTTCGCATTTCCAACATTGCGATCTAAATTCAAACATTTCAAACTATGCCAGCCAGTGCGGTAGGCTGACCGCTCGCATAGCAGACCTCCACATTACCTTTCAGCTCAACCAAGTATAGGCAAAATTCATTTATTATACATACATGCAAGCAAAAACTTTAATAACCGATGTAAGCAGCACGATTTTGACCCGTTTATAACAAGTGTGATTGCAGCCAGAAGACGCCTATGCCTTGATTTTTTCAAAAATAATTAATATCTGTAGTTACTGTGTTGTATGTGTTATTTATATCTGCTATCTATTTAGTCATTTTGAATATTGTATTTATGATATGGTTATATTAAGATTATACACCTTTTAAGTGTTCAATTTAAGATTTTCCTGCCTCTAAACGTGAAGAATTTTAATTGGCTGACTGTCTACTATACTATATATTTTCTATATTTAATAGCTGTTAGTTTTTCATACTTCTTAAATAAATAACTACATATTATACATATGTATTTTATTTGTAAAATGTTACAAAAAAATTAAACAGTTGTTAATACCAGAATAAGCACACTATCGAATTAGGTTACCCTGTAGGGATATAATTATGCAAATATCTAAATACATATGTATATAATATTTCAATTGTAACTTGAATATGTATAATGTTTCATTTGGTGCGAGTGCCTGCCGTTGACCTAGTGTTCCATCCAGATATATTTTGCCCACAATTTACTGGTCCCTTGTAAGTACTACACCTACAATGTTGAGCACAATCAAATCTATAGCACAAGCAACACACACACTGTCTGTCGCCATTTTCTTCAATCAAAATGTTAATTCGAGCACATTACGACAGCGTTACGTTGTGTCCAGTTTGAGTGGCAAACTTAGGTCATTACCTATTCGTACCATGTATGCTCTTAAATGCTGAAACTTTCCTTGAGACATAGAGATCGTCTTACAAATGCGAAATGTCAACGTGTGTGTCGTTTAAACGGCTAAGCTTTTGAATGTTTAAGCAAATAGCAAGCCGGCCTTCTAAGTACGTATGAGTGGTTATTTTCTAAGCTGGTTCGTCATCCGTCTGGCTTATTCCCAACGGTTTTGGGTCGGCTACCGCCTACCAGTGTACCTAATCTGATGCTGTTGAATATTAGAAGGTATGAAATAATAATATTTGTTTTATTTTATCATATTTATTTTGGAAATTAGTTATAAATAACACTTTTAAACGTATTTTTTTTTCACAAATTTAAAGTAGACAGTCGATCATTTTTTTCATAGATTTAAACTAGATGAGGCTGGCGTTTCCCTTGAGAAGAAACACCGTAGCAAATTCAGAGGTCATAGTCTCTTTTGAAGTCATCATTTGAGAACCATGAAGGTTTATGTCTGTGGTGCCCTTTTGTGTAGAGATCTTAATATAGTACTTAGTACCTCTTTAGACATTGCTTGTATTGATTAAAAGTTTTGATTGTATGAAGAAAGCTAAACTATTCCCGAGTGCACAGACAAGGCAATAGCGACGTCAAAGGAAAAAGCTAGTGCAAAATAAAGCAAGATATTTTTCTTAGTAAGTAAGTTATATTATACCAAGTGAGTTTTATAAAACTTTGTCTGTACCGCTTAAATAATAAAGCGATCTCAAACACAAAAAAATCAGATTTATTAGTTGATTTTCAAACCTAAGTTGGTGGTGGTCAAACGCAAGCCTATCAACAATAAAAAAATGATCTTTAGGGTTCAGTACCTCAAAAGAAAAAAAAAAATCACTTTGTTGTCCGTCTGAACCTATGTCTGACAAGACCTTTTATTTCGGGAACGCGTGGAGAAATCGATTTGAAATTAAAACCATATACTCAGGTCTACAGTCTCTTGAAGCTCTTAAATTAACGTAAAAACGATACGGCCATTTATGCCACAAAAAACGTATGTTTTGACACTCTCAAGGGAATCCAAATTGATAGAGTACTTCCTGTTGACCTAGAACTATTAAATTTGGCAATAAACATCGTTTAAGGCAAAATCTGAAAACTATAGATTTGTAATTAAATTAATAAAAAATGTTTTTAGGGGGTCGAAATTTAAAATTCTAGCTACTATTTAAAGTCAGATATCATATATGGGGGCTTATTGTGCATATTCCAAAACATGTTTTATTTATTTTTATGCGCACAAACTCTAAAATAAAAAAAAAATATCTTACAAAACGTTTTGGGAATACTTTAATTGTGCCTACGGCTAAGGAGTGGAATTCCTGCTGGAGTCTGTATTTCGATATATCTATAACCGTCTTTAAGTGAAGAGTGAATAGGTTACCTACTTCTAGGTAAGCCTGCTCCGTCTTCGACCACATCATCACTTACCATCGGGTGAGATGGTGGTCCTATTTTGGATGGTGAGACAAGACAATAAAAAAAAATACCATCCCCTCTCGGTACAGAACCCTCGGTGGGCGAGTCCGACTCGCACTCATCCGGTTTGTTTTTAATTCCTTTGACACCAGAGAGATTTTGACACTCCGCACATAAAAGTTCCTTTTAAACAATGCCATTTTTAAGGTGACAGTGCCATTCAATGTGGAATTGCTTAGTCAATTACTCTAAGCAACTAAACTTCACCGGTTAACAAATCCCATGTATGATCTGTTGCATTTGTGTAAATACCTTTCGGAGCATTTAAAAAAGAGAGCTAGTAATATGGGTAGAATTCACATTACTAATAATCTTGTTAACTTGTGTCTGGGTTCGCGGCAATAGTGATATTAAGGCCAGTGTGCGGTAAAGCGATTTTAAAACTGCGCATGTAAATAAAACGATAGTTCCTTTCAAATTATGATTTAACGTGACACAGTATCAACCTGGAATTGCATAATAACCTAAGCAACTAAACTTTACCGGATTACAAATCGTGTGTACCCTATAATCTGTTCCATTTGTGCACCTTTGGGAGCATTTAGCTAAACGTAGCACAGCAAAGCAGCAATTTTGCGCATTTAGACAATATGTGCACAAAATGGCTAGTGAGTGTTTGTTATGTTTGTTTAGTGCAGATTACTTTAGGATTGATAAGGTTTGCTTATTTAGCTTAGGGCGCGTAGATTGCTTAGCTAAGTATAAGTACTTAGTTAAGCAATCTACGCTAGTTAAAGAATATAACAGCATCATCATCTGATTTGCCTTTTCTCAATTATGTTGGGGTCATCAGCTGTCAGTCTAACCAGACGAAGTTGAGTTTAAGGTCAGATGGGCATCTGACCTCCACAACATAGAAAAACACACACAAAAAATCATCAAATCACTCTTCCCGCTCCGCGCGGATCTTCAAAACGATATCAAAACTAGCCATGAATACAAAAATAAGTTGTTTCTTACTTATGGGCGCACAACCAGAAAATTTAAACAAAACCAAACCCTGGCCGGATGCCAGGAAACCTAACAATACTTTATCTTAATTTCATATTTAAAGCAAAGTTCCCGAACACTTTTTGTGACACATTTTCTGTAAAGTTATACTAAAATCATGTTACCATCAGCGTCCGCCATCTTAGTTTTGCAGTAATTCAAAATGGTGGACCGGATTGTGTAGGTAGATAAAGCCGAGTTTACAGCGGTTTTATTTCGTACTTAAAAATGGTAGGACTCTAAAGTATTTGAGATTACAACGTATGTTATGTTTTGAGGTTTATATTCTACGCCACGTAAGTAAGCGGCGCGGCGTGTACATTTAAACGTTTCAAATATTCATGAAGGACTAATAGAATTGGGAAGTTTTAACTAAACATATGTATCCTCATCATGTCTTCAATGATCTTACAAGTCTAATCTTCTTAGTCTTAGTGTCTTTTACCATCAATCGGTTACAGTCCAAAGTCCAGTATACGACTAAGAAACTCCACAATTACATTAGATTTTCTCCTTAAAAGCGGGCAGTAGAAACAATATAACTGAATACTCACTGATTTGAATGTCTATAGAGTGAATCCGTACACAAAGTCCAAACAATGGTGTTGTTAGGACAAACTTTTTAACTAGGAACGTGGGGTGGCGCTCATTTGAATAATCCGGCGCTTCAGTGATCCGTTAGACTCTATTAACGTCATTTATTTAGGACGTAACTCAGAGAGCTCGTGGCTAAAAAATAGAAATCACGTGGGTCACTGTTAATGGTTAAGCAACAATTGCGAAGGTCGGCCTGAGGATAGGTGACCGTCTTAATATCCAGATTACTTCGTGCCTCGAAAAGCGCGTTGATCCCAGCTGTCATTTGGCTAGAAGCCAGTAAATCTGACACCAGACTGGCCAAGGAGTATCATGTTTCCAAGCTTCTGAGTTGTGGAGGTCAAATAAGTCACTCCAAGTAAAACATTAGTTTTTTTTTTATTGAAAATAGGTTCTCGTTTGACCACTATCTCACCTGATGGTAAGTGCTGCTGTGATCGAAGATGGAGCACGCTTACCTAAAAGTAACCTATTCACTCTGGACTTAAAGACTCCCAGGTTGTAGCTGTCGGGAAACACAGACTCCGGCAGGGAATTCCACTCCTTAGCCGTACGCACAATGAAGGTATTCCCAAAACGTTTTGTGCGTATGGGTGGGATGTCCACCATGTAACGATGGCGCTTCGCCGTTTGTCTCGTAGTCCGATGATGGAACGGGCTTGGCGGAATTGGATTTTGTTATTCCATCGCACACTCCCCGAAATGTAACCGATAGAAAACCGATAGACTTGCAACTCGTCGTCGGTGTTCAAGGCTCTGGAGCTTTGACTCGACCAGTGCATCGTTGCCAATTTCTTGGCCCGCTTTTCGATAGACTCAAGCGCGTCCAGTTGGTATTTCGCAGATCCATCCCAAAGATGAGAGCAGTTTTCCATACACGACCGAACCTGGGCTTGATACAAATTGAGCAGCTGTTCCGGTGTGAAGTACCGTCTCACCTTGGCTAAGATACCCAACTTTTTTGATGCTAACTGAGCCTTAGCATCGATAAACTGGCCAAAATTGAGTGTGGAAGTTAAAGTCACACCAAGAAGCTCAATATGATCGGTTATCGGCACGGTTATACCACGGAAAGTAGGAGCCGGTTCGAATTGGCTCCTTTTTGCGGAAAAGAGACACGCCTGGGTCTTAGCTGCATTAAACCTGGCCAGGTTGGCATCGCCCCATTCGGAGACAGTCTTCAAGGTCAAGTTCAAGCGCCCAACCATGTCCTCACGGAGAGACTGGATCTGTGACCCACCAGCTCGCGCGCTGGACACATATCTCTCCGACACCGACTACCGAAATTAAAATAATTTTTGGCTTTGTAGTGTTTTGATATGGAAGTCAGTTTTATTTTTTGCAAAAAAAAAAATAAGTATATTATGTTAGGTACTAGTTTTAATGAAAAAAATTCAGCCCTATTCATAAAACTATTTTAACCAGACGCTTTGTTTAAACACTAATTAGTACTCTCACAGAGGAAAATTGTAATGTAGATATGCTATTCAGCATTTAAAATGAGCGAATTACGAGTGCCTTAATTAATAAGCCCGTGTTAGTGTAGAAAGCAATTGGTTTATAACATACATAAATAAATTGAAGTGTGTGTCTGCGATTCCAATATAATTGTGTTTTCTGAAGTGCTTATAGCTCTTAATACTAAAAGAAAAAAAAAATACTTTTTTAGGGTTCCGTAGCGGAATGAACGGAAAAACGGAACCCATATAGTTTCGTCATGTCTGTCTGTCTGTCTGTCCGTCCGTCCGTATGTCACAGCCATTTTATTCCGAAACTATTAGGACTATACATGTGAAATTAAATTTGGTAGGTAGATGTATTCTGTGAACCGCTTTCCGTGTTCCCCATATATCTTCGCTGCGCCTGCCAAATTCCATTTGTGCATATTTTCATTTTTATGTGCACATTTTTGCTTAAAAAAATTCTAGCCCCTTAAATGACTGATAGTTTTAGCAACTTTTGTATTTTTATAATATATTAAATAAACGTCTGTGCTGTGGTATCAATAATTTTGCCGAGTTTTTTATTTTCAATTCAATAACATGTTTTTTGTTGTTTCCCAAAACCTTACAAAAATCACTTATGGAACTTGGCAGGCGCAACGACGATATGTGGAACTGAAACTGTTTATGTTCATGAAACCTATGCGTATGTGATATCTATAGACAGGTCTTTAATAATGACTTTGTGGTTTCTGAAACCACTGTTTCATAAAGTTAATCGTTTGAAAGATATACGCTTCCAAAACGGTAAAATGTGTGTCCCCCTCTAACTTCTATAACAATGGAGTGAAAATAAGAAAAATATATGCTGTAGATTTTAATGTAAACTTTCAACCAAAATTAATTTGAATGAGATTGGGTCAGCAGTTTTTGAAATACAGCATATTTTCTAAAACCGCAAATATAACTCTGTAATTCATACAAACACTATGAACAACAAAGTTATTTGGCGTAGCTACTACGGAACCCTTCATGGGCGAGTCTGACTCACACTTGGCCAATTGTTTAATGTTTATCTATCTGTGTTTTTGTTTGTTTTAAAAGCAAGTTTGCCTGTCGGGGTTGCGGGAATGTTCTAACGAGATACCGCGGCCCCGGAACTTAAGGGCAGCTCAAGGAACAGCGTGGGTTTTTAGTCAGTAGAAGTCTGACACTTCCTTCCACTCCACCCACAACCGGAGCAGTCATTGGATGATTTTCCTAGCGAAAAAATGGGCTAGCAAAATAATTATTTTCTTAAAAGTCACTTTGGCTGTTTGGTTGAAGTTCATCCAACTCAAAAAAAAAGAGAGCGAGTTCATAGCAAAACCAAAATATATATAAATATGTCCCAAAAATCAGCTATATGCCTAGCGAGCCTAATGACTAAGGTGTTGGATTGTGATCGAGTGGTCGTGGATTCGGACCCAACCCATTACACTATTCCCATGAGCCCACAAGCTTAGTTAGAGAGGTTAACAAGATTGCTAGTAGGTAATGTGAATTCAACCCCACATTGCTAGTGGTCTAATAAATTCCCAATAATTTACTAAACACAGCAAAAACCAGACCCAACACCATTCTGAGAACGCTAGCTGATAGGTGGGACTCTCCGATTTTGGCGCACGCGATGGATACGACTGCATGCAGTCAAGTAAACATACCCCAGGGTCAGCGTGTCCCACGCAGCTTAGATTAATATCGTTATAATTTGTTACTAGGCTATTACTAACACTAGGTTATAAGTTCACATGTTACTAATAAACGAATATGGAGTCAAATCGGAAATAAACGAATTAAATTGAAAAAGGCTTACGCCGCAACCGGTTACGTCCTACCCAAACAGAAGTGTTGCGTAATTGACTTAGAACTCGTCCCAAGTAACTTTTCTCGGCGAGAGGCAAATTAACATGGGTAATGGCTGGGAACCGATAGACTCCTATATATTCTGGTCGGGTGTACCATCAGGCTTGTGTCAACCCGTATGTGTCCACGTTAATTGAGCGTCCAGCTTAGGAATGGAATTCTCTGACGGAGTATGTGTTTCTTGCTAAAACCTGGAGATTTTTAAGTCAAGAGTGAATAGGTTACTTCTAGGTAGGCCTGCTTTATCGTTGACCATGTCATCGCTTACCCACAGGTGAAATCGTGGTCAAACGATAATCTATCAATATTTAAAAAAGAAACGTACTCCTAGAATAGGAGTCCGATCCAGCCCGTCCCTAGCTACCCTCCCGCGAGCCAGTGACACCCTTTTTTTCCGAGGTGGAAATCCTCATGGATGTCCTCCACCCTGGGGCGGGCGAAGGGGTTTCACAGACTCTTACTGATTAAAACCACCCCGTGTTCCCTCGTACACATGCGTTGGGGGCTGCGCGAACACATAAGCATTTTTCAACGCGGCCGCCGACTATTGCCGGCCCGCCTCTGCGGGCCCAATCTTTTTAAGCGGGGAAACCGAGGTTCGTACCCGAAAACGTTGATCTTAGAGCGCAGTCTAGTTTGTGTCTATTATATTTATAATATAGTAAAGCGGAAAAGTTTGTTAGTTTGTTTGTTTAAACGCTCTAATCTTCAAAAGTACCGGGTGGATTTGGCTAAAATTTAGTGTGAAGTGTAATTCCACCATTGTAACTTTATGCATCAAGTAGACCTAAGGAGTGGAATTTCTTGCAGTATTTGTGATTATGAAGAGTGAATAGGTTAAAAATACGAAATTAATACTGTATATATCTGTAAATAAAGATGTTTGAAGAGGTAAATCTTTTTTTAGCCATTTCTAGCAGCTAGATTGAAAGTAAAAAGACAACGTGCAACGGTTTCTTTGTTTCCCAAGTGCTCAACAGTTTTAAGTGGCTCAATACAATTGAAGGGAGGAAGGTACCCGCAAACATTGTCTTCGAAACAAAAGAAATCTCATTAGCCCCCTAAAGTTTTTTAATCGTAAACATTGAACGACAGAGGCAATTAAAGAGATGCTTGAAATGCTTGAAGTCAAAACTCGAAGTTTAAATCGCTGAACTTCCTTCACTCTGGTTTTTTGAAGTCGCCAAGTTGGGAACTTTGTTTAATAAAACTGTCATTAAAAATATTAAATGGCTTGTTTGTTCAAGCGTTTGGTGATAAACGTAGGTCCTGATTAGATATCATTGTACTGCTAATGTTTTCTTCAAAATTATTTTATGCACTAGAAGTCACCGTGGCTCCGCTTCCCTGGTTTACCTAAGACTAACCGCCCGTTCAGAGATCAGTTACATTTCAGGGAGTGTGCCATGAAATTGCATAATCTAATACCACCAAGCCCGTTCCATCATTATTAGACTACAAGACAAACGGCGATGCGCCATCGTTACCTGGTGACATCCCACCCATACGCACAACACATTTTGGGAATACTTTTATTGTGCTTACGGCTAAGGAGTCAAATTCCCTGCTGCAGTCTGTTTCCTCATAGCTTTAACCTGGGGTCATTTAGTCAAGAGTGAATAGGTTAATTCTAGGTAAGTGTGCTTCATTTTCGACCACATCATCGCTTACTATCAGGCGCCAGCCTTAGTATTTTCAAGAAAAAACTTAAAAAAAAAAATCTTCAAATCTACCTCTAAACTGGTAAGTTTTTTATTGGTATAACAGTAAGTCATGATTTCTAAAACTAAGAATATTAAAAAAAAGCGACTACTCTAAAAATTAAATAGTTCCTCACAATCACCTGAATAAATTAATTATTCGGCTTGTAATATTCCCACAGTGCCTTTAAGCAAAGATTTTCTCAATGGGCCTTCCAAACCGCAAGATGAGGAAGATGGAATACATTTTCAATCATCATCAATTCTCAATAATGTCTAACATTCAATTAAAGTCGGTTCTCAAAGGCTGAATCGTAATCATGCGCTTTGGAACAAAGATATAGGTACCAACAGACAATATGGATAGGCCTACATTTCTAGTGTTTTTTTTTTTTAACTTTATGCTTTTTACCCGACTTCGGCGAAGGATGGAGGAGGGTTATGTTTTTACCGCGTATGTATATATGTCCGTTCTTTTGTTCCCTCGTAACTATTAAACCAGTGAACGGATTTTGATAAATGATACGTCGTTGGATTTGTCTTCGCGCTTTGATCGTCGCGAGTGTTATAGGATAGACTAAAATAAAAACAAATCACCACAACGACAACCAGGCGCCATATTGTCAAAAATAAAAAACTAAAATCGACTAACTAAGTCAAGTGGAGTGTCGTTAAATAGATCTTTAAAAATGATTTTGAGGTTTCTTGAACCATTTTTCACTTTTAGCACCCTTTTAGGAAATATAACGTTTTAAAACGGAATTAAATACTAAAAATCTGAAAAAAAAAAAAAAAATTAAAAAATCTAAAAAACCCGATTGCTCAACTGAAATGGAAGAAATAAGCACATTTTTATTTAAAAAATGACAAGCAGGCGGGACACATTCCATTTTTTAAATTTAAATTATATTATGTTCAATTTGGTGGGTCCGTCCTGTTTGTCACTTTTTAAAATAAAAATGTGCTTATTTCTTCCATTTCAGTTAAGCAGTCGGGTTTTTTTAGATTCTTTAAATAAGCGTTTTTTTTCGTTTAGATTTGTTTAACTCGTGGCTAAATAATAAGAGCTGCAAGGGTCGATCTTCAATTTACGTGTAGTTTTAGTCTGGAACAAATTGTCTTCTATTTTTGTATGGGCGCTGATAGCTGCGACACAGTTGTAAACTTTTGTAGCTAAAATCGTTTTCTTTGTAATATAGTCAACTGTCTATGTTCCAAAATAAAAACTTCTTTTTTTTTTACTTTTTTTGCTTAAGGTTAAGCAACTTTTGCTGAGGTTGGTTCGTGGATTGATAGCGAGATTTTTCTTTTAGACTGGAAGCCGACCCCAATAAAGTTGGGAAAAGTCTAAGCAGATGACGGTGATTTAGAAATTCGAGTCTAACATACAAATTCGTATTAAGTCTACAGCGCTGTCCCTCCGCAAAAATATGTATAGTTATTCCACGTTTCTCTACATCCGTGTTTTACGCGAAGATCCCCAATCTTCCATCGGCAAGGTAAAAATCAATACTTTATGTAAAATTCGCTTCAGTAAGTTTAATTGTTGTCATAAGTCTTTCTTTTACATTTTTCGGTGACGGTGAATTATCCCACACTATAGGGTAGTCGATTTATATAAAAAACATGATTTTATTTTACCACTTTGTCGGCGTGATTAATAATTATGTATGTATATCCATACCAAATTTCAACGTTCTAGATACTACCAATAGTTTCTGAGCTAAGCCGCGGACAGACGGACGGCCAGACGGATGAATATAGCGAAATTATAAGGGTTCCTTGTCGATTGCAGAACCTTAAAAAGGACTTAACTAATAAAAATAGTGTTACTATGTGCATTTACCTATGTTTATGCAAACAAATAATTCTGATTCTCATTCACTAATCGTATATTTCCTTGACACTTATGAGAAAAAAATCTGTATAGTAATTTATGTAAGTACGACCAGTGCCCAGTGGTTACGGGTCCGACTTGCGAATTGTCTTGCGAATAATAATTATGTAAGTATATCCATGCCAAATTTCAACGTTCTAGATACTATCAATAGTTTCTGAGCTAAGCCACGGACAGACGGACGGCCAGACGGACGAATATAGCGAAACTATAAGGGTTCCTTGACGATTGCAGAACCTTAAAAAGGACTTAACTAATAAAAATAGTGTTACTATGTGTATTTACCTATGTTTATGCAAACAAATAATTCTGATTCTCATTCACTAATCGTATATTTCCTTGACACTTATGAGAAAAAAATCTGTATAGTAATTTATGTAAGTACGACCAGTGCCCAGTGGTTACGGGTCCGACTTGCGAATAATAATTATGTAAGTATATCCATGCCAAATTTCAACGTTCTAGATACTACCAATAGTTTCTGAGCTAAGCCACGGACAGACGGACGGCCAGACGGACGAATATAGCGAAATTATAAGGGTTCCTTGTCGATTGCAGAACCTTAAAAAGGACTTAACTAATAAAAATAGTGTTACTATGTGTATTTACCTATGTTTATGCAAACAAATAATTCTGATTCTCATTCACTAATCGTATATTTCCTTGACACTTATGACAAAAAAAAAACTGTACCTATAGTAATTTATGTAGGTACGACCAGTGCTGGCCCAGTGGGTACGGGTCTGACTTGAAAATTGCAGGTCTTGGGGTCAAATCCAGCCCCCACAATGCTTTGTGTAATTTATATCATCACCATTGCTTTCAAATCGGTGAGGAAACCGCCTTTTTTTTCTGTGGTAAAATGATCAAATGACTGTTCCCGCTCTGAGTGGAGCTGAAGGGAGTGTACTACTGACTAAAAATTCTCCCGGTTCCTTCAACTGTCTCTACTCAACGTTCCGAGGCCACGGTATCTCGTAAGAACATTCTCGCAACCCTGGTAATTCCTGCATAGGACCAAAGGTTCTAAAACACGACATCCAACAACCCTCTTTCATAGACGGGACACCTGTGACCCAAGATCGTAATAGGTTGTATTATTAAATACTATATGTATTTTTAATTTGAATCCAAAAACCTATATCAGAATTCGTGAGCCCTGTATCGTAGGTATATTTTAGTTATTAATAATTCTAAAGTTTACAGTTCCAATAATATCAACTTATTCACTAGAAATAGAACCGCTTCACCCAGTCTATTTAATGTAGTTAGGTACTCCATAATTACTCTGGAGGAGTCCTCTTTAATCGGGATCTTTAATAAATGTTATTTCATCTTGCGCAATGAAAGGCTTTGTTCGTGACAGAAATACATGCTGCTAGTTCTTGAGAGTAGGTTTGATTTAATTCAACAAATTAAAGTTTACATGGATACCTTAATATATTGAGATTCATCCGTGCCTCGGAAAGCAGTTTAAAATGTTGTTCCCGGCTGTCATTTAGACATCTTTGACAGTTGTCAATTTGTCATTACGACATATTTGACAGTTGTCATTAAGAAATCTTTGACAGTTGTCATTAAGACATATTTGACAGTTGTCATTAAGAAATCTTTGACAGTTGTCATTAAGACATATTTGACAGTTGTCATTAAGAAATCTTTGACAGTTGTCATTTATTTATGTATTTACACTTTATGCACATAGGTACAAAGGCGGACTTAATGCCGTAGGCATTCTCTACCAGTCATTAAGACATATTTGACAGTTGTTATTTAGACATCTTTGACAGTTGTCATTTATTTATTTATTTACACTTTATGCACATAGGTACAAAGGCGGACTTAATGCCGTAGGCATTCTCTACGAGTCATTAAGACATATTTGACAGTTGTCATTAAGAAATCTTTGACAGTTGTCATTAAGACATATTTGACAATTGTCATTTAGACATCTTTGACAGTTGTTATGGGTAGTCAGAAGTCAGAATCTGACACCAGTTTTGCGAACCAGTGCATCAGCTGCATCCGGATAGACTGGAAGTCGACCATAGTTGCCCAACATTGAAAAAAGGCTGAGTAGATGATGTAGATATAAGAGGTTTTTCAAGAGTAGTAGGAGTAGTCACTCTATAACGTTCTCTGATGGGACGCAGTTCTTCTCTCTAGGTAATAACGTGGTGGGGTCAACAGTTTAACATGCTTTCCGAGGTACGGCAGATCTCGATGTGCTAAGATAGTCACCCATCCAACGACTGACCTCGGCCAGTGGTGCTCAACCTTGAAGGTCGACCCGTGCGCCTGTTATTGTTTGGCCTCGAGCCCCTCCAGTATGACCTACCAAAATATGGAGTCAAATCAAATTTCCTCCGCTTCGCTGTATAAGAAGTGAAGGAAATGTGATATGTCATATCACATATACACATACGAGTATATGTGTGAATAGTAAGGAAATGTGATATTAAGGCCGTGCACGCACTGCCTTGCGGTGGCCGCAATTGCGGTAGTTCTACCGCACCGGTAGAATGACCGGGGCCACCGGTGACTCTACCGCACGCGTTTATTCCACCTCAGTGCGCGCACTTCTATGACACTCCATACTTCACAGATTTTGCGTTTCCAAAACGCAACGCAGTGCGCGCACGGCCTTATGTTACTTCATTTGTTTTTCTGATCTTCTTATCCATGTAAGTTTGCTAGTGAAGAACGAACAAATCTTTTTTCGTCCAGCTAAGGATTAAGACCAGAATCTCCACTATCTGCTAATTATCATTCTAAGTAAATTCGGGCCCTTTATCCTTAGAACTTAAATCGGGATATTAAGCATGTGTTTTTCGGCACTGTTGTAAGTGCCATGATCATGGATGAACTGAAATTATTTCGTAAAGTTATTAGTGGATGTTTTTGACCAGACAAAAACCCTCTGTTCCCGACATACAAAAGTCACCGTGTCCACTCACAAACATTTTTAAAATTTTTACAGAATTGAAACAATAAATACACATGGTAAATATCTCTTTTTAGTTCTAATAATACTGTCAGTTAAAAAACTTATTCGGCCATATTGCTCTAAGACAGCAGGATAACCTTGACGAGTTGATTGTTGTTGGCATGGTAGATGGAAGGAAGTCCAGAGGCCGATCACTAGCTCACTCCATAAAGGAAGTCAGGGCTGAATCTGGCGGCTGTCTTCAGGCAAGCTGACGACAGGGTTGTGAGGTATCATTTTTAGGATTCCTTACCCACATAGTAAAAACGGAACTCTATTACTAAGGCTCCGCTGTCTGTCACCAGGTTGTATCTCATGAACCGTGATAGCTAGACAGTTGAAATTTTCACAAATGATGAATTTCTGTTGCCGCTATAAGAACAAATACAAAAAACAGAATCAAATAAATATGTAACGGGACAGGGACAGGGAACAGAATAAAATAAATTTACAAAAAACACGTTTGTTGTATGGGACATCCCATACAACAAACGTGATTTTTTTGTCGTTTTTTATAGATAATGGTACGGAACCATTCGTGCGTGAGTCCGACTCGCACTTGTTTTTATTACTCACTAGCAGTCGCGCGGGGATTCAATCCCGTGGAATTTATCACGATAAAAACATAACCTTCTTTTGCAGTCGGGTAAAATTATAGCCTATATACTTCCTCAAGCTTCAAGCTACTTCCATGCCAAATTTCACCTAAATTCACCCAGTACTTTCGAAGATGAACAAACAAAGAAACATTTTCGCTTTAAAATATTAGTACAGTTAGATGGGCCCGCTCTTGACTTCGATCTCGCCTGATGGTAAGCGATAGATGAGGTCTACGATGGGACGAGCGAACCCAGAAGATGCCTGTTCACACATGTTTTAATCCCTCGCACGTCTAGTCACCCGCCTGTCGAAACGCCCCGAGTGAGACAAAAAAAAAGAGACTGTACCGTTGGCACTTGAGGGGTTAAAAGTAGTTTCAGCTACTACTGCATCTACTAAGGCTTTCCAAGAGTGGCACGATGGAAGAAGTTTTATTTTATTGTTGTTAGGCTTGCGTTCGACCACCATCTCACCTGATGTAAATCGATGTTGTAGTCGAAGATGAAGCATGCTAGCCTAGAAGTAATCTATTCACTCTTGACTTAAAGACTCTCAGTTAGCGACGAAGAAGAGATTTTTCTAGCACTTTTTTTTTAAAAGAGAATTAGCAATGTAATCTTGTCAACCCCTCCAACTAAGATAAATATGCTTGTGTCTGGAGTGGGTTCACAGTTTTGCATCATTGTACCCACGTCTTACGTACAGGCTTGAATAAATAAAGGAACTTCAATATATTTTCAGTGTAGGTACATGGACAAAGTTTTACTTTTAGCGTGTACAATTTACCAAGACTATGTCAAACTAAATCAAAACCTGAATAACTAAAGTTATTAAATAATTTACAAGAGCAAGCTGCTTCGTAGGTCGTTACGTATTTTAAAGTTGTAAGGGCCGTTTTTTACAAAGAAAGTAACTAGTCAATTTTAAAATATTACGGTTTCAACTTTGGCGAAAGTGACTGTCATTCTACTGTGTTATGTGCTATTCTACAGGAGGAAAATCATCAAATCACTCCCGCTCTGAGTGGAACAGAAAAGAGTGTGAGACTCCTATTGACTAAAAATAGGGCTGCCATCACCAAACTTGTCGGCCCCAGACAAAGACTTATAAACCCCGGACATTTGGGTAAAATCACAGTTTTTCCCCGGACACCGTAGAACAATACATTTTTGAACTTGAAACTAAAAACAACGATGTTTAATTATGGTTTTTATTTACTGATAAAGTGATAACATTGTAGAGCTTTAGAACTTTTTTAATAACAGTCTCTTCCTTTTCATTTAATCAACGTAACATAAACAATGAGATGAAATACCATAGAAAAATAATAATAAAGATCGTGCTTTTTGGTACCCGTAAGACCAATGTGTGTCCGGGTTTTACCTGGACGCTTATTGGGAAAATCCCCCGGACGCCCCCGGACGCTCTCCAAACTAGGACAAATCCGGGAAAACCGGGACAGATGGCAGTCCTAATTAAAAAGTTGGTCTAGTGGTCAGTGGCCCTGACCGCTATGCGCAAGGTCGTGGGTTCAATTCCCACCCAGGACAAATCTTTGTGTGATGAGCACGATCATTTGTTCTTTGTCTGGGTGTAATTATTTATCTATAATATGTATGTATTTAGAAATATATATGTATGTTTATCAGTTGTCTAGTACTCATAGCACAAGCTCTGCTTAGTTTGGGACTAGATGCCGTTGTGTGAAAGTCGTGGAATATTATTATTATTATATTATTATTATCCTTCAATTGCCTTGCGTTCCTGGGCTATAGTATCTCGTTAGACGTGCTATTGTAGAGCAATAGGTCTCGGGTTCAATTCCCGAGTCGGACAAAAAGTCATATTGGGTTTTTGTATCAAAAAATTCTCAGTAGTGGCCCGGAGAAGAAGTTCTTTTTTTATTTTTTATTTATTTATTTCTCTCAGAAAGGTACAGCATAAGTTTACAGAATATAAGTTACAACAAGATATAGACCTTAGTGAGAGCTGGAGTCTGTACTGGGTTCGGGACCTGTATTACAGATCTCCAGGCTCACACCATTTAAAATTGTGAATTAATTACATTGGGGTACAATAAGTATAAACATTTATAAGAGCTCCAAGTTGGCGGTGTGATACCTCTATGTCTCGGTAAGAACTTTAAGCCATTTATCCTGCGCTTGAACTATCTATATGGTCGTATCGGAATGCCGTCCCATTGGACTATGACAGTAAATAATAATAAATTCATTTATTAAGGTAAATTACACCCATTGCCATTAATCAAATTACAAATACGATTAAAATCAAAACAAAAATAACATAATATAAAATGAAATAAAGCCATAATAAACACAAAATTAAAATAAAATACATAAAAAAATACAATATTAACATAAAAATCCCTACAGATATTATAAATTATAACCTTCTACCCGGCTTGGTACAGCGACATGTCTGCTCGAACTATGCCGGAGGTAAGGGCAGTCCAACCTTTCCCCGATCATCGTTAGAACGGTGTTGGAGCTGGCCCGCACTCGCCCGCACCAAGGACGCGGCACGCATACGCATAGTCGCGTGAAAACAGTCAGTGTACGCTTTTGCGAACATACCCGAGGCGCTACAGTATCGGGGCAGCCCCATCACCGCCCTGAAAGCGTTATTATACTGGACGCGGATGGCGTTATAAGCTCTAGCAGAATAATGCGCCCACAGGCTGCATGAGTAGAGCGACGTACAGTATGCTCTAAATAGTGTATCTTTACCTCTCTAGAGCCATATTCGCTCTAACAGACAACGCCATCCGCTCCCGTTCTATGTCTGCATAATCCTTGAGGTCAACAGTTAAAAGATGCCCAAGGTATTTAAATTGTTTTTAAATGATCACCATTGAGTCTAACTGTAAGTCGCAGGGGCACTTTGCTCTGACGATCAGATCTAAAGGAACAGAGTGCTCCTGTGCCTGCACATACTTGTGCACTATAATATCTCCTAAGCAGATGGCTAATCTTCACTGAGATTGGCCACCCTGTCTGAAATTGGTCAGTAAGACTGTTATTATTATCTCGTTATAACAGTCCCGCAACCCCGGCGGCGTGATATTCTGCGCTTTATTCACTAACAACATGGTACAACTAAATCTGGTGTAATACGGGCTAGTTAGTAGGCCTCAGACACGAAGGGCAAATGACGGAACACGAATGACTGACACACCCTCCCGCTTCGCCCAAATCGGTAGACAGTCATTGGATGATTTCTCTTCTCATCCTTAAAAAATTTGGCCAAGTGCAAGTCAGACTCGCCCATGAAGGGTGGTTCCGTAGTAACTACAATAATATAATATAGTATGTATATTTATTTGACAATAAAACCTTCCAAATTTCTTAAAACTAGCTTATTTACATTTTTTACAACTACGCCCAATAACTTTGTTTTTCATAGTGTTTGTTTGAATTACAAAGTTATATTTGCGAATATATGCTGTATCTCAAAAACCCCCGACCCGATCTCGTTCAAACCAATTTTGGTTGAAAGTTTACATTACGATCTACAGATATAAATATATATATATATTAGATTTTTTCTCCATTATTATAGAAATTAGAGGGGGGGGACACACATTTTACCACTTTGGAAGTGTATATCTTTTAAACGATTAACCTTATGAAAATGTGGTCTTACAAACCTCAATGTTATTTTTGTCCTGTAATGTTACCTGTCTATAAATACCACACACGCATAGATTTCATGAAAAAAATATTTTCGGTTTTAGTTCCATGTATGGGAAGCTCCCCTTTATTTTTATTTTTTTTAATTAAAATCGGAAAGCGGTTCGATTCGTCTACCTACCAAGTTTCACATGTATAGTCCTAATAGTTTCGGAATAAAATGGCTGTGGCAGACAGACAGACGGACAGACATGACGAAACTATAAGGGTTCCGTTTTTTGCCATTCGGCTACGGAACCCTAAAAGGCGGTAGACTATGGAAAGTTAAATAAGACATCTTAAATTTTCCAAGACATTCTTAATAAAGGACATGTTCCTTTGTTCTTCGTGCAGTACATTTTCATTTTATACTCCAATGTCAGGTGTTCTAGGTCAACACTGTTAGTTTTATAAAGTGCACAATACCTTGAGAAGGTAATTTACTGGTCGTTGTTACCTCAAGGCAAGGCTAAGGTCTGCGGAATAAGTTTCTCCAAAGCCAAAACGTGGTAACTCAAATAGTTTGTGTTATATATTTGTGGTAATAGTCTTTAGTGAGTTTTGAGATGGAAATCATTTTTATTTTATAAAGAGAACTAGCAATGTGGTAGAATTCACATGAATAGCAATCTTGAACTAAGCTAAATATGCTTGTGTCTAGAGTGGGTTCACGGCAATTGTGTAATGGGTCGGGTTCGAACATAAATCCGACACCTTAGCTATTTGGCTATTGATGTTTCATCGGCATAATAATAATAAATCTTTATTCACATTTCATACATTGTTTTCATATATTAAAAAATTGAGGCGGTCCCAGTAAGATACGCGAGTGTTGGGACTGTCTCGCATCTTCACGTAATAGTGTATCTAGGTTAACAATGGTGAGACCAATATAAGTATGCTAGTAAATAATTAAATTAAAAAAATAAACAAAAGAAAAGACATAAGATAATAGATGGAATTTAAATAAGTAGCTCAGTAGGACTTTTATGTGGCATCTAAACATAATTGTAACATAAAAATAATAACATTGTGGTCTTTTTAACCCAAAGTTTGACTGGTAGAGAATGCCTTGTTGCATTAAGTCCACCTATGTACCTACCACTATTGTACATAAAGTTTAAATAAATAAATAAATATTAAAAACCCTGAATCAAGAGATAAAAATCTTATAAAGTTTTGTCCTTCCACAACAATATTACAAGCCGATATTCATTTACAGATCTAGAACTATTACTTTAGGAGCAAAATGTTAACAGCTGTACGGGCCGCTTTTCGAGGTTACGCAACCCTTTCCGAGGTTGGCCTGCGGATGGTGACCATATAAAATATCGCTATTCCTCTGCTGTTATTTGTTTATCTTTGACAGTCGTTAAGGGTAGCCAGAAGTTAGAACCACTCGTCTTGCCAAAGGGTATCATATGTTACCCAGTTACTGGGTTGTGGAGGTCAGATAGGCAGTTGCTCTATGTCACTACATAACTCTAGTACTCAGCTGCTTAGACTGGAAGCTGATCTTGACTAAGTTGTAAAAAGGCTATGCAAAAAAAATTTAGTGTAGGTAAGTATGGGTAGATATTATTTGGGTTTCCTTTGTTTACGTGCCCATCTAATGCAGATTTATTTATTTATTTAAACTTTGTGTACAATAGTGTAACATGGCCGGACTTAATTATTATTATTTATTTCAGAAAAAAAAACATACAAAGTTTGTTAGTTAAACACCTTACATTTTATGTTAGTAATAAAAAATTAAAATAATGAACTAATTAAAAATTAATGCAGCAAGGAAAAATTTAATGAAAAAAAAAAAAATTTGTGAGATACCACTTTTTGCTTCCGAGAGTACAATATGTGATCTCTGGTTCTCAAGTTATTGGATTTGTGGCAATTTGAAGTAAAAGGATGGTTGAACTTGACCTTGAAGAGGGCCTCGAGAGCTCAAGGTTAATGACAATTGAACTTGGCAGTAGAATATAGCTTTATCCTGCGACTTTGTGACAAAGGAACCGTTTATCTATATTAGAATATATTATTTGTCTATCTACAACATGTATTGTAATTAATGCGCACCCCAATTAAAATATTGTATAATTAGTTGTGATCGAGAGGTCGCGGCTTCGATCCCATCCATTACACTTTAGCCGTGAACACACTAAAAATAATTTAAAAATATAGAAAAATATAAAAAAAAAATATATAAGGTTGGGGAAAAAGTCTTTTCGCATTATAGTTTGTATGAACTTGTAATAAAATCTCTTTGGCTATACTATTTGTATCTGGCTGGTTTTGATATCATTGAAAGTTTAAATTTTAAAGAACATAATTCCAAATTCAAATTAGGAAAATGTGTGATTATCATTTGTTTTTCGTACTGTCAAGATGAGTGAATCTAATGAAGAAAATCGATACATTTTAAAATTTTACTACAAAAAAGGTAAAAATACAACGCAAGCCGCGAAAAAATATTGCGATGTTTATGGACCTAGTGCAGTGTCTGTGAGAGTAGCACAAATTTGGTTTAAGCGTTTTCAATCCGGAAATTTTGATGTCAAAGATGCACGTCGCTCTGGTCGCCCTATTACGGATAAAATGGATGCCATTTTTGAAAAAGTGGAGCAGGATCGGCATATCAGTAGTTACGACGTAGCTGAAGAACTGGGAATTGACCACAAAACAGTTTTGGCACATTTGAAAAAAACTGGGTACAAAAAAAAGCTCGATATTTGGGTACCTCACGAGCTCACTGAAAGAAACCTAATGAACCGTGTACTCATTTGTGATTCTTTATTACGACGTAATGAAACCGAACCATTTTTGAAGAAGCTGATAACTGGTGATGAAAAGTGGATCATGTACGACAAGAACGTGCGAAAAAGGTCGTGGTCAAAGGCCGGTCAGGCTTAACAGACTGTGGCTAAACCCGGGTTAACTCGCAACAAGGTGATGCTATGTGTGTGGTGGGATTGGAAGGGCATTATTCATTATGAGCTGTTACCACCAGGCAGGACCATCGATTCTGAACTCTACTGCGAACAACTGATGAGATTAAAGCAAGAAGTTGAGAGAAAGCGGCCGGAATTAATCAACAGAAGTGGTGTGGTTTTTCATCATGATAACGCTAGACCTCACACATCTTTAGCCACTCAGCAAAAATTAAGAGAGTTTGGCTGGGAGGTGTTAAAGCATCCACCGTATAGTCCTGACCTTGCACCTTCAGATTTCCACCTGTTTCGGTCTCTTCAGAATTCTTTAGGCAGTGTCAGGTTAATATCACGAGAGGACTGCGAAAACCACTTGTCGCGGTATTTTGATCAGAAATCCCAAAATTTCTATACCAATGGGATCATGTCCCTACTTACAAGATGGCAAAAAGTTATCGAACAAAATGGTACCTACATACTTTAGTTAAATGTAAATAAACTATATTAAAAAATGTTTCGAATTTTCTTAAAAAATGCGAAGAAACTTTTTCCCCAACCTATTATCTATACTAATATTATAAAGAGGAAACCTTTGTATTTTTGTATGTTTGTATTGAATAGGCTCAAAAACTACTGGAGCGATTTCAAAATTTCTTTTACCATTACTTAGAAGGATTCTTCCGAATGCGTATAGGCTATATTTTATCCCGGAAAATAGATAGGAATTTTCGTGGTAGTGAAAATTGTGGAGTAAGGCGTCGAAAAAACTGCCGTACGTTAACGATTCTCGTGAACGCTGCCTATATTTAATATAAACATTGCACCCGTGCGAAGCCGGGGCGGGTCGCTAGTTTAAAAATAAAAATAAAAAAAAATATTTTGACTTCGATTTTATTTTATGGTATTTAATTAAATATTATTATTGCACTGTAGGAATCTATTGTAATTAAGATTATTAATTTACACTGTAATGATCTAAAGTGGATTGAATTAAATGATATTTGAATTCTGAATTATTATTAATCATTCTTAATTTCCCAAAACATATATTATTAACGACTTGTACGGATAAAACGCTAAGTACTAAAAACTAAAATAAAAAGTGACGCTAATAGGATGCACTTTGCAAATATCCTGCAGCGGGTGGGTAGTGATAAAAAAGTATGCAAACCGGAAATAAAAGCAGCACATCCGGATCCACGGGAAGAGAGCCGCGCCACAGCTTTGCAGCAAAGCTTTGTGTTTTAAAAATAGTATTATCTTCCTAATTTCATAATTATTCGTTTAATTTTTTATCGAGCAAAAAATTTGTTTATTTTTTAAATTAGTTTATTTGAACTTGGCTGAAAATTATATCATACAAATAATAGTATAAACTAACAATTTAATACTACTAATGTTTGGTCTATATAGTGTTAGCTTATTTCTGGGAGCCTTAGTTATTTAATCGACTAAAACCTATGTAACTCATTTGACAGCTCGTATAACTTGTCAATCGGTCATGACGTTTGTTGTGATTTGCTAGGATAGAAGACTAATGGTCGGCCTTCTTGCTCGAGACAGCGAATAGTAAACACGCCTGCAAAGCCACCTTTGTTCAGTGCTATAGACCTATAATTTAAATTAGCAGTGTAAGTACAGGACTTATGATTATAAACTTATTTAAGTGATATATCTGGATATTATTCTCAAACATTATGGAAAAGGCATGAAATATATTTATGTTGTAATGATGTTTTTGGTTTTCTATTGCGAACCCCTTTACTTCTGGACTGAGGCTTACAATAGTTACCTCTTTGTCTCCACCACATTACAATATACAAAAACATTACGGAAAGCGAACAGAAATTATCAATAGGTAAAATAATGCATTACATTCATTTGTGAACTTAGATAGGTGAATAATTAAAGTGAAGCGTCAATCGCCTAATGGGTAAGGTGTCGGAATAGTGATCGAGAGGTCACAGGTTCGAACCCTACCCATTACACTATTGTCGTGAACCCACTCCAGACACAAGCATTCTACTCACATTGCTAGTAATCTTAAAAAAAAAATGTTATAAGTTTATATATTTTATTTGAAACTGTTGTTCCGTCACTTGTCCCTTGAGATTCATTGGAAGACCAGTGTTAGACCGTATTATCAGTCTGGCATTCATGCTGAAATGAACCTTGTTGGCGCAGCCGTGAAGCTTATACTTACTGTCTTTTATACCCGACTGTAAAGGAAGGGTTAATTTTTTCGCGAGTATCTTGAATGTTTGTAATATTCTTTATTACCTCATATCTCCAGAACCACTGAACGGGTCTATATAATTGAGGTATTGTTAGATTCGTCTTAGCAGTCCAAATGTTCTTGGATAGTAGATAGGATGATGTTAAAAAAAATCAAACATGGCGGCTGTGCGACGCCGTTGAACTAAGCGAATACAATTTTTTTTTTCATCGAACTCTACAATATGCGTATCAAAAGTGGCAGGCAGGCGGGACATTTAAAATAAATATATATATTATGTTCCTGTCTGCTTGTCACTTTTAAAAACAAAAATGTGCTTGTTTTCTTGCATTTCAGTTGAGCAGTCGAGTTTTTTTAGATTTTGAAATAACTTTATTGTTTTACATTATTTATTTGTATTTTTGTGTGTGTCTGATTAACTAACGCCAAATAAATGATTTTCTTTCTTTTTTATTCTTGCATAAGAATAAAGAGTGGGCAGTGACTTGATTACTTATTTATTTAGGATCGTCAATAATAAATATGTATAATAATTGTACCCTTATTACGTACAACCAAAACATGTGTAATAAAAATATGAAAATCTTTCGACTTAATGATTTTCGTCAAAGTAGGTCGGAGGATCGGTGACCATCGTTTTTGCGACATAAACGGCCGTGTTTTTTTCTGACGTTAAAACGACAATAAAAACAACAACTGATGTAGGTAAGTACTAGTAGAATTATAATTCAAAAGTCTTCTGCAAGCTTCTTCTGAGGTTAGATTCTCTTGTCAATGGTTGAGATATCTCTTGGCGAGTAGTGCCCTGCTCCGAGGGATATTGCACTCAGAAATAGTGTGCACTCGGTCACTCCTCACGTAGGCGGGGTCTGCCGCTAGCTCCCGGAGGGCTGTGAGGGCCATGCTCTTGTCGAAGGGAGATTCTGGGCCTTCGCAAATGCGGGACAGCCAGCGGGCTTCGACGCAGCTGTAACAGAATAAAAACTCTTTAACAATAAAAACTTTTTACCAAAAAATTAAACCGACTCCCAAAAAACACTGCAAAGTGAAAAATAACTTTAATTTTGGAAGTCGGTGCCAAAAACGAAAATACAAAACTAAAGACACCGACTACCGAGTCAATTTAATTTTTTTGGTAAAAACTTTTTGTTTCACTATTTTTAGTTGGTCGATTTTTAATTTACCTAGTTACAAAAGCCTGAATGTCAACTACTTATAATCATTTACAAACATCTAGATCTATTTATATATTGAGTAGTTCCAGTGGCCATGTCTGGTCTTCATCATCAGGTCCACTTCACAAATGTTGCTTTTCGAATGCACACGAGTTACTATAAAAAATACTCAAATCACTATAGGTGTGCCTATATTTGAAGAGTTCCCTCGATTTCTCCAGGATCCCATCATCAGATCCTGACTTGGTGACAATGAGACCAACTTCGATGTTATACCCTTTCAAACAAAAAAAGAAGTTTCCATCGGTGATCCTGATCATACATAAATAAAAGAATATATACTCGTCGACTTGATTTCCTCCTCCGTTTTTTTTCGTCGTATGAAAAATTTAACCTTCATAACATGCAATTACACACTGCACTTAAAAGCGAAAGATAATCATTGGATGTCTAATTTCGTTTATAATAAGGACTCGGTACCTACTCGCTTGGTAGACAGTGGTCGGTGCCAAATGAATAGGTTTAATCATCTTGTGCATGCCCCGGAATGTTGGGAATTAATGTCATAGGTACGTAGTCTGAAATTATTCATAGGCTTGGAACCGAATTCTATCAAGTGAGTAGGTAGGCCTTATTATTTATGAACGAAATTAGAAAGCTAATATTTATTTTTCTATTATTTGTTCTAAGTTCGTCGAAACTTTTTTTTTTTTAGTTTTGTTTTTATGTATGTTTCCCGTTTACGCGAAGATGGCTGAACCGATTTGGAAATTTTTCTGTGTTTGAAAGGGTATAAAAAAAAAACTTTAAACGAAAATAACTTTAATTTCGGTAGTCGATGTTTTTGGTTTTTTGACACCGACTTCTCAAACTATTTTGAAATGGAAGTCGGTTTTATTATTGGTAAAAAAGTTATTTTCGATAGAAGCGGATTTGACCTAGCCACTGACACAGTAGAAAAATGAGATTACTTACGCGGGACATGGATCAGCGGGTACTAATTCGTTGATGGGTGTAGGTTTGAACACCTCCGGTTGTACTACCTGCACCGTGTACTTCTTCAGACGAGAGGTACCAGTCGTCTTGTCACTCTTCTTGATGCAATGCTCCTGATAGCAAACATAATGTCTCAGGGTTTGGAGATCATGAAATAATAGTCGCATGGTTAAGCAACGCTTGTCGAGGTTTATCCATTGATGGGTAACCGTGCCTCTTGCCGTTGGTCTCTGCTGTCATTTGTATAATCTTTGATTGGCGTTACAGGTAATCAGAAGCCAGAAAAACTTGTAATGGTCTTGCCAAGGGGTATGGTCACTCAGTTACTGGGTTGTGGAAGTCAGTAGGCAGTCGCTCCATGTAAAACACTAGTACTTAGTGGCACCAGTTAGACTGAAAGCTGACCCCGACACAGGTGGGATAAAGGCTAAGAATAATCCGCGAGTTGACAACTTTGCAAAAATTGTTTGAAACGCTTCGAAACGCTTCACGTGTACTCGTAAAATAATATTTTATTTATCACTTAGCCTTTCAATTAAAATATAAGTATATTTTTAATTTATTAAAAAACTGTGGCCTAAATCGTGGCATCGGATGCTGTGTTGGAACTCACTAATTATGTTGTTAAGAACCTAGACAGTAAAAATAAAGTAATAGGTGTATTCTTGGATTTAGCGAAGGCATTTGACACGGTTTCTGTCCCTATACTGGTGAAAAAGCTCGAATATCTAGGTATCCGGGACCTGCAGTTAAAATTACTGAAGGATTACCTAACTGATAGAACACAGTGTGTACAAATTGATAATAACATTAGTGAAGAGATCCCAGTGACTTTTGGAGTTCCACAGGGAAGTATCCTGGGACCCACACTATTTCTAGTGTATATCAACGATCTTTGTCAAATGACAATTCCTAATGCAAAGATTGTCACCTTCGCAGATGACACGGCATTGCTTTTTAATGGTATCACATGGGATGAAGCTTTTTCAAATGCTCAAAGAGGGTTTAACATCGTTACTGGATGGCTAACAGAGAACATCTTAACGCTCAATGTTTCAAAAACCAATGTTATTACCTTCTCCAATAGGCCCAACGATAAGCCTAATCCATCGTTCCATGTTATCTCGCATTCATGTAATTGTCAGAATCATATAAACTGTTCCTGTCCTAAACTGTCAAGCACAGACTCAACTAAGTATCTTGGTGTAATTATAGATAGGAATATGAAATTTCACCAACATATTGATTTGGTCGCTGCTAGAGTGCGTAAATTGATGGTGATTTTCAAGGCCGTTAGACATGTTGCACAAATGGATGTTGTTAAGACCGTTTATTACGCGCTTTGTCAATCACAGCTAATTTACTGCATCACCTCGTGGGGAGGTGCTTGTAAAACTACTTTCCTTAAATTAGAAAGAGCACTGTTAAAAGTGAGTTCATTCCTACCGTTCTTCTATCCTACAAAAGAGTTATATGGTAAATGGGAGGTTCTAACCGTCCGTCAGCTCTTTATTTATTATACAGTTATTAAGCAACATTCTCTGATAATATATGAACCAGATAAATTAAAAAATCCACGACGTAATAACAGAGTCTGCACTTCAATTTTATTTAAAACTAGTCTAGCACATAGATTTTTTTGCTACCAAGGTTCTCATTTGTACAATACATTAAATAAAGTATTATGTATATATCCATTACCAAAATCAAAATGCAAATCTGTATTGATGGAGTGGTTACAAAAATTAGATTATAATCGTACTGAAAAGCTGCTTCAGTCATGCTAAACAACACATTCCAATATAGATACCAACAAACTCACTCTAGTACCCGCACACACATTACACGCTCGTACATGCACACACTCACACACACACACACACACACACAAACATGATAATCATTCTACTTTGTAATAATTTCACTCTACTCATATTCAAATTAGGCACTTAGTTTTAATTTCAGTTTCATAGTATTGTATGTTTAATTTTTTTTTCCTCGTACTTTGTATTTTCCAAATAATTCTACTGGAGCATGTTTAAATATAGTATTTAAATTAATGTTTTATTGTATACTTTGTTTTTTCCGTTGGGTGGGGACCTGGTGATCTGTAATTCAGGCATTTCTATGCCTAACACAGACACCAGCTCCTCACAAGTTGTAATATAAGATGTACATTTATGATGTCACTGTTGTTAGCTTGTAATTTGTGAGGAGAAATAAATAAATATATTATTATTATTATTATTATTATTATTGTGGTCACGTGACTACGTATGACGTCATCGTTCAAAAAACAACTTTCCCGGCATTTGGCACATAAATGTACTTTGGGTATTTTATGACATTTTTACTCTATTATGAACGTGAAAAATTATTATCAGTGCTGTGCAGTACCTTGTTGTGGGAATACTACTATAAAAACGCCCAGGAAACTATTTATTCATGTCCCTTTAAAAAAACAGATATTCGCAAGAAGTGGTTAGAACTTGCTCGAATTAATGCAAAAAATGTATCAGTCAAATCAAATATATTTTTTGTGAAGATCATTTCGATGTAAGTAAAAAATAAGATACAGCAAATGTAAAGTTAGCATTTTACTTACATAGATGTTTTAACATTTCTGTATTCAGAAAAACAAATGTTAGAGCTCGTGGCAAAATAGTTCGCCACCATAGCGTCTAGGGTTACCAGAACCGAAAAAAAAGTTTTCCTGAAAAACCCTTGTTTCGGCAATAATTTTCCTGACATTTTGGCAGAAACTTATATTATTTTACAAACTCGCGCGCGGCGCGTGGGAGTCTGAGTATGAGTGTTAGATGCCTTGTGGCGGGATGCGGGGCGCGGCGCGACTGAGCGAGTCAATTAGTAGTTCACTCTTGCAAACGATGCTAAGTTTACTAGTGTTGTGTGTATTTGTGTGGCAAGCATTTATTTTATAACGAAAAGGCTTACTTTTCTCTTTTTTTTTAATTCCTGAAAATTTCCAACTTTCCCTGTTTCCCTGACAGAGAGCTGAAATTCCGGACATGTCAGGAAAATTCCTGTCATCTGGTAACCCTAATAGCGTCTACTTTAGGCATGTTTGTACTGTCAGATTTTATAAATCCTTGTCCAACTTTAAATTTTCACATCACCAAAACAATATATTTTGTTCATTTTGTTTTACGCACCAACCAAAGATAACCTGTCAGCTGTCAAAATATGAAAATATTGAACGATGACGTTACGTTTTCTGATTGGTGTTTCTAATCACGTGACTCACATATAAAAAATCTCATTTTTCTCAAGGGAAAATAAAATAAATTAATAATAATCTTTTCTTCATTTGTACTATTTTGTGCTTCATATCAATATATTTACATAATTAAATAGTTATGTTCAGTTTTTAAACATACTGCCAACTCGCGTATTCATACTAATTCTTATTGTGTTTGAATTATGATTACAATTAATTACAGCTAAAAGATTTTTTTTTATCGTTGATAGGCTTACGTTTGACCACCATCTGACCTGATGTTAAGCGATGTTGTGGTCGAAGATGGAGCACGCTTGCCTAAAGTAACCTATTCACTCTTGACTTAAAGACTCCCAGGTTATAGCGACCAGGAAACACAGACTCCTGGAAGGAATTCCCGTCCTTAGCTGTATGCACGATGGCTTATGATATGTAATATAATCCTACCAAGTGCACGCATAGTGATCGTGTAGCTCAACTCAGAACATTTGGAGCTCAACGATTCGATAAACAATACTAAAGTAGCGATATTTGAGGAAGACATACAAAGTAGTAGACGTATTCCTTATATTCCTTTATTTTCTCAGTGATAAGAAGAAGTGACAGCTTGAGCTGATAGACGGAGGGGTGTTTGTCGCCGAGAAGGTTCTGAAATGGCTCCAGACTGCAGTCTAATAACCTGTAAATATTGTAAAATATTATACCTGTGTTTTGATCAGCTTTGACTACATATTTATTTATTTATTTAAACTTTATGTACAATAGTGGTACATGAGCTGAATTAATGCAACAAGGCATTCTCTACCAGTCAAGCTTTGGGTTAAAAAGACCTCAATATGGTAGCTGTACCAGAAAAGAATATGACATGAATTAGGGAAACAATATACAAATAATGTATGTAATACTATAAATAATCTATCTATACTTATAATAAATCTGTAGAGAGGTCAATTCTGTACATGAAATATATTTCCAAAATAACTATCAGGGGGTGATTAGGGATCGATACTGATGCCAAAAAATGCAATCAGTAAAATTTTTGTCTGTCTGTCTGTATAACCGTTATAGAAACAAAAACTACTCGACGGATTTTAACGAAACTTGGTACAATTATTTTTCATACTCCTGAGCTGGTTATAGTATACTTTTCATCACGCTACAATCAATAGGAGCAGAGCAGTGAAGGGAAATGTTGGGAAAACGGGAGAAGTTACTCCATTTTTTAAGCTTCCGTCGCGTGTGCAACCTTAATGGTTAAAGCTACACAGAAATCATTTCATGACGGAAATTTTCTCCTTAAAATTATATAAAAAAATATCCCACGACAGCATATGTCTATCTTTTATGGTTGACTCACAATAACACGTGTAACTCCCGATAGCTTAGCAGTTCGAAGCTTTCTGATTATAGTATTTGTCTACTCTTACGTTTATAATACTCTCAGTCGCCCCTAATTGAAAAAGTTAATCCATAAAAAAGAATCATATAAATCGGTATAGAAACACCAAAGTTATACATGAAATACGCTAATAATAAGCCATCGCGCGTGATTACTGAATCATGCTATAAGGATTATTTTTGAGAATCGGTCGCCGCGCTCGATGCATCTCGCGACCGAATGTATAAAATTTTGTTCTATAGGTACTTTAACAATAATATTGTGCGGTTCCGTATTGCGATAGTTTTCAACAGTATTATAGATTGACATATTATATTTCCCTACTAAATTACGAAAGTTAATCTGTCTGTTACATCAAAATCACTGAACCGTGAGGAAGGACATAGGCTACTTTTTTTTTACGAAAAACGACGGAAACGCGGACGAAGTCGCGGGCAACAGCTATCTATACTAATAATATAAGGCTGAAGAGTTTGTTTGTTTGTTTGAACGCGATATTCTCAGGAACTACTCGTTCGAATTGAAAAATTATTGTTTAATTAAATAGTCAATTTATATTGAAAGGCTATAGGCTATATATCATTACTCTAAGGCCAATAGGAGCGGAGCGCCAATGAAGAATGCTTCAAAATCGGGGTTAAATTTAACGTTAGCCCAAAGTAACTATTCCACGCGGACGAAGTTGCGGGCAAAAGCTAGTATATAATAGTAATGAAGCTACAATAGCCTAATGGATAAGGTGTCGGCGTTGTGATCGAGAGGTCGCAGGTTCGAACCCCACCCATTTCACTATTGACGTGAACCCACTCCAGACACAAGCATATTTAGCTTAGTTGGAGGGGTTAACAAGATTGCTAGTAATGTGAATTCTTTCCACATTCCTAGAAATCTTAAAAATATATATATATAAATACTAGTAATAATACATATTATGTAAATAAATGGGTTTAATAATTTACAGCAATACAGTTATTTTCTGTGTTGTAAAATGATTACTCTATTTGATCCGTTAGTTAGATTTTCAAGAAACTTTGGGCACGTTAGTTTTGCCTTTTGAAATCTATAAAAAATGACAAAGATGAAGAAGTTTAATATAATAAAACGTCACGTGAAATTTCAACTCACTGCATCGTTTATAAAAATAGTTTTAGTTTGCTTATTTGCGGTTATAAGTATTGCAAAGTTATAGTTGCAGTTTTTAAAAATGTGCTTTGTCATTTATACAAACACTAGCTTGTGCCAGCGGCTTCGCCCGCGTGGGAAGTTTTTCCCGTGTAAATCCCGATCCCGTGGGAATTTCGCAAAATCCTTTCTTAGCGGATGCCTACGTCATAATATTTATAAAAAACATCATATATATAAAACAAAGTTATTTCCCAAATCTATTCTCACTACTACGAAACCCTTCATGGGCGACATAATTATTACAATTAGGCTCTTTTATCTTTTTCAACTGTTCATTATTTTGTAACCTTTAAAAACTAGTAATAGTAAATACACTAACCCCTATATCACCTCTGAAATAATTCGGCACACGTATCCATAGCCCATCAGTATATCTATTACGCAGCGACAATGTCGGGCTAATCCAATTAAATTGAACTGCATACGTCGGCCGCCACATTCAGTATAACTGGCTCCTCTAATGAACCGGTGTCATTGAATGTTGGCCTATGAGTTGATAGTAGGGTAGTATCCTACTAGGTAGGCGAGTAACGCAAAAATATGCTCCTTACCGATTTCGGCCATGATGGTGGCCAATCTCAGTGGAGATTAGCCATCTGCTTAGGAGCTATTATAGTGTACAAGTACAGCAGGTACAGAAGCACTCTGTTCAGCGTTGCCAGATGTACGAGAAATCTCGTAACTTTACGAGATTTAGCAGTCTCTGTACGAGAAACGAGAAAATAAAAATCTCGTACAGTCTTTTACGAGAATTTTAACAATGTTGTTAATATAAACCAAAAACATTTAAAGAAAAGCATGTATGTCCATGTCACAAACTCGACTAAGCACATCACTAGATTCATTACCTCATCACTAAATGTATCTTTAGTCGTTGACCGGGAAAACCCCGCTAGATGTATAACACTACACATGTGTACTAGTAGCAAGTACCTACAAAACTTATTACTTAAGTAAATAATTTGTTTTATTTTTTGAAGATTTTGGTAAAATAATTAAAAAAATATGAATCAACTAGAGTAAAGTTTTTTCATTTGGCGATCCCAAACTTAAGGAATATTCCTACGCCAGGCTAGCTAGTTATAGTACATAGTGTACCTAAATTAAGGTCTGAGATTTAAAAAATGTATACTTTTACGAGATTTTGTATTGAAAGTACGAGATATTTGACAGCCCTAGTACGAGAAAAAAAAATCGGCTTCTGGCAACCCTGTCTCTGTTCCTTTACTCTCATTGTCTGATGGGAATGGGACGGCAACCCGACACGACCGGAGACAGATCAAACTCCTGGAGAAATTTCTAACAGAAAAACCTTTGTTTTCTCTCAACATGGTTGACTGGTAGAGAATGCCTACGGCATTAAGTCCGCCTTTGTACCTATGTGCATAAAGTGTAAATAAATAAATAAACAAGATTTTTTTTTTTTAATAGGTTTGACCACCATCTCACCTGATGGTAAGTGATAATGTGGTTGAAGATGGAGCACGCTTACCTAAATAATATTGTTTTGTATTTATATATTTGTATATGGATTTGTATATACAGGGTTAATTGTACACAAAAATATTTTTATTTTAGTATGAAAATCTGGTGAACTAAAATATGACGAATTTTTAAAAGTCATAGAACAAAAGTTGTTGATTATGATGTTAGTAACATAGTCCTGAGAGGTTAATGGTGTTTTACAATTAACCCTGTATATTATTTTCTGTATGAGTATATTTATGTGGTACACTAATTTAGCCCTTCCCACTTTGATTAAAGTTTTGAAAGTCCTTCCAAAGGTTGTCTGGACAATATCGCTTTTAGCGATAAGACCGCCACTGTAACAGGTTAATTAAGAAATTATATTGAATAGGTTTGTTTAAATTTTGGTGTACAATAAAGTATAGTCTATCTATCTATCTATCTCATAGCACTTTTTGTCTGAACTGAGAATCGAACCCGAGACCTTATGCTCACCTGAGGGAACGTTATAGGGTAATTATGTTATACTACGTCACATACATCATGATCTGCTAATCCTATTCCTAACTATGTCAAGATCGGGTTTCATTCTAACTGTATGCAGCTAATGCGAATGCGTATCTTTTCTCTTCAACCCAGTACGTTGATGACCCGATATCTCTTGGCAAGACTAGTGTCAAATATTTACAAATGATAGCCGGGACAGCTTAACCCCTTACAACGTGTAATTTAAAGGGTATATACATACCAAGTGCATGACTTCTTTGGATGGTAACAAACGATATGGCAAGGGTTTTGTAATCCCAAGTCTACGTGTGTAGAACTTATTACAAATTCCAATACACTGATACCAGAGACCGAATTTTTCAAATTAAGAAGAACCGTGTTATTGGCAAGTGACGCGGAAAGTTATTGACCCTCGTAGTGCTGTGACACGTTTGTTATGATTGGTATTCAAGAAATATATGAAACCAATAGTTTGGTATCAATTCTTTGAGTCGGTTATTTTGTGCTGAAACTGTGCATAGAGACTCCATACCAGATGTTGTCTTCAGCCCTTTTGGATAGATATGGGGTTTCCGTTACACGTTGCATAAGGCCGAGGAAACTAAAGGTGATAAAAATGTATACCAAACGAAAAGTGAAAAGTAATACTTGTATGATGAAAATAATTTTTTGTTTTATTTTTTTGGAAAATCAACGGGACATTTTTTTTTAAATGTGGTGGCATTATAGATGCCACAGCCCGTTAATAAAACGCCATTTTAAATTATACTCTATTTTATTGATTAAATACATTTAAAGACTAGGTACCTTAAAAAGGGTTAACGTGTTTTCTTAGCTACGAAGGAGTTTCGATATGTTTAAATCATCCATCCATGGATGGACCTAGCGGTAATTCTTGAGCTCTTCGTATTTAAAATCTATTATTTTTTTTCTATTTTGTATAAAGAGAACTATCAATGTGGGTATATTTTATTTTATTTTATTGGGACATAAAACAGTTACATGTTATAATTTTGGTAAATATCAAACTAGTGTAATAGAGGTAAACATGTAACCCACACCAATGTCCGCGGAATAATCTATCATCATCAGGCATCTGAAGGCGATTTTGGTTAGTTAAATTAAGTAGTAATATTTCACATTACTAGCGATCTTGTTAACCCTTTCAACTAAGCTACGCTTGTGTCTGGCGTGGGTTCACAACAATTGTGTAATGGGTAGGGTTCGAATCCGTGACATCTTCATCAAAAGTCCAACATCTTAGCCATTAACCTATTTACGCTTCGCTTTGTAATAAAGGACGTCAAGAGGTTCCTTATTAACAACAAATACGTAAGATTAATACCAGTACATTCTATAAAATCCCGTTACAAAATCGGTTCTGCATCCTGATACAATGGCGTCCTACATTCTAAGCGATCGATCCACATTGTACCGCTTATAAAATTGATCACGACTATCACTTTGTTATTAAGAAGTATGGTTCCAGTTAGAACTTGGTGCCGCTTGATTTATAGGGCAAAAGTTACGGGAGTGCATTCGGGATGAATCGTCTGCGCTTTAAATTTTAAATCATATCTATCTTTACAAACTGCCTCATTGCTGAACATGAGATCTCGGTTTCGATCCCTGGGTCAAGCAAAAATTGCTATAGTGTTTTTTTAATAAGATATTTCTCAGTAGTACATCTATTTTTCCAATTAATGTTATTTTTCTTTGTTTATTTATTACTAGCTGTGCCCGCGACTTCGTCCGTGCGGAATAGTGACTTTCGGCAGCATTTTTAAATTTTTAGGCAAATAATTTTGAAAATGAAACTCATACATTATTTGAATGTCGTATTTATTAATATCTAATCAAAAGTCTTAAAAATAAGTTTCAAGCTTCTAGCTTTAAAAATGACGAAAGTTCCATTCAAATTTTCATCCCATATTTCAACCCTTTACAGCCCTTTTTTCGCATTAAAAATCAGCCTATATCCTTTCTCAGGCTCTAGAATATGTCCGTACCAAATTTCATTAAAATCGGTTCAGTAGTTTAGTCGTGATTGCGTAACACACAGACAGACAGAGTTACTTTCGCATTTATAATATTAATAAGGATTATTTATTGACATAATTATATAATTGTAAATGTAGATATTGTACACCTGACATTTAATTGTAAATTTAAATAATGTACATACACATGATATATAATTGCAATTTTTAAATATTGTACACCTTATGGGTATGTTGCAGAGATAGGTACTTGTCATAATAATAATTTTAAGAACTGATTTTCTACCTGTGACAAACAATAAATAAATCTGAATCTGAATCTGGAGTTTAAAAGTTGGCCTTGGAAAGCACATTAATCCATTCGTCCCGGTTGTTTTTTTTTTAATAGTTGATAGGCTTGCGTTTGACCATAATCTCACCTGATGTTAAGCGATGATGTGGTCGAAGATGGAGCACGCTTGCCTAGAAGTAACCTATTCACTCTTGACTTAAAGACCCCTAGGTTATAACTATCAGGAAACACAGACTCCGGCAGGGAATTCCACTCCTTAGCCGTACGCACAATGAAAGTATTCCCAAAACGTTCTGTGCGTATGGGTGGGATGTCCACCATGTAACGATGGCGCATTGGCGTTTATCTTGTAGTCCGATGATGGAACGAGCTTGGCGGAATGAGACTGTGCAATTCCATCACATACTCCCCGAAATGTAACCGATAGAATACTGATAGGCTTGCAACACGTCGCCGATGTTCTAGGCTCTGGAGCCTTGTCTCGACCAGTTTCTCGTTGCCGATGAGCCTTTTGGCCCGTTTCTCTATAGATTCAAGTGCATCAAGCTGGTATTTGGTAGATCCGTCCCAGAGATGAGAGCAGTACTCCATACACGACCGAACTTGCGCTTGATAGAGGTTGAGCAGCTGTTCCAGTGTGAAGTACCGTGTCACCTTTGCTAGGATTCCCAACGTTTTGGCAGCCAGTTGAGCCTTAGCCTCGATAAACGGACCAAAATTAAGGGTGGATGTCAACGTAACCCCAAGAAGCTCGATGCGATCAGTTATCGGAACGGTTACACCACGGAAAGAAGGAGCCGGTTGAAATTTGGATATCTTTGAAAGTCGCCACGGGTCGAGAAGCCAGAAAATATGACACTGGTCCGGCCAAGAAGTACTTATCGTGTAACGATGACTAGATGACTATGTAATGATGACTAGTAAATGAGTTGTGGAATTCAGATACTGACGTAGTCGTTCCACGTAAAACACTAGTACTCAACTGCATCCGGTTAGACTGGAAACCGACCTAACACAATTGAGAAATGGCTAAATACAGACGCCAGCACATAAAGCTACCCGAAACTGTCAAATTTTCCCAATCAACCTTGAACCTAATTTCTTTAACAATAAAGTTGAAAATCTATTAAAGTTTGACAGATTATTGTAGCTTGATGTGTTGGCGTCTGTACATGATGATGATGATACACGTTTTTAAGCTAACATGGTCACTAACAGTATTATTCCGTGATCATGGCGCTTGCAACAGTGCCGAAATATCGGAAACTCGAAACAAAAAGTACACATGGTAAATATCCCATTTTAAGTTGTAATAATAATGTTGATATTTATTTTTGTAATTGGTTATAAGTAACACTTTAAACCGCCATTATTTTTGTTTAAATTTAAAGTAAATGAGGCCGGATTTTCCTAGCTAACTATTCTTAGAAGACACACTGAAATAAAACTGCAGTCGAAGTCTCATTTGAAGTCTAGAAAGTCTATACTGCCCCCGATGTCATAATTACAGTAAGTCATTTTCTTTATTTTTATATCTAAATTATTAACAAAGTTACGATAAGCACAATCACAGTAAATCATTTCATTTAATTTATTTATTTCATAAATAATTTTAACATTGTGTTGAAAAGACTCAATCGTTCATTATAATAATAACAGTAAGTAGACTTACTGTATTAAAATTATGTTTTATTTCGTATTTTCACTATTATATTTACAGAAACTAATGTTCCGGTAGATTGACATTATTTAAATATGGTGTTTTAGCTACTCATTTTCACAGTAAGTACAGTAGTATACTCTATTTATAACTTGTGTAATTGACAAAAAATAAAACCAATCCGTAAGCCACTTACTTGATGTGTATCTAGTAAGTGAGTGAGCAGATATACTTACTGTAACAATGTATTTACAGTATCTTACCGACTTACTGTAAATACGCTTAAGAAAGTGTTAGTTGGGCTGATAGAAGTGGTAATTATAGATACTAATTCATTAGATTAAAAAACCCCATCAATATTTAACAAATAAATTATATTAAGGACTAATCTACAAACATCTTTTGTTATCTGTTTAAATATTCAAGCTATCTGCTATAATTATCAAGATACACCAATTTAAACATTTCAAAACAAAAGTGCGATTTCCCAACATTTCATTTTCTTCACTTACTGTAATTATGACAATAGGGGCAGTATATTAGTCAAATCATATGAGAAGCATGTAGGTGTACGTCTGTGGTACTCTTTTTACGAAAGAAGCACACAGATCTGAGTGGGCCTGTCCCAACAGTACAAGCTTTGCCAGTTAAGTTTAGCTGAAGTTTGAAGTTTAACTAGCTCAAATGATTTGACGAACAATACCAAAGTAAGGACAGTGGGGTAGGCTGGATAAAATAGTGAAACGGCTCATGCAGAAGCAATGCAATTTATCAGTCGGGAAATTTTATTTCTTAATTATTAGTTTAATATCTAGACTATTTAAAGATCTTCAAATGGACGCAGCTGATGGCTTAATAATAACTGACGCACGAATCAATCATCAAGCTTATAATCGCCTGGCGAGGTTGGTCCCTGGATGGGTCTAGACATATTGAGAATTTTCAGTGCCTAAAAACACATTAAGCCGTTGGTCCTGGCTTTTGTACATCTTTGACCGTCGTTATGGTTAGACACAAGCCAGAAAATCTGACGTTAGACTTGCTAAGGACTACTACTACCCAGTAACTGGGTAACGCAACTTTTACCCAGTTACTGGGTTGTGGAGGTCAGATAGGCAGTCGCTCCATGTACAACACTAGTAGTCAGCTGCATACGGTTAGACTGAAAGTCAAACCCAACATAGTTGGCAAAAGGTTAAACAGATGGTGAAATGAGCGCAGCTTTTTTATTGATATATACAACGTGTAACGGAAACCCCATATCTATCCAAAAGGACTGAAGACAACATCTGGTATGGAGTCTCTATGCAAAGTTTCAGCTCAAAATAAGTAACTCACAGAATTGACCCCAAATTATGGGTTTCATATGTTTCTTGAATACCAGTAATAACAAACGTGTCACAGCACTATGAGGGTCATCACTTTCCACGTCACTAGCCAATAACACGATAATCTTCGTTCTTCTTAATTTGAAAAATTCGGTCTCTGGTATAAATGTATTGAAATTTCTAATATGCTCCACACATGTAGACATAGGATTACAAAACCCTTGCTATATCGTCTGTTATCATCCAAAGAAGCCGTGCACTTGGTATGTATATACCCTTTAAATTACACGTTGTTTCGGCTCGTGTTTGATCACCATCTCACCTGATGTTAAGTGATGATGTGATCAAAGATGAAGCACGCTAACCTTGAAGTAACCTATTCACTCTTGACTTAAAGACCACCAGGTTATAGCTATCAGGAAACACAGACTCCGGCAGGGAATTCTACTTCTACAGCTAGGGGCTGTACGTATAATGAAAGTATTCCCAAAATGTTTTATGCATATGGGTGGGATGTCCACCATGTAACGATGGCGCGTCACCGTTCGTCTTGCAATCCAATGATGGAACAGGCTTGGAGGAATAAGAGAACGGAAGCAACTGCTCAAAATCAATGGCCGTATGTCATCACTCAAGCCTTCTATACAGTTAATACGATACCTTTAAACTTATTTCAAATAGTTATAGGTATAAAGCGGAATTGAATGTAATACAGCTGTATTTTAAACTCCAATCTTCACCCTGTATAGTTCCAACACGTATGTTCAATGTCGTGTATTGGAAGTTTATGTAGAACTTAAACATTGGTTCTACTGAATTAAAACGCCTTTAGCGATACAATCTTTGGAAAATCATAAATTTCAAAGAGACGAAAGTCAACGACTTGTGGAGTCGTTTGGTATAACGTGTATTGTTAGCCTATAATGTTCCCACTGCTCTCTATGGGAGACTCTATGGGAGAGAATGGGTCGTAATCCATTTTTCATTAATGAAATAATGATGTTTATTTTGCAAATGGGTTATAAGTAACACTTTTACACGTCATTTTTTTTTTCGTAAATGTAAGCTAGATGAGGCCAGTGTTTCCTAACTGACTACTCTGAGAAGAAACACTGAAACAAACTCAGAGGTCAACGTCTCTTTTAAAGTCCATACAATGTGTAGTAATCAAATCATATGAGAGCCATGTAGGTTTATGCCTGTGGCGCCCTTTAAAGGACAGAATCATACAGATTCGAGCAGGTCCGTCCAAACAGTGCAAGCATTTGTCAAATATCGTGTAGCTCAACTTATTAAGCTGGCTGAACATGACACGAGCATGTTTTAACGAGATACCGCGGCCCCGGAAATATAGACAGCTGAAGGACCAGGGTGGGTTTTATTTAGTAGATGTTTAACACTCCCTCCCGCTACAACCATATTGGGCGGAGTAATTTGATGATTTTCTCCCCGAAAAAAAAAAGAGTTACTGGGTCAAAAATTATAAGCCCAAGCTATGGAAACTAGCTTTGTCTACATGAAGTCAGAGTTACCAGCTTGCAGACTAAAGAAAACCTAGCTCAAAGCACTAGGTACACATAGATAGATACACAATTAGTTGTTCGTTACATTGCTGTATAATTAATTGTGTAGTAATCATAGTGTTGTCAACAGCGGGCGGCGGCTTAACGTCGAATTGATGGTAATGACGCCACGTCACATGTCGTCACAACATGTCACATCACAATATGTCACTGTGACGTGAACGTGGAACAGGCTGGTGTGAACGTATAGTACTTGGTTTACAAGAAACTAAAAATTAAAACTGACGTCCAAAATACAACACTGCAAAGTGAAAAATAACTTTAATTTCGGTAGTCAGTGTCTTTGGTTTTGTATTTTCGTTTTCTGACACTGACTTCCGAAATTAGAATTATTTTTCCCCATGAAATACTTATTATTGAGAAGTTCCGGTAGCCATCTGTGATTTTGAACATCAGTTCCACTTCACCAAATTTTTGAGGGTAACTGCACAACTTACTATAAAAAATGCTAAAATTGCTATAGGTGTGCCTATAATATTTGAATAGTTCCCTCAATTTTTCCAGGTTCCCATTATCAGATCCTGCTTTGATGACAATGGGACCGACGGGAAAGTATACCTTTTCAAACAAAAAAGGAATTTTCCAAATCGGTCCAGCCGTCTACGAGTTATAAGGTAACTATAGATGCTGGCGGGAAAAATTCGGAATCATTCCCGTCGAATACTTCGGAAGTATTCCGAAATATTCCGAAACTTTGGGAATATTTCAACTGTCAAAAAAAACCAGGAAAATCAACCTTTGAAGTCGGTTAATATACCAAAACCTGCTCCTACCTAAGTATAACAAATACTTTTCTGAAAACCGCATCAAAACGTGTTTGCTTGTAAGGTTTGCCTTTATTTGTTTTTATTGACTAGGCTATTATACGCGTTAAGTAGGTAGGTAATGATTAATACCTACCTATGCGACTTGCGAATACTCGCGATGCGTACAGAGCTACATACAAACTAACAAAAAAAACTTTTTAGCAAACAATAGATCCGACTTCCATATAAAAACACTACAAAGGCAAAAATAACTTTAATTTCGGAAGGCGGTGTCAAAAACGAAAATATATACAAAACTAAAGACACCGCCTTCCGAAATTAAAGTTATTTTTGCCTTTGTAGTGTTTTTATATGGAAGTCGGTTCTATTTTTTGCTAAAAAGATATTTTTCACGCTTTTTAGTGGGTCGGTTTGTAATTTATCTAGTTACAAAATCCAAAATGTCAACTACTTATCACCTTTTACAAAATATTGCTTTTCCCGGTACAGAGCCGTTAATTTTTGAGGAGTTCTCTTGGTACATCACCATCAACTCTACTTCACTGGTTGGTTGGCACACAATGTTTCAATATAGTAAGAATGTATTCACATATATAATAATTACAAATCCCAAGTCCACCGCATTTGCCATGCCCGAAACATGAAATTGTCTTAGGTGTGTAACTAGCGTTAGCCAAAAAATAGCTGTAATGTAATTGATATTTGAACGAAATTAACAATAGTAACCGTAGAAGACATTATAGTTTTCGTCACGTAAGTTGGCAAGGTTTTGGCGTAGTGGGGGTAAGTTCGCGCATCGTGCACTTAGTGGAAGAAAAAAGTGGTCACTTTTACTGCTTGCCATTATTCTATGGTTATTGCCATCATTTATTTTTAATCATGTCTGTTCAGAAGAATGTTAAAGAAAGAAGAGGAATCCACTCGTTAATTCGGTATTATAAATAAAATAGATAAAAAACATAAATACATTTAATTTAATTTAATTTAATTTAATTTAATTTAATTTAATTTAATTTAATTTATTTTGCACCATATTGTGCTTATAACATTTTACATTTGTATAGCATAAAAGTCATTAAAAATAAACATTAATTAAAGCACAGAATTTATATAATAATAAAAATAAAGTGAGCAACTGCGCCTGAGCTAGGCCGAGCCTGTATTTCAGGACGCAGTTTACAATAGGAATGAACAATCAGTTACAATATAATATTATGTACATCATTATAATGTGTTTTAGTGTAGTGTGACTTACAAGTACACAGAAAGTATGGTATAGTGTATAGTAAGTTGTAATGTAGTGTTGGTTTGTGTAATGTAGGAGTGTTTTTTGTATTGAATGCTTTTGTGTAGTGTGACTGTGGATGGATTTCATCTTAAAACTTTAAGTGGATCTTCTGTAGTAGTGTAATCACATTTAAGAAGATAGTCCAAAAGTTTTGTTTTGCATTTTTGTTTGGTTAGCGTGTATATATTAAGTTGTGAATTCAATTTATTATATAGAAAGGGACCGGTGAAGCAGAAGAACCTATGTGTAAATGAGTGTTTGAATTGGTGTGAACGTGGGACGACTGCATTGCGACGACGTTTAAATAAATTATTTTTGTCGAGGGGGGTCAGGGAATGCTGTTTAAGTACTGTAGACAAGATGTAAAGTTGGCAGATAGTAGGTAGGTTCCATGATCGATACAGGAGATGTGTAGGGTAGTCAATAGGTCGAAAAGAGCTGACTTTTAAAATTGCCCGTTGTGCTATTTCAAGAGGAAGTAAAGAAGTTTTAGAGGCTCCACCCCAAGAAGAAATGCAATAAGTTAGAAGCGATTGACAAAGTGCCCTATAGACTTTTTTTAGAATGCAAGTATTAGCTACATAACGTAGATTTTTAAAAACATATATCAATTTTCTAAGTCTAGATTTAAAAGTGACGCGACATTTAAAAGAGATAATAATTTATTTAAAAAAAAAACATTAAAAATAATATGTTCTCGTCGTCACAATTAATTAATAAAACTGCTACCCCTTTTATTCTTCTTTTTTCCCGGTGTCCTAAAGACAGTGACGAATTCGGAATTTCAACCTTCCTTAACTACAGTGTCTAACTGTTCTTTCTGACGTTTTAATAGTCTGCGTAAAACGGTATTTGGTCCTGACATTGTAATCAACGTAACAAAAGCTAAATTTAAAACAACAACTCGTAACAGAAACAAAGGGTACAACTTTCGTGTACGCAAGTGTATTCGGGAGCAAATTGAACGAGAACTACTGACGCACCAATCGCACGCTCGGAGCGGCGCTACGTCATACCCCGCGTCCCGCTGACAACCGCTGACACCTAAAAATCGACTTCTGCGCATTGAACGACTCTTGCCAAGTTATTTGAATAGTACTATAGCCGTAGAAGACATTACAATATACGACGGACCAATTTTTTTAGTTGTGTTTTCCAACCATTTATTAGTGAATTCTATTTTTTATTATTATTAAGTTATATATATTTTTTATTAAGTTATGTATCATACTTGTATGGGGGAACATCTAACTACTTCATTACGATAATTCAATTATTGATGTGAACAAATAGCTAGGAAGCTCTCTCTATTACCTTAACTTAAATATTACAAACAATTGGTAAAATTAATAACTTACGTGAACATGTCGCTGATCTTACTCATGACGTCATGAATGAGCTGTGCTTTCTCCTCGTTCTTCCTCCTCATATCTTCCGTCCTGGCTCTCTGTTCTGCTAGACGCTCCTGTAAGGCTTCCATCTTCTTCTGTCTGGTGGCCTCTTTCATATCGTTCCAGTCTCTGCGGTCATCTAGAAAAATAATTAAATTTTTATAGCCTTTTCTTAACTATACTTACTTTATTTTATTTTATTTATTTAGGGACAATAAACAGATCTGTAACATTTTCCGGTATTACCTGTGAGATGATGAGTAATTGAAGTTATCATTGTAGTATAGTCCTGGCTCTCCCTAAACTAAGTAAATAAATAACCGTATAAAGTATTCGAACTACGTAAAACAATTCATAAAATCAGATCCATAATAATACAGCCTGCAATGAAACGAAATGAAATATTTATTTTGTAAATCCTTACTAATATTATAAATGCGAAAGTAACTCTGTCTGTCTGTGTGTTACGCAATCACGCCTAAACTATTGAACCGATTTTAATGTAATTTGGTACGGACATAGTCTAGAGCCTGAAAAAGGACATAGGCTTCTTTTTAATGCGAAAAAAGGGTTGTAAGGGGTTGAAATAGGGGATGAAAGTTTGTATGGAAATTATGTCATTTTTAAAACTAGAAGCTTGAAACTTATTTTTAGACTTTTGATTAGATATTAATAAATACGACATTCAAATTATGCACGAGTTTTATTTTCAAAATCATTAGCCTAATAAATTAAAAATGCTGCCGAAAGACACTATTCCGCGCGGACAAAGTTGCGGGCACTGCTAGTTGGTTATAAATAACACTTTTACACGTCATGCTTTTTTTGCGTGTTTAGTTTAGCTAGATGAGGCCGGTATTTCCTAACTGACTACTCTAGAAGAAACACCGAAACAAACTCAGAGGTCAAAGTCTCTTTTAAAGTCCAGACAATTTGTATTTGTATATGAGAAGCATGTAGGTTCATGTCGGTGGTATTCTTTTGAAGAAATAACTACACAAATTTGAGTGGACCTGTCCAGACAGTGCAAGCATTTGTCAGTTATCGTATAGCTCAACTTAGAATTTAAGGAGCTCAACAATTTGACGAACAATGCTAAAGTAAGGAGTAAGTTCTGTCTTTTGACTATTCGCAACGACTGTCAAATTATACAAATGACAGCTGGAACCAACGGCTTAAACTCTAGAGCCCCAGCGGCACAAAAACGTGCCAGTAAACAAGTATTAGTTGAGCCTCGCTGGCACAAATTTGTGCCACCAAACCCCGACCGATTTAAAACTGTATTTGTAGTAAACATAAGTCTTAAAATCGTTTGTGACTGGGGTCAGATTACGCTTACGATAAGAGCTCGCCCGCGGTGCTTGACGGATGGTTGACGTAAATAATGGCGGTCCTTGAGAGGTTAACGTGCTTTCCGAGGCACGGAGGAAACTCGATAGGTTAAGATGGTCACCCATCCCCGAGCCGACCTCGGTAAGCGTTGCTTAACCTTGAAAATCAATCAGCCTGTAATTGTTTAGCCACGAGCTCAGAAGTACTAATATCGGTGTTAATTCCACCATAAACGTGCTTAATTAATGCAGTGTGCAGCATCAGATTTTTCCTGATTTCAGAACAATACATGTAGATTTTGACTTTATTTTATTTTTTACTTGTGACATATTTTTTTTTTTTAACTTTTTTTCTGTTTTTTTTTTTTTGTTTTTTGACATTTAATATTTTTACTTTTGAGATGTATATTTTTGAAATTTATTTTTTTGTTATTGCTTACAAATTTATATTATTGGGTTTAAATTAAAATTGTAAAAATTGATTATTTTAAACATTTGCACGCCATCGTATAGCCAAACATGTCCGAACTTTATTTTAATTTTTGTGTTATCTCACATGCGTTTTTATTATGTATGTGTACACATGTTTGAAGCAAATAAACAAATCTTATCTTATCTTATACGCCTTCCTAGCCATTTGAATTTCTGAGCCCGAAATTGCCTGCCAGGATTGTGGAAATATTCTAAAGAGATACCGCGGCCCCGGTTGGTGGGTTTTTAGTCAGTAGAAGTCTGACACCCCCTTCCGCTCCACCCAGAGCGGCATAAGTCATTAGAAGACCAATTTTCCACCAAGCCCATTCTATCATCGGACTACAAGACAAACGGCAATGCGCTTTCGTTACATGGTGGACATCCCACCCATACACACTAAACGTTTTGGGAATACTTTCATCGTGCGTACAGCTAAGGAGTGGAATTCACTGCCGGAGTCTGTGTTTCCTGATAGCTATAACCTGGGAGTCTTTAAGTCAAGAGTGAATAGGTTACTTCTAGGTAAACGTGCTTCATCTTCGACCACATCATCGCTTAACATCAGGTGAGATGGTGGTTAAACGTAAGCCTATCAAAGTTTAAAAAAAAAAAACACCGAAAAACTGTCTTTTGAATTTAAAAGCAACGTTCAAACATAAATATGGATGCCATGATTTCATCATCTCTTACTTGCAGCTTGCCGCACAGCCTTCAGATCTCGTCGCAGCACGTCGTTCTCCGCGCAGAAGTCTGTCAGCAACTTGTACACCGAGAAGTTCTCGTGTTCTGACCTCAAGAACAAGTCTATGATTCTGTCAGTTCGATATTCTCCAGTGTAATCCTAGAGGAGATCGAGAAAATAATGTTTCATGTACACCATCATCAGGTTAGCCCACCATCCATACTTCCGTACTTAATATTATAAATTCGAAAGTAACTCTCGCTCGCCGCTGCATCGTTTGGTTTATACATACAATGAACATTTTAGTGCAATCGACATTTTACATCTCAGTAAAACTAGTTATAAAAATAGTATCATTAAAATACTTAAGGATCGGCAGAATGTTCCGGAAGTTTAGTTTTTATATCAGTTTTGTTTGGTTATTTTATATTAGTCTCAATAATAATAATTAGTTATTTCATACACAAAATAAGAAACTATTGTTAGTACAATGGCTTAAATTTTATGTATTAGGCTAAGGTTTGTTTATCGTAATAATTAATAGCGTGGTTGAATAATTCTGCAAATGTCTGCTCACAGGTTGATTAAAATTTTTACAGTAATCTGAGGAAAATGTTGTGGGTTGTGTATTAGATAAGTTTATAGTTTAAGACATTTTTGTTATTTTTTAATATGCAACTGTTAATTTTCCCTACATTAATAAATAAATAAATAAATAAATAAACTCTGTCTGTCTGTTACCTTTTCACGCCTAAACCGCTGAACAGATTTAGACGAAATTTGGCATGGGAATAGTTTAGGACCCTGGAAAGGACATAGGATATTTTTATCCCAATATAAGGTTCCCGTGGGATAGTTTTCGAAATGCACGCGGCTGAAGCCTTGGGCAAAATCTAGTCTTAATATACAACATGTATAGTAATTAACGCACACACACAAACACCCCAATTAGAAAATTATGTTATTATCATAATACATACTCTGAATTTTTAGTTTTACTTGTTTAAACAGTTTTTTTAATACTTTAACTTCCTTTAAATGAGATTAATTTTTCTGTAATGTGTACTGAATGACGGAATTTATATAAATCAGCATTTAAAAAGTTACTACTTTAATTTACGGTCCATAGTTAGTTTGTTTTTACTATATAGTGAAAGTGTAATTTGTAATTTACGTAGATTTAATTGATTTGGAATAGAAAATATCGATATTAAAAACGATAAAAAACGATTCTGAACAAACTAATTTTAGGATGTGCATTAATTATGTTACATGTTGTATAGTCTACTCCCCGGCTGTCCTTTAAAAAACTTTGACAGTGGTTACGGGTAGCCAGAAACCAGAAAAACTGACATTGTTTCTTGCCAAGGGGTATGTTGTTACCCAGTTACTGGGTTTTGGAGGTCAGACAGGCAGTCGCTCCATGTGAAACACTAATATTCAGATGCTTCCGGTTAGACAGTCTGCCTCAAACAAACAACCATATTGACAAACAAAAACCTGGACAAGATGTGTCAACTATTTCACGCTACAGAAAAACTGTGTCACAAATACGTTGATTACAATAGCTTCGGTAAAATGAAAAAGAATCAACACATGATGGGCGACGTAGTGGTTATAAATAAGAGTCATAACCATCTTCACTATTAGCAGGAATGTTAGAGATACAACTTATCGTCATACTGTGAGACGCGGCTAAAGTTTTAGGTACATCTCTCGTCCATTTATAAAATCAATAGAAGTAAAACTCACAGAAATATCATCCAGCAAATTGAGATGATACTGGTGCTCCCTCTTCCTGTTCTCTTCCTCCTGCTTCTTCTGCATCTCCTCTCGAATCTCCTGCTTCTTGTTGACCCTGGTTATCCCCTTGGTTGCCAGGAAAAGGAAGATCTTCATTTCGTGGTCATAGCCTTTTATTAGGTCTCGCATTTCCTGTAATTATTCAAGAACAATATTATTACGAGCTGGGGTTCGGGATAGAATTAATTAACGCCAATTAAACCAAAATTAACACTTTAATTAATTAGACACAAATAAAAATATAACACAATTATTCGCACACAACACTTGTCACTTAACACTTAAATCACACTTAAATCGCACTGAAATTCACTGGTAAATCTCCGATTATATCTCGTATTCGCCTCGTAATAAGACTGACTCTCTGCGCACCTTTGCGCTCTATTTATACCCCAGTCTATGAATTCGAGAACATTCTTATAAAATCGACTCACTGTTTATACTGCCTAGAAAATACTCGAAATACATAGTACAGCTATTCGACGCTAGATGGCGTTAGTGTCTTGACCAGATATGCTCTTTCCTGCTACTCGTCGCTAGATGGCGTTAGCGTCTCGAACATTCCAGATTTATGTCGAAGTTTCCCGACGCACTTCACTAAGCGACTGGCGTAGCACTGCCCCCTCCTAAGACATGCTCGACCCGAGCATCATTAGATCCGTAGTAACGCGCCAGTCGATCAACATGAACAATCTTTGGCGCAGCTCGTGGACCTTTCTGGATCCGATAAGTGACGTCATTAATCTTAGTCACAACGCGATATGGTCCATCCCATTTTGCCTGTAATTTCGGTGACTTTCCTTTGCTGCGCACCGGATTATGCAACCAGACGAATGAGCCTTCATCAAATCCTTGATTGTTCATCTTTCGGTCGTAACGAGTCTTCACCTTCTGAGACATTTGTTGACCGGATTGTCTGACATGTTCGTATATGTCGTTCATTCTGCTTCGCAATTCACTCGCGTAATCTGTTACACTACAAGGTGCATCCGGCGGTATACCAGTGATTAGGTCTGCAGGCAACCTAAGCTCTCGTCCGAAGTTCACGAAAGCAGGTGTAACAGCTGTACTCTCATGAACTGCACTTCGATATGACAGAAGAAACGGCTGAATGTGTTTGTCCCAATCCTTTTGCCTGCTTTCTACAACTTTAGCCAGATATCTCTCTAATGTCTGGTTAAAACGTTCTACCATTCCATCGGATTGCGGGTGATAAGAGGTGGTCCTAGTTTTATGAGTACCCATTACTCGACATGTCTCCTGAAATACCTGGGACTCAAAATTTCTTCCTTGATCGCTGTGAATTTCCAAGGGTACTCCGTAGCGACAAAATATTTCATTAACCAATTTATCTGCCACTGTTGTAGCTTCTTGGTTAGGAATGGCAAAAACTTCTGGCCACTTTGTGAAATAATCCATTACGACCATAAAGTACCTGTTCCCACTCTCGCTCTCAGGAAATGGTCCCGCAACATCCAGCGCTATCCGTTCCCATGGGGCTCCCACATTATATATCTTTAAAGCTCCTCTACTGCGTGTTTGAGGTCCCTTAACTGCTGCACAACTAGTGCATTTGCGGCACCAGTCTTCTACGTCATCTCGGCAGTGGTTCCAGTAAAATCGCTCTCGTATCTTTAACAGAGTCCTTCTTACTCCCATATGACCTCCTGAACATCCGTCGTGGTAAAGCTGTAGAACTTCAGGAACCTTCGCCTTTGGTACGACCATTTGTAGGTGACAATGGTCTCCTCGAGCATTTTCCCATTTGCGGCACAATACTCCCTCGTGGATCACCAAACTGTCCCACTGTGCCCAATAACTTTTTGTTGTGGTACTCATTCCAGCGACGTCATGCCAACTAGGCTTTGGAGCAGCGGCTTTCTTCCATTCAAGAATGGGTTTGACGTCTAAGTCATCCTGCTGCGCACGCTGTAGCGCTTCTTTCCACTCATTGCTCAGGTCTGTTCTCAGCATCTTGACGGGTACTATTTCTTTTTCTTCTTGCCTAACACAGTGCTTACATTCTTCAGGTCAAGGTCTTCTTGATAGCGCGTCCGCGTTGCCGTGACATCTTCCATTACGGTGCTCAGTTTCATAGTGGAACTCTTGCAGTTGTTCAATCCACCTTGCAACTTGCCCTTCAGGGTTCTTGAATTGCAAAAGCCACTTTAATGCAGCATGTCGGTCCGCAGATAAAATTTTCGACCAAGCAGATATTTACTGAAATGCTGCAATGTTTTTACTACTGCTAGTAGCTCCCGTCTCGTGACACAATAATTTCTTTCTGGTTTTGATAATGCTTTACTGAAGTAGGCTATTACAACCTCTTTATCTCCTTTTCGCTGTGATAAAACGGCACCAATTCCGGTATTACTTGCATCTGTGTCTACGATAAACTCATTCTCAGTGTCAGGAAATCCAAGAATAGGTGTAACGCACAGACGCTTCTTCAATTCGCGGAAAGCAGCGTCGCAGTCTTCTTCCCAGCAGAATGTTCGCTTCTCTTCAGTGAGCTTGTGTAATGGCTTAGCAATATCAGCGAAATTTTTCACAAACCGGCGGTAATATGAGCACAACCCTAAAAACGCTCTGACCTGTGTCTTGTCTTTTGGTACTGGCCAATCCTTAACAGCGATTATTTTGTCCGGATCAGTTTGCACACCTTCTTGCGAAACTACATGGCCCAGGAAAGTCACTTGTCTTTTGAAAAATGAGCACTTTTTAGGACTTAGCTTCAGATTGGCTGCACGGATTTTTGCTAGCACACGTTCCAGGTTCTTAAGATGATCTTGAAATGAGCGCCCGACAATAATAATGTCATCTAAATATACCAGACAGGCGTCTCCAATAAGCCCAGTCAGTACCAACTCCATTAGCCTTTCAAAAGTTGCTGGCGCATTGCACAAACCAAATGGCATTACTTTGAATTGCCACAGACCTTTTCCCGTAGAAAATGCTGTCTTTTCCTTATCCTTAGGATCTAGTTCCACTTGCCAGTAGCCACTTTTCAAATCTAGGGTTGTAAACCACTTCATTCCTGTAAGCGTGTCTAAAGTGTCGTCAATTCTTAGTAGTGGATAACTGTCCTTCTTTGTTGCATCGTTTAACCTCCGATAATCGACACAAAAACGTAAGCTGCCGTCCTTCTTCTTGACTAGCACTACGGGAGAACACCATGGACTGGATGAAGGTTCTATCACACCATCCTTTACCATCCCTTCAATCATGGCCTCTACCTCTTTCTCTCGTGCAACTGGCAATCTTCTTGGCCGCTGACGGATTGGTAATTCGTTACCAGTATTTATCGTGTGCTGAACCAGTCCGGTCCTTCCAATATCAGCATCACTGGAAGAGAAAATATCGGCGTACCGAAGCAACACTTTCTTAGCCAATGTAACTTCCTCTTCAGACAGATCCTTGTGACAGCCTTCTAGAAGAGACGACACATTAAATGTGCTATTACGTTTATTGCTACTGGATATTTCTTGGCACCGGCGTATCCAGGCAACTTCCTCACAGGTGCCTATCAATGTTCCCTTTTTAATTATGTGTTCTTCATTACTTGGGTTCAAAATCCTCACCACTGAAGTAGTTGTGGGCCTCACCAGAGTGCGTGCCATTATCCATGGATGATCATTATCCGTTCTTTCAATAAACAAGCACCGACGCTTTTGTCACAAATTTTGTGATAAACTTACTGGCACAATGGTTTCCGATCTAGGACGAAGGGTAATTTTCTTCAGGCAGTAGACTTTTCCTGATGATCCACCTTCCATACAGATTTCTTCTGTGCCACATTTTAATATTCCTTGGTTAATGTCGATCTCACAATGATGGTCTCTCATGAAATCCAAACCTAGGATGCAATCATCCACTATGTCGGCCACAATGACTTTATGCCAAAAAGTCCTTTCTCCCAGTTTCATCTCCACCTTCTTCTCGCCTCGGACGGGTATGTGCTGGCCGGTTGCTGTCATGAGTTGGATTTTCTCGTGGTTCCGGAAGAAGTCCCCAATAGAGCGATTTGCAAGTTGAGTGCTGACTACTGTACGAGAAGCACCAGTATCTATCGTCAGCTTGCAAGGTGTTCTATTGATTTCGCCTTTGATGATTAGGCTGTTTCCATCATGGGCTTGTGTGATCGAAATTCTTGGGGCTTTTTCAAAACCAGCCAGCACCCGCCCCGCGGTCCTGGCATTTACTCGTTTCCCTGCTGCTGGAAGGTTAGGTTAGCCACCTGACCCTCCTGAGATCTCTCTTCCCTTTCACTATTTCGCTTCGGGCAACTGGATCTCAGATGGCCCTTTTCTCCGCACTCATAGCACCTAGGGCTAAACCGTGGTCGAATGCCATGGGTAGGTGATGACACCACTTCCCTGATGCGGTGTGCTCGATGGTCCTGTCGTACGGCTTCCACTTCCAGAGCATGAGCCAAGGCGTCCTTCAGAGACTCATGGTGCCCGAGTCTCACAGCAGCCCTCACTTCCAAGTCACAAATCCCATCGACAAACGCCTGGACCAAATTACCGTCGATGAGTGCAGACGATGATTGGTAAGCTTTTCGGACCAGCTTTTCTATTTCGAGGGCCCACTGCTGTAGATTTTCAGTACTTCGTTGTACCCGGTCTTTCAACTGAGCACGGAATACGTGTTCCAGATGTGCGTCACCATAGCGAGACTCTAACGCGTCTAGCAACTGTTCGTAGGTGACCTCCTTCCCGAGGGCCTCTAGAATGGTTAGAGCTTGGTCACGAAGGCCCAGTGTAAGCGCCGTCATAGCCTGTGCTTTGCTCCATCCGTTCGCCTTGACAACGGCTTCAAACTGGATCTTATAGGCCGACCATGAAGAGCTTCCATCAAACGGAGGTACCTTGAAGCCTCGCACCGAAGGAGCAGCGGCCACAGGAACTGTAGTCAAATCTCCAGACTTCAGTACACCCAGAGCGTTTTTCATATTAGCGATCTCGATTTCAGCTCCGGAGATACGATTCTCAGCTCCGGAGATACGGTTCTCAGCACCCGTAATCCGTTCCTCTTGCTGGTGCACTCGTTCTTTTACTGCACTAAGGTCCTTGCAGAAATTCGCATTCATTTCCCTCATGAGGTGCATCAGCTCTTCCTGACGGCAAGCAGCCTGCTCTTCCTGGCGGCGGGCTTCCTCTTCCTGGCGGCGGGCTAGCTCTTCCTGGAGACGAGCAGCCTGCTCTTCCTGGCGGCGGGCCTGTTCTTCCTGGCGGCGGGCTTGTTCTTCCTGGCGGCGGGCTAGCTCTTCCTGGAGGCGGGCTTGTTCTTCATGACGGCGGGCTAACTCTTCTTGAAGGCGAGCAGCCTGCTCTTCCTGGCGGCGGGCCTGTTCTTCACGGTGGCGGGCTTCCTCTTCCTGGCGGCGGGCTTGTTCCTGCAGCATAGCCATCAATACAGCCATGTCAAATGCAGCCGGAGACGTAGTCACTGGAGCAACTCCGGAAGTACTCGTAGACGCCTCCATCGTCTGCTGATTTCCACCCGGTGCTGGCGATGGTGAGCCTTCAAACCGTCTCTGGTCGATCTCCTGCTGGCGTTGATTTCTGGTCCTTACACCTTCCATATCGTCTTTCGGTAAAACCGGCATTTTTCTATCCCACTTCTGACACCAAATTGTTACGAGTTGGGGTTCGGGATAGAATTAATTAACGCCAATTAAACCAAAATTAACACTTTAATTAATTAGACACAAATAAAAATATAACACAATTATTCGCACACAACACTTGTCACTTAACACTTAAATCACACTTAAATCGCACTGAAATTCACTGGTAAATCTCCGATTATATCTCGTATTCGCCTCGTAATAAGACTGACTCTCTGCGCCCCTTTGCGCTCTATTTATACCCCAGTCTATGAATTCGAGAACATTCTTATAAAATCGACTCACTGTTTATACTGCCTAGAAAATACTCGAAATACATAGTACAGCTATTCGACGCTAGATGGCGTTAGTGTCTTGACCAGATATGCTCATTCCTGCTACTCGCCGCTAGATGGCGTTAGCGTCTCGAACATTCCAGATTTATGTCGAAGTTTCCCGACGCACTTCACTAAGCGACTGGCGTAGCAATATATTATTAGAAGCTTGTGAATAACAGTGTGATGGGTTTGAATGTTGACGGATGGTGAAGTAGACAATGACACATACATAATTGATTGTTAGCAGTTTTCTTCTTATCGTGTGGGTAGTAAGGTCTAACGACCCCATATACCCTAGTGTCAAAATTTATAGACCGCCTCAAGGGCATCTGACGTGGTCTATTTTGACGACCGCCATTTGGCGGCCGAGACCACCAGCTTACACATGCCTTCCGAAGCACGGAACCATCTTTTTATCAGACAATCAGGTGATTCAGGCCTACAATGTCCTAGTCAAACTAGAAATAACTTCACAAAGTATGCTTCCCGCGGGAATCGAACCCACGACCACCGGGTCACAAGACAAACGCCTAAACCACTCGACCACGGAGGCGACTACGTTCGCGTGGAAATTTCGCATATTTATCCGGTATAAATAACCTATGTGCTATTCTAGACTATAATCGATATCTGTGGCTCGTGTTTGACCACCATCTCACCTGATGGTAAGTAATGATGTGGTCAAAGATGAATCACGCTTACCTAGAAATTACCTATTTACTCTTGACTTAAAGACCCCTAGTTATGTAGCTATAAGGAAACTCAGACTCTGGCAGGGAATTCCTCTCCTTAGCCGTACGCACAATGAAAGTATTCCCAAAACGTTTAGTGCGTATGGGTGGAACCACCATGTAGCGATGGCGCATCGCCGTTCGTCTTGTAGTCCGATGATGGAACGGGCTTGGTGGAATTAGATCGTGCGATTGCACCACGTCCCCTAAAGTAAGGCAGTAACCAGTTGAGCTACACGATAACTGACAAATGCTTGCACTGTCTGAACAGGTCCGTTCAAATTTGCGTGGTTATTTCCTCAGAAGAATTCCACAGACATAAACCTACATGCTTCTCATATACAAATACAAATTGTCTGGACTTTAAAAGAGACTTTGACCTCTGAGTTTGTTTCGGTGTTTCTTCTCAGAGTAGTCAGTTAGGAAATACCGGCCTCATCTAGCTAAACTAAACTTAACACGCAAAAAAACATGACGTGTAAAAGTGTTATTTATAACCAATTTACAAAATAAATATTTCATTTCATTTCAAAACCTCCAAGGACGAAGGGAAGGGAAGTAACCTCTGGATCAGCTGAACCGATTTGGAAAATGATTTCACCAATATAAAGCTACATTATTCTTAAGTGACATAGGTTATGTTTTATGAATTGAATTGAATTGAAATACACACAACAACAGAAAATTACAAACATAAAAAAATAACACTAAGCATTTCACTGAGCATGTCTACACCGAAAGGGTTACTCAGCATTTGCTGGGCGAAAGACACTCAGCGCTGGTTTTCAGTTGGCACCCAGCAGTGAAACACGGATGAGGGAAAATAAACTAATGATAATGAATGTGTAGTGTATTAAATACATAAATAAAATAATATTGTAAGGTTTAATATCGTGCTATATGCTAAAAATAAAAAATAAACATTTAAATTGTAATTTGAAACTCGTCACCAAAAAGCGCTTTAGTTGCCCAGTATCAAACTGCCCGCCAGAGAAAAAAAAATAATAATAAAAGAGTGACAAAAAAATAAAAAGTTATTATAATAACTTTACATGCAAGCAAAGCTGTAGACAGTAGTTATAAATAAATCCAAAGTTGCTTGTATAAAGTGTACGACTTAAAGAAATGATAAAATGAAATTTGCTTAGCAAGGTTATTAAATAACACTTTTAAAAGTATATTTTTTCGTATATTTAAGGCCGGTGTTTCCTAACTGACTAACCTGAGTAAAACGACTCTAAGGTCAATCTCTTTTAATTTCCATACAATCTGTACTAGTCGAATTATATGAGAACCTTGTAGGTTGAGAAGCCACTGACTTTCCTTGTTTCGTTTAATTATTCGTGCTTATATTGTCATCCGTAACATAATTAAATGTTACCGTGACCCTGTTACTTTAGTGGCAGTGAAATTGTGTCATGCCTGATCGCTACAGGCTATAAAGCTTTTACTCATTCATAAAAATGTTTTTATTAAAAAGCTGTTATACTCAGAATTCGAGATCAAAAATGTATCCAAAGGTGTTGCCAATTTTAAATAATAATCTCAATTGTGAGGTTTGCCGAACATAGTTCTAAAATTGTAGACATATCTTAAACAGTTAAAATATAATATTGCACACAGCTTCCAACTTTAAAGTGGTATAAACTACGATCCAAAAATAAAATATAACTGTTTGAAATAAAATCGTGCCAATTACTTTTATGCTACTGGAAATAAGGCAGTGGTCTACAATTAGACTTCATTTTGTGTTTTCAATTAGCGCAACGCCTTGGCTTCGCAAGGTGCTTTTTACTAATGAAACAAATCAGAATTTTCTTACTTTTTTTCTCTTTTAGTTATGATTATACAACGACGCTTGTAACACCCTAATATTGCATGCGGCAACAGATTCAGCGCTCATCAGAGTCCGAATCACAAAGTGAATAAATCATAATTTGACTTAAAAAAACGACCGATATTAAAACAGCATTATCTGCTTACTATGGAAATAGTGTAGATAGCAACGACTTGTTTAAACTACAAAAAATGTGTCAGAATAATCGTAAACAACCACACTGACGAAAGTTGTAGACCGCATTTCAGGGAACAAGACCGACGCTGTTGTTCGAACTGCTGTGCTTTATAAAACGCGTTAAAAAGCTACTCATCGATAAATGCTATTATACATTGAATGAATTTTTTGACTCTGACTTTACAACGTAGTACCGAAAGATATTTGCATTTTTATTATTATAATTTTTTGTGACAAAGTACATGCGTAATGAAATTATTTGACGCTACTGAATACTGACATTGCTCTTTTAATTTGACACTTATTTAAATTTACTTATTTGATTTGACATTTATTTAAAATACCTATATTAATTTGACTGTAGAATTATTCCATGTAGAGCTTTGCATTATTATTGTGATTATTTTTATTTGATTTTCTAGTTTGTATAAAGCCACTCTAAACTTTATAATATATAAAATTGCTGTGCCCCACAGGGTCCATGTGAGCTATTACCTATATATTAAGATCTTGTTAACACATGTTATTGCAATAAAGATTGAATTGAATTAATATTATATAAATCCTAATTTCAAATAAACATGAGCAACTTGTTCATAACAGTATAACAAAAAATATTTCGTTTACCTTACCTATATATGTATTATATATTAGGACTTACCTTGGCTATCATATTCTTAATTTTGACACGCTCCTTTAGCGTTCTTCCAAACACATCATTTAAAAAAAAACTTAATTTGACTGACTAAGGAAATGTTGACTACCCAGAACTATTACTTTGACAATGACATTTCTTTGTTTACATTTTCAACCGACGACCAAAAGAGGAGGTTATCAATTCGACGCGTATATTTTTTTTTCTCTTTTTTTTATGTATGATCACCGATTACTCGAAGACGGCTGAACCGATTTGGAAAATTCTTTTTTTGTTTGAAAGGGTATATACTTCGAAATTGGTACCATTTATCACCAAGTCAGGATCTGATGATGGGATCCTGGAGAAATCGAGGGAACTCTTCAAATATTATAGGCACACCTATGGCGTTTTGGGTATTTCTTATAGTAACTTGTGCAGTTGCTCTCAAAAAATACCATTTGGAGAAGTGTAACTGATGATGAAGACCACAGATGGCCGCCGAACCTACTCAATAATAAGTATTTCGTGGATTGCGATTCGAATACTTGAATATGGATGTTAAGCACTTTATGTTCGTCACAATGCATATGCTGATGTAGAGCTGATGGTAAAGTACCAGGAGAACTCCTCAAAAATTAACGGCCCAGCATTGGGAAAAGCAATATTTTGTAAAAGGTTATAAGTAGTTGACATTTAGGCTCTTTTAACTAGGTAAATTAAAAATCGACCAACTAAAAAGAGTCAAATAAAAACTTTTTACCAAAAAATTAAACCGACTCCCAAAAACACTGCAAAGTGAAAAATAACTTTAATTTCGGAAGTCGGTGCCAAAAACGAAAATACAAAACTAAAGACACCGACTACCGAAATTAAAGTTATTTTTCACTATGCAGTGTTTTTGGGAGTCGGTTTAATTTTATGGTAAAAAGTTTTAATTAATCTCAAGTTCGATTTCCAAGTATAGAGTGTTAAAAGAAGAAAGAAATTCTAAATTTGAAATGACAAGGAACATTTTGTATTTAAATACTTCGTTCATAAAAGATCGTGGCTTGGGGTTATGTCGACCCGTGTGGATGCGGCGTGCAGCGGCATCGCTTGTTGAGGTCGTTTCGTGGATGGGTTCTCCCTATTCTTGACTATGCTAATGCAAGTTTTCCAGACCTCACTGAAGTGCAGCTAGATAAGCTTGAGCGACTCCAAAATTTCTGTATCAGGTTCATGTTTGGTTTGCGCAAATATGATCATATTTCTGAATTTCGTATTAAGCTCAAGTGGCTGCCTATCCGTCTTCGTCGGAATGCGCATATTTTATCATTACAATATTCTTTACAATATTCTATTCAAGTCAAGAATTCCCTTTCACCTCAAAGAACGTTTTAAGTTCCTTCATGACACACATAGTAGAGATTTGAGATCATCGGTAAATTTGACACTTCAATGCCTGCACATTCCACAAAATTTTATGAATTTTATGATTCATTGTATACGGTGCAGGCTACTCGTCTGTGGAATGTATTATCGTTGTCAGTTAGACAAGCACAGTCACGTGCTGCTTTTAAAAGCTCTGTCGTCAATCATTTTTATACACTCCTATAATTATACCTTGTATTTTGTGTATATTATATTCTTGAAGTAGGTACACTGACTTTCCCCTCTCCTCTTTGTTTTATGTTCTTAAAGTCCATCCAAAGGTTGTCTGGAAGATATTGCTATCAGCGAAAAGACCATCATTTGCAGTATTGTAAATCAAGTGTGTGTTTAAATTATTGGTGTATAATAAAGAGTTTCTATTTATCTATCTTAACGTATTGAGATTAGATTCCTCTATGCTTCGGAAAGCATGTAAAGCCGTTGATCCAGGCAGTCGTTTGTTTATCTCTCTGTCAGAAGTTACGGGTAGCCAGTATCCAGAAAATCTGGCACCAGTTTTGCCAAAGGGCATTGTGATTCTTAGCAAATGGGTTATGGAAGTTGGATAGGCAGTGTAAAATACTATTAGTCAACTGCATCCGTTACACTGGCAGCTGACTGGCATAGTTAGAAATTTTAAAATTAGGAACCCTTTAAATCATTTATTGATGTTTCTCGAATCGTGCATTTGTTGTTTTGTGATTCGATTTGGTGAATTAGAAATTTGGTTATAAGAGATTGCACGGCTACGGGGAAGTTTTTCGTGGTAGCGTGTATTCGTTGTTAGGTGTTTCGTGTTAGTAAACTTACATGCCGTGGTATTTTATATTTCTTTTAGGAAACCGTCCTTTCTAACTATCGGACGTTTCCGTTTACAAACATGCGTATGTCACTCAGTTGGAGATTTATATCCAGATTTATGAAATAAAAATGCTTCCGATAACTTAAAAGCTGTGTGCCGTGCAAGGACAAAACGAAGAAAACAAAAGTAAAAATGTAACTACAAGTAGTAGGTATTTATCTATACAAAATCTTATTAACGAATCATCTGCAATAAGATACGCTCGTGTATAGTGCTTGTTACAAAAGCGTAGGCGTTTAACGATTCTGTCTGATTCTGTTGAGGCCTCCGCGTTTCTGTAGTCAGGCATGTGTGCTGAAGGGCAAATTGATTGTTTTTTTTTAATATTTAGATTAGGCTTACGTTTGACTACCATTGCACCTGATGGTAAGTTATGATGTGGTCGAAAATGGAGCTTGCCTAAAAGCAACCTATTCACTCTTGACTTAAAGAATCCTAGGTTATAGCTATCAGGAAACACAAACTCCGGCAGGGAATTCCACTCCTTAGCCGTACGCACAATGAAAGTATTCCCAAAACGTTTAGTGCGTATGGGTGGGATGCGCCATCGTTACATGGTGGACCATCGCCGTTTGTCTTGTAGTCGATAGTAGCAGAGAGCGGCATCATTGATGCACAGGATGCGGGGAGTGCCAACAGTATTCTGAGAGTGATTGTGGACAAACCAGATTGTACGTTTCTGTTCTACTGGACCCGTATGTATAACGGTGGGTCGGCGGGTGAAATATTTGAATTACGAACGAATTTCTGGACGCTTTATGTTAGTTTATTTTTAGATGTGTGCATGTAGTTTAAGGTTTTTTATTTAAGTGTATATGTGTATTCAATGTAAATATTAATTATTATTAATAAATTGTTAATAATATAGTATAAGTTATCTTACTAACACATTATGGATTTTATGTTTGATTTTAAATAAATAATATGATTGATTCGAACACATATAATCCTTCTCCATCTACCACACTCCTAAGTACAGTCCCAAGCAGTTCTCAAAAGCGCCATCACCAGAAGAATTAAGTGAAGTGTTACCAGCTTGAAACATTAAAATGTCCCTTGAACCATGATCTAAGTAAAGATAGCCCGTAACGACCGTTAAGGGCCTTTTAGCCGTTGTAAGTTATAAGGTGATGCAATTAACTGTTGTTACTTTATTTCACACTTCGTTAACACGGGGTACACTTTGTAAACGTTTTAAAGATATCAGGGCCATTATGATTAATATTGTTCTGTAGAAGATTACTATTTCGTGTAATGGCGGATAGTTCAGGTGAGGATCATCATAGGTTTTTTTTTAAATTAAGCTCTTCTGTCCCACTGCTAAACAAAGGTCTCCCTCATAACTTTTACAAACATTTTCATTCACAGTTAGAATTATTTTTCATTTTATCTATTTGACTACATTTCGTTACATGGTGGACATCCCACCCATACGCACAAAACGTTTTGGGAATACCTTCATTGTGCGTACGGCTAAGGAGTGGAATTCCCTGCCGGAGTCTGTGTTTCCCGATAGCTATAACCTAGGAGTCTTTAAGTCAAGAGTGAATACGTTACTTTTAGGTAAGCGTGCTCCATCTTCGACCACATCATCACTTACTATCAGGTGAGATGGTGGTCAAAAGCGAACCTATTTTTTAATAAAAAGAAAGACTATGTGTATAAGATCGCCCATTGTGTCACCCTTTTTAAGTGTTAAGTCCATAATTTTGTTTTACTGTTGTGAAAGAATATATCTATCTATCTATTAGTAGAAAATATAGAGTTTTTAAGCTAACTAGTAGTTTATTTGCTTTTTATTTTAGTGTCTGGTTAAGTGGTGTACTAAGATCATTAAAATTTCGTTAGATTTACGATGTTGATAATGACATGGGTTACGTATGTTTTTAATATTGTATAAATTCTTGTGACCGTTTATTTTCCTGAAAAAAAAAAAGATTAATCAATTTTGTTTTGTTTTTATCAAGAGAACTAGCAATGGGTAGAATTCACATTACCAGCAATTTTGTTAATAAAACCTCTTCAACTAAGCTTATGTTTCTGTCTGGAGTGGGTTCACGACAATAATGTAGGTAATGCGTGAAGTTCGAACCCACGCCACCTCGATCACAAGTCCGATAACTTAGCCATTTGTAGGCCATGACGCTTCATATTACTTCATCTGTTCCTTCAGCTTAGCCTGACTTACCAAGGGTCTGTTCCATAATTTAAACATATTCTAGTTATTTTTACCCGACTGCAAAGGAAGGGTTATGTTTTTCGTGCGTATCTTGTATGTATGTATTGCAATTTTCTTTATTACCTCATATCTCCAGAACTGCTGAACGGATTTACATAATTAGTTATCGTTAGATTTGTCTTAGCAGCCCAAGTGTTCTTAGATAAGTGATATTTGAAAAAATCAAACATGGCGGCTGTGCGAAGCCAATATACACAATAACAAACAATTTTTTTTCGAATACTAGGATTACACAAGGATTTCAAAAAGGTATATAATGTTTATCATTAGTGTAATACTAACAAAAATAATACGAAGAGAAAGTTTAAAAATATGGACTTAGCTCTTTCACTTTCTGAATCCAATGTGACAAGACCGGGAAAATGAAAAAATTGTTAATTAATATTTTAACAAAAAAGTTAATTAAAAAAAACTTGAGCAGTCGGGCTTTTTAGAGTTTTAAAATAACATTTTTTTACTTTTCTTTTCGGTGGGAAAATAATCAAATGACTCCTCTCGCTCTGGGTGGAGTGGAAGAGAGTGTCAGACTTCTACTGACTAAAAACCCACCCTGTTCCTTCAGTCACCCTTTTGGTCTGAAACCGCGGTATCTCGGTAGAACGGTATCTCCGCGATACGAGTTATATTTACCTGAACTTGTAACATCTGATCAATCTTCCCTTTCTCCTGCATGGACTTCAGCTTGGTGCACCACTCGTCTCTCTGGTCGTACGCCAGAGTTGAGGACTCGAACAGGTCATTGAGGAACTTCTTGCCTTTGCTCAGGATTGATAGCATCTTGTCCCAGGCTTGGTTGAAAAGGGCTCTGTGGACTCAGTATCTGGGTTAAAACTGCTGGATTGCTTGTGTTGCTCGCTAAACCACTTCTTTTCGGTGAGGTGAGCGTGACCACTTAAATATACATATAGCAATATTGTAAAAGTCTTATCTAAATTGATTTCCCTGTATTAGAATCGATAACAAAACACGAAAGTGTTGAAGAAAAAATTTTTTCCGTCATATTTTCTTGATTGCTCTATGAAATCTCTCTCTGCTACAGTAGTCAAAAGAATGACCTGTAATATGCCGTAAAAGCACGCATACAGCTTCTAAAAAGCTAAGGTAGGGTCGGACGTGTTATACACAAATTCGTCTGTTTTGTCAGATAAAGTTGACTCTCATTATCTCTTTGTCTGTAAATAAATAAAAAATCGATCCAACAACCTGGGAGTCTTTAAGTCAAGAGTTAATAGGTTACTTCTAGGCAAGCGTGCTCCATCTTCGACTATTATCAATAAAAAAAAAATACAATTCTGAAGAGCAACAGAAACTCTGTTAAAATAGCTAAGGTTTTCAAAATACTGCTGTATACTGTATGTCTACTAAGCTCAACTTAATTTAGCTTAACAACTATTGCTGCTGTAATATAAGTACCTATCATTTACCTTTCGTTTAACTGTCTTGTTGGTCTTGTGGTCGTAAGACTACTGATCAACGGGTCTCTGGTTCAATTTTCGGGTAGGGCTAAAAATGTACTGTTGGAATTTTCAGTATATCCCTGTGCTTCGAAAAAGGACAACGTCCTGTGCTTGATCTCTCTCCAGTCGTGTCAGTTCCTTTACTACCATATTCCGATGGGTGATGTCCCATAAAAGAGCAGAGGGGCACCTGTACCTGTGCACCATTGCAAAAATGGACCAGGAAGACTAATTATGATTACCTGTCCTTCAGCATATGCTCAATCTCTTCTCTTATCTTCATGTTCTCACACTGGACAGTGTTGAACCTGAGCTTGGCTGTCTCCAGCTTGTTCTCAGCCGATATTAGGCGGTACTCGCTTTGCCAGCGACGTTCTTCAAGCTGTTAGAGAAAACCATTGTACTACCCACGATATCAAAGGTAAGTGTTTTTTCACTAAGTCGGCTAGTTGAGAGCAGAAGTAATCTAAGTGACCTTTTTGTAAAAACAGAGTTAAGTCACTTTTTGATTTCGATTGGACTAAACTTAGTTAGTGCAGAAGTTATTCAAGTGGTACGCGCCAGTGTCAGTTCTAAGTTTTACATTTCTGCATAGCCATTAAAAACATAATTTGTTAGTAGAGTTGTGATCCAAGTGACTTGTATGCTACTTGGATAACTTCACCACTTTACTTCATAACTTAGGTTAATATCTATCATGAAACATAAACAATTTGCAACTAATTTATTAAATACTCTTAAAATCAATAAAAACGCGTTTTGATTAATATCTCAAAAGTCACAAAAGGTCACTTGGATTACTTCTGCTCTCAAATAGCAGTGTAAATACAGTATGTTGAAAAGCTCTTTGCTAAATAATAACAGCCTCAAGGATCTTCATAGTTAGATAACGTTTGCCGGAGTTGGTGAATGGGTGACCATTATAATACTTTACGTTAGTTGTTACAGATCACAAGCAAGAAAATCTCACCAGTCTGCTGAATTTCAAGGGGTATATGGTGTTACCCAGCTTATGTGTGGCTGCCCAGGCTATGGAGGTCAAATAGACATGAAGTGCATGTAAAAAACCAGTACTCAGCAGCATGTCTGCCTGTCGGTTTTCTACAGTCTACTTCGGGGAGGAGCTGTGTGCGCAGGAGCTCCATGACCTGATTCCTCCATCTCCCTTTCACTACCGGTCTACCAGGCGCACGGCTGGGTACCACCCACACTTTATTACTATACCGTCTTGTCGTACCAAGCGCTTCTTCCCCACATTTATTGTGCGCACTTCCAAGCTGTGGAATTCTCTGCCGGCTTCTTTGTTCCCTGCCACTTATGACCTTTCAGCCTTTAAAGCAAGAGTAAACAGGCATCTACTGTGCTCACTCGTTCCATCGTAGACCTCATCTATCGCTTACCATCAGGCGAGATCGAGGTCAAGAGTGGGCCCATCAGTAATTAAAAGAAAAAGACATTAAGTCTATTGAACGAGGAATCATGGTTCCAACAGTCTACCAATAAGGAGAGATGGCGGGAGATGGTGCGAAAAGCTGTTCGTCTCTACCACCGGCATGGACGCCAAAGTTACCACGACCACTCTGCCAAGAGCGTCACGACAAAGAAAAAGAAATCCTCGTTACTTACCTGTCCTTGCGTTGTACTTGCTAGCTTTCTTAGATTTAAAGTCTCTTTGTTGTTTTTCTGTATCAAGCCAGTGATCTGGTCCATCATCGCTACATCGGCTGCAAACAGAATAAAATAGATTAATTATTAATTTCACTTTTAAGCGACTTCTTTTTGTTTTTTTTTGTGTATGTAATTACCTCATAACTCGCAGATGGTTAGACCGATTTGGAAAATTCTTTTTTGTTTGAAAGGGCATACTTTTCAATTGGTCCCATTGTCGTTACGATTGGATCTGATGATGGAATCATAGAGAAATCGAGGGAACTCTTCAAATATTATAGGCACTCCTATAGTGATTTGAGTATTTTTTATAGTAACTTGTGTAGTTGCATTAGCAAAGCACCATTTGTGAAGTGGACCTGATGATGAAGACCACAGATGGCCACTGGAACTACTCGGTATATAAGTAGGAATAATAAGTATTTCATGTGTTCCGCTTCGATTACTTGAATGTGGTTATTAAGCACAATATGCTCCTCACAATGCATATGGTGAAGTGAAGCTGATGGTGAAGTCCCAGGAGAACTCCTCAACAAATAACTACCCAAAATTGGGAAAACCAATATTTTGTAAATGAATATAAGAAGTTGACATTTAGGCTCTTGTAACTCTGTAAAAATCAACCAACTAAAAAGAGTGAAATAAAAACTTTTTACCAAAAAATTAAACCGACTCCCAAAAAACACTGCTAAGTGAAAAATAACTTTAATTTCGGTAGTCGGTGTCTTTAGTTTTGTATTTTCGTTTTTGGCACCGACTACCGAAATTAAAGTTATTTTAGAGTTACCTAGGCGAATGCACGCTAAGAGTTCTCTTTGTGGGGTAAAGACCTCGGCTTAATAATGTTACTATATATTATTAGTAATATTACTTAATAGATTAATTAATTTATTTATGTACACACATGACACAAAAGAAAAAATGTAAATACAGACAAAAGAGCACAAAGGTGCGGCTTATTTCCTCAGAAATTTGTTCCAGCAGACCTGCGACAGGAGAGTTGAAGAGGAGATGATAGACACAGTGTATATAAATACCAATTACGATAAATAAAACATACTTATCTAATAAATTAAATTACAATGATGTAATAAACAAATATACACAGAGTTAAAATTTTATATCATAGAGTTAAAAGAGCCTTGAACACCGACGACGAGTTGCAAGTCTATCGGTTTTCTATCGGTTACATTTCGGGGAGTGTGCGATGGAATTACACAATCTAATTCCGTCAAGCCCGTTCCATCATCGGACTACAAGACAAACGGCGCGCGAGGCGCCCTCGTTACATGGTGGACATCCCACCCATGCGCACGAAACGTTTTGGGAATACTTTCATTGTGCGTACGGCTAAGGAGTGGAATTCCCTGCCGGAGTCTGTGGTTACTTTTAGGTAAGCGTGCTCCATCTTCGACCACATCATCACTTACCATCAGATGAGATGGTGGTCAAACGCAAGCCTATTGTCATTAAAAAAAAAATACTTAAAAAAATTTGAATTTTTCACCAAGCATGTGGTTATTATTAAGTATTTACTATGTATATGTATTCTGAGGACTATATGAATCAGAATCAGAATCAGAATATTTATTTGTGAAACATAGTTAACATAAAGGTTTTTGGTATACATAAATATTTGAGCACTATGTTTTGCCGTGAAGGCGTCTAATATGGCAAATTGATTTTACCTTCCACCTCCTGCTGAGTAACAATCCGGTTCAGCAGCGAGGTCTTCAGTTCAACTTTCATCCTCTTATCTTTCTTCTTGTGAGCTCCTGATCTTGCTATCTGTGGAGAAAAGATTTAAATTGCGCTTTTTATTGTCGGAGGGGTGGGCAGAGATGTACCGGAGAACTTTCATCCTCTTACTTATTATAAATGCCAAAGTTTGTGAGGATGGAGGTGTATTACTCTTTCACGCAAAAACTGCTGAACGGAAATGAATGAAATTTAGTAGGTAGGTAGTTGACATTTCGGAATAGCATATAGGGTACTTTTTAACCGAGGAAAAAAAATGAGGTTATCAAGTCGACGCGTATATCTTTTTTTATGTATGATCACCGATTACTCGAAGACGGATGAACCAATTTGGAAAATTATTTTTTTGTTTGAAAGGGTATACTTTAATGTTGGTCTCATTATCACCAAGTCCGTATCTGATGATGGGATTCTGGAGAAATCGAGGGAACTATTCAAATATTATAGGCACACCCATAGTGATTCAGGTATTATTTGTATTATTTGTATTATTTGTATTAGTTGTGTAACTTGTGTAGTTGCAATCGAAAAGCACCATTTGTGAAGTGGACCTGATGATGAAGACCACAGATGGTCACTGGAACTACTCAATAGTAGGAATAATAACTATTTCGTGGGTTCCGTTCGATTACTTGAATATGGTTATTAAGCACAATATGCTCGTCACAATGCATATGGTGAAGTACCAGGAGAACTCCTCAACAATTAACGGCCCAGCATTGGGAAAAGCAATATTATTTAAAAGATTATAGGTGATTGACATTTAGGCTTTGGTAACTAGGTTAATTATAAGTCGACCAACTAAAAAGAGTGAAATAAAAACTTTTTACCAAAAAATTAACTAATTTTTCAGTACCAATGCAGTGTTTTTTGGGAGTCAGTTTAATTGTTTTCCCCCCCCCCCCCTTACACACAAAATAAAGACGCAAGCAGAAACTAGTTAGTAATAATAGTAAATCTTATTGTCTATAATTAGTCATTATACCAGTAAATGGCTAAACATGAATGAAAAAACATATTAATATAACAAGACCTATCTTTTTCGGGTGTGGAAATTATCGAATGACTTCTCCCGCTTTCGGTGGAGCGAAAGGGAGTGTCAGACTTCTACTGACTAAAAACCCACTCTTTTACTTTAGCTGCTCTTGCTTTCCGGGGCCGCGAAATCACGTCAGAACATTCCTGCATCCCCGGATAATATGACCTACAATGTACCTTGTGTTTGTACAAATAAAAAGTTCTTATTTTAATAAAAGACAGTTCAATTAGGATGCTAATTACCTTAAGGTCCTTGCATAGGCTGATGTACTCTCTCTTGAGTTCCCTCATCAGCTCGTCCTGTCTTCTGAACTGAGGGTGGACGCCCAGCTTGCGTTGTTGTCGATCCACTTGAATCATACGGACCTGGTGGAAAACTTGGCTCAGTTCGCAACAGAATTGGGCAAAAGTAGCCAGGGATTGGAGGTATTCCTCGAAGCGCTACCATATTGAAGCGCACCTAATGAAGCGCTCCTTTTTTATTCCTCGGAGCGCTCCTTTTCCGATAACATGGTATCGGGAGCGCTACTAAAAGGAGCGCTCCGAGGAATAAAAAAGGAGCGCTTCATTAGGTACGCTTCAAAATGGTAGCGCTTCGAGGAATACCTCAGGGATTGGGCTTCGAGTAACAAGAACCAGTGACGCGGTAGGCCCAAAAGGACATAGCGTGTTGAGTTAGATTCCTACCTGAAGGATTGGCTGACCGTGACAGTAGACATGAATAAGGTGGAAGATAAGAGGAGAGCTCTTTGCCCTGCAGTGGATTATTACAGGCTTACAATCCTACTATAATATTATTATAAATGCGAAAGTTTGTGAGGATGTATCATGTATGTTTGTTGCCCTTTCACGTAAAAACTACTCAACGAATTGGGTTGAAACTTTACAGCCATATAGGTTATACATCATAATAACACATAGGCTACTTTTAATCCCGGAATTCCCACGGGACCGGTATTAACGCCGGAAAACCGTCCCACGTGAACGAAGTGGCGGGTAGAAGCTAGTTATACATAATTATGTTGGATATGAAGCAGAAGCAGTAGTGGAAAATTGGTATCGAGCTCGACTTGCAAGTGCTGGTCGAGGTTTCGAGCCCAGTCAGGCACATTACAAAATCAAAAATCATTTATTTGCTCAAATAAGGTACAGAAAGTTCTTACAGGGTTAATAAAGAATCTCTTATTTTGCCTCTAATGTCGGCGTGCAAAAATGGTTTACAAGATGATAACACCAGCTTACAAATTTCATACAAATTAATTGATAACATAATTAGATTAATGAAATGCTTCTAAATGATTAAAATTACAAATGTCATAAAATTATAGTTAATAAAATGATTACAAATGTCATAAAATATGTTATCATAATGTCAAAAAATATGTCATAAAATAATTAACAAATGGTCATATCACAGGAAAAAATATGCATACACCCAGTCACATTTAAAAACAAATTACTATATACTTTGAGTAATTTATATAATTACAAGTGCTCTTAAATCAGTAAAGAAAAACATCGTGAGGAAACCGACATAGATAGATAGAATATAATAATTAACAATAATTGAATAACACTTAAATAACAATTTTGTAAAAAAAAATTTGGTTACAATGGGGGTCTCATCGCTGAGAGCGATATCTTCCAGACAACTTTTGGAAGGACTTTACGAGCTTTAATTAAAATGGGGAGGGCTATATTAGTGTACTACTTTACAAATACTCATCAAAAAAGAAAAACTAACGAAATATAATTATATTACATATAAATACAATACATAGGTACATAAAATATGTAAATATATATGTAATGTGTTCTTTAACATCGTGTGGTTTTAACAAAGGAATAATCATATGTTTTAAAGAAAATGTTCTAGGAAAAAATCCGAAGACATGTGAAATCCACCAACCGACAATGGATCTGCGTGGTGGAGCCTATTACGTTCTCAATCTGCCGTGCCGATCCAAAATACCGTGAAGTCGACTCACGGTATTTTGGATTGGCACGGCAGATTGAGAACGTAATAGGCTGAATTGTTAACGAGAAGAATCTTTCATGCCGATGTCGTTAGTGTTCAAGGATTCCTTGGGCGTTATCAGGGTGAAATTCGAGCGAAAAGCAAAGTACCTACATACCTTCATATTCGTACGTCCGTCGAATTTAATGTAAGTTTCATAAAGAATATGGACAGTTCTTTATCACTTTATTTACGCAATAAATAAAAAACATTACAAAAAAAAATCCGAGTGCATTAGGTATAAACCGAGCAACGGGATCACGTAATCTAACATCACCTAACAATAATGAAAATTTTCAAATGATTCGAATCAATCAAACAAATGTCAACCGCGTTCTCAATCCAAACGTCAAAACGTTTTAAAATTCGCGCGCGGTTGAATGCGCGCGCCTTTTGTATTATAATTATATCAAAATGGTGCCGCAAGCAAAGCATATCCTCTATTCTGATTGGACGTCCTACAGATATACAATATATCTGAAACAATAGAGTAACTTTCAAAAAATAATTATTAGAATTAAAAAAAAGAGATAATTTCAAAATCAGTTAGGTTGCTCCGTTACCTATACTCCTGGCGGTACCTAAGTGGATACCTACATAAAAAGATTATGTTAATGTTTGTGTCAAAACTGCACAACGCCGCGAATTAAATTAGTAATGTTATAAGTACTTTAAATGTTTGTGATAAAGTTGAACACACAAAAAATGCGCAATCCGCAATCGGAATTAAAATTTTGAAAATACGGCGCGATATAACCCATGTAAGTCCGATGGATTAAAATTTGTTGAGTTGGTTTTAAGGAATAATGTCAAAAAACCTATTAAAATTATATATAGTCATAAGTGCATATCTATTTGCAATGTAGATAAGTAGTTATAATTGACGCTAAGTTTCGAATTTGGAAAATATAAAAACACTTCTATATGCCATAATTTTGTTTAAAACGTGTATTAATTCGTCAAATAATAATAAAATGGTGAGCAAACTACTTCTCCTGTCTTCGGGTTTGAGAGTCTTCTAGCCTCGACTACAAATGTCATCAAAATGACAATCATCGCGTTTATACATTTGGTTTTATACAGGTGAATTATTAAATTTGCGCCTTAAGTATGTATATTTATTAGGCCCAATATATTATGACCGTTTTATCCACATTTTTAAATTATTTCCTACACATAAGCATAACATCTGAACATGATTGATGTATAGTAGGTTACAATTAACTTAGCGAAGTGTAACTATAGTTTAAATGTTAAACAATAATGCACACCTAATTAAAGGTAAACAGCGCATGCTTCGTGTTTAGCAAGTAACAAAGATAAATGAAAACTTAGGTAATTATGAGTGTTAGTAGCTTAGAATTAATGTTAGCACTACCTACATGCTATATAGTAACTAATTACATTGATTTGCATTGTTTGTGTGGATGTGAGAACCATGAAGGTTTAAGTCTGTGCTGCTCTTTTGAGGAAAGAAGCACTCAGATTTGAGTGGACCTGTCCAGAAAGTGCAAGCATTTGTCAGTTATCGTGTAGCTCAACTTAGAACTTGAGGAGCTCAACGATTGTTCCAAATACTTAATTACAAAACAGTATTAGATGTCACCTGTCGTTGTAGTCGCAAATGCTCGTCCTCCATTTTCCTCAAGACATCTATATCACAGCTCTGAATTTCAGTTTGTCCATCCATTTTCATTAATTAAACAATAATATATATCACCGCTCGTAAATTGTGTTGTAAAAATTAAATTTGATTATGGAACGTAACCATTTTCTCAGCCCACTGGATTTACTATTTATTTTTCATAATCAAATTGGGTTTTTTTGAGGTTTGTGAAAGGACTTGATTTTCCTTTTGAGGTTTGTTTGAAGTTTTAGTTCGTTAATTAAATATCTGTGTTCATGTTCTGTTTAATGTTTTTAGACAAGGATCTAGGAAGGAATTAAATTTGTTACGTGATTGGAGCATGTTTGGTAGTCCTTGAGTGGAGACCACTAATGGGAAAACATACCATGAAAAGGTCTCTTTGGCCGATATACAAGAACGAATTTAATCAATTCAACTTATTTATTTCAAGTAACAAGACTCAATTAGCTAGTCACAAACATTCCTTAATCTTATGTTGGTTCTTAAGTGTGCGATGGAATTACACAATCTAATTCTGCCAAGCCCGTTCCATCATCGGACTACAAGACAAACGGCGATGCGCCTTCGTTACATGGTGGTCATCTCACACATACGCACAGCTAAGGAGTGGAATTCCTTGCCGGAGTCTGTGTTTCCCGTTAGCTATAGCCACAGAATAGATGAATAAGATCTTAACCTCTTGTATCTGTTCTGTGGCTATAGCCTAGGGGTCTTCAAGTAAAGAGTGAATAGGTTACTTTTAAGTAAGCGTGCTCCATCTTCGACCATCAAGTGAGATGGTGGTCAAACGCGAACCTATTACCAATAAAAATGAAACTTACATTAAAAGGTTGGTTCGTGAATAGAAGTTACAAGCTCTACACTGACGTGGAGTCTGTCCACCATGTCGGAGAATGGCCGCGAGATCTTTCGCCCTTGACTTTTCCTTGCACCATTGGTAAGGGATATTACATACGTAGGTAGGTTTAAAGGGTTAAAAAGTAGACTATATTTTATGTTCGCCTGTACCCTTTTCTATCTTCCATTGAAATTAGTCATTCCAGATATTGGCCGAGAAAACAGAAATAAATAAAGACAAAATTTGAATCAAAATAAAATTGTTAGTGATTTCGTGCCAAAAACCACAAGGAATCACAGATAGACACTTCAATTTCAATATTCAATACATTTATGTTATCTATGTCATTTTTGTTAATATGCATAGATTTCGCACGTGTACAATAGTACATTGTTTATCGAGGGGAGAAAGTGACCGATTACCAACGAGGGTGTAGTTTGAGGTCCGAAGCACAGCTGAGGGCCTTAATACACACGAGTTGGGAATCGCACTTTCTTCCGAGTGATACATAGTGCTTTATACTATAACTACGAGGAAAATAGCTTTTTGTACATTAATAAATGAAACCGAGTTACAAGATAGGACCTATGGCCATAGACAGTAGGTACCTCATTTATTTTTCGCGCCAAATTGTTATTCTTATTATGTTCGAATACTGAAAGTTAATGTGAGAATTTGTTCAGCAGCGTGTTGGGAGTAATTTTAAATCAATGTTGAGCAATACTATGTGGCCAGTATCATTTTCTCTTGGTGATAAAAACTTTTTTGTCTTTTGGCATTGTAAGTATTTTTAGTTAGCTACTGAATTGGTCTAAATAAAAAAAAAATTGCGCGTTAGTAATGGATTTTCATACACTTTTCCCTCCCTCTCCAGTGTCTCCAGCACGTTAGTAATGAATTCTCATACACTTTTGCGACCCGCACATTTGTGCTACAGTAATGACGTCCTTTCTGTCAAACTTTTTAAAAAGTAATAAGGCACTTTCCGAGCAGGTATAGTATAAACTATCATTACTGCCGTGGAGAAAAAGACTGGAGCAAGTTGCGCACTTACCAGCACTAGTGCGAAATACTCATTACGTACCTAAAATCGGTGGGGTAGGAGCCAGTTTATGAGTAAGTATGTTTAAAATAAGTTGCCGTTTCCGGACGCCATCAAAGTTGAACTAGGTCGATGATGATTCAGACGCTGCTCGCTGAAGCGGGCCGGGGACAGTGAGGGGCCTCATTGAAGAATACTTACATGTTCCTACAGCCCCCGGCGAAAGTGGGAATATGGTGTGGGTTTGGTCAGTTAGGCGGGCGAAGGACATCCATGAGGATTTCCATCTCAAAAAAAATAAGTGGCCAAAAGCGAGTCGGTCACGCCCATGATAGGTTCCGTAGTAGCAAGCATAGATTAGGTATTATAGGCATATATAGGCAAAATATTACTTTAACTTTCATAGTGTTTCTACAAATGGCAAAGATATACCCATATCTCAAAAACTGCTGGCTATAGGTATATACAAGCACACAAACCAAGTTTCATTGAAAGTTTTTTATTTATTAGAAAAATCTGTTCAGTATGTAGATTTTGAATTTAACGCGAACATACAGACAGAAAGATGCAGTGAGAGGCTTTGTTTATATTAATATTTGTAAGGACACTAAAATAATTCATGACATTAAACATAAGCTACTTACCTTAATAGTCTTATCCATAAATAAAAGCTCTATAATAAAGAATACAGTGGTACAAGAATTAAGCTATATTGCCAGCTCTCGCCACTAAGATGTGTATTGTTGTCAGACGCAAAATAAACGTTTCTATTGTACGACAATAAATGTTTTGTTAACAGTTCCTGTTTTAAGTTACTGGACTTTAGAGTGTGGTGCAAGGGATAATACTGTTGTGTTGTTAATCTAAATATATATAATTCAAAGGTGACTGACTGACTGATTGACTGACTGACTGACATAGTGATCTATCAACGCACAGCCTAAACCACTGAACGGATCGGGCTGAAATTTGGCATGCAGGTAGATGTTATGACGTAGGCATCCGCTAAGAAAGGATTTTGCGAAATTCCCACGGGATCGGGATTTACACGGGAAAAACTTTCCACGCGAGCGAAGCCGCTGGCACAAGCTAGTTTTTTTATAGTTGATAGGCATGCGTTTGACCATAATCTCACCTAATGTTAAGCGATGATGTGGTCGAAGATGAAGCACGCTTGCCTAGAAGCAACCTATTCACTCGTGACTTAAAGGCTTCCAGGTTATAGCTATCAGGAAACACAGACTTCGTAAGTGAATTTCACTCCTTAGCTGTACGCACAATGAAACTATTCCCAAAACGTTTAGTGCGTGTGGGTGGGATGTCCACCATGTAATGATGGCGCATCGCCGTTTGTCTTGTTGTCCGATGATGGAACGGGTTTGGTAGAATTAGACTAATCTTACAGAACATTTCTTTCGAATAAACTCTTTAAATTTACTCGTGAAGGAGCTTGAAGTTAACTCCAGCGTCATTCACATACATTAAGTAATTACTTTTTAAAGTATATTTTATAATATTTCGTCTAATTTGTCTTGTTATTATTGTATTTTTTTTTATAGTTGATAGACTTGCGTTTGACCACAATCTCACCAGATCTTAAGCGATGATGTGGTCGGTCGAAGAATTTGAATTTTGAATTTGTGTGTTTATTTTTTGTTTATGTGTAAATGATTTTTTTTAAATATTTTTTTTACGAATGAGCCCGCTCTTGACCTCGATCACACCTGATGGTAAGTGTAAGATGAGGTCTACGATCGAACGAGTGAGCCCAGAAAATGCCTATTCAATCTTGCTTTAAAGGCTGACGGGTCATATGTGGCAGGGAACACAGAAGCCGGCAGAGAGTTCCACACCTTGGCTGTGCGCACAATGAATGTTGAAGAAAAGCGCTTAGTACGACAAGACGGTATCTCGACCAAGTGTGGATGGTATCCTGCGGTACGTCTGGTTGACCGGTAGTAAAAGGGGGATGAAGGGATCAGGTCGTGGAGCTCCTGCGCACACTCTCCGAAGTACAATCTGTAGAAGATAGACAGGCAAGCAACGTTTCGCCGGTGAGCCAGGCTGTGAAGCTTGCCTGCCAGAGCCTCGTCACCTATGAGCCTTTTAGCTCTGCGTTCGATCGAGTCAAGTGCAGCTAGTTGGTATTTGGCTGAGCCATCCCACAAGTGACTGCAATACTCCATACAGGAACGGACCTGTGCTTTATATAAATTTAAAAGCTGTCCAGGTGTGAAGTATCGCCTCACTTTCTGTAGGATGCCCAGCTTTTTGGCTGCAGTCTGAGCTTTAGACTCAATGGTTGAGCCGAAGTTGAGGTCAGACGTCAACTCCATGCCCAAGAGCTCCAGGCGGTCGGTAATAGGTACAGATGCACCTCTGAAAGTAGGAGACCATTCAAATTGGCTCCTTTTAGCGGAGAAAAGACAGGCCTGTGTTTTTAAAGCGTTGAATTTGACCAGATTGTCATCGCCCCAATGGGAAACGAGATTTAAGGTCAAATTCGTTCGCTCTACCATGGCCTTTCTAAGAGCGGCTATTTCGTCCCTACCAGCTCTAGCACTGGACAAGTATCTCTCTGAGACTGTGCTGTCATCCGCGTACCCAATAGCTCCCAACTGAAGCAGGTCGTTGATATGAAGCAAAAATAGAGTCGCAGAGAGAATAGACCCCTGAGGAACACCGGCATTAATAGCCATTAGATCCGATGCGCAGCCATCGATGACCACTCGGATCGACCGTTCACTCAAAAAGTCACAAATCCAGTTGCATAAGCTAACACACATCGTATAAGGACACCGTATCTAGAAAGCTTGCTCAGCAGATTAGCGTGCCAGACCCTGTCAAAGGCCTTTGAGATGTCGAGGGACACGGCAAGGGCTTCGCCGTGTTTCTCAATAGCCTCGCCCCAGCAGTGCGTAACATACAGTTAAATCTGTTACTAATACTTAGAGTAGTAAGTATTTATTATTGTGGATTTTGCTGTCTCAAATAAATAAAGATTTATTGATTATACATGTACAGACTTTCATTCGAAGAGTGCAACCAAACGTAGTGTAAACGTGGCCAACATTGATGGAGTTCCCAAAAATATCCACCATAATTTAATAATGGCTACAGTTCGGTGTGACAGACGGCTTCAGTCGGCCTCTTTGTAAAATCCCCTCTTTAATGTAGCCGCCGCTGCTTTTGAATCCACCGTTCCATGCAACTCTGATTTTCTTGTTCAGCTATCGGTTTTCTAAATGCTGTGCGAGATGGCTTTTCGTAATTAGCTCGGCTTTTCACGATTTTGGTGATTTATGCGGATTTTTGAAATAAATTGGGTGACGTGTATAAAGTGGAGATTCTATATCCTTGCACCGACTTACGTATAAGTGTGGAAGGTAAGTACTTATTGGTTCGGATTGAATGGTAATGGTACAGAGCAAATTTGAATTTGCCATTTGATCTAGTTTTTAATTATCCATTTTCATTTTATAACTCTGTACGCTGGTAATGTGCTCAAGAGTAAGGTGTCCATTGGGATTTTAATTTAAACAAATGGTTTACAACTAAATTCTTATCAAGCATTTGAGTGGAAGAAAATAAAAATAAGATAAAAATATTTAGCTATAATCTGCTTGAAAGTTTTGAAAAGTAGAATTATTTAGGTAATCTGCAAAATAACTAACAGAGGTTTTAAGTTTCGTGTCATGGTGTCTTTATTTTTCAGTGTTTAATTTCTCTTATACCAAGTGCTTTAGAAACGCCTGTTTTTTCATAGAAAAAGACACTGACGAAACACAAATTCGACAATACAATCCATATAATGTTAGTAACTTATACCTAATAACTTATTACCTAGTGTTAGTATCGCCATCGCCTTCCATACAAACTGCTTCAAAATCTACAATGCAATTGTCGAAATATCACCAGTCTGCTTCAATTGGTGGCCTTAAAAATAACTATTACATGACATACTAAAATCAGCCTGTAACGTTCCCACTGTTGGGACACTGGCCTCCTCTATGTTAGAGGGAATGGACAGGGCCGGAATAACCATTAGGCGGAGTAGGCAACTGCCTAGGGGCCCCGCATCAACTAGGGGCCCAGGCCCAGTGCACGCACCAAGAAAACATGTTTCTTTGAACGAGAATTTGATGTGCGTGTGAACTTAGGGACCTCACTGTTATCTCACAAAATACAAATCGTTAGATTTAGTAGTAGAATTAAAACAATTTTAGAACAAATCTGGGAATAACTAAACAAATATATTAAAAACCACAGCCCTTAATGTGCGTTTCTTCAGTTCACACACGATTTGGTCAGTCAAAGTAAGAAAAGGGGTCCCGAGAATGCCATTGCCTTAGGGCCTCTGACAGGGTTAATCCGGTTCTGGGAATGGACCGAAATCTATTATACTATATAAGCCGAAGGCCCAGGGCGAGTTGAAGGATTTTACATGTTTTCAGATTTTTCAGTCCTAAGACATGTCACTTTCCTCACGGTGTTTTCCATTACATTATTTTTCTGAGCTTCAGTGACGATGAAAATTACACAAAGGAATGTGCCTGCTTGGATTCGAACCCAAGACTCGACGTAAGTCGTGTTTGTAACTACTAGGCCACCGAAAAACTATATTTTTGTTTTATTTTCAAATGGTTTCTATTGTTTTGATACCATCACCATTAATATGATTATTTTGTGTGTGTTGACTTTCACAGGTCAATCTATGAGGTTCTCAGCTGCTTGGCGCACCGTATTCCGCGCGCGCCTCAAGGAGCAGTCAGCAGCATTGACGGGGCCCGATAGGGCTACTGCCTTACGGGGTTGCGGGAATGTTCTAATGAGATACCACGGCCCCGGAACGCAAGGCAACTGAAGAGCAGGGTGGGTTTTTAGTCAGTAGAAGTCTGACACTCCCTAGGGACAGGCTGGATGGGTCAAATTTTAATTAAAATTGATGGACCTTAGAACAGGGGTCTTATATATTCCGTCATGATTCCGTCATCAAAACAGAGACCACTATGCTTTCTGTAAAGCACCGTCTAACTCACAAGGGAATATATTTAATTTATTTATAATAGAAAGGATGTTTTCTTTGGCAATGTTACAGACATCCGACTAAATTACTTTATAAGGAAAACCTCTTGGAATCAGCTGTTGGCTATCAACAAGGTGATCCCCTCGGGCCAGCAATCTTTAGTTTAGCCATTCCCCCAATTATTCGACAACTAAATTCAAAATTCAATGTTTGGTATCTCGATGATGGAACCCTGGGAGGCCATGTAGACAGAGTTTTAGATAATCTACAGTTTTTAAGAAATCAACTCCATACCATAAGATTGGATCTCAACCTTTCGAAGTGTGAACTATTCATATCCGACAGTACTGACAGACAACTGACACTTTCAAAATTCCACGCATTAGCCCCAGAAATCCAAATTGTGGATAAAAGTTCTCTTCGTCCTCTTGGGTCTTCAATTTTTGAGAATTCCTTTCCCGATTTTGTCGACGAAAAAATACAAAATTTTAACGACATTTCGGACAGATTATACCAAATTAACATGCATTCGGCTGTAACCTTAATCGTTACTGTTGTTTTGCACCTAAATTAACTTTCTTCGTGCTTCGCATCTTTGCCATCAGCCTCACCTTTTGGAAAAAAGCGACGCATCCGACGAGCTCTTGTCACCGTCGGCGTTCCGGCTGTATTAGAACCCAATGGCCTGGCACGCGACGATGGCAAAAGACCGGACGGCATGTCTTTATTTCTTTGGAAGATGGGTAGGGCTTTAATGTAGGACGCAACGTGTCGATACTCTTGCACCATCCCATCTTCCTAGCTCGTCTTGCTGTGCTAGCGCTGCCGTTGCAGCCGCTGAGAACCTCAAGCGGCGGAAATATAATAACCTTGTTGGAGGTTATATTTTCGAGCCGTTTGGGGTGGAGATCTCGGGATCGTAGGGTCCGAGTGCTCACAAATTATTTAAAGAACTATCCAGGTGCCTAGTTGACACTTCGCGTGATCCAAAGGCTGGGTTTTACTTTGGACAGCGGTTAAGCATTGCCATACAGCATGGCAATGCCACCAGTCTTTTGGGCACATTACCAGTGGACAGCGATGCGCACGAATTTCTGGACGCCATATTTTAGTTTATTTTTGGATGTATATATGTAGGGGTTTTTATTTAAATGTTGACTGAGTTAATACATAAAAATTCTTCATTTGGTTGTAGATAATAAAAAAATAATAATAGAAAGGTAGCTGGAAATGCCCGATAAATTGACGAGTCATATGAATGTTTTGAGAAAAAGTATAAAGCTCTTCGACCTGTCTAGCTGACCAAGAGTCCTGAAATACAGGGTTTCCCTGGTTTAAGCTCCAGTGTACCCTTGACTAGTGTAATTATTGCCTAAGTAATTGTAACATATTGTAAAATCTTTTCATACAATTGTCTTGGAAAAAAATATATTTCCCTCGTCACAACTATTCTATTTAGTACTGAATTAGATTTAAAGGTTATGCACGGGGCAGCAATGTAATAAATAATAATAATAATTTGGGGATATGCGGAACAGGGTGTTAAGTCCCGCAATCCCGTTGAAAAGGGAGGATCCTCCGACCAGACAGGTGTTTTTGTCTGGTGGGCAACTGCCCGATGTTTGTAATCGGGTGATTTGTATGTAGGCTAGTTGTGCGGTAAACTCTGCTTGCGCGATACAGGATAGTTTGTATGTTGCGGGATAGATGTCGCTACATCACTCCCCTCCGAGACCGGAGGTCGTAGCAGGATGAGTCGTCCATACATCTTGTGATGCTTGCCGGGCCAGTGGAAGGTAGGTTCCAGTGAGTCGGAACCGGAAGTCGCATAGTTCACGGTGAGTCGGAACTGTCTGCGGTGCTGCCCCTTTGAGTCGGGGTGATATCCCAGTGAGTCGGGATGATACTCCAGTGGGTCGGAGTAGTCGGGGTGATACTCCAGTGGGTCGGAGTGATGCTGCATGATCTCCAGTGGGTCGGAGTGGTGCAGTGCTGCGTAGTGGCTGGCTGCTGCGTCGACCAGGAGAGAAGTGCGTCTCTGCTTGCTGACCGGCCGAAGTGCAGGGTTCTGTGCCAAGGTTGCTGATGAGGCTGGGGGTGATGACCAGGTATGCGCGTCCGCTGCATGCTGGTGGTCAGGCTGTATGACTCGCTGCTTGAAAGCTTGAAGGAAGTGATGATGACGTCACGCTGAACTAGCTCTGCACGAAGGCTGCGCTGATGTTCATGCCCGGGGTCACCAGTTTGGGGATATGCGGAACAGGGTGTAAAGTCCCGCATTCCCATTGAAAAGGGAGGATCCTCCGACCAGACAGATGTTTTTGTCTGGTGGGCAACTGCCCGATGTTTGTGATCGGGTGATTTGTATGTATGCTACTTGTGCGATAAACTCTGCTTGCACGATACAGGATAGTTTGTATGTTGCGGGATAGATGTCGCTACAATAATAAAGAAAAAGTATACGTTGTTCCAATAGTTGTCTCGACTACAGGTGTTGTACTAAACCACCTTCATCATAGCCTCAAATTAATAGACCTGAAAGATTCCATTTACATCACACTCCAAAAAGCAGCAATCTTGAATACCTGTAGAATAGTGAGAAAGTTCATGCAGATAGAGGAAAATGAAAACACCCATTCCACGCCTTAAACCGCTCATCACACACTTCATTGACTTGGCTTGGCCCGTTGATGTAGTTTAAAAACTAGCCAAAGAGCTAAGAAACAGTCCATGTTTAGCCATAATAATAATAATATTCCACAACTTTCACACAACGCCATCTAGTCCCAAACTAAGCAGAGCTTGTGCTATGAGTACTAGACAACTGATAAACATACATATATATTTCTAAATGCATACATATTATATGCATATTATAGATAAATTACACCCAGACAAAGAACAAATGATCGTGCTCATCACACAAACATTTGTCCTGGGTGGGAATCGAACCCACGACCTTGCGCATAGCATTATAGCATTATGTTTGCTTGTCCTTAATTTATACGAACTACTTTTTTCACAGAAAACATCTTTTTCATGCGGGTGATGCCGCGGGTTTTACCTAGAAAGTTAGAATATGTTTCTAATCTAGTTAATTATTTTTCTTTGATTATATGCATCAAGCTTTGCGCAACTAAATGCATTCACTTTCTTTATCCACTCGCTTGCTTTTGGAAACGATTGTTTCCAAAAGTGAAAACCCGTTGATTGCTTCTGGCAACAATCGTTTCCAACAACCTGTTTTTACTAAACAACTTTAAACTTTATTTTGTAGTCGATAAAGTCCTCGTAAAACGTTTTATTTTTGCGCCGAGCAACCGAGCGGTTATTCTTTCCTTCTGCTGTTCCCGATTTTGTGCTATTTCTTACAAGTAAACAATAGTTTCTAAAACTACAATCGCAGTAACTCTCTATCACAGCATTTAAAACCAAATCTTTCAGGTCATGTCAGGTTTTTTTTTACAGAAGCTCAGTTTTAAATCCCGAATTTAAAACTAAGCTTAAACAAAATAAGAAGCGCACAAAACTAGTCTATGTTAACACCACACAAGTCATTACAGTTTCCAAATAAAACTGCCAGCTCAGCATCGCAACAAAGTGTACAAATAGTTACAGCTACAATAAAAAATCAAGCACAAACTTCACAGAAAGGAACGGATTTTTACTTTATTATTGGAAAACGCATAATTCTAGATGAGCAAAGCAAAACAATGTAGGATTTACAAGAGCTATCGAGGGTACCTAGTATTTAGGTATTGTGAACACAGATTGTAACAAAGATTGTTACAATCTGTGTTCACTGATTGAAACGTTTAGAAGAAGAAGAAGAATAACATCGATCAGAATATTCTACCGTTTCCGGTGTACAAATATGTAAACTTATGGTTCAAATCTTTAAATTACAATTAAATTAAATAAAATAAGAATGGAGTTTACAAATACATAAAATTAATGGTGCAACTATTAATGATAATAAAATTATATAAGTCAGATTTAATAGCCATCAATGTCAAATATTTTGGTAAATTTTTCATTCATATAGTCGTCAGTCGAGTAATAACATTTACTCAAAAGAAAGTTAAATAATTTAAGTTTAAATGTTCTGAGGTTAAGAGTTTTGAAGTCATCAGGTAATTTGTTATAAACAGTAATGGACATGCAGTATACATTATTTGAATACAGTTTAATTCTACGCCTAGGAACATTAAGCATATGTACTTTTCGACTAGGTCTGGATACAACATTATTATGCAAGTCAAACTCTTGTCTATTTTGGTGTACAAAAACACAAATTTCAAAAATATACAGTGCTGGAAGAGGTAAGATTTTTAGTTTTTTAAATAGTGGAACACAACTCTCGAGTGGGTGCGCTCCACAAATTGAGCGCACACATTTTTCTGAGCATTTTCACATTTTTAGATATTACTGAGGGTACAAAAGGTGGTCTTTTAAGAAGTAACGGGGCTTCTTATATTCTGTTATAAAATAATATAATACTTTCATTAAGTCTCAGTTTCCTGATGGTTATAACCTAGGTGTCTTAAAGTCAAGAGTGAATAGGTTACTTCTAGGCAAGCGCGCTTCATCTTCGACCACATCATCGCTTAACGTCAGGTGAGATTGTGGTCGAACGCAGGCCTAACAACAATAAAAAAAAATGCAATGGGGTTGGTATTTAGGCATCTCTCTATCAATGACAGTGCAGTTTGTGGATAACTATGACAAATCACTTTATTGATTAAACGTACAAAGCAAAACACTAATAAGTATATATATAATATAGTTTATTTTTAGTCACTACGGTTTATTTTGTTGCGACGTCAGTCCCAAACTTCACAGACTACACCTTAGTCAAAATGTGACTGTCGCTGCCGTCAAATGGGCGTATGGTGAAAAATGTAATCACTGCTAATTACTTTTCTTTTTTTGTAAAATAGTTCTTGTAGCAACAAAAGACCAAGGCACATGTTTTCAACTAAGGTGTATAGTATGAAGTAAGGACTTGTAGAGTTAGAAGCTTGGATCTACATGAGCTCTGATAACTTTTTCACAGTGCGAGCCATATGTTGGTCTTGATCTCGTTTTCTCTGAAATTTGACATGTTTATGTTTTTGTGGTCGTTCGGTAAAAAAATCGGTTATTGTTTGATGATATTGTAGAAACTAGGGGTTCCTACCCTGGTGGCCCCAGGATTTATTTTATTTATTTGGGACAAAAAACAGTTATACATTAAAGTATTTTACAAAAAGTGGTTATCTTAAAAGGTAAAAAACGTATAACCCACACTATTGTCCACGAAATGACATTATGAGTAAAGATGCGGACGCGTACAGGTATATTTAAATACATATATGAAAAATAAAATTGACTGAGAAATAAAGAAAACTATAACAAATTAATCTGGTGCGGTGGACAAGTAATTAATGGTAAGAAGCTAATAAATGCGATGCCTTTTTCTTAAATTTGGAATGCGACAGCGCGAAAATGTCTAGGTCCATGAAATGTGTGTTGTACGTTTCCACCAGCCTTCGGAAAGGGGCCCGCACCCCAGCATTCGTCCTGCAGCGTGCAGTATAGAATAGTCGAGGTACGCGCACCTCCCGCCGTATTACAGTGCGAGGTACTACATAACATAGCCGATTAGTCAACTTAGTACAGTTAAACTTATTGTGGCACATACCATACAGCATCATAACCATTAGCAAGTGACGTCTGGAATCCAAGGTTAATAGTTTGAAATGCTTTAATAAATCTGTGTACGGAATCCTTGTATGGAAGCACTTATAATTTACAGCACGGAGAATTTTTTTTTGTACCGCTTCTATACTAGTTTTGTATTTATTGTATAGAGGGCACCAAATAGGTACCGCATATTCCAATTGTGAGCGAACTAAAGCTTTATACAAAAATAAAAAAGTAGAAGGTTTTTTGAAATCCTTGCAAGATCGCATGACAAAACCATACATCCGAAAGGCCCTGTTAATTATATTGTTTATGTGGATATCTAAATGTAATTTATGATCCAGTTGTACTCCAAGATCACGTATGCAGATTGTTTTATTCATTGTTTTGTTATTTAACATGAATTGGAAGTCAATAGATTTAATGTTTTTAGTAAAGGATATGAAATAACATTTTGGAAGACTAAGATGAAGTTTATTGACTACATAGTAATGTGAAAGTCTGAGTAAATCCTCTTGTAGCAGCAAGCAATCCTGAATATTCGTGCAAGCCTTATAAATTTTGATGTCATCGGCATACATAAGAAATTTAGAGTTGAGTATACATGATTTTATGTCATTTATGAATAAGATAAAAAGCAAAGGACCTAAAACAGATCCTTGGGGCACACCCGACTCAACAACCACATAATCAGACTCGAATACATTGACGACCACTTTTTGAGTTCGTTGAAATATATACGATGCAAACCATCTGAGTAAGTTGCCTCTTATGCTATTGAAGGCGATTTTATCGAGAAGTAATTTGTGGTCCACCTTATCAAAAGCTTTCTGGAAATCAGTGTACACAGCATCAACCTGCGTGCGCATATCCATGTTTTCAAAAAGATATTGGGTAAACACCATTAAATTAGTTATAGTGGATCTCGATTTCACAAAACCATGTTGTTCTGGTATAATAATGTGATTTAATTGTGGATATAGGTGACCGTGTACTAGACCTTCAAAAAGCTTAGACAAGGTGGACAAGATAGATATTGGCCGGTAATTTTCAACATTGCCTTTGTCTCCACTTTTGTGAATGGGTGTGATAAAAGCCCTCTTCCAAACAGTAGGGAAAATCCCTTCCTTGAGGCATTTATTAAATATAAAGTGTAGCGGAATACATATATTTTTTGCAGTGTATTTTAGAAAAGAAGGCGGCAAGCCGTCTGGACCAGCCCCTTTAGTTAAGTCTAAAGAGGAAAGTGCTTTAAATATTTCATTTATATCGAGGTAAATATCCGGAATGCATACAGAATTCTCGTGAAGGGTAAGAGGGGGTGTCCACGTGTTAGGGTCAAATGTTGAGGGCTCATACACCGAGTGAAAGAAATTCGAAAACAACGAGCATATTTCAATTGGGCAATTGGATGATGTAGTTTTGAACTGCATAGTAGCTGGAAGCCCAGAATCTTTCTTACGGTTCGAAACGTACTTCCAGAAGTACTTAACATTTTGAGGTATGCTATGGTCCACCGATTGCATGTACTTATTGTAACACTGTTCGCAGATTAGTTTAAAACGTTTGCGCTGAATAGAAAATTTTTCATAATCAGAAAAGTTACGTAGTTTTTTCCATCGAATCCAAGCACGTTCTTTATTTTTAAATATTTTAATTAGCGAAGCGCTAAACCAAACCGGAAATGAAGTGGATTTATGACGTGACAATGGAACATGTAGTCTGATAATGCCGTACAAATATTCATAAAATGTATCTACGCACTGTTCACTGGAGAGATTAAGAAACATTGTATCCCAATTTGCCTTATTTAGTTCTGCGTTGATTTCCTGATAATTAGCTTTAAAGAAATTGTATTTTATAGTGGAGTGACGTTTCATAGGAGTATGTTGTATCTCCAGCGAGGACAAAACAGAAAATGGAGGATGATGGCTATCAGGCTGGACCAAAGAAATGTCAGGCTGCAACTGGCATTCGATATTGCTAATAAATAAATCCAAGACACGACCCAAATTGTTTTTAATAGTGTTGTATTGCGAAGCGTTCGTAACAGCAATTAAATCAAATAAAGACCGACTCACTATGTTTTGAGAGTAAGTCACCGTATGATCACCATTGCCCGACCATACAATATCGGGCAGATTGTAATCACCGGTTATATAAAACTATTCGATGCAGGGCGCAGTGATCATATTTTCCAATGCAAACAGATGTGATAGGTATACATCGTCTTGTGTTCGTGGTGGTATGTAGGCAGCGCTGATAACGTGGTGTGTGTTAGGGCGCGACGCGGGCACTTGTTTCACAACATGCTCGATACCAGTAGGAGAGGGACACGTTGATATCCTCACAGGCCGGAGTTCACGCAGCACGGTTATCAGAACACCCCCGCCTTCACGTTTGTTAGAGGAAATACGGTCACGATCGTCCCTAAATACCAAATAGCGGTCGTCAATGAATTCTTTGTCCATTGTGTTAGGCGTTAGCCATGTTTCCGTTAGTATGATTACGTCAAACGACAAGGAAAGAATGATGGTATAAAGTGTGTGCAATTTAGTGCGGATTCCTCAACAGTTTTGAAAAAAGAAAGATAAAGTGTGATTGTTAAGCATTGTGTCTATTTAAGTACATAAGGAGTAAACAACAAATAAAGCAAAAAAATAAAAATAAGTTTCGGGTACATTTAAAAACTTGGATCCGTTCGTCGTAGGTAGCGTTATAACGTCGGGTTGCATGCATGGTTATGTATAGCAAAAACATATACTGTACAAGTTTTAACAATAAGTTTGTTGGGTAATTAGCTAACGAGCTCATTATGCTATCTAAGGCTTCTGGGTGTGAATTAACGGTAACACTATATAAACAACAAAGGCGAATAAAAGTACAAAAATATAAAAAAAACATAGCAAAAACGACTGTCACAAGATTTGGATAAATAACAGCATTCATACGGCATACAATATGAGTAGTACATAACTTATTAGGTTTAGGTTGAGCGAGCATTTGATTTAAGTTGTAGTAGTTAATATATACACAGTATTGAGCAAAACTATTCAATTTGAAGACTACACTGCGCGATCTTGTTGACGTCATTGTGACTGCGTACAGCGAGGGTTTTTGAATTATCGCTAGCTTTAACAAGTATAGTTGCATTCCTAATCCACACATACTTAATATTATGTTTACTAGCCGCCTCGCGGCATGCACGAAATAACTTTTTGTTATAAAGAGTAAGATGCTCATTAATATACATTTTATAAGGAGTACCTGACATTCCAATTTGGTTAGACGTAATATTTTTAGACAAACGATAAGCACTCAATACATTATCACGGAGGGTGCGAGAAGACAATTTCACGATGACATTTTTCGGTCGGCTACTATCCTGTGTACGTGCATGAGGGACGCGGTGAACGGCCAGCACATCTTGACGGGGAATCGAGCACTTTATGGCCGTACCAATTTTCTCCACGAGCCCGAGCAGGTCTTCGTCACGTCTCTCAGGCAGGTTGCAGATCTCGATGTTATTAAGCCTAGCTTGTTGTTCCAGAGATTCAATCTTTAGCTCCATTGTAGTAATTTTGACGTTCATGTTGTCATCTGAAGGACGAGATGAGATTTGGAGATCTTCAATTTTGTGCTCGAGATGGGCTATGCAATTCTTATATGACTGGTTTTCCACCCTTAAAGTATCCATCTGCTGTCTCATCTCCTCGAACTTGCCATTCATGAAGTCAATCGAACAAAACATACTTCCTGCACCATCTCCTGTAATTTCGTCTAGATTGAGCGTCGAAACCAATCACTACGCTAACGTGTCCGCCTTGGAACAAGAAATTGCAACACAACAACAGAAATTAAAGGCCACACAGCTGGAGATAAAAGCTCTCACGGACCGCATTGCAGTGCTAATGCAAAATAGTCACAATATTTATGAACCTGTTATTTGTCATAAACGGAAACAGAATACTGTGGCCACTACCACTGCTCAAACTACGGCCACTGAAAGGAAGATATTTATATTCGGTACTCAGCGTTGTGTCGGGTTGGCAGCGGCCATCTCTCACTCAAGAACAAATACGCAGTACGAGAAATACAGACTCGTCGCTTTAACAAAGCCAAATGCGCCTTGTAAAGAAATAATAGCAAACTGTAGAAATACCAAATTGTCAACCGAAGATAAACTTGTAATATGTGTAGGTGAAAATGATTACAACCCAAATCTACTCCTATCTCAATTGCAAATGATACTAGATACATTTATAAATAACACCATTGTTGTTTTAAGTGTCGTCAATAATGTGCACCTTAATGTCCGTAAGTTGAACGATTCTATTAAAAATATTTGTAATAAGTATAAAAAATGTCACTTTGTTAATCAAACATCTACGAAATTAAGCGATATTTGTGAGTCGATAAATTACATCATAGATTGTTGTGATTATAGTGACAAATATTTAAATCCTAGCGCAATTCGGAAAAATATAATGAGTAACAAATCAAGTTCCAATTATAAAGTTTTTACAAATGTACCCAAAAAAGGGACAATTCCCTACTACTTTAGTCGACTTAAGAATTCGATGCCCAATGATTGTAGCTCCTCATCGCAATGTAACGTGAAGGGTCAAATAGGAACTATACCATATTACTTCCCTGTTTTAAACAAGCGCGAGTCATTTTTTTGCATCTCAAACTAACACAACACACAGCTTTAGAATATTCCATCAAAATATCGCTAGTTTGTTACCTAAACAAGAAATACTGGAAATAACTATACAGGAGTTAAAAGAAGCAAATAATGACCCAGATATAATATGCCTATCTGAAACTTTTGTTAAAAAAGGGTGCGAAAATTATGTGAAAATACATAACTATGGCTACTAGTTTCTGTAGAGACAAACAAAGAGGTGGAACTTGTATTTTAGTGAAAAAAGGATTATATTATAAAGAATTGTCATACGTGAAAAACTATGCCACCCAAAACGCGTTTGAAGCTTGCGGCTTAGAGTTAACAGTACATCTGCCCACTCAATGTTTCTCAGACCAATGCTGGTAAATGAGGTGCGACAAGAAATAATGTCTTTGTCCAACAGCAGGTCGGAGGGCTATGATGAAATTAATACTAATTAGTAGTTATATGTCTTTACAGAACGCCACAATCTGATCCAAATCAGTTCTTAATAAAATTGATTAATCTCTTACACGATTTGCTAAATAAATGTAAATCTAAAATAAATATAGTCGTAGCCGGTGATTTTAACATAAATACACTTAAAAAAGGCAACATCACATATAAGCTCCAAGACTTGGCGAATAATTATAACTTAAAAATCCACATCAATGTTCCCACTCGCAAATTGACCTGTATTGACCATATTTTAAGCAACATCGCCACTGCAACTGCCACTGTACTACCCCTGTGTCTCTCAGACCATGACACGGCACAAATGTTAAGCTTCCCATCTAGACTGAAACCACAAAAATCAACAATATACTACACTCATAAAAGAGACTATAATTTAGAGAACATCCGTAAATTTAAGGAATGCTTACAAAATCTCTCGTGGTCGGATATTTATATAAAAACTGACGCTAACTACGCATTCAATGATTTTCATGATCTGTTGTGTCTATTTTATGATCTCTGCTTTCCGAAAGTAAGAGTTAAAGTCAATAGGAATAGTAAAAACATGCAAACGTGGATAAGTAAAGGTTTGAGATTAAGTTGCAAAACTAAATGGAGTCTACGATATAGGTATTATAAAAATAAAAATTTAATTAATAAAACGAATTATCATAATTACTCAAACCTATTAAGGAAATGTATCTATAATTCTAAGAAAAATGCTAACATAAAATATATTAATAATCATGATAATAAATGTAAAGCCACATGGGCCGTTATTAAAAATGAAATACAAAATAACACTCAAAAAGACAACATTGAATTAATAAAGTTAAATAATGCTATTATTACAGACCCTGTACAAATAGCTACTGTATTTAATAATCATTACGTAAATCAAACGCATATTTCAGAGGAAAATAGTACCAAGCAAAACCTCCTCACAAGTACATCTGCCCACTCAATGTTTCTCAGACCAATGCTGGTAAATGAGGTGCGACAAGAAATAATGTCTTTGTCCAACAGCAGGTCGGAGGGCTATGATGAAATTAATACTAAAATAATAAAAGCCTGCTGTAATGAACTGTATGTAATTCTCACCCATTTAATAAACATGTCTTTCTCACAGGGAACCTTCCCAGAAAAATTAAAACTATCCTTAATAAAGCCGTTATTCAAGAAGGGAGACAAATGTGACATTAATAATTACAGGCCTATAACATTAATACCCATCTTATCGAAAATTTATGAAAAATGTATGTACAAAAGATTAATTGATTATTGCAATAAATTTCAAATTATAAGTAAGGAGCAGTTTGGATTCCAAAAGAAAAAATCGACATCGTTGGCTATGTTTTCCCTTATGCAAGATGTACTTTCAAATATCAATAATAATTATTTAACTACTGGCCTTTTTTTTGATCTTTCAAAAGCCTTCGATCTGGTTTCACACGGCATATTGGTAAAAAAGTTAGAAGCTATTGGGATCAGAGGACCTGTTCTTCAATGGTTCTCGTCCTATTTAAGTAATAGAAAACAACGTGTCATTATCAATAAAAAAACAGAAAATAATGACATAATATCTTACTCATCTGAATACAAATATAATAAATATGGCGTTCCACAAGGTAGCGTACTGGGCCCAATATTATTCCTTATTTACATAAATGACATTATAAATATAACTAATCATAAATGCATTTTATTCGCTGACGATATATCTATCATAGTGACATCGAACAAAAAACATAATACCATTTTAGATCATGAACTTGACATCAATAATACAATAGACAAATTACTGCATTGGCTTGACATTAACCATTTGAAGATTAATTTAGATAAATCCGTATATATTCAATTTAACCAATCAAATAATTATAAAAATAGCATTAAACTAAATATTAATAAAATCAAAGAAGTAACGCACACACGATTTTTAGGCGTAATAATAGATAAAGATATTAATTGGAAAGAACACGTAGGCAATATTAGCACTAAGATTAATAAATTTGTATACGCACTCAAACAAATTAAAAATGTAACAAATATAAAAACTGCTGTGATGTCATACCATGCGTACGTCGAATCGTTACTACGATATGGGCTTGTAATGTGGGGTAATAGCACCGACTTCAGTAGAGCATTCATCGCTCAAAAAAAGTGCATGAGGGCAATTTGTGGACTTAAACCTGACGACTCATGTCGACCAATATTTAAAAAACTTGGTTTGTTACCATTACCGTCACTTTATATTTATGAAATATGTGTGTTTGTAATTAAAAATAAACAATTATTCAAGACTGCAAATGATGTAAATCCTAGGAACAGACGAGATCCACATAAACTAGTGTTAAATGATTTACCTAGATTATCTAAATACAATAAGAACTGCCTAGCGATGTGTGTGTGCATTTATAATAAGATACCCAGTCATTTCAAAACATTAAATTCAAGATTGTTTCAAATTAAGTTTTGTAAATGGTTGCATGAATGTAGTTTTTATAGTGTAAAGGAATTTTTAGATAAAAAATATTGATGGTTGATGCCTTCTTCAACAAACTTTAAAATTTGCATGCTATGTTTTGTACTAGCTAAACATGTCTGTGCCATAATTATTGTATGTAACACCATTGTATACCACGTTTATATGTGATATTTTTTATTTGTTATACAGAATAAATTTTATTTCCGTATTTTTACGTGTCGATAACTTACTATTCGCAAGTGGCCGATTGTTTACCGGTACATTTAATGCACATTTAACTGAAAAACCAATGTATATCAACTCAATTTTGCAAGTGAATTATAAGTTTTCTTAAAAAATCATGGCGTCACTGTAATGTAGTCATAACCTGCAGTTTTAGCTCTAATAACTCCCTTTTGAGAATCATAGCGCTAATTTTCACCCTTCTAACGCTTCCAGTGATTTTTGTTCCCCTAGTGCAACTGACAGCCACAAAAAGCTCCTATTTTCCTGTTTTTGAGGTTATAAGATCTAGTTACGTACTTATTCGTTTAGCATCCATTTTTATTAAATCTATACTAATATTATAAAGCGGAAAAGTTTGTTTGTAGCTTGAACGCGCTAATCTTGGAAAGTACAGGGTGGATTTGGATGAAATTTAGTATGGAAGTAGCTTGAAGCTTGAGGAAGGTTATAGGCTGCAAAAAAGGAAAGTTATGTTTTTACCGTGATAGAATCCACGGGAGCGAAGCCCCGCGTGAGTACCAGTGTTTTATAATAGTTACAAAAGCGGCTGTAAAATGGCGAATGGATTAAGCCTGCAAGGAATGACTATTGCTACTAAAGGCCTTAGTTACACTGATGATTTTTTTGTAACTATAGTATGCATAAGGGTTTCTATTATTTCTATAATGAAACTTATAGTAGTATAGTAGTGGTTACTATAACTATAACCTATAAAAGTTACAATGGAATCCACTGTGCAGCTGTGAGTGGCAAAATGACCTTCGTAACTCTCATATAAAGGTGTAAGTGGTAAATGAGTTCTACCGTGGACTACTGTGAAGGCTAGGGTAGTATTTGATTCAGCTTATAGCACCTTAAGTAACTTTTATAGCTATAGACGTTTACGGATGCAGATATGCAACTTTGAACTGCTATTTGAACCACTATTTTACAGCCCAAAGTAACAAAATAGGCTGCTATTTCCACTAATGTGCTCGTTGGGCAGAGGCCGAATTTTTCAAATTAGGAAGAACGAAGAGAATTGTCGTTTTATTGGCAAGTGACGTGGAAAGTGATGACCCTTATAGTGCTGTGACACGTTTGTTATTACTGGTATTCAAGAAACATATGAAACCAATAATTTGGGGTCAATTCTGTGAGTCACTTATTTTGAGCTGAAACTTTGCATAGAGACTCCATACCAGATGTTGTTTTCAGTCCTTTTGGATAGATATGGGGTTTCCGTTACACGTTGTATAGGTATTACTGATTAGCATTTTCCCAAAAAAAGAAAATAAAACTTAACCAGGTACAGCCGAGTTAGAAAGAAAGAAAATTGCGTTTATTGGCACATAGAAAACACATTATAGGCAATATTAAAAATTAAAAAAAAAACATCGTTGTGCCAAAAGGGCCTCAGCTCAGCAAAATGTCAGGTGGCAATTCTAAATATTACCACTTAACGCTGATTTTCAGCCACAGCCCACGGATGCCACACGCTCGAACGTGCAAGTTAGTGTTTTACGTGAAGCGACTGCCTATCTCATCGCCACAACCCAACATTTGAGTAACACGATTAGCGCCCTCCACACGTAAAGTTCGGACCGCGGGAAACAGCACGCGCCGTTCCATCCCTCGCTCCGAACTGCACGTGTAGATTCGGACCGCGGGAAACAGCACGCGCCGTTCCATCCCTCGCTCCGAACTGCACGTGTAGATTCGGACCGCGGGAAACAGCACGCGCCGTTCCATCCCTCGCTCCGAACTGCACGTGTAGATTCGGACCGCGGGAAACAGCACGCGCCGTTCCATCCCTCGCTCCGAACTGCACGTGTAGATGTACGGGTCTAACAGTTCGATCTGGCATATCGACGCGAGCGCATATCTCACAGTTTTACGCGCGCATCACGTATAAACGTAAATTACAAAAATGGCGGTTTGGAGCATCCAAGCTATCACAGAGTTCATTCTTTGTTCCGTGAACATCCGTGTCTCTGGAAGATAAAAAGTAAGGAATATAGTAACAGGAATATGAGAAACAAAGCACATGACGAGCTCGTTGATTTTTGCAAGTCAGTAGGTTTTGTTTCAGCTGATCGCGATTTCGTCAGCAATGAATGAAAAAAATCATAAATGTCCATATCTTTGTCTGAATTCCTTTACCCACACTCGTCATTTTTTTTTGGCTGGTTATAAACTAACTACAAATCCAGCTAACGCAATGACGAAACGATCGTCCATTTTTTTTATTACTGCGTAAAAAAACTTTTAAAAGTTATAACGTTCCACGCGCCAGTCCAAACTGCAGTCCAAACTCTTGAAAATCAATTTACACGCACAGTTCGGAACGTTGGTCTAGATTATGTAAGTTTCGTCTGCAATCCAAACCGTGAATGCATTTTTAACCGTAATTAGCACAACAGTTTGATCCGCAGTCCAAACTGTACAGATCTAACTGCGGCTTGGAACGCAGTCTAAGATGCGCGGTCCGAACTGTACCTGTGGAGGGCGCTATTGCCTTCGGCCAGGCCACAGTTAGATTTTCTAGCTTCTAACTACTCGTATCGACTGTCAAAGATGACAATCGGGAATGACAGCTGGGACCAACGATTTTCAAGGCACGGAGGAATCTCGCTGTGATAATATGGTGACCCATCCGTAGACTGACCTCGGCAACTGGTGCTTAACCTGGAAAATAGACCCGTGTGATTGTTATTATTTAGCCACAAGCTCTCCTCATTTTTTAACCGACTTCTAAAAAAGGAGGAGGTTCTCAATTCGGATGTTTGTATTTTTTTTTTTTAATTTTTTTTTTTATGTTTGTCCACGCATAACTCCGTCGTTTGCCAACCGATTTGAAAAATTCTTTTTTTGTTAGAAAGGGTATACTTCCCAAATGGTCTCATGAAAATTTTATCGAAATCGGACAAGCCGTTTCTGAAAAATCAACAAAAGTCTAAAAAAATGTTTACGTTGATGATCTTTTCGTTTACGCTGCATTGCGTTTTTTGTTCGCGCATAACTCCGTCATTTACGAACCGATTTGGAAAATTCACTGACCCACTAAAAAGCACGAAAATAAAAACTTTTTTGCAAAAAAATAAAACCGACTTCCATATCAAAACACTACAAAGCCAAAAATAATTTTAATTTCGGAAGGCGGTGTGAAAAAAAAAGAAAATACAAAACCAATAACACCGACTACCGAAATTAAAATTATTTTTGGCTTTGTAGTGTTTTGATATGGAAGTCGGTTTTATTTTTTGCAAAAAAGTTTTTTAATAAATGCATAAAGTTCTAATAAATAAATAAAGTAATCTCATTACTTAAGTACGCTGCCGGTTTCACAGATTCTAAAGCAATGTTTTAGGAATTTCATTCAAGCATGATAAACGGTGCTTAGACAAATGGTGAGTTTCTGCAAACCAGCAAACTTTAACAATATTTAATCTTCCGATTCCTGGATACTTTGTTTGATATAGAAATTGAAGAAATCAACTATCTAGGTCACTAGGCTTAAATTCCTTGTAAACAACATTTCAATAAAAGTTGGCAAATTTGAAAATCAAAATATGGATTACCATATCTTTAATCAAATAGTTTCTAAATTAAATTAATCATAATGCCTCATTTTTTAGGCAGAGATGTATTATTTACCATTTATTTTTTTAAACTAACAATGTTATTTGATATAAACATATCAGTTTTTGTTTTGTAATTTGGTAAAAATCAGGGGAACCGTTTCGATCCTGCCCAGCCCTGGGCACTTGTCCAGAGTGCATAGCGGGAAAGATTTCCTGAATATTAGTATAGGTTTGTATAGATGGTACCTAATTATTATTATACAAGTTTCAATGATGTCTTGACAAAAGTTTCATTATAGGACTCTCGTATCTCTTTCCCTCACGTGGAGCGTCCGCCGCTGCGAGACACGCCCCGGGCGTCAGGAAATGTGAGCTGATCTCTGGTCATCGTAGGCTTGGGCTTGTGAGCGGCGAGCAGGGGTAGCCAACCGTCCGGTAAGGACCAGACCCGGGTTGACACCTCAAAGAACAGTGAGCAGGAATGACGATGCCCGATATTTCCATTGCCTGCCGATTTTGCTGGAATTTTCTAACGGCATGCCACGGTCCCGGACATAGAGCGGGAGAGGTCGAAAAAATATGGGGCTCTCGTCAAAACTATCAGCAATCGTGACGTATTAGTTAGCATAATTATTTGGATCCCGTGTTATTATGAGCGAATATGTTATCATTTTTCTACCATAAGCCTTTAAGCCTCCTAGTGGATTGGATCCATGTCTCGGAAGGCATGTTATTTCCTTGATCCCGGCTCACATTTGTACATCTTCGACAGTATTCGCGGGTAGTCAGCTCTGCTTACACCTACAGAGATACAGGCGTGATGAATTTCATCCCTTAACTTAGCCCAATAAAAGAACTAAGATTTTTTTAAAGTAGAGAAGCAATTTAACAGTCCGTGACTGAAAGTGTACTAATTAAACTACGGTAAAATCGTCCTACTTCGCTCCTTTGTAGGTAAATATGCTCCAATTCTGTAAAATGATTTTTCGCCTTTGTTCAAATACTTGCAGCATATCTATACTAATATTATAAAGCTGAAGAGTTTGTTTGTTTGCTTGAACGCGCTAATCTCAGGAACTACGGTTCTGATTTTAAAAATTCTTTCAGTGTTATCTAACACTGAAAGAATTTTTTTTGAATTTCTAGAAGAATCCTCGATTGGGCTATCTAGCCCAATCGAGGAAGGCTATATATCATCACGCTAAGACCAATAGGAGCGGAGCACTAATGAAGAATGTTTCAAAATCGGGGGATTTTTTTCCACGCGGACGAAGTCGCGGGCGGAAGCTAGTTGTTAGATAAAAGCATAAATATGCTCCAAAAGTTTTCATAGTTTAGATCTCTTGTAAACCATATCTAGGAGTTAAGTTACCTATTACAATGGGTAACTTTGCTCATAATTCATTGCTTTTTTTAGCAAATTCTTTTAAATGTGGAGTAATTTAGTTATAACAAAAGGTTAAAAAAGATGTTCTTCTTTATATAAATGCATCAGAACATATTTAATTGTTGACAATTAAAAATATATTCACAATTTCCTAAATTTGGAGCAAATATGGGAGAAAAGTAGGACCATTTCACGTTACCATAAGAGTTGATTTTAATAAACTTAAAATAAAAATTGTATGTTATATGTATTTCTGGCTTAGGTGATTCCTAATATCCCATCTTGTTTATTATATCTATGCATTTCCCCTAAGTTAATTTTCCTATCTTTTTCCCAGTTAAGTCGGCTTTCAGTCTGACTATGTAGATATAGCTCAATACTATTTGGTATACAGTAACTACTTAATTATCTGACCAACACAACCACAACTCAGAAACTGGGTAACAACTGGTCAAAGTTTCTAGACTGTTTTCAGACTTTAGGGCTACTTTAAGGCTTTTGACTATTCTTAAATACGTAATAATAATTTTTATTTTATATTTCTTGTTTATAGGCCCACGTCTGAGACCACCATTATAGCTGATGTTAAGCGATGATGTGGTCAAAGATGGAGCACGCTTATTCAGAAGTAAGCTATTCACTCTTGACTTAAAGGCCCCCAAGTAATAGCTATCAGAAAACCTAGACTCTGGCAGTGTTGGGGACCTAGACTATTTATATAATAAAACTGCGGATGGGATGAAAAATACGTGTGCTCATTGTATTCGTTCCTTTATACAGTACTGTCATTAGTGACATTGACGGATAAATTAAACAATATTTTATACATATAGTCAATAGGGCACAAAGGCCAAGAGACTATATGTTGACATACTAAATGTTGTGTTGCCAACAGGCAGGGAATGATGCGATTATAAAATTCTTTCACTGATCTTACAATGTTGCTTAGTTTCATTTAACACTTTTCATCTCAGTTAATGCATTCTGGAGGCGCGGAATAGTGCTAATTATATAAATATGAAAGGCACTGGTGGCCCTGTGATTACGGGCCCGAATGGCGAGTTCCAGGGCATAGATTCAAATCCAGTCAGGCACATTACTTTGTGCAATTTATATCATAGTTACGGCTCTTAAATCGGTTTTTTTTTTGGTAATCGGTTCGTGTTTGACCACCATCTCACCTGATAGTAAGTGATGATGTAGTCGAAGATGGAGCTCGCTTACCTAAAAGTAACCTATTCATTCTTTGACTCAAAGACCTCCAGGTTATAACTATCAGGAAACACAGACTCCGGCAGGGAATTCCACTCCTTAGCACTACGGACAATGAAAGTATTCCCAAAATGTTTAGTGCGTATAGGTGGGATGTCCACCATGTAACGATGGCGCATCGCCGTTTGTCTCGTAGTCGGATGATGGAACGGGCTTGGCGGAATTAGACTGTGTTATTCCATCGCACACTCTCCGAAATGTAACCGATAGAAAACCGATAGACTTGCAACTCGTCGCCGATGTACTGATGATGATGATGTGATGTATGTGATGAGGTTGTCCAGCATGTCTTAGAATCAAAAGTTCAACCAACACGCACTGGACCCGCGGGGTGGATTTCGGCCCACTCCCTGTCATAGAGAAAAGTCCTGTGTCACAGGCAGTGAGAATTTAATAGGCTGAATTGTTATTATTGTAACTTAATAGTCCTGTTTTCTTTCTTCAATGTCTCGGATAGCATATAAAGCCATTAGTTTCGGCAGTCATTAGTACATCTTTTACAGTCGTTACGGATAGTTGGAAGTCAGCAACACCAGTCTTGCGACCGGGTATCTTATTGCCCAGCGACTAGGTTCTGGAGGTCAGAGTCGCTTCATCTAACTACTGTGATTTGCTGCATCCAGTTATACTGGAACCCGAAATACTTTTTTTTTTTTTTTTTTAACGTGGTAAAATTATCAAATAAGTCCTCCCACCCCGGGCAGGGTGGGAGGGACTGTCAGACTTTTACTGACTAAAATCCACGGTGTTCCTTCAATAACCCTTTACATACCGGGGCCACGGTAACGGGATGAGTCCCACGACCCCGGCAGGCTTCGGCCCTCTGCAGAGGGGGCCTCGTCATGTTGCTGACGCTCTTTGAGGCGCGCGTGGAACACGACGCGCCGTCGACCCGGGCATGGTCCATGGTCGGACAGCGAGTTGCCCTTTACTCGCTGTCCGCATGCCCGCGCCTACGGTGGCCGGAGATCGTCGGCCGACGTCCGACGCCGTGGGCGTCTACCACTGCGGCTGGGCTGGAGGGAGGACGCCATCCTCTCCCTCACGCGGCCCGCCTCCTCCTTCGAAAGCATGACTGCTTCGCAGAAGGAGGCGACCGCTTCCCACTCCCTCTCGCCCCGCAGCATGGCCTCGACCAAGGCCGGGCGCGAGAGGTCTCCGCCTATTGTCGCCGTGAGGACACGTCGGTGCTCTGCCCAAGCTGGGCAGTCCTGCACCGTATGCTCGACTGTGTCCTCAGGGCGACCCTCGCAGTGGTGACACCCAGGCGTCTCTTCCTTACCCATCAGACACAGGTACCTCCCGAAACTTCCGTGTCCGGTGAGGACCTGCGTCATGCGGTAGGTCAGGACGCCGTGACGCCGATCTAGCCACTCCTCAAAGAGGGGTCTTACCGCCGCAATTGCGGCGTGCCCGAACCCGAAATAAACCCGAAATACTTAGGAAAACGCTTAGCAGGTGATGACATATGTGGTATCTCTCAGGTCAACCACTGAAGTTGTCGGTTGCTCATGGTCTGAGGTCGTCAGAAAACTTAAGGCTTGCGGTACCGAGTCACGCCACCAATTTCTATGGTAAGTTGTTCGCAGCTCAAGCAGTACGGCTGTGGAATGCTCTACCTGTGTCAGTAAGACAAGCACAAACCCTATCTTCTTTCAAAAACTTAGTAAAAGATCTTTATCTCTCTCCTTAAATTGTTGTTATTATGTATGTCTTTGTTTCTTTTTTTTTTAAATATTTATATGTATATATATGTTTTGAGAACGTTATTTATTGTTTTGTATTTTATATAGATAAATAGTATACCGTGGACTACCCGCGTATTTATTTTCTCCTTCTGTGTCAAATCCATCCAAAGGTTGTCTGTAAAAGATCGCTTTTAGCGATAAGACTATTGTATCGATTGCGCCCATTGTATCACCTTTTTTAATTGTTAAGTCCATAATTTTCTTTTACTGTTATGGTGTACAATAAAGAATATATCTATCTATCTGTCTATCTAACCGGACTTGCCAGTGGCTGCTTTAATTTATAACAATTAAAGCCTCTAGCCAAGGTTTATGTTTTTCGCTGGGAAAATCATCAAATTATACCTTCCACTCTGAGTGAAGCGGAAGGGAGTGTCAGACTTCTACTGACTAAAAACCCACCGTTTCTTCAGCTGCCCTTAAGTTCCAGGGTCGCGGTATCTCGTTGGAACATTCCCGTGACCCCAGAATGGCACCTCCTGTGGGGTATAAAGTGATCACTGTTTTCTTAAGTACTCTCATTGCATGCCTAATTCATCACTTCGATTGGCGCTAAGTTTTCGCGAGCAGTGCAGGGGTGCGAAACGAGCGAGGGGCGGGGACCACGCAGGCGCCACTTCCCGCCATTTTCTCAGGATGGGGATGCCAACCGCGACGGAATTCGCAAGAATGAGGGAGTTTTGAGTTTTATATTGATTTTATTTTTCGTTGAGATAGCTGTGTTCTGTAATAAGACATCTATATGCGTTTGTTTCAACGGATTTGAGATTTAGGTCTCGGAAAAACGATTCCTATAAGAATAGTCCTTCTCAATCCTAACAATAAATTGTTGGTTAGGATAATTGGTGTCACCGCGTCCCTTCGCCAACCACATCTAATTATAGTCATTGACGTCACAATTCTTCTATCAAGAAGAATTGTGACGTCAATTCATATGATGTCAATTTAATTACTAATAAAACAAAGAATAGTTAGTACTTATTACTTTCATAATATAGTTTTTCCCAGATAACACATTTTAAAGGTCAACGCATCTCCAAATAACCTTGACCGCCATAAACAACTAACGTTTTCAAATCTCCCCGAAAATTCTCCGCACACTTAAATTTTCCCGGCGCTTTTCCTCCCGTACGCTTGCCACCCAACCATCCCGAATGGTCAGTCGTTTTGGCGCCGTGGTCTGAAGCGGGCGACGCTCGCTCCGTTACGAACCCAACGTCGTGTCTAAATAATAAAATAAATAAAAAATTGTGTGAAGTTTTGAGTGAAGTGTTTAGTGCTAGTGTGTCAGTGTGGTGTGAGTTCATTGAACATCAGCCGTGAGTTTTTTTTTTTAATATTTTCAGTATAAGATATGCATTTTCGTGGATTAGGTACAGAGGATTTGACCTTCAGATTTTTCTGGCTCATAGGTTCCTTGTAGTATATCGTAAATAATTCTGGATTGGGCACAGAAAGGCTAGCAGGTTCTTATGAAATAGGGGTTTTTATATTTACAGACGTGCCAACAATTTTCTGTTGGATTTTCGCGTTGTTTTACGATTTCAAACGTAGTGTTCTGATTTTCATGTTTATTTCGATTTACTTGTGATTATAAAGTTAAACAAGAATTAGTTTTTCTTAGTACTACATTGAATAATATGTGATCGTCCAAATTATGCAATGCTATGGATGATATTTTTTTATAAGAATATCTTATAAAAAAATATCATCAATTGCAATGATAGGTATTATTGTGTGCAAAATAGGTAATTAACTGAATTTATGAGTACAATAATAATGATATTACGATGAAAAGACATTAAAATAATAACGATGAAACAACTATAAAAAAGTATAATTACGCGACTCAACGAAAACAATAGATTAATTTATTTAGGTCAGATGTTGTTTTAATTGAAGCACATAAACGATTAGAAAATGTTTTAAAAAATATGACAATAATTATAAAAATACACTTTTTCAGTAATATCGCGAGTCGATTACTAATTAAGCTGTTTTAATTAACATATCTTAAGAAAGATAACATTTCTAAGACAAAAAGATACCTACTTTCTTAAGTAGGTATCTATTTATCAATTCAAAAAACTCCGAATTATTTATTTCGCGCGAAATATTTTACAAGCCCTTCAACAAAGCGTAATGAAATTGCGTGTTTTCAAAAAGAAAAATGGTTCATTCTCTTTGGAATTTAAGCTAGTAATTTGATGTGTTATATTATTTATTAGTTTGCAAAAGTATATCTCCATGATAGGAAATTTATGAGAGAAAACGGGAATGTTTAATATTTGACTTAGTGATCTATTGTAATAAGAGAAGTGGGGTAATAGGGCGATCAAATTGCACTTTGTCCTTTCTCGTCTGCTATGTTTTATACATTTTTGAACAAAAAAGTTTCTACTTACTTTTTTATTGATAATAGGCTCACGTTTGAGCACCATCCCACCTGATGGTAAGTGAGTGATGTAGTCGAAGATGAAGCTCACTAAAAGTGAAAATAAGGTCAAATTAGATTTCATAATGACAGTTAATGGGTAAATCGTTTTTAAAAAATATTATTGACGCTGCTTAAAAGCAGATAAGTACAGAATTACTTCCTGTTGCTTTTAAAATTAATTAATTAATTTATGTTTGGTGAAGGTCCAACATTTATGCGAACGTCTAAGTCTCTACATTTATATATCTGGTTGGTATCCTACCTATAAAGTTTTGAGTTTGGAAAATGGATAGTTATATGATTGAATTATGTTTTGTTATCCTGAAAAAAGGCTGTGGAGTTCAGATAAGTAGTCACACCATGTAAAAGTCTAATATTCAGCTACATCCAGTTAGACTCCAACATAGTTACAAAAAGGCAAAGCAATTGATGATGAAAGAAAAAAAGTGAAAATAAGACTATATAAACAGTATCTCTGGCTTTCGAAAGTATATAATGCTTAGACTTAAAAACGGACTCTAAGTTCCAAAATATTCACTTAGGTTCAATTTAATAATAATACCAGACAGAAGTTGATTCTCATTTATCGTATACAAATACTATATTATAAATTGTAATTAAATATATAAATTTTAGTTTTATTATTCAATTTAAAACACTCATTTTTTGTAAGTTAGGTAGGTACCCTACTGGATTACACAATAAATTGCTTACTTGCTTTTATTTGTTTTCCTTTTCATAATAAATGGAATTCAACACTCATTAAACGAATACATTTAAATAAAAAATAATTATAAATGAAGTTATAAACTTTTACAATTATTTGTTTAGTCGTCGAAAAGATTTTACCAGCTGCATTTCTTGTGAGATTTCATTTATGAAACTTTTTCGGATCTGTGTTCTAATCTGAACAATTTGATAATGAATTTTCACACGAGTGGAAATATTTTTATCTTAATTCTACTGTTTAAATTAAGTTTTTAAAATACATATATTTTTCGAATATTCTTTGACGCAGTGTTAGCTTATAGCTTTTTACATAATACAACATTTATTCGAGCTACGTGGTCAGAATTAGTCTCCATTAAAACTGCAGATTTTTTTTTTTAAATTGTTTTTAAATAACATTGCACATTGCCAGAATAATACATATTTTTCATACAATGTCCGTTATGTTTAAGACGATACTGTGCAAAAAAATATTATTTAATTGATTAGAGAGCAGTGGTTACAGGTTCATCTTACCAAATGTAAATAGCGGGTTCGAACCTATATTATTTTGTGTTATTTCATCAACACCTTTGCTCACTAAACGGTGAAAGTACGTGCGAGAACACTATAGACTCTGAGGATTCATTTTTGTTTAGTTATATTACATTCTACTATGTCAATTGGTCTATACTGACCTCACATACAAAACAAAATTGTATCTATTATGCAAAGATATGATATGATATTATGTGAAAATCAAGTATTTTTTTAAAAGAGTGACCGTGGAGTTTCTTGTCAGTTCTTCTCTACAGGAAACGACCAATTTCGAACCGTGCCCTAACTTGTGACTTTTTATGAGTGCTCATGTATGCTTATGTAAAATAAAATAATTTTGATTGATTGATTGAAACAAAACATCGTGAGGAAACCGAAAATACGAAGACACGTCACAACTCGCTGTAAACGGTTGATTATGTCAAGTTACTTAGGTAATTGCGTTAGTGTTTTTCACAAAACTATATAAATGACGTTTCAATATGAAAATAAGCGTTAACTTATTTTATATTTTGACATTCTTATTAAGATTTTTCTGTTGTGTTTATTTTAATGTTGTAATGAATCATATTCTTAAATATATAATCTGGTACTGTGACATAAATTATATTCAATTTCTTCCTATTATTTGTATGTCTTATTGACAAAACATAGCGGACTTGTTATCAATGTTAAACCTATAATTATGTTTTTACCTATTTTTAGCAAATAAATACTATACTATATAACTAAAGGAACCCATACCCGTAAATAATCACCACCAATCAATTTACATGGACGCAAATTATAAAACTGGTGTACAATGGGCGCTCTTAGTACACAGGGCGATCTCTTACAGACAACCTTTGGATGGACAGAACTCAAAGGCGGTCAATTTAGGCCTGTTAGTATAAAAACATCGTATATGATATTAATTAAACATAATACTATAAAATAAATATACTTAATTCCACAAAATAAACTAATAAAGATTTGATTAATCTTAGACAAAGGTGGAGGAAATCTGTAGTGAGAGGACTCCACCATTTTTTTGAACATGGGTAACGTTTGAGATCACCTCACTTTTATGGGTAATGCATTCCATAAACGCGCAGATTGGATAGTGAAAGATTTATCACAAAAAGAATGCATACGAATACTTAATTCTAAATTTTCTGATGATCTCATGGACTTAGAATGTGTCCCATCATGGTAAAGTATAAGGTTCTTATTGTATTGTTTGGCATTCATGCGGAACTGGTATTATAAGGTTTGGCCATGAAAACATTTTATTTCATAATTATTAGAACACAATAAGGGATATGTACCATGTGTATTTACTGTTTTTAAACATTCTTTACTCGAAACTTTAAATACACATGGTAAACATCTCGTTTCGAGTTCTAATGATATTATTAGCGATCATGTCAGTTTTAAAACTCCATCTTTTTCATATTTCGGGGAGTGTACAATGGAATTGCAGAATCTAATTCCACCAGGCCCGTTCCATCATCGGACTACAAGACAAATGGCGATGCGCCATCGTTACATGGTGGACATTCCAGCCATACGCAGAACACGTTATGGGAATACTTTCATTGTGCGTACGGCTAAGGAGTGGAATTCCCTGCCGGAGTCTGTGTTTCTCCATAGTTATAACCTAGGGGTCTTTAAGTCAAGACTGAATAGGTGCGTACTCCATCTTCGACCACATCATCACTTACCATTAAGTGAGATGGTGGTCAAACGCGAGCCTATTAGCAATAAAAAAATAGAGTCATTTAGTCATTTTTAAAATGAAACTTCTTTGGTGGCGATTCGATTTAAAACTCGTAAAACTACTTTATTGTATTTTATTGTATATTGTAATGGTACCTCGATCTTGGTGGTGACAGAAGTAACTGGTGCTTATAGTACAGGAATCCTCCAAGTTTAAGCCCAGTTGCACATGTTTTGTATCTTTTTTTGTTTTTCTCTGGGTGGGAGAATCATTGAATTGGAATAAAAAAATATTCAAATTTATTGAAATAATTTAAGGTAAATCCTTGTATGGTTTAAGTCTTGAACAAATAATTATGCCTTATAATTTCTTTTTATTTTCGCCTGTATATACTTTATTTAAATAAATATTATTACTGTAATAGTCGATTTAAAAAAATTGTTAATGTTGTTGTTTGTTTGATGTTCAAATTGAACTCTTTCTTTCTTATATTAATGTTCAAATGTCGCAGAGTTAAATAATTTTATGTTAAAAAACTACAGACGCCTTTGATGACTTAGGTGTATATGGCTAGACAGTTCGGAAATACATTTCAACTAGAATTGATATTTACCTTCTATTCGTTGTCAAGAACGGTTCATTTCAAGGAAAAGTCAGGTATAGCATACAGATCATTAGATAGGTACATGAGAGAGACAAAAGATAAGGAGGAAACTCCTTCTTGCTCTCACGCTAAATTCCTCGTATTCTATAATTATGATGTTTGACTAACATAATTACGGCATTGCATGTGCAATACTATTTTAATTGTTTCATCTTTGTCACGTAAACGTGTTGAAAGACGGTCGTAGTACAAGACCAGAAGTTGGTTTCACAAATTTACGAGTAATAGTCGACCAACTGTAATTTACTCGCTTTCGGATAAATTCCATTGAAAAATATTTAGATCAAGTTCTCATTTGTGTGAAACAGAGCAGTTTATTTTTGTTAGAGCTTGGTACGGAACTCTCGGTCAGCTAATCCGACTTGCGCTTGGCGTTGTAGTAAACTACGGAATCCTAAACTAGTTTTTATTTAAATGATAAGAATTGCATGATCTCATGGTTAAATCATATTTTTCAAGGTTAAGCAACACTTGCAAGGTCACTCTATGGATGGCTAAAGCACACTAATTCGTTAAACCTGGCTGTCATTTGTATATTTTAACAGTCGTCACGAGCAGTCAAAATATAGATAGATATATTCTTTATTGTACACCATAACAGTAAAACAATAAGGACTTTACAACTAAGAAGGGTGTTACAATGGGCGGTCTTATCGCTAAAAGCGATCTTTTACAGACAACCTTTGGATGGATTTGACACAGAAGAAAATAAATACGCGGGTAGTCCACGGTGTACTATTTATCTTTATAAAATATAAAAACAATAAATAATGTTCTCAAAACATATAAATATAAAAAAAGAAACAAAGACAATAATAACAACAATTTAAGACGAGAGATAAAGATCTTTTACCAAGTTTTTGAAAGACGATTGGGTTTGTGCTTGTCTTACTGACACGGGTAGAGTATTCCACAGCCGTACGGCTTGAGCTGCGAACGACTTACCATAGCAATTGGTGGAGTGACTCGTATTACTCAGCAACTGGCATGTGGAGGTCAAATCGGCAGTCAGCTTAATTTAAAACACTTGTACGCAGTTGCATCCAGTAATACTGGAAGTCAACTCCAATTATAGATAGCAAAAGGCTAAGTAGATAATGAAAAAATAATTTTCCTTCTTAATGAAATGAAATGAAATATTTATTTTGTAAATTGGTTATAAATAACACATAGTCATGTTTTTTGCGTGTTAAGTTTAGTTTAGCTAGATGAGGCCGGTGTTTCCTGACTACTCTGAGAAGAAACACCGAAACAAACTCAGAGGTCAACGTCTCTTTTAAAGTCCATACAATTTGTGTTGGTCCAATAATATGAAAAACATGTAGGTTCATGTCTGTGGTGCTTTTTGAGGAAATAATCACACAAGTTTGACCGGACCTCTCCAGACAGTGCAAGCATTTGTCAGTTATCGTTCAATGATATCAGATTAATACCACAGATACCCCTAAAATTGCCGGGGTTGTGGGAATATTCTAACGAGATACCGAGGCCCCGGAATGCAAGGGAATCTGAAGGAGCAGGGTGGGTTTTTAGTCAGTGGAATTCTGACACTATAAGGAGTCATTTGATGACGTTCCCACTCAAAAAAAGAAGTACCCCTAAAACTAGTCCCATTTCATTATTGACATCTTGATCAATGTTTTTCAGAAAATGGCTTATTTAGCTTATTCAAACTCTAGAGATGATAACGTAAAACATACGAACGACATAATGGAACATGTATTCTTACTTACAGCGTGAAAATAATAATATTTTCCATATTTGTAATGTAAAGACGAATATTTTATGTCACCAAACGACTAAAGTTGTAAGCGCAATCTGCTGTACTTATATATTTTTCATATATCTCTACATACCTCCAAAAAAGAAAGAATATTTGGAATGCTTAGTTTGGGACTAGATGGCGTTGTGTGAAAGTTGTGGAATATTATCTATCTATATATATCTACATTTTTCTGAGGAGAATGCAATAATGTGTAAATAAATTATATTAGTGTAATTGGTTTTGGCCGTTCCATATAAGTAAATAATGCTGTACCTCCATGGGAGACCTCGTTGGTTTTTAGCGACGGCTGGTACTGGCGTGATGACGTCAAGTGTAGCTGTATAGAAAAAGTGTGTAGCATTGAAACAATCATAATGATAGTAAATCAATAAATACCATATAATTATAAACTCTTTATAGGTATAATTAGGAAATACATCAGTACGTATAATAAAATAGTTAAAAAAATACTATTTTTATATAGAACCACCAAGAATTTATTAAAAATGTCTGTCTATCTGTTTCTCGGTATGTATACGTTAATCTTCGGAACTACTGGACGGATTTGAATGAAACTTTTGTTTTATAAATGGCTATTAAGTCTGAGCAACATACAGGCTATAGTTAATTTCTTAAACTGGATTACCTTATGCAGAATTTTACATGCGAGCGAAGCCGCAGGTAGTTGCTAGTAGTTAACAATTGATCTGTGGTTTGCAATAATACATTTTTTATTTTATTTTTTTATTCATTAAAAAAAATATACACAGGTAATTGAACTGTTAACATTCTTATACTCTGCATCCTAACACTTACGCACGTCAAGTGCTCTATGACAGCTGTCAAGAAGCATTTGACATGTTTGAGTTGACACACCAATTATAGAACGAAGTCACCGCGTTGTTTCTCTGTCTGTACGTGTTATTTTCAGAAGGTGTTCGTCAAGCGACGAAGTGATTCGTGGGGAAAAATTTATTTATATAATTAAGTAAAGTATTGCGTAAATTGGCTGGAAAAGGACTACAAAAGTTTAAGATATTGGCGGAATCATAGCTCACGTACGGAGTTGCTCTATGTAAAATACTAGAATACTGTAGTATTATTTGTCTCAGAATGCATCTCAGAAATTTTGAAAAAAGAAAATGAAAATAAAAAACTTGCTTAAAATCTACGTAGATGAATGGTTAATTATCCTTTTTCTGCATGGCACTAGTAAGTGTCACATATTAAATAATCAATAAGCATCAATAGCTTTATGGATAAGGTGTCGGACTTGTGATCGAGAGGTCACGCGTTCGAACCCCACTCATTACACTATAGTCGTGAACCCACTCCAGACAAATCCATATTTAGTTGGAGAGGTTATCAAGATTGTTAGTAATGTGAATTTTAAACTCATTGCTCGTTCCCTTCTAAAAATATCTAAAGCATGATCTATCGCCAATCAACTGTCATCTGATTTGATTGCCTTCAAATCATAATTGCTAATGTGGAAATTTGCGAGTCGCATCTGATATTGATTTATGCACAATTTCTGAGTACTAAAATGGATCAGTGCACTTCTAGCCGTCGCTTTTGAAATGTCAAAGTTCTCAATTGACGCGCAAGACTTTGTAATGCTTTTAAGGAATGACAGATGCCTACTTGCTGGGCTAAGAAGCTTTCTATTGCTTGTCAGTTTTGCGAATTTTGAACATTATGTCATGGTCAACGTCATGGTAAAGTTAGTCAGAAAATATCTTATGTAAATATCTTGTTTTAAGTTCTCTATAATAATTCGATGACTTGTTACTTCAATAGGTGAAGGGTTCTTTTAGCCATAAAAGCATTTGATCGACATTATTTAGGTTTATAAAAAACCTTTTAGTAAATAAATAGATAGATAGCGAAATAAAGATTGTTTGGTACGACTTAAAACACAACATAGGAATAGGCGGAATTGGCTTTATATTGCTTTATATAACCGTAATCAAGTTAGTTCGACTATCGAACTTATACAATGTGTAATTCAAAGTGTATATCCATACCAAGTGCACGGCTTCTTTGGATGATAAAAAACGATATGGCAAGGGTTTTGTAATCCTATGTGTGGAACTTATTAGAAATTTCAAAAGTTAGTGCACGGTTTGAATAAGTCGATTACTATGGAGAAGAACTGGCAATAACCAACTCCACGGCTCCACGGTTACTTTTGTTATTATACGTAATACAGGTACACTATCTTAATATAGTTTTTTACTTTTTGCGACAGGATCGTGTAGATTTAATCTTAATAAAAATTATATTTTGTTACCTGTACTTTTAAACCCCAAAACAAATCCCTCGGGTGGAACCAATTCAGTGCAAAAACACTGTCTCTTAGGTATGAAAAGTAAGCTCAAATTCAGGCTGGAATAGAGCATAACTTAGACACACAGAATCTAAGACAACAGTTTACGGGAGAAGTTCGAGCTCTCGAGTTTATTCCTACCAATATTCTGATTTCCAGTGGGAAATCTTTTTTTATTAGACGCCGAGTTCATAACACTTGTGGAATGAATGCTTGTGAGTGCTCATTTACGTGTTTCGGAGTTGACGGTTTAGGCTTTGATTTTGCAAGAGGGAAAATGTGTCTAGAATTGGTATCTATCGTATGTTTATTTACCAATAGATCTCTAGTTTTGTAAGTGTATTTTGTGAGCAGGTTTGTCCCAGGACTTAGCAGCAAAGACTCGTTGTGCTATGACGTAGGCCTGAATAGATTCAATTGATTGGCGGAGGTATACGGCACAATACAGTAATACTAAATAAATCTTTTTATTTCAGACCATAGAATCCATAAAGTGTTAGTAACTTATTGTCTAGTGTTAGTACCCATCATTCTCCGCACAAACTGCTTCATAATAGTAAAGTACACACTCTCGCCCACCGTTCTCAGGATGCTGTTGCGACTGTCCCTCTCACTCCTCAGAAGTGAGGCTGTTTTTAACCGACGACCAAAAGAGGAGGTTATCAATTCGACGCGTATATTTTTTTTTTTTTTTTTTTTTTTTTATGTATGGTCATCGAGTACTCGAAGACGGCTGAGCCGATTTGGAAAATTCTTTTTTTGTTCGAATGGGTATACTTCGAAATTGGTACCATTATCACCAAAGTCAGGATCTGATGATGGGATCCTGGAGAAATCGAGGGAACTCTTCAAATATTATAGGCACACCTATGGCGTTTTGGGTATTTCTTATAGTAACTTGTGCAGTTGCTCTCAAAAAGTACCATTTGGGGAAGTGGAACTGATGATGAAGACCACAGATGGCCGCCTAAACTACTCAATAATAAGTATTAAGTGGATTGCGATTCGATTACTTGAATATGGATGTTAAGCACTTTATGCTCGTCACAATGCATATGGTGATGTAGAGCTGATGGTGAAGTACCAGGAGAACTCCTCAACAATTAACGGCCCAGCATTGGGAAAAGCAATATTTTGTAAAAGGTTATAAGTAGTTGACATTTAGGCTCTTGTAACTAGGTAAATTAAAAATCATCCAACTAAAAAGAGTGAAAAAAAAACTTTTTAACAAAAAATTAAACCGACTCCCAAAAAACACTGCAAAGTGAAAAATAACTTTAATTTCGGAAGTCGGTGCCAAAAACGAAAAAACAAAACTAAAGACACCGACTACCGAAATTAAAGTTATTTTTCACTTTGCAGTGTTTTTTGGGAGTCGGTTTAATTTTTTGTTAAAAAGTTTTTTTCTTCTGTATAAACGCGTATGAAAAGTGTCCGTACGAGCTTCTGTAAACATCCCTGAGGCACTACAGGAACTAGGCAGTCGCAAGAGCATCCTGAAAGCATTATTATACTGGTAATGTACGTCTAACCTTAAAAATCCACACGCAGAGTAAACTTTTCAATAAAAACTTGTTGCTTTTTATGAAAATAAACTTACTTTATGAAAATTAAAGACCCTATCTAATGCGTCACGGAATCCGCCAATCAAATTATTATTTTTTGGCTTACGTCACATCACAACGAGTTTTTAGCCAATCAGCTGTCAGAAGTTGACACGACACAACACAGTTATACAAAATACTAGCTTCTGGCCGCGACTTCGTTCGCGTGGGAGGCTTTTTCAGCACAAATCCCGACCCCGTGAGAATTTTGGGATAAAATTCTAGGATCTCAACTACTACATTCGTTTAGTAGTTTGTAGCGTGAAAGACTAACAAACATCTATAAATGATCCATCCATCCTCACAAACATTCACAATTATAATATTAGTAATATTACCCGTCAAAGATTTTGACTGTTGCCAAATAGATTGTACGAAAATAAAATAATGCATAATTAATGTAAAAACGATTAGAACCAAACGGGGTCCTTAAAATTAATTCCAGTCCAAAAATATATTTTTCATAATGTTCGACTTAATGAGATGAAAATATTTTTATCGCATATTTTCAATAAACATTTTCTAAATGAAATTCTATTTGAACCGAACACGAACCCTTTAAAACAGCTTTATGAATATGTAGACGTTTTTCAGGAATATAACTTTGTAAATGAGTGTGAAAAATTATGAAAATATGCATTTGTACTGAATTAATTTGATGAAACGTTTGTTTGTGGTTATGCTTTACAGTTTTTTTTTCGGGGAGAAAATTATCAAACGACTCCTTCCGCTCTGGTGGAGTGGAATGAAATGTCAGACTCCTAATGGATAAAAACCCTACCTGTTCTTTTTGCTTACGGAGCTGCGGTATCTCATTAGAACATTCTCACAAACCTGGTAGTACTTTACTGTTATAGAGTAACAGATTAGGTTTGATTTCATATAAAAGTAAGTCAAATTGAATTTTGAGATTGAAAAGTTCTGTTTTTAGAGAATAGTGTGATATTTGTAGGACAACAATCAATTTGCGTAGTCTTTGAACCTGCGCCGCCGTTTTGGCGTCCACCAGCACGGTCTATTTTATAAGCTGGTCTATCATAGCACTGAATTTCGATAAAATGTGAGGTCAGTTTACACTGGTTATTTAACACTGATTAGCAGTAGGTACTGTGCTGCACTTTTTTTCCTTTATTTATTCATGATAGGCTCGCGTTTGACCACTATCTCTTGACTTAAAGATCTCTAGGTCACTTAAAACCATGTGCAACTTGGACGTCTTAATTCGTGGTCTGGATTAAAGGATACTTTTCAGCCCGCTATTTCGCCCCAGTAGATTAATTTTCGACATTTGCGAGAGCAAAGTCACTGGTTACCTATATCCTTATATACAACGTGTAATTTAAAAGGTATATACATACCAAGTGCATGGCTTCTTTGGATGATAACAAACGATATGGCAAGGGTTTTGTAATCCTAAGTCTACGTGTGTAGAACTTATTACAAATTCCAATGCACTGATACCAGACACTGAATTTTTCAAATTAAGAAGAACGAAAAGAATTATCGTGTTTTTGGCATATGACGTGGAAAGTTATTGACCCTCGTAGTGCTGTGACACGTTTTTTATGATTGGTATTCATGAAATATATGAAACCAATAATTTGGTATCAATTCTTTGAGTCAGTTATTCTGTGCTGAAACTGTGCATAGAGACTCCATACCAGATGTTGTCTTCAGCCCTTTTGGATAGATATGGGGTTTCCGTTATACGTTGTATATTAAAACAAATTATTCTCCATCTGCGTCTGTCTGTTTATCTGTCTGTCTGCGATAAACTCAAAAACTAAGAAACAGATTTTCATTCGGTTTTCACCTATGGCTGAGAAAGCTATCAGGTGTAATATAAGGTAGTAAGTGATAATATGGTCGAAGCACACATACCTAGAAGCAACCTACACACTCTTGACTTAAAGACCCCCAGGTTATAGCTATCAGAAAACAGAATCCGGCAGGGAATTCCACTCCTTAGCTGCACAATGAAAGATTTCCCAAAATGTTTTGTGCGTATGGGTTGGATGTCCACCATGTAACGATGACGCATCGCCGTTCTTCGTCTAATTTATTAAGGTTTTGTATGAATGAAGAAGAGACCGTGTAAAGCCGGGATAGGTCACTAGTATTACCCAATCCTCATCGAATTCCTCAAATCCTTGCTTGACTCATAAAATCGACCTCCAATTTCGTGCTCCATCGAATATCAAGAAACTACTCCTGATTTCTGATCAGAATACGATCCGTATATCTTGTCTTATTTCAACTGTTAATTAATACGAAATAACTTTGATACGTGGGACGGCTAAGGGCGATCATACAGGCGACGCGAAGATGGTTTAACAAGTTGCCTTCAGAGTTCAAAATATAGTGTAAACATATTTGAAAAGCTCGTGACTTAATAATAACAGCAGGACGGGTCGATTATTAAGGTTAAGCGACCCTTGTCGAGGTCGATTCGTGGATGGGTGAGTATCTTAACACAACGACATTCGTGTCGAGTTCGATTACCGGATCGGACAAAAAGTGGAAAAAGGCTAAGCAGATGACTCCTTTTTAGGGTTCCGTAGTCAACAAGGAACCCTTATAGTTTCGCCATGTCCGTCTGTCTGTCCGTCTGTCCGCGGTTTAGCTCAAAAACTATTGGTACTAGAAAGTTGTACTTTGGCATGAGTATACACGTTAATGACGCCGAAAAAGTGGTAAAATAAAATTTTGAAAAAAAAAAAAAAACAATTATTTAGGGTACCTCCCATACATGTAAAGTGGGATGATATTTTTTTTTTTCGTTCTTCCCATAGTGTGGGATATCGTTGGATAGGTCTTTCAAAAATATTAGGGGTTTGGTAAGATCGTTTTTTGGTTAAGTAAACCGTTCGTGACTTATCAAGCTTTGAAGTACCAATTTTCGTTAGAGTCAAGTGTCCCTCCCCTCTATCAACTAAACGGTTAGAGTTAGAAATTCAAATGTCACGGCAGTAGTACCTATATATAACGAAATTTAAAGGAAAACTATCACACATAAGTGGGCTTTACAAGTTTACGAGTAATAGTCGACCAATTGTATTTGACTCGAAAATTTCGAACAACTCTATAGAAATGTCGATAGATGGCGCTAAGCGCCAGTTGTATCGTGTTAGCTTCTTGTGACGATTGAATAGTGTAGCTCTGTGTCCGTATTTACATTCAAAACACCGGCTATGACAAGTTTTATACAAATCTCTAAAAAAAAATTGAAACTTTCCGTGCAAAATTGTCGGATCAGGTGAGGATTTGTATAGGAAGTCAAATTAGTTAGGTAGTCATGTTTGGCTTTTAGTTAGAGCATGGTACGAAACGATCAGTCAGCGAATACGACACGCACTTGGCTGTTATAAAAACTACGGAACCCTACACTGCGCGTAGCCTGACACGCACTTGACCGGTTTTTATTTTATTTTTTTACTAGTACACACGCGGGGCTTCGCTCCCCTGGATTCTATCACGGTAAAAACATAACTCACCTTTGCAGTCGCGTAAAAAGTAGCCTTAACCTTCCTCAAGCTTCAAGCTACTTCCATACCAAATTGCATCCAAATCCACCGAGTACTTTCGAAGATTAGCGCGTTCAAGCAAACAAACAAACAAACTTTTCCGCTTTATAATATTAGTATAGATTGTTGATACGCCTGCGTTTGACCACAATTTCACTTGATGTTAAACGATAATGTGGTCGAAGATGAAGCACGCTTGCCTAGAAGTATTCACTCTTGACTTAAAGTCTCCCAGGTTATATACCTAGACTTTTAATTCGATACAGTAACCTGACATAAGCTAGTGTCACTTACTAAAATAATGATACCCTATTTAACCTAATAGTGATGATTCAATCAATCGAATAATAAATGAGCGATTTTTTAATCGTGAGAAATGTAAATAAATGATAAATTTATACTATTATCTTTTATTTTGAAGTAGTTACTAGATTTTAAGATAAACAAATCTATTTTCAATAAAAATATTAATATCTAACCAGTCATGATACAAGCCAGTCTTTTGGAAATTGTTTTATGTGAAGAATATTTTAGTAAATTGTGCGAGATTATTATTAAAAAGACTGCCCCCGCAACACTGCGACCTAAACCCTGTTCGAATGGGTACAGGTACAGGGGTTTATTGTAGAAAAATAAAAATATTATCACGATCTATTCGTTTTATTTTTCACGTCCCTTTATAATCTGATTTTACTTATTGTTATTTTCACACAATATTATTTAAAAAAATAATTTAAATCGTTAGTCGATTATTCCTGAATCGATTAATTTAGTTACATCACAATTCCGTAGTTATCATTATCTTACAACATTAAAACTTTCAGTCTACTGCATCGAATTAAAAATCCGGGTATAACTATCAGGAAACAAACTCCGCCATAGAATTCCACATCAAGTTAATCTGAAAGCTCTTATATACTTGGAAGAAGGCTAGGTAGCTTGATCGGGTCTAGTGTCGCACCGGTTCACGTCTCAGTATAAGCTGATCCTAACTCTGTTTCTAGTTGAAACGGAACGGATTAGTGTAGGGACGGATAATTTCGGACTTGGTTCGTAGAGTCGAGGACACAGAAGGACAATTGAGCGATTACAGAACTAATGTCATCTTGAAGTCTATGCATGCAGCGGATTTAGTTAATCTGTGGTTTTGAATATAAATTGATTCAATTAAGGTGAAAGCTGGGGTCAGTTTTAGTGTAAAGTATTTACTGGTATCATCCGTCCAGGTCGCTACGTTACAGTAAGAATTTAATTTTACGTCGATTGGAATAAGGTAAAACACCATTTTATATCAATGTTTATGCAGACATTGACACAGCCATGAGGCACACACAATGCTATTTTTATTTGAACAAGATTTTATTTTATTTTATTTCTTGTATTTTTTGTGTGCCCTAAACTGGGTCAAATAAATTTATTTTCTTTCTTTCTTTCTATATTTTACCAACGTCTGGACTATTTGTACATTTCTGAAAACATACTACTTTACACTTTTTTTTGTTGTTTTATCATCCATAAATTACCACCCTAAATGGATTTTATGAACGCCGTCTTTATAACAGTTGGTCTCAATTCTGAGACTCCACTAACTAGTGTGATTTTACATAATTTGGAAATTTACACCTTAAAATTATTAAATTTAAAACAGCAGATTTCAAATTAGTTTTATTTAATAATGGTATTATAATGGGGTCACCATATAACGGGAATGTTTAGGATTTACGGGAGATTTCTAACGAGTACCACAGCCCTAGAAATGGCAACGCAAAGGTAACTCAAGGTACAGAGTGGGGTTTTAGTCACTAGGAGTTTGACACTCTTTCGTTTCATCCAGAGTAGGAGCAGTTATTTAATGACTTTCGGCACGAAAAAATGACGTGAAGGCTCTTATGTAAATTATATTTATTTTTAATTAGTTATTAAATGGCACTTTAACACGTAATTATTGTTCGTCTTTTTTTAATTTCGTTCGTAAATCTTAACAAGATGAGCTTAGTGTTTCCTGACTACCTTGACAAGAAATACCGAAAATCAAACTCTGTAAACATTCATGGTACCACTGCAAACTCCTCTAATCTGTGGCCTCACTCTGTTGCAATCATAGAGTTTGACGCGGTCAATTACTAGTATTTCACATAACTGCACCGGTGTATGTGCTTCTGGTACCTACGTGCGGTAAATTACAGCTTACTCACTTACGGCATGACTGACGGGGTAACCACCGGATAGAAACTAAGGCTGGTTTTACATCGAGACGTGATGACAGATTATAGTGCTCCTGTTTATAGTACTTCCTACTTATAATTCATCACAAAATGGTCGTTTCTTAATCTACCAAGCGTCACAGACTGCTCAAATGGTACATTTGGTCGTTTCTTAATCCACTAAGCATCAAAGACTGCTCAAATAGTACGTTTGGTCGTTTCTTAATCCACCAGGCGTTAAAAACTGCTCAAATGGTACGTTTGTCATTTCTTAATCCACCAAGCGTCAAAGACTGCCCGAATTCGTAGAAATATGGGTAGCTTACTCACTTACGGCAAGATTGACGGGGTAACCACCGGATAGAAACTAAGGCTGCTTTTACATTGAGACGTGATGACATTGTAGTGATCCTGTTTATTGTATTTCTTACTTCTAATCCATCAGCACATGATCGTTTCTTAATCCACCAGGCGTCAAATACTGCTCAAATGGTATGTTTGCCTGTTTGATCGTTTCTTATTCCACCAAGCGTCAAAGACTGCCTAAATTCGAAACCTCTACTCTCTAATCTACCCAAGATTATGCTCTGGAATTACTAGTACTTCCTCCTTGTAATCCACCACCAAATATTATGTTTAGTCGTTTCTTAATCCACCAAGGGTCAACACTGCCCAAAGTCGTAGAAACATGGATAGATTATGGTCTGGATTTATTAGTAGCAGATTTCGTAGTACCTACTTCCTTCTTGTAATTCACCATCACATGGTATGTTTGGATGTTTCTTAAGCCAACTAGCGTCAACGGCTATCGAATTCGTAGAAACATGGGTAGAATGTGGTCTGGATGCTGACTATAATACAACGTTGATAATAGCGAGATACATTAAATGAAACCTAGTTTCTATGTATCATTTTCAGGCTACACATCAATAATTTAGTATGTTTTTGAAGTTTTTTCTTAGTTAAAACACGATATGTCTTCCTGAGCAGCTAACTAAATACTCACGCATAATTATCTTGGGTCGTACAACTTAAAACGACAAAATTCACGCTACGATGTCGCTCTGCAACATAAGTTCGCAATAAGGTGTTTACTTTGATTATTCAGCTATTTTAAGTTCTTTAAAAAAAGTTTTTTCGTATTGTTCTCGTACATTTTTTTTATAGTTTCGTTTAGGTTGCGCCATGGATGTTACTAGCAGTATTTGCTAACAATACTAAAATAAAAGTATGAATTTTACACAGCTATCTTAAATCTAATTGGGGTTGCGGGATTGTTCTAACGAGATACCGCGGCCCCGGAACTCAAAGGCAACTGAAGGAGCAGGGTGGGTTTTTAGTCAGTAGAAGTCTGACACTCCCTTCCGCTCTGCCTACAGCGGGAGGGGTCATTTGATGATTTTCCCACCCAGAAAAACAAGGTATTAAAAGACGAAAAAAAAGTTGCTGCGAGGCAAAATGGTTCTTGTTTCAACAGTGTTATGTACAAACGTAGTGAGGCTACTTAATATGAATCCACTAAATAAAATAATTTTACATTTTCGCTCCACCCTCGAGACTGGACCTTTTTAAATAGACAGACGGCTTGTAGGTTTTAGGTAATGTCTGCAAATGTACCTGGGTTTGTCATCAAAAATCTTTTTGTCTTGTCTCAAATGAAATGAGAAAACAAATATTAAATTTGGACCTTGTTAACATGTTTGTCCTTGCTAACGTAATTTAAGTACCTTCTACTAATAAAATACTTAGAGTATTTTGAATAAGCTTATATAATAATTATGTATGCAAGTTATTTCTGTGGCAGTAAATTTTCTTTTCAGTTATGCTGACTGCAGCTATGTATTTTACATAGGCACTTTTCCTGTGGGCAGATCTTTACATGGTGGACATTCCACCCATACGCGAAAAACGTTTTGGAAATACTTTCATTATGCGTACAGCTCAAGAGTTGACTTCCCTGCCGGAGTCATTGTTTCCTGATAGCTATAACTTGACTAGTAAAGAGTGAATAGGTTACTTCTAGGTAAGCGTTCTTAATTTTCGACCACATCATCATCAGGTGAGACAGTGGTCAAATGCGAGCCGACCGACAGTAAAAAATTGGCCATGGGCGAATCAGACTCGCCCATGAAGGGTTCCGCCGTAGTATCTACGTCAAATAACTTAGTTTTTCATAATTTGTATGAATTACAAAGTCATATTTGCGGTTTTAGAAAATATGCTATATCTCAAAAACTGCTCAAACCAATTTCCGTTGAAAGTTTTTATTAAGATCTACAGCATATATTTCTTTTTTTATTTTTTATTTTTTTAATTTTACCCCTTTGGAAGCGTATATCTTTTAAATAATTGACTTTATGAAAAAGTGGTTTTAGAAATCTCAATGTCATTTTTAAAGACCTTTCTATAGATACCACACACGCATAGGTTTCATGAGAAAAAAATATTTTCAGTTTCAGTTCCATGTTATAGATGGAAGCCATATTAGCCCTCCTTAATTTTATTTTTTTTTCTTAAAATCGGAAAGCGGTTCACAGAATACATCTAGGTACCTACTACGTTTCATGTGTATAGTCCTAATAGTTCCGGAATAAAATGGCTGTGACATACGGACGGACGGACAGACAGACAGACAGACATGACGAAACTATAAGGGTTCCATGTTTTGCCATTCGGCTACGGAATCCTAAAAAGCTACGGGCTTCGGTAGGGAATTACACTTCTTTACTGTACGTACAATGAAAGTATAGTTGTACATTAACGTTATAAGAACAGACAAAATCACTGTTTTATATTATACGATACTGGGGTGTGGCCCTTAGAAATGGTAACTAAGTAAGGGATTTTTCAAACTCCATCGCCAGCCGGGTTCCAATCGGGGTCGAAGTTTATGCGACAAGGGTCAATATCGAACAAAAAGATGTTCGTTACTCAAACCCGCGGAAAGGTTTATGATCCCATAAATAAATAACTACCTGCTCCTTTTCATGTCCATTTTTTAGTCTGAGAAGTTTTACGCACACTTTTAAGGTGAAAGGATGGCCCAACGTCCTTGAGCATTGAACGTGAAACAAGCGGCCAGTGCTGACCAACCCGAGCGCCCGCGCGCTCCCCCGAACGTCATAGGTATCACCGGACGCAGATACGTTCGAAGCATTTTTGTCGCTACCTATTAGCTTTTATCATCATGAAATCGATTGAATATAGTCGGACTCAGAACATTTGCAATGCTTGTTTTGAGAACAAAATATTCTTTAGTGAGTACAGTTATTGTAGTTAGAGTGAACCAAAATATAAAAAATATCAATTTGTTTTTGTGAAAATAAATAATAACGCTTTTATCAACCGACGACAAAAAAGGAGGAGGTTATCAATTTGATGCGTATATATTTTTTGTAATGTATTTTCACTGATTACTCAAAGACGGCTGAACCGATTTGGAAAATTCTTTTTTTGTTTGAAAGGGTATACTTCGAAATTGGTCCCATTGTCACTTAGTCAGGATCTGATGATGGAATCCTGGAGAAATCGAGGAAACTCTTCAAATATTATAGGCACAGCTATTATAGGCTATAGTGATTTGAGTATTTTTTATAGTAACTTGTGTAGTTGCATTCGAAAAGCACAATTTGTGAAGTGGACCTGATGATGAATACAACAGATGGCCACTGGAACTACTCAATATATAAGTAGAAATAATAAGTATTTCATGTGTTCCGCTTCGATTACTTGAATTTGGTTAGTTATTTTTCACTTTGCAGTGTTTTTTGGGAGTCGGTTTAATTTTTGGTAAAAAAAAATTTTATTGTACTAAAAAAATTGGCAAAGTGCGAGTCAGACTCACCCATGAAGGGTTCCGTAGTAACTATAATAATATAATAATATAATAATTATGTATATTTATTTGACGAATAAAAAAAACCTACAATTTTTTTTAAAACTAGCTTATTTACATTTTTAAAACTACGCTAAATAACTTGGTTGTTCATAGTGTTTGTATGAATTACAAAGTTATATTTGCGGTTTTAGAAAATATGCTGTATCTCAAAAATTGCTGACCCGATTTCATTCAAACTAATTTTGGTTGAAAGTTTACATTAAGGTCTACAGACATATATTTTTTTTAGATTTTTCACTCCATTATTATAGAAGTTAGAGGGGAGACCTTAGAATAACAACGCATAGAAGGATAGTACGAGTGCAAAAAGTGAGGCAACTAAAACTTAGCCATTTTTGGCTAACTTTGCTCGACGAGCCGTCAGTATTCAAAGTTGTTGTAGGTTGTTGTTTGTAGCGTAAAGGGATGTCATAGTCCTTCAGGAAAACAAAAAACGTGTAATCAAATTACATTTCACAAGTAAATACTTACATTTTATACATTATATTTAAGTAAATCGACCATCAAACAAAAATTCTAATAACCTAACTTATCACAATTCAATGTTGCTATCCGTGAGGATAAAAATACCCATATTGATTTATTTTGTGCTTATTTTTGTTTAAAAAAATATAGTTTTGGCGGCAATTATGTATGCGTCAAACTAAACTATATTTATTTACAGCTACTACCTACAGTGTTTTATAACTAAAAGTTACTGTTAGTTCGAAGAGTGGCATCATAAAGATGACAATTTTATTGATTAAGATTTTTTTCATTTAAGTAATGTTCTCAATAATATTTTTCTATTTCATAAATACAACACATACTTTTAATTGATATCAAACGAGATTTTTCAAGCAATTAATACATTTCTATAATATCATTATAACACATTACACATCAAACATTCTAAACGCAATAAACGATATCTCATTTCGTTTACCTTCCGTAAATATATGTCATATAAGTCATATTACATGAAAAAACATCATCTTATTTAGTTTCATAACATAAAATACTTGATTTGATCCAACAACATAATAGCGCGTTTTCCCATTTTTGTGGTAATGGTACTGGTAATGGTATCACTGAAAGCTATATCTGTGTGCGTTTGAAGAACGTAGACACATTCGGCTCACGCACACAAAGAAAATAAAGTGGACACACGAAATCGCTCGTGTTTTGTTCTAGACGCCTCTTCTATGCGTTGTTATTCTAAGGGGGAGACACACACATTTTACCACTTTGGAAGCTTATATCTTTTAAACTATTGACTTTATGAAAAAGTGGTTTTATAAACCCTTATATCATTTTTAAAGACCTGTCTATGGATACCACACACGCATAGGTTTCATGAAAAAAAATATTTTCAGTTCTAGTTCCATGTATGGGGACCCCCCTTTATTTTAAATATATTTTAATTTTTTTCTTAAAATAAGAAAGCGGTTTACAGAATACATCTACCTACTAAGTTTCACATGTATATTCTTAATAGTTTCGGAATAAAATGGCTGTAACATACGGACGGACGGACAGACAGACAGACAGACAAACGGACAGACATATCGAAACTATAAGGGTTCCGTTTTTTGTCATTCAAGTCATTCTGCTACGGAGCCCTAATAAAAAACTGTCCGAGTGCGAGTCGGACTCGCCCATGAAGAGTTCCATAGTAGCAAGCAGTTTTGCTTTCAACTTTGTTTTTCATAGTGTTAATAAAATAAATAAATATATTTCAAACGAACGATATGCATGCCGAACGAGCTGTGGGCCCGTAAACCTCAAGATTGGTGCCCTGAAACAGGGACACAAGGTCGCGGCAGACCACGAAGGAGATGGCGGGACGAACTTGATGTCTTCCTTGAGAATTGGAAAGAATTGCCGCACAACCGGGACCATTGGAAGGAATGAAGGGAGGCCTTTGCCCAGCAGTGGGACAGTGCAGGCTAAATAATAATAATATTTCAAACAATTGACTTGGAGAAAAAATGGTTTGTATCATTTGGCTACGAAACAATAAAAACTAAAATATAAAATCTATCTATCTTTATTTACTTAACATTTAGTTTAGTCCACTCGCAATCAACACTAAAACTAAATATTCACATACGTCCAAGCGTAAACGAAATGACCCATTTTTAAATAGCTCAACCGTACCACTGTACCAAACTTACTATCTACGCTGTTTACTCTTTGACGCAAAGTTTAAAGAGCGGGGCGCGCTAACATGCGACACAGCCTCCCCGTGCGAACGCTAGGGTGAGACTGGTCCAGGGGGGGGACACTGCCGTACTTGACGTAGGCGTCCAATTTTTCACAAAGATACTAGCACCATCTCTTACGATATCCGCGTTAACTTGAGAGATTTAGTACGAATAAATGACATAGATGGTGCTTACGCCAATTATCGCCAGTACGCCTTGTTGTTAATGAAAATTTAGTCAAAAATAATAAATATATATTCTAAACCAGAATAAATATTTCTTATTTTATTTATTATAACAGTATTTTGCAATTGCATTTTTTTTTAGTTCGGCAAAATATTACTATACTGATATACTCTCTATGGGTTACAAACATCTATATCATTATACTCTTTGGATGAATCATCTATGCTCTTTGGTTACAAAATGGTCACTACTTTCGGCGTTTACGCGTGTTTGTAGATCTCTTCCATTTTGTGTAATTTTTGTGGTGTTTCGGTTTTATTAAAGCTCCAGAAAGTGCGTTTGAGTTGAGTGCTAGTCCTCCTCAAATACAAAATGTTTATAAAACTGATTTTTATATGGCCTGCATTCCAAATTACCCGCCTACCTATAAAAACCTACCTGTATAATAAGGATATAGATATATACCTATGTACGCACCAATAGTTTTTGGGATTAGTTCAGCGGATATAGTATCAGATGGCGACACCATCTAATATAGGTGTCAAAAATTCTCGAGAGAGGGTTCTCTATTCCATCTATATTACTATACTCTTTGGACTGGTCCTTGCGTATGAGCGAGCGCGCGCGCCGAGCGCGAATGTAATAATATAGTATTATTGATTTAACGGCACGTAAGTAATAATTTTGTAAAATTTTGAATTTAAATTTTATAAAACAATAAATTCTCTATAATAATGTGAAAGAAATATTTAAATCGGTCCAGTTATTTGAAAGCAGTAAGCAAATTATTGCAAAAATAAAGAGGATATATTCGATTTTTTTCCGAGAAAAGTATGAACAATAACAAAAAAATTAAATTTAAAATTTAAAGTCAAATATGTTACGCGTATTAGGTATTTTTTTTTATCTATTTGGTCCATCCGTCTAGTAGTAGTAGTCCTTCAAAGAGAGGTCTATTTCGTAGTTTGACGGATCCTTTCGCCTTAAAGCGTCAATGGCTAAGGTGCCTTGTGATCGAAAGGACGCGAGTTCGACACATTACACTATTAACGTGAACCCACTCCAGACACAAGCATATTTAGCTTATTTCCAACCCACATTGCTAGTTTTATAAAAATAAATACAGGATATTAAAATCGAATATTTAGTAACTACGCTGGTTCGGTTCCCGCTGCGAAACAAATGTTTGTTTAGCCTTTTTTTTCGTCGACGGGAAAATCATCAAATGACTCCTTCCACTCTGGGTGGAGCGGGAGTGTCAGACTTCTACTGACTAAAAACTCACCTCCTTCTTTCAGTTGCTCTTCTGGTCACGGTATCTCGTTTGAACATCCCAGCCGGCAATGGCCCTAACAAACCACGTCAATGGTGCTGATTGCTAGTTATGTGAATTGTACCCACATTGGTAGTCCTTCATCCATTTGCTCTGTCTTTAAAAAATAATAAACTTTCAGTCTAACTACTAGTCAGCTGATTATTAGTGTTTTCCATGGAGTAACTGACCTACACAACACACACGTCGTGTTCCGCGCGCGCCTCAAAGAGCTGTCAGCACCAGTGACGGAGCCGCATAGGGCCATTTATTAATATTGTTAATCTCTTTATTTCTCCTGACAAAAATAACAAAACTAAAACATAAAACTAATTACAATTAAAAGCTATACATCCCTTCAGTGGCGAAGGGTGAATTTTCATAAAAGGGAAGCCGGACCAAAAAATGCTTACCTTGCTCAAGTGTGATGCGTGAATTCCAGTAACTGCGGCCCTGTGGCTGACTTCGAAATCTTGTAACTTTGTAAATAATTAGACTTACGAAGTTAGTTAGATTAATAGATTACTATTTATATATTCATATATAAAATAATAGACTAATATTTGCCATATTTCAAAAGGGAAGCCTGTAGGAATCGAGTTGTATGGAGCCTGCACTGCATCCCTTAATTTGTGAGGAGCTGGTGTTTGAATTGGGCAAAAAATTTCCTGTAACACAAATCACCAGGTCTCCACCGAAGGAAAAAAATTAGCAGCTTTTTCTTATAATATACTTATTAAATATATATTATAATAGAAATGTACACGAGTTAAATGAAACAGACACAACACTTGAGATTGCCATTACCTGCCGGGGTTGCGGAAATGTTCTAACAAGATACCGCGGCCCCGGACTACAAGAGCAACTGAAAGAAGGTGGGTTTTTGGGAACTTAAGGGCAGCTGAAGGAGCAGGGTGGGTTTTTAGTCAGTAGAAGTCTGACACTCCCTTCAGCTCCACCCACAGCGGGAGAAGTCATTCGATGAATTTTTCACCCAGAAAAAAAGTAACACGATAACTCTTGGCGAGACTGGTGCTTCCTAAGGCACGGAGATATCATAATATGTTAAGAGGTTCACACATAACAATATTGCATACATTCTTATTTTAAAATATATACTCAATACTCAATCATTTATTGCGTTCCACAATGTGAACTTAGGTCACAGATCATTGTGGACCCTGTCGGGCACAGCAAATTATAATAGAGGAAGAGAGAGGGCTTTACAATTATCTATATATATAAACTAGTATTTGCGTGTTGCGCGAGGTGCAAGCACCTCGCATGCTTGTGAAAAAAAAAAAGTATTTGCGTGTTGCGCGAGGTGCAAGCACCTCGCGTGCTAGTGAAAAAAAAAAAAAAAAGAGGGGGGGGTGATGGGGGGGGGGGTTGCACAAGTATTTCGACTAAAGCATTGCCCCTCTAAATGAATCTGAAAAAAAAATGTTCCAAGTCTCTTAGATTCCGAGATCCGCCTAAAGGGGGGGAGAAGGGGGGCGGGGGGGGGGGGGACTTTGAAAAATGGTTTTTACTTTACCGAGCCTCCTCTATACGAATCCGTAAAAAACAAAAAATACGGGTCTCGTAGTTTCCGAGATACGATAGGGAGGGGGGAGAAGGGGGGTGAAAAGGGGAGGTTTGGCACTTTTCCCGTAGGTTTGAGAGTTACTTGTTTACGAATCTGTCAAAATATACCCACCTCCCCATCCACCATCTGGGAGAACAATTATGTCAATGAGTGAGTCAGTCAGTGAGTCAGTCAGTGAGTAGTAATTTAGCTTTATATAATATACTAGTATTTGCGTGTTGCGCGAGGTGCAAGCACCTCGCGTGCTTGTGAAAAAAACTAAAGCATTGCCCCTCTAAATCAAGTATTTGCGTGTTGCGCGAGGTGCAAGCACCTCGCGTGCTTGTGAAAAAAACTAAAGCATTGCCCCTCTAAATCAAGTATTTGCGCGTTGCGCGAGGTGCAAGCACCTCGCGTGCATGTGAAAAAAAAAAAGTGGGGGGGGTGATGGGGGGAGATGGGGGGGTTTAGTATTTGCGTGTTGCGCGAGGTGCAAGCACATCGCGTGCTTGTGAAAAAAAAAAAAAAAAAAAAAGTGGGGGGGGGGGTAATGGGGGGGGGTTGCAGCAGTATTTTGATTAAAGCATTGCCCCTCTAAATGAATCTGAAAAAAAAAGTGTTCCAAGTCTCTTAATTTCCGAGATCCGCCTAAAGGGGGTGAAAAGGGGGGCGGGGGGGGGGACTTTGAAAAATGGTTTTTACTTTATCGAGCCTCCTCTACACGAATCCGTAAAAAGAAAAAAATACGGGTCTCGTAGTTTCCGAGATACGATAGGGGGGGGGAGAAGGGGGGGGAAAAGGGGAGGTTTGGCACTTTTCCCGTAGGTTTGAGAGTTACTTGTTTACGAATCTGTCAAAATATACCCACCTCCCCATCCACCATCTGGGAGAACAATTATGTCAATGAGTGAGTCAGTCAGTCAGTGAGTGGTAATTTAGCTTTATATAATATAATATAAAAACTTTTTACCAAAAAATTAAACCGACTCCCAGAAAACACTGCAAAGTGAAAAATAACTTTAATTTCGGTAGTCGGTGTCTTTAGTTTTGTATTTTCGTTTTTGGCACCGACTTCCGAAATTAAAGTTATTTTTCACTTTGCAGTGTTTTCTGGGAGTCGGTTTAATTTTTTGGTAAAAAGTTTTTATTTCACTCTTTTTAGTTGGTCTATTTTTAATTTACCTAGTTACAAGAGCCTAATTATCAACTACTTATAACCTTTTACAAAATATTGCTTTTCCCAATGCTGGGCCGTTAATTGTTGAGGAGTTCTCCTGGTACTTCACCATCAGCTCTACATCACCATATGCATTGTGACGAGCATAAAGTGCGTAACATCCATATTCAAGTAATCGAATCGCAATCCACTCAATACTTATTATTGAGTAGTTTCGGCGGCCATCTGTGGTCTTCATCATCAGTTCCACTTCCTCAAATGGTACTTTTTGAGAGCAACTGCACAAGTTACTATAATAAATACCCAAAACGACATAGGTGTGCCTATAATATTTGAAGAGTTCCCTCGATTTCTCCAGGATCCCATCATCAGATCCTGACGTTTATGAAAATGGGACCAGTATCGGAGTATACCCTTTCAATCAAAAAAAGAATTTTCCAAATCGGTTCAGCCGTCTTCGAGTAATCGATGATCATACATTAAAAAAAAAAAAAAAAAAAAAAAAATATACGCGTCGAATTGATAACCTCCTCTTTTTGTCGTCGGTTGAAAATGAATTGCTGTTCGTTAGTCTCGCTAAAACTCGAGAACGGCTGAACAGATTTATCTTATCTTGGTTTTGAAATGTTCGTTAAGGTCTAGGGAAGGTTTAAAAGTTGAGAAAAGTAGAAAAGGTCTCAAGGGTAGGGGTAGGGTAGGGTAGAGGTACGGTAGGGTAGGGGTAGGGAAGGTGCAGGGTAGGGGTAGAGTAAGGTATGGGTAGGGTATCGGTAGGATAGTGGTAGTATTATTGGTTGGGTAGGGGTAGGATACCTCGCGAACGAAGTCGTGGCGGGTCAACTAGTTATGAATAAAATGTCTATATGTTTATAACTTAAACTACTCCTACATAGGTTTTATACATTTTTAAGATATATACATAGCAAGTGCACGGCTTCTTTAGATGATAACAAACGATATGACAAGGTTTGGTAATCCTATGTCCTCATGTGTGGAACTAATTAGAAATTTCAATACATTGGTACCAGAGACTGAATTTTTCAATTTAAGAAGATTGAAGAGAATTATCGTGTTATAGGCAAGTGACGTGAAAAGTTATTGACCCTCGTAGTGCTGTGATACGTTTGTTATGATTGGTATTCAAGAAATATATGAAACCGATAATTTGGTATCAATTCTTTGAGTCAGTTATTTTGAGCTGAAACTGTGCATAGAGACTCCTTACCAGATGTTGTCTTCAGCCCTTTTGGATAGATATGGAGTTTCCGTTACACATTGTATAATACATTTATTTTATTTATAACTGAAATATTCATTTACATCATAATAACATTTATAGATAAGAAATTGTTTTAATTTATTCATAAATGTATTACATTTTTGTTAATTTTTAATGATATCTGGCAATTTATTGTATATTTTTACTGACATTACTAAGGTGCTTGTGGAGTGTAATTTCAGTTGAGAGCCCCCAGGTAAGTTAAGCCTATTTTTGTGTCGTAATGTATGGCGTATGATTAAAAGCAAATCCTTATTAGGTACAGAAGTGCAAGTGCCTTCTTTTAGGCCAAAACAGAGCAAACTATCGATGTGATGTCTGGTGTAAGAAGTGAGTGATATAGGCTACTTAAATTGTGACATAATTTATTTATTATGGTGTACAATAAAGTAAATGTCTGTCTATTTAAATTTTTACCCAAAAAACCTCTTCACGTTTATTAAGTTGCAGGTAAAACCTTGTTAATTAATAAAGCTTAAAACCTTACTTTTTTTGTTTTACGCAATAAAATATTTTACATATTATTGCATGTTTAGCCCTGAATTTTATCTGAAAGCAGAAACAGCTACCATTCCCAGTCTAAAATAAAATCAATGCCTCAAAGGCCAGTGGTTACAGCAGCCAATCCGCCGTACCTTGGGGACTCGGTAGGCTATCGGAGCTGATTTAAAGCCGACTGCTTAATCCAGCGTTGCGCAGTTTAGCTGAAGTTGCTCAGTGTGGAACGGGCCTTAGAGAGTGAAGCATGCTTTGGATTTAAAAACTAAGTTAGTACTCGCTTAGCTGGTAATTTAGTAGAGAAAGACGGAAATGGAAATGTATTTGCTAATTGTGATGATTATAGGACGAGAGGTTTAAATAAGTACTAGTAGTTGCGCTCTTTATCACGATAAAAACAGAACCCTCCTTTTGCCTTTACGTAAAATTATCGTGTAACCTTCCTCAAGCTACTTACATACGAAATTTCATCCAAATCCACCCAGTACTTTCGAAGATTAGCGAGTATAAGCAAAAAAAAAACATTCAAAAAACAACATTTCTGCTTTATAATAATTATTAGTATAGATTTAATTAATGGTCATCTTAAAAAAAAAATCTCTACAAAAATAAAGACTAATATTTTAGTTATGAGCAATGCTAGCCCCACTGGGCTAGTGTAAGTCGTGCCTGTTACCACTATAACAGGCATGACTTACGACTTATATGTCGGGGGTTCGAACTCACGAAGGAACATTACTCTGTGGAATTTCATCATTAAACATCGGAAACCGATGTGTAGGACTGAAAATCGGAAGTCGTGCGGAATCTACCATAGCCCAGTAGGGCTCGCGTGGTCCATTCCTTGACCAAAGTCAAGCCAGTCAGGCCAAGACCTACGACCTGCCCTTCGCAAGTCAGACCTTTAGCCACTGGGTCATCAGTCACCACTCATTTCTCTTGGAAAATTGTAATATTATTTATATAGGTAACCGCGCCAAGGAGGGTTTGGGGAGGAAGTTTCATGTTTTGTTACCCGTATGTATACTACGGACTTAATGTGATCGATGAGTTAATACTAGATTAATTGAAACCCATATCCGGGCAGGGTCAATGTACTTTCCACAGCTAGCTACATCTTATAGTGAAAGTTGTGCCAAAACGCGGCCTGAATATTTGTATCGTCTATTAAGTTTTAAGAGATGGATAGACCTAGACTTTTTTTATTTGGCACAGCAAAAAAGCATAGTCATTAGTAAAAACTAGAAATACTTCAATTATTATGGCTAATACAAAAATAGTGAAGAAAAATACAGGCCATTAAAAGTGAATACTGACGACACAGTTGGCGAGCCATTAGCAGCTACGCTGCATGTCCCAGGTTCGATTTCCGCACTGAAACAAATGTTTGTATAGCCTACAAATTGTTATTCTCCAGATCTCGGTGTTTGTAATAATACATTCACGATACAGTAGAAATTCCTAGTGTGGAATGGTGATTAAAAAAAGCAAAATGTAGTAATTACAGTAAAAATACAGTATTTACGTCGTTACATGGTGGCATCCCACCCATACGCACAAAACATTTTGGGAATGCTTTCATTGTGCGTACGGCTAAGGACTGGAATTCCCTGCCGGAGTCTGTGTTTCTCGTTAGCTATTACCTGGGGGTCTTTAAGACAAGAGCGAATAGGTTACTTTATAAAAAAACATAACCCTCCTTCTGGCGCAGTCGGGTAAATACTAGCAGTTGCTCGCGACTTCGTTCGCGTGGGAAGTTTCTTCCGTGTAAATCCCGAGCCCGTGAGAATTTCGCAAAATCCCGTCTTAGCGAGCATCTACGTACTAAAAGGAACCCCCATGTAATTTGAGAGCCCTACTACTTGTAGTTTCTGAGATTTCATGTTTAATCAGTGAGTGGTATTTCGCTTTTATATACATTTATAGATGAATAGGCAGGTTTTGTGCATTTTGGGTTGGATGTCCACCATGTAATGATAGCGCATCGCCGTTTGTTTTTCGAAAATGTGTTACTATTTGTTAATCTCTAACAAATAAATAGTGAAAATATCAAACACATTAGTAGCCAGACGCATTACACGAAATCAATCGTAAATATTACACAGTAACCCTTTGAACAAATCGATGAGAATCCCATTTGTCAAACTAGTTTTTGTAGCAATATACATATATGATATGTGTGGTTTTCATTATTCATAACCCTTTTTTTGGCATTGGCGGGCGAGTTATTTTCATATCAGTTTTATTTATATCGTCCGATTAGAAATAAGAAGATGAGAATTACTTAAGTTGATAAAGAAAGGTCATATGTTTTCAATATGGTCTAGGCTGGGCATCCCACCCATACACACAAAACGTTTTGGGAATACTTTCATTGTGCGTACGGCTAAGGAGTGGAATTCTCTGCTGGAGTCTGTTTCCTGATCGCTATAACCTGAGAGTTTTTAAGTCAAGAGTGAATAGGTTACTTCTAGGCAAGCGTGCTCCATCTTCGACCACGTCATCACTTACCATTAGGTGAGATGGTGGTCAAACGCGAGCCTATTATCAATAATAATAATAATTCAGCCCATTTCGTTCCCCCACGTTCAGATTCACCCCGCGGGCCCAGTGCGCGTGTTTATTTATTTAGGCTGGGTATTATTGAAAAGAATATCTTCTTACTGTCTGTCTCCTCGACTAAGAAACCATGAGACCCTTTTTAAGGTTCCCTAGTCAAATAGTAGATTCATCATGTCTGTTTGTCTGTCCGTCCTTATGTCACAGCCACTTTATTCTATAACTACAAGGATTATAGAGTTGAAATTTAATAAGTACATATATTCATTTTTACAACTAAAATTTAACTCTAGAGTTAAGTATTCGTATGCATTCCACTTCTTTCTTTGACAAATCTTTTACTATATAAGCAGCTTCTTTGTGGAATACATTACTCATAGAAGTGAGACGTGCTCAAACGCTACCAGCGTTCAAAAGAATGGTGAAGGAGCATTACATCTCCCTATAACTTTTCCCCTTCTTTCTCAATTATACATGTAATAAGTATTTATTAGTATATGATTTTTGTATTGTATGTATTTTGTTTTATTATGTTCAATTAATATTATGATGTTTGTACACTGACAGCCCTTAATCTGTCTCCTTTAAGTTTGTCCATCCAAAGGTTGTTTGTAAGAGATCGCCTTGTGCGATAAGACCGCCCATTGTACATTAGTTTAAACGTTTTGTATCCATGGAAGTATTGTAAGGTGTACAATAAAGTATATAATAAATAAAATAAATTTAACTCCACAGGAACTGAAACTAAAATAAAAAAATCCAATTTTTGTATTTAGTTGTCTGATAGACAGGTTTCCAAAATGACACTGGGGCTCTTCTAACCATTTTCTCTCAAAGTCAAACGTCTGTTGATCTTAATGAACACTTTTAACGAACATTAAAAAGGTCCGAACGAGATCACAATTTGTTTATAGATTACAATCTCGCGAGATAGATTATAATCTAACGGTCTTGCAATATTACTGTGACGTATATAACAAGAGTAAAATTAAATAACCTTTGCATAGTTCGTGTCAAACCCCGAGAAAAAAAATTCCACTGTCCCCGAAAATCGCTAAAAGCTGTTTACCCCTCTATTTGCGGACTAATTCCTTTAAATTTTCGGGTAGCCTCTATGCATAGACCCGAGTAATGGACATAATGGGAAAAGTGCACATATTAAACCCAGAACCGGTCGGGTAGGAGAGAAGTGCGTGAGTACGCATACATTAAAAGTAGAATTAAAATTAATGCGAAGGATTCTTGCTAGTTTTTACTGAGTGTATGTGTTCTTTAGGCTAAAAGGCTGTAATTTTTTGAATATGAATCGTCATTATCTTAAATTTAATGTAATTTACCCTTTGGTTTTAGAAATTTGGTGAGTAAATTTTAAGGTCGTCTAGGCCTTAGATTATAATTTTCCAGATTGATATTGCGTCAGATCAAAAGGGTACTTTACATAATATGAATTTTCTTCAAGCAGTTCTGACAGTTCTTTTAATAGGAGCATGTTACATTTCGGGGTGTGTGCGATGGAATTACACAATCTAATTCCGTCAAGCCCGTTCCATCATCGGACTACAAGACAAACGGCGATGCGCCATCGTTACATGGTGGACATCGCACCTATACGCACTGAACGTTTTGGGAATACATTCATTATGCGTACGGCTAAGGAGTGGAATTCCCTGTCGAAGTCTGTGTTTCCCGATAGCGGGGTCTTTAAGTCAAGAGTGAATAGGTTACTTCTAGGTAAGCGTGCTCCATCTTCGACCACATCATCACTTACCATCAGGTGAGATGGTGGTCAAACGCGAGCCTATTATCAATTTAAAAAAAAATGTTTAAAAAGAAGCGTCAAACTCCGCCACGCACGTCATATTTCACAGTCATCAGTCAGAGTATAGTTTGGGGAAGAATTCGTGGCTTAACGCGTCGATATTTAAGATTAAACAACGTTTGTCGAGATTGGTCTGGGAATGTTGACTATCTTAACATATTGGTATTTCAACGAGCTTCGGAAATCTGTTGGTTCCGGCTAGGGCTGTCATCACCAAAATTGGTGGCCCCAGACAACGACTTCATAAACGCCGGACATTTGAGTAAAATCGCAATTTTTCCCCGGACACCGTAGAAAAATACATTTTTATCTTAATGTTTATTTATGGTTTTAATTAAAAATTTTTTTTTTTGATAATATGTTCGCGTTCGACCACCATCTCACCTGATGGTAAGTGATGATGTGTTCGAAGATGGAGCACGCTTACCTAAAAGTAACCTATTCACTCTTGACTTACAGACCCCTAGGTTATAACTATCGGGAAACAGACTCCGGCAGGGAATTCCACTCCTTAGCCGTACGCACAATGAAAGTATTACCAAAATAATGATAACATTATAGAGCTTTAATTTTTTTTATAAGTATTAAGTCTCTTCCTTTATATTCGGTACCTGACTTTTGGTAATTGTAAGACCAATATGTGTCTGGGTTTGACCCGGACGCTCTCCATACTAGGACAAATCTGGGGAAACCCGGACGAATGGCAGCCCTAGTCCGGGCTGTCATTTGTACATATTTGACAGACGTTACGGGTAATCAGAAGCCAGAAAATCTGACACTTATCTTGCTGAGGGGTATCGTGTTATCCAGTTACTGTGTCGTGGAGGTTAGGTAGGCAGTGGCTCCATGTAAAATACTAAAATTTATGTTTATAGACAAAAAATATCCATGAAATGGTTAGTAGGTGCACTTAGAATTAAATGTTAGTACCTTAAATTCAGACAGGCCCGTTGGTATAGTGGTCAGTGGCCCTGACTGCTATGCACAAGGTCGTGTGTTCGATTCCCACCTAGGACAAATGTTTGTGTGATGAGCACGATCATTTGTTCTTTGTCTGGGTGTAATTTATCTATAATATGTATGTATTTAGAAATATATATGTATGTTTATCAGTTGTCTAGTACTCATACCACAAGCTCTGCTTAGTTTGGGACTAGACGGCGCTGTGTGAAAAAAAAAAATTAAATCACACACAACGCAACACAAAATTATTTTACACGAAATAGTCATAATAATAATCAAGGTTGAATTAATTAAAAATAAATAATTTTAATTACAATGTGAAAGGTTCAAGTTGATGTCGGTTGGTTTTTTTTAAACCAAATAATTATAACAATAAGATAAAATAAAATACAATAATGTCACTTTTTTAATTTCAATTTAGCTGTATCTGTTTAGACTAGAAACCGAACCCAACACGGTTAGGAAAAAAACTAAATAAATGATGATGAACCCTTAACAAACACAAAGATTATAAAGACAAGAATCTTAGTATACAAAGCTATTACAAAAACACAATTGGAACTTTGAATTTTAGGAAAAGATTGCATACATAGTGAAAGACCCTGCCTCCTAAACTACCCTGTGACTTAGTAGTCAGTGTTCTACTGTAACTTCGTGTACAAAAATAGTACATTGTTCACCGAGAGGAGAAAGTGACCGATTACCGTCGAGGGTATCGTTTGAAGCCTGAGCCGTAGGCGAGGGCTTTAAAACACCCGAGATCGGGAATCGCACTTTCTCTCGAGTGATACATAGTGCTTTATACTACACCTACGAGGTTCATCATCATTATCACTACTTATCATTTTGATAGTTTTATTTTACTTTCTACGAAAACTGAATCCTTAAACAACACATAAATTGAAAATGAAGCCAATGGCGTCTGCAATTTTCACATGTTCTTTTTTCAAATTGTTTATCCTGCCGCCGCAGGGTCGCACTGCCAGCCCGACACCATCCGATACACAGCTAGTGGCTAGTGTCATTTTGCGAACTTGGAGATAAAAACTCACTGTAAAAACTTTTTGGCTTTTGATATTTAGGTTACCAGCGCATAGTCTTACCCAAAATTAAAAAAGAAAAACCACGTAAGAAATGGATTTTCATACACTTTTCTCTCCCGCTCAGATGCGTTTTCTCCCCGCATATTTGTTCGATGTGCAATGACGTACTTTCTACCGTAAAGATAAAGTATCACGGTACTTTCCAAGATGGTGTAGTATAAATACCTTTATGTATGTGTGATAACATAATGATCCTACATAATATAATGACATGGTTTACTAAGAATATGAATATATAGGTATGTGTGTTAAAGGAAGGAGATGTGGCTTAGTGGTGTGGTGTGATGTGTTGTATTATGATGTGGTGTGCTTTGTTGTGTCGTGTTATAGTGTTGTGTGGTTTATTGTGTTGTGTTATGGGTTATGTCGTGTTGATTTATATGTAAAATTAGTCAACGGTCTGTTAAATATTACAAGACAGAAGCGTCTTATGTAGACTCGTATGAATGCCCAAAGCCCCGATGTTCCGCCCCTTATTGAGATGTAATTGACCCGTGCGATATGCAGCATGCACTATTTGTACTGTTTGTAGTTGTGGAGTGAATTGTGGTTTCTTTGTGATTATAATGGTTTGGTAGGCGTTTTGGGGTATATCACAAGAGAATAAATTGAAATTGAAAGACATTTGTTCGGAGATAAACACACATAACAACATACAATAGAAAATTTATAACAGAAAAAATTAACACATAAAATTTCGGTGTGCATGTCCACACCGATAGGGTTACAAATTCAGTATTTGTTGGGCGAAAGACACCCATCACGAGTTATTTAAATTTAAATTTAATTTATATACATTGCTTTACTTTCCATCCATCATTTAGTTAAATCTAAATCTATCCTTATTATTTTATAACGCACATTTTTAACGTCAATGCGAGAAGACTTATTATAATCAATAAAAAATGTTGTGTCAAAAACATTTTGTTGAATTTTCGTAGTAAATAAAGCCACTTTTATTGAAACTCGATTTAAAAAAAGCCTTGGGGAAAGCCCATGGTAATAATAGACGGGCGGCAGAGAGGCGTGCCGTGTGCATTTTCAGTTATTCCCGTTTATAGGAATAAAACGCAGATTCCGGGAAACGGACGAGTTTATAATATACTGATTACCCGGAGTTCTCGATATAACCTCATTATGTACAGTCGATGAAAGAAATTGGTTTATAGGTGTAGAATGCTATAGAGTCACTCATTTTATGTGTTTGAGTTTGCGTTTCCTTCTATGCTATATCTGGTGAACAATGAAGGTTAACAATAAATGAGCTCTTTATTCAAATGAAATCTCGTTTCTAATGACATCTTGCGCTCTACCTAGAGCGGGGAGTAATTAGATGATTTTCTTAACGAAAAAAGGAACTTAAAACTTATATTTACCATTTAAAATTCAATTTTTCTATGTGCCTTCAATCTGTGGCTGGGCTGTAAAAACTAGTAGTTTTGTCTATATGTACAACATTCTTAGCCCTTAATTCTGACTCGCACTTGGTAAGTTTTTATTATTTGCATATGCCTTTTGAGATTAATTTAATCTTAGAAGGGTTGCACAAAAGACTAGGCTATACAGAGTATACAGCGTTCTCACAACAGTTTTTAAAGTAGTTTCAATTCACTTGGCTTTGAGAGGTACCTGCTAACATAATTATTTGTTTGATTGTACTTATTATTGTGTAGTAGTACTTGAAATTAAAATTAAAGACTTGGTGTTTCGCATGAATTGTTTTCTTGGAAAACTATAAATATAATATAAATGCTTAGTTATTTCTGTAGTTTGATGCAAACAATTAATGTCAGTGTCTGGCTGTTCTGTAGCTCAATTAATGACTCCATCGTGACAGCAGAAGATTAAGAAGTAGCTTAGTATTTAATGTGGGCTTCGAAGATGAGATGGTAGGTAACTAAAGGGCATCGTAACTGACATGACAATTAATCTATACTAATATTATAAATGCGAAAGTTTGGATGTTTGGATGGACGGATGTATGGATGGACGGATGTATGGATGGATGTTTCTTACTTAATCACGTCAAAGCTACTGAGCATAGGATCTTAATGAAATTTGGTAAGTATACAGTTGACATCATAGAATAACACATTGGCGTTTTGCTCGGGAATTCCCACGAGATCGGAATTTAGGCGGAAAAATCCTCCCACACGAACGAAGTCGCGGGAAGAAGGTAGTCAAAAAGTGTTATTTTGTTTTTCTGTAAGGAATTTCTCAGTAGTAGCCTGGAGTTTTGAAGTGTGATACCGCGGCTCGGAAAGCTGTCAGAAATCAGAAAATCTTTCACTTGCGTAGCCAAGGGATAACATGTTACCCAGCATAGTTAGAAAACGGCTAAGTAGTTAATGATTAGTCAGGATAAAGCATTGATATGATTAGGTATTTACATTAATTTTTAATTAAGAAAAATTGATTATTTTTTAATGCTAAGTTTATTCGCGTTTCAATTCACGTCCACTCGTTTGCAAGTCGAACCCTAGGCTTATTGTAATCTAATTTTCGATATTTCTTGTGCCAGCTGTTTTTAATGAGCAACTGTAATATGAAAATTCCGTTACAGGTTTTCCAATCCTGGAAAAACCAATATCAATATCGGCACCTATTTCTTCAGTGAACACAGAGCACGGAATCGGTTACAACGGACATCTTTGCTGATAATATGTATGTATGTTTATTTAAAATTTACGTACAATGGTGGTATATATGGGCCGACTTAATTCAAGAAGGCGTTCACTACCAGTGAACCTTTGCTGAAAAGGCCACACCGTGGTAGGTTTAAAAAAATATGAAAAGAATATATCTTCAGATAATATTTTAATAAAATGCATAAAAATAATAATCTAATAAATACGGTGATTTGTAATAATTTTTCTAAGTAAGAGAAGCTCTTAATAAGAATGACGAGGATCAAATTAAAATTAAAGGCTTTAAAGTACTGGTTTCTAATTTTAAGTACGCTTAAAATCTAATTTTGACGCAGCCTTCTTGATGTCAAGTTATAGAAAACCCAAATTAGACAAACTCTTATCATCAAGTCTACGTAATGTGCGGTGAAAAACGTTTCCGCTTTTTTAGCTACGTAAGTCAACTATACATTACTGTGCTGTACTGTGTATAGTTGACTCCTAAATACGCAAACAAACCTATGTAGTCCCTCAGTTATTTATATTTGCTGTAACAAATCAATAAAACTGACATAAACAAATCGTTCCAAAGTACTTGATACACCACTTGTAGGCAAAAAGTGATAATTTTTTAGGTAGACGTATAGCCATAGGAGATTTTAACGTATTGTATTTCACAGTACTTTCATAGATTAGTGCGTTTATACAAACAAACAAACTTTTCTGCCCTATAAAATTAGTCTAGATTAGTGATACAGATACATAATCAATACGTGTCAAATAATTAATGGTTATTTAACTTGAAGTTTCAATAGTTTTTTTAAGGAATGTAACTTATTGTCGTTGTAACGATTACCTTGAGTGACACGGTTGGTATATTTGGAAAGATTTGATGGCTCTATAGTTAGTTTTGATTCGGGTAACTGATCCAACTGATACATTTTATGATTTCTATAGACATGAATAATGTGTAAGTGTTGCGGTTGAATTAGCAGTAGCGACTGTCTATCTGCATTCAGCTAATTACAGACAAAAGTCTCATCAAAATAGAAAAGATATTTGTTCACATGTGTACATAATATAATATATTTTTTAAGTAGGTTCAGTTGACAAAGCATAAGTAATAAAGTCAATTTGAAGCGTTAATAACTTAATGGATAAGTTAAGTGGAGGTAATGGATATCTTCGGTTTTTTTGGTCCTACGACATGTTGTTTTCGTTACAATATTTTCCTCCACCGTTTTAGTATTGTTCCTGCCTGGGGTTGAACCTATGATCAACAACACATACGTCATGCCATTAACCACTGGACCGCTGCTCTTTAATTGACATTAAATTTGAAAATCTCTATCTATATATACAGCGTGGTGATTAGGTTATCACATTAATTGAAACCGCGTACTCTTTATTAGGTATTTTATCATATACAATTAAAATAATTTAATAATAAACGATATTATAGCCGTGGGACTTTTTTCCATTTTAATATTTCACAACATCATGTATTGTATAAACGTTACCACAGCTGACCAATCACTCGGCCCGTGCTCCGCCAGCGCCGCGGCGTTGCCTCTTTTACAGGTCAGTAAACTAAGATTTTAAAGGATTATTTATTTTTTACCAATAACGCCACTTATTTTGTTTAAAAAGTGCATTTTATTAATTTTAGTAAAATTATATATTTTATTATTTTAACAGATAACAACTTGTAATACCTGCTGTACAATTTAATGTGATAACCTAATCGCCACCCTGTATATCTCCCTAAGCGTCAATAACCTAATGCCTGGCCAAGGTGTCGGAATTCTGATCGAGAGGTTGCTTGTCGAACCCCTTCCGTTACACTATTACCGCGAACTCACTCTAGATACAAGCATATTTAGCTTAGTTGGAGGAGTTAACAAGATTGCTAGAAATGTGAATAGTATACAAATTGGTATTGCTAGAAATGTGAATAGTATACAAATTGGTAGACCTCTTAAAAAAATTGTTTATTTAACTCATCCCGCGGGATAAGTTTGGGGCGGGATCAGCTGACTAAAGAGCCGTTTAGACACTGGCGTGGATGCAGTAACCATCGCGAGGCATGTCCTTCCTTGCTCTGTGGATGCACCAATCGTGTTTTATCAGTGGTTCGCTGCAGAAATTATTTAGCTCTCAGAGCTTGTTTACATAATAATAATTAACAAAAGTTTACCTAAGAATATTTATTTAACAAAGCGTGCTTTGGCAGTGGGTCAGGAGTGAATAACATCCAAATAATACTATGGCTTACACTTACTATTCTATTTATAACAAACAAACAATAATTAGTGCTATTGGGTTTCTGTAAGGAGTTTCTCCGTAGTGGCGCGGAGCAATATTTTTTTTAGATTATAATTGTATTCATTACTATTACTAAGTTGACATTTTCGTATTATATCTGGTTTATAACAATTGTATAAAATTTTGCGTGCCTGTCTCAAGGCAGAATGTACATGGCTCACTTCTGACTGTATTTACCATCTGTATTTTTATTGTACCTACATTCGTGCAAATAAATTATTGATTGATTGATTGATTGATTGGAGTTTGGAAGTTAGCGGTGTGATACCTGTAATACAGGTTTTACATTCAACAGACACCAGTCTCTATGTAATGTGCCATGTGACATTGTACTGTGTTCGTTCTTGAGAAAATAAATAAATACCTCCGTGCCTCAGAAAGCACGTTAAGCCGTTGGTCGTGGCTAGGAACACGGTATCGATAAGAAAGTATCGATATTTACTCATGAGTAATATCGAAAATAAAATATCGAACTCATAAATGTATCGCAACAAAAGTATCGATATTTCAAAGTCTCGAGTACTTTTCTTAGGGCCTAATGCGCATACGTCATTGTCAGTCAGTAACGTCAATTTAGCTTCAGTACAGTAGGACAGAAGAACAGAACATCAACACTATTGGTATTGATACACTAGTGTTAATAATAGTACTATAAAAAGACAACTGTGACTTTGCAAATTATTTTAACAATTATATTATTTATTCCTTTAGACACATATTATAGTACCCATTCCTCCTGCGTACAATCGCTTATTCACATAGCATGGAACAATAGGCACTTTTAGATGGCACACATTCATATTTAATAAGTCAAATAATAGTCAAGCACAATAACGATCAACCGGAGAGAAACGAATCGCGAGACAAATACGAAGAATAATACAAATAATACCTTTTCTTTGTACATTATAAGAACATAATAATGATTTAGAAGGTTCAGTCTAATTGAACCAGATGGCGTTGCCGTCCAAGATTTATTCGATACGATACCTGTCAAGAAGTACTCATTGAGTAAAAGTATCAAATACAAAGTATCGAGTACAAAAGTATCGGTATCGAAACGAAACGTACTCGTTACCTCAAAGTATCGATACTTTTTTCGTGTCCCTAGTCGTGGCTGTCATTTAGACCTTGGGAATTATTAGTATTATTATTTTCAATTCTTAATAGTGTACATTAATGTATGATACCATAATCTAGAGGAATTATTTTCCAAATAATAACAGCTACGTGTTTATCTTCGAGGTTAAGCAACGCTTGCCGAGGTCAGTTCGTGGATCGGTCACCATCTTATAATATCAACATTCTTCACAAACATATCATAACATCACAAACTTATTTTTAGTAGATTAAGCACAGAATTACACACCAACAAAGGATACACTCACTCATTAAATGGGCATTTCTCTGTAAGCTCGTACAGGTCCCATACAAATGCTGTCCTGGTAATTATTTTTAATATTTTCCAAAAAACCGTGTTCTATTTCGAAGAAAATTAACTATTATTTTAGTTAGATAAGGAGGACCACTGAATTTATTCATATTTTCCAAGTTATTAGCGATTTTCCAAGAAATCATGACAGGGGACTGTTTGAGACATCAGGGAACTGTTTTGAACGTGACGTACTTTAAAAAAAGTCACTTTACATTAATCAATTATTTATTATTTTCATAGCATATATATTTGCATCAATAGTAAACAAAATTTCTTTATAAAAAATGAACAGAAATAATAACTTTATTTAAACATTCATATCAAAAATTAATCTTAAGTGCTAGAAACAGTTTGTACTCACTGAGATCAACATAGTCATATTATTATACTACCAACAATTAAATGCTTTATTCAGTATTCATTGAAATACTTACAATTATTAGAAAACAGTCTTTTCTCTTATATATATTATGATATTTCAACTGAAATCTCCAATCAAATCCTAAGGATTTTTCTAATTCTAATAAGGCACATAATAAAGATTAGTCACACTAAAAAAAAAATTATCATTTAAAAAAATTAGCGCTTGAAAACGTCAACTTGAGTAGAAAACTGATAAAATATTCTCTTTCCCTGTACAATCAAGTCAGGATTATCCAATTTTTGGATAACTTGATCAAATGACACGTCTGAAATGTCATTATCATCTATTCTAAAGGTCTCCACTTTATGGTCACAAATCTTGAGGAAAGTGACACGTAAGTCGTTTTCATCGTCATCAATCTCATTAATTACGGCAGCATAACGGTATTCTACATTTTTAGTTGGAAATTTCAGATGAAGGTAATCTCCAGTATTGTAACAAGAATTCCGATTGCCACCCATTCCTGCTATATCATCATCTAATCTTAGAGAGGACTTGTTTGGTGTAGGTGTCAATTTAGGTTCAGCGGATGCAATATCTTCTGGTTCGGACTCTGTAAACACTTCTTCTACTGTCCATCTAGGTGTAAGTGTTTTACATTTACGCAAGCCGAGGATGGAGCTGGAATAAACACCTGCGACTTGATGCATGTGCATCAGGTCGCAGGTGTTCAGGTCGATCAGAAGGGTTTTAAAGGCACTTTAAATGTTTAAAGTGCCTTTAAAACTCTTCTGATCGACCGATTCCTCATTTTATCGACCATTGCCTGAACGTCTTTACCGTCGATTGCGATACATGTGATGCCAAGACATTGTTCTTGGATTACTTTAACAAACTGATCAATATTGTTGATGTCGCCTCCAGAATTAACAACAAAATCAGCTGTCCTTTTGCACGTTGCTCCGATACCATCCGGTGCACCTTTTCCATGGCCACTTTCGGTGTAGTTCCATGTAAAGTTTTCAATACCTGGAATTTCTTCAGAGAGTTTCGTTGCCATTATAAAAAAAAACATAGTTTTATTGCGAACAGTAATTGCTAAAAGTGGCCACTTAAGGCAATATTAAGAATGATTGTTACTTGTAGGAAGAAATTATTACATAAGTACGTCTCAAAAAACTGTTAATACTTTCCTTTAAGTATTCTCAGAACCACTTTTAAAAAAAATGTGTTCAAATCAATTGGTGGCGTTAGTTTCGACGAGGCCTTGTCTTAATAAAACAAATTAGCGGATTTTACACTCACAATACATAAAATCAATAACCAATACGGAAAATACAAAGTCTCCTGTTGTGTAAAACATTTCTCTGCTGCAATTTCAAGCAGAGGACTGTTGCCAGGGGACTGTGTATTTGGGTTAGATTTCACAATATTTACAAAATTGATGTAAAATAGCTTTTTAAGAATCTACCAATCAATTGAAACATAAATAATATAACAATAAACTTTATATAGAGATTATTAAACTAATTAACATACATATTATGACCTACCAGAGGACTGTGTGTGGTAGCGATCCAAGCGCGTGTTCACCTCACAAATGACGCTCTGACACTAAACGAAATGGTGTGTCAACGCCGCATTCGGCAAGGTTGCCAGCTTCACAGCAATTGCGTTAGGTTTCACTCAAAAATTTTTTCGTAAATATCATAGATTTCTTTTATTATAGATTTAAATTATTGGCAGGGGACTGTATGAAAATTCTGGGGACAAAGTTTAGAGGAGTCTACTAAATAAATAAAATTCGTTATGAGACCTTGTTTTACCAAAATAATATATTTTAATTATTTTTCTTTATTATATTAACTGCCAAATGTATGTAGTTTCAATAACTTCTTCGTAAATCTCATTTCTAGGTGGAAATGGAGTGATGGGGACAACCAGGGGACTGTATTTTTAGAGCTTCCACCCCGTCTAGAAAAAAACTTAAAATAGTTATGGTTCTAAAAACAAAGGGCCCGTACAGTTTTAGGATTAAAGTATCATTAGGAGTGATTATTTTTTAAATAATTTTATTACTTTTTGAAAAAATCGGGTCGGGACAGCCGATTACGAGGTTACAGAGAATCGCCCAAATATATATTATTTATCTTTTTTTTAATATATATAAAAACACAAAACCCTACACAATACTCACATATTATATAAATGTCAGTATAGAATTTTATTAATGTTTATTTTTATTTTTTTTATATTTACTTTATTCTCTTTATTAATTTTATACTGACAATTTCGTGTCTAAGTTACTTGTCATCCGTATGTCACAGCAGGTACCCATTTGGTGCAATCGCGAGACACACGCCGCACTTTTTACGTCTTTTTTAATGTATGTAAGTGTTACTTTATGTATTTATATAATGATAAATATATAATGTTACTCAAACTGCATGTAATATTTTTACTTTTCTTATTTTTTTGTTGTGAGTCATTATTGTTTTTCTTTTTATTATTTGAATTGTATTTCGTGTCTTGTGTTGTACCAAATAAACGTTTTATCTATCTTATCTATCTAACTATCATTCTTCCGAGTCTCAGATAAGCACGTTATGCTGTTTGTCCCGGCTGTCATTTTTGTGTACCTTTGACAGTCGTTAAGGGTAGTCACAAGCCAGAAAATCTGAGACCAGTCTTGCCAAGGTGTATCGTGTTACCCAGTTACTGGGTTGTGGAGGTCAGATAGGCAGTCGCTCCAGGTAGAACACTAGTACTCAGCTGCTAGGGTTAGACTGGAAGTCATCAACATTGTTGGGATAAGGCTAAGGAGATCATGATGTTGATCTCTGCATAGTCCCTTACCAAAGATCGTTGTAACCATAAGTTGAGCTATGTGTAAGCCTAACAGGGTATTTGCCTATTTTTCAAAAATAGTTTAGATTTAATTATTGATCAATTTTAAGCTACAAAAAAAATTTTTTTCGTAAAAAATAACTGGGTAACATTGGTGAACTTTAAAATAAAATTCAAATTAAATATTTTCCCGCCCAAAAACCCATCGCTGTCACGAAGTGGCATGACGTCATATTTCTCAAAAAACAAAGTTTTTTTGAGGTTATGATTTCTGTACACAAAATTAATATCTCGTTGTTTGATAAGTCGACATGTTTGACAGCTTTGAGAAAAATTACGTCACACTTCGTGATTGGCGTGATTAAAAACTATACCTAATTTTTATTTTATGAAAATATAAAAAATGTGGAATTATTTTTAGATATAAATATGTTGTTTAAATTTCCTTTAAATTAAATATGCAAATTTGTTTAAATATGCAAAACATCGTTTTTTTTTACTACTACAGGCAAATACCCTATTAGTGTAAAGTACGTCTGATTAATATTATTCTATACAACGTGTACCAGAATAAACGCAATTCTTGAAAGTAGTTGGTCCAGAATCGGCTTCTAAATCGATAACCGTCATAAAAAATAGGTGTTAAATTTTGACGAAAAAATCTTTCATTTAACTTAAAATGGAAACACAGTATCATGACAAATTAATACAATCCTTAATTCAAGGAAATGCACTCGGGTGCATGGCGGCCGCTAACATTTCATGAGTGTATTCGTCTGCGTAAGGATATTGTATGACGCACATACGTTTTGCGTTTAGTAAGGATAACTATTTTATAAAAATGTCTAGGTTTGGTTTCAATTTATGCAGTTACGGATGTTGTTTTAGACTTATAATTTAATATTCTAATTGGGGTGTCTGAGATATTACGCTGAATCTGTTACACCTTCTATATCCTGGAATTATTATACCTCAATAGAAGTTTAAACTGTAAAGTTACTACTGTAAGTTTGTAAAGTTAATTTTTAATGTAAACGCGTGAAAACTATAGACTCTGAGATTTATTTCTGATTAGTCATATTACATTATATTATGTCAATTAGTCTATACTGTCCTCTCATACCAAAAAAATAAATAAAAGGTTGTGAAAATCAAGAATTTTTTTTAAAGAGTAACCGTGGAGTTTCTAGCCGGTTATTTCCCATAGGAAACGACCATTTTCAAACCGTGCACTAACTTTTGACGTTTTATGAGTGCCCATTTAGGCCTATCTATCTATCTATCTATACTTATAATAAATCTGTAGAGAGGTCAATTCTGTACATGATATATATTTCCAAAATAACTATCAGGGGGTGATTAGGGATCGATACTGATGCCAAAAATGCAATCAGTTAAATTTTTGTCTGTCTGTCTGTCTGTCTGTCTGTCTGTCTGTCTGTATAACCGTTATAGAAACAAAAACTACTCGACGGATTTTAACGAAACTTGGTACAATTATTTTTCATACTCCTGAGCTGGTTATAGTATACTTTTCATCACGCTACAATTAATAGGAGCAGAGCAGTAAAGGGAAATGTTGGGAAAACGGGAGAAGTTACTCCATTTTTTAAGCTTCCGTAGCGAGTAACCTTAATGGTTAAAGCTACACAGAAATCATTTCATGTCGGAAATGTTCTCCTTAAAATTATATAAAAAATATCCCACGACAGCATATGTCTATCTTTTATGGTTGACTCACAATAACACGTGTAACTCCCGATAGCTTAGCAGTTCGAAGCTTTCTGATTATAATATTTGTTTACTCTTACGTTTATAACACTCTCAGTCACCCTTAATTGAAAAAGTTAACATTATTAACTATTCCATAAAAAAGAATCACATAAATCGGTATAGAAACACCAAAGTTATACATGAAATACGCTAATAATAAGCCATCGCGCGTGAATACTGAATCATGCTATAAGGATGATTTTTGAGAATCGGCCGAAGGTATAAAAAGGCGGGGCGTCCGAGCGCGAGCTTCTTCAGCTACCCCGTCCGATTACCATATACAAAATAATTTATTTTCAGACCAAAGTCCATATAGAGATACATTTACACATAAACAAAAAATAAACACACAAATCTATTTATATAAAAGAAAGTCGTGTTAGTTACACTATTTATAACTCAAGAACGGCTGAACCGATTTAGCTGAAAATTGGTAGGGAGGTAGCTTAGAACCAGGAGACGGACATATGATATTATTATCCCGAAATTCCCATGATATCGGGATTTACGTGGGAAAAACCTCCCACGCGAACGAAGTTGCGGGCAAAAGCTAGTGTGAAATAATTTTGATTTTCATTTGAAACATTTTAATTTGTAGTGAAATAATATAATTAGGTACATTGCGAATTTAAATGGCAACAATTAAATGTATTATTTCTTATCAAATAATTGTAGATGAATAATCGTTTGTCATTTTATTAGTTTAAGATAGTTTATTCATAGTCGTAGTTAATGTCTTAACCGGTAGTCGTTGCAATCGTAGTCACCGTGCAACCGTTTTAACAAGCGAAGGTGAATTTTGTGATTAAAGTGCTGTGGAGATATTACTGGATTTTATTTCTGCAACACTTCAGAGGGTATCCCAATAATTGTTTAAATTATTGGGATACCCAATATAATACACAATAAAGAGTATTCTATCCATCTATCGTTGGTTTGCAAATAAAATATGTAAATCTTGACCAATGAATATGTCTGATCTATCGCAATGAGAGCTATTTCAATAACCAGTACATCGCAAGCTCATACCGCATGCCGCGTCTGTGAATAAAATGATATAATTACATACCTACAAGTTATTTTTAACCGACTTAGCAATAGAAGTCGTGCTTCACGATCTGTGCTGACCTATGAAAACAAGGCTACTAATACAATTCTCTCAGAGATATTGTTTGTAGTAATATTCAATTAAATGATATACCTAGTAGCTAAAGTAATTAAAGGCTGGTCAAGAAAATATTGTATTTATAATAAGATTTTGTTTTGACACTTTTATGGCCATATTTACATTGACTGCTTCTGCCCGAGACTTCGTTCGCGTGGGATAGATTTCCCCCATTCATTCCGATTCCGTGAGAATTTCGGAATAAAAAGAAGGCTATGTATTGCCAATGATTTCAACTATCCACATACCAAATTTCATTCAGATCCGTTAAATAGTTTTGGCGTGATAGAGTAACAAAATTCCATCCGAATCTGATTTTGCAAAGGATTTGTTTGTGTTTTGGTTTCGTGTAAATGGTGTACTCAATAACTGATTAGGAACAAGACATTAAATTATTATGCAGCAAGCACACTTCTTTTTAGATCGCGGATAGACGCTTCAATTATTTATTTTTACATATGGACGAAATATACAATATATATTATATTTCCTACACAAATACACACACACACACACACACACACACACACACATACATATATATACAGGGTTAATTGTAAAACACCGAAAACCTCTCAGGGCTATGTTACTAACATCATAATCAACAACTTTTGTTCTATGACTTTTAAAAATTTGTCATATTTTAGTTCACCAGATTTTCATAAAAAAATAAAAATATTTAAATTGAACGCCCTAAATGTTACGAAGTCTATGCGAAGCAAAAGAAAGCGATTGTATAAATCGCTTTTTCATACATACGTAACATTTAGGGCGTTCAATTTAAATATTCTTATGAAAATCTGGTGAACTAAAATATGACGAATTTTTAAAAGTCATAGAGCAAAAGTTGTTGATTATGATGTTAGTAACATAGCCCTGAGAGGTTTTCGGTGTTTTACAATTAACCCTGTATATAAATATTATTAATTATTTATTTTCTATACAAAGCTGGTTCACATCCGGTTTAAAACCAGCGTCAGGCACTAGTTGTCTGGAATTTTGCTGAACCGAGCCTTTTTGGCGCAGTCGCGAGACACACGTAATTTGTCTATTTTCGTGTAAATGCAAATATGTGTGTACATAAACTGTTTTTTATATTTTTTTAATATTTTCTTTCTTTTCTTTCTTTCAAACTTTCGCATTTATAATATTAGTACAGATATACTTAGATTTTATTTTACACTTATAAGGCCGATTTTATATGAGTATCTATGAGTAGTATGAATAACTTTTTTAAATGTACTCCATGACTACCCGACTGTCGAAGATGTACAAATGACAGCCGAGACAAATAGCTTAACGTGCTTTCAAAGTCACCTATCCATGGATCGACCTCGACGAGCAATGCTTAAGAGCCATTTCGCAAAATTTGAACACTCGAGTAAAGAGCGGCATGTGCGCGTGCCAATGCACACATACAGAACACAAATAGTGTAGAGCAAGTGTCGAGTCGGACTAAACAATCTTGAGCTGTTATAATTTAATAATTAATTAATTAATTAATTGTTTAACTTTACTTTATAAAAAAAAGTGCTTTGATCCGTAAAGATCGATCGGTACGGCAATTATAATTTAGCCACGACCTCCTTATGGCAACATAATTGATGATAAATTGTAAAGAATCTCTAAGGTGAATGGTTAGGTATTCATTAAATAGGCTTAAATACGCTTACTTTCTTCGTAAAGCGAATTTAATGTAAAAGTTATTCATTAACACTTCTCAGAAATAACACATTATCACATTTATTTTCCAAGCGGGCAAAGGCGTATAGAATTATAAAATTATTACATACTTGAAAATGAATTTCTTGGAACTGTTTAATATAAGCAACTAATAATTCGGCCCGGCTTCGCACATTCTCATTCTGTTAATTCAAACATAACATAATATACTGTACGATTTTCCTGCCTCTAAACGTGAGGATTTTTAATTGGCCCACTGTCTACTTTACTAGATATTTCCTGTATTTAAAACCTGTTAATCCTCCATAGTTCTTAAATAAATAAATAAAATATTAAATTATTCAATCAAACTTTCATCATAAATCACCCTATCCATTGGTGAAAGCCCAAAAATCTGTTAAGTAGTTTTTGAGTTTATCGCGAACATACAGACAGTCTGACGAGGCGGGATGCTTTGTTTTATTACATATACGGACTAGCTTTGTTAGTTCTTAATTTTAGTTGGTTCATAAAACATACGGAGTAGTTAGTTACTCATTAACCGCGTAAACTCCTATATCGTAGGAATTATGGGCTAAAAAGTAGTTTATAGCTTACAGAGGAGGTTATTGTCTATAGGGCAATCTTTATTAGGCTATAAACTCCCCTAGGTTCCAGCGAAAGTCCCTTTAAAATTGGTGCAGCAATTCCTACGATTAGCACGGGCAAATTGAAAGAAAAACAATTTAAAAACGTTTGTGTTGTATAGTATCGTGTAAATATCTATATGCACTTGAGAAAACTCAGTTATTTTTAAATCACAGACTTCAATTTTATTTATATGTACAATGCGGTAATAGCTCAAGCTACTGACCTCAGGAGATTTTTTTTTATTCCCGATGAGCTAGCACCTGACCTTGATCACGCCTGGTGGTAAGCGATAGATGAGGTCTATGATGGAACGAGCGTGCCCAGAAGATGCCTGATCACTCTTGTTTTAATGCTGACGGGTCATATGTGGTAGAGAACACAGAAGCCGGCAGAGATTTCAGCGCTTCTCACTCTTTATCTCGCTCGCATACAACCGGCCGCGGTCATGCGAGCAAGCGAGACAGGGTAGCAGGGAAAAGACTCCAAGATACCGATAATTTAGTTTATTTCTTTTTACGGTGAAAATAATGGTAATTTAAAAAAAAAGTAAATAGCATAAGACCTGCTTTATAGTTAGTTCAATTAATATGCAAAGTTTCATTATCTAATTTGAAGTCATTTTTGAATACCAGCGGTTTATTGTTCCGTTTGGAACAATAAACCGCTTTGCTTTGCTTTGCTAAACTTTGGAATTTTTTTCTATCACGAAAATTTTATGGATTCGTGTTTTCGTAACACGTACCTAACATCAATCCTCAACTTTACCATTTATATTTATTTCAAAATCATTGCTGCAGTATTTTAGACATAACGGAGGATCATGCTAAGAGTTAGTATAGGCCCTTAAGAGTAGACAAGCGACAATCGCACTCAACATTGTGTCGGGAAAATGTAAACATATGTTATCACGATTTTACGCATTATTTTTCGATAGATTATCATCTATCAAACTGATAGCATAACATTGCGAAATGGCATACAACGAAACGCAAATCACGAGCTGATTGGTTGATTACTCTATGTAACTAACTTTCCTACAGCAAAACCAACCAATCAGGTACAGCTTTCGGACCGTTGTACATTTAACGAGTAAGTTTAAGAGCAGATTGCAATCAAACAAAAAATATAATCTATCGAAAAAATGTGTTAAATTGCAAGCAGTATGGTACGGATCAGAATTTATCGATAGATTACAACGTCACAAGGTATATTATAATCTATCAGTTTTTGCAATTTTACGGTGACATTTATATTATACGAGTAAAACGTACCTAACATTTGTAGTTTATAATATTAGTTGTATGGATATGGGTTATTTACGATGATACAAGATGAGCTGCCGACAAACTGCTTTACAGTTTAGCAGAATTAAATATCTTATTGTTATCGGATAATTTGACTTAAATAATTAAAAAAAAAGTGAAGATGCAACATAAAGACAAACAGGTTTATAATATCTTTATAAGTTAAAACACTAAAACATAATCTACTTAGAACGAATTAAAAAAATCGTTCATCTGCGACCATTGTAACGGTAATTCTATATTTACAACACAAATAAATTAGAGGTGTCCATTTACATTGAGATTAAGAAAACCATTCCGTTTGTTTTTCTTCTTAATTATACAGATGTTTGCATTGTCTGACTGTGAAAATACAGCATTAAATTACTGTCACGATGGCGGAAACATGTAATATTTTGATTATTATAATAGTTTTACGACATGGGCTCGTGGCTAACAATAATAAAAGCCGCATGGGAGGATCTTTAAGCTTAATGAACGCTTGCCAAGGTTGGGTTTTGGATGGGTGATTATCTTCCCTGAGCGGACGTATCAACTGTCCCGAGCTCCATGGCCTTTTTTGCCGACTATTCGTGCCTCACAAGTACATCGGGCACCGTCAGAACCGCTGCACAATTTGTTTGCTCCACAGACTTCTAAAACTGTCGCCAGAGCTGAATCCCCAGTATGTCGCACTCTAAGGATGCTCAATGCCCTCTTGACTACCAACCCTGAATGTGATGTGTTTGCCGACGAATAGAGTGAATTATGCGTGCATGTCTGGTGTTCTGCAAAAGAAGTATGCTAGAGTGTCTACTGTTCCTTTATAATGTTAATTTTATTTTATATATTTTCAATTATAAATCACTATTATTATTATTCTTTTCTTATATATATTTCTGTGTTAATTAATGTAATTGTTGTTTTACCGTTTTAATTAATTATAAATAAAATAAATAAATCTTAACATATTGAGATTCCTCCATGCGTCGGAGTGACGTAAAGCCGTTGCTCCCGGCTCTCATTTGTGCATTTTTGCATGCTTCTCATATACAAATACAAATTGTCTGGACTTTAAAAGAGACTTTGACCACTGAGTTTGTTTCGGTGTTTCTTCTCAGAGTAGTCAGGTAGGAAATACCGGCCTCGTCTAGCTAAACTAAACTTAACACGCAAAAAAACATGACGTGTAAAAGTGTTATTTATAGCCAATTTACAAAATAAATATTTCATTTAATTTCAAAACCTCCAAGGAAGTAACCTCTGGATCAGCTGAACCGATTTGGAAAATGATTTCACCAATATAAAGCTACATTACTCTTAAGTGACATAGGTTATGTTTTATGAATTGAATTGAATTGAAATACACACAACAACAGAAAATTACAAACATAAAAAAATAACACTAAGCATTTCACTGAGCATGTCTACACCGAAAGGGTTACTCAGCATTTGCTGGGCGAAAGACACTCAGCGCTGGTTTTCAGTTGGCACCCAGCAGTGAAAAAAGTTGAAGTGCTCCATATCCTGTAACCCGGGATTACTTGTATTTGGGATGATTCGTCAGTATCGTGGAGCTTGTGTCTAAATAACAATAGCCGCAGCGTTAAGGTTAAGTAACTTTTGCTGAAGACGATCCGTGAATAGGTTAAGCAGTTGGTTCCGACTGTCATTTATACAGACGGCAGCACATGAAGCTGCCCGAAACTGTCAAATTTTCCCAATCAACCTTGAACCTAATTTCTTTAAAAATAAAGTTGAAAATCTATTAAAGAAATTTGACAGATTGGTGTAGCTTGATGTGCTGGCGTCTGTAGATCTTTGACTGTCTATACGAGTAGTCAGAAGCCAGAAAATCTGAGACCAGTCTTGACGAACTCACGACGTGTCTCGTATACATGTTTTCTTCTTTATTTATTATTATTGAAATATGGATGGATGAAAATAATTCTTCTTCTTATCGTGTGGGTAGTAAGGTCTAACGACCCCATACACCCTAGTGTCAGAGTTTCTAGACCACATCAAGGGCTTCTGACGTCGTCTAATTTGACGACCGCAATTTGGCGAGCACGGAACCATCTTTTTATAAGACAATCAGGTGATTCAGGCCTGCAATGTCCTAGCCAAACTGGAAATAATTTCACCACCACCGGATCACAAGGCAAATGCCTAAACCACTCGACCACGGAGGCAGTTAATATAATAAAACTAGTGTACAATGGAAAGTCATATCGCACAGAGAAATCTGTAAAGCTGCGTCTACGCTAGGCGAGCCGAGCATGAGCCGAGCACGAGCAGAGCCGTCCTCGGCTTCGTCGTTCGCGGCGTCAAGTGTGGACGTACAACGAACCTACAACGATCACTATCCTTGAAAGTAGTTTTTCGGGGTGTGCTTGCGGCTCTTGGCGATTATGGACTATATTAATATTGCGGCAGCCGCTGCTATTGCAGCGATTATTATAGTGGTAGTCAACAAAAAAAACAAAAGGTTCAGACAAGACCCATATCAATGGATTATTTTGATATGATTCAATTAATTACAAGGAAGCATCTTCTGTCCAGGTTTCTATGATGCTCGGTTCGAACGACTGACGTCTGTCACTAAACACGTCCACGAGCGCATTGCGAGCGCGAAGCAAATCCCATTGTGTTCGTCAAAAAACCGACAATTGGCGGAGCACAGCCGAGTACGAACGAAATGCTCCGCTCGTGCTCGGCTCGTGATGGGCTCGCCTAGTGTAGACGCAGCTTTACAGTTGTCTGTATCGTGCTACCCAGCTTGTAGTGTGCACGTTGTGAAGGTCAGGTAGGCAGTCTCTCCATGTAAAAGCGTCAATGGCCTTATGGCTAAGGTATGGGACTTGTGATCGAGAGGTCGCGAGTTCGAATCCCACCACTATTGCCGTGAACCCACTCCAGACACAAGCATATTTAGCTTAGTTGGAGGCGTAGACAGAGAAACCTTCTCTGTCTACGGTTGGAGGGGTTAACAAGATTGCTAGTCATGTGAATTCTACCCACATTGCCAGTAAATTAAAAAAAAAAACACGGTTAGACTGGAAGCTATCCCCGTCATAGTTGGATGATTCCACAGTATATCTATACCACCAACAAAAATATATATGTATATAATACAGTTTCTGGTCAGTTTTGTTTTCCTTCGTACCTAAATCTTTTATTTAGATATGTTCATGTAATTATTGTGTAGCATGTAGTGTTTACTGCTTAATATTGTACATCTAGTTTAAATGTTATGTGCTGTATTTTAACTAAACATTGATGTAACAATTGTTAGTAAACCAAATAAATATAATAATAATAATATACAACGAGTAATTTAAAGGGTATATACATACCAAGTGCATGGCTTCTTTGGATGATAACAAACGGTATGGCAAGGGTTTTGTAATCCTAAGTCTACGTGTGTAGAACTTATTACAAAATCCAATACACTGATACCAGAGACCGAATTTTTCAAATTAAGAAGAACGAAACGAATTATTGTGTTATTGGCAAGTGACGTGGAAAGTTATTGACTCTCGTAGTGCTGTGACACGTTTGTTATGATTGGTATTCAAGAAATATATGAAACCAATCATTTGGTATCAATTCTTTGAGTTAGTTATTTTGTGCTGAAACTGTGCATAGAGACTCCATACCGCATGTTGTCTTTAGCCCTTTTGGATAGATATGGGGTTTCCGTTACACGTTGTATAATATTCCACAACTTTCACACAACGCCATCTAGTCCCAAACTAAGCAGAGCTTGTGCTATGAGTACTAGACAACTGATAAACTTACATATATATTTCTAAATACATACATATTACATATAAATTACACCCAGATAAAGATTAAATGATCGTGTTCATCACACAAACATTTGTCCTGGGTGGGAATCGAACCCACGACTTTGTGCATAACAGTCAGGGCCACTGACCACTAGATCAACTGGCCTGTCAAATAAATAAATCATTACCAAAACATTGCGCTAAGTGACCCCATCCACGATTCAACGAAAACCTTGGCGACCACATAAATTAAGCTATTGATACACGATGTCCATTGATCTCGGTGATTCCCTAAGCTTGAAGCCGACCCACGATTTGTTACAGGATAGGGTGGCATCCCTTGAACTAGGTCAGCTGTGTTAATTGTACTTTAGGGAGGACGGTTTAACCAAATTTTTTAAAACCTCACTTGGGTAATGCATATGATTTTTTGTGGGTAGAATTTAAACTACTTACATTATGTGTTTTTTTTAACCCAAAGGTTGACTGGTAGAGAATGCCTTGCTGCATTAAGTCCACCCATGTAACACCATTGCACATAAAGTTTAAATAAAAATATTTTCATTGTGCGTACGGCTAAGGAGTGTTTCCCTGCCGGAGTCTGTGTTTCCCGATAGCTATAACCTGGGGGTCTTTAAGTCAAGAGTGAATAGTTTACTTCTAGTTAAGCGTGCTCTACTTTCGACCGCATCATCACTTACCATCAGGCGAGATGGTGGCACAAACGCGAATATATTTTTAATAAAAAAAAAATACAATTAAAGAGCAGCGGTCCAGTGGTTACTGTCATGACATACGAGTTACTAGTAGAGTACCCAGGCAGTGACATTACTAAAACGGTGAAGGACAATATTGTGAAGAAATCAACATTTCGTAGGTTCGAAAAATCTGAAGATTTGCGAATTCCATCAACCCACACTGGGCCAACGTGTTGGATAACGGCCCGTTCCTGTCCCAGCTGTGGGAACGTTATACTGCTGGACTGATTATGTTACTCAAGATTCCTATCTACAATGTGTAACGGAAACCCCATATCTATCCAAAAGGGCTGAAGACAACATCTGGTATGGAGTCTCTATGCACAGTTTCAGCTCAAAATAACTGACTCAAAGAATTGATACCAAATTATCGGTTTCATATATTTCTTGAATACCAATCATAACAAACGTGTCACAGCACTACGAGGGTCAATAACTTTCCACGTCACTTGCCAATAAGACGATAATTCTCTTCGTTCTTCTTAATTTGAAAAATTCGGTCTCTGGTATCAGTGTATTGGTATTTGTAATAAGTTCTACACACATAGACTTAGGATTACAAAACCCTTGCCATATCGTTTGTTATCATCCAAAGAAGCCTTGCACTTGGTATGTATATACCCTTTAAATTACACGTTGTATATATCTTATCTCACCTGCAAAACAGCTAATTGATATCCTTTTATTAGACTTCAATTATTAATTTAGGACCCATATTGGTATCAACTTTAAATTCATGCTATTTGGATTCTATCACTCCAACCCGCGAATCAAATCATTCGACACATCAATCGAATCAAAGTTAGGACCTACCGATTAACACAAATGCTGGTAACTAGAGCAACAAGAAAACTTCACTAAAACATACAGAAATGAGACTTCTGCAGTAAGCACAAGTTAGTCTGAAAGTACTTACTATTACCATACATTCCATTCGGCATTCCTATGTTCCAGTTCAGAAGATGTAAGTAAACGTAAATGAGGCTTTTAAAACTTTGACTGCAACTTTAGTAGCATCGACAATCTCCCAAGTGTTACAGGTGCCTTTTAAGACCTGTGAACGCTGTCTATAGACATGACTTTTTATAATAATTTTTTCTGCAAATTGAGTGCGAGTTCTTTAACCTTTTTTTTTAAATTTCCGAGAGCTTGGACCATTCTGTTTTTGTTTTTGTTTTGCGGTCCATTCTGTTTTGCGGTTGACCACCATCTCATCTGATGGTGAACGATGTTGTGGTCTAAGATGAAGCACACTTATCACCAGTATGCATAAACTGAACTGAACATATTTTTTAAAACCCAAAATGGGACGTCTGTATTACTAATATTATAGATGCAAAAATATGTCTGTATGTCTCTGCAAAACTGACCTTTATAAACTATGGCACGGAGATAATTGAACACCCGGGGTCAAACATAGGCAACTTCTTATCCCGAAATACGAAGGCGGAGATACGTGGCAAAAGCTAGTGCGTCTCATATAATCCGTAACTTAAAATTGTGGCGATGTTTCAGAAAACGGGACTATTTTGCGTCCTAGTTCTTTGTTTGGGGACAACGGGACAGGCGACATTAAAAGGGACAGTCCCGTTCAAAACAGGACGTATGATTACTTTAGGTATAATATAAACAACCACAATTATAAAATTCTATTTCGCTATATTGATTACAGTTCGTACTAAATAAATAGAAACAATATATGTGTTAAAAAGTAGTTTATATAGGGGAATAGGCTCCTTTCAAAGGTTAAAGGACTAGATCGTTTTAACAACCTCACACTAAAAGTCACATATATCCTTTACTCCGTTTTGACATGAAATAAGTATAAATATAACAAACACACTTTCGCATTTATAATATTAAGTATTGATGACGTAGATAGAGTACTTTATTATTCTTTTACATGTGAAATGTGTTGGCAATACATTATTAACGATTGACTTCCCTTGTGACTTTCAAGACACTCGTAACATAGACAAAATTCGATTCCATGGGAATTACGGGATAAAAAAGGAGCCTTTAATGAAACAAAATGGCTTCACTTCTGAGAAGACTGAGGGACAGTCGTAACAGCATCCTGAGAACGGTGAGTGAGAGTGTGTCCTCTCCGATTATGAAGCAGTTTGTGCGGAGGGTGATGGGTACTAACGCTAGATAATAAGATATTAGCTGTATGTTACTAACATTTTATGGATTTTATGGTCCGAATCAAAAAGATTTATTGACTATAAATTCCTGCATCTTCCCATTAAAATCATTTCAGCCGTTCCAGAGATTAGCCTAGACAAACAGAAAGATAGACAGTAACAAAAAGTGTTTGGGTTTTAGTTGCGTCTAAATCACAGACACATTAGATGTTTTATTCAGCCTAATTATGTAGAAAGGTCAATTACAGACTCTTTCTCCCCTTCTTAAAACCTTAATTTCACCACATTGAAAACAAACAAAATTCGCTAAAATAATCTACCCCTCATGCTGAGTGTTGCTCCAGATAATGGCTTACAATTGTAACTGGGAACACTTAGTAAGCAAGTAATTCTACCTAATCCAGCCACAGTTAAAGTTTTGTAACGAGATCCCGGTTAAATTATAGTCCTAATTTATTAATCCTTGCGGGTGTAATGTAAGTACACGGCAGTGACTGATTAACGGCGAGTTTATGTTGGCAACATTGAGAAATGTTATGGAGACAGAAATGTCAAACTAATGTCATTTTGACAGTTCGGTTCTTAAGCAATTAAACTACACCAAGTATCTCGCGATACCACAGGGTATCTACCCTGCTACTGGGTAGAGATCAAAGAAAGAAAGAAAGAAAGAAAAAATATTTATTCGGCACATGCCACAACACAAAGTATACAAAGGAAAGAAACCATAAAAATATAAAAAAAATTAGATAGGCAGTCGCTATTGACATGTATGTATGTATATTACTGCGTAAGGACTGGGCGGACCGTATGTTATAATTATGCCTCGAACTTGGTCCCAAAATGGTCTTCCCTTTATCGAAGTGAACTAGAACGCGATCGGCTATCTTCGGGAGCGGTCGTAAGTTTTACAAGCAAAAATGCCGAGTTGTGTCGTGAAGGGTTGCGTGAATACGACAAAAAGCACAATAAAAAAAAACTTATAACATTTCATATCGCCGGTAAGTTAAAAATATGTCATTAAATCAACTTTTAATATTATTTAAAACAATTTTCTTTCTTATTTGTCTCAACCTTGCGACATAACTTTGCAGCGGCGCGCGTTATAGCCGGTGAAATAAAAAGATTTAATAATATTACTATAATATTAAATTACGTACAAAATTATTTTTTATTGTTTGTTAAAAGCAAATTAAAATGTATTTTTATGTACAACAAATATAAATTTCGAAAAATAAAAGGTTTTTTTATTTCTTTGTACCTCGAAAAATACCACACCCCGCTCTTACAAGGTTACGTCTAGGAGCAGACCACGCCGATTGACATTTTAGTTATAATAGATGGCGTTAGTGTGTTTTGTAGGGCGACCGCGTCCGTCGAATGTTCCGACGACCGTATCTTTACTATTTAAATCAATGGCAGTCGCTCCATTTATAAAACACTAATACTTAGCTGCATCCATTTAGACTGGAAGCTATCCATTTAGGCTAAGCACATCATGACCTCGCTAAATTATACACGTCACAATATAATTTCATTAAAATATGTATTGCGATTTCTTCACAAAACTGTTTTTTGGTTGAAACAGTTACTGACATAAATGTCTGTGTGAGTAATGAATTTCTGTGTAAAAAATTGTACCTATCTATTATACAGGATCTGGAGGATATCTATCATTCAGGATGATGTTGAAACTCCCTCGTTTCTCTAGTGCCTCGGGGTTGTTTGCCCGATTACGTACAGATGGTTTCCACGCTATCATCAGGAAAAAGGTGGCATCGCTGGTGACGAGGATGCGGGGGAGTGGCAATAGCATCCTGAAAGCCTTGGCTGAGGACCCGAGAGCTCCTGTGCTGAGGCATCTCATGCGGAATCCTTGTCCGCATGAAATGCCTCGTAAGTACATGACTCAATAATGTTTATTTTGTATTTGTATTTGTATGTGTTACTAACCCTAGTGTATAAGTTGTAGTATTTAAAGTGTGTACTAATAAAAATGGTTCCTATGTTGTTCCAAATTAAAACAATAATAATAATAATTATGCAAAGATAGTGAAAATCATTAATTATTTTAAAGAGTAACCGTGGAGTTTATTGCCGGCTCTTCTTTATAGGAAACGACCAACTTCGAACCGTGTACTAACTTCTGTCGTTTTATGAGTGCCCATGTAGGCCTATGCAAAATAAAATCATTTTGATATTTGATTTTAATTTTGAACGACTTTGAAGGTTAATCCATTACTTCTATTCTAAGTTATTCTGTTTGGCAAATTCAATAAATATTGTTGAATTGAATCGATGATAGACATTGTCATTTTAAGTGTAAGTACCTACTAAGGGTCACTCTGTTTGAAAAAATTCGTAAAATTTTGTTAGAAATGTCATTACAAAAATAATTTCTTCAATTTTTTTCTATATGAACTTTACCAGTGCCAAGTTTCATACTCCGTGGGATGCAATGTTTTTATTCACGTATTAATATAAAGATAACTAGCTTTGTCCAGCCTTTTTACCCGCGCTAGTCAATATCTCAACAATACAAACTTTCATCCCCTATTTCAACTCATAAAGGGTTGATTTATGAAAAAAAAAATCCTATTTCACCCTGCAACAATTTTCAATTCAAACGTCCAAATCGGTGCAGTTTAGCCCTGAAAGCGTAACAGACAGAAACATTCTTGTTTGCATTTGAGCTCTTGTAAAATTAAGTATAATAGAAAATTTATTTGATAGTAGTTCAGTTACACGCTGATAAAAATATGTATATTATGTGACACATCAAACTTTCACCAATAAATCCACCATCCATCATCGGACTACAAGACAAACGGCGATGCGCCATCGTTACATGGTGGACATCCCACTTTTACGCACTAAACGTTTTGGGCGTACCTTCATTGTGCGTACGGCTAAGGAGTGGAATTCCCTGCCGGAGTCTGTGTTTCCCGATAGCTATAACCTAGGGATCTTTAAGTCAAGAGTGAATAGGTCACTTTTGGGTAAGCGTGCTCCATCTTCGACTACATCATCACTTACCATCAGGTGAGATGGTGGTCAAACGCAAGCCTATTATCAATAAAAAAAATATTTCTACAGCTAAATTTCTTTCAAACTAGCTGTAATTAGAACCGGAACTTTTTTGTGGGAAAATCATCAAAAGACTGGGTGGAGTGAAAGGAAGTTTTAGACTGCTACGGATTAAAAACTCACCTTGTTACTTCAGTTGCTCTTGCGTTCCACACCGCGGTATCTCGTAAGAAGATTCTCTCAAACTTGGCAGGCAATGGCCCTATGGTAGTCCGTCAATGCTGCTGAATATGCTTTAAGGCGTTTGTGTAAAACGACACGACGCACCACTGACCGAAAACCGAAGCCTGGTCTTGAAGGCCTGAGCCATCTCCTTCTTCTTCTAGGTTTGGTTTCCGCACTTAGTTCCTGCACGGGCCCATTGTACGTGGACCATGTCGGACATCACTCCATCCATCCAACCTCCCTCCAGAAGCAGACCATGTCTCTTGGTCTATTCAGGACGACTGAAAGGGATTTCAATGACCCGAAGGTTGGTTTCGGTGATTCTCGTTACTCTAGGAGCACGTGTACATCCGTTTACTCCGTCTTCGCGCATGTCCTGTACAAGGACTATCCGTTATACATAGCGTGTGTTAGTATTTATTTAGTAAATAGTGCCCGGTGTTGGTTCCCGTCACGCAAGCTCCATCTGTACAGTTGTAGGAGGCGCAAGGCCCGAGCCTATGCCGAAGATTGGGCCGCAAATAACCCTTATTTAATATTCCAAAACACGAACAACCTGACATATCCCTTTCCCGCATTAGCGAAAACTTTAAACTCAGTTATACTAACAAGAAAAGAGTTCCCCCAAGTTAAGTATTATATGTACGTTGACGGTGGGTATCGTTCACATTTCCGGGGCGTTCCCCGGAGCCCGCCCAAGTAGCACGTTAGTGAATTTTGGAACTTATTTTGCAACTGTAGGTAGCATATAAGTGATGCAAGAGTGTACGGTATTACTTTTAGATGCACACAGCACTCGAATTTGCATATGAGTAACTCTTATCACTAACAGTTGCTTTTGAGTGATTTTTGTTCCTGCTTTATAACTTATGGTGGCATGAAGCCGAATTTATTACTTATAGACGCATAAAAATTCAAATTTTTCTCTTTTAGAACTCAAAGAAGCATATGACATCTTAAAATCTCCCCTAAAGTACTGTGCCCTAATAGGTGGTAATTTTTCCTTATTTGGCACCTTAAGTATTAAATAAGTAGTATATATAAGTTATTTATCACTTGTAGTGGCTCAAGAGTTATTATTGCAGCTCATTTGGAACCTAGTGTAATTAATTGCCTTTGTAAGGTCTAATATACTCTAATATACCACTGTAAGGCGTAGATCGATTCCAAAAGCTCCAATAAGGCAACAAATGAGTGGAAATGTGAACTGCAAGGTCTGTTTTAAATCGCCATGTTTAAAATAAGATGAGGAGTCCTTGAAAAGTATCTAGTTGAATGGTATTTTATTACAATAAAACAATAAAATGAGTTTTGATAACTATGTTTCTGATGTAGTTTGACATTATACTTTTTGTGAAACCATAATGTTAGGTTTTTAACAACCAAATTTTTATAAAGCATTGTCTTATTTTTTGATCAGTGCATATTTTTTGATAATGTTTGTTTAGATCGAAGGCGCATCAAAATTTACTCAGTAAATATACCATTGTTTCACGATAAAAAACCATTTGCAAGGGCTCCATGATGATTATCATGCGTTACACATAATTTTTAATACTCCCCAAATAGATGCAATACTTAATCCAAATAAATGTGCTGTCTTATATGTATCATCTATGGTGCTGTCACAACATAATAGCACAAAGCACAACCGTCCTTTTGTTTATTTCCACCGAAAATAAGAACTTGATAAGATCTCATTTGTCACTCAACGAATGAACTGTATCGCTTTATCGTTCAAACATTCATTTACGGCGCGCAATTTGCACCGTTAGTTCCAAGTGCCAATGCATCGCTTTTACAACTATAAATATGTTGCAATTTTTCTCCCTTTAGTAACATACAGGTTGCTAATGGGTTCTAACCACCTTTATAGAACTTAATCACGGTGGATTTTGTTACTAAAGTTTCCAAAAAACCAAATGTGTTACTTGGGCGTTCCCCGGTTTTGTTTAACTTTATCTGACTTGTCTTTTAAATCGATTAAACTTACTTGGGGTAGCCATATATGTACATCTTAACATGGTTTATCATCGTGGTGAAAGGATTACATTCTTTTTTTACATCTCTCTTAAACTTCCTTACAGGTTTTAATAACTAGGGAGGCATCCGATACATCGCGAGTTTTCCGTTACATCGGAATCGGTGATATTAACTTGATCAATACATTTTAAATTTCGCGCTATAGTTAATCAAAATGGCATAAAAATATTTCAGTTTCCAAATGAGTTCCGTCGCATCTGAAAGACTATTTCTCAACGGCAGGTCTCGTCCAAACATACTTACGAAATGGGCTTTCTTTCACCGAATAATTTTAGAATGTACACAAAACATTCTGATTCTGATGATTCTTCAGTCTTACTGGATAAAAATCTCATAGCCGTGAATTTTAATTATTAATTTTCATCTGCTGATCTTGTTAATATCAATTTGTCATTCTAAATAAATATGGATTATAAGAATTAGTAATTTTGTTTATTTTTAAGCCCACAGCTTTTTATATCTTTCTTTAAATCTTCGGAATCTCCGAATCGGTATCGGCGATATATTTTTATAATAATCGGTATCAACCCTTTGAAAAAAAAAAATGAGCCTATGTTTGCCTCTGGGTCTCTAACCATTTGCAATCCGAATTTCATTGCTGTGGCTTAGCGTGAAAAGCGTAACAGACATACAGATAGACAGACAGACAGACTTTCACATTTATAATAATGTATTTAAATTATGTTTGGATTTATGGATATGGATTCGAAAGTTTGTGAGGATGGGTAGATGTTTGTTACTCTTTCACACAAAAACTACTGAACGGGTCTGAATGAAACTGACTCTAGACAGGTGAAATTCTAGAATAACACATAGGCTACCTTTTATTCCGCGAAAATGTGGGAAATTTCACGAACAAAGTCGCAGGTAAGAGCTTGTCTGATATAAATATCAGTTCGATATTACCCGTTATTGAGATAAAAGGTCTTGACATACAGACGCACAAAATATTTTCCTATAAGGGAGATTCGAGAAGTACAGAACCCTAAAAATGCTGTTTTGGTGTTTTTGTTGCCATATCATTAGCCATTAAAGTGATTAAGGATTTAGACACTATGTAAGCTTCGTTAATCCTGTGATGAATCGTGTACTTAACAAATATTATTATTGAAGTTACTTTATAAAACTAAACTGAACTCTCATTCTGAGGAAATGTTTATTATTCGCCTTAAACTTTTATGGAGATAAGAAGTTATTTCGTTGGTATAATGTATATGAACCACCTGTTTATTACATTTGTTATATAAGTTTCGATGGTTTGGTTTTCTGCCTAACCACAAGATTTGAGTTAGTGGGAACAAAGTGTATGAGCGTGCATTATTTTTTAAACTAGATATTCTTGTTTCACTAATTGATCAGGTAAATTAAACTTGAAAACCATTTAAATTGCAGAGTAGTCAATCTTCGAGAAAAATATATGATATTTTAACTTCAATTTTACGGGTAACAGCGCATAGTTGAACACTTTTGTATTAAAAAAAAATCATTTATATCAGATCTGTGACCCATATAAAATACGAAAGTTATACATGTGCCATTGGTCAGTTTAGACTATTATACATACAGAAATATATGCAAAAAATAAAAAAAATAATCATAGTTGTGAAATTTAAATTAAATTTAGAATTCCATATATACTAAAATGTCAATTTTAAGTTCCAAGAAGAGAAATATTTGCGCTATCTGGACAGGTCTACTCAAATCTGTGTGGGGCTTTCCTTCAAAGATAAATGATATTTATTTTGTATAATACACTTTTTCACGTAATTTTTACGTGGATTTTAAACTAGATGGCCGGCTCATTACGCCCTAGCTAATTACGCTGAAAAGAAACACCAAAACGGTGGTAACCTCAGACATTAACCTACATCGTTCTTATTAGATTTGACCACAACACATTGTTTGGAGTTTTAAAGAGACATTGTCGTCTGCTTTCGCTGTTTCCACCACGCAGATCTTGTGTAGTTTGGTGGATTTCGCATGTCTTTGAATTCACAGTCCTAGGACACGCGGGTGACCTAACACCACAGAACAGATAAAAGAGGTTAGAAAGGAAATAGTTCCTGATTTGTATGAGAACGCGTGTCGTTGCTTGTCTCCGACTGTTTAGCTCCACTACAAGTAAGAGGCCCGTTACATAAACATGCGCCGTGCATCACGGCCAATCAGGGCAAAGGACGAAACGTCAATGGTTGAAGTGTGGAAGACGCAACGCATACAGTACATTGTAAGTGGACTTGGTCATTGCGTTGATTAAGCGAGTACACATCGGGCAATGTATATTTTTTGTAACTTGTTGCATTAATGTTGTTAATGTTCGGAATTTCATAGTGATCAGAATATTTTTATGTTTTTTACAAATAAAATTGTAATTAAATGTTATTTTCGACTTACCGATGGAAAGATATACCTCCTCGCTCTATACTTGCGGTCTGTCTGTTTGTTTTACAGGTTATAATTGCACAAAACGGCATTTTAAAGCAAAGCAAAGCAAAGCAGTTCCGAAGTATTCCAAAGCGCACTAAACGCAGTGAATGAATTAATCGGTCGAGCTATGATTTTCGTATCATAAATGTGGCACGCTCGCCACGCCCTCACTACCATTCCAACCTTATTCATCTATTCCATGCCTAACCCCTGCATGTTCTGGCTTGGTGAAATTAGATTGTGCAATTTGTAAAAGTTTCAACTGAGTATCAATTACCTACAACCCTCTGACAGACAGACAGACGATCAAAAAGATTCCATACATCGATTACATCTAGCCACAAATACCTTCACATCAACAATTCTTGTACACAATTGGACTGTGTCAGTGGTGACAAATAAGTTCATTGACTCGTCGGACAAAGATTATTAACAAGGATGTCAGAGCCGCGGCACAACTGCTTTGTTGTAGACTGTGGCATTCATCTCATCAATCTATACGTCTCTATCCATATGAATAAAATTGAAGTATGTAGATCTCCTAACGTCTTTGGTTTTGTATCGAAATAAAATCATTTTTCGTGTCTGTATTTATTTTTGACCAGCCTCTGCCCGGGACTTCGTTCGCTTGGGAAGGTTTTTCCGCGTAAATCCCGATCCCGTGAATTTAATATTAGTAAGGCACGTTTTTTTTTCTATTACACTTTGCCCTACACTAACAATTTCTTCTAAATTCAAAAATTTTATTTCACATAATATAGGCCTACATGGGCGTCAGACGCTAGTGCACGGTTCGAAATTGGTCGTTTCCTATGCAGAAGAACCGGCAAGAAACCCGACAGTTACTCTTTTCAAAGTATCATTCATTCAATATTCTGTATCCTTTTTTTCCGGGTGGGAAAATCATCGAATGACTTTTCCCGCTCTGGGTGGAGATGGAGTGTCAGATTTCTACTGACTAAAAACCCACCCTGTTCCTTCAGCTGCCCTTAAGTTCCGGGGCCGCGGTATCTCGTTAGAACATTCCCGCAACCCCGGCAAGCAATGGCCCTATGGGGCTCCGTCACTAGTGCTGACGACTCTTTGAGGCGTGCGTGGAACACGACGCGCTGCAACCCGGGTCTGGTCCTAACCGGACGGGGAGCTACCCCTGCTCGCCGTCCGCAAGCCCGCGCCTACGGTGGCCGGAGATCAGCTTGCGATCCCCGTCACCCGGGGCGTCACCCGCGGCTCTCCCTCGCGCGTTCTGATTCCTCCTTCGCTAGCCTTACTGCTTCGTAGAAGGAGGCGACTGCATTCCATTTCCTCTCGCCCCGCACCATGGTCTGAACTAGGGCCGGGCGCGAGAGGTATTATTCTGTATCCTAAGAGCGTTTACAAAGATATACAAACACATAGAACCGGAATAAGTATCTGTAGGCTAAAATTTGTTCCGGAGTGGGAATAGAACCCACGACACGCAGTGCAGCAGCCAATTCCGCAGCCGCTGCGCCAACCATGTCGTGAAAATACGTCAAAAACATTCAGAATCAATGAATAATGAAAAATCTGAAATCGTACCTTCCACAAAGCGAGAATACACGGTGAAATCAATCATACCAACATGAAAAAGTTGAAACTGCCTGCCACAAAACCACGGCTTAAACTCTTTTCCACACTCAAATTCACAAATCTTTTTAAAACCAACAAACTGTGAACAAAACCGAAAAATGACAGATAGACATCACACAAAAAATATCGTATTTTAATGAAAAAACTTCACACACTCACACACATACGAAAAGTTACAACGAAATAAAACGATTCGCCCAACTTCGCGTAATTTCGGCTAACTTCGGGAAACTTCGTGCTTCGCCGGAAAGTTTTCGGGTATCAACCGCTCAGGTGCCTAATAAATAAGTTAGTGTCTCCACCTTTTACTAACTTTTCAGTTTTTGTGAATTTTTTGATTGCTTGCTTGAGTGGTCTAGTAAATTATTGGTATGAGTTTTGCCAATGATTTATATAGAGAGGAGCAGAAAGGTTATAAATGAGACTGGGTTTGTGGGTGGTCGTGAGGTGTTGCGCATCTGTGCTTTTGAAACTTTTTCCATGAATATAGGATGAATTTTCTACTAAAGTGCAAGCCTTGAGTAAGGATGAAAGTAAGGAGGGTCTGTAGATGAAAGATGTGGTCTCAAAATTCAAAATGAGGCTGAACTTAGATGAAATTAGAAGGTTGACGGATGACAGTTTGCGTTTGAACTAGTGTAATACGGAATTTTAGTAGAATACGAGGCTAGCTTATACTAGAAACGTAATTGTCAGGCGTACAGTACAATTTACTGAGCAGTTTTAACGTACTTTTATTAGTAGCTGTGCTTGCGTAATAGTATTTCATGACTTTTTACAAGATCTCCCTCTCTCTCTGGTCCTCATTCCTGAAGTCTAATTTGTGTTTTTGTACACCAAAACAGACAAGAGTTTGACTTGCATAATGATGTTGTAACCAAACCTTATCGAAAAGTGCATATGCTTAATGTTTCTAGGCGTAGAATTAAACTGTATTCAAATAATGTATACTGCATGTCTATTACTGTTTATAACAAATTACCTGATTACTTCAAAACTCTCAACCTGCGAACATTTAAATTATTTAACTTTCTTTGGGGTAATTTATTTAATCAATAATGGAATATACACTTAAATAAAAACCCTAAACTACATAATAATATACATCTAAAATAAACTAAAATATGGCATCCAGAAATTCGTGCGCATCGCTGTCCACTGGTAATGTGCCCAAAAGACTGGCGGCATTGCCACGCTGTATGGCAATGCTTAACCGCTGTCCAAGGTAAAAGCCAGCCTTTGGGTCACGCGAAGTGTCAACTAGGCGCCTGGATAGTTCTTTAAACAATTTGTGAGCACTCGGACCCCACGATCCCAAGGTCTCCACCCCAAACGGCTCGAAAATATAACCTCCAACAAGGTTATTATATTTCCGCCGCTTGAGGTTCTGAGCGGCTGCAGCGGCAGCACCAGCACAGCAAGACGAGCTAGGAAGATGGGATGGTGCAAGTGTATCGACACAAGTTGCGTCCCACACTAAAGCCCTACCCATCTTCCAAGGAAATAAAGACAAAATTGATGGCAAAAGACCGGACGATGCCGTTCGGTCTTTTGCCATCGTCGCGTGCTAGGCCATTGGGTTCTAATACTGCCGGAACGCCGACGGTGACAAGAGTTCGTCGGATAATGTCGTTAATATACTACTACTTACTTTCTTTTGAGTAAAATTACTCGACTGACGACTACATGAATGAAAAATTTACCAAACTATTTGACATTGTTGCCTATTAAATCTGACGTATATAATTTTATTATCAATAATAATTATTGCAACATTAATTTTATGCATTTATAAACGCAATTCTAATTTAATTTAATTAAACTATAATGTAATGAATTGAACCATAATTTTACATATTTGTATACCGGAAACGGTAGAATATTCTGATCATAATTATGAATACAATTAACAACTTTGTACAATATTCTGACAAATAAATGCATTCTATTCTATTCTAAGGATCGTATTCAGCATCAGGATTCCACCTGGAGCAGATGATCTGCTTCCACCAGGTCCTGTTCAGTGCGTCTCTTAAACCGCGGACACGAAGTCAGCGGGAGCAGATCGGTGGTGGTGGCGCCGGCGGCGGCGGCGCGAAAAGCGGCGCGTTTCAATGCATACATTTATATGGAACCCGCCTCGAAGCCAGAAGCCGATCTAGTGCTGTCCGCGCATCTGCATTCACCAGTGATTAGCTGTAGTGTTCTTCGCACTACGCCGCTCTAGCGCCAAGCGTTTTGGCCGCTTCGAGATCGAGTACGGCGTTGCCTCCTCGGTCACGAAGTCACGACAAGGCTTTCATTTGATAGGTCCACCTTTTTCGTGAATGACTGCAAGATCTGATGCATTATAAAATGATTTACTAGACTTTATGTCCCCTGGGTGGGGCAGCGGGCGTCTACAGTGCTCCGCCATCGCGGTCTGTTTTGGGCTACACGCTTTACCTCGGGCCATGTTAACTCGATCTTTTTTATTATTTTCTTATTTATAATAGGCTCGCGTTTGACTACAACTCCGCCGCTATCGACACTTCCAAAGATACTTTTGATGGCCACGTTTCCGCTACCCCATGTGGGGTCCACTCTAGACTTTGTCTAAGGATGTGGCAAGGATCCCTTCGGAAAGTGTGACCAATTCAAAACCACTAACAGCGAGCGATCTGCTGTCCGATCGGTATCCCATAGTAGACTTCAAGTAGGAGTTTGTTGGTTGTCTTTTCTAGCAAAAAAATACATTCTTAATATTGTTACGCCAGTCGCTTAGCTAAGTACGTTGAGAAACTATAACCGACATTTAGAATGTTCGAGACACTAACGCCATCTGTCGGCGAGTAGCAGTACTGAGTATCTCAAGTAGCTTTTGGAACATTCTTGGCAGTATAGGCAGTGAGTCGTTTTTACAAGAATGTTCTAGAACTCATAGACCGGGGTATAAATAGATCGCAGAGGAACACAGACGGCAATCGTCCGGTTAAGTAGTAACCAGCCTTAGTGTGCTGAACTACGAGTGGCCCTATCTAAAAAAAAAAACGCAGACGGCAGTCTTATTACAAGATACAAGTCGATATAATCGAAACTCTACAAGTGAATTTCAGTGCGATTTAAGAGTTAAGTGACAAGTATTATGGTACGAATAATTGTGTTAATTTTTATTTTCTGTTTATAAAATTAAAGTTTTAATTTTGGTTTAATTGGCGTTAATTATTTCTACCCCGAACCCCAGCTCGTAACAATATATTGTCTATAAAATATAATACATCGGAAAACTCGTTACACTGTTGGTCCCGGCTGTCATTAATACATGTTTGACAGTCGTTACGGGTAGTCAGAAGTCAGAAGATCTGATATCAGTCTTGCCAAGGTGTATCGTGTTACCCAGTTACTGGGTTGTGGAGGTAAGATAGGCAGTCGCTTCATGTAAAACACTAGAACTCCGCTGCATCCAGTTAAACTAGTAGCCAAACCCAACATAGTTGCGGAAAAGGCTGATGATATTACAAAAAATACCGAAGTGCGAGTCAGACTCGCCCATGAAGGGTTCCGTAGTAACTACGCAAAATAACTTTGTTTTTCATAGTGTTTGGGGCCGTTCAATTATTACGTAAGCACATTTTTTTGCAAATTTTAACCCACCCCTCGTCAGCAAAAGTAAGCAAAGCTCTTACCCCTCCCCTCTATACTTACGTAAACATTGGTACATATAATTGATTGATTCATGAGCAGCAGTTATAAATCTAGAAATAAGGAATAGGTTTGGAAAGAAGTCTGTAACACACATAATATTCATTTAAATAAACTTTATTGACACGGAATTTAACAATTCATTATTTGTAGGAAACCCCGAAAATGCATTTCATTTTGAGGCATAGACAATGTGTGTTGCTATATGTGTAAAAATTTAAATAATTACTGCTGACGTAATCACGTAGTCATAGACGTAGTCATCAAAATAAGCAAAGCAAAGACCCCCACGCCCCCCTATAGTGCTTACGTAATACTTCAATGGTCCCTTTGTAGGAATTACAAAGTTATATTTGCGGTTTTAGAATATAATTATGCTATATATCTCAAAACTGCTGACCCGATCTCGTTCAAACCGATTTTCGTTGAAAGTTTACATTAAGATCTACAGTAACTTTTTTTTTAGATTTTTCACTTCATTATTATAGAAGTTAGAGGGGAGGGGGAGACACATTTTACCACTTTGAAAGCATATATCTTATGAACGATTAACTTTATGAAAATGGTTTTAGAAACCTCAATGTAATTTTAAAGACCTGTCTATAGATACCACACACGCATAGGTTTCATGAAAACTAAATATTTTGTGTTTTAGTTTCATGTATGAGGAGCCCCCCTTTATTTTAAATATTTTTTATTTTTTTTCTTAAAATCGGAAAGTGGTTTACAGAATACATCTACCTACCTAGTTTCACATGTATAGTCTTAATGGTTTCGGAATAAAATGGCTGTGACATACGGACGGACGGATAGACAGACAGACATGACGAAACTATAAGGGTTCCGTGCTTTGCCATTCGGCTACGGAACCCTAAAAAATATGTACGTTGTTGGACGAATGCAAAATATCCTTTTAATGCTATTCGGCTTAAATGTAATTAGTAATGTTTGCATAATTAATAATTTAGCTTGTAGCCATAATGTGCTGTAATTTAATTAACATAAAACTAGAGTTATTTATACATTTATACGTTAAACATGGCCGGATAAAGGTTATTAATTATCGTACATGTGCTATAATGAATTACTGTGTTTACCTACATAAAAATTAACGTATAAAAATATAGGAACTAATTTATATTTTATATAACATGTGATAATACGCTATAATGTTCCGTTGTTTTGCTAGCGATATGGTGTACAATAAATGGAATAAAATTATTATTGTTCATATGCACCTACCATGTTATCTCTTCACCACCCATGGTTGACTGGTAGAGATTGCCTACGGCATTAAGTCCGCATTTGTTGTTGTTTTAATAAATAAATAAATAGGCCCACATGGGAGCTTATAAATTGTTCGAAGCTAGTGCTTGGTTCGAATTCGGTCGTTTTCTTAGGACAAGAAGTAACTCCACTGTTACTGTTTTGAAAACTTAGTTGATTTTTTTGAATGTTTTATAAAGCACAATGTAATTAAAAATTAAATACGAATCTTAGATCATACCAAAGACTTATAAAACCACTCTGGATTATGACAGTGTTTTCGCATTCATAAAAAAAAAGTTACCTAGTTAAAAGCAGAAATAAGCACAATTACATTTATAAAAGTGACATGCTGGCGGGAGGTGTCCAATTTTTGTAATTATAATTATGTTGAACTGGGTCCCGCCTGCTTCTCATTTCAAAAACATATCTTATATTCTTATTTCTTTCTTTTCAGTTGAGCAGACGGGTTTTAGATTCCATCATTTGCGTTGTCTTTTCCCAATTATGTTGGGGTTTAACCGGATGCAGCCGAGTATTAGTGTTTTACATGGATCGACTGCCTATCTGACTTCCTCTGACTTCCACAACCCAGTAACTGGGAGACACGAACTTACTGGCTTCTGACATTTTTTTTTACGAAAGAGCCCGCTCTTGACCTCGATCACACCTAATGGTAAGTGTAAGATGAGGTCTACGATCGAACGAGCGAGCCCAGAAAATGCCTATTCACTCTTGCTTTAAAGGCTGACGGGTCACATGTGGCAGGGAACACAGAAGCCGGCAGAGAGTTCCACACTTTGGCTGTGCGTACAATAAATGTTGAAGAGAAGCGCGAAGAAGACGATATATCGACCAAGTGTGGATGGCATCCTGCGGTACGTCTGGTAGACCGGTAGTAAAAGGGGGATGAAGGGATCAGGTCGTGGAGCTCCTGTGCACACTATCCGAAGTACAATCTGTAGAAGATAGACAGGCAAGCAACGTTTCGCCGGTCAGTCAAGTTGTGAAGCTTGCCTGCCAGAACCTCGTCTCCTATGAGTCTTTTAGCTCTGTGTTCGATCGAATAACGACTGTCAAAGATGTTCAAATGACAGCTGGTTCCAATAGTTTAACGTGCTTTACGAAGCACGGGGGTATTACAAAAAATACCTCGTGCTCAGCAGTCACGCTTGTGACCATTCCACCAACGAGTCTGTTCGAGGTATTTTAGTTATTTTTGTTTTATTGATAATAGGTTCGCGTTGGACCACCATCTCGCCTGATGGTAAGTGATAATGTGGTCGAAGATGGAGCACGCTTACCTAGAAGTAACCTATTCACTCTTGACTTAAAGACCCCTAGGTTATAGCTATCGGGAAACACAGACTCCGGTAGGGAATTCCACTCCGTAGCCGTACGCACGATGAATGTATTCTCAAAACGTTTTATGCGTGTATCGATGACGCATCGCCGTATATTCTTTGTTTTTTAACTGAAAAATATTAAGGCCAAATTATTACTTCAACTTTTCTGTCTCCAAGATAATCCGAAGCGACTTTTGAAAGTCCAAATTATCACGTAGGAAAATCAAATATTTTAACTGTGCCAATTGGGGTCGGGGCTGAAGTGCCAAAGTTATTAGTAGTAATTGTACTTCGACGGAGACTCAACCCCGGGGGTTGATTGTTAAAAGTTCACCAACACCAACTTTCAATTAAAAAAAAAAACGGTACGATACCAAAGATGCTCTGCTTTAGGGTAGGCTCACACTGAGACTCGACATAGCTTCAAGCTGGTTTCAAGCTATTTATTTATTTATACATTTAATTCAACTTAGGTACATCCTTACATAGGTTAGTAATACTATCTATGTTAGTAGTTTAAAATAAGATTGGAAAATATTATTAATTACGAAAAAAATACAAACAATTACAATTAAATTTCAAAATAGCATTATAAAAAAAAATTATCAAATTCCGAATAAAGTTATTTTACATTAAATTAAAAATAGCACAAATACTGAACGAATCCGAATGAAATTGGGAAGTAGATAGTTGACATCCTTTTTTTAAAAAAAACCCACCCTGTTCCTTCAGCTGCCCGTAAGTTCCAGGGCCGCGGTATCTTGTTAGTACATTTCCGCAACCTGGAATAACCAAATGCTAGTTTTTATCCCAGATTTCTCACGGAATCACCCGCGTGAACAGTTCAAAATAACTGAAAAAGTAGCTTATATCTGTTAAGGTCTAATAAATCTTTGTGACAAACATCAATATATGTTTCTGCGTTTAGACGTGAAAGTGTAACAGACAGAGATACTTTCAAATTTATAATTTTAGGAGGGAAGTAGCAATCAAAAGCTAGTACACGGTTTGAATTGGTAATTTATTACAAAGAAGAACCGGCAAGAAACTCTTTTTATATAATAGTTGTGCAATGTTTCCATATACCAGTATTAATAGGTATGCAAGAACGGTGTAAATCACTTTAACTCCGCATACCTATATGTATGTACCTATCGTAGATAAATCTTCATTCATGATGTATTTTTATTGCTGTTTTAAACAAAGAATATAAAATTTCGTTTAGAAATCAAAGACCGCACGGCCCTTTGAACATCCCATCCTACCTTACTACTAATAAAAGCCAGATTTATGAGGATGGATTGATGGATGTTTGTTAATCTTTCAAAAACTACTAAACGGATTTAGATGAAACTTTACAGTAATATAGATCACACATCAGAATAGTATATACGCTACCTACTATTAATTCCAAAAATATATGCAAAATTTCCGCGCAAACCAAGTCGCGGGCAACAGCTAATTATTTTTTTTAAGTTAGCACGTCATTCGCTTCACGTCACGTGCACTGTGAGCTGATCCTTATAAACTCAGTACGATCGGAAAGATGCTCGACTTTGCCCAGTTACTTATACCTCTTTGTTGCTACCACTGGAGTCTGAACTTTTAAAATATATTTTTTCATAGCGTTTGCCTGCGGCCATTCGCAGAATGTTTTTAATTTGTGATATTTTTCTTGTGACCATCTTCGTTATCGAGTTTAGTTATACGAAATCCATTAGTTTGTTCTATTGTGTTTGATATTTCAATTTTGCTTTCTATTTATTTGCTTTGAACGGTTATCTATTGCATTTTGTTGTTGACGGTTAAGAAAACGAAATTGTAAAAAATCTTTGTATGAATAGAATGAATCGTCGAAGTGTATGTACGCGCATAACTTCGGAACGCCTGCACCAAATTTGATGATTCTTTTTTTGTATTTAATTATTAAAACTTTATGCAACACAAAATGTAAAAAGGTAGACTTAATACCTTAGGCATTCTCTAGTTAACCATGGGTGGTGAAGAGATAACATGGCAGGTGTGTAAAAAAATAACTACATAGTTAGATTTAAAGCAAAAGGTTTATTATGAGTATATAATGAAAGCCTTTGTACATTTTGTGTTGCATAAAGTTTTAATAAATAATGGAGGTATATAAGGATAGTAATTAATTAATTGTAAAGTGGAAAGTGGATACTTAAATATATAACTTAAATAAATATATATATCTAAATTTTTATCATGATAAATAAGTACCAATAAAAAGTTATAGGATGGGTGTTAATGAAATCTCTGCTTCTCACTATTTGTTCAGAAAAGAATTCCGCAATTTTCGCTTAATCACACAGTGTTATGACGATGTTATTGTCAGAACAAGTTTGTATGCAAGAAAATATTAGAATTTTTTACGAAATCTATTTAGTATGTACGAACGTAGATGAAGCAAGTCACGGGCAGAAGCTTGTTTTACTATGATCAGTATCATTTCATAATAATCAGGAAATGTCTTGGATCCTCACTGTGTATCTTTTGGCTGCAAAGCCAGGTGGTCTATACTGCAAACACTGCATTGAGAAAACTTCATATGATAGTACTGGCGTAAATTACCACGTGAGGTGGCAATTTAACTTCGAGATACCGCGGCCACCGAACACAAAGGTAACTGAAGGAACAGGGTGGGTTTTTAGTCAGGTCTGAAATATCTTTTCTGAAACTTAACTACCCTTCAATTTAAGTTTACAAAAAATTTATGCACAGTAAAATTGTCACATTTTTTTTAACGTGGTATTTGGCACTAGAAAGGAGAGGCCTATACCCAGGAGTGGGTGAAGTCTGACTATGGATGATGGTGATGGGACTTATAGATCTTTTCAAAAACTAAATTTGGCAGAGTAGGCGATGATGACTATAATAAGTCGACATCTTTTTAAAAGCCCAACCAAATATACAACGTGTAACGGAAACCCCATATCAATCCAAAACGGCTGAAGACAATTAAAATAAAAAGAAAACAAAAAAGAATTGATACGAAATTATCGGTTTCGTATGTTTTTTGAATATCAATCATAGCAAACGTGTCACAGCACTACGAGGGTCAATAACTTTCCACGTCACTTGCCTATAACATGATAATTCTCTTCAATCTTCTTAATTTGAAAAATTCAGTCTCTGCAGGTATCAATATATTAGTTAGCTAATTAGTTCCACACATGAAGACATAGGGTTACCAAACCCTTGTCATATCGTTTGTTATCATCCAAAAAAGCCGTGCACTTGGTATGTATATACCCTTTAAATTACACGTTGCAGACATATTTCTTCATCTATAACGAAAAACACATTTATTTATTCTTACGTCAGCAAAAAAACTGTTTTCATCGTAAATATATTCCCTTTCGAATACCAAATTATATATAGCTGAGATTGTAATATTAAGTCTTTTTAAAAGGTGTGCTAATTAAACAAACTTCTTTTTAATATCATCATTAACCTCTAAAAATCTATATTCCCTTTTAAATTACTAAGTCAGCCATAATTAACTAGCGTCTGAATAACTCTATCTTAGCTACTAGTTATCGTCTATGTAAGCCACTTTAAACAAAATTCAGCATGGTGGTTATTTTTTAACATCTAAATTTGTAACATGCATTCAAACAGTAAACTTCTAAAATATTAATATATGACATCAAAAAGAAACCTAACATAACCTAACGCTTATTTTATGTTTTTATCTATACTAATATTATAAAGCTGAAGAGTTTGTTTGTTTGTTTGTTTGTTTGTTTGTTTGCTTGAACGCGCTAATCTCAGGAACTACAGTTCTGATTTGAAAAATTCTTTCAGTGTTAGATAGCCCATTTATCGAGGAAGGCTATAGGCTATATATCATCACGCTAAGACCAATAGGAGCGGAGCACTAATGAAGAATGTTTCAAAATCGGGGGATTTTTTTTCCACGCGGACGAAGTCGCGGGCGGAAGCTAGTTATGTATAAAAGTGCGATGCATGAGATTTAGTTAGATAAGGTCTCCTTCGACTGATGTAGGAGCCAGTGAATTGAAAAAGAACCTAACCTTATGTTGATGCTGTAAGCCATAAAATAGTGACGAGATGTAAAACCCGTGGCTGTATTAGTAAATTAGGTGGCAATATTTAAATAAGAAGGACAAGTTAAGATAATTGTTGATCTTTACTTGTCGCTTTATGTAGAATATTTAGTTGGCGTTGTAAAAAAGACTAATTATAAGTTTATTAGGAGCTATCTCATTATCCCAATAAAGAAATCTGTGGCTGGACTTATAATTTCTCTTTTCAAAGCCCAACTAAATATAGACATTTTTCTTCATCTGTAACGTAAAAAACATTTATTTATTCTTACGTCAGCAAAAAACTGTTCCCATCGTAAATATATTCCCTTCCGAATACCAAATAATATATAGCTGATATCATCTTTGGTATAGTCTGCCCCCCGGCGTTCCTTTCATCCTTTGGGAAGAAGAATGTATATTTTATAAATATGTATAGGAAATATTTCCCTATCTTTGCGAGTGATACAAAATGTTATGTTGAGTTGGCTATTACGATTTCCTTTTTTGTACTGAGGAGTCAGACTTCTTTATTTTGCGTATTGCGATTAGTGTAATTTAGTGAAATGACTAAAAACTGAAATGAGGAGCTTAAGCTTTGGTTTCCTAGGATAGCGGTGCCGTCAAATAGCGGCCGTAATACAGCGGTGAATGACGTCACTAGAACGTTGTCTATGTAAACAAAATGGCGCGGTTTCCTAGAGAGCGGTAACTGACACCGTAACGTCAAAAAGCGGTGCCGCCATTTGCATGACGGCCGTCTTGTCGGTGTCAGATGGTTTCGTGAACGTTTCCAAAGAGAATGTAATACACTAGATAGCGATGAAGCAGACAGTGTATTAAAACGGCCGTGGAACTTTCCACATGTCGTCACCGTAAAGACGGCCGCCTTTTTGCGGCCGTAATATTACGGGCGCTATATGACGGCACCGCTTTCCTAGGAAAACATAGCTTTAGGGGTACATAATAACAACGTCACGGGTCGATCTTCAAGGTTAAGCAAAGCGTGTCAAGGTCGGTTCTTGGATGGGTGAACATCTTATCATATCAAGAATCCTCTGTACCTTATAAACAGAGGTCGGAATTAGGTAGAGTTATTTATGTACTTACATCAAAATGTTGATATTAATATGGATCTTCCCGGGATTTCTAATAGACAATCCCGTGTGACCAACAAATTATGTAAATATGGCAACGTCGCGCGTGCAGTACTTTAAATTGTGTAAAAGTAAATAGCTTTTTATTTAATAAATCACGGGATTTTTCTGCTCTTCAAAATTGGACGTAGTTATGCAAAAAGGATCCAATCCACACTTTTTTCCGAAATTTATATTGATATCGAATATAAATAATATTGATATCTTTAATAATATCACCCTGAAGATGCGTTTGGTATATATAACTCAATTTCGGAAAAAGTGTGGATTGGATCCTTTTTGCGTAACTACGTCCAATTAATCCCGGGATTTGAGGCACATCCACTTTATTCTTTCGTTGTATGAAATCAGTGTAAGTACATAAATAACTCTACCTAATTCCGACCTCTGCTTATAAAACACGTTACGCTGTTGGTTCCAGCTAAGTACTTTGACAGTCGTTATGGGTATTCAGAAGCTATAAAATCTGACACCAATCTTGCCAAACGGTAATGTCCAGACAGTCGCTCCATGTGAAATATACTCCATGTATGTTTAATTTCATTGTGCGCACAGCTAAGGAGTGGAATTCCCTGCCGGAGTCTGTGTTTTCTGATAGCCATAATTAATAATAGGTACTTCTAGGCAAGCGTGCTTCATCTTTGACCACATCGTCATTTATCATGAGGTGAGATCAACCATAAAAACAGAAAATCATTTCTTCTCAGCTGCTTTCGGTCAGGCTGAAAGCAGACCTTAAATTTTATTTAAATAATTTGTTCATCCATATACAACGTGTAACGGAAACCCCATATCTATCCAATAGGGCTGAGGACAATATCTGGTATAGAGCCTGTATGCACGATTTCAGCTCAAAATAAGTGACTCCAAGAATTGATACCAAATTATTGGTGTTATATCTTTCTTGAATACCAATCATAACAAACGTGTCACAGCACTACGAGGGTCAATAACTTTCCACGTCACTTGCCAATAACACGATAATTCTTTTCGTTCTTCTTAATTTGAAAAAATCGGTCTCTGGTATCAATGTATTGAATTTTTTTAATAAGTTCCACAGATGTAGACATCGCATTACAAAACCCTTGCCATATCGTTTGCTATCATCTAAAGAAGCCGTGCACTTAATATGTATATACCCAATAAATTACACGTTGTATATCATCTCTGTAATTATTCATATTTCTCAATTTTATTTTCTATTATTTACACTACGACCTCTGTCTGCTTTCTTCAAACCAAAAAAAATATATCCAGTTACAACGAACAACTTTCCACTAATTCATTTCACATTTTCTACTTGGCCTATTCCAAGTTCAGTTGCGCGTCAATAAAGAACTTGTCAAGTTGCGCCAAGTCTCGCCAAGTTGCGCCAAGTCTCACAAGCTGAGTATTTCTATGCAGTGCCCACAAGTTGACGTTTATTAATTAAGTCTACATTTAATCTGGCACTATTTAAACTTGACTTGGCAAGTTAGACGTTGATTTAAAGGCCAATAAATTTTAGTTGAAAAAAATGGAGGATGTTGAGAGTGTATTCATGGCGAAACGTGGCTTCGTAACTCTTTTGTCTGAGGAGGGTTTTATAAAGTTGTGGTACCGTAGTTAGTGGGGTAAGTACAGATAAGCTTTTTTCTCTTTATTTTATACGGCTGCTAAGTACTTTTTTTATGTCGCAAAATGTAAAAAATCTAGGCGAATAAAAATGTTTATTTTTTATTTTTGTTATGATGTTTTATTTCAGATGACTCCGCTCTACGCCTGATTATAAGCGACGAGATGAGGTCTACGATAGAAAGAGCGAGCATAGAAGATGCCTGTTCACTCTTGTTTTAAAGACTGACGTGTCATAATTGGTAGGAACACAGAAGCTGCAATAGCTAAACTACCCAAAAACTCATAATCGTTTCAAAAATGCACGAAACAATCTTACACTCGAACTGAAAACGACATGAAAAAGCAAACAATTTCAACGCTGTCAACACTACGCTAAATTACCTTGTATCATGCAATAGCAACACTGAACGGTTAGGAGAAAAAGTAAAAGAAAATTGCGACCCAATTGAATTGGTTACACAAACTGGTAAAGTTAGCACCAAATTGACCTTTCTTTATTTTGTGTCTAGAAGTTTCTTTTTTCGTGATACAAGGTCAGTAGCGATGCAGGGTTTGCTTAAGAATGAAGTTTGGAACGATTTTATTTGATATTTTTTCCCCTAATGTGTCAAATCCATCCAAACGTTTTTTTTAGAATAGAATAGAATATAAATTTTTTTGCTTAGATTGTAGGTACGGTCGGCCAAGAAAGTGGTGTACCAGTTTTGATTTAGTTTCCCGGTCATCGAAAATTACAACAAGGTTCGTTATAAAAAGATATTACTGAAAGAGACAACATTATCATGACGTAAACCTATGTATTTAGTATTCATACGTCATATGTCACATATAAGTACATGACATTTTAACCTTTAGTATAAATGAAAAGGACATTAGTTTCTACAAAGCAATTGAAATGTTTCCAAACAAAAGTAATAAAAACTATTTAGACAACCGAATTCCATTTGAAAAAGAAAACTGACAATTGACATTTTGTCAAATATATGCAAAAAATCGATATATTTTCCGTGTTATTTTTCAATCAACTGCATATAAAATCATCTCAATGCCTGCCAACTTGACCATTGCCGAAAGAGCACAAATAATTGCCCAATTTAATGAGGGAAGCAGTATCAGTGCGATATCCCGGAATTTGAATATATCGAGGCGTTCTGTCCGCTTTTGGATTCGTCGTGAAGGAGAGGAGGGAAGTTTGTTGGATCACAGAAGAAGTGGTCGCCGGCCTGCACTCTCCAATAACGATAGAGAATTCATGAGACGGGAATATGAAATCAATGGTTTTAAGCCCACAAAACATTTTGCGGAGATGTTCGATGTGAGTGCCCAAACAATAAGGAATCATCTACATTACATGGGGTTGCACCACAGGCATTACGCCAAGAAAATATATTTGACGGATGCTCACAGACTTGCTCGTCTGAACTTCGCCAGAGAGCACTTTGATTGGTCTAATACAGTGTTTTGTGATGAAAAAACGTTTAAATCCAGTCAGCATGGACGTCTTCACCTTTGGCGATATAATTCAACACGGTATAAAGATGATCATGTAATCCCAAATAGAGAATCAGGTCGAATTTCCGTAAATATTTGGGGCTGGATGAGTACGGATGGTGTAGGAGAATTGTGTTCTCTACCTCCTGGAGCGACGGCTGTAAATTATATCGACGTGCTTCAGAATGCAATGCTACCGACAGTCCGTAATGTTTACCCGGAGAACGAAGTGCCACAATTTGATTTTGTTCAAGATAATTGTTCAATTCATAATGCGAGGATCGTAAGAGCCTGGTTTCGTTCACACACTGACGTAAGGGTAATTCAGTGGCCCTCAAGATCGCCGGACCTCAACCCGATAGAAAATCTTTGGGGCCTTATGGTCCAACGATGGTCGCATCAAAATGAAAGAACCAAACAAGCTCTTATTAGTCACTGTAATTATATCTGGGAGGAAATGCGGGGAACCGATATTTGCTCACGGCTTGTTGGTTCAATGAGGTCTCGTCTTTTAGAGGTTATAGAGGCCAACGGCGGTTACACCCGTTTCTAATTTTTTAAAATTTTCAATATCTTCTAAATATTACTATATATGCTATGTTTTTGTTTGTTATAAGTATTTTAAAATTGATTGTAGAAATTTAATAAAAGGATAAATCTATTTTTAGCTTGTTTTTTATTGATATTGTAATTACAAGTTTACAGAAATTGTAGGTTTGTGGACTCGCCTTGTGCCTTTACAATTTTATGTAACTTGTTGATTACAATTCTGAATTTGTAGATACAATTTTGTCATCAAAATCTACAGCCCCCCGCCGTTGATTTTACGACGTCATTGGTTCCATCAAGTTCAAACTAAGAAAAGCTGTCACGTTACAAACAGTAATAGTCGTTATCAATAATCAGATAAAGACAGCAATAGAAGTTTTCAGATCAATCTGCAAGCGAAACTAATCTTTATCACCTATGAATCTGCAAGCGATATTCAACCTTAGGGTGGTACACCACTTTCTTGGCCGACTGTACTACACACATCAAAAGTGTCTAGGGATCAACATATATTTTTGCAATAACTTTTCTCCTGATTGATATTAATTAAAATTTTCTTTAAGGATTCATCAAATAAAGTGTTTTCGTTTGTCACAGTAACGATAAACCAAGTCACCTTTGCATTAATAAAGAAATTTGCCATTTTCCTAATAAAGGGATTTTTGACATTTGAACCACTAACATTAAAGTTCGAAAAAAAGACTGAAATAACAGTTTTCTTTAAAATTTTATTGGGTAACTTAAACAATTAATAATCCGTGTTTCTACCGCGAACACTAACAACACAAGAACATCGGTTTGGCATACTCAAAATGAGTTCATCCAAATCACGCTGTGGAATGGCCGCCCATGTTCGTTGCAACAACAAATAAGGTCTTCTTGCGACTGGATACCCTCCATATTCGGCAGAGCTCTTCTCTGTAGCATATCCCATGCATGCTCAATCGGGTTCAAGTCTGGCGACTGAGCAGGCCAGAGCAGGACATTGATGTTAGCTGCGGCGAGTCTGTCTTACAACTCTTGCGGTGTGCGGTCGTGCATTATCATGCATTAACTGAAATAAGGGACCGATTTGAACTTGTAGAGGAACGATGACGTCAGATACAATCGTCTCAGCATAAATTTGAGCGTTGAGGTTGCCTCTGATCCAAATCAACTCAGTTCTTCCGCCGATCCAAATACCCGCCCATACCATGATGGTTCCACCACTATAAGGATGGACTTCCTGGCAGGATTTTAATCGCTGTTGGCGTCCAGGGGTTCTCCAGTGTCGTATACGTCTTGTATCCGGTCTCATACCAAAACGAGACTCATCAGAAAAGCACACGAAACGCCATTGTTCTTCTGACCCAATTTCTGTGTTCAAGAGCCCATTGATATCGAATCCTACGATTATGCATTGCTATAGGTGGTACCCGTAGCGGTCTTTGGGAATGAAGGTTCACTTCATGCAAGCGGTTTCTGACTGTTTGGTCGCTAATTAAGTTCCCTGAAGAGTGATGAAGCCTCACGGCTAACATCATGGCGGTTATTGTTGGAGCTCTTCGAGTTAAGATTTGAATGTATCGGTCTTGTCTCCGTGTGGTGCAGCGATACCGTCCTCCATGGCGCTCAGCCACGGTACCAGTACTTCGGTAACGTGTCCAAAGTTGACTGATAACACTCTGACTTGTATTCAGAGCTAAAGCCACAGTACGTTGCCGGGAACCAGCTTCTATCATTCCCACGGCTCTGAGCATTTCTTCCCTGCTTAAATGACGTCGCCGCTCCATAATAACGTTGGTTTTAATCAGTAGTAGGGAAACAGTAGCACTAATAATGTCTTCAATGCGTTGTATGTTTTTATAGGGAAAATATTGACAGCTGATTTTCATCTTTTACTCGAATTTGATTAACAGTTCCTGTTTCAAATTATGAAATGCACCAAAAAGGATCCACATAAATTTATAAAATCATAAATTTATTACAAAGCCACATCTCAATCTCAAGAAATCCGCATAAAAATGCTTGATCCCTAGACACTTTTGATGTGTGTACATGATTGATCTTAATTACATAAATACAAGATCCTTGTACAATCTACCTTATATTAGGCATGTAAACATTTGGAGCAGTAACAAAAATAAATGCAATCATACCAAAATTCAATGTTCCAATTTCAAATTAAATATAGTTAAAAATAAGTGTTTCATATCAAATTGGATTTTCGTTGTCTGTACGATATCACTTTTAGCGATAAGACCGCACATTGTAACACCCTTTGTAGTTGTAAAGTCCTTATGTTATGGTGTACAAATAGTATATCTATGACTCTATTTCGATGTTTGAACTGTCATTGAATTGTTTCGTTTTTTTTTTATTTGTATACATGACAGACTGAGTGAGGATCGCAATGAGGAACAACGCTTCCTGAGGTCGGTCCATCTTTACATATGTAGATGCCTAGTAAAAAATAATGTTCATAATGTTGCTCTCTGTTCTATCAGTAAGACTGAGAGTTGTGAGAAAGAAAAGTTAAATTTTTCCAGTAAAATGTTTAAAAATAAAGTAATACATAACATAGTAGGGTTATGTAATATTATAGATGGGAGCGTAACTCTGTCTGTCTGTTACACTTTCCCGCTTAAGTCACTTTTAACCACCCATTTGGATGCAATTTTATTCAGAGATATAAAACTTTCACGCAAGTGAATCTACTACAAATAGTTGTAACAGGTCTGGGTGTATGTAAAAATGCAACCACAGTATAGGAGCAGTTCCTAGTTCGGAACTTTAAAAAAAAATAGCCAGGTTTAAAGCACCAAGGTATTCCATATGTTCAACAAAGACTAAACTATTTTAGCTGTACAACTAAAACATAATTTTTGTAATAGAAAATCTCCCAATAAATATTTTAAATAATCGCTCTAATTCACCTTAATCTAGTCCAAAAACCACACAGAATTCGCAGAAACAATTTAACACGGCCTGAATATCAACCTATCCTCCGACCACACACCACAACCAATTAAGATGTATACAGATAACGTAATAGGTTCTATTGTACCCACGATCGAGATATACTCACTATTATTAGGGTTCCTCAAACAATAGTGAAATACTTAATCCATAGGACAATAGTTATTATTGAGTTAGTTTTGCTTTAAATGGTATTAATTATTGCGTGCACTGGTGACATTTGCGGCGGCCATATTGGATTTGAGATGTCATCTTCGAAAGCAAAGATTGATATTATAATATTCTGCTAAGTATAGTTATATTATACACTTCGTTTCTGGGTCGGACAAAAAGTGGTTAATAGGTATTTGTGTTTTATATGGAAAATATCGCTAAAAGGGCAACATGCAAAAAAAGAAAACAGTTGTTTCGCAATAAATGAACGTCTAAAAATAACGACCAAATTCGGAGCTATCTAACAGGAATGGAAGTAATTGACTCGTTACTGATTTCCCTGTGAACAATTCATGGATCGGTGTTGCCTAGGTTATTTGTTTCAATATATTATATTTATTTCGGATGATTGCATATTTGTTTGTTACTAACATGTGAACTTATAACCTAGTGTTAGTACATAATAGTCTAGTCATAACTAAACTAGTGATCCGGCCCGGCTTCGCTCGGGTAATAAAGTTTATATTTGCTTATATATGAAATTTCTCGTCCGGTAATTTGACACACTCATATATCGGCGATAACTCATAAGATATTCATTTTATTGATATAGTGTAAAAATCAATTTTAATCTACAATAAATCCTCAACATATTTGACGTATTTAATTGGATAAGGAATAATACTGTACTGTTAAAAAAAGATTCGTAAATAACCCATCATTTTAATGTAATTTGTAAAAGAAAAAAATGGCTATTGTGGGTTATACTTGGGAGATAGACATATGCCATCGTGGACTTATTTGTAGATCTATAAAAGAGAAACAATCCCGCAATACATTGTATTTTTATAACTCAAAAAGTTATGGCAGCGTTTTCGATTAAAGCTCCCGATAGGCTTAATTCTTTCCAACATGTTGAAGTAATATCGTCGTAAGTATTTCATTCAATCTACACAAAACCTTAACTTATTATACACTAAAACCTTCCTCGGGAATCACTTTATCTATTAAAAAACCCGCATCAAAATCCGTTGCGGAGTTTTTAAGGTCTAAGCATACATAAGGACAGACAGACAGGGAAGCGTTTTTGTTTTATACTACTTAGTGATTAAATTATAAATCTAAGCTGCGTGGGACACGCCGAACACCCTGGGGTATGTTTACTTGACTGCATGCAGTCGTATCCATCGCTCCAAGATCGGAGAGTTTCCAGAGGATTTTATGGCTTCTAGTCTAACCAGGTACGGCTAGTACCAGTGTTATCTATACTTATAATAAATCTGTAGAGAGGTCAATACTGTACATGAAATATATTTACAAAATAACTATCAGGGGGTGATTAGGGATCGATACTGATGCCAAAAATACAATCAGTAAAATTTTTGTCTGTCTGTCTGTCTGTATAACCGTTATAGAAACAAAAACTACTTGACGGATTTTAACGAAACTTGGTACTTTTATTTTTCATACTCCTGAGCTGGTTATAGTATACTTTTCAACACGCTACAATCAATAGGAGCAGAGCAGTGAAGGGAAATGTTGGGAAAACGGGAGAAGTTACTCCATTTTTTAAGCTTCCGTCGCGTGTGCAACCTTAATGGTTAAAGCTACACAGAAATCATTCATGACGGAAATGTTCTCCTTAAAATTAGATAAAAATATCCTACGACAGCTAATGTTTATCTTTTATTTTTTTGTGGTTGACTCACAATAACACGTGTAACTCCCGATAGCTTAGCAGTTCGAAGCTTTCTGATTATTATTCTGCTCCGAAATTTAAAACCACCACAACTTTGCAATGGAACTCGGCTAAAAGTAACCCAGTTGCAACAAAATATAATCGAGGCTCAAATTTTAACAGGTTGCGGTGCAGGAGAAACCGTCTTTATTCCCAGAATTCCCATAATACCAAATAATATTCCATTCTAATATAAAAGAACGCAATTCCCAGTATCGGTGTGTTATGCAATGACAATTAATAAGGCTCAAGGGCAGACTTTTCGTGTTGCTGGAGTAGATCTCGGTGTCAGTTGTTTCTCGCATGGTCAGTTGTACGTCGCTCTTTCCCGGGTTAGCAGTTCTAGAAATCTTTACGTTCACGTGCCGGACGGGTCAACTTTCAACATAGTTTACCCGGAAGCTTTGCGCTGAAGTATTTTCGTTTCATAGGTACTTAAGCCTCATGTGAACGTGATCTAAACAATATTACCAATACATTAACTTAATAACACACAAGGAGTTACAAGCTGACGGAGTCGCGGGCACAGATAGTAACAATAATATTGTGCGGTTCGGTATTGCGATATTTTTCAACAGTATTATAGATTGCCATATTATATTTCCCTACTAAATTACGAAAGTTAATCTGTCTGTTACATCAAAATCACTGAACCGTGAAGAAGAACATAGGCTACTTTTTTTTTACGAAAAGCGACGGAAACGTGGTCGGAGGCGCGGGCAACAGCTATCTATGCTAATAATATAAGGCTGAAGAGTTTGTTTGTTTGTTTGAACGCGATAATCTCAGGAACTACTGGTTCGAATTGAAAAATTATTTTTTAATTAAATAGTCAATTTATAGAGAAAGGCTGGTATTTAATGTTCTGGCTTCTGACTACCTGCAACAGGTGAAAGGATATGTTTTTTTTTTGTAAAATGATTATAAGTGACACTTTTAGATAATATTTTTAGCGTTTAAAATTTAGCCGGTGTTTCTTAAACGACTACCCTGTGAAAAAACATCGGCGACGAGTTGCAAGTCTATCAGTTTTCTATCGGCTACATTTCGGGGAGCGTGCGATGAAAATGCACAGTCTAATTCCATCATCAGACTACAAGACAAACGGCGATGTGCCATCGTTACATGGTGGACATCCCGCCCATACGCAGAAAACATTTTGGGTATAGCTTCAACGTGCGTGCTGTACGTAGAATGCCACGCAAATGTAAGGAGCAGAATTCGCTGCTGGAGTCTCTGTTTCCTGATAGCTATATACCTGGGGGTCTTTAAGTCAAGAGAGAATAGGTTACTTCTAGGTAAGTGTGCTGCATCTTCGCTTAACATCTGGTGAGATGGTGGCCAAACGCGAGCCTTTCAACATTAAAAAAATTGGGGACGCTACATAAGTACTTAAACTGAATTTGAATTATATTTTTAGTATGAAACTCTTTATTGATCTTTATTATCTTTGTTTATGACTCTTTATTGTACATTTTTGTAATATCATCAGCTTATTTGGAGGACTTTAAAGAACCCTAACGCCCATAACACAAGTTTAATCTTAGGTTGGGGGTCAGTGTTTTATAACTCTATATAAACCTATAATTTGTAAGCCGAAATATTTGTTATTCCACGGAGAGATACTTAGTGCAAATTGTACCACTACAAAAATAAAATCAATTATTATTCTTCGAACTTGCAAAATAATAATCACACAAAATATCCTTACGCACAAAATCGTTGTACAATCTATAACTTTTCTTGCGCACACTGCAATATAGGGACTAATTAATAGATTATCTCTCTAACGCAGTAATCAAAGGTCCCTGGTAATTCTAAGGTACGGTGAGGTCTCATTACGGCCGTAAATTGGACACTATCCTCAGATTAGTTACGTGATCGAAATTAGTGATGGTCACTTTTTTGGACTTCAACCAGCAAAAAAGGTGACTGTCACTAATTTCGATGCGAATGTGTGGTGAACCAAAAAATTGGCATTCGTTTAGGTAGAATTTATACAACGTGTAATTTTAAGGGAGCCGTGCACTTGGTATGTATATACATATATATGTATATGTATATACATACCGAGTGCACGGCTTCTTTGGATGATAACAAACGATATAGCAAGGGTTTTGTAATCCTATGTCTACATGTGTGGAGCTTATTAGAAATTTCAATACATTGATACCAGAGACCGAATTTTTCAAATTAAGAAGAACGAAGAGAATTATCGTTTTATTGGCAAGGGACGTGGAAAGTGATGACCCCCATAGTGATGTGACACTTTGTTATTATTGGTATTCAAGAAACATATGAAACCAATAATTTGGGGTCAATTCTGTGAGTCACTTATTTTGAGCTGAAACTTTGCATAGAGAACAAAAATCAATTAAAAAAGAAAAGTAGTTTAGTCGCAAATGATTTTGATGAGAGCGATAAATCTAACCAAGACAAGAGATATCACACGCCGCGCTACATTGCCACTTTGTTACCTAGGTATTTAAGGTCAGTCACATTTATTTACAAAGGGTGGTTGCGTTTTACTCTGATTTGTAAGCTATTTAGTTAGTTTGAAAATACATTTTTTTTGGCTCTTTTTATTTTTAACTGTATCAAATTAACACTAAACACGTATAGTATACGTAGTGTAATTTAATGCCTTTCTGTCGTATCAACTCCGCATATATACCTAATATATTTTTGGTATGTATTATGATAAATATGTATGTAAGTTTATTCTAGTTATATATATTTATATACACTTGTAATAAAACTTTTACTTTGAATATATTATCTACTTAGCTTTTTTTATGCACCTGTCATGTTATGCATTAAGTCCGCCTTTGTACATTTTGTGCTGCATAAAGTTTTAATAATAAATAAATAAATGTGCAACCATCTTAACATATTGTTATGAGCTGGGTTTTGGGATAGAAATAATTTAACCAATTAAACCAAAATTAACACTTTACTTAAATAAACACCAAATAAACCTTTATCACAGTTATTCACAGTACAATACTTGTCACTCAACACTTAAATCGCACCGAAATTCACTTGTAAAGCTTCGATTATACGGTCTCGTATCTTTAAATAAGACTGCTCTCTGCGTTCCAATGCGATGTGGTTATACCCCGGTCTATGAGTTCCAGAACATTCTTGTAAAATCGACTCACCGCCTCCACTGCCAAGAATATTCCAGAAGCTACTCGTGATACTCAGTACTGCTACTCGCCGCTAGATGGAGTTAGTGTCTCGGCTCGATATATTCAGTACTGCTACTCGCCGCTAGATGGCGTTAGTGTCTCGAACATTCTAGATTTCTGTCGAAGTTTCTCGACGTACTTCACTAAGCGACTGGCGTAACAATATCAAAATATCTCCGTGTCTCAGAAAGTACGTTATGCCGTTGGGCCCAGCTGTTATTTGTACATCTTTGACAGTCAATACGTGTCATCAGAAGCCAGAAAATATGAGACTTGCTAAGGGGTATCGTGTTACTCAGTTACTGGATTGTGGAGGTCAGATAGGCAGACGGACCGTGTAAAACACTAGTACTCAGCTGCCTCCGGTTAGGCTGAAGCCGACTGCAATATAGTTAGGAAAAGACTGAGCAGATGATAAATTCGTTTATTTTTAACCCCCAACGCAAAAAGAGGGTTGTTATAAGTTTGACGTGTCTGTCTGTATGTCTGTCTGTCTGTCTGTGGCATCATAGCTCCCGAACGGTTGAAGCGATTTCAATTTAGTTTTTTTTTTTGTATTAAAGGTGCGTGTGCGAGTGTTCTTAGACATGTTTGATGAAAATCGGTTGAGCCGCTTAAAAGTTGTGGGGGGTGAAAGTGGGGATGAATAATTGAATGTTGTCAAATATACCCAAGTGGGGTATCAAATGAAAGAACACAACTAGTATATTACAAACAAGTATGTTTTAGCAGAATTGGTTCAGCCATTTACTAGATATGGGGAGTGAAAATGGGGATGAATAATCGAATGTTGTCAAATATACCCAAGTGACAAAAATTATGGTAGCTGACAAGTTTAAAAAGCATAAACAAAATTAAATTAAAAATTTAAAAAACCCCTACGCAAAAAATACTTAGAAGTAGATTAAACAATCTCTTTAAAAAAAAAAAAAAATAATAGTCGCGGCGGGGTATCGCCATTTAGAATCGATATTTAAAGTTTGTTACATACCGATACCCCGTCGCGACTATTATTATTTTTAATTTTTTTTTTTGTAGGTAGTTACTAATACAGAGGCGGGAAGCAAATTAGTTTTATAAGTTATGCCTATCCATACTAATATTATAAACCGGATAAGTTTGTATGACTGCGCTAATCTTTGAAAGTACTATGTGGATTTGGATGAAATTTGGTTTGAAAGTAGCATGAAGCTGGGGTAAGGTATTAGGCTTGAGTATTTTTTACCCGGCTAAAAAAGAAGGAGGTTATGTTTATATCGTCATAAAGTCCGCGGGAGCGAAGCGCCGTGCGACTGTTTGTGTAGCCATAAAACGTAACCTGTATCTATATTTATGAGTATACAACGTGTAATGGAAACCCCATATCCATCCAAAAGGACTGAAGACAACATCTGGTATGAAATCTCTATTCAAAGTTTCAGCTCAAAATAAGTGACTCACAGAATTGACCCCAATTTGTTGATTTCGTATGTTTCTTAAATACCAGTAATAACAAACGTGTCACATCACTATGAGGGTCATCACTTTCCACGTCACTTGCCAATAAAACGATAATTCTCTTCGTTCTTCTTAATTTGAACAATTCGGTCTCTGGTATCAATGTATTGAAATTTTTAATAAGTTCCACACATGTAGACATAGGATTAGAAAACCCTGGCCATATCGTTTGTTATCATCCATAGAAGCCGTGCACTCGGTATGTATATACCCTTTAAAGTACACGCTGTACAAGAGTGAACAGAATTGAAAGGCAGTTGTGTAATAATTGTTGGCTGAACTATTTAAATTAACAGGAATCTTCTTGGCTCGCTCGTTGCAACGTAGACCTCATGTAACACTTACCATCAGGCGTAATTGGGTCAAAAGCGGGCTCATTCGTAAAAAAATACATTTATTCTTGGAAAATAACACATATGTATGAGCCATTTGGTGGTATACAAAATTGCATGCGCTGTATAAACATTTTTGGAATAAACCAAAAATGTTCATTTACCATTGTATTTTACATGCAATTTTTTTATATTATTACACCATGCAATTTATATTTTTGCTTATTAAAACACAACACATTCTTGGACATTATTTTATTTTATTTAACGTCGTCCGTGTGTCATTGCAGCGGCCAACTGAAAACCAGCGCTGGGTGTCTTTCGCCCAGAAAAAGCTGAGTTGGTAATCCTTTCGGTGTGGACATGCTTAGCGCAATTTTTGTTGTTATTATTATGATTATTAAAACTTTTTTTGGCAGTGGTTGTATAATGTCAATGTTTTTCTATTTTTTCTATAAGGAGGAACATTGCTGTTCGTTGCAAAATAATATTTATTTTGAATTTCATAACAAAATGAATGAGATTCATGTATATTGAATCTGTCACTGAGTAAGATTGAGGTAAGTAGTCTGTTTATGTCGGATTTGTCAATGAGAAGATAATGGTAGATGTTTAAGGGGGAATTTTCCTACAGTCCCCTGTTATTATGGTCTGCCTAAAGATTAAAATTTTACGGTATGAATACAAAGTTAGTATCTAAACCCAATAGTTAATGTAGTGGGTTGGTTAGATTTCTTCTTTTATTTTTTAGCCATTCTAATTTTGGACTATAATTTTGACAGCTGTCAACGTTTAAACGTTTTCATGAACTTCCTACATAATTATAATGAGAGTTGTAGTATTTTTATTAAAATTCTCAAATCTATTCGTATAAGTACTTTCTTTTGCAATTTGCCACTATGAATTCAAGGTAACTATCTTTTTACCAAAATTAATAGCGTCATTGTATTATTTATATACATAATATGTGGGTACCTTATTCATAACGATGCCCACAAAGTCACCAATTTAACTCATATTAAAATCTTTGATTAAAGAATAAGTCCTTAATTAAAACTGTCGATAAGACCGAGACAGATCCGTGTGAATTCCATCAATTTAGCCCCAAAATAAACGTTGGTTCATTACTCTCTGGGCTCATTTATCTATGTCTGAAGGGGCTTTGTGGCCCAGAAATGGGACTTAAAAAATGTCTTTTTTTATGGCCTTTCGGGGTTTCGTAGTGAGAAATCGAAAAACAGAGTTTTCCTTCTATGATTTGTTTATTTTTGTGATGTAGGTTAGTGGATTGACATCGCATTTTTTTATCAGCGATCGTGCCTATTACGAAATGTTGCCACTGTTAGTGAGAGACGGAGCTCTACAAGGCTTTTGATTTTTCACTCCATTAGTATCAGAGAGGTTTTCAAATCAGTGATTAGTATAGAAGTTACAGGCGACACACACATTTTATCACTTTGGAAGCGAATATCTTTTAAACGATTGACTTTATGATTAAGTGGTTTTAGAAACCTCAATGTAATTTTTAAAGACCTGTCTATAAATACCACACACGCATAGGTTTCATGAAAAATATATATTTTCAGTTTCAGTTCCAAGTATAGGGAGCCCCCCTTAATTTTAATTATTTTTTTCGTAAATTCGGAAAGCGGTTCACAGAATATATGTACCTATCAAGTTTTACATGTATAGTCTTAATAGTTTCGGAATAAAATGATTGTGACGTACGGATGGACGGACAGACAGACAGACATGACGAAACTACATATAAGGGTTCCGTTTTTTGCCATTTGGCTACGGAACCCTAATAAAAAAACCTCACTTCGAAACAAGTGTCATATAAGTTTTTTAAGCTAACATGGTCACTAACAGTATCATTAGAACTTATGGGATATTTACCATGTGTACGTATTGTTTCGATTACAAAAAAACCAACGAAAAAGAGGGTAGACCGATTTGTCTGCTCATAAACGTCCACCCACAATTACTCCAGTTCATCCGTGATCATGGCGCTTGCAACAGTGCCGAAATATCGGAAACACATGGTATCCCGTTTTAAGTTCGAATGCTATAACTAGTGCCATGTTCATAGCAACTGAAACATTGACTCAATATCGACACCAATATAAGCAGCTCCACAAATTACTGTACCCTTAACAACTTCGGCCATTCCACTACATTTTCATCGGCAGTTCCGGGTTAAATTAAAATATTTTCGCGTTACGCCATCAGAGTACCAATATTGATGTGTCAGCGTTCAACGGGTTAACGGTACCCCGAGGATTTTTTATTAGAGGATTATATGGAGAAATTGCTTTGGTACTTTTTAATTTGGCCTCAATTTTTTAGGTCGTGTTTGTACATTGAAGATTGGTGTAAAATATAGGAGCTGTCAGGTAAAACGAGTAGGTGGGGCTGATGTTTGGTTAAATTGTTTTTCCTTTAAGGTAAATTACCTGATGGGATTTAAGTTAAACTATGAATGGGAATATAGTATATACATATAGCGGGCGTTGGATTAATATACCTAGTATGTTTTTAAGCTGAAATGGTTGATTGAAAGCGTCATGATCATGAATGAACTGAAGTTATTGTGGGTGGGTTGTTTATGAGCAGAAAAATCGATCTCCGACCCCGTTCTCTTGAGGAAGAGTCGAAACAAAAATACACATGATAAATAATGTGTGTCAATAGCATAATGGCTGAGGTAAATTTATTTATTTATTTTTCTCAACAAAGGAGAATGAACAAAAGTGGTCCAAATATCCACCACTAACGAGACCTATGTTGACTTATAGTCCACTAAATAGAGAGTAACTTTCAGTATGAGACAAAAAAAATAAGCTGTCAGTAAAAAGTTACGACTATATGAAAAATAATAATATTTTAACTTAGTTTTACTTGACTATTTATTTAAATCCATTTTAATTGTGCACAATCAGCTATTCTTTATGCGCCGCTAATGATGATTCATCGATAACACCGCGCAAGTTGGAGATAACACTATTTTTTTTTAACGGGGCCCAGTACCGACAACACCGTGTATTCGTCATTTGTCTGCTTGCTTTCTTTATATAATGTTGAATTCCTTGCGACTTTAGCTATCGTTTACTGGAGTCTTTTTGATTCTTTACTTGCGCCCTAGGCTATATTACTTCGGACTTTCTGTTTTTCCTGATGGATTTTTTGTGATAATGCAAGTAGTCGAGAAACCATTTCTAACTATTACTGTTCATGTTTATCTGGCATGCGAACTGTGGGTTGCTGTGCCCATGGGATGATAATTGTGTGGTACTTTGGATGGCTTCCAATATTATTGTTGATGTAGATATATATAGTTCATTTTTAATCATGTCAGTTATATGTCACACTGCAAGACACGAATAAAACTATTGTCTAGCATTCTTGCGTTTTCTTACTTCTGGGCCTTTGACCAAAGTCTATTTTAGCGAGAACCTAACATGGGACACCAAGCGGCATGACACGCCATGCATAGATTAGTTGAAAATTTCCAATGGATAGAATAATATTTACGACATCTTTCGCATAAAAAGGTAAAAAATATGACTTTTCACTCAGTCATAACTTTTTACAGACTGCATAGTTTTGGTTGCGGTCTGGTTATAATGACTCAGTATTTAGTAGAATATTTTATTACATAGGTCGCGTTAGTGGTGGACATTTGGACCAAGCTCCATACATTTTTGGTTATTCTCCTTTACATTTGTGTCGAATAGGGGTTTTGGACTTGTGATCGAGAGATTGCGGGTTCGAATTCCACTCATTACACTTTTGCCGTGAGCCCACTCCAGACACAAGAACATTTAGCTTAGTTATAGAAGTTAATAAGATTGTTAGTATTATGATTTCGACCCACGTTGCTGGTTCTCTTTTTGAACAAAAAACAAAATGAAAACCGTTTTGAGTTTGTATTGTGTTAGTAATGCATTAAGTATTTAATTCTAGTAGTTTCCCTCAGAAAAAGCCTTTGGAAAAAGGACAAGTTGTCCTAGATTGTGACCAATTTATTGTAATCTTATTTAGGAGTAACCTACGACTTGCGGTTCAAACTGTTAACCCCAAAAAAACTAGATTGAAAAATTCCACAATTTTCCCTGCATCGTTTCTCTATTTTTCTTTGGGGCCTAGGCAGAAATCCATCTTAATTTTCCCCTGCAAATACACGGTGATTTTTCACGTCAGCCGTATCAAACGGATAAGGCTGCCCAGAATTAGATTTGAACACAAAAGACTATATTAAGTGATGTTGGTTGTTCCCTACGTCTATTGTTAACGAAAATGTGTCCGACAAGAAAACGCTTTTTCGGGTTATACAATGTTTATTTTTTTATATTTTATTTAACAGTTAACACACGGTCAGTAATTTATATAGTGCTGGAGAGCTATGCAAATAATAAAGTGTCAGTAAAATAAAACCATGTGACAAAAAGTAATAAATAATGGTTGTCACTGTACCTACTGTTGTCATTTTAGAATGTTGGATGTATGTATGTGTGTTGATAAAACGTATCAGAGAGAGCGATACAAAAGTAATAGCTTTAAAAGAGAAACAATAAAATAAGCAAAGTATCGTTAAAATCGATATGTAGATACAAAATATTTTACAGAAATTGAAATTTGCTCGTCACCGCTTCCTAAATAAAGTCTCCGTCACGAGAAGCTCACATATTTAGGGGCTAACATCTTTGGGTCAGATATAAAAAATGTATTGTAATGATTTTTAAGTTAACATAGGGATAATAAAGGCTTTAGGTACGTGCAAGTAGCTTTTATCTGAAGTTTTATATAAACACATAGGTGTAGGTGTATGGGCTAGGAGATAGACTCTAATCAAATAAATAGGTTTGAACCGCTGAATCAACTTTCAACGACGAATACGCACTATACAGGGTTAATTGTAAAACACCGAAAACCTCTCAGGATTATGTTACTAACATCAACAACTTTTGTTCTATGACTTTTAAGAATTCGTCATATTTTAGTTCACCAGATTATCATACAAAAATAAAAATATTTAAATTGAACGCCCTAAATGTTACGAACTCTATGCGAAGCAAAAGAAAGCAATTTATTCTATCGCTTTCTTTTGCTTTGCATAGACGCTACATGCGTTTAGGGCGTGCAATTGCAATATTTTTATTTTTATATGAAAATGTAATTTAAATAAAGGGTATATACATACCAAGCGCACGACTTCTTTGGATGATAATAAACGATATGGCAAGGGTTTTCTAATCCTATGCGTACATGTGTGGAACTTATTAGAAATTTCAATACATTGATACCAGAGACCGAATTTTTCAAATTAAGAAGAACGAAGAGAATTATCATTTTATTGGCAAGTGACGTGGAAAGTGATGACCCTCATAGTGATGTGACACGTTTATTATAATTGGTATTCAAGAAACATACTAAATCAACAATTTGGGGTCAATTCTGTGAGTCACTTATTTTGAGCTGAAACTTTGCATAGAGACTCTATACCTACCAGATGTTGTCTTCGGTCCTTTTGGATAGATATGGGGTTTCCGTTACACGTTGTATATGCACTGAATATTTCAGACACGAGCGTAAACTAATCAATCCACTGTACTGATATTATCAAGATAATAACATTTCAAACATGAACAAATCTTACTCTTACATACTACAAAATGGCAGCCCAAATGTTTACGTTCCAGGAATCAGTCGCGTTCTAGTACCACATTTTTTTTTTTTTTTTTTTTTTGTTAGGTAGGGCCACTTGTAGATCAGCACACTAAGGCTGTGAGTCTACTTAGTACCACAAAACATTACAGCGCTTTATATTACTAAAATACAACCCGACCAATTGAAGTTTTGAGTTTTTTGAATTTGGTAGTATTTGATGTTGTTTGAATGAGGGTTTTCTGTAATAACGTCCACCAGGCGGCAGCACTGAGGCATGGCAGGCACCAGTCAAATGCTTAAGTTTTTTGACATCTGCCAAATTGACGTCAATGTCAAGTATACATCAAAGATTCGTTTCCAAAGAAGAAGACATCTCGCCTCAGTAGCGCCAACTGGTGGTTTAAATTTTCCAGAAACCCCTCACTATCACCGCATAACTTAGTAAAGGTTCTTTATTTAATTTTACTGATTCTCGTGACGCGGACTATAGTGTGTTAGCCGGGTCGAAAGAGTGACGCAACGAACTAACCAACAACCCTCTGTAAACGAGTACATTCATTACCATCCGCTTAGCCTTTTCTCAACTAATTTGGGGTCAGTTTTCAGTCTAACCGTATGCAGCTGAGTACTGGTGTTTTACATGGAGCTACAACCCAGTAGCTGGGTAATACGATACCTCAAGAGGCAAGACAGAAGTCAGATTTTTTGGCTTCTGCCCATAATCACTGTATTCGTGTAAATATGGACATTAAATTCCTATTAGGACTTCATAATGTTCATGGATATTTCTGGTTTCACGTTGCAGCTAGCATAGGAACGTAAGAGCATTTCCTAAACATTAAGATAACATAATATCTAAACATTTTATTACAGATATTTTATATTATTATAGATAGATGGATAGAATAATGATTTATTGTACACCAAAATTTAAACATATCTATTTAACAATATTGGTTATTTTATCGTTACAATGGCAGTCATATCGCTGAAAGAAATATTTTCCAGGCAACCTTTGGAAAAACTTTAAAACCTTGAATTAAATTAGGGAGGGCTAAATTAGTGTACTTTTAATTAGTGTATTTATTTAAACTTTATGTACAATAGTGGTACAGGGGCGGACTTAAAGAAACAAAACGTTTTTAAAATGTCTACATTTTGGTTAAAAGTACTACTATGCAGTACGTGTTTTATTTATGCATATTAAATACGAGTATTTCTCGAGAAACTAATATTCTAGACTTTTGAAAGACATACGAAAAGTCGAAAGAAGACCCGAGACCTATTGCTGCAATCACGCTTGTAACCCCTAACCACCAACGAGGCAGTCTTACAGGACTGGAAGTAATTACTCGTATCTTAAATATCGTTCCTTATAAACCTACGGTAACTTTCTTATGTCAAGTATAAATAAATATAACTGTGTAAAGACTTAACTCCATCCAATGCTAATTATTTTTTATTCAAAATAGGTTCGCGTGGAATTACACTCCTTAGCCGTACGCACAATGAAGGTATTCCCTAAACGTTTTGTGCGTATGGGTGGGATATCCACCATGTAACGATGGCGCTTCGCCGTTTGTCTCGTAGTTCGATGATGGAACGGGCTTGGCGGAATAACTAAATTGGGTTAACTCCCCAATTAATGCAGTTCTCTATACATACTGCCAAAGACAGCGAACGGGAGAGTAGTGACGCTATTTCTGGGTTAGTAGATGCAATTTGCAGATCCTTGCCACCTATTTGCATATTCATCTGAGGAGCGTAGTCGGAGTTGCATATAGTGCATATAGGTACGTACTACGCGAATTGAAGGGTTAATATACGTGTTATTGGTATGACAATGTTTTCGTATATAAACGAGGGTAGTACTTTATGTATGTTTTTGAACTCTTAATGTTATGTTTTATTTTAATGTAATGGTGTTATGGTAAATATGCCTTAGGTCTACTACTTGTTTGCACTAGGCTGCCTCATGACGATTTCGACCTCGGCGCCCAATTATTATTTTTGTAGACTCCGTTTGACCACCATCTCTCCTGATGGTAAGTACTGATGTGGTCGAAGATGGAGCACGCTTACCAAGAAGTAACCTATTCACTAGACCCCCAGGCTATAACTATCGGGAAACACAGACTTCGCCAATACAGATAGATTCCAGCGAAAATTAGCCTTGGAGAAATTCGCAAAAGGTATTAAAATGTGCGCAGGAACAGGTACACTCTGTGTAACTTACTCAGAAGTTACAGGCATGACAAGTTGTAGGCTCGAACCCAGGCAGGTATATTGCTTTCATTGCCACTACTCGAAAAAATGCGACGAAACTGGCAGAATCATAAGTCCGAATACATGTAATATCTACAAGTCCGCACTAAGCTCGCGTGATGGATTATGGATTACGGCCCATGGAAACAATATCAATGTAAGCAAGTTTTTTTATATAATATAGAACTACGTAAGTGGTGGAGACAAATAAATATTATTTTATTACATACTAGCTTTTGCCAGCGACTTCGTTCGCGTGGGAGGGTGTTCCCATGTAAATCCCGACTCCTTAAGAATTCCGAGTTAAAAATAACCCATGTCCATCTTCTGGTTCTAAGCTACCTCTCTACTAATTTTCAGCCAAATCGGTTCAGCCGTTCTTGAGTTATAAATAGTGTAACTAACACGACTTTCTTTTATATATATAGATTATTAGCAGTTGCTTGCGACTTCGTTCGCGTGGCAACTTCGCAAAATTCCGTCTTAGCGAGCATCTGCGTACTAAAAGGAACTCCCATGCAAAATTTGAGAGCCCTACTACTTGTAGTTTCTGGGATTTCGTGATTAATCAGTGAGTAGTATGTCGCTTTTATATTATATGGATTATAGGGAGGATGCCTGTGTCCCAACAGTGAGAACGTTAAAGGCTGATTAGTATATATTAATATATTATATTTATATATGTTGGTCTAGTGGTCAGTGGCCCTGACTGCTATGCTCAAGGTCGTGGGTTCGATTCCCACCCAGGATAAATGTTTGTGTGATGAGCACGATCATTTGTTCTTTGTCTGGGTGTAATTTATCTATAATATGTATGTATCTAGAAATGTATGTTTATCAGTTGTCTAGTACTCATAGCACAAGCTCTGCTTAGTTTGGGACTAGATGGCGTTGTGTGAAAGTTGTGGAATATTATTATTATTATATTATTATTATATATGGTATGTATTTTATATTATTATGTTTAATTAGTATTATGTATGATGTTGTACACTGACAGCCCTAAATCTATCTCCTTTAATTTCTGTCCATCCAAAGGTTGTCTGTAAAGCTTTGGTTTCCTAGGAAAGCGGTGCCGTCATATAGCGGCCGTAATATTACGGACGCAAAAAGGCATTAACATTTTTAGTGATTTTTTTAATATTAAAAAAATAAAAACATTTTGTTTTCGAATGGTAATAATTTTTTTAGCATGTATGGATGCTATACTATTGCGGGTTAACGGGAACGCCCTCTGTTAGTTAACATACTGTATATATACATACGTAAACCCCAATTTATATTTTCTCTCAAACATCTTCTAATAACATTTAAAACCTCAGCTTCCTTGCAAACAGATTTGGGGCAAAAAGTTTTCCCTATTCCACGTCAGTTTTATCCGAGTGATACCGGAAGCATCAGGATTGCGTTATCTGGATACACATCCGGGAACCGGGGAGGTAGCATCTTTGTTTTTATGTTTAATATCATGGTTAACGGTAAACGAAGAATTTTAGAGGAAGTTTTACGACTGTTGAACTTTTTAGATTAATGAAATTATTGTATCATGCTATTTTGTTGTAATTTTTTGTTTTTTAATCATAATTTAATTGTAATTTTTTGTTTTATATTTATTTTTAATTAATAAAGTATTCTAATATTATTTTTTAATTACCAACATAGATGTAAATATATATCATGGTTAACGGTAAACGAAGAATTTTAGAGGAAGTTTTACGACTGTTGAACTTTTTAGATTAATGAAATTATTGTATCATGCTATTTTGTTGTAATTTTTTGTTTTTTAATCATAATTTAATTGTAATTTTTTGTTTTATATTTATTTTTAATTAATAAAGTATTCTAATATTATTTTTTAATTACCAACATAGATGTAAATATATATACCAATGTATGAATGTACATAACATCTATTTTTTTTATAGTTGATAGGCTTGCGTTTGACCATAATCTCACCTGATGTTAAGCGATGATGTGGTCGAAGATGAAGCACGCTTGCCTAGAAGTAACCTATTCACTATTGACTTAAAGACTCCCAGGATATAACTATCAGGAAACACAGATACCGGCAGAGAACTCCACTCCTTAGCTGTACGCACAAGGAAACTATTCCCAAAACGTTTTATGCGTCTGGGTGGGATGACCACCATGTAACGATGGCGCGACGCCGTTTGTATTGTAGTCCGATGATGGAAATTAAATGTCTAAATAAATAGTTTTTCCAATTATTTTGGGGTCGACTATCAGTTTAAATGGTTGCAGTAGTTGTATCTGATCTGCATAGCACCGTAGCTCCTTGGAAAGACCAGTTTTCCCAGACCCAGATTATCTGACTACCAGTAATGAATGTCAAAGATGTACAAACGACAGCCAGAACCTATAGCTAAACCTGCTTTCGAGGAAACTAGATATGTTTGGATGCTCACCCATCCACAAACAAACCTTGGAAAATATTGCTTGAAGATTGATCCGTGCGGCACTCACAATCAATTCAGTATTCACTCACTTTGTATCGCTCGTAATAACTGTAAGGGTGTTACCACACCAATCGATCGATCGTCGATCGCTGCCATCGATCGACATCGGTCAACGTCGATCGATTGGTGTGGTAGCTTTAATTGATCGACGGATACCGGTCGACTAACCAATCGATCGATAGCCGGTCGGTCGATGGCATCGGTCGACGTTGATCGATTAACCCCGGCTATATTCCATTGTAGTTGGCCAGTACGATGTTGCTATTACGGCGACGCAAACGCAGAATACTCTGGATGCGATCATTTTTTAAAGTCAAATATCGCTTATTTTATGCAAATTACATTTTAAACAGATGATTTTTGGATGCTTTTCGTCGATTAATCCATTCTACCATCGATCGACAATCGATAGATTGGTCTGATAGAAACTATCGATTGACGTCGACTAATTCATTTTACCATCGATCGATGGCATCGATCGATGATCTATCGATTGGTGTGGTAACACCCTAACACTGTCTCCCAAAACACAAGGTCTAGCTTAGTTTGGGAATCAGCATCAGTAGTTTTGTATTAATATATTTAAATGAGACAATTCACTATACCAAGACTGAATGTATTTACATGTGCCAATAAACAATTTTTTATTTTTTTATTATTAACAGCCGCGCGTTGCATCTTGCATCATAGCTCCGACGTAATGAAAAGTTTATGCGTTTTCCACCAACAAATCCAATTATACTGTTGAAAGATTCTACTCTAGTGCTGTCACTGTTGTGCATAAAACTTCGAGCCTTAGCTGCCACAGTGTTAACAACAAATTTAATTCTATGCCATATAGCACACGTCTTCAAAATTAAAGTTAAGTTTCACTATTGTTTTGGCTAGTAGTATAGGGTTGGCAGTTTTCGTGTTGTTACTATAAACAAAAAATAAACTTGATTTACAATGTTATTTATACACTTAAATAAAAATCGTAAGCTAATATGAATTCAATTTATTTATAAATTACTTGCAAACTGCTTCTTGTTGCCCCTGCTTTAAGGTTCAGATTCGTTTTATTTCAAGCCTTATACGTATTTTCTGATCGATTGAACCGAGCTAATTTATTGAACATAATAAATTAACATTATTCTATTTTCTGACTTTTATCAACAAATTAATATTAAATTTAATAAATACATAAGAGAATAAAAAAGTAGTCTGTATAATTTTCACAAAAATTTTGTTTGTAAATTATATTTTTATATTTTTTTCTTTAATATTTAAGTAAGTGTGTTGAAAAACATCGTTACAATAATATGATAATTTCTCAGCAGCTACATTTCTTTTCACTCTGACTGATATTTATATATTTATCCTTTTTTAATAAATAAAATCACGGAATTTAATTTTATCCTATTAAACAAATTATATTTTGATCAATAGTAACAACTTTGTTTGCTCTTACATTAAAATGTACTATTACTATCAACAAACATAATTACCACTATACTACCTAAAAACATTCCACGACCAAGAATATCACTCATAAATCCCCGAAGAAAGATCTGAGAAATAACCAAAAATATAAGAACGTAAGTAAGCACTCGGTAATGTTATTTTTCCATCGGCAGCTTCTTCAAACAATATTTCCAATAGGCCCCAAGATAATCCACTTATCAATAAAGGTTCCATTCAATTACGTACATCAATAAGAGAGCCTATAAATTATAAACCTTTGCAAATATTTGCATTTATTTAATCAGGTTCTGCGCGCAATTAGACGAGACACCTGCGCACTTTTAGGTGGTGTACGCACTGAGCAACTTAGTGCTATCGATTGTGGTCAGTGATTGTTGCTTGTTTTTTTTTGTCTCTGTTTCTGTGTGTTTTTATATAATGCATAATTGAAACTACTATCAAAACGCTATTGATAGTGATAGTACGTTTGTTTTTAAAGATTAAAGAATCCATTCATATTCGTTACTGAAGAGTTTGATACTATTTGAATCCTTGAAAAGGATTGGCTTATTTGAGTAATGTCCTTTTCATACAGATACGATTTTTTATGTATCGGAAAATTCTTAAAAATGTGCATAGAACTTTTTACTTTTTAAGTGCGTACGGCTAAGGAGTGGAACTCCCTGCGGGAGTCTGTGTTTCCTGTTAGCTATAACCTAGGAGTATTTAAGACAAGAGTGAATAAGTTACTTCTAAGTAAGCGTATTAAATATTCGTCCACATCATCGCATACCACCAGAGTGGTGAAACGCGAGCCTATTATTAATAATAAAAAAATAACTTTAACAACGTTAAGATTTAACGAATTACAAGAAAGAAGAACATATCATGTACAAAACACAGCTCGTCATTATCGGCTAGTATTATCTCATTCCGAAGCAAAACTTCCAATTTTTTTCTCTTATCTCTATCAGCTAGTTCTCATCAATTCTCTACGGAGTCATTTACCAAAGTCGTCTCACTGGACCAACGAGAAAACTTTAGTTTTTCTAATGCGTAAACTAAAGCAAAACGTTTAGTCGTTTGTTTGTGGACGCCCTTACAAGGATTCATTAGAGACGTGTAAATAAAGTTATCTTAATTTGTAGCAAGGAGGGGCTTTCGTATTTTATTACTACAATGTTTATGTGCTGTAATAATAAATTGGCGGAGAAGATTCGTCGTTGTTTCAGTTGTACTACCAATAACACCTATGTATACAACGTGTAACGGAAGGGGTATATACATACCAAGGGCACGGCTTCTTTGGATGATATCAAACGATATTGGAAGGGTTTCAACTCAAAATAAAATACTCTAAAAATTGATACAAAATTTTCGGTTTCGTAAGTTTCTTAAATTGAAATCATAACAATCGTGTCACCGCACTACGTAGGTCAATAACTTTCCACGTTACTTGCAAATATCACGATAAATCTCTTCCGTAATTCTGTGCACCTAGTACTGTAGTAGCCTAGCGTAAAGGCGATGTTCTTTTGTCGGCGCGAGAAAGGAGATAGGATTAAAAAACCTTTCCAATATCATTTGATATCACCCAAATAAGCCGTGCCCTTGGTGTGTATATACCCTTTCCGTTACACGTTGTATAGCAGCAGTGCCGAGCTCCTGATTATGTCCCAACTTCTAAAGTGTCAAAAATGTTCTTTGATAGCTACGTGAGTGTATCATTAAATCTATGTCACTGGTTTTTTAAATTGTATTAAAACTCATGATAAAGTTAGAGAGGTTAGCACTTACAGGAATAGGCCTGGTTAAGAGCAGTGGTGGCTTGTTGTGAGGTCGAACCCAGTCTTAATACGGTAAAGGATAACATCGTGAAGAAACTGGTACTTATGTCCTTTTTTTTTCTGGGTGGGAAAATCATTGAATAACTTCTCCCGCTCTGGGTTAAGCGGAAGGGAGTGTCAGACTTCTACTGACTAAAAACCCACCCTGTCCCTTCAGTTGCCCGTAAGTTTCGGGGCCGCGGTATCTTGTTAGTAAATTTCCGCAAGCCAAGCCAAGGGCAATGGCCTTATGAGGCCCCATCACTAGTGCTGACAGCTCCTTGAGGCGCGCGTGGAACACGACGCGCCGCCAACCCGGTTGCTTACCGGACGGTGACCTACCCTGCTCACCGTACGTAAGCCCGTGTCTACGGTGGCCGGAGATCGGCCCGCGATCCCCGACGCCCAGGGCATCTACCGCGGCGACTGGGGCGTGAAGAAGAGAGTTGCTTCTCCCTCGCGCGTTCGGCCTCCTCCTTCGCTAGCATGACTGCTTCGCAGAAGGAGGCGACTACATCCTATTCCCTCTCGCTCCGCACCATGGTCTGAACCAAGGCCGGGAAACCAGAAATTTGAAGACATGTGACATCTACTAAGCCACACAGGGATCTCGTGGTGGGAAAGGGTCCATTCCCTCTCAGGGTAGGAGACCAGTGTCTCAGCAGTGGGAAAGTAACAAGCTCAAATAAAAAGTAATAAGTCCAAGTAGATGCCACACCCACATAGTTATACAAGCCCATAAACTTCAAATTTAATAAACAATAACAAAATAAAAATGCCAATAAATTATAAACGATGTCAAAAATCAGTATTTTATTAGCAATTTGAAATATAAAATAAAAATCTTAATCCGTGACTGTATGCGCTAGTGTTTTTAATTATCTTACAAAATTATTGATCAGCTGATCGATTCCTTGCTGCCCAAAGAATAACATTGCCATACAACGTGGCAATGCTGCCAGTCCTCTGGGCACGTTTCCGAACGCTAGGGATGTGGAGGAGTACTTTGACGCCTAAGTGTATTTTTTATGTATATAGGTTTAGCAGCGTTTTTAAAATTATGATGGAAATAAAAAATAAAAGTCTTACAAAATATAATAGACCCGAATCCTGACTAAGTTAACAATTCTCGTTCTTGTGACGTGGGATTCTGTTTCTAGAAAATGTTACCCTGTGTTTTCAAAGTTGGGTATCGCGTATAAAACTTGTTTATCCCTTGAATGCGTATCGAAACCCCTCTCATAGCTCAATCACATTGCTAATTAGGTTCAAGGTTGATTGGGAAAATTTGACAGTTTCGGGTAGCTTCATGTGCTGGCGTCTGTACTTGCATCAAACTGTTGCTATTAATAAGGATCTTCCCGGGATTTCTAATAGACAATCCCGTGTGACCAACAATATTATGTAAATTTGGCAACGTCGCGCGTGCAGTGGTTTAAATTGTGTAAAAGTAAATAACTTAATTTAATAAATCAGGGGATTTTTCAACTCTTCAAAATTAATCCCGGATTTGTGGCATATCTACTTTTTTCTTTCGTTGTATGAAATCAGTGTAAATACATAAATAACTCTACCTAATTCCGACCTCTGGTAATTATACGGCCCATTCTCTATTATAGAGAGGATGCCACGGGGCTTCGCTTCCGTGGATTCTATCACGGTAAAAACATAACTCTCCTTTTTTGAAGTCGCGTAAAAAATAGCATATAACCTTCCTCAAGCTTCAAGCTACTTCCATACCAAATTGCATCCAAATCCACCCAGTATTTTTGAAGATTAGCGCGTTCAAGCAAACAAACAAACAAACTTTTCCGCTTTATAATATTAGTATTGATGAATAAATGTACAATTTTAAGCATTACAAATATTGGTATAGTATGAAGTGGTATAATAATTATATAGTCTACACGGTCCCCTATAAAACTGAAACGTATAAATAATAAATATAGATTAAAAAAAAGTAGGAAACCATAGAGCCCAGTTCGAGTCATGCACAACTAGTGCATGACTCCGACGTGATTTAACTGCCTATGAGTAAAAAAATTGAAATATATTTGAATTTAGTATTTGGACATGCTTCTCGTTCGTCCCTTCTATTTTCTTCTTCAGGGTGAAAATCTCAAAATTACTCTCTCTCTCTGTTTTGGGGCTGGAATATCTCATCCAAACATTCCTTCAACCCCGGGTCCGCCCCCGCCCTTAGCCATTAATTTCCTATTGCCACTAGTATTATAATCAGGATTGGTTTACGTGTAATAGGTTATCGTTACAAAATGGAGTGCGAATATGGCTTATCTTGTGAGTTATAGTCGCATTATTTTAGCGAAATTTCGTGCGGGTGAGAGCGTATTAATGGGATGGTTGTTTTGTTGCTTATTTCAGTATTTATGTGAAAGGATATTACTAACTAGAAATACGAGATTTGGGGTTAGAGTCGTGGCAGGTAATTAACATGAAATGATAAATTTGATATTTATTTTGGAAATTGGTTAATAACACTTATTTATTAATTGTTTATTTCGGTATCACTCATATAGTTTTTAGTAACAAACAACAGCTATGTTAGTCGATATAATAAATTACGTCAAACAACATAAGAAATAAGACCAGGAACTACTATCCTCTGAGAACACCTTTAGAAAATGAGACTGAAAAACATTTATTCAAACGAAGACACACCTAACAATATACAAAACAAAATTACAAACATTATAAAAAAAGGATAAAAATAATCGTTGAGCATGTCCACACCGAAAGGAACACCAACTCAGCATTTGTGAGTAAATTAAATAAATGTTAAAGAGTGTGTGTGTTAGTAATAAATGCATTGCACACAGGTGTCCCATCAAGTAGCCCTCGGTCTCACTTACAATCACATTCAGGAGACTGTTGGCGCTGTTACGCATACGACTCAGCAATGATGCAGACCTTCTTCGCATTATTCATCAGTGCGTGCTTCTGTGAACATCTCTGAAGCTCTACAAAATATAAGCTTTTATACGTTTTTTTTTTTAAAGTGTTGTTGCCGTTGTTGCCCTGAGAAGAAACACCGAAACAAGCTCTGAAGTCAACGTCTCTTGAAGTTTATACAGCTGCGAACTAGTAGGTTTTAACGGGGCAACTATCTCTTTGTTATTATAATATGAAATAATGATTTTTTATGGTGATGCAGGAAAAGCTGCTAACCATTTGTTTATAGTTAGACAGAATTAATGATTATTAAACTTCTTCATAAAAAAAAAGATTTAAATAATGCATTTGCATTATTTAAATCTTTTTTTTTTATTCAGAAGAGGCTCGCGTTGATCACCATCTCACCTGATGGTAACTGATGATGTGGTCGACGATGGAGCACACTTACCTAGAAGTAACCTATTCACTCTTGACTTAAAGACTCCCAGGTTACAGCGATCAGGAAACACAGACTTCCGCAGGGAATTCCCCTCCTTAGCCGTACGCACAATGAAAGTATTCCCAAAACGTTTTGTGCGTATGGGTGGATTATACTAACATTACGAAGAGGTAAAATTTGTTTGTAATTAGGGTGTAATCTCCACAACTAATTGTTGATTATTGTACATTTACGTTGGGAACACTATTTTGCATCTATGGAAAAATCCTCTTTGCAAAAATATGAAGTGTGTTAAAGATAAGTTAAAAAGCAATGTAGGTAACTAAATAAAACCAGAATGAACAGATTCAAAGAAGAGTTTATTTTCATTAATTCCATTAATAATAATGATCCAATTCTATATTTTTTTCATTACTAATTACTGTTACTGTCTCTGTTAAGGTCTCTCCCCATGATTTCCAGGTGGTTTTATCCAGGGCTAAAGTAAACCACTGGTCGTTGGTTTAATCCAACTCGTCCCGTTATCTTATACAGGGTTTGTAGCAACGCCTTCTGGCTGTATCAGGGTTCCAGAAAGTGGCAGTTTTGGCCCATCATTGGTAGTAAGGCGTATTATTGGTGAGTGATAAATAAAAATAATAAAAATAGGACGCAAACAAAGTCGCGGGCAAAATGCTAGTTACGAATTAAATTGATGATCATTAGTGGTCATTGATGGCTGCTCGTCTGGCCAATTGGCAATTAATGCTGGAGTCCCTCAGGGGTCTGTTCTCTCAGCAACTTTATTCTTGCTGCACATTAATGACCTGCTAATGCCCGGTACCTTTGGGTATGCAGACGACAGCACAGTTTCTGAGAGATATGTGTCCAGCGCGCGAGCTAGTGGGTCACAGATCCAGTCTCCCCGTGAGGACATGGTTGGGCGCTTAAACTTGTCCTTGAAGGCTGTCTCCGAATGGGGCAATGCCAACTTGGTCAGGTTTAATGCAGCTAAGACCCAGGCGTGTCTCTTCTCCGCAAAAAGGAGCGAATTCGAACCGGCTCCTACTTTCCGAGGTGTAACCGTGCCGGTAACCGATCATATTGAGCTTCTTGGGGTGACTTTAACTTCCACACTCAATTTTGGCCCGCTTATCAAGGCTCAGTTAGCATCAAAAAAGTTGACGATACTTCACACCGGAACAGCTGCTCAATTTGTATCAAGCCCAGGTTCGGTCGTGTATGGAATACTGCTTTCATCTTTGGGATGATTCTGTGAAATACCAACTGGACGCACTTGAGTCTATCGAGGAGCGGGCCAAGAGACTCATTGGCAACGATGCACTGGTCGAACCAGAGCCTTGAACATCGACGACGAGTCGCAAGTCTATCGGTTTTCTATCGGTTACATTTCGGGGAGTGTGCGATGGAATTACATAATCTAATTCCGCCAAGCCCGTTTCATCATCGGACTACGAGACAAACGGCGAAACGCCATCGTTACATGGTGGACATCCCACCCATACGCACAAAACGTTTTGGGAATACCTTCATTGTGCGTACGGCTAAGGAATGGAATTCCCTGCCGGAGTCTGTGTTTCCCGATAGCTATAACCTAGGAGTCTTTAAGTCAAGAGTGAATAGGTTACTTTTAGGTAAGCGTGCTCCATCTTCGACCACATCATCACTTACCATCAGGTGAGATAGTGATGAAACGCGAACCTATTTTCAATTAAAAAAAATCTTTCCCTCCATTAAACTCTTAACTTCACATCCATAGTTCATCCTTAAAAGGTCCCTTTCAGCAATAAAAAAAGCCCTATGGAAGGTTTATGAATGGTTATTTTTTCAAAAAATAGAGTTTTTTTTTACCCCAAAAAATACCCTTGCCATTTCATCTAATTTTCTCAAACAGCAGTCTCGCCATTACCTGCAGCATTATTCGCGACTCCTCGTAGTGTAAGTCTTCGCATCCCCCATTAAAACCTTATTGCCACAGCATAAAAAAGAAGCACCAGTCTCCTTACCTACCCTACGAACACGTCATGTTGTTTCATTACTTACCTCTCGAATCATATTACGTCGTCGACCATAAATTTTGCCGAGACCCGTAACGTAGAAGAGGGCGTAAATTTTAAAAAGGTACCCTGTTTTTCTGATGTTGTTTTTTGGTGACGGCGCACATACGTCAATATTCCACATTTACGCGGCCAAAATTATTTGTTTACTTATATCACGTCTGAATGATATTACATATCTCTTAAGAGTATTTTTTTTTATTTATTTAAGTTTTTTTTGTAAATTAAGGTAAAAAATCATTATTTCACATAATTATTTATTGAATCCATAGAAATACACACAAAATAAAACAAAATTTGTACAATATTACAAACAAATTAATACAACAGAAGAATTTTACACAAAAAAAATATTATCACGTAATGTAATCGTAATCTTGCTACTCGCTATCTGAGTCTGGTTCGTCGGGATATTCTGGCATTAGCATGTTTATTGTTTCCGGGCAAAATGTTCTGGGGATTGATCTCTTCTTGGGCCTCAAGCTGCTAGTAAGTGGATCCGAACTCAGTAGTAATCTATGGTACACATCAATATTACAATTTTCCCTAGAAAATTTCCTGGCGAAATTTTCGCGATATACACGGAAGTATTTATTCCGGGTCTCTGCGGCTTCTTCGGATAGCTGACCTATTGGCAGCAAAGCATTTTCTATTATAGTGGCACCATGTGTCAATATTTTATGCATGGTCGGAGTCATAGGGTGCCATCCATAAAGGCTTACATATAATTTTGCAGTATCTTTGGCATAAGAATCGTATTTCTGTGAATCTATCTTATGTCCACTTGAAATTGTCTCCAATATAACTTTCAATCTATAAATCAGTTCATAGTTTATCCCGGTTATATCTGCTGCCAAATGGGGATTTTCAAAAAATCTTTTACTGGTGTTACCATCATTGGTATTTCCGAAATTTGATTTGGGCATGTCTACCAATAATCCAGTTTCAATCCGAAATCTTTCTTGGATGTGCTTTTTTGTTTTTTCTTCTAGTTGTTTTTTTTCCTCAGACCTCCTTTCCCTATATTTTTTTACTGGTAATTTATATGCCAAATGTAAAACACTTTCAAATAATCTTATTCTGGCATGCAATACAGAAAGCCCAAAATTAACACCCGTAAAACTTGATGTTTCCTTTTTATCTTCAATTTTGTTGAAGTCTTTCGATGTTACACCACAAATATAGCACCGACTAATAGACTTTGTGCCGGTTGCAGCATTGCATACTTTTCCATCTACCATAGTCATTTAAAAAAAATGATCAAATGATAATTTTGTTTGGTTCAAATTTATTTCAGTGGGTTTCAGTGCTTTCACAGAACTTTCAACGTATCTTATTTCTTCCTCTATCACGTCAGTAGACTCTTTTACAAACTGAAATCTTATTGCGCGGCAAAATTTCGTTGTTCGGACTTTCTAAATAATTCACTTTTGCATCGAAATTCGGTAAATTTTCATTTTTCATAATCAGATAAAGATATTTCCGAGTAACAATTTTCACACCTGATGTGCTTGAAGTGTCTAAAACAATGAAAAGCTAAGATTACTTAACTAATAAAAAATTGGTTATATTTTCATACAAAATCTTAATGGTTAAAAAGGTCCCCCGTTTTGTCATCCGCACTCTTCCGCAGCTAGTTTTTATATTATCTTTTATTCTAAGGATTGTACTTTCAAATAAAAAAAGAATGACGATCGTATCTCATCGAGAAATATAACAAATTCACCTTTAAAGTTCAAAATTACTTCAAAATTTGTCTAAAACAACCCGTGTGTTTGAAACCCCCTAATTATTCGAATTGGGCATTTTGGGTAAGTAAACAATAATAACAATAAAGATCCATACCTGTGTTATTAGAATCCATCACTTTCACTTCAAAAACTTACATCTAAAAAAAATAAAAATGTTGTAACTTTTGTTGTGTTTGTAACTTTAAGCAGCAAAAACAAGCGCACGGGTTGACGGTCAAGTACCGACTACCTGAAAGCGGTCGGGGTGTATCGCAGGTAGGTGGTGGGGCTCAGTTAGGATTCTTGGAACTGTCTTCTAGCTCTGCATGTACCATTTTATGTGTTTATCGTAATTTTTTAAAATTCAATTTTGGCCGCGTAAATGTGGAATATTGACGTATGTGCGGCGAGGTGAGGTTTTGTTTTGACTAGTTAGTTGGTAGGAGTAGTAATAACTCAACTGGGTCGAGGCTTTAAATCTGAAATATGCTGATGTATAGATTTTTTCCGGGTGGGAAAATCATAGAATGACTTCTTCCGCTCTGGGTGGAGCGGAAGGGAGTGTCTTCTACTGAATAAAAATACCCACCCTGTTCCTTCAGCTGCCCTCAAGTTCCGGGGCCGCGGTATCTCTTTAAAACATTCCCGCAACCCTGATATATAGATGGATATGCTTAAAAAAAATAAAATAATAAAAAATCAAAATTGTTTTATTTTACATAGGCCTAAATGGGCACTCATAAAACGTCAGAAGTTAGCACGGTTCGAAATTGGTCGTTTCCTATGGAGAAGAACCGGCAAGAAACTCCACGGTTACTCTTTTAAAAATATCTTGATTTTCACAATCTTTGCATAATAGATACAATTTTTTATTTATTTTTGGTATGAGAGGACAGTATAGACTAATTGACATAATAAAATGTAATATAACTAATCAGAAATGAATCTCAGAGTCTATAGTGTTCACACATTTACATTAAAAATTAACTTTACAGAACTGCAAATGAATTAAGCAAATGACATAAAAATAAAAATTATATACAAGTAAAATAAAATAAAAATAACAACAAAAAAAAAACACCAAAAAATAACAACAACACAAAAAAGTGGGGTTGTTAATAGACCTTTATACAATAACGCAGTCACAATAAGCCAGGGAAGCCACATGTGCAGAAGGAATCATTGCCAAGCAGTCTTATCTTCAACGTAGTCCTTAATCTTATAATATGCTTTTTTCAAAAGGACACGTTTAATATGGGTTTTAAATTTTCCCTCGCTAAGATCTGTCACATACTTTGGCAACTTGTTATAAAAGCGTATGCTGTTTACAAGGAATGACTTGTTTGTCTTAGCTAATCTCCATTTGGGTATAACAATTTCATGTTTGTTGCGCGTGTTTATAGTATGGAAATCGCTTCTAATCTTAAAAAGTCCTATATTTTTGCGTACATACAATATGCTTTCTAATATATAAAGAGAAGGCAGAGTCAGTATATTTACTTCTTTAAATACATTTCTAAGGGATTCGCGGGGACCCATTTTATAAATTGCCCGGATTGCCCTCTTTTGTAGTATGAAGATTGAATCTACGTCAGCTGCGGATCCCCACAGTAGTATACAATAAGACATAATACTGTGGAAATAAGCAAAATAAACTAACCGAGCTGTCGCTATATCAGTCAAGTGCCTAATTTTTCTTACTGCATATGCAGCTGAGCTTAATTTACCTGAAAGAGTCCTAATGTGAGGGCCCCATTGCAACTTTGAGTCAATAGTTACACCCAAAAATACAGTTTCAGTAATAAGATCAATTTGTTTGCCGTCAAGTATCAAATTGAGTCCAGCTTGTGGGACATTAGGTAGTGAAAACTTGAGACATTTTGTCTTATTCGCATTAAGTGCGAGATTATTAGCTGAGAACCATTTCGAGAGAACAGCCAGACTTTCATTGATTTGTAAAACATCTGTATCTCTTCTAGCTATTTTAAAAATGAGTGAAGTATCATCGGCGAAAAGAATTATATTACATAAGTTAGACATCATGAGAGGTAGGTCATTAATGTATACAAGGAAAAGGAAAGGACCTAGAATTGAACCTTGTGGCACGCCCATCTTCACTAAAGATCCTGAAGATATCGCTCCGTTTACATTAACTTTTTGTTGCCTGTCTGATAAATAGGAAAAAACCAGATCAGCAGCTAGTCCACGAATTCCGTAATGGTGTAATTTACATATCAGTGTTTCGTGGTCAACGCAGTCAAAAGCTTTGGAGAGGTCACAGAATATGCCAATTGCATCATGGGATTTCTCCCAAGATTCCAAAATGTGATGGATGAGTGCTACTCCTGCATCAGTTGTTGACCTACTTTCGTGAAACCAAACTGCTGACTATGTAGAATCCCATTTGAATTAAAATGTGACAGCATCTGGTCCAGCATGATTTTTTCGTAGATTTTACTCAATGCTGGAAGCACAGATATCGGTCTATAATTAGAGGGATCACTCTTACAACCTGACTTGAAAATTGGTACTACTTTACTATGTTTCATTAAGTCTGGGAAAGTACCGCTGTCTATACATTGGTTAAAAATGTCTGTTAGGACGGGAGCAATTGAGTCAATGATATCTCTAAGAACCCTAACAGATATACCCCATAAGTCTTCAGTATTTTTAATGTTAAGACTTGCGAATGTTTTTTTAATTACATCAATAGAAATACGCTTAAATGCAAATGTTGGTATATCCTTCATAAAGTTTTCTTTCAGAAAAGATTCTGCTAATATTGGAGAAGATTGCAACGGTTTTGTAACCTCTATTGGAATGTTGGTGAAGTAATTTTCCAGCGTCTCAGCCACTTTTGACTTATCTGTGATGATATTATTATCAATGTTCAAAATCAATTCATTCCGATCTTGTTGATTTGTGTTTCCAGTTTCTTTGTTTATCACCTTCCACACAGTTTTTATTTTGTTAGCAGAAGTGCAAATTTTATTACTAATAGATTTTGATTTAGCATGGGCGCAGACTCTTTTAAATATTTTTGAATAATTTCTTACATAATTATGGAAGGATTCATTAGAAGTCAACGATTTTTCATGATATAATTTGTATAAGTTATCTCTGCTTATTCTAATTCCAGCAGTGGCCCATTCATTAAATTTAGATTTATTATTAATTTGCACTCTCTTAACTGGACAAGCCTTGTTAAATTCAAGGCAAAGTGTAGAAAATAATGTACTATAATTTACGTTGGGGTTTTGGGAGTCAAAATTGGCTGTTGAAAGATTACTGAGAATGTTATCATTAAAAGCTTTTAATTTGTTTTTAGTAAGAGGCCTAAAATCAATAGTTTTATTTAAAAGTAACTTTTTAATCAACTCAAAAGATACAAGTTGACCTGATTTTTATTGTACTCCATAACAAAATTAAATAAGTACTTAACAATTACAAAGGGTTGTTACAATGGGCGGTCTTATCTCAAAAAGCGATCTTTTATAGACAACAATTGGATGCTTTGTAATTAAAAGAAATTACTTTTTTCTTAAATATTGCCCTACACTATAAATGACTCCTGGCTCGTGAGAACCTTTACATACATGAAAACTTAACACAAACACTCAGACCCAGAACAACTATTTGTAGGCCATACAAACATTTGTTCCGGGAAACGAATTCGTCTCACAGAGCACAGCAGCTAATGGCTTAAACAATGCGCCAACAGTATCTCGTCAATATATGACAAGAGAACGAAGATAATGGTGAAACATAAATCCTATTTTTACCTAAATGCGTCAGAAGGACGATAATGTTTTTTTTTTATTTTTTATTTTATTGTTGACTAGTTTCTGCCCGCGACTTCGCTCGCGTGTAAGAGTTTTCCCGTATAAATCTCAATCGTGTGGGAATTCCAGGATGCCAACTATCTACTTGCTAAATTTCATTCTGATCTTTTCAGTAGTTTTTGCGTGAAAGAGCAACAAACATACATACATCCTCACAAACTTTCGCATTTATAATATTTGTAGGGAGTAGGATAGGCTCGCGTTTGACTAGTTTGACTATGCTTCACCTAGGAGTAACCTATTCACTCTTGACTTAAAAACTCCCAGGTTATAGCTATCAGGAAACAGACTCCAGCGGGGAATTGCACTCCTAAGCTATTATATATACGCATTGTTTCCAAAACGTATTAAAGCTGCATCTCAATTACAAAGTAAACCATAGTTTAGTCTCTAACAATGTGGTATTATTTCAGTCTAAATTTAAGCTAAAAGTACCAACTTATTTGTTATTCTTAACTATGCGTAAGAAGCAAGGAGTATTATGTTACATGCCCTTTATGATATTTTTGCTATACCATGGTTTTAGCTGTACCTATAATAACCCACTTTGTTCTTGTGTGTGGGAGTTGAAGCTTTTAAAGATGACATATTTAGGAGCACTTAGAACGACCATATAGGCATACATTATTTAAAGCTGTCTCATTCCTAGTAGATTTAGGTTTAACAAATTTGATGTAGGTATATTTAATAGTGTTTTAGCCAAACCAATGTCGCCTGAAGCGGCATTGGTTTATTAGTTAATTTGTTATTTAAAACTTATAAGGTTATGATATAATTAACATAAATATGTATTTTAGTTTAATTGTATAGCAAACATATACTTTAATTAAATAAAAAACCCTTAACTACATATACACACCTAAAAATAAACTAAAATATAGCATCCAGAAATTCGTGCGCATCGCTGTCCACTGGTAATGTGCCCAAAAGACTGGCGGCATTGCCACGTTGTATGGCAATGCTTAACCTCTGTCCAAGGTAAAAGCCAGCCCTTGGGTCACGCGAAGTGTCAACTAGGCGTCTGGACAGATCTTTAAATAATTTGTGAGCACTCGGACCCCACGACCCCAAGGTTTCAACCCCAAACGGCTCGAAAATATAACTACCAACAAGGTTATTATATTTCCGCCGCTTGAGGTTCTCAGCAGCCGCAGCGGCAGCGCCAGCACAACAAGATGAGCTAGGAAGATGGGATGGCGCAAGAGTATCGACACAAGTTGCGTCCCACACTAAAGGCCTACCCATCTTCCAAGGAAATAAAGACATACCGTCCGGTCTTTTGCCATCGTCGCGTGCTAAGCCATTGGGTTCTAAAACAGCTGGAACGCCGACAGTGACAAGAGCCCGTCGGATAATGTCGTTAATATTCGCGTGCCGTGCTATGCGACCCGCGCTCCGGCCGCATGAAAGGCCGTGGTGACCGAGGCTGTTGACAACTTCACCACAGTGGCAGCGATGAGCAGAACAGCAGGGAGCACCTAATCGAAGGGAAGCAGCGAGGCGGAAAGTAGTATCATCAAACAAGGTGCCTATGTTCGATGACGGTAGTGCGTGAAGCCAGAGACCCGACTCCCATTCACCCACAGCCAGCAGGCGCGCACGCTCTGCAGCCGAAGCAGATGTGGCAATAAGGTCACTCTGAACTGCTCTACAGAGTGGCTCATCCCACCGCCTCTGAGATGACATAAATATCGTTAAACTTTCGTTAAATAAATAAAGAAGTCTTTAGGAGCACTTGCTCTGTTAGGTCTATCTTTTAGTAGGTAGGTAGGGAGTAAACTTTATAACATTTAGACAAGCGTTGTTTAACTTTGAAAATCGTCCCATCCGGTCATCATTATTAAGACTCGAGCTCCTCCAAGCTAGTAGCGAGATTCACAGAGGACAGTCGACAGTATGTCAGACCATTGACCATCTATACTAATATTATAAAGCGGAAAAGTTTGTTTGTTTGCTTGAACGCGCTAATCTTCGAAAGTACTGGGTGGATTTGAATGCAATTTGGTATGGAAATAGCTTGAAGCTTGAGGAAGGTTATAGGCTACTTTTTACGCGACTGCAAAAAAGGAGAGTTATGTTTTTACCATGATAGAATCCACGGGAGCGAAGCCCCGCGTGAGTACTAGTTTTAACATATCGATGATGAAGTGACAAGAAAGAACTCCTAACTGACATTTTTACGATTTTACTTTTTTTACGTAGATAGACTTTAAATAATTGTTTGCGTGAGCAGGCAATAGCAGCTAACTACACACATCAAAAGTGTCTAGGGATCAACATATATTTTTGCAATAACTTTTCTCCTGATTGATATTAATTAAAATTTTCTTTAAGGATTCATCAAATAAAGTGTTTTCGTTTGTCACAGAAACGATAAACCAAGTCACCTTTGCATTAATAAAGAAATTTGCCATTTTCCTAATAAAGGGATTTTTGACATTTGAACCACTAACATTAAAGTTCGAAAAAAAGACTGAAATAACAGTTTTCTTTAAAATTTTATTGGGTAACTTAAACAATTAATAATCCGTGTTTCTACCGCGAACACTAACAACACAAGAACATCGGTTTGGCATACTCAAAATGAGTTCATCCAAATCACGCTGTGGAATGGCCGCCCATGTTCGTTGCAACAACAAAAAAAGGTCTTCTTGCGACTGGATACCCTCCATATTCGGCAGAGCTCTTCTCTGTAGCATATCCCATGCATGCTCAATCGGGTTCAAGTCTGGCGACTGAGCAGGCCAGAGCAGGACATTGATGTTAGCTGCGGCGAGAGTCTGTTTACAACTCTTGCGGTGTGCGGTCGTGCATTATCATGCATTAACTGAAATAAGGGACCGATTTGCACTTGTAGAGGAACGATGACGTCAGATACAATCGTCTCAGCATAAATTTGAGCGTTGAGGTTGCCTCTGATCCAAATCAACTCAGTTCTTCCGCCGATCCAAATACCCGCCCATACCATGATGGTTCCACCACTATAAGGATGGACTTCCTGGCAGGATTTTAATCGCTGTTGGCGTCCAGGGGTTCTCCAGTGTCGTATACGTCTTGTATCCGGTCTCATACCAAAACGAGACTCATCAGAAAAGCACACGAAACGCCATTGTTCTTCTGCCCAATTTCTGTGTTCAAGAGCCCATTGATATCGAATCCTACGATTGTGCATTGCTATAGGTGGTACCCGTAGCGGTCTTCGGGAATGAAGGTTCACTTCGTGCAAGCGGTTTCTGACTGTTTGGTCGCTAATTAAGTTCCCTGAAGAGTGATGAAGCCTCACGGCTAACATCATGGCGGTTATGGTTGGAGCTCTTCGAGTTAAGATTTGAATGTATCGGTCTTGTCTCCGTGTGGTGCAGCGATACCGTCCTCCATGGCGCTCAGCCACGGTACCAGTGCTTCGGTAACGTGTCCAAAGTCGACTGATAACACTCTGACTTGTATTCAGAGCTAAAGCCACAGTACGTTGCCGGGAACCAGCTTCTATCATTCCCACGGCTCTGAGCATTTCTTCCCTGCTTAAATGACGTCACCGCTCCATAATAACGTTGGTTTTAATCAGTAGTAGGGAAACAGTAGCACTAATAATGTCTTCAATGCGTTGTATGTTTTTATAGGGAAAATATTGACAGCTGATTTTCATCTTTTACTCGAATTTGATTAACAGTTCCTGTTTCAAATTATGAAATGCACCAAAAAGGATCCATATAAATTTATAAAATCATAAATTTATTACAAAGCCACATCTCAATCTCAAGAAATCCGCATAAAAATGCTTGATCCCTAGACACTTTTGATGTGTGTATTTAGAAAATAAGATATGAAGTTAGCTGCTATTGCCTGCTCACGCAAACAATTATTTAAAGTCTATCTACGTAAAGAAAGTAAAATCGCAAAAATGTCAGTTAGGTGTGTGTGTGTTCTTGTCACTTCATCGTCGATATCCAGAAACCTCCGAGGTATCGGAGGCACCGTTTTATTTTTTAAATTTTTATCCGGATGGGAAAATCTTCGAATGACTTCTCCCGCTCTTGGTGGAGCGGAAAGGAGTGTCAAATTATACTGAATAAAAACCTACCCAGTTCCTTCAGCTGCCCTTAAGTTCTGGGCTGTGGTATCTTGTTAGAACATTCCCGCAACCCCGCTATGCAATGATCCTATGGGACCCCATCACTAGCACTTGGATACGCCCATCCAAAGACCGGCAGCGGTAAGTTTTGCTTAACCTCGAAGATGCTTATCCTGCTGCTGCTATTTTGCGACGAGCTTCTCCGAGTGAATAACGACATTCACAGGCAGTACCTACAGTCCTTACTTTGGTATTGTTCGTCAAATTGTTGAGCTCCTTAAGTTCTAAGTTGAGCTACACGATAACTGACTAATGCTTGCACTGTCTGGACAGGTCCGCTCAAATTTGCGTGGTTTCCTCAAAAGAATACCACAGACATGAACCTACATGCTTCTCATATACAAATACAAATTGTCTGGACTTTAAAAGAGACTGACCTCTGAGTTTGTTTCGGTGTTTCTTCTCAGAGTAGTCAGTTAGAAAACACCGGCATCATCTAGCTAAACTAAACTTAACACGCAAAAAAATGGCATGACGTGTAAAAGTGTTATTTATAACCAATTTTCGAAATAAATATTTCTTTTCATTTCATTTCAGTGGTATGTTAGCCTTCTAGCCACTTGTACTTCTAGTTGTTATTTTGTAAGACGAAGAGAGAAGAATAGTTTCTTTACATTATGAAAGTTTATTAAATAAATAAACTCCCCATTTTCAAAGCTGCAAAGTGCATTACTAAGAATGGCTACCTAATGCAATAATTTGAAAACAAACACAATAATACCAACTGACACGACAAATTAAAATGTCCCCTCTGTTACGACGGCGAATGAAAATAATTATTTTGTGCATTCACACACCAACTGAAAGGCGGACTGGGAAAATTTAATCTAAGCTGTGTAAAGCTACGGGTACATATTTGTGTAGTGGGAATTTTCTAATATGTAGCAGTCTTGTGTCATTTGCGATGGGGATTTTTCTGTATTAATAATCGTCATATCCTTCTCTTTTTTACTCTTTCTTTTTTCATTACATAACATGGAAGTAAAAGAGAAGAGTGCGGTTATACGTACAACGTATATAAGAATAAACGCAATTCTTGAAAGTAGTTGGTTGACTTAATTCAAGAAAATGCGCTCGTGTGCTTGTCGGCCGCTAACATTGCATGAGTGTGTACTGCGTAAGGATATTGTATGATGCACATACGTTTTGCGTTTAGCAAGGATAACTATTTTATAAAAAATGTCTAGGTTTGGTTTCAATTTATTTAGTTACGGATGTTGTTTTAGACTTATAATTTAACTAGTATTTGCGTGTTGCGCGAGGTGCAAGCACCTCGCGTGCTTGTGAAAAAAAAAAAAAAAGGCGGGGGTTGATGGAGGGGTTTAGTATTTGCGTGTTGCGCGAGGTGCAAGCACCTCGCGAGCTTGTGAAAAAAAAATAAAAAAAAAAAGAGGGGGGGGGGGGGGTGATGGAGGGGGGGGTTGCACAAGTATTTCGACTTAAGCATTGCCCCTCTAAATGAATCTGAAAAAAAAAATGTTCCAAGTCTCTTAGATTCCGAGATCCGCCTAAAGGGGGGGAGAAGGGGGGCGGGGAGGGGGGACTTTGAAAAATGGTTTTTACTTTACCGAGCCTCCTCTATACGAATCCGTAAAAAGAAAAAATACGGGTCTCGTAGTTTCCGAGATACGATAGGGGGGGGGGAGAAGGGGGGGGAAAAGGGGGGGTTTGGCACTTTTCCCGTAGGTTTGAGAGTTACTTGTTTACGAATCTGTCAAAATATACCCACCTCCCCATCCACCATCTGGGAGAACAATTCTGTCAGTGAGTCAGTGAGTGGTAATTTAGCTTTATATAGTATAATATTCTAATTGGGGTGTCTGAGGTATTGCGCTTAATCTGTTACACCTTGTATGTGTATTAATGGTTTACTAATTTATAATGTAATGAGATTTTTGTTTATATCTCTACTCCCAGACAAACCGTGTAATCGGTTTTGTCACTCACTGGCTTATTTTTAGGATTCTAATGTTTAACTATATTAATAATAATAAATAATACTCGAAATCGAGATTCCCCCGTGCGACGTGCCTCGAAATTACGACGCCTGGTTGTCATTTGTCGTGTTTTCCACAACATTTAAAAAACCAAGCACCAAGTCCATCAAAAATAATCTAGCGTACTGTTTCTTTTTTCTATGTCTACTATATAAAGTACGCACTAGTTGTTGTTAGCGTTATTTCTGCACTAGTATTATAATCTATTGATGTTATAGTATTGTTTTTGCTTGCTGTGTCTATCGCATCATATTGTACACTATGTTTGTAACATATTACATGTAATATAAGGATAAACAGTGTAACAACTGTAGATAAACCAATAAGTAAATAAATTTTCTAATTAAATATAACGTAAACATATTAATGTTACCTCTTTACTGGGTCGAAAGCTCCGATAGTAAGCAGTCGCTGAATGTATGTAGGTTTTATTTTTTTCTAGTTTTTGATCTCTTCTTGAAACCGTTACATAATTCTTAACTTTTGTTTTCGTCGGGAAAATAATCAAATGACTTCTCCCGCTCTGCGTGGAGCGGAAGGGAGTGTCAGACTTCTGCTGACTAAAAACCTACCCTGTTCCTACAGCTGCCCATATGATCCGGGGTGCGGTATCTCGTTAGAACATTTCTCGGACATAGTTTTCACCTAACACTAACCCAAAACATTAATACACTTTTGGTTTACGTTTATTTTTCTAAAAGCGTTTTTTTTTGTAGGCGTAAAAAAACCTGCTTAAAAAAAAAAAACGCTTTTAGAAAAATAAACGTAAACCAAAAGTGTATTAATTAGTAGGTAATCTATGGTAAAATGTCGGTTTTAATTTAAAAGATTTTCTTTACTTGTTTAGAGTTCGACCAGTCTATAAGGTCACAAATATGAATATGGTATCACCTGTCATTCAGCTGAATTTGATTTTTTCTTGACAGAGAACTAGTCATGAATTGACATTACTAGCAATCCCGTTAACCCCTCCAACTAAGCTAAATATATTTGTGTCTGGAGTGGGTTTACGGCAATAGTGTAATGGGTGGGGTTCGAACCCGTGACCTTTTGATCACAAGTTTAGGCTTTTGACGCTTCTGATTGATTTCTCTGGAAGCCAATCCTAGTTGGAAAAAGGCTTAGTATATTGATTGTAAGATTGCTTTTTTATACAAATACATACCAAGTGCATGGCTTCTTTGGATGATAACAAACGATATGGCAAGAGTTTTGTAATCCTAAGTCTACGTGTGTAGAACTTATTACAAATTCCAATACACTGATACCAGAGACCGAAGTTTTCAAATTAAGATGAACGAAAAGAATTATCGTGTTATTGGCAAGTGGCGTGGAAAGTTATTGACCCTCGTAGTGCTGTGACACGTTTGTTATGATTGGTATTCAAGAAATATATGAAACCAATAATTTGGTATCAATTCTTTGAGTCAGTTATTCTGTGCTGAAACTCCATAGAGACTCCATACCAGATGTTGTCTTCAGCCCTTTTGGTTAGATATGGGGTTTCCGTTACACGTTGTATACATATTTGTCTGTGGGGTGTTTGTCTGTTTGTTAGTACGTTAGAACGTTTTTGTAGATTACGCCAGGCACAAATCAGTGTAGCGAAAACAACATTTGTTTCTGTATTAAGTAATTAGTTAAGTGCCAGTAAGTAACAGGAAAGAATCTTCTGTTTTCGGGTAGTGTGTAGCGAAGAGTATTTGCCATGTGGCTGCAACTGCATTAACCGTTCATCACCCCACTAATCTATATTAATATTATAAAGCGGAAAAGTTTGTTAGTTTGTTTGTTTGTTTGCTTGAACGCGCTAATCTTCGAAAGTACTGGGTGGATTTGGATGAAATTTGGTATGGAAGTAGCTTGAAGCTTGAGGAAGGTTATAGGCTACTTTTTACCCGACTGCAAAAAAGGAGAGTTATGTTTTTACCGTGATAGAATCCACGGGAGCGAAGCCCCGCGAGAGTACTAGTGTTATTATAAATCCGAGAGTGAGTTTGTTTTTAGGGCCCCGTACCTCAAAAGGAAAAACGGAACCCTTATATGTTCACTTTGTAGTCCGTCTGTCTGTATGTCAAGACTATTTATTTTAGGAAAGCGAAGAGATATCAATTTGAAAATAAAACCGTGTACTTTTATCTAGTACCTTAAAATTTTAAAACATAAACAAACTTCTCAATTACCGTAACAAGTGATATGTCTGTTTATACCGCAAAAAATGCATATTTTGACACTTTCAAGGGAATCAAAATTGACAGGGTGCTTTCCGTTGACCTTTTTTTTACGGGTGGGTGCAATGACCCTATCAGGCCCCGTCAATGCGTCTGACGGCTCTTTGAGGCACCTGAGGAACACGACGCGCCGCCGACCCTGGCCTGGTCTTTACCAGACGGTGAGCTACCCCTGCTTGCCATCCGCAAGCCCGCGCCTAACGAAATTGTTTATATTTTAGAAATAGTTACCTATCATCAAAATCAGAATTACATTACACGCTTTTATGTCAAGCCGTAGGTCAGTTCACATGGAATCGATACCCACATCTGGACATGTTAATGAAATTAATGTGTCTGTGTGTGATTTCAAAATGACTGTGTTTTCTAAAGTGCTTATAGCTATTTACTCGATACTAATACACAAACAAACCCTACAGAGCCTTGAACATCAACGACGAGTTGCTAGTCTATCGGTTTTCTATCGGCTACATTTCAGGGAGTGTGCGATGAAATTACACAATTTAATTCTGTCAAGCCCGTTCCATCATCGGACTACAAGACAAACGGCGATGCGCCATCGTTACATGGTGGACATCCCACCTATGCGTATAGGTGGGATGTTCACCATACACAAAGAAGGTATTCCCAAAACGATTAGTGCGTACTAAACGTTTTGGTAATACCTTCATTGTGCGTATGGCTAAGGAGTGGAATTCCCTGCGAGTGTGTGTGAGTCTGTGTTTCCCGATAGCTATAATCTAGAGGTCTTTAAGTCAAGAGTGAATAGGTTACTTTTAGGTAAATGTGCTTCATCTTCGACCACATCATCACTTACCATCAGATGAGATAGTGGTCAAACGGGAACTTATTATCAATAAAAACAAAAAACAAAAAAAAAAACTTAAATAAATGTTTTGATAGCCTTTTTTCCCGGGTTTCACTGGAATAGCTAAACCGATTGTAATGGGACTTTCACTGAAAGTTCTCACTGGAAGACTGGTTAGGTATAAGACAAGATGTATGCTGCTTTTGTGTAGGAATTCCCGGGGACACAGGTTTTATCTGGAAAAACTCCCATGCGAACGAAGTCGCTGGAACAGTTAACATACGTAATCATCTTATCGCGTTAAAAGATAATGATAAATGATCTTTATTTTGCAAATTGGTTATTAAATAACACTTATACACGTAATTTTTTTCGTAAATATTAACTAGATGAGGAAAAAAATATGGGGTCCGTTTCTCTATAACTATACTATACAATCTATAACTGGTTTAATTATATGTGAATCTTTTAGGTTTCAGTCTGAGGCGATGTTTTGAAGAAATATGCTCACAGATTTGAGTTGAGCTATACGTCATTTGACAAATGCTTGCACTGTATGGACAGTGCAAGCATATGTCAAATGACGTATAGCTCAACTCAGAACAAGGAGCTTAACGATTTGACGAACAATACCAAGGTAAGGACGTTACCACAGCTGGGATACAAGCCTCCTATGAGAGAGAATGGGCCGTAATCCACCAGCCAGGCCCAGTTCGAGTTGGGCTTATATAGATCAATATTTTGCATCGCTCATTCCCGAATAACGTAGCCTGTCTAGCATACAAAATCCTGCGTAAAAATAAATTTGGAATGAATACGAAATTCCCAATGCTTTCATAGTATTATTGTGGGTAAACTGCATTGGCTATGTGCCAGACGCGCACCGCCCTTAGTAACTCCTGAAAAAAAATATTAAGCGTGTCTTGGCACGCGGTATTTTCTTATCTGTTTTGAGATGAAGTAACCCTACGGTTTAGTAGTCTTGAGGGTAAGAATCTGTTTCAAGTTGGCTGCATCAAAATATTTTTCGTAATAACTTTCTAAAATACATATGGGACACGACTGTATACGTTCAACTCCGTACAAGTTTTCTGTCAGTTTGTTTCATTAATCCTTGATAATACACTTTCAAATTCTCAGACAGGAGTCTGTCAGACTCTAACTTACTAAAACCACCCCGTGTCTTGTTTGCGCTGGCTGCGGAAGCAATCAAATACTCTTCAACGCAGCATAGACTAGGTCTAGTCTAACTCGGGCAAATCCCACACGGACATTCTTGTAGATGGTGGACATCCCACCCATACGCATATAACCTTTTAGGAATACTTTCATTGAGCGTACAGCTAAATAAAGAGTGGAATTCCCTGCCGGAATCTGTGTTTCCAGATAGCTATAACCTGTGGGTCTTTAAGTCAGGAACGAATACTTACTTAGGGTTACTTCTAGGTAAACGTGCTTCATCTTTGACGCACGGCTGGGTACCACCCACACTTGGTTGATATACCGTCTTGTCGTACCAAGCGCTTCTCCTCCACATTTATTGTGCGCACAGCCAAGTTGTGGAATTCTCTGCCGGCTTCTGTGCACCTTTCAGCCTTTAAAGCACGAGTAAATAGGCATCTTCTGGGCTCGCTTGTCCCATCTTAGATCTCATCTATCGCTTACCATCAGGCGAGGTCGAGGTCAAGAGTGGGGTCATCAGTAATAAAAACAAACATCGTCGCTTGCCATCAGGTGTGACGGTGGTCGAACGCAAGCCAACAACCAACCAATAAAAAACAGTATTGACACGACTAGATATGTCGCGAACCCCTTAGAAACGCGTCATATTCCTCATAACCGAAGGTGTTCAATGATAACGCTTGACTGACCCAGATTTAAGACCGTATCACACTGATACGTGTACCTACTTACTATGGGATCGTGTAATCAGGTGAAAAGTAATGCTTAACGTTCCAGTAGTATGCCCATAGAAAAACGTGTCTCAAAATCCTGCGTTACTCTGCGTTATGCGAAGATTTCAAGGGGTGGGGAATAGAGGAGTAATTTTCATCATCACCACTGCTTTCAAAACGGTGAAATCTACGTGAAAAAAATTGGCCAAGTGTGAGTCAGACTCGCCCATGAAGGATTCTGTAGTAACTACGCCAAATAACTTTTTTTCGTAGTGTTTGTATGAATTACAAAGTTATATTTGCGGTTTTAGAAAATTTGGTATATCTCAAGAACTGCTGACCTGATATCGTTCAAACTAATTTCTTGGAAAGTTTACATTAAGATCTATAGCAATTATTTTTTTTAGATTTTTCACTCCATTATTATAGAAGTTAGAGGGGGAGCGGGGACACATTTTATCACTTTGGCTGTAAGGCAAGACCGCCTATTGTGTTTGTTTTTTTTTTTATTTTTATGTAAAGACTATTCCATTTTGAACCATTTTTGCCCTCAATATTTTCATTTTTTATTGATTTAATTTAAACTGGCATATACAAAGTAGTTATAGAATTTATCCGAATAAAACTCTCCCGAAATATCCGGGTTTCACCCATTAATTACGAGCTTAAGAAATTGGCGTAAAAACGTAACGAACAAACAGATACGAGTCACTTTTTTATTACTAATACCGATATATAGATGTACATAATATAATCACTATGAATAATATATTAAATAAATATATATCTTTTAATAATAATTTCCAGTTTATGTTATAAGAATTACAATGCGTAATTGACAATTAATTCAGTGTTATCTGTGACAATTAGACAATATTCGATTAAAAAATCATCAAAGAGTATCGTTTCATTAAAGTGAATGTAATTAGAAAATCACACAAAAAGTAAATACATTAAAAGAAAAAAGTTTATATTATTTGACTTTTGTACAACTCACTTTATTAGCTATTTAGAAAGAGCTCAAACTGAAACAATATTGACCATGTCTCTTTAAAACATAATACTCGCTGTCCACAGTTTTGGAATTCTTCCAACTAGAGACCACACGTACCTACCATCGAACATATCTTGTACATACATAAACCTATACAACAAACAAATTACTTAATTTATAAAATATATAATTTTTGCGCAGAATAAAGAATATTCTGCGCAAAAATTTTGGGCTTCACATGTAAGCAACGTAAAATGGATTTTACTACAAAGGTTTGACTGTAACATTAAATAGGCTACTGACTTCTATTCTAAAGAATGGGAAGTCTGTAATTTGTTTGTTTATTGTTTCAATAGTTATATAGGTATGTTTATATTTTTTTATTGATATATTGATAGATTTACGTTTGACTACAATCTCACCCGAAGTTAAGCGATGATGTGATCAAAAATGAAGCACGCCTACTTAGAAGTAACCTATTCACTCTTGACTTAAACACTCCCAGGTTATAGCTATCAGGAAACGCAGACTCCGGCAGAGAATTCCACTCCTTAGCTGTTCGCACAATGAAACTATTCCCAAAACGTTTTGTGCGTATGGGTGGGATGTCCACCATGTAACGATGGCGCATCGCCGTTTGTCTTGTAGTCCGATGATGGAACGGGGTTTTCAGTCAGTTTTTTTTTTTGCGATTGTTTGATTTCCCTCTTGTAAAGAAACTGTATACTGATACACACTGCCAAACCAATTGTCTTCAACTGCTATCGATTTGTTATCCAAGCAGGGTATTTGTAAATTGTATTATTTAATAATAAGACCTCCCATTGTATCGCCCTTTTTAGTAGTAAAGTCCTTAATGTTTTACTGTTATGGTGTATAATACAATATGTATAATAGAGTATATCTATCTATCTATCTATCTGCTTAGCCTTTTTCCAGCTATGATGGGGACGGATACCAGTCTAACTGGCTGCAGTTTAGTACTAGTGTTTTACATAGAGCGACTGTCTATTTGGCAAGATTTGGCCTCGACAACCTAGGTTCTACTCTAGGTAGGGATCTTGCCGATCTTCAAGACTGATGTCAAATTTCTAGGCTTTCGATTACCCGTAATGACTGTTAAAATGTAAAAGTGACAGTGGGGACTAATGAGTTAACATTCTTTTCGACGAGTCAATGAGCTATAGCTGAGAGAGAGCTATGACCTGGGGTCTTTAAGTCAAGAGTGAATAGGTTACTTCTAAGTAAGCGTGCTTCATCTTCGACCACATCGTCGCTTACCATCATGTGAGATAGCGGTCTAACGCAACCCTATCCATACTTCCATACTATTATCCGCGTCACCCTATCAAACTAATACATCCCCCATTCCGCAAAACTGTATCAGGATTCAATTCCCCTATCTCCAGAATTTGCAGCCTTCTTAATAATTGCGATGAATCAATAGACATCTTTTCCACAACACTTAAAAAAATCAAGCACCAAGTCCATCAAAAATAATCTACCGTACTGTTTTTTTTCTATGTCACCTGTATAAACTACGAAATAGTTGTTGTTAGCGTTATTTCTGCACTAGTATTATATTTTATTGATGTTATAATTTTGTTTTTGCATGCTGTGTCTATCGCGTCATATTGTACACTATGTTTGTAACATATTGCATGAAATATAAGGATCATCAGTGTAACAATTGTAGATATGTAGGCCAATAAATAAATAAATAAATATTACAAATGCGAAAGTAACTGTCTGTCTGTTACCTTTTCTCGCCTAATTCGCTGAATCGATTTAGATGAATTTTGGCCAAATTTCACCCTGGACCACAAGACCCTGGGAAGGACATAGGATAGTTTTTATCCTGCAATTCTTACGGGATCGGGATTTACGCGGGAAAAACCTCCCACGCAAACGAAGTCGCGGGCAGGAGCTAGTAATAAATAAAAAAATAAAATAATGGCACGAACCCGATATGATAAGGTAGTGACCCATCTATAGACAGACCTTGGCAAGCATTGCTTAAGAGCCTTATACCACTTCAAATGGCTTACCATGATCCTCCGTTATGTCGAAAATACTGCAGCAATATTTTTCAAATAAATATATGATAAAGTTGAGGATTAATGTTAGGTACTATGTTTGACGAAAACACGATTCCATAAAATTTTCTTGATAGAAAAAAATTCCAAAGTTACCTCCAAACCGAACAATAAACCGCTGGTATTCTAAAATACATTCAAACTAGATAATGAAACTTTGCATATTAATTGAACTAACTATAAAGCTGGTCCTATGTTATTTTTTTTTAATTACAATTATTTTTACCGTAAAAAGAAATAAACAAAATTATCGGTGTCTTGGAGTCTTTTCCCTACCACCCTGTCTCGCTTGCTCGCGTGACCGCGGCCAGTAGTGTGCGAGCGAGATAAAGAGTGAGAAGCGCTGAGGTAGTATAGGCCTTTAACCTTGAAGATCAGAAAACGAAGCGCGATTGTTATTATTTAGCTACGAGTTCCTGCAAAACATGTTTTAATTTAAAACAATAAAAAAAACTGTGCACCACACTTGAAATTATTCCTGAATTGTCGGTGTGCTTACAAATATATAAATTTACACACACAATCAGTCAAACCAAGAAAAGAATACATTTTGAATTTGTTAATTGCTAAAACAATAAGTACAGACGCCAGCACATCTAGCTACAACAATCTGTCAAAATTCTTTAATAGATTTTGAACTTTATTGTTAAAGAAATTAGGTTCAAGGTTGATTGGGAAAATTTGACAGTTTCGGGTAGCTTCATGTGCTGGCGTCTGTACAACAGATAACAATATTGGCTGAACTTATATTCTATTTAATCTTCAGACTTCACATATAAAAACATTGCCAAGTGCGAGTCAGAATCGCCCATGAAGGAAAATAATTAACTACAAAATAACTTTGCTTTTCATAGTGTTTGTATGAAATACAAAGTTATATTTACGGTTTCCTTAATTTTATATATTTTTGTATACAAATCAGAAAACGGTTCACTTAAATACATTTACTTACCAAGTTTCACAAGTGTAGTCTTAATAGTTTTGGAATAAAATGGCTCTGACATACGGACGGACAGACAGACAAACATGACGAATCTATACGGGTTCTGTTTTTTACCATTCGGCTACAGAACCCCAAAAAGAGTTTCAACATTTCCTAACATTTTTTATAAATTCTTTGCCATAAATTTTCATTTAAGAACTCAAAACCACAAAGCAAGCAAATCCTTGGGCACTTCGCTTAACTCGGCTTCTACCACAATCCTCACCAAGTTTATACTTAATCAGATTGTTACTCAGACAAGCTCTACCCACAATTTATTCCCCTGTCGATATTATATTAATTGTGACCACTTGTTTTATATCCCTGGTCGTGAGACGAAGTAAGATCATTAATATCCATCGCGACCACACTTAAGATGGCATGGGAGCTGAGCTGAGCGGAGCGGACTGGAGCCTGGCGGCGTTTGATTTATTTTTCCTTTTAAAAATAGAACTAGTAATGTAGGTAGAATTCACATCACTAGCAATCCTGTTAACCCCTCTAACTAAGCTAAATATGCTTGTGTCTGGAGTGGGTTCACGTTAATAGTGTAATTGGGTGGGGTTCAAACCCGTGACTTCTATATCCTATTTCATTACTTAAGGCGAAGATTTCGAAAAAAAAGGCTGTTTGACCAAGGGTCTTCAACTGTTTTCATTTCAGATAATATCATACAAATCGGTGCTGAGGTTTCGCCATGAAAGCGTATCAGACAGACAGACGCATTTATAATAAGTAATTATTTATTTACTTATTTATTTAAACTTTATGTACATAAAGTTTAAATGTTACATGAGCGGACTTAATGCAGCAAGGCATTCTCTACCAGTTAACCTATGGGTTAAAAAAAACACATTATGTATTAGTATGTATTTTTGAAATGTTGTTTCCTCTCATACAGGTTAGGTTTAAATAGTCAGTAAAACAAGGTTTTTCGGGTCACCTAGAGTGAAATAAAAATAAATTCAATTCTCAATTCAAAACATTTATTTCAGACGTCCATAAAGTGTTAGTACATTAAAGGAACTTAAAACTATGTTAGTAAAGTACACACATACACGTAACAAAAAAAAAAAAAATGTGAAAAAATGAGAGTCAGCTTACCTAACATGAACTTTCATCCGTTGCCTCCAAATCTGACTAAGGATGTTTTCAGCAATGACCTTCAGGTAGCTGTTGGGACTGTCCTTCATCCTTCGCATCAGCAATGCTACTCTTTGACGAATAATGGCGTGAAAGCCGTCCGCTTGAGCTTCTGCAAACATCACTGACGCACTACAGTAACGAGGCGATCCCATCAGCAACCTGAAAGCGTTGTTATATTAGACCCGCAGAGCACTGACGGCTCGCTGTGTGTATTTAGTCCACAAACTACATGTATAAAAAGACTGGCAGTACCTTGATTCTGTAAAATTCGAACAACAACTCGCATCTCACATAGCTATTCACTGTCACTTCGCTTATGGTTCAAAGTGACCTTGATTTTGCATTCTGTAAACAGCGTCGAAGTGACGGAGGAATTAACTTACCGAATGCCACTTCTCACGTCATCTCATACTTTATCTGTCAAAATCTTTAGTTCAACTCGCTGACACGCTCGCAAGGGTAGCGCTAGTGTAAATTCGAATTAACAACCGAGTTTTTAGAATGCCAATCAATAAATTCACAGTAGATTCAGATTCGAAGTTTAGAATGAGGTCTTTCAGAATAACACAGCAGTATGCCAATAAAGACAAACATAAAAACATAGAATTATGTATGCTTTATCCGTAAATAGTCAACTTTAGTCCACCACGATTCCGCCTCCGCTTCGCTTAAGGAGAAACAATAACATCTTTCCACAGCTCTGCTCATTTCCACCTCACTGAAAACGTACCCTTATTCTGGGTTGATGTGTTTCCGTACATTTTTCCCGTTGGATTTGCGGTCCAGTGCTTCCGACCAGAGTTGTTTGGTGACAGATGGTACGAGACTCAAAATGTGGGCTTTTTGGGGACCAGCGAGCGTTTTTGAATTTGTTTGTGTAATATAACATGTGTTTAAGTCATCAGTCAAGTTTGTATGATATAATTATGTTTAAGTTAGATACCACTTCTACTAAGAATGCTGGTTAACTTGTAATTGGCAACTGTGTAAGCCCAAAACTATTTGTTACGGTTACCTATTGTTAAAATATTTTATACACAGAAGCTGTTGGTGAATAAGTAAATAAATATAAGATAGGATAAATGCGAACCTGAATGAAATAAATGTACTTTTTTCCTTTGTCCAAACAGGTTTCTCAGTTTTTTGGAACTTTTGCTGTGAGAGTGCTTACAGACAATGTTATCTCAAAACTTTATCCTGAATCAGTTAATGTACTCCTTTAGATGCACTGAACTTAATTACTGAATAAAATTAAATTAGGTCAAGCGCAGAAATCAAGTCTTCGATACGACTCGTTTATTTAAAAGATTCCTCTCTGAATTTTCAAATCCTCAAATCTTTATGAGCCCTATAAAGTAAACCTGCCCTCCCTCCTTTCCGGGTTACGAGAATTCTCACTTCTTCCTGAAGAAACAGGATGGGTTTTTAGTGAATATAAGTCACACACTCCCTTTCACTCCACCAAAAGCGGGAGAGAGTAACAGACAGAATTATTTGAATGATTTCCCCCTGAAATAAAGCTCTAAAAGTGTTTTTATTCTTAGCTTGAGTGCCAGAGGTGTAACCGAGCAAAATTTTTAAATTTTACTAATATTGTGGAGTGCATTAGTTCCAAAGTACTTTAGGAAAAATTTAAATTTTGAAAATAAAAATGTATTTATTTATTATTATTATTAAATATATTTATTATTTGTATTCTACTTTCAAAACGAAGCCAGAAAATGTGCAGTTAGCTTAGCTCGCTTAACGTGCTTTCCAATGCACGGATACCTAAACATGGTCATCCGTAGATCAACGTCGCCAAGCGTTGATTAGCCCTAAATACCGACCGATATAGAAAAGAAAAGCAATAGAGCCTCTTTTGTCTTTCCATCGTCTCTAGGACACAGTATGACCTAGTTAGGTATCGTCTGTGACCTAGGATTTAGTATTTATTTACGCTTCTTGTTTACTGAAGGAGATTGGATTCGTTTTATTGTCAGATCATTACTGTTCATCTGAGCATTGTGCTTTGTACGGTCAGAATCAAAAGTAATATAATATGAGAGAAAAATATTGGAACAGTGGAATTATTTTTACGAGATACTGTTACCGATTTGGAGAGGGCTCTTCCATTGATGCAATAAAAGACCCGAAGAACTTGTACACTAAATATATATTGTAAAATAAAACAACTTATTAAAATACAAGTTCTTCGGGTCTTTTATTGCATCAACGGAAGAACCCTCTCCAAATCGGTAACAGGGTTATGGGCCCAGTATGCGCAAAGAAGAAGAATTGTACTAAGATATAATGAGCGACCGAGACCTGGCCACCATGTCTGCAGGAGGCGGAAGCGTGAGTGGGCTTTGTATTGAAAGACTGAAAGGACGAGACAATTACCTCATCTGGAAGTTCAATATGAAAAACCTGCTTATCCATGACGACCTTTGGTGTTCTATCGACGGGTATCCGGAGGGCGATAAGTCCAGTCCGGAGCTAAAACGGTGTAAGGATGAAAGGGCGTTGGCTAAAATCTGCCTGTCAGTGGACGTGTCCCACGTGATGACTGCGAAGACGAGTAAGGATGCCTGGTTGATCCTGGAGAAGGCGTACGACGATAAGGGCATAGGCAGGAGATTAAAACTGTTGCGGATGCTGTGCTCGGTAAAGTTGGACGACTTCGGTGGTGATATGGACAAATATGTTGGCGAATGTTTGTCGTTGTCTCAACAGTTGGCGGCTGTAAATAAACCAATTGACGATGAGTTTCTGGCGGCGATTATTCTTCAGGGATTACCTCCTAAGTTTGATCCAATGATCATGGCCTTGGAGAGTAGTGTGAGCGACCTAACTAGTGACTTTGTGAAGGCTAAACTGCTGCAGAATACGAAGTGGTCTGATAATTGCAAAGGTGGAGATTGCCTGATTGCTGATAAGTGAGAGAAAATTTCTAGTAAGAGGCGCAAAGAAAAGAAGCCGAGGTGTTGGAACTGCGGAAAGTCTGGTCACGTTAAGAAGGAGTGTACCCAGAAAGGGGCTGCGATGGTCGCGACTCAGTTCTTGGCTGATACGTGATACGTAGACTCGGGTGCATCGAGTCACATGACGGGACGGCAAGACTGGATACACGATTTTTCTTCAAGCAGTGTAGAAGTGAACGTGGCGAGCGGACAGACTTTGAAATGCGTCGGTATCGGTAATGTGCGTTTGAAACTCGAAGATTATGATTTGACTCTTAAAGAAGTGATGTACGTTCCGGGAATGAGTGTTGATTTACTTTCTGTAAATAGTTTAGCAGTTAAAGGGCTTAGAGTGGATTTTATTGAGTCTACTTGTAAGATTTATAGAAATAAATCTTGTATAGCTAGTGTTAGGTCTGTTGGCGGGGTATATAAACTGCATACTAACGCGATAGCTTTAAGTAGTGTAAATAAGGTTTCAAAGGAGTCTTGGCACCATAGATTGGGTCATTTGAGTTATGACAGCTTAAAGTCACTGTCACACATTGATTTTCAGAATACAGAAATTGCAAATAATTGCGATGTTTGCGTTCTTGGAAAACAAATAAGATTTCCGTTCAAGAAATCTGCTTGTGACGTAGCGGCTAAGCGTTTGGATCTGGTGCATACGGACTTGTGTTCGATTCCTGTTACGTCTCACTCAGGTAAACGCTACATTTTAAGGTTTCTAGACGATCACTCGCGGAAAGTATTCTTGTACTTCTTGAAAAATAAGAGCGAAGTAGCTAGCTTCACCAAAGACTTTGTTAGGCTCGTGGAAAACCAATGTGAATCCAAGGTAAAGGCAATACGCAGTGATAACGGTACGGAGTATGTAAATAAAGAGCTGAGCGCATTCTTCAGACAGAAGGGGATTGTGCATCAGGTCACTGTTCCGTTTTCGCCCCAAATGAATGGTGCGGCGGAGAGGTTGAACAGAACACTTTTGGAAAGGGTACGTTGCATGTTGTATCACGCGGGTTTGAATCACAAGTTGTGGGCTGAGGCGGCTAACACCGCCGGGTACCTTATTAATCGGTCTCCGTCTAGTAGATTAGGTGGGAAGACGCCCGAGGAGGTTTGGTCGGGTAATAGGGTAAAGTATGACCACTTGCGGGTTTTCGGTTGCGAGGCCTATGTACATATTGATGACATTAAGCGGAATAAGTTACAACCTAAGAGTAAGAGGTATATTTTTGTCGGTTATGAAGACAATGGCAGATCTTACGGGTTGTATGACTCTGTGACACATGCTATAAAAAGAAGAACCCTCTCCAAATCGGTAACAGATACTGTATTGTCCTGCCGTTGCTTGTTATCTATATATATATAACATGAAGCAAAAACTTTGTTCTCCTATTTATGAAAATATAGGATAGATATATAAAGAACTATCCAGATGCCTAGTTGACACTTCGCATGACCCAGAGGCTGGCTTTTTACCTTAGGAATTGCCATATAGCGTGGCAATGCAGCTAGTCTTTTGGGCACATTACCAGTAGACAGCGATGCGCACGAATTTCTGAACGCCATATTTTAGTTTATTTTTAGATGTATATGTAGTTTAGCGTTTTTATTTAAGTGTATACAGTATGTTAACTAACAGAGGGCGTTCCCGTCACCCGTAATAGTATAGCATCCATACATGCTAAAAAAAATATTACCATTTGAAAATAAAATGTTTTTTTTTAAATATTAAAATATTCACTAAAATGTTTAATTGATACTTAAAAGAAACACTCTGTACACGCATACTTGAAGGACGGCAACGCCGCAATTTATTTATGAATGCGTCCGCTCTCTGTTAGTTAACATACTGTATTCCATTATTGATTAAATAAATTCCTATACTTATTTGATAGATAGGTAGGTAGATATACTCTTTATTGTACATCATACAAGGATACAATACAATACAACGAGTACCTAGATGATAAGTTTAGACAAAAGCAGTTACTGCAAAGAAGAAAGAAGGGGTCGTGTTTTAATCGTGATAAAGTCCGCGGTAGGAAAACCCCGCGGGACCGCTAGTCTTACTAATATTATAAATGCGAAAGTTGGTGAGGTCGGATGGATGTTACTCTTTCAAGCAAAAAGTACTGAACGGATCTGAATGAAATTTGGTAGTAGATAGTTGACATCCTGGAATAACACATAGGCAACTGTTAAGAGCTGGGGTTCGGGATAGAAATAATTAACGCCAATTAGACTAAAATTAACACTTTAATTAAATATATAAATAAAATAAAAATTAACACAGTTATTCACACTACAATACTTGTGACTTAAATACTTAAATCTTACTTACACTTAAATCGCACAGAAATTCACTTGTAGAGCTTTGATTATATCGCCTCCTACCGATGGGATAAGACTGACTCTGCGTTCCATTGCTAGCTATTTATACCGCGATATATGTATGTGTTCTAGAAAATTCATGTACAATCGACTCATAGCCAATAGGTTCTGTCAAGAATGTTCCAGAAGCTACTCGACATACTCAGTACTGCTATTCGCCGCCAGGTGGCGTTAGTGTCTCGAATGTACTAGAAGTCGGTTGAAGTTTCTCGATATACTCAGTACTGCTACTCGCTGCCAGGTGGTGTTAGTGTCTCGCACATTCTAGATGTCGGTCGAAGTTTCTCGACGTACTAGCTAAGCGATTGGCATAACACTACTTTTAATTCCGAAATTCTCACGGGATTTACGTGGAAAATCTCTCCCACGTGAACGAAGTCACGGGCAGAAGCTATATACATTAAGTGGTTGTATGTGGTATAAGTACCTACTCTCAAATAGATTGAACTAAAATCTCAAGGCCACTGATCTCTACGATAATGGGTCACACACACACAGTGAGGTCAGGGTTTCAATGTCTTTTATATCTAGCGTAAGCTTCATAGTCTAGGTAGCTACTTTAACGTTGTTTTGTATGTAGGCTTTAGTTCAATAAACAGGAGTGTGTACATTTACAGCTAAGAGCAGGCTAAGACAGCTTCTGAATCTGTATAAAACACAGGTCTGTTTCAGTCTGTAGTATTGCAGCCACTTGTGGGATGGCTCTGCAAAATATCAACTTGCTGCACTGGACTCGACCGAGCGTAAAGCTAAAAGGTTTATAGGCGACGAGGTGCTAGTGGACAAGCTTCACAGCCTGACTCATCAGCGAAGCGCTGCTTGCCTGTCAATTTTCTAAGGGTAATACTGTGTGGAGTTTGCGCAGGAGCCCCATGATCCCTCCATCTCCCTTTCAACAACGATCTACCAGACGCACTGCTGGGTACCATCCACACGTGGCTGATATACCGTCCTGTCGCTTCTTCTCCACATTTATTATGCGCACAGTTAAGTTGTGAAACTTTCTGTGTGGACCTCATTTATTGCTTACTATCAGGAAATATCGAGATTAAGAGTGGGCACATCCGAAAATAAAAGGTTCTTACATAATAATAATGCGGCGTAAATATAGTCATCTCGGTGATAACTATATTTTCGAGCTTTTTAGGGTCGAAACTCTCGGACCATGGGGCCCGTGTGCTCACAGCCTTTTTGAAGATATATCGAAAAGGCTCGTTGACGCTTCCCGCGACCCAAGGGCTGGCTATTTCTTTGGTCAACGGCTAAGCATTGCCATACAACGAGGCAATGCCGCCAGTATCTTGGGTACGTTGCCAGCCGACAGCGTTGAGGGTAAATTTTTTGATGCTTCATTCTAGTTTGTATTTTAAGTATTTTAGTACATAATTATGTATATTTGCTGAAATAAATGTTCTTCCATAAAGGGAAAAAAACCCTATAATAATAATAAAAATTCAGTCTATTACGTTTTCACTGCTGAGACACAGGCACTCCTGTCGATGAACAAAGGGGTGTAACCCAATACCTGGGTCCAATGCGGCTTGCTGGATGTCGCATGTCTTGAGATTTTCGATCCTACGACAAGCTAGTTTCCACACGACGTTTTCCTTTTTCTTTTCAGTAACAGTAGTGATGATGACAGTTACACAAAGTTATGTGCCTGTCTGGGTTTTTTCGGTGGGATAATCATCTAATGCGAACTCTACTCCTCCTCTTTCTACTCCTCCCGTTCCGGGTGGAGTAGAAGGGAGTGTCTGACGTCTACTGACTAAAAACCCACCTTGTCCCTTTAACTGCCCTTATTTAAGTTCCAGGGCTGCGGTGTAGGTATTATTTTAACACTATTTCGACTATACGCGTATTTATTTTCTTCTGCAGTGTGAAATCCTCAAAGGTTGTCTGTTAAAGAATTTTTTTAGTGGTAAGACCGCCCATTGTGACACCCTTTGCAGTTGTTAAGTCCTTATACAACGTGTAATTTAAAGGGTATATACATACCAAGTGCATGGCTTCTTTGGATGATAACAAACGATATGGCAAGTGTTTTGTAATACCAAGTCTACGTGTGTAGAACTTATTACAAATTCCAATACACAATACCAGAGACCGCATTTTTCAAATTAAGAAGAACGAAAAGAATTATCGTGTTCGTATCGTCTCACAATAAACAACTTTTGACTTTTGACTTTTTGACTTTTGTGTTATTGGCAAGTGACGTGGAAAGTTATTGACCCTCGTAGTGCTGTGACACGTTTGTTATGATTGGTATTCAAGAAATATATGAAACCAATAATTTGTTATCAATTCTTTGAGTCAGTTATTTTGTGCTGAAACTGTGCATAGAGACTCCACACCAGATGTTGTCTTCAGCCCTTTTGGATAGATATGGTTACATGTTATATAATTTCTGTAATGGTGTACAATAGAATATATCTATCTATCTAGGACCTACAACTCGTAAGTCGTGTCTATAACCTATGTGCCATCAAAGCTCCTATAACACATTAGTCTAAAATGAGATTACTGTCTTTGCAAGAAATAATAAACATCTATTTAATAAGTATAGAAGTAAGCAACATATTGATAAAATTCTGTGCAAACCTAAAACGACGGCTTTGTATGCTAAAAGTATTTTCAGTATGGTACCGCGTATTTACAACCACTTACCGAAGTCTATAGTAGAAACTCCATCCATCGATGTGTTCAAAAAGAAATTAAAAAGATTCTTGCTTTATAAATGTTATTATACTGTTCAGGACTACTTAAGAGAGGATGTAAGGACATTAGTTAATCCCATAAATAATGCTGTTGGCGTGATATGATAATATTACATACATTTAAATATTGACATTGTTAAATATTAATAAAAAATAATACATTTATAATTATCTTGACATTCTCGTTTAATACTGTATGACATTTTAATTTTTTAAGTGACATTATAATTATTATTGCTGTTTTATTACTTTCTAATGTTTTGCAATTAATAGTTATTGTATTAGTGTAACTATGTTGTAATTGCTTGAGATTTGCATGCCACAAGGCGTTACATGGTTGAACTGTGCTCTATTTTTTTTAACAACTTTATACCCATTACCCATATTAGCAAATAAATGAAATTTGAATTTGAATTAGTTTAGATACGTACCTGCACTGACAACACAAACTTCACTAATCACAACATATAAGACATAACCTACGAGTATGTACGTATGTGTGTGACCATCCCACCATCCATCGTTTCTGTACACTGGGCAAGCATTCCAGCCGAGTGTGTGCTAATAACATTACATGCTAGGCTTACCACTCAACCCCTTTACATTACGTGACAATAATCGCCCACCAATGAGGTTTTAGAGGCATAGAATCACAATGTTGGAAACATAATCAAAATGACTAGCCTATTCCTAACATCACCGAATGCAACTGGGTATCAGAATTTTATATCGAACGATAACCTATCTCACCTGCTAGTCTCAGAGAGAGACAGATCTTTATTTGTTTAAACATGGTATACATAAAAGAGCATGCAAGATATTATTTTGTTTGAGTCCAGTCATGTTTAGCCGTCAGTTTTGGCTTTGTAGTGTTTTAATATAGAAGTCGGTTTAATTTTTTGCAAAAAAGTTTTTTTTATTCTTTTTAGTGGCTCGGTTTGTAATTTATCTAGTTACAAAAGCCAAAATGTCAACTACTTATCACCTTTCACAAAATATTGCTTTTCCCGATGCAGAGCCGTTAATTTTTGAAGAGTTTTTCTGGTAATTCACCATCAGCTCTACTTCACCACATGCATTGTGACGCGTATAAAGTGCTTAACATCTATATTCAAGTAATCGAATCGCAATACACGAAATACTTATTATTGAGTAGTTTTGGTGGTCGCATGTCAATGGTGCTTTTCGAGAGCAACTGCATGAGTTACTATAAGAAATATCCAAAACGCTATAGGTGTGCCCATACTATTTGAAGAGTTCCCTCGATTTCTCCATGGTTCTATCATCAGATCCTAACGTGATGAGAACGGGACCAACTAGAAAGTATACCCTTTCAAACTAAAAAAGAATTTTCCTAATCGGTCCAGCTGTCTTCGAGATATGAAGTAACATACATAAAAAAAAAAGTTCAAGGTGAACTGAGAACCTCCTCCTTTTTTTGAAGTCGGATAAAAATAAAGCAAAATTAATTTCTCCTTCCCAACCTTGTAAGCTGCTAATATATCCAATAGACTCGTGGTATTATTACATTGTATGCCTTTGGCCAAAGTAATAGCCAGCCCTTAGGTCATAGAAAGTACAACCAGCCTCTTCAAAATGTCTTTAAAAAAAGAATATTTTATTTTTATTGTTCATAGGCTCGCGTTTGAACAACATCACACCTAATGGCCAGCAATGATGTGGTCGAAGTTGAAGCACGCTTACCTAGGAGAAATCTATTCACTATTGACTTAAAGACTCACAGGTTATAGCTGTTAGGAAATACAGACTCCGGCAAGGAATCCCACCCCAGAAAATTGTCTAAATTAAAAAAAAAAAAGTACGGCGGTTTATTTGATCGATAGTTAGTATGTATATAGGTCTTTTGAAAGGCCTAATATCGATGAGTTGTACCTTTCGCTGTGTAAATACGCTGTTGGGATGCGAGATAAGGAATTTATACTTTACGAAAGAAATACTTACTTACACAATATGTAACGTTATTGAAGCACACCCTCAAACGCTCCAATTAGAACATCCATATCTATGCTAATATTATTTAAAATGTGAAAGTTTGTCTGTCTATCTGTATATCTGTATGCCTGTTACGCTTTCAGGGCTAAACCACTGAATTGATTTGGATAACCGAAAAAAAAAATTCTTCAAATTAACGCGGGTAAAACTGGACACGGCTGGTTATGTTATTATCATAGATAAAATAAATAACTAGATGTGGTCAACAGAAGAAATTATATCGGAACCGTGTGTCTCCAGTTAGGCGCTGGGCGGGGCAACAACTACACATGCAGTTTAATAAAATCAATAGATACGCACTCGCGCACACACCCGCATTTCCTAAATCAGAACGTACTATACAATCAATAATAAACCTTATTCCGTCAAACACAGCGTGTATTTACCATGCACCTTAGAATTTACCCACACAAAAACATCGGTCGCTATCGTTGTGCTGTGCAAAAGCAATTTATTTTACATATACGCTAGTGATTGACTAAATCGGAAAGTTATCGATTCTTCCATTTGTTATTGTACATTTTTTTTGGGCACCTGAAAATGAACCAAATAAAAAATGGCATGTCCAGAAAATATTATAATAACAATAAACATATCATTAAGAACATAACATTACTTAATTATTATTAAGTACTACCTACTAAGTATTAAGGGCTACCCTGGCGCTTTCGACTTAAATCTTAATATTTAATTATCATAGTGATAGGTCAAATAGAAGTTGATGTTAACTTACATTACGCTCTTGATTGGAACATACCAGCCGTATAGGTTGTATAGAATCCTGAAAAGTTGAATGACTGATTTTATGAATGCCCTAAAACATGAGAATAGCTTTCAGTAATAAAATAAAATTTAACCCACTTCTGCAAAAATCAGTTGTACTCTTAATTTTGGAATTGTCCATTCAGGCTGGAACATTTCTGCGCTGAAGTGAACCGAGCATTTATGGTGCTATTTTTTGTAGGGTACCAGTTAGGTGGCATGCCTGTGGCATCAATCCATTCCTTTTTTATATTACCATCTTTTGGCAAGCTGAAAAGTACGAAAAGCACTTATTTATCATTTACATACATCCTAAGCTACTTCTAAACGTCACCATATAATAAGCATCGCAATAATTACGTAACACACTATAAATCAAGATCTGAATGATTTTGACGTATATTGCTAATCCATTGCTACATATGTTCGAAATATTGGTCTGCTCAACAACGTAAATACCACAGTGAGTGTTGTTGATTTAGCATAATGAAACCGATTCCTACTGTAAGTGTGTTACGCAGTTACCCCGCAGGTAATAGTTTAGTAGGTTATAATAGGTTTTTGTTATAAGAAAAATCCTAGTTAGTAGAGAAATTGTTAAATATATGAATACAAACACACATCCATGCCTAACAAATAAATAGCATGAATATATTGACTTATTTTAAGCTAAATTCACAAATATATTATCTGAACCATGGCGATTATTATAACGCATTCGAAGCTTCAACGGAAGTTAAATACAAAAACCATAAAAAAATAAAGAAACAGCAAAATAAGATAAGGTATAACATGCGATAATTCTAAACCGAAAAACACCACCGATTATTAACCTAAAATTAAAGTAACTTACTTTACGAATATTGGTTACGCATTTCTCTACTACTCTGTAAAAAAATCAAAATAAGTAAAAAAAAACATTATTTACACCGGGCTAAAACGGTTGACAGATTGAAAAATAAACTATTGTAGCGACAGCGACGTCGGAACTCCTTACGCATGCTGCGGGCGTAAAATAAATAGTTTATTTTTTTTTACTTTTTTGTACACTTGACATTTCAACGTATTTTTATTTCTGTCATCTCATGTAAAATAAAAGTTAAACATATTTTCTTAGAGGTTTCCATGTGTTATAAAAAACTTTTACCAAAAAATTAAACAGACTCGGTAGTCAGTGTCTTTAATTTTGTATTTTCGTTTTTGGCACCGACTTCCGAAATTATAGTTATTTTTCACTTTGCAGTGTTTTTGGGAGTCGGTTTAATTTTTTGGTAAAAAAAATTTATTTCACTCTTTTTAGTTGGTCGATTTTTAATTTACCTAGTTACAAGAGCCTAAATGTCAACTACTTATATTCATTTACAAAATATTGCTTTTCACAATGTTGGGCTGTTATTTGTTGAGGAGTTCTCCTGGTAGTTCAACATCAGCTTCACTTCACCATATGCATTATGACGAGCATATTGTGCTTAATAACCACATTCAAGTAATCGAAGCGGAACACATGAACTACTTATTATTCCTACTTATATATTGAGTAGTTCCAGTGGCCATCGGTGGTCTTCATCATCAGGTCTACTTCACAAATGGTGCTTTTCGAATGCAACTACACAAGTTACTATAAAAATACTCAAATCACTATAGGTGTGCCTATAATATTTGAAGAGTTCCCTCGATTTCTCCAGGATCCCATCATCAGATCCTGATTTGGTGACAATGGGTCCAATTTCAAAGTATACCCTTTCAAACAAAAAAAGAATTTTTCAAATCGGTTCAGCCGTCTCCGAGTAATCGGTGATCATACATAAAAAAATAATAATAATATACGCGTCGAATTGATAACCTCCTCCTTTTTTTGTCGTCGGTTGAAAAACCCCTAAACTATAATAGCAATATTTCATTCGTCAATCGACAATGCTGTCGATAGCCTACGTTAGTGGATCTACACAAGCACATCACTAATTCGTCGCAAGAAGTGGCGGCCTCACTACGCGATGAATCCGCGTAATACAGTTTCGTATGTTATTTTTACATTGCTTGTCCAGTTACTTAGTGACGAACTCAGGTAGTGGTTAAGGAGCAATGTATTTATAGCAAAAGTAGTACAGTCGTTCTGATATTTGAAAACAAAAATAACATAGTAAAACCGAGAAATATTTTACGATTTATTGTTTTCCATGATTTTAAAGACAAATATTGTAAAATACTTGTACTTACATATGGTAAGTGATTCCATGATTCACATAGTTTTGATTTTGGCTTCGGTTTTTACAAGATACCACAAAACAACTCGGGATTCATATATGTTATCACGATCGCCGTCGAAAGCGCACTAGTTCGCAGAGACGGCCACTTGCCTGTGACATGAGCCCTGTGGCCATGTCGCGCGGACACCGATATGCCCCCTTACCACTTCTCCTATATTTTTGATTTCTGTGGTTATTATCATAATACATACACTGAATTTTTAGGTTTAATTGCATGAACAGCTATTTTAAGACTTTAAAGTCAATGAAATAAGTTTCATTTTTCATACGTTTGTATTGAATAACGGAGTTTGTAGAAAACTGCATTTTAAAAGTTAGACCTACGGCCCATTTTGGTTTGTCTTGACTGTATAGCGATAGTGTTATTTTAACTATTTAAAAAGAAAAATTAACTATATTAAAAATGATAAAAATCGATTCAGTAAACGATTCTGAACAAACTAATTTCAGGATTTGCATTAATTATGTTACATATTGTATGTGCCTGACAGACTAAATGATCTTTATTTTGCAAATTGGTTATTAAATAACACTTTTACTCATAATTTTTTTCGTAAATTTAAGTTAGATGAGACCGGTGTTTCCTAACTGACACCCTAACTGACTTTAATTAAAATTTGACCACAGCCTGTCTATTCTCAACTTATAATTCTTGTACAACGACGAAACACTCCTGACCTACAAGCCGCTAAAGTACGCAATTTATATAATGAGAGCGCCATTCTTAGGAGTCAAACGTCAAACTTAGACAGTTGCCGATGTGCCTGTTCAAACAAGTTGAAGTTACCTCTCTGGCGGGGCCTGTTAGTGAAAGATGTAGGCCTAGTGTAAATTGTTAAAACCCTAATTGCAGAACGAACGGAATTCCAAACGTCACGTCGTTAAAACACTGTTTTACGTTTGTTACAGATCATTGGAGTGGTCCAAAGTTCGGAAACATTGACAGTTCGAGTGAAAGGTACAGTGATTTCATTCAATAATCCGTAATTAGCATTATGAAGTTATATTTCATTGATAGTTTGTAACCATTTGTAACAGTCATCTGAAAATAGTGTCAACATTTTTGACAGCCGTTCTCATTTGTTATTTGGAGTCGGAGGTTCTTTGAAATATTATTTTTTACAGAGAAAAAGTACCTATTTATTTTCTTCATTTATGATAAAATTTGCTGGGACCCTGGAGTACATCTGGTAGACTGTTAAAGACTGTGAAAGGGAGATGAAGGGATCAGGTCGTAGAATAGAATGGAATGCATATTTGTCAGAATATTGTAAAACTTGTCAAGTGCATTAATTATTACGATCATAATATTTTACCGTTTCCGGATCCTTTTTATCTTAGTTCAAAGTTCTCTTTCTCGATTGAGATGTGTCATACGAGCCGTCCGTTAACGAACTAATTACACATTAATCATAATAAATTCAAATTTGTGAACCTTGCCTGGAACAGTTATTACAAAATCATAATAAATACTCTGGTATTAAAAGTAACATCAATTTAAAAGAACCGTCCCTCCCGGACCATAACAGCGTAATATTTCTAAAGGAAAATTAGCAAAAGAAAATGTTATGTCCTCAAACTACTTTCCAGTCTTCTGAGGCCATTAATTTGAACATGTCTCAAACTATCGGAGAGTAGACCGGTGTCCCTAAATGAGGACGGTTACGAGGATACCCATTTGTATGTAAATATCAGGAAAAAGTGCCTATTACTTAATGAAGGGGGGTCGTAAAAGTTAGTTCACTAATTTAAGGGGGAAGTGGAGTCTTAGTCGACTTTGTTTTGAATGTCATTCGGTACAGAAAGTCGCTTTGAACGTAACGTAAACTTTGACGTTTCAGTTTTATGAGTTTTGATGTGTCCGTTAGCTTTAAATGACAGAAAAAAACGGAATGCGGAAGCTCAACTTCTCTGACCCGGTTTTAAGGTATAAATTTTAATCGGAGTTTATTATTACTTACAGTTACTTTGTTAGTTCGATATACAGTGATTTGTTGACTGACAGTGTATGAATGAAAAGCTCTGTTTATGATCAACACCGTGTAATGAGTTTAAAATGTCAGATAAACATTGTTTAGCTTAGCCATGTATGTTTAGCCCAGAGAGTGTTTTCTAGTCTTTGGTTTAGCCAAACCGCTTTTTAAAAATATTTCTTTCATCAGGTAGGTATGATACTTTTCTTGGTTTAAAGTTTATTTTGTAATAAATTGCTTATCTTATTATTTTTCAAGTTATTTTTGTATGATTGTATTTTAAATATTTAGCTCGTATTTAATAAGAATGCAAAACACCAGACTTTTAAATTGGTTTTTGATTATTCATTACCTACATTATACTATATTAACCGGTCTTTAATACTGTTCTCTCATACCTATAAACAACTTTATGATGGAAACATTATAAAAAAAACTGGCCAAGGGCGAGTCAGACTCGCCCATGAAGGGTTCCGTAGTAACTACGCCAAATAAATTTGTTTTTCACAGTATTCTCTATCTTATTTTTCATAGTATCTCAAAAACTTCTAACCCGATCTCGTTCAAACCAATCATCGTTGAAAGTTTATATTAAGATCTACAGCATATATCTTTTTTAGATTTTTCCCTCCATTATTATGGAAGTTTGAGGGGGGGGGGGCACATTTTACCAATCTGGAAGCATATAATTTTTAAATGATTAACTTTATGAAAAAGTGGTTTTAGAAACCTCAATGTAATTTTTAACGACCTTTCTATAGATACCACACACGCATAGGTTTCATGAAAAAAATAAAAACATTTTCAGAATCAGTTCCATGTAAGAGGCTCCTCTTACATGGAACTGATTCTGAAATGTGTCCCCTTAATTTTAAATATTTTTTCTAAACTTCTACCTACCAACTTTCATGTGTATAGTCTTAATAGTTTCGGAATAAAATCGCTGTGACATACGGACGGCCGGACGGACAGACAGACAGATAGACGGACAGACAGACGGACAGACATGACGAAACTATAAGGGTTCCGTTTTTTGCCATTCGGCTACGGAACTCTAAAAAGTAATAGTGGAGTTTCTTGCCGGTTCATCTCCATAGGATGACTCATCCGTACTCAAGCTTCTAACGTTTTATGACTTGATTTTGATTGATTTCGAAACACGCCATATCCTCTTTGCTTCATTTAATCCCGGGTATATAAAAAGTGGCCCCATTTCATCCACTGAAATGTATCCAGGGAAGGCAGGGCTCAGTCGAGACCCCTACACTGATTCCATAGGGAAGTGCCTTTAAATATGTTGCATAATAGGGAGTGGTATTTTAAGAGATAACAGGGCCCTTTACATGTGTTGCTGCTGGTGATTAACGGGACTTATCTCTTTGGTGGTGTGCCTCAAAAATTACCTTAAGCCGTTGGTCCTGACCACGGAATAGTTGAATAAGGTTGGAATGGTAATGTGGGCGTGGTGAGCGCGCCACATTTATGATACGAAAAAACTTTTTAACAAAAAATTAAACCGACTCCCAAAAAACACTGCATAGTGAAAAATAACTTTAATTTCGGTAGTCGGTGTCTTTAGTTTGTTTTTTCTTTTTTGGCACCGACTTCCGAAATTAAAGTTATTTTTCACATTGCAGTGTTTTTTGGGAGTCGGTTTAATTTTTTGTTAAAAGTTTTTATTTCACTTTTTTTAGTTGGATGATTTTTAATTTACCTAGTTATAAGAGCCTAAATGTCAACTACTTATAACCTGTTACAAAATATTGCTTTTCCCAATGCTGGGCCGTTAATTGTAGAGGAGTTCTCCTGGTACTTCACCATCAGCTCTACATCAACATATGCATTGTGACGAGTATAAAGTGCTTAACATCCATATTCAAGTAATCGAATCGCAATCCACTCAATACTTATTATTGAGTAGTTTCGGCGACCATCTGTGGTTTTCATCATCAGTTCCACTTCCCCAAATGGTACTTTTTGAGAGCAACTGCACAAGTTACTATAAGAAATACCCAAAACTCCATAGGTGTGCCTATAATATTTGAAGACTTCCCTCGATTTCTCCAGGATCCCATCATCAGATTCTGACTTTGGTGATAATGGGACCAATTTCGAAGTATACCCATTCGAACAAAAAAGAATTTTCCAAATCGGTTCAGCCGTCTTCGAGTACTCGATGATAATACATTAAAAAAAAAAATATATATATATATACTCGTCGAATTGATAACCTCCTCTTTTTGTCGTCGGTTGAAAATCATAGCGCGACCGATTAATTCATTCACCGCATTTAGTGCGCTTCGGATTACTTCGGAATACAGAGCTCTGCTTTAAAATGCCGTGTTGTGCATTTATAACTTGTAAAACCAAAAGTCAGACCGCAGGTATAGAGCGAGGAGGTATATCTTTCCATCGGTAAGTCGAAAATAACATTTAATTACAATTTTATTTGTAAAAAACATAAAAACATTCTGATCACTATGAAATTCCAAATATTAACAACGTTATTGCAACAAGTTACAAAAAGTATACATTGCCCGATGTGTACTCGCTCAATCAACGCAATGACCAAGTCCGCTTACAATGTACTGCATGCGCCACACTTCCACCATTGATGTTTTGTCCTTTGCACTGATTGGCCGTAATGCACGGCGCATGTTTATCGACAGTGAGTTACAATCAGTAGCAAGCTCTCAATTTAAGTGTATGTAATTTATTTGTGTGCGTAATTCGCATACGTAACGGGCCTCTTGCTTGTAGTGGAGCTAAAGAGTGGGGAGCACGTGTTCTCATACAAATCAGGAACTATTTCCTTTCTAACCTCTTTTATCTGTTCTGTGGTCCTGACCAACGGCTTAAGGTGCTTTTCGAGGCACGCCTAATCTCTCTCCGGTCTTGTCGGATTGCCGTTCCATCGGACTATGAGAGTAAAAGAACTGAGAGTACACCAGTACCTGTGCACGTACTTGTGAACTATAATATAGTATCTCCTGCGCTGATACTGGCCGCCATGACCGAAATCGGTCAGAAGGACTATATATAGTACAGTATCCTTTAAAGAAAGGCCCCGCTGTGATGCGTTCGCATCATAAATTTTAAATATAGATTTAATATCGGTGGAATTATTTAGCACAGCCGTGAGTCACAAAGTATTATTATTCGTGTTAGTCTTTAGTTTTTTATTCTATACTTGTTTTATTTTGGGTATTTATGGCAAGGGCTTATAAACGTGTTCATTCATTCATTTATTCATTCATATAACAATTCTCATTGTGTTTGAACATGTATGTATAGCGACCTATATGCACCAAATATAAGACAGTAAAAAAGAGTAAATAAAAAAATTAAAAAACCGGACTGCAACCTAATACTAAAACTAACTGAAATGCTAATAAATACAAGCCCATTTTAAATTAAATAAAAGTTGGAAGCAGGCGGGGCCCATACCATTATTATAGTTTCAAACTCAAGTGGGTCCCGCCTGCTTCCAACTTTTATTTAATTTAAAATGGGCTTGTTTTTATTAGCTTTTCAGTTAGTTTTAGTATAAGGTTGCAGTCGGGTTTCTTAATTTTTTAAATTTCTTTTTTTTATTTTCAGTTTTTTAGTTTACACATGTGAAAGATTTCGCAGACGATTTAGTTCTTTATACGTGTTTTTACGATTTGTCACTTTGAATTGCTTTTAACCACATAAGTTGTATATTTTTTTTTGTAATCACCTTTTAAAACCCTTTATTTTGATACCCCACTCGATAGGTTTTGAGAAAAAAAAAACTTTTTTGAAGGCATAATATGGCGCCAAAAATCAGCCATTTTGGTTTTTTTTATTTTGATATACCCAGTGTCACTTTCACAGTCAATACGAATCTAACGATACCTCTCAAGCTAAAATCCGTCGAGCTGTTCAGGCCACAGAGCGTGCCAAATAATTATACAAACATACATACATACTCTCGAAAAACATAATCCTCCTTCTGGCGCAGTCGGGTAATGAAAAAGAGGAATGTCAACGTGATAGTTTGACAATATAAAAACTATAGCTACGCCACATTTAATTTAAAATGAAATTTTCCTTTCATTCACCATATAGAGTTGATACGACAGAGGAGCATTAAATTACACTACGTATACTATACGTGTTTAGTGTTAATTCGATACAGTTAAAAAATAAAAAGAGCGATTTTTTTTTTCAATCAAACTATATAGTTTACAAATCAGAGTAAAATGCAATCACCTTTGTAAATAAACGTGACTGAAATACCTAGGTAACAAAGTGGCAACGTAGCGCGGCGTGTGTTATATCTTGTCTTGGTCAGATTTATCGCTTTAAGGTGCATCTCATCAAAATTATTTGCGACTAAACTACTTCTCTTATTTAATTGATTTTTGCCAATGAAATGAAATGAAAACCAGCATCTCCTAAGACCAATAATTTAAAGACATGTGGCTTACCAAACCGAGCTCGCATAGCAGATTACAGCCATACTTAAGAAGCTTTCTTGAATATTATAAAAAAAAATACGTATCATAATTATATAAAATGTATTTGTAACCCTTGGTAACCCTAGCCTTTTTTTCACTTTATTGTATCCTATCATTAATCTGTGAACAGCGTTGTGGGCTATATTGTTTATATTTTTTGTGCATTTATTGGCTCTATGTTATATTGTGGCTGTTTGTTGTTCCGCTTGAATAAAAATAAAAACTGAAAGGAGACCCAAGCATTTGGAATGTTATAAGCAGATTTTAATTTTAATTTACGACGGGTAGAAATTTCAACAACTCGATAGAGAGTTTATACATTGACCTCAGAAAAAGGGTTACTCAAGGGTCCTTCTTAACAAGTTATATTTAGCCGAATTCAAGACCCATCTCACATGAGCCAAGTAATAATAAATATGGTTTGGTCGAAGAGTTTTCCATACAATTTGATGAGGCCTCCCCTTGATATTTTAAGGGTTTAATTTGTTGAGTCGTTAACGGAGTTTCTAAGAGGCTTACATGTTCTGTTTGTGTTTAAAATTATGTGGTAATTGCTCGCTGCTCTAATTTTGGAGCGATTTTGAACCGTGTTAGAAAATAAATTTTAAACGAGAAAAATGCGGTGGTGGAATTCTTTTTGATTTCGTGACTATTGTAGCGGTTGTGCCTAAATTAGTACAAGTATGTAGTATTATGTATACTTTTTTTTTTTTTTTTTTTTTTTTAGCGTGGTAAAATTATCAAATAAGTCCTCCCACTCCGGGCAGGGTGGGAGGGACTGTCAGACTTTTACTGACTAAAATCCACGGTGTTCCTTCAATAACCCTTTACATACCGGGGCCACGGTAACGGGATGAGTCCCACGACCCCGGCGGGCTTCGGCCCTCTGCAGAGGGGGCCTCGTCATGTTGCTGACGCTCTTTGAGGCGCGCGTGGAACACGACGCGCCGTCGACCCGGGCATGGTCCATGGTCGGACAGCGAGTTGCCCTTTACTCGCTGTCCGCATGCCCGCGCCTACGGTGGCCGGAGATCGTCGGCCGACGTCCGACGCCGTGGGCGTCTACCACTGCGGCTGGGCTGGAGGGAGGACGCCATCCTCTCCCTCACGCGGCCCGCCTCCTCCTTCGGAAGCATGACTGCTTCGCAGAAGGAGGCGACCGCTTCCCACTCCCTCTCGCCCCGCAGCATGGCCTCGACCAAGGCCGGGCGCGAGAGGTCTCCGCCTATTGTCGCCGTGAGGACACGTCGGTGCTCTGCCCAAGCTGGGCAGTCCTGCACCGTGTGCTCGACTGTGTCCTCAGGGCGACCCTCGCAGTGGTGACACCCAGGCGTCTCTTCCTTACCCATCAGACACAGGTACCTCCCGAAACTTCCGTGTCCGGTGAGGACCTGCGTCATGCGGTAGGTCAGGACGCCGTGACGCCGATCTAGCCACTCCTCAAAGAGGGGTCTTACCGCCGCAATTGCGGCGTGCCCGGCCGTCGGTTGCGACAGTCGTTCCCTCCATACTGCCCTGAGATCGCGCCGGAGCTCTTCCCGCCGCGCCTCGACTTCTCGAGGCAGCGGGGATACGCCCCGGCGCTGCGCCTCCACGCGCCATTCATAGACGCGCTGGAGGGCAGTCGCCTCCAGATCCCAGGGCAGCAATCCGGCAAGGAGGTTGGCCGATTCGCCGGCGATCGTGCGGTATCCCCGGATCATTCGGATAGCCATGACCCTCTGGCATGCGACCAACTTTAGTGGTCGCGTCCGGATGCACAGGGCCCACACTGGGGACCCGTAGAGGGCCATGGACCGCACGACGCCGGCGTACAGCCTTCGGCAGGAGGCGTTTGGCCCGCTGAGATTAGGCAGGAGTCGCCTGAAGGCGGCTGCTGCCCGGTTCAGCTTTGGGGCCAAACTCAGGAAGTGCTCCCTGAAGTTCCACCGGCTGTCGAGGACGAGTCCCAGGTACTTCATCGTCCTCCCGACGCCGATGCGAACCCCCTCCACCGTTATGTGGGACTCGGACCGTGGCGCGTTCCGACCGCCATGGAAGCACATGGCCTCGGTCTTGTGCAGCGCCACGTCGAGTCCCAACTGCCGGATCCTACGAACGACTGTCGCAACCGCTTGCGTCGCCAGGTCGGCCGCCGCCTGGTGCGACTCTCCCTGCGCCAGGACGAGCGTGTCGTCAGCGTAACATACTACGCTGACGCCGTCAGGGAGGTCGCCGCGCAGCACCCAGTCGTATCCGATGTTCCACAGGGGCGGCCCCAAGACCGAACCCTGTGGGACACCGCACGACATCTCTCGCCGGTTCCACTCTCCCCGGTGACCGGGGTAGATGACGGCTCTGTCCGTCAGGTAGTCCTCGACTATGCGACGGAGGTAGGTCGGCACCCGGTGATACCGGAGTGCCTTCCTGATGCAACTCCAGGGCAGGGTGTTGAAGGCGTTGGTGATGTCCAAAGACACCGCCAAGACGACCCTGCCCCGGGATACCGCGTCCCCCGTCGTGAGGGCTCTCACGCGCATGACAGCATCCACCGTCGAGCGCCCCCTGCGGAAGCCAAACTGGCACTCCGCAAGATCCGGGCCCACCCGATTCAGGTGCCCGAAGAGGCGGTCTGCAATCACTCTTTCCAAGAGCTTGCCCACCTCGTCGAGCAGCACGATGGGCCGGAATGCGGACGGAGAGTCCGCAGGGCGCCCGGCTTTCTGGATCAGGACCAGCTTTCCCGTCTTCCAGCGAAGCGGAAACTGGCCCCTCTCCAGGCATGCGCTAAAGAGCCCCCCTAGTTGAGGCCCGAGAGTCTCCGAGGCCAGGACCCACGCTTTCCCTGGCAAGCCGTCGGGTCCTGGGGCGGTATTTTTGGCCTTGAGCCGTTGTACCGCCACTCTCAAGTCTACCTCGGTCACCTCTGGAGCGTCGTAGACGTCGTCGTCGCTGTGGTCCGCGTTTGCGCCAGCTTCAGGTTCCGTCGGAGACGGAGCCATGGGCGGGGGAGCGTGCTCCCCTCGCGATGGGAACAGGGCGCTCACCACGTCCTCCAAGAACTGAGGCTGGAGACTCTGCGTCAACGGGGGAGCCCAGGGGCGGAGCTTTTCTCGCACCCACTTGTAGGGGCGGCCCCATGGGTCCCCGTCCAGAGTCGCCAGCATCTCCTCCCGGGCCAGTTCCTTGGCCCGCCAGATCTCGTCTCGGAGGACGGCCTTCGCTGCCCTGTAACCCTCGTACAGCTCCGCCTCTACAGTCGCCGCATCCGGAGGTCGGGTGCGGCGCCTGCGGAACCTGGTGTACCGACGTCGTGCCGCAACGCACGCTTCGCGCAGCGCTGCTAGCTCGCTCGACCACCAGTACAGCTGACGCCGGGCGCGTCCTTGCCGGACCCGGGGCATGGCCACGTCGCAGATCTCCGACATGGCCTCCTGGAACCACTCCGCCTCGTCGTTTATGTCGGCAGGCCTGTCCGGGGGTGACCCCCAGGCCTGCACGATCGAGGCTTCCAGGAATAGCTCCCGGTCCATCTGCTTCAGCGCCCATCGCGGACCACTCAGGTCCCGTCGGACCGGCGCGTCTGGGGTCTGGGCGGAGACGTCGAACCGGATATACCGGTGGTCGGAATAGGTCTCCACCTCCTCCATAACGCGCCAGTCGGTGACGCGCGGTGACAGGCTGGGGGTGGCGAACGTAACGTCCACCACCGACTCGCCCGTAAACCGCACGCACGTGGGGACAGAACCCCGGTTCTCGATCACCAGGCCCTGCGCACGGGCCCAGTGCTCGAGCATCCTGCCCCGCCTATAGTCCGTGGACCGGGAACCCCAAGCCGGACTCTTGGCGTTGAAGTCCCCGAGGACGAGGGCGGGGAGGGAACCGAGGGCGACGACGACGTCTCCCAGCTCCGTTAGGGAGTTCTGGAACTCGGCGAGAGTTCGGTTCGGGGAGAAATAAACGCCTACCACAGCGATCTCTCCGAACCGTGCTGCGACGATCCCACGCCCTCTCTTGACGCGATCGAGGGGCGGGGTACCGGCGGCGGCCGACGAAACGAGGGTCACCGAGCCGTCCAAGTCCGCCACCCAGTCGTTCCTGGGCAGGACAAAATACGGCTCGGCGACCACGGCGACGTTGATCAACCACTGCGCCATGCTCTGGAGCAAAAGTTCCTGAGCAGCGGCGCAGTGGTTGATGTTCGCCTGGAGGAAGCGCAATGGGGCCATTAATCGGGATCCATTGCAGCCTCCTCCAGGGCCCCTCGCGGGGGTTCAGCCACGACGGCGACGGCGGTGGCAGTAGCGACGGCGGCGGCGGCGGTGGCGGTGACGACGGCGGCAGAGGGCCTACCTCTGCGCCTGGCTTTGGTGGGTGGGGCGCAGGACTTGCCCCCAGCCCGGTGATCGGCCGGCTTGCCAACCGCCTCACATGCGAAGCAGTGAGGCGGGGCGGAGCACGAGCCGGCCTTGTGACCGGGCTGACCGCAGCGGAAGCACCTATCGCTGCGGTCTACCTCCGAGGTGCACACGCATGCCGCATGGTTGCCCACTTGGCAGCGGAAGCACCTCAGGGGTCTGGGGTCCAGGACTTTCACCTGCGCAGACACCCAACCAACCAGGAGCCTTCGGCCCTCCTGGATCTTTTTGGCCGCCGGGACGGGGCAGCTAACCGTAATGGTTTGCCCCCCCGTGAAGCCAGGACGCAGGGCGCCCGCCCTCACCTGATCGGGAGGGCACCCCCCAGTCCTGGCTACGGCGGCCACCACTTCCTCGGCCGTCACGGAGTCATCCAGACCCAATATGCGCATGTCTGCGCGCTTGGTGGGTCTGGAGACTCGGGCCTCCTCCGCATTTAAGGACGCTCTGAGCCGTTCGGCCAGAGCGTCAGCGGTAGGGCCACTGTCCGCGCCGGGGATCTCTAACATCCGAGCCCCCGTCGCAGTGACCCGGTGACGGAGGCCACCGGTGATGCCGAGCTCCGTGATGTCAATCACCTGCCGCGCCTTCGCGAGCACGTCGCGGTACGACACGCCCCTCTTCACCGCGTCCGGCTGCAGTGTGATCACCACAGCCGCGGTCTTGGGGGCGCGCAATCGCGCCGCGGCGTCTCGCCGCCTCCGTCTTTCCCTACGCCGCGAGGACCTGGCTGCGCCAGCAGCCTTCCTCTTCTCCCCGGCCACTTGCCAGTCGGCGCCGGCCGGAGGAGTCTTTGGAGGAGGCTGCTGGGACGGCTGGTTCCCGGCCTGGGCCTTCTTCTTTCTGGCCGCCTGCTTCGGCCCCGCAGGTGTCGGGGTCGGAGGCGGCTTTGATGGGCCCGATTTCGGCTTGGCCGGGGCCGTTTTTGCCCTCGCAGGGGCCGCCGTCACTGGTGCCGTCCGCACCGTGGCCGTCTTCGCCTGAGGCAGCCTCGTCGTCGTCTGGGGAGGCTTGGACGCGGCCGCAGCCGCGTACGAAGTCGCCGCCAGCGGGGGTCGCAGCACGCGGCTCTCCAATACGGAGAACCGCTGCTGGAAGGCGGCCAGCTCCTGTCGCACCAGGTCGAGAACCGAGTCCTCCGCTGGTGTGGGCCGGCCTTTCTCCTCTTGGCCCCGCGGCGGCGCATTCCGCTGGCCGGCTCCCCGGATTGCGGCCAGGTCCGCCTTGAGGGCGGCGTTCTCCCTCTGAAGAGCGTCTATGGCGGCAGTCAGGCGGGTGACCTCCGGCCGCAGATCGGACATGTCGTCCCTTGCAGCCGGAGCCCCGCCGTAAGTCCGCGCGGCCGCCTTGATGGAGGCCATGGCTTCGCCGATGGCGTCCTCCTTACTCTTCCGGTTGCGCTTCCGCGAGATGGTACGGATGGCAGCCGCCACGGCCTCATCTAGTTTGGCCTCGCTCGGGGCCAGACCAGTGTTGGGCTCTCCAGAGGGAGGCCCCCTCCCCGAGGTCTTGCCTCGGCCTTTACCCCGCACACTAGTGGGGATCTTACGGGCCGAGACAAGCCCCTCCTCCGACGACGACTCATCGTCGCGGGGGCGCTTGAGGAACTCCTTCCTCCTGTCGGCGCCCCCCTCGTCGCTCCTCACTGCGCTTCCAGAGATCAAACTCTGGAAGCTCTCGGCGTCCGATGCCGAGTCGGTCTCCGACCCGAGCACCAGCGCCCCCTTCCTCCTCGGAGCGGCGCTCTGCGCTCGCTCAATGTTCGGTGCCGGTGAGGTGGACGTGCTGGACAAGTCCAGCGACTCCACCTCACGGGCACGTGAGCCTCCCTGGCTCAATGCGGCGACTGCCGGGAAACTGGGGTAAAAGTGTTTGTTGTCCCCCCCAGAGTACGGTGGGACTGACCGGACGTGTCCGGTGCGGGACTCCCCAGCTGCGGAGCAGCTGGGACCCGCCTGGGTAGCTTTTCCAAAAACTTTGTCTGCCATATTTTTTCCTTTTTTAGAGAGGTGAGTTCCTCTGTTCCTACACCCCTATTCCCCTCCCCTGGTTCACTTCACGGTTACGTCTAAAGATTAGACGCATACCGGAAGTGAACCTTTCCTCCCCCTTGACCCGATCTCTGAGACCGGGCCCCGCGCCGCCTAGAAGCTCGAGCTAGCTGCTCGATCCTCCAGACGGCGCGCATTTCCCCCGGTGTGTCCCTCTTGGTCTGGTTTCTCCCTCTGGGCCCGTCCGGCATGAGTGCCTCTACCGGCATGGCCCCAGAGATCATCGAAACACGCAAGCCCCACCACGACGACAACGTGGGGACACAGTTGGTGGGGAGTATTATGTATACTAGTAAAACTAAATAAGAGTTTGAAAAAAAAACATCAACTGGAGTACTTGAGTTGGCATGTAAAAAGAAACAATAAACTGGTTTCCTATAGGTACGAAAACATTAAGTAGGTATAGTTAGCTAGGTGCTCACTTTTTAAATCTATAAATAATCTATGAAACAAACGAAAGTAATAAAAACCGGCTAAGTGAGAGTAGGACTCGCGCAAGAAAGGTATCATTATCCATATAAATATAAAGTTACCATTATCTTTAAAAACGGCAAAAAAGCATGTCTATTTGTATTATTTTAATTTAATTATTTATTTTTAAAGTGAATTTATAACTGAATATTCTGTGAATATTTTAAGCGTCTACCAGTTGCCGATATCGATATCGAGCAAAACCGAGCAAAAAAAAGTCACGTTTGTTGTATGGGAGTCCCCTTAAATGTTTATTTTATTCTGTTTTTTAGTAAGTATTTTTTGTTATAGCGGCAGCAGAAATACACCATCTGTGAAAATTTTAACTGTATAACTAACGTGACCATTAATTATTTGACTCATATGGGACGGTTTATTTAGGTCAATTGAGGCCATGAGAGCCAGAGTGGCCTAACTGTATTTTTTTAAATACTGATTTTAATTGGTAAAACTGCTCTAAACGGTAAAATTCATAGCACCACAGTGGCCTAAAATTTAGTTCAACATTTTGACCTTATGTAGACAGTTGAAATTTTTAAGGCCATGAGAGCCAGAGTGGTCTAGCTGACATTTTTTCAAAAAATCGATTTTACGGTTAGGCCACTCTGGCTCTCATGGCCACAATTAACAGGTGGTCAGTGAAAAAAAAAACCTTTTGAAAGTTATTTATTCAGAAAAGTCAGTTAGCTTAACAGTTACAAATTAAAAAATACTTGTACCCGAAACGTTTAGTTATATTTATATTTATTAGAGGAGCAAATCTGTTTTAATATAGGTGATTTTAAGTACGAATGAAACCCTTGCTACGTTTTGTTTATATTCACCTTAGCAACATCGCCTTTAGAACTGAAGAGCCGGCTCGTCTACCCAAATTTTCGCACGGTTTCAGAGGGGACAATTTTGCGTCCCAGAGTTTATTTCGGGGACACCGGGACTTGTAACTATAAAAAGGGACAGTCCCGTTCAAAACGGGACGTCTGGTCACGTTATGTATAACTATCACGGTTCATGAGATACAGCCTGGTGACAGACGGACAGACGGACATACAGACAGATGGACGAACAGAGGAGTTTTAAGTAATAGGGTCCCGTTTTACCCTTTGGGTACGGAACCCTAAAAACTAATAATTTGTATAAAATTGTGCTGTATCTTGTCTTACTAACCGTATCAAACATTGATGGCAAGATTTGTTTCATATTTTCTGGCTTCTGACTAACTGTAACGACTGTTAAAGATGAAAAAATGAAGCCGCGACCATCCATGGAGCGACCTCGGCATGCCTTGCTTAACCTTTATAACCAGCGGCTATTTAGGCATAAGTTCCTCCACAAATTCAGCATGTTAATTTCATAATATTTCAGACTGACAAATCTACTTTAAAACCACAAAAATTTAATCAACACCTAAAATTACCTTCTACACAACAATATTACCTAACCCCCTATTTATTTACCTAACATCTCCTCAACAAAAATAACATCCTGAAAAACACAATTTGATGAGAATAAACGACACAATTACTTTCTTTCCTCCACAATGGACGTAATTAGTCCACCTCTCCCCCCTAAGGTTGGGAGCTGGGGGATGTAAGATGAGCCCCCAATCCCCCATACATACGTGGGATGCTAGGATGAACATGTATTGATAAAAACACACGTTAGAAAGTAACCATTTCATCCTTTAAGGTCAATTTACCGGTATTAAGAAAAGGTTTGTGTACGTAGAGATTTGCATTGGATAATATGTAGCCTGTATTGTAACAAAAAAGTGGCCAAATGCGAGACGGACTCACCTGTCAATCCTTCCGTAGCAGCAAGCATAGATTTGCCAAAATTAACTTTGTTTTACATAGAGTTTGTATGTCTGATAAAGTTATATTTGCGGTTCTTGTAAATGTGCTCTATCTCAAAAACTACTGTCTGTATCTCATTCAAACCAGTACACAGAATACATCTACTTACCAAGTTTCAACTGTGTAGTCTAAATAGTTTCGGAATAAAATGGCTGTGACATACGAGCGGATAAACAGATAGACAGAAAGACAGACAGACAGAAAGACAAATAGGCAGAGAGATTTACAGACCGGCAAACAGATATGACGAATCTATAAGGGTTTTATAGCCTGTAGCGCTCGGAAACGGTGTGTACCTTTCAACCAGCGAAAACATTTTTCAGAATCAGAATCAGAATATTTATTTGTGAAACATAGGTAACATAAAGGTCTTTGGTATACATAAATATTTGAGCACTATGTTTTGCCGTGAAGGCGTACAAATTTAGTATGGAACATAATTCCAAATATGTACTGAAAAATCTAAAAAAAAAAACTAACAAAAAGAAAAATTAAATACTTACAAAATTAACAACATACTATTTTAAGCTAAATAAAAAATAAACAAAAAAATAAAATTACAATTAACAATTATCATTCAAAAAACCTTCAACACAACAATCCCAACTAGCACAAATGGGCTGCATAAGGGCTTTGGAGCGTATCCGATTATTACTTATGGTAATAGACGTAAGCGCTAGAGCGTCTACTACAGACTTAAAGCAGCCGCTTTAGCGCTATTTGGGTGCCATTTTATGCAACCTAAAGTTCCATTTAACCTGCACAAGGGTTGCATAAAGGTTCCTTAATAGCTATAACGATTTATTAACGCTATACTAAAGCTCTCATAGCGCTACTTTTGAATGATTTTGAACTACTTTGAACGAATGAATTGATTATAGTTCTTTATTGTATGTCTTCAGTTGACATTACTTGTAATATTTTGGTAAAGTGTTTTCGTCGCCATCATGAAAATAAAACAAAAAGAAGTGAAAGTTTATATTCTGTATTAACAAGATATATAAAGATACTTAAAACGCTGTCTAGTTTACTGTAGATATATAAGATAATTTTCGAGTAATTTTAACGCGCTTTTATGATATTTCAAAAATTAACAAAAGATATGTGATATTTTTTATTTGTTATACAGAATAAATTTTATTTCCGTATTTTTACGTGTCGATAACTTCCTATTTGCAAGTGACCGATTGTTTACCGGTACATTTAATGCACATTTAACTGAAAAACCAATGTATAACAACTCAATTTTGCAAGTGAATTATAAGTTTTCTTAAAAAATCATGGCGTCATTGTAATGTAGTCATAACCCGCAGTTTTAGCTCTAATAACTCCCTTTAGAGAATCATAGCGCTAATTTTCACCCTTCTAACGCTTCCAGTGATTTTTGTTCCCCTAATGCAACTCACAGCCACAAAAAGCTCCTATTTTCTTGTTTTTGAGGTTATAAGATGTAGTTACGTACTTATTCGTTTAGTATCCATTTTTATTGTTTAGTGTTTTTAAATGTTTTATGATAGTTACAATAGCGGCTGTAAAATGGCGAATGGATTGAGCCTGCAAGGAATGACTATTGCTACTAAAGGCCTTAGTTACACTGATGATTTTTTTGTAACTATAGTATGCATAAGAGTTTCTATTATTTCTATAATGAAACTTATAGTAGTATAATAGTGGTTACTATAACTATAACCTATAAAAGTGACAATGGAAACCACTGTACAGCTGTGAGTGGCAGAATGACCTTCGTAACTCTCATATAAAGGTGTAAGTGGTAAATGAGTTCTACCGTGGACTACTGTGAAGGCTAGGGTAGTATTTGATTCAGCTTATAGCACCTTAAGTAACTTTTATAGCTATAGACGTTTACGGATGCAGATATGCAACTTTGAACTGCTTTTTGAACCCTTAAAGCGCTATTTTACAGCCAAAAGTAACAAAATAGGCTGCAATTTCCACTAATGTGCTCGTTGGGATAGAAAGAAAAAAAAACAAAGGGAGAATGGGATAACTACCTACTTCCAAAGAATACTCCCTATATACAAAATTGCAACCAAATTTGTCTGTTTATAATATTAGTATAGATTTAAGTACTTACAATATATATATTTTTAAATTATATTACCAAGAGCATATTGCTTGTGGTGTTTGCCTGTAATTGGTTGTGCAGTTATATTTAAGTCACTAATACATGTATGTTCCTATCTGTGTTATATCTGTAACAACTGTTGGTAAACCTTAATTAAATAAATAAAGTGTTGTGTTTTTTCCTGTTCGGCTATGAAACCCTAAAAAGGATGGCTAGAGGAATTTGGTACGCCCATACGCAACGTGTATACTGGACTACATATAAATGGCGTAATATAATGTAGCCCTTCAATAGAATATGAGGCTGAGTGAACCTACGACCAAGAAGCATTCCGCTATTTACTAGCCTATACAACGTGTAACAGATTAAGCGCAATACCTCAGACACCCCAATTAGAATATTAAATTATAAATCTAAAACAACATCCGTGACTAAATAAATTGAAACCTAACCTAGACATTCTCATCCTTACTAAACGCAAAACGTATGTGCGTGATACAATATCCTTACGCAGTCGCATACACTCATGCAATGTTAGCGGCCGACACGCACACGAGCGCATTTCCTTGAATTAAGGATTGTATTAATTTGTCATGATATTGTGTTTCCATTTTAAGTTAAATGAAAGATTTTCCGTTAAAATTTAACACTTATTTTATATGACGAAAATTGATTCAGAAGCCGATTCTAAACTAACTACTTTCAGGAATTGCGTTAATTCTGTTACACGTTGTATAGAACCCAAATTGAATGTCCTAGTTAATAAAAAAACTTGATAACACTAAGATATCCATGAGCCCGAGTCGACGACGACGCGTCGTATTCCTGACGCGCCTCAAAGAGCATGCTACACCATTGACCTTGTTACTTCCAATGGCTACCAGGGTTGCGGGAATGTTTTAACGAATACCGCGGCCACGGAATAACAGCAAAGGGAGGAACATGGTGGGTTTTCGTCAGTAGAATTTTAATACTCTCTTTCTCACCCATACGCACGAAACGTTTTGGGAATACTTTCATTGTGCGTACGGCTAAGGAGTGGAATTCCCTGCCGGAGTCTGTTTCCCGATAGCTATAACCTTACTTTAAGTCAAGAGTGAAGAGGTTACTTTTAGGTAAGCGTGCTCCATCTTCGACCACATCATCACTTACCATCAGGTGAGATGGTGGTCAAACACGAACCTATTATCAATAAAAAAAAAACCTTAGTCTATTGGTAATGTCCCCCTCGAATGAATATGTAGCTATCCGGGAATCAAACCTGGGAACTTTACATTCAGTAGTAAATCCGACTCCTAACGAGTCATTAAGCCTTAATCAATACCAGGGGCGTGCACAGGATTATGACAGGGTATGCGGCGGAGTAATCGGTCACAAAAACTTTGCCTTTTATAGACTTTTAGCATAGCCACAGCCACGCATCGTAGCATGGTGGCGATGCGTGGCTGTGGCTATGCTAAAAATCTATAAAAGAAAAAGTTTTTGTGACCGATTACTCCGCCGCATACCCTGTCATAATCCTGTGCACGCGCATGATCAATACATATAATAAAACAGCAGAAATATGTGGATTGGATATATTAATAAATAAAAAATTTTACCAAAAAATTAAACCGACTCCCAAAAACACTGCAAAGTGAAAAATAACTTTAATTTCGGTAGTCGGTGTCTTTAGTTTTGTATTTTCGTTTCTGGCACTGACTTCCGAAATTAAAGTTAGTTTTCACTTTGCAGTGTTTTTGGGAGTCGGTTTAATTTATTGGTAAAAAGTTTTTATTTCACTCTTTTTAGTTGGTCGATTTTTAATTACCTGGTTAAAAGAGCCTAAATGTCAACTACTTATAACCTTTTACAAAATATTGCTTTTCCCAATGCTGGGCCCTTAATTGTTGAGGAGTTCTCCTGGTACTTCACCATCAGCTCTACATTACCATATGCATTGTGACGAACATAAAGTGCTTAACATCCATATTCAAGTAATCGAATCGCAATCCACGAAATACTTATTATTGAGTAGGTTCGGCGGCCATCTGTGGTCTTCATCATCAGTTCCACTTCCCCAAATGGTATTTTTTGAGAGCAACTGCACAAGTTACTATAAGAAATACCCAAAACGTCATAGGTGTGCCTATAATATTTGAAGAGTTCCCTCGATTTCTCCAGGATCCCATCATCAGATCCTGACCTGGTGACAATGGGACCAATTTCAAACAAAAAAAGAATTTTCCAAATCGGTTCAGCCGTCTTCGAGTAATAGGTGATCATACATAAAAAATAAAAAATATACGCGTCGAATTGATAACCTCCTCTTTTGGTCGTCGGTTGAAAATAATTGAGCCCCACTCAATTATTTTTTTGTTAAGATAAATAATAGGTACCTAAAATAACAAGAATAAAAAAGGTTTGTCAGTTTATCTGTTTGTACACTCTAATCTCCAAGACTGCTAGACTGGACTCAGGGACTGGACTTGAATGAACCTTTTTGTTTATATTTTTATTTTATTTTATAACCAACAGTTAGATACACTGATAGAAATTGAGAATACTTTCAGTAGGTTTATGGATTAGATATCAATTTCTTACAGATAAGCACGTCATGTAATAGATACATATTACGTAATAGAGTGGTGACTTACAATTAAAAGAGTTAACAATTACAGAACACAACAAAGTTAAAATCAAAACTAAAACTAAAATACACATCATAATTGAACTAAAAATCTAATAAAAAACTAATGAAAAATAAAAGAAAAATCAAAGTAAGACAAAATGAATAAGATTCAAAATGAAAATTACAATGAAGATTATAATGTAAACTAAGATTAAACACAGAAATAAAATTAATTGCATGCAATCCATATCAACTTAACACATTTACACTTAAGTATATATACACAGTTTTTTAAACTTTTTAAGTGAGTCTCTATAATGCTATTAAGTCTGGCCAACATAATAAAATAGGCTTTAATTGGTTTCGGAAACTGGAACACCCATGGAACACCTGATGTGGAACATTGTACGCGAGCGAAGCCGCGGATAGAAGCTAGTATATGCAATAAATCATTCGAAGTAGATTCACTCGTATATTTGTCAGATACATGCCTGGTTTTTAAAAGCCTTATCAAGTGACTTATCAGGAAATCTGCTGTCAAATCTAGGGTTGAACCAAATGACATTATTATTTTCAGATGATCTTTATGTATTATGGAATTTAGTTGGCTCTATATTCCCAGTTATATAAACATATATACAAATATCTTAACATAAGCTAGCGAATACCTATTACGTTTTAAAGAGAAAGAAAGAGACGAAAGTTGTTTAGTCCTCACAAAAAACGCACATTATTAAAAAACCGGCCAAGTGCGAGTCGGACTCGAGCACGAAGGGTTCCGTACCATTTTCTATAAAAACGGCAAAAAATCATGTCTGTTGTATGGGAGCCCTTAAATATTTATTTTATTTTGTTTTTAGTATTTGTTGTTATAGCGACAACAGAAGTACATAATTTGTGAAAATTTCAACTGTCTAGCTATCGCGGTTCTTGAAATACAGACTGGTGACAGACAGACGGACGGACAGACAGCGAAGTCTTAGTAATAGGGTCCCGTTTTTACCATTTGGGTACGGAACCCTCAAAAACCTAACGTTAAAATAAAAAGATGTCTATTTATTTGAGAAAAATAAACAGTTACACATTAGTATCTAGTTTGGCGACATGATAAAAATAGGAGCCCCAAACTGCAGCAGTTAATGATGCTCAAAACTTACTACCCATACGTACAAAACGTTGAATTTGGGAATACTTTCATTGTGCGTACGGCTAAGGAGTGGGATTCCCTGCCGGAGTCTGTTTCCCGATAGCTATAACCTAGGTGTCTTTAAGTCAAGAGTGAACAGGTTACTTTTAGGTAAGCGTGCTCCAACTTCGACCACATTATCACTTACCATCAGGTGAGATAGTGGTCAAACGCGAACCTATTTCCAATAAAAAAAAATCTTACATATGCTGTAGATTACCACAGCATAATTATGTAAGTAGTAATCTACAGCATATGTTAGAATGAGTTAGATTTGAGCATCATTTTCTGCTTAGCTTTTTGACAACTATGTTGGGATTGACTTCTAGACAAATCGAATGCAGCCGGGTACCAGTGCTTTATATGGTGCAACTGCCTATCTGATCCTATTCACAACCCAGCAACTGGTTAACACGATATCCCTAGGCAAAACTGATTTAAGAATTGCTGAGCCCTAATTTAGTTACACTGAAAAAGAAAACAGTTACCACAATCAAAATTTTGTTTACATTGATCATGTAACTTGTTTGCGTCTGGGCCTATCAAGCACAATGATCTCAGCTCTCAAAATCTTGATTAGAGTTATCACAAAACCTATTTGCAGCAATCAAGTCAAAACATAGTTGCTCCAACCAAGATTATTATGTATTTGATAAACACAATCAAAGAACTAATTTAGCGCAAACATTTAGCGCAAGATTTGATCAAGTTGTATGATTAATACAATTAATTGCAATGACAGATGCTATCAAGTCAAATCAACTTAAGAAAGTATCAATGATCTTTATTGAAGTAAACAAAATACTTGATTGACACAACTAACTTACTCTGTTACAGAAATCATTTTTTAACTTGTATCTTTCTACAATGATGTCATGTTAAGGGTAATCGAGAAACCTGTTTGAGCGTTCAATCATTTGAACTAGCATTGCTGCAATCATGTCGTGATGATCAACTTAACTAAGATTTTGATTAACCTAAACAAGATATCGTCAATCAAATTAAAAAGTCACTTGATTGGCTTGCATTTTTTTCAGTAAGGCAGATCATTTAGTATTACCACTTAAATCTATAATTAATATATTTATGTAAAGTTGATTATATAAGGTTATTAAACTAGTACGTAAACTATCAATGTGTGGTTGGACTATTTTAAAAATAGCCACCATGACTTTAATCACTTTAAAATTTTGTCATGAAAACTTTGTTCGAATAATAGAAATCCAGAAAAATCCTGAGACAACCCTATCCAGGCCGCGGCTTCGTCCTAAATATAAAGCAATGCCATTAAAAATTTCGTTTATACTGAATCACGCCGTAAGTGTAACATCGTCTTGAGAATTCAGGTACAAGGATTGTGTGAGACGAGGGTTTTGGGAGCTGACTCATTCCTCGCTTAGCTTTGCTTTTGAAATGTTGAATCTAACTTCTGTATTTCGGTTAGATGGTATCGTAGAAGGTATAAAGATGATAAAAAATTATCTCATTAAGAAAAAATAAAATGTTGCCAAGACGAGATGATCTCATGTAGATTCAAGCTTCTAACTCTACAAGCCCTTTACAAATTATACTACAGTAATGACTCAAAATATGTGAATTGGTCGTTTTGTAACTACAGAACGATAGTATAACAGAAAAATAATGAATAATTAATAATTTTTTACCTTACACCCGTGTGACGGTTGTGCTCTTGGGTTCCGATAGGCTCGTCTTGGCGAGAGCGCTACTGTTCTCCCAGATAAAGATAGTAAATGATTAAATTGAAATTTGAAATAATTTATTAAATATTTAATCAATAATGGAATATACACTTAAATAAAAACGCTAAACTACATATATACATCTAAAAATAAACTAAAATATGGCGTCCAGAAATTCGTGAGCATCGCTGTCTACTGCTAATGTGCCCAAAAGACTGGCGGCATTGCCACGATGTATGGCAATGCTTAACCGCTGTCCAATGTAAACGCCAGCCTTTGGGTCACGTCAGCCGAAGTGTAAACTAGGCGTCTGAAACATTGTCAATTTGAAATTGATTATTAGATGTTTATGTTTTTTTAATTTTTTGGTTACCTTTTGCCCCAACTTTCTAGTCTTATATGCCGTGCATGCATGCTATGACACTTTATAATTATGGTTTTAACCTGGCTTCAGAACTTCGTCACATTACTACAATATCATATACTTTGTAAAGTAAGCTTTTTTGTATCAATAAAATAATATTAGAATTGTACTTCAATTTCATCAATACATGAGTGGAATACTCTGCTGAAGTCTGTGTTTCCTGATAGCCACGAGTATATCTTGGGGGTCTATAAGTCAAGAAAGAATAGGTTCCTTCTAAACAGGCGTGTTCCATTTTCGACCACATCATCGCATACCATTAGGAGAGACAGTGGTCAAATGCGAGCCTATAACAAAAAAAAAATAGTGTGGCACTCGGGGACTGCCGCGGTAAAGCTATTGCACAGCATTTTTTTATCAACATGCAATAAATGCACTTTGTTTATTCATATTTAAAACACTTTATACACTAATTTTACGTATACAACTATTCACTGTTGTACATAGATGATAGATACCTATACATACTTATACACTTATATACTTTCTCACAAACAGCTGCTTACGTATTCGTCCGATTTCGGAGCAGCTCGTCTCGATCCGTGCGAGCTTCGTACAGTCGTACCATATACATACACGTTAAGGTTCAACTAGTCACGGGCTCGAATTCACTCGTGGACTCAGGTATGAGCAGTTAGCAGCTAGTCTACACGCATACGTCTAGTCGCAAGCACACAAACACCGTGCCGAAGTCTGCCGAACTAAAATGACGTTAGACGATGCACGGCTTTCAACGCCGCACCGCTGTGCCGGTCGGAGTGGGGGGTGTTAGGTTTATTTTCGTTACGGAATTTCTTGATTCGGTCGCCACGCTCAAAGCCCGCGATAGAAGCTATGCAATAGCTTAAAATAACACCCAAATTTCTTACAATTATCCATTGTCAAAAAAAAACTCGCTCGGCTCGTACATTACTCGCTCATCTCATCTCATCTTTCCCTCAAGATTTATACCTTGAATGTTGGGTTACGAGCGTTATCTTGAAGCACACATTAGGCTGAGTGCGGATATATTATAATAGGTATATTGAATTGAGACTGAGTGCTGTGTGTACCCGCTTTAGAATGTGTTTTGTATCACTGGATGTATATGTAGATTTGTATCTGCGTAGAATTATTGAATATTAGGAAAACGGTATGACAAAAGAAAAGTAAGTTTTCAAAGGGATGTTTTTGAAATACAAAAGGGTAAAAGTCTTGCTGGATTCTTTTGTATTCAGTTTATTAAATTGACTTTATTTGTGGAATGTTTTTGAATTGAAATGGCTTAGAATGTTTTGTTGGAATGGAGCTGCGTTTGGTTAAGCGTGGGTACCTACGTTGTTTTGATCTAATAAGAAGTTGCGCAAATTGGTTCAGGTTTATTCGTAATATTTTTTTACTATATATATAGAGCAGTGGTGGCCCAGTGGCTACGGGCCTGATTTGTGGATTGCTGGTCATGGGTTTGAGTTCCATCAGGCACATTACTTTGTGTTAATTATTTCATCACTACTGCTTTCAAATCCGGTGAAGGTCATCGGAAAACTTGAGGCTAGAGGAACCGAGTCACTCCAACAATTTCTTTAGTAGGTCGTTCGCAGCTCAAGCAGTACTACTGTGGAATACTCTTCCCGTGTCAGTAAGACAAGCACAAATCCTTCCTTCTTTCAAAAACATGGTAAAAGATCTCTATCTCTCTCTTTCATTTGTTACTATATTTTTATATATCCCAGTTTTTTATGTATATATACAACGTGTAACGGAAAGGATATATACATACCAAGGGCAAGGCTTCTTTGGGTGATATCAAACGATATTGGAAGGGTTTTTTAATCCTATCTCTACATGTTCGGAAGTACTGAGAATTTTTAATGCATTGATACCAGATTATAGGCGCACAGAATTACGGAAGAGATTTATTGTGATATATGCAAGTAATGTGGAAAGTTATTGACCTACGTAGTGCGGTGATACGATTGTTATGATTAAAATTTAAGAAACTTACGAAACCGCAAATTTTGTATCAATTTTTAGAGTATTTTACTTCGAGTTGAAACTCTTCTAGTATCGTTTGATATCATCCAAAGAAGCCGTGCCCTTGGTATGTATATACCCTTTCCGTTACACGTTGTATATGTGTGTATTGTGTATGTAGGTTATAATACACCATGGACTACCCGCGTATTTATTTTCTCCTGCTGTGTCAAATCCATCCAAAGGTTGTCTGTAAAAGATCGCTCTTAGCGATAAGACCGCCCATTGTAACATCCTGTAGTTTTTAAGTCCTCATTTAATTCTGTTATGGTGTACAATAAAGTATATTTCTATATATAGAAATACTTTTTATTGTTTCTATATATAGAAATACTTTTTATACTATACCTGCTTGGAAAGTACCTTGATACTTTATCAAATTTACGGTAGAAAGTACGTCATTGCATATCGAACAAATATGCGGGGAGAAAACGCATCTGAGCGGGAGAGAAAAGTGTATGAAAATCCATTTCTTACGTGGTTTTTCTTTTTTAATTTTGGGTAAGACTATGCGCCGGTAACCTAAATATCAAAAGCCAAAAAGTTTTTACAGTCAGTTTTTATCTCCAAGTTCGCAAAATGACACTGGCCACTAGCTGTGTGTTGGATGGTGTCGGGCTGGCAGTGCGACCCTGCGGCGGCAGGATAAACAATTTGAAAAAGAACATGTGAAAATTGCAGACGCCATTGGCGCCATTTTCAATTTGTGTGTTGTTTGAGGATTCAGTTTTCGTAGAAAGTAAAATAAAACTATCAAAATGATAAGTAGTGATAGTGATGATGAAGCTCGTCGGTGTAGTATAAAGCACTATGTATCATTCGAGAGAAAGTGCGATTCCCGATCTCGGGTGTTTTAAAGCCCTCGCCTACGGCTCGGGCTTCAAACGACACCCTTGACGGTAATCGGTCACTTTCTCCTCTCGGTGAACAATGTACTATTATTGTTCGTGTGTGTTGTTATTCCTCACGATGTTTTCCTTAGATATATCTAAGGAAAACTTAGTGAGGAAATCGGCGTGTCCTAGGACCAAAAGTTCGAAGACATGCGATATCCACCAACTAATCTTGCGCCTTTTCGGTCATTTTGGAGATCGCTCCGTACTAGTTCATTTCGGACAGTGAACTAGTTCATTCTATTAGTTCTAATAGCTCTATTCGGTTTTCGTTCTCGGCGGTCCTTAACCAGCCACCACAGAGTAAATACGCTCTTTAAGTAGGTACTATCAAAGACATCGTATTTATTTGTCTCTGTATTATTATAATAGGTAAGCGTCCCATAACCAAATCATTCCAAAATAAAAAGCGTCCAAGACCTCAAACAGTTTTAAAATAGTTTTACACAGCAAATTTAAACACTTCACAATAACTTTAATTAATTCTCATTGGGTAATACTTGCAGATCAAAAATGCTTGCCGAAACATGGGTTGTTTGTATTGTACCAATTTACCAAAGGTTCGCACATACATACAGTAAAAACTTACAATTTGCGAACACTCGTTTCGTGTTTTCTAGCGATAAGCTAAATTAGACATTATGCCATTGAAATAACATTTCATCTCATTCTTGCGAAATCGGTCGGTCGAGTTCGGGTAGCATCGTCATTCGTCGGCTATTCGCTCCCGTTCTCATTCATTTACAGACACAATGAATTCGTATGACGTTTCTGTCAACCAACAATCAGTGACTGTATTTCATTTCTCGTTCGCACATTACGATCGCACGGTTAAGAATGTACGAGTACGATTAGAGCTGTTAGACCTATTAGACCGATTACAAGCCAGCGTTCGGAAACAGTTCTTTTAGTACAGTGCAAAGATTCGGCTTCTATTCGTTCATCGTTCACGTACTACACAAGACTACCACCAACCACCACTGGACCCGTGTGTTGGATCATGGCCCATTCCCTCTCATAGAGAGGAAGATAACCATCTCAGCCTGTGTCCCAGCAGTGGGAACATTATAGGCTGAATTATTATAATTATATATATATTTAAATTACTATAGTATTGAGATCATCGGAGAATTTGAGACTTTCAATGCCTGCACATTCTACTAAATTCTATGACTCATCGTTTACGGTACAAGCTGTTCGTTTGTGGAATGCATTGCCGGTGTCAGTAAGACAAGCTCAGTCATTCGCTACATTTAAGAGCTCGGTTGCTTATCATTTTCTTTCAATTTTATGATTATTCTTTTGTTTCCTCTCCACGTGATGTTAAAGAACAAATTATATTTATAATATAATTACTTATGTATTGTATTGTATTTATATATTTGAATGTATATATATATGTTATTTTCTGTTTTATGAGTACACTAATTTAACCCTCCCCACTTTAATTAATGTTTTGAAAGTCCTTCCAAAGGTTGTCTGGAAGATATCGCTTTGTGCGTGCATTCTTCGAAGGCATATGTGCACATGTTTTTTTTATAATATTCTCGCGTTTGACCACCATCTAGCCTTCAAAATTTTCGGTCCATCATCATCGTGGTAAAACAACATATACTCACATATGTTCACGACTTTACCTCAAGAGAGCTGACAGAAACTACAAAGCGTCACCTGCTACATTGAAGACATATCCCTATGACTAGTCTAATACCATCTGTGTCAAACAATGAAATGAGTAAACCTACGTACTCGTGACGGACGACCAAAGACAATCTCGGTTTTCTACGTACTGCTCCCTTACAGTTAAAGGGACCTAAGTCAAAAATTGACATACATTTTTTCTTTTTTCTTTAATAAATAAATATAAATGAAATTATACATCTTCATACACAACAAAATTGAAGTGTGTCCGTCATTTTAAATTACTTAAGTGCGCGATATAATATAATAAAGACAGAAGAAAAAACTCGTGGCTAAATAATAACAGTTGCACGGACCGATATTCAAGGTAAAGCAAAGCGTGTCGAGGTGGATCCGTGGATGGGTGAGCTGACATATCGTGATTCATCCGTGCCTTGGTAAGCACGTTACATCCAAAAGCACATAACGGCTGAGTAAAACGATAAACCTTGACAAGACTGGTATCAGATTTTTAGGCTTCAGACACCCGTGACAGCTGTCAAAAATGTACAAATGGCAGCCAGGAACAACAACCAATAACTCGCGGCTCAGCATGCTTTTTTTCTCAGCTGTATCCAATTTGACTGGAAACCGATCACTACATATTTGATGAAGCAGATAATGAGTGAATACATGTAGAATGTTTATTCAGAACGCATGAGTAATAAAATTAAGAAACTAATTGCGAATGAACGCAGCGATGAGTGAACGGGAGAGTAAGGAACGAGCTTAAAGAGTTAAGACGTCAAGATTTTAAATAAATATAAAAAGTTAACAAAATCAAGGAGTGTTTCGGAAATTAAGAGTATTATTTCAGTCATCCACACCCCCGTTCATACATATAAATCATTTTTGAAATTGTCTTGGAATATTCTCACAAGTAGTAATTTTTGACTTATGGCATTTACACGTTCAATGTGCGTCTTACCACGTTTCGTGTTAGTTTAGGCCGTGTTTACATGTGTGTCCACTATGTCCAGTTTGGTAAAGCACGAGATAAAGGTGGATTTATGGAGTCAAATACCCTGACTTGTAGCCTGAAGTCAGCATTAAGCTATACAGCAGTTCCATCTTTTTGTAAATAAGGCAGTAAACCGGACTTGTGCAAGTGAGGCTCATGCACAAAGGGTACACATACCATATTTTTACAACTTTTTAGGGATTAAAGATTTCTAAGAGAGTTTCATTCTTGACATATAATTAAAAATGATTCAGCCTATTGCGTTCCGACTGCTCTGAAAGGCCTCGTCTGTATGAGAGGGAATAGGCTGTAATACACCACGCTGGCTCAGTACGGGGTGGTAGATCTAACAAATGTGTTCGGGTTTTAGGAATACTTTCATTGTGCGTACGGCTAAGGAGTGGAATTCCCTGCCGGAGTCTGTGTTTCCCGATAGCTACAACCTCAAGTCAAGAGTGAATAGGTTACTTTTAGGTAAGCGTGCTCCATTTTCGACCACGTCATCACTTACCATCAGGTGAGATGGTGGTCAAACACGAGCCTATTATCAATAAAAAAAAAAAAAATATACTGCAACAGAATTTATTAAATAAAATTACAATTAACTATTATATTTAAATTTGGTGTTAAATGTTCTTTGTTGGAACCAAAAGTGAAGTAAATTCCTTGAAATCGAGGTCGCCGTCTGGTCACAGCTGTGCGTCACGTTGAGTCGATTCAGCATTCAGCACGCTCCTCGCTAGCTGAAGCAATATTTATGTAGAACGAAATAATGTCTAATAGTTTGCGTGTTTCGTAAGTGTTATGTGTGTACATAAATACATAATTAAATAATTGGTGTTCAACAGGAGCAAAACTAAAATACAAACTAGAATAAAAAATTCATCCTCAACGCTGTCGGCTGGCAACGTAACCAAGAGATAGGCGGCATTGCCTCGTTGTATGCCTAGCCTTTGGCAAATGAAATAGCCGGCCCTTGGGTCAAGGGAAGCGTCAACGAGCCTTTTCGATATATCTACAACGTGTAATTTAAAGGGTATATACATACCAAGTGCACGGCTTCTTTGGATGATCATAAACGATATGGCAAGGGTTTTCTAATCCTATGTGTACATGTGTGGAGCATATTAAAAATTTCAATACATTGATATCAGAGACCGAATTTTTTAAATTAAGAAGAACGAAGAGAATTATCGTTTTATTGGCAGTGACGTGGAAAGTGATGGACCTCATAGTGCTGTGACACGTTTGTTCTTACTGGTATTCAAAAAAACATTCAAAACCAATAATTTGGGGTCAATTCTGTGAGTCACTTATTTTGATCTGAAACTTTGCATAGAGACTCCATACCAGATGTTGTCTTCAGTCCTTTTGGATAGATATGGGGTTTCCGTTACACGTTGTATAAAAAAGCTGTGAGCACATGGGCCACCTACGGTCCGAGAGTTTCGACCCCAAACGGCTTGAAAATATAGTTATCACCGAGATGACTCAATTTACGCCGCTTGAGGTTTTCCGCAGCCGCAGCAGGAACACCAGCACATCATGATGAACTGGGAAGATGGGACGGCGCGAGAGTATCGAACAGGTGCATCATCAAGTATCCCCCTGAGAATCTTAAATATCACAGTCTGATCATACAACAAAAATCACTTGTACGGTTAATAACGTCCGGGCCAGACGTCCTACAAACAATAAATCCAATTTCACACCCTACTCTAAACAACAGTACTAAAAATAAACAGATAATGCAAATATAAATCATTACTGAGGCATAATTATGTATTTTACGGACCCTAAGCGTGTCAGACCGCCGTCACTCTATGCCCAGGGGTGGATAATTAGCATAATTAGCTGAGGTGTGACCCGATAAAAGTGAGACAGCAGTGGTGGCTCTGCGGGTACAAGAACGACCAGCAACTTGTAGGCCGTTAGTTCAATCTAGGGGTTGCGGGAATCCGGCACATTCCCGCAACTCCGGCTCAGGTAGCTTACCGTCCGGTAAGGACCAGGCCCGGGTTTAAGCACCAATAGCCTAATGGATAAGGTGTCGGACTTGTGATCGAGAGGTCACGAGTTCGAACCTCACCCATTACACTATTGCCGCGAACCCACTCCAGACACAAGCTTATTTTTTTTTTTTTAAATTTAAAATAGGTTCGCGTTTGACCACCATCTCACCATCACCATCTCTCTCTCTCTCTTATTTAGCTTAGTTGGAGGGGTTAACAGGATTGCTAATTCTACCCACATTGATAGTAACCTTTTTAAAAAAAGCAAAAAAAAAGGATTTTGTAACGAGATACCGCGGCCCCGGAAATTAAGGTCAGCTGAAGGAGCAGAGTGGGTTTTTAGTCAGTAGAAATCTGACACTTCCTTCCACTCCACCCAGTGTGGGAGAAGTCACTCGATGATTTTCCAATCTGGAAAAAAAAGGTCGTAATTTCAAAATGCGATTTTGCGACGACGTACTTTCGCAAATCCGTAAATTACTCAAGTAATTTGTGCGTCCAACATCATCCTTACAATTTTGAGACCCAAGACACGTAAGTACACCCCATACATACCTATATTAGACTAGCGCGCTCAACTAATTACCGACGCTCAAAGGTTCAATTGACAAGGGAGCTAGTCTGTTTAATTGACTAGTTAAAATACATGTCATCGTGGCAGATTAACTGTGGGAGTACACTCCTTTGGGAGAGCTGCAAAAATTTTGCTTAGGTACGTAGTTAAATACAGTAAATAAAAATAAAATTTATTTATTTATAAAAAAACCGGCCAAGTGCGAATCAGACTCGCGCACGAAGGGTTCTGTACCGTTATTATATTTACATTGTTTCTTTTGTAAGTGTCATGTGTACATAAATAAATAAAAATACTTACAAGTTTCTCGACTAAGTTGAGATCTTACATACCTACCTACATACCGATAAAGTTTGTTGGGATATTTTTAGAGCCCTCAATACTTGATATAATCTTTTTATAACTTTCTATTTTTATGAGACGTTGAGGTTTCGTTTACAACTGATATCGTGGGATAAAGTTTTCATGTTTGTAGCGGTGGGCCGACTTACACGTAAAAGGTGATGAGTTCAAACCAAGCAGTCTATCGGTTTTCTATCGGTTACATTTCGGGGAGTGTGCGATGGAATTACACAATCTAATACCGCTAAGCCCGTTCCATCATCGGACTACAAGACAAACGGCGACGCGCCATCGTTACATGGTGGACATCCCACCTATACGCACTAAACATTTTGGGAATACTATCATTGTGCGTATGGCTAAGGAGTGGAATATTCCCTGCCGGAGTCTGTTTCCTGATCGCTATAACTGAATAATTTAAGTCAAGAGTGAATAGGTTACTTCTAGGCAAGCGTGCTCAATCTTCGACCACATCATCGCTTACCATCAGGTGAGATGGTAGTCAAACGCGGGCCTATTCTGAACAAAAAAGACATTAATTTGTGTAATTTACATCATCGCCTTTGCTCTGAAAACTGTAAAGGAAACATCGTGAGGAAACCGATATGTCCTGGGACTGAAAATTCCGAAGCCATTAGACTCACTAAGCTACACTGGGCTCTATTACTTTTGCGTTCCAGGGTTGCGGTATCACGTTTCGGATTCAGTGGGAGGACACGCCCGGATGTCGTCATTGTGTGGACCACCCGGAGGACACGGTGGAGCATACGGTGAAGGTGTGCATTACTTGGGCAGAGCTTCACCATGTCCTCGTTGAGGCGATCGGCGGTGGTGACCTCTCGCGCCCGGCCCTGGTTCAGACCATGGTGCGGAGCGAGTGGGAATGGGATGCGATCGCTTCCATCTGCGAAGCAGTAATGCTAGCGAAGGAGGAGGCCGAGCGCGCGAGGGAGAGGCAACTCTCTTACTCGCGGCCCAGCCGCCGCGGGAGACGCCCCGGGCGTCGGGGATCGCGAGCCGATTTCCGGCCACCGTAGGCGCGGGCTTGGGAACGGCGAGCAGGGGTAGCTTACTATCCGTTGCGGTATCACGTTAGAGAATTCCCACAACCCGGAAGATGACTATTAAATATGACAACGCACGTCATTAACACATACAATCTTAAGATCAGTATCTCTATCTGATATGTGTCAGTATTTTATGATATTGCTTTCCACGTACAAATATTGCACCTTCCGCGTTACCTCTTCACCACCCTTCTGGTAGAGAATGCCTACGGCAGTAAGTCCACTTTTGTACCTATGTGTATGAAGTGTAAAAAAAATCCAATAACGAAAGATTATCTCATCACTATTTTCTCTCTTGATCTTATACCATAACAAAAACCCCGCCAACATCGATTAGTACCCTCAAACATGACACCATCACATTTGACACCTACCCTCATGGGTAACCGATAGTTGATACAGTGAATTTAAAGCGTGCATAATAATATGCTTGCTAGGGGTTGCTAGCAATAAATAATGTAAGATGACGCGGAAACGAGATCCCTGAGGGGCTTGTGCAAGTATAAGTTGTCTTATGTGTGTCAGGAATATTATGGACATACTATAGATATGAGTAAACTACCTCAAAAATTAAAAAAAATATATGAAAATATTTTATTCCACATAGGCCAACATGGGCACTTATAAAACGTCATATATTAGTGCACGGTTCGGAATTGGTCGTCTTTTATGTAGAAGAACCGGCAAGAAACTCTACAGCCTAGTTGGTCTAGTGCTCTCAAGCGTGACTGCTGAGCAAGAGGTCTAGGTCCCGGGTCGGTCAAAAAGTACTATTGGGTTTTTCAACCGACGAAAAGAACGGAGGAGGTTATCAAGTTGACGCGTATATTTTTTTATGCATGATCACCGATTACTCGAAGACGGCTGAACCGATTTGAAAAATTCTTTGTTTGTTTGAAAGGGACTTCGAAATTGGCCCCATTGACACCAAGTCAGGATCTGATGATGAAATCCTGGAGAAATCGAGGAAACTCTTCAAATATTATAGGCACACCTATAGTGATTTGAGTATTTTTTACAGTAACTTGTGTAGTTGCATTCGAAAAGCAACATTTGTGAAGTGGACCTGATGCTGAACCACAGATGGCCACTGGAACTACTCAATATACAACATGTAACGGGAACCCCATATCAATCCAAAAGGCTGAATACAACATCTAGTATGGAGTCTCTATGTCCAGTTACAGCACAAAATAAGTGACTCAAAGAATTGATACGAAATTATCGGTTTCATAAATGTTTCTTGAATATCAATCATAACAAACATGTCACAACACTACTAGGGTCAATAACTTTCCACGTCACTTGCCTATAACACGATAATTCTCTTCAATCTTCTTAATTTGAATAATTCAGTCTCTGGTATCAATGTATTGAAATTTCTAATTAGTTCCATACATGAAGACATAGGATTACCAAACCCTTGTCATATCGTTTGTTGTCATCCAAAGAAGCCGTGCACTTGGTATGTATATACCCTTTAAATTACACGTTGTATAAGTAGGAATAATAAGTATTTCATGGGGTCCGCTTCGATTACTTGAATATGGTTATTAAGCACAATATGCTCGTCACAAAACATATGGTGATGTGAAGCTCATGGTGAAGTACCAGGAGAACTCCTCAATAATTAACGGCCCAGCATTGGGAAAAGCATTATTTTGTAAAAGGTTATAAGTAGTTGACATTTAGGCTTTTGTGACTAGGTAAACTATAAATCGACCAATTAAAAGTAGTGAAATAACAACGTTTTACCAAAACATTAAACCGACTTCCAAAAAACACTGCAAAGTGAAAAAAGTCGGTTTAATTTTTTGGCAAAAAGTTTTTATCTATAAGATATTTCTCAATAATAGCCTGGAGTTTGGAAGTTGGCGGTGTGATGTCCTAGGGCCTCGAATATTACGTAAAGGCATTGGTCGCAGCAGTCATTTGGAGACCTTTGACAGTTGTCACGGGTAGTTAAGCCAGAAAATCTGAGATTGGTTTGGCCAAGGGGTACCAAGTTACCTATCCATTGCTCCTGTAGCCTACCTACCCTTCGCTTTTGAGAAGCTGCCGATCATAAACAAACGTCTGAGACACACGCACCTAGAACTGTACATACAATGCACAAAGGAATATTATTATAAATACTATAAATTAAATATAATGTAAACAGACATACGAGACTCATGCCCTGAGAGCGCGCTCACATAGTGACCACTGTTTAACTTATGTAAACATTACCAATTATATATTAACCATTCTATTTTAATAAAAAACATTAATTTCACATTCATTACTGCGACTTGACGCCTTGTCATTGCTCTTCCTAACTTATTCTCCAAAGTGCTGTCTAAAGTGCTCAACCATAGCACTAAACTCCATCTAAAACACTAATCCTCAGCTGCATCCAGTTAGACTTGAAGCTAACCCCGATATAATTGGAAAAAGGCTAAGCAAATGACAATAGAATTAAGTGACATAATCTGATTATGATTCTATTACTATTCGACTCTATTACTACATAATACAAATTTATTATTTTTACCCGACTGCGCTAGAAGGAGGGTTATGTTTTTCGAGAGTATGTATGTATGTATGTATAATTGTTTGGCACGCTCTGTGGCCTGAACGGCTCAATGGATTTTAGCTTGAGAGGTATCGTTAGATTCGTATTGACTGTGAAAGTGACACTGGGTATATCAAAATAAAAAAAAAAACAAAATCGCGGATTTTTGGCGCCATATTATGCTTTCAAAAAAGTTTTTTTTTTCAAAACCTGTCGAGTGGGGTATCAAAATAAAGGGTTTTAAAAGGTGATTACAAACATATATACAACTTATATGTTTAAAAGTAATTCAAAGTGACAAATCGTAAAAAACACGTATCAAGAACTAAATCGTCTGCGAAATCACGAATGAAATAAAAGTTGGAAGCAGGCGGGAGCCATTGGACCCATGAGTTTGAAACTATAATAATGGTATGGGCCCCGCCTGCTTCCAACTTTTATTTAATTTAAAATAGGCTTGTTTTTATTAGCTTTTCAGTTAGTTTTAGTATAAGGTTGCAGTTGGGTTTTTTAATTTTTTAAATTACTTTTTTTTTTATTAAAAATGGTTGTATATATTGTTTCTTTTTCCATTAAATTTCCTCATCTTTATTAATTGTATTTATTTACTGTTTTAGTTACTGTTTGCTATTATCAAAATTTTACTACAGATACAGTGGTGAAAATTATAGTGAAGTGGTGCTAAAGGAAGAGCGCTGATGTCTGAAATACAGATCTTCCTTATCTAGTTCAGACACAGATGTTTTTCATTCTGATCCTAGTGTAAGTTTTAATTATAGTGTGTTATATTTTAGCTGTATGTACCAAATTTGAACGAATAAATGATTGTAATGATAATAATGATTGTAATGATGTCGTAAAAGTTGTAAAAAAAATTCCAACATTTGTATTGTAAAACTCTTCTCCGATTCGATAGTGATCTATTTAAATGTGTATTAAACTTGTGCCCAGTAAGTAGCCACGCTAGTCGCGCCCTCGTAGAATTTTTGAAGTATTCAAAAGGCGCACGTATTTGGGCATTTTGGACACTACAGTTGGACATAGTTTTGTCTGGAGCACAGCAATCGCACTGGGTGTCATTGTGTTCTATAATCCCCCATTCGCTAAATTATGTCTGCAGCAGCCTATTTGGTTTCGCAGTCTATAGATTGCTTTCTAAACTGGCCACTGCAGGTCACGTCGGGGTGGCAGATGCTATTGGGGCTGAACGAAATTAGGCGGCGGTGGAAGCATTTTTTCTCATAGTAATCTTTTTAAATATACTAAATTATTCTTTATTTTATTCAGCAATTCCTCCTCGCGTCGTGCACCTCATAACTGAGGGTCGTTATTCCCTCTATGAGAAATATTTTTTTCATTTTCCACCGATAACTATCCTTGACGTCGTGAAGTGCATCGTGTTTAGAGCTGTGTAGATTTGATCAGACTATCTAATTGAGCTGCAACCTCTTGTCCGTTTGCCATCGACCTTGTCAGGAGCCATTAGCTGTTTATTTTTATTGATTGTAGTTTCGCATTTGACCATCATCTCACCTGATGGTAAGTGATGATGTGGTCGAAGATGGAGCACGCTTACCTAAAAGTAACCTATTCACTCTTGACTTAAAGACCCTTTTTTTTTCTCTGGGTGGGAAAATCATCGAATGACTTCTCCCGCTCTGGGTGGAGTGGAAGGGAGTGTCAGACTTCTACTGACTAAAAACCCACCCTGTTCCTTCAGATGCCCTTAAGTTCCGGAGCCGCGGTATCTCATTAGAACATTCCCGTTACCCCGGCAGGCAATGGCCCTATAGGTCCCCGTCACTATTGTTGACAGCTCTTAGAGGCGCGCGTGGAACACACCCCGCCGCCGACCCGGGCCTGGTCTTTACCGGACGGTGAGCTACCCCTACTCGCCGTCCGCAAGCCCGCGTCTACGGTGGCCGGAGATCTGCACGCGATCCTCGACGCCCGCGGCGGCTGGGTTGTGAGGAATCATGCAATCTGGCCAAAGAATTACAGTATCCTTCATAGGCTGGTAGAGAAAAGCCTGGTTGTGATGTTGAGCTCACGAACAACTGCAATGTCTGGCAGTTTGAGTGCTTTATACGGCCCACCCAAATGTCTAACTTTGGTATTGTTCGTCAAATCGTTGAAGCTCCTTAAGATATAAGTTGAGCTACGCGATATTTGACAAATGCTTGCACTGTTTGGACGGACCTGCTCAAATCTGTATGATTCTGTCCTTTAAAGGGCGCCACAGGCATAAACCTACATGGCTCTCATATGATTTGATTACTACACATTGTATGGACTTTAAAAGAGACGTTGACCTCTGAGTTTGTTTCAGTGTTTCTTCTCAGGGTAGTCAGTTAGGAAACACTGGCCTCATCTAGTTTACATTTACGGAAAAAAAAATGACGTGTAAAAGTGTTACTTATAACCCATTTGCAAAATAAACATCATTATTTCATTAATGGAACACGCTTGTTTTAAAGCAAACAGAAGTACTGAATATATTACAAATAATCCCCCTCAGATACATAATGTATAAAACTATCTTATTTTATGCTGCAATTCAAACGATTTTGCACGATAAGTTGCGGCAGTGCAACAGCAAAACAGAACTAGGTTTAAAGCTTCAATAACGTCTTGTTTTTCTGTATCCAGAGAATGTTTTTCTGTAAAGAATATAAGCGTTCAAGTTCTTTTATGACTTCAGTTTTGGAACAAAACAAGGTATTTTTACGATAAAAAATAAAGAGGAAGAAACTATGTTACGTTTTGTAGTAAGAAAATATGGCATTACCATTGAAAAAAAAAAAACAAATACTAAAAAAACGAAAACAACTGTTATCTTAAGAAGACATGGCGTGAATGTAAGGTTTAAATTATATTTTAACATTAAAACCTAAAACGGAATATTTACCCTGTTTATTAAAATAACTTGGTAAAAATTTCGTTTTAAGTTCAAATGATAGAAGTGACCATCTCAGGTTTAAAACTTATAATATATAACGGAGGACCAGTACCACTCGGATTTTTAGAAATCGTGACGTCACCATCTCCACTGGTAGGTTCACTCATTGCAGAAATGAATACACACAAATCTTATTTGCACACGTTTTAATCTTATTAAAAACTAGCACAATTAAAACCACCTTAAAATCAAAATGAAAATATAAACTTTATTCACAAGATATTCCAGTTAAAACACAAAGTCTTGTCTTCACAATATTCACGTTCAAACTGTGGCTTCGCATCGACCCGCCATTTGAAAATACTAAAATGGCGCCATCGTTGCGAAGTCATTACTCATCTTTTGTTTACAAATTTCACATAACATTGATTGAAGTAACCACCTATGTTTTGTTAATTAGTTTTACCATTTTTAGCACTCGATTTTAACATTGAATTAATTCTGTATTGTTTAAAACATTAATCTACACATTTAATCAAACATTTTAAACTCGCGCCATATTGTTTGCTTGCGATACATTAGGTAGTCAATTGACTATTTTTTAAACAATAAATAAACAGAAGTTATTGTCAAACTAACGCATATCGCTTATTAATTAAGAAATTAACTTAGTAACATGTATCTTGTTTTTAAACCTAAGTTTAAATAAACCTTTAGTTATGGTTTGCTGTTATAGTAACCGCAAATCATAAACTAATTTAAACCTATCCAGTAATTTATAACTAATTAGTTTGTACTAAAACTTAATATTATTAAAGTAGATGTTGACCTTGCGCCGACATATATATAATTATAAATAAGTATTTTATTCCAAGTTAAACATTTTATAAAACTATATTTTTTTGTATTTGTATGACCTACGCAGCTTGCTAGGTCTATTGTTCACTTTAAAAAAATAAAAGAACTTACTACCAAATAAAAACATTACCTATCAAGTGCGAAATTACATTAACTTTGGAAGTCAGTATTTCTGGTTTTGTTTTCTCATTATTAGATATAATTCTGGAGCTCCGTTGGCCTTCTGTTCTCTGAGTCATCAGTTCCAGTCCATGAAGTAATATGTCCTAAATGCGAATACTTGATTCGTTGATGAAAAAAATAAATTATATACCAAACAATTTTTTTTTCAATTCAATTCCGTATCCCTATCAGCAAAACCAAATTTTGTTAAAATTAAACCAGACTGGAAGACGTGTCTTATCACCTGAGACTGAGACTGGCTAATGCTTTGCCCATTGCCAGAATAAGCATTGCTGATCGACAAACAATGCTGCCAGTTTTCTAGGCAATTTTCCGGACGACAGCGACATATGTGAAGACTTCAACGAATAATCCTAGTTTGTTTTGTATTTATGAGCAATAATAATAAGTAGGTAATTAATTAAATTATGTGGATGTTTCCTTTTTAAACAGAACTAGCAATTAATAGAATAGTAGACATTACTAGCAATCTTGTTAATCACTCCAGCTATATATTATTATCGTTTCCAATCAAATATGATAGTTCTTAATCGGTTTAGACTATGGAGTACTGCGGTGAATTGTGGACCTTCTTTTTTTTAAATCGGTTAAAAGTGTAACGCTTATTCAAGTACCTACAAATTACAACTAAAAGAAAAAAACAACCCTAAGCTTCGTTCACTCAATGGCAACAACTATCAAGCACTCCTCAAGATTGGCAAGTACACGGCATAGTGACTCTAAACACAACATAACGCGCGCAGCACCACTGTGCCCTGTTTGCACAGGGCCGCGCTCCTTGGTACTTGAGTCAACATCCACTCGCGTTGTCGCCTTAATATTTGATGCCCGGAAAATAAATCGAAGACGTTGATTTGTTGGTTCAAGCAAATTGGAACGTTGGTCAGTTTGAAGCTTCGTTTAGTGTAGGGATATTAACAGTTTCAACTCGTATGCTAGTGCAATCGACAAACCACCTAATTCAAGAAATTAGCCTGTGCATTCCTCCCTTAATAATACATTTTTTATTCATAATAGGCTCGCGTATGACCACTATCTCATCTGATAGTAAGCGATGATGTGCTGAAAGATGAAGCACGCTTGCCTAGAAGTAACCTATTCACTCAAAACTTGTCCAATCCAGCCTGACCCTAGCTACACTCCCCCAGCAATTCCCTAAGCCTTACCCTACAGAGGTACCTTTAGCATATAGTCGTCTAGTTTGTAAGTTAAATATTGTATAACCCTGCATTTTTTTTTGTCAGGTGGGAAAATCGTCGAGTGACTTCTCCCGCTCTGGGTTAAGCGGAAGGGTATGTCAGACTTCTACTGACTAAAAACCCACCCTGTCCCTTCAGCTGTGTAGGGGAGAGTTGCGATCATTGGACTAGCTCTTTCATTGGACCACCATGGTATTTCCAAAACTGTCCAAGCTAGCAACGCCGTAACTAGGTAGTCGAAACGAGTCCGTGCCGGCTCAGTTGCATCCCCCTCTTACCTCAGTGACGCTGCGGCACGTGGCGAGGATTGAAGCGCGTGGTTGTGTTTGCGGTGGTCAAAATCTTATTATTTGACTCGTAACAATTTGATGTAAGTATCATTCTATTCATATTTGTTCGTGTGCACTGGTATGAAATATAAGTTAATTTAATTGTCATTCCATGAGTGTTATTAAATTTTGTCTAATCATGTCCATGCATATTTTAGATTTTCTTTTCTTAACGAGTACCTTCTTGTTGCCATCAATGGACCTCAAGAGAGTTCCACCGTTGGACCGGTCCGATCATAGCAACTTTTTATTGTATTTTTTTTGTCATAATTATGGGAGTAGGCTCCGAGTATTTCACTAATTATGGAAAAAACTTTTGAAAAATCATTATAAATTTATAGTTTCAGAATGTTGCTGAATAAAAGAAAATACTTTACTTGGAATGAAACTAGCATGAACCTTGCTGTAGAATCAATAAGAAAACAAAAAACTGGTTTAGATCTTATTAAGTGTGCCCAATGTAAAATTTAATTAGTAACTAAGTAGCCTATAACTATAGTTTGTGTACTTGTCGTAAGTGTATGAGTATTGTTTGTCTCTCCTCGTATGCCATAATTTAATAATATTGATAATTATAATAAGTTACCTTGATTGGACCTCTAGAACAAATTTCTCAAAGTCCATTGATGGCAACCTGGTGGTTCAATGAAGGTGCCCATGGTCCAAAGAAGGTAACAGCCCAAGATTTAGTTTTCTTCGTTTATACCAAAAAGTGTAAGCCCAAATTGTTTGTGCGTTTGATTATTATAAATAAAGGTCCTACGAAATAAAAATAATAAACTACTTTCATTTTATCACTTATATTTTTTAAGATATGCTGTCGTAAAGTTAAGGGGTCCATTCATAGCAACCTTCCCCTATATATATACTTATATGTATGTGTGTACTTATATATAGTTCCGGGACCTCTCTCTAGTCTCGTTCTCTCTCGTTCTCATCTCGTTAAAATATTACCGCAACACCGGAAATATAAACCCTGCCTAAAGGCTTTAATATTATAGTTAAGGCTGCCACAGGCTAGTCCGGTTAAGCAGCCGACAACCTCATAGTTTGACCTGCGAGAGTCCACTCACAAAATAAAGTCTGTAAGTAAAGCCCGATTAGACGACGGCGTGTCGTTTTCCACGCTTCACAGAGCAGTCTGCACCTATGACGGGGCCCGATAGGGTCGGTGATTGCCTGCCATGGGTACGGGAATGTCCTAACGAGATACCGTGGCCATGGAAGGCGAGAGAGGGAAGTCATTTGATGATTTGTCCCCCGAAAAAATGGCCTCTAAAAAAAGGTACAGCTTACTAAGCATCCAGTAGTCATATTTTATTGCGTACTTATGTGATATTTATGTGTCTGGTGAGTTTATTGCCTAGTCTTCAAGGCCACTGGAACGTGTTTATTGCATTCCATACGGAATAGACGTTCACAAAGGAATAGTAATAGTTTAGGTTTAAATGAATATGAGTACTTGAATATAGATTTTTACTACTTCACTTTTAAGTTCCTAAAAGGTTTAAATGAATGTGAGCACTTGAATATAGCTTTTTACCACTACACTTTTAAGTTCTTAAATGTTTTTCGATCCTAACAAGCTAGATATGGAACGCAAAGGCAGCTGAAGGAACAGGGTGGGTTTTTAGTCAGTAGAAGTCTGACACTCCCTTATGAGCGGGAGAAGTCATTCGATGATTTTCCCAATTGAAAAAAAGAACACTGAACTATCGTCCGGACTTGACCGTCCACTCTATCAACGTAAACGCACATTTACATAAAGGCTGTTGACAAATGTAGCGGTGTGTTTGTTTATCCTTTGGACATACGTAAGTTTGACTACCCGTTACGTTGTAAATATACCTTTATAGTATACTTAATATTTACCCAGAGTATTTATTAATTCATGTGTGCCAAATAACGGAAGAAGTTAGGAACGGAACCGAAAATAAATTATTTTTTAAATATTGCTCCACACTGGGAATATGTCCTGTATCGTAAGTGCATTATTACCGAATTCCTCACCCGGAACAAGAAAGTATTTGTACTTTATATCGTCGCCGTAGAGTGAAAACCTCGGGAGTACATTGTTGTCCAAATTTTTTTTATTGCATTTCCAGAAAGCAATCCTAGCAACGCACATCCTGATCTCACAAATATGTTAATTCGATACTCGAAACGCTATCTATGAAAATAAATGAGAACCCCGTAAACACTCGCATCGCATCGTCAGTTTAGCGTAATCAGGCCATGGATTATGCATTTCTGAACTGTTCGATATTATGTATAATATGAAAAATAACGGGTTAAATTTACATATAAATTAATAAAAAAAAAAACATAAAAGAAACCGTACAAAAATTTAATAGCACGCAGATTTTTCTTCCTCCTGAAAAGTTACTCCTTTTTCACTTACGAGGTTTTCACTCTAAGGCGTCGATATAAACATTTGTTCAGGGGCGGATATCCCCGACCGACCGAACCCGCGACTCGCAGCGCAGCAGACAATTGCTCCACCACTGCGCTATCTGTTTCCTCCAGTGCAACTACCCAGTGAATAATAAAAAATAAATAAATATTGAAAAAGATATTTACAGAATCAGATGGCCACAGTTGCTCTGAATAAATACTCCCGTTGAAAGGCAGTTTTCTTCAACACTTTAAATATCGTCCAATAAGACTGAATTTGTGCTTACCTTCACAAAATATATTAATTTCATGCTTAAACTGTGATGGTGATATAACCTGCATTTATTTTGAGTTACTGTAACTCATACAGTTAAAATTCTCACAATAAAATACACCAATATTATTACTATTATATGAAATCAATTATAATATCATGTCATCCAGTTTGACAGCTGTCAGCATTGCTAGCTATGTTAATAAATCATGTTGTAAATGAAATTTATTACCCAAAGTATTATAATATACATTTAAAACAAGTTAAAGTTAAAGCAGTGATGACCCAGCGCCTATAACTACGATTTGGTTCAAAGGTCGGGAGTTCATATCCAGGCAGGCACATTACTCCTTTCAAAAACATGGTAAAAGATCTCTATCTCTTTCTTTAATTTGTTACTATTTTATATACAGGATGGCCCGTTTACAGTGGTCCAAAGATTTTTTCAGCTTGAGAGCATCATAAGTGCTCATTTAAAACATACTTTAGTTAAGCGAAAACTTATGGTTTCGAAATTATGTTTTTTTTTTAATAATCTAGTCTAGTTATTTACACTAGATGACCCTATAGCGCAATAGGTAGATTATTGCACTATGCTTATACAAAATTTCATTCAATTCGGTCTATTACTTTTCATAACAGAGTGGTTTTGTGTCAAAAATATTGAAATTTCGGGTAATTAAAAAAAACATAACTTCTAAACCATAAGTTTAACCAAACTAAAAAACCATAATTTCTAAGCCATAAGTTTAACCAAACTAAAAAAATAGCTGGGACATACAGGCTAGCCCGTTTAGGGTCAGCCTGTATGTCCCAGCTTTTTTTTATGTATATACATGTGTATTGTGTATGTAGGTTATTACTTATGTATTGTATATAAGTGAATAGTACACCATCGACTACCCGCGTATTTATTTTCTCCTGCTGTGTCAAATCCATCCAAAGGTTGTCTGTAGAAGATCGAATTTAACGATAAGACCGCCCATTGTAACCACCCTTTAGTTTTTAAGTCCTCGTTGAATTCTGTTATGGTGTACAATAAAGAGTATATTTATCTATCTATTACTTTCTGTAATTTTTATCATCACGGTCTCAAAACGGTGAAGAAAAAGATCGTGAAGAAACCGACATGTTGTAGCACTGAAAATACGAAGACGTGACAACCACCAAACAGGCCCACGTTTATGGCCCATCCTCTCTCATAGAGAGCTTGTGTCTTAGCAGTGGGAACGTCGTAGGCTGGTTATACTATTTTCGTCATGTCTGTCTGTCCGTCCGTCCATATGTCACAGCCATTTTATTCCAAAACTATTAAGACTATACACGTGAAACTTGGTATGTAGATGTGTTCTGTGAACTGCTTTCCGATTTTAAGAAAACAATATTTAAAATAAAGGAGGGCTCTCCATACATGGAACTGATACAGCAATTTTTTTTTTTATGAAACCTATGCGTGTGTGGTATCTATAGACAGGTCTTTAAAAATGACATTGAGGTTTCTAAAACAACTTTTTCATAAAGTCAATCGTTTAAAAGATATACGCTTCCAAAGTGATAAAATGTGTGTCCACCCCCCCTCCTCTAACTTCTATAATAATGGAGGGAAAAATCTAAAAACAATATATGCTGTAGCTGTAAACTTTCAACAAAAATTGGTTTGAATGAGATTGGGTCAGCAGTTTTTGAGAAATAACATATTTTCTAAAACCGCAAATATAACTCTGTAATTCAAACAAACACTATAAAAAAACAAAGTTATTTGTCGTAGTTACTACGGAACCCTTCATTGGCGAGTCTGATTCACACTTGGTCAATTTTTGTAATTGTTGAAATGCTCGCGTTTGACCACTATCTCACCTGATGGTAAGTGATGATGCGGTCGAAGATGGAGCACGTCAGCCTAGAAGTATGTATATTCATTCTTGACTTAAAGACCCCCAGGTTAGGTTAGCATTTAGGAACCACAGACTCTAGCAGGGAATTCCAATGTTACGAATTCCAGTGTAGCAACTCAAAAGCAACAATAAAATAAGAAATAAAATCATTTCGATGCCAACATTTGTTCAGTAACAACTTCGCCAAAGCCTTCGATCCGAGCTGAAAATATTCTATTGTACTGAAAGTTCTTACAAGTCCAACACTTGTATAGTTATTGAAACTTTAATTTGTAACAGCTCGCGAAACAAAAGACGCTTCGCTTTTCTGAATATTTAAAGGCGGAGACACATGATTGCGACAAGCCTGCTGTCTTCGCAAACAGTTTTTATTACATTAAATACTAATAAGGAAAGAAAATAAGTAAACAAGCAGAATTATTAAAACGGTAGCCATCTGTGATCTTCAACATCAGTTCCACTTCACCAAATGGTGCTTTTCGAGAGCAAATGCACAAGTTACTACAAAAAATACCCAAAACGCGATTACTCCTGGATTCTCTCATCAGATTCTGATTTCATGACAATATGGATCAACTAGAGAGTATACCATTTCCAACAAAAAAAGTATTTTCCAAATCGGTCCAGCCATGTTCGAGTATTCCGGGAATACACATTAAAATGTTAATGATCCATAATTAGCTTACCTACTCTATAATTTATGTGAATGTGTTTATATCTATAAGTTTCACTTTGTACAGTTTGCCTTAGTTTTTAGTTTTTTATTATGTTTGTAAGCCTGATGTCTAGCAACTAGTTATTTTATGTAACAATCTGTGGATAACGTTGTGAGTAGTGTATTTGTTACATCTGCGGCATTGCCATACAACGTGGCAATGCCACCAGTCTTTTGGGCACATTACTAGTGGACAGCGAAGCGCACGAATTTCTGGATGCCATATTTTAGTTTATTTTTAGATGAGTATATGTAGTTTAGGGTTTTTATTTAAGTGTTTAAAGTGTTAAAAATTTAATGATAAAAATTAATAAAGAAAACTCTTAAGCTTCTTTGTTAATTTTTAAATACTCTGTTGTTTGTTATCTACATATACTAATATTATAAAGCGGAAAAGTTTGTTTGTTTGTTTGTTTGCTTGAACGCGCTAATCTTCGAAAGTATTGGGTGGACTTGGATGTAATTTGGTATGGAAGTAGCTTGAAGCTTGAGGAAGGTAATAGGCTACTTTTTACGCGACTGCAAAAAAGGAGAGTTATGTTTTTACCGTGATAGAATCCACGGGAGCGAAGCCCCGCGTGAGTACTAGTACCTAATTAAAAAAAAAAATCCGGCGAACTGAGAACCTTCTCCTTTTTTTTGAAGTAGGTTAATAAATTATGCGCCTGTTATAGGTTGATGTTCGCGTCCTGAAATACAGGCTTGACCTAGCTCAAACGAAGTTGCTCAATTTATGTTATTGTTATTGAAATACTATGCTTTAACTAATAATTATGTGTTACGAATATTATGCGGTACAAATTATTATCAGCACAATATCGTGAAATAAATAAATATTTTGGCAAAACCTGGACTGTTTCTTTGGTCTTTGGCTAGTTTTAAACTACATCAAGGTACCAAGATTTAGTTAAAGGATTTTTACTCGCCATCAAAATACGGAGATTATGTTTTTATTGCGACAAAGTCCTTCGCAACTGTAAATACAAAATTAATAAACACACTAGTACACCTAACTCGCCACTTTTCTGCATGTTTATGTTCAATTTTGCCATCGTCATGCCATCATTTACTTCCTTTACTTTCATGTCATCCCTCACACACCACTATATTTGTTAGACACAACATGGCATTCTGAGATGACAATACATTTCCAGACAGTGTGTCACTTTACGTGAATGCTTTTTTTGCAAGCCTGACTGCTGGTTTCGGTTCGAGAATTTTTGGATACATGCTCCAGCTCAGAATCTTTTTGAGGGTTCCGTAGCCAAATGGAGAAAAAACTTGACCTTTATAGATTCGTCATGTCTGTCCGTTTATATGTCACAGCCATTTCATTCCGAAACTATTAGGACTAAACAGTTGACACTTGGTACGTCGATGTGTTTTGTAAACTGCTTTATGATATTTATACCAAAATTTAAAAAAAAAGCATATTAAGTATAAGTATGTATACTTGCGGCGAGCATTATCTATAAATATGTAGGTTTAGAAAAACGACTTGCGGTTCCTGAAACCATTTGGAAGATACACACTAAAAATTAAAAAGAAAATATATGCTGTAAATCTCAATGAAAACTTTCAAATAAAAATGGGTTTTATAGAATGGTGTAAACGTACATTTACAAAGATATGGATATTTTATTTTACAAATATGAGTACAATACACAGTGTTATAAAAATATAAGGTTTAGCCATATTTTACCGACCCGTAGGCATCCAAAAATGCCAAAAAATCTTTTAACCTCAAAATTACAAGAGTGTTAGAAAACTTAAATTACAAAATAAAATAAATAAAAGTATAATATACTTTACAAAAATAAAATTGTTGAAAAAAAAATTCCTAAATATATAGTAATTAAAAGTCTCAAAAGTGTTTTTCTGCTAAGTGGGTGAGTCTTGTGCGAGACCATTGCATGCATAGCTAAACGTTTCCCAACTACGTCGAATGCGATAGCCATACTGCGAAGCAACACGTCCCCTTTCTGAAGCGGGCAGATTTTATTTGGCAGCTTGCCCGACTACTTATAGTACAAATACTTGTAACGTTATTCATGTATTGGTCGACACTATGTTTTTATTGGATTCTATGAATAGCTTGGGGATTGTCACTTGTCACAGGATTTGAGGTTAGGAGATTAAGGTGATGAAATTTGTAACGTGAAGATGTGTGTGATTTTAATTGAACTAAGGATAGCCAGTCTGGATCAAACCGGATGAGAAAAGCCAGGAATTAGTTAGAATGTAGGAGATTGGGGGATTCAATTATAAATAATTCAGATAATATTTAATTTAAAAAAATCACTATCAACTAACAAAATAAATTAATTTAATGTAACAATTTCTAATAGTGATTAATAATGACGCATGTACACTAAAGAAAATCATTTTTCTTTTTGTTGGTAAAATATTTCTCAGTTTTTCGACTTATTTGTAGCTAAACATAATTATTTACATCTTTCATAAATTGCAGTATCTACATAATATAAAACCAGAAATAACTTCGTTCGTCGTCGTACAGGTCGTACTTTGCAATTATTTTCGGCAGCGTTTTGTTAGATTTTTTTAAATACTTGGCCATCTTTTAGTTGCTGTTGTAGTTCTGAGTTGAGACAACACAGCTAGCATTTAATTGTTTCATGATATAGGTTTTGAATTTAATTTATAGAGGTTCTTTACATAAAAATACACAGAGATGTAGCGCTTTTTGTATACAGGGTTAATTGTGAAACACCGAAAACCTCTCAGGACTATGTTACTAACATCATAATCAACAACTTTTGTTTTATGACTTATAAAAATTCGTCATATTTTTTCACCAGATTTTCATACAAAAATAAAAATATTTAAATTGAACGCCTTAAATGTTACGAAGTCTATGCGAAGCAAAAGAAAGCGATTTATAATATCGACAATTAACCCTGTATACACTAACAATAACTAATTTTCCCAACCACGTTGGAGTCTGCTTTTAGTCAAATCGGATGCAGCTGAGTATTAGTTCTTTACATGGAGCGACTGCCTATCTGACCTCCACAACCCAGTAACTGGGTAACATATCGTGTTACCCAGTTACTGGGTTTGGCCAGTGTCAGATTTACTGGCTTCTGACTGCCCGAACGACTGTCAAAGATGTTCAAATGACAGCCGTGATCCGTGCTTAACGTGCTTTCCGAGGCACAGGTTTTGGGGATATGTGGGACTGAGTGTAAAGTTCCGCATTCCCATTGAAAAGGAGGATCCTCCGACCAGACTGGTGGTCAAAATCGCATGTGAATAATTGAAGAAACACAAAGCGCAGAAGTTGAATTACATTATGTTAGCATATAAGTGCTGTTAGCTTATTTGGGTTAAGATAAATATTCTAGACCAATTTGATCCATCTTAAAGAACCGAAGCGATCTCGATTACGCACGAACTAATACCCAATCATAAACAAGATTGAGTTACGAGCTACTTGGCTAAAAGCACGAGTTATAACGTCATAACATAATTATGCTGCTAATGCTTTTCCTTTGTTTTCAATTATTATTAAACAAAGCGTCGGGCGAAATTAGAGAATTTAGCGACTCACTGACTTGCCGCAGTGAAACTTCGCACTGGGTGATTTATTTGGCGCGGTTTAACGTAAATAAATAAATTTTTAGAATTACTAATTTTACAAAGAAGGACGCGTGAACTTGGGATAAATGGAAGAAATGGAGAAAGGTCTTTGCCCAGAACTGAAATAATTATGTTTCTTTCGCAAATAGTTTATAAATAACACTTTTACATGTCACTTTTTTTCTTAAATGTAAACTAGGTGAGGCCGGTGTTTCTTAACTGACTACCCTGAGGAGAAACACCGATACAAACTCAGAGGACATCGTCTCTTTTGAAGTCTATGTAATCCGTACTGACCAAATATGTAGGTTTATTTCTGTGGTGCTCTTTTGGTGGTGAAGTGGGACAGAGCAAAGTAATAAAAGAAGGTTTTATTAACATTTTTATTGAAGTTTAAATACATATTCAAAACGATTAATGGCATTAAAGTATGTATCTACACATAGGCATATCCTATTAACTAGCTCAGGACACAGATGATAATTTCCACTTATAATAAGTACTGTTTGCACTATTGATTGTATTTTCATTAACTAGTGGAAAAATAACACATACTTTTTTTTTGAAATTTTAAATCTTTTCTGTGTAAATAAACACAGATGTCAAGATTACCATCTAACGCTAACTTTCGATAAAAGCAATGTTGTGATACGGTTTGTACCTTTATTTGAGCGAAAAGGAGTGTTAGACTTCTACTGACTAAAAACCTGCCCTGTTCCTTCAGCTGCCCTTACGTTTTACGGGAACGCAATATCTCTTTTTTTTATTGATAATATGTTCGCGTTTGACCACCATCTCACCTGATGGTAAGTGATCATGTAGTCGAAGATGGAGCACGCTTACCTAAAAGTAACCTATTCACTCTTGACTTAAAGACCCCTGGGTTATAGATATCGGGAAACACAGAGTCCGGCAGGCAATGGTCTTGATCCCGTCACTAGTGCTGGCGACTCTTTGAGGTGCGTGTGCCAACCTAGGGCCTGATCCTTACCGGACGAAGAGCAATAAGACTTGTAATAAAGGAGGTGTTGTAATAAAACGTTGGACTTTGTTAAACGCTGCGTTTAAACCACCAAGTGTGTTAACAAAAGCGCTGTGCCGTTTTCATTATTAAACAGTTGCCTACATTACGTGATTACTTTCTAAACATGCAGACATTATTAACTATTATGCGAAATAGTTTCTCACAGAATTACACCTGGGATTGAAAACAGAATGAACTAAATAACGACTGTGTCATTATGAAACTAGTGCCGTAAAGTAATCGTTATAGTTATTGTTACTTTTTATGGAATAAGTTGGATAATAAGCCTCTCCACGGGATACCAAAATACGAAGTAAAATAGTTTGTTTAGCTAGATTTCTATCTTCACACACAAAGTATTAAAAGGTAGAAAAAATATCAATCTTATAATTATAATGTACTACATACGTAGTACATTATAACTCAATGATCTACGAAGCCTTTTACCAACAATGTTCCTCGACTTCCAGTGTAACTTGTATTTACCTATGTAACGTAAAGGCGCCTAATAACGACCCCTCAAAATCGGCTCCCATTACCGTCCGTTTCATAAAACTATCATTTTAAAGAGTTGCATTAAAGTTAGACAAGTCGTTGCTTTAGAGAAAATATAGATGTATTTGTAATGCAAATATTCATCACTTGCTTGTGCGCGTAAACCAACGATTTAAAGAATAATTGCACAGTTTGTCGTCGGACTCCGGATATAGCGCATATTTAGTAGTGTCCCGCTCCCGATTACGTAAGTACACCTATTTCTTTTTTAGCATAATATATAATTGTAAAGCAATCTAATGAACCTTTAAATTATTTTGATACCTTCTTAATACGTTCATAAACACAAATAATAACTAATTTTAATGAGATACAGCTTTATTTTGCTTCAAATTCAATATTAAAATGTGGCGGTGATAGGAACAATAATCTCAATGTTATTCCTATTACCGACCTAGGTCGTTGTTAGGTTTTTGACGAATATTTTAATTTCTACTATTTATGTTATAATGCATCAATTAATAAGTAGTCGGCTATACTAATTTGATTAGTTAGTGTGTCAAGTTGTATTTGACCTATTAGCGCCATACATAATAAGAGTATCGATACTGTGAAAATCAACTTTATTCTTATGTAAATGTTTTGATGAATGTAGGATGTACAATTCTCTAATATTGTATTTTTATAGTTAAAATACCATTAAAATAAAATTAGCATAGCTACTGGCACCTGTATAATCATACAAATATTCTAAAAAACAATACATTTACTCAATACATATTCATTTCATTGGGTCGGTAATAGGTTATACAGAATTTCTTCAATAGAACCTATTACCGATGTACCTGTACTTTTTAACCGACTTAAAAAAGAATGAGGTTCTCAATTCGTCTGTATGTTTTTTTTTAGTTTTTATGGATAGTGTTAGTAATTTTTTTTTTTTTTTTTTGCCTAGTAGGTAAATATAATGTAATTAACATTAATAACAATTTAAAATATTTAGAAAAATATAAAACTGTAATTAATTTTTCATTAAAAACTATTATTAAAAATCACCTATTGACTTCCACTTACTATAATTCTTAACCCACTGCTAAGCAAAGGTTTAGTATATTCGACTAGGTAAATTTTAATTCAGAAACATGGAACGATTAAAACGTACGTAATATACAGCTAATCAACTTAACTCTGCATTGATGGCTATCGATAATGGAGCAAGTATCTATGAAACCTAAAAGAGATTTGGGATTCCTAGAACAACTCTTCGTGACAAGAGAAATCACAAGTACTCTAATGAAAATTGTTGGGTTCAACCTGTCTTCACCAAGCACGAAGAACGCCATTTAATAGACTGGATTCACTGTTATATTTCAATATGTAATTCATATTATGAAGCATATCTCTTAAGACTGATTAAAGGCTGGTTATAATTATAACATTCTGTATTCTAAAGAATTAAACCCACACGAGCATTTTTATTTGACTGAATTTGTTCTGTTCATTTAGCGGTCGGTAATAGGTGCCACAAAAACGGTAATAGGAACACACCCATGGTTTGAGTCGGTAATAGGAACATAGCCCTTTTCATCAATTTATATTTTTTTTAAATATTTATTTCATTTTTTCGAATTGTTTCTATATCTGACTGACAAGATCGTTAGTTTCAGTACTTGAATAAAAATAAAAAATGACACCAGTTATTAAGCATGTGCTTATTTTTTGCACATAAATGTGAACTTGGCTTAAACTGGCGGTAATAGGTGCTTTTACGTTATTTTACTTTGATTTACTTATTGTCACTTTAATCGTGCTATTATTGTTATGTAATATGCCTAATAAGCAGACTTATAAGATTCTTTGAAAATGAACTTATAAACCTAGTCGTCAAAATGTGTTGTTTAGTAGATCTATATTAGAACATTTTTTTTTAAAATTGATAATAGGCTCGCGTTTGACCACCATCTCACCTGATGGTAAGTGATGATGTGGTCGAAGATGAAGCACGCTTACCTAAAAGTAACCCATTCACTCTTGACTTAAAGAATTCCACTCCTTAGCCGTACGCACAATGAAGGTATTCCCAAAACGTTTAGTGCGTATAGGTGGGATGTCCACCATGTAACCATGGCGCATCGCCGTTTGTCTCGTAGTCCGATGATGGAACTTAATAGTAAATAAAGCTGTTTTTTGTGTTATTTTTTTACGCGCTAAACTTCGAAAGTACTGGGTGGATTTGGATGAAATTTGTACAGATGGTCGGAAGTAGCTTGAGGGAGGTTATATGTAACTAAGTACTAGTAAGTAATTTTTACCCGACTGCAAAAGAGAAAGATTAAATTAGATTAAATTAAGTCCACAGAACTGAAGCCTCGCGCCATTACAGCTTGTACAACATAAAATCTATACCTATATGTAAAAGTGAAATACCGCTCATTGAATAATCACGAAATCTCAGAAACTACAAGTGGTAGGGCTCTCAAATTTTGCATGGGGTTTCCTTTTAGTACGTTCGCTAAGACGGGATTTTGCGAAATTCCCACGGGATCGGGATTTACACGGGAAAAATTTCCCACGCGAACGAAGTCGCGAGCAACTGCTAGTATCAAATAAAATTAATACACTCGGACAAGGTTAAATTTACGAGCGAACGAATATTTTCTGACATAAAAATTATTCATCTGCCTTTTCTTCACCTGTCTTCCCAAGTGAAATGATAATGACTGATCATTGTGAAAGTGAGAAATGCTCATTTATAATAAACTAGTACTCACGCGGGGCTTCGCTCCCGTGGATTCTATCACGGTAAAAACATAACTCTCCTTTTTTGCAGTCGCGTAAAAAGTAGCCTATAACCTTCCTCAAGCTTCAAGCTACTTCCATACCAAATTGCATCCAAATCCACCCAGTACTTTCGAAGATTAGCGCGTTCAAGCAAACAAACAAACAAACAAACTTTTCCGCTTTATAATATTATTTTCCGCTTTATAATATTAGTAGGTATACTTAGATTATTTGACGAGTTTACTTTTATTGGGTTTGTTGGTATCTATATGAAGGTTCATGCTTAAATCAAAAAACGGGGATAAATATGAAAAAAAAAATGCAACTCAAAATCATTTTGAAACTATTATACTTAATATTTTTTTTTTATTTTGTAAATTAAAAAGTTATAATGATATCAAAATCTTTTCTTTTTGTTTATCAGATCAAATTATTACACATTAAATGGAAATTCCGCGAGAATTCTCGGATTGTCTCTCTTACTTTCGAGTCTTATCAAAATCGGTTCAGCCTTTCCTTTTGTTCCATGTGTTTTCAAATCACAGACGGACACTTCAGTTTTATTTAAATGTGTGAAAGTTCAATTTTAAAGCTCTGGTTAAATATTAACAAAACTATCACTACAGGTCTTCAATAGTTGGTGAGCCAAAAAAATAAATTATATATTAAGTAACTCTGTCTGTCGGTCAATTACACTTTTATGTCCAAACGAATTAACCAATTTTTATGACATTGGTATAGTGTTAGATTAGATAAGAGATCATTTATTATTTCTCAAATTTAATTTAGTATAACAATTTATTTATTTATTAAAAACTTTATGCAACACAAAATGTACAAAGGCGCTTATTCTTTACCTTTAGGGGGGAGTCCCTGGTGTCCTAAAATACAAGTCATGGCTTAATTTAGGCAGCAGTCTCCCACAAATAAAAATTTGGTAATAACAATTATGTTATCTTGTTTTACCATTCTTAAGTTTTAGTAGTTGTAGTTTTTCCCGTGTAAATCCTGATCCCGTGGGAATTTCGCACAATCCCATCTTAGCAAGCATCTACGTACTAAAAGGAACCCCCATGCAAAATTTGAGAGCCCTACTATTAGTTTCTGAGATTTTGTGATTAATCTGTGAGTGGTATTTCGATTTTATATATATAGATTTATAATCATGCATACACATATTATAAATAGATTACGCCGTAAAAACTTAAGACGCGAGCGTAGCAGCGAGCAAAAGCTAGTTTTAAATAAAATAATAAAGTACCAACGTTTACATTTTCCAGATCCTACGTCTTACTTTAAAAATGTTTTGGCTTTCTTCAACGAAACCCGAATGTACAGAATTTATGGTCTGTTACCGAAAAACTGTCAACGCCAATATTTTATATCGAGACATTCACGGTCTCTAAGATTTTTATAGTGGCCAATTTTTATGGCTTCGGTCGGGGCACCATACATAATGCATGGGCTGTCATCATCCTTTAAGCTTAAGAGCTTATAGAATTTCGAAAACCATCAAGCCACGTGAAATTTTATACAATAAAACCTTTTTTGATGAATCTTCTACGAAAACAAAAGTTTATTGTTTATTGTTTTTGGACTTAGATGTTGTATTGAAATAAACGAACACTGTATTTTTCATAACAACAATGATTTCTGCGTTTTCCTTACTTGATGGTGAGTTACCCATGCTGGCCGTCATTCACCAAAAAATAATGTTCATAAAGTTTTAATTGGATAAATGATATCTCATTGCCAAAATTTAAACTAAATAAGGCCGGTGTTTGATTTTTTGTATTGAATGCCCTAAGAAGAAATACAGAAAAAAACTAAGAGGTAATCGTCTTTTTAGGGTTCCGTAGCCGAATGGCAAAAACGGAACCCTTATAGTTTCGTCATGTCTGTCTATCTGTCTGTTCGTCCGTCCGTATGTCACAGCCATTTTATTCCCAAAATATTAGCACTACACATGTGAAACTTAGTAGGTAGATGTATCCTGTGAACCGCTTTCCGATGTTAAGACAAAAATAAAAAATAAAATGAATAAAATTAAGGGGAGCTCCCAATACATGGAACTAAAACTAAAATTTTTTTTTTTTCATCAAACCTATACGTGTGTGTTATCTATAGACAGGTTTTTGTTTAAAAGATATACGCTTCCAAAGTGGTAAAATGTGTTCCCGCCCCCTCTAACTTTTATAATAATGGAGTGAAAAATAAAAATATGTATTTATAGATCTTAATGTACACTGTCAACCAAATTGGTTTAAACGAGATCGGGTCAGCAGTTTTTGAGATACAGCATATTTTCTAAAACCGCAAATATAACTTTGTAATTCATACAAACACTATGAAAAACAAAGTTATTTGGCGTAGTTGTAAAAAATGTAAATAAGCTAGTGTTAAGAAACATGTAAAGTTTTTTTGTGTCAAATAAATATACATATTATGTTATATTATTATAGTTACTACGGAACCTTTCATGGGCGAGTCTGACTCGCACTTGGCCAATGATTTTAAATTAATATAATCCGTACTGATCAATAGATATGAGAACCATAATTGTTTATTACTGTTTACATTAAATATGTTAATTAACGATAATGGTTGAATAAATCACCCGTTATTGGTTATTTCGTAACAAAATGACTTCGTAATAGAAACCCACCAACAAAACAATAACTTTAATCAAAAGTCACATCATTTATTACCATGTTAATCCAAGGCCCCCAAACATCAGTGCCCTATTTAAGAAAGCTGAAAATTAGACATATATGTCAAAAAGTGTCAAAATTGTAGAATTGTCTCGCTTAGGCTGTTTAATAAAACTGACAAATATATCGAAAATTGACAGGCAAAATCGTGACATATTTATCAAGGAAAAACGCGTTTAATAAACACGACATAGATATGTCAAAAACCTGCATCTAAATTTTTCTGACAATTGTCGGATTGTCGTGACAATTAAGTATGTCGACTTTTGACATATTTGTAAATTATTTTGTTTTATGAAGCTAAATGAGGATCAAATAAAAAAAAAAATATTAACAATGTAAAGGAATGAATCAATCACTAGTGCAACTACGATTTTTTGTTTTGAGATTCTTAAACGACATCATCCGACGAGCCCTTGTCACCGTCGGCATTCCAACCATATTGAAACCCAACGGTTTGGTGCCTGACGATGGCAAATTACCGGACGTCATGTCATTGTTTCCTTGGAAGATTAGTGTGGGCTGCAACTTGTGTCGATATTCTCGCGCCATCCCATCTTCCAGTTCATCATGATGTGCTAGCACTCCTATTGCAGCGGTTGCTGAATACCTCAAGCGACGTAAATTCGGTAATTTCGGTGGTAACTATAATTTCGAGCCGTTTGGGGTCGAAACTCTCGGATTGTTGGACCCGTGTGCTTACAGCCTTTTTTATAGAAATATAGTAAAGACTAATTGACGCTTCCCTTGACCTTCGAAATTCAAAATGATAAAGCTGATGATTTTGCAACAGAGGGTAACAATCCAGTCAGAATTTTCTGAAAATTCTACAAATATATAATGACAATTTTCTGTTTAATAAAGCAGATTTGACAAATTGTTCATGACAAATTGTCACCTGTCGCTTAAAAAGTTATATTAAACAGAAAAATATCGGATTGTCGCGATTTTCCGACATATTTGTAATTTTTCTACCATATCAATTAAGTTGCCTGTAAGTTTTATTAATCAGAAAAATTGTCGAATTATCACTTTTTGACATATGTCGGACTTATCGGATTGTCAACGTTATTAAATAGGGCCGAGGTAGAACTAGTGCACTAAATATTTCAGTTTTAATTTCATCAACGGCGAGCGAACCATTACAGAGCTCTTTAAATATTTAATACTCATCGAGATACACTTTTGAGTGGAGTTTTGTAGTCGGAGTCATTATGTTGGAAGTCGGAATTTAAGCTTTTAGTGTGATCTATTTTTGGGTTTGTTTGAGGGAATGTTCTAGCGAGATAAAACGATATGTAAGAGCAAATGAAAGAAGAGGGTGGGTTATTTGTCTTTGTCAGTAATTGCCTTAGCCTCCCTTTTCCTCGACTCAGAGCGAGAGGAGTCATTTGATGATTTTCCCCCCGAAAAAGGTATACGTTCTTCTATAAATTTACTGATAATAGGCTCGCGTGTGACCACCATCTCACCTGATGGCAAGTGATGATGTGGTCGAAAATGGAGCATGCTTACTTAAAAGTAACCTATTCACTGTTGACTTAAAGACCCCTAGCTTATAAAGGGTGGTTAAACTTTAAGGGCCGATGTTGATTTTGAATAAAACACAAATTATTTAGGAAATTATTGTCATTTCTTTTTATTATGATAATAATATGGTATGGTTCAATTATGTATGGAACAAAATATCAGCCAAATAGCCGCCGCAACCTCGGCGGCACACCTCCATCCGATGGTTCAAATTTTCGATGACGCTGAGGCATAATTGAGGTTCTAGGCCGTTAATGTGCCGAATTATCTCATCCTTTAGCTCTTGAATTGTTGCTGGCTTATCGACGTACACCTTTTCTTTCAAATAACCCCAAAGAAAGAAGTCCAACGGTGTCAAATCACATGATCTTGGCGGCCATTGAATTTGTCGTCGTTAGCTGTGTGGCAAGTGGCACCGTCCTGTTGAAACCACATATCGTCCACATCCATATCTTCTAATTTGGACCAAAAAAAGTTCGTTATCATCTCACGATAGCGAACGCCATTCACAGTAACTGCAATACAGTAACTACAGTAAGTGCATTTTGATTTGAACGCCCATTTTCATAATAAGCCTGAATAACTTTAACGCGTTGCTCGGTTGTGTATCTTTCTATGGTTCAAATTGAGTTAGTCTGAAATTGAGAAATGTCAAATGAAATGCAGAAAAAATGTTGACGTTTAGGTGTGGTTCACATTCAACATCGGCCCTTAAAATTTAACCACCCGTTAGCTATCGGGAAACACAGACTCCGGCAGCGAATTCCACTCCTTAGCCGTACGCACAATGAAGGTATTCCCAAAACGTTTTGTGCGTATGGGTGGGATGTGTTTTGACCCAATCCAAATAATTCATTGTAAAATTCTTTTAAAACCCAATTCAAGTAAACTTTATTCAACAGCGTCAGTCTATAAATAAGTAAAATCACAGAATTAACAGGGAAGAAACTCCCAAAATAAATTGACGATGCATTCCCCCTTAATTTGGAATTCCCAATGCCCCAAACCTCTAAGCTATTCCGTTGGAATTTAATTACAAATGTAAAAACTTTAAGTTTTCAAACAATAAGGAAGTATTTTGTTAAGTAATGTGATGGGGGTTGACTTTGGGGTAAACAGATGAGCTGTCACATGATTGGCGGTAGAATCTATTTAATTTAGAGTTTAGGGGGAGTGAAGAATTTTTGTAGGCATCAAACTACAATTTGCAGTACTTCAAATGGTTGGATATTCCGTTTATTAAGCTTTTTATTTCATCATTTGTTTGTACTGACAATACTATATATATATACAAAAACCTAATATAACATATCCGTACCAATATTATAAATGCGAAAGTAACTCTGTCTGTCTGTGTGTTACGCAATCACGCCTAAATTACTGAACCGATTTAAATGAAATTCGGTAAGAGCATAGTCTAGAGCCTGAGAAAGGATATAGGCTGCTTTTTAATGCAAAAAAAGGGATGTAAGGGGTTGAAATAGGGGATGAAAGTTGGTATGGAAATTACGTGCTTTTTAAAGCTAGAAGCTTGAATATATTTTTTTGTTAGAGATAGGCTCGTGTCTGACCACCATCTCACCTGATGGTAAGTGATGATGTGGTTTAAGATGAAGCACGTTTATCTACCAATAACCTATTCATTCTTGACTTATAGAACCCCAAGTTTTATCTATTAGAAAATACAAACTCCGGAAAGGAATTCCACTCCTTAGCTGTACGCAATATGATAGTACACAAGCATTTAAATTATCAGAATTATGATGTAAAAACGGTATGCAAAAAATGCAAGCAACAGGTGTCTTATACCTGCCATTTTTGCCTTTTAAAACTAAAAATTCTAATCCGAGTAAGCGTGAGGTCGACTACCCGTCTAATTGACTTTTTTATTACTAATGAGTTCGCTCTTGACTGATGGTAAGTCTTACATAAGGTCTACGATAAAACGAGCGAGTCCAGAAGATGCCTGTTCACTCTTGCTTAAAGGCTGACGGGCCATATCTCCCATTCAAAAACACAAAATTCATCAAAATTTCGCACATTACTGCTCGCCCTTTTCACAAAATCCTACAAAACCATAACTAATGAACACAGCATCTTTGTGCACGAAATACCTACTCATCTTTGAATAAAAGCTAATCGATCATGATCATGATCACCGTCACTGTACCACTCTCCCCCAACTTGCAATATAATTACCCCATTCCCCCATTACCCCATTACTCAGCATTTGCTAAGATTCTGAAGAAAAACGCAATTAATGTTATGAGGGTTCTGCATTTACAAGGTGACAAAAAGGATTTTATTTACGTTTGCCTGACTATCTTTAGTTATATTCTCAACCTAAATAAGTGGTGGATTTCCATCTCATTTCGTTTCAATGAATTTTATCTTGAAGATGATATGTCAGTTGTATCCTATTTCATGTTCTAGAAAGTATTAATCACAGAATTCAAGTAGTTACACAAATGTATTTTTTTATAATGATTGAATTGAATTGAAACACAGACTTCGACAGGGAATTCCACTTCTTAGCTGTACGCACAGTTTTCTGGGGCTGAGGTATCTCGTTAAAACATTCCCACAACCCCGTTAAGAGGTATAATAACATTCAATTTAATTTATTTTGGGTGTACAAAACCCTAAACACACGTGTCCGAATCGCTCTTGTCCAGTTTTTTTTTTTATCCGCCGACGCGGTCCACTCGCGAAATTAAGCAAACTCCCCGTCGAGCGAGCGGTGAAATTAAACTTTTCCGTTTCAACAGTAGAGTGGTATCCGATTTTTAATGTGAAACCATGCTTGAAAACTTCTTTTTTAAGGCGGTGACCATAGATATGATACTGATAAAACGATTTGTTATTGGTATATGGAAGACTTGCTTTTGCCTGTGGCTTTGTTTGCGTGATGTGTTTTTCAGCGAAATACATGTAGGTTTGCCTTTGTCTCTGAGTGATAACGAAAAATTCTACTGCTGATTTTTTTTTTTAAATCGGATGATAAGTTTAGACTTTACGGTTATTAAATGCCTAGTGTGAGCGAAAAATCTATCGTTTTTAGTAGAGTTTGATAAATACAGAAAAAAAATCCAATTTAATTTTATTTGTAGCCTCAGTCCAATCTTTGTGCAACACGTGTATAAAATAGGTAAGTTCGCAGTTATAATTGATTAAACAATACACTTATTTTTCTTTTTATTCATCCACCCTGCAATTTTTTGGTCAAGATTCTGGTTCGTTTCTAGAAAATATATTTGTAAAAGTATTGTTACTTATAAACAACACTGTATTTTTTTTGGGCTTGTTGTTTGTTGCAATACGGCTAAAAACTGGTTGTTCTACGGTATCCTCTCTATGGCAGCGCCTTAATGTAGACGACGGACTCTATTTGCGCCACTCTATTATTTGTAGATGTTTCGAGCGAGATTTGTTTTACAAGTTTTGAGGGCACAATTATAAAACTCTCTTGCTGATTTGCAGATGAAGAATTGTGAGGAATGGGTACTGAATTAACCTTGTGTTTGGGGGTTGCTAAAAGCTGGAATGTGTAGAGTTTGAGAGCTTCTGGTTCGTTTTGATGAAACTCTACGGATGTATAATTTACTAGCTACTGCCTGCGACTTTGCTCGCCTGGTTTTTTCACGGTGTCCTCGGTAAAAAAAGTAGCTTATGTACTATTCTAGACTATAAAATATCTGCATACCTAGATCTGTTCAGTGTTTGCGTGAAAGAGTGACAAACATCTATTCCTCTTCACAAAGTTCTGCATTTATTAATACTATGCGTCTATAAACCTGTGTATAAGCTATAGTATGTAAGAAAGTTTTTTTTGTGTGTTAACTTGTACGTAAATAATTATGAAAGTGGTTGTTATCATTTGCTTAACCGTTTCCCGACTATAAAATAAAAAAAAAAACATTTTTTTCAGACACAGTCCATAGATTAAAATTAATTTGATTAATTAAAATTAAAAAAAAAAAAAAACAAAATACAAAAAAAGAATATACACGCAAAATCACAATAAATAGGTAAAAAGACAAATAGTTACAAATACACAACAGATACAAAACAAAACAAATTACACATGCTCCCGCTCAGTAGGCCCGCCGAACCCCCGTAACATGGAGTTCTGTGAACTTACTAAGCAGGATACTCAACCCGGTGCCTGGGAAACACAATATCCCTTGTCAAGAGTGGTGTCAGATTTTTTGGTTTCAATCTACCCTTATCGACTTTTAAAAGATGTGACAACCAAGACCAACATTTTAACGTGCTTATCAAGGCACAGAAGAACCTCGATATACCAAGATTAAGTAGTAAGATTTGCTTAATCTTAACCATGTAATAATAATACCCATGTGGCTGTAATTACCGATCGATCGGTCTGAAACACCGATTATTAGAATAACCAATTAGAAGTAATATTGCAAATAACCTCGATTATATTTATTATAATGACCAAAGATGAAGTAATTTCATAAATAACTAGTACTCACGCGGGGCTTCGCTCCCGTGGATTCTATCACTGTAAAAACATAATTCTCCTTTTTTGCAGTCGCGTAAAATGTAGCCTATAACCTTCCTCAAGCTTCAAGCTACTTCCATACCAAATTGCATCCAAATCCACCTAGTACTTTCGAAGATTAGCGCGTTCAAGCAAACAAACAAACAAACTTTTCCGCTTGATAATATTAGTATAGATAATGTGAAGAGCATTCTATTCACAGAACCTAATCAAGGCTGCACACGGCACACCAATTACCAACTCCCACGCATATCGTGAATTAATTAAGTTGGTGTCCATGGAAAAATGAACCTTTCACAAAAAAATCAATTTTCTTTCATAAAAAATCAAAAAGCATGTGCGTAATATTTATTATTACGCATACGGTTTTTTTTAATTAATGATAGGCTCGCGTTTAACTACTATCTCATCTGATGGTAATCAACAATGTGGTTGAAGATGAAGCACGCGTACCCAGAAGTAATCTATCCACTCTTGTCTTAAAGACCCCCAGGTTACATCTATCAGGAAGCAGACTCCGGCAGGGAATTCTATTCCTTAGCTGTACGCACAATGAAAGTATTCCCAAAACATTATGTGCGTATGGGTGGGATGTCTACCCTGCAAAGATGGCGCATCGTCATTCGTCTTGTACTCCGATGATGGAAAGGGCTTATGGCGGAGTATGCTAGTGTAGAGCCCCATTACAAGATATGCGCCTCCTCTTGTCATGTCCATCGTGCACCTGAACCTTGCCAGATTTAAACGATGCCAGAGTAAAAGAGATTCCGATTTCCGAGTCAGACATTAAGGGCTGTTGGCCTAAAGCTAAGTATTGCCATAATAGCCGCCGCGGGAGACGCCCCGGGCGTCGGGGATCGCGAGCCGATCTCCGGCCATCGCAGGCGCGGGCTTGCGAATGGCGGGCAGGGGTAGCTCTCCGTCCGGTAAGGACCAGGCCCGGGTCGGCGGCACGTTGTGTTCCACGCGCGCCTCAAAGAGCTGTCAGCACCAGTGACGGGGCCTCATAAGGCCATTGCCTGCCAAGGTTGCGGAAATGTTCTAACAAGATACCGCGGGCCTGGAACTTTAGGGTAGCTGAAGGAACGGGGTGGGTTTTTAGTAAGTAGAAGTCTGACACTCCCTTCCGCTTAACCCAGCGCGGGAGAAGTCATTCGATGATTTTCCCACCCAGAAAAAAATAAAAAAGTATTGCCGTAATTCAATCATCATTGATTAGCCATCTGTGCATGAGATATTATAGTGCAAAAATAAATACATGCCCAGGTACAGGTTCCCTTTCTGCTCATTTACTCTCATAGCCCGACAAGACAGCAATACTATACAATGGGAGAAAGAGACCAAAGGCTTAACGTGCGTTCCGAGGCATGGGGTATCATACCGCCAACTTCCAAGGTCTGGGTTTCTGAGAATTTCTATTAGAAAAGCACAATAGCACTTTGTGCTCTACCCGATAATAGTCAAAATGACGTTGTTTAAGGCCTATTGCCAGACGTTCTACACGAGCAGTCTCTGGGTCAAGCATACCAAGAAGGCGCTGGATGTCTTGCGCATCCAATACGATAATATCTTCAGAATGCTGTTGAGACTTCCCCGCTTCTGTCGTGCATCAGAGATGTTTGCGAAGACGCAAACAGATGGGTTCCACGCCATCATACGCAAAAAACTCTGTTCGCTGGTCAGCAGAGTGCGGGTGAGTAACAACAGCATTCTGTCGACTGTGGCGGAGAGATTAAACTCTCCTTTCATTATTCACTGTATGGGAATGACTATCAACCGGGGCACGTTTCCCATAAATTGATGGTCCTTCCCATAAAGCTAGTTATAACTGATATTGTAGATATTATGTACTAACCTTAGCCTAAGCATTATACTAACACATCTATGGATTTTTAATCCGAAATAAAGAATTTAAATTTGATAATGGAGCCTGAGACGAGTCATTGCCATATAACGCTATTTTTATGCTTTATTCTAGTTTGTTGTTCAGTTAAAATAGTTTACTTCATGTAAAATTTCTTAGTCTACATAACACAGATACACACTCAACAGCCTAAAACATAAGCAACACACGCCGACCAAATTACAGACAATCAAATTGGATTAAACAGACTCGAACTTGTAACGCAATTGTCAAGAATTAGCAATTATAATCGTTGAGCTATGAGGCGAATCTTGTGCTTCATCTAATTACGGGTTAGTTCCAACACTCGAGGTCGAACCAACCCTTAAATTATATTAAGCCTTGGGAGACTGTTTAGCATTTAAGATGGACCAGTGAAAATTATAGTGTGGCATTCGTATGTGAGATTTGTGTAGATTTCAGCCACAATAGTTGAGAAATTGTGGGTTCTTGTTAAGGTCAAAGTTTTGTTTACGGAACAGATTGTGCTTAGCTGTCTTTGTTAATAATTCTGGATAAATTTTAACCGACCTTAAGAAAAGGAAGTAGGTCTTAATTTGACTAGATATTTTTTTAAGTGTGTTACCTCATATCTCGTAGACGTCTAGACCGATTTGGAAAATACTTTTTCATTAAATACTTAGTCACTGATAAATACCGACACAAATACTCTTCCAATAAGTCTGTTTTATTAACTTTCTCTTGAATCAGATTTGCCTATTCTTTTTGTTTTTATCATTTTTAAACACTACATGCACTACACGGATATCCATGTATTTTTATCAAATGTAATTAAGACAATTGGACAAAAAAGTTACAATGGCGGACTTAAGGGCGCACCGAGTTTCTTGCGCTAATCGATTGTAGGTATTCTATGCGCTCCGTGTATGTGTGCGTGAGCTGGCTAGGCTAGACAGATAAAAACACGGCGGGGATCGCGCGCCGGTCGACTCAGATTTCTGGTTTTTCGCCAACCCCTTCCCTGTCTTGATTTCTTTACTTTGTTCCCCATTTCAAATATGCTACAATGAATTTTCATCGTTATGTTACTAAATCCGTGCGTAAGCGCAAGCGACACAAGCTCCCCGTCCGATGGCCGACGCAGGACTAAAGCGGACAAGACAGCGGCGCGGCGGCTCTGGATAAAATGGGCAAAACTCGCGCGAATTTAGGTATTTCCGTCTTATTGTAAAGCCGGCTCTACACGTTGGCCAACACAGTGGCGAACGTAGTGGCCAGCATATTGGCCAAGAGTTCGTGATAGCGTCCACACGTTGGAAGGTCGTTCAGTTTGCTACGGTTCAGGCCAATGTGCGGACGTATTTATTAAAATGGATATTGAGGCGCTAACTGCTGCTTCTTGGGTTCCACAAACAATTTACGGCTTGGTAGAGCTCTATAAACCGAAAAGTTTCTTCGTTATTGGTCATTACTGACATTTTGTTTACACTAGTTGTTACCGACGCGTGACTATAAAAACTTTTTAACAAAAAATGAAACCAACTTCCATATCAAAACACTACAACGCCAAAAATAACTTTAATTTCGGTAGTCGGTATTATTCGTTTTGTATTTTCTTTCTTTGACACTGCCTTCCGAAATTATAGTTATTTTTGCCTTTGTAGTATTTTAATATGGAAGTAGGTTTTATTTTTTGTTAAAATGTTTTTTTCACGCTTTTTAGTGGGTCGGTTTGTAATTTATCTAGTTACAAAAGCCAAAATGTCAACTACTTATCACCTTTTACAAAATATTGCTTTTCCCGATGCAGAGCCGTTAATTTTTGAGGAATTCTCCTGGTACTTCACCATCAGCTCTACATCACCATATGCATTGTGACGAACATAAAGTGCTTAACATCCATATTCAAGTAATCGAATCGCAATCTATGAAATACTTATTATTGAGTAGTTTCGGTGGTCATCTGTGGTCTTTATCATCAGTTCCACTTCCCCAAATGGTGCTTTTCGAGAGCAACTGCACAAGATACTATAATATATAACCAAAACGCTATAGATGTGCCTATAATATTTGAAGAGTTCCCTCGATTACTCCAGGATCCCATCATCAGATCCTGATTTCATAACAATAGGACCAACTAGAAAGTATACCATTTCAAATGAAAAGAGAATTTTCTAAATCGGTCGAGCTGACTTTGAGTTATGAGGTAACATACATAAAAAAAAAGTTCAAGACGAACTGAGAACCTCCTTCTTTTTTTTTGAAGTCGGTTAAAATGTTTAATCAGGTGCGTGCGATCGTTCTGGGAGCTCGCAGCGTACTAAACGCGCGGCCAACGTGTGGACGCGGTAGCCAATACTCGGCCAACAACCCTTTGATCTTTTGCAAAAAACCGACACCACACGGATCTCGCGCCAACTCGTCGGCCATCATTCCAATACAACCCACGGTGCACAAACACCCCCTCTACACGTTGGCGAATAGGCACTGGCCACTACATTCGCCACTGTGTTGGCCAACGTGTAGAGCCGGCTTTAAACAAATCAACATTTTGAAAATGTAAAATGTATACGTTGTGTAAAATATGTAGTTTTGTTATTATTAAAAAACTGATGACCTTCAGCGAAGTATTCACGCCGTGCTAAGTGTTTGTTGTGTTGTTTAGAGGTAACTTTGTGGATTTATTCTATCCAAGGCAACTTTATCAAATTATTATTCCATCGTGTATACCGCCTAGTATATATGCCCAAAAATACCAATTTATTTCCTTAGATTTTAATTTAATTGTTTACTACTTCAATCAACCCTTATAAAAACGCGTTTTTGTGTATAATAAGCTCGGTGCCCCGTGCTTTAAGTATTCTCTCTACCGGTCAGCCATGTCTTTTGTAAACAGATCTAGAAATGTGGGTAGAATTCACATTACTAGCAATCTGGTTAATCCCTCCAACTAAGCTAAATATGCTTGTGTCTGGAGTGCGTTCACTGCAATCGTGTAATGGGAACGGTTCGAACCGATTGCGACACCTAAATAAAATAAACCTATGATGCATTTCTTTTTTTTTATAATAAAACACTAAGAAATTGTCCTGTACCGTACCGTATCAACATCCAGAACCAAAACAACTTCTTGTAGGCCATACAAACATTTGATCCGGTTCGAAAATCGGACTTGTGACACGCAGTGCTGCAACCAATCGCTTAACCATTACGCCAACCGTATCGTCAAGTGATCATACCATATACTTTTATAGTCTTTAAGTCGAGAGTGAATAGGTTAATTCTAGGTAAGCGTGCTTCATCTTCGACCGCAATATCATCGCTTAACATCAGGTGAGAAACGCAAGCCTATAAAAAAAAAAACTAAGTGTGCAACAACAGTTATTAGGAATTTCTAACTTAGCGGTCTTTATCAGACATTGCAAGTTTGAGTAATAAAGCAAAGTAAGTAATGTAAAATAACATTAAATTACACGTGAAAGATATCGCGGCCGAAGTCCTGGTTATTGCCATCCAAGAGGCGTTTATAATATTGCACCATTAGAACTTAAATAAGGATATTTATAATGAGTATTTATTGTTTCGAGTTTTCGACATTTCGGCACTGTTGCAAGCGCCATGATCACGGTCATAGTGTAGTCATTGCGGATGATGTTTATGAGCAGACGAATCGGTCTACCCCAAGGAACTTGTACCTAAACTGGAATGCGGACGCGAAGCTCAAATCCGTTCCGAAGAGTATACCCACGAAGGACCTAACAATCTCTTTCTAGTAGTGTGGATATCAATTCGTGATAAACGTAAGGACAATTTTATTTGAAGCAATATTTGCAGGTTTTTTTAAGACACTTATTGTTAACCTTACAAATGATGTATTTCTGTTACCGCTATAACGAAAAATACAAAAAAATTATTAAAATAAATATTTAAGGGAGACTCCCATACAACAGTTGTGATTTTTTTTGGCGCTTTTTATAAGTAATGGTTCCGTACCATTCATTACCTACCTATAAAAATACCCTTCATGCGCGAGTCCGACTCGTACTTGGCCGGTTTTTTTCTTAACAACGTATTAAATAGAAAGAAAGAAATTATAAATACAAAGGTCTGTATCGGTCTGTTACGCTTTCACGGTTTAATCACAGAGCCGTTTTCGAAAAAAAATGGCATGGTGATAGTTTAAAACCCTGGGAACTATATAGGGTTCTTTCTATCTCAGATTTTTGAATAGTTGCTCGGTAGCGCGATATAACAGAATTCCACGCGGGCGAAAAGCTAGTTCTCAATATATATCTGAGGAATTTATATTGAGCGTGCTAATTTCTATAATAAACCCTTCCTTATGCGGGCTAAACGCAAAATTGGTTTTGTTAAGCAGACTTTATTGCGTTGAATTATAAACTTTCAAAGTGGTTAAGACCCGTGATACAAATACAATTATTGCAGATACAGAATTAATAACAGAATCACCAGCTGGCAATTGTTCGAAGGCTTGGCCTTGATAGGCAGTGGTATAGATGCCCAAACAAACGTGCATTAATTGGTAATCTACGTTTATTCGACACTTGTACGGTGGACTAAAAATAAAATGATGCAATGTTTATATATAATTAAAACTACTAAAACCCTTCATGAAAAACGATGATTATAAATAGAAAGAATAACAGAAGAGATATAATTTATTTGTGTATATATTTATTTAGGTTAACCTACAATTGTTTACACAATACATTTGTATGAAACAGTCATATTACATTTATAAGTGTAACAATTAATTACAGGCAACACCACATGTGCTATTTAAGGTTAGAAATCAATATTATTAACATACATAATTCTAAACATAAAGGAGGCAGATCGAATGACAATTATAAGGAGGTTGGTTCTATATTTTCTAGTTCCTCATAATTATGTTGCAGCTGCAGGTTTGTTACAAGATTGGCTTGACACACAACCCTAAAAAATGTATTACACTATTATTAGTTAAAAGTATGGAAATAATCTTTAAATTATGAATTATTATTATTATTTGTCGACATTAACTAACTGCAGTGGATAAAAGTTAAGTAACTAAGTTATAAGTAATTATTAATATAATAAACTACACTTGTAAGCAAGTTTGCGTAGCAGAGTTTTTGGGCAAAATCAACTAAAATGTCGACTTTTATGCTTATTAATTTGACTCCTTTCATAACTTTCACTTACCAGATCTTTGAATGTGCCCAGTACAGGTTGTATATTCTTTTCTTTAGTGGGTTTCAATATTATAGTACTTAAAACATTTATTTCTTTCGCTTTAACAGGAATCTAAAATAATAATAGATTGATGAGAACAAAATTTTAGTATTTATGGTTAAGATAGATTCAAAATGAAAATTCATCTTGTTATGCTCATATTCTATTTCGTAACGGTGATCTTCATGTCATTTGTAAAGATTGATAACTTACTTTAGGGAAAATGGATGGAATTGCATTATTTGATCTTGTTTCGAAATGCAATATTTCTTCGGGCTTGAAATGGCGGCTACAAATTTTGGAACCGTTTCTGACCTTTTTCTGTGTAGAACACTGAGCCACCGGTCTCGAAGATCATCATTTTTAGGAAAGCTTAAAATAATAAACAATGAGTAGAAAGAAAAATAATAAATAAGAAGAATAAAGAGAAGAACATCCACTTTTACATTGAAAACATAGTCACCCTAAATGCAATTTGTAAACAAAGTCCCAAAACTTACTTAAAAAAGGAAATTCCAGACCCGGGGTACCCTTCAGTCTTGCAATTAACCACAAAACACGTTCTTACCATGGTTACAGTATCTTGCACTTTAATATTACGAAAACTCACAAAATTAAATATAATGCAAATTTACAAACATACAGATGTCAAATAAACGTCAGACGGTAACGTAGTAATTGCCAGGTATAGTATAATATATCACTACTAATTGTTACAAATTCCATTTTTTTTTTGTTTTAAACATCTTGTGTTTGCATGGTACAATAACTTTAATTTTCATTAATATGCATACAGTAATAATGGTAATTCATTTTAAAGATAGAATTCCAAAGAAGTTTAAAACTAGGTGTTATTACTACAACAGACAGGTCGAAAAAATTACCATTGAAATAAATATTTTTAATCTGACACACAGAAGAAAGGGACACAGTCCACACACGCACTGTCTCGCTCGGAACGAGTAATTCCTTCAGTTTTATGCGTGCAAGTTTATACTCTACTGTTTAACAGCTAAGAAAGACTTTCTGTATTCTTTGAATCATTCGTAAGCAATCCAGTTAGTAGGTAGAAGATCCTTGGTCTACCCTTGTTCATTTTTTGAGTTTGACAACTACTACCGTTGTCACATTTATCACTCAAAATTCGATTCCGTTCCCGACACATAAAACTCACCGTGTCCACTCATGAACGTTTTTGGGCACTTTTACGGTTTTAACACATTTTAACCACTACTACTAAATCCACAGGGTAAATTTTTATTTATTTATTTATTTCTCACCACAATACAGTATTTTATAATACATTAAGTACATTAGATCTAATTGTTTAGCAAATTTGATAAAGTACTGTGGGAGACTGGTGCCTAAACTAGACGGAGAGTCTGTGTTGCAGGACACCAGGTCCCCACCCCTCGGACTTGTAGACATTTCAATATGACATATAGAGTAGAATAGTAGTAGAAGAAATATGTACACAGACACTTAACTATGGTAAGTAAGTATTTTTAAATATCCCGATTTAAGTTCTAATGATAATATTAGTGATCGTGTTAGTTTAAAAACTTATTGCTCGCGACTTCGTTCATGTGGGAAGTTTTTTTATTGCTTTTTTTTTAATTTTGCAAAATCCCGTCATAGCGAGCATCTACGTACTAAAAGGAATCCCCATGCAAAATTTCATCATTATTTCGGTTCGATTAATCAGTGAGTGGTATTTCGCTTTTATATAATTCTAGCTTTTGCCCGCGACTTCGTCCGCGTGGAATAGTTACTTTGGGCTAAAGCCCGATTTACACTTCAATAAGTACAGTAGCCAGTTAAGAACTCAGACAGTTAAGTAATAAGTAGTAAGTAGCGTCCAAACGTAGGCGAGTGACTAGTCATAAGTTGCCCGAGAAGAAGTAAAGAAAATAACACGTGTTTGCGGCCGCAACCTTCAAATTTATGGACTGTATGTACTAAACTCGCCCGTCTACATGCCAGCCAGTTAAGTTGGAGGGGTGCGGGAGACGTGAGAGAGGGGGCTACTTCGCACTGGACTCACCGAAAAATAGGATCGCGATCTATTTAACTCAACTTAATCAACAACTTACTACTTAACTCGCTTTTGCCGTTCAAACTACAATAACAACTTAACTCGCCGATGACGCAAGTTAACTCGCTACTGTACTTATTGAAGTGTAAATCGGGCTTAACGTTAAATTTAACCCCGATTTTGAAGCATTCTTCATTGGTGCTCCGCTCCTATTGGCCTTAGCGTAATGATATATAGCCTATAGCCTTTCTCTATAAATAAACTATTTAATTAAAAATCTTTTTCAAATCGAACCAGTAGTTCCTGAGATTATCGCGTTCAAACAAACAAACAAACTCTTCAGCCTTACATTATTAGCATAGATAGCTGTTGCCCGCGACTTCGTCCACGTCTCCGTCGTTTTTCGTAAAAAAAAGTAGCCTATGTCCTTCCTCACGGTTCAGTGATTTTGATGTAACACACAGATTAACTTTCGTAATTTAGTAGGGAAATATAATATGTCAATCTATAATACTGTTGAAAAATATCGCAATACCGAACCGCACAATATTATTGTTAATAGCTGAGCCCGCGACTCCGTCAGCGTGTAACTCCTTGTGTGTTATTAAGTTCATGTATTGGTATTGGATAGACATATGCTGTCTTGGGATATTTTTTATATAATTTTAAGGAGAACATTTCCGTCATAAATGATTTCTGTGTAGCTTTAACCATTAAGGTTGCACACGCGACGGAAGCTTAAAAAATGGAGTAACTTCTCCCGTTTTCCCAACATTTCCCTTCACTGCTCTGCTCCTATTGATTGTAGCGTGATGAAAAGTATACTATAACCTACTCAGGAGTATGAAAAATAATTGTACCAAGTTTCGTTAAAATCCGTCGAGTAGTTTTTGTTTCTATAACGGTTATACAGACAGACAGACAGACAGACAGACAGACAAAAATTTTACTGATTGCATTTTTGGTATTAGTATCGATCCCTAATCAACCCCTGATAGTTATTTTGTAAATATATTTCATGTACAGAATTGACCTCTCTACAGATTTATTATAAGTATATAGATATAGATTATAATTGCCTGAAATCACACAAGGACCCATATCTTCAAATCGTAGCAGAGATACACTGCTTACCTATAGACATCGCTACGATTTAGCTCCCAACACTATCAAACCTCGCAATACAATATTCAAATTCGCTTCAAAACCACATACCCCATAGCACTATTGTCCTTTAAATAAATAAGTTCAGAGCTTCAAGTTTCTCGCCCTAGGCTTGCCTGTGTCACTGAATAGATAATCCAGTAGGTTAGTTCAATAGTTCAAGACCGCCATTGTAACCATAAGTTGAGAAATATTATGAATCAGGTGTGTTTAAATTATTGGTGTGCAATAAAGTCTTCATTTCAGATATACAACGTGTAATTTAAAGGGTATATACATACCGATTGCACGGCTTCTTTGGATGATAACAAACGATATAGCAAGAGTTTTGTAATCCTATGTCTACATATGTGGATCATATTAGAAATTTCAATAAATTGATACCAGACCGAATTTTTCAAATTAAGAAGAACGAAGAGAATTATCGTTTTATTGGCAAGTAACGTGGAAAGTGATGACCCTCATAGTGCTGTGACACGTTTGTTATTATTAGTATTCGAGAAACATATGAAACCGATAATTTGGGGTCAATTCTGTGAGTCACTTATTTTGAGCTGAAACTTTACATAGAGACTCCATACCAAATGTTGTCTTCAGTCCTTTTGGATAGATATGGGGTTTCCGTTATACGTTGTATAGAGTATCTATCTATCTATCTATCTACGACGAGCGAAAACGGGACAAAACATACCGACATCTTTGAAGTATTTTATTTCTCGTTATATATAAAAACCGGCCAAGTGCGAGTCAGACTCGCGCATGAAGGGTTCCGTACCTTCGTATTTATAAAAATTGACAAAAAATCACGTTTGCTGTATAACAGCCCCCTAAAATATTTCTCTCATAATCGACTACAAAAAAAGGAGGAGGTTCTCAATTCGTCTTAAACTTTTTTTTTATGTATGTTACCTCATAACTCGCAGATGGCTAGACCGATTTGAAAATTTTTTTTTTGTTTGAAAATGACGACAATGGGGCCAACTTAAAAGTATACCTTACTTTTTAGTTGGTCCCATCGTCGTCATTTTTGGATCTGATGATGAAATCATGTAGAAATCGAGGGAACTCTTCAAATATTATAGGCACACCTATAGCGTTTTGGGTATTTCTTATAGTACCTTGTGCAGTTGCTCTCGAAATGCACCATTTGAGGAAGTGGAACTGATGATGAAGACCTCAGATGGCCACCGAAACTACTCAATAATAAGTATTTCGTGGATTGCGATTAGATTACTTGAATGATGATACTATGATTATTTGGTGTTAAGCACTTTATGCTCGTCACAATGCATATGGTGAAGTAGAGCTGATGGTGATGTACCAGGAGAACTCCTCAAAAATTAACGGCTCTCCACCGGGAAAAGCAATATTTTGTAAAAAGGTGATAGTCGTCGAAAAATAACTTTAATTTCGGAAGGCGATGTCAAAAAAAGAAGAAAATACATAAAAAACACCGATTACCGAAATTAAAGTTATTTTGGCCTTTGTAGTGTTTTTATATGGAAGTCGGTTCTATTTTTTACCAAAATTTTTTTTTGTTTTTGCTATTTGTTGGTGTAGCAGCAACAGAAATACATCATCTGTGAAAATTTCAATTGTCTAACTATCACGGTTCATGATATACAGCCTGGTACCAGACAGACAGACAGACAGCAGAGACTTAGTAATAGAGTCCCGTTTGTACCCTAAAAATCACGGGTCACAGTTTTTGTTATAAAACTCCTCTAAAATGGCTTAATCGATTTTACTACATTTTTGTGTATATTTAGTGGGTCTGAAAATAGATTGTAGGTTATTTTTTTCTTCACTAGAAATGGTTTATTAGCTTAACAACGTTTGCCAGGTCAGCTAGTAATGAAGATTCTCGAATGACAGCAGAGATCAAGTAAATAAATGATAAATTTGATTCGTTTTTACAAATCCCTACTAATATTTTGTACTTATGTGCAATTGTGCATAAAGTGTAAATAAATAAATATTTTGAAACTCGTATCTGTTTGTCTGTTAAAATTTTACATCTAAACCAATTCACCGATTTTGACGTTATTTATTAAAGATATAGATTAGACCTTCGAAATACCATAGACTGCTTTTATACTGCATAAAATTTTCACGCAAGCGAAGCCAAGGGCATAAGCAGTAGTAGTTATTTTAAATATGAATTAACGTTGGTTATTAGTTAATTAAATTTTACTCGTCATTTCTTTTTTCGTAAATATAAACTAGTGATTTTGGCTGTCTGTGTGTCTGCACTGGCGATAAGTGAAGTGAGTCTTACTTCAATTAATTTTAATTTATATAGTTTAAACACAGTTACTAACTTGGCTTTAAATAACTAATGGAAATATTATCCTTTTAAGGCGTAGCATATTAAAAACAAAATATTGCTATATAAATTATATTGGTACGCTTTATATCTTCAAATTAAACTGATGTTTAGCTTGGTAATATAAAATATATTTAAATAAGAATATAATTATAGATTAACTTATTGTTAATTACAAATAAATATATAGACCTAGTATATTTTAATCGTTTTTACTATCTATAAGTTCTATAATGCTGTATAATATTTATTTATTATATATTTTATTGTACAGATTACAATGTTTTTATGGATGCGAAAAGTAAAACTAGCTTACAATGGGCGGTCTTATCGCTCAGGGAGATCTCTTACAGACAACCTTTGGATGGACAGAAATTATTCATTAAAGAATATGATGATTTAGGGCTGTCAATGTACAAATATCGTAAGCCTTAATAATATTTTTCTAAATAGGATTTCAATATACGTAGTGTTTTGGTGGATCGGATATTTCCTTTTTTGTGCGTCTATGTGTGCGTGTGTTTAGGCTCGTTGTATGGAGACGACCTTCTGTGCAACGTATTATGTGGTCGTGTGTTGGATTCTATTGTTTTACTAACAATTGGTTTAATCTCATACTAAGTGCGATCCATGATTTCGCCCGAGGATATACGTAAAGTATACCCATTGTACCCTTTTTTGGGTGAGTGGAACTAATTGGAATAGTGAGTTATGGTGTAGTGTAGTCACATGTTTTGTTTTATTGGAGTATAGAAGAAACTGTTAGTCGATGACATGTTTATAGTATAGAGTACGAAACCTTTACCATTATTTACTTTTTTTTTTATTGAAAATAGGTTCGCGTTTGACCACTATCTCACCCACAGAAATCAAAAAATCTATGATCTCACCTGATGGTAAGTTATGATGTGGTCGAAGATGGAGCACACTTACCTAAAAGTAACCTATTCACTCTTGACTTAAAGACTCCTAGGTTGTAGTTACTATTATATGATTTGCTTATAAGCTTCAACGTATTTAATGATAAGGAATAAGACCAGTTCCTTGTTGTTAGTCTACTGGCTTACGTAATAGCTACGGACCCCTCATCGGATCTTATCTTAGTTCTTAGTAATATTAAAAATGCGTAAGTTTGTGAGAATAGATGATTGTTATTCTTTCACGCAAAAACTACTGAACGGATCTGAATTAAATTTGGTAAGTAGGTAGTTGACATCCTGGAATAATACATAGGCTACTTTTTTCCCGGAATTCCCACGATATCGGAATTTACGTGGGAAAAGCCTCCCACGCGCACGAAGACGTGGGTGATGCTAGAACAACAGACTAATAGTACTACGTACAAAATTACTGCATGAAATAGTCATTTCGTAACTTTAATAACAAAACATTAAAAACACTTAATTATGTTATAAAGAAGGGTATAGAATAAAAACTATACAATACTGACACGATTAATCTTATTGTGTGACTCGGCTGCGCCAAATAGGCCCAGTTCAGTAAAACGCTGGTTTTCAACTGGACCTAATGGTGAGTGCATGAATGTCAAAGTTAAAAAAGTAAGCAAGCAAAGCAAGGTGTGATGTTTGGCTCGATCTCTTCAATCCACCTGATCGCTTCAATGAACCTTCTAAGAGCCTTCCAATCGGGCTCGTGTTACTGTGGCCGGCTCGGAAACGCCTTAACAGACTGCAAAACCAAGTCAGCCGTAGCAAAGATAACTTCTGCGGATTCACCGACGGCTTAGATCTCAAGTGTAGGTATATGCGTGTAGACAATAACCCATCTTCAATCTTGGTTCGTTTGCCCTGTCATCTATACACTTGATGATCTTATGTCTGCATCAGCGAGAGAATTTGTCTAGCTGATGTTTGGGCCAAATGAAAAAAAAAAATAGTAGCTTCTGCCCGCGATTTGTTTGCGTTAGAGGGTTTTCCCGCGTCAATTCCAAGCGTAAAACGTAGCCTATGTCCAAGATGTCAACTATCTACTTACCGAATTTCATTAAGATGCGTTCAGTAGTTTTTGCATGAAATGGTTACAAAGATCCATATATCTATACAAACTCCACGTCCTCACAAAATTTTCGCATTTTTTTTTTTAAAGATTACTAGCAATGTGGGTAGAATTCACATTACTAATAATCTTGTTAAGCCCTCCAACTAAGCTAAATATGCTTGTGTCTGGAGTGGGTTCACGGCAATAGTGTAATGGGTGGGATTCGAACTTGCGACCTCTCGACCACAAGTCCAACACCTTATCCATTAGGCTATTGACGCTTGATGATTTGTAATATATACATATATATAAGATAAGATTAGTTAGAAAGATTTTTGCCATGTACTCGCTAAGAAAGAGATAAAAAAACATTCGATTTATTGGAAAAATATCAATGTTGCAATGGGGGAATTTTAAAGGGGATATGTGGGATTAAGATAAGATAAGATAAGATTTCTTTATTTGCTCCAAACATGTGTACACATACAGAATAAAAATGCATGTGAGATAACATAAAAATGAAAATAAAGTTCAGACATGTTTGCCTATACGATGGCGTGCAAATGTTTTAAATAATTAATATGACAATTTTAATTTAAACCCAATAATATAAATTGATACATATTAGCAATAATTTAAAAAATAAATATCAAAACTATACATCACAAAAATAAAAATATTAAATGTCAAATTATACATAACAAAACGAAACAAAAGTAAAAAAAATATCATATGTCAAAAGTAAAAAATAAAATAAAGTCAAATTGTACATGTCAAAACTAAAAATAAAAATTTTAATATCAGAAGTATACATGTCAAGATTAATAACATACAATATTGATTCAATAAATCTATGTCACAGTAAATTGTTCTGCAAGATATTCATTAATATGATAATAAGCTTTATTGGTTAGGAATGTTTTAAGTAGTTTTTTCAGTTCATTATTATTAAGCTCCCTCCAACTTTTAGGTAACTTATTATAAATCACGGGAGCCATGCAGAAAACACTTTTGCGCATAAGTGCAGTCCTACTCCTATGCTGACAGAGCTGATTTTGATCACGCCTATTTCTGGGAATTTTTTCTGCCATTCGCGAAAATAAGGCGTTATTATTTCTAATGAACATGACTGTTTCCAGAATGTACAGGGAAGTTAGTGTCAGTATTTTATATTGTATGAAATAAGGCTTACGACTAGTAGTGGTACTCAAATTAAACATGGCTCTGAGAGATCTCTTCTGTGCCTTAAAAGCATCCTCTTTGTTAGTTGAGTTACCCCAAAATATAATTCCGTATCTAAGAACCGATTCAGTTAGTCCGTAGTAGGCAGTTAATAAAGCATCTATTTTAACCTTACGTGACAATATGTACAAGGCATATGCACTACTACTTACTCTTTTAGTCAGAGCCTCTACATGCGCCTTCCAATTTAAGCTCTGGTCTATTGTTACTCCTAAAAACTTAGTGGTATTCACTGTGTCAATTCTGATATTATTATATGTTATGTCAAGATTGGGAAATGTCAATGCACGCTGGCTAAAATGCATAATTACAGTCTTTTGTAAGTTTATTTTTAAATTATTGTTGTCTAACCACATAATAGTGTCCTTTAATGTATTATTTATCTCTTCTTTATATAAATTTATTTGATTACAAGGAATAGTTATCGTACTGTCATCAGCAAACAGTGTCATAGGATATTTTTTCTTATTTCAATAGTTAATGACGATAGTCTCAGGTGACAGAGCCGAATTGAAAAAAAAAAACACGGGTTGCACTCCGGGAGTGCCGGCAGAAGTGAAAAGTTGAATATTAACGTTGTGCATTTTTGATATTTTGGAACGGTTAGGGAATAATTTTGCACGAATTGCTTTAATTATCAGTATAAAAGTACTATCATTTATGTGGTAGAATACAATATTTATTTATTGCGCTATCGTACACAAACATGACAATTTATATTACATTAAAAAGTTTATCTCTCGAAACAGCAAGCGCAGGCATACATTTTCGCCGCGCCGTAGAAAGAGAGGGGGATACTTCCTCTCCTACGCCGCGCCGGCTGTCTACTCTCCGTCCGTCTTACAAACTTTCGATCAGATCACGTGTCCGGACGCGAGTTTAACATTTTTTACCCATTACAAAAAGTGCACAACGCCGCTAAAGAAGTTTTCACTTCAAAAAACCAACAAGTGTAATGCCGCTGGACTCAGTGTTTCCTGAAAGCTTAGAACAACAACGCATAGAAGGATAGTACGAGTGCAAAAAGTGAGGCAACTAAAACTTAGCCATTTTGGCTAACTTTGTTCGACGAGCCGTCAGTACTCAAGGTCACATTATGCCGAACAGAGCTCGCGAGTAAATAATTTAAAACGACCGTTTGTAGCGTAAAGGGATGTCATAGTCCTTCAGGAAAACAAAAATGGTGTAATAAAATTACATTTCACAATTAAATACTTACATTTTATACATTATATTTAAGTAAATCGACCATCAAACAACAATTCTAATAACCTAACTTATCACAATTCAATGTTGCTATCCGTGAGGAAAAAAATACCCATATTGATTTCTTTTGTGCTTATTTTTGTTTAAAAAAAATATAGTTTTGGCGGCAATTATGTATGCGTCAAACTAAACTATATTTATTTACAGCTACTACCTACAGTGTTTTATAACTGAAAGTTACTGTTAGTTCGAAGAGTGGCATCATAAAGATGACAATTTTATTGATTAAGATTTTTTTCATTTAAGTAATGTTCTCAATAATATTTTTCTATTTCATAAATACAACACATACTTTTAATTGATATCAAACGAGATTTTTCAAGCAATTAATACATTTCTATAATATCATTATAACACATTACACATCAAACATTCTAAACGCAATAAACGATATCTCATTTCGTTTACCTTCCGTAAATATATGTCATATAAGTCATATTACATGAAAAAACATCATCTTATTTAGTTTCATAACATAAAATACTTGATTTGATCCAGCAACATAATAGTGCGTTTTCCCATTTTTGTGGGTAATGGTCTGGTAATGGTATCACTGAAAGCTATATTTGTGTGCGTTTGAAAAACGTAGACACATTCGGCTCACGCACACAAAGAAAATAAAGTGGACACACGAAATCGCTCGTGTTTTGTTCTAGACGCCTCTTCTATGCGTTGTTGTTCTAAGCCTGATAGCTATAACCTGGGGGTATTTAATTCAAGAGTGAATAGGTTAGTTAGAAGTAACCTATTCACTCTTCACTACCTACCTAGATGCAACCTACCTAGAGGTAAGCGTGCTCCATCTTTGACCATATTATCGCTTACCATCAGGAGAGATGGTAGCCAAAAGCTAACCACCAATAAAAAAAAACATGTTATATCCCAAGTTGGTATCAAGGTGCAAGGACAAATGCTTACCCTCTCACACCAAGCCACATCGAATCCAAGGTGCCTCTCGTCATGTATTGAGTACTATCAACAAATTGTTGAAGATCTAAGTACGATCCCTAATCCAGCCCGCGGTTGTTTACAAGCACGACCCGATCAGTGATCTTGTAAGCTTCGGGCTTCGAAATAAAGTTAGGTTTAGTTAAAACATGATGTTTTCTGTTTGAGAAGATATTTGTTTCAAGTAAGACCAGATGAATGATTAAGATGAATGTGAGATTGAAACTAAAGGCTAGTTCATAACAGATTTTATTTAGATCTACTAAATACTAACATTTATGTAATACATTGTATTAACGTATACGTAACGTCAGTGTTACAAAGCAGCTCAGTAGTGCATTTTCTTTACAATGTGTAGTATACCTTCTACTACCGGTCTAATAGACGTACTGCAGGATACCATCCACCCTTGGTCGATATAGGTACCGTCTTGTGGTACTAAGCGCTTCTCCTGTATATTTATTGTGCGCACAGCCAAGGTGTGGAACTCTCTGCCGGCTTCTGTATTCTCAGCCACATGTGACCCGTCAGCCTTTAAAGCAAGAGTGAACATGGCGCATCTCCTGGGCTCGCTCGTTCGATCGTAGACCTCATCTTACACTTACCATCAGGTGTAATCGGGGTCAAGAGCGGAATCATTAGTAATAAAAAAAATTTTTAAATTCAAGAATTATGTAGTTTTCTATAGGAGATTTATTAAATTGGTTATAAGAATTATCAAGTTTAAGTTTTTTTATTGGTTTCAGAGATTATCACATTCCTACATATCATCATCACCACCAACCCGTACTGGTGCGATGGTTTACGGCCCATTGCCACGTCGTTGATTACGCCCATTTCATTGGGAAACGTCGAGGCAGATATATACAACACTCTGTACACGCGTATGCATTCATAAATAAATTGCGACGTTGCCGTCCTTCAAGTACGCGTGTACAGAGTGTTTCTTTTACGTATCAATCTAACATTTTTAGTGATTATTTTAATATAAAAAAATATTTAACCATTTTGTTTTCGAATGGTGATATTTTTTTAGCATGTATGGATGCTATACTATTGCGGGTTAACGGGAACGCCTTCTGTTAGTTAACATACTGTATATACATTTAAAAAAATATACTTATTTTATTAATTAATTATATATACGCATAATGCATGTAACATCTTGTTAATCAACGTGATCAAAAAATACGACTGTTTATGTCGCGAATCAAAACCTTGAAATGAACGAAAAAAAAAATTAAAATGAACAATAATACTTAATACTTCACGTTGACCTAGATCCTGAAATTTGGCAAAAAGCAATATATTACAGCATAATTATGTAAACAACTAATTATGCAAAATCGGTAGTATTGAATTTACATATAAAGTATACAAGTTTGTTAGGAGCCATCGGAGCGCATGCTGGCCGTTTATTTGCTAGTTTAAAACTTGTTAATTCTGTCTTGTTTGAAAGGGAATAAATAGTCATTGCAAACAAAATCGTATACTCAATTCTGAATGTAGTTATACCTATTGTATAACAGAAACATAAAATGGCTCGCAGGTCAGTAGGTATCTTGTTTCTATAAACACACGAAGCGTAAAAACCCCGTCCCCCGTCAAACATAAAAATCTTTAACCCACGGTTCAGTGAGCATCAATCCGCGGTAGTTATACCTTCAACATATTTCTGCGACCCTGGTACATTTGGTGACTTTGATCGCCCATACGAAACGGAATCATAAGATTATTGGATAATAACTTCGGGATACCTATGGAGTTTGCCCTTAGGCGCCTCACGCACTAGGCAACTTTAGTTGACGTAACTAGCGACTTTTAATTTTTCGTTGATGGTCGCCAAATGCGATAAAATTGTTCTGATGTTATTGTTTTATTTATTCCTTTATTATAGCTTTATTTTTTTAGAATTTAGTGTAGGTAATTTTTTGTTTATTGTGTTAATTTTATGGGTGCCAATGCCTGAAATAAACGACTATTTTTATTATAGTTGTAATTGAGCAATACCTACTTAGAGAGTTAGTCCATGAGGTTGTTGGTATACCTATATTTGACAATTGCTACTTACGCGTTGACCTTTGAGTTTGTTTCAGTGTTTCTTCTCAGAGTAGTCAGTTAGGAAACACTGGCCTCATATAGTTTACATTTAGTGTGAAACCCATTTATTTATTTATTTATTTAGAGTTACCAACATTTGATTACACTCATACAATTACATAATAAGAACAAGCAAAAGGGAATGAACATAAGTGTAACAAACAATTATAGGCAACTACAACACTAACATATACATAATATAGTTTAAATACAGTTATTTAAATTTATTGCTATCTTACAAATACTTAACTTTAAAGAATATCAAAAGGTAGAAATAAGTGTTATTGGGGGAATATTACCATTTTTTAATTCATAGCGGATTAGTCAGTAGATGTTTGAATATTTTAGATCGGAACCGACCAAGCGAGTCCAAATGAACATCTATGAGATCTGAATATTTATTTAAAACTCTACAAAGTCGAGGTAGAGGTGAGTTTGCTCCAAGTACAGTCCTACGGCGTGGCGGACACAGAGGGGTGATCCGACTTCGGGAATATCGTGACGGTACTCTATAATTCACCCGTCTCAAGAGTTCTGGGCAGTCTACACCATAATTAAGGATTTTATACATGAAGACACAATCTGACAGTTCCCTTCGACTAGATAAGGACACCATCTTAAGTTGTGACAATTTATTCAAATAAGATGATTTCTTTTCTATTTTATTAGTTTTGTGTACCAAGTGCCACATTAATCTCTTCTGAATGCGTTTCAGTCGAAGGGAATGTACCGCAAAGTGCGGCCTCCATACGACGCTACAGTAGTCTAAAATACTTCTCACTAGGCTATTGTATAGTATAATTATTGGCCTACAGTTTCGAAAAATTTTGCAGTTTCTAATTATAAAGCCCAACATCCTGGAAGATCTTTTCATAATACTTTCAAGGTGGGGAAGAAAAGTCAGCTTTTGGTCAAACAACACGCCAAGGTCTTTTATTTGATTCACTGTTTGAACTTTATCCTCACCTATGAAATAGTCACCCTATAAGATGGATTTTTCGTGTAAATTTAATGTGAAAACATTTTTTTCCATTTAAATTCATACCATTACGGTTGCACCATTGAACCAGTCTATTAAGGTCGCTTTGAAGTAATGTATTAAGTATTATTATTATGTAATTTGTAAAATAAACATCATTATTTCATTATTATGGCAATTTAGAACTGAAGTGAAACTCAATGAAATATTTAGTTGTAAATTAGTTTTTAATAATACTTTTACCCGTATTTTTTTGCCGTTTTAAGTTTAGTTAGATAAGGCCTAACTTTCAGAGTAGTCATACTGAGAAGAAACTCTAAAACAAACTCAGTCAATAGCATTTAACAAAAACTGTTGCCAATCAGCGAAACAACACAACTCAATTACTGGTACTCCTTTACGAGTATTTTGCAAATTATGTGAATAATGTCATAAACATGTAGTTTGCAAGTTGCTGGAACTCGGACATTAAAGCCGCGCAGTCTGCGGAGCGCTCTATAGTTTCCCTTAGTGAAACTGATATTTTATGGTTCTCATATTAGTAGGGACGTAGTCTTGGGAATAAGGAAGGTTAGCGTTTTATTATAGATTTTGTCAAAGGGATATATTATGGAGTTATGTATGGGCATAGGAGACGTCTAACTTCGTTTCTAGTCCCTTGTCACGCCCTTGCTACAAGTTAGACGATGCTGAAGTAACTTTAGTGTGAATAGTAATAAAACCAGTATAAATTGTTCTCTTATTCTATTCGAAACCCGTAATATGCTAGGTCTGTATTTTTTTGTTAAAGGTAGAACAGAGTTTTTCGTACTTCGGCCACAAAGTCAACGTAATTTCTAACTGTTACTGTTAGCCTGTATCATCCCACAGCTAGGCAAAGGTCTCTTCTCATAATTCCCAGATGGAACCATTTGGGAATTATAAGAACCTTTGTCCTATCATTCATTAATTTGTATCTATCATTAATTTTCCAGTCAAATACTATATTGAGATGCAGTTGCGTACTAGTGTTTTACATGGAGCAACTGCCCGTCTGACCTCCACAACCCAGTAACTGGGTTTAATAACGATACCATTTGGCAGGATTGATGTTAGATTTTCTTGCTAGTACCCGTAATTACTGAATGAATACACATGTGACAGCCGGGACTAACGACTCAACGCACTTTCCAAGACACGTAAGAGCTGATGTGTTCAGATGGACTACTCAATGGTTCGACTTCGGCATGCATTTCTTAACATAACAGATCCACCGCATCGCGACCGAACCCGGCTCTGATCTTGCGTTTATCAAGAACAGTTGACAATCTTGGATTCATTGTATTTTCACGGACTAAGTAACACCAATTTGTGTTTGTATTTAGTGTGTGATTTTGTGAAAAACAGCAAAATTGAGGCCCATCTACTTCTGCGCCAGTGTCGACCAGGCACGTGGATTCAGTGTAAAGGTTTTTGCATTTCCTTCCCTAAATTCACGGGTTGTAATCTACTCTCCAACACCCTTGCAACTTGTGTTCCCACTCCAAGCGATTGTCAATTGTTTGTTTCGCACCGCAAATAAACTAAATAAGCCAGCCGCGCCACCATTTTCTTTGTTACTATTTTTACTGGTTGTATAAATATATGGAGACAAAGACTAAAATGATACAATTTCCAATCAAAATAGGCCTCACCTTGTATTGGTTTGTTGAAAATCGTGAGGGCAGCTGAAACTGGAATTGTAATCTCTTGATACTTACAACTTAAGGAGGAAACAATAACTACATCCCTCTAATATCCCTCTTACACAATTATCCGAATATAATCCCGAATCTAGTAAGAAGCTTACGTTTACTGCAAGTAACGTTTAATTCTCTACGCGTCTAACCGTACTTAAGCCTACTTACCGGTAGTATATTAAGCGGTGACATGGAGAATGGATTGAGTGATTCTCTCACGAAATTGACCACTGTAGAAAGAGATGAAGCGTTTGTGTGGCCTATACTTGTTTTATTCTTATATGACGTAGTGGTAGGTTCGGATTTATAATGAGATCGGAAGCGTCAATAGCTTAGTGGCTAAGATGTCGGACTTGTGATCGAGAGGTCGCGAGTTCGAACCCCGCCCATTACACTATTGTCGTGAACCCACTCCAGACACAAGCATATTTAGATTCGTTGGAGGGGTTAACAAGATTGCTAGTAAAGTGATTTCTCTTTAAAATTTATGTGCTTGCCTGGGTTAAAACCTACGACCTAGAACTCCTAAGTTGAACCTGTCACTACTGAGCCACAACTAGGTATTCATACAGACAGATACTATTCGTTTATGGCACCAATTTTGTTATTAATGTTAGATATCAAAATAATCGACCAATTTGTATTTCAATTAACTAAAATTTTAGCTAAAAGGGAATTAATGAATAGCCTGTAAATTGGTGTGAAAGCAAGGCTTGATTATTTTAATTTGATAACTGTTGGCTTTGGCGTTCTTTGCTCCGTACTGTTGGAATATTTAGAAGATTCTGACGGGGAAGAGATGTAGAAATAAGTAATGAGCGGAGTTTTTTCATTTTAAGTAGACTTCCTTAATAATTTAAGCTTTCTACTTTTCTTTAAGTGATATTTTAGCTCGCTGAAGTAAAATGTAAATATTTAAGAATGGTCTATTGTTCTTAGGAGAGTTTTTTCTCGTCTTTTTATCCGGTACTCAGACATTCTTATGTCTATAAGAGGAAGGATGTCAGAGAATTGACAAGTAAGTATCTGCATATACGTACAGTATGTTAACTAACAGAGGGCGTTCCCCTTAACTCGCAATAGTGTAGCATCCATACATGTTAAAAAAATATTACTATTCGTAAACTAAATGTTTTTATTTTTTTAATACTAAAATATTCACTAAAAATGTTAAATTGATACGTAAAAGAAACACTCTGTACACGCGTACGCATTCATAAATAAATTGTTACGTTGCCGTCCTTCAAGTACGCGTGTACAGTGTTTAATTTACGTATAAATTAAAATTTATGTGAATATTTAACTATTAAAAAAAAAAATTTTTTTTTTCGCATGGTTATATTTTTTTAGCATGTATGGATGCTACACAATTGCGGGTTAAGGGGATCGCCCTCTGTAAGTTAACATACTCTATATCAGAGAGAGGGCTAGCTATATACTATTAATTTTACACCATAACAGAAAACAGATAAGGACTTAATCAATTTAAAAGGGTGATACAATAGGTTGTTGTCGTATCGCTAAAAGCAATCTCTTACAGATAACCTTTGGATGGATTCGACACATAATAGCAGATTTCACGGGTGTCATAAAATCGATGTAATATGTATATGTATGTTATATTATAAAAATGTATTAAATACTAAGTAGTTAGTAAGTGTCCGTATAACTATCTGAAAGTGTTATAAACGAGCGAGTCTTGGAACAAACTGAAAAATTTGACGAGTAAAATGAAACAAAAAAACCTACTTAAAACTAAATAAAAAAAATAACATTGTCATCTAATAGGTAAGAATTCGAAGGGTATCTAATTTTAAATGAAATTATACATAACATAACATATTATCATGCTATAAGGTTTCCATTGTTGGCCCATAATCCGTATGTCTTCGGGTTCTGCGATCCTTGGACATGCCAGTTTCCTCACCACTTTCTTTCCTTTCTTTATAATTTCGAGATAACATAAGGTAATGCGCTTGCCTGGGATTTACGACCTACAAATCTTAATCTTGCCTGTAACCAATATACATATCAGTAAGATGTGGCTACAAACCATAACATTTTCAATTTTGTTTACAAATTTAGCTAATAATAATGTTTTATTCAAATAACATGTTTTCAGAAAAGTACATATAGTCCAGAAAATAAATATATATAATAGTTCTTAAAGGGTAAATTTAAGTGCTTGAAAAACATTGGAAAAATGGTGATTTATCTTATTTTCAATAGAGGTCAAATATACTGCTTACTATAATGTAGCGACCTGCCTGATGTAGGTTTATAAAAAAAAAACCTGTGTTTCAGGCCATCACTTTACATCGATAATATACAAAAACAATAAATTAATTCATCGCTAATTTAAAAAGAAGATACAATAATTACAGTGACTAATGGATTAGGAACTAATACTAAATTATTTCTGGATTTCTAGTAGTTTTTCCGTGTCTGTATAATTGAGTTTTGACAAATATTCCGAAACTATTAAATTACACCTATTATAACGTAAACTATACACTGTTAGCACTCTGTTAATCTTGTTATACAAATAGGGTCCTAAAAATAAATAAAATTGTTTAGCAAAAGCATGTTTAGTCTGAGAGTTAGGACAAACTAGATCTTTTCGCCTTCTATCTGACGGAACTGGATTGAAATCAAGTTCAGTGTGCTGAGCTGTAGCGACATTGAAGTTAGTAACTCTATCTATGAACGTATTAGTGAACAGTGTAACCCTTACATAATGCTCATCACGCTGTATGTTCTAAATTCAAATGCCACTCTCCATAAACCGTCCTTTCACAATTTGTCGCATGCGGTGGCAGAAGAAACGTCTGGCATTGGACTATCGCCGGCGTCGCGTCACGTGCCTTTGTTCCCATTGGCTACAGTTGAGCCGGTTGAATATGCAGTGGATATACTGATGTCAGAGTTGACTTGTTGAAATGAAACGACGGAACATGACATAGTAACTCATAGTGAGTCGTAAGTTATATTGCAGCATAGTTGTTGTTAATTACGCAATATTTTTTATTTTTGTTGTTATTAAATTAGGTTGATTGGGTTCGGTTCTTAATACTTTCAAGTTAAACAGGAAAACTTATCATTAGCCATATATACTCGTAATACACATATTCTAGAATCTATTTAATGTACCGCTGTTGGTTTTCTAAAGAAAAATAAAAAATAAAATAAAATAATTTTTAATCTATAGTAGTAATTAATAGTAGTAATTTATTTAATATAAATTAAATTACTATTAAAAACTATTATAAACTATTAAACTACTATATATATTAAATTACTACTATTACTACTATTACTACTATTATCTATTTAATGTACCGCTGTTGGTTTTCTAAAGAAAAATAAAAAATAAAATAAAATAATTTTTAATCTAATCTGATGTCCTCATTTTTGGTCGCTTGTAGTTGATAATATAACCTACTTACGCAGTTTTTGTCGCGCAAATCTCAATCCCTCTCTGCAATAAAATATAGTTTTATATTATTGCCCAATAAAGTGCTCCATATATCAATGTAAGTCAAAATCAGTCACCCGTTTCTGAGTTTTTTTTGTGTTTCAGTCTTGTGTATACTATAAGTACAAATAAAAACAGAGTTATTTTTAAATCGACAAAATATATTTGTTAGGATTTCCTTATGGATAAAAATGTTAGTATAGATTACTATTGGGCACGCGTGATCTTAATTCTTACTAATATAATAAATGCGAAAGTTTGTGAGAAAGGATGTTTGTTACTCTTTCTCGCAAAAACTAGTGAATGAATTTAAATTAAATTTGACAAGTATATAGTCAAAATCTTCTTTTTTCTGGGTGGGAAAATCATCAAATGGCTTCTCCCGCTGTGGGTGGAGCGGAAGGGAGTGTCAGACTTCTACTGACTAAAAACTCACCATTATTATTTTTCTGGGTGGGAAAATCATCAAATGACTTCTTCCGCTCTGGGTTAAGCGGAAGTCAGACTTCTACTGACTAAAAACCCACCCTGTTCCTTCGGCTGGTTCTGGGGCCGCGGTATCTCGATAAAACTTTCCCGCGCTTTTTAAGTTGCCTTTGCGTTCCGTGGCCGCGGTATCTCGTTAGAACACTCCCGCAACCCCGTGCACTCCCGTAACCCCGTACATTCCCACACCTACTAGAAATCCTAGAATAATATCACATAGGTGACTTTTATTTGCGTTACGTGCACTAAATTCTGATGTTTTATAAGTATCCATGTAGGCCTGTGTGAAATAAAATATTCTGAGTTGAGTTTGAGTTTGGATGGAGAAGAAAGTCGGGGACAGTGGCTAGTTCATCGATTGTCACCAAAATAGACCACCAAATCCAGCACTCTTAAAAAATATTCTCTCCCAATACATTTAAAACAAAACAGGACTCCAACACAACCTAAATTACACAATAACTATCTGAAACTCCAAAATCTTAATCCTGCCCAAAACTGTCGAACATCAAAGAGCCTTAGTCTAACAAATCAGTCTAACCCTATTCGTGGCGCCATCCGTCTTGTTTATGGCCCAAAATGGAGGATGTTAATCCTTCCCAGACCAGCGAGGGTCTGTGTATTATTCTATCGATTCTGTTACTTATCCAAACCATGAAATTCCTCACATAAATTCGCCGCTAGTCAAGATTTTTGAATCTGTTATCAACTTTTGTGGTTGTTTAAAGAATGTCCTATTTATTTTATTTTATTATCTTTGGAAAACGTACAGCAAGACAAAGAAAATGATAAGGATAATAAATACAATATGGCCAGTTACAAGTTTTCACTAGTAACTAGATATACCTACAACGTAATAATACAGACCGGTTAGCTGAGATACAGAGCGTGAAAAAAAAGTAGAAATTTATAAAGATCAATATTTTTTCAAAATGTTAGCAACGAAATGCCTACACAAAGTCATCTTCAACTTAGATACTCTTGTATTAAAGATTTCAATATCAACCCTTTGTTTCTAAACTTGAGTGATTTGGCCACAAGGTGCGATGGTGCTTAAACGCGAGTCAATGAACTGTCAGTAATCAAATATTTTTTTATTATACAGTATGTTAACTAACAGAGGGCGTTCCCGTTAACCCGCAATAGTATAGCATCCATACATGCTAAAAAAAATATAACCATGCGAAAACAAAATGTTTTTTTTTATATTAAAATATTCACAAAAAATGTTAAATTGATACGTAAAAGAAACACTCTGTACACGCGTTCTCATTCATAAATAAATTGCGACGTTCGCGTTGAAGGACGGCCTTAGAAAAGAAACACTCTGTACGCGTTTCTTTTCTGAGGGCGATCTGTTACAGACAACCTTTGGATGGACAAACTTAAAGGAGACAGATTAAAGGCTATCAGTAGTAATAACAAGGCGACCAATAGCGATCTTGTGGCAATTCTGAGGTAAAAGTTACTTACACATTACTTTGTATAATTTATATCATCACCACTGCTCTTAAATTGATAAAGTAAAACATCACGACGGAACTGTCCTATGTCCTAAGACCAAAAATACGAAGACATTTGACATCCACCAATCCGCATTGCCAGCGTGGTGGATTACGGCTCATCTCCTTTCATAGATAGGAGGCTTGTGTTCCCAACAGTCGGAACGCCTGGACAGCTTCTGAATCTTTATAAAGCACAGGTCCATTCCTGCATAGAGTACTGCAGCCACTTGTGGGATGGCTCTGCAAAATACCGGCTTGCTGCACTGGACTTGATCGAGCGCAGGGCTAAAAGGCGACGGTGACGAGGCGCTATCGGGCAAGCTTCATAGCCTGACTCATCGGCGAACCGTTGCTTGCCTGTCGGTTTTCTACAGATTGTACTTCTTGGAGTGTGCGCAGGAGCTCCGTGACCTTATCCCTCCATTTCCCTTTCACTACCGGTCTACCAGACGCACGGCTGGATACCATCCACACTTGGTTGATATACCGTCTTGTCGTGCCAAGCGCTTCTCCTCTACATTTATTGTTCGCACTTCCAAGCTGTGGAATTCTCTGCCGGCTTCTGTGTTCCCTGCCACTTATGACCTTCAGCCTTTAAAGCACGAGTAAATAGGCATCTTCTGGGCTCGCTCGTTCCATCGCCAGACCTCATCTATCGCTTACCATCAGGCGAGATCGAGGTCAAGAGTGAGCTTACTCTGAATTAAAAAAAAATCCTTCTGCAAATAACCTCGATTATATTTATTACTAGCTTTTGCCCGCGACTTCGTCCGCGTGGAATAGTTACTTTGGGCTAACGTTAAATTTAACCCTAATTTTGAAGCATTCTTCATTGGCTCTCCGCTCCTATTGGCCTTGGCGTAATGATTTTTCTTTCTCTATAAATTGACTATTTAATTAAAAAATAATTTTTCAATTCGAACCAGTAGTTCCTGAGATTATCGCGTTCAAACAAACAAACCGACCGGACGAAAACCCCATATCTATCCAAAAGGACTGAAGACAACATCTGGTATGGAGTCTCTCTGCAAAGTTTCAGCTCAAAATAAGTGACTCACAGAATTGACCCCAAATTGTTGATTTCATATGTTTCTTGAATACCAATAATAACAAACGTGTCATAGCACTATGAGGGTCATCACTTTCCACTTCACTTGCCAATAAAACGATAATTCTCTTCGTTCTTCTTAATTTGAAAAATTCGGTCTCTGGTATCAATGTATTGAAATTTCTAATAAGTGCCACACATGTACACATAGGATTAGAAAACCCTTGCCATATCGTTTATTATCATCCAAAGAAGCCGTGCTCTTGGTATGTATATACCCTTTAAATTAGACGTTGTTTAAGAAAATTTTCAGCATAACAGTCCAATTTCCGCCCCATCAAATCACGTCAATGGTAGACATTACAAGTACTCCCAAAGCGTTTTGTGCATATGGGCACAAAACGTTTTGGGAATACTCTCATTGTGCGTACATCTAAGAAGTGGAAATCCCTGATGGAGTCTGTGTTTCCTGATAGCTATAGCCTGGGGGTATTTACGTCAAGAGTGAATAGGTTACCTTTCGGTAAACATCCTTCAGTTTTGGCCACATCTTTGCTTTCTGGCAGGTGAGATGGTAGTCAAACGTGAGACTATTGTTACGAGCTGGGGTTCGTGATAGAAAAAATGAACGCCAATTAAACCAAAATTAACATTTTAATTAATTAAACACAAAATAAAAATTTAACAAAATTATTCGCACCACAACACTTGTCACTTAACATTTAAATCGCACTGAAATTCACTAGTAAAGCTTCGATTATATCGCGTATTCGCCTCGTAATAAGACTGACTCTCTGCGCCCCGTTGTGATCTATTTATGCCCCGGTCTATGAGTTCCAGAACATTCCTGTAAAATCGACTTACTGTTTATACTGCTAAGAATATTCCAGAGCTACTTGAGGTACCGCTACTCGCCGCTAGATGGCGTTAGTGTCTCGAGCATTCTAGATTTCTGTCGAAGTTTCTCGACGCACTTCACTAAATGACTGGCGTAACACTATTATCAATAAAAAAGCAAACAAAAGATGAACGATATAAGAAAATTTAGTCCAATTTCAGCCACCATCAAATCAAATCGCTCTCTTTACGAGGTAGAAAAAAAACGTTCAAACCCGTAAATTAAACAAATTAATATTAGCTACACAAAAATCCTGCTGAACTGAATTTCAGTGTCAACATTTAAAACCGCTCTTTGATCGCACCAACTTTTCTGAACCTACAAAAGATTCGATAAAGTGACGGGTACGCCCTTGCCCTTCTTACTTGCCTCTTTGGTATAAGTGGTAAGAGATACGAGGATCAATATATTCTGCTTCTTCTTAACGATGGTAAAAATCTATACCTAATAGTTTAAAGCGGAACATCGTTAATCTTTGAAAGTACTGAGTGGATTTGGTTGGAATTGGTATGGCAGTAGATTGAAACATAAGAAAGGTTATAGGCTACTTTTAACCCAACTGTATAAGAAGGAAGGTAATGTTTTCCCGGCGCGACTGCTAATATCTCATATAAGGGCCCAAAAAGTAGCCATACTTGGCACTAGCTGGCTCGGCAAATGTTGTGTAATTTGTTGTGCCATGGAGATTATTTCTGATGATAAAAGTGGAAAATATAAACAACGACCTATTTTTAGACATACCTTAGACAGACATAACTCAGACATATATTTATACACAAAAAAATAGGGATCGGTCAAGCCGTTTCGGAGAAGTTCGATAACGAACACTGTTTACATTTTTTTTAAAGAGAACTCTCAATTTGTGTTGAATTCACATTACTAACAATTTTGTTAACCCCAACTAAGCTAAATATGCTTGTGTCTGGAATGGGTTCACATGATCAACATTATGAAAATGACTCAAAGTATTGTACCTGCCTAGGTTCGAACTCCTACAACTCCAAACTCTAAGGCAACCACTGGGCCAATTTGCTACATCTTATCACTTAGGCCACTTTCTGGTATTCCAGAGATCTTATACGACGGACGATATTAAAAATGATAAGTATTCAGCGCGCTCTTAATACAGCCTTATTCCTTCAGATTGGGCCAGGATTTGTTAAGTTTCTCCCTTTTTTCAAAATGTCATCTTTTATGTAAAGATTTTAGCTGATTTTCTGGCATGGGTAGTCATTAGGCCGGAGATATTTAGAGGCCCTTTCAATCGGTCGAGGGACGCCTTTTGTTCTTTTTTTTTAGAAATTTTTGTGTGTGTTGGATCTTATTAGGATTTCTTTTGACCGTTACTAAGCTGGGTTAGGGTAGGTATGGCCTTTTATAGCGACGGGAGATGGCTGAGTCAAATATACAATAAAAAAACAAGCGGAGATACCTACAATGAGGATCTAATGAGTTATTTTGATGGCAATAACCTAGCACTGTGTTATCATGTCTCTGTTTAAATTTAAGCGTCAATAGGTTTCGGACTTGTGATCGAGCGGTTGCAGGTTCAAACCCCACCCATTACACATTTTTGTTTCTTATTATGTGTGTGGTGTAATTTACTAACATAGTTTTAAGTTATTTCTTTGAATATAATACTAACACTTTATGGACTGTATACAACGTGTAATTTAAAGGGTATATACATACCAAGTGCACGGATTCTTTGGATGATAACCAACGATATGGCAAGAGTTTTGTAATCCTATGTCAACACGTGGTGAACTTATTAGAAATTTCAATACATTGATACTAGAGACTGAAATTTTCAAATTAAGAAGAACGAAAGAATTATCATGTTATTGGCAAGTGACGTGAAAGTTATTGACCCTTGGAGTGCTGTGACACGTTTGTTATGATTGGTATTCAAGAAACATATGAAACCGATAATTTGATATGGATTCTTTGAGTCATTTATTTTTAGCTGAAACTGTGCATAGAGACTCCATACCAGATGTTGTCTTCAGCCCTTTTGGATAGATATGTGGTTTCTGTTACACGTTGTATAGTCTGAAATAAATATATTGAATTGAAAAAATATGAATTATGTTTCACTATTCACCCACTCCAGAAACAAGCATATTTAGTTTAGTGGGAGCGATTAACAATAATATTATAATATTCCACAAATGTCTAGTAAGTAGTGATGAGAATAAAATATTATCTCGGTTATCGATTCAACAAGTTTTATTAATTACGCAGTGTTTTTCATTATTATTCAAAGACGAGCACCTGCTTGATGTACATAAAACATTCAATGAAGCAGGAGAAGCTTTAGTATTTGTGTTGGATATTTCTGTTAGCATTTGAGTGCACGAGTTAGGAGTAGATCAACCACTATGGTTACGAGAAACAGTACCACAAAATCTACGAGTAGGTTTCATAGGATCAGCTGTAGGTATAGTCGGTGTAGTATTCGTCATCAATAATGTGGTATTATTGTTACTATTTTTTGGACTTTATATCGTATTCTGAAGCACACTATATCGTTTTCCAGTACATGGGCTGATATATATATTTTCATTCCTTAGCTGCGTGTGCTCCAACGTAGAAAGGTTCATCGTTTTCTTTTTAGGTACGTCAAATATTTAATAATCACAATCATTGTCATTATTTGCCAATGGGGAGCAAATTTGAACATTTTCCAAAATTTTTATTTTACTGTACGATGCAGCAGTATAATCCGGCGTTGATTTTTTGTTAGTAACCTCACCAAAATAAATAGATTTTTTAAACTTTTTTCTTTTAAAAGCTCTCATTGTTTATCAAAAATAATCAACACGTGGTATATACGCGACTGTTATTTCCAAAACGTGCCCGCGACTTCCCACGTCGATACTAGGACAACACTAAAACGAGTCACGCAGCGCCCGCGCCGCCCACCCTCCCTCTCTTGCGTCTACGAGGCGTACGATTTCACGAGTACCGACATATCTCCTAACGCAAGGAATTATAATAATTACATAATCCATCTCTAATTTCTTTTTTAATGTCCTTGAATTCAGCTTTAAGTAGGAAGCAAATATGTATATTTGTCCTGCTCATACTTAAAGAACTTTACACGTTAGATACTCCCGCAAGGAGTGAAACAACACGATTATGTTCAACGCACAATACAAAAGTCCTGCAAGAGATCTGATAGATCTCGTAATGCAACGAACGTGTTAACATGGTACTGGTAATTGCAATAATGCGAAGAATGACTAAAGAAAGATATTAAAATTAATTATGTTTAGGTGTTAAATCGGGCTTGTGACAATCATCATGTAAATAAAGAAATTAAGAATAAAATTAAAAATAATTTTATTAAATTAATTTTCATAATTATTATGAGTTAAGATTCTGTGTATTAGTTAGGTACGCTTTTGTAGCTGAACTAAGCTGTGCCAGTATTATGACTATCAGTGCTCAGACCCTTGCTATTTTATTTTTGTGGTAGATTTAAATTAATGAATGTTTGACAATATGAGAGTGTTGAATGTGAGTGTGTATATGTGTGTGTGAGTGTATGTGGGTTGTGTGTTCGTGTATCATTCTCTCATCCCAATACACTTAGCAATAACATCACATCACCTGTTTTAGTTGGTAGAGATCGCCTAAAGCATTTAGTCCTTTGTGTTTAAAATTTAAAATTAATTAATTAAAGTATGTCTTCTGCGCTTCTTCTTTTAGACGTCTTTTCAGTGGTCTTTTCTCGACACTGTCCTCTTTTACATCCATTCATCGTTGCCTTGGTCTTTCCTTGCTCCCTAAGGTAACCGTCAATGTACACAGCATTGCTTGAGTTCGAAATATTGCTTAATGTAGCATTGCAGTCAGCATTACCGGGTGTTGACCACAATTCGACAAATTAATCGCTCGAGTTTCAGCTTCGTTAGTCAATTCGCCGGTAGATTACGTTTGGGAGCTTATCGGGAGGGTTTTGTTTCTCAGTGTAGTGCTGATGTGACCAAAGTGTTAGACGGTTTGCTATTAATTTCCAACAGACGTTGGTTTTCATACTTACATGATATTAATGTGACCTGTTGCTTTAATATTACGGAGCAGCGCTTCCGAGGTGAATCCGTAGCTACATAACACGTAATTTGTTTATTTTCGTTTAAATGCAAATATGTACTTAAATTGTTTTTTATTATTATTTTTTATTTAGTTTCTTTCCTTTTGTATTCTTTGTGTTGTGTGCTTTGTGGCATGTGCCGAATATTTTTTTTTCTTTGTTTCTTTCTTTTTTTACATATATCAGGATTACTCCGTTTCTCGAAATACAAGTGAAGCCGTTGGGCCTGGTTATAATTTGTACATCTTTGAAAGTCTTTGCGAGTTATCAGAAGCAAGAAAATCATACATTCAGATAGGCACTTGCTCTTTGTATAGGCTGACATATTCATAGAATAAAAGTCCCTAAAACAAATGATTAAAAAAAAAAAAAAATTGGTAATAATAATATGGTACTTGCATCCAGTTACATTGGAATCCAAACCCTACAAAGATGATGGTCAGCTACTAAGATACCACCCATCCACGGATCGGAATCAAGTTCCACAACTCATTAATCTATATACAACGTGTAATTTAAAGGGTATATACATACATACCAAGTGCACAGCTTCTTTGGATGATAACAAACGATATAGCAAGGGTTTTGTAATCCTATGTCTACATGTGTGGAGCTTATTAGAAATTTCAATACATTGATACCAGAGACCGAATATTTCAAATTAAGAAGAACGAAGAGAATTATCGTGTTATTGACTAGTGACGTGGAAAGTGATGACCCTCATAGTGATGTGACACGTTTGTTATTATTGGTATTCAAGAAATATATGAAACCGATAATTTGGGGTCAATTCTGTGAGTCACTTGTTTTGAGCTGAAACTTTGCATAGAGACTCCATACCAGATATTGTCTTCAGTCCTTTTGGATAGATATGGGGTTTCCGTTACACGTTGTATAAAAACGAAATACCACTCACTCATTAATTACGAAATTTCAGAAACTACAAGTAGTTGGGCTCTTAAATTTTGCATGAGGGTTCCTTGTACGTAGATGCTCGATTTTGCGAAATTCCCACGGGATACCAACAATTGTAAATTTTTAGGCTTGTATATTGATGACAAAATGACCTGGAAACCGCATATTCAACAACTATGCAAGCGAGTTAGCAAATTTGCCTATGCCTTACATACACTTGCAAACAAAATAAACTCCAGTACCCTTTTAACTGCGTATCATGGGCTAGTGGCATCTGTTCTCAGATATGGCATAATTTTTTGGGGCAATTCCACCGACAAAGACCTCGCCTTTAAGGCACAGAAACGATGCATTCGGGCTATATTTGGTTTCAAATCAACGGAAAGCTGTGTACCTTTCTTTAAAAAGCATGGTATCCTTCCATTACCATCACTATATATATTTGAAGTAGCGGTTTTCGTTAGACAAAATCCTCATTTATATACTTTAGCATCTTTAGCTTTTAATCGGACCCAAAGGGACGAAAGTCGTCTGTGTATTCCAAAAACGAATACTGCCTTAATGTATAAAAGTGTCTTTCACATGGCACCAGTTATATATAATAAATTGCCAAAAGAACTAAAAACACTACGTATTAACTTATTTAAACAAAAACTGAGAAGTATGCTGTGTCAAAAATGTTATTATAGTGTATCAGATTTTTTATTAGATAAATTTTGACATTTTGTTATTGTTATTTTTGTAATATAATGTAATTTGTTTCCTTGACTACATTGTAATCACAAATCTTAATAATTTATTTAAATCTGAACTGATTTTTGACATTTACTTAACAAATTATTTTGACTACTTGACTTAATCGTACTTATAATAACTTATCTTTATTTGCATGTAAATTTTTTATTTATTTTTTGTATGCCTTTAATAGGCTGATCATAGCGCACTGTATATTAAAACCTGACCAACCACTGTACCTATGTATCACAAATAAACAATTCTGATTCTGATTCTGATAGGGATTTACACGGGAAAAACTTCCCACGCGAACGAAGTCGCGAGCAACTGCTATTATATTATGTTCTTGCTTATCATGCTTATTTTTTTACTGTGGACGGATAAATTAATGTAAGATTTGTCATTCACTATTCAAAACTATCATTACGGAGGAATCTTGATATAATTAATGACAAGATGACACTGGCATATGTACTAATACTAGCAGTATTAGTATTTATGTCAGTGTCATCTTTGACAACACTGTACATTTGACAGGCCTGATGGTCTAGTGGTCAGTGGCCCTGACTGCTATGCCCAAGGTCGTGGGTTCGATTCCCACCCAGGATAAATGTTTGTGTGATGAGCGCGATCATTTGTTCTTTGTCTGGGTGTAATTTATCTATAATATGTATGTATTTAGAAATATATATGTATGTTTATCAGTTGTCTAGTACTCATACCACAAGCTCTGCTTAGTTTGGGACTAGATGGCGTTGTGTGAAAGTTGTGGAATATTATTATTTATTTATTATTATTATCTTTATTTTCAATATATACATATAAGTTACATTTTTAAATATTCTCAAAAAAAAAAAACATTTAAAAATATAAAAAATAGTAGCCCACCGGTATCGGGAACAGGGTCCAAGCTACCGGCGGTCAGGGCTCCATAGAGAGGAACCTCCTGACGATACGCGCCGTGTCCAGGAGTACCGCTTTCTGAAGCAAGCCCTTGATCCAACCGTCTAACGAGAGCCTCCTGAGGTGTTGGTCGAGGCTCTTGGCTATTAAGCCATTGGCTGAAATGACTATCGGTACAATGATTGCCGAGTTCACATTCCACATGTCGACAATCTCGTGTGCCAAGTCAAGATACTTGATTTGCTTATCTTTCTCAGCTTTCACGAGGTTCTCGTCATGCGGGATGATTATGTCGACAATCATGGCACGCCTCTCGATTAGGTCCACCACCACTATATCAGGCTTATTGGCTACAATAGTCCTGTCAGTGATGATGGACCGATCCCAGTATAATGTGACATGGCCGTTATCGAGAACTGAGTCTGCACATACCTATAGTACGGCACTTCCGATTCCACAAGAGAATATTTCAGAGCAAGTTGCTGATGAATTATCTTGGCTGCAAGGTTGTGCCTGTGCAAGTACTCTCCATTAGCAAGACGAGAACAACCAGAGATAATGTGGCGGATTGATTCACCCGGACGGTGACATGCCCGACATATGTCAACCGTGCCATCCTTCACAATAAATTTCCGGTAGTTGTTCGTCATGATAATTTCGTCCATAATTGCACAGATAAAACCTTCGGTTTCCCCAAAGAGGTCACCGAAGCGCAACCAAGCTACGGACGCCACTTGGTCTACGTCGGGCCCATGTAAGGCCCGGAAAAAACGTCCATGAAGCTCCTTACTCTGCCATATCCCCCTTCGATCGTTAGTGTCTAGCACTGCAGGTTTGCGCCAGTTCTCATTAGCCAAGGAGAGCGGGGTGAGTCCCGTGTCCACTGCTTCTACATCTCGATGCATACCCACTTCAGAAGCAAGGAAATGTTCTCTGAGACTGTATACCTCGCGGTTGTGGAGAGTTTTAGCATTCAAAAAGCCTCGACCTCCACATTTCCGCGGGATATACAGCCTCATCACCGACGAGCGTGGGTGATGCATTCGATATGCAGTCAGCAATGTACGAACTCTTCTATCCAGGGCGTCAAGTTCAGTTTGAGTCCATTTGAGTACGCCGAAAGAGTATATCAACACTGGCATGACCCAGCCGTTGAAGGCACGCACCTTATTTCCGCCCGATAGAAGGCTTTTAAATACCTTCTTTAGGCGTCCAAAGAAGCGCTCCTTCAGCGATTGCTTCATGTCAACTACATTGATATCTAACGCTTCCGACATACCCAAATACTTATAGGTTTCGGTTGGGGAGAGGGATCTCAGGTTTATGGAATTCGAGGGTTGAGATCCCACGGATTCCACAATTTCCCCTCGCTTTACATGCATAATCGCACATTTGTCGACACCAAACTCCATCCTGATGGCACTACTGAAAGTTTCAGTTACCTTCAGTAGTTCCGTCAGTTGTAGACTAGTGGCGCCAAAAAGTTTTAAATCATCCATGTAAAGGAGGTGAGAAATAACCTGACCACCTCTTTTCAACCTATAGCCTAGGCCTGAATTCTCCAGCAGTGTGCTTAGAGGATTCAAGGCTAAACAAAACCAAAGTGGACTCAAACTATCGCCCTGAAATATACCTCGCTCGATCCTTACCGGTTCGCTGTACCTTGGGATATATCGACATCCTGGATAGCGAAGAACTGTCCTCCATTGTCCCATACATGATGTCAGAAAGGTGCGTAAAGTTGTATTAATTTTATACAATTCTAGCACCCTCATGAGCCATGTATGAGGCACTGAGTCATAGGCCTTCTTGTAGTCTATCCAACATGTCGACAGATCTTTTTTGGAACGTCGAACCTGTTGGCTAATGGCCATATCAATGAGGAGTAGCTCCTTAGTACCGCGGGATCCATTCTTACATCCATTTTGAGAGGGAGACATGATGTGATTGTCTTCAATGTGTTTGTTAATTTTAACCCTCAAAATGGATGTAAGAACCTTATAGACCGTTGGTAGACACGTGATTGGTCTATAATTTTTGGGTTCCGCGGTGCTACCAGATTTGTGGAGCAGGTGGGTAACTCCAGTGGTAAAGAACTCAGGTAGCGAGCCAGATTCTAGGGCAGACTGGTACTGAGACGCCAAGCGGGCGTGCGATCTTGTTAGCCACTTGATCCAAAAGTTGATCTCATTCATCGAAATAACTTTTTATTTTATTTTATAATAAAATTTTTTTTTTTTTCTTCTCTTGATTTATGTAATTTTATAATTTGTCTTTTGTTATTTTGTATTTGTAATTGTATAAGAATATATGCTTAAGTTAGTTACCACTTCTACTAAGAATGCTGGTTAACCTGTAATTGGCAACTGTGTAAGCCTAAAACGATTTGTTACATATTGTTAAAATATTTTATACACAGAAGCTGTTGGTGAACCTTGAATAAATAAATAAATAAATAAAGTTATGCAGTCCATCCGGCCCTGGAGACTTCCAATTAGGCAGCGGACGGACTGCATGGGCTACATCTTGGGGGCTGATAGTGATTGCCCCCATTTCTGGTATTGGATCGCACACTCGCTCGACCTCCCGAGTCCAATCACCTTCGGTGTGACTGACTGGTACCGACCAGATGTTGCGCCAAAATGTACATAAGGCGTCATCATCCGGCAGGCACATATCAGTCGCACCTTGGTCCGGTCGCTCCCAAGCCCTATATACCTTTCGTTACTTTGGAAAGTGCGATTCTGGGTGAGTCGCTCCACTCGCCGCCTATACCTCCGGATACGGTTTGCCCATGCATACACCTTCTGCTTTAGGAAGTCGATGCGCTCTGTGACACAGGACATATAATTATGTGGGTGGATATTGGTTCCCAAAAACGCCCGTCTCACAAAGCGCATCACTCTCGGGCGAGTGTTGCCCTCCCTAAAGCAAACAAGTTTGCCAATGAGTGCCCTGGCCTCACCAATACGACGCTCGATCCTACACTGCCAAGCTGGTACAGCGGGTTTAGGTCGAATAGCTATGTCATTAGAAATTTTAACATTAGCTACACGACATGCCGCAACAGCTGCGCAGTATAAGATAGAGTGGGTATCAGCGAGAACTTCGCAGTTATCAAAATAGTTTGACAACTGCGAATCCAGAGCAGCCACCAGTGCCCTATTCCTGTTATGCATGGGCAAACGAGGTAAACGTGGTCTTAGTTCAGGCGGCATGTTGCGATATTCCCGAATAGCACATTCCAAAGCACTCCTCAATTGCTCATTACACCGGGTACTTACGTTTGTAACTCTGTCACTACTCTCCTCAACTTGAATGTTGGGCTGTGGTGGTGCCACCACAGTCGGCGTCGGATGTGAAGTGTCACAGCTACTCATTTCCGAACGGAGGCGATCAAGTACGGCTTCATCCAACATACGGTTACGTTGGATGACACGCACCTGATCCGATAGTCGCTGGGCCGAAACGTTGACTGCTGGCTCAAGTACCTGAAACAGAGAGAGCATCCGACCACGGTACGCAGTCAGGTTAGTTCCCCCCTCTGTAGCCCCATAGTATGAGCGCATGACGTTCTCATTGATGGGCTGAGTCCATCGCATGCGCTGCACACTTCCACCGGCAGCGGGGACCCTATCAGAGGCCGGCGGGCCTCGAGGTCCCAAGCAGGCCGGAGGTCGGCCTCTTCCCCGTCGACGCGCAGGTGGTGGTGTCGTCAACGGTGAGAAGTATTCGTCGCTCGAGCTCGACGCAACTGCAGCGACCGGAATCTCTTCACTCACGATTGGAGCAGGTCCCGGCGGCTGGGAGGCGGAGCTGGGCGACGAATCCGAAGATCTTGAGCGTGTGTTATTATTATTATTATTATTTTGTTTTCAGCAAAGGTAAATGCAAAAGTGTTTTTAGGATAAGATTTTTTTGGGAAATCAAACAATAACTTTACTGTCATATAGGAATCATAATCTACTTAGTCTTTTGAGGGATTTTCAGGCTTCTGTCTACCTATAACGACTGTAAAAGGTGTAACGATAGCTCTATTTAAAATTAATAATGTGTATGTTTCTCTATTCAATTATAGCATAATTTAATTATAGAACAAATTATTATGATAATGTTATTTCATTCATTTTATTTTGCTTATTGACATTTTTATTTCGTTTAGTTCTTTTTATATTGTAATTGTCATATTCATTTTAATTTATTCTTTGAAAATTATATTTGGTGTGTGTGTTTTTAATCTTATATGAGTTACGTTACGTTACTTGAATTAAATGCATTTTTTATACTTGTATTACTAAGCGAAAAAGTTTGTTTGTTTAAACATCTTAAAAAGTGCTGAGTGGATTTGGATGAAATTTGTCATGAAAGTAGCTTGAAGCCTGAGGAAGATTACTAGACAACTAAAGAAGGAGGTTATTTTTTTTTATTGTGATAAATCCCACGGGAGTGAAGCCCCGCGTAAGTTCTTGTAAATAATAGTAATGACCTATAGGTACCTTGAAAAAATGGGCATCTCGTCAAACAGGTCCCTATACCTATAAAGGATAACCTTTCTGCTCATTGACGCGTATCAACTTCAAAGGAGCTGTGATATCCGAGATTTTTGCTTCAACTGACATAGAAAATTAGTCCTTGAGAACACTTGACTGATTTTAGGTCAATCAACTTGTTCTTTTTGTGTCTTAGATACAAATCACAAGGGCGCTAATGCATTCCGTCATCAACTCTTTGAGATATAAAGGCGCGTATAGTAGATGCATCTGACTTATGATGCCTGCTCTACTTACACTATTTGTTGATTGATTTGGATGACTAAACACACAGGCATATATACAATGTGTAATTTAAAGGGTAGGTATATACATACCAAATGCATGGCTTCTTTGGATGATAACAAACGATATGGCAAGGGTTTTGTAATCCTAAGTATACGTGTGTAGAACTTATTACAAATTCCAATACACTGATACCAGATACCGAATTTTTCAAATTAAGAAGAACGAAAAGAATTATCGTGTTATTGGCAAGTGACGTGGAAAGTTATTGACCCTCGTAGTGCTGTGACACGTTTGTTATGATTGGTATTCAAGAAATATCTGAAACCAATAATTTGGTATCAATTCTTACAGTCAGTTATTTTGTGCTGAAACTGTGCATAGAGACTCCATACCAGATGTTGTCTTCAGGCCTTTTGGATAGATATGGGGTTTCCGTTACACATTACATCCATTTTAAAATTACAATAAGAATGGTGCACTTACGTCCATAGTCGATCTTCAGTCTTGCGGACGACGAACAGGGATAGTTCATCGTCCGGTAACGGCCAGACCCGAGTCAACGGTGCGTCGTATTTCACGCGTGCCTTGAAGACCAGTTGGCACTAATAACGGAGCCCGATAGGGTTGCTAGAATATTCCAAAGAAATACCGAGGATCTAAAATGTAAGGGTGGGTCAATTCAGTAGAATTCTGACTCTCCTTGCCGCTTCACCCACGGTGGGAAGTCTTTTGGTGATTTCTCTCTTGGAAAAAAGGGCTTCATTTACATGTAAGCCTTCAGTACATGGAGCAAAATTGTAATACTTACATGACACAGTCTATAATATTCCACCTGTTAAGTTCCTCTTCTTTTTGACAGAGATTTGGCCCCAATCCATCACACAGGCCCAGTGTGGTATCAAACCCAACGTTGGACGCTGTCCACAAGCGTTGCATTTTCTTTTTACCCGACTGCAAAGGAAGAGTTGTTTTTCGCGCGTATCTTGTATTTATGTATGTATGTATGTAATATTCTTTATTACCTCAAATCTCCAGAACTGCTGAACGGATTCACATAATTGAGGTATCCCGTATCATTAGATTCGTCTTAGCAGTCCAAGTGTTCTTAGTTATGTGACATTTGAAAAAATCAAACATGGCGGCACTGCGAAGACATTATTCATTGTGAAAATATTTGTTTTTTAATACTACATTATTGGTATCAAATTAAAGGGCTTAAACAAGGATTTCAAAAAGGTATATAATGTTTATCATCAGTGCAATAGTAGCTAAAATAATACAAAGAGAAAGTTTAAAAATATGGACTTAGCTCTTTCACTTTCTGAATCCGGTGGGGTGCCAATGTGACACTACTAGGAATACAAAAAAATAGTTAATTAATATTAAAAAAAACGTGACAAGCAGGCGGACCCATTCCATTAAAAAAAAATTAATTAGGTCCCGTCTGCTTGTCACGTTTTAAAATAAAAATGACTTGTTTCTTCAGCAGTCGGGTTTTTTAGATTTTTCAAATAAATTTATTTTTGAAATTATTTTAAAAACAAACCTAGCCATTTATTTTGGATCCAATATTAGTAAAATAAACGGTTGAATAATTTTCCTTAAGTGCGTTTCTAATAGTGTGTCATTGCCAACCAGTAATGATGTCCACTTATTAAATAAGTACTTAGAATTTGTGATGACCCGTCAGTAGTAAATTAAACGTTTTATTGAGGAAAACTTAAGAATATGCATGCTTATTAAAGACTAGCTTTGCTCGGGACTTTGTCCGCATGAGTGATGATATTAGATACCAACACAGGATTTCCTGTGTAGATCCCAATCCGTGAAAATTCTGGGTTAAAAGTATCCTACGTGTTGCCTTATTACCTACTGTATCTTCCAGTGAAAGTCCCATTAATAATTCCAGTAAAAAGATGGACAAAAGATTTGTAAATATATATTTAAAAAATCAAAATGTGCTTTTGTGTACCTTTTTCTATTACTGATGGGCCCACTCTTGACCTCGATCTCGCCTGATGGTAAGCGATAGATGAGGTCTAAGATATGACGAGTGAGCCCAGAAGACGCCTATTTACTCGTGCTTTAAAGGCTGAAAGGCCATAAGTGGCAGGGAACACAGAAGCCGGCAAAGAATTCTGCAGCTTGGCTATGCGCACAATAAATTTGGAGGAGAAGCGCTTGGTACGACAAGACGGTATATCAACCAAGTGTAGGTGGTACCCAGCCGTGCGTCTGGTAGAGCGGTAGTGAAAGGGAGATGGAGGGATCAGGTCATGGAGCTCCTGCGCACACTCCCTGAAGTACAATCTATAGAAAACCGACAGGCAAGCAACGGTTCGCCGATGAGCCAGGCTATGCAGCTTGTCCACCAGCACCTCGTCGCCTATAAGCCTTTTAGGTCTGCGCTCGATCGACTCCAATGCAGCAAGTTGGTACTTTGCAGAGCCATCCCACAAGTGGCTGCAATACTTCACGCAGGAACGGACCTGTGCTTTATACAGATTTAGAAGTCACCTATGTCCTTCCTCACGGTTCAGTGATTTTGATGTAACAGACAGATTAACTTTCGTAATTTAGTAGGGAAATATAATATGTCAATCTATAATACTGTTGAAAAATATCGCAATACGGAACCGCACAATATTATTATTAATAGCTGTGCCCGCGACTCCGTCAGCGTAAGTTAATGTATTGGTAATATTGTTTAGATCACGTTCACATGAGGCTTAAGTAGCTATATAACGAAATTTTATACCTTCGGCCGCGAGACGCATCGAGCGCGGCGACCGATTCTCAAAAATAATCCTTATAGCATGATTTAGTATTCACGCGCGATGGCTTATTATTAGCGTATTTCATGTATAACTTTGGTTTTTCTATAACGATTTATGTGATTCTTTTTTATGGAATAGTTAATAATGTTAACTTTTTCAATTAGGGTTGACTGAGAGTGTTATAAACGTAAGAGTAGACAAATATTATAATCAGAAAGCTTCGAACTGCTAAGCTATCGGGAGTTACGCATGTTATTGTGAGTCAACCATAAAAGATAGACATATGCTGTCGTGGGATATTTTTTATATAATTTTAAGGAGAACATTTCCGTCATGAAATGATTTCTGTGTAGCTTAAACCATTAAGGTTGCACACGCGACGGAAGCTTAAAAAATGGAGTAACTTCTCCCGTTTTCCCAACATTTCCCTTCACTGCTCTGCTCCTATTGATTGTAGCGTGATGAAAAGTATACTATTACCAGCTCAGGAGTATGAAAAATAATTGTACCAAGTTTCGTTAAAATCCGTCGAGTAGTTTTTGTTTCTATAACGGTTATACAGACAGACAGACAGACAAAAATTTTACTGATTGTATTTTTGGCATCAGTATCGATCCCTGATCACCCCCTGATAGTTATTTTGGAAATATATTTCATGTACAGAATTGACTTCTCTACAGATTTATTATAAGTATTTTATATAATTTTAAAGAGAACATTTCCGTCATGAAATGATTTCTGTGTAGCTTTAACCATTAAGGTTGCAGACGCGACGGAATCTTAAAAAATGGTGTAACTTCTCCCGTTTTCTCAACATTTCCCTTCACTGCTCTGCTCCTATTGAATTGTAGCGTGATGAAAAGTATACTATAACCAGCTCAGGAGTATGAAAAATAATTGTACCAAGTTTCGTTAAAATCCGTCGAGTAGTTTTTGTTTCTATAATGGTTATACAGACAGACAGACAGACAAAAATTTTACTGATTGTATTTTTGGCATCAGTATCGATCCCTAATCACCCCCTGATAGTTATTTTGGAAACATATTTCATGTACAGAATTGACCTCTCTACAGATTTATTATAAGTATAGATAAAGCATATTTGAATGTAATGATCGACTTGTAAGTGCGAGAGGTTTGAATGAGTGTGAAGGTTTGTGTGGATTTTGTAAAGCACAGGATTTTATATCACAGACAAACACTTTAATTTTATTTATGTCTATGGATATATGTCGGTAGGTAATCTTTAACAGCCGTGTCGTATTATCATGTTATGCATCGTCGTCATATTTAATATGTTTTACTCCGCATTGTGTTGCATAACAATTTGCTAGCCCCTCTTAATTTTTTTTTTATTACGGATAGCCCGCCTTTGACCTCGATCTCGCCTGATGGTAAGCGATAGATGAGGTCTACGATGTGACGAGCGAACCCAGATGATGCCTATTTACTCTTGATTTAAAGGCTGAAAGGTCATAAGTGGCAGGGAACACAGAAGCGGGCAGAGAATCCCACAACTTGGCCGTGCGCACAATAAATGTGGAGGAGAAGCGCTTGGTACGAAAGCCGGTATATCAACCAAGTGTGGATGGTACCCAGCCGTGCTTCTCGTAGACCGGTAGTGAAATGGAGATGGAGGAATTAGGTCATGGAAATTAATAAACCATGGTTCGCATACGCGTACTCAGACCTTCGGAAAGCACGTTAAAACGTTGCTCCAACGCCTGATCCCTCTCCGGACATGTCAGATAGCTGTTAGAGAGATTGATATACCGTCTTGTCGCACCAAGCGCTTCTCCTCCACCTTTATTGTGCGCACTTCCAAGCTGTGGTATTGTCTGTTGGCTCCTGTGTGTCCCGCCACTTATCGCACCCTTAGTAATATAAGGGCACAACTCAAAAAGTAGATTTTTGAGAAATCGCGTTTCAAGATTCTGGATTCCTACATTACAGATATTTTTTCATATAACATGCTTATTATTTAAGTTAGCCAACCGGTAAGTTAGTTAACCGGTTAGTTAACTGGTTAGTTAACCGGTAGCGAATTTCATTTTGAGCTCTTAGCATTTAAAACCTCAGTTTGCAAAAATTTTGACTTGATTCCTTATATTACTGAGGGTGCGTTATGACCTTTCAACCTTTAAAGCAAGAGTAAACAGGCATCTTCTGGGCTCGCTCGTTCCATCGTAGACCTCATCTATCGCTTACCATCAGGCGAGATCGAGGTCAAGAGTGGGCTCATTCCGAATAAAAAGAATATTAGCTGCTGTTTCCGAAATCGGTTGGGAACAATAATATTATTCAAAATTGATATCAGCTCCAAACATCCACGGAAAAACACTGGTCATTTAGGTGAGTCCACACCGGACGATCCATCGCGCTCCAAATGTGCAGGCAGTGTGGACGTGCCGCGCGCGATCCGTACGTTGTCGTTTTTTTGCCAGCCTCAAAGGTGCCTCAAAGGCACTGCCTCAGTTGCATCGCGCGTGCGGTGTGGACGGTTGTGTGATTCGCGCGATCCATCACACCATGGATATTTCGCTAAGTCGCCGTCTGATATCGCTTTATAAGAAATTTAAATGTTTATGGGACCTAAAAGATGTTAATTTTTTTGCGCAATAATTTAAGCAAAAAAGGTTACTGCTGCAACGGCAATTTGCCGCTGCTGTACGTGTGACTTCATATCGATGCAAGAGCTACTGAATCACGGATCGCCTTAGGATCGCTTGGAGCACATATTTAGGATAGCAAGTTTCCAAAACTGGATCGGTCTAATGCGATCCGCGATCCACGCTCCACGAGATTGGATCGCGGATCGCGGGATCGCCGCTCCAAGACGGATCGTCTGGTGTGGACCCACCTATTAGAGATTGGAATAGTCACTTATTAAATCGGTTTATGCCTAGTCTTTTCAAAATTATGTTGAGATCGCCTTCAACATATGCTAGATGCAGCAATTTCAGACACTTTAAGTTTTAGCCTTTTCCCACTTAGGTCAGAGTCGATTCCGGTCTAAGTGAATGTAGCTGAGTACTAGTGCTTTACATGGAGCGATTTCCCATCTGACTTCCGAAACCCAAAAGCTGGGTAAGACGACCCTTTGGCTTCTAACTACCTACAAATGATTTAATCTGGGATTTTTCATTAAAAAACATAAAATCTAACTAACTAAAAAACTGCTGAATTTTGGTAGAACATTTGGTGAAATACGTCGAGTTACGAGTAGCCCTGTATATATATATAAATAACTAAAATAAATATTTATCATAATACATACCAAATAAACATCTATACTTATAATAAATCTGTAGAGAGGTCAATTCTGTACATGAAATATATTTACAAAATAACTATCAGGGGGTGATTAGGGATCGGTACTGATGCCAAAAATGCAATCAGTAAAATTTTTGTCTGTCTGTCTGTCCGTCTGTCTGTCTGTCTGTCTGTCTGTATAACCGTTATAGAAACAAAAACTACTTGACGGATTTTAACGAAACTTGGTACAATTATTTTTCATACTCCTGAGCTGGTTATAGTATACTTTTCATCACGCTACAATCAATAGGAGCAGAGCAGTGAAGGGAAATGTGGGGAAAACGGCAGAAGTTACTCCATTTTTTAAGCTTCCGTCGCGTGTGCAACCTTAATGGTTAAAGCTACACAGAAATCATTTATGACGGAAATGTTCTCCTTAAAATTATATAAAAAATATCCCACGACAGCATATGTCAATCTTTTATGGTTGACTCACAATAACACGTGTAACTCCCGATAGCTTAGCAGTTCGAAGCTTTCTGATTATTATTCTGCTCCGAAATTTAAAACCACCACAACTTTGCAATGGAACTCGGCTAAAAGTAACCCAGTTGCAACAAAATATAATCGAGGCTCAAATTTTAACAGGTTGCGGTGCAAGAGAAACCGTCTTTATTCCCAGAATTCCCATAATACCAAATAATTTTCCATTCCAATTTAAAAGAACGCAATTCCCAGTATCGGTGTGTTATGCAATGACAATTAATAAGGCTCAAGGGCAGACTTTTCGTGTTGCTGGAGTAGATCTCGGTGTCAGTTGTTTCTCGCATGGTCAGTTATACGTCGCTCTTTCCCGGGTTAGCAGTTCTAAAAATCTTTATGTTCACGTGCCGGACGGGTCAACTTTCAACATAGTTTACCCGGAAGCTTTGCGCTGAAGTATTTTCGTTCTATAGGTACTTAAGCTTCATATAAACGTGATCTAAATAATATTACTAATACATTAACTTATTAACACACAAGGAGTTACACGCTGACGGAGTTGCGGGCACAGATATTAACAATAATATTGTGCGGTTCAGTATTGCGATATTTTTCAACAGTATTATAGATTGACATATTATATTTCCCTACTAAATTACGAAAGTTAATCTGTCTGTTACATGAAAATCACTGAACCGTGAGGAAGGACATAGGCTACTTTTTTTTAAACGAAAAACGACGGAAACGTGGATGAAGTCGCGGGCAACAGCTATCTATACTAATAATATAAGGCTGAAGAGTATGTTTGTTTGTTTGAACGCGATAATCTTAGGAACTACTGGTTCGAATTGAAAAATTATTTTTTAATTAAATAGTCTTTTTATAGAGAAAGGCTATAAGGCTATATATCATTACGCTAAGGCCAATAGGAGCGGAGCGCCAATGAAGAATGCTTCAAAATCGGGGTTAAATTTAACGTTAGCCCAAAGTAACTATTCCACGCGGACGGAGTCGCGGGCAAAAGCTAGTAATACATATTATTATTAATAAAAATTCATAGAAAGGGCGTTATGAAAACTCTGCTTCCACTATTTGTATAAATGACAACCGGGACTATCAGCTGATCGTGCTTTCCGAGGAATTTCCATAATTATGAATTATCTTAAGATAGTCCCCCTTCCGGTTTTGTAGATATACTGGTATCTTCGCGATGGTATTATTGGCGGTTTTGAATAAAAAAAAATCGGTTGTCTGTAAAGTCGGTTTACTGACGATAGTTGAACGTGACAACGTCATAAGAAAATACTGATGCATTGCATTACTGAGCATTTGGAAGAGAATACTGCACTTCTCATGACAATGGAAGAATCCCTACACAGTGACGTCATCTCTTAGCGTTTTATGATAGCCTAGTACTTGACTCGTTGAGTCATACATAAATGTCAAAGAATCCCTACACAGTGACGTCGTCTCTTAGCGTTTTATGATAGCCTAGTACTTGACTCGTTGAGTCATACATAAATGTCAACTTGTAGATCCAACTTGATTTGCTTTGGAACGCCTCAGAGCGATGGAACGCCTCAGAGCGAGGTAACGCCGCATGAGTCATGTATATTCGTGCGTGCAGCCCCAGCTTCATCGAATTATAAGACTTTGTCACGTCAAAAAAATGGATCATAGTAATTTGCACGTCTCGGTACGAACTCACGATCAAGTCATGCCTGTATTCACTAGGCAACTACTGCTCACGCATGTATATCAATAATAAATTATTAGTTAAAGATTTTAGTCTTGATACTGCCGTACCAAATTTCATCCAAATACTTATAGTATTTACTTTCGAATATGCTAATATTCGAAAGTAAATACTATAAGTATTGAAAAATTTTAAAAATTTTCAGCTTTATATGTACAGGGTGGCCGTTTACAGTGGTCCAAAGATTTTTTCAGCTTGAGAGCATCATAAGTGATCATTTAAAACAAACTTTAGTTAAGCGAAAATTTATAGTTTCGAAATTATGATATTTTTTAAATAGTCTAGTCTAGTTATTTACAATAGATGAGCCTATAGCATGATAGGTAGATTATTGCACTATGTTTATACCAAATATCATTCGATTCGGTCCAGTACTTTTTATAACAGAGTGGTTTTGTGTAAGAAATATTGAAATTTCGGGTAATTTAAAAAATAAAACATAATTTCTAAACCATAAGTTTTCGCTTAGCTAAGGTATGTTTTAAATGATCACTTATGATGCTCTCAAGCTGAAAAAATCTTTGGACCACTGTAAACGGGCCACCTGTATCATTATCATATACGTAAGCCCTTCCCAACTGTTAGGGTCTGTTTCTAGTCTGCTTACCGAGGCAATGGGGGAATCTCAATAACATGTTAAGATGGTTACCCATCGACAGAGCAAACTCGGAAAGCGTTGCTTAACCAGATCGGTCGTCCGTGCGTCTGTTATTATTTAGCTACGTGCGCTTTCAGCTAAAACTGAAAACAAAATAATTATAAGCAAATGAAAACTTCAAACTAAAAAAACTTTTTAGCAAAAACTAAATCCGACTTCCATATCAAAACACTACAAAGCCAAAAATAACTTTAATTTCGGTAGTCGGTGTTTGGTTTTGTATTTTCTTTTTTTTTAGACATCGCCTTCCTAAATTAAAGTTATTTTTGGCTTTGTAGTGTTTTGATATGGAAGTCGGTTTTATATTTTTTTTTCACGCTTTTTAGTGGGTCGGTTTGTAATTTATCTAGTTACAAAAGCCAAAATGTAAACTACTTATCACCTTTTACAAAATATTGCTCTTCCCGATGCAGAGCCGTTAATTTTTGAGGAGTTCTCCTGGTACCTCATCATGAGTTCTACATTACCGTATGCATTGTGAGGAGTATAAAGGAGTATAAAGTGCTTAACATGTATATTCAAGTAATCGAATCGCAATCCACGAAATACTTATTATTGAGCGATTTCGGTGGCCATCTGTGGTCTTCATCATCAGTTCAACTTCCTCAAATGGTGCTTTACGAGAGATGCCCTAAACCCTATAAGTGTGCCTATAATATTTGAAGAGTTTCCTCAATTACTCCAGGATCCCATCGTCAGATCCTGATTTCATAACAATGGGACCAACTAGAAAGTTATACCCATTCAAACAAAAAAAAAAAAATTCCAAATCGGTCCAACCGTCTTCGAGTCATGAGGTAAAATACATTAAAAAAAAAGTTCAAGACGAAGTGAGAACCTCCTCCAATTTTTTTTTGAAGTCGGTTAATAAAAGAAAACACCACACAACGTAACATTCATACCTCACCTTATCTAGTTCGATCCGCTCCAAACCGGCATAAACTAGTTATAACTGCAGTAATCTAGATGCGAACTGGTCATTAAAGCGACGGATATGAGGCGTAGGTCTCATCGAGCACTTAAATGAAATGTCGGGAACTGGACGCCGGAATTATGAATATGGCATTTGATGGCTAAAATGGAAGTTATTAGGGTTGGTTATTAATAAATGCATGAGTTGGAGTTATGACCTTTTGAGAGAGAGTTTCTTGAATTCTCTGACTCACAGTTTACGGGTAATGAAACTAAGTTTTGACAAAACGCAGGTCAGGTTGGTTTTTGTTTAATTTTAACACTTAAGTTAGACAGCTAATCTGTAGGATTGATTTCGAGTAAGGTAAAGGCGCCAATGAAGGCCCGCTTAATTTCAAAACCTCGTAAAATCTTGCAGATAAGTAAAGTAAAGAAAAAACATAATGGAAGTTGTAATATATTTATTTGAGAAACAAAATATGTAAAATAGTAGTACAGCTTTTGGCATTTTAACACAAATATAAACACTTTTTTGAAACTTGGTATTGGGCTATCTTGGGAGACTGGTCGCTGAAGATGGCCCGAAAAATATTAATGAAAATATAATCATTATAAACACTTAAACACTTTTAACATAAAACACCAAAGTAAAAACACATCCTTCTCATAACATTATTCATAAAAGGTAAATAACCAACCAAAAATTTAAATGTGGGCTATCTTAAATCTATCAAAATAAAAATTAACTATAAAATAAAATAAAACTACTGAATAAAATAAAATGTAACTTTGAAATCAACTTTGAAAGTAACTTTTCAAAAATTAAAATAAATCAGTTCTTTTTTCTGTTTATTTTTTTAAATGTCATTCGAATGGGTGGGCTATCTAAGGAATACTGAAAATTTACTTTGATATCAATCAAAATATACTTAATTAATTAAAACAAATTAGACGCTACTGTCTTTAATTGAGTGGGTACACTCCCAAAAATTAATCTGAAAAGAATCTCAAAAGTGAATTTACTTAATAGCTTAATCAGAACTTTAATTGCCTAAAAAAGGTACCTAATTCGAGATTTATTGCAATCCAACACAGTTTCCGAAACATGCGCAGACAAACTTAAAAAAAAAACAAACAAACAAACACAAAAATATACTAATACTACATTTCAGTAATCCTAGAAAGGTCTGGGCTATGTTGGGGAATTATATTATGGGCCATGATAGGATATTACACCCGGGTTGGGTATAGTCTCGTAAAAATACAAAAATGGAAATAAAATAATAACACTCACCAGTCATTCGCTGATAAATAGATTAAATGTGAATTTTCACAGTTTACAGCAAAGAGATTTGTTTTAAATTTGTTAATTTTCAAAAGAATTTAGATAATGGAGGTTATAAAACGTGCATCGTCTTGACATTACCGAGCAAACTGTCACCTGTCTTCAAAATGGCGATGCGCCGGTAATGAAACTGACTTGCACTATTGTCTTAGGTACTAGTAGCATAAACCCGCGAAATTTCAAATGTTTCGAATAATCATAAATGTATTTTTTTTAAAGTGGGCTATCCTAGGAGCCGGGCCATCTTCGGCGACACTACCTTAATCAAAATTTCAATGTTGTTTTGGAAGTTTTCTAGCTCACGAACAAAAACACTCACTTTTTATCAAAAAAAATTCCCTACCTTAGATAACGTGTACATTTTTACAAGCACACCGACTTTAAACAACTATTTGTCGGCTATACAAACATTTGTTCAGTTGCGAATCGAATCTGAACACTACTGTGTTACAGGATACTAGGAATTAACATTGGGATTTTTTTAAAGAGTTTATCTATGTGGGTTGAATTCACATTACTGTCTCTCGGTCACAAGTCCAAAACCTTAGCCATTAGGATATTTTATATATATATTTTTTAATTTTATTTAAATAGGTTCACCAACAATAGCTTACACTAGTTTTATGACTAACACAACATGTTTAAAAGCAGACTAAAGTGTAACAATCACTTAAAGGTAAACTCTGCATGCATTAGTTATATTTATATCTATACTATAATTATAAATAACATTAATCTATCGATAATTGAAGTACACTCAACAACATCTAATATTGGCTTAATATTCTAATCAATCCTTTAACACTGATATTAACAATAAGGTTACTTACTCCAAATAAGGACTACTCCATGTCGATACATTTATAAAATTTGGCTTTTAGCGTGATCAAGGAATCAAATTGCAGATAAATTTGGTCACCGCAACTGTTCACAACCCTACATAACCTCACCACAGGAGAGTTGGCACCCAAAACTGTTGTTATTGACGCTTCTAAGAGATGTATTTATGTGTAAACCACTTTATCCCTTCACTATCAGACAGGTGGGCTTCATTACGGGACGTTATCACGACAAAAGCATAACCTCCTTCTTTGATAGTCGGGTAATAAATATCTTATGACCTTTATCAAGCGTCAACCTACTTCTATACTAAATTTTATCCAAATCCACGCAGTACTTACGAAGATTAGAGCGTTCAAAACTTCAAACAAACTCTTCCGCTGTATAATGTTAGATAATGTTCTATATCGCTACTTTTCTTGTGACTGATCACTATCAAATTCACAAAGCGAACACAAAAGGACGAACTTCTGAAAACATATATTTTTTTCCAAGGCCATTGTTCCCGCAATATCGCGGGACGGTTTGACAAATTATACACATTGCGACCACCATACCCGGATAATGCTTACACTATCAACTTTATTGTGGCGGCCATTTTGAACTGTGAGAAGTTTTGTGTTGTTTTTAGGATTCTGATGTTAGTTTATTAAAGACTAGCGACCCGCCCCGGCTTCGCACGGGTGCAATGTTTATATTAAATATAGGCAGCGTTCGCGAGAATCGTTAACGTACGGCAGTTTTTTCGACGCCTTACTCCACAATTTTCACTACCACGAAAAATCCTATCTATTTTCCGGGATAAAATATAGCCTATATGGATTCGGAAGAATCCCTTTAAGTAATGGTAAAAGAAATTTTGAAATCGGTCCAGTAGTTTTTGAGCCTATTCAATACAAACATACAAAAATACAAAGGTTTCCTCTTTATAATATTAGTATAGATATGGAGAATCAAAAAATATTTCTAAGCGTTAGAAATATTTATTATATCATATACTAATGAATATGATATAATATTATAAATACAAGGGTATATACATATCAAGTGCACAGCTTCTTTGGATGATAACAAACGATATGGCAAGGGTTTTGTAATCTTATGTCTACATGTGTGGAACTTATTAGAAATTTCAATACATTGATACCAAAGGCAGAATTTTCAAATTAAGAAGAACGAAGAGAATCACCGTGTTATTGGCAAGTGACGTGGAAAGTTATCGACCCTCGTAGTGCTGTGACACGTTTGTTATGATTGGTATTCAAGAAACCGATGATTTGGTATCAATTCTTTGAGTCACTTATTTTGAGCTGAAACTGTGCATAGAGACTCCATACCAGATGTTGTCTTCAGCCCCTTTGGATAGATATGGGGTTTCCGTTACACGTTGTATAATACTTCTAATGTTTACGTTACAATATCTATCTATCTACAGTGGAGGAGTTCGTGGCTAAATAATAACAGCCGCTTGGGTCTTTTAGGATATGCAACGCTTGCCAAGGCTGGTCTTTTGATGGGTTACAATTCTAACATGTTATTGAGATTCCTCCGTACTTCGCTAAGCAGACTAGAAACAGATCCTAACATAGTTGGGAAGGGATTAATACTATGAAGCGGATTTGTTTGTTTGTTAAAACACGCTAATATTTTATTTTGCAAGACTGAAAAGTATAACTAGGTAATACACTTATTATTGATATAAATGCGTGAGCAGTAGTTGCCTAGTGAATACAGGCATGACTTGATCGTAAGGGCAGATCCAGCTTTGGTGCCAGGGGGGGGGGTCACATAATCGTAGTCAAGTCACAAGAAGTTATAATTTGTATTTCCTGACTCCGCTACCACTTGGCCATCCACTGCCGATATTCGTTTACAACGACAGAAACTGGAGTATGACTTGGTAAAAATGTTTAAAAAGTTTAATTAGTGGTCCACCTAGGTCCTGGACCCAACCCAGGGGGGATCATGACCCGACCCCCCCCATCTGGATCCGCCCTTGCTTGATCGTGAGCTCGTACCCAGACAGGCAAATTACTATGATCAATTTTTTTAATTCAAAACCGTCAATGATTACCATCGCGAAGATACCAATATATCCACCAAACCGAACTTAGCCCACGTGTGTATTTCATACCTATGTGACTAGCAACAGCTGTAAACCACAATTTCTCATGATATAAACGCATGTCTCCACAGCCTAATCCCGATAGCCATGGGTCTTTAAGTGAAGAGTGGAAATGGTACTTCTAGGTAAGTTTGCTTCATCTTCGACCACATCATCACTCCACAATAAAAAATTGGCCAAGTGCGAGTCAGACTCGCCCATGAAGGGTTTCGTAGTAACTACGCCAAATAATTTTGTTTTTCATAGTGTTTGTATGAATTACAAAATTATATTTCTGGTTTTAGAAAATATGCTGCATATCAAAAACTCCTGAGCCGATCTCGTTCAAACCAATTTCCTTTGAAAGCTTACATTAAGATCTAATCATATATTTTTAGTAGATTTTTCACTCTATTATTATAGAAGTTAGAAAGGGGGACTCATTTTACCACTTTGGAAGCGTATATCTTTTAAACGATTAACTTTATGAAGAAGTGGTTTTCGAAACCTCAATATCATTTTTAAAGGCCTATCTTTAGATATCACACACGTATAAGTGTTATGAAAAAAAAAATCGTTTTCAGTTCCATGTATGGGGAGCCCCCTTTAATTTAAATATTTTTTAATTTTTTTCTTAAAATCAAAAGGCGATTCACAGAATACATCTACATACCATGTTTCACTTGTATAGTCTTAATAGTTTCGGAATAAAATGGCTGTGACATACAGACGGACGGACAGACAGACAGACATGACGAAACTATAAGGGTTCCGTTTTTTGCCATTCGGCTACGGAACCCTAAAAAGTACGAATAGAAAATTCGAATTCTAAACAATGGCATACCAGAATTTCATTTAGTGATTGAGTACAGCACAATTAATAAAAACTTTTTTGCAAAAAAATAAAACCGACTTCCATATCAAAACACTATAAAGCCAAAAATAATTTTAATTTCGGTAGTCGGTGTTATTGGTTTTGTATTTTCTTTTTTTTTCACACCGCCTTCCGAAATTAAAATTATTTTTGGCTTTATAGTGTTTTGATATGGAAGTCGGTTTTATTTTTTTGCAAAAAAGTTTTTATTTTCGCGCTTTTTAGTGGGTCAATTTGTAATTAATCTAGTTATAAAAGCCAAAATGTCAACTACAAAAAACTAAAAACGCGCGAACAAAAAACACAATATAGAGTAACCGAAAAGATCATCAATGTAAATATTTTTTTAGACTTTTGTTGATTTTTCAGAAACGGCTTGTTCGATGTCGATAAAATTTTCATGGGACCATTTGGGAAGTATACCCTTTCCAACAAAAAAAGAATTTTTCAAATCGGTTGGCGAGCGACGGAGCTATGCCCGAACAAACATAAAAAAAAAAAAAAAAAAAAAAAAAAAAAACAAACAAACATCCGAATTGAGAACCTCCTCCTTTTTCAGAAGTCGGTTAAAAAACTGCCGTGTTCGAAGCAGTTACATAGTTTATGATTCCGGCTTCAAACGAGAGACAACGTGAACATACTGGACAATAATAAAATCTAACGTGTGTATTGTTCAAAAAGAACGAACTACGAGTTGGCTGGAATGGTATAAAAGGCGTGGGTACACACTGTCCATATTGTTAGACACCAATTTATTTAGGTAGTGTTTTCTGTCTCTTCTATTTTTTTTATGTAACCTTTATCTGACTACCGGTTTCTCAAAATTTTATCTAAATCGTTTCGGCTCTTTCAAATCGTCACAGAAAGATAGGCTTTCGCATATAAATGGTATGAATTCATAACAAAAAGTTTTTTTTTTAAATTGTTATTAGGTTTGCGTTTGGTAAGCGATGATATGGACGAAGATGAAGCACGCTTACTTAGAAGTAACTATTCAGTCTTGACTTCAAAACGCCCTGGTTACTGCTATCAGGAAAGACATACAATGAAAGGCCCATCAAATCAATATATACGTACATTTATAATAAAACAGTAAAAAAGTACGTATGTACATTAAATATATCTACAAAAAAATGTTGAGGGTGTTTAAAAACAGTAACAGAGCAATCCCGTTTTAAGTTCTAGTGATACTGTTTGTGACCATGTTAGCTTAAAAACTTATATAGCTATTAAGTCTGGGCAACATATAGGCTATAATTGATTTCAGAAACTGGAATTCGATGCAGAACTTTACACGCAAGCAAAGCCGCAGGCAACAGCTAGTTATCAATATGTGCGCAATTCCTGCACATCAATATCGTGACAACCGATTTCCATTCAACTTTTCGGTAACCTGTTCCACTTTCAAACCTTATCTTCCCATCGCCTTATCAATCTGAGATACAGAATTAGGTAAACACAGACGCTTGGGCGACCCTCAACCAGCAATGCATAAATTCTTCCTAGGTATGTCGGTACGTCCCATCGTTTGAGGTTGTATTCACGCCTCGCTCCAGTTGTGGGATAAGTACGATTTATTGCGGCCCCTTCGTAATTAAGTACCTCCTTAATCGCGTCCGTTATTTGGCACAAGCTGCCCACTCCGTTAGGCTTGTATAGATGACCGCGATGGGCTTTCTCTGAGGTAAATCACCCCTGCTTTTCAAAAGCCTGATAATACTTCAGTTGTGTAGACCATTTTTTTGTGTGTCAGGTTTTTTAAGCTACTAATTAATAATCTCAGGAGCTCTAAATAGTAATTATTCATCATCAACTCGCAACTGGATGCTAGTGTTTTTCTATCTGAACTCCGCAATTCAGCAATTTGGTTAGACCGTAAGCCCACACAAGCACTGTTGGGACAAAGTTAATCAGATGATAATATTAACAAACTCAGTCCAATTGCGTGAGATCACTCAATTAGTTTCAATTCTCGTCAACCCCAGAATCAAACAACTGATGGCACAATTGGCTGGCATGTTAGTTCTAGTACTGATGAACATTACGTTGGACCGCAAATCGGCAAACGACCGATAACATGATTGACGGTGAAGCGACGATCCTCGCAGAGTGCAATTATTACGTAATTTTCTCCGTTTGACTTTTGACTTTGTTTGCGTCGGACCGTTTACCAGCTTAAATTTCGATCATGCGAGAATTTCTGTATAAAAATGGCCTTTGTTTTATTCCACCACTTAAATTTTTAGGGTTCCGTAGGCGAATGGCAAAAAACGGAACCCTTATAGTTTCGATATGTCTGTCCGTCTGTCTGTCTGTCCGTCCGTCCGTATGTCACAGCCATTTTATTCCGAAACTATTAAGACTAGTAGGTAGATGCATTCTGTGAACCGCTTTCCGATTTTAAGAAAAAAATTAAAAAATATTTAAAATAAAGGGGGTCCCCATACATGGATCTAGAACTGAAAATATTTTTTTTCATAAAACCTATGCGTGTGTGGTATCTATAGACAGGTCTTTAATTGATGAAAAATGATATTAGAGTTTCTAAAACCACCTTTTCATAAAGTCAATCGTTTAAAAGATATAAGCTTCCAAAGTGGTAAAATGTGTCCCCCCCTCTAACTTCTATAATATAATGGAGTGAAAAATCTAAAAAAAATATGTGTCTGTAGATCTTAATGTAAACTTTCAACCAAAATTAGTTTGAATGAAATCGGGTCAGCAGTTTTTGAGATACAGCATATTTTCTAAAACCGCAAATATAACTTTGTAATTGATACAAACACTATGAAAAACAAAGTTATTTAGCGTAGTTGTAAAAATGTAAATAAGCTAGTTTAAAGAAATTTTTAAGGTTTTTTTATTCGTCATATAAATATACATATTATATAATATTATTTAGTTACTACGGAACCCTTCATGGGCGAGTCTGGCTCGCACTTGGCCAATTTTTTATCTACGTACCAATTTCATTCAGATCCGTATAGTAGCTTTTGAAAAGTGAGTAGTAGTGTAGTAGTAGTAGCAGTAGCTCGAGAAAGAGAAACATCCATCCTCTCGGTGGTAAGCAATGATGCGGTCGAAGGTGAAGCACGTTTAGCTAGAAGTAACCATTTCATTCGTTACTTAAAGGCCCCCAGGTTATAGCTATCAGGAAACGCAGACTCCACACCTTCAAACACAAACTCTAGACACAAGTTGGAGGGATTAACAAGATTGCTTAATAATATGAATTCTATCCACATTGCTAATAACCTTTCTAAAAGAAAACACAATCTTTATTCTTGTTTGTAAGATCTACTCTTGTTATCTTCTTCTCTCGTGACCTCGTCTTATTTACTTTGGGGTCGGCTCTCCTTATCATGTTTCTCCATGAGCCCGCTCTTGACCTCGGTCTCGCCTGATGGTAAGCGATAGATGAGGTCTACGATGGGACGAGCGAGCCCAGAAGATGTCTGTTCACTCTTGCTTTATTGACTGACGAGTCATTATGTGGTAGGGACTACAGAAGCCGGCAGAGAGTTCCCCACAATGGTTGTGCATTGGGTAGACTGGTAGTGAAGGGGAGATGAAGGATTAGGTCATGGAGCTGAGGAGCTCCATGACCTAATCCTTCCATTGGTAAGATTGGGAAGGCCCAATCTTACCGAAGTACAATAAACAAACTTACTAGCTTGGTCATACACATACATACCACCACCCACACATACTACCACTTACATACACTTCACGCATACATACTTCAAAAACTCCACAGATACTGCACGCACTCTCATAATCACTTCCACTCGTACTAACTCTTCATTTTTGTATATTTTTTTTCTTTTTTTTGTAATTAGTGTTAAATTCTAATCTTAGCTGATCAGTATGCCATGCTATTTTAAACACTTTGTTGGCAATTTTATTAAAACTCATGGGAAATGGCATTGATAACTGAAACACAGGCATTGCCTAGTTCGGTTACAAAAGCTACATCCATTTTACAATGTTTTACACTGCCAAACTATAATTCTGCAAACTAGTACTAAGTTTTTTTAGATATAAATTACTATTACTATAAAATTACAATCTGTAGAAGATCGACAGGCAAGCTACGTTTCGCCGGTGAGCCAGGCTGTGAAGCTTGCCTGCCAGCACCTGGTCGCCTACGAGCCTATGAGTATTATATATCTACTCGTAGTTATAAATATAGAATACCGAATGTTCACTGAAGTGGAATTCAATAAATATTGTACAGATTTATTCATCTGAGTGGCCAATCTCCAGTGTTTTGGAAGTCTAGACAAACCTTTATTAAAAATATAATAAATTAAATTTCTTTTCGTAACTCATATCGCTTTGAACATCGATGACCGACTGACCGCAGTGTATAGTTTAATTGATAAATAGATCGAATACTCTTTATTTATTTACAATACTGCAAAATATGGTTACAATGGCGGTCTTATCGCTGATAGCGAGCTTCCAGACAACCTTTGGATAGACTTTAAGAACATAAAACAAAGAGGGGAGAGGAAAGTCAGTGTACCTACTTCAAGTATATAACATACATAAAAAGTAACTAAAGTAGTTAATATAAGTATATATAAATATATGTGTTTTGTATATATGTATAAATATGTCATAAAGAGAGAAATACAAGGTATAATCATAGGAGTGTATAAAAATGATGGACAACAGAGCTTTTAAAAGCAGCAAGTGACTGTGCTTGTCTAACTGACACCGGCAATGCATTCCACAGACGAGTAGCCTGCACCGTAAACGATGAATCATAAAATTTGTGGAAAGTGCAGGCATTGAAAGTGTCAAATTTACCGATGATCTCAAATCTCTAGTATGTGTGTCATGAAGGAACTTAAAACGTTCCTTGAGGTAAAATGGAATTCTTGGATTGAACAGAATATTGTAAAGTAATGATAAAATATGCGCATTCCAACGAAGACGGATAGGCAGCCACTTGAGCTTAATACGAAACTCAGAAACGTGATCATATTTGTGCAAACCAAATATGAATCTGATACAAAAATTTTGGAGTCGCTCAAGCTTATCTAGGTGCACTTCAGTGAGGTCTGGAAAACTTGCATTAGTATAGTCAAGAATAAGAATAGTCATAATCATTATAATCGGCCTAAGGTAAACTTCCCACTGCTGTTTCCACTAGCCTCCTTTCTATGAAATTGAGAACAGTAGGTAGTGATGATATAACATTCGAACTCTTGACCTACATTTCGCAAGTCGGGCTTGTAACCACAACCTGCTTTACCTATCTTTTAGGTAACAGGAATATATTTTATCGATCGTATATTTTATTTTGATCATTCAACATAACCCTTAAAAATGATAATTATGTACTTATATTTCTAATTGGTTGTTAAATAAAACTTTTAAATTATTATTTTTTCGTAAATTTCAAAGCGTCAACAGTCTAATAGCTAAGGTATCGGCCTTGTGATCGAGAGGTCATGGGTTTGAGCACAGATTACTAAATAGTTACTACGTTTTGAGCCCCACCTACACTATTGCCGTGAATCCAAGTGATACAAGCTTGATACAAGCAAACTTAGCTAACATTTGTTAACTATTTTTACTGGTACTGCTGATTAGGGGTTTATAAACAAGACAAAAGTGAGTGTGGTCATTCGGGCATCATTGTGGGCACTCGGTGTTGCCAACACATTTTTTTTTTTTTTTACTGAAAATAGGTTCGCGTTTGACCACCATCTCACCTGATGGAAAGTGATGATGTGGTCGAAGATGGAGCACGCTTACCTAAAAGTAACCTATTCACTCTTGACTTAAAGACTCCTAGATTTAGCTTTTGGGGTTATCAAGTTTGTTAGTTGTGTGAATTCCGTCCACATTGCTTGTTCTCTTAATTAAAATAAATAAAATAAAAAGTTTATTCAAACTGAATTAGTCAAAACATATAAGAACCATGCAGGTTAATGTCTGTGGTGATCTGATTAGTTAACAATAAGAATACATTAACGACAATCCTCCGATACCGTTAAAAATGCAGAATTACTAATCTACCCAGCTATACTGGTAGAGCTACCTACTCGGTTTAACCTCCATAGTTTATAGAAAGTAGCAAGGTACAGTGAGCGACTTAACTGTCTAACTGGCACTTTAGGTTTTTTAATCTTTAATTTTGTACAATTTTGGTAAGGTTTCGTAGTAGATAAACAATTTTTAAATTACTGATGTACATAAATGTAGAACTATAATTTCAGTATTAGATTTACCTCGGCTGAAAAAAATTGGTAATTTTTATGATTAATAATACAAAGTGCAGTGATTTTTTTTCCGGGTAGGAAAATCATGGAATGACTTCTCCCGCTCTGGGTGGAGTGGAAGGGAGTGTCAGATTTCTACTGACTAAAAACCCACCCTGTTCCTTCAGGGCGGCCAGGTGAAAAAAAGGTGTGACCGTACGCCAACTACAAAAAAATCGTATGCCAAGGATATTTTGAAATGAAAAGATCGTACAACCTAGAAGTACTTACAATGTTTTTAACCGACTTCTAAAAAAGGAGGAGGTTCTCAATTCGGATGTTTGTATTTTTTTTTTATGTTTGTCCGCGCATAACTCCTTCGCTTGCCAACCGATTTAAAAGATTCTTATCTTGTTAGAAAGGGTATACTTCCCAAATGGTCCCATGAAAATTTTATCGAAATCGGGAAAGCCGTTTCTGAAAAAATCAACAAAAGTCTAAAAAAAATTTTACGTTGATGATCTTTTCTTTTACTCTGCATTGCGTTTTTTGTTCGCGCATAACTCCGTCATTTACGAACCGATTTAGAAAATTCAGTGACCCACTAAAAAGCACGAAAATAAAAACTTTTTTGCAAAAAATAAAACCAACTTCCATATCAAAACACTACAAAGCCAAAAATAATTTTAATTTCGGAAGGCGGTGTGAAAAAAAAAGAAAATACAAAACGAATAACACCGACTACCGAAATTAAAATTATTTTTGGCTTTGTAGTGTTTTGATATGGAAGTCGGTTTTATTTTTTGCAAAAAAGTTTTTTTATTAAAAATAACTGAATCAGACCAAAAACACGAGACATATTGTTATGACTCTTGGTTTTGGTCTGTCCATGACTTTGATGTCCTTATAGATTCGTCATGTCTGTCTGTCTGTCCGTATGTCACATCCATTTTAATCCCCGACTTTTAGGAATACGCAATAACTAAAATTCATTTAGTTTTAGAAAAGAAATGCAACAAAACTATTTATTACATTTGTACAAATTTTCTGTGGTCACATTGTTTAACATTTCTGTTGTTGGCTTAAACTTCGTGCAAGACAGTAACTAATTATTGATTGATTCAAATAGGATATTCATACTACGTACATATCGAGAATGACGAGGAAAACAGTTTGTAGCATACGTAGCATACGTAGCATACCCTTCACTTTGATAACCAACCGCTCATACAATGCACAATGAAATATTATTATACCGACATAGCCAGAGCGCAAGAAAAGGATACCAACATGAAAGCAACAAAAAAATCCGTATTCATTCATCAAGACCTTTTGAAGTGCACCCACGATTTTATCAGAACCGACGCAGTCAAGAAACCACTTCAAACACCATACGAAGGGCCCTACTGAGTGATAAGCTGCACAGAAATATCATTATAAATACTTACTTACTATATGCTACGTATGCCACAAGTTTTTTGACAAGTCGCAATTATTACCGAAAGAAAAAAATAATAAGTTTCGTAAAAATGCAAACAAATACAGCCTTTAAATGACTAAGCAAAGAGTCTTCATTCAAGTACAAGATCTAGGTACGCGTTAGTTTGTTGGGGAATTGCCCGAAACTCAAACTTGCCAGTTGAGCACGTTCGTGTCATTATGAAATGTTGCCAGGTATATAAAAATCGTACATTTTCTGTACGATCCTGGTCTACCGATCGTACATGAGTAAAAATCCCAAAAAATCGTAGGAGTACGATTAAAATCGTACATCTGGCAGCCCTGTGTCCCTTCAGCTGCTCTTAAGTACCGGGGCCGCGGTATCTCGTTAGAACATTCCCGCAACCCCGGCAAGCAATAGCCCTATGGGACTCCGTCACTAATATGCAGCTACCTGCACAGCTCTTGTATTGTTTTGTTCAGATCCGTGTGCAGGTGGCCGTGCACGATGAACATGACAAAAGGTGGGCCATGGTAACGGGCTCGACTAGAGAGTCAGTTCTTGGGTTCGAACTCAGTCAGGCTTTGTGTAATTTATATCGTCATTACTCTCAAGTCGGTGAAGCAAAACATCTTGAGAAAACCGGTATGTCCTAGTCCTAGGAACAATAATTCGAAGACTTGCGACAACCACTAACCCGCGTGTTCGTGGGATCGTTATCTAGGCGGTTTATGATTATGAAAAAAACTAAACATGATTTAATCAATTAAACTATACACTGCGGTCAGTCCGTCATCGATGTTCACGCTGATATAAGTTACCAAAATAAATTTTATTTATTATATTTAATTAAAGGTTTGTCTAGAGTTCCAAAACAACGGTTATTGGTCACTCAGATGAATATCTGTACAATATTTATTGAATACTACTTCAGTAAACATTCGGTATATTTAAAACTACGAGTAGATACATAAGTACTCATAGGCTCGAAGGCGACGAGGTGCTGGCAGGCATCCTTCAATCCTTGCGTGTCTGTCAGTCTTCCACAGAATGTACTTCGGTGAGTGTGAACAGGAGCCCCACGATATATGTGTTATCCTCTAATCCACACTGTACCCCCGTGGTGGATTACCGCCCATTCCCTCTCATGGAGAAGAGGCGTGTCCCTGCAGTGGAAACGTTATACGCTGAATTATAATACAAATATTTTTTTTTATTTTTTTTTAAATTAAATTTTTCTGCTTTTTTAAAATAGGCTTATAATTATATTTTACCCGCCAAACTTCGCAGTTCGCAGTGATCATTTAGCCAGCCTTTTGAGCACACTATTAGTTGATTCGACGCCGTATATTAGTTTGTTTTTAGATTTAGTTTGTTAAGTGGTTTATAAGGTGTATCCAGCTTTGAGTGAGCAAGGAAAAGTTTATATATTTAGTAGATAAGTCATAGGCTCAACGCTTCTCTAGGGCAATACCGAAAATAGTTTAATATTTTGCTTAAAAAAAAAGACGTTTATATATTTATTTATTTAGGTTTCCCAACAAAGAATACACTTACATGCTAAAATATCTTATAAAACTATATCACCTTGTGTTTCTCCAATTATAGGGGAACACATCATGCGTGAGTATATAAATTACAAGAAAAAAAAATTAAATATATGAAAAATCATTCAATACACGAAAAAAAGTCCCTTATCATACTTTCTTACAAAAAAAAAAATTAAAATTATATAATACTATTATTAACAGGATAAACAGTGTGCTACTTTATAGCGAACAGCAAAGAAAAAAATAACAATAAACAATAAAATTAAGATAATTTAAGACTATAATGTGGTTAGCATTAGTGAGTATACCTATTACATAATATAGTATATCTAATATATCAACACATATCTTTCAATTGCAAAAGGATAGAGGATTTATTTTACGTTGATTCACTAAATGCTTTTACTATATCAAGGGTTTATTTAGAAACATTTATGTATTTTCACATGCATAAATACCCAGACACAGAATAATTATTCAGACTTTCACTGACTAAAATCGACCCTGTTTCTTCAGTTGCTTTTGCGGCCTGGGGTCGCGGTATCTCGTTTGAACATTCCCACAACTCAATGGCCCTGTTGTGACCCCTCAATGGTGCTGACTGCTCTTTGAGGTGCTCGTGGAATATGACACACCACTAACTCTTGCCTGGTTCTTATCATTTATTCATTTTGGTGTACAATAAAGTATGTATTTTGTGTCTATCTATAATTAACATAGAAAACATACACAAAACTACACTTCAGTCGCTGACAGTACCCACTCGGCTAAACCTCATAGTTTATAGTTAGTAGACAGTGGTACCTTAGTGAGAACAAGTGCATTCACTACGTTCTACCTCGACTAATTGAAATCGCCGTGAAAAACGCCTCCCCAGCACGACATGCACCTACTACTGTCTTGCAAAGTTCTCGATCGAAAGTCACGCAGCGATTTTATTTCACAACTATCATTAAATTTATTTATTTAAACTTTATGTACACTAGTGTTACATGGGCGGGCTTAATGCAGCAAGGCATTCTCTTTCACACCCACCAGTCAACCTTTTAAAGTAATATTGTTGAATAAAAATCACTTCAGACTTATAAAATAAGATACTGCCTTTACTGTTTAATGCTCTGGTAAGCACATTCGCAGTCGGTAGCAGTCGAGTAAAAATAGAAACTGCATCGCCAATTTGAAATCGCAACCGAGGCGGAAAATCGCTGGCGTGATCATTTGAACTCGTTTCAGATTGACTGATTGGAGATGGTGAAACATAGAGAGAACTGGAAGTATATATAGGGGAGGCTTTTGACCAGCAGAGGGATAAAATAGGGTACAAAAAAAAACGCAATTTGCTTTGAAAATTCATCCCAAAAATCATGTTTGTTGGATACCTGATTCCTCCATCTCCCTTTCACTACCGGTCTACCAGACGCACGGCTGGGTACCACCCACACTTGGTTGATATACCGTCTTGTCGTACCAAGCGCTTCTCCTCCACATTTATTGTGCGCACAGCCAAGCTGTGGAATTCTCTGCCGGCTTCTGTGTTCCCTGCCACTTATGACCTTTCAGCCTTTAAAGCACGAGTAAATAGGCATCTTCTGGGCTCGCTCGTCCCATCTTAGACCTCATCTATCGCTTACCATCAGGCGAGATCGAGGTCAAGAGTGGGCCCATCAGTAATAAAAAAAAAATCCTTACAAAACTGCTACCGTATTATTGAAGTGCTTGAAAAATCTTAACCGGTACATACAAATTGCGTAAAAAAACGCGTTGATCTTCGAAGGTACCGGGTGGATTAAGATGACATTTGGTATGGAAGTAGGTTGAAGCTTGAGGATGATTATACGCGTTTTATCCGACTCCGAAAGAAGGAGAGTTATGTTTTTATCGTGTTAAAGTCCACGGGAGTGAAGCTCTGCGTGACTACTAGTATCTCATATTGGTTGCGCTGATATACGATTCTATTCGTTTGAATTATATTGGCAACACGCCTAATAGCTGATTGGTTGACACATTTCTCCTTCCGCTTTGCCATCTCCTTCGCATAAAACCTTTGGCTACTCGCGAGTGAGAGATGGACAACACCGCTTGGGATCTCCGATAGGAGTCGAAGAAGTTTTTAATGGCTGACAACTCGCTGTTAAGTTTGGTTTTATTTTTGTGTAAAAAGTGGTTCCAACGTGCCAGGAGACAAGCCGGGACGTTTAAGGTTAGTGCATCCACATCCCTTACGACGCCTTGGCTCTTATATCTTTGTTCCAATCCAAGCGTCGAATTCTTACCAACTTTGTGCAAACCAAATTTCTAACATTGCAATCTTTAGCTTTACCGCTCACCCACATATAAAGGCCCAAAAAGTAGCCATATTTAACACTAGCTGTCTCGGAAAACGTTGTTTTGTCATAGAAATTATTTGTAATAAAAAAAAGGAAAGAAAATAACCAACGACCTATTTTCAAACATAATTACCATATATTTTATTTAAAAAAAAATCTGAATACAGACTCGGCAACATTTACTTAGTTAAGCATTACATCTGTGTATATCTACTTACGTATTTTATTTATTGTGGCAATAAAATTCAGTTACTTACAGACTTACTACCAGTAATTAAGCCCTAAATAAAGCCGCTACCAATAGAAAGTACTTCCCACAGAACGCACATACCAATTGAAATTATTCCTGCTTACTTAGGTCAATAGAACTGGTTTATTCAACATTAAAACAACGGTAAGAGCTCTCACCGTGAACTCGCATAAAAAGGTATACCTTTTTTTCTAGTTTTTGCTCTGTGTTGAAAGAGTCGTAAATGTGCAGTTAAAATGTGCACTGCCGACTTGTCCCCTAGTAATTAATATCTATTACAATGGATAATTAATTACGAGAAGGAAACGTAGAGAATCGCCGGTAGAATTGATTATTCTGACCTATTTGACTTTAGGAATTGCAGGCGATGTTAGTGGAAATGTTGTTTCTTGTTCGTTTGAGGTGCTCGTGGCTGAATAATACAATAACAGCGGCATGGATCGATCTTCAAAGTTAAGCAACAGGTTCTTAGAAAAAGCTTGCTAAGGTCAGTTTGTAGATGGGGGACTATTTTTAACCGACGAAAAAAAACGGAGGAGGTTATCAAGTCGACGCGTAAATATTTTTTTTTTATTTATGATCACCGATTACTCAAAGACGGCTGAACCGATTTGGAAAATTCTTTTTTTGTTTAAATGGGTATACTTCGAAGTTGTTCCCATTGTTACCAAGTCAGGATCTGATGATGGGATCCTGGAGAAATCGAGGGAACTCTTCAAATATTATAGGCACACCTAGAGTGATTTGAGTATTTTTTATTGTAACTTGTGTAGTTGCATTCGAAAAGCACCATTGAAGTGAAGTGGACCTGATGATTAAGACCACAGATGACCACTAGAACTACTCAATATAGTGGGAATAATAAGTATTTCATGTGTTCCGCTTCGATTAATTGAATGTGGTTATTAAGCACAATATGCTCCTCACAATGCATATGGTGAAGTGAAGCTGATAGTGAAATACCAGGAGAACTCCTCAACAATTAACGGCCCAGCATTGGGAAAAACAATATTTTGTAAAAGGTTATAAGTAGTTGACATTTAGGCTTTTGTAACTAGGTAAATTAAATATTGACCAACTATGTAAAAAGAGTGAAATAAAAACTTTTTACCAAAAAATTAAACCAACTTCCAAAAAACACTGCAAAGTGAAAAATAACTTTAATTTCGGAAGTCGGTGTCAAAAACGAAAATACAAATTAAAGACACCGACTACAAAAATTAAAGTTATTTTTCACTTTGCAGTGTTTTTTGGAAGTCGGTTTAATGTTTTGGTAAAAAGTTTTTTTCATCTTATCAAGATTTCTCCGTGCCTCAAGACGCACGTTAAACTCTTCATAAAAAATACATTCAAGTGACATAAGCCAGGCTAAGGTGTTTGCCTTGTGAACGCGAAGTCATCGCTATTGCCGTGCACCCACTTCAGACACAAGCATATTATTATTTAGCTTAGTTGGAGGGGTTAACAATATTGCTAGTAATGTCAATTCTACACACATTGTTGGATCTTCATTGTTAAAAAAAATATAAGTATATTTTGTATTACATCAGTACCTATTTAAAAATTTACTTACAGCTACTAAACCTAACTACGTTAAAAGAATTTTTTTTTATTCACAATAGGTTCGCGTTTGACCACCATCTCACCTGATGGTAAGTGATGATGTGGTCGAAGATGGAGCACTTGGACTCCATGACCTGAATCGGCTCAAAAATGTAATGAAATTGTATTTTTCACAACCGCTTTTAATCCAGGGGTACGGGAATTTTCTGACAAGATACTGTGGCCCCTGAACGTAAATGCAGCTGAAGGAACAGGGTGGGTTTTTAGTCAGTAGAAGTCTGACACTCCCTTCCACTTTACCCAGAGCGGGAGAAGTCATTCGATGATTTTCCCACCCGGAAAAAAAAAATCACTGCACTTTGTGACTGACACTTTTCTTTCTATATTTATTGCAGAAATCATTTAGTGGCATTGAATAATTTCAAATGCTTACTTGTCTAGCGGTACCTTAATTTCTACCTACCCAATTATCTGTCGTGTTCATTAACATCACATAGAATAACCAATACAAAACCAAACGCTTATCATTAGAAGAGCATTTACATGAAAACTTTACCATATTGCCGTAATTGTAACCAAAATTGGCTTATTTTAGCATTGGCTGCGCTATCAGATTCTCTTCGTATTTTGCCTACAATTTCGAGTATTTGTTACTAATAAGCAGTATCAATTTATGCATTGCAATTTCATTTTAGCATCATTGGCGATTAATGTGAAAATTATCTCAAAATTTTGAATATTCGAATAAATTCGAATTTTAAGCGGTCGTTTTTTTTGGTGGGAAAATCATTGAATGACTTCTCGCGCTGTGGGTGGAGCGGAAAGGAGTGTCAGACTTCTACTGACTAAAAACCCACCTTGTTCCTTCAGCTGCAGCTGTATCGGCAGGTAATAGCCCTATGGGGTCACTGCCAATATTATAAAGGAAGTCCTAAATACATCTAAACTCTGCAAAATTAAACAGCGACGCTTTGGCACCATCTTACTTAGCAAAGCGATTAACTAAGAAGCAATAATGTCTCCCTGGCACCTTGCCCGTAATCTTTTAACATAGCACTTAAAACTTGCCATTCTTAACACTAACTTTAAAATGTATGTAATGCATTAGGTACAATCATGAGGAGATGGTGACTAAATAATAATAGCCACTTACGTCAATTTCAAGGTAATGCACCGGTTGCCGAGGTGGTTTTGTGGATGGGGTACCATTATATACAGGATAAAGTTGAATAGACGTGACAATTTTAAATGTATAACTCAACGTGCTACAAATAAAATATAGAGTAAGTACTAGCTTCTGCGTTTTCCCACGAAAAGTCCGGATCCCGTGGGAAACCCGGGAAAAAAGGAGGCTATGTAATATTCTAGGATTTAAACTATTTACATGCCAAATTTCATTCAGATCCTTTTAGTAGTTTTTGCGTGAAAGAGTAACAAACATAGATCAACCCATCCAGAAAATTAATTAAAATTAAAAAAGTTGCTAAAACCATGAAAACAATAAAAGTATCAACAAAATAATTCCTCGTATTACCGCTATCGTTAGTTTCGCATAGTAGTACTAACCTACGTATACACCTATGAATCAACCGTTCCAATGAATAAATCTACGTGAAGACAATAACTTAGTTTGCACTATCTAAGCCAATAGTTACACGTTTCTTTTTCTCAGTTTTTATTTCCGAAATAACAATTTAAAATGATTAGTTAACCGTTACTGAATCTCCCATTTCAATTTGTCGCATGTTTTCAATTTCATCCTGTATATCGAGATTCGTCCATGCATGGGAAAGGTGCGAAAACAATCTGAGTTAATGTTCTTTTTTTTTCCCAAGCCTATTCTGTCCCACTACTTACTGGGCAAAACCCTCCCCCAATTCAAGTTTATGGTTAATCCGTGGCTGTATAATATGTTGTTAAGCCGAGTTTACGATTAATCAGTGAAAATAATAATAAAACTATGTCTAAGCTGTGTCAGATTAAAAATTGTAATAATGGCAAAATCGGTTTCGATACCAAAGTTTGACAGGTTTTCGTACTGAAATAGAGCTACTTGTACAAATTTTTATCACATAGCACCAGACAAGCTTGGTTCTCAACTTCCAATGAAAGCTTCGAACTAAAAATTACAAAAATATTAAAACTCAAAATCGACCAAAACCCCATTGCCGTAAGAACCATTTCCCATTCATTTCATAATTCTATTTCATTGACTTAAACATCAGAGCATCTCTAAAAAACCATTTAGCACACGGAAAAATCTATCCAGCTACTGTAATACTGGCGAACAGGCAAGTGCTATCGATAATTGACAACTTCCTTACTACAGTGACATCACTATACGAACAAAAAGTACTCCGGTATCAATTAAAACGGACTCCGGAGCGATTAGTGGTGGGACACGATATTTTTCATCGATATTTTTGTTTTACTTTTTGCTGTACCTAGGTACACTAATTAATGTTATGGATTTTGTGTTTGTAGTTTTATGAAATATAGACTGCTTGTTGGGTTACGTCCGGTTTTGGGAGCGGTTTTTGTTCAGGAAACAAGATTAGATAGTAATGTGCAAATAGTCATATTTGTTGTAGAGTCAAATGAAAGTGTTTTCGCCTGTTGGTTGTGAATGTGATGAGTGGTTTGATGGCTTTATTTTAGATTTAGTTTGTAATGCGTTTTTTTTTTCAGTAAAATGAATATCAAAGAACTCAAATAAAAAATAAGCCATATTTATAAGACAAATAAAAATAAAATATAAATGAAAAAACTTATCAAATTCTAGACATATGTGTAAAAATAAAAGGTTACTTACATCGTGATTAGTTTTACTATGAGATATCGTGTATCACCGTAACTGGAATGTGAAGGCATGGCATGACCTTCTACTTCTTTCTCTTTCATCCTCTCCATTTTTTTTCTTCCTTTTTTTTTATTCGACATGGCATTCTACTTCTTTCTGACTGAATTGGACGTTGACCTCAAACCCCAACTTATGTGCTTGGGGAAACACTTGGCCGATTGTTTTTTTTTTGTTTAATTTTTTTGTTACGTATGAGCCCGCTCTTAACCTCAAACACACCTAATGGTAAGTATAAGATGAGGTCTACGACCGAATGAGCGATAGATGTTGGATAGATAGATAGATATACTTTTTCAATGGACTTATCGCTAAAAGTGATCTTTGACAGACAACCTTTGTCGTTTTTAAAATTTAATGTTTGTCGTTAAAAACGTATTTATTTATGCGAATTGTTTTTTATAAATACAGTTATACACGTAATTTTCTTTCGTGTTACCCAGTTACTGGGTTGTGGAGGTCAGATAGTCAGTCGTTCCATGAGCTGAATGCGGTTAGACTGGTAGCCGACCCCAATATAGTTTGGAAATAGCTAAATGTTCTTTAGCCTTATGTTCATGCAGATAGAGTTGAAAATATTTTAGTTTTCGTTAATTCTGATGCTATGGTCAGTGGGTTCAAACCCAGGTACATTACTTTGTGTAATTTCAATCATCACTACTGTTCTCAAAATGGTGAAATAAAACATCGTGAGGAAACCGGTATGTTCTTCTTTTTCTGGGTGGGAAAATCATCGAATAACTTCTTCCGCTCTGGTTTAAGCGAAAGTGAGTGTCAGACTTCTACTGACTAAAAACCCACCCTGTTCCTTCAGCTGCACTAAAGTTCCGGGGCCGCGGTATCTCGATAGAACTTTCCCGCAAAAAAAAAACCGGTACGTCCTAGGATATAAAAGCCGAAGACATGTGGTGGATTTTGTTTTATTCTTATTATTATGATTACGAAACGCAATACCTCAGACACCCCAATTAGAATATTAAATTATAAGTCTAAAACAACATCCGTAACTAAATAAATTGAAACTAAACCTTGGCGTTTTTTATAAAATAGTTATCCTTACTAACCGTATGCGCGTCATACAATATCCTTACACAGACGCATACACTAGCGGCCGACGCGACACGCACACAATTTTCTTAAATTAAGGATTGTATTAATTTGTCATAATACTGTGTTTTTTTTTACACAACATTTTAAGTTGAATGAAAGATTTTTCCATCAAAATTTTACACCAATTTTTTATGACGGAAATCGATTCAGAAGCCGACTCTGAATCAAATACTTTCAGAAATTGCGTTTATTCTGTTACACGTTGTAGACTTTATTGTATACCTTACAACATTTATATGTATACAAAAGGTAAAACTAGTGTACAGTGGGCGGTAGATTTCTTACAGACAACCTTTGGAGGGTAAAGGACACAGTTTTATTTTGATTATATTACTTTGATACGTGTAGTTTTGTATTTTCCTTTTTAAATAGTTGGAAAAAGATCGACTAAAATATTTATATTTTTTAATTTATTATTTTACATAAGAACCTCACACTTTCATTTTCACCAATATCTTTACGAAATTAATATTCATAAGGTTTAACTAAATAACCCAAATAAGTGTGAACACAAAAAGATTAAAGCACTTTAGTACATATTTAAATTAAATCAACACTGTTAGGAAAGCTTAGATTTATCCACATTTAAATGTTACCAGCCCTGAAAATGCAAATAGAATTTCGGGATATTCCTAATTGAAATGAATTAGTAACGAATTTAGAAAATAATTTATATGAAATGTTTTTAAACGTGAGCAACGTAAGCAACGGTTGCCACAATCAGATCGTAGATAGGTGACTATCTGAAAATACAAAGATTATGTAGGAATCTATGGATCTAATATAGGAATTATGTAGAATATCTCAGGAAATCACTGAAACAAAAAAAAAAAAAAAATCTACATCGTGCGTACGGTTAAGGAGTGGAATTCCCTGTCTTTCCCGACAGCTATAACCTAGGAGTCTAAGTCAAGAACCTATTCAAGGTTACTTTAGGTAAGCGTGCTCCATCTTCGACCACATCATCACTTACCATCAGGTGAGATGGTGGTCAAACTCGAACCTATTTTCAATAAAAAAATCGGTTGTCTGTAAAGTCGGTTTACTGACGATAGTTGAACGTGACAACGTCATAAGAAAATACTGATGGAAAGGTTGCATTTTTCAAAAGAAAATTTTAATTTTACATCACTGTTACTGCACTTCTCATGACAATGGAAGAATCCCTACACAGTGACGTCATCTCTTAGCGTTTTATGATAGCCTAGTACTTGACTCGTTGAGTCATACATAAATGTCAAAGAATCCCTACACAGTGACGTTATCTCTTACCGTTTTATGATAGCCTAGTACTTGACCCGTTGAGTAATACATAAATGGCAACTTGGAGATCCAATTTTATTTGCTTTGGAACGCCTCAGAGCGATGGAACGCCTCAGAGCGAGGTAACGCCGCATGAGTCGTGTATTTTCGTGCGTGCAGCCTTCATCGAATTATAAGACGTTGTCACGTCAAAAACACGTTAAACCGTTGGTCCTGGCTTTCATTTGTATAATATTATCTTTGTAGTCGTGACGGTACACTGTTAACCGAAAATATGTTGCCAGCTTGGCACTTAATCTTATCTCTTTTACACGAGTTCCATAAATTATTTAATATGTGGTAACTTTATTAAAAAAAACTAAGAATTACTAATCTATAAATCATGGTATTTTACTTTGGACCACCATCTCACCCGATGAAGTTCGCATGCACGCTGATCTAACCAACAGGTCCCTACTGTGATTCGGAAATCTCCGTTGCCGGTTCTCACAAGGTCAGTAGGTATCATACTTTCAGTCTAATGTAAGGGGTATTGCGACACCAAGTTGTGTTTTGGAATGTGATTTCTAGTCGCATATGTTCAAAAGTCTAACATAAGATAGCATAGCCTAAAATGTGCAAAATAAACATCATTATTACCATCCTCAGTCGTAACTAAAGCGTCTTTTCAAGAATTTCCATAGCTCACAGAGATATGGAAGAATACCGATCAATCTAAGACTTTATAACCCTATCAGATTCACGTAGACACTTTTACGACGCAGATATTATTACTGTGACAAAGCTGGTAATTTTACATCTTAACGGGCGCCATAATTGACACTAATCGTGTTATTGCGATTGCTAACCACGGTATTTAATACTATTGTTTACTGAACATTGAACGGTGTCACGCGATCGGTATTGCCAGGAATCTGACTGAATTGAACAGTTTGTAAAAAAATTGCTTTTGCTAAAAAAGAAACAACTTTAGTAGTTTTTTTACAGGTTCTCGTTTGATCATCATGTCACCCGATGGTAAGAGATTATGTGGTCGAAGATGAAACACGCTTGCCTAGTAGTAACCTATTCACTCTTCACCTTAAGACCCCCAGGATATAGCTTTTAGAAAACACATAATTCGGCAGGGAAATGCGTCAATTATTTTCGTTCTGTTTTGTTTATATTCGTTTGTTTAGCTTCATCTCAGTATTACTTTTACTTCTCCAAAATTTTATTTTTAATTTTTTAGTTTCGTTCTAAAAAAGATTTTGTTTTTTGATTGCCTTTATTATTTTTTTTTATTTTTTATTATTAAATATATTAAGCCATTTCCATTTTAACATTTACCTATTAATGTTACAAGTACGTAAATCTATTAAAATAAAAGACCTTCTATTTTATTTTCCCAAGCCAGCAACACTAACAATTAAGAGCGAATAAAAAATACAATTGTTTTCTTTTCCCATAATCCGCTACTTATTAAGTTGACGTAATGATGTGACATCAATCATCGTCAATTTACGAAGAAATGTGCTAATGTTATCGATAATCCCAATTAATTGGTACCATTTAATTAGGTACTACTTTTATAGATAAATATTTTGTCGTCTTAATATTATGACTGTTCATATAGCCTAATTAATACGATAATAAATAATGACTTGCTGTCTAATTAGTGAGATGTAGAGATACTTGAGCTAAGACAGTCGCTAAATAATACAAGATTCGGAAAATATGAAGAGGAAAGTATCTTTGTTTATTTTCTTCTTTGTATCTATAGGTTACTATAGAAATAATTCCTTTGGAGCTTTGAACTTGGACGGACTCAATTTAAGCACATTCCACAGACTTAAATAAATGGTGATGATGCAAAGAGTCTGTAATAGTAGTAAGTTAGCCGTATTAAGGTAAAGGTATATTTTTCGCTTTCTATACAAACATTAGAAACCATAAAAGAAATACATAGGTATCGTGATTAATTTAAATCTCTTAAATAATTCAAGTAAGTACAACACTAAACAGCTGCCATCTTTGTTTCCTGACTGTTGTGAAGTAGGTGTTGAACAATTTATATTAACACTCCAATAAAAAACGAATTTACAGCAAATCAGTTTGGAATGCTAAGATTGGTGTCCATTTTATCGATATCGAGTTTATTGGTACCAGCTTTTTATCGATACTAAGATCTGACATTAAAATGTTGCAGAATTTATAATATCGAGGACTCTTGACAGCGAGAATTCGTTTTGTTTTCAGTGTTGCAAATAAATGGATTAGGATAATACATTCTTGTGTGCTCTTTTCGTACACACAAAGTTTGTAAATGTAATTGGTATGATTTTTTTAGATGAACGTGTGTTTTTAAATGGTATTGGTTTGTTTATTTTTTCTAAAAGTTTATTTGAATTTTTTACATGATAAATTGTTGTTTACTACAGCTTTTTGAATGTAGCATTTTCTGTGCTTTTTAAATTATTGAACTGTTTAGTTTGATAATGACATTGACACAACACCTCAATTCTGTAACTAATCACTCTGTTTTTATTAATTTGTTAACCATCAGCTTATTTATATAGCATTTTTAGGGTTCCGTACCCAAAGGGTAAACATGGGACCCTATTACTAAGGCTCCGCTGTCTGTCTGTCACCAGGCTGTATTTCATGAACCGTGATAGCTAGACGGTTGATATTCTCACAGATGATGTATTTCAGTTACCGCTATAACAAAACATACTAAAAATACACACTACAGAATAAAATAAATATTTAAGGGGGGCTCCCATACAACAAACGTGTTTTTTTTGTGTTTATGAATAATGGTACGAAATCCTTCGTACGCGAGTCCGACTTGCACTTGGCCTGTTCTTTAGTAATAAGTATTAAACATTATTTTCGTCGGTACAATCATCAAATTTCAATCATTTATTGTACGTACGACCAAGTTCTGGCCTTTAAAGCAAGAGTAAATAGGCATCTTCTGGGCTCGCTCGTCACATTGTAGACTTCATCTATCGCTTACCATTAGGCGAGATCGAGGTCAAGAGCGGGCTAATCCGTAAAAAATAAAAAACATAAAACACTCCTCCCACTTTTGGGTGAGGCGAAGGGAGTGTCAGATTTCTACTGAAAAATAAATAAATACTCACTCTGTTTCTGCCTGAAGCGCCCTTGTGTTCCGCTGTATCTCGTAAGAACATTCTTTTAACCAACAGGCAATATCCCTGCCATGCCCCGTGATTAGTGCTGACAGCTCTTTAAGGCTCTCGTGGAACACGATGCGCCCTTGACTCAGGCCTAACAGCCTTAGATTTATACAGTTGCCAATTACAGGACAACCTGCATTCATAAACATATTTGGTTAGAGAAGAAATCGGCCAAGTGCGAATCGGACTCGCGCACGAAGGGTTCCGTATTATCTATAAAAAACGGCAAAAATGTCATGTCTGTTGTATGGGAGCCCCCTTAAATATTTATTTTATTCTGTTTTTTAGTATTTGTTGATATAGCGGCAACAGAAATACATCATCTGTGAATTTCAACTGTCTAACTATCATGTTTCATGAGATACAGCCTGGTGACAGATGGACAGACGGACGGACAGCGGAGTCTTAGTAATAAGGTCCTGTTTTACCCTTTGGGTACGGAACCCTAAAAATAAGAATAAAATAATTAAGTGGTTAAGGTTACGGCCTTGTGATCGAGGTCGTGGGATTGTACCGCACTCATTACACTATTATCGTGACCCACTCCAGACACAAGCATATTTAGCTTAGTTGGAGGGGTTAACAAGATTGCTAGTGATGTGAATTATACACACATTGCCACTACCCTTAAAAAAATACATCGACATCAGCACCAAGTCTAAGCGGATGCAATTACATGCATATGAAAATCACCTGCTTATCTGACCTCTACAACCCCGTAGTTGGATAACTAGATACTTCTTGGTAAGGCCATTGCCAGATTTTCTGGTACTATCTGAAACGATTGTCAAAGATATACAAATGACAGCCGGGACCACGGAATAGATGAATAAGGTTGGAACGGTAATGTGGGCGTGGAGAGCGCGCCACATTTATGATTCGAAAATCATAGCTCGATCGACTAGTTCATTCACCGCGTTTAGTGCGCTTCAGATTACTCCGGAACAGAGAGCTCTGCTTTAAAATGCCGTGTTGTGCAATTATAATCTGTAAAACAAAAAGTCAGATAGCAAGTATAGAGCAAGGAGGTATATCTTTCCATCGGTAAGTCGAAAATAACATTTAATTACAATTCTATTTGTAAAAAACATAAAAATATTCTTATCGCTATGAAATTCCGAACATTAACAACATTATTGCAACAAGTTAAAAATAAAAACTTTTTACCAAAAAATTAAACCGACTCCCAAAAAACACTGCAAAGTGAAAAATAACTTTACTTTCGGTAGTCGGTGTCTTTAGTTTTGTATTTTCGTTTTTGGCACCGACTTCCGAAATTAAAGTTATTTTTCACTTTGCAGTGTTTTTTGGGAGTCGGTTTAATTTTTTGGTAAAAAGTTTTTATTTCACTCTTTTTAGTTGGTCTATTCTTAATTTACCTAGTTACAAGAGCCTAAATGTCAACTACTTATAATCTTTTACAAAATATTGTTTTTCCCAATGCTGGGCCGTTAATTGTTGAGGAGTTCTCCTGGTACTTCACCATCAGCTCTACATCACCATATGCATTGTGACGAGCATAAAGTGCTTTACATCCATATTCAAGTAATCGAATCGCAATCCACTCAATACTTATTATTGAGTAATTTCGGCGGCCATCTGTAGTCATCATCAGTTCCACTTCCTCAAATGGTACGTTTTGAGAGCAACTGCACAACTTACTATAATAAATACCCAAAACGGCATAGGTGTGCCTATAATATTTGAAGAGTTCCCTCGATTTCTCTAAGATCCCATCATCAGATCCTGACGTTTATAAAAATGGGACCAATTTCAAAGTATACCCTTTCAATCAAAAAAGAATTTTCCAAATCGGTTCAGCCGTCTTCAAGTAATCGATGATCATACATAAAAAAAATATATGCGTCGAATTGATAACCTCCTCTTTTTGTCGTCGGTTGAAAATACATTGCCCGATGTGTACTCGCTTAATCAACGCAATGATCAAGTTTGCTTACAATATATTGCATGCGTTGCGTCTTCCACACTTCAACCATTGACGTTTCGTCCTTTGCCCTGATTGGCCGTGATGCACGGCGCATGTTTATCGACAGTGAGTTACAATCAGTAGCAAGCTCTCGATTTAAGTGTGTGTAATTAGTGGAGCTAAAGAGTGGGAGACAAGCGGCGACACGCGTTCTCATACAAATCAGAAACTATTTCCTTTCTAATCTCTTTTATCTGTTCTGTGGCCGGGACCAACAGTTTAATGTGCTTTCTGAGGTACAGAGGAAACACGATTTGTTAGGATGATCACGCATCCAGAGATTGGCCTGGACAAGCGTTGCTTAACCTTTAAGACCGACCCAGGCGGCAGTGTTATTTAGCCACGCACTCCTCTCAAATTTAATTATTATTGACAGGCCTGTTAGTCTAGTGGTCAGTGGCCCTGACTGCTATGCGCAAGGTCGTAGGTTCGATTCCCACCCAGGACAAATGTTTGTGTAATGAGCACGATCATTTGTTCTTTGTCTGGGTGTAATTTATCTATAATGTATATGCGTTTAGAAATATGTATGTTGTTTATCAGTTGTCTAGTACTCATAGCACAAGCTCTGCTTAGTTTGGGACTAGATGGCGTTGTGTGAAAATTGTGGAATATTATTAATTATTTTTTGTTGATAATAGGTTCGCGTTTGACTACCATCTCACTTGATGGTAAGTGATGATGTGGTCGAAGATGGAGCACGCTTACCTAGAAGTAACCTATTCACTCTTGACTTAAAGACTCTTAGGTTATAGCTATCGGGGAACTCAGACAGGCAGGGAATTCCACTCCTTAACCGTACGCAAGATGAAAGTATTCCCAAAACGTAATTAAACTAATTTATCAAAGTTTTCTTTTTCAATACGTTTCTTATAATAGTTGCTTCGCTTACTTCATATTTCACTCACTTAAAACCGAAAATACATTATTCTATTTTAGTTTTGTCAGACCATATTGGACGGACACTTAATTCTATTATTCCAAAACTAGTCAAATCTGGTTTATAAACACTAGACCATGACAACGATTGAATAAATTATCCGTTTTGTCTTTGAACCTAGCTTAGAATACATAGGTCTTAAATAAACCAATTAAGATTTTAGATAACTCGGTAAACTCAGGGTCTGTTCTAGAATTTCAATGTGGTGATACTTTTGAAGCGTCAATATCTTAATGCCTAAGGTGTCAGACTTGTGATCGAGAGGTTCCGGGTTCGAACCCCACCCATTACACTATTGCCGTGAACCCACTCTAGATACAAGCATATTTAGCTTAGTTGGAGGAGTTAAAAAGGTTGCTAGTAATGTGAATTCTACCCTCATTGCTACTTATCTTTAAAAAAAACCTAAATTGATTATGTTTTAATAGTAAAACCAGATACAATTGAACGACGAAATTAATTTAACCTCTAGAGCCCCAGCGGCACAAAAACGTGCCGGTAAACAAGAATTAGTTGAGCCCCGCTGGCACAAATTTGTGCCACCAAACCCCGACCGCCTTAAAACTGTATTTGTAGTAAAGATAAGTCTTAAAATCGTTTGTGACCGGGGTCAGATTACGCTTACGATAAGAGCCCGCCCGCGGTGCTTGACGGATGGTTGACGTAAATAATGGCGGTCCTTGTGAGGTTAAGTCTAGGTAATTAGTATATCCGGAGTTCCAGGAATGTTCTAACGAGATATGGCCCAGGATCGCAAGGGTAACTGAAGATGTAGAACTGAAGAATCATCAAATGAAACCTCTCGCTCTGGATGAAATGGAAGGGAGTGTCAGACTTTTACTGACTACACATAAACCTATCCTGTTATTTCGTTCCAGGGACCGCAATATCTCGTGAGAATATCCTTCAACCCCTACCAAATGATTCCTCCCTGAAATGTTTGGTTTCGTTTCATTTCAGAATGCTTTTTAGGGTTTCGTAGCCTAAAACGTAGACAAAAACGGAACCTTTATAAATACGTAATGTCTGTCTGTCTGGCCGTCCGTAAGTCACAGCTATTTTAATCCGAAACTATTAAGACTACACATTAGACTAACTTGGTAAGTAGGTGTGTTCTATAAACCGCATTTAAATTTAGGGTGTTCTATAGATAGGTCTTTAAATTAACATTTAGTGTCCTGCACCCATTTTAACTTAAAGCCAATCATTTGAAAGATAGACACTCCCAAAGTGGTAATATGACCCCTCTAACTTTTAAATTAATAAAGTGAAAAATCTTAAAAAAATGTTACAACACATTTTGATCTTAATGAAAACTTAACGAAATAAGCACATTTTCAGAAACCACAAATATAACTTTATCATTCATACAAACACTAAGAAAAACAAAGTTATTTTCCGTAGCTACTACGGAACCCTTCATGGGCGAGTCCGACTCGCTTGGCCAATTACTACTGCGTACCCATCCAAGAACTCAAAACAGCTTACAGAAAATGTATAATACCTTTCGATCAGCATAGAATATACTAGAAACATTATTTACAGGCCCAAAATGTTATAATTGACATACAAATTAAATTAATATCCACTTTGAAACATCATCGGAGAAGCAGCGTAAGTTAACCGTATCATCCAATTACAATAATGTATGGGAAAATTAAGTTATTATAGTAAAATTGGATAGGGTTTAAGTTAGCTTAGTTTAGTGTTACTTAGATTGTAAGTGACAGCGCAGGCAACGATAGGAGTTTATAGGCTAACTTGCTTCTTTCAACGGCTTCACCTTGGCTAGTTTACAAGGAGCGACTGTCCAGTGCCCGCACGTATTACGAGTATTATCTTTGACATTCATAAAAATTTCTTTAATTTGTCTTGTTAAATTAACTTAATTTGTTAAATTTGTGCAACAAAATGGATAATTATCAATGTGAATTATTATGTCAATTATTGTTTTTTTTTTTTAATATTTAATTAGATTTCTTTTTTAACTGGCTGTGCTGTATCACTCTGAACCGAGTAACGACTAGGTTTCTGTCAACCTCCGCTTTAATATTGGGCCACCAAGATACAGGCTGTGCCTAGTTTGGGGCCCATTGCTAAGTGTTTTGTGTTCTGTTATTTTGTGCATAGTATTTACTGTCTGTATTGTCATAACTGGTGTGTGTAAATAAATAAATAAAATAAATAACTAGTGCCCGACGCTGGAAGAAGCGCTTATTACGACAAGACGGTATATCACCCAAGTGTGAATGGTGGCCCAGCCCAGGAAGTTATTGCGGATGGATGTTTATGAACGAACGAGGAAGAGGGTCACTACCTCGTTTGCTTTTTGTGATTCACCGCTACCACTGTCACAAGTCATGTATCACTCAACTCAACACGCTTCTGTTTCCAACACCGAAAACTCACCGTGTCCAGTCGCGAACTTTTTTCGGAACTTTTTCGGTTTTCACACAATTGGTTAGTTTCCTGTGTTACAAAATGATTACATTATTTGGTCTGTTAGTTGGATTCTCATAAAATATTGTTCAAGTAAAAAAAAAAAAAATATTTTCAATTTAAAATTGTAACTTTTTATTTCTTTTTGTAATATTTTTAATTTGTCATTGTTTTTTTACATATTTTTTTTTATATTTTTCATTTTATTTCATTGAAATTTCTGTATACCTATTTATTTCTGTTTAACTATAATCCTAAATTTAATTTAAATTACACTATTATTGTTATGATTTGTATGAAATTCTAATGAATGTAGGCCGACCAATGGCACATATGTATCCTTCAATTTTGTATAGGTCATAGACATGAATTATTTTTTTTTTTTTTTTTTTTTTTTTTTTTTTTTTTTTTTTCTGCTCCGACGCTCGCCCGCGACAGTCGTGCCGCTCCGCGCTCTCGATCGTTCCGTGCCTGAGTCATCGCTCCGTTCGTCACGCCCGCCGTGACGTCACTCGTAGTCGCCGACTACGACGCCTGGTCCGGATCCGCCTTTTTCGAGGCGGTGAAGGATATCGTGCTTCTCTAACAGAGATTGTCAAAACAATTTGGTTTGGCCCCTTCAGGGTAAAACCACAGTTTCGTGGTCCTTGGTTGGAAACCTCACGGTGTCAACAATACCAAGGGGGTGCTGACCCGACGCACCCGCTGATCCCCTTCAGGGTGAAGCAGTCAATTGGAGTCGAGTGCTAGGTTTTGGCCTTGGGGGATCTCCTAGTCAAACCTAGTTACTGAGTTCTCTTCACAGCATACACACCTAGTGTCGGTTGGGTGTATCTACCCCTTCGCACTAGACCCAATAGGGCCCGGTACGCACATTAAGATTGGCGACCGGATTACAAGCTTAGGGCACACCATTAGGCACACACCTCCCTGCTATCCCCGCAGGGAGCGAACTCACCTCCGGGTCATTCCCGCCCGGAGGGTTAGGCAAATAGGGCCCCTCAGGCCACATCAGACGGCAACACAGCTACCGAGTTTGTCTGGGTTTCTCTTCTCGGTAGCGAAGTGTTAGGAGAAACTCCGGGGCAGGGCTCTTTGGGGACCGTCTGCTCGGGGAGCTCACGTTTGACGTGTCTCCTCGAGGCGCTTATGTTAGGGTTAGGAGAGTAGGATGCCCACCTTTGTCGCCTCCAATATGGAGGACAGGATGGAGGATCTCATGTCCAAAGTCGAATCCCTATCGGCTCGGTTAAATCTAACAACCGATTTATTAGGAAAGATCCTATTTGAAAACCCCGCCCTACAAAGGGAGTATAAAGATGAGATTGTAAAATTACCCCCCGCGGTGTTTTCCGCCCCACAGCCAGATTTAGGTCCCACCCCCGCGCCCAACGCAGATAGGTCCCCCTCCCCCCCAGACGTCGAAATGGACTCTGAGGAGGAGGAACAAGAAAAAGAGGGCTCGGAAGGCGAGCGCTCGGAGCGCGCAGAGAGCATACACTCTGAGCGCTCGGAGCGAGCGGAGTCCGAGCACTCCTCCGACCAAACCTCTTCCTCCGACGAGTTTATCCTCGTCGAGGGAAAGAGGAAGAAGAGGTCACAGGCCTCGTCCTCCACCCAGGCCCCTAAGGCCAAGAAACCCTCCCCTCCCGAGCCAGCACGCTTAGTGCAGAGCCAGCCCTCCACTTCCTCGGCTACTAGGCCCAGCCCTACCCAAACCCCAGTCGTCAGCGCCTCAGTGCGCAAGACCATCCCTCCCCCACCCATCTTCATCCATGACAAGGGGGCTTGGACAAACGTGTCCAAAGCGTGTGGCGAGCAACGCATCGCCTACACGAATGCCCGCGCCGTTCAGAACGGCATAAAAGTAGGGTTAGCGACAGCTAACGACCACCGCGCGCTTTCGAAGCTACTCAAGGCTCGAAATATCCCCCACCACACTTATACGCTCCATGAGAGCAAGCCCGTTCGGGTGGTCCTCTGCCGGATCCCCAGTGAGATCCCCACCACCGAGATCGTCTGCGACTTAGAGTCGCAGAACATCCCGGTGATTGAGGTGCACCGTATGCACGGCAGAGGTGGCAGGGCGTCTAACAACGTCCTCGTCATCTGCCACCCCGTCTCTGAAGGTCCCCACCCCATCTTTGCGCTGAAGACTGTATGCAGTCTTTCAGGAATACTAATTGAGAAGCCACACAAGAGTGGCACGGTAGGCCAATGCCACCGTTGCCAGTTGTATGGGCACGCGCAACGGAATTGCTTCGGCAAACCCCGGTGCGTAAAGTGCCTGGGCGATCACGGCACCGCGGAGTGCAGTCGCCCAAAAGATAGGTCCCAGTGCCCAGACCCGCCCAGCTGCGTGCTGTGCGGGCAATCCGGCCACCCCGCCAACTACCGAGGCTGTCCGAAAGCCCCGAAAACCTCCGCCCCTAAACTGGCAACGCGCGCTAGCGCACGCCAGGGACGAGAGTGTCCTACACTCTCGTCTGAGCTCCCCCAGACCCTCAGTCCCCAGCGTCCAACTCCTTGGACGGCGGCGAATCACGCCCAAAACTTCCCGGCACTAAGGCCGAAAGTCCCTGGGCTGATGGATCAACCCATCATACCCTCCGCTCCGGTTGTTGTGGCTTCTCAGCCCCCACCTCCTCCCCAGTCACTCCCTCGCTCGGTAGAGCCGGAACTCGATGCGTTCCTCATCCTTGGAAATACCTTCAGTTTCTTCCAGTCCCCCCGCGCCATCCAAATGGCAAAGGAGGTCGTGGCCTGCACTAGCATCAACTCCCTGATTCGGGTATACCATCAGTATCCCGATGTCAAAAGTCATTTTGATAACCTTTTTAAACAGCCATAATGTATAACACGGCTAGTAAGAGATTAAAGCCCCGATCCCTAAAGCTAGGTTACTTCAATGCCAATGGCATCACTAATCAACGGGACGAGATCGCGACTTTCCTTCGCGATCATAGTCTCGACATCCTTCTGGTCCAAGAGACCTTCCTCAAACCCCACCTTAGGGATCCCAAGGTAGCCAACTACCGGCTAGTTAGGAACGATAGGACTAGATGCCACAGAGGTGGCACTCTAATATATTATAGGAACTCCCTGCACTGCATCCCTATGGATCCGCCGCCCCTTGCCCACTTAGAGGTATCCGTTTGCCGGCTAGGCATGACGGGCCATCCCTCTATCACAATAGTATCCGCGTATCTCCCACCGCACAGCGACGTAGATTCAAATTCTTCGATAAACGCCTCACTACGAAGCGACCTTACAGCCCTTCTTGACATGAGTGACTCCGTCCTTATAGCGGGGGATCTCAATGCCAAACATCCCGCATGGTGTAGTCGTATTACCAACCCCCGTGGGAAGGTACTATACGACCTTTGCACACCTCTCCACATAGATATCATAGGTCCTATGCGGCCTACTCATTATCCGTTCGAGCCATCCCACTTGCCCGACGTACTCGACATTGCCCTCCTGAAGAATGTGAACTTACGTTTGCACTCTTTAGAGACGGTAGACGAACTTGACTCTGACCATAGACCGGTGATCTTGGAGTTAACTCCGAGATCGGGTCCCTATGACCCTAACCGCCCCCCACCCACACAGGTGATCACTGACTGGAGGAAAGTAGGCGAATTGCTGAAATCCAACACGTCTCCTCACCTGGATAAGATCCCTGACCACATCCAGTCCGCCGCCGACACGACGGCTGCGATCGACTCACTCACGGAGCACGTGCAATCTGTCTTGAACGACTGTTCAAAGGAGATTCCGGTGTCAGAGCACTGGCGCCGGAAACTCCCGGACGATGTACGGGCCCTGCTGACTGAGAAGAACGCAGCAGTCCGTGCCTACAGAGCTTTCCCCTGCCAGAATAACAAAACTTTCATGCGGTACTTACAGCGCAAAGTAAGTAACAGCATCAGAGAGTGGCGTGAAGCCGGCTGGGACAAGACCCTGAGCGAACTGGAACCCACCCACCATGCCTTCTGGCAACTTCAGCGGAATATGCGCGCCACTGAGGTTGCCTCAATGCCTCCCCTTATCCGCCCGGACAAAAGCATTGCCTTCGACGACGAAGACAAAGCCGAATGCCTAGCCGACAGCCTGGAGGCACAGTGCTCTCCCAGCTCCCAACCAGTCGACCCAGCCCACCTTGCCCACGTGGATGCTGAGGTCGAACGTAGATCTGCCCTACCCCCTGTCGAGGACCCTGATGCTCCCCTCCCCCCCGTCACGGAAGACGAGGTGGAGGAGATCATCAAGAAACTCAAACCTAGGAAAGCTCCCGGGACTGACAGACTGACCACTAGGGCACTTAAACTCCTCCCACGTACGATCTTAGTCCTACTGACTGCCATCTTCAATGGCGCCTTGTCCAACAACTTGTTTCCACAAGCTTGGAAAGAGGCTATAGTGATAGGTATCCCAAAACCTAAAAAGCCCAAGAACCTCCCGACTAGCTATAGACCCATTAGTCTGCTCAGCGCCCTCGGCAAGGTCTACGAGCGGATTATTCTTAATCGGCTCAAGGACTTTGTCGAGGCCAAGAGCCAAATCCCTAACGAACAGTTTGGCTTTAGAGCCCATCATTCCAGTGTCCACCAAGCCCACCGCATCGTAGAACACATTAGCGGCCGTTTTCAACGCGGTCTGGTGACGGGGGCCCTATTCTTTGATATAGCAAAGGCTTTCGACAAAGTCTGGCACAATGGCTTAATTTATAAGCTTTACCAACTAGGTGTGCCGGACCGTCTCGTGCTCATCATTCGAGACTTCCTGTCAAACCGCTCCTTCAGATATCGTATCGAAGGAGCGCTTTCCACTCCCCGTCCTATCAGAGCCGGCGTCCCTCAGGGCGCCGTGCTCTCCCCCCCACTCTTCACGCTATCCACTAGCGATATCCCCAAAAAGCCCCCAGTAGAGTTATCCCTGTTTGCCGACGACACGGCCATCTACTACTCGGGACATAATCCCGTTAGCATCGCTCATACCCTCCAGACCTCAGCCAACGCACTAGGCGATTGGTTTAGGAAATGGAGGATTGAGGTAAATCCCGACAAAAGTCAAGCAGTCCTGTTTCGCAGGGCTCGCCAGCATAAAAAGTTCACCCCCCCACGCCCGATCACTATGTTCGGCAAGCCAATCCCTTGGGAGAAGCGAGCCAAATACTTAGGTGTGATCCTCGACCAGTTCCTGAATTTCAGTGAGCACATAAAGTCGGTTCGCTCGCGAGCCGCTTTCGCTCTCGGTAGGCTCCACGCCCTGCTGAATAAACACAGCAAGCTCTCCCTTAAATGTAAAATCCGAATATACACGACATGCATACGTCCTATCATGACGTATGCCTGTCCGGTGTTTGCTCATGCCAGTCCCAATCAGATCCATAGGATGCAAGTCATTCAGAACCGTTTTCTCCGAAAGGCCACGGGCGCGCCCTGGTTCTGTAGGAACGAGGATCTCCACGTAGACCTCAAACTCCCGACCATAAAGCAAGTGTTGAAACGCATGTCAGTGCGTTACTTCACCTCTGCTGAGACCCACACTAACCCCCTGATCGTATCGGCCGCCCGATACAGACCCTCCAAGATTTCTCGGGTTCGTCGCCCGCGTAACATCCTAGACGAGCCTGACGACCCCACCACCATCCGACAAGAGAGCAGTAGGGAAACCAGCACTCTTAGAAGACACAGATACAGAACGCGTTCCTTATTCCGGCCTCGCCGACGAGGCCCATCGCGACGTCCGCGTACTGGTAATGAAAATCCTCCCCGACCTTTGCCAAACGAGCCAGCCCGCGATGCTGAGCCAGTAGCAATAAATACTCCCGTAAATAATATGACCCAGCCTGTCCCTTTGCTGCCCTCCCGAAATGACCCCGCTATGCCGAGGCCCGTACTCCACAGGGAGTGCCCTTAGCGTGCGGTCATTAGCTTTTAAGTATATTTTAGTTGTAAGCCCTGGCTGGGGGCCTTTAATTTATTAGAGGTCACCACAGGAAAGTCCGGTTAAGTAGACTCACAGCCTTAGTGTGCTGATCTACAAGTGGCCCTACCTAAAAAAAAAAAAAAAAAAAAATATTTTTTTTTCTTTTTCAGTTTTGACAGTTTTGTAGATTTTTTTAACATATATAATTTATTAACACATTATTTTAATCTATCTCGTAAGGTTTAGCACGCTGGCTAAACCTTGCTTTATATGCACACAAACATGTTTTTACGACATCACATTACATAATATTATCTTTGAAATTCTTACTTTTTCTGTACAATTATACCGGGATTCCTAGTATGAGATCTAGGGCCTTAACCTAAAGTTTTATGTATTTTTTAAGATAATCAATATTTCCAGGTGCATTATGTGTGTAGGTATATTTGGAAGGTCTGAGAATAGGTTGCAGGCTTTTTTTATAGCGCGAGGTGAAAAAAAAACTATTGACGCGGGCAAAGCCGCGGGCCAGAAGCTAGTAGGTACACTCGCCAGAAGATCAAGCTATTCGAATCTGTAAAATTTACTAAATTGAGCTTTAAGCTTTATCGTATTGTAATAAAGTCGTATATCGATTAAATTATTTGGACAGATTGGAGTAGATTGATGTACTGGCTACCGTACATATAAGTATAAATGTTACTCTTGAATCACTCTCTCTGTCTGTTGATGCCCAAACCACAATAAAAACGTTGCATAGTTTCCAAAGAACTAAGCATACAAATACTTGAAGCAGTGTAGATTTGATCTACAATCTTACATTTTACTGCTTAATTTAAAAACATCATCTAAGCTAGGTACAACATTTGCAGAATTATTCGAAAGAGTTACCACGGCCTCGGAACACGAAGGGCAAATGACGGAACATGGATGTGTTTTAGTCAATAAAAGTCTAACACACCCTCCTGTATCACCCAGATCGCAAGGCAGTCATTGGATGATTTCCCATCATTAAAAACGGCTAGGTACAACACTAACAAATCGATACTGAAACCGATACTGGACACATAGTCACATCACTATTGAATCAGCTAGCTACAGCACCGCTTGGTCAACTCATTAATTAATGAGCCAACAAACTGCCGACTAATTTGCTTACCAACTGTATTTGTTGAATCATTAGGTTTAAAGTGTAAGTGGGAAGTGTTAGGAAGGGTTTTTGAAAAGTGGAATACTCTGGTGGAGCCAGTTATCTGTTTGATGAGGGCGTGGCTAAATAATAATAGCCACAGGGATTGACATTCAAGGTCAACACAAATGTTGCTCTATACAACGTGTAACGGAAACCCCATATCTATCCAAAAGGGCTGAAGACAACATTTGGTATGGAGTCTCTATGCACAGTTTCAGCTCAAAATAAGGGACTCAAAGAATTGATACCACATTATCCGTTTCATATGTTTCTTGAATGCCAATCATAACAAACGTGTCACAGTACAGTATGAGATGTACAGCTATGAGATCTCAATACCAGAATTTACTGCACACAGGCGTATTTAAAACTACCTTAATGAAAAGAAATGTGATTTGTATGGCTCCTAAAATCTATAATAAAATACCTGACAATATTAAAAACTTACCGTTGCAAAAATTTAAAAAAGACTTCAAACAATTACTTGTTAATAAATGTTATTATTCTGTGCAAGATTTCCTAAATGACAATGATTTGTAATATTTGAATTAATTTCTGTTTGCATTAATATTTTTTATTATATTTGTTGTAATCAATTTTATTTATTGTAATCAATTTTATTGTTGTAATCAATTTTATTTGTCGTAATTAATTTTATCTGTTATAATCAATTTTATCTGTTATAATAGATTTTATAGCACTTTTTTATTAGCAACATAATACATTTGCATGCCACACTAAGGCAGAATGTACACGGATTCTTTATGTATTTAACAACTTATTTTTATGTACCTACATTCCAAGCAAATAAAGACTTATTCTATTCTATTCTATTCTATTCTACAGCACTACGAGGGTCAATTACTTTCCGCGTCACTTGCCAATAATACGATGATTCTCTTCGTTCTTCTTAATTTGAACAGTTCGGTCTCTGTTATCATTGTATTGAAATTTCTAATAAGTTACACATATGTAGACATAGGATTACAAAATCCTTGCCATATCGTTTGTTATCATACAAAGAAGACGGCTTCTTGCACGGGCACTTGGTATGTATATACCCTTTACATTACACGTTGTATGGGGTGTATCTATTCATACACGAAATATCTTAAGACATATACCAATAGCTGGTAAAGATTCCATAGCACAAAAAAAATATCTAGACATATTATTTAAAAAATTAAATAATTAAATATTTCTTGACACACATAATAAATACTGGTTCCTTCTTATTTTTTGACATCCAATACGCCAGTTTACGTGGGCGGTATTTGAGACGGTGCGCGGCTTTTATAATGATTAAAGGGAGTTTTTCTCTTTTATCATATGAAAATTATAATAATTACGTAAAATAAAAAACATTGCGATTAATTTTTTTCGTGTTTATAGTTTCTTTACCAGCTATAGGTATGTCTCTTAAAATATTTCGTGTATGAATAGATACACCTTATATTATACACAAACCGATATTTATGACATTTTTTTTATACCCATACAGGTATATCGAGATTCCCTCGTTCCTCTGAAAGCACGTTGAACCAGTAGTCAGAAGTTAGAAAATTTGACACCGGTTTTGCCAAGGGATGTAATGTTACCCACGAGCAATAGTTGTGGTGAAAATGTGTTACATATTCTTTTTTAAATTTTATTTTTATTACGTGATTGTTAGGTGTACTTGACGCTTGAACTGCTGAAGTGCAACAAAATATATCAATCCGATCATCGAGGATATTCAGAAATCTGCTTAATATTGGGATTGGGGAAATCGATCCAGACACGGTTTTTGGATGATGAAATGAATGAAATATTTATTTTTTAAATTGATTATAAGTAACACTTTTACAAGTATTTTTTTGCGGTTTTAAGTTTAGCTAGATGAGAAGAGAAACCGAAACAAACTCGGAGGTCGGAGGTCAACATCTTTTTTAAAGTCCATTAAATTCATACTGGTCAAATCATATAGGAAACAGCAGTAGAGTACTACAGACATCTGTGGTACTCTTTAGAGGAAAGAAGCACACAGATATGACTGGACCCTTCCAGAGAGTGCAAGCATTTGTCAGTTATCATGTAGCTCAACTTAGAACTTGATACGAGATACAGTTTACTAAAAACTTTTTAAGACGTAAATGGTTTTATAGAAACGTTTAAAAAAATATAATATACAAGTTACCATTCCCTGTTTTAACGACTCACAATGTTATTCCAAGTATGACGCAAACGCGTACGTTTCCGTTTTATTCTAAAGGATTAAGGCTACCAACCGTAGCAGAAACATAAACAAGTGCGTGTCACACATGCATTAACTTAACCCTACGATTGTAACCCACATCGGCTACATCATGCTTGTAAATATTATATAATACGGTTGACGTAGTTATTTGAGAAGGTACAGTCAGCTGGAGATGTGTATGAACTTGAAAATAAAAAAGGCAAGTATAAATTTACCTGGCGCGTTAATTCTTCGGAAAAAATAATGTATTATGTTTTTATTATGTTACTGTGAAACCATGCATAAGCTAGTCAGGTGAAGAAGCCTATCAGATGTCCAATACCTAGTAACCGGTTAACACGATATCCCTCGGCAAGACAAAGTTAGATTTTCTGGTTTTTGACTTCCCGTATCGGCTGTCATGCACCTGGGACCAATGCCTTAACGTGCATTCTACGGCACAGAGTAATCTTTTTATGTTAAATATTAGCTCATTACCATTATCGCCCATTGTATGACCCTTTTTAGTTGTTAAGTCCTTATTTGTTTTTCTGTTATGGTTAGGGTTGCTACCTTTTTTTTAACATTAAATAGGTAGTATTTTTTTTCAAAACATTGCAAAAACATAGTACTATTCGGAAATTCAAGGAAAAAAATAGTGTGCATGTATTTTTAGTCATTCATTTTCCCATATGTGTTTGTTATAAATAAAATAAAATAAGTAATCATTTATTTCAGGCTTAGTCCATAGAGCGTTAGTAACAATTTAACCTTATGCTATGTTAGTACAAAAAAGACAAAGATAACTAAAATAATAAGAATAAAAAAATAAAACATACAATCGCTACCTCTATCCAGTGTCGCTGAATAGGGCAATCAAATCACGCCGCGATTGTCCTGAGGAGGCTGTTGCCGCTGCTTCGTAAGCGCTGCAGCATTGAAGCTGCTTTTTACGAATTATGGCCTGGAAGCCGTTATTAGTTTCTTTGGTGCACAAACAACGAAAGATGTAAATGCGTTTCATTCTGAAATTTCCAATGCTACGTTGCGGGTGCGATATAGTGACAGTTAGTAAAAAAGCTCTACTGAATTACTGATGAAAATATAGTATTATTTGTACTACATTATTTTTCTACAATATACAACGTGTAACGGAAACCCCATATCTATCCAAAAGGGCTGAAGACAACATCTGGTATGGAGTCTCTATGCACAGTTTCAGCACAAATAACTGACTGAAAGAATTGATACCAAATTATTGGTTGCGTATATTTATTGAATACCAATCATAACAAACGTGTCACAGCACTACGAAGGTCAATAACTTTCCACGTCACTTGCCAATAACACAATAATTCTTTGCGTTCTTCTTAATTTGAAAAATTCGGTCTCTGGTATCAGTGTATTGGAATTTATAATAAGTTCTACACACGTAGACTTAGGGTTACAAAACCCTTGCCATATCGTTTGTTATCATCCAAAGAAGCCATGCACTTGGTATGTATATACCCTTTAAATTACACGTTGTATACTACAATTTACTGAAATATAACACAATAGTAATTATAGTGCGAGTGGCACCCATAGTTATGGTGTAGAATAAAGAATATATCTATCATCTATCTATCTATTAGTTGAGTTAGCTAAATACCTATTTACGTACAACTGTCATCTGTTAAGCCTGCAATACACGTTGGCCGAGCGTAGGCCAACGCGAGCATTGGCAAATAGGTACAAGGCAAGAAATAATGTCCACACGTTCGACAAGTTCGTCGAACACCAATCCAGACGACCAATGTAGAAGAGGGTCTGTAGAGCTGCCCACACGTTAGCTGAGCGCAGGCGAGCGCCTTTGATTTGTGACCAAAAACCAACACCGATCCGAAGCGAGGCAAGTGATCACGAGCAACGGCGAGCGAAGACAAGTTTCACCAAAATGAGCTCTATACACGTTGGCGCTGGCCTACACTCGGCCAACTAGGCAAGTGACACCGAGCGATAGCAAGACAAGGCAAATATACCGTCTACATTTTGGTATTGGCCTTCACTCGACAACGCTCGGCCAACATGTATTGCCGGCTTTAGGATAGGGTCGATCTTCAAGGTATTTTTTTTTCTTTTTTTTTCTGTGCGCCTCACCCTACCATGAGCAGGGTCGTTATTTTACTTGTAGATGTTAAATATGTGTATTTGTGTTTATATTTCCGTCTTTCTTTCTCAGGGGTTGCGTAAACGCTTGGCTTTCGCCAATATTGTACGCTTTCTTGAGGCCTTTCTTCTGTTGCTATCTCTTTTCGGTGTTGATTTATAATATATACCTACTTGCGTGAATTTAAGTTTGATCTTCAAGGTAAAGCCACACTTGCTTAGGTCAGACTGTGGGTGGGTCGAGATTTCAACTTGTTTAAGTCAAGAGTGAATAGGTTACTTCTAGGTAAACGTGCTTTATCTTCGACCACATCATCGCTAACCATTAGGTGAGATGGTGGCCGAACGAGCCTATAAGCAATAATAATAATGTCAACTCGACATTCATTGTACCAATAATCGTTTAGCTAATGGCTTAATAGCGGAACAGAAAGCGGTTCTCCTGGACACGGCGCGTATCGTTAGGAGGTTTCTCTCTCTGGAGCCTTGACCACCGGTAGCTTGGGCCCTAAGCGGTAACAGTGGCCTTAATTTTTTATGTGTTTTTGGGTTCCGTACCCAAAGGGTAAAACGGGAATCTATTACTAAGACTCCACTGTATGTCCGTCTATCTGTCAGTCTGTCACCAGGCTGTATCTCATGAACCGTGATAGTTAGACAGTTGAAATTTTCACAGATGATGTATTTCTGTTGCCGCTATAACAACAAATATTAAAAAACAGAATAAAATGAATATTTAAGGGGCTCCTATACAACAAACGTGATTTTTTCTGCTCGATTTTGGTTGATATTGATAAACAGGTAGACGCTTGAAATATTCACAGAACATTTAGTTATATATTTACTTTAAAAATAAATAATTAAATTGAAATAAAACAAATATTTAAGGGGGTCTCTCATGGACATGAGACATGGCTTTTTTGCCGTTTTTGTAGAGAATGGTACGGAACCCTTCGTGCGCGAGTCTGACTGGCACTTGGTCGGTTTTTTGAAAGAAATATTTTAAAAATGTGTTATTATTATGTAAATAATTAGAAATGAAAAAACCTGATTCCGTTGCTGCTTTTGATGCTAACTGTACCAGTCTAGAAAGTTACTATTGAGTCGTTTGAAAGATAACCGGGTTTTCTCTTTTTCTAGTTATTTTTTCCCTTTTGTCTGGCTACTGCTACTGATGGCAGTTGTGCACGAAAGATAGCTCGGGTTCTGTTCATCTTGTGCATTTTTTGTGTTTATTAATTTTTAAAGTTGAAAAGGGTAACATTATCGAAGACATGTAAAAAATATATTTTTTAAACACTGTTGCTTTACTTGAAATTGTGTTTCTTTTGTGATTTTAGGTAAAAGTAAATATCAAAATATGTTTTGTGGTTTAAAAACTGACAAAGATTATTTTGCTAGCTGTATTTTTTTGTTATTGAATTGTAAAACAAAAATGCATTTATTTAATGAAAAATTATATTCCTACTAGCATAGATACTTTGATTAAACATCGTGTAATTTAAAGGGTATATACATACCAATTGCATGGCTTCTTTGGATGATAACAAACGATATGGCAAGGGTTTTGTAATCCTAAGTCTACGTGTGTAGAACTTATTACAAATTCCAATACACTGATACCAGAGACCGAATTTTTTAAATTAAGAAGAACGAAAAGAATTATGTTGTTATTGGCAAGTGACGTGGAAAGTTATTGACCTTCGTAGTGCTGTGACACGTTTTTTATGATTGGTATTCAAGAAATATATGAAACCAATAATTTGGTATCAATTCTTTGAGTCAGATATTTCGTGCTGAAACTGTGCATAGAGACCCCATACCAGATGTTGTCTTCAGCCCTTTTGGATAGATATGGGGTTTCCGTTACACGTTGTATGTATTGTATAAGGTCTATACATAGTATAATTATTAAGGATTACATTTTTATGTAAGCGGCTTAAGTTGTTTCCTAGGTACGGGTGTATTATACCACCAACTTTCAAACTCCAGTCTACTACTGAGATATTCCTTAAAGAAAAACCTAAAAAGGTTTTTCTGTAAGGCTGACCTGGGAATCGAAGCCAAGACCTAATGCTTAGTTATCGTGCTTGCGACACCTACCAACGAGGAAGTAAAAAATATAGCACTAAGTGAACAAGTTAAAACTTGTAAAGTTTGCAGTGGTCGGTTGACTAATTAATTGAATCGTCCGTCTAGCTAGCACGTGCAATAGGCGGGTTGACTAGAGATGGGAGATTACCTGGTATCGATATCGATAAAATATTAGCAGAGGAGCTCGTGACTAAATAATGATAGATAGATAGATAGATAGAATATATTTTATTGTGTACCAAAATTTAAACACACCTATTTAAAAATATTGCTTATTTTTTATTATAATGATGTGGGTGTAATGGGCGGGAATGTTCTAAGGAGATACTGCGGCTCCTAAACGTAGATGCAAATAATAATACAATAACTTATTTTTTTATCCAAAGTAAAGTACAGATTATGCACAGATGTGCATACTTACAGTAGATACTTACAGAGAAGGATTTACAGGTGCACAGTATATTTGATCAATGGCCCCTATATTAGGCGGTATGTGTGTTATAGGGGTCATACGTCCATCCGTTATGTGTACAATCAGTGTTAATTAGTACATTTTTAATTTAAAATAACGTGCAGAGATTAGTAAAAAAGGGTGTGGTGACTTGGTAAGTGAATGTGTGTGTAGTATTATGTGTGTTTATTTGTATAGAGGTTTGAGTAGATCTTTTGTTTGGTGGTAATTTAAGGTGAGGAGATAGTCTTTTAATTTGGTTTTGCAATGGAAGTTATTGAGGGAGTGTAAATTGAGAATCTAATTAAGTTTATTATAAACTAGCTGTGCCCCGCGGTTTCACCCGCGTATAATCCTATTACTATTATTAATGTGTAATTTTATGCGTCAATCTAATTCGCACTGGATAGAGAATCGCGAAGTAAATATAGTTTAATTTAATAATATTGTCAAGAATACATTTAGAGTATTTTTAAACTGCTGACCCGATCTCGTTCGAACCAATTTTAATTGAATTTTTTATTAATATCTACAGCATATATTTTGTTTTGGTTTTTGACTCCATTATTATAAAAGTAAGAGGGGGTGGGGGGTGAAACACATTTTACCACTTTGGAAGCGTATATCTTTCGACTGACTCGCCCATGAAGAATTCCGTAGCTATGCTTGCTAGCATAGATTAACATAAAAAAATGCTGTTATCATAATGTTTATAAGACAAAGTTTTATTTGCGGATTTTGCAAATGTGAAAATGAAATCTCAAAAACTGTATCTCGTTCGAATCAATTTTAGTTAAAAGTTTTCATTCGAATCTACAGCATATTTTTTATATTTTACACTTTATTATTTTAAAAGTTAGAGACGCATTTTACTACTTTGGCACTTCCAAAGTAGTAAAATGTGTCCCCAAATATATCTTTCAAACGATTGACTTTGACAAAAATGATTACATGAACCTCAGTATCATTTTTAAAGGTCTATTTATAGACGCCGACACCCGCATAGGCGTACAGGGTTGAAGTAAAAAAAAATTTCGTTCTAGTTCCATGTATGGGGAGCCTCCCTTAATGTTTTTTTTTTTACATTATTTTCGCATAAAAATCGGAAAGCGGTTTGCAGAATACATCTATATATCAAGTTTCAACTCTGTAGCCTTAATAGTTTCGGAATAAAATGACTGTGACATACGGAAAGACGGCCAGATAGACATGACGAATAGTATAAGGGTTCCGTTTTTTTACTATTCGGCTAAGGAATCCTAACAACATCGCTTTTAAACAATGCCAACGTTGAATGTCTGACCCGTTTTTTCGGGTGGGAAAATCATCGAATGACTTCTCTCGCTCTAAGTGGAGCGAGGAGTGTCAGACTTCTACTGACTATAAGCCCACCCAGTTACTTCAGCTGCCCTTGCCTTCCGGGGCCGCGGTATCTCGTTACAACATACCTTTAAACTGAACGATGACATTAAAAATGGGGTGAACAAAACAACACCCTATCAAAATTACTTATTCAACTAAAGAGAAAGTAAAATATAAATATTCAAATGTATAGATACAAAAATACACATCTGACGTAAAAGAAGCTGAAACAATTTTACATAGGAAGTCTCTTAGCCAAGAAGTCGAAATGAAACCAAGATAAGGTTCACTATCAGTGCGGTATCTATCGCGGAGTGGTAGAAGTACGCGAGTCATGCTCGACGCGTCGTGCATAGCGTTGTTGAATAATTTTACATTTTCTCCTAAACTATAAGTCCAAATTATATTCTGTAAAAGGCAAAGATAATCTTCATAAAATTGTCTTGATGATGAAATTACTTTCAAACGCAAATATTAATATGGCCGCATAATAATAATACTACAAAGTCATTCCTTATTTCTTAAATATTTTCTTAACATAATTTGCCTTATTGTGGATTATTTATAAAAGTTAGATATGCAGTACCGCGGACTTTTTTTTAGATCTACATAAAACCTACATTTTTGTAGTACATGATCTTTACGTATAACTCAGCATTTCGCCAGCTCACGCAATTATAGTAATTTAGCGGCATATTTTCTTCCGACTTACTTCACGAATACCTTTATTGTAGGAAAACCGAGAGGAGTAGCGTAATGCTAGATAGCCTATAGCCTTCCTCATGAAACTGCCTATCATAATCAGAAAGAATTTTTGAAATCCACCCAGTACTTTCGAAGATTAGCGCGTTCAAGCAAACAAACAAACAAACAAACAAACAAACAAACAAACAAACTTTTCCGCTTTATAATATTAGTATAGATAACGGCACTCAAAAATGGGTAATGTCGCTTAGCGAAGGTTGTGTGTGTACTTTTCGTTGGACATGCTTGTTCTGGTCTTCTCTTAGCTGTAGGAGGAACTTTTAATGGTATATTTGAGATTTTGTGAATTAGTGTACGGTAAATAAATAGTTGTCGGACTGTAAGAACTTTATATTCTGTATAAAGAATAAACAGAAATAAAGGAACAGAATAAATAATTGTAATTAACTAATTAAATAACATAATGTAATTGTATAATTTTTAATTGTCTGTTAGCTACAATTACTATAATTGTTAAATAATTTATTTAAAATTTTCAATGCATAATGCGGTCTCCTGTAATTGAAGAAGCACTATTATAAAAATCTGTATATTTATTGTTTTAGCTTGTTAGGTGTACTCTTTGTTGGTGATCCAAATTAAATAAATAAACAGGGTGGGTTTTTAGTCAGTAAAAGTGTGACACTCCCTTCCACTCCTCCCAGAAAGCGAGAAACCATACGGTGAAACATCTCTTGTAGAAGTTTATGCGTGGATGGTGGTTCACCCATCCACTTAACATACCAAGATTCCTGTTTTCCACAGAAGGCACATTAAGTCAGTGGTCCTGGCTGTCCTTTATACATCTTTGAAAGTTGTTCAAAGTAAGGAGCCAGAAATTCGGACATTGATCTTGCCGAGTGGTATCAGTACTGCGTTGTCGAGGTCAGATATGAAGTCGATCCATGTATAACTTTGGTATTCAGCTGCATCTTGTAAGACTGGGAGCTGACCCCAAAATAAGGCTAAGCAGATAATAAATTTTACTGATAAATATCCTCCTCCACCTCCTTAAGCCAGTCCCTCAGTTCTGAGGATCGTGGCTACGACGGAAACGTAGCAACAGGCTCCTCCATCTACTACGGTCTTTAGTTTGATGGAGAGCCTGGACAGCAGCATCTGCAGTACTTAGGACTTAGGACAGCTCATCGTCTAGGACTGCGTCCTCTTGGTCGTTTACCATCTCCGTTGCCCGTAACAATGAGCTTTTCCAGGTTGTCTGAACTTTGACGTGCTATATCGAAAGTACTGCAGTATTCTGTTGAGACATATTGTGGATGATGGTAAATATAGCAGTTTTATTCAGTCTGTTGATTGTTAGTAGTTAATGAAAACAGAGTTGATTGATGCGTGGTTATGTTTCAACAGTGTTAACGTTATTGTTGGTACGTTTTTATTTACACGTGTTTTTGTTGATGGTCTTTTATCAAAACAGTCAGAAGTTTTATCAAATCAGTTTTTGTGTATGTGTGTGTTGTGTTGATTACAATGATTATTACAGTAAAGAACAATAACTTTCCAATTTGTATTATGCCTACTTAAATAAAATAAATATACAATCGTATCTACTATTTACATTTTATTATTTAGCTAGTATCCTATGTCCATCAAGGTCTAATCTATCTCTGCACCAAATTTAACGTGTATTAGTATGGATAATGTTTACTGGTGTAAATTATTCTTATTCTTATCCATTTTCAATGGAAAATGAGCCTATTAACATTCTTCATCATCGTTACAAGGTTTTGTGCGTATGTGTGGGATGACACATACGCACAAAACCTTTTGGGAATAATTTCATTGTGCCGTACGCTAAGGAGTGGAATTCCCTGCTGGAGTCTGTATTTTCCGATAACTATAACCTAGGGGTCTTCAAGTCAAGAGTGAATAGGTTACTTCTAGGTAAGCGTGCTCCATCTTCGACCACATCATCACTTACCATCAGGTGAGATGGTGGTCAAACGCGAACCTATTATCAATTAAAAATAAAATACTGTAAAGACAAATAATTGATTTCATATCAATAAAGGATATTACACAAACAAAAGTGTCAAAAATAAAAGGAAGCCAAGCCCACTGTAACCACTCGAACAAATTACGGCCCTCGACATATTGACAAACAAACTGATGCATTTAATAAATATATTAACAAAAACCAGCAGAAAGACATCATAAATAATTCATTGGCACGAACCACTTCAATCCTGTTCAAACCGGATTTTTAATTTTGATATTCAATTTAATTTTCGTCGCTCGAATTTTAACAAAGATGGCCTTTTGTGTTACTTTATTTTTAGTTACGTTTTTTAGGTTTCGTTGTAGGTCTTACAAAGTGTAGTTACATTTAGAGCTTAAAATACATTATTTGAAATTTTATGCCATAATATAACTAAATTTTGCTGACCCAATAGACGGTCTTACCACCTGTCAAACGACTGACAGTTATGGCAAAATGACATAACGTTACATAATAAAATAATATATATTGTCAAAAGCGCTAGGGTGTATAAGAAAAGGTAATATGATTTCTATTTTTTTTTTAGTATCTAAGCGTCAATAGCCTAATGGATAAGGTGTCGGACTTGTGATCGAAAGGTCCCGAGTTCGAACCCCACCCACACAATTGTCGTGAACCCACTCCAGACACAAGCATATTTAGCTTAGTTGGAGGGGTTAACAGGATTGCTAGTAATGTGAATTCTACCCACATTGCTAGTTATCTATAGATATTAGATTACTGTCCGTCTATCTGTCTGTGGAAAAGTAAAAAGTAAAAGCAAACGGTCTCGTTTGATAGGTCGTTCTAAAAGTAGTACCTACATATAACGAAGTTAAAAGGAAAACTATCAGACCTGATAACATTAAAAAACACAAAAAATAATTAGAGACTGCTAGCTACTTCCACACCAAATTTCATCCAAATGCACTTAGTACTTTTGAAGATAAAACAAATAAACAAAGTTTTCAGCTTTATAATATTAGTTAAAAGTGAGTGAAAAGAAAATCTTCATTTTGAACTTATCTCTTTCATGCTTCCATCATTCCTTTGTGTTACACCAAATCTTACCAACAAAAAAATCTGCAACAAAAATGAAACAGTTCTAAAAGACAACGCGAGTAATTAAACACTCAAACAGCATCGCGTAAGTCTCCTCTAATGAGAAAGAAACTTCATTGTCTCTTGGAAAGGAAAGATTATTGTTATGTTGCTCTCAGATATCGCTGAAGTTTTATTAATAAAGGAAGAGTATTTTTTTTTATTGAAGATTGTTATGAAAAGGAATAAGTGCTGGGGATACTTGACCCGCGTGATGCAAAGTCCGCGGCAGTTAATGGACATTTTCTGACGCGGGATTCGCCTTTATGTACGAGATCTTTATAGAGACTTTGATAGAGACACAGTAATTGAGTGAATGGTGAAGGTTTTTATGTCCGCAATAGATGCAAATATGATCTTCCTAATGACGACAATATTAACCTCTCAAATCACGGAAGGCCGCCGGCGGCCACAAAAACCAGCTTAAGTTGACCTCTAAAATCGATAGGGGAGGAAAAGGGCAGGAAAAATAATTTTAGAGGTCAACTTAAGCTGGCCGCCGGTGACGTAATGTATCTATTAAATTAAACGTGAAAATATTAAAATGGAATTCAACGTAATGAATTTTTCTTTTATTCCGGATAAGCCCACTCTTGACCTCGATCTAGCCTGATGTTAAGCGATTGATGAGGTCTACTAGCGAGCTCAGAAGATGCCTGTTTACTCTAATTTTAAAGCCTGCAAGGTCATAAGTGGCAGAGAACACAGAAGCCGGCAGAAATTTGAAATTAAAGCGCAAATAAACTAATTTTCTATCTTTTGTTGTTTGTACTGACAACTCTATGGAACTTAATAGTATCGAATATCGTAAAAAAACCATTTTAAAATAGGAATTACACTATTACCATTCGTCATGTTAATAGTGTTATACCTTGGAATGGTTCTTTTTATATACAATGAAGCACATTAAAATAAAACAAATGAACCCGAACAGCTGCTCAATCTCTATCAAGCTCAGGTTCGGTCGTGTATGGCGTACTGCTCTCATCTTTGGGATGGATCTGCTAAATACCAACTGGATGCGCTTGAGTCTATCGAGAAGCGGGCCAAGAGACTCATTGGGTACGATGCATTAGTCGAGTCAAAGCTCCAGAGCCTTGAATATCGACGACGAGTTGCAAGTCTATCGGTTTTCTATCGGTTACATTTCGGGGAGAGTGCGATGGAATTACACAGTCTAATTCCGCAAAGCCCGTTCCATCACCGGACTACGAGATAAACGGCGAAGCGCCATCGTTACATGGTGGACATCTCACCCATACGCACAAAACGTTTTGGGAATACCTTCATTGTGCGTACGGCTAAGGAGTGGAATTCCCTGCCGGTCTTTAAGTCAAGAGTGAATAGGTTACTTTTAGGTAAGCGTGCTCCATCTTCGACCACATCACCACTTACCATCAGGTGAGATGGTGGTCAAACGCGGACCAATTTTTAATTAAAAAAAACTAAAATATAGTTAGAGAGATAAAGTGCGTCTATTTTATAGAGTACTCATCTGATTAGTGTTAGAAATCAATCATTTACAATGAGTACCACTAGTAATGTGAATGTTTGTATGTTTGATATATGAAAACCGACTAGCAGTCAAAAACCTTCCTCAAGCTTCAACTACTTTCTGGAGGCGACTGCCCTCCAGCGCGTCTATGAATGGCGCGTGGAGGCGCAGCGCCGGGGCGTATCCCCGCTGCCTCGAGAAGTCGAGGCGCGGCGGGAAGAGCTCCGGCGCGATCTTAGGGCAGTATGGAGGGAACGACTGTCGCAACCGACGGCCGGGCACGCCGCAATTGCGGCGGTAAGACCCCTCTTTGAGGAGTGGCTAGATCGGCGTCACGGCGTCCTGACCTACCGCATGACGCAGGTCCTCACCGGACACGGAAGTTTCGGGAGGCACCTGTGTCTGATGGGAAAGGAGGAAACGCCTGGGTGTCACCACTGCGAGGGTCGCCCTGAGGACATCGTAGAGCACACGGTGCAAGACAGCCCCGCCTGGGCAGAGCACCGACGTGTCCTCACGGCGGCGATAGGCGGAGACCTCTCGCGCCCGGCATTGGTCGAGGCCATGCTGCGGGGCGAGAGGGAGTGGGAAGCGGTCGCCTCCTTCTGCAAAGCAATCATGCTATCGAAGGAGGAGGCGGGCCGCGTGAGGGAGAGGATGGCGTCCTCCCTCCAGCCCAGCCGCAGTGGTAGACGCCCACGGCGTCGGACGTCGGCCGACGATCTCCGGCCACCGTAGGCGCGGGCATGCGGACAGCGAGTAAAGGGCAACCCGCTGTCCGACCATGGACCATGCCCGGGTGGACGGCGCGTTGTGTTCCACGCGCGCCTCAAAGAGCGTCAGCAACATGACGAGGCCCCCTCTTCAGAGGGCTGAAGCCTGCCGGGGTCGTGGGACTTATCCCATTACCGTGACCCCGGTACGTAAAGGGTTATTGAAGGAACACCGTGGATTTTAGTCAGTAAAAGTCTGACAGTCCCTCTCACCCTACCCGGGGTGGGAGGACTTATTTGATGATTTTACCACGTTAAAAAAAAAGAAAAAAAAATAAAAAAAAAAGCTTCAACTACTTCTATATCAAATCCAAATCCACCGAGTACTTTTAAAGATTAGCGTGTTTAAATATACAAACCTTTCCGCTTTGTAATATTTGTATAGATTTGAATAAAACTTAGCATTGATATAAATAAAATGGGTCTAAAGATGAGACAGAACTACGGTGACGGCGCGTATTATTCCAAATGTTCCCCTTTTGGACTTTGCGAAGGGAGTTCATCAGCTCCATCCCTCTACTCGATTAGACGGAACCAGCAAAGGCAGACCGAAGCACCACGGGGTGGTTTAAGTCACTTAGTCCAATATAATAATTTTATATATTTGTAAACTCAATTCTAATTGTATTTTATTACGAGCTGCTGTCCGCAACTTCGTTCGCGTGGGAGAATTTCCCGCGTACATCCCGGGCCTGTGGGAATTACGAGATTAAAAGTAGCATATGTATAACACATATACATACAGGATGTCAACTATCTACTTACCAAATTTCATTAAAATCCATCCAGTAGGTCCGGAGATTAGCGGCGATTAGATTTTAATTTTTTGCCGTGTTACCGTTTCTTAACCCACCTCAATTATTATTTTTGTATAAAATTTAAATGTACAGACACACTTTTTTAGTGTTTTATTATATGTTATATAATGTAATGATTTGAATCATAATTTTACATAATTATTTTGTACACCGGAAACGGTAGAATATTCTGATCATAATTATGAATGTACTTAACAACTTTGTACAATATTCTGACAACAAAATGCATTTTATTCTATTCTATGGTTCAATGCCCGCCCCAGGGTAGAGCACATGCGGCGACCTCTCGCACCCTGCTCTGGTTCAGAGTATGGTGCGGAGCGAGGGGGAATGGGATGCGGTCGCCTCCTTCTGCGAAGCAGTCATGCTAGCGAAGGAGGAGGCCGAACGCGCGAGGGAGAGGCAACTCTCTTCCTCGCGCCCCAGCCGCCGCGGGAGACGCCCCGGGCGTCGGGGATCACGAGCCGATTTCCGGCCACCGTAGGCGCGGGCCTGCGGACGGCGAGCAGGGGTCGCTCACCGTCCGGTAAGGACCAGGCCCGGGTCGGCGGCGCGTCGTATTCCACGCGCGCCTCAAAGAGCTGTCAACACTAGTGACGGGGCCTCATAGGGCAATTGCCTGCTGGGGTCTGCGGGAAAGTTCTACCGAGTTACCGCGGCCCCGGAAATTTAGGGCAGCTGAAGGAACAGGGTGGGTTTTTAGTCAGTAGAAATCTGACACACCCTTCCGCTTGACCCAGAGCGGAAGAAGTCATTTGATGATTTTCCCAACCAAAACAAAAAAAAAAAAAAAAAAGGGTAGAGCACATTCTATGATTATGACCACAAGTAAATGAGATAAGATCGAGCAGATGATGAGGGGCTAAATTTATTTATTGCAACTCTCGCTAGGTTCTCTTTGGATCTATTTCAATTTTCACACGAGCGAACCCGCTGAAAACACATAAGTTGAAAAGTTACAAATTGCTATTAGTGTTTACAATGCTTATCATTGTTTCATCTATTTGATGTTGGAAGCCATTACGTTATTATTTGTAAATGAGAGTTAAAATAATAATGGAAAAGAGCTTGGCGACCACAAATTGCCTGTTAGCTGTGTATGTGCCATATACATTGTTGAAAAAGCCTAAATAAAGAAAAACATTCCGACTTGTATACGATGATAACAGGAAACTCATGCTTTATAACGTTTTTGCGCGTTTAGCAAATAATTTTAATCTTGTACGCCGTATACATTCGTGCCAGTAGTGGTATTGGGTAGAATCTTATTGAGAAATGTTATGTGAAGGTTATTTAAAGTGAACTGTGATTTCACATAATACAAAGGATTGACGGGTTAGACCCTTTGAGGTACTCGTGGAGCTTCAAGGTATAACAATGCTTACCGAGCTCCATTCCATGGATGAGCAGGCGCGTGCATAGGATTATGACAGGGCATGCGGCGGAGTAAAAACACACAAAAACTTCTTCTTTTATAGATTTTTAGCATAGCCACAGCCACGCATCGCCACCATGCTACGATGCGTGGCTGTGGCTATGCTAAAAATCTATAAAAGAAGAAGTTTTTGTGTGTTTTTACTCCGCCGCATGCCCTGTCATAATCCTATGCACGCCCCTGTGGATGAGTGACCGTTTTAACAAATCGGGATTCATCTGAGCTACTGAAAGTTAAGCCATTGTATAATTTTGACCATCACCACTGCTCTCAAACCGGTTCCGGTTCAAACATTGTTCCGAAACCGTCATGTCCTAGGAATAAAAATCCGAAGACATGCGACATCAAATCATCGATATTTTTTGACATAGTTATTTGTATTTTACTTTTTTAATATTATTATTAGGAATCTTCACTTGTTTACATGCCTAATTTCCATTATACACAAGAAAAATCCAATTTGATATGAAACATTTGTTTATAATAATATTTAATTTGAAATTGGAACATTGAATTTTGATATGATTGTATTTTTTAACCGAAAGGCAAAAATAACTTTAATTTCGGAAGGTGGTGTCAAAGGAAAAAACGAAAATACAAAACAAATGACACCGACTACCGAAATTAAAGTTATTTTTGCCTTTGTAGTGTTTTTATATAGAAGTCGGTTCTATTTTTTTTCTAAATTTTTTTTTTACTTTTTTAATATTATTATTAGGAATCTTCACTTGTTTACATGCCTAATTTCCATTATACACAAGAAAAATCCAATTTGATATGAAACATTTATTTATAACAATATTTAATTTGAAATTGGAACATTGAATTTTGATATGATTGTATTTTTTAACCGAAAGGCAAAAATAACTTTAATTTCGGAAGGCGGTGTCAAAAAAAAAAAACGAAAATACAAAACAAATGACACCGACTACCGAAATTAAAGTTATTTTTGCCTTTGTAGTGTTTTTATATAGAAGTCGGTTCTATTTTTTTTCCAAAAATTTTTTTTGTTGCTGCTCCAAATGTTTGCATGACTAATATAAGGTAGATTGTACAAGGATCTCGTATTTATGTAATTAAGACCAATCATGTACTGTACCTACAATCTAAGTAAATAAATTTCTATGCTATTCTACCAACCCGTACTGGACCTGCGTGGTTGATTTCGGCCCATTATCTCTCATAGAGAGGATGCTTGTATTCCAACGGGGGAACGTTATAGGTTTGCAAATCATTTAACATAACATAATTGATAATTCTTTGACCAAATATATTTTCTAGTTCGTTCACTTGCAGTTATCATATTTTCTCTGAACCACCCTTGATTGACTGGTAGAGAATCCCTTTTTTTTTGGGGGTGAAAATTATCGAATGACTTCTTCCGCTACTGACTAAAAACCCACCCTGTTCCTTTGGCTGCCCTAAAGTTCCGGGGCCGCGGTATCTCGATAGAACTTTCCCGCAAACCCCGGCAGTGGTAGAGAACGCCTAAGACATTAAGTCCGCCCTTGCACCTAAGTGCTGCATAAATAAAAATAAAAAAAATTAAATAAATAATATACCGTATTGTTTTTTGCGATATAATTATGAATTTGTTGACGTCCACAATAATTATACCTGTATCATCCTCGCACTGTCACGAATATGTTAACGTCACACACAATGCCAACTCATCAATTTTATCTTTGTTGCAGGCACAAGACGTGGGCCGTAATCAAGATAATCACCAGCCGACATTGATTACAATGCACCCGCGGTAATGACTGCCCATTGAACAGTCACGCGACCACCAGCCATGACCGTCATGTGATACCACCATGAACCACGGTCGTAAGAAAATGTTCGCCAAAACACACCGCTTTTGGGACCGGCGGAAGCATAAAATCGGACGATGACACCGCCGGGCGACTGCATAAAATAAAAAGATTTTTCGTTAAAAAACAAGCTTTTAGTGTAAAATCGCTTTTTTGTGTGTACGCAAAATACCGTAGTCTTCAGTTGCAACTTAATTTTGTTACACTCTCAATAGTTTCAAGCAATACTAAATAAAGCCTTCACGGTAATGTAAATATTGTGTTCGTAATCGCTTCTATCAACGTTCGGATAAAACGGGTATCTAGTAATTTGTATAAAAGAAAAATAAATAGTCAAACACTTCCGTTCCTATAGGCAATACGTTTTCTTAAAAAGTAAATCAATTTATACAATTATTTCTACGGGGCCAAAATTTCAATCTGTCTAAACAATAAAATTAGTTAGATGAATTTTACAAATCCTGTTTCGAGAGCCACAATGGTGCCCAACACTACATTGTTGGCGAGAACTACAATGTCAACACACTTTAATACAACAGTTGGTCCAAATTCGACGTTTCTGGTCCCAACGTATATGAGCCAAGAGGAATTCTTTGCTTTGCAAATGACAAATGGTTCAGACGCGAACACAACTTTGTCGAACGACACTACTATAAATTTAGTTCTAAAGACTTGGTACCCTAGTGGGTATTCCCCCGCGCATATAATAATAGCGTCAGTGGTTGTGACAGTGTTAATGATAATGGTGGTGGTGGGAAATATGTTGGTGATAATCGCGATAGTGACAGAGAAAGCGTTGAAGAACATACAGAACTGGTTCATAGCGTCTTTGGCTGTATCGGACTTCTTCTTAGGCCTGGTGATAATGCCATTTTCTTTGGCGAATGAGCTCATGGGTTATTGGATCTTTGGGTTCTGGTGGTGCGAGATACATTCCGCGATGGATGTGCTATTGTGTACGGCGTCCATTATGAACTTGTGCCTGATTTCGCTGGACCGGTACTGGAGTATAACTCAGGTGAGTGATATTACATCAAATTTTATTTACAAGTTTAACATGTTACGACAAACATAATTAAATATGAAACAGATACAAAAATTTCATAGAAAGAATAAAAACACATGATCAAAAGATAAGTAAAATATCAAACCTATTCTAATAAACTGCCCCGGATCATTTCTGTCACAAAATACCTCAAGAAGCTTGCTTTTGCGGCATTACTACTCTAAATGGCAATATTGAGTCTCTGCATCAGAAAAGATCCAGCGTGATGATCCAATGTTTTTCAATTCACGAAAATGATTAAAAATCTAATTTGCTATACTCAATTTTTTGTCTAGATTTAAATAACAATTGTCGTTCTTTGTAGTCAAAAACTTGCTATGCCTCGTGAGATAAACTCGTCGTTAATCTGATCAAAATTCAGTCACCTCGATTCGATACCTTTAAAAATGGTCCGTTTATCAATTAAAAGGACGAAATGAAATCTAAAAAGACAGTTGAGATGGTTGAAACTTAAGGCAGAATTTCAGACTACTTATTTAGCTGGGATCCATCTGACCTAATTCATCTCGCAAAATGAGTGACAAACTGAAATGAACTGAACAGAATGATGGACATAGAAACTTGGAAGTGATATCGGAAAGTTGGGCTAACAATTACAGAGGCAAAAAGTTAAATTTAGTTTTTCAATTCTGGGAATAGTTTTGGCAACTCCGAAGAGAGTAGATTTTTTATTTGCTGGTAGTCTGTTAAATTCTCGTTCGGAAATACGTGATTTGCTTCAGTTAAACCGTTTTATTAAATATTTGCCGATGCAGTTACCCGTATAAAGGTCGCCAGGATTTTGTTCATGTATTTTATAAATATTTTTTGGATACGTGGAAGATTTTGCCAAAGCCATTCTGATCACGAAAATATTTGGAAATTATTTTTTAAATTCATAAAATAGGCTGTAAATTCCATTTCCTATTGTATTAACCTTTGCAGTATTTTTTTATGGCTGTCACGTTATAATTATATTTGTTAACTAGGAAATACCAACATCAATATTTTAGATTTTTGAAAAAAAAAAAAATAACATGGCCAAATGCGATCGCTAAAGGTGTAGGTAGTAGTAATAAGAATTGATGCAAAAAATAATTTTGTTTATCATAGTGTTTTATGTGAAAAATTATAATTTGTGGTTTTTGAAAATGTGCTTTATCTCAAACCTCAAACAGTATTAGATTTTCAAGCTTCTGACTATTCGTAACGACTGTTAAAGATGTACAAATGACAGCTGCGACCATTTTCTGAGGCATGGAGGAATTTCGATTTGTAAAAATGGGCACCCATCTACGGTCGGACGTTAACAAGTGATGCTTAACCTCGAATATTGACCAGTGAACTTATTATGTAGCCACGAGCTTTTACGAAGAGATTTAAGAGCAGTGGTGATGACATACTGTACTTCAGGCCTAGACGGCTTCTAAATCTGTATAAAGCACAGGTCCGTTCCTGCGTGGAGTATTGTAGCCACTTGTGGGATGGCTCTGCAAAGTATCAACTTGCTGCATTGGACTCGATCGAGCGCAGAGCTAATAGGCTTATAGGAGACGGGGTGCTGGTGGACAAGCTTCATAGCCTGGCTCATCGGCGAACCGTTGCTTGCCTGTCCGTTTTCTACAGTTTGTACTTCGGAGAGTGTGCGCAGGAGCTCCATGACCTGATTCCTCCATCTCCCTTTCACTACCAGTCTACCAGACGCACGGCTGGGTACCATCCACACTTGGTTGATATACCGTCTTGTCGCGCTAAGCGCTTCTCCTCCACATTTTTTGTCCGCACAGCAAAGCTGTGGAATTCTCTGCCGGCTTCTGTGTTCCCTGCCACTTATGACCTTTCAGCCTTTCAAGCACGAGTAAATAGGCATCTTCTGGGCTCGCTCGTCCCATCTTAGACCTCATCTATCGCTTACCATCAGGCAAGATTGAGGTCAAGAGTGGGTTTATCAGTAGTAAATATATATACAACCTGTAACGGAAACCCCATATCAATCCAAAAGGGCTGAAGACAACATCTGGTATGGAGTCTTTATGCCCAGTTTCAGCACGAAATAAGTGACTCAAAGAATTGATACGAAATTATCGGTTTCATATGTTTCTTGAATATCAATCATAACAAACGTGTCACAGCACTACGAGGGTTAATAACTTTCCACGTCACTTGCCTATAACATGATAATTCTCTTTAATCTTCTTAATTTGAAAAATTCAATCTCTGGTATCAATGTATTGAAATTTCTAATTAGTTCCACACATGAAGACATAGGATTACCAAACCCTTGCCATATCGTTTGTTATCATCCAAAGAAGTCATGCACTTGGTATGTATATACCCTTTAAATTACACGTTGTATAGCATCAATGGCAGGCCTATAAAAAGTTACCGCAAGCACTATCTATCACATTTGTTTGAAGCTTATCACAAACATTGCTAAAATTATTTAAGAAAAATGTATATTGCATGTGGATTATTATTTACAATCATTTTCCAAATAGTTTACAAGACTTACCACTGAAAATGTTTAAAACATACTTTTCAATCTGCTAATACCATTAAGGACTATTTAGAAGACAAATCAATAGAATCTGTAATCTGCAAGTTATAGTAATTGACAACAATGACTGTGAATACATTTGCACGCCATGTTATGGCAGGATATGCTGAAACTAATTTACTGTAACACCTTATGTACCATATTCAAGCAAATAAATAAGCTAATTATAAAACCTATTTCCACTCGCAAGTCAGACCCGTACCAACAAAGCGATCACTGTTCCTGTAGAGCAAAACAAATACGATTCATTCATTCACCTCACATTTCATTATTTGGACACCAAATACTCTCTACATCTCCGCATTTCAATTCCTGATCCCATCTAAACCAACTCAGAAATCTTTTACCAAAATTGGGTTTAGTCTACAAACATTTTTTAACTCCGGAACAGCACTGCCAATTTTCAACGTACAGATTATAGTAGCTGTACTGGACAATTTTGCCTGCAAGCTGGCGAAACGGTGACCTGTCGTGACCTGTTGTTATTGGAGCGAATGACCTAATACCGAGAGGTATCGACGAGGGAGTTTGAATTTTTTGTTATTTTAAAACTGAAACTGGTAAACGTTACGTGAAGTTTGAGTTGGAGTTGATTTAATTACGATGTTAACTGTTTGGCCATACAAACATTTGTTTTGTTCAGCGCAGGAATCGAACCCACGACACGCAGCACTGCAGCCAATTGCTCAACCATACGCGACGTTAACCGTGCCATGTACTTAATATATCTATACTAATATTATAAAGCGGAAAAGTTTGTTTGTTTGTTTGCTTGAACGCGCTAATCTTCGAAACTACTGGGTGGATTTGGATGTAATTTCGTATGGAAGTAGCTTGTAGCTTGAGGAAGGTTATAGGCTACTTATTACGCGACTGCAAAAAAGGAGAGTTATGTTTTTACCGTGATAGAATCCACGGGAGCGAAGCCCCGCGTGAGTACTAGTTTATAATATGAGTATTAAAAAAATAGCCAAACAGAGACAGATTAAAAGTTATCACATTTTCTGGCTCTGTGTTAAGCTTATTCATATTTTAAAGTCTTATTAAAAGACCTTGAAATGTACGCTTTGTAAATAAATGCTTTGAGTTTCTGTTTGTCAAGTGGACCTAAGGGATCGTTTCATTAAACCTAAAATGTCTGTCCGTCCTTGACAAGGCTTTACCTACGTTACTTTAGTCTGGGTCAAATAAACATAATCCATTTGTGTACTCTTGTAGAAGACCCAGTTCATAGTAACTACACAGCTAGATTTTTTTTATCTTTTAAGAAGATCTTACATTTTTGAAGTTACCATGAAGGATCTTGTTAGTTTTTCTGCTTAGGAAATGGCTTATTCAAACTGCCTTTTTGGTCTAGTGGTCAGTGGCCCTGACTGCTATGCACAAGGTCGTGGGTTCGATTCCCACCCAGGACAAATCATTTGTTCTTCATTCAGGAGCACGATCATTTGTTCTTTGTCTGGGTGTAATTTATCTACAATATGTATGTATTTAGAAATATATATGTATGTTTATCAGTTGTCTAGTACTCATAGCACAAGCTCTGCTTAGTTTGGGACTAGATGGCGTTGTGTGAAAGTTGTGGAATAAAAAAAAAACAGTTGGTCAGGTTTTCTATAAGAAATGTTTCAGTGGTAGCCCCGAGTTTAAGAGATGGCTGTGTGATACCGCCGTGCCTGGCATTAGGACATCTTTGCCAGTCATTACGGGTAGCTGGAAGCCAGAAAATCTACTGGGTTGTGGATAGGCAGTCACTCAATGTAAAACACTAATATTCAGTTGCATCGTATTAGACTGAAATCCAATCCCAACACAGTTGGAAAAAGGCTGAGCTGATGACCAATCCAAACTGTGTACTAGTTTCTAACGTTTTATGCCAATATAGACCTATATGGGGTAAAACATTTTTGATTGATTGATTGATCGGCAGTTGTAAGCTGTGGGCAGGGATACTTGTCCATTATTATTATTTGTCAGTTACAAATGTTATTGACGGTTACTTAACCGTCAATAACATTTGTAACTGACGATGGCGTACCTAGAAGTAAACTAATTTCTTTTGACTTATTTTTTTTTTAATTGTTAATTGGTTCGCGTTTGACCACCATCTCACCTGATGGTAAGTGACGATGTGGTCGAAGATGGAGCACGCTTGTCTAGAAGTAACCTATTCACTCTTGACTTAAAGACTTCCAGGTTATAGCGATCAGGAAACACAGACATCGACAGGGAATTCCACTCCTTAGCCGTACGCACAATGAAAGTATTTCCAAAACGTTTTGTGGGTATGGGTGCGATGTCCACCATGTAACGATGGCACATCGCCGTTTGTCTTGTAGTCCGATGATGGAACGGGCTTGGCGGAATTAGATTGTGTAATTCCATCGCACACTCCCCGAAATGTAACCCAAATTATAGCTGTCTGTTTTTATAAATTATAACAACAAACAGCTATGGGTGGGTTATTCCTGTAATTAGGAACTGAGGTAGCGATCCTGACTCTAGGGCAGACTGGAGCTGACATGCCAAGCGAGCATGCGATCTTTGGAACCATTTTAGCCAAAAATTGTGCAGCCCATCCGGCCCTGGGGATTTCCTGTTATGTAACGGACGGACTGCACGGGTTACATCTTGGGGGCTGATCGTGATTGTCCCCATTACTGGTAAAAGATCACACGTGGGCTTTATCTCCCGCATCCAGTCACCCTCAGCGTGACAGACAGGAACCGACCAGATGCTGCTCCAGAACGAACATATGGCGTCATCATCCTGTAAGCACGTATCAGTCACACCTTGGTCAGGTCGCTCCCAGGCCCTATAAACCCACCTTTCATTGCTTTGTAATGTGCGATTCTGAGTGTATCGCTCCACCCGCCGCTTATATCTGCGAATTCTATTTGCCCACGCATAGACTTTCTGCTTCAGGAGGTCGATGCGCTCTGTGACGCGGGTCAGATAAAAAGCAAAGCATAAAAAGTTTATACATTAGATTTCAATTTCAAATTCTCTATAGATAGTTTAAATAAAGATCCTGCTAATCAGTGATTCGATACTTTTTAGGGTCCCGTAGTCGACTAGGAACCCTTATAGTTTCGTCATGTTCATCTGTCCGTCGGTCTGTCCGCAGCTTAGTTCAGAAAGGATTGGTACGAGTACTAGACCGCTGTTATTTGGTATGGATATACGAGTACATATTAATGACACCACAAAAGTAGTTAAATAAAATCATGAAAAATCATTTTTATTTAGTTACTTCCCCTACATATCTATAAAGAGTCTACCGCATATTGTTGATATGCCTGTATTATTGGATACCCCGTTTAAAACTAATGGGAATGTGGACTAATTTTCAATTTAGTGATGCGTTTGCAAAATATTAAGCTTTAAATTGCTAAATTTCGTTAGAGACAAGTGTACCCTTACCAAGTAAGTGGTTGTAGGTAGGAATTCAAACGTCACGTTAGTAGATGACGATGAAGATGACGGATGTAGTAGATGTAGGTTCGCAAATTAACAAAAAAACTTAAAATAAAATAATTTTAAGATGGCTTCACATATTTACGAGTAATAGTCCACTAACTGTGATCTACTTACTTTTGGACAAATTTTAAAGAAAATTATTTTAATCAGGTTCTTATTTGTAAAAAATAGAGTAGTTTGTTTTCGTTAGATCATGGTCAGCTAATTCAACACGCACTTGGCGTTTTAGTACACTACCGAACCCTATATTGTGCGTGGAACGACATTACTTGGCCGTTTTTTTTAAATAAGGGCTACTGTACACAGCAGACATACAACAGCGCGCCCGGCATGATCCGTTCAACTCTTTTCCAACGCCACGTACCCAAAATCCCATGTATACGAAAATCTGTTACCAAAATCATAAATTCAGTGTCCATTTGCAAATCAATACACCGTAGCTTGCCGACCGAGTCTTGTTTAACATTGAATATTTCAAACAGCTTTGCCTATCGGCAAATTTCAATGGCGACAAACCGGCCAACTGACTTGTACCAGCATCGTCTGGTTACCGGCGGCACGAACCGGTTCAAACCGGCTGAACTAACTCACAGTGGCAGAACATCGGATTATTCAGTTGCGAAGCGGAATAAGGCACTAGTTTGTGCTTATTTGTGCGTGAATTTTGTCCATGGTTAAGATTTGCCGTTTAGGAAGTTGTGCTCTGTAACAATGGTTTGTTAAGTGATTTAGTTGTTGCAGTGTTTGGGTTTAGTGAGTATAGTTGTAGCTAAGTTGTGTTTAATTTGGGTTTCACTCTGTTATTGAATGTGGTGATCACGGACATTTTATTGTTTTGGATTTAGCTTGCCACATTTCGGTATCTTATTGTCTTTCTAGTAAACTGCAATTTTAAAATTCTTCAAAACTTACTAAATAAAATAAAATGAACAGGAACAAATGTATCTCACTAATTACTACACATTTATACACAATCATAGTCTGCTTAGCCAAAACAAATTTCCGGGGTTGCGTATCTACCGACCAATTTTCTACTCTGTAGTCCTAATAGTTTAGAAATAAAATGACTGTGACACACGGACCGATATACCGGCATGACGAATCTATACAGGTTCTGGTATTTTTTATTATTTTTATTATAGATAAGGTCTCTCTCTTGATCTCGATCTCGCCTGATGGTATACGATGGCGATAGATGAGGTCTACGATGAGACGAGTGAGTCCAGAAGATGCCTATATACTCTTGCTTTAAAGGCTGAAAGGTCATAAGTGGCAGTGGTGGTTTTTGCCATTCGGCTACGGAAACCTAAAAATGATACCAACTTTGTTTACAAAATAGCACCACAATATACCTTACATATTATGTTCAAGCGACCAACCTGCATACACGCCCAGCAAGCTATTGTTCACGACGACGCATTCTCAATGACCATTCATTCATTCAGGCGAACGAAGCAGCAAGCCCCGCAAGCATTATAGAATTTATCAATGAATTTTTATTTATTTTATTTTACACTGCTTTTGTCCATTCTTCTATTGTTTTCTTTATCATGTGCTTTAGCGTTTTCCCAATTATGTTAGAGTCAGTTTCCTGTCCAACCAGCTGAGTATCAGTGTTTGACATGGAGCATCTGCCTATCTGACCTCTACAACCCAGTAACTGGGTAAAAGCATACCCCTCGGGGAGAGCTGTGTCAGATATTCTGGCTTCTGACTACCCGTAATCTATATAATAAAAATGAATCGCTAAATGTGTTGCTAAGCGCAAAACACAAAAACGGCGGGACCGATTTGGCTGATTCTTTATTTGTTGTGTTTTGTTTAATCAGGGGAAGGTTATTATGAAAAAAAAAAGTAGGAAAGGTCTCAAGGGTAGGGGTTGGGTAGGGGTAGAGTAAGGTATGGGTAGGGTATCGGTAGGATAGGGGTAGTGGTATCGGTTGGGTAGGGGTAGGATACCATGCGAACGAAGTCGTGGCGGGACTGATAAAGATGTCCAAATGACAGCCAGGACCATAGATAAAATAAATAAGTAGATATGGCCAACAGACGAAATTATATCGGAACCGTGTGTCTCCAGTTAGGCGCTGGGCGGGGCAACAACTACACTTGCAGTTTAATAAAATCAATAGATACGCACTCGCGCACACACCCGCATTTCTTAAATCAGAACGTACTATACAATCAATAATAAACCTTATTCCATCAAACACAGCGTGTATTTACCATGCACCGTAGAACTTACTCACACAAAAACATCGGTTGCTATCGTTGTGCTGTGCAAAAGCAATTTATTTTACATATATGCTAGTGATTGACTAAATCGGAAAGTTGTCGATTCTTCCATTTATTATTGCACAATTTTTTTGGGCTCGTGAAAATGAAAAGCGGCATGTCCAGAAAATACACACATCAAAAGTGTCTAGGGATCAACATATATTTTTGCAATAACTTTTCTCCTGATTGATATTAATTAAAATTTTCTTTAAGGATTCATCAAATAAAGTGTTTTCGTTTGTCACAGTAACGATAAACCAAGTCACCTTTGCATTAATAAAGAAATTTGCCATTTTCCTAATAAAGGGATTTTTGACATTTGAACCACTAACATTAAAGTTCGAAAAAAAGACTGAAATAACAGTTTTCTTTAAAATTTTATTGGGTAACTTAAACAATTAATAATCCGTGTTTCTACCGCGAACACTAACAACACAAGAACATCGGTTTGGCATACTCAAAATGAGTTCATCCAAATCACGCTGTGGAATGGCCGCCCATGTTCGTTGCAACAACAAAAAAAGGTCTTCTTGCGACTGGATACCCTCCATATTCAGCAGAGCTCTTCTCTGTAGCATATCCCATGCATGCTCAATCGGGTTCAAGTCTGGCGACTGAGCAGGCCAGAGCAGGACATTGATGTTAGCTGCGGCGAGAGTCTGTCTTACAACTCTTGCGGTGTGCGGTCGTGCATTATCATGCATTAACTGAAATAAGGGACCGATTTGCACTTGTAGAGGAACGATGACGTCAGATACAATCGTCTCAGCATAAATTTGAGCGTTGAGGTTGCCTCTGATCCAAATCAACTCAGTTCTTCCGCCGATCCAAATACCCGCCCATACCATGATGGTTCCACCACTATAAGGATGGACTTCCTGGCAGGATTTTAATCGCTGTTGGCGTCCAGGGGTTCTCCAGTGTCGTATACGTCTTGTATCCGGTCTCATACCAAAACGAGACTCATCAGAAAAGCACACGAAACGCCATTGTTCTTCTGCCCAATTTCTGTGTTCAAGAGCCCATTGATATCGAATCCTACGATTGTGCATTGCTATAGGTGGTACCCGTAGCGGTCTTCGGGAATGAAGGTTCACTTCATGCAAGCGGTTTCTGACTGTTTGGTCGCTAATTAAGTTCCCTGAAGAGTGATGAAGCCTCACGGCTAACATCATGGCGGTTATTGTTGGAGCTCTTCGAGTTAAGATTTGAATGTATCGGTCTTGTCTCCGTGTGGTGCAGCGATACCGTCCTCCATGGCGCTCAGCCACGGTACCAGTGCTTCGGTAACGTGTCCAAAGTCGACTGATAGCACTCTGACTTGTATTCAGAGCTAAAGCCACAGTACGTTGCCGGGAACCAGCTTCTATCATTCCCACGGCTCTGAGCATTTCTTCCCTGCTTAAATGATGTCGCCGCTCCATAATAACGTTGGTTTTAATCAGTAGTAGGGAAACAGTAGCACTAATAATGTCTTCAATGCGTTGTATGTTTTTATAGGGAAAATATTGACAGCTGATTTTCATCTTTTACTCGAATTTGATTAACAGTTCCTGTTTCAAATTATGAAATGCACCAAAAAGGATCCATATAAATTTATAAAATCATAAATTTATTACAAAGCCACATCTCAATCTCAAGAAATCCGCATAAAAATGCTTGATCCCTAGACACTTTTGATGTGTGTATTATAATAAAAATAAACATATTATTAAGAACCTAAAATAACCTAATTATAATTAAGTACTCTTTAACTTTAAGTTTACTCACTGACCTGTGAAGCGGAGGTATTTGTGTAGCACTTGATGCTTTGATATTACTGAGGTGGCATTTTTTTGTCAAACAGTGTAATCTTAAATTCATAATTATATTTTTCCATGACTGTTTTGGTAAGAAATATTATGTGATTATTCATCGGGGACTGCTCAAACTGGTGAAACTTAATATTATCAAAGACATCTAATCCTATGAAACGTGGCAAAGCCTTTGCGATGAGTTCCTGTTTAACATTTTTACTTTTAACTGTAAATTTATCATCCATGAGACCAACTGTTTTCATGACTATTTCCATTCTTTTACAAATAGTTTAGTAAGTTATAATAGGTTTTTCTTATAAGCAAAACCCTAGTTAGTAGAGAAATTATTAAATATATGAAAACAAACATACACCCATGCATAACAAATAAATAGCATGAATGTATTGACTTATTTTAAGCTAAATTCACTAATATATTGTCAGAACCATGCCGATTATTATAACGCATTCGAAGCTTCGAAACGGAAGTAAAATACAAAAACCATAAAAAAAATAAAGAAACAGCACGAGGATAAGGCATAACATACGATAATTCGAAACCTAAAAACACCACCGATTATTAACCTGAAATTTAAATAACTTACTTTACGAACATTGGTTACGCATTTCTCTACTACGCTGTAAAATAAGCAAAAAAACATTATTTACATCGATCTTCCAACCGGATTAAAACGGTTGACAGATTGAAAAATAAACTAGTGTAGTGACGGCGACGTCAGAGCTCCGCATGCTGCGGGCGTAAAATAAATTGTTTATTCTTTTTTACTTTTTGTACACTTGACTTTTCAACGTATTTTTCTTTCTGTTATCTCATGTAAAATAAAAGTTAAACATATTTTCTTAGAGGTTTCCGTATGTATAAAACCCCGTTTTTTCATTCGTCTATCGACATTGTTGTCGATAGCCTACGTTAGTGGATCTGCACAAGCACATCACTAACTCGTCGCAAGAAGCGGCGGCCTCACTACGCGATGAATCCGCGTAATACAGTATCGTTTTATTATTTTTACATTGCTTGTCCAGTTACTTAGTGACGAACTCAGGTAGTGGCTAAGGAGCAATGCATTTATAGCAAAAGTAGTACAGTAGCTGTGATATTTGAGAACAAAAATAACATAGTAAAAGCAAGAAATATTTTACGATTTATTGTTTTTCATGATAACAAATATCTTTGTAATGAACAGCACGGTTTCAGAAGCAAAAGGTCAGTTGACACAAATCTCCTGACGCTAGTAGATTATATCTCGTCTAGTTTGGACCGCGGGCGTCAGGTAGACGTACTTTACTTCGACTTCCGGAAGGCGTTTGATAGGGTCAACAATGACGTGCTGCTAATGAAGCTTAGCAAAATAGGGTTCGTACCATCTCTCCTCCGTTTCTTTGCAGACTAAATACGTGATCGACAGCAGTTTGTTAGGCTTGGTATGTACGTGTCAGGTACCTATCACACGCGTTCCGGCGTGAGTCAAGGCTCAATTTTGGGGCCTTTATTATTTCTCATCATGGTCAACGATCTTCCTCAAGTTCTGCTTCATGCTAGATGTCTCTTGTATGCTGACGACTTGAAACTGTACCTGGAAATAAACTCCGAGCGTGACAGTTTGGCACTGCAGCAAGATATAGACGCCATTTACAAGTGGAGTGTAGACAACAAGATGGAGTTTAATTCGTCCAAATGCTTCGCTATGACATTCGGTCGCATGCGGCACCCAGTTAATTTTGAATATAATTTAAATAATAATACCATCACAAAGTCAACAGCCATGAAAGACCTGGGAGTCACATTCGACCGAAAGCTCACCTTCCACGACCATATGGCCATGGTAGCTAAACAATCCTACCAAAGGTTAGGTTTTGTTCTGCGTAATTGCCGCGATTTTCGCTCCGCTCATGCCATCAAAATAATATTTAATGCGCTCGTGCGTACTAAGCTGGAAACCAGCTCTTGCGTGTGGAATCCACATGAAAGTACCTACGCACTTTTATTAGAAAAGGTTCAAAAAGCGTTCCTTAGGTACCTATATAAGCAGAAACATGGCTACTATCCTTACCTCTATCCGACAAAGTTCTTACTGGGTTGCCTCGGATACAACTCCCTAGAGGTAAGGCGAGCTCGAGATCAGCTCACAGTAGCCTGTAAGATGCTCCGTGGTACTCTTGACGCTCCTGATGTGTTACATGTGCTGGCGCGCTTCTTTGTCCCAGACAATTACTGCCGGGGCAAAAAGCACAGGCTGTTTGCCGTGCCTCCATGTCGTACTGTTGCACGTGCTAAGTCGCCAATTCCTCGCACTCTGGCCGCGCTTAATGATCTCTTGGATTCTAATCCAACAAGCGATCTGTTTGCGGATGGATGGATGAAGATTTTATTGGTATGTCAGATGTACTGTGAGAAGAATTCATGAAAGTGTTGTTAAAACGTTAACCTACTTTTTACTTTGTTTATTTTGTATATTTTAGAATTGTCTCTTTTAATTTTAGTTACTGTCATTGGTTGTAAACATAACCGTTGTAATTAAATTAAATAAATAAATAAATAAATAAATGATTTTAAAGAAAAATATTTTAAAATACTTGTACTAACATATAGTAAGTGATTCCACGATTCACAAAGTTTTGGCTTCGGTTTTTGCAAGAAACCACTGAACAACTCGGTATTCTTATAAGTTGTCACGATCGCCGTCGAAAGCGTACTAGTTCGCAGAGACGGCCATTTGCCTGTGACATGAGCGCTGTGGCCATGTCGCGCGGCCACCGACACGCGCACTTACCACTTCTCCTGTTTTTTATATTTCTATGGCCAGGACCAACGGCTTATCTTAGTTTCCGAGGCACGGGTGTATTATACCACTAAATTCCAAACACCGGGCTACTATTGAGAAATTTCTAATTAAAAAAAAAAACACATTATTACTTTTTGCCATACCCGGGAATCGAACGCAAGACCAGCAGTCGTGCTTGCGACTACTACACTTTTTTTAATAGTTGATAGTCTTGCGTTTGACCATAATCTCACCTGAAGTTAAGCGATGATGTGGTCGAAGATGGAGCACGCTTGCCTAGAAGTATCCTATTCACTCTTGACTTTAAGACTCCCAGGTTATAGCGATCAGGAAACACAGACTCCGGCAGGGAATTCCACTCCCTAGCCGTTAGCACAATGAAAGTATTGACACTAATGAGGTTATTATTTTCTTAATCGATGTAAATATTTGAGGAGCTTGTGGCTATGTTATAATAGCCACAAGGGTTGAGGTAAGTTTTAACATATCGATAATCTTCCGGTAGTTCACTACCGGTCTACCAGACGCACGGCTGGGTACCATCCTCACTTGGTTGATATACCGTCTTGTCGTACAAAGCGCTTCTCCTCCACATTTAATGTACGCACGGCCAAGCTGTGGAATTCTCTGCCGGCTTCTGTGTTCTCTGCCATTTATGACCTTTCAGCCTTTAGAGCACGCGTAAATTAGCATCTTATGGGCTCGCTCGTCCGCACAAACTCAGACAACAGTTTTGCCATGTGTTATCGTGTTATCCAGCTACTGAGATGTGGAGGTCCCGTTCAGAAAATTCTACTTTCTATCTCACTAATATTGTAAACGGGAAAGTTTGTGAGGATGTATGTATGTTTGTTGCTCTTTGACGCAAAAACTACTCAACGGATCTCAATGAATGTTTTATGATTTAATTTAAGAATTTAGATTTAATGAATGATTTGGTTAGTAGAAGGTTGACATCCTGTAATCACACGTAGGCTACTTTTTATCCGGGAATTCCCACGGGATCGGGATTCATGCGGGAAAATCCTCCCACGCGTACGAAGTCGCGGGCAAAAGCTCGTATTCGATAAATAATAATATATTACGATTTTTGGCAATTAATGGAGTACATCATTTATATAAAATAAGGCACCCGCATTTATACATACGTCTAAATCCCGATAAATTGACACCATTTATTTGAACTAATTGATGTCTATCAATCAATGAGATTAATCATCGAGATTGCAAACGTATTTGAAAATCGAATTTATGCTCACTATAACATACAGCGTGGCGATTAGATTGTCACATTAATTGAAACCACGTACTCTATATTAGGTATTTTATCATATACAATTAAATTTTTTTAATAATAAACTATATTATAGCCGTGGGACCTCTTTTTCCGTTTTAATATTTCACAACATCATGTATTACATAAACGTAATCAGCTGACCAATCACTCGGCGCGTACTCTGCCGGTGCCAGCGCCGCGGCGTTGCCGTTTTTACAGGTCAGTTAACTAATATTATAAAAGATATTTTTTTACCTATAACGCGATTTATTTTGTTCGAAAAATGCATTTTCTTAATTTTAGTAAAATTATTTATTTAATTATTTTAACGGACTGGTAACAACTTGCCTGCGTACAATTACAGCCTGCTGTATAATTTAATGTGATAACCTAATCGCCACCCTGTATATGGGATCTTCGGCAATTAGAATAATTTAAGGGCAATATTTTATTTTAATACTTTACAGTTTATTAACAGAATATATAAATTACAGTATTTAGGCGATAGCCAATTACAAGTTTTCACATGTATGTATATAATGATATAAGATTTAGTGTAGACGGACAAACAAAAATTTAAACTGTTTCAGTTCAAAAATCTAAACCAAACGGATTAGAGTTATACAATTTAAACGTTAAACTATAAAAAAAACTACACATTGAACCATTACTTAAAGTATTTTTAGTATATTTTATCCATCATTACATGGTGGACATCCCAGCAATACGCACAATACGTTTTGGGAATACCTTTATTGTGCGTACGACTCAGGAGTGGAATTCCCTGCCGGATTCTGTATTTCCTGATCGCTACAACCTAGGGGTCTTTAAATCAGGAGGAGGCCGAACGCGCGAGGGAGAGGCATCTCTCTTCCTCACGCCCCAGCCTCCGCGGGAGACCCCCCGGGCGTCGAGGATCGCGTGCAGATCTCCGGCCACCGTAGGCGCGGGCTTGCGGACGGCGAGCAGGGGTAGCTCACCGTCCGGTAAGTACCAGGCCCGGGTCGGCGGCGGGGTGTGTTCCACGCGCGCCTTAAAGAGCTGTCAGCAATAGTGACGGGGTCCTATAGGGCCATAGCCTGCCGGGGTTGCGCGAATGTTCTAACGAGATACCGCGGCCCGGAACTTAAGGGCAGCTAAAGGAACATGGTGGGTTTTTAGTCAGTAGAAGTCTGACACTCCCTTCCGCCACCCAGAGCGGGAGAAGTCATTCGATGATTTTCTACCCTGAGAAAAAAAAAAAAAAAAAGGGGTCTTTAATGATTTAAAGACCCTTTTTTTTCTTTTTCTCTTGATAGAGTGAATATGATATGTGACATCTACCAACCTGCACTGAACCGACGTGGTCGAACAGCCCATTCCCATTCCTCTCACACAGAGGAGACCTGTTTGCCAACGGTGGGAACGCAATAGGCTGCATTATTATTATTAATTCTATCATATTCCATGTTATTAATTTATGAACATAATAAATCTATATAATTATGTATATATAAAAGCGAAATACCACTCACTGATTAATCAGAAAATCTCAGAAACTACAAGTAGTAGGGCTCTCAAATTTTGCATGGGGGTTCCTTTTAGTACGTAGATGCTCGCTAAGACGGGATTTTGCGAAATTCATACGGGATTGGGATTTACATGGGAAAAACTTCCCACGCGAACGAATTCGCGAGCAACTGCTAGTAATTAATATAACACGGGTAGATTATACCAAGCACATTCGTTATTTACGGCTCAGTTTAAACGCATTCACGGAAAGCCCAGTTAAGAGCCGAAAATTTAATTTTTTAACCGGTTTTTGTACTGCAGAAATGGAGATTGATAATGTCATTTGAAATAAAAAATAATTAGCGTTTAATCCCGTGGTTAGCAGGGAGGTCCCAAATATATCAATTTATTTTTAGGTGCAATATCTTACACGCGAGCAAAGCTGCGGATAGAAGCTCTTGTAATGTGGTCTCATTGGTGTGAAAATTAACAATTTAATTATAATATTATGTATCACTATTCCCTAAGGCTCAATTTACACCGCCGCGGAATGGAATGGAACTTTATGCAACGAAATTGTACATAGCATAATGAACTTTATATCAATTGTATAACATACAAACGACAGTAGCTAGGGTAATTCTCGAGAATGCGCGAGGATTTCGCGGAAGAGGCGCGACCTTTTTTGGCACCTATTTAGTTTGTATGTTATACAATTGACATAAAGTTCATAATGCTATGTACAATTAAAGTCGCTTCGATTCCATTCCGCGGCGGTTTAAATTGAGCCTAAGATACAGGTAACCATCTCGTTCAGGGGACAGAGCCAAAAATTAATGTGAACTACACAGTCACCACATTGTGAAAATAATGTTCCTACAACTTGTAATTTTGTGGACAGAAATAAAAATTGCAGTGGTGATCCAGTGATTACGAGTTGACGACCTACAACTCGTAATCACTGGATCACCACTGCAATTTTTATTTCTGTCCACAAAATTACAAGTTTTGGGAACATTATTTACACAATGTGGGTTAAAACTCAGGTCATCACTTTGTATAAATTTTATTACCACTACTCTAAAAACGATTAAGGAAAGTATTGAGAGGAAATCGGCATCTTATATTTCCTGGTTGGGAAAATCATCGTATGACTTCTTCCGCTCTGGGCAAAACGGAAGGGAATGTTAGACTTCTACTGACTAAAAATTGTTAAATACTTTGTTATTCTTATACCTATCTATTTCCACTAAGCCCGATCCATTATCGGACTACAAGACAAACGGCGGTGGCGATGTCGTGAATCGTTACATGGTAAAAATTCCCACCCACCCGCATAAAACATTTTGGGAATACTTTCATTTTGCGTACGGCTAAGGAGTGCAATTCCCTGCCGGATTTTAAGGTTTCTGATAACTATAACCTGGGGGTTCAGTTAGACTGAATAAGTTACATCTAGGTAAGCATGCTTTATCTTTGACTTCATCTTCGCTTACCACCAGGTCAGACTGTGGTCAAACGCGAGCCTATTATCAATAAAAAAAACCTTACTAGTTTCAGTTCGCCGCTTCGCTCACGTGAAAAAGTTTATTTCATCGAAAATAAACTACCCTATATTAGTCTTCAGCCCCTCAAGTATTAATAAATTAATAGTTTAAAAAACACTAGAAAAACACGCTTTTATAAATGCACGTAAAAAAAAAATGTTAAGAAAACCGATAACGGAGTTTCTTTAGGTTTGTTATAACCTTAAAATCTGATCGTGTTCAAAGTTCATTACGTCGCCTTTCTCACAAGTTCAAACACGACTATGATACGATATTCCATCACGGAATGCCAGTGCCAATCTTCCGGCTTCATCATCAGACCTTGAAACCTAATCGTGGTCAAAGTTCATTACAAGACTTTTCTAAGAAATCCAAAACAGCTATGATACGATTTTCCATCATGAAGTTCCAGTTTATATCTTCCGGCTCCATCATCAGATCAGTTCGACAGTACCATATTAATGTATTGTCATCAGAACTACATACAGCTGACAGTTTTTATTACGCTACGACTACGACCCTTAAAAGATGGTTAAATTAGTTACCTTAAATTCCATTACATAGCTAGTTACATACAGGTCGACCTAATAAAAGCGTGTTAAAAACCCACCCTGTTCCTTCAGCTGCCCTTAAATTCCGGGGCCGCAGCATCTCATTAGAACATTACCGCAACCCCGGCAGGAAACCGGCATGTTCTAGGACCGAAAATTCCCAAGACATCATTATGAAATCCAAAAACCCACACTAGGCCCGTATCGTGAATTACGCCCATCCTCTCTCAGAAAAAGGTGGCCTATTTCCCAGCAATGTGGATGTTATAAGCAACTGTGGAGTATCTTGCCGGTTCTTCTCCATAAAAAACGACCAATTTCGAACCTTGTACTAAGTTCTGACGTTTTATTTGTGCATATCGTCGCCTTAGAGTGAAAACCTCGGGAGTACATTTTGTCCAAATTTTTTTTAATTGCGTTTCCGGAATGCAATCCTAGCAACTCACATCCTGATCTCACGAATATGTTCATTTGATACTCGAAACACTATCTATGAAAGTAAGTGAGAACCTCGTAAGCACTCGCATCGCGTCCTCAGTTTAGCGTAATCAGGCCATGGATTATAGATTTCTGAACTGTTCGATATTATGTATAATATTTTTCATATTATACATAATATCGAACAGTTCTGGATATAAAAACGGGTTAAATTTACATATAAATTAATAAAAATAAAACATAACAGAAATCTTACAAAAATTTTATAGCACGCAGATTTTTCTTTCTCCTGAAAAGTTACTCCTTTTTCACCTACGAGGTTTTCACTCTAAGGCGTCGATATGTAGGGCTATGTGAAATAAAATATTTTGAGTTTAAGTTCTGCATAATGAAAGAAAGAAAATTGTATTTATTGGCACATAAGAATAAGAAACACACATTATATACAACATTAAAAATAAAAAAAACACTATTGTGCCAAAAGGGCCTCGGTTCAGCATAATGTCAGATGGCAACCCTAAGTATTACCACCTAATGCTGATTTTCAGCTGCAGCCCACGGGTGCCACACGCTCGAATGTGTAATACACACGCGTAAACGCCTAGAACTTTACGCGTGTAATAAAGAGAAATAACTGAATTATGCCGTAATAATATACATAATAATTTGGAATATGACTCCTTAAAGAATTGAAAAAATAAATAAAATGGAATAATTAAATAAATGATCCGCATGTTCCACCACACGGAGACAGCAGTAGATATTCAAGTCGCGGATGAATTGATTTGAATGGTCTCATACTGTTTTTGGTGTTCGAGTAAAAACTATTTTAGTTTAAGCTTATAATGTTAGCCTACTCCCACGGTATTTTATAGGTGGGGGAATATTATTCCAACATTTAAGATTTACTGGACGCGTTAAAAAAGATACACAGTTAGACGACTATCGATAACCCCAGTGCCAAGTAATGCTCTTTTCCATGTATGCGTTTTTTATATATACATATTTACTTACTTACAGCCAATCCAATTTTATTTGCCTTTACGAACGCAAAATAAAACAGACTGAAAATGATAGTTTTCAAAGTGATTTATTCATTTCAAATGCGTCAGATGAAAATATGAGTTTCTATTTGGTTTTATATTCGCCACTCAAAAGAGAAAGTGTTCGTATTGATAAATTGAATATTTTATTAGTAGCACAGCTGACTTTACTGTGTTTTTATTTTTCGAGAAGCTTGTAGAGAAAATTATACTGGCTTTTCATGTTTAGTCATCACGATTAAGAAACGTTTTCTAAGGTCAGTCCGCAGATGGGTCATCAGTAGCCTATAGACATTATTCCTCGTCTCAAAAACTCCGGTAAGCTATTCTTCTTATTATCGTGTCGATGGCATAATGTTTTAAATATTAGACATCAACCCACAAAATGTTTCGGGAACCATTTCATTGTGCGTACAGCTAAGGAGGGAAATTCCCTGCCGGAGTCTGTTTCATGATAGCTATAACCTGGGGGTCTTTAAGTCAAGAGTGAATAGGTTTCTTTTAGTCGAGTGTGATTCTTCCTTAACCACATCCTGGTCAAACTCGTAAAATAACTATAAAATTATTCATTTCACTTGCAAATATTATAAATATTGATAACTTTAACATATGTAAGTGTCAATTTTATTAGGGTTTATTATTTCAATCATCATCAGCATCAAAAATTGTCATTGGCATATACCTATATTATTTATTTATTATATACTTTATTGTACACCTTATTATACACTTTAGGATACAAATAATAAAATTAGTGTATAATGGGCGGTCTTATCGCACAAGGCAATCTCTTACAGACAACCTTTGGATCGACAGAAATTAAAGGAGATAGATTTAGGGCTGTCAGTGTGTACAACATCATAAATCATTGTGTTTCTCTCCAACCATCGCCATTACCCTTTTCAAACATCCTGTGTATGCACAGCGTAGCGCAGCTAACAACCCATAACAAAGAAAATGTTTGCGCGCTAAGTAAGGAACCAGATAATCCCTTCAAAATGAAATCAACAACATAGTACATGTATATTCCTATAACTATATTTATTTGCCCTCTTTACACTATTGTACAAAAAGATAGGAGCCGAAGGTTTGATCCACATAACGACTGAGAATTATACAAAGTGGAGAAGACAATACGACCATACCTACCATAGCCTAAATTATAATCTCCGTTTAGTCCGTAAAAAAAAAATATTTAAGTTATCTTTTTATATTTTTCCCCAGGCTCTATTTAGCTACTGTGCTTCAACGCAAGGTCAAATATCCTGCATTTAAGCACAAAAAACTCTCACACCATGAAGGTTTTAAGTCAATTCAAAGCATCTATCATTATAAAACGGCAATGTCATACTTTTACCGGTATTATTCAGATTATTTGAAAATATCATTTTATTTTTATTTTGATGTGACCTTTTATTTTATCCTCACTATGGTTTCCTCGGGATTAGTATAGTCAGTGTTTTCATTTATTGTCGTATCATCTTCCCCACCTTGTATAGGCTTACGCGTTAACGCGTGTGTCGTGTACGAGAAGTGTCTTCCTGTATTTTTTTTCGGAGGGTAAATCATCAAAAGAGAGTCATTTGATGATTGCTCGCGTCATTGCGTTTGTCTTTTCTGGTGGTGGATGGGAGTAGAGGGGAGTCTCAGACTTTTATTCAGAGGCCTTTGCATTCCGAAGCGGCGCTATCTCGTTAGAACATTCACACCCCAGCAGGGAGCGTATTTTTCTGAATTCCTGATGTCTTGCGGTCTACGTAACATGGTCTTCCCTACGTCTTCTCCTCCACATTTATTATGCGCACAGCCAAGTTCTGGTATTCTCTGCCGGCTTCTGTGTTCCCTGCCACTTATGACCTTTCAGCCTTTAAAGAAAGAGTAAATAGGCATCTTCTGGGCTCGCTCGTCATATCGTAGACTTCATCTACCGATTACCATTAGACGAGATCGAGGTCAAGAGTGGGCCGTCCGTAATAAAAAAATGTATTTAGTTTGATATATAACATATGGATTCTGCTTTAAATAAAAAAAAAAAATGTGCAAAAATATTAATGTTATTGTATTTGGATTTTGGAGCAGACCTTCTGTGATACTTTTTATAGTGGCCATAGTTTCGTATATAGTGTAAAACTTTATGTTAAATTCAACAGTGCTCGGTACGGTATATCATTGTGCAGGCGTCATGACACCCCCGAGGGGAATCCGAAAAAAGTGGAAATAGAGTAAACTGGTAGCTTTTGTGACTTCCTAGGGTAGCTCGGTATTTTGTCATGTGGTTTGGGTTCCGTGGAGAACCGTTTAAATGCCAAGTTTTTTCTGTACTTTTGTTTTTTTAGGTGTGTAAATATTGTGGTTTGATTCCCCTGAAAGTACCTACAGATGACATAAAAACAAAGGGTTTCTGAAATTCCTATGATTACTATAAATGCGGAAATAAATCTATCTGTCTGTATATCTGTTATCTTTTCATGTGTAAAATTCTTAACCGATTTTACTGAAATAGTCTTTATTCGTAAAAATAACATAATTAATCCTATATAGTTATCTAAAGTATTTGCAGGAAACTATCTAGGGTTATTTTCGCATATAAATAGATGTTCATTCTTGCATGCAGTATGCATAACTGCCCCCCCACTCCGCCCGCAAATATATAAATTAATGAAAAATAAATTACGACACTTCACATAATACGAAAAATTTCAGTGACCTTTTCTACGAAATCAACATAATAGCATTTTTCACATTCTTGTGCCTTAGAAAAACTAATTTCTGAGGTTTCTAGCTAGTAAAAGTCCAATACTAGGGAGTATTAGACTTGGTTGCGGGAATTTTCTAACGAGACAATGCGGCCCCGGAACTTAAGGGCAACTGAAGGAACAGTAGAAATGTGACACTCCGTTTTGTTGTGTGCCCAGAGCGGGAGATGTCTTTCGATGACATTCCGTCCAGAAAAAATAAGGGAGTATTATACTTCACTTTACGCTGAGTGGGAAAGCGGATGACCACGATTGTTTTTGTTAGCCTTTCCTTCTGTTTTAAACTGCTCAAAACTCGTTTAATATTAACACGAGCATACGTAGCAGTCTTCAGTCGCTCCCCGTATAATCTGCTCCTGCCGGAAACGAATGATTATGATAATCAGAATCGATTTTATGCCGAATCCTTACAGTAATCGAATGACATAAATTTCCCGAGATATCTGTCAAAATTTGAATGACATGTATCCTGTAGATATTGAGGAATTGGCAATATCTTGTGGATTGTTTTTTGCGTGTGGGTTAGAAAGTAATGAATGTAAATGGATGGATACGGATTGTATGGATTAGAAAAGTAATGATGAAATCTGAGTTTGTTTCTGTGTTTCTTCGTAGGGTAGTTAATTAAGAACATAGGCGTCACATAGTTTAAATTTATGAAAAAGTAATGACGTGATTTATTTATACTAATCTTTACTAGATTATAAATGCGAAAGTAACTCTGTCTGTCTGTGTGTTACTCAATCACGTCTAAACTACTGAACCGATTTAAATGAAATTTGGTACGGACTTAGTCTAGAGCCTGAGAAAGGAAATAGGTTGATTTTTAATGCGAAAAAAAGGCTGTAAATGGTTGCAAAAGGGGATGAAAGTTTGTACGGAAATTACGTCATTTTTGAAGCTAGAAGCTCGAAACTTATTTTTTTAGACTTACTTCTTGGCTTTCAAAACTAAAATCTCTTTAGCTCAAACTTTAATCCAGCCGATTATTGATTATGACGATGCCTGCTATTTGGATGCCACTGAGGAGCTCTTATATAAGCTTGAGCGCTTGCAAAACTTGTGTATTCGCTTTGTTTTTGGTCTGAGGAAATACGATCATGTCTCTCAGTTTCGCAAGGATCTCAAGTGGTTCCCTATCCGTCTTCGCAGGAACACTCGAATATTATTCCTTTTGTACAACATCCTATTCAACCCTGCATATCCTAACTACCTGCGCGATCGTTTTTCATTCACTCGTCCTACTGACGCACTTTGTAGATCCCACCTTAAACTTCATCTCAATTTCCCGTCCCGTAAAACCCGTTTCTATTCCCACTCCTTCTCCTTTCATGCAGTACGACTGTGGAACTCACTTCCCGCTAAAATCCGGGAGGCCAAATCCATTAATATTTTCAAAAAGCTGGTCAAAGATTTTAATCGAAGACATTACCTATCTAACATCCCGTAATTTTATATATTTATTATAGGTATATATTTTTATAGCATTAATATAAATATGTATTTTAATTCTATGTATGTATATATTTGTTTATTATGTCATTATAGTTTAATTTTATAGCTAAGTATGTTTTATTTGTCGTAACTAGTATTTATACACACTGTGTCTATCATCTCCTCTTGAACTCTCCTGTCGCAGGTCTGCTGGAAGAAATTTCTTAGGAAATAAGCAGCACCTTTGTGCTCTTTTGTCTGTATTTAATTTTTTTTGTGTCATGTGTGTACATAAATAAATAAATAAATAGCTTATTTATGTATGAGTTTTATTTTCAAAATAATTAGTCTAAAAAATTAAAAATGCCGCCAAACGTAACAATTCCGCGCGGACGAAGTCGCGGGCACAGCTAGTAATATTATAAAGTGGAAAAGTATTATTTGTTTGAATGCGCCAATCTTCGAAAGTAGCTATAACCTTTAAGTAAAGAGTGAATAGGTTACTTTTAGGCAAGCGTGCTCCATCTTCGACCACATCATCACTTACCATCAGGTGAGATAGTGGTCAAACGCGAACTTATTATAATTAAAAAAATGTCCTTGGTGGATTTGGATGAAATTTCGTATAATAATAATAATCAACTTTTACAAAAGTACTTTGCTCCTAATACAGAATATTAGAAAAATTTTAACATTTTGCTCAGTTAATAAACTCTGGCACTCAAGCTAAGAGTAAACTTGTGTTATGAATACCAGGGCACTCTCTTTTGAAAAATTTTCAGTGATCAAACAATTACGGAGTTACATAGTATTTATTAGTAGTATTTATTTTTCATTGATTATACAATACAATAAAAAAATGAAAAAGTTAAAAAATTAATAATAATGAAGAAAATCTAAAATTATTGAGACCATCAAGGTGTGTTGATTATATAGGTGTGTATTTGTGTAGTTATATGTGAGTGTATGTGTGTGTGTATGTATTTTTGTGAGTCGGTGTCTGTGTTCGTGTGGTATAGAATTAGCTTAAAGCTTAATGAAGGCTTTACTCGTCTACAAAAAAGGAGAGTTATGTTTTTATTGTGATAAATTCCACAGGAGCGAACCGCGTGACTGCTAGTTAACTTCTAATTTGCAAAATTATTATCTTTTATTTCATTTATAATGGGACCGTGTATGGATAAGAAAGATAGAAATAAATACCAAACTAGCCAACACTGTAATATTTCTCTTGTGATACAAGTTGTCCTAGTACAAAAGCCAAGGCAACACTGATGTTTGTATCTAAGTGTGTGAAATAAAAATAAAATAAAATTAAAAAAATAATTAAAAATTGGTCCCATTTTCATAAACGTCAGGATCTAATGATGGGATCCTGGAGAAATCGAGGGAACTCTTCAAATATTATAGGCACACCTATAGTGATTTGAGTATTTCTTATAGTAACTTGTGTAGTTGGATTCGAAAAGCACTATTTGTGAAGTGGACCTGATGATAAAGACCACAGATGGCCACTGAAACTACACAATATATAAGTAGGAATAATAAGTATAACATGTGTTCCGCATCGATTACTTGAATGTGGTTATTAAGCACAATATGCTCGTCACAATGCATATGGTGAAGTGAAGCTGATGGTGAAGTACCAGGAGAACTCCTCAACAATTAATGGCCCAACATTGGGAAAAGCAATATTTTGTAAATGATTATAAGTAGTTGACATTTAGGCTCTTGTAACTAGGTAAATTAAAAATCGACCAACTTAAAAGATTGAAATATAATCTTTTTTCCAAAAAATTAAACCGACTCCCAAAAAATACTGCAAAGTGAAAAATAATTTAAATTTCGGAAGTCGGTACCAAAAATGAAAATACAAAACTAAATACACCGACTACCGAAATTAAAGTTATTTTTCACTTTGCAGTGTTTACTGGGAGTCGGTTTAATTTTTTAGTAAAAAGTTTTTTTACTAATAATTTGCGAGAACGTAGCCACTGTAACTTGATTTAATTTGTAAATTATTTATCATTTAATCAGATTATAAGCTACCGCAGAGGTCCATTTAAAGTGGTGGTTTGGGTGGTCAAGGACAAAATTGTGTCGCGCGTTTTTTTTTTTATTACCGATGGGTTATTAGCGTTTTTTATTAGCGTTGATGTCTTTTGGAAATGTCTCTTTCTTACATGAAGAAATTCTAATTCTTTTAATCAATAATGGAATATACACTTAAATAAAAACCCTAAACTACATAATAATATACATCTAAAAATAAACTAAAATATGGCGTCCAGAAATTCGTGCGCATCGCTGTCCACTGGTAATGTGCCCAAAAGACTGGCGGCATTGCCACGTTGTATGGCAATGCTTAAACGCTGTCCAAGGTAAAAGCCCGCCTTTGTGTCACGCGAAGTGTCAACTAGGCGCCTGGATAGTTCCTTAAACAATTTGTGAGCACTCGGACCCCACGATCCCAAGGTCTCCACCCCAAAGGGCTCGAAAATATAACCTCCAACAAGGTTATTATATTTCCGCCGCTTGAGGTTCTCAGCGGCTGCAGCGGAAGCGCCAGCACAGCAAGACGAGCTAGGAAGATGGGATGGTGCAAGAGTATCGACACAAGTTGCGTCCCACACTAAAGCCCTACCCATCTTCCAAGGAAATAAAGACATGCCGTCCGGTCTTTTGCCATCGTCGCGTGCCAGGCCATTGGGTTCTAATACAGCCGGAACGCCGACGTTGAAAAGAGCTCGTCGGATAATGTCGTTAATATTCGCGTGCCGTGCTATGCGACCCGCGCTACGGCCACATGAAAGGCCGTGGTGACCGAGGCTGAGTGCTTCCCTTCGATTAGGTGCTCCCTGTTGTTCTGCTCATCCCTTTAATTTGTAAGTTTTGTATGTTTTTCCTTCAAATTGTATTGTTTCATATAATTTGTTATACAAGTGATGATGTGCACGCCTTCAATAGAGATATTCATATTATATAAGAATATATGTTACAAATATGTTTAGTTTTAAATTGAATATGTCACTGGTTTGTCAATAAATAAATAAAAATAAATAATAATAATAATTATAAGCCTCGACCAACATCTAAGGAGGCTCTCGTTGGGCAGCTGGATCAAGGGCCTGATCCAGAAAGCAGTGCTCCTGGAAACGGCGCGTATTGTGAGGAGGTTCCTCTCTATGGAGCCCTGACCACCGGTAGCTTGGACCCTGTTCCCGATACCGGTGGGCTACTATTTTTTATATTTTCAAATGTTTTTATTTTTTATATTAATATTTAAAAATGTAATCTATATGTATATATATTAAATAAATGGAATAATAATAATAAAAAGTGTTTATTTCTCACCGCAAGCCAAAAAAATACAAACAATATTTTTCATAAAAGAAGTAGTTAATTGATTTTTGGTTGTGGATCGCTGGTGCCTGTGGTAGGTTGTAAACACCTGTAATACAGGTCACCAGGTCCCCACCTATTCATTGTAACATATTATACATCAGTTATCACACGAAGTATAGTTTCCAAATAATAAAACAAAGAATAGAAAAAAACACTATGAAACAGAATAAAACTAAAAACTAATTAATTAAGAATACTAAAATAAAATTTGTTGGGAGATTGTTATAAATGTAAATATGTGTGTGTGGCGGTGGTTGACTGTATGTGTGTATGTGTGTGGGTGTTTGAGTGTGTATATGTGTGTGTGTGGCGGTGGCTGACCGTATGTGTGCGTGTGTGCATGTGTGTAAGGGTGGTTGAGTGTGTGTGTGTGTAGGTGGAGAGAAAAATTGTGGTGGATTCCGATTAAACTAACACGTGAAAGAGAGCTTCCGTAGCAATATAAGATTGACTTTGTAACCAGTCTTGTAGAGTGGTTTTAAGATTGTGTTTATTCAAAGAGTGTAGGGAAAGAATTCGGTTTAATTTATTATATAGAAAGGGACCGAGGAAAATAAAGAATCTGTGACTAAAGGAGGTTCTAAGGGGAGTACTTAAGGCAACTTTATGGTTACGGCGATTAGTTTCCTGAGAATAGGTGGAAATAGGGTGTTGTTTGCTAGCAGTGGCCAGTACAAACAATTGCCTAACTGTAAGGACTTGGCAATGTTCATACGGCTTAGCGGTGGGATACAGTCTTGGCTTAGAGCAGGACACCTTAAGAACCGCTCTCTGTGCACGTTCAATCTGAATATAGTACGATTTGGCTGCACCGCCCCAAGACGAGATACAATACACCAGAATTGATTGACACAGTGCCTGGTACGTCATTTTCATAACAGCAGCATCTGCTGAATTGCGTAATTGTTTGAAAACGTACATCAGTTTGCGCACTCTGTTTGAGAGGTGTATTATGTACTCTTTGAATGTAAGGTTACAGTCAATTATTATCCCAAGATATCTTATTGACATGACTCGTTCAATGTTACAATAATCATGAGTGCCGCTGTCGTCATTAGTACCCTTAGACTGTGGCAGCTGGGCGGCAATGTTTAGTGTGCTTGTAACTGACGCATTGATATTTCGAATCGAAAAATTAATTATTTTAGTTTTCGATATGTTCAGGGTAAGCAAATTCCTCTTAAGCCATTCACTGACTGTATCGAAACCATTTTGGGCATAACGATATGCCTCTTCCCAGCTGTCCGAGGCAAACACGAGTGCTGTATCGTCCGCATAGGAAAATATAGTACCGCTTTCTAGGCCAAGGCTACACAGGTCATTCATGTATATTAAAAACAAACTGGGGCCAAGAATGCTGCCCTGTGGCACACCAAAAGTTACATTTAAGTCGGAGCTGTAGTAGGTTCCAATTTTGGCACTCTGTCTTCTATTTGTGAGATAGCTCCGAAACAGGGACAGCTGGATACCTCTTATAGTGCGAGCTTAGATAATAAGATGGGAATCGAGACCGTATCGAACGCTTTCGCGAGATCTAGGAACAGTGCAACACATTTCTTACCGCTGTTAAGTTTCTGAGCTATGTGATTAACCAGTTTGTGTACAGCATCAGCAGTGGATAGATTACATTACATTAAAAGAGTACAGAGTAGAGCAGGGTTGGTTCAGTAGTTACGCATTGTAGGTAACCAAGGCAGGCACATTTTTTCGTGTGTTTTTCATCATCAACTGAGTGGGACCTGGTACGTACCAGGGCTAAAATAATCCGACATGTGACTACCGAAAACCCGTACTAAGACCGCGTTGTGAATTTCGGCCCATTCCTCCTCATAGAGAGGTTTTTTTATTGTTGAATAGCTTCTGGCCGTGAATTCGTTCGCGTGGGAGGATTTTTCCGGGTAAATTCCGGATATAAAGTAGCTTATCTTTTACTAAAAGATGTCAACTATCTACTGACCGAATTTCATACTCATCCGTTCAGTAGTTTTTGCGTGAAAGAATAACAATCATTCATACATCTATACATCCATTCTCATAAACTTTTGCATTCTTTTTTTATCGATAATAGGCTTGCGTTTGACCACCATCTCACCTGATGGTAAGTGATGATGTGGTCGAAGATGGAGCACGTTTGCCTAGAAGTAACCTATTCACTCTTGACTTAAAGACTCCCAGGTTATAGCGATCAGGAAACACAGACTCCGGCAGGGAATTCCACTCCTTAGCCGTACGCACAATGAAAGTATTCCCAAAACGTTTTGTGCGTATGGGTGGGTGGTAATATTAGTAAGAAAGATAGGCTTGCGTTTGACCACGATCTCATCTGATAGTAAGTGGTGGTCAAAGAGGTTGTCTGTGACTCAAGAGTGGAAATTTTATAGTCTGAGTATGTTATGTTACGATCAAGAACAAAAGTTAAATAATTGCATAATGTTATTCCACTTTGAAAACTGCAAATATCTCCGTTGATAATTATAGTATTTTTATGGTATTGCCAAGCATATGGCGAATATGATAACTTAGTACTTAACGTGTCGGGGGGTTGCGGGAATATTCTAACGAGATACCGCGACCCCGGAACCTAAGGGCAGCTTAAGGAACAGGGTGAGTTTTTAGCCAGTAGAAGTGTGATTGATGATTTTCCCACCCAGGAAAAAACAAGGGTAACAATCTGGTCGTATGCTACCATTCAAGTGGACTGGTTTATTTATAAAACTGTGTCCCTAGTTTTAGCTTGCAGCAAAAAAAGGTTTTTAGTTGTATAAAATTGCCGTTTGATAAGAATACAAATGTATACAAATATGTGGTACAAAACACGATACCTATTCATTAGTTAAAACTAGGTTAATAGAATAACACGCAATTAGTAATTTTGTTACACTATCAAGTCGTTAAGGGAACAGGAAACCATTTATAATATTTTGAAATAAAAAAGGTAAACTAAGCTTATTTTTAATGTGGATACATTTGTCACTGTCCAGTAAAATTTATAATTTCGTGATAAGAAACATTAGTCACTTTCTAGAAGCCCGTAAATTAATTACCCACTATCAATGTGCCGTCACAGTTAGCGCAGTTGTTAAGCGATTGACCCCACTGCTGCCTGTCACGTGTTCGATACTCGCACTGGAACAACTGTATGACTTAGAAATATTAACATGCCTTATGGTAGGATATGGCTAATGCACACCATGGTTTATATTAGACGTTTTTAGGGTTCCGTAGCTGATTGGCAAAAAACGGAACCCTTATAGTTTCGTCATGTCTGTCTGTCTGTCCGTCCGTCCGTATGTCACAGCCCTTTTATTCCAAAATTATAAGAATTATACACATGCAACTTGGTAGATAGATGTATTCTGTGAACCGCTTTCCAATTTTAAGAAAAAACTATTAACTTATTTAAAATTAAAAGGGGCTCTCCTCATACATGGAACTGAAACTGAAAATATTTTTTTAGTGAAACCTGTGCGTGTGTGGTATTTCTAAGAAGGTGTTTAAAAATTATATTGAGGTTTCTAAAACCACTTTTTGATAAAGTCAATCTTTCAGAAGACCCATTTTACCGCTTCCAAAGTGGTAAAATGTGTCCCCTCTAACTTCTATAATAATGGAGGGAAAAATCTAAAAAAAATATGTGCTGTAGATCGTAATGTAAACTTTCAATAAAAATTTGTTTGAACTAGATCGGGTCAGCAGTTTTTGAGATATAGCATATTTTCTAAAACCGCAAATATAACTTGGTAATTAATACAAATACTATGAAAAACAAAGTTATTTGGCGTAGTTACTACGGAACTCTTCATGGATGAGTCTGACTCGCCGTTCGCCAATTTTGGCTTGCTTATTCGCAAATAAATAAATGATTATGATTTTATGTCATTTAGTCCTATTTTTTGTATTTTTATTGTCGTTTGATCACCATCTCACCTGTTGGTAAGCGATGATGTGGTCGAAGATGAAACACGCTTACCTAGAAGTGAAGTGGATATTTTTAAAGACGCGCCTACGACACAGGAGGAATTTATTATGTGGGGCAAAGTTGAAATAAATAAAAAAAACAATTTGCACGATCTTCTACACCAGGATTTTGAATCTGGGTGAAAAAATTAAGTATTCTAAATTCGTGCGCAAGACAATTTATTAATGCACCTACCCTCAGGGGTGTTCTCACCCCTCTATGGAGATTTATAATGCCTACAACGTTATCTGAAATTAATCTCTGATTTCTCGAGCAATGAATTTTTTATAAAAAAAAATCAGCCAATTTTTTTTGCGGATTGTACCTCTGGACTTTCTTTAAAGCGTAAGAATATGAAAAATGCTATTAAGGTGGTTTCGTTCAAAAGGATTTAAACCGACTTCAAAAAAGGAGCAAGTTTTCAGTTCGTCTTAAACTTTTTTTCATATATCGTATGGTATCTTAGTTTGTAATAACATTGTTGGAGGCTTTAGTAACCTATATACAACGTGTAACGGAAACCCCATATCTATCCAAAAGGGCTGAAGACAACATCTGGTATGAAATCTCTATGCACATTTCAGAACAAAATAACTGACTCAAAGAATTGATACCAAATTATTGGTTTCATATATTTCTTGAATACCAATTATAACAAACGTGTCACAGCACTACGAGGGTCAATAACTTTCCACGTCACGTGCCAATAACACGATAATTCTTTTCGTTCGTCTTAATTTGAAAAATTCGGTCTCTGGTATCAGTGTATTGGAATTTGTAATAAGTTCTACATACGTAGACTTAGGATTACAAAACCCTTGCCGTATCATTAAGCCATGCACTTGGTATGTATATACCCTTTAAATTACACGTTGTATATATGTACATAATGAGATCTTTCTGTGGAGCGGAAGGGAGTGTTAAGCTCTTACTGACTAAAAACTCGTTCGGTTCTCCTTGCGTTACGGTGTCGTGGTATCTCGTTTCAACATTTCCGCAACCCCGGCAGACAATGGCTCTGCCTGGCTAGTCAAAACTGCTGACTACTCTTAGAAGCGCGCGTAACGATGCGCTGTCAACACTAGTCTGCCAGTAACCCCCTTAACGTTAAAAATACTGATAAAATCCCTATAAGTATTTCAAATCTCGCCTCTTCCAGAAGCTGACTACGCAAAACCACATAAAAATATTTTATAGTGCTGTAATGTAACGGTTAAGAGCTCGTAAACCAATGGGTAATTATCTCGTGAACACATGAAGTTTATTGCAAACATCTGTTATGTTATAAATGTAGTAGCGAGTTTAAATCTGTACTAGTTATTGAATTAATGTGACTGACTATGTCTATATTGGTGGATATATTATTGGATAATTTATTTCATCTTAATTATGCACATTTTTATTATGAGCCTATGCTGTCCCACCGCTGGGCAAAGGCCTTCTTTCCATCCCTCCATCTTTTAAGATCCAATGCGATAGTAGACGAATTCTCTAGAAATGAGTCCAGTTCATCCCGCCATCTCCTTATGCTCCTGCCACGCTGTCGTTTCCTGCCAGTTGGGACACACTCAGTGGTTATTTAGGCCCATTAGTCGAGGCGACATGCGGCAAATATGACCAGTCCAGTTTCACTTAAATTAGCTACCGTCAGCTATTTGTGTGTTTGGAGCGAAGTAGCCCCCGGTGCGGTCCGTAAGTATGATTTTTTTTAATACGTTGAACGCCAGGAAAAAAAATACATCTTCCCGTTCAGGCCGCGTCGGTCAGTGATGGCCGACAACTAGACTTGCCGTTCGGGCCGCGTCGGTCAGTGATGGCCGACAACTAGACTTGCCGTTCGGGCCGCGTCGGTCAGTGCTGGCCGACAACTAGACTTGCCGTTCGGGCCGCGTCGGTCAGTGATGGCCGACAACTAGACTTGCCGTTCGGGCCGCGTCGGTCAGTGCTGTCCGTCGTTTAATATCTCCATAATTAATCAATTAATGACTAAAGTTGACTTTTGTTAATGAAAACATACATTTGGGCGTTAGATATAAGTATCAATTTTTTTTTGAGGGTGGCTTCCCGTTAAACCAACAATTAAAAAAACATTTGGTCTAAATTTGGATAGAACTGTGATTTTGCTTGGCCTAAAGGGAAAGCTCACTGACAGTCAGCACTGACCGCGTTGGCGTTCAACGTGTTAATATTTGTATAGTTTATTTTACACCTTAAAATATTTCCATAGATACAAATTATAAAAGAAGTGTACTCTTACAGACAATGGTGGATAGATTCAGTGTACAAATATCATCTGTACATGTAGTTTGTGTAGTACTGTGTGCTATCATCAAATATTCCCGATTCAGAAATGAAGAGTAAACTTCTTCTTCTTCGTTTCGAGTCAATTCATACATATATGAGTTTTGAAGGCGCGTAAAAATAACATATATTAACTGGAATTTGAACTTAAAGTACCAGCGCTTATGGCTCGTTGTCCCCGAGCATACGTACCTCCGGACCAAATCTTTCGACCGGCCTTTAACTTAGCGAAGGCGATTGTCTAAACGTCAAACATGTCTTCTTCTTCGTCGTTAGCTTCATTGCTGAAGGTCACACCTGTCCTGGAAATCCTTGGTGAAAAATCTGACGAGATGCCTCCACGCTACCGTGTCATCAGCTTGCCTGAACGCACTCGTCACGTTCAGCCCCATGATCTCCTTTTTAGAGTCAGACCAGCGGATTGTGATCGGCCATGGGGTCTCCTTCTAGGACACCTTGACCTTGCCAACAGTACCTAGCATATCCAGCTGTCTCTTAGCAATTTGGTCGTAGTAACGTAGTATAATCTGATAGCAGGTAGTGGAGAGTCTGATCTATACCCCCAAACATGTGTGGGATTGATTTTAAGAATTCAGACTACATTAGATATGCATACGTTGCACAGCACAACAGCTGTGATATCTTAAAATCTGATAACAATGTCACCCATCTTCAAACTGATTTTATCAACTACAAGTTAACCACTAAATCCAATCACACCGCTATCAGGAAACGACATTCTAGATTTATCAACCCGGCAGTTAATTACATGAAATAATTAACCCATGCAGGTATATTAACCACATAGATATTAGTAACAATGGAACACCTCTAATTACAGCGGGTACCACAACTACCCTAAATTGTTTTTGTTTGTGCCAAATTAGGCAAGCATAGTTTGATGTGGGTATCTTCATAAATCAGTAACATTTAGGGTGCCTTCGTGGTCGCGAATTAGACCTGATTTGTATTCTATTGATTTTGACATGACGTGTTAATTCCATCCGTGATTTATATTATTATTTTATTTATTTCTTAAACATTACATTTTAACTTATATTTTTAATTTGTTGTAATATTTTAACAATCGTAAATACATATTGCTCAATTAATAACCATAATCTTTACACTAAGTAAAAGATAGAAGCTTCTATTTTTGATAAGTTTTTTATAACCCCTCTGCCGGTCTGATCGCTGTCTACCAACATACAGGCTCCAGCCTAATTTGGGAAACAGTATCCATTACCTTTTGTTAATACACCATAATATAATATTATATAAAAATTTGTCTGAAGCGCAGGAATGCCAAATTGTGTATGTCTTTACTCTGTGTCAAATAAACATTTTTTTTATTTTTTTTAATGTATACGTATAATTTACATTTCTAAATATGAATATAGAAATATTAACATTTCAAAATATTAACGGACGGGACATTTCCGCAACCCGGCAGGAGCTCGATCCCTAGATGGGACATATACAGATCCCTCCGTGCCTCAGAAAGCACATTCGTAACAGTAGTTACGTGTAGTCAAAAAACCAGAAATCTGACAAGTCTTACCAAGGTGTATTGGGTTGTTGAGAGAGAGAGAGAGAGAGAGAGAGAGAGAGAGACAGAGAGAGAGAGAAACAGAGAGAGACAGAGAGAGAGAGAGAGAGAGATTAGAAGACGTCTAAAACTTTGTATCGTTTTGGCCCGGGAGCATGTACGGTGAAACCATACAACAATAATGCACTCATACTGAGTCGTGCATTTTTACCGTATTTTCGTAATTAATATTAGTCGACTATTCAGAACACGATTGGCGGTCATCGCGTGTGCTCCCGCTTCGTTGTGTATTTAAGCCTTTGGTCCGAAAATATATTGTAGGGAAAAGGCTGTGAACTATGCGTATGATGAATCGTATTCTATTATTATATACCTAGCATAGTTTGAAGCAAGCCAGATGACGTGGGCGTTTCATAATAAATTTTCCTTAGAAAAAGTTAGGAACAGAAAAATGATTTATTTTTCACAAAATCTATAATATTTTACAAAACAAAATAATTCTTTGGTTTGAACTTCCATTTCCTTTCAAAGGTTTCCGTCCACATTTGTCTTTAAGGATGCAGTTCACAAATTTAGAAATGCGGAATTTGAAAAAGAAAGGAATTTTTTAATTACTGATGAGCTCACTCTTGACCTCGACCTCGCCTGATGGTAAGCGATAGATGAGGTCTACGATGGGACGAGCGAGCCCAGAAGATGCCTATTTACTCGTGCTTTAAAGGCTGAAAGGTCATAAATGGTAACGATAACGGTAGTAGTAACGGTGGTAGTGGTTTTGGGCAGCTTAGTTAATTCACTTTGAACTATTATGCATCAATACTACTTACTAACAGAAGTTTTTTGGTTGGAAAATGAATGATAGATGAAATAAACAAAATATACACTGGCGTTTCAGATTATGAAAATATTTCACATTTTTTTTTTAATTGAACTAGAAAATTCCAACCCTCACTAGGCCTGCGTGGTTGATTAAGGCCCATTCCCATGTCCCAACAGTGTATACGTAATAGGCCGAAACATATTTTACGTTCCCACTGTTAGGACAACTTATAATTAATAAAAAATCGGCTAAGTGCGAGTCAGACACGAAATGTTCCGTAGTGACTATGCAAAATGACTTTGACTCTCAAATTATTTTTATGAAATACAAAGTTATGTTTACGGTTTTAGAAGATGTGCTATATCTCAAAAAGTGCTAACTCGATCTCGTTCAAACCAATTTTCGTTGTCAACTCCATTATTATAAAAGTTAGAGGGGGCGGGGGGACATTTTACTACTTTGGAGCCGAATATCTTTTAAACAATAGACTTTCTGTCCCTGTCAAAATATAAACCTATCTATAAATACCACACACGTGTAGGTTTCATGAAAAAAATATTTTTATTTCAACATGGAACATGTATGGGGAGCCCCCTTAATTTCATTTTTGTCTAATAATCAGAAAGCGGTTTACAGAATACATCTACCTACCAGGTTTCACATGTGTAGTCTTAATAGTTTCGTAATAAAATGGCTGTGATAAACGGACGGATAGACAGACAGACAAACAGACATGATGAAACTATAAGGGTTTCGTTTTTGGTCATTCGGCTACGGAACCCTAAAACGGTAAGAAATTCAAAACTATGATCACTGGATTACTAATTTTGTACCTATACATTGAACTTCAATGTGGAACTATCACTTCAATCAGTGATTGAAATGATAGTTCAAGTCGCACAGATTATAAAACTACAGAACCCGAAGCACGCCACCACAACTCATTCCTGGCCAGCTTTCATAACGTTTTCACTCATAATTATACGTGAGTTGAATCCCGAATAGTTTTACTTTTAGTATTTTTGTTGAAAACATAACCATGAATATGGAGCAGGCAATTTTAACGGGTTTAGATTTTTAGGTTATATTTTGAACGTGTCATACGGAGTTAGTATTTTGTTTTATTGGTGTTATAAATCATTTAGTTTTTAGTATATTTGACGTCGGATTTGGGTTGTGTTGGTAACGAAAAGTTATAGTTTGGTTGGTTAGTAGCAAACCTTTGTTTAGTTTGGCTGTGATAGATCGGTATTTGTTTTCCAGTGGGTATTACAAGCTATTGGATTGGACGAGCTTGTGACTAAAATAATAATAGCCGCATTTTGATTTTTAAAGTTAAGCAACTCTTGCCTAGGTTAGTGCGTAGATGGGTGAGGCTGGCTATTTTAACGTAATTAGTAACTTAGTTTTCAGGAAAGCACGTTAGCCATTGGTTCTGACTGGTATTGTACATTTTGACAGTCGTTATGGGTAGTCAGATGTCTTACCAAGGGGAATCGTGTTATTACCCAGATTAAGGGTTGTGGAGGTCAGACAGGCAGTTGTCCCATATACAACATTAGTACTCAACTGCACCCAGCTAGACTGGAAGCCAACTCCGCGTAACACCATTGTACATAAAGTTTAAATTAACAAAGTATAGGCAAAATTCATTTATTGAGCACGATTTTGACCCGTTTATAACAAGTGTGTTTTTGAAAAATACATTTATTTAGGCAAGCAAATTGGATTTAATAGTGACAGCAACGAGCTTGAAGTAGAGAGGAGAGTCAAAAATACATGGTCTAAATACTGGAGCTTTAAAGAAATATTTAAATGTAATATGCCCATAAGATTTAAAATGAAAGTTATGGACTCATGCCTCATTCCATGTCTTACATATGCGTGCCAAACCTGGAAATTTTACTACAAAAATCAAACATAAAATAACCACTTGCCAAAGAGGTATGGAACGCAGCATGATGAACATTAAAAATATACAAAAAATAAGGCATACAGATATAAGAGCAAAACAAAAACAACTGATGCTCTTAACCATGCAAGAAAACTTAAATAGAAATGGGCCGGACATGTAGCGCGACTCAAAGATCAGAGATGGACAAAGACCGTAACATTATGGCATGGGCCTCTGGGTAAACGTCATAGGGCCTCCATGTGCGCTAGGAGGACGACATCTGGAAAATAGCTGGACCACAATGGCAACAAATAGCGCAGGACCGAAAAATGTGGCAATCTTTGGAAGAGGCCTTCACCTAAGAGGCCGGGTTTCTAATATAATAACAATCAAATATTTCAGTGAAATTGTCAACTTAATATTAGGAAATAAAATGCTTTATTTATTTATTATTTATAACAAGTGTGATTGCAACCAGAAGACGCCTTAGCCTTGATTAAAAAAATAAATATTTGTAGTTACTGTGTTATATATGTTATTTATATCTGCTATCTATTTAGTCATTTAAATTTTATATTTATGATAATGGTTACATTTAGGTGTTAAATTTAAGATTTTCCTGCCTTTAAACGTGAGGAGTTTTAATTGGCTCACTGTCTAATATACTATTTATTTTCTGTATTTAATAACTATTAGTCCTCCATACTTCTTAAATAAATAAATAAAAGGCTAAACAGACGTCCGTCTATCTAAATGATCCAGTATTTTGTTATATTCATAATAAGTCTAAGGTGTGTGTCTGGCATGAAAACATTTATGCTCATAATTAATAATATAATTAATCTGTGAGCATCTTTCCTCAAAAGATCGCCTCAGACGGTAACATACAAGGTTCCCATTTAACCAGTATACATTGTATGGACTTTAAATAAGGCGCACCCTTTTTTTTGTAATTTTTAAGGATGGGAAATCATCCAATGTTTGCCTTCCGATCTGAGCGAGGCGGGAGGGTGTGTCAGACTTTTACTGACTAAAACCCATCCGTGTTCCGTCATAAGCCCTTCGTGTACCGATGCCGCGGTAACTCTTTCGAACTATTCCGCAACCACGGCAGGCGAGGCGCACCCCTGAGTTTGTTTCGGTGTTTCTTCTCAGGGTAGTCGGTTAGGAAACAGCGGCCTCATATAGTTCAAATTTACGAAAAAAATACACTTGTAAATGTGTTATTTAATAACCAATTTGCAAAATAAAGATCGTTAAAAAATATTTATTAAAATTACAATTAAATAGCAATATTATTATTATTAGAATTATGTCACACGTGGCAGTTAAATTATTACATTTTTTATTTATTTTTCAATGTCTTTTTAACAAAGTTGACTTTTTATCATGTATTAATTTTTCATATACATATCGACCCTCCCAAGCAATAACTCGGTAATCTAAAAATCAAAATTTTACAGGAGAAAAGATTTACTGATTTTATCAAATATCTTTTCAACGGTTAGGACTATTGAAGTCATTGGTGTATTAAATGAAAGCTATTTTTATGCGGAATATGAGTGATTGGAAAACCTGGTAATTTATGAAAATAAATAATATTAAAAAAAAATACATAATATATTACAGTAATCTAGACACGCGGGAGCGTGTCAAGCCAAGAACTGGCGCGCAGCTCACCGTGTGTAATATTACACGAACCATTTGGAGCCACTTTTAAGCCCCTCGTAACTCAAAAACTATTTCACTTAAACTTGTCAAATTTGGCTCATATATTAAAACTGACGAGATACATATGTGTTCTAAAGTTTATAAACATATCTCAAACGGTTATTTAGATATTAACGTCCAAAAATCGTCATTTTTATGACTGACCTATAGACCAAAACTATAACCCAGTTCCAGATGACCTAGAAAGTTCAAATTTGGCATGAAGATAGGTAATAAGGTGAATACAAAGGAAAAAATCAGAAACTGGTATTTTTTTATAATTTTATTATAATTTTCACTTAACTTATAATTAGTGCCTGTAAATCTCTATATGTGGATTTTAAGATCTTTACGTGAATATATAACGAGTTAAATACCACCCTTAATTTTTTGTAATCCAGATATTTCCGTTTTTGTACTTATAAATAAGAATATAGTAAATTTCGTATTTATTACGCGTAACTAACCGTATTCTACAACCACTAGCGCCACCTATTATCTTAGAGGGTCACTACACCATGGAGGCAAAACGCGTAAAAAGAATTCCGGATACTGAATGGGCAATTCATTCGAACATTTCAAAGGTACAAGAAAATATAGAAAATAACACAAAAAGGACAATTATACCCCGTAAACGTAGGAAAATACAGAAGTTTAACAAAAAACCATTTTGTATTAATTTTGTTATAAGTAAGTACCTACTACTAATTTATGTACAAAAAGTAATGATATCCCATGAAAAACATAAATGTGAAATCAGAGCCAAGTTCAATATTATCATAAATGCCTTGGTTGTTGACTTCAACGACAAAAGAAGTGAAATCTAAATGGGTGCCAGTTCAATGGTCAGTCCTGAAATTTATTTATAACAACATAAAATATCATTTATTCTTATAACTTAGGAGAATATATTGTAGCCTAAGGTCTGAATTGGCTAGTTTTCATATACAAATTATATTATAGCCTTTGCAAGTTCTAAACCTGTTACTTGTCGGTTTTTATTTTATTATTCCGAAAATTTGGCTTGCTGGTAGAAACTAACCATCGAACATAATAATTCGTATATGAACTAGCCAGGTCAAACCTCAGGCTACCATATATTCTCCTAAGTTATAAGAATAAATGATATTTTATGTTGTTATAAATAAATTTCAGGACTGACCATTGAACTTGGCACCCATTTAGATTTCACTTCTTTTGTCGTTGAAATCAACAACCAAGGCATTTATGATAATATTGAACTTGGCTCTCATTTCACATTTATGTTTTTCATGGGATAGTAGTTACGGGGTTATTGCAGTAATTTTATCGCATAAAATATTTCGTAACATTATATTATGGACTTTTACGGTGTTAACTTTTTATCGAAGGGCTGATACATAACGTGCTTTTACGGAGTTATTGTGGTAATGTCCAATAATTTTAGAGACGGTATTGATAAATAACATAATCATTGAAATATTACGTACATTAATGAGCCAATACCAATCTTAAATCACATTGTTTTTGTGTATTACGGAATACATATATTAAAATGAATTCAACAAAAACTACGTACTCACGTTTACCAAAAACTTCATGAAAATTATTTACGCCAATAACCCGGTAAACACAACTTACCAAAATAAAATATAATTAAGTTTTTTTCGTAAAGTCCTATAACGGGTTATTTGCCGATTTTTTTTTTGTCTAAATTCTGTCTAAATTCCCAACAATAAACACGTGTGTCACAATATGTTTGCAAATATCACTAGGAAAAATTTGAAAAAAATTGCTTTGACGTATTCTAGTCCATAGATGCCGAATTTGACATAATAGCACAAAACACATAATAGCACATTACCGAGTTGTTGCTTGGGAGGGTCGATATACATTTGTTATTTTACCATAATCTTCAGACATAAGCCCCATCATCAAGGGTTTTGTCGAACTAATCCTATAAGGATTCTGATTTTCCTCTGAAGGTACGGAACCCTAAAAATGTTAATTATGTCCATCATTACAATTTCAAAACAATTCACAAACCTTCTCCATGCCACTGCACAGTGTGCCCAACAACGCACAACACGGACAAAGAAATACCGCAATGTGCCAACTAGACGAGGGTATTTGTTCCCAAGTTCAGGAATTACAATAATGTTTAGTGAATTAATTGGCGGGTTAAATGGAGGACGCTGGGAATCTCGCTATTTGTCATAATTTTGTGTGAAAGACAGGAATAGCCTTAGTTTATAAGACTTTTGTTAAGTGATAAAGCTGGAGGAATTGTAAACAAATTAGGATATTAGATTTTATCTCTAAAGCTGTTGCGTAAATTTGTGGAGATTCCTTTGTTTCTATTAAAAAAATAGGTAAGAGTTATACAGGGTATTTAAAGAGCGTGTTTATTGATCATTATGGATTAATAAAAATGAATCTATGCGCATAACTTCGGATCTACTGCTCTGAATTGGATAATTCTTTTTTTGTTGTATTTTTTATTTTTGGGTGAGTTTGATCAGTGAGAAAATTTACGAGTAAAAACGTGGATGAAGTCGCGGGCTAAAGCTAGTTTTTAATAAATAAATGCTTTATAAATAGTTTCCAGTAAAGAAAAATAACAACTAACAAGCTTAACACAATTGTCAATGCCACTATTTATTTATTTATGTACGGACGCCAGCACATCAAGCTACAATAATCTGTCAAATTTCTTTAATAGATTTTCAACTTTATTGTTAAATAAATTAGGTTCAAGGTTGATTGGGAAAATTTGACAGTTTCGGGTAGCTTCATGTGCTGGCGTCTGTACACATGACACTTGCAAAAGAAAAAATATAAATACAGACAAAAGAGCACTAAGGTGCTGCTTATTTCCAGAGAAATTTCTTCCAGCAGACCTGCGACAAGAGAGTCGAAGAAGAGATTATAGACACAGTGTGTATAAATATTAATTACGATAAATAAAACATACTTAGCTAATAAACTAAAATATAATGATATAATAAACAAATATATACATACATAGAGTTAAAGTACATATTTATATTAATGATATAAAAATATATACCTATAATAAATATATAAAATTACGGAATGTTAGATAGGTAATCTTTGACCAGCTTTTTGAAAAATACTAATGGATTTAGCTTCGCGGATTTTAGTGGTAAGTGAATTTCACATTCGTACTGCATGAAAAGAGACGGAGTGGGAATAGAAACGGATTTTATGGTATGAGAAATTGAGATGGAGTTAAGGTGGGATCTACAAAGGGAAGTAGGACGAGTATGTCTATGCAAAACCCATTTATTGCTTTATACCCTTATCTATATTCTAGTGAAAGTCCCACTTCAATTGGTTGACCCCTTCCAAAGATAAGATAGCTCGGTAAAACAGAAAAATAGGAAACAAAATTAAAAGAGTTTATTTATGTTTTAGTATTATGTGATATCGATGTGCACTTGAGAAAACACAGTTGTTTTAGAAGCGCAGCCAGATACTTCAATTTAATTTCTTTGTATAAATAGATAGCTTTGTTTGTGTGTTTAGTATGTAGTAGTGATAGTTAGATTAGGGTTTTATTCTCTTAGTCAACTGTAGGTTATTAATTTCTTACTTCTTCTAAGTAATATTATAAATGTGCTAGTATCTAATTTAGGGTGTATGGATGGACGTATGTGACAACTGAAGGAAATTCAATGAAATTCGGTATATGGATAGTTTAAATACTCTATATATATTATCCCGGAATTCTCACGGCATCGGGATTTAGAGCCGGGGCACATGATGCGTTGCGGCGGCGGTGCGGCGCCGGAGCGGTGTCGCTGCGTCGTCTTACATAGAAATATCTGTGGCATGCACACGATGCGCTCCGGCGCCGCACCGGACTTGCAACCACCAAGACGAGGCGGGGAGGGGTGAATGCGTTGCGACGTCGGAGCGGCACCGCTCAGTTGTTTTGCGTCACAAGGAAGGACACACGCTCGCTCGTTTCGATTGTCTGTCAACAGACTGTCCAACGCTGCTACGGCGCCACTGCGACATAACAACGTTACGGCGCCGCACCGCTCGTGTGCCCACTGACACGGTGAAATCTTTGCGGTGCGGCGCCGCAACGCATCGTGTGCCCCCGCCCTTACACGGGAAAACCCTCCGATGCGAACAATGTCGCGGGCAAAAGCTAGTCAGGTATAAAAATAATAAATTGCTGAACGTTTAATAATAAATTCTTGCTTCATTTTCAAAAAAATTATTGCTTTTGATCTTCAATTTCATCCACTTGTCACTAGATATCTACACTCTGCAGCTAACGTCGATCAAGTCATCGATCTTAATGCTTAAAAATTCCTCTAAAGATTATCGTCGCATTCGAAAAATATTTCTATGAAGAATTTTGGCTACAATTCAGAAAAATTTGAACCACTGCGTGCGAATTCTATAAATGATTCATAAGATTGGGATATTATTGTTGATGTATTGGTTTTATTTAAATGGCTGTGTATTTTAATGCTTGTTGTGATATTTATTCTCGAGCTTATAGCTAAATAATAACTACGAAACGGTTTGATGTTAAAGGTTAAGCAACACTTACCCGAGGTTAGTTTGTTGATAAGTGACATATTTAACAAGTCGTTGGTGCCAGCTGCCATTTGTACATGCCATACCATGCCACTAAGGGTTCCCGCCCACGTCAGACTTTTTGAAGTACAGATAATCGGGCCGATTTTTCCTCCGATTCTCAGGACCGATTTTGTGGTCGACTCAACGCCTACGTCCGTCACTTTGTCTGTGGCTATCGAGGGAGCAGCACGTCATGGACAGAGAGAATCTCATGAATACAGGTGGATTTACAGAGGAAGGTTTGCCTTTGGCTTTTGAGGAACAGAAGAGAGAAAAGAAAGTTCTGGGTTGATCTAATAATCTCTGAGAGATTATTGAAGCGCAACACTTGTCCTTCCCATGCATGTGGCCGACTATCGGTGAGTAGTGTGCGTTTTACGCTACATTTCCGAACGTTCCATTTTTCACCGATAATCGGATCAGTCGGAATGCGCCGATTTTATTTCTGACCAACTTTTTGTAGGACGTGTGCGTTGGACTTTTTCTTTGGATTGCTATCAGTGTGTTCTATTTTTCTCCTACAAAAAATCGGTCACCGATTATCGGACGTGGGCGGGCAGCCTAAATCTGACACTATTGTTCCGTCCAACGTAAAACAGAACGCACCTTTTTGGTTGGCAACATTATTATCTATGGTCTTGTCTTTGAAAATGACTTTGACATATCCGTTCCTTGTAAAAACTAACTGGCTTGTGTAGCGAATATGCATAGGTGTAGCTTTTGTGGCACGCACAAGAGGAGCCGGAGGAGGAGGTACAAGAGAGGCTTCCTCAGCAGCCGTTAACAAAGGTCTTCCTGGAGACACACCACGAGGGCCCACGCCGCCAATTCCACCAACGCCGCCAAAGCCATTAACTTTTGCGGGACGGCTTGGCAGGCCACTCCAGGATCGCCTTCTCCTCCACGATGTCTTCGTCGTACAGCAGCTCGAGCAAGGCGGTCCGGCAGTAGGCTCCCAACAAGGCGTCTGGGCAGCAGGCTCTCAGCAAGGCGTCAGGGCAGCAGGCTCCCAGCAAGGCGTCAGGGCAGCAGGATCGCAGCAAGGCGTCAGGGCAGCAGGCTCTCAGCAAGGCGTCAGGGCAGTAGGCTCCCAGTAAGGCGTCAGGGCAGCAGGCTCCCAGTAAGGCGTCAAGGCAGCAGGCTCCCAACAAGGAGTCAGGGCAGCGGGTACTGCACTTCCTCTTCCATCACTCTTCGACAAAACTCGTCGAGAACTAAACTCTTCAAAAACTGGTCAAAGACTGAACTCCCGGAGATGGCCCCCAGCGCCTTTTATACCCAGCTCAGCGTTCAAAATCCATTCCATTCTCATTCTGTACCAGAATTCAAATTGTAGAGTCCAAAATAGTCCATCTTGCCAGTTATTTGATCAGCCAGTTATATTCGAGCATAATTTATTAAACCTCTTCGATAAAATCTGAGAGTGTGTTTTAGAAATTTATAATTATAATTTAAAATGCCGTTAATCAGTAGACAACCACAATATAATATACAATATTAAGCTAGTCCTATCGATAAAAGTGAATAACAATTATATAATAAAAGTATGAACAACCTTTTTAGTCTATTAGCCATTCAGTGACTACAAAGAAGGAGAAATTACAGTTTGTCAGCCTTGACGTAAAAAATGTCATGACAAGAAAATATTTGTTTTGATGGATGAATTATGGATTATGATTACAAAGAAAACGTAAGTTATTTGGTATTTATAATAACAAATACTATATTTCCCCATCGACCCCGAGAAAATTTTTGGTCTAGAACAAAAATTTTGTAAGGTTAAAGTTTATCCACATTCATATAACTTACATGCCTCATTCAATCACACCAACATCTCACGAAGTTAGGTCAGGTAGGATTCACATTCAATGATCACTACTCGACCTGATTAGTACATGACAGTAGGCTTGTTTTCGGAGTCTGTCAGTCCGCTCGCGTCGAAAACCCATCAATAAAAAAAAACAAGATTTAGCAAAGGCTTATTTTTACGAAGTTGCTAGCCGCTTCGATCAACTTTAGAGTCGATAACATAAAAAACAAGGTTTAGCAAAGGCTTATTTTTACGAAGTTGCTAGCCGCTTCGATCAACTTTAGAGTCGATAACATAAAAAACAAGGTTTAGCAAAGGCTTATTTTTACGAAGTTGCTAGCCGCTTCGATCAACTTTAGAGTCGATAACATAAAAAACAAGGTTTAGCAAAGGCTTATTTTTACGAAGTTGCTAGCCGCTTCGATCAACTTTAGAGTCGATAAATAGTAATAAACTAACTTGGAGAGTTAGAAAGGGAGAAGGTTTGGTAATATGTACCTAAACGCACTTCTAAGTGATATCTGATTAGTTCAGATAGAAGAGAAAAAATAAAAATTAAGAGAAGCCTCTTAAAGTTTAAGAACAAAGTTAAAGAAAGAAATAAAATAAACTATTGAGTTTCAATAAGCCGAAAAGAACTCGATAGTTAAAAGAAGAGAAGAAGATAGAGATGAGTCATGAATATAGTACGGAAGATGAATATATTTACATAATTATATACTTAAATCGTTGTTTAGTTTTTGACGATGAGTGGAGTATAATTCTATCCATAACTGAAAATTAATATTATAGATAGCAAACGAAGGTAAAGAGGGAGAGGGCAGGTAAATGAAAGGGTTAAAGAGTGCTAAAAAAAACTCAAGAGGATAAATTAAATATAAGAAAGAGGTTGAGTAAGAGTAAGATCACAAAAAAATAAAAAAAAGTGTTATAAGAGGTTAAAGAGGGAATAAACTAGTGGTAAAAGAGGTGATAAACTAGTGTTCGTGTGAAGAGGAAGTCTAGTATAGTGTTAGTGTAAAGAGTGAGTCTCCTATCCTAGAACTTAATATTAAAAAAGAGTCTAAGCCAAAAAGTGAGTCCAAAGAAAAAAGTTACTAGTAATAGTTTCTTTTAGAATTTTGAAAAAAAAATTAAACCGACTAGCTATGATTTTACGTTGGGCGCCAAACTGTAACGATACCTTCTAGAACAAATTTTAATAATCGTTTTAACAATAAACCTCAAGTTAACACGATCAATAAATTTAACTCTAATGCTTTTTGTGTACGATGCCGCACTAATGGTCACACACTAACTAATTGCTCGCAACCTCGTACATTAATTTGTTTTAGATGTGGCTTAAAAGATGTTAAAACTACTGATTGTCTAACTAAACAACGACTTGGGTAATAAATACTTTAATCAATCTGACTGGCAGGATTGGTTACAAATATAGTATCTGTTATTACAAATACCAAATAACTTACATTTTCTTTGTAATCATAATCCATAATTCATCCATCAAAACAAATATTTTCTTGTCATGACATTTTTTACGTCAAGGCTGACAAACTGTAATTTCTTCTTCTTTGTAGTCACTGAATGGCTAATAGACTAAAAAGGTTGTTCATACTTTTATTATATAATTGTTATTCACTTTTATCGATAGGACTAGCTTAATATTGTATATTATATTGTGGTTGTCTACTGATTAACGGCATTTTAAATTATAATTATAAATTTCTAAAACACACTCTCAGATTTTATCGAAGAGGTTTAATAAATTATGCTCGAATATAACTGGCTGATCAAATAACTGGCAAGATGGACTATTTTGGACTCTACAATTTGAATTCTGGTACAGAATGAGAATGGAATGGATTTTGAACGCTGAGCTGGGTATAAAAGGTATAGTATTTGTTATTACAAATACCAAATAACTTACGTTTTCTTTGTAATCATAATCCATAATTCATCCATCAAAACAAATATTTTCTTGTCATGACATTTTTTACGTCAAGGCTGACAAACTGTAATTTCATCTTCTTTGTAGCCACTGAATGGCTAATAGACTAAAAAGGTTGTTCATACTTTTATTATATAATTGTTATTCACTTTTATCGATAGGACTAGCTTAATATTGTATATTATATTGTGGTTGTCTACTGATTAACGGCATTTTAAATTATAATTATAAATTTCTAAAACACACTCTCAGATTTTATCGAAGAGGTTTAATAAATTATGCTCGAATATAACTGGCTGATCAAATAACTGGCAAGATGGACTATTTTGGACTCTACAATTTGAATTCTGGTACAGAATGAGAATGGAATGGATTTTGAACGCTGAGCTGGGTATAAAAGGCGCTGGGGGCCATCTCCGGCAGTTCAGTCTTTGACCAGTTTTTGAAGAGTTTAGTTCTCGACGAGTTTTGACGAAGAGTGATGGAAGAGGAAGTGCAGTACCCGCTGCCCTGACTCCTTGTTGGGAGCCTGCTGCCTTGACGCCTTGTTGGGAGCCTGCTGCCCTGACGCCTTACTGGGAGCCTACTGCCCTGACGCCTTGCTGAGAGCCTGCTGCCCTGACGCCTTGCTGCGATCCTGCTGCCCTGACGCCTTGCTGGGAGCCTGCTGCCCTGACGCCTTGCTGAGAGCCTGCTGCCCAGACGCCTTGTTGGGAGCCTACTGCCAGACCGCCTTGCTCGAACTGCTGTACGACGAAGACATCGTGGAGTAGAAGGCGATCCTGGAGTGGTCTGCCAAGCCGTCCCGCAAGTACTATACTCTAAACCTCCTCCTCTTCTCTCCTGAGAGTGTCAGATAGGTAGGTAGGCCGGTTTCTAGGATAGGTAGATAGGTAGGCAGGTTTTTTATAAAATACTGTATATTATTAATATATTAAATTTAATGGTACATCTATTTTACCCTCTTTTATTGGAGAAGTAGAAGTTATCGTTACAGTTATTTTATATAATAAAAGTATGAACAACCTTTTTAGTCTATTAGCCATTCAGTGACTACAAAGAAGGAGAAATTACAGTTTGTCAGCCTTGACGTAAAAAATGTCATGACAAGAAAATATTTGTTTTGATGGATGAATTATGGATTATGATTACAAAGAAAACGTAAGTTATTTGGTATTTATAATAACAAATACTATACTTGCTTGTTGAGATCGATTTATTGGTTTTAGTTGAAAATCGAGTTGAATCTGCGCAGTTAAAGACAGATTAATTGTAATTAGTGATTAGTTGAACTCTAGAATCCCGAACTGAGTGGAAACCTGGGATATTTTGGAACAATAACGCCGAATGTCGTCAGCCTGTCTGACACGCGAAATTTGTTGAAAGTGATAGTGAATTGGTGATAAATAGCTGCTCCAATCTGGTGCGAAGTTTGAGCTACATCCCGGCCCGGACCACATATTGAAGCTTGCGTCCTTTGTGAACGCCGTGACACCACTTTCACAACATTACACAATCATACACACTAACGCATTCCGCACGGTCGTGATCATCCAAGGTCGCACGCTGTCGTCAACCAGCCACAGGTAAGTGCGCATGTTGGAATATCTAATTGTGTTAAGTTTAATTATGTATTAGTAAGGCCGGAGAGCCTATTGTGCTTGAAAGCACCGTTAAGCTCCACGTACCGTGGACCTTTCGGCCATCCAGTATCGTTGCGCTGATTGTAGGACTGAACAACTATACTTGCCAAAGAATACCGCGATTTTTTCTGGTGGAAAATCATCAAATCACTCTTCCTACTCTGTGTGGAGCGGAAGAGAGTCTCAGTCTTTTACTGACAGAAAAACCAACGTGTTCCTTCAGTGCAGTTGCGCAGTGCGAATTCCGGGATAAAATGTGGCATATGTGTTGGGATGGCGTTGCGGGAATGTTCTAACGAGATACCGCGGCCCCGGAACTTAAGGGCAGCTGAAGGAACAGGTTGAGTTTTTAGTCAGTAGAAGTCTGACACTCCCTTCCACTCCACCCAGAGCGAGAGAAGTCATTCGATGATTTTCCCACCCAAAAAAAGTGTTTCGATAGAACTTTCCCGCAATCCCAGAATTCAAAGATCGCTTCTCAAATGGGTTTTACACAACAATAAAACACACTATTTCCAGAAACGAAGCTTTTAATGTAGATTATAATACATATGTGTTCTTATATTGAGGTAATAAGGAAAATGAAAGGTAACTTAGTAACAAAAGGTGGGGAAAATCAGTATGTTATTTGGAGAATAATATTGTATTTATTTTATTCTTTGGTGAAAATTATTACAATTTGTTATTTTTTATAAAATATATAAATTTATAATGTTGAGTGTGAAAATATACATATTACACAATACATACCTAATACACCAAATAAAAATGGATTCCTACTTAAGCTTTAACATTTTTTTTATTGAGGTTCGCGTTTGACCACCATCTCACCTGATGGTAAGTGATGATGTGGTCGAAGATGCAAGCGTGCATCAAGAGTGAATACTCTTGACTTAAATACACTTAGGTTATAGCTATGGGGAAACACAGACTCCGCCAGGGAATTCCACTCTTTAGCCGTACGCACAATGAAAGTATTCGCAAAACGTTTTGTGCGTATGGGTGGGATGTCTACCATGAAATTATGGCGCATCGCTGTTACATGTAACAATGAATTAAAATTAGGTTACAATACATATTTGGATTTAAAAGGCTACCAACTTCTCATAACTCGTAAATTGTGTCTGTCATTACCGAGCCACCACAGCTCTCAACTAAAATATAACTTACAAAATGCCTCCTCAACGCTACCAGGTGTAATAATTGTTATTAAAGTAATTATCAAATTCATCTTTTATTAATCGGAATCAATTTCACATCCATTGGCTTGGTATGTTTTGAAAATCGTCTAGTCGATAACGTATAACACGCAATAGATACAAAAGTTGCAATGTCAAATAGAATGCTTGAATCGATCCAGTCTATCCAATTTGTATTACGTAATCGGGTACGACAGATTGATGGGATTTGCAAGGTTTGAGATAATCTAACAAAATTCATTTATTGCAGGCACGTAGGCCCATAGGACAATAAATTAAACTAAATTCAAATAATTTATAATTAGCAGTAGTATTGATAGCTGTATAAAAATAAAAGTGGTCAAGTCCGAGTCGGACTCCCCCATGAAGGGTTCCGTTGTAGCTAGCATAGATTCACAAAAAATAACTTCGTTTTTCACAGTGTTTGAATAAATGAACAAGTTTCATTTGCAGTTTTTGAAAATCTGCTATATCTCGAAAACTGTTGGATGTATCTCGTTCAAACGTCTCGTGTATTAAGATCGATATCAAATATTTTTTATAGATTATCTTTACCTTAATTTAGAGTTAGAGGTTAGAGAGAGTTACACTCATTATAAAAAAATACCTTGAAAAAAAAAATGTACTCAGAAACGTCCACTTTTTATTTTTAGTTTTGATGAAAAATACTTTTATTTTAAATTTCAGTTCCACGTATATAAACCCCTAATTTCTAATTATTTTTATTATACTATTTAAAGCTAAATTACCACTGACTCACTCACTCACTCACTGACATAATTGTTCTCCCAGATGGTGGATGGGGAGGTAGGTATATTTTGACAGATTCGTAAACAAGTAACTCTCAAACCTACGGGAAAAGTGCCAAACCTCCCCTTTTCACCCCCCTTCTCCCCTCTCCCTATCGTATCTCGGAAACTACGAGACCCGTATTTTTATTTTTTTACGGATTCGTATAGAGGAGCCTCGGTAAAGTAAAAAACATTTTTCAAAGTCACCCCCCTTGCCCCCCTTCTCACCCCCTTTAGGCGGATCTCGGAAATTAAGAGACTTGGAACATTTTTTTTTTCAGATTTTTTAGAGGGGCAATGCTTTAGTCGAAATAATTGTGCAACCCCCCCCATCACTCCCCCCCCCCCCTTTTTTATTTTTTATTTTTCACAAGCACGCGAGGTGCTTGCACCTCTGCGCAACACGCAAATACTAGTTGTTGTATAAAAATCGTGAAGCGTTTTACATAATACACCTATTATGATAGGTACATATCAAGTTTCAACACTGTTGTCCTAATGGTTTCGGAATAAAGTAGCTATGATATACGGCCGGACAGACAGACAGACGAACAGCCAGACGAATCTATAAGGTTTCCATTTCTTGCCATTCGGCTACGGAACTCTAAAAAGCTTTCGAACGATTTTCACTCAAAATATTTTATTTCAGTAGTCAGAAGTTAGTGTGTCATTCGAAATTGGTTTCCTATCGAAAAGAACTGACAAGAAGCTCCACATTTACTCTTTTCAAAATAGCAATCATTGTTATATGAAGCTCAATATTCCAAACTAACGATGATATGTTTCTTTTCCAGAAATAAACCACGAAAGTATAATCTTACGGATAATTACCAGTCCTTCTTATCTCTGTATATATACTTTCCTGCAACATTTAATGAAAATATTTTCAAATATATTGTTGAGAAAATATATTTAGTAGAGAGACTGGTGCTCAAATGTTTAACTGTGTGGAGTAAGATTAGTGTGCGGCTGTCTAGAGAGCCCCATCCGTTAAAATACGTGCTTAGAAAATACAACGCGATGTGTGCATAGCTTTATGTAGCTATGTTGTTTTGTAAGACTTAATTTTATTTTATTGAAAATAGGTTCGCCTTTGACCACCATCTCACCTGATGGTAAGTGATAATGTGGTCGAAGATGGAGCACGCTTACCTAAAAGTAACCTATTCACTCTTGACTTAAAGACTCCTAAGTTGTAGCTATCGGGAAACACAGACTCCGGCAGGGAATTCCACTCCTTAGCAGTACGCACAATGAAAGTATTCCCAAAACGTTTTGTGCGTATGAGTGGGAAGTCCATCATGTAACGATGGCGCTTCGCCGTTTGTCTTGTAGTCCGATGATGGAACGGACTTGGCGGAATTAGATTCTATAATTCTATTCCAAATTATTTGTGTAATGTAGAATTTCTAAACAAAGTATCTGTTTCTTCATGTTTAGCTTTTTCACAACTATGGCTGGGTCGGTTTCCAGTCTAAATGGATACAGCTGAGTACTATCTAGTGTTTTGTCATGGAGTGACTGCCTATCTGACCTCCACAACCCAGTAACTGGGTAACACGATACCACTTGACCAGAACAATGTCAGATTTTATGGCTTCTGACTACCTGGAACGCCTGTCAAAGAGCCAGCCAACAGCTTAACGTGCTTTTTGCGGCACGAAAAAATTTCGATATAAAATAAATAAATAAAAAAAATTAAATTCATTTATTTCAAGTCCAAGACACATATAAAATAAAATAAAAATACTCAAATTCAAACAATTGCTCGGCTTCCTAATTTGAAATACAAATGGAGAAATTTACATATAAAAAGATTCAAAGATATATTAAAAGTCAATTAAATTAATAAAAAAAGTAAAATCATGTCTAATTATCAAATTAAATGTCAAATTGAATTCAAAATTAAAAGTCACATTAAATTATCAAATTACAGCTATTAGGTACATAGAAAATGTCAGGTTATTTTTCTTTTATTCACCTTAACAATATGCCGGTCACAACAGTGCCTCACATATGGACAATCAAGCCTCCCTGCAATCTGCCAGGACAGATTTGGAGCTGTCTCGCATATACAACGAGTAATTTAAAGGGTATATACATACCGAGTGCACGGCTTCTTTGGATGATAACAAACGATATAGCAAGGGTTTTGTAATCCTATGTGTACATGTGTGGAACTTATTAAGAATTTCAATACATTGATACCAGAGACCGAATTTTTCAAATTAAGAAGAACGAAGAGAATTATCATTTTATTGGCAAGTGACGTGGAAAGTGATGACCTTCATAGTGCTGTGACACGTTTGTTATTACTGGTATTCAAGAAACATATAAAACCAATAATTTGGGGTCAATTCTCTGAGTCACTATACCAGAGAGAGACTCCATACCAGATGTTGTCTTCAGTTCTTTTGGATAGATATGGGGTTTCCGTTACACGTTGTATACAGATGCCCTTGCGTAATTTTTAAGTGCACAATGTATTTATGTCTGCCAAACCGCACAGGGCCGACGTGGTAGCTTAAGGCCCATTCCCACCCATATAGAGGCAGCCTGTGTCCCGTCAGTGGGAAACATAGCTATCTTAACGCTTTTTTTTTCTGGGTGGGAAAATATCGGATGACTTCTCCCGCTGTGGGTAGAGCGGAAGAGGGTGTCAGACTTCTATTGACTAAAAACCCACCTTGCTCTTTCAGTTGCCCTTGCGTTCCGGGGCTGCGGTATCTTGTTAGCACCTTCCCACAACCCCGTAAGGCAGCAGCCATATCGGGCCCCGTCAATGCAGCTGACTGCTCTTTGAGGCGCCGACTAGCTATCTTAACGCTTGGCAATGAACGTAGGTGCGCACGATCGTACCGCATAGTTGTTACGAATATTTGTTTACATTCCTCATTTTAGTGAAATTAGTAAAATATCTCTTAATTGAACATATCTTTAGATTAGATAGTAATAATAATAATAACGATTATGAACAGTCTGAAGTGCGATAAAGATTGATACATTTGGAAAAGACCGACGTTAAGTTGGAACACAAATTTATTCACTAGTTTAAAGCAACATTATGAGCAACACACATAGGTTACGTTAATGTCACATAAAACAGTAACCTCCATTTTTTACCACAAATGAGAATTGAACTCGAAACCTTCGTCTGTACTCACACTTACGACTAACGGCGCAGAATGAAATTGTTTTATCGTTTATTCATATGATTTGACTAATACAGATTGTATAGACTTCAAAAGAGACTTCAACTTCTGAGTTTGTATTGTTGTTTCGTCTCACAAAGGAAACGCCGACCACATCATGTTTAAATTTACGAAAAAAAATATAGTCGTGAAAAGTGTTATTTACAAGCAATTTGAAAAATAAATATTATTCATCATTTCTTTATCTAAAAATACTTTTTTGGCGGCCAAAACAATATACATACATTCAAATCTGTAAACCATTATTATAGGTTTTGTTTATTCAATAGGTACGTTAAATTTATACTCTTGGCTTTAAAAGAGTTTTTCAGTCCAACATACTTCAGTTTAAAATACCCATAATCCAATAAAAAAGCTATAGACCCCATTAAAAAGAATAATGTCGTCTTAATTCTGTTTAACAAATATTTTTTGGACAAAGACACATTCATCTTAATATAATTGTTATTCGGAATCAGGTGCAATGCCTCTTGGATACACAAACAAAATAATAATCTTTGTTTTGACCTTGAATTTAAAGCATAATGACCCTTCAAGGGTCATATCGAAAAAGAAAATGTGAAAAAACTTTCTGTAGAAGACGTATACATCAATACATACATTTAAATAAAATTGATGTGTCTGCCTTTTATTATAAAATATCTCTGTCTTCAAAATAACTTTTTAAGCTAACATGGTCACAGTATCATTCGAATGACTTCAGTTCATCCGTGATTCTGGCGCTTGCAGCAGTGCCAAAATATTGGAAACTGGACACGATAAAAACACTTGGTAACCCGTTTTAAGTTCTAATGATACAAACTTGTTATTTTTTTATCTGTCTGTCTTTCCGTTTGTCCGGGCTAATCTCTAGAACGCCTGTACTGATTTTATAGGACTGTCACTGAAAGATACGAGGGTGTAGAACAACGTAAGTATAGGTTTTTTCCCGGAATTTCCACGGGAAAATCCTCACGAGCGTACGAAGTTGCGGGCAAAGCAATGTGTCAAACAAAATAAAAAAGCGTCAAAAGTGTCAAACAAAATAAAAAAGCCAATTGTGTGCTAGTATTTCTAAAAGATATCTCGAAAGATGTTACAACAGATTCATAAAAAGTGGCCAAGTGCGAGTCAGTTTTCCCCCAGCAAAAAGTACTTTTATTTTTCATAGTGTTTGTATAAATGACTTAGTTATAGTTGTGGTTTTAGAAAATGTGCTATATCTCGAAAAGCTACTGACTGCGCCTATGGGCACTATGAATATTCCGCTCGTTCCACGTCCAAACCGCTCTCGTTGCCTTGACGCAGGACCACAGCATCCAGGGGATATTTCAAATATGTTCCACTCACTGCTGGAATGATTTACCGCCTCCCATAAGATCGCTGAAAACAAAACATATGTTTACATACATTTAAAAAAGTATCTTTTAGAAAAACAAAAGCTTGATGAACAACAATTTTATCAATAATACAATAATATGTAAGCAATATACTCACATCAAGCTTATAATATACACAAAAATACACACGCGGTTTGAGGCGGCATGGCATTCTACGCAGTGACATAAGGGTACTTAGATACAGTACTAACGCTCCCGTCTACACCTCTCATTATATAAAGACACACACAACATATTATACGAAACACGAAGTACATATATCACGCGTCACGTGGCCGTCATGGGACTTGTGTTTCACTATTTATTTTATATTACGGTATCTATTTATTTTACTGTATTTATTTAATATTATTGAATCAATTATTTAATTAATATTATTTACCAGACTTGATTTCCGTACATCATATTTTTAAGGCAACCACTGAAAACCAGCGCCGTGCTGTGGGCATGTCCATGGCATAGCATTATGCTGAGTGGGAGCCTTGTTGCCAAGACCACGACGTGCATTTGCCTTGTTTTTGGTATTTCCTTTTTCTTCGTAAATTGTCAATATCGAAATGTGTGTCCTTACCTACTAACATAATTACGAGTACCAAGTAGATCCAGGTCTTTCGGTCTATTCAGGATGTCGGTAAGGGAATTCAATGACCCGAAGGTTTGCTTCCGTGTGTAGGTGATTTCCATGCACTCTAGAAGCACGTGTCCCACCGTTTCCTCCGTCCCCATGCATGTTCGTTATAACTACTGTGTGGTAGTGTTAGTTCAGTGAGCAGTGCCCGGTGATGGTCCCCGCCACCATTCGCAGGTTTCTTCTGTCCAGGTGTAGAAGACGCCTGGAACACGATACCCCTTACCCACCCACGTAATGACTGCCAAAGATGTATAAATGACATCCAGGACTAAACGGCTTAACACTTTCCGAGGCACGGAAGAATCTCGATAATGTAGTTGATAGTCCATCCATGACCCAACCATGGCAAGATTCTTCACCTTGAATATTGACCCATGTTCACCCATGCTCTAGAATTTGAGTTAGAAGGAGAAAACTATACAACGTGTAACAGAATAAACGCAATTTCTGAAAGTAGTTGGGTCAGAATCGGCTTCTGAAACGATTTCCGTCATAAAAATATGTGTAAAACTTTGACGGAAAATCTTTCATTTAACTTAAAAAAAAAAATAGCAAAAAATAGAACCGACTTCCATATCAAATTATTGGTTTTGTATTTGTTTTTTATTTCACACCGCCTTCTGAAATTCAAGTTATTTTTGGCTTTGTAGTGTTTTGATATGGAAGTCGGTTCTATTTTTTGCTAAAAATTGTTTTTTCACGCTTTTTAGTGGTTCGGTTTATAATTTACCTAGTTACAAAAGCCATAATGTCAACAACTTATCACCTTTTACAAAATATTGCTTTTCCCAATGCATAGCCGTTAATTTTTGAGGAGTTCTCCTGGTACTAGACCATCAGCTCTACATCACCATATGCATTGTGATGAGCATAAAGTGCTTAACATTCGTATTCAAGTAATCGAATCGCAATCCACGAAATACTTATTATTGAGTAGTTTCAATGGCCATCTGTGGTCTTCATTATCTGTTCAACTTCCCCAAATGGTGCTTTTCGAAAGCAACTGCTCAAGGTACTATAAGAAATACCCAAAACGCTATAGGTATAATAATATTTGAAGAGTTCCCTCGATTTCTCCAGGATCCCATCATCAGATCCTGATTTCCTAACAATGACACCAATTAGAAAGTATACCCTTTCAAACGCAAAAAGAATTTTTCAAATCGGCTAGCCATCTCCGAGTTATGAGGTAACATACATAAAAAAAAAGTTCAAGATGAATTGAGAACCTCCTTTTTTTGAAGTCGGTTAAAAATGGAAACACAGTATCATGATAAATTAATATAATCCTTAATTCAAGGAAATGCGCTCGTGTGCGTGTCGACCGCTAACATTGCATGAGTGTATGCGTCTGCGTAAGGATATTGTATGACGCACATACGTTTTGCGTTTAGTAAGGATAACTATTTCATAAAAAATGTCTAAGTTTGGTTTCAATTTATTTAGTTACGGATGTTGTTTTAGACTTATAATTTCATATTCTAATTGGGGTGTCTGAGGTATTGGGCTTTATCTGTTATGCCTTGTATATGTTACTGGCCAAACCCGATTTCAGGACAAACTAGTTTTGCCTAGGCTAAACTAGTTCTTCCTATACGCGATAGGATTAACTAGTATAGCCTAGTTCAAACTAATTTGTCCTAAGCCCGATAGGATAAACCAGTTTAGCCTAGGCCAAACTCGTTGAGCCTGATATAAATACGCCCATTCTAGGATAAACTAGTACGGCCTAGTCTAAACCAATTTTGTAGAGTCGAAAGTAAAAAGTCTTCTTATTATAATGTGTTATCATCAGAGCAATATTTGGAAATCATTGCACAAGTTTAAGATGCAGAAAAATCTGAAAAAAGACACCATTACAACAAAGGAGATTTAAACGATTTGCTGTGTTAAAAATCGGGGACGTGAAAAAACTGATTGCACGGAGTGAAGGTAATATAAAAAATTATCTTCCATCCGATGAACTTTGTGATGTGATTGGCGCAGCTCATGTGGCTGTCGGCCACGGTGGTCGTGACAATGCCAATATTAGAAAAGAGGATTAGTCTCTAAGCCCATTCTTCATTCGGAAATGAATAGTAGGTGCCAAGTAGATCTGATCGATTTTCAGACACAACCAGATGGAAATTTTAAATTTATTATGGTTTACCAAGACCATCTAACAAAATTGTTCTGCTACGCGCTTTACAATCTAAGAGAGCGACAGAGGTGGCTTACCATTTGAATGATATTCAGTTAAATATTTAGTTGGATCATGCCATGGTTTTATGAGATGCAGCTGCAATAAAAACAGATGCCAGTGCAAGAAGGCAACGATACTCTGCAATTCTAAGTGCCACCAAAGCACACCATGTAAAATAAATAACAATTTTAATAATTGAGATATTATTATTGCTTCTATTAAAAAAAGACTTATTATTTGTTATAGTATGATTGTTTGTATTACCAATTATCCATAACTTTTAACGGCGAATCATTATCGTTTTAATAAAAATTATTACTTTTTCAAAAAAATAAATATATAGATAAACTAAATAAAATACTCCGTATATTATATTCAGTTTATCTATTTATATTTACTTTCTAGATATACTATAATGTTTAGACTAGGCCATAATAGTTTATCCTAGAGTGTGCGTATTTATATCAGGATCAACTAGTTTGGCCTAGGCTAAACTAGTTTATCCTATAGGGCTTAGGACAAATTAGTTTGGACTAGGCTATACTAGTTAATCCTATTGCGTTTAGGAAGAACTAGTTTAGCCTAGGCAAAACTAGTTTGTCCTAAAATCGGGTTTGGCCGGTAACATATACATACATAGGTAGTTCGTGGTATACTAAAGACTTACTTATGTTCACTAGCAGTCGTGGAATTTATCACGATAAAAATATAACCTTCTTTTGCAGCCGGGTAAAAACGCATTCAGGGTTCTGTTGAGACTGCCCCGCTACTGCAGCGCGTCAGGAATGTTCGCGGACGCACATGTGGATTGTTTCTTTGCCACAATGCGTAAACGCTGTGCATCCTTGGTGTGTAGGGTGCGGGGCAGTGACAACAGGATTCTGTCACTAATCGCGAACAGGCTGGACTGTTCGTATGTGAACCGCTGTTGCGCCATTTCCCATGGAATGGTGTTGCCGCGGTAAAGCGTCCTACAGTTCAGCCTCTATATACAACGTGTAACGGAAACCCCACATCTATCCAAAAAGGCTGAAGACAACATCTGGTATGGAGTCTCTATGCAAAGTTTCAGCTCAAAATAAGTGACTCACAGAATTGACCCCAAATTATTGGTTTCATATGTTTCTTGAATACCAATAATAACAAACGTGTCACATCACTATGAGGGTTATCACTTTCCACGTCCCTTGCCAATAAAACGATAATTCTCTTCGTTCTTCTTAATTTGAAAAATTCGATCTCTGGTATCAATGTATTGAAATTTCTAATAAGTTCCACACATGTAGACATAGGATCACAAAACCCTTGCTATATCGTTTGTTATCATCCAAAGAAGCCGTGCACTTGGTATGTATATACCCTTTAAATTACACGTTGTATATTATGTAGTTCTTAAAATTAATTCAGTGTATTTAAGTTTAAGATAAAATTATTATTATATTATTACTAACATAGGACAAGTGCTACTAACAAATGAGCCATAGAAATTTGTAATAAATAAATTGAATTGAATTGAATTGAAAAAGTAGCATATAACCTTTTTAAAGTTTCAAGCTACTTTCATACCAAATTTTATCGAAATCGACCCAGTACTTTTGAAGATTAGCTCATTTAAACAAACTGCCGCTTTATAATGTTAGTCTTGATATAGATTAAACAAAATTTCAGTAGTTTTGTTTAAAAAATGTTAAATAAACAGCAGAAACACAAAAAAAAATGATTCCCCAGGAGTGAATACTGGTGTCGAGAAGTGTATCATAAAGAATTCAGCTACGATACACTGGCGGCCACTCGTGTTCGGTTATTTATTGACGTCAGACCATCTGATGTGCACCGGCGAACCGAATATTTGGCTAGCTTTTGAATTTTGGACGTGACAACTGTTTTAAATTGTATTGTTTCGCAAAAATTGCAAATCTTTTCGATTAGTATTTTTTTTTTATTAAGTTACTAGCAGTTGGATAGTCGACGATAAAAACATAAGCGTCCTTCTTTTACAGTTGGGTAAAAAATATAAGCCTATAATTTTCTTCAAGCTTCAAGTTACTACATTACCAAATTTCATTCAAATCCACGTCGTACTTTGGGAGATCAGTGCGTTTTAACGAACAAACTTTTCCGCTTAAAATATTAGTACCTACCAGATTATAATAAACTACCCGTCGTCCATTGGCTGGTCTGAAGGGGCACTCGGAAAGAGAACCTGGAATGATTTGGGCAGGCCTTTGCCCAATAATGGGAATTTAACAACATTAAAAAACTATTTGTGTCCACGACATCATGTGCTTGCGAGCCGACATTAACAACTTTTCCACCGCATCACCTGGTGCCTTACGAAATTTGGGACAAAACTTACCCTACTTTAGTTAGCTAGTTACCTTACCCTATTTTTAATCTTTAACCTCCTTTATCTTAGAGTAAAAGTCGGTTCAGTCGTTCTATAGATTAGCCCGAACAAACGACGAATATAAAACGCAGAAAAAAAAAGTGTCTTTTTTATTGATCACTCGCGTTTCACCACCATCTCGCCTGGTCCAAGATGAAATACGTTTAACTAGAAGTAATCTATTAACTCTGGACTCAAAGACCCCCAGGTTATAGGTATCAGGAAATACAGGTCCCGGCAGGTAGTTGCACTTCCTAGCTGTACGTACGATGAAAGTATTATATAAATAACTATAAACACTTGAGCAATCACGGTCAGACTTAAATTACGTATATTTATAGATTACTCGTGTAAAATGAAACAGACGCAAAGATTAAACAGATAAAAAACATGATCAAATCATAAATGAATAATCAAACCTATTCTAATAAACCATCTGAGATCGTTCTTGGCGCAAAATACTTAATACCCAAAATTCTTGCAACATTACTACTTTGAATGGTAATGGCAAGTCTCAGGATTACGATTACAGGACTTAATAAATATGTATGTCATCACAAAAGGTATTTACGAAAGACAAAACATTCCAAAGAGGTTCTCAATTTTCAAAATATAACCTTAATCAGAAAACCGTACCTGTACGTGATTAAGAATATTTTCATATCCACTCAGACATTAACATAGAAATGAGAATGTAAATAAACAGAATATTCTCATTTCACCGTTTTAAAAATGACAGGATTTCAGAATATGAAATTACAAGTGAAATGAATGAATTCATTTAAACAAAAAATCTGGTTCGGTCGTTCTATCACAAAAGGTGCTTCGTTTAATTTTCGAAATGATTTTGTAAATGAGAAAATTTTCATAGATGCTACAAATGCTTTTATGATTGTATTTGTAGATCGCATTTCAGCTAATATAGCTCGACACTCATTTAATAATGTTGGACGACGATTAAATTTTCAATGCCTACTTGAGTAAACAGATTATTTTATATATTTTAGTTTCAGCTTAAACGAGTTCATTTTTTTTTTCAAAGATCTAGCAGGTATAACATACTTTTTATAATGTAAGCGATTTAAAATACACAAAATAGAATTTAAGAAATCATTTATTCCATGGTTTTCTAGGGTTCCGTACCCAAAGGGTAAAGGTGTTCGTCCGTCTGTCCATCTGTCACCAGGCTGTATCTCATGAACCGTGATAGTTAGACAGTTGACATTTTCACAGATGTTGTATTTCTATTGCCGCTATAAATATAAATACTAAAAACCAAAATAAAATAAATATTTAAGAGAGCTACCATACAACAAACGTGATTTTTTTTGCTCGTTTTTGCTCGATACGGCAACAGGTAGACGCTTGAAATATTCACAGAATATTAAGTTATATGTTTACTTTAAAATTAAATTAAAATAAAACAAATATTTAAGGAGGGGCTGATTTTTTGCCGTTTTTATAGATAATGGTACGGAAAACTTCCTGCGCGAGTCCGACTCGCACTTGGCCGGTTTTTTATGAAATGCCTTGTTTTTGTTATTGGAACCATTACACGAATTTGGTTTGTGTTGGTAGCTATTCTTCATAATAATACTTTCCTTTATAAATCACTTGTAGAGAAAACATAAATATGTTTAAACAATGTTATCTATCAGCTTGGAAAAATAAAATTAAATATGTATCTTAAAACTGAGTCGAAGTAAATGGTAACATTTACTTCGACTAATAACCCTTCCTTTGCAGTCGAGTAAAAACATTTACATCGGTTTGGCATAACATGGTAACATAAACAAAGGCACTGATTTAAAGAGGCAGTTGTAAATAGCGGTTTTGGTAAGTTAAAAATTATAAATGGCACGTTTAATAACTAGTTCAGCAGTTAAAACTAAGCGGTAAAGTAGACAAAAATGAGTAATAAAAAATAATGAAATGTATCAGTGAATATATAATTGAGCAGGAAAATAATTAAATGGGCGGTAAAAAATATTGAACGAACAGTTACGTGTGGGCAGTAATAGATCGGAATTTGTCGGTAAGAAATCTCATTCTAACCTCATCTAACCCAAATGATTCACCAACAATAGAGGGGATCTGACGCAGGTATATATGAGGCCATCATTTTTACCGCTCATTCAGTTATTGGACTGCTCCATTATTTTTAGAATTGACATTGTATGATAAAATAATCGAATAATTGATTTTTTAATTACTGTCCATGTTTTACTATCGCAATAATTAATCAACTGCCATTAAATTAAATAACTGCTAAATATGTTTTAAAAAATTAGTTCCCATAAACAAATTAGAAGAAAGCCTTAAACATGAATACTCATTAAAGTATTTTATATGAGTCACTTTATTAAATTTAAAGAAAATACACGAACTTCGTATTTAAGTAAGAATGAAACCCTTATAGATTCTTCACGTCTGTCTATCTGTCCGTCCCTATGACAGAGCCATTTTTTTCGGAAACTAATAAGACTATGAACAAGTCAGTAGTTTTTGAGATATAGCACATTTTCTAAAACTGCAAATGAAACTTTGTATGTCATACAAAAACTAAAAATACTAAGTTATTTTGCTTAGTTACTACGGAACCCTTCATGGGCGAGTCTGACACGCATTTGGCCAATTTTTAACCCGACTGTGCGCCGCAAAGGAACGTAATGTGTTTGTTAGTTTATGACATACGTTGACCGATAAACACATTGCCCTCCTTATGTTTGTTATAATAACTGTACTAGGATTTTTTTTATTGTTGATAAGCTTACGTTTACCGTCTCATCAGATGATAAGCGATGATGTGGTCGAATATGAAACACGTCTATCTAGAAGTAACTTATTCAGTCATGTCTTAAACACCCTAGGTTATAGCTATCAGGAAACACAGACTCTGGCAGGGAATTCCATTCCTTAGTTGTATGCACAATTAAGGTATTTACAGAACGTTTGAAGCGAATGGGTGGGATGACTAACATAATGATTACGCAACATTGTTAAGTAGTCCGATAATGACACGGGCTTTTTTATGTTTTTATATTATACTATATAAAGCTAAATTACCACTCACTGACTCATTGACATAATTGTTCTCCCAGATGGTGGATGGGGAGGTGGGTATATTTTGACAGATTCGTAAACAACTAACTCTCAAACCTACGGGAAAAGTGCCAAACCTCCCCTTTTCACCCCCTTCTCCCCTCTCCCTATCGTATCTCGGAAACTACGAGACCCGTATTTTTTTTTTTACGGATTTGTATAGAGGAGGCTCGGTAAAGTAAAAACCATTTTTCAAAGTCGCCCCCCTTGCCCCCCTTCTCACCCCCTTTAGGCAGATCTCGGAAATTAAGAGACTTGGAACGTTTTTTTTTCAGATTCATTTAGAGGGGCAATGCTTTAGTCAAAATAGTTGTGCAACCCATCTCGCCCCCATTTTTTTTTTTTTCACAAGCTCGCTAGCGGCTAGGTGCTTGCACCTCGCGCAACACGCAAATACTAAACCCCCCCATCACCCCCCACCCTTTTTTTTTTTTCACAAGCACGCGAGGTGCTTGCACCTCGCGCAACACGCAAATACTAAACCCCCCCATCTCCCCCCATCCCCGCGCCACTTTTTTTTTCACAAGCTCGCGAGGTGCTTGCACCTCGCGCAACACGCAAATACTAAACCCGCCCCATCTCCCCCCATCACCCCCCCATTTTTTTTTTGACAAGCACGCGAGGTGCTTGCACCTCGCGCAACACACAATTACTAGTTATATTATATACAGCTAGATTACCACTCACTGACTCACTCATTGACATAATTGTTCTCCCAGATGGTGGAGGGGGAGGTGGGTATATTTTGACAGATTCGTAAACAAGTAACTCTCAAACCGACGGGAAAAGTGCCAAACCTCCCCTTTTCCCCCCCTTCTCCCCCCTCCCTATCGTATCTCGGAAACTACGAGACCCGTATTTTTTTTTTACGGATTCGTATAGAGGAGGCTCGGTAAAGTAAAAGCCATTTATCAAAGTCGCCCCCCCCACCCCCCTTCTCACCCCCTTTAGGTAGATCTCGGAAATTAAGAGACTTGGAACATTTTTTTTTTTTCAGATTCATTTAGAGGGGCAATGCTTTAGTCAAAATACTTCTGCACCCCCCCCCTTTTTTTTTTTTTTCACAAGCACGCGAGGTGCTTGCACCTCGCGCAACACGCAAATACTTAACCCCCCCCATCTCCCCCCTTTTTTTTTTTTCCACAAGCACGCGAGGTGCTTGCACCTCGCGCAACACGCAAATACTAGTTATACTATATAAAGCTAAATTACCACTCACTGACTGACTGACTGACTCATTGACATAATTGTTATCCCAGATGGTGGATGGGGAGGTGGGTATATTTTGACAGATTCGTAAACAAGTAACTCTCAAACCTACGCGAAAAGTGCCAAACCTCCCCTTTTCTCCCCCCTTCTCCCCCTCCCCCTATCGTATCTCGGAAACTACAAGACCCGTATTTTTTTCTTTTTACGGATTCGTATAGAGGAGGCTCGGTAAAGTAAAAACCATTTTTCAAAGTCCCCCCCCCGCCCCCCTTCTCCTCCCCTTTAGGCGGATCTCGGAAATTAAGAGACTTGGAACATTTTTTTTTTCAGATTCATTTAGAGGGGCAATGCTTTAGTCAAAATACTTCTGCAACCCCCCCCCATCACCCCCCCTCCACTTGTTTTTTTTTTTTTTTTCACAAGCACGCGAGGTGCTTGCACCTCGCGCAACACGCAAATACTAAACCCCCCCATCACCCCCCCCCCACTTTTTTTTTATTTTTTCACAAGCACACGAGGTGCTTGCACCTCGCGCAACACGCAAATACTAAACCCCCCCATCACCACCCCCATTTTTTTTTTCACAAGCACGCGAGGTGCTTGCACCTCGCGCAACACGCAAATACTAAACCCCCCCATCACCCCCCCCCCCTTTTTTTTTATTTTTTCACAAGCACACGAGGTGCTTGCACCTCGCGCAACACGCAAATACTAAACCCCCCCATCACCACCCCCATTTTTTTTTTCACAAGCACGCGAGGTGCTTGCACCTCGCGCAACACGCAAATACTAGTTACTATATTATATAAAGCTAAATTACCACTCACTGACTGACTGACTCACTCACTCACTCATTGACATAATTGTTCTCCCAGATGGTGGATGGGGAGGTGGGTATATTTTGACAGATTCGTAAACAAGTAACTCTCAAACCTACGGGAAAAGTGCCAAACCTCCCCTTTTCACCCCCCTTCTCCCCCCGCCCTATCGTATCTCGGAAACTACGAGACCCGTATTTTTTGTTTTTTATGGATTCGTATAGAGGAGGCTCGGTAAAGTAAAAACCATTTTTCAAAGTCCCCCCCCGCCCCCCTTCTCCCCCCCTTTAGGCGGATCTCGGAATCTAAGAGACTTGGAACATTTTTTTTTTCAGATTCGTTTAGAGGGGCAATACTTTAGTCGAAATACTTGTGCAACCCCCCCCCATCATCCCCCCCCTCTTTTTTTTTTATTTTTTCACAAGCTCGCGAGGTGCTTGCACCTCGCGCAACACGCAAATATTTGATTTAGAGGGGCAATGCTTTAGTTTTTTTCACAAGCACGCGAGGTGCTTGCACCTCGCGCAACACGCAAATACTAAACCCCCCCACTTCCCCCCCCCTTTTTTTTTTTCACAAGCACGCGAGGTGCTTGCACCTCGCGCAACACGCAAATACTACCTCTCAAACCTACGGGAAAAGTGCCAAACCTCCCCTTTTCACCCCCTTCTCCCCCCTCCCTATCTTTTCTCGGAAACTACGAGACCCGTACTTTCTTTTTTTACGGATTCATATGGAGGAGGCTCGGTAAAGTAAAAACCATTTTTCAAAGTCGCCCCCCTCCGCCCCCCTTCTCACCCCCTTCAGGCGGATCTCGGAAATTAAGAGACTTGGAACATTTTTTTTTTTCAGATTCATATAGAGGGGCAATGCTTCAGTTTTTTTCACAAGCACGCGAGGTGCTTGCACCTCGCGCAACACGCAAATACTAGTTATTATATTATATAAAGCTAAATATAAAGCTAAATTACCACTCACTGACTGACTGACTGACTGACTGACTCACTCATTGACATAATTGTTCTCCCAGATGGTGGCTGGGGAGGTGGGTATATTTTGACAGATTCGTAAACAAGTAACTCTCAAACCTACGGGAAAAGTGCCAAACCTCCCCTTTCCCCCCCCCCCCCTATCGTATCTCGGAAACTACGAGACCCTTATTTTTTTCTTTTTACGGATTCGTATAGAGGAGGCTCGGTAAAGTAAAAACCATTTTTCAAAGTCCCCCCCCCGCCCCCCTTCAATCAATCAATCAATCAATCATTTATTTTTGTGAACATAAGTAAAATAGGTGGTAAAATATATGTCATTAGTAACTATCTATGTTCTGCTGTAAAAGCATACAAAAATATTAAGCTTACATTAATTTAAATTAAATCACATCATAATAAATTAAACTAAATCACATCATATTGTATTAAATTGAATTACATCATATGAAATTAAATTAAATTACATCAAGATATCAAAAATTAAAATAAATAATATTATAATCAAATGTCAGCTATGTCAATATCAAAATTATGTATTTACATCAGATATCAGGAAATAATAAACTGTCGATCATAAAATTCATTAATACTTGTCATTTAAAAAGTCTTCAATGGAGTAGTATGTCTTATCAACTAGAAATAGAAGTAATTTACGCTTAAAATGGCCGACATTTTCCTCACTTCTGATACCTTTTGGCAATTTATTATATATTTTTGGAGCCATTACGAAAATACTGTTCCTATATAGTGAGGTTTTAGATCCAACTGTTTGTAACTGGTCACAACGACGTTGACTACTTACTCTAGAAAATTTATGTAAATTAGTTTTGACGAACATGGATGTTTCGTATATATATAATGAAGGAACTGTTAATATTTTCATATCTTTAAAGAGTATTCTGCAACTGTCTGTACTCTTTAAATTGCAAATCGCTCTAATGCATCTTTTTTGGCACTTAAATACCTTATCTTTACCTGTTGCATTACCCCAAAATATAATTCCGTATCTCAATGTTGAGGCAACCAGGCCGTGATATGCTGTTAAGACTGTTGTTCGATTTGTGGTTTTACTTAACATATGCAAGGCATAGGAATATTTGTTTAATTTAGTACACACATTGTCAATGTGTGTATGCCATTTTAATGTGCTTTCTATATTTAATCCGAGAAATTTCGTCACTTTGGTCTCATTAATAGTTTTGTTATCATAACTAATATTTAAGTTCAGAATGTGGTTAAGCCTTTGATGGAAATTCATTATAACTGTTTTGTCTAGATTTATAACCAAATTATTATTCTGTAGCCAATTCACAACCGATTTTATGCTAGAATTAATATCTGTCTCTAGTGTAGTTAATTCATCACTATTAAAAAGTAAAGTACTATCGTCTGCAAACAAAGTCATTGGATAAATTGAAGCTGTTGGAAAGTCATTAATATAAATAATAAATAGGGGAGGCCCGAGTACACTTCCTTGCGGCACTCCAAACGTTACAGTTCTCTGGTCAGATTTAAAAATTATTTCAGTTTTTTTACAAATCCTACTGACTACAGTTATTTGCTGCCTATTACTAAGATAAGATTCGATTAAATTTAATACATTTCCTCTAATTCCGTATTTGTTAAGTTTATTTAGTAATATTTTATGATCTACGCGATCAAAAGCTTTTGACATATCCATATAAAGCGCTAGAGTTGGTAGTTTTTTATCGACTCTGCTGCTAACTGCTTGCAAGAAATCGTATATGGCTACATCAATAGATTTATTTTTTCTAAAGCCTTTCTGGTTATCAACAAATAAATTATTTTTCTCAAAGTATGCAGTAAGTTGGTTAGATATTGCCTTTTCAAATATTTTTGAGAAAATAGGTACCAATGCTATAGGTCTGTAGCAGGACATGCTCTCACGGTTGTCTTTTTTAAAAATTGGTTTTATAATACTTATTTTTAATTCTTCTGGGAAGGTACCATGGAATATGCACATATTGATAAGATGGCTCACTACTGGTGCAATTATTTTAGATACCTGCTTTATAATATTTGTACTTATATCATCATACCCAGTGCTTGATGTATTCTTTAATGACATAATAATTTGATATATGTGTATCTGTGGTATTGTAGGTGACATAAACATAGATTTCATTGTACCATTTATTAAAGTATTTTTATTAATATTAATATAATTAGTTGGTTTTACTTGATCCACAAAATAGTTGTTGAACGCTTGTGCTATTTCAAGAGGGTTAGTCAAGATTTTGTCATTTGATTTTATTTTCGCTATGGTATCATTTGGCAAATTATGCTTATTTATGTTCTTGTTGATTACTTTCCATGTTGCTTTACAAAGATTCTGTGCTGAATTGATATAGCGAGTGTTATGGGCTCTCTGTGTAAGGTTTATAACTCTTTTTAGCCGTTTGGTTAGCGTTTTAAAGTTTGTTTTATTTTGTTCGTTCGGAATCAATCGGTATTTCCACAACAATTCTCTTTTTCTTTTACTACATATCCTAATACCACGACTAATCCACTTTGGTTTTACTTTAGTCGATATCCGTATTTTTATATTTGGAAAGCATAAATTATACAATAATCTAAATAAATCATAGAACAACTTGAATGCTCTATTGGGATCCGTTTTTCATATACGTCAGCAAAAGTGATACTTTTTAAATGGTCTTTGAATTTTTGAACATTTTCTTTTGAGTAATCCCGTTTAGTGGTGAACCAATAATCAAATATGCACGTTTTTTTGACTGGAAATTGTAAAAGCTGTGCCGTGTGATCGGATACCGCAAGTTCTAAGACTTCTCCTTTTGACCCTCGTACATTGTGAATGATATTATCTATGCAGGTTCCGCTGCTTAATCTAGTGGGAACTTTTATCCCGAATTTGAGATTATAACCCATCAGAAGATATTTGAATTGTTCTACACATGTGTTATTTTTTAGAAGGTCGATGTTGAAATCTCCACACAAAACTAGTTTTTTATTTATGTTAAACGAGAGAGAGCTTAGAAGGCTATTTAGATTATTGAAAAATATCTCAAGTTTTCTTTTTACATCGTTGCTATGTGGGCTCCTATAGATACATATTACAACGATGTTGTGGTCAATAAGCTCAACTGCGCAACATTCGATTATATTAGAAACACTATATTTTCGAACTGACTCCAAAACATTATATTTTATTCCATTTCGTATCATTATACATGTACCACCATGTCTGGATTTTCGAGTGAAATGTGTAGCTACAGTAAAATTAGGAATATAAAGTAAGTTTACATCAGATAATATCATATTGTGCTCAGAAAAGCACAACACATCAATTGTTTTTCCTGATTTGAATAGTTCATCTAATGATACAGTAAACATATCGGATTTATTTAAAAGACCATTTATATTTTGATGTAAAATATTTAAATTTATATACACGAAAAAAATTATCTTGTTCACATTGTTTTACATCTACAGAAGATTTGTCTGTCAATTCACGTGGTGTAAATGAGTTTTCTATTATGGCTAGCAGTAGAAGTTGAAATATACTACGTACTCCGTTGTCATTTATTTTTCTAGTGAATTTAGAAAACATAGTGAAATTATAAAGCAAATTTAAATTAGAGTCAAACGGAATCGCATAGTCATATGTTTGTAAATCAAGGTGTAGTAAATTATTAAAAGTCTCTATACGCCAGTTAAACATAGTTGAATAATTACTTAGTCTAAATGTGGGAACACATAAGATAACATTTGTATGTTGAACTTTTAGCAATGTCTCCCGTAGTTTTATAATTATATTAACATAATTTTCCGTATGCACGAAGTCTTCTTCTCCAATTAAAATAATACAGTAATCATCAAAGGAATAATTAATTAGTTTTTTATGTATGTCGCTGATAAGCTGTATCGTACCACAGTTTGGTGAAACATGATGACATATTTGATAATTGTTAAATGTTTGTTCAGCTATAGACAAAACATTGTTAGTTTTATTTGCACTGATGATGCATAGTTTATTCTTTATAGATTTAAGAATACTTTTATCACTTTTTTTCTTCTGTATCGTTGTATTATCCATTTCTATTGTTGAAGTATTAATAATTGATTCTTGGTTTTCCAATACAAACTGCTTTTTATTTTTCTGTGATTTTATTTGGGAATTAGATCGCGGGGTAGATGTTAAAGAGCTTTTCTTGGGTGTTCCTATATCACTCGTTAGTTTTTTAGCAGCTCTTTTTAACACGTCACTTTTAGTTGTTAGCACCGTTACGGTCTTTTTGAGCTCTGTATTTTCTATATTTAAATTTTTAATCTCTTCGTGTGCCGAGTTTAACTGTGCAGTAAGCTGTTCAATTTGGCTTTGCAGTTCCTGTATTTGCATATTGTCGTTTTCGTCGCTTGACATGTTCGGTAAGCTACTAGTGCTGCCATCTATTTTTGTACTACTATTACTACTTTCATCGGAGACTTCTGTTAGAGACCGAGTCTTTGTTTTTCTGAACGTTATATTGTCAAAAAAATTCATATTTAATTTGGTTACTAAGTAGTTTAATTTATAGAAAATAATATGCAAAAAAGTAATAATAATATGAAGATTCGTAACAGTAAGATTTTATCTCTCTACTTAAGGTTCTCGTCGTTCCCTCTCGCCTTTAAACCAAGGAATCTCTAAGCGTTTTGAGGAAAATTGTCCATCCGCTGGCAAGCGTATTAATCAGTTACTTTATGTTTGTTGAGGGTGATTGGAAAAAAAAAATAGTAATCACTTAATTTTTACTTAACTCACTGTTTATGCTTCATTGGTTATGTATATTGTTCACATGGGCTATTATTATCACTTCTAATGTTAATTGACTTATAATTCACCATAGAAACTTGCTTGAACACCACAATTTATGCTGTTACGTTCTATTGACACACGTATATTTTAAATGTTAATAACTTTGTTGTTTGTGATTATAATCTTTAGATAACATTTTCACATGAGTATTGTAGTCCACATTCACTAATTAAATACTTTGAAACACTGAATTATAATTAAAACTATTTTTAAGCTTATGTATTACGTAGCTGATAATGTTGATGCGACACTGGCGCCACTAGTTTAAAAGCCCTTCTCCCCCCTTTAGGCGGATCTCGGAATCTAAGAGACTTGGAACATTTTTTTTTTTCAGATTCATTTAGAGGGGCAATGCTTTAGTCGAAATAATTGTGCAACCCCCCCCCCCCCCATCACCCCCCCATTTTTTTTTTTCACAAGCACGCGAGGTGCTTGCACCTCGCGCAACACGCAAATACTAAACCCCCCCATCACCCCCGCCCCCCCACTTTTTTTTTTTTTCACTAGCACGCGAGGTGCTTGCACCTCGCGCAACACGCAAATACTAAAGCCCCCATCACCCCCCCCACTTTTTTTTCTCACAAGCACGCGAGGCGCTTGCACCTCGCGCAACACGCAAATACTAACCCCCCCCCATCACCCCCGCCCCCCCACTTTTTTTTTTTCACAAGCACGCGAGGTGCTTGCACCTCGCGCAACACGCAAATACTTGATTTAGAGGGGCAATGCTTTAGTTTTTTTCACAAGCACGCGAGATGCTTGCACCTCGCGCAACACGCAAATACTAAACCCCCCCATCACACACCCCCCTTTTTTTTTTTCACAAGCACGCGAGGTGCTTGCACCTCGCGCAACACGCAAATACTAAACCCCCCACTTCTCCCCCCATCACCCCCCTTTTTTTTTTTTTCACAAGCACGCGAGGTTCTTGCACCTCGCGCAACATGCAAATACTAAACCCCCCCCATCTCCCCCCCATTTTTTTTTCACTAGCACGCGAGGTGCTTGCACCTCGCGCAACACGCAAATACTTGATTTAGAGGGGCAATGCTTTAGTTTTTTTCACAAGCACGCGAGGTGCTTGCACCTCGCGCAACACGCAAATACTAGTTATACTATATAAAGCTAAATTACCACTGACTGACTGACTCACTCACTCACTCATTGACATAATTGTTCTCCTAGATGGTGGATGGGGAGGTGGGTATATTTTGACAGATTCGTAAACAAGTAACTCTCAAACCTACGGGAAAAGTGCTAAACCTCCCCTTTTCCCCCCCCTTCTCCCCCCTCCCTATCGTATCTCGGAAACTACGAGACCCGTATTTTTTTCTTTTTACGGATTCGTATAGAAGAGGCTCGGTAAAGTAAAAACCATTTTTCAAAGTCCCCCCCCGCCCCCCTTCTCCCCCCCCTTTAGGCGGATCTCGGAATCTAAGAGACTTGGATCATTTTTTTTTTCAGATTCATTTAGAGGGGCAATGCTTTAGTCGAAATACTACTGCAACCCCCCCCTATCACCCCCTCCCCTTTTTTTTTTTTTTTTTTCTCAAGCACGCGAGGTGCTTGCACCTCGCGCAACACGCAAATACTAGTTAATATTATATAATTAATACTATTTATTGTACACCAATAATTTAAACACACACTTAATTTACAATACTGCAAAATATGGTTACAATGGCGGTCTTATCGCTGATAGCGATATCTTTCAGACAACCTTTGGATGGACTTTAAGAACATAAAACAAAGAGCGGAGGGGAAAGTCAGTGTACCTACTTCAAGTATATAACATACACAAAAAGTAACTAAAGTAGTTCATATAAGTATATATATAATACAATACAATACATAAATAAGTATAATATAAATATATGTGTTTTGTATATATAAATATGTCATAAGGAGAGAAATACAAGGTATAATCATAGAAGTGTATAAAAATTATTGACAGCAGAGCTTTTAGAAGCAGCAAGTGACTGTGTCTAACTGACAATACAATTTGTACACTTTCACGGCAAAACATAGTGCTCAAATATTTATGTATACCAAAGACCTTTATGTTACCTATGTTTCACAAATAAATATTCTGATTTTGATTCTGAAGTTATCTCATTATTACCCTATTGTTTTTCAACTCTCACAATCCATTTTAAATAAAATAAATATTTAATTAAAGCATAAAAGCTTTTAGTTCTTGAAAATAATTATCAAACTTTCATAATAAAGATAAAATTTATTATGATAACATTTTTATCGTTATATCTACTATTAAACTGATCGCGATCTCTTCAGTATCGCTTAGTTTTTATAAGCCGACAATTGTGCGTAATTAGCTTTTAAAGCGAGAAATTAAAATGATTACTGCTTTGAGTTTTAGTACCATAAGTTTTTAATGAAGCCTCAGTCTGTTCATTGGATATTAAAATGGAGAACCGTTTGCTTTGGACACACTTTTAGAATTCATCAATAATCCAATTGTTGTATTGTCCTCGTCACGTAAGTTGACAAGGTTTTGGCGTAGTGGGGGTAAGTTCACGCATCGTGCACTTAGTGGAAGAAAAAAGTGATCACTTTTACTACTTGCCATTATTCTATGGTTATTGCCATCATTTATTTTTAATCATATCTGTTCAGAAGAATGTTAAAGAAAGAAGAGGAATTCATTCGTTAATTCGGTATTATAAATAAAATAGATATAATAAGTACATAAATACATTTAAAAGTGAAAAAAGAAATGTATTTAAAAAAAACATTAATAATAATATGTTCTCGCCGTCACAATTAGTTAATAAAACTGCTACCCTTTTTATTCTTCTTTTTCCCGGTGTCCTAAAGACAGTGACGAATTCGAAATTTCAACCTCCCTTAACTATAGTGTCTAACTGTTCTTTCTGACGTTTTAATAGTCTGCGTAAAACGGTATTTGGTAATACAAATTCAACGTAACAAAAACTAAATTTAAAACAACAACTCGTAACAAAAACAAAAGGTACAACTTTCGTGTACGCAAGTGTATTCGGGAGCAAATGGAACGAGAACTACTGACGCACTAATCGCGCGCTCAGAGCGGCGCTACATCATACCCCACGTCCCGCTGACAACCGCTGACACCTAAAAATTGACTTCTGCGTATTGAACGACTCTTGCCAAGTTATTTGGCGACAACTATACTTTAGTTTAATATGTTTAACAATATCTGTTTAGCGTTTCCCCAACTATGTTGGGATCGCCTTCCAGTCTAACCTAACGCACTTGAGCTACTAATGTTTTCATGGAGTGACTGCCTATTTAACCTCCACATCCCAGTAGCTGGGCTTATTTTCGTTCGTTTTTTTTTTATATTGTTGATTGTTGACATTGTAATTACTTATTTATTAATACTTTAAAATGATAATTTTAATCTTTTGAAATAGGAATTGACATTGTTTGTTTTCAAGATTTCAGTATTTTTATTTTAAATTCTTGTTGTATAATTCAATTATTTTATTACCATTATTTTCCATTATTATTTATTGTTTGTTGCATTATAAGCAATTCAATTATTAGTTTTAACTGCATGTGTACCTAGTTGTTAATCTTTAATATTCATACACAATTGTTCCTGAATAAATAAATGAAATCAAATGGTAACACGATATCGCTTGTCATGACGAGTGTTTGATTTTCTGGCTTGACTGTCAAACATGACAGCTGGGATCATAAGCTTTTTGAAGTACAGAGGGATCTCACTATCTATAGATGGTTATCCATTCACAGACTGACCTCAATAAGTGTTGCTTAACTTGATAGTGGACCCGTACGCCTGTTAATATTTGGCCGTGAGCTCTCACATGAATCTTCAGAAATTCAGTATTTATGTTCACTTCATACATATTAATATAGATTGAAACGAGATTGACTGGAATTCAAAAAATCCTAGACCTCTGCGCTTGTTTTGGTGTTTCTTCTCCTGCCTCGAAAAGTCGAGGCGCGGCGGGAAGAGCTCCGGCGCGATCTCAGGGCAGTATGGAGGGAACGACTGTCGCAACCAACGGCCGGGCACGCCGCAATTGCAGCGGTAAGACCCCTCTTTGAGGAGTGGCTAGATCGGCGTCACGGCGTCCTGACCTACCGCATGACACAGGTCCTCATCGGACACGGAAGTTTCGGGAGGTACCTGTGTCTGATGGGAAAGGAAGAAACGCCTGGGTGTCACCACTGCGAGGGTCGCCCTGAGGACACAGTAGAGCATACGGTGCAGGACTGCCCCGCTTGGGCAGAGCACCGACGTGTCCTCACGGCGGCGATAGGTGGAGACCTCTCGCGACCGGCATTGGTCGAGGCCATGCTGCGGGGCGAGAGGGAGTGGGAAGCGGTCGCCTCCTTCTGCGAAGCAGTCATGCTTCCGAAGGAGGAGGCGGGCCGCATGAGGGAGAGGATGGCGTCCTCCCTCCAGCCCAGCCGCAGTGGTAGACGCCCACGGCGTCGGACGTCGGCCGACGATCTCCAGCCACCATAGGCGCGGGCATGCGGACAGCGAGTAAAGGGCAACTCGCTGTCCGACCATGGACCATGCCCGGGTCGACGGCGCGTTGTGTTCCACGCGCGCCTCAAAGAGCGTCAGCAATATGACGAGGCCACCCCTGTAGAGGGCCGCAGCCTGCCGGGGTCGTGGGACTTATCCCATTACCGTGACCCCGATACGTAAAGGGTTATTGAAGGAACACCGTGGATTTTAGGTAGTAAAAGTCTGACAGTCCCTCCCACCCTGCCCGGGGTGGGAGGACTTATTTGATAATTTTACCATTTTAAAAAAAAAGGGTAGTCACCTAGTTTAAAGAGACTTGATACATCATTTTTGTTTTATAAATACCCTTTATTTTCATATTAATTTACTTTATCATAAACTTAATCGGACTATAAGATAAACGGCGATTTGCAGTAATTACATCGTGGACATCCTATCCATATCCACGAAACATTTTGAGACTACTTTCATTATAGGACTAAATCTTTCACTATACAAGCGGCCCGCTTGTGGAATGCATTACCCATAAATATGAGGCGTGCTCAAACATTATCTACGTTCAAAAGAATGGTGAAGGAGCATTGCCTCTCACTATATTTTTTTCCCCTTCTTTCTGTATTATAAATTTGATATGTATTAGTATATATTTATATATTATATTTTGTGGTATGTATTTTAGATTATGATGTTTGGTTAGTATTATGTATGATGTTGTACACTGATAGCCCTAAATCTATCTTCTATAATTTCTGTCCATCCAAAGGTTGTCTGTAAGAGATTGCCCTGTGCGATAAGACCGCCCATTGTACACTAGTTTTATTATTTTTATCCTTAAGTGTATTGTAAGGTGTACAATAAAGTATATAATACATAAATAAATAATAAATAAGGCGTAGGACTAAGGAGTGGATTATTTTTTTATTTCGAATAGGCTCGCGTTTGACCACTATCTCACCTAATGGTAAGTGATGATGTGGTCGAAGATGGAGCACGCTTGCCTAGAAGTAACCTATTCACTCTTGACTTAAATACTCCCAGGTTTTAGCGATCAGGAAACACAGACTCCGGCAGGGAATTCCACTCCTTAGCCGTACGCACAATGAAAGCAAAATTCTCTGCCGAAGACTGTTTCCCGATAGCTATAACCTGGGGCCTTAAGTCAAGAGTGAATAAGTTACTTCTAGGTAAGCGTGCTCCATCTTCGACCACATCATCACTTACCATCAGGTGAGATGGTTGGTCAAACGCGTGCCTAAAATCGAAAAAGAGAATTTTGTAATGGTGAACCAACAATTTTGTCCCGACACTCACTCACACGAACAATGCCATTACTTCAAATGGGAAACATCGTAAAGTACGAAATTAAATGCAGTGATTTGTATCGCAAGTGCAATGGACTACATGTCAAACGGAATATATGGGCCGAAGCCCATTAATAATGCTGGTGTTTTATAAGTTTTTCTGGTAGTATGTGTAATCTGTTTGTACGTGGCTACATAGCTCGTATATTATATAGTGTGTACATTATTTTAGGCGTTCAAAATAAATCTTCAAAGCTGTACCGACTCACAAAAAAATTATTAATATAATAGACTCTGATCATTGTGTGCAATTAATTACTATACCAAATAAAGTCAATAAAATGTTAAAACAGAATATCACTGTAAATTCAAAAACTAAATATCGCCTGGAAGCATTCAAAACTAAATTCTTAAATTTAATGCTCTGTTTGTTAACTAATGAGGACCCTAATAAACATTATAATGATTTTTTCAAAATATATTGCCAACAATTCGATAACACATTTATTCCCAAAATTGCTTCAGTAAATAGTACATTATACATAGTGTTATTCGCTGACGATACTTCTCTTTTATTTAAAATCAAACGTCAACAGCAGGTTACTGAAGAAGTAAACAATGCCCTTGCAACTGTAGTTAGCTGGTTTAATGTTAATAATCTTCTTGTTAATGAGAAAAAAACCAAATGCCTAAAATTTACGTTACCTCATGTTAGACAAGTGAAAACAAGTGTATCAATAAAGGGCGAAATATTGAAACCCGAAGATACCACAGCATTCTTGGGCATAACATTGGATGCGAAGCTTCAGTAAATGGTCAAAAAAGCTAAGTTCTGCAACATATGCCGTTAGAAAAATACGTGGATTAACTGATATCGAAACAGTACGTTTAGTCTACTTTAGTTACTTTCACAGTGTGATGTCATACGGAATTTTACTTTGGGGAAATGCCGCCGACATTCACACAATATTTGTATTACAAAAAACTTTTTAGCAAAAAATAGAACCGACTTCCATATAAAAGCACTACAAAGACAAAAATAACTTTAATTTCGGAAGGCGGTGTCAAAAACGAAAATATATACAACTAAAGACACCACCTTTTTTTCACGCTTTTTAGTGGGTCGGTTTATAATTTATCTAGTTACAAATGCCAAAATGTCAACTACTTATCACCTTTTACAAAATATTGCTTTTCCCGGTGCAGAGCCGTTAATTTTTGAGGAGTTCTCCTGGTACATCACCATCACGAGCATTATTCATATTCAAGTAATCTAATCGCAATCAACGAAATACTTATTATTGAGTAGTTTAGGTGCCCATCTGAGGTTTTCATCATCAGTTTCACTTCCTCAAATGGTGCTTTTCGAGAGCAACTGCACAAGGTACTATAAGAAATACCCAAAACGCTATAGGTGTGCCTATAATATTTGAAGAGTTCCCTCGATTTCTCCATGATCCCATCATCACAAATGGGTCCGACAATGGGACCAACTAAAAAGTATACCCTTTCAAACAAAAAAAGAATTTTCCAAATCGGTCCAGCCATCTGCGAGTAATGAGGTAACATACATAAAAAAAAAGTTCAAGACGAATTGAGAACCTCCTCCTTTTTTTTGAAGTCGGTTAAAAAAGGGCCATTCATGCAATTTGTAAATTAAGTCCTAAGCACTCCTTAAGAGACAAATTTAAAGAGATTAATATTATGACTGTGCCATCTCAGTATAAGTATTTATAAGAATCACTTGTATGCACACAAAAATATTAATCTGTTTAAAAAATACAGTGATATTCATAGTGTAAATACAAGGGACAAAGACACATATGTCATTCCTAAAACAAGGTTAAAATAAATAGGTGGTTCGTTTAGATGCCAATGTATACGTTTTTATAATAAAATTCCTAGCCATATTCAAGAACTAAGTATTAATAAATTCAAATTATTTATAAAACGTAAGCTATGTCAGAAAGCTTTTTACACAGTTAAAGATTATATTGAGGACAAGAAGGCTTGGGAATGAGCTGCTCCAGTGATATACGTGGCCCTTTTTTATTTTTTAAATTATGATAGTTGATTTATTTTTTATTGATTAAAATATTTGTTTTGTTAAGTATTGTATGTGCCAATTTATTTTGTTTTTTTTATATATATAATTATTTCTTTATTGTTAATGTGAGGACAATGTAGGTTATTCTTTCTTCGTTGTTTTTACTTTCTCTATAATTTATTTAATTATGTCAAGCAGTTTGAGTACTTCTGTGGCCTACCCAAATGTCCTTTGATATTTTTTGTCAAATTGTTGAGCTCCTTAAGTTCTAAGTTGAGCTACACGATAACTGACAAATGCTTGCACTGTCTGGACAGGTCCGCTCAAATTTGCGTGGTTATTTCCTCAAAAGAATGTGAAAGTAGTCAGTTACGAAATACCGGCCTCATCTAGATAAACTTAACACGCAAAAAAACATGACGTGTAAAAGTGTTTTTTATAACCAATTTAAAAATAAATATTTCACATCATTTCAAAAAAAAAATATAATTGCGGAAATGTTCTAACAATATACCTTACCTTATACCCTTGCATTCTGGGGTTGCGACCCCGGAATGCAAGGGTAAATGAATGAGCAAGATGGATTTTCAGTCAGTAGAAGTCTGACACTCCCTCCGGATCCACCAGAGTAGGAGGGGGATGGATGGAGCACGGTATTTCTACCCCAAAAAAAGCCTGTAAAAGTCTTATGTAATACAATAGGTACATATCTATACTAATATTATAAAGCGGAAAAGTTTGTTTGTTTGTTTGCTTGAACGCGCTAATCTTCGAAAGTACTGGGTGGATTTGGATGTAATTTGGTATGGAAGTAGCTTGAAGCTTGAGGAAGGTTATAGGCTACCTTTTACGCGATTGCAAAAAAGGAGAGTTATGTTTTTACCGTGATAGAATCCACGGGAGCGAAGCCCCGCGTGAGTACTAGTATCTACATATAGGTCTTTGCTGGTGTGGTTTTTACGAACAAAAATACCTGATCTTACTCAGATAGGTAATTGGTTTCAGGTTATCATTATTTTATACATACGAGTATGTAATCAGTATCGACTTGGCATCTCAGCCTTGCGTTCCCAGGCCGCGATATCTGGCTAGGACATTCTCGTAACCGATAAACCGACAAGACACACAAACCCTACAAATCTCTTTACTGCTTTATCTCTGCGGTTAACAGTAAAATGGTGCGCTTATTGCCTTATTTCTTCTAGTAGTAAAATAGGCCAGAAATAAAAATCAAGGTTTATCATCTTCAAGAGATTGACAATTACGAGTACATTGCCATAAAATTGGAAACCCCTTGTAGTTACACAACGTTCAAGCTTGCTATTCAGTCGGTAGTGGGCAGTCAGCCAAGGGACATCAAACGCGAAATGTTTCGGTAACGCATCAAACTGAGAGGAAGGGAACAGCTTGAGTAGAATATTGGCTTTGGATTGGAGTTTTATTGTATGTGTTGAGACGGAGGTATTTCAGTTATTAGTTTAAATGTTATTAATTGGATTTTTTTGTACATGATAAAAGAACAAAACAGAAGCTAAAACATAAATAAAAGCATACTGAATAGTGTAATAATATAAAAACTTTTTACCAAAAAATTAAACCGGCTCCCAAAAACACTGCAAAGTGAAAAATAACTTTAATTTCGGTAGTCGGTGTCTTTAGTTTTGTATTTTCGTTTTTGGCACCGACTTCCGAAATTAAAGTTATTTTTCACTTTGCAGTGTTTTTGGGAGCCGGTTTAATTTTTTGGTAAAAAGTTTTTATTTCACTCTTTTTAGTTGGTCTATTTTTAATTTACCTAGTTAAAAGAGCCTAAATGTCAACTACTTATAACCTTTTACAAAATATTGCTTTTCCCAATGCTGGGCCGTTAATTTTTGAGGAGTTCTCCTGGTACTTCACCATCAGCTCTACATCACTATATGCATTGTGACGAACATAAAGTGCTTAACATCCATATTCAAGTATTCGAATCGCAATCCACGAAATACTTATTATTGAGTAGGTTCGGCGGCCATCTGTGGTCTTCATCATCAGTTCCACTTCCCCAAATGGTATTTTTTGAAAGCAACTGCACAAGTTACTATAAGAAATACCCAAAATGCCATAGGTGTGCCTATAATATTTGAAGAGTTCCCTCGATTTCTCCAGGATTCCATCATCAGATCCTGACCTGGTGACAATGGGACCAATTTCAAAGTATACCCTTTCAAACAAAAAAAGAATTTTCTAAATCGGTTCAGCCGTCTTCGAGTAATCGGTGATCATACATAAAAAAAAAAAAAGAGAAAAAAAAAATATACGCGTCGAATTGATAACCTCCTCTTTTGGTCGTCGGTTGATAAAAATTGTGTGCACTGAAAGAACATTTTTGATGGTATATTAAACACGCTACAAAATAGCGCGTTAATTGACTAATATCGAATGTATTATTTCACCATACAGTATTAAACTAGAATCTGTAAATTTCCATATGAGGTACCTATCAATATATTCTACCTACTCTACACACTTGAGTCTCACGAAAATTAGCACTTTAAAGTTTAATATTTCGCAAACGGATCGCTGTATCGAAAATTGGTCTTGCCACACCCCATTAGTTTTAAATGACTTATCCAACGATATCACACTATGGTGTAGACGAGATAAAAAAACATCCCCTCTTTACGTGTAGGGGACTCCCCTACACGTAAAAAGGGGCCTCTCAACCTAAAAAAAGTTTTTTGATGATTTTATTTTACCACTTTGTCGGCGTTATTAATATGTACGAGTATAATATATATGTTAAATTTCAGCTTTTTAGTATCAATAGTTTCTGAACTTAGCCGCGGAAAGACGGACGGACAAACGGACATTGCGGAATTGTAAGGTTTCCTTGTCAAACGGGGAACCCTAAAACCGACAACCTTTATATGCTTATATTTTTCACAGAACTGCTCATTCTAAATCCCACAAACCACAATAACTTACAGAAATCTTCCTAAAACATAAACATTTAATACAATTACTCCCTATGTGTTATTTACAGTCCAAATTATACATGCGAATATAACACTTTGGTGCTGTATATAAGTGTGAGATTTGCATGTACAATTAATAATGTTAATTTTGCCGGATATGTCTGCTGTACCGCAGAAATCAATGTTACTAGAGAGCTAGTGTCACCGCCAGAAGTGTTACTATTTGCTCTCGAAATTTTGTGATTATTATTCTCGAATATTCGCTTTTTTGTGGTCTTTTTGGAGTGGGTTAATGGAAATATATGAATGAAATAATGATATTTTTCATAATAATAATGTAGCCTTTAATTCAGAAGTATGTATTACTCAATACATACTCAACAGTAAACCCTTAAAACTAAAACATGATTTCATACGCATAGACGCGAACTCCAATGCATATTTTTATTACTCCACTAGTAATTTTATGTATGAAAAAATTGACATAAATATAGCATTGTGTATTAATTGGCTTAAATATGACAATGTTTATTTATTTCTCTAAATATGACATTGTGTATCATTAAATATGAACGCTGGAATAGGAGAATATTACATTGGACATTAACATGAAAAATGTGACAACTTTGTAACAATACTCTGACAAATAAATACATATAAATATTTATTATCAGATGCCGCGATTATTAGAAAATATTTATTAATTGAGTTGAGCGAAAGTATCAATACTCATTTTATGAAATGGAACTACGGTTCGATGTGAAAGGTGCTAACTGAATGGTGATTAGCCACTTTTTATACCGGGAAATATTTAGAAATTTCCACGCAAACGAAGGTAGGTACAGCTTTCAGCTAGTTTATCATAAAAAAATTGGCCAAGTGCGAGTCAGACTCGCCCATGAAAGGTTCCGTAGTAACTATTATAATATAATATGTATATTTATTTGACGAAAAAAAAACCTTAAAACTTTCTTAAAACTAGCTTATTTACATTTTTGTAACTACGCTTAATAACTTTGTTTTTCATAGTGTTTGTATGAATTACAAAGTTATATTTGCGGTTTTAGAAAATATGCTGTATCTCAAAAACTGCTAACTCGATTTCATTCAAACCAATTTTGGTTGAAAGTTTACATTAAGATCTACAGGTATATATTTTTTTTAGATTTTTCTCTCCATTATTATATAATTTAGAGGGGGGGGACACACATTTTACCACTTTGGAAGCTTATATCTTTTAAACGATAAATTTTATGAAAAAGTGGTTTTAGAAACCCTTATATCATTTTTAAAGAACTGCCTATAAATACCACACACGCACAGATTTCATAAAATAAATTATTTTCAATTCTAGTTCCATGTATGGGGACTCCCCTTTATTTTAAATATGTTTTATTTTTTTTCTTAAAATCGGAAAGTGGTTCACAGAATAAGTACATCTACCTACTAAGTTTCACATGTATAGTCTTAATAGTTTCGGAATAAAATGGCTGTGACATACGGATGGACGGACAGACAGACAGACAGACAGACAGACAGACAGACGAACAGACATATTGAAACTATAAGGGTTCCGTTTTTTGCCATTCGTCTACGGAACCCTAAAAAGAGGAAGCGAGGATTGGAGAGAATATAGCTACATAGAGATACGATAAAAGCACACGATTGTTCTGTCAATATTAATTACCAATCTCGTTACTTCCGTATGTCCAACTAAAGTTAGCTCAACAAACTTTGTATATTCTACCATTCACTTATTTTCCTGAAGCATTCGTAATTCTTTATCAACATTCTTGTAGTTGATAATAGCGAGATGGTGATCAAACGCGAGCTTTTGTCCGCCATCTTGCTTGATGGTAAGCGATTATGTGGTCGAAGATGAAGCACCCATACTTTTCTTTTCTTCTTCAAAAAAAAAAAAAAATACGCCCGCTGTGGGTGGTGACTAAAAATCCACCCAGCTTCTTCAGCTGCCCTTGTCATTCGAGGCCGCTGTGTCTCGTTAGAATGTTCCCGCAATCCTAGATATTATAGCTACCTAAATCCTTAATTTTAATCATCACCATCGTCATCGTCATCTTCAGGGTTAAGCAACGCTTGTCCAGGCTGGTTTGAGGATGGGTGTCCATCTTATCAAGTTCCTTGTGAGTGATCCACATGTAGAGCATCGTGGTTTAGATTGGGTTTGAATTCACCACATTTTAGTCATTTCCTCGTAGGTACCTACCAAGTGAAAGTCTTGGCAAATGTCATACTTAGAAGTTAAAGCATCGCATTGGGTTACACGTTTGGGCTTTAAAATTGTACCAAAGAGGAATTGCTTTTAAGGGGTTTAATTTTCAGTTACACAGGCCAATGTGTGCCAATCGAGATATTCCCATCCTTAAAAAAAAGGCCAACGAGGCAGTCAACGAACAATCTAGCAAACAAACAAACTAGGGTAACCGTAATACCGACTCCCACAAAATAAAGTGCTGTCTAAATATTTACGATCCAATTGAACTGTATCCGCGTAACTGTTCCAATATAAAATATGTTAAAACCAAAATAGGTAAAGTATTCAATACGCGAATCCTGAGGTAGGGGAATACTGCGTTCCAAATTCAAAATTTGAGTCGCCGTCACGCGTCGTGCCGCCTCGCCAGTTACAGAGTGGCAAATTGTGAAACATTTGCTGTGTTGGCAACACTGCCGGCTAAGCTTTTGTTTCATAAGGGTGGCTACACTGTGAATTTGAAATGTGATCTTTGGCTTGTAAGTAGCGCGCGGTTCTTGGGTGAAGAAATGATGAAGTTATTTTGAGTAGCTTTTTAATGAAAAATGATACTTTGATGAACATGATGTATTTATATGATATATAATGTATATTGAGATGCTTGTAGCTATTTTAGCTAGTAAATGAAATGAAATATAATTTTTTTGTAAATTGGTTATAAGTAACACTTTTACACGAGATTTTTTTGTGTTTTAAGTTAAACTAGATGAGGCCCGTGTTTCCTAACTAACTACTCTGAGAAGAAACACCGAAACAAACTCAGAGGTCAACGTCTCTTTTAAAGTCCATACAATTCGTATTTATCAATCCATATGAGAAGCATGAAGGTTCATGTCTGTTGTGTCTTTTGAGGAAAGGAGCACGCAGATTTGAGCGGACCTGTCCAGACAGTGCAAGCATTTGTCAGTTATCGTGTAGCTCAACTTCGAACTTAAGGAGCTCAACGATCTGACGAACAATACTGAAGTAAGGACATTTGGGTACGCCACACAAATACTCAAACTGCAAATTACAATGAAAATAGCATAAAAAGAAATAATAAATAATAATATATAGTAAATATCATTATATCTATATTTAAAGAAAAAACAAACTCAAGTAGCAGCATTGAAGGGGCCAGGGCTATAGCCTGCATTGAACAGTCTGAATGTTCAAACAAGATACCATTTTATCAAGTATGTATGTATGTATTATGTCATTTTATGGTTTTCACACCTAAAAAATCTTATCTCCTTGTTTTCGGTGAACTCCTCATCAAATCACTCCTCCCACTCGTTGAAGCGGAATTGAGTAGCAGACTTCTACTGACTAATAACTCAGCCTGTTCCTTCAGTTGGTCTTATGCTCCGGGGCTGCGGTTATAAATTTTCGGGCATAAATATAGCATGTCCGCTTACATATGCTAACGCTGAATACACAATTTCTTTTTGTCTCCCACACTGCGGTCTGTCGCCACAGGGACATTTATCAGTGGGTTTGTTAGTTTTACTATTGGCATGCTCGGTATGCGGCTCGTATTAGGGCTTTCATCCCGGGAATCTCGGTCTCGAAAATTTCGAGAGTCTCGACGACTTTTTAGTATTGTCGAGACTCGAGACTAACATCTTCGGTCACGGGAATAACGAGACTTTTGAGACTTCAGTAACATAAAAAGTGTATTAAATAATTTATTAAACCAACAGTCAATTTTTACTATTGTTATTATGGATATGCCAACGGCAGCACGGTTGAGCATAGAGTAAAGCATTAAGGCAAATCATTAATTATAGTCGCGGTTTGGTCGTACTGCTAGACTAATAAGCTAAATACTAATAAGCGTATGGACGCGTAATGAGTCTATTTTCAATGATTTTCGTTTAAGTTATACGTCGATGTTTACCTTCAAACGTTTACGTGACACTTTGGGGTACCGTGTTACTGGACTTTTTTTGTTCCTCTAGCCATGCATACCACACTTTCATCATGCACCGCGATAAAAAAAAACAAAATGGTGACGTCGATACGCCAGATTGGTTCTATCCCCTTTCATTGTGAAAGCGCGAAGTGGTACTAAGTAGTATATCCCTCTAGCAGTAGAAGCAGAAAGAGATTTTTCTAAAGCGGGTTACTTTGTAACAAAATTAGGTTTAAATGCCCTTTGTTTTTTACGTGCCCACTCCAAATATGAAAAAAAAACTGTAACAAATGGTTTTTTTTTTTAATTTGCATTTGTTTATGAAAGTAACTACTTGATTAAAATATCTTCATTTGACTCTCTAATTGCATAGCTTATAAATAAGAAACCTAGTTTTGAAATGGTCTCGAAAGTCTCGTTTTTCTCGGGAATTTCGAGACCACACCTAGTCTCGTTTTTTTTTCCGGGGACTCAGTAATGCATCGAGACTGAAAGCCCTAGCTCGTATCGCATCCTACTTTACTTCACTAATGTAATTTAAGGGCCTATACTACCTCAGCGCTTCTCACTCTTTATCTCGCTCGCACACTACTGGCCGCGGTTACCGCGAGCAAGCGAGACAGGGTGGCAGGGAAAAGACTCCAAGACACCGATAATTTCGTTTATTTCTTTTTACGGTGAAAATAATGGTAATTTAAAAAAAGTAAATAACATAAGACCTGCTTTATAGTTAGTTCAATTAATATGCAAAGTTTCATTATCTAAATTGAAGTTATTTTTGAATACCAGCGGTTTATTGTTCGGTTTGGAGGTAACTTGGGATTTTTTTCTATCGAGAAAATTTTATGGAATCGTGTTTTCGTCAAACATAGTACCTAACATTAATTCTCAACTTTATCATATATTTATTTCAAAATTATTGCTGCCATTTATTTATTTAAACTTTGTGTACAATGGTGTTACATGGGCGGACTTAATGCAGCAAGGCATTGTACCAGTCAACTTTTGGGTTAAAAAAAACACATTGTGGTTGGTATACGAGAAAATGGAATGAAATAATATATTTAATACTAATAAATATATAATACTCATAAATTACATATACAGGGTGTGGCGTAAATAGTGGTCCACCGTTAAGGATTCAATTTACTATAACTTGCTACAGTTTAAAAAAAAATACCCTAAATATTTTTTTTTGTTAGCAGACATGTCTCATGTAAAAAAAGGGTCTGGCTTTTTTTGCCTCAGTCATGTGTAATAAACTAATGAATACGGGGCTTTATAATAATCTTTCTGATTAAGTGAGCTCATAATAATTATGACGAAGACCAAACTAAGAATAACAGCCCCTTAAGTAGTGGTTTTTAATTTTACGCTTAAAAGAAAATTTTGTCTCAGCCTTCTTGATGTCAAGGGGTAGCAAATTCCAGAGTTTAATTGTAGAAATAGCATAAGAATTAGATAGAAATTCGATAATTTCGGAAATTCGGTACGTTAAGGTGAACACACGTCCTTGGAACTACCTCAGTAAGCGATGCTTAGCATTGCCATTATTTAGCCAAGATCCACTCTTTTTGATGACAGTAATAATGTCCTTAAAAGCTACCATTATTTCACTAACTGCCCAGTAATGCTATTCGAATGCATTCCGAGAGCAGACTGCAAACTGCGAACGTTTAAAAACGTTTTAGCTATTCTAACGGCTCATCTCAGTGTTTATTTTGAAAAATAAGTCGAGCAAACCGTGCAGATTTTTGAGAAAATAGCGCTTTATATTTTTCAATCTTTTTCGCTTTTCATGGATGAAATAATTGGTGTTTTTAAGCGGTTTTCTCTTGTCTTTTAGTTTTTTTCTACACTCGAGTGATTCTTCTCAATTGGTAATTTTTTAATATTTTTGATTTATTAGATTTCTCGCTAGCGCGTTATTAATACGTTTAGTCTCAGTTACTTATTCAATTTACCGTTTACAATTAATTAAAACTTTCCTTTAGATGAAAGTTTTAATTTTGTCAGTTATGTTGTTGGAGAGGAGTGAGTAAAGATAAAAATTAAATTTATATTATCTTATATTAGATGTTTCGTTTTTAGGGTTCCGTAGCCGAATGGAAAAAAACGGAACCCTTATAGTTTCGACATGACTGTCTGTCCGTCTGTCTGTCTGTCCATCCGTCCGTATGTCACAGCCATTTTATTCCGAAACTATTAGGACTATACATGTAAAACTTGGTAGGTAGATGTATTCTGTAAACCGCTTTCCGATTTTAAGAGAAAATTTAAAAAATATTTAAAATAAAGGGGGCTCCCCATACATGGAACTGAAACTGAAAATATATTTTTTTCATGAAACCTATACGTGTGTGGTATCTATAGACAGGTCTTTAAAAATGACATTAAGGTTTCTAAAATGACTTTTTCATAAAGTTAATTGTTTCAAAGATATACGCTTCCAAATTGGTAAAATGTGTCCCCCCCTCTAACTTCTATAATATTGAAGTGAAAAATCTAAAAAACCATATAGATCTTAATGTAAACTTTCAACCAAAATTAGTTTGAACGAGATCGAGTCAAGAGTTTTTGAGATACAGTATATTTTCTAAAACCGCAAATATAACTTTGTAATTCATACAAATACTATGAAAAACAAAGTTATTTGGCGTAGTTGTAAAAATTGTAAATAAGCTAGTTTTAAGAAATTTGTAAGGTTTTTTGTTTTTTTTTTTTCAAATAAATATATTAAGTATATTATATTTATTATAGTTACTACGGAACCCTTCATGGGCGAGTCCGACTCGCACTTGGCCAATTTTTTTATTTGGTAATTTTAAGATTATTTTAAAACCACTATAATTTATTCTCTTTGAATAGGTTTTGTAAAAGCGAGTTGTACTCTGTAAACAACATTGGTACAAGTCACAAGTAATTAAAATGCTGATTAAATTATCTCATATTAAAGTCTTATATTATGAATGCTGTATGTCAATGTAAGCATAGGTATGTGTTATTTGTTTTTACGAAATTGATCATGAACCAAAAAATCAGTTTCGTGGTTCATTTAAACCATCAAAATACTAAAAATATTCAATATAATATATTAAAACAAAGACAATAAAGATCCGTTAATGATGAAGATTTTATGAACGATAATTTTTAATTGTAATTTTTCAAGTAGAGCTCTTTGTTGTTTTTTTCTATTGTTGATTTTGTTTATTTTTTAATTTAGCTTAAAATAGTATGATGTTATATTTTGTAAGTATTTAATTCTTCCTTTTTTTAGTCTTTTTGTTTAGTTTTTTAAGTACATATTTGGAATTACATTCCATACGTAATTATTTATTTTAAACAATAATGGAATATACACTTAAATAAAAACCCTAAACTACATAATTATATACATCTAAAAATAAACTAAAATATGGCGTCCAGAAATTCGTACGCATCGCTGTCCAATGGTAATGTGCCCAAAAGACTGGCGGCATTGCCACGCTGTATGGCAATGCTTAACCTTCATTCCATACTAAATTTGTACGCGTACAAATTTAGTACGTCATGGCAAAACATAGTGCTCGAATATTTATGTATACCAAAGACCTTTATGGGGCCTATGTTTCACAAATAAATATTCTGATTCTGATTCTGATCACATTATAATAACATGAAACAAACAATTAATAACTAATAAACTATAGTAAACAGTGACTTAGTCTTTTGTACCAGTATATAGAAATTACTAGTAGTTGCGCGGGTCTTTGCTCCCGTGAACTTCGTCACGATAAAACATAACCCACCTTCTTTTGCATTTGGGTAAAGCCCCATAACCTTCCTCAAGTTTCTTTTCAAATCCATCCGGTACTTTTAATGATTAGTGCGGTAAAATCAACTTTTCACCTTTATAATATTAGAATATATAGGACAGTCAAGTTTGGCTGCTATACCATTCAAGACACTGTGCGTATTTCCACGCAACCGTCTGAGAAGAAATGCGGTCTTTTTGCGCCAGAGAACTACAAAGCCATCAGTTTGTTTATAACTTCAAAAACTTTTGCTTTTACTAAAATATAAAAACAAGTCCAGATTAATTCATAAATAACAAATCTGTTTTTAATTTTGAATAAAGAAAATATTTGAATAGAATTTCGAAATGTCATTTATTAAAACGTGTTGGTATAACGCCTTTCTGTTTGCCAATTAATTTGTAGTTTTGAGGGTAAACAAACAAATTATTTTGTGAACATGCCACGTTTTGTTATTTTATTAAAACTGTGAACAACTGAAAGTAAACTTTAATTAGTTTAAAATAAAGTTGATGTCTGGCTCCCTCTATTTATATAATCACATATAATCAGCCTGTAATGTTCTGGCTGTAACGGCTGGGACACATCTGCCACTTGACTCTACAAACAATGGGACACCTTTTATCTTACTCCGCATGAACTGTTACCTGCACACTATTGATGATTTTATATCTGCATTAGCGAGTGGAGTTAACATAGCAGATTTTTAGGGTTCCGTAGCCGAATGGCAAAAAACGGAACCCTAATAGTTTGAAACTATTAGGACTATACATGTGAAACTTGGTAGGTAGATGTATTCTTTGAACCACTTTCCGATTTTAAGCTGTAGATCTTAATGTAAACTTTCAAGGAAAATTGGTTTAAACGAGATAGGGTTGGCAGTTTTTGAGATACAGCATATTTTCTAAAATCGCAAATATAACTTTGTAATTCATACAAATACTATGAAAAACAAAGTTATTTGGCGTAGTTACCCGTCATGGGCGAGTCTGACTCGCACTTGGCCATTTTTTTACTCTCCCACGGACTCATGGACTTAATATGTATGGGGAGCCCGCCTCTAATTTTTTTTTAAATTGTAAAAAAACATCACAGAATACATGTACGTACAACAGTATAGTCCTATTAGTTTCAGAATAAAATGGCTTTGACATACGAACGTATCTAATAGACAGGCAGACATTTTGCCATTCAGCTACCCTTAAAATTAAAGTACTTACCAATAAACGGGGAATCAGGTCAAACTTTTATTAATTTTGAGAAACTTCTACTAAAAAGCGTCATAAATATCATTGAAAACAAATTAAGTAACACCCGTTACTTCTAAATTAAATTGTAGTTACAACTAAAAAACATCAATCAAGTTACGTAATAAATCATATGTTTAGTCTTTTTTCCAAATATGTTGGAGTCTGCTGCCAGATAACTACGTGCAGTTGAATATTATTTTTTTCAAGGTACATACACCAGCATATGAAGCTACCCGAAACTGTCAAATTTTCCCAATCAACCTTGAACCTAATTTCTTTAACAATAAAGTTGAAAATCTATTAAAGAAATTTGACAGATTGTTGTAGCTTTCTGTGCTGGCGACTGCCAATCTGACATCCACAACCCAGTAACTGGGTAACACAATGCCCCTTAGCAAGACTGTTGTTAGATTTTCTAGCTTCTGACTACCCGTAACGACAATCAAAAATGTACAAATGACAACCACGGCTAGATGTGTTTTTTTTTCTAATTATGGTCTTTGTAGAGTGAGCATGATTACATACGGTCTACTTCCATATATTTACCTACTTGATCGTACATCGTTTACTGTTTTTAGGGTTCCGTAGCCGAATGGCAAAAAACGGAACCCTTACAGTTTCGTCATGTCTGTCTGTCTGTCCGTCCGTCCGTATGTCACAGCCATTTTATTCCAAAATTATTAGGACTATACATGTGAAACTTGGTAGGTAGATGTATTTCGTAAACACGCTTTCCAATTTTAAGAATAAAATAAATAAAATATTTAAAATAAAGGGGGGCTCGCCTTACATGGAACTGAAACTAAAAATATTTTTTTCTTGAAACCTATGCGTGTGTGGTATTTATAGACAGGTCTTTAAAATGACATTGAAGTTTCTAAAACCACTTTTTCATAAAGTTAATTGTTTAAAAGATATACGCTTCCAAAGTCGTAAAATGTGTGTCCCCACCCCTCTGACTTCTATAATAATGGAGTGAAAAGAAAAATATGCTGTAATCTCTTAATATGCTGTAAAGATCTTAATGTGAACTTTCAACCAAAATTAGTTTGAACGAGACCAAGTCAGCAGTTTTTGAGATACAGCATATTTTCTAAAACCGCAAATACAACTTTGTAATACAAACACTATGAAAAACAAAGTTATTTGGCGTAGTTACGGAACCCTTCATGGGCGAGTCTGACTTGCACTTGGCCAATTTTTATTGATTATAGGCTCACGTTTGATCACCTGATTTATGGTAAGCGATGATTTTGTCAAAGATGAAGCACGTTTACCTAGAAATAAGCTATTCAATCTTGACTTAAAGATAGAAAGCACAGACTCCGGCAGGGAATTCCACTCCTTAGTTATACGCACAATAAAAGTATTCTCAAAAAGTTTTATGCGTTTGGGTGGGTTGTTTAATGATGGTGCATCGTCAATTTCTGAGGCACATAGGAATTTTGATATATTAAGTTGAGCACGCATCTCGGAACTTGATATTATTTACCCTCATATAATGGGAGGATTGTATGAGGGTAATTAATACCAGGCAATCAGGTCACACTTAGATTATTTTTGAGAAAATTCATAACACAAAAAGTCGGAAACAATAATCGGTTATTTATTACACTATTTACTAAAACCAAAAAGTGTTGTTGAACAATCGAAAATAAAATCAGTAACACCCGTTACTTTGAAATTAAATTTTAGTTTTTCTAATAAACATTAATCAATTTACGTAACAATATTGTGAGCCAAAAAATTAATAATAAAAATCTTGTCAATAACAAGCAAAACTTACCACTGTAAACAAAATAAGTCAGTTTTTTACTTCACATTCATTAATCCTTTCAGCCCTTGTTTTAAATATAGAACTATTTGATTTCAGCCAGTTTTGTTGTATAGAGACCATTGTTTTTGTTGGGAAGTGGGTATTGTTTTTGACATTTGGTTGTGGAGATGAAGTTTGGGAGGATAATATGCGAACTCTTTGGTATAGTATAACTGTTTTGTCCGGTAACTATCCAATACTATATATTTAGTTGAAAAGTATCTTATAAATGTCTATTTCTAAGATGGCGTTGTAGGTATTTTAAAAACGAAAAAAAGCGGCATCGGAACGTAAAGGCAATTGAAGGAAGGAGAGTGTCAGACTTCTACTGACTAAAAACCCACCCTGGGTTTTTAGTCAGTAGAAGTCTGACACTCTTCTGCTCCACTCAGAGTGGAAAGAATTATTGGATGATTTTACCACCAAAAACTTTTTACCAAAAAATTTAACCGACTTCCAAAAAACACTGCAAAGTGAAAAATAACTTTAATTTCGGTAGTCGGTAGTATGTCTTTAGTTTTGTATTTTCGTTTTTGGCACCGATTTCCGAAATTAAAGTTATTTTTCACTTTGCAGTGTTTTTTGGAAGTCAGTTAAATTTTTTGTAAAAAGTTTTTATTTCACTCTTTTTAGTTGGTCTATTTATAATTTACCTAGTTACAAAAGCCTAAATATCAACTACTTATAACCTTTTACAAAATATTGCTTTTCCCAATGCTGGGCCGTTAATTGTTGAGGAGTTCTCCTGGTACTTCATCCATCAGCTTCACTTCACCACATTCATTGTGACGAGCATATTGTGCTTAAGAACCATATTCAAGTAATCGAAGCGGAACCTATGAAATACTTATTATTCCTACTTATATATTGAGTAGTTCCAGTGGCCATCTGAGGTCTTCATCATCAGGTCCACTTCAAAAATCATGCTTTTCGAATGTAACTACACAAGTTACTATAAAAAATACTCAAATCACTATAGGTGTGCCTATAATATTTGAAGAGTTCCCTCGATTTCTCCAGGATCCCATCATCAGATCCTGACTTGGTGACAATGGAACCAATTTCAAAGTATACCCTTTCAAACAAAAAAAGACTTTTCCATTTGATAATACATAAAAAAAACAACGAAAAAAAAATATACGCGTCGAATTGATAACCTCCTCCTTTTTTTTTTGTCGTCGGTTGAATAAAGGTCTGGGTACAGTGGAAGGAAGTGTCAGACTCCTACTTTCTTAAAACCTATCCTGTTCCTTTAGTTGCTCTTGCGTTCTAGGCCACTGGTATCTCGTTAAAACATTCCCGCAATCCTAAAAGGCATTAACCCTATCGGGCCTCGTCATTGGTGCTGACTGTTCTTTGAGGCGCGCGTGGAACAAAATGCGCTCTGGAAGAAGTAAAGGTTCATATCTATATTAATGTCTAAACTTGTTTATGCCTTTGATAAATATTTTTAAACATTAATACTGTTACGAGCTGGAGTAGAAATAATTAACGCCAATTAAACCAAAATTAACACTTTAATACAATTATTCGCACTTGTCACTTAACACTTAAATCGCACTGAAATTCACTTGTAAAGCTTCGATTATATTGCGTATTTGCCTCGTAATAAGACTGACTCTCTGCGCCCCTTTGCGATCTATTTATACCCCGGTCTATGAGTTCTAGAACGTTCTTGTAAAATCGACTCACTGTTTATACTGCTAAGAATATTCCAGAGCTATTTGAGATACACAGTACTCCTACTTGCCGCTAGATAGCGTTAGTGTCTCGACTAGATATACTCAGTACTGCTACTCGCCGCTAGATGGCGTTAGTGTCTCGAACATTCTAGATTTCTGTCGAAGTTTCTCGACGTACTTCACTAAGTGACTGGCGTAACAATACTTAATGCAACACTTTTATCATTAGTTTAGTTCCATCTATTCATGTTTCTTTGTGTCAGCTAATTTTGACATTTGTCGTTTTTACATCTTTTAAATACCTATATCTAATGCAAATTATCTACTACCCAGTCTTTAATCTAAAAATATTCTGTTTTAAGTGTACAACAATAAAAAAGCAACCAATGTGTTGGAAATTGAAAATGCCAATACATATTCGAACCTCGTATTGAAACAAATATAAATAATGTTATTATTGCAAGTACGCTTACAAGTAGAGAATAACAATACAACAATGGAATCCCACACGTCTCAATAAACATGTAGAAATAAATTGCAAAAATACGAGTAAGTACCTATACTCTCAATTTTTCTATTCCCGATCAACAAGTTACCATTTTCTATTTCCATTCGATCGTTCATTCATGCTGTCAGCGGCACGACGTTCACTCACATTGAACGATCCATCATCGTTCACTTCAATCAGTCTATCATTCATTTACCCTTTTTCCTAACATTGCCTAAGTTCTTTTTTTGCATTTTCAACGCTATGGTAAATTGGAAAGTTTCTTAATCCCAGAGGAAATCCAAAAAAAGTTTATCTTGAAGGAACATTCATTTTTCATCGTCAGTGAATTAAAGTTTTGTGGGAAGATTAATTTGGGTATTAAAAGGGTGGGACTGCGAACCGACGACGTATAGATAGACAGAGTTTGATGAAGGAAGCAAATTAGAAAATTGTTAGAGTGCTGCGATATATTTTATTTTTTTTGTAACTCTTAAAGTGGCAATAGACTAATAGCTAAGGTTGGCCTTGTAATCAAGAAGTCACGGGTTTGAACTTCCGTTTACTTGACGTGAACCCATATTAAGCTTAGTTGGAGTGATTACCAAGTTAATAATATGATTTATACCCACGTTGCTAGTTCTTTAATATTAAAAAGTCTGTTCTGTTCTTAAAAGTCTGAAGAGCCTTTTATTTAGTAACTGTTACTATAACTTGAACGACTTCTTAAACGATAAATTTTCCAAGCTTAAGACCTCACAGTGACATCAAGTAATAACAAATTATTATGCATGTATTTTTAAATATTGTAATAATTCTAGGACCGATATTGAAATAATTTGAATATTACTATTATTAAATAAATAATTAATCTATATGACATTGCATATTTTAAGATTGTTTTTACCCGACTGCGCCAGAAGGAGGGTTATGTTTTTCGAGAGTATGTATGTATGTATAATTGTTTGGCACGCTCTGTGGCCTGAACGGCTCGACGGATTTTAGCTTGAGAGGTATCGTTAGATTCGTATTGACTGTGAAAGTGACACTGGCTATATCAAAATAAAAAAAAAAACCAAAATAGCGGATTTTTGGCGCCATATTATGCCTTCAAAAAAGTTTTTTTTTTCTCATAACCGATAGGTTACCAGGGACCCATTTGAGGTTGAAACTATAATAATGGGTATGGGCCCCACCTGCTTCCAACATTTATTTAATTTAAAATGGGCTTGTTTTTATTAGCTTTTCAGTTAGTTTTAGTATAAGGTTGCAGTCGGGTTTTTTAATTACTTTTTTTATTTATTTGTGGATTGTATTTTATAATTGTATACATTTTGCATGCCTTACGGTAGAATCATTTGAAACATGTCAATTTTTATAAAACCATTGTAACAGTGTTTTCTGCTAGAATAAATGATTTGATATGATTGATTGATTTATTTTTACTAGAGTAATATTACCTTATTATTTGTGGTGGAAAAACAACTACTCTTATGTTTCATATATTGATTAGTTGTACCTATAAGACAATGGGTGCTAATTCAGAAGCCTATACTGCCTTATTTTGTAAACGGCTGTGAGAGCTTCTATGAAATTGATTTGTTTTAATATGATCGTAAAATAATTTGAAAGTCGTTGTTACCCGCTACATCGGTCGCATTAAAACTAAACATGTTTCAAATTATAAGAAATATTGCAAATGATTAGAGTTGTAATTTAAGTACACAGATTAGATAAATTACAATATTTTATTTCTGACAGACTGGACTAAGCCGAAGCTTGTATTTCAGGACACCAATAAAGTTATACAAACATTCAGATCCGGCACAACTAACTGTAGGTGTAGGTTATTCAAACATTGGTTCCAGTGCGGGAATCGAACTCGTGACTCGCAGTGCGCCAGCCAATCGCTCTACCACTGTTTCAAAGCATTATATTGCACGTATTGATCAGTCCAAGCGTCCTTGAAAAGGACACGCACTGGAGCTATAATAAATCTCCAAAGTTATTCATTACATTTCCACTAAATCAGTCCATATAATACAGAGAAATTGGTCAATGTTTTTAAATTGAAAAACATTTATTCGGATATAGACACATAGCATCCTCAAATAAAATTACAAACATTAACGTTTCCTACTCAGCATTTGTCGGGAGAAAGAAACCCAGCGCAGGTTTTCAGCTAGGACCCAGCAGTGACATACGGACGAGAGAAAATGAAATAAAATAAAGAAATAAAATAATTTATAAAAAAAATTAAAAATAAAATATTTTTAATAAATTATCTTTATTTTGTAAATTGATTATTAAATAACACTTTTACAGATCAGTATGTTCATAAATTTAAACTAGTTAAACGCCGGTGTTTCCCTAACTGACTACTCTGGGAAGAAACACCGAAGCAAACTCAGAGGTCAAAAAGACAAATTGAATTGTGCAATATCGTGTATTGAATGGTATATATTTCGCAGACAGAAAAAAAAACTATAGAACCTTTTGCAGAATCATAACAAAAGCAAAGATTTCATTTTGATTCGCTCCCAAAAATCACACGCAAGGTCTCCGAAAAAACTAGCAAATAAATTCAACAATGAACCGCTACCCTGGCATTGGAAAGGTCTGTCCTTATCACCGGCCGCGAGGCCCTTTGTCCGGCTAACGACTTCCATTGCACATGTCATACCAACGGTTATACTAGTTTATGGCGTTTTGATGTCGGTTTTGTTAACTTGGTTTCGGTATTTGGTATCTGCAGACTATATGAAAAAATCTGTGTAATTTGGTCAGTACCGATGCATGACGTAAATAATAGAAGCCAATCTCAAAATAGCTTATATACATAATATACAAATTTTTTAAAGCTTATATACATTATACACCTACATTCAGTTAAAAAGTATCGGGAATGGACGATTTGTTCTGGAGGCACGGTAGTGCCCCCGCCAAGTCGAGCGGAAAGCAAACACTGCCGTACCATCCTTTTCTGGAACCATTTCGGCGTATTTTCAGGCCCCTATTTGGGGATCTCTACATAGATTTAGAATACTGAAATTATCGATATCTAGAAAGCTCCCAGCACACACTTAAACCACAAAATTTCATGTTTGTAGCTTGTTTATTTCCTAAGTTATGCAAAAGCAAAGTTGTACTATTTCGACATATATAGACTCACTGACTCACTGATCATCAAAATAGAACTAGTACTTCCCATAAACCTAGAGAGCTGAAATTTGGCATAGAGGTAGGGTTTAGTACCTGTATGAAGAGGAAACTATCAAAACTAGGATTATGGAAGATCTGGAGTACCTTATGACCTTGAGGAGAAACCGTAACAGACCAGCCAAACTATTGAAATTATCGACATGCTATGTTCACAAAGTTTATTAAGCGTGGTTAGCCCTTTCTTTTGAAATAAAAAAATTGAAGGTCTGAAGTATCTGATGAAGAACCCTAAGAGCTCAGCTGAACTATGGGAGATATGGAAATGCGCCTTGACAAAAGTTATTCAGTATGACGAGCCCTTTCTACTGATGTGTAAAAAAATTGAAGGTCTGAAGTATCTGATGAAGAACCCTTAGAGTTCAGCTGAACTATGGGAGATATGGAAATGCGCCTTGACAAAAGTTATTCAATGTGACGAGCCCCTTCTTATAAATGAATATGAAACTGGAGTCTGAAGTATTTGAAAATGTCTTAGAAAACATTAAAATGTGCTAGAGCCACACTAAGTACTTCAATAAAATAACATGAGCTGGGAGTACCTCCTCGTGGTGAAGGTCGAAACAGGCTAATTCCACAGTTGAGACAACTTTCAAATGCAGCTTGCCTGGCTAAAACTCACATTTCTTGTTAAACTTGCCTTCGGGCTTATGTTGTTTTCGGTCTTTGGCAGTTGCTAATTGGAAGTAACGCAGAGGAGCAACCACCAGTCGTATTACATTTCCGTTTTTTATCAATTTAAATTATCCATAAACAGTCGTGGAATTTAAATAAACTCTTAAAAATGTCGACAAAATTGAAAGACGACGATGGACTATGTGGCTACCGCGTAGTTGGTATGCCCAAAGATGGTTCATGTCTCTTCCACTCAATATCTTTCTTGGTCTTTGGTAAAACTGACTCAACTTACAGTGTCAGGTCTGCCATAGTGGCATACGTTGCCGAATATTGGGACGAAATGCAATTTTACACGTGTGATGCTGATGGTAATAGGTATACCAACCAGCAATCATACACGTGCGATATGATGAAACCTACATGAGGAGAAATATTGATGTTAGCTTAGGCTTAGTGAATGCATCAATAGGTGTGGTACATAAAGTGAAATGGGATCCGGAAGACAACACAAAGGCTAAACAATTAGTAATCAAAATTGGAAACAATTTGATACATGATTTATTGCCCATAGTTTGAGATCATGCCCCGGGCATACGTCTACAGAGAGCAATATCCAATTTGTGTGGCACATGCCCTAACAATTCACAAGAGTCAAGGTCTTTGCCTAAAAAAATGTTCTCATGGATATGGGAACCTCGATATTCTCTTGTGGCGAAGCCTACGTGGCGCTTTCCCGAGTAACCAATATTCATGGAGTGCACCACATAAATATTGACTTCAAGAGCATAAAAGCTCAAGCCTCAGCGATCACCGAATACAACTGGCTTAGGCGTATATACCGCTCTGATTTTTCAGAAATTAAACCACCCAAACCGTTTAAAAGAACAAATAATGAGCATGAATGGGTAACACGAAAACTTATAGCCACTGTACAAGAATCGGAACCGGAAAAAAAGAAAAGAAAGATTACTAATAAAAAAAAATACACCAAAAAAAGAAAAATAATCAATTCTAATAAGAAAACCTAAAATAATGAAAGGTTAAGAAACTAATCAAGTAAAAAATAGCTTTCGGCAAAAAGAGCTGAAATCCCACCAAAAACATCCTGTAAAAAATTTGCCATATCTCGCCTAAGCTGCTTGTAACCGGCCGTTGAACATACTCTATGCACTTTTACTATAATTATTATTATATTAAATTATTTATAGTTAATACATCGAAGTCAACGGCCAAGTCACATAAAATCTAACTATATTAATAAAGAAATCGCAGTAAAGATCCTTAGACTTGGCTTCGCTTCACTTAGAGATTTCATTACTTTTTATAGAGAAACAAGCAGCTTAGGCGAGATTTGGCTAATTTTTTACAGGATGTTTTTGGTGGGATTATGATTTCCATTTCAGTTTTGAAGTGAAAACTTCTTTAGCGGCGTTGTGCACTTTTTGTAATGGGTAAAAATGTTAAACTCGCGTCAGGACACGTGACCTGATCGAAAATTCGTAAGACGGACGGAGAGTACACAGCCGGCGCGGCGTAGGAGAGGAAGTATCCCCCTCTCTGTCTATGGCGCGGCGAAAATGTATGCCTGCGCAAACTTTTTAATGTAATATAAATTGTCACGTTTGTGTACGATAGCGCAATAAATAAATATTGTATTCTACCACATAAATGAGAGTACTTTTATACTGATAATTAAAGCAATTCGTGCAAAATTATTCCCTAACCATTCCAAAATATCAAAAATGCACAACGTTAATATTCAAGTTTTCACTTCTGCCGGCACTCCCGGAGTGCAACCCGTATTTTTTTTTTGTAGAGGTTTAGGTTAAGGTCATCATAGTGAATTAATTTATGACCCAAAACTCAACACATACCATCGGGTAACCACCTTATTCACCAGATATGGCCCCAGACAACTTCTTTCTTTTTCTTGTACTTTTATTGTATTTTTTAATTGGATTATTCGTAGGCGTAGATAGATAGATTATATATAGATAATAAAGAATATCTGTCTATATTATATATAGATAGATATTCTTTATTGCACACCACAACAGTAAAACAATAAGGACTTTACAACTAAAAAGGGTGATACAATGGGCGGTCTTATCGCTAAAAGTGATCTTTTACAGACAACCTTTGGATGGATTTGACAAATAGGAGAAAATAAATACGCGGGTAGCAGTGGCGAAGGCTCCATACAACTCGATTCCTACCGGCTTCCCTTTTGAAATATGGCAAATATTAGTCTATTATTTTATATATGAATATATAAATAGTAATCTATTATTTTCAATTACACAAATAATTATTTACGAAGTTACAAAATTTCGAAGTCAGCCACAGGGCCACAGTTGCTGGAATTCACGCATCACACTTGAGCAAGGTAAGCATTTTTTGGTCCGGCTTCCCTTTTATGAAAATTCACCCTTCGCCACTGGCGGGTAGTCATACTTTGAAGGTGATAAAATAACTTTGAATGAATAACTAACATTTTGTGTATTATTGATCTTGAAATGAAATTGAAATGGGAGATTCAGTAACGGTTACCTAATCATTTTAAATTGTTGTTTCCGAAATATAAATTGTGGAAAAAATCGTGTAATTACCGGCTTAGATAGTGTAAACTAAGTTATTGTCTACACGTAGATTGATTCATTGGTAGGGTTGATTCATAGGTACTTTGAGGAATTACTTAGTATCAACTAAATAATACGAGGAATTATTTAGTTGATACTTTTATTATTGTCATGGATTTTAGCAACTTTTATATTTTTAATTAATTTTCCTTAATGATATACTCTATATTTTTTTTTAGCACGTTGAATTATACTTTCAAATTTGTCTTCAAATTCATTCTGTATATCTTGACAAACTGGTATAGTAACCGATTCGTAAGTTTTGCTATTTTTCTTAGGATTGGTTGAATAGTGGATGTGGAGCAGGGGTTGTTTGCCGTCCAGTGAGGATCAGTTCAGATTCAACTGCGTGTCTATGCGCCTCAAAGCCAGCCAGTGGTAATGACATGGTTCAATAGGGCTATTAAATTAAAAATAAAATACATTTAATTCAGAAAATAATAGTCGCATTGCGTGCTGGCGTTATAAGAATGCTATAACTTGATATCGCGGCCCCATGATGCAAAAGCAACTGAAAAAACGGGTTAAATTTTTAGTCAGTAGGACTGACACTCCCTTCCGCTCCACTCAGAGCAAGCGGAGAAGTCATTTTGATGACTGGAGAGCTGATTCTGGGAATTAAAGTTAGATTCAGAGGTACTTGAGACCTTCAGTTATTAGAATTCTAAGAAAAAAAAACTTGGCCAAGTGTGACTCAGACTTGCCCATGAAGGGTTTCGTAGTAACTACGCTAAATATCTTTGTTTTTCATAGTGTTTGTATGAATTACAAAGTTATATTTGCGGTTTTAGAAAATATGCTACATATCAAAAACTGCTGCAAATATGCTATATCTCAAAAACTGCTGTCTCGATCTCGTTCTAACCAATTTTCGTTGAAAGTTCACATTAAGTTCTACACCATATATATTTTTTAGATTTTTCACCTCATTATTATAGAAGTTAGAGGGGGGACGCTTTGGAAGTGATTAAACGATTGACTTTATGAAAAAGTGGTTTTTGAAACCTCAATGCCATTTTTAAAGACCTGTCTATAGATACCACAGACGCATAGTCTCAATGAAAAAATAAAATTTTCAGTTTCAGTTCCATGTATGGGGAGCCTCCCTTTATTTTAATTTTTCTTTTACTTCTTTCTAAAATCGGAAAGCGGTTAACAGAATACATCTATTTACCAAGTTTCACATGTATAGTCTTAATAGTTTCGGAATAAAATGGCTGTGACATACGAACGGACGGCAAGACAGACAGACATGACGAAACTATAAGGGTTCCATGTTTTGCCATTCGGCTACGGAACCCTAAAAATAAGATATTTGGAGGTTATTTAAAAATTAAGATGGGACGGAAAACTTTCAATCGCTTATTGGTTTTGTATTCATAGTAACAAAATCATCGTAAGTGCTCAAATATTTTTAAATGTCTGAAAGAATTTGCGTATAATTGTACGTAAGAGTGCTACTAATTCCACCTCTTATGTTACTACAACGTAAACTTTACTTAGTTTCAGACTAATAAAGAAACTGTCTAACACTATTAACATGAACTTAAAACTCTAACTTAACAATTGCTGCCCAATTCTCTCGTAATCATAATTACTTAACAATGGTTTAGTTTCGAAATGGGAGTAGATGTTATCTCACTGCTAATTGGCTATTGATAGCAGGTGTTAATTTAACTTAGTTATATGATTTTTGTTGTAAAGACAGGTAGGTTCGAAGCCTGCCCATTTCACTATTGCTGTGAACCAGACTCAATCACATCTAGCTTAGTTGGAGGGGTTAACAAGATTTCTAGTAGGTAATTCGAATTCTACCCACATTGCTAATCTTCTGAAAAAAAAAAGTTTTTAAGGAACACAGAGACCTTTTAGGATTTTTTTTATTTTTATTCGACGAAAAGACGGAGGAGGTTCTCAATTCGACGCGTATATTTTCTTTTTTTTTTTATCACCGATTACTCGGAGACGGCTTAACCGATTTGGAAAATTCTCTTTTTGTTTGTAAGGTACAGAGATGGTCCCATTGTCACTAAGTAAGGATCTGATGATGAGATCCTGGAGCAATCGAGGGAACTTTTGAAATATCATAGGCCCACCCATAGTGATTTGAGTATTTTTTTATAGTAACTTGTGCAGTTGCATTCGAAAAAAAATATTTACTGAAGTGGAACTGATGACGAAGACCACAGATGGCCACCGGAACTACTCAATAATAAGTGTTTCATGGGTTCCGCTTCGAGTACTTGAATATGGTTACTAAGTACAATATGCACGTCACAATGCATATGGTGAAATATAGCTGATGGTGAAGTACCAGGAGAACTCCTCAATAATTAACGGCCCAGCATCGGGAAAACATTTAGTAAAAGGTATTATGTAGTTGACATTTAGGCCTTTGTAACTAGATAAATTACAAACCGACCAACTAAAAGAGAGAAAAAACTTTTTTTTACAAAAAATTGAACCGACTTCAAAACTTACACTACAAAGAGAGAAATAACCTTAAAGATTGTTTTATTGGTGTCTAATTCCATTTTAAATAAGGGCTAGGTATCTTCTCACATGGTAGAAGCCGGTGCGAAGCCAATTAATAGTTTTGATAGGCAAAGTACGCCGCATTCTGGGGCACGCCCGAGGTGATCAAACCTATTCGTTTAATTTTATGTAAAACAGTTTTTATTGAAGTTGGTTAATAAAAACTTAAAAAAAAATTTAAACCGCCTTTCACTACAAAAACTGCGAAAACATTGCAAAGTGAAAAATTACTTTTTTACGGGAAATAATTATCACTTAACCTCTCTCCGCTCTGGGTGGACTGGAAAGGAGTTTTAGACATATACTGATTAAAACCCACACATTTCCTTCCTTTCCTATTGTTCCAGGGCTGCGGTATTTAATAACAAAATTTCCAACGAGATTTTTAAATATATTTTTTTATTTTTTTAGCGTGGTAATATTATCAAATAAGTCCTCCCACCCCGGGTGGGAGGGACTGTCAGACTTTTACTGACTAGAATCCACGGTGTTCCTTCAATAACCCTTTACGTACCGGGGCCACGGTAATGGGATAAGTCCCACGACCCCGGCAGGCTTCGGCCCTCTGCAGGGGGGGCCTCGTCATGTTGCTGACGCTCTTTGAGGCGCGCGTGGAACACAACGCGCCGTCGACCCGGGCATGGTCCATGGTCGGACAGCGAGTTGCCCTTTACTCGCTGTCCGCATGCCCACGCCTACGGTGGCCGGAGATCGTCGGCCGACGTCCGACGCCGTGGGCGTCTACCACTGCGGCTGGGCTGGAGGGAGGACGCCATCCTCTCCCTCACGCGGCCCGCCTCCTCCTTCGGAAGCATGACTGCTTCGCAGAAGGAGGCGACCGCTTCCCACTCCCTCTCGCCCCGCAGCATGGCCTCGACCAATGCCGGGCGCGAGAGGTCTCCGCCTATCGCCGCCGTGAGGACACGTCGGTGCTCTAACCAAGCTGGGCAGTCCTGCACCGTGTGCTCGACTGTGTCCTCAGGGCGACCCTCGCAGTGGTGAAACCAAGGCGTCTCTTCCTTTCCCATCAGACACAGGTACCTCCCGAAACTTCCGTGTCCGGTGAGGACCTGCGTCACGCGGTAGGTCAGGACGCCGTGACGCCGATCTAGCCACTCCTCAAAGAGGGGTCTTACCGCCGCAATTGCGGCGTGCCCGAGATTTTTATATATTAGATTATAAATAAGAAAGTGTCCTTCTTTCACATCAAGATTTTTTGGTTTGGAGAAAATTGAGGGGCTGGTGAGTGACAACGACACCAAGTTTTTGCTGATTTATGTCCAAAAATCACTAAGGAAGATGACTAGTGAATATCTGTTAAATATTAATTGCTTTTCAAAGAAATAATAGCCCGACATAGGGACATTCGAATGTAACTCAGTCACACTGTGTATTTTGTGGCATAAACTAATAGACGAATATATTGCAAAATTTAGAGAATCAAAATCTCACAGGTAAGTTGGAGATAAAATCAAAAATTCAATAAAAAATATTTATTATGCACTTTTTTATTACGGATGAGCTTACTCTTGACTTCGATCTCGCCTGAGGGTAAACATTCTGCTTCCAAACACTTTATTCAACTAATACTGTAGAAAAATAACCTTCTGTAGTGTTAGTTTTTTAAGGATTTCCGCAAAGTCACGCATGATCTATTTTATCTATGCTTTATTGTACACCATAACAAAATAAAATAAGGACTTAATAATTAAGAAGAGTGATACGGGCGGTCTTATTGCTAAAAGCGATCTATTACAGAAAACTTTTCATAATTAAATTCAATACTTTTATGAACCTGTACATGCATTTTGAAGTCAAAAAGCACACATGTTATTTCAGGACTGTACCAAGCCAAATTACTTTCCACACGTGACCTCAGGATAATGTTGCCAGCCTCCAGTCATTATCGCCAAACCCCACAGGCCGGCACAGCAGCCATTTTGGCTGTCCGAAAAAATAACAAAATTGGCTGAGCCACATTTATTTAATCGTGCACCATTACCACAACCATTAATAGCCATCTATCTGTTTTACCCAGTTTTTCCATAGAGTAGAAGGCACAATCAGCGGCCCATAGGGCAAATTCACATAATCGGTCTACTTGGCATGCACGAGATGCTTGTTACCCATTGCCCCGGAATAATCTCCCTGGCTTATGGCACCCAGGGGAACTCATGGGGTTACACTACGTAATTTGGACACAGAGTTTCGTGTATATAATTAAGATGTTTGAGGCAATTCATGTTTATTTAAGTAGAAATGCTGAGATTCTGATTTGTTTTTGTGATGTAGGCGAAATAAAAAGAAAATTCACAGTAAAACAATCTAAAGTTTCTCATAACGTTTTTATAAAACTAAAAGAGCTTTAGAAAACGTCACTTATGCGGTTTCTAATCTGTGACCTTATAAAAACGTTTCAGGTCATATCAATATGACCTGATACGTTTTGGGCGTTGGGTCAACCCAACGCCCATAACGCAGGGTTAATTTCCCATAAGACAAAAATAAAACTCGAGGCACATTAAAAAAGATACTCCGGCCTGACACCAAAAGATAAACTCATAAATCACAAAACCAAAACACACGTACCGTCCTTGTCTGGTAAAAATGACAACTTGCTCATTAGCAATTCTACACGGGTAGGCACCCACACTAACTGCGCTACCGTAGCAAAATTATTTATCCACCAATCAGAACAAAGTATAAGATACAATGCTATTTAATATTCGTTGCGGAGTCTTATTTCGTTTGGCACAAACTTGGTCCACTGAGATGTTGCCAGGATAAAAAATTAAAGTAACGTATGGAGGGATTGCGTAGGTTTTTTCCTTGGAGAAGTTTCGTTGGTGTGCAATGATGCTTGGCTTTTAGTCTGGGGCTTGATTTATGCAAATTATTTTGTTCATTTAGAGGCTTTTTGCTTAAAAAAAGAATCGCAACCTATTACTTACTTGGTACTGGATAGCTCTCTCACCTTTTTATGTCAAGGGAAACTTTCATAAAGCGCTCTTTAAGACTAAGGTGTGTGTGACTTTTACCTCACTAAAACTATCCCATAGGTCACAAACAGGTAAGGAACCCCGGGGCCTCTAAAGACAAGCAGAGCTCCTTGTGTAACGCATATAAGGACTCCTTCCTCGGAAGATTGTAAAAGTCGGATAGTTTTACCTCCTAGAGATATATTTTAATAGAAATAAGCTGTTCTTAACAATATATTTTAATAACTGTTTAGTTTATGTCAGACTGTATTATCGTGGCGCCCTTTTAAAGTATTTTCAGCTGTTGTCATCATTTAGGACTTCTTTTGTGTAGAGAAGTTGATTAGGAACTTTGGAAATAGTGAACATATTTTCAGTCTTCCTTATTACCTTTTTTTAGTTAAGAGTTGAGGCGGGCAGACCCATCATGATAAGCCTGTAACGGTCCTATAGCTGGACCACTGAAATGAAATGAAATGAAATATTTATTCTGTAAATTGGTTATAAATAACACTTTTACACGTCATGTTTTTTTGCGTGTTAAGTTTAGTTTAGCTAGATGAGGCCGGTATTTCCTAACTGACTACTCTGAGAAGAAACACCGAAACAAACTCAGAGGTCAAAATCTCTTTTAAAGTCCAGACAATTTGTATTTGTATATGAGAAGCATGTAGGTTCATGTCTGTGGTATTCTTTTGAGGAAATAACCACGCAAATTTGAGCGGACCTGTCCAGACAGTGCTAGCATTTGTCAGTTATCGTGTAGCTGGTCTACTCTCTCTGAAAGAGACTTGTGATGATGGCCCGTAATTCTCCAAGCTGGCCGATGTCCCACGTCTTCGTATTTTCGAACCTAGGATTGGTGCTGATGGAAATTATACTAAGTAAAGTGTCTGCCTGGGTTTGAACTCATGACTTTGAAGACTTGTAAGTCGTACCTATTACACTGAGCCAGCACTGCTCCACTAACCCAATTTTTATATGTTTTTTCTTCTTCATATATTCTTATTTCATACTAAAACATAAATAAGTAGTTTGTTCATGCATATCCGAGTCCGGACATTCATTCATTTTTTTTATTTATTCATTAACAATTCATATTGTGTTGAATATACAATTAATTATAAGACGTATACAAAAAAAAGATACTACTATGAAGGTAACATTTGTGTCAATTAGTATTAAAAATTATGTCAAAGAGTTACATAATTATCCCTATAATGCACATTTCCAGCATAACTTTGTGGAATTCTCGGTAAACCACGAAATGTGAGTTTTACACGGTAAATAATTAATAATTCTGAATTACCGGCCAAATTGTTTGCTTAAAAATATTAAAGCAAAAATTTTAGGAGACAGTTTTGTTATTATTCAATAAGTTAAGGTTTGGAAAATGATAAGCTTAAGATCACGTCACGTCACATACGTCTCAGTTCACGTGGTTCATGAAAAAATTAACTCAAACAAACAGACAGACAGACGGACAAAGTTTTGAAAAATTTGTTTGTGTTATAGTAGCGTGTAAGTGTAAATAACTATAAGCACTAGTGAAAATAGTTATTTTGAAATCACAGACAAACGTTTAAATTTTATTAATATGTGGGTATGGGATTATTTCTACGCTGGAAAGGAAAAATTATCCAAGCGACATTTTTCGCCATTTGAGTTATATACATTGTTGGAATCGCCTGATTTTTCTGCGTCGTTTGGTCTTACTCGCGTGCTTCTACGACGACTTTTGATGTCGCTTCGACATTTTGAAGTTCGCGGGAGTTCACTTATTTTTCCTTACTAAACGACAAATTTTTCGAGCATTTTTGAAAATTTGGTGGTTGTCGTAATTGTGAAATGCTAAATTTGACTTTGGTCAAGTTTGACGTTTCTGTTCGTACGGTAATTACTCCACTTAGTTAATTTTTCCAGTATCTGGTAATATATTGTGTTAGTGCACTTAGGTAATTTTGACTAATTTGGTTTTTTCCTACATGCATTGAGGTAATATAAAAAATTTATATTAAATTAATATTTAGGTTGTTTTGCCTCAACTTCCACATGTTTTTTTTTTATTTTAGTAAGGCGACTTTTACTCCGATATAAATTCTAAAAAAGATATATATTACATTATTACCGTACCTTCCTTAATCAAAGCTTGTCGGTTAGTCAATTTTTCCCGTTTCTACTTTTAGTGAAAATTTTACTAAGCGACACTAACTTTAAAACTAAGCATTATTTTTAATAGTTACGTATACTATAATGTAGATAAAAAAATATCCAAATAAATTTCTAAGAATTAGGCTTTTTGGACCATTACAAGAATTTTCACGATTTTTATTTCTGAAAATTCAAACTTTAAACTGCTCTACTGTAAAGTTAGTCTGATGTCGCTTGGATAATTTTTCCTTTACAGCGTCGATTTTAATATGTGAATCATATTGTAGTTGTTATCGCTTTCCTTAGAAGCTTTAAAAATAACACTAAAACCTATGTATTTAATTAGTTAACAGCCTTATAGATAAGGTGTCGGACTTGTGACCGAAATGTTGTGGGTTCGAACCCCACCCATTACACTATTGGCGTGTACCCACTCCAGACACAAGCATAATTATTTAGCTTATTTAGAGAGGTTAACAAGTTTTCTAGTAATATGGATTTTACACACATTGCTAGTTTTCTTTATGACGAAAAAAATTAATGACTCCTAATGTGTAACTTATTTGTAAGTCTTAATTATGCCAAAACATAGCGCACCCATTATATATGTAAAAAAATATGTTTCACAAAAAATGCTTGATTGATTGAACAAGTACTGGTGTCCTGAAATACAGGCCATGAGCCTAGCTTAGGCACCAGTCTCTCACAATGTGTTTTTATATTATTTGTAATATATTGTTAATGTACAAAACCATTGTATTGTGGCGAGAAATAAACCATTTAATTACTTACTTACTTACTTACCTACATATTTTGTAACAATGAATACTTTTTTATTATATTTATTTATCACGGGGTTTTTATCCAAATAGATACGTTAGCCCCATCGTACCCTATTAGTTCTAGTTACACACATATTTAGTTCTAATTACACAAGGAAATAACTAATTTGAGTGAGGGAGCCTCATTAATTAGTCTTGCTAGACTACTTAACCTTTCCGCTAACTGCGACTTTGGACTTCGTAAAACTGTTTGAACTAACTCAACATCCAGAAAATTCAGTTTAAAGTCTGTAATTAATACTTCTCTTTCATCTTTGCTCCTTACACAATCCATCAGCAAGTAGAGTATATCTTAAATTTTATTGCATACTACACAACTGGGAGATGTAACTTTTGCCATAAGATAGCCAAAGGGGATAGAACCAAAAGGGGACTGACTAGTATTATGTTATGTACCTACTCTCTTCCAATAAACAGTAATAATAATAATCAACCTGGAAACGATTATTAGGATCTGACGCCTATAGACATGTAACAAGTATTTTTAATGATTGTCGTTGTACTCAAATGTCGATGTTTACTTTCAAAATATATCTCGTTAACGTGACACTGGGATACCATGTTACTGACATTTCTTGCTCGTCTATGTGTCCTCTACCCATACATACCACTTTCATCGCCACGATTTCGAAAAAGAAACTAAATGGCGGCAGGTGGATATTCAAATCAATTTAATTTATATACAAGTTTCTATCACTCATTTGTTGGTAGCACTTATCCTATGTTAGTAATAATTTAATCTTGAACTTAAAAAATACAAGTCCAGCCTGCTCGCGATTAGGGACAGGATCCTGTTGTTACTGTCCCGCACCCTACACACCAGGGATGCATAGCGTTTACGCATTGTGGCAAAGAAACAATCTACATGTGCGTCCGCGAACATTCCTGACGCGCTGCAGTAGCGGGGCAGTCTCAACAGAACCCTGAATGCGTTATATTCCAGCTTCCATACAAAAAAGTTCAAACCCCTTTTGCTAACGGATAGTGTCCAGAAAGCATATTCTTAAGGCAACCACTGAAAACTATGCTGCATGCATTATGCTGAGTGGGAGCCTTGTTGTCACGACCACGTCGTGCATTTGCCATGTTTTTTGTTGTTTCCTTTTTCTTAGAAACTGTTAATATATAAATCTTTGTCCTTACCTATTAACATAATTATCAGTGCCAATGACTAACTCTATTCATAAGGAACTAAAATAAGTTTTTACTATTGTTAGTATGTCATTTGTCTGTTGGCAATAAATACTTTTTCTTTATTACGTCTTTCAGTCCTTAAGCTAAACAATAAATACTTCAAGTAGCTACTAAGTTAGAATCGGCAGCATTATTTTTATCTGCTTTCACAAACATAGATCTTGCTTAAAATAATGCTGCCTGTATAAAGGTAAAATGAATCCCGTTTTAAAGTAAGTTTTTTATAGGAAAGATGACAGCGATTAGACACGAACCCTTGTACAGGTTTTTCTTATTTTAAGTCTTAGTCTATTAAAATCTGGAGCGAATTATCACCTAGGATGGACGTAATCTTAGACGATGGCTAGCGAGTCAAAAAGCAAGTTGTGTGAAGGAGCTCCTGGATAAATAATAGCATGCACGGGTCGATCGTCGATCTTCAAGGTTAGCAATGCTTAGTCGGTCTGTGAACGACTGACTATCTTAACATATAGAGATTCTTCTGTGCTTCGGAAGCACGTAAAGCTTTGGTTCCTACTGGTGATAGATAGATTGATAGATAGGTATAGTCTTTATTGTACACCATAACAGAATTAAATGAGGACTTAAAAACTACAAAGGGTGTTACAATGGGCGGTCTTATCGCTAAAAGCGATCTTTTACAGACCACCTTTGGATGGATTTGACACAGCAGGAAAAAATAAATACGCGGGTAGTCCATGAAATGAAATGAAATATTTATTTTGTAAATTGGTTATAAATAACGCTTTTACACGTCATGTTTTTTTGCGTGTTAAGTTTAGTTTAGTTTAGCTAGATGAGGCCGGTGTTTCCTAACTGACTACTCTGAGAAGAAACACCGAAACAAACTCAGAGGTCAACGTCTCTTTTAAAGTCCATACAATTTGTGGTGATCCAATCATATGACAAACATGTAGGTTCATGTCTTTGGTGCTCTTTGAGGAAATAACCATACAGATTTGAGTGGACCTGTCCAGACAGTGCAAGCATTTGTCAGTTATCGTGTAGCTCAACTTAGAACTTAAGGAGCTCAACGATCTGACGAACAATACCAAAGTAAGGACATTTGGGTAAGCCACACAAGTACTCAAACTGCTTGACATCATTAAATAAATCACAATGAAAGCAACACAAAGAAGAAACAATAACCTACATAGTCCTCACATTTACAATAAAAAAAAAACAAAATAAATTGGTATATATAATACTTGACAAAGCAAATATTTAAATCAGTAAAATAAAAAATAAAAAAATCAACAATCAAAATTTAAATATAAAAAAAATGCCCACGTATATCACTGGAGCAGCTCATTCCCAAGCCTTTTTGTCCTCAATATAATCTTTGACTGTGTAAAATGCTTTCTGACATAGCTTACGTTTTATAAATAATTTAAATTTATTAATGCTAAGTTCTTGAATGTGGCTAGGAATTTTATTATAAAAACGTATATATTGGCATCTAAATGAACCACCTATATTTTTAACCTTGTTTTAGGAATGACATATGTGTCTTTGTTCCTTGTATTTACATTATGAATATCACTGTATTTTTTAAACAGATTCATATTTTTGTGTGCATATAAGAGATTCTCATAAATATACTGAGATGGCACAGTCATAATATTAATCTCTTTAAATTTGTCTCTTAAGGAGTGCTTAGGACTTAATTTATAAATTGCACGAATGGCCCTTTTTTGTAACACAAATATTGTGTGAACGTCGGCGGCATTTCCCCAAATTAAAATGCCGTATGACATCACACTGTGAAAGTAACTAAAGTAGACTAAACGTGCTGTTTCGATATCAGTTAATCCACGTATTTTTCTAACGGCATATGCTGCAGAACTTAGCTTTTTTGACAATTTATCTATATGGGGGCCCCACTGAAGCTTCGCATCCAAAGTTATGCCCAAGAATACTGTGGTATCTTCGGGTTTCAATATTTCGCCCTTTATTGATACGCTAGTACTCAATTGTCTAACATGAGGTAACGTAAATTTTAGGCATTTGGTTTTTTTCTCATTAAGAAGAATATTATTAACATTAAACCAGCTAACTACAGTTGCAAGGGCTCTGTTTACTTCTTCAGTAACCTGCTGTTGACGTTTGGTGTATGGTGTACTAGTCACTTATATACAATAAATAAGTAATTACCTACATACTCAATACACATATACATATACAGGGTTAAAGGTTAATCCGACCTAGATCCGTTAAGAGGTTGTTGTTTCCATCATTCCTGACTGATTTGCCTATGAAACACCCCACCCCAAACTTAACCGTTTTCGACATATTGGACTTTGAAGGTTTTTTTTTTAAATAAACGATATTTTGTCTACTATCCTTATTCTTTTATGTTTTGAGCCTCTAATTTTGTTGTTTTTACGATTTTTGTGTAGAAGACAGGTTTGTTTATTATTCTCAACACAAAAATTTCTGATAACTGGGTCGTAATGGACGTTGATAGTTTACAAAAGAAATAATTTACAAAAACATATTTAAACAAACTAGGCTATTATTACAATTCTTAGAAAAAAAAACTTTGACAAAAGGCATCCAGGTAGTAGGAAAACAGTACTATTGTCCTTTCAAGGGACTGTGGTGTGGGCTGTGGACAGACGAAAACGGTTAGGTTTGGGGTGATGTGTGTTCATAGGCAAATCAGTCAGGAATGATGGAAACTACAACCTTTTAACGGATCTAGGTCGATTTAATCTTTAACCCTGTATATACATTAAAAAATACAAAGCTGAGATATACAGGGTGGCCCGTTTACAGTGGTCTAAAGATTTTTTTTCAGCTTGAGAGCATCATAAGTGATCATTTGAAACATACTTTAGTTAAGCGAAAACTTATGGTTTAGAAATTATGTTCTTTTAAATGACCCGAAATTTCAATATTTTTGACACAAAACCCCTCTGTTATGAAAAGTACTGGACCGAATCGAATGAAATTTGGTATAAACATAGTGCAATAATCTTTCTATCGCGCTATAGGCTCATCTAGTGTAAATAATTAGACTGCATTGCATGTAATGTTGCAATCGAAGGACAACTATGATTTTTTGTGTAAAGAATAACCCTATATTAAGGAACATTTTAGCAGTGTCAGCAAAACCTTTTTTTTTGTGGTGGGAAAATCATCGAATGACTTCTTCCGCTCTGGGTCAAGCGGAAGGGTGTGCCAGATTTTTACTGACTAAAAACCCACCCTGTTCCTTCGGCTGCCCTAAATTTCCGGGGCCGCGGTAACTCGGTAGAACTTTCCCGCAGCTAGAACTTTCCCGCAGTCAGCAAAACCTTAGCGGTACATTTTTGTTACACAGGATTTTTTCTATAATCTATTTTTTTCCGAAAAGTTAAAAATAACTATAGAAAAAGTTCAAATAAAAAAATGCAGTCAGTTATTTACACTAAATGAGCCTATAGCGCGATAGGTAGATTATTGCACTATGCTAATACCAAATTTCATTCGATCCGGTCCAGTACTTTTCATAACAGAGTGGTTTTGTGTCAAAAATATTAAAATTTCGGATTATTAAAAAAAAAAACATAATTTCGAAACTAAAAGCTTTCGCTTAATTAAAGTCTGTTTTAAATGATCACTTATGAAGCTCTCATGCTGAAAAGATACGGTTATAGCTATCGGGAAACACAGACTTCCAAAGAAGGTATTCCCAAAACGTTCCAAAGAAGGTATTCCCAAAACGTTTAGTGCGTATAGGTGGGATATCCGCATCGCCGTTTGTCTTGTAGTCCGATGATGGAATGGGCTTGATGGAATGGGCTTGATGGAATTAGATGGTGTAATTCCATTACACACTCCCCGAAATGTAACCGATAGAAAACCGATAGACTAGTAACTCGTTGTACATGTTCAAGGCTCTGGAGCTTTGATTCGACCAGTGTATCGTTGCCAATGAGTCTTTTGGCCCGTTTCTCAATAGACTAATACTATATAAATGTCGCATTACTATATAATAGAGTAATGCGACACATTGTGCTGTATTTGTAGGTTTGGATGGAAAAAAGGATCTGCTTTAAAGAAATAATCATAAAAATTCAAGCTATCTAACGAAAAATATATTAACTAAAACTTGTATAATTTTTTCTTTGTTCTTAAGTTCATTCTAAACTTGTGCTTAATGTGTACATTTTTTGTTTCAGGTAATACATTCAGTTTCCAGTGTTTATACTACCTACGTAAAGAACAAAGGTTTGATGTTCCATATATGTTACCTATTTCTTAAGTCGTCGATTCCTGATTCTTAACAATTATTTTAGTGACTATAAGAACAAAATATGAAAAAGCGCTACAAAAAAAATGTATGCGTGGAAAACGAATTTAGAACTTATGGTCACTTTTAACATTTATTTGTGGATTATTATTTCTTAATATTTCAATTTTTCTTCACATTAAGTTTTGAACTGTGAGAAATTATGACGTGTTTTGAGATTTAAATCAAATAAAATTACATTGCATCTGGATGGATAATATTATGGACCCTGTTGGATCGAGTAGGAGAGAGATACATCGAGGTAGTAGAGTGGAGGTGGTGAATAACACTGAGTGTCCAAAGTTAAATGGTTTGTTGATTTCAATTTCATAATCTTGAATTTTGAATCAACAATGTGGGACGCAACTTGTGTCGATACTGTCGCGCCATCCCATCTTCCCAGTTCATCATGTTGTGCTGACGCTCCCGCTGCGGCTGCGGAAAACCTCAAGTAGCGTAAATATCATCTCGGTGATAACTATATTTTCGAGCCTTTTGGGGTCGAAACTCTCGGATCATGGGGCCCGTGAGCTCACAGCCTTTTTAAAGACATATCGAAAAGGCTCGTTGACGCTTCCCGTGACCCAAGGGTTCTCTATCTCTCAAAGGGTTCTATTTCTTTGGTCAGCGGCTAAGCATTGCCATACAACGAGGCAATGCCGCCAGTATCTTGGGTACATTGCCAGCCGACAGCGTTGAGAATCAATTTTTTGATACTTTATTCTAGTTTGTATTTTAAGTATTTTAGTACATAATTGTATGTATATTTGCTGAAATAAATGCTAAAATTTCACAATATATCTGAAATATTAAAAACCAAATTCTATTGTAACCTTTCTGTTTTTACCTCTTATAAAGACAGTTCAAAACCGATACAAACAATACCATTAAGTCAAAAATTCAATTGGTGGCCATGAATTACGGGAATATTATAGAGATAAAATTTAATGAAGTAGCGTCTACATAAAAAGATTATAAATACAAAAGATTGCGAGGAAAGATATTTGGGTATTTTTTACACTTTCACGCAAATTTACTGAAAGGATTTGAATGAAATAAAATAAATAAATAAATAAATGAAATCTTGAAGTAACACAAAGGCATACTTTTTATTCTCGTATTCCCTCGGGTGCGAGAGTTGCGCTGGGTAAACCTCACACCCGAACGAAGTCACGGGCAACAGTTAGTCTAAATAAATTAGTCACAACAAAAACAGATCAAACTACTTAAATAGTGGAGAATGTAATTAGGAACTTAACGCAAATGAGCAAAAATACATAAATTATAATAACGCGTTCAATGTACTTCAAACTTTTTGTTTTATCTTGTTTAACAAAAAGTTAAAACAAAGTAACATTATTGGAATACGTAATTATTTCCTTGTACAAGCTTCACATATTGATGAAGAAAACGAATATTAAACGCTAAATATTATTATTTCTTTACCGATTTCTAAAAAGAAGGAAGTTATCAGTTTTCCTGATCGCTTTTTAAGTTACCTACTTGTCAAACTTTTGTTAGCATATGAAAATTATACGAGGAATGAGAATTTTGAGGAAAATTCACTGCACCAAATAGGCACACTGAGGCGAGTGGTCTTCTTCCTTTGAAATGAAACATTGACGTAAGCATGATATTTCTGTCAACTTGACAGATGTCAGAAAACACAGGCGTTTTGACAGGTGCCCGGACCTGACCATAGAGGTATTATAAAGGAAAAAACTATTTAGGTTACTTAACTTCATCACCTGACCAACTTCTAAACAAGAACTTAAAACGATGGAATCCAGGTTTAAACTTCTGAGCTTGAAAGTTGGGATACATGAGATGTTCAGTGTTTTGGTATGCATAATTTTCAAGGAATTTAGTTGAAATGCCAGTGGGTAGTTTCGGTTTTCAGCGCGGTAGTATACAGAATACTTGCGCATCTTTGTTGACTAAGACGAAACACTGCTGTTTCAGTTTATGGAAAGTAATAGTATACCTATTTAATTGCTCAAAACATGGTATAACAGGTTTTACAGTTTAAACTAGTACAACACCTCTATTGCTGGGTTAAGATTTAGCATGCAAATCCTTACGTGTTATAAAACATAGTCTCCCGCCGCGTCTCCTGCCTGTTCGTTCGCAATAAACTAAAAACTACTGAAGAGAATTGTATACAGTTTTTACCAGTGGAAGCCGAAGCCGAATCCGGCCTTTTTTAAGGATTGGAAATCATCCAATAACTTCCTCCCGATCTGGGCGAGGCGGGAGGGTGTGTCAGACTTTTACTGACTAAAACCCATCCGTAAAACCCATCCGTGTTCCATCATAAGCCCTTCGTGTACCGAGGCCGCGGTAACTCTTTCGAACTATTCCGCAACGCCGAAGCCGGGCTGGGTCACTTATTGGAAAATAAAATAAGAATTTAGATTTTCTCTTTATTGTACACCGTAACAAAATCAAGTAAGGACTTAAAAAATGTATTACCTATATCAAGATTATGTTTTTATTTTTATTTTATTCAAGAGGAACAACAAACAGCCACAATATAAAACATAGAGGCAATAAATACACAAAACATAATAAACAATATTGCAGCCCACAACGCTGTTCACAGATTAATAATTGGATACGATACAGTGAAACAATAATCGCTAGAGTTACAAATGTATTATATTAATAGGATAATACTAACTTCTTAAATTAACTTACTGTGATTATATGTATATAATGCGAATGATATAATGTATATAGTTTATACGTATCCGACGTGTAACGGAAACCCCATATGTATCCAAAAGGGCTGAAGACAACATCTGGTATGGACAAACAACATCTCTATGCACAGTTTCAGCACAAAATAACTGACTCAAAGAATTGATACCAAATTATTGGTTTCATATATTTCTTGAATATCAATCATAACCAACGTTTCACAGCACTACGAGGGTCAATAACTTTCCACGCCACATGCCAATAACACGATAATTCTTTTCGTTCTTTCGGTCTCTGGTATCAGTGTATTGGAATTTGTAATAAGTTCTACACATGTAGACTTAGGATTACGAAACCATTGCCATATCGTTTGTTATCATCCAAAGAAGCCATGCACTTGGTATGTTAAATTACACGTAGAATAATACAAAAATAATCAAAATATAGAATAACATTCAAGAAAGCTTCTTAAGACTTTTAAATGTCATGCAAAACTGAATGCAAAAATGTCTATATGTTCAAAAGTCCTATTGTAGGAATCGACCATTCTGCGAACAGGCGAACGCAAGCCAGAATTGGACTTGCAAGTACCCATTGAAAATAATGTACCAGCGCGCACCTTTCGCTTTTTGACTGTCCTAGGAACTGCATAGCATAACATGTTGGAAAGTTCAATGCTGTCGAATTTATTTCTAACAATATTATATAAATTCATAGCTTCTAAATACTTACGTCTATTTTCAAGTGTTGTGAGCTTAATTATACTTTGCAAACAAATCTTGGTATATCCATAACATCTATAATTATTCCGTGCCTGAATGCACTTTTAGCCGTTTATTCCGGCTGGTACTCTAACATCTTTCGACGGTCATTACGGGTAGTAGCAAAAAGGTAGGTAAAAGCAAAAAAATTCGACACTATTCTTGCTAAAGGGTATCGTGTTACCCAAGTGTTTTGGAAGTTAAGTAGGCAGTCACTACAAGAAAAATACTGGACTAGAAGCCAACTCTGGCTTAGTTAAGGAAAGACTTAATACCTACTATCCACTTAGTTTTTGAAAAACTTACTTACTAGATTACTTTTACCGGCCACATTGTATTGACGATTACGTTTTTAAATGTCACACCTTAATATAGGCATGTACCTACCTTCTAATTGGATTATGTTATTCTTCACTTAATTATAATTGGTTTGATGAAGGTGGCCACCTGCTGGGTTCAAACAAAATAACTTTTATGAACTGACGACTTGAAGGGAAACAAATATGCTTTCTTTTCAATACCAAATGAGTACTTGTTTATTTCCTGACGATTATCTTGGTACTCTGTCACTTGATTCGGTAACATTTCTTTTTATTGAAGCTATCTAACCAGTTTCAACCGCAGCGTCTGCAATCAATGACTTTTTATGGTGGTTGATGAGGGTTTTGGTGAGCTGATTTTTCATGTGCTCTTCTGTGACAAACATATAAATTTGTTTGAGAAAATTTGAGAATAAAGAGATTACGGATGAGCCCGTTTTTGACTTCGGTCACGTCTAATGTTAAGCGATAGAACAAGCATGTCGAGAAGGTAACTGTTCAATCTTGTGCTAGGAAACACAGAGGCCGAAAGAGACACACAATACACATTCATCACACTTTGACTACACAATAAATGTAAACAAACCTCCTTTTTAGGAATTTGGAATTTCCACTTTGCTACTAAGGATCTTGTAAGTGAGCCATGGAGTTAAGAAAATCTAACTGTAAATAGTTGCGACTTCACGCGCCTGACAGATTTTTCTCGAATATATCGCAATCCCGCGGGTATTTCGGGATAAGTAGAAGCCTATATGTTGCCCTCTAACATTCTGTATCTCTCAGTGATATTCCCATTTAAATCGGTTCAGACTTTCTAGAGATTAGCCTTGACTAAAATATAGACCAAATCTAAATAAAGTTTTTGCTGTAGTATCGTGAATATAATTATGATTATGATGTAATGTAATCCGACAGACTTCGGTCACGGCCTTTGCCAACTTTTGCCATTAGGCAAAGTTTAGAAGCGTCAAAAGTCTAATGGCAAAGGTGTCGGCCTTGTGATCGAAAGGTCGCAGGTTCGAACCCCACCCATTAACCGACCTCAGGACACAAGCATATTTAGCTTAGTTGAAAGGGTTAATAAGATAGTTAGTAATGTAATACTACCCACATTGTAAGTTCTCTTTAAAAAAATCGTTGTCTAAGCGCTCGCGTATGATTTATCTAGCCAATTTTCTTCGTGAAAGCATAATACTTGAGAAAACACAGTTATTTTGAAATAACAGACTGCCACTTCAACTTTATGCATTCGTAATGTTTTACTAACCATGTATCACCCTTCTCGCATCGTATGACTTTAAATAAAATGTATTTCCTTAACTCGTATTACTTGGAAGTTTTATCGTAAGCTCTAAGGAGCTCGTTCGACCCATCTGTCAAAGCGTAATAATGAAAATAATAATCTTAGACAAATGGCGGCTACGAACGCCCGAACATTTCTCAATATCAGAACTTGTTCAACCTGGATTAAGGTTGTGGTCTGAAACATGAGCGGTAGTGGGTGGTTAAGCGGAGCGGGCAGCAAAAGCAATGCAAATCTTTAGGTACTTTTTTGCGAAATTGCTGACGTCGAGGTCAATGTCCGGCTTTCTTACATATTTCTTTACATGTAACTTGTAGGCGAATTAAGTACTTTTAATGAAGCCAGTATTTTAAAGTCGTTTACGTGAAAATGGTCATGTTATATTTTAAGCTTGTTTCTTTGTAAATTTATTTCTTAAACTTAATGTTTATGACATACGCTACGTAGAAATTTGGTGAATCCCATAGGCATCGCATTTTTTTCCCGGAATAAAGCCTTTATGTTATTTTAGACTCTCATGATATTTTATATTATAATCTGTACCAGTGCCAAATTTTATACATACACAATTAGCCGTTTTGGCGTGATTGACCAGTACGAATTGTATGGACTTCAAAAGACATTTCAATCTTTGGGTTTGTTTCGATGTTTCATCTCAGGGTAGTCAGTTAGAGGAAATACCGTCCTCATCTAGTTACACTTTGTAGCAAAAAGGACGTGTAAGTGTGTTATTTAATAACAAACTTGCAAAATAACGGTTGTGTTATTTAACAAACATCCATTCGTCGTGACATATAAACTATTGCGTTTATATTAATAGTATAGAAAGGAAAATATTCGAAATAATATCTTTATCGAGGAAATATGATTTATCGTTAATCCCTCGTAACTTGTCCCACACGCTTGTCCAAGCCTAGTTTGAAAGGAGTTATTGGGACGGAAACGTTCAGACGAATAGAACAATTTATTGATATATAACTGTATTACGAGAGCATCGTGCTATTACTTTGTTTAACCACTAATTTTTATTATTTTACCATAATATTAACGAGTTATGTTGATCGATTAGGCTAAATTATATTTTTTTACATGAGGGTTTTAACACGTCTTGTGCATACTGTTTAATATTGGATTTAAGATGTTGATGGGGCTTCAGTGCTTCTAAAGCGCTTTGTAGATGTTCAGAAAAACCCATGTAGACGACTTTTGTGATATTATGACGAAGAAAACCCGCCATCTTCTTTTCACTACCAGGTGTACTGCAGGTTTAGTCAGTTGAAGTCTGACAAACCTCAAGGTGACCACCTCATTTGATGCCCCTCGCCTAAAATCAGTAGTCATGCTTTTGACTGGGAAAGATGGGAATTTTACCATGTTGTCCCACACCAGGTATTTCTCCTGTATCGTGAGTGCATTTACATACATTCAAATTTACTTTCACAAGCACCTAACCCCGGAACAACAATCTCTAAGTCATACAAACATTTGTTCCAGTGCAGGAACCGAACACGTGATACGCAGCGCGCCAGCCAATTGCGCAACCACTGAGCCGGCCGTGCTGAAACTTTACGTTTTTGTAGTGGGTAGCGAGCACTAAAAGTAAACTGCACCTGTTTGGCATTCTCTAAACTAGATAACTATTTGGCACAAACGATAGTGGGCCACGCAATTTTAGCTTCTATAATTGAAATGTGCAATCCACTTGTGTAATTATTTTCTCTCTATCTGTTTGCAGTGTTTTATGGTACAGCTAGCTGCATATCGTTTTGGTAACATTTATACATCAAAAGCACCTTTTAATTTTAAAGTGTTTACGGCTAAGGTGTGGAATTCTCTGCCAGGGTCTGTGTTTCTTGATAGCTATAACCTGGGAGTCTTTAAGTCAAGAGTGAATAAGTTATATTTTTTGTTTTTTCCGAAACTGTTAGAACTGTACATGTGAAACTTGGTAGGTAGATGTATTCTGTGAACCGCTTTCCGATTTTATGAAAAAAAAAATATTTAAAATTAAGGAGGGCTCCCCATACATGGAACTGAAATTGAAAACATATTTTTTCATGAAACCTATGCGTGTGTGGTATCTATAGACAGGTCTTTAAAAATGACATTGAGGTTTCTAAAGCCACTTTTTCATCAAATTAATGGTTTATTAAAAGATATACGCTTCTAAATTGGTAAAATGTGTGTCCTCCCGTTCTAACTTCTATAATTATGGAGTGAAAAATTTGAAAAATATATATGTTATAGATCTTAATGTAATCTTTCAACCAAAATGGTCTGAACGAGATCGGGTCTGCAGTTTTTGAGATACAGCATATTTTCTAAAACCGCAAATATAACTTTGTAATTCATACAAACACTATGAAAAACAAAGTTATTTGGCGTAGTTGTAAAAATGGAAAATAAACTAGTTTAAAGAAATTTTTAAGTTTTTTTTTTTAATATATATATTAAATTATATTTATTATAGTTACTACGGAACCCTTCATGGGCGAGTTTGACTCGCACTTGGCCAATTTTTTTGTATATATTTCGAATGAGCCCACATTGCTAGTTATTTAGTTTGCACTGCCGGAGTCTGTGTTTACCGATAGCTATAACCTTGGGGTCTTTAGGTCAAGAGTGAATAGGTTACTTCACCTAGATAAGCGTGTTCCATCTTCGACCACATCTGATCGAGATGGTGGTCAAACGCGAGCCTATTATCAATAAAATAAAATAATAAATATAAAAAAATGACCACGATCACGCCTGATGGTAAGCGATAAATGAGGTTTAACGAAATTGTACATAGCATAATGAACTTTGTGTCAATTGTATAACATACAAACTAAATAGGAGCCAAAAAAGGTCGCGCGTCTTCCGGGGAATCCTCGAGAATTCCCCTAGCTACTGTCAACGCCGTCTGTGGAATCCGCGGGAAGTGGCGCGAACGGGGAGTCGGTTGGGTCGGTCACAGCAGTGCGGTGCACAAGCAAGGCGCAGTCGCGCGAATTCGCCGGAATGCGCGAGAATACTCGAGCATTCCAGCGAATTCGCGCGACTTCTCGCGTCATGAGGCGAAATCGACGCTTCCATTCCGCGGCGGTGTAAATTGAGCCTTTGGTGACGAATGAGGTAGCAAACATTTTCCCAAATACGTCGGGTTCAGCTTCTAGTTTAACGTTTTATAAGTGATATGTGAAATAAAATATTTTTGACTTTGAATGTTGATGCAGTTGTTGCAGATACCTGTATGTTGGTGGACTGACTGACTTACCTCTACAAGCCGTAGCGACTATTACAGATAAAAAAACTTTTTAACAAAAAATTAAACCGACTCCCAAAAAACACTGCATAGTGAAAAATAACTTTAATTTCGGTAGTCGGTGTCTTTAGTTTTGTTTTTTCGTTTTTGGCACCGACTTCCGAAATTAAAGTTATTTTTCACTATGCAGTGTTTTTTGGGAGTCGGTTTAATTTTTTGTTAAAAAGTTTTTTTTCACTCTTTTTAGTTGGATGATTTTTAATTTACCTAGTTACAAGAGCCTAAATGTCAACTACTTATAACCTTTTACAAAATATTGCTTTTCCCAATGCTGGGCCGTTAATTGTTGAGGAGTTCTCCTGGTACTTCACCATCAGCTCTACATCACCATATGCATTGTGACGAGCATAAAGTGCTTAACATCCATATTCAAGTAATCGAATCGCAATCCACTTAATACTTATTATTGAGTAGTTTCGGCGGCCATCTGTGGTCTTCATCATCAGTTCCACTTCCCCAAATGGTACTTTTTGAGAGCAACTGCACAAGTTACTATAAGAAATACCCAAAACGCCATAGGTGTGCCTATAATATTTGAAGAGTTCCCTCGATTTCTCCAGGATCCCATCATCAGATCCTGACTTTGGTGATAATGGTACCAATTTCGAAGTATACCCATTCGAACAAAAAAAGAATTTTCCAAATCGGCTCAGCCGTCTTCGAGTACTCGATGATCATACATAAAAAAAAAAAAAAAAAAAAATATACGCGTCGAATTGATAACCTCCTCTTTTGGTCGTCGGTTGAAAAATGAGTGTGGCACTCGGGGACTGCCGCGGTAAAGCTATTGCATAGCATTTTTTATCAACTTATGTAATTATAATTATTTATTTATTTTATTTATGCAGTATTTTTTTCTTTGATAGTAATTCCAGTTTTTTCTTTGATATTAATTCAAGTTACACTTTTTGAACGTGGTGACCGATAAGAAAACAATTTTTTTTCTTTTATTGAATAAATGAGAAGTTAATATTGTTTAAAATATTTTTATTATCTTACAATACATGTAGGTTATTCAGGAATTTTTATCATTGAAACTATAGGTGCTAATAAACCTATAGTTTCAATGATAAAAATTCCTGAATAACCTACATGTATTGTAAGATAGTAAAAATATTTTGAATAGCTACTATTAAATATTTTTGCTAGCTAGTCTACACGCATACGTCTAGTCGCACGCACACAAACACCGTGCCGAAGTCTGCCGAACTGAAACGACGTTAAGCCCGATTTACACTTCAATGAGTACAGTAGCGAGTTAACTTGCGTCATCGGCGAGTTAAGTTGTTATTGTAGTTTGAACGGCAAAAGCGAGTTAAGTAGTAAGTTGTTGATTAAGTTGAGTAAAATAGATCGCGATCCTATTTTTCGGCGAGTCCAGTGCGAAGTAGCCCCCTCTCTCGCGTCTCCCGCACCCCTCCAACTTAACTGGCTGGCATGTAGACGGGCGAGTTTAGTACAGTCTAGGGATGTGACATTGTACATAAAAAATCGATTTTTAATTAATCGATTATATATTAAGCATGAAAAATTGATTAATAAATAATCGATTGTTCTTAAGATAATAATCGATTTTGTTATATTAATCGATTTTTCTTTTGATAAAAATCGATTTTTATTCGATTATTTCCACAATCGATTATTATTTCACATCCCTAGTACAGTCCATAAATTTGTAGGTTGCGGCCGCGTACACGTGTTATTTTCTTTTCTTCTTCTCGGGCAACTTATGACTACTCACTCGCCTACGTTTGGACGCTACTTACAACTTACTACTTATTACTTAACTGTCTGAGTTCTTAACTCGCTACTGTACTTGTTGAAGTGTAAATCGGGCTTAAGACGATGCACGGCTTTCAACGCCGCACCGCTGTGCCGGTCGGAGTGGGGGGTGTTAGGTTTATATTCGTTACGGAATTTCTTGATTCGGTCGCCGCGCTCAAAGCCCGCGATAAAAGCCATGCAATAGCATAAAAAAATGACAGCCGGGACCAACGCTTTCCTTTTGGAAAAATCAAGATTATGTTAGCATGGTAACCCATCTAACTTCCAACCTCAGCAAGTGTTGCTTAACCTTGAAGATTATTATTTACCCACGATTTCATCAAAACCACGCATAGTAAGAAAAAATCTGTAACTTCAATATTGTTGAACCTTTGGCACTCCGCTCAACACACCTAAGTACCGTAGAGTGCTATAGAACTGAAGATATTTTATTTCGGTTCTTTTTGCCTTTTTATATCAAAGTTACTCAAGCCCTCCGTTTGGGTAATGTCGGCTGGAGGTATCGGATATTTGGGTCAAACATCGCTATTTCTGGTGTCCCTTCCTTGTAACAAATATAATATATAAAATTGAACTTATTCGTGATATGTTGGATCTTGACTTAGCTGCAATTATTACTGTAAACAGAAAATGAAGCAGTGTGAGTGAAGAAATTAACAATATCTATACATGTCAACTGTCATACATATAAATAAAACTGAAGTGCCTGTGTATGATTTCAAAAGCTGTATTTTAACAAGTGGAATAAAACACAATTAAACATTTGGCTGCAACAGAGAGTACGAAAAACTTGTACGAGAAACTTTTACTAGAAGACAGATTAGGTTATACAGAGTTGATACGACCGAGGGGCTTTCCTTTAAACTGCGTATACTAGGTACCATTTTCAAGCTTTGTACCAAAAATCAATTAAATAGGAGAAGTAATTTAGTCGCAAATGATTTTGATGAGATGCACCTTAAAGCGATAAATCTGACCAAGACAAGAGATAACACACCCCGCGCTACGTTGCCACTTTGTTACCTCGGTATTTAAGGTCAGTCACATTTATTTACAAAGGGTGGTTGCGTTTTATTCTGATTTGTAAGCTATTTAGTTTGCTTGAATAAAAAAAAAAATTTTTTGGCTGTTTTTATTTTTTAAGTGTATCAAATTAACACTAAACACGTATAGTATACGTAGTGCAATTTAATGCCCTTCTGTCGTATCAACTCTGTAGAACAACACATCGGGAACGGGAAATACGACATATTAGGAAATATGTCGTATTATATATTATATATTATATTATATTATACCCACGCGAACGAAGTCGCGCGCACAGCTTGTCAGTAAGCCTACCGGAGTTGCGGGAATTGGCTTACCGGGGTTATGGTAATATTCTAACGAGATTTTTCAACACTTCCTGCTGTAAACCTACAGCAGCAAACATAAAAAATGACATGAAAATCGGGCAAGCCGTTTCAGAGGAGTTTGATAACAGACACTGTGACACAAGGCTTTTAAATATTAGATGTTAAAACAAAGTTGCTCATATTTAGATCCATACACTCAGGGCTACCCTCCGTTCGGGTTTCCTTCGGATTTGTCCTATATTGGAGTATGTCCGGAGGGATTATACCAATACCACCCAATGAGTGTCTCTCTCACTCACTTATTTAAAGCTTTACAAAGACATCAGTAAAAAAGAAAACGATGGGTTGCACTCCGGGAGTGCCGGCAGAAGTGAAAACTTGAATATTAATGTTGTGCATTTTTGATATTTTGGAATGGTTAGGGAATAATTTTGCGCGAATTGCTTTAATTATCAGTATAAAAGTACTATCATTTATGTGGTAGAATACAATATTTATTTATTGCGCTATCGTACACAAACATGACAATTTATATTACATTAAAAAGTTTGCGCAGGCATACATTTTCGCCGCGCCGTAGAAAGAGAGGGGGATACTTCCTCTCCTACGCCGCGCCGGCTGTCTACTTTCCGTCCGTCTTACGAATTTTCGATCAGGTCACGTGTCCTGACGCGATTTTAACATTTATTACCCATTACAAAAAAGTGCACAACGCTGCTAAAGAAGTTTTCACTTCAAAAAAAAAAAACATATTTAAACATTTTTTTATTTTTAACACCAATTTTTTTTTATTTCTAAGGAATCCGGGAAAAGAAAAGATTTTAGCCAAATGTCCAGGGTTTTTTAAGTCTTTGTCTTGGGTCGACAAATTAGGTGATGGTAACCCTAGTAATGTACATCCATTTTTTCTAGTGGGAAAATCATCGAATATCTAAAAACATACAACCTTCAGCTGCCCTCACGTTCTGAGGCCGCGGTTTTTTTATTACGAATTAGCCCGACCTTGACCCCAATCAGACCTGATGGTAAGTGTTAAATGAGGTCTACGTTGGAACGAGCGAGCCCAGAAGATGCCTGTTCCTGTTAGAACCTTACCGCAACCCCGGACCTATGATGTACATAGGTCACAAACACCTAAAATGGTTTAAAGCTCCAACTTGGTAATACGGAGGCCAATAAGAGAGGTCTCAATAAGCGCCGGTTGGAGCTGAGGCTCTTGATACAACATTCCCTTTGCATCAAAACAGCCTCACTCGGAGTAGCTTACTTTAGGACGTGGTACTAGGTATGAGCGGTCGCAGTTTAAATCAAAATGGATAAATCAAATACTAAAAAAAATTAATTATAGGCCCGCTCGAAGATAGTGGTCAAATTACCACTATTCACCTGATGGTAAGCGATGATGTTTTTTTTATTGATAATAGGCTCGCGTTTGACCACCATCTCACCTGATGGTAAGTGATGATGTGGTCGAAGATGCACGCTTGCCTAGAAGTAACCTATTCACTCTTGACTTAAATACTCCCAGGTTATAGCGATCAGGAAACACAAACATGTGGTCGCAGATGAAATGCGCTTGCCTACAAGTAACTTATTCACTCTTTACTAAACGACCCCCAGGTTATAGCTATCTCCGGGGTTGCGGGAATGTTCTAACGAGATACCGCGGCCCCGAAACTTAAGGGCAACTGAAGGAACAGGGTGGGGTTTTAATCAGGAGAACTCTGACACTCTCTTCATCTCCCAGAGCGGGAGAAGTCATTCGATGGTTTTCACATCCGGAAAAAAATAGGTTATACCTATCAGAAAACACTCTGGCATCAATGAAAAGAATTATTGATAGTACGATAAGTCCTGTATAGCCCCGTCTTCCTTTAACGACGAAGTCATATCAGTTCAGCCAATGAACATTCCATCGTCGAAATTCTGATGATTCCAGGATTTCTGATTAAGACTACTGGTCTAAATATAGACTCCCTCCAGTTCATAATATCTACGAGTCTATTATTAGCCCAGACTACAACTCGTCGGTTAGCTAGATATACTCGGTAGAGTCAACAATTCAACATTGTTCACTACGTCAGTATAGAGTCTGAGTATGTTAACTGAGGCGAGCATTTCAGAATGATTAAGCCTGTTCTATAGTTACGTGGTTGGATAAACATTTGACATTTTGTATTTAATTGCGAAGTAGATTTTTTTTTATTCGGGATGAGCTCACTCTTGAACTCGCCTAATGGTAAGCGATAGATGAGGTCTACGATGGAACGAGCGAGCCCAGAAGATGCCTATTCAATCTTGCTTTAAGGGCTGGAATGTTATAAGTGGCACATAGAAGCCAGAGAGTGATGATGATGAATGATTTTTCAATTTATATTTACAACAGTTACCTTTAATGTACAATATTAAAATAATAAACACCTAACTTAGGCGTCGAACTACTCCTCCACATCGCTGTCGTCCAGAAATGTGCCTAGAAGACTGGCAGCATTGCCACGCTGAATGGCAATGCTTATTGTTAGGGCAAAGGATGAGACAAGCAATTAGGTTACGCAAGGTTCTAAATAGAGCTCATTTTACCGATACAAATATAATAAGCACAATATTTAGATGTTTGTTACGCAATCACGCCAAAATGAGTTGGCCGATTAGGATCTACCTTAATCTTATTTGTTTATTTATGAAATCTTTATGCAACACAAAACAGTACAATGGCAGACTCAATGCTTCCCGATGAAATCATGTAAACAAATTTTTTGAAAACTTTTTTTGAGATTTTTATTTAATTGAAAAAAATATAAAAATCTAAATATATATAACTCAAAGGTGACTGACTGACTGACTGACTGACATAGTGATCTATCAACGCACAGCCCAAACCACTGGACGGATCGGGCTGAAATTTGGTATGCAGGTAGATGTTATGACGTAGGCATCCGCTAAGAAAGGATTTTGCGAAATTTCCACAGGATCGGGATTTACACGGGAAAAACTTCCCACGCGGGCGAAGCCGCTGGCACAAGCTAGTTAAATATAAAAATTAATATAAAAATTAATTTTTATAAAATTAATCAAACTATTTTATTTACAAAGCGAAATGTCTACACAAAAAGTACCATAACAGACTTAATGGTTCCTGATAACTAAATCTTCTTTTAATGAAATTAGAAAATCTAGTTAAACTAGAAATTCCACTGCGTTATCAATTTTATCATCAACATCAATCATCACGGTTAGGTATGTAACGAAAACTACGTTATCTCCAATAACTTCGTTTATTTTAGGTTACCTATGTACACTACAATTTATTTTGTACTAATGGTTACAACAGGCCGCACTTATTTATAAAAATAATTATCTGATCCAGCCTGTCCCTAGCTGCTCTTCCCCTGCGACGCTCTGAGCCTATTTTTAAGTTTTATTTTATTTAGTTATTAAGGTAACCACAGGCAAGTCCGGTTAATCAGCCGGAAACTTCCACTACCAATGTTGTTAGGAAAATGCCACTCAATCTATGCCTTAAACTTTACGTGAGCCTCTTTAATCCCACCATTTACCACTACTTTTTCTTAAATACTTCATGGACGTTACCAAGATACCATTTAAAAATCTTAAATTTATACTACAACTAGCTTGTGCCAGCGGCTTCGCCCGCGTGGGAAGTTTTTCCCGTGTAAATCCCGATCCCGTGTGAATTTCGCAAAATCCTTTCTTAACTCCTACGTCATAACATCTACCTGCATGCCAAATTTCAGCCCGATCCGTCCAGTGGTTTGGGCTGTGCGTTGATAGATCACTATGTCAGTCAGTCAGTCAGTCAGTCAGTCACCTTTGAGTTATATATATTTAGATCACGAAATTTAACAAGATTATTTCTGAATCAAAACTCAAACCCAAACTATTTTATTTCTCATAGGCCTTCGTGGGCACTTAAAAAAAGTCGTAAGTTAGTGCACGGTTCGAAATTGGTCATTTTCTATGGAAAAGAACCAGCAAGAAACTCCACAGTTACTCTTTTAAAAGTATCATTTTTACAATGTATCCATAATACAGGTTAATTAGGTGGAGCGGACAACATAGACCAATTACTAGAGCACAATGGAATTACAAATAAAAAATTGTAATTGTCTGTCAAATCGGATAGATGAAAAAACTGTAGGGAACAATAAAACGACATACTCACGCAAGTGGTTGGTAATAGACTAGTCGATATAATCATGACAGGTATGATTAATATTTGAATGCAGATAACCTGATCACATCTATATGATACTCAGTAAAATATCCCAATGGATGCTGTTACCATTAAAGCCTGCATTGCAGTACTCAGCTATTCTAATTAGCAAAATATTTGAATAATTAATACACAGTATAAACTCACCATCCATTAGATTTAATCACATTGTTGCATTAGATAATTATTCTGCTGGATTTAAAGATTAATAAGTGATTAGTTAAAACCATTGCTTTTGCATTGTTTTTTTTTTTCCTTTAGTACTGAATAAAGATTATGAATAAAAAAAAATTGCACTATTCCTTTATTAAAATACTAGGCTTTGCCCATGGCTCTTTTCACTGAAAAATTTAGCCTGTGTTATTATCGCTTAAGAATAATGTAGCTTTCTATTGATGAAAGAATTTTCAAAATCAGTTCAGAAGATCCAGAGATTTCATACTATTAACATTAAAATTTTTCATTGGCATTTGGCATTACGCCCATTGTTACGCAATTTACCCCTTACTTTATTTTATTTTATTTCATAGGAATAACAAACAGTAGTATAATAAAGATTATAAACAGTACAGGATCGAATTATAGTAACAAATATACTACTCACTACGTTATTCACAGATTATAATAAAGATTAGCTAGCTGTTGATTAATGTAATTAAATGTTAACTTAGAGCTTACAACTACATACATTTAATTATAAACAACTATCTTTTAAAGCAGATGTAATATATTTTTAAATACATTTTTACCAAGAAACAAAATATCTATAGAACAGAAGTTTTTATTATAAGTATCAACTAGACGGTGTAATGGGGAGCGTGCGCCAGACTTGGTACGACGACGGAGGTTGGTTGTGAACAAATGTCTCGTGCGTGTTTCTCGACCGTGTACAGTGCGAGGGACCAGAAAGTACAAATTGTTCACAAGTTCGACGCAGTCAAACTTGTTGCGACATATACTAAAAAGAGTCATAATTTCCAGCAGAGTACGTCTAGATTATAGTGTGAGTAGATTATACTTTTCACTATACTATAACAATCGCTACATCATTACAGTTAAACTTTCGCTTTTATAATATTAAGTATATATTGGTATTGATGTACTCTCTTTTTTATTGTGTGTCGTCTCGCAGGTCCACCTCTAATGTTGTGCTTATTAATAATAAATTCTACATGGATACAAGTCGCAAACAGAGCTTGTCCGTACCTAATATTATAAAAGTGAAAGTAACACTGTCTGTCTGCTACGCCTTCACACGACTTAACCGATTTTAATAAAATTTGGTACAGAGATAGAGTTGATCTTAAGAAAGGATATAGAATAATTTTTATCCCGGAAAATCATCATACTCCCGCAGGATAACGTTGTGTAGTCAACGCGAATCCGCAGGCGGAAAGCTAGTACATTATATACTTAAACCAAATATAAATTGTTACTCTATATCGATTTACTTTATAAAATTTCATTTCTATTATCCTTTACCAGAAACCAGGTTACTAACTCCCTGGCCGACTCTACCTCTAGTTAAAAAGGTGACAAACTAATACAATTTGCACTTAAAATCTCTCTTTCTTTTCTATTGTAAAAGATGTCTTGCAAGTTAAACTAGTAATTTTTCCTTCGCAAATCAACAAAGGAATTCAAAGTATCCAGCAAATAGCTACTCCAGCAATTTCAAGCCAGCATGCAACGCTGAGTCGCTTTAAATCAAAGTCTAATCAGGTATAAAACGATTTATTGAAAGCGCTGCGTTACTGACAATCTCGGAGTCACTTTTCGCTGTGCGGAGATTTATCCACAAGCTAGAAACCGTTCCTTGTTTCTTTGTGACTTTAAGATGTAATATTTTTTTCAACCTGGGTACTTTGCGTTATTAATTGACCCTTTTGTACCTCATAAAGGATGTTATACGGTTTGTCCAGCTGTCATTATTGTAGATTATTAACAGTCTGTTAAGGTATTGAAATGACCTCAATATCTGACAGCTAATCTATTCAAAGAGTATTGATTTTTTCGGCGCGGCTTTGGTATGTGTGGTAAATGGCATAATTTATTTTAATAAAAAAATATGTTTTCTTTCTTTGTTTCTTAAGGTAAATATATTTTCTTACAATTTACATATTTGAAAGAATACTTATAAAAAAACCGGTCAAGTGCGTGTCGGGCCACGCGCAGTGTAGGATGCCGTAGTTTTTATAACAGCCAAGTGCAAGTCGTAATCAATATGAAACTAGCGCGATACAACTGACGTATGACTGACCACTGTGTAATGATGGAGCATCACTTTTCGTCTTTTAGTCCGATGACGGAACCAAATCAGGGTGGTGATTGATGACAGATAAATGGGCTTGTTTATGTCAATTATTCTATGACATTATACAAGCCTATTTATCTGATTCCGATTTAGGATTTTATCATCTTTCATATCTATTTCAAAGCTAGGAATCTCGCTACTATAACCCAGCACTTAGTATGTGCATTAATAAATAAATCACCCATAAAACCAATTTGTATACCGCAGCAGCGCTAAATCACTTTAAATCAACCCTAATCAGATGTAAGACGATTTATCGCAAGCGCTGCATCGCTTTCCATTCACGCTGGAAGCCATAGAGCATGGACACCCTTCGGCGGCTACTTCTAGAGTTTATGGTTTGCATTATCATAAGAACTGAAAACGGGATATTTACCATGTGTATGTTTTGTTTCTAGTAATATATTATATATATATATTATATATATATAATATATATTTCGGCAATGTTGGTAAATATCCCGTTTTAAGTTCTAATGATACTGTTAGTGACCATGTTAGATTAAAAACTTATATGGTTTGCTATGTTAAAACATTACATTGAAACCAAATGTATCGATCAATATCAAGTTTATTGATAAAACCCATCAAAAACATAACTGTGAAATGAGAGACAAGTTCAATATTATGATATATTATGTCTTGGAAGAAGTGAGATCTAAAGTACGTAGTACAGTCGCCAGCACATCAAGCTATCCGAATCCGTCAAATTTACCCAATTGAGTTTGAACCTTATCATGTTGTAATAAAGTTGTAAATCTAATAAATTATTTTGACAGATTGGAGTAGGTTGATGTGCCGGCCACCGTACATTATATCAATGGAATGGAATTATTCAATGGAAGAAATGAAATGAAATATTTTACATTTTACATAAAAAATCAATCATTATAAAATCATTACAAAATTAAAATATTATTATTATTAAAATTGCATAAAACAAAGAAAAAAATAAGAAATATATACCACAATTCGTTAATTAAGACTCATTATTAAAATTGTATCTGGAATATTAATTGCCATATGCGAAGAAGTAATTTACCTCGTAAATGGCTCTTAATATTATATTGTCAGAATCATGTATTCGGCTCATAAAAGAGGCCTGTGTTTTTCTTATAACTGCGTAGAAGTCATCAACCCAATTTTCCTCAAACATGCCGGACGCACTACACCGCCAAGGCAGCCCCAGCATGCATCTGAATGCGTTGTTATATAATATAGAACATAAAATATTTATAGCAACTTAAAATATCATTTTTTTTTATTTCTAATAACATGGATAATAAAATATTGAAGTCTAAGATCTGACTTGGCTAGCTCTCATGTACTTATTATTAAGTACCTACTAAAACAGTCCTAAAACAGTCATGGAAGAGTCCTCTGTTCAATAGGTAGTTTCTACCAGCAAGCCAAATTTTCGGTAGAATAAAATAAGAACTTACAGCATTAGAACTTGTGATGGCTATAATAATTATATGAGCTTGAACTGGGCTTGACACACTACCGCGTGTCTAGATATTATTCGGCTAGAAAATAATACTGATTTGTAAGAAATATCTGTTGCAATTAATAAATATACAAAAAATATATTAACAGTGCAAACGCAATCAAAATTCGGTCCCTCTCGCAAACGCCGTTATCTAAGGCGCTATCATGTCAGCGTATATTACTACATTTCTGATAAAGATATATAATCATTTTTATTGGCATTTGTTTGCTAGATAGTTTCACTGTCTAGTGAAAATGGTTCAAACTCGACTTTAACGTTACATTTGTACTCGCGCATTGAGAGTTCCGTACAAACCTATCTTAGTATTTAAGTTCAAAAGTATCGAAATAACTACATATTAATAGTCTTCAGATTTTTTTCCTTGATGTTCGCTCTAAGTCTTTGCTTCTTTCGAAATTGTATGATTCTAGGCTAACAGAACGTGTCGTAAAGATTTTGACAGACAAACGTAGTACGGTTAATATCACTATCATAAAATATATTAACCTTATGAACTAATAAAATATTTTGATATTTTTGATCCTATAAGAGTTCCGTATTTTCCTTTGGAGGTATGGAACCTTAAAAATATGAATTTTATCATCAGCCACATCAGCCACGAATATGCTTTGTTCCGTGCTCTGTGCTTGTACCGCTCATAAGTAGGTATTATGTGACGATGAGTTACCGGGTGCTGGTACTGAGCAGTTTTATGGAGGAACGTTACTTGATACGGAGGTAAAGGTGGCTATATCGTTGCTGGAAATCTTTTCAAGTTTTAGGGTACCTGGAATACCTACCTAAAGCTAGATTTTGGACAGGTGATCCAGTCACGGCAATCCTGCTGCTATATAGCGTAGCTTTAAGGATGCTGATATAGTTATCATAACTTTTACAATTGTTTATACTTAGCTGTTGCTTGCGACATTTTTCAGTTGCCTAATGTCAATAGCCTAACGGCTAAGATGTTGAACTTGTAATCGAGAAGTGGTGGGTTTGAACCCCACAAGTGGGTTCATCATGAACTCACTTCAGACACAAGCATATTTAGCTTAGTTGGAAGGTTTAATAAGATTGCTAGTAATGTGAATTCTACCCACATTTCTATTTCTCTTTAGAAAAAAAGAAAGGATAAAATAACTGAATAATTGGACTGAGTACCTAAGTAATCGATTTCATGTTTAATATGGCAAGATGTTAATAATTAAGTAATTTCATTTATTTTGCAATTTATATTTTCACTCACTACCTATTTTTTACCTACAGTTACACTTGCAAGTACCTACAGTTGCGAGCTTACAGACTCAATCGTTTGTAAATTCCTAATTGTACTTACAATGTATTTAATTCCCGACCAAGAGTATGGTCTCTGTGCTTTACGAACAATTAGTAATGTGGCACTTACCAATCTACCCATAGTTTGATTCTCTCCAATGTCATTACAGACATATTAAATAGTTAACATTCCTAAATAAAGTGACAGTATACATAATCTTATATATTATTATATAAAAGAAAGTCGTGTTAGTTACACTATTTATAACTCAAGAACAGCTGAACCGATTTAGCTAAAAATTGGTAGGGGGGTAGCTTAGAACCAGGAGACAGACATAGGATACTTCTTATCCCGAAATTCCCACGGGATCGGGATTCACGCGGGAATAACCTCCCACGCGAACGAAGTTGCGGGCAAAAGCTTATATACTATTGACAAAGTGTCAGTGACATAAAGTCTGAAAATGTATGTAAATCGACAAGCACTATGATGAAAATTTTAAGCTAACATGGTCACTAACAGTATCATTAGAACTTAAGACGGGATATGTACCATGTTTATTTAACGTCGATATTTTGGCACTGTTTCAAGCGCCATGATCACGGGTGAATTGAAGTCATTGTCAACTCGAAACAATAAATATACATGATATATCCCGTTTTAAATTCTAATGACAGTGTCATGAAGTCTGTGGAAATCGAAAAGCACTAACATTAGGTCACGTGGATAGTGTCAAACATTTTAACATGTGGGTATCGTAGTCACTGATATATTGTCATATTTTCTAGGAATCCAGGTGGTAATCGCAATATCGATGCATCGTACAACATTGTTATTCGAAAGACAAAATACCTCATATTATTCAAATTCCTATTATAATTTCTTACTTATGATTCAGAAACCGCTATACGTTAGCGTCTTAGGTAATATATCTGTTATAGTCTAAGAAAGAAAATGGCAAAGTTTCTTGTTTTTGACAGTCACACATACTGAAGCAATGCAATTTAATACATCATTTTTAGGGTTCCATAGCCAAATGGCAAAAAACGGAACCCTTATAGTTACGTCATGTCTGTCTGTCTATCTGTCCGTCCTTCCGTCCGTCCGTATGTCACAGTCATTTTATTCCGAAACTATTACGTCTATACATGTGAAACTTGGTAAATAGATGTATTCGTTAAACCGCTTTTCGATTTTAAGAAAACAATTAAAAAATATTTAAAATAAAGGGGGGCTCCCCATACATGGAACTAAAACTGAAAATATTTTTTTCATGAAACCTATACGTGTGTAGTATTTATAGATAGATCTTTAAAAATTACATAATAGTTTTAAAACCAATTTTTCATAAAGTCAATCGTTTAAAAGATATAAGCTTCCAAAGTGGTAAAATGTGGGTCCCCTCTAACTTCTATAATAATGGAGTGAAAAATCTAAAAACATATGTGTCTGTAGATCTTAATGTAAACTTTTAACCAAAATTAGTTTGAACGAAATTGGGTCAGCAGTTTTTGAGATACAGTATATTTTCTAAAACCATAAATATAACTTTGTAATTCATACGAACACTATGAAAAACAAAGTTATTTGGCGTTGTTGTAAAAAATGTAAATAAGCTAGTTTTAAGTCATCAAATAAATATACATATTATATTATATTATTATTCTGTGGTGGTGGTAGTGGTTACTAAGGAACCCTTCATGGGCGAGTCTGTGTCACACTTGGCCAATTTTTTTTAGTATATTTTTAATTCATTTGCCGTTTTGTCGCTTCATCGAATACTGAAAATTAGAAACTTAATAATTGATTATAAAGTTACACTTATAAATTCCATTACCATCGAATCGCCCGATGTGTCAAGTCAAAAGGTATCTCTTTTTTTTCGGTGGATAAATCATCAATTTACTCCTTCCGCTGTGGAAGGAGCGGAAGGGAGAATCGGACTTTTACTGACTAAAAACCCACCCTGTTCCTTCAACTGGCTTTTTCGTACCAGGGCCACGGTATTGCGTTAGAACATTCCTGCAAAGGTTAAATGATAAATGATCTTTATTTTGCAAATTGATTATTAAATAACACTTTTACACGTCATTTTTTTGTAATTTTAATCTAGACTGAGAAGAAACACCAAAATATATTAGGGGTTCTTTTAACCTCTAGAGCCCCAGCGGCACAAAAACGTGCCAGTAAACAAATATTAGTTGAGCCCCGCTGGCACAAAATTTTGTGTGCCAGCGGGGCTCAACTAATAGTTGACGTAAATAATGGCGGTCCTTGAGAGGTCTATACAATCTATACTGGTTAAAAATATATGGGAACCCTGTAGTTAAGTTTAGTAGTAGTATTGTTTATTAGAATGATGACATAATAGAGTACCAGTGCTTTACATAAAGCGACTGCCTATTTGACCTCCACAACTAATGGGTTGTGGAGGTCTATCAAAGATGTACAAATGAAATCCATGACCAACGGCTTCGCTATCCCACCCATCCACAAACCAACCTCGTCAAGCATTGCTTAACCTTGAATCTTGGATCGATCCATGCAGCTGTTATTATTTAGCTACAAATACCTAATACATGTAAAATGCACAGTCAGAAGCACGGTCGCGATTTATGCAAGAGTAGCAAGTTTGCCAATGCCCTTTCTGGAGCGCGGTATGTTTGCTACAATGCATAGAAAATTCAACAGGTTTATTTCGATGCTGGTAGCGCTTGGTAACAAAATTGATCAATTTTTATGGTTTCACCGACGGTTTGTAAGATCTGTGTTATGTATTCACTTTTATTGGGTTTGTAGAAATTCGAAATGTTACGTGACAAAGGGAAAGAGTGTTGCCAGTTTACTGCTTTGTAGAAAATGGAGTTTTTAGTGAGTTTGTTTCAGTGCTTCTTCTCAGGGTAGTCAGTTAGGAAATACTGGCCTAATCTCGTTAACATTTACGAAAAAAAAATACACGTGAAAGTGTTATTTATAACCTGTTTGCAAAATAAACATCATTATTTCATTATTATTTAACTTTACCGATTTCTTACCTTTTCATAATATTTTTTTTTGTTATTGTCGAATGTTTATTCAGATTTGGTCATTAGATGGTTTACGTGTAATGAGGTAACGCAGCCCCGGAAAGCAAGGCTAATTGAAGGAACAGGGTGCGTTTTTAGTTAGTAAAAGTGTGAGACTCCCTTTTACTCCACTCAGTTCGGGATGATTTTTCACAGGAAAAAAAGATCAGGTTTGCAGCTGTAGTTAGCCAAAGTTTTTTTGGCTTTTAAGCATAATAAGAGTCTGTATTTTTTTTTTAAATATACCCAAGACACACAAATAAATTCTTCTTTCATCTTCTTTTTCTAATAATACACAGTTTAACCAGATTATTGTTAAACATGTTAGGTACATAAATAACTAATTTAAAATAATTTATTACATTTGATATAACAGTCATGTTACGGAGCTGCGTATTTAATAAGAGAAATATAGTACCAACAAACTGGTAACAGAATAGATTGGTTATTGTTACATAACCTATCTATTTTGTGACCTTTTTTTTTCGTGTCAAATCAGATTTTGTATATAGGTAAATAAAAATAGGTCGGTGTAAGATGCCATATTTAAGAGAAAAATACAAATTATGGTTTAAATAGTGACTTTAAATAATTGTGGTATATTATCCTCACTGGCATTTTAATTCTTACACGAACTTACCCTAAAAATAATATCTTATCTTACTAATATTATATAAACTTAAACTAATATTATAAATGTGAAAGTTTGTGAGGATAGATGGATGTTTGTTACTCTTTCACGCAAAAACTACTGAACGGATTTGAATGAAATTTGGCAAGTAGATAGTTTACATCCTGGAATAACATATACTTTTTATCCCAGAATTCTCACGGGATCGGGATTTTACGTGGGAAAACCCTCCTACGCGAACGAAGTCGCGGGCAAAAGCTAGTTTATAAATAATTTCGGGACAAAAACTACTTTACTACAGCAAAATCGGTTAAACGGTAAAGTCGTGAAACATAAAGAGTTACTTTTGGATTTATAATATAGCAAGGAGTTAGGATTAGTAAGTATTCGGTCATGTCAGTCGCTCACTCTCGCTTGGTCCTGACTCCCAACCACGCATCGACGCTGCCATCTTCCGCGCGATTTTAGTGATATTTTAATGTAGACAAGTAAGTAAGTAGGTATACATTTATAAAGGTCTATTTGTAAAAGCGGAACATTTGTGTTCTCGTTGGGAACAGCGGGATAGACTGCCTGAAAGCGGGAGAATCCCGCACAAAGTGGGACAATCCCGCCCAAACCGGGACGTATGTTTTAAGGAAAGTCATCGCTTAATTCTAAGAGGCCCAAGTTAGTAAGGAAAGCAAGACGGAAGCGATAAATGCTGTTAACCGTGCAAAGAATAAAATAAAATAAAATGCACATTTCTTATGTCTGGGGAGAAGCAGTGTATTAATAATCCTAAGTTTGCAATACGATATTAATAAAGCGTAAATAGTCAATAGATTGAGAGGTTATGAGTTTGAACCACACGCATTAAACTGTTGCCGTAACCCCACTCCAGACACAAGCATATTTAACTTAGTTAACAAGGCTGTTAGTATTGTGAATTCACCCAAATAGCTAGCACTCTTTATAAAAAAATATGTTTATAATCTCCTCCAAACGCGAATAGCAACAACAAACATTTAAAAATAACAACAAGCATGGTATAAGTTGGACACGAACGGGGTCACGTAGTTGCTCGCCGGCGCACATAATGCACTGGCAATAAGTCTGACGGTCGTCGACGCGCGGCTAGTGCGCACACACGGGGAGCAACGATAGCTCACTAAACATAATTAAACGGAATAGAAGAAGAGAGGAAGAGATAAACAATGGGTAAACGAAACAGAAGAAGAGAATTTAACGAATATTTAACGAAGATTTAATTGTTCTTTGTGTAGTCGTTAATTAGTCCTAAGTCAGAAGGTTCTGAATTTAGAAAATAAGTAGACACCTTGAAAACAGATAAACATGTATTTTATATATCATTTAATTTAATACAAAGACACGGTCTATGACGTAAGTCTATATATGGTGTATACGCGGGTCTATACTGTGGCCTATGGGTAGCGACTGAATTCATTAGGAGCGGTTGGCCGTGAGAGCTCTGAAGGAGCTAGCTCAGCAAAATACAATGTGTCGCCACAAGAGGAAGGGAGAAACGATGGGGCACTAAATGGGACAGAAGTAGAGAGGAAGGGAGATACTATGGAGCACTAAACGGGACAGCAGAGGAGAGGAAGGGAGAAACTATGGAGCACTAAACGGGACAGAAGAAGAGAGGAAGGGAGCACTTACAGTGATTAAATGGGATAGAAGAAGACAGGATAAATTTGGCTTAAATCAACGCATTCTGAACGTTAAATAGATAAATTTTCTGCTTCTTCGCCGTTTCACCCTTGGCAGAGTGGTCGTGGTCGTTATTTCAGTTGAGTGACCCGCCTCACAATGCGCTGCCACTCGTCTTTTGCAGCAGCCTTTCTGGTACATTCGTGCACCGGGTCACCGAGAGCAACTCTTATCTGATCTGTCTATCTCATCGGTGACCTTCCGCGCGGCCTCGATACAAATACATAAATACAGCCTCCTAAAAACACCACACATCACAATCAACGAAACAAAGAAAATAACCCTCTTTCTGGCGCAGTCGGGTAAAAAGAAGAAATCATCATGAATTTCCTGCACATACCCAAGGATAAGGCCAGGAAGATGACTCTGTTTTTATTTCTTTTTTGTCTGCGGAACACGTTTTTATCTTTCATTTTTGCCTATCAGATGTCACGGCAACACAATCCTGGATTTATTGTGTATTTTGTTTGGCCTTCTTCTTTCTTGCGTCTATCCACATTCAAACTCGTCGATAGTTCTGGTGAAAGTCTTCCAGCTAGCGACGCGAGGCAAAAGTTTAAAACAACTTGTCTTTTATCCGTTTAATTACGGGTAAGGGAAATGTAAACCAAACATGGTGAAACTTCGTCAATGACTCATCCTGACGTTTGGTGCTAAATTATAAAGTCTGTAAGTAAATGAAAAAAAAATAGATACCATATATACTTAAAAGACTTGTTAAAACTAAACTACGAACTAAAAAAGTATTTAAAACGTTCAGTATCAATATCTACTGTCGGCAAAACGCTTCACATTTGGCCAAAGTAATAACCAGTTCTTGGGTGGCGAGATGTGTTAAGTGTCAAAAAGCTTTTAAATTTTTTGGTGAAGTACACACCAAATGTTCTTTCTCAATAAAACGCTAAATCACTGTTTGTTGTTTTATACTAACAAAAGTGAAAAATTTAACTTACAACTAAGTACGCCTCATGAAATAAATCGCACTTACGTGTATAGTCAATTAACCCTTAAAAATAAACCAGACCAAATAAACTGACCTCATCCATTTTTACATACGTCCTAACTTTAGTATTGAATCACATTGAAACATCTGCTGTAATGTACAATATAAAGCATAATAAACCAACAACCACCATAAATTTATATCTACCACACAACCATAAAACACCCCTAACGAGACAGGAGATTATAAATCAAATCAGTTGGCTATCCTACAAGGCCGTATGTCGCGGTGGCACAATACATAATGCATATGGACTTAATCTTGGTTGCTAGATGTACGGAACCCAACCTGTGGAACACAGATTTAGATGCAATCCCGGGTCGGATGACGGGGATCTCAGTGCATTTGGTAATACAAAGGGGATGGAAACTGCTGACGAGGAGATGGGGAGACGGCTCAACTGATTCGATTTTGGAATGGCATTTGAATATGGATGTATGTTTTGGCTTATGGAAATTATCTGTGAATATAGTTGTGATCTGGATTTGAGAAGGTTTTTATATTTTTTATGCACTAGTTTATAATATTTATTTATTTTTTTATTAGGCACCTCAACGACTAACTCACTAACACATAAATACAGAAATCATAGAAAGTTGTATTCATAGTGAGTGCGCCACTTATAGAAGTGCTCAGCACTCGCAGGATAGCTTACTTATAGTTCTAAGTACCATTACTTTATATTACAGGCAATCAACATTATATACATTACAAATTACATATAATATAATACAAATATTAATTTATTTCAGGTTTTTTTTTTTCCATAAACAATACAATAAATAATAATTATTAGTAGCACTACTTAAAACTATATTAGCCACTATTTAAAACTAATGTATCTATTTTTTTCACTGGACTGTTTAGTCCAGAATGCTTTTCGCACGGCTTAGAAAGCCCTACCAAAGTATCAACAATACTTTGGTAGGGTCTCTAATCGATACTTTAAGGACGCATTCATATCCCATACTAGCTCTTCGCCCGTGACTTCGCTCGCGTGAATATCGAAATTAAAATATAATAAAATAATAATGCACTTTACTAACAATGAAATTTTTTTAGAATCGGATCATTAGATCCGGAGATTACCCCCTACATACAAACATACAAACAAATTTTACCTCTTTATAATATTTGTATAGATAAATTGTGTTTCCCGATAGCTATACCTAACCTATTCACCTAACCTAGTAACCTATTATATTAGAATAGGTTACTTCTAGGTAAGCGTGTTCCATCTTCGACCACATCATTACTTACCATCAGGTGAGATGGTGGACAAACGCGAACCTATTGTCGATAAAAAAAATGTAAGTTTAATACGTGTAGTAAATAGTTTGCATCCCTTTTACGGTAATAATACGGGTAGGAAATTTGGCACAATAGTAAAGGAAGAGTGCAGAAAGAATAAAACTAGTTACTAAACGCACATTAGTATCTACTTAACAAATTCTTAAAAAACAGCATTGCAAAACGGTGAGCGACGCGAGATTTTTTATTATCATTAAAAACACGTAGTACATTAACAGTCGATTAGCTAAGATATTTAATCTATTTAGATTCAATATGCGTTAATGAAAAAAATAAATAATTCAGCCTGTTACGTTACCGTTACGTTTAATTCACAAAATAAATATTAATAAACAATCCAGCCCATTAAGTACGTACCCACGTACCTACCCACTCCTTGTTTTTTTTTTGTCAGGTGGGAAAATCATCGAATGACTGCTTCCGCTCTGGGTTAAGCGGAAGGGTGTGTCAGACTTCTACTGACTAAACACCCACCCTGTTCCTTCAGCTGCCCTTAAGTTCCGGGGTCGCAGTATCTCGTTAAAATATTCCCACAACCCCGGCAATGGACCTATGGGGCCCCGTCATCGGTGCTGACGGGTCCTTGAGGCGCGCGCGAAACACGACGCGCCGCCGACCCTGATTTTACGCTCCTAAACCATGGCGTTTTGTTCACCATATTTTCACCGTTTTGATAATGAAAATTACACAAAGTAATGTACCTGCCTGGTTTCAAACTCACTATCTACAACTTATAAACCGTGCTTGAAACCACGGGGGGCGGCTCAATATTCCTCTTCATTTAACATAGTGAATCAGGCGTTACTTAGAATTAATCCATAAAAATCAAATATTTTAGGGCAGTTTCTGACGGAATTAATGCTTAATATTGGCCAAAATAATAAGTTTTATTACATCTTGACAAGTGATTGCTAATTAATTACTGTCGCTATGATGAAATTGAGACTTTAATTACTATTTATGATTTAGCATTTTTTTGAAGAGAATCGACCCACTGGATTTGGTCAAGGAAGAAGAGCTTGAACCTACATAATAATAACACGGTAATCGTCAAAATAACACGGGTAGGAAATTTGGCACAAGTGTAAAGAAAGAGTGCAGAAAGAAAAATTGGCCAAGTGCGAGTCAGACTCGCCCATGAAGGGTTCCGTAGTAACTACGTAAAATAACTTTGTTTTTCATAGTGTTTGTATGAAAAACAAAGTTATATTTGCGGTTTTCGAAAATGTGCTATATCTCAAAAACTGCTGACCCGATCTCGTTCAAACTAATTTTCTTTGAAATTTTTCGTTAATATCTACAGCAAATATATTTTTTTTATTTTTCACTCCATTATTATAGAAGTTAGAGGGGGGGGGAGGGGGGGGCATTTTACCATTTTGGAAGCATATATCTTGCAAACGATTAACGTTATGAAAAAGTAGTTTTAGAAACCCCAATGTCACTTTTAAAGACCTGTCTATAGATACCACACACGCATAGGTTTCATGAAAAAATATATTTTAGGGTTAGGGTTAGGGTTCCGTTTTATGCCATTCGGCTACGGAACCCTAAAAAGACTAAGCAAATGATGTTTTATACAAAGAAACAGTTTACCACTTTATAATTTTACTTTAGATTTTCTTCCTTTCCAACAAGTAAATCAAATTCGAAGAAACATTTTCAATAAACTCCAATAATCAAAACACAACATAACTCTATCTCAATTGTGATCCATTCTGATGTATTATGATGGATATAAACACAAGTCAGTTACTGTCCAAACCGTTCTGTTTTCGCTACATTGTTTGTTTTGTTAGGACAATAAACGATTGTCTCTCAACCATCAGTAAATATTACTAAAACTAATCAATCTGTGCCATTAATTATGTATGCTCTGTGACTGTATTTATTTAGAACTGTGTCAATTTGCAATGGTATTACAAAAACGTTATTGGAATACTTTCATTGAGCGTACGGCTAAGGAGTAGAATTCCCTGCCGAAGTCTGTGTTTCCTGATAGCTATAACCTGGGGGTCTTTAAGCCAAGTCACATCATCACTTACCATCAGGTGAGATGGTGGGATGATGGGATAATTCAGCCTATTACTTTCCCATTGTGTCTGGGACACAAACCATATTTCCCTGAGAGGGAATGGGTTATAATAATCCACCATGCAGGCCCAGCGTGGTTTGGTGGATTTCACAAATGTTCGAATTTTATTCCTAGGACATGTCAGATTGTTCACCATGTTTTTCTTCGTTGATTTGGGAGCAATGATTATGATATAAATTACACAAAGTAATGTGCCTGGTTCAAACCATTGACCTGCCACTTGCAATTCGTGTCCGTTACCACTGTGTCCTATAAAACAAATACAGTAGATTTCGGTTATAACGACGATGGAGGGACCATTGTAATTTTGACGTTATATCCGGAAGTCGTTAAAAGGAAAGGTAAAGAGATACAGACATGTTTATGGTGTATAATATCAAATTGTAACTGATTCATAAATTTAACTCCGAAATGTTACACCTATCTAGCTAATATCTACAACGTGTAACGGAAACACCATATCTATCCAAAAGGACTGAAGACAATATCTGGTATGGAGTCTCTATGCAAAGTTTCAGCTCAAAATAAGTGACTCACAGAATTTAACCCAAATTATCGGTTTCATATATTTCTTGAATACCAATAATAACAAACGTGTCACAGCACTATGAGGGTCATCACTTTCCACGTCACTTGCCAATAAAACGATAATTCTCTTCGTTCTTTTTAATTTGAAAAATTCGGCCTCTGGTATCAATGTATTGAAATTTCTAATTATAGTCTTTAAATTACACGTTGTATAAACAATAAAAACTTTTTTTGCAAAAAACAAAACCGACTTCCATATCAAAACACTCCAAAGCCAAAAATAATTTTAATTTCGGTAGTCGGTGTTATTGGTTTTGTATTTTCTTTTTTTTTTCACACCGCCTTCCGAAATTAAAATTATTTTTGGCTTTGGAGTGTTTTGATATGGAAGTCGGTTTTGTTTTTTGCAAAAAAAGTTTTTATTTTCGCGCTTTTTAGTGGGTCAGTGAATTTTCCAAATCGATTCGTAAATGACGGAGTTATGCGCGAACAAAAAACGCAATGCAGAGTTAACGAAAAGATCATCAAGGTAAATTATTTTTTTCGACATTTTTTGATTTTTCAGAAACGGCTCGTCCGATTTCGATAAAATTTTCATGGGACCATTTGGGAAGTATACCCTTTCCAACAAAAAAAGAATTTTTCAAATCGGTTGGCAAGCGACGGAGTTATGCGTGGACAAACATAAAAAAAAAAAAAAAAAAAAAAAAAAAATACAAACATCCGAATTGAGAACCTCCTCCTTTTTTAGAAGTCGGTTAAAAAGTAAAGGTCACCTTAGTTGCTGACCATCTGTGTGGATGTAAACAAAAGAAAACTCTTTGTATCTTTTGCGGCCGACTCCAGTCGCAATAATATATCTGCATGGGATTTCTAAGAATTTGTTACAAATTATTCATTAAAAAAAAAAAAAAAATACAAACATCCGAATTGAGAACCTCCTCCTTTTTTAGAAGTCGGTTAAAAACAGTCGCTACACCCGAACTTGGCGTTATATCCAAAGACGCTATAGCGATATATTTTGTACTAAAGTATGCTGTAAATTCAAGGGACTCTAATAAGGGGAATAATTTAACGTCGTTGTAAACAAATTATCGCTAAAACCAAGGTCGTAATAAATGAAATCCACTGTACTAATAAAAAATCTATAGTCTCGATTTTAAAAGCAAAAAACTAAAATTACATCACTTTACACACCACAGTCAGACAAATTACCAGAAAGCACATCCGACCAATTTTGTTTGCATATACATAAACCACTCTAAATACAATTATGAAATGTTCCCTTATTAATAAAAAGTTACATAAACACATGGATGACAACAATACCAATTAAATCATTCATAAAACTCGCTCTATTTCAGTTACTCTGCTAACCTTTCAAGGTTGTCTGGTTTTAAATATAACGGCTCTAAACTTTGTTAAAAATGGTCGTCAAGCTCGTGGTAAGAGAGTAAAATTAGGCATTCGATTTAGATAACTGACTCAAAGGACGTGGTTTCTTTGGCTAAGGCTTCTTTAAAAGTGTTTTTGGGTTTTTCATTAGTTCTCAGAAGGGTCATTGGCTCTTCACCATGTCACCTGATGGTAAATGATGATGTGGTCCATGATGACGCACGCTTACCTAGAAGTTACCTATTAACTCCCAACTTAAAGAGTCTTAGATAATGCTAAGAAAAATATAAACTATAAAGTTTGATAGGAAGAAGATAGAAGCTATGGGGACGTGGTAACATTAGTAACGTTTCCACAGATGGGCACATAGGCCATGTTTTAATTTCTTTTATCATCAATACGATGTATTCCTTCATCACTTGGCAAAAGTAACGATAATATTGAAATTACACAAAGTAATGTGCCTGCCTGGATTTGAACACACGGCCTACATTAGTAAGTCGGGACTATAACCACTGGGTCACAAGTGCTCTCTAATATCATCAGCTTAGCCTTTTTAAAATAAATCATATTCAATATTTAATTCGAACTGGTTTACTTTTAACATTATCAGCCTATAATGTTTCCTCTGCTAGGATACTGGCCTCGTTTTTACTAGAAGGCTGTAGTCTACCATACGGGCTCAAGGCGGGTTAAGTGGATGTCCCAAGATTGATCGATGTCCTAGCTAGGATATTTGATCCTAGAACATACCGCCGGTTTCTCCACGATATTTTCCTTTACGGTTTTCAAAGCGGTGGTAATGATGAAAATTACACACTCCCCTCTGCTAGAAATGAGTAAAATAAAATGCAATAGTTCAATGCTTATTATACGTTTTGTTTTTATCTGAAATCCCAAACAAATACATTTACATAATCTATAACGTGTAACGGAAACCCCATATCTATCCAAAAGGACTGAAGATAACATCTGGTATGGAGTCTCTATGCACAGTTTCAGTTAAAAATAAGTGACTCAAAGAATTGATACATAATTATCGGTTTCATATGTTTCTTGAATACCAATCATAACAAACGTGTCACAGCACTACAAGGGTCAATAACTTTCACCTCACTTGCCAATAACATGATGAGAACATGAACATTCTGTTCGTTCTTCTTTATGTGAAAATTTTGGTCTCTGGTATTAATGTATTGAAATTTGTAATAAGTTCCACACATGTAGACATAGGATTACAAAATCCTTGCTATATCGTTTGTTATCATCTAGAGAAGCCGTGAACTTGGTATGTACATACTCTTTAAATTACACGTTGTATAAAAGAAAGTCGTGTTAGTTACACTATTTATAACTCAAGAACGGCAGAACTGATTTGGCTGAAAATTGGTAGGAAGATAGCTTAGAACCAGGAGACGGACATAGGATTTATGATCCCGAAATTCCCACGGGATTGGGATTTATGCGGGAAAAAACTCATACGCGAACGAAGTCGCAAGCAAAAGCTAGATATGAAAGCAATCGACTGAAAGATATTTATAATAAAAATATATACTATTTCTATAATCTACCCTCCATTTCAAGGTTCCAATGAATATAGATAGTACAGCGTGGAAATACAAATGCAAAGTAGAGTATATTTTATTTAAATATTAATAGAAATGGGGTATCTTTTATTTCTTTGAAGTTTTGTTTAATAAGAAAAATAATTAAGAAGTAAGTAAGAAAAATTTTAGGTGAATACGATAGTAAAATTGAATTGGTTTAACTATATGCTGTTAACTTTTAAGTTAAAGATTGCATTTCAAAGCTGTTGGATTTTCTTATGTTGAGATTGTTTTGCATGAGATGTGTTGATTCTCCGCTTGCTTTTAATTGAGGTTTTATCCATGAAGCTGTTGAGAATTAAACCAGTAACTTATAACACTGGTCAATAAAATTTAAATTTTCTTTTGCAACACCTAAAACAATTTCATTTCAAATTTTTTATACAAAATGGGTCACTTTGTACAAAGAAAATCTAGAACTGATAGAAATATAGTTTCTTGAAGTCTATACACGTTATACACAATTTTTTATGATACAATCATTGTTCTGGCAGAAAAAATTGTGTTGACCAGTGAATCGAAGTCATGATCTGCAATACGTCCTAACCGGAATGTACACATCTTGTCTCTGCTTTACTGTGTTCTGTTTAATCCTAAAACCCCCACCGATCTTAAATAACGCTTCAAGTTCCTGCATGCATGACACACATGCAAAATCTCTGAGGTCATCAGAAAACTTAAGGCTTGCGGTACCGAGTCACGCCATCAATTTCTATGGTAAGTTGTTCTCAGCTCAAGCAGTGCGACTGTTGAATGCTCTACCCGTATCAGTAAGACAAGCATAAACCCTATCGTCTTTCAAAAACTTTATCTCTCTCCTTAAATTGTTGTTATTATACAACGTGTATTTTAAAGGGTATATATACATACCGAGTGCACGACTTCTTTGGATGATAACAAACGATATGGCAAGGGTTTTCTAATCATATGTCTACATGTGTGGAGCATATTAGAAATTTCAATACATTGATACCAGAGGCCGAATTTTTCAAATTAAGAAGAACGAAGAGAATTATCGTTTTATTGGCAATTGATGTGGAAAGTGATGACCCTCATAGTGCTGTGACACGTTTTTTATTACTGGTATTCAAGAAACATATGAAACCAATAATTTGGGGTCAATTCTGTGAGCCACTTATTTTGAGCTGAAACTTTGCATAGAGACTCCATACCAGATGTTGTCCTCAGTCCTTAGAATAGAATAGAATAGAATATTATTTATTTGCAAGAATACGAGTACAGAAAGTTGATAGGTATACATTAAAAGTCCATCATATTCTACCAGGGAACTGGTGTGCAAATATTTGAGACATTTTATATTAGGAAATGGTTTTCCTAGAACTAAATTAATTAATTATTCTAAAGAGCTAAACATTAAATGGTACAAAATCAAAAAAAGTATACATTAAATCACTATTAATCTTAACGAATATAATTATAATATACCAAACAAAAAAAGTAACTATAAAACAAAAAACAATATAACTTAAAACAAAACAGTGGAACCTATAGCAAATCTTTATCAGTAAGAAACTCGGAAATATTATAATAGCATTTTTTTATGAGAATGTTTTTAAGTTCTTTTTTAAATAATTTTAAATTTAATTCCTTAAGGTGCGGAGGGATGTGATTAAATATTATTGGTGCCATACAAAACACGCTCTTATGCATAAGTGCTGTATTAGATTTTCTTACACATAATCTATTGTTATCTCGTCGGCTTCGATTATTATTGTCTGAGAGGTTTTTAAAAAGGTTTCGGTTTGTTTTTACAAAAACTGCTACTTCATATATATATAATGACGGAAGTGTTAATATTTTATTTTGAATGAAATATGGCTTGCACGTGTCAGTACTCTGTAGTCCAAACATCGCTCTGACACACCTTTTCTGTATCTTAAAAACTAATTCTCTATTGCACGAGTTACCCCAAAAAATAACACCGTACCTTAGAATGGAGCCGACGATTCCATGGTATGCAGTGAGTAGAGCGTCTGTATTTAAGATAGAAGAAAGTCTATAAAGAGCATAGGCTGATTTGCTTATTTTTATGCTTAATTCCTCTGTGTGTATTTTCCAATCTAACCTTTGATCTATGCTTAAACCTGAAAAAATGGCTTTATCAACGTTTTCAATAATTTTGTTATCGTGTTGAATTAACACATTAGAAGTCTTTGGGCGTTGACTGAATAACATTAATTTAGTTTTATCAATATTTATTCTAAGATTATTATTATTTAGCCACATGATTATTAATTGGACAGTTGTATTAATTTCATTCGTAAAATATAAGTAATTTGTATGTTTAATAGTTACAGTGCTATCGTCAGCAAATAGGGACATGTGATGAGTGGTTACTTTTGGTAAATCATTAATATATATTAAAAATAATGGCAGACCTAACACGCTTCCCTGTGGTACACCATATTTAACTATTCTTTTATTGGATCTAAATATATATTTCGATTTTGTTATTGGATCTATTTTACAAATTTCCACATATTGTGACCTATTTTTTAAATATGACTCTAACAATTTTAATATGTTCGCCCGTATCCCTTTTGGATAGATATGGGGTTTCCGTTACACGTTGTATATGTCTTTGTTTCTTTCTTTATATGTCTATTATGTATGTATAATTATATGTTTTGAGAATGTTTTTTTTTTGTACATATTTTATTTAGGTTAATAGTACACCGAGGACTACCCACGTATTTGTTTTCTCCTTCTGTGTCAAATCCATCTAAACGTTGCCTGTAAAAGGTCGCTTTTAGCGATAAGACCACCCATTATATCCTATACCCTTTTTAGTTGTTAAGTCGTTATTTGTTTTTCTATTATGGTGTACAATAAAGAATATATCTATCTATCTATAGCTCTAAATCTATTCAGCCCCAGAGTGGAGGGTATTCATAAGAATTTCTCACCTCTAGAAAACTACAAAGGTTGACAAGATGACCTATAACTGTTTTCTAAATAAAAATACAAATACCAGTACAAACTTGGCCAGACATTAAGCGACCTTGGACTGACCTTGAGTATCAAAAATATCGTCTTAGAATAAAATATTCAGACGCTCAAAATGAATGTTAAGAGTTTATATAAATAGGTTGTATACAATATAATAACAATAACTTGGATCTAATCTAGGAATGGCATCTTGTGTGGTAGAATGAGATATTAAGTTATCAAAGTTTTGGACATTGCTCGAAGAATCGCGTTATACTTCAGACGGCGGGTATATTTCTCGCAGAGCAGTTAGAAGATAGTAAAACATGGTAGATATGTTTCCTGATAGCTATAACCTGGAGGTTTTTAAGTCAAGAGTGTATAGGTTCCTTCTAGGTAAGTGTGCTTCATAGTCGACCACATCATCTCTTACCATCAGGTGAGATGGTGTCAAATGTGAGCCTATCTACAATTAAAAAATTGGCCAAGGGCGAGTCAAACTCGCCCATGAAGGGTTCCATAGTAACAACGCAAAATATATTTGTTTTTCATGGCGTTTGTATGAAATACAAAGTTATATTTACGGTTTTAGAAAATGTGTCTCAGAAACTATTTACTCCATCTCTTTCAAACTAATTTTCCTTGAAAGTTTACATTAAGATCTACAGCATTTATTTTATTTACATTTTTCACTCTATTATTATAGAAGTTAGAGGGGAGGGGGGGGGGCACCCATTTTACCATTTTGAAAGTATGTATCTCTTAAACGATTGATTTTAAGAAAAAATGATTTTAGAAACCTTAATGTAATTTTTAAAGATCTATCTATAGACGCCACACATGTATAGGTTGGATGAAAAAAAAAATCAGTTTCAGTTCCATGTATGAGTTCCTTTACTATGAAAAACAAAGTTATTTGGCGTAGTTACTACGGAACCCTTCATGGGCGAGTCTGACTCGCACTTGGCCAATTTTTTGTGTCCATGTGAGTCCAAGCAAGTTAGGCTATTGGTCCTGCGCTTGAACTCTGCGAAATATGAAAACAAAGGAACAGAGAGCGACCTGAGCAAAAACTTGAGCACTATAATAACTCCTATGATATTGGCTAATCTGAGCTGTGATTGGGAAGACAATTATTATAGCTACTTACTATTTAGTCAACTGTCCTCTCTTTATGTCAACGAAACAAAACCTTAAAACTGTCCACCATAACTCATCTCAAATCCCAAAGATTGCCAAAGCACACACATAGAGTTTCACATTATCATATAACGGATACAAGTAGTCATAATATATGTACGTTGGGCATTTGCAGGCTATCAATCATCGTCACAGACATATGTTGGCCATGCTATCTCGTTACAAATCACAGAATTTGCCCAAACGAGGAATTTTCCCTTGTCAAAGGTTTTATACATGAAAACGTTGAAGGCGGATAAATGATTTGTTATTTTCATATGGCTCTGTGTTATTTTCGGATATTGAAATGGATTTTTTCGATATTTGTTATACTTGAAGTAGAGATTGTGTGTTTGTGAGCGTAGAATATGTATTAGGAGGATTGATGAACCGAAGATTTATCAAAGAGAACAGATTTTAGGCCGCGATCCCACCCGTTGGTTGGTTTTACTTATCTAGTCTATCCATTATTGTCATAGATAGGGTGGTACGATTTGGATTTTGGAACGAAGCACTGTTTTTCTAAGCTAATAATTTGATTAAGATTGTTGCTGCTTTTGACCACCATCTCAATTGATGGTAAGCGATGATGTGGTTGAAGATGGAGCTCGCTTACCTAGAAGGAACCTATTCACGCTTGACCTAAAGACCCCCAGGATATAGCTATCAGGAAACACAGACTCCGGCAGGGAATTCCACTCCTTAGCCATACGCGCAATGAAAGTATTCCCAAAATATTTTGTGTGTATGGGTGGGATGTCCACCATGTAACGATGGCGCATCGCCGTTAGTCTTATAGTCCGACAACATATGTACCTACAAGCTGATTTTAGAAAATGCTGGAAAGTTTTCAAGCGGTCGAAGTTGCGGGCCACAGTTAGTTTGAAATAATTTAAAGTATGGTTAAGTTCGGACATTGGGTGAACAATAATTATTTCAAATATTTTTTTAAACCGCAACTATGACTTTAAAAAATGCCTGTAAATGATCTTTTTTTTAATTACTGATGGGCCCACTCTTGACCTCGATCTCGCCTGATGGTAAGCGATAGATGAGGTCTAAGATGGGACGAGCGAGCCCAGAAGATGCCTATTTACTCCTGCTTTAAAGGCTGAAAGGTCAGGTGGCAGGGAACACAGAAGCCGGCAGAGAATTCCACAGCTTGGCTGTGCGCACAATAAATGTGGAGGAGAAGCGCTTGGTACGACAAGACGGTATATCAACCAAGTGTGGGTGGTACCCAGCCGTGCGTCTGGTAGACCGATAGTGAAAGGGAGATGGAGGGATCAGGTCATGGAGCTCCTGCGCACACTCCCCGAAGTACAATCTGTAGAAATATGTAAATGTAATATGTATATCTTGTTGAAATATGTAAATGTAATATGTATATCTTGTTGAAATATGTAAATGTAATATGTATATCTTGTTGAAATATGTAAATGGTTTGAAATACATCATCACCTGTTTAGATTTTTCCCAGCCATGTTGACACCGGCTTCCAGTCTAACCGGATGCAACTGAATACTAGTGTTTTACATGAAGTGACTGCCTATCTGACCTCCACAACCCAGTAACTGGGTAACAGGATATCCCTTGGCAAGACTATTGTCAGGTTTTCTGGCTTCCCACTATCTGTAACGACTGTCGAAGATGTATAAGTGATAGCTGAGACCAACGGCCTCGTGCCCGTCGGCAAAGTGCCTTTGAAAACATATTAGCTTACAGAGGCATGAAGAAATAATTTAATGTTATGTTTCAAATAGTTGTGTTGTTTTTTAATTTATAATTTATCTTTTAATCTAAATGATTGACTTATTATTGTTTTTAATTTTTTAGTGCAATTAATTTGTTTATACTTTTAATTATTATAATTGTCATTCGATCTGCCTCGTTTATGTTTAGAATTATGTATGTTAATAGTATTGATTTATAACCTTTAGTAGTGCATGTGGTGTTAGCCTGTAATTAATTGTTGCACTTATAAATGTAATATGACTGTTTCATACGAATGTATAGTGTAAACAATTGTAGGTTTACCTAACTAAATAAAATCCCGATACGATACAATGGTAACCCATCTACAGTCTGACCTCGGCCAGCGTCGCTTAACCTTGTAGATCGACCAGTTCAGCTGTTATTATGAAACCACGAGATCTTCATAATTTGACATACGTACATAACTCATCTACAGTATGTTAACTAACAGAGGGCCTTTCCGTTAACCCGCAATAGTATAAGCACATCAATTAGAATAGAATAGAATAGAATAGAATAGAATAGAATATTATTTATTTGCAAGAATACGAGTACAGAAAGTTGATAGGTATACATTAAAGAGTCCATCATATTCTACCAGGGAACTGGTGTGCAAATATTTGAGACATTTTATATTAGGAAATGGTTTTCCTAGAACTAAATTAATTAATTATTCTAAAGAGCTAAACATTAAATGGTACAAAATCAAAAAGTATACATTAAATCACTATTCATCTTAACGAATATAATTATAATATACCAAACAAAAAAAGTAACTATAAAACAAAAAACAATATAAAATATAACTTAAAACAAAACAGTGGAACCTATAGCAAATCTTTATCAGTAAGAAACTCGGAAATATTATAATAGCATTTTTTTATGAGAATGTTTTTAAGTTCTTTTTTAAATAATTTTAAATTTAATTTCTTAAGGTGCGGAGGGATGTGATTAAATATTATTGGTGCCATACAAAACACGCTCTTATGCATAAGTGCTGTATTAGATTTGCTGTATTAGATCGCCGTACACGCGGCCCGTCGTTCATAAATAAATTGCGACTTTGCCGTCGTTCAAGTACGCGTGTACAGAGTGTTTCTTTTACGTATCAATTTAATTTAGTGAATATTTTTATATTAAAAAAATAAAAACATTTTGTTTTCGAATGTATAGCATCCATACATGCTAAAAAATATTACTTTTTTAGCATGTATGGATGCTATACTATTGCGGGTTAAAGGTTGCTCTCTGTTAGTTAACATACTGTATAATAGTCCTACTAACCGATTTCAGTCACGGTAGCCAATCTTATAATTGATTGGCCATCTGTGTAGGAGATATTATAGTCCACAAGTATGTGCACAGGTACAGGAGCACTCTCTGTTCGTATACTCTCATTGTCTGATGGCACGGCAATCCGACACGACCGAAGAGAGATCAGGCGCAGAATCCGTGCCTTCCGAAGCACGGGGGTTATCACCAGCTTCCAAACTCCGGGCTTTACTGAGAACTTGTCTAACGCAAAAACCTAACAGCACTTTTTGCCATCATACTTCTTTTTTTTGCTGGGTGGGAAAATCATCGAATGACTTTTCCCGCTCTGGGCAAAACGGAAGGAAGTGTTAGACTTCTACTGACTAAAACCACCCTGTTCCTTCAGCTGCCATTAAGTTCCGAGGCCTCGGCGGGCAATGGCCTTATGGGGCCCGTCACCTGTGGAGGCGCGTGCGGAACACGACGCGCCGCCGCGCGCCGACCCGGGCCAGCTGTGTTATTCTGTAACACCTCATTCTAAACTTCGAATCTGAATCCGCTGTGAGTTTATTGATTGGCATTCTAAAAACTCGATTGTTAATTCGAATTTACACTAGCGCTACCCTTGCGAGCGTATCAGCGAGTTGAACTAAAGATTTTGACAGATAAAGCATGAGATGACGTGAGAAGTGGCATTCGGTAAGGTAATTCCTCCGTCACTTCGACGCTGTTTACAGAATGTAAAATCAAGGTCACTTTGAACCATAAGCGAAGTGACAGTGAATAGCTATGTGAGATCCGAGTTGTTGTTCGAATTTTACAGAATCGACGTACTGGTCCTTATCGGACGGAGAGCTACCCCACTATCACACATAGAGAGTCACACAGTATTATTAATAGTCCTAGATGTGTTGAATTCTATTATTTTTTAATGTATAATTTCTTTTATTAATAATAAGATGTTGTTTTTTTTTAAAGTGTGTACTTGTGACATGTGTCAATAAACGTTTTTTCTTTCTTTTCTTTCTTTCTAAATCAGAATATTATAAAGCGAAAAAGTTTATTTGTTTGTTTAGACGCGATCTTGGAAATTACTGAGTGAATTTGGATGTAAATTAGTATGAAAGGAGCTTCAAGCTTGAGGAAAGTTATAAGCTATTTTTAACCAGCTGTAAAAAGAGATGGTTATGTTTTAATCGTGATAAATTCCACGGGAGCGAAGTCCCACTTGACTGCTTGTTATTCTTTAGAAGGGTACGAAAAAGTAATAATACCTCTTTTTCTATTCCCTAGGTAATAAATAGGTACAATGTTTCAATCTCCATTTTTCCCATTACAAGACTTACTCGAATCTAATCTGATGCTAATACGAGTGAGCGAGACAGCGATATATAACGTGTCAAATCTTCTAAAGCATCAATATCGAATCCTGAATGACATTTCTAATCTACGTTATCGAGTAAATTGAGGATGTGTGTGTTGAGCCAAAGTGGACACTGTGTTGTGAGGGAAAAGGTGTTAATTCGAGTGGACGGTTGTTGTCCTGTGTGTCTATGAGGATTACTGTCACACCGTTTGTATTTTTTCAAGTTTTACATTTATATTTTCTTGTTAAATAATGTGATGTGATTTATGCTTGTGGTTAAATTGTCATTTGTAAAACCGTATACAGTATAAGCAGGGAAATTATTTTATTAGATTTTTCAATGACTATCTGCTATTATTGCATGTTAATATTTATGTACAAATGCGACACAAAATTATACACCTCAGAAGCTTTTATCTTATATCAAACGAATATCTATAGCCCCAGAATCAGTGGTGCACAAATGCTGGTAAATTATCAAATAAATTATAAATAAATATTTTATTTATTTATACCGTGTACCGAAAGCCATGTTCTGAATTGAGTATTTGGAGTTAAAACTGTCTTCAAACCTTCTTCAATTCCAATATTTGAGTTTGACAAAATCTGAATTCGGCATTGGCGGTAAGATACGTCTATAAAAGTTTTTATAATAATAATGTTTGTTTATTTTCTTCCAAAAATAAATCTTATTTATTACTTAATACAAAACAAATGGTAAATAAGATAAAATAATTACTATTTACAATATTATTTGTGGGAGACTGGTGCCTAAACTAAGCCGTGACTTATATTTCTAGACACCAGGTACTCCCCCCTAAAGGATTAGAACTTTTTACAACACATGTATCTATCGAAAACACTTTGTAGGCGATTTTATTAAAACTCTTGAGAAATGGCATTGATAACTGAAACACAGGTATTGTCTAGTTCGGTAACAATAGCTACATCCATTTTACGAATTTATACGCTGCCTATATATAATTCTGTATCATTAGAATGATATGTACTATGTGTATTTATTGTTTCAAGTTCAGTAAGTGGAATAACTACAGTTCATCCGTGATCATGGCGCTTTCCACAGTGCCGAAATATCGGAAACTCGAAACAATAAATAGACCTGGTAAATATCCTGTTTTAATTTCTAATTATACTGTTAGTGACAATGTTAGTTTAAAAACTTGTAATTCTGTAAACTAGTACCAAGTTTTTGGAGAAATAAAATTATTATATTGTTTTACTATTGTATTGTATCTTTTCCAAAAAATTGTGATGCAATAAAACGGTGTGAGACACAGCCATCCGATGTGTAGACACACGAAATGATTGAATTACCAAATCGAATTGCTCGATTTATTGCACTTCTGACTGCGAAGATACATTCACAACGTCAAACTAGTTTACTGCAACATTGCAATATGAGTTTGCTTTACAGATTCTCGTACGAATTCAGCGAAATCGAATTAAGAAATCAATTTCGTATAGTTTCGTTTCATGAAATATAAATAATCGTTTATTTTCTCCTAATATAAACACAAACCATGCAGCTTTCGTTTGCAGGAACATAATAATTATTCTTAGAATCTAAATTAGATTTGTAACGTTTTGTGCGTCATCCCACCCATACGCATAATGCGTTTTAGGAATATTTTCTTTGTGCTTACGGCTAAGGAGTGGAATAGCCCTGCTGGAATCTTATTTCTTGATATCTATAGCCTAGGGGTTAAGAGTGAATATATATAGGGTAATAGGTATTCACTCTTGACATAAAGACTCCCAGTTTATAGCGATCAGGAAACACAGACTCCGGCAGGGAATTCCACTCCTTAGCCGTACGCACAATGAAAGTATTCCCGTTTTGTGCGTATGGGTGGGATCACGGAATAGATGAATAAGGTTGGAATGGCAATGTGGGCGTGGCAAGCGCGCTAAATTTACGATTCGAAAATCATAGCTCGACCGATTAATTAATTCACCGCATTTAGTGCGCTTCAGACTACTTCGAAAAACAGAGCTCTGCCTTAAAAATGTCGTGTTGTGCAATTATAATCTGTAAAACAAAAAGTCAGACCGCCAGTATAGATCTAGGAGATATATCTTTCCATCGGTAAGTCGAAATAACATTTAATTACAATTTTATTTGTAAATAAAAATAAAAATATTCTGAACACTATTAAGTTCCAAACATTAACAACATTATTGCAACAAGTTACATAAAATATACATTGCCCGATGTGTACTCTAAGCGACTACACATCAACGCAATGACCAAGTCCGCTTACAATGTACTGCATGCGTTGCGTCCTCCACACTTCAACAATTGACGTTTCGTCCTTTACCCTGATAGGCCGTGATGCACGGCGCCTGTTTATCGACAGTGAGCTACAGTCAAGCTCTCGATTTAAGTGTGGGTAATTTATTTGTGTCCATAATTCGCATACGTAACGGGCCTCTTGCTTGTAATGGAGCTACAGAGTGGGAGACAAGCGGCGACACGCGTTCTCATACAAATCAGGAACTATTTCCTTTCTAACCTCTTTTATCTGTTCTACAGGTGGGATGACCACCATGTAGCGATGACGTATCCCCGTTTGTTTTTTAATTTGTTTTTATGTTGGGGTAATCTCCGGAACCAATGATACTATTACAATTTTTGGTAAGGTGCATTATTGGTGAGTGCTATTAGTTATTTCAAAATCCTTGCAGACAAAGTCATGAGCGAAGTGCTAGTTATGAAATAAAAGATTACGTTGTTTATGTTCATTATCGTACATTATTTATAAAGGTTAATTCGACCCTTATACAGACAGATCAATTCGTGATTAACTTCGATATGTTACGAATAACATAATAATTAGTTAATGATTTACCTTTGTATAAATACTGAGCTTCTTAATAGTTTATTACTTACCAAACATGACATAGTACACAGTTATTATGTAATAATTTATGTACAAAAACGAAGTTAATCCAAAGCTTAGTTTTTTCCCAAAAAAAACCTTTGAATGTTAAAGTGAGATCTGTCTAAAGGGTGTTGTATTTATTTTTTTAATTATATGGTCTCTATAAGTATTTATAGGGTGGACAAAAGTTTACACATTAGTTAATTTACTTAAATAAGTTTTAAAATATAATAAATAGGTACAGGTTCTGGCAGACAAGCTTCACAGCCTGGCTCACCGGCGAAACGTTGCTTGCCTGTCTATCTTCAACAGATTATACTTCGGAGAGTGTGCGCAGGAGCCCCTTCATCCCCTTTTTACTACCGGTCTACCAGACGTGTCGCAGGATACCATCCACACTTGGTCGATATACAACAACATTCAACATTTATTGCGCGCTCAGCCAAGGTGTGGAACTCTGTGCCGGCTTCTATGTTCCCTGCCACATATGACCTGTCAGCCTTTAAAGCAAGAGTGAATAGGCATTTTCTGGGCTCGCTCGTTCGATCGTAGACCTTATCTTACACTTACCATCAGGTGTGAGCGGGAGAGAGCGGGCTCATTCGTAATAAAAAAATAGAAGGTATACTCTTTACTGTTCCGCCAAATGAAAAGGTTTGGATTGAATGACGAACTAGGTAGGTTTTAAGTTAATAGAACTTAAAATCCACCTAGTTCATCCAGTTGATAAAATAAATAAGTAAATTAATAATTGAATGGTTTCAAAAAATCTTAGCACTAGGTTACATTTTTATTTTATTTTAAATGGCAATTTTATGTGCTAACAAAAGAATCTAGCATCTGTAACCGAACTAGGCAGTGCCTGTACTTCGGTTATCAGCGCCAATCCCCACCAAATGTTGTAAACTAACAGCCATCATACAATTTAGAACTTAAGAAATCACAAAATTATATAAAATTAAATTAAGAACAGTTATGTTATGTCTTGTTAGTTTGTTGTGATATGTGAAATGTACGTGACTGGAAGAAATAAGAGTGTGTGTGTGTATGTAAGTATGTGTAGACTGAGTGCATTCTGTGTGTGAAGTGTGGGTGTTCGTGTGGAAACGTCTAGTAGACTTGCGTTAATGCTGCACTCCGGTGGAACTCGTGGCTAAATAATGACAGTCGCACAGGTTCAAGGTAAAGCAATATTTGCTAAGGTGACATCTTAACAAAACGAGTAATTTGTACATACATCTTAGACAGTCGTTAAGGAAGAAGAATGCTAGAAGATCTATCGACATCATGCGCCATCCTTATACGACGAACTAACACACACGCTCTAAAAGTTTTGAGATACTTTCATAGCTAAGGACTGGAATTCCCTGCCAGAGTCTGTAGTTCCTGATAACTATAACCTGGGGGTTTTTAAGTCAAGAGTGAATAGGTTTCTTCTATGTAAGCGTGCTTCATCTTCGACCACATCATCGCTAAGGTGTCGGACTTGTGATCGAGAGGTCATGAGTTCGAACCCCACCCATTACACTATTGCCGTAAACCCACTCCAGACATAAGCATATTTAGCTTAGTTGGAGCGGTTAACAAGATTGCTAGTAATGTGAATTCATAATCATAAAAAAAAACATGTATGCAATTCACACGTGGTAGAAGTGAAACTTTCAAAAAAAAACCTTCTAAAAATGTATGCGCCTTCCCACTCACCCCCTGAACTGCCCACGAGACCCCTCCTCCCCGCCCCCCTCTCAGGGCTACCTCACCCCCCCGCGATCTAAATTCATTCCAGTGGTCGCAAGATAGCCGAGTTTGGGCTCATTTTAAAGGGCATCAAAAGCTCTACCACTTTGCTTCAACAGAATTCCAAAATTCGCCAATTTATGTGTCTGTCTCTTTTTACTGTCGCTTTTTCGTTTCATAAACTTTCAAATCACAACGATGCTAAAGAAGTTTTCACTTCAATAAAAAAAATAAAAAAGAATAGACTGGAAGCCGACCCCATAGTTGGGAAAACGCAAATCAAATATGTGGATGTTCGCGCCGGTGTAACATACATCCATCTGGACTCTATCCTCTCACGACTGATTGAACAACCAAATGAAATTGTGAGTAATTCTGAATGTTAAACCGAGTTTATAATAAGCACACAGTTTGTTGGACATTCGAGTTACTATTACGAGTTTTATTTGACTGAGTAGTTTGTTCAAATACAACATAATCAATGAATTTGGATTCGTTGACGCATATTGAATGTTTAATGTATGAGCCAGTTAGGCCAACAAACAGTTGGTCTGAGTGCTTTTAAGAATAAACTGACGATACAGTGTGACACTGTTAAATTAACTCACCATGACGTCAACAGACTACTGTATATAGTTCTATTCAAATTCGTTTAATTAAATTTTTTATTACTGAGGCGCCTGCTCTTGACCTCGACCATGCCTGATAGTAAGCAATAGATGAGGTCTATGATGAAACAAGCGAGCCCATAAGATGCCTTTTCTCTCTCGCTTTAAAGGCTGTTGTGTCATATGTCGTAGGGAACACAGAAGTTGGCAGAGAGTTCCACACCTTACCTGTCCGCACGGTACATAAAGAGAACAAGCGTTTAGTAGGACGAGGCGATATATCGACCAGGTATGGATAGGTATATAGTACATCTGATAGATTGGCATTTATTTCTCAACTACCCCAAATGTGTGAGCAATTTATAAAATTTCGTAATTTATAACTAGACACATTCAGGCTTCGCATGAATATATTGAGAAAATTTTCACATAAATAAGATACACGAAGAAATTTGAGAAATAAATCATAATAATGAGATGATATCTTCCATGATACATTGTTATGGGCAAACTTAATATTGTAGATGCGAAATTGAGTATTTGTCTCATAAAATTGAGTGAGTGGAGACTGCTTTCAATCTGCCTTCATCGTGCAGATACCTAGGCAAGCGTGGATAGCATGAAACCTCCTTGGGTTATTGAATTCCCTTACAAACATCCTGAATAGACCGAGATAGATAGAATATACTTATTTATTTATTTATGTACACACATGACACTTATAAAGGAAAAAAAAATACAGACAAAAGAGCACAAAGGTGCTGCTTATTTCCTAAGAAATTTCTTCCAGCAGACCTGCGACAGGAGAGTTGAAGAGGAGATGATAGACACAGTGTGTATAAATACTAATTACGATATAAAACATACTTAGCTATAAAATTAAACTAAAATGATATATTTAATAAATATAATTATACATACATAGAATTAAAATACATATTAATTACTTATTTAAACACACCTATTTAACATTATTGCTTAATTTTATGGTTACAGTGGCGGTCATATTGCTAAAAGCGATATCTTCCAGACAACCTATGGAAGGACTTTCAAAACTTTAATTGAAGTCGAGAGACCTGATATGCTTCTGAAGGGAGGTTGGCTGGATGGAATGATGGCCAACATGGACCACGCATAATGGTGCCTTGCAGGGTCTAATTGCCAAACCATAAAGAAGCCGATCCTGCCAATTATAGACCAATCGCCTTAACCTCCATACTGTGTAAAGTAATGGAAAGGGTACTCCACAACAAGTTGCCGGCATACCTTGAAGACAATGAGCTCCTCAGTGACCACCAGTATGGCTTTCGCCTTGGTCGGTCCACCGGAGATCTTCTTGTGTATGTCACGCACTGTTGGGGCGAGGCCATTGAGAAACACTGTGAAGCCCTTGCGGTATCCCTCGACATCTCAAAGGCCTTTGACAGGGTCTGGCACGCTAGTCTGCTAAGCAAGCTTCCCGCGTTCGGTGTCTCTGCTGGCTTATGCAACTGGATTTCCGAGTTCTTGAGTGAGCGGTTGATCCGAGTGGTCATCGATGGCTGCTCATCAGATCTTATGGCAATTAATGCCGGTGTTCCTCAAGGATCTGTTCTTTCTGCGACTCTTTTTCTGCTGCATATCAATGACCTACCTACTTCAGCTGGGAGCAGTTGGGTACGCGGATGACAACACAGTCTCAGAGAGATACTTATCCAGTTCTAGAGCTGACAGGGACGAAATTGCCACTCTCAGAAAGGCCATGGTAGAGCGCATAAATTTGACCTTAAATCTCGTTTCCCAATGGGGTGACGATAATCTGGTCAAATTCAATGCTCTGAAAACACAGGCTTGTCTTTTCAGCGCTAAAAGGAGCCCTTTTGAATTGACCCCTACTTTCCGAAGTACATCTGTGCCAGTTACCAGTCGCCTGGAGCTTTTGGGCATGGAGTTGACGTCAGACCTCAACTTCGGCTCAACCATCGAGTCCAGAGCTCAGACTGCAGCAAAAAAGCTGGGAATCCTACACAAGGTGAGGTGGTACTTCACGCCTGGACAGCTTCTAAATCTGTATAAAGCACAGGTCCGTTCTTGCGTGGAGTATTGCAGCCACTTGTGGGATGGCTCTGCAAAGTACCAGCTTGCTGCATTGGACTCGATCGAGCGCAGAGCTAAAAGGCTTATAGGCAACGAGGTGCTGGTGGACAAGCTTCATAGCCTGGCTCATCGGCGTACCATTGCTTGCCTGTCGGTTTTCTACAGATTGTACTTCGGGGAGTGTGCGCAGGAGCTCCATGACCTGATTCCTCCATCTCCCTTTCACTACCGGTCTACCAGACGCACGGCTGGGTACCACCCACACTTGGTTAATATACCGTCTTGTCGTACCAAGCGCTTCTCTTCCACATTTATTGTGCGCACAGCCAAGCTGTGGAATTCTCTGCCGGCTTCTGTGTTCCCTGCCACTTATGACCTTTCAGCCTTTAAAGCACGAGTAAATAGGCATCTTCTGGGCTCGCTCGTCCCATCTTAGACCTCATCTATCGCTTACCATCAGGCGAAATCGAGGTCAAGAGTGGGCCCATCGGTAATAAAAAAAAAAAAAAAAAAGAACAAGAACCTCTTTAGAAGGCTGGTCGTCATTTTATTAGGATTTCATGGTGCATGGTTACCTACATCGATTTTCAAGTATCGAGTCAATAGATTACGTGTAGGTGTGCATGTATAGTTATGCTCTTCTACCGTGTTTCTCATATAGTCGGTTTAATTATCGAAATGCGTAAATCCAAAAAAAAAAAAAAACGATAATGGACTTTTAATGCCATCTCGTGCAGTATTTTATAATGTAATATTTTTTATTCCCAAAAACGATTATACGATGTATGTACATTTACCAATCTATAAAAATAAAAAGTCGTACTGCATTTACACTTCCTAACTCTAAACACCGCGGCTAGAAAAGTTCGTATTTAACTAAATTTTCTCAAAAATACAATTCCATCCATAAATCACAAGTTGAAATATTGCAATAAATGAATAAATAAAACAGTTTTTTCTTGCTCCTGTAAAATTTACTCAACTTACGAACTCTGATATTTAGACCGTCGTTATATTTGAGTTGACCTACGTTCTTCTTCAATGCGCACTATTTTGTGATAGATTACTTGTGTGTGTGATAGAAAACCAACCCCAACAGACTGAAAGGTTAAGCAGATAATGGTGATGATGATGAAAAGACTTACTTAGCCACAGCTAAGTAAGTGTTTTAGAAGGAACGACTGCCTATCTGATTTCTAGAACCCAGTAACCGGGTAGCACGATATCCCTTAGCGAGATTATTGTCAGTTTGTCTGGCTTCGTTCTGGGTTTGTCTGGATTACACGTAACGATGGTCATAAAAAAAAAAAAAAAAAAAAGTGCTGCTAGATAAGCTTGAGCGACTCCAAAATTTTTGTATCAGATTCATATTTGGTTTGCGCAAATATGATCATGTTTCTGAGTTTCGCACTAAACTCAAGTGGCTGCCTATCCGCCTTCACCGGAATGCACATTTTTTATCATTACTCTACAGTATTCTTTTCAATCCAACGACTCCCTTTTATCTCAAAGAACGTTTTAAGTTCCTTCATGACACACATGTTCGAGATTTGAGATCATCTGAGCATTTGAGACTTTTGATGCCTACGCATTCCACAAAATTTTACGACCAGTCGTTTACGGTGCGGGCTATTCGGTTGTGGAATGGATTGCCGGTGTCAGTAAGACAAGCTCAGTCACTCGCTGTTTTTAAAAGCTCGGTTGCCAATCATTTTATTTCAAACTTATGATTATTCCTTTGTTTTCTCCACACGATGTTAAAGAACACATTATATATTTATTTATTTTATGTACTTATGTATTGTATTTATTTATATATATACAGGGTTAATTGTAAAACAACGGAAACCTCTCAGGACTATGTTACTAACATCATAATGAACAACTTTTGTTCTAAGACTGTTAAAAATTCGTCATATTTTAGTTCACCAGATTTTCATACAAAAATATTTTTTTTTAAATTAACGCCCTAAATGTTACGAAGTCTATGCGAAGCAAAAGAAAGGGATAGTATAAATCGCATGAATTTTATGAAAATCTGGTGAACTAAAATATGACGAATTTTTAAAAGTCATAGAACAAAAGTTGTTGATTATGATGTTAGTAACATAGTCCTGAGAGGTTTCCGGTGTTTTAAAATTAACCCTGTATATATATATTTGTGTTATTGGGATAGCCTCAGAATTATTGCAGAAATAAAATCCAGTAATATCTCCACAGCGTTTTAATCACAAAATTCACTTTAGCTTGTACAACGGTAACACAACAACTGCCGATTGCAACGACTATCGGTTAAGACATTAACTACGACTATGAATACACTATCTTAAATTAATAAAATGGCTATTAACAAACGATTATTCTTCTACAATTATTTGATAAATAAATAATACATTTAATTATTATCATTTACATTAACAATTTAATATATTTCACTACAGTTTAACATATGACCTGTTGCTACGTAATGAAGTCAATACAACATCTATTAAAGGTATAATAATTCCTTATAATTGTAAATACATTATACTAATTAGGCTTACAGCTCGGCCTTCCTGTGAAAGCGAGTCCCTTCGCGAAATAAGAAATACGTTACTATTATCGAGATAAACAGATATTTTTCTAATACGTTTATTACATGTACAACATTTTTCTATCTATATTTTAACTAACCGTTAACTCACCAAGCTAGTTTAACTCTAAAGAAGAATGTTTGTTTACATATTTATTTATTTTTAACTTTGTATAAGTAGAGGTGTATTGATATGATTTAATTAAGAAAGGAAACATTGCCATCTCTATTACAACACAGTACAATCTGCAATGAAATAATTATTTTCATGGTCATTGAACCCAAACCAAACAGAACCTGTAACTTGTAAGTGCCACAGACTGATACTAAAATATTAAATGTATTATGTTTTTACATAACCATCTACACGTATATTACATCTAGACATGAAACAAACAAAAAAATGTTAATCGAAGATTATAGTTACAAACACGATTCTAAATAATGTAATTATATATAAATAATGTAATAAGAACAAGAACATGACTTTTATGTTTTTATACTCATTAAGTATCTGAACCACTTTCTTCTCAACTACTTTCAAAGTTTCTACTAAAATTTAACCAGGGCTGCATTTTGTCAATTGCTACTACGGCTTCGTAACAACGATTATTTTTGCGCGACAGGGCAGTGTCTTCGACGAGATATTTATCGTTGGGAAGTTGTACGTTTATTATGGAACGGACCCTGATATTTGACAACCTGTTCTTGTGGTTGTCCATTGTTAGAAACCTATCGCTCTACACGTAATACATCTCCTACAGAATAGCTATTCACTGGTTTCCTACGGCGGTTAAACCTTTCGCTATCTTTAGTCTGAGTCTCCCTTATTTTCCTCCAAGCTATGTCTCTTACTTTTGCTAATTTAGTCCCTGATGTTTCGGTCACGGTATTGTGTAAAACCTCACTCAATATGGTTTCACCCCTACACTTAATGTTAAATCCGAAAAGTTACTCTGATGGAGTATTTCGCTATCTTTTGTATATCCAGATTTTTTTTTTATCACAAGACTTACCAGCCATTTTCCATCCCCGACTATTCTGTGAACCCTATTGTTTTTTTATTAAATTTATAGTGCTTGTGAATATCCGTCACTTATTCTGAATCAGGATCCGATAACGTTTATTTTATATTCTTTCCGATCTCTTCGTCAGCCGACGTACAGTAGAAATCTAGTCTTGCTCGCAATTTTTAATGGTTAGGATATGAAAATACGTTAGCTGCTACTTTACCGTTGACTATGACGATGGTATAATCATAATACTAAACGGAAACCATGAAAACACCATAATTATGCAATCTCACGCGTCTCACAGCCCTATAGATAGTACAGGACTGGTGCGGAGAGTATCAACTCTAAGTGAATCCCACGAAAACTGAGCTCAACTTTTCACACAAAAGACGAAGGTAGCAAAGACAGAACTGCCAAGTTTCTTTGGCACCACCCTAAGACTTTCAGCTATGACCATAATACCGGGGTATCTTTTTGGACAAGCAACGGAACTGGGCAAAACACACTGAGCACATCACTAAGAAAGCCAGTATCTGCATGTGGCAGACAAACGCATGCTTGGCAGGAACTAGGATATCAGTCCCAAAACCACCTATCGGCTATACACGACAGTTATAAGACCAATCATCATGTACGGCTTCCTCGCCTGGTGGACCAGGACGGACTTAAGCACGGCACAAAAAGACCTCGAGAAGCTGCAACTACTTGCATATGTGGCGATGACCAGCAGCATGAGAACTGCACACACTACCCCACTACAAGCCATGCTGGGCCTACCGTCATTACACCTCATAGCGTGGAAGGAGGTTGCCCTGGCAGCATTTAGACTTACAATGTCCGGGATACTCTTGATTAACTCCAGAATAAAACACACATTATGGAGGAATGCGTTAAACGACATCTCGTGATGACCACACCTTACAACAAGACTACAAAGACGCACCACTTCCAAAAAAAAAACTACCAATTACAGCTCACGCCGGAGCCAGGGGATAACTCAGGGCCCAAGGAGCTAAGGATCTACATATACTGAGGGGTCAAAGACAAACATCGGAACTGGAGGAGTTTTCTCCAACAATCTCAACATCAATATATCCACATTGCTGGGAAAGCTCAACATTGTCTATCAGGTGGAATGTGTTGGCATCATCTAAGCGATCCATGCCATAGAGGACAGAAAAATTTTGGATAGTCACTTTGGTATACTTTCCGACAGTGCCACAGTTCTCCAATCCCTAAGGAAAAATTATATGACGTCTAAGCTTGTACTAGAATACAACGCGCTACAAAGTTCTACGGTCAATAACAGCAACACTGTGACACTGCAATGGATAAAGGGGCACAGTGGATCACTAGGCAATGCTGTAGCTGACGAGCTATCCAGGAGTGGGTCTGGCACGATGGTTTTCGGACCTGAGTCCATCGTTCTGCTCCTCTTCACCCAGTTACGCACATGGCTAAAGGAATACACTCCCAAGCCCAAAAATGGTGGACCTCGGCACCAGGCTGCAGGCAGTCCAAGGAGGTTATTCCAACTCTGGACAAAACTAAATAGGCGCCTCCTACACCTGGACAGAAGGTGCCTGCGAATGGTGGCGGGGATCATCACAGGGCACTGCTCACTAAACAAACACTACCACACAATAGGTATACGGACCATCCTTTGTGCAGGACACGCATGGAGATGGAGTAAACGGTGGGACACCTGCTCCTAGAGTGCTCGGTAATCACCGACATACGGAAACAAACCTTCATCATCATTGTCATTGAATTCACTTACAGACATCCTGAATAGACCAAGATACCTGATCTTTCGCAACTGATCCACTTAGCTGGAGGTTTATCACACCGGAAACTTAGATGACCAATTTGATCGTAAAAAAAAACAAGTTGAGGTGGCTCAGAGAGCCATACTTAAAGTACCTATCACATTTTAACCTAGACTTTACCCAACATTTGACTTATACCGAAAATGTCAAGTCCTTACGGTCCGTCAATTATTTAAAATGAACACCATATTACACTAACACACAAGAACACTTCTCACACATAGCCGACCTTTATCTAGACGTAAGAACAACATTTATGCCATGTTCCATTTCCACGCTTTACCTTCACAAAACGCTTTTTTTTACTATTTAGGTCCCTTTTTGTTTAACAGAATTAGTATATCTATCCCTTTGCGTCAATCTTCTTACCAAATATGCAAGAAGGCGATAACATTTTTTGACAAATAAAAATTATGATGACACCGAATCTTTCCTTGTATCACTTTCTTAGCAACAATTATTACTCTTTGCGCTCCCTTAACATACAATAGTTCAGCTAACGCCCAATCATACTTCACATTCACTACTACATACATGACACTCACGCACAGAACATACATCACACTTCACATTTAATTATAATTTAGATTAGGTAATATAAAAATAGAAATGTAGACATCACAAGTCTTTAAGTAAAATGCAGTCTCTATAATATTGTTCATTGTGAGAATTAGTGACTGGTGGACCTTAATACAGGTTACTACGTAACCTAGCTAGGGCGCCGGAGCCGTTTTAATTGTTACTTATTTATAATTGTTCCTCCTATAATTGTAAATTATATTATGTTATAGCCTGTAACAACCTCATGAAATAATAAATACATTGATTTATTGATAGATTGTAGCACGTCATTTCCAAACCCGCTTTTTTGTTAAAACAGTTGTACCCTTACGTTCGTTTCGGAATTTAAAACAAGAATCCAGATTATCATGATCATGCCCTATCTTCACAGTTCTGAAATATTTCAGCGCTTGCTCTGGCTCAGAGAATTGCGCAGCCTGTGCACCTATTTTAACAGCCCTATTTTCAACACCGTGTAGCAAGCAATCGACAGCATGTCGCCCATAGATCTTACGAATAAATTTTGGCATAATAGTAATGTTCAAGTGACTCCTCATATTTAATCCTTTTGCAAAGTATTTCAGTCAAGGGCTCAGCATAGTCTTTGCGAACAGGAAAATATTCAACCAACTTATTTACACATCAACCAAATTATTTATACATCAATCAACTCACTCACTTATAAACCATAGTCTTAACTTTGATACCAAGTCTTCGCTATCCCTGTCAACTTTTATAGGGCATAGTGAATACTTCTCTATCTTCCCAGCTATACATCTGAACACTCTTCTACCTTTGTCAACCAAGTCAAAATAGTTTGCTCCTTTGACTTGGGATTAAACTCGGGAATAGTTTTAGTATTAAAAGGCAACTTTGACTTATCTGAACTCTTGACTGTTTGCAAATTTACAAAAAATGTATCTAAAATGCTCTCAGTGGAATCTACACTCCAAGGTTTCATAAAAGTAGATGACATTTGTTGCTCACCCTCATCTCCTCGCTCAAGATAATGGCTCCTCTTCCGGTTACGTCTGGAACCCGACCTTGAAACCTTATCATCCTCTGGTCTCCTACCTCGGTTACTCGTACTTCTCTCTCTGGTACCCTCACGGCCATAGGATCCAGCGCTCAATGAACAGCTACGCCTTGAATGCGAAGGCGTGTGAAGAAATCTTTTTTTTTAACCCTTTGTGGACGAAACACCCTTCGTCCTTGACGCTCTCTCGCTGTCAATATTATCATAACTCAACCTCAGTATCACGCACCCGTGATACCCCTGGTCGTTCCGAATGTGACTTCCTAGCCTGACCCTCATACTTGGGTACTCTCAGCCAAGTCAACAATATTGTCAAATATTATCAACCTCAGTATCACGCACCCGTGATACCCCTGGTGGTTCCAAATGTGCCCTCCGAGCCTGACTCTCATACATGGGTACTCTTAGCCTAGTTGCGTGGCCAGACTCACTCCTCAAGTCTACCGCTTCCCAATCGTGACCTTCAAACCTGGGTACTCCTGGGACCGGACTAAAGTCCTATAATCTCGGTTTTGACTCTTCTCCCTCTCTCCATGTTGAGCACTGAAACTGACAGGCGACAGCTTAGTAAACCATTATATTAATATGACTAAGATAGATTAAGTTTATGCAGCTATATGTATAGTTATTCAATATCGAACTAAGTACGAAAAAAAAAAGAATTTAACACACGAAGGGGCACAAATGTTTACTAAATAATAATAATATAATAATATTCCACAACTTTTTCACACAACGCCATCTAGTCCCAAACTAAGCAGAGCTTGTGATATGGATACTAGACAACTGATAAACATACATATATATTTACATACATAAATATTCAATAATTTACTTAAACATATAACAGAATGTAAATCATTACATTTCTTTAAAAAAAACTACTCAAAGAACACACCACGCAAAAAAAACAATAAAACAAAATAAAATTATCAAGTACGCTCAGTGTAATGATGAACATGACGCTTCTTGTCAAGTGTCCACTAATTCCGTGTATTTATTAGCGAATACCCACAAATTGTTTTCGTTTTCTTGTTTTATATTTGAATTTTGTTTTGCAAATAGTCTTTTGATTGTTGAATTAAATTGTATTAATTAAGTTTAGATTCAGTTCTACAATCAACAGCAACCTCACTGTTCAGATTTAAGTTTCTCATGTAAGTGAATACCATTGTAATTCTTATGAGAAATAAACATCTTTTACCGTAATATTTTCGGTAATCATAACTTAATCACTCCTGATTAAGCCCAATCAATATCTCGTAGTACTGCTACTACCACCGTAAGTATTGTAGATCGAAGGTAGCACCCCACACAATGGTCAACTCGTAATACGCAAACATTACAGAAATAGGGAAAAAACTTTTACTCTCTGCGATTGCAAGAATCGACCCCAGTACCCTCACCAATCGCGGGCAACGATGAACAATATTTTCAAAACATTAGTCTTACTTACATTGTACAGCATATACCAAAAATTTATTTTAAAAACAACACGCGTATACTTTAGACAAGCGTAGGTCAGTTCAGTGCTAAGCTAGTAAATAGTTAAACGGTAATTCTATTTATCTTATTGTGAAATGGTATATTTATTTGTTAAAAACTCTTCTCATTTTAGCGACTCGTTATAATGATCACTTTAAACTGAACATAAATAACCTCAATTCAATTTTGTCGTAATTATGGTTAGATTTACATACTTTTTTTAAAGACAACAGTCATACATTTTTCACGTTACAAGATTTTAATCAAACAATTAAGTTGTTGGTACAAAAAAATGTACTTACGTTTTTGATTCTTCTCGTAGGCGTAAGTCGAAAAGTGTTATACTTTTCGTTGATCCCACTTCTGAAGTTATTGGGATAGCCTCAGAATTATTGCAGAAATAAAATCCAGTAATATCTCCACAGCGTTTTAATCACAAAATTCACTTTAGCTTGTACAACGGTAACACAACAACTGCCGATTGCAACGACTATCGGTTAAGACATTAACTACGACTATGAATACACTATCTTAAATTAATAAAATGGCTATTAACGAACGATTATTCTTCTACAATTATTTGATAAATAAATAATACATTTAATTATTATAATTTACATTAACAATTTAATATATTTCACTACAGTTTAACATATGACCTGTTGCTACGTAATGAAGTCAATACAACATCTATTAAAGGTATAATAATTCCTTATAATTGTAAATACATTATACTAATTAGGCTTACAGTATATTATTAGTTTTTCCGTTATTGACGAATATTTGTACAGTAGAACACTAATATAGCCCTCAAAGTTCGTAAAGTCCTTCCAAAGGTTGTCTGGAAGATATCGCTCTCAGTGATAAGACCGCCATTGTAACTAATTTTTTTTACAATATTGTTATTTAAGTGTGACTCAATTATTGGTGTACAATAAAGTATATTCAATCTATGTTTTCCGAGACACGGCTATTAGTCTATTGACGCTTCATTATTAGGTTTCTAGCTAGATAAATATATTTACCTTATCTTTACTAAAATCTTTACTAAAGAGGTAAAACTGACTCTATTTCGAGCCTATTGTCAATCGTTTTTCTCGTGCAGCCTGTGGATCAGGTATACGCAAAAGGCCTACGGCACTCTGCGCGTTCAATATAATAATACTCTGAGGGTTTTGTTGGGACTACCTCGGTTTTGCAGCGCGTTGGGCATGTTTGCTGAAGCGAGAATAGATGACTTTTATGCTGTTATGCGCAAGCGATGTGTATCTGCGCTGCGGCGATTTAGGGGTAGCTCCAACAACATTCTAGTTACACTGGCGGACAAAATCGATGGGCCATTTGTCAGACGCTGGGCTGGTAAGCATGTGCGCACAGGCGTGCATGTCGCCAATTAAATTGATGTTGTGTTTTAATTTATTGTACTAACAATAGGTTATATTTTTTACTAACACTCTATGGATCAATGGTCTGAGACAGATAAATAAATGAATAAAAAAAACTACGCTCTAGAAAAAAAAATTGTGAGAAATATATTTTTGAGGTATGGAGGAACCTCGTTATGTTACCACACAGTTCGACGTCTCGTCAAGTGTTGATTTAACTTAAAAATTGACCTGTGTGGCTGGTATTATTTAGCCACACGCTTCTAGATAAATAGATCCCATAAAAAACAATACTTGTCAAAAAACCAAGTCTCGCAACTTAGTTGTTCTACCGTAAAAAGTTGTGAGATCCATGTAATACCAAGTCGGTTATCAATTTATTCAGTCCCTACTTAAGGGACTTTCTGTCTTAAGTTGTTACGTAATTATCTAACCTAACGACATCTTATAGTGACCATATCAATATTAAAAATCTTTACCGTTTTAAATAAATAGATTGACTCGGACATCGCATGAAAACACAATATATCTCACAAGTAATACATATATAAATTAAATTGTTTATTGCGATTGCCAAGTCAATCTATTTATTTAAAACGGTATAGATTTTTAATATTGATATGGTCACTATAAGATGTCGTTAGGTTAGATAATTACGTAACAACTTAAGACGGAAGGTCCCTTAAGTAGGGACTGAATAAATTAATAACCGACTTGGTATTACATGGATCTCATAACTTTTTACGGTAGAACAACTAAGTTGCGAGACTTGGTTTTTTGAGAAGTATTGTTTTTTATGGGATCTCATTGCTTTTTGTAGAAAGTCCTACTTTTTTCCTTTCCGGTACCTTCTACTTCTTGTATACCAACAACGAATTTTCTTAAAGCCCTCTCTCTGTCTTATGAGCGTTTCTTATTTTTGTAGGTAGCCTTGCTTTTTTTATTTTCCGGTACTACTTCTTGAACTTCAGCTAAAGTTTTTTTCAAAGCCCACTCCCTGTCTCTATGGGTTTTTTTCGGAGGCTTTGATACGCACATATGAATACGCACGTACGTCTTTTGCATTAGTTAGTAATAATCAATGCCGCACTCGTCAAACGTCTCGGTTAAAGTTAATCCATAAGTAAGTAATTATGCAATTTCGGGCAATTTACTCTACTTAATACTCCCCAATACTCTTAATACTTCTTGCTTTTTTATTCCGTTGACCATTTAACAATAACTTGTTGCCCCCAGATAAATAAAGCATGTATTGGCGAACAGAACACACCAGGTACATACATAAGCATAGTAACTCATAATTTTACATAAATGAAATGTTTATTTTTGTAAATTGGTTATAAATAACAGTTTTACACGTGATGTTTTTTTGGGTGTTAAGTTTAGTTTTGCTAGATGAGGCCGGTATTTCCTAACTGACTACTCTGAGAAGAACACCGATACAAACTCAGAGCTCAGAGTCTCTTTTAAAGTCCATACAATTTGTATTTGTATATGAGAAGCATGTAGGTTTATATCTTTTTTTTTTTAAAGGTAGGATATCATCCAATGACTGCCTCTCGATCTTTTAAATACCTACTAGATGATATAAGTCTGACTTGTGGATAGATTTCTTAATATTATTTATAAAATATATTATGTCCTACTTTGCTAAAATACCTGCTATCTGTCTTTACAACGCTTGGTTGACTGGTAAAGAATTATTTGAAATCTCCGAGCTCAAAAATCATAAAAGTTGCTCACAACATTTTCCTAACAAACTAAACGCCGAGTCAGTCACCCGTACGAGCTTTCACAGTGCATAATAATTGTGCTTATCTGGCAAAAGGGAAGCTTCCATTCACACCTTTTCTTCTCCCATCCTATTCTTATTTCAAGCTATTGTTAACCGGTTTTTCTTAGAATTGCCAGCTCATTAGTGTAGACAGGGTTTATCAACGTCTATAATAATATTAGGTCTAGTTAACACGATGTTAGTAGCTTTTGAGACTTGAATCTTTAAGAGTACGTTGTATTGTGTATTTGTTTTGTGTTGGTATGGATTTTGAGACTGGAAAAATCGTAGGAATAGATTCTTTAAGAACAAAGTAAGGGATATATTGGTGTGAGAAATGCGTTGCTTTAGTAGGGTTATAGTTACCATAGCACAAGCTTATCAAATGTAAACAATTGCATACCAAACAGATATCACACCATATTTAAAACCTATCAAAATGTGTTTTTTTGTAAGCACCAGTTCAAATAATTTGTCAAACATCGGATTATGTAAGTTCATAAGCTAAAATAGTCACTAACGGTATCATTAGAACCTAAAACGGGATATTTACCATGTATTTATTGCTTCGTTTCCAATATTTCGGCACTGTTGCAAGCGCCATCATCACGAATGAACTGTTATAATTGCGGGTGACGTTTATGAGCAGACGAATCGGTCTATCGTCTTTCTCGTTTGTTTTTGGTGATTAACACAATAAATACACATGGGAAGTTAATATCCCGTTTTAAGTTTCATATTGATAACTTATTTTGTTTGACTACCAGCTCACCTGATGGTAAGCGACGATGTGATCGAAGATGATTCGATCGCACGCTTCAACTTCGATCTAAATCCAGAATAATCTGGGGTCTTTAAGTCAAAAGAGAATAGCTATCAGGAAATACAGACTCCGATAGGAAATTCTACTCTTTAGCGGTACGCATAAAGTATTACCAAAATGTTTTGTGCTTAAAATGGGTGCGATGTTGGCAATGTGGCGATGGTACATCGCCCTTCGTCGTGTAGTCCGATGACGGAACGATAACCTTTTTTACTTGATCCCGCCATCTCCCTTTCTCCGGTTATCTATCAGATGAACTGCAGGGTACCATCGACACGATAATCTATCAGACGTACTGCAGGGTACAAATACTTGGTTGATATTCCATTTTGTCGTATTAAGCGCTTCTCTTCCACTTTTATTGTGCACTCAGCCAAGATGTAATACTGTACCGGCTTTTGTATTCCCTACCACATAATTATGAACCACCATCCTTTAAAGCAAGAATGTACAGGTCTCTTTGGGTCCACTTGTCCCATCGTACACCTCATCTATCACTCACCATCAAGAACGGAGTATTCTGAAAAAAAAAGAGCTTTAAAATGTTTTCTTACAACAAAACGCAAAATATTACAAACTACAAGATTCGATTTTGAAACGTTAATTAAAAACTCAGAAACTGGCTGGCTAGTTTGAACTTTGACCAGCGCGAACGTTCCACATTTTGTTCATACTTGTAAGTTCTTGAACTATGTAGCTATGCAAGCTCTTGCAAGTTTGGACCAAGTAGCTGACTCGTTTTATAAAATATCTTAACGTGACTCTACGGGGAGCAAGTTTCTTAAAAGTTGTAAAAAGTTATTTTTTACAAGGCTTTTTCTTTCGAAATTGTTTGTGAAACTGACGTTAAATATGGATACTTTGTCCTTTGGTGATGCCAAGTGATATTTTTTTTATTGAAAAACTAACGTGACATACATATTTTCAACTTTTATTTAAGATCTTGTTTTTATTTATTTTTATTGATAATAGGTTCGCGTTTGACCGACATCTCACTTGATGGTAAGTGTTGATGAGGTCGAAATGGAGCACGCTTACCTAAAAGTAACCTATTCACTCTTGACTTAAAGACCCCTAGGTTATAGCTATCGGGAAACACAGACTCCGGTAGGGAATTCCACTCCTTAGCCGTACGCACAATAGAAGTATTCCCAAAACGTATTGTGCGTACGGGTGGGATATCCACCATGTAACGATGGCGCATCGCCGTTTGTCAAAAATTCCTATCAAAGAATTGTTCATTGCGGTAAAAAAATTAATCTTCTTTAGGTCTACATACGAATTAAATTGAAGTGTTAGTATTTTCACAAATATTTACGTGATATTAAAACACAAACAAACTTTCTTTTAAATTTTTGTCTCTAATAGAAAAACCCGATAGCACCAGACCCGGGATCCGGATCGAATCTTAGACCTCTTGCTCAGCAGTCCACTTGCGAATACTTAACCAACGAGGCAGTTGGTTGAGTATGTAGTAATTGAAAATGATGATTTTCAAGTGAAGTTTTGTGAAAGCAAACAGCAACATTACGCAGCTTCGTTCGTGAGAAAAGAATTGTTTAGCGAAATCAAAGTAGCCTTTTCAGGGTTCCATAGCCGAATGGCAAAAAACGGGACCCTTATAGTTTCGTCCTATCTGTCTGTCTGTCTGTCCGTCCGTCCGTATGTCACAGCCATTTTATTCCGAAACTATTAGGACTATACATGTGAATCTTGGCAGGTGTATACTGTGAAACGCTTTCTGATAAAAAAAAAAAAAAAAAATTTGACTCTCCATACATGGAATTGAAACTTAAAATATTTCTTTTCGTAAAGTAGTAAAATGTGTGTCACCTCTCTAACTTCTATAAAAATGGAGAAAAACAAATATGCTGTAGATCTTAATGTAAACTTTCAACCAAAATTAGTTTAAACGAGATTAGTCAGCAGATTTTAAGATAGGTACGGCATATTTTCTAAAACCGCAAATATAGCTTTGTAATTCATACAAATAATGAAAAACAAAGTTATTTGGCATAGTTACTACGAAACCCTTCATGAGCGAGTCTTACTCAATCTTGGCCAATTTTTTACTTACTAATAGAATAGCTTTGTATTAGGGAAACAATTTTTAAAATCAGTCCTGTACAAAACTTTCTGCTGTTTAAAATTAGTATAGGTAATCCAAAAATGAAAGTTAATTAATCTTAATAATCACTAGCCATTATGACTATACAATTTTGATTCCCAAAATAATTATTCTTGTAAAACATTTTAACGTTTAGTAAAAATTATTATTATTGGGTTATTCCATTAAACAAAAACGATACGACTGAACGAGTTAAGCCGAAACCTATTATGTAGACTGTACGTAAGTGTACAGTCGGCAGCGAAGATATGTATGCAAGTACTATTATTATGAGCTTCTGATGTCCAACTGCAGGGCAAAGGCCTAGGGAAAGCCCAACTTCTACCATTCGCAATCTAATGCAATAGTTGGCCAATTCTTTAGTCTAGCTCATCCCGCCGCGCCATCTCCTTCTGGGCCTGTCGTGCTGTCATTTCCTGCCCGCCGGGTCCTACTTGGTGGTTATTTTGGCCCATTTCTGCTGCGGCATGCGGAAAATATGACCAACTCAGTTCCACTTTAAAGCTAGCAGCTATGAGGCTAACATCACCTATTTGTTTGCACGTAATTAAGTAAAAAATATCCTCTACAACACAATGTTTGTGTGTGTAGCAGTGGCGAAGGGTGAATTTTCATAAAAGGGAAGCCGGACCAAAAATGCTTACCTTGCTCAAGTGTGATGCGTGAATTCCAGTAACTGTGGCCCTGTGGCTGACTTCGAAATCTTGTAGCTTCGTAAATAATTATTTATTTAATTGAAAATAATAGATTACTATTTATATATTCATATATAAAATAATAGACTAATATTTGCCATATTTCAAAAGGGAAGCCGGTAGGAACCGAGTTGTATGGAGCCTTCGCCACTGGTGTGTAGTAATGTAATATCTAGTAATTCATTTAGCTTTATTTATGGCTGATAGATCTAAACTGAACCAACTCAAATTTCACATTTTCGAACGGAACGTTATAATTAATATTTAAATAAGAATGAACTCTGCAGTCAATATGCCGATAGTCGTTGCAGCCAATGGCTTAATAGACAAGAACCTTGACGAACATCTTAGGAGACTCTCGTTAAGCAGCTGGATTAAGGGCTTGCTTCAGAAAGCGGTACTCCTAGACACGGCGCGTATCGACAGGAGGTTCCTCACTTTAGAGCCCTGACCACTGGTAGCTTGGACCCTGTTCCAAAATACCGGTGGGCTACTATTCCTTATTTCTTTAGACTTTTTTTATAGAAGTGCCTATTTAAAATGTAATTTGTTCGTAATAATTAGGAATAAAGTAATTTAAATACTGTATTAAAAAATCTTTATTTATATTTCATACATGCAAACAAAAAAATGAATATGAATATGGACATTAGAACGCGTTATATATATTTTTATGTAATTAAAAATATATTTCAGCAAAAACCATCAAACTCATTATCAATGCTTTAGTAGAAAATCGTTGTTGTATTTCCACAAAATGGCACACTTACGCCGTTGTCTGTACACACTGTACTTAGCACTTAGAACTTTGTGTGTACAGCGCCGAACAAAAGTTTCGATGTTCGCATTATATATTCTGTTTTATGAAAATTATTATGTTATGTAGATATTTTGCTGGTGTAATATGTGAAAGCTTTCATTCTAAGCCGAGGTTATTTAGAGGAGTAATAATATTACTTTAATAAAGCTTTAAAAACCCTTCATATTATGAAGGGTTTTTAAAGCTTTATGTAGGGGTAGTTAGTACTTAGACGTACTTAACAATTCTTTGCGTTTGCGTTTTATGTTTGTTTTAATTATAAGATGGTTAGTTTTCATTGCATCCTTATGTAAAGATTCATACAATTTTATTTTTTATTACATTAATGTGAACTGAAATTAAAATGAAATATAATAAACTGTTGTGCAAATAAAATCCTGCCCTTTATTTTGCCAACCAATCCCACGTAAATCCATCTGTTGGTATGAATTTGATTTTCTATTTTAATAAAAAAAAATGGTAAATTACGCGTGGGAAATACAATTAGAATTTTTTTAAACTACTTATGTATTTGTATCTTTATAGTTTACATACATAGATTTGGTAGGTATTTAATATTTCAGCAAAGTACTTTTGAGTACTCTGTTTAAATATTTAAGATCACGGAGATAAAATAAAAGAATAGAAGATAAAATAACATGTTTAATACAATTTTTTTAATTTAAAATCTCTCAAAATACATGTCATCGAAAGTGATTTAAATTACACGACAACATTATCGAATCACTCATTTCATAATAAGTAGTCAAAATTAACTTAACCTATTAGTTGGAAGGTTAGTAAAGTGAACGCCGTGTGAAGGCGCTGCCTTCCTCGTGGACAGAGTCGATCGAGCTCTGCATTAATATGGCGGACAGCGTGGGGCGCATACCATACGATCGAACCTGTCACGTTCACCGTACAAGCTATTATTTACTTTGATTTTCAAAATACCTACCGAATAAAGTGATTGTGATCTACAACCTACATTTTACTTGGCTTGCATTACCATACCCATTTTCCTCATGGAACCTGTAACGAGAAGCAAAGATGATGAGCCTACTGCCACTACGCTACTGCTCACGCCGTCATATACATATTTTTGACATTTGATATGTCACACGGTATCTTTAAAAATAAGATTGCTTTGTTCCAAAAGATAACATATACACTATATTCAATTACACTATCTTATTACTAGACTATATTATAATAAATTATAAACACGGGGTTTAAATAATCATTAAATTAAATAACTAAAAGGAAAACATGTTCGTCAAAACCTATAGCGATCTTTTAACCACTAGTCATATTAGCTAATTAAGCCTAGATAGATGATTTTTATCAGTAAGTCAGTAAGCGCGCGGAACACGACGCTTTGTAACCCGGGCCTGGTCCTTACCGCACGGTGAGATACCCCTGCTCGCTGTACGCAAGTTAGTTCGTACTTAGATATATGTAGAAAACCGTTATATAACGAACTGCTTTGAATATAACATTGACACTTGTCGTAGATAAACCTCCATTTGTACATTTAGCTGCCACCGTTAACCGATAACTGTTGATTTTAATCTGAAAGATAAATACTGATGGCAAAGTAAACACAACGGTTTGGTTAACTAAGTTTAGAGTCAAATCCAAAAGTTGTCTTTTAGAGATTGCCGCGTGCGATAATACTGCCAATCGTGGACTTATTTTTTTACTCGACTGCGTGATGCAAAGGAGGGTAATGTGTTTATCAGTCTATGTCTGTATGTTTGTACCTATGTGATGCTGTAGAAGACAAACGTGTGGACCGATTTCATTTAAAATTGTTGATCTTATGCTTGTTATAATATGTATAACAAATTAATAATGGAAACCATAACGATCGTACTGGTGGTAAAGGAATCTTCTCTTTCAGAGTGGACGATGACATAACGATGTTTTTCGTTACCGTTTTGAGAGAAATGGTGAGGATAATGTTACCCAAAGCATATGGTCGAACTAGGTTCGAACGCATAAACGTGAAACTAGTAATTCAGTTTTTTCAATTAATCAATTATAATTAAAATTATAATTGATTAATTGAGCCCTTTCTTGCAAGCTTTAACTTGGAAAGTCCTTCCGAAGGTTGTCTGGAAGATATCGCTCTCAGCGACAAGACCGCCATTGTAACCAAAGTTTAAGAACTATTGTTATTTAAGTATGTTTCAATTTCATTTCTTTCCAGACTTAAGAAATGATTTGAACGTATTGTCGTATGACAATAGGTATGCTAAACAATCATATTCCAAAAAGAAACTAAATATTTATTCCTTTGTTGGTTCGAGTGGCTGTTTTTATTTAACCACTAGCTCCTCTATATAATCTATATATATAAAAGCGAAATACCACTCACTGATTAATCACGTAATCTCAGAAACTACAAGTCGTAGGGCTTTCAAATTTTGCATGTGGGTTCCTTTTAGTACGTAGATGCGCGTGCGAGATTTTGCGGAATTCCCACGGGATCGGGATTTTCACGGGAAAAACTTCCCACGCGAACGAAGTCGCGAGCAACTGCTAGTATTGTATAAAATCCTATTATAATAAATATTTATGGGTCTTTAAAACCTCAAAAGAAGGAAGCTTTATCTTCAAACAAATAGTAAAAAAAAACAACCAGTGATACGGAACCTTTTCTGTACATGAGTGATCAACATATCGGAATTCCTCCGTGTTTCGGAAAGCCCGTAAAACTGTTGGTCCCGTCTGTTATTTGAACATCTTTGACAGACGTCACGGGTAGTTAGAAACCAGAATATCTGAAACTGGTCTTCCCAGGGGCGTCATGTTATCAAGCTATTGTAATGTGGATGCAAAGAACAGATAAAAGAGGTTAGAAAGGAAATATTTATTTACTATCTATCTATTTCCTGATTTGTATGAGAACGCGTGTCGCCTCTTCTCTCCCACTCTATAGCTCCACTACAAGCAAGAGGCCCGTTACGTATGCAAATTACGCACGCAAATAAATTACACACACTTAAATCGAGAGCTTGCTATTGATTGTAACTCACTGTCGATGAACATGCGCCGTGCATCACGGCCAATCAGGGCAAAGGACAAAACGTCAATGGTTTAAGTGTGGCGGGCGTAAGCGGACTTGGTCATTGCGTTGATTAAGCGAGTACACATCGGGCAATATATACTTTTTGTAACTTGTTGCAATAATGTTGTTAATGTTCGGAATTTTATAGTTCGGAGTTTTATAATATTTTTATGTTTTTTACAAATAAAATTGTAATTAAATGTCATTTTCAACTTACCGATGGAAAGATATACCTCGTCGCTCTATACTTGCGGTCTGACTTTTTGTTTTACAGGTTATAATTGCACAACACGGCATTTTAAAGCAGAGCTCTGTGTTCCGAAGTAGATCGAAGCGAACTAACCGCGGTGAATGAATTAATCGGTCACGCTATGATTTTCGTATCATAATTGTGGCGCGTTCGCCACGCCCACATTACCATTCCAACCTTATTCATCTATTCCGTGTGTGGATGTCAGATAGGCAGTCGCTACATGAAAAGCACTAGTACTCAGCTCAATCTGGTTAGACTGGAAGCCAGCCCTAACATAGTTGGGAAATGGCTAAGCAAATTATCAGAACGATGTGAGTGGATTTCAAAAGAGTCTGACCTCTGAGTTATTTTCTGTATTTCTTTTCAGGATAACCAGTAAAAAGTTTAATATTACGAAAATAATGACGGTTATTTTTTTTTTAAACTTATTTATTGAAAGAATATCATGGACCTATTAATGAAATCAGACCTTAAGGCTCAATTTACTCCGCCGCGGAATGGAATGGAAGCGATTTTTTGCAACGAAATTGTACATACAAACTAAATAGGAGCCAAAAAAAGGTCGCGCGTCTTCCGGGGAATCCTCGTGCATTCTCGAGAATTCCCCTAGCTACTGTCGGCGCCGTCTGGGGAATCCACGGGAAGTGGCGCGAACGGGGAGTCGGTTGGGTCGGACATAGCAGTGCGTGCCACCGCACTGCTATGTCTGACCCAACCGACTCCTTAACTTAACAGATCTAGACTGAACGTCCATGGCGCAGTCGCGCGAATTCACTCGAATACGAGGCATACCTTTTAAGTTTTGTCGTTTGAAGAAAAGAATACAACTAGAACCTTATAGTACCTACTTTTTATTGTTTTTCAAAGTATTCACCACGTAGCTTAATACACTTTTCCATTCGCTCAAACCAGTTATTATAGCATTTATTCCACTCTAAAGTGGGGGTGGTCAAAATGGCTGACTTGAAAGCATCGACTGCTTATTCACCGGACTGGAACCTTTGACCACGAAGACTTTTCTTAATTTTAGGAAATGTAAAGAAATCGTTAGGGCTTAGGTCAGGACTTTATGGAGGATGGTCAAGAATTTCTACTTTTTCCTGCTTCAAATACTCAATCGTTTGACGAGAGCTATGTGAGCTTGCGTTGTCGTGGTGCAGGATGATGCGTTGCATTGAGTTAGATTTTCGAAGTTCGGTGATGAAAAAAAAAAAAAAAAAAAAATCATCATACATGGATTATGCTACAAATAATAAACTCACAAACGTTAATCGCTATTTAGCAAACTTCTGCTCACAACAAGGTATGAAACAATATAACCATATATCCAACTCTGTTGGTTGCATCTTAGACTTATTCTTTTGTAACGCACATACCTTAACGTTTTCTCCTGATACCTCCCTTTTACCCATTGACAACTATCATCCGGCTTTCTATGTACATATTTCTTTCAGTTGTCCTACACATATTATCTCCAAAAGAAGTGCTCATAACAAACTTAATTATCATAAAGCTAATTATCACAAAATAAATACCGATATAGGAAACGTTGAATGGAATTTCGTACTTGACAACATATCACCAAATGAATCTGTTTCTAAATTCTATGAAAAACTTTATGAAATTATAAGATCACACACGCCATATTGTAAACCCAAAAATATGAATTTCCCAAGTTGGTTCTCCAAGTCACTTATAAATATTTTTAAAAGTAAAAATCGGGCTTGGGTTAGGTGGAAGAAGTATGGCAATTTGAGCGATTATGAGATATTCTCTATCAACAGGACAAAGTTTAAAAAAGAAGCCGGTAGATGCTATAAAAGTTACATCAATGCTGTTGAAGATAGTGTTTCTACCAATATTAAGACGTTCTGGACATACGTTGCCAGCCGCAAAGTTACAAATAAAATCCCATCAACGGTTCACTACAATCAAATCTCCTCTAATGATCCTGTAACTACCTGTAACTTATTCGCTACATTTTTCCGTTCTGTATATGAGCCGACAAATTTTGACAATCACTCTTGGACACCACCCCTTAACAGTGCTGACAATGATCTCAATTTGTGTAAGCTGCAGCTTTCTCTTGATGCTATACGAAGAGAATTGAAGTCACTCGACTCATCTAAAGGTCCAGGTCCGGACGGGATTCCATCAATTTTTCTAAAAAATACGTGTGATACACTTTGCTATCCCTTATTTATCATATTTAATAAATGCTTATCTTTTGGTGTCTTTCCCGATGTCTGGAAACATGCAAATATTGTGCCAGTTCATAAAAGTGGATCCAAGCATGATGTAGCTACTTATCGACCTATCTCTATGCTATCTGCTTTTTCCAAGCTCTTTGAGAAGCTAGTACATAATGAGGTATATCCGGCTATTCACAGTGCTCTGCAATGAACAGCATGGTTTTGTTAAGGGTAGATCTTGTATTAGCAATCTCCTTACTTTCACATCTCAGCTCTTTGAAAGTATAGACAATAGAGAACAAATCGATGCGGTTTATACTGATTTCCAGAAAGCATTCGATAAAATTGATCATACACTGCTACTTAATAAAATTGCGTATAACGGAATCAGAGGTGACCTTTTGCGGTGGTTTACATTTTACATAGCTAACAGAACTCAAAAAGTGGTGGTTGATGGCTTCGAGTCCAGCGCTATTTAGGTCACATCTGGCGTTCCTCAAGGTTCCATCCTGGGTCCCTTATTATTTATCTTATTCATTAATGATATAAAAATCTGTTTCCAACATTCTAAATTTCTTTTATATGCGGACGATTTGAAGGTTTATAAAAAAATATCAAATCAACAAGATTGTATTGATTTCCAGCAAGATCTGGACCGTTTTTCTGACTATTGTTCTTCTAATAAGCTATATCTTAGTATTCCAAAGTGTCACGTTATAACATTTACCAAAAAGAAAAATAAAACAGAGTTCAACTACTGCCTTGCTAATAAACTTTTAGATAAAGTTACTTCCCTCCGTGATCTTGGGGTTCAGCTTGATTCGAAGCTGCATCTAGATGCTCATATAGACAAAATAGTTAGTAAGGCTTACCAAATGTTTGGTTTCGTAATGAGAGCTTCTAGGTAATTTAGTCGCCCTTCCACCTTTTAGCATTTATACAAATCTATAATAAGGCCACAATTAGAGTTTGCGGTACCTATATGGAACCCACTGTACAAGAAATATAATGAGACTTTGGAGTTGGTACAACGTAAATACCTTCGTGCTGTAAACTACAGATGTTTTCGAAAGAGAGTCTCATACAGCCTACTTCTCAAAAAATACGATCTCCTTACCTTGCAGTCGAGACGGAAGCTCCTGGATGTTATGACTCTGTTTAATGTGTGCCGGAATAAATTTGATCCTGACCTAGTGAAGAATTTAAGTTACCTTGTTCCCCGAACAGTACATGTATGTGAGGTACGCACACGACACTTATTTGCTACTTGCCGTTGTAAATCCAATGCTGGTTCACGCTCACCTCTTCATCGTTTAGTTGAGACTTACAATAATGAGTTTGGCACAGTCGACATATTTTTCCTCAGCAAAAATTTATTCAGGAAACAAATTCGAGCAATTATTAAGGATCGGCAGTTGACTTTGTGATTAACGTGTAATTTCGTCTGCCCTGTTTATGAAATCATTTGTATTTTACATTTTCTGCACCGCACTTTATTAACTGTTGCTTTTCTTTTAGTTTATAAAGTAAATCACACCGTATTATAATTATGTCGCTCTAGTTTTTATATAGTAATCCGTGGAAAACGTTGTGGGTAGCATATTTACCATATTTTTGTATGTAAGCCTATGTATAACTATGTAATATGTTACTGTTTGTTTTTCCCTAAAATAAATAAATAAATAAATTAATGACGTGTGGTAAACAAACTGTGGTATACCACTCTGCGTTAACCATTCTACGATCTTCAAGTGCAATAGTCGCAACATGGCCGGTTTTTCCCACGAACGTGGCCACAATCTTCTTTGAAGTGCTTTGAGAACGAACTACTTTAGTCGGCTTTGGCTCGTCTTGAAAGACCCAGATTGTAGATTGTTGTTTGGAATCAGGATCGTTGCCATAGATCCAAGATTCGTCACCACTAGTGATGTCGTAGACGTGATTTGACTCTCCTCGGTTGAACCTTTGCAGAATTTTCTTACACCATCTGACGCGGGCCACCTTGTGATCGTGGGAAAGCAGATGCGATATCGAACGGCAAACTAGCTTTCTCACACCAAGCGCTTCATGCAAGATCTTCTGAATGGTTGTCCCTGAGATGCCTAATAGAGCCGATACGTCACATGACGATCTTCGAGAACTAGTTATCTCACAGCAATGATGTTATCATCAGTGAAGGCGGATTTTGGGCGTCCTTCGCGAGATTTGTCACTAACACTAGTATGTCCACGCCGGAATTCTAAATACCAGTGTTCGACAGTCCGCAGACATGGGGCTTAATCACTGAACACAGATGTTAGCTCTTCAAAACACTGAAGCCATGTCAGGCCTCTTCTCAAGTTGTAGAAAATTATTGCATGAACATTTTCCTTAGAAAGATTCATTTTCATATTATTATGTAACCTGACAGATTCCAATCGACGCTGTGACTAAAATAGCATTAATCCTAATACTTTCAACTGTTTTGAGATTCAAAATTTAAACACATTCGAATATAGAACAGTTCCAAATTCAAAATCGCCGGGAAATATGGAAACGACAGAACTTAAAAGGCATGCCTCGTACGCGAGAATACTCAAGCGTTCCAGCGAATTTGCGCACCTTCTCCCGTCATGAAGCGAAATTGACGTTTCCATTCCATTCTGCGGCGGTGTAAATTGAGCCTTATAGTCCATAGTTTGGAAAAGGCTAAGCAGATGATTTATTCATTTATTTATTCTTTATGCACATAGGTATAAAGGCGAAATTAATGCCGTAGGCATTCTCTACCTGCCAACCATGCATGGTTAAGAAATAGCGTGGGCCGCTGCGGGAGACGCCCCAGGACCAGGTCGGCGGCGCGTCGTGTTCCACGCGCGCCTCAAAGAGCTGTCAGCACCAGTGACGGGGCCGCATCAGGCCGTTGCCCGTCGGGGTTGGGGAAATATTCTAACAAGATACCGCGGCCTCAGAATTTAAGGCTAGCTGAAGGAACAGGGTGGGTTTTTAGTCAGTAGAAGTCTGGCACTCCCTTCCGCTTAACCCAGAGCGGGAGAAGTCATTCGATGATTTTCCCACCAAGAAAAAAAAAGAAAGCGTGGGAGGTGCGATACGTACGTGAGAAATGACAATAAAAAGTACGTATAAGGCTATATAAATCTACATAAATTATGGTACGGAACATTTTCTGTGCCCTTTCGGTCAGTTTTATATCATTTTAAAACTGAAACTCGTTAAATAGATGTTTTCATAAAACATAGCCCGGCTAGGTCAGTGCTCTACATAGCAATCAACCTCAGACGTAACCTCGTTGTCCGAGGAATACTGACTCTATGGCACTGCGCTGTAACTTCGTAATGCATTCGACTCTACATTTTCGCTTTTGTAAACACGCTTTTATTTCTATTGCTCTACAGTTTTGTTTGTGTTTTATTTAATGTTAGCTTCTGCCTACGACTTGGTTCACGTGTGAAGTCACGCATCAGGTGTTCCAGGTTCCGAAATCACTTACGCAATAACTTTAATAGTTGCTAATCGATTGAAGAAATGCTGCGATCACGTGATACAAGAAGTAAATCTGGTATATTCCCGTTGTCCCCGTAGTCCGTGTCCCCGTTAAAGGGGACAAAAGGAATTTAATAAAATAATTAAAATTACTTACCGTTGTCCCCGTTATGTACATATGGGCAACGGGGACAACGGACAGTTAAGATTTCACGTATCGTTGTCCCCTTTAAATTTTTATTTATTTACTAAATACCTTATTTATTTTGATTTAGTTTTAAATGAAAGGGTGGAATGAAACACAAAGTATTTAAATGTTATACTTACAAAAACATACCACATTAATATACCTATTTAACTATAACGTCACAGAATTAACATAGTATAAAAACAATTTAGATAATAAAAACAAAAATAGGATTGAACTTAAAGCTTAAACATAATGAAAAAATAATACAATTAAAATAAAATTGACTACAAACAGAACTTTAATGTTATACTTATTAATAATATCACATTTATTTAGATTACAGAATTGGTAATAATCAAGATTTATATATTATTACTTATTTTATTATTATTTTTAATACATTCGTAAATTATAAATACTTGTGTCGCAATCACATGTGTAGCTATTGTTTAGATATTATGTGCTTTTTTAATTTTATATGTAGTCCTTAGTTCCATTTCATTTGTATAGGTACACTATTCTCTCTATTAAGGCACTCTCACTTCTAATTTTATCTCAACGGGGACACCGGGCATAATTTGAAAAGCATATATTACAAGAAATTAACGGGGACAGCGTACGGGGACAACGGGAAGTAATTTTAATTATTTTATTAAATTCCCTTTGTCCCCTTTAACGGGGACACGGACTACGGGGACAACGAGAATACACCAGATTTACTTCTTGTATCACGTGATCGCAGCATTTCTTCAATCGATTAGCAACTATTAAAGTTATTGCGTCATAAAATATATTAATATATTTTTTTACATCACTCATCTTGAATGTTGAGCTACACTAACATAATTTTTTATTTGAGACCACACCAATTCAAAAAATTATGTTAATAAAAAATTAAATTATTTTATGTAGGTAATGCATAAAAGACAACCGTTTCGCCAAAAGATCTGCAGGCAACTGGACACTGTGAACTTAGCTTTCTAATTTGTTGCGACCTAATTGGTCGAGAGGCGCGGACAACGATGACGTCACTATTTTATTAACGTGAACCAACTATAGTAGAAAAGTTTGCGTCTGGTAGTTCCGGAGATTAACGTGTACAAAAAGATAAACAAAAACACATGATAAATATCTTATTCTATTACTAACTTCTGCCTGCGGCTTTGCTCGCGTGTAAAGTTCCACATCAGCTGAGTTGTTCTAGTTCCCATACAAGGTGTCTTAAAATAAAGTTGATATTTGTTTAGTTTACTGTGTGAATGTCAATTGGTAGCCTGGCTCTACGGAATTCAGTCGTTATGAAGCGCATTACCGGATCGAATCGCTCGTTATGCGTACGCGAATCGTTGCGTTAACGCAGTAAGCTAAACAAATAACAACTATATTTTAAAACACCTTGTATTAGAAGCATCAATCGTCGTGTCGCCTAAAGTATCGGCCTTTTGATCGAGAGGTCGTAAGTTCGAGCCCCACACATTACAATATTGCCGGAAATCTACCCCAGACACAAGCATATGACCCCATAACTTCAACCTGTTCAAAAAAACTGGTTAAACTTCCCTGAACTAACTGGCATTAGCATCTGAATAGCATGATTTGGGGGGGGGGAATTCCCTGACTGAGTATGTATGTCTTGATAGCTATAACCTGGGGACTTTTAAGTCAAAAATGATCTGAATAGGTCACTTATAGTATAGCGAGCTTCATCTAGGTCTACATCATCACTTACCATCAGGTGAGATGATGATGAAACGCGAATCTGTTATTAATAAAAAAGAATATACTTCAAAAATATAAGTCGAGCTTAAATCTCTCCCAAAAAACAAAACACTCTAGAATGCCAAATAAACAAAATATAATAAAGAACTCGTTGACACTATATGACATTTGTCTGATCCAAGGGATAGTGCAAAAAGCAGGGATTATCCCAGTTGAGCCTACAAGTGTTGGGGTATACAAGTTTTGATGCCTCGATCCATACATACGAGGATGTTGGAGAAATTATTGGTAGGATTTTTGTTCTTTATTGAGAGTTGGTACAGTGAATAGTATTTTTTTTTGTTTTATTTTAGTTAGATGTGGTGGACAAGTGGTTATAGGACGATTTACGAGTCGTTGTTGTCAAAAATTGGTTCTTCATTAAGAACCAAAGCTGTTAAAGAACCCAAGAGACTTACGACGTAGCCGCAATATATGGCAAACTTTTGCTAATATTAATAAGTGGTACGAGTCCATTGGGCCATGGAAAGTGTATAACAGCCTTTTTGAAATATCCATCCATCCGAAATATCCGTTTCATCATCGGACTACAAGACGAACGGTGATGCACCATCGTTACCTGGTGGACATCCCACCCGTACGCACAAAACATTTTGGGAATACTTTCATTGTGCGAACGGCTAAGGAGTGCATTCCCTGTCTGTATTTCCTGATAGCTATAACATAGGGAGTTTTCAGTCAAGAGTGAACAGGTTACTTCTAGGTAAGCGTGCTTCCTCTTTGACCACATCATCACTTATTATCAGGTGAGATAGTAGCCAAACATGAGCCTATCATCAATAATAAATAACACTCTTGGAATAGGCTGTGAGCAAAACGATCGACTTCCCACTGTGTTGGGATCGTCTCCAGTCTAATCAGATACAGTTGAGTACTAGGTAGATATGCAGTTCAATCAAGCTCCACGTCAATGTTTGATGTGGAGCGGTTGCCTACCTGACCTCCGCAATCCAGAAACTGGGTAGAGTCGTATTACCCTTGGCACAACAAATGCCTTTTTGTTTTTTTAACGTGGTAAAATTATCAAATAAGTCCTCCCACCCCAGGCAGGGTGGAAGGGACTGTCAGACTTTTACTGACTAAAATCCACGGTGTTCCTTCAATAACCCTTTACGTACCGTGGTCACGGTAATGGGATGAGTCCCACGACCCCGGCAGGCTTCCCTCTACGAGGGGGCCTCGTCATATTGCTGACGCTCTTTGAGGCGCGCGTGGAACACAACGCGCCGTCGACCCGGGCATGGTCCATGGTCGGACAGCGAGTTGCTCTTTACTCGCTGTCCGCATGCCCGCGCCTACGGTGGCCGGAGATCGTCGGCCGACGTCCGACGCCGTGGGCGTCTACCACTGCGGCTGGGCTGGAGGGAGGACGCCATCCTCTCCCTCACGCGGCCCGCCTCCTCCTTCGGAAGCATGACTGCTTCGCAGAAGGAGGCGACCGCTTCCCACTCCCTCTCGCCCCGCAGCATGGCCTCGACCAATGCCGGGCGCGAGAGGTCTCCGCCTATCACCGCCGTGAGGACACGTCAGTGCTCTGCCCAAGCTGGGCACTCCTGCACCGTGTGCTCGACTGTGTCCTCAGGGCGACCCTCGCAGTGGTGACACCCAGGCGTCTCTTCCTTTCCCATCAGACACAGGTACCTCCCGAAACTTCCGTGTCCGGTGAGGACCTGCGTCATGCGGTAGGTCAGGACGCCGTGACGCCGATCTAGCCACTCCTCAAAGAGGGGTCTTACCGCCGCAATTGCGGCGTGCCCCACAACAAATGCCTTAAAAACTTTTTTGCAAAAAATAAAACTGACTTCCATACCAAAACACTACAAAGCCAAAAATAACTTTAATTTCGGTATTCAGTGTTATTGGTTTTGCATTTTCACACCGCCGATATGGATGTCGGTTTTATTTTCTGCAAAAAAGTTATTTTTCACGCTTTTTGTCGGTTTGTTATTTATCTAGTTACAAAAGCCAAAATGTCAACTACTTATAACCCTTTACAAAATTTTGTTTTGCCGATGCAGAGCCGTTAAGTTTTAAGGAGTTCTCCTGGTATTTCACCATCAGCTCTATATCACCATATTTATGCATTGTGACGAGCATAAAGTGCTTAACATCCATATTTAACTAATCTAATCGCAATCCACGAAATACTTATTATCGAGTACTTTCGGTGGCCTTCTGTGGTCTTCATCATCAGTTCCACTTCCCCAAATTATGCTTTTTGAAAGCAACTGCACAAGGTGCAATACCCAAAACACTTTAGGTATGCCTATAATATTTGAAGAGCTCTCTCGATTTCTCCAAGATCCCATCATCTGATCCTGATTTCATAACAATGGGACCAACTAGAAAATACATCCTTTCAAACGAAAAAAGAAATTTCCAAATCGTTCCAGCCATCTTCGAGTTATGAGGTATGATGAACTGAGAACCTCCTCCTTTTTTTGAAGACGGTTAAAAAAGGCCTTTCGTTCTTTCAATGGAACAATGAGAGCCTACTAGGTATTATACTGGTCACAGTACAAGGCCCAAGAGGCGTGTACGCCCCGCCGCTTCAATTTAATGTAATTAATAAATTTCAGTTACAATTCAATTAATTCCAACTATTAAGTTGACATCACAGTTGTACAATTATTTTGTTTTTGTATTAATTTTTCCATGTTGTCACCTTTATGGAGGGTTGGCACGCAATTTTTAAATTACTTAAGAGGTGCGACTTTTATGTTTGGTATCTACCATAAAACCTCCCATATGTAACGCTATTGTTATTAAAAGCTGGGTGCAGCGGCTTATTCGTAATTTACCATTTAGGTACTAAAAAAATAGCGTAGTTATATTATTATTATTTTAAGCAACAACGGACTTGGTTAAGGTGATCGAGAGGTTCGAACCCCACCCATTAAACAAGGTTGACAAGATTGCTAGTAATGTGATTTGTACCCACATTACTAGTTCTCTTTTTTTAAAGAAAGGAATAGAAAAAATAATGTAATGTTTTATTTTAGTATGAAATTAATATTATTTAATATATAACTAATTCTTATGTTATCTGCAATTACATAAGTGTAAGTACTACTAACCAGAATATGGATGTAACCGATGAATTAGCTGTAAGTATAAAATTATTATTACTGTCCCGATGTCAAAACATAGAAATAAATTGACATTCATCATTATCTGAGAGATTAACCGAATGCAGTTGAGTAATAGTATTTTACATGAAGTAACTGCCTGTCTGACTTCCACATCATCGGGCTGTGGAAGTCACACAGTCTTGGCAATGGGTGTTACTATTGAGTAACACCCATTGCCAAGACTGTCCTCCTGGCTTCTGATTACCTGTACCGACAGTCAGAGTTGTACAAATGACAGCCGGTACAAAAAATTAGTAAATTGAGCCTTAAGCTATTGAGCTTAAGGCTCAATTTACACCGCCGCGGAATGGAATGGAAGCGACTTTTTGCTATATAGCATAATGAACTTTATGTCAACTGTATAACATACAAACTAAATAGGAAATCTCGAGAAAGCGTGAGGATTCCCCGGAAGACACGCGACCTTTTTGGCTCTTATTTAGTTTGTATGTTATACAGTTGACATAAAGTCCATTATGCTATGTACAATTTCGTTGCAAAAAGTCGCTTCCATTCCATTCCGCGGCGGTGTAAATTGAGCCTAATGCGCTTTCAAAGGCACTGAGGAATTCGATATGTTGATATGGTCTCTAATCCATGTACCGACCTTAGTAAGTGTTGCTTAACCTTGAATACCGACTCGACTGACTGTTATTATTTAGCCACGCGACTCTCACATATTTCGTTTTTATTACAAGAAACCTTATATAAAGTCTGTCATCTTTAATGCTCAATTTACACCGCCGCGGAATGGAATGGAAGCGACTTTAATTGTACATAGCATAGTGAAATTTACGTCAATTGTATAACATATAAACTAAATAGGAGACAAAAAAAGGTCGCGCGTCTTCCGGGGAATCCTCGCGTATTCTCGAGAATTTTTGGCTACTATTTAGTTTGTATGTTATACAATTGACATAAAGTTCTATGCTGCTATGTACAATTTCGTTACAAAAAGTCGCTTCCATTCTATTCCGTGGCGGTGTAAGTAGAGCCCAAGTGTCATATAAATATGTCCAAAATATTATTCGTCAGGAGTTGCGGGTATGTTTTTCACGAGATACCGCGGCCCCGGACCATAACGGTAACTGAAGGTACAGGGTGGGTTTTTAGTCAGTAGAAATAACACTCTCTTCTACTCCACACAGAGTCGGAGCAGTCATTTGATATTTTTCTCACCGAAAAAGTTAAAAGATTATTATTATTCGTAGAACACTACGCGAGAGTCTAACTCGCATTCAGCCAGTTTTCTGTTCTCGGTAACATTTTCATTAAAAACATGACATACCCACCTCATTTTAAAAACATGTACCTACCCTACATTATTAAGACAAAGATGTACTCTTATTCATATTCTTGATCTCATTCCTCCCCTTTATTTCCTTAGTCTGAAACATTGAGTCATATTTAAAAGACAGTGGCACGAAATTGTATGTACCTGCACTTTTTGATATTGAAGTAGGTAAATCTACACAAAATAAGATAGTCGCAAACGTTAGAATACAACATGGCGCGTTTTGTTCACCACACTGTGACTACGTGGAGACTGTGACCTGTGACGTCAGAGCTGCATGTTACAATGATATACACTTTTCTAGAAGTGACGGTCGACAATGTCACATCTGTTAGAGCGTCAAAATTTCCCATAAGAAGACCTAATAGCCACTGAAAACGCGACCAGCGTGGCTACCTACTGGGCCTGGGACACATATAAAGTACTCTATTGACCATTGATACAAAGAAGAAGAAAAATACTACCGCCATTATGAAATTTATCATCTGTTGCCACAGATGATACATTTTTCATTTTAATGTGGTGGGCAAGAGCTTCAGTGGTAGATTCCCATTGAAATGGTTGGACGAACTGAAGCAGAGCAGCTCCTATAGGTTGGAGAAAGTGGTTAAAACCACACGATGTTAAAGAACACATTATATATTGTATGTACTTATGTATTGTATTTATATATATATATTATTAGTTTTTCTGTTTCGATGAGTATTTTTACAGTACTACACTAATATAGCCCACCCCATTTTAATTAAAACTCGTTAAGTCCTTCCAAAGGTTTTCTGGAAGATATCGCTCGCAGCGATAAGACCGCTATTGTAACCAAATTTTTTTCAATATTGTTATTTAAGTGTGATTCAATTATTGGTGTACAATAAAGTATATTATATCTATTTATCTATCCGATTGGCTATTGCCCGCAAAAAATGGAAGCCTGACTGATCGTTGATGTTTGGTAATCGCGGTTTTCAGTCACGAAGTGTCGACCACAGACAGAAAGAAAGAGAGAGGTGACTAACAAGAGTTTTCGAGACGAACTGTAGTCGATTTTAGCATCCACGAAATTTTGTTTTCGTTTTTTGCAAAGTTATGACAGGAATTTTAGAATTAATTTCCGGTGATATTGTGTGGTGACATTTTTTAGTATTTAATCTTGCTATTATTAAGACGTCTTGATATCTGAAAAATGCCAAATGATTTTAAAAGATACATAGGTATACTAGCATCTGACCCAGTTTCACTCACGTGAAAAAAAAAATAGGTATCAATCACAGAAGATGAAATAGTTAACAAATTTCATCAAAATTGGTTATGTGGTGTAGTAGTGAACATGTAACAGACAGACAGAAAACAGAGTTACTTTCACATTTAAAGTTTTTAATAGGGAAAAAGCTTAATTTTTCTTGTTTAATGAGGTGAATGACGTTATGGTTATCATAACGTGATTTTAAATAATTTAACAGACACACTCATTTGTACGTGATCTAATTTTATCGTGTTTTTCATTTAAATATGACAATTTTAGGATATGATCTTAGATACATGCTTAGTAAATCTGTAAGGATAGGAAATTCAGGAACAAAACAGACAATACAGATTTTCATTCAGGGTTTTTATTTCGTAAATCCATTACAACTAAATATTTTCCGTAACACTACGGTCAGCACTTACCTTTACTTATAAATAGAAAGTATGCTCAAATTATTTTAGAATCACGCTCATGCCACATCTAGTCCTACTTTATTATATACAAAGAAACCTAGCGTCTCCAAGCTGAAATATGAAATTTCGTCGTTTCGACATTTCTTGAAATGGCAGCTGTGATATTTTCGGCGCAAATGTGACCGAAGTGACTGCGGCCATGTTGGCTGTGTGATGTTAGATGTAGAGGAAACTGGGTTTTATTTTGGGCTTTATATGCTCCATTCAATTTTATTGAACGCATCTGTTAAGTAAATATTACAACATCAATATTTTTGGTTTTCCCGGTAGCTATAACCTGGGGGTCTTTAAGTCAAGAGTGAAGCTTCATCTTCGACCACATTATCACTTACCATCAGGTGAGATGTTGGTCAAACGCGAGCCTATTATCAATAAATAAGTAAACATCACGTGGGGCTTTGCTCCCATGAACTTTATTGTGATAAAAACATAACCACCCTTCTTTTGCAATTGCGTAAAAAGTAGCTTATAGCCTTCCTCTTTTCCGCTTAATAATATTAGTAGGCATACATTGTACTTTTATTAATTTTAAGGAAACTTACAGCTATAATACAATTGTGTAGTAATTGATATCTGCTTAGAATCCAATTATGTAGGCGCCAGCTACCAGTATAAGGATGACTACCAGCCACCTCCGGGCGGGCCTGCGGGCTGCGAGCAATGGGTAGCTCGCCGCCCGACTGAAACCAGGCCCGTGTAGACAGCGAGTCGTGTTCCACGCGCGCCTCAAAGAGTGTCAGAAAAATTGTCAAGGGGGTCGTTGCCTACCGGGGTTTTTTTTTAACCCGTTTTTATTAGGTCGACCTGTATGTAACTAACTATGTAATGGAATCTAAGGTAACTAATTTAACCATATTCCAAGGGTCGTAGTGTAATGAAAATTGGCAACTGTATGTAGTTTTGATGTCAATACAATAATATGGTACTGTAGAACTGATCTGATGATGGAGCCGGAAGATATCGATGCCTCCTACGCATAAGGTCGTAAGGCTAAAAAAACATTTTTACAGGAGAGCATTTTTTGTGTACGTTAATGATAAAATTTATTGTGAAAGATTTTCATCAGAAGTTTTTGCACAATGCTCTCAATTATTAGTTAAATAATGTATTCCCAGGCGCTGGACATTATAAGGAATTGTAGTTACCGAAAAAAACTCGTTTTACTTACATACGACCTTATACTAATTAAAAAATGGTCGTATCTTATTGTTACGACTGTATGCGTTCATAAACTTGCTACAAAAAACACAAATAAAGTCGTAAGTTTGATTTACGACTATATGCGACGTGCAAACTATCTTATCTCTCTAAAAAGGGGTCTTAATAAGGTACTTGATTAATAAAAACTACCATAAAATTTCAGCTCAAATTAATTTAATCACAATAACTTTTATCATAGGAACATAATTCAATCTTCTTAACTCACAACTTACGTTATTACAAACTTTTATTTAAAAAAAACACACACACAGTTAAAACTGGCAGCGGCTATTCAAAACTTAATAAAAAAAAGTGTAATATCTTCGACATAATATAAATCAACTTAAAAGGGAAATGAAATTAAAATGAAATAATAATTGTCTTCTAAATTAAATAAAAATCACTTAAAATTGATTACAAATCTTTCTTGTACGTAACACAATAATTATAATAGAAGTTAGAACATTTGAAACAAAGCAACAAATCATCAATTACGTATATTATGCATAAAGTATTTGATGATTAGTCAGAGGAATCTCGACTGTTCTCTTGAGTAACAGTACCACTGTGTGTCAACTGTTGATAAAAACTATGGTACACTTGGGGTATTATACGTCCTTAACATAGACTTAGTAAATCATTAAATTTTGCCAATGTAATAGGTAAATTATCAGAATAACATGTTTCCAAAAATTCTGTACCTAATGAGTTATTATTTCTTCTTGATGTATAAGCTTTTTTTGTTATCAAACTCAAGACATTTTCTTCTTCAAAATTATAACGATAGTTCAAAATATAAGGTTCGCTTGACACTACTTGAACTTCTTTAATTTTGGTCCATGATACTTTTTAATTTTTTAGTATTTTTAGCCCAGTTTCTACCGTCTAGTAATATTTTATAGTTGTAAAAAACTGTAACACTCATTTCGATGACATTATAATTTGGAGGGTTTACTTTTGACCTCTGACTAAGCCAAACCATTGTGCAGGGGTATATATAAGCTTATTTTTTGCATTTCGCTCGATGAGAGCATGGACTGAAGCAGCTTCATTTTGTGTATGCCCTCGCTCTAAAAACCTATGGACTATCGTTATGCCATACTTTTTTGCAGCGTATGTGTAAAAAGCAAACACAATACGGTTGCGATTTTGACCGGCACAATTGTCCGACCAAAATCTGAATTCTTTGGCACCGCCTAAAACTTTACTGTCAATAAATTTGGATAAGCAACTTGCTACTTCGCAAGCCCCGTGTTTCCCATTAATTTCAGGCCACATGTAACAATAACCTTCTTGACTCGCTAGGTCAAATATTGTAAAATTATAAATGGATAATTTCCGTTTATAATAAAATAAACCGACATTGCCATGAGGACAGTTTAATATTTTTTGGAAATCATAACACGCTGTAACTATTTTTCCTCCACTTTCCAATGCTCCTTTTTTATCATTTGCCTTCATTTCTCTAGCTTTAATCTTGTTATTTATATGAATTTCTTGTTTTTGTTTTTCTTTTTCAGTCATTGTATTTTTGTTTGCATTGTATATATGGCACTCGGTACATATGTCTTTTTTTGGCTTGTAAAACGATATATTTAAATTTTGGTTTATTATATCACGATACTGTCTAACTGTCGATACCTTTTTGGTGATATTTTCATTTATACACCATTCATTGTACAAAGAAAACATTTTTGTAAATGTAAGGTCGCCGTCTAAGTAAATTTTACTTGTATCTTTGCGTACATAATGAGATTCAACGGGCTGGAACGTGTTGACATGTCTTAAAACACCCTGTTTTATTTCGTCATCTAAGACTATAGTTCTAGTTCCACCGCGTCGATCAGGAGAAATAGAGCCACCACCAGAGCGACATTTCGCCAAAGCTGTTTGAACAGTTCTCTCTCCAATAGAAAGTGTATTTAGGAACATATTTTTGCAAACAAACACTTTATTAGGTAAGTCAGAATTAGATTCAATAAGAGGTAAGCAATACTTAATAGATCTTTTACGTCTAGACACAAGTTTTGTCGTAGAAGAATACTTAGTATCACCTACTTCGGTGTGGTTGACGATATAATCCCACTGTCGACAGTGATCTCCAATTTTCCAAAAAGAACTAAATATACGTTCCCGTTGTTGTGCATCAAACTTTTGAAAGCATTTAAGACGACAAGTAATCCGGACATGGCTGTTTTAAAATCTTTCCATCTCTTTGAACTCCATTCCTACTCAAATACGCTTTTCTAAAATTTTTTAAACATTTTCGTTTGATATCTTTCCACTCATCACGGCGACGGTGACGTTTTTTTGCAACTCTAGCTGACGGTGTATTTTCACTTGACGAGCAAATCAAAGAGTCCTGACTCGAAGCGTTACTGGGCTGTGGTGTACAGGCTCTACTAGTACTACTAGATGAATTCCCAGTATCACCAATCGATAAATTTCTGAGTGGAGTCGAAGTGGCCATCAAAAAATCGTTATTTGGGGAAGGAATTGGTGTTATGTCCAGTGAAGGTTCTATTATAAGAATTTTCACACGAATGTGTGAAAATTCTTCAACACAGTACTCTGAATCCATGCGTTCTGTAGGGTTTTCATTTGGTATTGGGGATGAAATTGACGGTAACATTGCAGCTGGATTATTTATTACCTCGGTAATAGTTGGTATAAAACTGTTGTCAATGCTTGTTGTACTATTAATAAAAGATTGCCCAAACATCGTCTTGTACTGATACCACTGCTCTTCAGCTTCAAGCGGTACCGGCGATTCTAAAAATACAAGTTTTCAATTAGTTGAATCAAACATAGCATCACGGCTTTTATTCCCCAAAACGATAGGTAGAGTTAAGAAAGGTAAGAGATAGGATAACATTATAGTCCACCCACTTTGGGCTATTTATTTGTCCCATTATAATGCCTATTGTCAAACACTAGGCACTATTCCAGACTCCATGTTATGAGGATTTCGAAATTGGAAAAGCAAATAACAATTGCCCAACGCAGGAATCGAACCCGATACATCGTGGCCGGCAGTCATCCTTGCGGCCACTAGACCAATGAAGTAGTTAGGAAGTTAATTTTAACGATATTTCAACGATAATTTAAAAAGCAGAGAATCGTATCTTTTTTTTTTAACGGAGCAAAAAACCGTATGTATATGATACGCCTTTATTCGTTTATTCATTGTTATATTTAAACATCGCATATGGTCGCAAGTATAAGTTACGACTCCTAGAATTTAATTTTTGTGTAGTATAAAGTCGTAACTGATCACTGCTAACGTTTGATTACAGCGCATATAGTCGTAACATAAACATTTCGACGTTATGCGTCGGAACAGTCGTAATCATTATTTTATTTGGTTAGACCTATTCAATTTTATCACATACTAATTATTATATTAGTACCACACATATAAACAAGCAAAATAAAAATAATATAAGACAAATCAGTAAAACTTACCATTTCCAAAATTATCATCGACCGTTGATTCACTATTTTGGTTTATTTGTTGATTTAACACTAGTTTCATAATCTTGGAAGCACGTAAGTTACTCATTTTAATATAACTATTACTAATACTCCTAAAACTACATAAACAATAACGCACACAATCAACAGTTTTATTTTAAAAAGCAAATTTCTCTATTGTTGACATACGACCTGACGTCGGGGTCGGTACTGCGCTCTGATTGGCCGGCCGCGGTCCAATCGATCGGAGCATACCGTCGAAACTACCCGTGCGACTTTATGCGCGGGAGCGTTTAAATGTTAAGACCATTATCCATTAAAAAACTCATTATTTAAATAAGATATTAATATTTGGATTTCAGTAATACATAATACTATTCAGGGTGGTTGTAATGGCACAAAAAAACGATTTTAAATAAAAATAGTGTTCCGACCTTCTGCGTGGGAGGCGTCGATATGAACTGGAACTTCATGATGGAAAATTGTATCATAGCTGTTTTGGATTTCTTAGAAAAGTCTTGTAATGAACTTTGACCACGATTAGGTTAGCCGGAAGATAGGCACTGGCATTCCATGATGGAATATCGTATCATAGTCGTGTTTGCACTTGTGAGAAAGGCCACGTAATGGACTTTAAACACGATCAGGTTTCAAGGTTATAACAAACCTGAAAAAAATCCATTATCGGTTTTCTTAACATTTTTTGTTTTTATGTGCATTTATAAAAGCGTGTTTTTCTAGTGTTTTTTAAACTATTATTTATTTAAATTGGTTCTCGTTGCGGAATTCTTCGAAAGAGTAAAGCTTTGGTTTCCTAGGATAGCGGTGCCGTCAAATAGCGGCCGTAATACAGCGGTGAATGACGTCACTAGAACGTTGTCTATGTAAACAAAATGGCGCGGTTTCCTAGAGAGCGGTAACTGACACCGTAACGTCAAAAAGCGGTGCCGCCATTTGCATGACGGCCGTCTTGTCGGTGTCAGATGGTTTCGTGAACGTTTCCAAAGAGAATGTAATACACTAGATAGCGATGAAGCAGAACGTGTGATAAAACGGCCGTGGAACTTTCCACATGTCGTCACCGTAAAGACGGCCGTCTTTTTGCGTCCGTAATATTACGGCCGCTATATGACGGCACCGCTTTTCTAGGAAAACAAAGCTTTACCGCGGCCTCGGAACACGAAGGGCATATGATTGAACACGGATGGGTTTTAGTCAGTAAAAGTCTGACACACCCTCCCGCTTCGCCCAGATCGGCAGGTAGTCATTGGATGACTTCCCATCTTTAAAAAAAAAACTACCTGTCTTACAGGATGCACCTAAGTACAAGTGTTTTACATGAAGCGACTGCCTGCCTGACCTCCAGAACTCCACAACTAGTAGCAGGGTAACACGATTCCCCTTGGCAAGACCGATGTCAGACTTCCTAGGGTAACGACTCTCAAAGATGTGCAAATTACAGCTGGCACCAACGGTATACCGCGCTTTCCGGGGCAAGGATTACTCTCGATATACAGTATTGTGATATATTGTAATAGTGGGTACTTCGATATACATCTTTGTAACCGCGCAACTGTATGACAGTCTGCGATTATACGCCATATAGTCAAGTTGTTGTTTCATTCCCGGTATCCAGACTACTCCCATATTCTTCAGTGGCGACGAGGACAGTCGATTCTATGCGTGATCAGTGCGATAAATAATTAAAACATTATTGTTATTAGAAATAACACGAAATGTCGATCGGTAAAGTAGCAGAGTTCAAAGTGCACAGTGACGATTGGCGGTTATATGTGGAACGCTTAGAACAGTATTTCTTAGTGAATAAGATACCGAAAGAATTGCAAGTGCCTACGTTAATAACTGTGATGGGCGCGGAGTGTTATGAACTTCTCGTTAATTTGTGCACACCGGTTAAACCTACAAGCAAAACGTTTGCAGAAATCAGTGACGTCATGGAAAAACACTTGCAACCTAAACCAAGTGAGTTGGCGGAGCGTTACAAGTTTCGGCAACGGAAGCAGAAAGAAGGGGAAACGGTGTCGGAGTACGCGGCTGTTTTAAAGAAGATGTCCAAAACTTGTGATTTTGGATCTTGGTTGGAAGAAAGCTTGAGGGATCAGCTAGTTTGTGGCGTAGCGAATGAAACCATAAGACAACGGTTGTTCGCCGAAAGCAATTTGGATTTCGGGAGGGCGTATAAGTTAGCGGTTAGCATAGAAGCAGCGGAAAAAGATGCCGCTACCGTGGAGGCGCGCAACGAGTTCAGCAGCGCCACACCAGTGACGACGGTGGCTTGTCAGACGATGGCCCCGGGCGTGCGCGGGAAAGGTGCGGCGGTGGCCATTCGTGACGTCAGCGGGGTGCGGTTACCACGCGAGACTACATCGCAGACATCGCAGGCCAGGCGGTGGCGAGGCGCGCGCGCACCGGCGGCGGCCGCGCCCGCCATGCTGGGGGAGCGGGCGCAGCAGCAGCAGTGTCGAGTATGTGGCGCGCGTCACGATGCAAACAGGTGCAAGTTTGCGCGTTACGTTTGCCGAGTTTGCAATCAGCAAGGGCATTTGAAGCGTATGTGTCCGAATTTGACGGGGCACTACAACGTGGACATGCAACTACGAGATGGAAACGGATGCGATAGCGAGGAAAGTGAAGAGGTAATCATTGTAAATGTTAGCAGATTATCCGCGGCGCAGTGTAAACCTATGTATGTAGTTTTAAATGTGAACGGTACCGAGATAAGAATGGAATGCGATACGGGCAGTGCCGTGTCCTGCATAAGCTGGGAGTGTTATATAAGTCAATTTAAGGATTTAAGTTTGAAACCCAGCCAGTTAGCACTCAGATATTATACAGGCGAATCAGTGAAACCCTTAGGGGTTATACGGCCACTAGTAAGATACAAAGATAAATGTAAGAAATTAGAGTTATATGTCATAAAAAACGGAAAAACGATTCTTTTAGGCCGTCAATGGATGGCAGAGCTAAAGATACAATTACCCATAGTTAACTATGATTGTAATAATGTCGTAATGTGCAACAATGTATTTGATGTGTCGGCTTTCAGTTCCAAATACTGTGAGGTGTTCGCGGAAGGGCTAGGGCGGTTCACCGGCGGCACGGTGAGCATACACGTGCGCGAGGGAGCGCGGCCTGTGTTCATGCGCGCGCGGCCGCTGGCGTACGCGCTTCGCGAGCCTGTGGAGCGCGCGCTGGAGCAGCTGCAGCGCGACGGCATTCTCTCGCCCGTGGAGCGCTCTGACTGGGCGACGCCTATCGTGCCGGTCGTCAAGAAAGACGGTAACATTAGGATCTGCGCAGATTATAAATTAACACTAAACAAAGTTATAGAGGTTGACCGTTATCCGTTACCTAGGGTGGAGGAATTGCTGATTCGTTTAAAGGGTGGCGAGCATTATAGTAAGATTGATCTTTCGCAAGCATACGCACAATTTGAACTTGATGAAACGAGGAAATACACGGTGATTAACACTCATAAAGGATTGTTTATGTATAATAGGTTAGTGTATGGTCTATCTTCAAGTCCGGGTATTTTTCAAAGACGCTTGGAGCAATTGTTTGCGGATTTACCACATGTAGGGGTATTTTTGGATGACATTATTATTACAGGGCCTACCAGGGAGGCGCACATGCGCAGTTTATGTGAGGTGTTTGACCGTTTAAAAAAAAATGGTCTTAGAGTAAAAAAAAATAAGTGTGTGTTCTTTGTAGAATCAGTTAACTATTTAGGTCACATAATTAGTAAAGAGGGTATTCACACGTGTCCCGATAAAGTTAAAGCTATAATTGAAACGCCTGCTCCTACGAATATTTCGGAACTACGCGCTTTTATTGGTATGGTTATGTACTATGGGAAATTTATAAGAAATGTTAGTACAATTCTAGCTCCATTATACAGGTTGCTTAAGACGGGGGTTCAGTACAGCTGGAATAAGGAGTGTCAAGATGCGTTCAGTAAAGTTAAGCAATTGTTGACTTGCAGTGAAGTGCTGATACATTATAAACCGGAGTTACCCATAATATTAACAACAGATGCGAGCAGTGTAGGTATAGGAGCCGTGATATCGCACTCGACCGCGAGCGGCGAGCGCCCAGTGGCGTACGCGTCGCGCTCACTCACACAGGCGGAGCGAGCGTACTCACAGATAGATCGCGAAGCACTGGCTATTGTGTTTGGCGTGCGTAAGTTTCACCAGTATCTTTATGGACGTAAATTTATATTAAGGACAGATCATAAGCCTCTCACCTATATCTTAGGCAATAAAGTCGGTATTCCGGTGATGGCCGCGTCTAGGTTACAGCGTTGGGCTGTGTTGTTAGCCGGGTATACCTATGACATCGAACATGTGACGTCGAATAGGAACTGTGCTGACGCATTATCACGCCTGCCGAGTAAGGAAGCGAAGGAAAAAGTAGGGAAAGAAAACACTTACGTTAATTTCGTAGAAGATTTTTTACCAATTACGAGCCATGATATTAAGAAAGCTACTGCCACCGACACAGTGTTGAGTAGGATTTTAACTTATATACAATCTGGATGGCCGGTGACATGTACAGATGAATGTATTCAACCCTATTATATGAGACGGAATGAATTATATACCGAGTGTGGCTGTATAATGTGGGGATATCGTATGGTTATACCTCTTACGTTACAAAAAACCATATTGAAACAACTCCATAGTAGTCATATGGGAATTGTAAAGACGAAAAGCTTAGCTCGTAGCTATGTATGGTGGCCAAACATAGACGCGGCCGTAGAAACATTATGTAAGCAATGTGACACTTGTGCGGCGGAGGCAGACGCGCCGCGCCGGGCAGCCATACAGCCATGGCAGTATCACACCCGCCCCTGGAGTAGACTTCACATAGACTTTCTAGGTCCGTATAAAGGTCTCACATTCCTGATTATTATTGATTCAACTTCAAAATGGTTAGAAGCTTTTGAAATGACACGAACTAATGCGTCGAGTGTTATTAAGATTCTAAGATCTACTTTTGCAAGGTTCGGTTTGCCTGAGGAGCTAGTATCTGATCAAGGTCCACCATTTACTAGCTCAGAATTTAAAAGTTTCTTGAAAAACAATGGTATTAAACAATCTTTCTCACCGGCGTACCACCCATCTTCGAACGGAGCAGCGGAGAATGCAGTAAAATTATGCAAGCGGGCTATTAAGAAAGCGCATAGGGATCGGGTAGACGTTGACACCGCCCTTCAAACCTTTCTGTTAGCTTACAGGAATACCATACACGGTACTACCGGGGAAACCCCTGCCATGCTGTTGCAGAGGCGTACCTTACGCTCTAGACTAGACTTATTACGTACCGAACGTGTCACAGAAGAGAGAGTACGCCAAGCACAAAAACGGCAAGTTGAATACGCCAGGGGAACGGATCGTAGTTTCCGGGAGGGGGACTCTGTTTGGGCTCGTGAGTACGGCAATAGTGACAAGTGGGTCAAAGGTAAGGTTGAAGGGGTAGACAGTACACGTAGGTATTCAATAGTAAAGGATAACGGTCAGACTCTAAAAAGACATGTCGATCAAATGCGTCGCAGATCTCGTTTATCTGATGTTATCTGTCCCGAGCCCACCAGCAATTCAGAACGTGGGGGAGAGAATGTTGTCGAGCCGCTTAACGAGGGGGTGGACCAGGTAGTCTCGCCTGATGTGACTATAATTAATGAGGAGGGAAGCATAGATCAGGGTAATGAGCCTTCTTATCAGGACTCACCTCAGTCACCAACGCAATCTGCGTCGCCGGTGAATCGCCAGTCTAGGCGGACACGAAGACCAGTAGACAGATTTAGGATTACATAACTAATTACATTTAAGTACAATTGTGTATTAGAATAAGTTAGGTTAAGTATTGTTGTATTGCAGTGGAGGTGTGATATATTGTAATAGTGGGTACTTCGATATACATCTTTGTAACCGCGCAACTGTATGACAGTCTGCGATTATACGCCATATGGTCAAGTTGTTGTTTCATTCCCGGTATCCAGACTACTCCCATATTCTTCAAGTATGTTAACCAACAATAGGCGTTCCCGTTAACACGCAATAGTATAGCATCCATACATGCAAAAAATATATATTACCATTCGAAAACTATTTTTTTTTTAATATTAAAATATTCACTAAAAATGTTAAATTGATACGTAAAAGAAACACTCTGTACACGCGTTCTTGAAGGATGGCAACGTCACAATTTATTTATGAATGTGAACGCGTGTATAGAGTGTTTCTTTTATCGTGTATCAAAATGTACTATTTTTTTGCATGTTATGGATGCTATACAATTGCGGGTTAATGGGAACGCACTCTGTTAGTTAACATACTGTAAAAGATGGGCACCCATCCACAGCTTGACCTCGTAAAGCGTTGCTTAAATTTGAACATCGAACTGTGCGGCTATAACGCAGATTCGAATTTCCCCTCGTCAAGTCAATCAATATTTAAAATCTCCAATTCAAATTCAGCTATCAAACTTGTACTAAGCATCAAACGGTCATAAGTTAGCAAGTTAATCACTTCCACTTTGCCAAGGTTATTCGTCAAAGGTGACGCTCAATCTAGACTGGAACACGACTCTATCAAACAAGCTTGATAGACTGGGGTTAGGCGTGGCACACGTGAGCGACTTGACTTGGCTTCAGGGTCTCAAGCGATACTAGAAATCGTGGGGTCCTGGTTTAGATTCCTAGGTTACAGTGTTTTTTCTATTATGAATAGTAGGTAGTAGCAGGAGTTTGGGAGTTAGTTATTTAGGAAATCTAATTCATTTATTCAATTAAAACAACGTGAATATTGTGTTGAAATGTTCCTATAAAATGTTACTACAATAAAAAAAAAGTAATTTAAAAATCTAAAAACCCGACTGCTCGACTGAAATGCAAGTGACAATGATTCAATTTTAAAAAAAATAACATTATATTACGTTCAATTCGGTCACGCTTGTTTGTCCCTTTCTCTAAATGAAAATGTGGTTTGCGCTCTTGATTGTATACTCTTATAAAATTTTGTTTTTCTTTGGGAAAGACCCCCCCCCCCACTCGGAGTGTAGAAGAGAGCGTTAGACTTCACTTGCGTTTGCTTACCTGGGTCGTATCTCGTTAAAAAAATTTCATAATCCCGGCAAGAACCAGATATTTTGTTTGATTTAATTTTATTATCAATAGTCATGTTTTTGCAACAGAAGAAAAAATATAGTGTTAAGATTCCGTACGCGATTAAACGTTTTTCATATTTTGCTACACTCTTATGCGACTTTTCTGCGGTTCCAATGTCGTACGTATGTATCAAGCCTTAGCCGAACTGAGTATGGATTCATGGACTAGAGTAACATTCGATTAAGGCGCTTTACGACGCCTCTTTGAGCCATTCGAACGTGGATAAATGATGAAAGAAATTGGTGACTGTATTGGACTGAATCTCGTAAGTTTGATACCCGCTTTTATTGAACTAGAATGCGTTTAAAATTGCCAATTTGTAAGCGAAAGGTTAACATTGCAAAGAAACGTATCTTGGTAAGCATCTGAGATGCAACTAACTGTTATTTAGATTCACAGTAGCCACTATGACTAATAAATTGTTTTTGGACCTTTATATTTATAAAGACGTATCGAAAATTTATTAACCTACAAAATAAATGCAGAAATACATTGAGAGCATAATGGATCATTTATATACAATAAATTATTCATTATGCTCTCAGCGCCTTTCCTCACTGATGTGTCAACATATAAAAGAAACATACTTATATACCTTTAGTCTTCATGGTTCTATATATTAACAGTATCGTTTGGTTTAAATAATTCTGAGCGATGTACATCGATTTCACAAACGTTCGATATAATTCAGTAATTCTTCATAGCAAGCTTTTGAAGTTCTATATATCGCGATTTCATAATCGCAATGTCCGGAACTTCAAAGCTTGCTATAAACATTATTAATTAAACAATTCTTCAAAGCATCCATTCTAACTCATATAAGTTGTACTTTTAAACTTAATGAATACATTACATCGATATTTTTGAAACTTCGAAGTTCAGTACAGCAGTCTAGGATTTCAAACTATAACCAAATCTATGAGAGTATATTGCCTTTACCTCTGAACCGTTTCGACAAGCTCACTGATAACAAGATGTAAATTCGAAGTAGTACGTGGTAGTACTGAGTACATCAAATAGATAAATATCACGTGCACGTAGATCCAAACAATCTTTTTCAAGAATAAGCGATGTCATGTAAATATTTGTTTCGTAACAAAATCCACATCACGATCCGATCAGACTGTCAAAACCAATCGAACCTTCGTCTTCATTTTTGTGATGTTCTGTTTTTTACATTACAACTATTGTTTTTCCTGTGTCGAATTACATCGACCATGGCTCACTACGACTGCAAAATTATAAAATAAAAACCTTTTTAAAAATTAGTAATTTTGTTAGCAAACATTTTGATACTCGAATAGGATAGGCACATCATATGCATACTATAAGACAAAGTTTCCCGCCGCGTCTGTCTGTGTGTTTGCAATAAACTTAAAATCCACAGCTTTTAAAGCGGTGAAGAAAAACATCGTGGGCTGAAAAATACAGATGACATGCGATATCTACTAACGCGCACTGGTGGATTATGGCCCATTCCCATTCAAAAGAGGCCAGTATCGGGAACATAACAATTATGCTAATTATTATTATTTTTTTAATTGATAATAGGTTCACGTTTGACCACCATCTCACCTGATAGTAAGTGATGATGTGGTCGAAGATGGAGCACGCTTACCTAAAAATAACCTATTCACTCTTGACTTAAAGACCTCTAGACTTCGGCAGGGAGTTCCACTCCTTAGCCATACGCACAATGAAAGTATTCCCATAACGTTTAGTGCGTATGGGTGGGATGTCCACCATGTAACGTATGGCGCATCGCCGTTTGTCTTGTAGTCCGATGATGGAACGGACTTAGCGGAATTAGATTGTGTAATTCCATCGCACACTCTCCGAAATGTAACCGATAGAAAACCGATAGACTTGCAACTCGTCGTCGATGTTCAAGGCTCTGGAGCTTTGACTCGACCAGTGCATTGTTGCCAATGAGTCTCTTGGCCCGTTTCTCAATGGACTCAAGCGCGTCCAGTTGGTATTTGGCAGATCCATCCCAAGGATAAGAGCAGTACTCCATACACGACCGAACCTGGGCTTGATACAGATTGAGCAGCTGTTCCGGTGTGAAGTACCGTCTCACCTTTGCCCAACTTTTTTGATGCTAATTGAGCCTTAGCCTCGATAAACGGACCAAAATTGAGGGTGGAAGTTAGTGTTACCCCAAGAAGCTCAATACGATCGGTTATCGGCACGGTTACACCACAGAAAGTAGGAGCCGGTTCGAAATAGCTTCTTTTTGCTGAAAAAAGATACGCCTGGGTCTTAGCTGCATTAAATTTGACCAAGTTGACATCACACCATTCGGAGACAGCCTTCAAGGACAAGTTCAAGCGCCCAACCATATTCTCACGCAGAGACTGGATCTGTGACCCACCAGCACGCGCGCCGGATACATATCTCTCAGCAACTGTGCTGTCGTCTGCATACCCAAAGGTACCGGGCATTAGCAGATCATTAATGTGCAACAAGAATAAAGTTGCTGAGAGAACAGACCCCTGAGGGACCACGGCATTAATAGCCAATTGGGCAGACGAGCAGCCATCAATAACCACTTGAATGGACCGATCTCTCAGGAAGTCTTCAACCCAAACGCAAAGTTGAGTGGTTATATTGGTTAATTATGATAATGACATAATCATACTAATGTAGTAATTTTATTGAAGCGTCAATAGCCTAAGGACTAAGGGGTCGGACTTGTGACCGAGAGGTCACGGCTTCGAACCCCATCCATTACACTGTTACCCATTCCAGACACAAGCATATTTTGCTTAGCTGGAAGGGTTAACCAGATTTTTAGTAATGTGAATTCAACCCACACTGATATTTTGCTTTTTAAAAAAATCTTTTCCGACCGCCATTGTAACTATATTTTGCAGTATTGTAAATCAAGTGTGTGTTTAAATTATTGGTGTACGATAAAGAGTATTCTATATATCTATCTTATAAAAAATGCTGGCTACATTGCTTGTATATATTCAGCCATTTTGTAATGTTATCGACTCTTCGTCTTGTGAATCGGACAGATGGATGTAATTCTTGTTATGTGACAGTTTCTGTGAGAAACGTTTATGTTATGAAAATATTGAGTGTTGCCAGTTACAAGGCGTTTGTGAGTAGGGAAGCTTATCTATTTGAGTACATATAGCTTCGCTGGAGGTTGTGGTTAAATAGCAGCGCGGGTCGATTTTCAAGAATAAGTCAGTTCGTAGTTGTGTTACCATTTTACCTGTCTATCTTCTACAGATTGTACTTCGGAGAGTGTGCGCAGGAGCTCCACGACCTGATCCCTTCATCCCCCATTTACTACCGGTCAACCAGACTTACCGCAGGATACCATCCACACTTGGTCGATATACCGTCTGGTCGTACTAAGCGCTTTTCTTCAACATTAATTGTGCGCACAGCCAAGGTGTGGAACTCTCTGCCGGCTTCTGTGTTCCCTGCCACATGTGACCCGTCAGCCTTTAAAGCAAGAGTGAATAGGCATTTTCTGGGCTCGCTCGTTCGATCGTAGACCTCATCTTACACTTACCATCAGGTGTGATCGAGGTCAATAGCGGGCTCATTCGTAATAAAAAAAAAAAATATCGAGATTATATGAATTTACATTAAGTTTTAATTATTTAACTAGTACTCGGGTAAATTTTTTGTGGTTTGTTTTTATTGCGAATAGACACCGGCAGACCGATACGTTAATAGTTCTAGAGAGTTCTTGTCAATTTACGTTTTTTTATAGTCTTTGTGGCCTACTTGTTATGTAGTCATTAAGAGATTGAAAAATCACCCCAGAATAAATAGATTATTGAGTTAATTAAAATATTTGATTTACATTCCGTTTAGAGTACTAGTACATCATAATACTACTTATTTTTCAAAATTCTTCTTTTTATAGTTTGAAAACTAAATCATCTTATTTTCACAGACCACGCCAAGAAAATAGTCTTTGTTTTCTTAACATACATTTTCTCGTTACATTACCACAACATTACATTTAACTTAAAATTACACGGGACACTATAGAAACAGCCGCTTACCCTACTAATGTAGTTTCATCTCTAAGTCCTAAGCAAGCATACAAACGGACAGACAAACTAACTCACTTACCTACCTCTCCTCACAACGGACCGAAACTGCACATTGCTGTGTGAAGTCAAATAACAACGTTCAGACTTCCCTCATTAGGATTTAGACAAATGAAACCTAATCATGACTTAGACTGGTGTTAGTTGGAAGTCTAACCTAAAATTAAACTATAATTAGTGTAGTTTAGTTTGTGTTGGTTGTGAAAGGAACCATTGCATGATTGATGATTAATGTTTAATTTGCAAAATTATTTATTAATTTAAACTTTATGTACAATAGTGTTAAATGAGCAGACTAAATGCAGCAAGACATTCTCTTCCAGTAAACCATTGAGTTAAAAATTTACAATATTGCCGTCAATCCAGACACAAGCTTATTTAGCTTAGTTGGAGGTGTTAACGAAAAAAAAAAAACATTTGTATGTGACTTTTTCCATAAATTTAAACAACATGAGGCCGGTGTTTCCTAACTGACTACCCTGAGAAGAAACACCGAAACAAACTCAGTGGTCTACGTTTCTTTTGAAGTCCATAGAATCCGTACTGTACGTCGATTCTGTAAAATTCGAATAACAACTCGCATCTTGTGAGCTATTCACTGTCACTTCGCTTATGGTGCAAAGTGACCTTGATTTTGCATTCTGTAAACAGCGTCGAAGTGACGGAGGAATTACCTTACCGAATGCCACTTCTCACGTCATCTCATACTTTATCTGTCAAAATCTTTAGTTCAACTCGCTGACACGCTCGCTAGGGTAGCGCCGGTGTAAATTCGAATTAACAACCGAGTTTTTAGAATGCCAATCAATAAACTCACAGCGGATTCAGATTCGAAGTTTAGAATGAGGTCTTACAGAATAACACAGCTGATCAAATCATATGAGAGGTTTTTGCCGTGAACCTACTCATAACACAAGCTTTTATTAGCTTTAATGAATTTCACCAACATAGCTAGTTCTCTCATTCTTCTTCTTAGCTATCGATGGCAAATACCCAAAACTGGGCAACAAGTTTGGCATCTTCGGTAGCTTCCATCAAGTCCTGCAGTGAGCAGTTGAGAGGGCGCGCAGGGCAGGAAATTAAGCCATGGTTTGTGGAGCAGAACCACATATACACCCCAAGGCAGAGGTATCGATAAATCTCTCATTAATTTCCTATGACTGAAAAGTTTCATATTCCAGTAACGGAAAATAATAAAGTTGATTTCTTTAAGTAATATTCATTATTTCACTTGCAGCAAACCATTAGTTATATTTCGTAAGCCTGTGTAATTAGCCCAGCATATCTTTGCCATCAACAAATCCAGTTCCACAAACACCCTATCTCGTCATGCCGAATATATAAGGCTGACTTCACGCGAAGTCAGGATTCGTATTAAAGTTCTCCAGACCACGCTAACTTTATCTAAATATATTCAGCGGGCTTTGGATATTATACATAACTACTAGCTCAGTTCTGCTTGGTTGAACTTTGCTGGGTTTCGAAAAGGCTGGTTGACACTTCTTGTGACCTAAGGGCTAGCTATTACTTCGGCCAAAGGCTAGTACTGTCTTAAACGAAAAAATAAAGTTTCGAAGGATATGCTACGAACATTGTTGTTATAATGGTAATTAGTTCAGGACATATCCTAAATAGGTTGATTTATATTAAAATTAGTCGCACCAGACTTACTGCAGCGTATCAACCACATTTGGTCGAAATAACGTCATGTTGTTCTAAGTTTTGAGTGTTTTTTACGGCCTAACCAAATGTCCTTACCTTGGTATCGTTCGTCAAATCGTTAAGCTCCTTATTTTAAGTTGAGCTATACGTTATCTGACAAATGCTTGCACTGTATGGACAGGCCCACTCAAATCTGTGAGCATCTTTTCTCGAAAAATCGCCTCAGACGGTAACCTACAAGGTTCCCATATATTTTAACCAGTATATGTATGGATGGATGTATTGTATGGACTTTACCCCTGAGTTTGTTTCAGTGTTACATGTAAAAGAGTTATTTAATAACCAATTTGCAAAATAAAGATCATTTATCATTTAAGCGCGTCATCCCCACATTAATTGTGCGCACAGCCAAGGTGTAAAATTCGCTTCCGGCTTCTGTGTTCCCTACCTCATATGATCCACCAGCCTTTAAAGCTAGAGTTAACAGCGATCTTCTGGGCTTGCAGGTCCCATCGGAGAATTCATCTTTAGCTTAACATTAGGCGTGATCGAAATCAAAAGTAGGCTCATTCGAAATAAAAGAAATTAACTTAGGCTTTACCAAAATAAATTACATAAAATACAACGTGCCAATCCCTCCAGTCTCTAGGGCACATTACCAGCCGACAGTATTAACGAAGATTTTTAGGCTTTATTTTAGTTTATTAAATGTTTATTAAACTTAAAATGATAAAGTAATTCTTAGAAAATTAGCTTCAAGAATCTTTGATGTTTGGTCAGGTTACTTTGACAAAGTAAAATTCTATCAACTAAAGCTGGATGGTAAAACGTCACGCTCATAAACATGGCCTTCATTTCTAAATATAAAATTAGCCTTGTTATCTTATGCGCTTTCGAAATTACGTCAAGAATGTAAAGAAAAATGTAATGTAATGTAGAGAAAGGTGCGGGATTATTTTCAAAACAAATAGTGGAAGCAGAGTTTTCATAACCCCCTTTCTATGACATTTTATTAATATTTATTATATATTATAGTTATTTATGTATATATACTTGTAATAAGACTTTTACATTGAATATATTATCTATTTAGTGTTTTTTTTATGCACCAGCTATGTTAAAGTTTTAATAAATAAATATATGTAATTTGTTTTCATTTCAAACATAATAGTTATAAACCGAACCTCTTAAAGTAATTATTGTTAGTACTTGTAATACTAAATGGCTTATTTAACTATTTTAACATTAACAAACTCCTATCTTTTAAATGATGCCACAGATTTAGTAGTATAACTAAATTATTTTTAAGATTTCATAATACCAAAATGGAAAAGAAACCCATATAAGATCAGTCGTTTGTATGTTCATCTACAAACTTACAGAAATGATTCAGTTGCAAAATGAATACAAATATATGTGGCAATGCAGCCAGTGTTCTGGGCACGTTTCCCATTGATAGCGATGTTGACGAATTTTTCGATGCCCTATAATTTCTTTGTTTTTTCGCCTGTGTATACCTATGTTTTAATTTAGTTCTTTATAAAATTGTTATCTAAGTTCCGTAATAATAATAAACAATATACGAACCTGTGTTTATTTTACTAACAGCTTCTCTATAAAAAAAAAAACGGGGTGCACTCCGGGAGGCCGGCAGAAGTGAAAACTTGAATATTAACGTTGTGCATTTTTGATATTTTGGAATAGTTAGGTAATAATTTTGCAGGAATTGCTTTAATTATCAGTATAAAAGTACTATCATTTATGTTGTAGAATATAATATTTATTTATTGCGCTATCGTACACAAACATGACAATTTATATTACATTAAAAAGTTTGCGCAAGAATACATTTTCGCCACGTCGTAGAAAAAGAGGGGGATACTTCCTCTCCTACGCCGCGCCGGCTGTCTACTCTCCGTCCGTCTTACGAATTTTCGATCAGGGTCACGTGTCCTGACGCGAGTTTAACATTTTTTACCCATTACAAAAAAGTGCACAACGCCGCTAAAGAAGTTTTCACTTCAAAAATATTTAAAAACTAGTAACAAATAGTTTTGACTTACAGTTGCCTATTACAGGTTAACCAGTTTTTTTTTTATTACCAATGAGCCCGCTCTTGACCTCGATCACACCTGTTGGTAAGTGTAAGATGAGGTCTACGATCGGACAAGCGAGCCCAGAAAATGCCTATTCACTCTTGCTTTAAAGGCTGACGGGTCATATGTGGCAGGGAACACAGAAGCTGGCAGAGTGTTCCACAGCTTGGCTGTGTGCACAATAAATGTTGAGAAGTAGCGCTTAGTACGACAAGACGGTTTATCGATCATGTGTGGATGGTATCCTGCAGTTCGTCTAGTAGACCGGTAGTAGAAGAATGAAGGGATTAGTTCGTGGAGCTCCTGCGCACACTCTCCGAAGTACAATCTGTAGAAGTATTCTCAGAAGTAGGTACTAAACTAACCATATGAGGCCAATATTCTGGACAAAGCTCGTGGAGTTTGTGAAAAAATAATAACCTCCATACAGGTTGATTTTGAAGGTTAAGCAACACTTGCAAAGGTGCCTCGAAGACCACGTTAAGTCGTTGGTTCCGGCTGCCATTTATACATCTTTGAAAGTCAATACGAGTAGTCAGAAGCCATAAAATCTAACACCAGTCTTACTAAGGGGTATCGTGTTACCCAGCTACTGGGTTATTTATGGTGGCAGAAGAACAAAGATGTTTAAAAATAAAATTATTTTAAAACAGCTATGTTGTTTTAATAAAAAAAAAATTAACAAAAAATAGAACCGACTTCCATATCAAAACACTACAAAGCCAAAAATAACTTTAATTTCGGAAGTCGGTGTTATTGGTTTTGGATTTTCTTTTTTTTTCACACCGCCTTCCGAAATTAAAGTTATTTTTGGCTTTGTAGTGTTTTGATATGGAAGTCGGTTCGATTTTTTGTTAAAATTTTTTTTTCACGCTTTTTGGTGGGTCGGTTTGTAATTTATCTAGTTACAAAAGCCATAATGTCAACAACTTATCACCTTTTACAAAATATTGCTTTTCCCGATGCATAGCCGTTAATTTTTGAGGAGTTCTCCTGGTACTTGACCATCAGCTCTACATCACCATATGTATTGTGACGAGCATAAAGTGTTTAACATCTGTACTCAAGTAATCGATTCGCAATCCACGAAATACTTATTATAGAGGAGTTTCAGTGGCCATCTGTGGTCTTCATCATCAGTTCAACTTCCCCAAATGGTACTTTTCGGAAGCAACTGCTGAATGTACTATAAGAAATACCCAAAACGCTATAGGTGTGCCTATAATATTTGAAGAGTTCCCTCGATTTCTCCAGGATTCCATCATCAGATCCTGATTTCGTAACAATGGGACCAACTAAAAAGTATACTCATTCAAACGCAAAAAGAATTTTTCAAATCGGTCCAGCCGCCTCCGAGTTATGAGGTAACATACATAAAAAAAAAGAAAAGTTCAATACGAATTGAGAACCTCCTTTTTTTGAAGTCGTTTAAAAATAACTTTCATCTGTATTTTAGTGGTGAAAGTTATTTAATTATTGATTATACGGTTTTCTAAGCGAAGTTACCCAGCGACTGGGTTATGGCGGCACGAACGAAGCTGTTTAAAATAAAAAAATATTTTTAAACAGCCATGTTGTTTTAATAAAATAAGTTTCATCTCTATTTTAGAGGTAAAAGTTATTTAATTATTGATTATACGGTTTTCTTTTACGAAGTTTGTGGTTTAATATCACATGTTTAAATGTAATAATAACTTGCGAATTCGCAAACACACATAACCATTCTTTACTGTCAAAATACTTACAACAAAAATGACCGGATAGATACTAACAGATCGATACAAAGTAAATAAAATATAGTACTTTGGTAATGACATTTTGATGATGGGGACCAAGTGTGTCATTCGTTCTAAATTACGTTAAATATTGCAGTAATGAGAAAAAAGAAAAAGCAACTGTGAATTTTTGTTCAACATTTATTAATCTAAATAGTAAGAAAGCATAAAAAAATCGTACTTAATGCTGTTTGCAAGTAATGGAGCCAAGAGACCAGTAGTTAGTTCGTCGTAGTAGCTTTTGGTCAAAGTATTATGGAGTGTTTGAGTCACGGAAAGTATCAACCAATCATTAAGAAATTTCCTTAAAAAGACTTGACAAGGGTTTATTTTTAGGTGGAAATATCATCTAATCACTCATACCGCTCTAGATGGAGTGGAAGGGTCCCAAAGTGACTAATTAGATGACACCGACGTTAATCAATGAGCTGCCACCGAAGTTGGTATCGTGTATAACCAAAAAATGTCATAATAAGATTTTAACACGTTCGCTGACAGTAAGCACTTACCCTGACACCACATTACGACAGTAGAATTTTCCACGACGTACTCTTAATAATAAGTGGCCCGTCCCTCGACGTACTGTCATAACGCACAATTTAAATTTCCCGCCTAACGACGTACTGTCAGCGAACGTGTTAATAAAGCACTATTTATCAATGTGTCCATAGTATTCCTATGGATACATTGATAAACAGCAGTTTAGAGATGAAATGTAGGTATAATATACATAGGTACTTATAAATGTAATAGCTTCACTTTTGTTCTTGTTTAGTAGATATAATTAATAGACTATAAGTGTTTTATTAGTTAAATATAATAAGTTTTGTGAATATGGGTTATGTACGATGATACAAGATGAGCTGCCGACAAACTGTTTTTCCTTTTGGCAGAATTAAATATTGTATTTTTATTAAATAATTTGAGTTAAATAAAATAAAAACTTCTAGTGTCTAAAAACCTATCCTGTTCCTTCAATTGTTCCGGGGCTGCGGTATCTCGTTAGAACATTGCGGGAACCCCGACAGGCAATGGCTCCGTCGGGCTCCGTCAATGCTGATTGCTCTTTCACGATGCCCCGTTAACCCGGGCCTAGTCCTAGCCGGTCAGTGAGCTACCCCTGCTCATCGTCCGCGCCTATTGTGGCCCGAGACTGGCGCGCGATCCCTAGACAAGGGCCCTTCGGCCCGAAAATTTCAAAGATATAAGTTACCAGTAAGGGAACTATGCGCGAAATCGGGAGAAGCTATCGACACAATTTGTGTCCCACACTAAAGACTTACTTATCTTTCGAGGATTCAGTGATATTTAGAAGTTAATACAATATGAAATTACGACTTATTTACTAATCTGGATCATACTTTAATGAATTAAAATCCTTATCTTAACAATATCTTACGACAAAGTTATTATTTTTAACCCTAAATTTTTTTCGGGGATAAAATCATCAAATGGCTCTTCTCGCTCTGGTTGGAGCAGAAGTGAGTCCTTGGATTCGGGGGCTGCGGTATAGTTAGACCGTTAATGCACCCCAGATATTCCTACAACCCCGAATTCCTATCATACCTATATATACCTACTAGCTGTGCCCACGACTTCGTCCGCGCGGAATAGTGACTTTCGGCAGCATTTTAAAGTTTTTAGGCTAATTGTTTTGAAAATAAATCTAATACATAATTTGAATGTCGTATTTATTAATATCTAATCAAAAGTCTAAAAATAAGTTTCAAGTTTCTAGCTTTAAAAATGACGTAATTTTCATATAAACTTTCATCCCCTATTTCAACACTTTACGGCCTTTTTTCGCATTAAAAAGCAACCTATGTCCTTTCTAAGGCTCTAGACTATGTCCGTACCAAATTTCATTAAAATCGGTTTAGGCGTGATTGCGTAACACACAGACAGACAGAGTTACTTTCGCATTTATAATATTAGTAAGGATGTATAGATATAATATGCATATGATTGGAACACAGAAAAATTTGAAAATATCCCTCGAATCTGCAGATCGTGGAGCTTCATATATTTTAATATCAGAAACCTGAAAGCAGATTTCCGGCAAATACAGTGGGTGTGAACTATAGTTTTATTTCTAGAAGGAACGAAAAACCCGTTTCAAAATAAGTAAGAAATTCTTTCAAACTGCTTTGAAATATTAGACTAGAGATTTTCAACTTCAAACAGTTTAAAACTTGACTGTTTATACTTTTCATAAAATATTAATATTTTTCTAAAGCTTAGATTTTGATATGCTAAGGATATTTAGGTGTTGGAGCGAGAGGCAGATGGAACTATACGGGTTAAATTATGCTATCTCTTTCTCACAACTGAAACCTAATAATTAAGCGGTTTTTTTTATAGTTGATAGGCTTGCGTTTGAATATAATCTCACCTGATGTTAAGCGATGATGTGGTGTGTGCTCTTTCACAACCAGTCTACCGAACGCATGGCTAGGTGCCATCCACACTTCGTCTTGTCATACCAAGCGCTTCTCCTCCACATTTATTGTGCATACAGCATGTGGAATTCTCTGCCAGCTTCTGTATTCCCTGCTACTTATGACCTTTCAGCCTTTAAATCAAGAGTGAACAGGCTTCTGGGCTCGCTAGTTCCATCTTCAGACATCATCTTTCACTTGCGATCAGGAGCGCACGGCAAGTACGTTGAGTTGTTGGTCTCGGCTGTCATGTATACATCATTAACAGTCGTCACAGCTAGATAAAAGTCAGATAATTTGTAACACTGGTCTTACCAAGGGGTACTGTGTTACCCAGTTACTGGGTTGTGGAGGTCAGATAGGCAGAGACACCATCTAAAACAGTAATACTCAGCCGCGTTCGGTATCACTGTACTGTCGGGTCAGTACCCCAACAAAGCTAAGAAAAGGCTAAACAGATGATAATGTGGAGCATAACATTAAAAAAAAAGTCAAGATATTTTATTCGTTTATAGAGTTAATATATCATGTAGTGATTGGAGCCTATCGTTAAGGGCCTATACTACCTCAAACGGCTTAGCATGATCCTCCGTTATGTCGAAAATACTGCAGCAATAATTTTGAAATAAATATATGGTAAAGTTGAGGATTAATGTTAGGTACCATGTTTGACGAAAACACAGTTCCATAAAATTTTCTTGATAGAAAAAAATTCTAGTTACCTCCAAACCGAACAATAAACCGCTGGTATTCAAAAATAACTTCGAATTAGATTATGAAACCTTGCATATTAATTGAACTAACTATAAAGCAGGTCTTATGTTATTTACTTTTTTAAATTACCATTATTTTCACCGTAAAAAGAAATAAACTAAATTATCGGTGTCTTGGAGTCTGCCACCCTGTCTCGCTTGCTCGCGTGACCGCGGCCAGTAGAGTGCGAGCGAGATAAAGAGTGAGGTTAAGGGCCTATACTACCTCAGCGCTTGAGGTAGTATAGGCCCTTAAGCTAATAAAGACAGGCTTTATTGGCAGACTCCGCTCTTCCATATCATTATTTACGTACATGTGAATGTAAAATTAAAAAGCTTGTTTATTTATACTAATACAAGATGAACTGGAGAACTATGCCATGTATGTACTTGTTGATTGAATGTAAGTAGTACGTGCGTGTGTGTGAGGGTGTGTGTGTGTGTGTGTTTGTCTGGGCATTGTGTAGGCTAAGTAGGGTACGATAGACCAAAGGCAGCTAATTCCAAGACTTTCTTCTTACTCTACGCAAATCTAATTACTATAATATTACATTAAGGCCACATGGTCTTTTAAGGGAACAAAATAACTAGTTTATGTCCTTCATTATATAAAAGTGATATTGCATATGGCTTACATTAACATAGAGTGACGAAAATTATTACATTAGGCTTTCATAGCAAAAATAGAGACTTGCACACTTCTGCTATACATATACCTTGTCGTAATTGTACTTGCGTAATATTTTAGCTGAGCTTATAAAGTAAATTACATTATAAATGAACCTCAAATACATAGTTAACATAATCAGCCAATAAAGTTCCCACTGCTGGGACAGGCCTTTTGTACAATCATATTAATAATCATAATTAATTAATTATAATTACAATTGCTAGGGAATGCACAGTAATCTTCACAAAAAGTCTTCGGATTTTTAGTGCTAATACTCGTACATGCCAGTTACGACACCTTATAATGTAAATTTGAATTTCTCTGAAGCGGCCACGATGTTCTCCTTTACCGTTTTGAAAGTAGCGGTGGAGATGAAAAGGCCTAGAAGAAGATGGCGTAACGAACTAGATTCCTACCTGAAGGATTGGTTGGATGTGGCGGTTGACAGAGAAAAGTGGAAGGAAGGAAGGGAGGCCTTTACCCTGCAGTAAGGCACTACAGGCTTGTAATAAATAAATAAATATGTACAGCTGCGTTCGAACCCACGATCTCCAAATCTCAAGCCGCTCCTTTAACCACTGCCAAAGGGTCAAATGCGAAAAAATTGCTTATTTTATTTGTACGTAAATACATCACTTATCAAAGGTTTAACTGTTGTTTTTACTTTATTAATCCTAGCTGTTGCCGGCAACTTGGTTCGGGGAGGTTGGGAAGTTTTTCCCGTGTAGATCCCGATCCCGTGGGAATTTCCCAAAATCCTATAGCATAGTGCTCACCTACACACCACACCCATGCCAAACGCACATTCCAAATTTCAGCTTCTTGTGTCTAGTACCCAACGAGCACATTAGTGGAAATAGCAGCCTATTTTGTTACTTTGGGCTGTAAAATAGCGGTTTAAGGGTTCAAAAAGCAGTTCAAAGTTGCATATCTGCATCCGTAAACGTCTATAGCTATAAAAGTTACTTAAGGTGCTATAAGCTGAATCAAATACTACCCTAGCCTTCACAGTAGTCCACGGTAGAACTCATTTACCACTTACACCTTTATATGAGAGTTACGAAGGTCATTCTGCCACTCACAGCTGCACAGTGGTTTCCATTGTAACTTTTATAGGTTATAGTTATAGTAACCACTATTATACCACGATAAGTTTAATAATAGAAACTCTTATGCATACTATAGTTACAAAAAATCATCAGTGTAACTAAGGCCTTTAGTAGCAATAGTCATTCCTTGCAGGCTCAATCCATTCGCCATTTTACAACCGCTTTTGTAACTATTATAAAACATTTAATAAAAATGGATGCTAAACGAATAAGTACGTAACTAGATCTTATAACCTCAAAAACAAGAAAATAGGAGCTTTTTGTGGCTGTGAGTTGCACTAGGGGAACAAAAATCACTGGAAGCGTTAGAAGGGTGAAAATTAGCGCTATGATTCTCAAAAGGGAGTTATTGGAGCTAAAACTGCAGGTTATGACTACGTTACAATGACGCCATGATTTTTTAAGAAAACTTATAATTCACTTGCAAAATTGAGTTGATATACATTGGTTTTTCAGTTAAATGTGCATTAAATGTACCGGTAAACAATCGGCCACTTGCGAATAGTAAGTTATCGACACGTAAAAATACGGAAATAAAATTTATTCTGTATAACAAATAAAAAATATCACATATCTTTTGTTAATTTTTTAAATATCATAAAAGCGCGTTAAAATTACTCGAAAATTATCTTATATATAATACTGAACACAAACTTTTACTTTTTTTTGTTTTATTTTCATGATGGCGACGAAAACACTTTACCAAAATATTACAAATAATGTCAACTGAAGATATAGAATAAAGAACTATAATCAATTCATTCGTTCAAAGTAGTTCAAAATCATTCAAAAGTAGCGCTACGAGAGCTTTAGTATAGCGTTAATAAATCGTTATAGCTATTAAGGAACCTTTATGCAACCGTTGTGCAGGTTAAATGGAACTTTAGGTTGCCTAAAATGGCGCCCAAATAGCGCTAAAGCGGCTGCTTTAAGTCTGTAGTAGACGCTCTAGCGCTTACGTCTATTACCATAAGTAATAATCGGATACGCTCCAAAGCCCTAATGCAGCCCATTTGTGCTAGTTGGGTAGTTTCGACTGTGCGTTGTCTGTCAGTCAGTCAGTAACGGAAGCATTTTATATATATTGATTGTTCACTGGACTTTCGTGGTGGATTACGGCCCTTGTCTTCTCATGGAGAGAAGTCCAGTTTATCGTTAGTGGGAACTTTATAGGCTTACTATATTATATTTTAACCAAAATCCCACAGCTCTGTATTTCAACAATTCAAAAAAAGGGTCGTTAAGTCCTTCCAAAGTTTGTCTGGAAGATATTGCTCTCAACAATAAGACCGCCATTGTAACCAAAGTTTAAGTAATACTGTTATCACAGTGTGTTTCAATTATTGGTGTACAATAAAGTATAATATTATATCTATCTATCTATAAATTCTTCTCAAAAATATATATTCAAAAAATATTTGCAATACAACAGACTAACCACATAGACCACCGGCGCAAATTGCCGAGCTTCGGCACTAAACAAATTTAATGTGCCCGCTGGGAATCAAACGCGTTCCCTCGCAAACTGCTGCTAACAAAATGCTTAACCTTATATTATAAAGTTGAGATTGTTTCTGAAGTTACAGTATGCCCTGGAGTCTGGGGTTGTTATAACTGGCCACTATTCGTTATGGCTCATTAAAAATATTCGTATGACCTTGATTTTTTTACATAATACTTAGGGACTTTCGATAAACCCGCTTTAACCTCGATGATGAGTGGTAGATGAGATTCTACGATAGAATTAACTCTCGCTTTTAAGGCTAATGAGTCATATGCGGTAGTAAACAGGCATCTTCTGGGCTCGCTCGTTCCATCGTAGGCCTCATCTATCGCTTACCATCAGGCGAGATTGAGGTCATGAATAGGATCATCCCGAATAAAAAAATTAAAAAAGCCGGCAGACAATTAAACATATTGGCTGTGCGCACAATAACTGTGGAGGAGCGCTTAGTACGACAAGACGGTATATAATATTCCACAACTTTCACAGAACGCCATCTAGTCCCAAACTAAGCAGAGCTTGTGCTATGAGTACTAGACGACTGATAAACTTACATATATATTTCTAAATATATACATATTATAGATAAATTATACCCAGACAAAGAACAAATGATCGTGCTCATCACACAAACATTTGTCCTGGGTGGGAATCGAACCCACGACCTTGTGCATAGCAGTCAGGGCCACTGACCACTAGACCAACAGGCCTGTCTAATATCATCCAAGTGTAGATAGTTCCCTGCAGTATGTTAGTTCGGTAGTGAAAGGGAGATAGAAGAATCAGTTCGTGGAACTCCTGCTCACACTTTTCGAAGTACAATCTGTAGAAGACTGAAAGGCAAGAAACACTTCGCAGATGAGTCAGGCTGTGAAGCCTCTCCACCATATCGCTTTAGCGCTCAATCAGTGCAGCAAGTTGGTCTTTTGCAGAACTAGCCCAAAAGTGGTTGCAATAGTACATACGGGAAGAGAAGTCAGTCTGTTACAGCCACGTTAAAGAGCGTTTAAGAGATTCCGCAACTCCGGGCGCAGTAGTTTAAATCAGTTATAGTCTGACAGACCCCTTCGCCGGCCCTAGTAGGATGTACATCCAAGAGGAATTCCCCCTGAAGAAAAAATAATAGAAGTAAATTATTAGCCAAATACAGATAACAATTGCAAAGACAGATTTCATTTTAATCATCCCCCTGTTCTCGACAATATAACTAATTCAAAAAAGTTTCCTAATGACTTATCTGTAATTGTTTCAATTTTCAAAAATCTTTTTCTATCTAAATAGATTTTCATCCTTAATTACTTTCAACACTGATTATCCATGATAGCGTTTTACGAAGGAAAGTTAAAAACATTTTTTTTCACTAACAATTAGAATTAACTTCGTAAAAACTGTCAAAATTAGTTCGAAAGATGGATCGAGTATAAAATTATTAGAGATTGGGAAGTAAATTCAGAATTTTATTCGGCAAAAGGGTTCATTGGACAGAAGATAGAGGTGACATCTTCTTCGGGATTATTTTTTTTTCTGTGTCCGAGTTTTGTACAACATGCTAGGCTTTCTATACTTTATTCGTGATTAGCACTTCGCCCACGACTTTGTCCGATTTCTAAGTAATTTATAGTACTCACAAATAATGTACAAATAATTAAAAAAAAAAGAAAACTAGCATTGTGGGTAGAATTCACAGTGCTAGCAATCTTGTTAACTCCTCCAACTAAGCTAAATTTGCTTGTATCTGGAGTGGGTTCACGACAATAGTTTAATGGGTAGGTTTCGAACCCGCCACCTCTCGATCACGAGTCCGACAACTTATCCATTAGGTTATTGACGCTTCATAAATCTTCATAATTGTACCATTCGAGATTACCGTCTACATACAAACTTACAAACAAATTTTACGTCTTTATGACATTAGTATAGACAGGGCAAAATTTTTAGTGAGAGTCACACAAATAAATAACTTTCAATCAGTAACAACCTAGTTAATGATCATTGTTTTGTTACATAAAATAAAGAACATTATTGGAAAATTTATCCTAAAACATTATTAACAAGTAAGACTACACAGAATTTATAAAATAATACATTAATTTGAAACTATTTAAACATGTTTTTTGTACAATAATATGAAATTATTTGTTAAAACTTTAAAGTTTATGGATAAAAATAATAATCATTGATCAGATTGTTATCTACTGAATGGAAGTTATTTATGCCTGTGACTTTCACTATTTTTTCCTTTCTATAATAAATATGACATCAATTTGACCATATTTTTTAACATTGCAACATCTGAATCATATCGCAATTTCAAGTAACGAATTTATAATCCCAGTAAAAACTTTAAAGGAATAATTAAAAGTTTATAAAGAATTAATTTATCACTAGCTAGGGACGCAACTTCGAGTGTTCGTAGACTTTCAACAACAACTTTGTGGCTTAATTTCATTAAGATCTTGTTTTCAAATTTAACCCTGTAAGGTGTCCGTAAAGTTTACCTTGGAAAATTAATAAATACGATTTGTGAATTGAATAAGGGAGAAATAATCTTTTGACATGCCTTTTTCAGCTTTTATCAAACTATTACGCGGTATTTTCTTTTGAGGACGTTTTGACAATTGCAGCTGGTGTCGTGGAAATGTTTTAACGCGATACCACGGTACCGGATGAAAGGATTACTGTAGAAACCAGGTGGGTTTTTGTCTGTAGTAGTCTGACACTCCCGTCTACTCCACCCAGAGTGGGCGGAGTCTATGATATACAGAGTTGATACGACAGAGGGGCATTAAATTACACTACGTATACTATACGTGTTTAGTGTCAATTTGGTAAAGTTAAGAATTAAAAAGAGCCAAATTTTTTTTTTAAACTAACTAAATAGCTTACATGTCAGAGTAAAACGCAACCACCCTTTGTAAATAAACGTGACTGACCTTAAATACCTAGGTAACAAAGTGGTAACGTAGCGCGGCGTGTGTTATCTCTTGTCTTGATCAGATTTATCGCTTTAAGGTGCATCTCATCAAAATCATTTGCGACTAAACTACTTCTCCTATTTAATTGATTTTTGGTACAAAGCTTGAAAATGGTACCTAGTATACGCAGTTTAAAGGAAAGCCCCTCGGTCGTATCAACTCTGTATGATTTCCCTCCGAATAAGAAAAATCTTTATTTATTAGATAATCTTTGAAAAGAGTAACGTTTCATTTTATAAATTAAATTGACATACACGTTCAAACAACAAATATTAGCAAGGTACACATAATTATGTCTCTGAATATTTACTATCCATACTTACTTAATATTATAAATGCGAAAGTAACTCTGTCTGTCTGTTTGTTACTTTTTCACGCCTAAACCGCTGAACTGACTTGGATGAAATTTGGCATGGGAATAGTTTAAGATCCTGGGAAGGACATAGGACTTGTTTTTATCCCGGAATTTCCACGGGATCGGGATTTATGCGGGAAAATCCTCCCATACGAATGAAGTCGCGGGCAGAAGCAAGTATTTTATAAACGCGATATTCATGCTGTTGTACTCATATTTAGATAATAGTTGGACTTATATTAAATTTTTATTATTGAGTTACTATCTATCATATAATTTAGTATAGAAGTAGCTAGGAGACATACTAAGAGGTTAGTGAGGCCTGGAGAAATTTAGTCCATAATACCACCCTAAAATTCCAAGATGGATACGATATTCAGTAATGGAGACTACGACCGAAAGAAGAAGAGATAGGCATAATAGACTAATACTTCAGGAAAATATCTAGAATTAATTCCGCCAAAAACTAAATGATCATCCCACACATACGCATAAAACGTTTTGGGAATACTTTCATTGTGCGTGCGGCTATGGAGTGGAGTTCCCTGCCGGAGTCTGTGTTTCCCGATAGCTATATATTTAAGTCAATAGTGAAAAGATTGCTTTTAGGTAAGCGTGCTCCATCTTCGATGACATCATCACTTACCATCAGGTGAGATGGTGGTTAAAAGCCACCAAAAAGTAAAAAAAAATCTTGCATGCAGTATGCAACACCAGCCTCCCTCCCGCCCACAAGTATATTTATATGCAGAAGGGATGCAATAAAAAACATACCTATTTCGTATGTTTTTAGTGCTAGTTGTCCTAAAGTATTAGTTTGGTATGCATTCCAGCAAAGTAACGCCTCAATCCATTCTGTATAGATAATAGATAAAGAGAATATACTTTATTGTACACCAAAACTTAAACGCACCTATTTTTTTAGGATGGGAAATCATCCAGTTCCGGGGCCGCGGTAACTCTTTCGAACAATTCCGCAACAAACACACCTATTTACTAATAGAGCTTATTCTATGGTTACAATGGCGGTCTTATCGCTAAAAGCGATATCTTCCCGAAAACCTTTCGAAGGACTTTAAAAACTTTGATTAAAGTGGGGAGGGCTAAATTAGTGTACTACATATACTCATAAAACCTACCACATCGTGGTCTTTTTAACCCAAAGGTTGACTGGTAGAGAATGTCTTGTTGCATTAAGTCCGCTCATGTACCACTATTGTACATAATGTTTAAATAAATAAATAAAACAGGAAAAGAAATAATTAAAATAATTGATTTACCGTTAGAACTTCCCAGATTGAAAATTCTTTACATCAAACTTAAATTTTCTTTCCCAACTAACAACATGGAAGAAAATAACCATAATTATATCATAGAAAGTTCCCTGCTCACCCAACAGTTCAAAACTTCTTACTGAATGTAAGGGAAGTGTTAAAAACTGGCAACACTTCTAACTAACCTCCTTTGAGACTCGCGTTAGTTGCTTGTTATTTAAAAAGATAAGAAAACTAAAAGTCTGGTAACACTGAATCGGCTTCCGAGACCCCAGTTGTGTTGCTAGATAGAAAATTGGAGTTAATTTTTTTTTTTGTTTTTAGGGTTCCGTAAGTTGTAACAAGAAGACGAGTGTCTTTTACGTTTATTAAATTTGTCGCTTGAATTTTTGTGTGTGAGCTGAGAATTTTGTAGTCTTTGTGTGTTTTTGTCTGGGGACATGGAAGTGCCTTTTCCAAGATTAGGTATACACTATTTTTATAGCATAAAAGATTACACCCATTTGTTTTTTTAGTTATACCTTTTCTTTTTCCTCAAGTTCAACCTCAGAATATTTTCATGGTTATTCTCTGCCCTTGGGCTAGCGAAGGGTCTGGCAGTCTCCAAATATTGGAATACACGTATGTGATTCCTCACACACTTGCACCAGGATCTGCAGAAACACACTTAAATACTTAACAACGCGGCCGCCCGACAAATAAAACTAAACTATTTCTCGTTCATCACGGAACCCTTCCAATATCCAACAATCTCACGTTTGCCTGTTTCCACCCGTCTTTTCTTATTATAGTATTTAGTGTTTGTTAGTTGATGAGCTAAAAATGTGCAAGTTCCGTAGCTGTCCTTTTGTTCAAGCTTTTTCTTAACCTAATGTAATTCTCTGTATGGAAGGAACCGTGCTTATTAACTTTGAAGGCTTGGTCACTTCTTATGCATTTCTTTTGGAGTTTAGAGTTGCTTTTCTTTTTTTTTATTGATAATATTGGAATATGTTGATATGCTAAAAATGCAATGGAGGTACTCCCTGTCAGGATTGCGGGAATTATGTAAAGGGATATCGCAGGCCCAGAACGCAAGGGTAACTAATGGAACAGGTTTTTGGTGAGTCAGACACTTCATTCCGCATCACCCTTATCGGGAGGAGTTATTTTGATGATTTTCCACCCAAAAAGGATAATGAAGAATCTCATGGTGATGTGCTTACCTGGTGGAAATCCCACCCATACGTGCAAAACGTTTTGGGAATCTTCTATTGTACGTACAGCTAAGGAGTGGAATTTCCTATCGGATTCTGCGTTTCCTTATAGTTATATTCTGGGGTCTTCTAAGCATTACACACATACATTCATTCCTACCTGCCCAATGAGCTGATGAAGACAGTGGTAGTGCCTATAATTAAAAACAAGACTGGAGATAATTCTGATAAGTGCAACTAGCGCCCGATATCATTAGCTACAACCACAGCCAAAGTGCTTGATGGCCTGCTTGAGAGACAGCTTAAGAAACACCTAAATTTAAACGATGCACAGTTCGGTTTTAGACCAGGACTTTCGACAGAATGCGCGGTTATGTCTCTCAAGCAAACTGTCAAGTATTACACAGACAGGAGCACGCCTGTGTATGCAGCCTTTCTTGATCTCTCCAAGGCTTTTGATCTGGTTAGGTATGATATTCTCTGGCGTAAATTGAAGTGTTCAGGTGTGCCGGGTGAGCTGATTGATATGTTTAAATATTGGTATGACAACCAAACTAACCAGGTCAAACGGCTTGGAGAACTTTCTGATGAATACAGGTTGGAGTGTGGAGTGAGACAGGGGGGGTTAACATCACCTTCACTCTTCAACTTGTACGTGAACGGGCTGATTGATGAGCTGAGCAACATCGGAGTGGGATGCTCGATTGATGGTCACTGTATCAACAGTATTAGCTACGCAGATGATATGGTGTTGCTCAGCCCATCAGTGGCCTCGCTCAGGAAGCTGATAGACGTATGTGAGGAGAATGCTAGAGTACACGGTCTCCTGTACAATGAGCAGAAAAGCGAGCTCATGGTAATTCATAAACGTCGTAATCGTAAACTGGGGGATGTGGCACCTGTGCTGCTTAACGCTGTCGCTCTTCGAAGAGTGAGTGAGTTTAAATACCTCGGCCATGTGGTCACCGAGGATTTAAAAGATGATAGAGATATAGAAAGGGAGAGGAGGGCGATGGCGGTCCGCTGTAACATGATGGCACGCAGATTTGCTAGGTGTAGTTTAGATGTAAAGATCACTCTGTTTAAAGCAATCTGTGTAATTTTAATAATGTTTTAATTTTGTAATGATTGATTTTTATGTAATTTATTGATTTTTATATGGGATGTTTTCCTGAATTAAATGATTCTATTCTATTCTATTCTGAAGCATACTGCCAAACTCTCTACACCTGTAATCTGTGGGTCAACTACACGCAGCGGGCCATCAACGCTCTCCGAGTAAAATATAATAACGCGTTTAGGGTGCTGGTGGGGCTCCCACGCTGCTGTAGTGCGTCTGCGATGTTTGCGCATGCGCACACAGACGGCTTCCACACTGTGCTGCGGCGCCGCATCGCCTCGCTGATGTTCCGTACGCGTGGGAGCGCCAACACCATACTGAACGTGTTCAGCCACAAGCTAGACAGCCCCCTTCTGGGACACTGGGTTCAAACACAAGTGCGCGTGCCCGGTGCCCCAGAGGGAGGCAAATACTTAAATTAAATTAATGTGTATATAGATTAAATTAAATTAATAAATTAAATTAAATTATAATTTATTTATTCGATGTGACATGTGTGTGATGACTTAAAATTGATGATTTTGAAAATGTATGGACCCAATATGTCTGAAATAAAAAAAATATTTTTATATTTATTTTTATTTATTTTATTTAAGCAAGCATGCTTCATCATCAACCACATCCTCGCTTACTTTAAGGTGAGATCGTGGTCAAACGTGAGCCTATTAACAATAAAAATATTCGGAGCTCTTGGGGTTTCTGGAATATTAGAAAGAATGGTTAGAAGCAATTAGTTGTTACTCGCGACTTTGTTCGCATGGATATTTCTCATATTTATCCGGGATAATAAGTAGTCTATTTAGGAATTTAATCTATCTCTGTACCAAACGTCCGTATCTGTTTACTAGTTTTAGCGTGATATTTTTTTTATTAACCTATATTTTCAATACTTAATACAGTTATTTGCATTCCACAATGTGAACTTAGGTGGTAGGTACATACAAGATATACATTGTTTTAGATCATTGTGGACCCTGTCGGATACAGCAAATTAAAAAAGAGGAAGAGGGTTATTACAATTATTATAATTATATAGAATGTGTATTAGATAAGATAAGATAAGATAATTTATTGGAACAAAACACATTTCCTTATTTGCAAGGCTACACCCATTTAATTTTTTGAGCTTTCCACTCCTCTCGGTGGGCTGTTCTTTCCGACCCATTATGAATGCTTCCAGGTCGTTACGCCAGCGCTTTCCAGGCCTTCCTCAATTACGACGCCCGTCATGTGCTATAACTGCGTAATGGCTTTAACCTATCCGTCTTGATGCATCCTGCATGCATGACCTATCTAATCTTACTCTAATCGTGACAATTACCCTAGTTATAAAATACATATTGTTCAGACTCTTGAAATATTTTGTTGCAAATGAACGATTGATGAATGAAAGATTTAATTGATTATATTTAGTGTGTAATACGAAGATCATATTTTTTATATTACGGATAAATCCAGACTTAAATTGGATCGCGCCTGAAGCCAAGTGATAGATGGTCTTCGATGGAACGAGCGAGACTAGAAGATGCCTGTTCACTGCTCTTACTTTAAGGGCTGATTGGTCTTGTGTGGCAGAGAGTTCCACACCTTGGCTGTGCGCACAATATATGTGGATTTGAATTGTTAGTACAACAAGACGGTTCATCAACCAGTTCATGACATTTTCCACCTACCTCCTAACACACAATTTAAAATAATCCCAATTCTAATTAATATTTCAACAAACACTCTCATGTCAGCTATACAATGCATTTCATAAATCCACGTTATTTTAAATTAAATTTGGATTTATCCATTGGTACCTAAATCCGATCCATTTGGGCCGGAACGGGTACAAATGAATTCGTACATACGTCATCGTTTAGTGGGAAGTTTGTCAGTACACGACATAGGTAGTAATGGATTTTCATAACAAATGACTGGCTTTTTAAGTTAGCTTGGTCTGTCCGGATTTAGTACTTTTTGAGACTTTTAATACTGTTCAGGTATGAGGAAACTTAAAGTGTAATGGCGCACTGGCATTTGTTTTTTAAACTTATCAATAAAATATCTTAAAAATGTATGAGCTAGAACCCATCTCCATCTATCATCGGACTACAAGAAAAACGGCGACGCACCATCGTTACATGGTGGACATCCCACCCATACGCACGAAACGTTTTGGGAATACTGTCATTGTGAGTAGTGAGTACGGCTAAGGAGTGGAATTCCCCACCGGAGTCTGTGTTTCCTGATCGCTATAACCTGGGAGTCTTTAAGTCAAGAGTGAATAAGTTACTTCTAGGCAATCGTGCTCCATCTTGGACCACATCATCACAAGTCAGCCCGTGGATCGGTGTCCATCTATATCGAATTTCTAGGAGCCTTGGAAAGCATGTCAAGTCGTTGTTCAACAGCTTTAACAGTCATTACGAGAAGACAGAAAAAAATGAAAAATGTACACCAATCTTGTTAAAGGTATTGTGTTAACCAGCTACGAGGTTGTATGTATGTGATGACTATCTAGTCGCTCTTTTCTGTTTTTTTTTTCGTGGTAAAATCATCAAATGAGTCCTTCCATCTCGGGCAGGGCCGGAGGGACTGTCAGACTTGTACTGACTAAAATCCACGGTGTTCCTTCAATAGCCCTTTACGTACCGGGGTCACGGTAATGGGATAAGTCCCACGACCCCGGCAGGCTTCGGCTGTCTACAGGGGGGCCCTCGTCATGTTGCTGACGCTCTTTGAGGCGCGCGTGGAACACAACGCGCCGTCGACCCGATCTAGTCGCTCTATGTAAAAATCTTTTTAGCAAAACATAGAACCGACTACCATACAAAAACACTATGAAAGCAAAAATAACTTTAATTTCGGAAGGCGGTGTCAAAAACGAAAATATACACAAAACTAGACACCGCCTTCCGAAATTAAAGTTATTTTTGCCTTTATAGTGTTTTTATATGGAAGTTGGTTTATTTTTTGATAAAAAGATTTTTTTCACGCTTTTTAGTGGGTCGATTTGTAATTTATCAAGTTACAAAAGCCAAAATGTCAACTACTTATCACCTTTTACAAAATATTGCTTTTCCCGGTGCAGAGCCGTAAATTTTTGAGGAGTTCTCCTGGTACATCACCATCAGCTCTACTTCACCATATGCATTGTGACGAGCATAAAGTGCTTAATATCCATATTCAAGTAATCTAATCGCAATCAACGAAATACTTATTATTGAGTAGTTTCGGTGGCCATCTGGGGTCTTCATCATCAGTTCCACTTCCTCAAATGGTGCTTTTCGAGAGCAACTGCACAAGGTACTATAAGAAATACCCAAAACGCTATAGGTGTGCCTATAATATTTGAAGAGTTTCCTCGATTTCTCCATGATCCCATAATCAGATCCAAACATGACGACAATGGGACCAACTAGAAAGTGTACCCTTTCAAACAAAAAAAGAATTTCCCAAATCGGTCCGGCCATCTCCGAGTTATGAGGAGACATACATAAAAAAAAAAGATCAAGACGAATTGTAAACCTCCTTTTTTTGAAGTCGGTTAAAAATACTGTTACTCTGCTGCATTCGATTAGATTTGATGCCAACCCTGACATAGTTAGGTAATGGTTAAGCAGATAAAGGTTTTAATTTAAAGGTAAGAATAGTTTTTTTTTGTTTAAACTAAATCCATACTAATATTATAAATGCGTAAGTAACTTTTTACACCTAAACCGCTGAACCGATTTAGTTGAAATTTAGCATGGGAATAGTTTAGGACCCTGGGAAGGAGAGGATGGTTTTCATCCCGATTTTTTTTTTTTTATTGATAATAGGCTCGCGTTTGACTACCATCTCACCTGATGGTAAGTGATGATGTGGTCGAAGATGGAGCACGCTTACCTAAAACTAACCTATTCACTCTTGACTTGAAGACTCCCAGGTTGTAGCTATCGAGAAACACAGACTCTGGCAGGGAATTCTACTCCTTAGCCGTACACACAATTAAGGTATTCCCAAAACGTTTAGTGCGTATGGGTGGGATGTCCACCATGTAACGATGGCGCTTGGCCGTTTGTCTCGTAGTCCGATGATGGAATAGAGAATGAAGATGAGATAGAGGTTATAAGTTACTTTTTACTTGACTGAAAAAGAAGGAGAGTTATGTTTTTATCGTAATAAAGTCCAAGGAAATGAAATCTAATGTGACTGCTAGTACATACATATAATCATAAAATTCATTTAACATTTTGGGGCCATATTTTAAGGATGATATTCTGAATCTGATATACCCTGAAGAATAAAGAAATTTGAAAGAAATCATCATAAATTCTATCGTATTTTTGTATCTCTGGGCAGTGATTTGAAGCGATTTTCAAAGCCATAAATACACCTAAACAAATACAACGAAAAATCACTGTCAATACTGCCAACCCACTCAATTAAAATACCTTGAAGAAAGTCGACTTTTCAAATAAATCCTTACAATTGGCACCGGGTAGGTTGGAGGATAAAATTTATTACTCTTGTTAGAAATTGTAACATTTAATACAACGAGAAATAGGCCTTTGTATCAATTTTGGCTGACTTTAACTTTTTGACAGTATCACCCAAGTTTGCGAGTTAAAAGAAGTAGTAAAAATTGGGTAATTTTTTGGGTAATTAGAATTTGAGGTGGCAAGTGTTAAGAGGCGGGAATTGTTTTTCTGATCACTTAAGTGAGAATATTAAATTATTCCTCTACATTTATTGTTCGCACAGCCAAGGTATGGATCTCTGCCGGCTTCTGTATTCCCTGCCAGATATGACTCATCAGCCTTTAAAGCAAGAGTGAACATGGCGCATCTTCTGGGCTCGCACGTTCGATCATAGACCTCATCCTACCATCAGGCCTGATTGGAGTCAAGAGCGAGATCATTCGTAATAAAAAAGGAGTTCGTGACTAAATAATGACAGCCACAGGGGTTGATTTATTATTTATTTATTTACACTTTATGCACATAGGTGCAAAGGCGGACTTAATGTGTGTACAAGAGTGGTGAAGAGATAGTGTGGGAGGTGCAATATGTACGTGAAAAGTAAAATTACAAAAAATATATATATATAATAATAGTAATAACACAAAAACCCTAGTATCAGAAAAAAAATAGAAATCTACATAAATAATATGTATGAATAAGTACTTATATAAATACATACAAATACTTAAGAAGCGAATGAAAACAAAATGTGGAAATTCTGCTTATTGGAGTAGAAAATATAACTGCAATTTCACTTTAAATGCATAGCGACTATCAGCCGTCCTGATCTCGAGAGGAAGTGCATTCCAGAGAAGAATCGACTGGATATGAAAAGAAGAATGAACAGTCAGAAGTATGAGAAGGACAGAGTAAGAGAAGGTTATTGGATGAACGTAGATTCTTATTGTGTGAAGAACATAGAAATTAAAAGTTGCGGGAATGTTCTAACGAGATACCGCGGCCCCGGAACTTAAGGGCAGCTGAAGGAACAGGGTGGGTTTTTAGTCAGTAGAAGTCTGACACTCCTTTCCACTTTACCCAGAGCGGGAGAAGTCATTCGATGATTTTTATTATTATTTATTATTACTCTTGACCTCGATCTCACCTAATGGTAAGCGATAGATGAGGTCTAAGGTGGGACGAGCGAGCCCAGAAGATTCCTATTTACTAGTACTTTAAAGGCTGAAAGGTCATAAGTGGCAGGGAATACAGAAGCTGGCAGAGAATTCCACAGCTTGGCTGTGCGCACAATAAATGTGGAGGAGAAGCGCTTGGTACGACAAAACGGTATATCAACCAAGTGTGGGTATCAACCAAGGGTGGTTTTTTTCCCCACCCAGGGGTAAAAAGGGGGTTGATCTATAAGGTTAAGCAATGCTTGCGGAGATTGGTCCGTCAATGGGTGACATAGCATCTTAGAATATCGAGGTTCCACCGTGCTTTGATAAGCACTTTATGGCATTGGTCCTGGCTGTGATTTATATATCTTTGACAGTCGTTACGCGTGCCTAGTTAGCAGCTGAGGAACCAGAAACTACTCTTGCCAAGGGGGGATCCTCTGGTGGCTAAGTAGCCACTGGGTTATGAAAGCTAAATAGACTTTGTAGAAAATCAACTGATATGCAAAACCCTTTTAATTTAAGACTTTGTTATTAGTATTACAATTAATTAATGTCCAATATAATAACGTGTTCAGGGCACTGTTTCGTCTTCCTCGATACTGCAGTGCTTCTGGCATGTTTGCGGACGCTCGTGTCGAAGACTTTTATGCGATTATGCGCAAGAAGGTTGCGTCGGTAATGGCATGGGTGCGAGGGAGTCGTAACAGTGTGCTCAGGATGGTGGGCGATAAAAGTGACACTGTCATGCTTAGTAGGTTCACAGAACTCCATGTTGCGGGGGTTCGGCGGCCTGCTGAGCGGGAGCATGTGTCATTTCTTTTGTAACTATTTGTTTTTATACCTATTTATTGTGATTTAGCGTGTATATCTTTAATTTTTTTATTTTGTTTTTAATTTTAATGAATCAAATTAATTTATAATTTTATTCTAATCTGTGGACTGTGTCTGAAAATAAATGATTTTTATTTTTATTTTATTTATTACTTTTACAGCAGATTACTCAAAATCTATACTTAGCTGATAGAAATAAATAGTTCCTTAAATGGTTATACGCTACTCTATGCATACTTTTTTAATGTTAATAAGCTCGCGTTTAACCAGCATCTGATGGTAAACAATGATGTGGTTGAAGATGGAGCACGCTACCTATGCACTCTTGTCTTAAAGACCCCCAGGTTACAGACAGACATAAATTGTGTTTATATTGTATGTACATAATTGTACGTATATGATATAATTACCAGAGATACTTAAATTAATAGGTAGGTACCTTATTATTAGTTTGAACAGACTTCAAATATCTCTCACACCGCCAATCAAAATAGGGTCGTCCCCAATATCGGGCATTAACAACCAAACAATAGCCATAAAGTGTATGCGCATAATTTAATTTATACTACACAATATAAGACGCTTAAACTTGCCAGAATGTGGTCACGGCAAATATCACCCTTTTGGCCATATTATCTCATTGGCCATATTACCTCATTAGCCATATTACCCCACTGGTGATATTAACCCGTTGGTGATATTACCCGCTTGGCGGTGTAACCCTAAGTTTGGGCTGGAAATTGGAGCAGTAGTGAACATTATATTGAGATATAGAGGGTATATTATGTAAATAGATTAGGAAGTACGACACCAATATATTCCCAATAGCGAGGTGGTTTGGCAGTGAATCAAAATCAAATGTCTTTTATTCAAATTAAGCTGAGTGCTAGTACTCTTTGATCGTCAACGTTAACATACAGACAATCCCCCAAAGTGCCAGCCGTTCTTTTTGTACGGAACAAGATAAGATAAACTTAATTTAATAAGTAGTTTGTGTGTGTGTTTGTTTCGGTGGGATCAGCTGATCTTCTTGCATACTTTTCTTTTTACCGTTAACGTTTTCCCATTAACATCAATTCACACTTTTAAAGACTTGAAACTGAGCAAAGAGAAGGCTGTAAACCGTAGGTTGGTAAGTATTGCTGGGGCTGCGGAAATCTTCTAACAAGATACCGCGGCCACGGACCACAACGGCAACTGAAGGGATAAGGTGGGTTTTTAGTCAGTAGAAGTCTGACACTCCTTTCCGCTCCACCCAGAGAGATGAGTCATTTGATTAATATCCCACCAGAAAACAAACGTTGGGTAGGCATGTAGCCTTCTCTGGCCAAGCAGTTGTAAACGCCTCTAACGGCCCATTCACGAACTTGCCGCGGTGAGCGGCGGCTAAGCGCGGGGCGGCGAGCGGTAAGAACAAAAGTATGAAAATGTATGAAGCACGCCACGAGTCGCCGCTCATAGCGAAAGAGCGCGCGGTTTTGTCGGAGCGAATCACTGCAGCAGCGCGCGGTGCGGGGAACGGCGAGATCAAATGTACAAGCGAATGAGTGCGACGCCACGAAACAGAGCGGCGCGGATAGCGGTGTAGGTGTGACGGACTCGGCGGCAAACTTATAAACAAAAAATATTTTAGACGATTTTGTGGCGGTAATGTATACCGAGGTTAGAAACAATTTTTCTGGATTAGATTACAACCATTTTGGTTCTGATGTGCTGTTTTAAATAAACGTCTATAAGCTGCAGAATATAATCAAATGTTTCCACACTCATTCTTGTGTACTCATAAAACTTATCCGGATATTTTCTGTAATCTTCGTATAGGTCACGAAATTCGTCATTTAAAAATCGATCTTTATTCAGTTCGTGCACTCCTTCTCTCATATTAAGAATATCTTGTTTTCATACATACATTTTTTGATCATATATATATAGGCGTCGACTTGATAACCTCCTCCTTTTTTGTCGTCGGTTGAAAAATATTGCTTTCTAAATACAGAAGAAATAATTTTGATAACGCCATAATTTAGAGTACGTTCTGACTACCTAAATTCGTCCACCTCGGCCGCTGCCGCTTGCCGCTACTGAGGGTACGTGGCGTGTAAAACGCACCGCTTGCCGCCGCGCCGCCTGCCGCGCCGCACGCCGCTAAGACCGAAGTCGTGAATGGGCCGTAAGACGTCTTAGCATTAATTAGTCTTCCTCGACGCCCGTCCTCTGATTATCAATATGAACAACAACTCTTGATTATCTGTCCTGATGCATTACATATATCACCATCTAAAAATCTCTCTTCTCACTGACAGCCTTAAAAGAATAAACAAAGATTGACTAAAGAACTTGAATAATCACTTAGAAATGAATATACAAATATACCGTTACTTTTTCTCTTGGGATTAGTAATTAAACCTGGGAAAACACTAAAAGCGTTGCTTAGCTACCGCATTTAATACACAGAAAACTACTCTTAATAACGAAGCATTACTAAAACATATACTCCAGATCATCTTCCCCACAACTTAGTACAACACAGTAATAACTATCACAATATTGACTCAACTCCACACAGGCAAACACTTTTTTTCTAATTAACCCTCTGCTAATATATTTACTCTATGACTCATCTGTAGAACCCGTCTCGTTGTTACGTAGTTTATATGGAGCTTAGAATTACTAAATTGACCACTAATACATATAATATCGCCAATAGCCTAACGTTTAAGGCCGGACTTGTGATCGAGAGGTCGTGAGTTCGAACCCCACCCATTACACTATTGCCGTGAACCCACTCCAGACACAAGCATATTTAGCTTAGTTGGAGGAGTTAACAATATTGCTAGTAATGTAAATTCTACCCACATTGCCAGTTCTCTTTTTAAAAACATATAAATATCATATCCGCAGTGCATATTTGAGAACACAGAGCACATTCTCATGGCACAACCAGTCAACGCTTTTTATTTTTTCTTAAATACTTTGTTATTCTTATACCTATCTATTTCCACTAAGCCTGATCCAATATCGGACTACAAGACAAACGGCGGTGGTGATGTCGTGAATCGTTACATGGTAAACATTTCCACCTACACGCATAAAACATTTTGGGAATGCTTTCATTGTGCGTGTGGCTAAGGAGTGCAATTCCCTGTCGGATTTTAAGGTTTCTGATAACTATAACCTGGGGGTCTTTAAGTTGAGACTGGCTAAAGAAGTTACATCTAGGTAAGCATCTTTGACTTCATCATTGCATCAGGTCAGACTGTGGTTAAACGCGAGCCTATTATCAATAAAAAACCTTACTAGTTTCAGTCCGCAGCTTCGCTCGCGTGAAAAGTTTTATTTCAGCGAAAATAAATTACCCTATATCAGTCCTCAGCCTCTCAAGTATATAAACTAAAAATCATATCAATCTAAAGAAGGACGAAGAAACAATTGCAAACGCACTTGCGCATTTATGCTCTATTTGCTTTTAATAATACGCAAAGTCGCAAAACACGCTTTTAACGTTCACAACAAAAAACTTATAAACAAGTTTCAACGAACATACTTACAAAACGTTATTTAACATTGTTAATGTTTTGGCTTGTACATTTATTTATTAAAACTTTATGCAACACAAAATGTACAGAGGCGGACTTAATGCCATAGGCATTCTCTACCAGTCAACCATGGGTGGTGAAGAGATAACATGGCAGGTGCATAAAAAAATAAACTAAGTAGGCAATCTATGTAAAGTAAGTCTTATTACAACTATATATACATAAATAACTAAAATAAACTTACATACATCATATTTATCATAATACCTACCATAATATATATTATTAAAAATCCATAGAAAGGGGGTTATGAAAACTCTGCTTCCACTATTTGTTTTGAAAATAATCCCGCAACTTTCCCTTAAACGCATATTGACTGGTGGCCGTCCTGATATCAAGAGGTAGTGCATACATACACTCAGAAACCCACTTGCACATACACGATTAGCTATTTATTTAGATTTAGAGTTGGAATGTCTAATTTGTCATGTAATTAATAACAGCAACACGGGATATTCAAAGTTAAGTGCACGTTAAGCAGTTGGTGTACTTTGACATTCGTTACGAGTAATTACGAGTCAAAAATCTGACACCGGATTTGCCAAAGGATATTTATTTATTTATTAAAACTTTATTCAACATAAAATTTACAAAGGCGGACTTAATCCGCAGCTCCAAACTAAGACTTTCAAATATTATTATTAATATCAATTATCAAGAACTTTTAATCCAAGTTCCCTTGTGTTGCTAACTACGAATTTTATCTTCCCCATTTGCCATGAAATTCTGACAGATAGATAGTTTTTAATGCCATAGGGTAGGGCAGGGTATCGTGTTATCCAAACATTGGTACTAAGCTGTACACGGTTAGACTGCCGAAGCCAGCATAGTTGGGAAAAGCCTAAGCAAATGATGATTGAATATGTATCGTATTTTTATGTAATACTTAGCCACGAGACTTCTTAACAATAGTCACACTAGTCCCGAACCGTAATTTTGTATAAAAAAACGGTGACACTGACAAGCTGCATTTGTATGGAAAGTTACGACAATACCATTTGGCCGCGTAGGCGTCACCATGCTCTGTGGTAGCATCGTAGCACCGTAGCGGCGTAGCTCGTAGCTCTGCTACGGCGTAGCACATACAGTATTTATTACATTATTTAGCAGTTTTAGTGGTCCTTAGCGAAATGAAAACTCATACACACCTTTATTGCTAGATAATGCATTTGCAATTTTTTTATGTTTTTTCGAGTGAAATAATTACATTTTTGGTGTTTTTTTTGAGGGTCGTATTTTAAGTGATGTGATGTTTATTTTTTGCAAATAGGTTGACACTTTCACATGTCATTTTTTTCATAAATGTAAACTATATGAGACCGTTTTAAAATGTATTGACCAGAAATATGTTTCATGCACCACTATAGTATTGTACTTTAAATAAATCAATTTATTTAGAAAATTTACACACTAGCAGGAAATGAAAAAAAATATATTATAAGGAAATGCTTATATTTTTATAAATTTACAGGCGTATGTCTATTTATCAAAAAATTAAAAACAAACGAAAACATTTTTTTGCTAAACATTAAAGAAATTGTAACATATTTATTATTCGCTTATTTTTTATTACAAGCAATCAAAAATTTAATTTAATTGACAATATGTTCGCGTTTGACCACCATCTCACCTGATGGTAAGTGATGATGTGGTCAAAGATGGAGATAATTTCATTGTTTTCTTAGTAAGAAATACCTTGAAACCTTCTTACCTACCAATTCTACTCACTTCATTTTACGTAGTACCGAGAATTTTCTCAGCCAGAAACTTATTTCTCGTCACGTTTCGAACTTAAAACGCTGTTTACGCTGTATTACAATACTTAAATACATTGTACAGGCTCCTTTAGAACGTGGTAATGTCTTGTCTGTGCCTTATCGTGCTTTAAAATTCAGTCAATTAAAATATTTCTAAATTAAAAGAGAAAAGACAGATAGCCCAATTTTTTTGAGATAGCTATAATTTAAAAAAAAATGTCCGTTACTGAGAAAGAAGCTAACGCAACAGAAATAATGCGTTTTGTATGTAAAAGAAGTGAGGAAGCAGGATTTTTTTTCACATCTTTATTATTGGCTTCTTCTTATTTTATCTTTTTTATAACTATTTAAGAATGTTGTATATACTTACCTACATAAGTGATATAGCTGTTTGCACATCATTTAAAATCTGTGATTGCTATTTTTTTGTCATAATATAACCATTATATCGTTATTGTGTCTTGTTTTTTAAATAAAATGTTGAAGTCTCTTTTTCAATAATTGATCACTACATTCTTCACCACAGGGACTGCAATTTTTTTATAAATACCTTTGGAATATTTTGAATTGGCAAGGTTTATTTTTGGCAATCAAAAATTATGGAAATTTTTAGATACATCACTTTCATTCTCTGCATACAATATTATGTTATTCAACTTGAACATCAATAAAATAACATGAATATAAATCAGCCAATCATAACGCTATGAATATTGACAATCGTTGTAATGGTATCTTTCATTGGACATCAATCAGCCATGTATTGCGTTCAAGGCTGCTTTGAAAATGTTAATTTCTCAGCCAATATGAAACCGTAATTAATCGGGGACCAAGATCCAACAGAACTGATTAACAAAAAAAAAAGAAAAAGGGACTTATTATAAAACCTATTAATACGGCCTGCAATTAAGTAATTGCAGAACCAATATCTCCATTTCAAACGATCTGTTTTGTAATCAGTGAGCCATTTTATTAGGACTAATTATAAAATGATATAATTAAAAAAAGCGCAGGGCTAAAAGGCTTACAGGCGACGAAGCGCTATCGGGCAAGCTTCATAGCCTGGGTCATCGGCGAACCGTTGCTTGCCTGTCGGTTTTCTACAGATTGTACTTTGGGGAGTGTGCGCAGGAGCTCCATGACCTGATTTCTCCATCTCCCTTTCACTACCGGTCTACCAGACGAACGGCTGGCTACCATCCACACTTGGTTGATATACCGTCTTGTCGTACCAAGCGCTTCTCCTCCACATTTATTGTGCGCACAGCCAAGCTGTGGAATTCTCTGCCGGCTTCTGTGTTCCCTGCCACTTATGACCTTTTAACCTTTAAAGCAAGAGTAAACAGGCATCTTCTGGGCTCGCTCGTTCCATTGTAGACCTCATCTATCGCTTACTATCAGGCGAGGTTGAGGTCAAGAGTGAGCTCATTGTGAATAAAAAAAAAAATATTAAACAAAAAACTCATAAAAATATTACATTGAAAAATCGGGCAAATGTGAGTCTTCCCACATGAAAGCTTCCGTATTATAAAGCAACAAATCACGTATCTTGCATGGGGCCTGCTTGTTTTAGCTAGCTCATGCCCGCGACTTTGTTTGTACGAATTTTAAGTAAACCTATTGAATTTGTTTTACCACTAGTATTCAATTATTTTTGTGGCTTAGCAGTAAAAGCATATAAAGCATGAAAGAAAAGGCATAACATATTGAGAGACAGACTTTCGTGCTAATGATATTCGTATTGGTATATTAAGTATATATCGTTGTTTGGTAATAGAAAATATACATTACTAATATACCATATGTCGCATCTGAAGGTCACAGTCTCTTTTAGAGTCTCCCTAGGGATGTACCCTAATAGGCGTTGCACAGAGGGCCTCCGGAGCGGTCCTTTAAGAGGTTACAAGGACCCCTCTATGTGTTAATGGTGATCGTTTCAACAGAGTGGTTTTATTGAGGTAAAAACTCCATACGATCTGGTCTCTTCTCCAAAATTCCAGGTGACTTTTGATGGTTTTCCATCCATGACAAAAAAAAATTGTACCTCCTCCTTTGCTTTTCGCACAATGAAAGTATTCTCGAAACGTTTTGTTCGTTGTAATGTATATGGGGGGGACATCCACCTTGTAACGATGGCGGATCACTATTCCTCTATAAAGTTATTTCAAAAAGTGTAGCAACTATTCCATTTTAATTCTATAGTTATAATTATAAAGATGACCACTATGTCAATTTTACTTTATAATTGTAGACCAATAAAAAAAATGGACAACAGAAAACAAAACACACAAAATACAGTTACACACATAAATTAGAAAACACACGCGCTACGAAAGTGTTTCTAAATCGTTTTATACTGTTCAGTCTTGGTGGAACAGTCCTGTAAATCCAATGATGAAGCTAACTCTCTTGTCTCTAAGCACAAGTACAACAATAAAAACGTCCAATACACATCCAACTTTAAACAAAGGCATTTTTTTCTCCAGCTCAGACAAAACCCTTGGTTTTTTATTTTATTTATAGTTTAAGAGAGACCTAACGAATTGTACACACTGGGAGCGCACGACGGAGTGTGTGTTTTTATTTTTTATGTTCACAATTAGCGTGGAACTGTGAAACGTACCATTAATGTTGTATTGCTATGTTCTATGGAGCATTAATGGTGAAGCTTATTAAAAACTAGTAGTGCGAGCAACTTCGATCGGACGGTAGGTTTTTCTAGTGGGAATTCCATGATAAAAAGTATGTTATGTTTAATATAATATAATGTTTAATATAATGCAATTACTTACTTATCTTCTGACTAATATTATAAATGCGAAAGTTTGAGAGGATGGATGTTTCTGACTCGTTCACGTACCATACATTATCAGTAAGCTCGTATCTAGTCAATTCACAACCTTGACCTAAATAAAATCCTTTTAATTTCTCCCTCTAACATTTAATTACAGCTCCGGAATACCCACAAACTAATATAAAAGCCATCTTATTGTGTCTCTAACCGAGGCCACGTTCCAATGCTTTTTATTTCTGTAGATTGAAATTTATTTGACGCATCTCTATCTCGACGGCCGACATTAACGCCGAGTTTTATCGACAACGACTTATCGACGCGCCCCGCTCTATCGTTGACGTAATTATGGCTTTTTAATATTTCATTCTTCGTACGTATCATTGATATAGTATATCAATGGTACGTATATTATATTTTTAAAATTGGAATTTCAATGTTTTTTTAACGTTTACTCTAAAGTCAGGTATGTATACAGGTTGTAAAGTTAGGGCTTGTAGACAAAGCTTGACTTACATGATCCTAATTCTGAAAATTGGTTAGGTTAAAAATAACATTTTTACATGTAATTTTTTCCCGTACATTTAAACTAGATAAGGCCGGTGTTTTCTAACTGACTACTCTGAGAAGAAACATCGAAACAAACTCAGAGGTGAAAGTCTCTTTTGAAGTCCATACAATCAGTATATTTTGTCAAATTTTATGAACCTTGTAGGTTAATTAATGGCTGTGGCGATTTTTTGAGGAAAGATGCATACATATTTGAGTGACCCTATCCAGATAGTGCAAGCATTTTTCAGAAAACCTATAGCTCAACTTAGAACTTTAAGGAGGTAACCATGAGGTAACTTTATGACCATTTGAGATTATATTGTCTCTTGTCATCTTATCTCTCTCTTATCTATTTATTATATGGCTAAAGACCAATGACTCTAATCATTTGACGGCTAATTTAAACAGTTCCTAAGCTTGAGAATCAACGTATTATACTGACATACTTAGTGCGAATCATAAAAAGTATGAATGATTAATATTTGTTTTGCAAATTGGTTATAAATAACACCAAACTCAAACAAAACGAGATGATGCTGGTGTTTCCTAGCGTACAACCATATAGATGCTTCTTATTCCAAAATGGCTAAACGAATATCAATGATATTTGTCACAGGAATAGATTATAGTCTGAAGTAGAACATGGTATACTTTTTATGTCAGGAAAAAGTACGATTCTCGAGGGAAAGATTTGCCAGGAGTTGCGGGAATTTAGTACCGAGAGATCGCGGCCACGGGACGCAAGGGCAGCTGTAGTAACAGAGTAGGTTTAGTCAGTAGAATTCTAACACTTCCTTCCGCTTCACCCAAAACGGAAGAATATCCTCATATAACATGACGATATTCTCATCACGAAAAAGAAAAAAATGAAAAGGGGAAAGATTTATCAAAATCTCAACAGCCTGTCGTCCATAATAAATTCAGGTTTAAAATTTACTTTGCCATGTCATTTTGTCAGTGAGCTCGCACCTTTGCTATAAGGCCTTGGTCACGAAGTCAGGCGGGAGCGGAGCCGCGCGGCAACGCTGTACCCGGTCTCGAAGCTAGCGGGCAGAATCCCACGCTAGAGCGGCGTAGTGCGTAGAATATTACAGCTCAACACTACGTTAATGCAGACGCACGGGCACTGCTAGATTGGTACGCAAGGCTCGCTCGTACGCCGCTCGCCACCCGCTGCCCGGGCGACTGCCATCGCGGCCGGTTCCTTATAAATGTATACAATGAAACGCTACGCTTCCGCGCGACCCCGCTCTCGCTGACTTTGTGACCGCGGACTAAGTGAAAACTGTCAGTCGTTGGAACGAAGAAAAGCATTTCGCTGTGTCACGACGTCTTGAGAGTGTTATGAACTGAACATTAATGAACATTATTTTGAAGTGAAAATGTAATATCTTGATTTTATTTTGGATGAGCCCGTTTTTGACCCGAATCGAATTTATTTATTTATTCACTAGACATGACGTGAGCTCACAGTAAAACCAAAACGCTTATATGGAAACAATGACTTCTTTCAGATTGGGAATCAGACATAAGAAAAAAATTGTAAGTAAACGGAAAATATATCTTCATATCCCTGAAGATATACCTGTTTGTATTCAAAATGACCTTATCCTCTGAATTCTTGCTTTAATAGCTGCAGGACATAATGATTGGAACGAAACAAAGAAACTGACAGAGAGATCCACCACATTGGCTTCTAATGAAAGAACTCAATTCTTAAAGATGCAATCGTGTTCCTAAAACTTCTTATTTGCACCAAGTAACAGCACTTTTCGTGTCCTGGCAATGTATTCCTCTTCTTGGTGCCATGGAAAAGATCGTAGAGTTTGCTTTATTTATCTTGGTGTACAAGTAAGGATAGATGAATAAATAAATAAGGGCAAGAAATTTGACTACTAGATATTCAAATTACTTGCCCTTATTTATTGTTTGAGCTCACGTCTTACAACTCGTAAGTTTTAAATTTATTAAAAAAAATATATATATATATATATATATATAATTATGATTAATTCCCAACCATTTTTAAAATGAGTAACCTTATTGTAAACTTATTGATATGTGTAAGGTGTACATCTCAACCCAACGCCTCAGGCAATGCAGATATAATATTATGCTACACTGGTATTTTAATACCATATATTAAGCTAGTCAAAGAAATCAAAATGGAACAAATGTCTTAAGAAAATAAAAGAGTTGATATGTACCTATGTATCGAAGTGGACATTTTGTGAAACATATTTTGCAAATGGGGTCATTTTGCGGAGTGCACATTGTGGGAATTGGTCATACACGCGGAGAAAACATTTTGCTAAGCGAAACTTCTACAAAGAGAATGCAATTTATTTGCAAAATCGAAGTTCAATATCAGAGTAAAATATTTATGTAAAAATCGATCTAAATATAATACGAATACGAATCGGGCACTAATACATTCTGCATATATAGAAATAGTAACACAGTATTTTACATGGTGCGACATCTGAGTCCCATAACCCAGTAACTGGGTAACGTTACCCCTTGGCCTTCTAGCTACCCGTAACGGTAGACAACGATGAAAAAATTTACAGCAAAAGCAACCAGTAACGTGCTGTATGAGGGAAGGACGAATCTTGACATAAAATGGTCATCCAACCATCGGCCGTTCTCGACGAGCGTCATTTAACCTGGAAGATCAAAAAACAGATTAAATGTTGACAATAGAGCGGTCTGCTTAGTTGTTTTTCTTTATTGATAATAGGCTTGCTTTTGACCATCTCACTTGATGGTAAAGAAAGAAAGAAAAAACTTTTATTAACACATGCCACAAGTACACACAGTAAAATAAAAAACAAAAAAACATCATAATACAACGTGTAAGGGAAACCCCATATCTATCCAAAAGGGCTGAAGACAACGTCTGGTATGGAGTCTCTATGCACAGTTTCAGCACAAAATAACTGACTCAAAGAATTGGTACCAAATTATTGGTTTCATATATATCTTGAATACCAATCATAACAAATGTGTCACAGCACTACGAGGGTCAATAACTTTCCACGTCGCTTGCCAATAACACGATAATTCTTTTCGTTCTTCTCAATTTGATAAATTCGGTCTCTGGTAATGTGTATTGGAATTTGTAATAAGTTCTACACACGTAGACTTTTTTTTTTTAACGTGGTAAAATTATCAAATAAGTCCTCCCACTCCGGGCAGGGTGGGAGGGACTGTCAGACTTTTACTGACTAAAATCCACGGTGTTCCTTCAATAACCCTTTACATACCGGGGCCACGGTAACGGGATGAGTCCCACGACCCCAGCAGGCTTCGGCCCTCTGCAGAGGGGGCCTCGTCATGTTGCTGACGCTCTTTGAGGCGCGCGTGGAACACGACGCGCCGTCGACCCGGGCATGGTCCATGGTCGGACAGCGAGTTGCCCTTTACTCGCTGTCCGCATGCCCGCGCCTACGGTGGGCGGAGATCGTCGGCCGACGTCCGACGCCGTGGGCGTCTACCACTGCGGCTGGGCTGGAGGGAGGACGCCATCCTCTCCCTCACGCGGCCCGCCTCCTCCTTCGGAAGCATGACTGCTTCGCAGAAGGAGGCGACCGCTTTCCACTCCCTCTCGCCCCGCAGCATGGCCTCGACCAATGCCGGGCGCGAGAGGTCTCCGCCTATCGCTGCCGTGAGGACACGTCGGTGCTCTGCCCAGGCCGGGCAGTCTTGCACCGTGTGCTCTACGGTGTCCTCAGGGCGACCCTCGCAGTGGTGACACCCAGGCGTTTCCTCCTTTCCCATCAGACACAAGTACCTCCCGAAACTTCCGTGTCCGGTGAGGACCTGCGTCATGCGGTAGGTCAGGACGCCGTGACGCCGATCTAGCCACTTCTCAAAGAGGGGTCTTACCGCCGCAATTGCGGCGTGCCCGGCCGTCGGTTGCGACAGTCGTTCCCTCCATACTGCCCTGAGATCGCGCCGGAGCTCTTCCCGCCGTGCCTCGACTTCTCGAGGCAGCGGGGATACGCCTCGGCGCTGCGCCTCCACGCGCCATTCATAGACGCGCTGGAGGGCAGTCGCCTCCAGATCCCAGGGCAGCAATCCGGCAAGGAGGTTGGCCGATTCGCCGGCAATCGTGCGGTATCCCCGGATCATTCGGATAGCCATGACCCTCTGGCATGCGACCAACTTTAGTGGTCGCGTCCGGATGCACAGGGCCCACACTGGGGACCCGTAGAGGGCCATGGACCGCACGACGCTGGCGTACAGCCTTCGGCAGGAGGCGTTTGGCCCGCTAGGCAGGAGTCGCCTGAAGGCGGTTGCTGCCCGGTTCAGCTTTGGGGCCAAACTCAGGAAATGCTCCCTGAAGTTCCACCGGCTGTCGAGGACGAGTCCCAGGTACTTCATCGTCCCCCCGACGCCGATTCGAACCCCCTCCACCGTTATGTGGGACTCACACACGTAGACTTGGGATTACAAAACCCTTGCCATATCATTTGTTATCATCCAAAGAAGCCATGCACATGTATAGACCCTTTAAACTACACGTTGTATGATTAAAAAAGTATAAAAAACAAAATACAAAATTCAATAGGTACTAGGACGATTTTTTACTGTGTGACTCATGGCTGCGCTAAATAGGCCCAGTTCAATAATTTTGCCGGACAAGTAGTGCCCAACTTATAAGTAAACGATGATATGGTCGAAGATGAAGCACGCTTACGTAGAAGTAAACTATTCACTCTTGACTTAAATACCCCCAGGTTATAGCTATCAGGAAACACAGACTCCTGCAAAAAATTCCACTCCTTAGACGTAGACTAAAGTATTCCTGAAACGTTTTGTATTTTGAGTTTAAATATGTTGTTAGCGAATTACTAATTAAGATCTTAAGAACATTGACAAACACAATAACACACACACAACGTTTACCTACTAATAATTTTATTCCAGTACAAACAAAACATCTGACATACGTAAATCAAACACAAGTACATAATCCTTCCCTATAATTTGTTAGCATTCAATAACAGACTGTAATGCAGTGGCAAAGGCTCCATACAACTCGATTCCTACCGGCTTCCCTTTTGAAATATAGCAAATATTAGTCTATTATTTTATATATGAATATATAAACAGTAATCTATTATTTTCAATTAAACAAATAATTATTTACGAAGTTACAAGATTTCGAAGTCAGCCACAGGGCCACAGTTACTTGAATTCACGCATCACACTTGAGCAAGGTAAGCATTTTTTGGTCCGGCTTCCCTTTTATGAAAATTCACCCTTCGTCACTGCTGTAATGTAAAACATTATATCACGGGGTTGCGCACGGCTAGCAGGGGTAATTCATCGTCCAGTAAAGACCAGGCCCGGGTCGATGACGCGTCGTGTTCCATGGTCGGTTCAAACAGCATTCAGCAGCAATGACGGGGTTCAAAAGATCCTTGATTGATACTTGATTGACTGCCAGGGTTCCTGGAACACAAAGGCATCTAAAGGAACAGGGTAGTTTTATAGTCATTAAATATCTGACACTTCCTGTCGCTCCACCATCAGTGCCTCTGAACGGAGTCTTCATGATTTTCCCTCTGACAAAAAAGGTTAATATTTTGTTTTTCTCAAAATAATGTCGCAGCGTTTCGATTTTGCAGAAGTTTCTTAATTAATTTTACCTGATGAGGAAATGACACGTTTTCGCATTTCGTTACATAATTTAGCTATTATCCTATTTGTTGTTGATTGTATTTAGCTATTGTCCTATTTGTTGTTGTCATTCAAGGGGTAAAAGATTTTTTTACTGAATTTTAGTTTAAGACATTTTACCTTAGATAAAATTTTGTGTTTTAGTCAACTAGCCACAGTTACCTATATGATGGAATGTATTTTCCTAGTCTAGGACTGTAGTAAAATCTATACTATATACTAATATTGTAAAGCGGAAAAATTTGTTTGCTTAAACGCGCTAATCTTTGAAAGTACTGGCTTGATTTGGATGGAATTTCGTATGGAAGATAGCTTGAAGCTTGAGGAAGGTTACGCACGAGAGAGAACCCCACGCGACTGTTATTATTATAATTATGGTTTGAGGAAAATTTTCTATAAATGCTCATTTAAATTTTAATACATTTATTATAATACCCAGTTACTATTATAATCTATAAGTAACGTTTAATATTATTAATGAACCTTTGTATATTATTGCAAAATTGATTATATTTCAAACGCCTGCAATTTTCGTACGGCTACAATTTAAATGCTTACCAACTAAAACTATAACGGAAGTTTTTAAAGTATAAACTCAAATTATCATTATTTAAAGCATTTTGTCAGACGTTTTACACCAGTGGCTTGTGGGCGAACTTTACACAAAAGGTCTACAATGCATTGCGCGTCCAATATAATAACGTGTTCAGGGCACTGTTTCGTCTTCCTCGATACTGCAGTGCTTCCGGCATGTTTGCGGACGCTAGTGTCGAAGACTTTTATGCGATTATGCGCAAGAAGGTTGCGTCGGTAATGGCACGAGTGCGAGGGAGTCAGTGACACTGTCCTGCTTAGTAGGTTCACAGAACTCCATGCTACGGGGGTTCGGTGGGCCTGCTGAGCGGAAGCATGTGTCATTTGTTTTGTTGTATTTGTAACTATAATTTGTATTTTTACCTATTTATTGTGATTTTGTGTGTATAATTTATTTTTTTGTATTTTGTTTTTAATTTTAATGAATCAAATTAATTTATAATAATAATAATATAATTTTTATCTAATCTATGGACTGTGTGTGAAAATAAATGTTTTTTTTTTTTATAAAACCTTACAAATGATAAAAACGATTAATGAACACGATAATATATTATAATATATACAGATTTTTAGTTTTTTCAGCCGTTCCTGTCGTCATGTTATAAATACAGCGCACACAGATTTTTAAGCTGACATTTTACCCTTTCAATTTCAAAAATCTGAACGGAAACTCAATTTAGGTTAAAACAACATTATCGAAGCATAGGTGCCACCTAACCTCTCCGCAGCAAAAATGTAAAATACAAAAATATTTTTGCCTGGGTCAAGTGATTCAATCTGCCGAAGCCCTTCTAAAATAATTCGCGCAATTTATTCAAAATGATTTTCAGATAAAACTATGATGATAAGGTAATACAAAAACAGTTTTATCCACGTTTCTGAAGGTACGTACTATAGTCTGCTTTCAATGAAAGTACTTCAACTGGATATAATCTTCGGATTAGAAATGGCCTGCTTAGTTCTGGCATTGATCTTTGCTAGCTAGATGAGTATTTGGTAGATACGATGAATATGGAAGGATTGGTATGAGTATATTTTGTTGAAGAATTCGTGGCTAAATAATAAACAGTTGCACGAGTCTATTTTCTGGTTTGCAGGAATATTCTAACGAGATATCGCGGGCCTGGAACGCAAGGGGATTTGAAGGAGCTGGGTAGGCTTTTAGTCGGTAAAAGTCTGGCAGTCCCTTTCGTTCCACCCACAGCTGAAGGAGTCATTTGATTATTTTCTCATCCAGAAAAAAAAGGTATAAATCCTGGCTATACATCATGATGATGGTGAAGGTAATCACGTAGGTAGCATATAAAAGAGGCAGAATAATATACAGTATGTTAACTAACAGAGGGCGTTCCCGTTAACCCGCAATAGCATAAGCACATCAATTAGATCGCCGCACACGCGGCCCGTCATTCATAAATAAATTGCGACGTTGCCGTTCTTCAAGTACGCGTGTACAGAGTGTTTCTTTTTCGTATCAATTTAACATTTTTAGTGAATATTTTAGTATTACAAAAATTAAATATTTTGTTTTCGAATGGTAATATTTTTTTAGCATGTATGGATGCTATACTATTGCGGGTTAACGGGAACGCCCTCTGTTAGTTAACATACTGTATAATATTATATAATAGCAAATGTATTAATTTCTATACATTCATCCAAAGATTGTCTTTAACACCGCTGCCCCATGTAATTTTATTTTTTTATCGGACCGCGGTATCTCTTTAAAATATTTCCGTAACCACGGCAGACAATGGCCCTCCCGGGCTAGGCTTTGTATCTGCGCTAATTCCCACTCTCTGAGCCAGCCTGATGTCGGGTCTACCGGCCATGACAACCAAAGCATGGTACAATGTGAAATTGATCGTAATCCATCTCTCAAATTTAAAATGTAATTGATTGAAATAGTAATCCCCAGACAGTCTGATCCGATTACACAAATTCTTTTACTTATGGAAAGTTTTTTATTTTATGTTGTTTATTCAAACACAAACTTAAAATATTTCATTTCACATAGGCCTACATAAACACGTCAGTCAGTGGACGGTTCGAAACTGGTCGTTTTCTATAGAGAAGATCAGGAAAGAAACTCCTCGGTTACTCTTTTCAAAATATCATTTATTTTCAACCGACGACAAAAAGAGGAGGTTATCAATTCGACGCGTATATTTTTTTTTTTTTTTTTTATGTATGATCATCGAGTACTCGAAGACGGCTGAACCGATTTGGAAAATACTTTTTTTGGTCGAATGGGTATACTTCGAAATTGGTACCATTATCACCAAAGTCAGGATCTGATGATGGGATCCTGGAGAAATCGAGGGAACTCTTCAAATATTATAGGCACACCTATGGCGTTTTCGGTATTTCTTATAGTAACTTGTGCAGTTGCTCTCAAAAAGTACCATTTGAGGAAGTGGAACTGATGAAGACCACAGATGGCCGCCGAAACTACTCAATAATAAGTATTGAGTGGATTGCGATTCGATTACTTGAATATGGATGTTAAGCAATTTATGCTCGTCACAATGCATATGGTGATGTAGAGCTGATGGTGAAGTACCAGGAGAACTCCTCAACAATTAACGTACCAGCATTGGGAAAAGCAATATTTTGTAAAAGGTTATAAGTAGTTGACATTTAGGCTCTTGTAACTGGGTAAATAAAAATCATCCAACTAAAAAGAGTGAAATAAAAACTTTTTAACAAAAAATTAAACCGACTCCCAAAAAACATTGCAAAGTGAAAAATAACTTTAATTTCGGAAGTCGGTACCAAAAACGAAAAAACAAAACTAAAGACACCGACTACCGAAATTAAAGTTATTTTTCACTTTGCAGTGTTTTTTGGGAGTCGGTTTAATTTTTTGTTAAAAAGTTTTTATTACAATGTGTTCATAATAAAGGTTTAATAGTTATGAGGGGACAGTATACACCAATTAACACAGCACAATATTATAACAAATAAAAAATTGAAAAACGAATCTGAGAGTCTACAGTGTACTCACATTCACAAAAAAAGCTTTACAAAATTTTAAAATATACTTGTCAAGTGACAACGTTAAACTCCACTAATTATAGAAACTAAAGCATTGTAACTGAATAATAAAAATTAAACAAAAAGAAAATCTGCCAATTAGATTTACATTTATTTAATCAATAATGGAATACACACCTACCTATATAAATACCCTAATCTACGTATATACATCCAAACTAAAATATAGCGTTCAGAAGTTCGTGCGCATTGCTGTCTACTAGTAATGTGGCCAGAAGACTGGCAGCATTGCCACGCTGTATGGCAATGCTTATCCTCTGCCCAAGGTAAAAGCCAGCTTTTGGGTCACGTGAAATGTCAACTAGGCGCCTGAATAGATCTTAAATAATTTGTGAGCACTCGGACCCTACGATCCCAAGGTCTCCAACCCAAACGGCTCGAAAATATAACCGCCAACAAGGTTATTATATTTCCGCCGCTTGATGTTCTCAGCAGCTGCAGCCAGGCCATTGGGTTCTAATACAGTTGGAATGCCGACAGTGACAAGAGCTCGTCGGATAACATCGTTAATATTCGCATGCCCTGCTATGCGACCCGCGCTACGGCCGCATGAAAGGCCGTGGTGACCGAGGCTGTTGACAACTTCGCCACAATGGCAAAGTTGTCAAATCGGATGGATTAGCGTAGAGAAAATTAAAAAGAGACACACACGAAAGTGGAGTTGTTAATACAGTCATCGATAACGCAATCACAATAAGCCAGGGAAGCCACATGTGCAGAAGAAAGGAATCATCGCCAAGGAGCCATATCTTCAGCGTAGTCCCGAATCTTATAATATACTTTTTTGATAAGGACACGTTTGATGTGGGTTTTAAAATTTCCCTGGCTAAGGTCTGTAACTTTGGCAACTTGTTATAAAAGCGTATGCTGTTTATGAGGAATGACTTGCTTGTCTTTGCTAATCTCCATTTGGATATAACAATTTCATGCTTATTGCGTGTATGTATTGTGAAGCATTTAGTATGAAGATCGCTTCTAATCTTATTGTCAGTTTTATGAGCAGTTCACACAAAATACACGACTTAAGGGTTGCGTTAATAAGGAGAATATAAATAAATAATCTTTGTTGTGTTAAAAATAGTACATAATTCTTAGTTTAATACACCCTAGATCCCACACTAGGATTCTCTGTGTTTTGTTTTTTATTACGAATGAGCCCGCTATTGACCTCGATCACACCTGATGGTAAGTGTAAGATGAGGTCTACGATCGAACGAGCGAGCCCAGAAAATGCCTGTTCACTCTTGCTTTGAAGGCTGACGGGTCATATGTGGCAGGGAACATAGAAGCCGGCAGAGAGTTCCACACCTTGGCTGTGCGCACAATGAATATTCAAGAAAAGCGCTTAGTATGATAAGACAGTATCTCGACCAAGTGTGGATGATATCCTGCGGGAAGTCTGGTAGACCGGTAGTAAAAGGGGGATGAAGGGATTAGGTCGTGGAGCTCCTGCGCACACTCTCCGAAGTACAATCTGTAGAAGATGTAGATAGTAGTGTGTCGTGGGGCCTGGTCTCTTTTCGTTGAGTAGACTCATAATATGTACAATATATATTAATTATATTAATAGTATATTATTATATAATTACATGCCTTTTTAACTATAGGTTTGCTAACATGTTTGAACACATATTAGATAGAACGTAATATTTACTTCATAATCGCATTTGCAAGACGACCTATATTTAATGATTACTTTTTCCATAATCCGTGGAAAATGTTGTGGGTTATACACTTACTCACCCTATATGAATTGTCTGTGTATAATTTAAGTGTGTAACTGTTTATTTTCCCAAATAAATAAAATAAAATATTATTGACTAATCTATTATTTTACTTAAAGAAAGCTTATATAACATCAACAACAAAGACATGTGACATTCACTTGCCCGCACTGGGCCATCATGGTTGATTACGGCCCATCGCTTCTCATGGAGTGGAGGTCTGTGTACTAGCAGTGGAAACATTATAGGCTGATTAACATAATTGGCTTATAAAATTCTCACTTTTTTAGGGTTCCGTGGCTGAATGGCAAAAAACATTACCCTTATAATATCGTCTTGTCTGTCAGTCTGTCCGTCGGTCCGTATGTCACATCCATTTAATTCCGAAACTATTAGGACTATACATGTGAAACTTGGTAGGTAGATGTATTCTGTAAACCGCTTTCCGATATTAAGAAAATAATTCAATTTTTTTTTAAATAAAGGGTGCTCTCCATACATGGAACTGAAAGGGAAAATATTTTTTTTTTTTCATGAAACCTATGCTTGTGTGGTATTTCTATAAATACCACACACGCATAGGTTTCACCTGTCTATACAGATCTTTAAAAATGATATTGAGGTTTCTATAACCACTTTTTCATAAAGTCAATTGTTTAAAAGATATACGCTTCCAAAGTGGTAAAATGTGTCCCCTCCCCCCCTCTAACTTCTATATTAATGGAGAGAATAAAAACTTTTTTGTAAAAAAATAAAACCGACTTCCATATCAAAATACTACAAAGCCAAAAATAATTTTTATTTCGGTAGTCGGTGTTATTGGTTTTGTATTTTCTTTTTTTTCACATCGCCTTCCGAAATTAAAATTATTTTTGGCTTTGTAGTATTTTGATATGGAAGTCGGTTTTATTTTTTTGCAAAAAAGTTTTTATTTTCGCGCTTTTTCGTGGGTCAATTTGTAATTGATCTAGTTATAAAAGCCAAAATGTCAACTACAAAAAAACTAAAAACGCGCGAACAAAAAACACAATGCAGAGTAAACGAAAAGATCGTCAATGTAAATATTTTTTTTACTGTTGTTGATTTTTCAGAAACGGCTTGTCTGATTTCGATGAATTTTTCAAATCGGTTGGCATGCGACGGAGCTATGCCTGAACAAACATAAAAAAAAAGCAAACAAACATCCGAATTGAGAACCTCCTCCTTTTTCAGAAGTCGGTTAAAAATGTAAAAAAACTGTATGCTGTATATCTAATGTAAACTTTCAACCAAAATTGGTTTGAACGAGATCGGGTCAGCAGTTTTTGAGATACAGCATATTTTCTAAAACCGCAAATATAACTTTGAAAAACAAAGTTATTTGGCGTAGTTACGACGGAACCCTTCACTCGCACTTGACCAATTTTTTTAAAATTGTTGATAGGCTCGCGTTTGACCACCATCTCACCTGATGGTAAGTTATGATGTGGTCGAAGATGCAGCACGCTTACCTTAAAGCACTTGACTTAAAGACCCCCAGGTTATAGCTATCGGGAAACACAGACTCAGGCGGGGATTATCACTCCTTAGCCGTACGCATAATGAAAGTATTCTCAAAACATTTTGTGCATGTCTATCATGTAATTATGGTGCATCGCCGTTTGTCTTGTAGTCTGATGATAAAACAGGCTTGAATCAGTGCCATTTATATAACACATTTTTATTACAATATTTCAGGAGCCGAGTTGTCGATCACTCTCATTTCCTACCCGAACTACTTGTAAATCAAATTACGCTCCGAATCAAATAAAGCTTCTGCCCAAATAAATAAGATCCCACACGTAACTTCAAGCGATACTCAACCAGATATTTTCATTCTTGTGAAGGGGCACGTCTCCAGTGAGTGGGGACCCTAACTTTACATTAACATAATGAAAGAATGAGGAAAACAATTCTTAGTATAACAAAAATCATTTATTTTTTTTACAAAAATGTACATAAAAGAATAGTTTACAAATATCTTGTGTTTATTCCTCTAAATAGCAGTCAAACATGTGTCGAGTGTGGTTTGCATGCATGTGGTATGTTTTATATTGCATCCACAGAAATCTTAAGATTTCTGTGATTGCATCCCTTCTTTATTTGCAGGCGGTAGGGCGAAGCTGCATACTGCATGCAAGATTATACATTGCACATCGAGTTCTTAGTGGAATGAATACTAGATATTATTTTACTGAGTTTTAGTTTGGTATGGATGTTCACAAAGTAATGCCTGATTTTATTCTGATTAAAAAGAATATCTTTCACAAGCCTGCTCTCTATGATGGAGAATGGCGCGTTTTCCACTAAGCCGACCCATTAGGGGTTGGTTTTCTTCGCATGTCATCAGATTTTTTGGTAGGACATATCGGTTTCCTCACTTCGCCGTTTTAAGAGTGATGAAAATGACACAAAGTAATATTCCTGCCTGAGTTCGAACCTACAACCTATACTCGTATGTCGTGTCTATAACCTCTGGGTTACCACTGCTCATAACATATTTATTCTATCTATACTAATATTATAAAAGCGAAATTTTGGATGTTTGGATGGATGTTTGTAACTCGATCACGCCAAAACTACTGAACGGATCTGTATAAGTATGTCTAAGTGTGTAAGTAGATAGGACATTGTGGAATAACACGTAGGCCACTTTTTATCCAAAAAATCCCACGGGATTGGGATTTACGCGGGAAAATCCTCCCACGCGAATGAAGTCGCGGACAGAAGCTATTTGGGTATAAATTATTTCAAAATCTATGTGGACGGATAAAAATCTTTATTAAGAAACCGCTCTACCTCTTAACTGTCAACGGTACAGCATATACAATGTGTAATTAAAAGGGTATATACATACTGAGTGTACGACTTCTTTGGATGATAACAAACGTTTTCGCAAGGGTTTTCTAATCCTACATGGGTGGAGCATATTAGAAATTTCAATACATTGATACCAGAGGCCGAATTTTTCAAATTAAGAAGAACGAAGAGAATTATCGTTTTATAGGCAAGTGACGTGGAAAGTAATGACCCTCATAGTGTTGTGACACGTTTGTTATTACTGGTATTCAAGAAACATATGAAACCAATAATTTGGGGTCAATTCTGTGAGTCACTTATTTTGAGCTGAAACTGCATAGAGACTCCATACCAGATGTTGTCTTCAGTCCTTTTGGATAGATATGAGGTTTCCGTTACACGTTGTATACATAAGAAAAGTGCTCCAAATGTCAACGGTACACCGTTTGTACATAACGTCACGGCTCCCATTGGACGATGGTATTTTACGTTTATGTCGTTATAGCTGTATCATTCGATTAATTGATCGATTAAGTATGAATAACTTGACCGTTTTTCGTAACATTTTAAAGGGAACACTAAAATGAACGAAAAAAATGTTTTTGAAGCGAGACGCCATTGTGACGCCGCATGATTTTTCGTTGTGTTATAAAAAAAAAAACATTGGGTCTAAGTTGGATTGGTTGGAACATTGGGTTTAAGGATGGTTTCAACACCATCCTACGAAAACGGATGGCGTCCATGATGCGTAGAGTGCGTGGGAGCGCTAACAGCATTCTGAGGGTCATCAGTGATAAGCCGTGCTGCGACATCATGGCTCACTGGGTGCTTGTACACGTGCATGTGCCCGGGGTGACAGGTGAGCGCGGTCGGTATAGGAAGTGATGTGTATTTTATTGTTACTAACATAGTATGTAAGTATTGTGTACCTACTAACAATATTTAAATGTATAGGCGTTTGTTATTAACATAGTTTATAAGTCATGTATAATACTAACAAAACTATGGATCTTGAGGTCTGAAATAAAATATTTTTATTTTATTTAAGTGGAATAATTTGTGTTGACATTGCCTACACTACTACTATAAGGTCAGTTTGATTTGCTTTTTGAATGGTATAAATAGTTAGATAAACTCATAACGAATCCAGGAAGGTATAATATATACCATGATAATGGTTATAAATTGCCGATTTTCCATTTTTTCTGAAGTCCTACCCAAAAATCAAAAAGTACGTTCAACTACGCTGACACGTGGGGCATTTCGACAGGCGGGCGGCCAGACGTGTGACGGGTTAAAACTTGTGAAGGTCATTACGGAGGCGTAATTTTTGACGGAGTCAAGGGCATAGCCTCAGTACAGCCCTACTGTTAACCTTCCACTGTCATAAACTATTATATTCTGCTGGTCAACGCTTCGAATCCCGTATGAACACTTAAAACTGGCTGATGTGAGCTCGTAACGCCTACTATCAACAGATCAAAACTATTAGTGCGATGTACGGTGTAAGTGATGAGAGATTTAAGTTCAATTGATGCTCTTTTGTTTGGTTCTCCTCATAAATCTTAATAAATAAATAATAAATCTTACTAATATTATAAATGCAGAAAGTTTGTGAGGATGTAGGTATGTGTGTTTGTTGCTCTTTCACGCAAAAACTGCTGAAGGGATCTCAATTAAATTTTATAAGTAGATAGTTGACATCCTGGAATAACACATAGGTTACTTTTATCCCGGAATTCCCACGGTATCGGAATTTACGCGGGAAAAACCTCCCACGCGAACGAAGTCACGAAAAAAGCTAGTAAACTATGAAATTAAAAAGTAAAATTCATAAGGTAAAAATAATGTTCAGGAATAAAATAGAAAACAGAGGAAGATGTCGTCATGAGGCATCAAATCGTAAATTCAACCAATATATTTTAGGCAATATAATTTTAATTTCGAAAAATATTTTTGTATTGTCTTGTTTTTATATTCATACAAATGAACTCGTGTTTACATACTGTTAAAGAGACAACTACACAAGCTTTGCTACGTTGAATGGTAATAAGCAATAAGAAGCTAGCCAGTTTTTTATTATATCGACTACCCTATTAGGGTAGTTTCCTGTGTTACAAAATAATTATTTTATTTGGTCCATTGGGTAGATTTTCAAAAAATGTTGGTCACGTATTTTTTGCTTTTTCGAATCAAGAAAAATTCACAAAGATGGAAAGCTTCAAAGTACAGGAGTGGGGGCTGTTGACGTCACACATTGCTAAGAATTATACCGAGGAGTGACGTCACGCGAAATTTCAACTCACGGTATGTATCGTCTTAATTTTTCAATTGCGTAAAAAAAAAATACGTGTCCAATGTTTTTTGATAAACTACGTGACGGACTAAATAAAATATTTTAGGAAACTACCCTATTAACCATCTAGCTCAAGTTATAATAGCTGAAATTTAGTAAACAATTCAATTACAATTACAACATGATAAATCTTTGACTATATCTGTCTTTAAATTCTGTATATTCTACCAATCTATGAATTACCAGAACCTTAGTTTTTTTTTTTGGATTCAGCTAGTAAACCCGTAATAGTGTTTTATTTTTGTCATCGTGGGGAAACCTTTAAAAGTTGCCTGGACCTTTAGGGAAAAGATCAGGAACTCTGGCATGTTTACCTCGCTAATACTTTCCTGGTAATCAGTATCGACACATAGAATGGGCGTTACCTCTCAAAATACTACTCCAGAACCCCTCTGTATAACGCTTCTTAGGGCACATACCTACGGAGACTGTAAAAGGGTCTCCCCTGAGCCTCGCTGTGCCACCGTCTTTCCTGGGATCACTCAGTGAGCCTTCAGACCCATTGTGAGCGCACCCAGAATGGGGACCCATTGTGAGCGCCCGTGATCCTGGGGACCCACCTCTCTATGTTATTTGTTTGTGAGACGTCGAGTCGATTGCCTTCACTTCTCCAGCCCTCCCGCGATCTATCGTATACAAATCTACATGGAAATCAATTCCACGATAACTTCATACCTTTTTGAGTATCCAAACCAAATAATAAAATCATCATGTTCTTGCCCTTTTCCCATTTACTTGTGGTCGGTGCAACTCCTGCCATTCTCCTCTATCAGACGTCACAGCATCATTGACTCCGATTTCTTTCATATCATTCCTCACACAATCCATCCATCTTTTCTTCGGCCTTTCTCTTCATCCATCAACATTCAAACCCATCACGGTAATGAAATATCGAACATAAATCCAAATCGCCCCGCTATCTTTCCTCAATCACACCGCACTGTAACATACTGAATTCTAAATTCGACGCGTACTTCGCAATATCGTAAAGCAACTCATCGATCGTAAGGGATCAGCATAATGCTAACGTAACGTAATTTCAATAATACTTTAACGATACTGCAAAATATACGACGGTGTAAATTTGGACATGCTGATTTAATATTAAGAGGGATTCGTGAAAACTATGCGGTGCTTGGTAGGTCGAGTCAGAATAAATTTTGTAATATGAAGTGTGTGAATCATAATGTTCATGATACAATATGTTGTTGGTATTTGTGTTTGTTTACTGAATCTATTTCTAATTTTACACAATCTGGTACGTATTTATTCGAAAATAAATACAAATCAATCAAGTTTTGGAAAGAGTAGATTTTTCGCTGGCTCCGTAGCAAACAACCAAACAAAACGAAACTTTTTACTAACTGATTTCAAAAAAGGAGGAGGTTTTCAGTTCGTCGGAATCTTCTTTTTTATGTATGTTCCCCGATTACTCAAAGGTGGCTGACGACGATTTGAATTTTTTTAAAGGGTTAGTTACGATCACGTCAGGATCTGATGATGGAATCATGGAGAAATTGAGAACTCTTCAAATATTATAGGCACGGTTATAGCGATTAGGGCAATTTTTATAGTAACTTGCCCTCGAAAATCACCATTTGGTGAAGTGGAACTACTGATGAAGACCACAGGTGGCTACCGGAACTACTCAATAATAAGTATTTCGTGGGATACGATTCGATTACTTGAATAAGGTTGTTGAACACTTTATGCTCGTCATAATGCACATGATGAAGTGGAGCTGATGATGAAATACCAGGAGTACTCCTCAAAAATTAACCGCTCTGTATCGGGAAAACCAATATTTTGTAAAAGGTTATAAGTAGTTGACATTTAGGCTTTTGTAACTAGGTTAATAATGTAATAGGTTTTGTAATTAGGTAATATTGTTATTTACGTGTGATTTGATTATTGGTGTACAATAAAGTACATTCTAGCTATCTAAATTAGAAACAAACCAACTAAAAAGAGAGAACTAAATATTTTAAAACAAGTCGGTTTTCTTTTTTGTTAAAAAGTTTTTTTTCGTGCTTTTCAGTGGGTCGGTTTTACGTTTTCATGAAGATAATACTTTTGAGACGTATATTAATATTATAAAATAGCTGTGGCCACAACTTTGTTCACGGATGTTTTTTCCCGCATAAGATTGATGTATTCTATGAAACGCTTTCCAATTTTAAGAAAAAAAAAATTAAAAATTATTAAAAAATATAAAAAAAATATTAACTGAAACTGAAAATATATTTTTTTCATGATACTTATGCGTATGTGGTACTAATAGACAGGTCTTTAAAATGACATTGAAGTTTCTAATACCACTTTTTCATAAAGTTAATTGTTTAAAAGATATACACTTCCAAAGTGGTAAAATGTGTCCCCCCCCCCTCTTACTTCTATAATAATGGAGTGAAAAATTATACACAAAATATATGCTATAGTCCTTAATGTAAACTTTCAACCAAAATTGGTTTGAACGAGATCGGGTTTGCAGTTTTTGAGATACAGCATATTTTCTAAAACTGCAAATAAAACTTTGTAATTCATACAAACACAATGAAAAACAAAGTTATTTGACGTAGTTACTACGGAACGCTTCATGGGCAAGTCTGACTCGCACTTGGCCAATTTTTTAGTTTTTGTTCGAACTGAACATTTTGGCATATTGAACCGTATGAAGTAAGCCCAAGAAAAGGTAACTGTTGTTTATCATTGAGGAATTCCCTCGACTGTCTATGGTCTCCATCATCAGACCTGTAATGGCATTTATAACCCATATGGGTGCAATGTTCTCATCAATATAAATGAATTAAGTCCAAACACAAGGTAGCTACCGTAAACCGTTGAGGAGTTCCCTTAACTGTCCTTCGTCTTCATCATCAGACCTCTAATAACAGTCACAAACTATCTAGGTGTAATGTTCCGGTCAATTCAAATTAATCAAGCCCAAACAAAAGGTTACTGCTGTAAATCGTTGAGGAGTTCCCTCGACTGTCAGGAGTAAATCTGATGAAAGGCTCCATTCCATCATCAGATCAACTCTAGACCTTCCTTAATTTGTAGTACTTTAAGATACTTAATGAAAAAAAAACATTTATACGGTCAAATTGCGAAACCTCCTTATTTGAAGTCGGTTAAAAAAAAATTGTTGTTTCATGCTAGGTTCAGTAACCAATATCCATCCAATTCTAAAAATAAGTATGGTTCTCGATCTTACTTTTGTTTCGGTACGAAAAAGTATCAACGTATTCTAGTCACAGTATACAAGACGCCACACTCTTTATTATAGGTTTCGACGTATTTAGTTTTTCAAGGAAAGCGATACACCCCTGCGTTCACGAGCGCGTCTGAGCGCAGAATGACGGTCGGAGCCGTGCGCTCGGTAGAAAAAGTATGAAGAAATTTGAGACCGAATTTATTTTTCTCATAAATCATAAAGTTTTTTATGTATGTTCAAAATAATTAGCTTAACGTATAGATAAATACATAGGCTATAAACTTCTTGTTATTTTGAAGTTAAGAATATGCTCCAGATTTGGCTTAGAGGTACGTATTCAGACCCCATTTTTTGTAATTTTCTACGATTATTGCGGCGATAAAAACGTATTTGTGTGAAAAATATGTACAGGACTGTGTAATTATAATGCATTCAATGTGGAGATGAATAAATTATCTTGAAATTAACTAATACCATAACATTGTCAAAATTTTAACTCCTTATGTATCAAAATGGTACCAGAAAAACATTGATATTTGCGAGAAAACGTAAATGCGTCCTTAAGATAAACAGTGGGTTCGGTATATTTGTTAAACTGATGTATTTTTTACTAGGCGACAAAATATCACAATAATTTGATAGAAACTAGCTAACATAGTTTTGTAGGTATCGGACATTTTTATTCAGGAAAATTATAAACTTTTCGTTCGGGTTGTGCCACCGAATGTAGCTTAAAAGTGACCCATTAATGAGAAACAAAACATGTTTTTTATACTTTTAATTTGATGTCACGGTTGTCGTAGTGATTGAGCGATTGCCTGCGGCGCTTCCTGTGTGGGTTTGATTCCCAGCTCAGAACAAATTTTTGTGTGACCTACGGATAGATATTCCGGGTCAGGGTTTGGAACAGGATTGCTGTAGTATCTTAATCATCAGTAGTATCTCATAGGAATCCGTATGTACATAAGAAAAACATAACAGATCTAGTACAACATGTAGTATGTCTGATGATGAATCTGTCCGTTACAGAAGATTTCTTCTGAATTTACAGATCTAATTTTGTTCACGAATGAACAAATGTAACTAAAAGCGCTAGGTTTTAGCCATTAGGCTTTTGTCACTTCATTTAAGAAGATTTCGACAGTCTTTATCCATATTAGCATATAACTTTGTCCACTATCCGTCCGTTACCCTTGCGGTTCAAATAAGGAGCCATCCCTCAATTTAATCAAATTCTCAATGAAACCAAGATTCTCATCAACTAAAACTTTACACCAAGTTCATTAATCTAACAAATGCATTGATTAGAAAATTACTACACGTATCGATAACCGCGTAATACCAGTTGAAACCGAATTAATTTAGATAAAACCAGTTTGGAGTGGTTTGAAGCCGTTATATTCGATAACACAAAATCTATTTGAGCCACAATGTTGGACAAATATTGTTTTTGTCGTGTTTCATTTTAGTTTTGCTGTAGCATACTAAAGTTAATCAGCTTTTCAATTAAAACTAGATCTATTAATTCCCACCCGTAATTGCAGATATTTTCAGAATTTACCAGCTCCCTTTGGATGTTTCATTTTACCCTACATGAAATATGCGTTTTCCTGAAACAACAAACTTTCAGAACAAGAAAAAAACATTTTTAGAGAAACTGGTTATTTATGGAATGAATGTACTCCTAAATGCTTCGCGTTTCTTATGTGAAATGAAGTTAAATGAAATATTTATTTTGTAAATCCATACTAAAATTATAAATGTGAAAGTAACTCTGTCTGTCTGTGTGTTACCTTTTCACCCCTAAGCTGCTGAACCAATTTAGATGAAATTTGGCATAGGAAAACTTTAGGACCCTAGGGAGAACATAGAATAGTTTTTATCGTGAAATTCCGACGGGTTCGGCATTTACGCGGGAAAAGCCCTCCCACGCGAACGAAGTCGCGGGCAGAAGCTAGTTGGTTATAAATAAAACTTTTACACATCATTTTTTTGTGGTTTAAGTGAAAATGTGAAAAAAATAGTAAAATGTAGAGGACACATGCAACAGTGAGTATGTGGATATGTGTGGGGAGGTTGTTAAACAGGTTGAAATAGTTGGATACGCTGGTAGTAAAAGTAAGAAAACAAAACTAACTTTTTTTTTAAATAGAAAATTGCTGTCAGTTCATCATCTGTCATCACATCATCTGTGTAGCCTTTTCTCAACTATGCTAGGGTCGGCTTTGAGTCTAACTGTAAACAGCGGAGTACTAGTGTTGCACAACTCAGTAGCTGGATAACACCAAAACAAAAAAAAATATATGACCTAATCAATGAAAAATGTATAGTAAAAGTAAATATGTATGAAGGGGGGAGTGATCACCATGTCAATAATCTCGTGTAACTAATTAATTCATTTGGAACAAAAAAAGTTATTTAAAAAATCTAAAAAACCCGACTGCTTTTTCAACTTTTCAGTTAAAATATTAATTAACAATTTTTTAATTTTCCCGGTCGTGTCACATTGGCACCCCACCGGATTCAGAAAGTGAAAGAGCACAAGTCCGTATTTTTAAACTTTCTTTTTGTATTATTTTCGCTAGTATTACACTAATGATAAATATGATATACCTTTTTGAAATTCTTGTGACAAGCCCTTTAATTTGATAAGAAATCTTTTTTCACTATGTATAATGAGTTCGCACAGCCGCCATGTTTGATTTTTTCAAATGAATTTTATCTAAGAACACTTGGGCTGCTAAGACAAATCTAACGATACCTCAATTATGTGAATCTGTTCAGTGGTTCTGGAGATATGAGGTAATAAAGAATATTACAAACATACATACAAGATACGCGCGAAAAACATAACCCTTCCTTTGCAGTCGGGTAAAAAGGGCATCGACTTCCATATCGATGGTTGTAAACGTAATTCAGCCAAGGTTTTTAGCCGGTAGGAGTCCGGCAATGTCTGAGTTCCGTACAGGCTCAAGAAATTGAAGCTGTACGACACTCAGTCATCCATGATGGATTTATTCCTCTGGCTGAATTTTTGTTTATACAGGGTTAATTGTAAAACACCAAAAACCTCTCAGGGCTATGTTACTAACATCATAATCAACAACTTTTGTTCTATGACTTTTGAAAATTCGCCATATTTTAGTTCACCAGATTTTCATAAAAAAATAAAAATATTTAAATTGAACGCCCTAAATGTTACGAAGTCTATGGAAGCAAAGGAAAGCGATAGCATAAATCGCTTTTTCATACATACGTTTGAATTACATTTTTATTTTTTTATGAAAATCTGGTGAACTAAAATATGATGAATTTTTAAAAGTCATAGAACAAAAGTTGTTGATTATGATGTTAGTAACATAGCCCTGAGAGGTTTTCGGTGTTTTACAATTAACCCTGTGTATATTAATAAAATAAAAAAAATACCCTTTAACAACACCGGTGTCTGATTTTACGGCTTTAGACTACCCGTTACGAATGTGAAACATGTAAGTACAAAAACAAAACAGCTGGACCAACTACTTAACGTGCTTTTTGAAGCACAGGATAATCTCGATATGTTTGGGTAGTCATCCATCCATGAAACATTCTCGGCATGCGTAGCTTAATCTATTGACCTATGCGTCTATATTTTACCACGAGCACCACTTAAAATTGCTTTCAATAATTGATCGATGTCCATGAAACGAATTTGGCTTGATTGCCACGCGTGAGGTCGAGATGACAATATCAAGACAATAAAATCTGTTAATCGATGTTTATTGCCAATATATTGTAAAGTGATGTACGAGTTCAATACTTTAGCTCTGCTGTACACAATTAAATTCAACTCCAACCATAAAACACTCAAATCGAATCAAATCAAAACATTTATGTGCATAGTACAGGTTTCAAGATGTTACATACTATTTTATATTAGTGTATAACCTCAAAAGGTGTGCAAATGTTGGTACAGTTATATTTTTATTAATGCTAGTTACATATTATAATACTAATATCCAAATGATTTTGGCTTAATTGCCACGTGTGAGGCCATGAAGACAATGCAATCTGTTAATGGATGTTTATTCCTACATTGTAAAGTGATTTACGAGTTCAATACTTAAATTCTACCAAACACAATCAAACTCTAGGTACTAAAACCACAAAACACCGTCTCATTTTCAAACGATTTTGGTTTATTTAGTTGCCAGGTGTGAGGCCATTAAGGCAATGCAATCTGTTAATGGATGTTTATTCCTACATTGTAAGGTGATTTACGATTTCAATACTTAAACTCTACCAAACAATCAAATTCAACTCCGACCACAAAACACCGACTAACTGACGTAAAACACAACAAAGTAACAAACCACAATCTTTTACATTATCATGCAAATGTTCCTGAGTTTACAACTTAACATACAAACATACGGGCTATAAAACTTTGATAGCGCATGACGGATCATCACTGAGAATTCGCGAATCGTAAATTTTATGACTTAATGCCTTGGGACAAGATTGGATTTTGTTTGACCAGGTCCCTACAGACATATTCAGGATAGTCAGTCAAGCATTTATTTGCTGGTTTAATGTTGTTTCAGTGGTTTCTTAAGCAATTACTTTAAGGCGAAGTAGTATTTAGTTTCTTAGAAGGCAAACGGTCAGGTTTTAATGTCAAATTATTCATTGAATGAGTAGGTAAGTATTACAAATATTTTGTAATTTTACAAAGCATCTAGATTAGTGCTGTTCTGCAATTTAATTCTAAACAGATTTCATCGTGTATTGCTTATCCATCAAATAATGATGGCATGTATCAAAGAGACATGCATGCATAATTCTTTAACTGTGCGTGAGTTTTTCGGTTTATGGTACGGAATGATTGAAGTTCATTAGGCATACAAAAAAGGGACCAGAAGCAAGTTGGACTCGCCTATGAAGGAAGCGAAAACATACATTTTACTACTTGGTTTCAAACGATTGACTTTAAGAAAAGATGATTACAGGAACATGCCATGTCATTTGTAAACATCTATCTATAGACACATAGGTATGATTATAATGATGTCATTTTTTTTCAGTGCCATTTATTGAGAGCCCCCTTCTAAATCTACACTAATATTATAAAGCGGAAAAGTTTGTTTGTTTGTTTGTTTGCTTGAACGCGCTAATCTTCGAAAGTACTGGGTGGATTTAGATGCAATTTGGTATGAAAGTAGCTTGAAGCTTGAGGAAGGTTATAGGCTACTTTTTACGCAACTGCAAAAAAGGAGAGTTATGTTTTTACCGTGATAGAATCCACGGGAGCGAAGCCCCGCGTGAGTACTAGTATAATATATTTACTTTACTTGTTGTATAAAGTTTGTAAAGCGGTTTCCAGAATACAACTAACTACGAAGTTACAACTCTGTAGTACTAATACTTTCGGAATAAAATGGCTGTGACATACGGACGGAGAGACAGATATGACGAATATACAATGAATTATCTATAATATGTATGTATTTAGAAATATATATGTATGTTTATCAGTTGTCTAGTACCCATACCACAAGCTCTGCTTAGTTTGGGACTAGATGGCGTTGTGTGAAAAAGTTGTGGAATATTATTATATTATATTATATAATGGTTTTTTGCCATTCGGCTACGGAATCTTAAAAATAGCAGCAAATAAATGCTACCCGTTTTTCATGGAGATATCGGTCCTGCAATTACTTATTTCAAATCCTGATCTATGCGTATTATATTTAATTTCGTTCCCAAAACGTGTTGTGCGTAAATTGTAAATCTGGCTCAGTTAATGTTCAATTTTCTATTCACGGTGAGTATTTTTCAGATTTGACTGACTGATATCACAGCTAACAGTTTCTAAATTAAATCTAGGCGAGATGTTCGGATGTAATATTTTCAAAACCAGATTTCAATTTTGAAAAATATCGTTGAATGTAGAAATCTCGGTATTATTTGCTTACTTACCTCACAAAAACCTCTTTACTTGCATTTTCCCAAAATTTATGGTTCCCTGGTATTGGTAACTTGGTCAGCAGTACCTTTTGTCGAAAGTCTGAAGAGGTTCATTGGACCAAATTGTCCACCAAACATTTTGTATGAACTTACAGCATCTGGAATTTATGTATCTACTGGCTTTAACCTGCGACTTCGTCCATGGGCGAGGGTTTTCCCGCTTAATTCCGATCCCGTGGGAATTCCGGCATAAAAAGCTAAAGCTTTTGTTAACACACCAGCTCTTGGAGTAACTTCCAGGACGTCAATTATCAACTTACCAAATACAGAGTTGATACGACCGAGGGGCTTTCCTTTAAACTGCGTATACTAGGTACCATTTTCAAGCTTTGTACCAAAAATCAATTAAATAGGAGAAGTAGTTTAGTCACAAATGATTTTGATGAGATGCACCTTAAAGCGATAAATCTGACCAAGACAAGAAATAACACACGCCGCACTACGTTGCCACTTTGTTACCTAGGTATTTAAGGTCAGTCACATTTATTTACAAAGGCTGGTTGCGTTTTACTCTGATTTGTAAGCTATTTAGATTGTTTGAAAAAAAAATATTTGGCTCTTTTTATTTCTTAACTGTATCAACTTAACACTAAACACGTATAGTATACGTAGTGTAATTTAATGCCCCTCTGTCGTATCAACTCTGTATATGAGTATCATCCGTCCCCACAAAGTTTCACATTTATTATACTAGTAAGATAAAAAGTAAGATTATCTACTAACTTTTGTCGTACACCCTTGTGACTTTTCTTTTTTGAAAATAATTTAATCTAAGTCACTCTCCAGTCTTCCGGAGCTCCGCTTTGACGTGAAAAAAGGACAATCAAACACATTTTTGCATTTATTATATATTTATTTTTTTATTATGATCAAAATCTCAGTATACATACATATCGTTCTTATACAAAAAACCACAAAAGCTACAGCAGCTTTTTCAGCAGTAGTATAGTTTAGATTTAGGTAATTTTATATTTTTTGATTGATGGATTCAGGTAATGATGGCAAACTTATCGCAAGTTGCCATCATTACCTGAACCTATCTATTCCTACATACGCATATGTATAAATAAAATTGAACTGATTGTCTGTAATTAAAATACGGTGTTTTCTCAAGTGTTTCTAGTTATTTACACAATACTTAAACTTGAACATCTTTTTCAAAATATTTGTATGTCTCGGAAAACACCGCACTTCCAAATTCAATTCCCGGACGAAAAGCACATAAAATTTAAAATATAACTAACAAAATACTTGTATATCGGCCAATCCCATCGGAAAATACAATCATGATGTTATGTGTTATAAAATACCATAAAAAGCAGTAAAAGGATGATCTTATGTATTTTGAAATAGCGTAAAAAATAATATTGGTCACGTTTGGAACCATGCTGAAAGATCTTGAGGAATCTGAGAAATCATTTCTTTGATGATTAGTTTCGCTAGATTTGTTATTGTCTTTCAAATGAACCAATAGACGTAAAATACAGTCACTCCTCTTCAGTGTTATGGTTTCTGAGAAGGCTTTTTAGAGGTAACGGGGCCTCTACAACGTGTAAGAATAAACGCAATTCCTGAAAGTAATTGGTTTAGAATCGGCTTCTGAATCGATGTCCGTCATAAAAAATAGGTGTTAAATTTTGACGGAATAATCTTTCGTTTAACTTAAAATGGAAACACACTATCATAACAAATTAATACAATCCTTAATTCAAGGAAATGCGCTCGTGTGCATTTCGGCCGCTAATATGGCATGAGTGTATGCGTTTGCATAAGAATATTGTATGATGCACATACGTTTTGCGTTTAGTAAGGATAACTATTTTATAAAAAATGTCTAGGTTTGATTTCAATTTATTTAGTTATAGATGTTGTTTTAGAGTTACAATTTAATATTCTAATTGGGGTGTCTGAGGTATTGCGCTTAATCTGTTACACCTTGTATATGTGGATGATAATCACCAGAGTAATTTAACATAGCCAGCTTATAAAGTTCCCTCTGTTGGAATGGAGACCTCCTCTCTTTGAGAAGCCGTAATCCACCACTCGGGAAGGGTTGATGGGTATCCCATGCCTTCAGATAGATAGATAGATATACTCTTTATTGTACACCATAACGGAATTAAATAAGGACTTAACAACTACAGAGGGTGTTACGGTGGGTGGTCTTAACGCTAAAAGCGATCTTTTGCAGACAATCTTTGGATGGGTTTGACACAGCAGGAGAAATACGCGGGTAGTCCATAGTGTACTATTTACTTATATATAATACATAAGTAATAAACCACATACTCAAAACATACTATATATATATATATAAACATTAAAAAAATGAGTCACAACAACATTCTGCTCCGACGCTCGCCCGCGACAGTCGTGCCGCTCCGCGCTCTCGATCGTTCCGTGCCTGAGTCATCGCTCCGTTCGTCACGCCCGCCGTGACGTCACTCGTAGTCGCCGACTACGACGCCTGGTCCGGATCCGCCTTTTTCGAGGCGGTGAAGGATATCGTGTTTCTCTAACAGAGATTGTCAAAACAATTTGGTTTGGCCCCTTCAGGGTAAAACCACAGTTTCGTGGTCCTTGGTTGGAAACCTCACGGTGTCAACAATACCAAGGGGGTGCTGACCCGACGCACCCGCTGATCCCCTTCAGGGTGAAGCAGTCAATTGGAGTCGAGTGCTAGGTTTTGGCCTTGGGGGATCTCCTAGTCAAACCTAGTTACTGAGTTCTCTTCACAGCATACACACCTAGTGTCGGTTGGGTGTATCTACCCCTTCGCACTAGACCCAATAGGGCCCGGTACGCACATTAAGATTGGCGACCGGATTACAAGCTTAGGGCACACCATTAGGCACACACCTCCCTGCTATCCCCGCAGGGAGCGAACTCACCTCCGGGCCATTCCCGCCCGGAGGGTTAGGCAAATAGGGCCCTTCAGGCCACATCAGACGGCAACACAGCTACCGAGTTTGTCTGGGTTTCTCTTCTCGGTAGCGAAGTGTTAGGAGAAACTCCGGGGCAGGGCTCTTTGGGGACCGTCTGCTCGGGGAGCTCACGTTTGACGTGTCTCCTCGAGGCGCTTATGTTAGGTTTAGGAGAATAGGATCCCCACTTTTACGCCTCCAACATGGAGACCTTAGAGACTCTATCCGCTCAGGTAAAGTACCTATCCGATAGGCTACTTAAAACCACCGAGGTTTTAGGGCTTATTATATTTAAAAACCCCGACCTAAAAAAGGAGTTTGAGGTGGAGATTGACTCCATCAAAATCAATCCCATTCTCAATCACCACCCCGCGTTGCCACCCATCCCGCAGCCGGAGATAGATCCCACCCCCGCGCCCATCGCAGATAGGTCCCCCTCCCCCCCAGACGTCGAAATGGACTCTGAGGAGGAGGAAAAAGAAAAAGAGAGCTCGGAAGGCGAGCGCTCGGAGCGCGCAGAGAGCATACACTCTGAGCGCTCGGAGCGAGCGGAGTCCGAGCACTCCTCCGACCAAAACTCTTCCTCCGACGAGTTTATCCTCGTCGAGGGAAAGAGGAAGAAGAGGTCGCAGGCCTCGTCCTCCACTCAGGCCCCTAAGGCCAAGAAACCCTCCCCTCCCGAGCCAGCACGCTTAGTGCAGAGCCAGCCCTCCACTTCCTCGGCCACTAGGCCCAGCCCTACTCAAACCCCAGTCGTCAGCGCCTCAGTGCGCAAGACCATCCCTCCCCCACCCATCTTCATACATGATAAGGGGGCTTGGACAAACGTGTCCAAAGCGTGTGGCGAGCAACGCATCGCCTACACGAATGCCCGCGCCGTTCAGAACGGCATAAAAGTAGGGTTAGCGACAGCTAACGACCACCGCGCGCTTTCGAAGCTACTCAAGGCTCGAAATATCCCCCACCACACTTATACGCTCCATGAGAGCAAGCCCGTTCGGGTGGTCCTCTGCCGGATCCCCAGTGAGATCCCCACCACCGAGATCGTCTGCGACCTAGAGTCACAGAACATCCCGGTGATTGAGGTGCACCGTATGCACGGCAGAGGTGGCAGGGCGTCTAACAACGTCCTCGTCATTTGCCACCCCGTCTCCGAAGGTCCCCACCCCATCTTTGCGCTGAAGACTGTATGCAGTCTTTCAGGAATTTTAATTGAGAAGCCACACAAAAGTGGCACGGTAGGCCAATGCCACCGTTGCCAGTTATACGGCCACGCGCAACGGAATTGCTTCGGCAAACCCCGGTGCGTAAAGTGCCTGGGCGATCACGGCACCGCGGAGTGCAGTCGCCCAAAAGATAGGTCCCAGTGCCCAGACCCACCCAGCTGCGTGCTGTGCGGGCAATCCGGCCACCCCGCCAACTACCGAGGCTGTCCGAAAGCCCCGAAAACCTCCGCCCCTAAACTGGCAACGCGCGCTAGCGCACGCCAGGGACGAGAGTGTCCTACACTCTCGTCTGAGCTCCCCCAGACCCTCAGTCCCCAGCGTCCAACTCCTTGGACGGCGGCGAATCACGCCCAAAACTTCCCGGCACTAAGGCCGAAAGTCCCTGGGCTGATGGATCAACCCATCATGCCCTCCGCTCCGGTTGTTGTGGCTTCTCAGCCCCCACCTCCTCCCCAGTCACTCCCTCGCTCGGATGAGCCGGAACTCGATGCGTTCCTCATCCTTGGGAAAACATTCAGTTTCTTCCAGTCCCCCCGCGCCATCCAAATGGCAAAGGAGGTCGTGGCCTGCAAAAGCATTGAATCCCTGATTCAGGTATACTATAAGTATTCTGATGTAAAAAGCCATTTTGACAACCTCTTTAAACAGCCATAATGTATAACACGGCTAGTAAAAGATTAAAGCCCCGATCCCTAAAGCTAGGTTACTTCAATGCCAATGGCATCACTAATCAACGGGACGAGATCGCGACTTTCCTTCGCGATCATAGTCTCGACATCCTTCTGGTCCAAGAGACCTTCCTCAAACCCCACCTTAGGGATCCCAAGGTAGCCAACTACCGGCTAGTTAGGAACGATAGGACTAGATGCCACAGAGGTGGCACTCTAATATATTATAGGAACTCCCTGCACTGCATCCCTATGGATCCGCCGCCCCTTGCCCACTTAGAGGTATCCGTTTGCCGGCTAGGCATGACGGGCCACCCCTCTATCACAATAGTATCCGCGTATCTCCCACCGCACAGCGACGTAGATTCAAATTCTTCGATAAACGCCTCACTACGAAGCGACCTTACAGCCCTTCTTGACATGAGTGACTCCGTCCTTATAGCGGGGGATCTCAATGCCAAACATCCCGCATGGTGTAGTCGTATTACCAACCCCCGTGGGAAGGTACTATACGACCTTTGCACACCTCTCCACATAGATATCATAGGTCCTATGCGGCCCACTCACTATCCGTTCGAGCCATCCCACTTGCCCGACGTACTCGACATTGCCCTCCTGAAGAATGTGAACTTACGTTTGCACTCTTTAGAGACGGTAGACGAACTTGACTCTGACCATAGACCGGTGATCTTGGAGCTAACTCCGAGATCGGGTCCCTATGACCCTAACCGCCCCCCTCCCACACAGGTGATCACTGACTGGAGGAAAGTAGGCGAATTGCTGAAATCCAACACGTCTCCTCACCTGGACAAGATCCCCGACCACATCCAGTCCGCCGCCGACACGACGGCCGCGATCGACTCACTCACGGAGCACGTACAATCTGTCTTGAACGACTGTTCAAAGGAGATTCCGGTGTCAGAGCACTGGCGCCGGAAACTCCCGGACGATGTACGGGCCCTGCTGACTGAGAAGAACGCGGCAGTCCGTGCCTACAGATCTTTCCCCTGCCAGAATAACAAAACTTTCATGCGGTACTTACAGCGCAAAGTAAGTAACAGCATCAGAGAGTGGCGTGAAGCCGGCTGGGAAAAGACCCTGAGCGAACTGGAACCCACCCACCATGCCTTCTGGCAACTTCAGCGGAATATGCGCGCCACTGAGGTTGCCTCAATGCCTCCCCTTATCCGCCCGGACAAAAGCATTGCCTTCGACGACGAAGACAAAGCCGAATGCCTAGCCGACAGCCTGGAGGCACAGTGCTCTCCCAGCTCCCAACCAGTCGACCCAGCCCACCTTGCCCACGTGGATGCTGAGGTCGAACGTAGATCTGCCCTACCCCCTGTCGAGGACCCTGATGCTCCCCTCCCCCCCGTCACGGAGGACGAGGTGGAGGAGATCATCAAGAAACTCAAACCTAGGAAAGCTCCCGGGACTGACAGACTGACCACTAGGGCACTTAAACTCCTCCCACGTACGATCTTAGTCCTACTGACTGCCATCTTCAATGGCGCCTTGTCCAACAACTTGTTTCCACAAGCTTGGAAAGAGGCTATAGTGATAGGTATCCCAAAACCCAAAAAGCCCAAGAACCTCCCGACTAGCTATAGACCCATTAGTCTGCTCAGCGCCCTCGGCAAGGTCTACGAGCGGATTATTCTTAATCGGCTCAAGGACTTTGTCGAGGCCAAGAGCCTAATCCCTAACGAACAGTTTGGCTTTAGAGCCCATCATTCCAGTGTCCACCAAGCCCACCGCATCGTAGAGCACATTAGCGGCCGTTTTCAACGCGGTCTGGTGACGGGGGCCCTATTCTTTGATATAGCAAAGGCTTTCGACAAAGTCTGGCACAATGGCTTAATTTATAAGCTTTACAAACTAGGTGTGCCGGACCGTCTCGTGCTCATCATTCGAGACTTCCTGTCAAACCGCTCCTTCAGATATCGTATCGAAGGAGCGCTTTCCACTCCCCGCCCTATCAGAGCCGGCGTCCCTCAGGGCGCCGTGCTCTCCCCCCCACTCTTCACGCTATTCACTAGCGATATCCCCAAAAAGCCCCCAGTAGAGTTATCCCTGTTTGCCGACGACACGGCCATCTACTACTCGGGACATAATCCCGTTAGCATCGCTCATACCCTCCAGACCTCAGCCAACGCACTAGGCGATTGGTTTAGGAAATGGAGGATTGAGGTAAATCCCGACAAAAGTCAAGCAGTCCTGTTTCGCAGGGCTCGCCAGCATAAAAAGTTCACCCCCCCACGCCCGATCACTATGTTCGGCAAGCCAATCCCTTGGGAGAAGCGAGCCAAATACTTAGGTGTGATCCTCGACCAGTTCCTGAATTTCAGTGAGCACATAAAGTCGGTTCGCTCGCGAGCCGCTTTCGCTCTCGGTAGGCTCCACGCCCTGCTGAATAAACACAGCAAGCTCTCCCTTAAATGTAAAATCCGAATATACACGACATGCATACGTCCTATCATGACGTATGCCTGTCCGGTGTTTGCTCATGCCAGTCCCAATCAGATCCATAGGATGCAAGTCGTTCAGAACCGTTTTCTCCGAAAGGCCACGGGCGCGCCCTGGTTCTGTAGGAACGAGGATCTCCACGTAGACCTCAAACTCCCGACCATAAAGCAAGTGTTGAAACGCATGTCAGTGCGTTACTTCACCTCTGCTGAGACCCACACTAACCCCCTGATCGTATCGGCCGCCCGATACAGACCCTCCAAGATTTCTCGGGTTCGTCGCCCGCGTAACATCCTAGACGAGCCTGACGACCCCACCACCATCCGACAAGAGAGCAGTAGGGAAACCAGCACTCTTAGAAGACACAGATACAGAACGCGTTCCTTATTCCGGCCTCGCCGACGAGGCCCATCGCGACGTCCGCGTACTGGTAATGAAAATCCTCCCCGACCTTTGCCAAACGAGCCAGCCCGCGATGCTGAGCCAGTAGCAATAAATACTCCCGTAAATAATATGACCCAGCCTGTCCCTTTGCTGCCCTCCCGAAATGACCCCGCTATGCCGAGGCCCGTACTCCACAGGGAGTGCCCTTAGCGTGCGGTCATTAGTTTTTTAAGTATTTTTTAGTTTGTAAGCCCTGGCTGGGGGCCTTTAATTTATTAGAGGTCACCACAGGAAAGTCCGGTTAAGTAGACTCACAGCCTTAGTGTGCTGATCTACAAGTGGCCCTACCTAAAAAAAAAAAAAAAAAAAAAATAAAAAAAAAAAAAAAAAATGAGTCATATACAGTATGTATACGACATATACATGCAATAAATGAAAACACTGGCCATACTCATCATAATGAACAACTTTTTATATGAGGCCAACACTGAAATCGCTACAAAAACTGAGACTTCCCTATACATTTGTGTGCGCATAAGTCGACCAAATGTACTGAACAGTTGTTTCTTTTTTTTTCGCGATCCCAGTGTTGGCGTCATGTAAAAAGTTGTTCATTGTGATGAGTATTGCCAGTGTTTTCATTTAATGCATATATGTCGTATATATACTGTATAAATAGTAACAAATTAAAGAGAGAGATAAAGATCTTTTACCATGTTTTGAGAAGGAAGGGTTTGTGCTCATCTTACTGACACGGGGAGAGCATTCCACAGTCATACTTCTTGAGCTGCGAATGACTTGCCAAAGAAATTGGTGGAATTGTTGGTCATCTATACTTATAATAAATCTGTAGAGAGGTCAATTCTGTACATGAAATATATTTCCAAAATAACTATCAGGGGGTGATTAAGGATCGATACTCATGCCAAAAATGCAATCAGTTAAATTTTTGTCTGTCTGTCTGTATAACCGTTATAGAAACAAAAACTACTCGACGGATTTTAACGAAACTTGGTACAATTATTTTTCATACTCCTGAGCGGGTTATAGTATACTTTTCATCACGCTACAATCAATAGGAGCAGAGCAGTGAAGGGAAATGTTGGGAAAACGGGAGAAGTTACTCCATTTTTTAAGTTTCCGTCGCGTGTGCAACCTTAATGGTTAAAGCTACACAAATCATTTCATGACGGAAATGTTCTCCTTACAATTATATAAAAAATATCCCACGACAGCATTTATGTCTAACTTTTATGGTTGACTCACAATAACACGTGTAACTCCCGATAGCTTAGCAGTTCGAAGCTTTCTGATTATAATATTTGTCTACTCTTACGTTTATAACACTCTCAGTCACCCCTAATTGAAAAAGTTAACATTATTAACTATTCCATTAAAAATTGGCCAAGTGCGAGTCAGACTCGCCCATGAAGGGTTCCGTAGTAACTATAATATAATATGCAAATTTATTTGACGAAAAAAAAACCTTACAAATTTCTTAAAACTAGCTTATTTACATTTTTTACAACTGCGCCAAATAAATTTGTTTTGAAAAAAAAAACCTTACAAATTTCTTAAAACTGGCTTTTTTACATTTTTTACAACTGCGCCGAATAAATTTGTTTTTCATAGTGTTTGTATGAATTACAAAGTTATATTTGCGGTTTTAGAAAATATGCTGTATCTCAAAAACTGCTGAACTGATTTCGTTCAAACTAATTTTGTTTGAAAGTTTATATTAAGATCTACAGACATATATTTTTTTAGATTTTTCACTCCATTATTATAGAAGTTAGAGGTTGTGTCCGCCACACACACATTTTACCACTTTGGAAGCTTATATCTTTTAAACAATTGACTTTATGGAAAAGTGGTTTTAGAAACCCCGATGTCGTTTTTAAAGAACTGTCTATAGATACCACACATGCATCGATTTCATGAAAAAAAATATTTTCAGGTTTAGTTCCATGTATGGGGAGCCCCCCTTTATTTTAAATATTTTTTAATTTTTTTCTCAAAATCGGAAAGCAGTTCACAGAATACATCTACCTATCAAGTTTCACATGTATAGTCCTAATAGTTTCGGAATAAAATTGCTGTGACAGACGGACGGACGGACAGACAGACAGACAGACAGACGGACAGACATGTCGAAACTATAAAGATTCCGTTTTTTGCCATTCGGCTACGAAACCGTAAAAAGAATCATAAAAATCGGTATAGAAACACCAAAGTTATACATGAAATACGCTTATAATAATAAGCCATCGCGCGTGAATACTGAATCATGCTATAAGGATTATTTTTGAGAATCGGTCGCCGCGCTCTAAGCGTTCTCTAGGTACTTAAGCCTCATGTGAACGTGATCTAAACAATATTACCAATACATTAACTTACGCTGACGGAGTCGCGGGCACAGCTATATTGTATCATTACGCTAAGGCCAATAGGAGCGGAGCGCCAATCAAGAATGCTTCAAAATCGGGGTTAAATTTAACGTTAGCCCAAAGTAACTATTCCACGCGGACGAAGTCGCGGGCAAAAGCTAGTAGGATAATAATTCGGTTTCCTTACGATGTTTTCCTTCACCGTTTTGAGAGCACTATTTCATCGGCTTGTTTTGAGAGCACTATTTCATCGGCTTGTTTTGAGAGCACTATTTCATCGGCTTGTTTTGAGAGCACTATTTCATCAGCTTGTTTTCGAAATCACGACCAAGAACTCGTAAGCCTTGTTTATAATCACTGGGCCACTACTTGGTTTAAGTGACGTAAAAATACCCACAGTCATGTTTCTCTTTTACGAGTAAATTTTATGATGTTTTCATTGAGTCGCTAAGTGCATAATGTCTGTTAATTTTTTATGTTTTACTACGAAATGATACACTTTTATAATGAATTAATTTAGCTTGCTACTGTGGGGAAAATTATCATTCTTAATTTATGATAAAGCTTTTCTTATTTTTTTTTATTCCTAAAACATGCATCTTAAAGTGGTAACTTTAATAATAATAATATGTCTTAAACATTCATAAACTATCTACGTTCCACCATTAAGCGTACAAAATATTAATTAAGTTGTATCATGTTTAAATTAAATTACATCAAAATAATTAGAATCATCAAATTAGGTATTAAATTACATTACACCAAATAGAGAAACACGTTATCAAATTAATAATATGCGAATGGAATAGAGCATTTACTAAAAATATTTTATTTTCACGTGACGTTTCGCCGCCGTTTTATCACTATGTGACGTCACCAGCCTCCACTAGATTGTAAGCCACTGATTTTTGTAAGTTTATATTGTTTTGAAAAGGCAAAATATAAATGTAAACGCTTTTGAAAGTCTAACTAACGGACCAAATAGAGTACCTGATCATTTTGAAAGACAAGATCACACACCCTATTAATTAAAAATAATAAAATATCAAACTTATTATTGCTCCAGTCTTCAAGAACTCCCTAGCCTGTAATGTTGTAGGTAATATTAATAATATCACTATATATTCGCCCCGACCTCATTCGTGGTATGTCGAATTGTTTCATATGATTTATAGTGGTTGCATACCAGTCCGTATGCTGTCATCCACACGCTGCATACGGAGTTAGGAGCAGCTAGAACCGGTTAGAAGTGGTTTGAACTGGTTCGGAGTGGTTACGAGCAGTTTCGGGCGGTTCTGTTCGGATTAATGCGGATTTAATTTGGTGGAAGTAGTATGATTATATTATTATCTATAAGTTCTATACTAATATTATATTTATACTTCTATAAGAGGTAAGTAATCTCTAGATCTACTGAACCTGATTTTAATATTGTAAGGTGTACAATAAAGTTTATAATAAATAATAAATAAATAAATTTTAAGACATACTTTCACCAATAAAATGCTATTATATCTCTGAGTGACATGGGCAACATTTTTTTTTAAATCTTTTTCGTGAGCAAAGCCGCGAGCAGAAGCTAATCGAATATAAAGTAGGCGAAAAAGATTTTTTTTTTGCGTTAAATTTATAAAGAGACAAAAGAAGAATAATATAGAAATGTGGACGTGAAAACCATAGTTTGGCTTATATGCATTTTTTGGAGGAAAAATTTTCAAATGACAGATATCATCCTCCCGCTCTACGTGGAGCGGAAGGGAGTGCCAGACTTCTATTGATTAAAAAGTCAACCTGTACCTTCAGTGGCAACCAAGGGCTACAGTATCTCGTAAAAACATTCTCGTTAAACCTCGGGTTCTAACAATATTTTTTTTTTACCTGAAAGACAATTTAAATTGTAGGTAAGATTTAATGGTAGATTTAGATTTAAATATATTTATTTGCATTAAAAACTAGGTGAAACAACTATATCTCAGCATACAGCGTCAATCCTCTCAGTCTATATGACATTACAACTATATTAAGTCAGCAAGTACAGTTTTTCTTGAAACTTAAAAAACTATTTAAAAGTTATGCTAACAACAAACAACAATTGTTGTTAACAATTTTGTACACGAAATCGTAGCGAATAGTCAGAGTTCTATCTAACAAAAAGGTATAAAGGTAAAATCCAAGGTAATTAATTATGTATTCTGCTTTAAAACAAGAGCTCCTAAGCACAAATCCGGACAAAATGCGTCTCTCTTTGACTATAAACTCATAGAAAAAAAAACATTAATCACTTCCAGTCAAACTCTACTACTCTCAAACATCCTTGCTGAATATTATTTTCTAATTTACCATAGCATCGCTTAACTTATACCCGCAGTAAGGCAAACACATTACACTCCCAGCGGCTATCCGAGTCGATTAATAGTTTGTGATGTAATATACTCAAAAGAGGACGTATTTTGGCTAATATTATAATATGACTTATCTATACTTATAATAAATCTGTAGAGAGGTTAATTCTGTACGTGAAATATATGTATTTACAAAATAACTATCAGGGGGTGATTAGGGATCGATACTGATGCCAAAAATGCAATCAGTAAAATTTTTGTCTGTCTGTCTGTCGGTCTGTCTGTCTGTCTGTCTGTCTGTCTGTCTGTCTGTATAACCGTTATAGAAACAAAAACTACTCGACGGATTTTAACGAAACTTGGTACAATTATTTTTCATACTCCTGAGCTGGTTATGGTATACTTTACATCACGCTACAATCAATAGGAGCAGAGCAGTGAAGGAAAATGTTGGGAAAACGGGAGAAGTTACTCCATTTTTTAAGCTTCCATCGCGAGTGCAACCTTAATGGTTAAAGCTACACAGAAATCATTAATGACGGAAATGTTCTCCTTAAAATTATATAAAAAATATCCCACGACAGCATATATCTATCTTTTATGGTTGACTCACAATAACACGTGTAACTCCCGATAGCTTAGCAGTTCCAAGCTTTCTGATTATTTTTCTGCTCCGAAATTTAAAACCACAACTTTGCAATGGAACTCGGCTAATAGTAACCCAGTTGCAACAAAATATAATCGAGGCTCAAATTTTAACAGGTTGCGGTGCAGGAGAAACCATCTTTATTCCCAGAATTCCCATAATACCAAATAATTTTCCATTCCAATTTAAAAGAACGCAATTCCCAGTATCGGTGTGTTATGCAATGACAATTAATAAGGCTCAAGAGCAGACTTTTCATGTTGCTGGAGTAGATCTCGGTGTCAGTTGTTTCTCGCATGGTCAGTTGTACGTCGCTCTTTCCCGGGTTAGCATTTCTAGAAATCTTTATGTTCACGTGCCGGACGGGTCAACTTTCAACATAGTTTACCCGGAAGCTTTGCGCTGAAGTATTTTCGTTCTATAGGTACTTAAGCCTCATGTGAACGTGATCTAAATAATATTACCAATACATTAACTTAATAACACACAAGGAGTTACACGCTGACGGAGTCGCGGGCACAGCTATTAACAATAATATTGTGCGGTTCGGTATTGCGATATTTTTCAACAGTATTATAGATTGACATATTATATTTCCCTACTAAATTACGAAGGTTAATCTGTCTGTTACATCAAAATCACTGAACCGTGAGGGCATAGGCTACATAGGCTACTTTTTTTTTTTACGAAAAACGACGGAAACGTGGACGAAGTCGCGGGCAACAGCTATCTGTACTAATAATATAAGGCTGAAGAGTTTGTTTGTTTGTTTGAACGCGATAATCTCAGGAACTACTGGTTCGAATTGAAAAATTATTTTTTAATTAAATAGTCAATTTATAGAGAAAGGCTATAGGCTATATATCATTACGCTAAGGCCAATAGGAGCGAAGCGCCAATGAAGAATGCTTCAAAATCGGGGTTAAATTTAACGTTAGCCCAAAGTAACTATTCCACGCGGACGAAGTCGCGGGCAAAAGCTAGTAAAAAATAAGATACCTACTAATAGTTTGCAAAGATTTGTTATATGGTTTTTCACTGGGCAAACACTTTCTCTTGGCCAGACCATTGTCTGATTCTTGTTCTGAGTTCTGCCTTTTGACTACCCGTAACGTCTGTCAAAGATGTCTAAATGACAGACGGGACCAAAGGCTTAAGAGCCTATATAGATGATGCCATAAAACGGCAAGATTTTGGCGTAGTGGAAGTAAGTTCACGCATCGTGCACTTAGTGGAAGAAAAAAGAGTTCACTTTTACTGCTTGCCATTATTCTATGGTTATTGCCATCATTTATTTTTAATCATATCTGTTCAGAAGAATGTTAAAGAAAGAAGAGGAATTCATTCGTTAATTTGGTATTATAAATAAAATAGATATAATACATAAATACATTTAAAAGTGAAAGAAATGTATTTAAAAAAATATTAAAAATAATATATTCTCGTTGGCACAATTAGTTAATAAAACTGCTACCCCTTTTATTCTTCTTTTTTTCCCGGTGTCCTAAAGACAATGACGAATTCGGAATTTCAACCTTCCTTAACTATAGTGTCTAAATGTTCTTTCTGACGTTTTAATAGTCTGCGTAAAACGGTATTTGGTCCTGGCATTGTAATCAAGGTAACAAAAAATAAATTTAGAACAACAACTCGTAACAAAAACAAAGGGTACAACTTTCGTGTACGCAAGTGTATTCGGGAGCAAATGGAACGAGAACTACTGACGCACCAATCGCGCTCTCGGAGCGGCGCTACGTCATACCCCGCGTCCCGCTGACAACCGCTGACACCTAAAAATCAACTTCTGCGCATTGAACGACTCTTGCCAAGTTATTTGGCGTTACTTATATATACTACCTCAAATAGCTTAGCATGATCCTCCGTTATGTCGAAAATACTGCAGCAATAATTTTGAAATAAATATATGGTAAAGTTGAGGATTAATGTTAGGTACCATGTTTGACGAAAACACGATTCCATAAAATTTTCTTTATAGAAAAAAAATCCAAAGTTACCTCCAAACCGAACAATAAACCGCTGGTATTCAAAAATAACTTCAAATTAGATAATGAAACTTTGCATATTAATTGAACTAACTATAAAGCAGTTACCGTTATTTTCACCGTAAAAAGAAATAAACTAAATTATCGGCGTCCTCGAGTCTTTTCCCTGCCACCCTGTCTCGCTTGCTCGCGTGACCGCGGCCAGTAGTGTGCGAGCGAGATAAAGAGTGAGAAACGCTGAGGTAGTATAGGCCCTTAACGTGCTTTCCGGGGCACGGGGATATCACCACCAACTTGCCAACTCCGGTCTACTAACGAGAATTTTTGTTTAAAAAACACTATACCATTTTTTGCCCGACCCGGGAATCGAACCTGAGAGCCCATGCTAGGCCAACGAGGCAGTAGCTCAAAACAGTCATCGTCATGAAATGATATATTTATTTTGTAAATTAGTTATAAATAACCCTTTTAAACGTCATGTTTTAAGCTATTGCATAGCTTTTATCACGGGCTTTGAGCGCGGCGTCCGAATCAAGAAATTCCGTAACGAAAATAAAACCTAATACGGTCGAATACGGTCAGTTATTTCAAGTCGGGTTACTAACGTTCTATTAGCATGTTTAGTAAAGAATCGGATTGGTAACCGTCAGTATTTTGGATCAAACCCAGGGTCTCATCGTATCTTTTTATGATTTCTTTTTTATTGAAAGTACTTTTATATTATTTTTAGATATTTTTGTAAATATTTTGTTGAATAAAATAAGAAACATTTACATTTTTTTTATAGGAGAAAGAAAGTCGAAAATGTCAACGCCGCGAGAAATAGCTTAAAACTAAAAATGTGGTATAATTGACCCGGTAACTTGAATTAATATCAATGAAAAAAAAAAATACTGCATAAATAAAAATAAATAAATAATTATAATTGCATAAGGTGATAAAAATGCTATGCAATAGCTTTACCGCGGCAGTCCCCGAGTGCTACACGTGTTTTTTTTTTTCATTTTACGTTTAATTAGATGAGGCCAGTGTTTCCTAACTGTCAAAATAATATCATTTGACATCGTACTATCTAGACTTTTCAAAGATAATCACATATCTTGGCAAGATATGCCACCCAATATAGCTGCCTCGTAAATATTTAGCGCGCGATGGAAGTATTATGCATTGAATCTCAAGTGAGGTGCATAGTGGAATGCATTGCGAGTTTTATACCCGATTTTGTGAGCTTTCGGCGAGTATGTGACGAAAATATCTTGTCTGACGGACGGGAAACACTTCCGTGGTTGACTGTACCTAGTGTTCTCTATAAAGTAAGATCATGTCATCTTTTCCTTGAAGGCATAGTTAATTGTTCTGTATGTCATTTCGTTAGTAATGCTTAAGTTTTATTTAGCTGTTGTACACCCGTAAGCGATGCTTACTTAAATGATTTTTTTTTAATGAATGGAAAGATCATATATTATTTTTGTAAAGAGAAGAAAGCATTAATAAAGAGATCCGATAGAGTCAATGCCTGGCATGGTTACGGGTATGTTCTAACGAAATACCGCGGCCCCGGAAACTAAGGCGCAATTAAAGAAACAGGCACAAGCCGCAATGGCAATGGCACAGCGGTATCACACCGCGAACTTCCAAACTCAGGGCTACTGATGAGAATTTTCTTATTTTCTAACGAAAAAATACAGAAAAGACACTGACCGCCGGATGAAGATTAGTGAATGCGATCTTGAGTCATGAAGAGTCAACCACAGAGAGAGAAAGAGAGAACAGACAAACCCAATAGCACTTTCGTAATCCGGGATTTGAACGCTTACCTCTTAAGTCAACAGTCGCGCTTGCGACGGCAGAAGGCAGTATCTAAGATATAATTATTACATGTGTTTTTTTAAACAATTTGTAATAACACGAAACATAAAACGAGATTGTTATCTACGGTACAAACCCAATTATTTTTATTCTAATATAACTATACTAATTGAACTACTTAAAATCAATCCACATTTTTGTGTCTGAAAATTCATAATGCATTGCTGTACACTGGTAATGTGGCCTGCCCAAAAAACTGGTAGCTTTGCCATGTACACGCACACATTTCTTAACCCCTGACCAAGATTGAATAGCGAACTAGGCGTACGGAAAAAAAATATCCTATTGTTTAAATTAAAATTCTTCAAACATAGCACACAGACGATTTTTGACAGAACTGGTTGCGCTACTTCTCAATTTCCGGTACTGTTTTCATTAACTTTTGACGTTAAAAAATGCAGATTTTAATCCTAGTTTGAACAAATGATTTTTAATTTCCCACTGAAATATTACCGAAACTTCGTACAAGTCTAAAAATAACTTCACCTTTTACTAACAACAGAATTCATCTGAATCAAGCTAGAATTTGCTCAAGCATTTTAAAAAGGGGCTTTCTTGAAAGGATTTTTTTAAATAGCTACTACGGACGTTTTTATATCAAATATTTAAAAAACGGAAATGAGAAACTGTGCCTTTTACCGATTTGTATATATTAAGCTGTGTTAATATTATGGACGGGTAGATTTTCGTTATGATTTTCGAAGTAGTCTTTCTGTACTCAGGGATAAGCTGGTTTTGGAATTAAAACTGTTGTATTGACAGTTTTATTTGGGAGGAAAATAACTGCTTGAAGTAAAGACAGATATTTAAATAAGGACAGATATTGCTTTTTTAAATAAGCCGCCTTTTATTTCCGTTACAGTGTAGAGGGGAGGTGAAAGAGTTTAAAAATAGACGGGTTAGGTTATGATCCTTGCTTCCATCGCTCACTATAAATGTTGGCTAAAGACCTCCGTTTAATGATTCTAATTATCTGGATTAGACGTAATGGATGGAAGTTGATCGTTTTTACTCTTATAGATAGATAGATAAATAGAATATACTTTATTGTACAACAAAAATTCAACACACATATTTAACAATATTGCTTATTCTACGGTTACAATGGCGGTTTTATCGCTGAAAGTATGATAACAAAATTATGAAATTTAAAACATGCGGTATAATTATCTTATCCTAACATAAAACCCATACACTAAAGTTACACACCTAAGATGACTTGCTCCTAATATTCTTCTTCTATTCCTTGTGTAAGAGAGTTTGTTAAGCATATGAATCAAAACAAATACTCTCCAACATATCAGTCGACCAAACATAACGCGAGCCATTAACACCATAGCCATCTTGGTTGTGGCTGTTTATTAGCCATTTGTTAATAAAATAAAGAAATAAATAAAATAAATACTTTTTCCTTTTTTTTTATTGTTGACAGGCTCGCTTTTGACCACCAACTCACCTATTACCTATTCACTCTTGACTTAAAAACCCCCAGGTTATAGCTATCAGGAAACACAGACTCCGGCAGGGAATTCCACTCCTTAGCTGTACGCACAATTAAACTATTCTCAAAACGTTTTATGCGTATGGGTGGGATGTCCACCATGTAACGATGGCGCATCGCTGTTTGTCTTGTAGTCCGATAATGCAACGGGCTAGGTGGAATTAGACTACGGGGTTGCGGGAATTTTTCTAACAGCAGCAGCAGGGTGGATTTTTAGTCAGTAGAAATCTGACACTCCCGCTCCACCCAGAGCGGCAGGAGTCATATGATGATTTTCTCACCCAGAAAAAAAGGTGGAATTAGACTATGAAATTCCATCACACACTCCCCGAAATGCAGCCTATAGAAAATGGATAGGCTTTCAACACGTTGCCGGTGTTCAAGGCTCTGGAGCTTTGTCTCAACCAGTCTCTCGATGCCAATGAGCCTCTTGGCCTACCTATTACCTATTGTTTATAATTTATTACCTCTATTTAATTGATAATCTATTTTATTCAGTTGATCTATGTACAATATTAGTACTCAGTTGCATGCTGAGCACAAGATGTTTCAGTTAATCATTTACTTTTATTAAAACTCATGTTTTTCTTGTTCCAGGCGGTGGATTACCTAAAGAGGCGTACACCTGCGCGTGCGGCGGTTATGATAGCGGCCGTATGGCTGATGTCCGCGCTAGTGTGTATACCGCCTTTATTGGGGTGGAGAGTCAGCAGGCCACCGGAGCCGTTCCCACAGTGCAAGGTAAGTACCTCTAGAGATAGAAATAAGAAACTGGGTCGTAAAGTTGACAAGCAAATTTGAACCATGAGTTGTTCTGAATAGAGTTTAAACTGAAAAAACGCCAATTTTTATTGGTAGGCTGTGCTAGTGGCATTACTTTATTAGAAGATTTGAATAGTTGTAAGATACTTATGACGTGATCCGACTACGAAAGAGGATGCGTAATGTATCATTGTGTCTGAAGTATCCAAACGCAGCATGCGTCGACCTAATTTACTTGTGTACTCGCACAAATTGTGCCAAATGGAGCATAACTTATGAAGAAGCACAATTATTTAGTAATTTACCTTCTAATATAAGAAAATATAAACTCGTTTCAAACGGTTTTAAATCGCAACTGCAAAATATATTTAAAAAAAAAAAAAAAACTCTTACCCTAAATACTCATAATACAGTTGCAGATGAAATTGTTGATCGAATGATCCTACTTTATACACACTAAATAAAACGTTATGATCTGGCCCATTACGGTGACCTGTTTTGAAACTTTCATTTTATTTAATGTTCTCATGTATGTCTTAGCTTGTATGTCTTTTTAGAGAATAAATTATTTAAATCTATTAGAACAGATTCTGATGCAATCTAATATAATGTGTACTGCTTTTTTAATGCCACATATTGTATTGATTTTTGCAAGATATTGAAGGTTAAAAGATGGTTGTTTTAAATTAAAATATACCTATGTATTGTTATTGTTGTAATGTTTTAATTAATAACGTGACCTAAAAGTTGCTCTTGAAAATTAGGTGTATTAACAAACACAAAAATGACATATACAGATAATCAGACTTTGAATCTTGAGGCCAGGTGATTCATTGCATTGCATTAAAATTTTTGTTTCGTGCGGGATACGAACCTGTGACAGGCAGTGAATGCCAGAATGAGGAAAGACATGTAAAAGTTATATTTTATCCTAAAAAGAAAACTTTATCACACACCATCTGTTTCTACCCCCATTATTCAACCCAACCTTACAAATACACCCATTAAAAATAGTACCTGGGCTATTCTATTTTTCAGGGAACAGTTTACCTAATAATTTTGATAAATTACTGTATTTCAAAGCTGCTGTTAATAAACGAAATTGACTAGCTGTGCCCTTTTATTTATTTTAAGGCACATCAATAACTTATTTACAAATTAATGAACAAACACAATTTTTTGTATATTCTAAAGATCGTACATTGTTCACTTAGCGAATAAATACAGGGTGGGCCATGAATTAGTTAACATTTGAAAAAATCGTATAAAAAAAACCATTTAACATATTTTAGAAATCGTTTATTTACGAGAAAGCTAATTAGTTGTAATTTATTTTTTTAAAATTATTTCGTCTAAATGACCACCGTTTCGGTTTTTGCACTCATCTAAGCGAGCGAGAATACTCTTCTGCAAAGAGACCGCGAGATCGCCGACATCTCTTCGATGATTTTTTCTTTAAGTTGACGCAGTGTATTCGGTTTATCAATGTAGACACGACTCTTTAAATAACCCCATAAAAAGAAGTCTGCTGGTGATAGATCTGGACTTCTGGGTGGCCATGGGATGTCACCCCGTCTGGATATCAGCTTTTCCGGAAACATGTCTTTGACCACCGGCAAGGACTCGTTCGATGTGTGACACGTGGCTCCATCTTGTTGAAACCATGTGTTACGATTATAGCCAGCAAATTCCAGTAGCATCGGTGCTAAGAACTCCCGTAACATTTTCACATACTCGGCAGAATTAACAGTAACTGAACGGCCTCGAGAATCTTCAAAAAAGTAAGGTCCGATGATTCCTTTTGCTGAAATTGCAGCCCATACAGTTACCTTAGGAGAGTGAAGTGGCCTCTCATGTTTAGCTTTAGGATTTTCGCTGCTCCAATACCTGCAATTCTGTTTGTTTACATGTCCATTTAGGTGGAAATGGGCTTCGTCAGAGAATAAGATGTTGTGAAAATTACTGAATCGAGTTCGAAATTGTTTCGGCATATAACTTACGCAAATTTAAATCATTAGGGTTTAGTTCTTGCACTAGCTGGATCTTATATGGATGTAATTTCAAATCTAATTTCAAAATACGGCGTAATGATGTGCGGGATAATCCTAATTCAGCCGAACGTTTGCGTGTCGATAAATCTGGATCACGTCGAACAGAAGCGGAAACTTGCTGCAAGTCCTCTTCGCTCCGAGAAGTCCGCGGGCCGCCGGTTTGTTTCACATTTAGTGTAGATCCCGTCTCTTCGAACTTATTCACCCATTTCTTTATTAAAGGAGCACTTGGACACTGACTTAAGTCGTGTAAACCATATTCAACGCGAAATAAGCGTCTCACAGTAATGAGCGAAAAGTTGTTTAAATAAAACTGTTTCACGCAGTAAGCGCGTTGCGGCCCCGTGAAGCGATCCATTGCGACTAAATTTCCAAGAAGCGAGCTAGTGCCCCCGCCCGCGCCCTCGCCCCGCGCGGTAGTAGTTTGCGCGGTAAGTTACATTTAAATGTTAACTAATTCATGGCCCACCCTGTACATCTTACTTCATTCGTTTGAAACCAATATCACCAACGAATTTTGTGCCGCTTTTATATTGACCGCGTGGAAATTCCGGGATAAAAAACCGTGTTATACCCTTCTCTATGTTCAAGTGAACATCCCATTAAAAAAGGTTCAGTCCTTTCATAGACTAGCCCGGAAAAACAGAAAGACAGACATTCAAATAAAGCACTTATTTTGAAATCACAGACCGTAACGTTAATTTTATTTTTACGTATAGATTATTAACCTCGATATAATGATGATAATACCATTAAATGAATGGTTTATCCACACTAATATTTTGAAAAATACAGAGTGTTTGTTTAAACGGAACAATGCGTTTTGACGAGTTGAGTTGTACTAATAGTTGAGGGGTAAGAAAGCTATTCGCAGACAACAAATTTTTGATTTTAGCGAAAGAGAAGCTAGTATTATTATAAGTTACAATTATATGTTACGGATTTTATTAAAATAAAAATTTATACAGAATTTTCAATGTCCCGTACATCGTGCGTAAGTAAGAACATTTTTATCTCTCCGTCGAAAGTAGAATGACCCACCTTTAATAGGATCCCGATATTCGATCGTGTAATCTAAGTTTAAACTAGAATTTCCTTACGATAGCTTTTCTACCTTTTTTATCGTGAAATCATTCTTAACGTGAATATTAACGACTTTTATAGCGTGTTGGAGAGGTCGCTCGTGCTGGTGTTGGGCAATGAAAGCAGGAAATTGGGAATTCCTGGGATTTTTTGTGATCGCATTAAGGTCTACGGACTTTGAAAGTCTTGCTGAATTAACATTTTAAAAAGCTGGGTACTGCCATCTCGAATGGTCATTTATTATTCTAAGTAGTTTAGTTTTAAGTTAGGACCGATTGAGTTTCACCTTTTTAGAGTTCTGTAAGTCGATAAGGGACAACGGCACTTCTGATTTGCATGATAGATTTATTTGTGTGTCAGCTGATTTCCTCAAAATGTACTGGATCTATTCAGTCAAAATTCACGTTAGATCTCAAATAGGTAAGATAAATCAATCAATTGAAAATGAAATATCACTGTTGAGAAATATTTAAACATAATAAATATACATAAATTCTTATTCTATTCTTCTTATTCTTATAAAAACCAATAAATATATTCCAATTAAGTACGTAAAACGAAAAGGCTCATCGTAATGGTGTTTACTGTATTTTTTAGAAATTTATAATTTCCATTCGTGAAGTTAATTTGTGATGTTATTAATTAATATGAATTGAACTTTTCGGATCCCACCCCATATTTTCAAAACTTTTGAGACTTAATATTTAAAATAGAAACACAAATAATAGTTATTTACTAATAGATTACAGTAATACTAATAAAAAATCTATAATTTGTGTTAAATCGTACTAATTCTTACTTTCTTACTAATATAGTTATATATATATACTTATACTAATATTATAAATGTGAAAGTTTGTGAGGATGGATGGATGTTTGTTACTCTTTCACGCAAAAACTACTGAACGGATTTGAATGAAATTTCTTAAGTAGATAGTTTACATCCTGGAATAACACATAGGCTACTTTTTATCCCGGAATTCCCACGGGATCAGGATTTTACCCAGGAAAACCCTCCTACGCGAACGAAGTCGCGGGCAAAAGCTAGTAAAACATAATTCAAGATAGCGCTTTTTATTTCCGAGCAAGGTTTTTATAACTAAATGTCGTCGGAGTTATTCTTATTTTAAGACAAAATGTCGAAGTAATGTGATTAACATACGGTTGTGATTGATTAACATGAAATGTAAATTTTTCAATGAGTAAATAAATATCTAACCAGAATTCATTCGGAACCCTTTAGGCGTGAATCTGACTGACGACAACTGACTGACAACGTTTGTACCAATGCATTATGTAAAAACCTAATGTATCATGTACCTTAAAATTCTTTTTATGAAATAAAATTTATTGTTGTTATTCAGCAGTGTTAAGACTTCGTTTGCCTATTAATGGTCGCTGATTTTGCAGCCTCACTTCTTGTGGAACGGAATCTTGTTTTTTAGCAGACTTTTAATTACATCTTTAGATTGTAATGTCCCGACGTGCCTTGGCATTTTAAATACATAATATTAGTATAATTGCTGTTTGCAAGATAAACAATTTTAAGTTAGTGCTCCATTTTATTTTTCCCACTAAATTTTTTACGTGATCTATAGTGACTGGTAAACAAATATTTTTCAATGCTTCTTAAATAATTAAGAGCATTGATTTGTTGATATTTTTTGATCTAGCAGCTTTATAAGGCTGTTTCTAAATGGCCAAAATGTGTCTGGAATATGGGGAAGGCTTTGCTCTGCAGTGGAACATTATAGTTTTGTAAAAAAAATGTTTTGTCATTGGTAGTAAGTTGCTTTCTTGGTGAGTGCTATAACCTATAATTTATTTCAAAATCCTCGCAGACAAAGTCGCGGGTGAATTGCTAGTTCTAAATATACAGTATGTTAACTAACAGGGGGCGTTCCCGTTAACCCGCAATAGTATAAGCACATCAATTAGATCGCCGCACACGCGGCCCGTCATTCATAAATAAATTGCGACGTTGCCGTCCTTCAAGTACGCGTGTACAGAGCATTTCTTTTACGTATCAATTTAACATTTTTAGTGAATAATTTAATATAAAAAAAACATTTTGTTTTCGAAAGGTAATATTTTTTTAGCATGTATAGATGCTATATTATTGTGGGTTAACGGGAACGCCCTCTGTTAGTTAACATACTGTATATATTAAGCGAAAGCTTTGAAAGACAAACTATTTCCTTATCGATTTACCAAATGAAAACGACCTAACTATATTAATGTTTTTTCGTTCTTCGTGACTAATGACCAAGAAGCGTGCCTTTAGTGCATTGTGATCGCTGATATATAGTGAAGCGTTTGTTATCAACATTACCGAATCCATTTCTTGAGTAGATTTTTTGTCGATATAATACCAGATTTTTTCGGTGGGAAATATATTGCTTACTCCCGCCCTGTGTGAAACGAAAGGGAGTGTCAGACTTGTACTGACAAAAAAACCACCCTGTTTTTCCAACAGCTCTTACATTCCGGGCTCGCGGTATTTTGGTAGAACATTTCCGCAACCCCGGTGAGAATCCTTGCCGTTTATCCAGCATTTGGTATTTGCATTTCTTAAATATTATTGACTAGTTATTGCCAGTGACTTCCTTCGCATGGGTGGTTTGATCCACATAAATTCCAGTCCTGTGGTGTGTGTAATCCCAGTCAGAAAAGGTAGAAATAGTCTTTTGTTTATTATTTATTTATACACTTTGTTGTACACCTTAAAATATATACATACGGAGACCAATAATGAAACTAGTGTACAATGGGTGGTCTCATTGCGCAGGGCAATCCGTTACAGACTAGATCTCGTTTTAATTAAACATAATAATATAGAAAACGTAAATCTTATAAGTATAATTAGTTGGCCAGCTGCTTTAATTCTTGCGCATATTTAGGGTTCCGAAGTCGACAAGGGACCCTTATAGTTTCGCCATGTCCTCGAACGGTGAAATTTGGCATGGAAAAATATTAATCAAGTGGTAAAATCCATACTTCCATATCCATACTAATATTAGAAATGCGAAAGTAACTCTGTCTGTCTGTCTGTTACCTTTTCACGCCTAAACCGCTGAACCGAGTTAGATGAAATTTGTCATGGGAATAGTTAAGATAGAATAGGACACTGAAAAGGACAAAGGATAGTTTTTATCCCGGAATTCCCCCGGAAATCCCAACGTTGCGGGCAGAAGCTAATGGTAGTGGTGTTGGTAATAAAAGTAGTAAAATACATACATAAAAAACTTTTTTAGAATAGTCCCCATACATGTAAAGATGGGATGAAATTCTTTGTATCACGTTTAGCGCATACTGTGGGTTATCGTTGTCTGTTTATGAAATAGTGTGATAACAATACCGCAGTCAGACAATGGAAATATTAAAATAAATATTGGATAATAATAATCAGTTGTCTAGACGATGTAAATCTTGCACCAAATTTATATTTGTTCTTTTTTTGTTTGCCAAGCTCTCAGCTCGGGAGACATGAATGAGACATTCTACCAGTGACACACATTATATTATGAAAACGTTACGGTTGGAACGCAAAACATAATTTTCATGTAGTTAAAGTCAAAGTCTAAAACCCATAACAAGCTGTATAATTTCCTTTAAAACATCTACAACCTCAATAAATCACCCATAAAGTTCCCATTAAATTCCGATCAAAGAGAGCCCTAAACAAAACCTTAACAGCCATTTTGTGCCAAAATATTTGTCTCAGCTTGCGACAAGGCTTGGATATCAGGTCTAATTTAATCTATGAAGGGTCGGCGAAGAATACTAATCTTTCTTTGTGGATCGTTAAGGCCATAAAGAGGATTGATAAGACCACAGTTGAGAGAGCTGTATAGAGCTGTGGTTTCGCCTTTATGTGTGTTTATTTCAAGTTTGAATTTACAGTGCTTGTTACCTACCTACTTAATTATTTATCGGCAGGATGGAAAGCTTTCCAATTTTATTCTTAACTAGCTTTTGCCCGCGACTTCGTCCGCGTGGAATAGTTACTTTGGGCTAACGTTAAATTTAACCCCGATTTTGAAGCATTCTTCATTGGCGCTCCGCTCCTATTGGCTATTAGGACTATACATGTGAAACTTGATAGGTAGATGTATTCTGTGAACCGCTTTCCGATTTTGAGAAAAAAAATAAAAAATATTTAAAACAAAAGGGGGGGGTTCCATACATGGAACTAAACCTGAAAATATTTTTTTTCATGAAATCGATGCATGTGTGGTATCCATAGACAGTTCTTTAAAAACGACATCGGGGTTTCTAAAACCACTTTTCCATAAAGTCAATCGTTTAAAAGATATAAGCTTCCAAAGTGGTAAAATGTGTGTGTGGCGGACACAACCTCTAACTTCTATAATAATGGAGTGAAAAATCTAAAAAAAATATATGTCTGTAGATCTTAATATAAACTTTCAACCAAAATTAGTTTGAACGAAATCAGTTCAGCAGTTTTTGAGATACAGCATATTTTCTAAAACCGCAAATATAACTTTGTAATTCATACAAACACTATGAAAAACAAATTTATTCGGCGCAGTTGTAAAAAATGTAAAATAGCCAGTTTTAAGAAATTTGTAAGGTTTTTATTTTTAAAACAAATTTAGTTGGCGCATTTGTAAAAAATGTAAAAAAGCCAGTTTTAAGAAATTTGTAAGGTTTTTATTTTTAAAACAAATTTAGTTGGCGCAGTTGTAAAAAATGTAAATAAGCTAGTTTTAAGAAATTTGTTAGGTTTTTTTTTCGTCAAATAAATTTGCATATTATATTATAGTTACTACGGAACCCTTCATGGGCGAGTCTGACTCGCACTTGGCCAATTTTTTTATGGAATAGTTAATAATGTTAACTTTTTCAATTAGGGGTGAATAAGTGTTATAAACGTAAGAGTAGACAAATATTATAATCAGAAAGCTTCGAACTGCTAAGCTATCGGGAGTTACACGTGTTATTGTGAGTCAACCATAAAAGTTAGACATATGCTGTCGTGGGATATTTTTTATATAATTTTAAGGAGAACATTTCCATCATGAAATGATTTCTGTGTAGCTTTAACCATTAAGGTTGCACACGCGACGGAAGCTTAAAAAATGGAGTAACTTCTCCCGTTTTCCCAACATTTCCCTTCACTGCTCTGCTCCTATTGATTGTAGCGTGATGAAAAGTATACTATAACCCGCTCAGGAGTATGAAAAATAATTGTACCAAGTTTCGTTAAAATCCGTCGAGTAGTTTTTGTTTCTATAACGGTTATACAGACAGACAGACAGACAAAAATTTAACTGATTGCATTTTTGGCATGAGTATCGATCCTTAATCACCCCCTGATAGTTATTTTGGAAATATATTTCATGTACAGAATTGACCTCTCTACAGATTTATTATAAGTATAGATTAGCAGTCGCGGGGAGCCTTGCTTCAGTGGAATTTATCACGGTAAAACATAACCTCCTTGTTTTGCAGTCAAGTGAAATGTAGCCTATAGCTTTCCTCAAGCTTCAACCTACTTCCATACAAAATTTGATCCAAATCCACCCAGTACTTTCGAAGATAGCTTCGCGATCAAGCAAACAAACATACTTTGCCGCTTTTTCTTTCTTTTTTTATAAAAGAACTGCCAAGGGGGGAGAATTCACATTACTTAGTAATCTTGTTAACCCCTCCAACTAAGCTATAAGTGCTTGTCTTTTTTTTTCCTTTGGTTGACTGGGGACTTCTTCCGCTCTGGGTGAAGCGGGGAGTGTCAGACTTCTACTGACTAAAAACCCACCCTGTTCCTTCAGCTACCCTTAGTTCCGGGGCCGCGGTATCTCGTTAGAACATTCCCGCAACCCCGGACATTTCCCCAACCCCGGAAATTTCCGCAACCCCGGACATTCCCGCAACCCCGGACATTCCTGCAACCTCGGACATTTCCGCAACCCCGGACATTCCCGCAACCCCGGAATTTTCCGCAACCGGGGACATTCCGGCAACCCCGTAACACTCCCGCAACCCCGGAAATGCTTGTGTCTGGAGTTGGTTGGGTTTTATAATATTAGTATGTACGTAGATTGGATAAAAGAATCGTTACAATATGTCGTCAGTGATCTGCTTAACACAACTATTCCGAAATTGGCTTCAGTCTAGCCAGATATGCAGCGTACTCTTCACGGAAAGATCTTCATATGATAAGATGGCTACCAGTCCACGGACGGATGTTTGCAACTGTTGTTAATATTTAGCCACGAACTCCTCCACCGATGGCTTGTAAATATGTGTATCTAATAACAGCGCTAAGCTTACATGCGACTGTGGTTGAAATATTTGTGGTGCGATGTTCTAGGTTAGGTGGAATAACATAACAGCCGATTGAGAAAATCGTAATCGGTGAGCGTTAAAATGCTAATACTTTTATGTATAGAGAAAACCAGTGGAATTTAAAACGGAATATTTCCATTGTGTATTTATTTTTTTCTGTCCGCGATTTTGTGCGCGTGGGATGGTTTTTCCGCGTAGGTCCCGTAGGAATTCCGGGATAAAAAACAATCCTATGTCCTTCCTAGGGTCTCATGCCAAATTTTATCTAAATCAGTTCAGCGGTTTAGGCGTGAAAAGGTAACAGACAGACAGACAGACAAACAGAGTTACTTTCGCATTTATAACATTAAGTATGTAAGTAAGAAAGAAGTAAGATAAGATTTATATCAGAAACTCTAAACAATAACTAGACATGCTAAATATCCCGTTTTAAGTTCAGATGATAGTATTCGTGACTATATCAGTTTAAAAACTTAAACCTCTGGTTATTGCTTGTTGCATTAGATCTGCGTGGTTAGGTATACGATACTTATGCAATATTAGTAGTACTTAGTAAACCAGTAGAGGAAAGGAGGGTATTTTGGAATACTGTTGTTAATTTGGGATAGTAGGGTTTCACAAAAACGATAAGTGCCATCTCGTCTTACGGATCATAAAATGTTCACAAGTAACGTCATCTATCGATATGTTTACACGGATAGTCTGATATTTTTCTAAGAAGGCGATCAGAGATTAAAACGTGGAACAGCGCGTGACAAAATTATTGAGGTACGTGTTTAACCCATTCCCATCGCTAAATTGCCTTATGATTGTGCTGTTTAGCTTTATGTGTAGTGTAAAATAGATATTTAATTTTGATTATTAGCATCGATTTCAACAATTTGTATATTTATAAATCCATAAATTGAGGTTATGTCCAACTACGTCTTGTTGCTAATTTGGAATACCCGATGTGATGTTAATTTGGAATATTCCAAAATACATTCAGTTCTACTTTTTAAGTGCTTTGTATTAACTTACTTACAAATATAATATTATTATGCAATGGAGTTTTCGATATCTTGCTTTGTTCTTTTGTAACTGAACTGATTGAGATGTTTTTAATTTAAGTAATTCATGTTTAGTAAATTATTTTAATTTATTTTTAGTAATTTAGAAAACTTATTTCTATGCCAGATAATGTCGACCAATATCAATATCGGTGCGTGTTTTATGTGTGAGCTTTGGGTGCAGGGTGAATATGGCTATGAAGCTGGATCATATGTTTGTGATTTTTGCAAATGACCCATATATTTCATTTAACTGGTTAAAGACTTATTAAAGTTACTAAAACTAAAAGTCTGATTAAAGGTACTTAAAGGCTGATTAAAGTTTATTATAGAAATCATATTTTTTATATATAGAATAATTATCCTTTCACCTTTAAATCACTTACCTACTATCACAGTCTCTCTAATCTTGACTTTGACTGAAGGTAATTTAGAATACCAAAATGGTATGCCAAATTACCTTCAAAAAATCCCTAAACAGTTAGGAACCGATTTTAGGGAGTTGCTCTCTGAGATCAATTTTGTTATCACAAATCATACACTTTCTTCTTAAACATTGACTTAATAATAGCGAAAATAACTAACTTAAGCATGGTGAATATAATTTGGAATACTCCTATACCAAAATACCTGCACCTCATCTCCAAATCTAAATTGTGTCATTTTGCAGTCAAGCTAAAATTTTAACCTGTAGGGATATTTAATTGTTTTTGATAGCTTGTACATTGATAGTAAGATAATATTGCTTCAATTTAATCAAGGTTTTATTTCTATATACCTAACGGAAAAAAAGTTGCAGGTCTGAAACAAAATGGTATTCCAAATTACCATCCTTTCCTCTAGTAGCCCAGTCCTAACAGGAACGACTTACCAGTTGTGGGCCGTGGATCCGAATACAGGCAGGCACATGAACCTTCATGCTTCACATATGGTTTGACAAATACGAATTGTATGGACTTTAAAAGAGACATTGACCTCTGAGTTTGTTTCGGTGTTTCTTCTCAGAGTAGTCAGTTAGGAAACACCGGCCTCATCTAGCTAAACTTAAAACACAAAAAAATGACGTGTGAAAGTTTTATTTATAACCAATTTATAAAATAAATATTTCATTTCATTTCATCATATTTATATTTAACAACATCAAAATAATTAGAATCATCAAATTAGGTATTAAATTACATAACACCAAATAGAGAGACACGTAATGAAATTAATAATATGCGAATCGAATAGAATATTTAAGTTAAGCTTAAAACACAAAAATATGACGTGTAAAACTGTTATGTATAACCAGTTTACAAAATAAATATTTTATGTCATTTCATATCACAATAGTGCTCTCAAAACCGTGCTTTTTTGGGTGGGAAAATCATCAAATGACTTCTCCCGCTGTGGGTGGAGGGAATAGGGGGGGCGCAGTATCTTTTTGCCTCGACCAGTTTCTCGTTGCCAATGAGCCTCTTGGCCCGTTTCTCAATAGACTCAAGTGCACCAAGCTGATATTTGGCAAATCCGTCCCAGAGATGAGAGCAGTACTCCCAATACTACCGAACTTGCGCTTGACAGAGGTTGAGCAGCTGTTCCGGTGTGGAGTCTCACCTTTGCTAGGATTCGCAGCTTTTTGGCAGCTAATTGAGCCTTAGTCTCGATAGACGGACTAAAATTAAGGGTGGATGTCAACGTAACCCCAAGAAGCTCGAAGCGATCAGTTATCGGCACGGCTACACCACGGAAAGAAGGAGCCGGCCGAAATTGGCTCCTTTTTGCGGAGAAAAGACACGCCTGGGTCTTAGCAGCATTCCCACAACCCCAAGACAGTTGACATACACCAACCCACACTGACTCCCAACAGTGTGAACGTTGCACATTTTCCCCATCTTACTAATAATTATAACGACCATCTCTTTGAACATTATGTACTTCAAAATGATTAACTCAGTTAATTTACCACTAACTGCACTTTGCGTGTAAGCATCTCAGCTATGATCTGATCTAAGGCAGATAATAACCTCATGTCAGTACTAAACTAAGAACATCTAAGTGCCATTAGTTTCATCTATACTTATAATAAATCTGTAGAGAGGTCAATTCTGTACATGAAATATATTTCCAAAATAACTATCAGGGGGTGATTAGGGATCGATACTGATGCCAAAAATGCAATCAGTAAAATTATTGTCTGTCTGTCTGTCTGTCTGTCTGTCTGTCTGTCTGTATAACCGTTATAGAAACAAAAACTACTCGACGGATTTTAACGAAACTTGGTACAATTATTATTCATACTCCTGAGCAGGTTATAGTATACTTTTCATCACGCTACAATCAATAGGAGCAGAGCAGTGAAGGGAAATGTTGGGAAAACGGGAGAAGTTACTCCATTTTTTAAGCTTCCGTCGCGTGTGCAACCTTAATGGTTAAAGCTACACAGAAATCATTTATGACGGAAATGTTCTCCTTAAAATTATATAAAAAATATCCCACGACAGCATATATCTATCTTTTATGGTTGACTCACAATAACACGTGTAACTCCCGATAGCTTCGGGCACGCCGCAATTGCGGCGGTAAGACCCCTCTTTGAGGAGTGGCTAGATCGGCGTCACGGCGTCCTGACCTACCGCATGACGCAGGTCCTCACCGGACACGGAAGTTTCGGGAGGTACCTGTGTCTGATGGGAAAGGAGGAAACGCCTGGGTGTCACCACTGCGAGGGTCGCCCTGAGGACACAGTCGAGCACACGGTGCAGGACTGCCCAGCTTGGGCAGAGCACCGACGTGTCCTCACGGCGACAATAGGCGGAGACCTCTCGCGCCCGGCCTTGGTCGAGGCCATGCTGCGGGGCGAGAGGGAGTGGGAAGCGGTCGCCTCCTTCTGCGAAGCAGTCATGCTTCCGAAGGAGGAGGCGGGCCGCGCGAGGGAGAGGATGGCGTCCTCCCTCCAGCCCAGCCGCAGTGGTAGACGCCCACGGCGTCGGACGTCGGCCGACGATCTCCGGCCACCGTAGGCGCGGGCATGCGGACAGCGAGTAAAGGGCAACTCGCTGTCCGACCATGGACCATGCCCGGGTCGACGGCGCGTCGTGTTCCACGCGCGCCTCAAAGAGCGTCAGCAACATGACGAGGCCCCCTCTGCAGAGGGCCGAAGCCTGCCGGGGTCGTGGGACTCATCCCGTTACCGTGGCCCCGGTACGTAAAGGGCTATTGAAGGAACACCGTGGATTTTAGTCAGTAAAAGTCTGACAGTCCCTCCCACCCTGCCCGGAGTGGGAGGACTTATTTGATAATTTTACCACGTTAAAAAAAAAAAAAAAAAAAAAAAACTCCCGATAGCTTAGCAGTTCGAAGCTTTCTGATTATAATATTTGTCTACTCTTACGTTTATAACACTCTCAGTCACCCCTAACTGAAAAAGTTAACATTATTAACTATTCCATAAAAAATAATCATATAAATCGGTATAGAAACACCAAAGTTATACATGAAATACGCTAATAATAAGCCAACGCGCGTGAATACTGAATCATGCTATAAGGATTATTTTTGAGAATCGGTCGCCGCGCTCGACGCGTCTCGATTGGCCAAGTGCGAGCCAGACTTGCCCATGAAGGGTTCCTAAAAACCTTAAAAATTTCTAGAAACCAGCTTATTTAAATTTTTACACCTACGCTAGATAACTTTGTTTTTCATAGTGTTTGTATGAATTACAAAGTTATATTTGCGGTTTTAGAAAATATGCTGTATCTCAAAACTGCTTACCCGATTTCGTTCAAACCAATTTTGGTTGAAAGTTTACATTAAGATCTACAGACATATATTTTTTTTTAGATTTTTCACTCCATTATTATAGAAGTTAGAGGGAGGTGGGGACATTTTACCAATTTGGAAGCTTATATCTTTTAAACGATTGACTTTATGAAAAAGTGGTTTTAGAAACCCTTATATCATTTTTAAAGACCTGTCTATAAGTACTACACACGCATAGGTTTCATGAAAAAAAATATTTTCAGTTTTAGTTCCATGTATGGGGACCCCCTTTTATTTTAAATATTTTTTATTTTTTTTCTTAAAGTCGGAAAGCGGTTCATAGAATACATCTACCTACTAAGTTTCTCATGTATAGTCTTAGTAGTTTCGGAATAAAATGGCTGTGACATACGGACGGACGGACAGACAGACAGACAGACCGACAGACACAGACGGACAGACATATCGAAGCTATAAGGCTGGAAACAGTGCTTGACCGACGGTCGGCGCTGACCGTCAGTCGGCGTAGCTATATCTATGCAAGCCTATGAATGCGCACTCAGCTACGCTGACGATTTTCACAACCGACGGTCAGCGCTGACGGTCAAAATGTACGGTCAGCGCTGACCGTCGGTCGAGCACTGTTTCCAGGCTTAGGGTTCTGTGTTTTGCCATTCGGCTACGGAACCCTAAAAAGGCGGGGCGTGCGAGCGCGAGCTTCGCGGTTGAAAAGTGACCAGCCTTAGTGTGCTGAACTACGAGAGGCCCTACCTAAAAAAAAAAGTGCGAGCATCATACAATTTTTGCCTGTTGATCCGAATAGACGTTCAGAGCGTTCGACCTTATTGACAGACAATACTTAATTGATATTAACAAACCGTGCTTATCAGCGCAACTTTTAGTCGTTGATAATATATTTTTAGATTCCTTTTGTTGTTATTTTATAAAATAGGTATTAGTTATTTTAGTATACCGATAGGTTAAGTTTTGGCTAATTTACGTACACTTTTTATATTAGTTTTATTTTCACCCAGTTGCAACAAAATATAATCGAGGCTCAAATTTTAACAGGTTGCGGTGCAGGAGAAACCGTCCTTATTCCCAGAATTCCCATAATACCAAATAATTTTCCATTCGAATTTAAGGTGAGACGGTACTTCACACCCGAACAGTTGCTCAATCTCTATCAAGCCCAGGTTCGGTCGTGTATGGAGTACTGCTCTCATCTTTGGGATGGATCTGCTAAATACCAACTGGACGCGCTTGAGTCTATCGAGAAGCGGGCCAAAAGACTCATTGGCAACGATGCACTGGTCGAATCAAAGCTCCAGAGCCTTGAACATCGACGACGAGTTGCAAGTCTATCGGTTTTCTATCGGTTACATTTCGGGGAGTGTGCGATGGAATTACACAATCTAATTCCACCAAGCCCGTTCCATCATCGGACTACGAGACAAACGGCGAAGCGCCATCGTTACATGGTGGACATCCCACCCATACGCACCAAACGTTTTGGGAATACCTTCATTGTGCGTACGGCTAAGGAGTGGAATTCCCTGCCGGAGTCTGTGTTTCCCGATAGCTATAACCTAGGAGTCTTTAAGTCAAGAGTGAATAGGTTACTTTTAGGTAAGCGTGCTCCATCTTCGACCACATCATCACTTACCATCAGGTGAGATGGTGGTCAAACGCGAACCTATTCTAAATAAAAAAAAAAGAACGCAATTCCCAGTATCGGTGTGTTATGCAATGACAATTAATAAGGTTCAAGGGCAGACTTTTCGTGTTGCTGGAGTAGATCTCGGTGTCAGTTGTTTCTCGCATGGTCAGTTGTTCGTCGCTCTTTCCCGGGTTAGCAGTTCTAGAAATCTTTATGTTCACGTGCCGGACGGGTCAACTTTCAACATAGTTTACCCGGAAGCTTTGCGCTAAAGTATTTTCGTTCTATAGGTACTTAAGCCTCATGTGAACGTGATCTAAACAATATTACCAATACATTAACTTAATAACACACAAGGAGTTACACGCTGACGGAGTCGCGGCCTCGCGGGCACAGCTATTAACAATAATATTGTGCGGTTCCGCATTGCGATATTTTTCAACAGTATTATAGATTGACATATTATATTTCCCTTCTAAATTATGAAAGTTAATCTGTCTGTTACATCAAAATCACTGAACCGTGAGGAAGGACATAGGCTATGAAGAATGCTTCAAAATCGGGGTTAAATTTAACGTTAGCCCAAAGTAACTATTCCACGCGGACGAAGTCGCGGGCAAAAGCTAGTATGTACTAAGATAATTAGTCATAACACTCTTTGAAGAATGCTATGAATAAGAACATTAGTATTTCATCCTTGGATTTATCAAAGGCTTTGGCTAAAAGTAAATTGATTTCTTTATTTCTGTTTTCGGGCTTATCTCTAGAACACCTGTCTCGTTTTGATTGGAACTTTCACTGGAAGATAGAAGAGGTTATAGGGCAATATAACGAAGTTATTAGCTTAAGGTGTTGGACTTATGTCAAGTTCGAACCCCACCCATTATATTATTGCCGTGAACCCACTCCAGACACAAGCAAATTTAGCTTAGTTGGAGAGGTTAACAAGATTGCTAGTATTGTGAATTCTACTCTCATTGGTAGACCTCTTTAAAAATAAAATATAAAGTATGTAACAAAAACCCTGTCCGATCCAATAAAGGCGTATTTCTGGTTCAACATACGTACTAGAAAAAAAAGTTTTAAAATTATAACTCATAAAAACCAAAAGTTATCTTTTTATTTTTATAATCCATGCGAAATTTAACACTGAATATGGCAAATTTTCATAAGTTGACAACACTCCGCCCGCTCAGGCGGCATCTTTGACACAAAATTGTAGACCGGTAGTTAGTTTGTAAGCCCTGGCTGGGGGCCTTTAACTAGTTTGTAAGCCCTGGCTGGGGGCCTTTAAATTTTAGAGGTCACCACAGGATCGCCCGGTTAAATAGTATATTAGCCTTATCGAGCTAAACTACGAGTGGCCCTATCGGAAAAAAAAAAAAAAAAAAAAAAAAAAAAAAAAAAAAAAGACCGGTAGTAAGCCTTTGGTCAGTTTTAATTTTTTATTTAAATTATATGCACTGGGGAAAAATAATAATCTCAAATCCAATAAATGGCTACGTGTATGTGTACGCAGTACGATGCCGATTAATACTCTCAAGGATCGGACAGGGTTTTTATTACATGCTGTATAGGGTTTTAGACGTTTTGTACCAGAAACTTTAAACCATTTAATTGTAACATTTAATGTACTTATTTAATTTCGACTCTCATACGAACAAAGACGTGAGCAGGAACTAGTTAATATAATAACAACAAGGAAAAACAATAAAAACACATCAGAAGCGCCATCAGACGCCAGCACATGAAGCTACCCGAAACTGTCAAATTTTCCTAATCAACCTTGAACCTAATTTCTTTAACAATAAAGCTGAAAATCTGTTAAAGAAATTTGACAGATTGTTGTAGCTTGATGTGCTGTCGTCTGTATATCCAAGACTTTCTCTTCATCATCTGCATAGAGTTTTCCTAACTATATTGGAGTTGATTTCCAGTCTAATCGGACGCAGCTAAGCACTAGTGTTTTGCATGGAGCGACTGCCTATCTGACGTCCACAACCCAGTAACTGGGTATTTCACAATACCCTTGGCAAGACCAGTGTCACATTTTCTGGCGTCTGACTACCCGTTGCGACTGTCATAGATGTTCAAATTGCAGACGGGACTAACAGTTTAAAGTGCTTTTCTGAGGCTCGGAGGAATCTGGTTATGATAAGATGGTAACTCATCCACAAACCAAGCTTAGCAAGCGTAGCTTAAGACCAGGCAGTCCAAAATAATTTTCACGGAAGCTCCGCCCCATGCAGCCCAGTTAGACCGTTGTATACTAAACGCTAAAACAGCAGTAATAAAGTTGAATATCGCGTGCGCTCTTTCACCAGGTTCGGTTTCGAAACTGCCATTGTGTGCTAAACGCTAACGCAGCAGTAATAAAGTTGAATATCGCGTGCGCTCTTTTACCATATTCGGGTTCGCAACTAAATGTCATAAGTCTCAATTCTTATTTCGTTTATAACTAAAGTAATAATTGATCTAGAGAAAAAATGTCCTATATTTGGATAATAAACTATATTTTATTACTGTCAATACTAATTTTAGACATAAAAGCCGAGTAATCTTGATTACATTAAATTTTGAATAATCTTTAAAAGAGACATGATTTTCGATTAAAAATGAATCGAGCGAAAATGTTCCTATTACGAAACTGGTCTAGACATGTAAAGAAAAAATCCAATAAATCATATACTAAAGTTCCATTTTGATTGTATTCGTGATTGTTTCAGAATATTAATGCAAAGTTACATATAATTTAGGGAGCCTCCTCTTAAACTTTAGGATCAACTCCTGTGGCTGTCATTATTTAGCAACAAGCTCCTCATGAACGACTTGATATGACTGCTAATTAGAGACCACGGTACCCTATTTATTGTAACGATACCTTCTACTTCTCCAATAAAAGAGGGTAAAATAGATGTACCATTAAATTTAATATATTAATAATATACAGTATTTTATAAAAAACCTGCCTATCTACCTAGCTATCCTAAAAAAACGGCCTACCTACCTAACTGACACACTCAGGAGAGAAGAGGAGGAGGTTTAGAGTATATTACTTGCGGGACGGCTTGGCAGACCACTCCAGGATCGCCTTCTACTCCACGATGTCTTCGTCGTACAGCAGCTTGAGCAAGGCGGTCTGGCAGTAGGCTCCCAACAAGGCGTCTGGGCAGCAGGCTCTCAGCAAGGCGTCAGGGCAGCAGGTTCCCAGCAAGGCGTCAGGGCAGCAGGCTCCCAACAAGGCGTCAAGGCAGCAGGCTCCCAACAAGGAGTCAGGACAGCGGGTACTGCACTTCCTCTTCCATCACTCTTCGTCAAAACTCGTCGAGAACTAAACTCTTCAAAAACTGTTCAAAGACTGAACTCCCGGAGATGGCCCCCAGCGCCTTTTATACCCAGCTCAGCGTTCAAAATCCATTCCATTCTCATTCTGTACCAGAATTCAAATTGCAGAGTCCAAAATAGTCCATCTTGCCAGTTATTCGATCAGCCAGTTATATTCGAGCATAATTTATTAAACCTCTTCGATAAAATCTGAGAGTGTGTTCCAGAAATTTATAATTATAATTTAAAATGCCGTTAATCAGTAGACAACCACAATATAATATACAATACCAAGCTAGTCCTATCGATAAAAGTGAATAACAATTATATAATAAAAGTATGAACAACCTTTTTAGTCCATCAGCCACTCAGTGACTACAAAGAAGAAGAAATTACAGTTTGTCAGCCTTGACGTAAAAAATGTCATGACAAGAAAATATTTGTTTTGATGGATGAATTATGGATTATGATTACAAAGAAAACGTAAGTTATTTGGTATTTGTAATAACAAATACTATATTTCCCCATCGACCCCGAGAAAATTTTTGGTCTAGAACAAAAATTTTGTAAGGTTAAAGTTTATCCACATTCATATAACTTACATGCCTCATTCAATCACACCAACATCTCACGAAGTTAGGTCAGGTAGGATTCACATTCAATGATCACTACTCGACCTGATTAGTACATGACAGTAGGCTTGTTTTCGGAGTCTGTCAGTCCGCTCGCGTCGAAAACCCATCAAATAAAAAACAAGATTTAGCAAAGGCTTATTTTTACGAAGTTGCTAGCCGCTTCGATCAACTTTAGAGTCGATAACATAAAAAACAAGGTTTAGCAAAGGCTTATTTTTTACGAAGTTGCTATCCGCTTCGATCAACTTTAGAGTCGATAACATAAAAAACAAGATTTAGCAAAGGCTTATTTTTACGAAGTTGCTAGCCGCTTCGATCAACTTTAGAGTCGATAACATAAAAAACAAGGTTTAGCAAAGGCTTATTTTTACGAAGTTGCTATCCGCTTCGATCAACTTTAGAGTCGATAAATAGTAATAAACTAACTTGGAGAGTTAGAAAGGGAGAAGGTTTGGTAATATGTACCTAAACGCACTTCTAAGTGATATCTGATTAGTTCAGATAGAAGAGAAAAAATAAAAATTAAGAGAAGCCTCTTAAAGTTTAAGAACAAAGTTAAAGAAAGAAATAAAATAAACTATTGAGTTTCAATAAGCCGAAAAGAACTCGATAGTTAAAAGAAGAGAAGAAGATAGAGATGAGTCATGAATATAGTACGAAAGATGAATATATTTACATAATTATATACTTAAATCGTTGTTTAGTTTTTGACGATGAGTGGAGTATAATTCTATCCATGACTGAAAATTAATATTATAGATAGCAAAAGAAGGTAAAGAGGGAGAGGGCAGGTAAATGAGAGGGTTAAAGAGTGCTAAAAAAAACTCAAGAGGATAAATTAAATATAAGAAAGAGGTTGAGTAAGAGTAAGATCACAAAAAAAATAAAAAAAAGTGTTATAAGAGGTTAAAGAGGGAATAAACTAGTGGTAAAAGAGGTGATAAACTAGTGTTCGTGTGAAGAGGAAGTCTAGTATAGTGTTAGTGTAAAGAGTGAGTCTCCTATCCTAGAACTTAATATTAAAAAAGAGTCTAAGCCAAAAAGTGAGTCCAAAGATAAAAGTTACTAGTAATAGTTTTTTTTGGAATTTTGAAAAAAAATTAAACCGACTAGCTATGATTTTACGTTGGGCGCCAAACTGTAACGATACCTTCTACTTCTCCAATAAAAGAGGGTAAAATAGATGTACCATTAAATTTAATATATTAATAATATACAGTATTTTATAAAAAACCTGCCTATCTACCTAGCTATCCTAAAAAAACGGCCTACCTACCTAACTGACACACTCAGGAGAGAAGAGGAGGAGGTTTAGAGTATATTACTTGCGGGACGGCTTGGCAGACCACTCCAGGATCGCCTTCTACTCCACGATGTCTTCGTCGTACAGCAGCTTGAGCAAGGCGGTCTGGCAGTAGGCTCCCAACAAGGCGTCTGGGCAGCAGGCTCTCAGCAAGGCGTCAGGGCAGCAGGCTCCCAGCAAGGCGTCAGGGCAGCAGGCTCCCAACAAGGCGTCAAGGCAGCAGGCTCCCAACAAGGAGTCAGGACAGCGGGTACTGCACTTCCTCTTCCATCACTCTTCGTCAAAACTCGTCGAGAACTAAACTCTTCAAAAACTGGTCAAAGACTGAACTCCCGGAGATGGCCCCCAGCGCCTTTTATACCCAGCTCAGCGTTCAAAATCCATTCCATTCTCATTCTGTACCAGAATTCAAATTGCAGAGTCCAAAATAGTCCATCTTGCCAGTTATTCGATCAGCCAGTTATATTCGAGCATAATTTATTAAACCTCTTCGATAAAATCTGAGAGTGTGTTCCAGAAATTTATAATTATAATTTAAAATGCCGTTAATCAGTAGACAACCACAATATAATATACAATACCAAGCTAGTCCTATCGATAAAAGTGAATAACAATTATATAATAAAAGTATGAACAACCTTTTTAGTCCATCAGCCACTCAGTGACTACAAAGAAGAAGAAATTACAGTTTGTCAGCCTTGACGTAAAAAATGTCATGACAAGAAAATATTTGTTTTGATGGATGAATTATGGATTATGATTACAAAGAAAACGTAAGTTATTTGGTATTTGTAATAACAAATACTATATTATCAAGTAATTTTTTTTAAGTATTAGTTTCCACGTTTTGGAAATAGGCATACATTGTGCGTACAGCAAAGGAGTGGAATTCTCTGCCGGAGTCTGTGTTTAGGTCTTTAAGTAAAGAGTGAATAGGATACTTCTATGTAAGCGTACTTCATCTTCGTCCACATCATCGCTTACCTTCAGGAGATATAGTGGTCAGCCACGAGCATATAACCAATTTAAAAAAAAATACAATTTTTACACTATCCTATCCAAATAGGAAAACAAATCAACGCATTAAACATAATAAAATCATATAAGAATCCAATAACACAACAAACCTTACTCCTTTAAAATATACGTCGAATAATAATATTCGAATAAAATCAATCCAGGAATGGAATCATGTACAGTCGGCAGAAGAAGTTATTCCTATGAACCATTTAAAAGGAACTCTACTAAAACTCATTACTGTTTTCTGAAGATAACTTTACTAGGAAATATTTAATTAACAAATTAACAATGTTCTTGTAAGGTCAGGCGGGGCAAGAGCACCATATTTTTTGCATAGATGATTTTGATACAAGATATTTTTTTTTGAATGCTGACTTATGAGTGAACATTTATTAAAATGTCAATATTTGGAATGTTGTAGCTGCAAGAAACGCTGATTCAATCATTTCTATCAATATCTTAACGGTATTTTCTATTAAATTTGGAAAATATGGCTATAGACGCACTTGCCCCTGTAAAAGGGGCAAGTGCCCCTATCTAATAACTATCTAAATAATAACGCTAAAATCGTACGTTACCAGAAAAACCGATAATTTACTTAATAGAATATCTATACTAATACTAATACTAATATACTAATACTAATATACTAATGATATTATAAAGAGGTAAAATTTGTAAGTTTGTATGTAGGGGGTAATCTCTGAAACTACCGAACCGATTTTGAAAATTGTTTCGCTTACATGTAGCTGCACTATCCCTGAGTGCTATAGGCTATAAATTATCTTTATATCATGCATATTAGCCGAGCTATTATAATCTTTGTCAAGCAAGTCGGGGACGGGATCCCGTGGAATATTTTCGAATTCTACGCGGACGAAGTCGCGGGCAGAAGCTAGTAAACAAATAAACGCATTACTCTTGGTTTCTTTTTAGTGTACTCGTCCTATAGGCTACTACAGCTTCTATAACAAATTTGGGGCAAGTGCGCCATAGACTAGTAATCAGGAATTCTAAACATTAAATGCTGTTTTTTTTTAAAAAAAAAAAACTGATGTATATAAATACATTTTTTTTGGCTAGAATAATTGATATCTTTAATTAATCAAATCAGACTTATTTTATGCATCACGTAAAATTATACGAGTAGGTAACAATTTTCCCTTTATGCCTTTCCATTATATGTAGATATTTAGCTAAGTCTATTTCAATTTCGGCTGACAAGGCTGGTGGTTTACCTTGTGTGAAAGATTTTTAGCCCCTTCGACCCGTTACATGATCCATGATTGTTTTACGAGGTATACCATAAGTTTTAGCTGCTTCATATCCAGATAAGCCTGATCGGATAGCGTCAACTGCCTGACATAAAGTTTCTCTAGACCAAGAAGGTTTATCGGTTTTTCTTTGATAAGTATGAACCATCTGTAAAAGATAATAATTTTAGGACCATTTGTAGTAACTATCGAAATACTTTTTCTTGTCGAGAGATCTGTGGGCAACCTAGTGTCAGAGTTGTTCAGGAAGCCCAAAGGCCTTTGACATGACTTAGACTGATGTTGAATGATAACAGCCCGATCGATAGTTTTCAAAAGTAGCTAGTCTTCGATTATCGCTTCCAATTAGGCACACCTAAGCGTGCATAAAATAAGGAACAAAGGAATTGACAAGTACTTGGGTTTTACTGTTAACACTTACGATCAACGACTCATATAATTATAGCGCCCCAAAAGCAAATCCCAAGAAAAAATAAATAAAATTACTTACTTAAAAATAGTTTATAGACTTAATACGAAGCTTTTACTGTAAACCTATCACCCAACACCTTCTCAGTACAAGACAGCACAGAGGCCGTCGGGTAATAAAATAACTGAATCATAAAAGTTGACGACTTCTGGCTCGGGGAAAGTGCGCCATACTACTAAAAACTTAGGCGCACTTGCCTTACTTGATTATTTTGAGGTTACGATTTTAAATTCTATAAAAAAAAATTTCACTACGTAGGACTAAAATACAGCCACACATTTAAAGAAAAACAACTAATTTCTGTACTCACCTCACTGGTTTGGCGTAACACATAAAATATTTGAAGATAAAAAAGGGATAAATAACACGTCCTCATCTCTGGTAACAGGTTTAAATGACACTAAAACTAAAATGGTGGATACATCAAGTAATGGTGAACAGAGGCGTCTGCGATTGTGAAGTGGGACTATGTTTGAGTGTTGCATGGATGTAAGATGTCGTTACTTGTACTATATCTGTAGTTTTCGATATTTTTGTGGTAGGTGCGCTTACCCCGTCGGCGCGCTTGCCCCGCCTGACCTTATACACTTAAATTAAAACCCTTAAAGTAATAAAATAATCTTAAATGTGGCATCGAAAATTTTGATTAACTAAAGTAGTTTTGACATGAGATTGCAAATCTGATAAACCCATTTCTAAGATATATGTAGCTGCATTCTTAAGTTTGATATTAATTAATTACTAAATTATGTATATTTTTATACGATCCATATTCAGTTTCACATATACTAGTAATAGCCAAACGCAACTTCGGTTTTATGTGAAATACACAAAATGTTTTGTGTTATATTTTAATTTGAAGTCAGTTTTGTTTCAATTATATATTTACCATTAACTGAAGTATGAGTATACAGTATGTTAACTAACAGACGGCGTTCCCGTTAACCCGCTATATTATAGCATCCATACATGAAAAAATAAAAAAAAATACCATTCGAAAACAAAATGTTTTTACGTTTTTAATATTAAAATATTGGCTAGAAATGTTAAATTGATACGTAAAAGAAACACAGTACAAGAAACAAATAAATTGCGACGTTGCCGTCTTTCAAGTACGCGTGTTACAGAGTGTTACAGGTTCTGCTTACACTGCTCACACTTACTGAGCCTAAAAAGTATAATTTGGTGGTCCGTCAATACAATAAAAATATCTGACAAATTGTATAACAAATTTGAAGCTGGCCATCCAAATATATTCGCCCAACATTCTGACTCATTCCCTTCATATTCCATTTGAATTAAAGATATGAAAACGATTTGTGTCAGAAAGCATTATTTATCAATTTCTGAAGAAAAAAATGTAAGTACGAAACATATCTTTGTTCTTTGTGTCGAGGATTTTATTTTTGATGTTTTCATTTTCCCTGTACATTTTAATGGTACCTTATGTTACCTTGGATTAGGAGGAAAGTGAGGAGGGGTTATTAAGTTATTCTAAGATATGGTTCCACGACTTCCGTGAAGGTATATTTTCAAAAGAGAACGAGATATTTCGCAGAGTTTTCACAAAGACTTTCGAAGAGGTTGAGTAACTGAGTAACCTGCTTACAAATAGCGAAATTTTCTTGGTAAAAGATATAATTATCTAGATTTGTTTGTCATGAAAAAATTATTCATGTTTTTGTTTTTAATTTATTATAACACTAAAAAAATACAAATAAAAAATTGGCCAAGTGTAAGTCAGACTCGCCCATGAAGGGTTCCGTAGTAAATATAATAATATAATATAATATGTATATTTATTTAACAAAAAAAACCTTACAAATTTTTCAAACTAGCTTATTTACATTTTTTATAACTACGCCAAATAACTTTGTTTTTCATAGTGTTTGTATGAATTACAAACTTATATTTGCGGTTTTAGAAAATATGCTGTATATCAAAAACTGCTAACCCGATCTTGTTCGAACCAATTTTGGTTGAAAGTTTACATTAAGATTTCTTTTTTAGATATTTCACTCTATTATTATAGAAGTTAGGGGGGAACACACATTTTACCACTTTTGAAGCGTATATCTTTTAAACTTTAACTAACTTTATGAAGAAGTGGTTTTAGAAACCTCAATGTCATTTTTAAAGACCTGTCCATAGATACCACACACGCATAGGTACAATGAAATGAATTTTTTTCTTTAAATCGGAAAGCAGTTTACAGAATACATCTAATTACCAAGTTTCACATGTATAGTCCTAATAGTTTCGGAATAAAATGGCTGTGACATACGAACGGACGGACGGTCATACAGACAGACAGACGGTCAGACATGACGAAACTATAAGGGTTCCGCTTTTCACCATTCGGCTATGGAACCCTAAAAATTCGTCAAAGCTAAGAAGTGCAGGGTTGTTACGTCACCTCTACCACTGAAAGTGACACAAGGCGTGAATTTTACGTTTATGTGACGAAGAAATAAATAATAGTAGATTATTAACCAAGGGGATAAAGCAGTGTCTTCTGTCGCGGGTGACGATTTAAATCGCGAGTGTAGCGAGGGATAGAAGTTCACCCAAGACTAAGACAGCTTTATCACCGAGGAAACTGGAAAACACTCTACTTTTCGTACTATTTGCGAAAAAAATACACAATAATAATATGAGATAAGCATTTATTAAAAATAAATAAATTAAAATAAACCTAACGTTTATGTATTTGAAGAAAACAAAAACGCGGTAAATTCCTAGACTAATATTTTTTTTGTCGGAAAAGCAAAGGCATCAAGCTCATACGGCCTCGTCGGTTTTCGTAATTTTTATTTAATAATCATAACTGCATAATAAATGCGTATTCCTTTTTCAAAAAGATGTATAATGCTTTATATACAAACAATGGTGTAAACACAGATTTAGTTCAGTATAAATTTCGGTAAGTATTCCAAATCACATTCTCCCCCTAGAGGATGAATGAAATTCAGTACAATTTTCTTTCCCTGTTTTTAATGATTAAAAATGACTATTGTTATGTTCGCTTTTTGAGGCATAGAATGTCACTTTTTTGAGCAAGTGGTACGAAAAAAGTATTACTACACACTTTATCTAAAACTGGTTTAAATTACATTAAATTCTTGCCCATATGTTTCTTTGAATGCATTTAAGTTTAAAATAGAACAGGCTGATGCTTGTAACGTTCCCACTTCTTTTTTTTTTCTAAAATATATTATCGAATGACTTCTGCCGCTGTGGGTGGAGCGGAAGGGAGTGTCAGACTTCTACTGACTTAAAACCCAAACTGCTTCTTCTGTTAACCTTGCATTCCGGGGCTGCGGTATCTCGTTAGAACAATTCCCGCAACCCCGTAAAACAATGGCCCTATCGAGCCCCGTCAATGCTGCTGACAGCTCTTTGAGGCGCGCACGGAACACAACGCGCCGCCGACTCGGGTCTGGTCCTTACCGGACGGTGAGCTACTCCTGCTCACTTCCTATTTATGATCAGCGAATGGACCCAAATAAAGTGCGGGAGATTTTCGGTCCTAGAACATTCTGGTTTTCTGACAATATTTGCCTTCACCGTGTTAAGAGTTAGTGATGAAAATTAAATCAAAAAGTGACTTAAATTAACTTGTAATATATATGTATTTATTTTTTTGGAAATTTAAACTAGGTATTTGATAAGGCGGTGTTACCTAACTGACTACCCTGAGAAGAAACACCAAATAACAAACTCAAAGTTCAAAGCGTCTTTTGAAGTTTATACAATCTGTACTGATCAATTCATTTGAGAACCTTGTTGGTTAATCAATGTCTGAGGTGATTTTTGACCAAAAACTTATCAAATAACACCATTTTACCTCATGACCAAAACTGCTGATATTAGATGTTTTTACACCGCAATAGGACAGAGATTTTTGGTCCTCAAACTTTTGTGGTAACATCCTAGTTCCGTTGGTGCTTAATTGAAAATTTTGTTTAATTAAAATAGTTTCGTATTTGTCGTCACTGGCCCTCAGGTTTCAACGGCCAGACAGCTGTGAGGATTTAAGTGGAAATATGTTTTCAATGTTGGTTGTGTTATATTGTGTTAGTTTGCGATAGGAAAACTTGTCTGGAAGATATCGCTATCAGCGACAAGACCACCATTGTAACCATATTTTGCAGTATTGTAAATAAAGTATGTGTTTAAATTATTGGTGTACAATAAAGAGTATTAATCTATCTATCTAAAGTGTGGGTTTTTTGTCTGTCTTTCACTTCAAAACGGAGCAACGTATGGATGTGATTTTGGATATTGTGTACTTGATTTTGTTTAAAAACACTTTTCTAGTGAACGAAGCCGCGGACAGAGGCTAGTTATAATATACATAGATATAGAAGAGATTTATATAGGAGTAAAATTTGTGTGTAAGGACTTTAATTGATCCATATTTATATTATGAAGGATCGTGCCTCGAAAAGCACGTAAAGCCGGCTGTCATTTTTAATCTTAACACGTTGAACGCCAACGCGGTCAGTGCTGACTGACAGTGAGCTTTCCCTTTAGGCCAAGAAAAAGTCACAGTTCTATCCAAAGTTAGACCAAATGTTTTTTTAATTGATGGTTTGACGGGAAGCCAACCTCAAAAAAAAATTAGATACTTATATCTAATGTCCAAATGTATGTGTTCATTAACAAAAGTCAACTTTATTCATTAATTAATTAATTATGGAGATATTAAACGCCGGGCAGCACTGACCGACGCGGCCCGAACGGCAAGTCTAGTTGTCGGCCATCACTGACCGACGCGGCCCGAACGGCAAGTCTAGTTGTCGGCCATCACCGACCGACGCGGCCTGAACGGGAAGATTTTGTTATGTTATTAATTTTTTGTTTGCGTTCAACGTGTTAAACAGTCGTAACACACAGAGCAATCGCAATAATATCGAGATTCCTTTCGCCGAGGGGTATCGCATTACCCAGGTTCTGGGTTGTGGAGGTCAGATAGGCAGTCGCTCCATGTTAAACACTAGTACTCAGCTGCATCCGGTTAGACAGTAGCCAACCCTGTCATAGTGGGTAAAAGGTATAACATATTAATCCTTAATTATGGTGTAGACTAGGGCTTCCAATCCCGCAGCCTGAATTCAATCTCGGTATTTGCGGGACTACGAATTTTCAATCCCGCGGGATCTCGGTATTTGCGGGATCCCGCATATTGAAAATATTCAAATTTATATAAGACAAACAGAACAATGAATTAATCGACTAACTCCACATTTATTTACGTATTAGTACGAGATCAATCAAATTACACCGTTTTTTCTTCACAAAAAACAGTAACAAATACTGAATAAAAAACTTTTGTGATATTTTAGGCTACATACTTAGGCTACCACTGACTGAAACTTGGCTATATTAGGCTACTTAAGCTGTGAAAAAAACTTTTTTGCAAAAAAATAAACATACAAACAAAACACAAAACACAACAAAACACTACAAAGCCAAAAATAATTTTAATTTCGGTAGTCGGTGTTATTGGTTTTGTATTTTCTTTTTTTTTCACACCGCCTTCCGAAATTAAAATTATTTTTGGCTTTGTAGTGTTTTGATATGGAAGTCGGTTTTATTTTTTTGCAAAAAAGTTTTTATTTTGCGCTTTTTAGTGGGTCAATTTGTAATTAATCTAGTTATAAAAGCCAAAATGTCAACTACAAAAAACTAAAAACGCGCGAACAAAAAACACAATATAGAGTAACCGAAAAGATCATCAATGTAAATATTTTTTTAGACTTTTGTTGATTTTTCAGAAACGGCTTGTTCGATGTCGATAATGATGGGACCATTTGAGAAGTATACCCTTTCCAACAAAAAAAGAATTTTTAAATCGGTTGGCGAGCGACGGAGCTATGCCCGAACAAACATAAAAAAAAAAAAAAAACAAACAAACATCCGAATTGAGAACCTCCTCCTTTTTCAGAAGTCGGTTAAAAACGGGCAACATCAGCCCCCGCGTTGTTTGCAACACTGCCGGCCACCAGTAACCTAGCGATCGCGCTCGCGAGATGTCGTATGCATGGTTTTTTCAGTCCCGCAAATCCCGCGGATCCCGCGCCCGTTATCCCGCATCACGCGGGATTGGAAAATGACGCGGGATCCCGCAATACCGAGTTCTCGGTATTGGACGCCCTAGTGTAGACTGCCCAGAACTCTTGAGACGGGTGAATTATAGAGTACCGTTACGGATATCCCCGAAGTCAGATCACCCCTCTGTATCCGCCACGCCGTAGGACTGTACTTGTAGGAAACTAACCTCTACCTCGACTGTAGAGTGTTAAATAAATATTCAGATCTCATAGATGTTCATTTGGACTCGATGGTAAGTTCTTATCTAAAATATTCAAACATCTACTGACTAATCCACTATGAATAAAAAAATTGGCCAAGTGCGAGTCGGACTTGCCCACGAAGGGTTCCGTAGTAACTATAATAAATATAATATACTTAATATATTTATTTGAAGAAAAAAAAAACCTTACAAATTTCTTAATACTAGCTTATTTACAATTTTTACAACTACGCCAAATAACTTTGTTTTTCATAGTATTTGTATGAATTACAAAGTTATATTTGCGGTTTTAGAAAATATACTGTATCTCAAAAACTGCTGACTCGATCTCGTTCAAACCAATTTTGTTTGAAAGTTTACATTAAGATCTAGAACATATGGTTTTGTTAGATTTTTCACTTCATTATTATAGAAGTTAGAGGGGGGACACACATATTACCACTTTGGAAGCGTATATCTTTTAAACGATTAACTTTATGAAAAAGTCATTTTACAAACCTTAATGTCATTTTTAAAAACCTGTCTATAGATACTACACACCTATAGGTTTCATGAAAGAAAATATTTTCAGTTTCAGTTCCATGTATGGGGAGCCCCCTTTATTTTAAATATTTTATAAATTTTCTCTTAAAATCGGAAAGCGGTTCACAGAATACATCTACCTACCAAGTTTTACATGTATAGTCCTAATAGTTTCGGAATAAAATGGCTGTGACATACGGACGGACGGACAGACAGACAGACGGACAGACATGTCGAAACTATAAGGGTTCCGTTTTTAGCCATTCGGCTACGGAACCCTAAAAAACGGTAATATTCCCCCAATCACACTTTTTTCTACCTTTTGAAATTCTTTAAAGTTAAGTAAAGTATTTGTAAGATAGCAATCAATTTAAATAACTGTATTTAACTATATTATGTATATGTTAGTGTTGTAGTTACCTATAATTGTTTGTTACACTTATGTTCATTCCCCTTTGCCAACATTTGATTACTCTCATACAATGTAATTGTATGAGAGTAATCAAATGTTGGTAACTCTAAATAAATAAATAAGATAGTTACCCATCCATGAACTGACCTCAGATAACGTAGCTTAACCTAAAAGATGGAACTGTGTGGTTGCTACTATTAAGCCACTCTCTCGTGACAAATGGGTCATGTAAACAAATAAAACTATACAACTTTGACCCATTTTTCCGAATTCCTACAACGTTTCAAGCCATAAGGTCATACAGTGGCACATAAATATTACGACTCATACATCAAAACTAGCTGTGGAGGTTATTTTTCAAGTAGACAGCTACTCGCAGCTTCTGGGCACATTAAAGTGGCTAGGTCGGTCGGTGCGCACATTTTTATATACATTAGTGGCTGTTAGGGTCGTTTGAGACTGACAGGCTAGAAGCTTTGTAGGATATTTTTATTTTCTATTTTTATTGACGATGGGTTTTTTTTCTTAGCCATTTTGTTTTGTCCGTTGGGAAAATCATCGAATGACTTCTCCCGCTCTGGGTTAAGTGGAAGGGTGTGTCAGACTTCTACTGACTAAAAACCCACCCTGTTCTTTCAGCTATCCTTAAGTTCCAGGGCCGCAGTATCTTGTTAACAGCCTACGTTATGTCCCAAAACTGAGCAAAGGCCTCCCCTTTTTTCTTCCAAACCTCTCTATCTTAGGCCATTTTAGAACATGTTTGCCCCGCGAAAAAGGATGGGAAATCGTCCAATGACTGCCACCCGATCTAGGCAAAATGGGAGATGTGTGTCAGACTTTTACTAACTAAAACCCATCCGTATTTCGTCATTTGCTCTCCATGTTCCAAGGCCACGGTAACTCTTTTGAACAATTCCGCAACATTGATAATAGGCTCGCGTTTGGCTATTATCTCACGGCAATAGCATAGTGGCTAAGATGTCGGCCTTGTAATCTAGGGGTCGTGGGTTCGAACTATTACACTATTGCCGTGAACCCACTCCAGACACAAGCATATTTAGCTTAGTTGGAGGGGTTAACAGGATTGCTGGTAATGTCAATTCTAACAACATTGTGAGTTCTCTATAAAAAATCTCAATATTTTATTTTTACGGATGAGCCCGCTCTTGACTTCGATCTCGCCTGATGGTAAGCGATAGATGAGGTCTACGATGTGACGAGCGAGCCCAGAAGATGCCTATTTACTCTTGCTTTAAAGGCTGAAAAGTCATACCTGGCAGAGAGCACAGAAGCCGGCAGAGAATTTCACAACTTGACCGTGCGCACAATAAATGTGGAGGAGAAGCGCTTGGTACGAAAAGACGGTATATCAACCAAGTGTTGGTGGTACCCAGCCGTGCGTCTGGTAGATCGATAGTGAAATGGTCTACCAGACCAGGAAACAGGTCATAGTCTCCCCGAAGTACAATCTATAGAAAACCGACAGGCAAGCAACGGTTCGCTGATGAGCCAGACTATGAAGCTTGCCCGATAGCACCTCGTCGCCTATAAGCCTTTTAGCCCTGCGCTCGATCGAGTCTAGTGCAGCAAGTTGGTATTTTGCAGAGCCATCCCACAAGTGGCTGCAATACTCCACACAGGAACGCTTACTTGATAGTAAGCGGTAATGTGGCTGAAGATGAAGCACGCTTACCTAAAAGTAAAATTGGGAATGTTTAATTAATTTTTGAATTAAAGATTCCCAGGTTATACTATCAGGAAACTCGAACTTTTGGCAGTTTTAAAAGATAGAGAATTAGATTTGCTCCACTGTGTCACATCATTTGCTTAGCTTTTTCTAACTTGGTGGGGGTTAGCTTTCAGTTTAACCAGATGCAGCTGAGTACTAGTGTTTTATATGGAGCGACTGCCTGTCTGACCTCCAGAACCCAGAAACTGGGTACCACGATATCCTTAGGCAAGACTGGAGTCAGGTTATCTGGCTTCTACAACGTGTAACGGAAAGGGTATATACATACCAAGGGCACGGCTTCTTTGGATGATATCAAACGATATTGGAAGGGTTTCAACACAAAATAAAATACTCTAAAAATTGATACCAAATTTTCGGTTTCGTAAGTTTCTTAAATTGAAATCATAACAATCGTGTCACCGCACTACGTAAGTCAATAATTTTCCACGTTACTTGCAAATATCACGATAAATCTCTTCCGTAATTCTGTGCGCCTAGTACTGTAGTAGCCTAGCGTGCAGGCGGTGTTACTGTTACTTCTGAACATGTAGAGAGAGGATTAAAAACTTCCATCATCGTCCCATCAAAAGCGTTTCACACAAAAAGACAGTCGCAAAACTAAAAAAAAATGCATTGCAAATAAGCACTTGAGAAAACACAATTATTTCGAAATTACAGACAGACATTTCAATTTTATTTGTATCATAATTAATTTTATATTATTTTATCAACATAGTAGTTATAAGAACACTTTACCATGTATTTTTCTAACGTTTGAATTTGAAAAAATAATGTTTTTGCCACGTGTAAGCTAGCACCCTGACCACATAATAAAAGAAAAAAACAATAGAAAATCAGTAATAATTTATAAACTTCGTCCCAAATAAGAAAAAGTTTACACACACATGTGTAGGTACATAACACATAGAAGGGAACGTTGATAAAAACGCAATTTCACGAAGTAACCATTTATCACTCGTTACAAACTGTTGGGGCTCATTGTGTGAAGAACACCTACATTTTCTTAATTAAATCGAATGTGTTTCAACGGAACATCGGGTAGATCAGTTTGAAGGATCGCTATTAGTAGATGCAAGGTAGAGCAAAGATCTAGAATAAGAATTAGAATAAATGTATTGAACTTTAGTTACAGAAATTCTTAACCTAAATAATTTTTAAGCGTCAACAGCCTAATGGCTAAGGTGTCGGACTTGTGATCGAGAGGTCGTGAGTTCGAACCCCACCCATTACACTATTGCCATGTGCCGTAGTTGGAGGGGTTAACAAAATTTCTAGTAATATAAATTCTAACCACATTGCTAATAATCTTTAAAAAAAACCTAATATTTTTTCACAGAACAGATAAAAGAGATTAGAAAGGAAATAGTTCCTGCTTTGTATGAGAATGCGTGTCACCGCTTGTCTCCCACTCTTTAGCTCCACTACAAGCAAGAGGCCCGTTACGTATGCGAATTACGCACACAAATAAATTACACACACTTAAATCGAGAGCTTGCTACTGATTGTAACTCACTGTCGATAAACATGCGCCGTGCATCACGGTCAATCAGGGCAAAGGACGAAACGTCAATGGTTCAAGTGTGGCGCATGCAGTAAATTGTTAGCGGACTTGGTCATTGCGTTGATTAAGCGAGTATACATCGGGCAATGTATATTTTTTATAACTTGTTGCAATAATGTTGTTAATATTCGGATGTTCATAGTGATGAGTGATCAGAATATTTTTATGTTTTTTACAAATAAAATTGTAATTAAATGTTATTTTCGACTTACCGATGGAAAGATATACCTCCTTACTCTATACTTGCGGTCTGACTTTTTGTTATACAGGTTATAGTTGCACAACACGGCATTTTAAAGCAGAGCTCTGTGATCCGAAGTAATCCGAAGCGCACTAAACGCAGTGAATGAATTAATCGGTCGCCCTATGATTTTCTAGTCATAAATGTGGCGCGCTCGCCACGCCCACATTACCATTCCAACCTTATTCATCTATTCCGTGTATTTTTTTTTTGTCGTGGGAAAATCATCAAATGACTTCTCCCGCTCTGGGTGGAGCGAAAGAGACTATCATAATTCTACTGACTAAAAACCCGCCCAGTTCCTTGAGTTTCCTTTGTGGTCTGGGGCCGCGGTATCTCTATGGAACATTTCTGCAGTCCCAGCAGGCAATGGGCCTATCGGGCCCCGTTATTGTTAGGACCAATTTATACTAGCCTAGAGTCGAAGCGCATCGAAGCGTCAAATTCTTTACAACTAAAGCGAAGCCGCACGAACGCGCGTATTCGCCAGAATACGCGCGCACTCTTTTACGTGTAGTAATGGGCATCAACAGCAGTGCTATTGAATCACTTGCCAATTGACTCTCGTAGCTGAAACGTGTATAAAATGGTTGACATTAATCTTGCTATGATATTACTTCCCAACGAGCACATTAGTGGAAATAGCAGCCTATTTTGTTACTTTGGGCTGTAAAATGGCGCTTTAAGGGTTCAAAAAGCAGTTCAGAGTTGCATATCTGCATCCGTAAACGTCCTATAGTTATAAAAGTTACTTAAGGTGCTATAAGCTGAATCAAATACTACCCTAGACTTCACAGTAGTCCACGGTAGACTCATTTACCACTTACACCTTTATATGAGAGTTACGAAGGTCATTCTGCCACTCACAGCTGCATAGTAGTTTCCATTGTAACTTGTATAGGTTATAGTTATAGTAACCACTATTATACTACTATAAGTTTCATTATAGAAATAATAGAAACTCTTATGCATACTATAGTTACAAAAAAATTATCAGTGTAACTAAGGCCTTTAGTAGCAATAGTCATTCCTTGCAGGCTCAATCCATTCGCCATTTTACAGCCGCTTTTGTAACTATTATAAAACATTTAATAAAATGGATGCTAAACGAATAAGTACGTAACTAGATCTTATTTATTTATTTACTTATTATATACTTTATTGTACACCTTACAATACACTTAAGGATACAAATAATTAATCTTATAACCTCAAAAACAGGAAAATAGGAGCTTTTTGTGGCTGTGAGTTGCACTAGGGGAACAAAAATCACTGGAAGCGTTAGAAGGGTGAAAATTAGCGCTATGATTCTCAAAAGGGAGTTATTAGAGCTCAAACTGCAGGTTATGACTACAGTACAATGACGCCATGAATTTTTAAAAAAACTTATAATTCACTTGCAAAATTGAGTTGATACACTTTGTTTTTTCAGTTAAATGTGCATTAAATGTACCGGTAAACAATCGGCCACTTGCAAATAGTAAGTTATCGACACGTAAAAATACGGAAATAAAATTTATTCTGTATAACAAATAAAAAATATCACATATCTTTTGTTAATTTTTTAAATAACATAAAAGCGCGTTAAAATTACTCGAAAATTATCTTATATATCTACAGTAAACTGGACAGCGTTTTAAGTATCTTTATATATCTTGCTAATACAGAATACAAACATTTACTTCTTTTTGTTTTATTTTCATGATGGCGACGAAAACACTTTACCAAAATATTACAAACAATGTCAACTGAAGATATACAATAAAGAACTATAATCAATTCATTCGTTCAAAGTAGTTCAAAATCATTCAAAAGTAGCGCTACGAGAGCTTTAGTATAGCGTTAATAAATCGTTATAGCTATTAAGGAACCTTTATGCAACCGTTGTGCAGGTTAAATGGAACTTTAGGTTGCATAAAATGGCGCCCAAATAGCGCTAAAGCGGCTGCTTTAAGTCTGCAGTAGACGCTCTAGCGCTTACGTCTATTACCATAAGTAATAATCGGATACGCTCCAAAGCTCTAATGCAGCCCATTTGTGCTAGTTGGGTTATATCGGAAGTTGAAGAAGAACAAAACGAAGAAAGAAGAAAAAGAAAGGGGAATTATAGTGTTCCGCCTGATGACGCGTAGGTTCGCTAGTGGGCGCATGGATACGCAAGAATGCGCGTGTACCAATCAGCGTTGTTCACGCGCAGACGCGCGAATTTCGAAGAATGCGCGCGCCTTTTTTAAATCTTAGAAGTAATGTGTGCGTTACGCTGTGGAGTTAAGGTTGAATTTGTTATGTTCAGTTTTGGATAGACGCTTCGATGCGCTTCGACTCTGCGCTAGTATAAATTGACCCGTACTGATTGCTCTTTGAGGCGCGTGTAGAACACGACGCGCCGCCGCCGCCGCCGACCCCAGCCTGGTATAACCGGGCAGTGAGCTATCAGCTACCCCAGCTCGCCGCCCGCAAGCCCGCGCCTGCGGTGGCCGGAAGATCAGCTCGCGATCCCGAATGCAAACAATTAACGTTACGGGTACTTTGTATTCTGTTATAAAACAATGTTTAGTTAACACGGATATCAATACTCTCCAAACTATTGATCACTTGCCCAGTTCATTACATGTTTACAATTTTAGCTGTCTTTAATTTTTATAAAAGAAAGTCTCTCGCCACGTCTGTCTGTCTGTATGTTTGCGGTAAACTCAAAAAGTACTAGACATATTTTCATGTGGTTTTCACCAATAGATCGAATGATTTATAAGGAAGCTTTTAGTATGTAATTTGTTTAAGGTTTTGTGTGAATTTGTAGAATAAGAGCAAACGAAGCCGGACTGAGCTGCCCCGCTAGTCTTACTTATTTATGAGGAAGACATATACAGTGTTTGCCATGAAGTTTTTATAGACTTTTTTGATGTGTAAAACTGCCTCACACTTAGCATGTCTCCTGTATTGTGGGTACAAATACACGGACGGAGTAGCTTAACAAATACACGGACACGGAAAACTAGTTGTACATGATGAAGAGTAATGATGCTGAGATAAATGTTGAAGACCAATTTGTAGCTATGTTTTGCTATATCAATCTGTACCTATAAATAAAATTGAAGAGTTTATTTTTGTTTTCAAAATAACGGTCAACATTATTTAGACGACCCTAAAACGCAAACAGACTCTTTTAAAATTTTGTCTGTCTTTCTGTTTGTCCGGGCTAGTCTCTGGAATGAGCTGAACCAATTTTAATGGGACCTTCACTGCAAGATAGAGGAGGTAACAGACTAAGATATAATCTACTTTAAGACCCAGAATTCCAACGGATTTGGTTTTTACATGCAAAAACCTGAACGGAATCGCGGGCACAGTTAGTATAACATAAAAATATGATGTAACTTTCCAGTTTTATTAAAATACTGCCTTGTTGGAAAAATCTGAGTTATTTTATTCCAGCGCGTCAAAAATAGACACTATTATACAATCTTTCAAAGCTTATTAAAATAAAAAGTGTTCCTTTATTACAACGTCAAGTGCTTTACAATTATTTTGAGAAACGACCCTGAATTAGAATTATATAAAATATCTCTCAATATATTTTCATAGTACTTTACGTTACTTTACTCCCAATGGAGTGGTTGTTTTATTTGAATAATTTAAATGATAATAATTCAGTCATTGACCGCAATGTTACGATGAGGGATTGTGCAATGTAGGTTGGTGGATGTCATAGAGCATAGAGTTTTTGGTCCTAAGATATGCGTTAAGTTACGTCACAACATTTTTCTTCACCTAGTTGGAGCATATATTACACAAAGCAATGTGCCTGATTGGTTTCAAAGCCACTATCGTAACCCACTTGCAAGAATTTTAATAAAAACACAAAACACAACAACAAACATAAATTTTTAAATTCAACTAAATAATGTTTGTATAAAAGAACTAGATTATAAGACTTGGGTAGTCACTGTGTTCCTGAGCTCAAGCTTAAGCTCTGCCTAGTTCAGGAAACAAAGCTTCATTATAGTTATGTAAAATTTTAATTGTTAATAAAGATATTTGATTGATTGATAGATTGATTGATAGATTTTATTGATCTTGAAGACCGACCCTTGTTGCTGAATTATTTAGGCACGAGCTCCTCTCCTTTTCCTTTTTCTTTATAAAATTAACTTTTCAATGAAATTGTATTTAAGCCTAGTTTTACTGTCGCACTGAAGCCCTTAACTTGCAAGATCCTGTTTCCTCCACCACGGTTAACACGTCATTAAATAGCCAACTGGCGTGTACGCGTCCCAACGTAAGCATTAGCAACAATACCGGACGAGCGATACATCACGAGGGCCGGCAATGGATCATTTGGCCTACGACCGTCTAATTTATGTATTACCGCCGTTTGCTCAGCAAACCGCAGGCTTGTGACCACCCACAGGGCAAAGACGTACCGCCAAACGGCCTAGCTGTGTTCCGGTACGATGCCCTGTGTAGCCTATCAAGGAGTTGGGTCGAAGTAGTTGCTTCACTGCTGAAAGACCAATCTGGCTCGCACTAGTGCGGACGTATCGGGAGACTAGTCGCGGAGGGTAGCGGGATCCGAGGCACGGTGCACCGCTGGCCGACCGCAGGTAGTTGGGGGCCCAAGTAGTGTGCCAGCCACGCATGAAAGGCTGCCCCGCCAACTGTCGAAAAATCCCGGAATGCACCATCGTGCTGGTTGGCGACCAGATGAGAGGGCCCGATGGACATTCCCGGGGGGGCTCGGGCGTCCCCGCAGTCTCCAGACTAGTCCCCCAATCGATACCATCTGTCTAGTGCGGGTCTGGGGGTTAACAGCGTGAAGCCTCACTTCACTTCCTTCTCCTCTCCTCTTCACTCTCAAAATTTATGAAACGGAAAAAACAGAGCACAGTTAAACAGCGGCTGCACTCCCTCTCTCTCAAAGTGCACCTCAGTAACATCCGAGGTCTGCACTCAAATCTCGTCGCAGTCCACCACCACCTCGAGACTGATAAACCTGCTCTGTTGTTTCTTTCGGAGACGCAGATCAGATGTCCGTCAGACGTGTCGTATCTTTTATACCCAGGGTTTACCTTGGAGCACAACTTTAAACCACGTGCGGGTGTATGTATGTACGCCCGCGACGACATCTGCTATCGGCGTCTCCGGAATCTTGAGGACTCCAGGTTCTCTACGCTTTGGGCTCTGGTGGACACGGGCATAGACAAAATTATTTATGCCTGTGTCTACCGCTCGCACAGCGGAGATCAGGAGACAACCAGGCTCACACAGTACATCAGTGAGGCGGCAGATGCGGCCCAACAGCGGTACCCTTCAGCTCAGCTCGTGTTGCTGGGGGAATTTAATGCCCATCACCAGGAGTGGCTATTCCCATACCAGTGCACGGACCATGCTGGGCGAGAAATGCACAATCTTGCACTTGCATTAAATCTCACTCAGCTGGTCCAGGGAGCAACGAGGGTGCCGGATGTTGAGTCGCACACAGCCAATTGCTTGGACCTTCTGCTGACTACAGATCCAGACCGCTATTCGGTAACGATATCCTCACCGTTAGGTAGTTCCGACCACTGTCTGGTGAAGTCTGTATCCGTCTACTCTCCGCCCGATCTCAGCCTTAAAGGCACTCGGCGGGTTTGGCGATACAAGTCAGCGGATTGGGATGGCATGCGATCTTTCTTTGCATGTTATCCTTGGCAGCCTACTTGCTTTTCTTCAAATGATCCATCGTCGTGCGCAGACGCCGTGACAGATGTTTTGCGACAGGGGATGGAGTACTACATTCCGTTCTCTGACCTAACAATGTCCGGCAAAGCTCGACCTTGGTTTGGCGCCGAATGTGATCGCGCTGAAGCTCTTAAACACGCGGCGTACCTAGCATGGGTCGATGCTCGAAACTGCAAAGCAAATGACGTGGATCAGAAGAAGAGAGCCTTCAACAGGGCTGCCAAGTCCAGCAAGAAGGTTTTGCGGAGGTCTCGGTTTGACCACGTTAGCCGAATTGGGAACAAACTCGCTTCATACCCTGCTGGAAGCAAAGCGTTTTGGTCCCTGGCAAAGTCGGTTGAATCGAACTTCTGTCGCCCCTCACTACCACCACTGCTCAAACCTGACGGGTCTCTGGCTCACTCCGCTGAGGAAAAAGCAAACTTGTTTGCCGCTCCCTTCGCGGAGTCTTCACGTCTGGATAGTAGTGGCGCTCACCCTCCTGATGCTTCTATTGGATGCGAGACGTGTATGTCGGACATTCGCATCCATCAGAAGGACGTCCGTAGAGTGCTGCGTAATCTAGACGTGAACAAAGCTAGTGGCCCCGACGGGATACCAGCAATTGTTCTTAGAACTTGTGCGCCTGAATTGTCTCCAATCTTGACACGCCTGTTTCGCCTTTCGCTAGAGACTGGAAAGGTGCCGAAAGCATGGAAGCTGGCTAACGTACAGCCTGTACCCAAAAAGGGCAGTCGTGCTGACCCTGCCAACTACAGGCCTATTTCAGTCACGTCCATACTCTGTAAGAGTATGGAGCGTGTACTTAATAGTAAGCTCCTGGCATACCTAGAAGCCAACGACATCCTCAGTGACCGGCAATACGGCTTTCGCAAAAACCGGTCAACTGGGGATCTTCTAGCGTATGCCATTCATATCTGGAGTGAGGCCATTGAGAGGCAAGGGGAAGCACTTGCTGTTTCCCTTGACATCTCCAAGGCTTTTGACAGGGTCTGGCACGATAGCCTTATTGCTAAGCTTCCTTCTTTCGGGTTACCCACCCAACTTTGCGTTTGGATTGAAGACTTCCTGAGGGATCGGTCCATTCGAGTGGTCATTGATGGCTGCTCGTCTGGCCAATTGGCAATTAATGCCGGGGTCCCTCAGGGGTCTGTTCTCTCAGCAACTTTATTCTTGCTGCACATTAACGATCTGCTAATGCCCGGTACCTTTGGGTATGCAGACGACAGCACAGTTTCTGAGAGATATGTGTCCAGCGCGCGAGCTGGTGGGTCACAGATCCAGTCTCTCCGTGAGGACATGGTCGGGCGCTTGAACTTGACCTTGAAGGCTGTCTCCGAATGGGGCGATGCCAACCTGGTCAAGTTTAATGCAGCTAAGACCCAGGCGTGTCTCTTCTCCGCAAAAAGGAGCCAATTTGAACCGGCTCCTACTTTCCGAGGTGTAACTGTGCCGATAACTGACCATATCGAGCTTCTGGGGGTAACATTAACTTCTACCCTCAATTTTGGCCCGTTTATCGAGGCTAAGGCTCAACTAGCATCAAAAAAGTTGGGAATCCTAGCAAAGGTGAGACGGTACTTCACACCCGAACAGTTGCTCAATCTCTATCAAGCCCAGGTTCGGTCGTGTATGGAGTACTGCTCTCATCTTTGGGATGGATCTGCTAAATACCAACTGGACGCGCTTGAGTCTATCGAGAAGCGGGCCAAAAGACTCATTGGCAACGATGCACTGGTCGAATCAAAGCTCCAGAGCCTTGAACATCGACGACGAGTTGCAAGTCTATCGGTTACATTTCGGGGAGTGTGCGATGGAATTACACAATTTAATTCCAACAAGCCCGTTCCATCATCGGACTACGAGACAAACGGCGAAGCGCCATCGTTACATGGTGGACATCCCACCCATACGCACCAAACGTTTTGGGAATACCTTCATTGTGCGTACGGCTAAGGAGTGGAATTCCCTGCCGGAGTCTGTGTTTCCCGATAGCTATAACCTAGGAGTCTTTAAGTCAAGAGTGAATAGGTTACTTTTAGGTAAGCGTGCTCCATCTTCGACCACATCATCACTTACCATCAGGTGAGATGGTGGTCAAACGCGAACCTATTCTAAATAAAAAAAAAAAAAATATGCTAGTGTAAGGATTGTTGGTCAGCCGTGGGGTAAATGAGTATAACTAGAAGGGGTTTTTCTGTACTGTAATCGTGTTTGTGTTAAAATACGGGTTATCCTAGTTAGAGAAGCAGAGGTCACATAATCTCGGGTAGCGTGAATGTCAGATACATAGATATATTCTTTATTGTACACCATAACAGTAAACAAAATTGGCCAAGTGCGAGTCAGACTCGCCCATGAAGGGTTCCGTAGTAACTACACACATCAAAAGTGTCTAGGGATCAACATATATTTTTGCAATAACTTTTCTCCTGATTGATATTAATTAAAATTTTCTTTAAGGATTCATCAAATAAAGTGTTTTCGTTTGTCACAGTAACGATAAACCAAGTCACCTTTGCATTAATAAAGAAATTTGCCATTTTCCTAATAAAGGGATTTATGACATTTGAACCACTAACATTAAAGTTCGAAAAAAAGACTGAAATAACAGTTTTCTTTAAAATTTTATTGGGTAACTTAAACAATTAATAATCCGTGTTTCTACCGCGAACACTAACAACACAAGAACATCGGTTTGGCATACTCAAAATGAGTTCATCCAAATCACGCTGTGGAATGGCCGCCCATGTTCGTTGCAACAACAAAAAAAGGTCTTCTTGCGACTGGATACCCTCCATATTCGGCAGAGCTCTTCTCAGTAGCATATACCATGCATGCTCAATCGGGTTCAAGTCTGGTGACTGAGCAGGCCAGAGCAGGACATTGATGTTAGCTGCGGCGAGAGTCTGTCTTACAACTCTTGCGGTGTGCGGTCGTGCATTATCATGCAATAACTGAAATAAGGGACCGATTTGCACTTGTAGAGGAACGATGACGTCAGATACAATCGTCTCAGCATAAATTTGAGCGTTGAGGTTGCCTCTGATCCAAATCAACTCAGTTCTTCCGCCGATCCAAATACCCGCCCATACCATGATGGTTCCACCACTATAAGGATGGACTTCCTGGTAGGATTTTAATCGCTGTTGGCGTCCAGGGGTTCTCCAGTGTCGTATACGTCTTGTATCCGGTCTCATACCAAAACGAGACTCATCAGAAAAGCACACGAAACGCCATTGTTCTTCTGCCCAATTTCTGTGTTCAAGAGCCCATTGATATTGATATTGATATTGATAGGTGGTACCCGTAGCGGTCTTCGGGAATGAAGGTTCACTTCATGCAAGCGGTTTCTGACTGTTTGGTCGCTAATTAAGTTCCTTGAAGAGTGATGAAGCCTCACGGCTAACATCATGGCGGTTATTGTTGGAGCTCTTCGAGTTAAGATTTGAATGTATCGGTCTTGTCTCCGTGTGGTGCAGCGATACCGTCCTCCATGGCGCTCAGCCACGGTACCAGTGCTTCGGTAACGTGTCCAAAGTCGACTGATAACACTCTGACTTGTATTCAGAGCTAAAGCCACAGTACGTTGCCGGGAACCAGCTTCTATCATTCCCACGGCTCTGAGCATTTCTTCCCTGCTTAAATGACGTCGCCGCTCCATAATAACGTTGGTCTTAATCAGTAGTAGGGAAACAGTAGCACTAATAATGTCTTCAATTCGTTGTATGTTTTTATAGGGAAAATATTGACAGCTGATTTTCATCTTTTACTCGAATTTGATTAACAGTTCCTGTTTCAAATTATGAAATGCACCAAAAAGGATCCATATAAATTTATAAAATCATAAATTTATTACAAAGCCACATCTCAATCTCAAGAAATCCGCATAAAAATGCTTGATCCCTAGACACTTTTGATGTGTGTATAATAATGTAATATGTATATTTATTTGAAGAATAAAAAAACCTTAGAAATATCTTAAAACTAGCTATTTTCACAACTACGCTAAATAACTTTGTTTTTCATAGTGTTTGTATGAATTACAAAGTTATATTTGCGGTTTTAGAAAATATGCTATATCTCAAAAACTGCTGACCCGATTTCGTTAAAACCAATTTTGTTTGAAAGTTTACATTAAGATCTACAGACGTATATTTTTTTAGATTTTTCACTCCATTATTATAGAAGTTAGAGGGTGGACACATTTTACCACTTTGGAAGCTTATATCTTTTAAACGATTGACTTTATGAAAAAGTGGCTTTTGAAACCCTTATATCATTTTTAAAGGCCTGTCTATAAATATTACACACGCATAGGTTTCATGAAAAAAAATATTTTCAGTTCTAGTTCCATGTATTGGGACCCCTCTTTATTTTAAATATTTTTTATTTTTTTTCTTAAAATCGGAAAGCGGTTCACAAAATACATCTACTTACTAAGTTTCACATGTATAGTCTTAATAGTTTCGGAATAAAATGACTGTGACATACGGACGGGCGGACAGACAGACAGAGAGACGGACAGACATATCGAAACTATAAGGGTTCCGTTTTTTGCTATTCGGCTACGGAACCCTAAAAAGGGTGATACAATGGGCGGTCTTATCGCTAAAAGCGATCTTTTACAGACAACCTTTAGATGGATTTGATACAGAAGGAGAAAATAAATACGCGGGTAGTCCACGGTGTACAATTTGTCTTTATAAAATACAAAACAATAAATGACATATATATACATATAAATATAAAAAAAAGAAAGAAACAAAGACATACATAATAACAACAATTTAAGGAGAGAGATAACGATCTTTTACTAAGTTGTTGAAAGAAGATAGGGTTCGTGCTTGTCTTACTGACACGGGTAGAACTTTAAATGAACCGTCAATAGCCTAATGGATAAGGTGTCGGACTTGTGATCAAGAGGTCGTGGGTTCTAATCCCACCCATTACAATATAACCGTGAACCCACTCCCGACACAAGCATATTTAGCTTAGTTGAGGGTTGAGGTTGAGGGGTTAACAGGATTGCTAGAAATGTGAATTCTACCCACATTGCTAACAATATTTAAAAAAAAAAGAAAATTTCCTACTATACTACAAGTTATTCTAGTTTGAAAGGCAGGGCTCACATAATCTGGGGATGCGAGAAAGTTCCAGCGAGAGTTCGTGGCCTCGGGACGCAAGGGCAGCTGAAGAAACGGGGTGGATTAAGTCTGTAGAACACAAAATAATACACTAACAAACACCAAACACTATTGAATATTAATGACGTAGCTTTACAAGATGACAAAGAAAGTTAAGACAAGATAACTAACGAACTCACATTATGTACAATCGAATAATTTCTGTACAATAATAACAAACCTACCATTCAAACCTCTAAACAATACTAAACCAATTTCTATTTCATCTAACCACAAACCGTAGCAATAAATTATATTTACTAACAGATAAATAACAGTTAAAATAACAACGAAATTATCTTGTCAAAGCGTTATAATGAATCTAACACAATTTAGACTCTGTAAAGGCGGGTTTAGACTGTCCGTGTGAGATGAATGGCTGAAATTAAACATTCATCAGATTAACTAGTTCTTTGAGTTTATTTTTTATAAATTTTGACTTGGATTTTTATAAGCTTCTTTAATTATCAAACCTTGTAAGTTACATAACTGCCTAGAAGCATGATGATATAAAAACGATTTGTTTGAATCATTTTCGTCTATCTTCGCAGTCTTAAATATTTTAAGGTTGAAACCACCGTAATTATTTGAGTTTTAAGCCGCGTAGAGAAACTCTATGGTTACTCTTTTCAAAACTTACCAAAATCATTTACACAATAATAATCCCATAAAACAGTTTTTATAGGTATGTGAGGACAGTTTAGACCAATTTATTATTTACTTATTATATTATATTTTATTGTACACTTACAATATTTACATGGATACAAAAGGTAAAACTAGTGTACAATAGGCACAAGGTGATCTCTTACACAATACCCTTCGGACGGGCAGAACTTAAAGAACACAAATTGATTGGACACAGATGTACGAGTAATTACTTCTTAAAAAAAACAAAGAGTTTACAGCGTTCTTGCATACATATAAATATTGCTATCGCATGAAGCACGGGTCTTGAATGGTTTCGCAAATAGAATAAGCATTACAAGTCTTATTTTTACACTCACGAATCCTAAGATATAATAGGTTGGGGAAAAAGTTTCTTCGCATTTTTTAAGAAAATTCAAAACATTTTTTAGTATAGTTTATTTACATTTAACTAAATTATGTAGATACCATTTTTTTCGATAACTTTTTGCCATCTTGTAGGTAGGGACATGATCCCATTGCTATAGAAATTTTGGAACTTCTGATCAAAATACCGCGACAAGTGGTTTTGGCAGTCCTCTCGTGATGTTAACCTGACACTGCCTAAAGAATTCTGAAGAGACCGAAACAGGTAGAAATCTGAAGGTGCAATCCATTTTATCCGTAATAGGGCGACCAGAGCGACGTGCATCTTTGACATCAAAATTTCCGGATTGAAAACGCTTAAACCAAATTTGTGCTACTCTCACAGACACTGCACTAGGTCCATAAACATCGCAACTTTTTTTCGCGTCTTGCGTAGCATTTTTACCTTTTTTGTAGTAAAATTTTAAAATGTATTGAATTTCTTCATTAGATTCACTCATCTTGACAGTACGAAAAACAAATGAAAATCACACATTTTCCTAATTTAAATTTGGAATTATATTCTTTAAAATTTAAACTTTCAATGATACCAAAACCAGCCAGATACAAATAGTATAAGCCAAAGAGATTTTATTACAAGTTTATACATACTATAAAGCGAAAAGACTTTTTCCCCAACCTCATAAAAGCTCATTTCAAAATTGTATGCAAAATCCATGGACAAAACATGGTACAAAGTTTAAAGCAGTACATTAGCTGCGGCTAAAATATGTATGTATGATATGTAGTATGGGTTTAAATAATAATATATTAATGGTAACTTTGGATGTCCGTATGGGGTTTGTATCCGGTTTTAACTGGCTTATATGGCCCGTGAGGCACGTTTCACTAATTGTGGGTCTAAAAGGATGGGCTCCTTAAGGCTTGTATTCATGCCAATAACCTTGACCATTTGGGCGGAGCTAACGACCCCTCTCCGCGCGTCACTCCGCGCAGCTCTCCGCTACCCGCATGCAACAGAAAAGAGAGGCGCGCTCGGCCCGCGCTTGCGCCGCCAGCATGCGTCGTCGCTTCGCCTAGTCTCGGCACAGAGTATCGAAATCACAGAAGGTCAAGTCATCGTGAAAGTTAAATTCATTTTTATTTGTACCGCATCAAAAGTGGTCAAATTTTGTTTTTATTTATTATCTATTGATATAGATGCACTTTGAGTATGTACTGTAGAAACTATACCCCTATTATAGATCAGCCTGGCTCGAAACATGAGGTAAACAACTTGATGTATCTTTTTAACTTAATTATATATAAATAAAAATTAATGGCTAAATGTGTTGCTAAGCGCAAAACTCAGGAATGGCTGGACCAATACGGATTTTTTTTCGAATATTCGTTATAGTCTGAGGAAGGTTTCTATTAAGAGAAAAATGGTAGGTAGGTAGGTAAGGTAGGTATGTAGGTAGGAACTTAGAGTAAGGTAGATAAGTAGTATAATTATTACTAGTGTATGTCATATTATTTGTTACATTTTTTATAAACAAATAGATTATAACTAAAATTCACTGAAATTTAACTTTCTTTCACCAAGTATTTTTATTCTTTTGGTTGGTTGAACTTCTTCATCCTCATTTATTTCTCCGTGTTCATATATATTTATTTTTAGAAATTTTGCTAGCCATATAAAATATTGTTCTATGTTTTATTTTCGTCCTTCTTCGTTCTCGTTTTCTTCATTTTTCTCATCAATCTATTTTTCTTTCCTTAGTTCTATTTATTTATTTATTTATTCTCAAGGCAATTACAACAGGTTACAATCCACTTATTATAACAAATACACATAATATGTTTTGGGCTGATTGTGACCCAAAGCGTAATCGCACAACATGACAACAACAACAAAAAAGAAATATAAATTTAACTACAAGCATTAGGTTACAGAAAAAGTGTTTAAAAACTAAATTAGTGTAAAACAATGTTAAGCATATATATTAAAACATTAACATTAACAGAGAGTAAGAGCACTTACAAGTCTTTTAAAAGCTGTGGTACGAGCATCGAAGATGTCAAAACTAATTCTGGTATCTTTCGATATTTCATTATAAAGGCGACACATTCTAACGATAGGGTTATAATAAGAGGTGTTATTTCTATATACCAGAAGTGAAAAAGTTCTTGGCATTCTGGAGGTATACCTAGTATTAATATTAATAGAGGACAGCAGGGTGGATGAGTCCAGTGTGGAGTGTAGGATCTTATGAAGGCTTATTAAATCTTGCTGCTTGCGACGAACATGCAAAGGCATCAGATTAAACTTACTAAGGCGATCCGAATAAGTTTGTAGTGTTCTTGCGAAGCCAAACCGGTACGAGACCCATTTTAAACACTTTCTTTGAACGCTCTCGATTCTGTCAGAGTGCACTGCATAGTACGGCCTTCTCTTTGTCGTTTTCTTCTTTCTCTTGTACATTATCTTAACTCTATCTCTCTATCTCAACTGGCGGCTTCGTCCGTACGAAGATAAACCGGTGCATATCGGCTCAAGCCAGGCCTCGCTCAGACGAAGCGCACACACGCGCCTTGCTTGTAGTAGTGTACCTATCATAGCGCAGTTGTATGAAGCTTACCCTCTGTCCGTTTACTCTGTGCTATCTATTTTTATGCGAGGTAAGTAAAGCGATAGTTTATAATGAAATATGTAGATAAAACTTTAAACTTACCTTGATAATAAATGTATACCCTTTTGTTTGTAATATTTTTTTAAACCTCTCTTCATTCGTTTCTGCTTATTCCCATTAACACTACTAAAACTGTAAAATACTATGAGTTTATAACACTAACACTACTTATAGATACATAGAATACTCTTTAACTTATAAACAAGAATCAGAAATAAAACTTTTTGACGAATCGAAAGTCGGTTCTATTTTTTGATAATAAGTTTTATTTCACGCTTTTTAGTGGGTCGGTTTGTAATTCTTTATTTATCTAGTTACAAAAGCCAAAATGTCAACTACTTATCACCTTTTACAAAATATTGCTTTTCCCGGTGCAGAGCCGTTAATTTTTGAGGAGTTCTCCTGGTACATCACTATCAGCTCTACTTCACCATATGCATTGTGACGAGCATAAAGTGCTTAACATCTATATTCAAGTAATCTAATCGCAATCCACGAAATACTTATTATTGAGTAGTTTCGATGGCCATCTGGGGTCTTCGTCATCAGTTCCACTTCCTCAAATGGTGCTTTTCGAGAGAAACTAAACAAGGTACTATAAGAAATACCCAAAACGCTATAGTTATGCCTATAATATTTGAAGAGTTCCCTCGATTTCTCCATGATTTCATCATCAGATCCAAACGTGACGACAATAGAACTAACTAGAATGTATATTCTTTCAAACAAAAAAAGAATTTTCCAAATCGGTCCAGCCATCTGCGAGTAATGAAGTAACATCATAAAAAAAAGTTCAAGACGAATTGAGAACCTCCTCCTTTTTCTAAAGTCGGTTAAAAAGCTATTCCACTATTTACAAAATTAATTTTTGCAGTAATATTTTACGATATTATTTCGTAGGGCTTGAGCTCTCGCAACGCGACGTACGTCCACCTAGCAACACGATGCGCCCCGCACTGAATTTGTGGACGAGTGCGGGGGTGATGTAAACGCAGTCTTTAATTGGACGCATTTTTAATTTATTGTAATAAAAATAATACATATTTGTAAAAAGTAACAAAACCAAATTATTTTCATTTGTATTGCAAAGCAGTAGTATATTTTTTTGTACTCTTTTGATAAGAAATTAAGGAGTAAAATGGTTTCATCTCAATAATTTGGAGGTGATTTGGCATTTTTTTTTCTTATTATGTGATACCGATAGAAAAATTGTGGCTAAACCAAATTACGGTTCATATCATGTAGATTACTAACAATTTTTTTCAGATGTAATTTCTCTGTAATTGCCGACGAAAAGTTGCTTCATCTGAATGCTTTTTTCAAGCTTTTTTCGAGAGAGCAGCCTTAATTATTACTTAGCGATTAAATCTTTGAGTAAGTAAGTATTAATACTATTGTAGCCATCCTGCATACCCTTCGCTTCATTTAAATTAATAGTATTAATAAAAGTATTCGTTGTTCTTTGTACGTGCGGTTATAACGCGCGCGTGTGTCGATTGGATTGTTTATGATCGGCAGTTTGTCAACAGCGAAGGGTATGCAGGATAGGTACACTATCTTTCTTTGTATTCATATTTTGAACTAACTGCCTCGTTAGTCTAGTGGTCGAAAGCGCAACTGCTGAGCATGAGTGCTCGGGCTCGATTCCCGGGCATAAAGTTCTATTGAGAAATTTCTCAGTAGTAGCCCGGAGTCTGGAAATTAGTTTTGGGATACCCCGTGATTCGAAAAAATCCATAGCAGTTTTCGCCCGACCTGGGAATAGTACCCAAGACCTATTCCTCAGCAGTCGTGACCTCTAGAGCAATGTGACAGTTATGGGACAAAGTATAAAATAATAACAAAGAAATTCGTCATACCCGGTTGAAGAGTTCATCACAAAAGTACTGCTTATTTCAATAGTATTTAATCTTCTTTCACTACATCTCCGGAAGAAAGAAAATGATGAGAAACATAGGCATAAAATTGTTCGATAATAACTTAAAACTATTGTGTTAAAAAAAATATCTACAAAAATGTCGTATTTTATTATACAGCGTGTAATTTAAAGGGTATATACATACCAAGTGCATGGCTTCTTTGGATGATAATAAACGATATGGCAAAGGTTTTGTAATCCTAAGTCTACGTGTGTAGAACTTATTGCAAATTACCAATACACTGATACCAGAGACCGAATTTTTCAAATTAAGAAGGACGAAGTGAATTATCGTGTTATTGGCAAGAGACGTGGAAAGTTATTGACCCTCGTAGTGCTGTGATACGTTTGTGTGATTGGTATTCAAGAAATATATGAAATCGATAATTTGGTATCAATTCTTTGAGTTATCAGTTATTTTGAGCTGAAACTGTGCATAGGGACTCCATACTAGATGTTGTCTTCAGCCCTTTTGGATAGATATGGGGTTTCCGTTACACATTGTATAGTAACCAAAATTACCATTTATGCTTATATTTTATTTGAAGATCATTTTTTATTTAATAGCGATGTTTTATAGTCATGTTCATTACCTACCATTATTATTCGGGAGGAAATCATCGAATGACTTCTCCCGCTCTGGGTGGAGCGGAAGGGAGTGTCAGACTTCTACTGACTAAAAACCCACCCTGTACCTTCAGATACCCTTGCCTTCCAGGGCCGCGGTTTATCATAAGAACATTCTCGCAACCTCGGGACCCAAGTGTAAACTCCTGCACGAAATCCACTAATTTCGGTATTAATAAGAACTACGTTCATGACTTCTTGGAATAAAAGGTAGCAAGTAGATATAATAGACAGTGTATGCGCTATTCGCATTATTTTGTCTATACTTATTATTATTCGTATTTTGTCATAAACGCGTACTTGCAACATTATATTACACTTCACTCACTTGAGAAGGATCTTCCATTCAAAATCGATTCCTTACTATCACTCTTTCCTGTTCCGTTCATTCGCAACAACCCCCGCCCTCATTAACTCGGAAAACCACTCGCTTACCGGCTACACGTATCAAAAGCCAAAACTCTAAAAAGTGATAAATTACTGGTGTTGTGTGCTGAATCCTCAAACTCTCTCTCCTCTCGTGAAGCTTGGTGGATATATCGTCTGAACCGGCGCGCTGGGTACTCATATCGAAGTGGACTCATAATTTACATCCTCCTGTAAGTACCTTTTTCTTCCAAACAGATCCACAGGTACTTACTTATTATATTTCCTCAATCCTTACAGAGTAGAAAAATATGGTCACACATTTTACTTTTACGAAATATCAATTACAACTCAGTTAATTTTCTGTTTTTTTTCATACCACACAACCGATCAGGCTCGGAGTTTTTCACCCGACTGCCATATCCAAAAAAACTCAAGAAGCCAACCTACTGACATTTTCTCTAAATCCTGCTCTGTGATTGGTTGACGCGTTACGACGAGCACTATTGGGTTGGCACGCTTGTGGCATATTATGGCATACTTATGTACCATAGAATACTACAACTATCTTTTCAACACACTTGCTCGTAAAGTGAGCCTTATTATATCGTTCTTAGGGCCATAAACCGAACTATAACATACACGTGCATAATAATATTACACACTAGTGCATAATAGAATGATCCCTACAAAGTTAAGTTAGTACCTAACTGCAAATTATATGCGAGTAAACAGAGCATTTTCAATTTAACCGGGTAATACAGTTTTTTTTTTTTTTTTGTAACAACAAAGAGGTTTTATGCCACCGAAAATCTATTTACATTTTTGAAATAAATAAATGTGTCCCTAATTAAGACGAAAAAACATTTATTATTATCAAATTATTTATAATTCACAATAATTTCTTATAAAATATTTGCATTTTATCACAAAAATTATCATTTTGAAGTAGGCTGTATGGCTGTAATCAATCAACTTACATTTGGCGCGTGCAAAAAAAAAAAATTGCGCGCCATTTCCCAATTTTCCCCTAATTTTCATATTTTGTTTGTATCGCATTTGTTGCTGTGTGGTAAATAATTATAAAAATGTCAGGTTTTAGTACAGAAGATGAACAATTGATTGATTTAACCCCGCCAGAAATACTAAATGCAGCACAAAATGCAAACGAAAGCCTAATACCTGCAAAATCTAGAGAAAAGTATTTAGCTGCTTACGATAGTTTCCTGCAATGGAAGAGCAACAAAAAAACCCAGTCATTTTCTGAAAATGTGTTTTTGGCGTATTTCTCTGAACTCGCCAATACATACAAACCTAGCTCCCTGTGGTGCATCTATTCCATGTTAAGAAGCATGGTTAAGCTCAAACATGGTGTTGATATCAAAACGTACTGTAACCTGATGGCATTTTTGAAGAGACGCTCGGATGGATATATTGGTCGGAAATCTAAAGTTTTGTCACCAGCCGACGTTGAAAAGTTTTTGAATGAGGCTCCGGATAGTCAGTATCTAGCAACAAAGGTACGTTTCATATTTTTAATCGAAACGAATCTACAATATACAAGTGTGTAACTTTAGCATAATTTCTTAGAACTAATTAATTGATTTCTTTGCAGGTTGCCTTAATATTCGGTGTTACTGGTGCTTGTAGACGACAAGAGCTGTACAATATTACAACAAAAGATGTAGAAATCCACGGAGATATGCTTCTTGTCAAAATTACCCAGACTAAAACCAAGATTCCACGATCTTTTACAATCCAAGGAACGTTTCGTGAAATAGTGAAAAAATACCAAGATCTCCGTTCAACAAAAACAAAGAATGACCGCTTTTTCCAAAACTTTCAGAAAGGAAAATGTACTGCACAAACAATCGGTATTAACAAATTTGGTAATATGCCAAGAGAAATAGCGAAGTATTTAGGTTTGCCTGAGGCCGATTTTTACACTGGACACAGTTTTAGAAGAACGTCGGCTACAATGTTGGCTGATTCGGGGGCTGATATACTAACTTTGAAGCGACATGGTGGATGGCGTTCTGACGCAATCGCTGAATCGTACATAGAAGACTCAATTCATAACAAAGCAAAAATCAATGACAAAATAACGCAAGCCATTAATTTGGAGCCAAAGGCAAAAAAGTTTTGCCCCGAACCACAACCATGTACATCTACTAGCGTGAGTTATTTGGTGCCCTCTCCTTCCAGTAATTTGTATGATTTACCTTTGTCGCCGACATTTACACAAGAAGTAAATGAAGGTACTAAAGAAGTGGCAAGTACCAATGTAACACAAACTGTGAAATTGCCATCAAAAACAATCCAATATCGTTTTGAAAATTGTACATTCACCAATTGTTTTAATAATTAAACGATTTATGCAATACATATTTGTTTTTTCCTCGCAAGTGTGTTGAAAAACGTCGTATGATACACGTGTGTATTGATGATTACCGTCCTCGGCTCTCTTAAGACCCTCACCTGACGGCTCGGGTCTCAATGGCGCCTCAGCGGTAATCACCAACATTACACACTTGTACCATAATGTACTATTAATATTTTACATTGGGAAAGTTTAAGTAAGTTTATATTGCTAACACAAGTTACGTACTTACTTTATAACTATAAAGTACTCTTACAAGTTCTTAAATGATATATAGATGGTTTTTATTTTACAAATTGGTTATTAACACTTTTACACGTCATTTTTTTTGTAAATTTTAACTAGATGTGACCGGTGTTTCCTAACTGACGATCCTGAGAAGAAACACCGAAACAAACTCAGGGGTCCGTCTCTTTTGAAGTCCATACAATCTGTACTGGTTAAATTATATGAGAGCCTTGTAGGTTACAGTCTGAGGCGCACTTTAGAGGAAAAATGCTCACAGATTTGAGTGGACCTGTCCATACGAAGCATGCCTTTTAAGTTTTTTCGTTGGAAGAAAAAAACACAACTAGAACCTTATAGTACGTATTATTGTTTTTCAAAGTATTCACCACGTAGCTTAATACACTTTTCCATTCGCAAAGTGGGGGTGTTCAAAATGGCTGACTTGAAAGCGTCGACTACTTCTTCACCGGACTGGAACCTTTGATCACGAAGACTTTTCTTAATTTTAGGAAATGTAAAGAAATTGTTAGGGCTTATGTCATGACTATATGGAGGATGGTCAAGAATTTCTACTTTTCCTGTTTCAAATACTCAATCGTTTGACGAGCGCTGTGTGAGCTTGCGTTGTCGTGGTGCAGGATGATGCGTCGCTTGAGTTAGATTTTCGAAGTTCGGCGATGACTTTTGGTAAAGAAACTGTGGTATACCACTCTGCATTAACCGTTCTACGATCTTCAAGTGCAATAGTCGCAACATGGCCGGTTTTTCCAATGAACGTGGCCACCATCTTCTTTGAAGTGTTACGAGAACGAACAACTTTAGTCGGTTTTGGCTCGTCTTGAAAGACCCAGATTGTAGATTGTTGTTTGGAATCAGGATCGTAGGCATAGATCCAAGATCCGTCACCACTGATGATGTTGTAGACGTGATTTGACTCTCCTCGGTTGAACCTTTGCAGAGTTTTCTTACACCATCTGACGCGGGCCGCCTTGTGATCGTCGGAAAGCAGATGCGGTATCCAACGGCAAAATAGCTTTCTCACACCAAGCGCTTCATGCAAGATCTTCTGAATGGTTGTCCCTGAGATGCCTGTATCTCTCGATACGTCACATGACGATCTTCGAGAATTAGTTGTCTCACAGCAATGATGATATCGTTAGTGAAGGCGGATTTTGGGCGTCCTTCGCGAGATTTATCACTAACACTAGTATGTCCTCGCTGGAATTCTAAATACCAGCGTTCGACAGTCCGCAGATATGGGGCTTCATCACTGAACACAGATGTTAGCTCTTCAGAATAGCAGAAGCCGTGTCAGGCCTCTTCTAAAGTTGTTGAAAATTATTTCACGAACATTTTCCTTAGAAAGATTCGTACGTAACCTGACAGATTCCAATCCATGCTGTGACTAAACAATAGCATTAATCCTAATACTTTCAACTGTTTTGAGATTCAAAAATTGCCGGTAAATATAGAAACGACAGAACTTAAAAGGCATGCCTCGTACAGTGTAAGCATTTGTCAGATCATATATAGCTCAACTTAGAACAAGGAGCATAACGATTTGACGAACAATGTATGTAAATTACACGAACTACCGATTCTTAGCGATACACACCTTTGACCCTTTTAGCGATAATCCAATTTATTAAGCCGCTCGCCAGTGAGCCTATAGCCTAATCATCTGGCGTATCAGTGAAAACCGTAATTATAATAAATGGCCTATTTTCCTCTCGCCATCGTGGAATTATTATTTCAATCTGCTAAGCTATAAATTTATTTAATAATAAGATATATATATATATATTTATATTTTTTTATATCGTTTTAGTAGACAGATGTATTGGTTATTGTTAAGCATATACAAGGTGTAACAGATTAAGCGCAATACCTCAGACACCCCAATTAGAATATTTAATTATAAGTCTAAAACAACATCCGTAACTAAATAAACTGAAACCTGAACTGAAACTAGACATTTTGTATAAAATATTTATCCTTACTAAACGCAAAACGTATGTACGTCATAAAATATCCTTACACAGACGCATATACTCATGCAATATTAGCGGCCGACAAGCACACGAGCGCATTTCCTTGAATTAAGGATTGTATTAATTTCTCATGATACTATGTTTCCATTTTAAGTTAAATGAAAGAATTTTCCGTCAAAATTGAACACCTATTTATTATGATGGAAATCGACCCAGAAGCCGATTCTGAACCAACTACTTTCAGGAATTGCGTTTATTCTGTTACACGTTGTATATTATCGTTGGCGTTTTTCGTGATTTTGTTGTTAACTTTATGATTAAGGTCAATAAATATATGACTTTTTTGTAATAAAACTTGTTTTCTTTTAGTAACTTATTTTCTAGTCAATGGCCTACCTATATTTGAGTCGATTCTGAGAATGTAAAAAATACCTGTCTTTACAAATTTAAGTTTAATTGTAAGGTCTCACCCACATTTCACTTAATACTATATCGAAATCTATTACAAAATATATCACGAGTTTGATAGACAAATATAATATAAACTATCTTCTTAATAATAATGGGCAAGAATTTAAAACAAAATTTTTCTTAGCTGATTTACAGCTGACATAAATTCAAAGGCTCATATTATGCTGAAAGTGACTTATCGTGGATTGAGTAATTTCTGCTTAACTACGTCTAATTATTTCTGTTATATCTTCAAAAGACATTTTCAGTTTTATTTACACTCAAAAATAACTGTCTCACTTAACTAAAGAACATTACATCTCACAGCCATACTATTCAAAAACCCAACTTACTAACTTCCAACACCTGCATAAGTCTTTAAAACAAAACAATAACACCAACTTCAAACTTGAATGTCAGTTTCAATAGCAAGCTTAAACAAGGAACTTTAAATAAAGCGCCGGCAGTTTTGGGATTTAACAAACCTACCTTCCGTAGACTTTGTGATGAAAGAATCACAGAACTATCTACTACTTGCAGGATCTCTGGAGTTATACAGCAGCTGCCAGTGTATTTATTAAAATATGCTTCGTATTTCTTGGTGCTTGCAATTTTCTTGGCTTAAATCTAAGACCCTTGCAAAAGGGGGTGACGCGTCGCAGCCATCTTGGATTTTTTTTATCGCGAAACTGTATTACCGTTGTTTCTTTTTAAGCAGTACAAGACTTTGGCGTCACGGAAATGTTCTAAAGAGATACCGCGGCCCCGTAAGCCAAAGGAAACTGAAGGGACAGGATAGATGTTTAGTCAGTTTCCGCCCCACTCAGAGTGGGAGAAGATATTTGATGATTTTACCGTCTGGTTTTTATTTTGTTATTTACTCCCTGAAAAATAAATATAAAAGGGTGCATGAAAATATAACAGTTCACAATTTATTTATATATTTAAACTTTATGTATAATAGTGTTACATGGGCGGCCTTAACCTCTCGCGCGTCGCAAGTTAAATGTTTTTTTTTTTTTGGGTAGGACTTCAGAAAAAAAAAATGGCCATTATCATGGTATATATTATACCTTCCTGGCTTCGTTATTAGTTTATCCAGCTATTTGTATCATTCAATAAGCAAATCCAACTGACCTTATCTCGCAGTGATGTGACATGTTTTCACTTTTATAATTTTCACTCACATTCGAAGTCATACACACGAAAAAACACATAACACACGATAACACAATAATATGTAGGAAATGTTAACACATATTATTCCACTTAGACACTGTAAACAGTAATAAAAACTATTTGATGACACAACGATAAAATCTGCGGCGTCACAACATAAACGACGGATGCATTTTGTAAACATTTTAATCGTTCATTTGATCGGTGTTCCCCTTAAAATGTTACTAAAACCGGTCAAGTATGAATCGATTAGTGGAATGATACAGCCACATCGTGTTACAACAGAAACGTAAAATACATCATCAAATGCGAGCCGTGACGTTTATGTACATACGCTGTACCATTGACACTTGAGGGGTTAATGCAACAAGGCATTCTCTACCAGTCAACCTTTGGGTTAAAAAGACCACAATGTGGTAGATGTATAAGTAAAATAAATGTCGTTATCGAAAGAAGATATGTATAAAGATATATATAATAATAAAAAAAAATATATATGTTAAAATCATAGACTAATAAATACACAATCGGTCATATATACATACAAATATATCAAATTATTCAATCTGGATACTTGCTCATATTCATATATTCATATACACTTTATATCTTTACTTACTTACTTTATATATCTTTTAGTAGCTTGTGCCCGCGGATTTGAGAGATGAATAGATAAAACTGTTACTAGCGATCTGAAAACACAACATTAAAAAGCACAGTAACTCATAATTTTATACAGAAACAAAGAAAAAAATCTTACACTTACTAAAAAATTAAATAATATAAATATAAAATAAATTAAATTAAAAATACAACACGAATGAACGGTGTGGTATGTGTCTCCCACTTGCACCAAATAGGAGTCCAGCTCAACATGTGTCAGGCAAATATGTTTGACCCTGGTTTTCTGCTGGATCCCAATACCTGTGGATATTTCAGGTGTGCTGTACTAACATATAGACATATTAGCGTTTCCGAACCTGACAAAACACTGCTCGCAAAACACAACTATGATAATTTTTTATTTCAGTGAAAATATGGTAGCCCATGTCACTTTCTAGCCCTTCAACTTACATAATATTCAAACCAAAAATCGTATCGATCAGTTAATCCATTTTGACGAATAAATCAGATTTGTTTCTAATATCTAATACCCACGTACCTACCTATATAAAGATACCCAAATAAAAAAATTGTCACCGTAGAAACTCAAGTTGGTATAATATACCATATTTCTACCCCAAAAATGCATTTGGAACCGGTAGAAAACTGGTTTGCAAATTAGATAAAAATTTGGAAAAAATCTCGGCTAAAATTAATTTCATCCCAGTATATATATAAAGCCAATCTATAAACAGTAGGTATCTCTGACCACCCTATAATTGGAAAAACTTGAGCCAACCTATATTTACACATGTACCTAAATTTTTATTAAAAAAGAGAAACATCGATCAAACTTCGTAATAACGTCTCCGTTCACTGGACTATTAAATGTTAATTATTAAACTTTTGTAATGAATTTTAAATTACCTTTTCTATCAGCATTATATTATGTCATTAGCATTGATTTTTTGAGGCTTTGTTTTTATTGGAAAATCATTTTAAAAGAAAATTGTGATGCAAAGATACGCTCAATTTTTATAAATAATTTTTAGGTTTTGGGTGACAATTCTCCTATGGCGAGGTTATGTAGGGTTGTGATCAGTTGCGGTGATGAAATTGTGCTGCAATTTGATTCCTAGATCAAGCTTAAAGTCAAAATTTATGAATATATCGACATGGAGTAGTCATTATTATTATAGTGTTGAAGGATTTATTAGATTATTTAGCCAAACATTAGACCTTTGTAGTGTGTAATCAAATTTTCGATAGATTAATATTATTTATAACTACAACATATCTATAAATAAAACTAATGCAAGAAGAGATTTGATTGTTACAATTTACTCTGTTTTTTTAGCCATAAAACTAGTGTAAGCAATTGTTTTTTAATCTTTTTTAAATAAATAAATAATTTCACTTCGTTATTGTGCCGAGTTGATGGCGGGTCGTTATCCACGTGTGTTTCAAATTGCAGTCAACATCGATAATGGGGCCGAATAGGGCCAATAACTGCCGGTGTTGCGGGACTGACGTGCTAACGAGATACTGCGGCCCCGTACCGCTATGGCAGCTGTAGGAACAGATATTTTAGCTAATAGATGTCTGACAGACACTCCCGTCCGATCCACCGTCATTTGATGATTTACACACCAAAAACAAGGCTTGTTTCTTGTGCATATTTCTGGTCTTTCCGAGTTAAAAAACGCTTGTCGAAATCAATCGGTGGACTGGTGACCGTTCATTAAAAACGAAGACACTTGTAAAGCATAGTTTGACATAGATTCAGATCTAGATATCGTCGTTGCGCCTGCCAAGTTCCATAAGTGATTTTTGTAAGGTTTTGGGAAACAACAAAAAACATGTTATTGAATTGAAAATAAAAAACTCGGCAAAATTATTGATACCACACCACAGACATTTATTTAATTTATTATAAAAATACAAAAGTTGCCAAAACTATCAGTAATTTAAGGGGCTAGAATTTTTTTTAGCAAAAAAGTGCACATAAAATTGAAAAAATGCACAAATGGAATTTGGCAGGCGCAGCGACGATATTAAATTTTTACGTGTAGTTAGTCTTACCAAGGAGTAACGTGTCATGAAACATTGTGGATTCCAGATAAGTAGGTTGTTTCTCCATGTTAAATACAGGTTCTGCTGTATCCACTTAGTTCAGAATTCAACCCCAACAAAGTGTGGAAAAGATTAGGCAGATATATTCTTAACGGCGCAACACTTTCTTCTTCTTCTTTATTGTACACCTTTTTGGTATAACATGGAGCGCTTGTAATTTTTTTTTCATAACATCTATAAATTGTATCTACCTATGTTAATAAATGAATAAATGACTTATGACTTCTTCTGGCTTTAGTTTCCACACTTAGTCCCTGCACAGGACCATCGTGCGTGGGCCATGTCGACCATCACTCCATCCAGCCAACCTCCCTCCAGTAACATCAGGTCTCTTGGTCTATTCAGGATGTCTGTAAGGGAACTTGTGGAAGTGTAAATCATTCATCATACAGCCCAACAAAATCTCACAACAACACTCATACCATAAACACCCCTTGCACACCTCATTTACACCCTACATTACTAATAAAATACATCCCAATTTCAATAGGTCTTTCATTGTTTATTTTTATCTAGTCCTTTATTCTGTTTAAATTATTTGAAAATTTACTTTTTGCATGGAGCATTATAATATCATGTTTTCTGAATCCAGAGGAGTTCGTTGTTAACTGCACTACAAGTTATACTTTTGCAACTAACATCATTTGACTTGTTGTATCTAGTCTTGTGTTATTGTTTAGTCCGTGTTTCCTGATCGCTATAACCTGGGGGTCTTTAAGTAAAGAGTGAATAGGTCACTTCTAGTCAAGCGTGCTCCATCTTCGACCACATCATCACTTACCATCAGGTGAGATGGTGGTCAAACGCGAGCGTATTATCAATAAATAAATAATATTGTTCCTCAATGAACTATTTACTATTTAATGCATTGACCCGAAGATTTGTTTCCATATTTCGGTAATTCCTGTGCACTCTAGGAGCACGTGTCCCACCGTTTCCTCTGCCTCCATGCACAAGGGAATATCCGTTATACCTATCGTGTTTGTTTACGCCACACATAAAATAAAAATAAACTTTCTAAATAAAGATGTTACAGTGAATTATCACGTTCTTAAAAATGACTAAATAAAATAATTTTAATTATTGACCTATTATATAAAATAAATTTCACCTACGAAATCGTCAAGTCAAACTTCTATGAATTCGAAACTGGGATCCGTAGTAAAAGGAAATACCTAGTAAATCAATTATTCGTGCGAGCAATAAGATATAATTGTATGAATAAAATCTCAATTATGTATACTCGTATTTACTTATTTATTTGGGAAAATATATTTAAAATTATAATTAAATAGAAATATTATATTATTATTATAAAAATTATAAAATAAAATAAAATACAATTCATTTATTTCAAGTCCAAGACCCATATAAAATAAAATAAAAATACACAAATTCAAACAATTGCTCGGCTTCCTAATTTAAAATACAAATGGAGAAATTTACATACAAAAAGATTCAAAGATATATTAAAAGTCAATTAAGTTAATAATAATAAAAAAATCACGTCAAATTATCAAATTAAATGTCAAATTAAATTCCAAATTAAAAGTCACATTAAATTACCAAACTACAGTTATAACATAGAAAATGTCAGGTAGCTACTCTCCCACGCCAACAAAATCGCGGGCAGAAGCTAGCTTCTGCCCGCGATTTTGTTGGCGTGGGAGAGTTTTCCGCGTAAATATAAGTAATTTGTGTTTAGGATTTGATGTTATTAGTGTTGTATTAAGTATACCCTTTTCCTGCTGACGGTACTATGTCGTTCACAGTGTTGCCCTGTAATTGGCTGTCAAATTTTCACACTGTTTCTAGATTAACTTAAGTAGCTGTTGGTCTCCCATGTAAATAAATAAATAAATTCCGATCCCGTGGGAATTCCGGGATAGACTATGTGTTATTTCAGGATTTCGATTATTTATGAAAAAATCATTCGAATCCGTTAAGGGGTTTTTGTGTGAAAGAGTAACAAATATCGATCTATCCATCCTCACAAACTTTCGCATTTGTAATATTAATAAGAAATATAGTAAAAAGTAAGTTTACAAATGTATTGATATATTTATATAGCTCTCAACTTTATCCACATATTGTTCACATCAGCAAAATTCAACAAATTCATTTATCTAAATTACTTAGGCACATTAATTATACTTCACAGTTTATAACTTAACAATAAAAAAAACAATAAAAGCTACATTTTCCGTAACGCAAGTAGGTCCCGTTTTTATAACTCAACAATTGACCCCTAAACCCGAAAAAATACGACTTTTTAGCTACTAAACTTTCTCTAAAAAGAGGAAAAAATTACTTCTGTCCTGTAAAAGGTCTATTAAAGTTTAAGTTGGTAAAGTTAAGTCTAGCCTTAACTTAGATTAGAAATAAGGATTAATTTTTTGTTGGCGTGAACTTAGGAGTCGAGACTATGCCGCATAGTCTGCGTGCTTCATTTTATTACACATCGGCGTAAGGCATAAGATGTAGCGATAAGCAGATTCGGGATTATATTTATTATTTATGTTTATGTATTGCATGACATTTATGACAGATTATTTTTTTATAAAATTTCACAATCCTTATTTATTCACATTTTACGTTTTTAAACTTACTTGGTAACTAATAGTGTTATTAGACACATTGATCACAATTCTAAACATTGGTGAATTACATTCGAGGAAGTTTTGCACTCATTACATGACCCACTCCAGACACAAGCATATTTAGCTTAGTTGGAGGGGTTATCAATATTGCCAATAATGTGGATTATATCCGCATTTCTGGTTATCTTTTTTAGAAACAAAAATCTATACAACGTGTAATTTAAACTGTATAAACATACCAAGTGCACGGCTTCTTTGGATGATAATAAACGATATAGCAAGGGCTATGTAATCCTATGTCTTCAAGTGTGGAACTTATTAGAAATTTCAATACATTGATACCAGAAGCCGAATTTTTGAAATTAAGAAGAATGAAGAGAAATATCGTGTTATAGTGCGGTGACACGTTTGTTATGATTGGCATTCAAGAAGCATATGACACCGATAATATCACTTATTTTGAGCTGAAACTGTGCATAGAGACTCCATACCAGATGTTGTCTTCAGCCCTTTTCGATAGATATGGGGTTTCCGTTACAAATTTTATGCAACGTGTAACAGAATAAACGCAATTCCTGAAAGTAGTTGGTTCAAAATCGGCTTCTGAATCGGTTTCTTGGTACTGGTAGTATAGAATAATTGTTATTTTATCATTATTTTTGTAATGAACTGCCACCCGCTATCTGCCAATAACTTGCAACCCCATTGCAAAAGAGAATTCGCGTTCCGCACGTACCAGTATCGACCTCCAATTCTGCCAGTGCCTTCTACGTGAAATGGGTTGTTGCACCCGTTAACTAGTTCAGTTCCCGGGCGAGGCACTTCGGAATTTATCTGTCATATTTAATATAGGAGATGGTATATGAATAGAAGATGTATAAAAGTAGAACAATGATCTTGTTTGACTTTTGTTTTAAATGAACGTCGACAAAGGCATTTAGATTTAGTAATACAGTAATAGATAATTAAGGCCTCAGGGGTGATTAAAGGTTAAGCTACTCTTGCTAAGGTCACTCAGTAGTTGGATAACCATCCGTTATGTATCACGTGTCCTGAAAGCACGGTGAGCTATTAGTTACGGTTATCAGATCCGTTCAGTAGTTTTGAAAAAGTAACAAACGTACATACATCTTCACAAATTTTCGCATTTATAATATGTAGTAGGACTTGCCTGTCACATACGTCTTTGGTCACGTTAATTAGAATTTTCTACATCAATTGTAAAAAGCAACCATTTATATCTGGACCAAATTTCATCAAAACTAGTTTAGTTATAAATGTAGATGTCCATGAAATAACCTTGTCAAATCATTAAATCTTCCTTCCTAATATTGGTCCCAACTGTACAGTTGCTATGTTCCGTATGGACTAAATTGAACTGCTTTTTTTCTTCTTAGTTTTCATCTAAAGTAATTTAGATTAGAAAGTAGTTTTTTTATTTATTATCCTTACATTACTTTCATTTCTTTGCATTTTTAATTTGAATGCGAGAGCACTGTAGATTCCTTTTTGATTACTAACTAAGCTGTGCTTTCTTAATAGATGTAATATATTGTTACGAGCTGGGGTTCGGGATAGAAATAATTAACGCCAATTAAACCAAAATTAATACTATAATTAATTAAACAGAAAATAAAAATTTAACACAAATATTTGCACCACAGCACTTGTCACTTAACACTTAAATCGCACTAAAATTCACTAGTAAAGCTTCGATTATATCGCGTATTCGCCTCGTAATAAGACTGACTCTCTGCACCCCTTTGCGATCTATTTATACCCCGGTCTATGAGCTCTAGAACAGTTTACACAGTTTATACCGCCCAGAATATTCCAGAGCTACTTGAAATAACACAGTACCGCTATTCGCCGCTAGATTGCGTTAGTGTCTCGACTAGATATACTTAGTACTGCTACTCGCCGCTAGATGGCGTTAGTGTCTCGAACATTCTAGATTTCTGTCGAAGTTTCTCGACGTACTTCACTAAGCGACTGGCGTAACAATATTGTCCTTTCATACCTACAAATGGTTTTAGGGAAACATTGTGAAAATCAATTACTTATGTTTTGAAAAGAGTAACTATCCTGTCCTGTCTGTGTATAAGAGTAACTGTCTGACTATCCAAAACGACTCAAACTTACAAACGTCAGCAGTTAGGGCACGGTTCGAAATTGGTCGTTTTCTATGGAGAAGAACCGGCAAGAAACTCCACAGTTACTCTTTTCAAATCAAAATATCATTTTTACAATGTATCCATAACACAGGTTAATTAGGTATGAGAGGACAGACACGGGAATCGAACCTGGTACCTCATGCTGAGCAATAGCACTTGCGAGCACTAGATCAATGAGGCAGTATTTGCGCTCATGTAGGCCTATATGAAACAAAAATATGGAAAAAATGGAAACTGCAGGAAAGTTAGGAAGGAAGGAAAATGATGATTTTGTTGCAAATGGATTAACAAACACAAATACTTAATCCTTTAATTCCCCCATCCCGCCCAGGGTGGGACTCTCCCTTATCATCAATTGAACAATTTATTCCAAATTAGAAGGCTCGAAAGCAAACTGATTAAAGCTTTATCTCCAACCGGGTGTCAGTAACACCGTTACCCCGTACAGAGGGTAATTACCCTAGTTTTGTTACCCTTTTCGTTACCTTTAGATAGGTGATTGAACTTTTTATTACTTACTTATGATTGGACGGAAAAACAGTTTTGAATTTATAGTGTCTCTTTGAGAAACCATTTGTAAAATATATTTTATTTCAATAAAACAATATACTCAAATATAGCGGAAAATATTGTCCTCAACGCTGTCGGCTGATAAAGTGCCTAAGGGATTGGCGTCATTGCCACGTTCTATGGCAATATAAGGGTTGGTTGAGTAGAGGTTACTTTAGTCAAAGCAAAAACCACCCAAGTCTTTTTACTCGCCTGCAAGACAAGGGTTAAGTTTTCGCACGCCTCTCGTATGTATGCATATAATATATCTATATCACCTCTATCTTCCAAGCTACTGAACGGATTTATATAATTAAAATTGATAACCTACGCGTTCTTACATAAATAAATAAAAAACAACATGGCGACTATAAGACGCTATAAGAGCTCATACGGTTTCTAAAGGCAATAATTTTGAAGATACTAAAAGAAATATACGTTAACTAAAAATTGCAAAATAATAAAAAAATCCGAATAAAAACTGAAAGAAAATTAATCTATTCCTTGTATTTCTTTTTTATTTTTAGATTTTATTTAAATTTATTTTTCACACAGTCGGGTTTTTAAATTTATGACTTGAATGCCAAGGATGGGTTAGGTTTTTGATCTTTAGGTTTGGTTACGAATGGGATCTCGTGTTACCCCGTGTTGCTTAGACTTGAAGCTGCTCCCAGAACAGTCGGGAATAGGCTTAGTAGAGATATTTGTTATAAGCTAGAATCTTCTGTAAAGTAATCGATACTCGCTATTTTGCCCGACATTCAACTTCCGGGCTGGGCAAAAATTTCTTCGAGTTTTTCTATAAGAAATTTCTCAATAGAAGCCTGGAGTTTTGCTAAAGTTGCGAGAATGAAATAACGAGATAACGTGACTCCAGAACACAACAACAACTGAAGGAATCGGGTGGGTTTTTTAGGGTTCCGTCGCCGAATGGCAAAAAACGGAACCCTTATAGTTTCGTCATGTGTGTCCGTCCGTCTGTATATTACAGCCATTTTATTCCGAAACGATTGGGACTATACATGTGAAACTCGGTAGGTAGATATATTCTGTGAACAGCTTTCCAATTTTTAGAAAAAAAATTAAATAAAGGGGGTTCCATACATGGAATCCATGTGTGGTATATATAGACAGGTCTTTAAAAATGACATTGAGGTTTCTAAAATCGCTTTTTCATAAAGTTAATCTTTCAAAAGATATACACTTTCAAAGTGGTAAAATGTGTCCGTCGTCCCTCCCTCTAACATCTACACTTGAGAGCAATAAAATCGCACACCTCTTGTAATTTGGTTTATAACTATTTTTATTTCTTAAATCTAAAGATATTGGGTACAAATCATTAGGCAAAATAAAGAATACAAGCTTAGCTTTAAAAAAACACAAAATTAAAAACCTTCACGTAACTTACAGAAACCAGCCGTACACCAAATTCCCCAAATTCACCCGTTAGCATTGTCACTACTTGCACCCCTTACCCCCAGGTATATACGGTCGTTTTTTTTGGAAATCTAATCAGTTGCATACCGAAGGTCAACGTGATAACATCTCTACTGAAAGCATACGGAAAAATATGGATACCACGCCCGCAGAAGCCGCTCAAGTTATTGCCTTGCTCGAAGTAGGCCGTAACCAAAGTGAAGTTGCTCGACGACTAAATTTGAGCCGCTACTCTGTTCGTCATGTGTACCAGAGGTTTCAAGAGACCAGTGGCTTCATTCGGCGACCAGGATCTGGCCAGCGACGAAGAACATCAGAGCGTGATGACCGCTTTCTTGTGTCGAGGTCTTTAAGAAATCGGCAACAGAATGCGGTTCAACTGGGACAAGAGCTTCGAGAAGTTCGCAATGTCAGTATAAGTCGGTGGACAGTCAGAAGAAGACTTGGTGAAGCAGGACTGACTTCACATCGCCCAGCAAATGGTCCCTAATTGACCACAGCTCACCGACAAGCCCGACTACAATTTGCCAGGGAACATTTAAATTGGACGTATGACCAAAGGCGGTCTGTTATGTTCTCTGATGAGTGCAAAATGACATTACATGGTCATGATGGACGCTCTAGGGGATACAAAAGGACATCAGAGCGATTTTCACAATGCTGCATAAGAGAACGTGTGGCTTTTGGCAATGGATCGTGTATGTTTTGGGGTGGCATAATGTTGGACACTAAAACTGACATTGTATTCATCACTGGAGCGAATACCGGCCCGAGATCGAGAGGTTTGACGGCTGCACGATACGTCGAACAAGTGCTCGAAGGACATGTGAGGCTGCTTGCGTGGCTTGTGGGAGAAGATTTTCTCCTAATGCACGACAACGCGAGACCGCATGTCGCTAGAATAGTTTGCGACTACATGGAAGACGTTGGAATCACCGCGATGGAGTGGCCAGCTCGTAGTCCTTATCTCAATCCGATTGAGCATGTCTGAGATGAGCTAAAAAGAAGAGTTTGAGCAAGAAGCCTTGCTCCTACGCGCCTCCGAGAGCTTCAACTTGCCATTGAAGAGGAGTGGAACGCTATACCACAAGATTTCATGGTAAAATTAATACGGTCCATGAAAAACCGATTAAGAGCTGTAATTAAGGCTAGGGGAGAGAATACATCTTATTAATAAACAATTTGATCAAGAATTTTGAGTTTGATTTTCATTATTTCTTAAGCGAAATTGGGTAATTTTACCCGTTTGTTGGGTTTTGTGCCGTAAAACCTCTTATGGGTATTTTTTACACTGTATTTTTATATCATTAGAAAGGTAATGAGGTAGACTTTCAATTTGTGTGTGTTTTTTAAAATATTTATTCAGATTCATGAAAAAAAAACTGCCTTAACAAAAAAAAGTCAAGGTGTGCGATTTTATTGCTCTCAAGTGTATAATAATGGAGTGTAAAATCTAAAAAAATATATACTGTAGATCAAAATGTAAACTTTCAACGAAAATTAGTTTGAACGAGATCGGGTCAGCATTATTTGAGATACAGCATATTTCCTAAAACCGCAAATATAACTTTGTAATTCATACAAACCCTATGAAAAACAACGTTATTTGGCGTAGTTACTACGGAACCCTTCATGGACGAGTCTGACTCGCACTTGGCAAATTTTTATTAATAAAAGTCTGACACTCCCGCTCCACACAGAGCGAGTCATATAATTCCCATACAAAAAAAAACAGCTCGGAGTTTAGAAGTTGGGACGTGATATCGCACGTGCCTCAATAAGCACGTGACGTCGATGGTCTCAGTTGTCATTTGGGCATCTTTGACAGTCGTTACGGGTTACAGAAGACGAGAAATCTGACATTAGACTGGCAAAGGGGTATTGTGTTACCCAGCTACTAGAGGTCAGACAGGTCAGTTACTCCAGGCTAAATACTGACACCCAGCTGCATACGGTTAGACTGAAGCCAACCCTGACATGGTTGGAATAAGTATAAGCAAAATGATGATGACTAGATACCCGCTGTAACTTAAGAGCCTATACTACCTCAAATGGCTTAGTATGATCCTCTGTTATGTCGAAAATACTGCAGCAATAATTTTGAAATAAATATATGGTAAAGTTGAGGATTAATCTTAGGTACTATGTTTGACGAAAACACGATTCCATAAAATTTTCTTGATAGAAAAAAATTCTAAACTTACCTACTATTCTTACTTACTTCTCCAGAGCCTTGAACATCGACGACAAGTTGCAAGTCTATCGGTTTTCTATCGGTTACATTTCGGGGAGTGTGCGATGGAATTACACAATCTAATTCCACCAAGCCCGTTCCATCATCGGACTACGAGACAAACGGCGAAGCGCCATCGTTACATGGTGGACATCCCACCCATACGCACTAAACGTTTTGAGAATACCTTCATTGTGCGTACGGCTAAAGAGTGGAATTCCCTGCCGGAGTCTGTGTTTCCCGATAGCTATAACCTAGGAGTCTTTAAGTCAAGAGTGAATAGGTTACTTTTAGGCAAGCGTACTCCATCTTTGACCACATCATCACTTACCATCAGGTGAGATGGTGGTCAAACGCGAACCTATGTTTTAATAAAAAAAAAAACCTTCAAACCGAACAATAAACCGCTGGTATTAAAAAATAACTTCGAATTAGATAATGAAACTTTGCATATTAATTTAACTAACTGTAAAGCAGGTCTTATGTTATTTACTTTTTTTAAATTACCATTATTTTCACCGTAAAAAGAAATAACCTAAATTATCGGTATCTTGGAGTCTTTTCCCTTCCGGGTGTCTCGCTTGCTCGCGTGACCGCGGTCAGTAGTGTGCGAGCAAGATAAAGAGTGAGAAGCGCTGAGGTAGTATATGCCCTTAAGTTTGTTGTGTAATTCAATACAAATATCGTGCATGGTATATTGATCAATGTATCAATAAAACAAAGTTACTTCTCCACCGAACCAATCAAGTACAGATTGTGTGCAGACAAACAGAATAGCTCCATATTGAATACAGTATTATAACACAAAATCCTCTGCCATGTGATTTATGATGATTGACATGATTTTCATACGGTAGACAGAGTAAAACCACTATTCATGAGGAATGTATTAAGGAGTAGGGCTATACTGGCGTACGATATATCAAAACAATGTTCTTGACAATTGTAGGTCTTTAAAAAGCCTACACAAAACTCTGCGATGATAACTGTATTTATTTAATACAGATTTAGATATTAAAAAACGCTAGGTGCGGTGCTAAGCTACTTTCTCCAATTTATTATGTTACTATTTTTCAAATGAATACATAATTTATATTGAGCATTCAATATAGATTAGACTTATAAGTTTTTAAGCTAACATGGTCACTAATAGTATAACAATATAACTCGAAATAATAGATACACAATGGTAAATATCCCGTTTGAAGTTCTAGATCAGGAGGCACGGCAGTGCCCCGCCAGGTCTAACGCGAAGCAAACACTGCCGTACCATCGTTTTCTGGAACCATTTCGGTGTATTTTCATGCCCCTTTTGAGGACCTCTGGATAGATTTAAAACTATCATCATCTAGTAAGCTATAAGCACACACTTAAACCTCAAATTTAATGTTTGTAGCTTATTTATTTCCTTAGTAATGCAAAAGCAGTTGTGCTAATTCGACACTCACTGACTCAGGGATCATCAAAATAGAACTAGTAGTTCCCAAAAACCTAGAGTTTAGTGCCCATATAAAGGAAAAACTATCAAAACTAGGATCATAAAAGATCTGGAGTACCCGATGACCCTGAGGAGAAACCGTAACAGACCAGCTAAACTATTAAAGTTCATCTGTGTTTAAGTCTGTGTTTAAGACATCATGTGTTTACAAAATTTATTAAGCGGCCGTTTCTTTTAAAATAAAAAAAAATAAAGGTCTGTATATGAAGTATATGAAAAACCCTAAGAGCTCAGCTAAACCATGGGAGACATAGAAATGTGTCTTGACAAAAGTGTCAGTGTCACGAGCCCCTTCTATAGATGTATATGAAACTGGAATCTAAAGTATTTAATGACTTAGAAAGGAAACAATGTCTAATAAGAAAACCTAATAATCAAAGGTATGGAGTGTACAACTAAGAAACTAATCAAGTAAAAAATAGCTTTCTGCAAAAAGAAGTGAAATCCCACCAAAACATCCTGTAAAAACCTTGCCAAGTCTCGATGGAGCTGCTTGTTTCTCTGTAAAAAGTAATGAAATCTCTAAGAAAAGGCAAGCCAAGTCTTAGGTTCATTACTGAGATTTCTTTATTAATAATGTAAGATTTAATGTGAATTGGCCGTTGAATTGAATGTGTGAACGCGTAAATGTGCATAAAGAATGTTCAACGGCTGGTCACGTAAAATCTAACTATATTAATAAAGAAATCGCAGTAAAGAACCTTAGACTTGGCTTGCCTTTTCTTAGAGATTTCATTACTTTTTATAGAGAAACAAGCAGCTTCATCGAGACTTGGCTAGGTTTTTACAGGATGTTTGGTGGGATTACAATTGTCAATTAAAATGTATCATTCAAACAAATAGTGTAAAATAGGTATAATATTACTTTTAGCGAAAATAGCCTAATGGCTGAGGTGTCGGACTTTTAATCAAAAGGTAGCATGTTCGAACCCCATCCATCACCCTATTGCAGTGCATATTTAGCTTACTTGCAGGGGTTGGCTAGATTGTTAGTAATGTGAATTCTACCCATATTGCTATTCTCTTTAAATATAAAGATATCACTGATTCAATATTACGTATGTAACTAAATATGGCAGTAGTCGACCGACTGAAAAGCCAAAAGACGTGATCGCCTCAAACTGAAACCTACAAGGTTCCCATATAATTAAACCAGTATAGATTGCATGGACTTTAAAAAGACGGACCCCTGAGTTTGTTTCAGTGTTTCTTCTCTGGGTAGTCAGTTAGGAAACACCGGCCTAGTCTAGTTAATATCAACGAAAAAAATTACGTGTAAAAGTGTTATTTAATAACCAATTAAGAAAAAATAAAGATCATTTATAATTTTATCATTTACCATTTTTAGTTGTTAAATCCTTATTTGTTTTCTTTTATTATTCACAATAAAGAATATATCTATCTATCTAAAGCCGGGGGTAGTTGATAGAATTGAATAAATTCCAACCAAGTTAATAAGGGTATGTTTGTTTCAGGTAACATTTTTCCGACTCTTCCTTATTTGGAGGTCCGATCCCGTACTTCAAGGCCTCGAGCCGAAATGATCGTGAAAGGGCACTGGTAAGCATATAAGTTAATCGAATGGGAGTCATCAGTACTAGTGTATCGTGTACTACATCCTCGTAATATGCCATAAGTACGTTTATATGCAAAAAAGGATATTTTCCGGTTGAGTGCGCAGTGGCGTGTTGAGGGGTATTTGGGTCAGTGTGGCAAATATGGTATGGACGGGGTAAGATAAGACAAAGATAAGACTTTTTTACTTACAAATAAAGATACGTATACATGGTACAAAATAAATATAATCAGTTGTACAACAAATATTATTGATGTCAGACTTCCGTATCTAACTACGCATACCTGTAAGTTACGGGTTGGAGATATTTCGGCATTGTCGATAATGATGCTGTGTAATAAGGGCTTTTCTCTGTTTTACCGTGCGAAGAAAGTACTGTGTACCAAAAGTAGTTACGACAATTAGAAAAACATTGGCCAAGGGCGAGTCAGACTCGCCCATGAAGGGTTCCGTAGTAACTACGTCAAATAACTTTGTTTTTCATAGTATTTGTATGAATTACAAAGTTATATTTGCGGTTTTATAAAATATGCTATATCTCAAAAACTGCTGTCCCGATCTAGTTCAAACTAATTTTAATTAAAAGTTTGCATTAAAGTCTACAGCATATATTTTTTTTAGATTTTTCCCTCCTGTATTATAGAAGTTAGAGGGGGGGACACTCATTTTACCACTTTTGAAGCGTATATCTTTTAAACGATTGACTTTATGAAAAAGTCATTTTAGAAACATCAATATCATTTTTAAATACCTTTCTATAGATAACACACACGTATACGTTTCATGAAAAAAAATCAGTTTCAGTTCTATGTATGAGAAGCCCTCTTAATTTTAAATATATATTTTTTTTATTTTTTCTTATAATCGGAAAGTGGTTCACAGAATACATCTATCTACCAAGTTTCATGTACATAATCCTAATAGATTCGGAATAAAATGGCTGTGACATACGGACGGACGGACAGACAGACAGACAGACATGACGAAACTATAAGGGTTCCGTTTTTTGCCAATTGGCTACGGAACCCTAAAAATGCTTATCTGTATGATTACTATAGTGGTTTTATCGTTGAGAGCGATATGTAGAAACAACCTTAGCGTAAACGGTTTTCCTAGGAGAACCTGGGGCTTCCGTTTATGTGCTGATGATGATCATCGGTTTTGTTTTATTGAAGTAAAAAACGTTCGGTTTTCTATCGGTTACATTTCGGGAAGTGTGCGATGAAATTACACAATCTTATTCCGCCAAGCCTGTTCCATCATCGGACTACAAGACAAACGGTGATGAGCCATCGTTACATGGTGGACATCCCATCCATACACATAAAACGTTTTGGGAACACCTTCAGTGTACGTACGGCTAAGGAATGGAATTCCCTGCCGAAGTCTGTGTTTCCCGACAGCTACAAATAGGGGTCTTTAAATCAAGAGTGAATAGGTTACTTCTATATTTATCGTAAAAAATATATAATTTTTACGCAGACGAAGGAGTAAGAAATTTGGCACAGTTAGAGCTTATATGGAAGCGCAGAAAGCTAATATTTAATAAATTCGAAATCATTCAAATTATGGTCTTAATTTGACCACTGGTGACCACAGAGTGACCAGTACCACTAGTAATCTGAAAAATATATAAATATATTACATTATTAGGTATACTGTAATATATTTATATATTTTTACAACACTTACTAACACACTATTTTTGACAACACTATGTGATTTAAAAGACGAATAGGCCCAGTTTAACATAGATATTGTACCTACGTGAAAACATGCAGTAAGTATCGAAATCTGTCATGATTAATTAATCCAACAACATTTTGGATCTTTTAAAACCCCATATCAATGATAAATTTACTCTATTTAGAGCCCAAGGGAAGATATTAAATTAATTTACTCCTTAAATAGGAATCGGTTAACCCCATGGAATTTTATTTACTTCGAACAAATCCTTGTTTTCATCCCAATTCCCTTAGCTTTGAGGCACACACAAGCGTGTTATTCGGTACACACAAAGTACCATTCTTCCTTATTTTTGTCATCATTAGTACTTCTTATCCCCTCATAATTAATGACAAAAGACAGACATGCGTACACATCTGTACGGTTAAAGTAAATATAATTAACGCAGTCTTTATTGTTACCGACGTATTAAATAATCGCCACAATACAGGTTGTATTAAGAAGGCCAACTGTGTAAAAAGCTTTTTCACTTCGAGACGGTCGCGTGGGGCTTCGCTCGTGTGGACTTTATCGCTATAAAAACATAACCCTTCTTTTCTTCAGTTGGGTAAAAAGTAGCCTATAACTTTCTTCAAGTTTCGAGCTAGTTCCATACCAAATTTCATTCAATACCACCCAGTAATTTCGAAGACTAGCGCGTTCACACTCAGACCAAACTTTGTTTGAACGAAACAAACACAAACAAACTTTTCCGCTTTATTATATTAGTAAGTAAAGATACAAAAGTATCGCACGTTTTAGGGTTCCGTAGCCGAATGGCAAAAAACGGAACCCTTATAGTTTCGACATGTCTGTCCGTCTGTCTGTCTGTCCGTCCGTCCGTATGTCACAGCCATTTTATTCCGAAACTGTTAAGACTATACATGTGAAACTTGGTAAGTAGATGTATTCTGTGAACCGCTTTCCGATTTTATGAAAAAGAATAAAAAATATTTAAAATAAAGGGGGGCTCCCCATACATGGAACTGAAACTGAAAATATTTTTTTTCATGAAACCTATGCGTGTTTAGTATTTATAGACAGGTCTTTAAAAATGATATTGAGGTTTCTAAAACCACTTTTTCATAAAGTCAATCGTTTAAAAGATATAAGCTTCCAAAGTGGTAAAATGTGTGTCCCCCCTCTAACTTCTATAATTATGGAGTGAAAAATCTAAAAAAATATATGCTGTAGATCTAAATGTAATATTTCAACCAAAATTGGTTTAAACGAGATCGGGTCAGCAGTTTTTGAGATAAAGCATATTTTCTAAAACCGTAAATATAACTTTGTAATTCATACAAACACTATGAAAAACAAAGTTATTTGGCGTAGTTGTAAATAAGCTAGTTTTAAGAAATTTTGAAGTTTTTATTTTCAAATAAATATATTAAATTATATTTATTATAGTTAATACGGAACCCTTCATGGGCGAGTCTGACTCGCACTTGGCCAATTTTTATTTTATTTTGGTTTGAGTTATATTTCTGTCTTTTTAGGGTTCCGTATCCGAATGGCAAAATACGCAACCCTTATAGTTTCGTCATGTCTGTCCGTCTGTCCGTCCGTATGTTACAGTCATTTTATTCCGAAACTGTTAAGACTACACATGTAAAACTAGGTAGGTGTGATGTATTCTGTAAACCGCTTTCCGAGTTTTGGACAAAAATAAAAAAAATATATAAAACTAAGGAGGGCTTTCCATACATGAAATTGAAACTATATTTTTTTTTTAAATATGTAAAATGTGTCACCCCCTCTAAAAATCGAAAAATCTCGCCGAAAAATCTAAAAAAAATTATATGCTGTAGATCTTAATAAAATATTTCAACGAAAATTAGTTTGAACGAGATCAGGTCAGCAGTTTTTGAGATGTAGCACATTTAAAACCGCAAATATGACTTTGTATTTCATATAAACACTATAAAAAACAAAGTTATTTTGCATTGTTACTACGGAACCCTTCATGGGCGAATCTGAATCGAACTTGGCTATTTTTATTAGATAGCTTAATATAAGTTATGTTTCAGACCATGCTTAGTAAAAAAGAATTCATAGAGTCGGTCCACCCGTTTCCGAGTTTTAGTGAAACTTTCTCAGTTAAGAAGCTCATAGGTAAATAATAACAGCGACACGAGTCGCTTGACATTGTCGGTCTGTCTATTGAGTGACTATTTCAACGTGTTGAGATTGCTCTGTATCTCGAAATCACATTAGGCCGATGAACTCTGATTTTAAGAAAATCAATCAATCAATAAATCATTCATTCTCTCTCCACAAAGTTGCCTTATAACATAATTAATGTAGGTACAATTTCATAAGCTGTTTTCTTTGAGAGAGACTATGACTATGAGGTGAAAAAATATGTGTTACAGGTCAACAGACCCTTTCACGCCTAGAATAAGCTTTTAATTTGTAGCCGTGTAAGGACAAAGGAGTAAACAATATTAAAAAAATTGGCCAAGTGCGAGTCGGACTCGCCCATGAAGGGTTCCGTAGTAACTATAATAAATATAACATACTTAATATATTTATTTGAAAAAAAAAAAATACAAAAAACCTTACAAATTTCTTAAAACTAGCTTATTTACAATTTTTACAACTACGACAAATAACTTTGTTTTTCATAGTATTTGTATAAATTACAAAGTTATATTTGCGGTTTTTGAAAATATACTGTATCTCAAAAAATGCTTACTCGATCTCGTTCAAACCAATTTTGGTTGAAAGTTTACATTAAGATCTACAACACATGGTTTTTTTAGATTTTTCACTTCATTATTATAGAAGGTAAAATGTGTGTGTCCCCCACACACACATTTTACCACTTTGGAAGCGTATATCTTTTAAACGATTAACTTTATAAAAAAGTCATTTTAGAAACCATAATGTCATTTTTAAAGACCTGTCTCTAAATACCACACACGTATAGGTTTCATGAAAAAAAATATTTTCAGTTTCAGTTCCATGTATGGGGAAGCCCCCTTTATTTTAAATATTTTTTAATTTTTCTCTTAAAATCGGAAAGCGGTTCACAGAATACATCTACCTACCAAGTTTTACATGTATAGTCCTAATAGTTTCGGAATAAAATGGCTGTGTCATACGGACGGACGGACAGACAGACAGACGGATAGACATGTCGAAACTATAAAGGTTCCGTTTTTTGCCATTCGGCTACGGAACCCTAAAAAGAAAAAAAAAAAAATAATAAAATAAAAACCTAAAAAAATTAAAACTACAACTAAACAGAAATTATTGACTCGGTTTGTAAGATCGGGTGTGTGAGTGAGAAGTGTGTAGTGTCAATGAGGTTGTGTACGATATGTGTTGTGTAGGTGAGGAGTATGAGTGTGAGAGAAAATCTCATACCAGTCTTGCCAGCTACTGGGTTGTACAGATTGGATAGGCAGGCTCTCCGTGTACGATACTAGTACTCAACTGTATTAGGTTACTCTGGAAACCGGCCCCAACAGGACTCCGAAGCACGAAGAAATCTGATTATATTAAGATTGTCACCTCTCGTACTGACCTCAGCAGCGTTGCTTATGAAGCTTACCTTGAAGATGACGTGCGGCTGTTATTTAGCTACAAGCTCCTCCTCATTGACTCAGCTCAGAAAAATTTGGAAAGACCACTACATCGGAAGGAACACAAAAATTTACATACACACACAGAAGAGAATGGGAAAGACCAATATGCGGATCATTGGTCTTTCCCATTCTCTTCTACGACTGTGAAGGCTGGACTGTAAAAGCGACGGATAGGAGAAGAATCGACGCTTTCGAGATGTGGTGCTGGCGAAGAATGTTACGCATCTCCTGGGCAGCGCATCGCACTAACATCTCAATCTTACAGGAGCTCAAGCAGGATACACAACAGCGACTCTCCAAAATATGTCTCCACAGAATACTGCAGTACTTTGGCCATATAGCACGTCGCAGTTCAGACAACCTGGAAAACCTCATTGTTACGGGCAACGTAGATGGTAAACGATCAAGAAGACGCAGTCCCAGACGATGGGCTGACCAGCTGTCCGAAGTACTGCAGATGCTGATGTCCAGGCTCTCCATCAAGCTGAAGACCGTAGTAGATGGAGGAGCCTGTTGCAACATTTCCGTCGTAGCCACGATCCTCAACACTGAGGGACCGACTTAAGGAGGAGGGACAAGCTCCTCCAAAGTATCATCACTGAATATTTTTCTAAAATATTTATGTCATCAATTTTCGCAAAGTAACTAAGTACCTATTCTATTCTGCAACTTTTCTTATACGCCTTGCTATTAGCCTACCTAATCTACTATATTTTATACATAAAAGCGAAATACCACTCACTGTTTAATCACGAAATCTCAGAAACTACGAGTAGTAGGGCTCTAAAATTTGGCATGGGGGTGCCTTTTAGTATGTAGATGCTTGCTAAGACGGGATTTTGCGAAATTCCTACGGGATCGGGATTTACACGGGAAAACTTCCCACGCGTACGAAGTCGCGAGCAACTGATAGTATTATGTATGTATATACCCAGATACTCACATTATATTATCCAAATCCTTTAAGCTCTGTCCATGCAAAGGTTGTCTGTAAGGGATTGTGCTGTGTGATAAGACCGCTTATTGTACAATTGTTTAATTTTTGATGTCCATATACAACGTGTAACGGAAACCCCATATCTATCCAAAAGGGATGAAGACAACATCTGGTATGGAGTCTCTATGCAAAGTTTCAGCTCAAAATAAGTCTCACAGAATTGAACCCAAATTGTTGGTTTCGTATGTTTCTTGAATACCAATAATATCAAACGTGTCACAGCACTATATGAGGGTCATCACTTTCCAAGTCACTTGCCAATAAAACGATAATTCTCTTCGTTCTTCTTAATTTGAAAAATTCGGTCTCTGGTATCAATGTATTGAAATTTCTAATATGCTCCACACATGTACACATAGGATTACAAAACCCTTGCTATATCGTTTGTTATCATCCAAAGTAGCCGTGCACTTGGTATGTATATACCCTTTAAATTACACGTTGTATACTAAAAATATAGAATCTTCTGTTAGCTAACTGTTTATTGCGCAACACCGAGCTACTATCAGTAATAAATTGGAGTGTAATACTGATACCCTTAGCGTATTGAGTACCATACGAGCTGTGTACCGATATCCTTGTATTCACCGGAGTCTGGCAGATGAGACGACTGAAATGTTGTTATTATCTAATGGGTTCTGTAGGCTTTGTATGAAGAACCAATTTATTTTAAGTCCTTTGAGCCTCTCATGGTTTAATGAAGACGTTTTAGTCGCTAATGAGGTGTTTTGTATCGTAATACTGTGAAAGATTTTTCGGAAAATTAAATTTACGTAATAACACTATTGTTTTTAACACGCTTTTATTAGGTCTAGCTGTAACAAAGTAACTATGTAAAAAAATCTATGAATCTGAATTACACGCACTCCTAATTGTTATATCATCATGAAACTTGGCAATTATTGATAGATAGACTTGTAGATTAGATGACAATACAACATTATTGTACCATCGAGCCGGTCTGATGATGGATTTAGTTGGTGGCTGATGGAACCTTGAACTGCCTACTAGTAAACATTTTTTAGGTTTTTAGTGCGGTAAATAAAAACGTGTTTTAAGTTTTTTAAACTATTAATTTATTTTATTTTAACTGACATTAATTTTATTAGAATCAGATTTGTTTGTCACCGCAGCAATTCGATGTTAAAGCAAAGCTATGTTTCCTGAACATGGTGTGGAGCGAGAGAGAATGGGATGCGATCGCCTCCTTCTGCGAGGCAGTAATGCTAGCGAAGGAGGAGGCCGAACTCGCGAGGGAGAGGCAACTCTCTTCCTCACGCCCCAGCCGCCGCGGGAGACGCCCCGGGCGTCGGGGATCGCGAGCCGATCTCCGGCCACCGTAGGCGCGGGCCTGTGGATGGCGAGCAGGGGTAGCTCACCGTCCAGACCGGGCCCGGGTCGACGGCGCGTCGTGTTCCAAGCGCACCTCAAGGAGCTGTCAGCACCAGTGACGGGGCCCCATAGGGCCATAGCCTGCCGGGGTTGCGGGAAGCTTTAAACGCAGCTGAAGGAACAGGGTGGGTTTTTAGTCAGTAGAAGTCTGACACGCCCTTCCGCTCCACCCAGAGCGGGAGAAGTCATTCGATGATTTTCCTACCTCACAAAAAAGCTATGTTTCCTCAATGCAAGCTTTTAGTAACATTATTAAAGGAATACAATTTTACAGAGAGTCGGAAGTCAGATAATCTCACACTGGTGTGGCCAAGGGGTATCTTGTTACCCAGTTACTGGGTTCTGGAGGTCAGATAGGCAGACGCTCCATGTAAAACACTAGTACTTAGCTGCATCCGGTTAGACTGGAAACCGACCCTAACATAATTGGAAAAAGGCTAAGCAGATGATTTAGCCGGGGTTCCGGGAATGTTCTAAGGAGATACCGCGGCCCCGGAACGCAAGGGCAACTGAAGGAACGGTGGGTTTTTAGTCAGTAGAAGTCTGACACTCCCTTCCGCTCCACCCACAGCGGGCGAAGTCATTAATTTGATGATTTTCTCACACAGAAAAAAAATAAAGTAGATGGTTTAAGGAATACAGTTTTATAATAAAGAATTGATAGCTTTTTAATATGTCGATGCCCGTCCATTAAACAGAATATAATAAAATAAAATCTATACAGAGTTGATACGACAGAGGGGCATTAAATTACACTACGTATACTATAGGTGTTTAGTTTTAATTTGATACAGTTAAAAAATAAAAAGAGGCAAAATTTTTTTTTTTTTCAAACAAACTAAGTAGCTTACAAATCAGAGTAAAACGCAAACACCCTTTGTAAATAAATGTGACTGACCTTAAATACCTAGGTAACAAAGTGGCAACGTAGCGCGGCGTTTGTTATCTCTTGTCTTGGTCAGATTTATCGCTTTAAGGTGCATCTCATCAAAATCATTTGCGACTAAACTACTTCTCCTATTTAATTGATTTTTGGTACAAGGCTTGAAAATGGTACCTAGTACACGCAGTTTAAAGGAAAGCCCCTCAATCGTATCAACTCTGTATGTAACCGCGTAGGAAACACTTTGTAACTTCCCTCTTTTGCAAACTCCGCAGATGGTGGAGGAGTATGAAATTTGACACAGTTAAAGTTTATTATGGAGAGGAGAGAGAGAACGTTAACTTTTTGATCAGCCTATAATGCTTTAGAAATCATTTAAATTATGGTCACATTTCAACTATATCGATATATAAATACGTGAAGCAAAATTTTTGTATCCCGTTTTAAGAAAATTATGCAGACGGAGGAGTCTGTATGTGAGTGTGTGTGAGTAGTATTTTGCACAGGTGATAGTTTGAACCTTCAATTTATTAGTCGTGCCTGTAAACAATAGACCATCACTACTCTTGTAAAATTATTTATTTATTTATAACAAAATTCACAGCTCTTAAAACAATGTTTTATAGTATCTAATCTTATAGTCAATTACGCATTTACAATTTAATATCAATGTCATATCTTCTTTAGTAATATTTTCACTTATAACAGAGGTAAATAAACTTTGTTAGCTATCTCTAGATCTTCTGAACCCATTTTAAAATTCCTCCGCCAATAGAAAGTTACATTACTCCTGAGTGACATTTGCTGAAAAAGACTTTTCAAACGAGCATACTAGCAGGCAGAAGCAAGTGTAAAATAAGTAATGCTTTTCAATCACAACCGGCATCTCAAAATAGTGGCAGATGTCTGAAGTCTTCTTCCAACTTACGTCGTGTATTTTTAGCAATAACTACATTTCTTGGAGCGCCAATCGAACAAGGTACCCGTTCGTCGATATGTAGGTATATGACGATGGAATCGTCCTTTAGGAAATTAAATCTCTTCGACGCTTCCTCGAGACTTTACATTTTAATGTGGGGCACTGTCACACCGTTTTGTAACGAAAGAGGTGTTTGGTGAATATTGAGAAATGTTTAAGATAAATATGGAATTTGATTGCTGATGATACAACTTTTCTTAATTAAGTGACTAGCAGTCCCGTGGGGCTTCGATCTCGTGGAACTTTATCACAGTAAAAACATAACCCTTCTTCGTTTGCAGTCGGGTAACAAATAGACTATAACCTAATCCAAGCTTTTTGCTAGCATTACAAATATCATCCAAATCCTTTTTGGTTTCACGAAAAACATTCTTTTATGTACCTATTTAGGCCTCCAACTATATTTGTCTATTCTGTTTAACATAAGATTAGTGATAAGTATTAGTTTCTTTATAGTTATTGTTAAATTATATAAGTATACTATTTGTTTGGTTCAAGTTTGCCTAAAATAAATGGATTGAATGATTGAATATACACTGAAGCAAAACGAACTTATTCCAGTCAGTATAATTCACCTTCATGGCTATGTTTTTGGATATTGTTTTTAAAGGCCTCGTTGAGATGTTCTAGTCATACCACACTCAATAATTTTTTCACACAAATTTTACTAACTCCAATATTAGGCAATTTAAATAAAATCAATTTTAAATGCAGAATTATCACATTTATTTTTCTACGACAAAATCGATAAGTATACCTTAAGAATCGTGATAAATAAATTTATATTATTAGGTTTAAATTAAAATTGTCAAATTGATTATTTAAAACATTTGCACGCCATCGTATAGGCAAACATGTCTGAACTTTATTTTCGTTTTTAATGTTATCTCACATGCGATTTTATTCTGTATGTGTACACATGTTTGGAGCAAATAAATAAATCTTATCTTATCTTATCTTAAATTATTAACTCGTTTAAGTTACACTACGGTGTGAGCAGTGCCCCAGTTTAATGTATTTTCGTGAAAGCTCGCACTGAACGGTTAGTATTAAATGACGTGAGAAAAAATATTGTTCTCTCTTTCTAACATATTGCCCTCTCGCTCTGACGATACACTTATGTGCGACAATGCTTCTGTGGAGTTTCAAATTGTTTCAGCCGAGAAAAGGGTGAAATTGGAATCGATTTTTCATGTCATGGCTTTTTATGGATTATAAATTTTAGCAGAGTCGGTAATGTATTATATTTTTAAGGTGAATACGGTAATTTTTTATTGGGTTAGTAAAAGTTTATTATATTATAGAATTTTTTCATCGACCTTTTTAATTGTTAGTAGGTTCGCGTTTGACCACCATCTCACCTGATGGTATGCAATGATGTGATCGAGGATGAAGCACGCTTGCCTAAAAAGAAACTATTCACTATTGACTTAAATACCCCCAGGTTATAGCTATCAGGAAACACAGACTCTGGCAGGGAATTCAATTCTTTAGCCGTACGCACACTGAATATATTCCCAAAACGTTTTTTGAGACGGGTGGGATGTCCATCATGTAACAATGGCACATCGCCGTTCGTCTTGTAGTTCGATGTTGGAACGGGTTTGGAGGAATTATTTTGTGCAATTCCATTGCACACTCCTCGAAATGTAACTAATGTAATGTAATGTATAGACTTGCAATTTATCGCGAAAATGTGAAAAAAAGAAAAAGTGATAAGTCTGCCAATTTTACAAGTCAATAACTTAATAAGATATTAGTTTTCACAATTTCTATCTATAGGCACATTTAAATAAAATTGAAGTATCTGACTGTGATTATCGCAACACTGAACATCATAATTCATATTTTATTTGTTTGTTAAGGCTAATATCAGAAATAATTGAACGCATTAAAAGAGTTTTCACTAGAAAATAAAGGCGATTTTGGGCAGTTTTTAGTCAGTAGAAGTCTGACACTCTCTTCCACTCCACTCAGAGCGGGAGAAATCATTCGATAATTTTCCCACCGAAATAAAAATGGGTAACTTATTTATTTATTTTTGTACACACATGACACTTACAAAAGAAAAATCATATAAATACAGACAAAAGAGCACAAAGGTGCTGCTTATTACCTAAGAAATTTCTTCCAGCAGACCTGCGACAGGAGTGTTGAAGAGGAGATGATAGACAGTGTGTATAAATACTAATTACGATAAATAAAACATACTTAGCTAATAAATTAAACTATAATGATATAATAAACAAATATATACATAAAATAAATATATAAAATTACGGGATATTAGATAGGTAATGATCTTTGACTAGCTTTTTGAAAGTACTAATAGATTTAGCTTCGCGGATTTTAGCGGGAAGTGAGTTCCACATTCGTACTGCACGAAAGGAGAAGGAGTGGGAATAGAAACGGATTTTATGGGATGGGAAATTGAGATGGAGTTTAAGGTGTGATCTACAAATGGCATCAGTAGGACGACTGAACGAAAAACGATCGAGCAGGTAGCTAGGATATGCAGGGTTGAATAGGATGTTGTACAAAAGGAATAATATTCGAGTGTTCCTTCGAAGATGGATAGGGAGCCACTTGAGATCCTTGCGAAACTGAGAAACATGATCATATTTCCTCAGACCAAAAACAAAGCGAATACACAAGTTCCCCACGATCTTCCCACGGGATTAGCATCAGCGAAAAGAACCGCGGTGTAATATCGATTACCTTATGACTAAGTTTTGGCACAGCTAATATTTTATAAGTGAAGCTAAAATAGTCACTCGTTTTATTAACTGTTTTTTATTTGTTTGTTTTAGATGTACCTATAGCTTCTATTGCATTCAAATAATAGTAGGTAGGCTAAAAACTGTCCCACCGCCAGCGAAGAAACGATTAACTGTCGGCTTATTTGTCGCTAAAGAAATGTACAATACATATAATATATTAATAGCCGATTAATGACTGTTCACGCTGCTGGCGAGTACTCGCTCCACCAGTTGGTCGCTGAGCGACAAGAGCTATCAAAGATGATACTCACTCAGTGATGCTCACTTGGCGGTCAGAACTCACGGCCAGAGACTACACGCAACTAGCGGTCATTTCTCTGTAGTGCGGCTTTGAAAGTACACGTATTGTGCATGACCACGAGCGAGTGGCGCGAGTCAACGCCCGTCGCACTCGCACACTCGCTAATAGTCCAGCGACAGAACTATCGGAACTACACGCTCGCTACTCGCTGCTCGCAACTCGTTTCAAGTTTCCAGCTCTACTAGCCACTCGTTCATCGTCGGCGGTGAGACAACTGCCTTCATGTGATGTAATTTTTAAGTGCTTACTATTTTTAACCAACTTCTAAAAAAGGAGGAGGTTCTCAATTCGAATGTATGTTTGTTTTTTTTTTTATGTTTGTTCTAGCATAGCTCCGTCGCTTGCCAACCGAATTGAAAAAATATTTTTTTGTTGTAAAGGGTATACTTTCCAAATGGTCCCATGAAAATTTTATCGAAATCGGGCAGCCGTTTCTGAAAAATCAACAAAAGTCTAAAAAAATATTTACGTTGATGATCTTTTCGTTTACTCTGCATTGCGTTTTTTGTTCGCGCATAACTCCGTCATGTACGAACCGATTTAGAAAATTCACTGACCCACTAAAAAGCGCGAAAATAAAAACTTTTTTGCAAAAAGTAAAACCAACTTCCATATCAAAACACTACAAAGCCAAAAATAATTTTAATTTCGGAAGGCGGTGTGAAAAAAAAAGAAAATACAAAACCGAAAAATACACCGACTACCGAAATTAAAATTATTTTTGGCTTTGTAGTGTTTTGATATGGAAGTCGGTTTTATTGTTTGCAAATAATTTTTTATTTTATTGTTTTTTGTTTATTATTTATTTAAACGTTATGTACAATAGTGTTAAATGGGCGGGCTTTTTTTTTGCGTGTCGATGCTCAAACTTCTTTGGACCAATATGCAGCTACCTGCACAGCTCTTGGCCTCATTATTATGTATCAGCTTATCTGTAAGATCTTTATTTGTTTATTGGTTTTTTTTCTATAAGCGTTTTATAAAAACACTACATGGAAGTATGTTTCCTCGTTCCTTGTTGGTCTAGTGGTCGCAAGCGTGACTGCAGAGCATAAGGCCTCGTCTTAGATAACCGCGTCGGGCAAAAAGCCCTATTGGTTTTTTTTTACGGTATTGAAATTTCTCAGTAGTAGTTACGTAGTAACTATTAAGTAATCTGTGGTAGTAGTACGATCTTTATACTGTGGTTGTTCCGTCCCATACGTATAACCGAACGCATCTTTTTTGGTATGGCAATTGTCTATTTATTTTGACACTTGACATAACTTTTTTCTTATTAGCAGAAAATCTGCCTTGTTGGGACATTGATTGTTGGATTAAATTGTGAATCCGGGCTAATCCCGTTTGTAATCGACAAGTTGGTCGCAATTAGTGATTCATTGGACCTTGTAATCCCGTTTTGAGTGAGACACTGATATATTTTGAACAATAGTGCCGAATTGAGATTAAATTTAACCTGCACGTTAGTTGGCGAAAAATAGCTGTGAGAATTAGTGCTACCACTACGGCTTGGACCACGCTGTGAAAGCCTGCGTCTGCCTTTGACCGCCGTGACACCACTTGACACCATTACACACTCAAATACACTGACACATACTACACGGACGTGATCTGAGAACAGGTCTTCGCCGTCTACCAGCCTTGGGTAAGTGTGCATATTGTAAAGTTTAACTATTTTTATAAGCAACGTAATTTAGGGCTCCACGTAATCGTGGACAATTCGGCCATCCAGTTTCGTTGCGCTGGTTGCGGGATCGAACAGTGGTAGTAGCCTAGAGTTTGGAAGTTGGAATCCGTTTATATTGAAAGCCGACCTCAACATATTTTTGAAAAGGCTCAGTAGATATGTTCGGATTTACGTGAGTAAGTTAGATATTCTAATTAGTGTTGAAACAATAATAAAATATCTAAAAAGACACTATTTTGCTCACATTAGTGTATCCAGTATCCAGCAGTTACGTGCAATTTATGTTACTAGATTCAAACACAGTAATTACCAGCTCTCGAACATTTGATACGGATACTATAACGAGATATTTAGCCTCGATTTACTAGTAATTTTGATCGCTCGAATATCGATACTAGTATTTCGATTGTCTGTTTGCAAGCGAGCTTTTAAAACATTGGATTTCTAACTGTTTTATCATATATTTTGACCCTCTGCTTCGATTATAATAGATTTTATTTACATTAGCGTCATTATTTTCAATGGTTTTTTTTGGTTTATAGCCTTACGTTTGACCAACATCCCAAGTGTTGATGGTAAGCGATGATGTGGTCAAAGATGAAACACGCTTACCTAGACGTAACTTATTCACGCTTGACTTAAAAACCCCTAGGTTATAGCTACCAGGAAACATAGACTCTGGCAGGGAATTCAACTCTTTAGCTGTACGCAAAATAAAAGTAGTCTCGAAACGTTTTGAGGATATTGGTGGGATGGTGAACGATGGCGCATCACCGTTCGTCTTGTAGTCCGATGATGGAACGGGCTTGTTGGAATTTTATGCAGCTAAGTACCAGTGCTTTACATTTATTAATTAAAAGGAGAATCAACAGCTAATCTGTATTGATTGCAGTAGTATAAGTAACATAAAGCTAATTACAGGTAAAAGTAGAAAAATAACAGAAGTTTTGACAATAATAATAACAGAAGTTTTGGCACTAACAAGCACGACAAAATAGGCATACAAATAGAATACAGCATGTTAACTAACAGAGGGCGTTCTCGTTAACCCGCAATAGTATAGCATGTGTATGCTAAAAAAAAGTATTGCCATTCGAAAACAAAATGTTTTTATTTTTTTAATATTAAAATATTCACTAAAAATGTTAAATTGATACGTAATAGAAACACTCTGTACACGCGTACGCATTCATAAATAAATTGCGACGTTGCCGTCCTTCAAATACGCGTGTACACAGTGTTTCTTTTACGTTTTAAACTTTATTACAAACTATTTTTCAACAGTAAGATGCTAAGTTATCACTAACCGAAATTATCATTATCTGAATTTATCATTTTTTGCTGAACTAAAAAAGAAAGAAAAGAGTAACTGTAGAGTTTCTTGTCGGTTCTTCTCCATTGAAAACGACCAATTTCAAACCGTGCACAAACTTCTGACGTCTTATAAGTCCCATGTAGGCCTATGTGAAATAAAATATTTTGAATTTGAGTTTGAGCAAACTTTTTCACGCCACCGAAGCCGCGGCCACAAGCTAGCACATTTTAATCCTTTGCATTTTTAATTTCTTCTACATCAACACAAATTAAATGACAAAAATACCGCATACCTCCCAAATGGTTCTAATAAAAAGCAATGAAACTCACAGAGGAAGCTGTGGTAAAAAGATCAAGCTACCCGTGTCCCGATTTGGGCAGGTTGGGTAATTTAATAACCTTCCCTAGTACCTTTGATAAGGGGTATCGATTTGCAATATTTACCCCTTAATGGGCACACTGGGACATAGATTAAGTATTGGCAATTGTAGATGCGACAGTTTGTTACGCGATTCGGAATATTTATTGGTTAATTTTATGGATATGTTTGTGAGTTTTAAAAGGAGGAAAACACAATATAATTACTTTACCTAGCTTTTAGGCACCCATTTATATATGCACTCATAGGTGTCGAACCCATTCAGGCACATTACTTTGCTTAATAAATCTTATTCACTACTCTCCAAACAGTTAATAAATTTGAATTTGACATCTACCAACACGTACTTTTTTTTCTGGATGGGAAAATCATCGAATGACTTCTTTCACTCTGGGTTAAGCGGAAGGGTGTGTCAGACTTCTACTGACTAAAAACCCACCCTGTTCCTTCGGCTGCCCTAAAGTTCCGGGGCCGCGGTATCTCGATAGAACTTTTCCGCAAACCCCGGCAGACAATGGCCCTATAAGGCCCCGTCACTGGTGTTGACAGCTCTTTGAGGCGCGCGTGGAACACCACGCGCCGCCGACCCGGGCCTGGTCCTTACTGGACGGTGAACGACCCCTGTTCGCCGTCCACAGGCCCGCGCCTACGGTGGCCGGAAATTGGCTCGCGATCCCCGACGCCCGGGGCGTCTCCCGTGGCGGCTGGGGCACGAGGAAGAGAGTTACCTCTCCCTCGTGCGTTCGGCCTCCTCCTTCACTAGCATGACTGCTTCGCAGAAGGAGGCGACCGCATCCCATTGCCTCTCGCTCCGCACCATGGTCTGAACCAAAGCAGGGCGCAAGAAGTCGCCGCCGCTGATCGCCTCTACGAGGAACCAACATGTACTGGGCCTGTGTATTGGATTACAACCTATTCCCTCTCAAAGAGTCCTCAGATGATCCCATTGACCAGCAATGGCTAATATAAGTTTTTAAGCTAACACGGTCACTAGATTATTAGAACATAAAACGGGATATTTACACAAAAAGTGCACTGGCTACAATGGCTAATTGTCTATATATAGTATAGTCATAGGCTGATTTTATTATGTTTTTTTTAATAATTAGTTTTATTTACGTTAGGTGTCGTTATTCTTAATAAATGAAGCTAAGTATCACTATTATAAATTTACCACCTATTTAAAAAAATAAAGATATATCTATCTCTTTCTCTCTCTCTATTTCTCACAGTAGTCGTCATGTTACCTCACATCTGACTACCTAAAAGAACAGTCAAAGACCTACGAGTGTAGCCAGGACCAACGCCTTAGCGCGCTTTCTAACGCTCGGAGAAATCTCAATAATTATGTTCTGCTGGTGGGAGTATGCAAAAGTGTCCCCGAACCACAGCAAGTAGTGACCAAGACAAACAGAGTGTGGTTTTAGTCAAAATGAGTCTGAAAGCCACCGCCGTGCACCAAAAAGTAGAAACCCGCTAGGCGGATTTCCACAGGCAAAAAAACCATTTGTTACAACATTCACCCATCCAAGTAATTACCTCGGTAAGTGTTGCTTAATCTTAAAGATCGTGAGACCTCATTTTATTCATCTACAAGTTCTCATAGTATTTTTAATAAGTATTAAATCAAAATATCCTGTCTACAACAGTTAAAATCTCACCACGAGAGTCTATTACCAAAATTCAGATTATTGGTACTTCACCTACATTCATTTTATTATCGTTCGGCCGTGGCTCGGCAAAGGTCGTTAGTTCAAACCCGGGATTAATGTTTTTCAATTATGCATGCAATTCTGGACTGTCATTAGACTTGATGAGGGCTCGGGGAAGTGATAATTTTAAATAGGATAGCGGTAGATTAGTTTATGAGAGGCAAGGAGCCACGAGACTGTCTTGGTTTTTAAATTAATTGATTTTTATACAATTATAAGTTTTTAAGCTAACATGGTCGCTGACAGTATCATAAGTACTAAAAACGGGATATTTACCATGTTATCTTTTGTTTTGAGTTTCCGATATTTCGGCACTGTTGCAAGCGCCAAGATCACGGATGAACTGAAGTAATTGCGGGTGGAAACCGTAAAAGTTCCTTAAAAAGTTCCCGAGTCGACACGATGAGTTTTGTGTGTCGGGAACAGAATCGAGTGTTTAGTGATACATGTGACAGTGGTAGCGGTGGCGATCACAAAAAACGAACGAGAAAGAGGGTAGACCGATTCGTTTGCTCATATCGCTTCTCAATTTGCTTCGTGATACTTTGCTGAACTAGGTCTGTTTAGTGCAGCCACATTGCACGTTAATGTTTCAGACAAAAAAATGAACATGAGTACTAGTGTTTAAATAACAAATTGGCCTCAAACGTTCCACAAGGAAAATGACTGCTGAGACACAGACATTTTCCCTGTGAGAGATAATGAGCCGCAATCCACTACGCAGGTCGAGTTCAGGTTTATGGATGTCGTATATCTTCGAATTTTTCGATCCCAGGACATGTCCTGATTCCTCCAGCTCCCTTTCACTACCGGTCCACCAGACGCACGGCTGGGTACCACCCACACTTGGTTGATATACCGTCTTGTCGTACCAAGCGCTTCTCCTCCAGATTTATTGTGCGCACAGCCAAGCTGTCGAATTCTCTGCCGGCTTCTGTGTTCCCTGCCACTTATGACCTTTCAGCCTTTAAAGCACGAGTAAATAGGCATCTTCTGGGCTCGCTCGTCACATCGTAGACCTCATCTATCGCTTACCATCAGGCGAGATCGAGGTCAAGAGTGGGCCCATCAGTAATAAAACAAAATGTCGGTTTCCATACGATGTTTTCTGTAACTATTTTAAGAGCATTGCATCTCAAATAAAGGTATTTTCATTAGCACAAATTGCTAAATCTTAAAGAATTTGGTTTTACAAGAGGCCGTTCAACAACTGATATTGAACTTCTAGGTTATTTACTTAGCTACGTATAACATAGCATTATCAACCTATAACATTCTTATTGCTGGAACCACCTGCATCTACTACCTGTACACAAACTGCCATGGCTGATTTGGAGTTGTTTAAATACATAGATTCCGTACCTAGGTTTGTCGCAGCAAAGGAAATCTGTTCAGGTGGAGATTTATGGATGACTCTGCCTTGGAATGTATACATATGTGGTTCTGCTCCACAAACCATTGTACACTTAATTTCCTGTCCTACGTGCCCTGTCAACTGCTCACTACAGGACTTAATGAAAGCTACCGACGGTGCCAAACTTGTTGCCCAGTTCTGGGAAGACTACATCCAGGGCCGGATTAACTATTACAACTGCCTAGGGGCTCCGCATCAATTAGGGGCCCAGGCCCAGTGCACGTACCAAGAAAACACGTTTCTTTGAACTTAGGGACCTCACTGGTATCTCACAAAATACGAATCGTTAGATTTAGTAGTATAATTGAAACAATTTTAGAACAAATCTGGCAATAAGTAACCAAATATATTAAAAACCACAGCCCTTAATGTGCGTTTCCTCAGTTCACACACGATTTGGTAAGTCAAAGTAAGAAAAGGGGCCCCGAGAATGCCATTGCTTTAGGGCCTCTGACAGGGTTAATCCGGCTCTGACTACATGTAGCTATTTTCCATCGACACGCTAATAAGAAGACTGTTGGGACACTGGCCTCTTCTCTGTGAGAGGGAATAGAAACTATGTCGTTAGTATTACTATCTGTGTTAACCCTAGCCTAACAGTACCACTGACACCTCTATACTAGTTCTACATACGTAACAGTTACAAGTATTACCCAAGGCTCCTATAAAACTACAGTACTAACAACAGTTAAGTTAATCTGCACTCTAACGGCCAATGTAGCCAAGTAACCGAGTACTTGAAAACAATAGCTGAACTCTGTTAGTGACGTTTTTCGTTAAAACAAAGGAATCGGTGTCTCACTGGTAGGTATACAGACCTTTGATCCGTAAACCGTAGTTAAGATTTTGGTCCTTTGATCTTGGGAGATTTTACTTTTGTATTTAAAGAATAGCTGAGCGCCTTAAGGGATGTTATTTTGTGTCGACTATTTATGCTACCAGCTTAAACAATATTTACACATAGAATCGAATAACCCTGTTTTTTCGGGGGAAAATCACTAAATGAATGAAGGGAAATGTACTGATTAAAAATCAATCCTGTTCTTTCTGTTGCCCTTGCCTTCCGGGATTGCGGTAATTCATTTATGTGTTTTTTAATTTATTTTGTAATTATTCATTTTATATTATTTTATTTTACCTATTTTATTTATCTAATTTATTTTGTTTATTTTTTATTTTCTTTATTTTATTTTTTATTAGAAAATTCCCACAACCTTGCACGACAAGATTTTTCGTTGCATGAATAGTTCGCCTTTCACATATTGGCTACCTAACCACATAGATAAATAAAATATGAATAAAATTGAAGTCTGTGATTGCAAAATAACTGTTTCTTGAACAAGCAACCTTTAAAGCAAGATAAGAGTGAGCTCATTGTGAATAAAAAAAAAAATAAAAACATCGAAAGTTTATTAATTTTATTTTCACGATACAAAAATATATTTTTTTGGTTTGTCTTTGTGTTTGTCCGCGCTAATGTCGGGAACGGCTGAGACGATTTAAATTGAGCTTTCATTTAAAGTTATTAAGTTAGGGCATTTAGCAGTCCTCCCATTGTACCTTTTGTGTTACATGAAGTTTTAATAAATAAAGAAAGAAAAAGGGCAAAGAAGAAGTTATAGGACCATATCTAAACTTTTTCCCGGAGTTCTTACAGTATCGGGATTTATGCGAGACTAGCAGAATTTATTACGATATAAAACATAACCTTACTATTTTGCAGGCCGGTAAAAGCAATCTGTAACCTTCCTCAAGTTTCAAGCAACATCTATATAATACTTCAACCAAATCAACCCAGTACTTTCGTAACATTAGCCCGTTCAAAGTTGCAAACTTTTGCGCTTTATAATATTAAGTATAGATAAAAATATCCAAGTACACAAACACCAAAGTTGCAGGAATATCTAGATATACAACGTGTAACGAAAAGGGTATATACACACCAAGGGCACGGCTTCTTTGGATGATATCAAACGATACTAGAAGGGGTTCAACTCAAAATAAAATACTCTAAAAATTGATACCAAATTTGCGGTTTCGTAAGTTTCTTAAATTGATAACAATCGTTTCACCGCACTACATAGGTCAATAACTTTCCACGTTACTTGCAAATATCACGATAAATCTCTTCCGTAATTCTGAGCGCCTAGTACTGTATCTGGTATCAATGTATTAAGAATTCTCATTACTTCCGAACATGTAGAGATAGGATTAAAAATCCCTTCCAATATCGTTTGATATCACCCAAAGAAGCCGTGCCCTTGGTATGTATTATATATACCTTTTCCGTTACACGTTGTATAACCACCACTTTACTCGCAACTTGGTCTGCGTGGGTTTCGAAATCACTCGTCAACAATGCACCTTACTACCAATGAATTAATTTTAGAATCGAATAATTATTTCCAGAGAAAATCCCCTAGATAGATAGATATACACTTTATTGTACACCATAACAGAATTAAATAAGGACTTAAAAACTACAAAGGGTTACAATGGGCGGTCTTATCGCTAAAAGCGATCTTTTACAGACAACCTTTGGATGGATTTGACACAGGAGAAAATAAATACGCGGGTAGTCCATGGTGTACTATTACATACATACATAGTATTAGATACAAACATAAAAACAAATTCTACGTCTCTTTAATATTAGTATAGAAAAAACTCGTTTTTTCTGACGTGTGGTTTATTACTGAGACTAGCAGCTCATCTTTTTTAATGCACCCCAACTAGAGGTCAGAGAAAACAGTCTAACTGGACGCTAAACCCCTTTATATGAGACCTCGGTCATCAAAACATAAACACCAACTTTTATTTAGTATTTAACTTGCTCTAACTGTAGTACGAAAATAAGCCACCAAACAGACCGTAACTAACAAAGCTAGATATTATGTTAGAAATGTATAAAATAGGTTTGTTCACGCGGTTTTGCCTGCGTGAAAAGTATTTGTTTAGCAAAAAAATGTCTCTTCTTCTCCTTAACGTGTACATAGTAATTTAAATTAACTGGTGACACCAATACTTGAGCGGAAACACAAAAAAATTGCGGAGATCCCTAGGCGTAGGGGTGCTGGTTCAATATTAGTGGACTGTATTGGAATGCGAGTTTTGAACAAAAGTACATACTTTGTGTGCGGGTGCGTGCGACCTTGCTTGACCTTACAAAAATGCTCTGCGAGTTAGGACGACGAAAATATGACAAAAGGCAAAAGGAATTTGGTAGGACAACATGCGTACACTGATCTTTCTTTTCACCGTCACCAAACTGTCTTCAAAGCAGCGACTTTGAAGACAGTTTGGTGACGGTGAAGTTCTAGTTCGAGTCCTGGCTGATACTGCAGATGTGGGCACTGAGATGCACTGACGCTCCACACATACTCCGTTCTTCGTGTTTCAGACGATGGACCACTGTTTTAGTAGCCTTATAGAAGGCAGTTTATATTAGGCTGTTAGCGGCTCGCGGCAATGCGCATAAGAGAAAAAAGGAATGCGCGTGGTTCCCGTAATGCGTTCGTTCTTGAACTGAACGACCTACTTCGCGCGGTCGTATAGTACTGCATGTGGGTAGGTTAAAGGAACATGAGAGGATTGGAGCATTTTGCAAGGCATTTTATAAGTTCACCCTACAATGATAATTAAAAAATACTATGAAACCCAACATTAACTTTGAGAGCAAACCGCGACATAGTTGGAAAAAAGCTAAGCAGGTAATGATATAAGGTTACCGTATTATAACGCATTAGCAGTCACGTTAGCTTCGCTCTTGTGGACTTTATTACAATAAAAACATAACCCTTTGCAGTCAAGTAAATAACCTTCCTCAAGCTTCAAGCTACTTTTATACCTATATATTATATACCTATATATTATTTCATGCAAATCCACTCAGTATTTTCGAAGATTATCGCGCTTAGACAAACAAAGAAAAAGCTTTTTAGCTTTATAATATTAGTAAAGATTACTAATTGGAATATCACATCACTACATAGTATAAAACAAAGTCGCTTCCCGCTGTCTGTCTGTCCCTATGTATGCTTAGATCTTTAAAACTACGCAACGGATTTTAATGCGTTTTTAATAGATAGTGATTCCTGAGGAAGGTTATAAAAAGTTAAGGTTTTGTGTAAATTATCCAATTGCAATGCTGCCAAAACCTTTTGAGTTATATCAAAATTTATTTATTTATTTATTTATTTATTTTTTATTTATTTATTTTAGTTCGTTGACAGAATATAATTTACATGCCACAGGTTTACACAGCGGGTCCCAAACTAGGCACAGCCTGTATTTTGGTGACCCATACAACTCTTTTAGTCTTTATCTGACACTGTTCTGCTAACGCACTAAAAACTAAAACTAATACAGTTATAAACAGAAAATATACTTTATACACCGAAAATATTATAAAAGAAACTAATAATTTTGACTTTAAAAATAATACACATAAGGTACAAAAACAACAGATAGGTGAGTAAGAGTGGGTGTGTGTGTGATATTGAGTGAGGGTGTGTATTACAGCTGAGGTATGAGGGTATCAACATGGGTTATAAAGAAAGCCTTCAGTTTCCTCATAAGTCCGGTCCAACAACCATTCCTTTAGTTTGGTTTTGGCCTCATAGTAGTTGTTGGGTATACTGAAGACTTTGCTTATAGCGTTAAATACTTTAATGGGTAGGTATGATGAAAGCCGAGCAGCAAAGAGGGTTTTGGTTTTTGGAAGCAGGATTCTTTCTGCAGTTTTCCTACCTCTTTTACTGCAACTAGAGCGTCTAATGTTTACTTTAATAAGTTTTAAAAGTGACCATAGGATGTACAGTTGACGAACGCGTAAAACCCTTGCCTCCCTATATAGTTCTTCCGTAGAGAAACGACGGGGCTTTCCTAGAAGTACCTTGAGAACAGCACGCTGGGCTCGTTCTAGCTCCAGCATGCACGATTTGTCGGCGCTACCCCAAACACTGACACAGTATTGAAGGACAGACTGGCATAAAGAGATATATACCTGAATACATATGTTCTTTGGAGCACTGGCTCGTAAGAGTTTTGCAATGTAAATAAATTTGCGAGTTTTTTTAGCGAGTATTCGAATATGTGCTTTGAAGTTCAGATTCTCGTCAATTATGATGCCTAGATATTTTGTGGTGTCGACTCTGTCAATGGCGTTGCAATCACAGTCGCCAATAGAGCCAGATGCTGTTGCTGAGACACTACACTTGGCGTTGTGTACTTTTAGTGATCTAATGTTTGGCCTACTAGACTTATTAATATGAAAGGTTAAGAAGTTCGTTTTCTTTAAGTTTAGCGTTAATAGATTTTGTTCGAGCCATGCAGTTATTATGCTCATCCCTTTCTCAGCTATGTTTACAGTCTCTTCCCAAGTAGCTCCGTGAAAGATTATGGCAGTATCATCAGCGTAACATATAACTTCCGACTGTGCAATATTAAGCCTCAGAATATTATCCATGTACATAAGGAAGAGGGTAGGTCCCAGAATACTTCCCTGAGGTACCCCAAAAGCAACTGGAAGGCTGCCACTGATAGTATTTCCAATTTTGACCCGCTGATATCGACCAGACAGGTAACTTCTGAACCAATCTAAGGGCAGGCCTCTAACACCAAATGTTTCGAGTTTTCCTAGTAGTATAGGAATTGATACCGTGTCGAAGGCCTTGGCGAGATCCAGGAAGACACCAACCGTACGCTGGCCATTGTCGATGTTTGAGGCGATGATGCCAGTTAGGAGGCTCACAGCTTGTTCAGTTGACTTCTCCCGCCGAAATCCAAATTGCCTGTCCGAAAGTACAGAGTTTTTCTCTAAGAAGCTTACAAGGCGGTTATTTACTAATTTTTCGAGAATTTTTGAAGTCACACAGAGCAGGGATATAGGCCTGAAGTTATCCGGTACATTTTTGGCACCACTTTTGTGTATGGGCGTAATAACAGCAGTTTTCCAGCAAGCGGGAACTTTTCCAGTTTCCATACTTAAATTGCATATATAATTTAGAGGTTCCAGTATGCAATTCTTAATGCGTTTAAGGAGCTGAGGCCCAAATTCATCTAGGCCTGCCGCACTATCGTCTTTAAAATTATCTATGATGTCACTTATTTCTTGTTTGTCAGTAGGACTTAGGAACAGCGAGTTCTTCGGCGGGATTTTACTTTTAACAACAATGTATTTTTCGTCTCCCGTAGACTGTTTTTTCATTAAGATGTTTGTTGCAAGATTCTGGCCCACCGAGACAAAAACTTCGTTGCACTTATCAATTGATACAGTCTTGTTTGCATTATAAGTTAGCAGTTCTTGATTGCTGCAAGTTCGTTTAGGGACTTGGCATATTTCTTTTATGGTCCGCCAGAGCTTCTTAGGATCATTACTATTCTTTTCCAATTCTTTACCATCGTGATCAGCTTTACGCTGTCGTAATATGGCATTACAGTAGTTTCTGTACCTAGAGTAGATTATTTTAAGAACATTGTTTTTCGGTTGCTGCTTTACTTGAGCGTGAAGATTGTCCCGGTGACGAATGCATCTAAGAAGACCTGGCGTTATCCAGGGCTTTAATGTAAATTTAGAACGACTAATTTTGATTCTAGATGTGTGTTTATTAATTATGTCTGTCAGAGTCTTGTTATACAGAAGTACTGCTTCGTCAATATTTGCTTTTGAGGTGACATGGACCCAGTCTAACTGGCTCAATTCCTCTATCACCATGTTGTAGTTGGTTTTGAGTTTGAACCTGTTTTTGTTTTCGGTTTCTGTAGTAGAGTAATTGATTCCAAGCAGCACTATATGGTGATCAGTTACTGAGGCCTCACAGACGATCCCCTGTGCAGTGTTGCCTTTGAGTTTGATATAACCATGGTCTAGACAAGCTTTTCCCCGTGTAGGATGAGTGATAGCAGGCAATAGCCCATGTTCAGCCAACAAACATTCGGTTTCGTTCGGTGAGTCATTTAGTAAGTCAATGTTGATATCACCAGTCACAATGACGCTTGATTCGCTTTTTAGTTTATTTAAGGTGTCGTCTAGGGAGTTTAAGAAGCGTTCAGTATTGGAGAATGAAGGTGAACGGTAGATACCTAGGAGTGTCACTTTATTCTGTAATTTAATCTGCAAACAGTTAGCATCATCAAATTCTGGTTCGGAGAAAGAGGCCGTCCAGAGATCCCTAACATAAATAGTTACCCCTCCGCTCTTATTAATAGTTTTGGTGGTTTGATAGCTTTTATATCCGGGCAATTGAAAAATAACGGAGTGTTCATTCAACCAGCATTCTGTTAAGACTATAACATCCGGCTGAAATTCAAGCCGACACAAAGATGCTTGGAGACTGAGGAAGTTTTTCTGCAAGCTCCTAATATTTAAAGTTAATACCCTGAAGTTATGTTCCAAAAGTAAGCTCCCACACAGCTCTAGTTTCTTAACAGTGCGGCATGATATGCTCAGTGATTCGTCAATTTCGGTTAATAGATCGGATTTATCCATAGTCAAATATTAATGTTAAAGTAAGGGCTTTATGGGAAATTATTGAGGCCGCACCCTCGTACGAGAAGAACAGAGAGTAATGGGGATCAAAAGAAATTATTTTGTCGCAGGTTAGAAGTATTAAGGTGTACGTGTAACGTAATTTTGTTTGATTTTTAAGAGGTAAATGATGTTTATGACTCAGTTTGTTGTGTTGGAGTGTTGTGAATGAAATATCTGTGATTTTGTATGAAAAATTTAGTATACAATTATATAAAAGCATAACTAAGACTAAAATTAACATAATTATGTTTCTAGTTTTGAGTTGCCGGTATAAACGGGCTCGGTTGCCTTTCAAGAAAAATATTAAGTTCTTTGATGCTCTTGATGGTAATGGCAGGTTGTCCTTCAGTCTTACGGATAAGTATGCGTCCGTTGCTCGTCCAGCAGTATTTGTGACCCGTGCTCTGTGCACGGGCCCGAGCCTCACGAAACAAGATGCGATTGTCCTTGGTAAGATGCTCGTTAACGAAAATCTTACGAGCATGACCTTGAATGTCAATGTCCTTGGAGGATAGATTTCGCCTAATTTTGGATGCCTTTATAAACTCATCCCTTTTTGCCCGTCTTAGTAACCTCACGATTATTGGCCTAGGAAACTTCGACGCTGCGTCGGACACATTGTTTTTCTTTAAGCCTGCCCGAGCAACCCAGTCGATGTCGTCCACAGTCGCCTGAACACCAAGCTTAGATGCAGTTAATAGAACAATATGCTGAAGGTTTTCAGAAGGGGATTCGTCAATGCCCATGATCTCAATCTCATTACGCATCGTTGACTGCATTTGATGGTTTAATTGATCTTTCAGGTTACTAATTGTATCATTTAAAATAATGACTTGCGAATTACTTTGCTCGAGGTGTTTAATTCTTCCCTCATAACTGTCAAGTCGGGCATTACATTGACTAACACCGTCGAGCACTGATTTCAATGATATTTTTAACTCAACCATGTCCGAGCGCATAAGCCTAATTTCAGAGAGTAACTCCGCAAACGATGAGACGTCGTTAGTGTCAGCTCTAGCGGGAGATCCAACAGCCACACGCTTGTGTCCACGCGACTGTGTATTTATGTTCGATACGTCGAGCTCGGCGTTTATATTCGTAGGACGTACGGGAGTGTTGCTGTTGTCAGTGCGAGGTGTCTTTACCCGACAGGAAGGACAAAGCCAAATACCGATTTGTTTATTAGACTCGATTAATGTTGCGTTAACACATATTTTGTGATAGTCAGCTGCACAATTAGAACATTTAATTGGGCTATCGGTTGTTTTTATGTCCTGTTTACAAGCCTCACATAGCGTATACATAGTGCAGTTTGTTTACTACGTAAGTAAAGTTAACTTGATGAACTCGTAGACTTATTTTACAAGCAAGCGCGCGCGTGATGTACGCGTGTGAGCAGGGCAGCAGCAGCCCGTTTTACAGTGGTGTGACTGCGACAGATATAGTGAGATGTAGTCGTGCAGCGCTCGCGCGCTCCGTGACTCACCCGTAACGTTCAGCTGTTCAATGATTTTGTTTAGCACTAGTTTTAAAACCGGTATATCTTCTGCGGTTCAAGTCAGAACACGGATTCACTGCACTGTTTTATAGATTTAGAGTTCTTCTTAAAACTAATATCACATTTAGGTCTAGTAATGCACTTTTTACTGGGGTTATCAATTTAAAACCGAGAGCTTTAAAATAAGTATGCGCTAGCGAACGCGGGTAGCGGGTAGATCAGATCAGAAAATAATGTATGGTGGGATTGTTCTTCTTTTATAGATCTACAAAAAAAAAAACCGCGGTGGCATATGTTCATCTCCCGAGCATACCCACAATAATATTTTTTTCTTTTACAAATCACAATAAAATGATGGGTTATTTACGAAGCTATTTTTAACAGTATAGCATTATTTCTTATCCAATTAAATACGTTGAGCATTTAACGTTGATCAAAATTGCTTACTACAATATATTAATAAAATAAATATCCTATGAGTTATTGCAAAATTAAAAATTACCGGATTAGAAATCAAATAGTTAAAAAATCGATGAAGCGAAGCGAGGACTTCACTCACAATCTAAGCATATAAACTTTATTACCCGAGCGTAGCCGGGCCGGGTCGCTAGTTATAGATAAAAAAGAAAAGAAAAGAATTTATGTAAATTCTATAAAAATATGCGTCAGGCTGTGCATTAGGCAAGACACTGACACAGCGTTGTTGCTTCAACGGTGTACGTGGATAAAAAAAAAACATAATTATATCACTCTTTCAAATTACCTATCGTAAAAGCAGCCATTGTTTACAAGTAAGGTCAGAATTTAACAAGCCAAAAGCCAAACAAAGACTGTGAAACACTTGTAACACACGGAACTATTTACATCATTTCCTGTGAAAAACGCGAGCGGAAACTGTTACCGCGGCCGTTTCCTGCAGCGACAGGAAACTTGCGTGTCCGCGATAATGGCGGCTTCCGGTTCCCGCCGCAAATCATTAATGGACGGATTGTTCAACGACTTGCTTGTTCCTGTAGTTACTGTTAATGCACAATTAAGGAGCAAAAAATAGGTTTTTGGGGAAATTAATGTTTCTTACTTTTTTTCTTTTTTTTATTGATAATAGTTTCGCGTTTAACCACCATCTCACCTGATGGTAAGCGATGATGTGGTCGAAGATGGAGCACACTTACCTAAAAGTAACCTATTTACTCTTGACTTAAAGACCCCTAGGTTATAGCTATCGGGAAACACAGACTCCGGCAGGAAATTCTACTCCTTCTTACTTAAATGGGACTGGGCACGGAATGTCTGCTCTAGCAAGTCAAGTTTTGAATAGGATTGATGCCCTGAGGCTGCAAAACTTGGCCACAGCAGACGGTGAGGAGATGACCTGGGTGGTTTCCATAAGAATTTAAAGAATGAGGCGCTGAACAAAGATCGCTGGAAGAAATGGTGGGAGGTTTTTGCCCCGAAGTGGAACCCTACACGCTAGTATAATAATGTTGTTCGTGTTATTGTTGTTGTTGCTGAGGTTCGGGATAGAAATAATTAACGCCAATTAAACCAAAATTAACACTTTAATTAATTAAACACAAAATAAAAATTCAACACAGTTATTCGCACCACAATACTTGCTATAATGATGATGATATAAAGCTTCGATTATATCGCGTATTCGCCTCGTAATAAGACTGACTTCTGCGTTCCTCTGCGAGCTATTTATACCCCGGTCTATGAGTTCTAGAACATTCTAATAAAATCGACTCACTGTTTATACTGCCCAGAATATTCCAGGAAGCTACTCGAGATACACAGTACTGCTACTCGCCGCTAGATGGCGTTAGTGTCTAGACTTGATATACACAGTACTGCTATTCACCGCTAGATGGCGTTAGTGTCTCGAACATTCTAGATTTATGTCGAAGTTTCTCGACGTACTTCACTAAGCGACTGGCGTAACAATAATAATAAAATGTTTCTGGTCTTTTGGTGTATGACCCAGCTGACATTTGTATATCAGAACCCGGATAATCTGATACTGATTTCGCCAATGAGTATTGTGTTACCCAGCTTTTGGATTGTGGTAGGCAGATAGGCAGACGCTATAATTAAAAAAAAAAACTGATACTCAGCTGCGTCCAGTGAGACTAGAAGCCGACCTCAATATAGTTGTTTAAAAGCTAATGTCAATGTTATATCTTGCAATTATTTCGAAGGTAGAAAAGTCATATTTGCCTACGTTATAATAGTAATAATGAAATAATGTTGTTCATTTTTCAAACAGGTTATAAATAACACTTTCACACGTAATTTTTTTCCGTAAATAAACTAGATTTTGGGAATACTTTCATTGTGCGTACGGCTAAGGATTCCTGATAATTGTAACCTGAGAGTCTTTAAGTCAAGAGTGAATAGGTTACTTCTAGGCAAGCGTGCTTCATCTTCGACCACATCATCGCTTAACATCAGGTGAGATTGCGGTCAAACGCAAGTCATCAACTATAAAAAAATAAAAAAAAAATGAGAAGAAACACTGAAACAAACTCAGAGGTCAACGTCTCTTTTAAAGTCCAGACAATCCGTAGTGATCAAATCATATGAGAGCCATGTAGGTCTGTGGCGACCTTTAGAGGACAGAATCAAACACTTACTATGGGGAAATGCCGCCGACATTCACACAATATTTGTATTACAAAAATGGGCCATTCGTGCAATTTATAAATTAAGTCTCAAGCACTCCTTAAGAGACAAATTTAAGGAGATTAATATTATGACTGTGCCATCTCAGTACATTTATGACAACCTCTTGTATGCACACAAAAATATTAATCTGTTTAAAAAATACAGTGATATTCATAGTGTAAATACAAGGAACAAAGACACATATGTCATTCCTAAAACAAGGTTAAAAAAATAGGTGGTTCATTTAGATGCCAATGTATACGTTTTTATAATAAAATTCCTAGCCATATTCAAAAACTAAGTATTAATAAATTCAAATTATTGATAAAACGTAAGCTATGTCAGAAAGCTTTTTACAGTGTTAAAGATTATATTGAGGACAAGAAGGCTTGGGAATGAGATGCTCCAGTGATATACGTGTGCCTTTTTTATTTTCTTTTTAAAATTTTGATTGATGATTTATTTTTGATTGATTAAAATTTTGCTTTCTCAAGTATTGTATATACCTATTAATTTTTGTTTCTGTTTGTTGTTTTTTTGTTTGTTGTTTTTTTTTATAGATATAATTATTTCATTATTGTAAATGTGAGGACAATGTAGGTTATTCTTTCTTCATTGTTTTTGCTTTCACTATAATTTATTTAATGATGTCAAGCAGTTTGAGTACTTGTGTGGCCTACCCAAAGGTCCTTACTTTGGTATTGTTCGTCAAATTGTTGAGCTCCTTAAGTTCTAAGTTGAGCTACACGATAACTGACTAATGCTTGCACTGTCTGGACAGGTCCGCTCAAATTTGCGTGGTTATTTCCTCAAAAGAATACCACAGACATGAACCTACATGCTTCTCATATACAAATACAAATTGTCTGGACTTTAAAAGAGACTTTGACCTCTGAGTTTGTTTCGGTGTTTCTTCTCAGAGTAGTCAGTTAGGAAATACCGGCCTCATCTAGCTAAACTAAACACGCAAAAAAACATGACGTGTAAAAGTGTTATTTATAACCAATTTACAGAATAAATATTTCATTTCATTTCATTTCAACAGATTTGAGCAGGCCCTTCCAAACAGTGCAAGCATTTGTCAAATATCGCGTAGCTCAACTTAGAACCTTAAGGAGCTCGAACGATTTGACGAACAATACCCAAGTAAGGACATTTGGGTGGGCCGTATAAAGCACTCAAACTGCCAGTAATATTCCCCCTAACCGATTTCGGCCAAGGTAGCCAATCTCAGCGCAGGTTGGCTAGCTGCGCATGAGATATTACACAAGTATATGTGCATTCTCTGTTCTTTACTCTCATAATCCGATGAAACGACAAGCCAACATAACCGGGGTATTACACCACGAACTTCCAAACTCTTGGCTACGTTTCCGGGTACATTTTGCCCGACACAGCAATTGGACATGAAGGTCTAATTCCCGGGTCGAGCAAAAGGTGAGTGGGTTTTTCTATTAGAAACTTCTCAGTAATAGCCCGGATTTTGGTAGTTAGTGGTGTAATATCTTTAGCAGTCGCAGTATTCTAACGAGACAGTTTTTTTTTATTTTATTTTTTTATTCAGTATGAATCTCTTGACCTCGATATCACCTGATGGTAAGTGTTAGATACGGTCTACGATAGAAAAGAAAATTGCCTACATAAACTGAAAGCAAATCATCTTCGTGGTTTTCAGCCAGCCGGGGTTGCGGGAATGTTGTAACAAGATTCCGCGGCCCCGGAACGTATGGGAAAGTTTGACACTTACCACAAATCGACACATTCTTCTGCTCCATCTAGAACGAGAGGAGTCATTTGCTAATTAACTGTCCGAAAAAAATATATTTATCATTAAGGTTTAATAAACACTCGTAAACCAATGTTTACGAGTGTAAATGTAATTTTTACGAATGTTTACGAAAAAAATAATAATACCATATTAATACATTCGTATTAATTTGATTTTTTTCTACGTATATTCGACATACAAATGAACAGTGATCTCACAAAAAGTTTTCCCTACACAAAAAACATAACTAGTATCAACATCACTAACTAAATGTTGTTAAAATACAAACACTTGAATAATGGCAAAAAGTTTCAACACCCCGAGAGCCTTGGGAATTCTACAGCAAAAATGTAAGAGGGATGAAACAGAGGGAGGGAGGGCTATTAACTAGATTCAATAATAATTAATGCAATAAATATCGGGTGCCTTTCCGCTATTAACTTTGCCGGTTAAGCACCGGGAGAATTAGGTAGAACGGAATAGTATTTATTAGCACGAATTCCAGTACAGTAAGTTGCCAATCTTCGAGGTTAACCAACGGTGGTGGAGGCCGCTACGTGTATTGGTGATCATACTTTTTTTTTTTTGTAATAAAGGTATCTAGCAATGTGAGTAGAATTCACATTACTAGTAATCCTGTTAACTCCTACAACTAAGCTAAATATGCTTGTGTCTGGAGTGGTTTCACGGGAATAGTGTAATGGGTGGGATTCGAACTCGTGACCTCTCAATCACAAGTCCGACACCTTATCCACTAAGCTATTGACGCTTATAAACATTATCTAGATTATTTAGAGCCTTGGTAACCTGGACTCGAGTTCGATTTCCGGGTAGAGCAAAAACTGTTATTGGGTTTTTCATATTGTTTTTTTTTATTGATAATAGGTTCGCGTTTGACCACCATCTCACCTGATGGTAAGTGACGATGTGGTCGAAGATGGAGCACGCTTGCCTAGAAGTAACCTATTCACTCTTGACTTAAAGACTCCCAGGTTACAGCGATCGGGAAACACAGACTCCGCCAGGGAATTCCACTCCTTAGCCGTATGCACAATGAAAGTATTCCCAAAACGTTTTGTGCGTATGGGTGGGATGTCCACCATGTAACGATGGCGCATTGCCATTTGTCTTGTAGTCCGATGATGGAACGGGCTTGGCGGAATTAGATTGTGTAATTCCAACGCATACTTCCCGAAATGTAACCGATGGAAAACCGATAGGCTTGCAACTCGTCGTTTTTTATTAATTCATTAAACATTATTCAGTAATAGCCCGGAGTTGGAGTAGTGGAGTGAAAACCTCCGTGGCTCGGAAAGCACGTTGGTCTTGGTCTGATCTCTCTCCAGTCCTGTCGAATTGCCGTCCCATCGGGCAATGAGAGTAAAGGAACAGAGAGTGCACCTATATGTACACATACTTGTGCACTATAATATCTCCTGCACAGATGGCTAAAAAATTATGAGTTTGGCTGCCGTGGCCAAAATAGGTCAACAGGACTATTATTATAAACACAGAACAGATAAAAGAGGTTAGAAAGGAAATAGTTCCTGATTTGTATGAGAACGCGTGTCGCCGCTTGTCTCCCCACTCTTTAGCTCCACTACAAGCAAGAGGCCCGTTACGTATACGAATTACGCACACAAATAAATTACACACACCTAAATCGAGAGCTTGCTTTGTAAATCACTGTCGATAAACATGCGCCTTCCATCACGGCCAATCAGGGCAAAGGACAAAACGTCAATGATTGAAGTGTGACGCATGCAGTACATTGTAAGCGGGCTAGGTCATTGCGTTGATTAAGCGAGTACACATCGGGCAATGTATACTTTTTGTAACTTGTTGCAATAATGTTGTTAATGTTCGGAATTTCATAGTGATCAGAATATTTGTATGTTTTTTACAAATAAAATTGTAATTAAATGTTATTTTCGATTTACCAATGGAAAGATATACCTCTCCCTCTATACTTGCGGTCTGACTTTTTGTTTTACAGGTTATAATTGCACAACACGGTATTTTAAAGCAGATCTCTGTGTTCCGAAGTAATCCGAAGCGCACTAAACGCGATGAATTAATTAATCGGTCGCACTATGATTGTCGTATCATAAATGTGGCGCGCTCGCCACGCCCACATTACCATTCCAACCTTGTTCATCTATTCCGTGATTATCAATCACGTTAAACTGTAGGTCCTGCCTCCCGTTTATACGTCTTTGACAGTCTAGTCGATACGGAAAGTCAGAAGCTTGAACATCTGGGACCAGTCTTGCCAAAGTGCACCAAGTTACTCAGTTACTGGGTTGTGGAGGTCAGATAAAAAAAATATAAAATATTTATTTTATAACCAAGAAGTTTTGAATTATTTAGTGATTGGAGCCTCTTTTTAAGCCAGTAATGCCTGTGTTAGGAGGCTCCGCTCTTCTACAGCAATATAAATTTACTGACTAACTTAGATATAAACACAGTAAGTATTCTTATTTGTGTGTGTATGGTGTGTGCGAGATGGTGTGCGTGTGGAACTTATTAGAAATTTCAATACATTGATACCAGAGTCCAAAATTTTCAAATTAAGAAGAACGAACAGAATTATCATGTTATTGGCAAGTGACGTGAAAGTTATTGACCCTTGTAGTGCTGTGACACGTTTGTTATTTAAGAAACATAATTATGAAACCGATAATTTGGTATCAATTCTTTGAGTCACTTATTTTTAGCTGAAACTGTGCATAGAGACTCTATACCAGATGTTGTCTTCAGCCCTTTTGGATATATATGGGGTTTCCGTAACACGTATATATCTTTTTATTTATCCTATTATAAAGTTGACTTGATAGTTTATTGTACTGAATGGCAGTAAATTTTATTTTAGTGTGTGGAACCTGTGCTATGATATCTTTCCGTCTTTTTGCAGGATAGGCAGTCACTCAGCTGTATCCGGGGAGACTGGAAACTGACTTAGACATATTTGGGAACAGGTTAAGCATATGATAGTGTATGCCTCTACTAGGCTTTCCCCTGTGACTTCGCTCACGTGGACTATACAACGTTATCCCGCAGTAATATGTTTTTTTTTTTATTAAAACATAGATTCGCGTTTGACCACCATCTCACCTGATGGTAAGTGATGATGTGGTCGAAGATGGAGCACGCTTACCTAAAAGTAACCTATTCACTCTTGACTTAAAAACTCCTAGGTTATAGCTATCGGGAAACACAGACTCCGGCAGGGAATTCCACTCCTTAGCCGTACGCACAATGAAGGTATTCCCAAAACGTTTTGTGCGTATGGGTGTAATGTCCACCATGTAACGATGGCGCTTCGCCGTTTGTCTCGTAGTCCGATGATGGAACGGGCTTGGCGGAATTAGACTGTGTAATTCCATCGCACACTCCCCGAAATGTAACGGATAGAAAATCGATAGACTTGCAACTCGTCGTCGATGTTCAAGGGTCTGGAGCTTTGACTCGACCAGTGCATCGTTGCCAATGAGTCTCTTGGCCCCCTTCTCGATAGACTCAAGCGCGTCTAGTTGGTATTTAGCAGATCCATCCCAAAGATGAGAGCAGTACTCTATACACGACCGAACCTGGGCTTGATAGAGATTAAGGTTAACCCAAGGTTAACTCTATGTTAGTACCAAATTTCATTCAAATCGGTTAAGTAGTTTAGACATGAAAGCGTAGCAGACATACTGAAAAAAAAAAAGAAACAGTTACCACAATCAAGATTTTGTTTAGATTGATCATGTAACTTGTTTGCATCTGAGTCTATCAAGCACAATGATCACAGTTACCAATTTTATTTGATTGAGGGATCTTGATTGGAGTTATCACAAAACTTATTTGCAGCAATCAAGTCAAAACATCGTTGCTCCAACCAAGATTTGATATCGATGTATTTGATAAACACAATCAAGGTACTTATTTAGCGCAAACATTTAACGCAAGATTTGATCAAGTTGTATGATTAATACAATTAATTGCAATGATAGATGCTATCAAGTCAAATCATCTTTATTGAAGTAAACAAAATGCTTGATTGACACAACTAACTTACTTTGTTACAGTTATCATTTTTTTAACTTGTCTCTTTCTGCAATGATGTCATGTTAAGGGTAATCGAGAAACTTGTTTCAGCGTTCAATCTGAACTAGTATTGCTGCAATCATGTCGTGATGATCAACTTAACTATGCTTTTGATTAATCTAAACAAGATATCGTCAATCAAGCTAAAGAGTCACTTGATTGGCTTGAATTTTTTTCAATGCAGTCAGACAGGTACGGTCACTTTCGCATTTGTTACATTTGTTATCTAAATTAATCTTGTATTCAGTAATACATAGTACTGTTTACATACCCAGTAAACAGATGACATGATGCTTAGATATTTTAATATGCCATCAAGCTTCTAGTACAAAGTTCATATCTTCCAGTATGACGTTATACATCAAAATATTGAATGCCTTTCAACAATAAAGTTGTTTTTCTTTAGATACCCTCGCAGATATTCTAGTATTCTTCAAATCTTTCTATTTATTTAACTTCACTTATTATTTAAGTTATAAGAATTTATAACAAACATACATACAAAAATAAAATAGTCCGTCTGTGAATTAAAAATAACAGTCTTTCTCAGTTTATTAAACCTTGTTATTTAACATTAAAAAAAAAACTTTTTTTTATATTTTTTTCTGTCTGTCCGTTTGTCTTTCTGTTAGTCCGGGTTAATCTCTGGAACGCATGAATCGATTTCAATAGGACTTTCAATTCACGATAGAGGAGGTTATAAGGTAATTTTCTATTCCGTAGATATAGGCAACATTTTATCCTGGAACTCCCACAAAATCGAGATCCTGCGTTCGTGTAGAAAACCACATACACGAACACAGTCGCGGGCAGATTTAGTTTGAAATAAAATAGCTTAGAATACTTAATTTTATTTATTGGTTCACATAATATATCATCTGTATTGAAGTTCGGCATTGTTATTGGAGTTTCCAAACCGTCTGAAACTTCGATGAATCCAGCTATTGTATTGTTAGTCGTTCGAATTGGAAATGCATCTTTTGTTTTGTTTTTCAAAGCGAAAAAAGAGTGGGACTGATGTTTTGTGTGGTTGTAAGGTGTAGCTGTTATGTAGCTATAAACTATCTATCTATTTTGTCTACTCAAGCCTTCAGTTTAATTTCACGTACAAAAATAAAAGAGGTTTGAAAGAATAAAGCTTCTGCACGTGGCTTGCGAGAATATTTCTAAAGTAAAGTAAAGTATTTATTTCTATAGTAGTGTTATTTCTAGTAAAATAAAAGTAACCAATATTACTGGCTGATAATGTAGCTTCATATCGTTGACTTTCTAAAATCAGTTCAGTAGTTTTCTAAACTTTTCTAACTTTCCGCTCTTAGTGTAGATTTGTTAAAGGAATATCAGTTACACACGTAATGTTTGGAGGGAGGAGGCATGGGATGCAATCTCCTCTTTCTGCGAAGCAGTTATGCAAGCAAAGGAGTTGTCGGGACGCACGAGAGAGGAGCGAGTCTCAAGGCCCTCATAGCTCTTGCGCCCCAGCCGCCGCAGGAGACGTTCCGGGCGTCGGAAGTCACAGGGTGACTTCCAGCCACCGTAGGCCTGCGGGCCTGCGGGCAGAGAGCAATGGGTAGCTCGTCGCCCGAGTGAAACCAGGCCCGTGTAGACGGCGCGTCGTGTTCCACGCGCGCCTCAAAGTGTCAGCAAAATTGTCGGGGCCCACAAGGGGGCCGTTGCCTGCCGGGGTTGCGGAATTCTTCGAAAGAATTACCGCACCCTCGGAACACGAAGGGCAATGATGGAACACGGATGATTGGGAGATCGAGAGGCAGTCATTGGATGATTTCCTATCCTTAAAACAAAAGACACGTAATATGAGATAATTTTATTCAAATTTATTCTGATACTCGATTCTGCCCGTGACTGTATTCGCGTCGGAGGGATTTCCGATCTTCTGGGGATTCCGAGACAAACTCTGTGCTATTCCAGGATTTTAACTATCTACGTACTTTCAGATCCATTTTTTAGTTTTTGCGTGAAAGAGTTACAAACATCCATACATCCATTATTACAAACTTTTGCATTTACGATATACATAAGTAAGGTAAGATACAAGGTAATCCAAATCTTACACCAGCTTCTGGTGTTTGTGTCGGATAGGTAATTTGGGAGAGATTTATAGGCTCAACAGTCAATGGTAAAATCAAACTCAAAATATTCTATTTCACATAGACCTACATAGGGTCTTATAAAACTTCAGAAGTTAGTGCACGGTCGTTTCCTATTTTTTTTTTTTTTTTTTTTTATTGTAATTCACAAAACTGGTGTACAATCACACATTAAAACATAAAACACACAATATAATATGCCAGATTGACACCTACTAGATGTGAATCTAACATGCACAATAATAAGTCACTTACAATATTTAAGACAACGTACAAATTTCCGAAACCTAAATATCCAACGGTAACGAAAAATAGACAATTTAAATATGGTATATATAACAAACAAGGAGAGAAAAAAGGAGAGAAAAATGATACATAATAAAAAATATGTTTCTACATTATATCCCGTAATTTGGCTTTTACTGAGGTTACAGACCCAGCAAAGATATCTATTTCGCCTCGAACGGCGTTAGCTATGGAAAGTATGCGGCTTATGGGAGAAAAATTTCCTAAATTGGTTCGAGTATGAGGCTGGACGAAAGTTCTTCGATTAACTAAACGACTACTACTGCGAGGGATACTGATGTTTACCTTTTCTAAAAGCTCAGGAGAATCTATTTGACCATTTATGACTTTGAATAAGAACATGAAATCTAATGATTTCCGACGCGTACTTAATGATGTCATTTTGTAATGTCTCAACCTAGAACTATACGAGTTTAGACTGCGACATCTGTTATCAGAATACGATAGGTGATACAGAAACCTCTTTTGAACACGTTCAATTCGATCTGAGTGTACCTGATAAAAAGGGTTCCATACCACACTACAATATTCCAAAATACTCCGAATAACACTGTTATAAATTGCAATAGTCAATGCTGGTTCCCCAAAGATCTTCATTTCCCTGACGATGAATCCTGATAATTTAGATGCCCGGCTGATCATGTGGTCATAATGGCTCCTAAAACTTAAACTGCTATCTACTAAAACACCTAGGTCCCTAATAGTGTCGACCTCTTGAAGCGGGCTGTTGTTTAGCGAGTAGCGAGTATTACATGTAATTTTTTTCCTGCTAAATTTGATGAAGTAACATTTATTTTGATTTAGAGTCATTTTATTTTCTGTACACCAATTATATACGTTATTTAAATCATTCTGGAGCTGAATAACGTCAGATTCGTTGTATATAGTTCGATATAGTTTTAAATCATCAGCAAAAAGTTTGTATTCTGAGCAAATTTTGCTACCCAAATCATTGATGAAGACTAAGAAAAATAAAGGTCCCAGGTGGGATCCCTGGGGCACCCCTGACGGAATGTAAAACTGTTTGGATTTAAAACCTTTCAGATACACCTGTTGTGACCGATTTCTTAAGTACGATTCGCACCAACGCAACAAGGACCCGTGAACACCCATGCTTTCCAATTTAGAAATAAGTACGTCGTGATTTACTAAATCGAAGGCCTTTTTAAAATCAGTGTATATTGCATGAACATCACCAGCATTATCCAGGGCAGAAGATACGTAAGAAACATACTCTACTAAATTTGTTGAAGTCGATTTTTTTGGGCGAAAGCCATGCTGGTGGTCATCCAGCACGTTTTTGAAGTGGGAAAACATTTTTCTCTGAACAAGTGATTCAATTATTTTGCCACATGCAGAAAGGATTGACACTGGTCGGTAATTTGCAACATCATCTACACTACCAGACTTAAAAATTGGCGTGATGTGCGCTATTTTCCATTGATCTGGGAAAAAACCCTGCGACAAGGAACAGTTAAAAATTGACGTCAAAGGATCAGCCAGATTCGCTGCGCACTTTCTAAGGAAGAGAGGTGGGACTAGATCAGGTCCAGGACCTTTATCACAGTTCAGGGAAGATAAATATTCAAAAACTTCTTTTACTTCAAATTTACAGAGACTAAAAGTATTATTGTTACAGGGAGTGGACTCAATTGACGTTGAATGTGCATCCTTATCAGTACTATAAATAGACTGAAAGTTGTCGGAAAAAAAATTACAAATATCCTGGCCACCCCTAGCAAATCTAGTATTACCTAGTGACATTTTGTTGGGAATGTAATTGTCACCTATTCGTTTATTTTTTAAGTAACTCCAGACATATTTAGGATTGTTGCGTAAATGTTGAGCTATATTCTTCTTAAAATATGCATAACAGTCACGTATCAATTTACTGCAACGCGTTCTTAGACATTGAAACGTAATCTTATTTCTGGGGTTTCCGTATTTTTTATATAAGTTGTGATATTTAGCTTTCTCCTTAATAGCCTTCAGTAAAGCTCGCGAATACCACACCGGATAGCGTTCATCTCGAGGCTTTGTAATGGGAGTATGCCGTTTTATAATTGGCATAAGAAGTTCATAGAATTTTTGCAACATTTTGTTAACATCAGTAACAGTACTCCATTCATCAGACCAAGAAATTTTCTCAAGCTCAGCGTTGACTGCATCATAATTGCAAAGATAAAAATTTAAGTGCGGTACTCTATTTTGCATTAGAAGTTTGGTATGATTGATTGCAAAAGCAATTTCCAGGGCTGGATGATGTGCATCTATCTGTACAAATGGACATGAGGCCTGAGTTACCAGCACTGCATTATTACTACTACTAAGAACTAGATCTAAAACTCTATCTGAAGCGTTAACTATAGTGTTGCATTGATGAAGATCGTTAAAAGCCAACATGTCTATAAAAGTGTTATCCAGATTACTGGTAGAGCCTTTGGGGATCAAAAGACCTGAATCCACATTCAATTCCCAAGAGATACTTCCTAGATTAAAATCACCGATAAGTAAGTTGATGGAATTAATTTTGCTGTTTTTGTTGATCACCTCAGTAAAGTTTTGAAATAGAGTATCAATATAATCTTGTTTGACTGGGGGTGGAATATAAACCGCGCAAATATTAATATTTAAGCCTCCCTCACACTTGATTGTAATCCATAATTCTTCACAACGGGACTCCCAATTCAATCTACGTGAAACCTCATATTTGTCCCGAGTAGCAATAAGCACCCCCCCACCGTCTCGTTTTGTTACAGAGGACACCGTCGATGACCTATCTCGCCTGAACACGCTATATCGATTATCCAAAATTTCATGGTCAAACACCGTATAATTAAGCCAACTTTCAGTACCGATTATTATATCGTAATCAAAATTCAAAGCTGCCGTATAAAAAGCCTCTGTCTTGGTTCGCAAGCCTCTTACATTTTGATAATATATTTTAAAATTGAATTTTACAACCTAAAAACTCAATTAAGCATGCAAAGTAAGACAATTAATTATTTACAAAGATTCCAAACATTCAAAGCTTTTGACTAACAGAGATTTAGAAGTTTCATCTTTTCTCACAAATATGCGACCGTTTCGAATCCACACAAAGTTGTATTTTCTTTCCTTAGCAGCAATTCTAGCCGCTGCATGTAGTTTTTTATTTGCCATAGTCAGGTTCTCCGTTACGAAAATGGGTTGCTTTATTCCACCAATGCCAATATGGCTGCTGTTCAACTTCTCCGACTCATTCTTCTTATTAAAATTCCTCACTGCAGCCAGTAGACTATCACGAATGCGTGGATTGACCAGCTTAACGACTATGCTCCGTGGGCGATTCGATTGTGCATTTAATTTGGCAACTCTATGAAATGACCGTATTTCACCATCGTGTAGTTCGTTTCCCACAACTCGACCCAACTGTTGTATGACCGTTTTCAAGTTCTCGGTTTTGTGCTCAGGAACGCACTGTATCTCAATGTTGCTTTCACGAGCTAATTGATCCATTTGTTGCAAATTTATTTCCAACTCGCTCACGCGAGCGTTCAAAGAAGCGTTATTCTTAAGAAGTTCGGCATTGCAGCTATTATTCTTTGTATTTAACACGACTTGATCGTCGTAAGCATTAGAAAGAAAAGTTACCGTCTTCTTGAATTCCTCCAAGTCTTCATAGATCGATGAAAATTTTAAAGTTAACTCATTAACATTCCTTTGTACTGTAGTTAAGGTGTCTTCGAATTTCGTCAATGAGGCCTGTTGACTATCAAATTTTTCAATCATTTCCTGGCGCAATTTACGTATTTCTGCCAGTATTATGTCTTGCAAGTAGTCCGCAGTGCCATCTCGTAACACACGAGGCGTGACAGGTGGTGACTTCTCAGTTGGCGGTCCTCTGTGACCAACTGTTCCTTTGCAGTAACTGGGCGAATCCGAGAAAGGGGAAAGCGTTGAAACTGGTTCAGAAGCCATATGCTCGTTCAATGCAGCGTGACCCTTTGCGTGAACTGGTGTGTTAGTGTTGTCTAGTTTAGGTCGGCTAGAAACACAACTCGGACAAGTCCATTTGGTCCTAGGCGTTGATGTTTCATCGTACTTAACACATTCCAAATGGTACTGAAGAGCACACTTGCTTAAACAGCATTTTATTCTCTTTTGAGTAACGAGAATAGTCGCATTACACCCACCACAAATCATTTTGGCAAAAAAAAAAAAAAAGCAAAATGCAAAAAGTAGATTTTGATCAAGGTTTGAACTCGGGTATAAGAACGCCTCAGTTGCCACTTTATCAACTCGACCACAACCGCATATGCATAGAGTAGTAAATACGTGTTTCTATGCGATTTTGAGCTGTCAAAGTAAGAGTGAAGGTGAGTGATAAAGTTTTTTTCTCAAAACACCCACTTTAACGTGAACTGGAATTAGAATTGGCAGTCACTTTTTTTAATATATATTATTCGTGTTTTTGTTAAAGTTAAGACACTGATCACACAGCAAACGACATCATGTCTATCACACACACTGAGCTTAAGCACCCACACAATGTTTACACCCCTTTAACGTGAACTGTAATTTGCTAGGTCAGTTTTTGAAAAATTATTATGCGTGTTTTTGTAAAAGTTAAGTCACTGATCACTCTGCAAACGATATCACGTATGCCGCACACACTGAGCTTTAGCGTCCACGCAATGTTTATGGTTTATGTAACGTTTAAATAATATTAATACTATGACATTTAGGGATCGAAGCAATGTACGTGTTTACAAGTTGACTACCCTCAATTCGAGAACCGGCAAGAAATTCCACGGTTACTCTTTTCAAAACATCATTCTATCGGTTACATTTCGGGAAGTGTGCGATGGAATCGCAGTCTAATTCCATCAAGCCCGTTCCATCATCGGACCACAAGTCAAACGGCGATGCGCCATCGTTACATGGTGGACATCCCACCCATACTCACAAAACGTTTTGAGAATACTTTCATTGTGCGTACAGCTAACTAAAGAGTGGAATTCCCTGCCGGAGTCTGTGTTTCCTGATAGTTATAACCTGGGTGTCTTTAAGTCAAGAGTGAATAGGTTTCTCCTAGGTAAGCGTGCTTCATCTTCGACCACATCATTGCTTAACATCAGGTGAGATTGTGGTGAAAAGCAAGCCTATTAACAATTAAAAAAAAAAACCCAATCTATCCATAATACAGGTAGGTAGTACCTAACTAATAGTACCTAACCGCTTATTGTATACCTACATTTGAGTCTATCAATAATATAGTCTAGAGGTTTGTTCACTTTGAGTCCTACCATCAAAGGTTTTCTTATCCTTTTGACTTTCTATAAGAGATTTTTGTATCGGGTAACATCGAACGCTCCAGGCTAAGATTCAAAGCATTTTGACCTTTATCTCAAAATTAAATGGTGAACTCGTCGATTAATAATAACAGTCGTCCGGGTCGAACTTAAAAGTTAAGCAAAGCTTGCTGAGGTTGGTTCTTGGGTGGGTGACAATCTTAACGAAAAAAAAAAAAATAGAAATTCCGTGCTTCATAAAGCACGTTAAGCCATTGGTGCTGGCTGTCATTTGTACATCTTTGTCAGTTGTTTCAGGTAGTCAGAAGCCATAAAATGTGAAACCCGTCTTGACAAATGGTATTGTGTTACCCAGTTACTGGGTTGTGGAGGTCAGATAGGCAGTCGCTCCATGTAGAACACTAGACTGCTAGCTGCATCTGGTTAGACTGGAAGCCAAACCACAATCTCACCTAGGGCTTCCAATCCCGCAGCCTGACTACAATCTCGGTATTTGCGGGACTACGAATTTTCAATCCCGCGAGATCTCGGTATTTGCGGGATCCCGCATATTGAAAATATTCACATTTATATAAGGCAAATGAAACAATGAATGAATCAACTAACTCCACACTTATTTACGTATTACTATTAGTATGAGATCAATCAAATTACACCGTTCATTTATCACAAAAAAACAGTAACAAATACTAAATAAAAAACTTTACTCGTATTTTAGGCTACATACTTAGGCTACCACTGACTGAAAATCGGCTATATTAGGCTACTTAAACTGTGAAAAAACGGGTGACATCGGCCCCCGCGTTGTTTGCAACACTGCCGGCCGCCAGTCAACGAACGATCGCACTCTCGAGAGGTCGCATGCATCTTTTTTTCAGTCCCGCAAATCCCGTGGATCCTGCGCCAGTAATCCCGCATCTGTATCCCGCATCAATACTGAGATCTCGGTATTCCGGGATTAGAAGCCCTAATCTCACCTGATGTTAAGCGATGATGTGATCGAAGATGAAACACGCTTGCCTAGAAGTAACCTATTCACTCTAGCTACTAGCGAGTCAGAAGTAACAATTCTCTCTTGACTTAAAGACTCCTAGGTCACAGCTATCAGGAAACACAGACTCTGACAGAGAATTCCATTCCTTAGGTGAAACAATGAAACTATTCCCAAAACGTTTTGATGATGGGAAAGTAAATGATGTTGATCTCTAAATGTAGTAGTATTATATGTAGTTTAACATTATTCACCGGTCTTATGTAGTTATAATTTTATTTGACATTTTCAAAAAAATATCTAACTATCTACCCGATTTATCTTGAGTGCATCTCAGTTTAGTTTATTCATAGGTTATGTATAAAAGATGGCTTTTGTCGATAAACTACCCTACTCTAGTTCTAGATTGTCCTTTGTTTTGGTTTAAAATAACAAAAATATGTCTGAGTGGAATATTTAAGTTTGGATGAGATATTTATTTTAAAGAAAACCAATTCAAGTACCTTCGCCTTAAAAGAAACATTATGTATTTGTAAAACTTTATTAAACATAAGCTGCTGCTTTCGGATTTTAAGAAAAAAATAAAAAATATTTTCAAATAAAGGGAGCCCCCCTTTATTTGAAAATATTTGCATGGAACTGAAACACCTTTTTATGAAACTTATGCGTGTGATAGAGAGTACTTAAAAATGTGATCCAGGTTTATAAAGATAATCGTTTAAAAGATATACGCTTCCAAAGTGGTCAAATGTGTGTGTCCCCCTCATAACTTCTATAATAACGAAGTGAAAAATAAAAAAAAATATATGCTGTAGATCTTAATGTAAACTTTCAACAAAAATTGGTTTGAACGAGATCGGGTCAGCAGTTTTTGAGATACAGCATATTTTCTAAAACCGCAAATATAACTTTGTAATCATTAGAACTAAAAACGGGATATTTACCATGAGTATTTTTTGTTTTGAGTTTCCGATATTTCGGCACTGTTGCAAGCGCCATGATCACGGATGAACTGAAGTAATTGCGGGTGGAAGTTTATGAGCAGACAAATTGGTATACCCTCTTTTTCGTTTGTTTTGTTAGCGCCGCTACCGCTACCACTGTCACATGAAACACAAAACTCATCGTTTCGACACGGTGAGTTTTGTGTGTCGGGAACAGAAACGAGTGTTTAGTGATACATGTGACATCCTCCAGGTGGTCCTCACAATGACGACACCCGGGCGTGTCCTCCTGCTGTATCCGAAACAGGTACCTCCCGAAACAGCCATGTCCAGTCAGCACCTAGTCAGGCGGAAGGTGAAGACGCCGTGGCGTCTCTCCAGCCACTCCTCAAAGAGGGGACGTGGTCTTTCCTTCTTTGTGGAAGGCTGCGCTGATTGTCCCTGTACATAAGAAAGGTTGAAAATCAGATATTAAAAACTATCGCCCGATATCGATTCTTAATACACTCAGCAAGGTGTTTGAGAAAATTATTCATACCAATATTTACTCGACGATAGCCAATGGCATAGGCACAGATTACTAATAAGTTACTAGGTCCTTATCAACATGGTTTTATCAAGCGACGCTCGACCACATCTAACTTAGCTACCTTTAGTAACTATGTTATCGGTAATATGGAAACTCATGGGCAGGTTGACGTGATCTATACGGACTTCGAAAAAGCTTTCGATCGTGTGGATCATGTTATCCTGCTTTCAAAACTACAATACCTTGGCATCCATGGTGACTTACTCAGATGGATTAACTCTTATTTATCCAAGCGTTCTCAGGCCGTTGTTGTGGGGGGTTATAGATCAGATTTCGTTAGCATACCGTCCGGTGTGCCTCAGGGATCCTTACTTGGACCTCTTTTTTATTGTGCGTACTTACACGATATTAATTCATGTTTTAAATATGCTAAGCATCTTCTATACGCTGATGATATGAAGATATATCTGCGTGTCCGATCAAGCCTAGATTGTGAACTCATACAACGTGATCTTAATTCATTATACCAATACTACTTATTAAATAACATCAGTGTTAATATCACGAAATGTCAGTGTATTAGTTTTACCCGTAGCAAAAAACCAATCAACTTTATGTATAGTTTTGATGATAAAATTATTGAAAGAGTCAATGTAGTCAGAGACCTTGGTATAATACTCGACTCCAAATTACTGTTTTCTGAACATATTGACAACATAGTCAGTAAAGCTTCCCGTTATCTTGGCTTTGTAATGCGCACCTGTAAACCATTCAGAAACCTTCATAGTCTTATGATTGTATACTGTGCCTATGTACGAAGCATTCTAGAGTATTGTAGTCTAATCTGGTCGCCTCAATATAATGTGTATATTTCTAGAATAGAAAATCTCCAAAAATGGTTTGTAAAATTTTAAAACTTTAAATGTAACAAGCGTCATGCTTCTTATCTCGCAGACTTTAGTCATTATAACTTCTTGTCCCTCAATGATAGACGTAAAATGTTGGATATGCTACTATTATTTGACATCCTTCGTGGTGAGATCGACAGCGGTGACCTTTTGTCATGCATAGAATTTTGCACGCAAAGGTCTCGCACAAGACACACTCACTTATTTAGTGTACCTTTACACCGGTCCAATTATGGACAAAATGCTGTTATGACTCGACTGCCTCGCTTATACATAGACAAATTTGAAAATCTGGATATATTCCAGCTATCTAAGGTATCTTTCCGTAAATCTGTTGTAAAAATACTCACCAGTAAGTAAATAATATTCGTATATTATTATTTACCAGTTGTTATATTTCCTTTTATTTTTACTTTGGTTGAATAGTTAAAATTTTAGAACTACTATACTGTCTAGTTTAACATGCATGTTGTGAAACTCTATAATAGGCTTCAGAACCCCATGTGATATTGTTATTATATAATGAGAATTGTAAAAAAAGCTGTTGAGTTTCCTATGAATAAATAAATATAATAAACCATCCCACGCAAACAAAATCCGCGAGCAGAAGTTATTATTAAAGAAATTATTGTTACTTACGAAATAATTTCTCTAGCCTGCTATAAATAATTCTTCTCCTCCACTTTTATTCTGCGCACTTCCAAGTTGTGGAATTTTCTGCCAGCTTCTGTGTTCCCTGCCACTTATGACCTTTCAACCTTTAAAGCAAGAGTGAACAGACATCTTCTGGGCTCGCTCGTTCCATCTTAGATCTCATCTATCGCTTACCATCAGGCGAGATCGAGGTCAAGAGTGGGCACTTTCTAAATAAAAATAATAAAATCATATTTTTATTACCTGCGGATTAGAATATTGCAATTTGTTTACAATTATTTAGATGGTTCTAAGGATTTTTTGTGTAAGCAAATTGCCCGTATCGATTTCACTTAGATTTTTGGACGAACTATGACACAATCTCCATTATTATGTATCCTAGCTTCTGTTTCATTCATAATAATAGAAAAAAAAAATAAGTAAGATATACAACGTCTTACGAAAGCCCCATATCTATCCCAAAGGGCTGAAGACAACATCTGGTATGGAGTCTCTATGCAGAGTTTCAGCTCAAAATAAGTGACTTAAAGAATTAATAACAAATTATCGGTTTCATATGTTTCTTGAATACCAATCATAACAAAAGTGTCACAGCACTAAGAGGGTCAATAACTTTCCACGTCACTTGCCAATACCAGGATATTCACTTCGTTCTTCTTAATTTGAAAAATTCGATCTCTGGTATCAATGTATTAAAATTTCTAATAAGTTCCACACATGTAGACATAGGATTACGAAACCCTCGCCATAGCGTTTATTATCATCTAAGGAAGTCGTGCACTTGGTATGTATATGTCTCAGGTTTTTCATAAAATTAGGTTTTTGATCAAAAACCGGAAGATGACACATTTTAAACTCAATTTCATCATAAACCTGTAACAATCCAGATTTATGATCAAAAACCTGAACTAGTTTGGGTTTATGATCAATCTGATATACATTTCCCTTGACAGTAACGGGGGATTCGGGAACTTAGGGACTTCCCCCGCTTTTGTTTCGCCTGCGTTACGAAATTTTATTTTCGCGGCTTATCAAATCAGATTAATATAGGTACGTGAAATTGAAATATTTCATTTCATAATTGGATTGAAGGAGGAGCATATTGATTGGATCATGGATGTAAATTTTGATAACTAAATAATAAATTATTTTCTCTCCACTAAGTTCCAAATGATGATGGATTGTTTTATTTATTTCATTTAAATTGATTTATTTGTCATAAAACAAAGCAAACCCGTAATTTTGACAAGAACTTTTATCATAAACCCAAACTAGTTCAGGTTTTTATCAAAAATCTGGATTGATACAGGTTTATAAGGAAATTGAGTTTAAAATGTGGGTTCTTCAGGTTTTCATCAGAAACCTAGGTTTTTGATCAATAACCTAATTTTATGAAAAACTGCGACATATACCTTTAAGTTACACGCTGTTGGTATAAGCAAGATCACTTTCCCAGACCAATAAGGTTGTAGAAAGTACTTCAGTCGCGATGTTTCCACAAAACCATTGCTGCAGACCGAATGGAATATAACACAATCGATCTCACCTGTCCCTCCGAATGTTTTCTACCTCTTTCGCCTCGAAAGGTTTGATCAATATCTGGTGCAAGTCATGCGCGGAGTCTATACAACTTGTAATTTAAAGGGTATATACATACCAAGTGCACAGCTTCTTTGGATGATAACAAACGATATGGCAAGGGTTTTGTAATCTAATGTCAACATGTGTGGAACTTATTAGAAATTTTAATACATTGATACCTGAGAACGAATTTTTCAAATTAAGAAGAACGAAGAGAATTATCGTTTTATTGGCAAGTGACGTGGAAAGTTATTGACCCTCGTAGTGCTGTGACACGTTTGTTATGATTGGTATTCCAGAAATATATGAAACCAATAGTTTGGTATCAATTCTTTGAGTCAGTTATTTTGAGCTGAAACTTTGCATAGAGACTCCATACGAGATGTTGTCTTCAGTCCTTTTGGATAGATATGGGGTTTCCGTTACACGTTGTATATAGATATTGATTTTTACCAGACTTAGACTAAAAATACCATCTAGGGGCTCGTGGCTAAATAAGAACAACTAACGGGTACCTTCAAGGTTAAGTGACGCTACTCAAGGTCGGTCCGAAGATGGGTAATCTTCACGTATCGAGATTTTTCGTGACTCAGAAAACACGTTCAATCTATCATTTATACAACTTTGACAGTCGTTAAATATAGTCAGAAGCCAAAAAATCTAATACCAGTCTTGCCAAGCGTGTTGTGTTAAACAATAGTACTTAGTACCCAGTTGGATTGTAAGAAGATCCCGACATAGTTGCGAATAGGCGTAATAGATGATGTACACCAAAAATATCATCAAAGGAATAAGACAGAATAAGCAGTACCTTTGTACTCAAATATTATAATTATGCTTATCCTAATGTATTTTACTGTGTGTACATAAATAATAAAATAAATATATAGGAAAAAACCGGCCAAGTGCGAGTCGGACTTGCGTACGAAGGGTTCCGTACCATTTTCTATAAAAACGGCAAAAAAATCATGTCTGTTGTATGTATTTATTGTTATAGCGATAACATAAATACATAATTTGTGAAAATTTCAACTGTCTAGCTATCGCGGTTCTTGAGATACAGCCTGGTGACAGACAGACGGACGGACGAACAGCGAAGTTTTAGTAATAGGGTCCCGTTTTTACTCTTTGGGTACTGAACCCTAAAAATGGATACGATGCACTTTGCAGTATTAGTTTGAGTTGAAGCTGGTGGATTTTGGGATGCACTTTTGTCAATAAAAAAGAATAAGACACTTTTCTTATTATAAAAACATAGTGAAACTTGTCTGTCTTTCCTTAATTACCCGATTGCGCCAGAAGGAGGGTTATGTTTTTCGAGAGTATGTATGTATGTTTGTATAATTGTTTGGCACGCTCTGTGGCCTGAACGGCTCGACGAATTTTAGCTTGAGAGGTATCGTTAGATTCGTATTGACTGTGAAAGTGATACTGGGTATATGAAAATAAAAAAAAACATAATGGCGGATTTTTGGCGTCATATTATGCATTCAAAAAAAGTTTTTTTTTTACTCAAATCTATCGAGTGGGGTATCAAAATAAAGGGTTTTAAAAGGTGATTACAAAAATATATATACAACTTATATGGTTAAAAGTAATTCAAAGTGACAAATCGTAAAAACATGTATAAAGAACTAAATCGTCTGCGAAATCTTTCACATCTGTAAACTAAAAAGCTGGAAATAAAAAAAAGTAATTAAAAAAATTAAAAAACCCGACTGCATTACCTTTTTTATTTTTTATAAGAATATGACTTAGCTTTTATATTTATGTATGTATATTGGGTATGTAGTTCATTACTTATGTATGTATAATTGTATATATAGATATATATTTTTTATTACGGATGAGCCCACTCTTTATGGTGATGGTAAGCGATAGATGAGATCTATGATGGAACGAGCACGTCCACAAGATACCTATTTACTCTTGCTTTAAAGGCTGAAAGGTCATAAGTGGCAGTTCATAAGTCATGGTCATAAACTAGTGGTATATAAGTAAATAGTACACCATGGACTACCCGCGTACTTATTTTCTTCTTCTATCTCAAGTCCTTCCAAAGGTTTAGACCACCCATTGTTACACACGTTTTAGTTTTTTAGTCCTTATTTAATTCTGTTATGGTGTATAATAAATGGTGTAGCTTTCTTGCTTAATGAAAACCACTGATAAGGTTCTGTAATAATTTCTCTCTCACTATCGTTTTTAGAAATAATCCTTTGTACTGCTTTCTCAGACGCTTCTAAAGCAATTGAAGTATATTTTTGAATATCAAAGAAACTAAAACCGAATCTATTATAATTGAAACAACACTCCGCTTCACTTAACGTTTGCACCACAGAATGATTTCTGTCTATTATACCGCCCTACAGTACTCGTATTGTATTACTGTATATTGTCGACATCTGTGACCCATTCGCTTCGAAAATTGTCGCTTAGAGTTACAATAACCTTGCGTATTTCAATTTCAATCGCAGTTCTCTCAATATAAGTAGAGAATACATTTTTTCATAAGATATTAGATAATGTTATGAAAAGATTCAGTAGAACATAATCGTATTATCGGAGTATTCTAAGAAAATGTTCGTAATGTAAGTATGTTTTGAATCTTATATCATATTTAATCGGTAAGACTTTGCTTTTCTTGAAATTTCGATTTTCAGTGGAAAGAAAAATAGTAATTCAATTTTTGATGTTTTTTCTTTAGTTAGTGTTATCCATTTATTCACATTCAGGCATGTGAGTAAATGGATTGCAAATGATTTAATTTTCATTCGTCCTAATTAGGTAGATTATTAGATAGATATAAGTACTCTTTATTGTAAACCATAACAGGAAACAAATAAGGACTTAACAACAAAAAAATTGCCAAGTGCGAGTCAGACTCGCCCATGAAGGGTTCCGTAGTAGGTAACTATAATAATTTAATATAATATATTTAATTGACAAAAAAAACCTTACAAATTTCTTAAAACCAGCTTATTTACAACTTTTACAACTACGCCAAATAACTTTGTTTTTCATAGTGTTTGTATGAATTACAAAGTTATATTGGCGGTTTTAGAAAATATGCTATATCTCAAAAACTGCTGACTTGATCTCGTTCAAACCAATTTTTGTTGAAAGTTTACATTAATACCTACAGCTTATTTTTTTTTTAGATTTTTCCCTCCATTATTATAGAAGTTAGAGGGCGTATAGCTTTTAAACGATTAACTTTATGAAAAAGTTGTTTTAGAAACCTCAATGTCATTTTTAAAGACCTGTCTATAGATATTACACGCGCAAAGGTTAATGAAAAAAATATATTTTCAGTTTCAGTTCCATGTGTGGAGAGCCCCGCTTAATTTTTTTTTGTTTTAAAATAATTGGAAAGCCGTTCACAGAATACATCTACCTACCAAGTTTTACATGTGTAGTCCTAATAGTTTCGGAATGAAATGGCTGTGACATACGGACGGACAAACAGACAGACATGACGAAACTATAAGGGTCCCGTTTTTTGCATTTCGACTACGGAACCCTAATAATAATTGTTTATTTTACAATACCATCGATTCAGCTGTGACTGCAAAAGTTTAATATTCTCGGTAACACATTGCAAATATCCTGGAAATATACTCTCCATCCAATACAAACCACAACATACGGCCACTTCGCAATAAACTGCCTTAAAAACTATGCCTGTTTTAATTCGTTCAACGATTGTGTACCAATAAAAAAGTTGGTCTTTACTGGGCATTGCGTTTCGGTCCATAAATTTTTATTCTTAAACAAAAGTAATTTTCAGTGCATTCGGTTGTTAAATAAAGTGCATTGCTGTTTTCATTAAGCGGCAGATACTGTTTCAAACGATTGACGATCGTGGATAATGAATTGCGAAATCAGGATTTAATGTTTCTTTTTAATGTTTTCGGCATAATTTTTACAATGTGTAATTTAAAGGGTATATAAATACCAAGTGCATGGCTTCTTTGGATGATAACAAACGATATGGCAAGGGTTTTGTAATCCTAAGTCTACGTGTGTAGAACTTATTACTAATTCCAATACACTGATACCAGAGACCGAATTTTTCAAATTAAGAAGAAAGAAAAGAGTTATCGTGTTATTGGCAAGTGACATGGAAAGTTATTGACCCTCGTAGTGCTGTGACACGTTTGTTATGATTGGTATTCCAGAAATATATGAATCCAATAATTTTGTATCAACTCTTTGAGTCAGTTATTTAGTGCTGAAACTGTGCATAGAGACTCCATACCAGATGTTGTCTTCAGCCCTTTTGGATAGATATGGGGTTTCCGTTACACGTTGTATAGTATCCATACTAATATTACATATGCGAAAGTCTATCTGTCTGTTTGTAAAGCTTTTACGGCTAAACCATAGCACCGATTTGGATAAAATTTGGAATGAAATAGTTGAAGACTCAGGGTCATACATAGGCAAGTTTTTGTTCATAAATCAACCCCTAAAGGGTTGAAATATGGGATGAAATTTTGTAGGCCAAATCTATTTTAGTTTTGTCCTAATTAATTTGAGGAAAACCTAAATTAGATTTAATACGTGGCGTTATATTATAATTCTGTATAGCCATTTGTACAGACGCCAGCACATCAAGCTGCAACAATCTGTCAAAAGACATCAACCAAAATGGGCCATACCGCAAACAGACGTATTGGGAAAAAAGGAATTCATAGATAATTTAGTTTTAATATTTAATGAACATTGGTCTCTAATTGGGAGTGTCAAAATAAATAATATTAAAAACGAATTAAAAAGATTTTTTGTTGATTATTTTGTTTGTGTATGGTGACAGTTGCGGTACAGCGTGCGGGGTGCGTGAATGAACAAAACGCCACCGTTTTTCCGACGACGAAAACGGTTGCAGAAAACGGTTGTCGTTGCAACAAAGTTTCTTGCAATGTACAAAGTACAAACGGTTCAAGTTGCAAATGTATGAAACGGTTTACTGAATAAAACGTTTTATCGGACAACATTATGATGTTTAACTTAATTATTCGTGGCATAAATGGCATTTAGCTTTTTTATATTTACTGTCTTTATCGAAATACGAGCAAAATCTCTGGTGTATTTTCGCGGTACAGACGTTGCGATGGGTTGTAAATTATTATATATAATATAATTAGTATATTAAATATTATGTGTAAACTTGAATATTTACAATTCACTCATAAGCAGATCAATTTGTAATAAAACAAATAATGAGGTCTCAGTTTGTGAGTAGAAGATTATAACTGACCAAAAAAATGTAAACAAACACTCAAGCTCACTGATTCCAATTCCAGGAATTATATCGTCTGTATAGTTCACTTTTCACGGAAATAACTGTTTGTGCGAAACGAAACGGAACGACGTCGCGACAAGTGTGATCGTTTAATCAATGAGTTCTCAACTGTATTTTCATAATTGTAAAATACAAAATCGCATCAAGTAATTCGAAAACTGGTTTGTGCAACGAAGATTGATTGGACCCACAAACTTAAAACGGTTTAACCGTCGCAGAACGTAAAACGGTCTTTGAAAACGGTTTGTTGTCAAAACACCCACGACTAGTGACGATTGTCAATGTCATTCCATTCGATCGTTATTCGCTTTGCGTTTGCGCTCTTTTTCGTATCGTATTGTGAATATTATTTCGACTTTGGCTATTTTTGACGACTTGTGCTATTCAAAATAGATTCTGATGATTAGCTCACCTGATGGTAAGTGATGATGTGGTCGAAGAAAGAGCATGCTTACCTAAAAGTAACCTATTCACTCTTGACTTAAAGACTCCTAGGTTTTAGCTATAGGGAGTTTTACAAATAAACGATTTTTTTTTTATATTAATCAATTTGATACAAAACTTCTTATCTATATGTTTTCTTTGTACTGTAAGCCACTCAATAAAATCAAAAATAGTGCAATATTTTTATGTTCATGTTCTGGCCCAAACGCCATACTGAGTGGTGGATGTCCTTTTTTTAATAGATTTTCAACTTTATTCTTAAATAAATTAGGTTCAAGGTTGTTCATATGCTGGCGTCTGTGCCTACATCTTTGAGTCATTACGAGTAGTCAGAACTTCAGAAGCCAATGATTGACTATCTGAGACTAACACGAGTCTGTAGAGGTTAGATACCCAGTCACTCAATGTAAAACACTATTACTTAGCTCTATCTATATTTTATCTTGTCTCTGCTTTACAGTGTACTATTTAAGAGGAGGCTCCCTAAACTGTATGTAATTTCGTATTAATATTCTGAAACAATCACGCATACAATCAAAATGGAACTTTAGTATATGATTTATTGGATGTTTGTCTTTTCATGTCCACCAGTGACCAGTTTCGTAATTGGAACATTTTCGCTTGATTCATTTTTTAATCGAAAATCATGTCTTTTTTAAATATTATTCAAAATTTAATCAAGATTATTCGGCTTTTATGTCTAAAACTAGCTTGTGCCGATCCCGTGGGAATTTCGAAAAATACTTTCTTAGCGGATGCCTACGTCATAACATCTACCTGCATGCTAAATTTCAGCCCGATCCGTCTAGTGGTTTGGGCTGTGCGTTGATGTCAGTCAGTCACCTTTGAATTATTATATTTAGATTGGTATTAACATTTAGAAAATATAGTTTATTATCCAAATATGGGACATTTTTTCTCTAGATCAATTATTACTTTAGTTATAAACGAAATAAGAATTGAGACTTACGAGTTTCGAACCCGAATAAAGTAAAAGAGCACATGCGATATTCAACTTTATTACTGCTGCGTTAGCGTTTAGCACACAACGGCAGTTTTGAAACCGAACATGGTGAAAGAGCGCACGCGATATTCAACTTTATTACTGCTGCCTTAGCGTTTAGCACACAACGGCAGTTTTGAAACCGAACATGGTGAAAGAGCGCACGCGATATTCAACTTTATTACTGCTGCGTTAGCGTTTAGTATACAACGGCCTAACCAGGGTGGATGGGGGCGGAGCTTGCGTGAAAATTATTTTGGATTGCCTGGTCTTTATCCTAAAACCCCCACTTATCTTAAACAACGATTCAAGTTCCTTTATGACGCACATGCAAAATCTCTAAGATCATCAGAAAACTTAAGGCTTGTGGTACCGAGTCACGCCACCAATTACTATGGTAAGTCGTTCGCAGCTCAAGCAGTACAGCTGTGGAATGATCTACCAGTGTCAGAAAGACAAACACAAACCCTATCGTCTTTCAAAAACTTGGTAAAGGTTCTTTATCTCTCTTCTTAAATTGTTGTTATTATGTATGTCTTTGTTCCTTTTTTATATTTATATGTATATATTGTTTATTGTTTTTATATTATACAGAGTTAATTGTAAAACACCGAAAACCTCTCAGGACTATGTTACTAAGATCATAATCACAACTTTTGTTCTATGACTTTTAAAAATTCGTCATATTTTATTTCACTAGATTTTCATACAAAAATAAAAATATTTAAATTGAACGCCCTAAATGTTACGAAGTCTATGCGAAGCAAATGAAAGCGATTTATACTATCGCTTTCTTTTACAATTAACCCTGTATATAGATAAATAGTACACCGTGGACTACCCGTGTATTCATTTTCTCCTATGTGTGAAATCCATCCAAAGGTTGTCTGTAAAAGATCGCTTTTAGCGATAATAAATAAAATAATAAATAAATGCTGCTCTATTTCAGGCAAAACACCCATATACAAAAAAAAGAAGATAAGACCGCCCATTTTATCACCCTTTTTAGTTGTAAAGTCTTTATTGTTTTATTGTTATGGTCTACAATAAAGAATATATCTATCTATCATGTAGTTACCCTAAAAGCCGACCCTAACATACCTAGTTACGTAGAGGCTAAACAGTTGAGGATAACGTTTACACTAACGCTTATAAAAATCTTACATTAAATAAAACATGTATAAGCTTCATTACAACTATAATCACCAATTTATTTTTAAACGCAGCACTTAATACGTTTTCGCTATAAAAACCTCATCCGATTGTTATCTCACGCGAGCTGTAAATCGTAGGAAACGGCGCCCTTAACCAATTGATTAGCTACCTGTTACTCTAGAGAGAGCGTGCCGTTCAATAGATACTAATTTGACGGAAAAAGCCTTTCTATTAGGCCGCGGTCACGAAGTCAGCGGAAGCGGGGCGACGGTAGCGGCGGCGCGGGGAATGGAGCGTTTAAATGCATACATTTATATGAGCTAGCTTCTACCCGCAGGATTTTCCCGCCTGAATCTCGATCCCATGTGCACTACGGGATAAAAATATTATAGCATGAGGAATATAAGCCTATGTCAACGCCTATGTATTATTTCAGAATGTCAGCTATCTACTTACCAAATTTCATTTAGATCCCTTCAGTAGTTTTTGCGTGAAAGAGTAACAAACACCAAGATGTATGAATGTTTGAGGTTGTACAACAAGCATCCATATACATCTATACATTCATCCTCACAAACTATCGTATTTATAATATTAAGTAAGACTGGCCTTGAAAGCAGCAGCGAGCAATGGGCGGCGAGCAACACACGAGCGGTGCGAATCCATCTAGCGGTGCACGTGCGACTGCATTCACGTAGTGTTGAGTTGTTTTTTTTTTTATTGATAGGCTCGAGTTTGACCACCATTTCACTTCATGGTTAGTGACGATGTGGTCAACGATGGAGCACACTAACCTAGAAGTATCTATTCACTCTTGACTTAAACCCCTACCCCCTGAGAATGGGAAACACAAACTCCGATAGGGAATTCCACTCCTTAGCCACAATGAAAGTATTCCCAATACGTTTTGAGCTGTGGTATTCTACGGACTACGCTGCTCTAGGGCTGAACATTCTGCCCGTTGGCTTTGAAACCGGGTACCTACAGGGTTGCCGCGCCGCTCCACGCTCCGCTGCCGCCGCGGCGCCGCTCCGCTCCCGCTGACTTCGTGACCGAAGCCTTAGAGCAGTCTGCTTTGTGAAAAAAGATATGAAGTTGTCGTTCTATTGTATAAATAGGTATGACCTGTTATTGCCATGGTAGCCTGGGTTTTTTGTTACGTTTAAGTCATGAAATTACTTGTCCCGCTGTGGGTGGAGTGGAAGGGAGTGTCAGACTACTGAATGAAAAGCCACCCTGTTTCTTCAGTTGCATTTCCCGTTGGGGGCCTGATGTAACTTGTTAGAATACTCCCACAACCTTGGCCATCGTCATCACGTAGTTAGCATGTGTTCACGGACTACCAAGTATGAACGTTTGAAGAACTAATTTCCGTCTGCGGTTACGCTCAATTTTTTTTCAGCTTTAATCGTTGGCTTCAATGACTTTTTCCTACCCGTCAACTATCTTCATACCAAAGTTCACGTAAATGTGTTGCTTCGTTTTATACTTTGAAAGAAGAATAAACAAACCTTCACATTTATAAAGATACTAGCTTGTGCCAGCGGCTTCGCTCTCGTGGGAAGTTTTTCCCGTGTAAATCCCGATCCCGTGGGAATTTCGCAAAATCCTTTCTTAGCGGATGCCTACGTTATAACATCTACCTGCATGCCAAATTTCAGCGCGGTCCGTTCAGTGGTTTGAGCTGTGCGTTGATAGATCACTATGTCAGTCAGTCAGTCACCTTTGAGTTATATATATTTAGATTTATCTATGAAATGGCCGTTTTGCCATCCAAAATCCATCCATCCTCACAAACTTTCGCTTTTATAATATAAGAAGTGAAAAGATAAGATCTTTTAAATATTTTGGTGTAACCTGTTGCGTTATTCAATAGTAAATTAAATTGTGGAAATATGCTAACGTGATACCGCGGTATAAATACTTACATAAGGGCGACTGAAGGAACAAGATAGGTTTTTAGTAATTTTGACATTCCTTTCATTTCCACCCGGAGCATAAGTAATCATTTGATGATATTCCCACCGAAAAAAAATGCAATAACTGATAGCAGTATTATGTAAAAAGAAAAGATAAAAGAAAAAGTAAATTACTCGCATTACTTGCTAAACAAATAGTTCACGTAGATCTTGAAAGACTTCAAGTGCATCCATTAGGCGGTTCATTACGTTAACGTAATGAATTTGCAAAAACATAAGGTTTTGTCCCAAAACTCTGTTTACAAAAACAGTCAATGATGAGTTGCACACCGGTGTTTAGGGATTCTGTTTACAGGGTTGCGACAATATTCTAACGAGATATTTATTTATTAATTTAATTACATGGAAGACCTACAGCTAAACACAATAGACTAAGAAAAATGCGATAATTTGACAGTCAATTACAGCTCTGCACGTAAAATAACATGTGATATTATAATAATAAATAATTCCACAGGTTCCTTCTAAAGGTTGTCCGGAAGATATTGTTCGATAAGTGATAAGACCTTTGTAACCAAATTTTTAGCTATACACTCCCTTCTGTTGCACCCAGTGCAGGAGTAATTTGATGATTTTCCCACCGAAAAAAGGTTTTTTAACGTTCATTCATGAAATAAATCGGAATCGATTACTTAGAGGCCCCTGAATCTTTGTTTAATCATTTTCAATCTTATTTTAAATCAAAAGTTATTCATTCAAACTTAGCTGAAAAGCTTTTTGACCTTAAAAAAATACAGGAATTGTTATTCAAAATGTATCCATGTCTGTATTTGTGTTAGTGTGTGTAAATTTATGTGTAGTGTATGTGTGTGTCCTTTGTTAAAGATCAAAATAAATAAATTTAAAGCAAATAAGGGTCAAATTTGTATCTTACCTCACAGAACCCTAATAACCTTAAACCTCATTACGACCTTATTACGTTCAAAATAAATGGGTATACATCCATTTAATTGGTAATGTCATTTATTTAGCCTCAAAGGACTCATGCGCTCCTTGATGGATAGCTAATTTAAACAATTTTATTTTTAGTTTGACATTATTTTAATAGGCCAGTGTCCAGGTGAAACATGATAGTCACAATTATGTTTTTTATAAAAAAGATTATCTGCCTCACAGCTACGTAAATAGTGTCAGTTTAGTAAAATTCCAGGCAAAGTGTAGTTTAGCCTTTTTACTCGACTAAGCGACGCATAGAATGTCAGTCTATGTAAAAGTCGTGGTCCCATAGGGCCTGCCGGGGGTGCGGCAATGTTCTAAAGAGATACTGCGGCCTCGGAACTGAAGGGTATCTGAAGGAATTAGGTGGGTTTTTAGTCAGTAGAAGTCTGACACTCCTGGCAGACAACGTGTAAATGACTTTTTTCTTTTTTTGGGTCCATTCTGTGTGCAGCAAATAAGGGAGCTTTAGAATATTCTCTTTCACACACACTTTTAGGTATACTCACTAAAAACCTGCTTCAGTTGGCCTTGTGCTCCGTGGCTGCGTTAAAACATTCCTGCACAACCGGCGATACTTGTAGTCGCCTGAAGCTGGTTTTATTCATAAGCTAGTTTAATCTCGCTGACATAGATGTTTTTTCTGGTCTGGTGGTGAATTTTTGCAAGATTGCTGTAAGTTCTATACTTCAGATCAATCTTGAGTTTTTTTTTATTGATAATAGGTTCGCGTTTGACCACCATCTCACCTGATGGTAAGCGATAATGTGGTCGAAGATGGAGCATGCTTTCCGTTCTATCTTGTAATCCTCCGTAATAGTTCACTTGGAATGTTGCCATAAAGTTTCCAGTACTTTATGCCACCATTTTATGTACCAAAATATTTTTGTTTACCTTTTTAGTAGTCTTATTAATCCTTAATTATTATACAATCATAATTATAGTGTAGATACTTATGTAATGTTTTATTGATCTCGTCATACGCGTCCTCGCGTCGTCATATTATTTAGTGGTTATTTTGGAATATTCGATCAATTCGTAATTCGCTTTTAATCATTTTGATATTTTCAAAATAAATGTTACGTATTACTTTATAATGGCGACACAGACATATTCATAGAAATACAGGATGATTGAAAATACGATACATTCCTAGTAAGGAGGTTAAAGTAGAACAAGTTTGGAGCAAATTCGGCCCCGGTATAACATATCCGATAGCTGGTTATTTCAGAGTTATTCAAAACTTAAAAATGTGAACAAAATAGTAGCATCAATCCAACCAACCAGGTCTAATGAAAATCATCTAATGAATTTGCCTTATCCAACATAATCTCGATGAATAACCGCTATTTCTTTTTCTTTCTTTTCTAAATGAACTCTGTAACTAAGTCTTAAATATTTCAGTCATGCTATCGAAGGAGGAGGCGGGCCGCGTGAGGGAGAGGATGGCGTCCTCCCTCCAGCCCAGCCGCAGTGGTAGACGCCCACGGCGTCGGACGTCGGCCGCCGATCTCCGGCCACCGTAGGCGCGGGCATGCGGACAGCGAGTAAAGGGCTACTCGCTGTCCGACCATGGACCATGCCCGGGTCGACGGTGCGTTGTGTTCCACGCGCGCTTAAAGAGCGTCAGCAATATGACGAGGCCCCCCCTGTAGAGGGCGGAAGCCTGCCGGGGTCGTGGGACTTATCCCATTACCGTGACCCCGAAACGTAAAGGGCTACTGAAGGAACACCGTGGATTTTAGTCAGTACAAGTCTGACAGTCCCTCCGGCCCTGCCCGGGGCGGGAGGACTTATTTGATGATTTTACCACATTAAAAAGAAAGTTTAAATATTTCACCATAAAATCATGCAGCAAAATATCACATTCGTCAAACATGCGCAGTCCGTAAACATTTTGAAGTCTCCAAACCTAGCCTTTTACAGTTTCTACCTCAAAAGTATAATATGCCATATAATATAATATAATATTCCACAAATTTTGCAGAACGCCACCTAGTCCCAAATTAAGCAGAGCTTGTGCTATGAGTACTAGACAACTGATAAACATACATATATATTTCTAAATGCATACATATCATAGATAAATTACACCCAGACAAAGAACAAATGACCGTGCTCATCACACAAACATTTGTCGTGGGTGGGAATCGAACCCACGACCTTGCGCATAGCAGTCAGGGCCACTAACCACTAGACCAACAGGCCTGTCATAAAGTAACACAAAGTACAGTTTTTCACATAGTTTTTTCGTGTTAGAATCCACATTTAACCATGAATTAGTACCAGCACATATACATTATTATGTAGCGTCAGAAACTTTTCCCATTTACCATAGTTTTGCCAGCATTCGCGACATAGTATCACTAACTTTCCATCTCACAGTTTCAAAAGGTCCCGTCTATTTCACTTTCCAAACAAAACTGTACTTTATAGGGTTAAGTTACAGTCCTAAATTGCCTGCCACAGAAAGTAAAAGGGTCTTTTAGAAACAAATTACGTTTTTACAGCACATAGCGAGATGAAAAGTTGTCGGGCTTGTGAAAAAGTACTTTTTTTCGGGATTGCGAGATTGTGATTTTCGGCTTGAGACTTTCTCCGTCTTATCTAATGAGTGATAATAGAGATTGGACACGCCGCCGTTTGTTTCTTGGTTTTATTGCGACGAAAATGAATGTTGTGATAAAGAGTGATGAAATGTCGGCCAAGCGGCGGCGAAAGTCGGCGTAAGGATGTATTGTCGGTGTAAATTGGGGGTGTAAGTTGCACTAAAACTGATTGTCTTTGGGATGGGTACTTACCGTGGTTGTTACGATTTTATATTGATGATTCCGTTTTATTAATTTGAGAGATGTCCACGTTTGTTTTGGTCAGCGGAGTTTTATTTTATGGATGATTTGATTAATCATTACGTTTGATATTTATTGAGGTGTAAAAGTTAGACGTGTAATGATGTTACTTTTTCTAATTTCTAAAAAGACAGAAGGATGTGTCAAAATAATGGACATCGTTTTCCACTTCTATGATCGAAGTTTTCCATCAAAATCAATACTCGTGACAAAACCCTTCTTAAAAGAACAATTCAGTTTTACTGCGGAAAATATTTAAAGATCACTTTTGAAAAACAGTTTAAATTAAAACCAGGTAAAAGAAACTCAGTATTCCCAGGAAACCATAAATAAGTTGTCAAAAGCATAATACCTCATTTTATCTTTTTCCATGTCGAGTAAAAATTTCTTACCAAACGATTTATGTGTAGAGAAAAATAACACAGACTGCACCTCTTTGGTCTAATATTTTGAAAATGTTTGCAATCTTTCTCTTAGCGAAGAAGAAAAGAGGATTTAAGTAGATATTAATCGCTGCAAGATTCCGCTTGCGATGAGAGTAAAATAAAGCATTATGGATTCTTTTGTAAGAATAGAATACGTATTACTACAAAGATTCTGGTGGAAGGCCTATTACTATTAAATTTAATCAATATAATGTCTCAAAACTACCAACATTTACGGGCCCATGTGGATTAGGGCCTCTTCCCTCTCATAGATAGGTGTTTTGTTTTTCCGGGGCGAGAAAATTATCAAATGACTCCTTCCACTGTGGGTGGAGCGGAAGGGAGTGTCAGACTTCTACTGACTAAAAACCCACCCTGCTCCTTCAGGGGCCCTTGCGTTCCGGGGACATTACCGCAACTCCGGCAGGTCTAGATAGGATGCCTGAGTCCAATCAGCGGGTCCAGTATAGGCTGGTTACGTTACGTTAATGACACCAAACCCTAAACCACGTTCACTTAACTGCATAATGTCTTGTTGGACTATGTGCCCCACCTTGCCCAATTTTGCCCCACCCTAAGTATGCTCTGGCGATTAATATAAGTTTCGGCTGTTTAAGCGATAGTTAAAATTGACACGAACTCAATTAGTATGAGTAAAAGGTAATACTTACTGTCACGACATGGTTTGTACAGACGCCAGCACATCAAGCTTTATTGTCAAAGAAATTAGGTTCAAGGTTGATTGGGAAAATTTGACAGTTTCGGGTAGCTTCATGTGCTGGCGTCTGTACATCAATTTTTGACGAACCTTGTAAGGAGTGGAATTCTGTGCGGAAGTTTATGTGTCCTGATAGCTATAACCTAGAGGTCTTTTAGTCAAGCGTGAACTTCTAGGTAAGCGTGCTTCATCTTCGACCACATCATCGCTTACCATCAGGTGAGATGGTGGTCAAATGCGATCCTTTCATGCATATTTTTATCCTGGAAAACCTTCCATTCAGTAATCATATTCCCGCGGGATAACGTCGTGTAGTGAGCGAAGCTGCGAGCGGAAGGCTAGTTTGGTATACGATGTACAATCAAATAGGTACATGGAAGTAGACCGTATTTGACCATGCTCACTCTACCAAGATACGTTCTGCCCTTAATTTAACATTCTGATACTTCATTAACTTTCATAAGTAGCTCAGACGAACTCTAATTAATAAACAAAAACACCCTCGTTTACACGTGAATTTCTCTGTCCATCCAAATGATATAAAGGGGATAGATTGCCATTAATATAAAAGATAAAGATCACACGGAATTCAAACTCTCTCAACCATGTACTGAGTTTTTCCATGGTTTTGGGCATATATTAAATTTCTCTTCCGTTTATAATTATTATAAGCCTATGTTGTCCAACTGCAGAGCAAAGGCCTCTCTATCTTCCTTTTACCTTTTGCAATCTAATGCGATTATAGGTCAATTCTCTACAATATAGTATTGAATAAATTTTGACATGATAAAAATTACGTGTAATGTTATTCCGTTGTTTTCGTCGTTGAAGAAAGGGAAACAGCTAAAACTAGTAATGTGGGTAGAATTCACATCACTAGCAATCTTGTTAACCCCTCCAACTAAGTTAAATGAATATGCTTATGTCTGGAGTGGGCAATAGTGTAAATGGGTAGGGTTCAAACCCGCGTGCTCTCGATCACAAGGCTGACATCTTAGCCATTAAGCTATTAACGCTAACCTATTTGCAAAATATGACCAGAACACTTCCACTATAAACTAGCAGCTATTTGTTTAGGTTTTGTCTGGTTTTTGTTTCTCTTTTGTCTATACAGAGTTGACAGTCAAAAAATAAAAAGAGCCAAAAAAAATTTTTTTTAACAGACTAAATAGCTTACAAATCCGAGTAAAACGCAACCATCCTTTGTAAATAAATGTGACTGACCTTTAAACACCTAGGTAACAAAGTGGCAACGTAGCGCGGCGTGTATTATCTCTTGTCTTCGTCAGATTTATCGCTTTAAGGTGCATCTCATCAAAATCATTTGCAACTAAACTACTTCTCCTATTTAATTGATTTTTGGTACAAAGCTTGAAAATGGTACCTAGTGTACGCAGTTTAAAGGAAAGCCCCTCGGTCGTATCAACTCTGTATATTAGTAAAATCAACCATCAAGTGAGATGGTGGTCAAACGCGAACCTATTATCAACAAGACAAAAAAGAACATTGTAGTAAATGTGAATTCCAATGACTTGGAATTCACATTTACTTTTGAGAGGTCCGTAACCTTCTATTCTGTGGTTAAAACGGTCATTATCATTTCACGCTGTCCACTGTCTGGATGTTTTACAGCCATTTGATTCAACATATACATATAGTAAAGTTGTTCTAATGGGAACCTTAGTAAGTATCTACCTTCCGGCCGCTGGGCTTGCGGGAATGAACTATCGAATTACCGCGGCTTCGGACACAAGGACTACTACAAAACTTGGAGGAACTAGGAAGGTTTTTAGTCGGTATATATGTACTTAACTCATTTGACGATTTTACCTCCGAAAAATAATAAAAAATACAATCCGTACTGATCAAATCATACCTGTACGAACCATGCAGGTTTATGTCTGAGTTGCTCTTTTGAGGACAGAAATACAGGTTTGAGTGAATCTGTCCAGACAGTATATTTATGGCTCCCTTAAGTCGTAGTTCAACGATTCTGCTTCCGACGCTCGCCCGCGACAGTCGTGCCGCTCCGCGCTCTCGATCGTTCCGTGCCTGAGTCATCGCTCCGTTCGTCACGCCCGCCGTGACGTCACTCGTAGTCGCCGACTACGACGCCTGGTCCGGATCCGCCTTTTTCGAGGCGGTGAAGGATATCGTGCTTCTCTAACAGAGATTGTCAAAACAATTTGGTTTGGCCCCTTCAGGGTAAAACCACAGTTTCGTGGTCCTTGGTTGGAAACCTCACGGTGTCAACAATACCAAGGGGGTGCTGACCCGACGCACCCGCTGATCCCCTTCAGGGTGAAGCAGTCAATTGGAGTCGAGTGCTAGGTTTTGGCCTTGGGGGATCTCCTAGTCAAACCTAGTTACTGAGTTCTCTTCACAGCATACACACCTAGTGTCGGTTGGGTGTATCTACCCCTTCGCACTAGACCCAATAGGGCCCGGTACGCACATTGAGATTGGCGACCGGATTACAAGCTTAGGGCACACCATTAGGCACACACCTCCCTGCTATCCCCGCAGGGAGCGAACTCACCTCCGGGTCATTCCCGCCCGGAGGGTTAGGCAAATAGGGCCCCTCAGGCCACATCAGACGGCAACACAGCTACCGAGTTTGTCTGGGTTTCTCTTCTCGGTAGCGAAGTGTTAGGAGAAACTCCGGGGCAGGGCTCTTTGGGGACCGTCTGCTCGGGGAGCTCACGTTTGACGTGTCTCCTCGAGGCGCTTATGTTAGGGTTAGGAGATTAGGATGCCCACCTCTGTCGCCTCCAATATGGAGGACAGGATTGAGGATCTCGTGTCCAAAGTCGAATCCCTATCGGCTCGGTTAAATCTAACAACCGATTTATTAGGAAAGATCCTATTTGAAAACCCCGCCCTACAAAGGGAGTATAAAGATGAAATTGTAAAATTACCCCCCGCGGTGTTTCCCGCCCCACAGCCAGATTTAGGTCCCACCCCCGCGCCCAACGCAGATAGGTCCCCCTCCCCCCCAGACGTCGAAATGGACTCTGAGGAGGAGGAACAAGAAAAAGAGGGCTCGGAAGGCGAGCGCTCGGAGCGCGCAGAGAGCATACACTCTGAGCGCTCGGAGCGAGCGGAGTCCGAGCACTCCTCCTCCGATCAAACCTCTTCCTCCGACGAGTTTATCCTCGTCGAGGGAAAGAGGAAGAAGAGGTCGCAGGCCTCGTCCTCCACCCAGGCCCCTAAGGCCAAGAAACCCTCCCCTCCCGAGCCAGCACGCTTAGTGCAGAGCCAGCCCTCCACTTCCTCGGCCACTAGGCCCAGCCCTACTCAAACCCCAGTCGTCAGCGCCTCAGTGCGCAAGACCATCCCTCCCCCACCCATCTTCATACATGATAAGGGGGCTTGGACAAACGTGTCCAAAGCGTGTGGCGAGCAACGCATCGCCTACACGAATGCCCGCGCCGTTCAGAACGGCATAAAAGTAGGGTTAGCGACAGCTAACGACCACCGCGCGCTTTCGAAGCTACTCAAGGCTCGAAATATCCCCCACCACACTTATACGCTCCACGAGAGCAAGCCCGTTCGGGTGGTCCTCTGCCGGATCCCCAGTGAGATCCCCACCACCGAGATCGTCTGCGACTTAGAGTCACAGAACATCCCGGTGATTGAGGTGCACCGTATGCACGGCAGAGGTGGCAGGGCGTCTAACAACGTCCTCGTCATCTGCCACCCCGTCTCCGAAGGTCCCCACCCCATCTTTGCGCTGAAGACTGTATGCAGTCTTTCAGGAATCCTAATTGAGAAGCCACACAAGAGTGGCACGGTAGGCCAATGCCACCGTTGCCAGTTGTATGGGCACGCGCAACGGAATTGCTTCGGCAAACCCCGGTGCGTAAAGTGCCTGGGCGATCACGGCACCGCGGAGTGCAGTCGCCCAAAAGATAGGTCCCAGTGCCCAGACCCGCCCAGCTGCGTGCTGTGCGGGCAATCCGGCCACCCCGCCAACTACCGAGGCTGTCCGAAAGCCCCGAAAACCTCCGCCCCTAAACTGGCAACGCGCGCTAGCGCACGCCAGGGACGAGAGTGTCCTACACTCTCGTCTGAGCTCCCCCAGACCCTCAGTCCCCAGCGTCCAACTCCTTGGACGGCGGCGAATCACGCCCAAAACTTCCCGGCACTAAGGCCGAAAGTCCCTGGGCTGATGGATCAACCCATCATGCCCTCCGCTCCGGTTGTTGTGGCTTCTCAGCCCCCACCTCCTCCCCAGTCACTCCCTCGCTCGGTAGAGCCGGAACTCGATGCGTTCCTCATCCTTGGGAATACATTCAGTTTCTTCCAGTCCTCCCGCGCCATCCAAATGGCAAAGGAGGTCGTGGCCTGCAAAAGCATTGAATCCCTGATTCAGGTATACTATAAGTATCCTGATGTAAAAAGCCATTTTGACAATCTTTTTAAACAGCCATAATGTATAACACGGCTAGTAAGAGACTAAAGCCCCGATCCCTTAAGCTAGGTTACTTCAATGCCAATGGCATCATCAATCAACGGGACGAGATCGCGACTTTCCTTCGCGATCATAGTCTCGACATCCTTCTGGTCCAAGAGACCTTCCTCAAACCCCACCTTAGGGATCCCAAGGTAGCCAACTACCGGCTAGTTAGGAACGATAGGACTAGATGCCACAGAGGTGGCACTCTAATATATTATAGGAACTCCCTGCACTGCATCCCTATGGATCCGCCGCCCCTTGCCCACTTAGAGGTATCCGTTTGCCGGCTAGGCATGACGGGCCATCCCTCTATCACAATAGTATCCGCGTATCTCCCACCGTACAACGACGCAGATTCAAATTCCTCGATAAACGCCTCACTTCGAAGCGACCTTACAGCCCTTCTAGACATGAGTGACTCCGTCCTTATGGCGGGGGATCTCAATGCCAAACATCCCGCATGGTGTAGTCGTATTACCAACCCCCGTGGGAAGGTACTATACGACCTTTGCACACCTCTCCACATAGATATCATAGGTCCTATGCGGCCTACTCATTACCCGTTCGAGCCATCCCATTTGCCCGACGTACTCGACATTGCCCTCCTGAAGAATGTGAACTTACGTTTGCACTCTTTAGAGACGGTAGACGAACTTGACTCTGACCATAGACCGGTGATCATGGAGTTAACTCCTAGATCGGGTCCCTATGACCCTAACCGCCCCCCTCCCACACAGGTGAACACTGACTGGAGGAAAGTAGGCGAATTGCTGAAATCCAACACGTCTCCTCACCTGGACAAGATCCCCGACCACATCCAGTCCGCCGCCGACACGACGACTGCGATCGACTCACTCACAGAGCACGTACAATCTGTCCTGAACGACTGTTCAAGGGAGATTCCGGTGTCAGAGCACTGGCGCCGGAAGCTCCCGGACGATGTACGGGCCCTGCTGACTGAGAAGAACGCAGCAGTCCGTGCCTACAGAGCCTTCCCCTGCCAGAATAACAAAACTTTCATGCGGTACTTACAGCGCAAAGTAAGTAACAGCATCAGAGAGTGGCGTGAAGCCGGCTGGGATAAGACCCTGAGCGAACTAGAACCCACCCACCTTGCCTTCTGGCAACTTCAGAGGAGAATGCGCGCCACTGAGGTTACCACAATGCCTCCCCTTATCCGCCCGGATCAAAGCATTGCCTTCGACGACGAAGACAAAGCTGAATGCCTAGCCGACAGCCTAGAGGCCCAGTGCTCTCCCAGCTCCCAACCAGTCGACCCAGCCCACCTTGCCCACGTGGATGCTGAGGTAGAACGTAGATCTGCCCTACCCCCTGTCGAGGACCCTGATGCTCCCCTCCCCCCCGTCACGGAAGACGAGGTGGAGGAGATCATCAGGAAACTCAAACCTAGGAAAGCTCCCGGGACTGACAGACTGACCACTAGGGCACTTAAACTCCTCCCACGTACGATCATAGTCCTACTGGTTGCCATCTTCAATGGCGCCATGTCCAACAACTTGTTTCCGCAAGCTTGGAAAGAGGCTATAGTGATAGGTATCCCAAAACCCGGAAAGCCCAAGTCCCTCCCGACTAGTTATAGACCCATAAGTCTGCTCAGCGCCCTCAGCAAGATCTACGAGCGGATTATTCTTAATCGGCTCAAGGACTTTGTCGAGGCAAAGAGCCTAATCCCTAACGAGCAGTTTGGCTTTAGAGCCCATCATTCCAGTGTCCACCAAGCCCACCGCATCGTAGAGCACATTAGCGGCCGCTTTCAACGCGGTCTGATGACGGGGGCCCTATTCTTCGACATAGCGAAGGCCTTCGACAAAGTCTGGCACAATGGCTTAATTTATAAGCTATACCAACTAGGTGTGCCGGATCGTCTCGTGCTCATCATTCGAGACTTTCTGTCGAACCGCTCCTTCAGATATCGTATCGAAGGAGCGCTTTCCACTCCCCGCCCTATCAGAGCCGGCGTCCCTCAGGGCGCCGTGCTCTCTCCCCCACTCTTCACGCTATTCTCTAGCGACATCCCAAAAAGCCCTCCAGTAGAGTTAGCCCTATTTGCCGATGACACGGCCATCTACTACTCGGGAAAAAGTCCCGATAGCATCGCTCATACCCTCCAGACCTCAGCCAACGCACTAGGCGATTGGTTTAGGAAATGGAGGATTGAGGTAAACCCTGACAAAAGTCAAGCAGTCCTGTTTCGCAGGGCTCGCTATAGACAACCCACCCTCCCCAGCCCGATCACTATGTTTGGCAAGCCGATCCCCTGGGAGAAGCGAGCCAAATACCTAGGTGTAATCTTAGACCAGTTCCTCAAATTCACTGAGCACATAAAGAAGGTTCGCTCGCGAGCCGCTTTCGCTCTCGGTAGGCTTCACTCCTTGCTGAATAAGCACAGTAAGCTCTCCCTTAGGTGTAAAATCCGAATTTACACGACATGCATACGTCCTATCATGACGTACGCCTGTCCGGTGTTTGCCCATGCCAGTCCGGCTCAGATCCATAGGATGCAGGTCCTTCAGAACCGTTTTCTCCGAAAGGCCACGGGCGCGCCCTGGTACTTGAGGAATGAGGATCTCCACGTAGACCTCAAACTCCCTACCATAAAGCAAGTGTTGAAACGCATGTCAGTGCGTTACTTCACCTCTGCTGATACCCACACCAACCCCCTGATCGTATCGGCCGCCCGATACAGACCCTCCCAAATTTCTCGGGTTCGTCGCCCGCGCCATGTCCTAGACGAGCCCGACGACCCCATCACCATCCGACAAGAGAGCAGTAGGGAAACTAGCACTCTTAGAAAACACAAACACAAAACGCGTTCTGTATTCCGGCCTCGCCGACGAGGCCCATCGCGACGTCCGCGTACTTGTAATAGAAATCCTCCCCGACCTTTGCCAAACGAGCCAGCCCGCGATGCTGAGCCAGTAGCAATAAATACTCCCCTAAACACGACCCAGCCTGTCCCTTTGCTGCCCTCCCAAAATGACCCCGCTATGCCGAGGCCCGTACTCCGCAGGGAGTGCCCTTAGCGTGCGGTCATTAGTAGTAAGTAAAATTTTAGTTTGTAAGCCCTGGCTGGGGGCCTTTAATTTAATTATTAGAGGTCACCACAGGAAAGTCCGGTTAAGTAGACTCACAGCCTTAGTGTGCTGATCTACAAGTGGCCCTACCTAAAAAAAAAAAAAAAAAAAAAAAAAAAAAAAAAAAAAAAAAAAAATCGTAGTTCAACTAAGAACCTTGAGGAGCTTGAAGGATATGACGAGCAATATTAAGCACAGGAACGACAGTAGGTAGATGTATTCTGTGAGCCGCTTTCCGATTTTTAGACAAAAAAAAACTATTTTTTTTTTTTCATCAAACCTATACATGTGTAGTATCTATACACAGACAGGTCTTTAAAAATTACATTGAGTTTTCTAAAACAACTTTTTCTTAAAGTCAATCGTTTAAGAGGGCGTTCCCGTTAACCCGCTATAGTGTCGCATCCATACATGCTAAAAATATATTTTTATTTTAATATTAAAAAATTTAAATTGATACGTAAAAGAAACACTCTATACACACGTACTTGAAGAACGGCAACGTCGCAATTTATTTATGAATGACGGGCCGCGTGTGCGGCGATCTAATTGATGTGCTTATACTATTGCGGGTTGACGGGAACGCCCTGTGTTAGTTAGGGCGTATTATACTAGAAATAATTTTGAGTAGCTCGTGGTCAAATAATAACAGCGGTACGGCGTGATCTTCAAAGTTAAGCAACGCTTTCCGAGGTCAGTCTACGGAAGGGTGACTATCTTAACGTATCGATATTCTTCCGTGCCTGGGAAATAATAATAATAAAATGAAATATCTCCACATAATAACGATACAATATCATAATTACACATTACGCTACATTGACTTGGCTTGGCCCGTTAATGTAGCTTAAAACTAGTCTAGAACTAATAAAAACTACACGTTTACCCAAAATAATAATAATTTATTTATAAAAATATTAGGTACAACTCATCTATCTTAATTAAAAACACAATTGCGAAGATAACAATGAAAGTTTCCACAGATAGAGTGAAACGTCGATGTCCGTGCTAGTTTGCACTGTGTGACAGACATCGGCGCATTCCTCCTACACTTTAAGTAATAGGTTATCCCGTAAGACAATACAATTGATTATATAGATTTAAATACCTACCCCCTACCTCTGAGTTTGTTTCGGTGTTTCTCTTCAGGGTAGTCAGTTAGGAAACACCGGCCTCATCTAGTTAATATTTACGAAAAAAATTACATGTAAAAGTGTTATTTAATAACCAATTTGCAAAATAAAAAATAAACAACTAACAATATAAAATGGCCTACATTACATTTTTCTTTTTAAAACAGTAGAATTTTGATTTTATATTATATTATATTGAACACATATTAAAATAAAAAAATAATAAAATTAAAATAAAAAGTATTAATAACGAAAGCACGTTAAAGACTTAGTTCCAGCTGTCATTTGTACATCTTTGACAGACGTTACGGGTAGTCAGAAGCTATAAAATCGGACACTGGTCTTGCCAAGGATTACCCAGTTACTGGGTTGTGGTGGTAAGATAGGCTGTCGTACATATAAATACTAGTACTCAGTTGCATCAGGTCAGATTAAAAGGCGACCCCAACATAGTTCGCAAAAGAGTAAGCAGATGGTTATGATAGCTCTCTGCCGGCTTCTGTATTCCCTGCTACATGTGATCCGTCAGCTTTTAAAGCAAGAGTGAATAGGCATTTTCTGGGCTCACTAGTTCGATCGTAGACCTCATCTTACACTTATGATCAGTCTGATCGAGGTCAAGAGCAGGCTCATTCGTAATATTTTTTTTTTTTATTATAAATATATATAATAATAAATACTTCTTTAATAATAATAATATAATAATTTACTTCTTTTATGGATTTTTTAAATAAAATTTGGCCATGTGCGAGTCATGTCGCCCATGAAGAGTTCCGTAGTAACTACGTAAAATAACTTTGTTTTTATAGTGTTTTTATCAAAGACAAAGTTAAATAAATGTAAAGGTAAATGTGCTATATCTCAAAAACCTTTGATCTCGTTCGAAAAACGACAACAGCAACTCCTTCAATAAATCTGCAGCATATATATTTTTTAAATTTTTCACTCAATTATTATGGAAGTTAGAGCGGGGGGAACACATTATGCCAATTTTGAAGCGTAAGTATATCTATACTAATATTATAAAGCGGAAAAGTTTGTTTGTTTGTTTGTTTGTTTGTTTGTTTGTTTGTATGTTTGCTTGAACGCGCTAATCTTCGAAAGTACTGGGTGGATTTGGATGAAATTTGGTATGGAAGTAGCTTGAAGCTTGAGGAAGGTTATAGGCTACTTTTTACCCGACTGTAAAAAAGGACAGTTATGTTTTTAACGTGATAGAATCCACGGGAGCGAAGTCCCGCGTGAGTACTAGTTTTTTAATAAAATTAAAACTACGCATTCGTTCCAACAACGTTTCTTGTTTTGTCTAATTTCAACTCGACCAATTGTTCACTGAAAGCATTTATTTTCTCTTGCACACAAAACCGTACAAAACAAATTTATGATTACATAATTTCGCTACTTTTTGAACAGTATGCAATTAATGAATGTTTCAGCTGAAGTGCACAGTGGGGAAAAGTTTGCTGTGTGGTTTAATTTGCATGTTTAGTGTTTGCTTTGCACGGTGGCTGGGCTTAAAGTTGATACAACACTAAGTAATAGGGAAACAGTTTAAATTCGTAACTTTTCAGTTTATGTCAACTTTAATATTATACAGGTACAATGTGTATTAGGTTACCTACCGGCTGTTATATGAGCGCACAATGAAAGTGTTCCCAAAGCGTTTTAATAATGAAATAGTTTTAGTATGTTGTTCTTTTTAGGGTTCCGTAGCCCAATGGCAAAAAAACGTCTGTCCGCCCGTATGTCAAAGCCATTTTATTCCAAAACTATTAGGACTACACAGTTGAAACTTCGTAGGTGTATTTTGTGAAAAGCTTTACGATTTTTATACAAAAAAAAAACATTAACTTGAACTATTTTTTGTCAAGTCAATCGATTGAAAGATAAACACTTCCAAAGTGGTAAAATGTGTTACCCCTCTTACTTTTAAAATAAAGGAGTACAAAAGTTAAAAAAAAAAATGTTATAGAATATATCTTTACGAAAACTTAGAAAATTAGTTTGGATGAGATAGAGTACTACTGACTGACTCGCATTTAGCCATTTTTTTTTATTCTTTTGTCAAAAGTATCATATTCATCACTAATTGACACGAGAAACACTGTTGATGAGTGTGAGCGGTATGTGGTTTTCTTAGTGCAGATACAATCCGTATCTACTTTGATTTTGTTAGAAGGTATGTAATAATTATGTTGTAATGTGTGGAATGTTATGTATTTTATTACCAGCTTTTTGCTTGTGGAATGACTCGCAGGAAAGGTTTATCTTTAGCCAAAAAAAAATTTGCCAAGTGCGAGTCAGACTCGCCCATGAAGGGTTCCGTAGTAACTACGCCAAATAACTTTGTTTTTCATAGTGTTTGTATGAATTGCAAAGTTACATTTGCGGTTTTAGAAAATATGCTGTATCTCAAAAATTGCTGACCGGATCTCGTTTAAACTAATTTCGGTTGAAAGTTTACGTTAATATCTAAAGCATAATTTTTTTTTAATTCTTCACTTCATTATTGTAGAAGTTAGAGGGGGGGACACATTTTCCCACTTTGGAAGCGTATATCTTTTAAACGCTTAACTTTATGAAAAAGTGGTTCTAGAAACCTAAAAGTCATTTTTAAAGACCTGTCTATAAATACCACACGCGCATGGGTTTCATGAAAAATATATTTTCAGTTTCAGTTCCATGTATGAGAAGCCCCTTTTTAACCGACTTCTGAAAAAGGAGGAGGTTCTCAATTCAGATGTTAGTTTGTTTTTTTTTTTTTTTTTATGTTTGTACGGGCATAGCTCCGTCGCTCGCCAACCGATTTGAAAAATTCTTTTTTTGTTGGAAAGGGTATACTTCCCAAATGGTCCCATGAAAATTTTATCGACATCGAACAAACCGTTTCTGAAAAATCAACAAAAGTCTAAAAAAAATATTTACATTGATGATCTTTTCGGTTTCTCTATATTGTGTTTTTTGTTCGCGCGTTTTTAGTTTTTTTGTAGTTGACATTTTGGCTTTTATAACTAGATTAATTACAAATTGACCCACTAAAAAGCGCGAAAATAAAAACGTTTTTGCAAAAAAATAAAACCGACTTCCATATCAAAACACTACAAAGTCAAAAATAATTTTAATTTCGGAAGGCGGTGTGAAAAAAAAGAAAATACAAAACCAATAACACCGACTACCGAAATTAAAATTATTTTTGGCTTTGTAGTGTTTTGATATGGAAGTCGGTTTTATTTTTTTGCAAAAAGTTTTTATTATTAATCATAATCATAATCATCATTTATTGCATTCATGTAGTTTACAAGTTGTTACAAATAGGTTATATAGGTTTTATACATGAACCCTGCTAGGGCACAACAATATAAATAATTTAAAGTACTACAGTGTCCATAATGAACAAACAACTCAAAAATTGATACTAAATTTAACATGAAGTAAATGTCACAATCACAGTGTTAATACTAAAACAAACCACTTGACATTAAATAAATGTCACATATTACAGAGTCAATAATAAATAATAATAATAATAATAAAACGCTTAAACAAGGATACTAAATTTAACATGAAATAAATGTCACAGTCACAATTAGTCAAATTTCCATTCATAAATTTAAATATAATAAATTAGAGCTTAGATAAAAATAGTCAATAATAGTATGTCAAAATTGTATGTGCTGTATGCATTGTGTACATGTATGAATTTCAATGTCAAAGTTTACTTATCGTCAAAGAATTCTATTAGAGTGTAATATGATTTTAATGTAAGGTATTTTTGGAGACTGTTTTTGAATTTATTTTCGTACTCTATGTCCTTAATTGAGTTTGGAAGCCTATTATATATTTTAACGCACATGGCTAAAGGTCCTGAATGGAACATAGTTAATTTAGAGCTTGGTAGGGCTAATTCATTTTTGTTTTGGCGTCTAGCACTGCGATGTTGTGGGCGAAGGTCCTTAGTGAGCGGGAATAGCGACTGGTGTTTTCTTACGAATTTGCTTACTTCTTAAATGTAGATACCAGTTAGAGTTAGAACTTTATATTTTACAAAAAATTGCCAGCAGCTTTCTGTGTTATCTATATTGGCAAGAATTCGGATACATTTCTTTTGTAGAATAAATATTCTATCTTTGTCTACACTATTTCCCCACACCACAATACCATAATTAAGCCAGGAGTATGCGTAAGCATAATATGCTGTTAGAGCAGTTTTAAAATCGGTAGCTCTTTTAAGCTCCTGCAAGCCGTATATAAAGCTGGCTAGTTTGTTTGCCAATGTGTCTATATGGGCTTTCCAGTTTATATTGGTATCTATAGTCAAACCTAACAGTTTAAACTCGTTTATGCATTGTATTTTTATGTTGTTATATGAGTAATTTATATCCAATTTACGTTTTTGATATGGTCTATATTTCATTACTTTTGTTTTGTCAAAATTTAATTCTAAGTTATAGTCCTCTAACCATGCTATTATTTTGGAGAGCTTATCGTCGAGACTTAAGTTTAGATTTTCCTTATCGGTATAAGGAAAAATTATGGATATATCGTCAGCAAATAAAATACTTTGAGCGTCAATTTCTTTGGGGAGGTTATTAATATAAACTAAAAATAATAAGCATCCCAAAACGCTGCCTTGTGGTATTGACATTATTATTTTTACTTTTTTAGATCTTACGCGTGTTATTTGGCCAGTGTGTGGGTCACTATGTTCTATCTCTACGCATTGTGACCAATTTTCTAGGTACGAGCAGAACCACTTTTGTGCTGTACCTCTAACACCTATTGCGTATAATTTATTAAGTAGAATTTCGTATGAAACTCGGTCATTATTATAATATTTTTTAATTTTTTTTTCTCAAAAAAAAAACACCACATTTCACAGAATACATCTACCTACCAAGTTTCACATGTATAGTCCTAATAGTTTCGGAATAAAAAGGCTGTGACATACGGACGGATGGACAGAGACAGACAGACAGACATGATGAAACTATAAGGGTTCCGTATTTTGCCATTCGGATACGGAAACCTAAAAATTTAGTTATTCTCTAGCCATTCAACTAGCTCATCAAAAATCAAATCGATTCGTTGCTCCGTTTTGATGTGAAAGACGAACGAAAAATTACATTTTTGCATTTATAAAATAAGAATGGAATATTACCTACAACGTACTTATTGCTCATGCATTTCGTATGTTGTTAAGTACTAAGTTCTGCTTGCCACCGTAGACCGTAGACGCAGGCCTGCGGACAGGGCCCGATAGGGTTATTACCTTACGGGGTCGCGGGAATGTTCTAACGAGATACCCAGGCCCCGGTACGCGAAGGCAACTGAAGGAGCGGGGTGGGTTTTTAGTCAGTAGAAGTCTGACACTCCCGCTCCAGCCACAGCGGGAGTAATCATTTGATAAATATCCCACCCAGCAAAAAGATTCTGCCTGCAGCTTCGCTCGTGTGACTAGTGTTTTTTAGATGACATAAAATTTAAATTAAAAATTAAAAAAAACCTCTACGCAAAAAATACTTAGAAGTAGTTTAAGAAACATCCCTTAAAAAGTAAAAAAATAATAGTCGCGGCGGGGTATCGCTATGTAACAAACTTTAAAATAATATCGATTCTAAATGGCGATACCCCGCCGCGACTATTATTGAGTGAGTGAGTGAGTGGAGCGGAAGGAATGTCAGACTTCTACTGACTAAAACCCCACTCTGCTCCTTCAGATGCCCTTGCGTTCCGGGTATTTTTAGAGTAGGGGTTTTGTTTTTTAATTTTTTTTTTTTTTTAAATTCTTTTTAAACTTTCACCTACCATAATTTTTGTCACTTTGACCAATTTCATGGAATGGTCAGTTTTTGCAATATAACGGTGGTGCCTTTTCATTTGATACACCACTTGTGTTGGGGTCGGTCGGTGAGGTACCCCTGCTCGCCGTCCGCAAACCCACGCCTACGGTGGCCGGAGATCTGCACGCGATCCCCGACGCCCGGGGCGTCTCCCGCGGCGGCTGAGGCGTGAGGAAGAGAGATGCCTCTCCCTCGCGAGTTCGGCCTCCTCCTTTGCTAGCATGACTGGTTCGCAGAAGGAAGCGACTGCATCCCATTCCCTCTCGCTCCGCACCATGGTCTGAACCAGGGGGGCCGGGCGCGAGAGGTTACTACCGCCGATTGGCTTCACGAGGACATAGCGGTGCTCCTCCCAAGCAGGGTACACCTTGACCATGTGCTTCAGGCAAGCTATGCTTAACGTTAATGACCCGTGCCGCTGTAGTTATTTAGCCACGAGGTCCAAATTCAAATTCATGTCCAAATATTTTTATTTCTCCAGTGTTAGGCTCGCGTTTAATCACCATCTCACCTGATGATAAGCGATGATGTGATCGAAGATAAAGCAGTACCTACTCTTTTATAATTAACTAGTACTCACGCGGGGTTTCGCTCCCGTGGATTCTATCACGGTAAAAACATAGCTCTCCTTTTTTGCAGTCGCATAAATTCAGCCTATAACCTTCCTCAAGCTTGAAGCTACTTCCATACCGAATTTCATCTAAATCCACCCAGTACTTTCGAAGATTAGCGCGTTCAAGCAAACAAACAAACAAACAAACTTTTCCGCTTTATAATATTAAGTATAGATTTTATAAATTATACTCGTAGTATACACTAGTGTACATTGTTTATTACTTTATCCAGTCTCACAATCCACCAACATTTTCCCCCGTTATTCCCATGCAGCATCACAAAAAAAAAGATGTACCGAACAGGTCACAAGAGTCATCGACCAGTATGCTAGTCGTAGTAATAAAGTTTTCGTTGATTGAAAACCGTATGCTCCAGCGGTCTGTCGCTTTGTTAGGGGCCCGTGGGCTGATTGAAAAACCTCGAGTAAAAATTTAGACTACTTTGGAAATGTGATATGGTTTGATGCGGAATTCTGCTGATTCAGCTTGGTAGGAATGTCATTGATCATAAGAAAGACTTTCTTTTTCTTTATTGATGATAGGCTCGCATTTGACCATTATCTTCGACCACATCATCACTTACCATCAGGTGTGATGGTGGTCAAACGTGAGCCTATTATCAATAAAAAATAAATATTGAAAAAATTCTCACCTAATGGCAAGCGATAATGTGGTCGAAGATGAGGCAGGCTTTCCTAGAAGTAACCTATTCACTCTTGACTTAAAGTTTATAGCTATCAGGAATACAGAATTCGGCTGGGAATTCCACTCCTTAGCTGTACGCACGGTGAAAGTAATCCCAAAACGTTTTGTGCATGGGGGTGGGACGTCCACCACTTTGTGTAATTTACATCATCATCTCTGGTCTAAAAACGATGAAGGAAAACATTGTAAGGTAGCCAGCATATCCTAGTGACTTTCACAAACGCATTGGGTTGGCGTGGTGTGTACCTATTGAAATAACTTATTAGGAATCACGCCCAACACTATACGCGGACCGCACGCCCAGACGGCGCGGCGAGCGGGCGCGCGCGCGCGTCGCGACCGCGCAACATCGGCTCTGCTGGACCCGACGACCACTAGCTTTCTTGGACGCCACCACGTCGGATTACACTCAACATTAAAATAATATTTTTTAGATGATGTTTCTGCACTTCAGGCGGATCTTCGTCGACTGGAAGTATATTGTCAAACAAGTAGGTTAGATCTTAAACCAGCAAAATGCTCGGTCGTAACGTATTCTCGAAAAGGTCGGTCTTAGTCACGTCGTATACTCTGAATGGTCAAGTTTTACCTCGGTGTAATTATATTCAGGACTAGCTTCCGCCCGCGACTTCGTCCGCGTGGAAAAATAATCCCCCGATTTTGAAACATTCTTCATTAGTGCTCCGCTCCTATTGGTCTTAGCGTGATGATATATAGCCTATAGCCTTCCTCGATAAATGGGCTATCTAACACTGAAAGAATTTTTCAAATCAGAACCGTAGTTCCTGAGATTAGCGCGTTCAAGCAAACAAACAAACAAACAAACAAACAAACAAACTCTTCAGCTTTATAATATTAAGTATAGATTTAGGGGTTTATCATGATTCTAAACTTATATTTGACTCTCACGTGGATGCTATAGTAGCTAAGGCGTCCAAATCTTTGGGATTCATCATGAGACTGTCAAAATGTTTTACTAAAGCGAAAACCCTTAAAATCCTGTATTGCACTTTCGTGAGGAGTAACCTGGAATATGCTTCTGAAATCTGGAATCCAGGTTACAATAAATACATAGACCGAATTGAGGGTATTCAAAGAAGGTTTATCAAATATTTATGCTTTCATCAGAAGATCCCGTATCATTCAGATAACTACCACAGTCTGTGTAGAAAATTTCATTTACTTCCATTAAGTACTCGCCGTGAGATATCTGACTGCATTCTACTGTTAAAAATTTAAACAATAATATTGATAGCCCCGATCTCTTATCTGAAGTGAATTTAAACATTCCGACTAAAACCCGGTATAATCCACCTTTACGCGTACCTTTCAGCTCAACCAAGTATAGGCAAAATTCATTTATTGTGCGTGCAAGCAGAAGCTTTAATAACCGATGTAAGCAACACGATTTTGATCCGTTTATAATAAGTGTGATTGCAGCCAGAAGACGCCTAAGCCTTGATTTTTTTTTAATAATTAATAGGTATATGTAGTTACTGTGTTGTATGTGTTATTTATACCTGCTATCTATTTAGTAATTTTGAATATGTATTTATGATGGTTATATTAAGACAACCTTTTAAGTGTTCAATTTAAGGTTTTCCTGCCTCTAAACGTGAGGACTTTTAATTGGCTCACTATCTACTATACTATTTATTTTCTGTATTTAATAGCTGTTAGTCCTCCATACTTCTTAAATAAATAAATATGGAAATTACAATATTAAACTGCGCCTATGTCAAATACAACCCACATTTTATTTCACCCCATTTATAATATTAAATGACGCCTATAAGGCTGGTCATTTAATATAAAAATATAAATATAAATCTACCTATTTCCTGTCTGCTATTTTCTTGTCAGAAAATTAAGTATGTCTTTGGTGTTAGCTGAACAATTAAAATCTATAGATAAATAAATGTACAAAAATCAGGACAATTTCAGTCAAATCTGTCTTTTCTATCACAAACAAATGTAGGTATAAAAATCCATTTGTGGTAAATTTCAAGGTTTTTGCTCCAGCTCCACGTCGGGCGTATACCCATCACAGTGTAACGACAGAAGCATTCAACATCTAACGACGAACCAGGCCCTTATGCTAGCGATTTTTCTGGCGCCGTGCCAAGGTCCACTCTGATTAAAGAACATGTTTCAACCCTTGTTACTAAGTGTACATGGTCGAGGTACCGATGAGTCAGGATTGGAAAACGTTATCCATAGTCTGTACTAAAAATTTTTTAATACAAACGTCTTTTTTATTGTTGTTAGGTTTGCGTTTGACCACCATCTCACCTCATGTTAAGCGATGATGTAGTCGAAGATTAAGAACGCTCGTCTAGAAGTAACCTATTGACTCTTGAATTAAAGATCCCAGCAGGAAACACTTTTTTTTTTCTTTTTTTTTTATCGTGGTAAAATTATCAAATAAGTCCTCCCACTCCGGGCAGGGTGGGAGGGACTGTCAGACTTTTACTGACTAAAATCCACGGTGTTCCTTCAATAACCCTTTACATACCGGGGCCACGGTAACGGGATGAGTCCCACGACCCCGGCGGGCTTCGGCCCTCTGCAGAGGGGGCCTCGTCATGTTGCTGACGCTCTTTGAGGCGCGCGTGGAACACGACGCGCCGTCGACCCGGGCATGGTCCATGGTCGGACAGCGAGTTGCCCTTTACTCGCTGTCCGCATGCCCGCGCCTACGGTGGCCGGAGATCGTCGGCCGACGTCCGACGCCGTGGGCGTCTACCACTGCGGCTGGGCTGGAGGGAGGACGCCATCCTCTCCCTCACGCGGCCCGCCTCCTCCTTCGGAAGCATGACTGCTTCGCAGAAGGAGGCGACCGCTTCCCACTCCCTCTCGCCCCGCAGCATGGCCTCGGCCAATGCCGGGCGCGAGAGGTCTCCGCCTATTGTCGCCGTGAGGACACGTCGGTGCTCTGCCCAAGCTGGGCAGTCTTGCACCGTGTGCTCGACTGTGTCCTCAGGGCGACCCTCGCAGTGGTGACACCCAGGCGTCTCTTCCTTACCCATCAGACACAGGTACCTCCCGAAACTTCCGTGTCCGGTGAGGACCTGCGTCATGCGGTAGGTCAGGACGCTGTGACGCCGATCTAGCCACTCCTCAAAGAGGGGTCTTACCGCCGCAATTGCGGCGTGCCCGAGCAGGAAACACTGATCCAGAAACTCAGATGTAGAAAAATATAAAACATTTCTAACCCTCTAGTTCAGGCTCGTGTGAGTGGTATTAATGTCAATTTGAGTGGTGTGTGTTAAATCATTCCCGTGACCCAAAGGTCACGGGAATGATTTAACGAGATACTGCAGCCGCGTAACACCAGAAAAGGCAGGAACCGGGTTTAGTCAGAGTCTGAAATTCCCTTCCGCTCCACCTAGAGCGTGATCAGTCATTAGGTAATTTTAACCCTGTAAACAAAGCGGTATGTGTTTTGTGTTTCTATATTCTTCTAAGATGCTATCAGGGAAGCTGTGTTTGAGAAACATATAAAACCTATAATTTGGTATCAATTCTTTGAGTCTTATGTTGAGCTGAAACTGTGCATAGGGACTCCATACCAGATGTTGTCTTCAGCCCTTTTGTACAGATTTCCGTCACACGTTGTATAAGCACGATTCGTATACAATTAATAACCCATAGAATAAATAGATAGAATTGAATATTAAAATTTATACTTTATTGTACACCAAAATTTAAACACACCTATTCCACCCACCATTAACCCATATATGCTATAAGATAAGTAGGTATAAGTTTCACTAAAATTTTTACTAAAATTGTTACTAAAATTACTTATATCCTGCTATCGATATCATCGCCTTTGACTAATGGGTCTCACATAAAATCATACAAAACCAATTCTGAAATGTCGACTTTTGAATAAACAAATCTACAGCAATATACGGAACCAGTGGTCCATAGACAACGTTTTGGTTTTTTTTTTACCACCGCATTCCTGTCGCATCCCACTCAACTAACTGTTAACTCTCGTATTTATTTCACTAGAAATACTATTAAACTTCATTGCGAATTGAAAACGTTAAAAAAGCTATTCAAATTGATTTGAATTATTTAAGTTGCACTTTTATATACTCGTTAGGAGTCAGTTGATTTTAAATATTGTGAATAACTAATATTCAATTATTAAAGTTCTTAATGCCTGAACTGATAATGGACTCGCTCACTACATTAGCTTTAGAAACAATAACATTTGAAGTATATTGGAACTTTTTTCGGACGAAGGGAGAATTTAGAATTTTAAATCGATCCAGTAGTTTTCGAGTTTATCCATTATAAAAAAAAAACTTTTGTCTTTATAATATTAGTGTTTATCAAGTTGAGGTATTCCTCGAAGCGCTACCATTTTGAAGCGCACCTAATGAAGCGCTCCTTTTTTATTCCGCGGAGCGCTCCTTTTCCGATAACATGGTATCGGGAGCGCTACTAAAAGGAGCGCTCCGAGGAATAAAAAAGGAGCGTTTCATTAGGTGCGCTTCAAAATGGTAGCGCTTCGAGAAATCAAGTCAATCAATCCTCATCAAGTTTTAGTAGAAAGTAGAAAAGAAAGCAATATTGCTTTCCTCACGTAAATTAATTATGATTTATTTAAGGTATTTTTTTTATTCTAGATAGGCTTGCGTTCGACCATCATCTCACCTGATGCTAAGCGATGATGTGGTCGAAGATGAAGCACGCTTACCTAGAAGTAACCTATTCACTCTTGAATTAAAGATCCCGGCAGGAAACACTGACTCAGAAACTCAGATGTAGAAAAATATAAAACATTTATAACTCTAATTCATGCTCGTGTGTGTGGTATTGATGTCCATTTGAGTGGTGTGCGTTTTGGGTCACGGGAATGATTTAAAGAGATACCGCAGCAGCGGAACACCAGGAAAGGCAGGAACTGGATTTAGTCCGAGTCCGATAATTTAAACCCTGTAAACAAAGCGGTGTGTGTTTTGTGTTTCTATATTCTTCTAAGATGCTATCAGGGAAGCTGTGCAGTCGAGCAGTTGAGCTCATAGACAGTGAAATCCACAATTCAATGAAACGACCTGTAAAATCACTTAACACTTAGAAATTGGCACCCTACACTAACCGGGCGCGAATAACCCAATCATAGTCTTGCAAGCAGTTACGTAACAACAACCTTTAACGCCAAACGTCTGGCAAAATGCCAAGCTTGGCCCTGAACTTGCCAGTATATTTGGCATTATTTATGGCAGTGTTGCGTAACCAGAAAAGTAAGACGAAAAACATTCGTAAAAAGTGTCTGCGGATATAGGGATTGAGTTTGTGACGTTTGGTCGTACGAACGATCAAATCTTGAAGTATCGCTGTCTTTTATTGGGTCGTATAGTAAGAAAGGGATGGAAGATATTTGCAGCTAGAAAATTAGGTAACATGTTGTCTTATTCTTCTATTGGTAGACTCGCTTTAACCCTCAATTCAGCTGATGGTAAGCGATGAAATGGTTGACGATAGAGCATGCTTGCCTAGAAATAACGTATTCACTGCCAGGTGGTAGGGAATGTTCTAGAGAGTAACCGCGACCCCGGAAAGCAAGGGCAACTGAAGAATCAGGGTGGGTTTTTAGTCAAAAGAAGTCTGATACTCCCGTCCACTTCTCCTAGAGCGGGAGTAGTCATTTGATGATTTTCCTCTCCGACAATTGATGGGACTTTCATTGGAAGATAGAAGAGGTTACAGAGCAAAATGTAAACATTTTATCCCGGATTTTTTAAGTAATTAAGATTTACTCGGGAAAATCTCCTTCATGAACGAAGTCGCTGCGCGAACGAAGTCGCGGCCATATTTAGTCCTGAAAAATTGGAAGACCTAATTGACTCAATTTCTCTTGGAGTGACGGTTAATATGAATCACGAATAACAGTCTACTATAAGGATTAAGTGCGGAAAACAAGTCACGACAAATGTCAATCAATCAAAATATATCTTTACTAGGAATTCTACATATAGGGTAAAAGCCGGATAGTTGCCTCGGACGGATACATGCCTCAGTTTCAAATACTCTATGTTAGACGTATTGACAGTGTTTCTTTTCGGTTATAATTGAAAGCGCCCCCCGCGCAGGCCTCAGTGCTGCGTAAGCCGTTGAAGTAGGCGCACGTGTTTTGTCCGTGTGAGTAAAAATCTTCCGCGGCGATACTTCGACGAGCGTCAGAATTATATTGGTAAGTAATCTCTGTTAAATATTTTTATAACTGATTGCGATTTTCGTAAAAAAAATATTTCTTTGAATGCATTAGAGTTCAAATTGCACTGTTTATTACGTTTTATTGTTAAATATTTTTTATTTATTTCGTAAATAAAAAGGGCAAGTATCCGTATCAAAAAGGATAGTTGCCTATCTGTCTTTTGCGGATAGTTGCCCTAGGGCAACTATCCGTAACTATACATTTTTAACGAGCAAAGACAGATTTTTTTCTTAGTTATTTTTTCATATGGTTTTACTATTTTTTCTTGGTGATTTTTTTTTATTTGTTTTCATTAAAGTTTATATTAAATAAAATAAATATTCAACAGCAAAATGCCTCGCAAGTATAAACGAAAGTCAGGCGTGGTGCCGCGCCACATCAACTGGACAGAAGATAGTTTAGCACTTGCGTTCGAAGAACTAAATAAAAAACAAAAAAGTATCAACGAAATATCCCGGATTTATGGCATATCCTCTCGAACCTTAAGAAGACGGTATGAAAAGAGAAACCAGCTACTGGTAACCCAAGGTGTGTCAAGGATTTAAAATTCTATATTTAGCTTATAAATAAAATAATCTATTTACATACCTACCTACTTATCTAATTGTATTTTTAACATTTTTAGGAAAATACCCGGTCCTTGGCTTTGAAAATGAAAAAAGACTAGTATCCCATATACTGAAGCTCGGAGACGCAGGATTTCCTCCTGAAAGGAGTTTAATTCGCCAATTAGCCTATCAGTTTGCCGAAAAACTAGGATTGAAGCACAATTTTAATAATGAAACTAAGATGGCTGGACCGCAATGGTTGAAAAGTTTCCTTGAAAGAAATCCCGAAATAGTTGTGAGGCAAGCTGAGGGCTTATCAATTCAAAGAGCGAAGGGTCTAAGCAGGGCCGAAGTAGCCAAATTTTTTGATCTGCTCATAACCGTCTTAACTAATAATGATTTACTGGATAAGCCGGAGCGAATTTTCAATATGGATGAATCCGGTGTCCAACTCAACAATAAACCTGGCAAGGTATTAGCCAAGAAAGGTACTAGAGCAGTGAAATCACTTACTTCCGGTGAAAAAGGTGAAACAATTACCGTTATTGCTTGTTGCAACGCTATCGGCAATTTTCTCCCACCTGTTCTGATTATCAAGGGGGTAAATAAAAAGCCAGAATTTGAAGAAGGACTTCCTCTTGGTTCCAAAGTTTATATGCAAAAGAAATCAGCATATATTTCCTCAGAACTTTTTTACAAGTGGCTGACTGAACATTTTATACCCCACAAGCCTCCAGGAAAGGTATTACTAATTTTAGATGGTCATTCATCACATTCCAGTGCTGTCAATATGCTAGAAACTTCTCGTGACAATGATGTGATACTGCTTTGTTTACCTAGTCATACTACTTCTGCTTTACAACCTTTAGACGTATCTGTATTCGGACCGTTTAAAAAATACTATTATGCGGAGACAAACAATTTTATTCGCACCAATCCACAAAAAAAACTGAACCGGTACAATTCTGGTCAACTGATAGCAAGGGCGTGGATTCGAGCAACTACACCTGCCAATGCAATAAGTGGTTTTCGCGGCAGCGGAATCTATCCAGTCAATCCAAATGCTCTGTCTGATGCTGAATTTGCTATATCAGATATTGCATTGGAGGAGCTTACGCAGGAACAAGAGTCTGAAACTATAAATGATCAAGTACCAGGCGCTTCTGGAGAACTAGCGTTACGTGAGCGCATACAGGAATCTGAATATGACCGAGGTAATGTACTAAGTCGACAGAACGAAGTGACTCTACAAGACGATCAAGTCCCAAGCTACTGTGATAAACATAATCCAGGAACTATCGTAAATGAAACTGAGAAGAATAGCGTGAACCAAAATTACACGCCACCTAGGCCGTCCTCGAGTCTTTTGGCTCTTTCTCATGATTGTTTAGCCCTAGGAGATGGCGAAATTGAAAATTACATTTTAGATAATACTGAACTATCATTACCATCGCTGATATCTTTAAATGAGTCACAGAACAAAGATCTACAAAAAGAAACCCCATCGAAATTTTTACATCAATCATCTCCTATACCAAAAATTCCGCTGAGTATGTCTAAAAGGGCTAAACAATCAGCAGAAATTTTAAACTCGAATGATAAAATAATCGAGAAGAAGAATAAAACTGAAAAAGCAAAGGAAAGAAGCATAATGAAACAAACGAAAGAAACTAAAACCAAACCAGTTGGTAGCAAAGAAAGGATTACGAAGAAAAGAGGGCGACCACAAAAAGATAAAAAATCAAAACAATATAGAGATATTACCAGCAGTGAATCAGAATCAGATAGCACAGATTTTATTGATCTAACTAAAGGACGGGCTTTAAAGAAAAGAAAAATTCGTATCTACAGTTCTAACAGTGAAAATGAAGAAAATGTTACAAGTTCAAAAACATCTAAAGGAAAAGCAACTAAAGGGCTACCAATCAAAGGCAAAAAAAACAAAACGTCTATTAGAGACACTGAAAATATATTAAAAGTAAAAAATGCTAATTCAAAAATAGAAAATACCAATAAAGAAGTTTCAGTTGATAATTATTGTGCAGAATGTTTTGAAAATTATAAATTAACTAAATCGAAATCAGATTGGATTAAATGTGACATGTGTCGAATGTGGTTGCATGAAACTTGTACAACATTCAAAAACCATTGCCTGAGATGTGGCAAGTTGAAAACCTTGGCTTCTGGTGATAATCAATGCTAAGGCCAAAGTTGATTACCATATTTTTAATATTTAAGATAAAAAAACCTTAGTATTTTTAAGTATTGATTAGGTAATAATTTAACTTCTCTTAGTACTTAATAAAGGATCTCAGTAAGTAATAAGGACTGAATACTTACTTAACAGATGCTAATGCCAAAGTTAATTCTTATTTTGTTTATTGTTCTATCTTTAAAATAAATAATAATGTTTCAATATTATTTTGGATACCTAATTACCATTTTGAAGTCTATTTTTGTTGTAATTTTATGTTATAATTTAACTTTAATTAATACTTAATAAAAGATTGTATTCAATAATAAAAACTGATTACTTAAATTAATATAAGTTCATTTCTATTTAAAAAAAAAAAAACAAATAGGCAACTATCCTCACATTAGGCAAGTATCCCCCGAACCATTTTTAACGTTAGGCTACTATCCGCCATAGTAGGCAACTATCCCCTTTTTTAGAGGTCTCATAAAACAGGATTTACTCAAAACTAATAATATTTATATTTGATAAAATAGGCTATGTTAGAAGATTAATAAACTATGTTTAAGAATACACTTTGAATAAAAAAATTATTGGTACACATTTTTAATAAAAGAGCTTTTTTAAAAAGTGTGGCAACTATCCGGCTTTTACCCTAAGAGATATAAAAATAAGGTTTATTTAATTCTGCTGTCGGAGCATCGAGCACGCCACTTATTTTATATTGTTTTTTAAACTTAAATTCAAAATACTTTACATTTTTAGAGTTTAATATTTAGCTGTTGACATAATGTAAAAAAAAAAAAAAAAATGTATTATGCTAGTGAGCACGTGGCTCTTTAAATAAAATTGTAAAAAAAAGAAACTAATTTTTTGCTTGTACTTTTCATTGGTAGATTGGACGTCTCATTCCCACTCCCCAGTTCCCACTACTTTCCCAGTAGTGGAAACATTACAGACTAATTATGATTTATGATAATAATTTTTATAGTATTAAAATGGAAGATAGAAGTGATGACGGGCGCGCGTTTATACAAGGTGTAATAGATTAAGCGCAAAACCTCAGACACCCCAATTAAAATATTTAGTTATAAGTAAGTATAAAACAACATCCGTAACTAAATAAACTGAAACCAAACCTAGATTTTTTTTTTATAAAATAGTTATCCTTACTAAACGCAAAACGTATGTGCGTCATACAATATCTTACGCAGACGCATACACTCATGCAATGTTAGCGGCCAACACGCACACGAGCGCATTTCCTTGAATTAAGGATTGTATTAATTTGTCATGATACTGTGTTTCCATTTTAAGTAAAATGAAAGATTTTTCCGTCAAAATTTAATACCTATTTTTTATGACGGAAATCGATTCAGAAGCCGATTCTGAACCAACTACTTTCAGGAATTGCGTTTATTCTGTTACACATTGTATGCAAATTATAAAAGAAGTGTTGAATCAAAATCAACAATCATTTATTCAAACTAAGCCGAAGTTCGAATTCAATCATTGTTGATTTTGAGTTGCGATAGTATAAATCCTTATTCTAATATTCCGTACACACATGTTGATATAGGTAACTTAGATATTGTGTTATTGGCACCAGCTCCCCAGATTATTTTCATTGCAAAATTTAACCAATTTTTGTATTCGTATTTTTTGTGAAGAAAATTAAAGTTTTTGTTTATCTGACCCCTATATCGCGCGTATAATTACACAATACATTTTGATGTTTTGATCTGAACACAACATTTAAAGCGACAAGAGTACAATGGTTAAAGCGGCCGTGAGTCGTGCTATCGAGTGCTCCTTCAATGCCTTCTTGATCCACTCGTGGCACAGCAAAGGCTTAGCTCAAGTGCTTAATAAAATAAAATGCTTCCACCAACGATATACTTTCAGTGAAGATTATCTTAAATTATGTAAAGATGCCGTATTTTAAAAAAGAAGTTAAAGATAAGTTTACGTGCCATTAGCGATAACTAAGATAAAGTCAGGAGTGAATAGGTTACTTCTAGGTAAGCGTGATGGTAAGTGATGATGTGGTCGAAGATGGACTTCGACCACATCATCACTTACCATCAGGGGAGTTTCAGCTCAAAATAACTGACTCAAAGAATTGATACCAAATTATCGGTTTCATATATTTCTTGAATACCAATCATAACAAACGTGTCACAGCACTACGAGGGTCAATAACTTTCCACGCCACTTGCCAATAACACGATAATTCTCTTCATTCTTCTTAATTTGAAAAATTCGGTCTCTGGTATCAGTGTATTGGTATTTGTAATAAGTTCTACATACGTAGACTTAGAATTACAAAACCCTTGCTATATCGTTTGTTATCATCCAAAGAAGCCATGCACTTGGTATGTATATACCCTTTAAATTACACGTTGTATATACAATATACATGCAGATGCTAAAAAGGGTTTCCTTCCCACAGACTCAAGTACTATTTGTATTCATAATTAGGTTTATTCAAAAATGGGTTCGACCTGGTTACTCGCCTCAATATCTAAGCTCACTCAAGGACCTTTCAAAGGGATTTGGTACAGGTTTTTCGTGGTTTTCAGCTTTTTGGAATGCTTTTGGGTTAGATTGGTAACATAAAATAGAAAAGATGGTAGAGGGTTGGTATAATATTCTTGGTTTACTTTTGTTTTAAGAATATACTGAGGAGATTAGTACATATATATATCTATTTGATATAAAATATTTTGACTATTCATAAATCTATACTTATAATAAATCTGTAGAGAGGTCAATTCTGTACATGAAATATATTTCCAAAATAACTATCAGGGGGTGATTAAGGATCGATACTCATGCCAAAAATGCAATCAGTTAAATTTTTGTCTGTCTGTCTGTCTGTCTGTCTGTCTGTCTGTCTGTATAACCGTTATAGAAACAAAAACTACTCGACGGATTTTAACGAAACTTGGTACAATTATTTTTCATACTCCTGAGCGGGTTATAGTATACTTTTCATCACGCTACAATCAATAGGAGCAGAGCATTGAAGGGAAATGTTGGGAAAACGGGAGAAGTTACTCCATTTTTAAGCTTCCGTCGCATGTGCAACCTTAATGGTTAAAGCTACACAAATCATTTCATGACGGAAATGTTCTCCTTAAAATTATATAAAAAATATCCCACGACAGCATATGTCTAACTTTTATGGTTGACTCACAATAACACGTGTAACTCCCGATAGCTTAGCAGTTCGAAGCTTTCTGATTATAATATTTGTCTACTCTTACGTTTATAACACTCTCAGTCACCCCTAATTGAAAAAGTTAACATTATTAACTATTCCATAAAAAAAATGACCAAGTGCGAGTCAGACTCGCCCATGAAGGGTTCCGTAGTAACTATAATATAATATGCAAATTTATTTGACGAAAAATAAACCTTACAAATTTCTTAAAACTAGCTTATTTACATTTTTTACAACTGCGCCAAATAAATTTGTTTTGAAAAAAAAAACCTTACAAATTTCTTAAAACTGGCTTTTTTACATTTTTTACAACAGCGCCGAATAAATTTGTTTTTCATAGTGTTTGTATGAATTACAAAGTTATATATGCGGTTTTAGAAAATATGCTGTATCTCAAAAACTGCTGAACTGATTTCGTTCAAACTAATTTTGGTTGAAAATTTATATTAAGATTTACAGACATATATTTTTTTTTTTGATTTTTCACTCCATTATTATAGAAGTTAGAGGTTGTGTCCGCCACACACACATTTTACCACTTTGGAAGCTTATATCTTTTAAACGATTGACTTTATGGAAAAGTGGTTTTAGAAACCCCGATGTCGTTTTTAAATAACTGTCTATAAATACCACACATGCATCGATTTCATGAAAAAAAATATTTTCAGGTTTAGTTCCATGTATGGGGAGCCCCCCTTTATTTTAAATATTCTTTAATTTTTTTCTCAAAATCGGAAAGCGGTTCACAGAATACATCTACCTATCAAGTTTCACATGTATAGTCCTAATAGTTTCGGAATAAAATTGCTGTGACAGAAGGACGGACGGACAGACAGACAGACAGACAGACGGACAGACATGTCGAAACTATAAAGATTCCGTTTTTTGCCATTCGGCTACGAAACCGTAAAAAGAATCATATAAATCGGTATAGAAACACCAAAGTTATACATGAAATACGCTTATAATAATAAGTCATCGCGCGTGAATACTGAATCATGCTATAAGGATTATTTTTGAGAATCGGTCGCCGCGCTCGACGCGTCTCGCGGTCGAAGCGTTCTCTAGATACTTAAGCCTCATGTGAACGTGATCTAAACAATATTACCAATACATTAACTTACGCTGACGGAGTCGCGGGCACAGCTATATTGTATCATTACGCTAAGGCCAATAGGAGCGGAGCGCCAATGAAGAATGCTTCAAAATCGGGGTTAAATTTAACGTTAGCCCAAAGTAACTATTCCACGCGGACGAAGTCGCGGGCAAAAGCTAGTAAGAAATAAAGCATAAAAATGTACCTATACTAATTATAAAGCGGAAAAGTTTCCTTGTTTGTTTAAAAGCGCTATTCTCCGAAAGTACTGGGTGGATTTGGATGAGATTTGGTATAGAAGTAGCTTGACACTCGAGAAATGGTGCTGACTTCCTGTAATGACTGCCAACTTCTTATAGAAAAATCTACAAGCACTTTTTGCTCGAACCCAGTATAAAACCTGAGACCTCATACACAGTAATCGTACTTGTGACCACTAGACCAGCTATTTAGTCATAATTTACTATTATGTAGTCCTTTATTTACAAAATGTACAGTTTCTCCTTCTTTTTTCAAGGATGGGAAGTCATCCAATGACTGCCTTCCGATCTGAGCGAGGCGGGAGGGTGTGTCAGACTTTTACTGACTAAAACCCATCCGTGCTCCATCATATGCCCTTCGTGTTCCGAGGCCGCGGTAATTCTTTCAAACAATTCCGCAACAGCTTCTCCCGACGGTACGGTATGTACAAGTAGATTACACCCGTACAAAGCCGAGGCGGGTGCTATATGTAGATTTATAGATAAAACTTTTATTGGTCAACAGAAGACACAACACACAAAAGCACATCACATGAACATAATTATCCTTACTAATATTATAAATGCGAAAGTAACTCTGTCTGTCTGTGTGTTACGCAATCGCGCCTAAACTACTGAACCGATTTTAATGAAATTTGGTACGGACATAGTCTAGAGCTCGAGAAAGGATATAGGCTACTTTTTAATGCGAAAAATGGCTGTAAGGGGTTGAAATAGGGGATGAAAGTTTGTATGTAAATTGCGTCATTTTGAAAGCTAGAAGCTTGAAACTTGTTTTTTGTACCTTTGATTAGATATTAATAAATACGACATTCAAATAAAAAAAATAGAAAAAAAATATGTATGAGTTTTGTTTTCAAAATCATTAGACTAAAAAATTAAAAATGCTACCGAAAGTCACTACTCCGCGCGGACGAAGTCGTGAGCACGGCTAGTAACACATAAATTACAGAAAAAAATAACAGAACAAACGTATACAAACAAAAATATAATAAATGAGAAAAAAAAAGAAAACAAACTTAAAAATGTAACACGGAACATTGGTGTGGTGTGTGTCTCCGAAGTGCACCAAATGGGAGTCCAGCGCAGCATGTGCCAGGCAAATATGCCTGACGCTGGTATTCTGCTGGATCCCAGTAGCCGTACCTACGGACGACGAGCAGGTGACATACAGTAAAATAATAAAATTAACGTGAGACATATGTACATATTATTCACCATTGCATCCGTATAAATCACAATATTTGTAGGCCTCGTTAAGATTAAATAATTACGCGAATTAAAATGTGGACGTAGAAAGGGTTACACATAATTTTATTAAGCCTGAAACGTTTTTCGGCCAACCCTTAGATCCTACAGTAATCCCGCTCAAAAAACACATGTATAAGGCTTGTTTTAGAATTTTCTGGTTCGTAGGCTTGTATGGATTTATTTTGATGGGGTTTTTAATATGTTGTGGTGACAACATAAGCTAAAACATAATATTATAAATATGTAAATTTAAACTTATAAATTGTTAGGGTTTGTTAGGTAGGAGTTATTTTTTTATAGAAATATCAATTGCACAGCAATTCATCGTAAAATTAATTCGGTTGATGAAGAATGGATTAAGAGCTGTAATTAGAGCTAGGGGAGGTAACACTTTATATTAATAAAGATTTAATTAATAATTTCTTGATTAATTTTAATTTAAAAGTTCTCTAAGTATCGTTATTTTTCATGTAAGTTTCATGTCATCTCATTTTTATCATTTTATATAGTGTTTAGTGGTATCATTGGAAAGGTAATAAATTAATCTTTAATCTGTCAACCGACATTGTAACTTTTTAATTTTTGTATCATTTTATTAAGAAACTCCAGTTTAAAAAAAATCTGGTTTGTGCGATTTTATTGTTCTCAAATATAGTAAGTACTGTGGAAAACGTAGTGGGCAGGATATATACTATAATTAGTATATAAGCCTTATATTTATTTTTTGCCTGGGTATAACCATGTAATATATTACTGTATGTTAAAAAAAACTGCAAAATAAATAAATATTTTATATACACTGTTTGACCTCCACAATTCAGTAACAGGGTAGCATATGACGCCTAAGCTGGTTGAGAATAACATACTAAGGATGATAATAACTCATAAACCAAAAAATTAAACCGACTCCCAAAAAATACTGCAAAGTGAAAAATAAGTTTAATCAAATCACTATATGTGTGCCTATAATATTTGAAGAGTTCCCTCGATTTCTCCAGGATCTCATCATCAGATCCTGACTTGGTGACAATGGGACCAATTTCAAAGTATACCCTATCAAACAAAAAGAATTTTCCAAATCGGTTCAGCCGTCTTCGAGTAAACGGTGATCATACATAAAAAAAAATACGCGTTGGCTTGGTAACCTCCTCCGTTTTTTTTCGTTGGTTTAAAAGTGAGGTGCATGCAACTAAACATACTCATACAGCTCATCTCAGCATAATGCAAGGTTATAATCGCCGCATTTGAAAATACAAGAAATATTTAGGTCTGAATTTTATGGTGGAACATTCAGAGACTCTCAAAAGATTTTTCCTTTATATTTTATTAAACTTTCATACAGTTTTGAACTCTGTAACAAGGTTAGTAAGATTCGGAATCGTTTGAATGAAACCTCGGCCTATTCAAAAACGACTAAGGGCGCATCAGCTGTCTACATAGGTATCCGTTTCTAGCGGAACTGTGTCTCTGAACCGGTCGAGTCTCAATTTTACCCTCATTTCCTATGTCAGACATTTTTCTTACGTATTTTTGTTCTTTTAAGTCATTATTTTATTTACACGAGCCGTTTATTTAGATGTGAATAGGTTTTTTATTTGTAAACAATGCTTCGGTTTTGTGAATATTTGCTCAAGCGTGTTTAGTTGATAAAAGTATTAAGTGATTGACATTTTTTTGTTGTTTTGTTTTTAATTGTTTAGAGTTAAACAAGCGTGATAAAATTAAGGCGACACCCTACTCCGAAGGACCATAATAAAACAGTAATAAATAACATTATTAAAAAAAAATCATTCAACTTATCTGCCTCACCGCATCCATTTATTTCAAAATCAAAAATACTTTAATTCACATGCGTCGTCATGGGCACTTATGAAACGCCAGAATTTAATGCACGGTCCCAATTTATGTTTTTTTTAAAGAGTACCAGCTGTATGGTTAGAAATCACATTACCTACTAGTAATCTTGTTAACCCCTCCAACTAAGCTAAATATGCTTGTGTCTAGAGTGGGTTAGAGAGGGTGTAATGGGTGGGGTTCAAACTCGTGACCTCTCGTACACATCATCGCTTACCATCAGGTGAGATGGTGGTCCAATGCGAGTCTATTATCAATAAAACTAGTGTTCTACATGCCTGGAACGACTGCCTCTCTAATATCTAGAAACCAGTAGTTGGATAACACGATATCCCTTAGATTTTCTGGCTTCTGTAGGTTCATGGGATACTGCAGCCACTTGTGGGATGGCTCTGCAAAATACCAACTTGCTGCACTGGACTCGATCGAGCGAGGCGCTATCGGGCAAGCCTCATAGTCTGGCTCATCGGCGAACCGTTGCTTGCCTGTCGGTTTTCTACAGATTGTACTTTGGGGAGTGTGCACAGAAGCTCCATGACCTGATCCCTCCATCTCCCTTTCACTACCGGTCTACCAGACGCACGGCTGGATACCATCCACACTTGGTTGATATACCGTCTTGTCGTACCAAGCGCTTCTTCTCCACATTTATTGTGCGCACTTCCAAGCTGTGGAATTCTCTGCCGGCTTCTGTGTTCCCTGCCACTTATGATATTTCAACCTTTAAAGCAAGAGTAAACAGGCATCTTCTGGGCTCGCTCGTTCCATCGTATACCTCATCTATCGCTTACCATCAGGCGAGACCGAGGTGAAGAGTGAGCTTATTCTGAATAAAAAAAAAGTACTAGATATGTTTTAAATTGAGCCAGATATCAACTCATAAGGTCTATTCTTAAGACTACCATAGATAATCATATTCACCTGTCTCTTTTCACATTTCATTTCAAAATTTTCCATAGAAAGTTACATCCTAAATTCAACACACCCCGTTTAACAATATCCGCCGATAAATCATGATTTTATTGTAAAATTAAACAAAGAATCACACCTTTTATTATAAGAAAGAAGATTATTATAATCATAAATGATTATAATAATCTTCTTTCTTTACAATACACCTCCGCGTCGAAACGCATTGTAGCGGAGTCAATCAATTGAATTTGTATTGTATCGCATTGTAACACGGTTCAGTATTGTTCGCGTTGTTAAATAGGTGTTGAATGAAAATGTATTTATTTCATGTTAGAGTTTTATTGTGTTTGTCCATTAATATGCTAATGGGTTTTTTATTGTGTAGAAGTTTGATTTTGTTAAACTTATTGTGTGTTAATGTAAGGATGATTAAATGATGTTACTATTAATGATTAATCTTAAATATGGTAGCTTGAAAGCATTCGGGCGCCTTGCCTACCTAAGCGTTACCTATTGACTTTTAAGCGTCAATAGCACAGAACAGATAAAAGAGATTAGAAAGGAAATGGTTCCTGATTTGTATGAGAACGCGTGTCGCCGCTTATCTCCCACTGTTTAGCTCCACTACAAGCAAGAGGCCAAGAGGTTACGTATGCGAATTACGCACACAAATAAATTACACACACTTAAATCGAGAGCTTGCTACTGATTGTACTCACTGTTGATAAACATGTGCCGTGCATCACGGCCAATCAGGGCAAAGGATGAAACTTCAATGCTTGAAGTATGGAGGACGTAACGCATGCAGTACATTGTAAGCGGACTCGGTTATTACGTTGATTAAGCGAATACACATCGGGAAATGTATATTTTTTGTAACTTGTTGCGATAATGTTGTTAATGTTCGGAATTTCATAGTGATCAGAATATTTTTATGCTTTATACAAATAAAACTGTAATTTAATGTTATTTTCGACTCACCGATGGAAAGATATACCTCCTTGCTGTATACTTGCGATCTAAATTTTTGTGTTATAGGTTATAATTGCACAACATGGCATTTTAAAGTAGAGCTCTGTGTTCCGAAGTATTCCGAGGCGCACTAAACGCGGTGACTGAATTAATTGGTCGAGCTATGATTTTCGTATCATAAATGTGGCGCGCTCGCCACGCCCACATTACCATTCCAACCTTATTCATCTATTCCGTGGTCAATAGCTTAATCGCTAAAGTGTCGGCCTTGTGATAGAGAGGACGCAGGTTCAAAGCCCACTCATCACATAATTGCCAGACTCAAGCATATTAAGCTTAGTTGGAGTTAACAAGATTGCTAGTAATGTGAATTAAACACAAATTAACTTTTTGTAAAACAAAAAAAAATAGTTATTTAACCAAAATAATCATCTCGTACCTGAATTCAATTTTAAAATATATTTACCGCACCAACTTTCCTCTGCTAACTCTTTCTAAAAATGCTGTCGTAATATTAAAATATTCTAAAGACTCCTGCAAAACAGAGAAACCAATTAATTAATAATTGTAATCCGCTTTTAATTACCGAATCACTACGCTGTCCGTTATCAATACATTTGCGTGGGCCGACAGAAAACTTTTCCCAACTCTCCTAAGTGCCCCGAAAATAAATCCAACCATAATTTCATAAAAATAATACCCTTTTAGGACTGAAATTCAACCCATATAAATGTGGTTTAATTAAAAAATGAGGAAGCTATACATCAAACGCTTGACTTTGCTTGCTAAAGAATATATTTGTGCCGACGCGACGGTAAGTATTTTGTCCCACAGAAAGCGAGTGGCCATAGTCTATGCTGACTTATAAAGGTTGATAAATATTTTCAGCCAAGTAATATCGTACAGGCAAATTGTCGTTTAACCCATGCATCGAGATGACTGTCTGTGTTGATATGAAATAATAAAAAATCAAAAGTTAGAAATCACTTTTTAAAAAATAAAATGGTTTGCGATGTCATATCAATATTCTTGCTGCTGAGTTCGAAATTTATATTTTCTTAATCGATAGTTTAGTGTAGCATATATATTGTATGTATATGGTGTAATTACCAGTATTAGTAATTAAGAGTATTCTATTCTAGACAGACAATGGATGATCTCAGTTCACTGAACTTTTAAACAGTTTTGCGAAATTTAATTTAAGTTTGGCTTATATTTAAACACATATTATATAAAATTACGGTACATAAATCGGTATATAAAATTACGTGGATGGAAATGGCATGAAAAAGATTAAACTCTTAATTGTACGCCATAACATAATTAAATAAGGACTTAGCAACTACAAAGGATGTGTATTGTATGTGCGAGCAGTCTTATCGCAAAAAGCGGTCTTTTACAGCAACCTGTAGATAGATTTGACACAGCAGGAGAAAATAAATACGCTAATTCCCTTTCCGCTCCGCTCTCCGCTATCTATAACCCCGCTTCCCAATCCTTCACAAAGAGACCGGCAGATCGCTTCGTTGTTACTTCCCTGATTAAGGCGTGGAAAAGAGACTCTAGAATTAAGTTCCGTAGATATTAAAAATAACTCAAGTGTATTTAAAGGTGGAGATTGTCAGTCATTGCGATTGTCTTTTGATATTTTTTCGAAGTAAAAGATTTCGGTTTGCTACAAGATTGGGAGTGAGAAAATTGAGGAGCTCGTGTCTCAATAACAACAGAGGCTCGGGTTATTCTTCAGCTACTTACCGAGGTTGGTCTGAAGATGGGTGAACATCTAAGCATAAAAAGATTCTTTCGTGCCTCGGAAAGCACGCTAAGCCACATCTTTGACAGTTGTTACGGGTATTCAGAAACTAGAAAATCTGTCACTAGCTATGAAGTATCGTTTTACCTACCTTTTTCTTTATTGAAAACTAGTACTCACGCGGGGCTTCGCTCCCGTGGATTCTATCACGGTAAAAACATTACTTTCCTTTTTCGCAATCGGGTAAAAAGTAGCCTATAACCTTCCTCAAGCTTCAAGCTACTTCCATACCAAATTGCATCCAATCCACCCAGGACTTTCGAAGATTAGAGCGTTCAAGCAAACAAACAAACAAACTTTTCCGCTTTATAATATTACTAGTACTCTCGCGGGGCTTCGCTCCCGTGGATTCTATCACGGTAAAAACATAACTCTCCTTTTTTGCAGTCGGGTAAAAAGTAGCCTATAACCATCCTCAAGCTTCAAGCTACTTCCATACCAAATTTCATCCAAATCCACCCAGTACTTTCGAAGATTAGCGCGTTCAAGCAAACAAACAAACAAACAAACAAACAAACAAACAAACTAACAAACTTTTCCGCTTTATAATATTAGTATAGATATTAAGTATAGATATAGGTTCGCGTTTGAAAACTATCTCACCTAATGGTAAGTGATGATGTGGTCGAAGATGGTTTTTTTTTTATTCACATTGAGCTCACTCTTGACCTCAATCTCGCCTGATGGTAAGCGATAGATGAGGTCTACGATGGAACGAGCGAGCCCAGAAGATGCCTGTTTACTCTTGCTTTAAAGCCTGAAAGGTCATAAGTGGCAGGGAACACAGAAGCCGGCAGAGAATTCCACAGCTTGGAAGTGCGCACAATAAATATGGAGGAGAAGCGCTTGGTACGACAAGACGGTAAATCAACCAAGTGTGGATGGTAGCCAGCCGTTCGTCTGGTAGACCGGAAGTGAAAGGGAGATGTAGGAATCAGGTCATGGAGCTCCTGCGCACACTCCCTGAAGTACAATCTGTAGAAAACCGACAGGCAAGCAACGGTTCGCCGATGAGCCAGGCCATGAAGCTTGCCTGATAGCGCTTCGTCGCCTATAAGCCTTTTAGCCCTGTGCTCGTTCGAGTCCAGTGCAGCAAGTTGGTATTTTGCAGAGCCATCCCACAAGTGGCTGCAGTACTCCATGCAGGAACGGACCTGTGCTTTACACACGCTTACCTAAAAGTAAAAAAGTAAGTAAGTAGTATTCACTCTTGACTTAAAGACTCCTAGGTTGGAGCTATCGGGAAACACAGACTCCGGCAGGGAATTCCACTCCTTAGCAGTACGCACAATGAAGGTATTCCCAAAACGTTTAGTGCGTGTGGGTGGGATGTCCACCATGTAACGATGGCGCATCGCCGTTTGTCTTGTAGTCCGATGATGGAACGGGCTTGGCGGAATTAGATTGTGTAATTCCATCGCACACTCCCCGAAACGTAACCGAAGTATATGTAGTCGCTCCATGTAAGATACTGTTGTTCAGCTGCCTCTAATTAGACTGGAAGCTGACTCTAACATATGTAGTTAGGAAAAGGCTAAACAGAAAATGATGATTATCTCTCATTTTTAAAGTTAGTACACTGAGAGAAATTTACGTAGCCGCATTATAAATACCAGCTTGATGCACTTGAGTCTATAGAGAAACGGGCCAAAAGGCTCATCGGCAACGAGAAACTGGTTGAGACAAGGCTCCAGAGCCTAGAACATCGGCGACGTGTTGCAAGCCTGTCAGTTTTCTATCGGTTACATTTCGGAGAGTGTGCGATGGAATTGCACAGTCTTATTCCACCAAGCCCGTTCCATCATCGGACTACAAGACAAACGGCTGCTGGTTGGAAAGCTGGCTGCTGCGTCGACCAGGAGAGAAGTGCGTCTCTGCTTGCTGACCGGCCGAAGTGCAGGGTGCTGTGCCAAGGTTGCTGAAGAGGCTGAGGGTGATGACCAAGTATGCGCGTCCGCTGCATGCTGGTGGTCAGGATACCCGTATAAGCCGAGGGTACTGGCTGGCTGTATGACCCGCTGCTCGAAAGCTCGAAGGAAGTGATGATGACGTCACGCTGAACTTGCTCTGCACGAAGGCTGCGCTGATGTTCATGCCCGGGGTAACCAGTTTGGGAATATGCGGAACAGGGTGTAAAGTCCCGCATTCCCATTGAAAAGGGAGGATCCTCCGACCAGACAGGTGTTTTGTCTGGTGGGCAACTGCCCGTTGTTTGTGATTGGATGATTTGTATGTATGCTAGTTGTGCGGTAAACTCTGCTTGCGTGATACAGGATAGTTTGTATGTTGCGAGATAGATTATATTATAGATATATAGATAGCTTTATTTACTACAACTAGTAAACAATATTAAGTTTTGTCATAATTTTACTATCATCATAATAATATCATAATTAAACAATAAAGTTACTTATAACAATCCCGCCATATATATACATATATACTAAACCTAACTATGTACATAAAAAAATAAAATAAAGAAATAAAATAAAAAAGAAACAAGCTTAGGCGTCAAAGTACTCCTCCTCATCGCTGTCGTCCGGAAACGTACCCAGAAGTCTGGCAGCATTGCCACGTTGTATGGCAATGCTTATTCTTTGGGCAAAGAATGAGCCGGCCCTCCGGTCACGCAAGGAATCGATCAGCCGGTGAGATAATTCCTTATAAAGGAGACGCGCACTCGGGCCCCATGACCCAAGCGTTTCGACCCCAAACGGCACGAAACTGTAATTACTAGAAAGGTTACAGTATTTGCGCCGTTTGAGGGCCTCAGCAGTCGCGGCTGCTGCACCAGCACAGCTCGCCGTACTTGGAATATGAGATGGTGCAAGAGTGTCGACACAAGTTGCGTCCCACACTAGAGGCCTACCCATCTTCCAAGGCACCAACGTCATACCATCTGGTCTCTTCCCATCGTCACGTACTAAGCCGCTTGGTTCTAATATCGCAGGTGTACTGGCGGTGGCAAGAGCTCGACGAATAATGTCATTAATGCTGGCGTGCCGAGCTATGCGCCCTGCACTCTTGTAACAGGACAGACCATGGTGCCCGAGGCTGTCAACAGCTGTACCGCAGTGACACCGATGTGGAGCAACACAAGGTACGCCTAAACGTAAACAAGTAGCGACCCTGAACGAAGCGTCATCCATCATTGTGCCAATGGTGGATGACGGGAGTGCTTGGAGCCATAGACCCGACTCCCATTCTCCCACAGCCAACAGACGAGCTCGCTCAGTAGTATTCGAAGACGTATTAATTAAGTTATTCCGTAAAATACTGCAGAGCGGCGCGTCCCATAGTCTTTGGGAAGACAGGTTGTCGGGCAAATCCGTGTTGGGACAAGTCATCTTCCAAGCGTTCAAAGCATCGGACAAACACGGTACATCAAAATTAACCAGTGAGTGAGATAAAATTTTCCTGGTCAAAGAATCCGTACCGTGGACCGAGGAGAGAAAGGCTGGTAAACTGATACTTGAAATTTTGCGGACGCCGAGACCACCCATACGAATGGGAAGTGTGGCTTGCTGCCACGCTCGGTCATCCAAGGCCACATTTAAAATGGAAGATAGTGTGTTTCTTATAATTTGGTCAACTTTTTCCAAAAGTTGAGGGTATTTCCAAAGATGAGATGAGCGAAGGCTATATGTTAATTTGGGTCCAAAGCAACAGTATCGAATAAGTGTAAAAGCCGAATGCATGCTAATTTTGAAAAGTCTTTCCGAAACATCACTAAAATTTTGGATCTTTTGCTCAATGAAAGTTGGAAAGGATTCATCAAAAATTGGAGAGCCTAAGAGGTGAAGAGAACTTTTGTCAATTATTTTAATATTCGGTGCTATTGTTTTAAATTTTGCTAAGGTCGTCTGTCTGTCAGTGGTGTGGGGGAGGTAAATTTCACATTTAGAAAAGTTAAGTTCCAAACCTATGGAACTAAATTTATCCTTCAAAAAAGTATATTAAGTTAGTTTTAAGTTGGTTTACGAAACTTGCTAGGGGGTGGCAACTGCTCATCCATACCACAGGCTTTTAACAAGCCTAGCTAGGAAAGCAGTATGACACCTGTATAAATGTAGTGAAAATCTAAAATGATCATTACATGACACAAGTTAATTGTATTTTTCCCGATTGTACCACAACACCTCTTTAGTGTTTAGTGAATAAAGTTTTATTATTATTAAGTTTTTTTTTTTTGTTAACTAACGAGCACACATGGCTGACCATTCTAGCCGGCCGTCTTTATAACAAAAGTGGTGGTGGAATGTTATACGATACAGGTTGTTCCCAAAAGTAAAGTGTTTATTATTAATAGTTAATTTTTCTTAATTAAGTTTTTTTTTTGTTTTGATATTAGGGTCAGGCGTTATTCTTGATTCTGATAATAAACATTATGTTAACTAACAGAGGGCGTTCCCGTTAACCCGCAATAGTATAGCATCCACACATGCTAAAAAAAATATTACCATTCGAAAACAAAATGTTTTTATTTTCTTTAATATTAAAATATTCACTAAAAATGTTAAATTGATACGTACAAGAAGAACTCTATACACGCGTACTTTAAGGACGGCAACGTCGCAATTTATTTATGAATGACGGGCGTGTACAGAATGCTTCTTTTAAGTATCAATTTTTTTTAAATTGTCTAGAACAAAAAGCTGAAAGGTCATTCGGTACGGTCAAGGTCACAGCGCGTTATGATCCATGGATTTCGCGTTTTTTAATTAAACCAACCATCTGTGAGGACGGTTATACTCCGCGTGTTATATTATTTACGACTCTATTTCAAAACGTTTTGGTAGGTTTTTATTTGGCAACGGTTGGATACATAAGGATGGCATGTTTTATGGTTTATTTTTACGGTGACACGCGAAAAATATACACAAATTTAAACAGTGTTGGAGTGAAATGTATTTAAAAAGTGCTGGTTATGCTTACCATTTGTAATAATAATGATATTTGTAATAGTAATGATAATGACATGATATATAATCTAATGACACTAATTTATATTTTCCTTTTAATACAAACATATATTTTTAATTAAGTTGATGATTTAAAATTTTATAATAGTAATGTATAAATTGATCTAAATAATAATGATATAAATAATTTATAATAATAATAAAATGTGGCTGAGCTAAATGTAATCTTAAGAACTATTATGTATTACCCATATTTGCAAAATAAAATTCTATTCTATTCTATTCTATTCTATTTGGTAGATAGAAATAAAGAAAATGAGAAGCTCGTGCCTAAATATAAACAGACACACGGGTTGATATTTAAAGTTAAGCAACGCAAGCCAAGGTTGGTTTATAGATGGGTGACTTTCTTAACATACCAAGTTTCCTCCGTGCTTCGGAAAGGGCGTCGAGCCGTAGGCCCCGGCCATTTATAAGTCTTTGACATTAACTACAGGCAGTTGAAGCTAGAAAACCTGTCAAAAATCTGGAACAATCTGCCGCCTCCTATTAGAACATACAACCCGTTAAATCTGTTCAGAAAACGCTTGCGACAGTATTTGATAGACGCACAGCGGAGACTGGACATGGTCAATTTAAATGTGTCCCTGATATGTTGTTGTGTCAATTTGAGTGGAATGTAGTTAGTTTGTGGTTACGGGCGATGCGCGTGCTAGATGCACTGAAAATACACATATGTATTGTATACAACGTGTAATTTAAAGGGTATATACATACCGAGTGCACGGCTTCTTTGGATGATAACAAACGATATGGCAAGGGTTTTCTAATTCTATGTCTACATATGTGGAGCATATTAGAAATTTCAATACATTGATACCAGAGGCCGAATTTTTCAAATTAAGAAGGACGAAGAGAATTATCGTTTTATTCGCAAGTGACGTGGAAAGTGATGACCCTCATAGTGCTGTGACACGTTTGTTATTACTGGTATTCAAGAAACATATGAAACCAATAATTTGAGGTCAATATTGTGAGTCACTTATTTTGAGCTGAAACTTTACATAAAGACTCCATACCAGATGTTGTCTTCTGTCCTTTTGGATTGATATGGGGTTTCCGTTACACGTTGTATAAATATTTATTGGATTCGTAAAGTTACTATATTATATGATAAACTGATTGAAATCCGTAGACTCACTATAAGGACCAGTTGAAAACCAGCGTCGGGCACTTACTAGTTGTCCGGCTTTTTGCTGAACTGGGCCTATTTGGCGCAGCCGTGAGTCACACAGTAATATTAATCATCCTGGATCTACTTTTCTTTTTATATATTTTAGTTTCATAATAATATGATTTTGTTTGTTGCTTGTATTTTTTTTTACTGTGTGTACTTGTGGCATGTGTCAATAAACGTCTTTTCTTTCTTTCAAAAGTTTTGCCGAGGGTTACCATGGTATCCAGCTACAGGGTTCCGTAGGTCAGATGGAGAGTAGCTCCATGTAAAATACTAGTGCGCAGCTGCGTTGGTTGGGTTCAGCCGACCCCATATACGTAGGAAAAGGCTAAGCTGATAAGTTGTGTATTTATTTTTGGTTTAATTTGATTATATTCTTAACAATTTCAAACTTACAATAATAGGTTTAAGGTTCAAATTACTAAATCCATATTGTCCAGTACCTAATAACCTCCCAGACTATACATCGTGTATTACTAGGATTGCATGAGCATGCAGGATCTAAGCAACGTGCATTCTGCCATACATTGTTCACATTCACGTTCCATGTCAACATGCGATGCCAGATGCTTCGTAACTGCCAAAACCAAACGCAACTATCGCGAAATTCATTCATTTGTGACCGCGTTTTAGCATATGTTGCGGTTGAAGTTGTGAACTTATCATGCGTAGTTGAGAGATTGCCAGATTGCCTGCGTTTGTAACATAGTATTTAAATAACTATGTTGGAGTTAGCTTTCAGACTTTTTTTATTGATAATAGGCTCGCGTTTGACCACCATCTCACCTGATGGTAAGTGATGATGTGGTCGAAGACGGAGCATGCTTACTTGGAAGTAACTTATTCACTCTTAACTTAAAGACCTATTAGGTTATAGCTAAAAGGAAACAGAGATTTCGGCAGGGAATTCCACTCCTTAGCCGTACGCTTAGTGAAAGTATTGTAGTTTTGTGCGTATGGGTGAGATGACCACCATGTAACGATGGCGCATTGCCGTTTGTCTTGTAGGCCGAAGATGGAAAGCTCTTGGTGAAATTAGATTATGTTATTCCATCGCACACTCTCCGAAATGTAACCGATAGAAAACTGACAGACTCGCAACTCCTCGCTGATGTTCAAGACTCTGCAGCTGTGATGTGTGTATGCGATGTGTGCGATCATTGTCAATGAGTTTCTTGACCCGTTTCTCGATAGCCTCAAGCGCTTCCAGTTAGTAATAGAGATTTAATAGGCCGCAGCTGAGTCATTATCTAGGCTTTTCCTTACTATATGTAGGTCAGCTTTCAGTCTTACTAGATGCAGCTCAGAAAAGTATTTAAATCCAGCCCCAGACAAGAGTGGTGCCAGATTATCTGGCTTCTGAATAACGACTGTCAAAGATGACAAATGACAGCGCCGGGCCAACATCTTGCTGTGCTTTTCGAATCACGGAGGACTCTCGGTGATTTATTAAAAACTTTTAAGCAAAAAATAGAACCGACTTCCATGTAAAAACAAAGGCAAAAACAACTTTAATTTCCGTAGTCGGTGTCATTTGTTTTGTCTTTTCTTTTTTTTTTGACACCGCCTTCCGAAATTAAAGTTATTTTTGCCTTTGTCGTGTTTTTACATGGAAGTCGGTTCTATTTTTTGCTAAAAAGTTTTTTTAAACGCTTTTTAGTGGGTCCGTTTGTAATTTATCTAGTTATAAAAGCCAAAATGTCAACTACTTATCACCTTTTAAAAAATATTGCATTTCCCGGTGCAGAGCCGTACATTTTTGAAGAGTTCTCCTGGTACATCACCATCAGCTCTACTTCACCATATGCATTGTAACGAGCATAAAGTGCTTAAAATCTATATTCAAGTAATCTAATCGCAATCCACGAAATACTTATTATTGATTAGTTTCGGTGGCCATCTGGAGTCTTCATCATCAGTTCCACTTCCTCAAATGGTGCTTTTTGAGAGCAAGTTCAAGACGAACTGAGAACCTCCTCTTTTTTTGAAGTCGGTTAAAAAATTATTTCGTTCACCGACCTCGGCAAGGATTGATTTAACTTAAGTATCCGTTATGTAGCCGTTATTATAAAGCCAAGAGATTCTTCTTAAACACAAAACTTAAAAAAAAGAAGAAAAAGAGATTATATAAAAACTTTTTAACAAAAAATTAAACCGACTTCAAAAAACACTGCATAGCGAAAAAAACATTAATTTTGGAAGTCAGTGCCGAAAACGAAAATAAAAATCAAAGATCTTTTATTTCTCTCTTTTTAGTTGGCCGGTTTGTAATTTACCTAGTTAAAAATCCTGAATGTCAAGTACTCATAACCTTTTACAAAACATTGCTTTTCTCGATGCAGGGCCGGTAATTGTAGAGGAATTCTCCAGGTAAGTACTTCACCATCAGCTGCAGCTCACCATATGCATTGTGACGAGCATATTGTGCTTAGTAACCATATTCAAGTAATCGAATCGCAATCAATTAAATACTTTTTATTTAGTAGTTCCGGTGGCCATCTGTGGTCTTCATCATCAGTTCCACTTCACCAAATGGTGCTTTTCAAAAGCAACTGCACAAGTTACTATAAAAAATACTCAAAACGATATAGGTGTGCCTATACTATTTGAAGAGTTTCCTCAATTTCTCCAGGATTCCATCATTAGATTCTGACGTGATGACAATGGGACTACCTCTGAAGTTATACCCTTTCAAACAAAAAAAGAATTTTCCAAATCAGGTCAGCCATCTTCGAGTAATCGCTGAACATACATACATACATAAAAAATATATATAGGCAACGAATAAAGAACCTCTTTCTTTTTGAAAATCGGTTAAAAGCAGCTGTTTCGATCTGTGTCATTTACGTGTGCCATCACATTAAAAAGAGTGTACTACTTGAGCTCGACAAATGGATGTGCGCTTAACGCTTATGCGACAAAACTGTACTGCGACTCACCATAGTTCGAATGCACATTTGTGCGACACACTGAAGATCGACATCACGCGAGTACGACATCTAGACACATTTGTATTCATAATCATATATATACAACGTGTAACAGAAACCCCATATCTATCCAAAAATACTGAAGACAACATCTGGTGTGGAGTCTCTATGCAAAGTTTCAGCTCAAAATAAGTGACTCACAGAATTGCACGAAATTATCGGTTTCGTTTTTTTTTTGAATACCAATAATAACAAACGTGTCACAGCACTACGTGGGTCATCACTTTCCACGTCACTAGCCAATAACACGATAATTCTCTTCGTTCTTCTTAATTTGAAAAATTCGGTCTCTGGTATCAATGTATTGAAATTTCTAATAAGCTCCACACATGTAGACATAGGATTAGAAAACCCTTGCCATATCGTTTGTTATCATCCAAAAAAGCCATGCACTCGGTATGTATATGCCCTTTAAATTACAAGCTGTATATATATAATGACAAATAAAGGTCATTGTCATGCGACACACTCGCAACTTGTATTACTTACCAGCAATGTTAGTAGAATTCACATTACTAACAATCTTGTTAACCCCTGCAACTAAGCTAAATATGCCTGTGTCTGGAGTGCATCACGGCAATAGTGCACTATAACGGGTGAGGTTCAAACCCACGACCACTTGATCATAACTCTGACACAATAGCTATTGACGCTTTACATCTACTGGCTATATTCTGTCAATAAGCCAAATTTCACATAAATCCGATTAACCATTGAAGGCGTGATTGATTTGCATATTCCCACCTCTATTATTAATTGGTGACTTTCATAAATGCTAAAATAGATTTTAGTTTATTTAATATACCAGTTTTAATTTAATCCCCTTACACAGTTTAATCCAAAAACGGTTACATGCAATTTTTATTTAGATATAATTTCAGGATGGAAACGTTTGTAAAACACGGTTATCCGGTTCTAACTGGTTAATCCGGTTCCAACCAGATTATCCGATCATGTGGGAGATGCGGTTTACATATCTTTATTTTCTGTTTTTGGCGCGTGTTGTTAGTAATAGGGAAAATGTGACGTTACACGTGTTTGCACTAGCAAAATATGAAGCTTTTATTTCGCCAATGGATTAGGTAGAAGTCGACAGATTCAAGCTATATTTCAGTAGTTGTGTTTAAGAACAAAGAGGTAGAAAATGGCGAGTTTATTTCCATTCACGACGCTCTAATCCATTTTTTCTGGGAGATAAATCACTTATGACTCCTCCTGCTCCGAATTATGCAGAAAGGAGTACCTATCAGATTTTGACTGACTAAAAACTTTCTCTGTTCCTTCAGTTACCCGCCGCGGTATCTCGTTACCATATTTCTGCCATCACGGACCCAGTTCTAATCTGAACTTCAGAAATTCTAGATTGAAAAGCTCAATTACACTATCCAAATTTATAATCTCATGTACTGCAATAATAACTCTGACCAAGTAGTCACAGGTATTACATTACAGGCAAACAGATTCTGAATCCGTTTATTTATGTGGGCAAAACATAATTTATGGTTAATCTGTAATAACTAATTAGTAAGATTAGTCGATTTTGCTACTCATGTCCGAGCAAAGTCTAGGGGCAGAGAGAGGGGGAGAGAGAAAAAAAAACAGATATATAGAGTAAGATCAGACGAGTAACAGTTGAAAGTGGTTGCAAAAATTACAGAATTTAAAGTTGATAAAAAGGTGTTTCTTTCTGCCATCCTGCGAACTTTTCCATCCCACAACTTTGGGGGCTCGTCCGGGATCTTTGAGCAACCGGTATGTCATCCTTCAGAATTATTTTCATTTCAATTGGTGCCTCTTCCACCTGTATGGGCTTATAGTCTTCCACCATTTGCATAACCACAGAGTTTATGTTCTCATCCGGAATATAACTCACCAATTGTTGCTGCTGTGCATCTGAAATTAGACATTTCAACATTTCACCCTCCCCTTTTGAAATTAAACTAACACATCCATTGTTAAACAACACAGTCGTACTCATTAAAAAAGGTTGACCCAGTAAGACTTTGTAAGGCATTGTATCTACGGGTATTATATAAAATAGTACATCTAAATTACATCCGTCCATGCTTATGATAACATTAATCTTTCCTAATGTATATACTTTGGACGATCCAAGTCCAGTCAACAACAACTTTTCACTGGTATATGAGGATACATTTAATTGGGAAAACAGATCTACGGTTATTAAGTTTAAATCACTTCCACTATCAATTAGAGTTTCAACTTTTTGATCGCATATTTCGATTGTTTTCACTGAATTTTGGAGTTTGTTTTGATTTGGATAGTTGACATTCAACACCGACTGACGTTTCGCACTGTGACTGTTATCTTCAATTTTGACGTTTGACACTTCAATCCGACGTTGGCAATCTTCATCTTCGTTGGTATTGTTTTCCGGATCCGCAACCAACTTCACACACATGGACTGGTGGCGCTGTTGACTTTTCGGCTGCGAATCATGTCTTTGATTGTTGCTCGACTTACAATCTGGTGCAATGTGGCCAAACGTATCGCACTTGAAGCACTTTACTCCATTCGGGCATGAATTAGATAGATGAGACGGATCACCACACTTGAAGCAATGTTTTTTAGGTTCATTCGCCAGCTTTTGTCCACGATCACCACCACTCGTACTTTCCTGCTTCGACTGATTTTGTTTTGATAAACTCGCACGAATCCTTGACTTGTTTTTGATGTTTTCGTAAATGGCCAGCTTTTCCTTCAGAACTGCGTAGGTAGTGACGCCATAGAGGATCGCCTTGTTCATCTCTAAATCTTGCTTTAAAAAACTTTTCCATCCCACATTTATAAATTAAGTAATCAATTCATTTCAAGCAAACATGGCACATACAATTAAAATACATACTTTAGCACTATAAATAAAGTCATACATTTTACTTAATTAAACTAATGCTATTACACTTTTTATCGGCGCTGTGTGTCTCGCGGTGTCCGGTAATCGACCTCGAAAACGCCGGAATACACTTCCCGTCCAAAATTCCTCCTTCATGAAAGTCGACAGCTCTCTCATCACAAAAAAAAAGAAATTTGTCCCGTGATGAGACTCCAATGGCTTGACCCTCAGGGACAAATTGGTTTTGGCTCTGCCCTTGTAAACTTATTACGGTTGTGGTACGGCCAGACGCAGGAGATGGTTTGGTCTGGTCAGCGCGATGCTGCACTGGTTTCGACAACCTAACTTCCTCTTCTTCTTATCCACGTGGACGAAGCCTGACAAATGCTTGCACTGTCTGGACAGGCCCACTCAACTCTGTGAGCTGCTTTCCTCAAAAGATCACCTAGACCTCCACATCCTCCTTTCAGTTGATCAGTACTATGTAGTTCAAAAGAGACTGATCATTGTGTTTGTTTGTGTGGTAATAAGTGTTATCTTACTAACTACCTTGCACACAACTGCGTTATCTAGTTTAAAGCTACAAAAAAATACATGTGCGACTGTTATTAAATAACCAATTTGCTGAATAAATATCATTGGAGCGGAATTCTCTCACGGGGTCTATGTTTCCTGATAGCTACAACCTGGGATCTGTGAGTGAAATGATCTTTAAATCAAGATAGTTACTTCTAGTTAAGCGTGTTTCATCTTCGAACATCATCGCTTACCATCAGGTGAGATGGTGGCCAAACGCGAACCTATTTACAGTAAACAAAAAGCATCAGCCTTTATAAAAAGAATGTATATCGACAAAATATTTTGATTGTTTTTTTTGTAGACTGCGGGTTTATGTACTGATTCGGAAAGCGGTTCACAAAATACATAACTACCAAGTTTACGTAACAGTTTCGGAATAAAATGGCTGTGATACACGGACTGACGAACAGATATGACGAACCTATAAGGGTTCGCTTTTTTGCCATTCGGCTACGGAACCCGAAAAAGTTTACTTCTAGGACAGATGGATAAAGATTCAACTCAGCGTTAACCGAAAAACAAAAGAAAAACATCTAACAACAGCTGTAGAATTACAATGGTATATATGAGTCTCAAGATGGCAATGGAAAGGTGTATCATTAAATTCCCGAGAGCACGATACACACGCCTACAGTTAACGTAAGGCAGTATGTAATTACGCTACCCAAGCCGTCTAGGGGCATGTAGATTTTTAGGGTTCCGCTGCCAAAGGGTTTTCCATCGGTTACATTTCGGGGAGTGTGCGATGGAATTACACAATCTAATACCGCCAAGCCCGTTCCATCATCGGACTACAAGACAAACGGCGATGCACCATCGCTACATCGTGGACATCTCACCCATACGCACAAAATTTTTTGGGAATACTTTCATTGTGCGTACGGCTAAGGAGTACGAGTTCGACCACATCATCACTTACAAACGCGAGCCTATTTTTTTATTAAAAAAAATAATTGAAAATAAATATAAGAAAAAAAAAACAATTTAAGTACCTACATATTTGCATTTACACGAAAATAACTAATTACGTGTGCTGAGGTTCAGCTAAATGCCAGACAAATAGTGCCTGACGCTGGTTTTCAACCGGACCTAAGATAAGATGGTCACAGATCCATGAACCTACCTGAGCATTTGTTGCTTTTCCTTGAAGATATTCTCCTGCCTTATTTTTCGAGGGAAAATCACCAAATGACTCGACTCTTTCTGGCTAGAGCGCAAGGGAATGTTAGATTTCTACTGACTAAAAACCCGCCGAGGTGCCATATCATGACGTGTTGAAACTTGAGTCGTTCCAGCGAGAAAGAGGGATAGAGCTATATAGCGTGCATAGCTTCCTTTTTTTTCTCGCTGGAACGACTCAGGTTTTAACACGTCAAGATATGGCCCCTGTTCCTACAGTTACCCTTGCGTGGCAAGGCCGCAGTATGCCGCTACAACCAATCAAATCAAAATATGGTGGATTATAGCCCATTCCCTTTTTTTAGTAGAGAGTAGGACGCACCCAGCAGTAGAAACCTTAGAGACTGGTTTATTATTGTATTTTATACCTTATAACGTTTACACTGCTGAGGAGGGTCAAGGTTACTGAGATGAATAGTAAAAACATTAAGAATATAGGCTTTGTTGTAAAAGCACAGAACCCGTGTAAATGCACGATCTGACACACTTAGCATGTTTTTCGTGTTTATTTTCACGAAAATTTAACGTTATACTCCGTAAGAATATTAATTGGTTTTTATATCTGAAGGGAACCGCGATTCCCTTTAAAGGTGAAAGGTAATAGATATGATGATTTAGTCGTGCAAAGGGAACATTCGGGGGAAATCTGTGAATTGGATTTGCGTTAGACATTTGGTGGGTTATATGTATATTTATTTATTTACATTTATTTCATTTTTTAGGTACATCCATAAATAGGTTAGTAATACTTACATCTATGTTAGTAGTAAAAAAATATATTAGAGAACATTATTAATTAAGATCAAATAAAACTAAAACAATTACAAATAAATTTGAAAATAGCATAATGAAAATAAAACAATAAATTAATTAATCAAATTTAGAATAAAATGATCAAGCTATTTTATTTCATATTAATAATAGAAATCCAATCCAATCTAACCAGTATAGTGTTCAGAATGCTGCTGGCGCTACCGTGTACACGCTGTATCAGGGAGGCAACTCTTTTACGTGCTATTGCTCTAAAGCAGTCAATGTTGGCCTCGGCAAACCTACCTGATGCACTGCAGAAGCGAGGCAATCCCAGCAACATTCTGAACCCATTATTGTACAGGACACGTAGGGCGTTAAAAGTTTTCTGCGTATATTTGACCCACAGGCTGCAGGTATAAAATGTCTGGCAATACGCCCTGAATATTGAAATTTTAATATCCCTAGTGCATCTCGCAAACCTGCGCGCCAGCATGTTGCATCTCACTGCAAACGCCCTACGTTCCCTCTCAATGAGAAAAACTGACTGAAACTGAGAGAGATATTGGCTGAGAGAAACTGGTAGTTAAATAATACTCGCCGCAAGAGTTTAAATGAGTTGATAGCTAACACCAAGTTTTTCAGTCAAGAGTGAATAGGTCAATTCTAGGCAAGCGTGCTTCATCTTCGACCACATCATCGTTTACCGTCTGGTGGGATGCATAAATATTCGAGCCTATCATCAATAAAAAAATAAAATATAAATACAAAAACAATCTTGAAGTTTAAGTAATAATTGCCAAGGTTAGTCCAACGATGCGTCATTAGCATACCATATCGATGCTTTCCGCTACAAAGGGCGTAAAGACCATTTTCGCCAAATTAACTTTTTGATGCAGTCTTACTTAGTTTTTCACGCTCTTTCTATCTGTATAATTAAAATTGCGCTACGTTAAAAAAAATGGTTTTTACTACCCAACATTTTCTTAACCCTAAACATCTGTTTTTCGAAAAACTAAGTCGTAAAACACATTTCTTTTACATCACGACAGAAACCTTGCTGTATCTACAAATAAACATATTTTCTTGAATACAAAACGGGGTAAAACACAGCAACAAAACAAAATGTGAGTTACGCCCTACATATATAGGATATTCGCATACATCGGAAGGACGTCCGTAGAGTGCTGCGTAATTTCGATGTGAACAAAACTAGTGGCCCCGACGGGATACCAGCAATTGTTCTTAAGACTTTTGCACCAGAACTGTCTCCGAAAGCATGGAAGCTGGCTAACGTGCAGCGTGTGCCTAAAAATGGCAGTCGTGCTGACCCGGCCAACTACAGGCCTATCTCAGTTACGTACTTAATAGTAAGCTCCTGGCATACCTAGAAGCCAACGATGCACGATGAACTGAGGATGTCCTCAGTGACCGACAATACGGCTTTCGCAAAAAACCGGTCAACTGGGGATCTTCTAGCGTATGCCATTCACATCTGGAGTGAGGCCATTGAGAAGCAGGGGGAAGCACTTGCTGTTTCTCTTGACATCTCCAAGGCCTTTGATAGGGTCTGGCACGATAGCCTTATTGCTAAATTTCCTTCTTTCGGTTTACCCATTCAACTTTGCGTTTGGATTGAAGACTACCTGAGTGATCGGTCTATTCGAGCGGTTATTGATGGCTGCTCGTCTGGCCAATTGGAAATTAATGCAAGGGTCCCTCAGGGGTCGGCTCTCTCAGCAACTTCATTTTTGCTGCACATTAATGATCTGCTTATGCCCGGTACCTTTGGATATGCAGTCGACAGCACAGTTGCTGAGAGATATGTGTCCAGTGCGCGTGCTGGTGAGTCACAGATCCAGTCTCTCTGTGAGGATGGTTGGACGCTTGAACTTGTCCTTGAAGGCTGTCTCCTAATGGGGTGATGCTTACTTGGTCAAGTTTAATGCAGGTAAGACCCAGGCGTTTCTTTTCCACAAAAAGGAGCCAATTCCAACCGGCTCCTACTTTCCGCGATGTAACCGTGCCGATAACCGATCGTATTGAGCTTGGGGTAACATTAAATTTTACCCTCAATTTTGGTTTGTTTATTGCGGCTAAGGCTCAACTAGCAGCAAAAAAGTTGGGAATCCTAGCAAATGTGAGACGGTACTCCACACCGGAACAGGTGATTACCCACCCTTACTTACAAAACGTTTTGGGAATACTTTCATTGTGCGTACGGCTAAGGAGTGGAATTCCCTGCCGTCTGTGTTTCCTGATCGCTATAACCTGGGGGTATTTAAGTCAAGAGTGAATAGGTTACTTCTAGGCAAGCGTGCTCCATCTTCGACCACATCATTGCTTACCATCAGGTGAGATGCTAGTCAAACGCGAGCCGATTCTGAATTAATATATATATATATATATATTAATAAATAAAATAATTGTGTTATCCAGAACCCAACTAGCTCACGGCACCTGTAACTTCCAATTTGATTGCAATTGATATTACCAATTAACAATAAATATGTTTAGATATTTAGAACCGTTTATTTCATTTTTACTCAACTTATTACTATTTATATTAAAATTACCTACAACCTATCCTTATTAATTCAGTTATATTCATCCTTACTAATAAAATTGCCTATAGATTCATTGCATCAGTATTAATTTCAGGGTGTATCTACATATTTTGCGAAAAAACATGGTCTTTATAACTACGTAAATTACCCTTGTATGTGCATAACTGGTTTTTACCGCAGACGTTTGTTATCAAGCCATTTAATTAAGGGGTGTATTTACATTTTTTTTTCGTTTCCAGGGGTGTAACTCCATGCTAACTTTGTTAATAACTATCGTACATAACTGTAATTAAATGAGGCAAAACACAGCCAAAATTTAAGAACTTTCATCCTAGGACTCAATTTTATAAGTATAAAAATGAAAGAGATATTTGAGACAGATTTTTCTTTGTTTACTCTTTTGCTCATAGCCAAAACTATGGGTTTTGGAGTTACGCCCTTTGTAGCGGAAAGCGTCGATATTGAGATCCCAGCTAGATTCCTTGGTGCTTCGGAAAGCACGTAAAAAGCCTATGGTCTCGGCTGTTACTTGTACAACTTTGGACAGTCGTAACACCTCAGAAACCAGAATAATCTGACACCAGTCTTCAAAAAGTACAGTTAATAAACATTAAACGGGATATTTAATGTTTCAGTTATTTTATACAACGTGTAACGGAAACCCCATATCGATCCAAAAGGACTGAAGACAACATCTGGTATGGAGTCTCTATACAAAGTTTCAGCTCAAAATAACTGACTCACAGAATTGACCCCAAATTATTGGTTTCATATGTTTCTTGAAAACCAGTAATAACAAACGTGTCACAGCACTATGAGGGTCATCACTTTCCACGTCACTTGCCAATAAAATGATAATTCTCTTCGTTCTTCTTAATTTGAAAAATTCGGTCTCTGGTATCAATGTATTGAAATTCTATTAAGCTCCACACATGTAGACATAGGATTACAAAACCTTTGCCATATCGTTTGTTATTATCCAAAGAAGCCGTGCACTTGGTATGTATATACCCTTTAAATTACATGTTGTGTACCTATCTATACGGAACGTAAAACTGAAAAGTTTGTTTGTTTGTTTTAACGCGCTAATCTACGAAAGTACTGGGTGGATTTAGATGAAATTTAGTATGGAAGTAGCTTAAAGAAGGTTATACATATATAGGCTTTTTATTTATTTATTTATTATACAGTATGTTAGTTTAAACGAGGGACATATTCAAACCTACAATAGTGTATGCTTACATGATACTAATAAAAATATGAACAAAAATAAAACACTGATAATTAACAGACAGAACCATACCAAAAGTCTTCGGGGGGACTCCCGCGGGAGCGGAGTTTACACACGACCTTCCTTTTTTGGTAGGATCGGCCCGTGTTTTGCGACGTGATTACTTTAGGTACTGTTTACAAGTTCATTCACTACTTGCGGCTCAGTGTACATGATAAATGTATTTTATTGGACAATTACGTCAAAAATTTAGGTTATAGGTTTATCACATATTTGGGACGAGAATCGAATACTGAATACCCTCCTTCAATAAGTCCCTCGTTTAACCTAACACACTGTGTACTTTATTGTACACCTCACAATATCTAGGCTTAATAAACACAGATAATTTTGAGGTAAAGATATATACGTACTAGCACATGGACACACACAAACACACTCTAACACACACCCACCCACACACACACACACAAACACACATTCACACATGCACGAAAACGTTTTCTAAACTAACACACTCCCGTAATTCTAATTTTCCAATTTGACCTGTTCTGTAATGAGTTTGGGCAAAGGTAGCCAGGAGACCCAAACCACAAGTTTTCTTAGTATGGGCTCCTGTATCCCTACCAAAAAAAATGTTAAAAGAAATTTTATTTTATGTATCTTATGGGAGAAAATAAATAAATAAAAATATCTGACTGTAAAAGAAGGCGGGTTATGGTTTATCGTGGTAACGACCACGAGAGCGAAACCCTACGCAACTGTTAGTATTTAATATATTTAAAACTACTACCTTTATTTGTTCTTGATCTGTCTGTTTATGTATTGAACTTTATGTGTTTGTTTATTTATTTAAGGGACAATAAACAGCTACAATATAAAGTAAAAAATTGGCCAAGTGCGAGTCAGACTCGCCCATGAAGGGTTCCGTGGTAACTATAATAATATAATATAATATGTATATTTATTTGACGAAAAAAAAATTACAAATTTCTTAAAACTAGCTTATTTACATTTTTTACAACTACGCCAAATAACTTTGTTTTTTATAGTGTTTGTATGAATTACAAAGTTATATTTGCGGTTTTAGAAAATATGCTGTATCTCAAAAACTGCTAAACTGATTTCGTTCAAATTAGTTTTGGTTGAAAGTTTACATTAAGATCTACAGATATATATTTTTTTAGATTTTTCACTCCATTATTATAGAAGTTAGAGGGGGGACACACATTTTACCACTTTGGAAGCGTGTATCTTTTAAACGATTAATCTTATGAAAAAGTGGCTTTCTAAACCTCAATGTCATTTTTAAAGACCTGTCTATAGATACCACACACGCATAGGTTTCATGAAAATTTTTTTTTTTCAGTTTCAGTTCCATGTATGGGAAGCCCCCTTTATTTTAATCTTTTCGTTTCTTAAATTCGGAAAGCTGTTCACAGAATACATCTACCTACCAAGTTTCACATGTATAGTCCTAATAGTCTCGGAATAAAATAGCTGAAAAAATAAAATACCGACGGACGGACAGACAGACAGACAGACAGAGAGACAGACAGACAGACGGACGGACATGTCGAAACTATAAGGGTAGATAAGCAATTCAAATATTCATTAATGTTATAACATTAAAATTCAAACATTATAAATTAAAATGATTAAAAACAAAAGGTAGAATACAAAATAAATCATTAAAACAAAAATAGAATAAAAATTGATAATAAAATAATCTAATTATTATTAATATTAGACATTCATAACTCAGATAGGATTAAATGAATTTACAATAATATGTACCAAACATCATTACAATATCAAGTGATACATTGCGCAGCTAAAACAGTTAGTACGTGAGATTTATATTTAGATTTAGAATACATAAAAATATCAATATCTATAAAATAGTTATTGTAGGTCTCGACCATACGACGAGTAGAACAACGCAAACCAGAGTTGGTGAGACAAGAGTTTACAGCAAACAATGTCTCGGCACGGACGCTGCGTTTGTTAAATGTGCGAGGGACACTATAACACAATGACGCTCTCACGATAAATGAGTAGTAGTTCCAACGAAAACGTGTAACAAATTGCAAATATTTATCAGGAAAAGAAAATATCGTATTTAAATAGAAACATGTTCCTCAGACGAGAATACAACATAACCAAAAGCTCCTCAACAAATTAGCTTAAACGATTAACTACCAAAACATAAACGGTAACACTAATAACACACGTGTATGAAATGAAACAAATTAATGACATCGGCGTATTGGAAACCGATTACGGGGAGATCGTAGCTCGATTAGTGGCTAATGGGTTGAATTATATCCGAACTAAGGCGTGTGTGACTTTACAACTTCACGTAGAATTAGGAATTAGTGGTGGTTTTGGTTGACAAGATAGCTACCTGAGGTGGAGACGCGTTTGTAAGTAATCTTTTTACCCGACTGCAAAGGAAGGGTTATGTTTTTCGCGCGTATCTTGTATGTATGTATGTATGTATGTAATATTCTTTATTACCTCATATCTCCAGAACCGCTGAACAGATTCACACAATTGAGGTATCGTTAGATTTGTCTTAACAGCCCGAGTGTCCTTAGATGGTGACATTTAAAAAAATTAAACATGGCGGCTGTGCGAAAAAATTTTTTTTTCAAATACTTCAATATGGGAATCAAATTAAAGGGCTTAACATAAAGATTTCAAAAAGGTATATCATGTTTACCATTAGTGTAATACTAGCAAAATAACACAATGAGAAAGTTTAAAAATATGGACTCACTTTCTGAATCCGGTGGAGTGCCAATGTGACACGACCGGGAAAACTAAAAAATTGTTAATTAATATTTTAACTAAAAAGTTGAAAAAAAAACTTATTTAAAAAAATCCAAAAAACCCGAATGCTCAACTGAAGTGTAAGAATCAAGTACATTTTTATTTTTAAAAGTGACAAGCAGGCGGACCCATCTCATTTTAATTAAAAAAAATATGTTCAATTGGGTCCCGCCTGCTTGTCACTTTTAAAAATAAAAATAAATAAATTACACTTCAGTTGAGCAGCCGGGTTTTTTAGATTTTTTTAAATAAGTTTTTTTAAATTTTTGTTGATATCCTCATGTTCGACCACAATCTCACCTGATAGTAAGCGATAATGTGGTCGAAGATGAAGCACGCTTACCTAGAAGTAACCTATTCACTCTTCTGTTACTGCCGGTTGTGATTCGTTCCATGGCCGCAGCGTAGCGTTGTTGGACGCGTTGATTTCAGTCTATGAAACTGTCAAATAGCAGAAAGTGCTTTCCTAGCCCCAGAAGGAGGTCTGTGCATTGTTTGCCCCTATTGAATGCCGCCAGTTGTATGTTTTTAATTTTCCACCATTTTTAGTTCAAAAATAAACGCAGTAGGCATTTCTCCTGTATTGTGAGGGCATTTTTAGTGGTAAGTCGACCCGGGACAACTATTTGTAGACCATACAAAAAAAAATCTGGTGCTGGAATCGAATCCACCACACATAGCATCAACCGTGTATGGGTATTGGTAAATGATAATGAATATTCGACTAAGTGTCGTTGGAATCATCATTGCATATCCTTAAAAGACTAACACGTACGACAGAAAAATCTATTATTTACGTACAAGCTACGACAACTAACATTATTAATTTTCCACCATTCAAGAACCGACATCAGACCCTTCCTGCCTAACGCCCATTACGAAGATAAGATTAGAGGAACTATACATTACTCATTAGAACAAGCTCTTTGAGACATACTTTACGCACGAAGTAAGTAAATACGACAAAAGACATATTCTTATACATTAAAAGGCACATCATTCATCATTCTTAATTTAGTCGGAGCTCATCGCGTTGGGCGGTAAGTAGGTAAGTTGAAAAGGTCAGCTGAATCTATTATTGTATTTTTTATTGCTTGGAAGGACTCTCCTGTTGTCAGATTAAAGTATGGCGAGTTAAATTTGGAGATCCTAAATCTGATGATTTAGGATCTCCAAATTTAACTAGGCATTTCATTCACAGACTTTAAACTTAGTTAGGGGGCTAGGAGAAAATATGTCATATAAAAGCGAAATACCACTCACTGATTAATCACGAAATCTCAGAAACTACAAGTAGTAGGGCTCTCAAATTTGGCATGGGAAACTCCACCCCTTTTAGTACGTAGATGCTCGCTAAGACGGGATTTTGCGAAATTCCCACGGGATTTACGCGAGAAAAATTTCCCACGCGAACGAAGTCGCGAGCAACTGCTAGTCATATTATTTACTAAAGACTACTTCTACTAAAATCTTTATGGATTTTAGTTCAAAAAGACCGGTTTTGAAACAAACTCGTTATATTTTTTGCTTCTAAAATAAATTTACAATTTTTTAATACTATGTTGTTTTATTTGTTACAGGTAATAAAATCTACATTTGCTGTTTGCTGCTTTTATGGGTATGAGAATTATTTTCTGGCATATAAACTGGTATAATTTATTTTTATTTTAGGCGTAGTCTATATCTTTAAGGAGAAAAATGTTCATGGCAACACTATTAAATAAGTATAACAATGTCCAAAATAATGGATACTTTCTAAAATTACATAAACAGTGCATTAAATAAAAATTCTTTTGAGTATGACTGATTTAAAAAAAAGACAACCGTGAATCCATATCTCATTTTCAGCTTTATAAATAAATTAACCTTCTGTCATGTTGTTCTTAGTGGCACTAATGGTTATTTTCCAGAAAAATACTTATATTTTTTGTTTCACACGCAATATGGAAATTCATCACGAGCAGCAATTATAGGAGTGTCTACTGTATTTATATTGAGTTTCTGTAATCTAATGTACAGGTACTCTTTTAATGATATTACTTCTTGCTCGTGCGCAAGATGCTCGCAGGAACTCGAAGCTAAATAGTTGGTAAAAGCCGGATGGGTTATCAAAGTTTGACAATATAATAATAATATAAACTTTATTTCAAACTTTGGTCTATAGGTACAGATACAAATTTACACATAATAAAACATAAAAAAACAGACAACAAAACATACATAAAACACACAAGCAACCTAAAACAAATATAGTCTGAAAGTTGCTAGTCTATCGGTTTTCTATCGGTTAAATTTCGGGGAGTGTGCGATGGAATTACACAATCTAATTTCACCAAGCCCGTTTCATCATCGGACTACAAGACAAACGATGAAGCACCATCATTACATGGTGGACATCCCATACATACGCACAAAATGGTTTGGGAATACCTTCATTGTGCGTACGGCTAAGGAGTGGAATTCCCTGCCGGAGTCTGTTTCCCGATAGCTATAACCTAGGAGTCTTTAAGAATGCTTACTTTTAAGTAAGCGTGCTCCATCTTCGACCACATCATCACTTACCATCAGGTGAGATGGTAGTCAAACGCGAACCTATTTTCAATACAAAAAAAAAACTAATTAGCAATGTGCAGGTGTATCCAATGGCACAGCTTTAGAGAGTCCAACCTAGCTGCAAACACTTTTACAATGCTGTTTTTACTAGATCTAACACGATTCAGCAGCGACGCAACAATGGGCAACCATCCCAACGTATCAAGACTACTCGTACTCAAGGTTAGATTATAGCCGATCGGAATATAAAATTAAAAATTTTGGCCAAGTGCGAGTCAGACTCGCCCATGAAGGGTATAGTAACTACGCTAAATAACTTTGTTTTTCATAGTGTTTGTATGAAATACAAAGTTATATTTGCGGTTTTAGAAAATGTGATATATCTCAAAACCAAAACCCGATCTCGTACAAACCAATTTTCTTTGAAATTTTATATTAGGATCTACAGCACATTTTTTATTTTTTCCTCCATTATTATAGATTTTAGAGGGGGGGGCACATTTTACCACTTTGTAGGCATATATCTTTTAAACGATTGACTTTAAGACAAAGTGGTTTAGAAACCTCACGAAAAACCATTTTAAAAGGCCTTTTAAAAAAAATATTTTCAGTTTCAGTTCCATGTATGAGGAGCCCCCCTTAATTTTAAATATCATTTTTTTATATTTTTTCTTAAAATCAGAAAGCGATTCACAAAATACATCTACCTACCAAGTTTCATGTGTATAGTCCTAATAGTTTTGGAATAAAATGGCTGTGACATACGGAAAGATGGACAGACAGACAGACATGACGAAACTATAAGGGTTCCGTTTTTTGCCATGCGGCTACGGAATCCTAAAAACGGCACAAATCATTTCATTGCCTTAAACTAAATAGCTTCGCTAAAAAACGTATATAACTGCCTAAGTAATTGAAAGTAGTATATTGATTTTGATATAACGGAATCCGATATCTTAAATCTTCATATAAGAGCTCACTAAAATAGATTTCTTTTTATTCTGTTTTTAGTATTTGTTGTTATAGTGGCATACATCGTCTCTGAAAATTTCAACTGCCTAGTGACAGACAGACAGCGGAGCCTTAGTAATAGGGTCCCGTATTTACCCTTTGGGTACGGAATCCTAAAGAAACAATAAAAACACATCAAAAGTAATTTATTCAAACTACGCTGAAAATGGACCTTATTGAAAGTACATATAATTATGTATATGGAGACAGTTCCCTGAAATGCTCGCCCACCACTTCCGAGTATTTTAGCTAGGAAAACTGGTGCAACACTTCTTGAAGAACTTGAATGTCTACTATAGTGATCGCATTTTGATTTACATTTCTAAAATTAGCACTGGTGGTTTATGGACCCGACTTACGAATTATTGGTAATAATTATGGGTTTTATTAATAATAATTATTGGTCATAAATTCGAATCTAAGCAGGTACATTGCCAAAAGAATAAACATTGCCATTCCACGTGGCAATGCTTAATGCTGTCGCTCTTCTGGGCACGTTTCTGGACGACACGACAGCAATATGGAAGAGTAATTCATTTTCTAAGTTTATTTTTGTATTTATATGTAGTTAGGTTTAGTAGTGTATACAATAGCTCAGCAGGCTCGGCTGCACCTGACGTATGCGAGTATGCACCGCCAGGTTGGAACTTCAATAAAGCCGACTTTGGGTTATTGTATTCCTCAATTGCGGCCGTAAATTGGACTCCTTTGTATGAATTAGGTTAAGAAGAGAGTTTAAATTATTTTTATAACATTATTAATTCTATTATAGATGACTGCGTTCCAAAAAAAAGCGAAGTCGTGTAGACTCAAGATACGTTTATCCTGAGTGGTACACTGTTGAAATAATTCGCGACATAAGATTAAAGTCCTTTTTACATAAACAGTATAAGGCAAGTGGGTGGAAAGTCGACTACGAAGCGTTTGCTTGCTAAAGGACCAACGTTAAAAAGGGATTGGTAGTTGCACAAGAACAATATCGAAACCGTATTCAGAATCAGATGCAGAATGATCCTAAATCCTTCTGGAATTATGCGAAAGCTAAAAGGGGTAAGAGAAGTCCGCAAGTGATTCTGAAAGACGGCGAGGCATTGACTGGTCAACGCTGTGTTGAAGAGTTTGTAGAGTATTTTTTTCCATGTATAATGCAGAACGACCAGAGCTGAATGTAGGCGCGGCCATAGCAAATGCAGGTTACGGGAATGGGGCGGCGCGTGTACACTTGAGCCAATTAGAGTTAGGAGACGTATGTCAAGGACTTCAAGGTCTTAAGCCGAAAAAGTCCGCAGGGCCTGACGGCATTCCACCCTACATATTCAGGGATTGTTCACGGGTACTAGCTAGGCCGCTGTTTCACATATATAACAAGTGCTTAAAAGCTGCAGTGTTTCTGGAGAGGTGGAAAGTGACTCGCGTTGTTCCGGTACCAAAAGTTGGTTCAGCAGAATCGGTGGAGAGTTATAGGCCAGTCGCAGTGTTGTCGACGCCGGAAAAAGTATTGGAAGCTGCTATTCATAAAAGCATTTATCTCCAGGTAAGCGCACAACTCTCTAAGGCTCAGCATGGGTTTCTGCCGGGTAAAAGCACCACCAGTAATCTGCTCTGTTACATGGCTCAACTGGTGCCGACGGTGGATAGTGGGGGACAAGCTGATGCTGCTTACTTTGATTTCAAAAAAGCATTCGACCTAGTCGATAATGACGTGTTGCTTAAAAAGTTAGCAGCATTCGGTTTTACCCCACAGTTACTGATTTTTTTTGCCAGTTACATGAGCGATAGGCAACAGTATGTGGAATATGCGGGACATGTATCAGAGCCATATTTCACGAGATCTGGAGTAAGTCAAGGGAGTAATCTTGGCCCATTGGAGTTCATTCTGATGATAAATGACCTACCAGAAGTAGTTAAAGACGCTCACTGTTTGTTATTTGCCGACGACCTCAAATTGTCTCTCGCGGTAAAAAACGAGGATGACTGCATTAGGCTACAGAGGGACATAGAAAGGGTAGTGAGCTGGAGCAAAGAAAACCTTTTGCCATTTAATAGTACGAAGTGCGTGACTATCACTTTTTCTCGCGCGCACAATCCTATCTTACACAACTACCATATTGACGAGTTGCCTATGGTAAGGGTCACGGCAGTCAAGGATCTAGGAGTAAGTTTTAATACCGGGTTGACTTTCCGTGATCATATCATGCGTAGCTGTAAGAAGGCTTACAGAAATTTAGGTTTCATGCTTCGTAGGGTGCGAGGGTTCACGAGCATGAAAGCTATTATAGCATTATATAATGCATTGGTTAGGAGTCAGTTAGAATGTAGCGCAGTCATTTGGGCTCCGCATGAAATTAAGTATAGTCTCATGTTGGAGCGTGTGCAGAACAAATTTATTAGATATCTATATACTTATGCGGTATTATGGTGTGTATCCATTTTATCCATTAATGTAGCCTACTTTATTTATTCTGGGTATGGTAGGATACAATGAACTAAGGGTTAAGAGGGAAGTGGCACTCACTTCATTTTTATTTAAAATATTGCGTGGGAAGGTGCATAATGCGACGATTTTAGGGCAGATGAGCCTGTGTGTTCCGGACAGGTACGTGTGGCGACGGCGGCAGCCACAGCTGCTGGCGGTTCCGCGCGCTCGTACCAACCTTCTGTTGTAGGCGTCTTTGACGCGTGCACTCACCACACTAAATGTTATTGCTAAGGAGACAGATCTATTTTTTTGTTCTCTGGGTGAATTTACAAGGTCAGCACTGTTTGTAATATGTTATTGTAATTAATGTTTGTTTGTGTATGTTTTATTGTTTTTTACCCGACTGCAAGGGAATGATACTTTTTTTCTTTTTGCTACGCTATCGCATTGGGTTAATACCTGTAAGGATAGTTGTATGTGTATATGTAAATAAATAAAATAAAAATAATATCTAAATAAGTACACATATAATAAAACAGTAAAAAATGTGTCTTTACATATAGTTTCATACAAAAATAATAATTGAGGTGGGTAAAGAAACGGTAACACGGCAAAAAATTTAAAAACAGTCTGTCTGTTTGTACACGCTAATCTCCGGACCTCCAGAATGGATTTTAATGAAAGTTTTGTAAGTGGATAGTCGACATCCTGGATTAAGACATAGGCATACTTTTTATCACGGAATTCCCACGGGATCGGGATTTACGCAGGAAATACTCCCCGCAACTAGTTGAAAATAAAACATAACTTCTATAAGTAAAAAGATATATTATTGTTATTCCACAAATATCGATAACACTCTGGCCTAAAACCAAAATCCGTGCGGTAATCGTATAGTTCCACAAAACCACTGAACTAAATAGATCAGTAACGCTCGTCACTGTTCCGCGTCACTGGAGCAGGTAACAGTCACATGTCCCGATGCACATCACTAGCTCCACATAATTAACGGTTAGCTGTTAAATACGCGGTATTCTTTAATGTACTTGTACCAATATTGTAATCGCACCGCACTAACACGTTAACGTAATATCTTTTGTTTTTTGGAGATCCTAATAAATAAATAAACATCTATTTTATTTTCGCTGATTATTTATTTACTAAAACAATATGGAACACAAAATGTACAAAGGTGCAAAAAAAATTATTAAACTAAGTAGATAATATATTCAAAGTAAAAGTTTTAAACTAGAATAAACTTACATACATATTTATCATAATACATATCAGACATAAAATATATAAATATTAATGAGATAGAAACTGAAACTGGACTTCTAACAAACCCCACGGACATTGCCAATTATGTAAATGACTATTACATCAATTTGACGAAGAACGATTTTGACTTTAATAATAGTAATTATGACATCGATCCTATAAATTCTAGTATGTTTTAATGCCCACCAATGACGACGAAATACAAAAAGTAATAAAATCACTCAGGGATACAAACTCAACAGGCTATGATCAAATATCTACAAAAATTATCAAATACATAAGCCCTACTATTAGTCAGGTACTAGTACATTTAATAAACTTGTCGTTATACACGGGAGTGTTTCCTGAAAAATTGAAAATGACAGTAATAACTGTAACTGTAGTTTTTTATTACCTTTTTTAAATATTGGTTTCATAAAACCAATATTTAAAAAAGGTAATAAAAAACTCATTGATAAATACAGACCGATAGCCTTATTGCCCATTTTAGCCAAAATTTACGAAAAAGTCATGCATAAGCGATTAATAAATTTTATCGATAAGTTCCGAGTTTTGAAACATGAACAACAGGGATTCCAAAAAAAGAAATCGACAACCACAGTGGCATTTAACTTAGTTAACCTAGTTACTAAAAATATTGACCACAAAATTCCGACCACTGTTGTATTTTTTGACATGTCAAAAGCCTTTGACTTTGTATCGCATGAGCTACTACTAAAAAAATGTGACAAATATGGAATACGCGGTAAAGCAAATGCATGGTTAAAAAGCTACCTTACAAACAGATCGCAATTTGTAGAAATAACTGTGGACAAACCAAATCAAAACGGTGAAATGGAATTTAAATCCTTATTGGGTTACAAATTATAATTGTACAGGCGTTCCACAGGGTAGTATTTTGGGTCCCCCACTTTTCCTGTTATATATCAATGACCTGACAGAAGTAACTGACTATCCTTGCATACTCTTTGCAGATGATGTGTCCGTAATTATCCCTAAAACTAAAGAAAACTATGAAGAAATAAATAGTACCGTAAACAAAATTATATCTTGGATGGAAAAGAATAATCTTAATCCTAACATAGATAAAACCAAATATACAACGTGTAACGGAAACCCCATATCTATCCAAAAGGACTGAAGACAACATCTGGTATGGAGTCTCTATGCAAAGTTTCAGCTCAAAATAAGTGACTCACAGAATTGACCCCAAATTATTGGTTTCATATGTATCGTGAATACCAGTAATAACAAACGTGTCACAGCACTATGAGGGTTATCACTTTCCACGTCACTTGCCAATAAAACGATAACTCTCTTCGTTCTTCTTAATTTGAAAAATTCAGTTTCTGGTATCAATGTATTTAAATTTCTAATAAGTTCCCCACATGTAGACATAGGATTACAAAACCCTTGTTATATCGTTTGTTATCATCCAAAGAAGCTGTGTACTTGGTATGTATATACCTGTATATTTGACTGCTTACTTACCATCGTAGTGAACAGACGTATCGATCAATATTAATATAAACAAATAATCACTTGTGAAATCGTGACCTAGTTTTAAATTAGCTGATAGTAAAGCGATCTGAGTCATTTTATGTAAAGTGAATTTATAAAGATGTTCAGTGATTTATAATTAAATAACCTATTACACAATGGAGGATAGTCCCTTCAGCCCTAGAAGTAGGTGTGCTCGTTCTCCGCCGCCTACACCCGCGCGCGCTGTTGTATCCGCTCCTGTCCCTGAAGTGCCGAGCCAAAGGCAAGATGACTTCGTAGGGATACCGACACCAGAAATTCACAACTGGATAACGACCATTGACCAGAGCCTCAAGGAGGTATGTGCTATTGCAGCAGAAGGCAAGCTGAACTCGGACCAGAAAATGCGCATCAATGCCTTATGCCTGAAGGTTGGTCATGGAACATCGCAGATGGCCGTACAGTACCAGTCCATCAAATATAAGGCCTTGCAATCCCACAATGCAGTGATAGCACTCGAAAGCCAACTCGACCTTGCGCAGCAACTAAAGGAACTCAAAATGAAAGTCGGAGAATCCATTAGACCTGCACTGAGAGCTTCTTTTTCTGACATGGTGAAGAAAGGGGCAAATAATTATATCCAGCCGTCAAAAGTAAGTTCTGTGGCCATTTATCCGCAAGATAAATTGAGGACTAGTGATGAGATTAAGTCTCTCGTCCAAAAAATAATCTGCCCCGAACAGATGAAGCTGCACATTAGAGGACTACACAAGACCAGAAATGGCGGAGTTATTATCAGCACCGAGACGAAAGATGACATCGAGAAGCTGAGGCAATCGGAGCAGCTAACAAAGTCAGGTCTGACAGTTGACGAGCCGTTTAAAAGGAAGCCTAGGGTTGTCATCATAGGTGTGCCAGCATCCATGGCCGAAAATGAGGTTTTCGCGTGTTTGTACCACCAAAATCTTGCCGAGACACTACAGGACTGCAGCCTTGAGAAGTTTTTGACCTCGATTAGATTAAGCCACAAGTCAGGTAAGAAAGACGCTGAGAACTGTAACTACGTCGTAGAAGTACCTGCAGTCATACGCAAAGCCCTCATCTCAAAAGACCGAGTATTTGTGAATTGGTCGTCATGCCCTGTTAGGGACTTCACATTGGTAACACGATGCTATAAGTGCCAACAGTATGGTCATGCCGCCAAGTTTTGTCGGCAGACGTCATATACCTGCGGTCACTGTGGCGATCAAGGTCGCTCAATCAAAGAGTGTCCAAAAAAGGGAGAAGAGCCAAAATGCGCTACTTGCTCTCAGTACAAAAAGCCAGACAAGCACAGAACAGGCGCTGCTGACTGCCCAGCGAAAATAATGGCCGAAAAGAGGTACATTAATTCCATTGATTATGCAGGCGCCTAAGAGCGCCGTCAATAAATTATTTACCTAGTCCATTTAAGTTAGTAGTTTTTAATCTCTATATTTTTTTTTTGTATTTTAATACCATAGTTATGATTCACAATATTATTAATGACTTGGATAATTTCTCTATATCCGAGTCAAAAGTTTGTGAAGCTGAGAATTTCAAACAATATCTTTCCGGCTACAAAATCCATTAACCGTACTAACACAAAATATTCGCAGTATTTTTAAGAATTTTGATAGCTTTTGCACTTTTCAGCAACGTTTAGACATAAATTGTGACGTTTTTGTTTTAACCGAATGCTGGCTTGCTAAGCAATATAATATACCACTAATACCGGGATATAGTATGTACAAAAGTAATAGGAATTACAACCAAAATGATGGAGTGATAGTTTATGTAAGGAATCATCTAAAGGTCTCTGTTGAGGAACCCAATATGCTGGACTGCAACAGTTTGGTGGTGAAGATCGGATCAAGCTTTGCAATATTGGCAATATATCGACCTCCTTCCTTTAAAAATATTAGTAACTTCACCGAATCACTGAATGATATCTTACAGAACCTGTCATCCATCAAAAACACGATTGTAATTGGAGATATAAATATCAATATTCTTCCAGTAAGTACTGATGCATCTGCTCAGGACTACCTTAACTTATGCGCATATCATGGCCTTCTCCCCGCACATAGCTTTCCCACACACCATAGTGGTTCCTGCTTGGATCACGTCATGCTAAAATCTAATTTCCCCTCACTAGCACTTGTTGTTAACTCGACAATAACCGATCATAATGCTGCCCTACTAACACTAAATTGTAACATACCCAAACAAAACACTCGCACAATTTCTAAATTGAATAAAAATGAACTTGAGGAAGATTTGCGCGTCATCAATTTTGATCCAGTCTATAATTCCGCTGACCCGCAGTTTTGCATGTTGTATGTAATAGAAAATGTACGACATGCAATTCAGAAAAATACAATTATATCGCAGTTGAACAACAAAAATTGCAACATAAAACCCTGGATCACGACAGGTCTTATCCGTTGTATGAAGCATAGAGATAAACTGCACATGAAAGCTAAATCGCACCCAGACAATGCAATGATGCAACTATCCTACAAAAGATATCGTAATTTTTGTAATGACCTTCTCAAAAAAGTTAAATGCAACTACGACAAAATTGAATTGGAAAAGGCTGGACCAAATAGTAAAAAAATCTGGAAGTATATTAAAGATGTAACATATACGTCGAAACAAAAAGAATCTTCTTCAGGTTTATTGCAAGCAAACTCATCACAACTGACATCTGCCAACATGGCAAATCATTTTTTTGTTAATGTTGGAAAATGTCTAGCAGAAAAAGTTCAAGGTCAACCACATTATCTAACAAGCACTCCTTTTATGTGTCACAACACTTTAACATCATTTGCGATGCTGGATACTGATGAAACTGAGGTTGAAAATATAATTATGAATCTGAAAGACGACTGTGCAGTTGGTTGGGGTAATATATCCAATAAAATTCTAAAACAGTTCAGGCATATTTTAGTACCACCACTTACTTATATTTTTCGTATTTGTCTCTCTTCGGGGATTTTTCCCAAATGTTTAAAAAAAGCGATTGTTGTGCCTGTCTGTAAGTCAGGCAGTAAAGAGCAAGTGACAAACTATAGACCTATATCTTTACTGCCCTGTATGTCCAAAATATTAGAGAAAATTTTGAACAAAAGATTGTTTAAATATCTGGAAGATAAATATATTCTGTCTGAGCGGCAGTTTGGGTTTAGGCCTAAATTATCAACCGCCGATGCCGTACATCATCTCACTGACTATCTAGCACAGGAACTTGATAAGGGTAACCACACAGTAGGAATTTTCCTGGACCTCGCGAAGGCATTTGACACAGTTTCAATTCCCATTCTGTTGCGCAAGCTTGAAGCCTTAGGTGTAAGAGGCACCCAGCTAAAACTCTTCAAAAGTTATTTAGAAGAGCGTACCCAGTGCGTAAAGATTGACAATATACTCAGCACTGAAGAAAAAAAAAATCCGGGTTGCACTCCGGGAGTGCCGGCAGAAGTGAAAACTTGAATATTAACGTTGTGCATTTTTGATATTTTGGAATGGTTAGGGAATAATTTTGCACGATTTGCTTTAATTATCAGTATAAAAGTACTATCATTTATGTGGTAGAATACAATATTTATTTATTGCGCTATCGTACACAAACATGACAATTTATATTACATTAAAAAGTTTGTCTCTTAGAAAAATCAACTTTCATGTTAACACACACGAACATTCGCGCAAGCGTCCTGCGCCGCCTAAACAAAACAGCAGGCGCAGGCATACATTTTCGCCGCGCCGTAGAATGAGAGGGGATACTTCCTCTCCTACGCCGCGCCGGCTGTCTACTCTCCGTCCGTCTTACGAATTTTCGATCAGGTCACGTGTCTTGACGCGAGTTTAACATTTTTTACCCATTACAAAAAAGTGCACAACGCCGCTAAAGAAGGTTTCACTTCAAAAAAAACCTTCAAAAATTTACGAAATTTCAAAGGTATACGTTTGCCCTGGTTTGCCCATATAAAATTTCCATGACATAAGAAACACTGTATAATGCTCCCTATCTCATTTTCTCCCACGTTAAATCTTATGAATTTATATGTCTTTCTCTTTTTACTGTTGCTTTTTCGTTTCATAAAATTTCAAATCACAAAGACGCTAAAGAAGTTTTCACTTCAAAAAACCCTGTTTCTTGCTGCAATTCAAGGCTAATATTTAAATGAGTTTCCCGTATTATTAAGGTAAATAAAATATAACTTAATTTTAATTACTTTTGTAATAGAATTTACTTAATTAACAATCCATATTATCAATTATTTTAAATAAATCGCTTAAATCCCGACTTGGCGTTTCATTTGAAATTTCGGAATTCTTAAAGTCATACATGTATACATTATATAATTGTAACATTTTTGGAGATGGAGACAGATGGAGTAAACGTAACGCAAGATCCATCATCACATTTCGTGTCATCATCAAACTTAACAGCATTTCAAGGGACAATCGGTGTCGTAATTTGTTTTTCAGCATATGATATATCGAAAAAGCGCGTTCAATTTTAAAATGGTACAGTCATGAATGCAAGTGCAAGTTTGGAAATATTTTCAAGACGCTTATTAAATGCCTACTAGCGTCACAATCATCAAATACTTCCGAATACTGCCTAGTACTAGTACCTACATAGATATACTACTTCCTAGTACTAGTACATAGATAATCTGTAATGTAGTAGTACTAGGCCGCTGACGGCCGCGCGCCCCGCGGGCATATATGTGATGCTTGTAAATGTATGTATGCCCCTAAAAATAGCCCTACTTATTTTTGGGCCCAAAAAAATCCCAATATGCATTATTTTACCCTAAAGGACATGGCTAAATTGAAGTATGGACGACTGCCCCAGCAATGAATAAACATGGTTCCTAGCAATATATACTACTGAATAGCTGAAAATTAGTATTTTGTTATTAAAAAGGTTCAGGAACTTTTCATATCTGCACAATCTTGAAAATAAAATCACGTATCTCCTACGACAAAGGTACAAACTCTTCAAACAATGACATTGCTATAAACTTTTATCTAGGCGTTTTAATCTTTCTGCGACGATTTTAATCGATAATTGTGATTTTCATTGGGGATTTTGCACTAAGGTACTTGAGTTAAATATCTACAAAATGGTAATTGTACCAAAAAACTTAATACAACGGACTTACGATAGATAATCTCCACAAAAATCATAATAATATAAGTTTTCTGTTGTAAAACCTAAACTACTTATCCAAATGAGTTAAAATAAAGACAGTATTCACTAACAATGTGAATAACATTATGGTTGAAATGATGAACGTATTGAAAAAGATCTTAAAGATTAACTGAGCCAAATATTTATAATTTCTGTATTGAGGTAGGTAGGTAAACAATTCTGCCTAAACTAGAAAAAATCCAAAGCCAAAAAGCACAACGAAAGAATAAACGGCAGAGCGTTCAAACGACGTCTGACGTTTGTTTTTTTTTTTCATAGAGTTGAGATGGATCAGATTCCAAATGTAAGAAAACAAAATCGATAAAATACTTGAAAAAGTTGAAAGAAAAAAAAAATGTTGTTGTTGACCTTGACAGACAAAAAATATGTAGTAAGATTGTGCGTCCGAAGTGTTAGTAACACACTTATCCAGTTATACTTATGTAGTTTCTGAAAATAAATCGTTTTCATAACCGATGTTAAAAATCGATGTTACTTCAATTATTTCTATTTGACATTCTGGAAATGCGATATGTCTCACTCAACCCTAGCTTGCAGTACTTGATCTTGTCATGTCAAACCAAAACAAAGCATAAAATCAACTATGAAACTTTTTTATGTTTATTAGTTCACGAAAGTTATAAGAAATTATTAAACACTAAATAATTTATGAATGAATATTTCAATATTACGGGTTAGTGTGAAATTCCTATTCATTCTGGGGGCAGCCGTTTAGCCATCTCCTTTGGGGCTAATAGCCCTAAGAAGTTTAATCCTGGATAAAAAATTCCCCCAACTCACCCCTCAACTCGCCCCTCAACTCGCCCTTCAACTCACCCCTCAACTCATCCCTCAACTCACCCCTCAACTCATCCCGCACCTCATCCCGCACCTCATCCCTCAACTCATCCCTCAACTCATCCCTAATCTCATCCCTAATCTCACCCTCAACTCATCCCGCAACTCATCCCTCAACTCACCCCTCAAATCACCTCTCAACTCACCCCTCAACTCACCCCTCAACTCACCCCTCAACTCATCCCTCAACTCATCCATCAACTCATCCCTCAACTCATCCCTCAACTCATCACTCAACTCATCCCGCAACTCATACAGCACCTCATCCCGCAACTCATCCCGCAACCCATCCCTCAACTCACCCCTCAACTCACCCCTCAACTCACCCCTCAACTCACCCCTCAACTCATCCCGCACCTCAACCCGCATCTGATCCCTCAACTCATCCCTAATCTCATCCCTCAACTCATCCCTCAACTCACCCTTCAACTCACCCTTCAACTCACCTCTCAACTCACCCCTCAACTCACCCCTCAACTCATCCCTCAACTCATCCCTCAACTCATGCCTCAACTCATCCCTCAACTCATCCCTCAACTCATCCTTCAACTCATCACTCAACTAATCCCGCAACTCATACAGCACCTCATCCCGCAACCCATCCCTCAACTCACCCCTAAACTCACCCTTAAACTCACCCCTCAACTCACCCCTCAACTCACCCCTCAACTCACCCCTCAACTCGCCCCTGAACTCACCCCTCAACTCACACCTGAACTCACCCCTCAACTCACCCCTGAACTCACCCCTCAACTCACCCTTCAACTCACACCTCAACTCACCCCTCAACTCACCCCTCAACTCACCCCTCAACTCACCCCTCAACTAACCCCTAAACACACCCCTCAACTCACCTGTCAACTCACCCGTCAACTCACCCGTCAACTCACCCCTCAACTCACCCCTAAACTCACCCCTCAACTCACCCCTAAACTCACCCCTCAACTCACCCCTCAACTCACCCCTCAACTCCTCCCTCAACTCCCCCCTCAACTCAACCCTCAACTCACCCCTCAACTCACCCTTCAACCCACCCCTCAACTCACCCCTCAACTCGACCCTCAACTCACCCCTCAACACCTCCCTCAACTCCCCCCTTAACTCACCCCTCAACTCACCCCTTAACTACTCCCTCAATTCCCCCTCAACTCACCCCTCAACTGCTCCCTCAATTCCCCCCTCAACTCCCCCTCTACTCCCCCCTCAAGATTATTTACCTTAAGATTTTGAATAAACATTTTATTATAATTTTTTTATTATACCCTTTAAATTACACGTTGTATACAATTTCTTAACAAAAAGTGGAATAAAATTAATCTAAACATTACTTATAAAGATAAACAAATACAACAATCAGATAGTATGACTTTTCTTGGGATAGTTCTAGATGGGAAGTGTTCCTAGATTGGTCATATTGATATGATATGTGGTAAACTCAGTAAGTTTGCTTATGTGCTATGGCGTTTATCTAACCTATCAAGTAGACAAGCCACATTACAGGCTTATCATGCATATGTTGGTTATTGTTACTGCGTTATGGTATACTGATATGGGGAAACTCGGTGCATCTCGGAAGAGCCTTCATCGCACAAAAGAGGTGTATACGTGCAATTTGTAATGTAGACCCACTCACATCCTGTAAACTACTGTTTAAGAAACTTAGAATACTTACATTAACTGGTATTTATATTGAGGAAGTATGTAAATTTACCAAATCTCATCCTGAGATGTTTGAAAAACTGGGAGATAAATGCAAATTCAAAACTAGGTTTCCTAATAGGTTGATTAATCCTAAAATGAAAACGGAACTGTATAGGCGAATTTGTTACCCTATGTGCATTAAAATTTATAACAAGGTTCCAGACCAAATTAAGGAACTTCCTATGGTCCGCTTCAAAAGGGCTTTACGCAGATGGTTGATTGAGAATCCCTTTTATACTATACAAGAATTCCTCCAGTTCAAATTTAATTAATCTAATACCTATCTAATTAATTTTACCTTTAATTAATTAAATTAATTTCAACAAAAATTTGCATGTCATAATATTATGATTAAATATGTTAAGCTACTATTATACCATTGTAAGAACTTTGTAACGAACTGAACTTTGCAAATAAATCGTTGACTTTGACTATATTAATAAAAAGTTATAGAAAGAGATTTATGAAAACTCTGCTTCCACTAGGTATCTGTTAAGAAAATAATCCCGAAAGAAAAAAATTAAATGGCTTAGCATGATCCTCCGTTATGTCGAAAATACTGCAGCAATAATTCTGAAATAAATAAATGGTAAAGTTGAAGATTAATGTTAGGTACTACGTTTGACGAAAACACGATTCCATAAAATTTTCTTGATAGAAAAAAATACAAAGTTACCTTCAAACCGAACAATAAACCGCTGGTATTCAAAAATAACTTCAAATTAGATAATGAAACTTTGCATATTAATTGAACTAACTATAAAGTTATGTCATTTACTTTTTTTTAATTACCATTATTTTCACCGTAAAAAGAAATAAACTAAATTATCGGTGTCTTGGAGTCTTTTCCCTGCCACGATGTCTCGCTTGCTCGCGTGACCACGGCCAGAAGTGTGTGAGCGAGATAAAGAGTGAGAAGCGCTGAGGTAGTATAGGCTCAAAGACCTTGTCCAGAAGAAGCGAATTCGTCGCGAAACGTTTCGCGCGAATTCATTCGCGCGCTAGTGAGATACTAGGCACCAATACATCGCGTCCACAAGCATCGCGCGAATTCAAAATACGCGCGTAAATCGCGTGCACAACGCCAGACCCTCGACTAGCGCGTGTTTCGCGCGTATTGCGCGCGCGTCGAGATACTAGGGACCCCTTGTTGCGTCCAGTTAAACGCGCGAACTCCGGCCGAGTGGACGTATCGGAAAAAATAGAGCGCCAAAATTTTGATACAGAATTGTTTATAGACGAAATTCATTCTATTTTCCCTCCGTTTTTGTCTCTTCCAGCGACGGTAAGCTTACCACAACGCGACCGCTTCGTTCAACTCCATGCTTGCATGCAAATGCTCGCGCGTTGGTACGCTCTTTCTGGACGCAACGATCGCGCGTGATAAGCACGAGAGAATCGCGACGAATTCGCCCTTTCTGGACAAGCCTTTAAATGAATATGCCGCATGTCTTCCAATGTTCAGTTCTAGGACATACCTCTTTCCTTGCGATGTTTTCTTTACCGTTTTAATAATGTAAATTACACAAAACCAAGTATTTAAGAACATATATTTATTAAGGAATAACCAACGAATTCATTCCTAATTCGTTGGGAATAACTGTAATTTCAGTAAAGGTGTGTTGAAATCTAGGCTGAGAAAATTGTTTCTTGGGGACGAGGGCACGTCAGGCTGTGATGGACAGCGGGTTTTGTGCTGGAGTGAACAACCCCTGTTGACCACTCTTCTCTAAAAGTCGCTGTCAATTACATTTTTGGCACCGGTCTTTCGTTGTTGCTGGTTTTCTGAGCTTAGATTTCAAGGGTGAATTAAAACAGATATAAATGTAGAATGAATAAATATATTGAAAACATAATTATATGAAATAAGTAGTTATTAACTTTATGTATAACCATTTGTAATCATCGAGAGATTCTAGCCAACAAACTGAAAAGTTTAGCGGGTAAAAATGATTATAAAACAAAGAAATAGAGAATTTATTATAAAAAGGATTGTGCCTACCTTTTTTATCATCGAATGACTTCTCCCACTCTGGGTTAAGCGGAAGGGAGTGTCAGACTTCTACTGACTAAAAACCCACCCTGTTCCTTCAGCTGCCCTTAAGTTCCGGGGCCGCGGTATCTCGTTAGAACATTCCCGCAACCCCGGAAAGGATTGTGCCTACCTGGGTTCGTAACTCTTTGTATAAATAGGTATAGTGATCAATAACGATCGGAAATCACCATTTTATTTTATGTATTATTTATACATAAGACGAGTTTGTAGATACACAGTCTTTTATCTATAAACACTTTATAAGTTTTACCTGTTCAAGAGTATTACGGTTTTATTCAACATAAAATGAAACGGCTATAAGATTATAGCCTTACGATACGATAGCTACGTTCTAGTAAATTGAAATATTCTAGAAGAGATCATAAACGATACTGGATAAATATACAAAGTGAAAACTTAAGTGAAATAAGCCTAAAATGAGCTGATAATATACAGCTATAGAATAAACATTTCATTTCATAACCACTTTAATAAAATTGCACAGCAAATTTTTGATTACTAATTTTTTTGTTGATGGGGAGTAATCGTTGAATGACACAGCAAATTTTTGATTACTAACTTTTTGTTGGTGGGGAGAAATCTTTGAATGACTACACCCGCTCTGGATGGATAAGTTTTGAACGTCTACTGACTAAAAATCCACCCTGTTTCTTCAGCTGGCCTTGAGTTCCGGGGCCACGGTATCTCTTCAAAATATTTCCGCAACTCTAGCTTTCAACTGCTCTATACGTAGAATGTACATCCGATTTTTGTGATTCATTGATGGAAATCAGTTTTCAAGCGACGAATAACTTTAATTTCGGAAGTCGGTGCCAAAAACGAAAATGCAAAACTAAAGACACTGACTACCGAAATTAAAGTTATTTTTCACTTTGCAGTGTTTTCTGGAAGTCGTTTTAATTATTTGGTAAAAAGTCTTTTAAAGTATAATTAAACGTACTATTATAAAACTCTTAACACTACGGAACCAATCAAGTGTGAGATTTGGTCTACGAATTTGTATAATAATAAATAACGGTATTTATTTTCCAAAATATACAGATAGTAGCACTTGTATTTGACAATTTTTGTTGTATCGAAGGGAATATTTACATAAAACATTTGGATGCCATAGAAATCTGTACACAAAAAATTTAACTCTGCCTCTTAAACTAGGGTACCCTGTATATTAAGAGACAGTGTTTTAAAAAAAATATTTTATTTTATTTATGGGAAAAACAACAATTAGGCACATATATATACATGGTTAACATTAGTTTATAATCAAGGTATATCAGTGCGTAACTAACGTTATCCACATTTTATATAATAATATACTAATTGAAACAGTGAGTACAACATTAATTATTAATCATAAAATTAGTAAGTCTTCCTCTTATATCTAAAACTAAAATTTATACATCTATGAAAAAAAGGTTAATCTTCTGATTTTTCGATCAGTTTAAGTAATTCAATTCGAATTGTTTTAGTGACAAAGTAAATATATCCAGTTCTGAAAAAAGGGTATTATAATTTTTTGCCAATCAATCAATCGATGAGGGCCCTATTTAATAAATGAGTGGATAGTGTCACTATCATTTAAATTTCAACTATTCACACATTTTGGAAATTACAGATTTATCATCATGATCTGTTTTCCTGCATGCTAGGGTTGGTTTCTAGTAGTGTTGCCCAAACGAGAGTCTCGCAAGAGTCTTGCAATTAGCGATTATCCTATTGCTATTTATTAAACGGTAGTTGTAGGATGGACGGATGGTAGTTTGATCTCAACTACCGTTTAATAAATAGCAATAGGATAATCGCTAATTGCAAGACTCTTGCGAGACTCTCGTTTGGGCAACACTAGTTTCTAGTCTACATGGTTAAATGGCGCGACTGTCTATCTTTTTTTATTACGAATGAGCCCGCTCTTGATCTCGATCACACTGATGGTAAGTGTAAGATGAGGTCTACGATCGAACGAGCGAGCCCAGAAAAATGCCTATTCACTCTTGCTTTAAAGGCTGACGGGTCATATGTGGCACGGAACACAGAAGCCGGCAGAGAGTTCCACACCTTCGCTGTGCGCACAATAAATGTGGAAGAAAAGCGACAAGACTGTATATCGACCAAGTGTGGATGGTATCCTGCGGTACGTCTGGTAGACCGGTAGTAAAAGAAGGATGAAGGGATTAGGTCGTGGAGCTCCTGCGCACACTCTCTGAAGTAGAATCTGTAGAAGATAGACAGGCAAGCAACGTTTCGCCGGTGAGCCAGGCTGTGAAGCTTGCCTGCCAGAACCTCGTCACCTATAAGCCTCTTAGCACTGCGTTTGCTCGAGTCAAGTGCAGCTAGCTGGTATTTTCCTGAACCATCCCACAAGTGACTGCAATACTCCATACAGGAACGGACCTGTGCTTTATATAAATTCAAAAGCAGTCCAAGTGTGCAGTTGACCTCCACAAACCAGTATCTGGGTAACACGATAACTCTTGGCAAGACTGGTGCCAGATTTTCTGGTTTCTAACAACCCGTAATGACTGTCAAAGTATTACAAATGACAGCCATGACTAATGGCTTTACGTGCTTTCCGAGGCACAGGATCTCGATGACGATATAGATAGATAGATAGATAGATATACTCTTTATTGTACTCCATAACAGAATTAAATGAGAACTTAAAAACTACAAAGGGTCTTACAATGGGCCGTCTTATCGCTAAAAGCGATCTTTTACAGACAACCTTTGGATGGATTTGACACACCAGGAGAAAATAAATACGTAGGTAGTCCATGGTGTGCTATTCATTTATACAACGTGTAACGGAAACCCCATATCTATCAAAAAGGACTGAAGACAACATCTGGTATGGAGTCTCTATGCAAAGTTTCAGCTCAAAATAAGTGACTCACAGAATTGACCCCAAATTATTGGTTTCATATGTTTCTTGAATACCAGTAATAACAAACGTGTCACAGCACTATGAGGGTCATCACTTTCCACGTCACTTGCCAATAAAACGATAATTCTTTTCGTTCTTCTTATTTTGAAAAATTCGGCTTCTGGTATCAATATATTGAAATTTCTAATATGCTCCACACATGTACACAGGATTAGAAAACCCTTGCCATATCGTTTATTATCATCCAAAGAAGCCGTGCACTCGGTATGTATATACCCTTTAAATTACACGTTGCATACAATATATAAGTAATAACCTACATATATACATAAAAAAGCTGGGATATATAAAAATAGTAACAAATTAAAGAGAGAGATAGAGATCTTTTACCATGTTTTTGAAAGAAGGAAGGGTTTGTGCTTGTCTTACTGACACGGGAAGAGTATTCCACAGTCGTACTGCTTGAGCTGCGAACGACTTACCAAAGAAGTTGGTGGAGTGACTCGGTACCTCTAGTCTCAAGTTGTTTAACCTTAAAGATTGAATCGTGCGACTATCATTATATAGCAACGAGCTCATAAATTTTATCTACATCTACAACGTGTAATTTAATAAAACATACCAAGTGCATGGCTCCTTTGGATGATAACAAACGATATGGCAAGAGTTTTGTAATCCTAAGTCTACGGGTGTAGAACTTATTACAAATACCAATTCACTGATACCAGAGACCGAATTTTTCAAATTAAGAAGAACGAAAAGAATTATCGTGTTATTGGCAAGTGACGTGGAAAGTTATTGACTCTCGTAGTGCTGTGACACGTTTGTTATGATTGGTATTCAAGAAATATGTGAAACCAATAATTTGGTATCAATTCTTTGAGTCAGTTATTTTGTGCTGAACTGTGCATAGAGACTCCACACCAGATGTTGTATTCAGCCCTTTTGGATAGATATGGGGTTTCCGTTACACGTTGTATACTAATATTATAAAGCGGAATAGTTAGTTTGTTTAAACGCGCTAATCTTCGAAAGTTCTGGGTGGATTTGGATAAAATTTGTTATAGAAGTAGCTTGAAGCTTGAGGAAGGCTATACATTTTACTCTACTACAGAAGAAGGAGGGTTAAGTTTTTATCATGATATATCCACGGGAGTGAAGCCCCGCGAAACTCTCAGCATTTCAAAAAAGGGTTACAAATGGCGTCAATAGAAATATATGATTTCTATTGACGCCATTTTAAGCCTTTTTTATAGATGGTAAAACATCCAATTACTGCATCATGATCTCGAAGAAGCGAGAGGATGTGTCAGACTTTTACTGACTAAAACCCATCCGTGTTCCGTCACTGGCCCTTCGTGTTCCGAGGCCAACAATTCCACAACAATTCTACAACCCCCCATTTTTTTGGTAACCTTAAAGATTAAAAATTTAATATTCTTTTCGTATCCGAAGGGTTAGTCTGCTCTATAAAACACGAAGTGGATGGTTATGTATCAGAACGCGGGTATTTGGAACACAGTTCTGTCCGGGTCATTGCGTTTGCTGATTTATCCGCGAAACACAGACGGACAACCGGATTTTATGTACTACTAGTTTTAGTTTGCAGGTTTTCCCGTTTGTTTTAAGTATATTTTGTGACGTGTTTATTTGACTTGCACTTTACTCGCGTTTTCAGTTAGTATAAAGGCAAATGAATGGGTCTGTGCGACAGTTATTTTGATATATTACTCGTATTTCATCTCACTAATAAATCCGAAAGTTTGTGAGGATGTATGTATGTTTGTTGCTCTTTCAAACAAAAACGCAAAAAGCAGAACGGATCTCAGTGAAATTTGGTAAGTGGATAGTTGATATCCTGTAATAACACATAGGCTACTTTTATCCCGGAAATCACGGGACCGTGATTAAGCGGGAAAAACCTCCCACGTGAACGAAATCGAGGGTAAAAGCTAGTATATATTTATTTATTTATTTAATTTGGATCTCCAACAAAGAATACACCTTACAAGCTAAAACAATAAATATACAGATTTTTATAACATTGTGCTTCTTCAATTATAGGAGACCACATCATGCATTGAAATTTTTAAATAAATTATTTAATAATTATAGTAATTATAACTAACAGACTATTAAAAATTAAATTATAGAATTACATTATGTTATTTAAATAATTAATTAGCAGTTACTTATTCATCAATAATCAAAATGACAAATACATAATTAGACATTGATCTAAAAATGACAAATACAAATACATAACCTAACTTTAGCAAAATAAATAAAAAGATTCAGACGAAAGTAAAATAAGGATTGATGATCTTCACAGACTTTTTAAATGTTTACAGATTAGTGACCTAAATTTTCCTACAGTATTACAAAAGATGTCTATGTCCCCTGATGAACCCGATACACTGTTATAATGACGAGCCATCCTTCCAATGGGTGAATGTTTGGCCAGATTTGTTCGGTGTTGTGGCGCTTTGAGTAGTGGCCGGGGGAAACGTGGGATTCTAGAAGGGACATCAAAGTGAATTTTGTTGTTAAGCAACATAAAAATAAACATAAGATCTGAGACCGTACGGCCAGATGTAAGAGGCATAAGTTTAAAATGGTTCAGCCTATCTGCGTATGACCTCAGGTTTCTTACTCTAAAACGATAAGCGAGGTGACGAACGAGTTTATTCTGGATTTTCTCAATTCTGTCTATATGGACCTGGTATGTAGGATTCCAAATCGTGCTACAGTAGTCCATCTGATTTTGTACATAACTATTGTATAAGAGGAGTGTAGTACATGGTTTTTTAAATTCTTTGGAAGATCGTAGGACAAATCCAAGAGCTCGATATGCTGAATCTAGCATTTTGTCGATTTGTTCTACAAAACCTATTTTACTGTCCAAATAAACGCCCAGAACTCGGATAACATTCATCTCTTCCAATGTATTCCCCAGGATACGGATTGTACGAAGATTGGAATATGTTACGCTTTCTAGTGAATTTGATGTGGTAACACTTAGCGCAATTCAAATACATTTTGCTACTGGCGCACCACTCTGATAAGCTATCTACGTCCTTTTGTAGTAACTGAATATCGTACTCACTCTCAATTATACGGATTAACTTCAAATCATTCACGAAAAGATATGTTGTAGAATTCTTAAATACTAGTGATATGTCATTCACAAAAACATTGAAAAACAATGGTCCTAAATTGGACCCCTGTGCTACACCTGAGGTCACGAAATATGAGTTTGACTCTTCCCCATTCACGACAACTGACAATGGCCTATTGTTAAGGTAAGACTTGCACCAATCTAGTATGGTACCGGTGACTTCCAGGGTCTGAAGTTTGTTTAATAATAGTGAGTGATTTACCTTGTCAAAGGCCTTCGAAAAGTCTGTATATACTGCGTCTACTTGCAAACTCCTATAACCAGCGGATATTAAATCAGTGATATAAGTATTATAAAATTTCGCCTCAATACATAATTATCCTCATAATATTACTCAATATGTATATGACCAGAGTATTTGAAGTTATAAAGTCTACCGTGTTTTTCAAATTCACAATACAAAATATATAATAGAATACTTTATTGGAAAGAAAAGAAATGCATAAAAAGAAAGAAATAGATATATATGATTGCTTTATAAAACTCAAAGACGACAAGATGAGCACAGTTGTAGAGCAATCAGTTGCAACACCGTGAGCAGTGAGTTCAATTCCCACCCGTTAATTGCACCGGGTCTGAATGTTTGTGCAGGTAAATTAAAATGTTCGTAAACACACCCACAATACAGGAGAGATTATAATAAATGCATATCATATCCACTAAACTAATGACAAACTCAGTGGGAGTAGTCAAAGCTATTCACGACTTAATCCCAAGGGTACAAGCAGAGATTACGTAACGCAACTTGTAACTGTCCAGACACTCAAATGCATTGTTTACCCTCTAATACATGACCCGAGATACTACGTCCGTAGACTATGGAACTGAGATAACAAATTTACAAGGCTCTAAAGATTTTACATAGTATATACAGGCGAAAATAAAAAATAAGGCATCGAAAAATTCTTCAACATCGCTATCAATGGTAAAAGTGCCCAGAACACTGCCTGTATTGCCACGTTGAATGGCAATGCTGATTCTCTGTCCGAAAAAAAGGCCAGCCCTCTGGTCACTTGAAGAGTCGACTAATCGTTTACCGATGTCACGAAAGAGTCAATGCGTACTCGGACCCCAAGGTCATAACATATAGCTCCCAATTAGGTTGTTATATTTGCGCCATTTGAGATTTTCTGCACCTGCCGCCCTAGTACAGCCCGCCGTACTAAGAAGATGGGATGGTGCAAGGGTGTCAACACAAGTAGCATCACACACCATAGGCCTACCAACTTCCAAGGCGTTGCAGTCATACGGCGAACAGGGACAGCTCACCGTCCGGTAAGGACCAGGCCAGGGTCGGTGGCGCGTCGTGTTCCACGCGCGCCTCAAAGAGTCATCAGCACTAGTGACGAGGCCCCTTAAGGCTATTGCTTGCCAGGGTTGCGGGAATGTTCTAACGAGATACCGCGGCTATGGAACTTAAGGGCAGCTGAAAGAACAGGGTGGGTATTTAGTCAATAGAAGTCTGACACTCTCTTCCGCTCCACCCAGAGTAGAAGTCATTCGATAATTTTCACAACCGGAAAAAAATTTAAAAAATGGCCAATTGCGAGTCAGACTCGCCCATGAAGGGTTCCGTAGTAACTACGCTAAATAACTTTGTTTTTCATAGTGTTTGTATGAATTACAAAGTTATATTTGCTGTATCTCAAAAACTGCTGACCCGATCTCGTTCAAACTAATTTACATTGAAGGTTTACATTAAGGTCTACAGCACATATTTTTTTTAGATTTATCACTCCATTATTATAGAAGTTAGAGGGGTAGGGGGGACGCACATTTTACCACTTTTGAAGCGTATACCTAACTTTTAAACGATTAACTTTATGAAAAAGTGGTTTTAGAAACCTCAATTTTATTTTTAAAGACTTGTCTATAGATGCTACACACGCATAGTTATCATGAAAAAATTTCTTCAGTTTCAGGTTCCATGTATGGGGAGCCCCCCTTTATTTTAAATATTTTAATTTATTTTTCTTAAAATCGTAAAGCGGTTCACAAAATACATCTGCCGACCAACTTACATATGTATAGTCCTAATAGTTTTGGAATAAAATGGCTGTGACATACGGACGGACGGACAAACAGACAGGCAGAAAGACATGACGAAACTATAAGGGTTCCGTTTTTTGTCATTCGGCTACGGAACCCTACAAATAGGCATTATAGTCATCCCATCTGGCCTCTTCCCATCGTCCCATGCCAAGCCGTCCGAGATACCAAGTTTAAGATTTAAAGTGAGATGTACCTAAGTGTAAAGTGGTTTGAAGCAACAAGTAGGTACTAAAGTCCATTGTTATAATATCTGCATATGGATGCCGACATATAATCATATATCATATTTATGGAAGTCGGTGCTACAAGTTATATTGTTATGTTTTACTGTGCAATAAATGTATGCGCTATGAATGTTCTTATTTATCAGTTCTATTTGTTCCGAGAAATGCTTTTTAAACTATCTACCATCTATTGATCTTTGAAGTGTTTAAGGAACATTTTATTCATACTTTTACAAAAAGATTAAATATCTCCTCTAAATCTGGGTTGAGTCAATATAGATATTCTATAAGAGATTTATTTATTGGCCTGTCTACGATTGTTATACTATTTATCCTAATAATACAATCATGCAATGTGTTACATAGTGAAGAATATGATGCGATAGACATAGCATGCCAAAACTAAATTATAACATCAATATCATAAACAATAATAATTAAATTAATTAATTAATTAAATTAAAACCGATTCCGATGAAATTTAGCACGGGAATAGCTTAGGACCCTGGGAACGGCACAGAATAGTTTTTATCCCGGTATTCCCACGGGAACGGGATTTACGCGGGAAAAACCTCCCACGCGAACGAAGTCACGGGAAAACGCTATTGGATAAATAAATAAAGTGAGTGAGCTGATAATCTATAGCTTCAAAAACATTTCACTTCATGGTCATAGTCAATGAAATTGCACTACTGATTCCTGATTATTAACTTTTTTTTCCGGGGGAAAATCATCGAATTACTCCTCCAGATCGGGGAGGAACAGAAGAGAGTTTCAGACATATACTGCTTAAAACCCACCCAGGTCTTTCACTTGTGCTTCGGGGTCGCGGTATCACGTTGAAATGTTCCCGTACTCTAGCAGTCATTGACAGTATTCGGCCCCGTATTTTTTTCTTTTAATTAATCACAATTAATGTTTAATTGGTCTATATTCGGTGTCATCTGTAAACGGAATGTAAATTAAATTTGCTGAACAAGAGGCATTAAATGGTCATGCCGATAAATGGTACAACGGCAACGACAAAAGAATCAATACCCTGTCAACATTTTCATCTTTTTAAGTTTGTTTATAAGCACGCACAAACTGAAAATGCTACGTAATAAGGTTCCTTTTTGCTTGAATTCTATCATTCTAATGAGCTTAATTTCGGCCTTTTTTCTAAAAAAATATGTTCTAAATACAAACAGACGAACGTTTCTCCACAGATTATAAACACTATGTTGTCAACAGAGCCGTCATGTTATTTTACGGCTCACAGACTCCGAATCTCACGAATTTCGAGTACAACATATACTTATGAGGAGGTTTATTGTATTTTTTCCCTCCTGCTCAACATTTGAGAGTAATCATGGGAACTATTGTAGTGTGAAAATGTGTTGTGAAAAAGATAGATAGTATTTTTGTGACTTTTACGCACGTTTAAACTTAACCTCTTGCCGTTTGGCCAAGAGACAAATTAACAATTTTGATGGTTTGTTTTAGACTCTGAATGAGGTACAGCTAACTTAACCGGCTGATAGTAAATTTTACTAGATAGAGGAGGTATATCTTTCCATTGGTAAGTCGTAACTTTCGACTTACCAATTTAATTACAATTTTAATTGTAAAAAACATAAAAATATTCTGATCACTATGAAATTCCGAACATTAACAACATTATTGCAACAAGTTGCAAAAAGTATACATTGCAGTACACATCGGGTACTCGTTTAATCAAAGCAATGACCAAGTCCGCTTACAATGTACTGCATGCGCCACATTTCAACCATTGACGTTTCGTCCTTTGCCCTGATTGGCCGTATACCACGGCGCATGTTTATGGACAGTGAGTTACAATCAGTAGCAAGACCTCGATTTGAGTGTGTGTAATTTATTTGTGTGCGTAATTTGCATACGTAACGGGCCTATTGCTTGTAGTGGAGCAAAAGAGTGGGAGAGAAGCGGCGACACGCGTTCTCATACAAATCTGGAACTATTTCCTTTCTAAATTCTTTTAACTGTTCTGTGATCTGGCCTAATGGTAAGCGATAGATGAGGTCTGCGATGTGACTAGCGAGCCCAGAAGATGCCTATTTACTCTTGCTTTAAAGGCTGAAAGGTCATAAGTGGCAGGGAACATAGAAGCCGGCAGAGAATTCCATAACTTGGCCGTGCTCACAATAAATGTGGAGGAGAAGCGCTTGGTACGTTAAGACGGTATATCAACCATGTGTGGGTGGTACCCAGCCGTGCGTCTGGTAGTTAAAGGGAGATGGAGGAATCAGTTCATGGAGCTCTTGCGCACTCTCCCCGAAGTACAATCTATAGAAAACCGACAGGCAAGCAACGGTTCGCCGATGAGCCAGGCTATGAAGCTTGTCCACTAGCATCTCGTCACCTATAAGCCATTTAGCTCTGCGCTGTTGCGTAAAAGCTAAGCAAATGACACTATTACTAACCCTTACTGTCCTACTACTGGTAAAAGGTCTCCCCCCATTTCTTTCAAAGATCTGCGGCTCTTCCTTTCCATTTTCCAGAAGTAAAAACCAAGTAGACGACATAAAATAAAAAAAATAGTAGTTTCATATATTGGAGCTTATGAAACTACTTATTTTTAGCAGTTTAATAGCAAATAAGAATATGATCGAAATATTTTTCTATGAAATTTGTCCGAAAGCGAGTCGAATAGTTTTTTTTTCGTAGGCTTGCGTTTTACCACCGTCTCATCTGATGTTAAGCGATGATGTGGTCGAAGATGAAGCACCCTTGCCTAGAAGTAACCTATTCACTCTTGACTTAAAGACCCGGAGTTAGACTTAGAGTTGCTAGATGTGAAACCAACTTAGGTCTGATAGATTTCCTTTTAATTTCGTTTGTATGTAGCTACTACTACCGTGACTTTTGAATTTCTACCTACAATTTAGGTGATAGGGCTATATACACTTGAGTCCAACGAAAATTAGCACTTGAAAGCTTTTAATTTTGCAAAAGTATCACTGAATTACCCAGGACTTTAAGTGTAGGGGCAGTAAACTAAAAAAAGTTTTTACATAATAATAATAATTTATTGCACATAAAATATTACATCTTTCAAGTGAAGCCCTCGACTCCTATGCTAGGCGAGCCTGTGTTACAGGAATCAGTGTTCTACGCTATACATTAATACACATTTTAATTTTTATGTAATAAATTACAAACACAAAGTAACATTAGAAGGTATAGAGAATAACTGAAAGAGAAGTGAAACGTGTATGTATGTAATTGTGTGTGTGTGTGAGAGTGTGTGTGTGTCTGAACGCGTGTGCGTTAACATGAGTGTGTGTTTTGAATAGCTTAATTTACTGTACTAACGAAATTAATTTTTCAGTGTCGTCATAGCTCAAAGGCTGAAGCCATGGTTACAAAATTTGTTTGACCTTATTGGTTTAGATTGACTTAATTAGGTACATTGTCTTTTGCCCCAGCCTTGTATATAGGATGTACTACTGCACGCTTAAAAGCTTTAGGAAAAGTCCCCGAATTTATAGCACTGTTACATGATTTTATATTTTTACCGCTTTGTCGGCGTAATTAATATGTATATCTATGCCAAATTCTAGCGTTACTAATAGTCTCAGAGCTAAGCCGCAGACAGACGGACGGATAGACAGACGTGTTGAAATTATAAGGATCCCTTGTCGACTACGGAATCCTAAAAAAGCCACTCTCGCTCTCATCCTTCACCCTTGATATTTAACTCGTTTCACCGCTGTCTCAGTCGTATCCAAAAACACATAAATAAGTTACTTGAAATGTTACTGCTAAATCTGGATCCTTGCCTAAAAGAGAACAAATTGCTTTTAGAAATTAACTCTTACACAGCACAGTAATTTTGCTGCAGCAGTAAACAGGTAATAAAATGTACCACTGACCGCTTACCGTCGTAAAATCACAGTTTGTACTAACTGGGTCGGTTAACTTAGACGTTAAAGCGAGGTGCTGTATTAAAAGTATTTTATTAGCTGTATGTGGCTTGGGTGGGACTACTGGGTGTCTTAGGTGCAGCTTCAACGTGTAGCTTCTGATGTCATAAAAGACTGCGATGGTAGTGCACTTTCATACAGCAAGTTTCTGTTTCAAAAACCATCAGTTATTATTAATATCTGTACTGCTATGTATTTATTTTAGTCATGTTGAATATTGTAAGATATGGTTTATTTAAAGATTGTTTTATATTAAGTGTTTTGGGAAAATCTGGAATATTGAATGAAAATAGGTCCCTGAATTTAGAATGAACGTTACAATATGGTTTACAAAAATTATAAATCTAATTGTCGGCGGGAGTACAAAACTCAATACGGTACCAAGTGACGATGTGCAATTTGTTGTTGCATAGATATATTTATCAGGCGTTTACAGATTTCAACATTAAGTGTTCACCCTAAGATCTGCTTGCCCACACAGTGAGCCAATTAAAAGAACGTGAGGACTTTTAACTGGCTCACTGTCCACTATACTATATATTATCCTGTCTATAATAACTATATTAGTCCTCCATCCTTGTTTAACAAATAATAATATCATCACATATGTGGACATCCCACTCATACGTACAAAACCTTCTAGGAATACTTTCATCGTGCTACCGAGAACTTTTTTTCGAATTACGAAAAGAAGAAATTTAGTTCTTTATGTTGAGGCTGATTCGGTAACTCCTAGATAAACGTACTTCATCATCGACCAAAGCATCTCTTGCCATCAGACGATAGGGTGGTGAAACGAGAGCCTTTCAACAATAAATTACTTTATTTAAAAAAAAAAACACAAAAATTTTGTTAAAAGAAGTGTAACGTTTTTTTACACTGCTTTTTTCAAACTCTTAAACTCAGTACTTAGAGACTATGGCGGGAGGTGATTTTCCTTTTTAAACATTGCCCCACACTAAGAATTTCTGTATGTATTGTGAGCATTGATATACAAAAAACTCAAGATGCACACTCAACGTCTCAAAACCGTCCGCATAAAATGAGTGCTTAATTCAAAATTATGCGCTCATTTCAAATAGTAACGGCAAATTTCAATGGCCGCGTTTTCAGTGTCAAAATAATGTATTATGGCATCTTTTTTATTTTAGTCGCATAATAAAAATGACCCTGTTGAACAAATAATGGAGTCGATTTTTTTTCTTGTATTTATTTATTTTTTATTAATAAGTTTATGCTTTATTGTCCATATTGTCCATACTAATATTATAAATGCGAAAGTAACTCTGTCTGTCTGTGTGTTAAATAAGTCGCTGAACCGATTTAGATGAAATTTGGCATGGGAATAGTTTAGGACCGTGGGAAGGACATGGGATAGTTTTTATCCCGAAATTCCCACGCGATCAGGATTTACGCGGGAAAAACCTCTACGCGAACGAAGACGCGGGTAAAAGCTAATATTTAGAATAGATTAAAATAAACTTTATTGTACACCAAAAGTTAAACACATCATTTTACAATAATTAATACTTATTTAGTTTTTGGCAAATAATGATGTATACTATATATAATATACTGAAGGAGAAGAGGTCGTCAATTTTACGGATTTTTTAATGTTCATAAATAAAATAAATAAATAATTTATTGAACATAAAAATATTACATCTTTCAAGTGACTCCTATGCTAAGCGAGCCTGTGTTACAGGAATCAGTATCCTACGCTATACATTATAAAAACTTTTTTGCAAAAAATAAAACCGACTTCCATATCAAAACACTACAAAGCCAAAAATAATTTTAATTTCGGTAGTCGGTGTTATTGGTTTTGTATTTTCTTTTTTTTTTCACACCGCCTTCCGAAATTAAAATTATTTTTGGCTTTGTAGTGTTTTGATATGGAAGTCGGTTTTATTTTTTGCAAAAAAGTTTTTATTTTCGCGCTTTTTAGTGGGTCAGTGAATTTTCCAAATCAATTCGTAAATGACGGAGTTATGCGCGAACAAAAAACGCAATGCAGAGTAAACGAAAAGATCATCAAGGTAAATTATTTTTTTCAACTTTTTTTGATTTTTCAGAAACGGCTCGTCCGATTTCGATAAAATTTTCATGGGACCATTTGGAAAGTATACCCTTTCCAACAAAAAAAGAATTTTTCAAATCGGTTGGCAAGCGACGGAGTTATGCGTGGACAAACATAAAAAAAAAAAAAAAAAAAAAAAAAAAAAAAAAAAAAAAAACAAACATCCGAATTGAGAACCTCCTCCTTTTTTAGAAGTCGGTTAAAAACACATTTCAATTTTTATGTAATAAATTACAAACAAAAAGTAACATTAGAAGATATTGAGAACAAAAGAAATAGAAGCGAAACGTGTATGTGTGTGTAAGCTTGAGTGTATGTGCGTAATTGCGTGTGTGTGTGTGGGTGTCTGTGTGTCTGGCTGGGCGCGTGTGCGTTAACATGAGTGTGTGTTTTGAATAGCTTAATTTACTGTACCGACGAAATGATTTTTTTAATATCGTCATAGCTCAAAGACTGAAGCCATGGTTTTAAAATTTGTTTGACCTTATGTCACATAAGCTTCTAAATTGGGATAGTTTTATTTGCTCTATTGTAGATCCTAGAACTTAATGCCTAAAAGTATCTAGACGTAAGTTTAGTATGACATTTGGGAACTTTACAAACGGGAAACCCAGTGCGTTTGCTTATTAAATCTGGGCTTACTGGTAAAAATCTTTGTCTACGTAGTATGGTATGGAGGATATATATTGGGAACTATAAGTACTTGAGCTTCCGAGTAAACCAGTCCAGTGTGATAAATTCGTTTTTTGAACGACATCACTTTAAGTATTGCCCATTGTGCTCGTTCCGCTATTAGTATTACAATTTTAAACGTCCCTCCCCATACTGGAATAATTTAAATGATTTAATAATAGAATAAAAATATATTTTAAGTATATCGATTCATTATGGGATAACTTATGGGTTCACGACATGCGGTATGCTAATGATAAAAGTGTGTGTGACTTCTAATTTCGAAAACTTCTTATTTTTATACTTTAGTTTTTCTCGAGACCAAATATGATGCGGAAAACGGACATCAATCGTCAGCCAACAAAGGCGAGAGATTTTTTTATAGCGAATTTTTTTGACGAAGATATTGTATATCACGGCAAAAGGTATAAGCTTTATTGAATTAAAAAAAAAAAATAATCGATTTTAACCGTTAATATTTATGTCATTGATATACACATGTTCTACCCAAAAACATTTACGCTATAATTACGTCTTTAGAACACAATTTAATAAACTTATAATACTAACAAAAATGTCTTATTAAAAAAAATAGTATAAGGTGTAAGTCTCCACTCAAGGCCTTGTCCTATCGAGCAACGTCAGTCGTAAAATTTGATTGTCTTTCGCACACTGCTTTGTAAAAACAACTTTAAACAATTGTCATAAGATGGAATTTGCAATAACATATTTTATACTTATAGCATTACTATTACTACGTAGGTGGTGAGTGTTTGGCGACTGTTTCGAGCGTCACTTTTCTTCGAGACTGTGCATCTTGGGTTTTTAGTATATCAATGATTGTGAGTGCATATTACAAATACCCAGACCTGGAACAACTATGTACAAATATGGAGGGGAAAAATACATTCATTTCTGTGCGGGAATTGAACCCATGATACTCCCGCAAAGGAGTGTCAGATTTCTAATGAAAAAACCCACCCTGTTCCTTTAATTTCCATTACGTTCTGGGCTCTTTCAAGTCCGCAGGTTTACGGGAATATTCTAACGGTATACCGTGGCCCTAATTTGATAGTAGGGAACTAATTTTATAGCTTCTAGACATGTAAAAAAACTTTTTTGCAAAAAATAAAACCGACTTCCATATCAAAACACTACAAAGCCAAAAATAATTTTAATTTTGGTAGTCGGTGTTATTGGTTTTGTATTTTCTTTTTTTTCACACCGCCTTCCGAAATTAAATTAATTTTTGGCTTTGTAGTGTTTTGATATGGAAGTCGGTTTTATTTTTTGCAAAAAAGTTTTTATTTTCGCGCTTTTTAGTGGGTCAGTTTGTAATTAACCTAGTTACAAAAGCCAAAATGTCAACTACTTATCACCTTCACCAGTAGAGTAAACGAAAAGATCGTCAATGTAAATATTTTTTTTTCAGACTTTTGTCTAATTTTCAGAAAAGGCTTGTCCGATTTCGATAAAATTTTCAAGGAACCATTTGGAAAGTATACCCTTTCCAACAAAAAAATAATTTTTCAATTCAGTTCGCAAGCGACGGAGCTGTGCCCGAAAAAACATAAAAAAAAATAACAAACAAACATCTGAATTGAGAACCTCCTCCTTTTTTAGAAGTCGGTTAAAAACATCATCTAGCCGGCAAAGCAATTCAAAGACAGGTGACACAAAAATTCAAGACAGATCCACATGGCATCATCATCCAGTCTTCCGCTACCAGTCCAAATGGATGCAGCTGAGTACTAGTGTTCTACATGGAGCGACTGCACAACCCAGTAACTGGGTAACACCTACCCCTTAGCTAGACCAGTGTCAGATTTACTGGCTTCTGACTGCCCGTAACGACTGTCTTCTTCTTCTTCTTCTTTTTTGGTTAGGTTACCGTACTTAGTCTCTGCACGAGACCATTGTGCGTGAGCCGTGTCGGCTGTCACTCCATCCAGCCAACCTCCCTCCAGAAGCAGATCAGGTCTCTCAGTCTATTCAGGATGTCTGTAAGGGAATTCAATGACCCGAGGGTTTGCTTTCGTATGTCAGTGATTTCCGTGCACTCTAGGAGCACGTGTGCCACCGTTTCCTCCGTCTCCATGCATGCCCTGCACAGGGGACTGTCCGTTATACCTGTTGTGTGGTAGTGTATGTATGTTCAGTGAGCAGTGCCCGGTGATGGTCCCCGCCACCATTCGCAGGCTTTTTCTGTCCATGTGTAGGAGGCGCCTGCTTACTTTTTAACGACTGTCAAAAATGTCCTAATGTCAACCAGAATCAACGGCTTCACGTGCTTTCCAAGGCATATCACACCACCAACTTCCAAAATCCAGGCTATTACTGAGAAATTCCTTACAGAAAAACCCAACAGCACCTTTTGACTGACCTGGGAATCGAACCCAAGACCTCGTATTCAGCAGTCGCAGTTACGAACACTCGTCCAACGAGACCAAAACTATTTCATAGACTTTTGTTTAAGTACCTCCGTCTAATTAGCGCGATTCTTTGTCCCTTCACACGAACAAACATTTGCCAAAGAACAGTAAGTGACTAAGTCGCAAAAAATAAATAAACTTAAAAGGGACTTTCGTTATTTGTTGTAATTGCTTGTAACGTAGTTAGCTAGCTTGGTTAATGTCGGCTAATCTTTTTATTTCTTGTTAACTCTGCCTTTTGTTTATTTGCTTCGGACCGTTTTGGTTGATTCTGATAAAAGAGGTTGTGTGTTTTAAAAAGTAATCTTTAGAGGCAGCAAATCTTGCTTCAAAAGGACAAAAGTTGCAAGTCTATCGCTTTTCTATCGGTTACACAATTACACAATCTAATTCCGCCAAGCCCGTTCCATCGTCGGACTACAAGACAAACGGCGATGCGCCATCGTTACATGGTGGACATCCCACCCATACGCACAAAACGTTTTGGGAATACTTTCATTGTGCGTACGGGTAAGGAGTGGAATTCCCTGCCGGAGTCTGTGTTTCCTGATCGCTATAACCTGGGAGTCTTTAAGTCAAGAGTGAATAGGTTATTTCTAGGCAAGCGTGCTCCATCTTCGACCACATCATCACTTACCATCAGGTGAGATGGTGGTCAAACGCGAGCCTATTTCCAATAAAAAAATAAAATCTGTCTCTGGTCTGGTCTGGTCAGTTGAGAAAAGGCTAAGGAGATAATCATTGGCTATCCATATTAAATTTGATTCGACATAACATAACTATACCCACTTTAATTAGAGTTTTGAAAGTCCTTCCAATGGTTGTCTGGAAGATATCGCTAAAAGCAAGAATTAAGAAATAATGTTAAATAGGTGTATTCCAATTTTGGTGTACAAAAGAGTATATTCTATCCTCTATCTATCTAATTATGCAAGTCTCTGCAGTAAGATTAACACAAGATAGTCTGAGAATTCCGTCATTTGCAATCCCGCCACGAAACTCAGCGTTGCATTTACAATATTAATTTCAAAATCCACACAAATCCTTGAGCCAGATATGCTAGCTACTTCATTACTGCTACAAAACACAAGCGTACCCTGGAAGCGGTTCTAAGTGCAGTTTAGTGTTTAGGACACTGTGTCGTTGCTTTGGGCTGCCCGGAGACGTTTACGTGGTACAAGCGATAGGAGGTAGCGTGTTTATAAGAATAGTTTTGTTTTCAAAATAATTTTCCATTCAGAAAGTGCCATAATCACGGCGGACTTCAAGACGAACTGCGACGCGCCATCGGTACATCGTGGACATCTCGTCCATACGCACAAAATGTTTTCGGTATGCTTTCATTGTGCGTACAGCTAGGGATAGATTATTCCCTGCCTGGTGAGTGCTATAAACAAAAAAAAAATATTCTAAATTATTATTATTATGCCTTTATTTCCAATATATACATATAAATTACATTTTTTAAATATTCTCTAAAAAACACATTTAAAAATATAAAAAATAGTAGCCCACCGGTATCGGGAACAGGGTCCAAGCTACCGGCGGTCAGGGCTCCATAGAGAGGAACCTCCTGACGATACGCGCCGTGTCGAAGAGTACCGCTTTCTGAAGCAAGCCCTTGATCCAACCGCCTAACGAGAGCCTCCTGAGGTGTTGGTCGAGGCTCTTGGCTATTAAGAGCGCGCCTAAAGCCAGCAAAATTTTAGAATTCACCCGCACTGTCCTACCCGCTCCTCACATCGAATACGATCGCGCGTGTACCTACGCGCTCGCTCGACGCGTATCTTCTGTAGTAAGTATACGTATAATATTCAGATGAAACAACTGTATTCAAAGTATGACTGCGTTATACAATATTACGAAATGTTATTATGTGTACGCGAATAATACGTAAATAGTAAGTTAGTAGGAGGTGACTATACCACTGATACTGAACACGAATCAATATAAAATCAATACCAAAAGGTAATATTATATTATGTATAATATATTATTTTGGCGCGTGATTTTGGTGTGGCGTAAATAATGGATAACTCTGAAACTGTCGATTGGCCAGATAATATCTATCATTTACCCCACTTATATCGTCATATGCCCATGGATGACCAAATTATTGATATTTTTAATATTTTAAATAAAAATCGTACTTACTCTTACAAAATTAGGTACCATTTCTAAAATTGGTGATATTTTTTTCATTTTGTTTTTTTTTTTTATATCAGTCCTGAATATTTGTATTATCAGATCAGTATCAAGATTTTTTATTACATTCTAAATCAATATTGCAAAAAATAGTTATTCTTAAATTTTAACATTTTTTTCTACGGAATTACGCAATTTTGGGCCCCTGTATCTATAGTTGCAAAACTTCTGAAAAATTCGGAATAATTCCGGAATACTTCTGGGAAAGTTTCTTTAAATCAGAATTATTCAAAATGAATTTAAATAAAGCCCTCTGTGCGCCGGCCGCTGCCGCCGCGCTGCGATGGCGGTGCGGGGTGCGGTAAGAGGGGAGATGCTCCCCGGAGAAGTTTTCCCCCCGCGAGAAAGATTCGTACCCCGGAATCGAATGTTTCCGAATATTTCGCCCGAATAATTCAATCGAAATTAACGTGTTTGTTTGTTGTGTGGTGGGTGGGTTAATTATTGTTCAGTGCGAGACTACGTACGATACAAGAGTAAAATATAAATGTTTATCTATACTAATATTATAAAGCGGAAAAGTTTGTTTGTTTGTTTGCTTGAACGCGCTAATCTTCGAAAGTACTGGGTGGATTTGGATGAAATTTGGTATGGAAATAGCTTGAAGCTTGAGGAAGGTACTTTTACGCTACTTTTTACTAAGGCTACTTTTTACGCGACTGCAAAAAAGGAGAGTTATGTTTTTACCGTGATAGAATCCACGGGAGCGAAGCCCCGCGTGAGTACTAGTTTTATTATAAATGGGATTGATTAAGTATATGTTGATATTTTTATAGGTAGATATGTTAGCCTGCGATTAACAGGATTTTTATTCTTTTGTTTCTAGGTAGGTACTCTACTTATTTCGAAATTGAATGCTATTTTTATAAATGTCAGTAGTTGAATAAAAAACCAGGCCTAGCATATTTTATTTGTTTTTTGAAAAAGGGTTACCTATGTTTTTGGTTAGTTTGTATGTAGCTCTGTACGCATCGCGAGTATTCGCGAGTCACATAGGTAGGTATTAATCATTACCTACCTACTTAACGCGTTTAATAGCCCAGCCAATAAAAACAATTAAAGGCCGATTTTGAAGCATTCTTCATTGGTGCTCCGCTCCTATTGGCCTTAGCGTAATGATATATATAGCATTTCTCTATAAATTGAGTATTTAATTAAAAATATTTTTTTCAATTCGAACCAGTAGTTCCTGAGATTATCGCGTTCAAACAAACAAACAAACTCTTCAGCCTTATATATTAGCATAGATAGCTGTTGCCCGCGACTTCGTCCACGTTTCCGTCGTTTTTCGTAAAAAAAAGTAGCCTATGTCCTTCCTCACGGTTCAGTGATTTAGATGTAACACACAGATTAACTTTCGTAATTTAGTAGGGAAATATAATATGTCAATCTATAATACTGTTGAAAAATATATTTCATGTACAGAATTGACCTCTCTACAGATTTATTATAAGTATAGATAATTGCCTATTTAATGCAAATTCTAAAATGGTATAATAATAACCAGTATCTTGATAAAGTACAAAGTTATTGCTGTTCGAATCTTAAAGGAGAATTTTTATACAAATTTGATTTCAAAATTAAATTACTTTAACACTGCTGTAACTAATTTTAGACTCAAAGAGAATGAGAATTTCCTTAAAATTTGATCACTATGGGTTTGTTGACACCATAAAAGACATTAGTAATTAAACAAATTTATTGAAAAAGAAAATATACAAGATGTTCGAAGTGGGCTCCTTCAGCTGCTATACACGCTCTACACCTTCTTATGAAGGACCGTCTCAATCGGCGCGCAAATCCTGCCGACGATATTTCGTCACCAGCCGAACGTATGCGTTGTCGCAGCTGTTCAACTGAAGTGATTTCTTCTTTATAAACTACCTCCTTTAAACAGCCCCAGTAAAAAAGTCCAATGGGTTTAAATCTGGCGAGCGAGGTGGCCACATTCTGAAAATAAAATATTATTTCAAAACAAATTCCTTGTTATACAATCACGTCCACAATAAATTGATGTACAAAAATAGGGTTTAAATACCTAATGGGCATACTTAAATAGGTTCGTAATCGATATAAATATATTTCATCGAACAAACACGGATACCAACTAAAAGCTTGTGTTTATTTTGCATATACTATTCTGCCCGCGTTACCTACGACTACGAGTGACCATAGAAATATTAAATAAGAAGTGGTATAGGTAGATAATTTTTTTTTTATATAAGATACTCGCAAGATCATTATTGTTGTCCATCCGTGTATCTAGATTTTTAGAAGATCTCATAACTACCTACATTATGGGAAAATGATCATAAAATTGTATCGTGAAGAATAACATAACAAAATAGCAAAAGTAAATAGCTACCTATTATGAATGTAATTTATTACCTATGATCCTAATAATCTAATAAAGTACCTACCACGAATTTTTGATATCGTCGTGTCTGGGTGTTGTTTATCTATATATGTATGTATTTAAAAATATATTTGTCTAAGTATATCAGCTGTCTGACACCCATAGTACAGGGTCTTCCTAGTTTGGGGTCAGACAGCCGTGTGTGAAATGTCCCCACATATTATTATGTCTAGTTACCTACTCGGCCCACGAAAGTGCGTAGGTAAACGAATTTAGATCTTGTGTCTCTCAAAATAAAATCTAAAATCACCTGCATAAACTTTCTCGAAAGTATAAAATGTATTTTTATTTTTTCAGTATATAACAAACAAGTAACTCACAAACTTACCTTCGACAATTAGCCATCCTGTCAATTTGTAACTTTTTTAGTTCTCTTTCAATGTTTTTTTTGTTTCCCATTTCACTATTTAGTTCGAACAACAACAACAATTACGATTGAAATGATTATAACTCGGCGCAGCTAAAACACTTGAGCGTAGTCCTCTCGTCTCAACAGAGCGGTAGCGACTGATGTGTGAAATAGAAATATGCTTGAAGCTCCCGCAACGAGCGACGGAAGATGACTTCTTGCGCGGAATAAAAACGTAGTATGCGCCAAAAGTGTTTTATCGTAATAAATCCAAAACTAAAAGGAATTACATAAAATGCCTAAGCAAAGCCTTTACTCTTGTTTAAATATAATTATTTATCAAATTTTTGTCGCAATAGGCATTACCATATCGAGTACAAAACGGAAAAACATGAGAATTAGAGGTTATTTCGTGATTTTTTTCAACCAAGGAAATGTTATTATTTTATGTTTTTGATCAGAGAGAGCCCTTGAAAATATGATGTAGTTATTCATATATTTTTATTTTAAGATTTGGTCTGGAATTTTTCATGTAAAATCAAATAGAAAATTGGTAATTTTGCTTTATACGCGCTCTTAAGCCATTGGCTGAGATGACTATCAGTACAATGATTGCCGAGTTCACATCCCACATGTCGACAATCTCGTGTGCCAAGTCAAAATACTTAATTATTATTATTGCACAAGTGCGCGGCTTCTTTGGATGATAACAAACGATATGACAAGGATTTTGTAATCCTATGTCTACATGTGTGAAACTTATTACCTGGCAAAGCCTGGGTCCTGGCCTCGGAGGCTCTCGGGCCTCGACTGTTAGGGCTCTTCAACGCATGTTTGGAGAGGGGCCAGTTCCCGCTTCGTTGGAAGACGGGAAAACTGGTCCTCATCAAGAAACCGGGGCGCCCTGCGGACACTCCGTCCGCATACCGGCCTATTGTGCTGCTCGACGAGGTGGGCAAAATCTTTGAAAGAATTATTGCAAACCGCCTCGTCGGGCACCTGGAGAGGGTGGGGCCGGATCTTGCGGATAGCCAATTCGGTTTCCGCAAGGGGCGCTCTACGGTGGATGCCATCATGCGTGTGAGGGCTCTCTCGACAGAGGCTGCGGTGTCCCGGGGTGGGGTCGTCTTGGCGGTGTCTCTCGATATCGCCAATGCCTTCAACACCCTGCCCTGGAGTTGCATACGGGAGGCACTCTGGTATCACCGGATGCCGACCTACCTCTGTCGTGTAGTTGAGGCCTACCTGACGGACAGAGCCGTCATCTACCCTGGTCACCAGGGAGAGTGGAATCGGCGAGAGATGTCGTGCGGTGTCCCACAGGGATCGGTTCTGGGGCCACCCTTGTGGGACATCGGTTACGACTGGGTGTTGCGCGCCGACCTCCCTACAGGCGTCAGTGTAGTTTGCTACGCTGACGACACGCTGGTCCTGGCGCATGGGGGGTCGCACGAGGCGGCGGCCGAACTGGCGATGCGAGGGGTTGCGACATTCGTAGAGAGGATCCGGCAACTGGGACTCGAGGTGGCCCTGCACAAGTCCGAGGCCATGTGTTTCCATGGCCGTCGGAACGCGCCACCTTCGGGTTGCCAAGTAACGGTAGGAGGAGTTCGCATCGGCGTCGAGACGACGATGAAGTACCTGGGACTCGTCCTCGACAGCCGGTGGAACTTCGTCGAGCACTTCCGACGTTTGGCTCCAAGACTGGACCGGGCGGGGGCTGCACTCAAGCGGCTCCTACCCAATCTAGGGAGGCCAAACGCCTCCTGCCGGAAGCTCTATGCGGAGATCGTGCGGTCCATGGCCCTCTATGGGGCCCCTGTGTGGGCGCTGAATTTGCAGCGGCGACCATCTAGCCGGCTGGTCGCGTCTCAGAGGGTCATGGCTATCCGGATGATCCGGGGATACCGCACGATCTCTGGGGAGGCGGCGAACCTCCTTGCCGGATTGCTGCCGTGGGATCTGGAGGCGGTAGCACTCGCGCGCGTGCATAATTGGCGCGCAGAGGTGCTAAGCCGGGGTGAAACTCCGCTACCGCGGCAAGTCGCGGCTCAGCGGATAGAACTCCGGCACGATCTCACGGCAGCATGGAAAGAGCGGCTGTCGCAACCGAAGGCTGGGCACGCCGCAATCGCGGCGATAAGTCCCCTCTTTGAGGAGTGGCTGGAGAGAGGCCATGGCGTCCTCACCTTCCGCCTGACGCAGGTGCTGACCGGACATGGCTGTTTCGGGAGGTACCTGTTTCGGATTCAGCGGGAGGACACGCCCGGTTGTCGTCATTGTGAGGACCACCTGGAGGACACGGTGGAGCATACGGTGGAGGTGTGCCCTGCTTGGGCGGAGCACCGACGTGTCCTCATAGAGGCGGTCGGCGGCGGCGACCTCTCGCGCCCTGCTCTGGTTCAGACTATGGTGCGGAGCGAGAGGGAATGGGATGCGGTCGCCTCCTTCTGCGAAGCAGTCATGCTAGCGAAGGAGGAGGCCGAACGCGCGAGGGAGAGGCAACTCTCTTCCTCTCGCCCCAGCCGCCGCGGTAGACGCCCCGGGCGTCGGGGATCACGAGCCGATTTCCGGCCACCGTAGGCGCGGGCCTGCGGACGGCGAGCAGGGATCGCTCACCGTCCGGTAAGGACCAGGCCCGAGTCGGCGGCGCGTCGTGTTCCACGCGCGCCTCAAAGAGCTGTCAACACCAGTGACGGGGCCTCATAGGGCCATTGCCTGCCGGGGTTTGCGGGAAAGTTCTACCGAATTACCGCGGCCCCGGAAATCTAGGGCAGCCGAAGGAACAGGGTGGGTTTTTAGTCAGAAGAAATTTGACACACCCTTCCGCTTGACCCAGAGCGGAAGAAGTCATTCGATGATTTTCCCACCCCAAAAAAAAAAAAAAAAAAACCTGAAAAAAAAGACCTTTTGGATAGATATGGGGTTTCCGTTACACGTTGTATAATTCATTCACTACATTGTGAAAAACCTACTACGACCATAATTTAACACGTTCTAGAAACGCTGCCTTTCATAACTTAATACTCAAAAGGAAAATACCGTTAGTGAAACATAGACGTACAAATTACTTGCGATTGTCTTCAACATTTAGGCTGCCATCTACTCCGAAACTCAACGCCACAAACTTACGTTTGTCAGTTCCCCTGAATTGTGAAACAAGTACAATATTTATTATTAACTTATTTATTTCTAACTAGCTTTGGTCGCGACTTCGGTCACGTGGGAGACGATATATATCTACGAAGTTTTCGCCGCGTAACATAGTTTTTGCCATGGGAATTCCGGGATAAAAGTAGCGCATTACAACACCATTTGTAGTATTATATTATTATTTTTACACTTACGTTACTTCTGTAACACTTTCACATACACCACACACACGTACCCACATATAGCCTCGCCCTTACATATACACAAACACAACACATGCAAACTCACTTCACCGTAGATGTTTGTTTTATTTATTTTTTCTAAATTATAAATACGATTTTACTGGTTGGCTTAATATCTCTGTTTGTAACATAGACTGAGAGGATTTTCACTGTTTGCCGAGATACAGGTTTTCCTAGTTCGGCAGCAGATGCTCCTATGTTGTATGTATTGATTTACTTTTAGGTCACTGGGGTTTGCGGGAAAGTTCTATCGAGATACCACAGCCCCGGAACTTTAGGGCAGCCGAAGGAACAGGGTGGGTTTTTAGTCAGTAGAAGTCTGACACACTCTTCCGCTTAACCCAGAGCGGAAGAAGTCATTCGATGATTTTCCCACCCAAGAAAAAAAAAGGTATATGATTATAATTTGTTATGATTATAATACGATATTATAATATGATTGTAATTTGTTATCGTTAATAAATTAAACTATTAAAATTAAATTAATTTAATTATTGTAAGCCTGTAGTATCCCGCTGCTGAGAAAAGGCCTCCCTTTCTTCCTTTTACTCCACCCTGTCCACTGTCACGTCCAGCTAATTCTTCAGGTAGGAATCTAACTCGTTACGCCTCACGCACTCGTCACGTATTTTTAGTTGACCATATTTAATTCTGTTGTGATGTACAATAAAGAGTATGTGTACCTATATATCTTCCAATAGCTCCCATTGAAATCGATTCAGCCGTTCCATAGATTAGCCCAGGCAAACATAATGACAGACTAACCGATAGAAAGACAAAAAAGTAGTGTTTTAACATAAAAAAACACTACTTTTTTGTTGTAAATTACTATAAGCACTTGAAAACACTCAGTTAACATTACAGACAAACATTTCAATTTTATATATATGTGTTTAGTTAGTTTTATTTATTTCTAATTGAAACTAAGTTTTGGGTAATTCAACTTTGTGCTAACCTGTAAAGATAGTTGTATGTATGTTACGAAATAAATAAATAAGTTAGTGTTTTGATGCCTAAGTGTCAGAGGTTAACTTAACTTCATGCTGAGTTGGGTATGGCCCAAATTGCTAACTGGCTCAATGATAACCTACTTACCCGTAATACGTCAAAAACGAATTACATTTTTTTCAGCATTTCCAATCGTTCACAACTAGATGAGGATTTTACGATTAAAATACATTCTTGCGAGAAGGCTTTGCATAACAACTGCAATTGTCCCAAAATTAATAAAGTATCGTAAACAAAATATCTAGGCGTCATAATTGACCAGTACGCTCATCTGGAACACGTTATTGGAAGGCTGAGGAAACTAGGCTAGATATTTAAAACCTTACGCTTTGTCGTTCCCACAAAAATAATTAAAATAAAAGTACGGATCCGTCCAGAAATATATTAAATAAAATCTATATGGCACTTGCGCAATCCGTTCTGGTATACTGTATCCCAGTATGGAAAGGTACTGCTAAATCAAAATATAGAAATTGAGCGAGAACACCGCGCTTTAATAAAAATAATGTATTTTAAAAAAGCTAGAAACCCGACAGAAAGTCTTTATCAAATAAGCGGGCTGCTTTCTGTTAGAAAATTATATATTATTTACACAACTCAAAAAAAAACATAAAACCCTACCATTATGATGTAAACATATTAAGGAAAAGGCGAAAAGACATTATTGCACTAGTTCCACATGCATGTTTTGTAAACTACATTTGCCGCTATGCAGTATAACAAACACACTGCTTTGCTGTATACCAAAACATTAAGTGAAAGTAAAAGAACACTAGAAAGTTGGCTAAAGAATCTTACCTATGAAGATACTGACATAAAATAACACGCACGCACACACACACAAATAAATAAACACACATGCACACAGTTACAAATAGACACAAACAGATACACACATACACACATTTACAGATATACAAAATACATTACTCGTTTAGATTTAAATATATATGAATGTTATTATACTTTAGGATATAACTAGTTATAAAATTATCACTGTTTGAAGTTATGGAAGAGTGAAGTCTCCTATTACATGCACTATTTTCTTAAAAGGAGGGTTCAATCACCAAATATTGTTATTGTTTTCCTTTTGTACCGAAATTAAAGATAAAGATAAAGAAATTCTTTTTTTTCTTGTTTTTTTTTTTATTAATTGAGAACTAACAATGTATCTAGAATTCAAATTTCAATTTTTAAAAACATTTATTTCAGACTTACGTCCTTAAAGTGTTAGTATTACATTAAAGAACTTAAAACTATGTTAGTAAATTATACACATACACATAACAAAAGAACAAAAATAAAAATGTGAAAAAATGAGAGTTAGCCTACCAACATGAAATTTCATCCATAGCCTCCATATTGGACTATGGATGTTTTCAGCAATGACCCTCAGGTAACTGTTGGGACTGTTCCTCAATCTTCGCATCAGCAATGCTACTCTTTTACGAGTAATGGCGTGAAAGCCGTCCACTTGAGCTTCAGCAAACATCACTGACACACTACAGTAACGAAGCAATCCCATCAGCAACCTGAAAGCATTGTTATATTGGACCCATAGGGCACTGACGGCTCGCTGTGTGTAGTTAGTCCACAAACTACATGTATAAAAAGACTGGCAGTATGCCCGAAATAACGTTGTCTTTGCTATCTTAGAACATCGGGCAAATCTGCGTGCCAGCAGATTACAATTACAACGAATCGTCAGCCCTCTGCGTTTCCTCTCTATGTCATACATCATTCAGGTCCTCATTTACTTCATGATCTAAGTAAACAAATTGAGTAACTCTATTCAAGCCTTACCCACTTGTGTCATGAGCGGTGTGTAAGAGGGACTCTTACATCCCGCCCGAAACACCAGCAGTTCACTTTTCATAACGTTGTATGTCAGACCATGAGACTCTGCAAACAACTCACACACACACGCACTAGTTTCCTCAAAGCGCTGACCGATGGGCTCAGCAGCACCATATCATCAGCGTAACTAATTATTGACTATATTAGCAGCCTACTCCAGTGCTGTTGAGCTCACGTATCAGCTCATTAACATAAATGTTTAAGAGTGTAGGAGAGCTCAATCCGCCCTGCCTCACTCCACACTTCAATTGATAAGGGTTGGAAAGGGAGCCCAACCACTTCACGTAATTAGTTTGATGCTTGTACCAGTACTTAAATACATTTGTGATTCCGTCAGGTACCCCCTTATCCCGCACCTTATCTCATAAACGCGCATATTCTACCCGATCAAATGCTTTTGAGAGATCTAAAAAGGCGGCATACACTGGCGTTTTATGCTCTTTATAGTATTTGAAGGTGTGTTTCAGGACTAATGTCGTACTCTCAGTTGAGAGACCAGGCATATACCCAAATTAGGCGTCATCAAGGTTGGCCGACTGCGCGAGATAGCCATTCAACCGTCTAACACCTTGGCGATTACAGTAACTAATGTAATAGGTCTATAATTACTTATTTCACCGATATTTTAACAATAGGTACTACAACTGCCCGCGTAAGATCATCCGGCAAGTAAATATGCCTAACACAGAACGTGAAAAAATCGCCAAGACTCACAGGTATGGACCCGCATGCTTCAAATGCTCCACGCTCAGCCCATCATGACCAGGAGACTTACCCTTACGCATATTCTTAAGAACCCGTGATACCTCTTTTATGGTTACCCTGACAGGTTTTTCCAACAAAGAAAACTCCGCCTGGAGCTTCTTAATATCACTTGCCCCCCGTGGTTCTGTTGTAAAGTGCTCCCTGAAAATATTGGCGATATCCACAGCCTCCGTCTTACCCCCAAGGCCCCCAACACTTACAGGAAGACTCGGCCTCGGATTGAGTTTACTGGTTTGTTTCCAAAACTGGCTAAACGTCTTATTCTAGTGGGTTGTAGCTAGAACCATACGGATCTGTTCACGATATTTTCACTGTAGATCTTAATGTAAACTTTCAACCAAAATTAGTTTGATCGAGATCGGGTTTGCAGTTTTTGAGATACAGCATATTTTCTGAAACCGCAAATATAACTTTGTAATTCATACAAACATTATGAAAAACAAACTTATTTGGCATAGTTACTACGGAGCGAGTCTGACTCGCGCTTGGCAATTATTTTTTTTCTTTTTTATATTCATGATAGGCTCGCGTTTGGCCACTAAATCACCCGATGGTAAGCGATGATTTGGTCGAAGATTAAGCACGCTTGCCTAGAAGTAACCTATTCACTCTTGACTTAAAGACTCCCAGGTTATAGCTATCAGGAAATACACATTCTGGCAGGGAATTCCACACCTTAGCTGTACGCACAAGGAAAGTATTCCCAAAAGTTTTGTTTTTATATTAATTTTTATTAAAAATCGGTACACAGTTTTGCTTCAAGTATTAATTACCAAGTTATATAATAACGAAGATTTGACAGGAATGTTTATAAAATAACAAATCATCCATTTTCTCTATCAGAATCAAAACTACACAAGTCGAGATAAAGCCACGCTATATGGCGAATGAGATATGTCATATCCTTATTGGTGTCAATTCGAACGACATCACCTGTCAGAGACTTCCTACAGATGTTCATTCATTCTATTTCCTGAGATGACATCGACTAAATAGTGTTACACGTACCTACAGATAGGGCTCGCAGTTGTACTGGTTGAACAGAATAGTTAAGTGGGTGACAAGGTTAGTTTGTTTGTCCAATTTACGAAAGGAACTTTTGTTCTCAACAACTCACTTATCAAATAGTCAAATTAATTTAGAGATATATAATACATATTATGTCGTGGCCAGATCTTAGAATTGATCATTTCATGAAGTGTCAAATTTCTAATTTTTTTATTATGATTGTGATTAAAAACTTAGCTCAGTCTAATAATTGTAAGTAGGCAATCATACAACTGATACGTAATGCATGCTGTGCTTACATGTAAGAAATTGATAGACTTGTCCATAAATGTACTGAATGTTATCTCATATATTTGTATGAGTGTATTCAATTGTTCGTGAGCCAAATAAATCGATATCCATACTAATATTATAAATGTGAATGTAACTCTGTCTGTCTGTTACCTTTTCACGCCTAAACCGCTGAACCGATTTAGATAAAATTTGGCATGGGAATAGTTTAGGATCCTGAAAAGGACATAAAATAGTTTTTATCCCGGAATTCTCACGAGATCAGGAGTTACGCGGGAAAAACCTTCCACGCGTACGAAGTCGCGGGCAAGCTAGTAAAATATAAATAAATAAAATTAGGTAATTATAGCAAAAGTTTAAGTGAATTTTCGGGATAATTTTGCAGCATAAAGGCCTAAAAAACAGTCTAAATTATATCAAAATTATTTAAGAAATGCAGAAATATTTGTGCCCAAACGTAGAAATCAAACTAATGAGTTAATTTATCCTTTGTTTCTATTCAAACTCTCTAAATTAAAAATTAACAATCAGTGTTTTTCCTCTTCTCTCTCTGTGCACGACGGGTTCCATAATTGTGACTTATACAATTATTTCCCTAGCAACTATATATACAACGTGTAACAGAATAAACGCAATTCCTGAAAGTGGTTGGTTCAGAATCAGCTTCTGAATCGATTGCCATCATAAAAAATAGGCGTTAAATTTTGACGGAAAGTTCTTTCATTTAACATAAAATAGAAACACAGTATCATGACAAATTAATACAATCCTTAATTCAAGGAAATGCGCTCGTGTGCGTATTAGCTGCTAACATTGCATGTCTGTGTGCGTCTGTGTAAGGATATTGTATGACGCACATAGTTTTGCGTTTAGTAAGGATAAGTATTTTATAAAAAATCTCTAGGTTTGGTTTCAATTTATTTAGTTACGGATGTTGTTTTATACTTATAATTTAATATTCTAATTGGGGCGTCTGAGGTATTGCGCTTAATCTGTTACACTTTGTATACTGGCAGTGGGTACCCAGTGGTAACGGTCGCAACTTGTGAGTTCGAACCCAGTTAGGCACATTACCTACTTTCAGTCATTTTCATCATCTCCTCTGCTCTCAAACCGATGAAGAAAACAATTGTGAGGAAACCTGCCCCCTAAAACCACAAATTCGAAGACATGAAATCGATACCTTGAGGTAAAAAGGTCGTATAAACCATTTTTACCCAAAATTATGAATGTAGTCTTGTTTAGAATTTTCCGCTCTATAGATTGGTATTCATAACTCATTTTGGGTATAAATGGTTTATGGGTGAATTTCAACAAATGCCATTTTTTTATCATATCGGTGAACTTTTTCAATTATATTTTTTTTGTATATTTTTCAGGTTTAATGTAATCTTTAGGATATCAAATATCCCCAAATTTAATATCATCAACGTATCGTTTAAGACCAAGGAGAAAATTCAGTTTGAATTCTGGTTTCCACCGATATGACAAACCGGCACCGATTATTTTTTCTGTACACCGATATGATAAATTTATCCACTGAAATGATGTACATATCCAGCGATATGATAATCTATCCACCTTTCAACATAAAAAAGGAAATAGTAGGTACCTATATATTTTTACAAGGGTGACTTAGAACTGAAGACCTGAACTTAGGGTCTTATGTGAGCAGATCACATCCAAAGAGAACTGAGTTCTTAGAAATCCAATTAAAATATTTTTTTTAAATTATGTACCTATTTTATTATATTTACTACAGGTACTTAGAATTAAAATAAAAAAAAGTTTATTTTTATTATCATTGTCTTTATTAAAAAAAAAAAAGTATAAAAAAATCAAAAATCTTATATCTAAGGATAAAATTGCACAATACGCATTTATTAGTGTAGACGATCCAGCTAATCACTATGTTTTCTTTTTTATTATGTTTTCTTTTCATCTATTTATTATTTTGTTATTGCACAATACACATTTATTACTGTGGACGATCCAGCTAATTACTATGTTTTCTTTTTTATTATGTTTTCTTTTTATCTATTTATTATTTTGTTATTTATTATTATGTACCTGCTTACTATTTTTTTAACTAAAAAATATTTACTAGAGAAACCTTCAATGCGTTCAATTGCTCCACCTCACCATCTTTTAATTGAACAACTTTTAATATAAAATAATTGTCCGGGAGCAACTTAAGTGGCGTACTTATGTTATTTGCGGGAATATGCAGCGATTTCACACACGTCCATCCTGACTACGCACTAGCACACGCCAACGAGGGAAATACAATTGGGTGGAGACGCTGTCGGACTCGTCGATGTAAAGTTAGATTTAAATTACTTTTGTCCAGCGATATGAGAACATTTTTCAGGACCAATACGTTTGTGCCTCTCAGTAATAATAATCGTTAATTATGTATTAAAATATGCTATATATTAATAACAAAACTAATATTCTATGAAATAGAATAAGTTATATACTTAACTTACTTATTTTTATTAGTGTATAAGCTGTTTTGTTTGTAAAAAAAGTAGAGGGACAGCACCGATTTGAAAAAAATAGAGGTTTATGTATTTATTTCTACCTTTGTAATAGTCCTAGGCAAATCATATTTTTGCCACAATCCAATAACTACGTATTGATTACTAAAAAAAATAATTCAGAACAATATTCTTTTTTTCAAATACAGACAAAAAAATAAGTCATTTGGGAAATTCACCCTTATACGACCTTTCTGCCCCAAGGTATCGACATGTGGATAGCAAATCCGCCCAGGGCCCGCGTGGTCGCCCGTACGGCCCATTCCCTCTCTTAGAGAGTGGGCCGTACGGGCGACCACGCGCGTACGGGGATCCCAGCAGTGAGAATTTAATAGGCTGACTTAACCTTTACTCTTATTATGGTACGCCATAAAGAATTGAGACTTGGAAACATTGAGCAGATCTGTGCTGATAAAAAGCTCACTTTTTATCTCCAAGTTTGGTTCTGATAATATTAATAAGGGTATTACTATAAGAATAGGAATCATAACAGATGTATCAAATTTAAATTATCATCAAAAAAGGTCTTATGTAGCAGTTTGGATTTTCCTGTTGGTCGGAAGAGATGGGACTAGAACTAATGGCTTCCTACAAGATGAATCTATTATGTGGTGAGGGTCAAAGAAGGCCACTGGTTCACTGGATAAAATAAGCGACGGGGTTAGTTATCTTTTGTTTAAAATCTGGATGATTCAGTGGTAGTCTCAAATCAAAATAAAATCTGAAAACACCAAGACAAAGCACCAACTATTAAATAAACAAAACTAAATACTGTTCCAATATTAGTTCAGCCACTGTTGAAAAACTGCCAACGCTTCAAACTAGCTCAAATTTCCGAACAACTAAATATTTGAAAAACTAATAAAATGCGATACTCTATTCCACACACTGACAGTACATGACAAAGGACGAACCAACAGTGATATACCGCTTTTGGAAAAAAAAAAACTGGGAAATTTTAGAGTTTTTCCTAAACCAAGAATATTTATACGGATTTTTTGGGAATACTTTCATTGTGCTTACAGCTAGTGGAATTCCCTGCCGGAGTCTGTGCTTCCTGATAGCTACAAACTGGGGGTCATTGAGTTAAGACTGATAGGTAGGACTTCCAGGCAAGAGCTTCTCTTGTTCTTTTTCCTTTAGGTGAAATTGTAGCAAATGTATTAGTTTATAAGTTTTTATTATGTATGTATATTTTTCTATGGGCCTTTGGTAGTCTGTAATAAATAACATTCAGGACTTTTTAATGCTGTATGCTTAGCATTAAAAAACCGTAATGTTTTTACGAACATTAGACAATACGTAATACAGCTGCAATTTTGATTAAATGTAAAGTTGACACAAATAGACTGAATAATAAAAGCTATTTATAGCCAAGCTTAATTTAAAAAGTGATTAGCAGATTCTTTATTCAAATCGTTGTATCGAGATACAGAGAACACCCCTATTTTCGAAAACTTTTGAGCAATGTGCTTAATTTGAATATACGCAGCCAATTCTTGTATCAAATTATCAATAGATTTCAATAAAATTCTGTTAATCAATATTTAAACTCAGTATATGGCCGAAAAGATTTTTTATGAATAAGCCTGTTTATGTTTCATAAGTGACGCTTAAAAATATTATTATGTTTATTTTATTTTTAGCCTTAAAATTGTTTAAGAGGAAATATTAACATCTCCCCAATACAATCTATGTTTTTCAATACCTTTCTGTAAGGCTAGTATCAGATTTCATGACTTATGCCTACCCTTAATGAATGTCGAAGACTTATAAATTAGGTACAGCTGCGCTGCCCTATACTAACTAAAAAGCCGCTAACCCCAAAAATTATTTTTCGAGTAAACGTAAAAATAAGTGGGAAATGATTTTTCTACAAAACTACGCTAGCTAGGACGATGGTAAATTATTTTTGTGGGTATAGCTTCTGTGCACAATATATGTGAGGTTTTTTTTAAAGTAAATAAAAGAATCTTTTAGTATTGTATATACAAGTATTGTGGTTTAGTCACTTTTTAACAAAGGAAGTGAAAAAATTATTTTGTTTAACTGCTCAGCAAAATTGCTATATCTCGAAGAGTATTAATCGTAGGAAAATGATTCTTAGACTAAAAGATAAGGAATCGAAAGTAGTTTAAGTATATATTAAAAAGTGAAAAATGACCTTTTGTGGGTTAACGGCCTTTTAGATAGTGCAGGGCAGTGCGACCCCAAGTTTAACATGTTTTGCCAATTCAATTTAACCTTAGCATGCGTTGCATATTTTAAATGAATATGTTTGGCCATTATTATGTACCATTAATTAAGTCCTGCTGTGGGACAATAAAAGCTATTAAAAATTATAACAAACATCAAGGTAGATTAATATTTTATTTAGTTAAAAGAAAATAATAATTATGCCTCTGCAAAAATATTTAAGTAGCATAGAAACTCCGATTCCAGACCGCAAATGAGAAACATAAAAAAAAACATGCAAAATATAATTAATTAGTTTTCATTTTCGGCACAGCATGATGTAATCAGATTTGTATACCACAAAAAAAAAACAGAGAGTAGCAGCTGCAATTTCTCACGAGTTTATTGTCGGGTCGCATTGTAAGCGAAGCGGAAGTAAACGCGGATTATATAACCAAGAATTTTAGTTATTTTTAGGGTTCCGTGCCCAAAGGGTAAAAACGGGACCCTAATACTAAGGCTCCGCTGTCTGTCTGTCTCTCACCAGGCTGCGTCTCATGAACCTTGATAGCTAGACTGTTGAAATTTTCACAGATGATGTATTGTGTTTCTGTTGCTTCTGTAACAACTAATATAAAAAAAATATATAAAATATAATTTAAGTGGGGCTCCCATACAATAAACGTGATTTTTGCCATATTTTTCAACCTTTCGTGCGCGAGTCCCACTCGTTCTTGACCAGTTTTTTTATCTGCTAAACTTGCTGCCTTTAAATTGTTAAAGCACCGGGAACCTTCTGGGCTTAGTCGTCGTTCCATCGTAAACCTCATCTATCGCTTACCATCAGGCGTGATCGAGTTCTATAGCGGGCTCGTTAGTAGATACTGCGAATTTTATCTAATCCTACATTACATTAGATATGAATCATTATCTGTTTAGCCTTTTACCAACTATGTTGGGATTGGCTTGCAGTCTAATCTGAGGCAGCTGAGTACTAGTGTCTGCCTATCTGACCTCTACAACCCAGTAACTGGGTAATACTATATACTCTTTGGCAAGACCGTTGTGAGACATTTTCTAGCTTCCGACTAACCGTAATGACTGTCAAAGATTTCCAAATGACAGCCATAATCCATTGATGTCCGCCTGGAGTTCTTGGGCATGGAGTTGATGTCTGACCTCAGCTTCGGCTCAACCACTGAGTCTAAAGCTCAGATTTCAGCCAAAAAGCTGGGAATCCTACATAAAGTGTGTGATTTAACGTGCTTAACTTGCTTCCGAAGCACGGAAGAATCTCAGTATGTTAAGATGGTCACACATTCATAGAATGACCTCGATAAGAGTTGCTTAACTTCGAAGATCAACCCGTGCGGCTGTTATAATTTAGCCACGAGCTCCTCTGTGTGTGTCTAGCTGTTTTCAAATGTAGGCCGAGAGCGGGCTCATTCTTAATTTAAAAAAAAACTCACGAATTAGGACTCATTAGTGTTAGTGTACATTTTTAATCCCTCCTTCTTGTGAACTGTGCTTAACCCAGTTGTAAATGTTTCTTAGTGCCTATCGGCCTAGCTCGGATTTGTCTTCTGCTTTATTTTGAGAAAAGTTCAAAATTATTCGGTCGTTTCTTGATTAATTTTGTTATGGAATCCAAGAATTGAATCATCACTCCAAGTTTTCTGGATAACGCTACCGTTAATTCTGAATTTCGAGAGTTGCAGTGATTGGCAATAGCGTGTTGGGTTTGACTTAAACAGCAATTTAATTATATCTGGGATTTTAGAACTTAAAACGAGTTTTTTTTTTTATTGAAAATCGGTTCGCATTTGACCTCCATCGAGATATTTATCATATTTATGAATTATGTCAAGTTTCTGATATTTCACCAATGTCGCAAGCGCCGTTACCACAGATGAACTGAATGAATATCGGAAACTTGAAACAATTCATAAATATATTATTTAAAGCTCTAATTAAACTGTCAGTAACCATGCCACTTTAAACTAGAATTTCCTAGGTCATGCATTCATTGTTACAAACTTTTTGGTTTGTGCCTGCGTAATATACCAAAGAGTTTTGTTGCCAATCAACTGCATCAAAATACGCCACGTCACGACACGACATAACACAACACAGTAACGTCAAACGCAATCCATCTGTAACCAACAAAAGGAAACGTACAATCCAAAGCAACAATTCTCGAAAATCCGCTCTCACTATGACCCAATCTCAAAGCGACGCTCGAAATGTAATAATTCAATATACACAGATTCTCAGATTTCAATCGTGTAGGTGAGAATTTGAACACAATGCTACAAGAGCGGATTCCACGATTCTAACCAAATAATGCCCCATTTGAATGCTACTCCTATTTAATATTGGTAGTCGATTCATCATTGTCTTAACCAGAATTAGAACCATTTATGTTTGAGGTGGAATTATGCATGGAAATATATTTGTAATGGGTTTTGAGGGGTTTTGTAATCGGCTCAAACGTCTGCGGGGTTTCCGTAGGTGGTTCGTCATTTGTTATTGTCACTTTAAAAGCTTTTGTGAGTAAATTGTGTTACGCAGGTAATGTTTAGGTTCCAAGTTCATTTTCTTGTGATTATGTTTATAATCACAAGAAAATGAACTTGGAACCTAAACATTAAGTTCATTTGAACTTAAATACGTTACAAATCTATATAATGCAAAAAATATATAAATAATATATGTTATAATGTAATCATGGTTCTATATCCTAACAGGGTCTACAATTATCCTTAGTGTAGCCTTTTTTTTTTTTTTTTTTTGTTTGGTGTGTCAGATTTCTACTGACTAAAAAACCACCCTGTTCCTTCAGCTGAGCTGAGGCGCGCGTGGAACACGACGCGCCGCCGACCCGGGCCTGGTCCTTACCGGACGGTGAGCGACCCCTGCTCGCCGTCCGCAGGCCCGCGCCTACGGTGGCCGGAAATCGATCCTTAGTGTAGCCTACTATTATCATCTATTTATTAACATTGTACAATTAAACTAAACTAAAAACTGAATGAACTAAATGAAATTGAATTAAATATGTTATTGTAATTAGTTTTTTGTAAGCCATTATAACATAAATAAATAAATGAAATATATAATATACTGCATCCTGTATCTTTCTTACAATATATTAAGGTTCTAATGTAACCATATGCAACATACTTGTAGCATGTACCAGTCTTTTATATACCTAAATTTTCAACTAATTAGGATGCGGGGTTGACTGCCTATTGCCCAAACCACCTTTCTAAATATTTTAAAGTTTTATTCTGTATTTTTATCTTTTTATAAACGTTTGCCCCACACTGGGAATTTCTCCTGTATGCACAAGCATCCAGACGCATTCGAATCCTACCATCCCACTACACTATTGCTGTGAAACCAAACACAAGCATATTTGTCTTATTTGGAGGGGTTAACAAGATTGCTTGTAATGTGGATTCTACCCACAACATACATGAACGAACCTGTGCTTTGTACAAATTCATAAGCTGTCTAGATTTGAAACTTTTCCTCACCCAAACAAGATTCGTTTGATTTCCAGTATCATTGGATGCTGCTGACTAACAAATAATTATGCAAGTATAATAAAAACCCCAATACGCTATCTCATAATATAGCAACGACATTCATTAACGAGAAACCGAGCTGTTCAATTAAAACAGCAGCATACGGTAAAATGGATTGAGAAAATGCACATACAAAAAAAAGACTAGCAAAACTCGACAGCTCAGCATTAATATTGAAATATTGAAATTTTCCATTTGTACGTAACGCCATTCGTCAATTATTTTGCCATTAGAACGGTACGTGTATGAGAAATTTGGGATGATTGAGTGAGACATACGTGTGAAGGTAATTGTGTGAAAACATAATACAGATCTATACTGTAATTGATCGAAAGGATCTATGTAAATAAAAACGATATTATTTTGACATATGGCCTGTAAGCCTTTAAACCAAGAGGGGACAGGGGGCTTATATAGTAAAGTACAGTGCGTTTCAACTGCTATTAGGAAAAACTTAGCGCCATAATTATTATGACGTCTTAGCCGTCAAATCGAACCATCTGGGTAGAGTGAACAAAACAAGGATTTATTTAATTATTTATTTACAAATATTCAGTGAAACAAAACTAGTCCTCTTTCCATATTTTGGTGGTCAAACGCGAGCTTATAATCAAAAATAAAATAAAGTTTTAATAATTTTGACATGACTTCTGGGCCTTTGCGCCATGTATTATCTTTACTTTCGGCCCACAATGAAAATAAGAGAGAAAAGCATGTTTAAAAAAAATTATGACTTTAAATATTATATTTAAATTTGATGTGAGATTCGGTTAAAAACATAAAATAAACCGTTATTATTTTTCGCCATTGAGTTTTCCGTACTTTTTCATATTCATATATTTATTTGCATTCCACCATGTTGTTTTAGATGTTACAATAATTGCTTAAAGCTAGGACACAATATTATGGACCCCGAAGGGCACAGCAAATCATAAAATTAATTCAATTTACAATAATAATTAAAGATGTCAATATATTTCTAAAACTTATCAAAATAATAATAAAAATGTCAATAGATTATAAAAAAAACTCGATAATAATAATAGTGTCACAAAAAAGTGACATTTTCAGTTTTGAGCGACATTTGACAGATGAAGGTGATTGAAATTCCTATTAGCATTTGAAATGCATAGTATGAGTTTGCAATACTATTATCGTTTTCGAAAACAACAAGTTTGGTGCTTGTGAAAGAAACAAAGTGATAGTTTTTCAAAACGAAAAAGTATTAACTCATACCCATACCCACAGGCACCTTCTGGGCTCGCTCGTTCCATCGTAGACCTCATCTATTGCTTACCATCATAGATGACCGACCAAGAGGCCCTCTCTTGGTCGGTCATCTCATCATTCTCATCATCATCATGCAAAAACCAAATGATTGTATGTTTGTTTTTTATGCATTTTTAAACCATACAGAGAAATGATTTCTTCAATTAAAAATCAGAAGAAAAAAGAAAGGCTTGCCACGAGCACACATTTTGATTTGGTTGATTTAAAAATCAAACACATTATTACTAAGTGGCATTACAATACATGGTACTAGCTTGTCTGTAATAAAACAAATATGTTCATAATGCAACAAGTTCTATGTTTTTTCATTTTCGGTCCTAAGATAGCCCAACTGATACTGACTAATTTTGAAATAAACAAACTTATTCATTTTCCGTATGTTAGTTGTCTAGAACTACACGGATCATCATCAGGAGATGAGGGGCGAAACACGTGTCGAGTGTGGTTTGTTTGCATGCGGCATGTTTTTATTGCATCCCTTTTGCATGTGCATATATGTGCGGCCGGGGTGCTGCATACTGCATGCAATATTGATATGCAGTTTTTGGCGGAATTAACACTAGATATTTTTCTGAAGTATTCCATTTCTTCATTTAAATTAATTCATTTTGTGTTTTTTTTCCCATGTTATTGCCAAAAATGTAACCTTTTGTCATGGGGAACAAACTGGCTCCTGTAATACGGTAAATACTAGCGCAGGAGCCAGGGAATTCTTGAATGTATTACAAAAACTGTCAATAAAAGTTTATGATTATTAGTTTGCTATGGATTTCTGCAAAATAACGCCTGATTCTATTCTGTACAGAAGCTAATAAATTAACAAACAAACAAAGTATCGATACCCAATTGTTCATGTTACCAGGAATCATGATGATATTTTGCCACTTAGGATTAGACCGTAATAAGCCCTCCGAACCCTCCTAGGATACTAAATAAGGTGGCTACCACCCTTTGGATATTGGTTATGCAAATATCAACGTAAGCGAGCGTGCCAGGAAATTGAGACCCGTATTACGTTAGCAGAGTGTTAATTTTTTATATAATTCGTTACTTCATTTTTAACCGACTTCTGAAAAAGGAGGAGGTTCTCAATTCGGATGTTTGTTTGTTTTTTTTTATGTTTGTTCGGGCATAACTCCGTCGCTTGCCAACCGATTTGAAAAATTCTTTTTTTGTTGGAAAGGGTATACTTTCCAAATGGTCCCATGAAAATTTTATCGAAATAGGACAATCCGTTTCTGAAAAAACAACAAAAGTAAAAAAAAAATATTTACATTGATGATCTTTTCGTTTACTCTGCATTGTGTTTTTTGTTCGCGCGTTTTTAGTTTTTTGTAGATGACATTTTGGATTTTATAACTAGATTAATTACAAATTGACCCACTAAAAAGCGCAAAAATAAAAACTTTTTTGCAAAAAAAAACAAAACCGACTTCCATATCAAAACACTACAAAGCCAAAAATAATTTTAATTTCGGAAGGCGGTGTGAAAAAAAAGAAAATACAAAACCAATAACACCGACTACCGAAATTAAAATTATTTTTGGCTTTGTACACTACATTTGATATAGAAGTCGGTTTTATATTTTTTGCAAAAAAGTTTTTATTATATATTTATTTATTTTTGATGTTACAATCGAGTTTGGTTATGACATTACCCAATTTCACCTTTGGCTCTATGGCTTCATTATGAAAAGTTGGTAATGACATTTCATATAAATATTGTTATTTTTTAACAATTCATCATCGGACTACAATACAGGTGATGCGACATCGTTACATAGTGGACATTCCACCTATACGCACTTAACGTTTTGGGAATACTTTCATTGTGCTTACAGCTAAGGAGTGGAATTCCCTGGAGTCTGTAATTCCTGATAGAGCCTATAACCTGGTGGTCTAAATTAAGTCAAGAGTGAATAGGTGACTTCTAGGTAATCGTGCTATATCTTCGACCACATTCTCGTCTACCATCAGGTGGTCAAACGCGGGCCTATCATCGATAAAAAAAATATTTCTTTCATATGCAATAATTAATTGTGCAGTAATTGAGCGATTGGCTGCTGCACTGTTTGTCGTAGTTTCAATTCCTGCACAGTAATAAATGTATATATGTACAGTAATGAATGTATGTTGTATGTGCTACAAATACACAGTTGTTCCGGACATGGGTCTTAGTAAACAAGCACTCACGGTACAAGAGTAGTTATTAGTGTGTTGCAAAGTTAAAAAATAATAAAAGGTACCTATCCTTGTAGGTATACTCAAATTTGAGTTGGATTTAAGGACTCTAACATTTTATTATTGAAATGATTTTCGACATTGACTCGGGCGGAACCGCGGTGAATTCACCTTCGTGTCGTTTTACTAATCTTACAAATTGTGAAATTATGTGAGGATAGATGTGTGGATGTATTTATTTATTTACACTTTATGTAAATAGGTACAAAGGCGGATTTAATGCCGTAGGCATTCTTTAGTAGTCAACCATGAGTGGTGAAGAGATAACATGGATGTTTGTTACTCTTTAACGCAAAACTACTAAGCGGGTCTGAATGAAATTTTGTAAGTTAGATAGTAGATAGTGGATATAATTTTTATCCGGGAATTCCCACGGGATCAGAATTAATGCATGAAAACCCCACGCGAACGTAATTGCAGACAGAAGGTGGTATTTCTCTAAAACCTGGTCAGTAAACATCCAGATCACTGTCTAAAATCTTTCCAATTCCACAAAAATAACCTACATTTTTATTCCTTAAAAATTTAAGTATTCTTATGTTCAAAACTTAATCCTTATTCGCTAAGAGGTAACTGGGATCTGACATGAATAAAAAGGCGCGGCCAGTCCCTTCAATATTGGGGCAAAAAGATTATTTTTGAAATTGATAAGGTGGGCCGTTGACGTGACGGGAAGTCGGAATGACAATATACTATGGATTGTGGTCATATGCTGAAAGCTTCGGAAAAGGTAGCACCTGGGATTTTTCCATTATTGGATTGGCACTTGGGTTGGAAATTGAGTGTTTTCTGCTTTAAAGTTAGTTATGGATCCCTTTTAGGGTTCTGTAACCGTATGGTAAAAAACGGAAACCTCATAGATTCGTCTTGTCTGACTGTCTGTCTATATGTCAAAGCCATTTTATTCTAAAACTACTAGGACTACACAATTGAAACTTGGTAGGTATATTTACATTGTAAAGGTTACTAAAACATTTTTTTCTCAAAGTAAATCGTTTAAAATGTGTACACTTCTTTTCTTCTTGTTTTTAACAAAAAAAAAAGAGAATGCACTTCTTCAGCGCTAGTTATTTTTTGAAGTTTTAACTTATACAAATACTATGAAAACAATATCTTTTTGCGCTGTTAGCAGCAGCGTGGAACACTTTATGGGCGAGTCCTACTCACACTTGACTACTTTTTGTTTACTTATGTTCAATAAGACAATATACAATATGGATATGACATATTTGGAATAAATGGAAACATTGGAACGACTCGTCATGATGAACAACTGTTGAAAAAAAAAACCAACAGCTCCAGACATTTGCTTGTGCATAAGATGACAAAACGTATGGAAGTAATGAATGGCCAATTTTTTCCGATTTCAGTGTTGGTTCAATACAAAAAGTTCTTCATTATGATGAGTGTTTCCAATGTTTCCATTTGTTGCACATAATTTATAGTATCCGTTCCGTGAGGTCAATTTTCTACTGTATGGAGATTAAATTATAAAAAAGAAACTAGGTTTAATTGTAAGCATTTGCATGCTATTTGAGGGTGGTCGAGTCAACATTTGCAATATGTAGGTATACAATATACATAATGGAATCAGGCATCACTTTGAGGAAATCCTTACCAAATTAATACTTTAGAAAATACCCCATTTTAATTAAAGCTCGTAAAGTCCTTCCAAAGGTTGTCTGGAAGATATCGCTCTCAGCGAAAAGACCGCCATTGTAACCAATTTTTTTTACAATATTGTTATTTAAGTGTGATTCAATTATTGGTGTACAATAAAGTATATTCTATCTATCTATCTATCCAGTTTAATTCCGCCAAAAACTAGATGATCAATCTTGAATGCAGCACCAACCTTCCTGAATATGCATCTCAAATTCTGCCTCATCGTAGATGGGATGCAATAAAAACATACCACATGCAAGCAAACCTCACTCGACAGGTGTTTGGCGCCTCCACGGAGCATACTCATTTGCAGTTTGTATAATTTACTAGCATTCAATGTTATTTTTTTAGGGTTCCGTAGTCAACAAGGAACCCTTATAGTTTCGCCATGTCCGTCTGTCTGTCCGCCTGTCCGCGGTTTAGCTCAAAAACTATTGGTACTAGAAAGTTGTACTTTGGCACGAGTATACACGTTAATGACGCCGAAAAAGTGGTAAAATAAAATTTTGAAAAAAAAACAATTATTTAGGGTAATGTATGTGTATGTATGTGTATGTAATAAATGTAAAAAAAAACATACATGTAAAGTGGGATGATAATTTTTTTTTTCGTTCTTCCCATAGTATGGGATATCGTTGGATAGGTCTTTCAAAAATATTAGGGGTTTAGTAAGACTGTTTTTTGATTAAGTAAACCGTTCGTGACTTATCAAGCTTTAAAGTACCAATTTTCGTTAGAGTCAAGTGTCCTCCCCCTCTATCAACTAAACGGTTGTAGTTAGAAATTCAAATGTCACGGCAGTAGTACCTATATATAACGAAATTTAAAGGAAAACTATCACACATAAGCGGGCTTTACAAGTTTACGAGTAATAGTCGACCAATTGTATTTGACTCGAAAATTTCGAACAACTCTATAGAAATGTCGATAGATGGCGCTAAGCGCCAGTTGTATCGTGCTAGTTTCTTGTGACGATTGAGTAGTGTAGCTGTGTGTCCGTATTTAAATTCAAAACACCGGCTATGACAAGTTTTATACAAATCTCTAAAAAAAATTAAAACTTTCCGTGCAAAATTGTCGGATCAGGTGAGGATTTGTATAGGAAGTCAAATTAGTTAGGTAGTCATGTTTGGCTTTTAGTTAGAGCATGGTACAAAACGATCAGTTAGCGAATACGACACGCACTTGACTGTTATAAAAACTACGGAACCCTACACTGCGCGTGGCCCGACACGCACTTGACCGGTTTTTTAATAATAGGTTTGCGTTTGACCACCTGATATAAATCAAAGATGAAGCACGTTTACCTAGAAGAAACCTATTCTCTCTCGACTTAAAGACCTCCAGGTTACAGCAAATTTTAAGTTTAGTTGTTGCTATAATGTAGTGTGCTAGCTAAAAATAATTTTTTCTACAAAAAAATTACACTTTATATAAATTCAAGTACTTTAAACAGACAAGATGTTTCACTTTTTTCCAGCTAAAATACTATTATAAAATATGTAAATTATAGTTAAAAAAATGTTGTTTTTTCAACCTACTTCGAATAAATTATCCTAATTTAGTCTAAGTTTAGGGATTCAATAACAGCATACTTCATCATTGAATATATTACTCGTTACATCAGGGAAGGTAGCAATAAAATGCGGTTTTCTCATGATAATAAATAGCGTAAAATGTTCCCACTGTTGGGAAACTCTATTTCATTGAACGGGCCGTTATTCACCACGTGGACACAGTAAGGGTTCGTTGATGTCACATGTCATTAGAATTTCAGACCTAAGACTTGTCAGTTTCCTCTCAATATTATATTTTATATATTATATTATATTATGAGACCAGTGGTGCTAAATAAAATAACACAAAGTGCAACTTTATAAATACAAATACAACTTTATTTCAAAAGTCAACACTTTCGCTTACAAATACATAGACAAGTTATTATTTTCAAATTGAATAAAAACTTTGAAGTTTTTATATCAAGTTGAAACTAAACGCTAAAGTATGTAGTACAAAAATATTATGGCTTGTTTTTTGGCTCAGAACGAATACATTTGAACTTATTGCTAAACAGTTTTTAGATTTTTAGCGAGTTAATTTCAAATTTTACCGATATTTAGGCAAAACGTGTGATATTTTCAGACCCCAACTAATATAAATGCGAAAGTAACTCTGTATGTCTGTTACGCTTTCACACCTAAACCAGTTAAGCAATATTGATGAAGTAGGTAATGTGTTTGAGTGGGCTAGAATCCACAACCTATAATTCGTAACTCGTCGCTGTAACCAATTGGCCACCGCTGCTCAACTTATCAGATTAAATGAGAGAAATGTAAGAAGGCTTCTTATCCTTTTTACAAGTTTTTAAACTCTTTTTTAAACTTTCCTCGAAAGTCCTTCACACTTCAGTTTTTCAAAACATTTTTAACTCCCAAAACTACCAATAGATATCGCTTTCCTCTGGGTTGCCAACGTAACTTCTATAATTACTACCAACGTTAAGATTCTCATCTATGCAATTATATATTCCAGTTTTACTATGTCAAGGCTTATGTTCCATCTTATCTCTGAATCGGAAGGATTATATTTCTGGTTTGGTTATTGTTTTTTGTTAGTTCCGTTGTCTCATTAACGATTTTGTTCTTTTATGGAGTAGTTCGTGCCTTAATAATTAAATAAACTTGAGTTATTGATCCAGTTGGTTAGGAAAGGCTCGTGTTGCATAGGTTGTCTTGGCGATCCGCAATAATTGTGTTTTTTAAAGAGTTTGTAAAACGCATCTCGAGACATTAGATTCATCTAATGCAGAAGTCAAGTACTAAAAAATAAACCAAGTCCACTTATACTTACAATTATAATTCTGCTAGTAAACTTTTCCCGTGGGAAAATCATCAAAGGACACCTCCCGCTTTTTATTGATAATAGACTCGCGTTTGTCCACCATCTTACCTGATGGTAAGTGATGATGTGGTCTAAGATGCAGCACGCTTACCTAGAAGTAACCTATTCACTCTTGGCTTAAAAACTCCCCGTTTTGCTATCAGAGAACACAGACTCCGGCAATTTACAGTGACACGAAATTACCAGATAACGCAACGTTACGAATCATTAGTTATCTAAACGATAAAGCTGTTTGATCAAATGTTTTAACAACAATCTAATAAAATCAACGGTTTATAATAAAACGAAACTCTAAACTGAAACACCAACGATTGAAATTCCAATTTATTGAAATAGAACTAACATGTAGAATTAAATAAAAGCTTTTTAATAAAACTACAGTCGCAAAGATAAACTCATCACTCACTAATTAAAAAAAAAAGAACTAATCGAACTGGAAAATCGCTAGCCAAATTCACACAAAACATATTTAATTTAATTTAATCGAAAATTCTAGTTAAAACCGTTCCGATCAGTCCGAAAGCGGTTTAAACCAGTTCGGAAGCAAAACGAATGAGACCAGTCAAATATTTTAGTGCGGAACGATTGTTGTAAAAACTCGGGGAGTTTCCCGAGCAAAACTTTTAACAGAACGGAAAAATATCAGCTTTCGAACGTAGAAAATGTGATTTTGTGATGAATTGGCTGAAAGTAGGTTGGGAACTATTAAAGTAAAAGGAAGTTTCACTGTTTTATTTTTTTGTTGGATTTCCCTTTTTTCTGGAATCTGTAAGTTGATGATGAACTGAATTTATTTCGTTTTGAAGTTCGGTGTCGTTTTAAGATTTATTGGGGTTTGGTTTAGCCAGTAGCTAAGTTGGCGTTGCGCCTTAACTATAGACTTCTCTAGTATAAGTAAAGGACAGAGATAACTCAATAAGAAAATAAAAATGGATTTATTTATTAGCCTTTGTATCCGAACTAGATTTTTTTTTCTATACACCGTCTGTGATTTGAAAATAGCTGTGTTTTCTCAAGTGTTTGTAGTTATTTACACGATATTGGAACAAAAAGCAACATTTAATATTTTTTGTCTGTGTCCGGGCTAATCTGTAGAACGGCTGCACCGATTGTAATCGGACTTTCACTTGAAGATTGAGCTGTTAGCCTAATATTATATTACTTTTTCAGATTAGCGCAGAAAAATTCTTTTAACTCGTACACGAACAAAGTCGAGGTTACAGCTATTGCTTAATATGACGTCTGCTTTATATGTTTTATATGAAGTGTTTGTCATTTCCCTTCGATGTGATTATAAACTAGATACTTCAATTGTATCATTATTATGTATGCTAAAGCAATAAACTACTAAATGTTATGATATTATGTTTAATAGTGTTTGTGGATTGGACGGAGTGGCTTCTAAGAAATTATTGACATAACAGTCCCGCATGATGATAATCTCGAGAAAGATAAACATATCAAATATCCTGACTTAGCTTGCGAGGTTGCCGATATGTAGGAAGTGGACATGGCAATCATTGTAACGATACTCGGGTAAGCTACGTAACGTAACGCTTTCAGCGATAAGAACGTCCATTGTGTCACCCTTTTTGGTTCTTAAGTCCTTATTTGCTTCCATTATGGTGTCAAAATCAAAATCGAACTGTTTTATTTCACATAGGCCTACAAGGGCACTTACAAAACGTCAGCAGTTAGTGCACGGTTCGAAATTGGTCATTTTCTATGGAGAAGAATCGGCAAGAAACTTCACAGTTGCTCTTTTCAAATCAAAATATCATTTTTACAATGTAGGTATACATAATAAAGGTTAATTAGGTGTGAGAGGACAGTTTAGACCAATTAATACAGCACAATGGAATTAGAAATAAAAAATGTAAAACAAATCTAAGAGTCTACAGTGTTCTGCCATTCACAAAAAAGCTTTATATTATATTAAAATAAACTTGAGAAACGACAACATTACAGTCTTCAGTAATGAAGGATAAATTAATAATAAAAATGAAACAAAAAGAAAATCTGTCAAATCGGTTGGATTATCGTAGGGAAAAATAAAAAGACACACGAATGTGGAGTTGTTAAAAAAGACAGTCGATAAAGAGTATATTATACAACGTGTAACGGAAACCCTATATCTATCCACAAGGGCTAAAGACAACATCTGGTATGGAGACTCTATGCACAGTTTCAGCTCAAAATAAGTGACTCAAAAAATTTATATCAAATTATCGGTTTCATATGTTTCTTGAATGCCAATCATAACAGACCTGTCACAGCACTACGAGGGTTAATAACTTTCCACGTGACTTGGCAATAACCATGCAATAACACGATAATTCTCTTCGTTTGTCTTAATTTGAAAGATTCGGTCTCTGGTATCAATGTATTGAAATTTCTAATAAGTTCCACACATGTAGACATAGGATTACAAAACCCTTGCCATATCATTTGTTATCATCCAAAGAAGCTGTGTACTTGATATGTATATACCCTTTAAGTTCCACTTTGTATATCTATAACCATCCTATGCAGTGCTCACTACTGGAACAAAAGTCTCCTCTCTATGTGAGGGAATGGTCCGCAGTCTCCCATGCAGGCTCAGTTTGGGTTTTTGTCAAATGTCTTCGGATTTTTCAATCCCAATGTATTTTATCCTTACTGTTTTGAGAGCAGCATTGATGATGAAAATGACACAAAGTAATGTGTCTGCTTTGATTCGAATCAACGACTTACAACTTGTGGCTGTAGCTCACAGATTGATGTCGGTGCTAAGCCAAATGAATAAGGTTTGATCACCTCGCGCGCGCCCCTGCATGATGGATCAGACCGCCCATTGTATCATCCTTTTTAATTGTAAAGTCCTTATTGTTTTACTGTTATGGTGTACAATAAAGAATATACAGTGTCATACATGCTAAAAAAAATATTACCATTAGAAAACAAAATGTTTTAATTTTTTTTTATATTAAAATATTCACTAAAAATGTTAAATTGAAACACTCTGTACACGCGTACTTGAAGGACGGCAACGTCGCAATTCATTTATGAATGACGGGCTGCGTGTGCGGCGATCTAATTGATGGGCTTATACTATTGCGGGTTAACGGGAACGCCCTCTGTTAGTAAACATACTGTATCTATCTATCTATCTATCTATAATATATCAGCATATGCTTTGCCTTTTCCTACCTATGTTTGGGCCAGCTTCCAGTCCAACCAGAACAGCTGAGTCCTTGTCCTTGTGTCCTGCTCACATGGAGCAACTGGAATGAATACCATACGTAGCATATCAAAACTATTAATTGGTTTGGCACCGACTTCAACCAGGTGATTAGGTACCCAGCCCTTATTATAAACGAAATTTGACGTCCAATATATTATTTTTCTTTTGCTAGTTTTTAGAAAGAGTTATTCTGTTAGTATTTTCCCATCAGCTACAAAGACCTCCATTCTCCTGAGGTTTTAGAAGTTATTAGAAGGCTACCTAGGTTTATAAAAAAAAGAACTGAACAAAATAATGTTTGTACACATTATATTACTCTTATAGAAATCCCAAAAGATTTCTAAACACATAGGTGGACTATTTTCGTGAAAGTCTACCCATTACGGGGCGAAAATACTAAATCTTCATTTAATAACCTATTTTATACCATTACGCTAAGAACTTAAGGCATATAATTGCTTAAGGGGAAAAGGGCCGGGAGGCATAAAAAAAGTTTGGTAAATAACGTTATATCATAACAGAAAGAGATTTATGCGGTGAGCAGAGTATTAAGACTTTTGTTTATAGGTTCGCGTGTTTTTTCTCTAATAGCCATAGGGCAATGAGTAATTGTGATAACTTGTGGTAACGTGGGGATTTGCTATTTACGGTTTATTTCAGCGTGTAGAAAGAAACCGTGTTAAAACCAGGCATAAATAAGGTGCTTTTAGTAGTGCGTGAAGATTTGACTCCAGCCACTTTCAGGGAAATTTTCGGCTTCGTCTAAATTGGGCCCGTTTTCGGCAAAACTAACGGTTTCACAAGTGCTGAAATTGAATGAACTGATACTAATCAGTTATCTACTAATCCTATCCTATCCTACTATTCCTACTAATATTATAAATGCGAAAGTTTGTGAGGATGGATGGATGTTTGTTACTCTTTCACGCAAAAACTACTGAACGGATCTGAATGAAATTTGGTAAGTATATAGTTGGCAGCCTGGAATAACACATAGGCTACTTTTTATCCCGAAATTCCCACGGGATCGGGTTTTTGCGCGGGAAAACCTTCCCACGCGTACGAAGTCGCGGGTAGAAGCTAGTGTTACTATAATTGTCGTCATTTAGAAGCTTTAAGTACCATTTTTTTTACTCTTATTAAAGCTTTAATATACTACCAACACGAACATTTAATGTTTGTATTCTAAATATTGTTAACTTTATACTGTGCATCGTATAAAGTAATTATTATGCTCATGCGCATGTTTAATGTTTTTTGTTAACTGTTATGCATTTGTGTAATAATTGTAAACTAACCTAATTAATTAAATAAATAAACTTTTATTTGAGTCTTTTTTAGGGTTCCATAGCCGAATGGCAAAAAACGGAACCCTTATAGTTTCGATATGTCTGTCCGTCCGTCTGTCTGTCTGTCTGTCTGTCTGTCCGTCCGTCCGTATGTCACAGCCATTTTATTCCGAAACTATTAAGACTTTGAATGTGAAACTTAGTAGCTAGATGTATTCTATGAACCGCTTTCCGATTTTTAGAAAACAATTAAAAATATTTAAAATAAAGGGTGGTCCCCATACATGGAACTAGAACTGAAAATATTTTTTTTCATGTAACCTATGCGTGTGTGGTATCTATGGCCAGATCTTTAAAAATGCCATTGAGATTTCTAAAGCCACTTTTTCATAAGATTAATCGTTTAAAAGATATACGCTTCCAAAGTGGAAAAATGTGTGTGTGTCCCCTCTAACTTCTATAATAATGGAGTGAAAAATCTAAAAACAATATATGTCTGTAGATCTTAATGTAAACTTTCAACCAAATTGGTTTGAACGAAATAGGGTCAGCAGTTTTTGAGATACAGCACATTTTCTAAAACCGCAAATATAACTTTGTAATTCATACAACCACTATGAAAAACAAAGTTATTTGGCGTAGTTGTAAAAATGTAAATAAGTTAATTTTAAGAAATTTTTAAGGTTTTTTTTTTCGTCAAATAAATATACATAATATATTATATTATATTATTATAGTTACTACGGCACCCTTCATGGGCGAGTCTGACTCGCACTTGGCCAATTTTTTATAGTTGATAGGCTTGCGTTTGACCATAATCTCACCTGATATTAAGCGATGATGTGGTCGAAGATGAAGCACGCTTGCCTAGAAGTAACCTATTCACTCTTGACTTAAAGACTCCCAGGTTATAGCGATCAGGAAACACAAACTCCGGCAGGGAATTCCACTCCTTAGCCGTACGCACAATGAAAGTATTCCCAAAACGTTTCGTGTGTATGGGTGGGATGTCCACCATGTAACCATGGCGCATCGCCGTTTGTCTTGTAGTCCGATTGTATAAATGATTTTTTTTTTCATTAATATTTTTTAAACTAATCTTGCTAATCTTTTGTAGGTACTGATTTTGTATATATTTCACGTTTCAATGTTCCATGTTTATCCTCTAAAACGTGTTTTTTTATACCAGCATACACTCGTCGAACATAAAAGCGTTAAGCATTTGATAAAAATGTTCCTATAAGAAACTTCCTACTAAATTAACTTAAAATATGCCCAACCATACCTTTACCGCGACTGAACAATGTTCCTAGTGTCATTGTGAAATCTTTGTAGTATCATTATTTATGTTAAAACTGTAAATTCAGTATGCCGTGTAACAAGTAAACTCGTCTAAACTCCTCGCTTTAAGAGGTGCTTTGGCAAAATTGCTAGATATAAGAGATTTAGTTGGATTTCAAGATGGCGACGAGTGTCATGGCCGCCGTGTCGGGCTCAAAAATAGTGTCGTTAAATTGTAATCTTTGAACCGTGGAAAAGGAAAGGGTAGGTATTTTATTTTAACGCCAAAATCGTGTTATTAGTTTTGGTGTAAAATTTTATCTTTCATTGTTAACTTTGGATTTATAGTTTCCCGATTTTTTTTGACTAAGACTTTTGTTCAGCATAGCTGGGATTTGATTTTACTTGAATACCGATCCCGCGAGAATTCCGAGATAGCAAGAAGGCTACACGGTGCCATAAAATCTCCTGAAATAAAGCCTCATTCAAATTATTTTTATGATTAGCCCGGACAAACAGAACGACGGACAGGTCGATGGACGAACAGACAGACCATGAGCAAAATTGTTTTGTTCAAGTATCGTGTAAATGTAAGTCCTTTAGAAACATAGTTACTCGGAAATCACAGACAAACACACGTCCATTTTATTTAAATAATAGTTTTACAGATAGTTGGCAATCACTGTTTTTTTTTTAATTATATATTTTGCTTTGGTGTTTACTTTTTGTCGTTATTATTGCATTTGGTGCACTTATCTACTACTCAATATGTATGAATTCCAGTTTATACGAACAAACTATACAATCAACTGTACTGGGATTAGCCTAGGTGATATATCCTAGGAAGCAATAATCATTTACTTTTTAAGACCTGGCTAGTGTAAAGCCATTTCAGTTCAAATACTATCTTGGATCGGGGCCAGCTTGTAGGGGAAATGAGAAATGAATTAAAATAATTTTAAAGCTTTAAACTGATGTGACATACGCGTTGACATATCATGCGGTTATTTATTTTGTCTATTGTATTTTTTTAAACATAACATAATCTTCTTGGTGAGCGTGCTTTAACTTAGACCGTTTACCATCAGGAGGTCTAACGCGAACCTATTATATCAATAAAAAGACCATACTGGGACACTGAATTGGTCATATCCACAATAGGCTTAGTTAGTGCGGTTTGATGGATATTGGCGGTCTTAATATAATATACCGGTTTCCTCAAGATTTCCCTTCATTGTATTGAGAGCTTCGGTGATGATGAAAATCAAACTAAGTTGATCTCGCCTGGGTTTACACCCACGTCTTACAAATCATAAGTATAACGTATACTAGGGTCACCTCTTCACTCTTCTGATCTGCTCTCTAATCTGGATGCCCTTGGAAAGCGATGAATTGTCTGCCTAGAAGTGACCCATTCACTCTTCATTTAACGTTTCCAAATTGTGGCAGTCACCAGGATTTTTTTAAATTGAAAATAGTTTTGCGCTTGACCACTATCTCACCTGATGGTAAGTGATGATGTGATCGAAGATGGAGCACGCTTACCTAAAAGTAACCTATTCACTCTGGACTTAAAGACTCCTAGGTTGTAGCTGTCGGGAAACACAGACTCCGGCAGGGAATTCCACTCCTTAGCCGTACGCACAATGAAGGTATTCCCAAAACGTTTCGTGCGTATGGGTGGGATGTCCACCATGTAACGATGGCGCTTCGCCGTTTGTCTCGTAGTCCGATGATGGAACGGGCTTGGCGGAATTAGATTGTGTAATTTCATCGAACACTCTCCGAAATGTAACCGATAGAAAACCGATAGACTTGCAACTCGTCGTCGGTGTTCAAGCGAAAATATTTTAAATAATTAATTAATTATTTTTTTTTGTTCCGGATGAGCTCACTCTTGACCTCGATCTCGTCTGACGATAAGCGATAAATGAGGTCTACAATGGAATAAGAGGTCGCCGGTTCGAACCTTACCCATTATAACACTATTGCCGTGAACCTATTCTATTGCTAATAATGTGAATTCCATATTGCTAGTTCTCTTTAATAAATAACTAGCTTAGACTTCGTGCGCGTGGCAAGCTTTTCCCGCGTAAATCCCGATCCCGTGGGAATTTAGAGATAAAAACCATCTTATGTCCGTCTCCTGGTTTTAAGCTACCTGCCTACCAATTTTCAGCCAAATCGGTTCAGCCGTTTTTGAGTTATAAATAGTGTAACTAACACAACTTTCTTTTATATATACAACGTGTAATTTGAAGGGTAGATACATACCGAGTGCAGCCGTGCACTTCTTTGGATGATAACAAACGATATGGCAAGGGTTTTGTAATCCTATGTCTACATGTGTGGAGCATATTAGAAATTTCAATACATTGATACCAGATGCCGAATTTTTCAAATTAAGAAGAACGAAGAGAATTGTCGATTTATTGGCAAGTGACGTGGAAAGTGAGGAGCCTCATAGTGCTGTAACACGTTCGTTATTACTGGTATTCAAGAAACATAATATGACACCAATAATTTGGGGTCAATTCTGTGAGTCACTTATTTTGAGCTGAAACTTTGCATAGAGACTCCATACAAGATGTTGTCTTCAGTCCTTTTGGATAGATATGGGATTTCCGTTACACGTTGTATAGATATGAATATATAAAAAAATGTTCTAATGAGATACCACGGCCCTAGAACGCGAAGATACCTAATGGTATCAGTACATGATGGTATCAATAGGTGTTTGTCAGACTTAGGTAGAAGTCTTATACTTAGGTAGAATTTTTATACTTAGGTAGAAGTCTAATACTTCCTACCGCTCCACCAACACCGGGTTGAAATATTTGAAGATATTCCCACCAAAAAAAAGAGTTGTGTTTCATTGGCTTTAACTAGAGTAGGTACTTAGACCTTATAATACACGAAATTAAACATTCAATAAAAACAATCTTTAAGTCATTTAAATTTTTTGTAAATAAAAATTTGTGTAAAGACAAAATTACAAAATTTGTTGTAATTTTGTCGCGCAGAGCTTCGCTCCCGTGGACTTATAACCTTCCTCAAATTTCATTCAACTCCACCCAGTACTTTCGAAGATTAACGCGTTCAAACAAACAAACTTTTACGCTTTATAATATTAGTATGTATTATAATCACAACAATGTTAGCACAGATTCATTATTTAAGTTCTTCTACTTGAGATATCACCACTAGTAAATATACCAATAACAAACATTACTGACCATAAAGACTACTTACATCTAAAATTAAAAAGAAAAACCAATGACATAGAGAAAACGCGAGAAATAGCAATACTGTACTTATGCCAGTTTGTTTAAAGGTGTTTACACGCCAACAGCCTCCGCCAAATACAATAATCGTGCTTTAATTTTACACCTACATACAAAAAAATGCGGTATATGATAAGACTACAAGTATTATCATATACACACATCAAAAGTGTCTAGGGATCAAGCATTTTTATGCGGATTTCTTGAGATTGAGATGTGGCTTTGTAATAAATTTACGATTTTATAAATTTATATGGATCCTTTTTGGTGCATTTCATAATTTGAAACAGGAACTGTTAATCAAATTCGAGTAAAAGATGAAAATCAGCTGTCAATATTTTCCCTATAAAAACATACAACGCATTGAAGACATTATTAGTGCTACTGTTTCCCTACTACTGATTAAAACCAACGTTATTATGGAGCGGCGACGTCATTTAAGCAGGGAAGAAATGCTCAGAGCCGTGGGAATGATAGAAGCTGGTTCCCGGCAACGTACTGTGGCTTTAGCTCTGAATACAAGTCAGAGTGTTATCAGTCGACTTTGGACACGTTACCGAAGCACTGGTACCGTGGCTGAGCGCCATGGAGGACGGTATCGCTGCACCACACGGAGACAAGACCGATACATTCAAATCTTAACTCGAAGAGCTCCAACAATAACCGCCATGATGTTAGCCGTGAGGCTTCATCACTCTTCAGGGAACTTAATTAGCGACCAAACAGTCAGAAACCGCTTGCATGAAGTGAACCTTCATTCCCGAAGACCGCTACGGGTACCACCTGTAGCAATGCACAATCGTAGGATTCGATATCAATGGGCTCTTGAACACAGAAATTGGGCAGAAGAACAATGGCGTTTCGTGTGCTTTTCTGATGAGTCTCGTTTTGGTATGAGACCGGATACAAGACGTATACGACACTGGAGAACCCCTGGACGCCAACAGCGATTAAAATCCTGCCAGGAAGTCCATCCTTATAGTGGTGGAACCATCATGGTATGGGCGGGTATTTGGATCGGCGGAAGAACTGAGTTGATTTGGATCAGAGGCAACCTCAACGCTCAAATTTATGCTGAGACGATTGTATCTGACGTCATCGTTCCTCTACAAGTGCAAATCGGTCCCTTATTTCAGTTAATGCATGATAATGCACGACCGCACACCGCAAGAGTTGTAAGACAGACTCTCGCCGCAGCTAACATCAATGTCCTGCTCTGGCCTGCTCAGTCGCCAGACTTGAACCCGATTGAGCATGCATGGGATATGCTACAGAGAAGAGCTCTGCCGAATATGGAGGGTATCCAGCCGCAAGAAGACCTTTTTTTGTTGTTGCAACGAACATGGGCGGCCATTCCACAGCGTGATTTGGATGAACTCATTTTGAGTATGCCAAACTGATGTTCTTGTGTTGTTAGTGTTCGCGGTAGAAACACGGATTATTAATTGTTTAAGTTACCCAATAAAATTTTAAAGAAAACTGTTATTTCAGTCTTTTTTTCGAACTTTAATGTTAGTGGTTCAAATGTCAAAAATCCCTTTATTAGGAAAATGGCAAATTTCTTTATGCAAAGGTGCTTGGTTTATCGTTACTGTGACAAACGAAAACACTTTATTTGATGAATCCTTAAAGAAAATTGTAATTAATATCAATCAGGAGAAAAGTTATTGCAAAAATATATGTTGATCCCTAGACACTTTTGATGTGTGTATTTCATTATGGCAAAAAATAAAATCTTGATTTTGAATGGAAGTGTCATTTTTGTTGAGAAGTCTCTTGAATTGAAAACTTTCAGCAGGGGGTTATGACAGCTTCCTGCTAACTACCTAACACTGCACAATTCCTATCATTACCACGAGTTGGGGTTCGGTTCTGGCTTCAAAATAATTATATTCGCCTTTTAGCTTCTTATTTTATAGTTGGCGCGTTTTGTGTCGTCGCTATTTATATCATTTTTTTTTTGTTGCTGTGGTCGACGAAGTTTACGAATATTACGACTAGTGTGTACACGAGAAATTCAGTGAAAATGAAATGAAAGAATTATTGAAATTGTCAGTGGCTTATTAAGCTATACAAAGTTAAGTAGTATAGTAGTAGAGAGACTGGACATGTAAATTTATAAATATACATGTCCAGTCTCTCTCCTTTGGAGGGTAATATATTGGACAGAACAGATGTGGGTAATAATATGTATATTCGGTTTCCAACCGTGTGTATGTAAAACATACCCCTTATGGACATTCGTGTTTCTGTCTGTCTGTTTGCCACAGCCAATTTGTTCCAAATCTGCAAGTCCGTGTCATTATGTGTATTTAAATATACATGTCCAGACTCTCTTCTCTAGAGTGTAATATATTGGACAGAACAGATGTGGGTAATATATTCGGTTTCCAAAAATGTATATGAAAAACAGACCCCTTATGGACATTCGTGTTTCTGTCTGTCTGTTTGCCACAGCCAATTTGTTCCAAAACTGCAAGTCCGTGTCATTATGTAGACATATTTCGGTTGAAATTATCATCACCTGTTTAGGATTTTTCCACAACCCAGTAGCTGGATAATACGCTAACCCTTGGTAAGACTGGTCCCAGATTCTCTGGATTCTGAATAACCATAACGACTGTCAACGATGTACAAACGACAGCAGTATTGTATAATTGGGGGTTCTGGATCACTTGCTCTCGCGTTTGCTCGAGCGAAGCAAGTGATCCAGAACCCCCAATTATACACTACTGACAGCTGGGACCAACAGTTTAACGTTCTTTAAGAAGAATTTAGATATGTTAAAATACTCACCCATCCACAGACCGGTCTCGACAAGGTTGCTTAACCTCAAAGATCAACTCGTGCAAGTCTTCTTCTTTAGCCACAAGGTACTCACGCTGATGAATATTCCATACAGATGAATATTACTAGGAAACGTATTACTAGACCTTTTCTTAAATAAAAATTTGACAACCTCTAAAAACTCCAATCGAGAGAAACTTCGAGAAAAAAGCAACCCTAACCGAATCGAACTGTCATAACTAAAGGACTGTCTTCCAATCCCTAGACGCAACTAACACGTATAAAACGCCATTATATCACCAAAAGAACCTGAACCTAAGTGGATTTCCAGCTTCACAAAAAATGGACTCTTTTATATAGGAGTGTCCGTAACAAGGTACCTATATGGGACACAAAGCTTATTATCGGCCATGCAGCACGTAAGGCGGGGCCCGTCAATGGGTAGCACGTTCGTACTCTTTACAAATCGGGTACCTGACGATTGAGCGTTTACTCTGGAGAGTTTGGTGGAGACAGTCACTGGAATGTGAACTTGCAACAACATAAACATAACATGATGATTTATTAGCTCCTTAAGTTCTATGTTTAGCTACACGATAACTGCAAATACTTGCACAGTTCAAACAGGTTAGCTCAAATTAATGTGCTTCTTTCCTCAAAAGAGCACCATAGACATGAACCTACATACTTTTTATATGATTTGAGAAATACGAATTGTATGGACTTTAAAAAAGACGTTGACCTCTGAGTTTGTTTTAGTGTTTCTTCTCAATGTAGTCAGTTAGGAAACACCGGCCTCATCTAGCTAAGTTTAAAACGGAAAAAGAAGACGTGTAAATGTGTTATTTATAACCAATTAACTAAATTTCGACAGGCCTGTTGGTCTAGTGGTCAGTGGCCGTGACTGCTATGCGCAAGGTCGTGGGTTCGATTCCCACCCAGGACAAATGTTTGTGTGATGATCACGATCATTTGTTCTTTGTCTGGGTGTAATTTATCTATAATATGTATGTATTTAGAAATATATATGTATTATTATCAGTTGTCTAGTACTCATAGCACAAGCTCTGCTTAGTTTGGGACTAGATGGCGTTGTGTGAAAGTTGTGGAATATTATTATTATATAAAATAAGTATTTCACTCATTCCTTGTATGAGAGGAGAGCAAATGGATTACGGCAATCCATCACGCGGGCTTAGTGCAAGTTGTTAGATATCGCATGTCTTTGGACTATCATGTCGGTTTCATTATGATGTTGATGCAAATGAATGTGCTTGCCCGAGTTCAACCCACGACCTACAAATCGTAAATCGTGCCTGCAACCACTCAGTCACCACTAATCTCAGCAATAAATACTGCCTTGAAAAATTACCAGAATTTGTTGTGTTTTCAGGTGTCTCTAAATATAACAGCCATGTACCTATGTCTAGCCAATTGTTTGACACTGTCCGTGATTTTATAATAGTTTCTAATTTTTGAAATGTAATAAATGATCGATTTATACAAATACGTCGATGTAATACATATTGGGCACCTGCTTAAATGGCACCTGAGTGAATAGCATCTATAGCACAACACAGGATGCTATTTAAGCAGTACGCCGCTAGTTAGAAAAAGCGAGAAAAAATAATTTTATCAACATTCTTTGTGTCTGGTGAATTCATTATAACAACCCACATTTAGCATAAAACTTTCAAACATCAGTTTTCAACAAAACTCTTATTAATTACTACTAAAAATGTAAACTACAATAGCAAGTATTTTGAGCAGTAATGTAATAATCTAATATAGCCATCTAAACATACATGTAAGTCATTTGTATAATTATACATAACTACATATTTTTATTACTAGGATTAACAGCTTAATGAAAGCCATTTGAAACCTTTTTCAGCTTTAAATACACACATAATGCCAAACATGGACCCGAAAATGTACTCATCTTTATAGATGTTACAACTGGTATAACTGTATGTGTACGTAATAGTACAAATTATAATCATATGCACATTTTTGTAAGGTTACAAATATTTAAACTTAAAGAGGCAAAATCATCAAACAACTCCTCAAGCTCTGGGTAGAATGTAAGAGCTCTGGGTAGAGTGTCAGACTTCTACTGACTAAAAACCCACCCTATTCTTCAGTTGCTCTTGCGTTCCCTCAACCTCGGCAGACAATGACCCTTAAGGGCCACGTCCTGACTGACTGACTGACTGCTCTTTGATGCGCGTGTCCTAACCGGTCCAAATCCTTACCGAACAGTGAACTACTCCTGCTCGCTGTCCGCAAGTCCACGCCTATGGTGGCCTAAGGTCGAGAGATTGGCTAGCATTCTCGACGCCTGAAGTCTCAATGTACATCTTGATTGTACGCTCACGTTCATACAAAAAAAAACTGAAACATACCTAAAACAGTCCACTCAAAAATGACCCTTAAGTGCCGTATTATGCTAATTACGTTCAGTCACTACTTTTCTTAATTACTTGTTAGCCAGTCAGCTTGTTAGCCCGAATCTTGTACTAATAGCATATGAGATTACTTAGCTAAATTAATGTTTGGGATACTTATTCACTCGTATTTTGGGATGGGATTTGATACTTTTGCACTTATTATTTAATCTGGAAAATGGGATAAAGCATTATTCACCTATGTTTGTGATACTTTTAACAGGCTGTATTTTTTATACATATGTTACAAAATTAAACTTTAGATAATAAACATTTATAATCTTATGGTTGTCCTTTTGATTAAATACTAATTGCAGTTTGAAAATTCGTATTAGTTCTCGAATCATGTTCGGCTGCAGTCGAGGATGCAAATAAGACCGATACAATTTACTTAATGAAATTTAATTAATATAAAAATTACATTTAAGTCTCTAAAACTAAGTTTCGTGACAGTTGTTCGATGTGAGAAACAAGAGTGAAGCACTAAACACAAAATTCACATTAATCACGGCTATTGAACAGTCTTCGATCGCACGCTATCGGAATGCTGAGAAGGCGAATCTCACGGTGCATCGCACAGCGCGGTGCTAGTTATTTTCTTAGGAATATGGGGCGTCGTAAGTAGCAACATAACATTCGTAATAATGTTTATTTTTATTAGTATAATATTGTATTATTATTGGTAAAAAGAGCACCACAGAATTTAAACTTACGTGGTCCTCGTATGATTTTACTAGTTCTAATTGTATAGACTATATAGAGCCATTGATTTCTGAGTTATTTCGGTGTATCTTCTCAGAGTAGTCAGTTGAGAAACACTGCCCTCATTTAAATTAACTATAAAAGGCAAAAATTACATGGAAAATATTACGATTAGATTGAAGTTGGAATTAGTTATAAATAATTATGAAAAGATATTTAATTTTGCAAATTAGTAATAAATTGTTATTACTAATTTGCAAAATTAAATATTATTTCATTTATATTTTTGAAGGCTTGTAAAATAAAACATAATATAGCCACTTTATTCTTTTAAATAAATAAAAAATGAAACTTATTTTACTTGACTGCTCCACTAGACCGTACTAAACGCAGCATCACTTACAATTCAAGTAAAGTCGAGTCCAGAGCGATCGACGCGCACTCCGAATACATACGATCATTATTTGTAGAAAATGTGACGAACTGGACACAGCGACTTAACAAAAGTGAAATACACGAGCCAAGGAAATGCCTTGAAATACGTTTCTTTAGAGAAAATCAGATTTAAAGGGAAAAGTAGGCATTTGAATGAGATACAAGTTCCATTTAGTTTTGTTGTGTAGTTAAGATCTTTATTAGGGAGTTTTTAGGGGTCTTTTTACCTAAATCAGGATCAGAAAGAATATTTTTTTGTGAAACATAGGTAACATAAAGGTCTTTGGTATACATAAATATTTGAGCACTACGTTTAGCCGTGAAGGCGTACAGATTTAGTATGGAACGTAATTCCAAATACTACTTAAAAATCTAAACAAAAAAACTAACAAAAAGAAAAAAATAATACATGCATGCTTTCTGGACTTATCCAGGGCATTCGACCTTGTTTCCTACGACATCCTGTGGAACAAATTGTCGAGTGAAACTAGCCTGCCGCCAGAAATAATTAATGTATTTAAGTTCTGGTATAGTAACCAACATAACACTGTGCGGTGGGCAGATTCCTACTCTGATGTATACAGGCTAGAATGTGGAGTAAGGCAAGGAGGTTTAACCTCGCCCAAGCTATTCAATTTGTATGTGAATAAGCTGATTGAGGAACTCAGCAGCTCTGGAGTTGGATGCATGATGGACGGAGTTTCCTTTAATAACATTAGCTACGCTGATGACATGGTGTTGCTGAGTCCATCAATCAGTGCGCTTAGGAAACTGCTGAACATTTGTGAGTCTTACGCTGGTGCTCATGGACTGAGGTATAATGCTAAGAAAAGTGAGCTGCTCGTTTTCAAAGCACATAATAAGACCTATGAAATAGTACCACAAGTCTCGTTGTGTGGTACGGTGCTTAATAGAGTTAAGCAGTTTAAATACCTCGGTCACTGGGTTACAGAAGATGGCTCGGATACCTGTGACATGGAGAGAGAGCGCAGGGCATTGGCCGTAAGATGCAACATGCTGGCCCATAGGTTTGCGAGATGCGACAGTAATGTCAAGATTACTCTGTTTAGGGCATATTGCCAATCTTTTTACACCTGCAGCCTATGGACCAGATACACGCTAAAAACGTACAATGCCTTGCGCGTGCAATATAACAATGCATTTAGGATACTGTTGTCACTACCACGTTTTTGTAGCGCGTCAGGGATGTTCGCAGAAGCACGCACTGACGACTTTTTTGCAATAATGCGTAAAAGGTCTGCATCATTGCTGCGTCGTTTGCGTGACAGTGCCAACAGTCTCCTGAATGTGATTGTTAGTAAGACCGAGGGCAACTTGATGGGACACCTGTGCGCAATGCATGTGCTGCAACCGGGTGTTCCCAGAGGATGGTAGATCCTGGTCTTGTTTGTTTAATAGTTTTAATTTTGTCGAGATTTATTATAAGTATATACTAACATAGTTTAAGTCAATACTAACAAATTTATGGGTAATACCGAAATAAAGAATAAATAAATAAATAAAATATAACAACATACTTTTTAAGCTAAATTAAAAAATAAACAAAATCAACAACAGAAAAAAAAACAAAGAGACAATCTACTTGAAAAACTACAATTAAAAATTTTATTTAATTTTATTATAAATTTTCGGAACCATGCCAAAAACACTTTTTTTCAACAAAGCGGTTCTACATTTTCTGTCGCACAATTGATGCATATATTGTTACCTATGTTATATTAAACCCTCACCATATTATATTAAAGACTTGTTAGTCTAACGATCGCTAGGGCTACTGGCGAGTATGAAGACTTGGGTCAATTTTTCGGGCAAGGCAAAGATCTGTTACAGTTTTTCATCTGGAATATATTATGACTGTTATTGCGTCCATTCTTTTTTATACTCTTACTTATATTATAAATGTCAAAGTTTGTGAGTATGAATATATAGATGTATGAATGTTAGATACTTGTGGGATGACTCTGAAAAGTACCAACTTGCTGCATTGGACTCGATCGAGCGCAGAGCTAAAAGGCTTATAGGCGACGAGGTGCTGGTGGACAAGCTTCATAGCCTGGCTCATCGGCGAACCGTTGCTTGCCTGTCGGTTTTCTACAGATTGTACTTCGGGAAGTGTGCGCAGGAGCTCTATGAACTGATTCCTCCATCTCCCTTTCACTACCGGTCTACCAGACGCACGGCTGGGTACCACCAACACTTGGTTGATATACCGTCTTGTCGTACCAAGCGCTTCTCCTCCACATGTGTTGTGCGCACAGCCAATCTGTGGAATTCTCTGCCGGCTTCTGTGTTCCCTGCCGCTTATGATCTTTCAGCCTTTAAAGCACGAGTAAATAGGCATCTTCTGGGCTCGCTCGTCACATCGTAGACCTCATCTATCGCTTACCATCTGGCGAGATCGAGGTCAAGAGTGGGCCTATCAGTAATTTAAAAAAAAAACTCTTTCACGCAAAAACTACTAAACGCATCTAAAGGAATTTTGTAACTAATTACAAAATTCCTTTAGATGCGTTTAGTAGTTAAGCCTAAAAAGCCTATGGCAACCCATAGTACCAGAATATCAAGTATCTAAATACTTGATATTCTGGAACAACCCATAGGTTTTTTATCCCCAAATTTCTACGGAATCGGGACTTACGCGGGAAAACCTTCCCACTTTTTCCGCGTATTTTGTATTTTTTTCGTACATTTAACTAGATGGTGCCGGAGTTTCCTAACTGACTAACCTGAGAAACTACACCGAGACAAACTCAGAGGCCAACGTCTTCAAAGTCCAAACAATACTTAATGATCAAATCATAATGAGAACCATGTACTAAGTTTGTTTGTATATGTGAAATAAGATTGTTATAACCTAAACACACACGTGACACGGGTCACTTGGTGCTCTTTTGTTGAAAAAAAAAACACAGATTTCAGCAGGCTCGTCCAAATAGTGCAAGTATTTGTCAGTTATTACTTATTACGTAATTTTCGTTGAAGCCTATTTTTAGGGTTCCGTAGCCGAAACGCAAAAAACGTAACCCTTATAGTTTTGTCATGTCTGTCTGTCTGTCCGTCCGTCCGTAATATGTCACAGCCATTTTATTCCGAAACTATTAAGACTATACATGTGAAACTTGGTAGATAGATGTATTCTGTAAACCGCTTTCCGATTTTACGAAAAAAATAAAACATATTTAAAATTAAGGAGGGCTCCCCATACCTACATGGAACTGAAACTGATTTTTTTTTTCATGAAACCTATGCGTGTGTGGTATCTATAAACAGGTATTTAAAAATAACATTGAGGTTTCTGAAACAACTTTATAGAGTTAATCGTTTAAAAGATATACGCTTCCAAAGTGGTAAAATGTGTGTCCCCCACCCTCTAACTTCTATAATAATGGAGTGAAAAATAATATATGCTGTAGATTTTAACATAAACTTTCAACCAAAATTAGTTTGAACGAGATCGGGTTTGCAGTTTTTGAGTACAACATATTTTATAAAACCGCAAATATAACTTTGTAATTCATACAAACACTATGAAAAACAAAGTTATTTGGCGTAGTTACTACGGAACCCTTCATGGGCGAGTCTGACTCGCACTTGCCAATTTTTTTTTAATCCTTTTTGAGAGCTTGGTGGCTAATTGGTTACAGGCAAGTCTTGCGGGTTTTAACTCGAGGGTTTGAACCCAGAAAGTCACATTACTTTGAATAATATTCGTCATGACCACTGATCTCAGGACGGTGGAACTGGCTTGTACTAGGGTAGAAGAATCCGAAGTCATGGGGCGTCGAAAAACCCTTACTGGACTCGCTGGTGAAATACATCCCATGATCGCTCTTAGAAAGGAGGCCTGTGTGTCAGCAGTGACAACGTTATACGTTGATTATTTAATTTGTTTTGCTTTTGTTTCTTTACTGTAGCTACACAAAGAACATCAGCTTTAAGACCAGGCAGTCTAAAATAAGTTTCACGCAAGCTCCACCCCCATGCACCCCGGTTAGGCCATTGTATGCTAAACACTAAAGCAGCGGTAATAAAGTTGAATATCGCGTGCGCTCTTTCACCGTTCGTGTTCGAAACTAAATGCCGTAAGTCTCAATTCTTATTTCGTTTATAACTAAAGTAATAATTGATCTAGAGAAAAAATTTCCTATATTTGGATAATACATTATATTTTCTTACTGTCTATACTAATTTTAGACATAAAGGCCGAGTAATCTTGATTCAATTTTGAATAATCTTTGAAAAAGACATGATTTTCGATTAAAAAATGTGTCGAGCATAAATGTTCCAATTACGTAACTGGTCTACACATGTAAAGAAAATGATCCAATAAATCATATACTAAAGTTCCATTTTGATTGTATGCTTGATTGTTTCAGAATATTAATGCAGTTACATAAAATATAGGCAGCCTCCTCTTAATCGCCTACATTTTAGAAACATGCCCGGTATAAAACCGAAACAAAGTAATTCTAGGTACTAGACTGGCTCGATGCTCTTAATTGTACCCAAAATTAGCTTAGCACAGGTAAACTTAGCTGAACTTCAGTAGTGGAATACTAATGAGAACTCTAACATTTAATATTACAGCTGATTAAAGTGCTTTATTATAAGAGTTGTTAGTGTTAGTTAGTATTCGTGATGAACACTCTTGACCTTAATCTCGCCTGATGGTAAGCGATAGATGAGGTCTACGATGGAATGAGCGAGCCCAGAAGATGCCTATTCACTCTTGCTTTACCGGCTGAAAAGTCATAAGTGGCAGGGAACACAGAAGCCGGGAGATTATTATTGTATTTCTGTAGGTATAATATATTATACATATCATACAAAATAATGATAAAAAAATCTTTATTGTCCTAAAAATAGTACATAGTTCTTAGTTTAATATACCCTAAACCTCACACCAGGATTCCCTGTGTCGTGAGGCCTAGTCTCTTTCCGTCGAGGCAACTCATAGTATGTACAATATATTATTGACTTACGAAAAACTTTTAATCTACTTAAGAAAAGCTTTACATAGTTATTCAAATTAAAGAAAATAGAAAAAGAATATAATGACTTAATCCTAAAAAAATATAATAATAATAATTAAAAAAAAAACAAGTAATCTATATATTAGTGCTAGTGTATTTGGAGTGTAGCTGTATTGTGGTGGGTGTGTGGATGAGTGTGAAGTGTGATTATGCTACGTTTTATTGCAGTATGTGTAGGATTGCCTCAGTCTGTGTGTAGTCTAGACGTAGTAGCCATTTGCTTATTATTTTTCTGCAGGTGGTTTTTAGGAGACGGACAGCATTTATTTTTTTATTTATTTGTTAATATAGGAAATTACTTATAAACGCCCAAAGAAAAATAAATTTCAACCAATTTTTACTGTCATTTGAAATGTAGTACCTAAGGCATTCTAGAAAAAATCAGACTCTAGCCAACCAACTCATCCGAACGTAGCACACATCGCATTTGTACCGGCCAGTCTCCCTAGGGGGCACCGCTAGACTCCACAGACGCCAACAGAATACGAACGAGCCCATTTTTGTTAAGCTTTGACATATTACACTCGCTTAGTCGATTACTGAGACGCCAAGGTTCAAGGGACAGCTCTAGTTTGTGAGCTGTTGAGAAAAGAAAGTGTAATAAAGTGCTAATGAAAAAAATACTTATGTAGTGAAACGGGTAGGTTGTTCGAAAATCCCGTGTCCGTTTGTGTCCTTTACACGATCATTATTTTAATATATTATGAATCGTTCCGAGAGTCCGTTCGTTGAGTAGCTCGAGGCTAAATATTAGCCGCACAGGTCGTGGATGGGTGAACATAATAATAATGCTTTATTTCTAAGTTTACAATTCAGCAGAATAGCACTACATATGTATAAGAGACGTGTAATTTAAAGGGTATATACATACCGATTGCACGGCTTCTTTGGATGATAACAAACGATATGGCAAGGGTTTTCTAATCCTATGTCTACATGTGTGGAGCATATTAGAAATTTCAATGCATTGATACCAGAGACCGAATTTTTCAAATTAAGAAGTACGAAGAGAATTATCGTTTTATTGGGAAGTGACGTGAAAAGTGATGACCCTCATAGTGCTGTGACACGTTTGTTATTACTGGTATTCATGAAACATATTAAACCAATAATTTGGGGTCAATTCTGTGAGTCACTTATTTTGAGCTGAAACTTTGCATAGAGACTCCATATCAGATGTTGTCTTCAGTCCTTTTGGATAGATATGGGATTTCCGTTACACGTTGTATAAACCTTTAAATCTCTGGCACCCAAGCTAAGAGTAAACTTGTGTTATGGTTGTCAGGGCTCTCTCTCTTTAACCATTTACCAAGATAATATAACCAAGTTCGGAGTTACATAATGATTGCCCAAGCAAGCAGCCTTGTTAAAAACAAAAGAATAAAACTTACATTAAAAAAACTATAAACTGTAGCCATTCTCTGAGTGTGTATATGTGTGTGTATGTTTGTGTGAGAGGGTGTGTGTGTGTATGTGCGTGTGAATGCGTGCGTGTGTGTATGCGCGGGCTCAATGCAAGAATGTGTAATAAAGTCGGTTCCTTTAGAGTAACTTTTACAATAGTTTTTCTGTCTCTTCATACATAAGAGTCATGATCCATTTACTCGCTATCTTTTTACACTCAAATTTATTTTTATTATACACCATATAACATATAGACACCGGCTGTTGTTTAGTCATCTTTGACAGTCGTCGCGGTTATTTAGAAACAAGAAAATATAAAACCACTTGACGTGATTTCCAAGCCACGGGGCACACCACCAACTTTTAAACTCCGGGCAACTACTGAGTAATTTCTTACAGAAAAATCCAATAGAACTTTTTGCCCCACCCGATAATCGAACCCAAAACCTCGTGTGCAGCAGTCGTGCTTGTAACCACTCGACCAATGAGGCAGTACATTCTTTAGTAAGAATATAACTGACTGGGTCGTTGTTCGAGTGTGTGTGAATGATGCTTGTTGAATTTTTTATACTTAGCTGTATATTTTTGTTTTCATTTTTGCTTATTTTACAACTTGATTGTAAAGGGTTTTACAAGAAAAAAAATTCATTCAATTCAATTCATTTTATTAGTGTGATTTTAGGATACATATTTACATGAGATCTTATCAATACATTAATTGGTTCCTCAAAAATCTACGTTATAGGTGTACACTATTTCTCAGACCTGTACATTACAAGAAAAAATTTAATAGCAAAATTTGTGTGCATATTATGTCCAGAAAAGAAATAAAACTTACAATATTCATAAAAGCTGTTATTATATTTATGTGTCATCAAAATCAATTAACAAATACTAAGTAACCTATGAGTAACCGGAACAATCTGCATCCATTCCAATACCCTTTTATTAAAAGCCTCATTATAAATATTTTTTATTAAACCATTACTAAAATCGACAATATTTCTGGCATGATAAATTGTTCAAAGCTGGCACAAATTAGCGGCATTTGATAAATATTTTTTTTTATTAATAATAGGCTCGCGTTTGACCACCATCTCACCTGATGTTAAGCGATGATGTGGTCGAAGATGGAGCACGCTTGCCTAGAAGTAACATATTCACTCTTGACTTAAAGACTCCCAGGTTATAGCGATCAGAAAACACAGACTCCGGCAGGAAATTCCACTCCTTAGCCGTACGCGCAATGAAAGTATTCCCGAAACGTTTTGTGCGTAAACTGTACCTGTGACTTCTTTCGTATGAGAGTCGCTATTACCTACGCGTTTTTACCACGTAAATTCTGATCATGGTCCCCAGTCTGTGTTACCTTATAACCTCCTCTATTTTCCAGTCCGGACAAACAGAAAGGTGGACAGACATTTTAAAAGTTTTTGTATTTCAGTATCATTTAAATAACTACAAAATTTCAAATAATTTTAAATTATTGTTTATATAAATTTAAATCAAAGCTTATCCTTTAAAAAAATCGCCTTGGTGGTGAAAAGAGCTAACGCCGGTTCTTCACGTTGGCCAACATAGTAGCAAATGTAGTGGCCAACGTGTAGAGGGGGTGTTTATTCATCTTGGGTGCACAAACTCTCCCTCTACACGTTGGCCAATAGTCACCACTAAGGCGACGATATTTTCTTTATTTTAAGAAAAAAATATTTTTTTGTATAAGTACTTGAGAAGCCATAGTTTCTGGTTAACCTGAAAACGGGGTCGCCGTTATAGTTGGAAAAAGGCTAAGCAGATGACTTGAGAAATAACAATTATTTTCAAATCACAAACAGACTTCTATTTTATTTATATGTATGTAATTAGGATATGGATGTACTACGTTCGTCTGCGGTATAATATAATGCCGCAAATCATATTCGGCCTTATTTCGTAAATAAGGTGAATAGGCCTTTTTATGTGTCAATAAGCGTCGTTCACTTCATTACGATGTATTTTATTTATTTGCATTGGGTGAGTCGAATTTGAAGCGTTATTTATTTTGACGGGGAGTTATATTTTTATTCGTGTATCGTAATTAATTATCGGGTCTAACGTTTACTTATTACGTAAATAATTTACGCAGACGTAATTTACATTTTTTATTTGTTAGAAATGTACAAATTATTTATCTCCAATAATAAGGATTGTATTGAATACAGTAAGGAGACAAAAATACAGCATTTCAATGCTTCTTCTTTTTATCATACTACTTCGTTTGCGTGGGATGGTTTTACCGCGTAAATCCCGATCCCGTGGGAATTCCGGGGTTGGATGGATCTTTGTTACTTAATTACGCCAAAACTCCTGAACAGATTTTGATGAAATTTGGTAAGTAGATAGCTGGCATACTGGAATAACAAATAAGCTACTTTAAAAAGTAGCTTATTTGTTATTCCAGTATGTCAGCTATCTAATCCATCCAACCTTTCGCATTTATAATATTAGTATAGATTCACCACCCTGTCAAAAATGCAGCACGATACACACCTGTTAAAACAATCATTTAAATGATAAATGATCTTTATTTTGCAAATTGGTTATTAAATAACACATTTGCACGTCATTTTTTTCGTAAATAGTAACTAGATGAGCCCGGTGTTTCCTAACTGACTACCCTGAGAAGAAACACCGAATCAAACTCAGGGGTCCGTCTCTTTTAAAGTCCATACAATCTATACTGGTTTAATTATATGGGAACCTTGTAGGTTTCAGTCTGAGGCGATCTTTTGAAGAAAGATGCTCACAGATTTGAGTGGGCCTGTCCATACAGTGCAAGCATTTGTCAAATGACGTATGAAATGAGTTATAGTATTTTAAGTACTCTATACTATTTTTCCTGGAAACCTTATTGTATGACACTAATACAGGATGTTATGGTAACCAAGACGTGCTTGAAGGGTCAAGCCTCAAAGCGTCGTTAGCATTAGAGACAGAATGTTCTAACGAAATACCGCGGCCCCGGAACTTAAGGGTAGCTGAAGGTACAGGGTGGGTTTTAGTCAGTAGAAGTCAGACGACCCAGAGCGGGAGAAGTCATTCAATGATTTTCCCAAGCGGACACATTTCTGGTTGATACAAGAAAATAATTACGGATAAGTACTTACAAACTTTAGTTTTTAGTGTCTACAGAGTATTTAAATATCTTAAAATACACCTGAGCTCATAAAAAAGGAAATATTAAAGATAAACAACAGCTGGCGAAAATAAAGCGTCAACCTTTAAATAAGGCAAGAATATTGTAGATATAATAATATAATATAGTCAGCCATCAACGTTTTCACCACTAGAACACAGCTGTTGGTTATACAACGTGTAACGGAAACCACATATCTATCCAAAAGGACTGAAGACAACAACTGGTATGGAGTCTCTATGCAAAGTTTCAGCTCAAAATAAGTGACTCACAGAATAGACCCCAAATTATAGGTTTCATATGTTTCTTGAATACCAGTAATAACAAACGTGTCACAGCACTATGAGGGTCATCACTTTCCACGTCACTTAAACACACGCCAATAAAACGATAAATCTCTTCGTTCTTCTTAATTTGAAAAATTCGGTCTCTGTTATCAATGCATTGAAATTTCTAATATGCTCCACACATGTACACATAGGATTAGAAAACCCTTACCATATCGTTTATTATCATCCAAAGAAGCCGTGCACTTGGTATGTATATACCTACCCTTTAAATTACACGTTGTAAATACGTCCTTACCTTGGTGTTGTTCGTCGAATCGTTGAGCTCCTTAAAGTTCTATGTTGAGCTCTACGTTATCTAACAAATGCTTGCACTGTCTAGAAAGGCCCATTCAAATCTGTGTCGCCTCTGACTATAACCTACAAGGTTCCCATATAATTTGATCAGTACAGATTGTATGGACTTCAAAAGAGACTTTGACCTTTGGGTTTGTTACTTACGAAACTCCGGCCTCATCTAGTTTAAATTTACGAAAAAAATGACGTGTAAAATTACCGATTAACAAAAAGATCATTTAATAAATCCGTGTAAAAAACGTGCATTTCGAAAAAAAAAACATCTCACGTAGTTTAATATAAACTCACCGTGTTTTCAACAATTCTGCGATACATAAAAGGGTTCACCACCAAAACATATCTCAAGAGCGAAACCTGCCACCGAAACCCCCACACTAAACATCAAACACCCTGTACCGCAGGCGCGTCAAAAAACTGTAAGTCAGTGATACGATCGACTACCCACCAAATATTCCAGATCTAATAGCATGTCGGAATAATTCAGATGGATAAAAATGTACCGAAGTTTAACTCCATACAATGAGCGGATACAGCGGGCTTAACTTACAACGAGAAAAAGCGTACCCGTGATGTCATTAGTTTGTTTGTCACGCTTACACGCTTAAGTCATCGTCATTTGCTTAGCCTTTTACCTGATGGGTTCGAACTTCACCCATTACACTATTGCTGTAAGCTCATTCCAGACACAAGCATATTTATCTTAGTTGGAGGGGTTAACAAGATCGCTAATAATGTGAATTCTATCCACATTGTTATTCTCTTTAAAAAAAAAAGAAATTGCTTTTTCGGGGTCGGTTTCCAGTTTAACAGGATAAAGCAGTATAATTAGATGCCAGAAAAACTGTCCCAGTCCAGTGACTTTTTACTATTTGACCTCCACAACCCAGTGGTTGTGGAGGTCAAATAGTAAAAAGTCAGATAGTGTAGTTCTTCCAGTCTAACCGGATTCAGGGTTAGTCTGGAAGATTCCGTCATAGTCGGAGAAGCTGCTGATGTACGCTCTCATAAACTATCGGACAGGATGTAGTTAAACTGAAAGTCGATCCCAACATACATAGTTGGGGAAATGGCTGAGGAGACGCTGAAGACACTTGAGTAGAAAAAAAACTTTGCTTTTCCATGGAGCTGACTTCAGCATCCGATTATACTGGAAACCGACTCCAATAAAGTTTGGAAAAAGTGTAATGATGATGACACGCAAAAAGAAATACTTTTCTTTTTATGCTTTTCCATGGAGCTGACCTTCTGTGTTTACATCTTTAGAATATTATACCCAGTACGTGCTCGCATCCGAATCGATTTACAACCATACGAAACAATCGCTTTGAGAATACGAATGATTGATAACATCGATATTGTACGATGACGCGTCACTTCACTATTGTTGCGAGGTTTTGTTTTGAAGGGATGTTATGGTAGTTTTGGAATGTTTTTGTAGCTGGCACTTTGAGGGGAATTCTTTTCGATTAAACCTCTTTGGGTTGGTATAATCTGGATTAGATGTAGATTTATTTCTACTTGTCTCCTTTGTGAAAAATATGATAGCATTGATAGATTGGTTACTGCTGGATAAAGCTTTACGCCTTTTTACCCGACTGCGCCAGAAGGAGGGTTATGTTTTTCGAGAGTATGTATGTATGTATAATTGTTTGGCACGCTCTGTGGCCTGAACGGCTCGACGGATTTTAGCTTGAGAGGTATCGTTAGATTCGTAGTGAGAGTGACATTGGGTATATCAAAATAAAAAAATACCAAAATAGCGGATTTTTGGCGCCATATTATGCCTTCAAAAAAGTTTTTTTTTCTCAAAACCTATCGAGTGGGGTATCAAAATAAAGGGTTTTAAAATGTGATTACAAATATATATATATATGTAGGATCATCAGGTTGGAGTGCCGAGAGGTATAGCATCAGGGTTTGGAGTCCCGATTTTATTGGAATAAATACGCTGGTATAAGCAAAATCTGATATTTATTTACTGAGTTTACTAATAATGAAATAATGATGTTTATTTTGCAAACTAGATGAGGCCAGTGTTTCCTAACTGACTGCTCTGAGAAGAAACACAGGTCAACGTCTCTTTTAAAGTCCATACAATCCAGGTAAAAGGTAAAGCAAATTACAAAGAAAGAATACAGTTAGGCGAACAGACCCTTTTAAGGTCACAGTTCGTATAGTGGCCAAGCCACCCAATTACAAAGAATACAGTTAGGCGAACAGACCCTTTTTAAGGTCACAGTTCGTATAGTGGCCAAGCCACCCAATTACAAAGTGTATCCGCTTGCTAATAGCAGGGTTATACAGCTATTGTAAATATACAGCAGCGCTGTACCAAATAAACCGACAGTTTTGTCGGGAGCAGGGAAGCTCTTTATTGAGTCAGATCCGAAGACAGACTGCTGAGCTTACCAAGTGCACGGTCTTTTATAAGACGATACCCGCACTTTGAAATCCCTCCAACTCTGTCCATTGGCGCGAAGAAGTGCGTCACGTGTTTACTTGATACAAAACGTACTAAATCTAATGAGACTTACGTTATAAAATAATCAAATAATACAAGAGTAATTATCGATAATAAACAATGGTGATGTCACAAAGTTTAAATTAAAGAAACATGTCATCCATTGTTTTGATCAAAACTATCAGTCACACTTATCGAAATAAGTTGCCAAAAACCAATTAGTGCGTACACTAAGTACTTAATAAATTATGTTTCGATTTATCAGACAGTAATTGATACTGAAAGATCACTTAAATTCATAACAAGAAAATCAACTCTTAACAACCAACTCCGACATATATATATAACTATATGGTTAAAAGTAATTCAAAGTGATAAATCGTAAAAACACGTATAAAGAACTAAATCGTCTGCGAAATCTTTCACATCTGTAAACTAAAAACCTGGAAATAAAAAATAGTAATTAAAAAAATTAAAATACCCGACTGCAACCTTATACTAAAACTATCTGAAAAGCTAATAAAAACAAGCCCATTTTAAATTAAATAAAAGTTGGAAGCAGGCGGGACCCATTTGAGTTTGAAACTATAATAATGGTATGAGCCCGGCCTGCTTCCAACTTTTATTTAATTTAAAATGGGCTTGTTTTTATTAGCTTTTCAGTTAGTTTTAGTATAAGGTTGCAGTCGGGTATTTTAATTTTTTTAATTACTATTTTTTATTTCTAGTGTGAATATCATCAAATCTCTCTCTCTCCCTCTCCCTGGGTAAAGCGGAAGGGAGTGTCAGACTTCTACTGACTGAAAACCCACCCTATTCCTTCGGCTGCCCTAAAGTTCCGGGGCTGCGGTATCTCGATAGAACTTTCCCGCAAACTCCGGCAGGCAATGGCCCTATGAGGCCCCGTCACTGGTGTTGACAGCTCTTTGAGGCGAGCGTGGAATACGACGCGCCGCCGAAACCGTACCCCTTAGGTTGAGATTGTATGTTTCTGCTTGAGTGCTCCTTAAGTTCTGAGTTAGCTCAATTGAAGACTTAAGGAGCACCCAATCAGGAACACGATAACTGACAAATTCTTGCACTGCCTGAAGTCCACTGTATGGCATTTAAAAGAGACGTGACCTCAGAGTTTGTTTCGCTGTTTCTTCTCAGGGTACTCCCTCAGTTAGAAGACTCCGTCCTCATCGTGTTAAAATATAAAATGAAAACATAATATAAAAAGTGAAAGTGTTACTTATATCCAATGTGCAAAATAAATATGTACTTGTGTCTAGAGTTCAAAATTCTTCAACTAAGTACTATTAGAACATAAAACCGATCTATATTAAATTATTTTCATGATTATGAAATAACCCTACTGTTTTTTTTGTTCCAGGTATGCCAAAATATTACTGCTTGAAGTTTGAAGATACCAGTTTACATAATATAACTATGGTAACTATTTAGTTAAACATATTTCAAATAGTGTTTAAAAAAAATCCTGAACATAGAAAACATTATACCTGATGCGTCGCATTTGTTATTCCTAGAAATTGTATAAACGGCATTTTTATTAGGGAATATTAAAGTGTATTTCACTTCTTTTTCATACAAACCTTATGCTTTTATAAATTTAAATATGCATAAAAAAGGTAAAAAATATGTGAAATTGATCTCATATTCCTGGTTTTGGGTGAGTTTACAAATATTTTAATTATGGCTAAAGAAATATTATTTAATTTATTAAGAATTTCAGGTAAAATAAGGATAATATTTAGAAACTAAGGTACTTACGTTAATTGTACCTATTTCTTCGACTTTCGGACTTGAAATATTAGTAACGGATAATATATTATGTTCCAATTGACAAAGTTTCAAGGTATACGGTTATAGTAAAAAGCTAGCTCATAAAAATCCCTCAATTTAATCAACATAGCACACGACGAGTTAGCTAACTAGGCTTACCGAAAATCGAATCTAATTTTAGTAAAAAATTGCTTAGTTTAGAAGAAGAACAGCAAAATACCCTGGCGTATAAGGAAAGTACACTATTTCAGTGCATTAGAATCTAACCTAGCAAGCATTTACATAGTTACAAATCAAGCACTTCTCGTTAGGGCTTCCAATCCCGGAATACCGAGATCTCGGTATGGCGGGTCTCGCATCACGCGGTATTTTCAAATCCCGCGTGATGCAAGATTACGGGCGCGGGATCTGCGGGCCTTGCGGGACTAAAAAAAGCATACATACGAACTCTCGCGAGCGCGGTCGCTCGGTGACTATAGTTACTTTACTCTTTGCGGCCGGCAGTGTTGCAAACAATGCGGGGGCCGATGTCGCCCGTTTTTCATAGCTTAAGTAGCCTAATATAGCCGAATTTCAGTCAGTGCTAGCCTAAGTATGTAGCCTAAAATATCAGTAAGGTTTTTTATTCAGTATTTGTTACTGTTTTTTGTGAAGAAAAAACGGTGTAATTTGATTGATCTCATACTAATACGTAAATAAATGTGGAGTTAGTTGATTAATTCATTGTTTTTTTTGTTTTTTATGATAAATAAACGGTGTAATTTGATTGATCTCATACTAATAGTAATACGTAAAAAAATGTAGCGTTAGTTGATTAATTCATTGTTTTATTTGCTTTATATAAATGTGAATATTTTCAATATGCAGAATCTCGCAAATACCGAGTTCCCGCGGGACTGAAAATTCGTAGTCCCGCAAATACCGAGATTGAATTCAGGCTGCGGGATTGGAAGCCCTACTTCTCGTAGAATTAACGTATTAAAGGTAGTTCATAACTGAGTATACTATCGGTAATGACGAACTGTATGTATTTATGTAGATTATTTGTCATCTGGTAAGCAATGCCAGATAGGCAGGAAGCTAGGCTCATGGCCCATTTCAGACTTGAATAATCGGGCGAGAAGAATTTAACAATGATATTCACACGAAATATAATCAGAATCTTATAATAATCAGGAACACCAAATCAATAGCCACCAAAAACACACTGACGCTCCGCTGCGCCGTCCGTTCCCTCGCACGTTAGCTCGTGATGTTGCGTCAGAGTGAATGACAAACCAATCACCATAGACGACTGGGGATTTTAAGACATTTGATGACGTTGACACATGATAATATATCCGGTCGTCATTCCATCTCAAATACTTACGTACACGCTACAAATAAAACTTAAGTAATTTTCCGCGATTTCAAAATAACTGCGTCTGCTGAAGTGCTGAAACATAAATGGAATGAATGTATAGGTGGACATTCCACCTATAAGTACTAAACGTTTTGGGAATACCTTCATTATGCGTACGGCTAAGGAGTGGAATTCCCTGATGGAGTCTGTGTTTCCCGATAGCTATAACCTAAGGGTCTTTAGGTCAAGAGTGAATAGGTTACTTTTAGGTAAGCGTGCTCCATCTTCGACCACATCATCACTTACCATCAGGTGAGATGGTGGTCAAACGCGAGCCTATTATTAAAAAAAAAATGTTGTATTACTACGGGCCTATCTTTCTTTCTGATTACTCGGGCTTATCCCTGGAACGGCTGAAGCTTATGGGACTTTTACTGGAAGATAGAAGTTTTAACATGTTAGAATATATAAACATATTATATAAATATATACATAAATAATTAGCACAGTTAAGAGGAAAGGTAATACTCTTTTAATCGACATTTGAATAAAGATATTGTTTTTAAATCACGAATACAAGGCGGAAGTGAGTTCCACAATCTTACAGCATGGACAGCGAAGGAATAAGAGTAGTAGCTTGTTTCATGAGGATGAGATTTAAGGAGGGATCTAAGGTGTGATCTACACGATACGTCGCTAGACCTCTTAAAAAATAAATCTAATTATATATAACTCAAAGGTGACTGACTGACTGACATAGTGATCTATCAACGCACAGCCCAAACCACTGGACGGATCGGGCTGAAATTTGGCATGCAGGTAGATGTTATGACGTAGGCATCCGCTAAGAAAGGATTTAGCGAAATTCACACGGGATCGGGATTTACACGGGAAAAACTTCCTACGCGGGCGAAGCCGCTGGCACAAGCTAGTAAATAATAATTATGCCTAACTACCTCTAACGACTATCTAACATCTATAAACAGAAAATCCGTTCAAAATTACATTTTCTTTAGATAAATCAGTGTTATATTCTCTCATCTATTAAACTTACAATCAAATAAACTCTAAACACACAATAGTAAGACAAATCGTCTGACAGATGGCGCTACTGTGACTTAATTACTTTAAAAGCTCCGCCATTTATCTGATACAGTTAAATATATTAACTTTGAGTTAACTTTGCGCAGGAGAGATCTAGCCGTTTGTTTCTTAAGGCGATTTCTTTGTATTGTAACAAAGGGTTCAAACGATTTGACGGTCTATAGATACTGAATGGAATCTTGCGTTACTTTACGGTAATCCATTAGTAACAAATATTACAGAAAAATATTTAGTACTTATTTTGCCAAAATCAGTTTTTCATGCTTGAATGCAGTATGCAATCCCACCCTCCTGCCTTTAAATATGTAACATGCTACATCCACCATCACGCTCTGGATTACGGCTTATTCCTATTTATAAACAGATTACTGTTTTTTTTTATTTTGATGATTTCAATAATAATTGATGAGCCCACTCTTGACCTCGACTTCGCCTGATGGTAAGCGATAGATGAGGTCTAAGATGTGACGAGCGAGCCCAGAGGATGCCTATTTACTCGTGCTTTAAAGGTTGAAAGGTCATAAGTGGCAGGGAATACAGAAGCCGGCAGAGAATTCCACAGCTTGGCTGTGCGCACAATAAATGTGGAGGAGAAGCGCTTTGTACGACAAGACGGTATATCAACCAAGTGTGGGTGGTACCCTGCCGTGCGTCTGGTAGAACAAGAAGATCTATATCTATCTATACTCTTTATTGTATACCATAACATAATTAAATAAGGATCTTTTACAGACAACCTTTGGATGGATTTGACACATAAGCTAAAATTATATTTATTCAATGCATAGGTTACAAATAAAACTGCCAAACTAGATCAGGTTTTCATTTAACTCAATACTCTCAGAAAAAATACCGAAACAAACTAGAAGTCAAAGTTTCTTGTAATTCGTACCTGTCAAAGAACTGGTCTTTTGTAGAAAGAAACTTACAAATTTAAGTCAATCAGTCTAGTCAGTGCAAGCATATTAGTCAGTTATACAACGTGTAATTTAAAGGGTATATACATATCAAGTGCATGGCTTCTTTGGATGATAACAAACGATATGGCAAGGGTTTTATAATCCTAAGTCTACATGTGTGGAACTTATTACAAATTTCAATACATTGATACCAGAGACCGATTTTTTTAAATTAAGAAGAAAGAAGAGAATTTTCGTGTTATTGGCAAGTGACGTGGAAAGTTATTGACCCTCGTAGTGCTGTGACACGTTTATTATGATTGGTATTCAAGAAATATATGAAACCAATAATTTGGTATCAATTCTTTGAGTCAGTTATTTTGTGCTGAAGCTGTGCATAGAGACTCCATACCAGATGTTGTCTTCAGTCCTTTTGGATAGATATGAGGTTTCCGTTACACATTGTATATTCACTTCATTTTTCTAGAAACATTACGCTTTATATGAAGAGTCAATATAGCCTAATGGCTAAGGTCTTCTGATCGATAGGTCGCGGGTTCGAACCCCACCCATTACACTATTGCCGTGATCCCACTTCAGACACAAGCATATTTAGCTTAGTTGGAGGGGTTAACAAGATTGCTAGTAATGTAAATTTTATCCACATTGCTAGTTTAAAAAAAGTCATCTTGGTATTCAACATAGATTTTAATATTTAACTAGGTATATTTTCGTAGACCGTCAAATTACTCAAACTGCCAAACATCTTTAACTCTTAATCAGATATGGATAAATTATTTCACAATTGTTTTTTTGTAAAATTATTTTTTTTACGGTAGTAATGAATAACGGGAAATTATTTCTTCTATTATTTCTCTTCTAAACTTCCCATTTAAACAATTTTTTCATAATACATTTTTTTTCAACACACTTGCTCATAAAATGGCTCTAATTTAACCGAAATTAGGCACATAATGACACCTGTAATCAAACTGTGACCTTTTTCTTTACTGTTATTCACAAGTGAGTTATAGGTTTTTTTTTTAAATTGGTTGAGTTGCTTTGTTTTTAAAAAAGTTTCGAAACAAGAAAGATCGTGTTCAATAGTACAAATAAATTAATGTACCTACCTATTGCTTGCTAGTTTCATGCAACTTCGTATTTAAATAGATAAATTTCAACTTGTACGTTTTTAATAAATACAACTTTCACTCAAATGTAACTTTTGTTTTTTCTGTGATAAAGAAAACTTTGAACTACCCATTTTGTACGTGGCTAAAACGCTATCCGAGAAAAGCCAAAAAAAAAAGAAACCTCATTCTTTTAGTCTATGGACGATCTGTTAGATGCGCGCGCATAGGAAAACTGATTAATTTTGTTGTGAAAAAAAATTTTCACAACTCGTTTTCACTGTTGAAATTATAGTTATTTATTAATTAAAATGTATACAAGTACTAGCTATGATGAAAATGATTTATGTTTTACATCACCCGATATAAGATGTGAAGCCCTTAACGTTATGGAAAGTTTACTACCTGGAAACTCCAAGGCCATCCAATGATTGGATTTCACCTACCTACACGAATAATGAACCATCTCAAATAACAATACAACATGAAAGTATTTCAGTAAATAATCTGTCTGATGAGACCGCTATGCCATCAAAAACAGTTGATTATAATTTTACCAACTGCACATTTACTAATTGTTTCTCTAAATAAACTTTTTACTCACTAAATAAAATGGCTTTTTAGTATTATTTTCTTCACAAGTGTGTTGAAAATATTTTTAAAATGTACGTATAAAACTTATCATAACCATTCTCAGTTTACATGTATCTTATAAGAAGTTTACCGTTTGATTAAGATATTAAAAGATAAATTGACGACATTTCGACGATGTTTTTAAAAGGCTTTACTGATGCACGATCTAATAGCCTTTCTACTCCACTACTACTTTCTATTTTTTCAGCGATAAGATCGCCATTGTAACTAAAGTTTAACAATAATAATATACAACGTGTAACGGAAACCCCATATCTATCCAAAAGGGCTGAAGACAACATCTGGTATGGAGTCTCTATGCACAGTTTCAGCTTAAAATAAGTGACTCAAAGAATTGATACCAAATTATTGGTTTCATATGTTTCTTGAATACCAATAATAACAAACGTGTCACAGCACTACGAGGGTCAATAACTTTCCACGTGATTTGCCAATAACACGATAATTCTCTGTGTTTTTCTTAATTTGGAAAATTCGGTATCTGGTATCAAAGTATTGAAATTTCTAATAAGTTCCACACATATAGACATAGGATTTCATAATCCTTTCCATATCATTTGTTATCATCCGAAGAATTTATGCACTTGGTATGTACAGACGCCAGCACACGAAGCTACCCGAAACTGTCAAATTTTCCCAATCAACCTTGAACCTAGTTGCTTTGAGAATAAAGTTGAAAATCGATTAAAGAAATTTGACAGATTGTTGTAGCTTGATGTGCTGGCGTCTGTACAACCCTTTAAATTACACGCTGTATAAGTGTGTTTCAATTTTTGGTGTAAAATAAAGTATATTCTATCTATCTATCTAAACTCCGAAGCACTTTTTAACGGTTCACCATTCCAAACCATAGAGTCACCCATTTTTACTCAGCTCTAGCCAAAGCACCCACCCTGCCACATTTTTTCCTCATTCGCAGTAGATTCGCGCCATAATTCCTTTTTAGCCTGACGTCTGTAACGACAGCCATTCTCTAGCCTTACGAACTCCATTTTGAACTTGAAGATGGAATACGTCTGTTTATTAGATTAATGTTTATCTTTTTAAGGTTCCGTAACATCTACAGAAAAACCTTATAGGATCACTGTTGTCTATCTGTTTGTCAATACCCAATTTAAGGAACGCGTAGAATTTATCAAAGTGAAATGTAAAAATAATCGGGCTACGGTCTCATTCAGCTGTGACAAAAAAAGAAAAATCAAACCCATAAGTCATTGCAATCAAAAGATTTTTGTTGAGAGGAATATAAGAGGTTTATTTATGTTATAACATAATACAAATGTATAATGATTCAAATAAAGATTGACGAATTGAGTAACGTCTGAGAAAACCAATTACAATAACACATAATTTATGTTGCATATTTAGTGATTTCACAAGAGAATCCAAACCTATGATGGGGTACTTTTTAGTTATCATGAAATCTGGCAAGAAACACTATCTTTCAGTACATGTATAGGAAAAATCTGAAAATATATAAATAATTATTTTGGTACTTGAATTTATATCTATACTAATACTAGCTGACCCGCCACGACTTCGTTCGCGTGGTATCCTACCCCTACCCAACCGATACCACTACCCCTATCCTACCGATACGCTACCCATACCTTACTCTACCCTTACTCTACCCAAACCCTACATTACCCTACCCTACCAATAGCATACCCCTACCCTACCGTTACCCTGCCGTGTTACCGTTTCTTAAGCCACCTCAATTATTATTTTTGTATAAAATTTAAATGTACAGACACACTTTTTTAACTGTTTTATTATATGTAGGTATAGATTATTAAATGTATAGATTTGATATGTGAGTTTTGTTTTGGGTGGAAAATTCATCGAACAATTTCTTCCGCTTTGGATGGAGTGGAAGGGAGTGTCAGACTTCTATTCTACTGACTAAAAACCCACCCTGTTCCTTCAGCTGCCCTTATGTTCCGGAGCTGCGGTATCTCGTTAGAACATTCCCGCAAACCCGGTGATATGCGAGTTTGCAAGAGTATTAAGTATCTTATGTTATGTTAGTTTGAGGTTTTGTAATACCAACAAAGCATTTCCTTTCTTTGTTTCCATTACTAGAACGCAGCGAACTCCCAAATGAACCAACCTACCACATTAGATTGGACTGGAATAAAAATCCAATTTGATAAAAATAAACCTTTATAATAACTGACATACACATTTATCAAATGCTCGCGCGAACACTGACGGCTGCGAGGGAACCATGATCTAGCTTAATTGTTACTGGATGTGGCTACGTTGATTTAAAATACTCAGAGAATATAAAACACATTGTAGACACTCTGCAACTATTTTATTTGGAATTTGACGTGATTAAAAAACGATATTTCAGAATTTTATCTTAAAATCGAGGCTCAACTATTCAATCCTAAGGTTGTCTCCCTATTTGGAGCCCGCATTCCTGATACATTTATGCCGCTCTCAGCGATAATTATTGTGTTAACGTTGCGATAACGTTGCAATAACGTTGACGATGGGTCACCATCGTTAACATATGATAAATTGTACTTGGTCAAGAAGTCGGTAGGTATCTTCTGCTCTTTTTGACATCTTTAATGGCAAAAACATATTGTTCTGCTGTATTCCAGCTACATGCTAAAATAAATAAATTCGACTAAGTACTTAATTAATTTCATGGAAAACATTATTCAGCAAATTCCGCATGCATACCTAATGAGCTAGTAATAAGAATATAAATTCTATCTCAGATCTAAAGTCTATAATATATGAGCAGAGTGTTAATGTGATTTAATATCTAAGTTAATAAATATAGTCATTGTCATTTCAACCTTTTTTTTCCAAAATATTACTCAATGATACGGTTTAAAATAACCATAGTTTACACTCATGATAAAATCAAGAACATTGCAACGTCTGCAGTTTAGACTAACACCAAACATATGTTTCTCCACTACGCTCATACGCCCCTTACAACTGCGCTAAATCCAACCATCCTCTCTATATCCCAGTAATTTCAGTAGGCCGTAGGGTGGGAAGCTAGCGATCCATCACGATCACAGAATGTAAACATGTTGCATAGGGTTGCCTCGCGCGGATCTAACCGATGGGTCACGCGGATCTGTCCGATGGATCCGCTGATAAGTTAGGCTTATTAGATGTGATGTGTATGTGTCAAGGATTTTGTAATATGTGAACGCCGTGTTTGTTTTAGGGCATCGTGTTTTTTGATATCAAGATCACATGGACCATACAGATGCCTCCTTTTTTCTCAACTATGTTCAGGTCAGTTTCTAGTCTGACCGGATGCAGCTAAGTACTAGTATTTTATATGGAGCGCCTGCCTATCTAATCTTCACAACTGAATAACTACAAAACACGATACTCGTTAGTAAGGCTGATATTATCTGACTTCCAGCTACCTGCGACGACCATCGAAGTACAAACGACATCTGAGACCAATGTCTTAACGTGCCTTCCGAAACGTGCAAGAATTTCGATTTATGTTAAAATGCCAACCCATCCATGGTTGGGCCTGTTGTGGTTGTAAACGCGTACATTCCCCAGTAATTAAAACTTTACTCGTTATGTAACTAAGTGTTTTTGGCTCATTACTTCCACCTCAATATTGCCCATACATTAATTTTAAATGACAGTTAGAAAGATACCCAATACATAGGAAATGGTTAGCGGTGTCCCTCGGCTGTGTGTTGCTTTCTCAGGGCACCAGTCATGTGTTTCTGAGTCCACAGTTTATCCGACCTGCAGCTGCTATGTCTTGCCCAGTCACATTTAAACTGGGCATACTTTTGAGTTACATCAAGCGTTTCAGAGCGCAGTTTGGTATTTCAAACACAGTCTGTTTATTTTAAACCTAACGTACTACGCTCCGGAGCACGTTACCAAACCTTAAGATTGGACCTTTGAATGAATAATATGTGTAATAAAATGATGTAACGACAAGTAACTTTGTAGTAATAAGGCTTCAATTGACGCAGTGGTTGAGTGATTAACTGCTGAGCTGCGTATTGCGGATTCACTTCACGCTCCACAACAAATTTTTGTATGGCCTACAAATAGTGGTTCGGGGGCAGGGCTTTTGTAAAAATGAACCTATTATATAAGCGAAATTCCGAGTATGATACAATGTCATTGTAATAAAAAAATATAACGTTTTCTTGAATTTTCCTTCCGCGGATAAATTTTATCCCAAAATATCCGCAGTGCGCCAGCCCTATGCAAAAGGATTAGCGTGGAAGCAGCTTGGATGTGATTTGTTTATAATTATCTCAATAGGTTCGCTTCTCAAACGTTTACGGAGCCATTTGTTTTGAGCCCCAGTTATGATTGATTTCCTGTTACCATTTTTGCATTGAAAACAAAATTCGTACTTGTGTTATTCTGCTAATGAGATGGAATAAATTAAGAATTTTGTGGCTTGCTTTGTGGATTATATGACTAGCCGTTTAGCGGATCCACTCGAAGGATCCGAGGATAAGTTATTTATTTATTTATTAAATACTTTAATGTACACCTTACAATACACTTAATTATACAAATAATAAAACTAGTGTACAATGGGCGGTCTTATCGCACGGGGCAATCTCTTACAGACAACCTTTGAATGGGCAGAACTTATCCTTAATAGATTTACGGCTGTCAGTAAAGTCATAGAAAATATTAACTATCACATAATAAGTTAGGCATATATGTATGATTACCTGGCATTTGTCCGCAACTCCATGACTAAGCATGTATATTGCGTACGGGTTACACAAATAACTCATTATAGCTCCTTCAAAAAAGTGACCAATGCCATGCAATGCAATGTTGTACTTACCATTTCACGGAGGGCATCTAGGTTTCTAAAGTATTTTGCCTCGTAGTGAGCAATCACAATACTTATACCTTTTTTTTTTTCAATGGATAAAACATTAAATGGCTCCGGGGATTGACAGACTTCTACTGACTCAAAACCAAACTTATTTCTTCAGATGCCCTTGTGGTTTGGGGCCGCGGTGTCTCGTTAGAACGTTCTCACCAACCCCAGCGGGCAATGGCCCTATTGGGCTCCGTCAATGTTGCAAGCAAGCAGCTCTTTCAGGCACGCCTACAGTACATGATATATACAACGTGTAACGGAAACCCCATATCTATCCAATAGGACTGAAGTCAACATCTGGTATGGAGTCTCTATGCAAAATTTCAGCTCAAAATAAGTGACTCACAGAATTGACCCCAAATTATCGGTTTCATATGTTTTTTGAATACCAATAATAACAAACGTGTCACATCACTATGAGGGTCATCACTTTCCACGTCGCTTGCCAATAAAACGATAATTCTCTTCGTTCTTCTTAATTTGAAAAATTCGGTGTATGGTATCAATGTATTGAAATTTCTAATAAGCTCCACACATGTAGACATAGGATTACAAAACCCTTCCTATATCGTTTGTTATCATCCAAAGAAGCCGTTCACTTGGTATGAAATTAAACCTTTAAATTAAACGTTGTATAGTTTGTTATATAAGTTAGTTCAAACTATTATGTTACCATTGACACTGCAGGCCCAGTTCAGTTGGTAAATGTTACACGACTTAAAATTTTCGGTCTTACAACTATCACTATTTTCAGAGGACTTTGAGAATTTCTATACTGACTTCTAATATATATGGTTAAGAATAACAATCTAATAATGTGAATTCTAAACCAATTGACTATTGAATGATACTATTTGACTGCATAATAATGAATATACTGGACATAATTTAATTTATTTTTGACATTAATATACTTAGGTATACTATGTCTTGACATCAATTATTATTTATTTCTTGTGTATTTTGTAATGAAATTTAAAATTACTATACAGAGTTAATACGACCGAGGGACTTTCCTTTAAACTGCGTATACTAGGTACCATTTTCAAGCTTTGTACCAAAAATCAATTAAATAGGAGAAGCAGTTTAGTCGCAAATGATTTTGATGAGATGCACCTTAAAGCGATAAATCTGACCAAGACAAGAGATAACACACGCCGCGCTACGTTGCAACTTTGTTACCTAGGTATTTAAGGTCAGTCACATTTATTTACCAAGGGTGGTTGCGTTTTACTCTGATTTGTAAGCTATTTAGTTTGTTTGAAAAAAAAATATATTTTTTTTACTCTTTTTATTTTTTAACTGTATCAAATTAACACTAAACACGTATAGTATACGTAGTGTAATTTAATGCCCCTCTGTGGTATCAACTCTGTATGTAAATGCAATTTAATGTCATTTTTATACCTACAAAGTTTGTACGCCGTTATTGGCAAAACATGGACGCTCACAACATGCTATTAATTTAATACCTTGCATGTCTCATTAGTTTATGTAAAGGCATGTTTGACAAATAAATTATCTTTTATCTTTTGAAAATTTAAAAAATAATGCTCCTAAGTTCGAACCCAAGACCGTCGAAGTCGTGCCTGTGGCTACCACTGCTCCCCCAAATGAAACATAACCCGTATTAATAAGTAATCAAAGCGAATTATCCCATTCACATTACCCAAAACCTTTGTTCCGAAGATTTAATTAAACCCAGTTCCCAATCTTGATAATTCCCGATAGTTAGTTTGGCTACCCTAAAGGATTAACCAAGCAGCTTCCATGTGATTTGTTTTAAGCCGATACGCCTTCCATTGACCGGATTTAACGACAATCAAGTTGTTTTATCTTTTTCCTATAGTTTTCTTTTATCTTTCTTTCTACGGAAAGGCCATTTTCGTATACAACGTGTAATTTAAAGAGTATAATATACATACCAAGTGCATGGCTTCTTTGGATGATAACAAACGATATGGCAAGGGTTTTGTAATCCTAAGTCTACGTGTGTAGAACTTATTACAAATTCCAATACACTGATACCAGAGACCGAATTTTTCAAATTAAGAAGAACGAAAAGAATTATCGTGTTATTGGCAAGTGACGTGGAAAGTTATTGACCCTCTTAGTGCTGTGACACGTTTGTTATGATTGGTATTCAAGAAATATATGAAAGCAATAATTTGGTATCAATTCTTTGAGTCAGTTATTTTGTGCTGAAACTTTGCATAGAGACTCCATACCAGATGTTGTCTTCAGTCCTTTTGGATAGATATGGGGTTTCCGTTACACGTTGTAGAATGTGCTTATATTGGCAACTGTATATGTCTCAGCATCGAAGAGCTTGTAACTAAAACTAAATAGACACAGGTCGAAATTCAAAGTTAAGCAACGGTTTCTGCGGGGTTTTTGGATGGGTGACCATCTTAAAATATCAAAATTCCTACTTGCCTCGGAAAGCACCAAAGGTGCCCTCATCATTCGGATCGTGAGGCACACAAAATAACAATTGACAGTTTCACTAATTTCCACGTGTTTTAGGTTGAAAGCTCTTTTTTATCGATTTATTTATTTTTATATGAATTCATTATTATGTTGCATCGAGTTTAGATTATAAGCAATAAAAAATCTCTTTGATCATCAACTAGACAGAGCCAATGAACAACAAAGGATAATTTGATCAAAGCCTTTTTATGAATCAATCTTTTTTTAATTGTCATCCACTCTAAATAATACTCCCAGTAAAAAAAAACCTATGAGTTATTTTTAAGGTTCCGTAGCCGAATGGCAAAAAACCGAACCTTTATAGATTCATCATGTCTATCTGTCTGTCCGTCCGTACCTATATCACACCAATTTTATTCCGAAAGAAACTTAGTAGGTGGATATATTCTGTGAACCGCTTTCCGATATTTCTACAAAAATAAAATATTTATAAAATTAAGGAGCTCTCCATACATACGTAGAACTGCAACTAAAATTATTTATGATGTAGATTTTCATGAAAAATTTCAACGAAAATTGGTTTGAACCTAGTAGTAAGCGATGATAATGTTCGAAGATGAAGCAACATGTCAGTAGCTATCAGGAAACACAGATCCCGGCATAGAATTTCACTCCTTCACGCACAATGAAAATTTTATTCAATGAAGCTCTATTCCTGTTCGAAACTTTCCTCAATTATTTTTTGTACCAAAATATATTAAATATACAGACACACTTTTTCACTGATTTATTATACAATGTGTAACGGAAACCCCATATCGATCCAAAAGGGCTGAAGACAACATCTGGTATGGAGTCTCTATGCACAGTTTCAGCACAAAATAACTGACTCAAAGAATTGATACCAAATTATTGGTTTCATATATTTCTTGAATACCAATTATAAATATATATATAATTTCTACGTCACTTGCCAAAAACACGGTAATTCTTTTCGTTCTTCTTAATTTGAAAAATTCGGTCTCGGGTATCAGTGTATTGGAATTTGTAATAAGTTCTACACACTGTAGCGTAAAACCACTACGGTTAAAACTTCCTCCAATCCTAATCCAAACTTTTCAATAAAAATTTTTTTCCTTCATAGCTGTTATTCACATTTGAACCAGGAATCGTGAAAAAATCGTCGGTTGTTTGCCTTTTGACGGCGTCATTACATTTTTGGGACCCGATAAGTGATGGTCGATAAGTAATTTAGTATGTAGTTTTGTTCCTCGCTTGCGTAAATCTATACTATTTTTATTATGTTTTATAAACAATTGTACACTAGTGTGGCTGGTAGGTGGTGCACAGATAGTAGTGTATCACCGGACGGTAATTAGGTAGTTTAAGCATATATTTGTTAATATTTATATATTTTTTTTCTCTATGTCCTCTGATGACTCCTTTCATTCAGTTTTTGATTCTGCAAATTCTTCTGCTGATGCAAGTTTCTGTTCCTTGCCTGACACTGTCAGTGACTTTGTGCATCGCAGCTTCAGCCAACAAAATGAAAGCTTTTTCAATGTCTGCCATATAAATGCACAGAGTGTTCCTAGTCATTATAGCGATCTGTATGACACCTTTTCTAATGCTAATGTACATGCCGTTCTGGTTTCTGAGAGTTGGCTCAAACCCCATCTTCTTTCCACTGCCTACCCTTCCTGGTTTCATTCTCATCCGGAATGATAGAATTGGAAAGGGAGGAGGTGGTGTAGCTATCTACCTTCGCAGTGATTTTTCTTTCAAAATAGTAGCCAGTTCTCCTTCGCAATATTGCGCTTCTGCAGAGTACCTCTTCCTGGAAATTTGCGTTAAGGGTGTCAAGGCTCTACTAGGCGTTGTCTATTGCCCGCCTGCCGTTAATTATTTTTCCAACCTTGAACTGGCACTTGAATCTATAGGTTCTGAGTATGCACATTGCGTCATCATGGGTGATTTCAACACAGACCTTTCTCGCTCAACCCCTCCTTCCCGAAAACTCCTTCACATCCTTGAGTCCGTTAGTCTCCATGTTCTTCCACTGCAGCCCACTCATTTTAATGTGTCTGGTGACGATACGTGGCTCGACTTGATCCTAATATCCACTCCTTCCTTGGTTTCATCTCATGGCCAATGTCCTGCACCTGGTTTTTCCCATCATGATCTCATTTTCCTCTCCTATATCTTAAAGCCACCTAAACCTCTTCCTAAAGTTCTGCACATGCGTTGTTATGCGCGCATGGATGTTGAAAAGCTGCATCAAGATGCGTCAGAAATTGATTGGGACCAGCTTGCAGCGGCAACGACAATTGATGACAAACTGCGTATCTTCAATCAGGCTGTCCTTGCTCTCTTCGATGAACATGCTCCTGTTCGTAGGGTTAAACTTAGGCGAGCACCAGCCCCTTGGATGTCACCAGGGGTTCGTTTAGCGAGGAGGTGCAGGGATCGGGCCTTTCGGAAGTTTAAAAAGGATCGCAGTGAACAGAATAAAAACTCCTACAAAATTGCAAGGAATCGGTGTAATCAGGTGATACGCAACGCTAAACGCCGCCATATTCTTGAAAACATTTCATCTTCTTCGCCTGCTGATATCTGGAAATTCCTTGGAACTCTCGGTATTGGCAGGCCAAGTCATGTTGATTTTCCTAAAGCAATCATTTTGGATGATATCAACCGTCATTTTACTACCACTTGTAATTTGGACCCCCTTATTTTATCTCAGACGGTTGATTTTGTCACTAGTTTGCCTGGTCCAATTATTGAACCATTTAAGTTTTCACCAGCCACCTTGGAAGAAATTAAAAAGATTATCCTGTCCATTAAATCCAAAGCTGTAGGCCATGATAACATCAGTCGTGGTATGGTTACCTTGATCCTTGACTGTCTTCTCCCGCCAATTACCCATATCATTAACTTCTCCTTAGATTCCGGGCAATTTCCGTCCTTATGGCGTATGGCCTATGTCCGTCCACTTCCTAAAATATCGAATCCTTCCCTGTCTAATCATTTTCGACCTATATCCATTCTCCCTTTCCTGTCAAAAGTGCTCGAGGCCTGTGTTCACAAACAGTTTTCTGCGTTTGTTTACCGCAATAACCTTGTAAGCCCGTTCCAGTCTGGATTCAGACCCGGGCACAGTACATCCTCTGCTCTTCTTAAAGTGACTGGTGACATTAGAGAAGCTATGGAGGATACTAAAGTTACTGTATTAGTATTAATTGATTTCTCCAATGCCTTTAACGCGGTCAGTCACGATATACTCCTTGCTATCCTCTCCCATCTTATGGTTTCTTCCGAGGCGCTGGAATGGTTCTCTTCTTATCTTCGGGGACGTCAGCAGTCGGTACGCGTTGATGAGAGATCTTCGAGTTGGCGTGGCCTGGATGCTGGTGTTCCACAAGGCGGTATTCTTTCTCCATTATTATTCTCTATCTTCATTAACTTTATTACTCACTGTCTTCGGTGTTCGTATCATCTTTATGCCGATGATCTTCAATTATATACAGCTGTACGGGTAGAAGGTTTGTCGGACGCTATAGGGGATGTAAACCGGGATTTGGAGGCTATCAATGACTGGTCTGATAGATTTGGAGTGTCAGTAAACCCCTCAAAATGTCAGGCCATCGTTATTGGTAGTTCACGTATGATGGGTAGAGTGGCGGCTATCTCTCTACCTCCTATTATTTTTAATGGTGTCGTCATTCCCATTAGCTCCAGCGTAAAAGATCTCGGTTTGCATCTTGACTCGACACTTGGCTGGCAAAGTCAAGTATCTAGTGTCAGCAAAAGGGCCAATGGCACTTTGCGTTCTTTGTATCGTCTGAGGAACTTTTTGCCTGTTAAGACAAAGACTATGCTTGTGCAGACTTTAATTTTCCCTATGATTGACTATGGTGACGTGTGCTACTACGACCTGAATGCGGTCTTGCTGGATAAGCTTGACCGTATTCTTAATAACTGCATTCGTTTCATATTTAATTTAAGGAAATATGACCATGTCTCAAGTTTCAGGTCTGAGCTTAAATGGATGACCATTCGTCAGAGGAGAAGTTTGCGCGCTTTGACAACGCTTTTCTCACTACTCAACTCTCCCAACCCACCTTCTTATCTAATATCTGACTTTCAATTTCTATGTTCTTCACACAATAAGAATCTACGTTCATCCAATAATCTTCTCTTACTCTGTCCTTCTCATACTTCTGACTTTGTTCATTCTTCTTTTCATATCCAGTCCATTCTCCTCTGGAATGCGCTTCCTCTCGAGATCAGGACGGCTGACAATCGCTACGCATTTAAAAAGAAATTGCGGATCCACTTTCTTCACCAATAAGCAAAATTTCTATATTTAATTTTCAATTACCTCTAAAGTATATATGTATGTATATGTATTTATATAAATATTTATTCATATATATTATTTATGTAGATTTCTATTTTATGATATTAGGTTTTTTTTTGTTTTACCACTATTATTATAATTATTTTTCCAATATAATGTTCACGTACATATTGCACCTTCCACTCTATCTCTTCACCACTCATGGTTGACTGGTAGAGAATGCCTACGGCATTAAGTCCGCCTTTGTACCTATGTGCATAAAGTGTAAATAAATAAATAAATGGTCGACCTTATTTTTTGTGATTAATATCGAAATTATGAAGTGAAAGTTTTTTTTCTGTTGGTGTAAACCCAATAAAAAATATAAAGTGTCCTAGCAAAAGTATAGTCTGTGTGTGATTTTCTGGTTAATTTGGTATGTATTGTCGTCTTTTTTCTTTTCGATCCATTTCGCACTAGTTTCATAATTAATCAAAGATTCAGCTTGCATCGGTGGTCTGAAGTTTCTTTTTTGTTTAGATCCCGTTACAAGCCAGTTTTTGGCTCCACCCTACGGGCAAGCGACGTCGGTTATCGACGACGGAGGTCGGGGCGCTCTCGCCCGATATCCGAGCACATCCTGTGCCTGAGACGTCCATCTCAAAGGCCTGAAGAGAGTACGAGGTAGATGCGGACTCCGCAGCGCAGTGGCTCCGTGATTTCTACCTTACTTCCCACAGTCGTGTTCAGCCGTCCAGGAATTACCGAGTTTTCGCAGCAGGAGTTCTATTTTAAATAGTGCACCTAATTTGTATATTTCTAATCTAAAAATTCTCACGTCAAAAACTCTTTCTAACCTAAGGCCTATCAAGACGCGTTGGATGCTCTTAGTGTTTTTGTAATTATAATTACTAATATTGCGTATTCACCTAGCTATAACCGATTGCAATCGATTTTTTTGTTAGGTAAGTTAAAAATATTTGCATAATACTTTCGATAACATTCTTTTTCTTTCCGCTAAGTTAACCCACGCCATCACTGAAAGGTTCCCAATAATAACTAATATTTAACTTTTTATATTTTTTAATTAAGTACTTGTTTTCTATCTTTTTCCTTTTAATCAAAATTAAACGTTTTAAGTAGCGGTTGTGTTTTACTGTGCACTTAATTTTATTTACGCTACAACACGTAGACTTAGGATTACAAAACCGTTGCCATATCATCCAAAGAAGCCATGCACTTGGTATGTATAGACCCTTTAAATTACACGTTGTATATATAATTCTGATTGCGTAGAAATTCATCGGAATTTTGTCTTACTTTTTAAACCTCTTTTTCATTAATTTCTTTTAATGAACCTTTGTAATTATTCACAGAGGAAGCCTAGTAATTTTGTTAACTTTAAAATCGTTTTTAGAAAAGGTAACACCGAAAAAGAAATGAGCTAGCTTTCTGCTCGATTTGCATTTAATTACTTTCTTATCTGGTTGGATAATTAGTAGTAGAATTATTAGTTCCTACTAGTATGGTTGATTGGTCTCCCGTGGTTGAAACTGGACAAAAGTTAAAATCATTTCTAATTAATCATAAAATAAAAATATATGTCTTATGCCCTCTTTCTCTATACAACCTGTAACATTAGATTAAGCGCAATACCTCAGACACCCCAATTAGAATATTAAATTATAAGTCTAAAACAACATCCGTAACTAAATAAATTGAAACCAAACCTAGGCATTTTTTACAAAATAGTTATGCTTACTAAACTCCAAAAGTATGTGCATCATACAATATACTTACGCATACACATGAGCATATGCATGAGCAATGTTAGCGGCCGACGCGACACGCACACAATTTCCTTGAATTAAGGTTTGTATTAATTTGTCATGATACTGTGTTTCCATTTTAAGTTCAATGAATGATTTTTCCATTAAAATTTAACACCTATTTTCATGACGGAAATCGATTCAGAAGCTGATTCTGGACCAATTACCTACTTTCAGGAATTACGTTTATTCTGTTGGACGTTGTATAAACATTAACAGTGCTAAATATCTCCTCCGTACTCATAGTTTTGGTAAAAACAGGTTCAAAGTTTGCTTCACTTATTACTTATTATGTATAATAATAATACTAGCAGTACTCCTGGAAACGGCGCGTATTGTGAGGAGGTTCCTCTCTATGGAGCCCTGACCACCGGTAGCTTGGACCCTGTTCCCGATACCGGTGGGCTACTATTTTTTATATTTTTAAATGTTTTTATTTTTTATATTAATATTTAAAAATGTAATTTATATGTACATAGATTTAATAAATGGAATAATAATAATAATATTCCACAACTTTCACACAACGCCATCTATTCCCAAACTAAGCAGAGCTTGTGGTATGAGTACTAGACAACTGATAAACATACATATATATTTTTAAATACATACATGTTATAGATAAATTACACCCAGACAAAGAACAAATGATCGTGCTCATCACACAAACATTTGTCCTGGGTGGGAATCGAACCCACAACCTTGAGCAGAGCAGTCAGGGCCACTGACCACTAGACCAACAGGCCCGTCAATATCCGTATGTATGTATACATTTTGTTTTTATTACGAATGAGCTCTATATTGACCTCGATCACACCTGATGGTAAGTGTAAGGTCGAAGATGTCTACGATTGAATTACTAGCTCACCCGGCAAAAGTTGTTTTGCCATTACTAAAAATTTATATCTAGGGAAGAAAAATTAACTACGACCTTTTCTCTGACCTATCAAATTACAATATCTATGTATGTCTAATCTAATATATAAAGATCTCCCAAAGTTGGGAATCCTATCAAAGGTGAGACGGTACTTCACACCCGAACAGTTGCTCAATCTCTATCAAGCCCAGGTTCGGTCACGTATGGAGTACTGCTCTCATCTTTGGGATGGATCTGCTAAATACCAACTGGACGCGTTTGAGTCTATCGAGATGCGGGCCAAGAGACTCATTGGCAACGATGCACTGGTCGAGTCAAAGCTCCAGAGCCTTGAACATCGACGACGAGTTGCAAGTCTATCGGTTTTCTATCCGTTACATTTCGCGTAGTGTGCGATGGAATTACACAGTCTAATTCCACCAAGCCCGTTCCATCATCGGACTACGAGACAAACGGTGAAGCGCCATCGTTACATGGTGGACATCCCACCCATACGCACAAAACGTTTTGGGAATACCTTCATTGTACGTACGGCTAAGGAGTAGAATTCCCTGCCGGATTTTGTGTTTCTCGATAGTATAACCTAGAAGTCTTTAAGTCAAGAGTGAATAGGTTACTTTAAGGTAAGCGTGCCGCATCTTCGACCACATCATCACTTACCATCAGGTGAGATGGTGTTCAAACGCGAACCTATTTTTTAATAGTTAAAAAAAAACATTGTGACACGAGATTTTGATTTAAATTAAGCATAGACATTATCGTGTGCGACTAGGACTCGCCCATGAAGTGTTCCGTAGTAACTATAATAAATATAATATACTTATAAATTTCTTTGAAAAGAAAAAAAGAAAAAACCTTACAAATTTCTTAAAACTAGCTTATTTACAATTTTTACAACTACGTCAAATAACTTTGTTTTTCATAGTATTTGTATGAATTACAAAGTTATATTTGCGGTTTTAGAAAATATACTGTATCTCAAAAACTGCTGACTCGATCTCGTTCAAATCAATTTTGGTTGAAAGTTTACATTAATATCTACAACATATGGTTTTTTTAGATTTTTCACTTCATTATTATAGAAGTTAGAGGGGGGACACCCATTTTACCACTTTGGAAGCGTATATCTATTAAACGATTAACTTTATGATAAAGTCGTTTTATAAACCTTAATGTAATTTATGGAGACCTATCTATAGATACCACACACGTATAGGTTTCATGAAAGAAAATATTTTCAGTTTCAGTTCCATGTATGGGGAGCCCCCTCTATTTTAAATATTTTTTAAATTTTCTCTTAAAATCGGAAAGCGGTTCACAGAATACATCTACCTACCAAGTTTTACATGTATAGTCCTAATAGTTTCGGAATAAAATGGCTGTGACATACGGACGGACGGACAGACGGACAGACATGTCGAAACTATAACGGTTCCGTTTTTAGCCATTCGGCTACGGAACCCTAAAAAGTATTCATGAAAACACTTTCTAAATAAGGTCCATATTTTTTTAAAACATGCTGGTATAATCCAGTGTGAACTGCCTCCATATTGGCACCATTTAAATTTCTGCAAACCCTAATAAAACGCAAAAATTAAACAAAGCCTTTTTCTTACAAAAACAAAAGAGACGGGAACAGTTTTCTCACTTCATTTTATCTTCTCTTTCTTTTTTTCACCAAAGAATTTCCATACTTCGGACTTTGGAAGCAACCACCGTGAATTTACGGCCACCATTGTAAAAGGCTCATAAAATATTTTATATCTTTTGTCCACAATGCAACAGTGTTAACCCTTGAGTTATGTCTGAACCGGTTATGACTGGATGGAACTGGAACGGTCCGGATGGTCATATAATTCAGTTTTTTTTATTCTTGCAGTGCGCCTTTTATTTTTAAAGACTCAACAAAATGTAAGCTTGAAGATAATGTAAATATGATGCTTCGGGTTTTAAATTATTTTGTTTTATAAAGAAACGAAATATCACTGAAACATTATTTAAAGATCGGCTAAGTGCTAAGCTAACTCGCGCAACGAGGGTTCTGTACAAAATCTAAGTATACTCACATATTATTTGCTATGAGACATTGCTTGTAGTCAGTCAAAGTCAACGAGAATTGTTCTATAAGTTTTAGTTTCCCTTGTGAAATCGAAAAATACTTGTACGACATAAATAAAATACGATCATCTGAATTGCTTATTCAGCGGCATACACTGCTTATATTTTTATTGTTAATATGCGGATAATGCTTCAATATTGTTTACAAACTGAATGATTTATTTTTGAGCACTTACTTTATATTGTAGCTGTTTATTGTCCTTTAAATAAATTAAAACACGACAGAACTGAATTGTTATATTCTTATGAGAATAAATAAATCTCAAACCGATAAACGGTCTCATAGTATTTTGATCAAGTTGTTTTACAAGTTTATTTATTTTCGGAGGCCGTAAATTCTAGTAGGTATTTGATTTCATTTCAGAGAGACAGATGGACAACGAAGCAATCTTATAAGGACCGCGTTTTTCTTTTTGCGATACGGAACCCTAAAAATAAATATACAAATGTTAATATAATATTTATGTCTGTGTAATAAATTGTCGATAGATTTATATTCTGTCTTATAAACATCCCTATTTCCATGGTGTATTGGGATTTCAAGGAAAATATGATATTGTTTTGCTGAATACTGCAGATTATAATATATTTGCGGCAACTGAGCCAAATATTGGTAGGTACCGAATCAAACACAAGTTAGCAACTTGTTTCAAATAATATTTTTTGTTACAAGTTAAGACTTCATCATATTACGTTCACGTGCTGGGGCACTACCTATGGGAGCATGTGTCGTAATCTACCACGGCTCCCATTGCGGATTGGTGGATGCAGCATGTCTCCGGATTATCTTAAGCGTCATTAGCATGGAAAAGGACTTGTAATTGAGATGTCGTGGGTTCGAATCCCACCCATAACACTATTGACGTGAACTCACTCCAGACACAAGCATATTTAGCTTTATTTAGCTTAGGTGGGAGTTTACAAGATTGATAGTAATTCCCTGCCGGAGTCTAATATTTCCTGATAGCTATAACCTAGGGGTCTTTAAGTTAAGATTGAATAGGTTACTTTTACGTAAGCGTGCTTCATCTTCGACCACATCATCGCTTAGGTACCATCAGATAAGGTAGTGGTATAACGCGAGCAATTCATAAATTAAAAAAAACGTAATTTTTGTGGGTCTATTTGTTGAAATAAAGGATTAAAGAAAAAATACTCTCTCATACATCGTATAACAATTTATTTTTAAAAAGAAGTAAAATGGCACTAACAGCATTACTTTTGCAACAAGCTGTATTAAAAGCCTTTCTCTTTAATCGAGTGCAATAGCTGACACAGCACAAGACCATTTCAAGCCGTTTGTAGCTATTATTCAATCTGCAGCCCAGAGTATTGCACAAATAGATTTAGCGGATGTCACTTAGCGAGATGGGGTTATTCTAGTATAGCCGAGGGACTTGGAGATGTCGGCGCTTTAGACATTTTTCATGGACTACACTACTATAATATTTTATTCCACACCGTGTTTGATACTTAAATTCAGACATTAATCTTCAAAAAATCTTCATCAAGTGTCTTGAACATTTCATTCAGAGGCTCAAGAAGAGAGAATTGCTATTTTGTTTTCTTTTTTTTTATTGAAAATAGGTTCGCTCTTGACTACTATCTCACCTCATGGTAAGTGATGTGGTCAAAAATGGAGCACGCTTACTTAAAAGTAACCTATTAACTCTTGATTTAAAGACTCCTAGGTTATAGCTATAGGGAAACACAGACTCCGGCAGGGAATTCCGCTCCTCAGCCGTACGCACAATGAAGGTATTCCCAAAACGTTTTGTGCGTATGGGTGGGATGTCCACCATGTAACGAAGGCGCTTCGCCGTTTGTCTCGTAGTCCGATGATGGAACGGGCTTGGCGGAATTAGACTATGTAATTCCATCGCACACTCCCCGAAATGTAACCGATAGAAAACCGATAGACTTGCAACTTATCGCCGATGTTCAAGGCTCTGAAGCTTTGACTTGACCAGTGCATCGTTGCTAATGAGTCTCTTGTCTCTTGCTAAGCCAAAAGCAATTAAATAAATAAATAAAAGCAATAAGCCGTTGTTAAAAGTCTTCGTTACTGATTACGAAACCCAAATTCCCATATACCCAATACCCAAATGTAGCGTGAATAGCCTAGTGACTAAGTTGTCGAACTTGTGAGGAGAGGACCCGGGTTCAGAGCCCACTCAGTACACAATAGTGGGTTCACGACAATATTCGTGAACCCACTCCAGACACAAGCATATTTAATTTTAGCTTAGTTGGAGGGGTTACCAGGATTGCTAGTAATGTGAATTCTACCCACAATGCTAGTTCTATTTAAATTAATAAAATATATGTATAGTTTTATAATCTTAATGGTGTCAGAAAATAAATTTGATAGTGTGAATTTAAACTTGAAAACCCATACTAGAATTCCCTCTTTCCTTGGTTCTAGTCTCTTACAGTCTAGTAATATATTTTAATATGCAACGTGTAACGGAAACCCCATATCTATCCAAAAGGACTGAAGACATCTGGTATGGAGTCTCTATGCAAAGTTTCAGCTCAAAATAAGTGACTCACAGAATTGACCCCAAATTATCGGTTTCATACGTTTCTTGAGTACCAGTAATAACAAACGTGTCACAGCACTATAAGTGTCATCACTTTCCACGTCACTTGCCAATTAAACGATAATTCTCTTCGTTCTTAATTTGAAAAATTCGGCCTCTGGTATCAATGTATTGAAATTTCAAATATGCTCCGCACATGTAGACACAGGATTAGAAAACCCTTGCCATATCGTTTGTTATCATCCAAAGAACCGTGCACTCGGTATGTATATACCCTTTAAATTACAAGTTGTATACCTATATCCTTTCATTGTGCGTGAAGCTATGAAGTTCCCAATCGAAGTCTGTTTCCTGAAAGCTATAACCTGGGGGTCTTTAAGTCAGGAGTGAATAGGTTACTTTTGAAGAGTTAACCTATACTAGAATTCCCTGTTTCCTGGGGTCTAGTCTCTTACAGACTAGTAATATGTTTTATTACATACCTATGTATATCCTTTCATTGTGTGTACAGCTAAGAAGTTCCCTGCCGTAGTCTGTGTTTCCTGAAAGCTATAACCTGGGGATCTTTGAGTCAAGAGTGTGTAAGTTACTTTTAGGCAGGCGTGCTTCATCTTCGACCACAATATAATCGCTTTCCATCGGGTGAGATAGTGGTCCAAAGCGAGCCTATAATCCACAAAAAAATACAGAAAATTCCTTCCCACTCATCACTCACAAAAAATAGAGCCATTCTTTTGTGCCAAATAGAAACGAAAAAAAAAAACAGAAAATAAACGCACCGAAATGGTTATCCATCACTAAAAGTCCCAAATGCTTTCCGAAAACTAATTTACGGGAACAACATTATTGTGAACTTGAAAAAATATATATTTCATGCAGAAAAAACGGAGCTTCTAATATTCTGTAGTGAAAGGTTCGGTTAACGTTTTTGTTAGTCTTGGGAGCTTGTTGATGGGTTTGGTTGGTAGTTTTCAGTTTTTGAAGTAATCCAATCAGCTGGTGGAATGTTTGTTCTTAGCCAGCAACATATTTTTTTAATTCTAGAAAGGCTCGCGTTTGTTCACCATTTCTCATAGGCCCGTACCTCTCATAGCACCGGACGGCATTAACTTCAAACCCGAACAGTTTTAAATATCGTACACCGTTCACATACATGTAGGCGTCTAAACATTCTATAATGTCAGCACAGGTTACATGAACCCACCCACAGCAAAGCAGCATTGTATTTATTCTTCGTCGTAGTAAGTAAAGTAAGTTATTTAGTCAAAACCTTGGTAATGTTTAATTTGTAAATTTATTTGGTCCCATTTTTCCGGGTTCCGTGGACGAATGGCAAAAAACAGAGGGTCTGTGGCTTAGGCCCCCAGTGGTCGAGGCACCTGTGGCCGACGCCCCCGATTCGAATAATTTAATTAAAAACAATTTTTGATCAAATGTAACGTCAGGAACAGAAATGTTTTACAAAAATAGTAAATGCATACTGATTGTAAGTATAAATATAATATTAAATCATAATTAAATTTATAACTTGGTTCGTGGACTGTCATTCATAAGAATTTTTATGTCGTTTTTTAATACATCCGGCTGACACTCAGGCTTATGTCCTTTTATCATTTGAACGTTGTCACTTTCATTTATCAATTTAACTGTACCGCCACACTGGCTATGTCTTTTATTCTAATTATATTCTAATATTATACGTAAATCCAGCATGCAACAATGTTTTCTACCAAGTCAATTTTTTACTATATTGTAATTATTTCACAGGAGCCCTTGCGAAGGACCTTCGGCCGTTGAATAGACTAAACGTTCTTATCAGTTGAACTTGACTCTGGTGTGAAAGAGATAGACATAATATCTATTCATACTTCCTTATTGTTTTTAATTTTGTGGACGTAAAGACGGAATTTTTATTGTTACCCATAACTGGTTTGACTCAGTTGACGAGTTGGTTGAAGTTGAAAGATACATTTTCCATATGGTAATTTATTATAAATTTATATTAACAACATTCTCTAACATTTTATATGAAGTCTTTTGATTTTTTGGATGTTTGTACATAATAAATATAAACTACATATTAAAACTACCGAGTTGAAACTCGGTAGGTAGATGTATTCTCTGAACCACTCTACGAATTTTATATAATAATAAAACTTTAAGTGGGGGCTCGGATACATGGAACTGGAACAATTTTTTTTTTTTATTAATACTTTATTGATAGGTACGTCGTTATAGATAGGTATTTAAAATAGACATTTAGGTTCCTAAAACGAACGATTAAGTTCAAGAAAATGTGCCTCTAAATCTTATGATAATGGAGTAGAAAGTCTTAAAAAAAGAAATGCTGTAGATCTCAATGATAACTTTTAAGAAATATTCGTGAGAACGAGATACATTCAACAGTTTGGAGCACATTTCCAAAAACTGGAATTATAACTTTGTCATTTATACAAACACTATGAAAAACAAAGTTATTTTGCGTAGCTACTACGGAACCCTTCATGAGCGAGTCTTACTCACACTTGGCTAATTTATGTCCCTCTTCTGTTTCGATTTTATTCAATTCTTCTGTCCTCAAAAACACCATCTAACAATTATTATGGAAACCCTTTGCATGTAAGTCCTATTCACACTGCCGTTTGGGGTCGAAACGCTTGGGTTATGGCGCCCGAGTGCGCGTCTCTTCTTTATAAGGAATTGTCTCGCTGGCCAATCACTTCCTTGTGTGATCAGAGGACCGGCTCGTTCTTCGCCCGTAGAATAAGCATTACCATACAACGTGGCAATGCTGCCAGTCTTCTGGATACGTTTCTGGACGACAGCGATGTGGAGGAGTATTTTGACACCTAAGTCTATTTTTTATTTAAATCCCAATAAAACGTTCACACTGGCTTAATTCTAAACATTCACACTGGTTTAATTCTATTCTATCTTTCTATTATACTGCTACAAAATATCTAGACCACACTTCACTCTGTGCTTACCCTTTCGGCCCAATCCGTGAGCACATCATTTATATGCAAGTCCCGGCTGCCAAGTAGGTAACCGTACCAATCTAGTGTAAAGGTCTGAGCGCAAATACTTAATCACTAATTACCTAGCCGTCATAAATGTAATTAATTTTAGCAGTATCTTCTTGTGTGGTGCAGGTTTTAAGGGGGGAGTTAGTTTAATTTAAGAGTTTTTGATTAGAGATATTGTCTTATTTTATTGAGTCGAGAAAATCTGGAGCATTGTAAAACAAATATTATTTTTTTAATTAAGAAAAAGATAGAAAATCCCTTTAATACCACCACAAAAAATGTACAAAGAATCAATTTTAAATAGATATAGGTTAATGTAACATAATAAGGTCTTTAAAAAACTATCACATAACACCATAGATGAACAGAATCTACTAGCAATTACAAAAGCAAGCTGTGCTTTGCACTCAAATGTACTAAAAATAATACAAAATAATAACTAATAATAAATTAAAAAGTCAGAATATCTGCTTTCAACAATTTGATAAATAACCACTCAGAACGGGCATGTTAAAATATCCTATAGATATATTTTGATTTACGTTTAGGTGAAAAAACAATCAAAAAACCACCCAAAATTTAAAGAAATTGTTATCTAACACCACTTCTCATTTCACCTTAAAAATACTCCATTAAACGTACACAATAATCACTTATTCCATATAAAACTTTTTTGCAAAAAATAAAACCGACTTCCATATCAAAACACTACAAAGCCAAAAATAATTTTAATTTCGGTAGTCGGTGTTATTGGTTTTGTATTTTCTTTTTTTTTTCACACCGCCTTCCGAAATTAAAATTATTTTTGGCTTTGTAGTGTTTTGATATGGAAGTCGGTTTTATTTTTTGCAAAAAAGTTTTTATTTTCGCGCTTTTTAGTGGGTCAGTGAATTTTCCAAATCGATTCGTAAATGACGGAGTTATGCGCGAACAAAAAACGCAATGCAGAGTAAACGAAAAGATCATCAAGGTAAATTATTTTTTTCGACTTTTTTTGATTTTTCAGAAACGACTCGTCCGATTTCGATAAAATTTTCATGGGACCATTTGGGAAGTATACCCTTTCCAACAAAAAAAGAATTTTTCAAATCGGTTGGCAAGCGACGGAGTTATGCGTGGACAAACATAAAAAAAAAAAAAAAAAAAAAAAATACAAACATCCGAATTGAGAACCTCCTCCTTTTTTAGAAGTCGGTTAAAAATAATTCTAAAAACAGCATATTGACGCTTTAACATTTAACACAATATTGACTTCAGACCCTAATAAACCCATTCCCGCTATCCTCTCGTAACTTGTACCACCACTGGCCTGGTAGAGGCTCTACGCAAAAACGGAGCCCCGCTCATCCCTGATATTAACGTCGCCACATGAAGGATGGCACTACACCGGAGGGAGGCAGCCGCCAAATAAATATACAATGTTCCGCGGCTTAGAGTATTAAGTTGAGCTATAGAGCGCACCTGTGGAAGGATGTGTCTGGTGTACGAGATGGTGTAAGCTGTAACATAATATTTTATTATTATTTTGATACAATTTTCTTTTGTTTTTTTTTTTTTTACAAATTTGTCTTCGTATTGGGGTGGCGTGGACGACGACACGACGCACCGCCGCGCGCCGACCCGGGCCTGGTCCTTATCGACCGGTGAGCTACCTCTGTTTGCCATCCGTAAACAAACGCGTCTACGGTGGCCAGAGATCTGGTCTCCATCTATCTGGTCTAATATGGTCTGGTGATCTGGTGGTCTCCCACGGTGGCTGGGGCGTTATTTAATATAGCTAGAATGACTACTACATTAATTGGTAATAACAAGATAAATCCTATGTACACCTACTTCTAAAACTAAATAAACAGCTTTTTACGTCATTTTTTTTCTAATTAATATATCTAGTTGACTACTTCGAGGAGAAACAAAAGACTGTTAAACTTAATATAAATCGCAATCACCAATACAGTGTCTCTAGTTATACGGAATAGAATCAGGCGTTACTTTGCTGAAATCCATACCAAACTAATTCTTCAAAAAATTAAATGAGTGTTAATTCCGCCAAAACACAGATGATCAATCTTGCATGCAGTATGCAGCACAACCCTCCCGCCCGCATCCCTTCTGCATGCATATATAATTATATATGCGTAGCTTATCTAATTCATACTCCAAGTCGTCATCTTCTAATTTATACACCGTCGCCATTTAGAATATCTGCGGTAATAACGTAAAATTATTTTCTCTATTCCTTCTGCATAATTACGGCAGGATTGTAAATGTTGTTAATTTACGCGTCGTGTTAGTGAGAAATTACAAAAGATATTTCTATTATAACGTATTGTTATGACCTAGGAAATGAACTGGACGGAATTGTTACACACTAACAATTCTGTGTGTGTATATTTGTGTGTGTGTGTTAAGTGTATGTGAGGTTGGGTTGTGTATTTAAAAGGTTCGTGGCCCAGTTGAAGAATATATAATTTTCTTATAAGCTAATATAATAAAATTAGAAGGCACTACTTAAAAGTTCTCTTAATCAAAAAGATATTATAAAACACCGTATCTATTAGATTATTATTTTAGTATAATTACACTGGATGCCATTTTTATCGGGTTGAAATAAATCGGGTATAATAAGTGAATTGATTAGAAGCCTATGGTATAGGAAAAAAAAACAAAAACAAATTGCCTATCAATAGATACTAGATACTCATTTGAAGTAAACAATAAAAACAGAAATCTATAAAAATTATAAAAAACGATAAAAAAGATACGAAAATCTAATTATACGTACTGCTAAATGCGCAGATCCTATTCCTTGAAGCAAATGCTTAAGCATAAGCTTATATAGCTATAGGCAAGTATACAGCATACTCGCCGCATGTGCCTCGGCCTCTTTGATATCCTCTATCAAGAGCACGAGCCGCTCACACATCAAATATTCCCGTGTATCATTATTGTACATAAAGTTTAAATAAACACTAAAGTATTCACGCATTCAGTTAGAGGCTGAAAAAGCCCTTTAATTGCTCCAGCGTTGAGAATACTCACACAAGCACAACACAAAGATGCCAGCGATAATTAAGAATGTCATACTTTAGTAGCTAAAGTGGTTCAGCGTGTTCAATAGCTAAGTTCAATATAACACAGGCCAACAAAATTTAACCAAACTTCTTAAACATAAACTAGACTATACATTTCCGAAGGTTACGGATGCGCTGAATCCGAATCGCTCTATCACGTCAGGTTTCTGAGATATCCTGACCTAAAAGTGCAAAAAGTACAGTTTTTGCCCGATTTTGAGGTTATGTAGACACACGAATTACTTAAAAAAAAAATGAAGGTTTAAAATATTAAAGAACAAGTCTCTTTCAAATGCCGTTTTCACTGAGATATCGCATTTTGAAGTTTTCATGTTTGTGAATTTTCATATAGGATGAGGATCATGAGGCCAGATTTGGATTCAGCGCATCAAAAACCTTCGGAAATATATAGTCTGGTTTCTGGTTAAAAATTTTGTCGGCTTATGTAATTTCAAAGTTTAATTAAATAACCATCCTATATCGTTCTCACTGCAACTATAACGTGCTCACAGGCCTGCTCTCTTTGAGCTAGGGAATGGTACGGTCCATTCCCTAGTTAAAACATTAAAAAAATATAATATTAAGTAATACTTTATGGATTCTATGTAAGTAATTTTCTAACATACATTGGGTTGTCTTTTTTCAGGATTAAGTGCGTTTTGTATAAAAGTTTTCATGTATATTTTTTGAATAATTTAATTTCTTTTTCGTGTAATCAAACTATTTTACCACATAAAATATTAAATCCATTTCAACGAAATTAAGATAAATAATTCTCACTGGCTACATTCCACATGTACCGTCCACCGCGTCCAAGATTAATGAAGTGTCCCAATGAATGACACTGTAGCCAAATCTACATCTAAATATACATATGGAACAGCGGACGTTATAAATTGTGAGTTTTGAGTACACCCTATGAGCTAACTTTTATTGAAATTCTACGCTGTTTTTCGCCAAGCAAGGAAAAACATAAATACCTCTTTTATTACTGAAATAGATCTCAGTATTTTAAGCAGCTTCACTTCTGAGAAGAGTGAGGGACAGTCGTTACAGCATCCTGTGAGAGTGTGTCCTCTCCGATTATGAAGCAGTTTGTGCGGAGGCTGATGGGTACTAACACTAGATTATAATCTATAAGGCTTAAGTTACTAACATTATATGGACTTTATGGTCCGAAATAAAAAGGTTTATTTAAAATTTACTAGCTTTTGCCCGCGACTTCGGTGTCCGTTACGCCAGCGGAATATTGTCGCTTTTCAGGATTTCGGCTTGAAAGATAATTAGTACCCCATCTCGTGTAAATGTGCCCGAAATTTAGAACTTGTGCGTCCAGCCAATCCAAAGATATTCACGAAAAATAGATTCCGCTGGAGTAACGTTACCTCAGCGGCATGTTTTTTAACTGGTGGTCGTAGCTGAGTCCAAACTAGACCCAAAAAATGTGCCCAAAAAATGGAATTTGTGCGTCTTATGGTTTCAGAGTTATTCAAGATGCCGCTGGGGTAACGTTTAGCAAATTGCTGTACCTCTCAAACGGCATGACATACAACTGCGATTTTTTTTACTACGGTGGGTCCTAATTTGTGCTTATGCTGTGCAATTTTATATTTTCTATAATCGACACCGTGAGAAAATAAGAAATTGATTTTCTCAAACCCTAAAATCGATCCTTGCGCTTCAATGAGAAACCCTAGAAACTTACCAATTATGACGGTTTGTACCTTTTATGAACACAAAGCATCTTGCGAAATAAGATGTTTCTATTCCAACTTCTCAGAGAGCTATTCCATTTTAATTAAAATCTGGCTATGCTTAAATGTAACACTCCAATACATGAGTTATTATTAAGTGACGCTAATTATGATTCGACAAATAATATGTACCTTTATTCAATTGCTTATCCTTAAAGTTTCAACTGAAAATTCTTTATAACTACACAGATATAAGAAGAAAACATAGGAAAAGAAATTTCACGATTAACCGAACAAATTCAAATGACTGTATAAAAGCGGCCGGGTAGTACATTGTGCCAACCTTCTTAAATTTGTAGTACATGATTTCCTTTTTTGAAACAGTCTAACACAAAAGTGTTACTTAAAATTATTTATTGGTTTGTAAAAGTATGTAAGCCATATTATATTGAGGATTTGCAAATCTTTAACTTTCAGTCAAATGTTAGAACATAACTAAGTACGTACCTACGTAACTACGTACCGGGGCCTTTCTCAAGCTGAGGGGTTAATAAAGACTACACTATGTATATTGACTTGACTTATGTGTTATGTTTATGTGACTGCCTTCAGTTGCCGCTAATTACTCGTATATGAAGGGTGTGTGCGCATTGTTTTTTTCCCAGTAATTCAAGGCATTTTTGAGACCACTATAAAAATATTGAGAAAAAAATAAAACTAAATATTTTTTTAAACTTTTTGAAAAACGGTTTTTATTTTCATGTTGCACACAAGATATTAAAATAATAATTACATGAAGTCTTGAAGAATACAATGTTTAAACAAAATACACAAGAGATTTCGTACACATTTTTCATCAAAATACATTCTTGCATGCCTCCTTTACATTTTATGACCTGTTTAACCAACCTTGGCATGCGAGCAATTAATTTATTTATGGTATCTTGCGAGATATTCCTCCAGCTTTCTTCTAATGCATTCCACATGGCCTGCTGTGAAGAAGGCCATTGTTCCTAAATGTTTCGGTCAAGCTTTTCTCAGAAAAGAAAGAAAATAGTTAAAGGTAAATACTCCACACTTTCTTGTTTTTAATTTCCCATGAATAAAGCTGCTTACGGTAAGTATACATACCTCTTAAATGGATTGCATAATTTGATAAACTAGAGAAAGGTGCCACAGCCGCGTGCCGGCACCCGCCGTAGCGATGTCATATCGCCGTTCCAAATAATAATATTGCTTCCAAATCACCCAATAGTTCCTAATGACTTTATGAAATTACGCCTACGTTGTAATTAAAAACAACGGTAAGTGGTAAAAGTGCTGTCATACTCATCATACATAATAATATATTATGTGACCTTATAAGGCCATGAGAACATATCGGTAAGTATGGAGTTATGTTCAAAATCTACAATGAAACTTTATTAACATAATGCTTGTAATAAACCCGTTGTTAATAAAGTCACTACTCTCTGATGATTCTCTACGTTACATATTTATATAAAAGTAAGTAAATAGTTATTTAAACCATTTGTACGCACCTGTACCCATCAAAATTTAATTATAATACTACAAATTTAAGAAGGTTGGCACAATGTACTACCCGGCCGCTTTTATACAGTCATTCGAATTTGTTCGGTTAATCGTGAAAATTCTTTTCCCATGGTTTTCTTCTTATATCTGTGTAGTTACAAAGAATTTTCAGCTGAAACTTTAAGGATAAGCAATTGAATAAAGGTACATATTATTTGTCGAATCATAATTACCGTCACTTAATAATAACTCATGTATTGGAGTGTTACATTTAAGCATAGCCAGATTTTAATTAAAATGGAATAGCTCTCTGAGGAGTTGGAATAGAAACATCTAATTTCGCAAGATGCTTTGTGTTCATAAAAGGTACAAACCACCATAATTGGTAAGTTTCTAGGGTTTCTCATTGAAGCGCATGGATCGATTTTAGGGTTTTTTAAAATCAATTTCTTATTTTCTAACGGTGTCGATTATAGAAAAAATAAAATCGCACAGCATAAGCACAAATTAGGACCCACCGTAGCAAAAAAAATTGCAGTTGTATGTCATGCCGTTTGAGAGGTACAGCAATTTGCTAAACGTTACCCCAGCGGCATCTTGAATAACTCTGAAACTTCAAGACGCACAAATTCCATTTTTTGGGCACATTTAGGCACAAATGTGATCTATCTAAGTAGCTAGTTTGTACTCAGCTACGACCACCAGTTAAAAAACATGGCGCTGGGGTAACGTTACTCCAGCGGAATCTGTTTTTCGTGAATATCTCCGGATCGGCTGGACGCACAAATTCTAAATTTCGGGCACATTTACACGAGATGGGGTACTAATTATCTTTCAAGCCGAAATCCTGAAAAGCGACAACATTCCGCTGGCGTAACGGACACGAGAGATTCCGGGATAAATACTATCCTATGTCCTTCCCAGGGTCCTAAAATATTCCCAAGCCAAATTTCATCTAAATCGGTTCAGCGGTTTAGGCGTGAAAAGTTAACAGACAGACAGACAGAGTTACTTTTGCATTTATAATATTAGTATGGATTTTTATTCAAAATTCATGGACAGTATTGATACATAGGCAGATTTAAAGTAAACAAAGAATTCTCCGCCAGTCTATGTTAAAAAACTACAAATTAGTAAGTGTAAAATAAATCAGTCGTTTAGTTGCTACTACTGGGACATGTCTTCTTTATGGGAATGGGCCGTAAGTAATCCATCGCCTGGGCCAAATGCGAATTGATGTATACACATGTCTTCGAATCTTTGGATCGTAGGACATTCCGGTTTCCTCACAACTTATTGGAAAGCAGTGACGATGATACAAATAGTAAAAGGTACCTTGGTAGGTACATTGCTGTAGGCCAGGAGTTCGATGCCACCAGGCTTCGAACTTCAACACGAAAGTCACGGAATCCCGAGGCTTAGAGGAATCTTGATAATTATGTTACGATGATATTCCATCCTCGAATCGCCCTGAAGAAGCGTTGTTTGACCGTGAAGGTCGACCCATGTGGCTATTTCGATGTAGCCACGAGCTTCTCATATTATATATATTTATTATTTATAAAGAATATACAACGTGTAACGAAAACCCCATATCTATCCGAAAGGGCTGAAAACAACATCTGATATGGAGTCTCTATGCACAGTTTCAGCACAAAATAACTGACTCAAAGAATTGATACCAAAGTATCGGTTTCATATATTTCTTGAATACCAATCACAACAAACGTGTTACAGCACTACGAGGGTCAATAACTTTCCACGTCACTCGCCAATAACATGAAAATTCTCTTTTGAAAATTGAATGAAATTTGTTATAAGTTATAAAACACTTGCCATATCGTTTGTTATCATCCAAAGAAGCCATGCACTTGATATGTATATACCCTTTAAAATTACACGTTGTATATATTTTTTTATTGTTAATAGGTTCGCGTTTGACCAACATCTTACCTGATGGTAAGTGATGATGTGGTCGAAGATGGAGCACGCTTACCCAAAAGTAACCTCTCACTCTTGACTTAAAGACTCCTAGGTTATAGCTATCGGGTAACACAGACTCCGGCAGGGAATTCCACTCCTTAGCCGTACGCTCAATGAAAGTATTCCCAAAAAGTTTAGTGTTTAAAAATATTTATTTATAACTTTATAGAATAAGAATTTGAAGGTCAATTTTGAAGATAGTCTTTAGTTAAAGTAATTTTTCTATTGTTTCTTTACTGTATAACTTGGTATAGAATTTTTGAAACATCCTGTATATCATATTAGTTTGATGTAGTTTGCCATAATCTCGCTCTTAAAAACTAGCTCATAGCTTTGCATTCCTTACATGGCGGACATCCCACCAACATGCACAAACGTTTTGGGAATACTTTCATTGTGCGTACGGCTAAGGAGTGGAATTCCCTGCCGTAGTCTGTGTTTCCTGATCGTTATAAACTGGAGGTCTTTAAGTCAAGAGCGAATAGGTTAGTTCTAGGCAAGCGTGCTCCATCTTCGACCATATCATCGCTTACCATCAGGTGAGATGGTGGTCAAACGCGAGCCTATTATCAGTAAAAAAGATGTTTAATTTGATGTATCAAATTAGTTAAGTTTTTAAAGAATGTTTCCACCTTAAAAATCGGCACATGCGACTGTATTATTAAGTCACAAGCTCCTCTTGAACATAGGTCTCCAATACAAGCGAAACATCTCAATAATACACGTAATCAGAACTCCATCGTGATGATACGGAACCACTATCACAACATCCCAACCGCGCCAATTCTCTCTCAACCCTTCTCCCATTGTCATTCAATTCCGTAAAATCAATCAGGGCGCCGAGATTAGCTCGGCACAAACAAACACAAGGCTCATTTATTAGTTCTGTCACCCGAACTTTACGCCGAATACCGTCATTTAACCGTTTTGAGGTCGTAACTGGTGATATTGATTTTCGAAGCGTTAGGAAATATTTTGTAGGTTAAGTGACATTCGTGGTTAAGATGATAATTACGCAGTCGAAAACTGCCACAATGATCTAATGGTTCCACGCGCGATGGCTTAGTATAAAGTCTTGGGTTAGATGAACTTAAATCTGAACGACAATTCCGTTTATTCATTGAAAATATACATAATTACAAAATATCTACCTATATTTAATCAGACAACAATACATTGGCTTTCATACAAAATACTAAAATTTATACAACGTGTAACGGAGACCCTATATCTATACAGAAAGACTGAAGACAACATCTGGTATGGAGTCTCTATACAAAGTTTCAGCTCAAAATAAGTGACTCACAGAATTGACCCCAAATTATCAGTTTCATATGTTTCTTGAATACCAATAATAACAAACGTGTCACAGCACAGCACTATGAGGGTCATCTTCACACACTTCACACATCACTTTCCACGTCACTTGCCAATAAAATGATATTTGTCTTCGTTCTTCTTAATTTGAAAAATTCGTCTCTGGTATCAATGTATTGAAATTTCTAATAAGCTCCACATATGTATACATAGGATTACAAAACCCTTGCTATATCGTTTGTTATCATCCAAAGAAGCCGTGCACTTGGTATGTATATACCCTTTAAATTACACGTTGTATAAGTATAAATTTATTCATATATATTATTTATGTAGATTTCTATTTTTTAATGATACTAGTGTTTTTGTGTTATTACTATATTATTATTTTTTTCTAATTTTACTTCACACGTTCATACTGCACCTCCCACACTATCTCTTTACCACACATGGTTGACTGGTAGAGAATGCCTACGGCATTAAGTCCGCCTTTGTACCTATGTGCATAAAATGTAAATAAATAAATAAATAAAATATAAAAATGTGAAATCCTGTATTGGTATGTTTATTTATTTATTAAAACTTTATGCAACACAAAACGTACAAAGGCAGACTTAATGCCACTAATTAAGGTGGACTTAATTTATTATGTTTTTTTTTTTATTAACTAGCAATTTGGATAGAATTCTAATTAAACTAGCAATCTTGATAACACTTCCAACTAAGCTAAATATGCTTGTCTGGAATAAGTTCACAGCAATAGTGCAATGGATAGGGTTCGAACCTGCGACCTTTCGATCACAAGGCCAACTCCTTACCCTTTAGGCTATTGTCGCTTTATGGTAGTTTGTGATAGATTTTTGTTTTCAATAGCCAGACCGCTAAGTTCTTGGACTTGTGATTGAGAGGTCACTGGAATCTCACCCATTACCCTATTACCGTGAACCCACTCCAGACACACGCATATTTAGCTTAGTTAGAGGGGTTAACAAGATTATTAGTAATGTGAATTCTACATACATTGTTAGTTATCTTTACAAAACTTCTCTGTAGTAACTCGGAGTTTGGAAGTTAACGATATGATCACGCCCGTACTACGGAAAACATGTTAAGCATGTTGGAACTCATAACTGTCCTCTCATACCTAATCATAACTGTATCCGGTTCATATTTAATTTAAAAAAAATATGACCACGTATCGAGGTACAGAACCGAGGTCAAACGGATGCCCATTCGCCAGAGAAGAAGTTTGCGCGTTTTGACTACGCTTTTCTCTTTGCTGAACTCTCCTACCCCTCCCTCTTACCTTATTTCTCATTTTCAATTTCTATATTCCTCATACGCTAAAAGCCTGCGCTCTTCCAATAATCTTATGTTACTCTGTCCTTCTCATACTTCTGATTTTATACATTCTTCCTTCTATATACAGTCTATTCTTCTGTGGAATGCACTACCTCTCGATATAAGGACGGCTACCAATCAATATGCATTTAAGAGAAAGTTGCGGGATTATATTCTTAACAAATAGTGGAAGCAGAGTTTTCATAACCCCCTTTCTATAACTTTTTATTAATATACAACGTGTAACGGAAACCCCATATCTATCCAAAAGGACTGAAGACAACATCTGGTATGGAGTCTCTATGCAAAGTTTCAGCTCAAAATAAGTGACTCACAGAATTGACCCCAAATTATTGGTTTCATATGTTTCTTGAATACCAATAATAACAAACGTGTCACAGCACTATGAGGGTCATCACTTTCCACGTGACTTGCCAATAAAACGACAATTCTCTTCGTTCTTCTTAATTTGAAAAATTCGATCTCTGGTATCAATGTACTGAAATTTCTAATAAGCTCCACACATGTAGACATAGGATTACAAAACCCTTGCTATATCGTTTGTTATCATCCAAAGAAGCCGTGCACTCGGTATGTATATACCCTTTAAATTACACGTTGTATATAAAATATATTTTTGGTATGTTTTATGATAAATATGTATGTAAGTTTATTCTAATTAGAAGTATATGTATATATACACTTGTAATAAAACTTTTATTTTGAAAATATTATCTACTTAGTTTTTTTTTATGCACCTGCCATGTTATCTCTTCACCACCCATGGTTGACTGGATGGACTTGATATTCACATGCATCCTGTTAGACTGCAAGCCCCCTACTACATAGTTACGAAAGGGGTAAGTAGACGGTTACCCAGTCAAACAATGAAACAGAGGAAATTATCTAGTACAGACACACACACATACATGCTAACTCACATACATTTGACGCAGTCTGCCTTCAATAAACGCACACCGCTCTAACACATATCAATATCACACACTCATTCATAAACTATAAAATAAATTCATGTTCAATTTATATTTAAGTTAATTATTTTATATAAAGTGCACACAATTGTTTTGTTTTATGTTTCGTTTTATTTTTAAATTATGCACTTTCTTATAACTTTATGACCATTGCATTCATATATTTGTTCAGAATAGTTATTTTTATCTTTTGTTAACGCTACTCTGGTCTCCAAGATACAGTCGCCGCCTAGTTTGGAGGCCGCTGACATTCTCTTTAATAAAACTGTATAGGTTAAGAAAATTACTGAAACTCTGGTCCAATAAATTTATTCTTATTATTATTAACAACACATCTTCAAATTTAGCAAGTACCTCTCATATAATATGCTCATACGGAAATTTACTTTCATTTAAATTATTTCTTTTCAATTAATTTATTTAAGTAACAGAACTCAATTAGTTAGTTACAAAATTCGTTTATCTTATGTTGATATTTAACCTTATTTACAAGGTTGGTTCGAGAATAGAAGCTATAAGCTCAACACTGACGTGGAGAGCTTGCAGCAGCGATTCACGAACACACAGTCGAGCCTGCTCGCCACACAACGTAAGATTACGTTGGGGCTGGCCCGCACCCGGCATACCAGGGAAGCGCATCGTTTTCAAATCGTCTGATGCACTAAAAAAAAGGAAAGTATTAAATAAAGAAGTAAAGTTCAAAGAAACTCCATTTTGCAATACCTTCACAAGCCAAGACTGGCTCGAGATCTGCATATAAATATGTTTTGTATATTATAGGAGAATTATGTTCGGGAATATTATGTTAGCGAGCTTTGTGGTTGAGATGCATTCGTGTCACTTTGTATTCATGGTTTGACTTAGTTCGGGATAGAGGTTTTACTATATTAAATAGAGACGGGGAATAGAAATAGATTTTTCGATATCAATATTGTCGATTTTTTAATATTGGTTCTTACCTGATTTGACCAGTACGTATTGTATCGACTTTAAAGGAGTTTGTTTCAGTGTGTCAGCTTAAAATTACGTATATTAATTTTAAAGTTTTAATTTAATAAATCAAATATCATTTCATAACAGGAATTTCTCCTGTATTGTGAATGCATTTTTCACAAACACTCAGTCCCGGAACAAATACTTGCAAGTCAGACTTGACAAACATTTAAAGTAAAATGTAAAAGTGTTATTTATAACCAATTTACAAAATAGAAATTTAATTTCACTTGTTCTAGTGCGGGAATCGAATTCGCTACAGGCAGCGCAGCATCAAATCACTCTACCGTGTTGTCAAAGAAATAGATTTCTAATATTCTATTTCTAATTTTCCTTGCAGGAGTCTGTGTATCCTACTGATAGCTATAAACAGACGGTTTTTAAATGAAGAGTGATGATTAAACTCCATCAACTATCTATTATACGAACTATATGCCTTTCCCACTGCGACTTTAGTTAAGCAATACTGTAAGTAGAGCACCCGATTTCTTAAACACTTATAAGATTTCTTTACCCTTCTGAATAAAATACCCAAAGCCGTATCAAATTAAAATTGATTTAAACTCGGGTATCATATCAAAAATCAAATTTCGGAGTTTCAATGATGTCACAAGTATTCAAAGTGCTTTTGTATGGTAAATGACAATTGAGAAAGTCCTTCAAGTTACTTCGGTACTTGGTATTTTGAGTCAAGTATTTTAATGGTACCGAGAAATAGCTTTTGTCAAAAATTTCTAAGATATCTCCACATTTTCTCGGTTCAAACTTCGAATAAATATTATCACTTGTTTAGATTTTGTTTTATTTTGTGGTAAACTTGTGAATAAAGTTCGACTTATAATTATTATTATAAACACTTTACTTTGAAAATTGAGGAAAATGTCGAAACAGGATAGAAGGTAGCTTTGATTCGCTCCTGAATTTGATCGAAGTTAATTATAGAATAACTTATAAATAAGCTTTATTCAGAGTTGAAGTAAGTAAATAATCAGCCTCGGTTAACGTTTACGTTTTCCTTAAAATAGGATACACTTTATATTAAATATCGTTTGTTATTTAGTTAGTAAAGTGCATCAATATGTAGACATATTTAGACTGACTGTAATATTCGCTAAGTTAGAAGAGTGTACGTACATTTAATGAGTTTTTTAACGAAGCCCATGTATATTCCTTTTCGTCTCACATGCTTTTAAAAATATACATACTAGGATTATATTTGTTCTGTATCTTGAGTGACTTTACAAACCTTTCCATCATATCATGCACAAACATGCAGGGGTTGTGGAAATGTTATATTGAGATACCGCAAACGCAAAAGCACAGGGAACAGTGTTTAGTCTATATATGTCTGTGACTTGTTGTGCCCCACGAAAATAAAACATACAAACCCCGGACCACTAGGAGATCATACAAAATTTTGTTAGTTATTAGCGCGATAAGAATTCCTCAACGCCATGCTCTCGTAATGTATCCATGAGACTAGTTACATCGCAACGTCGTATAGCACACTGTTTAGCCTCATATCGAAATTCTTTTGAAAAAGATTTGAGAACAAGAGCCCCATTATTTATATAAATAAAAGGTAATCTCCGAAATATGTGTACGCGCATAACTTTCGAACGACTGCACCAAATTAGATACTTAATTATGTTTTCTGTCTGTTATAGTTACGACTAAGTTTATACTTATAAAATAAAACTGTTGTATGAAGTTCGCCGGGTGAGGTTGTTTTTGCATAAAACTGCACAAAATCGATACTCAATGTCCCATCCCTAGACTTGTTTTCGCCACCGTAACACTGAATAAAAATGTACATTATATTCGATGTGTTACATTATTATTGAAATATACTATAATATTCATTGTTACCTATTCGTTTTAAGATAAGACAGTTTTTCGAGTCGGGTTGGGTTACATACGTACGTGTAACTCCAGGCAAAAATGGTAAAGTAAAAGTTTGGTACGGATTTCCACCAAAGTAACGCCTAATTTCATTCTGTAAAGTAAAAGTATTTAAACGAGTGCCGTATTATTACATGGATCTAACAATGGGATATTAAAAGCCATATGAGGTCAATTACTTTTTCGTATATGGCAATTAATATTCCAGCTACAATAATGTTACCATAATTTATTAATAACATTAACATTACTAGCAATCTTGGCAATTAAGCTTTAAAATATACTTATGTCTAGAATAGAATAGAATAATTATTTATTTGCTCAGATAGTAGGTACATAAATAAAAAGATGTTTACAAAAATTGTTTAGACCCTTGTACAATCTACCTCAAAAGGCATGCAAACATTTAAACACAGAAGAAATTAACTCTATAATCTGCTACTCTGCTCCATCTTCGACCACATCATCACTTACCATCAGGTGAGATAGTGGTTAAACGCGAACCTATTGTCAATAAAAAAAAAATAATAATCATCATTTCAATGTGGATTAATAGTAATCAAGAATTCAATTAAAATATATTAGTCTAAATACAATAAATATTAAGATCATGTCAAAATTAAAATACAAAATCTCTAAATTAAAATACAAATGTCAAAATTTTTATACAAATGTTAAAACAATGTTTAAATTAGTTTGGGATCACGGCAATAGTGTAATGGGTGAGGTTCGAACCTTGGAACTCTCGATCACAAGTCCCACACCTTAGACCTACATGACATAACGAAATGGCTAAAGGTAAGGGACCGTTCAAGTATTACGTAAGCACTATAGGGGGGCGTGGGGGTGATTACGTCAGCAGTATTTTTTTTTACACATGTAGCAACACACATTGTCTATGCTTCAAAACGAAATGCATTTTCGGGGATTCCTACAAATAATGAATTGTTGAATTGCGTGTCAGTAAAGTTTATTTAAATGAATCTTATGTGCGTTACAGACTTCTATTCCAAACCTATTCCTTATTTCTAGATTTATAACTGCTGTTCATGAATCAATCAATTGTACCAATGTTTACGTAAGCATGGGGGGAGGGGTAAAAGCTTTGCTTACTTTTGCTGACGAGGGGAAGGGGTGGGTTAAAATTGCAAAAAATGTGCTTACGTAATACTTGAATGACTAATTTCTGTCATTTAATTTTTTTTTTATACGGGAAGTATTTTATTCCTGTTTAATTTATTCTATTCTATTACTAATTTAAAGTTTATGTAACACACAAGTACAGACGCTAGCACATGAAGCTACGCGAAACTGTCAAATTTTCCCAATCAACTTTGAACCTAATTTCTTTAAAAATAATGTTGAAAATCTGTTAAAGTCAACTTTATAGTCCTCCTAACCGATTTCGGACACAGCGACCAATCTTTTAATTGATTAGCCATCTGCGCAGGAGATATTATAGTGCACAAGTATGTGCAGATACACGTGCACTCTCTGTTCGTATACTCTCATAGTGCGATGGGACGACAATCTGACACGAACGGAGAGAGATCAGGCGCTGGACCTATGACTTAAGACCAGGCACTCTAAAATAATTTCCACGCAAGCTCCGCCCCCATCCACCTCCAGCTAGGCCGTTGTGTGCTAAACGTTAACGCAGCAGTAATTAAGTTGAATATCGCGTGCGCTCTTTCACAATGTTCGGGTTCGAAACTAAATGTCGTAAGTCTCAATTCTTTTTTCGTTTATAACTAAAGTAATAATTGATCTAGAGAAAAATTTCTTATGTTTGGATAATATACTGTATTTTCTTACTGTCAATACTAATTTTAGACATAAAAGCCGAGTAATCTTGATTAAATTTTGAATAACCTTTAAAAAATACATGATTTTCGATTAAAAAATGAATCGAGCGAAAATGTTCCAATTACGTAACTGGTCTTAGACATGTAAAGAAAAAGATCCAATAAATCATATAGTAATAGTACATTGTTCACCGAGAGGAGAAAGTGACCGATTACCGTCGAGGGTGTCGTTTGAAGCCCGAGCCGTAGGCGAGGGCTTTAAAACACCCGAGATCGGGAATCGCACTTTCTCTCGAGTGATACATAGTGCTTTATACTACACCTACGAGGAAAATAATAGTACTTTTTAACATTGAGTACATAGACCATAACGTACTTGGTTTGTATTTTTGCGCTTTTTCACTGAAATAAGCTAGCAAAACAGTTTCAGAAAAAGATGCCGCATTTTTTTCACTTTTCCATTGCAAAAAATCGTCATAAGTTTTATTATATTTTTTAATTGATTTCTGTGGTAAAAGGTTATCAATCAGTATTTTTGCTGTTTCCTTCAACTGCGGCGGAGTTAAAAAATCTTCATCATCACTATCACTACTTATCATTTTGATAGTTATATTTTACTTTCTACGAAAACTGAATCCTCAAACAACACACAAATTGAAAATGGCGCCAATGGCGTCTGCAATTTTCACATGTTCTTTTTTCAAATTGTTTATCCTGACGCCGCAGGGTCGCACTGCCAGCCCGACACCATCCAACACACAGCTAGTGGCCAGTATCATTTTGCGAACTTGGAGATAAAAACTCACTGTAAAAACTTTTTGGCTTTTGATATTTAGGTTACCGGCGCATAGTCTTACCCAAAATTAAAAAAGAAAAACCACGTAAGAAATGGATTTTCATACACTTTTCTCTCCCGCTCAGATGCGTTTTCTCCCCGCATATTTGTTCGATTTGCAATGACGTACTTTCTACCGTAAATTTGATAAAGTATCAAGGTACTTTCCAAGCAGGTGTAGTATAAAGTTTCATTTTTATTGTATGCGTGATTGTTTCAAAATATTAATGCAAAGTTACATACAATTTAGGGAGCCTCCTCTTAACGTGCTTTCGGAGGTACGGGTTATTTTGTTATAAATACATCACACCACCAACTTCCAAAGTCCGGGCTACTACTGAGAAATCTCTGACAGAAAAACCCAATACCACTAACCCATTGAGGCGGTTATGTATCCTTTACTCACTACACTAGACCATCATATAAACTTTGCGGCGTAGGCTAAGTACCACAGACTACACGCTACAGTGCAACAGTAGGTAGTTAGTGCCGTATTGTCATGCTAAGTAAGTCATTATTATAAGTGGGTAGTTCCGAGTCGTGCGTGTTAACTGAGGTAGAGTTACAGCTGGTAGTACTGTTTATAGGTAGGTTGTGGCGCAGTTTCGTGTTATTGTGGTCTGATTTATGTAGCCAACTATACAACGTGTAACGGAAAGGGTATATACATACCAAGGGCACTGCTTTTTTGGGTGACATCAAATGATATTGGAAGGGTTTTTTAATCCTATCTCCTTTCTCGCGCCGACAAAAGAACACCGTCTTTACGCAAGGCTACTACAATACTAGGCGCACAGAATTACGGAAGAGATTTATCGTGATATTTGCAAGTAACGTGGAAAGTTATTGACCTACGTAGTGCGGTGACACGATTGTTATGATTTCAATTAAGACAATTATGAAACAGAAAATTTGGTATCAATTTTTATAGTATTTTATTTTGAGTTGAAACCTTTCCAATATCGTTTGATATCATCCAAAGCCGTGCCCTTGGTATGTATATACCCTTTCCGTTACACGTTGTATAGTAAGTGTTGGTACTTGTGGCTAAATAATGACAGCCGAGAAGGTTCGATTTTCATGGTTAAGCAAAGCAGGCCGAGGTCGACCTGTGGATAGGTGACTATCTTCACTTCGAGTTTTCTATATGCCTCGGAAAGCAAGTTAAACTTGATATACGTAAACGTAACTCGACGATGACGACACAGAACCACTATCACAACATCACATCAGGACTAATTCTCTTCTCCTTTGCAACCTTACTCCCATTGTCGCTTAATTCCCTGTTAATTACAACATTGACCCCTGTGGACGATATATTATAAACAATTAACAACATATAAAACCATATCTCTAAAACCTTTAAATCGAATCTCCCCAATCAATATTATAAGTATCTTTCAGCTTACCCACCCACTGATTAATGACACTATCCCCAAAACGATGGGGGTAGCCCGGATCACTTCATTTCCCGCTGTCAGTCAACAAGAGATGTACCCCATGGGCGAACAAATTAACGGCCTGGGCGATTATCGATTAAATCGTATTTTACGTTTATCGATTGGATGTTCAAACGATTATGAATCTTTTGCAATGCTATTATGATTGTAAGCGTTGATTATTTTAAAACATCAAATACCTATTAGATACGTGTTCTGCATGTTCACTGTCTAATTCTACCAAGCCTGTCATGGGACTACAAGACGAATAGCAATACGCTATCATCAGATGGTGGACATTGCACCCACACACAGAGAAAGGTTTGGGTATACTTTCATTGTGCGTACGGCTAAGGAGTGAAATTCTCCGCCACAATCTGTGTTCCTGATAGTCATAAGTCAAGAGTAATCTTACAAAATAATAATGCGGATTTTAGGTTTTAAAAATCACTCCACTCAAATGGCGTCCTTCTAGCCGCAAACATTCTTGCAATCTTTCTTTCATGTTGGCGAAAACTCTCTTGCAAAGTTCTGGACTGATAGCCGCAATCTCGCGTCGGATATTTTCTTTCAGGGCCTTTATCGTTGATGGCGAATTGCTGTAGACACGAGATTTGAGGTATCCCCACAGGAAAAAGTCGCAAGGAGTCAGATCAGGTGATCTAGGGGGCCAGGCTATGTCGCCAAAGCGACTTATCAATTTTCCAGGAAAAAGTGGTCTGAGTTTAGTCATTGAGTCCCTGGAGGTGTGTGCCGTAGCCCCATCCTGCTGAAAGTGGGTTCTGTTATTGTAGCTAGCATGACAGTGCAGCTCCGGTATAAAAAAGTTGTCCAGCATCGCGCAGTATATAGTATATGTGTTAACGGTTTCACCTCTGTCGTAAAAATAAGGTCCAATTAAGCCATTTCCATAAAATGGCGCACCAAACTGTGGTCTTCGGGCTGTGGAGAGGCTTTTCATGGAGTTCTTTTGGATTGCTCGCACTCCAATAACGCATATTCTGTTTATTAACGTACCCTCCGATGTGAAAATGTGCCTCGTCACTAAAAATATGTTACGTAACCGCGTAGGTGTAGAAAATCGTTCCAGAACGACTCTAGCATAATTCTACCTTATTACGAAATCATCTTCTTTCAATTGTTGGATGATTTGGAGCTTGTATGGATGGAACTTCAATTTTTTTTTTAATAATTTTGTGAACTGATGTCTTTTTCAAACCCGTTGATGCTGCAATCTTTCGAACAGACTTACGCGGATTTGTCATAATTTCCCGTCTCACAAGTTCTGCGTTTTCAGGAGTAGTAACAGACGTTGAAGGTCCAGGCCGAGGCTCATTTCTGACTAATCCAGTTCCTCTAAACTTCTGTACCATATCAATTTGTTTGACGGACCATCCTTTACTCGTCGGATATCGAAGTGAGAACAAAACCGACGCCTCGCCACATTGATCGAATTATTGTTCGCGAAATACGCCTCAACCGCAAAAGCGCGGTGCGCTCCCGTCCACTGACTCATGGCTACTAAACAACCCGCAACACTCCCGCGCCGAATGATACCCCGCTTCCCCCGCTGACGCTTTGCTAGTCGCCGTGAGCTCTGTTCAAAGTGTAAAATCTGCCGGCGGACTCCCTGTATAACTTAGTAATTCATACAAACACTATGAAAAATAAAGTTATTTGGCGTAGTTGTAAAAAATGTAAATAACTAACTTTTAAGAAAATGGGCGAGTCTGACTCGCACTTGGCCAATTTTTTATTTGTAGATTTTGACAAGTTTGGTAATCTATTATTATAATGTTCAACCACTGACACTCCATTGAAAGAAATGGCTTAGAATGGTAATCTCGTACACAATGACAAATGAATGACTGACTAAAGCTGCCCACGTCTGATAATTGGTGACTGATTTTTTGACGGAGAAAAATAGAACACACTGATAGCAATAATGCAACACACACGTCCTACAAAAAGTTGGTCAGAAATAAAATCGGCGCATCCCGACCGATCCGATTATCGGTGAAAAATAGAACGTTCGGAAATGTAGCGTAAAACGCACACTACTCACCGACAGTCGGTCGCTTGCACTTGCGAGGGAAAGACAAGTGTTGCGATTCAATAATCTCTGAGAGATTACTGGATCAACAAATGTTCCTCAAAAGCCAAAGACAAACCTTTCATGATTCCTTTACATGATTGTCTGGCAGTTTGAGTGCTTTTGCGAGGCCCCCAAACGTCCTTACCTTGGTATTGTTCGTCAAATCCTATAATAAGCTCCTTGTTCTAAATTGAGCTATACGTCATTTGACAAATGCTTGCATTGTATGGACAGGCCCACTCAAATCTGTGAGCATCTTTCTTTAAAAGACCGCCTCAGACTAAAACCTACAAGGTTCCCATATAATTAAACCAGTATAGATTTTATGGACTTTAAAAGAGACGGACCCCTGAGTTTGTTTCGGTGTTTCTTCTCAGGGTAGTCAGTTAGGAAACACCGGCCTCATCTAGTTAACATTTACGAAAAAAAATGACGTGTAAAAGTGTTATTTAATAACCAATTTGCAAAATAAAGATCATTTATCTTCTTAACATAGTATAAAGCAAAGTCGCTTCCCTGTGTCTGTCCCTATGTATGCTTAAATCTTTAAAACTACGCAACGGATTTTGATGCAGTTTCTTTAAATAGAAAGAGTGATTCAATAGGAAGGTTTCTAAGTATATAACATGCATAATATAGTAGAGAAACACTGATAATTTTTGAGGTTTCTAATGTGATGTCGCAAATAAACACATTATTTTGCGCTTGCTTTGCAAACGCTGGCTGAACCCTTCGAGATAGATCAAAATAATGTACTACAGTATTGTACACCTTAAAAAGGTCAACAAAAAAGTCCTCGATGGCATCTGTCTATCTCTTATAGATAACCCAAAACAACCTTTCTTTTTACGAGAAATACGAGTATATTTTAACGAAGCGATTTTAAGCAATACAGCATTAATCCTTATCCAATTAAGTACCATAAATACACTGTGCATTTAATATAAATCAATATTGCCCTTTACAGAATATAATTTAAATAAATAGTTTCGAAGATATTACAGATTTAAATGCAAGGACATAGCGGTTGCGGCGCGGTGCCAACGGAGGCACGGCGCGCGTGCCTCTATGTTGCTTAGATTTGAGCGTTGAATGTTTTTCCCATGGTAAATTATGTGTCGCACTTTCAAGAGTAATTACTAAAGAGAACATGTATGTCGAATGACAAAAAGGCTGTCAACGATGTATATAAAGACATTCTATAGTATATTGCACCCGTGCGAAGCCGGGGCGGGTCGCTAGTCATTTATAATAAATAAAAATAATAAAATAAAAATAATTTATTTTCAGACACAGTCCATAGATTAGATTAAAATTATGTTATTATTGTTCGTGTTATTATTATTATTATATATTAATTTGATTCATTAAAATTAAAAACAAAAATTAAAATTATACACACAAAATCACAATAAATAGGTAAAAAGATAAATTATAGTTACAAATACAACAAAACAAATGACACATGCTCCCGCTCAGCAGGCCCGCCGAACCCCCGTAACATGGAGTTCTGTGAACCTACTAAACAGGACAGTGTCACTTCTATCGCCCACCATCCTGAGCACACTGTTACGACTCCTTCGCACTCATGCCATTACCGACGCAACCTTCTTGCGCATAATCGCATAAAAGTCTTCGACATGAGCGTCCGCAAACATGCCGGAAGAACTGCAGTATCGAGGAAGACGAAACAGTGCCCTGAACACGTTATTATATTGGATGCGCAAGGCATTGTAGGCCTTTTGTGTAAAGTTCTCCCACAAGCCACTGGTGTAAAACGTCTGACAAAATGCTTTAAATAATGTTAATTTGACTTCAGCTGTACACCGAGTGAACCTGTGTGCCAACATGTTACCACGCTCCGACAATGCCCTGCGCTCCCTTTCTATATCCAAATCATCACATAAATTCTTAGTAACTATATGTCCCAAGATATTTAAATTTCGAAACAAGGCCCATTGGTACACCATTTAGTAAGAGTGGTATATAGCTGGGATCCTTAGGCTGAGATTCAGAGACGAGTCTAAGCTTGAACTTACACTTCCATCTGTCAAAATCAACGACTTACCCTTAAATTTGTATTCAGAGACGTTCGGAACACGTCTTAAACTTAGCGTGAACTAAGATAAGCCAAGTAGTCAATATCGACTACTTAAGACGGAACTAGCGCCACCAAGTGGGCTAAGGTGTAACTAATTTCGACAATGAAAAAGTTGACATTTATTCGAGCGCGTGGTATTCTTTTCTCTTTTAGATTGTAAAATTACGATTGTAAACTCACCGATGAATATTTAGCTTTTAAAAATGGCCATAGAGAAGAGAGTGTAAGCTTAGCTAAGACCTTGCTAAGACCGACGTAAGTTTGACAGGGACTGTGTCTCTGAATACGAATTTCTAAGATGCGCTTAGCCACGACTTGGCTTAGAGCGGTCTTCGCCCGTCTTATGTTCTTGTCTCTGAATCTCAGCCTTAGAGCCTCGGTGACGTCAGACGCCCCTGCCTTACGTAAATAAGGCAGGGGGGCCTAATAAGTATTCATCAGAGTGTTCATCATTTATCATTATCATTTATCATTTCCTCTGTAAATCCACCTTCCTCCTTATATTCATGAGATTCTCTCTGTCCATGACGTGCTGCTCCCTCGATAGCCACAGACAAAGTGACGGACGTAGGCGTTGAGTCGACCACAAAATCGGTCCTGAGAATCGGAGGAAAAATCGGCCCGATTATCTGTCCTACAAAAAGTCTGACGTGGGCGGGAACCTACGCGGTAATCTGCTAAAATTTTTACAGTTCCAACCGAAATTTGGTCAATTAGCACCATTTTGTATTGCAATAAATATAGGCTTATCTATTTAAGATAATTTAAAACACATAAATCAAAATAAATCAAAACACCGGCCGCTAAAAATAAGAAACAGATGAAACGTCAGTAAGCAGTAATGTCACATTTGACTTTGACAGCTAAAATATTATTGAATTGTATAGTTTTACTACATTTCTATTAACAGGTTTTATAATAATGGCAATACAACTATGTCAATTTATAATACAATACGGTAGTTTCCTGTGTTACAAAATAATTATTTTATTTGGTCCATTAGGTAGATTTTCAAAAAATATTGGTCACATATTTTTTGCTTTTTCAAGTCAAGAAAAATTCAAAAAGATTGAAAGCTTCAAAGTACAGGAGAGGGGGCTGCCGTCACACATTGCTAAGAACATAGATGATACATATAAGGCTAAGAATTATACCGAGGTGTGACGTCACGCGAAATTTCAACTCACCGTATCGTCTTAATTTTTCAATTACGTGAAATAATAAAAAATACGTGTCCAATGTTTTTTGTTAAACTACGTGACGGACTAAATAAAATATTTTAGGAAACTACCCTATTCTACTAGGAGACCATTATGAATTTAACAAATTACGATCTTTTAGTAAAATGTCTATGGCATAGATCGACAATTAGGAAATCAATGATAGACCATTGTGGCACTATTGCAATAGCAGACTTGAGGCCCAGCACGGGCTGAAAAGTAGAGGAAAACAACATGAATTAATCAGTAAAACCAGAGTATCCTTTCATGAACACTAAATTTTTAAATGTACTGTCAGACAAACAGCCTCCTGTTGGAGAATGAATAAAACCTGCTAAAAAACAATCTTTGTACAGGTCCTGATGAGCACAAACTTGTGTTAAATTGTTTGAACCATTTTCGTTCGTTCTACACAGAACAGAAGCTTTATTTATTCCGTGTTTGGAAAAAACTAAAACAAACCGTTATGACTTGACAAATTGACATCTTAGCTTGACATTGACAATTTGACGTAAGTCCATTTTTTGCGTTTTGTGGCTGCTTTACCATCATTACACTCTCGCGGTCTCGCCTCGCTCTCACACTCACGATCGCTAAATGAATGAAGGTTAAATGTATTTTAATGTTAAAATGTATTTTGAAGCCCCAAGTATTTGAAATACTAATTACAAAATACCTCGGCGTCAGGTATTTGAAATACGAATTACAAATTACATTTTAAAGAAGTAATTGAAATACAAATACCAAATACGTATTTGTATTTCAATTACGTATTTTAATTACAAGTAATTCAAATACTGCCCAACCCTGTCTATGGGTAATGCATTCTACAAACGAGCATTGATGCGTGCTCAAACGCTACCAGCGTTCAAAAGAATGGTGAAGGAGCATTACATCTCCCTATAACTTTTCCCCTTCTTTTTCAATTATACATGTAATATTTATTAGTATATGATTTTGGTATTGTATGTATTTTATATTATTATGTTCAATTAATATTATGATGTTTGTACACTGACAGCTCTTAATCTGTCTTCTTTAAGTTTGTCCATTCAAAGGTTGTCTGTAAGAGATCGCCTTGTGCGATAAGACCACCCATTTTACACTAGTTTAATTTATTGTATATATGTATATATATAATATACAATATAATCTATACTAATATTATAAAGCGGAAAAGTTTGTTAGTTTGTTTGTTTGTTTGTTTGCTTGAACGCGCTAATCTTCGAAAGTACTGGGTGGATTTGGATAAAATTTGGTATGGAAGTAGCTTGAAGCTTGAGGAAGGTTATAGGCTACTTTTTACCCGACTGCAAAAAAGGAGAGTTATGTTTTTATCGTGATAGAATCCACGGGAGCGAAGCCCCGCGAGAGTACTAGTATTGTTATAAACAGAAACACAAATTGATTTTTTAAAAAGATTTTAATGGCCCTAGGCCGAACAAATTATAATTATTTGAAATAATGATAAACACTAGGTAATCAAACAGAGCTTTCGCACTTCGTGACGACCGATGGCAAAAATTACTGAGTGCCGCCGACAGCTTTCCTTATAAAGCTTCGTCGAGGTATTGCTACCCTCAACAGTAACTTCTTAATGTTCTTCTAACACGGCTTCTCCTGACGGGGCTGCGTGCTCGAAGCCTTCAGCAGGAACTCGTGGATGGACCAGCAACACCCTCCGCGTCCGACGGTTGTTCAGCGTCGCTATCATGGATCTCTGTGAAGATACACACATTCTGAGAGACATACTCATATACATCGTTTATCAACAGTTGGTCTAGATTCACATAGGGTTTAAAGGTGTCAGATTATGTACCAATTAGCCAAACAAGTCCACATGAGCAATAATCAACGCTACACACTAGCGTTTCAAGTCACATAGGTTTTACACAGATCTGTTCCCACGCAACCGAATACCCTGCGCATACTCGCGCGCGCAAACAGGATTTACATCAGTCTCTAGTAGGTCACCCCAGATACCTAATACTCGTAAGGGCTGGATTTACACAGGCCTGTTGTCGGCTGCGCCACCGACTCATCCCAGAAACCACCAGTGTCAGGGTCAACCCAATACCACGCGCACAGGATTTACACGGGTCTCTTCCACTGAACACTACACATAACATGTACCACACAAAACGTGTACAATGCACAAAATGTAGGACACTGAAAGTGTGCAACACACAATTCATTTATAAACACAGGCTTGTTTAGTACATAATCTATCTGAAAAATAGGGAAAAAACTAGTGAGTATGTAAGCTAACAAAGCAAACATAACAACCACCGTACAACAAGTACCTTAAAAAAATGCAGCACAATTTTCAGGTGTCCATTCACCCTTCCATAACACCATGTATGGAGCAGCTGCTTGACTAGTCTTTCCGTAGGCGCCTGCTAGCAATTGTACCTCATATCTATCGTTAGGGAGGATCTTAGTAAATTTATAAGGCCCTCTCATACCACTATCGAGTTTTCCGGTACTTTGAGAGTTCTTAATCACATGAACTAAATCATTAACTTGAAACTTTTTAGGCGGTTTCCTATTTTTATTTACATAAGAGTCTTGTTTCTCTTTGTTTTCGCGAATAAGCCCTTCTGCACGCTGCCGTCTTAACTCGCGAATCGCATCGTGATTTGGATTAGAACCTTCGCAAGTGATATCTTTGATCAAAGCATTTATTAAAGGTGTAGTGGAATTAGTGCCAATAAGAAGATTTAATGCCGAATATTGGGTAGTCTTGTGTTTAGTAACGTTTAGAACCAATTGCAATTTCCACAATATTTTTGACCATTCATTTTCATTATAGTTTACTTCAACTCTTAACATGTTTAAAACAGTACGGCAATATCGTTCCACTTGTCCGTTTTCCTGATGCATTTCGACTCCACTCGACTCCATAATTTGAAATCCAATTAAGAAACTCATGGTTATCGAACATACGACTTCTATCGCAGACTAATCTTTTAAATGTACCAAACAAAGAAATTATTTGAGTCATTACGCGCTTCAACTCGCTACAGTCTTGTCTTGGTAAGGCATAAAGTAAACAGTACTTAGTATACGCGTCCACTATAATAAGTACATGTTTATGACCATCACTTTCTCTCAGTGGTCCAAGTACATCCGCGTGTATTGTATCAAATGGTACTGGATCTTTTTGCCACGAGGATATAGGTTGCAAAGGTGCGCGAGGAACTTGCTTATGCGAAATGCATACTACGCAGTGCGTGACGTATTTTGCGACAAATCGTCTAAGGCCGGGAAACCAAAAGTGCTGCAGGATCAGATCACTCGTTTTGTTTACGCCAATGTGTTCATGCTCGTCATGGAAAACGCGTAATAAACTTAGTCGAAATGCCTTTGGTACGTAACATAAGAATCGCGCTTGCTCACCCGTGACGTCATACTTATAATATAAAAGGTCGTTACGTTTCACATAACGTGAGTTATCTAATTTACCGTTATCTAATTTTTCTAGTAAAGTTAGTGTCTCCTCGTCACCTGCCTGTGCCACTTGAGCCCAATTTTGTGGTTTTTTAACAACATTAATAATATTGACCGGATTCCTACTCAAGTAGTCTACGTGCGACATAAGTACGCCTTTACGGTATTCTAGCGAGAAATCGAAGTCTTGCATATATATCCACCATCTCGCAACTCTGGGTTGGAGATCCTTTTTACGTTGTGTCATTTTTAAAGCATTACAGTCAGTGATTATTTTAAATGATTTACCAATTAAGTATTGCCTAAAATGTTGTAATGATTTTACTACCGCGAGGGTCTCCAGCTCATAGCTGTGGTATTTGGATTCTGCACCAGCAGTCAACTTACTAAAATAAGCAACTACCCGTCTACGACCGTCCTTGCTTATTTGCATAAGGATTCCGCCGTAACCAATAGAACTGGCATCCGTATGCAGCTCGGTTGTTAGTTCAGGATCAAATATTGCCAAAATTGGTTCATTAGTTAAATAAGAAATTATATTTTGACGTGCGTTTTCGTGTTCATCGCTCCAATTAAAGGTTACTCCTTTTCTAGTTAGAGCGGCGATTTGCGCAGTCTTAATCGCGTAACTTGGGATATGTCTTCGGAAGTATCCTGCGAGGCCAAGAAATTGACGAACCTGTTTGACGTTACTCGGTCGCGGTGACTTAACTAATGCATCAATCTTGTAACTGGTCGGTCTAACCTGACCATTTCTTATAATTCTACCTAGGTATTCTATTTCGTTAGTGAGAAAAGTACATTTCTTTAAATTAATTGAAAAACCTGCTTGAGTTAGCGTTTTTATAACCGAGTCTAGTAAAATGAGGTTTTCGTCGACCCCATCCGTCAAAATTAACACATCGTCGATATAAGCCACGACCTTTCCAGCATCAATGAAGGATTTAAGTGTTTTAGAGATAGTTTTCTGATAAAAAACTGGCGCGTTCGCTAAACCATAGGGTACCTTGCAATATTCATACTGCGCCTCCGGTGTAACGAATGCAGTCTTGTGGATAGACTCCTCAGCAACCCTCAATTGATGGAAGCCGGAAACCATATCAAGGGAGCTGAACCAGCGAGCGTTACCTAACCTGTCTATATAGTCGTTGATCAAGGGGAGAGGATGTCTAGTTTTGACAGTTATTCGATTCAGTGCACGGTAGTCAACGACCATTCTATCGGAGCCATCTTTCTTTTTTACTAATAGGATCGGACTAGCGTATTCTGAATCGGACTCGCGTATAATCCCTTTATCAAGCAAATCCTTTACTATAGTTCGTACTTTTAATTTTTCGTTATGCGATAATTTATAGGGTCTATAGTACACGGGTACATCGGTTGTTAACTTTATATGCATCTCACTATCTTTTACTGTTGTGGTAGCGGTACCACTTAAAAAGAATTCGGAATACTTGGTAAGGATCCCCAGTAACCGTTCCTTATCATTTCCAGATACCGGTGTATTAACTTGATCTGACAAGGAAATTGAATTTACTTGCATAACATCGTTCGCGATCACCTCACTACGAACTATACGTTGGCAATTACCGGTCCTAACATAAGTAATACCTTTCCTATTTAATACATCTGTACCGATTATAACGGGTACACTCAAATTATTGCCATCTACAATACAAAAATCTATTTCTATTGTTATGTCGCTAAACTCAACGGGTAACGTCACAAATGCTTCCGATCTAATTTCCGTACCACCCAAGCCGCGTAATAACTGGTTAGTAGGTTTTAATTGACACCGGAAATGTTTAAAAACTGTTTTTGACATTAAGGAAACACATGAACCACTATCAATTAGTACGTCTACCGGTATTCCCAATATTACAGCGGTCGACACGTCACGGTTTTTATAACTACCCACAATTTCACGACAAAAATTGACACCATTATTATTTCGTGAGTTTGTGCGTTCCTTAGCAAAACAAGTAACCTCGGAATGACCCACTTTTTTACAGAACACTTCAATGGTTCGCCTCGAGATGTCGCCGGTAACGCAATTGCTTTTTCGTCGTTATTACTCAGAGTTATATTCGACCGTTTGTTACAATTAACACTTTTGTGACCGAATTTATTACACTGATAACACTTTATTGATTTTAAATCTTTGAAATCATATTGCCGTTTTAATGGTTTGCGATTTGAGTAACTATTATTGGAAGACTTATCAGAACGATTAGGACAATGAAACACTTTCTTATTATAACTGCTAGAAGCTTTAACAAAGCTCGAAAAAAACACCACTATAGAATCTGGTGATAATTTAGCGTTAGTAGCCATAGCACGAATTTGTGGATCTACAATTCCACGAACAATAATAGCAGTGAGCAGCTCGTTGCTTAAACCTTTAACTATGCGTAACCTCAAAAGCGATTTACGAGCATACTCAGCGTATGTAGAGTATTTATTGGACTCTGTCCGCATCACATCATAAAGAATGTTCGCGACATCGACAGAACGTGGGCATAACGCTTTTAGTTCTAATTTGAAACTGGACCACGAGCGAATATTGCTTGTCCATTGGCTAAGCCAGGTGCGAGATTCACCCTTTAGACAATGTCCGATGCGAGCAAGGCATTCTTTGTCGTCCCAACGATTCGAAATACGAGCTCTTTTTACTTCATCGCACCACGTGTCGAAGTCATGAACACTCGGATCAAAATCAGAGACAAAATATTGGTTGGATCTGACCTGAGCACAGCTGATAGCGGCCAAAAGACGCTCTGCGGCGTTCGTCACCACGTCTTCAGACTGCGTTGATTCCATGTTGCTAGTGTGTGGAGTCAGCGGCGGCGTCCTTTCTTGCGCGGCCGGGAGCTCGCGCGGCGTCGTCGGCGCCCCGAGCACCGATGGCGACGTTGGCGTCGCGTCTGGCAGCGCGACGGCGCTGCTAGGGCCAGCGCTGGTCGAAGCGACGGCTTGCGTCTCCACTGACGCGCGGGACTGGTCCTCTAACACGCGTAGCCTCCTCAGGATTTCCTCCATTGGATCGGGCGAAGGAGTTCGCCCACGACGTCTTCGTTTGTTTCGTTGATCGTTGGCAGGCATCACACAGAGGAAAGCTCCGTCCGAATATTAATTGACCAAACCACGTGTACGAATACAATTTTTTCCTTTATAAAACCAGAATTGCGTCTTAGCGGCTTTTCAGCCTTCGAATCCCACTTCTGATGTTATAAATAGAAACACAAATTGATTTTTTAAAAAGATTTTAATGGCCCTAGGCCGAACAAATTACAATTATTTGAATTATTTGACGATAAACACTAGGTAATCAAACAGAGCTTTCGCACTTCGTGACAACCGATGGCAAAAATGACCGAGTGCCGCCGACAGCTTTCCTTATATAGCTTCGTCGAGGTATTGCTACCCTCAACAGTAACTTCTTAATGTTCTTCTAACAGTATATATTATATTGTAAGGTGTACAATAAAGTATATAAAATATGTGTCCCCCCTCTCTAACTTCTATAATAATGGAGTTAAAAATTTAAAATAAATGTATGGTGTAGATCTTAATGTAAACTTTCAACGAAAATTAGTTTGAATGAGATCGGGTCAGCATTTTTGAGATATAGCATATTTTCTGAAACTGCAAATATAACTTTGTAATTCATATATACACTGTGAGAAACAACGTTATTTGGCGTAGTTTACCTGGCGTAACTCTTCATGTCATGGGCGAGTCTGACTCGCTCTTGGCCAATTTTTTATAAATAATGGTACGGAATCCTTCGTGTTCGAGTCCGACTCGCACTTTGCCGGTTTTTTATTTCTATTAATCAAAGTAATCACCCATACGATAGATGCATCGTAGCCTACGCAGTGGTAGCTTATTGATGCCCTTGAAGAAATCATCTGGACGGGACGCGACAAATTCTTCAAAGTCATTTGTAATGCCTCTCGGGTATTGAATTTTTTCCTGCCAAGAATTAAATTAAATTAACCTTTATTCGGAACAAAAACACATGTTACATAATCACATTAACGATAATAGCTACATTAGTTACAAAGGCTGCGTTCTAAATTAACAGAAAATACAAAACAAAAGAAATATGACTAAACTAAGAAGAAGCAACTTACAAACTAAGAATTTAGCAAATAATGATAATTATTAAAACCATGATTGTATGCATTGCACATGCAGAAGTTATCCAAATTCTGGAAAAAGTAGAAGTCTGTAGGCGCAAGGTCTGGTGAGTACGGCGGATGGCGGAGAACTTCCAACCCCAGCTCTTGTAATTTCCAGACATGGCTGTTTCGGGAGGTACCTGCTTCGGATACAGCGGTAGGACACGCCCGGGTGTCGTCATTGTGCAGACCACCTGGAGGACACAGTGGAGCATACGGTCGAGGTGTGCCCTTCTTGAGCGGAACACCGTCATGTCCTCGTTGATGCGATCGGCGGCGGCGACCTCTCGCGCCCTGCTCTGGTTCAGACCATGGTGCGGAGCGAGAGGGAATGGGATGCAGTCGCCTCCTTCTGCCAAGCGGTCATGCTAGCGAAAGAGGAGGCTGAATGCGCGAGGGAGAGGCAACACTCTTCCTCGCGCCCCAGCCACCGCAGGAGACGCCCCGGGCGTCGGGGATCGCGAGCCGATTTCCGGCCATCGTAGGCGCGGGCCTGCGGACGGCGAGCAGGCGTCGCTCAACGTCCGGTAAGGACCAGGCCCGGGTCGGCGGCGCGTCGTGTTCCACGCGCACCTCAATGAGCTGTCAACACCAGTGACGGGACCTCATAGGGCCATTGCCTGTCGGGGTTTGCGTGAAAGTTCTATCGAGATACCACAGCCCCGGAACTTTAGGGCAGCCGAAGGAACAGGGTGAGTTTTTAGTCAGTAGAAGTCTGACACACCCTTCCGCTTAACCCAGAGCAGGAGAAGACTAAGAAAAAATAAGCTCTTGTAACTTGAGATCGTCTATAATATAAGTGATCGATCCATACAGTACGGTTCTGCTATAATGATGACCTAGGTAGCACGTGTTGTTTTGTATTTGACCCGGACATTAGCATTTGTAATTAAGGCAACAAATTGTTACCTAAACCATTATTAGTACTTGGTTATAACGTCATATTGAAAAAATATATAAGTAAAAACGTTGTCCTGACAATAACGTACCTACACAAGAAATCCACCAATTTGGTGAGGAACGAGACACCACGGCCCCGATATGCAATGTCAAAAGAAGGAGCATGGTGGGTTTTTAGTCAGTAGAAGTCTGACACTCCCTTCCACTCCACCCACAGCGGGATTCAGTCATTTGATGATTTTCCCGCCCAGAAAAAAAAAGTTGGCTTCACAAATTTACGAGTAATAGTCGACCAACCGTATTCTACTCGCTTCCCAATAAATTTCATTAAAACATATTTAGATCAAGTTCTTATTTGTGTAAAACAGAGTAGTTTGTTTTTGTAAGAGCATGGTACGGAACTTCGGTCCGCTAATCCATCTCGCATTTAGCGTTAAACTGCGGAACCCTACACTGCATTTGGCCGCTTTTTTATGTAATTATATTAATTAGACATCACTACAGAACAAAAAAGAATCAATTACAAATACTACTCAGGATACCCCATCCCTTTCATTCGATTTAAATACCGTTTTAACGGCACTCGCTTCAAATAACCAATTTTAATTCAGTTCCCGATCTCAGTTCATATAATGCATTTAATACGAGTATAATTTGATTACGTTATTAAACTGTGGGTATTATTATTAATTGAATTTTCGGGTTTTCAACTTTGCAGTCACTTTATAATTATTTTAAGCGTTTCCGTAATTATGGGTCCGGAGAAGTTTTGTGATTTGGGTTCAAGGTCGATTTGGTTCTAAGGGGTACTTTTAGAATTCGGGGAACCTATTAAGTTCCACTTTATTCATCTGTCTACGGTTGAAACAAAGCAGCAATTTGCCGCTTTTGACCTCGTCTATCGCTTACCATCAGGCGAGATCGAGGTCAAAAGCGGCAAATTGCTGCAATTTTAAACCAAGCTTACTAATTATAGATATTAATCAACATCTGCTTAGCCTTTGGCCAATTATATTGGTGTTGGTTTCCAGTCTAACCTGATGCAGCTGGGTACTATTGTTTTAAGTGGAGCCATTTGACCTCCAAAACCCAGCAGCTGACTGAGTAACGCGATAACAGTTGACTAATAAGCCGGTGGTCTCGGTCGCCAAATAAAAAAAAATGAGAGGTGTCAAGGGACACCCGGATGGAACGAAGTTTATTTTTTTTTAAGTTATAATAATATTTTTTATTATTAACAAATATAATGTAAAAAAAGAAGAAAAGAAAAGATCTCTTTTTCTATCTGAAAAGAAAAGATAAGAAAAGGAAAAGATAAAAAAGAAAAGATAAGAAAAGGAAAAGATAAGAAAAGATCAAATATCTGGCTTGCTTTCTATAAGAGAGAGAGACAGACAAAGAAACATGCGCACGCCGCATGGCTTACAATACCCTACTAAAAAGTGTCGTTACAACTTTTCGTCTTAATTTTTTCCGTCTAGCCCCCTTTCGCAACGCGCGATAAGGAACTTCGTTCCAATAAATAAAAATTGTTTATTGGCACATGTAAATACATTGTCTTGGTGTAGTGAATTGACTCATTTAAATGTATTAATACAAAACTACTGATGCTGATGCCCAAACTAAGCTAGAGCTTGTGTTTTGGGAGACAGTGTTACAGTCATTACGAGCGATACAAAGTGAGTGAATATTGAATTGAGTGCGGTTTACATGGACTATACTATAACTAATAATGAAGCTTAAACATTAATTTTTTTCCAAAATAAGTAGTGGTAAGGTATGTGTTTGTATGTAACTAGTGAAGGAGTGTATGAGAAGTGTAAGGTGTGATTGGTGTAGTGTGGTGTGATAGACTGGTATGTGTTTGTATGTTGTATGCCTGGGAGTGTGAGAGTGTGAGGTGAGTATTGTGGTGTGGTTAAATGTACTATGCTACACTATATATATCAGAAGGTCTTCAGTTTTCTGGTAATCGAGACTCTGAATCCATACAGAGACTTTCTTTTTAGGTCATGTCTGGTGCATCTTGCAATGTCAAGTTCTTGTATAACTTACAGCTTATAGTATTAAATTGCCTTTGAGCAAAGGAGGTCTTACACAGGGCTCGCTATGACACACAGGTCTTTTGCTACGTTTGTTTTGATCGGGCAGGGGTACCTGTTTGTGTTTTCTCAAGATAGTTTTGCGTATATGGCGGTCATCAAAATAGACCACGTCAGAGGCCCTTTAGGCGGTCTAGAAACTCTGACACTAGGGTGGATGGGGTCGTTAGACCTTACTACCCACACGATAAGAAGAAGTTGAATTATGTCAGATTTTCTGGGTTTTAGACTACCGGTAACTACTTACTGGCAAAGAAGTACGAATAACAGCCGGGATTAATGGCTTAGTGTGCTTTCCGTCACCCATCCACATTCTGACCTCGGCAAGTGTAGCTTAACCTCGCAAATTGAGCCAAGTGGCTGTTATTACTCAAGGGCCTATACTACCTCAGCGCTTCTCACTCTTTATCTCGCTCGCACACTACTGGCCGCGGTCACGCGTGCAAGCGAGACAGGGTGGCAGGGAAAAGACTCCAAGACACTGATAATTTATTTTATTTCTTTTCACGGCGAAAATAATGGTAATTTAAAAAAAAGTAAATCACATAAGACTTGCTTTATAGTTAGTTCAATTAATATGCAAAGTTTCATTATCTAATTTGACGTTATTTTTGAATACCAGCGGTTTATTGTTCGGTTTGGAGGTAAATTTGGATTTTTTTTCTATCAAGAAAACTTTATGGAATCGTGTTTTCGTCAAACATAGTACCTAACATTAATCCTCAACTTTACCATATATTTATTTCAAAATTATTGCTGCAGTATTTTTGACATAACGGAGGATCATGCTAACCCATTTGAGGTAGTATAGGCCCTTAACCACGAGCTTCTAATTGTAATGTAGGGTATTCTTAACTCGTTGTTAGTTAACATACTGTATACCGCACACCCACCGCTGCGCGCTTAGTGATTTAATGTCTACTGAACGAACTACGTGTTTTACTTTCATATATCGCACTAATATTCTATGTTTTCTCACCTGTTAAACTTTTGCGAGACATCTACAAATATTTAAATTCAATATTAGCCAAATCGGTCCAATTGTGCTCGAGTTTTAGAGGCCAACTATATATGTATATAATAAATCAATGGATGTACCATTGATTTATATATACATATTTAATGTATGAACATCACACACGGTGGTTAATCATAATGGCACAAATAAAAAGTTTGCAAAAGGCAAAACTGGCTCAAAATAATTACATTGAAATTTCCAACACCCAATTAACCACAACAGTTTTAATTAAATCAAGACCATTAAAAATAAATAGCACTTAAAGGTACCACCAATCTCAGCTACAAGTGTCACAGTGGCGCCCCAACCGGAAATGCGGCTGCTGACAGAAACCACCGGCCGCCATTACCGCGCACCGCCTTTGACGCCACTTCCGGTGTTCAACGCCTGAATCGTAAGCGGTTCCGGTAGCCATAATTTAACGTTTTTCAAGACTTTTATGAAAAATATGTGTTTTTGAATTATTTATTACCCGCCAGGGTTTTGAGAAGGTAAAATAATAAATTGTTCTATTGTAACTACCTCGATGGTATAGTGATCGTGAGTTGATCATCAGGTTTTGAGTTTGATTCCCGGATCGGTCAAAGTGTTTCAAAAAGCAGTCATAACCATTGACGGGGTCTGATTGAGTCACTGCTTGCTGTGGTTGCAGGAATGTTTTAATGAGATACAGCAACCCCGGCACGCATAGGCAATTCAATGAACTATGAGGGTTTTTGGTCAGTAGGAGGCTAGCACTCCCTTCTGCTTCACCTGGACCTGGAGGATTAGGTAATTTAATCATTATCCTCCCGCAAAAAAAAAGAGTTGGGGTTGGTAAAGTGTTGTTGGGTTTTTCCCACTGGTAAATTTTTCTCACGCAGTTAAAATGTATATGGTATAAGTACGTTAACCCCTTCCTAACTCTTCCAGGTACTTATGAAATGCATTGTTTTTAATGTTAAAAAATGTTTGAATGTTTCAATCTTACCAAGAATGTGTTACCCTGTAACTAGGTCGTGGAGGTCAAAATAAAAAAATATTTTCATATTTAACTAAAACACACCGCACTTAAAATAGTATTTATCTCGTTTAAACAAGATACATTATTCTTTAATCTTAGAAAGTGAAAGCGCTCTCACTACCATGGTTATTTTGTCTCTCTGTATATGTAATCTCTTCTAACAAATTCTAGACACGCGTGCTATATAATTGCCCTTCCCTTACCATTACGTATAAAACAATAGACAAAAGCGAGCGAGAGAAATTATGAACAAAAAATACTTTTTCGTGTTAACCTTTTTGATCACTTTGGTCGGCGTTTCCTAGCTGACTAGCACAGAAATATAGGTAATCAGAGGACAAAGTCTCTTTTACATCTAATGGTACTGGTCGAATCATATTACATGGCCTTCGGGGAAAGCACCACACAAATTTTACAGTACGTACTTTTTTTCTTAAATTTTAAAAATACCCACTGTCAGTTTACTTTGAAGGCCAATGCTTAAACGTAACAGAAGATGAAAAAAATATGAGAATGAAAAAAAAAATCGAACTTGAATTCACAAGTTTCTTCATTTTAAATACAGATGCCATAAGATTAATTTTGACCAAGACACAAAAAAAAAATAAACACAGAATTAATATTTAAAATCCGAACCCAAGAGACGCCACCTTGGATGATTCCAATCGAAAATTATCAATTCTTTATTCAAAAAAAATACACCGAAGTGTAAATTTCAATGTAAACTGAACGAACGGTGGACGAAAAGTTTTTTTTTTTAATCTTCGTTTAAGAATATTGTAGGTAAAGGAAGCTTTTGTAAACCTACCCCCGAATAGATTTTGATTTGTACTTTTTAACGAAGAATATTGGCAGGTGAGATATTTTTTCTTCCCTTTCGATTTTTTACGAATTCTTTTCTTCTTGAACATTTAAATTTCTAAGGCTTCATATTTGAAGGATTGATTTTCTTTGTTAGCAGTGTCTTGGGTGTAAATTATAAAGTTTTCTTCAGAAAACCTTAGCTTTATTGAAAGACGATGATACAGAATTAGCTTTTAGAGGAGTTCTTTTATTCAATACCTGTGTATAAATTGAAAGTCTCTTTGCTTTTCTACTACAGAGGAAAAGCTACTCTTAGAAATATTTTCACAATTTTCACAAGCTGTTGTTCTCTATTGTAGTTGGATAGCATTTTCCATCGAAATATTTGAAAATGTCTGTACAAGAAAATTTTCAACTTCTATTTAAATCATAGATTTGATACAGATAAAATCTATGATTTTAATGAAATAAATTCAATCATCTGTATCAGATTACTCTTTCTTAAAAAGTGTTTTGTTTTGCGGTCAAACTATTATTTTTTCTTTCAGGTTTTTTTAAATACTTATTGCAAATTAGGAATAATTTAACCAATTGTATTTTCGCAAGCATCCAGACCCAGACCAATTACATAGTCGTAGGACATACAAAAATATGGTGCAGGAATCAAACCCGCGACAGACGGCGCAGCAGCCGTGCGCTAACCGTGTCGTCCTAACTGTATTTCCAATGTATTTTCTTATTGTAATTATCAAATAAAGAGATACTATTTATTAAATACTGTAGTGGTACATTTTATTCCGGGTGGGAAAATCGTCGAATGACTTCCCCCGCTGTGGGTAGAGCGGAAGGGAGTGTCAGACTTCTACTGACTAAAAACCCACCCTGCTCCTTGAGCTGCTCTTGCGTTCCGGGGCCGCGGTATCTCTTTAGAACATTCCCGCAACCCCGGACAATAGAAGTACATAGCTAAAGCAATGCTCCAATTTAATTGATGAGTAGAAAGTGTATGAAGTCTTGCATTTTTTAATAACTTTAAGAGAATCATAACAATTCTTTTTATCGATTTTTTATATTAAAAATGTTTGTATGTCACAGTTATACAGTATGTTAACTAACAACGGGCGTTCCCGTTAACCCGCAATAGTATGGCATCCATACATGCTAAAAAAAATTATTACCGTTCGAAAACAAAATGCTTTTTTTTTATATTAAAATATTCACTAAAAATGTTAAATTGATACGTAAAAGAAACACTCTGTACACGCATACTTGAAGGACGGCAACGTCGCAATTTATTTATGAATGACGGGCCGTGTGTGCGGCGATCTAATTGATGTGCTTATACTATTGCGGGTTAACGGGAACGTCCTCTGTTAGTTAACATACTGTATGTTAAGACCGATATAGTAGTAACACTTATTGCAATTTTGGATTTTATTTATTTACATCAGATGAACTTTTTTTTTTTATTTATTTATTATGCACTTTATATCTATCATTACAGCGTAACCTAATGCGATAGTGTACTTATTCTAGTATTACAACAATTTTTTTTTTTTATAAAAAATTACAAATAAAGCACTCCTAGTGAATTCACCCAGTGAACAAGAGAATAAGTCCCAATCGGTCTTGTCGGTGCGCCACAAACCTGCGGGTAGATCGTACCCCACGCTCAACAGCTCGACTACACACACGTACCTTCATTCTCCTGCAATTTAACTTCTTCAAAACTTAGTTTCCATTCATTAATATCAAGTTTGCAATTCTGCGTGCTCCTATCAGTTTGATATAATTATAGGGGAATATTCCTAGAGGTTATTTTTAATCCTTATATTATATATAGCTTGTGCCAGCGGCTTCGCCCGCGCGGGATGTTTTTCCCGTGTAAATCCCAATCCCGTGGGAATTTAGCAAAATCCTATCTTAGCGGATGCCTACGCCATAACATCTACCTGCATGCCAAATTTCAGCCCGATCCGTCCAGTGGTTTGGGCCGTGCGTTGATAGATCACTATGTCAGTCAGTCAGTCAGTCACCTTTGAGTTATATATATTTAGATTATATTATAAATGCGAAAGTTTGTGAGGATGTATGTATGTTTTTTGATCTTTCACGCAAAAACTACCGAACGGATCTGAATGAAATTTGGTAAGTAGATAGTGAACATCCAAGAATAACACATAGGCTACTTTTTATCCCGGAGTTCCTACAGGATCGGGATTTACGCGGGAAAATCCTCCCACGTGAACTAAGTCGCGGACTGAAGCTAGTATTCGATAAAAGATCATTAGAACTTAAAACAGAATAGAGTTTTGAGTGATACATGTGACCGTGGTAACGATGTTGATCACAAAAAAACGTACGAAGAAGACGATAGACCAATTCATCTACTCAAAAACATCGAACCGCTATAACTTCGGTTAATCCGTGATCATGGCGCTTGCAACACTGCCGAAATATTTGAAACTCGAAAAAGATGATGCTAGGGAGACTAGTTACATTACAGGTGGTTTGGTAACGAGTTAAATAAAACATAAGTACATTTTTTTTTCTTGATTATAGTCTCGTGTTTGACTTCCATCTCACCATCATCGACTTTCATCGTTACATGGTGGACATCCCACCCATACGCACGAAACGTTTTGGGAATACTTTCATTGTGCGTACGGCTTATTTTTTTTTTTTTTTAGCGTGGTAAAATTATCGAATATGTCCTCCCACCCCGGGCAGGGTGGGAGGGACTGTCAGACTTTTACTGACTAAAATCCACAGTGTTCCTTCAATAACCCTTTACGTACCGGGGTCACGGTAACGGGATGAGTCCCACGACCCCGGCAGGCTTCGGCCCTCTACGGGGGGGCCTCGTCATATTACTGACGCTCTTTGAGGCGCGCGTGGAACACGACGCGCCGTCGACCCGGGCATGGTCCATGGTCGGACAGCGAGTTGCCCTTTACTCGCTGTCCGCATGCCCGCGCCTACGGTGGCCGGAGATCGTCGGCCGACGTCCGACGCCGTGGGCGTCTACCACTGCGGCTGGGCTGGAAGGAGGACGCCATCCTCTCCCTCACGCGGCCCGCCTCCTCCTTCGGAAGCATGACTGCTTTGCAGAAGGAGGCGACCGCTTCCCACTCCCTCTCGCCCCGCAGCATGGCCTCGACCAACGCCGGGCGCAAGAGGTCTCCGCCTATTGCCGCCGTGAGGACACGTCGGTGCTCTGCCCAAGCGGGGCAGTCCTGCACCGTGTGCTCGACTGTGTCCTCAGGGCGACCCTCGCATGTGCGTACGGCTAAGGAGTGAAATTCCCTGCCGGAGTCTGTTTCCTGATAGTTATAACCTGGGAGTCTTCAAGTCAAGAGTGAATAGGTCACTTCTAGGCAAGCGTGCTTCATCTTCGACCACATCATCGCTTAATATCAGGTGAGATTATGGTTAAACGCAAGCCTATAAAAAAACCTGATGGTCGAAGGTGAAGCACTGTTACTTAGAAGTAACTTATTTAACTTATTTACTATATGACTTAAAGAAAGTCTGTGTTTTCTGCTAGCTGAAACTGGGGCGGTTATAGCCAGCAGGAGACACAGACTATCCCTAGGGAATTCCATTCCGTAGATGTACGCACAATGGCATGATTCCCAAAATAACACACCATTGCTACATTTATAATAAACTATTGTCATATATTTCAGTATAACTATGTTTTCTCAACTGCTTATTTATTCGTTCATCGTTAGTTAAATTTTGTCTGTCTGACTTTCGGTTTGTGCGGGCTTATCTCTGAAACAGCAGGACCAAATTTTATAAAAAAATTACTGGATGATAGAAGAGGTTCCAGGGCGACAATTGGGCAACTACTTTCATCATCATCATCTCACGGAATTGGGATATATGCATAGTTATCAGCAATCATGCAAACAAAGCCACGGGCACAGCTACAAGTTAATAAAGGGACTGATAAACCGTTTATAAAATAGGAGCAAGCATTGTTGTAGGATCCTTTTCATTAATAATAACTTGGTGAAACATCAAACTATAGGAAACTTTGCACGCGTGTGTATTCGCCCCAGTAGCCACATGCATAATTGTATCAACTAGTTTAGAACCCGGCTTTGCTTGTGCATGCATTTCGGGAGAAATTAGTTAGTCTAACTCATTGTAGAACCAACTAAATTTATTTTAGGTACAATTTTGACGATCTGTGTAAAATTATACGAAAATAAAGGTTTCAGTAAATTTGGATTTATTCCTATCCTCCTCCTCAAGTCCCTCAGTGCTGAGGATCGTGGCTATGAAGGAAACGTTACAATAGGCTCCTCCATCTACTACGGTCATCAGCTTGATGGAGAGCCTGGGTCATCGGCATCTGCATCAATTCGGACACTTTATCTGCCCTTCGTCTGGGACTGTGTTCGTCGTTTACCATCTTACATCATTTAGTATCCCATCCCATAAATCTGTATCCTTTAAGTTCAGTCCATCCAAAGGTTGTCTGTGCGAATTCGCCCTGTGTGATAAGATTGCCCATTGTCAACTAGTTTTATTATTTGTATTCATGTGTACAATAAAGTATATAATAAATATTAGTGGGAAGCTCGTGGTAATATAATAACAGCAACTCAGCTTCATCTTCAAGCTTATCAACGCTTGCTTAGTCGCTCCGTGCCTCATGCGTCGGAAAGCATGTCAAGCTGCCCGAAGCTTTGCATATGTGGACAGGTTTTTTCAGTAAAATAAGGGTATTCACCCTAGTATACAGACGTAGAAGTAAACGTTGGAAAAAGTATACGTTTTTCTATGTACCAAATTTCAACAAAATCGGCTTAGTAGTTTATACGGGAATGCGTTACAGACGGACAAAGCATAATTTTTGCCATTTATTGTAATTTATTGAAACTTTATGCCGCATAAAATGTACAAAGCCGGACTTAATGCCTTATAAGCAGGAATTGATATTTTAAGACATCAATATTCCTTCAGCATTGCCACGTTGAGTGGAAATTCTTATGATTGATTAATTCACAGTAAACTTGCCCAAACTTAGAAGTGCATTCCTCATTCATCCCCAGTTTTAATTCCTCTCCGTTTAACAGACCCTTTCCCTGTACCTTGGACCTCTGCCTATCTTCAAACCCTCCATCTGTCCCCGCATAGCTAAGAGCTGGGCTCATTAGGAGTCTAGCATCAACTACACTTGTGGTACTACAGCGTTTGTTATCTCTCAAGCCTTTGCGACAAGGTACCGCCCTGTACTAAACGGAAAACAATGCGGTTAAGAAAAGATGAAAGAAACTAAGAAAGATTACTTAGAAAAGTGGAAAGATAAGTTATATTGAAGTCAAGAAGCCAAATCCGGACAGCTAGTTTTTTTGTGTCTTCAAAATTATATTGAACTAAAGTATAATTTCATTAACGGTTCAAAATATTCAAAACAAAATTTTTTAACAGAGAAATAAATAAGAGAGTTGTGTTTGAAAACTGATTTAATGACCCGTCAGACTTTTAAGCAAGAGTGAACAGGCATTTTCTAGACTTGCTCATTCCATCGCAGATCTCATCTATCGTTTACCGTCAAGCGTGATCGAGGTTAAGGGCGGGCTCAACCGAAATTTTAATTAAATTTGAGATGGCCAACATTTTTCTTAGTCATTTCCTGATCAGACTACTTGCAGTGCAATCTCATTTAATATTCAATCAATCAATCAAAATATTTATTTGCTAGAATATGGTACATAAGGTGTTACAGTAAATTTGTTTCAGCATATCCTGCCATAATATGGCGTGCAAATGTGTTCACAATCAGTGTTGTCAATTACTATAACTTGCCGATTACAGATTCTATTGATTTGTCTTCTAAATAGTCCTTAACGGTATAAAATCTTTTAATTAATAGCATATTGAAAAGTATGTTTTTAAACATTGTCAGTGGTAAGTCTTGTAAACTATTTGGTAAATGATTGTAAATAATAATCGACATGCAGTATACATTTTTCTTAAATAATTTTAGCCTTATTTGTGGCAGTCGAAGTCTGTCTTTATGCCGTGTTCGGCTATTTGGCCTGTCAGTGTTCGTCTCGAATACATTGTAGTTTTTCTTAACAAAAACACATATTTCAAAAATATATAAGCATGGCAAAGGTAGAACTTTAAGTTTTTGAAATAGTGGCTTACAGCTGTCTAAAAAGTGTCAATAGAATTGTTAGAGAATTAATAACAATTACCTGTTTAATTTTTTTGTTTAAGCGATATTTAACAAATCAATAGTCGTCGCTTAAATTTAACTGAATTCAAAAAAGGCCCCTCCTTTGTCAATTCTCCAATTACTCATTAAAGCTAGGAACAACGGCTTACCTTTCTATCCAAGCTAGGGGAAAACCTTGACATCACCCATCCAAGAACCAACCTTGATATGCGTTGCTTAACCTTGAAGGCTGACCGCATCGACCGAAAACAGGTACACGTTTTTTATTTGAGCCATCAATATTCCTCTTCATTGTTATGATCAGAAATCATATGTTACGTCATCGCTGACAAGCTGGGATGGGAGTGTTCTACTTTATCAATCCGGTTACGCATACTGTACAGGAACGGCCTTGGTAGCCATTGGTTCTGTAACTGATATCTCTCAGGTGAGATTGCCGACCCATAGGGCTATGAGAGTAAAGGAAAAAATACTTGTGGACTATATAATTATCTCCTGTGCAGAAGGATAATCTCCGCTGATATTGGCCGCTGTGTCCGAAATCAATCAGAAGGACTATACCTATACAACGTGTAATTTAAAGGGTATATACATACCGAGTGCACGGCTTCTTTGGATGATAACAAACGATATAGCAAGGGTTTTGTAATCCTATGTCTACATGTGTGGAGCTTATAAGAAATTTCAATACATACCACATACCAGAGACCGAATTTTTCAAATTAAGAAAAACGAAGAGAGTTATCGTTTTATTGGCAAGTGACGTGGAAAGTTATGACCCTCATAGTGCTGTGACACATTTGTTATTATTGGTATTCAAGAAACATGAAACCGGCAATTTAGGTTCAATTCTGTGAGTCACTTATTTTAAACTGAAACTTTGCATAGAGACTCCAAACCAGATGTTGTCTTCAGTCCTTTTGGATAGATATGGGGTTTCCGTTACACGTTGTATAGTAAGGGTCTACTTATCACCTAAACCATCCTCGTTATAAATATAATATAACCTTTTGAATGATATAATTTATAATTTAGAACACACATCCCATTTTGAGTAGTCAAACACGAATATAATTTCCTTCCACCGCACACCAAAAACATACCTACCTTACAAAACTGAACTCTTCAAACAACGACACCTGAAATACAGATTATAAATCATATTATAACAAAAGGATATCTCCAGGACGCGTCGTTATGAGGGGGTGTTTGGGGGTGTTAAGGGGTGTGGGGGCTGTTCGGGGGTGTTTGACTTCAGTTGAGATAACATGGCAGGTGTTGCTAAACTTGGTGACAAATTACGCGAGGGAACGGTGTGTAGTTAGATTTATATTTTATGTGATGTTCATGGAGATTTAAATGGCGTGGGAAATGGGTTTTTGGGTGGGGTTGTAAGAAAAACGTAATCGATTTAAATAAATGCCAGAAGCATTTGTAATTTCTAAGCTTCAATCGCCTAGTGGCGGATTAGAAATCGATGGATCGTGGGTTTGAACCTCACCCATTACACTCTAGCCGAGAACCCAGACACCCGCATATTTAGCTTAGTTGGAGGGGTAACAAGTTTGCTAGCAATGTGGATTCTAAACATTTTTTATTTTTTTTTATTTTATAAAACACCTTGTAGTTTATGTTAGTAAAAATTTAAAATCACGAATTAAAAATTGATTCCAATCTATTTTCCCGCAGCATCAGTTTAATGCCAGTATCGGAAATGCCTCTGTATAAAAAAAAAAATGTTTATTAATATTATGCAAATAATTATAATAAGTATTACATAAATATTACACAAACAATTCCAGAACACTAGCTTTACTCTAATGTTAATTTTATTATTTTACTGTACGCCACCTGCTCGACGTCCGTAAGTACGGCTACTGGGATCCAGCAGAATACCAGCGTCAGGCATATTTGCCTGGCACATGCTGAGCTGAACTCCCATTTGGTGCAATTTGGAGACACACACCACACCAATGTTTTGTGTTACATTTTTGAGTATGTTTTCTTTTCTTTCTCATTTATTATATTTTTGGTTGTATACGTTTGTTCTGTTCTTTTTTTTCTGTAATTTATGTGTTATAATTATGTTCATGTGCTTTTGTGTGTTGTGTCTTCTGTTGTCCAATACAAGTTTTATCTATCTATTTATCTATCTACATATAGTTCTTTTTCACTCGCACACTCACTCAATTGCAAATGGTCCCTTGTATCAACTTACCTTCACGCATGTCCAAAAAGGGAGCTAGCAGAGATGTACCTATGGAACATCCACATTTCACCAGTAAGCTTTAAGATCCATGTAGTGGGGCTTAGTGTAGACGTAGAACGATTTCAAAGTCCTTTTGAATGCTGCTTAAAAAGTTGTTGTTTCTTAAAAAAAACTAAAAAGTATACTGTAAAAAGGATCAATGAAAACTCTAAGGCTTACTTTCTGAGGGGAAATTATCAATGACTGCTCCCGCTCTGCGAGGAGCGGAAGAAAGTGTCAGACTTCTACTGACTAAAATCCCACCCTGTCTCATCAGCTGCCCTTGCGTTTTTGGCCCAAAAGCTTCAAGGCCCCAATGGCTCAATCGGGGACCCGTCATTAATGGTCACTGCTCTATAAGGCACGCGTGGAACATGACGCGCCGTCAAGTCGGGATGTGTTTTAGACAATATTTTATACGTTTTACTTTCCTCTCTGGCCTATAATAATACCTTAACCTCTCAAGGACCGCCATTATTTACGTCCACTATTAGTTGAGCCCCGCTGGCACACAAATTTTGTGCCAGCGGGGCTCAACTAATACTTATTTACTGGCACGTTTTTGTGCCGCTAGGGCTCTAGAGGTTAAAAACGTTTTACAAACATGAAACCGACAATAAGACAAAATCCCTTGTGATCGTAAAGTCGCTACTTCGAACCCCACCCGTTACACTATTGGTGTGAACCCACTCCAGACATATTTAGCTTAGTCGGAGGGGTTAACAAGATTGCTAGTAATGTTGTTATCAACCAAACATCTAACTGCCAACGAATACCAAATTTTCAATATTGATCAACAAATTAAATGTTGATTTTCACTTGGAGTCTGAAGTGGTCTCAAATAATCCAATGAGCTCCTAAACGCCAAATGTTTTGACAAAGTTTATATTAAATATAATACTTTTGGAATGCAATTAGCGTACTCGTAATTTTGCATGTTTATTTTCAGGTTTATTTCAATAAGCCTTCAAGTTTACGTGTGGGGTAAGTCGTAAGATGTAGCGGTTTGGGGCTATAAGCGTTGATCTTTGTAAGAAGTCCGTATTTCAATTCAAGATGAGTCAGTTTTGTAAATATAACCATTACACATAGGTTTAATGTCTTGGATGTGGTGTAAGATAATTTGTTTCATTGTATGTGTTTAACTAAAATATTACTGTTGACTGTTATACTAATAACACAGGTGCTTTTACTGAGTAAAAGTAACTTGACGTATGTGTTTGTTTAATATAAAATCTAGCCTTTAAAAAAACCTGTAATTTGTTTAATTTTTTGACTATTTCCTGAAACTCCAAATATGTGTATAAATCAATGCCGAAACGATGCACAACTAAATTAACAACATTCGTGAATCTTTTTGCTTACAGCTTCATTAATGAAAACCTTATAAATACACATGACTAGATTCTAAATTCAAATTATACATCGAATATTTTATTTATTGATTTATTTTAAACTTTATGTACAATAGTGTTACACGGACGGACTTGATGCACCAAGTCATTCTCTACCAGTCAATTATTGGGTAAAAAAAAACAAATTGTGGTAGGTGTACGAGAAAATGGAATGAAATAATGTATTTAATACTAATAAATATAATACTAATATATAATAATATATTATCTAGAATTTGTTAGAATGATTAATTGATAAATCAGTTATTAGTTTAGCGCGCCACTTATTTATTTATTTATAAAGATTGGCAACAGCTTTGCATATAATATTTTATAAATAAAATTATGTGGGCTTATACAGTCTCCAATTAGAGGCTAACCAACCGTCTTAGAGATAAGTGATACTTCCAACAATATTAAAAGATCACTTTAACAAAAAAAAAGTAAATCGCTTCCGCCCATAACTCGAACCACACAAAAATCGCGCATCAACCAAGCGTAACGAATAACCCGCGACGTTTGTTAATGAGAGAAGTTTTTAGCAAGTAGGGGTACTATAGGTACTCACTGTACGTAAGTCTCGAAGTTTGTATGAGGGTTAACTACCCCCTCGTCACTCGCTAATCGAGACGAGTGCGTAAGGGTTATTTGAGTGGAGGTGGAAATGAGCGCGGTGGTTTTTTAGGGTTAAGTTTTTCAACGGAATATAACTCAGGTCATCGGACGGTAATTAGGTCATGGTTGTCTGTAGATAGGACGATACTTATTATGCGTATGCGGAACATATTTGTTATCTAATATTAAACCTATTATTCTTTCATTTTCTTTTTTGATAAGCTTTTGTTATAAATACGAAAATCTGTCTGTTATCTGTTACGCTTTCACGGCTGAACCATAGCACCGATTTAGATATAATTTGGAATGAAAGTAGTTGGATACCGAGTCAAATATTAGCTAAATTTTTTTTTTCAAAAATCTACTAAATGGTTGAGATAGGAATGAAAGTTTGTAAGAAATCTGAAACGCTTAACCGATTTTAATGAATTTTGGTTTTTACCTCAAATTAGCGCGGGTAAGACTGCGGCTGTGCCCAGGCTTGTAAAATTAATCGGCATCATAGAATAATAAAAAATGTCTGCACAAAATGTATTTGCTAAAAACGTAATTGAATATAGATTCTATGTAATAGAATACAATACCTTTTACTATATTTTTCTGTTTTTTTTTTCCGTCTCTTACAATTTATTACGAATTCCAGTAGGCGTTGAATGGCATTCTCTTCCTTGTGTATGAAGTAATAAGCGTGAATATACAATGATAAAAAATAACTGTCACTTGTGTTATCACAAAAAGGGAGAATAATACCTACTAAAGGCTTCTTCTACTATAGAGTATGAATTAGACAAAGTATAAAGTAAACTACAGAGCGAAAAAAATTTTGGTTAGTTTTTTAATAAATGGAAATATAATTATCTAACTAGCTTTTGCTGCGACTTTGTTCGCGTGGGAGGTTTTTCCCGCGTAAATCCCGATCCCGTGGCAATTCCGGGATAAAAAGTAGCCTATGTGTTTGCGTGAAAGAGGAACAAACATTTATACATCCTTGCAACTTTCGCATTTATAATATTAGTAGGAAGGTATGAGTTTTCGTTTCCTAATTGCAATAACCTGGGCATCATCGCTTACCATCAAGTGAGATGGTGGTCAAACCTGCCAATTTTTTTTTTATGTTGTGTGTATTTAGAGCGATAATTTCAACACAATGTTAAAATTGTTTATGAAATAAATAAATGAAATGAAATGACAAAGTAATTCAAGAATTTTAACCTCTAGAGCTCCAGCGGCACAAAAACGTGCCAGTAAACAAGTATTAGTTGAGCCCCGCTGGCACACAAACTTTGTGCCAGCAAGGCTCAACTAATAGTTGACGTAAATAATGGCAGTCCTTGAGAGTTTAATAATAAGAATCAATAGAAAACAATAAATAAATCATAATGTAAAAATCGTTATTTGAAAGGTATTCATTGCCTTACGGGGTGGCCGCAGCCCCGAAACGCAAGGGCAAATGAAGGATCAGGGTGAGTTTTTAGTCAGTAGAAATCTGACACTCCCTTCCGCCCCACCCACAGTGGGAGCCTTTTCCCATCCAGAAAAAATAAGGTACTAAAAATACAAAGGGTAGAAAAAAATATACTTTTGAATTACATCTTCCATTCTTGTCACGCAAAACATTGGACGTGTATTAGATATCGCAAATTCACTTAGGTGTTAGATTAGATTAGATTCATTTATTTGCCAGAAATATGGTATTTTACAGATATTATAACAGATACACATTTAGTTCTACATATTTCGCCTACTAAATTCGGCATGCAAATTTTGTAACAATATCAGTTTAATATAATTAAACAAAACAATAAAATTACAATGTCAAAAAGTCTAAATATAAGTTAACTTAGTAAATTTCAAAATATAAATGTCAAATAAATAAGTACAAATTTGATAAATGTCTTCTATTTAAATTACAACCAAAGAAATTAAATTACAAAATGTCAATAGCTTAAAATCTAATATCAAATTTAATTATCAAGTCCTACAATTTTTCCCTTTGTCCTAAAAGTCATAAATTCCTTAATGGTATAAAAACAATTTTCAATAAGCCATGCTCTAAGATGCTTTTGAAATAAGCTGGTGCGCAGTTCTCTTATAACCTTTGGTATACAGTTAAATATCTTTATTGCCATTCGACCAGTATTTTTATGGCAATACGCTGTTCTACATCTTGGCATTGCCAATTTTGTTGGATCTCTTGATATTTTACCTATCTTATAAACATTTTTGCTATCGGCTGTATTGAATAGATGAGGATGTTTTTTTACAAATAAACCTATTTCCAGTATATATAAACATGATAATGTTAATAATTTGTGTTTTTTAAAAATAGGTCTGCATGAATTTAATGGTTCTGCAGCAAACACAGCTCGCAAACACTTCTTTTGTACTATAAATGCCTTATTGATGTCAGTGGAATTACCCCATATGATTAAGCCGTATCTTAGCACAGATGAGACATATCCATGATAAGCCAATAGAGCGGCATTACGTCCAACAGTTTTCCTGAGATTTCTTAATGCAAATGCAAAACTGTTTAGCCTATTACATACATTTTCAACATGTTTTTTCCAATTACAATTCTTATCTATTATTATGCCTAAAAATTTCGTATGGTCAACTTCTTCAATGTCATTATTACACCCAATTATTTTCATTACTTCATTTATCATTTTATAATTAGAGAAATTAATATATTTTGTTTTGGAAATATTCACACATAAATTATTTTGTTGAAGCCAATCTATTATAGCTTCTACGGCAGCATTTATTTTATCCTCAAATTTAACATTTTTACTTTCTTTAGTTATAATCAATGAGATGTCGTCGGCAAATAACACGCACTTATTCTCCGTAACTGTAGGCAAATCATTGATGTATAGAAGAAACAGCAAGGGTCCCAAAATACTACCTTGAGGCACGCCATATGTATTGGTTCTGTATTGAGATTTATAGTTTATCACTTCTCTGTCTTTATTAACGCCTAATATTTCAACTCGTTGTTGTCTATTATTAAGGTAATCTTTTAACCAATTTAGCGCTTTTCCTCTTATCCCGTAATTCTCACATTTTGATAACAATATATCATGTTTTACAAAGTCAAATGCTTTGCTCATGTCAAAAAATATTGCAGCGACTGGTATCTTCTTATCTAAATTCTCAGTAATCGATTTTATTAGTTGGTAACAAGCTAGTGTGGTTGACTTTCCTCTTTGAAAGCCATTTTGTTCTGTATTTATTATATTATATTTGGATATAAATGATACCATTCGATTGTACATTGCTTTTTCATATATTTTTGAAATTATAGGTATTAAAGTCACTGGACGATAATTGTTTAAGTCATGTATATCTTTTTTTTTATATACTGGTTTTACAACTGAGAACTTTAATTTTTTAGGGTACTTTTCTTCACTGAAACTTAAATTAACAAGATGAGATATAATAGGTGACAATATATCGGCACATGATTTTATTATGTGAGTGGAAATGTCATCATATCCGACGGCTTTGGTATTATTTAGTGAAGATATTATTTTATGTATTTCATTGGGCGTGCAAGGTTCGAGATATAAACTGTTACTAATATTGATATTTTTTGTATTAATGTTTTTATTTTTATTATTTGTTATGTCTATGTTTGTAGTATCAATAAAGTGATTATTAAAAGCTTCCGCTATTTCTTCAGGTTTATCTATAGTAACGCCATTCAGCTTAACGGCTTCTATATATTGTGTATTCGCACATCTAGTTTTATTTTTTATTATTTTCCATGTTGCTCTACATTTGTTTTTTGCTTTCGAAATAAATTTGCTAGAAGATTGCATTTTTGACAAGTTTATACATTTTTTTAAAATTATAGCGTATTTATTATAAGCCAATTTATTTTCCTTAGATTTACTATCATGATATTTTGATTTTAGATATCTTTTAGAGAGGCAAGATTTTTTTATACCTTTAGTTAACCATCTTAAAGTAGGTTTTTGATAGTTTACTTTGATTCTTTGCAAAGGGAAATTCAATTTATATAATAGGCACATTTGTATGATGTCAGCTAGTGCTAACTCTATTAACCTCAGATGATGAAATCAATATTTTTTCGCATTTGGAAGTCATATTTGCTGATGGCGCTTATTAAGATAAGCGCCATAACAAAGCAATTATATTGTAATTTTTAGGGTTCTGTACAAGGGTAAAAACGGGACCCTATTACCAGGCGCGTGCATAGGATTATGACAGGGCATGCGGCGGAGTAAAAACACACAAAAACTTCTTCTTTTATAGATTTTTAGCATAGCCACAGCCACGCATCGCCACCATGCTACGATGCGTGGCTGTGGCTATGCTAAAAATCTATAAAAGAAGAAGTTTTTGTGACCGATTACTCACAAAAACTTCTTCTTTTATAGATTTTTAGCATAGCCACAGCCACGCATCGCCACCATGCTACGATGCGCGGCTGTGGCTATGCTAAAAATCTATAAAAGAAGAAGTTTTTGTGAGTAATCGGTCACAAAAACTTCTTCTTTTATAGATTTTTAGCATAGCCACAGCCACGCATCGCCACCATGCTACGATGCGTGGCTGTGGCTATGCTAAAAATCTATAAAAGAAAAGTTTTTGTGACCGATTACTCACAAAAACTTCTTCTTTTATAGATTTTTAGCATGGCCGAATTTCGGTTCAATTTCACGCGCTTTCTCGAGAGCGACACGTCGTGACTTGTTTACGCATTTACTTCAATCTCGAATATATTTATCGTCTCCTGGAAGCTCTGTATGTTCTGAGCAACTTTTATCGGAGGCAGGAAACGTATACGAAAAAAAAAAACGTAACAAACTTCTGCCAGATAAGGCAGTTTTTGGTGTTTTTGCACCATAGCCTGCCTCTAGTAAATTTTAAATATGAGTGAGTAGATAGATGTGAAAAGTTTGTTAATTTGAAAAATAAGTAGGTACCCTTTAGTTAATGAATGTTTAGTTTGTGAATCAAAAACGTGATTTTTTAATTCAATTTACGAATTGTAATCCAGATGTTTGTTAGAAGAATAATAAGTTTTATATTTTTGTAATAGTATGTCTAATTATTATGTCAAATTAATTAGGCAGAGATTAGCAAGACTAATAAGAAGAACCGATTTAATTTAAGATTTACATTTAAAATGTTCGTAACTAAAATAAATTACCATGAGTGAGTAAAAGACATAATTTTATAACAGTAATGCTATTCTAATTCTATAAAATTCTAGTCAAAATAGTGCAAGTAAGTATTCTTTTTCTTGTGCCGAATGTTCGGCATCTGAACCAAATTTCGGCCGAATGCCGAAGTTCGGTTCAAGCTGCCGAACTTCGGATGAACCGAATGTGAACCGAATTTCGGCCCATCCCTGATTTTTACACGTCATTTTTGCCATAGAAAACTAGATGAGGTCGGTGTTTCCTCACTGAATATCCTGAGAAGAAACACTGAAACAAAACCAAAGTCTCTTTTAAAGTCCATACAATCTGTGCATGTCAAATTATATAAGAACGTTGTAGGTTCATGGTAGAGACAATCTTTTGAGGAAAGATGAATTTCGATTAGAGTGAGCTTGTCCAGACCGTGTAAGCACATGCCAGATAGTATAAAGGTAGTTTTTAGTCCAGGAACATTAGGGGTTTCACCTCGGAATGAGAGATAGTCAGCTATAAACTTGTATAAACCTTTATTTTGACACCCTAAACCTTGTCTCATAATGATAGCCTACATGTTGTAGGGTGTCCACGATTACAGATATTCCAAGGTCAAAAGAACGATGTTTTCACATTTATTGCAAATAACTTGTTTCTTATAAGTTTTATGCTATTTGAATTTATTATAAATATTATAGAGGATTAAATTCTCTACAACTTTTGTTAAGACATTTTTTTATCTCTTGAACTATTTTCGAGATGAAGAACAGACGGCGCGCAGTGTTTAACTATTTAGAGTATCATTCGAGGTCAACCTGTAGTATAGTAGGAATTGCTTAAGACCAGGCACTCTAAAATATTTTTCGCGCAAGTTCTGCTCCCATGCACCCCGGTTAGGCCGTTGTATGCTAAACGCTAACGCAGCAGTAATAAAGTTGAATATCGCGTGCGCTCTTTCACCATGTTCGGGTTCGAAACTGCCGTTGTGTGCTAAACGCTAACGCAGCAGTAATAAAGTCGAATATCGCGTGCGCTCTTTTACCATATTCAAGTTCGAAACTAAATGTCGTAAGCCGAGTAATCTAGATTAATTTTGAATATTCTTTAAAAAAGACATGATTTTCGATTAGCGAAAATATTCCAATTACGTAACTTTTCTAGACATGTAAAGAAAAAGATCCAACAAATCACATACTAAAGCTCCATTTTGATTGTATGCATGAATGTTTCAGAATATTAATGCAAAGTTACATACAATATAGGGAGCATCCTCTTAACACAATATTCTGCAACTGCAATAATAGTTGTGTTCGTTACCAACCAAAGTAGAGGTTTATACAAGGTTATAGTTGACTATCTCTTGCCTTCATTTCACTAATATATTTTTTTTTCCACAACTTTTCACACAACGCCATCTAGTCCCAAACTAAGCAGAGCTTGTGGTATGGGTACTAGACAACTGATAAACATACATATATATTTCTAAATACATACCTACATATTATAGATAAATTACACCCAGACAAAGAACAAATGACCGTGCTCATCACACAAACATTTGTCCTAGGTGGGAATCGAACCCACGACCTTGCGCACAGCAGTCAGGGCCACTGACCACTATACCAACGGGCCTGTCGAAAATATTCGTGGGCTATCTGTGGACCGTCTTAACATGTCAGTGTCTCAGTAAACATGCTAACCCGTTTGTCCCGGATATCATTTGGACATGTTTGGCAGTCATTACGGGTAGTCAGAAGTCAGAAAATCTGACACTGGGCTCGCCAAGGAGTATCGTGTTACCTACTGGGTTCTGGAGGTCAGATAGTCAGTCGCTGCATGTAAAACACTAGTACACAGCTGCATCATTAGACTGGAAGGCGATCCCAATATAGTTAGAAAAAGGCTAAGCAAATGATAATGTTCACGCCGCTTATAAAATTACTCGAAAAGGGTTAAAACGCAGTATGCAAACTGTGAATTTTCCGATCCCCTTAAACAGATTTTGTTGTCTTTCTCAAATTTTTTTTATTGATTATAGGCTCGCGTGTGACCAACATCTCACCTGATGGTAAGTGATGATGTGGTCGAAGAAGGAGCACGCTTGGCTAGAAGTAACCTATTCACTTTTGACTTAAAGACCCCCAGGTTATAGCGATCAGGAAACACAGAATCCGGCAGGGAATTCCACTCCTTAGCCGTACGCACAATGAAAGTATTCCCAAAACGTTTAGTGCGTATGGGTGGGATGCCCACGACGATGAACGATGGCGCATCACCGTTTGTCTTGTAGTCCGGTGATGGAACGGGCTTGGCGGAATTAGATTGTGTAATTCCATGGCACACTCTCCGAAATGTAACCGATAGAAAACCGATAGACTGCAACTCGTCGTCGATGTTCAAGGCTCTGGAGCTTTGACTCGACCAGTGCATCGTTGCCAATGAGTCTCTTTTTTTTTTAATTATGAATGAGCCTGCTCTTGATCACAGCTGATGCTAAGTGTAAGATGAGGTCTACTATCGAACGAGCGAGCCCAGAAGATGCCTGTTCACTCTTGCTTTGTCAATAGCTTTATGGTGAAGGTGTGGACTTGTGATTGAGATGTCGCGGGTTCGAGCCCCACCCATTACACTATTGTCGTGAACCCACTCCAGACACAAGCATTATTTGGAGAGTTTAACAGGATTGCTGGTAATGTGAATTCTACCATACACATAGACAAATTTGAAAATCTGGATATATTCCAACTATCTAAGGTATCTTTTCGTAAATCTATTGTAAAAATAATCACCAGTAAGTGACTAATATTCGTATATTATTATATATTATTATTTACCAGTTGTTATATTTCCTTTTCTTTTAGTGAAAAAGTTAAAATTTTAGAACTACTGTACTTTCTAGTTTTATATGCATGCTGTGAAACTCTATAATAGACTTCAGAACCCCATGTGACATTATCATTAGAACTTAAAACGGGATATTTACCATGTGTATTTATTGTTTTGTTACTGATAAACTTCCACCCGCAATTACTTCAGTTCATCCGTGATCATTGCGCTTGCAACAGTGCCGGAAATATCGGACACTCAAAACAATAAATACACATGGTAAATATCCCGTTTTAAGTTCTAATGATACTGTTAGTGACTATGTTAGCTTAAAAACTTATATCCCATGTGACATTATTACTATATAATGAGAATTGTAAAAAAAGCTGCTGAGTTTCCTATGAATAAATAAATTGCTAGTTATATATTTTTAAAGGAACAAAAAAAAAAAGGTTGACGGGTCATATTTGTGGCATTTTTAATATAAAAGTTATGTTATTGTTAGTTTAGTTTTACTCCCTGTTGTTAACACCCGTCATGTTGCTGGTAAAATGGAAAATGAACTTGTAACTGACGCGAAATGAAAACTTTTATATGTTACAGAAGTTTTGTGCTGTTTTGTCCTGCCTTGGAGTTTAAATGAGACAAGCTATAAAAGTTGTGGTTTTCGTCTGAGACGAGTTTGTTAAAACTTTTAAAAAAGATACTGTGGTTGTGCTTAAAATAGTAAAGGAGATGTTGCGGAAAGAATAAACCTTTTAATAAAAGAAAACCAGCCAAGTGCGAGTCGGACTTGCGCACGAAGGGTTTCGAACCATTATCTATAAAAAACGGCAAAAAGATCACGTTTGTTGTATAAGAGCGCCCTAAAATATTTTTTATTCAGTTTTTAGTATATTTGGTTATAGTGGTAACAGAAATACATCATCTGTGAAAATTTCAACCTTTTCAGCTATCACGGTTCATGAGACACATGCTTGGTGACAGACAGATAGCGGAGCTTTAGTAATAGGCAGGGGCGTGCATAGGATTATGACAGGGCATGCGGCGGAGTAAAAACAAACAAAAACTTCTTCTTTTAAAGATTTTTAGCATAGCCACAGCCACGCATCGTAGCATGGTGGCGATGCGTGGCTGTGGCTATGCTAAAAATCTATAAAAGAAGAAGTTTTTGTTTGTTTGTTTCCTTTAAAAATATATAACTAGCAATTTATTTATTCATAGGAAACTCAGCAGCTTTTTTTACAATTCTCATTATATAGTAATAATGTCACATGGGATATAAGTTTTTAAGCTAACATAGTCACTAACAGTATCATTAGAACTTAAAACGGGATATTTACCATGTGTATTTATTGTTTTGAGTGTCCGATATTTCCGGCACTGTTGCAAGCGCAATGATCACGGATGAACTGAAGTAATTGCGGGTGGAAGTTTATCAGTAACAAAACAATAAATACACATGGTAAATATCCCGTTTTAAGTTCTAATGATAATGTCACATGGGGTTCTGAAGTCTATTATAGAGTTTCACAGCATGCATATAAAACTAGAAAGTACAGTAGTTCTAAAATTTTAACTTTTTCACTAAAAGAAAAGGAAATATAACAACTGGTAAATAATAATATATAATAATATACGAATATTAGTCACTTACTGGTGATTATTTTTACAATAGATTTACGAAAAGATACCTTAGATAGTTGGAATATATCCAGATTTTCAAATTTGTCTATGTGTATGGTAGAATTCACATTACCAGCAATCCTGTTAAACTCTCCAAATAATGCTTGTGTCTGGAGTGGGTTCACGACAATAGTGTAATGGGTGGGGCTCGAACCCGCGACATCTCAATCACAAGTCCACACCTTCACCATAAGGCTATTGACAAAGCAAGAGTGAACATGCATCTTCTGGGCTCGCTCGTTCGATAGTAGACCTCATCTTACACTTAGCATCAGCTGTGATCAAGAGCAGGCTCATTCATAATTAAAAAAAAAAGAGACTCATTGGCAACGATGCACTGGTCGAGTCAAAGCTCCAGAGCCTTGAACATCGACAACGAGTTGCAGTCTATCGGTTTTCTATCGGTTACATTTCGGAGAGTGTGCCATGGAATTACACAATCTAATTCCGCCAAGCCCGTTCCATCACCGGACTACAAGACAAACGGTGATGCGCCATCGTTCATCGTCGTGGGCATCCCACCCATACGCACTAAACGTTTTGGGAATACTTTCATTGTGCGTACGGCTAAGGAGTGGAATTCCCTGCCGGATTCTGTGTTTCCTGATCGCTATAACCTGGGGGTCTTTAAGTCAAAAGTGAATAGGTTACTTCTAGCCAAGCGTGCTCCTTCTTCGACCACATCATCACTTACCATCAGGTGAGATGTTGGTCACACGCGAGCCTATAATCAATAAAAAAAATTTGAGAAAGACAACAAAATCTGTTTAAGGGGATCGGAAAATTCACAGTTTGCATACTGCGTTTTAACCCTTTTCGAGTAATTTTATAAGCGGCGTGAACATTATCATTTGCTTAGCCTTTTTCTAACTATATTGGGATCGCCTTCCAGTCTAATGATGCAGCTGTGTACTAGTGTTTTACATGCAGCGACTGACTATCTGACCTCCAGAACCCAGTAGGTAACACGATACTCCTTGGCGAGCCCAGTGTCAGACTTTCTGACTTCTGACTACCCGTAATGACTGTCAAACATGTCCAAATGGCAGGTGAGACCAACGGGTTAGCATGTTTACTGAGACACAGACATGTTAAGATGTTCACTTATCCACAGATAGGCCAGTAATATTAGTGAAATGAAGACAAGAGATAGTCAGTTATAAACTTGTAGGTATAAGCCTTTTCTTTGGTTGGTGGCGAACACAACTATTATTGCAGTTGCAGAATATTGTGTTAAGAGGATGCTCCCTATATTGTATGTAACTTTGCATTAATATTCTGAAACAATCACGCATACAATCAAAATGGAACTTTAGTATGTGATTTGTTGGATCTTTTTCTTTACATGTCTAGAACAGTTACGTAATTGGAACATTTTCGCTAATCGAAAATCATGTCTTTTTTAAAGAATATTCAAAATTAATCTAGATTACTCGGCTTACGACATTTAGGTCCGTATTACAGAACGTTCCTCAAGTCCAGTTTGAGCTTAATTCGCCCGATCTCAGTTTAAATATAGAATCTGCACTTGAGCATTGGTCTTATTCCAGAAAGGTAATAAAACTACACTCAGATTCAAATCGAGCCTCAAGCAGAGAATATCTAATTGTCTATGCATCAGTCTGTTTTCATTTACGTTTTATTTTCTTCGTCTCCGCTGTTCCGATCTACGAATGATCGTAAATAATTCAATTTACTTTAATACCAAATTTTTAAGAATAAAAAATATGTATTGCACGGTTTCACCATAGAAATTATTTTTTAAGAATTTGTAAAAGCAAATTCTTGAAGGTAAAAGGCGTTAAGGCAATATTTTCTAACATATAAAAATATAGCAAGAGTAACTTGTTCGTGGAACGGAGTGGATCCTAAATAATGTCTGTGACAGTATTGTTTTGAATTGCTCTTTAACCATATAATAAGTAATATTCAAATAAATAATGGTTTGGGAACAACGATCAATAAAAATATTAAAAGGAAACAAAGTTATGGTTAAAACAAAACAGAAATGCATATGTTTTACCAAATCTTGGTCAATAGATGGCAGTATTACAAATTGTCAAAAATCTTCATCTTGTGAAAATCTATACCATTTCTTAAAATAATTAACGTAAAACTGTTATTTGTAACCAATTAGCAAAATAAAATGTGAATTCATCATCATTCGCCAAAAATTACCATTTTTATATCAAATAATAAACTGAAAAGCAAATAGTTAACTGACAAGGAAATCTCTGCTCGAGCGTGGTGTCGACCATACTTGGGTGATGAATCTACAACTGAGTAACGATCTAGAATAAAGCCGTACCCGGCTGAACTATGATCGATGAATCTATACTTGAGGAACATTCTAAAATTAAATCTCGACTAAAAACTAGTTTTAAACAGAGATCAGTGCTCGAGTTTCGTTCTGTAATACGGGCCTTAATTTCAAACCCGAATATGGTAAAAGAGCACACGCGATATTCGACTTTATTACTGCTGCGTTAGCGTTTAGCATACAACAGCCTATCCGGGGTGCATGGGGGCGGAGCTTGCGTGAAAAATATTTTAGAGTGCCTGGTCTTAAGCAATTCCTACTATTCTACAGGTTGACCTCGAATGATACTCTAAATAGTTAAACACTGCGCGCCGTCTGTTCTTCATCTCGAAAATAGTTCAAGAGATAAAAAAATGTCTTAACAAAAGTTGTAGAGAATTTAATCCTCTATAATATTTATAATAAATTCAAATAGCATAAAACTTATAAGAAACGAGATATTTGCAATAAATGTGAAAACATCGTTCTTTTGAACTTGGAATATCTGTAATCGTGGACACCCTACGACATGTAGGCTATCATTATGAGACAAGGTTTAGGGTGTCAAAATAAAGGTTTATACAAGTTTATAGCTGACTATCTCTCATTCCGAGGTGAAACCCCTAATGTTCCTGGACTAAAAACTACCTTTATACTATCTGGCATGTGCTTACACGGTCTGGACAAGCTCACTCTAATCGAAATTCATCTTTCCTCAAAAGATTGTCTACACCATGAATCTACAACGTTCTTATATTATTTAACATGCACAGATTGTATGGACTTTAAAAGAGACTTTGGTTTTGTGTCAGTGTTTCTTCTCAGGGTATTCAGTGAGGAAACACCGACCTCATCTAGTTTTCTATGGCAAAAATGACGTGAAAAAGTGTTATTTAATAAACAATTCACAAAATAAAGATCATGTATAATAGACACCCTGTACTTCTGTATTCCCAGCCAATCCAATAAACTTCATAGATTCTTCCCAATTCCCAGTTGAACTGAAGTCGAAAGCAAACGTACAGCACGTGTACTAATCTAAGTTTCCCTCAAACTCAATTTACAGCAGAAATACTCAGCGCTCAATCCGCTTGAAGCGCTTGCAGCGCTTGCCTTTCCCAAACTAAATAGTTTAGAAGAGAAAATCTAGAAAATTTCAGTTTTTAACCAACTTTATTTCATTTTGCACTGGGTCAGCTGAAGTTCTAAGTAATGTAACCATAAAAATTTTGATTTCCTGTGGGTTCGTTGGAGTTTATTACATCTTGCTGCGGATTGAGAGTGGACTACTATCGATATCTTTAGTTTTGTCTTAATCTTAAGTTACTCTCAAAATCAAATAACAAATAAAACATGTTTTATATCAGATAGACCTACGTAGGTACTTATAGTATAAATAGTCAGAAGTTAGTGCACAGTTGGAATTTGTCGTTTGGTACCTGTCGTTTATGGTTATCTTATATCTACTCTTTTCAAAACATTTATTTTTACAAAGTTTCTGCAAGTTAGTTGTCTGTCAATAATTGATCTATACTGTCCTCTTATACCTATAAAACTGTATACATAATACACTATGAGAGGACAGTATAGATCAGGGATGGCGAACCAATGGCACGCGTACCAATGATGGCACGCGACATAATATTTTGAGCACGTCACCGATCACGAAATTCATTATGCACTGAGAAAAAAAGTCTGAAGTAGGTATTTTATGACGAGCGACCGCGAGTGATCCTACACTACAGAGTTTTCGATGAGAAATATTGTAAAATTTACCTTTTTGTAGTAAAAAAACGGTTTTCAGTTGATACTATTATTATTATTTTCCAATAACAAAGTCAAAATTATTAGACAGCACGTTTACGATCTCATTAAAAATTTCTTTACAAAAAATGGCACATTGATACATAAAGGTTCGCCTACCCTGATATAGATCAATTAACACAGTATAATGTAATTGCTTACTAATCAAAAACGAATCTAAAAGTTTACAGTATTGTATTCACGTTAATAACTTTGTAAAATCATCAACTTTAAGTTTCATTTCATTTACAAGAAATTCACATACAAAATATAATATCAATATTTATTAGTTAATATTCAGTGTGAATCAGTAAAAAAATAATTACAAAAACAGTTATAAATTTCGTTGGCGATTTGGCAAGCAGTACTGTTTTATTTATTTCAATTTTCCTCAACAGAAAAGCGACCAAACATACAATCTAACTCAGTTCCAAACCAACAGTTTAGGTACAAACATTTATAATGTACCTACCATAAATAATGTGCGCAACCGCCAGCGCCCTCTGGCGTCATAACCCAAAAGCTGTGACATTGACCCTTTTTCATAAATTAATATACATGACACATGCTAGCCAGATGTTAAAGCCTTTAACCCGGCGTTATTGTTATTTTTTAAATTACCGGGAAATAGGCAAACCCTTTTCCCAGATGTGGGGTTAATGTTGGTCAAATGGGCCATATTTTGTTTGATATATGAAATAGTAACATGGAATAGGCTGCATTGTTTGGGCAGTCTAACTCCACAAAGAAAAGTGAGTGACCCGACTGCAAAGGAAGAGTTATGTTTTTGGCGCGTATCTTGTATGTATGTAAGTATGTAAAAAAGAAACTAAAAAATTGTTAGTTAATATTTAAACTAAAAGATGAAAAAAAAAACGTTATTTAAAAATCTAAAAAACCCGACTGCTCAACTGAAATGCAAGAAACAAGCACATCCCGCCTGCTTGTTATGTTTCACACTTAACGTTACTGGCTTTTATCTTTGACAGTTATTTCGGCCAACCAGGCTCCAGTTCGTATATAAGTGTTAGTGCCATACCCAAAATACCTGTATAGTCCTCCTTCCTTGGGATTCCTCTCTGCCTCGGAAAGCACGAAAGCCATTGGTCCTGGCTGTAATTAATTAATGATTAAATTTATTTATTTATTTATTTACTGACGTTAACATAAGTTTTACAATAACATCATAGAAATCTGTGACACTTGCGCTAGTGTACACTGTGTTGCAGGTGTCCCCTTAATATATAGTGACAATATTCTTATATCATAGAGAAAAATTTAGAAAATTAAATTTAAAGCTAGAGAAAATAATATAAACTAATAATTTAATTAACTTAATTTAACAATCGTGTTGTCATGCGAGTTTATGTTTATGTGTATATCTGTGAATGCATTTGTGTGTTTGTGTGTATGTCTGTATAATAATAAAATGATATTTATATTGCAAGTTGTCAATTAAATAACGCTTTTACACGTCACGTCAAATTTATACATCTTTGACAGTCGTTATAAAATAAATAAAAAGTAAAATAATCATTAATTCGGATAACCAACATTCATATGGATTAGTAAAAAAACTGAATGAATCTGAAGATGGCGTGGAAGCCATCGACTTGCGCTTGTGCAAACATACCTGATGCACTGCAAAAACGGGACAGCCCCATCAACATTATGTTGGACCCGTAGAGCGCTGATAGCCCGCGGGATATAGTTGGTCCACAGGCCGCACGTGTAAAACACTTGGCAATAATCTTAAAAAAGCGTTATTTTGACTGCCCTGCTACAGCGTGCAAACCTGCGAACCAACATGTTACATCGGACGACCAGCCAGTTATGGGGAGTTGAAACTAGAAATCAGTCTAGCCAAAGAGCATCGTGTTACCTAGCTACTCGGTTGAGCAATTCCAACACGAAGCCAACACTTTTTTTTTGGGTGGGAAAATCATCAAATAACTCCTCCCGCTAGGTGGAGTGGAAGGGAGTGTCAGACTTCTACTGACTAAAAACCCACCCTGCTCCTTCTGTTGCCCTCGCATTCCGGGGCTACGGTATCTCGTTGATATCTCGTTACAGCATTCCCACAACCCCGGGAAAGTCATCCCTAAACATATTTGGGATAAATATGAAGATGTAGAAGATTGAGTAAGAAGATTGGGAAGATGATGACTGCTGAAATAACCTGTGCAAGTTACGAAATAATCTAATATTCTACTCCAAAATCGTATCGGGTTGTACGACAAACTTTATCCAAACTGTCGTTTCTTCGAAAGCCTTATGAATAGGCCCAAGGTCAACAAAGCTATTAAATAAGCCCAAACTTAATGAAAACACATTAAAGAGATCAAAATAACTAAAAGATTAGCTCAAGATGTCTGTAGATAAGACTCCAAAAGTATTAATAATAATTTATTATGAAGTCTGTTCTAAATCTTTAATGAAGAGAGAAGAATAGTACATTTTGATACAAGTGGAGAAAGTTTGTTATTGCGGCCGAGGCGGAGTTACGCCCGAGCCGCAAGGCGAGGGGGTTATGGAGCCGAGTACTGCAGTAACAAATGTCCACGTGTATCAAACGACGTTTTTCAATACACTTTCGAAGAAATAAAATAAAAGAATGATTTTTTTTTTATTTAGAACACAAATAAATGTTAATTTGTTGATAAAAGCAAAATTATTTTATAAATAATAATGTTTATTTCTGATATTCTGTTCATAAACACAATTTTAATTTTCATTAAATATAAGGCCTTAAAAACATGCGCCTCTTTTGAAAAAAAAAACTATCACCGCTGAATATAGGGAATTGAATAGTTGTTTAATGTTATCTGTGGCAAAATCTAGAATGGTAAACCCTCGTGTGTGAAAAATGAAAAAATCGAGTGTGAAATACGTTGCATATTGCACCTAATCGTAGTGCGATAAGAGCCAGTTTTCGAGGAAGTGTATTGAAAATTACTTACCTACACTACTAATATTGATGTTCGTCTCAGTTGTGCAAGTATGAAGGAGAAATTCACACTCGGTTTGCTCAATGCACTGTGTTGTCATTGTCAGCATTTACTTAGCCTTTTTCCTCTTATGTTGGGGTAAGCTTACAGTCTAAGCGGACGAAGTTAAGTATAAGTGTCGATGCACTGGTCGAGTCAAAGCTCCAGAGCCTTGAAAATCAACGACGAGTTGCAAGTCTATCGGTTTTCTATCGGTAACATTTCGGGGAGTATGCGATGGAATTACACAATCTAATTCCGCCAAGTCCGTTCCATCATCGGACTACAAGACAAACGGCGATGCGCCATCGTTACATGGTGGACATCCCAACCATACGCACTAAACGTTTTGGGAATACTTTCATTGTGCGTACGGCTAAGGAGTGGAATTCCCTGCCGGAGTCTGTGTTTCCCGATAGCTATAACTTAAGTCAAGAGTGAATAGGTTACTTCTAAGTAAGCGTGCTCCATCTTCGACCACATCATCACTTACCATCAGGTGAGATGGGCGTCAAACGTGAACCTATTATCAATAAAAAGAACATGGAGCGACTGCCTATATGAGGTCCACAACCCAGTAGCTGGGTAACAACCCTTAGCCAGTCCAGTGTCAAATATTATGGATTCTGACTGTCAAAGGTGTCCAAATAACATCTGGGACCAACGGCTTAACGTGCTTTACTGGGTACGAAGTTATCACACCGCCAACTTCCAGACTCCGAGCTACTACTGAGAAATTCCTTACCCAATACTACTTTTTGCACGACCTGGGAATCGAACCCGAGAGTTCGTGCTAGCAGTGGCGTTTGCGACCGCTAGACTAACGAGGACATAAAAAAGCAAAATCGTTGTTTTATATTATTTGTACTGAACTTAGGTAACTATAGGCAGTAGTAGTAGGTAAATATAGGTCTGTTTGAGCGCGGTGACCGAATCAAGAAATTCCGTAACGAAAATAAACCTAACACCCCCATTCCGACCGGCACAGCGGTGCGGCGTTGAAAGCCGTGCATCGTCTAACGTGCAGACTTCGGCACGGTGTTTGTGTGCGTGCGACTAGACGTATGCGTGTAGACTAGCTGCTGACTGCTCATAACCAGTGATCGGAGTAGGTAGATTGATTTTTGGTACTTGTATCATAAATGCACACAGAAAGAATAACATGGATAAGCCATTTTCCCGGAAAGTAATTCCGGTATTTCCGGATTCAATTAAACATTGTTAATGTTGGTAGTGATATTATTCCTACTCAATTCAAAATTTAAAGGAAGGTATAAAAACTAAATTAATTAATTATTTATCTGTTGAATAATAAAAACAATCTAATTCCGATCGAAGCTTTAATTTTTATTTTTTTTATTTTTAGCCTTTTATGGCTAGAACTTTTATAGATAGACATAAATTGTTGCACTTAAATTTAAATATTTTCATAGTGGTCATGGTAATTTGCATTAAGGGTAGAATAAATGACGGGGCCCCATAGAGGGCCAATGCCTGCTGGGGTCGTGAGACTGTTCTAAGGATGCACCACGACTCTGAAACGTAAAGGGCATACGAAGGAACAGGTTGATTTTAGTCAGATTTTAGGACCAAAAAAAAAGGGGTAGAATAAAGAAAAAAGATAAAAATCAACATTGTTTATCGTTAAATATGTACATTTTACATTTATTCACATTTTTAATCTTCATCGATTACAATGTCAGCATCCTGGTAATCCTGATCTTTACAATTAAAATATATAACTATGAGTTTCTCTATATTTTCAATTTTCAACCTATTTCTTTTAACATCTAAAATCCATTTATAAATGGAAAAAGACCGTTCTACATCTGACGATGTCAAAGGAGCAAATTTTAAAAAAGGTATTAAATTATGTGCTTCATTTTTTTCAATGGCCTCACTATATTCTCTAAGTGTGTCTAAATCTGGGTTTCGTTCCATAACACATTCTATTTTATTTTTTATATTTTCTGAATTGCACTGATTTATAGCATCTCTGACGTTGTCAAATGCTAAAAGTGAATCTGTCAACGATAAATTATGCTTTTGCAATTCTTTTAAAGACAAATGAATTATAAAATAATTGTCTTTAATGTAATTTAAATCTTCTTTTAAATTTTCTATAATATTTTTTGCCTCTCGAATAGATGCCGCATCAGAGCTGCTTAAACAAGATAATACTTCTTTTATTTTTTCAAAGTTTTGAGCGTAATAAAATGCTGCCTCTAACCAAGTGCCCCATCTTGTAACAACTGGTTGGGGAGGTAGCGGCAAATCTGGATATTTTTCTTTTAAAATTTTGACTCTACTTGGGGCTTTCAAAAATACCTTTTTAACATTTGCTATTAAAATGTAACATCGTGATATTCTAACCTAATTTGCTCAGATACGCGATGAAGAGAGTGCGCCAAACATGTTACGTGCTTCATTTCAGGTAAGTATTGTTTTAAATTTCGTCCTGCAGGCAGCATATATGCAACGCTATCAGTGCAGAGGACAAGAATGTTACCTTCCTTCGATTCAAAAGAATCTTCCCAAAAGTTTTCCAAACATTCTAACACAAATTGCGTGATTGTTTGTCCATTAAAAACAGTTAGCATTTTACATGCTACCAAATAAGGTCTAGTCAAATTGCTAGGATGTAATGGTTTTATTAAAAAATGGACTATATAGCGACCTAAAAAGTCTGTCGTTTCATCTAATGATATCCATAGTTTCTCATTTTTATAATTTTGCCGAATCGAATTGATTTTATTCTTAAAAAACTTGTCCAAGTAAACTTTCCGTAACTGTGATTCATCTGGCAGAGTACGATTAGTACACGTACAACAACAGGTACTACACATATATTTTTTAAAGAAATCTTGAAAAGTAGTATTTTTCATCTGAGACCACGGAATATTGCACAAAATGAGAAATTTTATAAGATCGAAATAAAATTCCTCTTCGGGCCGCTCAAACTTTCCCTAGTGTACTGCTCCTTCGATATGTCTTTTAACGTTTCCTTTATTTATGGTTTTGAAATGGCTTTCACATTTTAAACAGTATATTGTACCACTAGCGTGATCGTAAAGTAGTTCGGGATGATATATCACCTAAAACAAAGACATGAAAAAAATACATTTTATTTAGTTTATTTAGCTTACTCCGTTTGTTTTATTTTTCGTGAATCAAATTTAGTCATTGAAATTTCACCCTCTTCCAGTCAACCGATTGATCTAAAATTTGGTATTCGCCTTTGATTCTGGTGACAATACAATTATGTATATTCAATATTATTGTCAATCCAAAATGGCTGCCGCTACAAGATGGCGGACAACTTAGTTTTTTTTTCAATCCCATCAATATGGGTATCAAATGAAAGGGCTTGTTACGTAGAATATTTTGTAGTGAAGTAGATAAGGCCTATAGTAATTTATTTTACCAATACATTGCAAGAGGACACAGCACACAGGGCATTCAAATTATATACGGATTCCAGTAAAATGTCGGTTAATAGTGGAGTTAGCTGAATTGCGACTACATTACTAGAATATCATAATTTTGTTTCGCACTAAGCTCACTGGTTCATACTCTATAAAAGATTTAACAATATTAAGACTCATTCAGCAGGTTAAGCGAACAAACACAATACTAAAAATATTCTTATAGTACATCCAAACATGCTTTATACTCCTTGTAACTAGTAAAATATTACTTACCAAAGCTTGGTTTAAATATGTAGATCCAATTCAATAGTGAAAAATCTGAGTCCGTATATTCGAGCCAAATCATGGTTTAGAGCAGATTCCAGAAGTCAGTATGTACACAAGCCAGGGTCAAGTAACGTTTTCACAACACAGTAACAAACAAAGATGCGCACTCTACGAACCGAAGTAAACGAGTGAGCTACCTGGCATGTCGTCGGCGGGCGTACGCATTTTTCTGATAACCGGTTATTGTACCACCCATGATCCTTTGTTCTGATTGGTCGTTGGGTTTTGTCAAATCGTGACTGTGGGGTGTTAAAAAAAAAATGAAGAAGAATAAAGAATAATATTGCTCATTTTATTACAATTCCTACCTTTTTTTTTGAGGATGGCAAATCATCAAATGACTCCTTCCACTCTGGCAGAATAAAATTCCTACATAAGTTCCGGTTTTTTTTTTAATAATCCACCAATTCCGGAGGAATGTCCATATTAATATATACGTTTCGGATCAATGACCCCATTTCAATCTACCTACTCCGATCACTGCTCATAACTGAGTCCACGAGTGAGTTCGAGTCCGCGACTAGTTGAACCTTAACGTGTATGTATATGGTACGGCTGTACGAAGCTCGCACGGATTGAGACGAGCTGCTCCGAAATCGGACGAATACGTAAGCAGCTGTTTGTGAGAAAGTATATAGGTGTATAGGTATCTATCATCTAAGTACAACAGTGAGTAGCTGTACGCGTAAAATTAGTGTATAAAGTATTTTAAATATGAATAAACAAAGTGCATTTATTAATAAAGAATGTGAAGAAAAAAATATTGCATAAATAAAATAAATAAATAATTATAATTGCATAAGTTGATAAAAAATACTATGCAATAGCTTTACCGCGGCAGCCTCCAGTGCCACACTCTTTTTTTTTTCTAGGCTGTACTGCTGGGTACAGGCTTTTCAAATTCGTTCCATGAACCCTTTACCGCGCCGCTTCAAACTAACCCTCGTGGTACACATCCAGGTAACCTCACCATCTTTTCCTGTCCCGGCCTAGGCGTTCCCGTGCACGCGTCTGACCTGACCCGCCCCATTCCATTTCAGCCTAGCAGCCTTCCTGCAAACATTCGTCCATTCAGATCAGTTTAAGAGAAGATAAGAGAAGATAAATTTATTTTTGCACATACCTAAGAAAAGAAAAATTATTTCTAGATTTATTTTATATAGAGTAAATATGTAAAAACAACAGCTGTTTTACAATAAAACTTCTTAAATAAAGTTTCAAAATTAAGCTACAGCGTTGTGAAATCGTATTTACATTAAATGCTCTGCCCAAATGCTTGCTCGCTTGATTTCCCCAGGGACTGAAGAGGGGTGAGGAAGGTAGTCTTTAGTACTGATAAGCTTTGGTGTTCATTTACCAAAATCATACCTGATAGTGTACTAAATGAAAGCCTATAGAATTTGGGAGCTGGTCTATATCTACACCCTATACATACATAACATAACATCATAATATCTTAAATTTTGTCTTTATATTCATACATACTTATAAATAAAATTGAAGCATCTGTGATTTCTATTTAAGCGATACTAAAACACAAACATTTTGTCTTTTGGCTTTTTCCAGGAATGGACGGATAGTTCCTGTTACAGATAATAGGTTATAAGGTAGACTTGATGATTTTATTTTGATAGTAGTTTTTTCTTGGTTCTGATATTAAAAATCTGAATTTGATTATATTTATTACATAACGTAAATACGCAATACATTTGTTTTCAAAAGTCCACACGAATTTTAAATAATAACATGTAAATCTTTATTTCCAGACAGCGAAATCCAAATATTAATAATAAGATAAAAAGTAAATACATAATTATTATTAGACGTTATAGTATTTTTGTATGTTATCAATTAACCATGTTTGCTGTATAACAGGATTAAAAAAAACGTTGAACGGTAGATCGTAATATACAAAGGAGCTAGACTACAAATGCACCTAACAATTAAATGCACCCAACCACACCCTCTAACACACACATACATTTACACCAACATAAAATATCCGCATTTCTGTACAATAAGACATCTCCTTTGACTAAATGAGCCATCCTTTGAGAGTAGCTACACTAGCTGCGCGAGCTGTATTCAGTTTGCTAGTTAAGCCGAGCACAAATACTTGAGTGTGTCGGCTTAAATACCAGATATGTGTTGGTTGGGAGGTGGTTCAAGCTTTGAACGGGGAGCGGATAAAGTACGGTCAGGTATGCTTTATAGCCTTTTCGCAACTATGTCAGAGTCGGCTTTCAATCTAACCCGAAGCATCTGAGTTTAAGTGTTTTACATAGAGCGGCTGTCTATACGACCTAGAGTAATCGGTCCTTAAGACCAGGCAGTCTAAAATATTTTTCACGCAAGCTCCGCCCCCATGCACCCCGGTTAGGCCGTTGTATGCTAAACGCTAACGCAGCAGTAATAAAGTTGAATATCGCGTGCGCTCTTTCACCATGTTCGTGTTCGAAACTGCAGTAGTGTACTAAACGCTAACGCAGCAGTAATAAAGTTGAATATCGCGTGCGCTCTTTTACCATATTCGGGTTCGAAGGAATGGAGCTATATATTGTGCATAGCTTTATCCCTCTTTCTCACGTCGTTTTAACACGTCATGGTATGGCCCCAGGGAAAAATGACAGCTGGGATCAACCGCTTAACATTCTGAGACACGGATCAATCTCAAAATGTAAAGAAGGTCACCCATTCACTGGTCGACTTCAGCAGGATTTGCTTAACCACGAAGATCGACTCATACGGATTTATCATTTAGTCTCGAGCTCCTTATTAAGAGGCCGATTAACGTGAGTCCTTTACCCTTTAACACTTCTAAACTTTCATATTTATTATTTTAGTATAATATAACATAACATAACTAGCGTATAGTGTTGTCGCGTCTAATGTCAAAGGTGTCGCGCTTGTGATAGAAAGGTCGCGGGTTCAAACCAAACCCATTAAGATGTGCTGCGTATTGCCTCGAACCCACTCCAGACATAAGCATATTTAGCTTAGTAAGAGGGGTTAACAAGATTGCTAGTTATGTGAAGCGATCCACATTTCTAATTATCTTTTTTTTTAAGTGCCTGTCTAGTTTTAAACTTAAGACCTACAACTTGCAAGTCTGACCTGTAACCGTTGCCCTATGAGCCCATAACTCAATGTTAGTATACAACGTGTAATTTAAAGGGTATATACATACCAAGTGCATGGCTTCTTTGGATTATAACAAACGATATGGTAAGGGTTTTGTAATCCTAAGTCTACGTGTGTAGAACTTATTACAAATACCAATACACTGATACCAGAGACAGAATTTTTCAAATTAAGAAGAACGAAGAGAATTATCGTGTTATTGGCAAGTGGCGTGGAAAGTTATTGACCCTTGTAGTGCTGTGACACGTTTGTTATGATTGGTATTCAAGAAATATATGAAACCGATAATTTAGTATCAATTCTTTGAGTCAGTTATTTTGAGCTGAAACTGTGCATAGAGACTCCATATCAGATGTTGTTTTCAGCCCTTTTGGATAGATATGGGGTTTCCGTTACACATTGTACAGTAACAATTTCACCTAAAGCTTATATCTTAGGCCCCTCAATGTTATGCGGCATACACTAGAATACTTTGGAAATTGAAATAGCCCGCATGTTAAAGAAAATGCCTGAATACTCCGTTGCAAAGTTTAGCTTAAGATTGTATTAACTGCTTGTCATTCTTTAGAAACTAAACTATTTTAATACATCGATTTCTGATATAGAATTTGCTTAAGCGACTTAAGAATGCAAAACTATCAGTTTATATGAGCGGGAATATGGCAAATACTTTATGTATGTTACAATCTATATACATATATAACAGCGAAATACCACTCACTGATTAATCAGGAAATCTCAGAAACTACAAGTAGTAGGGCTCTCAAATTTTACATGGGGTTCTTTTAAGTACGTAGATACTCGCTAAGACGGGATTTTGTAAAATTCCCACGGGATTGGGATTTACACGGGAAAAACTTCGCACACGAACGAAGTCGCGAGCAACTGCTAGTACATACACAATAAAATTATAGTCTATGATTTCAAAATAATTGTGTTTTCTACAGTGCTTTTAGTTATATATACGATACTAAAACAGAAACAACCTTTTTAAATGAATGGCAGTCTGTCTGCCTTTCTGTTTGTTCGGGTCTCTGGAACGATAACGGGTCTCTTACTGGAAAATATAGGTGACTATAGGGCATCATGTAGGCTTTTTTATCCGGAATCCCTACGGGGACAGGACTTATGCGAAAAAAATCTTACATTACTAAAATAATAATGAGTATTATATTCTTACCGTCATCATCTGCTCACCCATTTCCCAACTGTCTTACCAAATGCTGTTGAGTATTACTAGTGTTTTACATGAAGCGACTGCCTACCTGACTTCCAAAGCCCAGTACCTGGATAACACCCAGGTAACCCCTTGGAAAGACGGATATCAGATTTTCTGGCTTCCGACTACCGGCAACGATTGGAAAAGATGAACAAATGACAGCCCGGACCAACGTAGCGTAACGTGCTTTCCAAAGCACGGAGAAATTTCAATACTTATGTTAAGATGGTCCCATCCACGTAGCGACCTCGGCAAGCGTTGCATAATCTAGACCTGACTTCCTCCAATTCAACTTTATATAAATGTATAACTAATGGTTGCGCCAACATTCAAAATTCGATTGACATCCGCTTTCCTAGACCCATCCCTTTCCCGCACATAATAATAATATAATATTAATATAATATTTCCACCACTTTCACACAACGCCATCTAGACCCAAACTAAGCAGAGCTTGTGGTATGAGTACTAGACAACTGATAAACATACATAATTATATGTTTCTAAATACATACATATTATAGATAAATTACACCCAGACAAAGAAAAAATGATCGTGCTCATCACACAAACATTTGTCCTAGATGGGAATCGAACCCACGACCTTGCGCATAGCAGTCAGGGCCACTGACCACTATACCAACAGGCCTATCATACCTCGCGAGGTAGATAAGTAGATTCGCCGTGACATTTTTTAGTTGCATCTTCACTTCCGTTTTGAATCGCGTCGCGCGCGCATGGCGTCAACCAGCAGGTTGAACAAGCAGGTTGAAAAAGGCTGAACAAGAATAATTGACAATTTTGAATTCACCGTATTTTCACAGACTAAGTACCAACAATTTGTGTTTGTCAATGTGTGATTTTTATGAAGACAGAAAATTGAAGCTCAACTACTTCTGCACCTATGACGACGAAAGCACGTGGCTCCAGTAAAAGGTTTGTGCTTTCCCACCTTAATTTTCGGGTTGCATTTTACTGTCCAACACCCTCGCAACTCGTGTACCTATCGCCAAGCGTTTTGTCAATCGTTTTGTTCCGCATCACAAATACAGTCCAGTAAAATAAACTAAATTAGCCCTCCGTGCCAGCCTAACATAAATAATTGTGTATAAATGTTCTTAAAATATTTGCAAGTGGTCTTGGATTGGCAACACTTTCTGAAGGGGCCCTGGCCATGTCCCTAGACAGTCTAGTGTGGGCCCCACATGGCAAACGGAAACGTGGCCATCCAAAGCTTACTTGGAAGCTTTTGGTAGCGGCGGAGTTAAAGAACATAGGGTTAACGCGGCCCGAGGTGAAGCGCGTAGCCCAAGACAGAACGCGATGGTGGAGCTCTGTATAGATATCCTCTGCCTCACCTAAGGGACTTAGGACATTTTAATTTACAGATTTTAAAAGGGAGGGAAACCTCTGAGTTTATTTCGGTGTTTCTTCTCAGTGTAGTCAACTAGGAAACACCAGCCTCGTCAGGTTTAAATTTATGAAAAAAGACTTGTAAAACTGTTATTTAACAACCAATTTGCAAAATAAATATCATTATCTTCTAATATATTATTGCAATTCCTCCATGTATCAGAAACCAATCCGAGTTAAAAATCAGTCTCGACAGAAGAGAATTCCTCTCATTTACCCACAATGAGTTGGAAAGAGACAGAGCACTCGGCTAGTTCACTCATCCATGACACCGCAAACCAGGTGTATAGGGTCGGACAGACCGCAAACTAGGTACTTAGAACTCGAATACAAATATACGGGTATACCTGTATATGAACAGGTATTTCAGGTACCTATTTCTATGTACTAGTTTCAGGTATACCTAGTAACAGGTATATTGAAGTTACTGGTGTAAGTAATATGTAAGTAGGGAATGTTCATGTAAGATTGGAGGTTATAGGTATGACATACAGAGTTGTCGGTCGTTGGGTTCGGAACTCAGGCAGGCACATTACTTTGTGTCATTTTTATCATTACATCTCGAAACGGCGAAGGAAATGATGCGAGGAAACCGACACCTACCAACCCGCACTCGGCCCACGGCCTTTTTCCTCTCGTAGAGTCTTCTCTACGAGAGGAAAAAGGCCGTGGGCCTCTTGGCCTATGTCCCAGCAGTGGGAACCTCATAAGACGATTATGTTATCTAATTTACAATACAGTTATGTTAAGTTATAGAAGACATTATCTTTATTTTGTGTTAATTATTAGTCTCTGTTTCAGAAATATATTTTTCAAACATCTTAGATGGGTTTATTGATATCACTATTTATTACCTGTATGACTGTTACTGTAAAACATCTTCAATATTTTCACTTTTAGCTATAATCTTTCCTACTGAAATTAAACGATATGGTCGACGATGGACCACGCTCGGCTAGAAGTAACTACAAAAACTGTGTTTTAGAATTTGCCCCCACACATCCAGAATCTCTAAAAAAATAACACATGGCAAAACTACCTGCGGAACCCCATAAAAGATATAGTAAAATCAATTAGTTGTTGTAATGTACCTACCCTGTCCAATAGATCATATTTGTATCAAAAGCGACAATTACACCCACACCCTACCAATTGTCGAATAATACCAAAACAATACTCAACACTTAATCCTTCAAGTAGTGTTAAATGCAACCCGTATACACTGCACATTTTAAAATCACCATACTATCCAATACAGGCCTAGTTTAGCATTTACTAATACATACATATACACACTGCCATTTGAATCTTAACTTTATCTCCTAGTGTTAGGGTTGCTATTTGGTTGTGCTGTTCCTTGTACAAACTGATTGTGTTGTTGATGGTGACTTACGCACAAACTGGTTAATTGTATTCATAGACATGAATATATTAGCTTTGGTCGTTTGTTGGTCAGTTTGTGTATAATATCAGACTATGGGATAGAGCTTTAACATCATTATTTTAAAGACCATACAATCTGTACTGGTCAAGTTATATGAGAACTATGTTGATTTACATCTGTGGTGCACTTTTGAGAAAATAAACAAACAGATTTGAGCGGATTTGTACAAACAGTGCAAGCATTTGTCAGTTATCGTGTAGCTACACTTAAATCATTAGAGCTCGTTAACGATTTGACGAATAATACTTTGGTATTGTTCGTCAAATCGTTAATGTAATATCGTAATAAAACTTCAAGTCGTGATGGCTACTTAAATTAAGCTGTTAAAGTCACCCACCCACATGCTGGCAATGGCAAGCGTGCTTGACCTCGAAAAACGACGCTTACAGCTGCAATTTTTTAGCTTTGAGCTCCTCCTCAAATCGGTGAACATAAGAATCTTTAAATCAAATTTCTTTTCTGTTCAGACAGAATGCATTTACCAATTTAAAATAATATTATTACAGCTAAACGATTTTTAACTACTGAACTAAGTGTTGGCAAAAAAAAATCGAATCCGCTTAAAATTGTCGAAATACCCCACACTCACAGTCAGCCAATGAAATCCGGATCATTTTAAATTAGTCAAAACTACCCTCCTTACAAAGATGCAGTCGAAATAGAAAGCCTTTGAGAAAGTAATAGCAATAGTTCTTACATATGAAATTGGCGAGATCTCAAATTTTTTTCCACCTAGATTAGCCCGCGGCGTCGCTCGCCTAAAAAGTTTAGTACCTACTTCCGCAAAGTTTAATCTATCTCTGTACGAAATTTTATCAAAATTGATTTCATGGTTTAGACGTGAAATCGTAACAGACAGACAGAGTTACTTTCGCATTTATAAGTAGGAAAGTAGAGATTAAGGATTGTGTAATTTATATATAAAGATTTGTGTTTATTTAGTTATTCATTTGTTTTCGCGTCATTTGTTTTTTTTTTTTTGACATCGTTTTTTTCACAATAATTATGGAGAACTTGAAATATTGCGTTATTTACGAATTGGAGCTACACCGTGATACTAGAGCCAGTCACTCGCTCAAGGCCACGCGTTATATGCCTACCGCTTCACGTATCGCCGCCGTCGGTCCATCCGACAGTGGGCTGCCGCACGCCTGCCTGAGCCTTTTTAAATAATCTTGACAACGTCATAATGGATCGACCTAAAAAACAATTGATTTTCCTCCGCTTTGCTCCTGCTTCCCTTTTGATTATTTATTTGCACGGAATTTTATTGAATTTAAAATTATTTACGCGGTTGCGGATATTTAGCCACTAAAATTTAATAATCGGGAATTCAGGGAAGGAAAAAATGCATCTATCATTTTAATAAACTGAAACATATTTGATCAACAAATAAAAAATAATTGTTTTTCTATATTCGTTTTATTACCAACATCATCATATACAACCCTAGGACATTCGCTCGATGACGTGGGTCGCGCGGCGGGCAAAACAATCTCAACTCTCTGTGTGCGTACTTATGGTACATTTCTTCTTGCTGCAAACACCATAATGTATAACACGGCTAGTAAGAGATTAAAGCCCCGATCCCTAAAGCTAGGTTACTTCAATGCCAATGGCATCACCAATCAACGGGACGAGATCGCGACTTTCCTTCGCGATCATAGTCTCGACATCCTTCTGGTCCAAGAGACCTTCCTCAAACCCCACCTTAGGGATCCCAAGGTAGCCAACTACCGGCTAGTTAGGAACGATAGGACTAGATGCCACAGAGGTGGCACTCTAATATATTATAGGAACTCCCTGCACTGCATCCCTATGGATCCGCCGCCCCTTGCCCACTTAGAGGTATCCGTTTGCCGGCTAGGCATGACGGGCCATCCCTCTATCACAATAGTATCCGCGTATCTCCCACCGCACAGCGACGTAGATTCAAATTCTTCGATAAACGCCTCACTACGAAGCGACCTTACAGCCCTTCTTGACATGAGTGACTCCGTCCTTATAGCGGGGGATCTCAATGCCAAACATCCCGCATGGTGTAGTCGTATTACCAACCCCCGTGGGAAGGTACTATACGACCTTTGCACACCTCTCCACATAGATATCATAGGTCCTATGCGGCCTACTCATTATCCGTTCGAGCCATCCCACTTGCCCGACGTACTCGACATTGCCCTCCTGAAGAATGTGAACTTACGTTTGCACTCTTTAGAGACGGTAGACGAACTTGACTCTGACCATAGACCGGTGATCTTGGAGTTAACTCCGAGATCGGGTCCCTATGACCCTAACCGCCCCCCTCCCACACAGGTGATCACTGACTGGAGGAAAGTAGGCGAATTGCTGAAATCCAACACGTCTCCTCACCTGGACAAGATCCCCGACCACATCCAGTCCGCCGCCGACACGACGGCTGCGATCGACTCACTCACGGAGCACGTGCAATCTGTCTTGAACGACTGTTCAAAGGAGATTCCGGTGTCAGAGCACTGGCGCCGGAAACTCCCGGACGATGTACGGGCCCTGCTGACTGAGAAGAACGCAGCAGTCCGTGCCTACAGAGCTTTCCCCTGCCAGAATAACAAAACTTTCATGCGGTACTTACAGCGCAAAGTAAGTAACAGCATCAGAGAGTGGCGTGAAGCCGGCTGGGACAAGACCCTGAGCGAACTGGAACCCACCCACCATGCCTTCTGGCAACTTCAGCGGAATATGCGCGCCACTGAGGTTGCCTCAATGCCTCCCCTTATCCGCCCGGACAAAAGCATTGCCTTCGACGACGAAGACAAAGCCGAATGCCTAGCCGACAGCCTGGAGGCACAGTGCTCTCCCAGCTCCCAACCAGTCGACCCAGCCCACCTTGCCCACGTGGATGCTGAGGTCGAACGTAGATCTGCCCTACCCCCTGTCGAGGACCCTGATGCTCCCCTCCCCCCCGTCACGGAAGACGAGGTGGAGGAGATCATCAAGAAACTCAAACCTAGGAAAGCTCCCGGGACTGACAGACTGACCACTAGGGCACTTAAACTCCTCCCACGTACGATCTTAGTCCTACTGACTGCCATCTTCAATGGCGCCTTGTCCAACAACTTGTTTCCACAAGCTTGGAAAGAGGCTATAGTGATAGGTATCCCAAAACCTAAAAAGCCCAAGAACCTCCCGACTAGCTATAGACCCATTAGTCTGCTCAGCGCCCTCGGCAAGGTCTACGAGCGGATTATTCTAAATCGGCTCAAGGACTTTGTCGAGGCTAAGAGCCTAATCCCTAACGAACAGTTTGGCTTTAGAGCCCATCATTCCAGTGTCCACCAAGCCCACCGCATCGTAGAGCACATTAGCGGCCGTTTTCAACGCGGTCTGGTGACGGGGGCCCTATTCTTTGATATAGCAAAGGCTTTCGACAAAGTCTGGCACAATGGCTTAATTTATAAGCTTTACCAACTAGGTGTGCCGGACCGTCTCGTGCTCATCATTCGAGACTTCCTGTCGAACCGCTCCTTCAGATATCGTATCGAAGGAGCGCTTTCCACTCCCCGCCCTATCAGAGCCGGCGTCCCTCAGGGCGCCGTGCTCTCCCCCCCACTCTTCACGCTATTCACTAGCGATATCCCCAAAAAGCCCCCAGTAGAGTTATCCCTATTTGCCGACGACACGGCCATCTACTACTCGGGACATAATCCCGTTAGCATCGCTCATACCCTCCAGACCTCAGCCAACGCACTAGGCGATTGGTTTAGGAAATGGAGGATTGAGGTAAATCCCGACAAAAGTCAAGCAGTCCTGTTTCGCAGGGCTCGCCAGCATAAACAATTCACCCCCCCACGCCCGATCACTATGTTCGGCAAGCCAATCCCTTGGGAGAAGCGAGCCAAATACTTAGGTGTGATCCTCGACCAGTTCCTCAACTTCAGTGAGCACATAAAGTCGGTTCGCTCGCGAGCCGCTTTCGCTCTCGGTAGGCTCCACGCCCTGCTGAATAAACACAGCAAGCTCTCCCTTAAATGTAAAATCCGAATATACACGACATGCATACGTCCTATCATGACGTATGCCTGTCCGGTGTTTGCTCATGCCAGTCCAAATCAGATCCATAGGATGCAAGTCGTTCAGAACCGTTTTCTCCGAAAGGCCACGGGCGCGCCCTGGTTCTGTAGGAACGAGGATCTCCACGTAGACCTCAAACTCCCGACCATAAAGCAAGTGTTGAAACGCATGTCAGTGCGTTACTTCACCTCTGCTGAGACCCACACTAACCCCCTGATCGTATCGGCCGCCCGATACAGACCCTCCAAGATTTCTCAGGTTCGTCGCCCGCGTATCATCCTAGACGAGCCTGACGACCCCACCACCATCCGACAAGAGAGCAGTAGGGAAACCAGCACTCTTAGAAAACACATATACAGAACGCGTTCCTTATTCCGGCCTCGCCGACGAGGCCCATCGCGACGTCCGCGTACTTGTAATGAAAATCCTCCCCGACCTTTGCCAAACGAGCCAGCCCGCGATGCTGAGCCAGTAGCAATAAATACTCCCGAAAATAATATGACCCAGCCTGTCCCTTTGCTGCCCTCCCAAAATGACCCCGCTATGCCGAGGCCCGTACTCCACAGGGAGTGCCCTTAGCGTGCGGTCATTAGTTTTTAAGTATATTTTAGTTTGTAAGCCCTGGCTGGGGGCCTTTAATTTATTAGAGGTCACCACAGGAAAGTCCGGTTAAGTAGACTCACAGCCTTAGTGTGCTGATCTACAAGTGGCCCTACCTAAAAAAAAAAAAAAAAAAAAAAAAAAAAAAAAAAATTGCTGCAAACAGCTGGTATTATTATTTAGATTTTGTAGGCTATTATAGCGTATAGCGTAGGTATTTTCGCTTTTGTATGAGAGTGATGTATCTGTTACGAAGTAATTATTTAGTAATCTGTTCTAGAGTTGCAGGAACAGCTCGAAGGATTAATTATATCTTTTTTTTATTACCCGACTGCAAGGGTTATGTTTTTCGCGCGTATTTTGTATGTATGTATGTATGTATGTTTGTAATATTATTTATTACCTCATATCTCCAGAACCGCTGAACGGATTCACACAATTGAGGTATCGTCAGATTTGTCTTAATAGCCCGAGTGTTCTTAGATAGGTGACATTCAAAAAAACTAAAAATGGCAGCTGTGCGAAGCCATTATACATGGTGAAATACTACAATATGGGTATCAAATTAAAGAGCTTAACATAAGGATTTCAAAAAGGTATATCATATTTATCATTAGTGAAATACTAGCAAAATAACACAATGAGAAAGTTTAAAAATATGGACTCACTTTCTGAATCCGGTGGAGTGCCAATGTGACACGACCGGGAAAACTAAAAAATTGTTAATTAATATTTTAACTAAAAAGTTGAGAAAAAAACTTATTTAAAAAATCTAAAAAACCCGACTGCTTAACTGAAGTGTAAGAAACAAGCACATTTTTATTTTTAAAAGTGACAAGCAGGCGGACCCATCTCATTTAAAAAAATATATAATATTATAGGGTCCCGCCTGCTTGTCACTTTTAAAAATAAAAATGTGCTTGTTTCTTACACTTCAGTTAAGCAGTCGGGTTTTTTAGATTTTTTAAATAAGTTTTTTGATAAAAGGCTTGCGTTTGACCACTATCTCAGCTGATAGTAAGTGATGATATGGATGTGTGTGTTATTATGTATCGGGACGCTAGGTGTAAGGCCGTGCGCGCACTGCCTTGCGGTGGCCGCAATTCCGGTAGTTCTACCGCACCGGTAGACTGACCGCAGTGCGCGCACTTCTATGACACTCCATACTTCACAAATTTTGCGGTGCGGTAGAACTACCGGAATTGCGGCCACCGCAAGGCAGTGCGCGCACGGCCTAAAAGAAAACTCGGCATGTTTTTGGATCCAACGTTTTCGTTGTGGTAATTTGACCTTTATTTTATCGGGGGGAAGTCTTCAAAAGGCGCCAGGTCTTTCGGGGAGAGGACCAGGGAGTGTGGGAATCTTACCTCACTGGTGATCACCATCAGCACATACAAAGGGGCCCATTACCACTAAAAAGATCACTCCGGATGGCCGGAGACTCGAATTGACAGTCCTACTAATATCATGAAGGCGAGAGTTTGTGAGGATGTTTGTTACACTTTCACGCCGCAGGAGCTCCATGACCTGATTCCTCCATCTCCCTTTCATGACCGGTCTACCAGACGCACGGCTGAGTACCATCCACACTTGGTTGATATAACGTCTTATCGTACCAAGCGCTTCTCCTCCACATTTATAGTGCGCACAGCCAAGCTGTGGAATTGTCTGCCGGCTTCTGTGTTCCCTGCCACTTATGAGCCTTTAAAGCAAGAGTAAATAGGCATCTTCTGAGCTCGCTCATTCCATCTTAGACCTCATCTATCGCTTACCATCAGGCGGGATCAAGGTCAAGAGTGGGCCCATCAGTAATAAAAAAATACTACTAAAAGATTAGAATGAACTTTGGCAAGTAGATAGTTGACATCTTGGATCATCTTCTCTTCCGAAATTCTCCCGGAATCGGTATTCACGCGGTAAATACCTCCCAAGCGAACGAAGTGGCAGGGAATATCTAGTATATATAAAAAAAGAAAATTTCATATGTAAGGAACTAATATTAGAGTTCCATGATATCAAAAGGTGTTATTTAAAAGCTGTTACAGATTACTGAATAAAAACTAAGTACAAATAACGTTATTAAAGTAAGCTTTGAATATTAAATGGTTCAGAATCGTTTAATTTTATTCGAAACGAATTTAGTTCCCACTGTTTCAGATCTTTTTATAAATATCTTTGAACCAAGTATTAGGAATTATTTTAAGAAGAGTTTGTGGCTACAAACAGCCGCAAAGGTCGACCTTCAAAGTTAAGCAACATTTTCCGAGGTTGCTGCATGGATCGGTGACCATTGTAACTTATCGATATTTCTTCGATCGCCTCGGAAAGCATGTTAAGTCGTTGATCTCAGCTGTCATTGATATCAAATGAAATGAAATATTTATTTTGTAAATCTATACACTACTAATTTTTAATTAGTACAAAAAAAAATGGGGCTCTATCCGTACCCTTTACTGATCATATTTATGTAGTCAAAAGTAAAAAAAACGAAACCCCAAAATTGTCTACGAAAATTTGTCATAACTGGTAAACTCATAATTGAATCAATCATTCATAACAATTGCTACTAGAAAATACTACGCGCAGTGCTAGTCCAGTTAGATCGTCATTCATAAATCCCGGCAAACTCGCGTCTAAGCTCAAGCCACGCCCCCTCTGGCCAGCGGTCCTTTTTACAACGAGTGAACGAACAAACAGTGCCAATTTGTTAGCGGAAGTGTGCGCGTGCTTTTTAAACATAAGTTGTTACGTTTTTACTGTCGCGATGGCTTACCAGTTTTCATCTCGGGAGTACGTGGCTATGTTGCGTGTGTACTTTTGGTCTGGTGGCCGCTGTTCGTATGTACAGGGAAGAGTACCCAAATGCTCGCTAGCCAAAGGTTCGGACTGTGGTAAATGTTTACCAACGTTTACTCGACCATTGATCATTCCGCGCAACGGCCCATCGCCAAGGACATGGAAGACCGGCCCAAAACTTTTACGACGATGTAGTGGACTACTTTGAAGATCCCCGGCGAAGTACGAATGACGCAGCTCGTCATTTTAATATCAGCCAGTACTGTGCATAGACGATCATTAGTTCGTCTGGATTTCACCCATACCACTAAAGAAAGGGTCAAGAATTGACTACTGTGGATAATGAACCAAGGATGGAGTTCTGCAGGTGGATACTGAACAACACAAGCAAATGGCCCAATTAAAGTATGTAGGTAAAGTTTGAATTTAATAAGTGCCTATTATTTTTCGTGAACCTTTTATTTTACTTTTTTTTAATTCGTAAAGCTTAAAGATGCGTCTAAGCTACCTACAATTACGATAACAGCTGTTGGAGGCGGGGCAAGTTTGAGCGAGACCGCGTGACCGCGACATCACGATTAATGAATACATGAATGGCCTGTACAATATGTCCGTAAATTGAGTGACATTTTGGGATATAAACAAACGCTAATAACTTTGCTATTTATCAATATTATATAGTGAGACTTTACATATATAATAACAAGACCTTTTCTAATAAGCCCTTTAAGTATTTGTACTAATTAAAAATTAGTAGTGTATAATAAAAATGAATCGCTAAATGTGTTGTTAAGCGCAAAACACAAAAACGGCTGGACCAATTTAGCTCATTCTTTTTTTGTTGTTTGGTTTTGTCAGAAGAAGGTTATTATGAAAAAAAAAAGTAGGAAAGGTCTCAAGGGTAGGGGTAGGGTAGGGTAGAGGTAGGGGTAGGGTAGGGGTAGGATACGGTACGGTAGGGTAGGGGTAGGGTATTGGTAGGGTAGGGTAGGGTTGGGTAGGGGTAGGGTAGGGGTAGAGTAAGGTATGGGTAGGGTATCGGTAGGATAGGGGTAGTGGTATCGGTTGGGTAGGGGTAGGACACCACGCGAACGAAGTCGTGGCGGGTCAGCTAGTTGGTTATAAATTAATAACACTTTTACACGTCATGTTTTTTTTGCGTGTTTAGTTTAGCTAGATGAGGCCGGTATTTCCTAACTGACTACTCTGAGAAGAAACACCGAAACAAACTCAGAGGTCAAAGTCTCTTTTAAAGTCCAGACAATTTGTATTTGTATATGAGAAGCATGTAGGTTCATGTCTGTGGTAATCTTTTAAGGAAATAACCACGCAAATTTGAGCGGAGGCCATACCATGACGTGTTAAAACGTGAGTCGTTCGAGCGAGGAAGAGGGATAAAGCTATGCACGATATATAGCTCGATCCCTCTTTCTCGCTCGAACGACTCACGTTTTAACACGTCATGGTGTGGCCCCTGTCCAGACAGTGCAAGCATTTGTCAGTTATACCAAAGGATATTTGGGTACAACTTTGACATTCATTTCAGCTCGTCAGAAGTTAGAAAATCTGGCACAAGTCTTACCAAATGGTAGCGTTTACCCAGCAAACGGGATATGAAGGTCAGATAGACAGATGCTCCATGTATGTCGTCCAATACTCAGCTGCGTTCATTTAGAATAGAAGCCGACGATTTTGCGTTTTACAATTGGGGTACTGAACAAAATAAAAGTAACGTAAGGCTTTCGGAGCGAGATTTATCTAAATATATATAACTCAAAGGTTGACTGACTGACTGACATAGTGATCTATCAACGCACAGCCCTAACCACTGGACGGATCGGGCTGGAATTTGGCATGCAGGTAAATGTTATGACGCAGGCATCCGCTAAGAAAGGATTTTGCGAAATTCCCACGGGATCGGGATTTACACGGGAAAAACTTCCCACACGGGCGAAGCCGCTGGCACAAGCTAGTTTTTAAATAAAACTTGAATTTGTGCAAAAATATGATTTTATTGATTTTTTTTTACTTTTTACTGAACTAAACTTTCTACTAATAATTCGGAGAAAACGAGATTTTATCGTTTGACTCATCCCATATTACGAGCCATATTTTATCACACATAAATTGTAGTAAAATTAAATTACGACCCAAAAATAACACACCAAAATATTCAGCACATTATACATTAACCGTTTTCACAACCAATTATCCATTGCTGCGCCAGTACACAAAGCTTAACGCATCATTTAACATTGCCAGCGATGGACTGCAGAATTATTTATTACATAGAAAATGTTGTTATTTTTCATGGCACATTAGTGAAATTTATTGTTTGTTAAATGTATGCTTCATTTGCGGATAATTTATGTATTTTAGGGATGGGATTAATTTAACTGGGAAGTATTGAAATGAAACTAGGCTGGATTTTATCTCGGATAGAGGTTGACGATTGCTATGATAAGTGAGAAAAAAGTAGTTTCCTGTGTTTCTAAAGGATGACTTTTGGTGCGTTTATTAAAAATAAAAAAAATAATATTGTACACCTATTTTTTCCTTTCAAGCAAATCAAAATTTACATAAATCTAAATATTCAAAGCTCAGGAGTTGCTGACTTCACATAGTGCTGAAAAGTATAACACGATGTGTCATCACGTGAAAGAACTCAGCCACTTATAATTTTTGAGCTCCTTAAGTCTTAAATTGAACTCCACAATCTTGCACTGTCTCCAGACAGTGCAAGATTGAGATTGAGTGGACTTGTCCACAAGTCCACTCAATCTGTGTGCTTCTTTCCTCAAAAGAGCACCACAGACATAGGTATACATATGTATTAAGTTTCTCATATGATTTGACTTGTACGAATTGTATGGACTTTAAAAGAGACGTTGAACTCTGTGAACTCCGAATTTGTTTCGGTTTCTTCACAGGACAATCAGTTAGGAAACAATGGCCTCATCTAGATTAAATTAACGAAATAAAATGACTTTATCTAATAACCAATTAATTTTCAAAATATTGCATTTATTTCAAAATATTGGATTGTTTTAAGTTAGCTAGTAGGCTCACGCATGTGAACTTTGAACGCGACCTACATTTGACAGTGCATTGACACTTACATTATTCTATGCATCTTTTACAAGGTAACTTGAAAAAAAAAATTACATTTAATATTAGTGTTCAATTAGACGCGGCTTGGGTTGGACTACTTACACTTTCATTTCGTCTCATCCCGTTGTTCACTCATTGACATTTGCATTCCTTTACATTGACATTTGACATCCATTTGTGCTAGGGATTCACCCTACACGCAAAATGCAGAATAAATATCATTTACAACATTTCTAATGGTCCAATCCAAATAGAAATACATAGTTGTAGCTGTAAATTCATGTAGAGCGAAAACAAGGCGGTTATATAAACGGCATTACAATAGTATAGGAGTCAGACTCGAGTTTTTCAGGCGACGTCGACGTAACCCGGCGGTCTTATTGCATTCCGGGAACGCCGACCCACAGGCCAACGTAGGGCTAAGAGACCGGCGGGCGAGCTCGGTAATGATAATTAAGATTTTGTCACAAGATAGACAGGAATATGAATTTGAATCACAAACTGACTTAATCATATTGAAACTAATATTAATGGTATGTCAAGGATTCATCGCTTTCTCCGCAGGAGAAGGATTTAGAGTCACTCTGAACGAATAAACCATAGAGGAGCAGAAAAGTTTCTAAAGGTGTCTATGCCAGGTATGTCATAGACGAATGAACTTATAAATTAACTTTCATGAATATTACGCCGAGAGATGGCGTTATCAATTAATAAGAGGAAAGTTTTTTTTTGTATGTTTGTAATAGATAAACTCAAAGCTAAAGTATTGATGCCAAAAATATTTCTTCAATCGAAATATTAATATTTTTATTAAAGCCGTAAAGTCCTTCCAAAGGTTATCTGGAAGAAATCGCTCTCAGCGATAAGACCGCCATTGTAACCAATTTTTTTTACAATACTGTTGTTATAGTGTGATTCAATTATTGATGTACAATAAAGTATATTCTATCTATCTACATTATCAGCAAATAATACAGGCTATTTAATATCGCTGACAAAATACTTGAACTAATAAGTATTCATTCTGCCAAGAACAAGATGTTCATTCTTACATACATTATGCAGCAAGCAAGTATATGCACATGCAGAAGTGATGCAATAAAAAACATACTCGTACCACATGTAAGAACGTGTTTTACCTCTCCGCGGAGTATCCTCAGCACATGTTGATTCGACGACTGCTGCACCACCATCTGGTTCTCGGCGGAATGAACACTAGATATTTTTTCTAAAGTATTTTAGTTTGGTATGTATATATAAAGTAACGCCTGATTGCATTTCGTAGAAAAGAATCTTTTAAGCGAGAAAATCCGCGGACTAGAAGCTAATAAAGCATAAAACCACTGTTGACAGATTTTCTAGCTTGTGACTTCCCTTACTGTCCAATATGGATTAATGACAGCTCATGAAAAACCACAATTTAAATATATATGAAAGACTACAATGAAGTCTTTTTAATTTAAAGGTCAACTTTTGACAGATGATTAATGTCCCTTTTAAATCTTTTCATTTCATTTTAGTATCTACATAATCTTCTTAGCTTCTTTTTTACCGAGTCGATGAATTTTAGTCAGATTCTGTGTTCTACTAAATTAAATTTACTGTGAGCTGGGATCAAAAGTCTATTACTTACCGTTGATTCCTGATGTCATTAAAGCAAAGATTTTTCACATCATACAGATTAATTGAAACGCATTGTTCGTTTCCAAAAAGCGAAAAAGAAACGAAACAAACTTGTAAAACTTGTTCAAAGTTTTTTTTTTTCAATTCGTCGTTTTTTACGCTTCCAGACAATTTACCAACAACTTTCTGAGAAGAGCCGCCAAAACTTTAACGACGACGTTTTTAAAAATCCTGATTTAATTTTTAATGCTGGGCAAAGGACGTTCCCAATTCGGTCCAAGATTTTTTTTTCTCATACCATTTCAAACCAGCCTTACTAGTTAGCGTTATGTTCGTCCCACCACCCTTTCTAGCCGAGGTTACGGGTATGTTCTAATCAGATACCGCGGTCTCGAAACAAAAGGACAGCATGGATTTTTAGTAAAAGGCATTTGATGATTTTCTCCCAAAGAAAAAACTTTTTTTGGCTATGTTATGTGGATACTATGGCCCAGCAAAGCAGGTACTTAGAAGTTTTCGGTGGGCTGACACCGAAAACTTATAAATACCTCATTCATAACGGCAAAATTTGTTAAACAACACGAGCGTGCTTTATAACATATTCCTTATAAATTCGTCATGTCTGTCTGTCCACCCGCAAATCATAGCTATTTTATTCCGAAACTATTAGGACTGCATAGTTGAAACTTGGTAAGTACATAGAATACTCATGTATTCTGTGAACCGCTTTACGTTTTCTGTACAGAAAAAAAATGGGAACAGAACTGTTTATTTTTTTAAATTAAACCTTTACGTTTGGTATAGATATATACACGTGTCTATAGTGATAAGTCTTCAAAATAGACACTGAGGTGTCTAAAGCCATTTTTTCCTAAAGTCAATCGTTTGAAAGATAGACTCTTCCGAAGTGCGTAAATGTGTGTGTACCCCCTCTTGCTTCTAAAGTAATAGAGTAAAAATCTAAAATAAATACGTGCTGTAGATCACAATGAAAGCTTTCAACTAAAATGCTTTGAACGAGATATAGTTAGCAGTTTTAGAGATAAGTATAGCACCTTTTTAAAAACCGCAAAAAATTTTTTGCTTAGCTACTAGGGAACCCTTCATGGTTGAGTTCGACTCGCACTTGGCCAATTTTGTTATTATTACTATCTTGCAGGCAAAAATGCAAAAATAATTTTGTCGAGTTAATAAACCGCTGTTCTCGTGGCCCCAGATCGCCTCTCGCATACATATCGCACGTATGTATTCTGCGGGCGGCTGACAGTTTTAATTTACGCATGCGTTCTCTATTATATGTTGAGAACTAATTGTTATGTTACATTTGGGATAAAGATTATTATTTCCAATAGTATGCTTTTTTTATTGATAATAGGTTCACTTTTGAACCACCTGATGGTAAGTGATGATATGGTCGAAGATGGAGCAAGCTTCAAATTCAAATTCATTTATTTGCTTAAATAAGGTACAGAAGGTTGGTAAAGTGTACAATATTGTTTTCTTATTCTGCCTTTAATTTCGGCGTGCAAATATAAAAATACATAAACAAATAATCCAATTAGAAACGTATTATTGAATGAAATAAATGTCAATATAATAATGAAAAAGTAATCAGTTAATCCTAAGTTTCAATAATAATTACGTCAATAATGGTAGAGATTTGTCAACCAATAAAACAACACAAAAAAAATTATCTCTCTAAAAACAATCAGCTTATCTAGAAGTAACCTGTCCACTTTTGATTTGAGAGTTTGTTTCGGTGTGTTTTCCCATGGTAGTCAGTTAGGAAACACCAGCCTCATCTAGTTATCTTAAAACGGCAAAAAGTTAAAGTTTTAATTAAAACTAATTTGCAATATTAATCAATTTGACTTATATTTTCAGTAGAGCTTTGTAAATATATTATTAATTAATCTAATCATGATCTCAATTTGCTTATTTTTTTTTAAATAAGTACTTATACAAGTGCTGTGCACACCTGTAAGTGATGAATTCACCACAGAGTATTCCTATGTGTAATAATTTTATATGTATTCGATCTCGTGAATAAGTCGTTGGTGTATCATTAAATAAATAAATAAATTACTTATTTAGTTACAAAAACCGCTTGATGAAATTTTATGTCGACTTTCAAAATAAAACAACATTTCATTTCATCATTTCTTGCTCCAAGCATAAAATAAAACATTCCTATATGGTGTAACATTCATCTAAGGCAAGATTAAGGCAGCCCTCCGTTCCACGCCAGTCACGTTCTAGCAATTAAACACCAGAGGCTTTCCCTCTGAGTAATCGCGACGTATCCGTGTGACATCCACCCTGTATAATATTCGAGCTAAGAGTTTCTTGTTATTTTTCATACGCACTTTACTTGTGTGGAATGGGGAGGTATGAACATAGGTATGTACCTAAGTATGTATCAGTGTGTTGACAACAACACATATATACATACTAACCTACCTATTTATACCTCTCAACAAACCATAACAGTCACAATTACAGTAAAACAGCCAATTTTGACAGGCCTGTTGGTCTAGTGGTCAGTGGCCCTGACTGCTATGCGCAAGGTCGTGGGTTCAATTCCCACCCAGGACAAATGTTTGTGTGATGAGCACAATCATTTGTTCTTTGTCTGGGTGTAATTTATATATAATATGTATGTATTTAGAAATATATGTATATGTATGTTTATCAGTTGTCTAGTACTCACTGCACAAGCTCTGCTTAGTTTGGGACTAGATGGCGTAGTGTGAAAGTTGTGGAATATTATTATAATTTTAAGTAATATCAAATGTAGTAGAATTATATATTTCAATTAGGCACGCGTCGATCTTTAAGGTAAACCAACGCTTCGTCGAGATTCGTTCTTGGATAGGTGATAGTTTTAACAAATCGGAATCCCTTCTCAGAGAGCACGTTAACCTGTTTCTGGGTGACATTTATACATCTTTGGCAGTAGTTACGGGTAGTCAGAAGTCAGAATACCCAGTTACTGGGTTCTGGAAGTCAGATATGCATTCACTCTATGTCGTATACTCTATACGCACTTAACGTTTTGGGAATAGCTTCATTATGCACACGGCTAAGGAGTGGAATTCCCTGTCAGAGTCTGTGTTTCTCGATAGCTATAACCTAGGGGATGGCGTCCTCCCTCCAGCCCAGCCGCAGTGGTAGACGCCCACGGCGTCGGACGTCGGCCGACGATCTCCGGCCACCGTAGGCGCGGGCATGCGGACAGCGAGTAAAGGGCAACTCGCTGTCCGACCATGGACCATGCCCGGGTCGACGGCGCGTTGTGTTCCACGCGCGCCTCAAAGAGCGTCAGCAATATGACGAGGGCCCCCCCCCCTGTAGAGGGCCGAAGCCTGCCGGGGTCGTGGGACTTATCCCATTACCGTGACCCCGGTACGTAAAGGGTTATTGAAGGAACACCGTGGATTTTAGTCAGTAAAAGTCTGACAGTCCCTCCCGCCCTGCCCGGGGTGGGAGGACTTATTTGATAATTTTACCACGATAAAAAAAGCTATAACCTAGGGGTCTTTAAGTCAAGAGTGAATAGGTTACTTTTAAGCAAGCGTGCTCCATCTTCGACCAAATCATCACTTACCATCAGGTGAGATGGTGGTCAAACGCGAGCCTATTATCAATAATAAAAAAAACTAATACTCAGCTCGATACGGTTAGATTGGAAACTAAACCTAACATAAAATTTTTAAGCTAACATGGTCACTAACAGTATCATTAGAATTTAAAACGGGATATTTACAATGTGTATTTACTGTTTCGAATTTCAGGTATTTTGGCACTATTGCAAGCGATCTGGATCATAGATGAACCGTGTTCTAATAAACCCAACATAGATCGAAAAAGGCTAAGCCGATGAAGTTAAAATCCGTATAATATCCCCAATGTTATACCAGTTACGGCTTTGTGTGTAAGTCCAATTGTTCTAAGGATGAAAAATCATACAATGACTGCCTCCCGATCCGGGAGAAGCGGATGTGTCAGACTTTCCCTGACTATAACCCATTAGAGTTCTGTCATTTGCCCTTCGTGTTCCGAGGCCGCGGTAACTCTTGCGAACTATTCCGCGACCCCGGCAGGCAACTCCTTGAGGCGCGCGTGGAACACGATGCGCCGTCTTCATGGGCCTGGTTTCTGTCGGGCGGCGAGCAAGTGAGTAAGACCATAAGAAAGCTTTTTTGCTGTTTCTAAATATGTTGCAAAATTGTTAGCTACAGCCTTCATTGTAATGACAGCAGAATAAATGCCTTGCAAAAATCATCGATAAAAACACCTAATCAACAGAATTAAAGCCAACAGAATCCCGTGATACGTTGAACAGATACGTGTAAGATAACTTGAAGCAAATCCACAGTTGTTTAATTGCCGAAACGTGACGTCGCAGAACTCAGAACGGTTTTAATCGTATCTCGGAACCATCTCACACCAGAGTCATGGGGCCGTTACATTAAACGTTGTAATTATTCGCGAATGCCTTTAAGACTTTGTGGTCGTTTTAATTAAGTTATATTTTATTTTAATGTTGATTTAGAATGTTTGTTGAATAAAAGTACATATTATTTAGTTGAGAGACTGTAGTGCGTGGCTTATAAATAATTTAATGAAAAAATATTAAGTGAATTGTTTATTCGCCTGTACTTTGATAGCGTGCATTTTTTATATTTTGACCCTATGTACTTCTTGAATGTATATAATTATGACATTTTAGTGAGACTAAGTACCTAACATTCATACGTTTAAATTTTCGCATCCATTCTTCCTTTCTTACATATTATAAAACAAAGTCTTCTGCTGCTCTGTCTCTCTGTCTGTTCGTGATAATCTCAAAAAATTTCCAAGTGCGAGTCAGACTCGCTCATGAAGGGTTCCGTAGTAACCACGCCAAATAACTTTGTTTTTCATAGTATTTGTATAAAAAGTTATATTCGCGGTTTTATAATATATATCTCAAAAACTGCCCACCCGATCTCGTTCAAAACAATTTTCCTTGAAAGTTTACATTAAGATCTATAGCATATTTTTTTTACCGTCCATTTTTATAGAAGTTAGAGGGAGACATATGTTTTACCATTTTGGAAGCGTCTTTTAAACGATTTACTTTATGAAAAAGTGGTTTTAGAAACCTCAATATCCTTTTTAAAGACCTTTCTATAAATATCACACACGCATAGGTCTCATGAAAAAATATTTTTTCAGTTTCAGTTCCATTTGTATGAGTTCCTTAACTTTAATTTATTTTTTTCTTAAAATCTGAAAGCAGTTCACATATAGTCCTAATAGTTTTGGAATAAAATGGCTGTGACATACGGACGGACGGACAGACAGACAGACCGACATGACGAAACTATAAGGGTCCCGTTTTTTGCCATTCGGCTACGGAACCCTAAAAAGTACTGAATAGATTTTCATGCAATTTTTACTCATCGTTAAAGTGAATTATGAGGCAGGTCTTGGTGTATGATTTATTAAGGTTTGGTGTAAATTAGCAATATGAGAACATGCAAAGCCATGCAAAGATTAGTCAGATACTTTTTAACTCTAACCTCGTGGGTCTTAAGTGAAGAGAGCTTACCATCAGGTAAGAATGTATTTTAATTTGAGCGAGTCAATCAAGCTAAACATAACTTACCTGTATGTACCATAAATGCATTTTCACACACATCCGGACAGGCCCAAAACTACTATGTATTTCTGGTTCATCCAAATAATTGTCTAGGAATCAGCGACGCACAGTGCAGCAGCCAATCGTATCGTCATAAAAATATATCATTTACGTCTTAGTAAGTCAAGTTAATTATAGGATAAGGATAAAAAAAGGATTCCTATGCGGAAAACGAAACGCGGCAGCAAGCATTCGTTGACTGCCATCAACTTTCTAAATATATTTCATTCAGTTAGCAACGTCAGCATTCTGGACCTATGACGTCACTACGCTTTAGTTCATTCATTCTTTTTCGTTCATTCTCTGCTCGTTATTTATTACTCAGAATATGTATTGTTCTTTTGTTAGGCCGTATGAGCTTTTTTACGAGATTAATAGGTTTCCCGAATCGTAACGATGTGTGGTCCTGAAAATAAGGCGTTTAGGCTGGCTTTCACGTAAAAATAGTTAAAATTATTATCTTCGAATTATTATTATTGATTATCTTGCAGTAATGGTAAACTCTTAGTCTTGGAAATTTTGTCATCAATGATCTCTAAAACCTCTTTGTAAAATTAAAGAATTTATTTCATTATGGGAGTGTTTCCCAGCGTGAATCCCGACCCCGGATAAAATTATGGAATAAAACGTAGTCTTTATGTTGCCCTGTAGCTTCCTCTATCTTCCAGTGTTTATCTCATTAAAATTGGTTCAGCCGTTGCAGAGCCTGAACAAGAGAAAAAAATAGTCACACAACATATTTTAAGTATTTTTTTACTATGAGCACATGAGATAATAGTTATTTCTAATGTACAGATAGACACTTTAATTTTATTTATAAGTAGGTTGTATTTATATGATTGGATTCATATATTTTGCCTTTGGATATGAAAAAAATTGGCCAAGTGTGAGTCGGACTCGCCCATGAAGGGTTCCGTAGTAACTATAATAAATATAATATACTAAAACTATACTAAAATAAATATAATAAATATTTATTTGAGAAAAACAAAACAAAAAACCTTACAAATTTCTTAAAACTAGCTTATTTACAATTTTTACAACTACGCCAAATAACTTTGTTTTTCATAGTATTTGTATGAATTACAAAGTTATATTTGCGGTTTTAGAAAATATACTGTATCCCAAAAACTGCTGACTCGATCCCGTTCAAACCAATTTTGGTTGAAAGTTTACATTAAGATCTACAACATATGGGTTTTTTTAGATTTTTCACTTCATTATTATAGAAGTTAGAGGGGGGACACACATTTGACCACTTTGGAAGCGTATATCTTTTATTTAAAAGATTAACTTTATGAAAAAGTCATTTTAGAAACCTTATTGTCATTTTTAAAGACCTGTCTATAAATACCACACACGTATAGGTTTCTTGAAAAAAAATATTTTCAGTTTCAGTTCCATGTATGGGGAGCCCCCTTTATTTTAAATTTTTTTTATTTTATAATTTTCTCTTAAAATCAGAAAGCGGTTCACAGAATACATCTACCTACCAAGTTTTACGTGTATAGTCCTAATAGTTTCGGAATAAAATGACTGTGACATACGGACGGACGGACAGACAGACAGACGGACAGACATGTCGAAACTATAAGGGTTCCGTTTTTTGCCATTCGGCTACGGAACCCTAAAAATGATACAGTTTTACTATTATCTTGATTTTTAGAAAGAAAGAAAATAAAGAAAGCTAATTGTTGTCACTCAACAAAGCTAGATCCATTGCTGGGTTCAATATTTTCCAAGGTTCATTTAAACGCAGATCACACTAGAACCATGTCAAAGATAACACACGCACTGACGCACTCCATAATTATCATAATCTTTTATGACGAGCCCGAAATGTTTCAACAACTCATGAAAGTTTCAATTTATGTGCACAAATCATTTGAGAACGTGAATTTAATAATCTCTTAGCTTAGCTTATATCAGCGTCAATAGTTTTTTAAATTAATATACCGTAAGCTATAAATACCATTCTGCTGGGAGGAATGTTTTTTTTTTATTGATAATAGGTTCGCATTAAACCACCATCTCACCTGATGGTAAGTGATGATGTGTTCGAAGATGGAGCACGCTTACATAAAAGTAACCTATTCACTCTTGACTTATAGACCGCTAGGTTATAGCTATCGGGAAACACAGACTCCGGCAGGGAATTCCACTCCTGAGCCGTACGCACAATGAAAGTATTCCCAAAACGTTTAGTGCGTATGGGTGGGATGTCCACCATGTAACGATGGCGCATTGCAGTTTGTCTTGTAGTCCGATAATGTTAATGATGTTTTAACGAAATGATGATGAAAATGATGATCCAACCGATTTCGGCCAGGGCAACCGCTTCAACTCCTTTCCGCTCTAACGACATACTGCGACACTGGCTTAACCCTATCTTCTTTCAAAAACTTAGTAAAAGTTCTTTATCTTTCTTCTTAAATTATTGTTATTATGTATGTCTTTGTTTCTTTCTTTTTTTAAATATTTATATGTATATATATGTTTTGAGAACGTTATTTATTGTTTTGTATTTTATATAGATAAATAGTCCGTAGTAATAGACCGTGGACTACCTGCGTATTTATTTTCTCCTTCTGTGTCAAATCCATCCTAAGGTTGTCTGTAAAAGATCGCTTTTAGCGATAAGACCGCCCATTTTATCACCCTTTTTAATTGTTAAGTCCATAATTTTGTTTTACTGTTATGGTTTACAATAAAGAATATATCTATCTATCTATCTTGCACGCAAGGGCAACTGAATGATTAGGGTAGTTTTTTAAGCAGTAAAAGTCCCACATTCCCTTCCACTCCACCGAATGGGAGTGTCTGTACCATAGACAGAATAAATTCTCGACAAAAAAGGTCAGTCACTTATAAACTACTAGCAGTTGCTCGCGACTACGTTCGCGTGGAAAGTTTTTCCCGTGTAAATCCCGATCCCGTGGGAATTTCACAAAATCCCGTCTTAGCGAGCATCTACGTACTAAAAGGAACCCCCATGCTAAATTTGAGAGCCCTAGATACTACTTGTAGTTTCTGAGATTTCGTGATTAATGAGTGAGTGGTATTTCGCTTTTATATATTTATATAGATGTACATTCGATTATACTGCACGATTAGTTAAAAGCATACAAATAAATTAAAAAACTAACGCTTTTATTTACTGCACTAAAAAGCCAAATGATAAGACGATCTAATGAGCCCAAACTCGATATGTTTAGGCAGGCCAAGAGTCTAGACTAGCTCAATGGTACCATAATATTGTTATATTGTCGTCTAATCTACATATAATTGCCAAGTTTCATGATGATACAACAGTTAGAAGTGCGTGTAATTCAGATTCTTAGATTTTATAACATTTATTACACAACATATATTACAGCTCGACCTAATAAAACGTGTTAAAATTACAGGTTTCTATTATTCCATTCAAAAAATAAAGATACATTATTATCATTATAGAAAGTGACAAAAAAAAAACACAAAAAAGAGTGCGTATTTGAGTGACAGTTCCACCATTTTGCGTCGCCTCCGCCATTTTGACATTAAAATGTGACAGCAAGGGTCCCCTGTCAAGTTGATGTATCGTCTATAGATACAAAAATGTACCTGAAAGGAAAGTTTTCTAAAAAATGGCTCGACATTTTATTATTTGTAATATTTTTTGAGGTGAAAATATACCTACGTTTGTTTTTTTGGTGTATATTTCTTTGATATTCGTTTAGGTTTGGAGTCAAAGTGTACTTCACAGTTAAGTAAGTGACGAATACATAACTATAATAACGCTTTCTTCAATAACAACGTTATTTTAGTAAATTATGTATAATTAGAACGTAAAACGGGATATCTAACTTGTGTATTTATCGTTTCGAATTTCCTATATTAACACATGGTGAATATCCCGTTTTGAGTTCTAATGACACTCTTAGTGACTATGTCCATTTAAAAACTTATAACACATTATTTATCTTATAATTGTTATTATTATCTTTATTTATCTCAATATACTTGTTTTGATCTATCGGTATTGGGAGCAGAGTCCAAGCTTCTGATAGTTAGGGCCTCAGAGAATAGAAACACACAATACGAGCCGTATCGAGGAGTACTACTTTCTGTATCAGATCCTCCATTATTTTTGTGCACAGTACGTGTTTATTAAAAAAAAGGCACATCGCAGCACCGTCTTCCATGGTGTCCTGAGTTTCATCTCGTATTTCCTACTCCTTTATTGTTCAGTACCTAAGTGCCATTGAAAACAGAAGAGCACAAATATTTAATTAATATCAATCAATTGGCCAAACCTCCCGACCGGTGTCAACTTTTAATCTTACCCAATAACCGCTCCACTATTCGGTTGGATAAAACAATATCCATTGCCCATTGGGAGGAATGAGAGTACATAGTTGTATAAACACAATCTTAACGACAAATTCTAAATCTACGGAGATGACGTACGCGGATGACAGCACAGTCTCAGAGAGATACTTATCCAGTTCTAGAGCTGACAGGGACGAAATTGCCACTCTCAGAAAGGCCATGGTAGAGCGCATAAATTTGACCTTAAATCTCGTTTCCCAATGGGGTGACGACAATCTGGTCAAATTCAATGCTCTGAAAACACAGGCTTGTCTTTTCAGCGCTAAAAGGAGCCCTTTTGAATTGACCCCTACTTTCCTAGGTACATCTGTGCCAGTTACCAGTCACCTGGAGCTTTTGGGCATGGAGTTGACGTCAGACCTCAACTTCGGCTCAACCATCGAGTCCAGAGCTCAGACTGCAGCAAAAAAGCTGGGAATCCTACACAAGGTGAGGCGGTACTTCACGCCTGGACAGCTTCTAAATCTGTATAAAGCACAGGTCCGTTCTTGCGTGGAGTATTGCAGCCACTTGTGGGATGGCTCTGCAAAGTACCAGCTTGCTGCATTGGACTCGATCGAGCGCAGAGCTAAAAGGCTTATAGGCGACGAGGTGCTGGTGGACAAGCTTCATAGCCTGGCTCATCGGCGAACCGTTGCTTGCCTGTCGGTTTTCTACAGATTGTACTTCGGGGAGTGTGCGCAGGAGCTCCATGACCTGATTCCTCCATCTCCCTTTCACTACCGGTCTACCAGACGCACGGCTGGGTACCACCCACACTTGGTTAATATACCATCTTGTCGTACCAAGCGCTTCTCCTCCACATTTATTGTGCGCACAGCCAAGCTGTGGAATTCTCTGCCGGCTTCAGTGTTCCCTGCCACTTATGACCTTTCAGCCTTTAAAGCACGAGTAAATAGGCATCTTCTGGGCTCGCTCGTCCCATCGTAGATCTCATCTATCGCTTACCATCAGGCGAGATCGAGGTCAAGAGTGGGCCCATCGGTAATAAAAATAAAAAAAAGAATATCATCTGTACGGAGAATTTTCGATATGTAATCAACGACAGAATGGTCGGGACATACATTATGTTCGTATGAAACTGACATTATATAAACGCTGTATCGTTCTTATAGCAATAAAAAACAGCTACTTCTGCCTCCTCGTAATCCACCCTTAAACGAGCAAACCGACCGGAAAATGTTCAAAGAAACGCTCAAAACAAGACGTAAACTCTTCGTCAAAAAGTAAAATAAACTGATTAGTATTCTGTGGGCATCATTTGTTTGCTTATTCGCTTTTCTATTCAATCAGAATTCAACAAAGCTACAGTCATCTCTAGCTTTGTTGAATTTCAAACTTCTTCCGTCATTGGAACAAGTTTGAAACTTTTACAAAAATAAAGAATAATTTTATTTTCTTCCACAAATAAATAACTTATGAAGTATTCTTGAAAAGGACATCATTATAATTACACAGAGCGTCATTCACATACATTAAGTAATTACTTTTTTAAGTGTATTTTATAATATTTCTTCTAATTTTTCTTGTTATTATTGTATTTTATATTTATTTTAAAGTGTGTTTATTCGTAAATGTGTCTCCATATGGACTTTGGTCTGAAAATAAAGTATTTTATTAATTAATTATAATATTTATAATGTTATTATTTTTGGGAGATTGGTGCCTTAACTAAGCCGAGACTTGTATTTTAGGACACTAGGGCTCCACAGCAAAATATGATCAAAATATGTTTACGGATGAACGGAAGATAATACTGTCAGAATGTTTGAATTTTGGTGAGAAGAATGCTTGAATGAGTTCAATAAACTATATTAAATAGTGTAATTGGTTTCGGTCGTTCTATTTATGTAAATAAATAAATAAATAAATGAGCGTTCTCTTTTGTTTATCTAACTGCGCTAAGTATGAGAACCATCTTAGTCTTTTTTTTCGGATAAACCCGCTCTTGTGCTCAACCACACCGAATAGTAAGCAATAGATGGCATCTACGATAAGAGAAGTGTAGCCAGAAGATGCCTGTTCACTCTTGCTTTAAAGGCTGATGGGTCATATGAGATAGGGAACACAGAAGCCGGCAGAGAGTACCACACGTATATCAACCAAGTGTGGATGGTACTCAGCAGTGCGTCTGGTAGATCGGTAGTAAAAGGGAGATGGAGGAATCAAATATCTATCTTTTTCTGGATGAGTTCGGTCTTGTCTTCAATCGCACCTGATAGTAAGCGATTGATGGTATGTACGATGGAACGAGTGTGCCCAGAAGAAGTCTGTTCACTCTTGTTAAAGCCTGGATCATATGTAGTAGGGAACACAGAAACCGGCAGTGAGTTCCATACTTTGGCTATATGCACAATCAATTTGGAAGAGAAGCTTAAGCTTAGCTTATACTTTCTTGCGGGAGTTTCGTAGCGATACTAACATATTTTTCTTATTACGGATGAGCCTACTCTTGACCTCAATCTCGCCTGATGCCTGAAGCCCTTCGCTAACATGACTGTTTCGCAGAAGGAGGCGACTGCATCCCATTCCCTCTCTCTCCGCACCATGGTCTGAACCAGAGCAGGGCGCGAGAGGTCGCCGCCGCCGATCGCCTCTACGAGGACACGACGGTGCTCCGCCCATGCAGCGCACACCTCGACCGAATGCTCCACCGTGTCCTCCAGGTGGTCCTCACAATGACGACACCCGGGCGTGTCATCCCGCTGTAAAGAAATATGCTTACCTGGATTTGAAAAGACGCACCCCATTCACCCCCCACAACTTTTAAACGGCTCAACCGATTTTCATCAAACATGAATGAACTGTCGCACATAAGTCACCTTTAATACAAAAATAAAACTAAATTGAAATCGCTTCATCCGTTCGAGAGCTATGATGCCACAGACAGACTTATAACACCCCTCTTTTTACGTCGGGGGTTAAAAATGCCTATAAAAATTCTTCATCCTAAAAGTTCAATACACTCACCATAACCTAACCGGTTGGAGCTGAGTACCAGTTTATGTGTAACGACAATCCATTTGAAATCCACAACCACAAAGCTAGATAACACGGTATCCCTTGGTATAACTAGTGTCAAATTTTCTGGAATCTGGCTTCTCGCAATGATACAAATAACATCCGGGCCCGATGGCTTAACTTGCACAAAAAAGGTAAATTCCGTCTCACCACAAAACAGTACATTACCACCGCTACGAAAAAACAACAAAGCGTAAAACCTTATTTGTAAGCATGTAAACAATACCCTCTCAATTTAACATCAATATCAATAAAACGGCCGCAAAACTCGACGGAAAACACTTCAAATAAAATTCACATCAGCTACCAAATTGCGAAAAAAATCAGTCTATGGAACTCTGGAACAACGCATAAAAAGGTCACGTAGCCATATTAAATTATCGGTTTCGTAGATATAAAACATATTACATATCAATTGATATACGTTTAATATTCGGAGCACGAATGCCCCAGTTAGTATGGTAAGGGGGAGTCTCTATGGAATCTGGGAATGGCACATACATAGATAGATAGCTATACTCTTTACCATGACAGAAAATAAATAAGGACTTAAGAACTAATAAAGAGTGATACAATGGGCGGTCTTATCATCGGCAAAAAGGCATCTTTTACAAACAACTTTTGGTTGGATTTGACACAAAACGAGAAAATAAATATGCGGGTTGTCCACGATGAACTTTACTTATACAACATTTAACATAATTAATGCACATCCCGAAATTAGTTTGTTCAAAATCGTTTACTGAATCAATTTTTATCGTTTTCAATATCGTTTTTTTATAGTTGATAGGCTTGCGTTTGACCATAATCTCACCTGATGTTAAGCGATGATGTGATCGAAGATGAAGCACGCTTGCCTAGAAGTAACCTATTCACTCTTGACTTAAAGACTCCCAGGTTATAGCGATCAGGAAACACAGACTCCGACAGGGAATTCCACTCCTTAGCCGTACGCACAATGAAAGTATTCCCAAAACGTTTTGTGCGTATGGGTGGGATGTCCATCATGTAACGATGGCGCATCGCCGTTTGTCTTATAATCCGATGATGGAACGGGCTTGGCGGTATTAGATTGTGTAATTACATACATACATAATTATGTACATACTCAGCCTATAACGTTTGCACTGCTGAGATACAGGTATCCTATCTACATATGTGGGCAAATGGGCTGTAAGCCCACACTAGGCCTGTGCAGTGTGGTTTGTTAGATGGCGCATGTCTTTGAATTTTTCGGTCGGTTCATACCGTTTTCCTCAAGATCGTTTCCTTCACAGTTTAGAGAACACAGAGTTATAGTGAGAGAAAGTTTGTTTATTAAGGCCGTATAGTTCGGATACCTTTGTGAATAGACAAGATTTATTAATTTATGTCTATGTCTACTGAAGAATAATGTTGAAGAATAAGTGAAACATAAACTTTGTAACCCTTTTTAGGAAAATTACGCGGACGGAGGAGTATCAAATTTGATACAGCTAAAGCAGAAGGAGTGCAGTCTGAAAGTAAATCTGTCTGTCACCCATTTACATCTAATCCACATAAAAGTTCATTATGTAATTTGATACAAGGCTTGATAAGATCTTGGAAAAGTATAGAGATCCCATAAAAACAATATTTGTCAAAAAAACCAAGTCTCGCAACTCAATTCTTCTACCGTAAAAAGTTGTGAGATCCATGTAATACCAAGTCGGTTATTAATTTATTCAGTCCCTACTTAAGGGACATTTGGTCTTAAGTTGTTACGTAATTATCTAACCTAACAACATCTTATAGTGACCATATCAATATTAAAAATCTTTAACGTTTTAAATAAATAGATTGACTCCCATCGCATGAAAACACAATAATATATCTCACAAGTAATACATATATAAATTAGATTGTTTAGTGCGATTGCACTAAACACTACTGGTTCAAATTTAATGAAATTTGAAGTATACCGTGTCTATACAATGCCTGCTTGGTTACTGAAGATTCAGGCTTCTAGTTTTATCCACAACGAAGTTATTTGGGGTCAAAATGAATACTAAGCTTCAATAACCTAATGTCCAAGGTTTTGTACTTGTGATCGAGATGTCATAGGTTCGAACCTGACCCATTACACTATTGCCGTAAACCTACTCCAGACACAGGCATATTTGCTAGTTCCCTTGAAAAATAAATTTGGTTGATTTTCGACCATTCTTCAAACACTAGTTTCTATAGATACAACAAGTATCCTTAAACCGACTAAAACCCAAAGAAAAAATTGCTTAGTTCGCCACGCATTCAAAACTGTTCACTACTTTTCAGCAGATTCAAGAGATTGTCACACCATAAGTTGTATCCCATAAATAAAGTAATATCTTTACCCCACCACGTTCCCATCGCGTGCCTGATTACAATCTTTCAGAACTCAGCCCTTATGGCATCAACTTTGCGTATATCTTCTACGAATCCAGTGACAGTTTTGGTAAGATTTATTATTAAAATTGATAGCATATACAATTATCATGATTTTTTTCATTTCATGATAGGTATAATACTATAATCAGAAATTTTACCACTTTGGAAGCGTATATTTTTTAAAAGATTGACTTTAAGAAAAAGTGGTTTTAGAAACTCCTATGTCATTTTTGACAACCTGTCTATAGATACCACACAATATGTTTGATGCAAGCAAGGTTCACATGTTTGATCTCCTGGTACTTCACCATCAGCTCTACATCACCATATGCATTGTGACGAACATAAAGTGCTTAACATCCATATTCAAGTAATCGAATCGCAATCCACGAAATACTTATTATTGAGTAGGTTCGGCAGCCATCTGTGGTCTTCATCATCAGTTTCACTTCCTCATATGGTATTTTTTGAGAGCAACTGCACAAGTTACTATAAGAAACACCCAAAACGCCATAGGTGTGCCTATAATATTTGAAGAGTTCCCTCGATTTCTCCAGGATTCCATCATCAGATCCTGACCTGGTGACAATGGGACCAATTTCGAAGTATACCCTTTCAAACAAAAAAGAATTTTGCAAATCGGTTCAGCCGTCTTCGAGTAATCGGTGATCATACATAAAAAAATATATATATATACGCGTCGAATTGATAACCTCCTCTTTTTGTCGTCGGTTGATAAAATGGCTGTGACATACGGACGGATGGACAGACAGACAGACATGACGAAACTATAAGTGTTCCGTTTTTTTCGATTCGGCTTCGGAACCCTAAAAATGGGGTTGCGGAAATGGCCGGGGTTATGGGAATGCTTGACAACATACCACGGCCCCGGACTCAAGTGCCATTGAAGTAACAGTGGGGTTTTTAACCAAGAAAATCGTCTGACACTCCCTTCCGGTCCACCCAAAGCGAGAAAAGTCATTTGACATTTTTTCCTCGAACCGTCGTTTATGAAATACCCAGTTATTACAAAAGCAGGTTTTTCTTGAATCCCGTGGTACCAATACTCAGGATAGTAAAATTCTTAATCTTCTATCTTTATTCCACGTTTTATTGCGAAATTTATTAATTTAAATTTACGATTCACCTTGATGATTTTATTGTTTATTGTCAAATTACCTATGTTTTGTATCATTTTACTCACTGTTTACGAGTCTGAAGTAAAAACACAAACGAGTACAGACGCCAACACATGAAGCTACCCGAAACTGTCAAATTTTCCCAATCAACCTTGAACCTAATTTCTTTAACAATAAAGTTTAAAATCTATTAAAGAAATTTGACAGATTGTTGTAGCTTGATGTGCTGGCGTCTGTACATAAGGAGTTAAAAATTAAAGTAAATTTATACTTCACTGGCAGTTGCTCGCGACTTCGTTCGCGTGAGAAGTTTTTCCCATGTAAATCCCATTCCCGTAAGAATTTCGAAAAACCCCGTCTTAGCGAGCATCTACGTACTAAAAGGAACCCCATGCAAAATTTGAGAGCCTTACTACTTGTAGTTTCTGAGATTTCGTGATTAATCAGTGAGTGGTATTTCGCATTTATATATAGACTAGCTTGTGCCAGCGGCTTCGCCCGCGTGGGAAGTTTTTCACGTGTATATCTCAATCCCGTGGGAATTTCGCAAAATCCTTTCTTAGCGGATGCCTACGTCATAACATCTATCTGCATGCCAAATTTCAGCCTGATCCGTCCAGTGGTTTGGGCTGTGCGTTGATAGATCACTATGTCAGCCAGTCAGTCACCTTTGAGTTATATATATTTAGACTAGCTTTCTGCCCGCGACTTCGTTTGCGTAGGAGGGTATTCCCGCGTAAAATCTCGAACCCGTGGAAATTCTAGGTTAAAAATCCATCCAAAGGTTGTCTGTAAGAGATCGCTTTTAGCGATAAGACCGCCCCTTATATCACCCTTTTTAATTGTTAAGTCCATAATTTTATTTTACTGTTATGATGTACAATAAAGAATATATCTATCTATCTATCTGTTATTCCAGGATGTAAACTATCTACTTGCCAAATTTGATTCAAATCCGTTCAGTAGTTTTTGCGTGAAAGAGTAACCATTTTTATTAGAGATCCCAATTTTTTTTTAAATGTAATATAACCTATGTCACTCAGTGAAGATGCAGTTTTCTAATGGTGAAAGAATTTTTTAAATCGGTCCAGTACTTTTTGTGTGAAAATGTTACAAACATACAAAAACACAAATGATTCCTCTTTATAATATTAGTTTAGAAGTTTAGATAGATAACGTTAAAGTACACCCACAGGTCTTAATTTATTCATGATCATCATCTTCCGGCCTCTCTTCCCCTTATATATTGTATTAAATGGAGTGTAAGGTCAGATAGGCAATCTGACCTTCACAACCATGTAATTTGGTAACACGATATCCTTTGGCAAGACCAGTTTCAGATTTTCTGACTTTTAACTTTCCGTAACTGTCAGGTATGTCCTAATGATAGCCGGGTCTAAGAGCAACACTCCTAGAGAAACCAGTAAAAATATTAAAAAATATATATTTATATATAGGTATACTAGCTGTGCCCGCGACTTCGTCCGCGCGGAATCGTGACTTTTGGCTTCATTTTAAATTTTTTAAGCTAATTATTTTGAAACCAAAACTACAATACAAATACATAATTTGAATGTCGTATTTACTAATATCTAATCAAAAATCTAAAAAATAAGTTTCAAACTTCCAGCTTTAAAAATAACGTCATTTCCATACAAATGCAGTCCTTTTTCGCATTAAAAAGTAGCCTATGTCCTTTCTCAGGCTCTAGACTATGTCCGTACCAAATTTCATTAAAATCGGTTCAGTAGTTTAGGCGTGATTGCGTAACACACAGGCAGACAGAGTTACTTTCGCATTTATAATATTACTAGCTTTTGACCGCGACTTCGTTCGCGTGAGAGATTTTTCCCGCGTAATTCCCAATCCCGTGGGAATTCCGGGGTAAAAACTATCCTATGTCCTTCCCAGGGTCCTAAACTATTCCCATACCAAATTTCAGCTCAATCGGTTCAGCGGTTTAGGCGTGAAAAGGTAACAGACAGACAGACAGACAGAGTTACGATCGATATATTAAGATGGATACCAAGTACATACTAACGTATTCTTACCTATGTTCCCCATGTAGTTTTCCGTGTAGACGTCCGTCCTCACCCGTTGCTCTCACGTGCAACCCGTGTGCTCGAGACAACATCATCTTTATGTTTTAGGTAACACCCTTCTCAAGCCCTTCCCAACAGGTTTAACAATAGAAAGGAAAAATACCAAGATTTAACCCCTTGAGTGTTCTCCAAAGCAGGTGGTATTTATAATTTAATACCCCGCCATTACGCCGGTACAAGAAATTGTGAAATACAATAATTTATACGAGTATAACTAACAACTCCCTATGTGATTGTAGGCAATAACTTCAGGCTCAAATCCAGCGTACTGGCTTTATGTCAGATATTAATTAGTTTAATGTTACCCCGAATATGGCTTACGGAATTTTGAAATTACGTACGGAGTAATCTTTGGAATTGAGTTTTTAATCTGCTAAGAAATACTGTATCGGTTTCTTTCTTACCCTTTATTTCTTTTTATATTTTTTGTACTTCAATGCTTAATTGGTTTCCACAAGAAAAAGGACTAGAAATTTGTTGTAAATGTTTTAAATAATATGTTCCTTATTATATTCTTATGTAGCTAGCCTATTACATGCTCCATTGAAAAAGTTAGAAGCTTATTAGGCACTTATCTGGTCGAAGAACCATTTCAATAATGCTTCCAGAAAATAGTAAGAAACATTGCAAAACAATTGTGATTAAATACGTATGTATACAACAAGTAAGTAAGTAAACAAGTAAGTAAGTAAGTATCGTAAGTAACAAGTATGTATGTATTTATTTGTTTTTGTATTATTATTATTTAGGATAAGCACTCTTGACCTCAATCTCACCAGATAGTAAGCGATAGATGAGGTCTACGTTGGAACGAGTGAGCCCAAAAGATGCCTATTCACTCTTGCTTTAAAGCTCAGCCTTTAAAGCAAGAGTCACGTCATAAAGCAGGGAACACCGAAGCCGGCAGAGAGTTCCACAACTTGGCTGGACGTATAAAAATTGTATGTGTAAGAAAACCACTTGGTGCGACAAGACGGTATATCAACCCAGTGTGGATGGTACCCAGCAGTGCGTCTGGTAGTTCGGTAGTAAATGGGAGGTGGAGGGATCAGGCAGTATGATAATATGAATATGATATTAGAATAGAATAGACTTTTATTGTAAAAACACGAGTATACATCTAATGTGTAAGGTCTTAAAATAAAACAGTTATATCTACATGTTTTGCCATTCATGGCGTACAAAAACAAAATAATTCCGGTTTACAATAAACCAAAAAAATAAACAAAAACAATTTGAGTTTACACGGCAAGCTATGAAAATTAATAAACTAAATCTTAATGATAATATATAATGGAAGTTAGTATTTAAGAATTTTGGAGACAAGTTGTGAAAATGTTGTAATTGTAGGTTCATCTATTGGATTAATTGCGGTCATTTAAAAATTCTGATATGGAATAATAGCATTATTTTGACTATGAGATTTTTTTAGATGTATTTTAAACAAGCAGTAGGCATTTTTTCAATAGATAATATATTGATGACAATATTGTGGCGCATGAAGTAAGCAGGTTGCTGTCTTGCGAAACAGTCCAACGGCTTCCATGGCGAATATACTTACAACGTTTTTCTTTTATTTTTCGCGGGATAATTATCAAGTGGCATCTCCCGCTCTGGTTGGAGTGGAAGGGAGGATTGGACTTCCATAGACCAAGAACCCTCCCTGTTCCATCAGATGCCCTGACGTTTCGAGGCCGCGGTATCTCGCGGCAAACAATGGTCCTATTGGGCCCCGTCATTAATGCTCACGATCCAAGTCTCGTCGACTACCCAAATATTCAATTAATTTAAAAGCTTAATTTTAATTCCTAGAAAAAATATTACAGAATACCGTAAACTAAATACTGTAAAACTTCTACTGAAACGTGATTATTTGAGCTCTAATATAGACATAGACTTAAAAGATTAACATAGAAAGACCTAGACCAAAAGTATAATAGCTAGATCATAATGTAAGTTAGTTAGGCCTTAACGTTTACATTTATTTAATATTCCTATTCTGAAATAGTACAATACAGCAACGGTCTGCTTGTCATAGCTAATAAGTTGAATTAGGAAAATGGGGGCGAATGTTTTCGGGTTCACACAATGGCCTTAGTTGGGCCAGTGGAGTCTGTATTTTGTTCAATGTATGGAATTATGTTAATGGTTTTGCTGCGGAATTTAAGAGCGTTTTGTAGTAATTATTCTGTTAGTTTCGTTAGTTACTGAGTTATAAGTGATAGGTATAGCTATTAAATATAAAAATACATACATTTTTCAGTAAACCACTGTTGCATTAAGTCTAAATGAGGAAGGTACTAATCTCCTATTTGAACAGCTACGAGTATTACAGTACAAAAACATAAAAAACAGGAGCAATAAAACAATTCTGAAATAACGACAATGTTCGCGGTTGAGCGATTAGCTGCCGCGCTGCGTGTCACAGGTTCTTTTCGGAGCCTGAACAAATGTTAGTATGGCCTACATGACTAGTTGTATCAGTTCTGAATATTATAGGATAAATTTCTAAGTATGGAAAAATGTATTTATTAAAAAAAATGGGGTATAATTTCTTAATTTAAACGTATTTGAAAAGTTCAAACAAACTACATATTAATCTAATCTAAACTACGAACAGCATTTATACAAGGTGTAACAGATTAAGCGCAATACCTCAGACACGCCAATTAGAATATCTTACTAATATTATAAATGCGAAAGTTTGTGAAGATGGATGGATGTTTGTTACTCTTTCACGCAAAAACTACTGAACGGATCTGAATAAAATTTGGTAAGTAGATAGTTGTCATTCTGGAATAACACATAGGCTACTTTTTATCCCGAAATTCCCACGTGATCGGGATTTGCGCGGGAAAACCTTTCCACGCGTACGAAGTCGCGGGCAGAAGCTAGTTAAATTATAAGTCTAAAACAACATCCGTAACTAAATAAATTGAAACCAAACCTAGATATTTTTTATAAAATAGTTGTCCTTACTAAACGCAAAACTATGTGCGTCATACTGTCATACAATATCCTTACGCAGACGCATACACTCATGCAATGTTAGCGGCCGACACGCACACGAGCGCATTTCCTTGAATTAAGGATTGTATTAATTTGTCATGATACTGTGTTTCGATTTTAAGTAAGTTAAATGAAAGATTTAACTTGAAACTTGTTCAAATCGACGTTAGCCTCAGTTTGGTTGATATTATTATACATATATTTCTACTTATCAAATATTTTATTTCTTTCTTTTCTATACCTATAAAACGTCAAAAGCTAGTGCACCGTTCGAATTGGTCGTTTTCTATGGAGAAGAACTGACAAGAAACTCCACAGTAGGTACTTCACTAGTACTCAGCCATATCATGTTAGACTGAAAGCCGACCCGACGTAGCTAAGGCTAAGCACATAATGAATATCTTATACCATGATTATTGGACATTCTAAAACATTTTTTTTTTATTACGAATGAGCCCGCCCTTGACCTCGACCACACCTGATGGTAAGTGTAAGATGAGGTCTACGATCGAACGAGCGAGCCCAGAAAATGCCTATTCACTCTTGCTTTAAAGGCTGACGGATCATTTGTAGCAGGGAACACAGAAGCCGGCAGAGAGTTCCACACCTTGGCTGTGCGCACAATGAATGTTGAAGAAAAGCGCTTAGTATATCGACCAAGTGTGGATGGTATCTTGCGGTACGTCTGGTAGACCGGTAGTAAAAGAGGGATGAAGGGATTATGTCGTGGAGCTCTTGCGCACACTCTCCGAAGTACAATCTGTAGAAGATAGACAGGCAAGTAATGTTTCGCCGGTGTGATTTTAGTAACAGAAACTAAAAAATAATTACATCATGCTCAAATCGACATTAGCCACAATAATGTTTATTGCATTTATTCTGTTCATCTAATATTATATTTACCATCAAAAGCACCATAAAAGTCCCGAATACCTAACACGTGTTCCAAATGAATATAAAAGGTTTTTCCAAATACCTACGGGTCCCTAATACCGCACGGTATAGGCAACACGTATTAACCCTAAGTAGAACTTTATTAAATTCTTCCCCGACATTTTCACTGAAAAAATTCTGAAAGACTTTTTGTAGTTATTTTGCGCCTATGTGGCGAATGGAGTGTTAATGTTGGCTTGACATTTTGTAATTTCAGATCCTAGGCAGTTGTCCTATTGCCGGTGAGAAAACGACTAACTATCGGCGCTTTTCTTGCTCAAGAAACGCACAATAAAATATACGTTCCGCTTAAACGAAAGAGATGCATACATATATAGTTGCTCTCTGACTGTTCACACTGTCTACGATAACTCGCTTCACTAGTTTTGTCGCTGAGCGACAATAGCGGACAAAGATAATACTCGCTCAGCGATGCTCGCTTGGCGATCAGAAGTCATGCCCAGAGACCAACCAGCTGTCCAGTGAACCAAATAGCGAGTAATCGCCCGTCGCACTCGTACTCTCACTTATAGCCCAGCGAGAAAACTATTGAAACTACACGCTCACTGCTCGCTAACTCGTTCATTATCGGTGGTGGGACAACAGCTGTCTTAAGCCTCTTCTTGTGTGATGGCATAAGCACTGACTGTCTTTCTCGCATAGGTACTACAAGCTATCAAATTAAAAGCAATTTCCCCTAAATTCTACAAAACATTAGCTATTGACCGTGACATTGTTCACATGGATACGTAAATAAAGTCATTTTTTACGGAATAAAAAACAACGCTATAAAAATCTGTACTAATATTATAACAAAGTGGAAAGTTAGTTTGTTAGTTTAAACGCCCTTGTCTTCGAAAGTACTGGGTGGATTGGGATGAAATTTGGTATGGAAATAACATGGAGCTTGAGGAAGTTTAACTGACTTTTTACCTAACTACAAAAGAAGGAGAGTTATGTTTTTATCGTGATAACCTCCACGGGAACGGATCCCTGCGTGACTGTTAGTATAGATGATAATTATGGGTATTATTTAAATGATAGTATTTGCAGTAAAGATAAAGTCATGTTTTCGATATTTTTTGTTCATTTATATTCCATTTTGTCTTTTATTCTTTATTATTTATTATCGGCTCGGTTTTCATACTAAATATCTCGAAACACAACTGTATAAACTTAGAATAACAACGCATAGAAGAGGCGTCTAGAACAAAACACGAGCGATTTCGTGTGTCCACTTTATTTTCTTTGTGTGCGTGAGCCGAATGTGTCTACGTTCTTCAAACGCACACAAATATAGCTTTCAGTGATACCATTACCAGTACCATTACCACAAAAATGGGAAAACGCACTATTATGTTGCTGGATCAAATCAAGTATTTTATGTTATGAAACTAAATATGATGTTTTTTCATGTAATATGACTTATTCTTCTTCTACTATATAAAAATAAGTCGGGTTTTCCTTCCTGACGCTATAACTCCAGAACGCACGAACCGATTTCATTCATCTTGGTTTTGAAATGTTCGTGGAGGTCTAGGGAAGGTTTAAAAGATGAGAAAAATAAAAAAAAAACCGGGAAAACCGTCAAAACAGCCCTTTTCTATTTCCTATACAAACGTTTTCTAAATAAAATGGAGAGTAGGGTAGGGGTAGGGTTGGTGTAGGGTAGGGGTAGGGTAGGGGTAAGGTAGGCGTAGGGTAGGCGTAGGGTAGGGGTAGGGCAGGGGTAGGGTAGGGGTAGGGTAGGGGTAGGGTTAGGGGTAGGGTAGGGGTAGGGTAAGGGTAGGGTAGGTGTAGGGTAGGGTTGGAGTAGGGGTAGGGTAGGGTTAGGGTAGGGTTAGGGTTGGGGTAGGGTAGGTGTAGGGTAGGGGTAGGGTAGGCGTAGGGTAGGGGCAGGGTAGGGTTAGGGTAGGGTTAGTGTGGGGTAGGTGTAGGGTAGGGGTAGGGTAGGCGTAGGGTAGGGGTAGGGTAGGTGTAGTGTAGGGTTGGAGTAGGGGTAGGGTAGGGTTAGGGTTGGGGTAGGGTAGGTGTAGGGCAGTGGTAGGGTAGGGGTAGGGTAGGGTAGGGGTAGGGTAGGGGCAGGGTAGGGGAAGGGTAGTGGTAGGGTAGGGTATGGGTAGGGTAGGGGTAGGGTAGGGGTAGGGTAGGGGTAGGGTAGGGGTAGGGTAGGGGTAGGGTAGGGGTAGGGTAGGGGTAGGGTAGGGTAGAGGTAGGGTAGAGTAGGGGTAGGGTAGGGGCAGGGTAGGGGTAGGGTAGGGTAGGGGTAGGGTATTGGTAGGGTAGGGTAGTGTAGGGTAGGGGTAGGATAGGGGTAGTGGTATCGGTTGGGTAGTGTAGGGTTTGGGTAGGGTAGGAGTAGGATAGGGGTAGTGGTATCGGTTGGGTAGAGGTAGGATACCACGCGAACGTAGTCGTGGCGGGTCAGCTAGTATGACATATATTTACGGAAGGTAAACGAAATGAGATATCGTTTATTCCGTTTAGAATGTTTGATGTGTAATGTGTTATAATTATATTATAGAAATGTATTATTGCTTGAAAAATCTCGTTTGATATCAATCAAAAGTATGTGTTGTATTTATGAAATCGAAAAATATTATTGAGAACATTACTTAAATGAAAAGAATCTTAATCAATAAAATTGTCATCTTTATGATGCCACTCTTCGAACTAACAGTAACTTTTAGTTATAAAACACTGTAGGTAGTAGCTGTAAATAAATACGCTTTTTTGCTCGACTTGGCGGGGGCACTGCCGTGCCCCCAGATAGTTTAGTTTGACGCATACATTAATTGCCGCCAAAACTATATTTTTTTTTAAACAAAAATAAGCACAAATGAAATCAATATGGGTATTTTTTTCCTCACGGATAGCAACATTGAATTGTGATAAGTTAGGTTATTAGAATTTTTGTTTGATGGTCGATTTACTTAAATATAATGTATAAAATGTAAGTATTTACTTGTGAAATGTAATTTGATTACACGTTTTTTGTTTTCCTGAAGGACTATGACATCCCTTTACGCTACAAACGGTCGTTTTAAATTATTTACTCGCGAGCTCTGTTCGGCAGAATGTGACTTTGAGTACTGACAGCTCGTCGAGCAAAGTTAGCCAAAAATGGCTAAGTTTTAGTTGCCTCACTTTTTGCACTCGTACTATCCTTCTACGCGTTGTTGTTCTAAGTGTATAAACGATAAAAATAAATTTCATTCTACCCACGTTCTTGTAATCATCGATCAAAATCAAACCAAAGAGACATGAAAGCGTCATTAAGTACTGGATTCAGTGACATAACCATCTGATCCTATTGAAATCATGAGCCCTCCATTGAACATCCCCCATTCAATTTTCCCAATAAGAAAAAATCAGCCAAATCTGAACATAATCTCAAAACGAACGAACATTACACAAAAACGTGCAAATGGAGGGAAATTCTTTAATTTTTTTCCTTTAGTCTTTCACGTTTCAATTGAATTTTAGTAAAAAACGAATCGCGATTTGTCAGTTACAGGATTTTAGAATGGAAATAAAATCAAATTAGGCTGTTTTTTTAATTAGATTTTTAGGGTTCCGTAAAAGAACGGCAAGGAACGGAAACCTTGTAGATTCCTCATGACTGCCTATTCGTCGTCCGTCGTCGTCCGTCTATATCTGACTCTGTCCGTATGTCACAGCCACAATCAAACATTCCTGCTCCGACGCTCGCCCGCGACAGTCGTGCCGCTCCGCGCTCTTGATCGTTCCGTGCCTGAGTCATCGCTCCGTTCGTCACGCCCGCCGTGACGTCACTCGTAGTCGCCGACTACGACGCCTGGTCCGGATCCGCCTTTTTCGAGGCGGTGAAGGATATCGTGCTTCTCTAACAGAGATTGTCAAAACAATTTGGTTTGGCCCCTTCAGGGTAAAACCACAGTTTCGTGGTCCTTGGTTGGAAACCTCACGGTGTCAACAATACCAAGGGGGTGCTGACCCGACGCACCCGCTGATCCCCTTCAGGGTGAAGCAGTCAATTGGAGTCGAGTGCTAGGTTTTGGCCTTGGGGGATCTCCTAGTCAAACCTAGTTACTGAGTTCTCCTCACAGCATACACACCTAGTGTCGGTTGGGTGTATCTACCCCTTCGCACTAGACCCAATAGGGCCCGGTACGCACATTGAGATTGGCGACCGGATTACAAGCTTAGGGCACACCATTAGGCACACACCTCCCTGCTATCCCCGCAGGGAGCGAACTCACCTCCGGGTCATTCCCGCCCGGAGGGTTAGGCAAATAGGGCCCCTCAGGCCACATCAGACGGCAACACAGCTACCGAGTTTGTCTGGGTTTCTCTTCTCGGTAGCGAAGTGTTAGGAGAAACTCCGGGGCAGGGCTCTTTGGGGACCGTCTGCTCGGGGAGCTCACGTTTGACGTGTCTCCTCGAGGCGCTTATGTTAGGGTTAGGAGATTAGGATGCCCACCTCTGTCGCCTCCAATATGGAGGACAGGATTGAGGATCTCGTGTCCAAAGTAGATTCCCTAACGGTTCGGTTAAATAGAACAACCGATATATTAGGAAAGATCCTATTTGAAAACCCCGCCCTACAAAGGAAATATGAGGAGGAGATTGACTCCTTACCCCCCGCGGTGTTTCCCGCCCCACAGCCAGATTTAGGTCCCACCCCCGCGCCCAACGCAGATAGGTCCCCCTCCCCCCCAGACGTCGAAATGGACTCTGAGGAGGAGGAACAAGAAAAAGAGGGCTCGGAAGGCGAGCGCTCGGAGCGCGCAGAGAGCATACACTCTGAGCGCTCGGAGCGAGCGGAGTCCGAGCACTCCTCCGACCAAACCTCTTCCTCCGACGAGTTTATCCTCGTCGAGGGAAAGAGGAAGAAGAGGTCGCAGGCCTCGTCCTCCACTCAGGCCCCTAAGGCCAAGAAACTCTCCCCTCCCGAGCCAGCACGCTTAGTGCAGAGCCAGCCCTCCTCTTCCTCGGCCACTAGGCCCAGCCCTACCCAAACCCCAGTCGTCAGCGCCTCAGTGCGCAAGACCATCCCTCCCCCACCCATCTTCATCCATGACAAGGGGGCTTGGACAAACGTGTCCAAAGCGTGTGGCGAGCAACGCATCGCCTACACGAATGCCCGCGCCGTTCAGAACGGCATAAAAGTAGGGTTAGCGACAGCTAACGACCACCGCGCGCTTTCGAAGCTACTCAAGGCTCGAAATATCCCCCACCACACTTATACGCTCCACGAGAGCAAGCCCGTTCGGGTGGTCCTCTGCCGGATCCCCAGTGAGATCCCCACCACCGAGATCGTCTGCGACTTAGAGTCACAGAACATCCCGGTGATTGAGGTGCACCGTATGCACGGCAGAGGTGGCAGGGCGTCTAACAACGTCCTCGTCATCTGCCACCCCGTCTCCGAAGGTCCCCACCCCATCTTTGCGCTGAAGACTGTATGCAGTCTTTCAGGAATTCTAATTGAGAAGCCACACAAGAGTGGCACGGTAGGCCAATGCCACCGTTGCCAGTTGTATGGGCACGCGCAACGGAATTGCTTCGGCAAACCCCGGTGCGTAAAGTGCCTGGGCGATCACGGCACCGCGGAGTGCAGTCGCCCAAAAGATAGGTCCCAGTGCCCAGACCCGCCCAGCTGCGTGCTGTGCGGGCAATCCGGTCACCCCGCCAACTACCGAGGCTGTCCGAAAGCCCCGAAAACCTCCGCCCCTAAACTGGCAACGCGCGCTAGCGCACGCCAGGGACGAGAGTGTCCTACACTCTCGTCTGAGCTCCCCCAGACCCTCAGTCCCCAGCGTCCAACTCCTTGGACGGCGGCGAATCACGCCCAAAACTTCCCGGCACTAAGGCCGAAAGTCCCTGGGCTGATGGATCAACCCATCATGCCCTCCGCTCCGGTTGTTGTGGCTTCTCAGCCCCCACCTCCTCCCCAGTCACTCCCTCGCTCGGTAGAGCCGGAACTCGATGCGTTCCTCATCCTTGGAAATACCTTCAGTTTCTTCCAGTCCCCCCGCGCCATCCAAATGGCAAAGGAGGTCGTGGCCTGCACTAGCATCAACTCCCTGATTCGGGTATACCATCAGTATCCCGATGTCAAAAGTCATTTTGATAACCTTTTTAAACAGCCATAATGTATAACACGGCTAGTAAGAGATTAAAGCCCCGATCCCTAAAGCTAGGTTACTTCAATGCCAATGGCATCACTAATCAACGGGACGAGATCGCGACTTTCCTTCGCGATCATAGTCTCGACATCCTTCTGGTCCAAGAGACCTTCCTCAAACCCCACCTTAGGGATCCCAAGGTAGCCAACTACCGGCTAGTTAGGAACGATAGGACTAGATGCCACAGAGGTGGCACTCTAATATATTATAGGAACTCCCTGCACTGCATCCCTATGGATCCGCCGCCCCTTGCCCACTTAGAGGTATCCGTTTGCCGGCTAGGCATGACGGGCCATCCCTCTATCACAATAGTATCCGCGTATCTCCCACCGCACAGCGACGTAGATTCAAATTCTTCGATAAACGCCTCACTACGAAGCGACCTTACAGCCCTTCTTGACATGAGTGACTCCGTCCTTATAGCGGGGGATCTCAATGCCAAACATCCCGCATGGTGTAGTCGTATTACCAACCCCCGTGGGAAGGTACTATACGACCTTTGCACACCTCTCCACATAGATATCATAGGTCCTATGCGGCCTACTCATTATCCGTTCGAGCCATCCCACTTGCCCGACGTACTCGACATTGCCCTCCTGAAGAATGTGAACTTACGTTTGCACTCTTTAGAGACGGTAGACGAACTTGACTCTGACCATAGACCGGTGATCTTGGAGTTAACTCCGAGATCGGGTCCCTATGACCCTAACCGCCCCCCTCCCACACAGGTGATCACTGACTGGAGGAAAGTAGGCGAATTGCTGAAATCCAACACGTCTCCTCACCTGGACAAGATCCCCGACCACATCCAGTCCGCCGCCGACACGACGGCTGCGATCGACTCACTCACGGAGCACGTACAATCTGTCTTGAACGACTGTTCAAAGGAGATTCCGGTGTCAGAGCACTGGCGCCGGAAACTCCCGGACGATGTACGGGCCCTGCTGACTGAGAAGAACGCAGCAGTCCGTGCCTACAGAGCTTTCCCCTGCCAGAATAACAAAACTTTCATGCGGTACTTACAGCGCAAAGTAAGTAACAGCATCAGAGAGTGGCGTGAAGCCGGCTGGGACAAGACCCTGAGCGAACTGGAACCCACCCACCATGCCTTCTGGCAACTTCAGCGGAATATGCGCGCCACTGAGGTTGCCTCAATGCCTCCCCTTATCCGCCCGGACAAAAGCATTGCCTTCGACGACGAAGACAAAGCCGAATGCCTAGCCGACAGCCTGGAGGCACAGTGCTCTCCCAGCTCCCAACCAGTCGACCCAGCCCACCTTGCCCACGTGGATGCTGAGGTCGAACGTAGATCTGCCCTACCCCCTGTCGAGGACCCTGATGCTCCCCTCCCCCCCGTCACGGAGGACGAGGTGGAGGAGATCATCAAGAAACTCAAACCTAGGAAAGCTCCCGGGACTGACAGACTGACCACTAGGGCACTTAAACTCCTCCCACGTACGATAATAGTCCTACTGACTGCCATCTTCAATGGCGCCTTGTCCAACAACTTGTTTCCACAAGCTTGGAAAGAGGCTATAGTGATAGGTATCCCAAAACCCAAAAAGCCCAAGAACCTCCCGACTAGCTATAGACCCATTAGTCTGCTCAGCGCCCTCGGCAAGGTCTACGAGCGGATTATTCTTAATCGGCTCAAGGACTTTGTCGAGGCCAAGAGCCTAATCCCTAACGAACAGTTTGGCTTTAGAGCCCATCATTCCAGTGTCCACCAAGCCCACCGCATCGTAGAGCACATTAGCGGCCGCTTTCAACGCGGTCTGGTGACGGGGGCCCTATTCTTTGATATAGCGAAGGCTTTCGACAAAGTCTGGCACAATGGCTTAATTTACAAGCTTTACCAACTAGGTGTGCCGGACCGTCTCGTGCTCATCATTCGAGACTTCCTGTCGAACCGCTCCTTCAGATATCGTATCGAAGGAGCGCTTTCCACTCCCCGCCCTATCAGAGCCGGCGTCCCTCAGGGCGCCGTGCTATCCCCCCCACTCTTCACGCTATTCACTAGCGACATCCCCAAAAAGCCCCCAGTAGAGTTATCCCTGTTTGCCGACGACACGGCCATCTACTACTCGGGACATAATCCCGTTAGCATCGCTCATACCCTCCAGACCTCAGCCAACGCACTAGGCGATTGGTTTAGGAAATGGAGGATTGAGGTAAATCCCGACAAAAGTCAAGCAGTCCTGTTTCGCAGGGCTCGCCAGCATAAAAAGTTCACCCCCCCACGCCCGATCACTATGTTCGGCAAGCCAATCCCTTGGGAGAAGCGAGCCAAATACTTAGGTGTGATCCTCGACCAGTTCCTGAATTTCAGTGAGCACATAAAGTCGGTTCGCTCGCGAGCCGCTTTCGCTCTCGGTAGGCTCCACGCCCTGCTGAATAAACACAGCAAGCTCTCCCTTAAATGTAAAATCCGAATATACACGACATGCATACGTCCTATCATGACGTATGCCTGTCCGGTGTTTGCTCATGCCAGTCCCAACCAGATCCATAGGATGCAAGTCGTTCAGAACCGTTTTCTCCGAAAGGCCACGGGCGCGCCCTGGTTCTGTAGGAACGAGGATCTCCACGTAGACCTCAAACTCCCGACCATAAAGCAAGTGTTGAAACGCATGTCAGTGCGTTACTTCACCTCTGCTGAGACCCACACTAACCCCCTGATCGTATCGGCCGCCCGATACAGACCCTCCAAGATTTCTCGGGTTCGTCGCCCGCGTATCATCCTAGACGAGCCTGACGACCCCACCACCATCCGACAAGAGAGCAGTAGGGAAACCAGCACTCTTAGAAAACACATATACAGAACGCGTTCCTTATTCCGGCCTCGCCGACGAGGCCCATCGCGACGTCCGCGTACCTGTAATGAAAATCCTCCCCGACCTTTGCCAAACGAGCCAGCCCGCGATGCTGAGCCAGTAGCAATAAATACTCCCGAAAATAATATGACCCAGCCTGTCCCTTTGCTGCCCTCCCAAAATGACCCCGCTATGCCGAGGCCCGTACTCCGCAGGGAGTGCCCTTAGCGTGCGGTCATTAGTTTTTAAGTATATTTTAGTTTGTAAGCCCTGGCTGGGGGCCTTTAATTTATTAGAGGTCACCACAGGAAAGTCCGGTTAAGTAGACTCACAGCCTTAGTGTGCTGATCTACAAGTGGCCCTTCCTAAAAAAAAAAAAAAAAAAAAAAAAAAAATGTCACAGCCATTTAATTCCGAAACTATTAGGATTACAGAGTCTATTGATGTATTCTTGGCTGATAGATGTATTTTGTGAACTTCTTTACGATTTTTATATAAAACGAAAACTAAAGTTAAGTATGTAGTAGTCAGACTAGCCCATGAAGAGTTTCGTAGTAACAAACATACAGATTGACGAAAAATAACTTTGTTTTAATAGTGTTGTAAAATGGTTTTAATTGCTTTTTTTAAATATGCTGTATCTCAAAAACTGCTGACTGTATCTCGTTCAAATCAATTTTCTTTGAGTGTTCGTTAAGATCTACAGTATATTATTTTTATTAGAATTTTGATGAAATGAACACACATTTTACCACTTTGGAAGTGTCTATCGGAAGATACGAAAAAGGATACAAACGACTGACATTGAGAAAAAATGGTTTTCGTAATCTCTGTCTCTATGTCGTTAAAACATTCCCGCAACCACGACAGGCAATGGCCCGGTTGGACTCCGTCAATGCTGCTGAAGTGCTGACTGCTCTGTGAGGCGCGCGCGGAACACGTCGCGACGTCAACCCGGGCCTGGTCCTTACCACAAGCCCACGCCTACAATGGCTTGTCTCTCCCATACGGGATTACCGTTGAGAACGAATTGTGTTACATTTTATTTAGTTTCAGCACAGAATAATTATTTTGTTCATAATACTTTATGTGCTATTCGTAAATAACTGTAATCAAGTTAAGAGCAAAGAAATAGGTTTGCCGGTCGTTTCTGCGCAAAGCGACGAACACTTTTAAGGAGTTCTCATAGAATTTTGTAAATATTTCGTAAGATTGGAAGTTCACTGACAATTGGCATCTTATCCCGAAAAGTTTCGAGAGTCAATTGAAAGAAAGGTCAAACTGTTTGAGTTATAATATGTATATCTAAATAAGCGAGTAGCCTACTCGTCAGGCAGATTCCAAAGTCAAAAACAAGGTAATTTTAGTACGTCGCGAATAATTTTTTTTTTAATTGCCTAGTTTAATTACTCAATTTACGCTATTTTTAAGTCTGGAAAAGTAACATTCTCATTAACAACATAATCAGTGGTGACCCAGTTGTTACATGAACGACTTACGAGTTGGAGGTAATGGGTTCGAAAATAAGCAGGCACATTAATTTGTGTAATTTTTCATTATGACTACTGCTCTCAATTTTTTTTTTTATAACTGATAAGCTTACGTTTGACCACCACCTCACCTAATGTTAAGCGGGGATGTGGTCGAAGATGAAGCACGCTTGCCTTGGAGTAACCTATTCACTCTTGATTTAAAGACTCCCAAGTTATAAGCTATCAGAAAACACAGACTCCGGCAGGGAATTCCACTCCTTAGCCGTACGCACGATGAAAGTATTCCCAAAATGTTTTTTGCGTATGGGTGGGATGTCCACCATGTAACGATGGCGCATCGCTGTTTGTCTTATAACGGAAAATATCAGGAGGAAACCGGTACGTCTTTGGACCGAAAAATCGGGAGACAAGTGATATCCACTTAACCGCACTGGAACCGCGTGGTGGATAACAGCCCAGTCCCTCTTCATCATCAGTCATCTTCGACCACATCATCACTTACCATCAGGTGAGATGGTGATATAACGCGAACTTATTATCAATTAAAAAAAACATGTGTGCAATTCACACGTGATAGAAGTGAAACCTTCAAAGAAAAAAAAAACCTTCAATAAATTGATGTGTCCCTCCCCTTACTCCTCACCACTACACTCACTGAACTCACCACGAGACCCCCTCCCCCCTCCCCGCCACCCTCTCAGGTCTACCTCACTCCCCCGCGACCTAACTCCGTTCCCGTGGTCGCAAGAGAGCCGAGTTTGGGCTCATTTTAAAGGGCATCAAAAGCTCTACCTACTACTTGGCCCCAACAGAATTCCAAAATTTGGCAATTTATGTGTCTGTCTCTTTATACTGTTGCTTTTTTGTTTCATAAAATTTCAAATCACAACGATGCTAAAGAAGTTTTCACTTCAAAAAGAGGAGACCTGTTAGTACACCATTATTAGAAATGTTTTAAGCTAAAAGAAAGATTGAAAAATCCGCTTTCCGTAACTCCCGCCTATTTCTTTGGCCAAAGGCTAAGTATTACCATACAACGTGGCAATGCCGCCAGTCTCTTGGGTATGTTACCTGCCGACAGCGTTGAGTACGAACTTTTTAATGCTTTAATTTGTAGTTAACACATTCGCTGACAGTGAGCACTTACCCTGACACCACATTACGACAATAGATTTTTCCATACTTAATGACAAATCAACGTAGTACTCGAGCACAAGTAAGCAATATGACCCACAAAATACTCGTATTACGGCAATAAGAAATATGAAATTGCTCATAATATGACAGTGGATACTGCTCTTCATAATACTTATATGAAAAATTATCGTTCGACGACGTACTCTTAAAAATAAGTGGCCTGTCCCTCAACGTACTCTCATAACGCACTATTTTAATTTCCCGCCTAACGACGTACTGTCAGCGAACGTGTTTAAGTATTTTATAAGAGTGAAATAATAATTAATCTAAGGTACACAACTATCTCTAGATATTAAACCAAATAACAATCGTAAAAAAAAGTTATATTTTGATCTAGTTTCTGCCCGCGACTTCGTCCGCGTGAAAAAGTTTTCCCGCGTAACTCCCGCGTAAATTCCGGGATATAAAATAGTTATTTCAAGATGTCAATTATCTACTTATCAAGTTTCATTCAGGTTCGTTCAGTAGTTTCTGCTTGAAAGAGTTACAAACATCCATACATCTTCACAAACTTTCGCATTTATAATATTGGTAGTATCTTGAATATTTTCAATGAAAAATTACGTAAATAGAAACCATGCTTAAAAACCTTATTTTCCGCCATCTTACTTACGAAATAACGCCTTCATATTTAACCCTTAAATAACGCGGCTCTATTGTCACGTCGAAAATCACTGAAAGACATTTCATTACCCCTTTCTTGATGAAATTAAGTAAAGGGTACCGTCGACCCCTTACTTTGAGACATCAATGTCGATGCTAAAAGTTATGAAGGAATTTTTCATAAATATCTTACCCTCTTTTTTATACAGATAGATTTAAGAGAGAGACATTTAAGATGGCTATGGAAGGTGATTAAGATTGAAAGGAGGAAGGGTTTTTCTTTTTGGGTAGGAATGCATGTGATATGTATAATAAAAAACCGGTCAAGTGCGAGTCGGACTCGCGCACGAAAGGTTCCGTACCATTATCTATAAAAAAACGGAAAAAAGTCATGTGTGTTCTATGGGAGCCCCACTTAAATAGTTATTTTTAGAATTTGTTGCAATAGCGGCAACGGAAGTAAATCATCTGTAAAAATTTTAACTGTTAAGCTACCACGGTTCATGAGATGTAGCCTAGTGATAGAATACAGACATATGGACAGCGGAGTTTAAGTAATAGGGTATCCTTTTTTACGCTTTGGGCACGGAACCCTAAACATGAATTGCTGAAATGTATGTATGCTCCATAGGAACTTTCTAATGACAGCACCAAATTGGATAATTATTTTTTTGTGTCCATTATTATCAGGACTGGTAGTCCTTTTCTCCTTTTATTAATTAGTAAATAGTTAATTTTATTGTACAATAATCTAACTTCTTTTATTGGATTGTTGCGTTTAACACCATCTTACCTGTTGGTGAGCGATGATGTGGTCGAAGACAAGCATGCAAACCTAGAAGTAACCTATTCACTCTTCACTTAGAGAAAAAAAACCTTCTAGTGAAATGCCGCTGTGGTTAAAATAATACAAAGCAAGTGCCTGCCTTATAACCACTGGATAACCACTGCTCTCATTGAACGAATAAAGTCCTACCTGTATTTTGAAAGAATGATGAAATAGCATTACCTTTTAATATATTTTATCCCCTGCTTTCTCAATTAAGAATACATTTGATGTAATATTATTACTTATTTGGTTTCAAATCTCAGAAACTTGTACCTTTTAGTACGTAACTGCACATTAAGACAGGATTTTGCGAAATTCCCACGGGATCGGGATTTACACGGGAAATTGTTTTTTTTTGCCATTCGGCTACGGAACCCTAAAAATTAAAGAGTATTTTTGTGAGAGCCCGTAAAAAAGCTGTCAGTAACTTTTCAGTCCTATACTATAATAACATCGGACAGACAACCAGATATTTATTTCTTCATTTAGAATAATTAATATGGATGTGTCACTAACACCCTTGATAATACACACCCAGACAACTTGACATTCCCATTGTTTTTGTTAATTGTCATCTATACAAACTTAAGTTCATCCACAGCTGTTTTAAACAAAAATTAATCAACCATAACTTCCCGACGTCCCTTCATCCGCATTCCCACTGCAGTAATTTGTATAACACTTAAACTTTAACTTAATAAATGTGCCCCAACTTACTCAAAGTTGTCTCCCAAAAATATAGTGACAGCATGAAAATTGGCCCGACTGAAAACTTTCCAAAGACATTAATAATTCCCAACGATTGTATTCGATTTCATCAAGTCACATTTATAAAATTTATCTGATTACTAGCTAGCTTTTATTTTTTGAGGAAATATATAATAATCGTGGCTAAATAATAACAGCTTTAACCTTGAAAGTCAAACCGTAAGCCGGGTAAAAACCGGTAACTCTGTAGATGGGAGACTACTCAACATATCGAAATTTCTTCGTGATTCGGAAACCACGCTAAGCTAGCTATAATTAGGGTTTCGTACCCAAAGGATAAAACGGGACCCTATTACTAAGAATCCGCTGTCCGTTCGTCTGTCTTTCTGTCCATCAGTCATCAGGCTGTATCTCATGATAGTTAGACAGTTGAAATTTTCACAGATGATGACGTATTTCTGTTGCCGCTATAACAACAAATACTATAAAACTAAAGTAAATATTTATGAGGGCTCCCATACAATACCGTGATGTTTTTGCTCGATATTGATAACGGCAATAGATAGATGCTTGAAATAATATTTAGTTATATATTCACTTTAAAAATAAACAAATAAATTAAAATAAAACAAATATTTAAGGGGGACATGTTTTTTTTGCCTTTTTTTAAAGATAATGGTACGGAACCCTTCGTGCGCGAGTTCGACTCTCACTTGGCCGGTTTTTATACATCTCTGACAATCATTATGAATAGTCAGGAGCCAGAAATATCTGACCCTGATCTTACAAAAGGGTATTGTGTTACCCAGTTACTGGGTTGTGGAGGTCAGATAGGCAGACGCTCCATATAAAACACTAGTACTTAGCTGCATCTGGTTAGACTGGAAGCTGACCCAAATATAGTTCGGAAAAGGCTAAGGCTAAGGCATGAAATATAAAAATTTCGCAATGAAATGCAATTTAAAATGAATCTCAGAAATTAGATCTAATCTAGATCAAGGTCCAAACTGTAATGCGGGAAACGCCCCGGGCGTTGGGGTTGCGACCCAAACTCGGGGCACTGAAAGCGCGGGCTTGCGGACGGTGAGCAGGGGTATCTCACCGTCTGATAAGGACAAAGCCGAGACGACGGGGCGTCGTGTTTTAAACGCGTTTTAAACAGCATTAAGCAGTAATGATGAGTTCCAATAAGACCGTTGTCTACTGAGCTCGCGAAAATCTAGTTACCGCGATCGCTGAACGCAAGGGCAACTGATAAAACTGGGTGACCGTCAATTGCATCTAGGTAGACTGAAACTTACCTTAACATAGCAAGAAAGACTTTTATTCAGGGGTTTGTATGAGAATATAAAATATTCCACCAGTTGTGTAATTTAACAAGGTATTTGTGATATAATAAAAGAAGAAATGTTTTCAAAAGGAACGTAGAAATATGACAATATCCGTCATCCCTATGGTGAAAGAATTCATAAAGAATTCTTCATAATAATGTACTTACCTACAATTTCAGCACATATTTTTGTTCATGATTGTACGGTTAAATTGTGTACAATTCCACACAGCTATTCAAAAATGTTTTGTTTATCTAAAGACACTCAAACTCTACATATTTAAACGTATATACGATATTTTCATGTGTATTTATCAGGATAAATATCTTGTTTTAAGTTCTAATGATACTGTTAGTGAACATGTCAGTTTAAAAACTTAAACATTATAATTAATTAATATATATATATATCTTTCACACCACGCCATCTAGTCCCAAACTAAAGCAGAGCTTGTGCTATGAGTACTAGACAACTGATAAACATACATATATATTTCTAAATACATACATATTATAGATAAATTACACCCAGACAAAGAACAAATGATCGTGCTCATCACACAAACATTTGTCCTGGGTGGGAATCGAACCCATGACCTTGCGCATAGCAGTCAGGGCCACTGACCACTAGACTACACCAAATTACGACACCAAATCAAAGATTGCAAAAACTATAGATCTATAGAACTATAGATACCGTCACTGCCATTAATATTAAGTCAGTTCATCATACATTCATACAGCTATTTAAGTTCCACTACTTACCACAAAGTTTGCAATTTTCTAGAGGATCTAACCTTCCGTGGTCCACTTGGAATTCTCTAAACAACCTCCGAACATAAGTAGGAAGATACAACTTCAACCTCGTTGGACCAAACAGCAATGGGGTGTGGATGTGGAACTGCACTATAAACTATGCTTCATCCCCAATCTTGTTCTCTTAGCACAGCAACTTGCAGCCAAAGAGATCTACGCCGCGCGCCGCCACCGATGAAGGCGTGGAAGTGGCGAAGTTATGGGCTAACTTAATATAATATAAGGTTTACGCTGGCAGATTGTATACTTTTTTATTATGAATAAACCCGCTGTTAACCCCGAAAAAAAAAACATGAATACCATCAAAGTAATTTATTTATAATCTTACACAAAAATAGCGCGGATTTCATTTTTTAAATTATTTCCACTGAAATAGCGTCTTTCTAGCTGCAAACTTTGTTATCTATAAATATAAAAGCGAAATACCACTCACTGATTAATCACGAAATCTCAGAAACTACAAGTAGTACGGCTCTCAAATTATGCATGGGGGTTCCTTTTAGTACGTAGATGCTCGCTAAGACGGGATTTTGCGAAATTCCCACGGGATCGGGATTTACACGGAAAAAACTTGCCACGCGAACGAAGTTGCGAGCACCTGCTAGTATGTTATATGTTGAACATCCCACCCATTTGCACAAAACATTTTGAGAATAGTTTCATTGTAAAGTGCGTACGGCTAAGGAGTGGTATTTCCTGCCGGAGTCTGTGTTTCTTGATAGCTATAACCTGGGGATCTTTAAGTCAAGAGCGACGTGAGATAGTCGTCAAATGCGAGCCTATTATCAAAAAAAAAAAAACATTCTTGCAATCTTTTCACTTGCAAAGTTCCGCATCGATAGCCGCAATTTTGCGTCAAACATGTTGCATATAAACATTGTCGTGCCAACGACACTACGAAGAACATAAATTTTAAGACTTTCATAGCTTCAAAGTACTACTTTGAACCTATGAAAGTTCACACCAATATTTACATTAACTTATTAAAAGAAAATACAAACATAAAAGACACATAACACGTTTAACATCCGCAGTTTTCAATTTACCTTTCTTCGATACGACACAACAAAGGAACCTTCCTTACGGTTTTATCAAAAAAGAACCAGAAAAACAAAGGAAGTACGTTTCCTTTAATATTTTGGCGGTTTTTTCCACACACAAGCCGATAGGCCACGATTTCTATTATAAAGATTAGCATTTTCATTAACCCTCTCTCGAATGCAAAACGCCTTTGAAGGTGCTTTGGGTCCTTTTAATCCACGGAGGATGGACTAAATGGAGGATGGACTAGATGGATAAAACATATTGATATTGTAATTGGAGGAGAAGACATATTGTGAGGCAATAAGATTTGACAAATATTAATTACCTGCATTGTAGTTGTATAAAATAATTTTGTTATTGTGACAAAGTAGTAAATTAATTTAAATCTTTCTTTATTAGTGACAACAAGATCCATAATCATTAGCAAATACTAAAACTAATAGGTGCATATTACAATGAATAACAAAAGTTGTGTGGCTGAGAATGGCTAGTTTTTTCATGCACAGAAGTCAGTAGCGCAGTAACTATTTATAATTTAATAGCTCCTGCCTACTGCTTCGCTCGCGTGAAAAGTAATTACTTATGCCCTGTTCTAGGGCCTAATCTATCTCTGTACCATATTTAATCAAAAGCTCTTCAGTAGTTGAGACGTGAGTGTAACAGACGGACAGAGTAACTTTCTCATTTTTATTTTAATACAACAACAAAATCGTTATGGAGTTCCTTAAGGTAACTTTTTAGGAGCAATTGTAAGTTTATAAAATTTTGTAAACCACTTGGATATTGCCATTCTTCATAAGGTTGGCATAGCCATTAGAACTAAATAACTATGACTTTTTAAAAATATTGTGTCGCTATTTTGGTATACAATAGAATATACATATATTTATGTATCCATATCAAAAGACAGTCTCACTCCATTTGTTGCTCGTCCGTGTCCTCTGAAGAGGGTAGCATCGGGGAACAATAGGGAGGTATGTACTTATTGTGATCAAACTCGAACCAATGGTTAGGCTTTCAATGGCAGTAATAAACGTTCGGGTTCGGGTTTTTGCATTTGTAAAGGTGATGTAATTAATTATTTGAGTAGGTTTTCTATGTGGTTCGTAATTGATGGGGATTTTGTGGTTTAAATATTGAAAAAATTTCCTGTATTGATATTGTGGCACCCCATAAGCACTTATATGTGGCCCTCGACTGTTGGCCAGCCTGAAATCTCCACCTTCTTGTGCTAACCTCTGCCAGGTACCCAAGAATTTCATGCGTTATTTTTAAGACTTCAATACTAAAATTGGAAGAGTCTTCTGTAAAGATCAAGTACTCGTATATATGTAACTAAAGGTTTCTCAAAATTGTTTTTACAAAGTTGTTCTTCGACACCACCCAGCCCAGTCTCAGATGATGAAATTCGAAATCTCTTAATAGATTGATTTCAAATTTGTCTACATTCGAGATGGTATGATTATTTGTCTAGTCTTATCTGTCTTATCCCGCCAAGTCGAGAACGAAGCAAACACTGCCGTACCATCCTTTTCTGGAAACATTTCGGCGTATTTCCATGCCCCTATTTGAGGACCTTTGGATAGATTTAGAACGCTGAAATAAATATCGGCATGTAGAAAGTTATAAGTATACACTTAAACTACAAAATTTCATGTTTGTAGCTTATTTATTTCCTATGTTATGCAAAAGCAAAGTTGTGCTAATTCGACACTCACTGATTCACTGACTCACTGATCATCAAAATAGACTTAGTACTTTCCATAAACCTAGAGAGCTAAAATTTGATACCGAGGTAGGGTTTAGTGCCCATATAAATGGAAAACTATCAAAACTAGCATCACGCAAGATCTGGAGTAATTGATGACCCTCAAGAGAAAACGTAACAGATCAGCTAAACTATTAAAGTTATCGACATGCTGTGTTCGTAAAATTTATTAGGCGTGGTTAGATCTTTCTTTTTAAATAAAAAAATTAAGGTCTGGAATATCTGATGAAGAACCCTAAGCTGAACTATGGGAGATATGGCAATGCGTCTTTACAAAAGTTATCTAGTGTGATGAGCCCCTTCTATTGTTGTATATAAAACTGGAGTCTGAAGTATTTAATGTGTTAGAAAATATTAAGATGCTCTAAAGTGATGGCAGGTGGAGTAAAGCTCTGACCGACTGGCATCCAAGATCAGGTAAGAGGAACGTTGGTCGTCCGCCAGCGAGATGGGCAGATGACACTGTTGCCATTGTGGGCATACCCTGGATGAGACTAACACATGAACGTGGAGCTTGGCACAAGCGAAGAGAGGCCTATACCCACCCAGCAGTGGGTGAAGTCAGGCTGTGGATGATGATGATGAAAGCCACATTAAGTACTTTAATAAAATAACATAAGCTGGAAGTACCTCCCCGTGGTCACAGAGCGAATAGACTAAGTCTGCAGTCGAGATAAAGAAACTAATCATGTAAAAAATCCCTTACAAATCTATACTAATATTATAAAGCGGAAAAGTTTGTTTGCTTGAACGCGCTAATCTTCGAAAGTACTGGGTGGATTTGGATGCAATTTGGTATGGAAGTAGCTTGAAGCTTGTGGAAGGTTATAGGCTACTTTTTACGCGACTGCAAAAAAGGAGAGTTTTGTTTTTACCGTGATAGAATCCACGGGAGCGAAGCCCCGCGTGAGTACTAGTAAAAAAATTATAGTCGTGGCGGGGTATCGCCAATTTAGAATCGATATTTAAAGTTTGTTAAAATAACGGTAACATTTCGTAATTATTTAAGCACTAAAAGACACCTACCTACCTACCTAGTCTACCTAACTGATCACCACAACACATTAATTCAGTAACAAACCCCTTTGCAAGTCCCTTTCTCAGACCATCTCGCTTCTCCACCCATAACGTCTATCTAGATGGCACATAAACTTGAAATATAATGTTTGCCGTATGACATAACTACCTGCCAATCCCCCTGACATAATCTATAATATGCAATACCCAGCTCACTTACACTCCTAGTAAAATAAACACAATAAATTCCTCGGTCCGGCTTCTGACACCCGCAGTTCGTACCTCAGTGGCGGCCGCATAATTTTTATATTTTATGAGGTTGTACGCGCTTGTTAAGGCGGTAGCTCACGGTTCTATTCGGTTAAGTATATATTGGTAGAATATTGTTCCACTAAAGACCGCTTGCATCAATCAAATCATTATTATCTTCAAATATATAAAAATGTGTAGCTACATGCTATTTGTTATTGAATTCCTCCGAAATGGCTTAACCGATTTTTATGACTTTTTTTAGTGTACATTTGGTAGATCTGAAAATAGATCATTGGCTATTTTTTTTTTCTTTAAATAATGTATACAGCTAAACAGCGTTTGCTGGGTCAGCTAGTCATATAATTTAAAACAGAGCCTCACAAACGTAACACATACTAGGGATTTTTAATGTACTAACAAGGTTGTGCTCTCCTCCTCCACTATTATAGGTTCTATTTATAAGTCCTGTAACGAATGTTTACCATAGTTTATAAAACTAGTATAATTTTAAACTGTGTGACACATATTGATGAGTGAGATCAGATGAGATAGATATAAGACGTATTTGTTAACTTATCCCAATTGAAACAGACCAATTTGTTTCTTTTGGTTAGATAAACATGAAATTGCTGAAATAGTTTTTAAGACATAGCGATTAACAGCGCCCTCTTTGCGAGTCTTCCAGATCGAGTTTTTCAATTAAATTAATAATGTAGAATACTATGTAAATACAAAGAGTAAACCAATAAAATAATGATACTCACCATCGATACATCGTTCATGATTTAATCAGCGTTAGTTTCTATCTTTAATATACAATTATATACATAATGTGTGATGCCATAATTGTGGACATCAATATTAATTTTATTACGGCATTTTTTTTAAACCCTCGACCGACAGTTCAAACGTAATTGAAAAAGGATAAAATAATTTAGAAACACCCGACTAAAAGAACTTATGTAACGGGAGATAATAAACGTAAAAGCTTTTATAAGTAGAGTTGATCTTTCACGGAGTCGGTCATAACATAACCAATAGAATATTAGTTTTCAAAGCACTTCCCAACGTATCTATTTGGTTCTCGAAGATATAGATATGGCAATAACATATTCAACTACTTATGAAAATAATAAAAAACCCAAGAAAATCCATCTAGGGCTGCTATATATAATCTCAGACTTTAATCTGCATAATCTTCATAACATATTGTGAAGATGTGAATATCAAATTAAACATGATTGCCTGGCAGTTTGAGTACTTTTTGCGGCCTACCTAAACGACCTTACCTTGGTATTGTTCGTCAAATCGTTAAGCTTCTTAAAGTTTTTAGTTGAACTAATAATATATGGATAATGAGTGAAATCTTTCCTCAAAAGATCGCCTCAGACTGTAACCTACAAGGTTCCAATATAAATTAAACAGTATGGATTATATGGACTTCAAAAAAGACTGACCTCTCAGTTTGTTGTCGGTGTTTTTTCTCAGTGTAATCAGTTAGAAAAGACCGGCCCCATCTAGATTAATTTAACGAAAACAATTAAGTGTAAAAGTGTTATTTAATGACCAATTTTAAAATGAATGTAATTTATATTTGTCTCGAATTTTTAAATAACGATGATAAATAGATACCATACGATCTCCGTACCGTCGCGCGTCGTGGGTAAAAATTGGTCTGCCCTCCATAACAAAACTTGATATACTATTCGTCCAACAGCTCTTCTCCTTATACATTTACTTTTTAAATAATTTCGTTTATCATAAACTCGTGTGCCCACACCCTAAGATGTGATGACATAATATTATTATGTTTTCCCCGTTTATATCCATTTGTAGTGTGGATGTATTTCATGTGTTTTTATGTTTGGATTCGATTTCTTTGTACTTATATTTATTTTATCGTTTCCGAACAGGTAAGAGAAATATTAAGGGATTAGCCTGTTGTCAGTAGTATAAGTTACCAGGGATATAGGGATGACGGAAAATATTAGTTCTGATATGTGTTACGTTTTGTTTAGTTTATTGGATATCTATTTACATACTTAAGTACTATGGAATACTCAGAGCAAATCGAATAATAACAGTTAATAAGACTGACAGACTTCACTTCACTTATAGGTACCTATTACATGAACATAACCTAAGGCTCAATTTACACCGCCGCCGAATGGAAGCGTTAATTTCGCCTCACGTTTTGGGAATACTTTCATTTTGCGTACGGCTAAGGAGTGGAATTCCCTGCCGGAGTCTGTGTTTCCTGATAGTTATAACCTGGGAGTCTTTAAGTCAAGAGTGAATAGGTTACTTCTAGGCAAGCGTGCTTCATCTTCGACCACATCATTGCTTAAGGTCAGGTGAGATTGTGGTCAAACGCAAGCCTATTAACTATTAAAAAAAAAAAATTATGCAAGAAGTCGCGCGAAGTCGCTGGAATGCGCGACTGCGCCTTCTTGCTTGGCACCGCACTGCTGTGACCGACCCAACCGACTCCCCGTTCGCGCCAATTCCCGCGGGTTCCACAGACGGCGCCGACTGTAGCTAGGGGAATTCTCGAGAATGCGCGAGGATTCCCCGGAAGACGCGTGACCTTTTTTGGCTCCTATTTAGTTTGTATGTTATACAATTGACATAAAGTTCATTATGCTATGTACAATTTTGTTGCAAAAAGTCGTTTCCATTCCATTCCGAGGCGGTGTAAATTCAGGCATCCTCTATGAAAATAAATGGGCCCCAATCCACCACATGGGCCCAGTTCGTGTTGGTAGATGTCAGATGTCTTCAGATCTTATCATGGTGGTTTCCTTACAATGTACACACGCATACATGTACAGAAATACGCACAAACATACACACACAACCACGCAAAAATGCATTCACAGATATGCACACAAACATAAATTCTCTAGCTTGAACTTTTCTAAATTTTTCTCTATGATATAAGAATATTGTCACTATATATTAAGGGGAAGACAGTAACACCTGCAACACAGTGTATACTAGCGCAAGTGTTACAGATTCCTATGATGTTATTGTAAAACTTATGTCAATAAATATATTATTTTTTCCGTCACCCTTTTGAGAACACTGGCGATGCTGAAAATTACACAAAATAATGTGCCAGCCGAGGTTTCAACCCACGATCTACAAGATATAACTCATCCCCGTAACCACTACACCATCCCTGCTCAGGTACCTTATTTTTGTTATCTGGGGAAACCTTCAAAAGATGTCTGGACTTTTGGGGGAAAGAAAAGACCAGGGCCTGTGGGATTTCTTCCTCACTAAAACCACTCTGGTGATCACCATTAAAGATATAGAAAGGGTCGCGTTACCTCATAAAAGATCACTCCGGACCACCCTCTGTGCAACACCAATTAGGGCACATCTCTGGGGAGACTGTACAGGGGTCTCCCCTGAGCCTCGCTGTACAAGATAGCACGCGATCACTGTGTAACCGTATTTCCTCTTTATATTTTTTGCACATATTATTATGTATATGGCTGACGCACTGTTATCTGCTGTTGATATCTATATTGATATGAAAAGTGTGTTTGTTTGTCCATTTTTTACAACACTACAAAAAAATATTATGATGTAGGCATTTGAGGATAGAACTACATAAAATTTGACTGCACCAGACAGTGCAAGCATTTACCCAATATTGAATAGACTGTGTTACAAGGCAAAAATAAAACATAATTATAATTACAAGCCTTGAACCTCAAACTTATGCCGACTCCATTAACCAAACACAATATTGAACACTATATAACTAAACCAATAGTGCTACTAAGACATCTAACCACACTTGAGCATTTAGCGAGCAATAGAACGGTGAGTGTCAGTAAATACGGAGTACTTCGATGGAGTAAATATTTGCTTGAAACACGACGCAGTATGAGCTAATGTTGGCTTTCTAGGTGGAAGAACTATCTTAATCTATAAGAAAATATACGTCAATGCGAAAATAACTTAATAGTCTTTCTATCAGCCTTACAATAATATAAAAAAAAAAATTGTAGTGATATTATATTAAAACATTTATTTCAGCAAATGTACATAATTCTGTACTAAAATACTTAAAATACAAACTAGAATAAAGCATCAAAAAATTGATCCTCAACGCTGTCGGCTGGCAACGTACCCAAGATACTGGCGGCATTGCTTCGTTTTATGGCAATGCTTAGCCATTGACCAAAGAAATAGCCAGCCCTTGGGTCGCGGGAAGCGTCAACGAGCCTTTTCGATATGTCTTTAAAAAGGCTATGAGCATACGGGCCCCACGGTCCGAGAGATTCGACCCCAAAAGGCTCGAAAATATAGTTATCACCGAGACAACTATATTTTTATTTACGCCGCTTGAGGTTTTCCGCAGCCACAGCGGGAGCGCCAGCACAACATGATGAACTGGGAACATGGGATGGCGCGACAGTACCGACAGTATCCAAAAAAATTGGTTTCTATATATAAATCTAGTATTTTTGGTATGTCATCACTTGCTTAGCCTTTCCCAAATATGATGGAATCAGCTTCTAATCTGACCGGATTCAACTGATTATTAGTGTTTTACATGAAGCGACTTCCTCCAGAACCCAGGAATTGGGTAACACGTTAAAAATCACACAACAGAGGGCGTTCCCGTTAACCCGCAATAGTATAGCATCCATACATGCTAAAAAAATATTACCATTCGAAAACAATTTTTTTTTATATATTAAAATATTCACTAAAAATGTTAAATTGATACGTAAAAGAAACACTGTACACGCATACTTGACGGACGGCAACGTCGCAATTTATTTATGAATGCGTACGCGTTGTAGCGTAAATAAAATTAAGTGCTCAGTAAAACACAAACCGCTACTTAAAACGTTTAATTTTGATTAAAAGGAAAAGGATAGAAAACAAGTACTTAATTAAAAAATATAAAAAAGTTAAATATTAGTTATTATTGGGAACCTTTCAGTGATGGCGTGGGTTAACTTAGCGGAAAGAAAAGAATGTTATCGAAAGTATTATGCAAATATTTTTAACTTACCTAACAAAAAATCGATTGCAATCGGTTATAGCTAGGCGAATACGCAATATTAGTAATTTTAGTTACAAAAACACTAAGAGCATCCAACGCGTCTTGATAGGCCTTAGGTTAGAAAGAGTTTTTGACGTGAGAATTTTTAGATTAGAAATATACAAATTAGGTGCACTATTTAAAATAGAACTCTTGCTGCGAAAACTCGGTAATTCCTGAACGGCTGAACACGACTGTGGGAAGTAACGTAGAAATCACGGAGCCACTGCGCTGCGGAGTCCGCATCTACCTCGTATTCGCTTCAGGCCTTTGAGATGGACGTCTCAGGCACAGGATGTGCTCGGATATCGGGCGAGAGCGCCCCGACCTCCGTCGTCGATAACCGACGTCGCTTGCCCGTAGGGTGGAGCCAAAAATTGGCTTGTAACGGGATCTAAACAAAAAAGAAACTTCAGACCACCGATGCAAGCTGAATCTTTGATTAATTATGAAACTAGTGCGAAATGGATCGAAAAGAAAAAAGACGACAATACATACCAAATTAACCAGAAAATCACCCACAGACTATACTTTTGCTAGGACACTTTATATTTTTTATTGGGTTTACACCAACAGAAAAAAACTTTCACTTCATAATTTCGATATTAATCACAAAAAATAAGGTCGACCATCACTTATCGAGTCCCAAAAATGTAATGACGCCGTCGAAAGGCAAACAACCGCCGATTTTTTCACAATTCCTGGTTCAAATGTGAATAACAGCTATGAAGAAAAAATTTTTTATTGAAAAGTTTGCATTAGGATTGGAGGAGGTTTTAACCGTAGCGGTTTTACGCTACAGTACCCCATTCCCAGTAAAAAAAAATTGAGAGTAGCAACCCTAAAGGTGAGTGGCAACCCTAAAGGAAAGGTGAGTGACAACCCTAAAAGAAAGGTGGTTGACAACCCTAAAAGAAAGGTGAGAGATCAACCCAAGTGAATGTATCAACCCAGTGAGAGGGTGACAACGCTATAACAGATTGACATCACAACAACAGATTGAAAACACAACAACAGATTGAAAACACAATAACAGATTGACAACACAAAAGGGATAGCATCAACCAAGAGTGAAAACCATAATATACAAATTAAATAAACTAGCCTAACTAACTTTAAACTAAATACATCAAATCAACAACATCGAAGTGCAGCTGATACTGAATAAAATTGAAAGCCGGCCTCCAGTTTAGACGTTAACAGTGCGAGCTTCAGATGCGTCTCCTAAACCTACATTAGAATAGAAAAACAAACGATAGATCTAGAGTAATATTCTTAAATATATATAGGAACAAAGAACAATAATCAACACGAAACAAATAAGAGTTGAGATTAAGAAATAACTTAAAAATACGACGAAAACTCAAAGGAAGTCAAACAAAAACTCGAAGTCGAACACAAAAGCTCGAAGTCAGATAAAAACTCGAAGTGAGACACGACTCAAAGTCCAACACGACTCAAAGTCAAACACCACTCAAAATCAAACACGACTCAAAGTCGAACACGACTCAAGGTCAAACACGACTCAAAGTCAAACACGACTCAAAGTCAAACACGACTCAAAGTCAAACACGACTCAAAGTCAAACACGACTCAAGACTGAATTTAAGAGCTTAAGTTATAGAGGGATAAGTTAGAAGGTTAAGTTAAAGAGAGAGGGTTAAGTTGAAGAGGGTGGACCTTAAATCAAAATCAAAAATACGACGCCTAATGAGAGGAAATGGTTATGAATAAATATTAACTCCAGGGAGGAATGAGGGTCGAAATAATAAAAGAGGTGTCGTTAATTGAAAACTAATGGCCTAACATAAGTAATGCTGATTAAGTTAAGAATATGGAACAAATTAATTCATTTAAGTATGTCTTTTATATGATATTGTCCAATATGATGAGAATCACAGTCTTGTAGGACATATGTAGTCATGGAGATGACTCTGATCACACGACATTTAATGAAACGAGGAGCAAGCTTTCCTGTAAAGTATTCAGCAGCTGACGATTTTGAAAAATTACGCCTCCATACAATGTCGCCGGCATTAAGTGTAATAGCCGTCCGGTTCGTATTGTAATTTCGCGAATTACGGAGAAAAGCAGAAGAAAGATTGTCAGCTACTTTTGTGTAAATCTCGGCGAGCGAAGTCAGATTACTCGCGTGTTGTTCCCGACTTTCAGCTAAATTAGTGCTTAGAGTCTGGTTATTCGCACGCGATGAATCCATACAGACTTCTCTACCGAATATGAGAAAGTTTGGCGTAAACCCTGTGGCTAAATTAATACATGAATTGAGGTAAAGTTTGACCTTGGGTAACAATTTAGCCCAATTCCTTTGGTTCTCGCCAACCAATATGCTCAAACAAGTAACGACACTTTGGTTATAACGTTCTACCGTGTTTGCTTGTGGAGTGTAATAAGGGGTATATGTAGGGGATTCAATGCAAAACGATCTAAGAAAGTTTAAAAACTGATTACTACGAAAAACGGTAGCATTATCACAGAGAATAGACCGTGGAACTCCGAAGTTAAAAAATATTTCAGATTCCAAAGCTTTTATAACTGAATTGGCGTCAATCCTTTTAAGGGGCACTAACCAAACATATTTAGAAAAAACATCGACCATAGATAAAATGTATTTGAACCCATAATAAGCGATTGGAAGCGGTCCAATAACGTCGATAGAAATCATTTGTAAAGGTAAAGAAACTTCCTTTGGATAACACATATGACCACGTGGTTGGGAATTCGCGATCTTATAAGCTTTACAAACCTCACATTGCCTTAAAGTCTCAGAAACATCTCGAAACATATTTGGCCAGTAAAAGTTATCCTTGAGCTTAAAATAAGTCTTTGAAACTCCAGGATGTATAGAGAGAGGGTTATTATGAGCTTCCCATATAGCGGATTTAACTTTTTCAACGGGTAAAACTACGCGCCAAGGATCAGAGCACAATGGGTTAGTGATTGGCATGCGTCTTAACAGAACACCGTTCCGAATGGCGTAAGCTGGAAACGTTTGAGGGGAGTCACGAGCCCCTAAATACACCTTTTTATACCATCTATCATTGGTATGGTCATGTCCTTGATCGAATGTAACCGGACTCGCGTACATTCTAGATAAAGCGTCTGGAACGACGTGTTGCGACCCTTTGCGATGAATGATATCAAACGTGTATTGGGAAATCACAGTAGCCCATCGCGCCAAACGCCCTGAGGGATTACATAGTGTGAGGAGCCATTTCAAGGCCATATGATCGGTTATAACAGAAAACTTCATTCCATCTAAATAACAGCGAAAATGCTTGATGGAATCAAGAACGGATAAAAGTTCACGTTCAGTTGTACTATAATTGCGTTCTGCTTTTGAGAATAAGCGTGAATAGTAAGCGATAGGATGTTCAACACCATCGAACTTAACTGGGAGAAAGATAGTTCCTAAAATATCAATAGGAGAGTTATTAGCGGAAATAACACGTGGGAACTGAACGTTTGATTTTAAAGAAATACCCAGTTGTTGGGTTAAACAATCACTAATAAGGGACATTTGTGCACCAGAGTCAAGTAGGGCTTTAACGACCCGGTTACACAATATGATCTCGATGAAAGGACGGTTATCAGACGAATCGGACGCTATCACCGGTGACACTGTACGGAGTAATGCGTGTCGCCGGTGGGCTAAACATTTTTTGGATTGCATTTTGGGCAATCACGAGTTATAAAACCAGGTGTGCGGCATTTAAAACATAGCATACCAGGGAAATCAGGGCAAGTACGAGAGGGGTGTCCCGTTTTATTGCATTTTGGACAGATTTGTGATTGATTTGTTGCGCTTGAAACTAATTTTGTAGATTTGGGCAAAAAACTTTCAAAATGCGATGCAGTGTCAATGAGCGCATCTAAGTCAGTAAATTTATGTATCGATAAGCATGGAAAATATCTAGGATGCATGTTGTGAGTGATAATTTCTAATAGTTCAGATTTATCGACTGGTTTACGTAATGTATCATTCAATTGAGAAATCTGATGCACAAAATGTAAAACAGGTTGATCTGATTTCTGTTTTGTATTTCTAACTTGTTGACCGGTTTTAAACTCGAAATCAATTTCTCCGAATGTATTGAAGAAATTTTCTTTTAATTCGGGGTAAGTCATATCAGGTCGACGGATTGACCTATAATAATTCAAGGCGCGACCGGATAACACTTCGTGGAAGCGTTTAAGCAGATATCTGTCAGTTATGTCGTCTGAATCCTTCTCTTCTTCGATACTGGTGAAAAAATTTCGAACACTGGTATCTCCAGTATAATTTATGTTCCATTTTCTTAGCGAAAATCGTTTTAGAAGGTAACCGGGACAGTCCTCGGATTTCATAGGAGAAGGTAAGTTAGAACGACTAGTACCCGGAGTGGGCCTAGGTGGAATGGGAGGAGGTCTAGAAATAATAATACTTTCGTGTAAAGGAGTCTCACCGATAGAACCTTCTTCGGACATTTTTAAACACAAAATAGAAATAGATTAAATGAAAGAGAGCGGGACTTAGCAGGAAATCGTTAGATATCGTGCCGTAATATCGATACGGGAAGAAGACAACAAAATGAACGTCAAAGGAATCCGCTGGGCTAAGAATCCAACAAAAACAGATACTAGCAAATAGCAGAAAAGCAAACAGACGGGCTAAAAAATAAAAAAGGTAGACACTAGCACACGACCATTCAAAAAGCTTACCTTTGGTCACGATGCCTAACCATCCACACATCAAACACACTCTACGGGAAACTAACTACCGCTACCTACTGGGATAAAATAAAACTCGGGATAGATACGTATATTTTGGGAGAAAATAAAAGACTTGGAAATTGGGTATAGTTACAAAGTTAATCTTTAAAATTGAATTTCACAAACATCACACAATTTAGCAAAGAACATAAATTCAGTTAGCAATTCCATAGTCCAGTCGTATGAATCGGGAAAACATTCAAGACAGGTAATCCTTTTAACTTCCATACGGGTATCTGACCAATTCTAAAACCTGAAACTCACAACAAGAAAGATGAAAATTAAAGATTGCTCTCAAGAGCAACCACACACGAGATAACAAAAAAAAAAGGTATTTTAGTAATAATTAATATGCAAACTTACTTTAATTCGGGCGCCATATTGTAGCGTAAATAAAATTAAGTGCTCAGTAAAACACAAACCGCTACTTAAAACGTTTAATTTTGATTAAAAGGAAAAGGATAGAAAACAAGTACTTAATTAAAAAATATAAAAAAGTTAAATATTAGTTATTATTGGGAACCTTTCAGTGATGGCGTGGGTTAACTTAGCGGAAAGAAAAGAATGTTATCGAAAGTATTATGCAAATATTTTTAACTTACCTAACAAAAAATCGATTGCAATCGGTTATAGCTAGGCGAATACGCAATATTAGTAATTTTAGTTACAAAAACACTAAGAGCATCCAACGCGTCTTGATAGGCCTTAGGTTAGAAAGAGTTTTTGACGTGAGAATTTTTAGATTAGAAATATACAAATTAGGTGCACTATTTAAAATAGAACTCTTGCTGCGAAAACTCGGTAATTCCTGAACGGCTGAACACGACTGTGGGAAGTAACGTAGAAATCACGGAGCCACTGCGCTGCGGAGTCCGCATCTACCTCGTATTCGCTTCAGGCCTTTGAGATGGACGTCTCAGGCACAGGATGTGCTCGGATATCGGGTGAGAGCGCCCCGACCTCCGTCGTCGATAACCGACGTCGCTTGCCCGTAGGGTGGAGCCAAAAATTGGCTTGTAACGGGATCTAAACAAAAAAGAAACTTCAGACCACCGATGCAAGCTGAATCTTTGATTAATTATGAAACTAGTGCGAAATGGATCGAAAAGAAAAAAGACGACAATACATACCAAATTAACCAGAAAATCACCCACAGACTATACTTTTGCTAGGACACTTTATATTTTTTATTGGGTTTACACCAACAGAAAAAAACTTTCACTTCATAATTTCGATATTAATCACAAAAAATAAGGTCGACCATCACTTATCGAGTCCCAAAAATGTAATGACGCCGTCGAAAGGCAAACAACCGCCGATTTTTTCACAATTCCTGGTTCAAATGTGAATAACAGCTATGAAGAAAAAATTTTTTATTGAAAAGTTTGCATTAGGATTGGAGGAGGTTTTAACCGTAGCGGTTTTACGCTACAGCGTGTACAGAGTGTTTCTTTTACGTATCAATTTAACATTTTTAGTGAATATTTTAATTAAAAAAAAAAATTAAACATTTTGTTTTCGAATGGTAATATATTTTTTTAGCATGTATGGATGCTATACTATTGCGGGTTAATGGGAACGCCCTCTGTTAGTTAACATAGTGTATATCCTCATATAATAGTAACTTCTATTATGTAAAAAACTGTATCAAACTTATGAAATAAATACATTGATTGATTGATTGATTGATTGAATGGCTTAACGTGCTTTTCGAGGCACGGGATTTCACATCGTCAACTTCCAAACTCCTGACCTACAACTGAGAATATAGAAAACCCAATAGTACTTTTTGCCCGACCCGGAAATCGAACTCGAGGTCTAGTGATCGCTAGCAGTCGCGCTTCCAACCACTGGACCAATGCGGCTGTTAATTATGTGTAATATATGTTAATTAGTCTAAATATATATAACTCAAAGGTGACTGACTGACTGACTGACTGACTGACATAGTGATCTATCAACGCACAGCCCAAACCACTGGACGGATCGGGCTGAAATTTGGCAGGCAGGTAGATGTTATGACGTAGACATCCGCTAAGAAAGGATTTTGCGAAATTCCCACGGGATCGGGATTTACACGGGAAAATCTTCCCACGCGGGCGAAGCCGCTGGCACAAGCTAGTATGCAATAATGTTCTTACTTAAAACAAATAGGTATCACTTTCTCCTAGTACAAAACTAAAGGATTTGTGATATGACAACAATTCAAATTACTAAGTGACCATTAACCCTACACTGCATGACTTTTTTTTCTTGTAAAAAAAAATCTTACCAGTTCATGTTTGTGTTCTAGAACACGAGAAGTACAGGTAAATTTAAAAAAAAAACCAATAGTAATAGAGAAAAAAGGTTTTTTATTTTGTTACATATGTGGCACAATATGCAATGACCTACCTAAATTTGTTAATCTAACTATAGGTGAAACATACGGTTATCAAAGAATAATTTGTAATTTTTATCCCTGGCAATAGACCTTGCAAGCCGGATAACAATGTTGCCACTTGCGCCTAAATCAGGCTCATTAGGAAGCCTCAGATCTGCATTATTCTCCATCCCAGAGTATATTTCAAAGTCGTACGCAAATCCTCGATCATCACACAGCACCAACAGTTTATATCCCCATTTATGTGGCTTATTAGGTAGATATTGGCGCAGCATGTTAGAGGCCTTAGTAGCGCACATCTGCTCATCCACTGACAATGCTTCTCGTTTGGGTATAGCTTGACATTTTTTTAGGGTTTCTAACACAGGTCTGATTTTATGGAGACGATCGTGTGTTGCAGTACCTGCTGGTGACTGAGTGGTATTGTCATTGAAGTGTAGATATTGACGATTTTTTTCAAACTGGTTTACTGACATGGTATTTCTTATCAATGACAAACCTAGTTCAGGTTCCCAGTACATTCGAGTATGCGGCAGTGGGGCAATGCCCATTAGCAGACAGATATTTATGTACTTTTTCAGCTCTGTAACGCTTGTAGAAAAAGGCTTTGATGGGTTTTTCTGCACACTAAACGTATGCATTTCTTCTACGATATGGCTTAGAAAATCATCATCAAAGAAGTACAAAAAATATTGCAATGGAGTTTCAAGTTCAGTAATCGGTGGCTCTAGATCGGTTTGCCCACAAAACTCACGGTTTGTTGGATGGAAAGCTGTTTTTTTCCAGATGATATTTCGCTTTTTTCTGGTAATGGATGCAGCAGGATCACCGTCTTTTGGCACAGTAGACGCGAAAGATATAACTGTTGATTGAAATGTTCGCGAAGCAGTTGATCTAGATGTACTTGGAACATCAGGAATTGAACCACTAGGATTTGATATATGCTGCTGCATATTACCGCCACAGGACCCTGATAATGGTGAAGCGGATTCATACCTATTCGATGAAACAGATTCCTCTTCGTCATCCGTATCGCTAAACGTTTCACAAAGTTTGTTGACAGTAGATCGATTTACGGCAATCTTATCGTCACTTTCAGCTCCTGAGGAGCCTTGTTCATCTTCACTGCCTAATGGTATTGTCAAATAATCTTGGATTTGAGCGTTGGATAAGGTTTTCTTCGCTATTATCTAAAAAAAAACAACATCACACCATTAGTGAGCATACCTAAAATTGGACCATCACTGCATGAAGTGACACATCGGGAACATACAGAAATCGTGAAAATTTTGTATCAAAACACGACCAAATCAGAAAAATATACTTACATTTGTTTAGTTCACAGATATTTCGGCATAAAAACAATTTATCCACTGTTGCATTCCGTAAGAAACTATTATTTATTATTTTCGCAAATTGAATAAACACGGCGCGCGATTAACGTTCAAAATTTTTTAATTGAATGACTGTCAGAGAGATAGTGCTGTCATCTAATTTCAACAAATGCACTAAATGGTTGCCAATGATTGTTGTCAATTTATTTGCGTAATCATAGATGTCGCTACTTGGTTCAAATCAGAAAAAATATCACTTTTATGGGTTGTCCCATATAAGGGACTGAATGCAGTGTAGGGTTAAAATTCATCATACTGTTAGGCATCAGAGGTACCTATAAGCAGAGCTGTATCAATTAATTATTCAGGTTTAAATGGAAATCTATTGAATCAGTGATGGTAAGTCGCTGCTTACTTCTGATTGAGGCTTTGGTTGGTTAGTATGATCTTAGGGGTGCGTCCCAAAGAGACGTCAGCATTAAATTGACGAAGCCCCATAATGCCTGCCGGGGTTGGGAGACCATGCTAACGAGATACCGCCCTGAAACGCTGGGCAGCAAAAATAACAGGGTGGGTTTTTAGTCAGTAGAAGTCTGACACTCCCTTCCGCTCCACCCAGAGAGGAAGAAGTCATTCGATGATTTTCCCAATCGGAAAAAACAGGATCTTAGGGGTATGATTGTTTTTAGTACCTACCGAATTTTTAGGGTTTCAGTAAAAATCGGAACACTTATACAACGTGTAATTTAAAGGGTATATACATACCAAGTGCATGGCTTCTTTGGATGATAACAAACGATATGGCAAGGGTTTTGTAATCCTAAGTCTACGTGTGTAGAACTTATTACAAATTCCAATACACTGATAATAGAGACCGAATTATTCAAATTTAGAAGAACGGAAAGAATTATCGTGTTATGTGCAAGTGACGCGGAAAGTTATTGACCCTCGTAGTGCTGTGACACGTTTGTTATGATTGGTATTCAAGAAATATATGAAACCAATAATTTGGTATCAATTCTTTGAGTCAGTTATTTTGTGCTGAAACTGTGCATGGAGACTCCATACCAGATGTTGTCTTCAGCCCTTTTGGATAGATATGGGGTTTCCGTTACACGTTGTAGATTCGTCAGTCTGCCTGTCCGTCCGAATGTCCCAGCCATTTTATTCTGAAACTATTAGGACCATAGCAGGAACTTGGTAGGTTGTATTCTGTGAAACGTTTTACAATTTTAATACAAAAAAACAAGGGGTCAGGTTCATAAAACAAAATCCATCAGGTTCATACTTTATTAAATTTTGAATAATGTTTAGAAACAATAACAATATGTTTATTTTTGTTCCAGGTAAGCTCCACGGGAAAGTGCTTCAGAAGTTTGTAAGTGGTATTTAAATATTGGCAGTTTATTAGAAACAGTACGCAAATATTAATAATATACCCACAACTAAATCTATTTGTTAAAAACAATTTGATTGGATACAAAATCTAGGAAAAAATTAGGAAACTTTAATTTTCCACCCGTGCTAAATAGTTCCAGTTCAACAAAATGCTATAGAACTGCCTGACGCTGGTATTCAACAGAACCTTACGTTAAGTGTACAGATAATTGTTTTATGAGGTGGTAAGCATCAAACTAAACTTAGTAAGTATAAACATTTAGATTTTGCTTATTTACATATATGTTACTTACCTAAACCATGTGATGATGAAAAATAGTTGCATTTTTTAATATGTGAGTGGTTGACCAAAAAGGGACCTCAAGGGAAAATAATTGATTTCGAGTAAATCGCGTTTGAATTTTCGTGTAGAAAAAAGTTTCGAGTCGTGCCTCGGCTCACAAAAAAAATCATAAAAAAACTACGTCACCTAAAAATATTCTGGTAGACCAAAACAAAGCTAAAAGACCACAGATTCAAAAATTAAAAAGAATAACGGTTTCCAATCCCTCCAGGTCCCTTTTTTGTCAACCACTCCCATATTTCTTTTATTATTAATAGCAAATTCTTCTATTAGAGGCTATATTTATGCTTAAAACAGAGCTCTGATCTCATTCCAACAATCAATAATTTTGTTATAGATATAAAATATTTAATATTGTACATGCTAAAAAGATTCAGATAATTTTATGGAGCCAGAGCAATGATAACTTTGAGAATTTGCTAATCACGGGCAGGGTAGGAAGAAGGCCTCGGGAATAGAATTCTATGCGTTTAACCAACCAAGTTTTCTCTAAACTCGGCTCTAGAGTCAGCTAACGCCATCCATACCACAGAAGACAGAACTGGATGGCGAAATATAGTCCAAAATAAAGTATTACATGGAGATCACAAGACCCAGCATTGAAAACAATGACACAAGGAGGACGGATTTTTCAATATAAAACCTTATTCAAAATATTTCGCACTACAAATAGTAACAAGTTTGGAAAGATTCCTTACCCTTTCACATATCTACTCAATATCAATCAGCTATCTAGTTTCCATTAGATTTAAATGAATCATAAATTGCTTACAAATACACCAACTTAACCCGTCCCAAAGAACATGGAACCCGACTCCACGAAAAACTGCCACTTAAGCGAAGACGTAAGAATAAACCAAAAACTTGGCACCGATATATCAACGCACACATACAAACATCCACACCGCCTTTTAATAAAATAACCAATAAAAGAACGATCAATCAAACCGTACCGTATCAACGCCAAACTCCCGGCCAAGTCTAGAGAAGCTCAGCAATCAACGCCAAATTGGCAACCAACATATTGTAGATGTCAATAGTGATGTTGTTCGACCGTTCGAGACCCTTAGCCAAGTTTCGACCAAGTTTAATTGGCAACAAAGTTTGGAACAAATAAATATTGTTGTAGTCTAATAAAGTTTGGGATTTTTATTAAATATTTGAGTTCTGGTCTTGTTTTGTTTTTGTGCTTGTTTGAATTGGAGTCGGTAGTAAGGAATGAGGGGGTTGAATACAGCATTTAGTAGTGGATGCTTTACTGTTTTTTAATTGTTCATATTCAGAAAGTAGTGTTTGTTGGATCCGAGTAGCAAGTGGAAGATGCCACTTCCCACCTTTGGGCGGGAAAGACTCATAGTAATTGCTTCCCTCTCTAGGGTGGAAATAAATTTTAAAAATAGAACTAAATTTGGTTAAGCAGTTGGCTGCAAAAAATCTAACATAATTAAGAAAAAAGTGCTGCGGTCTTGTGAGTGCATACACAGCCAATGTGAATTAAAAAAAAAAAAACTAAGTGGATCCGCCCACGGCAGTGACGCGGTGTGTTCCATAGCTAAAATTTTAAATAGACTACATAATTCGGCGGGATACTAACTCTGTAAGCTGTATCGAAATCTCGGTTTAAATTTAGACTAATACCTTATTAAAAATGAGTTTAAGTGCTTCAGAGATGTTGACCCCAGATTCTGTTATAGACGAGGCAAAGTCATTGAAAATCTTTTGTCAGAAATTTCAAAGGAAAGATACTTAAATACATACAATGACTTTATGAAGTGGCGAGCAGATAAGAAAATAAAATAATTTTCCGAAAGTGTATTTCTTACATACTTCAATGGACTAACTGGCAAAATAAAGCCTTCTACGCTATGGAGCAGGTATTTAATGCTCAAGAGTACACTAAGAGTAAAACACAATGTCGTTTTGAAAAGATTCCATAATCTAACATCGTTTTTGAAAAGACAGTCCCAGGGGTTCAAGAGCAAAAATTCGAAGGTATTCACCTCTTACGAAGTGGAAACATTTTTAAATGAAGCCCCTGACGAGATATATTTGGCCGTGAAGGCAAGCTATAGACGTTTATCTAGGTAGGGAGAGGTCTTTTACTCTAAAAATAAACATCAATCCCAACGAATTTACTCTGATGTATTAAAGATAGATTTGCAAAAAAGAGGCAATCATAACTTACAATCAAACACACTGACTAGATTGCGTGAATTGAGAGTAAAGGCGTTGGATAGGCGTGCATTTCTGGAGTAAAAGATGTCTGCTTGTTATTCACAAATTTAACAATTAACGACTTTGTAAATAAAGGCCAGTTACTCGTAAAATTGACGAAAACAAAAACAAATATTGAGCGCACGTTTATTGTACGACAAGAGTTTACACCAATAGTAAAAAAATATTTTAAAGTCTGACCTAATGATGCCTAATGACATAAAAACGGAACGCCTTGTTCTCAACTACCAAAAGGAAAAATGCTATAAACAAGTGATCGGTAAAAATAAAATCTCAGGTATAATAAGCAAATAGCAACATATTTTAATTTAGCAAACTGTGAACAGTATACCCGGCATTGTTATAGAAGAACGTCAGCGACACTGTTAGCCGATTCTGGGTTGGACTTGACTATGTTAAAAAGACATAGTTAGACATAGTATGGAAATCCAGCACAGTCGCGAAAGGCTACATTGAAGATTCTGACCAAAATAAAACTAAAATTTCAAATAAATTAAGTGAGACTATAAATTGGTGTATTCCTTATGCCGCACTTCGCCTCAACCAACTACTACATCACTTGTTCGTGATGTAGAACCCCCAATTCATTTTTCCAATTAAATGTATTCATGTCATTATTATGACTGAATATTTTAGAAAAACTTCTATTTTTTACTTTTCTTATATTCGAAATGAAAAGTAGAGTGCTTAACACGGGTAAAAGACATCAATTCCTACTTGGACTATAGTCTAAATACCTCGTATGGGCATTGATTCCTTTTGACCCTCGTGTAACAATCTACTATTTTTACACATAATTAGATAATATCTTTTTGATTACAAAAAGATATTCAAAAAAATGCTCGTGGTTAGATAATAACACCCGTTCGGCTTGATGTTCAAGGTAAACCAACGCTTGCCATTTCTTGCTGGTTGCGGGACTATTCTACAAAGTTTCATCAGTTCGGTCAACCGGACTAACAACCGAACTACTGCTACTAGAGGAAAGAGATACCGTTTCGGACCACAAGGGCAGTTGAAGGAACATGGTGGGTTTTTAGTCACTAGAAGTCTGACACTTCTGCTCCACCCATAAGAGGAGTCATTAGAAAATTTTCTCACAGAAAAAATGGATTTTAATCTCAAGACAAAAAAGCAGAGTGGATAGGTTACTTTTAGGTGAGTGTGCGTGACGACCACATTATCACTTATTATCAGGTGAGATGGTGGTCAAACGTGAACCTATTATTAATAAAAAAAAGCTGTGATTACATCCACATAACCCTTCCTTATTCAGTAATCGGGTAAGCAGAATCATAACATAACGGCAGTGTGTCTATTACCCTAACATATGGCACGTTATAATTACCCTGTGGTTTTCAACCGAATAGCAAAATTATTACCGTTAATAATTTACTGGTTAATTAAATTGTGCTGCTGTATTTGACTTTGTTTTCTTACTGTTAGATGTAAATAGGTGAGAACAAAGTTTTTCTTTTTTCAATTTCTGCGAGCGAACGACGTACATAACACACATTATAACATAACCAGCCTAGTACAAAATACAGGGATGCAATTAAATGATTTAGCTTTTCATGATTAACTTTTCTGATAACCTTGCAAAAATGGGTCGTATTCGCGTATTTTCGTAAATTTGGTCCTAGGACCTGTCGCACCTTTAAAGTAAAATCATTACTAAACGAAATTATCAAATTTTACAGGAGAGCCAATATTTGAAACAGTTCACTATCTTAATGTAGTCTAAGTACTTTAAGATTTCTTATGAGTTTTATGATAGATATCTGTCTAATTTATGACATGTGCTTTAGAATAGCTTTTCTTCATTTATTTGTACAGCAATATTTTTTTTGCATTTATGTTTTGTTTGGTAACGTATATTTTAGATTGATGGTATAAAAGACAACACAATTCATAAAAAATTTCGTTAGTAACGGTATGACTTTAAAGATGCGATGTTGTTTTACGATATTTTTCATCACCACCCTAAAACTAAGATATGCTTTGTGATAATATAAATAACTGTGCCTCTCTGAGTTCGAACCCACGACCATAAGTCCCATAAGTCGTGTCTGTAACTACTGGGCCATTACTGCCCTTTAATTAACGACCAAAATAATTCAAAAAGGCTTTCGAATAGATTTTAAGATTGGGCCCCCATTTTTTTGAGATATTCCTTATACTAAACCAACCGTCCGGGGAGATCGGTTATTTTTGTCCAGTTCATGTTAATAGATTCACGCCTTATTAATTTAAAAATGAATCACGAAATAACTTTAGTGTTATTTTTTATAACCCATTTGTAAAATAAGTGAGATCCCATAAAACAACAATAGTTGTCAAAAAAACCAAGTCTCGCAACTCAGTTCTTCTACCATAAAAAGTTGTGAGATCCATGTACTACTTAAGGGACCGTCTGTCTTAAGTTGTTACGTAATTATCTAACCTAACAACATCTTTAGTGACCATATCAATATTAAGTATCTTTAATGTTTTAAATAAATATATTGACTCGGCCATCGCATGAAAACACAATATATCTCACAAGTAATACATACATATATAAATTATATTGTTTTTGGGATTGCCAAGTCAATCTACTACTAAACTACTACTACAATATTAGTGAAGTCATATGAAATAATGGTAATAACGTAAACATTCAAAAATGGTTACTTCTAGGCAAGCATGCTCCATCTTCGACCACATCATCGTTTACCGTCAGGTGAAATGGTGGCCAAACTCGATCATATATGAATTAAAAAAAAAATATTTCTTAAATTTTACTCACGCATAAAAATGTGAGGATACATCCGCAGTTATCTTCAAGAAATACAGGCGTTATATTACACTATGTGGACATTATTTTAATAGTCCAGTAAACCCAATACACCCCACCTCTGACTCAGCCTATCCCTCACATTTGAAAGCGAGAACATTTCCACTCCAAGTGCTGCACCAGGCCAGAGCGACACAGAAAGTTAAGCGAGCGTACCATGCGCAGCGATGTGCTAAACATAGAATAGGAACGTACTGCTTAGTGGGGACTAACTGATGTATGGAGGTTTATTTATAGGAATATGTGTAAGTATATGTCGCCAATGGGGTTATTACATCCATTTTAGAAAAGACTCAATTTGATCCCAATAAACTACAATAAAGAAAAAAAAATTAGTGCGTCACTCGGGGACTGCCGCGGTAAAGCTATTGCATAGCATTTTTTATCAACTTATGCAATTATAATTATTTATTTATTTTATTTATGCAGTATTTTTTTTTTCTTTGATATTAATTCAAGTTGCACTTTTTGAGCGTGGTGACCGATAAGAAAACAAGTACAGTCGTACCATATACATACACGTTAAGGTTCAACTAGTCGCGGGCTCCAACCCACTCGTGGACTCAGTTATGAGCAGTTAGCAGCTAGTCTACACGCATACGTCTAGTCGCACGCACACAAATACCGTGCTGAAGTCTGCCGAACTGAAACGACGTTAGATGATGCACGGCTTTCAACGCCGCACCGCTGTGCCGGTCGGAGTGGGGGGTGTTAGGTTTATTTTCGTTACGGAATTTCTTAATTCGGTCGCCGCTCTCAAAGCCCACGATAAAAGCTATGCAATAGCATAAAAACAACATACATAATTATATAAACACTAACTAATAACTGAAAAAGACATGATAATACAGACAAATAACTTCTTGCATGCCTTTTAGTGATGACCCAATACATATATTTTTAGAATCCATCATTAGACAACTTAAGAAATATTTTGTTGTAGGTATGTTATAGTATATTCTATTTATGTATCTAGAAAAGATTTTGAGAACGTCTTTATTAATAAAAATATTTTCAATGTTTTTTGTAAATGACGTAAAATTACTTTACTGGAATTTGCTGCTCATGTTAGTAGGTTATCAGTCTCCTGATATACTAAATAGACAGATTCCGCGTAATGGAAGGGGGTAGCGTGGGTAAGCCTTTCATAACATGCCCTATATGATAAGACCGCCCATTGTGCACTAGTTTATTTTTTGATTCCAAAGAAATATTGTAAGGTGTACAAACGTGGACGGATGACAAGGTGATAATGAAGGTGCTGATGGAAGCTGGAATCTGCTGGCACAGGACCCGTTATTGTGACGATGTTTGGGGGAGGCCTAAGTCCAGCAGTGGCCGTCGATTGGCTTATAGATGAATGGATGACAAAGTTAATTAACAAATACACACCTGACGCACGTAAAGAAATAATACATCTACATTGGATTCGAAATAAAATCTTTTGAACAAATACTCACAAAAAGTTAGTCACCAAAATAAAACCAAGGAAGACGTATAAATCTAGCAATTCTGTATGTGCTTATACTTGGCCCGAAGGTTATACATTTGCCCTTTACAAACGACTAGCCTAATCCTTTACAAACCTCCACGTTTACTGAAACCATACATCTAGCTATACAGCTATTTTTATCCTCCGAAAACACGGCTCACGGCACGATTAAAGTCATTTATATTACGCGTAGGAAACGTGGATACTAGTGTGGTACCGTCAAGCGTGAAAATTGCTTAATAAATCTATACCTCCGCTTCTGGATTCACCTCCGTCAGCTTTCACCAAGATCACAACAATAAATTGTCGGGTTTGAAATCAAATTCAGGTCTTACTTCGGTCACATCGCTAGTTTTCTTTAACCTCTAGAGCCCCAGCGGCACAAAAACGTGCCAGTAAGTATTAGTTGAGCCCCGCTGGCACAAATTTGTGCCACCAAATCCCGACCGATTTAAAATTGTATTTGTAGTAAAGATAAGTCTTAAAATCGTTTGTTACCGGGGTCAGATTACGCTTACGATAAGAGCCCGCCCGCGGTGCTTGACGGATGGTTGACGTAATAATGGCGGTCCTTGAGAGGTTAAAAAGAAAGAAAAAAAAAGTGTAAAATGTTATTTATTTCTAATTTGCAGTCGCATGAATCTGTCTTCAAGGTAAAGTAACACTTATGGGTGAGTGGGTATCTTACTATATTGAGATTCTTTCGTGGTTAAGAAAGCATGCTATGCCTTAGGCCCCAGATATCATTTGTACGTTTTTGACAGTCGTTACTGGTAGATAGTAGACAGAAAATGTGACCCCAGTCTTACCAAGGAGTCACGATATTAGTTACCCCGGTACTAGATTACATACACTGTGGAGCATACAGTGCAGGTGGTGTGCCCTGCTTGTGCGAAGCACCGCTGTGTCCTCGTGGAGGCGATCAACGGCAGCGACCTCTCGCGCCCGGCCTTGGTTCAGACCATGGTGCGGAGCGAGAGGGAATGGGATGCAGTCGCCTCCTTCTGCGAAGCAGTCATGCTAGCGAAAGAGGAGGCTGAAGGGGCGAGGGAGAGGCAACTCTCTTCCTCACGCCCCACCCGCCGTGGTAGACGCCCTGGGCGTCGGGGATCGCGGGCCAATCTCCGGCCACCGTAGGCGCGGGCTTACGGACGGTGATCAGGGGAATCTCTCCGTCCGGTAAGGAACAGGCCCGGGTCGGCAGCGCGTTGTGTTCCGCGCGCGCCTCAAGGGACTGTCAGCGTTGGTGACGGGGCCTTATAAAGCCATTGCCCGCCGGGATTGCGGAAATGTACCGCGACTCCAGAACTTACGGGCAGCTGAAGAAACAGGGTGGGTTTAGTCAGTAGAAGTCTGACACTCCCTTCCGCTTAACCCAGAGCGGGAGAAGTTATTCGATGATTTTCCCACCCAGAAAAAGAAGGTACTAGTTTACATAAGCAGTCGGTCTATACGTAAAACTAGTGTTTTCTCTCAGCTGCATCCAGTTACATTGGAAGCTGATCTCAGCAAAGTTGTAAAAAAGCAGATAATGATGATAAAGGAACAACAAAAACTCTTTGCATCCAGCAAAGAACATCGAACGTCAAAGCCTAAGAAGTAGAATTCCCTAAAGGGAGTCTGTGTTTCCTGATACCTTCTTCAGGGGTCTTTAAGTCAAGAGTGAACAGGTTACTTCTAGGTAAACGTGCTTCATCTTCAACCACATCATCACTTACAGGTGAGATCGTGGTGAAACGCGAGTGTATTATCAATAAAAATATCTCCGTTCATAAAATCCGCAACATCTCTAGAACGTTACGTCATTCAGTAAAATGCGACAAAGTGTGATTCAAGTTTAACGTGAGTGATGAACGCATTAATTTTGTTGAGATAGGCTCATGAATAAAACAGGTATTTATAACACCTTAGGGACGATTTACACTCGAACGGAAAACTTTGATAAGCGATCCGAGAAGGTGTGGAATTAATTTCAGGTTTATTTGTGTTTTGGAGTTCTGAATGATATTATATTTGTGTTGCGTTTTCTTCGTCATAAATATAAATTAAATTGCTCAATTGTTAGTCATTCAAATCGAATAGAATATACTTTGTTGCATTTCACATACATGGGCACTTATGAAATGTCACAAATTAGTTCACGATTCGAAATGTTCGTTTCCCATGGAAAAGAAACGGCAAGAAACTCCACGGTTACTCTTTTCCAAACTCAAACTGATTTTGACAATGTTTCCGTGATAGTTTTAAATTGGTATGAGAGGCCAGTATAGACTAATTAACAATACACACAATAGTATATTCTTCCACAATCAATGGGAGATTTAATTTGATAAGGAAATAGTTGAAAACCTGAGGTCAAAGAAGTTAAAAAATAACCCTTAAATGGCTGGCATAGAGGATGAATATTTGTGCTAATAAAATGGTGGTTTATATACAAACTATTTACCACTTGCACCTAATACAACTTTAGATTTTTTAATTAAAATTGAAATAAAAAGTTAAATCCTTCAAAAACTTCTTATTTGCGCTTTAATGTAGTGTGCAGAATAGCTTAAAATACATAATTGTGTATAATGTACATATGTGTGTATGTATTCAAAAGGTGCAAAGATTATATATGACATGTATTTTTTGAAAACAAAGTTAGTGATTCCATTCTGTACTTTATTCTTATAAACTTAACTTCGACTTTAAAAAATATGCTGGCTCAAAGCCCAGTTTTAATAAATGACTTTAATTTCATTTAAAAACACGACTTATCTCTTTTGGCAATAGAGAAGACAAATCATTTAATTTAGCCACAATTCAGTTTTAAAATACGTCAGACTAATAATAATGCCAAGAATATCTTCGTTCAGAAATGGCTCCGAGATCTTGAAAGATTGCCAAGATCTCTGGTGAAGCAGATGTTTGATCATTGCTTGTGATAGGAATGCAGGTAGATACTGCGGGTTAGTCTAGGTATGGAATAATTCTGATATGGGTATGAGGGTGTCACCAGATTAGGTAAAATCAGGATCGATATATACCTATATACCAGACGCTCTGCTGGGCTCCACCCACACTTGGTTAATATACCGTCTTGTCGTACCAAGCGCTTCTCCTTCACATTTATTGTGCGCACAGCCAAGCTATGGAACTCTCTGCTGGCTCATGTGTTACCTGCTATTTATGACCTTGCAGCCTTTAAAGCAAGAGTGAACGGACATCTTCTGGACTCGCTCGTTCCATCGTAGACCTCATCTATAGCTAACTATCAGGCGTGGTCCAGAGTCAAGGTCACAAAGAGTGAGAACAAAATGCGATCTACGACGGTATGAGCATGTGATACACAAAAGTAAGGAGCACATGACGAAGTGGGTAATGAATATAAAAGGAGTATTCCGCAGAGGCTGGTCCTCAACTACTTGCATGGGGACCATAGCTAACGACCTTAACATCCTAGAGTTAACAGAAGAGATGATACGAAATTGCCAGAAATGATGCGAAAGTATCAGGGACCCCCAAATAGGGAATGAGCAAGGAAATTGATTAATTTGGAATTAAAAAAATTATGGCAGGTATTTCTGTCTTCTCTGTAAGTGCAAGGCCGCGAGGGTGTTGTCCAATGAAGACTTCACACAGATTGGCAGTCATTTTTAAACTGACAGTCACCATCTGATTAGTCTTTTTCCAACTATGTTTGGGCCAGGTTTCAGTATAACCGAATGCAGTTGAGTACTAGTATACGTGGAGCAATTTCGTATCTGACCTCTTCAACCCAGTAGCTGGGTAATACAATACCACTTCGCAAGAGTTTTGTGAGATTTTCTGGCTACTGGTAATGACTGTCAGAGATGAACAAATAACAGACGGGACTAACGGCTTAACTTGCAAACCGAGGTATGGAGGGAGCTCGATGTGCCAAGATGGCCACCCATCAATAGTCTGACCTCGGAAAGCGTTGCTGCTTACCTTGAGGATCTATTCATACGGCTGTTACTATTAAGCCACGAACCCCTCTTCAAGAAAGATATTTTTTTCGTTTTTTTCCGTTGCTATAGATTTACAATATGCAAATGTATATAGCTTCGAATAATCTTATTTCTAGAAGTACTTAAGGGTTTTTTGCTTATTTAGTACTTATGTTTTTCATGAAGTATAGATAAAACAGATAATGTAGATCATCATGAACTAGAAAAACATCTCCAAACTCCCCAGCCACCGGGCAAAAACCAAAAATGAAAGCGCCAACTTAACGAGACTCATTCTAGATCCCACAGAAATGTTTTGCACTGTTTTTTGCCCATCTCAAGTATTTTTAACACAGAGTAGTCACTCAATTAGTCCCCGTCACGCTCATTGAATATTTTATAGGAAGAATCGATGAAGGCGTTAGAAAGAACAATCAAATTTAGTTGTTACAAATTGAAATCAGTGATGTTTCATTCATGAATTATTCACGAGCTTTCAATAATCTACGGTTTTTACGAAATTTTGCGATAACACGCATTTTCCTCAATTCGAAATTTCTTAGGGTGTCGTTCTATATTAGGGGATGGCCTATATACGTGTGTTCCTGATTAGGTTCTGTGGGAATCACGTGCGGTTAGCAAAGAAGGTTTGCGTTGAATTGTGAATTGCATCATTGAATTTAAAAGACATTCACGCCATATAAGAGGGACTCTTTGGATCGAAAACAAGAGCTACTTTGCTTGTCTTAATCTAAATCTGCGTAGCTTTTTCCTCAAATATTTTGAATATTATAGTATCGGTTATTATTTCGTCGATATCAACATATTTTTACGAACCTTGCTGCAGCCAACGCTAGCGGTCACTATAACCCGAACTATGGCTGTCTCACACACCCAGCATTATGGCGCAACTGCCACTGATATTCTTCATAATATCTGGCACAAATCCTGTACTCTCGACCAATTATATATATCAGCTAGGCCTAAAAAACCCCCTAACTCTTTTCTCCCTACCCCCCATCACACCTGCTATCAACAAATCCTCCGCCGCTGAGCTGAGCTCAACATTTTTCAACGAACTTAACAGAATACGTAATTGTGTGCGCGCAAAACGTTCATTTAATAAACTTTACAGACACCTGTGTCCTCTACCTGCGGACGTTGGGGGTTGGGGTTGGTAAAACAGGTTTTTACCCCGAGTTTTTTGCTCTCTGAGTATTTTGAACTTAATATTACGCGCTCGTACTTGCTCAGAGTAGATTTTTATGTATAATGGCTATTAAGTAAGCTATCTGACCTTTACAACCTAGTAACTGGGTATCACGAAAGCCTTTAGAAAGACCAGTCACATTTTCTGGTTTCTTCCTACCCGTAACGACTGTAAAATTCATTTGATTACGCCACGAAATAAAAATTTGTAAGAACTACAGATAGTCGATCCAAAACTGGCTGATTGTGTATGTTTAACACGCGTACTTTAAGGACGGCAACATCGCAATTTATTTATGAATGCGTACGCGTGCACAGAGTGTTTCTTTTACGTATCAATTTAACATTTTTAGTGAATATTGTAATATTAAAAAAAAAAACATTTTGTTTTCGAATGTTAATATTTTTTTAGCATGTATGGATGCTATACTATTGCGGGTTAACGGGAACGCCCTGTGTTAGTTAACATACTGTATATTTACTAGCAGTCGTGTGGAGCATTATTCCCGTTGACTTTATTACGATAATAACATAACCCTCCTTTTGCAGACACGAAAAATTTTTTTTGCAAAATATAAGATCTAATAAAGAACCGACTTACATATAAAAACACTACAAAGGCAAAAAAAAACTTATATAAAAAATCTAAAAAAAAAACCCGACTGCTCAACTGAAGTGTAAGAAACAAGCACATATTTATTTTTAAAAGTGACAAGCAGGCGGGACCCAATTGAACATATTTTTTTAAAATGGGATGGGTCCGCCTGCTTGTCACTTTTAAAAATAAAAATGTGCTTGTTTCTTACACTTCAATTGAGCAGTCGGGTTTTTTTTTAGATATTTAAATAAGTTTTTTTTTTTCAACTTTTTAGTTCAAATATTAATTAACAATTTTTTAGTTTTCCCAGTCGTGTCACATTGGCACTCCACTGGATTCAGAAAGTGAGTCCATATTTTTAAACTTAATCATGTGTTATTTTGCTAGTATTACACTAATGATAAACATGATACACCTTTTTGAAATTGTTATGTTAAGCCCTTTAATTTGATACCCATATTGTAGTATTTGAAAAAAAAAATATTTGTCACCGTGTATTATGGCTTCGCACAGCCGCCATGTTTAATATTTTTAAATGTCACCTATCTAAGAACACTCGGGCTGTTAAGACAAATCTAACAATACCTCAATTGTGCGAATCCGTTCAGCGGTTCTGGAGATATGAGGTAATAAAGACTATTACAAACATACATACATACATACAAGATACGCGCGAAAGACATAACCCTTCCTTTGCAGTCGTGTAAAAATAACTTTAATTTCGGTAGTCAGTATCATTTGTTTTGTATTTTTTTAACCGACTTCTGAAAAAGGAGGAGGTTCTCAATTCGGATGTTTGTTTGTTTTTTTTTTTTTTTTTATGTTTGTTCGGGCATAGCTCCGTCGCTCGCCAACCGATTTGAAAAATTCTTTTTTTGTTGGAAAGGGTATACTTCCCAAATGGTCCCATGAAAATTTTATCGACATCAAAGAAGCCGTTTCTGAAAAATCAACAAAAGTCTAAAAAAAATATTTACATTGATGATCTTTTCGGTTACTCTATATTGTGTTTTTTGTTCGCGCGTTTTTAGTTTTTTGTAGTTGACATTTTGGCTTTTATAACTAGATTAATTACAAATTGACCCACTAAAAAGCGCGAAAATAAAAACTTTTTTGCAAAAAAATAAAACCGACTTCCATATCAAAACACTACAAAGCCAAAAATAATTTTAATTTCGGAAGGCGGTGTGAAAAAAAAAGAAAATACAAAACCAATAACACCGACTACCGAAATTAAAATTATTTTTGGCTTTGTAGTGTTTTGATATGGAAGTCGGTTTTATTTTTCTTTTATTTTTTTGACACTGCCTTCCGAAATTAAAGTTATTTTTGCCTTTGTAGTGTTTTTATATGGAAGTCAAATATATTCGCAAAAAAAAAATTTTCACGCTTTTTAGTGGGTCTGTTTGTAATTTATCTAGTTACAAAAGCCGAAATGTCAACTACTTATCACCTTTTACAAAATATTGCTTGTCCTGGTGCAGAGCCGTTAATTTTTTAGGACTTCTCCTGGTACATCACCATCAGCTCTACTTCACCATATGCATTGTGACGAGCATAAAGTGCTTAACATCTATATTCAAGTAATCTAATCGTAATCCACGAAATACTTATTATACTTCATCGTCAGTTCCACTTCCTCAAATGGTGCTTTTCGAGAGCAACTGCACAAGGTACTATAAGAAATACCCAAAACGCTATAGGTGTGCCTATAATATTTGAAGAGTTCCCTCAATTTCTCCATGATACTATCATCAGATCCAAAGGTGACGACAATGGGACCAACTAGAAAGTATATCCTTTCAAACAAAAAAAGAATTTTCCAAATCGGTCCAGCCATCTCTGAGTAATGAGATAACATACATAAATAAAAAAAAGTTCAAGACGAATTGAGAACCTCCTCCTTTTTTTTGAAGTCGGTAAAAAAATGTAACCTACCCATAACTTTTCTCTAGCTTCAAGTTACGCCTATTCCAAATTCCATCCACACACGTTTAAGCAAATAAACTTTTCCGTTTTATAATATTCTAAATATAGATAAATGCTCCCAGGATACAAGAGCAATACTGAAGGGCCTATACTACCTCAGCGCTTCTCACTCTTTATCTCGCTCGCACACTAGTGGCCGCGCGAGCAAGCGAGACAGGGTGGCAGGGAAAAGACTCCCAGACACCGATAATTTAGTTTATTTCTTTTTACGGTGAAAATAATGGTAATTTAAAAAAAGAAAATAACATAAGACCCGCTTTATAGTTAGTTTAATTGATATGCAAAGTTTCATTATCCAATTTGAAGTTATTTTTTAATGCCAGCGGTTTATTGTTCGGTTTGGAGGTAACTTTGGAATTTTCTACATTAATCCTCAACTTTACCATATATTTATTTCAAAATTATTGCTGCAGAATTTTCGACATAACGGAGGATCATGCTAAGCCATTTGAGGTAGTATAGGCCCTTAATGTGAAGCAACGTTTAAAAACATACCTATTAGTTGAGATAAAGTACCTCAGAACAATAAAGCGATATAAATAAACTCATTTGCATACTTAAAGACCAGCCTATTACATGAATCCATACTAATATTATAAACGCGAAAAAGTATCTGTCTATCTGTTACGCTTTTTCGGCTAACCCACTGATAGATAGATACCACCAGAATAGAATCAAATCGCTAAAAGATATCTTTTACAGACAACCATTCGATAGATTTGACTAAGAAGGAGAAAGTAAATTCTATTGAAATGGTGCATTGAACTCTATCGAGCGCAGAGCTAAAAGGCTTATAGGTAACGAGGTGCTAGTGGACAAGCTTCATAGCCTGGCTCATCGGCGAACCGTTGCTTACCTGTCGGTTTTCTATAGATTGTAATTCGGAGAGAGTGCGCAGGAGCTCCATGACCTGATTCCTCCATCTCCCTTTTACTACCGGTCTACCAGACGCACGGCTGGGTACCTCCCACACTTGGTTGATATACCGTCTTGTCGTACCAAGCGCTTCTCCTCCACATTTATTGTGCGCACGGCCAAGTCGTGGAATTATCTGCCGGCTTCTGTGTCCCTGCCACTTATGACCTGTCAGCCTTTAAAGCAAGAGTAAATAGGCATCTTTTGGGCTCGCTCATCACATCGTAGACCTCATCTATCGCTTACCATCAGGCGAGATCGAGGTCAAGAGCAGGTTCATCTGTAATAAAAAAAATGTTTTTTATAAAATTCAGAATGGATATTGTAGAATGTAGATAACCTAGTGTCAAAAATAGGTCAACATTTTCAAATATGATCCCCTAAGGAGCAGTCGTGACCGATTAGTTACTGGCATGACTTATGAGTTGTAGGTTTCTTGGGTTTGAACCCATACAGACACAATACTTTCTATAATTTTCATCATTACAACTGCTCTTAAGACGGTGAAGGAAACTGCTTGTACTAGGACCGAAAATCCAAAGACCACCATCAATCCACCAACTCACACTGGATCTACGTGGTGGATTTCGGTCCATTCCCTTTCATAGATACGAGACCTGGAGGTGAGCATCTTTCCTCTAAATTTTAGGTTCGGTTGAAAACCAGCGTCAGGCGCTAGTTGCCTGGCGGGAGGTACCTGTGTCTGATGGGAAAGGAGGAAACGCCTGGGTGTCACCACTGCGAGGGTCGCCCTGAGGACACCGTAGAGCACACGGTGCAAGACTGCCCCGCTTGGGCAGAGCACCGACGTGTTCTCACGGCGGCGATAGGCGGAGTCCTCTCGCGCCCGGCATTGGTCGAGGCCATGCTGCGGGGCGAGAGGGAGTGGGAAGCGGTCGCCTCCTTCTGCGAAGCAGTCATGCTTCCGAAGGAGGAGGCGGGCCGCGTGAGGGAGAGGATGGCGTCCTCCCTCCAGCCCAGCCGCAGTGGTAGACGCCCACGGCGTCGGACGTCGGCCGACGATCTCCGGCCACCGTAGGCGCGGGCATGCGGACAGCGAGTAAAGGGCAACTCGCTGTCCGACCATGGACCATGCCCGGGTCGACGGCACGTCGTGTTCCACGCGCGCCTCAAAGAGCGTCAGCAACATGACGAGGCCCCCTCTGCAGAGGGCCGAAGCCTGCCGGGGTCGTGGGACTCATCCCGTTACCGTGGCCCCGGTATGTAAAGGGCTATTGAAGGAACACCGTGGATTTTAGTCAGTAAAAGTCTGACAGTCCCTCCCACCCTGCCCGGAGTTTGATGACTTATTTGATAATTATACCACGTTAAAAAAAAAAAAGGTTTCTTTCCTTTTGTATACTTTGTGTTGTGTGCTTTGTGTTGTGGCATGTGCCGAATAAAAGATTTAAATTTCCTTCTAAAAGATCGCCTCAGTCTAAAACCTTCAAAGTTCCCATATAATTTAACTTGTATACAACGTGCAATTTAAAGGAGGGTATATACATACCGAGTGCACGGCTTCTTTGGAGGATAACAAACGATATGGCAAGGGTTTTCTAATCCTATGTCTACATGTGTGGAGCATATTAGAAATTTCAATGCATTGATACCAGAGGTCGAATTTTTCAAATTAACAAGAACGAAGAGAATTATCGTTTTATTGGCAAGTGACGTGGAAAGTGATGACCCTCATAGTGCTGTGACAAGTTTGTTATTACTGATATACAAGAAACATATTCATGCAACCAATAATTTGGGGTCAATTCTGTGAGTCACTTATTTTGATCTGAAACTTTGCATAGAGACTCCATACCAGGTGTTGTCTTCAGTACTTTTGGACAGAGTTGGGCATTATTCGAATAAATTTTTATCTGAATAATTATTCGAATAAAATTTTATTCGCGTTAAAATTATTCGCGAATAATTCATTCATGAATAATTTATTCGTAACTAAATTAGTTATGAATAATTTATTCGTGATTTTATTCGTTATTTTAAATAACTTTTACAGCTTATTTATATCACATTACCAATATTTGGAGACTCTTGTTTTGCGGATCTCAAATATATGAAAGAAAAGAGTATAAGGCGATTTGGTACAATTAGTATAATCTACCTGATTCCTGGAATTTGATGAAAGGTAGCAGGTAGCGGCAAACAAGAAAAATATTGTTATTAATAAGTTATAAAAAGAATATATATTATATGTATGCAACGTGTAATGGAAACCTTAATCTATCCAATAGGGCTGAAGAGTGAAGACAACATCTGGTATGGAGTTTCTATGCACAGTTTTAGCTCATAATAAGCAACTCAAAGAATTGATACCAAATTATCGGTTTCATATGTTTCTTGAATATAAATCATAACAAAAGTGTTACAGTACTATTTTACGTGTGGGAAAATCATCGAATGACTTCTCCCACTCTGGGTGGAGCGGAAAGGAGTGTCAGACTTCTACTGCCTAAAAACCCACCATGTTCCTTTAGCTGCCTTTAAGTTCCGGGGCCGCGGTATCTCGTTAGAATATTCCCGCAACCCCGGCAGGCAATAGCTCTATGGGGCTCCGTCACTAGTGCTGACGATTCTTTGAGGCACGCATGGAACACGACACGCCGCCGTCCCGGGCCTGGTCCTTACCGGACGATGAGCTACCCTTGCTATTTATTATTTGTTTTATTTTTATTCATTAATCGAATAACGAATAAAAAAAATTATTCGTCATTCGAATAATTTTCCTTTGAATAAATGAAATTATTTATTATTCGCGAATAACTATAGAAATAATTTATTTATTCGTTATTCGTCATTCGAATAAATTTTGCCCAACTCTGCTTTTGGATAGATATGGGGTTTCCGTTACACGTTGTAGATTGTATGGACTTCAAAAGAGACAGACTCCTTAGTTTATTTTGGTGTTTCTTCTCAAAGTAGTAGTTAGGAAACACCGGCCTCAAGAAAAAATGACGTGTTAAAGTGTTATTTAATAACCAATTTGCAAAATAAAGTTCATTTATCATTTAACCACTAAGGAACTGATTTTTTTTATGACAAATCGTGAAAACGAAGTAAACGGAAACAGCTAGTCGAATATAAATATAACTCGAAACAATGGAACTCCGATTACTAACTCCACTAACCTGATTTACGTCGGACTCAAAATAAATTCAAATGTTGAGAATAATTTGTAATTGTTATGTTTTCGTTTATTAAAGTTGCTTGATTCAGTCGTGCTTGGAATGTTTCATCTTGATTCGTTTAGTTACTTCTCAAAATGGACCAAAGGAAACTTCTTATTAAGATGTGGTAGTCCAGACTAACCGCATGCAGCTGGGCACTAATATTTTACATAGAGCAACTGCCCATCTGACCTCCAAAACCCAGTAGCTGGGTAAGACGATACCCCTCTGCAAGTAAGACAAGCACAAACCCTATCTTCTTTCAAAAACTTAGTAATAGTACATTGTTCACCGAGAGGAGAAAGTGACCGATTACCGTCGAGGGTGTCGTTTGAAGCCCGAGCCGTAGGCGAGGGCTTTAAAACACCCGAGATCCGGAATCGCACTTTCTCTCGAGTGATACATAGTGCTTTATACTACACCTACGAGGAAAATAAAAAAACTAAATCTTTACTAATTGAAATTTATATTGAAATTGTTGCAGTTAGTGAAGCTTAATGTAACACTGTTTTCACAAATGGCGCCAATGGCGTCTGCAATTTTCACATGTTCTTTTTTCAAATTGTTTATCCTGCCGCCGCAAGGTCGCACTGCCAGCCCGACACCATCCAACACACAGCTAGTGGCCAGTGTCATTTTGCGAACTTGGAGATAAAAACTCACTGTAAAAACTTTTTGGCTTTTGTTATTTAGGTTACCGGCGCATAGTCTTACCCAAAATTAAAAAAGAAAAACCATGTAAGAAATGGATTTTCATACACTTTTCTCTCCCGCTCAGATGCGTTTTCTCCCCGCATATTTGTTCGATATGCAATGACGTACTTTCTACCGTAAATTTGATAAAGTATCAAGGTACTTTCCAAGCAGGTGTAGTATAAAAGATCTTTATTTCTCTCCTTAAATTGTTGTTATTGTATGTCTTTGTTTCTTTCTTTTTTAGGGTTCCGTAGCGGAAAAACGGAACCCTTATAGTTTCGACATGTCCGTTCGTATGTCACAGCCATTTTATTCCGAAACTGTTAGAACTGTACATGTGGAACTTGGTAGGTAGATGTATTCTGTGAACCGCTTTCCGATTTTATGAAAAAAAACTAAAAAATATTTAAAATAAAGGAGGGCTCCCCATACATGGAACTGAAACTGAAAATATATTTTTTCATGAAATCTATGCGTGTGTGGTATCTATAAACAGGTCTTCAAAAATGACATTGAGGTTTCTAAAACCACTTTTTCATAAAGTGGTAAAATGTGTGTGTCCCCCCTCTAACTTCTATAAGTATGGAGTGAAAAATCTAAAAAAAATATATGCTATAGATCTTAATGAAATAAAAAATGGTTTGAACGAGATCGGGTCTACAGTTTTTGAGATACAGCATATTTTTAGTTGTAAAAATTGTAAATAAACTAGTTTTAAGAACGTTTTAAGATTTTTTTTTCAAATTAATATATTAAATTATATTTATTATAGTTACAACGGAACCCTTCATGGGCGAGTCTGACTCGCACTTGGCTAATTTTTATTTAATATTTATATGTATATATATGTTTTGAGAACGTTATTTATTGTTTTGTATTTTATATAGATAAATAGTACACCATGGACTACACGCGTATTTAGTTTCTCCTTCTGTGTCAAATCCATCCAAAGGTTGTCTGTAAAAGATCGCTTTTAGCGATAAGACCGCCCATTGTATCACCCTTTTTAACACGCTTTTATTAGGTCGACCTGTATGTAACTAACTATGTAATGGAATCTAAGGTAACTAATTTAACCATCTTCTAAGAGTCGTAGCATAATGAAAATTGGTAGCTGTATGTAGTTCTGATGACAATACAATAATATGGTACTGTCGAATTGATCTGAGGATGAAGCCGGAAGATAGGCACTGGCATTCCATGATGGGATATCGTATCATAGTCGTGTTTGCACTTGTGAGAAAGGCCACGTAATGGACTTTGAACACGATTAGGTTTCAAGGTTACATACCTAAAGAAAATCCGTTATCGGTTTTCTTAACCTTTTTGAATTACCACGTAATCCATAGATTCAGTTTTTTATAGATGTCACTTTCAAATCCTCTGGGGGGATCGACCGTTTAATTGTTCACTACTCGTGGGAATAAAATGGCAAAAACTACAAAAAAAAAGAAAAGCATCAATTGTTTTTACGTGAATTTATAAAAGCGTGTTTTTATAGTGTTTCTTTTTAACTATTAATTTATTAATTATTAAGTCCATAATTTTGATTTACTGTTATGGTGTACAATAAAGAATATATCTATCTATCTATCAAGATTGTTAAATATCCTGGCTTCTGACTACCCGTAATAACTGTCAAAGACGTACAAAGGACAGCTGGGACTTAAAGTGTTTTCTGAGGCATCTCAATTTATTAAGCGTCAATAGCCTAATGGATAAGGTGTCGGACTTGTGATCGAGAGGTCACGGGTTCGAACCCCACCCATTACACTATTGCCGTGAACCCACTCCAGACACAAGCACATTTTGCTTAGTTGGAGGGGTTTACAAGATTGCTAGTCATGTGAATTTCACCCAAATTGCTAGTTATGAGGTGATGCCACTCATCCACAGACTGACCTTGGAAAGCGTAGCTTAACTTCGGAGATCAACCAGTGCGGCTGTTATTGTTAAACCACAAGATTCTCTTTACATACCCCTTTAGCGCTATCGCGTAGCACTACTTTAGTGCTATGTTGGAGCACTAATTTAGAGAATATATTTAAGGTAGCGGAGATTTACTTTAGACAGCACTTTGGAGAATAAGTTAGGGAGAGCAATGACAAGGCGTGAAGTCGCAGTAATGAATGTGGAATGAATGTTCTTTATTAAAATATTAAAATAGAAAAGTGTATATATAATAGTAGTGTTTACGTAAGTTAAACAGTGGTCACTGTGTGAGAACACGGCCCTCCGCCCGCGTCTCATATAACTGTTGACATTATATTTAATTTATAGTACTTAGAATAATATTCCTTTGTGCATTGTATGAGCGATTGGTTATCAAAGTGAAGGGTGTGCTACGTATGCTACACCCCTCTTACTTTCTTCTAACACCGTTAAACCTATAAAAAATATACATTTGTTTCACACTTGCTATTTCTGAATAATTAACTGATTCTGGCCTCCATTGATCGGGAAACCCTAACACTCACTCTGCCTACATCATCGTTACTAATATTATAAAATGGAAATGTTTGTTTGTTTAAACACACTAATCTTCGAAAGTACTGGGTGGACTGGGTATAGAAGTAGCTTGAAGCTTGAGGAACGTTATAGGTTACCCAACTAAAAAAGAAGAAGGGTTATGTTTTTATCGTGATAAAGACGACGGGGGCGAAGCACCGCCCGACTGCTAATTTTATATATTTTTTACATGTTGGCACTTCCTATTTAACTGACAAACGGCCAAGACGTCCATGATAAATTCTGTGCTATTCTTCCAAAAATTCAAGAAGACTTCTACTGACTAAAACCTACCCTGTTCGTTCGGCTGCCCTTAAGTTCCAGGCCACGGTATCTCGATAGAACATTCTCGCAATCCCGGCAAGCCATGGCCCTATAGGGCCACGTCACTAGTGCTGAAGACTCTATGAGGCGCGCGCGGACCACGACGCGCAGCCAATCCGGGCATAGCTGTATAGTTATCAGATAAGTTATCTACCAAATTTTGGTGACAGCTTGGAATATTCAATTATTGTCTTGTCATGCAATTGACGATAGTATTGTTGATAAGAAAATTATTAATTGCCTCCGCTATCACTGCATGCGGGTGACAAATATCATTATGGTTTAGTATATACCAGCTGTTCCCGCGACGGCGTTTACGTGGGTGGTTTTCCCGCGTAAATTCCGAACACGCGGGATTTTCGGGATAAAAAGTAGCCTATGTGTTATTCCAGGATATCAACTATCTACATAGAAAATTTCGTTCAAATCTATTTAGCAGTTTTTGCGTGTAAGAGTAACAAACATTGATATATCTATACATCCATCCACACACAACTTTCGTCTTTATAATATTAAGTAAGAAGATATATGATTAGCCGAGACAAACAAATAAGGCGGGCTGAAAAACATTTGGCTGTCCCGTATTTCAAAAGTTTAATTGGTGAGACTTAGATATAATTATAATCCCACCAAAAACATCCTGTAAAAATCTAGCTAAGTCTCATGCAGCTGTTTCTATATAAAAAGTAATGAAATCTCTAAGCAAAGCCAAGCCAAGTCTAAGGTTCTTTACTGCGAATTCTTTATTAATATAGTTAGATTTTATGTGACGGGCCGTTGAACATCCTTTGTGCACATTTATTTGTTGACACATTCTAGTCAACAGCCAAGTTCCTGGAGTTCCTGAAAATTGATCCTTTACTGGATTAAGGGATCAATTTTAAATCAATTTTTAAACACGTAACAGATTTGTGGCATCGTGAATTACAAAGAACATAACTTTTCTTACAGGTATATTTATTTACTTTGCATTGTATTTTGGACTGTTGGCAGAACACTGTTTGAACCCTTGCCCTCCAAATAAGTATATGTAATTTTCCTGCAATATCACGCATACTAAGCTTATTCGTTGGACCACAATTGGTTAATGTATCTGTACATATTTGAAGAGCGTTTCTATGAAGCCAATCTGTTATGATGGCAACTGAAGTACCAGAGAAACTACCGACCAGCACCAATTACGATGCAAAACAAATAAATTATTAGTATTTTATAAGTAAGTATGTATATCTAATTCTTACCAAACAAACCTTTCAAATGCCATGGAAAAGATTTTTCATCCATTTGCCATTATATATTTACCAGATAAAATATATTAGATATTCAATGAACAATCGTGTAAGCATTTTTGTTGTTTGATTTAAATTAGTATCAAAATTTACCCTGATTAGTACAGTAGTGTTTTGGTTGGTTTGAGTTTTTTTCTTAATTACTGACTTCAAGAAGAGACTTATAGAATCAAATAATATATATATCTCTATAACCTTGTCTGTGGAAATAGGCTGACGGTCTTTAGTGCAGATTATGCAGTAATCTAATTAGGACGTCAGAAACTATACTGTCACATACTTAGGTAGGCTAATTCCTAATTAAGATTGTAAAAAAATGATGAAATAAAAGATTACTTACTTTAAATTAAGGGAAGATGAAAAGCCAATTAGCCAGGAAACGCGTTACATGTGCGTCCTATAAATAAACGTAAATTATCTAAGCTTGCAGTCTTCACGGCAAGCCGACTAATTAATGTTTTTGATAGCTCGATTTCGCTTTGATGACTGAACGGTTTAGACGAGAATCGCGCATTTGTTATTTTGGTAAAGTCAACAGAGAAGTTACTTCTAGGCAAGCGTGCTTTATATTCGACCACATCATCGCTTACCATCAGGTACGATGGTGGTCAAGCGCGAGCCTATAATCAGTAAAAAAAATGGCCAAGGGCGAGCCAGACTCGTCCATGAAGGGTTCCGTAGTAACTACGCCAAATAACTTTGTTTTTCATAGTATTTGTATGAATTATAAAGTTATATTTGCGGTTTTAGAAAATATGCTATATCTCAAAAACTACTAACCCGATCTCGTTCAAATCAATATTCTTTGAAAGATTATATTAAGATCTACAGCATATTTTTTTATATTTTTCTCTCCATTATTATAGAAGTTAGAGGGGGTGACATACATTTTACCATTTTGGAAGCGTATATCTTTTAAACGATTGAATTTATGAAAAAATGATTTCAGAAATCTCAATGCAATTTTTAAAGACCTTTCTATAGATACCACCACGCATAGGTTTCATGAAAAAAATAATTTCAGTTTCAGTTCCATGTATGAGAACCCCCCTTAATTGTAAATATTTTTTATTAAAAAAAACAATTAAATAAAGGGGGACTCCCTTTATTTTAAATGTCTTTTTAATTTCAAATCAGTTCCATGTATGAGAACCCCACCTTAATTGTAAATATTTTTTTTAATCGGAAAGCGGTTTACAGAATACATCTACCTACCAAGTTTCATGTGTATACTCCTAATAGTTTCAGAATACAATGGCTGTGACATACGGACGGACGGACTCCGTTTTTTGTCATTCGGCTACGGAACCCTAAAAATCTGCTTAGTCCTTTCCCAATCTTCTTTGGGGTCAGCATCCAGTCTAGCCAGATGCAGATGAGTACTAATCCATACTAATATTATAAATGCGAAAGTAACTCTGTCTGTCTGTTTGTCTGTCTATATGTTACCTTTTCACGCCTAAACCGCTAAACCGATTTAGATGAAATTTGGCATGGGAATAGTTTAGGACCCTGGAAAGGACATAGGATAGTTTTTATCCCGGAATTCCCACGGGATCGGGAATTACGCGGGAAAATCTCCTACGCGGACGAAGTCGCGGGCAAAAGCTAGTATTTTATAGAGTGTGATTGCCTATCCGATCTCCAGCACCTATTTGGTAAATGGGTAACAAGCCACCCCTTGGCAAGACTGGAGTAAGAATTTTTTGCTACTATTTATCTTCTTAACATTGTATAAAGCAAAGTCGCTTCCCTGTGTCTGTCACTATGTATGCTTAAGTCTTTAAAATTACGCAACGGATTTTGATGCAGTTTCATTCAATAGAAAGAGTGATTCAATAGGAAGGTTTTTAAGTATATAACATGCATAATATGAACACTGATAACTTTTGAGGTTTCTAATATGATGTCACAAATAACAACATTTTTTTGCACTTGCTTTGCAAACGCTGGCTGAACCCTACGAGATAGATCAAAATAATGTACTACAGTATTGTACACCTTAAAAAGTTCAACAAAAAAATCCTCGATAGACAGATCTATCTCTTATAGATAACCCACAACAACCATTTTTATCCTTTACTTTTTACGAGAAATACGAGTATATTTTACGAAGCGATTTTAAGCAATACAGCATTAATGTTTATCCAATTAAGTACCATAAATACATTGTGCATTTAATATAAATCAATATTGCCCTTTACAGAATATAATTTAAATAAATAGTTTCGAAGATATTACAGATTTAAAATGCAAGGACATAGCGGTTGCGGCGCGGTGCCGGCGCGCGGCAGAGGCACGGCGCGCGTGCCTATGTTGCTTAGATTTCAGCGTTGAATGTTTTTCCCATGGTAAATTATGTGTCGCACTTTCAAAAGTAATTACTAAAGAGAACATGTATGTGGAATGACAAAAAGGCTGTCAGCGATGTATATAAAGACATTATATAGTATATTTAATATAAACATTGCACCCGTGCGAAGCCGGGGCGGGTCGCTAGTTTTAATATATTACGACTGACAACGATGTACCTTACATATAACCTGACGGCTAAGATGTCGGATTTGTGATCGAGAGGATACAGGTCCTAACCCCACCCAGTACACTATTATCGTGAATACACTCCAGACACAAGCACGTTATTATTTCAGCCTTTTATTTCCCACAAATACAATTCATAATACTTTTTGACATTTGTAAGTTCAGTCGTGATAATTAAAACATGCATTAACAATAATTTGATCAAAAAAATTTCATTTTTAAATAAACAGTCTTGATTTTATTGATTAACACGTATATATATAAAGTAAATTTGCTACATAATGTTTTGTTCAGGTACTATAATTGGGGGGAAGGCCTCCTTGTTATACCATTTCTCACAGTTTTGGGCTGTTCTAGTCCAGGTGGAGCCTACCACGGCCACAATTTTACCGCAACACTGACGCCTGGATCTGCCCCAGGTGGATGATCAGTAGTTTTCTTGCCTACAAGTTCTAATAGTCAATATATTTCAGTTTAGTTTAGCAACAGTGTATTTTTATTCGGTAAACGACGTATCCATCAGTGATCTCACAATGAATGTAGAGGTATTTGCATTTTCTTTTTAGGGTTCCGTAGCCGAATGGAAAAAAACGGAACCCTTATAGTTTCGTCATGTCTGTCTGTCTCTCCGTCTGTCCGTATGTCACAGCCATTTTATTCCGAAACTATTAAGACTATACATGTGCAACTTGGTAGGTAGATGTATTCTGCAAACCGCTTTCCAATATTAAGAAAAAAATTAAAAAGACATTTAAAATAAAGGGAGTCCCCCTTTATTTAATTGTTTTTTTTAATAAAAAATATTTACAATTAAGGGGGGTTCTCATACATGGAACTGAAACTGATTTTTTTTCATGAAAACTATGTGTGTGTGGTATCTATAGACAGGTCTTTAAAAATAACATTGAGGTTTCTAAAACCACTTTTTCATAAAATTAATCGTATAAAAGATATACGCTTCCAAAGTGGTAAAATATGCCCCCCTTCTAACTTCTATAATAATGGTAATATTATTGTAAACTACTACTAAATCAATGTAAACTTTCAACCAAAATTAGTTTGAACGAGATCGGGTCAGCAGTTTTTAAGATACAGCATATTTTATAGAACCGCAAATATAACTTTGTAATTCATACAAACACTATGAAAAACAAAGTTATTTTGGCGTAGTTACTACGGAACCCTTCATGGGCGAGTCTGACTTGCACTTGGCCAATTTTTTTAAGTAATTATTGTTTTTTTTTTTTGTTATAAGCATGACACAAGCATGTATAGCTTAGTAAACAAAAAATTAACAGCCGAAACCAACAGCGTACTTTTTGAGGCATGAAGGAATCTCGATATTTTATGATGATCACGGACCTACCTTGGCAAAAGTTGTTTAACCCTAAAGGTTTATCCGCGTGGCTGTTATTATTTAGCTCCTCTTAAAAGATGTTAGATATCTAAATCAAAATGTAGATTTAATTTATCAGAATTTATCTCTCAATTTGTCAGAAGCACATCTTATTTTATTATATTTCGACGAAATCTTGGCAGTGACTGACTTCAGATAGAACGTTTACTAAATTCAAAAATTGGCTTTCAACTCGTAGATTATGATAGATATTTCTGAAGTTTGAGGATTAAGGTTTGATTTATTCTAGGATATAAATTTTTAGTTGAATTATATTTGAATTAATTGAATTTTATTTGGATTTATACGAGTTTTTATGGTATTGATATTGTAATTTTGTTGTTTATTATTACCCTTAATTTTTTTATATTGGTTTTGCAGTCATTTTAATTATTGTTAAACTTTAAAATTATTATAAAAAAATGTATGTATCACATGTTTACAATCAACTAATCAGTCCTCTGTGAGTGTTGTGCATGCCTTTAAGTAACTTGTTTACACAGCTGTGTAAACACACCAACAACTTATTTACACATACATTAATAGACCTAGGTCTATTAATGTATGTGTAAATAAGTTGTTGGTGTGCTTTGGAAATAAATAAATATAAATCAAAACTTAATAATATCCTCCTGATCGATTTCGACTACGACGGCCAATCTCATCGGATTATTTATTTACACTTTATGCACATAGGAACAAAGGCAGACATAATGCCGTAGGCATTCTCTACCAGTCAACCATGAGTGGTGAAGTGATAGTGTGGGAGGTGCAATATGTACGTGAAAAGGAAAATTAGAAAAAAATATATTTAATAATAGTAATAACACAAAAACCCAATAGTCGTGCTTTTTTTTTGTCAGGTGGGAAAATCATCGAATGACTTCTCCCGCTCTGGGTTAAGAGGAAGGGTGTGTCAGACTTCTACTGACTAAAAACCGTATCTCGTTAAAACATTCCCGTAACCCCGGCAGGCAATGGCCCTATAGGGCCCCGTCACTGGTACTGACAGCTCATTGAGGCGCGCGTGGAACACGACGCGTCGCCGACCCGGGCCTGGTCCTTACCGGACGGTGAGCTACCCCTGCTCACCGTCCGCAAGCCCACGCCTACGGTGGCTGGAAATCGGCTCGCGATCCCCGACGCCCGGGGCGTCTCCCGCGGCGACTGGGGCGTGAGGAAGAGAGTTGCCTCTCCCTTGCGTGCTCGGCCTCCTCCTTCGCTAGCATTACTGCCTCGCAGAAGGAGGTGATCGCATCCCATTCCCTCTCGCTCCACACCATGGTCTGAACCAGGACCGGGCGCGAGAGGTCACCGCCGCCGATCGCCTCAACGAGGACACGGCGAAGCTCTGCCCAAGCGGGGCACACCTCTACCGTATGCTCCACCGTATCCTCCGGGTGGGCCACACAATGACGACACCCGGGTGTGTCCTCCCGCTGTATCCGAAACAGGTACCTCCCGAAACAGCCATGTCCGGTAAGCACCTGCGTCAGACGGATTATATAATGAAATGAAATATTTATTTTGTAAATTGGTTATAAATAACACTTTTACACGTCATGTTTTTTTGCGTGTTAAGTTTAGCTAGATGAGGCCGGTATTTCCTAACTGACTACTCTGAGAAGAAACACCGAAACAAACTCAGAGGTCATAGTCTCTTTTAAAGTCCAGACAATTTGTATTTGTATATGAGAAGCATGTAGGTTCATGTCTGTGGTATTCTTTTGAGGAAATAACCACGCAAATTTGAGCGGACCTGTCCAGACAGTGCAAGCATTTGTCAGTTATCGTGTAGCTCAACTTAGAACTTAAGGAGCTCAACAATTTGACGAACAATACCAAAGTAAGGACCTTTGGGTAGGCCACACAAGTACTCAAACTGCTTGACATCATTAAATAAATTATAGTGAAAGCAAAAACAATGAAGAAAGAATAACCTACATCGTCCTCACATTTACAATAATGAAATAATTATATATATATAAAAAAAAAACAACAATATAAAAAAAAAACAACAAACAAAAACAAAAATTAATAGGTATATACAATACTTGAGAAAGCAAAATTTTAATTAATCAAAAATAAATCATCAATCATAATTTTAAAAAGAAATAAAAAAGGCACACGTATATCACTGGAGCATCTCATTCCCAAGCCTTCTTGTCCTCAATATAATCTTTAACACTGTAAAAAGCTTTCTGACATAGCTTACGTTTTATAAACAATTTGAATTTATGAATACTTAGTTCTTGAATATGGCTAGGAATTTTATTATAAAAACGTATACATTGGCATCTAAACGAACCACCTATTTTTTTCAACCTTGTTTTAGGAATGACATATTTGTCTTTGTTCCTTGTATTTACACTATGAATATCACTGTATTTTTTAAACAGATTAATATTTTTGTGTGCATACAAGAGATTCTCATAAATATACTGAGATGGCACAGTCATAATATTAATCTCTTTAAATTTGTCTCTTAAGGAGTGCTTAGGACTTAATTTATAAATTGCACGAATGGCCCTTTTTTGTAATACAAATATTGTGTGAATGTCGGCAGCATTTCCCCAAAGTAAAATGCCGTATGACATCACACTGTGAAAGTAACTAAAGTAGACTAAACGTGCTGTTTCGATATCAGTTAATCCACGTATTTTTCTAACGGCATATGCTGCAGAACTTAACTTTTTTGACAATTTATCTATATGGGGGCCCCACTGAAGCTTCGCATCCAAAGTTATGCCCAAGAATACTGTGGTATCTTCGGGTTTCAATATTTCGCCCTTTATTGATACACTAGTATTCACTTGTCTAACATGAGGTAACGTAAATTTTAGGCATTTGGTTTTTTTCTCATTAAGAAGAAGATTATTAACATTAAACCAGCTAACTACAGTCGCAAGGGCTCTGTTTACTTCTTCAGTAACCTGCTGTTGACGTTTAATTTTAAATAAAAGAGAAGTATCGTCAGCGAATAACACTATGTCATGATTTTTGATCAGGTACGGCAAATCATTTATATAAATAAGAAACAAAAAGGGACCTAAAATTGAGCCTTGGGGGACCCCCATCTTGACCACAGATCCCGGCGATCTTTTGCCGTTCACATCGACTCTCTGAATCCTTTCACTCAAGTATGAGGTTAAAAGATTCAGAGAGGAGTCCCGGAATCCGTAGTGGTGCAGTTTCCTGATTAATGTCTCATGGGGAACACAGTCAAACGCCTTAGACAAATCGCAAAAAATGCCCAACGCATCGCATTTATCTTCCCATGCATTATAAATGTGTCCTAAAAGTTCAACACCGGCATCAGTTGTTGAACGACCCTTTGTAAAACCAAATTGTTTATTATGTAGCAATTTGTGTTTATTAAAATATCTTTGCATCTGCATTAAAATAATTTTCTCAAAAATTTTACTGAAAGTGGGCAGTACAGAAATAGGTCTATAATTAGTAGGGTCAGATGTACTACCCGATTTAAATAGTGGGATTATTTTACTATATTTCATTAGATCAGGAAACTCACCGCAATCAATACAATTATTAAATATAACAGCTAATGTAGGAGCAATAATGTGTATAATTGACTTAGTAACTTCAACAGAATTACCCCACAGGTCTGCAGTCTTTTTAATATTCAAAGAATTAAAAGTTTTTATGATGTCATTAGAAGTAACATGTTGGAATTTAAACTCTGAACTACAAACTGGCACATTTTTTTTAAGTAATGTTTCTGCAGCAATGGGAGATGATTTTAGCGACTTGGTTGTCGATACGGGAATGTCAGTGAAAAAATTTTCAAATTCTGTGGCGACTTGCGAATCTAATGTTATTATATTATCATCAATAGTGAGGGTGTAATCAATATTTCGGTTGCAAGACCTTCCCGTTTCGCTTTTTATAATATCCCAAGTCGTTTTAATTACATTACTACTATTTTTAATTTTAGAACTCAAGTAGCGAGACTTGGCAATATAACAGACTTTTTTAAATAATTTAGAGTAGTTCTTAACATATAAATTAAATTCTACCGAGTTAGTGTAAGTCCGCTCCTCATAGAGTTCATAAAGCCGATTTCTACTTTTATAAATACCAGTGGTGGCCCAGTCACTGAAAGAAGTGTTACTATTTACTGAAGCAATTTTGGGAATAAATGTGTTATTATATATAATAGAATATATAATATATAATAGTCGTGCTCGCGACAATTACTCCACTGAGGCAGTTCAATCCAAACCGTAGGATATATACAAATGTTCAGTAACGCCTAAGCGTCCCTAGGCATTGTGCTACTAATTTAATATCGATAGGCATGATATGATCCAACAGTTAATCTCCTGATCATCCAGGGGCCTGATAAACCTGCTGGGTTGCAAGAATATTCTAATAAGATATTTAGGTCCCGCACTGCAAGGGCAATTGAAGTAACAGAGTTAGCCAATAAAAGACTGTTACTTAACTGTGACTGTTACCACCTAGAGCTGGAAGAGTCGTTTCAAGCTTTTCCGCGAAAAAAAGGGACCATACAAACAAAGGCCAGTGCATTGCGTTATGTGTTGACGAAATCAAAACAATTCGACATTACAACGGATTGACAACAACCGTGTGGCTTCACTCCCAAGTCTCAGCAGAAGATTAATGTTGAAATCTGGTCCAACATCATATTCCACTATCTTACTAAACCAAAACACAAGCTTATAAAAGTCTATTTAAATAAATATCAGCGAACACAACGCGACTCACTCCAAAAAAAATTCAAAATCCACCACTAAACAAAGACCATTTTGCAAAAACCTTTAGATAAGCTAAACTAAACCTTATCTCTATTTATATTAGGGTTTCCTCATCCGCAATATAATTTGTTTTATGACAAACTTTTTTGTGGAAAATTTGCTCGCTTTAGGAGCAGGGGATGTTTATGCTAATTTAGAGATACGCGACACAGACTGTATGTATGTACGTTTATGTATGTTTATCTTGGGAACTGGAGAGATTTTAATAGATTTTTGTCCGTGAAAGCTTTCTGCTTTGTCTTTTCTAAAACGTTATTGTAGTTTTTTTTTTATGATTGAGGCAGACGAGAGGAATTTTAATGAGAATGTTTATTTAATGACTAAGTATTATAAGTTACTAGTGACCCGGCCCAGCTTCGCTCGGGTAATTAAGTTTATATTTGCTTATATATGATTTTGCTTAATCAATTTCTCGTCCGGTAATTTGCCACACTCATATATCGGCGATAACTCATAAGATATTAATTTTATTGGTATAGTGTAAAAAGCAATTTTGATCAAAATTAAATCCTCAACATATCTGACGTATTTAATTGGATAAGAAATAATGCTGTACTGTTAAAAAAAGATTCGTTAATAACCCATCATTTTAATGTAATTTGTAAAAGATAAAAATGGTTATTGTAAGTTATTCTTGGGAAATAGATACATGCCATCGCGAACTTTTTGTAGATCTATAAAAGAGAAATAATCCCGCGGTACATTATATTTTTATAACTCAAAACGTTTTGGCAGCGTTTTCGATTAAAGCTCCCGATGGGCTTTCTTTCCGACATGTTGATGTAATATCGTCGTATTTCATTCAATCTACATAAAACCTTAACTTATTATACACTAAAACCTTCCTCAGAAATCACTCTATCTAGTAAAAAATCCGCATCAAAATCCGTTGCAGAGTTCTTAAGATCTAAGCATACATAGGGACAGACAGACAGGGAAGTGACTTTGTTTTATACATACTATGTAGTGATTTAACTATTTTTGAAGCATCATCAGCCTAACGGCCAAGGTGTCCGTCTTGTGATCTAGAGGTCGCAGGTTCGAACCCCACCCATTACACTATTAACGTGAACCCACTCCAGATACAAGCATATTTAGCTTAGTTGGAGGGGTTAACAAGATTGCTAGTAATGTGAATTCTACCCACATTGCTAGTTATATTTATATTTATTTTTTTAAACTGACATTGGCCATTAACAGTATAATTAGAACTTAAAACGGAATATTTTATTTTATGTACATGATTTGTCTGCTCACAATAACTTCAGTTCATACGAGCAAAGTGCCGAAATATAAACTTGAAATCATAAATAAACCTATCCCGTTTAAGTTATAAGTTACATATTTTGTCAAATATTAATGACTATAAAAAACTAATAAAGTATTTATTTATTTATTTATGTACACACATGACACAAAGAAAAAATATATAAATACAGACAAAAGAGCACAAAGGTGCTGCTTATTTCCTAAGATATAAAAAACAAATATATACAGAGTTAAAATACATATTAATATTAATGCTATAAAAATATATACCTATAATAAATATATAATAAATTTCTTAAGAAATAAGCAGTACCTTTGTACTCAAATATTATAATTATGTTGTCCTATTGTATTTTACTGTGTGTACATAAATAATAAAATAAATAAATAAATATAAAATTACGGAATGTTAGATAGGTAATGATCTTCTACCAGCTTTTTGAAAATACTAATGGATTTAGCTTCGCGGATTTTAGCGGGAAGTGAGTTCCACAGTCGTACTGCATGAAAGAAGAAGGAGTGGGAATAGAAACGGGTTTTATGGGATGGGAAATTGAGATGGAGTTTAAGGTGGGATCTACAAAGGGCATCAATAGGACGAGTGAACGAAAAACGATCGCGCAGGTAGCTAGGATATGCAGGGTTGAATAGGATGTTGTACAAAAGGAATAATATTCGAGTGTTCCTGCGAAGACGGATAGGGAGCCACTTGAGATCCTTGCGAAACGTAATAAAAGTATACGTAGGTAACAATTTTAAATGGAGTAAAAATAAGCTTTTGAATATTATACCTTAGAAAAATTGGCTTTCATTCTTAAATAATTAAAAAAATAATCTTATCCTGAGTAATCGCTTAACACACAATATTCTAGTCCAAAGCCTGTTCATCCAACTACGACTTATCTGTAAAAATTGCACCTTGAAACCAAATGAAGTGAACACAAAATACGTGCTCACATCGACGGGTGCATGCTATACAGAACCACAGAGCATGGAGCTTTGTGGGTAAAGCCAACAGTGGCCATACAGCTACACTGAGCTCAAGAAATTTAGTCAAAGTATTATAACTTTGATTTGATCTGGTTTATCTTTATCTTCTATACATCGTGTAATTTAAAGGGTATATACATACCAAGTGCACAGCTTCTTTGGATGATAACAAACGATATAGCAAGGGTTTTGTAATCCTATGTCTACATGTGTGGAACTTTTTCAATACATTGATACCAGAGATCGAATTTTTCAAATTAAGAAGAACGAAGAGAATTATCGTTTTATTGGCAAGTGACGTCGAAAGTGATGACCCTCATAGTGCTGTGACACGTTTGATATTACTGGTATTCAAGAAACATATGAAACCAATAATTTGGGGTCAATTCTGTGAGTCACTTATTTTGAGCTGAAACTTTGCACAGAGACTCCATACCAGATTTGTCTTCAGTCATTTTGGATAGATATGGGGTTTCCGTTACACGTTTTATTATTATTATTATTATTATACTATATAAAGCTAGATTACCACTCACTGACTGACTGACTGACTCACTCATTGACAGAATTGTTCTCCCAGATGGTGGATGGGGAGGTGGGTATATTTTGAATATTTTGACAGATTCGTAAACAAGTAACTCTCAAACCTACGGGAAAAGTGCCAAACCCCCCCTTTTCCCCCCCCTTCTCGCCCCCCCTATCGTATCTCGGAAACTACGAGACCCGTATTATTTTTTGTTACGGATTCGTGTAGAGGAGGCTCGGTAAAGTAAAAACCATTTTTCAAAGTCCCCCCCCCGCCCCCCTTCTCCTCCCCTTTAGGCGGATCTCGGAATCTAAGAGACTTGGAACATTTTTTTTTTCAAATTCATTTAGAGGGTCAATGCTTTAGTCGAAATACTTGTACAACCCCCCCCCCCATCACCCCCCCCCCTCTTTTTTTTTTTTTTTTTTTTTCACAATGTCTCGAGGTTCTTGCACCTCGCGCAACACGCAAATACTAAACCCCCCATCTCCCCCCATCACCCCCCCCCATTTGTTTTTTCTCAAGCACGCGAGGTGCTTGCACCTCGCGCAACACGCAAATACTAGTTATACTATATAAAGCTAGATTACCACTGACTGACTCACTCACTCACTCACTCATTGACATAATTGTTCTCCCAGATGGTGGATGTGGAGGTGGGTATATTTTGACAGATTCGTAAACAAGTAACTCTCAAACCTACGGGAAAAGTGCCAAACCTCCCCTTTTCACCCCCCTTCTCCCCCCCCCCCTATCGTATCTCGGAAACTACGAGACCCGTATTTTTTTTTTTTTTACGGATTCGTATAGAGGAGGCTTGGTAAAGTAAAAACCATTTTTCAAAGTCCCCCCCCCGCCCCCCTTCTCCCCCCCTTTAGGCGGATCTCGGAATCTAAGAGACTTGGAACATTTTTTTTTTCAGATTCATTTAGAGGGGCAATGCTTTAGTCGAAATACTTGTAAACCCCCCCCCCCCCCATCACCACGCCCACCTCTTTTCTTTTTTTTTCACAAACACGCGAGGTGCTTGCACCTCGCGCAACACGCAAATACTTTTTGTTTTACACAAGCACGCGAGGTGCTTGCACCTCGCGCAACACGCAAATACTAGTTATACTATATAAAGCTAAATTACCACTCACTGACTCACTCACTGACTCATTGACAGAATTGTTCTCCCAGATGGTGGATGGGGAGGTGGGTATATTTTGACAGATTCGTAAACAAGTAACTCTCAAACCTACGGGAAAAGTGCCAAACTTCCCCTTTCCAAACCCCTTCCCCCCCCCCCCCTCCCCCCCCCTATCGTATCTCGGAAACTACGAGACCCGTATTTTTTTCTTTTTACGGATTCGTTTAGAGGAGGCTCGGTTAAGTAAAAACCATTTTTCAAAGTCCCCCCCCCGCCCCCCTTCTCCTCCCCTTTAGGCGGATCTCGGAATCTAAGAGACTTGGAACATTTTTTTTTTCAAATTCATTTAGAGGGTCAATGCTTTAGTCGAAATACTTGTGCAACCCCCCCCCCCTATCACCCCCCCTCCATCACCCCCCCCCCCTCTTTTTTTTGTTTGTTTTTTTTTTCACAAGCACGCGAGGTGCTTGCACCTCGCGCAACACGCAAATACTAAACCCCCCCATCTCCCCCCCACTTTTTTTTTCACAAGCACGCGAGGTGCTTGCACCTCGCGTAACACGCAAATACTAGTTATATTATATAAAGCTAGATTACCACTCACTGACTCACTCACTGACTGACTCATTGACATAATTGTTCTCCCAGATGGTGGATAGGGAGGTGGGTATATTTTGACAGATTCGTAAACAAGTAACTCTCAAACCTACGGGAAAAGTGCCAAACCTCCCCTTTTCATCCCCCTTCTCCCCCCCCCCTATCGTATCTCGGAAACTACGAGACACGTATTTTTTTTTTTTACGGATTCGTATAGAGGAGGCTTGGTAAAGTAAAAACCATTTTTCAAAGTAAGCAACACGCAAATACTAAACCCCCCCCATCTCCCCCCACTATTTTTTATTCACAAGCACGCGAGGTGCTTGCACCTCGCGCAACACGCAAATACTAAATCCCCCCCCATCTCCCCCATCACCCCCCCCATTTTTTTTTATTTCACAAGCACGCGTGGTGCTTGCACCTCGCGCAACACGCAAATACTAATCTCCCCCATCAACCCCCCCCCCCCCCTTTTTTTTTTGCTTTCACAAGCACGCGAGGTGCTTGCACCTCGCGCAACACGCAAATACTAGTATAATTATAAAAGTGAAATACCACTCACAGATTAATCACGAAATTTCAGAAACTACAAGTAGTATGGCTCTCAAATTTTGCATGGGTACCCCCTTTTAGTACGTAGACGCTCGCTAAGACGAGATTTCGCGAAATTCCCACGGGATCGGGATTTACACGGGAAAAACTTCCCACGCGAACGAAGTCTCGAGCAACTGCTAGTTTATAATATTTGTTAAGAATTTTATTTGTATTTTTTATAGGTTTTCTGTAATCTATAAGAACAAAATGACACAACACAATGACAGTAGATGTCCAAATGACAGGAGGGAACGGCTTAACGTGTTTTCCGAGGCACGGGAGTATTACACTGCAAACTTCCAAACTTCGTGCTTCTACTGAGAAATTCCTTACAGAAAAACTCAATATCACTGTTTGGCCGACTGCTCGACTAACGAGGCAGTTTTAATTAGTAATAAACCACACACCATCGTTTGAAAATATATATTCTGTAGGTACCCCAAAAGTTGACATATTTTTCTAATAATTTACTTTTGGTCCGAAGCAGTGTTTGGGTTGTAGTTCAATCATTCGTTCGTATAGAACCCAAAAATATACAAAATTGTTGCATTTGTAAGCGTTTCGAGTCTTCAGACAGCACTTAATACCATATGATAACACAAACCGTCTATTACCATAAGTATACGGTAGTACTCAGTGAGTATCTGTCACCTTTTCCACCACCCTTTTTAGTTGTTAAGTCCTTATTTGTTTTACTGTTATGGTGTACAATAAAGAATATATATCTAATTATCTTGGTTTGTATGGAAAATTCTGTCAATACAATTCTTTAACCATGCACACAAAGTCGTCTCCATGCTCTGTGTACCGAACCCTCCCATTCGTTTACGTGGCACCCCTGACTTTAACAAATTGTGTGAAAAGATGAGCCCCTGATACATTTTGTTTACTAGGGCCCGAAGCGAAATTTGTAGCTGAAGTTGATTAGGACAATATTTTTATAAGCAGGCAATTTTTTTTTTGTAAAATATTTTTTCAATACTTTGCAGGAAAATGTAGCACGCCTTAGACATTTTTAGTGACACTTTTTAAGTAGATCCTTTAAATGCTCTTGTATAAGAGGTAAAATACACTTTTTTATAGCTAAAAATATAGTGCTTTTTTAGTGAGTTCAAATAGGAAGGGGCTCGCAATTTGTTTGGATATTTTTTTTTTCAGCTTTGCCTTTAGAAAGCAGTTGTGCCCCAGTGGTTATAGACGAGTTTATTTACGAGTTATTTACGAGTGGTACGTCGTGATTTCGATGGGTTGCGGGAATGTTTTAAAAAGATACCGCGACCCCGGAATGCAAGGGCAGCTGAAGAAACAGGGTGGGTTTTTAGTCAGTAGAAGTCTTCTTCTGCTCCACCCAAAGCGGGAGAAGTCATTCGATGATTTTCCCAACCGAATAAAAAAGGACGTTGTTCCGATCTTAGGCAGGCACATTAATTTGTATAATTTTCTTCATCAAAACTACCTTGCGGTGAAGCGGTGAAGGTAACATTACGAGGAACAGTTTCCTCATGTCCAAGGACTTAAAGTAAAATGCCAAGGCTTCCTTCAAGACTCGGCCAGAACCGACAAAGATGAACTACACTTCTGGACACATCTATTGGCCCACCTTAGAGTTTAGGTTTCGATGGCCCCTACCGAAATATGATTGCTAGATTGAACAAAAACTGTTGATGCAGTTTTAAACCTGATTTTTACCATCTTTTTCGATCGTATAGTTTTAAATTTGAATTCAGAATACCATACGACATGGACCTACGCCTAACAAGTCGGATATGCGCCTTGTTAAAGGCAATTAATTTTTGAATAAAAAACATGTTTTATCAAATAAAGGTTTAATTTAATAACGCGTGTTGCCTCCATGGGCATCTACCACAGCTCTCATACGATTAGGCATAGAGTTTATCAACCGCTCTATGAAATTTTGAGGGATCATCTCCCATTCCTCTTCTATGGCAGTTTTCAACTCCTGCATCGTCTGGGCAACTGGCTGACGAGCCCTAACACGCCTTTTTAGCTCGTCCCACATGTGCTCAATGGGGTTCATGTCTGGGCTTCTGGCTGGCCAGTCCATAACTGTGATGTTCACATCCCGAAGATATTCCCTGACGATGCCGGCCGCATGGGCTCTTGCATTATCATGCATAAAAAGGAAATTTGGGCCCACATAGTCCGCGTATGGTATCACGTGAGGTTCTAAGCACTCACGAATGTATCTTTCAGCATTTAATGTTGGCAGCCGTGGTCCTGTAACAACCTCAAGTTGAGTTTTGCCGCTCGCGGATATACCGCCCCAGACAGTCCATGAGCCACCGCCATAAGCAACCCTCTCTTCAAAGCAGCATTGTGCGAAACGCTCTCCCTTACGCCGGTAGACCTTCTTCCTTCCATCATTGCCATGTAACACAATTTTAGACTCATCAGAAAAGAGTACACGGCTCCAATCTTGCTGTGTCCAATTTAAATGACTGCGTGCGAAATGAAGGCGCGCTGTTCGGTGGGCTCGCTTTAGTTTGGGCCCATTAGCTGGCTTGTGTGGTACCATATCGCGTTCTTTTAACCTTCTCCGAACAGTTCGAGCGCTCACAGATACTCCGTGGAAGTCGCGAAGTTGGTTTTGTATCTCAATGGAGGTAAGGTGACGATTTCTCAAGCTGGTCGTCACGATGAATCGATCCTGCCTTTCAGTTGTGACTCGAGATCGTGGCCTTCCTTGGCGACGAACAAAACCGCCAGTCTCTAGGTACCTCCGATAAACATTTCGGACCACAGATCGACTTAAATTAAGTTGAGCACTCACGTTTCTTTGGCTGTGTCCGGCCTGAATAAGTGCCACAGCTTGGGCGGCGACTTCAGGTGAAGTATCCATAGATTATTGATAGAACCTCACCTTAATGTTAAGAATAAGTAATGTTTGTTGCAAAAGCAAAGATATCAATCACTTTTTCAAGAATTAAATCCAAGTAAACCAATAAAACCAAGTTTTCTTAGTATTCGATTGTTTGATATCAACAAACAGGCTCCAAATTGTCTTTTGTTTCTTTAAATTCTGTGTTCGAAATTCAAAAAAAGACTATTGAATGAAATTGTGAATGTGCCAGGTTCAAAACTGCATAAAAACTTTTTGCTCGACCTAATATAAAATTTTAGCTAGGACCAAACGAAACTGAAAATACAAGGTGGGCCAATAGATGTGTCCAGAAGTGTATATGTCATAACAAAGGAAAATAATTGTATAATTTGACTGTATAATTAGTTTTCTATAAGAAATACACCAAAAAAAGTTATAGTTCTTTGAAGTTCACCACTTAATACTTCTAATTTTAACGATAACATGAAATAAACTATAAAATTATCGAATAATGACTATTGAATTCATTTTCAACAGCCAAGGTAGTCGTTAGTAATACAAAAATCGGAGTCCGGTAACAAAGCAATAAATAACACAAAACTCAAAAAACACATAAGACACTTCGTCGTTCGTCATAAAACGCGGGAGAAGTAAAACTTTTGACAATTATCAGTGACAACTACAAGATTAAGTGTTACCAGCACTAAATAACTATTCTAAACTGTATCGATAATTGAATTGAATTATTTTAAATTATTATAAGATATTAAAAATATAACTAAACGTTATTAATTATTATAAGAATTACGAGTAACGAATAAATTCACTTACGTAGGTTCATAATGATATTAATGTAATCGATTTGCAAGTGCAATTTCGTATCGATATTATTTTATTTTGGTATTGGCAACATTTCTAATTGAAATTGTAGATAGAAAACGTGTTGATGAATTGAATAACTATTTAAAATGACTTTTAAACGGTGTACTCCTACAGATTTTATTTATACTATATAATTCTTACAGTTTTATATAATGAATTATCATTAATTTAGAAAGCCTGTCGGACGCTACATAATTTAAGCTGAAACTTGGCATTCTCTTTTCCGAAGATATCTGACATTGTCTCAACGAAAGAGGCTTTTGTACCAGCAAAGAGAATTTATAGGCTGGTTATATCTGTCATGGCATTTCTTCAGAGACTCACGTCGTTCAACATTAGATGTAAATAGATATAAGCGATGCAAATAAATAAGCGCCAATAGCCTTATGGGGTGTCTCGCTTCCGCGTTCGAACCCTACCCTTTAGAGTACTGCCGTGAACCCAATCGAGACAAAAGCATATTTAGCTTAGTTGGAGGGGTTAACAAGATTAATAGTAATGTGAATATATGTAGGAAATTGAATGCTTAAAATATTTGGTTTTCAAGCTTAACTGTTTAATTTCAAAGATACCACAATGGTGCAGTACTTAATCTAAATGCTAAAAATAATAGGTAGGTACCAGATACTAGTTATCATATTACTCTTATCAATCTAGGGTATTAATTTGATTATAACAATTTTTTTTGCAAAAAATAGAACCGACTTCCATATCAAAACACTACAAAGCCAAAAGTAGTTTTCATATGGAAGTCGGTTCTATTTTATGCGAAAAAAATTTTTTCTCGCTTTTTAGTGGGTCGGTTTGTAATTTATCTAGTTACAAAAGCCATAATGTCAACAACTCATCATCTTTAACAAAATATTGCTTTTCTCGATGCATAGCCGTTAATTTTTGAGGAGTTCTCCTGGTACTTGACCATCAGCTCTACATCACCATATGCATTGTGACGAGCATAAAATGCTTTACATTCGTAAGTACTCACCGAATACCTCAACCGTAATCGAATCGCAATCCACGAAATACTTCATGAGTAGTTTCAGTGGCCATCTGTGGTCTTCATCATCAGTTCAACTTCCCCAAATGGTACTTTTCGAAAGCAACTGCTCAAGGTACTATAAGAAATACCCAAAACGCTATAGGTGTGCCTATAATATTTGAAGAGTTCCCTCGATTTCTCCAGGATCCCATCACCAGATCCTGATTTCGTAACAATGGGACCAATTAAAAGTATACCCCTTCAAACGCAAAAACAATTTTCCAAATCGGTCCAGCCATCTCCGAGTTATGAGGTAACATACATAAAAAAAAGACCAAGACGAACTGAGAACCTCCTCCTTTTTCTTTAAGTCGGTTAAGAATCACAAGGCGCGTCGAATTTCTATGGTCAACCCAGTCAACTACATACTTTGGGTGAATAATTGAATTCAAATTTCGCAAAAGTGAATTTATAGTAAAACAAAAAATCGCATGTCTTCGGATTTTTCATTAGTCCTTTTTTTCTTGTTTTAGTTTCATTTATTTTATCTTAACTTTTTATACAAACTACATAATATTTAATCTAAATTACAATAATAATACGATAAAGGAAAATAAAACTTGTTTAAAATAAACATGATGTTGAAATGTACACTTTTAAAGATTCAATTCTCGTCACGCAAAACGTCATTTTGTGTTGATTTGATTGGCGTAAATTCACTTTGGCGTGACTTACAGAATACGCTTATTTTTGAGATTTTTATATTTTTAAGAAAGAAAAAAGAAAACAAAAATATTGTTTGTTCTTTTGAAATGAACACAAACAATATGTCAGTGGTTTAAATAAAAAAAGAGAAAAGAATAAAATATAAACAGAACGAATTAAAAATGAGGTAAATATTTTGAGGTTTTATGCCCCTAGGGACGGACATAATATTTTCATGTCTAAGCTAATAATTGTCTATGGATCAGTGAAACCTTATTATGACAGATTAACAGTAAAAACATTACAAAGAAATACGGACCATAAATATTATAATAAATATTACGTATTTTACTGACACCAAAATCTGACACCATTTCCATATTTCACCAAGTGTTACCCAGTTACTGGGTTCTGGACATCAGATGGGTACATAATATGCTGAAACACTAGTACCCAGCTCCATCAATTTAGACTGGGAACATATTTGGGATAACGCTAAGGGATGATGATGTAAATATGTAAGTATTTCGAGTAACAACTTTTTTCTTCTTTTTATTATTGAAAATAGGTTCGCGTTTGACCACTATCTCACCTGATGGTAAGTGATGATGTGGTCGAAGATGGAGCACGCTTGCCTAGAAGTAAGTTATTCACTCTTGACTTAAAGACTCCTAGGTTATATAAACTATTGGGAAGCACAGACTCCGGCAGGGAATTCCACTCCTTAGCCGTACGCACAATGAAGGTATTCCAATTGTGCGTATGAGTGGGATGTCCACCATGTTACGATGGCGCTTCGCCATTTGTCTCGTTGTCCGATGATGGAACGGGCTTGGAATTAGATTGTGTAATTCCATCGCACACTCCCCGAAATGTAACTGATAGCAAACCGATAGACTTGCAACTCGTCGTCGATGTTCAAGGCTCTGGAGCTTTGATTCAACCAGTGAATCGTTGCCAATGAGCCTCTTGGCCCTTTTCTCGATAGACTCAAGCGCGTTCAGTGGGTATTTGGCAGATCCGTTCCAAAGATGAGCGCAGTACTCCATACACGACCGAACCTGGGCTTGATAGAGATTGAGCAACTGTTCGGGTGTGAATACGATCGGTTATCGGTACGGTTACATTGCGGAAAGTAGGAGCTGGTCGGAATTGGCTCCTTTTTGCAGAGAAGAGACACGCCTGGGTCTTAGCTGCATTAAACTTGACCAAGTTGGTATCACCCCATTCGGAGACAGCCTTCAAGGTTAAGTTCAAGCGCTCAACCATGTCCTCACGGAGAGACTGGATCTGTGATCCACCAGCACGGGCGTTGGACACATGTCTTTCAGCAACTGTGCTGTCGTCTGCATACCCACAGGTACCGGGCATAAGCACATCATTAATGTGCAGCAAGAATAAAGTTGTTGAGAGAACCGACCCCTGAGGAGCTAGTAAATAAATATATCACAACATAAGTTTTACAAGTCTAAATCAATATATTAAAACAGCAGCTGATACTATTTTAGACCTCCAATACCTTTTATAATCTAATATTAATACATTCCAAAACCCGATCTAGTTTGAACCAAGCTGTATTTCAAATACATTTTTGTCCCATTTGTTTGTGCCCAGATGACAGACATACCATTGTAAAAGGTTGAGATGAAACAGATACAATTGTAATACAGCACAGGTGGTCTACATACATTTCGCTTTGGCTGACAGCCAGAATACCTGGCTACCAAGGTTTCAAGGTTGTTTTTTATGTTCAAATATCTAAAGTTAAGTAGGCAGGGTTTGATGTGTTGCTAGAAAGTTTGTTGTGCCACTTTTTCTTCCCAACTTAAACACATAGTGACGGGACCTCTTGTCCCCACTTCCAAGTGCACAGAACCCTTTTGGAAGACTGTCTTCAAGTAAATTATAACTTATTAATTATAAACGTCAATAACCTAATGGCGCCGGAAATATAGGGCAGCCGAAGGAACAGGGTGGGTTTTTAGTCAGTAGAAATCTGACACACCCTTGAGTCATTCGACGATTTTCCCAAAAAAAAAAGAAAATGTGTCGGACTTGTGAAAGAGCGGTTCGAACCCCGCCCAATACATTATTGCCGTGAACCCACTCCAGACACAAGAATATTTAGCTTAGTTGGATGGGTTAACAAGATTGTTAGTAATATGAAAATTGACAAGTGTACTCTCTGTTCTACTCTCATAGTCCAATGGGACGGCAATCTTACACGACCGGAAACTGTATACACACCTGAACTGTGTGTATCACATCGTAAACTTCCAAACTCCGGGCTACTAATGAGACATTTCTAATAGGAAAACCCAGTAGCACTTGTTGTAAAATCAGCAGATCCGCTTGCTGCTCGCAAGCGGATCCAACTACTAGACCAACGAGACAGTTCAGTGTAGAAATATTTTTTGTACATGTATGCTACTTCTAATATTATATCCTACTAGCAGTCCCACGCGGCTTTGCACCCGTGGAGACCACCATCTCACCTGATGATAAGCGATGATGTGGTCAAAGATGGAGCACGCTTACCTAGAAGTAACCTATTCAGTTTTGATTTAAAGACCCCTAGGTTGTAGCTATCTGGAAACACAGACTCCGGCAGGGAATTCCGCTCCTTAGCCGTACACGCAATGAAGGTATTCCCAAAACGTTTAGTGCGTATGGGTGGGACGTCCACCATGTAACGATGGCGCATCGCCGTTTGTCTTGTAGTCCGATGATGGAACGGGCTTGGCGGAATAAGATTGTGTAATACCAGCGTATACTTCCCGAAATGCAACCGATAGACTAGCAACTCGTCGTCGATGTTCAAGGCTCTGGAGCGTTGACTCGACCAGTGCATCGTTGCCAATGAGTCTTTTTATATAACCTTCCACAAACTTCAAGTTACTTCCATACCAAATGACATCCCAATCCACCCAGTACTTTGGAAGATTAGCGCTTTCAAACAAACAAACAAACTTTTCCGCTTCAAAATATTAGTATAGATTATTGTGTAATATTAGCATCTGCTGCCGAAGTAGGTTTGAGGGTTGTGTACTTGTTCTCATTCCAGAGATTCTGTGTCTATTGTAGTACAATCATTAATCTCAAAAAGTCGTCCATTGGAAAAAGCTGACAAGAAAATTCTTAAGTTTTCATAAAAATAAGACATGCACGAAAAATCTCTTCATTTTTAATAGCAACCGCAAAATGACATCGCATGTTCCCATTTTCATATATTTCGGGTTCCATCTTTAATACTTTTCCTTATAAAGTAATTCGACAGTTAACCGTTTTATCTTGAACATAAGCATAGGAATGACTCTCAGATGTATTAGCTGGCTGGCTTCCATACATAAAAATAAAATATTTCATAACCATTTTGTTTATCTCGATACTACGATGATACGGGAACGAATATGGCCTGAAAATGTTTGAGAAATATCAGAGGTTTCCTTTTTTCTTATCGACGAAATTGGTACAAGGTCTTTTCAAATATTTACATACTTAATTTTGGAGGACACAGTAATTATAGCGGTCTTACTCCGACAAGTTTACGTCACGTAATGCACCCTCATTCGTTTTTCAAAGCAAACAAACTGTGTAAAGATAAAAAAAGTTAAACATCGCGCATTCACACCACAGACTACATAGATCAGACGACCCACTCCCATAGAAAGAAAATGGTCGTTATAGATTGGTAAAAGTTGGAAGAATCGAACATGACAGTTCTTTTTTTTTTAATTTAGGTGTTGAGTTTTGAGCAAAGGCAGACACATAAAGCCTCAATTACCCAATTGCACTGTATTCAGACCTCAATATTCTTTTTGCTGTTTGCAGCAAAATTCCAATGAGCTCCTATGAAAGAACTCGGCGGTAAAAATAATTACAGGGAACTACTGAGAAATATGTAAATGAAACACAACAAATACTTATTCAAGTTTTTATTTCGTAATTTAATTTTATATTTATATTTATTATATATAAATTTATAAGCCTTATGTTGCGTTTTGGGAAGAGATTTTTCAATTAATCGGGATAGGTACATATGTGCCTTTCATTATTTTATTTATTAAACAACACCAATTAAAAATTACTTACTTTAACCCATGGTCAAGGAAGGCCTTTTCAATATCTTTTTTGTGTATCACAAGACATGAAGTCAAATAAGTACTTGACACATAATTTGGCTTTTTATTATTTTCGAAATGTTGTTTTTTGCTGGAGAATGTTCTAAGTACTCATTTGCTTCCTCTGTGACTACTCCGAACGCTCTCACTGCATTTTCAGAAGGGTAGGTAAATTTCATTTTCTTCATAGTTTCATATTATTATTTTTTTTGCACCTAATTGTGTATAGCACTAACTTTACCCATTGTCAAATCGGCAACGCAATCAACACATATTATTTTTGAAAAAAAAAAAATCTTGTGACCCACCCTGCTGTATACGCTCTTGCATGTACATTGAGGCATTCCTAAGCAGCAGATCGTGGCACCGCTCCTGACATATGGGGTCCCACATTAATTTCACCCGGATGCTGAACATCACATTTTCGGAAGATATAAATAGCTGTTTCAGTTTAACGAGCTGGTCTGCTGAATCATTTTCACAATAAAAGTATCCGAGTGAAATTTTATAAATCTGGTTATTAGTAAGAATCAATTCAGGTTATTATTTCTAAAATTATATGCCCGCTCTAGTCCAAAAAATAGGGCGGGCGCATTATTTTCACATTTTTCTTTTGGAAGAATAGCCACAGCTTTAAATAATTTTGAGGACTTACAAACCAATTTTTTAATGAAGGCACAGTTGTCTCCCTGCCTTTAACATCCACAAAACATATTTCTTTTAATTTTTGTATGGCTTCATGCCAAAATCGTTGGTGTGGTGACCCTGATGTACAGGCTACGCGTAAAGGTTTCCCTCCTGTTGTTTTACTGTTTAAGCTTGCAGCATTGACTGAGTTGAACAGTTCGTTAAAAAATTAAACTGTTTCAGCAGTATTTACAAGGGTGGAGCTAACACTTCTTCCTCAGCATATTTAGCTGAAACAAATTACACTTTTATTAAACTTGGTATAATATGGTAAGTAAATTGAAATAAGTTAAAGTTCGAGTTATAGAAAAATATAATTATCAGAAATATTAAAATTCAAGATGATGAGATTAATGACTGGTATATATCAAAACAAAAATGGCTTGATTTTATTATATTAAACTGGCGCAAATATGACAAAATTATTGAGGTCGCTAGCTTTCCACATATTGCAATACAACTCATTAAAAGAACATAGTAATGAGTAGATTAAGTCAAATTAAATAAATTTACATATATAGTCAAATAAAATAAACAATTATTTGACCTCATATAACCTGTCAGTAGGTAAGGTAATTCTGGAGAAAGAACATAAACATTGTCTTGAGTTACAGCGACCAACTATTCTTATTGTTTAAGTAATTGTTTGTAGAATAGTATGCCTTTGAACAAAGATAGGATTTTACTTTAGCTTTAAACGCATTAGTTTTGCAGGTTGCAGTCAGCCTAATTAAATTTGCAAATAGTACCTCATACTTAATAAAGTTGACCAGCCTGTTTGAAGGCAATATAAAAAGCAAGCTGGTTACGAAAACTTTTGGTTTTACAAGATTAGCAGATATTTACGTAGGTTACGTACGAACCTTCGTGAACTTTTTTGGGTATTCCAGAAGTAATTTCATAGGCCGAAAACAATGATGGATAACCACCAAGTTTGAGCCGATACTTCTCACTGATGAACCTTTTTTCAGTGTTTATGGCACACACATAGTTTTCGAAGTTCTTGCGGGCTTAAGCTGCGCAAATAGTCACTATTATGGCACAGAATCCACTTTTTGAGTCTTAACTCACAAACTGGAAATGAATGCACTAAAACGTCCTTTCGTTTAGTACCACAATGTTCGATACAACACTTTTTGTATATCTTGCAGTATCAATGCAAAATATTACAGCTTAATCACTGAGAGGATAAGACAGTACGGAAATTAATCAACGCAGACAGACTTCCAAAATCCATGTCCAAAAAGTCAAAAACTGTAATGGCGGCCGGCGTAAAAATTAAAGTCAAATGTCAATTAAATAAAACATTTGTAAATTGTCTATGGTTTTGGCACCTGGCGTAAGAAGGGTGAAGAAAGACAGAAGGGGGCGTGGAAACCTGTCATGTTCGATTCTTCCAACCATAGAGTATACGGTTGAAATTTTTTGTTCTAAGTTTACGTGCCGTGATTCACACCTCATGATGTTCGAAATTCGAAAGAAATGTTATAGAAGATTACTTTAAAAACAAATGATATAATTCTTATTTAAAAACCTTTTCGATGCACACCTATTTGCAATATTCATGGTCTTTGAGTTTGCAATGACAATGTGACAATTAAAGATATTTTGTAAATCACTTTAAATAACACTTTTGCAGTTAATTTTTTACACAAATTTATACTACAAATTTGAAAAATAAACACCGAACCAAACTTGGTGACACATGGTGGAACATGGTGTTCATTCCACCCATACGCACAAGAAGTTTTGGGAATACTTTTATTGTGCGTACGGCTAAGGAGTGGAATTCCCTGCCGGAGTCTGTGTTTCCCGATAGCTATAACCTAAGGGTATTGAAGCGAGCTCCATCTTTAACCACATCATAGCTTACCATCAGGTGAGCTGGTAGTCAAACGTAAACCTAATATCAATAAAAAAAAAAACAACTTAAGGACCAGAGTTTTTCTTGAAGTCCATACAATATTTATCTACTGGTGCAATCGTATGGAAACCATGTCGGTTTATATCTGTGATGCTCTTTTGAGGAACTATTAACTAACTTAACTTACCACCTAAAATACCTCACTGCGACTCCCTAATGCCGGAAATCGCAATACACCTTAAAGAGGTCCGTAAAGTCCTTTGTCGTCTAGACGTGAACAATGCCAGTGGACCGGACAGAATACCTGCCAGAGTCCTAAAAAGTTGTGCTCCAGAGTTGTCACCTATATTGACTCACCTGTATCGCCTTTCCCTCAAAGCCGGAGTGGTGCCAGTGTACTGGAAGCTTGCTAATGTGCAACCTGTACCCAAAAAGGGTAGCCGTGCCGATCCTGCCAATTACATACCAATCGCCTTAACCTCCATACTGTTTAAAGTAATGGAAAGTGATCTTCTTGTGTATGTCACGCACTGTTGGGGCGAGGCCATTGAGAAACACGGAGAAGCCCTTGTTGTATCTCTCGACATCTCAAAAGCTTTTGACAGGGTCTGGCACGCTAGTCTCCTGAGCAAGCTTCCCGCATTCGGTGTTCCTGCTGGCTTATGTAACTGGACTTCCGACTTCTTGAGTGAGCGGTTGATCCGAGTGGTCATCGATGGCTGCTCATCGGATCTTAAGGCAATTAATGCCGGTGTTCCTCAGGGGTCTGTTCTTTCTACGACTCTTTTTCTGCTGCATATCAATGACCTACTTCAGCTGGGAGCAGATGGGTACGCGGATGACAGCACAATCTCAGAAAGATACTTATCCAGTTCTAGAGCTGACAGCGACGAAATTGCCACTCTCAGAAAGGCCATTGTAGAGCGCATGAATTCGACCTTAAATCTCGTTTCCAAATGTGGTGACGACAATCTGGTCAAATTCAACGCTCTGAAAACACAGGCTTGTCTTTTCAGCGCTAAAAGGAGCCCATTTCAACTATCCCCTACTTTCCGAAGTACATCTGTGCCAATTACCGACCACCTGGAGCTTTCGGGCATGGAGTTGACATCAGACCTCAACTTCGGCTCAACCATTGAGTCCAGAGCTCAGACTGCAGCAAAAAAGCTGGGAATCTTACACAAGGTGAGGCGGTACTTCACGCCTGGACAGCTTCTGAATCTTTTTTCATAGCTGTAATTTTCATGATTATGGAGAAACTACGGAATCCTATACACACTTGGCCATATATTATTACGTATTTTTTTTACATAGACATTAACCGTAATTAACACGTACATCAGACGAATTATCTCTAATTATTAATTTGTTTCAGTGAATGCAAAATGTGCGTGATGTGGCAGAGCTTCACTAAATAAATAAATAAAAGGCTTGTCCATCACAACTATTCATTAGGGTTCCATAGTCGACAAGGAACACTTATAGTTTCGCCATGTCCGTCTGTCCGTCCGTCTATCCGTCCGTCTGTCAGCCAGAGGCTTAGCTCAGATAATTTTGATTCTAAAACGCTGTTTACGAGTAATAGTCGACTAACTGTATTCTACTCGCTTTCGGGCAAATTCCATTGAACAATATTTAAATCAAGTTCATAATTGTGTAAAACATAGTCATTTATTTTTATAAGAGCATGGTACGGAACTTTCGGTCAGCTAATCCGTCTCGCACTTAGCTTTGTAGTAAACTACGGAACCCTATTCACTGCGCGTGGCCCGACACGCTCTTGGCCGGTTTTTTGTTTTTAAAATACATACAGTCGCTCGAATAAAAGTGAAATACATAACATTTTAACTTCACAGTATTGTCTACTTCCCGTTATTGTTCTAAATACCTTCAAATTCCAAGATATACTGTGTTATCTACAATCGATGTTCAACCTTATTGTCCACAAAATAAAGTGTGTTTTTGTATGACAAAACAAACAATAGTCGGTCACAGGAACGCGGTCGAATTTTCATGTTTTCAGACATTTTCATCTGTTTTTCTTTTCTATTAATTTCGTATACGCATTTGTTGTCGATGCTTAAGCGGTATAAACTGTTGTTTTGGAACGAAATATTGGTTTGGTATATCCCGGAACTAACGTAAACATTGAGTGCAAACTTGTACAAAAATAGTGGTACTATTTTTCTAGCCTCATAATATTTGTCATGATCTACTTGATCAAATCAAACACAAAGTATTTTATTTAACATAGGCCTGCACGACGGGCACTTATAAAACGTCACAGAAGTTAGTGTACGGTTCGAGTAAGGACGAAAAACGAAAGAGTCCTAATGTGATCGGACCACTCTGAATCGATGATATATGACGATCCGTAATGACATCGAGTTTTCTATCAATTCCTTAATTGGCACTAATGCCACTCAATACTCAATACATTTATTTGCATTCCACAATGTGAACTTAGGTGGTAGGTACATACAAGGTATACATTGTTTTAGATCATTGTGGACCCAGTCGAGCACAGCAAATTAATAATAGGAAGAGGGCTATTATAATTATTATAATCATATAGAATGTGTATTAGATAAGATAAGATAAGATAATTTAACTACTTACTATTTTATACATTTATTACAATACTATATTTTATTTATCATTAAAATATTAATTTATATCATAACACTTATTGATTAGAAATTGTTTTAATAAATTTATAAATATGTTGTTTATTTGTACATTTTTAAGTATATCGAGTAATTTATTGTAGACTTTTACTGACATAACTAATGTGCTTGTAGTGTAGTTGTGTAGAGTGTATTTTCAGCTTAGAACCACCAGGTAAGTTAAGCCTATTTTTGTGTCGTAGTGTATAGCGAGTTTGTATTTTTTCTCGTGTAGTGAATAGGTGTTGGTTGTGTCTAACAAACTTGCACATTTCCAAGATGCACTAGTGCCATTGCCTGCAGGCTGGGGTATCAGTAATGTTTTAACGAGTTAGCGCAGCCTTGTAAGGGTAGCTGGAGGAACAGGTCAGAACAGTCAGTAAAAGTCTGACACTCCTTTCCACCGAGAGCGGCAATAGTCATTTGATGATTTTCCCACCGAAAAGTAAAGTACAGTTCAGGTCATAAGTTTAAAAATAGATACCTGTTAGGTACTTAGCGGCCTTTTTCAGGCATTTCAAGTTAGGGCTTTTTATTGATGATAACCTTGCGTTTGTTCACTATCTCATCAGATGATCAGCGATATATATATGGTCGAAGTTGAAGCACGCTGATCTAGAAGTAACCTTTTCACTCTTGACTTAAAGATGACGGTTTTCGGACCAGAGCCCATCGTGCCGCTCCCCCCCACCCAGCTGCGCACATGGTTAAAAGAACACACACACGTTCAAGCCCAGAAATGTTGGTCCTCGGCACCAGGCTGCAGGCAGTCCAAGGAGGCGATGCCAAACCTAGACAAAAAACTAAGCAGGCGCCTCCAACACATGGACAGGAAAAGCCTACGAATGGTGGCGGGGACCATCACCGGGCATTGCTCACTGAACAAACACTACCACACAATAGGTGTAACGGACAGTCCCTTATGCAGGGCCTGCATGGGGAAGGAGGAAACGGTGGCACACGTGCTCCTAGAGTGCACGGAAATCACTGACATACGAAAGCAAACCCTCGGGTCTTTGAATTCCCTTACAGACATCCTGAACAGACCGAGAGACCTGATCTGCTTCTGGAAGGAGGTTGGCTGGATGGAGTAACGGCCGACACGGCTCACGCACAATGGTCTCGCGCAGAGACTAAGTGCGGAAACCAAACCGAGAAGAAGAAGAACCTTGCGTTTGTTCACTATCTCATCAGATGATCAGCGATATATATATGGTCGAAGTTGAAGCACGCTGATCTAGAAGTAACCTTTTCACTCTTGACTTAAAGAGCCCCTATAGCTTTCAGGAAACACAAACTCTGACAGGGAATTTCACTCCTTAGTTGTACGAATAATGAAAGTATTGCCAAAAATAAAAATAAGTTTAACTACACAAACTTGAAACGCCTGCACAAAGCTTGATAAATTAGTAGCTAAGAACCATCTCGAACACGTCTACTTTCTAACAAAAAAAAATGCATCATAATCGGTTCATTCGTTTAAGAGCTACGTTGCCTCAGACAGGCACACAGATTTGTCAAACTTATAATACCCTCCTTTTTGCGTCGAGGGTTAAAAACACTAGCAGTCAACTGGATTCAGTTAGACTAGAAACTGACCCCAAAATAGTTGAGAAAAGTCTAAGCAAAGTCTGACACTCCCTTCCGCTCCACCAAAACCGGGAGGTGTCATTAGATGATTTTATTTATTAAAACTTTATACAACACAAAAGATACAATGGTGGACGCAATGCCTTAGACATTCTCTACCAGGCAACCATAGGTGGTAAAGAGATAACATCATCAGCAGCAGGTGCATGAAAAAAAACTAGGTAGATATACTCACGGAGGCAATTGGCGGCGGTGACTACTTCTTGCGCCCGGCCCTAGTTCAGACTATGGTGCGGGGCGTGGGGCTCCTTCTGCGAAGCAGTCATGCTAGCGAAGGAGGAGGCCGAACGCGCGAGGGAGACGCCCCGGGCATCGGGGATCGCAATCTGATCTCCAGCCACCGTAGGCGCGGGCTTGCGTGCAGCGAGCAGGGGTAGATTACCGTCCGGTAAGGACCAGGCCCGGGTCGGCAGTGCAACGTGTTCCGCTCGCGCCTCAAAGAGCATTCAGCAGCATTGACGGGGCCCGATAGAGCCAATGCCTTACGGGGCTGCGGGAATGTTCTAACAAGACACCGCGGCTCCCGAATGCAAGGGCCATTGAAGGAGCAGGGTGGGTTTTCCCAGCTTCGGGAGAAGTCATGTAATGATTTTCCCACCCAGAAAAAAAAAGGTACATATTTAAATGTATTTAAAGTAGAAGGTTTATTACAAGAATATACAACGTGTAATTTAAAAGGTATATACATACCAAGTGCATGGCTTCTTTGGATGATAACAAACGATATGGCAAACGATGGGTATTTATAATCCTAAGTCTACGTGTGTAGAACTTATTACAAATTTTCAAATTAAGAAGAACGAAGAGAATTATCGTGTTATTGGCAAGTGAAGTGGAAAGTTATTGACCCTTGTAGTGCTGTGACATGTTTGTTATGATTGGTATTCAAGAAATATATGAAACCGATAATTTGGTATCAATTCTTTGAGTCAGTTATTTTGAGCTGAAACTTTGCATAGAGACTCCATACCAGATGTTGTCTTCAGCCCTTTTGGATAGATATGGGGTTTCCGTTACACATTGTATAGGTAGAACTAAAATATACTTACTTATTTTTCCACCGCAAAAAGAAGCCTGGACACCAAGACACATTTCTACTTCTCTCTCCAGAGCAAAGTGAAGGTCACAGCTTCTGCACAAAGACATAACCATACCATCGACAATTTGCCTACCCATCCCAATAACCGTCGTAATACGACCTTGAATTATAATAAAACCTTCGAAACGAACAGTAAATAAAACATATTTAACGCTCGTTGAGCTCAAATTGTCAATAGGGGAGACTGGGTCGAGAATTAACTGACTACCCTCCGCTGAGTTTATTGAAATGCGTCTGATAGACTATTAAGATCACTGTACCTTATTCTCTTTTACAGTATTGTTTTTTATTACAAGATTTTAATTAACATGCCTTGTTAGGGAGCTCGTGTCTAACCTCACGAGTCGATTTTAAGCAATGCTGGTTGAAGACATTTCATGAATAGGTGAATGTCTTAACATACTGTTATGAGCTGGGTTTCGAGACAGAAATAATGAACGCCAATTAAACCAAAATTAACACTTTACTTAAACACAAAACAAAAATCGACACAGTTATTCACAGTACAATACTTGTCACTTAACACTTAAATCGCACTGAAATTCACTTGTATAGCTTCGATTATATCGCCTCGGATCTTCAAATAAGACTGACTCTCTGCGCTTCTGGGCGGTCGCTGCGCCCCGCAAGGGGCGCGGCGAGCGGTCACAAGGCTTTGCCCCACTCCCGCGGGAGCCTTGTCCCGTAAATACGGGACCGTCTTTGGGTCGCCTAGTTCCGGCATAGATGTTCGGGTGTGCGTTAAAGCGCCTGTTTGAAAGTGAACGGCAAACGCACACCCGCGTGATTAATTGCTATTGTGTGACTATAGGCGCGCCGCGACGCCGACCTTTAGGTATTTTCGGCGTCGTTTCTTCACGACACCCCGGCGGTCTAGCCCCACCAGGTGAAACCCCCATTCAGGGGGAAGCCCAGCGGGAGCCGACCAGCGACGAGAGTGCCGACTCAGACGCACCTATAGTGAATGCGGACTGACTCTCTGCGCCCCTTTGTGATCTATTTATACCCAGATCTATGTGTTCTAGAACATTCTTGTAAAATCGACTCACTGTTTATACTGCCAAGAATATTCCAGAGCTACTTGAGATACACAGTACTGCTACTCGCCGCTAGATGGCGTTAGTGTCTTGACTAGATATACTCAGTACTGCCACTCGCCGCGAGATGGCGTTAGTGTCTCGAACATTTAAGATTTCTGTCGAAGTTTCTCGACGTACAGCGACTGGCGTAACAATATCAAGAATCGTCCGTGCCTCAGAAAGTATGAATAACCGATGGTCCCAGCTATCATTTGTATACCTTTGACAGTCGTAAGAACCCATACTATACGGGCGGTTCGCCCGCCGCGGGAATCCGCTTCTGAACCGCACTAGACACAATTTAATATAGAAGTTGTATGCTGCATACTACACTGCGCGGTTTTCCACCGCGATTCACAGGCGGGAGAAATACGACCGCCGCGCGCCGCATGCAGCGTCAAACCGACGCCACCGCTGATAACCGCCGCTTCAAACTACACGGGCGGTTTCCCGCTATTGCGTCATTCTGCACGGGACATTGTGCGATACGAAGCGTTTTATTGTTAAAATACAAGATCGGCCTGCTTTGTATGATGTGAAGTCGAAGGATCATGTCAATCGGGAATTAAAAGCGAAGTTATGGATGGAGATAGGACAGGAAGTGGCGGCGCACAGTGGTCCGGATTTTCAAAATGATGGACTTACGATCGAATATGGTTATTTCACTAAATAAAAAATGGGATCGAATAGTATATATAACGCTGATCAATATTTATTATTACAATTTTTCGATAAAATTGCTCCTTCACGGCAAAAAAAAATATTGAAAAAAAAAATGTATGGGAGAAAATCTATTTTATTTTTTTTCTCCGGCTAGTATCAAAGTATAGCAACCAAACCTTATATTCTGGTAAGTACTTGCATATAACTTGCTTGCGTATCCCTGCGGCCTTGGCGCCTACGATGATTCAAAGTCTCAAATTTTTATGTTGTATTTTCTAATGGCTATTAACGAGTTGTACAATTAAGAAGAACTAAAAATTTTCTTTCAATACAATAAGAATTAAAAAATACAAATTTAGGCATTTGGTAGGCATTTTATTTATAAAACAATAATAATATTTTGACTTTTTGTAAACTTGATGCATGTAATTGAAGACAGTCATGTACTGACGATGACTATCTATACCTAAATGACTAAAAGTATTACTTTGATAAAATAATAATTAACCCCCACCACCAAAGGGGTAAATATCGACACGCTGATTGGTTGTTGAACGCAGCGGTACTAATTATATCAGTCACTACTTGCGAACTTGTGTTTGTTATAAATATGTGTGCAGGTAACAATTAAGGGCATTTCCCGCATTCACTATAGGTGCGTCTGAGTCGGCACTCCTATCGCTGGTCGGCTTCCGCTGGGCTTCCCCCCTAGGGGGGTTTCACCTGGCGGGGCTAGACCGCCGGGGTGTCGTGAAGAAACGACGCCGAAAATCGGCGTCGCGGCGCGCCTATAGTTACACAATAGCAATCAATCACGCGGGTGTGCGTTTGCCGTTCACTTTTGAACAGACGCTTGAAACGCACACCCGAACATTTATGCCGAAACTAGGCGACCTAAGGACGGTCTCGTATTTACGAGGCAAGGCAAAGCTCCCGCGGGAGTGGGGCAAAGCCCTGTGACCACTCGCCGCGCCCCTGACGGGGCGCAGCGACCGCCCAGAATTAAGGGCACTTGTTTCTCAACCCTTGAGGAAGCAACATCATTATCCGTGCTGTGTGAAAGTTTTGTGAGTTTCCTTATGGCTGCATTTGTTACGAATTTAGATATTTTTATGTTCCTTCGTGGTGAAGGAGACATGAAAAATTGGACACGACTATATGAAGCTATTATTGTGCGCATCTCAGTTGAAATATGTTCAGAAGATTCAGAAATAATTAAGACCTTTTTAAACAATTATATGAGTCGCAGATGGGCAAGTGCTTCCAGAAATCAGAAGATGTTCATGAACAAACATGCTGAGTGGTTACAATCAAATATTAGTTGGCCAAATTGCACTACAGTGAATTTATCAGAAATTTTTCTAGCTCAAGATGAAGTTATCGAAAACATATCGTCAGATATTACGAGTACTTCCATTGATATCCATACTGTAGCAGCTGTGATTCTGTCCACATCAACTGTGGGCACATCTATGGATTTAGTTCAGGTTAGGAAACCGTTTGTTGGCCTGGGCAACAAACAGAAGAAAAGACGTTCAGGGTCTCTTCTGGAATACTCACCGAAAGAACTCACTTTCGCATTAGTCACAAGACTTAAGAGAGAGACAGAAAAGAAGAATGACTTAGCTAATATTATTGATCACATAACGAAAAACCCTGATAGTGTTGCGATTGCTCAAACCAATTTGTTTAAAAAGAAAGTAAGCAAAAAATCTTTAGACGAAGATCACGCTCTAGGTCTTTATACATCTTTGAATCTGTCAAAGTGGAAATATTTGTGATTAAGGAAAGTGCTGATAGATTGTGAAGTTTCAGTTTCACCATCGTATCACAAACTCATTGAAGCTAAGAAAAGATGCTATCCATGCGATTTAGAAATTACTGAGAGAGGAGCTAAAGTGAAGATTCAAGCCCTACTGGATCTGACAGTCCAGAAGATTCTTCATATTACTGGTACCCAAGTTGATTCGTCAAATGAAGGATTGAAGTTAATCAGTAAATGGGGTTTCGATGGAGCTTCTTCACAAAGCACCTACAAGCAAAGAAGTGAAGATGTAAACTTCAGTGATTCATCGGTATTTATGTCAAGTCTTGTCCCTCTTAAATTAGTTTCTATTAATATCACCATATGGGAAAACTCAACACCTTCTTCAACCCATTATTGTAGGCCTATTAAGTTTGAATTTTGTGAAGAGACAGTAGAATATATCAAGCAAGAAGAAGCTTCATTGAAATAAGAAATAGATAATATTGGTCCTACAAAGTGTGCCGGGCTGGAGATTAATCACGACCTTCATATGACAATGATCGACGGAAAAGTGGCCACTATTATAACTGATGCTTCATCTGCATCTGCCTGCAATATTTGCTTTGCTAAGCCGACTGAGATGAACAAGCTATTTGAAGTATTTTCAAGACCTGTACGAGAAAATGTTTATAAATAATAATATGGACTTTCTACTCTTCATATGTAGATTCGTTGTATGGAGTGTATTCTGCATATATCATACAACATGGTCTTTAAAATGTGGGCTGCAAGAGGTGCTAACAAGGAACTAAAAGCTGCGAAAAAACAACTGACACAAGAAGAATTCAAGCAGCAAATGGGAATTCTTGTAGATTTTGTTAAGCAAGGCTTTGGAACCACAAACGTCTGAAATACAGCCAGAAGGTTTTTTAGAGATTATGAGAAATCTGCCAAAATTAACAATATTGATAAAGACCTACTAAAGGAATTCGCGGCTATTCTTCAAACAACTTCATGTGGATGTGCCATAGATATTGAAAAATTTAGAACGTATTGTCGAGATACAGCTGAGATGTTTGTTCATCTATACCCGTAGTTTATATGCCCGCAAGTGTGCACAAGCTGCTCATACATCATACATTCGAAGAGTTCGTGAAAATCACACAAGAAAATTTAACAGAATGAAGACCAACGAAGACTTGTTGCATAATTTTTTAATTAGTTCGGACCCATATTTATCCCATATTCGACCAAAATACAACAATTCAAAACATTTCGATTTTTTCGGATGTTAAAGAGCTTTTGCTGTTGCCTGAGGTAACAACAGAAGAAACTGAAAATATAGACGATCCATTAGCGTAATAGCGTGACAAATTTAGTGATATTGTTATTGTTTGAATTGAGTTAGTAAGATAAGTCGTTAATTAAAATAGTCTTTATCAGGACTGCATAAAATAGTCCTTTTCAGGACTACTTAAAATAGTCCTCTTCAGGACTTCTAAAAATAGCCCTTTTCAGGACTTTATCCATTTCTAACCGTTTCTTTTAAGATGAATCGTCAAAAACATTAAGAAAAATCGACTTAAAAATTTGAAAATTTGAATCATCGTAGGCGCCAAGGCCGCAGGGATACGCAAGCATATTATAAGTCGTCGTATTAAGGGCAACAAGTACTTACTAGAATATAAGGTTTGGTTGCTATACTTTGATACTAGCCGGAGAAAAAAAAAATAGATTTTCTCCCATACATTATTTTTGCAATAATTTTTTTTTGCCGTGAAGTAGCAATTTTATCGAAAAATTGTAATAATACATATTGATCAGTGTTATATATACTATTAGATCCCATTTTTTATTTAGCGAAATAACCATATTCGATCGTAAGTCCATCATTTTGAAAATCCGGACCACTGTGCGGCGATTACTTAACACTGGTTCCACCCAAACATTGCGCTTTACTTTATTTTTTAATAATTCTTTTAATAATAGAGCTGCAAGCTCAGTTATCATTGGCGGATCCATGTTGAAATGAACAAAAGACAGCGATAAACCGCATTCCATGTAGTTTGATGGTCTACGGCAGCTTTGTCGAGCGGATTCCCGCGCCGGGAGAACCGCCCGTGTAGTATTAGCCTTAGGGTTAGCCAAAATCGTCTTTCTGATATCCGATTTTAAACAAACAAAGGTTCAGTTTTGATGATGTTTTGAAGATGATCACTCATTTATTTATTTATTTATTTATTCCTTCCTTTCTTTACACTTCATGCATATAAGGCGGACTTAACGCCGTAGGTATTCTCTACTCTACTCAACCATGAGTGGTGGAAAGATAGTGTTGAACTGTACAATACGTACGGGATTTAAAGCGATATTTTTTATCTAGAAATAACTCTTAAAACATCCCCAGGAAACCTTTACTCCACTAATTCATCAAACAAAACCCCATTCTGTCCAAGGAAGGAGAGAAATTCCTCATAAAAATTATTCACGAAACGAATACAAAAAATTATTTGAACCTACCATGCATCATGGACGCGCCAGTTGGCCGATATCACGACACCCTAGGGCTCCATAACCGTACGAGTTAAGCACTACAAACGTTCCTGTATAAGTGAATATTTTAATAGTAATGTCCCTTTTACGGGTATATTTGGGTGTGAACGGTTTTCGGTTTTCCCCGTTTCCCTGATTATATTGCGTGAATTATAGTTATGTAAGTTAGGTCTGGAATTCTTGGGGGAATTTTTGTAGATGTAATATAGTTTTGGTTACCTGAAATAGTTTCGCCTTTATTTTATTTTTTCCGGGTGAAAGTCATGATTCTTCCAGCTCTAGGTCGAGTTAACTACTCACCAATTTACATCTAACAGTAGGAAAACAAAGTCAAATACAGCAGCACAATTTAATTAACCAGTAAATTATTAACGGTAATAATTTTGCTGTTCGGTTGAAAACCACAGGGTAATTATAACGTGCCATATGTTAGGATAATAGACTCACTGCCGTTATGTTATGATTCTACTTACCCGATTACTGAATAAGGAAGGGTTATGTGGATGTAATGGCAGCTTTTTATCGATAATTATCGATAAACGTGAACCTACTCGTATTATAATAGGTTCACGTTTGACCACCATCTCACCTGATAGTAAGTGATGATGTGGTCGATACGCACGCTTACCTATATTTTGATATCCTATTTTTTTGTGGGATAATCTTCTAATCACTCCTTCCGCTATGGGTAGAGCAGAAGTGTCAGACTTCTACTAACTAAAAACCCACTCCGTTCCTTCTGTTGCCCTTAATTGCCATGGTATCTCGTTAGAACAGTCCCCTGACTCGGGATACTATCACGCTTGTGTTATGAAAGGGTAAGTGTTCATGCACTATTTTATAAGCATTAAGTTGGAGTTGGAAACTCGTAGCCAAAATATTACAGTCACACGGGTTTCAAAGTTAAGCAACGCTTGCCAAGGTTCGTTCTGTTATAACCCTTATTACAAGGCAATAGAGCCTAAGTCAGCTTTTACTTATTAACAGTGTACTTTTCCTTTACTAAAGTACTTATGTTGCATTTTTAAGCAGTGCACTGAAATAATATGGATAATTGAGTTGGTTAGATTCTGCACGCTGTCGCGTAAACTAATTGCCCAAATTAAGGGAGTAATTAAGAGGGACATTGCTAAAATATAAGCTTTCAAGAACTTGGTACTTATGTTGCATTTTTAATCAGTGCACTGAAATAATGTGGATAATTGAGTTAGTTAGATTCTGCACGCTGTCGCGTAAACTAGTTGCCCAAATTATATTTATAATAACTTTTCTCTGTTGGCTTCTGTGTTCACTACCACGTATGACCCGTCAGTCTTGTCAGAATGAACAGGCATGTTCAGGGCTTACTCGGTTCACCGTAGACCTCATCAATCGGTCACCAACTTAATCTAGGTCAAGAGCGAGTTCATCCGCAATAAAAAAAGGTGGACATAAAAATCAAATCTCTTTACCCATCGCCTTAAAAATAATCATAAAACCAGCCAAAACACTCACACACATAACCTTATCTAGCCGTCCACTGCTCAGCATAGACGCGATGCGTTTGATAACAGAATAGCCGAGATACCCTGACATCGCTGCCGGTGACGGCTTGGGAGAAGTTTAACGAATAAACTTCTGGCCATGTTAAGGAATTAGTTTCTTCCGCTGGCGTAGACTTTGTGGCCCAAGGTGTAGGCGGTAGCGAATACGGAATGGAACTTTAAAGGTCTTTAACATATAACAAAATCAGGCTATAATGTTCTCACTGTTGGAATACAGGCCTCTTCCCTTTGAGAGGTAATAGGCCGTAATCTACCACGTGGGCCCAGTTTGGGTAGAACAAACGATCTACTACACGTTACACACGCCTGTAACCACTCTCTACTACTCTACCGTTCTCTACCGGAGTCTGCGTTAACTGATAGCTATAATCTGGGGGACTTAATTCAAGTCTGAATAAGTTACTTCTAAGTAACCATGCTTCACTTTGAGCACATCGTTTAACATTAGGTGCGATGATGGTCAAACGCAAGCCAATAAAAATAAAAAGCTTATTATACCTCTCAGTAAAATCTCGTCTCGTCTTTGGGACTCCCTTGGATTTAGGATGATGTCGATGCATTATTATTTGAGTTTCATGCCAGGATAAGTAAGACTTGATTAGTTACTTCTAGGCATCTTCGACATATTATACTTACATATCTTTCCATCAGGTCAGCAGCTGTCAAATGTATGCATTCAGCATCAGATCAATTAGTTACAGATAACTGATTTAATCTATTTAAACAACTTCTTCGATCACTTCATCACTTACCATCAGGTGAGATGGTGGTTAAACGAGAGCCTAATATCAATAAAAAAAATTGAAAAAGGTTTGTTGTGAGTCATGAAATGAGGCCGATATTTTCACTTTTGCAAAAAATCCAAAAGATCCTTTTATTCAAATATAATTACTATATACCTATATGGGTAGAATTCACATTACAAGCAATCTTGTTAACCCCCAAAAATCTAAATGACGTGCTTGTGTTTGGATTGAGTTCACGGCAGTAGTGTAATTGGTGGGTTTCGAACCCGCGAGCTTTTGATCACAAGCCGACACCTTAGCCATTAGGCTATTGTCACTTTATTGAGAAAAAGTTTCATTAAAATCGGTTAATTCATTTTCTAGAATAAGGACTCCTTGTATGTGAACTCTGAGAAATAAACGCTCTTACCTCTGTCCCTGATCGCTATGAGCGTATACCTTGCATCGCGCCCTGTCCGCACCCGTATTGTCCCACCACGGTACTAGAGCAAGTTATGAGAGGAGACTTTTGTGTCATAGCCTGGATTAACTTTCCGTCGACATACATTCTCAAAGGGTCGTATTGTTCATATTTTTCTTTTTGTCGTAAGTAAATAGAAAAATAAATAATAAATTTCTGGATGATTTAGGGGACAATAGAATGATAGGATCTTTTGTGGAGTATTTGTTATTATAGTGGCCAGTAATTGTGTAAGTGAAGGAAAATGGCTTTATTTCATTCTGAATGGGAACGAATGTTACGGTCAAGTTTTCTCACAGTATTTTCATACACTCATGGTGTTTAAGTGTTGGTGGAGAAAGTTTTTTCAGATGCACTTTTTATGATTCCAACATCACTTATTGCTTATTTATACTATATACTAGCTTTTGTCTGCCACTTAGCTCGCATGTATTTGCTGCGAAAAATGTACTTTAGCGTATGTCAATCAGATGGGGCCCGATAGATCAACTGCCTGCTGGGGGTGCAATATTCTAACGAAATACCGCGGCCTCGGAATGTTAGGGCAATTGCAGGGTGGGATTTTAGTCAGAAGTTTGACACTGCCTTCCGCTCCACTCACGGCGGGACGAGTCATTTGATGATTGGCTCACACACAAAAAAAAATACCCGTATCATTTAGGAATAAACTAACTTTGTAGTAGTGATATAAAGAATTTTAAAAATCGGTTCAGTACTTCCAGAGAATACTTCCAACAAACTCACAAACCTTCCTTCTTTAGAAATTAGATAAATAACTTTTTATATAATATTATTAACATAAATATATCAGTTACAGATTTTAAGTACAGAAATAGTTTTTAATTTATTATAGATTTTTTTTTCTGTTATCGAATAAATGACACCATTCGAATATAGTCACTTACTTTTGGAATAGTCTGTACTATGGAATTATACCTGTACGGTGAAACCATACATCAATAATGCACTCGTGCATTTTTACCTTATTTTACTCATTAATATCAGTCCACTATTCAGTAGACGATTGGCGGTAATCGCGAGTGCTCCCTGGCTCCTTTGTATATACCTTTGATCCGAAAATATATTTAGCTTATTTATAATCATCCGCCGTATCATTTAGCAATCTTCCTAACTTCTACAGTACCAAAGAGTCAAAGTTGGCAAACTCTTTTCGTGTTATAGTGATTCCATACACATCTTATCTAGACCCATATACGATTACATAGAGTATATAGTATTCCACAACTTTCACACAATGCCATCTAGTCCCAAACTAAGCAGAGCTTGTGCTATGAGTACTAGACAACTGATAAACATACATTTATATTTCTAAATACATACATACATAATTATCTAGTATTGGTCTAGTGGTCAGTGGCCCTGACTGCTATGCGCAAGGTCGTGGGTTCGATTCCCACCTAGGACAAATGTTTGTGTATGAGCACGGTCATTTGTTCTTTGTCTGGGTGTAATTTATCTATAATATGTATGTATTTAGAAATATATATGTATGTTTATCAGTTGTCTAGTACTCATAGCACAAGCTCTGCTTAGTTTGGGACTAGATGCCGTTGTGTGAAAGTCGTGGAATATTATCATTATTATATTATTATCATAGATAAATTACACCCAGACAAAGAACAAATGACAGTGCTCATCACACAAACATTTGTCCTGGGTGGGAATCGAGCCTACGACCTTGTGCATAGCAGTCAGGGTCACAGACCACTAGACCTTATATCTTCTTTCTATTAGAGGCGAGATACAATTGTTTTTATTGATATTAGTCTCGCGTTTGACCACCTTCTCACCTGATGTTAGATGAAAGCGCGTGTTCTGTGTGTTCTACCAATCTAGGCATGCGAAATTATAACATGAGAAATTACTTTTTTATTAATGGCTTGCGTGTGACAACTAGCTCTCTCTCTAGGTAAGCGATAATGTGGTCGAAGATGAAGCACGCTTACTTAGATGTAACGTATTTAATTCAGACCCTCAAGTTATAGCTATCAGGAAACAGTCTCTGGCAGGGAATTCAACTCTACACTCCACACTACATGGTAGGATGTCCACGACATAAAGATGGCGCATCGCTGTTCAGCTTTTAGTATATGTGCGTGAGTGAGAGCAGTGGCTGAAAGTTTTAATTCTCCAATTCATTTCATGAATTTAATTAGCATTTTGGGCGCTATGCAGTCGCGCGGAACTTCGCTCCAGTGGACTTTATTACAATAAAACATAGCCTTTCTTCTTTGCAGTCGAGTAATTTTGTTCAAATCCACTCAGTACTTTCAATAATTAGTGCGTTTTGACAGACCAACTTTTCCGCATCTGCCAATTCGAGCAAAAAAGTGGCACGGCCGTACCATCCTTTTCTCGAAGCAGTTCAGGCTATTTTCGACCCTCTATAACTTCGATGTGGATAAAACTAAAAGCCTGAATTTTCAGTAACCAAGCAGGCATTGTATATACACGGTATATTTAAAATTTCATTCAATTTGAAGTAGTAGTTTAAGAATTATAACGAGTGAAAGTTTCTTAATTTTGTCACTCACTGACTGACTGACCGATCATCAAAAGTCTAAGGCACTTCTAGCAGACATAGAAGCTTCAAATTTAGATTACAATTAGTGTTTAGTGTATGAATCAAGGCAAAACTAAAATATAATTCAATTTCGTTTTTTTATGATAATAGGCTCGCGTTTGACCACCATCTCACCTGATGATAAGTGATGAAGTGGTCGAAGATGGAGCACGCTTGCCTAGAAGCAGAACTATCTACAAAAAGAAATGAGATCCCATAAAAAACAATACTTGTCAAAAAGCCAAGTCTCGCAACTTAGTTGTTCTACCGTAAAAAGTTGTGAGATTCATGTAATACCAATTCGGTTATTAATTTATTCAGTCCGTACTTAAGGGACCTTCTGTCTTAAGTTTTTACGTAATTATCTAACCTAACAACATCTTATAGTGACCATATCAATATTAAAAATCTTTAACGTTTTAATTTTTTTTTTATTCTTTTTTTATTATTATTATTATTTTTTTATTAATTTTTATGGGATTATAATATATGGATAGATTATATCACAATACCTATACACCAACCCGCACTGGACTAGAGTAGTGTACGGCCCAATTCCTCTCATAGAGAGGAGCCCTCTTTCCCAACAGTGAAAACGTTATACGCTGGATACGTTATGTTACAATACTTATACAAATATGGAAAAACCACCTACAATATTTTTCCACACACTCCTACCAAAAGATAGTACAAAAAAGCCATCAAACTTATCCAACCAACATCCACCCAGTGCCATCTACGCTCACGAGCGAGCAAGCTCACTCGAGCGTTAAAAGCGAGCGATGACGTCATTAAACCGTACTGAGCTAAAGTGAAGCTGTTATAAAATATTTACCGCGGGGCCTTGGCTTTGAAATGTGGATTTCTCATTTGTTTTTTCATTCGACATACTTGCTGTTATGCTTATCCTTGGGCGGGGTAATTTTCAATCTTAATTATTTTTTACTAGCACTTCGTCCGCGTAGTTTTCGAAATAGTTTATAACCCAGGGCTTCCCAAACTTATTTGAACTGTGACATCCCTGGGAAGTTGCTATATTTTTGCGACGCCCTGGCCTTCGTGCCATACATTTACCTACTAGTTGTAGTTCTAGCCTAACACTAATTTGTCAGAAAAACAGAAAGAAGCATAGTTTCAGCCGCCAACACTTTATAACAAACAACACATTGACAAAGTTCTAAAGGACTCCGGCAACGGCCCATACTTCGTCCGGCCCACTTTTTCAACTCAACAGACAATAATAATAATATGAATAGTAAATTGACTGGTTGACACTATTTACCATAAAAACATCAATATCAATATTAATAATGGGAATATCGAGATAACAGAGAGATAACAAAAACGTTTTTAGGTTATGAAATGTAAAAACATTTAAGGTCATTGAGAAATAAAACCGAAAATGAATAAATCATCTAAAAAGTAGGAGTATTCACAGCAGCGTAAAAGTATAAACAAAAATGTACTCTGTGGTCTATATCGACGCTGGAAAGGAAAAATTATCTAAGCGACATTTTTGGCCATTTTAAGTTATATATATTGTTGGAATCGCCTGATTTTTCTGCGTCGTTTGGTCTTACTCACGTCCTTCTACGACGACTTTTGATGTCGCTTCGACATTTTGAAGATCGCGAGAGTTCACTTTTTTTTCCTTACTAAACGACAAAATTTTCGAGCATTTTTGAAAATTTGGTGGTTGTCGTAATTGTGAAATGCTAAATTTGCCTTTGGTCAAGTTTGACATTTCTGTTCGTACGGTAATTACTCCACTTAGTTAATTTTTCCAGTATCTGGCAATATAGTGTTAGGCGCATAGTATATTTTTTCGTCAGAAAGGATTTGTTCTTTTATCACTTAGGTATTTTTGACTTATTTTGTTTTTTTTTTTCTACATGGCGTTTAGTTGAAAGGGGTGCAAATGAAATCGCAAGTATTCTCCACAGTTACATAAAATCTGTGGATGAAAGAGAAAATATAAAACACCTTCTATACTGCGACTGTTGCCCTGGGCAGAATAGAAATCGCACTATCCTAGCCATGATACATTCTACTTTGCAGGAGTGTAATAATCTTCAGACGATACAAATTAATTATTTACTAACAGGACACACATATATGCCTGTTGAAAGTGTACACGCCGTTATAGAGAACCTTAAAAAAACAATAATTCATGCGCCTTCGCAATGGTACACTGTATTTGCTACGGCAAGAAAAGAACCTTTTCCGTATGAAGTTTTTATTTAGGAAATTTTAGGAAAAAAAAAATTATTAAATTAATATTTAGGTAGTTTTGCTTCAACTTCCACATGTTTTTTTATTTTGGTAAGGCAACTTTTACTCTGATATAAACTCTAAAAAACCGGTCAAGTGCGTGTCGGGCCACGCGCAGTGAAGGGTTCCGTAGTTTTTGTAACAGCCAAGTGCGTGTCGTATTCGCTGACTGATCGTTTCGTACCATTTTTTTTTTTTTTTACTGTGGGAAATCCTCATGGACTACCTCCGCCTGGGGAATGGCGGAGGGGCGTGCCGGATTCTTACCGGCTAAAACCACCCCGGTGTCTCCTCACACGTGCGCGGGGGGCCGCGGGAAACCTAATTCTTCCGCAGCCCCGCACTAGTGCTGGCCGGGTCTGTCCCGGCCTCGCCTCCTGCACGGGGTAGTGAGGTGTTGAACTACCCCGTGCATCGCCTCAGAGGCGCGCGCCGACACCCGCGCGCGCCTGCGACTCGGTTCCATCGAATAGAGGGCGGGGGACTTCCCCAAGTCCCTCGCCCCTGGACCCATTCATAGGGGCTGGAAAAGGGCGCTGTCCGCCCTTCCCCTGCGCCCGGTGCGCCTTCTGCGGCCAGGGAAGGGAGTGGAGATCTCCCTCTCCCTTTCCGCAGTTTCCTTCTGCGACATCACGTCCTCGCAGAAGGACACCACCGCGTCCCACGACTCTGCGCTGCCGACCATACTCTGCACTACGGCCGGCAGCGACAGATCGCCTCCTACTTCATTTGTGAGGACACGGCGCTGCTCCTCCCAAGCTACACACTCGGCGAGCGTGTGTTGCGCCGTGTCCTCCCCGCAATGGACGCAGTGGTGGCACCGAGCGTTCGGCTCTCTGTCTATGCGGCGCAGGTACTTGCCAAAGCAGCCGTGCCCCGACAGCACCTGTGTCACTCTAAACGACAGGGAGCCGTGCCTTCTCCCGAGCCAGTCGTCGAGTACTGGCCGGATCGCCTCGACGGTAGCGAGGCCGGCGGTAGGGCGCAGAAGCCTCTGCCGCCATTCCGCCACCAAGACCTGACGGAGCTCCTCTCGGCGCAGCGCTATCTGCCGCTGCACCGGCCTCGAGCCCCGTGCCCGCTCTTCCTCGCGCCAGCGCGACAGCTATCCGGGTCCCGCTGACCACGATGTGTGATCCCGGCGGCGGCGCCCATCGAGGGTCATGAAACACCATGGCCTCCGACTTCGTACCATGCTCTAACTAAAAGCCAAATATGACTACCTAACTAATTTGATTTCCTATATAAATCCTCACCTGATCTGACAATTTTGCACGGAAAGTTTTATTTTTTTTTTAGAGATTTGTATAAATAAAACTTGTCATAGCCGGTGTTTTGAATTTAAATATATTCTATTATTACTATTTCAATCTCCAAATTCCTACACTCAACAAGACTTGATTATGAATTTCACAATTCAACTATTTCAATTTTATCTCTAGCCTCTACACACAATCTCAAGAACTTTTTTTTTCTACACACAATCTCAAAAACTTAATTTTTTTAGGTAGGGCCACTCGTAGTTCAGCACACTAAGGCTGGTCACTACTTAACCGGGCGATCAACAAAAACTCAATTTTTTTTTGATAGGGCCTCTCGTATTTCAGCACACTAAGGCTGGTCACTACTCAACCGGGCGATCCTGTGGTAACCTCTAAAATTAAAGGCCCCCAGCCAGGGCTTACAAACTAGAATTACATTTTAAACAACCGTACGCTAAGGGCACTCCCTGTGGAGTACGGGCCTCGGCATAGCGGGGTCGTTGGTGGAGGGCAGCAAAGGGACAGGCTGGGTCCATATTATTTAAGGGGTTATTTATCGCTACTGGCTCAGCATCGCGGGCTGGCTCGTTTGGCAAAGGTCGGGGAGAGTTTCCGTTACAAGTACGCGGACGTCACGATGGGCCTCGTCAGCGAGGCCGGAATACGGAACGCGTTTTATTTCTGTATTTTCTAAGAGTGCTAGTTTTCCTACTGCTCTCTTGTCGGATGGTGGTGGGGTCGTCGGGCTCGTCTAGGACGTTACGCGGGCGACGAACCCGAGAAATATTGGAGGGTCTGTATCGGGCGGCCGATACGATCAGGGGGTTTGTGTGGTTTTCAGCAGAGGTGAAGTAACGCACTGAATGGCGTTTCAGCACTTGCTTTATGATCGGGGCAAAAATCTAATAATTTTCATAACTACCTACTTATAGTTTTGGCGGTAACGAAACCATTGTGAGATATAATTCAACGACAACGCCATCTAGTTAGAAAAGAAGTACTAATTGTTACACAAAACTGAAAAATGAGACTGGTTTGACACAATCCTCAACTAATTTAATTATTTAAACACAACTAACTATAATTTTACTGGACAGAAACTGTTTTTTAACCGACTTCTAAAGAAGGAGTAGGTTATCAATTCGTCACGTTTATTCGTCACGTATATGTAATATATATATTTTTTATGTATGTGCACCGATTACTCCGTCAATTGTGGATCGACTTAGAAAATTATTTTTTCGTTTGAAATGGTATGCTCTCGAGGTAGTACCATTGTCACCAAATTAGAATTTGATGAAAAATCTCATGGAAATCGAAGGAAATCCTCAAATTTTAAAGGCAATTGTATAGCGATTTTGGTATTTTTTATAGTAACTTGTCCATTTTCTCTCAGAAAGCACCATTTGGTGAAGCGGAACTGATGAAGAAGATCACAGATGGCTACCGGAACTACTCAATAATAAGTATTTCACAAGTTGCGGTTCGATACTTTAAAATGGTTGCTAAGCAATTTATGGTCGTCACAATGTGAATGGTGAAATGGAGCTGATGGTGAAATACCAGGAGAACTCCTCAACAATTAACGCGCATCGGGAAAAGCAATATTTTGTAAAAGGTGATGAGCAAGTTGACATTAGGCTATTGTAACTTAGATAAATTATAAACAGATCCAAAGACACCATCTTCTGAAATTAAAGTTATTTTTCACATTGTACCTAGTGGTTTTTTGGAAATCGGTATTTTTTTGTTAAAAAGTTTTTTTTTATAAAACTTATTTTAATATGAAACTAGCGCGATACAACGGACGCTTAGCGCCATCTATCGACATTTCTATGGAGTTGTTCGAAATTTTCGAGTCAAATACAATTGGTCGACTATTACTCGTACACTTGTAAAGCCCACTCATGTGTGATAGTTTTCCTTTAAACTTCGTTATATATAGGTACTACTGCCATGACATTTGAATTTCTAACTACAACCGTTTAGTTGATAGAGGGGGGACACTTGACTCTAACGATAATTGGTACTTTAAAGCTTGATAAGTCACGAGCGGTTTACTTAATCAGAAAACGGTCGTCCTAAACCCCTAATATTTTTGAAAGACCTATCCAACGATATCCCACACTATAGGAAGGACGAAAAAAAAAATTATCATCTCACTTTACATGTAGGGGAGGTACCCTAAATAATTGTTTTTTTCAAAATTTTATTTTACCACCTTTTCGGCGTCATTAACGTGTATACTCATGCCAAATTACAAATTTCTAGTACCAATAGTTTTTGAGCTAAACCGCGGACAGACGGACAGACAGACGGACATGGCGAAACTATAAGGGTTCCTTGTTGACTACGGAACCCTAAAAAAGACATATATTACATTTTTACCGTACCTTCCTTAATCAAAGCTTGTCGGTTAGTAAATTTTTCCCGTTTCTACTTTTAGGGAAAATTTTACTAAGCGACACAAACTTTAAAACTAAGCATTATTTTTAATAGTTACGTATACTATAATGCGTTCAAGCGTCAATAGCCTAATGGATAAGGTGTCAGACTTGTGATCGACAGGTCCCGAGTTCGAATCCCACCGATTACACTATTGCCGTGAACCCACTCCAGACACAAGCATATTTAGCTTAGTTGGAGGGGTTAACAAGATTGCTAGTAATGTGAATTCTACCCACATTGCTAGTCATCTTTAAAAAAAAAAAAAAAAAAAATTAGATAAAAAAATATCCAAATAAATTTCTAAGAATTAGCCTTTTTGGACCATTACAAGAATTTACACAATTATTTTTCTAAAATTTCAAACTTTAAACTGCTCTACTGTAAAGTTAGTCTGATGTCGCTTGGATAATTTTTGCTTTCCAGCGTCGAAATGAGTTCACGCCTTCGCGGAGAATGACATTGATTGATTTTTTTTGCTCATTTGACGTTTCTTGAGTTTTTAAAATTTGGTTTCTAGCATTTTTATCCACTATCGAAATCAACACAAAACCACAGTTATTATGCACCAAAAACGTTGTAATTAACAAAAATATTTACGTAATGTGTTAACTGATATATGTAGACTTTCAAAATGGATCTATTTTTAATAATAATATACAAAATAAAGAGAAATCATGACCCATCTACATACAATATTATACTATTTAACCCCCTGACATTGATTGATTTTTTTTGCTCATTTGACGTTTCTTGAGTTTTTAAAATTTGGTTTCTAGCATTTTTATCCACTATCGAAATCAACACAAAACCACAGTTATTATGCACCAAAAACGTTGTAATTAACAAAAATATTTACGTAATGTGTTAACTGATATATGTAGACTTTCAAAATGGATCTATTTTTAATAATAATATACAAAATAAAGAGAAATCATGACCCATCTACATACAATATTATACTATTTAACCCCCTGGCAACCCTGGAATTAGGAAATGCAGATGTCATGGCTGACAGATAACTTATTCACAATGACTTCCGCTATATCTTCTTTTTATTGTGTTTTTCATTACCCCATGATTAAAAGTCGTATAAAAATAACGATAAATAACTATTAAATAAAAGTTTTTTTTTAAATATATTATTCATTTGTGTCCGCTATTACACTGCTAGTGGGCCTAATTTCACCAACCTCCTTTCCTTTAGTAACGTAGGTAGATCCGAAATTAAATTCTATACTTCTTCCGATTTTCTAAAGTTTCGTTCGCCATAGTGAATATCAAAACGAAAATTAAAAGCATGCGTAATTTATCGACACAGACAGTCAACCTATTTAGATCGCCTCACGACGCCCCTAGGATAATATTGCGGAGCCGCAGGGCGTCGCGACGCACAGTTTGGGAAGCCCTGTTATATCCTATAGCACTCACAAATAATGCATCTTACTACCAAAGAAAATGTTTTTAGAATTGGATCATTAGTTCTGAGGATTACCCCCTACATACGAACTTACAAACAAACTCTTTATTATATTAGTACAAAAGGAGGAGTTGATTGAGGATAGAAACGATTACTACATAGGCTTACACTGACTGGATAGGTCCCCTCGTGTGGTATTTTCTGCAAAAGACCTTCTCCGACGACACATTTTGTATGTTCTCAAAGCTATATTGTGAATGTGAGAGCAATGTGGGAAAACAACGAATAATTATTACGAGTAGATTACCGCACTGTCTGGCAGTGTAATCAGTGTGCAATGTACTCTGGTAAATAGGATGACGATCACTGAAATGTTCATCAATAAAATCTATCTTTTATCGATTCTAACCTCAAAGTATTTTTTTACGATTTATAAAAATATCTAAGCTATTTAGATATTACTAGCAGTCACACGGGTTGCACTGGATAGAGACTTTATGACAATAAAAACATAATCAACGATTTTTGCAGTCAGGCTACTTCCTTACCAAATTTCCTCCAAATCCACCCAGTACTTTTGAAGATTAGCGCGTTCAAACAAACAAACAATTTTTCCACTTTCGATTCCACACTCGATTTTAACTACATGAAAACAATCCGATCGCACTATATTTTGTTTTTGTACACTGAAAGAATATACCCCAGTTCCAGCTTCTATAGGAATCTGGTCATTGTTCTTTCTATAAACTTAATGAATAAATTACCCACCTATCTTTTCATACACTTACTTTGCAAAATCCGTTACTGGTAAATATTTTAAGACAATATTTAGTGTTAATTCATCCAAAACCTAGTTGTTTGAGCTCGAGTGAAGATGTTGACTTGTAGACCGATGGGGCGCGAAGGCCGCGTCGCGCCTCACTGGTCTACGCGTCAACATCCCAGGATATGTGAGTCTGTGTTGTGTGTGTAAGTGGAGGGGTGTAACATACACACACATTACACTACGGTTAGGTTTAAATAATGTATTCTCATAAAAAGTGGTTGCGCTGATATACGATTCTTTTTCGTTTATATTAATTATTGGCAACACGCCTAATAACTAATTGGTTGACACATTTCTCCTTCCGCTATACCATCTCCTTCGCATAAACCTTTGGCTATTCGCGAGTGAAAGAGATGGATAACACGGCTTGAGATCTCCGATAAAAATCGAAGAAACTGCAATGGCTGACAAATTGTTGATCGCACACGCCCTCCGTAAGAAAAAATCGATGTCGAAGAAGTTTGGTGTTATTTTAGTGAATACAGCGGTTCCATCGTGCCAGGAGACAAGCCGGAACGTTTAAGGTTAGTGCAACCACATCCTAGACGGCGCTTGACTCGTATATCTTTGTTCCAATCCACGCATTCGAATTCCTACCAACTTTGTGCGAACCAAATTTCTAACATTGCATTCTTTAGCTAAACCGCTCACCCAAGAAGGATACTTAGGTTCACTGACAATAAGGTACAAAGTTATTGTTTCATCACCATTTGCAGCTAAGTATTAGTGTTTTTAATAATAATAAGTTTATTTGCCATTAACAGAATTACAGTCAATTAAAAGATACAATCAGAGCTCTTAGAAAACATTTATCAAAAAGGGTAATGACTCCCCAAATCCGGGGACATTGAATCCGTCCATGTGAACTTTTAAGATATAAGATGTTTTGCAAGTAGGTGACACATTTACTTTGTTAATAACAATTTAATTTAATTCAGATTTCCAGACCAACAGACAAAGATGAGTGATGTATGCGGTTGGTGTGTGCTTGTGTATGTGTGAAGGTGAGTGCAAGGACCTGTATAAGATGATTGCGTATGTGTGTAGAATGGTATGGTAGTGGGTGTGATATGTTAGAAGTTGATGTTATTTATACAGATTTATAAAAGTGAGTGAAAAGACGCGAATTTAAGAAGTATAATGATAGATAAGATAATTAGTTGTTTCAACATTACTTAGAATGTCATTCATATATGGAGCGACAAACTATCTTGGGTAACACTATACCCCTTGGCAAGATCAGTGTCAAATTTTCAGACTTCTGATTATTCGTACCGACTGTCAAAGATGCCCAAGCGACATTTCTAGGCACAGGGGTATTTTACAGCCAACTTCAATTTTCCGGAAATTTCTAATAGGAAATTCATTAGCACTTTTGTCCGACCGGGAATCGAACCCGAAACCTCAGGCTCAGCAGACGCGCTTGTAACCACTAGGCCAACGAAGCAGTGAAAGTAATTACTTAGTACCAAATAAATACATTAATTATATATCAAGTAATACAAATAAATAATAGTATGTAGTTTCTAATATTCTTTGTACATTTCATAAATTGATTTATGTAATTTTAAGTTTTTATTTTGATGTGTTGATACCGATTTACTGTAGATACTCAATCACAATGGGAATATAAAAATGTATTGTTTAAATCTTGAAATAGAATTAACTAATTTAATTCTTTAAAACATAACTACTAAATAAGAGCAGTGGAGGCGAAGGAGTTACAGGCATGACTTATGAGTTGTAGGTCATTGGTTTGAACTTACATGTGGACATCGTCACCTTTGCTCTCAAAACGGTAAACTCTCAAATCGTGAAGAAACCGATGGCATTATCCTAAACTAACGGAAATATCCCATATATTCTAGGACTAAAATATATCTGAAACATTACTAGACCTCGAATGTAACTCCGACAAAAAAGTATTTACAAACGTGTACGGAACTTTAATGGCCACCTAAAAAAACAAGAAATATTCTTATACCCTAAAAATAAACATATACGGTGCTTAAAATTTACTCACATAATTATTTACTATCGCAGACAGCATAAATACGCAAAAGAAACCTGAATCCTAAGTAGGTACATAAATAAACTGGCTAGCATGTGTGCCTACCCTCTTTTTGGCGACAAAAAGATCGTTAAACTGGGTTTAACGAGTCTTAGCTTTTAAAACCAGTGACCCATTGCGAAAAAATAAATAAAAAATAAACCAGTAATGTGTTCCTACATTTTTGCTGAAATTCAGGTACAGGCTGAATGAGTTACGTGGTTTTTTCGGCTAAAAAGGTGGCCGGAATCGAGAAAGTAGGGTGTATTAGAAGGCTGCATTGAAAATGTTTACTAATAACCTATGTAGCTGGTATGTTATTTATTAAGATATACATATAGGTAGGAATAGTGTATATGCGAAGTTTTCCGAAATCTTTACATAGTATAAAACAATGTCACTCCCGCTCTCTGTACGCTTAGATCTTTAAAATACACAAGGGATTTTAATTCAATTTTCAGCAAATAGATAAAGTGATTCATGAATAAGGTGTTAGTGTATAATTTATTAAGATTTTGGGTGGGTAATCAGAATGAGACCGTGCGAAGCCGGACCGTGTCGCTAGTTTTGCACGAATAAAGATCGCTTACAAATGATAGTAAATTCTCAAAATAGTAGTTACCGCAAATTATAATAGACAATTTTTCAAAAATTGTTAGAATTAAACAATTATATTGTTTAATTGGGTATCTATACTTATAATAAATCTGTAGAGAGGTCAATTCTGTACATGAAATATATTTCCAAAACTTATAATAAATCTGTAGAGAGGTCAATTCTGTACATGAAATATATTTCCAAAATAACTATCAGGGGGTGATTAAGGATCGATACTCATGCCAAAAATGCAATCAGTTAAATTTTTGTCTGTCTGTCTGTCTGTCTGTCTGTCTGTCTGTATAACCGTTATAGAAACAAAAACTACTCGACGGATTTTAACGAAACTTGGTACAATTATTTTTCATACTCCTGAGCGGGTTATAGTATACTTTTCATCACGCTACAATCAATAGGAGCAGAGCAGTGAAGGGAAATGTTGGGAAAACGGGAGAAGTTACTCCATTTTTTAAGCTTCCGTCGCGTGTGCAACCTTAATGGTTAAAGCTACACAAATCATTTCATGACGGAAATGTTCTCCTTAAAATTATATAAAAAATATCCCACGACAGCATATGTCTAACTTTTATGGTTGACTCACAATAACACGTGTAACTCCCGATAGCTTAGCAGTTCGAAGCTTTCTGATTATAATATTTGTCTACTCTTACGTTTATAACACTCTCAGTCACCCCTAATTGAAAAAGTTAACATTATTAACTATTCCATAAAAAAATTGGCCAAGTGCGAGTCAGACTCGCCCATAAAGGGTTCCGTAGTAACTATAATATAATATGCAAATTTATTTGACGAAACAAAAACCTTCCAAATTTTTTAAAACTAGCTTATTTACATTTTTTACAACTGCGCCAAATAAATTTGTTTTGAAAAAAAAAAACCTTACAAATTTCTTAAAACTGGCTTTTTTACATTTTTTACAACTGCGCCAAATAAAATTGTTTTTCATAGTGTTTGTATGAATTACAAAGTTATATTTGCGGTTTTAGAAAATATGCTGTATCTCAAAAACTGCTAAACTGATTTCGTTCAAACTAATTTTGGTTGAAAGTTTATATTAAGATCTACATACATATATTTTTTTAGATTTTTCACTCCATTATTATAGAAGTTAGAGGTTGTGTCCGCCACACACACATTTTACCACTTTGGAAGCTTATATCTTTTAAACGATTGACTTTATGGAAAAGTGGTTCTAGAAACCCCGATGTCGTTTTTAAAGAACTGTCTATAGATACCACACATGCATCGATTTCATGAAAAAAAATATTTTCAGGTTTAGTTCCATGTATGGGGAGCCCCCCTTTATTTTAAATATTTTTTAATTTTTTTCTCAAAATCGGAAAGCGGTTCACAGAATACATCTACCTATCAAGTTTCACATGTATAGTCCTAATAGTTTCGGAATAAAATTGCTGTGACAGACGGACGGACGGACAGACAGACAGACAGACAGACAGACGGACAGACATGTCGAAACTATAAAGATTCCGTTTTTTGCCATTCGGCTACGAAACCGTAAAAAGAATCATATAAATCGGTATAGAAACACCAAAGTTATACATGAAATACGCTTATAATAATAAGCCATCGCGCGTGAATACTGAATCATGCTATAAGGATTATTTTTGAGAATCGGTCGCCGCGCTCGAAGCGTCTCGTGGTCGAAGCGTTCTCTAGGTACTTAAGCCTCATGTGAACGTGATCTAAACAATATTACCAATACATTAACTTACGCTGACGGAGTCGCGGGCACAGCTATATTGTATCATTACGCTAAGGCCAGTAGGAGCGGAGCGCCAATGAAGAATGCTTCAAAATCGGGGTTAAATTTAACGTTAGCCCAAAGTAACTATTCCACGCGGACGAAGTCGCGGGCAAAAGCTAGTTGTTTATAAAACTATTATTGTCTAATTCAAATAGGTACTAATCAAGTCTAGTGGATACGTTAGGAAGAAAGCTGTAAAGTTGTATGTGCGCACGAGCTCCACGACCTGATCTCTTCATCTTCCTTCGACAACTGGCCTAATATTACCAGTCGGTATACTGGTAATAGTAGACCAGTTGTCATACGGTAGTACTCCAGGGTACCATCCACCGGGCCTGCGGGCTGCGAGCAATGGGTAGCTCGCCGCCCGACTGAAAGACTGAACACTGGCCCATGTAGACGGCGCGTCGTGTTCCACGCGCGCCTCAAAGAGTGTCAGCAAAATTGTCGGGGCCCATAAGGGGGCCGTTGCCTGCCGGGGTTGCGGAATTGTTCGAAAGAGTTACCACGGCCTCGGAACACGAAGGGCATATGATGGAACACGGATGGGTTTTAGTCAGTAAAAGTCTAACACACCCTCCCGCTTCGCCCAGATCGAGGCAGTCATTGGATGATTTCCCATCCTTAAAAAGAGGGTACCATCCACACTTGTTTGATATACCTTCTTGTCGCTAGTCGTTTCTCTCCCACACTCTAGTACCTACTCATAGAAGTTTTGAGGCAGCTTTTAAAGCAAAAGTGAACAGGCATCTTCTGTGCTTGTTCGTTCCTTCGTAGACCTCATCTATCGCTATCGCTTACCACTAGGCGTGATTGAAGTCAAGAGCGCGCTCATCCGGAATAAAATAAAGTTGATGATTAGAAAGAGAATTCCAACTTAGTATTTGACATCACAAGTCATAACAAAGTAAAAAACCGGGCAAGTACGAGTCACACACGAAGGTGGCCATTATGTATAAAAATGATCTGTGAAAATGTCAACTGTCTAGCTATCACGGTTCTTGAGATACAGCCTGGTGACAGACAGACAGCGGAGCCTTAGTAATAGGGTCGTTTTTACTGGGTACGGAACCCTTAAAACAGCGTTTTCGTAATCAATACAGATACCTATATTTGCCCAAAAATGCCAACTAAAAATAATCACCTCGCCCTTTTACCTAAGTTTATTTGCAGAAAATTGACGCCGTATCTCATAGCCGCAGTAATCTTTAAGTAGGATCTAAACTATAAATAAAAGGGCTTAAGCGAACACATAATTTGAGGCTAGTTTCATTAGGCGGACTTTATTTTGGTTCTAGGGATAAAGGGAGACTAGAGCTAAATCTTAAGCCGTCTAGATTGTAAGAGGGTTTGTGACAGTGACTAGTCTATACAGAGAGAAAGAATTGGGCCGTTCATTTCACTTTTTGTAGTTTTCACGTAATTTCTAAAACTCTGCTTCATAAAGCTTAGCAACCTTTTTATTTTGGTTTTTGTGATGTAGGTAGGTATTTACTTAAGAGCTGTGCCAACCAATGCGAGTATAAATAACCGTATACCGTACCGTGAGCTGATGAAAATTACACAAAGTAATGTGCCTGCCTATGTTCGATCGCACAACCAACAACTTGTAAGTAATATTCATAACTATCAAAACTTATATTGTAAAGTCTAGCTTACTCTAAGTCAATAATATCAATCTTACATGAATGCTCAATTCAAAGATAAAGCTCAGTAATAACTTAGAGAGATTTAAATAATGTATTAGAAGAGACAGGTCGGCCGCCATCAGTAACGGGTCCTGATAAATAATACATGTTCCTTAATACTTGACTGGCTACGACACCACTAGGTTTTGCTCGTGGCTTCGTTCGCATGTAACTGTGGAGTTTTTTGTCGGTACTTTTTTATTGATGGTAAGCTCGCGTTTGACCACCGTCTCACTTGAAGGTAAGTGATGATGTGGTCAAAGATGAAGTAGGCTTACCTAAAAGTAACCTATTCACTCTTGACTTAAAGACTCCTAGGTATCGGGAAACATAGACTCCGGCAGGGAATTCCACTCCTTAGCCGTACAAAACATTTTGGGAATACCTTCATTGTGTATATAGCTAAGGAGTGGAATTCCTTGGTGAAGTCTGTGTTTCCTGAAAGCTATAAACTGGGGATCTTTAAGTCAAGAGTGAATTGGTTACTTGTAACATAGCGTGCTTTATCTTCGACAATATCATACCTTACCATCAGGAGAGATGGTGGTTAAATGCAAGTCTACATAAGTTACAACGGATATTTTTATAGATGATAACATCTATAAATATATCCGTTGTTCTGGTTTTACGTGCAAGGACAAACAAACAAAATAAAGCACTTTCGCATTTATAACTTTTAATGAATTGATATATGATTGATAGAATGATTGAGGTAAATTTGTGCATTTTTTTAGGAACCGATTCAATTTTCCAAACTGTAGTCTTGGTCAACAGTTCAGTTAGGATATTCTTTCATAATGTCCATATTTACGCCACCATGCGTTACGCGCCTAACCACTTTATAGATTCACTATAAGATTGATAAGTGGCCACTTAGGTCACACCCAGGAAATAAAATTTAAAATAGTTCTTAGCCATCCATGTACAAACCTCGGCAAGAGGTGCACATTGAAGTTACCCGTGTAACTATTATTATTTGGAAAGATAAATAGATTTAGGCATAAAAATAGTCAGAAGTCATGTATTTGAACGCTGAAATTCGAAGAAAGCTAGCTTGGGCAATCTACAGGAGTCGATTGCCCAGGGTGCGTCGGACGTAACTCACGGAGGCTCCTTTCTTGCGAACCTAAAATGTCAAACATTTACATAAAGTGATTCTTTTTTTATTATTATTTTTTTTTTTATTTAGCTAGCGTAACCATTTTTTTTTTTTGTTTCGGCGGCGATAGGCGGAGACCTCTCGCGCCCGGCATTGGTCGAGGCCATGCTGCGGGGCGAGAGGGAGTGGGAAGCGGTCGCCTCCTTCTGCGAAGCAGTCATGCTTCCGAAGGAGGAGGCGGGCCGCGTGAGGGAGAGGATGGCGTCCTCCCTCCAGCCCAGCCGCAGTGGTAGACGCCCACGGCGTCGGACGTCGGCCGACGATCTCCGGCCACCGTAGGCGCGGGCATGCGGACAGCGAGTAAAGGGCAACTCGCTGTCCGACCATGGACCATGCCCGGGTCGACGGCGCGTCGTGTTCCACGCGCGCCTCAAAGAGCGTCAGCAACATGACGAGGCCCCCTCTGCAGAGGGCCGAAGCCCGCCGGGGTCGTGGGACTCATCCCGTTACCGTGGCCCCGGTATGTAAAGGGTTATTGAAGGAACACCGTGGATTTTAGTCAGTAAAAGTCTGACAGTCCCTCCCACCCTGCCCGGAGTGGGAGGACTTATTTGAAAATTTTACCACGTAAAAAAAAAAAAAAAGCGTAACCATTTTAACCGACTTCTTACAAAGGAGGATGTTTTCAATTCGACGCGCATATATATTTTTAAATGTACGATCACCGATACTCATACGGCTGAACCGATTTGGAAAAATGTTTATTTTTTTGAAAGGGTATAATACTTCACAGGTGTTCCCATTGTCATCATGTCAGGATCTGATGATGGAATCCTGGAGGAATCGAGGGAACTCTTCAAATATTATAGGCTAATACTATAGTGATTTGAGGGTTTCTTATAGTAACGAAAAGCACTATTTGGTGAAGTGGAACTGCTGATGAAGACCACAGGTGGCGACCGGAACTACTGCATAATAAGTATTTCATAGGTTCCGATTCGATTACTTGAATATGGTTACTAAGCACAATATGCTCGTCACAATATATATGGTGAAGGAAAACTAATGGTACCAGGATAACTCTTCAACAATTAACGGCTCTGCATCATAAATTACAAACCGATCAACTAATAAGAGAGAAAAAAAAGTTTTTTTTTTTAATTAACCGAATTTCAAAAGATTGCAAAGTGAAACATAACATTAATTTCGGAACTTGGTGCCAAAAACGAAAATTCAAAACCAAAGACACCGACTATCGATATTAAAGTAATTTTTCACTTAGCAGTGTTTTTGAGAAGTCGGTTTAATTTTTTGATAAAAAGTTTATTTAATTTTTGTATGTCTGACTGTGTGATGTTTGTTGGTTTATCTCAGAAACGGGTGAATCGATTTGTGTGAATGGGACTTTCACTGATAGATACATGAGTTTATAAGGCAATATATACAACGTGTAATTTAAAGGGTATATACATACCAAGTGCATGGCTTCTTTAGATGATAACAAATGATATGGCAAGGGTTTTGTAATCCTAAGTCTACGTGTATAGAACTTATTACAAATTGCAATACACTGATACAAGAGACCGAATTTTTCAAATTAAGAAGAACGAAAAGAATTATCGTGTTATTGGCAAGTGACGTGGAAAGTTATTGACCCTCGTAGTGCTGTGACACGTTTTTTTATGATTGGTATTCAAGAAATATATGAAACCAATAATTTGGTATCAAATCTTTGAGTCAGTTATTTTGTGCTGAAACTGTGCATACAGACTCCATACCAGATGTTGTCTTCAGCCCTTTTGGATAGATATGGGGTTTCCGTTACACGTTGTAGATTACGTTTTATCCCGAAATTCCCACGGAATCGGGATTTACGTGGGAAAAAGCCCCACATGAGCAAAGTCGGACTGAAGGAAGGCACCAGTATATTAGGTCTTTAAGTATTCTCAAGTAATCTCCTAAAAATATCAGAACGTATCCCAAGCATGATTATTTATTGAGTCTGGAAGCAATTACCTAACTCGAGATTACAGGGGAACTTGTCAGGCTTTTGTTGACTAAGTTTGGGTAACTTTGTACTCGGCACGGCAGCAGCCTGTGGACACGCCCTGGAATTATTGACTGGACAAGTGGATACGCGGATTGAAATGGAGACTTATTTGCTTTACTTATTTAGATTTAGGTTTAAAGAAAGTCAATCCCCGTCCACCCCTTTGGTCTGATTAGACACGATAAAAATCTGTTCCGTAGGCGAGTGACCTGGAGTCCTGAAATACAGGGTTTCCCTAGTTTAGGCTCCAGTCCACCCTTTGAATAGTGTAATATAAGCGAACATTGTAACATTATAATTAGAACCTAATTAATTGTTAAATCTTACAATTGTGGTGGAAAATAAATGTTTGATTAGATTTTTTGATTTGATGTTTATTTCCTTATGAGAAAATCGTACAGTTTTAAATTTATTTTAATGTTGTTGACATTTCTTTTCTTTATACGCACGTAAGTGATATAGTCTTAATAATATTGTAAATGCAAAAGTTTGTGAGAATGGATGTGTAGATGTATGGATGTTTTTTTTTTTAAAGATAACTAGCAATGTGAATTTGTGAAAATGCTCCCACGCAAACGAAGTCGCGGGCAGAAGCTAGTTTATATTTACTAACAAACTACACATTTGCTTACCTACTCAAAACAAAGCCTTTACACAATCCCTTCCGAGGAAACTCATATTCTTAGCCATTTTACTGCTATATCGGGGTTAGCTTCCAGTCTAAACAGATACACCTGTGTGTTAGCGCTTTACATAGTCTGACTGCGTATACTACAACCCAGAAGCTTCCATCATCGGACTACAAGACAAACGGCGAAGCGCCATCGTTACATGGTGGACATCACACCCAGACGCACTAAACGTTTTGGGAATACTTTCATTGTGAGTACGGCTAAGGAGCGGAATTCCCTGCCGGAGTCTGTGTTTCCCGATAGCTATAACCTAGGAGTCTTTAAGTCAAGAGTGAATAGGTTACTTTTAGGTAAGCGTGCTCCATCTTCGACCACATCATCACTTACCATCAGGTGTGATGGTGAACGATTATTACAAAATTTAAAAAGGCAACTGGTACCAACAGTTTAACGTGTTTTCTGACACATGAGGAATCACAATATGTTTAAATGTTCACCCATCTACAAACAAACCTTGGCAAGCGTTGCTTATCCTTGAAAATTGACCCGTGCGGCTATTATTATTTAGTCACGAGCTTTCCATAAAATATACACATATTTACACATAAAAGAAATGGATAAACATAACACACACACTCACAATAAATATATTTTAACGGTACCCAAACCCATTTTGAATGGAAATATCTATACGTTGAAAAATTGGGGTAACTGCGTATGGAAAAATGCGTTAACCTACTATAATAATGGGGGCCCAAGGGTACTGTTACTATAAATAAGTACGTTTTAAGGGCAAGTGGGGAAAGCGGGTAAAAAGGCAGTATTATGTGCTGATGTAACGGGTACTTAGAAGCATTTTAATGTGGGGATTAACAGGCTGTAAAGAAAATTGTTTATTATATTATTCAAATATATGATTATAAATATATGATTTCAATCTTGCAAGTAGGTCAATCGAGGTGACTTAACGTTTTTCGAGGTCTCAAAGACCTGCCAGCGTGCACCATTTTGGGACTACTTTTATTGTGCGTACAGCTAAGGAGTGGTATTCCCTGCCGGAGTCTGTGTTTCTTGATAGCTACAACCTACGAGCTCTCTTTAATAAGAGTGAATAGGTTTCTTTAAGGTAAGCGTGACGTAACGCCCGATCGTTGACCGTTTCTATAATTAATAACAATTTTTTTAAAATCTTTAGTTTATTCGTTTTAATACTGATACGGTAACAATATCAACTAGAAATCGAAAGGATATATACCCATGGTAAATATCTCGTTCTAAGTTCTAATGATAAGTTTAGTCTAAGTTTCACAACTTTATTCACCAATATTTATATCTTTGGTGGGAATCGTTCGTTAAACATTCACACAAAAAAAAATTTTTGCCAAAAATAGAACCGACTTCCATATCAAAACACTACACAGGCAAAAATAACTTTAATTTCGGAAGGCGGTGTCAAAAACGAATATATATACAAAACTAAAGACACCGCCTTCCGAAATTAAAGTTATTTTTGCCTGTGTAGTGTTTTGATATCTATGCAAAAAAAAAACATGTGTGCAATTCACACGTGGTAGAAGTGAAACCTTCCAAAACTTTTTACTGTCGCTTTTTCGTTTCTTAAACTTTCAAATCACAACGATGCTAAAGAAGTTTTAACTTTAAAAAAAAAACGATTATTTATTTTGGGGCACTCAATGGGGGCACTGCTAAAATTCCGACTTCATTGTGCTGCTGTTCAATAAACTTTTACCCGGAAATTAAATCTAGGGCCTCATGTCAAAAGTAGTGTTTGCATGGGATCGCTAGAACAACAAACAGCCAACAGACATTGTTTTTACTACACAGAGAGAAATACTACAGGCCGCCTAGAGGTCAATGCATTATTATAGGAAAATATCAGTTTTCTACACTCCTCCATTATTATAAGCTTCATCTGTGAAATTTTCGTAAAATCTTTGTTTAAAGCCTGCAATACATGTTAGCCGAGCGTTATTGAGTGAAGGCCAATACCAACATGCAGACGGTTTATTTGCCTTGTCTTGCTATCGCTTGGTGTCACTTGCCTAGTTGGCCGAGTGGAGGCCAGCGCCAACGTGTATAGAGCTCATTTGGTGCAACTTGTCTTCGCTCGCCGTTGCTCGTGATCACTTGCCTCACTTCGGATCGATGTCGGTTTTTGGTCACGAATCAGAGGTGCTCGCCTGCGCTCGGCCAACGTGTGGGCAGCTCTACAGGCCCTCTTCTACATTGGTCATCTGCATTGGCGTTCGACGAACTTGTCGAACGTGTGGACATTATTTCTTGCTTTGTACCTATTTGCCAACGCTCGCGTTGGCCTACGCTCGGCCAACATGGATTGCAGGCTTTACGTTTTAACTGAATAACTGTGGATTATTTCGAATGCATTAAATATGTATTTACCTATAAGTACTAATATTATAAAGAGTATTTGTATTTTTGAATTTTGGTAAGAAATAAAGTAAAAAACTACTGGACCACTTTTTATAATTATTTAAATTTTCTACATTATTCCCGAGTAACATGGACTACATTTTCCTGTAAAACTTAACATACGAGCAAAGCCGTGGGTATAAGCAAGTATTTAATAAAACTATTAGCTTTCTGCACTACTTGTCCATATTAACTTTAACTACGCCAAAATGATACTCCATCCGGTCCTCGGAACACGAAGGGTAAAAGTCTGTAACACCCTCCCGTTTGCCCAGATCGGGATACAGTCATTGTATAATTTCCCATCCTTAAAAAAATCCATGTCATTTTTGTGTTTCATCCCCTGAAAATATTTACTCCTCAAAAAATTATCAAAAACATTTCTTTCACGACATAAACGTGGCAAGTTGGAACACGTTTCTGTTATAAACCAGTCAAAGTCCATCATAATAAAAGGGGCTGCATAGCCGAGATAGGTTCTAAACCAATTGAGAATGGACGCTTTGTACGGCGCGTTTAAACAAACCCTAGAGTGATGGGTTGTACGTCGGCATGGGCTGAGCGGTGGCGAGAGGACTAGTAATAATTCCATGCAAGGGGCTAAAATTCCACTGTCTGCTGTTCAGCCAGTACACTCAAATATGTGTGCTTTTTTTTTCAAAACAGCAGATATAATAATAATAATATATCCTTTATTTCAGGCAACTAGGCCCATACAAAACAATACACAAATACAAAATCTTATAATTAAACTAATACATAAAAAGTTTTAAACACTTAAAAACAAAAACTAGTTAATACGAATAGACGGCATCGTGTTGCGCTGCAAAGTGTCGCGTAATCTTCCGCGAAATCGTCGATACACGACACCCTTCGGCAAAAATTCCTGCTTGAGGAATGTCTCTAATAGATACCCACTTTACAAACGATTTAAAATTCGCTTCATGATGCGGCTTCAACTCCTAGACCCTCAAAGTCTAGTTAGTCTTAGCTCGCACGTACTCCATGATCTCCTCAACCTACGTAGCGTAGTGCAGCCTGGAGATGTAGAGCTGCGTCGTTGGTACAGCTGCACGCAGCAGGAAGTTGGGTCCAACCAGTGCGGTACCCACTGGTTACGACAAGGAGGCTGCCTTCTCTTCTTTTATTCTGCATCGGCCAGCGTTGCGGGACTGGTCTAACGATATACCGCGGCCTCGGAACGCCAGAGCAGCTGAAGGAGCAGGGTGGGTTTTTAGTCAGTAGAAGTCTGACACTCCCTTCCGCTCCACGTACAGCGGGAGGAGTCATTAGATGATTTTCCCACCCAGAAAAGAAAAAAAAAAAGATTTAAACCTGCATGGTTTTCATATGATTTGACCAGACTTTGAGAAGACTTTAAAAGAGACGTTAAAACCAACTCAGAGGGAATTTGTATCGGTGTTTAGTCAGCTAGGAAACATCACAGGCCTCTTCAAGTTTAACGGAACGAAAATTAATGACGTGTAAATGTCTTACCTACTTATAGCCAATTTGCAAAATAAATTTCGTTTGTCTTATCTATCATTGCAATGGACGAGGAATAATCGAAACTCGGCGATTTCTAGGGTAGGAGCTGAGAGATTGCAATGAAATACCCCCGACTAGAAAACGCTATTTTTTAACACATCATCATTATCTGCTTAAACTTTTTCCAAATGTGTTGGATTCGGCTACTATTCTGAGTACTAGTGTTTTACTAGGAGACCAATCTTTTGTCTAAACATGTGTATAAGCAATTAAATAGTTATCATTGTTTTTATTTTTTATTGTTCTTTCAATATATTGACATTGAATTTGACATTATAATTACAATTGATTTGACATTATAATAACCATTAATTTGACATTGTAATTACGATTGATTTGACATTATATTTATTTTTTGTCATATTTTAAATGAATTTAATACTACTACTTAAGTTTACTTTTTACATTAAATAAATAATAATAAATAAATAAATTTATTTCATCAAAAAGTACAAGAGTAGAACATTAATTTTAATTGCGATTAAAAATTTTATTTCCTGCATGTGTTAATTTTATTTTATTATTAATAGTACTGTTCAACACAATGTAATATCTGAACTGAATAAATGAAATGAAATAAGTTTTACTTTTTGTATCCATAGAAATATATTAAAGTGTACAAAAAAGTATAATAGACCTGGGCGGCGCAGTATTTCGCACTAATGTATAATAATAATATATAAACAACTAAACAGCTCCGACAAATGTGTTTGGATTGTAATTTATTTTGATAGGTACTTTTTACCGCCCAAATATCATTTCACTAAAGAATCTCCCGGACCATAATGAAATTATTATGTTTATTTTACAAATTAGTTTATAAATAACGCAAAAGCGTTATTTATAAACTAATGTGTAAAAACACATTGTTTTTTTTTTCGTAAATGTAAACTAGATGAGGCCGGTGTTTCCTAACTGACTACGCTGAGAAGAAACACCGAAACAAACTCAGAGGTCAACGTCTCTTTTGAAGTCCATACAGTCCGTGCTGATGAAAGAATGGTGAAGGAGCATTACCTCTCCCTATAAGTTTTTCCCTTCTTTCTCAATTATAGATACATGTTATATTTATTAGTATATGATTTTTGTATTGTATGTATGTATTTTATATTATTATGTTCAATTAATATTTTTTTATGTTATTTGTACACTGACAGCCCTTAATCTGTCTCCTTTAATTTTTGTCCATCCAAAGGTTGTCTGGAAGAGATCGCCCTATGCGACAAGACCGCTCATTGTAAACTAGTTTAAATTTTTGTATCCATAGAAATTTTGTGAGGTGTACAATAAAGTATATAATAAATAAATAAATGAAATCATATTAGAACCATGAAGGTTTAGGTCTGTGGTGCTCTTTTGAAGATAGAAACACACAGAATTGAGCAAGCCCGTTCAAACAGTGCAAGTATTCGTCAGTTATCTCGTAGCTCAACTTAGAACTTTAAGGAGTTCGACTGGCTGACTGACTCATCTTCTTAGCCTTTTTATAACTATGTTGTTGTAGGCTTCTAGTCTAACGAGATGCAGACTCATTGGCAACAATACACTGGTCGAGTCAAAGCTCCAAAGCCTTGAGCATCGATGACGAGTTGCAAGTCTATCGGTTACATTTCGGGGAGTGTGCGATAGAATTACACAATCTAATCCGCCAAGCCCGCTCCATCATCGTACTACAAGATAAACAACGATGCGCCATCGTTACATGGTGGACATCCCACCCATACGCACTAAACGTTTTGGGAATACTTTCATTGTGCGTACAGCTAAGGAGTGGAATTCCCTGCCGGAGTCTGTTTCCCGATAGCTATAACCTAAGGGTCTTTAAGTCAAGAATGAATAGGTTACTTTTCAACCGATGACAAAAAGAGGAGGTTATTAATTCGACGCGTATTTTTTTTTTAATGTATGATCATCGATTACTCGAAGACGGCTGAACCGATTTGGAAAATTATTTTTTTGATCGAAAGGGTATACTTCGAAATTGGTCCCATTTATATAAAAATCAGGATCTGATGATGGGATCCTGTAGAAATCGAGGGAACTCTTCAAATATTATAGGCACACCTATGACGTTTTGGGTATTTATTATAGTAACTTGTGCAGTTACTCTCAAAAAGTACCATTTGGGGAAGTGGAACTGATGATGAAGACCACAGATGGCCGCCGAAACTACTCAATAATAAGTACTTCGTGGATTGCGATTCGATTACTTGAATATGGATGTTCAGCACTTTATGCTCGTCACAATGTAGATGGTGAAGTACCAGGAGAACTCCTCAACAATTAACGGCCCAGCATTGGGAAAAGCAATATTTTGTAAAAGGTTATAAGTAGTTCACATTTAGGCTCTTATAACTAGGTAAATTAAAAATCGACCAACTAAAAAGAGTGAAATAAAAACTTTTTACCGAAAAATTAAACCGACTCCCAAAAAGCACTGCAAAGTGAAAAATAACTTTAATTTCGGAAGTCGGTGCCAAAAACGAAAATACAAAACTAAAGACACCGACTACCGAAATTAAAGTTATTTTTCACTTTGCAGTGTTTTTTGGGAGTCGGTTTAATTTTTTGGTTAAAAGTTTTTTATGTAATAGATTTGTATTACTTGATATAGGTACGCATAAGATGTAAATATGTATTTATTTGGTTATAAGCAATTACTTTTACTGCCTCGTTGGTCTAGTGGTAAAAAGCGCGACTGCTGAGCCTGAGGCCATGGGTTCGATTACCGAATCGGTTTAGACCGATAAGTTCTATTGGGTGTTTCTATTAGAAACTTCTCAGTAGTAGCCCGTCGTATTGAAATCGACGGTATGATACCTTCGTGCCTCGGAAAGTACTAGCTTACGCTATTATCTAACACTAACTTAAGTTTTTTAGGTAAGCGTGCTCCATCTTCGACCACATCATCACTTACCATCAGGTGAGATGGTGGTCAAACGCGAGCCTATTACCAATAAAAAAAGGAGCTCGACTGGTACGTGTGTTATTAGAAAAATGTGGTAAGGTTGGTCCTTCACGAAAACTAGGTCCCGATAGGGCTACTGCCTTACGGGGTTACGGGAATGTTCTAACGAGATACCGCGGCCTCGGAACGCCACAGTAACTGAAGGAGCAGGGTGGGTTTTTAGTCAGTAGAAGTCTGACACTCCCGCTCCACGCACAGCCGGAGGAGTCATTACATGATTTTCCCAACCACAAACAAAAAAAGAAAGAAATAGATCTGCGTCTTGAGATATTACGGTTTTAAAGCTTTTGCGTTCATCATTCCGCTAACGCTCCGCTCGTCCCAAGCCGCAGTCTATCCCGACGATGCAAAAATGCTGTTTGCTCAATATGAATTTCCTTTAATGTTGCTTTTAGTGGTGACGGTAACGACGTTGTTTGTATAAGTTCCACCGCCTGTTGGACTCTTATAGCAATGAATTAACATAACAAGAATTTAGTACGAGTAAAATGTAAGAATCTGATATTTAAGAGAATTTTTTTTTCAGAGCAAAATTAATCATATGAATAAAATTAAAGGTAGGTCTTTTATTTCAAAATAACTGTGTTTTCTTAACTGTTACTAAAATAAATGAACCTTAACACCCAGAGCGAAAGGGGTCATTTAATGATTTTCGCAGGCTTGACTTAGACTTTGGGACAACTTAAAACATATGTAATTTCTGGATGTGGTAATTGGTAGGTACTGATAAATACACGTCTGCCTTTTGTAAAATTATAGAAGCGTACTTTGTTGTTGATTAGTTTTATCAAGTTCGTTAAGCCCTCATACGTACTTATGGTCGATATCTGGTCGAATCTGATGTCAAAAATTTTAAACTTTCCAGAAAATTCAGTATAAAGCCTTATAACTATTATGTTCTCAGAGATGACGTAGTAATGTTAACTTAAATAGATAGAAATACTGTTTATTGTATACACCATAACAGAATGAATTAAGGACTTAACAACTGAATAGGATTATAATAACATATAATATTCCACAACTTTCACACAACGTCATCTAGTCCCAAACTAAGCAGAGCTTGTGCTATGAGTACTAGACAACTGATAAACATACATATATATTTCTAAATACATACATATTATAGATAAATTACAATTAAAAGAACAAATGATCGTGCTCATCACACAAACATTTGTCCTGGGTGGGAATCGAACCCACGACCTTGAGCATAGCAGTCTTATCGCTAAGGCCTAAATTAGTAAAAAAAAATAGTTTATGTAACAATAAACTATTTTTATTAATAAAAGTGATCTTTTGCATGGACACTCACAACATACTATTAATTTAATACCTTGCATGTCTGATTAGTCAGTTTATGTAAATGCATGTTTGACAAATAAACGATCTGTTATCTTTTTTATCTTTTAAGGACAACCTTTAGATGTATTTGACACAGAAGGAAAAAAATAAATAACTAACCTAATATTCTTTAATCCTGCCAACCTTCTTAATGCATCCTTACCCCAAAACTGTAATAGAATAAAGCAAATTCAAGCATTCTGGGAGAACACGCCCAGGCCATTGCCTGCTGCCAGGGCAGGGCTGCGGGAGTATTCTAACTAGATACCGCGACCCTGGCACGCAAGAGCAACTAAACGAGCAGGGTGGGTTTTTAGTCAGTAGAAGTCTGACACTCCCTTGCGCTCCCCGCACAGCAGGAGGAGTCATTCGATGATGTTCCCACCCGAAAAAAGGCTAAGGATGCTTCAAATACTAATTTCTAACCATTCCCCGACTATAAAGAAAAGACGATTAATTGTTATAAAAATAAACCAACAAAAAAAACACAAATAAAAGCGATCTTTTCACACACATACACACACACACTCACACACTCACTCGCTGCTTTTAAAAGCTCGGTTGCCAAACATTTTCTTTAAAATGTATGATTATTTCTTTGTTTTTCTCCACACGATGTTAAAGAACACATTATACAACGTGTAACGGAAACCCCATATCCATCCAAAAGGACTGAAGACAACATCTGGTATGGAGGCTCTATGCAAAGTTTCAGCTCAAAATAAGTGACTCACAGAATTGACCCCAAATTGATGGTTTCGTATGTTTCTTGAATAACAATAATAACAAACGTGTCACAGCACTATGAGGGTCATCACTTTCCACGTCACTTGCCAATAAAACGATAATACTCTTCGTTCTTCTTAATTTGAATTAATTAATATAATATTAATATAATATAATATAAATAATAATAAATAATTTATAATATATTATAATTAATTTTTTGTCTCTGGTATCAATGTATTGCTAATAAGCTCTACACATGTAGACATAGGATTAGAAAACACTGGCCATCTCATTTGTTATCATCCAAAGAAGCCGTGCACTTGGTATGTATATACCCTTTAAATTACACGTTGTATTTATATACTTATATATTTTAATTAGTTTTTTTCCGTTATGAGTATTTGTAGTACACTAATTTAGCCCTCCCCAATTCAATTAAAGCTTTTAAAGTCCTTCCAAAGGTTGTCTGGAAGATATCGCTCTCAGCGATTAGACCGCCATTGTAACCAAAGTTATAGAAAGAAGGTTATGTAAGTGTGTTTAAATTTTTGGTGTACAATAAAGTATATTCTATCTATCTATCTATCTTTTAATGACAGCCTTTGGATGTATTTGACACAATATACAACGGGTAATTTAAAGGGTATATACATACCAAGTGCACGGCTTCTTTGGATGATAACAAACGATATGGCAAGGGTTTTCTAATCCTATGTCTACATGTGTGGAACTTATTAGAAATTTCAATACATTGATACCAGAGACCGAATTTTTCAAATTAAGAAGAACGAAGAGAATTATCGTTTTATTGGCAAGTGACGTGGAAAGTGATGACCCTCATAGTGCTGTGACACGTTTGTTATTACTGGTATTCAAGAAACATATGAAACCAATAATTTGGGGTCAATTCTGTGAGTCACTTATTTTGAGCTGAAACTTTGCATAGAGACTCCATACCAGATGTTGTCTTCAGTCCTTTTGGATAGATAGGGGGTTTCCGTTACACGTTGTATAATTTAACTAACTAGAGAGGAAATAAATAAATAACCTAATGCATCCTTCCCCCAAAACTGTAATAGAATAAAGCAAATTCAATCATCCTATTAGTAAAATCAGTAGTCCTGCTTACCCCTACCATAAATCGCAGTGCAACGTCCATTCATACCACGACCACATTCAAAGAGAAATGAAATTAACTTTTTTTACGGGAAAAAAATTGCGCCTACTGTACGGCTTTTGAAATCATTTAATTACAGTGCAAAGTGTAACCTTTTATAATTAATGTAATTTAGGTGATTTTTGTAATTTTCCTGACAAGTATAATTAGGAAGCTACTGCTCGAGTATTTGTGTTTTTGACTTTTCTTAGGGTGTTATTAAGAATTTTCTCGCTACAACCGGGAGTTTGAAATTGGTAATACTTAGAGTAATAAGTGTTCATGGCTATCTCAAAGATCTTTTTGGTGTTTTCTTTTTAAAACAAGTTCAAAAAGCGAGAGTATTATCTTTTATGCTCGCTTCAAAGTTACAAAAAAATATGCTGGTCTAATTTTCTCCAAGGCCAACCGAAAACTTTTCAAAAATGCTCCTTTTAACATTAACTTCAAATTTAACCAAACGTTACAAAGAGCTGGGGAAATTAACATAATCTAAATAATAATAATTTTAATGAGACATTAGTACCCGGGTGCCTGAACACTTTATTAAAATAAAGCCTGTAATTATTTTTTAAAGGCCTTAGTAAGTATTAGAGTATGGAATTAAGATGTTTTGTGCTGCCAAAACATTTATTAGAATGGTTGGATTAAAGAAGAACGTGCCAGAAGAACATCTCCTTTGTTCAAGAACATTGTATTTCTTTCAAGATGCCGAGACCTTAGAGACCTTACTTAAAAACAGAATATAGTCTAAATATAAATACATGGTTTGATTCCCGCATCTGGACAAATGTTTGTATTTGTAGTTTAAATATTACATATTTGCAAAAATAAACGAATGAATTAACGATACAGGAGAAAATTCCTAGTGTAAGGCAAGGTTTACAAAAATTAAATAAAAAAGAGTGTTATTGTTTTGGAAAGGCAAAAACAACGTGTACAACAGTATCCTTCCAAAAACATTTATTTACAAAAGACGAATTTGGAGCCAATGAAGCGTGGGAGTTGTTTTAATGCGCTTTTCCTCCACTGTTTGGGTCATAATTATTGTAATGACACTAGAGTGGAGAGCCACCGAATCCCGAAATACGAGTTCGTCTCAGTTTGGGAATCAGTGTGCTGTTTGGTTGCTACACTGTACAATGATTTAACCATATATACTGTTTGCCATACAATTTTGTTACATATTTACTTTTTGTACTTTTTGATGAAATAAATTATTATTATTATTATTTATTGTGCGCACAGCCAAGTTGTGGAATTCTCTGCCGGCTTCTGTGTTCCCTGCCACTTATGACCTTTCAGCCTTTAAAGCAAGAGTAAATAGGCATCTTCTGGGCTCGCTCGTCACATCGTAGACCTCATCTATCGCTTACCATCAGGCGAGATCGGAGTCAAGAGGGGACTCAGCCGTAATAAAAAAATTAAAATATAATCGAAACACATTGCTACCTTTAACAAATTTATTTTCGTGATCGCTGGTTACAATGCACTTAATTTTCTTCTGTAAGGCCGTGCGCGCACTGCCTTGCGGTGGCCGCAATTGCAGTAGTTCTACCGCACCGGTAGAATGACCGGGGCCACCGGTGACTCTACCGCACGCGTTTATTCCACCACAGTGCGCGCACTTCTTTGACACTCCATACTTCACAGATTTTGCGTTTCCAAAACGCAACGCAGTGCGCGCACGGCCTAAGTAAGCGTGCTGATACTAACTTGGCTAAGGGTTAAGATGGATAAATTCCCTCAGGTTTGAAAAGGGATACTAGATGTCGATCTCGAATGTTCCGGAATGTAAACTAAACGAATCCAAATTGTTGAATGCCTACCATTCATTCTTTTTACCCGACTGCAAAGGAAGGGTTATGTTTTTCGCGCGTATCTTGTATGTATGTATGTAATATTCTTTATTACCTCATATCTCCAGAACCGCTGAACGGATTTACATACTTGAGGTATCGTTAGATTTGTCTTAGCAGCCCAAATGTTCTTAGATAGGTGACATTTGAAAAAATCAAACATGGCGGCTGTGCGAAGCCATTATACATAGTGAAAATTTTTTTTTTTGTTTCGAATGCCACAATATGGGTATCAAATTAAAGGACTTATCGCAAGGATTTCAAAAAAGTATATCATATTTATCATTAGTGTAATACTAGCAAAAATAATACAAAGAGAAAGTTTAAAAATATGGACTTAGAGCTCTTTCACTTTCTTAATCCCGTGGGGTGCCAATGTGACATGAACGGGAAAAATAAATTTTTGTTAATTAATATTTTAACTGAAAAGTTGAAAAAAAAATTTAAGAAATCTAAAAAACCCGACTGCTCAACTGAAATGCAAGAAACAAGCACATTTTTATTTTATTATGCGACAAGCAGGCGGACCCGTCAATTGTAAAAAAAAATACGTTCAATTGGGTCCCGCCTGCTTGTCACTTTTTAAAATAAAAATGTGCTTGTTTCTTGCATTTCAGTTGAGCAGTCGGGTTTTTTAGATTTCTTAAATAACTTTTTTTAACATTGCATGAGTGTATGCGTCTGAGTCTGAGAGAGGATATTGTATGACGCACATACGTTTTGCGTTTAGTAACTATTTTATAAAAAATGTCTAGGTTTGGTTTCAATTTATTTAGTTACGAATGTTGTTTTAGATTTATAATTTAATATTGTAATTGGGGTGTCTGAGGTATTGCGCTTAATCTGTAACACCTTGAATATACATTATTGACGTTTTGATCATTGGCTTTGCTTGTGCCTCTCTGACTTCAACAACTCAGTAGCTGGGTAACAGTCTACGCCTTGATAAGACTAGTATCTATTATATTTCTAGCTTTTGACTACTCAAACCTACTGTCAAATATGTAAAAACGACAGCCAAAACCTAGTGGTTAAACGTGCACACTAAGGCCTGGTAAAATTGTCATCCATCCACGAACCTAACTTGAACCGAACTTAACAGAAACTTAGTTAAATTGTAGTATATCTGACAGCGAGCTATTTGACGATAGATACATGGTATATCGTCGAGACAGGGAAACATCAGGTTTCGATACCGATAAAAATGGAGCCGGGGTGTTGTTAGCTATCTCAAAAAAAAACAGCTCTAGGCGAATTGATAATTTCCAAAGTAACTGTGAAGATCTCTGGGTAACAATCGATGTATCAAGCAACAAAGTGTCTCGCCTAGTAGCTCTCTGTGCCGTATACCTCCCGCCACCTGTATCTGTAGCAAGACTAGACCATTTTATTGAACATTGTAACAAAGTTTTTGACACTACAAGCATGCCTATCTGTATAGTAGGAGATTTTAACTTAGCCAAAATAAACTGGCAGGCGGATCCTGGTAGCTATTCTTTACCAAGTACCTGTCTACGATTACTAGACCTTGTGAATATAAATAAACTAACTCAATACAATACGATAGAAAATTGCTCTAGGCGTATATTGGACCTGGTATTGACCAACACGTCAATCTGTTCAGTGTCAGAATCCACCTGTCCTTTAACCATCATAATTTCACCCCCCCCCCCCCCCCTCGATATAACTTTATCCTTTTTAAAAGAGAATAGTCTGTCATACAACAAACAGACCACGAGACCTGAATAAGAAAAATTAATAATTACTTAAATAAGCAAGATTGTCCCCATCTTTTTGCTGAACCCGCCGACGTCAACGACATGCTTACCATATTTTATGATGTACTAAACAGTGCCATTCAGAAAATCGTACCCAATTGTAAGCCATTAAATAGTCGCTATCCCCCTTGGTTTAACAAAAATCTTATTAGGGCTCTTAAAGAAAATATAAATTAAGGTTAAGATACAAGAAATATAAAAATCCACTAGACGAACTTGAGTAAAAACTAGTTACACAGCGTTGTCAAAACTTAGCCAAAACTCTGTACTCTAATTATACAAAAACTCTTGAGGCCGAAAAAAAAAATACAAAGATTTTTTGGAAGTACATAAAAGACAAACGCGGTGGTTCTAGCGCATATCCGTTGACTATGTCTAACGGGCACGTGACGTCATCTGATCCCTCAACTATATGTGATCTCTTTGCCGATTATTTCTCATCAGTATACACCAATGATGATGACAACGTTACCTTAAATTTAGACTCCACTCTTCTGAACTCTTTAAAAAAGAATAGCCTATGTTTAACTCGTCCAACTATTGATCACGATAATCTGTATAATAAACTGAAGTCCTTAAACATAAACAAGGGAGCAGGTCCGGACGGTATCCCCCCCATTTTCATATCCGCTTGTGCATCAGCTCTAGTAACTCCACTACGCTATATTTACAATAAATCGTTAGTAACAGGCCAATTCCCGCGCGAATGGAAGAGAACAAAAATTGTGCCATTACATAAAGCAAAAAGCAAAGAAGCAATAGCTAATTATAGGCCAATTTCTATTCTCTCCTCTTTTGCTAAAGTCTTTGAGTCCTTACTCTGCCCCTATATACAACAGCACACAGGGTTATATCTCAGTAATCGACAACATGGTTTTGTAGCACGCAGATCTACTTCAACGAATTTGGCATCATTCACGGAGTCGATAGTGCAAGCGTTGGACATAAACAAGCAGTATGACGTCATTACACAGACTTTAGCAAAGCCTTTGATAAAATCTCGCATAAAATCCTAATGTATAAGCTAGCAGCATATGGCTTTACAGGCTCCTTATTCGAGTGGCTGAAATCATACTTAACAGAACGAGAATTCTTTGTTGTAGTAAATGGTTTTCAATCATCTAATCGAAGTATAACTTCGGGAGCCCCCCAAGGCTCTCACCTCGCTCCCATTTTATTTAACATTTTTGTGAATGATCTGCCGGAATGTTTTCACTTCTCCGAGTGCTTCCTGTATGCCGACGATCTGAAGTTTGCCAGAAGAATAGAGTCCCCAAAAGATACCGAACTGTTGCAGGAAGATATGAACCGGGTCGTAAAATGGTGCAATAGTAATAAAATGCAGCTTAACACTGACAAATGCTATCACCAAAAATTCTCAAGGAAAGCTAACTGCATCAGTTCAGAGTACTTCATAGATAATGCCAAGATCCAAGAAGTAACAACCATCAAAGACTTAGGAGTCACCTTTGATAGCAAGCTTACTTTTCTACCTCATATCGAGGACATCATTAAAAGGGCATCTAGAATGTTAGGTTTTGTCATAAAGAACTCTAGAGAATTTAAAAGTAGTACGAAAATCTTATTGTATAACAGTCTTGTACGAAGTATTCTAGATTACTGTAGTGTTGTGTGGAGACCACACTACGCGGTCCACATACTACGTATTGAGAGGGTTCAAAAACGGTTTGTGTGGCATCTTGCGTACTCGGTAGGTAAAGCCAAGCATCTTTTCTCCTATAATAGCCGGCTTCAATATTTCAAGATGCATTCACTGGCATCTCGTAGGGAAGCTTGTGATGCACTTCTTGTTTTTAAATTACTCAGGAACAAAATTGATTGCCCCCATTTGCTTAGTCTCCTAAGATTCCGCGCTCCCTCAAGAAAACCCCGTCAACCAATAACGCCATTGTTTCCACAAATACGAAGGACTGTCTTAGGTGCTAACTCCATAGTGCCCAGACTATGTAAAACTTTGAACAGCTACAGTGATGTGACTGATGTGCACAATGATAGGTTGGTCAATTCCGTAAAGCCATTTTTAACCGACTTCTAAAAAAGGAGGAGGTTCTCAATTCGGATGTTTGTATTTTTTTTTTTTTTTTTTTTTTTTTTTTTTTATGTTTGTCCACGCATAACTCCGTCGCTTGCCAACCGATTTGAAAAATTCTTTTTTTGTTGGAAAGGGTATACTTCCCAAATGGTCCCATGAAAATTTTATCGAAATCGGACGAGCCGTTTCTGAAAAATCAAAAAAAGTCGAAAAAAATAATTTACCTTGATGATCTTTTCGTTTACTCTGCATTGCGTTTTTTGTTCGCGCATAACTCCGTCATTTACGAATCGATTTGGAAAATTCACTGACCCACTAAAAAGCGCGAAAATAAAAACTTTTTTGCAAAAAATAAAACCGACTTCCATATCAAAACACTACAAAGCCAAAAATAATTTTAATTTCGGAAGGCGGTGTGAAAAAAAAAAGAAAATACAAAACCAATAACACCGACTACCGAAATTAAAATTATTTTTGGCTTTGTAGTGTTTTGATATGGAAGTCGGTTTTTAATAACATCCACAAGGAAATTATTACTGTATAGCATAAAGGTATATAGTGTTTGTATTTTTGTTGTAATTATTCCATGCCATTTTTACTGTGATATATTTTATCTTTAGCTAAGAAAATAATTTTGTAACTGAGCCATATAATTCCATTCTCATTTAGTATTTGTTAATTATTCATAATATATTGTATCATTAATCGTTTATTTATTTTAGTTTCTACCTTGAAACTGTCTCAAATGTTAATTTTAATGTAATTTTAGTGTTCTAAATAATAACATTGTTAACTTTGTAATATGCATGCTGTGTTAGCCTTTAAGTAATTATTATACTCGCACATGTTTTAATGTTTTTCTGTAAATTGTGATGCTGTAGTGTAATAATTGTTGGTTAACCTTATTAAATAAATAAATAAAAGCGCTGATGAACAAAGATGAGAGAGAGGCATTAATTAAAGACTTCAAACTTATTTTTCTAGATGTTGGGTTAATTCAAACAATTTTAACAAGTCCAAAATCGCAGTTCGCGATAAGATTAAGTTGACTACCAAAACTAACTAATTACTGGGTCTCTCTCACTCAAATTAGTTTTTTTAGAAATAAATATGTATATATCGGCGCAAATACAATAATTTGTCTATTAAAATAATTGAAATGATTAAAGTTTAATAATTTGATTGTTTTACAAACTATTAATTGATTTTTAAGATGTAAAATTAACGTTTAACATGTTTTAACTTAAAGCATTGGAATTTAAGTAGTTTAATATTTAACTAGAAAATGTGGGTACATGTGTGACAATCCCTCTATATAAGGCCGCACTGTGACCGCTAGATTCATTCATTCCGCTTCCGACGCTCGCCCGCGACGGTCGTACCGCTCCGCGCTCTCGATCGTTCTGTGTCTGTGTCATCGCTTCGTCGCGCTCGCCGTGACGTCATTCGTAGTCGCCGACTACGACGCCTGGTCCGGATCCGCCTTTTTCGAGGTGGTGAAGGATTTCCTGTTTCTCTAACAGAGTATCGTCAAAAACAATTTGGTTTGGCCCCTTCAGGGTAAAACCACAGTTTCGTGGTCCTTGGTGGAAACCTCACGGTGTCAACAAAACCAAGGGGGTGCTGACCCGACGCACCCGCTGATCCCCTTCAGGGTGAAGCAGTCAATTGGAGTCGAGTGCTAGGTTTTGGCCTTGGGGGATCTCCTAGTCAAACCTAGTTACTGAGTTTCCTTTTCAGCTACTCACCTAGTGTCGGTTGGGTGTGTCTACCCCTTCGCACTAGACCCAATAGGGCCCGGTTCGCACAATAAGACTGGCGACCGGTTACAAGCTTAGGGCTCACCATTAGGTACTCACCTCCCAGTCTCTACCCGACTGGGAGGGTTACACATCCCCGGACCCATCCATCCGGGGAGTTAGGCCAGTTAGGCTTTAAATAGGCCCCCCGCGGGAGAGAAATCTCCAAAATTTCCTCATTAAATTTTTGATCCATTCGCCAATCATGGCGAACTCCAATATTTTGGAGATATTGTTAGAGATCCTTAGGGAAAACCCTGCTATTTCCGCCAAATAGGGCGGAAAAATCCAGCGTGAAATCGCTAATAGTCCTCCGGCTACCGAAGCCAACGTCGCTGATTTTAGTGACGCGCTTGACAGCCCATTATCTCCCCCGCTTGCCGATCAAGGCATCCCAGTTGGTCAATTCACGGAAGTGTTTATTAACTCCGATCCCATTGTTCATCAAACAACGAACGACTTCCAGGTAGATAGCCCTCTATTGCCCCCGCCCGCCGACAAAGTCGTGCCGATCGCCCGATTCCCGAAATCACCCATTGTTTCCGGCCCACCTAATAATCCCATTGTTCATAAAACAATGGACGCCGCGCAGGTGTGCGCTGCACCTGAATTCCGTGAAATGGACATCACCGAACCTATGTCCAATAACAACTCCGACAATGATTTGTCATCATGCCCCTCATCCTCGGAAGACGACTTTCAAGTCGTCACCGGCGGCAAGAGGAAGAAAGGGAAAACCTCCCAGGCCAGCAAGGCCAAAAAGACCACCGCGTCACCCCCGTCCCCAACTCAAACGCCCGTACGACCCGCTAGCCCCGTCCCAACGACCTCCACTCGCGCGCAGGATAGTCATCCCCCCAGCCCGATAGCCCAAACTTCCTCAACCCAAAGGAAGCAACGCCCTCCGCCCCCCTTTTACATCCAGGACAAGGGGAAATGGACTGATGTGTCTAAGATGTGTGTTGATCGAAAGATCAACTACACAAACGCCCGTGCCTGCCAAAATGGCATTAAAGTCACCGTCCCTACGTCGAACGACTATAGGGAACTATATCGCGCCCTCCGTGAAAGGAATATTTCCTTTCACACTTTCTCCTTCCCCGAGGACACGCCCACTCGTGTAGTTATTAAACGTGTCCCTAAAGAAATCCTAGTACAGGATATTAAAGACGACCTTGCCGATCAAGGTATACCAGTGATCGCCGTCCATCGCTTACATAAAGCGAGAGGCGGTGAGTTGTACGACATGGTTCTTGTCATTTGTGAACCAACCGAAGGTCATCACCCAATATTTAAGATTAAGTCTATTTGCTCCCTATCCGGTATCTCAATAGAAAAGCCCTACAAAACCGCAACAGTGGGACAATGCCACCGTTGCCAACTGTATGGCCATGCGCAGAGCAACTGCTATGCGACTCCCAGATGCGTCAAGTGTCTGGGCGAGCATAGCACTGCGGACTGCCCACGGCCTAAAGACCGAACCCTCTGTTCGGAACCACCCAGCTGCGTTCTCTGCGGCCAGACCGGTCACCCGGCAAACTACCGCGGCTGTCCCAAAGCCCCCAAACTCGCTCCTACATTAGCGAAGCGCGCCAACGCCCGCCAACAGAGAGAGGCACCTTCTTCTCAAATTCCCCAACGTCTCGCTCCTCAGAGACCGTCCCCGTGGAACAGGCTAAACCACGAAAAAGCCTTTCCCTCCTTGGCCCCTGCCAAACCTTTGCAGGCACTGATGGATATACCCATCGCAGCGCAGATCCTGCCTATAGCCGTGGCTACAGAGCCCACAGCCAGTCACAAACCCGCGCCTCAAACCACTGCTGCTCCTGCAGTCAAACAACCGCCCAATCCCTCACCCGTCGCGCACGGCGAGGCTTGCGCCCAGACTATACTGCGCCATTATAGGTTATTTATGACCCGCCAAGCCAGATCTCTCCGCGATGCCCTTCTGGCTGCCGAACAGCAGAATAACGGCAAAATTACGACGGCAATGTACAGCCAAATATTCAGCACACACAGTGATGTGGTGCTAGGTCTCGACCAGATGGATGCGATGGACTGATCCCATGGATTCCCAACGCACAAACCACACTAGGCCTCGATCCCTCAAATTAGGTTTTTTCAACGCCAATGGCATTTTCAACCAACGCGCCGAAATAACTAAATTCCTCCGCGACCACCAATTAGACGTCCTCCTTATACAGGAGACCCTTTTGAAACCCCACCGCGCTGATCCCAAAATTGCGAATTACCGTCTAGTTCGCAATGACAGAACACGTTGCCACGGCGGCGGTACCCTTATTTATTATAGAAAGGAGTTATACTGCATCCCTATGACCCCACCCGCGCCTCTCTCTCACCTAGAGTACTCTGCCTGTCGACTAGGCATGACTGGTCATCCTCCGATAACCATCATCTCTGCCTACCATCCCCCACCATCGGTCGCGTCTCTTGCTTCAGACGATCCTATCGCGCTCACCAGCGATCTCACGACTCTCTTTGGCCTGAGTGACTCCGTCTTACTAGCGGGCGATCTCAACGCCAAACACCCCGCTTGGAACAGCAACACGACAAATGCCAGAGGCAGAATCGTGTATAACCTAGGCGCGACCCTAAACTACGACGTCATCGCTCCGATGACTCCCACCCACTACCCACACGACCCCAACCATAACCCCGATGTCCTCGATGTGGCGCTCCTAAAGAATGTAAACCTCCGTTTACACTCCATAGAAGCGCTTCACGAGCTCAACTCGGATCACCGTCCCGTTATCCTACACCTAGGTTCCCGCTCGGGTAACCATGATCCTACCCAACCTCCTCCGACCCAATTGATCACTGACTGGAGGAAAGTAAGTGAAAAACTGAAATCCACCACGTCGCCTCAATTGGACACCATTCCTGACCACATAGTCTCAGTCGCTGACACGACGGCGGCGATCGACTCGCTTACAAATCACGTACAATCCGTCCTGAACGATTGTTCAAGGGAAGTTCCTGTAGTGGAAGACCACCGCTGGAAACTCCCGGACGATGTACGGAATCTGATAACCGAGAAGAACGCAGCCATCCGTGCGTACAGCGCTTTTCCCTGCGCCGCAAACAAAGCTCACATGCGCAACTTACAGCGTGCTGTAAGGAAACGCATTACCGAGCAGCGTAATGCGAGCTGGGACAAGATGCTGAGCGAACTTGAGCCCACCCATCTTGCCTTCTGGCAGCTTCAGAGGAAGTTACGATCCACTGAAGAGGCCACAATGCCTCCTCTCATTCGTCCCGATAAGAGTGTCGCCTTCGATAACTCTGAAAAAGCAGAATGCCTAGCCGACAGCCTAGAGTCCCAGTGTTCTCCCAGCTCTCAACCAGTAGACCAAGCCCACCTCGATATGGTGAACGCCGAAGTCGAACGTAGAACTTCCCTTCCGCCCGTCGAAGATCCCGATAATCCACTGGCCCCCATCACTCCTGATGAGGTCCAGGATATCATTAAAAGTCTCCAACCGCGAAAAGCCCCTGGCTCCGACGGCATCACCAATAGGGTTTTCAAACTTTTCCCCGCCCAGCTTATAGTGCTAATGACTGCCATCTTCAATGGTGCATTGAGCAATAATATATTCCCCGCAACCTGGAAACAGGCCACCGTCATAGGTATTCCCAAACCAGGCAAGCCCAAGTCTGACCCGTCTAGCTACCGTCCCATTAGCTTACTCAACGTCCTTGGTAAAATCTATGAAAGGCTTATATATAAGCGGCTCAAAGATTTTGCCGAAGCAAAGAGTCTTATACCCAATGAGCAGTTTGGATTTAGAACCGAACACTCATGTATCCAACAAGTCCACCGCATCATAGAACATGTCAGCGCCGGCTTCCAACGGGGCGCAATAACGGGAGCCTTATTCTTCGACATAGCGAAAGCGTTCGACAAAGTCTGGCACAATGGCTTAATCTATAAGCTATACCAACTCGGCGTGCCTGACCGTCTCGTGCTCATCCTACGGGACTTTTTATCGAATCGCACCTTTCGTTACCGAATTGAGGGGGAGCTTTCCTCCCCCCATCCCATTCGCGCAGGAGTTCCTCAAGGCTCCGTACTATCCCCCCTCGTTTTCACGCTATTCACTAGCGATATCCCCAAGCATAAAAATACTCAGCTAGCCCTATTTGCCGACGATACGGCTATCTATTATACCGGTCTTAAACCCGATGCCATCGCTCGCACTCTCCAAACTTCCGCAAACACTCTGGCCAAGTGGTTCCGGAAATGGAGAATCGAAGTCAATCCAGACAAAAGCCAGGCAGTCCTCTTTTCTAAGCCGCGGATAAACCCACCCTCCCCCCGTCCGATTACCATGTACGGCAAGCCGATCCCCTGGGAAAAGCAAGCCAAATACTTAGGCGTGGTCCTCGATAAACACCTTTCCTTCGCTGAGCACATAAAGCAGGCACGTTCGCGCGCCGCTTTCGCTCTAGGTAGGCTCCACTTCATTCTTAGCTCCCGCAGCAAGTTATCACTCAGGTGCAAGCTGCGTATTTTCACCGCGGTCATCCGTCCCATCATGACCTACGCCTGCGTTGTTTTCGCACACGCAAAGCCCTACCTCCTCCACAAGATGCAGACCCTTCAAAACCGATTCCTCCGTAGAGTCACGGGAGCCCCCTTTTATGTTCGAAATGAGCTTCTTCACGTAGACCTCAAGATGCCCACCATCCAGCAGTTCATGAAACGTGTCTCCAAGCGTTTCTTTGATACTGCAATCCAACATAGGAATCCCCTTATCGTATCGGCCGCCCAATACGAACCCTCGCGTATCTCTAAGATTCGCCGACCAAGGCATACCCTTGTCACTCCCGATGACGCAATCACCCTGCTCCAAGAGAGCCGTAGGGAAACAAGTACAGTGGCACACAAAAACAAAAACCGACCGTCCTTCCGTCCTCGCTGCCGAGGCCCGCCGCGACGTCCCCGTAATAGTCCGCCCCGACCCTTGCCAGAGCCAGCCCGCGACGCTGAGCCAGTAGCTTTAAATTCCCTTATTAATAATAAAAATGATATGATCCAGCCTGTCCCTAGCTGCCCTCCCACTGCGACGCCCTAAGCCGAGGTCCGTACCCCACAGGGGGTGCCCTTAGCGTGTAGTCGCCTAGTTTGTAAGTTTTCTAATAAGCCCTGGCTGGAGGCTTTAATTAATTTATTAATTAAGGCAACCACAGGCAAGCCCGGTTAAGCAGCCGACAACCTCAGAGGTTGACCTGCGAGATGCCACACACAAAAAAAAAAAAAAAACGCTAGATTCATTCTTGTTCGAGCCGCTGGACAGTGCGGACCTCTCTGGAAAGTCGTTACGCTGTCAGTTGAATAAACGAGTCTCCGGTAACATTAACAAGTGCTTTTATTTGAAAATCAAACATGAGTGATCACCAAGAGAACATTCGTGATGTCAGCTGAACTGACGTCACACTTTTTAAAAACACATACGACGCTCTCTCTCCGTCATATATAATTAAAATTAATAGGGTACGATGGGGTTGGCATATCCATGTGGATAAAAACCTCGTTAAATTCATAGAATAAAAAAATGTATACCAATAATAAATAAATGAATAAAAATTGTTTATTGGCACATGTAAATACATTCAGTCTAGTATATAGTCATTATAGTCTTGATTTAAGTAAATGGCACCGCGTGCCTGCGGGCTGCGACCTATGGGTCGCTCTCCGTCCGACAGAAACCAGGCTCCGAGTGTTCCACGCGCGTCGCAAAGAGTGTAAGCAAAATTGTCGGGGCCCACTAGGGACCCGTTGCCTGCCGGGAAAATGACGGAACACGGATGGGTTCTAGTCAGTAAAAGTCTGACACACCCTCGCGCTTCGCCTAGATTGGGAGGCAGTCATTGGATGATTGCCCATCCCTAAAAAAAAAAAAAAAAAAAAAAAAAAATTGGCTCAATCAAATGTGTTAATACAAAACTACTGGTTCTATTTCAAAAACTAAGCTAGAGCTTGTGTTTTGGAAGACAGTGTTACAGTCATTACATATTATACAAAATGTATGCAATAATAAATGCCAATCTATTTTCATTAAAACACCATATTTGTACAAAACTCTAACCGAAAATCTAAAACTACTTATATCGATCTGAAATAAACCGTTGTTTTAAACGAAGTGCCTAAACATTAAGCAATAACTTTTGTCAGATTTATGAGTTTTGTTCCGGTTTGGGGTTCCGCTGGAAAATAATAAAGCTCGACATTGTTTAGTTAGCGAGTTCCCAAGTTAAATTGTATTATGATTATCGGCATTTGTGTGTATGTGCGATTCTGTGGGAATTATTTAGTTATATCCTTAGTTCGAATTATGGAGCAAAGTATACCTATTGGGTGTCAAACTTACGGTCCACATCAGAAACTCTATACTTATACTTCATTCAAAAACACAAATAGCAGATGCTACGTCTGATCGTCTAAAATGGATCTGGGCTGGTCATACCGAAGGAGCAAGTGTACAAAAAAACCACTTAGTGGATCACAACTGGCAGAAAACGACAGCATGGCTGGCTCAAACTGGCAAGATTAGCTGGAATATTTTTATAGAATTGGCCTACTATCGCTTGACACCGCAAAAGGTTAAAAGAAGGAGACCTTTGCCTTGCAGTGACACAGCACAGGCTCACATAATAATAATATCCTGAGTTCAAGACATTGTTGAATATTTTTAAGGATTCTGAATGATACAGAACAGAGTAACTGGGATTCTTCCTTAATATCACGCAAAACAGAACCTTAAATTGCACCCTGATGCATTCTATAGTCATGGGACGTCAATACAACCAAGGCTAGAAAGAACAAGTCACGGTCTTCTAAACTCAGTACTGATACTCTAAATTACCTTATTTAAAAAATGCTTCAATGCAATTTTCGCCCCATCGAACCGTTTAGTATTATTTTTAAACGTAATAACGTTCTAAAAATGTAAACCAGACGAAACTGACTACCCTGAGAAGAAAAACCGAAACAAACTCTGAGGTCAACGTCTCTTTTAAAGTCCAGACAATCCGTGCTGATCAAATCATACAAGAATCATGCGGGTTTACGCCTGTGGCGTAAACGCTCTTAAGAACGTGTCCCCATTTACCGATCAAACATCCAGGATCCAAGACTAAACAGCATGCGTCAAGATATTATACTAAAACTGAGTAAAAAATGGATCTCAAAGTTTTTGCGACAAGTCATATCAATCATTTTCGTATCTCCTAAGACCGTGCCTCTTGTCCTACCGTCGAAAAACATGACACATTACAAACTTTTACGACAAGAAACACCTAAAAATGCTACCAGCAATTCTTTCTTTCTGTCTTATCGTGAATGATTCATAACTTTGTTTTTATTGTTTCAGGTAAGGGCGATAAATGCGGGAATTTTAGTAGTTAAATTATTGTAAGTATGTAGTACTACTAAAACGACTATATTACGCTCAAGTCTCGGTATGTTTTATGTTACGGTTTCGTGGTATATAATTATGTTTATTTTGTAGTTAGTATAACTTAACATTATAAGTATTTTTTTAAACATGACTTATAGATACTCTACCAACGTGGAAGGCTAAGAAAATGGGCGATTTTAGCTGGAATCCTATAAAAAAATATCCAAAACCTTTTTCCCTTAATTTTCTCTTATACCTAGTTGAAATAAGTAATGATAAAAATTATATTTATTTTGCAAATTAACTTGTTTACACGCCATTTGCACACGTTTTAAATTTAATTTAATGAAGCTGGTATTTCCTATACCAGGACTCTTAATTCGATGGAGTAGACTGACAGTTTCAGTGTGGTAAGATAATGACGACTACGAAATTGTGATGTAAATGAATTAGTCGATTCGGAAATAAAATCGAATAAGAATGTTTACATTTATTAACAATTATTTAAAATAATATTATGTGAAAATAACTAAAAGTTAAATGTAATTATGAAGGGACGTCCTGACTACCCTGAGATGAAACACCAAAACAAACTGAGTAAATTTTTACTGATCAAATCATATGAGAATCATGATAGTTATATCTGTGGTGCTCTTTTGAGAAAGGGACCATGCAGAGATCTTCATGTTATTCTAATTTATGCACGTATCTCATAATTATACAGTAAAAAAATATGAAACGAAAATAAATTGACGGTAACAGAAGAACAACACAAATAAATTAATAAACAGCAACAAATAAATTTAAAATAAAGAAAAAGATATTTCTAAACAATATTTTAATTATTTTCTCCATTTCATCCTCCATTTCCAGAAAACCCTTTCATTTGGTACCCATATCATTAACAGTGCACAAAAAATAACTAGTCAGCCATCTTAGGCCAACCGCCAACGTAACTGACCATGCATTGTCATCCAAACTAAACGTGTATGCAAAATTTCATCTTAATCGGTTGAGGTTAACTGTTATAAAATTAATTTGTATGATTTGACCCGAAAAAACGAATGTAGTTTAAAAAACTAAAAACAAGTATTTGATGAAGACGAATGTAATGAGCACAAACTCGATATTTTTACTAGTAGGCAGTCCAAGGTTCCACCTGTCATCTTCCAGTCCCATCATCAGAACAGCTCAATGGTACCATAACATTGTATTGTCATCTAATCTACATATACTTGCCAAGTGTCATGATGATACAACAATTAGAAGTGCGTGTAATTCAGTTACTTAGATTTTATTACACAGATTGTTACAGCTCGACCTAATAAAAGCGTGTTAAAATGCTATGTTTCTTGTATGTTGAACTCATCTGTGTACATGTTCGAAGTACACTCATCTGCGTACACCGTCTTGTCTTTCCCTATTTTCTTGTCAAATGGGTGCGTAGGCCTAGGGAGTCTAATATCCATAATATTCTCGTCTATCGGTTTTCTATCGGTTACATTTCGGGAAGTGTGCGATGGAATTACACAATCTAATTCCGCCAAGCCCTTTCCATCATCGGACTACAAGACAAACGGCGAAGCACCATCGTTACATGGTGGACATCCCACCCATACGCACAAAACGTTTTGGGAATATCTTCATTGTGCATACAGCTAAGGAGTGGAATTCCCTGCCGGAGTCTGTGTTTCCCGGTAGCTATAACCTAGGAGTCAAACGCGAAACTATATTCAGAAAAAAAAATAAACTCCCTTGGCCTACGCACAATGAAAGTATTCTCAAAACTTTTTATGCGTGTGTTAACTCATTTGAACAAACTAAGCATTATCTTCATCTGATTACCTTTTGCCCAACAATAATGGAGTCTGCATCCAGTCTAACCGAAAGCAGCTGAGTACTGTTCTTACATGGATTGACCCCAAATTGACCCCATATCTATCCAAAAGGACTGAAGACAACATCTGGTATGGAGTCTCTATGCAAAGTTTCAGCTCAAAATAAGTGACTCACAGAATTCACCCCAAATTATTGATTTCGTATGTTTCTTGAATACCAATAATAACAAACGTGTCACATCACTATGAGGGTCATCACTTTCCACGTCACTTGCCAATAAAACGATAATTCTCTTCATTCTTCTTAATTTGAAAAATTCGGTCTCTCGTATCAATGTATTGAAATTTCTAATAAGTTCCACACATGTACTCATAGGATTAGAAAACCCTTGCCATATCGTTTATTATCATCCAAAGAAGCCGTGCACTTGGTATGTATATACCCTTTAAATTACACGTTGTATACATTATGTTAACTGACAGAGGGCGTTCCCGTTAACCCGCAATAGTATAGCATCCATACATGCAAAAAAATATTACCATTCTAAAACAATTTTTTTTTTATATTAAAATATTCACTTAAAATGTTAAATTGAAACGTAAAAAAGAAACACTCTGTACACGCGTACTTGAAGGACGGCAACGTCGCAATTTAGTTATGAATGACGTGCCGCGTGTGCGGCGATCTTATTGATGTACTTATACTATTGCGGGAACGCCCTCTGTTAGTTAACATACTGTATAACATCATTGTTCACAATCCAGCAGCCGGGTAACACGATATCATTTGGCAAGACTGGTGTCAAATATTCTGATTCTGATTCTGCCAAAGTTGTACAAATGACAACCGGTACAAAAGGCTCAACATGGCTCGAAATCTCGATACGTAGAGATAGTCACCAATCCATAATCTGACGTCATCAAGCGGTATTTAACCTTATAGATCAACACCTGCGGATCTTATTTATTAGTCCCGAGTTAGAGGAGCTCGGGACTAATTAATAAGATCCTTTTCTTCTTAGGGTAGTCAGGACGTCCCTTCATAATCACATTTTACTTTTAGTTATTTTCACACAATATTATCACTACATAGTATAAAACAAAGTCGCTTCCCTGTCTGTCTGTCTCTATGTATGCTTAAATCATAAAAACTCCGCAACGGATTTTGATACGAGTTGTTTTAATAGATAGAGTAATTCTTGAGGAAGGTTTTAGTGTATAATAAATTAAGGTTTTGTGTAGATTGAATGAAATACGACGATCATACTTCAACATGTCGGAATGAATTAAGGCTATCGGGAGCTTTAATCGAAAACGCTGCCAAAACCTTTTGAGTTATAAAAATACAATATATGGCGGGATTGTTACTCTTTTATAGATCTACAACGATCTACGCGATGGCATATGTCTATCTCACAAGAATAACCCACAATTACATTTTTTTTTTTCTTTTACAAATTACATTAAAATCATCATCATCGGGTCATGTACGAATCTAACAGTACAGTATTACTCCTTATCCAATTAAATACGTCAGATATGTTGAGGATTTAATGTAGATCAAAATTGCTTTTTACACTATATCAATAAAATGAATATCTTATGAGTTATCGCCGATATATGAGTGTGGCAAATTACCGGACGAGAAATTGATTAAGCAAAATCATATATAAGCAAATATAACCTTTATTACCCGAGCGAAGCCGGGCCGGGTCGCTAGTTTAAAATAATTGTTTATATCGTTATTCGTTACAAACAAGCATACAAAGCTTATTACAGTGTACTTGAACTTCATAAAAGAAAGCCATCTCAACTAGAAATGTTCGAAATAGGTAGGTATATTCTTAGAACAGTGGTATACCTGTTTCTTAAAATACCAGGGCGACATTTAGGCCGGGAGGCTCTATAACAAAATGTCTGCCGTCGAAAATTCTTGAACATAGGTATTTTCTTACTTAATTTCAGCTGTAGGAAATTAGAGAAAATTGTGTTTTTGTTTTGGTTGAGATTAATTTTGTTGAGACAAAATGTTTTCTGCGTTGAATTATAAAACGTGTTGTTTCTGAGATGTTTTCGTACCTTTCTTAGGCGTGTAAGAATATAAATAATAGAACAGTTTAGAAAGCTGTGGTGCGCGGATCAAGTTCATCGTTTTCTGTGTATTATATGGATAGTATTAGCACTATAGGTAGATAGACAGATATATTCCTTATTATATACCATATCAAAAACAAATAAGGACCTAACAACTAAAAAGGGTGATACAAATACAATGGGCGGTCTCATCGATAAAAGCGATCTTTTACAGACAACCTTTGGAGAGATTTGACACAGAAGGAGAAAACAAATACGTGGGTAGTCCATGGAGTAAGTTAACACAAACACTTGGGGCTCCCAGGAAATCTATTGAATTTAGTTAATAATATATGATTGTACATTACATACTTAACCTAGATAATAATATAATGTTGAGGTATTTTATTTACACATTTTGTAAAGAAATGGTTTGATAGATCATTTGAAACTTTTTTTAAAGTTAATAAGTCTATAACCCTGTGACTTTCACACACATTATCAGTCGCGTAATTCTGTATTTGGTAAAATTCCTAAGCAAAGTATAAAATAATATATAAATTGCCCATACGCTAAGCTATTGTACAAGTACATTGCTAAGGTATTGTATGAAGATGTTTTAATATGTACTTGTTTTTACAAACCTCTTACAATAAAACAGGTATAATAAAAATGAAAAGGTATCGAAAAATTCGTCAACATCGCTATCAATAGGAAAAGTGCCATGAACACTGACCGCATTGTAACGTTGAATGGTAATGCTGATTCTCTGTCCGAAGAAAGGGCCAGCCCTCACTGGCCACTTGAGGAGTAGACTAATCATTTACCGATGTCACGAAAGAGTCGATGCGCACTCGGTCCTCATGGTCCTAACGGCTCAAACATATAGCTCCCTCATATTTGCGCCGTTTGAGATTTTCTGCACCTGCAGTTGCCGCCCCAGCACATCCCGCCGTACTAAAAAATGGAATGAAGTAAGGGTGTCAACACAAGTAGCATCCCGCACCAAAGGCCTACTCAACTTCAAAGGCGTTAAAGTCATCCCGTCTGACCTCTTTCCATCGTCCCGTGCCAAGCCGTTAGGTTCTAAAACAGATGGTACTCCAGCGGTGACAAGAGACCGACGGATGATGTCATTTCCGCCCAGAGCTTCTGCTGCAGGAAAGGCCATGATGTCCGAGGCGGTCGACTGACGCACCGCATTGAGAGTGATGTGAAGCGCCGCTGGTAGTACCCAGACGCATATATGTAGCGATCTGGAAGGTGTTGTCACTTAACATAGTACCTATATTAAGAGACGGCAATGCTTGTAGCCAAAGGCCCGACTCCCATTCACCCACAGCCAACAGACGTGAACGCTGACGTGAACGCAGAGCAGTAATACAAACAAGAACGTCACTAGGAGCATACTAGAAAAACTACTACTACCGCAACTGTTTTAATTACTTTTATTTTAATATAGCAAAAGACAACAATAACGTTTTCTACTTTTTAACCGACTTCTAAAAAAGGAGGAGGTTCTCAATTCGGATGTTTGTACTTTTTTTTATGTTTGTCCGCGCATAACTCCGTCACTTGCCAACCGATTTGAAAAATTCTTATTTTGTTAGAAAGGGCATACTTCCCAAATGGTCCGATGAAAATTTTATCGAAATCGGACAAGCCGTTTCTGAAAAATAGACAAAAGTCTGAAAAAAATATTTACATTGACGATCTTTTCGTTTACTCTGTTGGTGAAGATGATAAGTAGTTGACATTTTGGCTTTTTTAACTAGGTTAATTACAAACTGACCCACTAAATAGCGTGAAAATAAAAACTTTTTTGCAAAAAATAAAACCGACTTCCATATCAAAACACTACAAAGCCAAAAATAATTTTAATTTCGGAAGGCGGTGTGAAAAAAAGAAAATACAAAACCAATAACACCGACTACCGAAATTAATTTTTTTTTTGCAATAAGTTTTTTTTTTAATCTAATAAAGTGCCAAAAGTGTAACAACAATAAATATACTAACGCTTTATTTCCCAAAAAAAAAAATACACAATACAAATTACACTTATTTAAAGTTCAAGGATAGATATGATCAATTACCCCTATGTTAGGAAAACCTGTGATACAGGGGACATCAAATACAAAGTTACTGTGTAAAAATTTCCACTGCCAACTTATTCCTATTCAGGAAATCGCTACACTGCCGGACAGATGGACGGATAGACAGTAGAATAATTCTTCGTATACGGACCTCCAAACATAAGGGGATTTAATTATTTTTGTATGTTTTGTGCTTCTATACAATCAAGTGACCTGTTTCCGTCTAGGTAGTTACTATTAGCTCGCCGGCTAACAGAAACCAGGCCCGTGTGGCGCCGCATCGTGTTCCACACGCGCCTGAAAGAGTGTCAGCAAAATTGTCGGGGCCCACTAGGGGACCGTTGCCTGCTGGCAATTTGTGGAATTGTTAAAAAGATTTAACGCGGCCTCGGAACATGAAGGACAAATGACGGAACACGGATGGGTTTTAGATAGTTGTTAGGCTGTAGTGTAGACACTGACACATAAAATAATGAAATAAAAAAACACAAAAATAACTTTACTTTCATAACATTACTTTTTGATAACTTCGTTCAAGATTATCAGGTCGGGCGGATGACCTATGTAGGTACAGCTAGTAAAAGTGCCTCGTAGTAAAAACATAACCCTTTCACCAGAACTTTCTGTTGAATTCCTAGTTTATATGTTCGTCGTCCACGCATGCCCATAAAAACCATTTCAGGCAATGGACTCTAAATACCACTATATTTTATTTCCACAGAATTCTTTTACACATAAAAATTCAATTTTCACGCACAAAAAATTGGGGATTCGCATTTAGTTGGCACTACACGTTAAAACCTTATTCAGTAAACCCAAAAAATACTTCATGTTTTGTCACGAAAAAGCCACACAGTGTTGTAAAAATAAAAAGTATATGGAAAAAATGTATTCGTTGCCTGTTACAAAACAGGCCGCAATTGTTAAATTTAATTCTCCCGGTGCAACCGAATATTTTGACAGTTTCGTCCAGAGTTTTGTACTGTGGTCATTTTGAATGGACGTATAGTAAATTCGCCCATAATTGGTCGTTCTGTGTGTTTAATTTCATACATATTAATGTGGTCGTGTATGAATTTATAATTCCGCTTTCATGCTTCATACCGCGCCAAATAAGGTTACGGAAGTAAGTAGGAAATGAATGGAAGCGAAATTTAATTAACAAATATACGAATTAGTATGTATACATTTTAGACGCTTTGAGTTGTACAACGGCAAAGACTATAAAGTGGTTATATACTCTCTGCACAACAGTAAGAGCATTATATGTTCTAATATGTTTTGAGTTTGTTGATTTTATTTGAGTAATAGCAGTCAATTAGTAGATTGGGTGATCATCTCAATATTTCGATTTCTCCGTGCCTCAGAAAGCACACTAAGTCCAGGACCTGGTTGTCTTTTTTATATCTTTAACAGTAATTATTGAAAACTTCTGCCGTGTTACCCAGTAACTGGGTTGCCCAAGCCATAAGACAGTCGCTTCATGTAATATACATATACTGAGCGCCCTATAGAAGGAAGACCTCTAAGAATTAAAAGAAGTATATTTGCATCTCATATGCACTTAACAGTTAACCCGAGGACATTAGATAAGAATATAATTCAAATCTAAAATAAAAATAAAAACTACCTGGCACCCTATCTTAATGTTAGTGTTGTGTTTTTAAGTAATGAATTATATACATAAGTTAAATATATATTATAATTTGATCGCACAGTTAAACTGTCTGTTCAGTTTTGTGCGACATCGTTGTACATTATAAGAACTACATTGTACCTAATAAACAATAAATGTTAAGAGAAAAAAAAAACAAATTAATGCGAAATCCCAAACTGTAGGATATAATATGCAAGTGCATATAATGAGTTACATATGATTTTGGCCTCTTTTACGCTAATTGAGCCACTTAACATTATCCCAGATCATTTCGTTCATACGATTAATTAATTTTACCTCGTTTATTCATTTATTCAATTAAGTTGATACAAGTACAATGAGGCGATAAAAGTAAGGAAACTGATTTTTTTATAATAAATTCGTTCTTTGCATTAAAAGTACCGGATTTACCGATTTTTTTTTTTTGTTTTCAATACAGACACCGTAAGGCGCACAGTGGAACAATCTACCTATTTCTATGCAAAATGTCAGTTACACCAATCTATTCGATTACTTGAATGAAGGTATGTGAGATTAAAAGCATTTTTTTTTTTAATTAAAAATAGGTTCGCTTTGACCACCATCTCACCTCAGCATGGCAATTTGTAGCTGTTATTATTGGCTTTGATCAGTTATTTGTAAGAGTGCATATTATATCCCTATTTTATTTCCCACTAGCCGTGACTTGGTTCGCGTGGGATATTTATTCCGCATTAATCCCGATCCAAAGGTCCTATTAACATCGATTCAGCCGTTCCACAGATAAACCCGGAGAAACAAAAGGACGGATAGACGGACAATAATTTTCGAAAGTTTGTTCTGTTTTAGTGTCGTCTAAAAAACTATAAGCGCTTTATAAAATACAGTTATTTTGAAATCACAAGCAGGCAATTCAAAATTATTTTATAATTATGTATGTATGTACGGAGATTTCAGATTTTCTTGAAAAAATACAAGTATGTGTTATGTAACTTGTCAATCACACGTTAAATATTACAGTTGATATAATACGTGACAACCACTTTGCAAATTAAAAACAATTTATCGATAACGAATTCAATACCTACATTACATTCGCATTTAAAATTCGGTACTCAAAACATGTCATACAATAACGTCGCACAAATAATACAAAAATATGCAATTCTCGTTTCAATTATTCTGTTCAGGCCGATTCGGATTTTATGCATTTAAAATATCACCTGTTTTCGGTCTCGCGCCCGAAACCTCGAGGCGGGATTAAAAACATGCCGCTGATTAAGTATCGTTACGATATCTGAATTTCGAATGTAAAATTGGCTATTATTGCAGTGTTTTGTCGTAATTAATTAATCAGTGAATTATTTATTTTTGTAGAATTTTTGCCCAGATATGAAGCTTTCTGTACCACTGTGTGGTATTGGGTACTAATGAGTAATCATATGGTTGCTCGGAAATAGCCAGATAACCTGTAGTAGCTGGTGGATGTTGGCAAGGTAGATAGAGTAACCATGGAGTTTCGTGGCGGTTCTTCTCTGTAGGAAACGATCAATTAACCTCTCAAGGACCGCCATTATTTACGTCAAACATCCGTCAAGCACCGCGGGCGGGCTCTTATTGTAACGTAATCTGACCCCGGTCACAAACGATTTTAAGACTTATCTTTACTACAAATACAGTTTTAAATCGGTCGGGGTTTGGTGGCACAAATTTGTGCCAGCGGGGCTCAACTAATACTTGTTTACTGGCACGTTTTTGTGCCGCTGGAGCTCTAGAGGTTAAATTTAAGCGTCAGTAGCCTAATGGCTAAGGTGTTGGACTTGTAATCTAGATGTCGCAGGTTCGAACCCCACGCAATACACTATTGGCGTGAACCCACTCTAGATACAAGCATATTTAGCTTAGTTGGAGGGTATAAAATGACTGCCACTAATGTGAATTCTACCTAAATTGCTAGTTCTCTTTAAGAAAAAAAGATCTAACCGTGCATTGGATTGTGACGTTTATAAATGCCCATGTAGCTCTATGTGAATAAAATATTTAAGTCTTTTTTATTGAGATGTAAAGATATCCCGTGGCCGATCACCAACCCACCTGGTCTGACTGTTTTTAATATCACTAGTGTAGGACGTCGCAGATGACTGTCATTTTGGTTCAACTTGCGTGCCGCGATCTGTACGTGTTGTAGGTATGTCAACGTCAATGTCCCGCGTGCCATCCTGTACCTACTACTTAATTAAGGCGGAGAATCCCAAAAAGGTGGGTTTTAAAAGCAGTCTATCTCTTAAACCCTAAATAATTTTGACAAATAAAAAATATATAATATTTTCAAGCAGTTTATCCCTTCAATAACAATGATAATTATAATTCAAAATATACTATAAAATTTCAAATGATATACTACATCCAGTGATGGATTTTTGTTTTTGGTCCAATCAATAGATTTTTTGTTTTCCGAGATACGATGGGGAGGGGGTGAGAGGGGAGAGTTATAAAAATGATTTTGACTAACATAGGGCACTTTGATATGAATCTAAAAAAAATTCTTGGGGACGTGTGGTGAAGGGTGGGGGGGAGAAGGGGGAGTTTTGAAAAATGATTCCTAAGGTTTTCTGTTCGCTCCACTTCGGACCTACCTACCACCAGAAAGCTATTCCCAAAATACGATGGGGGGGAGAGGGGGGTTTTGAAATATAATTTCTTAAGTTTGCTTGTCGTCGCCACTGAGTTACAGGCCCTACGTACCACCGGACAGGTTTCGACGCCTACTATAATATTTGTTCAAACACCTAATGGCTATCTCTAACCGTTATGAAGTTACAGCCTTTTCAATTTTAGCGGAGGTTGGGGAGGGGAGGGCATGACATAAAAAATATGAAGGCCCGTTTATAGTTAAAAGTAAGAATCAACAGTTTTTTCAGTAGTAAAAATCAAAATGGGGGGGGGGAGATGGTGGGGGGGGGGGTTGAACAATTATTTTGACTAAAGCATTGCCCCTCTAAATGAATCTGAAAAAAAAATGTGCCAAGTCTTAATTTCCGAGATCCGCCTAAAGGGGGTGAGAAGGGGGGCAAGGGGGGCGACTTTGAAAAATGGTTTTTACTCAACCGAGCCTCCTCTATACGAATCCGTAAAAAAAATACGGGTCTCGTAGTTTCCGAGATACGATAGGGAGGGGGGAGAAGGGGGGTGAAAAGGGGAGGTTTGGCACTTTTCCCGTAGGTTTGAGAGTTACTTGTTTACGAATCTGTCAAAATATACCCACCTCCCCATCCACCATCTGGGAGAACAATTATGTCAATGAATGAGTGAGTGAGTGAGTCAGTCAGTGGTAATTTAGCTTTTTCTTCTATCTTCTATACTTATAATAAATCTGTAGAGAGGTCAATTCTGTACATGAAATATATTTCCAAAATAACTATCAGGGGGTGATTAAGGATCGATACTCATGCCAAAAATGCAATCAGTTAAATTTTTGTCTGTCTGTCTGTCTGTCTGTCTGTCTGTATAACCGTTATAGAAACAAAAACTACTCGACGGATTTTAACGAAACTTGGTACAATTATTTTTCATACTCCTGAGCGGGTTATAGTATACTTTTCATCACGCTACAATCAATAGGAGCAGAGCAGTGAAGGGAAGTGTTGGGAAAACGGGAGAACTTACTCCATTTTTTAAGCTTCCGTCGCGTGTGCAACCTTAATGGTTAAAGCTACACAAATCATTTCATGACGGAAATGTTCTCCTTAAAATTATATAAAAAATATCCCACGACACCATATGTCTAACTTTTATGGTTGACTCACAATAACACGTGTAACTCCCGATAGCTTAGCAGTTCGAAGCTTTCTGATTATAATATTTGTCTACTCTTACGTTTATAACACTCTCAGTCACCCCTAATTGAAAAAGTTAACATTATTAACTATTCCATAAAAAAATTGGCCAAGTGCGAGTCAGACTCGCCCATGAAGGGTTCCGTAGTAACTATAATATAATATGCAAATTTATTTGACGAAAAAAAAATCTTATAAATTTGTTAAAACTAGCTTATTTACATTTTTTACAACTGCGCCAAATAAATTTGTTTTGAAAAAAAAAACCTTACAAATTTCTTAAAACTGGCTTTTCTACATTTTTTACAACTGCGCCGAATAAATTTGTTTTTCATAGTGTTTGTATGAATTACAAAGTTATATTTGCGGTTTTAGAAAATATGCTGTATCTCAAAAACTGCTGAACTGATTTCGTTCAAACTAATTTTGGTTGAAAGTTTATATTAAGATCTACAGACATATATTTTTTTTAGATTTTTCACTCCATTATTATAGAAGTTAGAGGTTGTGTCCGCCACACACACATTTTACCACTTTGGAAGCATATATCTTTTAAACGATTGACTTTATGGAAAAGTGGTTTTAGAAACCCCGATGTCGTTTTTAAAGAACTGTCTATAGATACCACACTTGCATCGATTTCATGAAAAAAAATATTTTCAGGTTTAGTTCCATGTATGGGGAGCCCATCTTTATTTTAAATATTTTTTAATTTTTTTCTCAAAAACGGAAAGCGGTTCACAGAATACATCTACCTATCAAGTTTCACATGTATAGTCCTAATAGTTTCGGAATAAAATTGCTGTGACAGACGGACGGACAGACAGACAGACAGACAGACGGACAGACATGTCGAAACTATAAAGATTCCGTTTTTTGCCATTCGGCTACGAAACCGTAAAAAGAATCATATAAATCGGTATAGAAACACCAAAGTTATACATGAAATACGCTTATAATAATAAGCCATCGCGCGTGAATACTGAATCATGCTATAAGGATTATTTTTGAGAATCGGTCGCCGCGCTCGACGCGTCTCGCGGTCGAAGCGTTTTCTAGGTACTTAAGCCTCATGTGAACGTGATCTAAACAATATTACCAATACATTAACTTACGCTGACGGAGTCGCGGGCACAGCTATATTGTATCATTACGCTAAGGCCAATAGGAGCGGAGCGCCAATGAAGAATGCTTCAAAATCGGGGTTAAATTTAACGTTAGCCCAAAGTAACTATTCCACGCGGACGAAGTCGCGGGCAAAAGCTAGTTATATAATAAAAATGAATCGCTAAATGTGTTGCTAAGCGCAAAATACGAAAACGGCTGGACCGATTTGGCTGATTCTGTTTTTGTTGTGTTTGGTTTTGTGAGAAGGTTCTAATGAAAAAAAAAAATAGGAAAGGTCTCAAGGATAGGGGTAGGGTAGGGTAGAGGTAGGGTAGGGGATAGGGGTAGGGTATGGTACGGTAGGGTAGGGTAGGGGTAGTGTAGGGTTTGCGTTGGGTAGGGGTAGAGTAAGGTATGGGTAGGGTATCGATAGGATAAGGATAGTGGTATCTGTTGGGTAGGGGTAGGATACCACGCGAACGAAGTCGTGGCGGGTCAGCTAGTTTATTAATAATTGTGATCAGCTAATTAACTTACTTAGTCAAATATAAAATTAGACACAGAGATCTAGCATGAAATAAAATAAGCCTTCCGGGAACTACAACGAACTGCTTTTATGAATGATGTTTTAAATACAAGAGTTTGAACCATGAAATAAAAATGCGTTACAAGATCATTTTTCTCTTTTTTAATGTTTATTTATTTTTATGTGGCTGTAATATTCATCATCATCATCTGTCTATACATATGTATAACGTTCCCACTGGTGAGACGTCGGCCTCCTCTCTACGTGAGGGAATTGACCGCAATACACCGATATTTTATTTGTATTTTTAACAGTTATTTTATATTCCACTCATATATTATTTTATTTTTTATGAATCTCTTTATTTCTCCTCACAAAAACAAAAATAAAACATAAAACTAATTACAATTATAATTAAAAGCTATACATCCCTTAATTTGTGAGGAGCTGGTGTTTGAATTAGGCAAAAAAATGCCTGTAACACAAATCACCAGGTCTGCACCCAAGGAAAGAAATCAGCAGCTTTTTCTTATAGTATACATATTAAATATAAATTATAGTAGAAATGTACACTAATTAAAATGAAACAGACACAACACTTGAGATTGTAAAATAAAAAGTAAAAATAATCCTAGTTAAACATGATTTATAAAACATAACTTCCTTTGAAGTCGGGTAAAAATTACGCCATACCTTTGTGCATTTATGTTAAGTGTGTGTGTATATATATGTGTGTGTGTGCGTGTGTGTGTGTGTGTATGTGTGCGTGTGTGTGAGTTGTGTTTGCGTCTGTGTGCGCGAGTGAATGTATATGAGTGTATGCATGTTAAGTGCAAGACCTTATAAAAAATACATATAAAGAATCATTATTTATATGTATTTTTTATAAGGTCTTCTATAAGATTATAATCTAAGCCACGCAACCACTTAATGACCAATGATTTGCATTTAGCTTTAGTTACTGCATAAATAGACAAATCCCGATTTAATTTATTGTACAAATTAAAACTTTGGTAACAAAAAAATTGTTGACCAAACTTTGTATTAAAGGGGTTAGTTTTACAAACTGCATACTTTCGGCGTTTGCCTCTGAATTTATTTGGTTCATATTTTAAAAGAGAGTGTTGTTTTATAACTGTATGCAGAATAAACAGTTGTCGGACTGTTAGAACCTCCCATCTCCGATACAGGTCTATGGTTGAATGATCAAATGGTAGGAACAAAGTAACTTTTAAAACTGCTCTTTGAGATCTCTCCAGTTTCAAAAAGGGAGTTTTTGAAGTGCCTCCCCAAGAGGTTATGAAGTAACTGAGTTGTGATTGGCATAAAGCAAAATAAACTGATTTAATAATATTTTTTTGAGCTACATGTCGTAAAGCCTTAAATATGACTATTAATTTGCGAATTCTTGCTGCGAGTAGATCAATGTGCTGATGAAAATTCAAATTGTTATCAATCATTACTCCTAAGTACTTCGTTACAGCCACGTTATTAATATTAGGGCATAAACAGTTCACACTGTCAGAGTTAGTACATGAGTGCGAGACAATATGGTGAGAAGAGTCAGGTTTGTCGTTCGTTAAAATAGAGAAATTAATATAATGGGTTTTTGCAACATTCAGCGTTAAAACGTTCTTGCGTAGCCAATTTGTGACAATATTCATCCCCGTCTGTGCCTTTGAAAAAGTCTCATCCCACGAACTACCAGAAAAGAGCAAGGCTGTGTCATCTGCGTAGGTTACGACTTTAGCATTTGGGATATCCATCTGACACAGATCGTTTATGTATACTATAAAGAGGGTAGGGCCCAGGATAATACCTTGGGGGACTCCAAAGGTCACAGGGATCTCCTCACTTATAACATTACGTATTTGCACACATTGCGTCCTATCAGTTAGGTAGTCTTGTAAAAGTTTCAACTGGAGACCCCGGATCCCAAGACATTCTATTTTCCTCAATAGAATTGGAACAGAGACTATGTCAAATGCCTTTGCTAGATCCAGAAATATGGCTATTAACAATTAAACACCCAGAACACTACACAATTACACATCATACAGGTTGGCAGGGACATCGATGCATAACCGCTTACTATGGATTCAGAACATGATTCTGGTCATTTTTTTACCATTACACTATTGCTGTGAACCCACTCCAGACACAAGCATTTTCAGCTTACTTGGAGGGGTTAACAAGATTGCTAGTAATGTGAATTATACTGTCATTGATAGTTCTCTTCAAATAAAAAAAAAAAACAAATATTTTTCGTATTCGAATTCTAACCACGCCTAACATTGTCGGAAATCAGCGCTTATTACAATTGATGCGACGACAATTCCACGACTACATTAAATAAACGTCCCTTGGAAATCACTTAAGTCGTTGGTCCCAGCTGTCATTTGTATATATTTGAAAGTCGATACGGGTAGGAAGCCAGAAAATCTGACACCATTCTTGCCAAGGGCTATCGTGTTACCCAGCTACTAGTGCATCCCTACTTATATGGTGCTGCATAAAGGTGCATGATTATAATCATATAAATGCTTTTTTTATTACGGATGAACCCAATCTTGACCTCGATCTAGCCTGATGGTAAGCGATAGTTGAGGTCTACGAACGGATGAGCGAGCCCATAGATGCCTGTTTACTCATGTAAGCAGAGAGCACAGAAGCAGGCAGAGAATTCCATAGCTTGAAGGAATTGAAAGTTCTTATAATTTGTTTAAGCTCAACGGTGATAAGTTTTTCGTCAAATTGAATCCATCAAAATATTAAATTAAAACAAAATTTTATCGATACCTTTATTACCAATGTTCTGTTTTCTGGTCACAGCCAACAAGGCTTAACACAAGTTTAATTACATTTTTATCATCAGAGTATATAAAATTATTATCCTTATCAAAAGCTAGACCATATATATTTTTCATATACAAAATCTTCTTTAAGCCTTCAAACTTACTATCTATGAATACACCACAACTACTTACAATATACGTATCGCCTTCATTATCCTCAACTATTTGTCTAACTGTTATAAGTTCATTCACTACATGACATTCCATTTTATCATTATTATATTTATATAAACCAGTTTTGTTAGCAAAATAAATAGCGTTACCACCGCTGACATGAAAATGATCAATTTCAAAATTTTCAAATTCTTTCACTGATGCAAATTTTCCGTCAAATTCAATGTGCAATTTCTGATCGGGGTAACTAATGTAGAATAGGTTCTTCTTGAAAAATAAGGACCAGACATTTTTTCCTTTTTCTTTATAGAAATCTGCTAGTTTCGTGAGCATGTTGTATTTGTATATTCCATCGCTTCCTCCGAAAAAAATGTCGTCATTCATCTGGTCTATAGCAACGGAGCATCCTCCTCTGATACCAGCTATGGTTTGGTAGTCTTTAGTATCTATATTCAAGGATGCCAGTTGAAAATCAACATCGGAATATGTTTCGGGGAGAGAGTAACTGAAGAATAGGGTGTTAGAACTTTTGTGTACATTCAGGTTGTAAGCTCTTCCTATGTTGGCCCATAGGACGTCTCTATCGTACCAATTGTCTCCTATTTTGACGCGGTTGCATGCGATCTCTGGTAGAGCTATGACGTGTAATGCGATGGATAGTAGGATGTGTAGTTTGATAATCATTGATGGGTTCCTAAAATTAAAAAGTACTCTTAAGTAACTGTCATAGATACCAATAGGAACAGGCTAGAGGAAAAATATATAGGAAGTAAGCCAATAATTATATAAACGGATTGAAAGTACATATCCTAAAAGGTTTATGATTTTACAGTTATACTTAAATAGAAAGTAACAGTACTATAAAAAAAAATTAGATCCACTTAAAATTATTACATTGTCAAGATTTCTATTTTATGTTTTTTATATAACTTTACGCCACTTTGCTCGCGTGATAAGTTACCTTAGCAAATAAAGTAGCCTATGTCACTTTCCAGCCTTTCAATTATCTCAACGCCAAAAAACACATAGATTTTTGCTCCGTTAAGACGTAAAAGAAAGACAAACAAAGACAACGTTCTAACACCATACCGCGGTCCCGAAACGTAAGAGCAGTTGAAGAAATAGGCTGGATTTTTTGAGAGAAGAATTCTGACATCAGATCATGAGGAGTCATTAGATGATTTTCTCACCGAAAAAAAAAGGACATTGAAACATTCGAAAACATACGATATCCTCCAAACCCACACTGGGTTTGCGTGGTGGATTATGGCTCATTCCGTTTCATAGAAGGAAGGAGTCAGATGTGAGATCATTACGTTATGTTTCATATTAGGGGAGCAGGCCCTGGTTATTGTTCTCGGTTTTACATTTGCCAATTAAAAATTATACGCTGTATTCGAACGATGTTCGCTAATGAATATAAGCTTCTGCTATGAACGTGTTAAACATTGATTGAGGACTTTAAAAATTACCTACATTATTTTTAAAACATACAATCTTATAAAGGTTGTAAGACTTTGAATATCAGTAGCATATTTAGCTTTGTTGGAGGAGTCAACAAGATTGCTAGTTATATGACTACTTACATTATTTTTATATATTTGTGTTATAATTACATAGAAATTACTGATAGAGATATCCAGGATATCCATAAGGATATACCTCAAAACATGGTTGCGGAAAAAACATGGTCCTCAAATACAGTTGAAACCAGCGCAGAGTTGAGAAAACATAAATGAAAATATTAAATAAGTACGTGACTTACATGAAATTCGAGATATTAATATCCATATCGACTCCAACTCAAATCAATGTTACGGCCAAAAATATTCTTCGAACACACATGTTTCTCTTCCAAATACACTCGCACAATGATCTGCCGATTGTTATTGATTTAACGTTACGAAATTTAGTTTTTATTTTCTTTGACCGTCCATTGTTGCAGCAAATACAAACAGGGGATCAAGTCTAAAACAAATCTCTTCACAAAGATGCGTTGATGGACTTTTTGATAATATTATCATCGTCATACTGTATTTTGATGTATTGTGTCAATGATGGTATGACTTCAAAGGTTTAATAGCAAATGCTATGCGAATGGATAGATTAAACAACATTATAGCAGTCAGTGTCTTATATAACGCACTAGTCAGGAGTCATCTTCCTTTTATTAATTACAGGCTCGCGTTTGAACACCATCGCACCTGATGGTTAGCGATGATGTAGACGAAGATGAAGCACGCTTATCTACAAATTAACTATTCACTTTTTCTGAAAGACGTCCAGAGAATAGTTGTCAGGAAACAGACTCCGGTAGGGAATTCTACTCTCTAGCTGTACGCACAATGAAAGTATTCCCAAAACGTTTCGTGCGTGTGGGTGAGATGTCCATGTAAGGATAGCGCATCGCCGTTCGTCTTGTTCAAGGGTCTCGACCAGTCTCATGTTGCTAATCAGGTTCTTGGCTGTTCCGTTCCAGAGATGAGAACAGTAATATTGCATACACGACTGAACTTGCACTGTCTTTTTTTAGAGAGAACTAGTAATGTGGGTAGAAGTTACATTACTCCAACAAACAATCTTATTAGCCCCTGTAACTAAGCTAAATATGCTTGTGTCTGGAGTGGGTTCACGGTAATAATGCAGAGGGTGGCTATATTGAGTATATCAATTTTACTCATTGATGTACCCCACTCTATTTGTACTAGGTATGGTAAAAGTAAAATTAAATGATGCGACGAGAGTTTGCAATGGTCACGTACCTAGTGAAATAACTTCGTAGCGAGGTGCATAGTCTGAGATTGCTCCAGAGCTTTCGTATTTGTGTACCGGATCATTATGTGTGGAAGCAACGGTGCCCATCACGCCTGAACGTGGCACAGATTCCTGAAAAGTGCGATCGTAACATGGTACAGCTAAAGAATGGAATTCCCCGCCGGAGTCTGTATTTCCTGATAGCTGACCTGGGGACGGGTCGTAATAATCGACCTAGTTTATTATTTCAATAATAAGTTTAGGTCAAATCACTTTTTGAAAGTTAAAAATCACCTACTGCAAAACTGTTTTTTTAAGATAACTCGTTATTAATTTGATCAAATTAGCAGAAGTTAGTACATATCTATATGATTTAAAATACGTAACTTTTATTAGAGACCGCTTAGCTCTTTCCAACTCAAGAAATAACTTATGTGGCATCTCCCTATACTGTTATGCATTATGTAATTACTCATTAAACTAGTGGAATATATCTAAATATTATTTATATAGATTATGGTTTTTAAAATCCATATAAATTTCTTCACTCATGGAATAATAGTTGAAATATGTAAATTCCATGATATGCATTGGCCAATAATTATGCCCAAGAATCTTCTACACGGAACTTTATTACATTTAACAGTTTCACTTTGTGTGTAGTGTTTATAAATATTACAATTTATGTTGATCTATATGAGAAATAAAAAACAATCCGTCCTTAATTAATTATTTATTCTTACTATTATATACAAATGTGTGCTATTTAACATACGCTTATGCGTACGCATACGCGAACATTTTATATTTTTACGAATTACACTATTATGAAACTAAACAATTCATTGCGTTGGTCTTGCGTATCTCTCGTACATTGCTAACACAAATGACTTCCTTGAAATAATTGCTACTTCTTTAAACCATGTACAATAAAAGATTAGGAACGTTTATTTTTCCGTCTCGTTTCGTCTCCCTCAAACCTAACTTCAGGATTATTTATAGCATTCATACAAACTCTGCTATATTTACTGGGATTTAACCGATAGATGTTATTTTTATCAGAATAAATGATGTTATCCCTGTCATCAAAAGTCATGCCAAAAGCCTGATCTATAGCTGCTACCTTCTTAGCTCTGTGGTAGGGTCTATCTTCTAGATATATTCCATCATTACCACAGAAATGAACGTCTCCATAACTATCTTCGGAAATCTGCCGAATTTGGACCTCATCGTTCAAGACTATGGGTTCATTGATTGGCCGTTCTACTTTATAGAGCGCCGTTTTGTTGGCAAAGTAAACATCGGTATGTTTGGACACGAAGAAAATATCCACCTCTATATGAATAGCTTCAGCTACTAGAACGAAACGGTCAGATCTATAGACGTAAAGTTTCTGCGTAGGATATTCTATGTAGTAAAAGTTGCGTCGTACAAACAATCCCCAGATTGACTTTCCTTCTTCAGCGAAAAATTCGGCTTCTTTTGTAAGAAAGTTGTATTTGTATATTCCGTCATGGCCACCGAAGTATATGTCGTCGTTCCCTGCGTCGTATGCTACGGCATATCCTCCTGGTACCCCTTTGATGTCTCTGCAAGTCTTCTTTTCAAGATGGCAGGCCCTGATACCGAAGTCCACTTGGGTACCATTCTGGATGGTATGGCTGAAGAACAGGATACCAGAAAATCTGTGGAAAGTGACAGATTTGTTAAACTTGATGAAAGATAAGGAACCAGAATGGCCAACAATAATTATTTGTCTATAGATTTATATTATAGAAATAATTAATTTATCGGTTTCAGGAAACCTCCTGACACCGATAAATTAATTATTAACGCAGAAATCTGTCTAAAGTGTTTGACAGTTTATAATCGCAGTAAATTTATTATATTTACTTCGATAGGGAATACAAACAGTATCTCAACGTGTAGCAGCATATCGTATAATAAAGTTAAAACTAATGTACTTGTTTTGCGGAAATGTTCTAGCTAGAAATCGCGACCACGGAGGCAAAGGGAACTGAAGAAACAGGGTCGTTTTAGCCTATATAGGGCTTCTTCAGGCCCCTTCTAGTCCGACACTCCTTTCCGCTCCTCCCAGAACGGGAGGAGTTATTTGATGTTTAGGCTGAGGCTACAGTAGGCAGCAATTCACGATGCGACTGGAAGAGCGAAACGAGATAAACATGGTATGGCTACATTATTAGCGAAAATCCGGCGTACATTCGGCGATGACGTGGCTACAGTACATGATGCAATCTAATCAGCCATCGTGGTTTACTATACGCATAATGTAGCCACACGCAAAATTAGTAGCTCTATTGAACTAGTCGTGCAAGTGAGAAATTTTCTAATAAATTCGCTTTAATTTCGCTGATATGTTGTGATGTAGCCGATGCCGTGATTACAGTAAGTAATGTGAACAACATTACTGTCGCATAAAGAAATCAAAGATTGCTAGTAATATTTGATGTAGGGTGTAGCCACGTACGTGAACATTCATTTACTTGTTTTAATCGCTGAAATGTCGCAGGTCGCGTCGCGGCCTAATGTAGCCTCCACCTTACTCCCAAAAACAAAAGTTAATAACCCTTCCTTTGCAGTCGGGTAAAAATATACGATTCTGGCAATTTTCAGGTGACTTTTTCTTACTTATTTATGTAATAAAATATGTAAAATTAGTTCCTTGGACTAAGTTACGGAAATGAAAACCAATTTTATATTTCTCAATTTTCTACCCGTCATCGTTACTCCAGCCATCAATTCAAAATGTCAATATAAAATCATGATCGGCTTGTTTAATGTTTTTAATATCGTGACGTCATGAGCGACATCCGTTTAATGGATCACGGAATGACGTCATCAGTTTGAGTGAGACAAATTATGATGCTTTTTATTATGATGATATTGTTTCTAGCAATTTAGTTGTGAGATTTTTGTTGAGTCATTTATTATTTAATTTTATATCACTGCGTCAGCAGGCCTGTTAAATGACAACAAAGCTAAGAAACATTTTATTGATTGCAATATTAAAAAAAGATAACTTTTAATGTCCATGTGAATATTTTTTTTGTGAGAAATAAAAATAGACATCAGTCCATTTAGGTTGCAGTAGGTTTTTTTCACTAGCATACAAACCATAGCAGACTTTAGTTTTAATCATCATATTTTCACCTCATCGACTATTGGGGTTAGACAACAAATGTTTAGAGATTGCATCGCGTCGCGTCATAAACCCGCAGTGGAAAGCATTAAAATAACATGCATTGAAGATTTTTGTAACTACAACATAATTATTTCATAGTGCATTGGAGATTTTGAGGAGACGCCATTTAGTAAGCCATAGTATTATAATCTAAAACTTCGATGTATGAATTATATTTACTGACTGTTTTGTTATAAACCTAAAACGCTATATAATTTTTATTTATTTATTTATAACAAAATCCACAGCTCTTAAAACAATGTTTTATAGTAACTTATATCTAATCTCTTATAGCCAATTACGGATTTACAATCTATTCACTAGTAACAAACATGTAGGAAATATATATTTTTAGATTAACATTATTATACAGTATTAAGAATTAGTGTGTATGGGGAGTATTAAATGAATGTGTCTTGGTGTGTGTGCGTGTGTTTGACATTTTGACATGTTTGTGTTTCTAAAAAATAGTATAGTTCTTATTAAATGTACCAAAACAAAGAACTCATTACCTATGCATCACCAAGTTGTAAGGTCTTCCAAGGTCCTTGAACAGGAGCTCCTTATCATAGTACACGTTATGAAAGACGACGCCGTCACATATGATCAGGTCGGAGTCTTTTGTGGATGCAGTCAGAACCCTTGGAGCTACGGCTATTAAGAAAAGTATCCTGAAAGAACACATGTCTTGTTTCTGAAACAATAAAAAAAGAAATACAGTATGTTAATTAACAGAGGGCGTTCCCGTTAACCCGCAATAGTATAGCATCCATACATGCGAAATAAATATTACCATTCGAAAACAAAATGTTTTTATTTTTTTTAATATTAAAACATCATTAAAAATGTTAAATTGATACGTAAAAGAAACACGCGTACGCATTCATAAATAAATTGCGACGTTGCCGTCCTTCAAGTAAGCGTGTACAGAGTGTTTCTGTTAGTTAACATACTGTATGTTAAGCAAAACTACATCACTTCTACTATGTTGGGGTCACTTTACAGTCCAACCGTATGCAGCTGAGTCTTTTACATTAAGCGACTGCCTGTCTGACCTCCACAACCCAGTAACTGAGTAATTAAACTGGAAAGCGCACATAGACGTTTTGTGTAAAAAATTAAGTTCATCTGCATATGTTTTATACAGGTTATCTTCCATTGTCGATATTAAAACACTTCTTGCGGCTTATTACGGTATAGTTGAGTCTTACATGCGCTACGACGTCATTTTCTGGGCGAACTCAACAGATAAAGAGACAGCATTTAAGGCTCAAAAAAGATGTCTCCGATCAATGTTCAGACTAAAAACTACTGACAGTTGCAAGCCATATTTTAAGCAGTACAATATTTTGACACTCCCTTGTATTTATATTTTCGAAGTAGCTATGTTTGTTAAGCAGAATCCAAGTCGTTTTGAACGTATGGCAGATATATTTCCAAGAAATAGGCGTGATTCTATTCTATACTATATTCCTTGTCAAGACCAGCGTTAGGTTTTCTAGCTTCTGATAATTTGTAACAACTGATGAAGATTTACAAATGACAGCCTGGACAAAGCCTTAAGGGCCTATACTACCTCAAATGGCTTAGCATGATCCTCCGTTATGTCGAGAATACTGCAGCAATAATTTTGAAATAAATATATGGTAAAGTTGAGGATTAATTTTAGGTACTATGTTTGACGAAAACACGATTCCATAAAATTTTCTCGATAGAAAAATAAATCCAAAGTTACCTCCAAACCGAACAATAAACCACTGGTATTCAAAAATAACTTCAAATTAGATAATGAAACTTTGCATATAAATTGAACTAACTATAAAGCAGGTCTTATGTTATTTACTTTTTTTAAATTACCATTATTTTCACTGTAAAAAGAAATAAACTAAATGATCGGTGTCTTGGAGTCTTTTCCCTGCCACCCTGTCTCGCTTGCTCGCGTGACCGCGGCCAGTAGTGTGCGAGCGAGATAAAGAGTGAGAAGCGCTGAGGTAGTATAGGCCCTTAACGTGCTTTCCGGTACGAGGAGAATTGTTGATATGTTAATATGGTCACCCATCCACAAACTGACCTCGGGAAGTGTTGCTTAACTTTGAAAATGTAGCTGTTATTATTTAGCCACGAGCTCCTCACATCATCAACCAATACAACATCTATACTAACATTATAAAGCGGAAAAGTTTGTTTGTTTGTTTGTTTGCTTGAACGCGCTAATCTTCGAAAGTACTGGGTGGATTTGGATGCAATTTGGTATGGAAGTAGCTTGAAGCTTGAGGAAGGTTATAGGCTACTTTTTACGCGACTGCAAAAAAGGAGAGTTATGTTTTTACCGTGATAGAATCCACGGGAGCGAAGCCCCGCATGAGTACTAGTTAATAATAAACAGAGGAAAACAATAGGGTAGTTTCCTGTGTTACAAAATAATTATTTTATTTGGTCCATTAGGTAGATTTTCAAAAAATATTGGGCACGTATTTTTTAACCTTCCAAGTCAAGAAAAATTCATAAAAATGGAAAGCTTCAAAGTACAGGAGTGGGGGCTGCTGACGTCACACAGTGCTAAGAATTGCCGGAGTGTGACGTCACGCGAAATTTCAACTCACTGTATCGTCTTAATTTTTCAATTACATGAAAAAAATAAAAAAACGTGTCCAATGTTTTTTGTTAAACTACGTGACGGACTAAATAAAATATTTTAGGAATCTACTCTATTCTATTTTTTATACTTTGTGAAACCAATCGCAGTCCTGATCAAAAGAAAGAAGAAATAATATTATTTGCATAGACATAACATATACAATAGTATTCAATTAATAAAATAAATAATAACTTTTAAATAGGCCCAGTTCAGCAAAAATTTCTACCCAGATTTTCGACTCGACTTAAAGAAAACACCGAAACAAACTAGAAATGAAAATTTATTTTAAAGTAATAGTAATATACATTTTTACTGGTCATATCATATGAGACCCGTGTAGGTTAATGTGACGTGGGTTTTTGAGGAAAGCACTACACAGATAATTATCATGATGTTATATTGTATACTAGCTTTTGCGACTTCTTTCGCGTGGGAGGTTTTATCGGCGTAAATCCCGATCCCGTGGGAATTTCGGGATAAAAAGTTCTAAGCTACCTCCCTACCAATTTTCAGCCAAATCGGTTCAGCTGTTTTTGAGTTATAAATAGTGTAACTAACACGACTTTCTTTTATATACTTATATAGATTTGGATGCCCATATGAGTTCCTCTGATTGTGAAGACATCCTATCACTTCCGCGAGTTTCATTGGGATTTCAACTGGGATTCCATATAGCATACATTTTCCGTAACTTAGCTACATAATATACTCATAAATATCAACCAATTCCACTACACACAATCCGTCTAACATCACAAAATATCATGTCAATACACGTATAATATTAATCTCCACAGAAAATAACAAACTCCACAAACAGAATATACATCAAGAGAAAACACACATACTTATATCAGAAAGCAAACTCAATAATTCATTACCTATCAAAAATTAAATCCTCAATATAACTTTCGAACAAAATATTACACTGAAGCTGTTTTGTAAAATAAAACGAAATGCACGTTCGTATTCAACCAAGATGTATTGCTTAAAGAAAACAGATATACATTTTCATATCAACAGATTACTATGTCTTATTTTGTTGTTATTATTGTTTATATTACGTCATCGTGAGCACATAACTTACGATGTTTTTAGGGTTCCGTACCCAAAGGGTAAAAACGGAACCCTATTACTAAGGTTCCGCTATCTGTCCGTCTGTCACCAGGCTGTATCTCATGAATCCGTTTATTTCTGTTGCCGCTATAACAACAAAAAATACTAAAAACACAATAAAAATGATAATTTAGCGTGCTCTAATACGACAAACGTGATTTTTTTGCCGTTTTTTATAGATAATGGTACGGAACCCTTCGTGAACGAGTCCGACTCGCACTTGGCTGGATTTTGTTTATTCTGTTGCCATATGTATTTAGGAACTGTGCAACACCCGCTTATACATTGTCCATACATGCGTCATAAAGCCAATAGAGCTGATGATTCAAGACGCAATGCATATTGTTTGTAGTGATGGTGAATCTCATTCTAAGAATGAAAGTGATCGAACTTTAAAATCTTGTAATTTCTGTTTTTTTCCATAGTTGATAGGCTTGCATTTGACTATCATCTCACCTGATGTTAAGCGATGATGTCATCGAAGATGAAGTAAGCTTGCCTAGAAGTAACCTATTCACTCTTGACTTAAAGACTCCCAGGTCATAGCTATCAGGAAACACAGACTTCGGCAGGGAATTCCACTCCTTAGCTGTACGCACAATGAAACTGTTCCAAAAACGTTTTGTGCGTATATTACGATGACGGTGCGTATGTTTCGTTGTTGATATAAATTGACTTTAAATTTAAAACCTCTTGTTAATAGAAGTCAGAATTATGAGTTATAAAGAGTGAGCCTATTCATGGATCTCGGGAGAAATCTCATCGACGGTAAACCTTTAAAAGACGCCTTCACTTTTAACCATTAATATGTATCATCTATGCTTTTAACAATTTGCAGGTCTTGTTTTATTTGTCATCCGGACAGTGTCATTTATACCTCCACTTCTTTCAAAATGATGCAAGAAATTATTTCGTACAGACGCCAGCACATCAAGCTACAACAATCTGTCAAATTTCTTTAATAGATTTTCAACTTTATTGTTAAAGAAATTAGGTTCAAGGTTGATTGGAAAAATTTGACAGTTTCGGGTAGCTTCATGGCGTCTGTACTTGGAAATTTGTAGACATGTGGTATTCACCCGCATTGAACCTGCGTGTAGATTCCTGCCCATTTTTTCTTAGCCTTTCCATATATTGGTGTTGGATTCTAGTCTAACTGGATGCAGTGGATTACTAATATTTAACATGATGCGACTGCCTATCTAATCTTCTCAACCCAGTATTTATTTATTTATTTATTTAAGGACAACCAACAAAGCATACAACAATAAACATGTTAAAAATTAAAATAAAATATTGTTACAAACAATAGTGTAGCCTTAATTAAAGGCTGCCACGGCATGCATTAAACAATAAGCGTGAAAGTAGATATTAAACAAAACAAAAAAAAACTTACTAACATTGCAATGGCTAGCTAGGTATTACTAATTGCTAAAGCTATTGCTTTAGTACCAGCATAGCATTTCACATATTATAACATTAATGAACAGTTAAATGATAATTAAAAAATATAACTTGATATAAGTGGCAAGCTAGAAGCAAAATAAAATTATTTGTCATTTTTGTATAAATGCCCTATGTAAGACAGACTTGAATTTGTGTAAGGAATAAGACATATCAATATCGACACTAGGTAAGGAAGACAAGCGACTATATTGAACCTGCATTCTGTTTATGGTGGAAAAATGACCCAGATTGGTTTTAAAACCCTTAGCGCGAAGTAACTGATATCTAGATATACGAGGCAGTTTATAAGGCGCATTTATGTTTATCAGACTGAGTAACCGCGGACAATCAATGTGATTGTTTAATAATTTGTATAGAAAGAGATTATCTAAGATCGTACGACGATTTTCTAGACTCATGAGATTAAAATGTTTCAAGCGAGAGCTGTAGCTCATTAATACAGTATCTGGGTAACACGATACCATTTGGGAAGACTGGTGTTACATTTTCTGGCCTCAAAATGTACAAATTACCCAACAGCCTTTTTCAAGGATGGGAAATCATCCAATGACTGCATTTCCTTTGTATGATCACAAGTCCAAAAGAGTTGAGAGCCGAAATCCGGGACAATTACTTATGCCCAGCCAAAGACTACATTTGTATAGCAGAAATTCAAATTGTATGGCAATCAAAATATTTAATAAATTACCACCACAAATCAGAGTATTACCCACTTATAAATCTAAAAAAATCATATTTGCTTGGCTTCTTGACAAATGTTTCTACTCAGTTAATGAATTTTTTAATCATAAATTTTGATGTTATTTGACATACATGAATAAATTTTGACATTATTTTACACAACTTTGACATGTACCTATTTTTATTATGTTTTTTTTTTTTACTCAATACAATTTTTAATGCGTTTCCTTCTTTTTTAATTTATATAATAATAAATATATTGACATCTCAATTTATTTTAAGTTTTGTATAAGTAAATGAAAATTCAACATTTTTAAATGTAATTCACTGAATATTTCTACACCGGTAACGGTAGTGTATGTGAAACTATGTTAATATTAAGATCTCAATGTACCAAATGCTTAGAAATAAATGATATTCTATTATATTCTATTCGATCTGGGCGAAGCGGGAGGGTGTGTCAGAATTTTACTGACTAAAACCCATCCGTGTTTATTTATTTATTTTCTTCGGCTCTTCAACAATGAAAACACTATTACATACACAATTTTACATCTTAATCTATGTTTAAGTGCTCCATCACTTAGAGAAGAGCACTGCATGCACTTTTTTATACACGTAAACTGTTAAACAAAATGAATTACTTAATTAATCAATTATAATTATGTGTTAAAAAAAATATTGCCTAATTACAATTTAAAATTCTCTTCATAGAAGACACAGGTGTATGGAATAAATCAATGTCTTCATCGTGGCTTTCATACATAGTATACATTCTCGACAATGAGCAGTGCTGCCTTTTTGTATGACTTTTTGGCGTCCTATTAGATCTTCTTGGTAGATTCCGTGGCACATGAATAGACACTTTACTGAGCAACTCCGGACAATTCAAAGAGCCTGTTACTAGTTTCTTAAGGAAAATTAAGTCAAACATGTCTCTACGTTTCTCTAATGAGGCCATTCTAAAATATTTTAATCTGTCTTGGTACGATTTGAGCTTTTTTCCCATATTACAGTAATAAGTGTTCCGTTGTTTGCCCTACGTATTCCGAGGTAACTCTTTCGAATATTTAACATATTTTTCGATACACTGAAGAATCTCGATGTCTTAAGGTAGTTGCCCACCATCGTAATGATTTCAACAAGCATTGCTTAGACTTAAAGATCGAGCCGTGGACTTTTATTATTAAGCCACAACCTCCTCGTCCGTGTGAACGTAATGATCTAATTACAGTTACGTCTTAATCGCGGCGGCCTAACAGTTTCGTCAATACTGTATGTGTGCCATTCCAATGTACTTCTCTAAAGGAAATTAAGATAACAAGATCTTTATGCATACAATATATTTTTATTATGTACTTATATGGACAGCAGTTACCAACAACGGGTCGCAGCTGATATATTGTATTGCCATTGGTATCTGATACCGTTATTCCAAATGGTGTGTGTTCCTCTTTGTGAAATGTGAATCGAGAAATTTAATAGTCGTTTTGGTACGAAATGTACGTTTCGGAAAGTGGCGGGGAATGGTTCTTTTTGATGTAAAAATATATGTTTGGTTGTCTGTGTGTGGTTGCAAACGTTGCTAGTAATAATGAGGAACTAAGTTTTAAAAGTTCTTTATAGGGTTCCGTACCTCAAAAGGAGAATGCCGGAATGCTTATAGGATCATGCCGCTTTCATCACGTTGTTGACGAGTCGATTACAGAACACACTTTATAAGCATCAATAGCGTAATTACTAACGTGTCGCTCTTGTGATCGAGAGGTGGTGGGTTCAAACCCAGCCCATTACACTTTTTTCGTGAGCCCACTCCTTACAAGCATATTTAGCTTAGTTGGAGGGTTTAACAAGATTACTAGTAATGTGAATTCTACCCACATTTGTAGTTAACTTAAAAAAATACTTTCCCATTATTATTTACCTATTTACTTTTATACTTCAGGATTTACAAATATCAGGAAATACAAGCATTAAAAACTTGCACAAAACTCAGAAAATCACAATTGAACGTCGAACGGGTAAGCCTTTAGTGTGGGACGCAACTTGTTTCGATACTGTCGCGCCATCCCATCTTCCCAGTTCATCATGTTGTGCTGGCGTTCCCGCTGCGGCTGCGGAAAACCTCAAGTGGCGTAAGTATAGTCATCTCGGTGATAACTATATTGTTCAGCCTTTTGGAGTCGAAACTCTCGGACCGTGGGGCCCGTGTGCTCACAGCCTTTTTAAATACATATCGAAAAGGCTCGTTGACGCTTCTCGCGACCCAAGGGCTGGCTATTTCTTTGATCAACGGCTAAGCATTGCCATACAACGAGGCAATGCCGCCAGTATCTTGGGTACGTTGCCAGCCGACAGCATTGAGAATCAATTTTTTGATGCTTTATTCTAGTTTGTATTTTAAGTATTTTAGTACATAATTATGTATATTTGCTTAAATAAATGTTTTACACAACGTCGAACTCAGAAACAGTTTCTAAAATCCTCTCCACTAAACACCAAATACCTTTTATGTTAAACATTTACTAAAACGTATTATGTCTAGCCGCACGGAACAAAAACTTACCGTACGAGCGAACCGAAAAACCACCTGTGTATACATACATAGGTGAATTTGCTATACTAATATTATAAAGCTGAAAAGTTTTGTTTGTTTAAAAGTGCTTATCTTTCAAAATAATGGATGGATTTGGATGTAATTTGATATGGAAGTAGATTGAAGCATAAAAAAGGATATGGGCTTATCCGATTGCAATTTTTATCGTGATAAAGTTCATGAGAGCGAATCCCTGCACGACTGCGATTAAAATATTTGGTCCAGTGACCATCTAATTTTCTAAATACGAATATGTTTCATTGAGGTAATTTACCGAGTTTGTCCCAATTCGCTAATGCGGTGGTCAATGGGTTTAAAATCTTTTATACGTAGTAAGTCGTTCGGAAAAATAATCGCCAGTCGCCTTTTAAACTGGTGTAACACCAGATTTAACGCAATAATAATAATATTTGTCATGGCTAAATAATTATAGCCGCACAGGTCGATCTTTTCCCGGGGTTGCGGTAAAGTGCTTACAAGATACCCCAGCCCCGGACCATAAGGGCAACTGAAGAAACAGGGTGAGTATTGGTCAGTAGAAGTCTGACAGTTCCTTCGATTCCACCCAGAGCGGGAGAAGTCTATTGGTGATCTTTCCAACCAAAAAAAAACAGGTCGATCTTGTAAGTTGGTTAGGTGACCATGAGTTTCCTGATAGCTATAACCTGAGGGTCTTTAAGTCAAGAGTTAAGAGGTTACCTACTTCTAGGTAAGCGTGCTTCATCTTCGCATCATCGCTTACCGTCAAGCGAAATGGTGGTCAAACGCAAGCTTATTATCAACCAGCTACTACCCGCAACTACATTCGCGTGGGAGGATTTCCCGCGTAAATCCCGATCCCGTGGGAATTCCGGGATAAAAAGTAGTCTATGTGTTATTCCAGGATGTCAACTATCTACTTACCAAATTTCATTAAAATCAATCCAGTAGGTCGGGACATTAGCGTGTAAAAACAGACAAACAGACAGACTTTTTTTTATTTAATTAATGACGTGTTACCGTTTCTTAATCCGAGGTGGATTATTTTTAATTATTATTTTTGTATACAATTTTATTAAATATCATAAATCATACAACTGCAAACATAAGTGTTACTATTTATCTATACATATAATAAAACAGTAAAAAAGTGTGTCTGTACATTTAAATTTAAACTTAATTAAATTAGTAATTCTTCATCATCATCAATAACCTGACTGCACTCTCTACTGGGTAATTTCCTCCCGTTGCTAGTATCAAGCTCCACGTTCCTGTCTCAAACTCATCCAGGATATACCCGTAATGGCAGCAATGTCATCTACCCACCAATTGCCTACAGGCTCCACAGTCTGACCTCCACAATCCCGAAGCTAGGCAATACCCATTGGCAAGTCCAATATCATATTTTCTGGCTTTTGAATACACTTAACGACTGTCAAAAATCTTTTTTGCAAAAAATAAAACCGACTTCCATATCAAAACACTACAAAGCCAAAAATAATTTTAATTTCGGTAGTTGGTGTTATTGGTTTTGTATTTTCTTTTTTTTTCACACCGCCTTCCGAAATTAAAATTATTTTTGGCTTTGTAGTGTTTTGATATGGAAGTCGGTTTTATTTTTTGCAAAAAAAGTTTTTATTTTCGTGCTTTTTAGTGGGTCAGTGAATGACGGAGTTATACGCGAACAAAAAACGCAATGCAGAGTAAACGAAAAGATCATCAACGTAAATATTTTTTTAGACTTTTGTTGATTTTTCAGAAACGGCTTGTCCGATTTTAATAAAATTTTCATGGGACCATTTTGAAAGTATACCCTTTCTAACAAGATAAGAATTTTACAAATCGATTGGCAAGCCACGGAGTTATACGCGGACAAACATAAAAAAAAAAAAAATACAAACATCCGAATTGAGAACCTCCTCCTTTTTTAGAAGTCGGTTAAAAATACACAAATGACAGCCGAGTTCAACGGTTTAACATGCCTTCACGGTAAAACTGTATACAGGGTAACAGGGACATCGACGCACAAACGCTTACCAGGGATTCGGGACATGATTTTGTACGCCCCTGCGTTCGAATTTTTCGTCGGCTTTTTCTTAATTTTTCAGGATTTTTCAGCAATTTTTTTACTGAAAACTGTATAAAATCATTGTTTCTATCTAAACCAATGAGATTTTAATTAAAAATAAAATTCACTTGTTTCACTTAAAACAGCAATGTAAATAAAACCCGAAAGGGCTACCAGATCAGCTGTTTTGCTAGAGTTAATTTGCGAGGTCAACACAGCTGATCAGGTAGTCCTTGCGAGTTTTATTTCCATTACTGTTTTAAGTGAAACAAGTGAATTTACTGTTTTTTTTTTTTCATCGGATTTTTCTTAATTTTATTAAATTATGAAAATGCCGACGAAAAATTTCAACATCAAGAATCTCGGCTTACGTTGCTTTACCTTGAAAATAGACCGATGTGGCTGCTATTATTTATGACCTCTCTACATAAGTATAAACAAAAAGAGTGTAGTACAACTTACTCGTCATCTGTCGTCCCTCGGTCTAAACTTTTAAGCGTACTCCTACAATTACGTAAAAGTTGTTACTCAATTCTTAAGGGAAATGATTTTGTTTCTTCTCCATACAAAAGAAAATTTTACTGATTTTTTTTCAGCCACAAGCACAGTAGACAAAAATTTATATTAAGGTAGTTTAATTTTATTCAACCTGTTATGTGCTAGAAAATCCAGAGCCTTTCCGACCTTTTATATTTCTTTTATTATATTGTGACCATAATAAGGCCTACTGTCTATAAAAGGGAATGGGTCGTAATCGACCACGTGGGCCGTGTGAGGGTAGATGGAGATCGTCTCTTTTCAAATTTACCGTCAATTTTATTGTCGAACTAACAACTCATAAGTCAAATCTGTAACCATTGTTCTTCAAATATTCCGTACTAATATTATAAATGCTAAAATAACTCTGTCTGTCTCTCTGTTACCTTTTCACGCCTAACCGCTGAACCGATTTAGATGAAATTTGGCAAGGAAATAGTTTAGAACCCTGGGAAGGACCTGGGTTTTTATCCCAAAATTCCCACGGAATCGGGATTTACGCGGAAAACTCCCACACGAACGTAGTCGCGGGAAAAGCTAGTGACATACATTTAAAAAGAATGCAAATGAAGATAAAAATAATCATTGAATTATTTTGTATGGAAATGCAGTTTCAAAAGTAACTAAATAATAATAATAGCTGCATATCGACGGCTCCTAAGAATACTGAGTCAACTATACTTCCAATAACTTTACAGGAAGGCGATAAGAAGATCAAATGGTTATATTTAAATTGTTAATACAACCAATAAAAAATAACTAATCATAGTGAATTAAATATAACAAAGCCTTTCATCTGTACAAAATAAATTTCATATTATTTTATTAATTTATGAGATAATGTAGAAAGACTAGTATACGGCGATTATTTGTTTATTAAAAATGGATCAAGTACCACTTATATTTTTATACGTCGCATTATTGAATCTACGTTATGGGGGAAAATTATTTTACAAGTGTGGCAAAAAATATTTTTATTTAATTATTGGATTTTTTATATATTATAATGTCTGTCATGGATTCATATTTTGTTAAAATATAATATGTTGACTCACTATACATGGACATAATTTTAAAAGTGAACCATACTTAAATTGAGTCAAGTGTGGTACAAAATAGTTAAAACAATCAAAAACGGCTTTAGTGTTTAATATTTTAATCAAAGAGATCTCAAAATGGTATTGGTAACATTAACACAACTTTAGGATATCTATAAAATTAACAAGAAATAACAAAAATCAACAATACTTGCTACCAATAAAAACAAACGCTTAAGTTGGTGTAGTCTTAGGTAATAAAATACAAAATATTGATTGTATCAATTGCACGTTTCTGTAAAATAGGAGAATTATTTATTAATTTTTTGAAATCACTATAATTTAGGAACAATACATAACAAACAAAGAAAAGTAATCTTCTTTATTTTTTTTGAAAGAAAGTCACAATTCTTAATATTCTTATACTTTGTATTTATTGCTGAGAATAAAATCATTCTCAAAAATTAACTTATGAGGTGAGTACTTACTTAATAATTACGAAAAAAATCAATCTAGATAAAGAAAAAACACAAATTATTAATTATTCTGAATCACTCTCATTTCTATTACTGTCAATCTTAATTAAACTAGAAAAAAAAAACAAGTGATATTCCTTAGGTATCACTAATTTGTTGCACATGTCCATTAAATCTTTGTGTTTATTTTTATCTATTGGGATTGACCTGTTGTAAGCTGGGCGAAGATCACGAAAATATATATTAGGGACAGTTTGATTACGTGTTGCTTTAGGTTTATTAGCACAGTCAGTACAGTTATAAGAATCTTCCATGTAACTAGTTTAAAAAAAAATAACTTGTAAGGATTTTCTGGCTCAATTTTTATTTCAGTGACTTTATTCCATTGCATCTTAGATCCATCACAGACAAAACTCCAATTGTTGACCTTTGTAAGCATTGTTTTGAAGTCCATCACAATATCTTGAGACACTTCGGTAACCTTATAAGGTTTATCGTCGGTTTTAGCAAATTGAAACGCCATGTACCATTGGGCAGGCGTATATAGTATTTTGTCTTTCGTCTGTCTTTCTATTAGTGCATGCCTACTGTCTCCCTCGTTTTGGGTGTAACCAACAATTAGAAAACGATGACTAATTTTTATTTTGTTTTTATAACTTGCCATCATATATATTAAAAAATCGATTCTGTTCCGATTTTGACCACCGCAGTTATCAGACCAGAATCGGTAATCTTTTATACCTGCCATAACTGTTTGTTCAATAAATTTAAAAACACAGCTAGCAATTTCATTTGCTCCTCTTTTAGCAGTTTGTTGATGCCAGGCAAAGCAATAACCCTGACGATTTCCTAGATCAAATACAGTGAAATTATAAACGGTAAGTTTTCGTTTATAATAAAGTGTGCTAACGTTCCCATGGGGTACATTTAAGCACTTTTGGAGATCGTAAGCGGCTGTTAGTATTTCTGGATTCTGTTGCGCTAATTCTTTGTCTTCTGCTTTCAACTGTCTTGCTAAATCTTTTTGTTTTAAGTGCTCTGTATTGAGATAATATGTACTATAGTACATATTACCTCAATGGTGCTCTGCCTGTTTTTCTGCTTCTTGTTCTGTGTGTTGTTTATTGTTTTCAAATTTGAGACATTCTTCACATACATCTTTTTTCGGCTTATGGAAACTAATGTTTATATTTTTGTTGATAATATCACAATAATAATTAAATTAATTATGCACTTAACTATTTTTCTACACTAATAAATAATAATTTAACTCCACTTACCTCTTTCCGCTTCATTTTGTTTTATTTTATAAATTTTAAGGAAACGTACAGCTAATACATTTGAGTGATAATTGAAAATATGCAGAAAAAGGCCAATTACAAGCTTCCACTAGTAAACAGTTATATGCAACATAGGTATGACTGTGAACATAGGTATGGTTTTGAACATTATCACAAGCTTCAGAAGTATTTTCTTTCGCCGTATACTGAGCCAGTTTGAACTTGCACCAAAGTGAATGCATTTGCGTCCCGCGTATATTGTTAGCAAACACTTGACTCAGTATACTGAGTCCAAAATAAATAAATTACTATACTTGATCCAGTTTACGCTACTTTTTTTAAGTTATTTATAAAGATATGATTTTTTTTCTTTTACAGGTGAATAGAAAATGATTTAATTATTGTTAATACACAAAAAAGTGCAATTCTCAAAATTTGTTAGTTGACTCAGTATACTTAGGAGCCGTCGATATGACGTCGATTTTTACAGTTCAGAAACTCTTGTTGAGATTGGTTGCCAAAAGGGTGCCCAGTAAATGGGTTGTGGGGTCAGATAGGCAGAAATAGATAGATAGAAAAACTAAAAAATTTATTGGAATGCTAATCATATATTTAGGTAATTAACACATTGTTACTGTGAGATTATAGGTATAGGATTATATTGCAACATATTTTGTAGAAGTAATTGGAATGGTTCATTAATGTTAATGTATAAAGAGCGCCTCTCGCCATCAAACGTAAAAGTTTGGCGAGTTTAGATTTAAGTGATACATCTGTATGTAAATAAATTAACTAAATAAATAAATTAAAAAAAAACTTGATGTCAAATTACATTAAATACTGAACGTAGACCCAAGCCTGGTTGGGTAAAGACTAGGCAGATTTTTAATGAGTAAACTACAATTTGTTGTTTCTATGAAACATGTTTCTTCAATTTTATTTATTTAAATTTCATGTACTTAACGGACTTAATGCAACTAGATATTGTCTACTAGTCAGCTTTTGGGTTTAAAATACTACAATACTTTTAATTAATACGGTGTTTTAAAATAATCATTTTGTATGGAAAATCCACGAGAGCTCCCCTTAAACAAAAAACTTACTCGTCAGCGATCCTGCAAGATTCTTTGCGTGTAATAAAATGGTCTACCATTTTTACTTTGGACAAAAGAAACTTGTTGTAAAGTTTAGGAAATGTTTGTAACTTAGAAGTATGTCTGTTTCTGACTTAGAAATAGACATTACTTATTACATTGTTTAGTGGGAAGTTGAGAAAGACTCCATGTAACTTTTGATAACGTAATTATTTTTCAGTTATGTTTCTTCGTGAGATGAAATGAAATGTCAGTGACAGATTCAGCCTGCCCAGAAATAGCATGTTAAAAGTTGTGTTTGTTATTTTTATATGAGACAATAAGTTATATCCTAGACAGACTTTTGTAAAGTTAACGACTATTGCACTGAATGAAATTAAAACAATTAGAAAAGGAAATTCCTCGTTATTCTATACTGGGTTAAAATATTTTTAAAAGGTGCTATTTCTAGAATGTCCGTTTCATTAATAGTAATATCATCGTTGTATAGGGAAAATCTCACCCATACGCACGAACTGTTTTGAGAATACTTTCACTGTGCGTACAACTAAAGAGTGGAATTCCCTGCCGGAGTCTGTGTTTCCTGAAATTAAATCTTAAATCTTTAAGTCAATAATAAAAAAGTGACTTCTAAGTAAGCATGCTTCATCTTCGACCACATATCATGCTTACCATCAGATGAGATGGTGGTCAAACGCGAGCCTCTTGAAAACATTTTTTTTATCGATTTAACGTCGGAATATTCGAAATATATTTTTGAAATTAACGCAGTTTTTGTCACTTATTCTTATATCTGCGAGGTTAAGCAACGACTTTAAGGTTGGTTTGGGGATGGGTAACCAGATTAAATAATCCAGATTCCACCATATACGGCAAGCACGCTAATCCAGCTAAGCAAGGTAGATGACGACAACACTCAAACTACGGATTTCGACGATTTCCATCACCATCAAACATATCAACCCTAGTTTTAATGCCCAAACATAAACAGAAAGATATACGGTTCCCATCTAAAATGTGAGCCTTTTAACTCACAAAATGTGAGGATTTTTAACAGGCATTGTGGTAAAGGAAACAAACTCATTTTGCACTCAACCAGCATTTCCGACCCGTTGTACTATAAAAATGGCATACTTACTTATATTCATGGACGACCTCGAGTCTATGTAACAGCGACGTGTGATCAATCATCATTATCTTTGTCCAACTATGTCGTTGTTGTATTAATTCTAGTGTTTTACCCCAGTACTTAGGTAACGTGCATTCTAGGCTAGACTGGGCAGATTTTTTGGTTTCTGACAAATCGTAACGACTGTCATAGATGTACAAACAATACTCGGGACCAACCAAACATTATATTACACCTGAAAAACACACACTACTTTCCAACACATACATTTCATAACAAAAATTACTCCATTGCTTGCTCTTGTATCTTAAATTCAAATTCAAATTATTTATCCATACTTTCATATCCATACTAATATTATAAATGTGAAAGTAACTCTGTCTGTCTGTCTGTATGTTACCTTTTCACGCCTTAATGGCTGAACCAATTTACATAAAATTTGGCATGGGAATAGATTAAACTGTGCGTATACAAACATATAATGTTATAAACGCAAGACGCCCGACTCGAAACAACTATTTGTAGGCAATACAAATATTTGTTCCGTGCGGATATCGAAGCCGTTACACCCAGCGCAGCAGCTAATCCCTTAACCACTGCACCAACCGTGACATTAAAATCTTCAATTGATTACTGTATTGATTTACTAGAACATAAAAATAGTCACAGTAAAAACCAATGCCACAAGTAAGTTACAAATATTTTTGACAAAATACGACTGAATACGAATTGCTAATTGATTAAATGCTTTATGGCCATGTTATTAATATTTAGTTAAGTTGAACCAAGGTATCAAAATTTGTATAAAGATAATACATTCCCACAAGCCATTTCAAGGGTTATCAACATGCTTAATAAAAAAAAACCGTTACCATAACATCTAAGGGTAACGGTATAAGGGAATGTGCTCACATGTTTCGACCCGTTAACCCCTTGTTTCATATGATCATTACGACCCCATTATATTCTTCCAGTCGTCTTCCTTTATAATGTCTTTTGATTATGTGACAACATTGTTATATATGTGAGTAGTTCTATGTTTCTTATTATTAACACGTGAAAAAGAAAAGTTTTATATTTCTAATGCAAGGCAATCTTTTATTAAGCAACATTGTTGACCACCATCTCACCTGGTGTCAAGTGATGATGTGGTCGAAGATGGAGCACGCCTACCTAAAAGCAACCTATTCACTCTTGACTTAAACATCCCCAGGTTAAAGCTATCGGGAAACACAGACTGCGGCAGGGAATTCCACTCCTTAGCCGTAAGCATGATGAAAGTATTCCCAAAAGGTTTTGTGCGTATGGATGGAATTTCCACCATGTAACGATGGCGCATCGCCGTTTGTCTTCTAGTCCGATGATGTAACTGGCTTGTCGGAATTAGATTGTGTAATTCCATCGCACACTCCCCGAAATGTAACCGTTAGAAAACCCATAGACTTGAAAATCTAATTTAAAAAAAAACTCGACTCGATGTTCAAGGCTCCTGGAGCTTTGACTTGACCAGTGCATCGTTGCCAATGAGTCTCTTGGCCCGTCTCTTGATACACTCAAGTGCATCCAGTTGGTAATTGGCAGATCGACTGAACCTGGGCTTGATACAGCAGCTGTTCTGGTGTGCTATGAAACCTGAATTTCGTATTCAGTATTACCAAAGATAATAATAATAGCTTACTACTAAAGAAACTAATTAGTCGTGTTTGCAACGACCAACGACGAAGCTTATATTTTTGATATTTCATAAATAAAATTGTTGAAATATTTTCTCATAATACAATTTTAATTTAAAGTCTTAGCAAAGCATTATGAAACCAATGTAATATATGAAGTTACAGTATTAAATGTGGACAAAAACTCTGCAAGCCTTAATATTTGCTTAAAACAAATACGGTTTATACAATGTCTGTGTAATATACTTGTAAACAGCTCATAATTTCATTTGCTAATTTTAAACCACAACAGAAGCTGAGCAAACACAAAAATATGAAATATTCTGTTTTCATTCTGGTATTATAAACAGAGTTTTAAGTCCTGTTTAAACACGAATTAACAAGATATGTCTTCTGCTTAACTAACATTAAGCTAGATTTAGATTTCTGTGCTTTGCTGTGTCGTGGAATAATCACACAACACTATTCAGGCTAATTATAATATCGACCATGGTGCTTTTTTTTTTTTTTAACGTGGTAAAATTATCAAATAAGTCCTCCCACTCCGGGCAGGGTGGGAGGGACTGTCAGACTTTTACTGACTAAAATCCACGGTGTTCCTTCAATAACCCTTTACATACCGGGGCCACGGTAACGGGATGAGTCCCACGACCCCGGCAGGCTTCGACCCTCTGCAGAGGAGGCCTCGTCATGTTGCTGACGCTCTTTGAGGCGCGCGTGGAACACGACGCGCCGTCGACTCGGGCATGGTCCATGGTCGGACAGCGAGTTGCCCTTTACTCGCTGTCCGCATGCCCGCGCCTACGGTGGCCGGAGATCGTCGGCCGACGTCCGACGCCGTGGGCGTCTACCACTGCAGCTGGGCTGGAGGGAGGACGCCATCCTCTCCCTCACGCAGCCCGCCTCCTCCTTCGGAAGCATGACTGCTTCGCAGAAGGAGGCGACCGCTTCCCACTCCCTCTCGCCCCGCAGCATGGCCTCGACCAATGCCGGGCGCGAGAGGTCTCCGCCTATCGCCGCCGTGAGGACACGTCGCTGCTCTGCCCAGGCGCACGGTGGGCTGAAAATCGGCTTTCATAGACTTAGGCATTTTATTTTGCAAGTGCGAGTTTTTTTGCCGGATATCACTTCTATTAGTTATAACAATATACAAAAATGACACCAGAATTGATTCTGCACAGAAACGAAGGAATTATAATTTTTTTACGAAAATTTTGTATGGAGCTAGTATGAAAAATCGAAATATCTCTAAAACGGCAGCGATAACCGTAATATCCTTATAGGGGGTTATAGTACTAATTATTTATGATTTTTTGACATACGTTACATAATGGTTGTAGATGCCTTTTTTTTAAAAAAATCGTCAAAATATTTTTATTTATTTTTACATATTTAAACGTTCCTTTTAGTGTTTAAGTTGAAGAATTCAGAGCTTTAACAACTCTTATCATAAAATATCATCACCCCTATAGACCTGAAGGACTAGACAGAGGTGTATAGTGTCTTGTTGATCTTGTAAGATTTCCAACAATACCAAATAGTTGAATATCAGTGTCAAAGTGCCCATGCGGTCGCTTCTTTTTGAAAGATAGGGGAATGAAATTGTTAATTGATCATACCCTAAAAGTATGATTACAACATAACCGGACACATAATAATAATAATATCCTTATAGGGGATTATAGTACTAACATTATTTATTTTAACATATGAAACTGTTCAAAACGATCCATGAACTGTGTCAAAGTTAAGAACATCGTTAGGAAGCATGCTTTTTCCCCAAATATTAAGAATATGTGAAAAAAAAAAGACTGTATATAAACTTTTTATTGATAGGTAATTTAAATAAAACAGAAGTAACAAAAATAATATCTAATAAATTCAATTATACAAAATACATATTTGAAACTATAATTTATGAAATTATTAACTAAACATATTGGTACAATAAACTAACATAAATAACAAAAGAACATAAAGAAAAATAATTAAATTTTACAAATTTTCTTTACAACTTTCGTTGTCGGACTCCAATTCCGAGTCAGAATCCAGATCGGATATACCTACAAACTCGAACTCAGTTTCCGGAAACTGTATTAGGTCGAGAGTTTCAGCAAAAAAGGTTGTCTTCCTTTTGGCATCTAACTTCGGCCTTTGTGCACTTAGAAAAGGATCCGAAGAAACAACAAGCATATTTAGGATATCTTGATTAGAATCTTGCCTGCTTCTTTTCCGCGAATGATGTTCCCGGAACCTCCTAAAATCTTTGTTTCGAGACTCTGAGGCTTCTTCCGAGAGAGTCCCAATCGGGACAATATCATTTTTTTCGATTATGTCAGCTCCGTGTATTAATAGTTTATGTACGGTTGATGACATGTAGTACCAGTCGTATAATTCCACGTACTTTTCTGCTGTTTTGCGAGCAAAATCTTTAAATTTGATGACATCGATCTTCTCACCAGATGTTATTGCTTGCAAAATAACAGCAAATCTTTTTATCAGGTTTTGATCCAACCCAGTAATAGCTGCAGTTTTATTGGGAAACTCGAAAAACTTCCTTGCGGTATTCCCGTCATTGGTAGTTCCCGAGCCTTGTTTTACTATATCAATTAACAGATTGAGCTCCTCTTTAAATTTATTTTGAATGTTTTTTTTTCTGTTTTGTAACATATCTTTATGCTCATTACTTCTTGCTGCCCACTGTTTGAAGTCAAGTCTGTACGCAATGTGTAACAGACATTCCATGCAATTTATACGGGCATGTAGGGATGATAGGCCAAATTCATATATGTCAGAACACACAGTTTTTGATGTTACAGCATCTAAGTGGTTCATTTCTGTTGGTTTTGCTAAGCACAGGTAGCATGATGCATTTGATCTAGCTTCAGAAAGGTACGTGCAGACTTTTGCGTCGATCATTGTCATCATTAGTTTATGAGTCACCCTGTTACTATTAATGCACTCTGTGGGGTTAAGGGCCTCAATTTCCTCATCCATTTTTCTTTTGTTATCAATGACAACTGCATGGCTTTCTTTTACAAAAGTGAACTGAACCGGACGACAATAAAAAGTTGAGCATGGTTTCGGGTTTGTCCATATAGTATTATCTCCATCTGTCAGTTTCAGTGGCACCAAGGAGGTCATGAAAATGCTTGAATCATCATGCTCGCCGTCCATTTTCTGCTTGTATCGGCTTTGATTGGAAGCACCATCAAATCCCCACTTCGATATCAGCTTTAACTGCTTATTTTCCACATTATCAGAAAGACTTTGAAGAATCCGCTTCACCGTGATGTCAAGTAAAGCTTGAAGTGTAATTCTAGCTGATGAATCCGTAACTGATACTGATTGATTAGGAGGGTAGCATGCAAGCTTAGTTTGTTGCAGTTTATAGTAGGATGGGTAAATATCCTTAGCACCTTCCCGAATGGCAGTCTCTCGCAACGTAATATATTGCCACTTTGAAAGCTTAAGTGAAAGAAGCAATCCAAGTGCTTTCTCTGGTGTAAATATTACTGTTTTCTTAATGCTTTCCTTGATTTTAACGGCAGCTTCTGGATGTTTGATCATATAATTGATTACAGATGCGATATCTTCATAACCTTCTTCTTTTAAACGTGCTGCAGCTGCATATGCCAATTCATAGGAATCCTCGCCTATGTGCTCACTAGATCTTCTCTTTTTCTGTTTGCTTCCCAGATCTTTGAATGGTTTTCGGGACCTTTTTGTCATTGTTCCAACAGTCGATGATGTCGAAGGTTCTGGAGAGACTGAGCGTGCTCTTGGTATCTCATCAACAGTTGGTTCTTGATTTATTAAAGTTTGCACGCAACTCGGCCAATCAATATTTGCTTGCAACCACTCTCCGTACGTATTTCTAAACTTATCAAAGAATCGTTTAGATTTCTGCCACCTGTTTAAAGCAGCTCGCGTGAATCTCCGGCAAAATTCTTTGAGAGTTACTTGATCTTCGGCAGAAAGGCAATCGCCTATGCGGGACACAATTGCACTAAACAATACTTCATGATTAAATGAAGGACACTCACTTTTTAGAAGAACAAACAAATCTACGTTGGTGATTAAACTTTCCATTCTAAGATTTTGTAGTCGCAAAGCAAATAGTTTTAGTGTTAGCAGTTACACGGTTGTGAACAATCTAAATTATGGAACAAAATTATAGCCCTTTTATTGTATAAAGTCAATAATTAGTTAACTACCCTCATTAAAGTTATAAAAGATATGATAATAAAAATTTATAATCGTCAAAATCATTTCGTAGAACTCATAGTAGAACTAATCAACATTAGCAAATCACATTAGCTCACTAATTATAAAAAGGTGAATGCAGTTCTTAGTTGGTATTGTTGCGAGATATTTCAAATCATTTAATCACTTAATAGGCTCATTAGAATCAGAAGACTACAACCATCATTCTAATTACTTAATTACTTGTCATCAGACTCATTAGATGACTACACAATATGTTATTTTGTATTTTGAACGTATGCAAGGTTTTAAAATTCCTTTTGTGTCGATATTATTATGTGTCCGGTTATGTTGTAATCATACTTTTAGGGTATGATCAATTAACAATTTCATTCCCCTATCTTTCTAAAAGAAGCGACAGCATGGGCACTTTGACACTGATATTCAACTATTTGGTATTGTTGGAAATCTTACAAGATCAACAAGATACTACACACCTCTGTCTAGTCCTTCAGGTCTATAGGGGTGATGCTATTTTATGTTAAGAGTTGTTAAAGCACTGAATTCTTCAACTTAAACACTAAAAGGAACGTTTAATATGTAAAAATAAATAAAAATATTTTGACGATTTAAAAAAAAAAAAAGGCATCTATAACCATTATGTAACGTATGTCAAAAAATCATAAATAATTAGTACTAAAACCTCCTATAAGGATATTACGGTTATCGCTGCCGTTTCAGAGATATTTCGATTTTTCATACTAGCTCCATACAAAATTATCGTAAAAAAATTATAATTCCTTCGTTTTTGTGCAGAATCAATTCTGGTGTCATTTTTGTATATTGTTATAACAAATAGAAGTGATATCCGGCACAAAAACTGGCACTTGCAAAATAAAATGCCTAAGTCTATGAAAGCCGTTTTTCAGCCCACCGTGAGGCGGGGCAGTCTTGCACCGTGTGCTCTACGGTGTCCTCAAGGCGACCCTCACAGTGGTGACACCCAGGCGTTTCCTCCTTTCCCATCAGACACAGGTACCTCCCGAAACTTCCGTGTCTGGTGAGGACCTGCGTCATGCGGTAGGTCAGGACGCCGTGACGCCGATCTAGCCACTCCTCAAAGAGGGGTCTTACCGCCACAATTGCGGCGTGCCCGCGACCATGGTGCTAGGTGGAAACTTATACTTAAAATAAATCAATAGTTTAAAAAACACTAGAAAACACGCTTTTAGAAATGCACATAAAAACAAAGAAATGTTAAGAAAACCGATAACGGTTTTTCTTTTAGGTTTGTTAAAACCTTGAAACATTTCAAAGTCAAAGTTCAAAGTCCATTACTTGGCCTTTCTCACAAGTGCAAACACGACTATGATACGATATTCCATCATGGAATGCCAATAAGATAAGATATAAGATAAGATATATTTTATTTGCATGCAATGCCTATCTTCCGGCTTCATCATTAGACCTTGAAACCTAATCGTGGTCAAAGTTCATTACAAGACTTTTCTAAGAAATCCAAAACAGCTATGATACGATTTTCCATCATGAAGTTCCAATTCATATCTTCCGGCTCCATCATCAGATCAGTTCGACAGTACCATATTATTGTATTGTCATCAGAACTACATACAGCTGCCAATTTTCATTACGCTACGACCCTTGGAAGATGGTTAAATTAGTTACCTTAGATTCCATTACATAGTTAGTTACATACAAGTCGACCTAATAAAAGCGTGTTAAAAAGAACTAACAATGTGGGTAGAATTGACATTACTAGCAATCTAGTTAACCCCTCCAACTAAGCTTAATTTGCTTGTGTCTAGAGTTAGTTAGGCTATTGAAGCTTCAAAATGTATTGTAAAATACTACAACATTTGCCCAATCCGGCAACCAAATCCATTCAACTAAAAACCTACAGAAAAAAAATTAAACATATCAGATAAACCCAGCATATCCCTCATTGAACTGCCCATTACTACGAAATTGCCACAATTGAGAGCACTCCTGTATTTCTAAGAATCACTACAGTTACCGACAGCACTATTGCAAAACCAGCCAAGTGCGATCAGGAATAAAGTGACCAAGATTCTGAACTAATAACATCTTTTTAATTTGTAATTTTAAAACATAATCTGATTGGTAGGATAAATGTAACATGTCTTGTAGTGCCAGTAATCTCAGACATGTTACATTTGTCTGAAATAAATTAAACCACGATTTAAGTTTTATGTTACACATTTTACTAGTATGAGTCACTTTATTATTTATGCCAGCAATTGATGTTTGTATTAGAACAAGACAAATTCATTTTTCTCTGCATTCCTTCGGTTATAAATAAGGACTAACTTCCATTGTCTAAGAGTGCTTTAATAATGTGTGTTTCAGAGGATTGATTGTCAATTATTTTCACTTGAGCAGTGCATAGTAGGATCTGCCCAGGCATTGCCACGGAGAGTGACATAGGATTGAACATAGTAATTGTAGAAGTTGCCCGGGAAGAACGTGCCTCTTGAGTGTCAGTTATTGAGTTGATACTATTATTATTATTTTCCAATAACAAAGTCAAAATTATTTGACGGCACATTTACGATCTCATTAAACATGTCTTTACAAAAAATGGCACATTGGTACATAAAGATTCGCCTACCTTGGTCTATACTATTCAATGAAAAATGTTGTAAATTTGACATGTATTTAGGGGTTATGCTCTGTAGTGAATTAAATTAAATAAATTATTATACGAACTTAAAATGGGATATTTAAAATATCTGGTTATAAGGTCTAGCCATGTCAATTTATTATTCTTAACAGTCATATTATATACTTCTTATTTGGATTCCAGTAATTTATGAATTAAGATCTAAAACCACTATCAGTATTTGTTTTTTGAGCCAGAAGTCTCAGAGGTAAGACGGTAAATTTTCGTGAAAAAAAGGTTTTAAATTCAGACTTACGAAACCCTAAAAATCACGTAACCCTGTATCACTTTACTAAAGGCAGGCAGCACTAGGCTAAAACTCCCTGGTCCAGAATAGGGACGTTATAAGGGTCACTTCGGACCCAAGATCTGTCATACACAATCAAAGGTCCACTTGGGCTCTAAAAGGGTACGTACGGAGAAAAAGCTACACTTAGGCAAAACGGTATGGAAATTTTCTCATAATGTTTCTACGGTCGCGTTTTGAAGAATCTTTGGGTGTGAATGTCCTTGGATCCTGTGTTGTTGTGTAATGGAAAGGACGTCGCTTACAGATAATTTCTTAAGATGAAATTGGGATCGATGAGTGGCCTTTTGGAAATCGTTAGACCTTAGCAATCGTGATCTGAGCTGGTTACTTATTGGATTTGTTTTATTATTGATGATATATATGCTCGCGTTTGACCACGATCTCACTTGATGGTAAGCGATGATGTGGTCGAAGATGAAACACGCTTGGGTAACATCATCGATGCACATCATGCAGAGTGAATAGATTACTTCAGGTACATACCAGTAGAAATAACCTATTCACTCTTGACTTAAAAACCCCCAGATATTTTTAAACTTTTCTTCACACTTCTTACCATTTCTGTATCTTAGGTGCGTTTAAAACATTTAAATTCAATTGGACAAGACTCGAAACTGTGACCTCTCGATTACAAGTCCGAAACCTACGCCATTCGCTATTGACGCTTGGAATCTCACTTTAAAAAATAGTGCAAAAATATTGTTTTCCAATATTTAATCTAAATAAGAAACCAATCCAATCAACAATTACGCCACTTACACCTTACTTTTTTTACCTTACTTTTTACCTTACATTTACATTTACATACCTTAGAATAGGTAGACTGTAGACTTTTTTGGAAAAAATATTCAAAGGACACTCACGTACAAAAATTGGAACGTAACTAGAAATATAAAATTAAACTCTTCTTAACCTATTTGGAAAAACAGAAAAGCTTATAATTTAGAGCTACAGCAAGAAGTAGTATATTATTTACAAATAATATATGTACTTGATATGTACATTACTTTTTCTAAACGATTGTCTGCAGTTGCCAGTGGCGTAACCGTTATGTGAAAACATATATAGATTAGAAAAATTGGGACGGACACGGACACGATTCGTTGCTTCAGTTTGGTTGTGATTATTTATTTATTTTATTTATAGTTAATTAAAACGGTAAAACACCAATTACATTAATTAACATAATTATATAAGAAAAGAATAATAATGAAATAAGAAGAGTATCTACAAGAAACTAAAGAATGCAAGCCAAAGGTAGGAAAATGTATTGTTTCAAAGACCATTTGTGTATGTATAGATTAGATAAAAAGCACAAAAAATGGACTTAATTTACATAGTAAAAAAAAAACATTTCCTTACCCTTTTTTTAATTTGGGGTTTTGTCCAATAAGGATATGTCAACCTCATCATACCTTATAACAAAATTAATACGCTAAGTAATATGATACCCTTTATAGTAATACTAAAATACTAGGCTCCTCACTGCTGAACGATTATTACCAAACTACATAATTTTTATGCTGCCTTCGATTTTGGATTTGCTAAAAGCTTTGAATTAGTCCTACATCCAGTATATTTAATTTCTCGTTCAGCAGCGCGTTCAACATAAATATTATCTAGAAAAGATTTAACTTGTCCACAGCAATGCCATATTTACTACCAAATTCAGACCCACATATCATACACACTCGATAAATAAATCATAATACACACACGTACTCACAAATACATAACCGACCGGTGATCCCACAGAACAGATAAAAGAGGTTAGAAAGGAAATAGTTCCTGATTTGTATAAGAACGCGTGTCGCCACTTGTCTCCCCACTCTTTAGCTCTACTGCAAGCAAGAGGCCCGTTACGTATGCGAATTACGCACACAAATAAATTACACACACTTAAATCGAGAGCTTGCTACTGATTGTAACTCACTGTTGATAAACATGCGCCGTGCATCATGGCCAATCAGGGCAAAGGACAAAACGTCAATGGTTGAAGGGTGGCGCATGCAGTACACTGTTAGCGGACTTGGTCATTGCGTTGATTAAGCGAGTACACAACGGGCAATGTATACGTTTTGTAATTTGTTGCAATAATGTTGTTAATGTTCGGAATTTCATAGTGATCGGAATATTTTTATGTTTTTTACAAATAAAGTTGTAATTAAATGTTATTTTGGACTTACCGATGGAAAGATATACCTCCTCGCTCTATACTTGCGGTCTGACTTTTTGTTTTACAGGTTATAATTACACAACACGGCATTTTAAAGCAGAGCTCTGTGTTCCGAAGTAATCCGAAGCGCACTAAACGCGGCCGCGCGGTGAATGAATTAATCGTTCGCGCTATGATTTTTGTATCATAAATGTGGCGCGCGCCCCGCCTACATTACCATTCTAACCTTATTCATCTATTCCGTGGGTGATCCGGTCCTATCCCAACTACGACGCCGTATATTCCCACAGGGCAGATAGATCAAAGAAAAGTTCAGAAGGTTGAATCCATACAACGCGTGAAAACACATGCACACATAGACACGCTCAGTCACTCATACGACCGGCATTTGTTTGAAAATGGCCGGCCACCGAAAATTATTGAATGAAGAATTTATGTACAAAGCATTGTACAAAGTTTGAAATTTGGATGTTAAATTATGTAAGTACTAGCTTCTGCCCGCGGCTTCGTTCACGTGGGAAGATTTACCCGCGTACATCCTAATCCCGTGGGAATTCCGGGATAAAAAGCAGTCTATTTGTTATTCCATGATGTCAATTAGGCACATATATCATTCAGGTATGTTCAGTACTTTTTTCGTGAAGGAGTAACAAACATCGGTCCATGCATCCATCCTTACAACTTTTCGCATTTACAATATTAGTAGAATTAACACGCAGATGCGGCCCGCTAAGCAACGCTTGCCTAAACCACTAGTATAAAAATATGGACAGTACGGAAACTACCTGCTAACGCTCGAAACGGCACACAAACATGCGCACCGACGAGACTCCTAAGCGTGGGTCGCGGTGCTCTCAGTAGTGCATGCCGGGTCAAAACGAGTGCCACGAGCGTATTGCGTTGGGCACGGCTGTTTGAACTCGGCTTCAATAAAACTGTAGCTACCGTATTTAAAACTTCGTGCTGATTTTGAAAGGTAAAAATGATTTATTTATTGTTATTGTTATACTTATAATCATTATCGAATTATAAGTCCGCGATCACAATTAATTCGTCATCTTATTACTTATAAATCCAGAATGCGGCAGTTGTGAGGATATTTAAAGTCGATAGAGCAAAAGTTGTAACAAAATGTAAATCTAAGATGGCGGCCGCAATAGGTATATTTTTGTTGTCCTGGGTGTCGTGTGTTTTCATGGTATTCGAGGGTGCTAAAAACGACAGTGCTGACACCGTAATGACAAAGTTATTTATTTATTTATTTATTTATTATATACTTTATTGTACACCTTACAATACATTTAAAGATACAAATAATAAAACTAGTGTACAATGGGCGGTCTTATCGCACAGGGCAATCTCTTACAGACAACCTTTGGATGGATAGAAATGAAAGGAGACAGATTTAGGGCTGTCAGTGTACAACATCATACTAATTAAACATAATAATATAAAATACATACCATATATATGAATATAATATATACTAATACATATCAAAATCATAATAGAGAAAGGAGGGGAAAAATTAAATTATAGTGAGAGGTAATGCTCTTTCACCATTTTTTTGAAAGTAGGTAATGTTTGAGCACGCCTCACATCTATAGGCAATGCATTCCATAAACGGGCTGCTTGGATAGTGAAAGATTTATCGAAGAAAGAAGTGGAATGCATACGGATACTTAACTCTAAATTTTCCGATGATCTCAAGGACCTTGAATGTGTGTCACAGAGAAACCGAAAACGGTCTTTAAGATAAAAAGGAGTTAAAGGATTAAATAAGACATTATAAAGCAGAGAAAGTAAATGAACATTCCGGCGAAACCTAATAGGAAGCCATTTGAGCTTAGTACGAAATTCAGAAACATGGTCATATTTGCGCAAGCCAAATATAAACCTAATACAGAGATTTTGAAGTCGCTCTAGCTTGTCAAATTGGTCTTGGGTCAAATCAAGATAGCTGGCATCAGCATAGTCCAAGATAGGAAGAAGAAGAGACTGTGCAATTGCAATTTTAGTGGTGATGGGAAGAAAATTACGAAGCCGTCTCAGGGAACCTGCAGAAGCAAACAGTTTACGACTGACTTCCTGCAGTTGCTTCGTCCAAGACAGAGTTTTGTCGATGTATATCCCCAAGTTACAGATCTATAAATCTACAAGTTGTTGTGTGTAATTGTTTTTCGTGTTTAAACTATCGTCTTTTACTGAGATTAACTGACGCCATGAGATTACCTATTTAAATTGTATTTGTAAGTTAGGTAGTTGTTTAAATTTAATATATTGATCACTACAGAACAAAAATGTGAAGAAATACAATACCAAAATCATTAAAAGTTACAACCCCATTGCTTCAATGCAGCGTAGGTAATTATGTTCTCAACCAGGCTTAGTTTCTGTACTGTCCAAATACTGTTCCTAAACTGACGGATGAGTGACTAGCTTAACGTGTCGAGGTTCCGTTGTTCCTAGCCACAGATCATACAAACACAAGAGATATGGCAAGGAGGCGTGGCGCTTGCGAACTCATCAAGGCCCAAAGCGCCTTGATGCCAATGACGCGTTGTTCAGTGCTTGATTGCAAAAATAACAGCTGTATTGTGTACGTCAAAGATGGCATCTCATTTCACACGTAAGTACTAAAATAATATTGTTTTTCTTATTAAATTCGTTAAAACATTACTTCGTGATACTAGTGAAGTACCAAAAGCAATTATTTTCATTAGGAACAAAACCCATTGATTGCTTAGTACACATCGACTAATGAAGTGGCAGGTGTAATAGCGCAATGGATGAGTGTTTTACTGATATCCTCACTGACATGATAGTTTCGTGAAGCGGCCGCTGCCGGCTTTTGTTGGTTAGTGATGTAACTACACGTTTGTGGTTGTCGATATTTTATACGTTAATATTATCCGTATACATAATTTATCAGATATCCGTTAAAATATACAGTTTTGAAGTTTCACTGATTAGTGCTATTACTGAAGTTATACACAGATATATTGTAGTATTATATTTTATCGCCTCTAGATCATAACTGTATTGTTTACTATGACAAAATTTTAATAACTTTAGTTAATATTCCAATTTATTAAAGGATTTATAGGAGGGAAAGGAATTTTATCGATTATTTCTACGATTACAATCACGTACAACTTAACATCACTATTCGCTTTACGCATATGTGTGTTTATTCTCGAATCCGTAGGTACAGGTACAAGAGACACCCCGTGTTTGCATGTGTTCATGAGTTTTTTAGTGTTGCTGTAAGTTTTTTTTTGTGTGCGGGAGAAATGTGAGCTCGTGTGTCGTTCTTATAGTTTTTGCTTGCCATTGAATTGAGTGGGAGAAATGTGGAGAAACTGAACACGAAGTAAATCCTTTACAAAGCATATCTCTATGTCTATATGATCTGTGGTCCTAGCTGTTATTATTACATCATAGACAGTCATTAAGAGTAGCCAGAAGCTCGAAAATTTGATACTGGTGTTGCCAAGAGATATCGTGTTAGCCAGCTACTGGGTCAAAACTACTCAGCAGGATAAAACTGGAGCCGGGTCCTAACATAGGTAAGAAAAAGACTAAGCAGATAATGATGTTCGCAATAACGAGTATTTGTATGTGTATGTGTATTTTAAGCATTAATAGCTTAATGGCTAAAGTGTCGGACTTGTGATCAAGAGGTCACGGGTTCGAACCCCACCCGTTACACTATTGCCGTGAACCTACTCCAGTAAAGCATATTTAGTTAGTTGGAGAGGTTAATAAGATCGGCGGTGACCTCTCGCGCCCGGCCCGGTTCACACCAGGGTGCGGAGCGAGAGGGAATGGGATGCGATCGCCTCCTTCTGCGAGGCAGTAATGCTAGCGAAGGAGGAGGCCGAACGCGCGAGGGAGAGACAACTGTCTTCCTCACGCCCCAGCCACCGCGGGAGATGCCCCAGGCGTCGAGGATCGCGAGCCGATTTCCGGCCACCGTAGGCGCGGGCTTGCGGACGGTGAGTAGGGGTAGCTCACCATCCGGTAAGGATAGGCCCGGGTCGGCGGCGCGTCGGGTCCCACGCGCGCCTCAAAGAGCTGTCAGCACCAATGACGGGGCCCCATAGGGCCATTGCCTGCCGGGGTTACGGGAATGTTTTAACGAGATACCGTGGCCCCGGAAGTTAAGGGCAGCTGAAGGAACAGGGTGGGTTTTTAGTCAGTAGAAGTCTGACACACCCTTCCGCTTAACCCAGAGCGGGAGAAGTCATTCGATGATTTTCCGACCTGACAAAAAAAAGGGGTTAATAAGATTGCTAGTAATTTGAATTCTACCCACATTGCTAATTCTCTTTCAAATAAAACAAGTATTGCACGGTTATGGTTATAAATATAAAAAATTAAAATTATAAAAAAAAAGAAATAAAAATATTAAAAATTATTATGGAGTTAGACTTCTGCTTCTATCTTTTCTGTGGCTAGACCTAGTTTTTACGAGATAACCTAGACCGTTTGTGAAGGCTTATATAAATTATTAGAATCATATTATAAGGGTTTGTTTTGAGATAGGAATACGTTATGTATTATGTATTTGTAATAACTTTTCGGCGATGTTTTGCCGTTTGGTGGTGTTTTAGGCTTCTGTTTTTGTTGTAGAGGCGAGATTGGTAGTTTGCAAAAACGGTTGGAATCATTGTAGATTTGAAATGGTTAGTGATAGTGTTGATGACTTTGTTTATAAACTTAAACATATATTATTACTAATATAACATACGCCAACCGGGGTTACGGGAATGTTTTAATGAGATACCGCAGCCCCGGAACAAAAGGGCAGGTGAAAGAAGAGAGTGGATTCTTAGTAAGTAAAAGTCTGACCCTCCTTTCTGTTTCATCCAAAGCGGAAGAAGTCATTGAATGTTTGCCCCAACGAAACAAAAGAGATTAGAGTGTTTTTTCCCTAAATCTGAAATTATCACAGTATTGCAAATACCAGGAAAAAAAAAACGAATACCCAATATATTCTAATAAACAAAGTAGAAGATTTATTTTATTTTATTTTTAGAGGGAAAATAATCAAATTAATCCTCCCCACTACGGGTAGAACATAAGCAAGTGTCAAACTTCTACTCACTAAAAACCCACCCATCAGTTGCCCTAGCGTTACGTGGCTTCTATCTCGTAAGCACATTCCAGAAACCTCTGAATGGCCCTAACCTGATGATTCGTTTAAGTTTGTTTTTATTTTGATAATCCCAAGATGAAACTCTGCTATCAAAATGCAGATGAGATATAATACTTTACTCGTAAAATCGCACTACCCTTTACAATGTATCGTTATCTCGAAGTTTCCTTGCAAAACTCTCGTTACATTAACCTACATTTCCGTAGCCAAGGCAACAAAGTATGGCGAATGAAGTAACCTTAAATGAATACTCCACATCACTATGCTTTCACTCTACATAATCTATTGCGTATTAGTAAAAAAGGATTCCCGAGTTCAGAATGTACCAAATATACACTCACACATTTGTATAATAAATTGGCATAGGGTGGGGAAAGATGGTAAATAAATGTCGATACTTTAGAGACATTGTCTGAGCAGTGGTGACCCAGTAATTACAGGTACGGTCGGCCAAGAAAGTGGTGTACCAGTTTTGATTTAGTTTCCCGGTCATCGAAAATTACAACAAGGTTCGTTATAAAAAGATATTACTGAAAGAGACAACATTATCATGACGTAAACCTATGTATTTAGTATTCATACGTCATATGTCACATATAAGTACATGACATTTTAACCTTTAGTATAAATGAAAAGGACATTAGTTTCTACAAAGCAATTGAAATGTTTCCAAACAAAAGTAATAAAAACTATTTAGACAACCGAATTCCATTTGAAAAAGAAAACTGACAATTGACATTTTGTCAAATATATGCAAAAAATCGTTATATTTTCCGTGTTATTTTTCAATCAACTGCATATAAAATCATCTCAATGCCTGCTAACTTGACCATTGCCGAAAGAGCACAAATAATTGCCCAATTTAATGAGGGAAGCAGTATCAGTGCGATATCCCGGAATTTGAATATATCGAGGCGTTCTGTCCGCTTTTGGATTCGTCGTGAAGGAGAGGAGGGAAGTTTGTTGGATCACAGAAGAAGTGGTCGCCGGCCTGCACTCTCCAATAACGATAGAGAATTCATGAGACGGGAATATGAAATCAATGGTTTTAAGCCCACAAAACATTTTGCGGAGATGTTCGATGTGAGTGCCCAAACAATAAGGAATCATCTACATTACATGGGGTTGCACCACAGGCATTACGCCAAGAAAATATATTTGACGGATGCTCACAGACTTGCTCGTCTGAACTTCGCCAGAGAGCACTTAGAGTTTGATTGGTCTAATACAGTGTTTTGTGATGAAAAAACGTTTAAATCCAGTCAGCATGGACGTCTTCACCTTTGGCGATATAATTCAACACGGTATAAAGATGATCATGTAATCCCAAATAGAGAATCAGGTCGAATTTCCGTAAATATTTGGGGCTGAATGAGTACGGATGGTGTAGGAGAATTGTGTTCTCTACCTCCTCGAGCGACGGCTGTAAATTATATCGACGTGCTTCAGAATGCAATGCTACCGACAGTCCGTAATGTTTACCCGGAGAACGAAGTGCCACAATTTGATTTTGTTCAAGATAATTGTTCAATTCATAATGCGAGGATCGTAAGAGCCTGGTTTCGTTCACACACTGACGTAAGGGTAATTCAGTGGCCCTCAAGATCGCCGGACCTCAACCCGATAGAAAATCTTTGGGGCCTTATGGTCCAACGATGGTCGCATCAAAATGAAAGAACCAAACAAGCTCTTATTAGTCACTGTAATTATATCTGGGAGGAAATGCGGGGAACCGATATTTGCTCACGGCTTGTTGGTTCAATGAGGTCTTTTAGAGGTTATAGAGGCCAACGGCGGTTACACCCGTTTCTAATTTTTAAAAATTTTCAATATCTTCTAAATATTACTATATATGCTATGTTTTTGTTTGTTATATGTATTTTAAAATTGATTGTAGAAATTTAATAAAAGGATAAATCTATTTTTAGCTTGTTTTTTATTGATATTGTAATTACAAGTTTACAGAAATTGTAGGTTTGTGGACTCGCCTTGTGCCTTTACAATTTTATGTAACTTGTTGATTACAATTCTGAATTTGTAGATACAATTTTGTCATCAAAATCTACAGCCCCCCGCCGTTGATTTTACGACGTCATTGGTTCCATCAAGTTCAAACTAAGAACAGCTGTCACGTTACAAACAGTAATAGTCGTTATCAATAATCAGATAAAGACAGCAATAGAAGTTGTCAGATCGATCTGCAAGCGAAACTAATCTTTATCACCTATGAATCTGCAAGCGATATTCAACCTTAGGGTGGTACACCACTTTCTTGGCCGACTGTACGACTATCGAATTGTAGGTCGTGTGGGTTCGAACTCAGAGACATTAAATTTTCATCATCACTACTTTTCTCAAACCGGAAAAAATGAATCTTCGTGAGGGAAGAGGTATGTCCTAGGACCTAAAATCCAAAGACCATGAGATAGGCATCAATCAACCTGCAATGGGCCTGCGGTGAATTACGTCCTATTCCTTCTCAGGGAGAGGCTTACAAACTCACCCACCAACCTTACCTCTTTATGATATTAGTATAGATAAAAAACATTACCTTCTCATTACTTTGGTGCAGTCATACCTCATGCAAGTAACCGTCAAAATACTACAAAACACTTGCATTACTTAATATAAACCATACATAAATAAGAATCTCGTATATAACAACATATTTTGTTACATCCCTACGAAAACTTTATCACAAAACGATTTACTCTACAAACATAATCAAAATAGAAAACGTCTATATTTTAAAACAAGCACAGCACTTTAAGACTATGCTCCATGAATCGTTCAAGCAGCGATATTATTTTGTTTTATGACCGTCGTATCATAAAGTTTTCCAATATAACATATTGGTGAGTTTTACTGTGTCCTGTAGTGTCGATCGTAACACTTCGGTTTACTTCATGTCTTAAAGTTCACGATACTACTTTTATAGTAGGGTCTCAAGGTCTAAGAATGAGATAGAGCATCATTTATTGACATTCAGGGTTATCATTTGACTGTCGGGTGTGAAAAGGTATGAATACTTTTTTTTTACTCTGGTTATAAAAAAGGTGAAAAAGTAATAAAATCCATTTATTACCCCAAAAGCCAACAGACTTACAAAACAACCTTGAATAGAAATAAAACTAATGTTCTTAATAAAATTAAAAAAGTCTATGTCTATCAAGGCTGCACTCCATCTTCATGGATATACTTATGTCATAACACATGTCATATCACACTGTTTAAAGCATTAACTACTCAACTGGATGAAGCCATAATTATAACCATTTTTTTCGAAGGAATAATTATTAGTCGTGCTCTGGGTGGAAAGGATTATTATCAGACTTCTACTGAATTAAAACCCTCCGTTCCTTAAGTTGTCCTTGGCCACGGTATCTAACGGCATTTAGAGAGGCATCACGCCATGGCATGGTCAAGCCGTTTGCTGACAAGGCATGCGAGTTAGTTTTACTGAATGTATTTCAGTTATCAAAGCTCTTCGTAAATTTCTTGCAATAATACTCACCAGTAAGTGAATAATATTCGTATATTGTATCGTGTATTTTAAGTTGTTATATTTTCCTTTTCTTTTAGTTAAATTTGTATTACAGCCGATTTTTCTAGCTACAATATTTGACCTAAATTTTTCTCTACCTTCTCGTGAAACTCTATCTCACTCTTCAGAACCCCATATGACATTGTTACCACATCATGAACGTTGTAAAAAAACGCTGTTGAGTTTCCTATCAATAAATAAATAAATACTGTCAAGGTACGCCTATTGAAGTTTCACAACAAAAAAATAGCTTTTTAATAAATTGAAAAAAGTATCGATAACTTTTGCTGATAAAACATCGATCATTTTCCCAACGGTACTCTGAGACGAGCGCAGTAAAAATGTTTCAGTTTGGCAGGGAGACGTATGAGCATAATTTTTTCATGTACATGAAAGTCGTCTGATAATATTGCTCCTACATTTGACTGGTACACGCTGAAAGATTGGAAGTGACTAATTTTCTTTTGTTTTGTAGCTTTGGTAGTAAGATGCATTATTGGTGAGTACTATATATAGGCTATGACTTATTACGAAACCCACCCAAACGAAGTCGCGGCGGAAGTGCTAGTAAAAAGAATAAAATGCTAAGAAGATGATAGGTTGTTTTTCAATCAAGTCGTTTAAAAAAACACATTTCAAAAGATACTTTTACAAATATGTCAAGAGTCCGCGGTTGTATGTGACTATCCCTTTCGGTTTACTCACTGTAACCATCTCAACCCGTGCAAAAGCCGGGACATGTCGGTAGTCCTAAATAACATAATCCACTGCTGGAACAGATACTGTTTCTTATATTCTTCGGTTTTTTCAGCCAGTACATGTCGGTTTTCTTCCACCGTCTTGACTGTAGTGTTGATGATGAAATTGATACAATGTTAAGCGCTTTCCTAGATTAGAACCCGCGAATTACAACTCATAAGTCGTCCCTGCAACCGCTGAAGCACCTATAAACATAGGTAAGTACGTAATTTAAAAAAAAAGGTTAAATAAAAATATTACCTGCTCGATACGTCATCAATGTCACAATATCCACTCAGGTGTACTAATGTCCCGTGAGTCTACTTCAACTGGTAATTTAACATAGAAGTCGGGGAGTGTTGGTACAGCCCAATACTCGCCGTGGTTTTCAATCCGGGATGAATTGAAAACCGCAAGACTGACATACTCGTATGTACGAACCTTGCGAACGTGGTGCAATGAACATAAGGACCATTCAGGGCTTTCATACTAAAAGCGGGACCTACATAATTATATAGTATGTATGTAAGTACGATTGTAGTCGATAGTAAATAGTATATTCGCATTTATTTATTATATACTTTATTGTACACCTCACAATATTTCTATGGATACAAAAATTTAAACTAGTGTACAATGGGCGGTCTTATCGCACAGGCCAGGACAACCTTTAGATGGGCAAAAATTAAGGGGACAGATTAAGGGCTGTCAGTGTACAAACAACATAAATAATATTAATTGAACATAATAATATAAAATACATACATACAATACAAAAATCATATACTAATAAATATTACATGTATCTATAATTGAGAAAGAAGGGGTTAAACTTATAGGGACAGGTAATGCTCCTTCACCATTCTTTTGAACGCTGGTAGCGTTTGAACACGCCTCACTTCTATGGGTAATGCATTCCACAAACGAGCTTGAGTTTGTAGTACCTTCGTGTTGGCATGAAAATACTAAGTTGTACCTCGTAGTTGATGTAGACTCGTCGACTGCTTCGCGACTGCAGTCGACGAATCAACATCTCCTGATGTTGCTCTTTGGAGGGGCGGAACACGTTTCGAGTGTAGTTTGCTTGCATGTTGTATGTTTTTTTATTACATCCCTTATGCATGTGCATTTATTTGCGGTGCTGCATAATTAACGTGACGATACGTCCCGCTTTGGGCGGGATTGTCCCGCTTTCAGGCAGTCTATCCCACTGGCATCAACGAGAACACAAATGTCCCGCTTTTACACACAAACCTTTATATACCTTTATATACTTGTCTACATTAAAATATCACTAAAATCGCGTGGTAGACGGCAGCGTAGATGCGGGGTTGGGAGTCAGGACCAAGCGAGAGTGAGCGACTGACATGCAAGAAATTTACCGAATACTTACTAATCCTAACTCCTTACTATATTATAAATTCAAAAGTAAACATTTAATCAATTTTGCTGTAGTAAAGTAGTTTTTTGTCGCGAAATAATTTATAAATATTATTTTTATAATTTTTATTATTAATATTTTTCTCATAAATATGGCATCTTACACTGACTTATTTTTATTTATATACAAAATACAATAGGCGTCCCGCGTTGACACGAAAAAAAAATGGTCACATTATGCATACTGCATGCAAGAATAAACATTTAATTCTTGCCGGAATTAAAACTAGATATTATTTTTTCTATATTATTTGATATTGCGATGTTGGCAGGTAGGGCTGGTACGGAAACAACGGACTTAAATAGTACTTTTGCCTTACCTGGGAATCAAACCCAAGTCCTTAGCACCACAGTCGCGCTTACGATCACCTTAACCTAGACTGATTATCTTATAATCACACATTACTTATCTTTCTTACCTAACCACGAATGACTATAATTAGACAACTATTCTATGTGACGAGCGTGATATCAAATCACACTATGTAGACATCTTGTAGAAATACAGAATGCTGACGACACAAAACTGCACCCATCCCATCTTATTTGATCTTATCTGTCACATATTAAATGCCTTTCTTTGTAACAGTTTGTCCTACAAACTCAAAACTTGGCATAGTTACACTAACTTGCTGACGTTACTTATATGAAAGTTTTATTTTGGGCAAAACTTACGAGCGTGGAAAACTCCGGCAAAGTTTATTGAGAAATAGGGTTACCTACTAAAATAAAACCCGGAAAAGTTAAACGGTAACTTAATATCGTAATACACAAGTACTACTGTTCCCTATCAATACGTCATGATTATACACAAGTACGATGAGTTTGAATGTCTGGGGAAGAGGGTATAGGGTGCATCGTTCTAAAGACAAACTTATAAAAGCACTCAATAAAAAAAAAATTAAAAAAAAATCTTTTAATCAACAAACATCTTTTTTATTTATGCTACTCTGTACTACTAAATTTAACACATTGAACGCCAACGCAGTCAGTGCTGACCGACAGTGAGCTTCCCTTCAGGCCAAGCAAAAATCACAGTTCTATCCAAAAGACCAAATGTTTTTTTAATTGTTGGTTTGACGGGAAGCCAACCTAAAAAAAAAATTATACTTTATCTAATGTCCAAATGTATGTTTTCATTGACAAAAGTCACCTTTAGTCATTAATTAATTAATTATGGAGATATTAAACGCCGGGCAGCACTGACCGATGCGGCCCGAACGCCAAGTCTAGTTGTCGGCCATCACTGACCGACGCGGCCCGAACGGCAAGTCTAGTTGTCGGCCATCACTGACCGACGCGGCCCGAACGGCAAGTCTAGTTGTCGGCCATCACTGACCGACGCGGCCCGAACGGCAAGTCTAGTTGTCGGCCAGCACTGACCGACGTGACTTGAACGGGAAGATGCATTTTTTTTCTTGGCGTTCAACGTGTTAAAAACCAAAAACTTAATAGGATCACTTTTATTCGGGGGAAAGTCATCAATTGACTCCTTCCGCTCTGGATGTACCAGAACAGATAGTTTTCAGTCAGACTTCTACTGACTGAAAACCCACTCTGTTCCTTCAATTGCTCTTGCATACCGGGGCCGCGAAACCTCGTAAAAAAAATCCCGCAACCCTGATAAATGATCTTTATTTTGCAAATTGGTTATTAAATAACACTTTTACACGTCATTTTTTTTCGTAAATATAAACTAGACGAGGCCGGTGTTTCCTAACTGACTACCCTGAGAAGAAACACCGAAACAAACTCAGAGGTCCGTCTCTTTTAAAGTCCTGGCAGGTAATTGCCCTATAGGGCCCCAGCATTGCTCTTTAAGGCGCGTGTGACCTTCTAGAATCACTGGCGTCTCTATTTGTCTATCTTTTTCAACCGACGACAAAAAGAGGAGGTTATCAATTCGACGCGTATATTTTTTTTTTTTATGTATGATCATCGATTACTCGAAGACGGCTGAACCGATATGGAAAATTATTTTTTGATTGAAAGGATATACTTCGAAATTTATCCCATTTTCATAAACGTCAGGATCTGATGATGGGATCCTGGAGAAATCGAGGGAACTCTTCAAATATTATAGGCACACCTACGACGTTTTGGGTATTTATTATAGTAACTTGTGCAGTTGCTCTCAAAAAGTACCATTTCAGGAAGTGGAACTGATGATGAAGACCACAGATGGCCGCCGAAACTACTCAATAATAAGTATTGAGTGGATTGCGATTCGATTACTCGAATATGGATGTAAAGCACTTTATGCTCGTCACAATGCATATGGTGATGTAGAGCTGATGGTGAAGTACCAGGAGAACTCCTCAACAATTAAAGGTTATAAGTTTTTTGTCATATCCAATATGCATAACGTTTAAAACTTCCACTGTATAAGAATGTTAAAAAATATTGTCTTATTCTTGATTGCCTACAAGAATAAACAAACAGAAATATTTCTCTGGGCATGTAATATTCGCCTTAACGATCTGAATATTTGGAGTAATATATTGTTATAAGTTTTTAAACTGAAATGGTCAAAACAGTATCATTAGAACTTAAAATGGGTTATTCACCAAGCGTATTTATTGTTTCGAATTTTCGATATTTTGAAACATCGTATAAATCCCGTTTAAGTCATAATGATAACAAATCTGTTGTTAATATTTATTATGTATTTATTTTCTCCTGATGTGTCAAATCCATCCAAAGATTGTCTGTAAAAGATCGCTTTTAGCGTTAAGACTGCCCATTGTAACACCCTTTAGTTTTTATGTCCTCATTTAATTCTGTTATGGTGTACAATAAAGAGTATATCTATCTATCTAATAAATAAAATTAATCCGTAACTCGCAATCACAAAGAATGTGTAATTAATTAATTATATACACTACCGCTCAAAAGTATTTGGCTACTTGCATTTTACGATATTAAAAAAGATCTAGTCTAAATTATAACAATGCAATGGTACGGACGCCAGCACATCAAGCTACAACAATCTGTCAAATTTCTTTAATAAATTTTCAACTTTATTGTTAAAGAAATTAGGTTCAAGGTTCATTGGGAAAATTTGAGAGTTTCGGGTAGCTTCATGTGCTGGCGTCTGTACTATTATAGTTATATTAACTGTACTATTATAATTATATATTATAGTTTAATTAAATTGATGTTATGTTTTAATTTATTGTACTAACAATAGGTTAAGTTTTTTACTAACACTCTATGGATCAATGGTCAGAGACAAATAAATAAATAGTGACATGTTCTTTTTTATTAAAATATTAACGAAGTCTTCTCATTTTCCCTGAGTACTAGTGTTTTGGACATGGAACGATTGAATATCTGACCTCGAAAACCGACAACCCTGTAACTGGGTAACAAGATATGCCTTGGCAGATTGCATAAAACAAATAGTTTTTTTTTTTTAATTGATAATAGGCTCGCGTTTGACTGTCTCACCTGATGGTAAGTGATGATGTAGTCGAAGATGGAGCACGCTTGCCTAGAAGTAACCTATTCACTCGTCACTTAAATACTCCCAGGTTATAGCGACCAGGAAACACAGACTCCGGCAGGGACTTCCACTCCTTAGCCGTACGCGAGTAAAGGGCAACTCGCTGTCCGACCATGGACCATGCCCGGGTCGACGGCGCGTTGTGTTCCACGCGCGCCTCTAAGAGCGTCAGCAAGATGACGAGGCCCCCCCTGTAGAGGGCCGAAGCCTGCCGGGGTCGTGAGACTTATCCCATTACCGTGACCCCGGTACGTAAAGGGCTATTGAAGGAATACCGTGGATTTTAGTCAGTACAAGTCTGACAGTCCCTCCTGCCCTGCCCGGGACGGGAGGACTCATCTGATAATTTTACCACGTTAAAAAAAAAAGCCGTACGCACAATGAAGGTATTCCTAACACGTCTTGTGCGTATGGGTGGGATGTAACGATGGCGCATCGCCGTCTGTCTTGTAGTCCGATGATGGAACGGGCTTTGCTGATAGTAATTTTGATAGAGACCTCGTTTTATTTAAACATATTTTTCTAGTTGATCAAACATTTCTGAGCGAAAGTATACGTGCAGATTTCTTCCATATTCGCAAGCCAATTAAAGTTAAATCACATGCCAATGTTAATTAGTTCTAAACAGCAATAAGCACAGTCCTCTAATCTCCATTTATAATCCTTTAAAACCCATTTTCTTCTCTCTTTCCTATGGTATCGGGAAAGCGGCCAACGGAACGGCTTTTCAATTAGGGTGCACAAACGGATGGTAAAGGATAATATTTAAATAATAAATAACCCTTCCGGATCACCCCAGTCTGGTCGGTGTTTATACAGAAGATTGGTTTTAGAGAACCCCTTATTTTGAAATTACAGGGGCTGAATGTAGCTTATGCTGGGCTGCGTCAATTCGATTTTTTAATTTGGTTTAGGTATCAAGTTTGCCTTTTTGCGATGTAGATAATGTCGTGTATTACTTTTAGCACAGAATCTGTCTATTATTTTTATACTGTGCTTTTAGCGTAGGTAATGTACGAGTCATATGTTACTTTGATAAGTTAGGACAAACAATTTTTTTTTTAAGTACTTGTGATGTGGAAGGAGAATTCACATTACTAGCAATCTTGTTAACCCTTCCAACTTAGCTAAAATATATGCTTGTGTCTGGAGTGGCTCTTCACGTTGGCCAACATAGTGGCAAATGTAGTGGCCAATGCCTAGTGGCCAACGTGTAGAGGGGGTGTTTGTGCATCTTGGGTTGTATTGGAATGATGGCCGACAAGTTGGCGCGAGATCCGTGTGGTGTCGGTTTTTTACAAAAGATCAGAGTGTTGTGGCACAGTATTGGCCACCGCGTCCACACGTTGGGTGCGTGTTTAGTTTGCTACGAGCTCCCAGAAACTGATTCAAATTTTATAGTCACGCGTCGGTAGCAACTAGAGTAAACAAAATGTCAGTAATGACTAACGAACAAACTTTTCGGTTTATAGAGCTCTACCAAGCCGAAAATTGTTTGTGGAACCCAAGAAGCAGCAGTTAACGCCTCAATATCCATTTTAATAAATACGTCCGCACATTGGCCTGAACCGAAGCAAACTGAACGCCCTTCCAACGTGTGGATGCCATCACGAACTCTTGGCCAATATCCTCTTGGCCAATGGTCACTACATTCGCCACTATGTTGGTCAACGTGAAGAGCCGGCATTATGGATGGGGATCGAGCTTGTGACCTCTCGATCACAAGTCCGACACCTTATCCATTAAGCTATTGACGTTTTATTTTTCTCTTTACATCACTATAGACTCTTAGACACGTTTCTGATTATTAATAACATTGTTTTACTATATGTTAACTGGTCTATACTGACCAACCTATACCTATAAAACTGTATAATGGAAAAACTATATTGTGAATATCAATTATTACTTTAAAGATTAATTTCTCTTAAGCGCACTACACACGGCTAAGATACTATAATATTTTATCTTAAGATTTTAAATTAATATATATTAGGCCATCACAGACGATGAAGATACGATAATATGTAAGCTTTCGTCGCGACCGCACATGTCCTGTGTTGAACCAATATACAGAGTGATTTAACTATGGCTCATGCTTGCCTGCTAAATTTATTGGATAGCTCATCTGATGACGATTCCGATTTTGAATTTGATGTGCATATGATTCTTGCACGCTCTAGAAGAAGAATTCATTTGGGTAGAAAAACATATTAAAAATAGGAAAGACTGTGGAGAATTTAATATTTTTGAAGATCTCTCAGAAAAGAAATTCCATGAGTATTTTAAAATCATTCAGTTTATATTCTTCCGAGTCCAATTTCCATAGACAAGGATATCAGCGTACGGTTTCAATTAGTCGTTCCATTTCGATTAGTTATATGAAAATTGGTAAATTATAAAAACAACAACAACGAATAGATCCAAAACCAAAGTAAGAAGGTACGAGAAACACGTGCAACACCTCTTCTCTCTGCTCGCTCCACTGAACTGAGTAAGAAAGAAGATTCCAGATGCGCGTGAGCCGGTCCTACGCGGTGTGTGAAAGAGATAGAATTTGCCGCACGATTTCGTACCAATTAAAAATTTAAATCTCGACATCCTGTATTCGCATTTTGTATCTTAACATATTAAGGTAAGATATATTTAATAACTTAAGATGTTATGTTACGATAATAAATTCTCATATCGCTCTCTATCTTACGATACGAAAATATGAAATATATATTATCTTCGTCGTGTGTGATGGTCTATTGAATTATATGGCGAGCGATATGGACTATGGTATATTAAGATAAAATATTATATTATCTTAGCCGTGTGTAGTGCGCTTTATGGTGTACAATAAAGATAAGGAGTATATCTATCTATCTATCTAACCTACCTACCCAAGTTTCATAGACATGACCTCGAACTCACAACCCATCGCTCGACAGTCCTATTTTGCGAAACTCCACCCCACTTGACCGTCTCAAGCAAATGAAACAAAACACCTACAGTACGAACTTACAGTACCTTGACTAAAATAGTTCACTAGTTCAGAAGACATGACGTCAGCGGTAGCGAAGGGGGAAAGGGGGTAAAAGGGGTTAACAGGGAAATGGGGTGGTTGTAGTATAAATTTCGTGATAGTACTTTCAGTGGGCAAGATGGACATTAAAGCCCATCAAGCTTAAAATGGGTAAGTTGAGACCTAGATGTTGTAGATGTCTTCAACAAATACGGGTTTGGAACAGCTTTTGCCCGTTTACATGGTGTAGTAATTATGGAAGTTCTAGTAAGAATGGTAGCAGTAGATGCTATTTTTACCGACTTCAAAAAGGAAGAGGCTTGGCACCGACTTTTACCTGGTGCATAGCCTAGCCCTAATTATAAACGAAATATAGTAAAATATTAAGTGCAATATTTCTTTTTTGGTTTGAAGTCGGTTATTTTTTGTTAAAAAGTTTTTTTTTGTGTTCCATAAAGCTAAATAACAAACTAAACCGTTAATAGGTCAGTCATGTGTCTGTTTGTTATCACCAATTTACTTATCTACTAAACACATTCAGTTAAAATTTAGTACACATATAATATTATGAACTTTGTGATCCAAATGCAAACGCATAAACGATTGACTGCTATGCTGTATGTCACGGGTTCGATTCCCACACCACGACAAATGTTTCTATGGCCTACAAACAGTTAGTCCGGGTCTGTCTTTTTGTAAAAATACACTCACGATACAGGAGAAATTCTTAGTGTGGGATAAAGTACTTCTTAAATATTAAGCAGTAAAATGAATTCAAACTGTTTTTTGAGATATTCTTGAACACAATACTTTAGCTTTAATACCATGTTAATTTTTTGCGCTTCTAACTACACGATGGATTATTTAAATATATTTTATTTTGCAAAATCTTATCATGTTACAGTGATACATTCACTGATTGTCAAAACGCTCGGCGAGAGCGCTCATGATACTGTTTTGACTAACCCGCAAGTGAGTTAAACTTCTGTATGAAGCCGGTGTTTTTTAACTCTCTTTTAAATTATTAAAATAAATTAAACAAATATAAAATATTAACCCGGCGTCATGGGGGTAGAAAATTGTTACACGGACGTGGGGGCTGGGTCATCATTACCCGGATAAGGAATGTGAATATTTCTGTATGTATATGAGAAAATTAATATTTTTTGCTTACAATAATTGACTGTTATAAGGGTAATAAAAAACCATAAACATAATGAAAATAGAAAGGTTTATTAATAAGAACAACGTTTTGAAAACTATGCACTCAAAAATCAACAAATTTGGCTTCCTTTACCAAAACTTAACATAAATAGAATATTAACCAGTTTTTGGTTTTCTAAAGGCACTTTTATAAATGTTCTTATATAAAATAATGTAAAAAAGCTAATCAGACTCATCATTATTAATACAATTGGCGCAGAAAGGCACTATATGTTGAGGACAAATATGCTTGTTGCATCCTTCACATACGTGTGTAGTTTTGCGATCTTTGCTTGCAGGACACACCTGACACCTCTTACGAGCATTTGTTATTTTTGCTGGGGGCTCCTCTATAGGTTCGCCTGAAAATTGGCCAATTTTTTTGCGAAGTTCTCGTGGCAATCTTAGAACATTCCGGGTATAAAATAGTTACACTGAATACAGGCATGGGTCATATTTACCTTTTTTCCAAGACAACACTTGTAACTCTCAACCCGATCCCCGCCAAACTGATTTCGCGGCAAAAACGTGTAAAGGGACTCAATGACTCCAGCTACTGAGAAGAGCGGCAACGTCGCGTGCGTCGTTTTAAAATTATAAGTGAACTACAAAAGCGCGGGTAATTTTGACCCAGCCCCCATGACGCCGGGTTAAAATATATATAATTATATTTATTTCAATATTTTATAAAAAAAATCTCTGTTTTTGTTTACACTAATTTAGGCCTCCCACTTTAATTAAAGTTTTTAAAGTCCTTCCAAAGGTTGTCTGGAAGATATCGCTTTCAGCGATAAGACCGCCATTGTTACCATAGAATAAGCAATATTGTTAAATAGGTGTGTTTAAATTTTGGTGTACAATAAAGTATATTCTATCTATCTATCTATCTATCTAAATTCTATACAATTCATAATAATCTTCTATCTAAATATATATAACTCAAAGGTGACTGACTGACTGACTGACTGACATAGTGATCTATCAACGCACAGCCCAAACCACTGGACGGATCGGGCTGAAATTTGGCATGCAGGTAGATGTTATGACGTAGGCATCCACTAAGAAAGGATTTCGCGAAATTCCCACGGGATCGGGATTTACACGGGAAAAACTTCCCACGCGGGCGAAGCCGCTGGCACAAGCAAGTTAATCATATGAGAACCATTTAGGGTTATGTCTGCAGTGCTCTTATTTATCAAAAATGTAATAATGACAGCCGAGATCAATGCCATAACGTACGTTCCAAGGCATGAATAGGCTAAAGCTAAAGCTAAGGCTAAAGCTAAAGGCTAAAGCTAATGGCCAAGGTGTTGGACTTGTGATCGAAAGGTCACAGGTTCGAACCCCACCCATTACACTATTGCCATGAACCCACTCCAGACACAAGCATATATAGCTTAGTTGGAGGGGTTAACAAGATTGCTAATGTGAATTCCATCCACATAGCTGGATTTCCTTTTATAAAAAAAAAAGATAACAAACTCAAGTCGGCAACCCTATGTGGCCCATTATTAACCTATTATTGTTTATCAACCGACGACCAAAAGAGGAGGTTATCAATTCGACGAGTATATTTTTTTTTATTTTTAATGTATGATCACCGATTACTCGAAGACGGCTGAACCGATTTGGAAAATTCTTTTTGTGTTTGAAAGGGTATACTTCGAAATTGGTCCCATTGTCACCAGGTCAGAGTCTGATGATGGGATCCTGGAGAAATCGAGGGAACTCTTCAAATATTATAGACACACCTATGGCGTTTTGGGTATTTCTTATAGTAACTTGTGCAGGTGCTCTCAAAAAATACCATTTGGGGAAGTGGAACTGATGATGAAGACCACAGATGGCCGCCGAAACTACTCAATAATAAGTATTTCGTGGATTGCGATTCGATTACTCGAATATGGATGTTAAGCACTTTATGTTCGTCACAATGCATGTGGTGATGTAGAGCTGATGGTGAAGTAACAGGAGAACTCCTCAACAATTAACGGCCCAGCATTGGGAAAAGCAATATTTTGTAAAAGGTATATAAGTAAGAAGTTGATAAGTAAGATATATAAGTAGTTGACATTTAGGCTCTTTTAACTAGGTAAATTAAAAATCGACCAACTTAAAAGAGTGAAATAAAAACTTTTTACCAAAAAATTAAACCGACTCCCAAAAACACTGCAAAGTGAAAAATAACTTTAATTTCGGAAGTCGGTGCCAAAAACGAAAATACAAAACTAAAGACACCGACTACCGAAATTAAAGTTATTTTTCACTTTGCAGTGTTTTTGGGAGCCGGTTTAATTTTTTGGTAAAATGTTTTTATTTTATTTTATTTATTTTATATTTTATTTTATTTTAAGTATTGTATTAAAATAAAAGGATAGATATTAAACCAACCGCAATATTCAACTTTGAATTCAATAACAGTTAACAAGATCAAACTTATATCATTAATTTATTATGCTTCATTTAATTTGCTTTAAAATATGAAAATACTTTATTGTGGTTAATTATTTAATTTACCATACATGGCATGGATGGCCTAGTGGTCGTAAACTCGACTGCTGAGCAAGAGGTCTTGGGTTCGATTCCCGGGTAGGCCTAAAAGCGCTATTGGGTTATTGTGTTAGAAATTCCTCAGTAGTACAGTGTGCTATGGAAAGCACGGTAATCCGTTGACCCTGCGCCTTGATATCTCTCGGGTCCTGTCGGATAGCCGTCCCATCGGACAATGAGAGTATACGAACAGAGAGTGCTACTGTACCTGTGCACATACTTGTGCACTGTAATATCTCCTGCTCACCGAAATCGGTTAAAAGGACTAATTAATTTACCTTGTCTTAATTTTCACTGCCTAAATGCCTACATTAACCCCTCGAATGTCGCATGTTTAATGTACTTTTTGATTTTTGGGTAGGACTTCAGAAAAAATGATAAATCGACAATTTATGGCCATTATCGTGGTATACAACGTGTAATTTAAAGGGTATATACATACCGAGTGCACGGCTTCTTTGGATGATAACAAACGATATGGCAAGGGTTTTGTAATCCTATGTCTACATGTGTGGAGCATATAAGAAATTTCAATACATTGATACCAGAGGCCGAATTTTCCAAATTAAGAAGAACGAAGAGAATTATCGTTTTATTGGCAAGTGACGTGGAAAGTGATGACTCTCATAGTGCTGTGACGCGTTTGTTATTACTGGTATTCAAAAAACATATGAAAACAATAATTTGGGGTCAATTCTGTGAGTCACTTATTTTGAGCTGAAACTTTGCATACAGACTCCATACCAGATGTTGTCTTCAGTCCTTTTGGATAGATATGGGGTTTCCGTTACACGTGGTATATTATACCTTCCTGGCTTCGTTATGAGTTTATCTAACTATTTATATCATTCAATAAGCAAATCAAACTGACTTTATCTCGCAGTGATGTGATATGTTTTCACTTTTATAATTTTTTGAAGTCATACACACGAAAAAACACATATCACGAAAAAAAAACACACGATAACACGATAATGTGTAGGCAATGTTAACACAAACTATTCTATATTAATATTTGATAACACAACGAAAAAGTTTGCGGCGTTACAACAAAAACCACAGATGCATTTTGTAAACATTCTTTTTTTTCGATCATTTTAGTGGTGTTCCCTTTAAAATGTCACTAAAACCGGTCAAGTATGAATCGATTAGTCGAATGACACAGCCACATCGTGTTACTTGCAACATAAACGTAAAATACATCGTCCAATGCGAGCCGTGCCGTTATTTACAAACGGTGTACCGTTGACACTTGAGGGGTTAATCTACAAACAGAAGCAGTTCGGACTAATGGTTGCGGTGAAACACTACTACACTACTTGAAATTCCCAAATTCGAACCCGAAACGACGTTTTTTTTCATTGATTTTATCACAACTACTGCTCGCAAGTGGCTCGAGGAGCTCGAGGCTAAATAATAACAGCCACAGATTGATCTTCAAAGTTAAGCAACACTTCCCAAGGTTGGTATGTGGATGGGTGACCGTTAACATATCCAGTTTCCGCTATGCCTCAGAAATTAGAAATTATTTATTCATTTGTTAACATAAGTAGAAACGTACAATCTTATATTTATAAATAGAGCGCTATGTTATGCCAGAAGGCGTATAAATGGGGTGTGCAAATCTTTGCGAATATCATTATATCATTTATCATTTATATCATTATACCAAATATTGTAAAAATGTTATGCATTATTATAGTATTACTTTATAATAAACTAGCTTGTGCCAGCGGCTTCGCCCGCGTGGGAAGTTTTTCCCGTGTAAATCCCGATCCCGTGGGAATTTCGCAAAATCCTTTCTTAGCAGATGCCTACGTCATAACATCTACCTGCATGCCAAATTTCAGCTCGATCCGTCCAGTGGTTTGGGCTGTGCGTTGATAGATCTCTATGTCAGTCAGTCAGTCAGACCTTTGAGTTATATATATTTAGATTAAACAATAACTAATAATTATGTCAAACCTAAATAAAGAATTATTTATAATTATCTAAGAAAAATAATATGTCAAAGTAAATAAACAAAATGTCAAATAATTAAAAGTCAACAGAATTAACATATCAAATAATAAAAATTACAGTATTAATAATTATGGTACTAAATTAATAAAACTCAAAAGCACATTAAATCGTTAGTCCCGGCTGTCAATTTATGTAGGCACAGACGCCAGCACATGAAGCTACCCGAAATTGTCAAATTTTCCCAATCAACCTTGAACCTTATTTCTTTAAAAATAAAGTTGAAAATCTATTAAAGAAATTTGACAGATTGTTGTAGCTTGATATGCTGGCGTCTGTACATCGTTTGTTACTCTCACGCAAAATCTACTGAACGGATTTAGATAAAACCTTACAATAACATAGCTTATACAACAGAATAACACATAGGCTAGTTATTATCCCGGAAAAGTGTGCAAAACTAACAAGAACGCAACAGCAACAACAGCTATAGTTGGTTCACGTTAACAAAATAGTGACGTCATCGTTGTCCGCGCCTCTCGACCAATCAGGTTGCAACAAATTAGAAAGCTAAGTTCACAGTGACCAGTTAACTGGAGATCTTTTGGCGAAACGGTTGTCTTTTAGGCGTTACCTACCTGCATTAAGTAATTTAATTCAATCCTATTGAATTGGTGTGGGCCCACATAAAAAAAAATATGTTAATGCCAATAACTTAACATTCAAGATGAGTGATGTAAAAAAATATTTTGTGACGCAATAACTTTAATAGATGCTAATCGATGGAAGAAATGCTGCGAGCACAATACAAGAAGAAAATTTTATGTGAAATTTGGATGACGTCATAGAGAACGCAGAACAAAATTCTTTCATAATAACTTCAAATGAAGATTCTAGTGACACTTTTTAAAACATGTTACTAATTTAAGACAGTTCATTTAATTTATTCCATTAGATACTTAATCTTTTGAAATATACATTTAATTTTGAATTTTTACTCCATTGTGAAAACACCTTTACCCTGCAGTTGCATTGATGACGTCACTATTTTGTTAACCTGAACCAACTATAATTTCTTATATCATCGGAAAAACATCCGATACAAATACAAAATATTTATTTTATAACCAAAAAGTCTTAAGGCCGGGTTATCCAGAGCACCGTAGGTATTCGACGCTTACCCCAGCCCCCACAACGAATAGCAAAACGTAACAAATTACGACGCGCGGGAGACGCGCGCGCCAAGCGCACCGCTCATGAGTTCACGAACTCAAGTAGGTACGAAGATGCGTCACAGAATAGAGCAATGCAGTAGATCAACTTGAATTGATTAGTATATGTTTATTTTGTTTTATTTGTTTATTTGTTAGATAGAATAGGTACGTATTGTATAAACTTGAACCTAATTAGTAATAATTAAAAATAAGTATATTTATTTATATTTGGGGACAAGGTGAATAAAAAATCTGACTGACACGCAGATCATGAATACGGGTATGATTCAAAATTATACGCCGCGCGCTATTCGACTTTCCCAAAGGGTGCGAAATCTTCATGGCACAGTATAAAAAATCAAGTATTAGGTAGGCACACTTACATTAGGAGAGTTGTATTACAATTCAATTATTGTTATATTGAATGAGGGCTTAGAGGTATTCTGTGTGAAATATTATGTTTAAAAAATATAATAAAAAATATAAATATTTTTCAATCAAATAGTTATACCAATAATAGCAACACACAAACACTTTTTGAAACGAATTTATTTTATGCGGCTTCTAAACTGGCAGAAATTGTAACGCAAAAGTGTAAATACTTACGACTATCTTCTGACGAGAGAGACGACGAGGGTCCCTCAACCGTACACTTTTTTTTCTCTAAAAACTACAATCATTTATGCACAACTGGCTAATGCCGTGATTCGACTTCAACTTCAACTCTTGCGGCTTTTGTGGAGGACTCACCACAATTTCACAAGCGCTGGAGGTTGTTTGGTAAAGTATTTTGGATGATGAAAAGTATTAAAATTGAAGTAAAAAAAAAAACAAAATCATTTTGTACGCAAACATGACATTTTGCAATGTCAAATGTATTTCACTCAATGTGTTACCAGTTTACCAGTGGCAGCAGGAATAAAATGAGTATGAATAGATAAAATTAGAAATATGGCATAGAACTGTTAAAACGATAATACAGTACGCTACAGCTTTATTTTATTTATCTCAATGAACCTACATAGATCATAAACAAATCGAGTAAATACAAAAGGGAGAAGGCATTTAATGGAGGTTGGACGGGGAACATTAGGGAGTGCGCGTGATTCGAAATGCAGTTAAAAGCCATAGCTCCTGACACGATATGTCACATTTTTTACATTTTGCAACATATTATCTGTTTCCCTTTGGTACATGAATACTTTATTGGAAAACTCCTAAAAAAGTAGACATACACAAAACTGTGAAACTTTTTCTAATTTATCATTTTCATGAAAAAGAAATGTAAGCACTTTTCTCTAGACCATCTATGCTCGTTGTTGGTGTTGTTTACTGATTACATAACGGTGAACAGGAGACGACTAGGCTCTTCGACCACCTTACGGAGGCAGCTGCAGGAGCTGAACTGGCAAAGCACAAATATCCGATGGCAAAGCTTGTTTTTCTAAGAGATTTTAATTCCCACCATAAAGAATGGTTGTTCCCATACCAACAAACAGAGCACGCTGGTAGAGAGGCCCGCAGGTTTTTTTATCGCTAGATCTCGAACAGCTGGTTCACCAAGCAACCTGCATTCCAGAAGTCGACGGCCACACGCCCAATGGCTTGGACCTAGTGCTCACAAACGTTGCGTCGCCAGAGACTGTCAGTATCGGTCTGGGCCTCGCTCGGATCGTATGACCACTTTCTGGTGAAAACGGTATCTACCTTTTCTCCTCCAGATAAATGTCTCAGGGGCATACGGTGAGTAGTAGTAGTCAGCAGACTCCGAAATTGCGAAGCGAAACTCGAACTTTTACCGTCCTTCGCTGCCTCCTAGTTATGATAAAATTGGATGGAACACTGGCTCACACTGCACAAGAAAAAGCAAATTTAAATGCCTCCGTCTTTGCGGTAAGTTTACGTCTCGACACGGCGTCTAACTTACCACCTAAAATACCTCACTTTGGCTCCGTAATGCTGGAAACTGCATTTCATGTTAAGGAAGTCCGTAAAGCCCTTTCTAGTCAAAATGTGAACAAAGCCAGTGAACCGGAAGGAATACCTGCTCGAGTCTTAAAGAGTTGTACCCCGGATTTGTCTCCTGTATCGCATACTCGTCTGTATCGCGTTCTATTAAAACCGAAGTGGTGCCAGTGTCCTGGAAGCCAGGTAATGTGCAACCAGTACTCAAAAAAGTAGCCGTGCCGTACGGACGATACAGGCATCGCATAGTCCCGTTGACTCTTTGGCTTACACAGTACACTGCAAACCTGACTTTGCCAGCCAAGCAGAGTCAAGATGCAAACCGAGATCTTTAATTGAAAATGATAGGAGGAAGTGAACTAGTTGCCACTCTAACGATCATACGTGAGCTTCCGATCACAATGGCCTGACACTTTGAGGGGCTTATAGTCACCCCAAATCAATTAGACCAGTTTTGATAGCATCTAAATCACGGTTTAAATCTCCTATAGCGTATGACAAACTTTCCACCCGCGTAGATGCATACAACTGCAGATCATCATTGTAAAGTTGATACGAACACCGAAGACAGAGAGTTATAAAGTTTACCGAAGTTTACCGAAAATAATAAATGATATTTTTGTAGGAAATGGTCATGCTGTATATTTCTACACTATGGCACAAGTGTGCTGCGCGTAATAAATATTGTTGACTTGTGACAACCCTGGCCGTTGCGATACTGTCTAGACGTTGTCGGCATTTTCCACAAGATCAAAGGTGTCGACCTACTGTATGATCGTTATACTGTGGTCATAGCGACGAATGATCGACTGTACCATAATAACCATTTTTACATTTACGAAAATAAAACCTAATACAGTCGAATACGCTCAGTTATTTCAACTCGGGTTACTAACGTTCTACTAGCGCGTTTAGTAAAGAATCGGATTGATATTCATCAGTATTCTGGATCAAACCCAGCAGACTCTAAACACGTCTTTTTGTGATTTCTTTTTTATTGCAAGTACTTTTATATTATATTTAGGTATTTTTTGTAAATATTTTGTTGAATAAAATAAGAAACATTTTCATTTTTTTATAGGAGAAAGAAAGTCAAAAATGTTTTTGTTTTACACACATATTTGCGGTTTGTAAATCTATTCTGCGTAGGTACTTATCTACTTAGTAAAGTAAAATATTAATTTGTATAATTATAGGTACCTATAATAATATTGTCAAAGTTTCCATTGAGTCTGATATTTGAAAAGAGCATTTGCGCACGCGGCGGCTTTATACTCTTTGACATAGGGTTCAAATTTAATTGTTCACACACTTTTTGCGGTTGGCAAGTCTATTCCGCGAGAAAAATAAACTATTATAGCTTTTGCGCGCGTGGCGTCTTTATTTACACACATATTATTTTGTGGTTTCGATAGTACCTCAGAATACAGAAAGAACCTAGTTAGTAAAGAAAAATATTTATATAGGTCTAAATATTTATATTGTCAAAGCCTTTTTACTTTTTTTGTTTATTCAGCCTTCGTAGAGCCAGCGATGACAACTTCTTTTTGTTGATTTTGTCCATTAGTTTTATTGACCAAAATTATAATATATTCCACAATATATTATAACTAAAATACCTAATAAAAACAATTTATGTTACAACTATTTAAAACTAATCGATAGCAATTAATATTTTATAATGATTTTTTGGCTCGACCGGAACCAAACTTAGCGGGGGTGGCAGGTGTGCTAAAAATTGGCATACGTCCGACCTCCAACACGTTCCGCTCGGGACTAAAGGACGCGAGGCGCGCGACCGCGCACATGAAAATAATAGGAAAACACTTATTTTTGAATTTAGTGGTATAAATATTTTCAAATTTCACATTATGACGACCGACATGTATGTCATTTTATACGACCTTTATTATGGTATAAGTTTTATTATTCAAAGCTTAATAAAACTCAAATAAAATAAGAATAAGACCGTAATTTAGACTTGTCTTTGCGATTTAATTAGATGCAGTGAAATGCAAGTAATCGTGTATCGGATGACCGAAATAGAAAGATCAAAGTATGAATTATGTAATATGTTTTTTTCAAAATTTAAATCCGTGTTATCTACGAATAAAACACAATTGAAAACGACGTTTTTTCGAATAACCTCGCCTTAAATTAGTTGGTGATAGCAGCCTCCTTTTAAGCAAGTAATGCCTGTGTTAGGATAGGAGACTCCGGGGTTGCAGAATTGTTCGAAAGAGTTACCGCGGCCTCGGAACACGAAGGGCATATGTTGGAACACGGATGAGTTTTAGTCAATAAAAGTCTGACACACCCTCCTAATTCGCCCAGGCCGTCATATGATATGAATTCCCATCCTTAAAAACAAAAACAAAAACGATATGAGACTCCGCTCTTCTACAGCAATATAAATTTATTGCCTACCTTAGATATAAACAGCGAGACAGAGATATTGTATATCAAATAAGATCTTTACCGTACATGGAACCAATCATGATGATAAGTGACTATCCCGAAACGAATCTGAAATCTCTCGATTTGCTTGAAACGTCGGTACACGGAAAGTGGAATTCGAAATCAGCTGTTTATTCCCGCCATTTTTATGCGCATTTATTTGGGAAGCTTATACATCAACACCGTGCGATTTAGATAGGTTTGAGGAACTGAATCACTTGGTATTGCCATATAAAAAAGATATTTTCCATAGTTTATGCTACAGGAATCGTGCAATTTATTGAGATATTCAGGAAGGGAAGGGAATATCATCGAAGGACTTCTCCCGCTCTGGGTGGAGCGGAAGAGAGTGTCAGACTTCTACTGACTAAAAATTCACCCTGTTCCTTCAAGTGCTCTCAAGTTCCGGGACCGCGGTATCTCATTAGAACATTCCCGCAACCCCGGCAGGCAATGGCCCTATAGGGCCCCGTCACTAGTGCTGACGTCTCTATGAGGCGCGCGTGGAATACGACGCGCCGCCGAACCGAGCCTGTTTCTTACCAGATGATGAGCTACCCCTGCTTGCCGCTCACAAGCCCGCACCTACGGTGGCCGGAGATCGGCTCGCGACCCGCGACGCCCGGGGACATTAACTTCCTGGATATCCAACTTCTTTGCAGAATTAAATTAAGAGACATAATATCTACATCTATGTATTTCTCTATTATACTACAACACCTATACAGTATGTTAACTAACAGAGGGCGTTCCCGTTAACCCGCAATAGTATAGCATCCATACATGCTAAAAAAAATATTACCATTCGAAAATAAAATGTTTTTATTTTTTTTTATATTAAAATACTCACTAAACATTTTAAATTGATACGTAAAAGAAACACTCTGTACACGCGTACTTGAAGGACGGCAACGTTGCAACTTATTTATGAATGACGGGCCGCGTGTGCGGCGATCTAATTGATGCGCTTATAATATTGCGGGTTAACGGGAACGCCCTCTATTAGTTTATATACTGTATAATGAGTAAATTTTTTTATTTATTATTTACTATTTAACATTTCCATCATTTTGCACGAGCCTTGGAAAGTACGTACGGTCAGAAAATCTGTCACTGGTGTTACCCAGTTACTGGGTTGTGGAGGTCAGATAGGCAGACGATCCATGTAAAATACTAATCCTTAGCTGCATTCGGTTAGATTACCCAACATACATAGTTGAAAAAAGCAGATAATGACAATGCAATTATTTGTTCGAAAATGATTCGAAGAATTATTTTGCGATTTACAATTTAAGAATCTCTTCAGAGAAGGCACAAGTGGGATGACGTTGTCTACTTTCGGTCTTAGCACGGTTGTTTCGTGTAACGCCACAATAGCTACATAATTTAAAAAAAATAAAAGTCTGTGACCCATATAAAATAGGAAACTAACAAGGTCGGCTTACACAACTATACACATAATACATGCAAAAAAGACATAACTGTAAAATTGAAATTTAATTTAATTTAATTATAGAAAATAAATATACAAAAATGTCAATGAAATAAAATGAGAAATGTCAAAAAATAAATAAAAACAATGTCAGATTAAAAATGTCACAAAAAGTTATAAGTAGCAACCACTAGTTTACACTTTTCATCAAATCGTCCAACTATTTTTTCTGCACAATTAAAAAGAAGCCACTTTAACAAAGTACAAAATCAGACTAATTTCCCAAAATGGCACAAACTTCATGACTTCCCTTTTAGCTTAGAAATCGGGTAGAAATTAATCAACGTAACATTACAACTTACAAAGGCTATTAGCAGAGCTATGGGCCTTTGAGCCTCTCAATTTTACTTAATTTATTATTTTACTATAACTCTGTTATTGGGCCAAATTGATCGTAAGTCGTTTGAAGGCTATTCTTGCGAAAACTTTCCACTAATTTAATTCAGTACAACAGTAAATTTTCTGATTTTAAGCTTTCCATTTTGATTATTTTATTTGGCACGGTTAGGTTCCGACTGTTTTTGATAGATCACTCAGATTGGTGAACTTAAAATCTTAATTAAGGAAATTGTAGAAATACTCACTTTTAATTGACAATGAATATTTCCGCGGAAGAAAATTCTTCACTCCCACAAGCACGCAAAGATACTTCGGAAATTCTAACTAAGCCTACACGTAAGGAATGGAAATCCTACGGGAGTCTGTCTTTTAAGGTAGATATATACTGGGGTTCTTTTTCTGGTAGAAAATCATTAAATAACTCCAATCACTCTGGATGGAGCGGAAGGGAGTGTCAGACTTCTACCGACTAAAAACTCACCGTAATTCTTCAGGTAGCCTTGCGTCGAGATCTACATAGAACATTCCAGTAACCTCGGTGATCTTAAAACTCAATAGTGAAAGTTTACTTCTAGGCAAGCAAGTTGTAACGCTGACTGCATTAGTCATCACTTTTACCACCAGTAAGCGAATTCTCGTACTAGAAAAACTCAGCAGATTTTTATATTTTCCACTCAAAAGCTTACAAATGGCATCCATTTTATATTTCATGGAGTTTTCGTTGTTTTTACTAACCCTCTCATAGAGAAAAGGCCTATATCGGTATAGGCTGGTTATGTTAAGACCAGGCAGTCCAAAATCATTTTCACGCAAGCTCCGTCGCCATGGACTACGGTTAGGCCGTTGTATACTAAACGCTAATGCAGCAGTAATAAAGTTGAATATCGCGTACGCTCTTTCACCATGTTCGGTTTCGAAACTGCCGTTGTGAGCTAAACGCTAACGCAGCAGTAATAAATTTGAATATCGTGTGCGCTCTTTTACCATATTCGGGTTCGAAACTAAATGTCGTAAGTCTCAAATCTTATTTCGTTTAAAACTAAAGTAATAATAGATCTAGAGAAAAACATACCTATGTTTAGATAATAAACTATATTTTCTTAATGTCAATACTAATTTCAGACATAAAAGCCGAGTAATCTTGATTAAATTTTGAATAATCTTTAAAAAAGACATGATTTTCGATTAAAAAATTAATCGAGCGAAAATGTTTCAATTACGAAACTGGTCTAAACATGTAAAAAAAAAGATCCAATAAATCATATACTAAAGTTCCATTTTGATTGTATGCGTGATTGTTTCAGAATATTAATGCAAAGTTACATACAATTTAGGGAGCCTCCTCTTAACGTCTAGTGTATGCGCTTTTGAGTGTGGCGCACGCATCTTGGATGTAAGATTGAAATGAAACGTCATTGAAAGCCAAATGAGCTATTACGTAACTATGCTAAAATGTATGAAAATGTGAATAATTGCTAATGAGTACAACGATGTAACTTTGAACGTCTACTGACGCGAAACAATATAATTTGTACGAATCGACGGAAAAATGCTGATCTTGTGTTGCCTATCATGTATAATGCGTGGCTCGTACATCAAGTGTAGTAAGACCACGTAAGACTAAAAAACATATATAATATTATGTAAACATGAACGACAACCATATTATTATGTAAATTACCTACTTAATTAGGAGTATAATCAATATGTTCTATTAAAACGAGTAAAAATCATTGTATCAAATTTGTCATTATGCCGATAAAAAAAATATAAACGATTAAAAATCGATATTCATTCAACAATTATCTATTCTGTACATATAAATAAAATTGTCTGTCTGTGATTCCGAAATAGCAATGTGTTTTTAAGTTCTAATAACTTATTTAAGTATACGATACTAAAACACAAGCAAGAAAAATTTAACAAAATAAATAAGTACCTACTTTTCCTGATAGCTATAATTCGCGGCGATAAGTCCCCTCTTTGAGGAGTGGCTTGAGAGACCCCAGGGCGTCCTCACCTGCCGCCTGACGCAGGTGCTGACCGGACGTGGCTGTTTCGAGAGGCACCTGTTTAGGATATAGCGGGAGGACACGCCCGGGTTTCATTATTGTGAGGACCACCTGGAGGACACGGTGGAGCATACGGTCGAGGTGTGCCCTACTTGAGCGGCGCACCACCGTGTCCTCATGGAGGGGATTGGCGGCGGCAACCTCTCGCACCCGGCTCTGGTTCAGACCATGGTGCGGGGCAAGAGAAAATGGGATGCAGTCGCCTCCTTCTGCGAAGCAGTAATGCTAGTGAAGGAGGAGGCCGAACGCGCGAGGGAAATGCAGCTCTCTTCTTCGCGCCCCAGCCGCCGCGGAAGACGCCCACCCAGAATGGGAGAAGTCATTCGATGATTTTCCCACCCTGTAAAAATGGGTCTATAAGTCAAGAGTGAATAGGTTACTTTAAGCGTGCTTCAATAGAAAATATGGACATAAATATAGACAATAAAACCATTGAAACCGTAAATAATACAAAATTTCTTGGACTCACAATTGATAAAAGGCTTGACTGGAAGGCACAAATTGAGAATCTTTGTAAAAAATTATGTAGTTCTGCATTTGCATTACACTCTCTAGCTGCAGTTGTGAATGTGAATACCTTGATTACGGCCTACCATGGTTTAGTTGCGTCTCACCTAAGATACGGTATCATATTTTGGGGAAATTCTACCGATGCTAGCACGGTATTTAAGGTCCAAAAGAGATGCATCAGATCCATGTTTGGGCTAAAGTCGGACGATTCATGTAGACCATATTTTAAAAAGTACAAGCTACTAACTCTTCCTTGTCTGTACATTCTCGAAACAGCAATATTCGTTAAAACAAATCCCAATTTGTTTCCACGTCTCCAGGACGGGGTACCACGTAACAGACGGGATATGACCATTCTTCGAGTCTATCCAGCTAAAACGAAACTCATGCGCAAAAGTATCGTCTGCATGGCGCCCACTATATTTAACATTTTGCCTAAACGTTGGAAGGAGCTAAATAGTAAGGCGTTCAAGCATCAACTTAAAATGTTTCTTTTGCAAAAGGCATATTATGGTGTCTCTGAATTTGTAAACGAAAAGGTGTTTTCTTTTGACTGATCGACTGATTTACTGAATCCTTTTACTGACATATTATATTATTTTCTGTTGACAAAAATTCTATTGAATATGAATGTGTATAACTATTTAATATGGAATCTGGACATTAAAACTAAACTAAAGGAGATGTTCCAGAAATGTATGGAGCCTGGGCTACCATTAGTACACCACATGTAAATATTGCTGTATAATGTAGTAACCGTTTTTTAATATTAATTTTCTATGATTTCGCTTTATTTTAGTGTGATATTCAAATTAACTCGGTCGAGGAGAGCAACACAATAAATATGGATCAGCCAAGTTGCTATTAAACAATGATGCGAATGTCATTTTGACATGTCAGTTTGACGGATCGTGTTTTTGACATCTCGGAGGTCGATATATATTTTTGTAACTACAATAAAATATCAACATACGAATTCCGAAAATACTTAGGATTCCTTATAGTTATACTTATAAAATAAGACCACAGGATAATTATATTACTGCTTTACGGCGGCACATCTTTTACCTAATACATATTTCAGTAGCTAAAGATTGGTTATATTGGAAACATAAAACGAAGGCTTGTATGTTACTTTGTGTAGCAAAATGTGCTATTTCATTATTTAGTGCTTGTCAATAATCTCTGGACTTCGATAATGCATAGAAGAGCAGTGAACTGTTCTGTGAGTTGTAGATAACTATTACTCCTATAAAACTCCAAATAAGTTCTGTAATTGGTGACATTAAGAGGATGGAAAACCAGCCATAAGAAGTATATAAATAAAACAACTTGTAGAGACTTAAATATATATATTTATTCCGCATTATCCCTTATCAATACTCCATCCAGGAAAAAAGCCGCGGCTTCTATGCTGTCCAAAATATAGTTCATTTTCATCTATAACAGAGGTACACTGCAGGCACGCTATTGTACATAAACTAGAATAAATATGAGTTAAAATCTATTAGAATATGGAAAGTGGGAAGATAACATCATATAGTAATAGCATGTTAAGAAAATAATAAGTAAATGCACGGGTTAATGCAGACATACTTGAAACTGAACTTGTCATTGTAGAATAAACAACGACGAAACCGTAAACAACGATATCTAAATCACAGGCGAATCAAAAACCATATAACAAAGCTGGGATCAATAGAAAAGCAATCAATCAATGTCTTTAGAAATAATCTGGGTCGTAAAACAAAATAATCATTAAAAACTCCGAAATCATTCAATCCAACACAGCGAAAACACATAATGACTCACTAGGCTTGGGTAAAAATATCGATATTTTTCATAAAATAATCGATAAATATAGACAATATTTTAAATCTCAATAAATCGATATTTTTTAATTACACTAATCTTGTCAGATCTGGGAAGTAGTCCAAATGTCGCACCAGATCGTCAGCATGTTTGCACCATCTAAATATGCATATATCTTCAGATTAATTTTCTTTTCTTGGCCTCGCGAAGCGTAAGGGCGTGTCAAAATTCTACTGAATAAAAACCCACCCTGTTCCCTTCCAGCTGCCCTTAAGTTCCGGGGCCACGGTATCTCGTTAGAACATTCCCGCAACCCCGGCAGGCAATGGTCCTATGAGGCCCCGTCACTGGTGCTGACAGCTCTTAGAGGCGCGCGTGGAACATAACGCGCCGCCGACCCGGACCTGGTCCTTACCGGACAGTGAACCCCTGCTCGCAGTCTGCAAGCCTGCGTCTACGGTGGTCGGAGATCAGCTCGCGATCCCGACGCCCGGTGTGTCCCCTGCGGTGGCTCGAGTCCATGTTACCTACGTACATTACCTTTACGGAAAATATCTATTTTTGACTTGATAATAATTCATATAGATTAAAAATATCGATTCGATATTAATCGATATATTTTTTTCACTTGCCCATCTCTACGACTCACAGAAAGACACCAAACGTCATGAAACTTAAATCTGTCAAACACGACTGTCATGGCTGCCCTAAAACAAGGGTTGTCATAATAAAAATCTTCCCAAATAATAATTTATCACAGCTCTACCCGTCTCCAAATAATTTTTTGAGTATTTTTATGGTAATCTCTATTATTTTTTCTATTTATCTATGTGGTGTACTAATGGTAGCCCAAAATGAAACATCTCCTTTGACTGTAATACTAAATTGACAAGAAGAAGGAATTTTGACCGAGAATTATTTTAAATTTATATAATTTCTAAATTTTTTTTAACTTTGTTATTACCTATTTTAGTTAACCTTTTGATTATTTGTCTACTCAAATCACCTATATGAAATATTTGTACGCCGATACTGACGGCTAAACATGATGGTCTCAAACATAATAATATCTTGCATGCTTTTGTATGTATACCATGTTTAAACAAATAAAGATATCTCTCTCTCTCTCTCTTCATCTTCGACCACATTATCACTTACCATCAGGTGAAATAGTGGCTCACATCAATAAAAAAATAGTCCTACATACATTGAAAACTAATTACTACAGTTAAATATTATTTTTGATTCATTAATTTAATGCAAATAATGAAACTTAGCTAATGATTGGCGCCCTGGGTTTTATCGGCATTAACACTTTATATTTTGAAGTTGTCTGCAGTATCTAATTCACTCATGATCTGCCTAGCATTTTTTACGTTTCTTTTTTAGTTTGTATGTTGCGAGATAGATGTCGCTACAATATTTTTACCCAGCTGCTACCCGTACTACCAGTACTTAGGTAAGTAAATAGTTATAAAAACATTCCTTTTGCTTATGAATTTCTATCAGTCATTGAGCTCACTAAATTAAACAATAACAGGGTAATATCAAACTACAAAAACTTAACAAAACATTTCCACAATAAACTTTAATATTAACATCATCAAAAAGCGATTACATTCCCTTTAAAATAGCACTCAATCAATTACCACCCATCATTGTAAATTGCCTCTCAGGACAGACGGACATCCAGACACCTTACATTGTTATTAAATATTAATTACCAATCAATTTTCGATTACGAACGCAAATTAAACGAACAATTTAATCATTTTTGGGACACCTTTCTGTTAATTATTTTGTTGTTTGATGTTTCTATGAATAGTTTACATCGGGGACTGGTATCGCTTTGTATGATTTAATGGAATGAGGTTATATTTATAAGTATCGTAGCTGTCACGCAGGGCTTCGCTCCCGTGGACTTTATCACGCTAAAAACATAACCCTCCTTTTTTCAGTCGAGTAAAAAGTTAGTTTATAATCTTCCACAAGCTTCAAGCTACTTCCATGCTAAATTTCATCAAAATCCACTCCGTACATTCGAAGATTAGCTCAAACAAACAAACAAACAAACTTTTCCGCTTTATAATATTAAGTATAAATGTTGCCAGGGATGATGCCATTGTCACATGCTTAACCTCTCAAGGACCGCCATTATTTACGTCAACCATCCGTCAAGCACCGCGGGCGGGCTCTTATTGTAAGCGTAATCTGACCCCGGTCACAAACGATTTTAAGACTTATCTTTACTACAAATACAGTTTTAAATCGGTCGGGGTTTGGTGGCACAAATTTGTGCCAGCGGGGCTCAACTAATACTTGTTTACTGGCACGTTTTGTGCCGCTGGGGCTCTAGAGGTTAACCTTTCCCATCTATGCTTGAGTCGGCTTCTAGTCTAACCGGATGCAGCTGAGCACTAGTATTTTACATGGATTGACTGCCTATCTGACTTCCACAACCTAGTAACTGGGTAACACGGAATACCCTTGGCAAGATTTCAGTGTAGTGTCAGATTTTCTGGCTTCTAAGTACCCGTAATAACTGTAAAAAGGTGTACATATGATAGCCGGGATCAACGGCCTTACGTGCTTTCCAAAGCACGGGGGAATTTTAAATATGTTAGAATGGTCACCCATTCACGCACAGACCTTTGCAAGTGTTGCTTAACCGTGAAGATTGTTATTATTTAGCCACGAGATAATAAATAATAATAAATTATTTATTGAAGCCATATGCACTAGGAACAAAGCAATTTTACATTATTTATATTCGGCTAGGTCGATACAGATCAGTGGCGAAGGCTCCATACAACTAGATTCCTACCGGCTTCCCTTTTGAAATATGGCAAATATTAGTCTATTATTTTATATGTGAATATATAAATAGTAATCTATTATTTTCAATTAAACAAATAATTATTTACGAAGTTACAAGATTTCGAAGTCAGCCACAGGGCCACAGTTACTGGAATCCACGCATCACACTTGAGCAAGGTGAGCATTTTTTTGGTCCGGCTTCCCTTTTATGAAAATTTACCCTTCGCCACTGATACACATAACTTGAAACTTTCGACACCCAATCTAAGACACGTCCTGTATCTCAGGTGTCGGCTTTCCTTTCTAACTGGTCATAAAAATATAGACACAAAACAAAAAAATATAAATTAAAATAAATTAATATTAAACTAAAACAAAACAAACAGCAAAGAGTTTGTCCGAAAATACTAAATAAATAAACTGCTCATTGTTGTGTGTGTATGTGTGTATAGTGTAACTGTGAGTGTATCTGAGATTTAATATTCTAGGGGATAACAGATTATAGTATAATGTGTGTTGTAGACAAATCAAATCAAATCGTTTATTTGTGATACATGGGTTGCATACAGGTGTTCATTACATAATTATATAGGTACTTAATATCGCTCATTCCATGATCAGCCACTTTGGCATACAAATTAATGATGGTATAATATAATGACAGTATAATTATAATATTCTAATTTCATATTATTTAAATTTAAAATGTCGTATTATTATTGAATTCTATTATTACCAATACATGATAAATACAATCAAACAAACAATAAAATTATAGTCAAGTGGATATGATACATTTAAACAATTCTAGTCGACAAAAATGATTAAAACCTAATCCATACTTATACATCTGATATAAGTAAAGCAAACATTGTGGGAGACTGGTACCTAAACTAGGCTAGTGGTCAGGTCAGGACTCCAAGTCTCCACCCTTTAGGTATTGTAACTTTACATAGCAATAACCCTTATCGATAGGAACGAACCCACTATTGACCTAAAATGATTCTCATATAGATCACTACGAATTGTATGTACTTCGAAAGAGACGTTGACCTCTGAGTTTGTTTCGGTGTTTCGTCTCAGGGTAGTCAGTTAGAACACACCAGCCTCATTTATTTATTTAAACTTTATATACAATAGTGATACATGGGCGGACTTAATGCAACAAGGCATTCTCTACCAGTTAACCTTTAGGTTAAAAAGACCACAATGTGGTAGGTGTACAAGTAAAACAAATGTCATTATTGAAAACCTCATCTAGTTTATAATGACAAAAAAATACGTGTAATAGTGTTATTTTTAACCTATTTACTAAATAAAGCCATCATCATTTCATTATTATTTTAGGAAACATTTTCATTCGGAAACTGACTCTACAAACCAAAATTTCATGAGTAAATGTGTAAATTTCTATCTGGCAATAAATCATTGTAATCAAAGTATACAAACAAGATGTGTTACATATACTGTCATTACAGTTTGTAATGAGTGGCGTATCAAAATCTTAATTCCATATTGTGCTGGAATCCGTCACAATACACTAGGAACGTGTTATTTTTGATGTGGCATCATTTTGTGGAGAAAACATTTTCAACGGTAATTTTTTCTTTTTGTTATTAAAGAGCAATCTTGGTAACCCCTGCACTAAGCTAATCTAAATATGTTTATTTATTTATTTATTTATGTACACACATGACACTTACAAAAAAAAATTAAATACAGACAAAAGAGCACAAAGGTGCTGCTTATTTCCTAAGAAATTTCTTCCAGCAGACCTGCGACAGGAGAGTTCAAGAGGAGATGATAGACACAGTGTGTATAAATACTAGTTACGATAAATAAAACATACTTAGCTATACAATTAAACTATAATGATATAATAAACAAATATATACCTACATAGAATTAATATATAAAATTACGGGATGTTAGATAGGTAATGATCTTTGACCAGCTTTTTGAAAATAGCTTCCCGGATTTTAGCGGGAAGTGAGTTCCACAGTCGAACTGCATGAAAGGAGAAGGAGTGGGAATAGAAACGGGTTTTATGGGATGGGAAATTGAGATGGAGTTTAAGGTGGGATGTTGGAGTGGGTCCATGGCAATGGTGTAATGGGTGGGGTTAGAACCCATGACCTCTCGATCACAAGTCTGATGCCTTAGCCATTAGGCTATTGATTTTTGAATTGGTTAGGATGTTACAATGAGCTTATATCTCTTCTAAAGAGCCTTCTAGTCTACTATTTATTCTTATTTTTTTTTTATTGAATGTAGGTTCGCGATTGACCACTATCTCACCTGATGGTAAGTGATGATGTGGTCGAAGATGGAGCACGCTTACCCAAAAGTAACCTATTCACTCTTGACTTAAAGACTCGTAGGTTGTAGCTATCGGGAAACATAGACTCCGGCAGGGAATTCCACTCCTTAGCCGTACGCACATTGAAGGTATTCCCAAAACGTTCTGTGCGTATGAGTGGGATGTCCACCATGTAACGATGGCGCTTCGCCGTTTGTCTCGTAGTCCGATGATGGAACGGGCTTGGCGGAATTAGATTGTGTAATTCCATCGCACACTCCCCGAAATGTAACCGACAGAAAACTCGTCGTCGGTGTTCAAGGCTCTGGAGATTTGACTCGACCAGTGCATCGTTGCCAATAAGTCTCTTGGCCCGCTTCTCGATAGACTCAAACGCGTCCAGTTGGTATTTCGCAGATCCATCCCAAAGATGAGAGCAGCATTCCATACACGACCGAACCTGGGCTTGATACAAATTGAGCAGCCGTTCCGGTGTGAAGTACCGTCTCACCTTGGCTAGGATTCCCAACTTTTTTGATACTAGCTGAGCCTTAGCTTCAATAAATTAAGACTTGAATATCAAAATCTGCCTTTTGCCAGACTATGGTGCGATGGGCTTCTGGGCCGGCTTATGGGACGATTCTACCCAGGTGCAGCTGAGTATTAGTGTTTTACATGGAGCGACTGACCTTCAGAACCCAGTGACTGGGTAACACGTTATACCCCTTGGCAAGACCAATATAATATTTTCTGGCTTCTGACTTGCCGTAATGATTGATTGTTAAGATAGTCACCCATTCACAAACTGACCTGGGTAGCGGTCGCTTAACTTCAAAGTTCGACCCGTCCGCCCATTTTTATTGAAATCCTCTCTAATTGAAATATGTCTTAATTCTTCTTCTTCTGATCATGTGGGTAGTAAGGTCTACCGACCGGGTCCACATTGGCTCACCTAAAGTTCTTTACCTGAAATTGTTCTTCCTAATGATTTGTAATCCGAATGATCACAATTCCTAAAATTTTTCATCCTGAAGTTTTCATTCATACTATTTGTAGTGCTACCGGCGATGTTCATAACACTCATGTTTCCGAAAATTGTAATTAATAATATCATTAATGTAAATATATTTAAACTCCTACTGTTTTTTATCATAACGCTTTTATCCCTAAACATAATTACCATAATATTTTCACTCATACTCAGAAAGAAACATTTACCAAGTGTAATAAAAAATATATATCGAGGTAGCGTAGTTGGTCACAGTTCTAACCTTTTTTTTTTTTTAACGGGGGGAAATCCTCATGGACTACCTCCGCCTGGGGAATGGCAGAGGGGTGTGCCGGATTCTTACAGGCTAAAACCAACCCGGTGTCTCCTCACACGTGCGTGGGGGGCCGCGGGAAACCTAATTCTTCCGCAGCCCCGCACTAGTGCTGGTCGGGTCTGTCCCGGCCTCGCCTCCTGCACGGGGTAGTGAGGTGTTGAACTAACCCGTGCATCGCCTCAGAGGCGCGCGCCGACACCCGCGCGCGCCTGCGACTCGGGTCCATCAAATAGGGGGCGAGGGACTTCCCCAAGTCCCTCGCCCCTGGACCCATTCATGGGGGCTGGAAAAGGGCGTTTTCCGCCCTTCCCCTGCGCCCGGTGCGCCTTCTGCGGCCAGGGAAGGGAGTGGAGATCTCCCTCTCCCTTTCCGCAGTTTCCTTCTGCGACATCACGTCCTCGCAGAAGGACACCACCGCGTCCCACGACTCTGCGCTGCCGACCATACTCTGCACTACGGCCGGCAGCGACAGATCGTCTCCTACTTCATTTGTGAGGACACGGCGCTGCTCCTCCCAAGCTACACACTCGGCGAGCGTGTGTTGCGCCGTGTCCTCCCCGCAATGGACGCAGTGGTGGCACCGAGCGTCCGGCTCTCTGTCTATGCGGCACAGGTACTTGCCGAAGCAGCCGTGCCCCGACAGCACCTGTGTCACTCTAAAAGACAGGGAGCCGTGCCTTCTCCCGAGCCAGTCGTCGAGTACTGGCCGGATCGCCTCGACGGTAGCGAGGCCGGCGGTAGGGCGCAGAAGCCTCTGCCGCCATTCCGCCACCAAGACCTGACGGAGCTCCTCTCGGCGCAGCGCGATCTGCCGCTGCACCGGCCTCGAGCCCCGTGCCCGCTCTTCCTCGTGCCATCGATACAACGACGCGAGTACTTTCGCCTCTAGGTCCCAGGGCGGGGATCCGGCCAGGACGCAAGCCGCCTCGTAGGAAATCGTGCGGTACCCGCGGATGACTCTGACGGCCATCACCCTCTGCGGTTTGCGCAGAATGGCGAGAGTGCCGGCCGTCATGTCCAGCGCCCACACAGGGGCCGCATACAGGGCCATGGACCGCACGATTCCCACGTACAACCGCCTACAGGCGGCGCTCGGGCCCCCCAAGTTGGGAAGCAACGTTGAAAGCGCGCCCGCTGCGCCCATCAACTTGGGCACCAGCCGCCGGAAGTGGGGCCCGAATTCCCATCGGCTGTCGAGCACCAATCCCAGATACTTCATGGTGGACTCGACAGCTATCCGGGTCCCGCTGACCACGATGTGTGATCCCGGCGGCGGCGCCCGTCGAGGGCCATGAAACACCATGGCCTCCGACTTGTTCAGGGCCACCTCCAGGCCCAGGCGCCGGATGCGGTTCACCACCTGTGACACCGCAGCCGTGGCTAACAACGTCGCTTCCCTGTGCGAGCTCCCCCGGGCAGTTACGAGCGTGTCATCCGCATAACACGTCACGTCGGCGCCCGGCGGGAGTTCGCCTCTCAGCACCCAGTCGTAGCCGATGTTCCACAGGGGCGGTCCCAAGACCGATCCCTGTGGAACACCGCACGACGTGAGGTGCCGACCAGCACCGTCACGTCCCCGATAGGTGACGCATCTACCCTCCATCTCAACTCCAGGGTAGGGTGTTGAATGCGTTGGAGATGTCTAAAGATACCGCCACCACCACCCCACCCCGGGACACCGTCTCCTCCGCCAGGGCCCTCACGCGCATGATGGCGTCTATGGTGGAGCGCCCCCGACAAAAACCGAATTGGTTGTCGTCCAGGTTCGGCCCCTCCCTGCACAAGTGGCTGACGAGGCGATCTGCGATGATACGCTCAAAAAGTTTGCCCGCCTCGTCAAGCAGCACTATGGGCCGATACGCGGACGGCAAGTCCGCGGGGCGCCCCTCCTTCCTGAGGAGGACCAGCCTCCCCTCCTTCCACACACTGGGAAACTGACCCTGCTCGAGGCATGCCGTGAGAAGCCTCCTCAGCTGGGGCTCTAGCTCCTTCAGAGCCAGGACGAGAGCTCGACCAGGCACTCCGTCGGGTCCGGGCGCTGTGTTCTTAGCCCGGAGTCGCGACACGGCCGCTCCCATCTCTGCTTGCGTCACCTCGGGGACATCGGTGCTCTCCTCTTCTTCTGGAGAGTCTGTGGCTGAGGGCGAAGCCATCACCGGGGGAACGTGTTCCGGTCGCCCTGGGAAGAGGGCCGACACCACCGCCTCTAGCAACTGGGGTTCCATGCTTCGCGTCAGTGGAGGCGCCCAGGGACGCAACTTGCTCCGTACCCAACGGTAGGGGCGCCCCCACGGATCCCGATCCAGGGACCCCAGCAGCTCCTCCCTGGCGCGCGACTTTGAGTCGCCGATGGCCAACCACAGAGTCTCCTTGGACGCGCGGTACACCTCATACAGCGCGTCCTCCTCGGCGGAATCCCGTCGACGTCGTCTCCGGTATCGGGTGTACCGGCGGCGAGCCGCAACGCACGCTACGCGCAATTGCGCGATCTCGGCGGTCCACCAGTACACCTGGCGCCTTGCGGACTGTTGGCGGACACGGGGCATGGACGCGTCGCAGATCTGCGTCATCGCCCCCCGAAACCACAGCGCCACCGCCTCAACGTCGACGGGACCGTCCGTCGTCGACTTCCAGGTCCAGGACTGGACTAATGCAGCTTCCTCGAGTAGTTCCCTGTCGATGCGCTTAAGCGCCCAACGCGGGCCGTCGTTAATCGGGGTTGTTGGATGGCGGCCGCTCGCGGTCTGGGCAGAGACGTCGAACCGGATATACCGATGGTCCGACAGCGTCTCCACCTCCACGGCGACACGCCAGTCGCGGACTCGGCCGGCGACAGAGGGGCTAGCGAACGAGACGTCCACTATCGACCCGCCCCGCTGCCGCACGCATGTGTATTCCGAACCCCGATTCAGGACGACCAGACAGTTCTAACCTAACCTAACCTATGGATATCGTTGCAGGTACACACCGCTATAAATAAAATTAAAGAAGACGAAAGAAATCTAAACAAAAAAGATATGACTTTGAATAATAGTGTAAACGATGGTTATATTGAGAAAATATAGGAAAACAAATAAAAGTATAATAGATGTTTATTGCTACTGTCATTATGAAGTTGAATGCTTCGGAATTATGAACATTAGAGACAGAGTAGTTACGAATTGTGATTGTTAGGATGAAAAATGTTAGGAAGAACATTTTCGGGTTTCCAATTATCGGAGTTGAAAATTTAGGTGAACTTTGGCGCATCCCTACCGATCCCATACACCCTAATGTCAGAGTGTCTAGACCGCTTCAAGGGCCTCTGACGTAGTCTACTTTGACGACCGCTATTTCGCGACCGAGACCACCGGCTTATACGTGCCTTCCGAAGCACAGAACCATCTTTTTATCAGATAATCAGGTGATTTAGGCCTGCAATGTCCTAGCCAAACTGGAAACAACTTTACAAAGTATGGTTCCCGCGGGAATCGAACCCACGACCACCGGGTCACAAGGCAAACGCCTATACCACTCGACCACGGAGGCAGGTGTCAGTGACTTTAATAATAATTATGTATGTAATTGCTTTTTTATCAACCCAAAAATAGTTAGTTAATAAGGTTGTCTGCTTTCAGCGATAAGACCGCCATTGTAACCATAGAATTAAGCAATATTGGTGTGTTTAAATTTTTGTGTACAATAAAGTATATTCTATCTATCTATCTATCTAGTAACACTTAGTTACAATTCATAGTCCTCAGGATGACAATAGTGCCCACACACACCTTAAGGACATGTGCATTAACGAACATATTATACACCGTGAAATTTTAATGGTTGTTTTCTTAAAGTGAAATGGCTTTGTCTTGGTAATACAATCGTTTTATAAACAAATAAAATATAAGAAACAAAAAATGGCGCAGTATAATTAATGCATTATCACCATGCGTGAGAGCTTATTTTGCTCTGAACATTTATTAATCACTTTTTACTTTGTTGGCAGCGCGCGGCGGTGCGTGTTCCGTGTAGGTACCTACGTTACGTCTACTGAACTACTAATGATTCACGCGCTTTCGAGTTTATGAATATTTATTAATAATTTGTAAAAAAAACATTCGTTTTTTTTAAGTTTAACTGTATGTTTCGATACTACTACTGATGGGTAACCATCCTGCCGCGGGAAAACAATCCTTTAAATTTCACGCTGTATATAATGTCAGGAACTCGATAGTTTCAGGCGACCTACGGACCGATCTCGGCAACCGTTGCTTAACCTTGAATCCGAGCAGCTGTTATTAAGAAGATTCTTACCGAAATAGATATATTACTTTTAGTTTTAGTCTTTTTAAGTTCTAACCGCAGACTTCTGACTTTTATAAGTGCCTAATTATATAGAAAGAACTATTTGAAATAAAATGTTTTTAAATTGACTCGAGTCCATAATAAATTAGGTCCCTAACACTGCACAAAGGCGATTCTGGGGTGGTCTCTTACAACGTTTTTTAATGGAAAAAAAAAATCACTCACTCACTCCCTGGTCTTTTCCAAAAAAATCAGTACGATAATGTACTTAGCGATATAATACTTCATATATAACTTTTCCTACATCCGCAACCCATTAATGCCACGTTTACGAGTAAAACACAATGTTTACATTTAATAACGTCTAGGTTTACATTCGCAAGCTGATTACTGTAGGTATCATTTTGTATAAAGCGCTGATATTAAGTGTACGAATTGAAAATATAATCCATAGCCATATTTTTAGTTTCATGCCCTCATTATAAGCGTATGCACTCATTGTCATTATCAGGAGAAGCTAGTGACTAATAACAGTCACACGGTTCAATCTTAAAAAAAAAAAATACAGAATGTGTATGTTGTGGATAACGCTGTTGGTTACATAATTGTATTTTTTGTAATATTTTGTATATATTTTATTATAAACTAGCTTACGCCCGCGACTTCGTCCGCGTGGAAAAAAATCCCCCGATTTTAAAACATTCTTCATTAGTGCTCCGCTCCTATTGGTCTTAGCGTGATGACATATAGCCTATAGCCTTCCTCGATAAATGGGCTATCTAACACTGAAAGAATTTTTAAAATCAGAACCGTAGTTCCTGAGATTAGCGCGTTCAAGCAAACAAACAAACTCTTCAGCTTTATAATATTAAGTATAGATGACTGTTTGTTATTCCTAATAAAATAAAACATAGCATAGTAATATTTAAGATAAAGCAACCGCCCTTGTCCGTGCGTCGGTGGATAGGTAGTCACCTATGACCATCTTATCACATTCAGATTCTTCCGTGCCACGGAAATTACGTTAAACCGTTCGTCCCGGCAGTCATTTGTACATCTTTGACAGTCATTACGGGCAGTCAATAGCTGGAACATCTGACACCAGTTTTGTATAGTAGTAGCGTGTTATCTAGCTACTAGGTTCTGCAAGTCAGTTAGACAGTCACTACATGTCAAAAATTTGTGTTATTTATACAGGGTGGCCCATCTACAGTGTTCTAAAGATTTTTTTTTCAGCTTGAGAGCATCATAAGTGATCATTTAAAACATACTTTAGTTAAGCGAAAACTTATGGTTTCGAAATTATGTTTTTTTTTAATAATCTAGTCTAGTTATTTACACTAGATGAGCCTATAGCGCGATAGGTAAATTATTGCACTATACTTATACCAAATTTCATTCGGTACGGTCCAGTACTTTTCATTACAGAGTGGTTTTGTGTCAAAAATATTGAAATTTCGGGTAATATAAAAATAAAACATAATTTCTAAACCATAAGTTTTCGCTTAACTAACGTATGTTTTAAATGATCACTTATGATGCTCTCAAGCTGAAAAAAATCTTTGGACCACTGTAAACGGGCCACCCTGTATAACATATAACATGTTTTGTTTTTGCGCACACGATATTGCATTGTCCAATATTATTTTATTTATGTATTTAAAACACTACTTACTCTTTAGCATTTATTTAATTTACTTGCCCTCGTCCGTGTGTCACTGCTGGGTGCCAACTGAAAACCAGCGCTGAGTGTCTTCCGCCCAGCAAATGCTGAGTTGGTGTCCTTTTCGGTGTGGACATGCTCAACGATTATTTTTATCCTTTTTTAGGGTTCCGTAGCCGAATGGCAAAAAACGGAACCCTTATAGTTTCGACATGTCTGTCCGTCTGTCTGTCTGTCCGTCCGTCTGTATGTCACAGCCATTTTATTCCGAAACTATTAGGACTATACATATAAAACTTGGTAGGTAGATGTATTCTATGAACTGCTTTCCGATTTTAAGAGAAAATTTAAAAAATATTTAAAATAAAGGGGGCTCCCCATACATGGAACTGAAACTGAAAATATTCTTTTTCATGAAACCTATACGTGTGTGGTATCTATAGACAAGTTTTTAAAGATGAAATTAAGATTTCTAAAATGACTTTTTCATAAAGTTAATCGTTTAAAAGATATACGCTTCTAAAGTGGTAAAATGTGTGTCCCCCCATCTAACTTCTATAATAATGAAGTGAAAAATCTAAAAAACCCATATGTTGTAGATCTTAATGTAAACTTTCAACCAAAATTGGTTTGAACGAGATCGAGTCAGCAGTTTTTGAGATACAGTATATTTTATAAAACCGCAAATATAACTTTGTAATTCATACAAATACTATGAAAAACAAAGTTATTTGGCGTAGTTGTAAAAATTGTAAATAAGCTAGTTTTAAGAAATTTGTAAGGTTTTTTGTTTTTTTTTTTTCAAATAAATATAGTAAGTATATTATATTTATTATAGTTACTACGGAACCCTTCATGGGCGAGTCCGACTCGCACTTGGCCAATTTTTTTTATAATATTTGTAATTTTGTATTGTATATTGTTGTGTGTGTCTGCGTTCGAATAAATGTTTTTCAATTTCAATTTCATCCAGTTGATCCACTGGGATCCATATCCTATATCGTATAGTTGGGAAAAGACTAAACAGATGATCTCAGCACACATAGCTCTTATTAGAATGGGAGCTGACAGATCTTTCTTAAGACCAGGCAGTCCAAAACAATTTTCACGCCAGCTCCGCCCCCACGCAGCCCGGCTAGGCCGTTGTATACTAAACGCTAACGCAGCAGTAATAAAGTTGAATATCGCTTGCGCTCTTTCACCATGTTCGGTTTCGAAACTGCCGTTGTTTGCTAGACGCTAACGCAACAGTAATAAAGTTGAATATCGCGTGCGCTCTTTTACCATATTCGGGTTCGAAACTAAATTTCGTAAGTCTCAATTCTTATTTCGATTATAACTAAAGTAATAATTGATCTAGAGAAAAAAATGTCCTATATTTGGATAATAAACTATATTTTCTTACTGTCAATACTGATTTTAGACATAAAAGCCGAGTAATCTTGATTAAATTTTGAATAATCTTTAAAAAAGACATGATTTTCGATTAAAAATGAATCGAGCAAAAATGTTCCAATTACGAAACTGGTCTAGACATGTAAAGAAAAAGATCCAATAAATCATATACTAAAGTTCCATTTTGATTGTATGCGTGCTTGTTTCAGAATATTAATGCAAAGTTACATACAATTTAGGGAGCCTCCTCTTAACTTGATGGATCAAGATAGATACAATATACTTCAAGTAGAATAACGTATTATTAAAAAGGATTTAGTCAAACTTAGAAGGATTAGTAGTATTTATAGTATAAGTTTGTTTGATTTAAACACATCGGCGCCGTTTGAACTGAAAAAGAAACTAAAATAAATCAACACGATCATCTTTATTTTATTGTTTATAGGCTCGAATTTGACCACCATCTTACCCGACGCGATGTTGTGGTCAAAGATAAAACACGCTTACCTAGAAGTAACCTATTCACTCTTGACTTAAAGACCCCCAGGTTTTATAGCTATCAGGAAAAAGATTCCGGCAGGAAATTCCACTCCTTAACTGTACGCACAATGAATGTATTCTCAAAATGTGTATATTTTAGTTAATTGTAACCAAAAGAATGCGATAAGATTGCAAACCGAATGTTACAGGTATGCAATAAATAAAATTAATTCCCTCACCGAGTAGGGTTAGCAAAAAAACTTTATTAAATACAATCGCACTAATGCAACGTAAAGGTGAGCTTTTTCCTCAGTTGAATAAAAACAGGGGTCTTGCCTCTAAGTGGTAGGGCCAGCAAAACAATCTGCTAATTCTTTTGTATTTTTTATTTTCTGCACAGGAATTGTTAATTAATCGGAAACAGAATGTAAGCGGTTTCTTTAAAGTTGTAGTTTTATAACCGACTTCTAAAAGAGGAGGAGGTTCTCAATTCGGATGTTTGTATTTTTTTTTTATGTTTGTCCGCGCATGACTCCGTCGCTTGCCAACCGATTTGAAAAATTCTTATCTTGTTAGAAAGGGTATACTTCTCAAATGGTCCCATGAAAATTTTATCGAAATCGGACAACCCATTTCTGAAAAATCAACAAAAGTCTATAAATATATTTACGTTGATGATCTTTTCATTTACTCTGCATTGCGTTTTTTGTTCGCGCATAACTCCGTCATTTACGAACCGATTTGGAAAATTCACTGACCCACTAAAAAGCATGAAAATAAAAACTTTTTTGCAAAAAATAAAACCGACTTCCATATCAAAACACTACAAAGCCAAAAATAATTTTAATTTCGGAAGGCGGTGTGAAAAAAAAAGAAAATACAAAACCAATAAACACCGACTACCGAAATTAAAATTATTTTTGGCAATGTAGTGTTTTGATATGGAAGTCGGTTTTATTTATTGCAAAAAAGTTTTTTTTTTATATTGAGAAAGAAAGTCATTTGTAACATAATTAAAAAGGTTTACAATCTGCTTAGATCGTATAGTCTATTCGTTAGACCTACATGTCTAACATTAATTAAAAGAACTCGTCTGTGGTAAGGTTAGTATTCTAATTTAAAAGCAACTATTTTACTACCTAGTTAGGGAACTATTTCATCTTAATTGGAGGTTTTAGTAAGTGAATAGATAATAATTTATAATTTTCCTTAATAAGTGGTACCTACCATACTAATCCATAGCTATTCAGAGTTTTAAAAAAACTGGCCAAGTGCGAGTCGGACTCGCCCATGAAGGGTTCCGTAGTAACTATAATAAATATAATATAGGTACTTAATATATTTGAAAAAAAAAACAAAAAACCTTACAAATTTCTTCAAACTAGCTTATTTACAATTTTTACAACTACGCCAAATAAGTTTGTTTTTCATAGTATTTGTATGAATTACAAAGTTATATTTGCGGTTTTAGAAAATATACTGTATCTCAAAAACTGCTGACTCGATCTCGTTCAAACTAATTTTGGTTGAAAGTTTACATTAATATCTACAACATATGATTTCCTTAGATTTTTCACTTCATTATTATAGAAGTTAGAGGGGGAGGGACACATTTTACCACTTTGGAAGCGTATATCTTTTAAACGATTAACTTTATGATAAAGTCGTTGTAAAAACCTTCATGTCATTTTTAAAGACCTATCTATAGATACCACACACGTATAGGTTTCATGAAAGGAAATATTTTCAGTTTCAGTTCCATGTATGGAGAGCCCCTTTATTTTAAATATTTTTTAAATTTTCTCTTAGAATCGAAAAGCGGTTCACAGAATACATCTACCTACCAAGTTTTACATGTATAGTCCCAATAGTTTCGGAATAAAATGGCTGTGACATACGCACGGACGGACAGACAGACAGACGGACAGACATGTCGAAACTATAAGGGTTCCGTTTTTTGCCATTCGGCTACAGAACCCTAAAAAGATATTTAGGACTGCAGACTTCAGTGAAAATATTTGAATAATTGAAATACGTACCTTAAAATGCAGGAAATTAAGTTCTATATTCTCTATGCTTTATCGAGAAGGAGCTTGTGGCGAAATAAAAACATGCTTTAGAAAATACGTTAACCCATTTGTCCCATCGGTCATTTATTTATCTTTTACAGTCGTTACGGGTAATGTATATATTATATACAACGTGTAACGGAAACCCCATATCTATCCAAAAGGACTGAAGACAACATCTGGTATGGAGTCTCTATGCACAGTTTCAGCACAAAATAACTGACTCAAAGAATTGATACCAAATTATTGGTTTCATATGTTTCTTGAATACCAGTAATAACAAACGTGTCACAGCACTATGAGGGTCATCACTTTCCACGTCACTTCCCAATAAAACGATAATTCTCTTCGTTCTTCTTAATTTGAAAAATTGGGTCTCTGGTATCAATATATTGAAATTTCTAATAAGTTCCACACATGTAGACATAGGATTAGAAAACCCTTGTTTATATCGTTTGTTATCATCCAAAGAAGCCGTGCACTCGGTATGTATATACTCTTTAAGAGCGCGTATAAAGCAAAATTACCAATTTTCTATTTGATTTTACATGAAAAATTCCAGACCAAATCTTAAAATAAAAATATATGAATAACTACATCATATTTTCAAGGGCTCTCTCTGATCAAAAACATAAAATAATAACATTTCCTTGGTAGAAAAAAATCACGAAATAACCTCTAATTCTCATGTTTTTCCGTTTTGTACTCGATATGGTAATGCCTATTGCGACAAAAATTTGATAAATAATTATATTTAAACAAGAGTAAAGGCTTTGCTTAGGCATTTTATGTAATTCCTTTTAGTTTTGGATTTATTACGATAAAACACTTTTGGCGCATACTACGTTTTTATTCCGCGCAAGAAGTCATCTTCCGTCGCTCGTTGCGGGAGCTTCAAGCATATTTCTATTTCACACATCAGTCGCTACCGCTCTGTTGAGACGAGAGGACTACGCTCAAGTGTTTTAGCTGCGCCGAGTTATAATCATTTCAATCGTAATTGTTGTTGTTCGAACTAAATAGTGAAATGGGAAACAAAAAAAACATTGAAAGAGAACTAAAAAAGTTACAAATTGACAGGATGGCTAATTGTCGAAGGTAAGTTTGTGAGTTACTTGTTTGTTATATACTGAAAAAATAAAAATACATTTTATACTTTCGAAAAAGTTTATGCAGGTGATTTTAGATTTTATTTTGAGAGACACAAGATCTAAATTCGTTTACCTACGCACTTTCGTGGGCCGAGTAGGTAACTAGACATAATAATATGTGGGGACATTTCACACACGGCTGTCTGACCCCAAACTAGGAAGACCCTGTACTATGGGTGTCAGACAGCTGATATACATAGACAAATATATTTTTAAATACATACATATATAGATAAACAACACCCAGACACGACGATATCAAAAATTCGTGGTAGGTACTTTATTAGATTATTAGGATAATAGGTAATAAATTACATTCATAATAGGTAGCTATTTACTTTTGCTATTTTGTTATGTTATTCTTCACGATACAATTTTATGATCATTTTCCCATAATGTAGGTAGTTATGAGATCTTCTAAAAATCTAGATACACGGATGGACAACAATAATGATCTTGCGAGTATCCTATATAAAAAAAAATTATCTACCTATACCACTTCTTATTTAATATTTCTATGGTCACTCGTAGTCGTAGGTAACGCGGGCAGAATAGTATATGCAAAATAAACACAAGCTTTTAGTTGGTATCCGTGTTTGTTCGATGAAATATATTTATATCGATTACGAACCTATTTAAGTATGCCCATTAGGTATTTAAACCCTATTTTTGTAGATCAATTTATTGTGGACGTGATTGTATAACAAGGAATTTGTTTTGAAATAATATTTTATTTTCAGAATGTGGCCACCTCGCTCGCCAGATTTAAACCCATTGGACTTTTTTACTGGGGCTGTTTAAAGGAGGTAGTTTATAAAGAAGAAATCACTTCAGTTGAACAGCTGCGACAACGCATACGTTCGGCTGCTGACGAAATATCGTCGGCAGGATTTGCGCGCCGATTGAGACGGTCCTTCATAAGAAGGTGTAGAGCGTGCATAGCAGCTGAAGGAGCCCACTTCGAACATCTTGTATATTTTCTTTTTCAATAAATTTGTTTAATTACTAATGTCTTTTATGGTGTCAACAAACCCATAGTGATCAAATTTTAAGGAAATTCTCATTCTCATAGAGTCTAAAATTAGTTACAGCAGTGTTAAAGTAATTTAATTTTGAAATCAAATTTGTATAAAAATTCTCCTTTAAGATTCGAACAGCAATAACTTTGTACTTTATTAAGATACTGGTTATTATTATACCATTTTAGAATTTGCATTAAATAGGCAATTATCTATACTTATAATAAATCTGTAGAGAGGTCAATTCTGTACATGATATATTTTTCAACAGTATTATAGATTGACATATTATATTTCCCTACTAAATTACGAAAGTTAATCTGTGTGTTACATCTAAATCACTGAACCGTGAGGAAGGACATAGGCTACTTTTTTTTACGAAAAACGACGGAAACGTGGACGAAGTCGCGGGCAACAGTTATCTATGCTAATATATAAGGCTGAAGAGTTTGTTTGTTTGTTTGAACGCGATAATCTCAGGAACTACTGGTTCGAATTGAAAAACATATTTTTAATTAAATACTCAATTAATAGAGAAAGGCTATAGGCTATATATATCATTACGCTAAGGCCAATAGGAGCGGAGCACCAATGAAGAATGCTTCAAAATCGGGCTTAAATTTAACGTTAGCCCAAAGTAACTATTCCACGCGGACGAAGTCGCGGGCAAAAGCTAGTCTAAAATAATGAGCCACCGCAGTGTAGTACATTTTTTTTCGATATAGTCTGGCGGGAATAATTCCGAATCATTCCCGTCGTATACTTCGGAAGTATTCCGAAATATTCCGAAACTTTGGGAATATTTCAACTGCCAAAAGAAACCAGGAAAATCGACCTTTGAAGTCGGTTAATATACCAAAACCTGCTCCTACCTAAGTATAACAAATACTTTTCTGAAAACCGCATCAAAACGTGTTTGCTTGCAAGGTTTGCCTTTAATTGTTTTTATTGGCTGTGCTATTAAACGCGTTAAGTAGGTAGGTAATGATTAATACCTACCTATGCGACTCGCGAATACTCGCGATGCGTACAGAGCTACATACAAACTAACCAAAAACATAGGTAACCCTTTTTCAAAAAACAAATAAAATATGCTAGGCCTGGTTTTTTATTCAACTACTGACATTTATAAAAATAGCATTCAATTTCGAAATAAGTAGAGTACCTACCTAGAAACAAAAGAATAAAAATCCTGTTAATCGCAGGCTAACATATCTACCTATAAAAATATCAACATATACTTAATCAATCCCATTTATAATAAAACTAGTACTCACGCGGGGCTTCGCCCCCGTGGATTCTATCACGGTAAAAACATAACTCTCCTTTGTTGCAGTCGCGTAAAAAGTAGCCTATAACCTTCCTCAAGCTTCAAGCTATTTCCATACCAAATTTCATCCAAATCCACCCAGTACTTTCGAAGATTAGCGCGTTCAAGCAAACAAACAAACAAACTTTTCCGCTTTATAATATTAGTATAGATAAACATTTATATTTTACTTTTGTATCGTACGTAGTCTCGCACTGAACAATAATTAACCCACCCACCACACAACAAACAAACACGTTAATTTCGATTGAATTATTCGGGCGAAATATTCGGAAACATTCGATTGCGGGGTACGAATCTTTCTCGCGGGGGGAAAACTTCTCCGGGGAGCATCTCCCCTCTTACCGCACCCCGCACCGCCATCGCAGCGCGGCGGCAGCGGCCGGCGCACAGAGGGCTTTATTTAAATTCATTTTGAATAATTCTGATTTAAAGAAACTTTCCCAGAAGTATTCCGGAATTATTCCGAATTTTTCAGAAGTTTTGCAACTATAGATACAGGGGCCCAAAATTGCGTAATTCCGTAGAAAAAAATGTTAAAATTTAAGAATAACTATTTTTTGCAATATTGATTTAGAATGTAATAAAAAATCTTGATACTGATCTGATAATACAAATATTCAGGACTGATATAAAAAAAAAACAAAATGAAAAAAATATCACCAATTTTAGAAATGGTACCTAATTTTGTAAGAGTAAGTACGATTTTTATTTAAAATATTAAAAATATCAATAATTTGGTCATCCATGGGCATATGACGATATAAGTGGGGTAAATGATAGATATTATCTGGCCAATCGACAGTTTCAGAGTTATCCATTATTTACGCCACACCAAAATCACGCGCCAAAATAATATTATATTATACATAATATAATATTACCTTTTGGTATTGATTTTATATTGATTCGTGTTCAGTATCAGTGGTATAGTCACCTCCTACTAACTTACTATTTACGTATTATTCGCGTACACATAATAACATTTCGTAATATTGTATAACGCAGTCATACTTTGAATACAGTTGTTTCATCTGAATATTATACGTATACTTACTACAGAAGATACGCGTCGAGCGAGCGCGTAGGTACACGCGCGATCGTATTCGATGTGAGGAGCGGGTAGGATAGTGCGGGTGAATTCTAAAATTTTGCTGGCTTTAGGCGCGCTCTTAAATTACACGTTGTAGATTCGTGTTTTACATGGAGCCACTGCCTCGCTGACCTTTACAACCCTTTAGCTGGGTAACACGATACTCCTTGGCTAGACCAGTGTCATATTTAACTGGATTATAAAAAAAAAACATTTATTGCAGGCAAGGCTCGGAACCGGTTTAAAAAATACCGGTTAATACCGGTTTATTTCGGTTTTCCTCCGAACTTTTCTTAAGAACGTGAACGTTTTGAGAACTTTATTTTAACCTAAATTAACCGGTTTATTCGACGAACGGCATGTCGGTAAACGCGTTGCAACTTGTGTGTGACTACCACGCAAAGCGGCGCGTAGACGTATTTACGATATTTCTTTTCATTCGATTCATGCTGGTAGACGTCTGCTGCGCAGTGAGATTTAATTACGAGCTAATTTTATTATTTGTGTTTAACATGGGTAGAAAGCGGACAAATTTAATCTATACATACTTTGACTACAATTCAACCGTCAAAAGGAATTGTACCAAGTTGACCAACAGGGAAAAAATGTCTCACTTGTTCAACGATGGAACTACAATAAGCACCCAAATTTCATAACGCCCGATCAATCATAATCTGAATAATGTTAATCCATTGCTTCATATGTTCGAAAAATTTGTCTGCTCAGTTACTTAAATAACGCAATGAATGTTGTTGACAGATTGTGTGTTACGCAATTAGGGTGCAGTTGAACTAGCGTATAGTTTTACTATATTTTTAATTAAGCCACCGAATTGTAAAAGAAGAGACTGATTAAATAACTGACATATTGAGAAGCATTTAATTTTTTTTTCCAAATATTTGTAAAAATGACAAATTAACAGTGAGAAATAAAAATTGGCCAAGTGCGAGTCGGACTCGCCCATGAAGGGTTCCGTAGTAACTATAATAAATATAATATACTAAATATATTTTTTTGAAAAAAAAAAAAAAACATAAACCTTAAACTAGCTTATTTACAATTTTTACAACTACGCCAAATAACTTTGTTTTTCATAGTATTTGTGTGAATTACAAAGTTATATTTGCGGTTTTAGAAAATATACTGTATCGGAAAAACTGCTGACTCGATCTCGTTCAAACCAATTTTGGTTGAAAGTTTACATTAAGATCTACAACATATGGTTTTTTTTTAGATTTTTCACTTCATTATTATAGAAGTTAGAGGGGGGGGGGGAGACGACGACACACATTTTACCACTTTGGAAGCGTATATCTTTTAAACGATTAACTTTATGAAAAAGTCATTTTAGAAAACTTAATGTCATTTTTAAAGACCTGTCTATAGATACTACACACGTATAGGTTTCATGAAAAAAATATTTTCAGTTTCAGTTCCATGTATGGGGAGCCCCTTTTATTTTAAATATTTAAAAAAAAAATCTTAAAATCGGAAAGCGGTTCACAGAATACATCTACCTACCAAGTTTTACATGTATAGTCCTAATAGTTTCGGAATAAAATGGCTGTGACATACGGACGGACGGACAGACAGACAGACGGACAGACATGTCGAAACTATAAGGGTTCCGTAAAAAATGTATAAATTTGTGTAGATTAATAGATTCCTGGATTTAAAATAATATTTCGCTCTTATTTTCCTTTATTTATCTTTTATTGGTAACATTTCAGTACGAATAATCAAATTGATGTTTCGCATGTTCATCCAGGCACATTATACAAATTAAATATTTATTTGTTTGATTTCTCACGGTCTTGATGTTTTAAAGCATCTAGGTATATACTTTAAAATATTGATATATGCTTCAGAGCGCATACATGGCGGCAAAAATTATAATTCACCTATTAGCAAATTTCCAAAATAATAGTTTCGTCATCGAGGTCCTTCCTTATCATTCATTCATTATGACATTCGAAGTAGTTTCTTCTCCTGGTTTAGCACTGATATCTTCGCCTGATTTGTTTTCGTTACTATAAGAACTATTTTCTGCATCCTCTTTCACAATTTGGGTGTTTATTTTGTACGTGTTAGATGCGTTGATGATGCGCTTTTTTAGTTCCTGATTTGTATGAGAACGCGTGTCGCCGCTTGTCTCTCACTATTTAGCTCCACTACAAGCAAGAGGCCACGTTATGTATACGAATTATGCACACGAATAAATTACACACACTTAAATCGAGAGCTTGCTACTGATTGTAACTCACTGTCGATAAACATGCGCCGTGCATCACGGCCCATCAGGGCAAAGGACGAAACGTCAATGGTTGAAGTGCAGAACGCATGCAGTACATTGTAAGCTGACTTGGTCATTGCGTTGATTAAGCGAGTATACATCGGGCAATGTATACTTTTTGTAACTTGTTGCAATAATGTTGTTAATGTTGGGACTTTCATAGTGATCAGAATATTTTTATGTTTTTTATAAATAAAATTGTAATTAAATGTTATTTTCGACTTACCGATGGAAAGATATACCTCCTCGCTCTATACTTGCAATCTAACTTTTTGTTTTACAGGTTATAATTGTACAACACGGCATTTTAAAGCAGAGCTCTGTGTTCTGAAGTAAACAAAAGCTCATTAAACGCGGTGAATGAATTAATCGGTCGAGCTATGATTTTCGTATCCTAAATGTGGCGCGCTTGCCACGCCCACATTACCATTCCAACCTTATTCATCTATTCCGTGGTGAAAAGTAATATTATTTTACCGATTATTTATCGTCATTATCAACTTAATTTCACCAAAAAATATTAGATACTTACCCATTTTTAGGGTTCCGTAGCCGAATGGCAAAAAACGGAACCCTTATAGTTTCGATATGTCGGTCCGTCTGTCTGTCTGTCTGTCTGTCTGTCCGTCCGTCCGTATGTCACAGCCATTTTATTCCGAAACTATTAAGACTATACATGTGAAACTTAGTAGGTAGATGTATTCTGTGAACCGCTTTCCGATTTTAAGAAAAAAAAATTAAAATACATTTAAAATAAAGGGGGTCCCCATTAGGGTTGCCACCCGTACTTCATAATAAAGTATTGTACGTTATTTCAGGTAATTGTACTCTATACTTTATGAGAACAATAAAGTACACGAAAATACTTTATTTCGCATGATTGATTTCTTTCGGATTTTGAAAACTTTAGTCGTAATAAACAAAGTGTCTCTGAATTTGATAAAAAATGAATAAAGTACTTATTTACTTTAATTTAAACATAGACTGTAAAGATGCTGTGCAATTGTTTAGTAGAGATACTAATTTGGTCCAAACTGCAAAAAGTAATAAGAAATATGTTTTTAAACATATCTAGGTGCCCACCCCGGCTTCGCTCGGGTGCAATTTTTCTTTCGTTATCATACAGTCACATCACATCCTAACACAACAAACGAACACTCTCTGTACGAACACAACAAAAAAATAATTATTCAAATAAATGCTGCTGTTCTGAACTAATGCGCTTACGTACATATATACATTGTTCCTTCAACTAGGCTCAAGAAAATTGGGGGCTCATTTCTTCCCATAACTTCCCAGTCATGTGCAAGAACTAAGCCTCAATAAATTTAAATCATTTGTGAAGCAGAAACTTTGCCAGAAAGCTTTTTATTCTGTTAAAGACTATCTTGCGGCCAAAAATGCTTGGGATTGAGCTGCTCCAAATACATCTGTTTTGTTTGATTTTTTACTCATTTCTTTTTTTATAATGATTATTTCATATACATTTTGACATGACAATATTATTTACTTTTTCAATTAATAGAATATACTTTTTTTTGCTTTACCGTTTTTAATTTTGTTTGTACAAGATGACAATATCATTTTCTTTTCAAGTAATATATTTTATTTTTGTAAAAGCAAAAGATATGTTGTGAATGTGATAGCATTGTGGGATAACAACGAATATTATGAATAGATTACCGCACTGTCTGGCAGTTTGAGCGCTTTATACGGCCCACCCAAATGTCCTTACTTTGGTATTGTTCGTCAAATCGTTCAAGCTCCTTTCTTTTTTTTTATTATTATTACTGATGGGCCCACTCTTGACCTCGATCCCGCCTGATGGTAAGCGATAGATGAGGTCTAAGATGGGACGTGCGCGCCCAGAAGATGCCTATTTACTCGTGCTTTAAAAGTTGAAAGGTCATAAGTGGCAGGGAACACAAAAGTCGGCAGAGAATTCCACAGCTTGGCTGTGCGCACAATAAATGTGGAGGAGAAGCGCTTGGTACGACAAGACGGTATATCAACCAAGTGTGGGTGGTTCCCAGCAGTGCGTCTGGTAGACCGGTAGTGAAAGGGAGATGACGGAATCAGGTCATGGAGCTCTTGCGCACACTCCCCGAAGTACAATCTGTAGAAAACCGACAGGCAAGCAACGGTTCGCTGATGAGCCAGCCTATGAAACTTGTCCACCAGCACCTCGTCGCCTATAAGCCTTTTAGCTCTGCGCTCGATCGAGTCCAATGCAGCAAGTTTGTACTTTGCAGAGCCATTGAGCTACGCGATATTTGACAAATGCTTGCACTGTTTGGACGGGCCTGCTCAAATCTGTGTGATTCTGTTCTGTCTGGCCCCCGCCACAGACATAAACCTACATGGCTCTCATATGATTTCATCACTACAGATTGTATGGACTATAAAAGAGACGTTGACCTCTGAGTTTGTTTCAGTGTTTCTTCTCAGAGTAGTCAGTTAGGAAACACTGGCCTCATCTAGTTTACATTTACTAATAAAAAGACGTGAGAAAGTGTTATTTATAACCTATTTGCAAAACAAACATTCATTCGGCAATTAATTTTTATTAAGCAACCCGCCCTGTCTTCGCACGGGTTCTTTACAGAAAATATAAAATAGCCTATGTTACTCCGAGGAGATGTAGCTTTCGGTAAAATTGGTTGAGGAGTTTTTGAGTTAAATCATAACAAACCAAAAATCAATCATCTTTCCTCATTTTAGGTACATTATATTAATTTAGATGATAAGGATTAATACCGTTATTGTGTAAATACCTTTTACATTACCGCCTTATAATTGCCAATTTTTTAAAGTATTAAAATGGACATAGGTAGGATGTTATTTTTAACATATAGACATGCCATCGCGGACTTTTCTATAGGCATATATATGATACATAATTCCACCATACATTGATATACTACATAAACTTTCGGACTCCCTCGGCTCGGAAGCCAGGCGCCCGGTCAAATCACGGTGACACGAAATTAATTTTTGTTGCGCATAATTTTGATTTTGCTATATCTCCTAAGGTATTCATTTAATTTGGATGGAGTAAAGCGAAAATTTAATTTTCATGAAATTTTCAAGCCAACTAACGTATTTAAAATGATAAATAATTAATACAGTATTTGTATAAATAGCTTTCGAATTAGCGCTTTATAATTGCCAATTTTTTAAAGTATTAAAATGGATGTATATTATGTTATCCGTAAGAGATAGGTATATGCCTTTTTGTGGTGTACAGTATTGTAGTACATTATTTTGATCTATCTCGTAATGTTAAGCCAGCGTTTGCAATGTAAGCGCAAAAAAATTGTTTATTAAGACATCACATAAGAATCCTCTAAAATTATCATTGTTTCTCTACTATATTATGCATGTATTATACATATAAACCTTCCTCTTGAATCAATCTATCTATTAAAAAACAAGCGCATCAAAATCCGTTGCGTATTTTAAAGATCTAAGCATACATAGGGACAGACAGCGGAAAGCGACTTTGAAAATAAATTGTACTTTATTTTGATGCTATGTACTTTTTTTCTTACCTATTTTAACCAATGTACTTTAACTGCACAAAAAAAAGGTGGCAACCCTAGTCCCCATACATGGAACTAGTACTTAAAATATATTTTTTTCATGAAACCTATGCGTGTGTGGTATCTATAGACAGGCCTTTAAAAATGACATTAAGTTTTCTAAAATGACTTTTTTCTTTTTTTCTAAAATTTTTCTGTAATGACTTTTTTCTTTCTTTTTTAAAAGGGTTTTTAAAACCACTTATTCATAAAGTCAATCGTTTGAAAGATATAAGCTTCCAAAGTGGTAAAATGCCCCCCCCCCCCTCTAACTTCTATAATAATGGAGTGAAAAATCTAAAAAAATATGTCTGTAGATCTTAATGTAAACTTTCAACCAAAATTAGTTTGAACGAAATCGGGTCAGCAGTTTTTGAGATACAGCATATATTATAAAACCGCAAATATAACTTTGTAATTCATACAAACACTATGAAAAACAAAGTTATTTAGCGTAGTTCTAAAAATGTAAATAAGCTAGTTTTAAGAAATTTTAAGATTTTTTATTCGTCAAAAAAATATACATACTATATTATATTATAATAGTTACTACGGAACCCTTCATGGGCGAGTCTGACTCGCACTTGGCCATTTTTTTATGTTTTTACAGCGGAGCTTATTGATGCAATGGTATAAATAAACGTCCGACCCGAATCAAAAAACTTTTTTCCAAAAAGTTAAACCGACTTCCAAAAACTCTTTTTACAACAAGTCTTTAGTTTTGTATTTTCGTTTTTGGCACCGACTTCTGAAATTAAAGTTATTTTTCACTTTGCAGTGTTTTTTGCAGTGGTTTAATTTTTTGGTAAATAGTTTTTATTTCACTCTTTTTAGTTGGTCGATTTTTAATTTACCTAGTTAAAAGAGCCTAAATGTCAACTACTTATAACCTTTTACAAAATATTGCTTTTCCCAATGCTGGGCCGTTAATGGTTGAGGAGTTCTCCTGGTACTTCACCATCAGCTCTACATCACCATATGCATTGTGACGAACATAAAGTGCTTAACATCCATATTCAAGTAATCGAATCGCAATCCACGAAATACTTATTATTGAGTAGGTTCGGCGGCCATCTGTGGTCTTCATCATCAGTCCCACTTCACAAATGGTATTTTTTGAGAGCAACTGCACAAGTTACTATAAGAAATACCCAAAACGCCATAGGTTTGCCTATAATATTTGAAGAGTTCCCTCGATTTCTCCAGGATCCCATCATCAGATCCTGACTTGGTCATAATGGGACCAATTTCGAAGTATACTCTTTCAAACAAAAAAAGAATTTTCCAAATCGGTTCAGCCGTCTTCGAGTACAATCGGTGTTGAAATCGCTGATCATACATAAAAAAAATATATATACGCGTCGAATTGATAACCTCCTCTTTTTGTCGTCGGTTGAAAAATTCTTACGACTAAATAAAAACTGAACAGCGCGCGACGTTTGTTTATCGTGCGTCTGTATTAACCGGTTTTTATTGCTCTAAACCGTTAAATCCGAAAAAACCTTTATGTAAATGCTCTTCCAAATACCGGTTTAAAAAAAAACGGTTTATGCGAACGAAACCGAATGTAAAGGTTTTGGCGTCAAGTACATCATACCGGTTTGAAAATTTAACCGGTATCCGAGCCTTGATTGCAGGCACGCAGGCCCATATAAAAGTTAAAAAATAATATTAATAATTTGATTCAATACTTTTCAATAATATCCATTAATTAATCATGTAATCTACTTTATAATTGATAAACAGCATAAAAAAAGTTTAAAACATCATTAATTAAATAAAATACTTTATCGAAAAATTAAAAAAAAAAAAAAAAGATCAAAATAATTAAATTTTACTATACCACTCACTGTTTAATCACGAAATCTCAGAAACTACAACTTGTAGTTTCAAATTTTGCTTCCTTTTAGTACATAGATGCTCGCTAAGGCAGGATTTTGCGAAATTCCTACGGGATCGGGATTTACACGGGAAAAACTTCCCACGCAAACGAAGTCGCGAGCAACTGCTAGTATTCTATAAAGTGAGTTCACCTTAGACTTTTCCAAAAATATGAATTATATTAGATCACGAACGAACGTCTGTTAATCACCAACAGCCCAACTTCGTTATATAACAAAATAAAACTTTTATCATTATCATTGTCTATCTTCAGGCTAGACTCAGTTTTCAGCCTAACTACTTCTATCAGAATATATTTGTCCCGTATTGTGCGAACAAAAACTTTATACATAACTAAAATTAGGTCTACGTCCCACAGAGCAAGGAATTGAAGCGGCTAGAAGGGCCAATCAAATCGCAGAGACTATTTCCAACTATTTTGATGCACATTTAATAGAGCGACTGTCTTCTAGACTTTATGACTTTCATCTAGAAGAAGTATAACAACTGTCAAAATTCTACAAATTAAGCTTGAAAACCAACGAGTGTTAGTAAGTAATGCATTTTCAGTCATACACGCTTTGATTTTCGTGATAATGTAGCAGTTCAAGTACTTCATGCGGCCTACTCAAATGTCCTTACTGTTGCCACACCACAATAAGAACATTTGAGTGGTGTGTCTGTCAAATCGTTTTAGCTTTATAAAGTTCTAAGTTAAGCTACACGATAACTAACATGCTTGCACTGTCTGGATAGGGCCACTTAACTAGGTGCGTGTTCCTTAAAAGATCATCTTAGCGCATTAACCTGCATTTCAAAGAGACTTTGACGTCTGAATTTTTATTATATTTTTCATAACAGGATAGCCAGCTGGAAACGTCGGCGTTGTCTAGTCTAAGCTGACCAAAAAAGAATGACGTGACGTGTGACGTAACGTATTTTTTTGCAAAGTAAATACCTACCATTTACCACGGACCGAACTAGATTAAATCTGTTTATCCTCTAGGATTGATTCGTTAGGGCCCTTATTACTTATCCATGAGTTCGTCTATACACATCAAGATTCTTCCGTCACTCAAAAAGCACGGGCATTCCCAGTTGTTCCCACCGTCGAGGCCACCACTGGTGACAAAAGGGAATTTGTTCTGAAAAAAATCTCATTTGCCACCAGTGGTGGCAATGGGGACTAGTTTTGCTTTTTGGCTTGGTCTTTTATTCCCAGCTGCCACCAGTGGTGACAAATGACAAAAATTAATTGATACGCCCCTAGTAGATCCCATTTATTACCAGTGAGTGCGTCGATGGAGGGGACAACTGGGAATGACCCAAAAAGCAAGTTAAGCCATTGATCAAGCCTGTCACTTGTACATCTTTGACAGACGCTATGAGGAGTCAAAAGCCAAAAAATCTGACAACATTCTTGCGAACGGATGTAGTCTACCCAGCTGCTAGGGTTTTGGAGATCAGATATACAGTCGCCTGAAGTTTAATACCTATTTTACTACCTGCCGAGAGGATGAGTGCTCAGTTGCATCCTATTAGACTTGATGCCGACCTCAAAAGTTAAGCAAATGATGATCTTACAGCGGCCACAACTAAGACTCCATGCTCTGTGGACTAGCCGTAATACGACCATGTTTGAAAACTAAACAAAATAACTAAGTATCGACTAATAACTGAATATTGTTCGCGTGTCGATAGTTAGCGATAATTGTTGAAGTTTTATCGATGAGAGGAGGGACTGGTCCTTAGAGGGTTCCGAGAAACTCTGGGAAACAATCTGTACACAATAAATACGTATAACTTTTCATTGATGGTCTTAAAATAGCAGAAGGATTCGGGTTTGTGACAGTTCTACAAAAGTTATTTTCATTTATGTATCTGTCTATTTTTGAATAGGATATAGGTATGTACTAAATCATGTAAAAATGAATTACTGTATGTAAATAATAAGTCTCAAAAAAAAAAAACAAGTATTTATTCATACTATAACATTTCCACTGCAGAAATACAGGTCGCCTTCTTTATAAGTGGGAATGGGCCATGAGCCAAGTATCCAGGACGCCAAATGACACATACCTTCGAATGTTCGGTTCTATGACATGCCGGTTCTACATACACGATGTTTTCAATCACCGTTTTGAGATCAGTGATAATGTATACAACGTGTAACGGAAAGCCCATATCTATCCAAAAGGGCTGAAGACAACATCTGGCATGGAGTGTCTATGCACAGTTTCTTCTCAAAATAACTGACTCAAAGAATCGATACCAAATTATCGGTTTCATATATTTCTTGAATACCAATCATAACAAACGTGTCACAGCACTACGAGGATCAATAACTTTCCACGTCACTTGCCAATAACACGATAATTCTCTTCGTTCTTCTTAATTTGAAAAATTCGGTCTCTAGTATCAGTGTATTGGTATTTGTAATAAGTTCTACACACGTAGACTTAGGATTACAAAACCCTTGCCATATCGTTTGTTATCATCCAAAGAAGCAATGCACTTGGTATATATATATACCCTTTAAATTACACGTTGTATAACACAAAGTAATGTGGCTGACTGGGTCTCTGAATCATTATTTCATTTATTGCATTTGTGCAGTTTACAAGTTGTTATAAATATTACATAGGTTTCATACATGAACCCTGCTAGGGCACAGCAATATTTTGTCAGTTTCCTACCAAAAGCTATGCAAACGTGGCTATTAATGTCCTCCCTCTTTCCCAATGCTTTCAAATATCTGCTTTAAGCGTCAAAAGCCCAATGACTAAGGTGTCGGCCTTATGGTCGAGAGGTCGCGGGTTCGAACCCCACCCATTACACTATTGCCGTGAACCCATTCCAGACACAAGCATATTTAGCTTAGTGGGATGGGTTAACAAGATAACTAGTAATGTGAATACTACCCACATTGCTTATTACATATCTTAAAAAAAATAAGTAACTTTTTCTTTCTCAAATTTGTTTGCTGTCCCTACAAGAGAGAGCGACATAATTCATGAAATCAATGAGCGGCTCCACATCAAAGTAATGCAGTTATCTTGTATACCCTGTTTTTTAATCTCAGAGACAGAATTGACACATGCAAATGTCAAGTTTAGAAATAATGGTGCCCGCTCTTTTGTGCAGTGTTATACCTACGACACCGGTTTGTTGAATCGTAACTTTTTACCCGACTGCGCGACCAAAAGAGGGTAACTGATGTGTTTCACAGTCTGTGTGTGTATGTATGTACCTATGTGGCGATGTACAGGCTAAACGCGTGGGCCGATTTGAATAATTCTCACGTTCATCAATTCGTCTTAACCATGCGAGTGTCACTAGAGAAATGACAGGTGTAACGCGCACCGTTTCCAAACGACTCAAAGCCATAGATGTGGCCATAGATAACATCATAGCGCCGTTAAGTTGGTAGTGTGTAGGCGTCGCAAGGACGCCAACATAACATTTCCCCGCACCTCGTACCTCAGACCTCGCTCGGCAACATAAGACACGCGTCGACGCGCTAGAACGCGCCCTGAGTTCTCTTTGTTTTATTTTGTTAACTTCCTGCTACCTATGTAATGTACTACTGTGTGATTAATATTAAACCAGTTTCAACGAATGTGCGGACAATCTTATTAAAACGAACCCCTACAAGTGGCTGCCCAACGTGCCGCGAGTGTTAATAAGTGCTCGTTTGAACTCAATAGACTCAATACTCTGTTGTTAACGCTTATTCGCGTGTGTTCACCATCACCATGCCGCGGACACGCGGAGATAGGGCGGCAGCGCTCTCAGGCGATGAGGCCGAGATCGACGGCGTCAATGAAAACGTTGCAAGTTTCTCATCAGGACAAGTGGCCGCCATGATGGCGGAAAGTCATAATATTGCCCGTAGTCGTAGTATTATGGTTCATATAAATAACCAAAAACGCGAGGCTCACTCTAAAAGTTATCGTTCAACGCCGTGTTTACAATCGCAACCATGCGAATGCATAACAAATAATAATAGTTCATGTTGCGATTGTCGAACATTTGTTAGTTCATGTAAGTCAGTTGGTTTTATGGACTCATATGATAGGGTAAATGCGCCGGTTACCGTTTCTAATAATAGTGACTCATCTGATAGGGTAAACTCACCTGTTCTTGTCAATTATGATAGTCACTCACCTGTTAGGGTAAACTTACCTGTTAGTGTCAATTATGATAATCACTCACCTGATAGATTAAACTCACCTGTTATCGTCTCGACTCGTGGATTGTGCGGCTCAAACATTGACCAGTTTAAAACGCATCCAGTAGTTTCTTCAATTTGCGCCGACACTACGGCGACTACTACCTGTGGTGGTGTTACCTCAACGGTCCCTCTCTCTACGTCACACGTTCTGCTAACCACAACCGCACGTTCTAAGCAGCAGAGGCCAGTGCTTAGTATTCAGGTTCTTGGTTTACGGGGTATGGCTCTCATTGATACAGCGGCTAAGTGCTCCATAGCGGGACATACACTTTATAAAATATTTAAAGAAAAGGGACTTACCTTTGGTTCCAAGCAGGTTAATGTGAAGCTAGCTGACGGTGTTGTTCGTTCACAAGAAGTTCTGGTGGCAAGCGTCGACGTCATCATCTCTGTGGACAAGAGTGTTCGAGTGGACTTTGTGATTTTTCCGGATGCTGATAACAATGATACTCTCCTCGGTATCGACTTCCTCAATGCTACAGGTATGGTTATTGATTTTTCTACTTCTTCCTGGCACTTCTCTGGGTGCACGCAGACTTACCCGCTCGAGTATGAGGGTGAACCAACGTCACAGCCCAACCCAATCTCTGTGTCTTCTACGAGTATGTCGTTGAGGGCTGACGAAGGTTTGTTGCTTACCTGTGATCAGCGCCAGCTGCTCACTAATTTACTTCAATGCCATGAAGATGTCTTCCGTCTAGGAGGAGAGGCTACTCGCTATGCCGAGCATCATATTGATACGGAAGGTCACGCGCCTATTGCCGTGCCACCTTACCGCCTTACGCCCGCGAAGAGGGCCGCAATGGAGGCCGAGATCAACAAGATGCTGAAGGATGGTATTATTGAGGAGTGTGAGTCAGCGTGGGCTGCACCTGCTCTCCTCGTCCCTAAGAACGTCGACTATCATCGACTTAATGCTGTCATTAAAAGTGACACTTACCCTTTGCCGGTCATCGAGGACCTTCTTCACGCTACCAAGAGGGAAGGGTACATGAGTACCATAGATCTACGGTCAGGCTACTGGCAAGTGATCGTATCACCGGCAGACCGGGACAAGACAGCATTTGTGTTACCGTTTGGTACAGTCGGCCAAGAAAGTGGTGTACCACCCTAAGGTTGAATATCGCTTGCAGATTCATAGGTGATAAAGATTAGTTTCGCTTGCAGATCGATCTGACAACTTCTATTGCTGTCTTTATCTGATTATTGATAACAACTATTACTGTTTGTAACGTGACAGCTGTTCTTAGTTTGAACTTGATGGAACCAATGACGTCGTAAAATCAACGGCGGGGGGCTGTAGATTTTGATGACAAAATTGTATCTACAAATTCAGAATTGTAATCAACAAGTTACATAAAATTGTAAAGGCACAAGGCGAGTCCACAAACCTACAATTTCTGTAAACTTGTAATTACAATATCAATAAAAAACAAGCTAAAAATAGATTTATCCTTTTATTAAATTTCTACAATCAATTTTAAAATACTTATAACAAACAAAAAAATAGCATATATAGTAATATTTAGAAGATATTGAAAATTTTTAAAAATTAGAAACGGGTGTAACCGCCGTTGGCCTCTATAACCTCTAAAAGACGAGACCTCATTGAACCAACAAGCCGTGAGCAAATATCGGTTCCCCGCATTTCCTCCCAGATATAATTACAGTGACTAATAAGAGCTTGTTTGGTTCTTTCATTTTGATGCGACCATCGTTGGACCATAAGGCCCCAAAGATTTTCTATCGGGTTGAGGTCCGGCGATCTTGAGGGCCACTGAATTACCCTTACGTCACTGTGTGAACGAAACCAGGCTCTTACGATCCTCGCATTATGAATTGAACAATTATCTTGAACAAAATCAAATTGTGGCACTTCGTTCTCCGGGTAAACATTACGGACTGTCGGTAGCATTGCATTCTGAAGCACGTCGATATAATTTACAGCCGTCGCTCGAGGAGGTAGAGAACACAATTCTCCTATACCATCCGTACTCATCCAGCCCCAAATATTTACGGAAATTCGACCTGATTCTCTATTTGGGATTACATGATCATCTTTATACCGTGTTGAATTATATCGCCAAAGGTGAAGACGTCCATGCTGACTGGATTTAAACGTTTTTTCATCACAAAACACTGTATTAGACCAATCAAACTCTAAGTGCTCTCTGGCGAAGTTCAGACGAGCAAGTCTGTGAGCATCCGTCAAATATATTTTCTTGGCGTAATGCCTGTGGTGCAACCCCATGTAATGTAGATGATTCCTTATTGTTTGGGCACTCACATCGAACATCTCCGCAAAATGTTTTGTGGGCTTAAAACCATTGATTTCATATTCCCGTCTCATGAATTCTCTATCGTTATTGGAGAGTGCAGGCCGGCGACCACTTCTTCTGTGATCCAACAAACTTCCCTCCTCTCCTTCACGACGAATCTAAAAGCGGACAGAACGCCTCGATATATTCAAATTCCGGGATATCGCACTGATACTGCTTCCCTCATTAAATTGGGCAATTATTTGTGCTCTTTCGGCAATGGTCAAGTTGGCAGGCATTGAGATGATTTTATATGCAGTTGATTGAAAAATAACACGGAAAATATATCGATTTTTTGCATATATTTGACAAAATGTCAATTGTCGGTTTTCTTTTTCAAATGGAATTCGGTTGTCTAAATAGTTTTTATTACTTTTGTTTGGAAACATTTCAATTGCTTTGTAGAAACTAATGTCCTTTTCATTTATACTAAAGGTTAAAATGTCATGTACTTATATGTGACATATGACGTATGAATACTAAATACATAGGTTTACGTCATGATAATGTTGTCTCTTTCAGTAATATCTTTTTATAACGAACCTTGTTGTAATTTTCGATGACCGGGAAACTAAATCAAAACTGGTACACCACTTTCTTGGCCGACCGTACGTACCGTTTTATTCGAATGCCGTTCGGCCTTAAGAACGCTCCCGCCACTTTCCAGAGGTTAATGGACCGATTTCGATCTGGAAGTGCTTTGAAGGACATAACATTATTAGTCGTTTTAGATGATCTGCTGGTCCTGTCGGATGGGCCCTTCCAGAAGCACCTGGAAGACCTGGACGCTGTGTTCAACCGCCTACGTGTTTTTGGGTTGCGTGCAAACAGGGACAAGTGCAACTTTGCCTGTAACCAAGTTAAGTACTTAGGCCATCTTATTACTCCCAAAGGTATAATGCCCGATGAGTCCAAGGTGCAGGCTATCCAGCAGATGAATGAACCAACCAACCTCAAACACCTGAAATCTTTCTTACAAACCTGTTCGTGGTTTAGGAAGTTTGTGCCAGGGTTTTCTGAAATAGCTCAACCGCTCACCAAGCTAACTAAGAAAAATGAACCGTGGGCTTGGACCGAAGACCAGCGGCGGGCCTTCAATGAATTAAAGAAGAGACTCATTTCAGCACCAGTCCTCATACAAGCAGACCACAGTAAACCTTTTATCATTCATACAGATGCCAGTAATTATGCATTGGGTGCCGTTCTCCTCCAAGGTGAAGGTAACGACATGCACCCCATTGAGTACTCCAGTCGTTTGCTGACTTCTGCGGAACGTAAGTACTCCACTACCGAGCGAGAAGCCCTCGCTGTAGTCTGGGCCGTAGAAAAGTATCGCCCATACATTGAAGGTCACCCAGTAATCCTACGTAGTGACCATCAACCACTGAGGTGGTTACTGACCTTAAAGTCTCCCAGTGGCAGGTTAATGCGCTGGGCCCTTAAATTACAAGCTTTTGACATAAAATACGAGTATACTCCTGGTAAGGTAAATGTCATTGCCGATGCACTTAGCCGACCGATCTGCAATGAGTCATCTCAAGAAAGTTGTGGGGTCTGTTCGGTGATCATAGATGTACCACGCAAGAGTCCAACTGAGTTGCGATCTGCTCAGCTGGATGACCCTGAGGTGAGTAAGATCATCAATGACATAGAAAACACTGCTGACCTTCTGTCTTCGACTCGCTGGCTAGAGCGCGGCTACATTATGGACCAGGGTGTCCTCTATCGTCTCGCCCCTGACTCGGATTCCGAGGAACCGCAATTGGTAATTCCTGTATCCATGCTTAATGATGTTATGAATGAGTTCCATAACGCTCCTACTGCTGGCCACCAAGGAGTGGATCGTACACTTGATCGAATCAAACAGCGATACTACTTCACAGGTATGCGTAAGTACGTTACAGACTATTTAAAGAATTGTGTCGACTGCCAACGGTACAAGTTCTCCAATCAAAAGCCCGCCGGTCTTTTGCAGACACCTATTCTACAGCAAAGAGGTGAAGTACTGGCTGTTGATCTGTTCGGTCCCTTACCAGAAGCCGAAACAGGAGAAAAGTGGGTATTTCTTGTCGAGGATACTGCCACTCGATGGGTGGAGTTATACGCCCTCAAGGAGGCTACAGCTGAGGTATGTGCCAAAATAATGATCGAAGAGTATTTTCTTCGATATGGTTTTCCCAGGCGTGTCATTTCTGACAATGGGGTGCAGTTCATATCTGCTGTGATGCAACAATGCATGTTTCTATTTGGTGTCAAGCAGAGCCTGATACCACTCTATCATCCTGAGGCCAACCCGGCCGAAAGGAAGAACCGGGACCTGAAGATCCAACTGGCAATGCTGGTCAAGAATGAGCATCGCGTTTGGCCCCAATTCTTATCACAGGTACGGTTTGCCCTCAACACTGCTACTTGTTCGACCACAGGACTAACACCAGCGTACATGACGTATGGCCGAGAGATGCGGACACCATTTGATGCACAGCATGATATGCGTGCAATTCTGGATAAGGAAACGTATGTACCCCAGGCTACGCCATACTTGTCAAAATTTATCGACTCTTTGAAGGAAATACGAGACCGGGTCGAAAGACGCCAAGACCTTAGAAAAGAGTACGCTGACGCTTCCCGACGCCAATCTCCAGTTTTCCAGGTTGGTGACCAGGTATTGCTAACCACTCATTCTCTTAGTAATGCGCCGAAAGGTTTAACCCGAAAGTTTATGCCTCAGAGAGATGGACCGTACACTGTTAATAAAGCCATTAGTCCCACGACCTACGAGTTGGTCGATAGTCAGGGTCAGTTATTAGGCCGTTACCATGTTTCCGACCTTATACCACTTATTAGTAACACGACTGACACTATAGAGCCGATCCAACCTCGCCGTCTACGAGGTCGGCCGCCTAAAGGAAAAGGAAAGGCGCGCTCTTAGTTTTATGCCAAATCACTCTCGGGCCGATGTCGTGACTTGGAGGAGGAGGATGTAACGCGCACCGTTTCCAAACGACTCAAAGCCATAGATGTGGCCATAGATAACATCATAGCGCCGTTAAGTTGGTAGTGTGTAGGCGTCGCAAGGACGCCAACATAACATTTCCCCGCACCTCGTACCTCAGACCTCGCTCGGCAACATAAGACACGCGTCGACGCGCTAGAACGCGCCCTGAGTTCTCTTTGTTTTATTTTGTTAACTTCCTGCTACCTATGTAATGTACTACTGTGTGATTAATATTAAACCAGTTTCAACGAATGTGCGGACAATCTTATTAAAACGAACCCCTACACAGGTAATTATCAAAAATCGGCAAACTATATCAAGTGGGATATCGTTGAATAGGTCTTTTTGTATAAAGAGAACTTGCAATGTGGGTATAATTCACATTACTGGTAGTCTGGTTGACCCCTCTCACTAAGCCACAAAAACATATATTATAAATATGTGATTTAATTGTATAAAACTAAATAGAAATGAAATATCATATAAATAGACTGAAAAATCGTAATACTAAAGAAATGATAAAGTTGGAATTATTCCTTTTTCCTTGACTTATAATATCCACGGATGAAAGGCTAATTGATCTAAGTGACATTTTGTAAAACTTGTAGGAGGACGGATCAGTTATTTGTTTTTTGAAAAAAAATCATAAAAAAATAACTATTTGATAGACTTTTATTTATTTAATACAGTATATCCCTAATTAAGCGAGGAAGTTGTTTAAGTTATTACTGTTGGAAATTGTGCATTATTTTAGAAAATTTATGTTGGTTAGCCCAAAATGCATCAAATTTAGTTATTTTTGAGAAAGGCAAAATTGTTCAAATGCCTACCGTAAATAAAATATCTGAAAGTAAACTAGCTCAAGCATCGACCTAGAATAAAATAATACGAGAGAAAATGAATTTAGCGCCAAGTCAACCGACAGTTGAATATACGCAATGAGCATTAAGCAACATGATGTTGTTGTAACAGAGTGAAGTGAAGTAAGATGAAACAAAATGAATCCTTACTAGATTATAGTAGATATTATATTTGGGGGCCGAGTCACCCGCGTTTGTAGGAGAGTACCCCTTTGCGAATGCCTACACGTGGCCCCTGGGTGGTGCTAATCAGATGACAACAAACTGGTAGTAGGTTCAAACCGCAAGCTTGTGACCACCCATAGGGCAAAGACGTACAGCCAAACAGCCTAGCTGTATTCCGGTATGATGCTCTGTGTAGCCTATCAAGGAGTTGGGTCGACGTAGCTGCTTCACTGCTGAAAGGCCAATCTGACTCGCACTAGTGCGGTCGTATCGAGAGACTTGTCGCGGAGGGTAGCGGGATCCAAGGCACGGTGCGCCTCTGGCTGACCGCAGGTAGTTGGGGGCCCAAGTAGTGGCCAGCCACACATGAAAGGCTGCCTCGCCAACTGTCGAAAAATCCCGGAATGCACCATCGTGCTGGTTGGCGCCCAGATGAGAGGGCCCGACGGACATTCCCGGGGAGGGTTCGGACATCCCCGCAGTCTCCAGACTAGTTCCCCAATCGACACCATACGTCTAGTGCGTGTCTGAGGGTTATTAGCGTGAAGCTTCACTCCACTTCCTGCTTCTTTGCTGCTTCACTCTCTTATGAGAAAGATCTTATGAGATTATTATAAAAGGACAAAAAAAGAGCAAAGTTAAACAGCGGGTGCACTCCCTCTCTCTCAAAGTGCACCTCAGCTCATCCCAGCAGCGCCCAACTAGCAAAATACCCTTACAAACAAAAGCTTGTAAGAGCTATGGTTTCATAAAAGGTTTATATGTGTTCTGATTAAGCCAGAAACTCTGATAGTGTCATTTTATAAGTCTATTTAAGTTTTAAGAGCATTCATACTTGTAACATTATTCTTATAGACGTATATAAGAAAACATTATATAATATTAGTAAGAGCAATATTAATAAGCACCTTTTACAAGTCTAATTGCCTTTGATTCTTAATTAATACTTATAAATACATTTTATAAATACATTCAATCTTAGAAGTGACTATACTAAGTGTTTTATTAGACTTCTGTAAAACTAGTGTTTTAAGTGTGATTTATCTCACCTAAGACATATTAAAGAGTAAGTCTTACAAGTGTCTTAAACAATTCTCTATTAAGGGTTATTTATTCTCCTTGTTGTGTCTGACACTAGAAATTATTATTAAATCAGGTACACTGAATTAACGTTGTGGATTATTTATTTATTTGTACCTATAATGACTTTGTTGTTTGGCTTGCTTTTGCTTATTAAGGAACCCTAAAATTATGAGCAGTATGGCCGTGTAGACTTAATGGTTCTAAGTTTCGTTTGACTTTTACGAGTGCGATATAAACCGTACACAAGAATACTGGACTTATATTGTTCTGATAAAGCACTTATTACATTACTTATGAGTCGTGGTTGGTCGTAATGGCGGTATTTCGATATTATTTCACAAATAATTAAAATAATATATAATAAAAGACACATTGTTGAAAAGGCCCATGAAAATACTGTTATTCAAATTTCAAAATAATTGAGAAAAACTACTTCGCAACATAATAATCGCATAAAGTACGTGGCAAACTAAGCTTACACACTAGCGTATTGTAGGAAAATAAAATAAAATAATATAATACTTAAGTTTTTACGCGACTTTTTAATATTTTCGTAAAGTTTATCTTTAGCTCACGGCGGTTTTTGTTTACACTCTTATTAGGAGATCACAAAGAGGACTACATGTCATATTACATTTAAAATAGCATTAGTAAGACTTTAAGGTTATTTGCCCTTAAAGCATGCCCTTGTAAGTCACTTCTAAGTTTGTTTTTCCTTATAAAAGTATCAGCAAGGGTTTTGTAAGTTCAAAAATACACTTCGCGAGACCATTACAAGGCAATTGTAAGGGTGAATATACTTACTAAGTGCGCCCAAATCCATACTTATATATGTCTATAAGTGTGATATAAGACTGGAAAAAATATGGTCTTGGGATATTTGTAAGATTATTTTTTGCTAGTTGGGCGGTACCCATCAGCTCAGTTCGTGTTACTGAGGGACTTTAATGCCCCCCACCAGGAGTGGCTCTTCCCATACCAGTGCTCGGATCATACTGGGCGAGAGATGCACAATCTTGAACTTGCATTAAATCTCACTCAGCTGGTCCAAGGAGCAATAAGTGTGCCGGATGTTGAGTCGCACACAGCCAATTACTTGGACCTTCTGCTGACTACAGATCCAGACCGCTACTCGGTAACGATATCTTCACCGTTAGGTAGTTCCGACCACTGTCTGGTGAAGCCTGTATCCGTCTACTCCCCGCCCGATCCTAGCCTTAAGGCACTCGGCGGATTTGGCGATATAAGTCACCGAATTGGGATGGCATGTGATCTTTCTTTGCATATTATCCTTGGCAGCCTACTTGCTTCTCTTCAAATGATTCATCGTCCTGCGCAGACGCCGTGGCGGATGTTTTGCGATAGGGGATGGAGTACTACATTCCATTCTCTGACCTAACAATGTCCGGCAAAGCTCGACATTGGTTTAGCGCCGAATATGATCGCGCTGAAGCGCTTCAACACGCGGCGTACCTAGCATGGGTCGATGCTCGTAACTGCAAAGCAAATGACATGATTAGAAGAAGAGATCCTTCAACAGGCCTGCCAAGTCCTGCAAGAAGGTATTGCGGAGGGCTCGGTTTGACCACGTTAGCCGAATCGGGAATAAACTCGCTTCATACCCAGCTGGCATCAAAGCGTTTTGGTCCCTGGTAGTAAGCTCCTGGTATACCTAGAAGCCAACGACATCCTCAGTGATCGACAATACAGCTTTCGCAAAAACCGGTCTACCGCAACCGGCTCCTGCTTTCTGTGGTGTAACCGTTCAAGCTCCACCCTCAATTTTGGTCCGTTTATTGAGGCTAAGGCTCAACTAGCATCAAAAAAGGTGAGACGGTACTTCACACCGGAACAGCTGCTCAACCTGGATCAAGCCCAGGTTCGATCGTGTGTGGAGTACTGCTCTCATCTTTGGGATGGATCTGCCAAGTACCAACTGGACGCGCCTGAGTCTATCGAGAAACGGGCCAAAAGACTCATTGGCAAAAAATACGCTTCAGGCCCACAATTCCTAGCAAGAATAAACTGTGAAACCATTGACATATTTAAAAGAAAAGCTGCAAAGTGAAAAATAACTTTAATTTCGGTAGTCGGTGCCAAACACGAAAATACAAAACTAAAGTTTCAGTTTCAGGTTCAGTTTCATTTTCATCTTCAGCTTCAGCATCAGCTTCAGTTTCAGCTTCAACTTCAGGTTCAGCTTCAGTTTCAGCTTCAGTTTCAAGTCAGTTTCATTTTCAGCTTCAGCTTCGGGTTCAGTTTCATTTTCAGCTTCAGCATCGGGTTCAGTTTCAGCTTCAGCTTCAACTTGTTTCAGTTTCAGCATCAGCTTCAGTTTCAGGTCAGTTTCATTTTCAGCTTCAGCTTCAATTTCAGCTTTAGCTTAATTTTCAGCCTCAGCTTCGGGTTCAGTTTCAGCTTCAGCTTCAGTTTCAACTTCAGGTTCAGCTTCATTTTCAGCTTCAGCTTCAGTTTCAGGTCATTTTCATTTTCAGCTTCAGCCTCGGGTTTAGTTTCAGCTTCAGCTTCAATTTCAGTTTCAGCATCAGCTTCAGTTTCAGCTTCAGTATCAGCTTCAGCTTCAGTTTCAGTTTCAGGTCAGTTTCATTTTTAGCTTCAGCTTCAGAATCAGTTTCAGTTTCAGCTTCAGTTTCAGGTCACTTTCATTTTCAGCTTCAGCTTCAGTTTTAGTTCCAGTTTCAGCTACACTATGCTACAGATACAAGAGTGCATAGGTTACTTCTAGGCAAGCGTGCTCCATCTTCGACCACATCATCACTTACCATCAGGTGAGATGGTGGTCAAACGCGAGCCTATTATCAATAAAAAAAGGAAGTAATTTCTAAATCTTCTAAACAAATCTTGAAAATTCTTTCACTAAAAAAAGCTACATTATTCCAGCGTGATAAAGGCAGACAAAAATCTTTTCGCACTTGCAGCACAGCGGGCAGAAGCTGGTAATTAATTAATGTATTGATAAAGTGATTCCCGTTAGGAAAAATTTTCATATGTCCCGGGTCTGGGTGTTTTTGCGTAAGAATTAAATTTTTGAAGACGTACCAACAAAGCAGGAGAAAAACTGGCATGCTTTTTGACAAATAAATCATTGGTAACTTTGAAGACTTTCAAGCGTCAATTACTTGACGGCTAAGCCTTGTGATCAAGGGGTCGCGGGTTCAAACCCCGCCCATTATTACTGTGAACCCACCCAAGACACAAGCATATTTAGCTTAGTTAGAAGGGTTAACAGGATTGCTAGTAATGTGAATTTGACCCACATTGCTAGTTTTTTTTTATTAAAAAATACTATTTTTATTGTCGTGGAAAAATACTATTGGCAATAAATACCTACCTATCCAATGAAAATAATAATACCACCGGTTAAGAGTCAGCACAAAATTCAATTCAATAAATATAAAAGAGAATATACGAACAGTTCTTTTATATTACTGTCGTTAATAATGTCTAATGTAGCGTTAAAATTATCCTGCCTACAATAAGTCAATGCATAGGGTATACCGGGATAGATCCTTCAGTTATACGGTTGTACTGATTTTAATTATCTACTTTATCCTCGTTGATAAATCGCTTGCATATACTTACAGAGTTGATACGACAGAAGGGCAGTCAATTACACTACGTATACTATACGTTTTTAGTATTAATTCTATATAGTTAAAAATAAATAGTGCCATAGGCACACCTATAGCGTTTTGGGTATTTCTTATAGTACCTTGTGCAGTTGCTCTCGATAAGCACAATTTGAGGATGTGGAACTGATGATGAAGACCCCAGATGGCCATCGAAACTACTCAATAATAAGTATTTCGTGGATTGCGATTCGATTACTTGAATATGGATGTTAAGCACTTTATGCTCGTCACAATGCATATGGTGATGTAGAGCTGATGGTGAAATACCAGGAGAACTCCTCAACAATTAACGGCCCAGCATTGGGAAAAGCAATATTTTGTAAAAGGTTATAAGTAGTTGACATTTAGGCTCTTGTAACTAGGTAAATTAAAAATAGGCCAACTAAAAAGAGTGAAATAAAAACTTTTTACCAAAAAATTAAACCGACTCCCAAAAAACACTGCAAAGTGAAAAATAACTTTAATTTCGGAAGTCGGTGCCAAAAACGAAACTACAAAACTAAAGACACCGACTACCGAAATTAAAGTTATTTTTCACTTTGCAGTGTTTTTTGGGAGTCGGGTTTAATTTTTTGGTAAAAAGTTTTCTTTTTTTTCAAACTATCTATATAGTTTCAAATCAGAGGAAAACGCAACCACCTTTGTAAATAAATGTGAATGACCTTAGACCTTAACCTAACCTAACAAAGTGGCAACGCCGCGCGGCGTGTGTTATCTCGTGTCGAGGCGGACGCGGGGGGCGCGGGTGGCGGGGCCAACGCTTGCGCTGGCTTTTATGTTTTAGAGCGGCAACAACGCATCAAAGATTATACTCAGATTTATCGTTTTAAGATACATCTCATCAAAATCATTTGAGACTACTACTAAAAATTTGAGAAACTACGATTATTACTTCAATTTAATTGATTTTTAGTACAGAGCTTGAAAATAGTATCTACTATAGGCAGTTTAAAGGAAAGCCCCTCGGTCGTATCAACCCTGTATATCGTGGAGCTTTTGGCTTTTTTTTTCGTTGTAAAATCATCAAATGATTCCCCTCCTGCTGTGGATGAAGCGAAAAGGAGTGCCAGACTTCTACTGACTAAAAACGCACTCGGTTCCTTCAGTCGCCCTTACGTTCCAGGGCCGTATTTTGGTAGAACATTCCCGGAACCCCGGCAGGCAGATGGCTAAATAATAACAGACGCCTGGTCGATCATCATGATTAAGGAATGCTCGCTGAGGTCAGTTCAAGGATGGGTTATCATCAAAACATATCGAGATTCCTAGAGCCGGTAGTCCCGGATTCCAATTGTTCATCTGTGATAATCGATACGGAAGATTACCCGTAATGAATTCCTGGAGGAAATCTGACACCTGTCTTGGGAGGGGTCGTGTTAACTGGCTACTGGTTATTGGAAGACTATTCAGATGCGTCCAGTTGTACTGGAAGCGTACGCAAGCATAATTGGGAAATGGCTTAGCAAATTATGTTGATCGGAATGAGCGATTGTATGTTCTGTCGAGCAAGTATTTTCGGGATAGATGTTTTTCAGTAAGTCGTCTATACCAAACCTAATTTATATGGTTTAGGTTAATGGTTTTTTTATAGGATTGTCCTGAAATGTAGAGGACCGCAAAAACCAAAGTACTACCTACTAAGAAAATAGTATAAGCTAAAAGCCAAATTCGTTCTCAAATTCACATTATAAAATAGAACTAAGTATAATTATAAAAGATAAGAAATGGGTACTATACAAGCGAAGCCGTACAATAACAGTAGTAATTTTAAGGTTATGCTGACATCGACGCGCAGCGAAATGCATTTCAACTAATAACTAAATAATTCAACGCATTGCGTTAGTAGCTTCAGAAAAGTGTCGCGATTAACACATTACGGGTAAAATACTTATCAAAGACTTTTTCGCCACGTGTCGATCATTTATCGTTTTTGTATATTTAATTTTACCTTGTCAAGTTATGTACTTTTGATATATCATTTATCAGTTTATTATTTCAAAAGTACCCTACCCGCAGGTACTAAGTTATAAGTATTAGTTGAAAGTATTTAGGAGTCAATATTCCCAAATTTAGGTTGGAAAAGGAATTATAGGAGAAAAATTGGCCAAGTGCGAGTCAGACTCGCCCATGAAGGGTTCCGAAGTAACTATAATAATATAATATAATATGTATATTTATTTGACGAAAAAAAAAAACCTTAAAAATTTCTTAAAACTAGCTTATTTACATTTTTTACAACTACGCCAAATAACTTTGTTTTTCATAGTGTTTGTATGAATTACAAAGTTATATTTGCAGTTTTAGAAAAATGCTATATCTAAAAAACTGCTGACCCGATTACGTCCAAACCAATTTTGGTTGAAAGTTTACATTAAGGTCTACAGACCTATATTTTTTTTAGATTTTTCACTCCATTATTATAGAAGTTAGAGGGGGGACACACATTTTACCACTTTGGAAGCTTATATCTTTTAAACGATTGACTTTATGAAAAAGTGGTTTTAGAAACTCTGATATCAATTTAAAGACCTGACTATAGATACCACACACGCATAGATTTCATGAAAAAAATATTTTCAGTTTCAGTTCCATGTATGGGGACCCCCCTTTATTTTAAATATTTTTTATTTTTTTTCTTAAAATCGGATAGCGGTTCACAGAATACATCTACCTACTAAGTTTCACATGTATAGTCTTAATAATTTCGGAATAAAATGGCTGTGACATACGGACGGACGGACAGACAGACAGACGGACAGACATATCGAAACTATAAGGGTTCCGTTTTTTGCCATTCGGCTACGGAACCCTAAAAAGCAAAAAAGTAAAAAAAAAAATATCTGATTTATAAAACTCTCATGATACAGTGATAGTATTTTTGAACTCCTCCGAAACGATGTCACCGATTTTTATGAAATTTTTGTGTAAGTATACTAAGTCTGAAAATAGGCTGTAGGTATTTTTTTTTTCACTTGAAATATTTTATCTGGCAGAACAATATTTGGCATATAAATAACTTGACAAAACTTTAATTCACTACAGTTTTCAGCTACCTAAGTAATTCCTTCGCCTTAAGTATACATTGGATAGGTAGGCATATTGATATACACGCCGTATCAATATACGGCCTCACACAGAATCACTCACGGCATGAATAACAGTAAGCTGCCGCTCTAAGGTGTTCTAATGAAAACTGTGGGGTGGAGTTCCAGTGACGGTGAGAAAATAAGATTATTTATTGCCAAAGACTTACGAAGGTATTCGGTATCGGAAATCGCATTATGGAACTCAAGTGGAGTTGAGCAGACACCTAACACGTAGAAAGGCGTGGTAATAGCAGTTGAAGTAAAGTTGTGACCGAATGACGTCCAAGGATTGGAAATGGAGCGTTGATCGTCCACCAGCGCGATGGGCAGCCCAACGTATTACCATCTCGGGTAGACCCTGGATGATGCACTGGAACGTGGATCTTGGCTAAAGCAAAGAGTGGCATATACCCAGCAGTGGGTGCAGTCAGGCTGTGGTGATGATGAAATAAGTATTGCATTGTGACCTACATCTTCAATCGGGACAAAAGCATCATAAATGTAGTGACAAAATAATAAAAGTCAGTCGTAGACAAGAAAAACAAAACTTAAAAAAACAAATCCCATATTTTTAAACCCCATTTTTTTGCAATTCAAATGGTTTTTAGGTCTCTACTCTACTATTACTAAACCGACCGTATGTCTACTAGAGAACTGTGTCTCATAACTCGTTACATGTACACACAAAAAAATCAACGAGTTTATGTTTAGATGTATAATTACCGCCATACGGAGATCTTCTCTTTAGACCCAACCCTTTTATATTTCGTGGTAGGTAACCTATCACTCTTTTTGAAACATTCAAACTGTCAGACAAGTCTTGCTAAAGTTCAAACAGAAGTTATTTACACCACACAGCGTTTCATTGCACTTAAACGAAACTTAAACAATACATTCTCCCAGTGGGCTCTATAAGAAACATTTATAGGGTCAAGTTGGGGTAAAATAGGGGAAAATTAGGGGGGAAAAGTGGGAAAACTTGTACGTAACAATAAACAGTTTCCATTGTGATAATTTGAAGTATGAATTGTATTTAAAGGAAATAATAAAAGTTAGTGTAATTTTCCTTGCTCGCATTTTCCTGTTAAAGTTGATATCTTTATTTTTACGCTGTTCCTTCTCGCTTTTTGACACAATACTGTTCATTAGAATGGTCGGTACATAGATGATAACAACTTGCATAAGTACTTCCAGCTTTTTTGGAAGCGCTTTCCCTTTTAGGAGCATAAAATATATGTTTTCCTCTTGTAAGTAGATTGTTACAATGTTTCAAGTTTTGTGTTTGTTTTAGTGATATGATTAAGTGGTTTATTTTACATGATAAAGTTTCGCTCACTTGACTGTTAGTAGGTAAGTCCCACGTTAAAAAAATAAAAATAAAAAATAAATAAAAATAATTCAGTACCCCCTGGAAAAGTCAGGTCGCTGATGACAGGTTCGGGCCATATTAGAATGTGTGTTATTTTAACTGCTTTCCAATTTCCATTCAAGCCATTGTTGGAGATTAATCTTATTTAATACAGCTTCAGCAGCGACATTTTCGTATTTTAGTTGTTCCCTGTCAAGTTTAATCAAATATACGTTTACCTTCTAAACATTCAATCAAACAAAAACTACGCTAACACTAGAACCTCACCCCCCAACTCATACCGAAACGTAATCACAAATTCAAAGAAAAACATACCGTTGTACTAAAACCATTGAGTTTATATTGCATTGAGCAGTTATCGGTTAAATACTCTTGCGTTTCAAAATAACCTTTGTCTTGGCCTTGGGGTCATGTAATGGAATCGTTATGGACCTTCGTAATTCCCTACTTAGAGGAAAAAACGATGAAAGCTCCAGTAACGGTGGAATTGAGTCAAGGATGCGTGAAACTGCCATCCATGAAAATAAAGATAAACAGGGAGAGTAACGGAATGAAGTGATTGTAATTAAAAGTGGGAACGCGATTTGGTGTCTTACTATGGGCTGTAAAGTGAAATGGGTTACGCAAATCCCAATCGTTTATTTCAAACAAAATTTACTCACCTCAAGTAAATACCTTGTACGAGAATAAATACCTACCATTATTGAAATTGAAATTGAAAAACTTTTATTCGGATGAAAACATACACAACAACATACAATACAAAATTATAAAAATTACAAAAAAAAGGATAAAAATAATCGTTGAGCATGTCCACACCGAAAGGGACACCAACTCAGCATTTGCTGGGCGGAAGACATCCAGCGCTGGCTTTCATTACGGATTATGAAAAGGTCCACTCAAATCCGTGTAGTTATTTCCTCAAAAGATCACCCCGGACATTGACCTACATAGTTCTCATTTGATTTAACTAGTTTGGATTCTATGGAAATTTAAAAGAGACTGACTTTTGAGTTTTTTTCGGTGTTTGCTAGGTATTTTTATTAATAATACAATAATAATTCAGCTTATAAAGTTTCCTATCTACGATAGGGAATGACCCGTAATCTACCACACAGGTCCAGTGCGGGTTCGATTTTTTATCCCAGGTGTAGTGTTTGTATCAATACAGTAGATACAATACATTGTCTCACGTACCACTCTGGAGGGGGCTAGCTGTCAAACGTCAGTCTTGTGACGAACACGGTACGAGTCGGACGGCGCCTGGGCTCCCCTGTGTGTATTAGTGAGCCAGTGACAGTTAGTGTTCTTACCTGAAGGACCCAAGGGTCCTACACCGGATCATGCCGATTTTCTCACGTTGTTTTGCTTCACCTTTTTAAGAACAGTGGTGATGATTCAAATTGCCCAAAGTAAACACCGGACTGACCCAAAATTCAATAATTGGGCCTATGAAGCTACTTACAAAATAGAATCATTTATAACTACTTTCTTAAAAAAAAAAACACTATCATAATGCCACTAACTTATTACATAACTTGTACTTTCATACATAACATTGTCCGCGAGGATTTTGAAATAATAAGCCTTATCACTCACAAATAGTCATTATAGCCAATAAAAAAAAATAGAGTTACGTCATTAGTTTCGGAGTTTACCCCCTACATACAAACTTGCAAACAAATACCTCTTTATATTATAATACTAGTTATGATAATAATAATATAAATTCTTCGTTTAAACTAGCAAGTGGTTAAATTACATCTCCCATCGAGTTCATAACGCCAGAACTCCCAGGTAACAATTACCTACATGTCGGCAAGAGCGATGCCATCATATTCCCAACATGTTGGTTAACTACCACCGTTTCACATTGTAATGACGGCTTTGAGGAGAATTGTACAGTTCTAATTGTTACATATGTATGTAACAATTAGATCTCTCTAGAGTGTGCTGCATATGTATGCAGCACACCCTAGAGAGAGTAGCTCGTGGCTAAAACACCCGCCCGGGTCGATCTTTAATGGTAAGCAAAACTGCCGCGGTTGGTCCAAGGATGGGTGTGACCATTTTAACAGATTGAGGTACCTCTATGTCTCGGAAAGAACGTCAAGCCGTTGGTTCCGGCTGTGATTACATCTTTGCCAGTCTTTACGGGTATTCAGAAGCCTGGCTAAGGCACTGACCTGATCACTGACCCTGAAAAAAAATCTTTTTCTCCGGTGGGAAAATAATCAAACGACTCTCCTCACTCTAGGTGAAGCTGAAAGGAGTGTCGGACTTCTACTGACTAAAAACCCACCCTGTTCCTTTAATTGCCCTTGTGGTCCATGGGGCCATGGCAGGCGTTCGTCACTCGCTCAAGGCCACGCGTTATATGCCTACCGCTTCGCGTATCGCCATCGGTACATCCGACAGTGGGCTGCCGCTCGCCTGCCTGAGCTTTTTAAAATAATTTTGACAACGTCATAATGGATCGGCCTAATAACAATTGATTTTCCTTCGCTTTGCTCCTGTTTCCCTTTTGATTACTTATTTAATAAAATTATTTACGCGGTTTCAGATATTTTCGACGGTAAAAAATACATCTACCATTTTATTAAACTGAAACATATTTGATCAACAATTAAAAAATAATAGTTTTTCTACAACATTCGTTTTATTACCAATATCATCATAGGTACAACTACAGTATATTTTTTTTTAGACTCTTGGGTACAACCCTAGCACATTCACTCGACGCGTTCGCACGTGGGTCGCGCGGCGGGCAAAACAATCTCAACTCTCTGTGTGCGTTATTATGGTACATTTCTTCTCACTGCAAACAGCTGGTATTATTGTTAAGATTTTGTAGGCTATAGCGTCGTATTTTCCTTGGTATCTCGTTAGAACATTCCTGGACTATCAATGTGGGTGGAATTCACATTACCAGCAATATTGTTATCCTCTCCAACTAAGCTGATGTCTGGAGTGGGTTCACGGCTATTGTGTAATGGGTAAGGTTCGAACCTGCGACCTCTCGATCTCAATTAACCAAATTAACATTAACCAAATTGCACAGCATTTGATTTTAACTGAACCTTACGTTGAGAGTACGAATGAAATTATCAATGTTTCTAAGAAAGTTTTCTAAATAAAAAAAAAACCTGTCCAATCAGGTTCTCCGAGGCGTCTACTTTTCATATATAGTACTTACATTTGAACCAATATCTCTGATGGCTATTGTAGACTCACAATAGACTAAGATTAAATTCCTCTGAAAGAAATCTTACAAAATAGGAATTGTTACGGTGCAAGATGTAAGTAAGCAAGATTGAAGGAAACTTGCAAAATGGAACTTAAGATTTAGTACGATAGAATGTGATTTTAATTGGCATCGAATTAAGCCAGGTTTAAAATGATGATCAGAATAAAAATCTCAAACAATTAAAGAATTCATATGGCTCTGAATATTTCACCAGTCTTGCCAAAGGTCTCCTGTTACCCAGTAACTGGATTATCGAGGTCGTGTCTGGCTATATATAACGTGTAATTTAAAGGGTATATACATACCAAGTGCATGGCTTCTTTGGATGATAACAAACGATATGGCAAGGGTTTAGTAATTCTCAGTCTACGTGTGTAGAACTTATTACAAATTCCAATACACTGATACCAGAGACCGAATTTTTCAAATTAAGGTGAACGAAAAGAATTATCGTATTATTGGCAAGTGACGTGGAAAGTTATTGACCCTCGTAGTGTTATGATTGGTATTTAAGAAATATATGAAAAATCAGTCAGTTATTTTGTGCTGAAACTGTGCATAAAGACTCCATACCAGATGTTGTCTTCAGCCCTTTTGGATAGATATGGGGTTTCCGTTACACGTTGTATAATGATCTAACCTATTATGATTTAAAAATAATTCTCACAGTTATAGTTTTTAAAAATATTAGTTTTTTATTTCTTTCATCTTGCGGCTACGGGAATGCAAACCAATACTTACATATCATATAATTAATACGTATTACTAAAATGAGTATAGGGAATTCAGATAGAACTCACCAAAGTACACCTAAGCGCAGTCATGTAACCTGAATACAGTTCAACAACAAAAGGAACAATGAAACGAGTCTGTTTTGCATTGTAAATGCGAACTGGATGATAATTTTGGCAGGCTTCGGTATATGCAATCCAATTGCAGTGTAAGCTGATAAGCTAATATGATTACCCTCTAATTTGGTAATGCTAGTGAGTCCCCTCTGAACACGTTGGTTTTTTCTGGCATAGTGTATGGCAAATATAGACTAATTTTTTTAACTAACTTTTATTTTATTGTTCATATGACTCCTTTTTACCCGATTGCGGAGAGTAATGTGTTTCACAGTCTATGTATGTATGTTTGTTTGTACCTATGTGGCGTTGTAGGGGCCAAACGCGTGGACCGATTATGTTCCTTCTTAATATGTCAATCAATTTGACTTAACTTTGCGAGTGTCATTAGAAACATGACAGTTATCAAAATTCACTACAACGACATATTGCCATAATATCAAAAAATAAAAATCAACAAACTATGGCAAATGGGGTATCATTGAATAGGTCTTTCAAAAAATATATATAGAGGTTTCTTTTAACAGTTTTTTTCTCAGCAACCGTTTAGGATATACAGAGTTGATACGACCGAGAGGCTTTCCTTTAAACTGCGTATACTAGGTACCATTTTTAAGCTTTGTACCAAAAATCAATTAAATAGGAGAAGTAGTAGTAGTAGTCACAAATGATTTTGTTGAGATGCACCTTAAAGCGATAAATCTGACCAAGACAAGAGATAACACACGCCGCGCTACGTTGCCACTTTGTTACCTAGGTATTTAAGGTCAGTCACATTTATTTACAAAGGGTGGTTGCGTTTTACTCTGATTTGTAAGCTATTTAGTTTGTTTGAAAAACAAAAACTTTTTTGGCTCTTTTTATTTTTTAACTGTATCATATTAACACTAAACACGTATAGTATACATAGTGTAATTTAATGCCCCTCTGTTGTATCAACTCTGTATAACGTTATAAAACGGAATTAAATCGATAATTAATCCAATTAAATTGTCAAAAAAGCTAAGTTCTGCAGCATACGCAGTCAGAAAAATTCGTGGATCAACTGATATCGATACGGCACGTCTAATTTATCGACATTTACACTACATTTGTATTACAAAAAAGGGAAAAATAAGGTTAAAAAATAGGTGGTTCATTTAGATGTCAATCTATAAGTTTTTTTAATAAAATTCCTAGCCACATTTAAGAACTAAGCATTAATAAATTCAAATTATTAATAAAACGTAAGCTATGTCAGAAAGCATTTTACACAGTTAAAGATAATATTGAGGACAACAATTGGCCAAGTGCGAGTGAGACTCGCCCATGAGGGGTTCCGCAGTAACTAATTATAATAATATAATATACTAGCTTTTTCCCGCGACTTCGTTTGCGTGGGAGGTTTTTCTCGCGTAAATCCCGATCCCGTGGGAATTCAGGGATAAAAATCCTGGTTCTGAGCTACCTCCCTACCAATTTTCAGCCAAATTGGTGCAGCCGTTTTTGAGTTATAAATAGTGTAACTAACATGACTCTTTTATTTATTTATTTGACAAAAAAAATCTTAAAACTATCTTATTTACATTTTTTACAACTACGCCAAATAACTTTGTTTTTCATAGTGTTTGTATGAACTACAAAGTTTTATTAGAGGTTTTATAAAATATGCTGTACCTCAAACACTGCTGACCCGATCTCATTCAAACCATCGGTTAAGTCGGTGCCAAAAACGAAAATACAAAACTAAAGACACCGACTACCGAAATTAAGGCTATTTTTCACTTTGCAGTGTTTTTTGGAAGTCGGTTTAATTTTTTGGTAAATAGGTAGTTTTTATTATTGTTGCATTTGACCACCATCTCACCAAATGTTAAGCGATAATTATCATTAGAATTTAAAACGGGATATTTATCATATGTACTTATTGTTTCGCATTTCCGATATTTCGGCACTGTTGCAAGCGCCGATCACGGATGAACTGAAGTAATTGCGGGTGGACGTTTATGAGCAGACAAATCGGTCTACCCTCTTTCTCGTTCGTTTTTTGTGATCGCCACCGCTACCACTGTCACATGTGTCACTCAAAACTCGATTCTGTTCCTGACACACAAAACTCATTGTGTTCTTGTTGTGAACTTTTTTGAACACTTACGGGGTAAGCAATAAGTGCACATGGTAAATATTACGTTTCAAGTTCTAATGATACTGTAAGCGGCCATGTTAGTTTAAAAACTTATACAGTTCCCTTTAATAACTTCAACTAAATATTTTTGTAATAGTAAGGAGATATAATGTAGGTATTATCTCTCCATTAATCGTAGTCCTATAGAGTTTCAAACTGATCGGTTCCGGGTCACTTGCAGCTAACGACTTGGGCAACCTTCACCGAGCTATTAAACCTTAGTAATGAGGGAGAAATCTTATCTGGGAACTTAATCTTTAAAACGTTTTCATTCCTTTTATTTTCAGTTCTTTGGTAAGCAGTGGCGTCTCAGTGGTTATAGGTATGACTTGAAGAGTTGTAGATTGTGTGTTCGAACGCTGGAAGGCACATTAATATGTGTAATTTTCATCGTCACTACTGTTCTCGAAACGATGAAAGGAAACATTGTGAGGCTAGGCTAAATATACACGTATCCTAATTCAGGAAATATATTGATCCCCCCAAGCAATAACTCGTTAATCGATAAATCAAAATTTTACAGGAGAAAAGATTTTTTGATTTTATCAAATATGTTTTAACTAGTGGGATTATTGAAGTCATTGATGTATTAAATGGAAGCAATTTTTGGGGAATTTTCACCGTGTCATTAATATGAAATTCCTTTTATTCAAAACCTAGTTATTTAAGAAAAAAAAATACCTAAAATTCTATACATACATAAAATATCATGTGTGTCGTGATATCTTTGTAAATATCATTAGGAAAATCTAAAAAAAAATTGCTTAGGTGTATTCCGGTCTACAGATGCCAAATTTGACCTAACAGCATAAAGCCCATAAAAGCACATTACCGAGTTCTTGGTTGGGGGGACCGATATGCATTCGCGTAAAGTTATTAGTAGTTTATGAAAAACATATTTTGGAAGTTTTCTCTATTCGATATCAATCAAACGACTCCTCTCGCTCTGGAAAGCGAGCGCGGAAAGGATATAATAAATTAATAATAAATAAAATAATAAAAGATTTATTGGAACTAAAAACACAAATACAATAAATTAGAGTACGATAATGACTGCATTAGTTATAAACTGTGTTGCAGCCATTAACGCCCATACAAGTAGTTTACGCGTCAGCGTTCCATCGTAAACAAAATTTTCTAGGTAAGTTTAAATAAAGATTAAAGATAGAAGAAAATAATATAAAACAAAATACGTAATTAACATGCATAAAGTTACCTATAGTGTGCACGCGTATGTTTGTGTGTGTTCGTGTATGTGGCATGAGTTCTATGGGTGTGTGATGTGTTGTACGTGTGTGTGATGTGTGAGTGTCAGACTTGATTGACTAACTCTAACTGCGTTCCGGGGACGCGGTATCTCGTAAGAACTTCCCACAACCCTGGCAGGAAACACACCTTTTATAGTATTTATAAACAATTTCAGTCAGTTGTGTTTTTCAACAAGTTGAAATGAGTGGCGAGGTATAACGAGTACCTATTGATCCATGTTTTTTTTTATTCAGAATGAGCTTACTCTTGACCTTGAGCTCGCCTGATGGTAAGCGATAGATGAGGTCTACGATGTGACGAGCGAGCCCAGAAGATGCCTATTTTTTTTTTTTTTTTTTTTTTTTATTTATTTAGAAAACCAACCGCGATACATTAAACGAATGATAAAATATGTGTAATACAGTTTTGTATGGCTAATAATAGGTTTCCCTGTTTAACTTATATAAATTTAGAACATGCGAACGAACTTAATAGCAAAACTCAAAAATATTATAAAACAAACATTGAGGTAATATGTACTATAACAAACAGTATAGGTAGGTACATTTTATACAAATTTACAGAAGTAGTTACTAAGGCTAATTTGCTATTTATCTTTAAATAAGTTTTTTATAAGTGCTTTGAATTTAGGTTTAGTGTAATTGAATAAATCTATTTGTGCGAAATTTGTGTTATATGTTCGAGCAATGCGGGTCAGTACACAATTCTTAGCGTAATTAGACGAGTGCCGAGGTACATGTAACATTGGCGTGTGACGTGTTCGCCTTATAGGCGTATTAAACCTTATCTGTTCGACCAACTCCGGGCAATCCAGACGCCCATTGATTATATCGAAAAGTAAACACATATCCAGTACTTTTCGCCTTTCATCGAGTGTTAGCATACCATATTCCCTACAGCTATCTTCGTAAGACATGGGAGCTTTACGGAGGCGATAATTAAGGTGGTTAACGAATTTTCTTTGAATACGTTCTAATTGATACTTGTATATGATATATTGGGGGCACCAAATAGGACACGCATATTCTAGGACACTGCGCACATTTATTTATTGATTTACTCGTGCTTTAAAGGTTGAAAGGTCATAAGTGGCAGGAAACACAGAAGCCGGCAGAGAATTCCACAGCTTGGAAGTGCGCACAATAAATGTGGAGGAGAAGCGCTTGGTACGACAAGACGGTATATCAACCAAGTGTGGATGGTATCCAGCCGTGCGTCTGGTAGAACGGTAGTGAAAGGGAGATGGAGGAATCAGGTCATGGAGCTCCTGCGCACACTCCCCGAAGTACAATCTGTAGAAAACCGACAGGCAAGCAACGGTTTGCCGATGAGCTAGGCTACGAAGCTTGCCCGATAGCGCCTCGTCACCTATAAGCCTTTTAGCCCTGCGCTCGATCGAGTACAGTGCAGCAAGTTGGTATTTTGCAGAGCCATCCCACAAGTGTTGATTAATAGGTACACGTTTTGCCTCTAGCAACATGTTACCAAATCGAAAATACATATATCCTTATAGTCCACAGTACACTTCGACCCGCAACGACGCCGGTACCAATACAAATCGCCTACTTTATATTAAACGGTATCATTTGTCTATTACATATTACAACTACAATACCACGATGATCACGTGCGCTTTGGACGTGTCTAACGCGGTATTAGGAACGAAAAAGATGAACATATATACTACTACGACCTGTAATGTAACACGGGTTTTTCCCAAAAACCTATTTCAGGCACCAGTCTCTCACATAGATTACAGGTCAGGAAATTAGATAGATAATTAATCTATCTAATTTCCTGAGCTCTAATCTATTTACCACAAAATAGATGTAAATAGATTAGAGCTTATACATAAATATATATGTACATTACACTGTTTACAAATTTAAAATTAAATAGAAATTAAATTAAATTACTAATACGATCAATAGTTGCAACTCTGTCCCCTAAACTAGGCAAAGCCTGTAATCTTGGGGGGAAGTGTCCAGCTATAGAGGTACATTTATGCAAGTTTACTTAACGGACTTGAAAGAGAACTGTGTCTGCGGAATTCATTTTGTACCTAGATTACCTATGTACCTAAATATTATGGAATTTTGTGAACAGAGAATGCATTATTTATTAATTGATTGACTACAGGAATTTAAGTTCTTCTAATGCTTCTGACTCTGCCCTTCTCATACTTCTGACTTTGTTCATTCTTCATTTTACATTCACTCGATTCTCTTTAGGCTAACAGTCGCTATGCGTTTAATAGGAAACAGCAGATGTATGACTTTTTTGCTACGACCTTCGTATCAAAAATAGTTACTGTTACAAAAGTAGTGTAGCTTCATTAAAATAAAAAAAAAATTTAGCAAAAAATAGAACCGACTTCCATATCAAAACACTACAAAGGCAAAAATAACTTTAATTTCGGAAGGCGCTGTCAAAATCGAAAATATATACAAAACTAAAGTCACCGCCTTCCGAAATTAAAGTTATTTTTGCCTTTGTAGTGTTTTGATATGGAAGTCGGTTCTATTTTTTGCTAAAATTTTTTTTTCACGCTTTTTAGTGGGTTGGTTTGTAATTTATCTAGTCACAAAAGCCATAATGTCAACAACTTATCACCTTTTACAAAATATTGCTTTTCCCGATGCATAGCCGTTAATGTTTGAGGAGTTCTCCTGGTACTTGACCATCAACAAAACAAAAGTGTTTAACATCCGTACTCAAGTAATCGAATCGCAATCCACGAAATACTTATTATTGAGGAGTTTCAGTGGCCATCTGTGGTCTTCATCATCAGTTCAACTTCCCCAAATGGTACTTTTCGGAAGCAACTGCTCAAGGTACTATAAGAAATACCCAAAACGCTATAGGTGTGCCTATAATATTTGAAGATTTCCTTCGATTTCTCCAGGATCTCATCATCAGATCCTGATTTCGTAACAATGGGACCAATTAGAAAGTATACCCATTCAAACGCAAAAAGAATTTTTCAAATCGATCTAGCCGTCTCCGAGTTATGAGGTAACATACATAAAAAAAAAAAAAAGTTCAAGACGAATTGTAAACTTCCTTTTTTTGAAGTCGGTTAAAAATACTTTAGAAAAGCTTAGTTCTTTTAGCTTTCCTCTGGTATTAGGTATACCCTGTATAGCCTTTATATCAAGAGTGAAAAGGCGGCTTTTGGGCTCGCTCGTTCCATCGTAGACCTAATTTATCGTTTACCATCAGGCGTGATCAAGTTTAAGAGCTGGCTCATTGGAAATGTATAACAAAAAAAGACTTTTATCACCACAATGTTGCCAACGGGTTGTTAGAATTTTCTTGGAAACCTTCATTTGTAGGTATAATAACTAACTTAAAGGTATTACTAACTTTGCCAATTCAATCTAAATAGCTATCAAATTATTCACATTGAATTGATATAGTTAGCCGATCGCACTGATATCAATTCGCCTGAATTAGTATCCATTGAATTATCTAGCAGATAATTTGATTGATATACCTTTGAGCATTATTACTAGGTGAATAGTGAGTATTCTACTTTTAAGTGGAGCCTTAAGACACTAACTTTAATCTTACTATTTTTAGGGTTCCGTAGCCGAATGGCAAAAAACGGAACCCATAACCCATATTTTTAACTATAAAGTTTCGACATGTCTGTCCGTCTGTCTGTCTGTCCGTCCGTCCGTATGTCACAGCCATTTTATTCCGAAACTATTATGACTATACATGTAAAACGTGGTAGGTAGATGTATTCCGTGAACCGCTTTCCGATTTTAAGAGAAAATTTAAAAAATATTTAAAATAAAGGGGGCTCCCCATACATGGAACTGAAACTGAAAATATTTTTTTTCATGAAACCTATACGTGTGTGGTATCTATAGACAGGTCTTTAAAAATGACATTAAGGTTTTTAAAATGACTTTTTCATAAAGTTAATTGTTTCAAAGATATACGCTTCCAAAGTGGTAAAATGTGTGTCCCCCCCTCTAACTTCTATAATAATGAAGTGAAAAATCTAAAAAAACCATATGTTGTAGATCTGAATGTAAACTTTCAAGCAAAATTAGTTTGAATGAGATCGAGTCAGCAGTTTTTGAGATACAGTATATTTTCTAAAACCGCAAATATAACTTTGTAATTCATACAAATACTATGAAAAACAAAGTTATTTGGCGTAGTTATAAAAATTGTAAATAAGCTAGTTTTAAGAAATTTGTAAGGTTTTTTGTTTTTTTTTTCAAATAAATTTATTAAGTATATTATATTTATTATACTTACTACGGAACCCTTCATGGGCGAGTCCGACTCGCACTTGGCCAATTTTTTTGTAATTGATCTTCAAGAGAATGTCGTGGCCCAAATAATGACAGCCTCACGGGTCGATCTTCATAGGTTAAGCAACCCTTGCCGAGGCTGATTCATGGATCGGTGTCCATCTTAACATATCGAGATTTCTCCGTGTCTCGAAAACCACGTTAAGCCTTGACAGTCGTTACGGATAGTAAGAAGTCAGAAAATCTGGGAATGGCCTTGCCAAGGGTCATCGTGTTACCCCAACTACTCTGCCGCCATAAGGAAAAACGACGCATCTAACATTTTTTTTTTTAATTGAGTTATCTGTATATTCTAAATCAGAAAAAAAAATGGCATCTACTAGTATTTTTATATTTCGCACAAATTAAACAGAACCCTATGAATCTCACTGTTAAATAAGACGTATCTGCCATATGAATTAAACATTACCACAGATTACGTAAATATTACTAAATAGAAAAGACATTTCTGACGCACACTAAGTTGAAAAGACGCATTTCAGTAGAAGCATCAAATTTATTTACAAAATATTTAATTCATCATACAATTGAAAGACACTTCTGCATAGTCATAAGAAGAAAAGACTGTTCTGCGTAGATGTGCCTTTTTAACTTAGTATTACGAAAAATAAGCAGTCGCAAGTGGCAATTGTGCCCTTTCTACTTAGTGTTGCTAGTTATGCGGGGTGAAGTGGGGCTCGCGGACCTCCTGATCTGACCTGCGCAAACCAGTAACTGCAGTTTGCGGAGGTCAGATAGGAAATTGCTTCATACAAAACACTAGTACTTAGCCGCATCCAGTTAGACTGGAAGCCAGCTCCAACAGGAAAAGGCTAAGCAGATAATGATTTATATTCAAGAGGTGAATCAGTGGTTCTAGACTCAGTGCATTGACGTGACAACGTCTTATAATTCGATGAAGCTGGCTGCACGCACGAAAATACATGACTCATGCGGCGTTACCTCGCTCTGAGGCGTTCCATCGCTCTGAGGCGTTCCAAAGCAAAATCAAATTGGATCTACAAGTTGACATTTATGTATGACTCAACGAGTCAAGTACTAGGCTATCATAAAACGGTAACAGATGACTTCACTGTGTAGGGATTCTTTGACATTTATGTATGACTCAACGAGTCAAGTACTAGGCTATCATAAAATGCTAAGAGATGACGTCACTGTGTAGGGATTTTTCCATTGTCATGAGAAGTGCAGTAATAGTGATGTAAAATTAAAATTTTCTTTTGAAAAATGCAACCATTCCATCAGTATTTTCTTATGACGTTGTCACGTTCAACTATCGTCAGTAAACCGACTTTACAGACAACCGAATTTTTTTTTAATCCTCTGATTTTATCCCGGTCTTTGAGAGCGGCGACCGAATCAAGAAATTCCGTAACGAAAATAAACCTAACACCCCCACTCCGACCGGCACAGCGGTGCGGCGTTGAAAGCCGTGCATTGTCTAACGTCGTTTCAGTTCGGCAGACTTCGGCACGGTGTTTGTATGCGTGCGACTAGACCTATGCGTGTAGACTAGTTTCAATGATAAACATTCCTGAATAACCTACATGTATTGTAAGATAATAAAAATATTTTAAACAATATTAACTTCTCATTTATTTATTTAAAGAAAAAAAATTGTTTTCTTATCGGTCACCACGCTCAAAAAGTGTAACTTGAATTAATATCAAAGAAAAAAAATTCTGCATAAATAAATAATTATAATTGCATAAGTTGATAAAAAATGCTATGCAATAGCTTTACCGCGGCAGTCCCCGAGTGCCACACTCATTTTTTTTTATTACCTATGAGCCCACTCTTCACCTCGCCTGATGGTAAGCGAAAGATGAGGTCTACGATGGAACGAGCGAGCCCAGAAGATACCTATTTACTCTTGCTTTAAAGACTGAAAGGTCACAAGTGGCAGGGAACACAGTTGCGGGTTCTAACTAGGGTTGCCACCTTTTTTTTGTGAAGTTAAAGTACATTGGTTAAAATAGGTAAGAAAAAAAAGTACATAGCACCAAAATAAAGCACAATTTATTTTCAAAGTCGCTTTCCGCTGTCTGTCCCTATGTATGCTTAGATCTTTAAAACTACGCAACGGATTTTGATGGGTTTTTTTTAATAGATAGAGTAATTCAAAAGGAAGGTTTATATGTATAAGTAATACATGCATAATATAGTAGAGAAATAATGATAATTTTAGAGGTTTCTAATGTGATGTCTTAATAAACATTTTTTTGCGCTTACATTGCAAACGCTGGCTTAACCGTACGAGATAGATCAAAATAATGTACTACAGTTCTGTACACCTTAAAAAGGTATATAAAAAAGTCCGCAATGGCATATACCTATCTCTTACGGATAACATACGATACATCCATTTTAATACTTTAAAAAATGGGCAATTATAAAGCGCTAATTCGAAAGCTATTTACACAAATACTGTATTAATCCTACTCTATTATCGTTAGTTGGCTTGAACATTTCATGAAAATTAATTTTTCCCGTTACTCCATCCAAATTAAATGAATACCTTAGGAGATATAGCAAAATCAAAATGATGCGGAACGAAATTAATTTCGTGTCGCCGTGATTTGACCGGGCGCCTCACTTCCGAGCCTCTCGGCTCGAGTCCGAAAGATTATGTAGTATATCAATGTATGGTGGAATTGTGTATTTTATATATGCTTACAGAAAAGTCCGCGATGGCATTTATGTCTATATGTTAAAGATAACATCCTACCTATGTCCATTTTAATACTTAAAAAAATTGGCAATTATAAAGCGGTAATGTAAAAGGTAAAAACTTATAGAGCTAAGAGCTAAAAGGCTTATAGGCGAAGAGGTGCTGGTGGACAAGCTTCATAGCCTGGCTCATCGGCGAACCGTTGCTTGCACAGATTGTACTTCGGGAAGTGTGCGCAGGAGCTCCGTGACCTGATTCCTTCATCTCCCTTTCACTACCGGTCTACCAGACGCACGACTAGGTACCACCCACACTTGGTTGATATACCGTCTTGTCGTACCAAGCGCTTCTCCTCCACATTTATTGTGCGCACAGCCAAGCTGTGGAATTCTCTGCCGACTTCTGTGTTCCCTGCCACTTATGACCTTTCAGCCTTTAAAGCACGAGTAAATAGGCATTTCTGGGCTCGCTCGTCCCAACTGAGACCTCATCTATCGCTTACCATCAGGCGGGATCGAGGTCAAGAGCGGGCCCATCAGTAATAATAATATGAAAAAGAACGTTAAGGAGCTCGAACGATTTGACGAATAATACCAAAGTAAGGAAATTTGGGTGGGCCGTATAAAGCGCTCAAACTGCCAGACAATGCGGTAATCTATTCATAATATTCGTTGTTATCCCACAATGCTATCACATTCACAACATATCTTTTGCTTTTACATAAATAAAATATATTACTTGAAAAGAAAATTATATTGTCATCTGGTACAGACAAAATTAAAAATGATAAAGTAAAAAAAAGTATATTCTATTAATTGAAAAAGTAAATAATATTGTCATCTCAAAATATATATGGAAAAATCATTATAAAAAAAATTAATGAGTAAAAAATCAAACAAAACAGATGTAATTGGAGCAGCTCAATCCCAAGCATTTTTCTCCGCAAGATAGTCTTTAACAGAATAAAAAGCTTTCTGGCAAAGTTTCTGCTTCACAAATGATTTAAATTTATTGAGGCTTAGTTCTTGCACATGACTGGGAAGTTTATTGTCAAAGCGTATACGCTGACATCTAAATGAGCCCCCAGTTTTCTTGAGCCTAGTTGAAGGAACAATGTATATAATACCGAAAGAAAAATTGCACCCGAGCGAAGGCTGGGTGGGCACCTAGTTATGTTTAAAAACATATTTCTTATTACTTTTTACAGTTTGTATCAAATATCTACTAAACAATTGCACAGCATCTTTACAGTCTATGTTTAAATTAAAGTAAATAAGTAATAAATTTTTATCAAATTCAAAGACGCTTTGTTTATTACGACTAAAGTTTTCAAAATTCCAAAGAAATCAAATCATGCGAAATAAAGTATTTTCGTGTACTTTATTGTTCTCATAAAGTATAGAGTACAATTACCTGAAATAACGTACAATACTTTATTATAAAGTACAGGTGGCAACCCTAGTTCTAACCCAGGCAAGCAAACTTTGTGTAATTTCCATCATCATTTCATTGCTCTCGGAATGGTGATGGAAAACCTGCATGTCCTAGGACCGAAAAACTAAAGACATGTGATATCCACTAAGGCTCAATTTACACCGCCGCGGAATGGAATGGAAGTGACTTTAATTTTATTGTACATAGCATAATGAACTTTATGTCAATTGTATAACATACAAACTAAATAGGAGCCAAAAAGGTTGTTCGTCTTCCGGGGAATCCTCGCGCATTCTCGAGAATTTTTGACTCCTATTTAGTTTGTATGTTATACAATTGACATAAAGTTCATTATGCTATGTACAATTTCGTTGCAAAAAGTAGCTTCCATTCCATGGCGGTGTAAATTGAGCCTAACCCGCACTATGCTCTCAATGTAGATTACAGCCCATTCCCTCTCATAGAAAGTAGACCTGTATCCCAGCAATGGAAACATTAATTTATTTAATTTATTTATTCCATTCGGACAACATAAATCCATGATGTTAGTATATACAGTATGTTAACTAACAGAGGGTAATATTAGCATTCGAAAACTTTTTTTTTTCGTATTAAAATATTCACTAAAAATGTTAAACCGATACGTAAAAGAAACACTCTGTACACGCGTACGCATTCATTAATAAATTGCGACGTTGCCGTCCTTCAAGTACGTGTGTACAGAGTGTTTCTTTTACGTATCAATTTAACTTTTATAGTGTATATTTTAATGTTAAAAAAATAAAAACATTTTGTTTTCGAATGGTAATATTTTTTAGCATGTATGGATGCTATACTATTGCGGGTTAACGGGAACGCCCTCTGTTAGTTAACATACTGTATACACGCTTAAAACTAATGTTAGTTTGACTTTTTTTAAGGATGGGAAGTCATCCAATGACTGCCTCCCGATCTGGGCGAAACAGGAGGGTGTGTCAGACTTTTACTGACTAAAACCCATCCGTGTTCCATAATATGCCCTTCGTGTTCCGAGGCCGCGGTAACTCTTTCGAACAATTCCGCAACAAACATTATAAGCTGGTTATGATATTTTTACCTAACGTATTTCTTTCTCTTCTAACAGCCAACTTATTTCCTAGTAGGTGTCGAATTGAAATCGTTATTTGGCTAATGACTAAGGTGTCGCTGATTCGAACTCCACCCATTACACTACTATGCCCATTACACTAGTTGGATGGATTAACAAAATTGCTAGTAATGTGAATTCTACCCATATTGCTAGTTCTCTTATTTTTAAGACAAAAATAGTCTTATGTTGCTCCACAAACTTCTTCTATCTTCCAGTGAAAGTTCTGTGAAAATCGGTTCAGCTGTTCCAGAAATTCCAGACAAACGAAAAGTCAGACTACAATTTTTATTGTAGCATAAGTGTGATAGTATGTACACGTTGTGTGTTTAAACAACATACACACATCAAAAGTGTCTAGGGATCAAGCATTTTTATGCGGATTTCTTGAGATTGAGATGTGGCTTTGTAATAAATTTATGATTTTATAAATTTATATGGATCCTTTTTGGTGCATTTCATAATTTGAAACAGGAACTGTTAATCAAATTCGAGTAAAAGATGAAAATCAGCTGTCAATATTTTCCCTATAAAAACATACAACGCATTGAAGACATTATTACTAGTGCTACGGTTTCCCTACTACTGATTAAAACCAACGTTATTATGAAGCGGCGACGTCATTTAAGCAGGGAAGAAATGCTCAGATCCGTGGGAATGATAGAAGCTGGTTCCCGGAAACGTACTGTGGCTTTAGCTCTGAATACAAGTCAGAGTGTTATCAGTCGACTTTGGACACGTTACCGAAGCACTGGTACCGTGGCTGAGCGCCATGGAGGACGGTATCGCTGCACCACACGGAGACAAGACCGATACATTCAAATCTTAACTCGAAGAGCTCCAACAATAACCGCCATGATGTTAGCCGTGAGGCTTCATCACTCTTCAGGGAACTTAATTAGCGACCAAACAGTCAGAAACCGCTTGCATGAAGTGAACCTTCATTCCCGAAGACCGCTACGGGTACCACCTATAGCAATGCACAATCGTAGGATTCGATATCAATGGGCTCTTGAACACAGAAATTGGGCAGAAGAACAATGGCGTTTCGTGTGCTTTTCTGATGAGTCTCGTTTTGGTATGAGACCGGATACAAGACGTATACGACACTGGAGAATCCCTGGACGCCAACAGCGATTAAAATCCTGCCAGGAAGTCCATCCTTATAGTGGTGGAACCATTATGGTATGCGCGGGTATTTGGATCGGCGGAAGAACTGAGTTGATTTGGATCAGAGGCAACCTCAACGCTCAAATTTATGCTGAAACGATTGTATCTGACGTCATCGTTCCTCTACAAGTGCAAATCGGTCCCTTATTTCAGTTAATGCATGATAATGCACGACCGCACACCGCAAGAGTTGTAAGACAGACTCTCGCCGCAGCTAACATTAATGTCCTGCTCTGGCCTGCTCAGTCGCCAGACTTGAACCCGATTGAGCATGCATGGGATATGCTACAGAGAAGAGCTCTGCCGAATATGGAGGGTATCCAGTCGCAAGAAGACCTTTTTTTGTTGTTGCAACGAACATGGGCGGCCATTCCACAGCGTGATTTGGATGAACTCATTTTGAGTATGCCAAACCGATGTTCTTGTGTTGTTAGTGTTCGCGGTAGAAACACGGATTATTAATTGTTTAAGTTACCCAATAAAATTCTAAAGAAAACTGTTATTTCAGTCTTTTTTTCGAACTTTAATGTTAGTGGTTCAAATGTCAAAAATCCCTTTATTAGGAAAATGGCAAATTTCTTTATTAATGCAAAGGTGACTTGGTTTATCGTTACTGTGACAAACGAAAACACTTTATTTGATGAATCCTTAAAGAAAATTTTAATTAATATCAATCAGGAGAAAAGTTATTGCAAAAATATATGTTGATCCCTAGACACTTTTGATGTGTGTATTAGCTTAGTTGGATAAGTCAACAAGATTGCTAGTTATGTGAATTCTACCCACATTAACAACCGTCCTAACAAGATCTCTTCTGACTTCCATTCTCTTCGTCCACAGGTGTCTGACGACATCGGCTACGTGGTGTACTCAGCGCTAGGCAGCTTCTACATACCGTCCTGCATCATGGTGTTCGTCTACATCAGGATATACTACGCGGCTAAGGCACGGGCCAGGAGAGGAATCCGGAAGAATCCAAGGCCGAGAGCCGTGAGTATAAAACACGTTCTTTTATTGCTGGTAGGCCCCTCCCTGACCTTTGCCAAACGAGCCATCCCGCGATGCTGAGCCAGTCGCAATAAATAACCCCTTTAATAATAATATGACCCAGCCTGACCCTTTGCTGCCCTCCACCAACGACCCCGCTATGCCGAGGCCCGTACTCCACAGGGAGTGCCCTTAGCGTTCGGTCGTTTAAATGTCAATATTAGTATGTAAGCCCTGGCTGGGGGCCCTTTACATTTACTGGTCACCACATGATCATCCGGTTAAATAGTACCTAACCAGCCTTAGTGTGCTGAGCTACGAGTGGCCATATACAAAAAAAAAGCTGGTGGGCTCGGTTTTAACTATGATCTCACCTGTACCGAACTACTTCATTTTAATTGATTAATAAAATACTATAATAAACATAATATATAATTTCCAATATTATGACAACTATTTCAGCTCTTTACTAAACTACGTGGGTAATATGTTATTGTTGTTATTGGATTAGACGTAGTGAGCAATTAAAATAAGTTTGACGAGCCGCCTGAGGTAGTAAGCGATGATGTGGTCGAAAATGAAGCACGCTTACCTAGTAACCAATTCACTCTTGACTTAAAAACTCCCAGGTTATAGCGATCAGAAAACACGGACTTCGGCAGGGAATTCCACTCCATAGCCGTACGCACAATGAATGTATTCCCAAAACGTTATGTGAGTACGACTAAGGAGTGGAATTCCCTGCCGGAGTCTGTATTTCCTGATAGCTATAACCTGAGGGTCTTTAAGTCAAGAGTGAATAGGTTACTTCTAGGTAAGCGAGCTTCATCTTCGACCACATCATCACTTACAATCAGGTGAGATGGTGGTCTAAGAAGAACTAGCTTACCTACTCTGCTGTGCTGTATGGTGCTGACCCGCACCCGTACGTATCTTACGTCGGTTGCACGGTGCTCTCCGCTCGCTCATATACGCGAACCTATAAACAATAAATAAAATATAAGTTTTTAAGCTAACATGGTCACTAACAGTATTATTAGAACTTAAACCGATTCGTCTGCTCTTAAACGTCACCCGCAATTACTTCAGTTCATCCGTGATCATGGCGCTTGCAACAGTGCTGAAATATCGGAAATGCGAAACAAAAAGTACACATGGTAAATATCCCGTTTTATAAAAATAGCCAAGGCTTTCAAGAAGAATAGCCAAGAACTACGCTGTATATAAATGATGTTTAATATGTTATTATGTTTTGTGTGTAGAATGAGCAACAAACGAGCTTCAGCAACCCGGCGAAGGGCACGCGACCGATGCCCTCCACTCACCCCATGCCCCCGGGACACCTTATTAATAATAACGGGTAATACACTATTATTTTATACGCTAGTTTTTAACCGACTACAGAAAAACGAGACTTCAACCAGAGTACCTTTCCCTTATTATAAACGAAATTAGACATCCAATGAAACAATATTGCTAGTAATATGAATTCTATCCACATTACTAGTTACCTTTAAAAAAACGAAACAATACAATAATTTGCGCATTTTCGTTCTCAGAACTAAATATGTAAGTTATTTAGCCAATTACAGGTCTCTAGAGAGAGAGGTATATAGATTGTATAGATAGTTAGTTATAATGCACCCAACATTTGTTTTTTGAGTTACCTATCAATCAATCAATTTATATAATCAAACAAATAAAATACATCCTATTACAATAAATAACTACAAACAAACAAAAATATACATATATATATCAATTAACAAACTTATAAATATTATGTTACACATCGTCGTAACCCACTTCTTTTATTCAACGTTTTAATTTCATCTGATACAGGTAACATGAGTTGAAACACTCGTTCAAAGTATATCAACAAGTGGGCTCCAATCCACCGGTTGAATATATTCGCGACTGCTTCATTTCAACTCTTTATGTTTCATGTTCTGCTGAATATTGCCTACTGATTTGGTTCTTGTGAACTTGTTGAATTTTATATTTTTGTTCTTACTGTTACTGTTGGCCTGCATCATGCCAGTGCTGGGCAAATGTCTCTCCCCATGATTTTCAGGTGGTTCTGTCCAGGGCCAAAGTATATCACTGGTAGTTAATTTGATCCAACTCGTCCCACCATCTACGAGGTCTACCGCGAGACCTTCTAGCTGCGTCAGGGCTCCAGAAATTGGTAATTATGGCTCACAACTCATTGGGCATGCGGCAGATATGTTCTTGTTACATAATATTTGAAAGATTAAAGACTCCTGAAACAGTCACAATAGGTAATATTCTTCTTCTTTGTCTTTTCGAGCATTCGTGGTCACATAGCCATCAGTTACGTTCCCATTGCTGGGACAAAGGCCTCCACTCTTTGAGAGAGATCAGGCCGTATTCTACCACTCTGGCTCAGTGCGAGTGGATAATTGTCTAATTATTTTTTTTAAGTTTTTATTTTCATACTAATTACTTCTATTGTTTTATTCGTTAATTGTATTACATGTTAATTAACAATTTTGTGACTAAATCAAAAAACTGCATTTATAAGTAGCTCAAGTTCTCACAAATGAATTAAAAAAAAAAAACAAGCCTAGACAAAAAACTACTACTCACTCTTTGACTTTTTTAAGAGATCGATACGGAATTTAGATACGGTTCCCGCGATCCGGTTTGGTACGGACTTTCAGAATTCCGTTGCGGACAGGAAAATCATTGGAATCTTTTCTCGTTAGCAAAATTTCTTCGGAATTCTTTCTCGAATATTATTGCCTGGTATATGTGGAATGGTAGGTGTTTCTTTATTTGGAACAAAACAAAAAAAGAATGTTATTGTGATTGTTCTTCCAAAGAGACGATGCCCTCTGAGTTTGTTTCGGAGTTTCTTCTCAGGGTAGTCAGTTCAAAACAGCGGCCTCATTTTGTTTAAATTTATGGAATAAATGACGCGTATAAGTGTTATTTATAACCAATTTGCAAAATAAATATCATTATTAGGTATAATGGTAGGTAATCAAATGTACGAAAAAAAAATAGATATCGTTTCTTTTGCAAATGATGTGCTTCAAAATAACGCAACAATATTAATAATGCGTCCATAGTTTTGGTCAGTTTAAACTGATTGAGATGCGTTTCCTAGCTGAAGACTAAAATCAATACTAGTCAAATTATACAGCTAATATCTGTGAGAATCTATTGAGGTTTCACCGTATAGCTCAACTTTATGCTTTAAGGAGATGAATGATTTGGCAAACAACACCAAAGTAAAGAGTTTGACTAGACAAGACTAAACACACAAGGATTATAATTATATAGGTACCTACTTTTTAATACTTTATAAGGCTCAACACATTATCTTTTTAGATACAAAGTTCTCGCAAACCATGTGCAAGCCTGAAAATTATGATGAAACTATCATGTCAGAGAGAGATGGGGCTATAGATGACAAATAGCACTTTCTAAATTGTGAATTTAGTAAATTTAATATTGTATTCAATCTTCTTATTTTGACTTTATTATGACTTGAGTAATTACTTCTTATTAATTTAAAACTGTAAATGATCTATGTAAGCCCTACGGGTAGACTTTTGAGCACTTTTTTTTAAAACTGACATTCTTTTAATTTCCAACAGTCATCATTATCTCTGTCTAACACTGGAATCATGTCAGTATTGAACTAAACTCTCAAACCTCTTAAAGTAATTTCAAAAAAGCAAGTTGACATTTCCCATGTCCCAGAAGCTGGCGTGACCCAATGTAGCAATATCGCCAATTTCTTAGGTATATTACCAGCTAAAAGCGTTAAAGACGATTATTTTATTTTAGTTCTTAATAAAATAGTTGCTATAAAAGTTAATAATATGAAATTACACATTGAAACTGTATTAACAAAACCATTTATCCCTTTCCAGCGAAAGCCAAATATCAACAATAGAGACGCCACAAGTGCAGATCCCGACGGTGACCTGCGAGCTGGCGTCTGACATATCCACTAGTGAAGCAGGTGACACGTGTCCGCCTCCGCCTGACGAACGAAAGGATACGCTCAAGGTAGCGTACCAGGTACTATTATTTTCATAATATCATACCATAATGCAAACAGCAGCACATTATTTTTTTTATAACTTCGCACAACGAAACCGAAATTTAAAAATGACAAAAATACATGTAACTATAGTCGCGGCGGAGTATCGCCAATTCAGAATCGATATTTAAAGTTTGTTACATAGCGATTCCCCGGCGTGACTACTTTAAATTTTACTTAGTAGTGGTTTTTTACATTTTTAATTGAATTTTTATTTTAAAGTTTTTTTGTAATATAGTACACGTTGTTCCCTTTGATACGCCACATGGGTATATTTGACAACATTCGATTATTCATTACCACTTTCACCCCCATATCCAGTAATGGGCTGAACTGATTTGGATAAAACATTTCTGATTGTAATATACACGACGAGTACTTTCATTTCCACTTGGGTACATTTGACATCATTCGATTATTCATCCCCACTTTAACCCCCCATACCTAGTCAATGGCTGAACCGATTTAGACCAAAACATATCTTAGAACCAGCGCCGGAAAACATGCTTTCTAACACAAAAAATCGCATCGAAATCGGTTCACCCACATAGAAGCTACGGTGCCACAGACAGACACACATAGCGGTCAAACTTATAACACCGCTCTTTTTCCGTCGGGGGTTAAAAAAGCAAAAGTAAAGTATATTTATGTCTATGAAAGAGGAAACAACACATCAGAAATTAAGAACAAAATACAGATAGATACATAAAGTCATCTTTGGTTGTCATATCACAAAATCTGAAACATCTAGCAGTAAACAAATCGCAAATTCAACAGTAATATTGTTACGAGCTGGGGTTCAGGATAGAAATAATTTACACCAATTAAACCAAAATTAACACTTTACTTAAATAAACACCAAATAAAAATTAACACAGTTATTCACAGTACAATAATTGTCACTCGACATTTAAATCGCACCGAAATTCACTTGTAAAGCTTCGATTATATCCCTCGTATCTTGAAATAAGACTGCCGTCTGCGTTCCTCTGCGATCTATTTATACCCCGGTCTATGAGTTCTAGAACATTCTTGTAAAATCGACTCACCGCCTACACTGCCAAGAATATTCCAGAAGCTACTCTAGATACTCAGTACTGCTACTCGCCGCTAGATGGCGTTAGTGTCTCGAACGTATTAGAAGTCAGTCGAACTGTCTCGATATACTCAGTACTGCTACTCGCCGCCAGGTGGCGTTAGTGTCTCGAACATTCTAGATGTCGATTGAAGTTTCTCGACGTACTCAGCTGAGCTAGTTATGACAACAACAATTCATTAACATTCACACAATAAACTAGACTCTGCTACCGCCTGATCAACATAAGGATACGCTAAATACCAAATAATACCAAGTAAAAAAAAATAACAACGTGACATGGTCATGGCACTCATACGCTCAAAACTTTTTGGAAATAAGTACTTTCATTGTGCGTACTGCTAAGGAGTAGAATTCCCTGCCAGAGTATGTGTTTCCATAGAGCTGTAACCTTCTGTCCTTAAGTCAAGAGTAAATAGGTTACTTCTAGGCAAGCGTGCTTCATCTTCGACCACATCATCACTTACCACCAGGTGAGATGGTGGTCAAACGAAAGCCCAAAAAAAAACATCTTTATAAGCAATCTTGTGAAAAAGGTTTGTTTAAATTATTGGTGTACAATCCATACCAATATTATAAATGAGAAAGTAACTCTGTCTGTCTGTATGTTACCTTTTCACACCTAAACCGCTAAACCGATTTAGATGAAATTTGGCATGGTAATAGTTTAGGAGCCTGGAAAGGATATAGGATAGTTTTTATAGAAAAATCACCCAAGCGAACGAAGTCGCGGGCAAAAGCTAAGAATGATTTTTTTTTTATTATTATTTTTTTTTATCTTTTATTTCGTTTTTTTTTTATTTTTTTTTTCTCTAACAATATTTTCTTTAGTTAAAAAGTGATCCGCTACAACGGCCATCTTAACTTTATCTTAGAGCTATTATTAGTCTGTAAGCCCTCATCAATAAGCCACGAGGTAACTTGAACCAGCTAAAGTCAACTCCAGTCTATCACTTAGTACTAGATCTAACTGTGAGTGGTGACTTTAAGTTAGCGTCTAAGTTAACTACAAGTAACTGTGTTAGCTGTGACACCGATCCAAAGTTGGCTTGACTTTTGTCAATTTGCACACTGATCAGTTTCTGTTTGTTTGTCTATCGATTTTGGTGAAATTTAGTGAACAATGTTATTATAAAGAAGGAAAGGTCTAAGCAATAGCTTAGGTGTCGGTCTTGTGATCAAGAGGTTGTGTTTCGAACCCCCAATAATTACACTATTGTCGTGAAATGTGAACCCATTCCAGACACAAGCATATTTATCTTAGTTGGATTGGAGGGGTTAACGAGTTTGCTAGCTATGAGAATGCTACTTATACTGCTTGTTCACTTAAAAAAAAAACGTGTACCAATACTGGAGTGATTTCAGTACTAATGATACTTGTTAGGGTTCCGTAGCCGAATGAATGGCAAAAAACGGAACCCTTATAGTTTCAACATGACTGTCCGTCTGTCTGTCTGTCCGTCCGTCCGTATGTCACAGCCATTTTATTCCGAAACTATTAGGACTATACATGTAAAACTTGGTAGGTAGATGTATTCTGTGAACCGCTTTCCGATTTTAAGAGAAAATTTAAAAAACATTTAAAATAAAGGGGGCTCATACATGGAACTGAAACTGAAAATATTTTTTTTCATGAAACCTATACGTGTGTGGTATCTATAGACAGGTCTTTAAAAATGACATTAAGGTTTTAAAATGACTTTTTCATAAAGTTAATCATTTAAAAGATATACGCTTACAAAGTGGTAAAATGTGTGTCCACCCCCTCTAACTTCTATAATAATGAAGTGAAAAATCTAAAAAAAACCATATGTTTTAGGTCTTAATATAAACTTTCAACCAAAATTGGTTTGACCGAGATCGAGTCAGTAGTTTTTGAGATACAGTATATTTTCTAAAACCGCAAATATAACTTTGTAATTCATACAAATACTATGAAAAACAAAGTTATTTGGCGTAGTTGTAAAAAATTGTAAATAAGCTAGTTTTAACATATATTAAGTATATTATATTTATTATGGTTACTACGGAACCCTTCATGGGCGAGTCCGACTCGCACTTGGCCAATTTTTTATGTCACTAGCTTGACAAAACACTAATCACCTTTTCTTTTCACAGGTCGTAACGTCAGCACAAGTTCAAAAAAACCCTCTGGCTTCCTGTCCACTAAGAAGTTCGACCCTCTCAGTGAACGGAGAGCTCCAACTTCAGCAGAGCAGAGGCAGAGCACCCAGCGTCGCCATCGATGCGGACATGGTCTCCGAGCTAGAACCTTCCTCATCAGATTCCGGCGTTGTCAGCCGTTGCGGCGGAGTCAAACCCTTAAAACTCCGCATCTTTAAAAAGACCGATAGAAGACAAGAAAAGTCACAACCAAGCAAATCAGAATTAGAACCCGCTTTACCAAAGCCACACAAACCAAGAGATCCAGAAAGAGAAAAGAAGAGATTAGCGAGAAAGAAAGAGAAGCGAGCTACTTTAATTCTAGGTTTAATAATGGGCAGCTTCATTGCTTGCTGGCTGCCGTTCTTTTTCTTGTATATATTGAAAGCAGCTTGCAGAAACTGTGTAATACCTTCAAGCGCGTTTGCGATAGCCTTCTGGCTTGGTTACATGAACTCTGTTCTGAATCCTGTGATTTACACGATATTCAACAAGGATTTTAGGAGAGCGTTTAGGAGGATACTGTTTAAGTGATGTTTAGCCTACGTGTGCTGTTACCGATGCGTAGCCAACAGGATCCTAATGGCTCAGCAGAGGGCAGCACCGAATCTTTACAATGTACGTTGAATGGACTCAATAGTTTTAGTAATGATTGGAACAGTTCAGTGATATTACAGGTTTCAAGTTGGCTGATATTATTACAACCAGTACCGTAAACAAAAGTAATCAATCAGTGTATCTTGATAATTAACCAACTAATTATTTATAATTGCTAGATCAAATTATAATTAATTATTTATAATTAGTTCGTTAAAACACCGAATGATTAAATTGAGCCTAGCAATGTGCAATACATGTAATTGAGTAATATCAGACAAGGAGAGAAAATTCAGAAATGCAGTAACGAAAACAGTGGTGAAACAAAAATTACGCTTACAGATAAAACTAATAAAATAGATGATATTTATCTTATCATAATGTCTTAGGTCAGCTTGTTCATATTTTTAAGCTTTTTATATAGAACCTATGGTCATTTCATGTGCAACTACTTAATAAATAAGTGCCCATATTCTAAACAGTTTAAAAATATATACTTAATTGACAAGGTGTGATTTAAAAGTTGAATAACAATATGTAAAATAATTATTTTTAATGATCATAACTGGAGTAGTGCCAACATGAAGCAAAAAACTGTCAATAAATATAGAAAATAATTAATAAATTAAAGTAAATTAAAAATCATGAAGTGACTGTACATTTTTGTTGCAATATAAAAAGGAATTGTAAATTATAAAAATACATCATTACCGTAGGATTTTTTAATAATTCGTAGCAAATTCATAGATTAATATATAAAATATGAAGAAACTGCAAAAACACTAATGGATTTGAAAAATTATACATACTTATGATATAATTATTCCTTTAATAGTACAATAAAGGAATTACATAGCTTTAATGTCATCAGATTTTGTAAAACATTAATTAGCGTTAGCTGTGTTAGTACCCAAGTCCACTGCGGTGTAACAAATAATAATTAACTGAAGGTAGATTGATGTATTAAAAAAGTAAATTCTTCTTCTTCTAGTTGATGGTAAATCGTTGGTTTTAATATTATGTGACTCCCAGTAGGCAGCCACGCTAATCGTGTCTGCAATTGCGGTTATCAGGTCCTCAAAGGTGCACGTATTTGGGCATTTTGTTTACTCCAGCAGGTGGGACATGGTTTACTCTGGGGCACCATTTTCACATCGGATGTTAGTATGGTCTGTCATCTACCACTTTACTTAATTGTGCCTGCAGTGGCCTACTTGGTACAATCGATTGATTACTTTCCAAACTGAAACTACATACATGTCAAACATATATTTGTCAGTTTCAATCATTATTAAGTTACTTCAAACCACAATTTTATGATTGTAAGAAGTTGTAGTTTATTATAATGCGTTTGCCATCTTCATGGCCATATTGAAAGTTGCTTATTGTTTAAATTAAAAAGTATTCGCTTATCTACAGAACACTATATCCACTGCTGGACAAAGTCCTCATCAAAGTGGCACCACATAGATCAGTCCTATCTGTCTCGAGTCCATCGGGCTATGGCTACGTTATCCAGGACATTCGGTCACGCAAAGAAACTTAGAGCATGCCTTTAAATGAGGTCCCTAACGCAAATAATAATTATTTATTTGTACAGTAGATTAGATGTTCAAATTAGAAAGACATTTATCATAGTCATTAGCATTGGACTATAAACAGTTTGAAAAAGACCTAAGGAAGGAATCCGAACTAGGTGGAAAAATTTGCACTTAATACCTAATTAAAATATTTTTTCAGAACTCTACCTCTACTATACTTCTATCAATACTACACATAATTCGATATAACATTGCTTAAATCATACAAAAATACTGTTCTAAAAATGACGAAATGTATGTTACACTGCAGTGGGTAAAGGTCTTAGAGATTCTCAACTTGCTAGAAAATCACTAAAATAGATTTAATTGAAATTTTATTAAATTTGTATGTATCTTTCTTTAACAATCCCTTCAAGACTTACCCATACGCTTATATACGTACAAAATAGTGAAGTATTTATATCTAGTTTTCATGTACAATTATTTGCTGTATTTATTATCCTAAGATACACCATTTTAAATGAAAACATATATAAATTCTATAAATTGTTATTTTTATGAGAAATCTTTTATAATAATTATTTTCCTTAAAAAATACACACATTTATAACAGACAAACCAAAAATTAATCAAGTAAAATCGCATAGTATGGAAGAAGATTATTTTTCAGGCAATTAAATTACCATTGAATTTCAGTAGTAGTCATTATATTATATCACTAGTTTCCGCCCGCGACTTCGTCCGCGTGGAAAAAAATCTCCCGATTTTGAAACATTATTCATTAGTGCTCCGCTCCTATTAGTCTTAGCGTGATGATATATAGCCTATAGCCTTCCTCGATAAATGGGCTATCTAACACTGAAAGAATTTTTCAAATCAGAACCGTAGTTCCTGAGATTAGCGCGTTCAAGCAAACAAACAAACAAACAAACAAAGAAACAAACAAACAAACTCTTCAGCTTTATAATATTAGTATAGATATGTATTGGTAAATTATCAAAGATTTCTCAGAAAAATATAAATATTTATGCAACTAAATATATATTTAAAACAGTAAAACACAACATCTTAAAATAAGAAGCAAAGTAAAGCAAATCATTGTAAAGATGCGGTGTATAAAAATGTACTGATTATATTGTGAAAGTAATTAAAACATAATAAATATATATTTATATATATTGTTTTGTACTGATACAGAATATATATAATATTTCAAAGTAATCCACTATAGAAGTTAAATATTGTTATTGAAGAGAAATAATTTTAAATTATTCAAAATACACATTGCATAGTTTAATAAGTAAGGAATATATACAAAAGCCTTTTTTAAATTAAATCTTTCACAATGTAAACAGTTCTAAGTAGGTTAAATATATTTTAAATTAAAAAAAAAATGACTGTGCCTCTGTGCCTATCGACAAGCACTACACAACAATAAAATGCACTTAATTGAAAAATAATGTAAATATTATAATTAGTTTTATTTCCTTTTCGTCTAAGTATTTTATTCAACCAAGGTTTTGGTGGAATTTGATAATCATAATTTTAAATGTTTTTTAAACAGCGCTGGTCGCTTTAATGATATTTTTAATTTAAGTTTTTCGTGTAAATATTGTACTTATATTTAGCCTAAGTTATATTTTAGGAATTAAATATAATATACCAAAAAGAACACCAAATACTTCCTGTAATTTTTTCTAATATTATAAATAGTAAAACGTTTTATCCATAAAAATTTTAACCTTGTATAAATATTGTTTCCAAGTAGTACATAAGGGTTGTTTATATTTTAATCAAGTTAAAATTATTTCTATGTTTTGTTTGTAGTCCTAAAAACCAAATCCTTGTGATTTTTTTTCTAGTTTTCTTGTAATTATCATAGTTTTTGTGGATTTCCAATCATTTTGTTAAATAGTTTATCAACTATACCTACGACTGATGATAGTTTTTAATAAAAATAAATCTTTTTCCAACCTAAATACAATTGTAAATAATATTTCCTCAATAATTATTGCGAAAAATCTTGTAAAATAATTATTAATGAACAACAACGACAACTTAATTCTAAATCGGTGTAAACTAGATTCTTGGACCTTAGAATTAATAATTATTAATAATTAAGTATTGAAACTATTTTATAAGTAAAATAATAAAATTGCAACACCATTGCCGAAATAGTTCATAAATTAGGTTTTTAGATAAAATAATTATTAGATATTAATTACGTACTGAATTCGAAAGCAATAGAGATTGTAGTTTTCTTTTCGTATATAATTTTTCACTATTTTAAAATTTCATATAGTCTTCCAAAGTGTGTGTGATTATCAAATAATAGTAGTTACCTTTTCTTACTTGAATATAAGAAATACAAAAATAGTTTTCTGTTGTGGTATTCTTTTTTGTTTCTTGTATGAAGAGTATGATGATTTTGTGGAGAAAAATAATTTTGATGCGGAGTAACAATTTTTTATAAATCTAGAACCCCACAATCAGCACAGAGCCCTTGCTAGTTGTGCAGGTTCTATTTTGAAAGTCGTGAAAGTCGACTTTAGACTTTAAAATTGTTCACATAACACTTTATTAAAAGTGTTGCGCGAATGATTAAAAACGCAATAATTTTAATTTAATTTTAATGAGTGAATTTATAATGTGAAAAATATTATTTAAGTGTGTAAAAGTTTTTCAAAATGCATACAGGTTTTTGTACAGTCTTAAAAATCTTGTAAAAATACAATTTCACGCCATTATTTCTTATTTAGTGAAAATATTTAGAAAGTTTTTAAATATTAAATAACTTATAGGTGGCTATCCTGTGTATCTAGTAACTTGTTCAATAAAAAATGTTCTAAATTAATAAAACTATTTATACTTATAGCATAATGTAATCTATATAGTATTTGTTAAATATTTTAATTTTTAATATATAAAAATTCGGAACGCGTTACGTTTATATAGTTCTTTATAAAAAATATAATTATAATTATTAAAATCGTCTAAGACTATACGATTAACTATTAATTCTTATCGACTCAAAATGTAAATGAAAGAATATACGAAGTACCAATATACAAATTTTAATCTTTATTTATTTGTTTTATTGCCTGCAACCTTATTAATTAAGAGACACATCTCTATAGACCAGCCGTTCTCGAACTTTTTATTCCTGGGCCAAACAGCACTTTGAGTATTATGGTAGTGGGCCGTAATAACATACAGTTAGATATAAATATACAGAACATTTTAATAGTATTCATACGTTAATTAGATTCTTGTATCTGTTTGAATTGGACACATCATCACTAGCTCAGAGCGTCAGGAAGGGAGCTCGCACTCATTTCGTACATATTCAAAATATTCAGAGGGAAGATAGATAGATATATTCTTTATTGTACACCATAACAGTAAAGCAAAATTATGGACTTAACAATTAAAAAGGGTGATACAAGGGGCGGTCTTATCGCTAAAAGCGATCTTTTATAGACAACCTTTGGATAGATTTGACACAGAAGGAGAAAATAAATACGCGGCTAGTCCACGGTATACTATTTATCTATATAAAATACAAAACATATATATATACATATAAATATTTTTAAAAAAGAAAGAAACATAGACATACATACTAACAACAATTTAAGGATTTACTAAGTTTTTGAAAGAAGATAGGGTTTGTGCTTGTCTTACTGACACGGGTAGAGCATTCCACAGCCGTACTGCTTGAGCTCCGAACGACTTACCATAGAAATTGGTGGCGTGACTCGGTACCGCAAGCCTTAAGTTATAAATGTACAGAACATTTTAATAGTATTCATACATTAATCAGATTCTTGTATCTGTTTGAAATGGACACATAATCACTAGCTCAGAGCATCAGGAAGGGAGCTCAGAGCATCAGGAAGGGATCTCGCACTCATTTCGTGCAAATAAAATATTTAGAGAGAAGGTGCATAATGCAGACGTATTAGGGCAAATTAGTTTGTTTGTTCCGGACGAGTACGTGTGGCGACGTCGGCAGCCACGGCTGCTGGTGAAGCCGCGAGCGCTCCGCACTCTCAAACTCATTGCGACCGATTTGGATTTAATTAAAGGCTGCCACGGCATACATTAAACAATAAACGTGAAAGTAGAGAAAAACAAAAAAAAAACTTGCTAACATTGCAATGGTTAGCTAGGTATTAGTAATTGCTAAAGCTATTGCTTTAGTACCAACATAGCATTTCACATATTATAAGACAAATTAACAGTTAAATAAATAAAAGATAACTTGATATAAGTGGAAAGCCAGAAGCAATATGAAATTTATTTTTCTTTTTGTAAAAATGCCCTATGTAAGACAGACTTGAATTTGTGTAAGGATTAAGACATATCAATATCAACACTAGCTAAGGAAGACAAGCAACTGACGACTGATTGACTTGCGCGACCGCTAGTTTTTTTTTTTATTTTTTATTTAGTTATGTATATACACAAACATATAAAATTTGTATAGATAGATACACCAAACTTTACAAGTCTATAACACAACCAAACTCTCGCAATCATGATAGGACTAACGACTGTGATACGTAGAAAGCGTAAAGTTAGTTGGTAGACTAGACTTCTTACGTTAATCAATAAACTTAATAATTATGTTTAGGCAGGTCGAATGTAGGACAAGAGAGAAATCTAGACAGTCAAGAGGAAGTGAAGAAGAATGAAGTCTATGATGTAATAATGAATGCCTGAGAATATTCATCGTCATCTACTTAGACTTTTTCCACGTACCTTTGAGTTCGCTTCCCATCTCTGAGATGGTTCTGCCAAATACCAGCTTAATGCACTTCACACGAGTCTATCGTGAAACGAAGAACTGGTCGAGTCAAAGCTCCAGAGCCTTAAACATCGGCGACGTTTTGCAAGTCTATCGGTTACATTTTGGTGAATGTGCGATAGAATTGCACATCTAATTCCACCAAGCCCTTTCCATCATCAGACTACAAGACGAACGGCGATGCACTATCGTTACATGGTGGACATCCCACCCATACGCACTAAACGTTTTGGGAATACATTCATTATGCATACAGCTAAGAATAGGAATTCCCTGCCAGAGTCTGTACTTCCTGATAGCTATAACCTGGAGATATTTTAGTCAATAGTGAATAGGTTACTTCTTGGCAAGCGTGCTTCATCTTCAACCACATCATCGCTTACCATCAGGTGAGACAGTGGTCTAACGCGAGCCTATCATGAATAAAAAAATCTCTACCGGCCGACATACACGGACTGCTTGAGCCGTTAGCGATTGATTAATATAGACGGACCGCTCTTGCAGTCATAGTCAACAGATTGAAGCTGCCATTGATAACTGCTGGAGCAGGAGATTCAAATCAGTAGCTGACTGCACGACCACCCACAGCAGTTGCAACTGCTCGAGCGGTTTCGTGTAGTGAACTACAGTCTTCTACTTACACACACTAAGAAAACTGTAGTTCACTATGCAGTCACAGCTTGAAGGAGTTCATCCTAACTGCTTCAAGCAATCCGTGTATGTCGGCTCTAATTGTATGCAGCTGAGTTTTATAAGTTTTATAGTGTTTTATAGCGACTTCCTATCTGAACACAAAAACCCAGCAACTGGGTAACCCTGTGGCAACACTAGTGGAAGATTTTCTGGCTTCTAACTTCCAGTAACAACTTCCAAGGCTGCCAAAGAAGTAACAGCCGGGACGAACAGCTTTCATCTAGGAAATATAACGTAAGTATAGATGACATGAACCTTTTATAAAGAATTTCATTTATTAAAATGAAAGTTCGTACTGCAATTACTTCATAATAAGTGAAGTATAACTCCCCATTCACAAAAATGAAATAGAAACAAACGGATTTTCAAGTACCTGAACAAGGTACAGACACCCCAATTAGAATATTAAATTTTAAGTCTAAAACTAAACTGAAACCAAACCTAGACATTTTTTATGAAATAGTTATCCTTACGTAGACGCATACACACATGCAATGTTAGCGAACGACACGCACACGAGCGCATTCCCTTGAATTAAGGATTGTATTAATTTGATATGATGCTGTTTTTCCATTTCAAATTAAATGAAAAAAATTTCCATCAAAACTTAACACCTATTTTTTATGACGGAAATCGATTCAGAAACCGATTCTGAACCAACTACTTTCAGGAATTGCATTTATTCTGTTACACGTTGTATAAGTTGATAAAAAAATTATGCGCTACGTTATGTGTAAAGTGGCTGACATTTCGACATCTTTGACAGTCGTTACGTGTAGTCAGAAGCCAGTAAATCTGGAACTGGTCTAGCCAAGGGGTAACGTGTTAGGTACCCAGTTACTGGGTTGTGGAGGTCAGATAGGCAGACGATTCATGTAAAATACCAATACTCAGCTGCATACGATTATACTTGAAGCCGACCCCAAAATGGCTCGACTCGAGGTGAAAATCATAATCAATATCCTCCACCCTGGATGGCTTATGGGTCTGTTAGACTCTAACTGACTGACGCGACCCTGTGTTTCCCTCGCACACTTGCACTGGAGGCTGCGGGAGCACATACTCTTCAACGCGGCTTTGGCTCTGGTGCACACCTTTGCGGGTCCCATCTGGTCTCTTCCATGTAAAAAACTTTTTTGCAAAAAATAAAACCGACTTCCATATCAAAACACTACAAAGCCAAAAATAATTTTAATTTCGGTAGTCGGTGTTATTGGTTTTTTATTTTCTGTTTTTTCACACCGCCTTCCGAAATTAAAATTATTTTTGGCTTTGTAGTGTTTTGATATGGAAGTCGGTTTTATTTTTTGCAAAAATGTTTTTATTTTCGCGCTTTTCAGTGGGTCAGTGAATTTTCCAAATCGGTTCGTAAATGACGGAGTTATGCGCGTACAAAAAACGCAATGCAGAGTAAACGAAAAAATCATCAACGTAAATATTTTTTTTAGACTTTTGTTGATTTTTCAGAAACGGCTTGTCCGATTTCGATACAATTTTCATGGGACCATTTGGAAAGTATACCCTTTACAACAAAAAAAAGAATTTTTCAATTCGGTTGGCAAGCGACGGAGTTATGCCCGAACGAACATAAAAAAAAACAAACAAACATCCGAATTGAGAACCTCCTCCTTTTTTAGAAGTCGGTTAAAAATACGAAAACTCAGCTGCATGCGGTTAGACTCTAAGCTATCCCCTACATAGTTCAACAAGTCCAAAATAGAAAATAATGCTCAAATATTGCAATATTTTAGTTTTGTATTATTGCTCTCCCTTCGAGGTACCGATACACCAAGTATTTACTTTGTTATTATACATACAGGGTGTGGCGGAAATAATGGATAACCCTGTAACTGCCAGTAGGTCATATAATGGTCTATCATATATCCCAATTTCAAACTCAGGTGGTCAGGCATTTCAAAGTTATTTTTATTTGTTTATTTTTTTTGAAAATATTGTACCTATTTTATAAAATCAGCTGCCGTTTCAACATTTAACGGAGTTTTTTTATTCTGTTTTTTGCGGTCTGCTTCTGAATGTTTGTGTAATCACACGCGTATGAAGATTTTTTGTTACACTCTAAGATGATTTCAGAAAAAAACACATAATACTTACTTTTTAGTTTTTTTAATTGAATCCTGTAACTTTGACTCCATACCCTGAAAAAAAAATGTATCGCACAGTTATGGCCCATTACTTTAAAAAGTTGTCCATATCATGCGGATTCTAAAATGGTATCATAGTGGCCAGTATCGTACGAATGTGCAAAACTATTTCAGTTTGAATTCAAAAGGTTCATAATTTCAAAAAAATATTAAATTCAAAAAAATGTGATTCTGTATTTTACTAATCTTCTGTGTCATGTAAATTGTTGTAAAAACGTTTCTAACTCACTTTGACATTGCTAAAACACCACTCAGGTAATAAAAAACCCAGTCTCACTTTCTTTGGGATGACAGAGCTATTGTGCTTCCAGGCTGTGGCTTTTTATTGATTTACTTTAAAGAGGTAGATAATAACGAGTTTAAGACTCCTTACTTAATTAGGTAATTATTTTACAGGTCAATTGATACAATAAAAAGCAATGTTCATGACACAAATGTATTTAAAAATCATACAAGATGTTCGAAATGAGCCCCATCGGCTGCGATGCAAGCTCTGCACCTTCTAATAAATGAACGTTTGATGCGACGTGCAAAGCCTGCCAAACTTATTTCCTGAGCAGCAGACTGCACACGTTGCCGCAATTGCTCCACAGACGTAATCTCTTCTTTGTAAACTTTTTCTTTTAAACAGCCCCAGTAAAAGAAGTCTAATGGGTTCAGGTCCGGCGAACGGGGTGGCCACAATATTGGCCCTAAGCGCCCTATCCAACGTTCTGGATATGTCTCATTCAGGTGCTCTCTCACTCTTGCCGCATAATGTGCAGGGCAGCCGTCGTTTTGCAGCCACATGTTCTCACGTGTTTCATTAGGAACGTCTTCTAACAGCTCGGGTAAATTATTTTGCAGGAAGTTCAAATAGCTTTCAGCATTAAGAGTCGGTGGCAGCTCAAACGGACCAATAATTTGGCCGTTAATTATTCCTGTCCATAAATTGATTTTCACTTGGTACTGCGATCGGTCTTGTCTAATTAAATGTGGATTTTCAAGCTGCCAACTGTGTAAATTGTGTATATTCAAATACCCGTCCTTCCTGCATGTAGACTCGTCACTCCAGAGGATATTTTCAAAGAAATGTGGTTGTTCTCTAATTCTTCTCAACATTATACGACAAAATTCTTTTCGTGCTCGGTAGTCCCTTGGAAGTAATGTTTGCACCCTTTGATAGTGGTAAGGGTACAATTCGTGACGTTTTAATATGCGATGTACTGTTCTGGTTGACATTCCAGTAAACCGAGATAAAACTCGAATGGATATGGTAGGATCTGCTTCTACTAACTCCATAACTTCTTCTTCGTTATTGTAGACTCGTGGTCGTCCTTCACTCGCGCCGCCCACACCTGTACCAGGTATTCTTCCCTCACAGTAGGCATTGTGTACGCGAATAAAAATTCGGTAATCAGGGTGTCGACTATTCGGGTACCTTTCTCGGTAAAGTCTTGCCGCTTCATTGGCGTTGCCTCTACATTCACCATAAATGTAGTGCATGTTGGCATATTCTACCGATGTGTAACGTTGAGGCATTGTCAACAGCGCACTTGCCACAACAGTCCGGGTACAGTAAGCAATGTCGTCGGGATCACTAAACAACGCAAGTCCAAATCACAGGCAAATCAGAGTCCGAAAAGAAATGCAGTAAGTCACGAGTTAGATTTAACGAACGAAAAACAGGGAGCAAAGGCGCGTGCGACTACGTACGACAACGAACGGGATCACACTGAATGATGTTATGAGGAACTATTGATGTGGTGATTCTAAAAAAAATACAGCTTGCCTTTTTCTATTTTGCACAATAGCTATATTGTTTCCATCGAGCCAGAATTCCAGGTAGCCCCAAACAAAGAAAGGACCGGTTTTTTTTTACCTGAGTGATGTTTTAGCAATGTCAAAGTGAGTTAGAAACGTTTTTACAACAATTTACATGATACAGAAGATTAGTAAAATACAGAATCACATTTTTTTGAATTTAATATTTTTTTGAAATTATGGACCTTTTGAATTCAAACTGAAATAGTTTTGCACATTCGTACGATACTGGCCACTATGATACCATTTTAGAATTCGCATGATATGGACAACTTTTTAAAGTAATGGGCCATAACTGTGCGATACATTTTTTTTTCAGGGTATGGAGTCAAAGTTACAGGATTCAATTAAAAAAACTAAAAAGTAAGTATTATGTGTTTTTTTCTGAAATCATCTTAGAGTGTAACAAAAAATCTTCATACGCGTGTGATTACACAAACATTCAGAAGCAGACCGCAAAAAACAGAATAAAAAAACTCCGTTAAATGTTGAAACGGCAGCTGATTTTATAAAATAGGTACAAAATTTTCAAAAAAAAATAAACAAATAAAAATAACTTTGAAATGCCTGACCAACTGAGTTTGAAATTGGGATATATGATAGACCATTATATGACCTACTGGCAGTTACAGGGTTATCCATTATTTCCGCCACACCCTGTATATCAGTGGCGTAGCGTGCCTTGTCGGGGCCCCGTATAAAAATTTTTTTGGAGGCCCTTATATGGAGGTAAAGATTTTTCACAAAAGAAAAAAAATATTGTGAGAAGTAATATTTATTTATCACATAATTTACCCATTTTACAAATAAAAATCGAATTTTAAATATTCACTCTCCTTGCCTTTTTATCGGCAAACTGATTTATTAAATCATTTATGGCTGATGATGATTTTAGTTTTTCTAAAGTTTCTGCCTCTATGTACAATAGTGAGATGTCTGACAGCCGTTCTTGTCCCATCGAAGTTCTTAAGTAATTTTTTATTAGTTTTAATTTTGAAAAACTTCTTTCTGCCGTTGCGGTTGTAACTGGAAGGGTCAAGAATAAAAAGCATGCTGTGATTACCTCGGGAAAACTGGATGCAAGACTATTGAATTTTACTAGCAATAATTCAATGAGTTCTTTAATGGAATAATTTTTTTTTATTTCAGAATTTAAGCATGTTTTTAGAGCCTTTAATTGGTCACAAAGATTAAGTGAGATGTCTTTACTGTATTTAGCAGACAGTTTTCCGGAAGCGTTTAATATCTCTTCGCTTGAAGAAGATAGGAGTTTCTCCGGTTGTAATATTTCGAATATACTACTCAGGTTGCAAAGGCTCTGAAATCTTTCTTTAGTTTGAGAAATTAATATATCTAAACAGCAATAGTATACATTGACTTTGAAATAGGATTCCGGGTCGGAAATTCTCTCATCTTGTGATAACTCATCAAAAAAACGCTTCGTTATCTTTCGCCTACTGTTTTTAAAAACAGTTGTTACCCCCCACTTTTTTGCTAAATCTTTGGATTCATTTAGCAAACTATTAAATGAATTCTGATTTCTTAATTGGCACAGTCTATTTAAAAGATTACTTAATAAAATACTAGATTTCTGTAAGTCATTATTATCATGCTGTAGAGCTTTAGAAACAGGATTAATAATTTCAAATAGTGAAGAAAAAAATGTAACGAGCACTAAGAAATCAAAACTCTCTAAAATATTAATTATACTTTTACATTCTTCACGTTCATCTTTTTTATTTGAAATTAAATTTAGTTGGTACAAAGTTTTCATGATTAGTAAAAAATTTTTCTTTACTGCTAATAAAGCGTCGTTCCTAGAAGACCATCTGGTAGGACATACCTTTTTAAGGGTAATCAAATATTTTTCAGATGAATCGTCACTTAGCATAGCCCAGCGTTTTATACTATTGCCAAAAAAAGTATATTTTTTCTGAATTATCGAAAAAAGTCGATACTTCACGAACATGTCTCGCAGCATCGTTCAAAACCAAGTTTAAAGCGTGCGCAGCACAATGAACATAATCGGCATTTGGAGCATGCTCTTTTATTAGGGTTTGTAATCCTCCATACACACCCGACATAACATTTGCTCCATCGTATCCCTGTCCTCTACATTTAGTCAAATCAATTCCATATTCTTTAGTCAAATTTAAAATGACAGTTTTCAGACCTGCAGCACTGCAATCGGTTACTGCTATGAATCCTAAAAAGGACTCACAGATTTTTATTTCTTTAGGCACATTATCATCATTTTCTGTAACCGAGATATATCGAAAAACTACAGATAGTTGGTCAATTTTTGACAAGTCTTGTGTTGTATCCAGAAATTATTGTATAGTATAAAGTAATAGTTATTATTGTCAGAAATGGAGCTTTTTTAATTTCTGAGATAATACTGTTCCTAACGTTAGTACCAAGCAAACTAATAATTTCGTTTTGAATCGTAGGGCTTAAATAATTTATTTCACCTTTCGGTTTTAGAAAAAGTTCTTTTAAAGTTGCATCATAGTTAGATAGCAGACGTGAAATTGCCATAAAATTGCCAGAATCAGAATCATGCCCCCTCAAAGGTAGATTACAAGATACTAAAGTAATTATAACATTAATTATACGATGCAGTACATCTCTCCAGAATGTAATTTTACTATCGATTTCACTTTTCAATAGAGTATCGATGGTATTTCCTTGCAACCAATTATTATAAGAGAGTGAGGCACTAATATGCTGTTGTGACTTTTCATGGTCAAGAATAGTTTGTGTGAAATTGCTTCTAACCGAAACACCGTTAACCCAAGCAGAGGATTACGATTTGTTTTGACGATCTGCTAATAACCAACAGAAGTGACAGTACGGTTTGTTTAAAACGTTAGAATAACATAACCATGGTCTTATAATTTTTATGCCTGCCTGATTGAAATATGAATAATAATAAGCTGAAAAAGGTCGGTTATTTTCTGAAACTTTTGGAAATGGTCCTTGTGGTTTAAATGGACCCAATTTAAAAATTATTTTTCGTTCGCATTCAGTTAAATTGTCACCAAAATTTCCTCTATCTGATGAAATTATATTACAATCTGCATTATCTGCAGATATATCAGAATCGTTGACTTGGGGTTCCTCGATTTCTGGATGGACATCCGATAAAGTATGTGCTTGGCTTTCTTCTATTTCCGGATGGATATGTGACGAAGAACATGCTTCAGAAGAATCTAAAAATAAACGAGTAATTGTTAAAAAATAAATACGAATGCTTTGATACTAAACTAAAAAGAGTTATATATAAATAAATAACGTTACTAAGGGTCACAGTTAGAGAGTGTTCAGTTCAGACGCACACAGATTCTACGCGGATTGTGCTCGTACCTATTAGTAGATACAAAATCACCTGCAGCCCGTCCGTGCATTACTATACACCTGCGTGCTATTTAAACGCAGCGCGTAGTGTAGTGGCCATACAAAACGAGAACCCGAAAGCGAGTCTGCACATCTGAAGTTCTCAACACGCAATTAACGATACGATACGGACTGATAAACAAACAACAAAACAAATCGATCCTATAGATAAATTAGAATTTTGTTTTTTTTAATCAAGGCACGGAACCCTAAAAACAGTATAATTGTGAAAATCGAGGGGGGAGACAACTTTTTGTGACGGACAGATGGACAGACCGAAATTAAAAGATTTCCTTGTTTATCACTACGGGCCCCTAATAAATGGGTTGGGTAGTAGTGTAGTACTTACCTTTCCAATCTAAATCACTCACAGTATCTTGTCTCTGAAAAAATGAAGAAATTTTGGGCACTTTTTTTATAACCTCGTCCCTTTTCTGTTTAATTTTTCTTTTCTCAGCGCCGCTGGGATAATCTCTTTTCCTTTCACTCATTTCTTTTACAAATCGTTACTAATACTGCTAAACCAGAAGAACAATATTGTTTGTACTGAATTACAATGTAATGCACATTTATATAAAGCGCGTAAATAAACAGTGCACTGCACTCCGTGGTTTAACATCCAATGCAAAGTACAACAGCGTACACGTACATCGCGATATCGATGAAGGATTCCCGGGGATTCCCCGCTGAGTTGAAGATAAAGTAAGTAAAACGGGGAAGTCCCGCAGCCCGCCATAACGATGTAGTGTTGCCAACTTTTGAACGCAGGCTTAAGGCGGGAAAAAAAGGAATTGCTTTATAGAATTTTGTCATTTGTAAAATAAAATAAATTAGAAAGTTTTTATTCTTTTTCCTTACACACATTGGGGGCCCCCGTGGCCCGGGGGCCCCGTATAATTGATACGGCAAATACGGCGGTAGCTACGCCCCTGACATATATGTAAAGATATAACACTTCAATAACTATATGAAAGTACCACCAATAGACCCAAGTTCGGTGAGCAAGTTTGCAAAAACTCGTGGACAGTCTCGATCAGCGATGCCCCAGCGGGACTTGACTTGATATATAATACATAAGTACATACCTAATGTAGTTCCCGAGGAGTCTCACATATCGAAACAAACGGAGGCAACTTGATTGTTGAGTTAGGCACAGTTTGTGAAGTCTGGACGGACACACGGCTGGTGAGTTTGGCAAGCAAGAAGGAAACAGTAATTTAATATTGTTTGAAGGAAAAGTTTTTTTTTTATAATTGATAGTTTTTATGTTAATTACGTTTGACTAGATGTTCGTAATATATTTTTATGGAGATATTATGAATGAGTAATATAGTGTATATACCTAGTATGTAAATATAGTTCTTCATCTTCGTTCACATCATCACTTACCATCAGGTGAGATGGTTGTCAAACGCGACCCTATTATCAATTTTTTTAAGGTAAACGTGGTACACCTTTCTTTTCGGTTGGAAAATCATCAATGTTTTCTCCTGCTCTTGGAGGAACGATATATAGTATAATCCTATTAACTAAAACCCCCTGTGCCTTCAGTAGCCGTTGACTCGGTAATCGCGTCTAAGACCTATCTGAAGTCAACTGTACCAAGATAACGGAAACCAAACATAATTTCATTATTATAAATTCATAATTAGATATAACAATACATTTGTTTAATTTAACTAGCGGAAACTTTGTGCATGGGGACAGTGGATTTTTCGGTCTAGAAACCACTCACGCCTGCTCAGATTATTCTGCCAGTTTCATCACAATATAGCTGATGGTTTGATAACGCACAGAACGAACACACAACCATTTATTTATATAGATACGCTGATGATCCAAAACAACGTTCAGTCTAAAAGACACCCAACAATTATCCCCATAATATTATCCAATAATTACCATCCTTACCGCCCGTGTGTCCATAAAGGGAAGTCGGAGCGTGCCGCTTGGGAAATGTCCTGTGCCCGAGTTAACAGAACATAATTGAAAATACGATTTCAAATTTATGTTCTGCCCTAGCAGGGCTAATGAAGTTTTCTCAACTGCCAACTTGCTAGCGATACTTTGTGTATGTGTGATGTAACTTATGAGTGGTGTGGAAACTTAGGGTAGGCTCTCAGGGAGTCTGTACCTAGTTTGTAATGTAGGTTAAAAATAAATGAGATTGGTAAAAAATGTTTTCATAACTTATTGTAATTGTCGCCGCTGACATTTTATGGAATTCAATTAGTACTTGGTATCCAGATTGAGATAAAAGTAGTAAGGGTTAAGTAATAGCTGCACGGATCAATCTACAAGGTTAAGCAACGCTTGGCGAGGTCAAGCAGTGGATGGGTGACACTAACTTATCGAGACACCACCGTGAACCACAAAATATGTTAAACCACTGACCCTGGCTGTCAATCTTACATGTTTGACAGTCGGTACGGATAGTCGAAAGCCAGAAAATCTGACACCACTCTTACCAACGGCATGTTAAGGCCAATAAAAGATGGTATACTAATCAGTGAACTGTATTACAATTATTAGTTACAATAGTGCACCCCGACAATAATGGCAAATGAACGCGCGAACGCGGAGTGTGGTCTCTTGCTGATGGTTTTAATCGTTCTGACATACATGGCGGCGCGCTGCCGGCGGCGTCGCGCGAGCGGTGGGCTGCTCCCATTGGTTGGCTCTGCTTGCAATAGTGTTGTGACGGCGCGACGCAATGCGTACTGTGAAGTTGTGTGTTTAAAGACTCCTCTACACGTCTGCAGATGCGTCCGCAGACTTATAGAGGGGGTAATTTGTGCATCTGTTGTAGGTATTTAACGTCCGCAGACGCACGCAGACGCGTCCCGCCCGATCCCTATGTTTGGCAAGCCAATCCCTTGGGAAAAGCGAGCCAAATACTTAGGTGTAATCCTAGACCAGTTCCTAAATTTCAATGAGCACATAAAGACGGTTCGCTCGCGAGCCGCTTTCGCTCTCGGTAGGCTTCACGCCTTGCTGAATGCACACAGCAAGCTCTCCCTTAGGTGTAAAATCCGAATTTACACGACGTGTATATGTCCTATCATGACATACGCCTGTCCGGTGTTTGCTCATGCCATTCCCAAGCAGATCCATAGGATGCAAGTTATTCAGAACCATTTTCTCCGAAAGGCCACGGGCGCGCCCTGGTTCTTGAGGAATGAGGATCTCCATGTAGACCTCAAAATCCCGACTATAAAGCAAGTGTTGAAACGCATGTCAGTGCGTTACTTCACCTCTGCTGATACCCACACAAACCCCCTGATCGTATCGGCCGCCCGATACAGACCCTCCAAAATTTCTCGGGTTCGTCGCCCGCGTAACGTCCTAGACGAGCCCGACGACCCCACCACCATCCGACAAGAGAGCAGTAGGGAAACTAGCACTCTTAGAAAACACACACACAAAACGCGTTCCGTATTCCGGCCTCGCCGACGAGGCCAATCGTGACAAACTGTTTGTAGAACCTCAAAAATAAATACCACAAAAATAAAAATGTTGTAAGTGTACCTACTATTTTAATACCTACTTATACCTAATTCAAATTAATTCAAAATTCCTAATTTTTTAATAACTCTACTGCGATGCACACTCACGTAATAGTTAAAAGTACTAAATAAATAAATAGCTGCGGCAGCTACGGTCTAAATATCCATTTTTAAACGTGCGTGTTGCGTCTGTCGAGAATGAACCTAAACTGATCGACCTGACGTGTGGACAACTCGTGGTGATCCATCTGCGGATGCATCTGCGGGCATCCGCGGACGCATCTGCAGACGTATAGAGGAGGCTATAGACAGGCAAAGGCAAGCACCAGGCTTAACTAGCTATTGGGTTTTGGAGGTCCAATAAGCAATCCCTTAATGTGAATCACTAGCACTCAGCTGCATATAGATAGACTGATAGCCGAGCCCGACTTTAAATGAGATCTAGCCACCATTTTTGGCATTATAAATAACAAACGTATCTATAACAAGTCTGAACTATTACGTATAATCGTTACATGGTAAAATTTACATTCCCACCCATATATAAAACGTTTCAGGAATACTCTCTTTATGCGTACAGCTAAGGAGTGGAATTCCCTGCCGGAGTTTGTATTTCCTGATAGCCATTACCTAGAGGTGTTTAAATCAAGAGTGAATAGGATATTTCTAGGTAAGCGTGCTTCATCTTCGACCACATCATCGCTTACCATCAGACAAGATGGTAGTCAACACGAACCTAAAATCAATAAAAAGATAAATAATAATTATACTACCAAAAATTGATACAGATCTTTTCTATCATTTTGATAAATCACATCAAAATGGCAGAAAAAGAGCAACAAACAATGTAAACATTCGTAAGTATAATATTAGTACTCAAGGTATTAACTGTCTCAGATTTTAAATAGAGGAAATGATTAATCATACTATAAGAATAAGTGCGTATCGTATCGTATGGATCGTAATGAGTAGAGTGACTAGAATAGATACCTAGAATAAGATATGAGTATATCAGAAGAAGTTTGAAAGTGGCGCCTATTACAGAAAAATTAAAAGGAGGCATACCCTTAGTATGGACATGTTATGAGAAGGGATGACACGCAAGTAACTAAAAGTGTAATGGGTTTGAATGTTGATAGATGAAGAGATAGAGAAAGGTCGAAGAAAAGATGGATGGATTTAAATGATGCTGTGACATCTGACAGGGGAAAATTGAAGAAAAAAATGTGTTGCGCCGACCACAAGTAACTGGGATACGGATAGGAAGATGATAGTGAAATAATAATGCCTTAGAGCTTCTAGCCTGGATTCCTATAATTAACTGGGTACCTAGTTTGATTTCAAAGATTAAGCTGGCTTGCCTAGGTAGACTCACAGATAGGTGACGGTCCATTAGAGGACGGAGGAGAAGTATTATAATATAATATTCCACAACTTTCACACAACGCCATCTAGTCCCAAACTAAGCAGAGCTTGTGCTATGAGTACTAGACAACTGATAAACATACATATATATTTCTAAATACAGACATATTATAGATAAATTACACCCAGGCAAAGAACAAATGATCGTGCTCATCACACAAACATTTGTTTTGGGTGGAAATCGAACCCACGACCTTGCATAGCAGTCAGGGCCACTGACCACTAGACCAACAGGCCTGTCAAAAAAAAATTAAATCCCTGGGAATTCTATTGAAGAACATCTTATCGCACCCTTCCTGTAAGAAAGCGGTAAGTGAATTCGGACAACTTTTCAGGAGCTTAAAAAATAGTGTCCAACATTGTTAAAAAAATCCCAGGAGTACCTTATAAAGAACAAAAGATGGCATTTAGCAGCGGCGAAATGATAAAGTTTCCGATTTTTCATTGTGTTATGTTTACTGTGAGATAAGGTTGAATTATACGGTTACCTAAATAATCCCCGAAACTGTTACAAAAGATGGCCGGTGTAAAAATTAATATTGCTTTGTTATGATCTTTGGTGTACCGCATCGGCTGCGTTAAGTGTAGTTATTCCATTATTCATGTTACAATTTTAGGCTAGTCTGAAAGTGTAAGTATGAATTACGTAGTTTTTACACGAAAAATTCATTTAAGTAAACAGAAATACATACTTTATGCATGCGAAAGTATCTACGTTTCGCTGGAGCTTCTGAATAAACTTGTTTATTTATTGGAAAAATATTCAAATAATGAAGTGTATCATCGTAAACTTCTATTTTACTGTTCACAGCTTGTCATGTACAAAAATTGTATGTCAATACTATATAGATTTATAGTAATTAAAGAAAAAGTAAAATTGCTGTGTTTTTCAATCATATTAATCGATTTAGATTATGTTTGTATGTGTGCTAAGAAAAAACGTGCTGTAGAAGTGTAGAAGTATGTAAAATGAAGTGCCCAAAAGTTAAAAAATCGGAAACCTTCTATCAATTACTCAAACACAGAAAAAATTACCTTTGTTAATGTTAAAACATTTTAACTCTACACTGAAAAAAAAAAAAAAAAAGATTTCACGCTGCTTCAACAAGTTTTCGGGTTAAAATAGCGCCTACGTGCTGTTTGGTTGAAACTACAAGTTTGATCTTGTAACCGTGCATCCACACCGCTGTTACTTTTTGTAGATTAACGTTTCCAAGTGTTACTCAGCAACATCCGACAGCAAAAAGTTATTTATTGTTAATATGTGTTGCTGTTTTAGTATAAGTAAAGCAACGTTGCTCTACAATCGATAACATTGTTAGATAATGTTACCTCAAAAATGCAACAAAAAATATCACTGTCGATTAGTGTCGAAAGTTATTCTTTGTTATATTTTGTTAATTTATGTTGTTGGCGGTATGGACGCGTAAGTAACAACCATCAAATAGTAACAAGGAGCCACATAAGTTACAGATAGTTACCTAATGTTACCGTGTTGCATTTTGTTGCTCCACAAAAGTTAACTGCGGTGTGGATGCACGGTAAAGTGTAACTTGTTGATCCTACAAGCTACGTATCATGTTATTTCTACGTTACATCAGGTCGAATTTACGTTAACATTTTCCGATAGTTTTTACAAGTTTAGCAAGTAGATTTAACATGCTCAGCACGTTGTTGTGACATGACCAGCTTGTTGAATCTACAAGCAGCTTGTTAATTTATCTTGTTACTCTTACGTGCTGGGCATATAGTTCCAACATGCTCGCCTTGTTGTTTCAACATGCTTGACATGTTGTTGTGACATGACTAGCTTCTTGAATCTACAAGCAGCTTGTTAATTTATCTTGTTACTCCTACGTGTTGGGCATATAGTTCCAACATGCTCGCCTCGTTGTTTTTTTTTTTCATTAAAATATAGGTTCGCGTTTGACCACCATCTCACCTGATGGTAAGTGATGATGTGGTCGAAGATGGAGCACGCTTACCTAAAAGTAACCTATTCACTCTTGACTTAAAGACTCCTAGGTTATAGCTATCGGGAAACACAGACTCCGGTAGGGAATTCCACTCCTTAGCCGTACGCACAATGAAGGTATTCCCAAAACGTTTTGTGCGTATGGGTGGGATGTCCACCATGTAACAATGGCGCTTCGCCGTTTGTCTCGTAGTCCGATGATGGAACGGGCTTGGCGAAATTTGACTGTGTAATTTCATCGTGCACTCCTCGAAATGTAGCCGATAGAAAACCGATAGACTTGCAACTCGTCGTCGATATTCAAGGCTCTGGAGCTTTGACTCGACCAGTGCATCGTTACCAATGAGTTTCTTGGCCCACTTCCCGATAGACTCAAGCGCGTCCAGTTGGTATTTAGCAGATCCATCCCAACGATGAGAGCAGTACTCCATACACGACCGAACCTGGCCTTGATAGAGATTCGAGTGTGAAGTACCGTCTCACCTTTGCTAGGATTCCCAACTTTTTTGATGCTAGTTGAGCCTTAGCCTCGATAAACGGGCCAAAATTGAGGGTAGAAGTTAGTGTTACCCCCAGAAGCTCGATACGGTCGGTTATCGGCACGGCTACACCCCGGAAAGTAGGAGCCGGTTCGAATTGACTCTTTTTTGAGGAGAAGAGACACGCCTGGGTCTTAGCTGCATTAAACTTGATCAAGTTGGCATCGCTCCATTCAGAGACAGCCTTCAAGGACAAGTTCAAGCGCCCAACCATGTCCTCACGGAGATACTGGATCTGTGACCCACCAGCTCGCTCGCTGGACACATATCTCTCAGCAAGTGTGCTGTTGTCTGCATACCCAAAGGTACCCGGAATCAGCAGATCGTTAATGTGCAGCAAAAACAAAGTTGCTGAGAGAACAGACCCCTGAGGGACCCCGGCATTAATTGCCAATTGGCCAAACGAGCAGCCATCAATGACCACTCGAATGGACCGATCTCTTAGGAAGTCTTCAATCCAAACGCAAAGTTGAGTGGGTAAACCGAAGGAAGGAAGCTTAGCAATAAGGCTATCGTGCCAGACCCTGTCAAAGGCTTTGGAGATGTCAAGGGAAATAGCAAGTGCTTCCCCGTGCTTCTCAATGGCCTCACTACAGGTATGAATGGCATACGCTAGAAGGTCCCCAGTTGACCGGTTTTTGCGAAAGCCGTATTGTCGGTCGCTGAGGATGTCGTTGGCTTCTAGGTATGCCAAGAGCTTACTATTAAGTACACGCTCCATACTCTTACAGAGTATGGACGTGACTGAAATAGGTCTGTAGTTGGCCGGGTCAGCACGACTGCCCTTTTTGGGTACAGGCTGTACGTTAGCCAGCTTCCATGCTTTCGGCACCTTTCCAGTCTCTAGCGAAAGGCGAAACAGGCGTGTCGTGCGCGTAAAGAAGTAAGTGCAGCTACGCGTCAGGTATTTATGACAACTGCTTGGAGAAACTACGTAACGATAGTAACGCAAAACAATCCCGCAACAAGTTTTGTGCAATAAGTAAGTAAGTGGACTTGCAAGACACGCCTTTGCAATAGTATCCAAGAACAAATGCCTATGTTTATTTACTTTTATAAAGTTATGTTAATTCTTCGTGTTAGTTATGGGTATGTGTATTTATGGCTTTATACCCAGGGAAATTTGTAAAATAAATAAATGGATGTATGTTTACATCTATATAAGAATGTAAAACTATTTTATTTTTTGTCGCAAAAATTCACATTTTTTGTGACAGTACCCTTATTTTTGGCGCTAGCTTTATGAAAATTTGTGAGAAGGTGTATTAGAGTACGTTCGATTTTTTGAAAATATGACGCACGTTGAGTTACGCGGCTCTTCCAGGAAGGGTGCGTTATAATGTTCCGTATCTCACGTATAACTGTACCTGAAAGCTTGTTTGGAACCGTGACGTCATTAAAAAAGCAAATTAAAATTGACTGATATTACATCATCATCGGCTCCTTTCTGCCTTTTCTGAACTATGTTGGAGTCGATCACAAATATAGATTTGTTGTGTCTTTGTTCATTTGCACTTCACCACGCTTAAAATAAACTACAAACTTAGTCCCATGTTTTAAAAGGACTCCACGTCTTAAAAGTTTTCGCCAATACAATAGACGCACCCGTTATCCAGCCAGTCGAACCCTGCAGTCATGTGTTTTCACCATTAACCAACCGTGAGGCAGCTCGAGAGATTCGTCTCGCCGCCAGGGTCTAAAGGCGCCTTTGGAGCCTGGACGCGAGACCCGTTCCTCGAGTCCTCTCAAAATTGTTTAAATTATTGTAATTATAATAGGTACTCAACAAACATTCGGATAGCCGAATGTTGCTGAATACCTACCACTGTAACACAATACCAGGCCTCCGTCACTCGCTCAAGGTCGCACGATAAGTACCTACCGGCTAGCCGTGTGTTCGAACGCACAAGTGGCAGAGCCTGTGATACTGATTATCGTTTTGGTTTACCCATGCAAAATGCTCTCACGTATATTTCTGAGTATTTAATATTTAAATGCAACAAAAAACATAATTGTCCAAACCTCGCAGACGAATTAAAAAAAAATACCAAATGTGAAAAACTCTGGAATGTTCACACATTTCAAAGCATATAACAAGAGCTCTTCCTTTTATGGTGGTTTGAACGTACCACCGGAGACGTTCAATGACTATGTGAGAAGATTAGAAATTGTATTTATACAAAACTTTTCATCGAACTTGATGGGACGGCCTTGGAGCAAATTATATGATGTATTAAAATCAATATCATTTAAGTCTTTGTGTCCATGCTTCCCACATGATTATTTGATCAAACTTTTTATTAGATTCAGAATGTTTGCCGTGGAAATGCAACGTTTAGAGAAGGTAAAAAGCAAATTGACCATTTCATAAAATTAAATCATTTATAAAAAAAAAAAAAAAATTATTTCATTGGGTCAACCCTAAGGTATTTTCATACCGTCCGACGTCATCGCCTGCTGTGCACTTGAAACGCTCCGTTGAGTCAAAGGAGTTAAGCTCATATTTCCTCGTGTTGCTTGACAGCTAGAAAGCTTAGTTAATTATAGCGTAGGTATTTGTCGTTTTGCAGGGAAGTGATGGATCTGTTACGTTAATAACTTATTAGTAATCTGTGACAATACCCTTTAGCCAGACCATTGTCAGATTTTCTGGCTTCTGACGTAACGACTATCCGAGATGTCCAATTGACGACCGGGGTCAACGGCTGAACGTGTTTACCGAAGCATGCGGCTGTCAAACCGCCATCTTACAAAATCCGGGATACTACCGAATTTCTTATACAAAAACTCAATAGCACTTGCTTGCCAGAGCTGGGGATCGAACTCGGGACCTCATGCTCTGCAACCACACTTGCGAACACTCGACCAACGAGGCAGCTATCTCATATCTTTACTATTGTATACAATTATATCAAATAATTAATTAATTGATTATAATTATGTATTGTATTGTATATGTCGCAGTCATCTGGTTGAATCTGCTATTTGATTGAATGACTAGCACGTTAATTGAATGACTAAATGACAACTCGTCAAGTCGTTGAATGTAACGTTCAACGTCTTGACTGAACGTCATTTAGTGAAGTCGTTGAATGGGATATAGCCGACATTGTGATGTTTGGTTAGGTTAGGAATAATAGATAAATCCATGCTTTCACACTATTTTATTACAAATAACGCACTTTAAAGTAAATTTAATCGAAAAAAATATCAACACAGTGCTATCTGTGCGAGCTGCAAGGATCTTCTACCTACTAACTGGATTGCTTACGAATGATTCAAAGAATACAGAAAGTCTTTCTTAGCTGTTAAACAATAGAGTATAAACTTGCACTCATAAAACTGAAGGAACTATTCGTTCCGAGCGAGACAGTGCCGTGTGTGGACTTGGTGTGGACTGTGTCCCTTTCTTCTGTGTGTCAGATTAAAAATATTTATTTCAATGGTATTTTTTTCGACCTGTCTGTTGTAGTAATAACACCTAGTTTTAAACTTCTTTGGAATTCTATCTTTAAAATGAATTACCATTATTACTGTATGCATATTAATGAAAATTAAAGTTATTTTACCATGCAATCACAAGATGTTTAAAACAAGAAAAAAATGGAATTTGTAACAATTAGTAGTGATATATTATACTATACATGGCAATTACTACGTTGCCGTCTGACGTTTACTTGACATCTGTATGTTTGTAAATTTGCATTATATTTAATTTTGTGAGTTTTCGTAATATTATAGTGCAAGATACTGTAACCATGGTAAGAACGTGTTTTGTGGTTAATCGCAAGAGTGAAGGGTACCCCGGGTCTGGAATTTCCTTTTTTAAGTAAGTTTTGTGACTTTGTTTACAAATTGCATTTAGGGTGACTATGTTTTCATTGTAAAAGTGGATGTTCTTCTCTTTATTCTTCTTATTTATTATTGAAGTGAAAACTTCTTTAGCGGCGTTGTGCCCTTTTTTTGTAATGGGTAAAAAATGTTAAACTCGCGTCAGGACACGTGACCTGATCGAAAATTCGTAAGACGGACAGAGAGTCTAAGAGATAAACTTTTTAATGTAATATAAATTGTCATGTTTGTGTACGACAGCGCAATAAATAAATATTGTATTCTACCACATAAATGATAGTACTTTTATACTGATAATTAAAGCAATTCGTGCAAAATTATTCCCTAAACATTCCAAAATATCAAAAATGCACAACGTTAATATTCAAGTTTTCACTTCTGCCGGCACTCCCGGAGTGCAATCCGTCGTTTTTTTTTCTTTCTTCTCATTATTTATTATTTTTCGTTATTTTAAGCTTTCCTATAAATGATGATCGAGACCGGTGGCTCAGTGTTCTACACAGAAAAAGGTCAGAAACGGTTCCAAAATTTGTAGCCGCCATTTCAAGCCCGAAGAAATATTGCATTTCGAAACAAGATCAAATGATGCAATTCCATCCATTTTCCCTAAAGTAAGTTATCTATCTTTACAAATGACATGAAGATCACCGTTTCGAAATAGAATATGATCGTAACAAGATGAATTTTCATTTTGAATCTATCTTAACCATAAATACTAAAATATTGTTCTCATCAATCTATTATTATTTTAGATTCCTGTTAAAGCGAAACAAATAAATGTTTTAAGTACTATAATATTGAAACCCACTAAAGAAAAGAATATACAACCTGTACTGGGCACATTCAAAGATCTGGAAAGTGAAAGTTATGAAAGGAGTCAAATTAATAAGCATAAAAGTCGACATTTTAGTTGATTTATTTACTTTTGCTTAGCAAATTGATGGCAAAAATATTTTGTATCATTTTGGCCAAAAACTCAGCTACGCAAACTTGCTTACAAGTGTAGTTTATTATATTAATAATTACTTATAACTTAATTACTTAACTTTTATGCACTGCAGTTAGTTAATATCGACAAATAATAATAATAATTCATAATTTAAAGATTATTTCCATACTTTTAACTAATAATAGTGTAATACATTTTATAGGGTTGTGTGTCAAGCCAATATTGTAACAAACCTGCAGCTGCAACATATGAGGAACTAGAAAATATAGAACCAACCTAATAATAACCTTATAATTGTCATTCGATCTGCCTCCTTTATATTTAGAATTATGTTTGTTAATAATATTGATTTCTAACCTTAAATAGCACATGTGGTGTTAGCCTGTAATTAATTGTTAAACTTATAAATGTAATATGACTGTTTCATACAAATGTATAGTGTAAACAATTGTAGGTTAACCTAAATAAATATATACATAAATAAATTATATCTCTTTTGTTATTCTTTCTATTTATAATCATCGTTTTTCATGAAGGGTTTTAGTAGTTTTAATTATATATAAACACTAGTACTCACGCGGGGCTCCGTGGATTCTATCACGGTAAAAACATAACTCTCCTTTTTTGCAGTCGCGTAAAAAGTAGCCTATAACCTTCCTCAAGCTTCAAGCTACTTCCATACCATATTTCATCCAAATCCACCCAGTACTTTCGAAGATTAACGCGTTCAAGCAAACCGACCGTACAAGTGTCGAATAAACGTAGATTACCAATTAATGCACGTTTATTTACTTGACAGGCCTGTTGGTCTAGTGGTCAGTGGCCCTGACTGCTATGCCCAAGGTCGTGGCTTCGATTCCCACCCAGGACAAATGTTTGTGTGATGAGCACGATCATTTGTTCTTTGTCTGGGTGTAATTTATCTATAATATGTATGTATTTAGAAATATATATGTATGTTTATCAGTTGTCTAGTACTCATATTACAAGCTCTGCTTAGTTTGAGACTAGATGGCGTTGTGTGAAAGTTGTGAAATATTATTATTTATTATTATTTGGACGTCTATACCACTGCCTATCAAGGCCAAGCCTTCGAAGAATTGCCAGCTGGTGATTCTGTTATTAATTCTGTATCTGCAATAATTGTATTTGTATCACGGGTCTTAACCACTTTGAAAGTTTATAATTCAACGCAATAAAGTCTGCTTAACAAAACCAATTTTGCATTTAGCCCGCAAAAGAAAGGGTTTATTACAGAAATTAGCGCGCTCCATATAAGTTCCTCAGATATATATTGAGAACTAGCTTTTCGCCCACGTGGAATTCTGTTATATCGCGCTACCGAGCAACTGTTCAAAAATCTGAGATAGAAAGAACCCTATATAGTTCCCAGGGTTTTAAACTATCTCCATGCCAAATTTTTTCGAAAGTGGCTCTGTGGTTTAACCGTGAAAGCGTAACAGACCGACACAGACCTTTGTATTTATAATAGAATTTATTTCTGTCTTTCTATTTAATAGGTTGTTAAGAAAAAAACCGGCCAAGTACGAGTCGGACTCGCGCATGACGGGTATTTTTATAGGTAGGTAATGAATGGTACGGAACTATTACCTATAAACAGCGCCAAAAAAAAATCACATCTGTTGTATGGGAGTCTCCCTTAAATATTTATTTTAATTAATTTTTAGTATTTTTTGTTATAGCGGTAACAGAAATACATCATTTGTAAGGTTAATAATAAGTGTCTTAATAAAACCTGCAAATATTGCATGAAATAAAATTGTCCTTACGTTTATCACGAATTGATACTTTTGACTTTGATTGACACACTACTAGAAAGAGATAGCTAGTTCCTTCGAGAGTATACTCTTCGGAACGGATTTGAGCTTCGCGTCCGCATTCCAGTTTAGGTACAAGTTCCTTGGCGAGCTGTTTGACGCCATATTTGTTTTGGTGACTACTAGCGCCACAGTGGAAAAAAATGAACTAAATTTGAATCACCTGACTGATTTTATGTCCGCTCTGTTCAAAGGGCTATGTTACAATCCGCTAACTAGTTGGACTTGGAATTAAATGTCGTCATTCAATGAACGCTCTAGTCATTTAATCAAATAGCAGATTCAACCAGATTACTACGACATATACATTCTGTATATTATACAACATATATCAGCAAATACCAACTACCGTTTACATGTCAGGTTAAGCATCGCACCGCGGTAACTTATCCCAACTTTAACTGACGTTAACTTAACTGTAACTTAACATTAACGCGAGTTAGAGTGAGAATTATAACAACTATCGTTAATCCTTGTTAAACTGTTCCTGTTTGTTACGATCATGTACTTACTAACTTGAGTTCAAGTATGGTTAAAGTTATGCTAAGTTATGTTAAGCAGAGGGTACCTAAGTGTGATAATTTTGGTCTATATTCTAGATCAATCTTGCCATAATGTACTTAATTTTTTGGCCCCTGTTACCCCAATAGACGGCTTCCTCATTTAAAAAACTTAGTACCTAAGGACTTAAAACCAAATTTTAACAGGGGAGTGTAAATGTAAAATTATGTATTGGATATATTTTACAGGGTGGCGATTAGATTATCACATCAAATTGTACAGCTATTAAAAGTTGTTATCAGTCCGTTAAAATAATAAAAAAAATTGTTTTATTAAAATTAAGAAAATGCATTTTTCAAACAAAATAAATGGCGTTATTGGTAAAAAATAAATAATCCTTTATAATATTAGATTACTGACCTATAAAAGCGGCAACGCCGCGGTGCCAGCGCCAGCGGAGCACCCGCCGAGTGATTGGTCAGCTGATTACGTTTATGCAATACATGATGTTGTGAAATATTAAAACGGAAAAAAGGTCCCACAGCTATTAATTATAATATTGTTTATTATTAAATTATTTTAATTGTGTATATGACAAATTACCTAATATAGAGTACGTGGTTTCAATTAATGTGATATCCTAATCGTCACGCTGTATGATTTTGAATTGGTTGTAGTGAAAACAATACACAGGGATATACAACGTGTAACAGAATAAACGCAATTCCTGAGAGAAGTTCGTTCAGAATCGCGTTCTGAATCGATTTCCGTCATAAAAAATAGATGTTAAATTTTGACGGAAAAATCTTTCATTTAACCTAAAATGGAAACACAGTATTACGACAAATTAATACAATCCTTAATTCAAAGAAATGCGCTCGTGTGCGTGTCGGCCGCTAACATTGCATGAGTGTATGCGTCTGCGTAAGGATATTGTATGACGCTATACGTTTTGCGTTTAGTAAGGATAGGTAACTATTTTTTTTTAATGCCTAAGTTTGGTTTCAATTTATTAAGTTCTGGATGTTGTTTTAGACTTATCATTTAATATTCTAATTGGGGTATCTGAGATATTGCGCTTAATCTGTTACACCTTGGATAACTAGCTTTCTGCCTGCGACTCCGTTCGGAGGGATTTCTAGCGTAAATCCCGATCCCGTGGGAGTTCCGGCATAAAAATATGCCAAACTTTATTCAGATCCGTTCAGTAGAGTTTGCGCGTAAGAGTAACAAACATCCATACCTACATCTAAACATCCATCTTCACATACTTTCGCATTTATAATATTAGTTAGATTCTAAACATAAAGTGTAACGTCGATGTCCGTGCTAGTAACTGCCAGACACCGGTGCCTTCCTTCCACATCCCTAACACAATTATAATCCATGCGCTGGAGTCTACCACCGTAAGAGACTCATTCAAACTCAAACTCAAAATGTTTTATTTCACATAGGCCTACAATATACATGGACACTTACAAAACATCTGAAGTTAGTGTATTGGCATCAAGGCACTGTTTGAGTCAAAACTTCAGAACCTTGAACATCATCGACAAGCTGCAAGTCTATCGGTTTTCAATCGCTTACATTTCTGGGAGTATGCGATAGAATTGCACAATTTAATTCCGCCAAGCCCGTTCCATCATCAGACTACAAGACGAACGGCGATGCGCCATTGTTACATGCATGATGGACAACCTTTTATTATTCCTACAGCTAAGTTGTGAAATTCCCTGCTAGAGTCTATATGTCCTGATAGCTATAATGTGGGGACCTTTAAGTTAAGATTGAACAGAATTCTTCAAGGTAATCCTGTTTCATTTTCGACTACATCATCGCATATCACCAGGTAAGATGTAGGTCAAATGTGAGCCTATCATAAATTAAAAAATAAAAAAAAAAAACAATATTTCGGCGGAGAACCATGTCCAGTTAACAGTCTCCTAGATATTTAGTATCTTCTTAAGCCCCCTAGCTCTCTACTATGTATCGAAAAAAACCTCACAGGAAAACTTCATATAAATGTTAAAAGGAAAAGAAATCTTACCGTTATTTAAGCCACAAGTTGTACAAGTTAAAACCTATTATTAAATAAACCAACACCAACTTCGGACAAACAAACAATTCTAAACAAACTTTGTAAACAAAAACAATCGCGGGAACATTTAAAACAAATATTTATACAGGGTGTTACAGTTATCGGGATGACTGTCTTCGGGAATTATTCAGTTGGTACGGTCTCACTAGTTGAAATTAAGTTGTATAATATGTATACCGATGTGACTCTTCGGATTAAATAGTATAAAATCCATACCTAAAATAATAAAAAAAAACTTCAACCAAAAAAACATCTTCAACTCGATGTAAACAAATATTTTCACATTTTTTTAAAACTAATTAGCAGATTCTTGATTCAAATTGGTCATGGTTGATGCAGCGGTTGAGCACCTGGCTGTCACACTACGTACCACAGGTTCGATTTCCGTTCCGAAACAAATACTTTATGGCCTCCAAATAGTTGTTCTGGTTCCGGGTGTTAGTAAAAATGTACTCATGATGCGAAAGAATGTCAGAGTGGGACAATGATAGCTTTGAAAAAATATGAATATTTTTTTTTCTAATCAGAATTTAAAGTAACTATACAAAGTGTAATTTAAAGGATATATACATACCGAGTGCACGGCTTCTTTGGATGATAATAAACGATATGGCAAGGGTTTTCAAATCCTATGTCTACATGACTGTGTGGAGCATATTAGAAATTTCAATATATTGATACCAGAGGCCGAATTTTTCAAATTAAGTAGAACGAAGAGTATTATCGTTTTATTGGCAAGTGACGTGGAAAGTGATGACCCTCATAGTGCTGTGACACGTTTGTTATTACTGGTATTCAAGAAACATATGAAACCAATAATTTGGGGTCAATTCTGTGAGTCACTTATTTTGAGCTGAAACTTTGTATAGAGACTCCATACCAGATGTTGTCTTCAGTCCTTTAGGATAGATATGGGGTTTCCGTTACACGTTGTATAATTATTGAGCTTATATTTTATATCATATAGTACTTAAAATTTTAACAATCCACTAGAGTATCAAGTACGACCGACATAATTTACTCGGTGTCACTGTCGTATTGTACATATATACCATTTCTTTTTTTCTCGGATGGCAAAATCATCGAATGCCTTCTCCCCCTCTGGGTGGAATGCTTAGACTTCTACTGACTAAACACCTACACTGTTCCTTCAGCTGCTCTGGCGTCTCGGGGCCGTGATATCACATTAGAAACTTTCCGCAACCCTAGAACCAAATATACGTAGACTTAAGTTCAATTATGTTTTGAAAAAAGTAACCGTGAAGTAACTTGCCAGTTCTTCGTCATAGGAAACGACCAATTCGAACCGAGCTTATGGCGTCTAAATTATCCATGGCGGCCAATGCAAAAAAAATGATTGCATTTAACGATAGCTGTTTGGTGATAATGTAGCTTTGTGAAATATTCAGTTCAATTTATTTTCAACTATCACAGACTCCTACAAATTTTAAATTACACGTCAATCACAATAAGGTAAAACAATATTTTTTTTAATTGATAATAGGCTCGCGTTTGATCACCATCTCACCTGATGGTAAGTGATGATGTGGTCAAAGATGGAGCACGCTAGCCTAGAAGTAACCTATTCTCTATTGACTCCATTATAAAATTGTCAATAGATAATAGTGTCAATAGTGTTATTTGTTTCACTCCGGGGCGTGCAATATGTAACCTGCAGTCGTGAGTGATGTAAGTTCAATCCTAAATTTAATAATCTGACAGGACAATTGGACTAATTAGTCCAATTGTCCTGTAATAAAAAAAGGAAAACACTTAAACACTATATATTTATTGTTTCTTTTTTTATTTAAAGTATCTCAGTAGTAATGGAAGGAATTAGGGTGTGGCAAGCTGTGGTGAAAAAGACAGTTACAAGAAAATAGAGAAAACTTTTTAATGGAATAAGTCATAAATATAAATTAATTAATCAATAAAAAATGGTAAATCTGGTCCACCAAGACCGATTCCAAACACTTTATCGAAAACCTAAGTCCACCATAACTTTACGTCCCCATTTCCCCCTAGAATTAACATCATCTAAAGCACCCTGTACACAGTAGTACAAAATCTGTAGTTTCTTAAAGCGCGCTCCGAAGTTGGCGAAATTCACTTAAGATTAAGTTGGAGACATCCGTGTCGGCTTTAATAAGTTATGAAGACCTGAAGGGGATGTTCAATTTTGTAATTTATTATTTCAGACATCATTTAGGTCTTAGCACTTGACGATGAAATATTGGGGGGACAATATGCCAGAGATATTAAAAACAAGCTTCTGCTAGCGACTTCGTTAGCGTGAAAGGTTTTTTCCCGCGTAAATCCCGATCACGTGAGAATTCCGGGACAAAAAGTAGCCTATTGTTATTCCAGGGTGTCAACTATTTACCAAATTTCATTCTGATCCGTTCAGTAGTTTTTGGGTGACAGAGTATTAATTAATAACTAATCGATTATTTTTTATTTTATTATTTTAATGATACATCCATCCTCACAAACTTTCGCATTTGTGGAGTTATTGTTACCGGATCAATATTCCTAAATTCCAAAAAAGATTTAATGCTAATAACTATAAAATACTAAACAATAAAACTCTTCTTTCAAATTCCATCTGACGGTTATCAACTGTCACTGTCAAAGCCGAAAAAATCCTTCTCTATGATCATTATGATCGCAATGAAAATATCAGCAAAATACAGTTTCACAAAATTCAGACAAAAATGCTTATATGCCCAATGGGTGCCCATGGAGTATTAGAAGGTTCATCTGGACTATTTAAAAGTTCATCTGGACTAGTTGAGGGCTGCTCTGGTTTATTTGAGGGTTGTTCCAGAGTTTAGCTGATGAACACATGTGTTTCTGCGTGTGTGCTCCGCGTATGTGCTGTTATCCCTCCTTCTGTCTGCCTTGCCTAGCATGTCTGCCGCTGTGTATAAAAGGTAATTGTTTCTAGTTTATCTAGCCTAGTCCGGCTCAGATCCATAGGATGCAAGTTAACCAAAACCGATTTCTCCGAAAGGCCTCGGGCGCGCCCTGGTACTTGAGGAACGAGGATCTCCACGTAGACCTCAAAATCCCGACTATAAAGCAAGTGTTGAAACGCTACTCAGTGCGTTACTTCGCCGTTACTTCTGCTGAAAAACACACAAACCCCCTGATTGTATCGGCCGCCCGATACACACTCTCAAAAATTTCCCGGGTTCATCGTCCGCGTCTCGTCTTAGACGAACCTGACGATCCCATCACAATCCGACAAGAGAGCAGTAGGGAAACTAGCACTCTTAGAAAACACAATAATAACAAAACGCGTTCCGTATTCCGGCCTCGCCGACGAGGCCCATCGCGACGTCCGCGTACTTGTAACGTCAACCCTCCCCGACCTTTGCCAAACGAGCCAGCCCGCGATGCTGAGCCAGAAGCAATAAATAACCCCATTAATAATAATATGACCCAGCCTAACCTTTGCTGCCCTCCATCAACGACCCCGCTATGCCGAAGCCCGTACTCCACAGGGAGTGCCCTTAGCGTGCGGTTGTTTAAATGTCAATATTAGTATGTAAGCCCTGGCTGGGGGCCCTTTACATTTACTGGTCACCACATGATCATCCGGTTAAGTAGTACCTAACCAGCCTTAGTGTGCTGAACCACGAGGGCCCTATAAAAAAAAATAGAAGTTTATCTAGCTTTACAGCTTTTATCGCCCTTATAACACGAGACGCCACACGTGGAGGCGCGTATTGTTTCACTCGCACCCTTCTAAGAAGTCGTGTGGAAAGTCTGCCAATGTCCAAATGGGACCCGGAAAGGCGGGCACCAAGGATGGAGCCGCGTTGAAGCTCTCGCAGCCCCCGGTGCAAGTGTGCGAGGGAACACAGGGTCGTGTCAGTCAGAGAGTCTAACTGACCCATACGCCACCCAAGGTGGAGAATATCGATCAGGATTTTCACCTCGAGTAGAGAAAAAGGTCGTCATCTATATAACCTTTTCCCAACTATGTCGTGGTTGGCTGTAACATGTTACCAAGCTACTGGGTAACACGTTACCCCTTGGTTAGACCAGTGTCAGATTTACTGGCTTCTGACTACCCGTAACGACTGTCAAACATGCCGAAATGACAGCCGGGACCAACGACTTAACCTCTAGAGCCCCAGCGGCACAAAAACGTGCCAGTAAACAAGTATTAGTTGAGCCCCGCTGGCACAAAATTGTGCCACCAAACCCCGACCGATTTAAAACTGTATTTGTAGTAGAGATAAGTCTTAAAATTGTTTGTGACCGGGGTTAGATTACGCTTACGACAAGAGCCCGCCAGCGGTGCTTGACGGATGGTTGACGTAATAATGGCGGTCCTTGAGAGGTTAACGTGCTTTTCGAGGCACGGGGATATTACACTGCCAACTACCAAACTCTGGTCTACTACTGAAAGATTCCTTACAGAAAAACCCAATAGCACCTTTTGCCTGACCCGGGAAACGAACCCGAAACAGACAGACGCTCAGCTTACCTCCTCCGTAATATTCTTAATGTAATTTACTTTACTTTTTTTTTCAGATATGAAATTTTGCCAGTGTATAGTAGTTCATATCGACGAAGATGAAGATACTTCGGAGTCTATTAAGAAGAATACTTCTAGTCACGGATGATCTTCGCCACATCGATTTAATAAAAACAATTATGATCCTATTGACATCATTTTTTATTTACATCTCGCTTTTTTCCCTGACATCACCCACATAGAACTAGAAAATCTGAAGGCAAATTATGTACCTAAGTGTATAGGCAAATGTTAACTACATAATATGAACAAATATTTTTCTTAATAATTTTTCTTATTTGAAATTTTGGTCAAAAAAATTGCAGTCAATAGAAGCTAGGTTACCGTTTTTTATTTCAAGAGAAATCATCAAATTTCTCCTACTCTACGTGGAATTGAAGAAAGTCATGTCAGACTTCTGCTGACTAAAAACCCGTTCCTTCAGGATTTTTTAAAGAGAACTAGTAATGTGGGTAGAGTTCACATGACTAGCAATCCTGTTAACCCCTCCAACTAAGCTAAATATGCTTGTGTCTAGACTAGATTCACGGCAAAAATGTGCCCCAGCTGACCAACCAATTATTATGAAATAATTATAGTACGATGAATCAATACCAACTAATCTATTTAAATTAAAAAAACTTTTTACCAAACAATTAAACCGACTCCCAAAAAACACTGCAAAGTGAAAAATAACTTTAATTTCGGTAGTCGGTGTCTTTAGTTTTGTATTTTCGTTTTTAGCACCGACTTCCGAAATTAAAATAATTTTTCACTTTGCAGTGTTTTTTGGGAGTCGGTTTAATTTTTTGGTAAAAAGTTTTTATTTCACTCTTTTTAATTGGTCGATTTACCTAGTTATAAGTGCCTAAATGTCAACTGCTTATAACTTTTTACAAAATATTGCTTTTCCCAATGCTGGGCCGTTGAGGAGTTTTCCTGGTACTTCACCATCAGCTCTACATCACCATATTATGCATTGTGACGATCATAAAGTGCTTAATATCCATATTCAAGTAATCGAATCGCAATCCACGAAATACTTATTATTGAGTAGTTTCGGCGGCCATCTGTGGTCTTCATCATCAGTTCCACTTCCCCAAATGGTACTTTTTGAGAGCAACTGCACAAGTTACTATAAGAAATACCCAAAACGCCATTGGTGTGCCAATAATATTTGAAGAGTTCCCTCGATTTCTCCAGGATCCCATGATCAGATCCTGACTTGGTGACAATGGGACCAATTTCTAAGTATATATACCCTTTCAAACAAAAAACTAATTTTCCACATCGGTTCAGCCGTCTTCGAGTAATCGGTGACCATAGACAAAAACAAAAAAAAACATACGCGTCGAATTGATAACCTCCTCCTTTTTTGTCGTCGTTTGAAAATGAACCTCCAAAATGTATGTTCATGCATTTTTTTTTATTCGACAGCAGGTTCGCTTCCACCACCATCTCACCTGATGGTAAGTGATAATGTGGTCGAAAATGGAGCACGCTTACCTATAAGTAACCTATTCACTCTTAACTTAAAGACCCCTAGGTTATAGCTATCGGGGAACACAGACTCCGGCAGGGAATTCCACTCCTTAGCCATACGCACAATGAAAGTATTCCCAAAACGTTTTGTGCGTATGGGTGGGATGCATAACTTCCGAAAGCAATAATGTCATTTTTGGCTTGGAGATTGTCAAAAGCCTATCTGACCTCCACCACCCAGTAGCTGGGTAATACGATACCTGGCAAGATCGGCGCCAGATTTTCTTACTTCTGACTACCTGTAACGACTGTCAAAGACGTACAAATGACAACCGGACCAACGGAGTAACGTGCTTTCCGAGGCACAAAAATCTCGACATACTAAGATACTCACCCATCCACAGAAGGATGGGCTTAACGTTAAAGATCAACCAGAATGGCGTTGGTCATCACTGTTTTCAAAATGGTGAAGAAAAACATCGTGAGGAATCCGGCATGACCTAGAGTCGAAAAATCCGGAGACATGTGACATCGACTAACTCGCCCTGGGCCCACGAATTACGGCCTATTCCGTCTCACAGAGAGAAGGTATGCGTAACGTGGCCATACGTCCCGCTTTGGGCGTGATTTTCCGCTTTCAGACTGTCTGTTCCGCTGTCCCCAACGAGATCAAAAATGTCCCGTTTTTATAAACAAATCTTTATATATCTACTTACTTGTTTGTCTACATTAAAATATCACTAAAATCACGCGGAAGACGGCAGCGTAGACGCAGGGTTGAGAGTCAGGAACAAGCGAGGACTGACATGCGAGTACGAGATAGACGATAAATGAAGCGAACAAGTACCTACATCGTGCGAACCGATACAAGACCATGAATAATCTATACTAATATTATAAAGAGGTAAAATTTGTAAGTTGGTATGTAAGGGGTAATCTGTGAAACTACCGAACCGATTTTGAAAATTCTTTCGCTTACATGTAGCTACATTATCCCTAAGTGCTCTAGGCTATAAATTATCTTTATATCATGCATATTAGCCGAGCTATTATAATCTTTGTGAAGCAAGTTGGCAAATTGTACCTCTTAAAATAGAATTATTTGCATGCGCTGCCTAAACAGTTACGCTAACGATATGGTGTTACTGAGTCCGTCGCTCAGTGGATTGAGAAAACTGCTCGATATCTGTGAGTCATATGCGGAAGCTCATGGTCTGAACTACAACGAGAAGAAAAGTGAGTTTATGGTTATTAGAGGTAAGAATAAAACTCCGGAACATGTACCCCCAGTCAGTTTAAACGGAATAGCTCTAAAACGTGTCTCTAAATTTAAGTACCTAGGACACATAGTAACTGAGACCCTTAAAGATGATACAGATATCGAGCGGGAGCGAAGGGCGTTGTCGGTTCGTGCTAATATGTTAGTGCATAGATTTGCAAAGTGTACAGTAGACGTAAAAGTGACACTGTTCAGGGCCTACTGCCAAAGCTTTTACACCAGTGCTCTATGGACCAGCTACACGCAACGGGCCTACAACGCTCTTCGCGTACAATATAACAATGCTTTCAGAATTCTGGTGGGGCTCCCACGTTTCTGTAGCGCTTCAGGCTCGTTTGCTGACGCAAGAGTTGACGATTTTTATGCCATAATGCGTAAAAAAGCAGCATCTCTGATGTGTAGGATCCGGGGGAGCACCAACGGAATTCTGAAAATGATATCAGAAAGGCCAGAGTCTGCAGTGTTAGGAAGGCTTATTCAGCTTCACGTGAAGAGATGACGCAATGTTTTTAATTATTTTATTTTTGTTTATCTGCCTATATTATTGTTATTTTATTTTTTGACATTAATTGGATTTTTTATTGGATTTTATTTATTTTTATTAGTATGAGAATAGACAAGAATGACATGAACACTAACATAGTTTATAAGACCTTTGTTACTAACATTATATGGACAATTTTGTAGTCTGAAATAAATATATTCAATATTCAATAAAACTGAAAACAATGTATGGCAATCTGGTCCGTCTTAAATAATTATCTATACTAATATTATAAAGAGGTAAAATTTGTAAGTTTGTATGTAGGGGTAATCTCTGAAACTACCGAACCGATTTTGAATATTCTTTCGCTTACATGTAGCTGCATTATCCCTGAGTGCTATCTATACTAATATTATAAAGAGGTAAAATTTGTAAGTTTGTATGTAGGGGGTAATATCTGAAACTCCCGAACCGATTTTGAACATTCTTTCACTTACATGTAGCTGCATTGTCCCTGAGTGCTATAGGCTATAAATTATCTTTATATCATGCATATTAGCCGAGCTGTTATAATCTTAGTCAAGCAAGTCGGAAAATTGTACCCCTTAAAATAGAATTATTTGCATGCGCTGCCTAAACAGATGCATAAAACTGAAAACAATGTATGGCAATCTGGTCCGTCTTAAATAATTATATTTTATATTTTAGCAGATATAGGAGGATTTATGTAAAAAAAGCTATTTCAACATACTTACGTTTCAGTTTCATTGGAGCAGCAGTCGAAATGTTTAATTCGCAAAACTGGGCCCCTTGGAGAGTTATTACAGAATACGTCGCTGATAATGTGGGATGAATGCACAATGAGCCATAGAGCTCATGATGAAGCAGTGGATCGAACGCTTAAGGACTTGAGAAATTCAGTTGCTATCATGGGTGGTGTTACCTTTGTGTTTGCTGGTGACTTTCGGCAGACACTTCCCGTCATCACAAAAGGAACCCGTGCGGCGTGTCTTAAATTGTCACCTCTATGGAGTATGGTCCAAACTTTAAACTTACGAACTAATATGAGAGCCCACCTAATCGGAAATACAGATAACGATTTTCCACAACAGCTACTCAAAGTTGGAGAAGGGTCTGTTACTTCTCAAACCTTGGGCACTAACGTTGCGGAAGCGTTATTAATGAGACTGTAGGCCGAATAGTTCACAATTTGCAGCAACTCATAAATCTATGCAGTTTATCCAGACCTTGAATATTTATTAGATAGAGACATTCATTGGCTTTGTTCAAGGGCTATCGTCTCACCAAGAAACGATACAGTCAATGAAATCAATAACCTAATTTTACAAAAAGTCTCCGGTCAATTCAAAATTTACAAGTCCATTGATAATGGACATTTATTAGTCCATTATCCGCAAGATTTTTTAAATTGCTTGAATCCTCATTGCCTCATTGATTGCCTGCCACCTCACGAACTGCTCTTGAAAACGAGAACGCCTATTACGCTTTAAAGGAATTTAAGCCCGTCCAACCTGTGTAATGGCACAAGGCTACTAATTAAAGATTTAAAAGATAACTTAATTGTGGCGACTATTCTCATCGGACCAGGAGCTGGCCAGTTGGTGCACATCCCGAGAATTCCAATGATTCCTATAACGGACCTGCCTATACCGTTTAAGCGACTCCAGTTTCCCATAAAAACATCTTTTGCCCTGACTATAAACAAGTCCCAAGGACAAACTTTCTCTTTAGTTGGCATTGACTTACGAAAAGAATGTTTTTCCCATGGGCAAATCCCGCCAGTCTTTTGGGCACATTGCCAGTGGACAGTGATGCGCACGAATTTCTGGATGCCATATTTTAGTTTATTTTTAGATGTATATATGTAGTTTATGGTTTTTATTTAAGTGTTTAACTTTAAAGTGTTAAAAATTTAATGTTAAAAACTAATAAATATAAGCCAATGGGCAATTATATGTTGGTCTATCACGAGTTGGATCATCAGAAAAGCAGATTATTTTGTTACCGGAAAATAAAACAACCTCAAATATTGTATACAGAGAAGCTTTAAATTAAACAGGACCCTTACTTAAATTTTATGTTATTAAATATTACCTAAGTTTATATTATTATCCGTATAGTTACGGTATAAAAACACTTTATTAAAGGGTGAATTTCCCAAATTACTTATTTTTTTCTCTTCGGTGAAGTTTGTATTTGAAAAAAAGAATATTGTTCTGAATTATTTTTTTTTAGTAATCAATAGGTAGTTATTGGGTTGTGGCAAAAATATAATTTGCCTAGGACTATTACAAAGGTAGAAATAAATACCTCTATTTTTTTCAAATCGGTGCTGTCCCTCTACTTTTTTTACAAACAAAACAGCTTATACACTAATAAAAATAAGTAAGTTAAGTATATAACTTATTCTATTTCATAGAATATTAGTTTTGTTATTAATATATAGCATATTTTAATACATAATTAACGATTATTATTACTGAGAGGCACAAACGTATTGGTCCTGCAAAATGTTCTCATATCGCTGGACAAAAGTAATTTAAATCTAACTTTACATCGACGAGTCCGACGGCGTCTCCACCCCAATTGTATTTCCCTCGTTGGTGTGTGCTAGTGCGTAGTCAGGATGAACGTGTGTGAAATTGCTGTATATTCCTGCCAATAACATAAGTACGCCATTTCAGTTGCTCCCGGACAATTATTTTATATTATCGGTGGTTGCATTTTTCTAGTGTAATGAGTAGTTTTATTATTGTTGTTTGGTTTTAACAGAGGTAGTAAGTGAATTAGCTTCATTGTCTGTTATTGAATTTATCGTAGATATTATGCATTTTTTCTAATTTTCTAAAAGTGTGTTTCTCACGTCGCTGTTCTCATATCGCTGTAATCGGTGGTCTTTAGTACCACCGATGTGATAATTTACACCGAAATTATAAGAAAAAATCAATCGGTGTCTTATATCTAATATCGGTGTTTTGATTCATGATCAACGCACAGATTTGTCACATCTGTGGATTGCTTTATCATATCTGTAGATCATTTTATCATCTCGGTGAATCGTTTTATCATATCGGTAGATCCCATGTAATTTCGTTAAGTTTACAAAGAAACAATGGAACATACAAACATATAGACACATACATACTAACCTACATAGACTGCCAAACTCATTACCACGATACCACTAGGTAGTAGAAGCTGTATAAATGTATCATTAGGGGAGGTCTGTATTCGGTAATGTACGCCTGTAGGCTGAGATGGTGATGGTGAGGTGGAGCAATTGAACGCATTGAAGATTTCTCTAGAAAATATTTTCTAGTTAAAAAAAATAGTAAGTAGGTACAAAAAAAAAAAAAATAGGTAGGTATAAATAACAAAATAATAGATAGATAAAAAGAAAACATAATAAAAAGAAAACATAGTATTTAGCTGGATCGTCCATAGTAATAAATGTGTATTGTGCAATTTTAACCTTAGATATAAGATTTTTGATTTTGTTTATACCTACTTCATTTTAATAAAGACAATGATAATAAAAATAAACATTCTTTTTTTTACTTCTAAGTACCTATTGTAAATATAATAAAATAGGTACCTACATAATTTCAAAAAATATATAGTTAATTGGATTTCTAAGAACTCAGTTCTCTTTGGATGTGATCTATTTACATATGACCCTAAGTTCAGGTCTTCAGTTCTAAGTCACCCTTGTAAAAATATATAGGTACCTACTAATTATTTCCTTTTTGATGTTCAAAGGTGGATAGCCCAACGAGCACATTAGTGGAAATAGCAGCCTATTTTGTTACTTTGGGCTGTAAAATAGCGCTTTAAGGGTTCAAAAAGCAGTTCAGAGTTGCATATCTGCATCCGTAAACGTCTATAGTTATAAAAGTTACTTAAGGTGCTATAAGCTGAATCAAATACTACCCTAGCCTTCACAGTAGTCCACGGTAGAACTCATTTACCACTTACACCTTTATATGAGAGTTACGAAGGTCATTCTGCCACTCACAGCTGCATAGTGGTTTCCATTGTAACTTGTATAGGTTATAGTTATAGTAACCACTATTATACTACTATAAGTTTCATTATAGAAATAATAGAAACTCTTATGCATACTATAGTTACAAAAAATCATCAGTGTAACTAAGGCCTTTAGTAGCAATAGTCATTCCTTGCAGGCTCAATCCATTCGCCATTTTACAGCCACTTTTGTAACTATTATAAAACATTTAATAAAATGGATGCTAAACGAATAAGTACGTAAATAGATCTTATTTATTTATTTATTTATTATATACTTTATTGTACACCTTACAATACACTTAAGGATACAAATAATTAATCTTATAACCTCAAAAACAGGAAAATAGGAGCTTTTTGTGGCTGTGAGTTGCACTAGGGGAACAAAAATCACTGGAAGCGTTAGAAGGGTGAAAATTAGCACTATGATTCTCAAAAGGGAGTTATTAGAGCTCAAACTGCAAGTTATGACTACAGTACAATGACGCCATGATTTTTTAAGAAAACTTATAATTCACTTGCTAAATTGAGTTGATATACATTGGTTTTTCAGTTAAATGTGCATTAAATGTACCGGTAAACAATCGGCCACTTGCGAATAGTAAGTTATCGACACGTAAAAATACGGAAATAAAATTTATTCTGTATAACAAATAAAAAATATCACATATCTTTTGTTAATTTTTTAAATATCATAAAAGCGCGTTAAAATTACTCGAAAATTATCTTATATATCTACAGTAAACTGGACAGCGTTTTAAGTATCTTTATATATCTTGCTAATACAGAATACAAACATTTACTTCTTTATGTTTTATTTGCATGATGGCGACGAAAACACTTTACCAAAATATTACAAACAATGTCAACTGAAGATATACAATAAAGAACTATAATCAATTCATTCGTTCAAAGTAGTTCAAAATCATTCAAAAGTAGCGCTACGAGAGCTTTAGTATAGCGTTAATAAATCGTTATAGCTATTAAGGAACCTTTATGCAACCGTTGTGCAGGTTAAATGGAACTTTAGGTTGCATAAAATGGCGCCCAAATAGCGCTAAAGCGGCTGCTTTAAGTCTGCAGTAGACGCTCTAGCGCTTACGTCTATTACCATAAGTAATAATCGGATACGCTCCAAAGCTCTAATGCAGCCCATTTGTGCTAGTTGGGAGATTATCATATCGCTGGATATGTACATCATTTCAGTGGATAAACTTATCATATCGGTGTACAGAAAAAATAATCGGTGCTGGTTTATCATATCGGTGGAAACCAGAATTCAAACTGAATTTTCTCCTTAGTCTTAAATGATACGTTGATGATATTAAATTTGGGGATATTTGATATCCTAAAGATTAGATAAAACCTGAAAAATATACAAAAAAATATAATTGAAAAAGTTCACCGATATGATAAAAAAAAATAGCATTTGTTGAAATTCACCCTAAATCTATCTAGCCAGCGGGATATATTAAAATAATTTGCCTACATTACCTTTGAGTCTCCTGTCCAGCCGTGGGACATTAAAGAGCTGAAAGCTCTTAAGCCCGATTTACACTTCAACAAGTACAGTAGCGAGTTAACTTGCGTCATCGGCGAGTTAAGTTGTTATTGTAGTTTGAACGGCAAAAGCGAGTTAAGTAGTACAGTAGTTAACAACTTAACCGCCAATGACGCAAGTTAACTCGCTACTGTACTTGTTGAAGTGTAAATCGGGCTTTAGATTAGTATTGTATTTAATTCGAAAAAATCATCGCCTGTAAAAATTGCACGCGGACTAAGTCGTAGGCGAAATCTTTCATATTTAAAAATGGGATTGTATTTCTATATCTATACTAATATTACAAATGCGAAAGTTTGGATGGATGTTTGTTATTAAATCACGCTATAACGGGTGAACGGATTTGAAAGAAATTTGGCACACAGATAGATAAATATATCCTGGAATAAAACATAGGATACTATTTACCCGCGGACGGGATGCCGTGGAATATTTTCGACTTCTACGCGGACGAAGTCGCGGGCAGAGGGAGATAATATTCCACAACTTTCACACAACGCCATCTAGTCCCAAACTAAGCAGAGCTTGTGCTATGAGTACTAGACAACTGATAAACATACATATATATTTCTAAATACATACATATTATAGATAAATTACACCCAGACAAAGAACAAATGATCGTGCTTATCACACAAACATTTGTCCTGGGTGGGAATCGAACCCATGACCTTGCGCATATCAGTCAGGGCCACTGACCACTAGACCAACAGGCCTGTCAATGAATACTGATACATTTAACGTTATCAAATTAGTATAGCTTTACAGTTGTTTACGAAGACGGCAATGTATTTTAACGGCCTCATTCAACTTATCAACTCACTTCATTTATCAATGTGCATAATTATATTTATACAACGTGTAATTTAAAGGGTATATACATACCAAATGCATGGCTTCTTTGGATGATAACAAACGATATGGCAAGGGTTTTGTAATCCTAAGTCTACGTGTGTAGAACTTATTAAAAATTCCAATACACTGATACCAGAGACCGAATTTTTCAAATTAAAAAGATCGAAAAGAATTATCGTGTTATTGGCAAGTGACGTGGAAAGTTATTGACCCTCGTAGTGCTGTGACACGTTTGTTGTGATTAGTATTGAAGAAATATGTGAAACCAATAATTTGGTATCAATTCTTTGACTCAGTTATTTCGTGCTGAAACTGTGCATAGAGACTCCATACCAGATGTTGTCTTCAACCCTTTTGGATAGATATGGGGTTTCTGTTACACGTTGTATAGAAATTTACCGAATACTTAGTAATCCTAACTCCCTATTATATTATAAATACAAAAGTAATTCAGTCAGTTATTTCACGAATTCACGCCTAAGCGAAAATTCGTGAATCATTCGTGAGATCGTTGAACCGATTTTATGTAGTAATATAGCTTTTTTGTCGCGAAATTATTTAGCTATAAATTTTATTATAAGGATAATTTGGTGTAATGCCAGTGAGGGTAAAAGATACCACAAATACCTTAAATAGGTAATTGTGGTATCTTAGTCAGATCTAAACCATAATATGTCGTTATTGATCTGTATTAAGCAGTTTATATAAATCATTGAGATAGGAAAAGTATCTATCTAAAATACGATAAACGTCTATCTAATATAAATGTATATCATTAAGATGTCTATGATGTGCTTAATCAAGCTGACAGCTAACGTTCTCTGACTTATTTAAAGTTATCTGTGGCTAACATTACTATACTAGACTCTGCCGTCATAAGGTCATAAAACCAAAAAATACAATAAAATACATTTTATTTATTTGCAATCAACTGCTAAGTGTGTCATTAAAAAAATTTTAATACTCCGGCCAATCTATATTTAGTCCCATCTATAAACAGTTAAAATAAGGACGGAACACAATAATCTCGACACAAACAAATAAAAATACAGGCATAACTTTGTAAAATACAAAACTAAACTCAAATCCAATAAAGAAAAGTACAGGAAAGAAGATCATATCAAAATTCATTTCTGAATGTGCTTCATGCATGCATTGCTAATTGTAAGTCCCTGCATTGTATGCATGCTCTGTTGTTACACCTGTCTAACTTGGCCTCCTGCAGCCGAATTTGAAGAAAAAACTAGTGAGAATCTTTCTAAGCTTGAAGAGAACAGAGTAAGCGCAGAAGAAAAGTAAGCTCGACATTCATATCAGAGGAAACACTGAGAATTTGCTGAAATAAGCACTACTAGATATTGTAAGCATAAAAAGACTAGGCACGATGCTTAAAATATTCACTAGAGTGTATTGATACACGTTTCATACATGTGTCTTTTCCCATGTATACCGTTTTCCTGTGTGCTACTTTTTCTTATAGCGTTATATCCAATTCTATGTCCTTTTTTAATTTCGTGCTGTGCTAAAAAAGAAGAGAAGGTTGAAACTCTGAAAATTGTAGATAACAAAGTTTGTATCTGCAAGTGTACTGTATTGGATGTATGAGGTGTGAGTTTATTTATACGTTGTGTTAAATTACCACTGTTACTATTAGAGTTTTTGAAATATTTCTTCTGTTTTATATTGTAGCCATCTAAAGACTAGAATACTCTTTATTATGGACATCATATTTATAATTAAACTACCGATTATAGAAAACATTACATAATTATGGAGATACAATCTTATTGCTCAAAGCGACCATTTCATAAAAATGTTTAGATTGACAGATAAGTATACTCTTTATTGTACACCACAAAATAAATAAAAAAAACTTTTTAGCAAAAAATATAACCGACTTCCATATCAAAATACTACAAAGCCAAAAATAACTTTACTAGTCTACTAACTATTTCGATAGTCGGTGTTATTGGTTTTGTATTTTCTTTTTTTTTTGACTCCGCCTTCCGAATTTAAAGTTAGTTTTGACTTCGTAGTGTTTTAATATGGAACTCTGTTTTATTTTTTGCTAAAAAAGCTTTTTTCACGCTTTTTAGTGGGTCGGTTTATAATTTATCTAGTTACAAAAGCCAAAACGTGGACTACTTATCACCTTTTACAAAATATTGCTTTTCCCGATGCAGAGCCGTTAATTTTTGAGGAGTTCTCCTGGTACTTCACAATCAGCTCTATATCACCATATGCATTGTGACGAGCATAAAGTGCTTAACATGCATATTCAAGTAATCGAATCGCAATCCACGAAATACTTATTATTGAGTAATTTCTGTGGTCATCTGTGGTTTTCATCATTCATCATCATTCATCAGTTCCACTTCCCCAAATGGTGCTTTTCGAGAGCAACTGCACAAGATACTATAAGAAATACCCAAAACGCTATAGGTGTCCCTATAATATTTGAAGAGTTCCCTCAATTACTCCAGGATCCCATCATCAGATCCTGATTTCATAACAATGGGACCAACTAGAAAGTAAACCCTTTCAAACGAAAAAGAAATTTCCAAGTTGGTCCAGCCGTCTTCAAGTTATGAGTTTCAAGAAAAAAAGTTCAAGACGAACTAAGAACCTCCTCCTTTTTTTTTAAGTCGCTTAATAATGACTTAAGAACTACAAAAGGTACGGGTTTTATCTCTAAAAACGATCTTCAGAAAACCTTTAGGAGAAAATAAATACGCGGGTAGTCCAAAGACTACCCGCGTATTTACTTTCTCACACAAAAGCTGAGACGTATTCTAATAATAACAATTTAAGTAGAAAGAGATACATATCTATGAATACATAATAAATAAATATAGGTAGGTGAACCTAAATATACAATGAGAAGTATAAAACAAAGCATAGACCTTTAGTAAAGCCGATCAAGGAGAGGGGTGGTTTCTGACGTACCTACCTACTCAATCTTTGTCGATTCTTAAAACCTACGCAGATTATAAGAGTGGACAAAGATTGAGTACATCTTAACAACATGGACAATAATTGAACAATCTATAATCGTCTTGCTTCAACCGTAAAAGTTATAAAGCCTATTGAAATGCGTAATCATCATCATCATTATATTCATTCCCTTAACGCCATTGCGCTTGTAAATATACGCAAAAGCAGGAGGTGAGGTAATGCAAAATGTAACCTAAACCAACAACTCAACACGTGTTTCGTCGCTCCACCGATCCTCAGAAGCTGATAATTTGTCGAATGCCCATTTGCTTGTTCTTTTTTATCGCATTACTCCTGTAAGGAAACGTAACATTTACATACTTGGTTTTACAAAACCTTAAAACCTCTTTTTTCAAGAATGCTTAAAAATATACTCCAAAAACCTATCAAATTCAAAGACAAGACCACATCTAGCTGTCACTTTAGTTTCGAAACCGGTGTGATTTTAAAATTTTCAGTGGTATAAAATATAAATTAATTAATGCGTGCGACGAGCTATTCTCCAATTTCTGTCTGTTGCTGGCTGCCCGTTATATGTTTCTGTCCTTGGATTCTCTGTGTGCCTTGTTATTGCCCAAGCTGTCTTTTTCTCCTACCAGCCTGGTACCTACACTGGTTCTTTGGAGATAACGCTGATACTACCGATGTAAAGCCTTCATACCAAAACGTAAAGACTCAAGATTAATTTATTTGAACAAATAAAGCTTTGAAATTCAGAAGTAAATCACACTAAGCTTCGGAAAGAATCAAATTAAGCTTCGGAAAGAATCAAATTAAGTTTCAGAAGTAATCAAACTAAGCTTCGGAGAGAATCAAACTAAGCTTCTTCTGGAAATTAGAATGGGCTTGAGTCTTACAACAAATTTCTAAATGTGTTTTTTAATTTTACCTCTTGTAGTAAGCCCTTTTGTCTCGTGCATTCCATGCTTTAATTGCTGCATGGACTGTGCCATGGAAATTAAAGAATGTCCGGAAACCTGTCCTCAAGGACAAAAATGAGATAACTGCAGTGAGAAAAAGTAAGCACAAAATCTGAGCTTAAAAGGGCTTGGTAGAATGATAACTTGCTATGAGGAAAGTGAATAGTTTGCAAACTATCTTTTTCAAGTATGTTAGCCACACTTGTCCGTCGTTGTTCACTCTGTTTTCATTTTAAGTCTACGTATGATGCTGTATAGTGCAAAAAAATAAAAGAAAAGGATGAAGTCTAAATGTTCCAGTAAAATTAAAGTGTCTGTTAGTAAGAGTAATTTCTAAAATTTTATTAAAGTTTTTGAGATATTTCATGGGAATTTTATTTCATCATCGCCTCTTATTTATACTCTATGCATTTATATATTACAACGCAAAGGAAAACCACTTCACACTTTGTAGCAGAAATGTGTGGACAGAGGAGTATGAGATTTGGCAGTTACAATTTATACAGAAGAAGACTGCAGAAAGCAAATATTAAAAATATTTTAAAAATGAAATTATTCTAAAATAACTATGAGCACATGAGAAAAGACAGAAAGAAAGATAAAGTATTTTTGCCATTAGACAAACGACATGCAAATAATATTAATAACTTTCTATAATTCCTAAATAATAGTGTTAGTAGGTAATTGGAACTTAGGTTAGTAGGTAAGGACACAGTTATTTTGAACTCACAGATAAACAGTTTTTATTTATATGTATGTATAGAAGATATATAGATAAGATTTATAGCGATATATCGCTTTCCTTCCAAGTGTGTAACCTTAGTAATATCTTCACGCTATCGATATCACGGTAAGTAGTGGCATCGCCTTAAAAACTCTTTACGACTTAAGTTGGGTTTTAAAATTCGCACTTAACTTGTATAATGTAGAAAGTTTACTCTGCAGAGTGGAAACTCCATCGGAAGAGCTGTCTGTGGATGACGAGTTTTGGAGAATATTCTAGTAAGCTGAAATAAGTATTTGAGGAATTACCAAATATTGTTGATTGCAAATTACTGCAAAAAACCTCAAATATAGGGGAGGGAAGGTCTGGGACAAGGCTGTTCATAAATATATTTTCTTGACCACGATCACAACTGATAGTAAGCTTTAGATGAGCCCAGAAGATGCCTGTTCACTCCTGCTTCAAAGACTGACAGGTCATATATCATACAGGAGGTGAAGTACCTATATAAGTTTTCCGCACAATTTGGATTTATAAACTTAAACGAGTGGGTACGACATTGGGTATTTATTCTCCAGAACAATCTCTATTCTAGTAGGAGATCCCCTTTCAATGGAATTTACACCACCTTTGCAGATTTGTAAATAGGCAGGACCTTTAGCGTAAATTAATGTAATGGTCGAATCATATAAGAATCCTGTTGATGATAACTACTCTGTGTCGCTTACCTATACAGTATATTAGTTTAAACCAGGGACATATACAAACCTACAATAGTGTATGCTTACATGATACTAATAAAAATATGAACAAAAAGCACTGATAAATAACAGACAGAACCATACCAAAAGTCCTCGGAGGGACTCCCGCGGGGGCGGAGTTTACACACGAGCTTCCTTTTTTTGGCAGGATCGGGCCGTGCTTTGCCACGTGATTACTTTAGGTATTGTATACAAGTTCATTCACCTCTTGCACCTTAGTGTACATGATAAATGTATTATATTGGACAATTACGTCAAAAATTTAAGGTATAGGTTTTTGGTGTATTTCCGTTGTCCCCGTAGTCCATGTCCCCGTTAAAGGGGACAAAGGGAATGTAATAAAATAATTAAAATTACTTCCCGTTGTCCCCGTTATGTACATATGGGCAACGGGGACAACGGACAGTTAAGATTTCACGTATCGTTGTCCCCTTTCAATTTTTATTTATTTACTAAATACCTTATGTATTTTGATTTAGTTTTAAATGAAAGGGTGGAATGAAACACAAAGTATTTCTATGTTATACTTACAAAAACATACCACATTAATATACCTATTTAACTATAACGTCACAGAATTAACTTAGTATAAAAACAATTTAGATAATAAAATATAAAAACAATTAAAATAAAATTGACTACAAACAGAACTTTAATGTTATACTTATTAATAATGTCACATTTATGTAGATCACAGAATTGGTAATAATCAACATTTATATATTATCATTTATTTTAATATTATTTTTAATACATTCGTAAATTATAAATACTTGTGTCGCAATCACATGTGTAGCTATTGTTTAGATATTATGGTTTTTTTTTTAAATTTTATATGTAGTCCTTAGTTCCATTTCATTTGTATAGGTACAATATTCTCTCTATTAAGGCACTCTCACTTCTAATTTGAACTCAACGGGGACAACAGGCATAATTTGAAAAGCATATATTACAAGAAATTAACGGGGACAGCGTACGGGGACAACGGGAAGTAATTTTAATTATTTTATTAAATTCCCTTTGTCCCCTTTAACGGGGACACGGACTACGGGGACAACGGGAATACACCAGGTTTTTCACATATTTGGAACGAGAATCGAATACTGAATACCCTCCCTCAAGAAGTCCCTCGTTTAACCTAACACACTGTTTATCTTAAAGCTTGCACTCTCAGTCTTCCTACCGAGTTACCGCAGCCCCGGAACGTAAAGCAGCTAAAGGGACTAGGTGGGTTTTTTATCAGTGAAAGTCCGATGCTTCTTGCAGTGGTGGCCGTTGGGAATAAGCCCTTGCCACCCTACCCAGAGCCAGAAGAGTCAATTGATGAATAACTGTATTAGCATTTATACATAGCATGTAGTTATCTGTGTAGTTTAGTACAAATAGTTTCACAAGCCTATAACCTGTCAGCCTTTTAAACAAGAGTGAATAGACATCGTCTGGGCTTGCTCGTTCCATCGCAGATCTTATCTATTGCTAGCCTTCAGGCGTGATTGAGATCAAGAGCGTGCTCAACTGTAATAAAAGAGTCTCTTTGACACTTCCCGTTACTAAAGAGGTGTCTTTTTTTGAACATTATCTAATTATAAGCGTCAATAGCCTAATGGATAAGGTGTTGGACTTGTGATCGAGAGGTCGCGGGTTCAAACCCCACCCATTACACTATTGCCGTGAACCCACGGAATAGATTAATAAGGTTGGAATGGTAATGTGGGCGTGGCGAGCGCGCCAAATTTATGATACGACAATCATAGCTCGACCGATTAATCTGTGGGTTGGTCGGTATAGACACGGGCCACCACTAGTTTGAGAATCTATACTCACTAATTGCGTTAGCAAAGCGTGAAGCGCGTGTGTGTTTGTGTAGCGGAAGGGCGATAGAATAATAGCAAGATAGCAGAACGAAAGTTATAATATTCAAGTAAAAGTACAAGGCAATAATTTATAGCACGCGTCGCGATCCGAGTAGCTTAGTGGGTAGCGGGGCACTAGCGCTCCGTCGCCGCGTCGGCCGGCTCCGCCGCTCGGTGAAAGGCGCGCGCGCGCAGTCCCTCGGAGTTCAAGGCCGCGCCGTTGTAGTCGTCCGTACAATATCATAGCATGCTTAGGCGGTCAGTGACCCGATACAAATCAACGTGATTTGCATGTTTGTTGTGGCATAGTTTCGCCACATATTCCCCCTGGCCAGACCGTAACTACGGTCGATAGAAATCGGGGAATCTGACTCTTCGCCCGCTTCTCGCCCTCTTCTCAGCGTCAGTAGAGACAGGTGTTGCAATTTCATTTGGAGTGACCTCTGGTGTTGATATGATTGCCGGTTGTTCATCCTTCATAATATAGGCTGGTTTCAATCTGTCAACTGAGACATTAGTTGTCTTCCCTTTTGCTTCTATTGTGAAGTACTTCGCATGCCTTTGCAACACTTTGTAAGGGCCAGCATACGGTGACTCTAGTGGGCTGCGGACGTAGTCTCGGCGTAGAAAGACGTGTGTTGCGGAATGAAGATCTCGAGGTATGTAGAAGGGAGAAGTTGTATGCCATGATGTCGGCTTGGGAGTAAGCTTGGCCATGTGTGCACGAAGTCGCGTTGCGTACTGTGTGATATCAGCAGCAGAGTAATCTGAAGCAGACAGAAACTGGCTTGGTAAATTAAGAGCTTCACCATACACAAGCTCAGCAGGCGTAGCCTGGACGTCTTCTTTCCAGGAGTTGCGCATGCCGAGTAGCACGAGCGGTAGGACTTCTGTCCAGTTTGAAGAAGTGTGGCACATGATGGCAGCCTTAAGCTGCCGGTGAAGCCGCTCGACGATGCCATTCGCAGCTGGGTGGTAGGCGGTGGTGCGGAAGTGGTGTGCACCAACCAAGGCAGTGAGGGCCTTAAACAGGTGGCTCTCAAACTGGCGACCACGGTCTGTAGTCACCCGTGCCGGACAGCCAAACCGGGCTATCCAGCCCGACACCAAGGCAGCTGCGCAGGTCTCCGCGGTTATGTCCTTCAGCGGGTACGCCTCAGGCCATCGAGTAAATCTATCAATGACAGTAAGGCAGTACCTGTAATCACAAGAAAGGGTTAATGGTCCTACGATGTCAAGGTGTATGTGGGTAAATCTGGAAGAGGGAGTAAAGAAAGAGGATAGAGGACTTATGGTGTGACGGGTAACTTTACTTGCTTGGCATTGCAAGCAATGTCTGGCCCACTCTCTACAGTCCTTGCGGATCCCTGGCCACACAAAGGATTGCGTCACCAGTCGCACCGTAGCAGAACATCCTGGATGATGTAGACTGTGCAAAGATTCGAAGGTTTGCTTCCTGAGTTGAGGTGTCACATAAGGGCGAGGCTTTGGCAGTGTTGTATCGCATAAAACTTGTGCGTTTCCTGTCGGCGATGGAATCTTTTTCAGCCTGAGTGAAGAGCCGTTTTGTACCAGGTCTTGCAGTTCTGGATCTGTTTCCTGAAATTTTGCAAGTTCCTGAAAGTTTATTGCCGTTGACACTTCCTCAACTCGTGACAATGCATCAGCGACTACATTTTCTTTCCCAGGGATATACCTTATATCTGTGGTGAATTGCCCTATGAAGTCTAGGTATCTGAATTGTCTTGGCGAGAGACTATCTCGGTTTGTCTTGAAGGCAAACATCAGTGGTTTGTGGTCTGTGAAGATCGCAAAGTTCCTTGCCTCGACCATATGTCGAAAGTATTTGACAGCTTCATAGGCCGCTAACAATTCTCGGTCGTATGGGCTGTACTTCTTCTGAGCAACACTAAGCTTGTGTGAGTAAAAGGCAAGAGGTTCCCAGTCGTTTCCATTCCGCTGCTGTAGGACGGCGCCGATGGCGGTATCAGACGCATCAGTGACAATAGTCAACTCAGCTGATGGGTCTGGATGAGCCAGTAGAGTTGCGTTGGATAATGAAGACTTAGTATCTTCAAATGCTTTTAAAAGTTCAGGAGTCATATCGACTGGATGTGATGGTTTTACTTTGGGGCCTGCAAGGACAGCATTCAATGGTGCTTGTAGTTTAGCTGCATTTGGGATAAATCGGCGATAAAAGTTTATCATACCCAAAAATCGTCGTAGCTCTTTCACGGTTCTGGGTATCGGGAACTCCTGGATGGCCTGCACCTTTGACTGGAGTGGTTTTACGCCCTCAGCAGACACACTATAGCCTAGGAAAGTCACCTCGTGTTGTCCAATGTTGCATTTGCTTGAATTTACTATCACACCATACTGTTTCAGGCGATCAAACAGAAGTCGTAAGTGAAGCTTGTGTTCTTCAGCGGTTGCTGAAAAAATTAAAATATCGTCGATAAATCCATAGCAAAAATCTAGGCCCAGGAGAACTTCATCGATGAACCTTTGGAAAGTTTGGGCTGCGTTCCTTAGACCAAAAGTCATGAAAGGAAATTCATAAAGACCAAAAGGTGTTGTTATTGCAGTTTTAGGAATATCCTCAGGGTTAATAGTAAGTTGATTGTACGCTTTTACGAGGTCTATAGTTGAGAAGACAGTGCAGCCTGCTAGTTGATGAGAGAAGTCCTGAATATGACGGATGGGATACCTGTCAGGTATTGTTCTCAAGTTAAGTGCCCTGTAGTCGCCACAAGGTTTCCATCCGTCGTCCTTCTTCTTTACCAGGTGCAATGGTGCGGACCAAGGACTCTCTGAACGCCGTGCTACACCACTTGCAAGCATCTCCTCGAACTCCTTCTTTGCAGCCTGGAGTCGAGAAGGATTGAGGCGTCTCGGTTTGCATGCTACAGGTGGGCCTGGTGTTGTCCTGATGAAGTGTACAGTGTTGTGCTTACCAGATACTTGTCTGCCTGGAGGTCGTGTTATCTCTGGATACTCACGCAAGATCTGATGATAGTCAGAGTCACCTATGACAGACTTCACTGAAGCAACGTCTACTGAGTTGCAGTGTGTAGCAGGAACTGATAAAGAGGTAAGGTTGTCAATTAGTCGTTGATTCCTGCAATCTACTAACAAGTTGTAAAAACTCAGGAAGTCTACCCCAATTATGGCCCTAGAAACATCTGCAATAGTGAAGATCCAACTGTAGTTCCTTCTGAGTCCCAAGTTCAGTTGTAGTCGCAAGGGACCGTATGTATGAATTACTGTGTTGTTTGCAGCTACTAGGTCGTATTTAGATTGCTTGTAAGGCGTCTTGAGAGCAGACCGGGGAAAAACGCACAGATCGGAGCCAGTGTCTACTAAATATTGTATTTTTGATGTGCGGTCTGTGATAAATAGTCGGCCTGAAGAAGTAGGGCAGTCGTTCGCCGCTATCTGCGACCGCCCTGCCTGTTTTCCGCCGTGAATGAGCATGGTTGCTTACATTTTTGTGCCTTTTCTCCATATGTATAATGGTAGAAACAGTGTGGGTGGTTCTCAGGTGGTTGTTGTGGTCTAGATTTTGAACGATCATACCTTTTGTGGTTGTTTCGAGTCCGTGAGCGTGAGCGTAATTTCTCCCTGCTATTCAGCCGTGAAGTGAGCGAGGCGACTTGCCTTGTGAGCTCGCTCACCTGCCTTGCTAGGTCCGAGGACACGTTGCTAGTGGAAGCGCATGTGCTGGCTACCTGCGGCGTCATCGGGGCGATTTCGGATACTCTGTCCGCTATTTCCGCCAATTTCTCCACCTGCAAATCAGCAATTTGGGAAGCGATCACTGTTTGAATATTCTGAGGCAACCGGCTGGTCCATATGCTCTTAATAAATTCAGTAGCCCCTGAGGGTCCTGCTAGATTTTGCAAGTGTCGTAGGAATTGCGACGGCTTACGGTCGCCTAATTCTTCGTGAAGTAAAAGTTGTTGGATTCGCTTCTCTTGCGAGGCTGACAGACGATTAATGAGCTCGGTTTTTAATTTAAGGGACTTATTTTCCTCAGGAGGATTAGTGATGATGTCCCTGACCTGCAAGGCATACTTCGTTTCGAGTTGAGACGAGGCGAAATAAAATTTTGTTGAGTCACTGGTTATCCTAGATAGGATAAATTGGCCTTCTAATTGTGCGAACCATAAAGCCGGTTCTTCTGGACAAAATGGCGGACAGCGCAATGGCATTCCGACTGCCACTGCCTCGCCTGAGACAGCGGCGACATCCTTACAATCAGCATAAGCGTCCGACTCAGCCATATTAAAATGAAATTAAAATCGCTCACCGGTTATGTTGGAACCACACCTTTTTCTTCACTAATTTGCAATAATGACCAGTTAAATTACCACTATTCTTGATTCTCCGAGACTGTTTGCTTCTTATCGTAGCTGAACATGCGCGATAGTCGAGGTTGTTCAGATCACGTCGGGGTCACCACATGTGGGTTGGTCGGTATAGACACGGGCCACCACTAGTTTGAGAATCTATACTCACTAATTGCGTTAGCAAAGCGTGAAGCGCGTGTGTGTTTGTGTAGCGGAAGGGCGATAGAATAATAGCAAGATAGCAGAACGAAAGTTATAATATTCAAGTAAAAGTACAAGGCAATAATTTATAGCACGCGTCGCGATCCGAGTAGCTTAGTGGGTAGCGGGGCACTAGCGCTCCGTCGCCGCGTCGGCCGGCTCCGCCGCTCGGTGAAAGGCGCGCGCGCGCAGTCCCTCGGAGTTCAAGGCCGCGCCGTTGTAGTCGTCCGTACAATATCATAGCATGCTTAGGCGATCAGTGACCCGATACAAATCAACATGATTTGCATGTTTGTTGTGGCATAGTTTCGCCACAAATCCATTCATTAGGTAATGACGAAGCAGCCACATACAGATGCATTAAATTCATTTTTATTAAAATAAGGAAGGAATGTACTATACCTATGTGAATATAATAATATAGAAGATTACGCATTAGATCTCGCACAATGCGATGATGGGGGGTAGTAGATTGAGGCACACATCTCCCCTGCTTGGCAGTTCGCGTACAACTAGGGAGCGCCACGGACGCGCGTGCGGTGTGTAAAGCAGGGAGTCGATATCTCGCTATCAGGTGACACACGTAAACAGTACAGTACCTAATACTACAAGGTAATTCCATCAGTCTCTTTGAATTTCATTTATTGATGCTATATTTTAGTTTAGATTAAGGATCTCGTCTCTTTCAAATGGTTTTAAAGATAAAACATTCTCACTACTAGCAAGATATTAAAATACATCCAAAAACTCCAATAGTCAGTATTCAGCTAAAATTCAATTCGCACTTATCAAACACTGAAGATTGGCAGCCGTCCCGCCGATATTCGTTGAATGTCGAACCACATTCGAAATGGAGAAAGCTGGTATACCAAATGGTAATACTAAAGTTATGCTGAACTTTGAAAAGATGAAATAGAGATGGCGAGATATTATAAATCGGGAAGAAATTAAATTAAAAAACATTTATTCGGAGATAAACAATCACAACATACAATAGAAAATTACAAACATAAAAAATAACACTACAAATTTCGCTGAACATGTCCACACCGAATTTCGAACGCAGGCAGGCTTTTATACGGGTGGCCGTTTACAGTGGATAAAGATTTTTTCAGCTTGAGAGCATCATAAAGGATCATTTAAAACATACTTTAGTTAAGCGAACACTTATGGTTTCGAAATTATGATTTTTTTTTAATAATGTAGTCTAGTTATTTAGACTAGATGAGCCTATAGCGCGATAGGTGGATTATTGCACTATGCTTATACCAAATTTCATTCGATTCGGTCCAGTACTTTTCATAACAGAGTGATTTCGTGTCAAAAATATTGAAATTTCGGGTAATTTAAAAAAAAAAAAAAAACATAATTTTAAACCATAAGTTTTCGCTTAACTAAAGTATGTTTTAAATTATCACTCATGATGCTCTCAAGCTGAAAAAAATTTTTGGACCACTGTAAACGGGCCACCCTGTATATTACTACTATACTATTACTTTGTTTAATTTTCATCTTCATCGCTGGTCTCAAAATAGTGAAGGACAACACCTACGTATCACCTTCCCTGTCTTTCTCTTCGAACGATACAGTCGCGATATTAACTTAACATTAATAAATAATACTCTTCATAGCACTTCATACATACAAATAATCTGTTCAAATAGAGTAGTTCTGCAAACTGAAAGAACTGCGCTTTCGATAGTCACTCGTTATCATTGACGTATCGATAACGCATACGTTGCGTTTGTCTGTTTCGTGGACTGCAGTGAATGTCACCGTGTTCGATGCTTTTTCTTTTAGGCTGGTTTTTACTTTCCACCTTTTACAAAACAACAAAAAATAAAAACTTGGAAGCTAAACAAACACCAACTGAAAAAAGCTCTTCCAATGTGGTTGAAAAACCTTGGCAACCGAGAATTTGTTAATGATAGAAAAGTGAGGACACACATGCATGTATTACCATTCTTATTTAACATACTATTTCTTTTTGTTTAACAATTTTTGTTCTAACTGACCTATCCTTACTAATATTATAAATGCCAAAGTCTGTCTGTCTGTTACGCTTTCACGGCTAAACCACAGCACCGCCGATTTGGCTGAAATTTGGAATGGAAATAGTCGAGGACCCAGGGTCAAACACATGTCCTCCGTGTCATGACATGCCGTGAAAGCGCGTTAAGTCGTTGGTCCAAACAACAATCGGTACGGTTAGCCAGAACATCTAACAGCGTCTTGTCAAGGGGTATCATGGGTTACCCAACTACTAGAGTATAAGGGAATAATAGTACATGTAAAAAACAAATGAAATGAAATATTTATTTTTGTAAATTGGTTATAAATAACACTTTTACACATCATGTTTTTTGCGTGTTTAGTTTAGCTAGATGAGGCCGGTATTTCCTAACTGACTACCCTGAGAAGAAAAACCGAAACAAACTCAGAGGTCATAGGCCCGTATTAATAAACCGTTATCAGCATAAGAGTAAGATCTTAAGAGCTGGTTTGAGATTGAGAGATATATTAATAAACAAAAGTTAAGATGCGGTTTAAGACTCTGTCATCACCTGAGATCGTATTGTTTAATAAACAAATCTCGAGTTTCAACAGTGGTATTAAGATGCTTATCAAGATCATAATAGTTGAGTCCAGTCGATCCGGGACTTAAGATCGTGAACTTGTACAGTCTTATTACAAAAAGCGGTTTAACTAATAAACCTGGTTTAAACTTCTTTAAACTACGGTCTAAACAAAAACGGTATTACAAATCGTGGTTTTGCGATAAACCATGGACTATATCATGGTCTAACGCTAAACCTCGGCGACCCCTAGTTTAACGATGGTTTATATCACTAAATCGGATCTTTCAAAGTTTCTCCTTTAGGTTAAATCATATTTTTCATTGTGTTGTGTTGTTTTAACTCGAAAATGAACATTAACATGGTCGATTTAATTGATATTGAGGATATTGAAGCCGCTGAGTTGTTGGAAATGCAATGCCGACACAACAGAAATCGTGTTCGAGTCAATCCCATCGTAGTATTATAATATTTAAAATTTGGGTAGGTAAGCTTAAAATCAATAAACTATAGACGGATTACAAGTTAATCTAAGTAATGTATGTTTGCTTACTTTTTCGTCGCCAATTCTCAGATCGCGTTTTTTTTGTTGGTCCAGCACAATAAATTATTAAAATTATGAAGTTAAACAAAGAGGCACTTGAACTAATAAATACTTTAAATTCCAAAGCTAAATGAACTTTGTTCAACTTGCGATGGTTTTGTTTAATGTTATGGTTTCATACATCGCGCGAGAATGTTACGTTTCGATACACGTACTTGGATGTGTTTTTAGAAATTAATACGGCATTAAGTAATGTGCTCAAAACTGCAATTGACGAAATAACTAAATAATGTTTATATCCATGCAAAATAACCAGGTCTCAATATTTTTAACACTCCTAAACATCATCTAATCATTAGCGTATTATCAAAACGTTTTCTTTTCTGGGCATACGGAACGTTGCAATAGAATGACATCATGGTGAACGAATGATATTTGCATTAATCTGTGGTTGATATTTGAACAATGGTTCAAATGAAGGGACTAAGAAGTCCATGGTTTTTTTAAGTTTTGTAATACGAACAGTAGTGTCGGGAACTATGGACGTCGAAAATATTATTTCCGAAATCAATTATTACGATGGACAAGACTATTATGATGATATTTTAAGGCCTTTTCAAATTCAATTACCTAAAGTTTATACAAGGGACGCGACAAATCCCTTCGAATTACCTCCGCAAAACTTTAAAAAACTGGCCAAGTGCGAGTCAGACTCGCCCATGAAGGGTTCCGTAGTAACTACGCCAAATAACTTTGTTTTTCATAGTGTTTGTATGAATTACAAAGTTATATTTGCGGTTTTAAAAAATATGCTGTATCTCTAAAACTGCTGACCCGATCTCTTTCAAACCAATTTTCGTTGAAAGTTTACATTAAGATCTACAGCATATATTTTTCACTTGATTATTATAGAAGTTAGAGGGGGACGGACGGACATATATTTTACCACTTTCGAAGCGTATATCTTTTAAACGTTTAACTTTATGAAAAAGTAGATTTGGAAACCTTAATGTCATTTTTAAAGACCTGTCTATCGATACCACACATGCATTTGTTTCATGAAAAAATACATATTTTCAGTTTCAGTTCCATGTATGGGGAGCTCCTCTATATTTTAATTTTTTTTTTCTTAAAATCGGAAAGCGGTTCATAGAATACATCTCCCCATCCCCCCTCTAACTTCTATAATAATGAAGTGAAAAATCTAAAAAAAATATATAAGACGACTCTGACATACTCTGAGAAGAAAAACCGAAACAAACTCAGAGGTCATAGTCTCTTTTAAAGTCCATCCAATTTGTATTTGTATATGATAGGCATGTAGGTTCATGTCTGTGGTGTTCTTTTGAAAAAAATTTGTGCGGATAAATTTGAGCGGACCTATCCAACAAATTTGACGAACAATATGTAGCTTCCGCACCTGGAACACATACATCCGCACGCTGCGAGCGCGCGCGCATACTAAACTAAGCGCCGCCGGCCGCCGCTCTCCGGCCACCATCAGCCCGAGGCGGGGCGCGGCGCTGCGATCGACGCGACCCCTACGGACGGAATGTGGAACCTAAGAATGAAATCCTGTAGTCTAATTGGCTAGATGCTTTTTAGGAATATTTGGCGCCAAAACGTTAGGCTATAAAGCGAACCTAATAAAGACTGCTATTCAGTACACCGTTCGATACAGTTCTATATTCATCTGGAGTTTTACTTGAACACCCTACACGCGCTACAAATACCAAAGTAAGGACATTTGGGTAGGCCACAAAAGTACTCAAACTGCTTGACATAATATTCACATATACCCGGTTAGACTCAAAGACGATCCTGCCATAGTTGGGAACAGGCTAAACTGATGAAGAGCATCTAATGCGCTCTCCTTACCGTAACTACCAACAGGGCTGAACAAGTGAACACAGCTGAGCAGTTCACGAGTTACACACGACACTGTTTCCACTTATCTGTTTTAAACTAAACAATACTTCCATGTTTTCCTTCTCAAACTCACAAACAACAACTATTATGAGATGCGTTAATGAGTATGTAAGTGCTCTCGAAGCAGGCGCGGTTCGAAGGGGGGGTTCACAGGGGACATGACCCCTCAAAAATCGTACACCCAAAAATAAAATCTTTTAAAATTTTGCAAAATACGACGTTCCAAATATTATCACCCGATTTGCCAGTAAAAATAGAAGACTTTTTACTGGCAAATCGGGATCCATTTGATTTATAACGCGTACAATAAAATTTGTATTGTGCAATAAAGAAATAGTAGATTATACAACAAGTGAAAAAAAAGGGAATTTAATTCGAGGTACGAAGTTGGATCCCGAGAGCAGCGAAGGATTCTAGAGTAGAATCCCGAGCGTAGCGAGGGATTCTAGATTAGAATCCTGAGCGGAGCGAGGGATACAAGGACCGAGATAAATTTTTTTTTCACGAGTTGTGTACTCTACTTTTTACCATTGACTGTGAGAAAATAAATAGGAGTCTAATATTTATATTCATAGAATTTTATTATATAATCAGTAATAAAAGAACAAAGGATTAAATATAAACATTAAAAATTTATAGTGAAATTAGAACAGTTTTCAAAATTCAGTGTTATATTCTTGTTTGGTTTTGAAACTGTCGTATTAGATAAGACTTGGGTATTTGGCAAAGTCACCGTATTTTGTGGTTGCTGTTGCTGAGAAAGCTGTGATGTAGTTGTTTTACAAGGTTTTCCTTTCGATGTTGAAGGGCGCGCCGGAGATAGTGGCGCAGAAGGGTCAACAGCAGACGGTTTTATATTTATACTGTCAATTATTCGGCTGCATCTTTTGGATTTGTTTTCGATCGAATCCTCGATATAGCTTTCTGCTACTGTGCTGGACCTCCACCCTCCGTGGCGTTTCAGTTCTGTAAGATCAGCACCTGAATTTGCTAAAAGGGTGGCAGAGCTTCTACGGAAACAATGTCCTGTGTACTTTTCGGGATTTGGTAGATTTAAGAATGTGGCAATCTCTTTTGGCATCGCACCTATTTTGTTAATTCCAATAGGTTGCCGAGTACATTTTCCGCCATGGTATTGTAAGAAAAACCTATCGGTTTTTGTATTAGTGGGCCTTATAGCTTGATATTTTTCGACGATTTTAACGTATTCCTGCCGTATTACGAACGTTCTATCAATTTTAGTTTTTGTATCAGTTAAAACAACCAGTAATAAATTTTCCGAGTGTTTTTGGATGTCGTTCATAGTTATTTTTAATAATTCGTTACTGCGACAGGCCCCATTCACGCCAAAAATTAGCACAACCTGTGAACAATAATTAAAAAAAATATGTATTTACAGGAAAACTTTAAAAGTTCAGTAGGTTTGTAAATAAATATGTTTTAAGTAGGTACTTACTTTTACGGCCAGAAAACTGTGGTCAGGTGCATCATTTAGAAAACGTTCAATGTTTTGGGAGGTTAGCACTCTAGATTTCTTTGGCTTATCACCCTCAGACAGCCGTTTTAAGTATGTCACTAACTTTGAATAGTTTGAAATATCAATGTTGTGTTTTATTCTCACTGTTGATTTTAGCATAGAATATATGCTCCAAAGTGTCGACGCCTTCTTCGTCTTGGTTAATTCGTTGAAATAGTTAAGAAATACGCATTCTGAGAAGGAATTGGCGCCATTCGTGGTTTTCCAGTCGCAGAACAAATTGTATGTTTTCAGATACAAATCCCGAGATTTTGGCGGCAACAAATCATCTACTATAACTGCTGCGTTAGTACGAAATGATTCCGGAGTCAGTGTCTCATTTTCGTCATCGGAAGAACTCATTTTGTTTCAGTTATTATGTTAATAAATTTTCCAATGACACAAAACAACCACGATAACAGAGAGAAAAGTTACTTTACTCTTTGGAGAAAAGAACTTAAAATTGGCGGTTTTTTTTTTAATATAATCGTATAGCTCTATGGAATAGATCCATTTAGCCAGCCAGTAGGTACTTTCAGCACGTTTCAAATTTTTTTTACATAATTCGTGCTTGTTCCAAATTCAAAAAGTCTTTATTCACTCAGTGACAAGGATCTTCTACAAGTTCCTTGCAATAAAGACTTTTTGAATTTGGAACAAGCACGAATTATGTAAAAAAAAATTTGAAACGTGCTGAAAGTACCTACTGGCTGGCTAAATGGATCTATTCCATAGAGCTATACGATTATATTAAAAAAAAAACCGCCAATTTTAAGTTCTTTTCTCTCTGTTATCGTGGTTGTTTTGTGTCATTGGAAAATTTATTAACATAATAACTGAAACAAAATGAGTTCTTCCGATGAAGAAAATGAGACACTGACTCCGGAATCATTTCGTACTAACGCAGCAGTTATAGTAGATGATTTGTTGCCGCCAAAATCTCGGGATTTGTATACGAAAACATACAATTTGTTCTGCGACTGGAAAACCACGAATGGCGCCAATTCCTTCTCAGAATGCGTATTTCTTAACTATTTCAACGAATTAACCAAGACGAAGAAGGCGTCGACACTTTGGAGCATATATTCTATGCTAAAATCAACAGTGAGAATAAAACACAACATTGATATTTCAAACTATTCAAAGTTAGTGACATACTTAAAACGGCTGTCTGAGGGTGATAAGCCAAAGAAATCTAGAGTGCTAACCTCCCAAAACATTGAACGTTTTCTAAATGATGCACCTGACCACAGTTTTCTGGCCGTAAAAGTAAGTACCTACTTAAAACATATTTATTTACAAACCTACTGAACTTTTAAAGTTTTCCTGTAAATACATATTTTTTTAATTATTGTTCACAGGTTGTGCTAATTTTTGGCGTGAATGGGGCCTGTCGCAGTAACGAATTATTAAAAATAACTATGAACGACATCCAAAAACACTCTGAAAATTTATTACTGGTTGTTTTAACTGATACAAAAACTAAAATTGATAGAACGTTCGTAATACGGCAGGAATACGTTAAAATCGTCGAAAAATATCAAGCTATAAGGCCCACTAATACAAAAACCGATAGGTTTTTCTTACAATACCATGGCGGAAAATGTACTCGGCAACCTATTGGAATTAACAAAATAGGTGCGATGCCAAAAGAGGTTGCCACATTCTTAAATCTACCAAATCCCGAAAAGTACACAGGACATTGTTTCCGTAGAAGCTCTGCCACCCTTTTAGCAAATTCAGGTGCTGATCTTACAGAACTGAAACGCCACGGAGGGTGGAGGTCCAGCTCAGTAGCAGAAAGCTATATCGAGGATTCGATCGAAAACAAATCCAAAAGATGCAGCCGAATAATTGACAGTATAAATCTAAAACCGTCTGCTGTTGACCCTTCTGCGCCACTATCTCCGGCGCGCCCTTCAACATCGAAAGGAAAACCTTGTAAAACAACTACATTACAGCTTTCTCAGCAACAGCAACCACAAAATACGGCGACTTTGCCAAATACCCAAGTCTTATCTAATACGACAGTTTCAAAACCAAACAAGAATATAACACTGAATAACCGTAATTTTGAAAACTGTTCTAATTTCACTATAAATTTTTAATGTTTATATTTAATCCTTTGTTCTTTTATTACTGATTATATAATAAAATTCTATGAATATAAATATTAGACTCCTATTTATTTTCTCACAGTCAATGGTAAAAAGTAGAGTACACAACTCGTGAAAAAAAAATTTATCTCGGTCCTTGTATCCCTCGCTCCGCTCAGGATTCTAATCTAGAATCCTTCGCTGCTCTCGGGATCCAACTTCGTACCTCGAATTAAATTCCCTTTTTTTTCACTTGTTGTATAATCTACTATTACTCGACATATTTTATTGTTAGTGTTGTTAGCCCCTAAATTCCAGGCTGCGACCGTACCTGTCTCGAAGGCCCTGCCCTCAAACACGAGGTGGTTCTAGTCTGTTAGCCTTGCTTCAATAGCCTGATGGCTAACATTTCGAACTTGTGATAGACGGGTTTAAACCCCACTCATTTATTTATTTATTTATTTATTCCATAGTTTACACACATTATCTACATTTAAGTTGGTGCCAACATAAACTCAGTAGAGTTTTACCGTGCACCAAAAACATCGACTACATAATTTTAAAATCTTAAGAAATACTTGTTCAAATAATTAAATTACATTGGGGGTATAAGCTAAAAAAGTAACAGTTATTTACTACAACTAACGAGCACACATGGGTAACCATTCTAGCCGGCCGTCTTTATAACAAAAGTGGTGGTGGAATGTTAGACGATACAGGTTGTTCCCAGAAAGTAAAATGTTTATTATTAATAGTTAATTTTTTTCTTAAATAAGATTTTTGTTTTGATGTCAGGTGTTATTCTTGATTCTTATAATATATTTTTAGGTATTTATATTTTGTATAAAATATTGTGTTAATTTGTTTTTTATGTTTCTCTGAGTCACTTGGTCCCTCAATGGTATAGGAAGTTGGTTTATAAGGTTAACCCACTCCAGACACAAGCATATTTAGCTTAGGTGGAGGGGATAACGAGATTAGTAGAATTGTGAATTCTACCCACATGGCCAGTATGCTTTAAAAAAACGCGTTCCCAACTAAAAGGGTCTTGACAGACGGATGGACAACGAAGTGTTTCTGTACGTTTTTCCTTTTCTTGTACGGAATCCTAAAAAAAAGTGAATTTATTGAAGTACAGAGTTAGTAATTTCAATAATATTGCTATAAAAATGTTTCGCTATAACAGTAGAGCAAGCAGCTCTGAATTGAAGTATTTAGGGGTTCCGTACCTTATAAGGGAAAAAAAGGGAACCCAATCACTTTGTTGTCCGTTTGTAAGTCAGCCTGTCACGACCCTTTATTTCGGGATCGCTTGGAGATAGAGTTAAAAATTTAAACCGTCTTTACTACTCTGAAGCAAACTTCTCCGGCCTCATCTAGTTAATATTTACGAAAAAAAATGACGTGTAAAAGTGTTATTTAATAACCAATTTTCAAAATAAAGATCATTTATCATTTATCTGAAGTAACGTAAAAAAAAACATACGGCCGTTTATACCTCAAACATTGATTCATTCTATTGACCAAAAGCTATGAAATTTGGCAAGTAACATCGTTTTATACTACAAGTTCAAGGAACAATCTGAAACCTGAATTAAACAACAAAAAATAGTGTTAAAGCGGGTCGAAATTTTAAATTCTAGCTACTTGTTCAAGTGAGGTATCAAATAACATTGCTTGATGCATATAATAATATTCCAAAACATATTAAATTCAAGCATAAATCTTATTTATAATTAAATATATGTATATAAAAAATACCGCCCCCTCGGCACGAAACCTTCGGAGGGCAAGTCCAATTCGCACTTGTCCGGGTTTTTATTTTCTTCTTTTGAATCAATGTTTTCCATGAGCGGATCCAAGAGATATTGTATAAGTGTAGTTATAAGTTTTTAGGACGGGGAGTGCGGAAAACTGCAAGTGGCACAAAGGATAGTAACCTCAACTATATTTTCAAGCCACTTGGGGTTGAAATTCTAGGACCGAGAGGCTCTTGTGCTCACACTCTTTTCAAAGTAATATTGAATAGGCTGGTTAACACTTCTCATAACCCGAGAGTTAGTTTTTACTTTGACCAAGCATTGCCATACAACGTGGCAATACCACCAGTCTCTTGGGCACATTACTATAAGACAGCGTGGAGTAGGACTTGTTGATGCTATACTTTAGTTTGTAGTTTCATTATTACTTGCCTTTATCCCACCCATACGCACACAACATTATGAGGAGTACTTTTATTGTGCATACGGCTAAAGAGTGGAATTCCCTGCCGGAGTCTGTGTTTCCTGATCGCTATAACCTTTAAGTCATGAGTGAATAGGTTACTTCTAGGTAAGCGCGCTCCATCTTCGACCACATCATCACTTACCATCAGGTGAGATGGTGGTCAAACTCGAGGCTATTCTGAATTTTAAAAAAAATGTGACCTAGTACCTGGGTAACAGGGTACCCCTTGGTGTTAGATTTTCTGCCTTCCCCTAACGACTGTCAAACATATACAAATGACAACGTGCTTTTCGAGGCACGGAGGACTTTCGATATGTTTAGAGGGTCACTCATCCTTGGACCAACCTCTGTAAGCGTCGCTTAACCCTGAAGAAGGACCCGTGCTGCTGCTATTATTTAGCCACGAGTATATTTAGTTTGTAGTGTACTTCAGATGAAAAAGTTGGTATAGGTATACAGGGTGGCAGGGACATCGACGCTCAACCGCTAACCATGGATTCAGTACATGATTCTGGACCCCCCTACGTTGAAAATTCGAACTACGTTGAATTCGATGCAAGAAAAAATAGTAAATTCACTTGTTTCACTTAAAACAGCAATGTAAATAAAACTTGGAAGGGCTACCTGATCAGCTGTGTTGACCTCGCAAATGAACTCTAACAAAACAGCTGATCAGGTAGCCCTTTCAAGTTTTATTTACATTGCTGTTTTAAGCCTGTTGGTCTAGTGGTCTGTAGCCCTGACTGCTATGCGCAAGGTCGTGGGTTCGATTCCCACCCAGGACAAATGTTTGTGTGATGAGCACGATCATTTTTTCTTTGTCTGGGTGTAATTTATCTATACATATAATAAAATTGTAGAAAAGTGGTGTCTGTACAATGGACATATATAAAAAAAGGAGCAGGGGTTGTTATTATATCGATGCCGAACCCGAAATTGTAATTAATTTTTTTTGTCTGTTTGTCTGTGTGTTTGTGCACGCTAATATCAGAAACGGCCTATTGGATTTAGATGCGCGATTCATTAATATATTGTAATAAGCTTCACTTAACATTTAGTGTTTATTTCATGTCAATTGGTTCATAAATAAAAAGTTATGTCAATTTAAACAATCACGGCGAACATTTGTTAAGGTGTTCTATCAGAGTACGTACACATCTCGCGCCTACGCGTCCGTGGCTATATAAAGCGCGCTGAGAGCTGCGCCGCTGCCAGCCGACAACCTCAGAGGTTGACCTGCGAGATGCCACACACTAAAAAAAAATCTGCCGCTGCCATAAGGATTCAGTTATTCGTAGCGAACGCACGTATCCTGGAGAGTGTAGGCGAATAGTTGCATTCGATTATTGCGATTCACTTGAATACTGACTGTTTGCATATTTCATTTATTTATATTTTAGGGTTTGTAGGTTAATTTCTTTTCATAATTTTCTTTAAAATTTTGTAAATAAATATTGTAAGTATTTGGTATAGGTTACGCGGTTCTTTCCTTGATTTTTGGGTATTTACTTATCTTAATTTCTATTAAGGGTTTGTAAATAAATATTGTAAGCATTTGTTATAGGTAAGGCATTTCTTTCCTTGATTTTTGGTATACTTATCTTAATTTGTATTTAGGGTTTGTATATAAATATTATAAGTATTTGATAGGTATAGGTTAGGCATTTATTTTCTTGATTTTCTTTATTAAGTATAAGTTCATTAGCTCAGGTTAGTAATTAATTTTTCGAGCAATTCTTTTGTTTTATAAAGTTAGTACGTTTGCTTTACACGTCTTAACACTTATTTCTTATACTGTGATAATTTTAGAATGTATAATAATTTGTAAGTATTTATAATTTAATTGTTTACGATAGTACGTGTTTACTATATAACTGTGTATTATACTTAACTATCAAATGGTACTTACTACTTAAGTACTATTTTATTGTAAGAATGCTTCGAAGAAGATCCAACCTCTCCCAATGTAGCAGAAATGCTAAAAGGATGAGATTAGTTCGATCACAGGAATCTGAGCAAGGTCGTGAAGCAAGGCTCTCTGCAACTTGGGAACATCAGGCTAGGTTTCGTGCTGCAGAAACTTCGACTCAGCGAGAATCTCGACTGAGTTCAAATCGTTCTCGAATGATGACAACTCGAAATAGGGAAAACGGGGAACAACGAAAGGCACGTTTATCTGTCGATCGCAGCGATAAATCTAAGGTTCTTCGTGATTGTAGCCTTAATATATGGGATGAGTCCACAATGGCCAATCGAAAAGCATTAGAAGCAGTAGACAGAATGTTGCGTGATGTCAAGCAAAATGATCAACCCATGGGTGGCATTACTATGCTTCTTTGTGGCGATTTTCGTCAGACTCTCTCTTTAATTTAACCACGTGGAACAAGGGCTGATGAAGTTAGAGCCTGCCTAAAGAGTTCTCGACTGTGGCATTATATAATTATAATTTTCACGTACATATTGCACCTTCCACTCTATCTCTTCACCACTCATGGTTGACTGGTAGAGAATGCCTACGGCATTAAGTCCGCCTTTGTACCTATGTGCATAAAGTGTAAATAAATAAATAAATATATTATCCCTTTGCATTTGACATTAAATATGCGTGCGCAAATTGGAGGCAACGAAAATGCTCAAGAATTTTCAGTTGTTCAAAAGTTGTTCTTAATGAAAACCTATGCAACATAGTTTCATCAATGAGAGACCTCATATCATCTGTGTATAGAAACGCAACGCAAATACCAACTTGCGAAAATTCCTAGCTTTGTGAAAGAGATATTTTGACGCCACGAAACGACCAACCAGCAGCAATAAATGCTGAAATTTTGAGCTATGTTCCGGGGGATTATGTTGAGTATATCTCCATTAACAGAGTCATGGAAGAAGGTGAATCTACAAGCTACCCAATAGAATTTTTAGAATCCCTCAATGCTCCTGGACTACCAGCACATAAAATAAAATTTTCAGATTTGCTACTTGAGATTGGTAACGGTGTATATCCGCAGGAACAAGGAAAAGTTGTTCTTAATGAAAACCTATGCAACATAGTTTCATCAATGCGAGACCTCATATCATCATTGTATGGAAACGCAACGCAAATACCAACTTACGAAATTTCCTGGCTTTGTGAAAGAGCTATTTTGACGCCATGAAACGACCAAGCAGCAACAATAAATGCTGAAATTTTGAGCTATGTACCAGGGGATTATGTTGAGTATATCTCCATTAACAGAGTCATGGAAGAAGGTGAAACTACAAGCTACCCAGTAGAACTTTTAGAATCTCTCAATGATCCTGGACTACCAGCACATAAAATAAAATAAAAAGAGACACCAGCACATAAAATAAAATAAAAAAGAGACTCATTGGCAGCGATGCACTGGTCGAGTCAAAGCTCCAGAGCCTTGAACATCGACGACGAGTTGCAAGTCTATCGGTTTTCTATTGGTTACATTTCGGTGAGTGTGCGATGGAATTACACAGTCTAATTCCGCCAAGCCCGTTCCATCATTGAACTACGAGACAAACGGCGAAGCGCCATCGTTACAGGGTGGACATCCCACCCATAAGGACAAAATTTCCTGCTGGAGTCTGTGTTTTCCGATAGCTGTAACCTAGGAGTCTTTAAGTCAAAAGTGAATAGGTTACTTTTAGGTAAGTGTGCTCCATCTTCGACCACATCATCACTTATCATCAGGTGAGATGGTGGTCAAACGCGAATCTACTTTTAATAAAAAAAAAATTAAAAGTAGGCGTACCCATAATGCTTGTTAGAAATTGAAGCAACTTTGCAATGGCACTGGGTTAAAAGTGACCAATTTACAACGAAATCTGATAGAAGCAGAGATTTTAACAGGGTGTGGAAAAGGTGAAAGTGTTTTCATTCCTTGGATTCCTCTCATTCCAAACAATTTTCCATTTAGTTTTAAACGAGTCCAGTTTCCAGTCAGCCTATGTTTTGCGATGACAATAAATAAAGCCCTAGGTCAGAGACTGAAAGTTGTGGGTGTAGATCTAAGTATCAGCTGTTTCTCGCACGGTCAGTTGTATGTAGCTCTGTCACGGGTTAGCAATCCTAGGAGCCTGTATGCTTTCATCCCCGATGGCCATACGTCAAATATCGTATACGGAGAAGCATTACTGTAAAGTAAATTTTTAGCTACCCAAACGACGGTATATGTAATTCAAAATATGCTGCCCGAAAAGTCACTATTCCACGCGGACGAAGTCGCGGGCACAGCTAGTCTATAATATTTATGTATTTAGAAATATATATGTGTGTTTATCAGTTGTCTAGTACGCCTAGCACAAGCTCTGCTTAGTTTGGGACTAGATAGCGTTGTGTGAAAGTTGTGGAATATTATCTCCTTTATTTTATATACCTCTCAAAAATTACATTTTTAAATATGTTTCTATAAAAAACTGACAATAAAAAAACATTTATAAAATATAAAAAATGGCAGTCCACTGGTATCGGAAGTGGGGTCCAAGCTACCGGTGGTTAGGTCTCCAGAGAAAGGAACCTCCTCACAATACGAGCTGTATCGAGGAGAACTGCCTTCTGTATCAGGCCCTTTATCCAGTTGTGCAAAGCCAGCTTCGACAGATGGTCGTCGAAGCTTTTAGCTATCAGCCCATTGACTGATATGACAATCGGCACAATGACAGCCGAGTCCACATCCCACATGTCAACAACCTCATGAGCTAAGTCGAGATACTTCATGTGTTTCTCTTTCTCAGCTTTCACGAGATTCTCGTCATGTGGGATGGTAACATCGATTATCATTGCGCGGCGCACTAATCGATCTATCACCCCTATATCAGGCTTATTGGCAACAATAGTCCTATCAGTGATGATAGACCGATCCCAGTACAACGTGACATGGTCATTTTCGAGAACTGGGTCGGGCACATCCTTGTAATACGGTACCTCAGAATCGACAAGTTTGTATTTCAAAGCAAGTTGCTGGTGGATAATTCTGACTACTTGGTTGTGTCTATGCAAGTACTCGCCGTTAGCTAGACGAGAACAACCGGAGACAATATGTCTGATGGACTCACCAGGACGATGGCATGCCCGACACACGTCAATCGTCCCGTCCTTCATAATAAGACATATTATGTCTCCGGTAATTATTCGTCAAGATAACTTCGTCCATAATTGCACAGACAAAACCTTCAGTTTCTCCGAAGAGATCCCCGAAGCATAGCCAGGCAACGGAAGCTGTCAAATCTACATCGGACCAACGAGTTAGGAATGATATAGAAATATAACTCTCTAACGAAGCCCGCTAAAACATGGTTCCAAACTCATACCACTAAACTGAAAATACGAATGCAACACGCGCACAAACAAAACAAAATACTTTGCTAACTTTACTTTCTGCGCATGGATCCGTCAATTCATTCATTTGGGGCGCTATTTTATTTAGTAAGATAATGTTAGAGTGAAACTGAAATATCGAATCAAGCGAGTGCGAACGAGATGGATTATTTTGTGACATCGAGCGGCGAGGATGGTGTTATGCAGTATGCAGTAGGAGTCAGTCATTTATTATGAACTCAAATATTATAAATTAATATTAAACCTCTTTACATTAAGTTTACAAAAAGTGTAAAGCTTCATAAAAGGGAATGCCCGTCGCCAATATAAAAAAAAATCCTGAAATGAACCAAAGTGGAATATACGCCAAATGTTACTACAAATCGTAGGTAACCCATTGCAATTTCAATAATTATCAAAAAAACTAGGTAGAAGTCAGTTACAATTTTTTTTTGAAATATTGGTCGTAATAAGTCTAGGGTTAAGGATGCCAAGTCGTCGTTTAGGCGGGTCCAACCTAAGTCCGTGTTTAAAAATGGGTATCGTGTGCACAACTAAAATCAAAATCTTTGAAAAATTACCATAGTGGTTGCTATACCATAAAAAAGCAATCCGTATGTAACTCAATTCGCAAGCGCTATTGTAGAATCAAGTAAGCAAACAATCTAAAATGCAGTAGTGTCAAACTGTCAGTCTGTCAGTAGGTAAGGCAAAGGAGATGTGATTCATACAGCCTACGATACGTTTTCTATTAAAAAAATATTTGATTTTAATTAATATTGACATGCATATATTATTTTTTTAGATTTATGGTACACATAGGTCGAATTATATTAAATTAACAATTACTGTGCACTAAATCTGCAAACTAATTCGTTAGAAATTATTTTAAGATTCCTGTTTGGCTGAATGCCACTTAGGCCGTGCGCGCACTGCCTTGCGGTGGCCGTAATTCCGGTAGTTCTACCGCACCGGCAGACTGACCGCAGTACACGCACTTCTATGACACTCCATACTTCACAAATTTTGCGTTTCCAAAACGCAACGCAGTGCGCGCACGGCCTTACTAGTGTCAAATAAACACTGACCTCCAATAAAAATAAGAATGAATTAAACGGATATCAGGTTAAATATTTTAATGATTTCCATATTTTATATCCTACTTAAATATACTTGAAAATTACTTCATTATACATATTTTATGTTAAAAAGAATTAAGGACTATTCGCAGTTTCTCTCCATTTCAAGCATTTGGACAACACCCTTTGGAAACGAATAAGTTATTTTATTACTTACCTGATAACTATTATAAATATTATTTCCTCAGGATCTACCGAATTTCATATTTATTAATTTCTTAAAGTACATAAATAAGGTAAGAACTCAATAACTAACCCCCTATCAGAAGAGCGTTAGGCTTATAAGCTCTGAAACTAGATTTATATATATATACTATATATATATACTAACATATATATATATATATATATATATATAATGTGTGAGTAGAGTAAATTTAATATACAAGGTGGTTTTTAAAAAGTACGAGCCAAAATTTAAAGGTACTCGAGGTACTCAAAACAAAACTTTGTTGCTTAGTAAAATTGACATAAATATCTCCTAAATATTGGCTCGCTCTATTTATCAGCTCATATACGGAGTGCCGATTTAATGACCTACATTGTTTCAACGTGGTGTAATACCTATTGATAACATAAAACACATTAGACGTGATTTAAAATTTGTATTCTTAAGCAATCCTTAAATTAAGTTATTAGGATTTACCAGAATTTTTCATGTAATGTTGTGCAACAGTACTAACCATACAAATAGGTACAGCTGATTTTTTAGCATACGATAGCCAGTGCGTGACGAATATATGTCTTCGTTACCAAAATGTATGGAGCAAACCTTACTGCTATTAGTTGGTAACCAGTCATCCCCTCTTTTTTCTAAGCGGACTGCTGCAATCCACTGTAGTCGTCGAATCTCTTTTTTGAGGAAACTAAAATAAGAAACACACAGGTAAACCAATCCATCCAATTTATAAAACTCTGTACTTAATATATAACAGTTAGGTATTAAAAACTGGCTGGCTACCAGTTGCATAATACTGACAACTCGTGGTTGTCTATACGAAAATAAAACACGAAATTATTTTACTTACGAGTGATAAGCTATCCCAGTTAGTTTTTTTACTTCCTTCTTTCCGCCTTTTACACCACCTTTACTACACAGGAGGTCATTTTTATCCCTCAGAAACGAGCTTTTTCTTGGATTTTTCACTAATCAACACGATTCTGGCGTCTGTCACTGAGCGCACGTCAGACTGAGAGGCGCTTTGATTGTATTTTTTTTTCCCCGCCTACTTGATTGTGTTTTGCGTGGAACCATTTTTGAGCGGAGTTCGTGTTCTATATCATTCCTAATTCGTTACATCGGACCCATAAAGAACCCGATAGTAGCGACCATGAAGTTCCTAGCTTTTCCATACCTCCTTGCGGTCATCTGGGGTAAGTATAACAGGTTTGTGCCAGTTCTCTTTAGCCATGGTCAGCGGGGTGAGTCCCTTGTCCACTGCAATCACATCTCGGTGCATACCCACATCGGCTTTAAGGAAATATTCCCTGAGACTGCAAATCTCGCGGTTGTGGAGAGTTTTGGCATTTAAAAAGCCTCGACCTCCACATTTCCGCGGGATGTACAGTCTCATCACCGATGATCGTGGGTGATGCATCCGATTTGCGGTAAGCAGTGTACGGACCCTCCTATCCAGGGCGTCCAGTTCGGTTTGAGTCCATTTGAGTATGCCGAAAGAATACATCAACACCGGCATGACCCAACCGTTGAAAGCGCGCACCTTATTACCTCCCGACAAAAGGCTGTTTAATACCTTTGTCAAGCGGCCAAAGAAGCGCTCCCTCAGTGATTGCTTCATGTCAGCAACATTAATGCCCAAAGCTTCCGACATACCCAAATGCTTATAAGTTTCGGTTAAGCAGAGAGATCTAAGGTGTATGGAATCTGAAAGTTCAATTCCCTCAGATTCCATAATCTCTCCTCGTTTTACCATTTATTTACCATTTATCCACACCAAATTCCATCTTGATGGCGCTACTGCAAGTTTCAGTTACCTTCAGTAGTTCCATCAGTTGCAAGTTGTTGGGGGCAAAGAATTTCAAATCATCCATATAAAGGAGGTGGGATATACTTTGACCTCCTCTTCTCAACCGATAGCCCAGGCCTGACTCCTCTAGCATTGTACTTAGAGGATTCAGGGCCAAGCAAAACCAAAGTGGACTCAAACTTAAAGATAAAGGCAATCTAACAAATAGGCTATTATACAATAAATACAGAAATAAAACAAAAAACATGTTAATAATGTAAAAAATAATTATATTATGAAAGAGATACAATCCAATTTTAAGAATTCAAAAAAAGTGTGGGATACTATTAATAAATTGTGTGGAAAAATAACTAAATCTATAGATGAGATAATAATAAAACACTTTAAATTGTTACCAAATGCTTTGTCTAATAAGTTTGCCTCCGTATTTAGAGATAATGTTAATTATACATGTAAAATGCAGTGTAACAAGCCTATTCTAGATGTTAACTCCTATATTTATAGATGTAGCTCATCAATGAGATTGCAGAAGGCCACAGAAGAAGTAGTATCCTCTATTATAAAACACCTAAATGAGAAAAAATGTCCAGGCTTCGATGGTATTCGAGTCAAAGATTTAAAATACATATATAAAGAAATCACTCCTGTTATAACGCATCTCATTAACGCATGCATTAAAACATCCTTGTACCCTGACCAACTGAAGACTGGCATCGTAAGACCTATTTATAAGAATGGTCCGTACACAGACGTTAACAACTACAGACCTATTACGATTTTATCTTCTATTGATAAGATAATAGAGAGGTATCTCGGATTAGAAATAAACAAATTCTTGATAAAAAATTAAGTTATTAATGACAAACAATTCGGCTTTCAAAAAAACAAAAATACCTCACAATTATTGTCAAAATTTTATAATGAGGTCAACAAGTGCCTGAACAATCGTGAACACGTTCTTGTTGTCCTCATTGATTTCAGCAAAGCTTTTGATTGTTTGGAATATAAAACGCTATATAATAAGTTACAGCAAAATGGTATACGGGGTCCATTCCTAGAATGGTTTAAAGACTACCATAAAAACCGCTTCACGTCGGTGAGTGTCGCAGGTTCGTTAAGTAGCATGGTTCTAACTGATAAAGGCACAGCACAAGGTTCGATTATCGGGCCGACGGAATACTTATTGTACGTGAACGACATGTGTAACATCTTCACGGAAGGCTCCGTGTACCAGTTTGCTGACGACACATGTTTGGTTGCTGCACATAAAGACGTACGGGAGGCACAGAGAGTGATGCAGTGTAACTTTGACCTTCTATGTAAGTGGGCACACGATGTTGGTCTCGTAATAAATATAAAAAAGACCAAACTCCTTCACATACATTCGCCCTACCTGACAACGCCTACTGTGCCCGCGATCGTTGCGCACAACCACCTGTGTCTTCACCAACCAGTCAAACCGTGTAATTGCCAAACATTGGAGTTAGTCACTAATCATATGTATCTTGGTCTGATACTAGATCATAATTTCCACTGGCGGCCGCACATTGATCATGTGTGTAATAATTGTCATGTGTGTATGTGTGTAAGTTACCATACAAAATACTTAGAACCTTGTACCTTGCACTGGCTGATTCTGTAATTGATTATGGCCTCAGTAGCTATGGACGTACATACAAAACCTACGTTGAGGACATTTATAATTTACATATATATATAGTTGCGAATTTTGAAAACTATTGTTCCCAGTTACATAAAAAAAACAATAAAAAAATAACGAAAAGGGTTTATTTAAGCACTGTCAAGTTGTAAATGTCTTCGACAAGATACGTTTACGCGTCATTAACGATAACTTCTACAGTATTAGTAATATCCAGAAATACGAAAGGTTGCAATCGTTACGTTGTTTGTCCTACTTACCCACGTATAAAATACCAAGTCACAATAATGTGTATGGTGCAAGGACGTGGGAATGCATGCTACCATCATTCTTAAATGACATGCCTGTAAATGTTATTAAAAAATTAACTCCAAAGAACTACTGGAAAGTGCTAAAAAAACACTTTCTAGAAAGTACTACGATCTAGAAGGTGTTTCGATGCATAGTTAAAGTATTACTTTTAATGATGTATGGATGTGTGGTGTGGCATCGAGTTGCCGCGGCTAGCATACCACAGATAAACCCTCGATGGTTTTGGTGGTATGTTTATATTTCTTAAAAATGTACTCGCATGTTTTAAATAATAAACGATAAAAAAATAAACTGTCGCCCTGAAATATTCCCCGTCTGATCCATATAGGCTCATCATTCCCTCGAATCGGTCGACATCCTGGATAGCAAAGTACCGTCTTCCATTGCCTCATACATGACTCAAGGAACGTGCGTAGAGTTGGATCTATTTTGTAAAGCTCTAGCACCTTGATTAGCCAGGTATGAGGAACAGAATCAAAGGCTTTTTTATAGTCTATCCAGCACGTCCATAGATATTTTCGGGATCGACGAGCCTGTTGGCTAATGGCCATGTCAATGAGGAGTAGCTCCTTAGTGCCACGGGACCCTTTCCTACATCCATTCTGAGAAGTGGACATAATTGAGTTGCACTCAATGTGCATATTTATTTTCACTCTCAGGATGGACGTAAGAACCTTATAGACCGTAGACAGACAGGTAATCGGTCTATAGTTTTTGGGTTCCGTGGGACTACCACTCTTATGAAGCAGGTGGGTACAGCCTATCGTTAAAAACTCTGGTAGAGACCCAGTCTCTAAGGATGCTTGGAATTGAGAAGCCAAAAGCGCATGCGAGCTGCTATACCACTTGAGCCAGAAGTTGTGCAGTCCATCCGGTCCTGGAGACTTCCAGTTTGGTAACGGACGAACTGCTTTGGCTACATCAAAGTATTAATATTTTATCCATTTGTGGTATAGCTTCACACACGCGTTCAACTTCACGCATCCAGTCACCCTCAACATGACAGACGGGTACCGACCAGATGTTGCACCAGAATAAATTCGTGGCGGTATCATCCGGGCGGCACACGTCAGTCACGTTTTGATTGGGTCGCTTCCAAGCTCTGTATACCCACCTCTCATCGCTCTGGAACATGCGATTCTGTGAGTAGCGTTAGGCTCGCCGTTTAAACCGTCAGCTACGACTTGCCCATGCACAAATTTTCTGCTTTAGGAAGTCAATGCGCTCCGTAATGTGGGGTTTGTATTCTCGAGGGCTGATTCCAGTCCCCGAGAAAGCCCGCCGTACAAAACGCATTACACGTGGGCGTGCATTGCCTTCCTTGAAGCAGTATAGTTTGCCTATGAGTGTTCTGGCCTCATCAATACGCCTCTCGATCCTATACTGCCAGGCTGGTACAGCAGGTTTTGGTCGAATAGCTTCGTCGTTATTAGGAAATTTGACGTTAGCTAAGCGACATGCCGCAACAGCCCCGCAATACAGGATTGAGTGCGTATCAACGAGGTTTTCGCTGCTCTCAAAAATGTTCTCAAGCAGCGAGTCCAAAGCAAACACCAGCGCCCTATTCTTTTTGTGCATGGGTAACCGTGGTAACTGGGGTCTAAGTTCAGGCGGAGCCGATCTATACTCGTGAAGCGCATCCTCCAGTGCGCTCCTCATTCGATCGTTGCATTGGCTACTTACCGTGACAACCCTATCATCTAGCTCATTATTATGACTATTGAGCCGCGATGTCATTGCGCACCTGATCCGACAGTCGTTGGGCCGAATATTGTTATTATTATTATTATAAGTGAATTTTATTTTTTAATTAATATCTCATTGGGTTAGATAGAAACAATGATTTTATATAGGTTTCAGAAAAAAAATTGCAGAAAATACCTGAAAATTTTAGAAAAACCCGACGAAAAATTTCAACGCAGGGAGGTCCAGAATCATATACTGAATCCATGGTAAGCATTTGTGCGTCGATGTCCTGCCACCCTGTATAGTATTTTTGAACAAATACCGTTCAAAGAATATATATTCTACATAAATATCAAACACAAATAAGTTTCCTTTCGAAGCGGCTCTGCTGGCGGCCTCGATGGTCTGAGTCCACAGCACCTGAAGGACCTACTCTGCTCAGGCGCTGGGGAGGCTGGTGAGTTGCTTTTGAAGGAGCTAATGGCTCTGATTAACCTTATGCTCTCGGGCCAGGTGAACGAAGCCGTCACCGATATTTTGTACGGGGCCAATCTATGTGCCCTACGCAAAAGGGATGGCGGCATTCGCCCCAATGCCGTGGGAACTACCTACCGTCGTATGGCAGCCAAGATTTGCTCTAAATTTTTTGGTGAGGATATTTCGACCAAATTTCAGCCCCTACAACTGGGTTACGGCTCCAAAGGGGGTTGTGAGGCTGCCGTACACGCCTTGTCGACCTATTTAAATTCTGGTAAAGAAGAGGTCATCTAGAAGGTTGACATTAAAAATGCTTTTAATTCAGTCAATAGGGACACTTTGTTAGCAGAAACTAAAAAAGATATACCACAAATTTTTAGTTTTCTTTGGCAATGTTACAGACATCCGACTAGATTACTTTATAAGGAAAACCTTTTGGAATCAGCTGTTGGCTGTCAACAAGGTGATCCCCTCGGGCCAGCGATCTTTAGTTTAGCTATTCACCCAATTATTCGACAACTAAATTCAAAATTCAATGTTTGGTATCTCGATGATGGAACCCTGGGAGGCGATGTAGACACAGTTTTAGATGATCTACAGTTTTTAAGAAATCAACTCCATACCATAGGATTGGATCTCAACCTTTCGAAGTGTGAACTATTCATATCCGACAGTACTGACAGACAACTGACACTTTCCAAATTCCACGCATTAGCCCCAGAAATCCAAATTGTGGATAAAAGTTCTCTTCGTCTTCTTGGGTCTCCAATTTTTGAGAATTCCTTTCCCGATTTTGTCGAGAATTTTAACGACATTTAACGACAAAATTTTAACGACATTTCGGACAGATTACACCAAATTAACATGCATTCGGCTATCACATTAATTCGTTACTGTTGCTTTGGACCTAAATTAACTTACTTTCTTCGTGCTTCGCATCTTTGGCATCATCCTCACCTAATTATCCGGCATACTCTGACAGCAATTTTAAATGTGGCTATGGACGACCGAACTTGGGCACAAGCTACTCTTCCCATTCGTATGGGAGGTCTCGGCGTCCGCAAAATTTCTAGCATTAGTCTCCCGGCTTTTATATCTTCGGTCCACGGTACTGAGAAATTAATCAGGAATATTCTAGCTCCGTCACTGGTTGATTTCAATGTGCCGTGCTTCACCGAGGCTATGGACACCTGGAGAATCGCTTGCCCGAATCTAAATCCACCCGACAACCCATCATCTCAGAGGCGGTAGGATGAGCCGCTCTGTAAAGCAGTTCAGAGTGACCTTATTGCCACATCTGCTTCGGCTGCAGAGCGTGCGCGCTTGCTGGCTGTGAGTGAATGGGAGTCGGGTCTCTGGCTTCATGCACTACCGTCGTCGAACATAGGCACCTTGTTCGATGATACTACTTTCCGCCTCACTGCTTCCCTTCGATTAGGTGCTCCTTGTTGTTCTGCTCATCGCTGCCACTGCGGCGAAGTTGTCAACAGCCTCGGTCACCACGGCCTTTCATGCGGCCGCAGTGCGGGTCGCATAGCACGGCACGCGAATATTAACGACATCATCCGACGAGCTCTTGTCACCGTCGGTGTTCCAGCTGTATTAGAACCCAATGGCCTGGCACGCGACGATGGCAAAAGACCGGACGGCATGTCTTTATTTCCTTGGAAGATGGGTAGGCCTTTAGTGTGGGACGCAACTTGTGTCGATACTCTTGCGCCATCCCATCTTCCTAGCTCATCTTGCTGTGCTGGCGCTGCCACTGCGGCTGCTGAAAACCTCAAGCAGCGGAAATATAATAACCTTGTTGGTAGTTATATTTTCGAGCCGTTTGGGGTTGAAACCTTGGGGTCGTGGGGTCCGAGTGCTCACAGATTATTTAAAGATCTATCCAAACGCCTAGTTGACACTTCGCGTAACGCAAAGGCTGGCTTTTACCTTGGACAGCGGTTAAGCATTGCCATACAGCGTGGCAATGCCGCCAGTCTTTTGGGCACATTACCAGTGGACAGCGATGCGTACGAATTTCTGGACAGCATATTTTAGTTTATTTTTAGATGTATATGATTATGTAGTTTAGGGTTTTTATTTAAGTGTATATTCCATTATTGTTTAAAATAAATGTATTTCCTTCAATTCCATCAATAAGTTTAATTTATACGTCCCCCATCAGCATCTAATATTGCAGATGTCCATAATAGGTCATCTGATAACCAATCTGTACTTAAAATGTTAAGTACAGATTGGTTATCAGATGACCTATTATTATTTAAAAATTAATTATTATTTTATTATTATATAAAGGAGTAATTTTGTTCATTTGTATGCAATAATCTCTAAAACGAATGAACCCATTTTTAAAATGCCTTAGAATAGAACAATTATTTATTTATTAGAGTGAATTTATCTCAAAAATGGTTAGTAGAATGCACTTAAAAAACTATCTTCATAAAAATTGCAAGTCTATGTCATCGCTGCTTCATCCCATGCGGGATGGCAAAACAATGACCCATATAAGAACAGTCCAATCACCCCACTATCATGTTCAGGATGCTGTTAGAGCTACCCATCAGAGAAGCACACCTCTTTCTCATTGTTGCGTATAAGCAATGTACATGGGCGTCTGCAAACATTCTAATGCGCTACAGTAGCGAGGTAGCACCACCAGCACCCTAATGTATTGGACACGGCGTGCGTTGTACGATCTTTCATCCACATAAAGATTTATTATTCCTAAATGACATAGACTACATTTTTCACTGAAAACTCTTCACGCGAGTGAAACAGCGTGCAGATGCTAGTTCAGCATTAAACCAGATTATAGAGGTGGTGTGTTGATCTCTGTACGAGCTCCAATTACTAACTTTTCATAATATCAAGAGAAAATGATATTTAAAGATCACCCCACGTATCTAAGAAATGATACAACTTTAATAACTTGGAAGATACATCGTTCGTGTTCACTAACTGAACGACACACGGAAATTACGAGCTATCGGGCAGAAGTTTAAAATGACAACGACTCGCTATCTGTATTGTGAAGTTTGAACCGTTGCCGTCTTCTGGCTTCCCTGGACGAATGCCAGGGTCTTTGGTTTGATAAAAAGTAGGTTATTGGTACAGCGTATGTTGTATCTACGGTGCATCACAATGTATGTGCGTGCTTATATTTATGTGTCGTGATCATTTTATTATATTTAGTTTAGTGTTTTCATTTTATTTATTTTTATATTTTCATTTTTATTTTCATTTATTTTATTCTTGTTAAAATAATATTTTTTTTATTGATAATAGGCTCGCGTTTGACCGCCATCTCACCTGGTGGTAAGTGGTGATGTGGTCGAAGATGGAGCACGTTTACCTAGAAGTAACCTATAAATACTTGACTTAAAGACTAACAGGTTATAGTTATACATTCAAATTATGTAAATGTAATGAGTTGTCCCACCAGCTAAGCATCTACCTAGAAATAGGAGCATTTTTAACCGACTTCAAAAAAGTAGGAGGTTCTCAGTTCGTCATGAACTTTTTTTTATGTTTGTTACCTCATAACTCGGAGACGGCTGAACCGATTTGGAAAACTCTTTTTTCGTTTGAAAGTTGGTCCCATTGTTATGAAATCAGGATCTGATGATGGGATCCTAGAGAAATTAAAGTAATTTTTGGCTTTGTAGTGTTTTGATATGGAAGCCAGTTTTATTTTTTGGTAAAAAATATTTTTATGTGTCTGCCGGGGTTGTGGGAATTTTCTGACGAGATACCGCGGCCCCTAAACGCAAGGGCAACGCACGGGTGGTGTCAATAGAAATCTGACACTTACTTCCGCTCCACCAAGGTTGTTACCTAAATTAAAGAAAAACTAATGAATTGCAAGTTTTGCAGTCCTCCTCGCGTCTAGTTCCTCAATGTAGAGGGTTGTGAAGCCCCCATGGAAATAGCTTTTCTTTGATAGTGTTCCGCCATCTATGACTAATCTTGGCATCCGTGTAGAGCGACCGCAACGTGTAGTTGGACGTCCAAGGTAGAACGGCAGGTCCATTCTACCCTGGACGTCCACCCACCTTGTTGGACTACGGCCTCTAGGTCAATTGCTATCAAACTTACCAGTAATGATGAGCTGTTCAATATTGTGGCCTTCTTTCCTGGCTATGTAACCGAAAACACTAGTAAATAGTCCGTAATACAAAAAAAAATACGACAGTAAAATCACAAAGAAGTTATTAAAAGAATAGTAATTTTCCGTAGTAACTAATTTTCGTTGAAAATTTTGATTGAATTTTGTTGTTTTAAGTAATATAAAGTATCTTATATATACATTTATAACATATTTTATTTATATTACCTTTTTTATTTATTTATTATGTTTTTAAAAAAATTTCTGTAACAGCGATGACGATAGTTTCGTTTCTGCAAGTGACAATGACAGTTTTAGTAGCATTCCCAATCTTGCTGACACGCTTCAGTCTCAATTCTCTATATTCATGCTCAAAGTATTCCGGCTCATTATCATGATATGCTTGCGAGTTTGGACTGTAAGGACATCTATGCAATTCTTGTTTCCGAATCCTGGCTGAAACCCTGTCTCCGTCTACATCTTATTCCTTGCCCGGTTTCAAGCTAATAAGGAATGAATGGCACAAGCAGTAGGGGTGGTGGTGTTGCTATCTATCTGCGTGCAAATATTCCGTTTTCTGTTATTGACATTTCAGCGCAACCACCACCGTCGAATGCTGGCGAGCATCTTTATAGAAGTTGGCCTACATACACCATTTGAAGGTTTTGCTGGGTGTCTATTACTGTCCTTCTCTGCGTATTGATTTCTTTTCCTCTTTTGAGAGTCTACTAGTGAAATTTATGCCCTCTTACAAGCATACGTTAGTTATGGGAGACTTCAACGCTTGTCTTCTCAAAAATAATTCGCGCTCTTCCTTACTCCAATCTATCTCGCAATCTTGCAATTTGTCTCTCCTTCCGTTAAGCGCAACTCACCATTTTTCTCTTTGTGTTCCTTCACTTCTTGACCTCATTTTTGTTTCTTCTACACAACAGGTCGCTAAGCATGGGCAATGTTCAGCCGACGTTTTCTCCTACCACGACTTAATTTTCGTATCTTACAAAATTCGCCCTCCAAAAGCATCAATAGCAAAAGTATTCTTCAACGCAGTTTTGGTGGAATGAATTTGGAAAGTCTTCAAAAGGATGCTAGCAATACTGGTCTGATCTTATGCACGCAGAGTCGATTGATGAGAAAGTTATCCTCCTCAATTCTATCCTTATCAAGCTATTTGATGTACATGTACCTATTCGCTTTGTAAAGATTAAGCATCTGCCTGTTCCATAGCTATCAGATGACATAAAGAAGTATTGCAAAAAAAGGCAGCAGCAAAATCTAGATGCTGTTAAAAGCGTAACTCTAGATAATCTTTCGTCTCTTCCCACCCCCGATTATTCTCCTTTTATTTTTAATCAATTTGATAGTTGCAATGTTGAGTATTTTATCAATCACGTCGAATGCTGTTGGTAGTGACTGTGTAAGTTGCAAGATGATATACTCATTTTGGACGAAATCCTTCCTGTCATTTGTCATATCCCTAATTATTCTGTATCCTCTGGTATCTTTCCATCTTTATGGAATGAAGCTCAAATAACCCTTCTTCAAAAAAAAAAGTAATCCAGTTTCTTTTTCTGATTTTTGTCCTATCTCTATTTTACCGTTCCTATCCAAAGTCCTAGAACGCCTTATCCATTATCAGCTCAATGCTTTCCTCTGTAGAAACAGGCTCCTTAATTTTTACCAATCCGGATTTCATCCAGGCCATAGGACTACTACAGCTCTTGTAAACATTGCGGACGATATAAGATCAGGTATGGACTGTGGGAAACTGACGGTCCTTTCCTTACTTGACTTCAGTAATGCTTTTAACACTGTTGATTTTGATATACTGCTCGGATTACTCTGTTCTCTTAACATATCTTCAAGAGCAATTGATTGGTTTCGTAGTTACCTGCGTGGCCACCGGCAACGTATTTGCATTGAAGGTTCATCATCTTTCATGGTATAATACTACTGCTGGCATACCACAGGAGGGTGTTCTCTCTCCTCTTCTTTTCGCCATATTTATAAATTCCATTTCTAATGAACTTATCTCATCCTACCACCTTTATGCAAACGATCTGCAAATTTATTCATAAGCTCCCGTTGAGAAATTGTCTGAGGTAGTGAAGGTAGTGAATAAAGAGTTAGCGCGTATTTCTGATTGGAGTTTTAATCATGGTTCATTATTGTTGGCAGCCCAAGGCTACGATACAAAATTGACTGGATGACTCTTCCCCAAATCCTTTTTGATGGAGTTGCTATACTTTACTCTGACTCAGTAAAGGACCTTGGTAGTTATATAGATAAGGTTTTTTCCTGGGGTCCCCAGTTGCAGGAAGTGAGCCGCAAACTGTTTGTGCCGCAGCTCAAGCTCAGCTCAGCTCAGCTCAGTTTGCGGCTCACTCTTTACGCAGATTGCGTAATTTCCTGCCGACTGCCCCTAAAACTGCGCTTGCTCAATCTTCTCCCAATTCTCAACTATGCTGATGCAAGTTATCCAGATCTTACTGAAGTGCAGCTAGATAAGCTTGAACGACTCCAATTTTTTTTATCAGATTCATATTTGGTTTGCACAAATATGATTATGTTTCTGAGTTTCGCATTAAACTCAAGTGGCTAGCTATCCGCCTTTGCCGGAATGCACATATTTTATCATTACTCTACAGTATTCTCTTCAATTCAACAACTCCGTTTTATCTAAATATAAATCAATAAAAACAAAATTTAGTAAACGTTTTGCAAGCTTTCTAGGCCCATACATTTATAATAGGATTAACAAAAAAATAAATATCTACCCCTTAACTAGAAAAGGATGCAAATTAACTGTATGCGAATATCTGCAAAAATTGAGCTACGAGGAGACGGAACAACTACTACTTGTACCACACTAAACTTAGGGCTAAGAACAAAGAAAACATAGATACACTCCCTCCATAATTACCTACACACATATCTGTAAACACACGCTTCATCACGCCCTCATAATTCCCACATAATTACCCTCACTTACACACACACCTACATATCCATACATCACACACATCTACATACTAACTAATACATACATCATAAGCACGTACCCGCACATATTGGTAGATACACCACACAAAACTCAATACATTACACACAATACATTTAATAATAAGATTATAAAATTATACTTATCTTGAATATTTCTGTTTAAAGAGTAACTTAAATTATGTTTTTCTACAATTGATTATGCATGCTTCCACTGTTTGGCACTTATTTTATTGTATAAAATAAGCGAGGGGAATGGTACTGATAGCCGAAATACAGGCTATGCCTAGTTCGGCTACAGATGCTAAACTCTACGCATTACTTGTTGCCATATAACAAATATGTCAAGTAGTTATAAGATTTTTTGGAAAAAAAAAAAAAAAAAAAAAAAAAAAATCTCAAAGAATGTTTTAAGTGCCTTCATGACACACATGTTAGAGATTTAAGATCATCGGAGAATTTGAGACTTCCAATGCCTGCACATTCCACTAAATTCTATGGCTCATTGTTTATGCTAATAATTTTCTTTCAAAGGGGAATGCCCGTCGGCCATATAAAAAATGCCTGAAATGAACAAGAGTGCAATATACGCCAAATGTTACTATAAATTGTTAATTATTTAATTAATAATAATTATAATTATCAAAAAACTGGGCAGAAGTCAGTTACAAACCTTTTTCTAAAATATTGATTAAGTCTAGGTTAAGGATGCCAAGTCGTCGTTTAGACGGGTCCAACCTAAGTCCGTGTTCAAAAATGGGTATCGTGTGCACAACTAAAATCAAAGTCCTTAAAAAATTACCACAGTCGTTGTTATACCATAAAAAAGCAATCCGTACGTAACTCAATTCGCAAACGCTACTGCAGAATCAAGTAAACAAACAATCGAAAATACAGTATTGACAAACTGTCAGTCTGTCAGTAGGTAAGGCAAAGAAGATTTGATTCATACAGCCTATGATACGTTTTCTATTCAAAAAATATTTGATTTTAATTAATATTGACATGAATATATTATTTTGATTAGATTTATGGTATACATAGATCGAATTATATTAAATTATTAATAACTGTGCACCAAATCTGCAAAATAATTCGTTACGGATTATTTTACGATTCCTGTTTGGCTGACCAACCACTAAAATTACCTGAATAAACTGAATAAACACTGACCTCCAATAAAAATAAGAATGAATTAAACGGATATCAGATTAAATATTTTAATAATTTCCATATTTTTATATCCTGCTTAAACAAACTTGAAAATTATGTCATTATGTATATATTATATGTATTATTATGTGTTATTATGTGTATTATATTTTATTTTAAAAAGAATTAAGGACTATTCGCAGTTTCTGTCCATTTCAAGCATTTTATAGGCATTCCCTTTATCTTTTGTTTCCTCTCCACATGATGTTAAAGAACACATTATATTTATATATAATTACTTATGTATTGTATATATATAGTTATATGTATATGTATATATAATATATGTATATTATTTTCTGTTTTATGAGTACACTAATTTAGCCCTCCCCACTTTAATTAAAGTTTTGAAAGTCCTTCCAAAGGTTGTCTGGAAGATATCGCTTTTAGCGATAAGACCGCCATTGTAACAATGTTAAATAGGTGTGTTTAAATTTTGGTGTACAATAAAGTATATTCTATCTATCTATCTATCTACCCCAATTCTAAAAGTAGCCCGAAAGTCACTAAGAAGAAAAAGAAACCCAACATCATACTAAGTCCATACCTAAAGCTCTTTGTAGTTTTATCAGTTTTTTTACGCAAAACTTTGTCACCCGGCTTCGAGGAACTGATAAGTTCAAATCTATGAGTGTTTTTATCACAAAACGTAAGTTTTTACATCCTTCGATAAAAGGGATATTAGATCTGGACTTACTGGCGTTTTGACTGAGAAAAACTTTAAAGGATTAGCTACGGACACCAAAGTACATAGGCACTCGTAATATTTTCGGAAGTTGAATTATTCACGTAATGTTTCGAGACAGAACTGAACATTGCCCAAAAAGGTAGGTATTTAGTAGACGTAAAGACGATGGACTGCTGGTCGACGGACTGGTTAACCGGCTGGTTGATCAACTGGTCGGTGAACTAATCGACTGACTGAAAGAAAAAAAGAAACGTTTATTGGCTACATGCCACAAGTACACACGAACACAAATAAAAAAAAAAACAAAAACTTAGAAATAGAACTTAAAAATAAAACTTAAAAAATAAAACTAAAAATAAAACTTACATAATTAAGATAATATAACAGACATATTTCTATGTGTGACTCACGGCAGTGCCAATCAGGCCCTGTTCAGCAAAATGCCAGACAACTGGTGCCTGACGCTGATTTTCAACAGGTCCTGTTTGAGAGGTGAAGAGAAAATTAGCTTTATACAATCACTGCGAGTGGCTGTGTGCATCGTGGCGCGACAAATTTACAAATAGATAATAATTTGTTCTCTAATTTTAAGGGACTGGGTATAAATAAACTAATTAGGTGCTAGATTGAAATGATACATAAATGTAATTTAATATTTATATGTATACGAAAATGAAAGAAAGAATTCGAGATGAGTGTGATTATTATTACTATAATAATTTATTGATGACATTATGGTGACATTAGTAAATTGGTGCATTGTAATGTGGGTATGTCCAGCTCCAAGCCGGGGGACACGAGAGGCACCCAAAGGAGCGTACTAAACCGCGCAAGCAGACGACGACTATCTCAAGGGTCACGACTACGTTCCACATCATAATAGTAATAATGGATAAATATAAATCATATTATTGAAATATTCTGTTGCACCATACGACTGGTCGATGGATTGGTCGATGGACTGGTCGACTGACTGCTCGGCGGACTGGTTAACTGACTGGTCGGCGGACTGGTCGACCGAATGGTCGGCGGACTGGTCGACCGAATGGTCGGCGGACTGGTCGACAGAAAAATCGACGGACAGATCGATCGACTGGTCGACGGACAGGTCGACCGACTGGTCGACAGACTGAACGATCAACTGGTCAGCGGACTGGTCGACCGAATGGTTAGTGGACTCGTCGATGGACTGGTCAACCGACTGGTCGACCAACTGGTCGGTGAACTAATCCACTGACTGGTCGGTGGATTGGTCGACGGACTGATCGACAGACTGGTTGGCGGACATGTTGACTGTCTGGTCGGTGGACTGGTCGACGGATTGAACGATCAACTGGTCAGCGGACTGGTCGACCGACTGGTCGTTCAACTGGTTGGTGAACTAATCGATTGACTGGTCGGCGGACTGGTCGACTGACTGGTCGATGGACTAGTCGACCGACTGGTCGACGGACTGATCGACCGACTGGTCGGTAGACTGGTTGATTGACTGGTCGGCGGACTGGTCGACCAAATGGTCAGCGTACTGGTCGACCGACTGGTCGACGGACTGATCGACCGACTGGTTGGTGGACTGGTCGACAGAATGGTCGACGAACTGGTCGACCGAATGGTCGGTTGACTGGTTGACCGACCGGTCGACGGACTAGTCGACCGACTGGTCGACCGACTGGTCGGCGGACTGGTTGACTGACTGGTCGGCCGACTGGTCAACCAAATGGTCGGCGGACTGGTCTACTGACTGGTCGATGGACTAGTCGATCGACTGGTCGACGGACTGGTCGACCGAATGGTCGGTGGACTGGTTGACCGACCGGTTGACGGACTGATCGACCGACTGGTTGGTGGACTGGTCGACCGAATGGTCGGCGGACTGGTCGACTGACTGGTCGATGGACTGGTCGACGGATTGAACGATCAACTGGTCAGCGGACTGGTCGACCGACTGGTCGTTCAACTGGTTGGTGAACTAATCGATTGACTGGTCGGCGGACTGGTCGACTGACTGGTCGATGGACTAGTCGACCGACTGGTCGACGGACTGATTGACCGACTGGTCGGCGGACTGGTCGACCAAATGGTCAGCGGACTGGTCGACCGACTGGTCGACGGACTGATCGACCGACTGGTTGGTGGACTGGTCGACCGAATGGTCGACCGAATGGTCGGTTGACTGGTTGACCGACCGGTCGACGGACTAGTCGACCGACTAGTCGACCGACTGGTCGACCGACTGGTCGGCGGACTGGTTGACTGACTGGTCGGCCGACTGGTCAACCAAATGGTCGGCGGACTGGTCTACTGACTGGTCGATGGACTAGTCGATCGACTGGTCGACGGACCGGTCGACCGAATGGTCGGTGGACTGGTTGACCGACCGGTTGACGGACTGATCGACCGACTGGTTGGTGGACTGGTCGACCGAATGGTCGGTGGACTGGTCGACTGACTGGTCGATGGACTGGTCGACTGACTGGTCGACGGACTAGTCGACCAACTGATCGACCGAATGGTCGGCGGACTGGTCGACCGACCGGTCGATGGACTGATCGACCGACTGGTTGGTGGACTGGTCGACCGAATGGTCGGCGGACTGGTCGACTAACTGGTCGACGTACTAGTCTTCCGACTGGTCGACGGACTGGTCGACTGAATGGTCGGCGGACTGGTCGACCGACTGGTCGACGGACTGATCGACCGACTGGTTGGTGGACCGGTCGGCCTACTAGTCGACGGACTGATCGACCGACTCGTCGGCGGACTGATCGACCGACTGGTCGACGGACTGGTCGACGGATTGGTCGCTTGACTGGTCGACCGACTGTTCGGCGGTCTGGTCGACCGACAAATCGACGGACAGATCGATCGACTGATTGACAGACAGATTGACGTACAGGTCGACCGACTGGTTGACCGACTGGTCGGCGGACTGGTTGACTGACTGGTCGGCCGACTGGTCAACCAAATGGTCGGCGGACTGGTCTACTGACTGGTCGATGGACTAGTCGATCGACTGGTCGACGGACCGGTCGACCGAATGGTCGGTGGACTGGTTGACCGACCGGTTGACGGACTGATCGACCGACTGGGTGGTGGACTGGTCGACCGAATGGTCGGTGGACTGGTCGACTGACTAGTCAACTAGACCAGACACGGTTATTGGCCCTCGACTGCTGGCAAGAACGGATTGACTGATCCAGAGGGTGCAAAACGCCTGCGCTCGATTTTCAACCGACGCCAAAAAAAGGAGGAGGTTTTCAAGTCGACGCGTATATATGTGACGTGACGTCACGGATGTCAATCAGTCAACTCTTTGTGTACTGCTCGTAAATTAAATACAAATACAGGCCGATATATTGCATAAGTTCTTACTGTGAGACTCTTGAAACACAGCTAGTACTGCAAATTACAAGTGACATTGTTATCCAGTGTTTATGTGCTGTGTAAACTATAAGTAATATAAATAATAAGAAAAACTTGTTCTCTCAAACTCCGACAAGTAGAAAGAAAGAAAGAAAGAAAGAAGATTTCTTTCTTTCTTTCTTTCTTCTTTCAGTGTTTATGTGCTGTGTAAACTATAAGTAATATAAATAATAAGAAAAACTTGTTCTCTCAAACTCCGACAAGTAAATTACTACCCGAAACCTTACAAAAATAAAATTGTTTTTTACTAGTTGTCGGAAACAAACTGTGAACTCAGTGAAGTGTGTGCGCAATCTTTTACTTAGTCTGTGTACAAACCTATAATAGTCTATAGTAAGCAAATATACATTACTTAGATGAACTTGAAATCCGTCTATAGTTTATTGATTTTAACCTTTTGAACGCCACGGTCGGCTATAGCCAACAAGAAAACGATATCCCATAAAAAACAATCCCATAAAAAAACAATACTTGTCAAAAAACCAAGTCTCGCAACTTAGTTGTTCTACCGTAAAAAGTTGTGAGATCTATGTAATACCAAGTCGGTTATGAAAAGAATGGTACGGCCGTGCCGCTTTTTTGCTCGACTTGGCGGGGGCACTACCGTGCCCCCAGATACTTGTCAAAAAACCAAGTCTCGCAACTTACTTGTTCTACCGTAAAAAGTTTTAATTTATTCAGTCCCTACTTAAGGGACCTTCTGTCTTAAGTTGTTACGTAATTATATAACCTAACGACATCTTATAGTGACCATATTAATATTAAAAATCTTTACCGCTTTAAATAAATAGATTGACTCGGCCATCGCATGAAAACACAATATATCTCACAAGTAATACATATATAAATTAAATTGTTTATTGCGATTGCCAAGTCAATCGATTTATTTAAAACGGTAAAGATTTTTAATATTGATATGGTCACTATAACATGTCGTTAGGTTAGATAATTACGTAACAACTTAAGACAGAAGGTCCCTTAAGTAGGGACTGAATAAATTAATAACCGACTTGGTATTACATGGATCTCACAACTTTTTACGGTAGAACAACTAAGTTGCGAGACTTGGTTTTTTGACAAGTATTGTTTTTTATGGGATCTCATTACTTTCTGTAGAAAGTCCTACTTTTTTCCTTTCCGGTACCTTCTACTTCTTGTATACCAACAACAAATTTTCTTAAAGCCCTCTCTCTGTCTTATGAGCTTTTCTTATTTTTGTAGGTAGCCTTCCTTTTTTATTTTCCGGTACTACTTCTTGAACTTCAGCTAAAGTTTTTTTCAAAGCCCACTCCCTGTCTCTATGGGTTTTTTTCGGAGGCTTTGATACGCACAATATGAATACGCACGTACGTCTTTTGCATTAGTTAGTAATAATTAATGCCGCACTCGTCAAACGTCTCGGTTAAAGTTAATCCATAAGTAAGTAATTATGAAATTTCGGGCAATTTACTCTACTTAATACTCCCCAATACTCTTAATAATTCTTGCTTTTTTATTCCGTTGACCATTTAACAAGTTACCTTTGAGCATAATTATTATATCTAGGTACCTATCTACACTGGAAGACACGGTGGAGTATATGGTCGAGGTGTGCCCTGCATGGGTGGAGCACCGTCGTATCCTCATAGAGGCGATCGGCGGCGGTGACTTCTCGCGCCCTGCTCTGGTTTAGACCATGGTGCGAAGCGAGAGGGAATGGGATGCAGTCACCTCCTGCTGCGAAGCAGTCATGCTAGCGAAGGAGGAGGCCTAACGTGCGAGGGAGAGGCAACTCTCTTCCTCGCACCCCAGCCGCCGGGGGAGACGCCCCGGGCGTCGTGGATCGCGAGTCGATTTCGGGCCACCGTAGGCGCGGGCCTGCGGATGGTGAGCAGGGGTCGCTCACCGTCAGGTAAGGACCAGGCCCGGGTCGGCAGTGCGTTGTGTTCCACGCGCGCCTCAAAAAGCTGTTAATACCAGTGACGGGGCCTCATAGGGCCATTGCCTGTCGGGGTTTGCGGGAAAGTTCCATCGAAATACCGCGGCCCCGGAACTTTAGGGCTTCCGAAGGAACAGGGTGGGTTTTTAGTCAGTAGAATTCTGATACACCCGAGCGGAAGAAGTCATTCGATGATATTTTTCACCAAGAAAAAAAAAAGTACCCATCTACATCTATTATTTCATTATATTATATATAATATATAATATAATATTCCACAACTTTTCACACAACGCCATCTAGTCCCAAACTAAGCAGAGCTTGTGGTATGGGTACTAGACAACTGATAAACATACATATATATTTCTAAATACATACATATTATAGATAAATTACACCCAGACAAAGAACAAATGACCGTGCTCATCACACAAACATTTGTCCTAGGTGGGAATCGAACCCACGACCTTGCGCATAGCAGTCAGGGCCACTGACCACTATACCAACGGGCCTGTCAAATTATACAGGTACACTGATTAATTAACTGCAAATGTAACTTTGTAATCCTATATATTTATATGGGATTACAAAGTTATTTATGCAGGTGATATATCTAGAAAACTGGAACGAAATTGAAAAATATTATAGTTTTTCCTTGATTCATATACTAAACACTAATTGTATTCTAAATTTGAAGCTTCTATGTCTGCTAGAAGTGCCTTAGACTTTTGATGATCGGTCAGTCAGTGAGTGACAAAATTAACAAAATTAAGGAACTTTGACTCGTTATAATTCTTAAACTACTGGTTCAAATTGAATGAAATTTGAAATATACCGTGTTTAACAATGCCTGTTTGGTTACTGAAAATTCAGGCTTCTAGTTTTATCCACAACGAAGTTATAGGGGGTCGAAAATGGCCTGAATTGCTTCGAGAAAAGAATGGTACGGCTGTGCCGCTTTTTTGCTCGACTTGGCGGGGGCACTGCCGTGCCCCCAGATTTTTTAAGTACAAAATAAATATACTAAATTAAGCTTTCTGTGTTTCTTTTTCCTATTATTTAAAACTACATTAATGAAATATTGTAAAATAGCACAAATATATATTAATTACTTACATTTCACTAGTAAGACAATCATCAAAAATTGCTAATCGAAATCCGTAAACACGTGACCTTCATTACGCCACAGTCGTCAAGACACGACAGCTAGTGATGGGTAAGTAAGGTAACTTTTATTTCAAATTTCTGAAAGTAAAAGTAGCTTACTATTACTTGAAAATTATTTTTTAATGCCAACTATTCGTATCTGAATATTCCCAATGTATAATATTTGTAAAATTGTGGAAAAAAAACATAATTCAAATTACTACTGAATAATTCAGATAAGTAGGGCACTTATAAAACGTGAGAAGCACGATTTCACTATTCGAATATGATTCGAATTGGACCTTTCCTATGTAAAAGAACTTACAAGAAACTCCACGGAAGCAACATAGATAATTGATTTTTACAATGTTTCCATAATACAGTTTTATATAGTGTACAGTATAGTCCAATTAATACTCAATACTTTCATTGCATTCCATATGTAGGTATTCTTAGGTGGTAAACATATAATTAGATCATATGGACCCTGCCGGGCACAGCAAGAATAAAAAGTGATTAAGGAGAGGAAGCATTTGTTAATTATATAATATTAATTTAACTTACTAACTTAACTTAAACATTACATTATATCACTTAAATATTCGTTTACTGAGTAATAACACTTCTGCAGCAAAAATTGTTTTAATTTTTTTTTTTTTTATATTTTAATTTTCTCTTCGTTTTTTACAGATTCGGGAAGTTTATTATATAATTTAATGGACATTACATAAGGACTTTTAGAGTGCATTTTTAATCGAGAACTTGGTATGTTTAGCCTAGATCGGTGTCTGAGTAGATAGCGTGATGCGTGACTGAATGTCTTCTCGTTTTGAATAAAACTCTTGATGTTTTCGGACGCATGTTTAAAAAATGTTTATGCATATACATTACGGAAGGGTTTAAAATATTATGTTTTTGAAAAACGGTATTAACATAGTACAATGTAATTACAAATAAAACTCGAATCAGAGTCTACAGTGTTCTCGCATTCACATAAAAAAGAGCTTTATAAAATGACCATCTGTACTATTTGTTGTATCAATAATGTAATGATAGGGGTTTGAACCAACATCGAGAGGTCGCGATCACAAGTCCGACACCTTAGCCATTAGGCTGTTGATGCATAATTTTTTTTAACATTTAATTAATAATTTTATATTTTCTACCTGTCAGTTGGGAAGCTACCTTTTATATAAATAATTAAAATGTGTATTTATATGAATAGAATGACAGTACACTTCACTTATATTATTACTTAGTCTCGAATAGGAAATAACTTAAAATATAAGCGTTGGTAACTTCCACCATAGTTTTGTATACCTATCTTCTAAGAACCCCCATTAAACGAGGATTATGTGAAGTAGTTTGTCTACAAAACTACATCTTTTGTGTAAGGAGGTTTTTTAGATAAAAACTTGTGACGTGATCCCAGCTCGCTACTTTATAATATGTTAAACTTTCAACTTTGTGTTGTTATAGCTAAAGTTTCTTTTAGCAGAAGTGCGAACATTGTGGTTCTTTGTCGTTAAAATACATTGCACTAGCTTGTGCCCGCGGCTGTGCATATTTTTTTTTTTAAGTTGCCAATATCACTTCTAGCTATTCAACTGTTTCCATATCTAAAGTCAGATCAGTCCGATACTCCGTTTTAAGCTGAAACAAGAACAAAACAAGAAGAAGAACTACTTTTGTATCAGTACCTATGCAATGGTTTGATCACATTTTACCACTTTTGAATTTACTGTTTATCAAACAATTGATTTTTAGAAAAAATAGTTTTGGAACCCCCATGTCATTTTTAGAGACCTTTCTATAGACACTCCACACAGGTTTTCAGGTGTTATTTTTTATTTAGTTTCAGGTCCATGTATGGGGGAGCCCCTTTATTTTTTTTGTATAAAAATCGTGAAGCGATTCACGGAATAGCTGATTGTCTGTCTGTCCGTCTGTCTGTATGTCACGGAAACTTTATTCCAAAACTATTAGGGCTACACAGTTGAAACTTAGTACATAGATGTATTCTGTGAACCGCTTTACGATTTTTATGTATGACGCATCTATAGTTTTTTCTGACATTCGGCTATGGAACCCTAAAAAAAAAATCTAAAACTAAAGAGGTTAACAACAAAAAATGTAATTTATTAATAAAATAGGCACTAAAGACAATAACTTTAGTACCAAAAACCCGTTTATTTATTTACACTACAAAATAATCACAAACTATAAAGCAACGGCTTCATGTCAGCACTTTCCAAGATTATCAGAGACACAGGTTTACTGCCACATCCCGCAGAAATTGTTATTTTTCAAGCAACACATAAAATTTGTGGCGTCTATCGTAAAAGTACGAGTGAATCGTAAAAGTTTCAGAAGAACGGTTAATATGGTTTAAATTTTTCATAGCAAATTGATACTATGTAGTGGATAAGATAGTGAATCTAGGGATTTTATTTATAAACCACCTCAGCACGCGACTTTGTTTGCGTGGAACGTCTCTAACTTTGAAAATAAGTGGGTTAAAAATCTAAAAATAAAACCGTAGATCTTAATGAAATATTTAAAAGAAAATTGGAGAGATACAGTCAGCAGTACTTGAGATATAGCACATTTTCAAAAACCACAAATATAAGGCCGTGCGCACACTGCCTTGCGGTGGCCGCAATTGCGGTAGTTCTACCGCACCGGTAGAATGACCGGGGCCACCGGTGACTACCGCACGCGTTTATTTCACCGCAGTGCGCGCACTTCTATGACACTCCATACTTCACAGATTTTGCGTTTCCAAAACGCAACGCAGTGCGCGCACGGCCTAACTCTGTTATGTATTCAAACACTATAAAAAACAAAGTTACGTTTCGCTAATCTATGCTTGCTACTACGGAAGAATTAATGAAATGAAAATGAAAGTCAGACTCGCGCTTGGCCACTTTTTAGGTATTGCCTCCACTGGCCTACAGTCTTGACTAGGGCATGCATTCCGGAATTCCGGAATTTCGTAATTCCGGAATTCCGTAACAATTTTTCTGGTATTTCAATTCCGGAATTGAGAGGAGTAATATCGGAATTCCGATATTCATAAATTTTTGATATTTTGATTATTATTTTTTCTGAACGCAACCAAACTAGTCTGTGGAACTTTCCACAAGCCGCTATCTCCAACCTCCGACTAGTAAATAGTTATCTGTGGCGTTATAGCACTAGTGCAGTAACATAAAGTAAAAAGCACGCGTTTCTAATACACTGCATTATGGACCTAATAGCGGTTCATAAAGAGCCACTTTTTAGGGTTCCGTAGCCGAATGGCAAAAAACGGAACCCTTATAGTTTCGACATGTCTGTCCGTCTGTCTGTCTGTCCGTCCGTCCGTATGTCACAGCCATTTTATTCCGAAACTATTAGGACTATACATGTAAAACTTGGTAGGTAGATGTATTCTGTGAACCGCTTTCCGATTTTAAGAAGAAATTAAAAAAATATTTAAAATAAAGGGGGCTCCCCATACATGGAACTGAAACAGAAAATATTCTCTTTCATGAAACCTATACGTGTGTGGTATCTATAGACAGGTCTTTAAAAATTACATTAAGGTTTCAAAAATGACTTTTTCATAAAGTTAATCGTTTAAAAGATATACGCTTCCAAAGTGGTAAAATGTGTCCCCCCCCCCCCTCTAACTTCTATAATAATGAAGTGAAAAATCTAAAAAAACCATATGTTGTAGATCTTAATGTAAACTTTCAACCAAAATTGGTTTGAACGAGATCGAGTCGTCCGACTCGCACTTGGCCAATTTTTTTATAGTTGATTTTCGTTTGACCATGATCTCACCTGATGTTAAGCGATGATGTGGTCGAAGATGAAGCACGCTTGCCTAGAAGTAACCTATTCACTCTTAACTTAAAGACTCCCAGGTTGTAACTATCAGGAAACACAGACTCCGGCAGGGAATTCCACTCATTAGCCGTACGTACAATGAAAGTATTCCCAAAACGTTTCTTGCGTATGGGTGGGATATCCACCATGTAACGATGGCGCATCGCCGTTTGTCTTGTAGTCTGATGATGGAACGGGCTTGGTGGAATAAGACTGTGCACTTTACGAGCAAATGTGTTGAAAAAACATTAAATTGATTGTTCTTTCAAAGAAACTTACATTTTATTACTTGACACTGTTGAAAGTACAAAACAATAAGAATAAATATTTCGATATTATTAATAAGTATCGGTGTCGCACCTCTAGAGCAGAAGTGAGCAATGTCAAGAAATCCGTGCTAGCTGCGCCACTGTCGTCATAGAATGACAAAAAATTACGTCATGATAGACAATAGTGCTGTGATGGTATTGACTTGGTTTTATCGATTGTTGATTCTATTTATGGATTTAAATAGTAATAAAGGCCGTAAATGTGACACAGATTATTACATTTATGTCATAAAGGACAAAGAGGGTTGAAATAAAACTCAACCCAAGGATGGTATGGCTTTCGATAGGGTGTGGCACGATAGCCTTATTGCTAAACTTTCTTCTTTCGGTATACCCACTGGACTTTGCGTTTTGATAGAAGACTTCCTGAGAAATCGGTCTATTCGAGTGGTTATTGATGGTTGCTCATCTGGCCAATTGGCTATTAATGCCGGGGTCCCTCAAGGGTCAGTTCTCTCAGCAACTTTAGTCTTGCTGCATATTAACGATCTGCTAATGCCCGGTACCTTTGGGTACGCAGACGACAGCACTGTTGCTGAGAGATTTATATATCCAGCGCGCGTGCTAGTGGGTCACAAGTCCAGTCTCTCCGAGAGGCAATGGTGGGGCGCTTGAACTTGACTTTTATGGCTCTCTGAGTGGGGCGACGCCAACTTGGTCAAGTTTAATGCTGCCAAGACCCAGACATGTCTTTTCTCCGCAAAAAGGAGCCAATTTCAACCGGCTCCTTCTTTCCGTGGTGTAACCGTGCCGACAACTGATGGCATCGAGCTTCTTGGGGTTACGTTGACATCCACCCTTAATTTTGGTCCGTTTATCGAGGCTAAGGGTCAATTGGCTGCCAAAAAGTTGGGAATCCTAGCAAAGGTGAGACGTTACTTCACACCAGAACAGCTGCTCAACCTCTATCAAGCGCAAGTTCGGTCGTGTATGGAGTACTGCTCTCATCTCTGGGACGGATCTGCCAAATACCAGCTCGATGCACTTGAGTCTATAGAGAAACGGGCCAAAAGGCTCATCGGCACCAAGAAACTGGTCGAGACAAGACTCCAGAGCCTAGAACATCAGCGACGTGTTGCAAGCCTGTCAGTCTTCTATCGGTTACATTTCGGGGAGTGTGCGATGGAATTGCTCAGTCTAATTCCGCTAAGCCCGTTCCATCATCGGACTACAAGATAAACGGCGATGCGCCATCGTTACATGGTGGACATCCCACCCATACGCACGAAACGTTTTGGGAATACTTTCATTGTGCGTACGGCTAATGAGTGGAATTCCCTGCCGGAGTCTGTGTTTCCTGATAGTTATAACCTGGGAGTCTTTAAGTCAAGAGTGAATAGGTTACGTCTAGGCAAGCGTGCTTCATCTTCGACCACATCAGGTGAGATTATGGTCAAACGCAAGCCTATCAAATATAATTAAAAAAAATCTTTATTCAAATTAAAGCCCTATGTTAAAAAAATATTGTCAGTTTTCCATGAGCTTTATCGATATAATTTCGACCTCACTACTATTTTGTAGGTTTAAAAGATGAATTCGAAGCTTGGCGCCGAGGGCACGCTTTTGCTTTTTTGACGTGGTGATCAAAAGGTTAAAAGACTGATATAATTATAAATCTTGTTTGATTTGAAACAAACTTTAAAAGTTGCCAAAATTCCGGAACTGGTTCCGGAATTCCGGAATCAGATTTCCAGTATTGGAACTCAGTTCCGGAATTGAGAACCTTGCGATATTGCATGCCCTAGTCTTGACATATTACGACCAGGGATATTCTATATAGTTTTTTTTTATGGACAATTTGTACAACGTGTAACGTAAACCCCATATCTATTCAAAAGGGCTTAAGACAACATCTGGTATGGAGTATCTATGCACAGTGTCAGCTCAAAATAAGTGACTCAAAGAATTGATACCAAATTATCGGTTTCATATTTTTCTTGAATAACAATCATAATAGGTTTAGAGTAATCAGAAAGGAGGTGGGCTGCAGTGGTGAAGGGTGAATTTTCATAAAAGGGAAGCCGGACCAAAAAATGCTTACCTTGCTCAAGTGTGATGCGTGAATTCCAGTAACTGTGCCCCTGTGGCTGACTTCGAATTCTTGTAACTTCGTAAATAATTATTTGTTTAATTGAAAATAATACATTACTATTTATATATTCATATATAAAATAATAGACTAATATTTGCCATATTTCAAAAAGGAAGCCAGTAGGAATCGAGTTGTATGGAGCCTTCGCCACTGGTGGGCTGTAAATCAACGTTGATCAGTATTGCCAGCGCACAAAATGCATGACGCTTACTAGTCAACATTTATTCATCCCGCTACTTTTACCGTACCTACAGTAATTCGTTATCTTTTTCTTTTATTTCCCATTCAAACAAATTACAGCAGAAAAATGCAACAGAAGGAGCGCTCACGTACCAAGAACATAAATGTATGTCTATTTATTCACAAGGCAATTATAACAGGATATAATTAAATTGGACGTAGTTAAGCAGAAAGGACTCAATCCACACTTTGGCCTAAATTGAGTTAAGTATGCCATCGTACTCCTGAAAGTCGAATCTATCATGTAGTGTAAACCTTTTTTTTAAATGTACACGGAAACTAGTTTTTCTCACCACCCCGACTCAACCCACAGTATGAAGAGCATACAAAATGTATTTGCTGAAAGAACTCAGTCCGCTTGAATTGTTTCTGAGTAATGACATTCCTATGAGTATGTTCTTAAAGTCCATAAACCAGAATAAACTCAAACAGTTTGGATCCTGTCTGAGAATTAGTTTTGATTGGAAATATAATATTATCAAATAACTGAAACAACTCAAACAGTTTGGGTCGTTTCTGTGATATAGGTTTACTGACATATAAATATTTATTTTTGTTTATCAGAAACGACTCAAAACACGAAATATTTCAGAAAAACAGCTTTTGATGAACAGTACATTAGGACATAGCTGAGCAAAAATTACTCAATCTACAATAATTCACTTTTGACATAATTATGGGCTTTCCAAGTTTCAGCTGTAATTTCTCAAATAAAAAGTTTAATTTTTGCCCCTTATTATTAAGAAGATAGTTTGTATGTTATTATCTGTAAATAGTCATATATATACACTCGAGAGCAACAGAATGGCACACCCCAGATATTTACAAAAAAGCAAACATTACATTTTACATACATTTTACATTCTTAATAAAATTGATAAAACATTAAAAAGTAGCAATGTCAACTTAAAGGTTCATTAATTACCTTTTCAATGATACCAAGCATACCACCAAACAGTATGTAAAATGCTCAAAAGGATCTTTTAGGAGATGAAATGAAACTTACAAGTAAAATTGCAACTATTGCGTTTAGGGAACTAGACATTGAATGGAAATGAATCAGGAAAATACAATAATTATGTTTATTTTGCAAATACCTAAGTTATAAATAACACATTCACACGTCATTTTTTTTGTAAATGTAAACTAGAAGAGGCCAATGTTTCCTAACTAAGAAACACTGAAACAAACTCAGCGGTTAACGTCTCTTTTAAAGTCCATACAATCTGTAGTGATTAAATCATATGAGAGCCATGTAGGTTTATGTCTGTTGAGCCCTTAAGAGGACAGAATCTCACAGATTTGAGCAGGCCCGTCTAAACAGTGCAAGCATTTGTCAGTTGTTGCGTAGCTCAACTTAGAACCTTAAGGAGCTCGATCATTTTGACGAAAAATACCAAAGTAGGGACATTTGGGTAGGCCAGCGTTCCAATACTCTTCGATGGCTGAATGCAGCCGTTGGAGTTGTGTAGGAGCTGGATTTCTTGCTCTTGCCCGCCTTTTAAGGTTTCAATTTTATTTAATTTCACATGTGCAGTCAATCATGCTTCAGCTAATTTTCTGACTGTCCACCGACGTATGCTGACATTGCGTACTTCTCGAATCAGTTGTCCCAGCCCAACCGCGTTCAGCTGTCGATTTCATATAGGTCTCGCCACAAGAAAGCAGTCGTTGCGCTCTGACGTTGTATGTTCATTGTTGTATATTCATATATTCTTCTACGGCGTAAATTCACTCGTGAAATCAGTGTCGTTAGGCAAAAAGAATGAAAACAAAATAGATTTAATCCAATTTTCAGAAGAAGATTTTGAAAATAGTTTTAATCCAATTTTCAGAAGAAGATTTTGAAGTCCTTTGGCCCCAGGGAAATATCAATCCTCAAGCAAAGATCGAAGATTTCAGATCTATATTTACTTTAATAGGTACCCAAAGACTATCATACATTTCATAATAACCATAATGGAAACAGCTGTATTGACTAGGATTTTGATGGATACGGGCTAAATCTTGACTTTGACTGAGGATGAGGGAAATAGATATGAGTGCTCATTTTCGCGCTGTTTTTACAATATTTTTAATTTTAATGATGGGGTTTTTACGTGTTTTTGTTAACTTGATGATTAATGTTACAAAATTTATAACTTTTATGTGATAATACTCATTCAATTCTTTTAAATAACTTATTTTCTAGTCGATAGGTAGTTTTGAGTCGATTCTGAGAAAATAAAAAAAATACCTGTCTTTACAAATTTAGGTTTAATTGTAAGGACTCAACCCACATTTCATCTAATATCTCGAAATCTATTGCAAAATATATCACTATTTTGATAGACAAATATAATATAAACTATCATCTTAATAATAAAGTGCAAAAATTTAAAAAAATGTAACTTTTTGTTAGAGCAATTACAGCTGAAACTTCAAACGCCCGTATCTCGAAAGTGACTTTTTGTGGATTGAGTCCTTTCTGCTTAACTACGTCCAATTAGTATAACAAATGCACGTCATAGCTATTACAATGTAATGGTCGCTAACAGTATCATTAGAACTTAAAACGGGTGATACGGTATCACCCGTTGATGTATCACTGATACCATCAATTCGTAGGTAATCCGTGATCATGGCGCTTACAACAGTGCTGAAATATCTTTTTTTTTGTGTGTCATCTCGTAGGTCAACCTCTGAGGTTGTCGGCTGCTTAACCGGACTGTGGTTGCCTTAATTAATAAATGAATGAAGGCTCCAACCAGGGCTGCCGAAATATCGGAAACTCGAAACAATAAATACACCTGGTACACATCCCGTTTTAAGTTCTAATAATACTATCAGAATGTGTCATAATATCCAAGATTCCGTCTACCTCCAGAGAACCTTTCGTAGCATCCACCATTATGACGGCGGAACTAAAATTTTACGCTCAAATAAAGTGCTTAAGATCTTACAATAAGAACTTATCTTACAGAACACTAGTGTGCACTTTCAATCGGTTTTCTCGCTATTATAGATATATCTGCCTTTATTATCTTTTATGAGCGTACCTAACGTGTGAAATTGGTGTTATTCAAGTTGGGGAATAGCACCTTTCAGGTCCATTTGTATTGATTTCAGATGTTAACCTATCATTGTTTAACTAGGTACGGATCAAACAAGAGCTTTTCATTACTTCCCATTTACTGAGGTATATGATCAAAAACTTTGCAATAAGTGGGTAAATTTCATAATTATTTTAATTACTAGCCTGCGCTGTCCCACTGCTAGGCAAAAGCCTCCGTCCATCCGTCGTCTTCCAGCGGTCATGGTTCTGGGCCTCTTCCTTCTAATTCTAAAGAAGCCAGGTCATCCCACCATCTCCTTCGCGGTCTGTCGCAGTCCCGTGTTGTAGTCTCAGGGCACCAATCATATGTCTTTCGAACCCCCAGCTTGTCCGGCATGCTGCAGACATGTCCTGCCCAGTCCCATTTAAGTTGGGCAGTCTTTTAAGCTACATCAATGACTTGTGTTTCTAATGTGGTCAGTTAATGTAACAACTAGCATACTCTGGATATTAACTTTGTACGTGAGTGAAGTCCGTGTGCAAACCATGGGCAAAGAGGGGGAGAATACATAATATTATGTACATTAGAGGTAACTTTTATATCGCTTAGTATATATTTATATATTGTGGTGTGTATTTTTTATTATTATGTTTAATTAGTATTATGAATGATGTTGTACACTGACAGGCTTAAATCTATCTTCTTTAATTTCTGTCTATCCAAAGGTTGTCTTTAAGAGATTGCCCTGTGCGATAAGACCGCCCATTGTACGCTAGTTTTATTATTTGTATCCTTAAGTGTATTGTAAGGTGTACAATAAAGTATATAATAAATAAATAAATAAAAGTTGTCCAAGTGTAAGTCGAAATCGCCCATGAAGGGTTCTGTAATAGCAAAATAACTTTGTTTTCCATAGTGTTTGTTAAAATGACATACCTAGTTATATTTTCGTTTTTTTTTTTAGTGTGCTATGTCTCAAATACTAAACGGTCTGTTTAATGTTTTATTCTTTTTATTTTTGTATAAAAATCGTAAAGCAGTTCACAGAATAAAAACACAGATAAATTCAACTGTGTAATCCTAATAGTTTCGGAATAAAATGAATGTGAAATACGGACGGACACACAGACAGACATGACGAATTTATAACGGTTCCGGTTCTGCTATTCAGCAACGAAACTCTAATAAAAAAGAAGATTTTATCCTTAATATCTCTCATACATTCACACAACGTTATCTCAATTAAATTACCTACATCTAATACACGTTGGTTTGTTCAAATTCAATTCAAATATCTATGGATTTTTGATCTACGTGTAGTTCGCATAAAAAAAATATACCGAACATAAAAAAATTGCGGTGCGAAGTTCGCCGGTTCAGCTAGTTATTTATAAGATTTTGATATTCTTCATCCTTTTTCAATGGGTTTAGTTGCCTGAAAGTAAGGATATTTATTATTATTAGTTATAAGACTGCATCATGAATGATTAGAGGCGCGCCATCTTGTACCGAAAACTTCAGTCTTATTTTCACTTAGGCTGCAGTAAATAAAAACGTGCGGTCTGAACTAGATACCAAAAAGACGTGATCTTCCCGGAACCTGGGTCACGTCCCGCGCAAATAACACACGCTCGCAGCTTTATTTTATTATATTTTGGCGCGAAACCGCCGCCATTATGGCGCGCGGCGAGCATGCATCATATTGTGATATTTTTTAAAAAGAAAAGAGAAATAGGTAGGTAGCTGGGTATTTTTATTATGACGTGCTTTTTTTATAATTTATGGCCTTTTAAGGTTCGTTGTTACCATTTTCATTATATAGATACTAGCTTCTGCCCGCGGCTTCGCTCGCATGAACAAGTTTTCTCAGTGAACACTAAATAGCTTGTTACTCACTAAATAATGTATCATTTACGTGTAAAAAAACTTAATAAATTGGGCCAGACATTTTTGAGTATCACTATTACAAGCAAATAAAAAAAAAATCCTCTCTTTTAGCATAAAAGTATGGACCTTTCTTATTAGCCAACACTAGCCCACAGTTGGGAAACTCTCCCAATTCCTTTCATGCACTCTTTTCCCGCGCCGCTTCAAACCAGCCCATGTCAGCGTCATGGAACACATCCAGGTTATCTCACCACGTCTTCCTGGGCCGGCCTCGACAACGCCGTCCATCCTCCGATACCCATTATGTGGAAACTTCTGCCCAACGATCGTCGTGCATACGGTTAACGGGACCCGCCCAATCCCATTTCAGCCTAGCAGCCTTTTTGCCAACATACACTACGCCCATTTTGGAACAGCGAATTGTTTCGTATTCTTTTTACTCTCACCTAGACTAGAATGCCACTGCCTCTCTTTGGCTTTAGCAAACACCAAGGCGGGACTTTTACAATTCGGTGAGGAACCTAAACCAACATTCAGTCATAAAAGTATTGGGAATGGATGATTTGTTTATGATTCCAAATAATTTGTTTTTTTTTTTATGTTGTTGGATTGGCATTTGGCACAACTGTTTTCCATTTTAACGCGAAGTTTCAGTTGAATTGAATGGAAGCGGAGAGCACTGTAGACTCTTAAATTCGTTTTTCATGTTTTATTTTTACATACATTGTGTTTATTGGTCTATTCTATACTGTCCTCTCATACCAATTAAACCAATATGGATAGGGAGTAAAAATTAATGATGTTTTGAAAAGAGTACCTAACCGTGGAGTTTATTGCCAGTTCGCCTCCATAGGAAACGACTAATTTCGAACTGTGCACTAGCTTCTCACCTTTTATAAGTAGGTACCCATAACAGTAATAAAACTTAAAATATTTTATTTCACATAAGTGTAGGCCTTATGTGAAATAAAATAATTTGAGTATGACTTCGTGTTTTTTTTTTTTTATTGATAATAGGCTCGCGTTTGACCACCATCTCACCTGATGGTAAGTGATGATGTGGTCGAAGATGGAGCACGCTTGCCTAGAAGTAACCTATTCACTTTTGACTTAAAGACTCCCAGGTTATAGCGATCAGGAAACAGACTCCGGCAGGGAATTCCACTCCTTAGCCGTACGCACAATGAAAGTATTCCCAAAAAGTTTTGTGCGTATGAGTAATAAGTAATAAGTTTATTTTTCTCTCCACAATATACATAAATTGCATTACACAGTTTTGCCAAATTATGATACATAACTTAGGTAAGTAACTAGTTATATTGTGGGAGACTGGTGCCTAAGCTAGGCTTGAGGCCTGTGTTATAGGACACCAGGATCCCACCCCTTTTACATTTCAATATTACTCGTATATTTATGTACTAAGCGCGTAGACAATAACACGGTATCATACTATAATATACATTTATTTTATTTTATTTATTTTGCTATTATGCGAGATGAATGTTAGTACATGTGAAGTATGTGTGAATGTGTGAGTGTTTGAGTATGTTGATGTGGGTGTGTGAGAGTGCGTGATTATGTGTTTGGGTTTATATGAGTAAGTTTTCAGTAACGTTATAGTTTAAGTTTAACAGCCAGTCTGTAACCTTTTTTTTGCTTGCATTTTTTGTGAGACTAAATATATGTATGAGTCTTATTATATAAGTAGCCACCTAGGTAGCAAAAGAAACGCTTTGCGAAAGCAGTTTTGTGACGTGTATAGCTGCGCTCCACTGGGTCGTAACGTCTTCTACCTCTGAACAGAGCAGGATTATATTCTAGGCAAGTATGTTGTTTCAACAGAGTGTGCAGAACAAACAGTTGGCGTACTGTCAGGACTTGACTTTCTCTGTAAAGTTGCTCAGTGGGGTAACGATGGGGTCTAAAAGATGACACTTTCAGTATAGCTCTTTGGCCTCTTTCAATCTCTATCAGTATCGTTTTCGAAGCTCCACCCCAAGAGGTGATGCAGTAGCATATTATAGATTGCCCTAGAGCATAGTAGACTGATTTCATAATATTTTTGTCAACAACTAGTCTCATCGTTTTGAATACATATATTAGTTTTCGTAATCTGTTACTGAGAGTGTTTATGTGATCATGAAATCTTAGGTTTTTGTCGATTGTTATTCCCAGGTATTTTACATTGTAGAGCAAGAGTTGCAAGAGTGAGCTACGATAGTGTTAAGAGACGTTTCAGACGATGCATTGTTTTTCATACAAAATATATGTATGGTATATATGTATGGTGTATGGTTGTATTCAGGGTCAACAGGTTGAGTTGGATGTCCACGATATATTTAGATTAATAAATACATGACAGACTGTTTTAAGTTATATAATCTATCTAGCGAATTTCATAACGGACAAAAACCTCGAACAGAAAGTTTGTCTTAAGGCCGGGTTATCCAGAGCATCGTAGGTATTCGACGCTTACCCCAGCCCCCGCAACGAATAGCAAAACGTAACAAATTACGACGCGCGGGAGACGCGCGCGCCAAGCGCACCGCTCATGAGTTCACGAACTCAAGTAGGTACGAAGATGCGTCACAGAATAGAGCAATGCAGTAGATCAACTTGAATTGATTAGTATATGTTTATTTTGTTTTGTTTTAATAGTAAGTATTTTCAAGTTTATAGATAGAATAGGTACGTATTGTATAAACTTGAACCTAATTAGTAATAATTAAAAATAAGTATATTATTTATATTTGGGGACAAGGTGAATAAAAAATCTGACTGACACGCAGATCATGAATACGGGTATGATTCAAAATTATACACCGCGCGCTATTCGACTTTCCCAAAGGGTGCGAAATCTTCATGGCACAGTATAAAAAATCAAGTATTAGGTAGGCACACTTACATTAGGAGAGTTGTATTACAATTCAATTATTGTTATATTGAATGAGGGCTTAGAGGTATTCTGTGTGAAATATTATGTTTAAAAAATATAATAAACAATATAAATATTTTTCAATCAAATAATAATAATACCAATAATAGCAACACACAAACACTTTTTGGAACGAATTTATTTTACGCGGCTTCTAAACTGGCAGAAATTGTAACGCAAAAGTGTAAATACTTACGAATATCTTCTGACGAGAGAGACGACGAGGGTCCCTCAACCGCACACTTTTTTTTCTCTAAAAACTACAATCATTTATGCACAACTGGCTAATGCCGTGATTCGACTTCAACTTCAACTCTTGCGGCTTTTGTGGAGGACTCACCACAATTTCACAAGCGCTGGAGGTTGTTTGGTAAAGTATTTTGGATGATGAAAAGTATTAAAATTGAAGTAAAAAAAAAAACAAAATCATTTTGTACGCAAACATGACATTTTGCAATGTCAAATGTATTTCACTCAAAGTGTTACCAGTTTACCAGTGGCAGCAGGAATAAAATGAGTATGAATAGAGAAAATTAGAAATATGGCATAGAACTGTTAAAACGATAATACAGTACGCTACAGCTTTATTTTATTTATCTCAATGAACCTACATAAATCATAAACAAATCGAGTAAATACAAAAGGGAGAAGGCATTTAATGGAGGTTGGACGGGGAACATTAGGGAGTGCGCGTGATTCGAAATGCAGTTAAAAGCCATAGCTCCTGACACGATATGTCACATTTTTGACATTTTACAACATATTATCTGTTTCCCTTTGGTACATGAATACTTTATTGGAAAACTCTTAAAAAAGTAGACATACACAAAAATGTGAAACTTTTTCTAATTTATCATTTTCATGAAAAAGAAATGTAAGCACTTTTCTCTAGACCATCTATGCTCGTTGTTGGTGTTGTTTACTGATTACATAACGGTGAACAGGAGACCACTAGGCTCTTCGACCACCTTGCGGAGGCAGCTGCAGGAGCTGAACTGGCAAAGAACAAATATCCGATGGCAAAGCTTGTTTTTCTAAGAGATTTTAATTCCCACCATAAAGAATGGTTGTTCCCGTACCAACAAACAGAGCACGCTGGTAGAGAGGCCCGCAGGTTTTTTTATCGCTAGATCTCGAACAGCTGGTTCACCAAGCAACCTGCATTCCAGAAGTCGACGGCCACACGCCCAATGGCTTGGACCTAGTGCTCACAAACGTTGCGTCGCCAGAGACTGTCAGTATCGGTCTGGGCCTCGCTCGGATCGTATGACCACTTTCTGGTGAAAACGGTATCTACCTTTTCTCCTCCAGATAAATGCCCCAGGGGCATACGGTGAGTAGTAGTAGTCAGCAGACTCCGAAACTGCGAAGCGAAACTCGAAGTTTTACCGTCCTTCGCTGCCTCCTAGTTATGATGAAATTGGATGGAACACTGGCTCACACCGCACAAGAAAAAGCAAATTTAAATGCCTCCGTCTTTGCGGTAAGTTTACGTCTCGACACGACGTCTAACTTGCCACCTAAAATACCTCACTTTGGCTCCGTAATGCTGGAAACTGCATTTCATGTTAAGGAAGTCCGTAAAGCCCTTTCTAGTCAAAATGTGAACAAAGCCAGTGAACCGGAAGGAATACCTGCTCGAGTCTTAAAGAGTTGTACCCCGGATTTGTCTCCTGTATCGCATACTCGTCTGTATCGCGTTCTATTAAAACCGGAGTGGTGCCAGTGTCCTGGAAGCCAGGTAATGTGCAACCAGTACTCAAAAAAGTAGCCGTGCCGTACGGACGATACAGGCATCGCATAGTCCCGTTGACTCTTTGGCTTACACAGTACACTGCAAACCTGACTTTGCCAGCCAAGCAGAGTCAAGATGCAAACCGAGATCTTTAATTGAAAATGATAGGAGGAAGTGAACTAGTTGCCACTCTAACGATCATACGTGAGCTTCCGATCACAATGGCCTGACACTTTGAGGGGCTTACAGTCACCCCAAATCAATTAGACCAGTTTTGATAGCATCTAAATCTCGATTTAAATCTCCTATAGCGTATGACAAACTTTCCACCCGCGTAGATGCATACAACTGCAGATCATCATTGTAAAGTTGATACGAACACCGAAGACAGAGAGTTATAAAGTTTACCGAAAATAATAAATGATACACACATCAAAAGTGTCTAGGGATCAACATATATTTTTGCAATAACTTTTCTCCTGATTGATATTAATTAAAATTTTCTTTAAGGATTCATCAAATAAAGTGTTTTCGTTTGTCACAGTAACGATAAACCAAGTCACCTTTGCATTAATAAAGAAATTTGCCATTTTCCTAATAAAGGGATTTTTGACATTTGAACCACTAACATTAAAGTTCGAAAAAAAGACTGAATTAACAGTTTTCTTTAAAATTTTATTGGGTAACTTAAACAATTAATAATCCGTGTTTCTACAGCGAACACTAACAACACAAGAACATCGGTTTGGCATACTCAAAATGAGTTCATCCAAATCACGCTGTGGAATGGCCGCCCATGTTCGTTGCAACAACAAAAAAAGGTCTTCTTGCGACTGGATACCCTCCATATTCGGCAGAGCTCTTCTCTGTAGCATATCCCATGCATGCTCAATCGGGTTCAAGTCTGGCGACTGAGCAGGCCAGAGCAGGACATTGATGTTAGCTGCAGCGAGAGTCTGTCTTACAACTCTTGCGGTGTGCGGTCGTGCATTATCATGCATTAACTGAAATAAGGGACCGATTTGCACTTGTAGAGGAACGATGACGTCAGATACAATCGTCTCAGCATAAATTTGAGCGTTGAGGTTGCCTCTGATCCAAATCAACTCAGTTCTTCCGCCGATCCAAATACCCGCCCATACCGTGATGGTTCCACCACTATAAGGATGGACTTCCTGGCAGGATTTTAATCGCTGTTGGCGTCCAGGGGTTCTCCAGTGTCGTATACGTCTTGTATCCGGTCTCATACCAAAACGAGACTCATCAGAAAAGCACACGAAACGCCATTGTTCTTCTGCCCAATTTCTGTGTTCAAGAGCCCATTGATATCGTATCCTACGATTGTGCATTGCTATAGGTGGTACCCGTAGCGGTCTTCGGGAATGAAGGTTCACTTCATGCAAGCGGTTTCTGACTGTTTGGTCGCTAATTAAGTTCCCTGAAGAGTGATGAAGCCTCACAGCTAACATCATGGCGGTTATTGTTGGAGCTCTTCGAGTTAAGATTTGAATGTATCGGTCTTGTCTCCGTGTGGTGCAGCGATACCGTCCTCCATGGCGCTCAGCCACGGTACCAGTGCTTCGGTAACGTGTCCAAAGTCGACTGATAACACTCTGACTTGTATTCAGAGCTAAAGCCACAGTACGTTGCCGGGAACCAGCTTCTATCATTCCCACGGCTCTGAGCATTTCTTCCCTGCTTAAATGACGTCGCCGCTCCATAATAACGTTGGTTTTAATCAGTAGTAGGGAAACAGTAGCACTAATAATGTCTTCAATGCGTTGTATGTTTTTATAGGGAAAATATTGACAGCTGATTTTCATCTTTTACTCGAATTTGATTAACAGTTCCTAAAGGATCCATATAAATTTATAAAATCATAAATTTATTACAAAGCCACATCTCAATCTCAAGAAATCCGCATAAAAATGCTTGATCCCTAGACACTTTTGATGTGTGTATTTTTGTAGGAAATGGTCATGCTGTATATTTCTACACTATGGCACGAGTGTGCTGCGCGTAATAAATATTGTTAACTTATGACAACCCTGGCCGTTGCGATACTGTCTAGACGTTGTCGGCATTTTCCACAAGATCAAAGGTGTCGACCTACTGTATGATCTTTATACTGTGGTCATAGCGACGAATGATCGACTGTACCATAATAACCATTATTACATTTACGAAAATAAAACCTAATACAGTCGAATACGGTCAGTTATTTCAACTCTAATACTAACGTTCTATTAGCGCGTATAGTAAAGAATCGGATTGATATTCGTCAGTATTCTGGATCAAACCCAGCAGACTCTAAACACATCTTTTTGTGATTTCTTTTTTGTTGTATGTACTTTTATATTATATTTAGGTATTTTTGTAAATATTTTGTTGAATAAAATAAGAAACATTTTGTTTTTTTTATAGGAGAAAGAAAGTCAAAAATGTTTTTGTTTTACACACATATTTGCGGTTTGTAAATCTATTCCGCGTAGGTACTTATCTACTTAGTAAAGTAAAATATTAATTTGTATAATTGTAGGTACCTATAATAATATTGTCAAAGTTTCCTTTGAGTCTGACATTTGAAAAGAGCATTTGCGCACGCGGCGGCTTTATACTCTTTAACATAGGGTTCAAATTCAATTGTTCACACACTTTTTGCGGTTGGCAAATCTATTCCGCGAGAAAAATAAACTATTATAGCTTTTGCGCGCGTGGCGTCTTTATTTACACACATATTATTTTGTGGTTTCGATAGTACCTCAGAATACAGAAAGAACCTAGTTAGTAAAGAAAAATATTTATATAGGTCTAAATATTTATATTGTCAAAGCCTTCTTACTTTTTTTGTTTATTAAGCCTTCGTAGAGCCGTAGAGAGAGTGATTTTGTCCATTAGTTTTACTGACCAAAATCATAACTAAAATACCTAATAAAAACAATTTATATTACAACTATTTAAAACTAAACGATAGGAATTAATATTTTATAATGATTTTTTGGCTCGACCGGAACCAAACTTAGCGGGGGTGGCAGGTTCGCTAAAAATTGGCATACGTCCGACCTCCAACACGTTCCGCTCGGGACTAAAGGACGCGAGGCGCGCGGCCGCGCACATGAAAATAATAGGAAAATACTTATTTTTGAATTTAGTGGTATAAATATTTTCAAATTTCACATTATGACGACCGACATGTATGTCATTTTATACGACCTTTATTATGGTATAAGTTCTATTATTCAAAGCTTAATAAAACTCAAATAAAATAAGAATAAGACCGTAATTTAGACTTGTCTTTGCGATTTAATTAGATGCAGTGAAATGCAAGTAATCGTGTATCGGATGACCGAAATAGAAAGATCAAAGTATGAATTATGTAATATGTTTTTTTTCAAAATTTAAATCCGTGTTATCTACGAATAAAACACAATCGAAAACGACGTTTTTTAGAATAACCTCGCCTTAAGTTTTGTATCGCCAATAGAATTTCTTGTTAGAAGTCCAAAAATACATGCTCATGATTCGTACAGAGCATTCAAATTTTTATTTTATTTTATTTGTCTCGCTCTAGCAAGGTTTCAACGTCTGCAACTGAAGTTAACATCGCAAAAGTGAAAAAAATAGTTACTGAAAATCCTTATTCAAGTTTGAGAGAGATAGCCGCTGAACTTTCTGTGTCTCACGAGTCAATCAAACTGTACAATTTAAAATAAGATTCATGAATCGCATTGTTACTGGTGACGAGACGTGAGTTTATGAGTTTGACGTGAAAACAGCTTCGGTGTGGCGCCTTCCAACTGAACCGAAACTGAAAAAACCTCGCCAAAGGCTCAGACCAAATTTGGTATGAGGCCAAAGGCGATAAAAAATCAAAGCCAATGGACCTGTTACGCCAGTCGCTTAGTGAAGTGCGTCGGGAAACTTCGACATAAATCTGGAATGTTCGAGACGCTAACGCCATCTAGCGGCGAGTAGCAGGAATGAGCATATCTAGTCGAGACACTAACGCCATCTAGCGTCGAATAGTGGTACTATGTATTTCGAGTATTTTCTAGGCAGTATAAACAGTGAGTCGATTTTATAAGAATGTTCTCGAACTCATAGACTGGGGTATAAATAGAGCGCAAAGGGGCGTAGAGAGTCACAGACCGGTTAAGTAGACGCACAGCCTTACTGAGCTGATCTACGAGTGGCCCAATCCAAAAAAAAAAAAAACGTAGAGAGTCAGTCTTATTACGAGGCGAATACGAGATATAATCGAAGATTTACCAGTGAATTTCAGTGCGATTTAAGTGTGATCTAAGTGTTAAGTGACAAGTGTTGTGGTGCGAATAATTGTGTTAAATTTTTATTTTGTGTTGAATTAATTAAAGTGTTAATTTTGGTTTAATTGGCGTTAATTAATTCTATTCCGAACCCCAGCTCGTAACAGACCGTTTCTTTTTACTATCGTGGTGTTGTGCACTATGATTTCTTCGCGGGAGGACAAAAGGTAAGTAAAAAATATTATTTGAGTGTTATGCAGCATTTAAGACAGCAAATTCGACTGGCGAAAAATGCCAAATTTGTGGAATAAAAAATTGGATTGGATTTTACACCTCGATATTGTACATTCGCATAAGGCCATCATTATAATGAACGAATTTTGTTAGTAAGTTAAAAAAATCGGTGTTTTGACGTATAAATCCTGCTTGCCCCTAAAATACATAGATTTTTTTTTTTAATTGGCAAGTCGCTATTTGCGCAATGCCATCAACAAAAAACGAGGAAACTTGGTAGAAAATGAAATGGTTAATTTAGGCAATGGAATTAGGATGGATATTGGATAGGATTATTAGGAAAGGCATAAACATAAGTAAAAATTATATGCGTAAATTATTGTGAGTGATAAATGATGATAGATATATATATATATATATATATATTTGAATCATTAGAAGCCAGTAAGATAGAAATGGAGGTAGGAAAGGTAATGTTATAGGAAAGTAAACTAGAAATAAAAGAATCATGACTAAGAAGAGGACAGGAAAAAAATATATGATTTAAATCGCCAACATCACCATATTCGCAAAGGTCACTGGCAACAATCTGCAATCGGGCAAGGTGGACTTTGGAGCAATTATGACCCAACCTCATTCGAATAAGGCAACTGGTAGCAGCCTTACCAAAGTTAAATTTAAAAAACCATGGTGTTTTGGGAATACAAGTTTGAATATGAGAATAATATTTTCCTTTAGTACATAGAAATTTTACAGTGCGTTTTATTGTTTTCTAGTGTTGCCAAGGAACAAATCTAAACTCAACTATCAGTTTCTGAACGAAATTATCTCTTGTTTGTGGAGTGTGGACTGTGGTTGTCAACCGTGTTGCCACCATAGGCGATTTTTCGCCATTTAGGCTACTCGCGAAGAGAATCGGCGACGAAAAAACATGAAAGGCGACCGGTCGCCTTTTAGGCTACTTCAGTTCAGGTTCAAGGTTGTCTGGAAAGTGAAAGATATCGCTCTCAGCGATAGACCGTCATTGTAACTAAATTGTTAGCAATATTGCTATTTAAGTGTGTTTCAATTATTGGTGTACAATAAAGTGTATTCAATCTGTCTGTCATAAACGAGCTTAATAAAAAAAACATGTCTCATGCAAATTAATGTAAAAGGTTTGTGATACTAGGAAAGAATGGATGGCACTCACTTTATTTATTAGAAAGCATATTATTTATACGCATAAACTTAGGACTATTTCAGATTAGAAGCGATCTTCACACAATAAATATATTAAATATACGCAATAAGCGTGAAATTGTTATACCCAAATGCAGACTAGCCAAGATTAGCAAGTTATTCTTCATAAATAGCATACGCTTTTATAACAAGTTACCAAACTCTGTGTCTGTGTGAAAATTTAAAACCCTTATCAAAAAAAGCATATTTTAGATTGAGGACTACGTTGAAGTCATGATTGCTTGGCGATGATTCCTTCCTTCTGCACAATGTGGCTCGGGGTTATTGTGATTGCGTTATCAACTAGTCTCTTAACAACTCCACTTTAGTCAGTGTGTCTTTTTATTTTGTTTGTTTGTACTTTTCCCTACGATAATCCATCCGATTAGACAGATTTTTTTTTTGTTTAGTATTTATTACCAATAAATAATAAAAATTATATTGTTTAATTTTACAATGCATTCATTTTTTTTTTAATTACTTTGTTTGGTGTGAATTGGTAACTTAGTACCTTTTAAACGAGTATTATGGATACATTATAAAATGAATGATATTTTGAAAAGAATAACTGTGGAGTTTCTTGCCGGTTCTTCTCCATAGATAGCTTCGGGGAATACCCTGAATTTATCTTTATCTGTAACCAAATTTAGAATCCAATAATGTGATAAGAATTAATTCTGTGTCGGGGTCTGTGCTTTCTGATAGCTATAACCTGGGAGTCTAAACACTCCCAGATTACAGCTAAGAGTAAGAGTGAACAGGTAACTTCTAGGCAAGCATGCTTCGTCTTCGTCCACATTATCAATTAATATCAGTTGAGATTGTGGTCAAATGCAAGCCAATCAACAATAAAAATAAAAAAAGAATAGTGTAAACGTAATTATCTTATTAAACTGAGGGAATAGTTTGGGCCAATTTCAGTTATTATTTATCATTTTCATTTCGCTTCGTACAGCATTTGTGTCAAAATATTCGTTTCACGAAAAATTATTGGCGCATATATTATGCGCCATGAGTGGATAAAAAAAATACCAGCATTTAAAGCAAGTAAAGTAAGTAAATATAAATTGATTTAAACTACATTTTTACTGATATTTTAGGCTAAATAATTAGGCTACCACTGACTGAAATTCGGCTATATTAGGCTACTTAAGCTGTGAAAAACGGGCGACATTGGCCCCCACGTTGTTGGCAACACTGGTTGTCAACGCAGAGGACTGTCAAAAAGTAGTGATATTCGATTTTGCATTTATCACGTAAATATAATTTTAAAACAAAAATGCCTGCCGGACCGTCAGCCATGGACGGGCTACGTGAAAAAGCCTTCCAAGACTACAGAAAGAAGTTGATGGAACACAAAGAAGTGGAATCAAGGCTGAAAGAAAGTATGTATTTGTATTGCTTGTCATCGATTTCTGCCGAATCATGACCCCAACTTATGTCTCCAAAAGCAATACATAGTTAACTATTGTTATTATTAACCTAATTATTATCTTATTTAATTCATTTCTTGCAGTATAAGAAAGTTTATTTCACTAATAACAGTAACTAACGCTACACATAGGTTATTCATTGTTTCTGCAAACGTTTTTGACTCAAATTGTTTGGATATACAGTTGAAACTAAGAGTCTCAACTATGATGATAATTTGCTGAAGCTGGTTCTAATTGAGTTAATACATGATGTTCAAACACATAATTTTTTAAAACTAACTTTCTCATACTTACAGATTTTTGAACTAAAAACTCTTAATCTCATTAGATTATTGCTTATTAACTTCTATGCTATTATTATTATTAAGGTAGCCTGATTTCAGGTTGACTGCTTTGGTTCAATGATTAGTGTCTTTTCCTATCCTAATTAAGGTTCACAATCTAACTCTAGTTTTCCCCAGAGTTTTTTTCATTTCATTTATTCATTCACTAGTACTCTCGCGGGGCTTCGCTCCCGTGGATTCTATCACGGTAAAAACATAACTCTCCTTTTTTGCAGTCGGGTAAAAAGTAGCCTATAACCTTCCTCAAGCTTCAAGCTACTTCCATACCAAATTTCATCCAAATCCACCCAGTACTTTCGAAGATTAGCGCGTTCAAGCAAACAAACAAACAAACAAACAAACAAACAAACTAACAAACTTTTCCGCTTTATAATATTAGTATAGATATAACAATTCTCATTGTGTTTGAACATGTATGTACTATATCATTACAATTAATTACAGCTAAGAGAAATAACTTATAAATAAAAAATTAAAACAATTATTTTTAATGCTTGTGCATTAACATATACATTTATGACGTGGTTATAGGCTGGTCTTACGAGTTGTAGGTTGTGGATTTGATCCGCCAGACAGGCATATTAATTTGTCTGGACATCACTGTTCTCAAAACAGTGAAGGAAAATAAGCTAACCATCTTGTCCCTGAAAAATACAAAAATATAAATATTCACCAACTAGACTGGGCTGCATGTTGCATGGCCCATTCCTTCTCATAGAGAGGATGCCTGTTTCCCAGCAGTTGAATTGTTTTAGATTGGTATATTATGCTTATTATATTTTTTCCGCAATACCTTTGCAAAATATTGTTATTTATAATGTACTAGCTTGTGCCAGCGGCTTCGCCCGCATGGGATGTTTTTCCCGTGTAAATCCCGATCCCGTGGAAATTTCGCAAAATCCTTTCCTAGCGGATGCCTACGTCATAACATGGTGCATGCCAAATTTCAGCCCGATCCGTCCAGTGGTTTGGGCTGTGCGTTGATAGATCACTATGTCAGTCAGTCACCTTTGAGTTATATATATTTAGATTAGCAGCATGGGCGGGCACAGGATTATGAAACTGGTAATGCGGCTAGGATTGCCAACTCTTTTGACGAAAAAGATGTACGTCTACATACCTGTTGTCATTAAAACTACTTCTTGCACAGGTGTTGTAGTCGGTTGGGTGCTAGATGGGCCGGGTTCACTTAACACTTCCTGCATCAGTGTGTCTTGGCACTCTTGAATGAGTTGGGTTCTTTGTTTTTTAACAAATACATGTCTAGAAGTACTAGCATCACTCATCCTTTTTCTGCGGTCTTCCTGGCAATAAAATTTTGTAAGCACAACTCCATCTACCATGATTATCCTCTTGCTTAATCCCATATTATATTGATAGCAATATCTTTCTCAATCTGAAATGTTTTTAAATGTTATTTTAAAGCCATAAATGTTGATGTATTTAGTGGTAATAAATATCATTGAATATTGAAATAATTGTGGCTATTCAGGTATAATACAAAAAAAACATCTCAGTTATCTAACCTTAAAACAGTAGAATAACTATATTCTAAAGTTAGTAATAATAACATGTTTACTTACATCAAAATGATCCTGACCGAAGAAAATTACCGAACTATCCTTTATTTCTTTAGTATTTCTGTGTGCAAGTTGTACTTATTACGAACTTTAACATTTTTTTGAACGGTTATAAATAGCTTCTCTTTCTTTATTATTATTATTTATCGTTGTATTTTTGCACCTGATACACCATTTATAACTCATTTTTTCCAGTAAATTACAGCCAGAAACTCTATTAAACTACATAAAACGACAAAACTCTTGATTTGACTGCAATGTTGATATACAAATGTGTGACCACAGAACACATATACTCCTAGCGGAGCGTGCTGGCTTTGACAGCTTATATAATCACTATATTTTGTAATGCTTTTTTTAAACGAAATATTTTTGGAAATTGTTTAAAAATATTAAGACGCAACTCCGGCAGCCGAAATTACTTTGGGGGGATTAAGACTAACTCCCATAAGCCCCCTACACCACCAATACCCTCAAATTCAGGCGACTCGTTTTAAAATCCAACCCCTTCATTGCCATGGACTTTATCACAACAAAAACATAACCCTCCTTTTTAGAAGTCAGAAAAAAAGTAGCCTATAGCTTTCCTCAAGCTTCAAGCTACTTCTATACCAAATCCCATCCAAATCCACCCAGTAATTTCGAAGATTAGTGCGTTCAAACAAAAAAACTTTTCTACTTTATAATATTTGCATTGATAGAAATAAAATCTCAGAATATTTGTCCAAAAAAATTACAGATCCACATTGTTTCTTTCTTACAGTGCGAGACAAGTTAAAGGATGTCACCAAACAGTATGACAAGAGTGAGAATGACCTCAAAGCCCTGCAGAGCGTCGGACAGATTGTTGGTGAGGTACTGAAGCAGTTGACTGAAGAGAAATGTAAGTTTTGTGCTATGATGTTTTTTTTATAATATGCTCCCGTATGACCACCATCTCACCTGATGGTTAGTGACAATGTGCTCGAAGAAGGTGCACACTTGCATAAAAGTAACCTATCCACACTTGACTTAAAGACCCTTAGGATAAAAGGATAAAGGGTCTTTAAGTCAAAAGTGGATAGGTTTATTCCCTGCCAGAGTCTATGTTTCCTGGTAGCTTTATAGCTACTGGGAAACATCCGGCATTTCCACCCCTTAGCCGTATGCACAATGAAGGTATTCCCAAAACGTTTTGTGAATACCTTCATTGTATTGCATGCACTATCTTCTGGAGTGTCCTTCGGAAACTCCATTTTTTTTTTCAAAGCCATGAAAATCAAAATCCACCATATCGTCATCAGATCACTATGTGTAAAGTTAAAAGTAAGGGATATGTACATTCTTTATTACAAATTCGCTAAACAAAGCAAAAATTTAAAAAAACGGTAATGTAAAATGAATGTAAAAAATGTATTTTCAAAATAAATATAATTTCTCATTTCAAATTCCAGTCATTGTGAAAGCCACAAACGGTCCCCGCTACGTTGTCGGCTGCCGTCGTCAGCTAGACAAACAGAAGCTGAAGGGAGGCACCAGGGTCGCCCTGGATATGACCACACTCACCATCATGAGGCATTTACCTAGAGAGGTAATTTACAACTGGTTTTATTATTTAGATGTATATTAGAGGTGGGTTGGAACAGATAAAATTAGAAACCTGTTTCACAATTTAGAAAACAGTTCCAAAATCCTGTTCCAAAATAACAGCTTGTTCCACTGGAACAAAAACAGATTCAGAAATAGTTCCTACTTCCATTCAGTACACATTACTGAAATGAAATAAAAACCATCCTTCATGCAGGCTTAGGACTGACAGCTTGATTATGCTTGTATTTAAATTTAATTAATAACTCCTAATGTATATTATTTCTAACTAGCAGACAAAATAGGTTGTTTCTAATCTGATTATTGGTGGTAAAAAACTCAATAGGTGCCAAGTGACGATGTGCGATGTGCTGTTGCATGGATATATCTATCAGGCGATTTCGACACAGGACTTTACTTTCGTGGAATTTATTACAATAAAAACAGTTTCTTTAGGACTTATCTTCCTGGTGTGACATCACAGTCAATAACCCCAACTACAAATAGTAATTTTTAATTACTAGTAGTTGCACCAGGCTTTGCTCTCGTGGACTTTATCACGGTAAAACATAACTTTCTTTTTTGCAGTCGGGCATAAGGTAGCCTAGAACCTTGCTCAAGCTACTTCTATGCCAAATTTCATTCAAATCCACCCAGTACTTCCGAAGATTAGCGCATTTAAACTAACTTTTCCGTGTTATAATATGTATAATAATAATGTTTTTATTTTTATATTAATAGTTACAAATGTAATTTATATGTACATAGATTAAATAAATGGAATAATAATAATATTCCACAACTTTCACACAACGCCATCTAGTCCCAAACTAAGCACTTGGCAACTGATAAACATACATATATATTTCTAAATACATACATATTATAGATAAATTACGCCCAGACAAAGAACAAATGATCGTGCTCATCACTATAGATGGGCAATCCACCCACCCGGATTTAAACCCAGGTGGGTTTAAACCGGGTGTTTTGGGTGTTTTGGGATAAACACCCGATTTCCACCCAAATTTCGGGTGTAAATGATTTTAATGCATAAATGACATTTAGTTTTTAATTATTATTCTTTTATTGAATGATGTATAATTAGGTGAAATAAAATAATGCAAGAAAAATCTTTTTTCTGGTACGAATCAAAAACAAATGACCTACTTAACAATCTATAACTATCGGATTCTCCATTATCATTGTTACAGACGACAAAATGTAAAGGCTGTCTGGCTTCCTCTGACGTTGAAGGTGTAGGTTCGTTGTAGACGTTCAATATTATTGGGTCCATAGAACTCTCTATTCCGGTTTCATTTTCATCATAGCTCTCATTAAGTTGGTCTATAAAACTCTCTGTTATGTTTTCGTTTTCATTTTCTTCATCTAACTGAATGTTCTCATTACTAAGTTTATGTTTAAGTTTCCAGTTGTAACAAATATATGAAATTTTTGCGGCTCTTTCCGTTAAAAGTCGATTTCTTTTGTTATTATGTCTATATCCTTGAATACTGAAGGAACGCTCGGTTGCTGTTGATGTACACGAAGCTGACAGGATGCGTACCGCTACTTTGCTTAGCTCAGTCGAACTACAGATTCCTTTCCACCACACAATGGGCTCAATGCTACGCACTGAATTCCATATAAATTGTCTGGCCCAAAAGTTTTCTTTAGCTTTGTAACAAGCCAGTTCGGTCATTACATTATGTAAACTTAGTTGCTGGCCTAAATCGTGTTTGAACCTCATAGCCTGAAGTTCTTCATCTTGAGTAAGTTTAACACCCTGAGCTGAAGGATCCAGCATATACGCTGCCAAATGAATTGGTCTAATGGACATTTTGCGCCTATCAGCGACTGATGTTAAAATTTGCCTACATCGTTAACATTGAAGTATGAGGTAATGCGAAACGTATTTTAGCCAGTATATCTTTAAACGTAATGTATATTTTGTGGATACCAAACTGATCTCCCTCCAAGTTAAATATGCTTTCAGTAAATATGATTATAATTCATTTTAATTCTAGCAATTTGTGTTAACATTTAGAAAATAATTAAAATTAAAATAAAATACTGAAACCGGTCACATAAATTACATCAATTAAAGTGAATAGTCATTCAAAACAAGCTATGATTTCTGCAAATTAACAATTGAAATAATTTTGTTATCATTTGGAGCTGCCCACTATAGCTAAATGGCAACACTGATTTCGGGGATTTATCTACTGTCTCCAATCTTGACACGCCTATTTCACCTTTCGCTTAATACTGGAAACGTGCCGAAAGCATGGAAGCTGGCTAACGTGCAGCCTGTGCCCAAAAAGGGCAGTCGTGCTAACCCGGCCAACTACAGGCCTATTTCAGTCACATCCATACTCTGTAAGAGTATGGAGCGTGTACTCAATAGTAAGCTCCTGGCATACCTAGAAGCCAACGTCATCCTCTGTGACCGACAATACGGCTTCCGAAAAAACCGGTCTACTGGGGATCTTCTAGCGTATGCTATTCATATCTGGAGTGATGCCATCGAGAAGCACGAGGAAGCACTTGCTGTATCCCTTGACATCTCTAAGGCCTTTGACAGGGTCTGGCACGATAGCCTTATTGCTAAGCTACCTTCTTTCGGTTTACCTACCCAACTTTGCGTTTGGATTGAATACTTTCTGATAGATCGGTCCATTCGAGTGGTCATTGATGGCTGGCCAATTGGCAATTAATGGTGGGGAGGGACCCCGGAGATCCCCAGGGGTTGGTTCTCTCAGCAACTTTATTCTTGCTGCACATTAATGATCTGCTTTTTCCCAGCCAGCCCTCTGGTCACCTGTGGAGTCAACTAATCGTTAGCCGATGTCACGAGAGTGGATGCGCACTCAGACCCCATGGTCCTAATTATTATGTAAACGTAGGAGAGAAAAAGAACAGACTTTGCTATCGGAACCGGTCACAATGTTTAGATGATTTACCGTCACCAACAAAGCTACATAGACCAAGTTCTCCATCTATTCTTTCTGTCTCCATGGGTATAAAAAGAAGGAAAGAATTAAAAGATAACGCTGTTAAGAAGTCTAATTGTTCAGAATGTGCTTTAAATGGAGAGGGAGAAGATAAAAGAAATGAGCTCTTCAGAAAATTAGTGGCGGAGCAATTTAAGTATATTAAGCCATGTGTGCGCACCAAATGCTATGAACAAATCTTAAAGTATTTACAGGAAGCTAAGGGGTATCATGTAAATCAACTTACAAATGAATAATATGACCACTAACACGCTTACGCTCGAGTTTTCAAAGCTAATTACACACTACAACATAAAATAAGCTATTCAAAAGTTGAAATAACAGAAAATGTGATTTTTGAAATTTCGTTTTTATCTCGTACCATTTTATTTTAACCTCCCTTATCTAACTAATATTGCCTATAAAGAAATGAAATTAATGACAATCACTTTTAAAACATATTTTTAACATCACTAATTTAATTTCATCAAATCAAATAAACACCCAATTTTCTGGGTGTTTATGGGTGCTTGCGGGTGTTTATCGGGTTTTTATCAAAGCACCGGGTTTAAACCCGGTGGATTGCCCATCTATACTCATCACACAAACATTTGTCCTGGGTGGGAATCGAACCCACGACCTTGAGCATAGTAGTCAGGGCTACTGACCACTAGACCAACAGGCCGGTCGAATGTATGTATGTATGTCAGGCAGCTATCCGCAACTGCACAACGAATCGCGCGTATTTTGCGTATCATACGGGTACAATAAATTTATCATTCGAACCATGCCAGTTCCTCCAGGAAGGCGAGCAACATCCTGATCTTGCTTACCATTTCGCAGAGGATATCTGGTTGGTCCTGTTATCCCCGACTACAGGCCAGCTTAGTATAGGCTTGTTCATACTCGGTCACTGACAGGAACGCTTCGAACTAGTACAATTGTTCAAATGTACTAGTTCGGTCTTCTAGTACTATTAGTTCATTTTAGTTCATCGATAATTAAGACATCAGTCAGACGTGATGGAATGCCTGCATATTTGATTTTCCTTCATACTTTGCAGGCTTAGGACTATCATTTTAATTATGATACATTTTAAATAATTTGAATATCATTTAAATAAGTAATATTGAATGAATTATTAAAATGGCGTATTTAAAAATCAAATATTTACAGTGATCTTCATTTTTATATACATATTTTCTTTTTTACAATCCACACGAAACAAAACCAAGCATAAGCAACATAAACTTGAACTTATATTGTTGAACCAATGACGTTGAGTAACTTCACATTCATTCAACAAAGTTAAAATAACAAATAAAAACATCGAAAACAATTACTATCAAAGAGCCATAGAACGTCCGGGCCATAGATTATGCACATAAATGACCGGGCACAGTTTCTAGTTCTCCAGGTCATCGTAGTTCGTACATCGTCCATCCCGCTCGCGCGCACGTGTCTCTAATCTCAAGTAACTCGCTTACTTATTCGTTCAGCCGTTCTAGTTCGCTTCCGTTGATGTCGCTAGGATTGGCGATTAGTTCACTGTACTAGATGACCGATTTGAGTGACAGAAACAGAATAGTTCGTTCTCGTTCACATGACGGAATTGTGTCCTAACAGTACATAGTACATGTACTACACAAGCCATGCTTAGTTGCAGTTGTGCCGCTGTTTCTATTAGTATAGATAGGTCTGAGAGCCTTCCACCTGAGCATGTGTTATGTGGATATGTCTTAACAGACTGTGATCCCAAGGGTTAATCCCTTGGATGTAGGAAAGATAATCACCACAGATGAGAATTCACAAATAGCTCAGATATCAAGTGTACGTATGTATACCCACCTTCTATCTTGTTCCACATATCCTGTCACCTGTAGAATTTATAATCTTGTCTGTCAGGGAGTGGAGTATGAGTACCTGATTTTTTTTTGAGACAGTTTTGTCGGTCTATTTTTTATTGTCTTTAATCACTAATAAGTACTATTTATACATTACTATATTGCTGACTAACATGCTGGATTGTAGATAGCTAATTAATAAAGAATATATGATAATGATGTATAAATAGACTTTCATTTCCTCGGTCCACAGCACTGAGAAATTAATCAGGAATATCCTGGCTTCCACACTGATTGATTCTAATGTGCCGTGCTTCACTGAGGCTATTGATGCCTGGAATCTCGCTTGCCCGAATTCTGACCAACCTGATAAACCATCTTCCCATAGGTGGTGGGACAAGCCGCTTTGCAATTATTCAGAACTACTCAGTTCTGAATAATTTACTAACCACGTCTGCGACTTCTGCTGAGTGAGCACGTCTGCTGGCTGTGGGAAAGTGGGAGTCGGGTCTTTGGTTACACGTTCTATCGTCCTCAAATCTAGGCACTTTGTTCGACGACACCACTTTCCGCCTCACTGCTTCACTACGCCTAGGAGCCCCTTGATGTTCCCCTCATCGCTGTAATTGTAGGGAAGTGGTCAACAGCCTCGGACACCATGGCCTCTCTTGCAACCGTAGTGCGGGTTGTTTTGCACGACATACCAATTTAAACGATATTATCCGACGAGTCCTTGTCACCGTCGGCGTTCCAGCCGTATTAGAACCCAATGGCTTGGTGCGTGACGATGGCAAAATACTGGACGGCATGTCATTGTTTCCTTGGAAGATGGGTAGGCATTTAGTGTGGGACGTAACTTGTGTCGATACTGTCGCGCCATCCCATCTTCCCAGTTCATCATGTTGTGCTGGCGCTCCCGCTGCGGCTGCCGAAAACCTCAAGCGGCGTAAATATAGTCACCCCGGTGATAACTATAAAACTAGTTGCATAATAAATATATCTGTTATGCATATTCCCATATCATTATTGCCTAAAAGTAAATTAATTACATCATCTTTCCATCTCGTCATATTGTGGTCCAAGATGAGCCTAACAAATAAAAAATTAATAATATGGAAATATTATATTAATTATTTTCTGTTAATTTAATTTTTTATGTTTTGTGTGTTTCTTATAATTTGTAATTATACTACATGTTGACTTTTGAATAAATGAACTGAATTAAATAATTTTGTCAAATTAACAGAAATGTTCAATATATTTCAGGTCGATCCTCTAGTATACAACATGAGTCACGAAGACCCTGGTGACGTCACATACTCCGCCATCGGTGGTCTGCAGGAACAGATTCGACAGCTAAGAGAGGTAAGCACTAACAAAGATGTTTGTTTTCCTTGAAACAAGCAAAAAAGAATAATAATTTAAAAGCGTCAATAGCCTAATGGAAAAGATGTCGGACTTTGAACCCCAACCATTACACCATTGACGGGTAGTAAAGTGGTAAAAGTGGCGCCCTTTTACACAAGCTGCAACCATTAGCAAGTAGCGATAGACACACTCAGTACACCATCAACATGGCTATGACCGCTCTGACAAGAGTGTATGACTGAGAAGAAGGCACTTTATCTTTGAAGCTGTGTATTCAGGATCCAGCTTTTTTAACTCTTGATAGTTAAAACATTTATAGGTGTGTTCCATTAAGATTCATTATAAGAATTAAAAAAAAAAACAATTTTTTTTTCTCGTCATTAACTGAAAAATTATCGGATTTTTTTTTTCAGTTAATAAGGTACTCAAGTACAGTGTAAACATTAGATATACAACGTGTACTTAATTTAAAGGGTATATACATACCGAGTGCACGGCTTCTTTGGATGATAACAAACGATATGGCAAGGGTTTTGTAATCCTATGTCTACATGTGTGGAACTTGTTAGAAATTTCAATACCTACATTGATACCGGAGACCGAATTTTCCAAATTAAGAAGAACGCAGATAATTATCGTGTTATTGGCAAGTGACGTGGAAAGTTATTGACCCTCGTAGTGCTGTGACATGTTTGTTATGATTGGTATTCAAGAAACATAATTATGAATCCGATAATTTAGTATCAATTCTTTGAGTCACTTATTTTAAGCTGAAACTGTGCATAGAGACTCCATACCAGATGTTGCCTTCAGCCATTTTGGATAGATAATGGGGTTTCCGTTACACGTTGTATATCATTAGAATAGATTAGATTAGGGTCGCAAGCCGATCTTGTTATAGGCTTATAACAAGATTGTCTTGCGACCCTCGACTCCCGGGGTGTCTCCAGCGGCGGCTGGAACGTGAGGAAAAGGGTTGTCTCTCCATCACGCGTTCAGCCTCCTTCGCTAGCATAACTGCTTTTTTTTTTTTAAATAGGTTCGCGTTTGACCACCATCTCACCTGATGGTAAGTGATGATGTGGTCGAAAATGGAGCACGCTTACCTAAAAGTAACCTATTCACTCTTGACTTAAAGACTCCTAGGTTATAGCTATCGGGAAACAGACTCCGGCAGGGAATTCCACTCCTTAGCCGTACGCACAATGGAGGTATTCTTAAAACGTTTTGTGCGTATGGGTGGGATGTCCACCATGTAACAACGGCGCTTCGCCGTTTGTCTGGTAGTCCGACGATGGAACGGGCTTGGCGGAATTAGACTGTGTAATTCTATCGCACACTCCCCGAAATGTAACCGATAGAAAACCGATAGACTTGCAACTCGTCGCGATGTTTACGGCTCTGGAGCTTTGACTCGACAAGTGCATCGTTGCCAATGAGTCTCTTGGCCCGTTTCTCGATAGACTCAAGCGCGTCCAGTTGGTATTTAGCAGATCCCTCCCAAAGATGAGAGCAGTACTCCATACACGACCGAACCTAGGCTGGGCTTGATAGAGATTGAGCAACTGTTCGGGTGTGAAGTACCGTCTCACCTTTGCTAGGATTTCCAACTTTTTTGATGCTAGTTGAGCCTTAGCCTCGATAAACGGGACAAAATTGAGGGTAGAAGTTAGTGTTACCCCCAGAAGCTCGATACCGTCGGTTATCGGCACGGTTACACCCCGGAAAGTAGGAGCCGGTTCGAATTGACTCCTTTTTGCGGAGAAGAGACACGCCTGGGTCTTAGCTGCATTAAACTTAACTAAGTTGGCATCGCCCCATTCGGAGACAGCCTTCAAGGACAAGTTCAAGCGCCCAACCAAGTCCTCACGGAGAGACTGGATCTGTGACCCACCAGCTCGCGCGCTGGACACATATCTCTCAGAAACTGTGCTGTCGTCTGCATACCCAAAGGTAACGGGAATCAGCAGATCGTTCCGTGCTTCGCAGGAGGCATATTCTAATGATACTGTTAGTGACCATGTTAGCCTAAAAACTACTATCTCCTGTCTTTGTTCACTTTCATTAGATAATTTCTACAACTGCCCTTATCTTAGGTGATTGAGCTGCCCCTAATGAACCCGGAGCTGTTCGTGCGCGTGGGCATCACGCCGCCCAAGGGCTGCCTGCTGTACGGCCCGCCCGGCACAGGCAAGACCCTGCTCGCTCGAGCTGTGGCTTCGCAGCTTGATGCTAACTTCTTGAAGGTAAGTGCTGCTATATCGAAGACAAAAATGCTTCTTGAAGGTAAGTGCTGCTATATCGAAGACAAAAATGCTTCTTGAAGGTAAGTGCTGCTATATCGAAGACAAAAATGCTTCTTGAAGGTAAGTGCTGCTATATCGAAGACAAAACTGCTTCTTGAAGGTAAGTGCTGCAATATCGAAGATATAACCCAACGAGCACATTAGTGGAAATAGCAGCCTATTTTGTTACTTTGGGCTGTAAAATAGCGCTTTAAGGGTTCAAAAAGCAGTTCAGAGTTGCATATCTGCATCCGTAAACGTCTATAGTAATAAAAGTTACTTAAGGTGCTATAAGCTGAATCAAATACTACCCTAGCCTTCACAGTAGTCCACGGTAGAACTCATTTACCACTTACACCTTTATATGAGAGTTACGAAGGTCATTCTGCCACTCACAGCTGCATAGTAGTTTCCATTGTAACTTGTATAGGTTATAGTTATAGTAACCACTATTATACTACTATAAGTTTCATTACAGAAATAATAGAAACTCTTATGAATACTATAGTTACAAAAAAATCATCAGTGTAACTAAGGCAGTAGCAATAGTCATTCCTTGCAGGCTCAATCCATTCGCCATTTTACAGCCACTTTTGTAACTATTATAAAACATTTAATGAAATGGATGCTAAACGAATAAGTACGTAACTAGATCTTATTTATTTATTTATCTATTATATACTTTATTATACACCTTACAATACACTTAAGGATACAAATAATTTAATCTTATAACCTCAAAAACAGGAAAATAGGAGCTTTTTGTGGCTGTGAGTTGCACTAGGGGAACAAAAATCACTGGAAGCGTTAGAAGGGTGAAAATTAGCACTATGATTGTCAAAAGGGAGTTATTAGAGCTCAAACTGCAGGTTATGACTACAGTACAATGACGCCATGATTTTTTAAGAAAACTTATAATTCACTTGCAAAATTGAGTTGATATACATTGGTTTTTCAGTTAAATGTGCATTAAATGTACCGGTAAACAATCGGCCACTTGCGAATAGTAAGTTATCGACACGTAAAAATACGGAAATAAAATTTATTCTGTATAACAAATAAAAAATATCACATATCTTTTGTTAATTTTTAAATATCATAAAAGCGCGTTAAAATTACTCAAAAATTATCTTATATATCTACAGTAAACTGGACAGCGTTTTAAGTATCTTTATATATCTTGCTAATACAGAATACAAACATTTACTTCTTTATGTTTTATTTTCATGATGGCGACGAAAACACTTTACCAAAATATTACAAACAATGTCAACTGAAGATATACAATAAAGAACTATAATCAATTCATTCGTTCAAAGTAGTTCAAAATCATTCAAAAGTAGCGCTATGAGAGCTTTAGTATAGCGTTAATAAATAGTTATAGCTATTAAGGAACCTTTATGCAACCGTTGTGCAGGTTAAATGGAACTTTAGGTTGCATAAAATGGCGCCCAAATAGCGCTAAAGCGGCTGCTTTAAGTCTGCAGTAGACGCTCTAGCGCTTACGTCTATTACCATAAGTAATAATTGGATACGCTCCAAAGCTCTAATGCAGCCCATTTGTGCTAGTTGGGAATTGCTTCTTGAAGGTAAGTGCTGCAATATCGAAGATATAATTGCTTCTTGAAGGTAAGTGCCGCAATATCGAAGATATAATTGCCTCTTGAAGGTAAGTGCTGCTACATCGAAGACAAAAATGCTTCTTGAAGGTAAGTGCTGCTATGTCGAAGACAAAAATGCTTCTTGAAGGTAAGTGCTGCTATATCGAAGACAAAAATGCTTCTTGAAGGTAAGTGCTGCTATATCGAAGACAAAAATGCTTCTTGAAGGTAAGTGCTGCTATATCGAAGACAAAAATGCTTCTTGAAGGTAAGTGCCGCAATATCTATTTCATTTTTTTATATTGTAACATTTGTAACCACTGTTCGACACAAATGTAAATTTGTTGAGAAGAATAAATAAATAAATAAATAAATAAATAATTTATCGAAGATATAATTGCTTCTTGAAGGTAAGTGCTGCAATATCGAAGACAAAAATGCTTCTTGGTTGCGAGAATGTTCTAATGAACCCGGAGCTGATCATGCGCGTGGGTATCACGCCCCCTAAAGGCTGCCTGCTATACGGCCTCCCCGGCACAGGCAAGACCCTTTTGGCCCGGGCAGTGGCCTCGCAGCTTGATGCTAACTTCTTGACTTTACTTATAAATTTAAGAAAATCATATTTGCTTGGCTTCTTGACAAATGTTTCTACTCAGTTAATGAATTTTTTAATCATAAATTTTGATGTTATTTGACATACATGAATAAATCTGACATACATGAATAAATTTTGACATTATTTTACACAATTTTGACATGTACCTATTTTTATTATGATTTTTTTTTTTTTTACTCAATACAATTTTTAATGCGTTTCCTTCTTTTTTTAATTTATATAATAATAAATCTCAATTATCTCAATTTATTTTAAGTTTTGTATAAGTAAATGAAAATTCAACATTTTTAAATGTAATTCACTGAATATTTCTACACCGGTAACGGTAGTGTATGTGAAACTATGTTAATATTAAGATCTCAATGTACCATATACTTAGAAATAAATGATATTCTATTCTATTCTATTCTATTCTTGAAGGTAAGTGTTGCAATATCGAAGGCATATACAGCTCTCTTATACAAGTGAAGTTAGATTAATAGATAGAATATTATTCAATATACACCTATTATTTTTATCTGTAGTTTCACAATATTACTTAACATATGTGTTCGGGGTTGGGGTGAGAGTAAGTGCCCATGTGAAAGGCCTATGTGAAATAAAATATTTTAAGTTTTTGAGTTTGAGAATGAACGAAGTTTTATTGTGTACAATGAGCTCGGCACCAAACAATATTGAGATTTGTAAATTGATTTGAATAGTTAATTTAAAATGTCTTAATAACTGTTTTTGGAAGTTCAATGTAAAAGTAGAAATGTGGAGGTTTTATTCACACTGAGCTGATATTTGTTACAATATTTTTATAAGCTCAAGTTAGCTCTTAGTGGCGATAACATAACTAATTTTAAAAGATATTCAATATTATGAATTTATAATCCAACGTTTTCGATATCCGCAGGTGGTGTCATCAGCCATCGTAGACAAGTACATCGGCGAGTCGGCGCGTCTCATCCGGGAAATGTTCAACTACGCGCGCGACCACCAGCCCTGCATCATATTCATGGACGAGATCGATGCCATCGGTATGTATACCACGATAATATTATGTATTCTGGACATTGAATCGTTTGTTTATTTATTTAGGTTAGCCTACAATTGTTTTCACATAACATGTTCTTTTTTTCCTCTTTATTTTAATTTGAGGACTTTTATACAAATGTACATATCAGTCCCATCAGACCTTATACAGTAAATCGCAACAAAACAAAGAACAAAGACAGGTCCTGGCCTACACCACTTTTAAAATGGCACAGTCATTTATCTTTAATGTATAAGAATCTATACAAAAAAATCTAAACTATAAAGTTATATTTAATTTCTTTCGAGAACTTCTCCAATAGAATTGATTTATTAATAAACAAACAGCTGACCGGAAATTGTCAAAAATAAGTTGAGATGTCACTATGCTGCAATTAAACTTATTAATCAGTTTTCTATTTCACAATCTTTAATGTATAAGAATCTATATAAAAAAATCTAAACTAAAAGTTATATTTAATTTCTTTCGAGAACTTCTCCAATAGAATTGATTTATTAATAAACAAACAGCTGACCGGAAATTATCAAAAATAAGTTGAGATGTCACTATGCTGCAATTAAACTTATTAATCAGTTTTCTATTTCACAATCTTTAATGTATAAGAATCTATACAAAAAAAAATGTAAACTATAAAGTTATATTTAATTTCTTTCGAGAACTTCTCCAATAGAAATGATTTATTAATAAACAAACAGCTGACCGGAAATTGTCAAAAATAAGTTGAGATGTCACTATGCTGCAATTAAACTTATTAATCAGTTTTCTATTTCACAATCTTTAATGTATAAGAATCTATATAAAAAAATCTAAACTAAAAGTTATATTTAATTTCTTTCGAGAACTTCTCCAATAGAATTGATTTATTAATAAACAAACAGCTGACCGGAAATTATCAAAAATAAGTTGAGATGTCACTATGCTGCAATTAAACTTATTAATCAGTTTTCTATTTCACAATCTTTAATGTATAAGAATCTATACAAAAAAAATCTAAACTATAAAGTTATATTTAATTTCTTTCGAGAAAGTTGAGATGTCACTATGCTGCAATTAAACTTATTAATCAGTTTTCTATTTCAAATCCTTTATTGTTTTCTGCGTTCTTTTCTATACTAAAAATAGTAACAATATGTGGTGAACAATAATCGCATTTGATCACATAAAAATCTGAAATAATATTTTAATTATTGAGAATAAAAACTAATTTATTTTTATATATGGCAAGCAAAGGCGATGTCAACTATTCTGCCAAATATAAACTCGAAAAGCAGAAAAAACAAGTGTCATAACTACAAAAGTGACAAAGGAAATTGATTGACATTACAAACACAAACAGTTGTTGTTTTCGATGATTTTGCGAAGTGCATGTGTTTACGTTTCATTCTCTGTTTTTTGAGACTCTTGCTTTTCGAAGTGTTGAAGTACATCCATTATTCCATTATTACACCATGAAGACCGGTGTGTAGGCCAGTCGAGCACAGAGATCGTCAAATTGTAATAACCTCAAAATTCCATATTTGTATTTATCCTAATATTTTTTGATAGACGTTATATACAATATTTAATGCTATGAAACAGTTCTTAGTATTGAACTACAAATAATAAAATTATTTTCATCGCTGGCCGTGAGAATTTTATATTAAGCTAAAGTTACTATGGACACTTGGCATTGATCTTTAATTAAACTATGAGCACCTCTCGAGTTATGTGTCGATAATATATAATGGAACTTTCCAACATCGTACCTTTTTGTCTCGAGCTCTTTTAACAATTCTTTTCATGTAGACTCCTGACATGTTCTTTCAAAGTACGCGACATACATAGATAGATAGATATACTCTTTATTGTACACCATAATTAAATAAGGACTTAAAACTTACAAAGGGTGTTACAATGGGCGGTCTTATCGCTTAAAGCGATCTTTTACAGACAATCTTCGGATGTATTTGACACAGCAGGAAAAAATAAATATGCGGGTAGTCCATGGTGTACTACCCAACGAGCACATTAGTGGAAATAGCAGCCTGTTTTGTTACTTTCGGCCGTAAAATAGCGGTTTAAGGTTTCAACAAGCAGTTCAAAGTTGCATATCTGCATCCGTAAACGTCTATAGCTATAAAAGTTACTTAAAGTGCTACAAGCTGAATCAAATACTACCCTAGGCTTTACAGTAGTTCACTTTAGAACTCATTTACCACTTACACCTTTATATGAGAGTTACGAAGGTCATTCTGCCACTTACAGCTGTACAGTGGTTTCCATTGTAACTTTTATAGATTACATTACTATAAAAAGGAGTTAATTGTAGATTGTTTGCAGCACCTGTACAGGAGTTATAGTAACCACTATTATACTACCACAAGTTTCATTATAGAAATAATAGATGCTCTTATGCATACTATAGTTATAAAAAATTCATCAGTGTAACTAAAAACTACATTAAATATCCTAAAAAGAAACAAAAACCGCCTTTAGTAATACAATAGTCATAACTTCTTCCTTACAGGATCAATCCATTCGCCATTTTTTACAGCCGCTTTTGTAAATATTACAAAAAAAAAATGAATGGTAAACGATGGAAATTAATAAAGAAAAGTGGAGGTTATCGCAGGAAAGTACGCAATGTTTATGAAAACCTCTTAAAATCGTCAAACATGGCTGAACATTCCAGTGAATCTGCTAATTATCTAATACTAAAGTATTTAAATTTTTAAGCTTTTAATTTTAAAGTAGATTAATCTTAACATTTCACAAATCACAAACTTAATAAAAAAGCCTATTCTTGGGTTCTTATTGTATAAAGATATCAGTCTCAACATTTGGATTTGGCGCAGTACCATCACAGGATCCATTAACCTCTTTAGCCAAATTACGGTTTTTTTTATGCAACGTAACATCATCATTAGGCAATATCTTTACAATCGGAATATTATCTTCGTTTGACTAATTTTCTTTATTCTGATCTAGCGATATTTCCCATCCTGAAGGGCAGATTGACAGCTCTTCCTTGTCTGCATTTATAGTTTGAACTATTTTAAAAGGCATTCTGTAATAAAACAATAATAGGTAGTTAATTGAAATGTTTAAACTTTATATTATAGTATAAGTAGGTATAACTAAACCATAAAGTAACTAGATCTTATTTCTACCGACAACAAAATATTGTAAACTATTATTGAGACGTTTGATGTAGAGCATGGAATATCGGAACCTTTTCCCAATACCGGTTTTGTTTCGATATTCAATTTTTTAATATCGGTATTCCGGTATTTCGATATTTTTCCGATATTATAGAAATAAAATGATTAAATTCGTTTTAACGTTGTAAGGGTCCAAATATTAGAATTAAGAGACTGTATTAAAGTGTGCTATGGAAATATAAAATCACCGTCATTTATTATTAAAAATATTTCATTGCAATATTATATCAATTCGAATATAAAAGTATGATACACAAAAAAATATAAATTTCTTAACATACTAATCAACACAAGTTAAAATAAATAGTTGAGTAACATAATATACAACGTGTAACAGAATAAACGTAATTCCTGAAAGTAGTTGGTTCAGAATCGGCTTCTGAATCGATTCCGTCTTAAAAAATAGGTGTTCTTTCATTTAACTTAAAATGGAAACACAGTATCATGACATTAATACAATCCTTAAGGATTGTATTAATATGTCATGGAGGAGATTGGAGGACAGGCACACGAGCATTGCATGAGTGTACGCATCTGCGTAAGGATATTGTATGACGCACATACGTTTTGCGGATAACTATTTTATAAAAAATGTCTAGGTTTGGTTTCAATTTATTTAGTTACGGATGTTGTTTTAGACTTATATTTTAATATTCTAATTAGGGTGTCTGAGGTATTGCGCTTAATCTGTTACACCTTGTATAAGTAAATATTACGATAAACGCAAAGAACTAGATATTCAATTGGAGGGAGAGTCATCTTATGGCTTTAAAGACGAAGACTACGGCAATTCACGAGATCGCTATTGCTGAAATGTGGAACGTCAGTATGAGAAATTCGCATTTTAGAGGTCCATAAAGCACTTTGCAGACTAGACGTGTACAAAGCCAGCAGGCCGGACGGAATACCTGCTCGAGTCTTAAAAAGTTGTGCTCTGGAGTTGTCACCTGTATCACACTCACACTCTTAAAATTAGAGTGGTGCCAGTGGAAGCAACCAGGATGTGCAACCAGTATCCAAGAAACCTTCAGAATCTACAAAGGATAGGATAGGATACTCAATAATAAGCTGCTAGCATACCTTGAAGACAATAAGCTCCTTAGTCTCTTCTTCGACTTCGACACTCGAGCTAATGGGACATTGTTTGATCAGGAATGCCGTAATCGCACTGGGTGTCAGTTTGGCATATAATGGCCCATTTTGCTAAATTGTACTTGCAGCGGCCTACTTGGGTTCACAGTCCATTGCTAGCTTTCCAAATTGGCCACTGCAAGTTACGTCCGGGTGGCAGATGTTCCTGGGGCCTGGCTACTTAGTGACCACCAGTATGGCTTCCGCCTTGGTCGGTCGACCCGAGATCTTCTTGTATATGATATGCACTGCTGGGGCGAGGCCATTAAGAAACACGGCAATGCTCTTGTAGAGTCCCTCAATATCTCAAAGACTTTTGACAGGGTCTGGCACGCTAGTCCACTAAGCAAGCTTCCTGCATTTGGCGTCCCTGCTGGCTTCTGCAACTGGATATCTGACTTCTTAAGTGAGCGGTCAATCCGAGCGATCATCGATGGCTGCTCATCGGATCTTATGGCTGTCAATGTCAATGCGGTATTCTTAAGAGCCCTGTTCTCTTTGCGATTCTTTTTGCTGCATATCAGGGATCTGCTCCAGCTCTTGGGTACGCGGATAACAAAAGATGTACTCATCCAGTGCTAGAGCTAGCAGGGATGAAACATACTGTCTTAGAAAGGCCATGTTGGAGCGAATGAATTTAACCCGACAATCTGGTTAAATTCAATGCTTTGAAAACACAGGTTCAATTCAATGAAATAAGTAAGAAAGATTCTATTGCGTCTGGTTTCTTGTTTCATATAAAATATCGAAAAACCGATATTTGATATCCAATATCGGATTTATGGTCCGATATTCCGGTTTTTCGATATTATCGAAAACCGGTATCCATGCTCTAGTTTGATGATTATCTATTTGAAAAATAACCTGTATCATGTTTATGTAGAAATATCGGGTGTAAATTCAAGTATCGTAATTAAAACACCGTAATCTTGGATTTGTTTTTAAAGTTGAGAAGCGTACAATGTCTATGTGAAGTGAACGTTTTTAAGGGTAGAGCACGGATCTCTAAAATGGAAACCATTCGAATAAGTACGTAACTAGATCTTATAACCACAAAAACAGGAAAATATGAGCTTTTTGTGGCTGTGAATTGCACTAGGGGAACAAAAATCACTGGAAGCATTAGAAGGGTGAAAATTAGCGCTATGATTCTCAAAAGGGAATTATTAGAGCTAAAACTGCAGGTTATGACTACATTACAATGACGCCATGATTTTTTAAGAAAACTTATAATTCACTTGCAAAATTGAGTTGATATACATTGGTTTTTCAGTTAAATGTGCATTAAATGTACCGGTAAACAATCGGCCACTTGCGAATAGTAAGTTATCGACACGTAAAAATACGGAAATAAAATTTATTCTGTATAACAAATAAAAAATATCACATATCTTTTGTTAATTTTTAAATATCATAAAAGCGCGTTAAAATTACTCAAAAATTATCTTATATATCTACAGTAAACTGGACAGCGTTTTAAGTATCTTTATATATCTTGCTAATACAGAATACAAACTTTTACTTAAGTACTTTTGTTTTATTTTCATGATGGCGACGAAAACACTTTACCAAAATATTACAAATAATATCAATTGAAGATATACAATAAAGAACTATAATCAATTCATTCGTTCAAAGTAGTTCAAAAACATTCAAAAGTAGCGCTACGAGAGCTTTAGTATAGCGTTAATAAATCGTTATAGCTATTGAGGAACAGGAGGAAATAGAACTTTAGGCTGCATAAAATGGCGCCCAAATGGCGCTAAAGCGGCTGCTTTAAGTCTGTAGAAGACGCTCTAGCGCTTACGTCTAATACCATAAGTAATAATCGGATACGCTCCAAAGCACTAATGCAGCCCATTTGTGCTAGTTGGGTATTCACTTATATACAATACATAAGTAATGAACTGCATACTCAATACATACACATATATATATATATATATACACATAAAAATCTGAGATATAAGTGCAACAATTACTTACAGGCTAACAACATATGTACTACACTCACAGGCACAATTAACCGCCCACCTTGTATTTATTTCAATTTGCAGAAATCTTCCAATTTTGACCCCATTTTATGAGAGGTACGTTGCAAGCGGACCTTTAAGGCAAAAAATAACACAAGTCTTAAAAAAAAGTCGTTTATTATAAAGATGCACACCAAAATCGATTTTGTGAAATTTTCTGATGATAATTAATCTGTTTTCATTTTGAAAAAAATACTCACGCGAAATAAATTTAAATTAATAGTGAGTGTTGCCTCGATGGGCCCTTATGACTGCTTGGAGCCGGTTTGGTAGTCCATCCATGATGTCTTGGATATCCGATTGGGGGATATTGTGCCACTCCTCTACTACAGCCGTCTTGAGCTCTCCTAGGGTGGTAGGGGCTGGAACTCTTGCTCGGACACGTCTTTTGAGGTTGTCCCAGATGTGCTCAATTGGGTTAAGATCGAGACTCCGTGCAGGCCACGGTAGAACTTGAATCCCGACCTCATTAAGGTATTCAGTGACGGATCTGGCGGTATGGCAACGTGCATTATTATGCATTAATTTGAAGTTATCACTGATGAAAGGTGCAAAAGGTATACCGTGGTCTTGTAGAATTTGCTCCACGTATCTTTGAGCGTTAACACTGCCTCTATCGAACACAACAAGATCAGTACGAGCCTCGTAAGAGATACCTCCCCAAACCATTATTGAGCCTCTCTGGTAACCCACTGATTCGCTTATGGCACATGGAGCAAACCTTTCGTTTTGGCGTCTGTAGACACGCTGACGTCCATCTGGACCTCTTAAAGCTATTCTGCTCTTATCAGAGAACAGTACGTCCTTCTATTCTTGTACAGTACAGTCAGCATGTTCTCGCGCAAAAGCAAGTCTAGCTCTACGGTGCTGTGGGAGTAATTGTGGGGCGCGAGCTGGACGAAAAGCCCTCAGGTTTCTTTCTGCCAGTCTTCTCCGAATTGTACGTTCACTTACGCTAACATTTCTCACTTCAAAAAGACGCAAACGAGCGTCAGTAGCGGTACAAAAGCGATTTTGCAACACGTTACTGACAACAAAACGGTCATCTCTTGCTGAGGTGCATCGATGTCGGCCTTGACCTGGCCTGCGAGTGTAACGGCCTTTCTCCCGAAATCGCCTAATGGCATCCGGTACCGTAGTTCGCGGTACACCGAGTGTACGAGCGATGCAACGTTGGCTGTACCCAGCGTCAGCTAATGCCACTGCCCTAGCTGCACCAGTTGCATCCAGGGGCATTTTTAACAGTCACAAAATAATGAACGAACACTACAAACTCAAACAATATTCACACACTTTAGCAGAAAAGAACTGGAAATGTTAACACGGGACCGTAACGGCAACAATGTCAAAAAACGACTAAATTCCAAAAACTCGTCGCAGTCTCAAATTTAGGAGCCGAAATAAGGGTATAAGTGTATAATTTATTGTTAGAGTACCCACTTGACAAAAAGCAAAACAGTTGATAAGCCATAGTTGACATGAACAAACAGGGCGACGAATGATATAGGTGGGCGGTTAATTGTGCCTGTGAGTGTATATTATTTAAAAGATGCATTTTCATTCATTGCAACTAATTGAGAATTAACAAGAATCCAGTGATTTAACAAACGCATCGAATCACATTTAATAATTTAATAATGATTATATTAATTGAACAGTAGTTATAACAGATAAATAAATTTAACTAAGATTAAATAATAAATATTAAAAAACATAAAATAAAAATATAATATTATACCCTGTTTTTTAATCTCAGAGACATAATTGACACATGCAAATGTCAAGTTTAGAAATAATGTTGCCCGCTCTTTTGCGCAGTGTTGTACCTACGATATCGGTTTTTTGAATCGTAACTTTTTACCCGACTGCACGACGCAAAGGAGGGTAATATGTTTCACAGTCTGTGTATGTATGTTTGTACCTATGTGGTCATGTACAGGCCAAACATGTGGGCCGATTTGAATAATTCTCACGTTAATCAATTCGTCTTAACTATGCGAGTGTCACTAGAGAAATGACAGTTCATTATAAAAAATCGGCAAACTATATCAAGTGGGATATCGTTGAATAGCTCTTTTTTATAAAGAAAACTCGCAATGTGCGTATAATTCACATTACTAGCAATCTTGGGTCAACAAGATTGCTAACTAAGCTAAGCTCTAACTAAAGCTCTAACTAAGCTATAAAAAGATACATTATAAATATGTGATTTACTTGTATAAAACTAAATAGAATTTAAATATCATATAAAAAGACTGAAAAATCGTAACAATAAAGAAAGGATAAAGTTGGAATTATTCCTTCTTTCTTGACTTATAATATTGGTATTTGATAACTTTATAGGCCAGCTAAAGTTGGTGAACCTTCACTTGGTGAAGGTGGTAATGATTTTATTGGCTTGTCCCTGACACTGTGATGATGCTGCCGCTTATATTGTGCTGGGCAGTAACAATACATTGGGCGTTTCTTCATTGGCCGGCCCGGCCCGGCACCGATACCGACAATGACATCGGTGGACGCTTATTTCTATGAAATTGGAGGGAATAGTGTCTCATTGACCCGGCCCGACACCAATATTAACTGCAAGGGACGACCTTAGCTGGGATGTATTTAACTTCTAATTTATTTACAAAAGGTCTATATTTTATTGAGCAGAGTAAGGACACTAGAAGGCTCTATTTGTGCAGTTGATCCACATAAACTTGTAAATACACTTCAAGACCACAATTCCTAGCAAGAATTAAATAATCTGTGAAGTCTTTAACATATTTAAACTAAAAGGTAATTTTTAAAAAAATCCCGACTGCTCAACTGAAAGGAAAGAAACAAGCACATTTTTATTTAAAAAAGTGACAAGCAGGCGTGACCCATCCCATTTTTATAAATATATAATTATGTTCGATTGGGTCCCGCCTGCTTGCAATAACTGTGTATTTATTGTGTAAATCGGTAGTTATTGTGTGTTTTTATGTGCCATCTGGGCCATATAGTTGACGACATTACTGATATGTTTACCATAGAAATAGGTGGTGATTCTGATGATTCAGAATATTTCTAAGAAATGGAGTCATTATTTGAATCTGATTAACGAATACCTGTAATTAATTATGATTTTAATAACATAATTAATTACCTATGATTACTTATGATATCTTACATCATTAATTTTGTATTTCTAGTTTTAAATTAGCATCTACACATTGTTTCAGGATAACGTATTATAAAAAAACCGATACTTGATTTTATCAACGTTAAGTTTCGATAGTGGCACATCACTATTTAAGATTTGCAAAAAACTGGCAATCGTCGTAATGTCAACTTTGTCTCTGAGATTAAAAAACAGGGTTTAGGTAACAAATTAATTGGAAATTCATCATTATGTCTGAGTTAGGCTAATAGTATTTAATAAATAAACATTTATTTATCATCAAAAACAGGGAATATATGGATATTACTTATATAATACAACATTTGTACTCAGACAGACGAACTCTGCTTCACAAACTAGGGTTACCTTAAAACTAGGGTCATTTTATAGTATCATATTTCTAATATTCTTACATATTATAGAATATAGGCTCACTCAAAAACTACAGAACAGTTTTCCAAGCAGTATGAATCACCAATGGATAAAGTGATTAAGGTTTAATGTATAATTTATTAAGGTAGCAGCAAGTCGGGTTCTTAACCAGACTTGCCTGTAGTCGCCTTAATTATTATAGTTAAAGCCTTCAGCCAGGGCCCAGGGCTTACGGTAAACTTACAAACTAGGCGACTACACGCTAAGGGCACCCCCTGTCAGGTACTGTCGCAGCCTGGAATTTGGGGGGGGGGGGGGGGGGTCACTAACAATAAAATATGTCGAGTAAATGAGTTTTCTTTATTGCACATATTATAAAACAAATGAAAGTCTTCTATTTTTGGCAAATGGGGTGATAATATTTGGAACGTCTTATTTTGCAAAATTTTTAGGTAGCCTATAAAGCTTAATTCATTTAAAAAAAAATGTTCAATTGTATTTTAGCCTGCCTATTTGAGAACACAGCTGTTTATACATGCCTCGAATTTGTTGTATAAAAATACCCACACTCTCAAAACGCTTCGGGAATACTTTCATTGTGCGTACGGCTAAGGAGTGGAATTGCCTACCAGAGTCTGTGTTTACTGATAGCTATAACCTGGGAGTCTTTAAGTCAAGAATGAATACGTTACTTCTAGTTAAGCGTGCTTCATCTTCGACCACATCATCACTTACCATGTTGTGAGACGGTGATGAATAGCGAGCCTTTATCATTAAAAAAAAACCGGTCAAGTGCGTGTCGGGCCACGCGCAGTGTAGGGTTCCGTAGTTTTAATAACAGCCAAGTGCGTGTCGTATTCGCTGACTGATCGTTTTGTACCATGCTCTAACTAAAAGCCAAACATGACTACCTAACTAATTTGACTTCCTATACAAATCCTCACCTGATCCGACAATTTTGAACGGAAAGCTTTAATTTTTTTTAGAGTATTGTATAAAACTTGTCATAGTTGGTGTTTTGAATTTAAATACGGACACACAGCTACACTACTCAATCGTCACAAGAAACTAGCACGATACAACTGGCGCTTAGCGCCATCTATCGACATTTCTATAGAGTTGTTCGAAATTTTCGAGTCAAATACAATTGGTCGACTATTACTCGTAAACTTGTAAAGACCACTTAAGTGTGATAGTTTTCCTTTAAATTTCGTTATATATAGGTACTACTGCCGTGACATTTGAATTTCTAACTACAACCGTTTAGTTGATAGAGGGGGACACTTGACTCGTCACGAACGGTTTACTTAATAAAAAAACGGTCTTACCAAACCCCTAATATTTTTGAAAGACCTATCCAACGATATCCCACACTATGGGAAGAACGAAAAAAAAAATATCATCCCACTTTACATGTATGGGAGGTACCCTAAATATTGTTTTTTTTTTTTCAAAATTTTATTTTACAACTTTTTTGGCGTCATTAACGTGTATACTCATGCCAAAGTACAACTTTCTAGTACCAATAGTTTTTGAGCTAAACCGCGGACAGACGGACAGACAGACGGACATGGCGAAACTATAAGGGTTCCTTGTTGACTACGGAACCCTAAAAAATGCACCTCCACAACCCTATACCCTTTGGCTAGCCCGCCTTTGGCTAGCCCGGTGTCAGATTCACTGGCTTCTGATTACGTCACGACTGTCAAAAATGTCTAAATGACAGCATAACGTGCTTTCCGAGTCACGCGGGCATCACACCGTCAACTCCAAACTCCGGGCTACTACTGAGAAATTCCTTACAGAAAAACCCAATAGCACTTTTTGCCCTTCCGGGTATGGAACCCAAGACTTCGTGCTTTGCAGTTGCGCCTGCGACCACTCAACCAGGCAGTCAACCGATTTGGCATATAATAAAATATAAATACAGTGGATTTCGGGTATAACGACGATGAAGTACTGTAATTTCGTCGTTATATCCGGAAGTCATTACAAGAAAGGAACATAGACAATACCCTCAGCCCTCCGTGTACAATTCCCACTAACTACACCAATAAGTTAGGCTACTCTCTTGTTGATTTTATGTCCGAAAATAATATGTTGCAAGCTAATATTGTGAAAAATTGTTACAATAAAACCCTGGATCTGATTCTATCCAGTTTGTCGGTAAGAGTTAGCGAATGCAATAACCCGATCTCAAAAGTTGATGTATATCATCCTCCCCTAGAAATTATTATCACTCACAGTTCACCAGCGCCCTTACAAACTAAAATAACTTCGAAGTATAACTTCAAACGCGCTGACTATGTGTCAATCAAGGAAAAACTTAGAGTAATAGATTGGGTTAAAATATTTTCTGAAATGGTTGATGTAGACGAAATGGTTAATCTGTTGTACAAACAAATTAACACCTTAATTAAAGAAATATGTGCCTCTTTCCAAACTACCCAATAATAAATTCCCGCGATGGTTTTCTAAGCCGTTAATTAAACTTTTAAACGAAAAGGAAAAAATTAGAGTTCGCTATAAAAAATATAAAAATCCTAGAGACAATTACAAATTCAAATTACTAGACGAGCGCGCAAGACGAATGATTAAAGATTGTTACAAAACTTATTTAAGCAATACTGAAGAAAACATAGCTCAAAACCCAAAACTCTTCTGGTCATTTGTTAAAGCTAAAAAGTCTCAGTCGAGTGACATTCCTACTACTATGCGTTTGGGCAACAAGACTGCTTGTTCCGGTGAGGAAATAAGCAACCAATTTGCCTCACATTTTTCATCCACCTTCATACCATCTTTTTTTTTTTTATGAAGGGCCACTCGTAGTTTAGCTCTATACGGCTAATGTACTACTTAACCGGTCTGTCCTGTGGTGACCTCTAATAAATTAAAGGCCCCCAGCCAGGGCTTACAAACTAAAATATACTTAAAAACTAATGACCGCACGCTAAGGGCACTCCCTGTGGAGTACGGGCCTCGGCATAGCGGGGTCATTTTGGGAGGGCAGCAAAGGGACAGGCTGGGTCATATTATTTACGGGAGTATTTATTGCTACTGGCTCAGCATCGCGGGCTGGCTCGTTTGGCAAGGGTCGGGGAGGATTTCCATTACAAGTACGCGGACGTCGCGATGGGCCTCGTCGGCGAGGCCGGAATACGGAACGCGTTTTGTATCTGTATTTTTCATACCATCTAATAATTCGACTGCTCCTGATACGCATAACTACTTTTAATTTGCTCTAAGCAGAATTGCGTTCACAGGAGTAGAAGTATTAAAAGAATTAAAAAAGCTTGACACGTCGAAGGGTCCAGGACCAGATGGCCTACCTCCGCTCTTTGTCCTAAAATGTGCATCCTGTCTGTGTCTTCCACTCAAACTTATTTTCAATCGCTCTATTGAAACATCTAAATTCCCCACAGAGTGGAAAATTGCTAACGTGGTACCTATTTTTAAGAAGGGAGACCCCAGCGATACTTCTAATTATCGCCCCATATCTCTTCTTTCTATCTTTGCAAAACTGTTTGAAGCGTTGGTTTGTCCTGTACTGTCTTCGCACACTAATGTGCAGTTGGCCTCTGAACAGCACGGCTTTCGAACTCGTAAATCCACTACCACTAATTTGGTTAACTACATCAACGACATTGCTAAGTCTCTGGATTCCCGTGTACAAGTTGATTCCGTCTACACAGATTTCAGCAGTGCTTTTGATAAGGTTAATCATAACATACGCTTAAGGAAGCTGAAACATTTTGGCATGGCCGGTCAACTGCACAGATGGTTCGCTTCTTACCTGACGGGGCGGAAGCAGAGAGTGGTCGTGAGAGGATACGAATCACTCTTCCACTCTTCCACTTCTGGAGTACCACAAGGATCGCATCTGGGGCCGATCTTATTTCTTATAAATAAATGACATAGTCTGCACAATACAACACAGCAAATGTTCCATGTTTGCAGATGATTTGAACTGTACAAAGAAATTAAAACGGACTTGGACGTGTCACTTCTTCAGAAAGATCTAGATGCAATACATGAATGGTGTAAGTTAAACATGATGACTCTTAACGTAAGTAAGTGCTATCATATAACTTTTACGCGAAATAAAAATAGAATACCTTCATCGTATAAATTAAATGGAGTTTCCCTGCAAAAGGTTGACACCATCCGTGACTTAGGAATTCAGCTCGACAGTAAACTATCTTTTATTCATCACATTGACCTAATTGTTACCAAAGCGACAAAAATGGCAGGTTTTGTGAAGAGAACATGCACGGAGTTTCGGTCTATTTCGACCCTAAAACTTCTCTTCAACACGCTTGTTAGAAGTATACTGGATTACGCATCTCCGGCATGGAATCCTACATATCGCATCCATATTAATAGGATAGAACGTATACAGAAAGCCTTCACCAGGTATCTGCGCTTCAGATGCTCTAGTTGCGGTCAAGACACCAGTTATTCTGAAAGACTCAAGCATTTCAATATGATATCTCTGGAACGTCGTAGAAGTCACTCCGATCAGATATTTCTTTACAAAATTATTCATAACCGATCCGATGTTCCAGAGCTATTATCTAAACTTAATATTTCTGTACCTAGGCGCACTATAACTCGATCTGTACGTAAAACAGATATACTTGCTTTGTCCCCATCAAAAACAAACCTTGGTCGCAGTGCCCCTATGAACAGACTTATGGCTAATTATAATATAATCCACACTAACAGCAACATTGACATCTTTGCCGACAGTTTTTACCAGTTCCGTAAAAAAACTTTTAACTCCAATCCACTCATAACATTTTGATCACGTTTATTGCAGTCGTTTTACTTACAATAATAGTATTAAAAAAACAGAGTATCCATTGCCTATTGAGTAAGTAAATCTTATGTATATATCTTATATTATTTCTTTTATATTGCCATAGTATTATATTGTTAAGTAGCTCATTTTATAATCTTTAATTTTAATTTAAATCTGATTTCACAGTTTTGTATGTACTATAATTTATTTATGTTTAAGCTGTGTACTTCTATAAGTGACAAATTCACCATCACAATAGATGTATAAGTTAAATAATATGTAAAATGTTATTAGTGAATAAGTCGTTGGAGTACCTTATATAATAAAATAAAATAAAGGTAAAGAGATATTTATACAGGGTTAAGGGTGCGTTTCCACCAGAGATGTGCGATGGAAATGTGTCGTGCGAGGATGTCTAGCTGTGCTGTGAAAATGTATGGGGGTTTCCACCAAAGCTGTGCGATGAAAATGTGCCTACGAGGATGTGTAGCAGAGCTGTGAAAATGCGCATTAATGTGTGGTGCGAGGATGCGCAAACCTCGCAACACATCCTTCTCAACACATATTCCTCGCAACACATCCCTCGCTTGTTTTGTATGCGCAAAAATCTAGCTCCGCTGAGCCGTTTCCACCAGAGCTGTGCTGACCGAGGCGAGGTAAATGAAGCGATTCTATTGGTTCTTTACAAACACATCCCTCGCTACGCATCCTCGCACATCTCTGGTGGAAACGCAGCCTAATTGTAAAACACTGAAAACCTCTCAGGACTATGTTACTAACATCATAATCAACAACTTTTGTTCTATGACTTAAAAATACGTCATGATTATTTTAGTTCACCAGCTTTTCATGCAAAAATAAAAATATTTAAATTTAACGCCCTAAATGTTACGAAGTCTATGCGAAGCAAAAGAAAGCGATTTATACGATTGCTTTTTTTTAAAGCGTTTGTATAAATCGCTTTCTTTTAGGGCATTCAATTTAAATATTTTTATTGGTTTTCGGTGTTTTACAATTAACCCTGTATATTATGTTAACTTAACCATAAATTTAACTCCGAAACGTACACGCTTACCTACCTATCTGGCTAATATCTATAAACAAGGATGTAAACAATGGATGTAAACAAAAGATAAGAAAGCTCTTTGTATCTTTGGCGGCCGACTCCGGTCGCAATATCTGCATGGGATTTGTAACAAATTATTTATTGAAAGCAGTCGCTACAGCCGAATTCGGCGTTATATCTAAAGTCGCTATAACGATATATTTTGTTCTAAAGTATGCTGTAATTCAAGGGACTTAGATTTAACGTCGACCATAGACCATTGGTTCCCAAACTATGGTCCGCGAAAGATTTAACATATGAAACTAACCAATAGAAAAGTAATATTGACGCAAATTAATTTAAGTTTCTATCGTAAATATTTTGTTTGTCTATTGATTTTAAAGAATAGGCAAGTTAGCAATTTTTTATCCTTAGATTTTTCATTAAGACTTCTGGCCCCTGTTATCAATATTGACACCGAACTGGTCCTAGATTAAATGAAGGTTGGGAGCCACTGTTATAGACACATGGTCGCTACAACCAAGGTCGTAATAAATGAAATCCAATGTACATCAATTAAAACATATATGTATAATGTCATCTCCAGGTGGGCGCCGTTTCTCCGAAGGCACGAGCGCTGACCGTGAGATCCAACGTACTCTGATGGAACTTCTCAACCAAATGGACGGCTTCGATTCCCTGGGACAGGTCAAGATGATCATGGCCACCAACAGGCCTGACACGCTCGACCCTGCCTTGCTGAGGCCGGGGAGATTGGACAGGAAGATTGAGATCCCTTTGCCTAATGAGCAGGCTAGGTAAGAAATTATTGTCATACTATAGCAAAGGCTTCGACTCGCTGGAACAGGTCAAGATGATCATGGCCACCAACAGGCCTGACACCCTCGACCCTGCACTTTATTAATTTGCGCTTTAGGCAACTTGGCTATAGTAATTAGAAAAACCAAGAATCAGCATATTTGTGGTAATTAATGTTCCTGATAGCAAACAACGGCTGGTTATCCGACCAAACTCGAATGACAAAATTTCGATTCGTCCAATAAAGGTCGATCAATCCATCGATATGTACGAATCGAAATTTTAACTTAACCTAAGCTGTAGTCCGTACAGATTATAGCTATCGGGAAATGAACAGACTCAGGCAGGGAATTCCACTCCTTAGCCGTATGTACTATCGGCCAAAGATACGCATGCTCACTTGATAAAATATTTCTGTGGAAGCGCAGCTAGTGACAAACCACACCCCTTCCTGGTTTCGCCCAATTAGAGACAATACACATTTTGTGAGTACAGCGCGTGTAACATTATATTAATATTTACTATTACGTACGAACACTACTAAAATACTCTTCGTGCATCCTATTGGTCAAAATACATGTTTGAGTTGTGAGCCGTGCTATGCGATTATAGCCTTAAGGCAAGGTATTTTGACGCGAGAATTGTTACGTATCGCTAGGGACGCAGCCGCGCCGTGCGCCGCTGCCAGTCGGTGTTATGCCACAGTGTGAAAAAATTCTGCGGTTAGACTTTGATTAACTTATTGTATTGTAAAATATATTTTTTTAAAGTATTACTGGCGATTTGTTTAGTAAGTAAGGATACTCAATAATTTTTAAGTGTTTGTAAACAAAATGAAAAAAAATCTGTAACATAATCAGTATTCTTTAAAATTGAAATATCTAGGTTGTGGCTTACGGGTCTGCGTACTTGAGACGAATTCTTCATGCTGTACGTTGGGTTCGTCTATTATGGGTGTGTTTTTGGATTCCATTGTCTCATGATGTGGCAAATTGATGAAAACATTTAGGCCTTCTAATGTTATATCTCTTATGGTCATGCCACGAACCTGTCGTGGGTCAATAATTTCTGGTAGCAAGCATTTCAAGTAAAAGTTAATAATTTTCGTCTCCATCTTCGTTTTCCAAAATTCGTCATCTTTACAAATATGCTCAATAACTAGTGGTTAGTGTTCTCCAGACCAAATTCCAAAAATACACTCATTTCTTCCTGTTACATGCAGTTGGCCCTGGACTTGATAATACCAGTTACTTGTTTTGTTAATTGATCTCGTATTGCTTTTTTTATCAAATTTATAGAGTTGTATTTTATTTTCTTTTATAGCCGTATCTATCCCTCTTTTGAAAGCTGTTATTGGGCATTTAATTTCCACAATATTGTCTTCTCCAACCAAACCATCGGGTGTTGCCCCTATAAATTAGTGCTTTACATGAATAAACAGCCCACAGGGTTCAATTTTTATGTCTTCCTGCAGCTCCATTTGCTGCAACGCTTGCTTTTCCTGTTTAACACCATGAGCCACAGATGAAACTTGAGTTATATTTTTTTTATAAAGTATATTATTTACTAACGGTGCAGTGCTTCTTGATATTTGTCTCTTACAAACAGGTCCAAAGTTTGAAGCCGTTATTAGTTTTATTTTTTCGGATTTCCATCCAGTCACTGCTATCTCGCTGTGATATGGTGTTCCTTTCAATTTCTTTTCTATCAGCAATTAGATTTTTCAAATTATCTAGGAAGAGTTCCTTTGCTATCTCAAACTGATCTGAAGTCACATCAAGGGCCAGACTTGTAGGTCCATAATCATGTTGAAGATTTTTTTATTAGAAATAGGTTCGCGTTTGACCACCATCTCACCTGATGGTAAGTGATGTCTAAGATGGAGCACGCTTACTTAAAAGTAACCTATTCACTCTTGACTTAAAGATTCCTAGGTTATAGCTATCGGGAATCACAGACTCCAGCAGGGAATTCCACTCCTTAGGCGTACGCATAATGAAGGTATTCCCAAAACGTTTTGTGCGTCTGGGTGGGGTGTCCACCATGTAACGATTGCGCTTCGCCGTTTGTCTCGTAGTCCGATGATTGAACGGGCTTGATGGAATTAGATTGTGTAATTCCATCGCACACTCCCCGAAATGTAACTGATAGAAAACCGATAGACTTGCAACTCGTCGTCGATGTTCAAGGCTCTGGAGCTTTGACTCGACCAGTGCATCGTTGCCAATGAGTCTCTTGGCCCGCTTCTCGATAGACTCAAGCGCGTCCAATTGGTATTTAGCGGATCTATCCCAAAGATGAGAGCAGTACTCCATACACGACCGAACCTGGGCTTGGTAGAGATTGAGCAACTGTTCGGGTGTGAAGTACCGTCTCACCTTTGCTAGGATTCCCAACTTTTTTGATGCTAGGTGAGCCTTAGCCTCGATAAACGGGCCAAAATTGAGGGTAGAAGTTAGTGTTACCCCCAGAAGCTCGATACGGTCGGTTATCGGCACGGTTACACCCCGGAAAGTAGGAGCCGGTTCGAATTGTTTCTTTTTTGCGGAGAAGAGACACGCCTGGGTCTTAGCTGCATTAAACTTGACCAAGTTGGCATCCAGTGGCGGTACCTTCATATAAGCCCAAAAGCCCGGCATGCCTTACTAAAAAATGCTCGATAGAGAATCAATGTCAAACCCGAACTATTTAAAAGTTCGCGCGCTTAATTCTTATCAAAATAACACAATGTATCTACTGCTACACTACTACACATCGCGATTGTTCGCGCGCAGAGTTTCGCATTTGTAGCATCTAATGATCTACATATTGCTATCTCGCTTACACGCACCGGCTTTTACCGGGCTTTCAAATACTATATCTGTCACTTTCGCACTTATAGCGATGTGCCGTATAACGAGTTAGGCCTTGTGCATAGAACAAATCGATCACTATGGCAGATTTAAGCAGGGCTTTTGGTATGAAGTTGCATGCGTATGCGTGACCTTGTCAGCTTGCCAACTCTGCAGTGTTGCCGTTTTAGCCACACGTTGAAAGATCTTGGAGATTTTTAACGAGTTTGGAAACTTTTTTAACATTTAGCAACAATAAAAACTAGCGACTTTTAAAATAACGAAATTAAATACAGTCAAAACCGTTTACAACAACATCATTTAGAACAACATACCGGTTATATAGACCAAAATCATAGGTACAAAATACTTTGTACCTTGAAAACATCACCGGTTATTACGACTATCGGTTTTTACAACCAAATATGAGTGGTCCCTTGGATGTTGTTATAACAGATTTTGACTGTATTCAAGCAATATCTAAAAAATAAAAAAAATTTAGCTAGATTTTTCATATACCTGGCGACTTTTTTTGCCTAAATGACAACACTGAGTAGTTCCCGACATCCGAGAGTGCAACTAACTTCAGTTTCATTTGCTTGAGTGGGAAAAGGTTTTATTGTTAAAGTTTTTTGTTTGTTTTCTAAGATTTCCTCAGTGATACAATTGTTTTGGTGATTTACCTACAACAATGGAGGTAATTGTACCTTGTGAGGATTTAAAATGCGTTCAAGTTTTGATTGGCGAAGATAAGGTAAAATCTTTAAACTTTGCTCAGAAAAAACAGTTAATTTCTTCATTAAAACCGACGCCTAATCTGTGTATTTCTCAGACTAGTAAATCGCATAAACGAAAATTTAATAGATCAGTGTATAAAACTAGTTGGATTGTTGGCTGTTCGTAGTTAGTTTTGTAGAAGTAATTGATAACATTAATACCGAAATTACTGACCGATATTCTAAAATTTATAAATTAAAGTTTTTCCAACTGCTCAACAACAAAAAATTTGACAATTACCGTGAAACCCTCCAACATTGCCCGCTTTTTACAGTTTTTTAACCCTTCCCAAAAAGTTACAGCATATAAAATACCATTGAATCTCTAATACGTTAATTACGCCATTTTGGAATTGATTTAAATGCTTTTATATCTCAATTTCTCCATATTTTCTCTAAAAATAGAAAATAAAGAAGCGGGTAAAGTTAGGTGAAAATGTGCCTAACTTTGCCACTCTTCAAATTTCAGGCCATTTTAAGCCATATGAAGCTTATTTTAAAGGCCAAGGAAAGGGAATTGGACAAAGATACGACCAACCACATAAAAATAGAACTTAACTGAATAGTTTATCTTCAGGAACAGTGGGCAATGTTAGGCAAGGATTTTTAGGATTTTTTTATTTACTTTGTCTTTAAGGCCAGGGTTGTGCCGTCAAATAATAAAAATATTTTATTATAGAATAATCAACTTTATTGAAATTAAAAAAAAAAACATGTTTTTTACACCTATATCGTCGTTGATACATAGTTTTTGGTCCTGGCAGTTTTTTCGCCCATTCTAATACAATAGTTCTGAAATAATCTTCAAACATCACAGAGTCGAACCATCCACTTTTTGTGCAGTTGTACCGAGCTTCATCAGGCCAGGCAACTGCTGATTCCAACATTTCTGTCGTATAGTTTCTAGGCCGAGCTCCTAATTTTCTGCGGGGTTTCCGAATTTTAATACGGGGTTTAAGCTTACCCATCCCTTAACAACATAAAAAAAATTGAAGGTAATCGTTCCATTACCTATTATCAAAGAAGTTCAAAATGGCGGCCATATTTTTCATATATTTAAGAAAAGATTCCGTGTACTTATGACATTTTGAGAAAAGGACATTATGAGATGAGAGGATATTAGTACAGATCGCTCGTATGGTAGTATTATACATTTAGGTATTGACTAGCCGTTGCCTACGAAACCTCTGTGCAAAATTTTAAGTTTCGACACCAAAGGGTTTGGGCTGTGCATTTTTTTTTGCAATTATTTAATAATATACAAGTAAAAAGGAACAGGTTGACAACCCTAGCACTCAATAACCGGTGGGCAATGATGGGACTGTTGATGTTCTGCTTTATAACCTAACATTGCCCAACACCATAATTTGAAATCTAATAGCCGTTTCTGTTCCGAAATCGCCACGTCAACATCATTTTACATGCCCTTTTATTTACTGATTGTCATACTCACGTCAGTCAAATAGCTTGCGCCCTGCTGATGAAGTTTTTTAGAAAAATATTTGCACCACGTTTTCACCACGTCGTTAAAACAACACTTGCTGGCTTACTAAAAGAAGTTAGAATTTTTTTACACATCGGTATGTCCAGTAGATATTATCAAAATTCATAGCACAGAGAAAAACAAACAATCAAATCAATACTTTTTTATGAAAATCGATTTTAAGTTATTTTTTCTCTCTGGGCAAATATAGGAAGGAGGGGCAATGTTGGAGGGTTTCACGGTATCACTCACATTTTCCTACAGAGGAATTAGATTCATTATTTGACATTTATGCAAACTATTTCGACAAACAAACATTAAAAAGCCAATTGATTTGCTTGTATTCTAGTCCTGATCTGAAAGATCGTAATGTTTTCGAATTAATTGATTTCATTCATGAGAATAACCTCGAAGATGCCTTTCCCGAGCTGTTAAAGTTAGCGTATCTTGTTGTAACTATTCCGGCTACAAGTTCTTCCGCGGAACGTGCTTTTTCGTCTCTTAAACGTATCCATACCTATCTGAGAAATACACAAGGTCAAGAGCGTCTTTCCGAATTATCAATGATAGCTATTGAAAAACAGTTGTTGGTAGAATTAAAACGATCACCAACATTTTACTCTGATGTAATTAAATCATTTCTTAAGAAAGATAGACGATTCCAATTAGAATATAAATAATTTATTTAAATTCCTTATTACATTCTATCTAGCTATTTTTTAACTTTCGTTTTGTAACTTTTTGTTTTGTTTTTTTTTTTTGTCTGTAACCTGGGTCCTGTTACGAAGGAAGCAACTACTTACCAGAACTTTGTTCCCTCAAGCAATGAAGCAAACCAAACGGCTTTTTTCAAAGCCACCGGAGGTATGCAATTGCTGATATGTTTATTATATTCAATCTAGCACTAGCATGCCTTCAGTGTGCTTTGGTTACCTCATTCACCGCACGACAAGCAAGAGTGAAATTGAAGAAAGAAGAGGAAAGAAGAAGATGGATGAATTCACTTTTAATTTATTGTACCTAACCAGTAGTTTATGAGAAAATTGCGATGATACATACGTAGGTACCTACATACTCAGTCGAAAACTGAACTTTCTTTTTTTGAAATCGGTTAAAATTTTATTGGGCTTGCGTTATTTTGAAACCCTAGGCACGCCACTGTTGGCATCGCCCCATTCGGAGACAGCCTTCAAGAACAAGTTCAAGCGCCCAACCATGTCCTCACGGAGAGACTGGATCTGTGACCCACCAGCTCGCGCGCTGGACACATATCTCTCAGAAACTGTGCTATCGTCCGCATACCCAAAGGTACCGGGAATCAGCAGATCGTTAATGTGCAGCAAAAACAAAGTTGCTGAGAGAACAGACCCCTGAGGGACCCCGGCATTAATTGCTAATTGGCCAGACGAGCAACCATCAATGACCGAATCGATGATGATGATGATGATCGAATGGACCGATCTCTCAGGAAGTCTTCAATCCAAACGCAAAGTTTTCTTTTTAATGATCTTCTTTTTTCCACTTCTTTAACTTTTCCCCTTGGACTTTTCCCGAGTATCGCTTTTTGCACAGCGGAAATTGCCGTTTCATTATTATATGATACTACGGCCGCGGCATATCTTCCTTGATATCCTTTTCTAGAAGAAAAATTGATTCTTTTGCTGCCCACAAATTTGGCAATGGTGCTATTAAAACGTTCAACTGCATTAGTATCTACATCTTCTATAAGACTACGAGCTTTATTTGCTGCAGTAGCAATAATGGCTTTAACTCTGAACAAGAACGTTGAATTTTGTATCTGGTTCATAGTATTTCCATTTATTTATTTTTCTTTGGAACATTTGTATTCATTACAAAATCTATGATCTCCATAGGCATGCGAAACTGAATTAACGATGTCATTATATAACAATATAATAGACACGTTCTTCGAAGTGCCCGAACTTTTGTGGTGTTTAATCGATTTGACAATCGCTTTTCGCATACTCTTAACTTTTTCATTTGTTAGCGTTGTTCTATGGACCAGAGAATACTTCGTGTCTTTGGCCACAGTTTGAAGTTTTATTGCAAAAGTTCCACAATACATGGTTTCTGCACTTGATTTTTTCTACAATGTGGTTAGCATAGGGCTTCGCTCCAAGAATTTTGGCGTAAGTTGAAGAATCACAATCACCAATCATTCTAGCGTATATAATGCCATACACTTCTCTTGAAGGTTTAAAACCTTCACAGATAATATCTGCCTCCATAGCGCTAGACCCATTGTAATTTTTGTAACATTTGTGTATGTTTGGGTCCAGCCCTCTTTTTTTAGCCCGGGCACAGATCAAACAATATTTATTCTTAACGGCCATATAGAGGACTTCTCCAAATCTTTTGCCTATGATTGCTGCTGTTCCTGAATTAGCTCGGAAATTATTTCCATGGATCTCAAGCACCAAGCTCCATCAACATAAACATCGATGAGAGTTAATCCACCTTTCACGCGACCTTCAGCAATGGCAGCTTCCCTTTCACGATTTGCAGCAGTTTCCATTGATTCTGCCGCAGTTTGTTCCCAGTTATCATATACAGTGTTTTGGAAATGTGAATAGGAACTAGAAGCAAATACGGGCACATCCATTGCGGAAAATAACTCTTCAAACTGGGAAAATCCTATTCCAGTAGTCACAATACCGGAAGTAGCAGCAATATTTATATAAATCATCTCCACATTTTCAGGGTTTTCAGAATCAATTGTAATTATGTTTTGGCACATATTGCATTTAAATTTTAATATTAATCCGTTACGTTTTTCTCCAATTAACTGAAAATACCCTTCTTTGCAGTCAAACAAACCGGTATGGTGAGACTTGTCTTGCAATTGGGACATGAGATAATTTATGTCCACAATTCGTCGCCCGATGATAAGCTGGTAATTGTCCGCTTTTCTAGATTCCACTATCAGAGGAGTGTTATTTAATTGTTCCATGTTTCTGAAAAAAAAGAGGTATTCATAAAATTGACGTTTCCTCTCGGTTGCCTAGGTCATAAGCAGGATTGGCTGGTCTTAGTTAATTGTAATATAAAGTTATCGTCATCATACCGTAAGTCTTGGTTGAACTAATTAAAAATTGTGACATTTTGATACTAAGATGTGTGCAATTAGCTGCGTGCTAATTAATCATTCAACGGCAAATTATTGTAAGGGAAAGTAGAAAAATTAATACTTACTGGTCAATATTATGTTGAACTGTTTCATCACGATTTTTTGCCAGTGGTATCTCTATTATACTGCCAGTATAATGCGTAAGAGACTGAACTTCGACCGAAGCCTTCAAAGTATTTCTGAAACAATTAGCTCAGGTTAGTGGAATATAATCAAAATAATTGTAACAGGTTTATGCATGACTAATGAAGTTATTATATACCCACTCATTATTATTATTTTGAGGTAATTCATCTTCATATTCTCTTAGAGGTACTTTAGCGGAAGTATTCATTCAGCGTGACGCTGAAACAGTAAAAGTTGGTAACTTATCATAAGTTTTATGGTAAGTATGTACAATAAAATAATGAAACATATATAATTTTTCTGTAGGTAATTACGATCCACTTACCCATTTATTGTTGGTTGGAGTATTGAAATTTACAGGTAGTAATTCTACTAATGGAGTGGCCATATCCATATCAGACACTCTTAACTTTTGCTTTGACCTACAACAAAAATTGGCCAAGTGCGAGTCAGACTCGCCCATGAAGGGTTCCGTAGTAACTATAATAATGTAATATAATATTTATATTTATTTGACGAATAAAAAGAAACCTTAAAAATTTCTTAAAACTAGCTTATTTACATTTTTACAACTACGCTAAATAACTTTGTTTTTCATAGTGTTTGTATGAATTACAAAGTTATATTTGCGGTTTTAGAAAATATGCTGTATCTCAAAAACTGCTGACCCGATTTCGTTCAAACCAATTTTGATTGAAAGTTTACATTAAGATCTACAGACATATATTTTTTTTACATTTTTCACTCCATTATTATAGAAGTTAGAGGGGGGGGACACTCATTTTACCACTTTGGAAGCTTATATCTATTAAACGATTGACTTTATGAAAAAGTGGTTTTAGAAACCCTTATATCATTTTTAAAGACCTGTCTATAGATACCACACACGCATAGGTTTCATGAAAAAAAATATTTTCAGTTCTAATTCCATGTAGGGGAGCCCCCTTTATTTTAAATATATTTTATTTTTTTCTTAAAATCGGAAAGCGGTTCACAGAATACATCTATCTACTAAGTTTCACATGTATAGTCTTAATAGTTTCGGAATAAATTGGCTGTGACATACGGACGGACGGACAGACAGACAGACGGACAGACATATCGAAACTATAAGGATTCTGTTTTTTGCCATTCGGCTACGGAACCCTAAAAAGGAAGCTATAATAATCTGGTATCTTTTTCTGCAAAAGTTAAATTCTATATTTTGAAGTTCTTTTCAATAAATAAAAATTGGCCAAGTGCGAGTCGGACTCGCCATTGAAGGGTCCCGTAGTAACTATAATAAATATAACATACTTAATATATTTATTAAAAAAAAAAATACCTTACAAATTTCTTAAAACTAGCTTATTTACAATTTTTACAACTACGACAAATAACTTTGTTTTTCATAGTATTTGTATGAATTACAAAGTTATATTTGCGGTTTTCGAAAATATACTGTATCTCAAAAACTGCTGACTCGATCTCGTTCAAACTAATTTTGGTTGAAAGTTTACATTAAGATCTACAACATATGGTTTTTTTAGATTTTTCACTTCATTATTATAGAAGTTAGAGGGGCGACACACATTTTTCCACTTTGGAAGCGTATATCTTTTAAACGATTAACTTTATGAAAAAGTCATTTTAGAAACCATAATGTCATTTTTAAAGATCTGTCTATAGATACCACACACGTATAGGTTTCATGAAAAAAAAATATTTTCAGTTTCAGTTCAGTAGGGAGCCCCCTAAATTTTAAATATTTTTAAAATTTTCTCTTAAAATCGGAAAGCGGTTTGCAGAATACATCTACCTACCAAGTTTTACATGTATAGTCCTAATAGTTACGGAATAAAATGGCTGTGACATACGGACGGACGGACAGACAGACAGACGGACAGACATGTCGAAACTATAAGGGTTCCGTTTTTTGCCATTCGGCTACGGAACCCTAAAAAACTAACACATTTTGGTGATCATAAAGGTGTAACTTGTGCTCAGTACCTAAGCAAATGGTTTTGGTCATACTGGAAATATGTATTTAGCCTGTGTCAAGCAATACGATAAATAAGCATAAATATTTTACATTTTAATAATAATATTAAAAATATAACAAAAATGTAGTAGTCATTTATTTATTGTTAAAAATACTTAAGCTAACTAAATTAATTCTATAATTTAATATAACTTAAAAGAAGTTATGTTGTACAGTCAGAAACTTCATAAGTTTTACTATAAAAAGGTAGGTAAAATACATACATTTTCTTATAGTCATTTTCTTATCTTTCCCCGTCCTTTTTTAGGTATTAACACTGATTTCTTCCTAGATTTGTTTTTTTTTTGTTTGCCATTTTGTAAGGGTAATACAACCATTCACAAACTTTACCGAACAATACTAAATTCAAGGTTTCACAATGAGAACGTGCGTAGCAAAATTTGTCACAAGTCCGACGTTGGCAAGCGCCCGATTACGACTGCGGGGCAACGGGCGGCGCGACGCTGTCGTCGAACCGTCGGAAACGTTCAAATTTTAGGATAAATTTGAAATTGATAAATAAAGGAATGCAGTTGAAAATTAAAATTTAGCAGGTTCTCTGCAGTAAGCACAGCAGAATATTCCTATATAAAATTTATGTTCAAATTTAGCGATTTTGTTAGAAAAAAATGCGATTTAGACTTTAAATTTAGGCTCTTTTCAGGTTTTTTTTTATCGTGTAAAGTATACCCCATCGAGTACCGAATTAGCCCATTCCCTAGATAATAACCTTAAGTATATCATGTATTTTTTGTAATGCCGAAACTTAACAGTAAATAGCTAAACTAGGTATTTGATCTAGTAAAGGGTGTTCATCTCGTTTTCCACCGACACCTCGCCTTAAAGGTGAGCATGCGGAAGATTGGTCGATATTACAATGAAAGTATTCCCAAAACATTTTGTGCGTATGGGTGGGATGTCCACCATGTAACTAACCCTGTGAAACAATGGCTGTGTTATGAATAAGTAACATTCTATCCTTTGCTGCTCAGTAGAATATTATCTGATCTAAAACTAATCTCCATTCTGCTCCTTCCAGGCTTGAAATCCTGAAGATCCACGCGGCTCCCATCGCTAAACACGGCGAGATGGATTACGAGGCGGTAGTGAAGCTATCAGACACGTTCAATGGAGCTGATCTCAGGAACGTCTGCACTGAGGCTGGGCTCTTCGCTATCAGGGCCGAGAGAGAGTATATTATACAGGTGAGACTTTATTTTTATATAGCTTTTGCCCGCGGTTTCGGCCGCGTGAAATTCGGAAACTATCCCACGGGAACCTTATATCGGGATGAAAACTATCCCATGTCCTTCCCAGAGTCCTAAACTATTCCCATGTCGAATTCATCTAAAACGGTTCAGCGGTTTAGCCGTGAAAAGGTAACAGACAGACAGAGTTACTTTCGCAATTATAATATTAACTAGCTTGTGCCAGCGGCTTCGCCCGCGTGGGAAGTTTTTCCCGTGTAAATCCCGATCCCGTGGGAATTTCGCAAAATCCTTTCTTAGCGGATGCCTACGTCATAACATCTACCTGCATGCCTTTCAGCCCGATCCGTCCAGTGGTTTGGGCTGTGCGTTGATAGATCACTATGTCAGTCTGACTGACTGACATAGACCTTTAAGTTATATATATTTAGATTAATAAATAATTAATTATAATTTATTATTCCGGATGAGCCCACTCTTAACCTCGATCTCGCCTGGTAATAGTGTTGCAAAAAACTCGAGTCTTCGAGTCCTGTATAAACGGACTCGGATGATGAATTACAAGACTCGACTCATTACAACAGGACTCCAAGACTAGAGAACTAAGTTCTCTACGAGCCCTTGTATGTGACATGAGAGCTCGAGTCTCTTTGTGCGCTCGAGTCCTTTTTATGCGGCGAGTCGTACTCAAGTTCATTTCGTGTATAAGTTTAGCAATTAAATTGTTACGTTAACAGGTACAGGTAGTATCTCAAAATATAAAGCCAGTTTACCTTCACATCTCTATTTTCATAGAAGTGAGTTTTTAGCTGATTTGTAATGATTTTTTCGTGTCAGTTTTTTTTAGTGCAGAATTACATAACCATTAATATAAACTTATCACCTATTCGAGTCTTTTCGAATGATGAGTTTCAAGTTTCATCTTCATGCTTCGAGTTTTTCTTGAAGACTCGAGTTCATTTTAAGACTCGAGTCCTTTTGTAAGACACAAGTGGTTGTTAAATGACTCGGCTTGACTCTAGACTCCGAACCTTTTTAGCACACCGAGTCTTGCTTATTTGAGTCGAGTCTTTAAAATTAAGACTCGAGGACTCGAGTTTTTTGCAACACTACCTGGTAAGGCATTTTACCATCAGGCGAACGAGCCCAGAAGATGCCTGCTCACTCTTGCTTTAAAGGCTGAAAGGTTATAAATGGCAGGGAACACAGAAGCCGGCAGAGTTCCATACCTTGGCTGTACGCACAATAAATGTGGAGGAGGATATTAATCAAGTGTGGATGGTACCCAGCATTGCGTCTGGTAGACCGGTAGTGAAAGGGAGATGGAGGGATCATGAGTTAATGGAGAATCTTACTGGTTCTTCTCCATAGGAAACAACCAATTTCGAACCGAATGAATGGGAGAACATTGTAAACTCTTAGATTTGTTTTTCTATTTTTTATTTGTAATTATATTGTGGACTGCTCTTCCGCGCACTCTACGAGCCAGACGTGTCGCAAGTCGCTCTAATTAAACTAAATTATTTTACTTACTATAATTAAGTGAAACCTAAGCCCAGTGAAACATAAACAAAAAACATAGCATATAAACGAGTGAGTTAATATATAATTACGACAATTAAGCTTGAAGAAAGAAACAAGTAAACAACAGTGAGTCACACGCCGCGCTTCGCTTCTATTCGCTGATAGCCGGTGAGTCAGAACGCACCGTACGACGAGAAACGCTACCTTATATGGGTAAGACCGCGAAAAATTGTATAGTTACGTACATGACTGAATGTTACGTACATGATCATTATAAAGCTTAGCTCACATCATTACAGTATAGAAATAAAAGTCAGTTTTTAATCAAAATTGTATTGGTATAGTTATAAAAACACAACAGCTATAAGAATGAAACACAAATTAGGAAAAAAAATCGTTCTGTGACGGTTCTGACTAGCTCGCCACTGTTGTCTTTTTATTATTTTTTTTCTTCGGAACATTCTTTTATTTTCTTCCGATTTTTATTACTCTCTGCATTTTTCCTCTTAAGTTCTTCGTATTTCGCGGGATTTTGTTCTTGCACCCGCTCACGAAATTTTTTTTTGTCTTTCTGCATTCGTCAACGCCATCTGTGACATTTTGGATAACTAAATAAACTGACTTGTATTACTTTATTTTTTATATAAAGTTTTTTACAGTCCGTTCAATCGACTTTAACTTCTATTCCGCAGGTATAAGGGTGGCATTAAAAGCAAAAAGTGTAGAAGACAAAATCGCTTGAAGGGACAGAGGGACTGTACAAGGGTTTATTTATAAATATTTATAAATGCTTAAATCTTATTCCAAATAGAGTATAGATACTTAGTTAATAAATTATTATTGTATTAGTTATTAGGTATTCTGACAAATTATCTGACTTACTTTACTCAAACAATTTCTTTAGGAAATGCATATCGATATAGGTACCTACTATGCCTTATAAATGAGTAGATAATCACGACGTCACTATTTTCAATAATATTTTTCTAATGATAGCAATTTACAATTATCTTCTTATTTAAAACACATAGCAGGTACCATACAAAATATATCAATCACCTGACCTGTTAAATAAATCTATTCTAAATTATATGTTAATTTTTTAGAACAGTTTATTTTTTATTTTTTATTAGTAATACATAGCGTATAATAAGAGAAACAATATGATAAATTAAAACATAAAACTTGACTGCGTAGTATTTAAATTTTATTTTAAAAAAATGCACTAGTCATCACTAGTGTATTCTCAGCTTAACAATTTGTCATGACTGTAACGTTACACATTTAGTTACACACTGTTATAATCATGACAAAAAATGCGTGGGAATAATGAACCGACATAAACACGTATAATATTGAGACAGAATATACATACTTACCTTGTAATCAAACATTTAAATTACAAGTTTTTTTGGAGACAAATCTGTTGCCAACACAGAACACCATTTCACTCGAAAACTAATTACATATTTAATTGTTTAAATGTTAGCATCATGTTCAGTGGTGCTGCCACGCAAGAAAACATTAGAAGTAGCTGGATTATTCTTAAAGTGTGTCAGTAATAGATGTTAGTTTCATGACGTTACACACTCAGTAAAATTTTGGACACGTTTTTAAAAATTAATAAAAAAATATTTGTTACGTTATTTAGTGAAAGCTTTTCATAAAAACGTTGGTTAAGCATCACAAAACTTCAACATAACTTAAAAATACGGAATAGCCATTACATTTTATAAGCAATGGCAGTTTTTGTCAAAAGGATGGTAGTTGGACAAATATTTTTTGTATGGATGTGAAAGTAGTACCAATGAAAAAATTACAAAAAAATAACAATTTGTAAGAGATAGATTAAATGTTGTGGAATTATCTAAGACAATACAAGCATACCATGCAGTACAATGTACAACAAATCTCATTTATCAAATAAAGTTGATGTTATAAGTTAAATGAAATGGGGACAAGCGAAAAATGACTAATGTACAATTTTTCGCGGTTTTACCCATATGGTCATAAAATCCAAATACAATCTTCGCCTAAAACGTTACTGGCGAGAACTATACTTGTAATTGGGGCTTACTCATTGTATTGGAATAGCCCTGTACGAAGTTAGTCGGACTGGTGATAGAGCAGGTGCGAGATCGAATCTTAGTAACACGATGTGCTTTTTGTTTATTTTGGTGGTGCTTTGGAAGCAACCTGACAACCTTGACCAAAAATATTGCTTTTGTTATACTGCCAAGCATTATTTAATAAGTTATATATATTTATTATCAATAATTATGTCACTAAGACGCACACCACCTCAAACTCCTGCACGAAGTGAATCTGATGTCCATTTAACAGCGTGCGCCGTAACCTCACAAAAAGCTTTGCCCACTTCGACTCCTGATTTGGAAAACGTAAACTCTCGCAAGCGCAAACGCGATGATGGTTGTACTGCCTTTATGCAGGAAATTCGTGAACTATTAAAAACTCACACGTCTCAAACTGACAGCAAGCTGAAGTCGCTACAAGAGTCTATCACTGAAATCAAAGCCCAAAATAGTGATATTAAACAATCTGTTATCCATATTTCAAAACAATATGACGATATGGTGAGCAAACTGGAGAATTTGGAAGCGGAAAGAAAAATTGATCGCACTTACATATGTCAGCTTGAGGAAAGAATGGAATACCTGGAACGAACGATGAATGCGTCCAAACTTGAGATAAAAAATATCCCCAAAAAGCAAGGCGAAACTAAGGAAGACCTATGTAAAATTATCACAGCAACGGCAAGCGTTTTAGGGACTCCTCTGCAACTGCAAGATATCAAAGATGTCTACCGTTTAAGCAAAAAGGAAGGCGCTTCTTCTATCATGGTTGACTTCTCTACCGCCTCGACAAAGGAAATCATTATAAAAAACTTACGCCTATTCAATAAAAGAAACACCGGGAGCAAATTAAATACTACCCACATCAATAAAGAAGGCCCAATAAAACCAATATACATAACTGAAATCCTGACTATTAAAGCGCAACGCCTATATTTCCTAGCTAGAAATTATGCGAAGGATAATGGCTACAAGTTCTGCTGGACGTCATTTGGGAAAGTGTTTCTGCGTAAAATTGAAGGCGACAAACAAATATTGATTAAAACTGAATCTGACATCAACAACCTCCGTCTGAACAAATGACTAGTTGCTTTCTTATGTTTTTCCAGTTACATATGTTATTTTTATCTTTTGCTTTTTGTTTCAGTATTATTAATTTATAAAAATATGCTAATTCATAATTTCAAAAACATATATACACAATGTACATTACACTACAACCAAACTACCATCATACACATGCACAACCACGTATACCTACATAATATAATTCCCTACAATATCATCCAATAACGGGTTTAATCTATTATGTAGCGAGATCATTCTTGAAGTCCCCCAGGCATTCCCTTATTGTCTTTGTAAATATATCTTATATAGAACGCCAATTCGTGACATATTTTCAGACCGTTTTTCCAATGGCTAATAACTCCAATACTATCGGATCAGATTTGGATACTATCTCTGTGGCTAACAGCTATTTCTGTGATACTGAAACTTGTAATACTATAATACGTAGTAGTACGACAAAGTCTTTGAAAATTATAACCCAAAATATCCGTAGCATATATAAGAACTTTGACAATTTTCAGGTACAACTAGCTACCTTTTCGTTCGATATGGATATTATAATTCTCACTGAATGCTGGCTAACAGAGCACAAACCGATACCTATTATTGAGAACTATGAATCTTTTTCCTGCAAGACTAGGCTCAATCAAAATGGGGGCATCGTAATTTACGTCAAGAAAAATATAAAATGCACCGTGAAAGAACCAGAGTCTAAGGACGCTAGTTTCTTATTACTAAAAGTTTATCCAGATATTTATATACCGGCGGTGTACAGATCTCCATCCACGTACTGTACAAACAGCTTTCTCGACTCACTAGACAAGATTCTACGACCAATTCAAGCGAAACACATATTAATTGCTGGCGATATCAACATCGATATTAAATCAAATAATAATGACAGAAACGGTGCATCCTATTTAAATCTAACTGCTGAATTAGGGCTCCTCCCTGCACATATCTTTCCAACAAGGCTAGCGAACTGTCTGGACCATTTGATGCTAAACTCACCCCACACTGCTGATGCATTTGTAATAGAATCAACAGTGACTGACCACGCCTCTGTCCTTTTAAGTCTTGGTTATTCAAACCCTAATAGCAAACGAATCAACGAGTACAGGAAACTTGATTATGATGCTGCTCTCACACATTTGCAAACCGTTGATTTTTCGTTTGTTAATTGCAACTCGGATGCAAATGATGTTGCTACTCTTTTTGTCGAACATATTTCTAAAGCAATCACACAAAATTCAATATTAACCTCACGTCCCTGCAGGAAAAGATTACTTAAGCCCTGGATTACCCCTGGTTTGCTGCGATGTATTCGCCATAGGGATAAGCTTCATAAACTATACACACAGAACTCACAAAATACTGACATGACATATATGACAGGCCCGTTGGTATAGTGGTCAGTGGCCCTGACTGCTATGCGTAAGGTCGTGGGTTCGATTCCCACCTAGGACAAATGTTTGTGTGATGAGCACGGTCATTTGTTCTTTGTCTGGGTGTAATTTATCTATAATATGTATGTATTTAGAAATATATATGTATGTTTATCAGTTGTCTAGTACCCATACCACAAGCTCTGCTTAGTTTGGGACTAGATGGCGTTGTGTGAAAAAAGTTGTGGAATATTATTAGTTTAGTCAGATGGGGAACAATAATGTGACGAGCTAATTTGAGAAACTTGGCGGGGATACAGTCCCACCCAGTTGCACAGTCATTCTTGAGATTTATTATCAGCTCTTCAATTTCAGCTTCCTAAATATAGGGTCTGATTTACTGAATATGATTGAGGAAATTAGAAATCAGCAAATTGAAAGATTTGATAATTTGAAAATAGCCTTGGATACCGTTCTAGACCAAAACAAAGAGATAAAAGCTTCAATGCAGCACCTATCCGATAGCTATGATGATATTGTAAACAAAATAAAAAACCTTCAACAAGAAAATCACCAGCAGAAAAAATACATATTCACATTAGAAACAAGGTTAGAATACTTGGAAAAAGCATCACTGTCTACCTCGATTGAGATAAGAAATGTACCTAAAACGGAAACGGAGAATAAGCAGAACCTCATAGTCTTAATACAACAATTAGGTTCTGTCATTAGTGAGCCTATTCAGGAAGCGGATATCCGTGACGTTTTTCGCATGAAACTGAAGGACAAACCCGAAAGCCCGATCATACTGGAACTAAATTCAGTTTTAAAGAAAGAAAGTTTTTTGAAAGCTACAAAGACTTTCAATAAAGGTAAAAGCTTCGATCAGCGATTGAATACGGGTAATTTGAATATGAGAGGGCAATCAAAACCAATATACATAGCGGAAACTTTGACCAAAAAGGCAAAACACCTGTATTATTTGGCAAGACTACTGAAAAAGGACTACAGCTATGATAGTTGCTGGACATCCTATGGTAAGGTATTCCTAAGACGCAAGCCGAATGAACCACGTATACGGATAGATGATGAAAAGGCTTTAGACGAACTGAAAAAAAAACACGTGACTAGATTCAATTTGTATATTATTTCTTTATTTTCCACTTTTTAACTTATTAAATTGTCTGTTTAATCAAATTGCATGTAAGACCTTGTGCCACACTAATATAAACACACATTCGCAATTTATCATATTCTCCGTAATAAACACACAATTATTCAAACTTAATAAATACCATTCATTTCAAATCACGAGCAGACCTATCACAATACTTTCAAAACACCACACAAATCCTAAAGCACCCATTCATAATCAAGTAAACCTACAAAATGTTTATAGACTTCGTAAACTCAACATGTATAGTTTCTATTATCTCAAGTTCCCATTAATCACTATAAATTTCATAAAATCTAAAACTAAGCTTTTAAGCACTCCTACTAAATTATTTGCCTCACAGATACTTTCACAAATATCACCAAAAAGTCTTAATCCTTCTATATATAATACACACAACATTCAATGAATTAATTAATATTCAAGAAGAAATTGACTCTTATAAGATTGCCAAGTCGACCATCTGTAATACTGATCAATGCAGTTCTTTCCTTCCGGTTTCTAAAGATTGTATGAAAATATTCCAACAGAATATAAGAAGTCTCAAGCGAAATATTGATGGACTACTACCAATAATTACCAGTAGTAACGTTAATTGGGATTACATTGTGTTGACGGAATGTTGGTTATTATCTAACCCTAATATACCCATACTTGACGGCTACACTCACTTGGTTTCTACTAACAATATAACCCAAAATGAAGGAGTGGTAGTCTATCACAGGCAGGATTTAATAGTGGAAGTGGAAGACGCACAAATAACAGATGCAAATTGCATAGTATTTAAACCAAACAATAATACTGTCGTAATAGCAATCTATCGCCGCCCTGGTAATAAAAATGTTGGAAACTTTATAGAATCACTTAATAACATACTACTTAAATATTCATCCTCTCAAAATATAATTGTAGTAGGCGATATCAACATTGATATTGGTGAAAACACTATAGACCCTTCGTCGAACGTCTACCTTGACATGTTGGCATTTCACGGCATTTCTCCAGGACATACACTCCCAACACACAATAAAACATGCCTTGACCACGTTTTTTTGAAGTCAGCTCTTACTGCTCATTGCCTTATCCTCCAAACTACCCTTACAGATCATAATAGCGTGGTTCTTTATATCATGGCCAATCAAAAATCAAAACCTGCTGTAACCACGACTCGCATTAATTATGATAATCTATCTAGGGATATAAAGGACACAGATTTCAGTCCTCTGTACTCAATCACAGATGTAAACGATGCCACTGAATACTTAGTAAAGTCAATACGCACATTAATTTCATTCAATTCGAAAGAAACAAAAATGACCAGACGAAAGACAATGTTAAAACCCTGGATAACACCAGGCATTTTGAAATGTATAAGAAATCGGGACAACTTATACAAAAAATTTAAAAAGATCCTAAAGATGATGTAGTCCATTTAACATATAAAAGGTATAGGAATTTTTGCTGCTCTCTACTGAAAAAACTAAAACAAAATTATGAAAAAGAACAGCTTCAGAGAGCAGGTCAAGACAGTAAGAAGTTATGGAAAACAATAAAAGAAATAACGCATACCGTCAAATTAAAAGAGAGTGCAACAGAATTGATTACCACTGACAATCCGCAGCAAGCCATCAATAATGTCAACAATTATTTCGCTAATGTGGGGCAAATGTTGGCTGACACGATAATTTCAACAAAAAGTCCTAATGCTGGTCAAATCAAATTAAAATCGAAACCTAAATCGTTTGTTCTTTTGCCTACCGATGCGGAGGAAGTGAAATTAATTATATCCAACTTAAAGTCTAGCAGTGCAGTCGGCTTGGATATGATTCCAGCGAATATTTTAAAAATAAATCAGGACTCATTAAGTGCTCCGATATCATATATCTGCAATTTATCCCTCTCAACTGGAGTGTTCCCCTTAGCTTTCAAAAAGTCCAGAATTCATCCCATTCATAAGGCTGGTGACAGAGGCTGTGCAAATAACTACAGGCCCATCTCGATTCTTCCTTCAATGTCTAAAATTCTAGAACGCATCATGAACAAGAGGATAGTTAAATTCTTAGAAGAAAACTCACTATTATCCCCATCGCAGTTTGGCTTTAGAGCAAAAAAATCCACTGCTGACGCAGTTCATGAATTAGCAAACTATATCGTAAATAGTATTGACAACAAAATGAAGACTATTGCCATATTTTTAGATTTAGCGAAGGCCTTTGACACAGTCTCTGTCTCACTCCTAATCAATAAACTCGAACATCTGGGGATCAGAGGCCAACAGTTAAAACTCTTTGAGAGTTACTTGTCCAACCGAACCCAATGTGTAAAAGTTAATAATATTAAAAGTGATGAGGTCTCCATTCATTACGGCGTACCTCAGGGTAGTATTTTGGCCCCCACGCTATTCCTTATCTACATTAATGATCTTTGTCAACTAGATCTCCCGAACGCCAAAATCATCACTTTTGCCGATGACACAGCGCTGCTTTTTAGCGGAGAATCATGGGAAAGGGTATTTTTAATGCCCAAAATGGATTCAATGCCGTTAACAGATGGCTAATTAATAATATTCTGACACTAAACGTGGAAAAAACTAAATATATAACTTTCTCCCTACAACCCATTAGTACAACTAGTCTTCTACAACATCACATTACATCCCATTCATGTAACCAGGAAGACCCCAACTGCACATGTACAAAGCTACAAAAAACCTCGGCAATGAAATATCTTGGTATTATGGTCGATGAGAAACTTAATTTTCACCGTCATATAGATATGCTTTCCGCGAGAATACGGAAGCTTATGGTAATTTTTAGGAATTTGCGACAAGTGGCCGATAGAGAACTTATCAAATCAGTATATATAGCGTTGTGCCAGTCCCAATTAACATACTGTATTACCTCGTGGGGAGGTACTGCAAAAACCCACTTCCTCAAAGTTGAAAGGGCTCAAAGAGCTGTATTAAAGGTAGCAAATCGTCTCCCATTCTTTCACCCCTCTGACGATGTTTACAAGCTGGCAAAAGTGCTAACGGTTCGTCAGCTATATATTGTCCATACGATTATTAAAACGCACTGCCAAATGACTTACGATCCGGTCAAAATTAAAAATATCCGAAGAAAAGATAGGGTCTGTGAAAGGGAACGCTTACACACAAGTTTTTCGCATCACTTCTTTTGCTATCAAAGTAGTAATCTATATAACAAACTTAATAAGGTCTTATCTATTTACTCGGTCTCAAAAAATAGGTGTAAATCTCTAGTTAAAGAATGGTTGCAAAAGCTCAACTACACGGATACTGAAAAATTACTTAAATACCAGTAAAATCACACAATCTATACACACAAAATTACACACATACACACACCCATACACAAACACACACACACACACACACACACACAATCAAACACACAAGGTCATAGTCAAAATTATTAATATTTTATTAGTTATGTTTAACAGTTATAAATGTTTTTGTTATTTTTTTTTTTAGTTTATCGACATCTGTATCTCTTTTTTTTATTGTTAGTGCATGGTCTCTTTTTTATGGTTAACTTAGCTGAACCAAATTGTAAATTCTCAGGGGTGGGGACCTGGTGATCTGTAATACAGGGCCAAACCTAACTCAGACACCAGCTCCTCACATATACAAAGCTGTAACATATTAAGTTATTTTGATAAAAATGTATATACCTGTATTGTGAGGAGAAATAAACGCATATATAAAAAAAAAAAAAAAAAAATTTGAACTTCTGCGCACAGTATACTATGCACTTGCGCAGTCAGTTTTGGAATATTGTGTTGCTGTATGGGGTGGGGGTTGCAAAACTTTGCTGATACACCTTGAGAGGGCTCAAAGATCCCTACTTAAAGTCATGACCTTCAAACCGTTTCGATTCCCCACTAAGGTGTTACATGAGAAGTGTGAAATATTAACAGTCAGACAGAATTATATTCTACAAGTAGTCACCAAGCAACACAGTATTACGCCATATCTCCCACCAACTGAAAAAAAACGCACCGTTGCAAATGTCTGCTTACCTCTTCGCTGCCATACGGTGTCTGCTAAGCGACAGCGGGTATACCTTGCCACTTTCCTCTACAATAAGTTAAACAAAACCCTCAACATTTATCCCCTTAAGACTCGTGATGTGAAAAAGAAACTTAAGATCTGGCTACTAGCTTTGGACTACACTGAAACTGAAAAGCTATTACAATCGAATCTAAAATAATATAATATGACATATTACATTGGTATCCTCACGCACGCACTCACACAATACCACACATTCACAATCTCACACACACTAAGCACCCACACCTCTTACATCAACACACAACATTTACAATTATTTTATTCGGATTTTAAATTTAATTTTAATTAATTCAATTTTATTTACATAATTTTGGTCCCTAATCCCCATTAATTTTAATTTTATTTTGATTTGTTTTAATGCATCTATTTTATCTTTTTTATTTTGTAAAATTTTTAACCAATAAATTCTAAATGTATCCATGTTGCATAAAACTTGCTATATTGTAACATCATTGGAAGAAGTCACTGGCTCCTGAAATACAGGTTTTCAAACCTAGCTCTGGAGGCAGGGTCTCACATCTTTGTAATTTATTTTATGCCAATAAAGAATTATTATTATATATTATTATATTGTAGCTAAATATGCTTGTGTCGAGTGGGTCACTAGGCTACTGCCGCTTGATTTAATTTAGATACTCTGGTCTAGTATTCAAATCGCATTCTGTTTCATTATAATTAAAGAAACACAAGGTGTACTAGTTCGATAACATATTGTGCATGTAAGTATATTCATTGTTGCAAAACTGAAATAAATAAATGGAGGTAAACCCAATGTCCTCTTAGGAGATCGCTTGGGAGCTCTCTGTGCAAAGCCTGTTAGGGCGGCTCCCTGGAGAGACTGTAAAAATGGTACTTACTCATTAAAACTTTATGCAACACAAATGTACAAAGGCGGACTTAATACCTTAGGCATTCTCTACAAGTCAACCATGGGTGATGAAGTGTAACATGGCAGGTGCATAAAAAATAAACTATGTAGATAATATATTCAAAGTAAATTTTTTATTATAATTATATACATATATTTAACTAAAATAAACTTTCTTTCATATTTATCATAATACATATCAATATATATAATTAATATATTAATAAAAAGTTATAGAAAGGGGGTTATGAAAACTCTGCTTCCACTATTTGTTAAGAAAATACCATCCTACCTTAGGTCACTTAATGGACAGTCTGAGTCCTCTGAGATCCACATCCCCATACATCCAAAACACTTTGCAAAAGTCAATTATGTTTTGAAAAGAGTAACCGTGCAGTTTCTTGTTGGTTTGTCACGACCAATTTGAACTGTGTACTAGCTTTTGTCGTTGTGCCCATTAGGCCTACGTTTGTTTTTATTTTATTCTGGAGTTATTTTTTTATTATTATTAATTATGGGGTAATACGAGACGTCTATAGCTGGCGCGAACACCTTTTAACGTTATAAAAGTAAAGAATGTTTTCAGTACATGGATACATTATAGCCGCACGGATCTACTTTAAATGTTGAGCAACGCTTGCCGAGATAGATAGAATATACTACTACGATATCTTCCAGACAACCTTTGGACGGACTTTAAAAACTTTCATTAAAGTGGGGAGGGCTAAATTAGTGTACTTACTACATTACTCATAAAACAAAAAGAAACAAAAATTATTTGATGATGATGACTGAGCCTAAACATGTCGAGATCTCTCCGTTAAAGCACGTTAACCCGTGGGACCCGGCTGTCTTTACACATTTGACTGTCGTGAAGGGTAGACGTCAGAAGCCAGAATCTAAATGTCAAGAAGTGAAGTCATTTTATCCAAACGTTTTATAAAGAATCTAGCAGTCATGCGGGGCTTTGCTCCCGTGGTCTTTATCGCAATAAAAACATTACCCTCCTTCTTTTTCAGTCGGGTAAAAAGCCTGCAACTTGTAGTGACTGTGAGAACTTGTTATTATTAATTAACACGCATTTTCAATACAAACCTCAATCAAATAACGTTAAAAAAATCAACAAACGCACTAGTAAAAGCAAATCACTACAATTATTATAGAAACTCAGTAATAAACTGTTAAATTAATAAACATTCAAATGTTAAAATGAACAATCTTTTAAGAAATATAACAAACATTTCACGCAATCACAGAAACACAAAAAGCAAAATCGCCTCCGCGAACACAAAACATTATTTTTACTCGGATTATAGGCTACGAACATTTCCGACTATTCCCGACAACTGCCGAAGTTTCGTAGCATGCCGCAGGATGCGGCTTTCGACATTCATGGGTGTGTGCGTAGGCGAATTGTGCACAAATAGCAAAATTACTACACACATGCGAACAAAAATCCTGCGGTAGAGGGCGGCATGACTTGAGAATAGGTACGTTAATTTGCAGCGCCTGGCAAACATAATGTTTGTGACGTTTGTGTGCTTGCAAATAGGTGCTATTTATAAAATATTAGGCGTTTTTAAGTTATTATATTTTGTTTATTCATTTATTTATTTACTATTAATTAAAGTCATCTAAAACGTACGAACGTTTTATTAAAATATCTGTGAATGGCAAGTAAGGCACTGCATTTCTGCCTACAAGGAGCGCACACATATGCCTACAACCCTCCTCAAGCTACTCCTGTGCCAAACTTCATCCCAATCCGCCCAGTACTTTCGCGTTTAAACAATCAAACTTTTCAGCATTATAATATTAGTATAGATTAATACGACAGACTGCGTAGGTGTGTACTGCAATTACATAAAAAATCGGTAGGTAGGTAGGTAAAAGGCGAATTATAATAGTCGGTTAATAAACGTATGCACTGTTAATAATATTTTTTGACCCTGCTGTATAATTTTTTAAATAAAAATAATTTCCGTTTGCAGGAGGATCTAATGAAAGCTGTACGTAAGGTGGCCGACAATAAGAAGTTGGAGAGCAAGCTGGACTACAAGCCCGTCTAATTATATTGTTTTTTAGTAATTGTAATAATGTATCTTCTTTTACTTGCTAATAAATAGTTATATCCCTTCTAATACTGATTTATTTTGTTTTCCTGTAAGTTCCTAAAATGTATAACAAAGAAGCTTGCAAATATGAGAAGGAATGGGCTGTATTCCACTATTGGGGCCCAGTTCAAGTTAGTGAATGTTGAATGTCTTCGGATTTTTGGATCTAGGATATATCCGTATCTTCTTGATGTTTTTCTTAAGCATTTACGATTGCCAGATCCCGACTTATACCTTCTATCATCAGCTCAGTAACAAATGATTACCAGGCACAAATATCAGTATTGCAATAGAAAGGATATGAAAACAAAAACAATGTACCTATGGGTCTATAACATTTGAGGGTTTATTAAAGGTACTGTCTCTGCCCAGCCAAGAATCAAATGTTGAGTATAGTCTGCAAGGCTAAAAGAATACACACACACCTAAGACCAAAAATGGTGGACCTTGGCACTAGGCAGCAGGTAATACAAGGAGGCTATGTCATTACTAAACAAAAAATTAACTAGCCTGGCGCCTCCTACACCTGATCAGAAGAAACCTGCGAATGGTGGCGGATACCACCACCGGGCACTGCTCACTGAACTAACACTACCGCACTATAGATACAACGGACAGGCCCTTGTGCAGGGCATGCACGGAAACGGTGGGACACGTGCTCCTAGAGTGTCAGAATCACCGACATACGGAAACAAACCTTCGGATCATTGAATTCCCTTATAGTCATCCTGAATAGACCGAGAGACCTGATCTGCTTCTGGAGAGGTTGGCTGGATAGAGTGACGGCCGACATGGCTCATGCACAATAGTCCCGTGCAGAGACTAAGTGCGGAAACCTAACCATAAAGAAGTATGGTCTGCAAAAGTTCAAGACTACTCCTGTTTTCGCCCTTAAGGCGGGTACAGACTGCTGTAACGTAACATGAAAAGAGCATTTCATAAGTGTGGACGCAGCGCACGCACGAACCGAGCATGTACCTATTATTGGTCAAAGATACGCATGCTCACTTAAGAAAATATTTCTGTGAAAGCGCAGCTAGTGACCCACATCCCTTCCTGATTTCGCCCAATTGGAGACAATATGCATTTATGTGAGTAGTTCTATTAATACATCATTATATTAATACTTACTATTACGAACACTACTGAAATACGCTTCGTGCATCCTATTGTTCAAAATACATGCATTGGGCGATGGAGTTGTGAGCTGAGCTATGCGGTATAGCCTTAAAGGTGAGCATGCGGAAGATTGGTCGATAGTACTACCTACCTACTCGCACGTTTCCGGCATGCGTGCGGCGAACATAGCTCGGTCTGCCGAGAACACGCGAAGAGAATGGATCGTGTCGTTCCGCAGTACAAACACAACCCGTACACACTGGCGCTCCGTGCACACTACGCACCCCTGTATGTTCGGCGAAGAACCCAACAAATGGCGGATCGCGGCGCGCACGACTTGAAATGCTCTGTTTGTGCGCGTAGTGGCTCTGTTAGTGCACGGTTTGTGCATTGCATGTTACATTTCGTAAGTCTGTACCCGCCTTTATACTTACCTCGCCAGTTATGTTGGCGCCGTGCTGTCGGTACCTACGCCCATGGCATAGCTTAATGCTGAGTGGGAGCGTTGTAAATTGATTTATTAATTAATTATTTGCCTTGTTTTTTCTTCCCCTTTTTCTTGAAATGTTTATCTGTATAATATATATTTTAAAGTTTTTTTTTCTTTATTAACATCAAAATGTTTTCAGGAGCCAGTGTCCTCCCAATTGCATTATCTTAATTTTAAGCAATTATGATTTAAATGAAAAATACAAATAGTACATGAGAAAAATAAATAAAATTAAAAGTATAATACATTGAAAATCTTCGTCCTTACTGACAGGCACCTTTACTAATACTATTCTTAAGGAATTGGGATAAGTTTTTAACTTGTATGGTCGTCGTTTTCTGTGGCAATAAATATATTTTCTTTGTACCCAACTGCTTTCTGATCAAGCCCTTGATCCAGCTACCTAGTTAGGAGCCTCCAAGGTTTTGATTGAGGCGCATAGCTATTAAGTCATTTTCCGACACGACTACTTATGGGTACAATGTTGCGGAATCCACATTTTGTGTCAGTAGTTTTCTTGAATACAATTCCTTTACAGATCTACTTATGCTTATATGATAATAATGCAAGTCTTTTATCAACGTACCACAAACATTATCTTTGCATGTGGGAATTATTACCACGAGAAAATTTTCGTCTCTTTCATACGGCTCTAATCGTTAATAGGACCCTAAAAAGAACTAGGTACGCATAGCGTGTATAATTCGGTAAGCAACTACATGTCTATCAGTTCTAGATTTGGAGTAATCTGTTGTCAGTCTTAGAATTTCATATGTAATAGCCTCGCGTTTCACCACCGATCGAGTGGTCGATGATGAAGCAAGTGAACTATTCACTCTTGACTGAAAGACCCTCAGACTATTAACTGTCAGGTAACACAGACTCCGGCAAGGAATTCCACTCCTTAGCCGTACGCACAGTGAAAGTTTTCCTTAATCATAATGTGCTTTGTATTGCGTGAACCACTTTATTGAAAAAAAAAATATGTTGTAGGTACATGTACATAAAATACATTTCATTGTACTGTTCTCTTCATTACACTTTCAATCAACTCTACGATTTCCCATCACTGAAATAAAGATGTTTTGAATTTTAATAGTTGTTTGTTTCATTAAACGCGCTAATCTCCGAAATTACTGGGTGGATTTAGATAATATTAGGTATAGATGTAGCTTGAAGCTTGAGGAAAGTATAAATCCACGGGAGCGAAACTATTATTAATATAAAATGGGTCACTCTACAGTCATGATAAAATCTGCAAAAATGATGACTGTCAACAGATTACTCAAAATCTAGAGCTGATAGACATAAAAGCTTCTTGAAGGGTTATACCTACACACTATGCATAGATCTTTATGAAATAAACATTGTTTCAGAAGATAAAAAATTGTGCTGACCATTGTTAAGTATAAAACGAACTGGTGAAGTTACGTAGATAATACACACATCAAAAGTGTCTAGGGATCAAGCATTTTTATGCGGATTTCTTGAGATTGAGATGTGGCTTTGTAATAAATTTATGATTTTATAAATTTATATGGATCCTTTTTGGTGCATTTCATAATTTGAAACAGGAACTGTTAATCAAATTCGAGTAAAAGATGAAAATCAGCTGTCAATATTGTCCCTATAAAAACATACAACGCATTGAAGACATTATTAGTGCTACTGTTTCCCTACTACTGATTAAAACCAACGTTATTATGGAGCGGCGACGTCATTTAAGCAGGGAAGAAATGCTCAGAGCCGTGGGAATGATAGAAGCTGGTTCCCGGCAACGTACTGTGGCTTTAGCTCTGAATACAAGTCAGAGTGTTATCAGTCGACTTTGGACACGTTACCGAAGCACTGGTACCGTGGCTGAGCGCCATGGAGGACGGTATCGCTGCACCACACGGAGACAAGACCGATACATTCAAATCTTAACTCGAAGAGCTCCAACAATAACCGCCATGATGTTAGCCGTGAGGCTTCATCACTCTTCAGGGAACTTAATTAGCGACCAAACAGTCAGAAACCGCTTGCATGAAGTGAACCTTCATTCCCGAAGACCGCTACGGGTACCACCTATAGCAATGCACAATCGTAGGATTCGATATCAATGGGCTCTTGAACACAGAAATTGGGCAGAAGAACAATGGCGTTTCGTGTGCTTTTCTGATGAGTCTCGTTTTGATATGAGACCGGATACAAGACGTATACGACACTGGAGAACCCCTGGACGCCAACAGCGATTAAAATCCTGCCAGGAAGTCCAACCTTATAGTGGTGGAACCATCATGGTATGGGCGGGTATTTGGATCGGCGGAAAAACTGAGTTGATTTGGATCAGAGGCAACCTCAACGCTCAAATTTATGCTGAGACGATTGTATCTGACGTCATCGTTCCTCTACAAGTGCAAATCGGTCCCTTATTTCAGTTAATGCATGATAATGCACGACCGCACACCGCAAGAGTTGTAAGACAGACTCTCGCCGCAGCTAACATCAATGTCCTGCTCTGGCCTGCTCAGTCGCCAGACTTGAACCCGATTGAGCATGCATGGGATATGCTACAGAGAAGAGCTCTGCCGAATATGGAGGGTATCCAGTCGCAAGAAGACCTTTTTTTGTTGTTGCAACGAACATGGGCGACCATTCCACAGCGTGATTTGGATGAACTCATTTTGAGTATGCCAAACCGATGTTCTTGTGTTGTTAGTGTTCGCGGTAGAAACACGGATTATTAATTGTTTAAGTTACTCAATAAAATTTTAAAGAAAACTGTTATTTCAGTCTTTTTTTCGAACTTTAATGTTAGTGGTTCAAATGTCAAAAATCCCTTTATTAGGAAAATGGCAAATTTCTTTATTAATGCAAAGGTGACTTGGTTTATCGTTACTGTGACAAACGAAAACACTTTATTTGATGAATCCTTAAAGAAAATTTTAATTAATATCAATCAGGAGAAAAGTTATTGCAAAAATATATGTTGATCCCTAGACACTTTTGATGTGTGTAGAATAAAAAACAAATGTGAAAAATAACATTTTATTTTACAAAACAATTTCTAATAATACATTAATAATATGTCACAGAGCTTTGTAAAATATTATTTATACATTTAATACTTATTTTATAAGGTTTTGATGATACTTATTGTTGATCATATTTTTAATTTTCTCGCGACTTTGTTCGTGTGAGACATTTTCCCGTTTACAATTACAAAATTAATTCAGTGTTAAAATGTTGCCTATAACCACCTCTCTATGATATGAATTATAAAATATGACACAAAAATATGTTAGAATTTTACGTTTGAAAATGCCTCTACATTGTGGTCATGAATCCACACATTAATGAAATTCTTCACTCAAGTAGAGAAAATACAAATATAATAATAGCACATAAAATCACTTGATAAAATCAGGTAGCGTCCCGGTTTTTCGTGCTTTGACAAAATTTTCAATATTACGAGAAAAATCAACATAACCTTTGATTTTTATGTTTGAATGCATCAGCATTCTGGTTACAATAAATGAGTTATTTACACATGTTAAATAAATAAATACACCACCACTACGGTTTGACCACCGTCTCACTCACTTGATGATAAGCGATGATGTGATCGAAGATGAAGCACGCTGAAGACTCCCAGGTTATAGCTATATGTAGAACAGACTCAGACCATCGAGGTAATATGTACTACGTACTAGAGAAGTCACCACACATCACTACTGGAGTCGTTTTCAAAATATGTCTACTATTACTACTAAATGTTGTCCTCATAAAAAATGTTACATAACAAGAGTTCCGACTAAAATAAATCATTTTTTAAATTTCACAGACTAATCTAAACATAGCTGCATATTATTCCTGATAGAAAGCAACGAATTGCGATTCAAATCATAGCATAAGTTAAATGTGAAAATAAAGTAACAAAAAAAACACCATACATTTTTTATTGTCCCCTTTTTGGACGACGTTGCAAACATGATTTTTAATCAGAATTTTTGTACGAAAGTTACTAGTTTTTTGGAACCATAATTAAAAAGCAATGTTTAAGTGCTATGTCGGATGTGATAAACTAATTAAATTTACGTTAAATAAATTAAGAATTAACATTTTAAAAGATGTCCTTATCAATCGTAACAATTTCTTGACATTGATTTATTGACATAATTAACCAATTTTTTGTATCATGAAGAGTGGGAATCTAACTTTAGTCACTGGCAACACTAGTCATGTCACGAAAAGTAACATCAAAACACGTTCAAGACATAATTTAAAACAACTTGTTTTAAACATGTTTAAAACACATAAAAACACATTATACTTTTAGTTAGAAGAAACTAAGAAACTCATTTTATGGTATGTTTTTTACCAAAGAGTTGGCAACTTCGATATTACTAGATGGGATTCCCCTGACTGACAAGCGGTAATGCGGCGAATGTTCTTAGAATGCGGGGATTTCCCGGCTCGCTTTTGTTCACCTAGATAGAATGAAAGCCGAACGAAATCGATCAATTCATGTTTTGCTTGTGAAATGTGAACACGTACTTTTTAGGGTTCCGTAGTCAACAAGGAACCCTTATAGTTTCGCCATGTCCGTCTGTCTGTCCGCAGTTTAGCTCAAAAACTATTGGTACTAGAAAGTTGTAATTTGGCATGAGTATACACGTTAAGGACGCCGAAAAAGCGATAAAATAAAATTTTGAAAAAAACAATTATTTAGGGTACCTCCCCTACATGTAAAGTGGGATGATAATTTTATTTTCGTCCGTCCCTTTGTGAGGGATATTGTTGGATAGGTCTTTCAAAAATATTAGGGCTTTGGGAAGACCGTTTTTTGATTAAGTTAACCGTTCGTGACTTATCAAGCTTTAAAGTACCAATTTTCGTTATTGTCAAGTGTCCCCTCAAGTCCCCTTTATCAACTAAACGGTTGTAGTTAGAAATTTAAATGTCACGGCAGTAGTACCTATATATAACGAAATTTAAAGGAAAACTATCACACATAAGTGGGCTTTACAAGTTTACGAGCAATAGTCGACCAATTGTATTTGACTCGAAAATTTCGAACAACTCCATAGAAATGTCGATAGATGGCGCTAAGCGTCAGTTATATCGCGCTAGTTTCATATTTAAATAAGTTTTATAAAAAAAACTTTTTAACAAAAATAACGACTTCCAAAAAACCACTAGGTACAATGTGAAAATAACTTTAATTTCAGAAGATGGTGTCTTTGGATCTGTATTTTAGTTTTCTGCCACCGACTTCCAAAATTAAAGTTATTTTTCACATTGTAGTGTTTTTTTGGAAGTCGGTTTTTCTTTTCAATTCCCATTGGTGCCAGCTGAGGCTGTCACAATTCACAAAAGCCAGGGTTCCACATTAGAAAAAGTTGTTGTACATGTGAAGCCCGGTATTTCAAGGTCAAAATTATATGTTGCTTGCTCACGTGCCACATGTGCTGAAGCTTTATTTATCGTTACTGAATGTTTTCATCCTCCACGTCCACCTTCCGACCAAGATTCAGTCGTAATGGAAATGGAAAAGCTGCGTCGAAATCCTCTAATACCTATGTATCGATTTTTGAGGGAGCCCCACAGTTCATACCAAATTATGTTCCATGATGTTCAATCCTTACGTGCACACTTGCAAGATACTGTAAGCGATCCTCAAATAATGGCTTCAGATATCTACTTAGCAGTAGAAACGTGGAGCTGTTCTCAAGATTCTTTTTAAATAACTAATTTTAAGGAAATAATTAGAACAAATGGCCCTAAACAATCTAGTTCAAACCCAGGTTTTGGTGTGTGTGCATGGGCAAAAAATTATATTGAATATAGCAACCCACGGTATTACATTGACATTGCTGGAGGTGACCACTGTGAAGCAGTAATTTTCGAAATAAATGCAGTGAAGATTATAGCTTTTTATAGATCATGCAAATATCCCAACAGTTGTGCAGTTGGTTTTGTAAGTAATTTACTATCGCATAACAGTCCTTGCATAATATTTGGAGATTTGAATGAAGACTCAATCTCCGTAACGACAACACTGCAGTCTTCAAATTAATACGTGACGCTGGTTACCAGTCTTTATTACAACCACTTCCCTCTACACGCGGCAGTACTCAAATAGATCATATTTTTTCAAACTTCCCTTGTGAAGTTGGATTTTATAATTCCTTCTTCAGTTACCATCGCCCTATGTGGGCCCGTTCTTAAAGTGAATTCAAATTAATATGTTTTTATTTATTTATTATTTTGCTATATAATATCAAACACAAAGCTCCCCTAGCAAACTACTTCCTCAATTTTATTTTTTTGTGACGATTGAGTAGTGTAGCTCTGTGTCCTGTATTTAAATTCAAAACACCGGCTATGACAAGTTTTATACAAATCTCTAAAAAAAATTAAAACTTTTCGAGCAAAATTCAATTCAAATTCAGGTCAAATTAGTTAGGTAGTCATGTTTGGCTTTTAGTTAGAGCATGGTACGAAACGATCAGTCAGCGAATACGACACGCACTTGGCTGTTATAAAAACTACGGAACCCTACACTGCGATGGCCCGACACGCACTTGACCGGTTTTTTTTTTGTTTAAATATGTAGGTTTTTTTTTCGACGTTATTAGTATACGATAACGGTGTGTGGCGTGTTATTTTGAAAGAAAATATGTTAACAAAGAAAGAACGAAGAAAGAAGAAAGACCCTCTTTGGGGGAACTTTATAGAAATTCCAGCCTCTTCGAGGTCTACCACTGGAGTTGGCGGAAAACATTCAGAGCGCAATGCAAGTCAATACTTGCATTGCGCTCTGAGTGTTTTGTCATGTTGGGCCTGATTGCTCGTATGAGAGCACATTTGGAAAAGTATTCAGATTATGCATCTAGAAATTCGAGTGCATCAAACTCTTCTTCGAGAATACAAATCTATGAAAATAATTCAAGTGATGATGGTAACAAAGTAAATGTATACAACATTAACTATCTATCAGTGATCAGCGAAAAATAATGTCATTTTGTTCTATTTTTTCAGTTTTAGAAACATTTGTAATTTATAATCGATAATTAATAATTGTTATTGCCGGTCCTGATACTTATACATCCTTACCTATTTATATTTGCTTATTGACATTTTAAATTATTCTTGTTTGTCTGTTTCTTCTTCCTCCACGCTAGAACAAACACCCAGCCTTGACATATTTAAATGTAACTTTATAGTATTTACACTACACAAAGAATGTAACCTGGAATATTAAAAACTTCTTTCTCATTAAACTATGATAACCTTGAATAATTGAAGGGCGGAAAACCAGACAAATTATGTTATTTTATATTTGTAGGTTACAGACTACAGTTATTTTGGGTATTTATAAGTTTCTTTGTTTCTAGACTGTGGTGCTGATGGAATGCAAGTCAGTGTCTATTATGTGGGGTGGTCTAGTAGGAATAGACAATAAGTTATTATACACTTTCCATCTAATGGAGGCTTGATGTTCTAATTATATTATCCCATCGTCAATAAATAATTAAATCCTACAATATTCATGTATTCTTTAAGTCCTAATTTACAGGTTATGAGCCCAGTAGTTCCGTAACTCTGTATAATTTAGGTGCAGAACAAGAACCGACGTTGTGTGTGTAACAAACGGCGATCACTTGGAGGCGTGCTTTTGCTTCTTTGTGTTTCCGAAAAAAAGGTCAAAGTCAATTGTGCTGAGGGCAGCGGCATCTGGTGTTTAGCAGTGCAAGGTAGCTAGGGCAGAGTATTTAACCTAGAGAGCTTATAGGCCGATTTCTTTGAAGAACACAACTCACCAATACGGGTTGGGAGGCGAAGAAAAAATGCGCTACTGCAATTGGGCAGTTCAAGGTCAAGCTTCATAGATATGCCGAGTTAGGGATTGCTCTACACTTAACCCGTGGACTCGACATCGAAACAAAGTAACCTGTTTTTTTTTCCTGGGTGGGAAATTCATCGAATGACTTCTCCCGCTCTGGGTAAAATGGAAGGGAGTGTCAGACTTCTACTGACTAAAAACCCACCCTGTTCCTTCAGCTGCCCTTAAGTTCCGGGGCCGCGGTATCTCATTAGAACATTACCGCAACCCCGGAACCAAAGTAACTTACGAGGGCGATATTGTAATGCAAAGGTTATAAAGTAAATAAAAATCCCAAGTTAATTAATAATAGACTCCGTCATACTATTTGAAGCCTAGAAAGATTGGATATAGGTATCTTATATTATTTTGACTTTTCTCAACATTATATCAATAAAAACCAAACTAGAAACCAATATTCCCTAGTAACCTTATCCATCCACTTTTCTTTTTAATCTGGAATCTTGGGAAATCTGTAATGAAAACATGCATGTCACACAGAAGAAAACATATCAGAACTTTCTCCTTTTTTTAAAGTTGGTTAATGTAGATAGGTATTTTATGACAACTATCTGAATTGGATTTAAAAAAAATAAGTTTAATTTTATAATTATCGATATCGTATTCAGCCGTTATAGGTAACAGCACAGATTTTTACTATAAAAATACGAAAGAAAAGACAGGGATAAAAGAATTAGAATTTCTTCATGTAAGAAAGAGATATTTCCAAAAGACATCAACGCGCGACACAATTTTGTCCTTGACCACCCAAACCACCACTTTAAATGGACCTCTGCGGTAGCTTATAATCTGATTAAATGATAAATAATTTTCATATTATTTCATTACTGATGAATAGTTATGTCATCCATTTGGTATCTAGATGTCTGGGAATGTTTTCCACACCACTTCAACGCGCATGAAAGCATTATTATGCGTTATAAATTGGATACAAAAATTTAAAATTTGTAATTGTTTAGCATGCACACAGGCCTAATACTTGGTCACAACTAAAATGGTTCGTGTATCGTAGCCAATATATTATAAGAGCAAAAACTCGCATAGTTTTCGTGCGTTGGGGCAACGTATGTGCGATCAAGTGATTTTCTAATCAGTGAGCTAGGGCTTTCAATACTGGTATTCCGGGATCGTGATCACGGATTTTATTTTGGCCTTTTACAATACCGTTATTGACGCCCCAATACCGTAATTACAGTATTACAAACATTAAATGAAAATTATGTGATCTTATTCTCACACTTGTTTTCACCAGCCCCAGCGACCCGCTGTTATCTTAAGCTCACCCTCCCGTGCCCTGCCTGAGACAATACCTGAAATCGAGCTGTACTTGTGTCGTTTTATTATTGTCAGTCAGTTTCGCACAGGCGACGGAATAACGCGTATATAGACTTGTTTTTGCGTACTGTTAACTTGTGACTGTGAAGTTGTGATCTATTAGCGCGTACCTATTTTTGCTGGTTTAATTAGATTACCATCGTTGCTGCCTGGCATAATTACCTAATGATTGCTAGCTAGTTAAGCTATACTTTACTTAATTACATTTATACCTTATAATTTATACCTATGTTGATTCTTGATTTATAATGTTACTTGTTTAGTTTTAGATTTTTTGATTGTTTGAGATTGTTACTAAGATGATTACCAAATGATTGTTAGCTAGCTCGTTAAGCTATACTTTACTTGCTTACATTTCTACAAATAATGATACCTATGTTGATTTTTACATGAGACATTTAGATAATAATAAGAAATTTAAAAATAATATTAATATTGTACTATACAAAGCATCAAGATACAAAGCACAGAACAGATAAAAGAGGTTAGAAAAGAAATAGTTCCGGATTTGTATGAGAACGCGTGTCGCCGCTTATCTCCCACTCTTTAGCTCCACTACAAGCAAGAGGCCCGTTACGTATGCGAATTACGCGCACAAATAAATTACACACACTTAAATCGAGAGCTTGATATTAAATCGAGACTTGATAAACTTGAACGACTTCAAAATTTTTGCATGTCATTTATATTTGGTTTGCGCAAATATGATCACGTACCTATCCGAATTTCGTACAAAACTCAAGTGGCTTCCTATACGTCTTTGCCGGAACTTACACATCTTGTCTCTGCTTTACAGTATTCTGTTCAATCCTAAGACCCCCTCTTATCTTAAAGAACGTTTTAAGTTCCTCCATGACACACATGCCAAATTTCTGAGGTCATCGGAAAACTTGAGGCTAGAGGTACCGAGTCACTCCACCAATTTCTTTGGTAAGTCGTTCGCAGCTCAAGCAGTACGACTGTGGAATACTCTTCCCGTGTCAGTAAGACAAGCACAAACCCTTCCTTCTTTCAAAAACATGGTAATAGATCTTTATCTCTCTCTTTAATTTGTTACTATTTTTTATATAACTCAGCTTTGTTCTTTTTATGTATATATATGTATATTGAGTATGTAGGTTATTACTTATTTATTGTATATAAGTGAATAGTACAATATGGACTACCCGCGTATTTATTTTCTCCTGCTGTGTCAAATCCATCCAAAGGTTGTCTGTAAAGGATCGCTTTTAGCGATAAGACCGCCCATTGTAACACCCTTTGTAGTTTTTTAAGTCCTTATTTAATTCTGTTATGGTGTACAATAAAGAGTATATCTATCTTGCTACTGATTGTAACTCACCGTCGATAAACATGCGCCGTGCATCATGGCCAATCAGGGCAAAGGACGAAACGTCAATGGTTGAAGTGTTGAGGACGCAACGCATGCAGTGCATTGTAAGCGGACTTGGTCATTGCGTTGATTAAGCGAGTAAACATCGGGCAATATATATTTTTTGTAACTTATTGCAATAATTTTGTTAATTTGTTTGGAATTTCATAGTGATCAGAATATTTTTATGTTTTTTATAAATAAAATTTTAATTAAATGTTATTTTCGTCTTACCGATGGAAAGATATACCTCCTCGCTCTATACTTGCATTCTGACTTTTTGGTTTACAGGTTATAATTGCACAACACGGTATTTAAAGCAGAGCTCTGTGTTCCGAAGTAGTTCGAAGCGCACTAAACGCGGTGGTTGAATTAATCGGTCGAGCTATGATTATCGAATCATAAATATGGCGTGCTCGCTACACCCACATTACCATTCCAACCTTATTTATCTATTCCGTGATACAATTCTATTTGAAATGCCTTCCTGCAAAAAGACTAGATTAAGTTTACGTTTTCATTATGTTCCTAATTTGTAGTCCTACCTAAATAATCAACCAATACCAAATGATTATTATTATATTTAAACCAATACCCAATGCTTATCGTTATATTTAAAAGAGGGCTATGTATAAAACGTATTTATTTTATTATTTTCAATAAATAAGAACAATAAAGACGGTTTGAAAATAAATAAATTAATAGTTTAAAAAACACTATAAAAACAAGCTGCTATAAATGCACGTAAAAACAAAAAAATGTTAAGAAAACCGGTAACGGATTTTCTTTATGTTTGTTATAACCTTGAAACCTGATGGTGTTCAAAGTCCATTACGTGGCCTTTCTCACAAGTGCAAACACGACTATAATACGGTATTCCATCATGGAATGCCAGTGCCTATCTTTCGGCTTCATCATCAGACCTTGAAACCTAATCGTGGTCAAAGTTTTCACAAGACTTTTCTAAGAAATTCAAAACAGCTATGATACGATTTTACGTCATGAAGTTCCAGTTCATATCTTCCGGCTCCATCATCAGATCAGTTCGACAGTACCATATTATTGTATTGTCATCAGAACTACATACAGCTGCCAATTTTCATTACACTACGACCCTTGGAAGATGGTTTAATTAGTTACCTTAGATTCCATTACATAGTTAGTTACATACAGGTCGACCTAATAAAGGCGTGTTAAAAACACGTATTTTATCGGTTTTACTAATGTCCTAATTGAACTACGTTCAATACCGGATTACCGGTATTGATACCGGGATCACGGTATTGACTTTTTCAATACCGGTATTGAAAAGATCCGGTATTTGAAAACCCGAAAGGGAGCACACGTGATAGACGTCAACAATTCAACGGCGGAGCAGATCGGGGATTAATGGATCAGCTCGTGGCGATGACGATGGAGGGGTAGTCAAGTTGGAGGGTCCGACAAATTGGAATTTATGGAAGTTCCAGATGACAGTGTTGCTGAGAGCGCAAGACGTGCTATCGGTGGTGAAAGGCACGGTAAAATCTGCAGGTGGGTAAAGTAAGATGCGATCGAAGGCTCAAGGGTTAATCGTTTCAAGATTGACCGAAAGCACAGTGATAAATGTCATCGCTTGTGAAACTGCTGCACAAATGTGGGACAAGTTGCTCAATGTTTATGACCAGAAATCGAGTACAGCGATGCATTTGTTGCAACAGAGATTTTTTAACTTCAAGTTCGAGGAGGATTGGTATCAAAATTACAAGAGTTACAACTGCAGTTGAAGAAAGCAGGGAAGGAAATCTCTGAGAAATTTATTATTGCAAAAGTTTTTTCATCACACTTGCACGTAAACAGTATCTAAACATACAGGTTAACTTGGCCGTAATGCCCCATATAAAACCCTTGAGCTTTCTTTTTGTCATGAAACCCAAGCTCGGTAAGTAACTTTTTTTTATTTATAGCACAGCACACAGGTCTGTATGACCTGTGTGCTGTGCTATAAATAAAAAAAAGTTCAAGCAAGGAGTTACACGCAATTGAAAAATTGTCTTAAAATGTTATCTAAACAGGAATTTCATTGCAATCTCGCTACATGTTACTTAAATACTCAACTAACGTTCTTAATAATCGATTTTAATAGTTTTTTTGTATCAAAACATTAAATTATTTTTATTTTTTACATTCTTTCATTGCTTTATACCTAGGTAAATATTTGCCCTTAACGTTTCTGAACGAAACATTTGTATAATCTGTGGTGTGGGCAAAAACCCGCCATCCACTTAAAAAAAAGTTCACTTATTTCGTAAGTTTCGTAATAATAGTTGTGCTGACTTGTATGACCTTTTGTATTTGAAGAGAAGTAAACAAGTTATAAAAAATCGTCGTCGTCGTCCGATGAGTGTGATTTAAATGCAACACCGCCAGATATTATCCATGCGGCAAAAACAATTAATGAAAAGTTTTTTCTGCCCTATAATTTTATTTATTTACTCGCAAATGTGATGAAAAACATTGTATGTTTCACGGGCGGTACGGGAATTACGAACCTCGACTCAGAAAGCCCTCAGTCTCCAACTTCGGGCTTCTACTAGAGCCTCGATCGTAATTCCTTACTGCCCTTAATACACAATGTACTATAATGGCATCCCGGAGAAATACATTCATTTTGTGTCAGCATGGGAGTCAGTGGACACATTTAAGCAAACTTTTGATAGTTTAGTTGCTAGACTTCGCATGGAAGAAGACAGACTGAAGGCAAAGTCAACAGATAGTGAAAATGTGGCATTAATTGCAAAAAAAATCTGACACTGTTGTGAAAAAATGTTATAAGTGTGGTAGGGTTGGACATTTTATTCAAGATTGTAAGAGTAAAAAGGATGTCAGAAAGTGCTTTAATTGCAACAAAGCTGGACATAGAAAGAAACAGTGCACAAAAGAAACAAAAACTGGAGCACAAAGTAACGCCTTTTCAACAATAATAAAAGACAACAATGGGTTACCATGTCATGCATCTGAAAGCAAGTGGATTATCGACAGCGGTGCTAGCGAGCACACGAATTCAGAACAAAATTTGTTTACGTCAATGCGTCAAGTATTAAACCGGTTCGTTGTTGTTGGAGATGGGCGACGTCTACCAATTTTAGGAATTAGAGAAATTGAGTGTATATGTATAAAATAAACTAAGTGAGGTGTTATTTGTGCCAGAACTAAAACTAAATTCGTTTTCTGTGACAAAGGCTACTACTAAGGGGTATAGTGTGAATTTAATATTGGACAAATGTGTAATAAAGAAAAACAATCAAGTGTGTGTGTCAACTGAAACAAAAACCCAATGAAGGGCAAATGTACCATACCCAATTGATAAACAGTCATGCAAAAGAGCTGAGAGTAGAAACAAGTGACTCAGGAATTATGAAAATAAAAATAGTAGCAGAGGAAATCCCAGATGCGGATACACAATTGAAGCAGTAAACCTAAAAACAGAAATATACATAAAGGAAACTAAAGCAGAAGTGAAGATGAATGGCGACAAAGAACCGGAAATGGCTGATGATGATGAATCTAATAAATCAAAAAGAGAACTCACCTCCTTGTGCAAGCAGTAGCATTAATAACTCAACACTGGAGAAAATATTGACTCAAGCAGCAGTAAAGATGATATTAAATAAAAAAAACAGGCAATATACAAATAACAGGCAATATACAAATACTACCCGTAAAAGAAGTTGAAACTGAACCTCTCTTTGGAAATCAAGGTAACTTTCAGAACGAGAAAGCCAAGACAAACAAATGGGAAATAAATAATACTGTATTGATCAGATATTACATTAAAAAATCCTGGAAATATTATATCGGTACAACTGAACAAATTGATAATACTAATAAAAGTTATAAGATTAATTACTTCAAAAGTATCCGTCAAAAAGGTAATTTGAAATTTACTTAGCCAAAAGTTACCAAAGATTTTAACAACATTTTATTGTTAAACATATTGTTACAAATATCGACAGACCGTCAGGAGTTTGTATTAGCCAACGAGGAAGACACAATAAATTTTTATTTTGTTTTTTTTTTTCTAGTTATATTGACCCTATGGTCAATGTCGCAAAACAGCTTTTTTTTTAATAAAAGTATTATTCATTTTTAGGGTTCCATAGCCGAATAGCAAAAAACTGAACCCTAGAAAAAGAAAGTTTCGATATGTCTGTCCGTCTGTCTGTCTGTCCGTCCGTCCGTATGTCACAGCCATTTTATTCCGAAACTATTAAGACTATACATGTGAAACTTAGTAGATAGATGTATTCTGTGAACCGCTTTCCGATTTTAAGAAAAAAAATTAAAAAATATTTAAAATAAAGGGGGGTCCCCATACATGGAACTAGAACTGAAAATATTTTTTTTCACGAAACCTATGCGTGTGTGGTATCGATAGACAGGTCTTTAAAAATGATATAAGAGTTTCTAAAACCACTTTTTCATATAGTCAATCGTTTAAAAGATATAAGCTTCCAAAGTGGTAAAATGTGTGTCCCCCCCCCCTAACTTCTATAATAATGGAGTGAAAAATCTAAAAAAAATATACGTCTGTAGATCTTAATGTAAACTTTCAACCAAAATTGGTTCGAACGAAATAACGAAATCGGGTCAGCAGTTTTTGAGATACAGCATAGTTTCTAAAACCGCTACATACAAACACTATGAAAAACGAAGTTATTTAGCGTGGTTGTAAAAATGTAAATAAGCTAGTTTTAAGAAATTTTTAAGGTTTTTTTATTCATCAAATAAATATACATATTATATTATTATAGTTACTACGGAACCCTTCATGGGCGAGTCTGAATCGCACTTGGCCAATTTTTGTTTTTCTTTCTATTTATGTATCTAAAGTTTATAAAGATATTCCTCACAAATTATAGCCTGAAAATAAATATATAACACCAAAAAATATATAAATATATACTACAATATTACCTAGTTCTGAATACGGCCTTACTTTTACGATTTCCTGACATTTCCTAACGAAACAATTTACTGACAATTTCGTGACGTACACCTATTTTGAAAATGACTACTGCGTTCCGACTTCCGTTCAAGTGCGGTCAATGGCCGCACTTCACTCAGATGCTTGCTGGACCTTGAGCGCAAAGTCATCGTATGTTTTATACGAAAGAAACATTCAAACGCATTAAATATGCCTTCGTGTGTTTTACGATATTGCACTAGTAATTCAACTAATACGGCGAAGTGCAAAGGAATAACTTCTTATCAGTGAATAACTAGATATTAATTTATAAATTTAATTTGAACAAAATATTTAGTGGACGCCATTTCTTATAGACTAAAAATTACGATCAAAGAGAATGTAATACACTATATTTTAACAGAGATGTGACAATTTGTGTAACAAGCGTAGGCAATAATGTAACATATAATATGTTACGATATTATTCAATAATTACATTTAGAAAAGACTGACGGTGGTTATTTAATAAAAAAGATAGGAAATAAAATAGAAAAATAATTATTGCATAATAATTATTCCAAAACAACCGCAGTGAAGAGACCTGGTTAACAATCAATCATAATTTTGTACCTATGTTCGTTGTATTTTCGCGAAGAGGATTTACTTTGAATACACTGCAATACTCACGCGGGGTGAATATTCACCCCAGACCAATGCTTTCATCCATATTTTTTAAATTATTTGAATACAGACTGTGTCGCCTAGCGTAATCCTCGTCAAGTAAACTAGGTTCAAGCAGGCCTGCGACAGCATAGTACCAAAATATGCGCTATAGCGCTACTGTCGGCAGTCATTTTGTCAAAATCAAACTGACAAGTCACAGATTAATGGATTTTCCGTCTTATTTAAAGTTATCTTTGGTCATTCGCATAGAGTAAAGTAATATGACATTCGTGTCGAAGCCGTCGAAGCCTGTGGTAGAAGCTCGTGTGCTCCTGGATTACAGTTTGTGTACTAGTCGTTCTCCTCGCATTATTGCTTGACTTGAGATTGATTCCAAGTTCCTTGCTCGATACTAATTATACTGCAGTGCTCTGTTGCTTTGGTTCGCGGCCATGGCTTCTATAAAATGCTGTGTTGCCGGTTGTACTTCAACCAACAAAACTCATCGCCTTTATAATGTACCTAAGGACGATAAACTTAGGGCTTTGTGGCTGTCGTTTTTGGTACCAGTGAATTCCGAACTTCTTGGTCTATCAAAGGATCAATTAGTGTATAAACGTGTGTGCCAAAAACACTTCGACAAATACCAACTGGATGGCGAGGGTAATCGTCTCAAAGATGGTTATCCATGTCTTTTTTCCACTGAAGAAGTAGAGCATGGGGTACCTTTATCTGGTGAGTGCACATATTAATGTGTTTGTAATTATTTACAAGTGTACCTATTAAGGTACACTAGGGAAGGACTTTTATATATGTAACCATGTATAAAAGTCCTTCCCAAGTTTACAAGTTATAGTTATAGTCAGTGGGTCATCTTACTGGTGCAGTTTCCTGCTTATGATTATCTATTTCTTAATTAAAATTATTTAATTAAAATTTTTGGGTTATTTTCAGGTGTTCGTTATGATCATAACTACAGTAAAAAGGAAGACACCGAGGAAATTGTGGAAAATTCAGTTGTTGTCCAAGGTAATGATACTCATTTTTAACTAACTTCAAAAAAAGGAGGTTCTGTGTTCGAACCATATGCATGTTTGTTTGTATGTCTGCGATTTTCTCAAAAGTAATCAACCAATTTTAATGATTCTTTTACTAATGTGATCTACATACTTTCAGGGAAGTTATATGCATAAATGTACTGTATTTCCAACATTTCTAAGTGGATTTTAATAATTCTTCTTTTCGTTCTTCTTGGGCTTGTGTAACTGTATATTCAACTAATAATCTATACTTATAATAAATCTGTAGAGAGGTCAATTCTGTACATGAAATATATTTCCAAAATAACTATTAGGGGGTGATTAGGGATCGATACTGATGCCAAAAATTCAATCAGTAAAATTTTTGTCTGTCTGTCTGTATAACCGTTATAGAAACAAAAACTACTCGACGGATTTTAACGACACTTAGTACAATTATTATTCATACTCCTGAGCAGGTTATAGTATACTTTTCATCACGCTACAATCAATAGACGCAGAGCAGTGAAGGGAAATGTTGGGAAAACGGGAGAAGTTACTCCATTTTTAGGGTTCCGTAGCCGAATGGCAAAAAACGGAACCCTTATAGTTTCGATATGTCTGTCCGTCTGTCTGTCTGTCTGTCTGTCCGTCCGTCCGTATGTCACAGCCATTTTATTCCTAAACTATTAAGACTACACATATGAAACTTAGTAGGTAGATGTATTCTGTGAATCGCTTTCCGATTTTAAGAAAAAATTAAAATATATTTAAAATAAAGGGGGCTCCCCTACATGGAACTAGAACTGAAAATATTTTTTTTCATGAAACCTATGCGTGTGTGGTATCTATAGACAGGTCTTTAAAAATGATATAACGGTTTCTAAAACCACTTTTTCATAAAGTCAATCGTTTAAAAGATATAAGCTTCCAAAGTGGTAAAATATGTGTCCCCCCCTCTAACTTCTATAATAATGGAGTGAAAATTTTAAATAAAATATATGTCTGTAGATCTTAATGTAAACTTTCAACCAAAATTAGTTTGAACGATATCGGGTCAACAGTTTTTGAGATACAGCATATTTTTAAAACCGCAAATGTAACTTTGTAATTCATACAAACACTATGAAAAACAAAGTTATTTAGCGTAGTTGTAAAAATGTAAATAAGCTAGTTTTAAGAAATTTTTAAGGTTTTTTTTTATTCGTCAAATAAATATATATGGCTATATAAAATATATAATAATATAAATATATATATTAATACTAGCTTCTGCCCGCGACTTCGTCCGCGTAGAAGTCGAAAATATTCCACGGGATCCCGTCCCCGGGATAAATAGTATCCTATGTTTTATTCCAGGACATACCTACTTATGTATCTGTGTGCCAGATTTCTTTCAAATGCATTCTTCCGTTATAGCGTGATTTAATAACAAATATCCATCCAAACTTTTGCATTTATAATATTAGTGTAGATATAGATTAACAATCCCATTTTTAAATATGAAAGATTTCGCCTATGACTTCGTCCGCGTGCAATCATTACAGGCGGTGTTTTTTTTTTCGAATTAAATACAATACTAATCTAAGAGCTTTCAGCTCTTTAATGTCCTACGGCTGGACAGGAGACTCAAAGGTAATGTAGGCTAATTATTTCAATATATCCCGCTGGCTAGATAGATTTCATAGTGTTTTTATACCGTAACTATACGGATAATAATATAAACGTAGGTAATATTTAATAACATAAAATTTAAGTAAGGGCCCTGTTTAAATTAAAGCTTCTCTGTATACAATATTTGAGGTTCTTTTATTTTCCGGTAACAAAATAATCTGCTTTTCAGATGATCCAACTCGTGATAGACCAACATATAATTGCCCATGGGAAAAACATTATTTTCGTAAGTCAATGCCAACTCAAGAGAAAGTTTGTCCTTGGGACTTGTTCATAGTCAGGGCAAAAGATGTTTTTATGGGAAACTGGAGTCGTTTAAACGGTATAGGCAGGTTCGTAGGAATCATTGGAATTCTCGGGATGTGCGCCAACTGGCCAGCTCCTGGTCCGATGAGAATAGTCGCCACAATTAAGTTATCTTTTAAATCTTTAATTAGTAGCCTTGTATCATTACACAGGTTGGGCGGGCTTAAATTCCTTAATAGCATAACAGGCGTTCCAGTTTTCAAGAACAGTTCGTGAGGTGGCAGGCCAGATGGATTCAAGGAATTTAAAAATTCTTGCGGATAATGGACTACATCCTCGACATTGCACACTGTATCAATGGACTTAAAAATTTTGAATTGACCGGGGACTTTTTGTAAAGTTAGGATATTGATTCCATGGACTGTATCGTTTCTTGGTGAGACGATAGCCCTTGAACAAAGCCAATGAATGTCTCTATCTATCCAACTAATAAATATTCAAGGTCTGGATAAACTGCATCTATGAGTTGCTGCAAATTGTGAACTATTCGGGCTACAGTCTCATTTATAACGATTTCCGCAACGTTAGTGCCCAAGGTTTGAGAAGAAAAAGACCCTTCTCCAACTTTGAGTAGCTGTTGTGGAAAATCGTTATCTGTATTTCCGATTAGGTGGGCTCTCATATAAAGATGTGATAAACGACTTAAAACTTTTAACGAACTTATTCGTTTATTTTTTTATCAAAAATCACTTACGTAAACTGCTTAATTGCTTAATTTGCTTATTTACTTTCTTACATTAAAAATAATGAAATTATGTTGTTTGCTTTTTTAGTTGGTTAAGTTTAAGTATTGGTTTTTAAACGAAATCAATGAATTTTCCTTCGTACTTGGCAGGCTTAAGACTGTCTGAATGAATAATATTATATAATTATGAAACTATACTAAGTAGGTTAGTATTATTTTAAGATCTGTATTTATTAATAACTTGTCAAATAATAAACTACATTTTATTAAATTCAGGCGTACTTAAAAGTTCATTGATCTATTTTCCTAGTATATGTACATTTTAATTATTTACAAAATTTCCATTATTTCCTCAAACCATCAAGTCATTTATTCACATTCAGAAACATATTTTTTTCTACTTTGCTCGTCAGCAACCGGGTCCTCCGTTCCGATATTTTTTTAGAATCGGAATACGATAAAGTTTTTTTACAATAATTACACGCAGCTGTTTTAGTCGCATGATTTCTCAAAAAAAGTTCCAAATTATGTTATTCGAACTTCTACTCGTCATTTTGATACAGGAGTTATTCGAATTTACAGTTTAATTAGCTCACCAATTTGTTTTTGTAGAAAAAGTAGTCAAAATTAACACAATTACTTACACTATAAACTATTTACACTATTATTAACACAATTACCTATTAAACACAATTAACTACACCTAAAAACTATATTATATACAAGTCCAAAAGTCACAGAATTATTTCCTTGGTAAGAAACAATTCACTACATGAAAAAATGTTTTACACTATTTATGTTTACGTAAACAAGTCCGAGTCACAACTTCTAATCAAATTGTTTCGGAAATTCACAAAACATGACGCTTTTCACCGGGCGGCGGAAACGCTACTAAACGTAAAAAGCAAAATAAGTAATAAGCAGTTTAAGCAACCCGTTTAAATTAAATTGTCGCTTTTAAAAGTGAACAACGGAAAGCATATTTAATTTGCTAGGTTTACCAATTTTGAGTAAGTCAACGCGATTCAGCACATAAACAAAAGATGTAAATATTTTAAACCTTAAAGTTATTTGAATTAAGGTAGATTTTCGCATAATCATTGTTTACTATCGATTAAAATTGAATCAGGCGCCATCTATCAGTTGTTACATAATTCATTTGAGCACGTTCTTACTTACGAGGTTATGAAAAGAAATGATCAAAACGCGGTTGCGTTTTAATTTTAACAAAAAGCGGAATAAGCAGATAACTTTAAATGCTTTTATAAACTAGTCTGCTTATTCGCTTATTTTAAATAATATGTTATATTATATGCTTTTCGTTTAAACGCCCACCTCTGCTCTCATATTAGTTCGTAAGTTTAAAGTTTGACTTTGGACCATACTCCATAGAGGTGACGATTTAAGACACGCTTTTATGATGTCCGCATAGGTCCCTTTTTGTGATGACGGGAAGTGTCTGCCGAAAGTCACCAGCAAACACAAAGGTGACACCATATGGATAGCAACTAAATATATCAAGTCCTTTAGCGTTCGATCCACTGCTTCAACATGAGCTCTATGGCTCATTGTGTATTCATCCCACATTATCAGCGACGTATTCTGTACTAACTGTCCAAGGGGCCTATTTTTGCGAATTAAACATACCGACTGCTGCTCCAATGAAACTGAAACGTAAGTATGTTGAAAAAGCTTTTTTTTACATAAATCTTCCTAAATCTGCTAAAATATAAAATATAATTATTTAAGACGGACCAGATTGCCATACATTGTTTTCAGTTTTATGCAACTGTTTAGGCAGCGCATGCAAATAATTCTATTTTAAGAGGTACAATTTTCCGACTTGCTTGACAAAGATTATAATAGTTCGGCTAATATGCATGATATAAAGATAATTTATAGCCTATAGCACTCAGGGATAATGCAGCTACATGTAAACGAAAGAATTTTCAAAATCGGTTCGGTAGTTTCAGAGATTACCCCCTACATACAAACTTACAAATTTTACCTCTTTATAATATTAGTATAGAAGTATAGATAGTTACTACGGAACCCTTCATGGGCGAGTCCGACTCGCACTTGGCCAATTTTTTAAGCTTCCGTCGCGTATGCAACCTTAATGGTTAAAGCTACACAGAAATAATTTCATGACGGAAATGTTCTCCTTAAAATTATAAAAAAATATCCCACGACAGCATATGTCTATCTTTTATGGTTGACTAATAATAACACGTGTAACTCCCGATAGCTTAGCAGTTCGAAGCTTTCTGATTATAATATTTGTCTACTCTTACGTTTATAACACTCTTAGTCACCCCTAATTGACAAAGTTAACATTATTAACTATTCCATAAAAAAGAATCATATAAATCGGTATAGAAACACCAAAGTTATACATGAAATACCTACGCTAATAATAAGCCATCGCGCGTGAATACTGAATCATGCTATAAGGATTATTTTTGAGAATCGATCGCCGCGCTCGACGCGTCTCGCGGCCGTAGGTATAAAATTTCGTTCTATAGGTACTTAAGCCTCATGTGAATGTGAACGTGATCTAAACATTAACTTACGCTGACGGAGTCACGGGCACAGCTATTAACAATAATATTGTGCGGTTTCGTATTGCGATATTTTTCAACAGTATTATAGATTGACATATTATATTTCACTACTAAATTCCGAAAGTTAATCTGTCTGTTACATCAAAATCACTGAACCGTGAGGAAGGACATAGGCTACTTTTTTTACGAAAAACGACGGAAACGCGGACGAAGTCGCGGGCAACAGCTATCTATACTAATAATATAAGGCTGAAGAGTTTGTTTGTTTGTTTGAACGCGATAATTTCAGGAACTACAGGTTCGAATTGAAAAATTATTTTTTAATTAAATAGTCAATTTATAGAGAAAGGCTATAGGCTATATATGTATCATTACGCTAAGGCCAATAGCAGCGGAGCGCCAATGAAGAATGCTTCAAAATCGGGGTTAAATTTAACGTTAGCCCAAAGTCACTATTCCACGCGGACGAAGTCAAAATAAATTTACTTAAAAAAAAGTTAAACTGACTTAAAACTTATGTTCTATTTTCTGATATACCCGTTTTCTTATTTTAGAACATCAAGTTGATCATTTATACTCAAGAACATCAGATATGTATACAGATCCTCCTGCATCTTCATCTCTCAATACAGGTAATAATTTTTAACAACTTTTAATTTCTTATCAAGAATATTCTATTTATCATATAAATATGATCGTTAAAAACCATAAAGTTAAATATCTGCATGTTACAATATGACGCTGACGGCTGACAAAATTAGTGTGGCGCTGACCCTAATGAAGGAAAGCCCGAAAGGATATAGGTTGCTACAAAAAATATTTAATTTGCCCAGTAAAAGAACATTAAACCATCTGGCTGAAAATGTAATGTTCAATGTGGGACTAAATGATAATATCTTTAGAGTACTAAAGCACAAAACACAAAAATGGGATACAAAGAAGAAACTGTACTCTATTTTGTTTGATGAAGTTGCTCTTACGCCTCATCTCACTTATGTTGAGTCCCAAGATGAGATAAGAGGCTTTAAAGACTTTGGATATGAAAGAGAACTAAGGTTTTGTGATCATGCCTTAGTATTTATGCTAAAAGTAGTGTGCTCAAACTGGAGACAACCTATTTGTTTCTATTTTTGTGAAAGAACAACTGCAGCTGCTACAATAGTAAGGCTTTTAAAGGAATTGGTCACTAAAGTGTCTGAGTCAGACTTGATACCTTTAGCTATTGTATGTGACCAGGGCTCGACATTTAGAACAGCCATAAATATGATTAAATTGGAGACTGAACGCAAAAGGATTTTAAATGGTGAGTAGACAAGCTCTCTTTACAAATAGCCCTTGCCTGGACATTGTCTGCATAGAAGTTATAAATGATTTGGGATAAAAAGTACCCATCAGCATTATATCAAAATATCCATGTCTGTGTTAGTTAGTACATGTCATAGTCTATCTGTGTGCCATCTTTTTCATCGAAATGTGTTCAGCTGTTAAACCACAATGGCGTAACAAACATCTGAACTTTGACATTATTTTATAATTTGGTAGGATTTGGATCTATAATCCATCAAATTAACCTGTTGAATTCAATATTTATTTTTGTTTGCAGATGGAACTATCGAGATGTCAGGACAACACTTAAGTATAGTGTATGATCCCCCGCACCTCCTTAAGGGCCTTAGGAACAACCTCCTTACAAAAGATATGCCTTTCAAAGGCAAAGTTGCCACATGGAAGGATATAGAAACCGTATTTGACGCTGATTGCCAACTAGGTCACACTAGAATGCATAAAAAGCTAACAGAACACCATGTTTACGCATCAAAAATGAAGAAGATGAAAGTTAGTGTAGCTGCCCAAACTCTGAGTGCAACAACTAATGGAATGCTAAAATACACTGCATTGTTCAGTAAGTTTTGACTCTGTTATTAATATGCATTAGCTAATATTAAGTTCTAAAATCATTTTCTTAATCACTCACTCTTTCACCTTACTTTTATTTATTTATTTAGGGTCTCAAACAAAATAAACATCAATTCACACTATGTAAATATTAATTCTCTGCCAAAAAGAATTAGATTCTTAATTATTTAATTACAATTTAGCCATTAAGGCTAATAAGACATTTGATTCAAACTAATGTACACTGGTGCCGATTCTCTTGTCACAGATGTCTCTAAACTAGACTAAAATTTAGTTTAATCCTGTCAAACGACGATTTCCTTACAGCGGGCGGAGGCCACCCTCCCTGCGCGCCTCCGTCTCTAAAAACCTCGGGGTAGAGCAAATAAGTGCCACGCCAAAAGAAAAAAAATTACAACGTGGAGTCGCAATTGTCAAACTCGATTTTAGTTGTGTCAAAATAGTTATTTTAGTTTTTTTTTTTAAGAATAGCTTTTAAGATTCTCATAGCCAAAAGTAAGAAATTTTTGTGATAGTTTAGTTTGGTGTACAAGAGAATGGCACCATTGTTTTAGACCAATAGAATAGAAACAATATGTTGTTATTTTTGTTGATTTATGCGTTCTTATTTAATTATGTAATATTTCAGAAACTACAGCTTCCGGTCAAAATGTCAGTAAGACAATGGCCACAGCAGGAGAAGCTGTGGAATTCATCGACAAGCTCTTTGATAGCATGAACGGATCTCGAGGGAGCACTGTACGGGGCAAACTGCGTGGACCAATAAAGCCGAACGCCCATCAATTCTATAGTTTTTGGACAGAAACCAAACAAATATTGAAAAATATAAAATTTATTGATGAAAGTAGCAAGAAAGCCCGCAAAAATAATAAAATCTATAACGTTCGAGTCCCTTCACTGGGTGGATGGGTTACAACTATAGAACGTTTTGAAAGGTTGTCTAAACTGTTGTTCGAAAAATATGAAATACAATATTTTTATCCTAGAAATATAAATCAAGATCCTCTAGAAAACTTTTTTGATAGGATCAGAGCAATCAACTACAGGAACGTCAATCCTGATACAAATACTTTTATGAATGCATTTAAATCACTGCTAATGTCCAACGTTATGGGTCCACATTCAATATACGCAAACTGTGAGGATGATATAGGAGACACAGTAATAGATTTTTTGAAACTCATATCCTCATCCAATGGTGATGAGAGTTCAACATCAACATTTGATAATGATAAAGAAAATGTTATAATATTTACTAGACCCATAAAAATTGCCCAAAACATTAGCAGTAATTGCAACCAATCGCTAAATCCAGTGAATGAAAGATTGCGCGTACACTCTTCTGCATATACAGCAGGGTATATATGCAGGAGACTGACAAAAAAATTTAACTGTAGGAGATGCTCTGAGACTTATACCCAAAAAGAAAGAGATGTGTTTCATAAATGGATCGAACAACGAGAATTCACCCTTTTAAAACACCATAATTTAACATATCCATCAAAAAAGTTTTTAATGTTGTATAGGGATATCTCGGGCCTTATACATGATTACTTGAATAAGTATGCGTACAAAATATCTATAAAAAAACGTTTAAAATTAAAGATTTTACAAAAAAAATATGTAAATTGGTTGGGGTGTACACATCATAAAATCGAAGTAAAGGAATGGTTACTTAATTTAATGATACGCATCCATGTTCATAATTGGTGCAACATAGTGAACAAAATTTTAAGAGGTGTACAAGAAAAAAATGTGAGCCAGATGTGTGCACCACAACAAATTGCCTTTGAAAAATATAAAGCCCATAGGTTAAGAAAAAAAAACAAATAAAAAGTATTTTTTTATTATTATTAAGTAGGAGGATTACTTTGACGCCTAAGCTTGTTTTTTGTTTTTTATTTTAATCTTTTATGTACATAGTTGGTTCAACAGTGTTTTTTTTTAAATTTAATGTTTTATTTTGTTTTCTTTTAAATGTATAAATAATATTTAGTTTAAAAAAAAGTCAAATCTGAAGTCGTTTTATTTTTACATTTCTTTCGTTAAATTGGTATCCATTGAATTTAACGAAAGAAACAATGAACCTTGCAAATAATAAAATTAACCCTATAAGAATTATTCATGGCGCACCACTATGCTATCGATATTCTATGCCGGATGGTTATTGTGACTTTTATAGTACGCTGTGGGTCATCACTAGATGACATTACGACACTAGCGCTTGGCGCATATTTTTGGACAAGACGTACCATATTACTGTCCTATCTGTCTCTGACTTATTTAAAGTTATCTGTGGGTTCAAGGTCAGTACGTCGCCGGCACTCGACGTGGACGCTAGTGGCAAAAAAAAGCAGGAAAGTGCTCGGGACGGAATTTCACCCCACGCGAGTATCGGCGTTACAAAATCTCTCGTTCGATTCTAAGTGTTTCTTGTAAGTATTGGATTTATTTTTCTTCTATTCGAGATGATTTCAGTTTCTATAAGACTTTTGTATATTTTGCTATGATCTTTGTGTTGTTCATTACAGATTTGTCACCATTATGGATGAACGTCAGGATAATATGATACGAAGCTGGTTAGAAGATGTGGAGGTTGTGAGTGATATTGCACTGAGTGATACAGAAGATAATGAAGAGGAATGTGTTACAGAGCTAAACCATGACTCAGAAACAGAGCAAGAATATGAAAGCAGCACAGAACAGACGGAAGAAAGGAGCACAGAAGAGAGGGTAGATGTACATATGGAAGAAAATATTGAGAATAGTTTTTCAAGCGAAGACAATGTGCCTCTAAGTACTTTCTCAAACTACTACCAGTCTAGAAATGGCACTCGTTGGAACAAAACACCACCACCGTCATCAAGAACTAGATCGCACAATATTTTAGTACAACAATGAGGACCTAAAGGTAACGCTAAAAATGCCCAGTCTCCACTGTGTTGTTTCGAGCTATTTTTTGACGAGTCGCTTTTACAGATTATTGTTGAATCCAAAAATATTTACATAAATATTATTCAATCAAAATATAAAGGTGACAGAGATGCTCGTCAAACAAACATGATGGAAATTCGAGCTTTTATCGGGTTGTTGCTGGTGATAGGTGTAAACAGATCGGGAAGACGGAACCTGAAAGACTGTTGGGATAATCCTAGAGGCACAGGAATTGAATTAGTCTATTTGACTATGTTGTTGAATAGATTTCGATTTCTACTTCGCACTGTTCGATTTAATAACGTCACAAGCCGACCTTAAAGGCAATCACTAGATAAACTTGCAGCTATACATGATATTGTAGAAAAGTTCATTTCCAATTGTAAAAACAATTATAATCCCAGTGAGCGACTAACAGCTTGTTGCATTTCGGGGACGCTGTAGTTTTATCATGTATATATGCCCAATAAACCTTCAAAGTTTGGAATCAAAATAATAATGGTGGTAGAAGTGAAATTCCCGTACGTATATAATTTTTAAATTTATGTTGGTGCACAGCCTGAAGGGCCTTTCCAACATTCTAACAAAGTCCTGGATATTACACTTCGAGTATTGGAGTCTGCAATCTTGGATGTAAAATCACGATGGATAACTGGTTTTCCAGTATACCGCTAGCTCAAGAGCTGTTGAAACGGAAAACTACCATGGTTGGCAACCTTAAGTCTAATAAACCAGAAATACCTTAAAATTTCAAAGAATGTCGTCAAAGAGAAGAAAAATGTACTGTTTTTAGATTTCAGAAAGACTGCACTCTAGTTTCATATCAAAATCACGGATTTGTTTCTTTTTGGTATATTATACCAAAAAGAAACAAATCCGTGATTTTGCTATCTACAATGCATCATAATGGCATAATTGTTTCAACTACAGGAGCTAAACAGAAGCCAGAAATAGTCACTTTTTATAACAAAAACAAATGTGGGGTAGACATTATTGATAAGATGTGCAATCAATATAATGTTTCAAGAAACAGTAGACGATGGCCTTTTACTGTATTTTTTGACTTATTAAATCTTGCAGGTATAAATAGCTTGGTAATTCATCACATGAATAGTATGGCTAACAATGAGCAATCACTCATTGAACGGAGAATTTTTGTGCTGGATGTGGCGTTTGAATTGGTAAAACCCGCAATAAATTATAGAATTGGTGTTCCAAATATTCCACGGGCACTAAACCTAAAGCTCAGATACTTTTAAAACCACAAAGCGGTGACAATGAACCAAATCCAAATCGGAATGTCCAGAGAACAGGAAAAAGTGGTCGATGCGCCTATTGTCCACGATCACGTGATCGTTCTGCTTCGAAATTCTGCAATACATGTAATCGATGGATTTGCCCGGACCATCAAGTTCTAATTTGTACATCTTGTAATCAAAATACATAAAAACTGTTAAAACTAAATAAAAAAAAATTAAAATGTTTCGGAGAGTTAGCAAAATTGATAACTTTTCCTCTTTTTTTTAAATTACATTTTTTTGTTCATTTCATAAAAATACTATTGTTTTATAATCTTTAGAATAAACAATAAATACTTTTCACTATTTGAACGCATTTTATTTCATATTATATTCTATTTACCTAAACTCTATGAATGTAAATGGTCTGAAAATTCACCCCACGCGAGTAAAATATTAGAAAATTAGGGCGCGAGTACTGCAGTGTTAAGGTTAATTGCAATTAATAACAAATTATGAAAAAGAAGTCGAATCAAGCTTGTTAGGTATAAATATACAGCTATGTCAATTCTGTAGTCTATCGGCGGTTTAGTCTTTATGAGTGACATGTTGTAGCAGAACGTTGAACGAAACGCGTAAGCGCCATGAAAATCACGGCGCTTCGGACATTTTGGTCGCGAGAAAACTACATCTTAGAAGCGTTCTAGCGCTGCGTGTGGGGGGTTTTACTGTTTTGTTAGACGACTAATTATTGTTTGACTTGATTGAAAAATGTCACTTGTAATACATTTGTTTTCACGTAACAATGATGATTAATACAATTATTGTATTTTACAGGTTGGAATAAGAATAAGCTTTCTTCAGTGAATTCGAAGAAAAGTAAATCAAAAAAATATAAAATAATTTAAGAAGACAGATGTGTCGTCTAAGAAAGCGGGGAAATAGTCTAAAGTGGCGTCTGGAAATGGCCGAAGCGCCATTCAAGAAATCGTTTTTTCTAAAAGTTGTCAAGGATATGACACCTGCTGCAAAAATTTTCACCAACACGCCGTATTTCCAAGTAGGAAAAAAACCAACTGGATGGCGTTTTTCTATTGAAGAGAAGGTTCTTTTACTTTCATTATATAAGAGAATTATTCAAAATATTTTGTTTTACATTCTACAAAATACTTGAAGCGGTTTTTAGCTCAAATTAAATTAAGCCCTGGCATCAATAAAATCATTTTTGACAAGCTCAAACAGACAGTGTCTAAATTGGAAACTAAAGACAGACTGTGTACCCTTATGTTCGAATTTCGATGAGATGTCAATAATGCCACAAATACATTATGACTCATCAAGTGATGAATTAAAGGGATTTACCAGTAATGGAAAAAACCAGATTGCAAACCATGCTCTAGTTTTTATGGTTAAGGTCATAAAAAAGTATTACAAACAACCAGTTGCTTATTTCTTCATCAATGCCTTAAACCATATTGATTTGAAATCAATTATAAAGGATGTTATTAAAAATATTCAAAAACTCGTCTAATCGTACTATGTACAGTGTGCGACCAACGTACGGTTAATGTAAGCGCCATATAAGGCTTTATAAAAGAAAAAAAGTAAAATATTTAAGAACAGGGAAGGTAATGCCTCCTGATATATTTGAAATAAATGGAAAGAAAATTATTCCTTTATATAGTGTTCCTCATTTATTGAAAGGTTTGCGAAACAATCTTTTCAATAAAACCATGACCTATATGGATTATGAAGATGGGAATAAAATGAAATCAATAAAATGGGAATATTTCCAGCAGATATATGCTGCAGATAAATCTTGTGGAGAACTGAGCTGCCTCCAAAAGTTGACAGAAGAACACGTCGTCCCCGATAAAATCAAGAAAATGCGAGTGAAGATGAAGACTGCGGCGCAGATTTTTAGCCATAGTATGGCGGTTACCACAGACCATTCAACGGCTAGAGGAAAGTTACCCGAAGAGTGTCGCTCTATTATTCCTATTGTTCTATTACTTGATAATTTATTTGATAGTCTTAATTGTAATACCTTCGAAATTCAAAATGGTAAAATTTATATAGGGCCTGTAAAAAGGAATTTACCTCACCATCAACTGTGGCTAAATACAAAAAATATCTAAAAGTATAAAATTTCAATCAAGCAAAAAGGTAGGGAATAAAATCCGAAAATTTGAAACCGTTGTTGCAACTGTAAAAAAAATTGTAATAACTATTGAAGGCATTCAAGAATTGTGGAAACTTTTATCATAAAAATATTCTTTTGACTCAATGTTGACGAGAAATTTTAATCAAGACCCCGTTGAGAATTTCTTCGAAAGTATTAGAAATTGCGGGGCAAGAAACATTGCACCCAATGTAAATGGCAATTGAAGGCGCATTCAAAACGATTTTAAAAAATCATTTAAACGCTCATTCAGCTCAGGCAAATTGCGAACAAGAATATAAGGTAGTTTTATACAATAACAATAACTACATCTTTTTACGAAAAATTCTGATACTGTCCTCATAATCGACGTTTCTGAAGAAAAAGAAATAACTCTTAAAGAGAAGTCCTTTTTTTTCTCTGGGTGGGAAAATCATCGAATGACTTCTCCCGCTCTGGGTGGAGCGGAAGGGAGTGTCAGACTTCTACTGACTAAAAACCCACCCTGCTCCTTCAGCTGCCCTTAAGTTAGGGCCACTGTATCTCGTTAGAACATTACCGCAACCCCGGCAGGCAATGGCCCTATGGGACCCCGTCACTATTGCTGACAGCTCTTAGAGGCGCGCGTGGAACACAGCGCCACCGACCCGTGCCTGGTCCTAACCGGACGGTGAGCTATCCTTGCTCGCCGTCCGCAACCCCGCGCCTACGGTGGTAGAGAGGAAGTCCTAAAGGATGTAAATCTTCCGAACGAATTAGGCCAGAGAAATTATGTGTGTGGATGGATCTTGAGGAAATGTCTCAAAAATATAATAAAAAAAAACTGCAAAACACGCAGAAAAAATGTTCTATGCAGTAAAAATTATAAAAATTCCTACATTGCAGCAAAAGAATATTTTCCTGACAAAATGTTGTATGTTATCCCTGTAAACAATTGGACGTAAAAAGGATCCAATCCACACTTTTTCCGAAATTGAGTTACATATACCAAACGCATCTTCAGGGTGATATTATTAAAGATATCAATATAACTAAATTTCGGAAAAAGTGTGGATTGGATCCTTTTTGCGTAACTACGTCCAATTGGAAGTATGTCTTCTTAGTATACAAAGTATATGTATTTCACATTTGAAAAGTGATGTGCTGAAAACTGGAATAAGAAACGAAATAAAAACAATAACGGAAATATTTGTGCAGTTTCTATTCAAATGTGAAACACATAAAGAAAAGTTGAAAGAATACTTTACAGATGTAACAATAGATATCTTAATTTATAGTTGGTGCCAGTCAATAAACCGGATTTTAGCAGGGAAACTTACATACGACGGTGAGGATGAAACTAAAATGTATGCTCAAGATTATTTTAATACACATCGCCATAATAAAACCAATAAATGACTTAAATATGAACACATTCATCATTTTATTTTGTGCTGGCTTTGTAAAACATTTAATTTTGTAAACATTAACCATATACTTTTTCATTTTGTAAATTCTTATTTCATAATTTAATCAAGAACTAAGCACGAATTGCGATGGAACAAATACAAAATGTTTATAAATCTGATTTTTATATGACCTACATTGCAAATTACCCGCCTACCCATAGAAAACCTATTCAGAGTATAGTAAAGATATAGATATATAGGTACCTATGTACGCACCTATAGTTTTTGGGATTAGTTCTCTCAGGGGGGGCACACTTAACACTGTCATCAATTTCCATAGACGACATCTGAAGTTTGGTGTGTTAAATAGACTTGGCAGCCATCTTGTCTTGTTTATCAACTTGTCAAAGTGTCATTCTCGCCATTCGGCCATTTTCGACAACTCTGGATTTCCCAACGTTCATGCACTTCCCGAAATTCCAAGTTTATCTTAGCTAATTCTGTTAAAATTATTACTTATTACCGTTATTTCTTTTTAAGTTTTGTTTTAATTTCATAATATTATTGGGATAACCTCAGAATTATTGCAGTAATAAAATCCAATAATATCTCCACAGCACTTTAATTACAAAATTCACTTTAGCTTGTACAACGGTTACACGACAACTGCCGATTGCAACGACTATCGGTTAAGACATTAACTACGACTATCAATACACTATCTTAAATTAATAAAATGGCTATTACCAAACGATTATTCTTCTACAATTATTTGATAAATAAATGATACATTTAATTATTATCATTTAAATTACAAATTAATATATTTCACTACAATTTAACATATGACCTGTTGCTACTTAATGAAGTCAATACAACATCTATTAAAGGTATAATAATTCCTTGTAATTGTAAATACATTAAACTAATTAGGCTTACAGCTCGGCCTTCCTGTGAAAGCGAGTCCCTTCGCGAAATAAGTATTACGTTACTATTATCGGTATAAACAGAGTATTTTTCTAATACGTTTGCTACATGTACATTTTTCTATCTATATTTTAACTAATCGTTAACTCACCAAGCTAGTTTAAAGGAGAACATTTGTTTACATATTTATTTATTTTTAACTTTGTATAAGTAGAGGTATTTAATTAAGAAAGGAAACATTGCCATCGCTATTATACCACAATACAATTTGCAATGAAATAATTATTTTCATGGTCATAGAACTCAAACCAAACCGAACCTGTAACTTGTAAGTGCCACAGACTGATACTAAAATATTAAATGTATTATGCTTTTGACATAACCATCTACACGTATATCACATCTAGACATGAAACGAACAAAAAATGTTAATCGAAGCTTATAGTTACCAACACGAATCTAAATAATGTAATTATATGTAAATATTATATAATAATGTAATAAGAACAAGAACATGACTTTTATGTTTTTTTATACTCATTAAGTATCTGAACCACTTTCTTCTCAACTACTTTCAAAGTTACTGCTAAAATTTAACCAGGGCTGCATTTTGTCAATTGCTACTACGGCTTTGTAACAACGATTATTTGCGCGACAGGGGAGTGTCTTCGACGAGATATTTATCGTTGGGAAGTACTTTTACTATGGAACGGACCCTGATATTTGACGACTAGTTCTTGTAGTTGTCTACTGTTAGAAACCTATCGCTCTACACCTAACACATCTCCTACAGAATAGCTATTCGCTGGTTTCCTACGGCGGTTAAACCTTTCGCTATCTTTCGTCTGAGTCTCCCTTATTTTCCTTCAAGCCATATATCTTACTTCTGCTAATATCAGTCCCTAATGTTTTGGTCACGGTATCGTGTAAAACCTCACTTAATATGGTTTCACCCCTACACTTAATGTTTAATTCGAAAAGTAACTCTGATCGAGTATTTCGCTATCTTTTGTATATCCAGAATGTTTTTTTTTTCATCCAGCTTTTTTATTTCATCCCCGACTATTCTGTGAACCCTATTGTTTTTTTTTTTTTTAATTTATAGTGCTTGTGAATATCCATCACTTATTCTGAACCAGGATCCTATAACGTTTACTTTATCTTCCCGATCTCTTCGTCAGCCGACGTACAGTAGAAATCTAGTCTTGCTCGCAATTTTTAATGATTAGGATATGAAAATACGTTAGCTGCTACTTTAACGTTGACTATGACGATGATATAATCATAATAATAAACGGAAACCATGAAAACACCATGTGCAATCTCATACGTACAGCCCTATAGATAATAGAGGACTGGTGCAGAGAGTATCAAATCTAAGTGAATCCCACAAAAACTGAGAAGAGTTCACCCAAAAGACGAAGGTAGCAAAGATAGAACTGCCAAGTTTCTTTGGCACCACCCTAAGACATTCAGCTGTGACTAAATACCTGGGTATCTTTTAGGACAAGTAGCTGAACTGGGCAAAACACACTGAGCAAATCACTAAGAAAGCCAGTATCTGCATGTGGCAGATAAACGCACGCTTGGCAGGAACCAGGATATCAGTCCCAAAACCACCCATTGTCTATACACGACAGTTATAAGACCAATCATCATGTACGGCTTCCTCGTCTGGTGGACCAGGACGGACTTAAGCACGGCACAAAAAGGCCTCGAGAAGCTGCAACGACTTACATGTGTGGCATGAGAACTGCACACACTGCCCCACTACAAGCCATGATGGGCCTACCGTCATTACACCTCATAGTGCGGAAGGAGTTTGCCCTGGCAGCCTTTAGACTTACAATTTCCGGGATACTCTTGATTGACTCCAGGATAAAACACACATTATGGAGGAATCCATTAAACGACAACTCGTGATGACCACACCTTACAATAAGGCTACAAAGACGCACCACTTCCCAAAAAAAACTACCAAATACAGCTCACGCCGGAGCCAGAGGATAACTCAGGGCCCAAGGAGCTAAGGATCTATACTGAGGGGTCAAAGACAAACATCGGAACTGGAGGAGTTTTCTCCAACAATCTCAACATCAATATATCCAGATCGCAGGGAAAGCTCAACACTGTCTATCAGGCGGTATGGTGGGCATCATCCAAGCGATCCATGCCATAGAGAACAGAAAAATTATGGGTAGTCACTTTGGTATATTTTCCGACAGTGCCTCAGTTTCTTCAATCCCTAGGGAAAAATTATATCACGTCTAAGCTTGTACTAGAATGTCACAACGCGCTACAAAGTTCTACGGCCAATAACAGCAACACTGTGACACTGTAATGGACCAAAGGGCACAGCAGATCACTAGGCAATGTTATGGCTGACGAGCTGTCCAGGAGTGGGTCTGGCACGATGGTTTTCGGACCTGAGTCCATCGTTCCGCTCCTCTTCACCCAGCTACGCATATGGCTAAAAGAATACACGCCCAAGCCCAAAAGTGGTGGACCTCGGTACCAGGCTGCAGGCAGTCCAAGGAGGCTATTCCAACTCTGGACAAAAACTAACTAGGCGCCTCCTACACCTGGACAGAAGGAGCCTGCGAATGGTGGCGGGGATCATCACAAGGCACTGCTCACTAAATAAACACTACCACACAATAGGCGTAACGGACCATCCTTTGTGCAGGACACGCATGAAGACGGAGTCAACGGTGGGACACCTGCTCCTAGAGTGTTCGGGAATCACCGACATACGGAAACAAACCTTCGGATCATTGAATTCCATTACAGACATCCTGAATAGACCAAGATACCTGATCTATCGCAACTGATCCACTTAGCTGGAGGTTTATCACACCGAAAACTTAGATGACCAATTTGATCGCAAAAAAAACAACTGGAGGTGGCTTAGAAAGCCATACTTAAAGTACCACATTTTAAACTAGACTTTACCCAACATTTGACGTATACCGAAAATGTCAAGTCCTTACGGTCCGTCAATTATTTATAATGAACACCATATTACACCAACACAAGAACACCTCTCACACATAAGCGACCTTTATCTAAACCTAAGAACAACATTTATGCCATGTTCCATTTCCACGCTTTACCTTCACAAAACGCTTTTTTTTACTATTTAGGCCCCTTTTTGTTTAACAAAATTAGTATATTTATCCCTTTGCATCAATCTTCTTACCAAATATGCAAAATGGCGATAACATTTTTTTTACAATAAAAATTATGACGACACCGGATCTCTCCTTGTATCACTTCCTTAGCAACACTTCTCTCACAGTTCTCTTTACGCTCTGTTAACATAAAATAGTTCAGCTAAATCCCAATCATACTTCACATTCACTACTACATACATCACACTCACGCACAGAACATACATCACACTTCATACGGTAAACATACACACATAAAATATCACACTTCACATTTAATTATAATTTAGATTAGGTAATATAAAAATGGAAATGTAGACATCACAAGTCTTTAAGTAAAATGCAGTCTCTATAATATTGTTCATTGTGGGAATTAGTGACTGGTGGACTAAGCCGCTTTAATTGTTACTTATTTATAATTGTTCCTCATATATTTGTAAATTATATTATGTTACAGCCTCTAACAACCTCATGAAATAATAAATACATAGATTTATTGACTGATTGTAGCACGTCATTTTCAAACCCGCTGGTTTTGTTAAATCTTTCATGACCATGCCCTATCTTCACAGTTCTGAAATATTTCAGCACTTGCTCTGGCTCAGAGAATTGTACAGCCTGTGCACCTATTTTAACAGCCCTATTTTCAACACCGTGTAGCAAGCAATCGACAGCATGACGCCCATAGATCTCACAAATAAATTTTGGCATAATAGTAATGTTCAAGTGACTCCCCATATTTAATCCTTTTGCAAAGTATTTCAGTCAAGAGCTCAGCATAGTCTTTGCGAACAGGGAAAATATTCAACCAACTTATTTTTTTCACTCACGTATACATCATAGTCTTAACTTTGATACCAAGTATTTGCTACCCCTGTCAACTTTGATAGGGCATAGTGAATACTTCGCTATCTTCCCAGCTATACATCTGAACACTCTTCTACCTTTGTCAACCAAGTCAAAATAGTTTGCTCCTTTGACCTGGGATTAAACTCGGGAATAATTTTAGTATTAAAAAGCAACTTCGACTTATCTGAACTCTTGACTGTTTGCATATTTACAAAAATGTATCTAAAAATGCTCTTAGTGGAATCTACACTCCAAGATTTCATAAAAGTAGATGATATTTGTTGCTCACCCTCATCTCCTCGCTCAAGATAATGGCTCGGTTACGTCTGGAACTCGACCTTGAAACCTTATTGTCCTCTGGTCTCCTACCTCGGTTACATGTACTTCTCTCTCTGCTACCCTCACGGCCATAGGATCCAGCGCTCAATGAACGGCTACGCCTTGAATTCGAAGGCGTGTGAAGAAATCTTTCTTTAAACCTTTGTGGACGAAACACCCTTCGTCCTTGACGCTCTCTCGCTGTCAATATTATCATAATTCAACCTCAGTATCACGCACCCGTGATACCCCTGGTCGTTCCGAATGTGACTTCCCAGCCTGACCCTCATACTTGGGTACTCTCGGCCAAGTCACCAATATTCTCAACTATTATCAACCTCAGTATCACGCACCCGTGATACCCCTGGTTGTTCCAAATGTACCCTCCGAGCCTGAACCTCATACATGGGTATTCTTAGCCTAGTTGCGTGGCCAGACTCACGCCTCAAGTCTACTGCTTTCCGACCCTGACCCTCAAACCTGGGTATCCCTGGCTCCGGACTAAAGTCCTATAATCTCGGTTTTGACTCTTCTCTCTCTCTCCATGTCGAGCACTGAAACTGACAGGCGACAGCTTAGTAAACCATTATATTAACATGACTAAGATAGATTAAATTTATGCAGCTATATGTATAGTTATTCAATATCGAATTAAGTTTTTCACAAATGTTTACTAAATATTCAATAATTTACGAAAACATATAACATAATGTAAATCATTACAATTCTTTAAAAAAAAACTACTCAAAGAACACATCACGCGACAAAAACAATAAACCAAAATATAATTATCAAGTACGCCCAGTGTAATGATGAACATAGCGCTTCTTGTCAAGTGTCCACTAAGTTCGTGTATTTATTATTAGCGAATAGCCACAAATTGTTTTCTTTTTCTTGTTTTATATTTGAATGTTGTTTTGCAAATAGTCTTGATTGTTGAATTAAATTGAATTAATTAAGTTTAGATTCAGTTCTACAATCATCAGCAACCTCACTGTTAGTTCAGATTTAAGTTTCTCATGTAAGTGAATACCATTGTAATTCTTATGAGAAGTAAACATCTTTTACCGTAATTTTTTCGATAATCGTAACTTAATCACTCCTGATTAAGCCCAATCATTATCTCGTAGTACTGCTACTACCACCGTAAGTATTGTTGATCGAAGGTAGCACCCCAATCAATGGTCAACTCGTAATACACAAACATTACAGAAATAGGGAAAAAACTTTTACTCTCTGCGATTGCAAGAATCGACCGCAGTACCCTCACCAATCGCGGGCAACGATGTACAATATTTTCAAAACATTAGTGTTACTTTCATTGTACAGCATATACCAAAATTTTATTTAAAAAAAATACAACACGCGTTACTTTAGACAAGCGTGGGTCAGTTCAGTGCTAAGCTAGTAAATAGTTCAACGGTAATTCCATTTATCTTATTGTGAAACGGTATATTTATTTATTAAAAACTCTTCTCATTTTAGCGACTCGTTATAATGATCACCTTAAACTGAAGATAAATAACCTCAATTCAATTTTGCCGTAATTATGCTTAGATTCGCATACTTTTTTTAAAGACAACAGTCATACATTTTTCACGTTATAAGATTTTAATCGAACAATTAAGTTGTTGGTACAAAAAAAAGTACTTACATTTTTATTCTTCTCGTAGGCGTAAGTCGAAAAGAGTAATACTTTTCGTTGATCCCACTTCTGAAGTTATTGGGATAACCTCAGAATTATTGCAGTAATAAAATCCAATAATATCTCCACAGCACTTTAATTACAAAATTCACTTTAGCTTGTACAACGGTTACACGACAACTGCCGATTGCAACGACTATCGGTTAAGACATTAACTACGACTATCAATACACTATCTTAAATTAATAAAATGGCTATTACCAAACGATTATTCTTCTACAATTATTTGATAAATAAATGATACATTTAATTATTATCATTTAAATTACAAATTAATATATTTCACTACAATTTAACATATGACCTGTTGCTACTTAATGAAGTCAATACAACATCTATTAAAGGTATAATAATTCCTTGTAATTGTAAATACATTAAACTAATTAGGCTTACAATATTGTTATCACTTTGTTTTTCGTTGGTCATTTTTGTTGTTTTGTTATCATGAGTGAACTCCGAAGAAGATATTGTATGCTAATATATTAAAAACATGTACTGGCACTATTTATTGATTTTAGTAAGGCATTCGATATGCTCCATTTGGATTTACTTTTTGAGAAGTTGGCACAAAATATGTATACACAAGGGCCACTTTTAGAACTATTAAAAAATTATCACACAAATAGGTACAACATGGTGAAAATACAAAATAAATTAAGTACAAGAGTTCCATCAGAGCAAGGAACGGCCTAGGGCTCAATTATAGGTCCGACTGAATTATTTATTTTATTATATTTAAATTATTATATGTAAATGACATGAGTAACGTTATAGGGTAATTCCAGGATAGGTGCCCCAATGGGATAGGTGCCGCGGCTTTGAATATTCTATGTTAGAAATGTCGTAGGCTAAAATCGAACTACGTAATAGGAAGCGCTCCCCCCTCAGACCCTGGGGTCTGAGGGGGGAGCGCTTCCTATTACGTAGTTGCGTGCGGTTGGCGTGGCACTGGTGCCACGCCAACGCGAGAGCGCACGCGTTTTGCACGTGAGTGTAAAAATCTTCCGCAGCGAGACCATTACAAGCGTTGGAATTATAATCGTAAGTACTGACTATCGAATATCTTTTTACTCTGTTATAAATTCTATAACTTTTTAATTTATTTGCTGATATTACAGTTTAAAGTACAAGAAATAATGCTATTAATTATAGTTTTCTTTTTAACTTTTTTTTTATTAAAAGAGGCATCTATCCTGTGCTAAAAGTATAGTTGCCTGTGCTAAAAATAGATGCCCTTAGGGGCATCTATCCCTAACTATTTCTATAAATGTTTTCATATCGCAGGTGGAAGAAATGCCTCGAAAATATAAAAGAAAACCTGGGGTGGTCCCCCGTCACATTAGTTGGACTGAAGAAAGCTTGGAAAAGGCTTTCCAAGAAATGACAAAAAATGAGAAAGGTGTAAAGGAAATAGCCAGAACTTACGGAATACCCTCACGAACATTGAGACGACGATTTGAAAAAAATAACAAGGAACAGTTAACCTTAGGTACCTATTTTTTTTAATAATATTATTGTTATAAATAGATTAATTTATTATTGATTCAAAAATGGAACTATAGATCGCGGCACGTAAGTTGAACCAAAATGGCGGTCGTCCGCGCAGGTACAATAATGGATTGAGACTTTGAGACCGATTGAGACCCAAAAATCTATTACTACGCGTTCAAGGTCATAGTTCAACTTACGTGCCGGGAGCTTTAACACATTTTCGGGTCTCAATCGGTCTCAATCCATAATTGTACCTGCGCGGACGACCGCCATTTTGGTTCAACTTACGTGCCGCGATCTGTACCCGACTGCGAAAAGTGGGGCAATGTTTATTAGTTGGTTTATTTATTACAGGAAAACACCCTGTTCTTGGATTTGAGAATGAAAAAAGTTGATGGCTCATATACTCAAGCTAGGAGAAGCGGGATTTCCTCCTGACAGAACAGCAATACGTAAGTTAATGCTAACTTAATATGCATCAGTTCGCTAAAAAATTGGGGTTGAAGCATAACTTTGACGATGAGATTGAAACGGCTGGACACTCATGGTTCCAAAGTTTTATAGAGAGAAATCCTACTATAACTATTAGACAAGCTGAAGGCTTATCAATTGCACAAGCAAAGGGTCTCAGCAGGGAAGAAGTTACTAACTTTTACGCCCTGTTGACAACGGTTCTAACAGAGAATAGTTTTCTAGATAATCCGGATAGAATATTCAATATGGATGAATCAGGTGTACAACTTAACAACAAACCTGGAAAAGTGCTGGCAAAGAAAGGTGCAAGGGTCGTAAAGTCAGTTACTTCCGCCGAAAAAGGCGAGAAAATTACTATAGTTGCTTGTTGCAATGCTATTGGCAATTTTCTTCCACCAGTTCTTATATTAAAAGGCGTGAATAAAAAACCAGAATTCGAAGAGGGCCTTCCACCTGGTTCCAAAGTTTATATGCAGAAGAAATCAACTTATATTAATAGATCTGTTTTACAAATGGTTAACAGAACATTTTATCGCCCACAAGCCTCAATTTATTTATTTATTTAATTACAACGGTTATGTTTACAACCAATGACAGTAACTAAAATTAAAAGAGACAATTATAACACATACTAAAATATGTCGGGTTTGGCTGAGACATCAGAAGTAATACTCAGATATAGGCAATACATGGATTTCTTTCAATCAAACCAGAAATTATAGCAATTAATTAAAATTATTTAAACAACTAATAATGGCAGTGCAGGCGTCACGTAGGGCAGTACTGACTGTCAGGGACAGTGTTCCGTGCACCCACCGCAATAGGGATCGTACTTAATGTCAGAGACATTGTTCCACATCCAATAACCGGGCAGTACTAACTGTCAGGGACAGTGTTCCGTGCACCCACTGCAATAAGGATCGTACTAAATGTCCGAGACATTGTTCCACATCCAATAACCGGGTAGTACTGACTGTCGAGAGACAGTGGTCCGTACACCGAGACGCATCCGTTAGAAATGCGTGCCGATTCTACGGCTCAGCGCCTTTTATGCGCTACCTATAGCTCCCACCTTGCCTACAAGGTGGGGGCGATGACGTCCATTGCACGTGCCACTAGCGTATAATAACGCTGTCTCTTTCTTGCACTACTTCCGTCAAATATACAAAATAAGCAAAGTAAAAAGTAGGTTAACGTTTAACAACACTCATGAATTCTTCTCACAGTACATCTGACATACCAATAAAATCTTCATCCAACCATTCGCAAACAGATCGCTTGTTGGATTAGAATCCAAGAGATCATTAAGCGCGGCCAGAGTGCGAGGAACTGGCGACTTAGCACGTGCAACATTACGACATGGAGGCATGGCAAACAGCCTGTGTGAAAGGTATTGTTGATTCTGGATGGACATGCGTCACATTCAAGTAAAATTAGCATGCTAGAAGTCGCCCGCGACAATGGAGTAATTTTATTACGTTTGCCTAGTCACACAACATCTGCTTTACAGCTTCTAGACAGAGCCGTGTTTGGACCCTTCAAAACATTTTATAACGCTGAGACAAACCATTTTATGCGCACCAATCCTAATAAAAAATTGAACAGATATAACTCAGGAAAGCTGATAGCCAACGCATGGGTCCGGGCAGCTACTCCTGCCAATGCTATGAGTGGTTTTCGAGGCAGCGGAATTTACCCACTTAACTCATGTGGACTACCAGATTCTGAATTTGCAATTTCAGATATTGCGTTGGGTGAGCGCGAACAAGAGTCTGCCTCAAATGAACCTGAACAAGGTCCTGGGTTGGATCAGCGCGAACAAATATCTATATTTGGAGAGACAAGACAAGGAATTACACGGGGTGAACGCGAACAGGAGCCTGCTTTGGACGAACGTGAACCTGAACCCGTCTTGTGTGAATCTGTCCGAAGCCCTGATTTAGATGAGCGTGAGAAACAGCTTACATTTAGTGAGCCAAGACAAAATTCTACATTGGTTGAAGACGATCGAGAGCCTACTTTGAGTAACCGCGATGAAGACATGGAGGAACGTAATCAGCTTATATTGTATGAGTGCGAAGACCAACATAACACGTCACCAAAAGATCTCTAAGTTTTTTAGACCTTTCTCAAGAATGCCTTGCTCAATTAGATATTAACATTGAAAATTACATTTTTGATGGTACTGACCTATCATTTCCATCATTTAGGTCAGTTCATGAAACCTCGCAAGCCAATATTTCAAAAAGCAAAAATGTTGATATGGCGAATATAGAAACATCATCAAAATTTCTACAGCAATCGTCTCCCATACCGAAAATTCCACTGAACATGTCCAAAAGGGCTAAACAATCTGCAGAAGTTTTGAATTAAAGCGAAAAAATTGACAAAAAGAAGACAGCAGTCAATAATAAGAAAGCCAAGAAGACCAAGGAAACTAACAGAAAAGAAACAGAAAAGAAAAAAGACATAAAAAAGAAAACGGAAAGCATTGGTATGCTTTCCGTTTTCTTTTTTCCTAAAAATTTTCCTTATTTATAATTTTGCTACCGCTACCAAGCGGTAGCAAAATTATAAATAAGGAAAATTACAATAAAAAAGAAAAAGTGAAAGCAAAGAAACAGACACATATATAGTTCTAGCAGCAGTGAAAATGAGGATCTAGATCCTATTTTAAGAAAGAGACCATTATAAATTTACAGTACTGACAGCGAAAATGAACATGATGGAAGTAATATAACATCAGACAAAGGAAAAGCCACTAAAGGAATATTAATAAAAAAGCAAAAATTTAATAAGGCACAATCCCTGAGAATACATTACATATTATAGACCCAAATTGTACAAGATATTATACTAGGACAAGCGAGAATGATTCAGTTGATAATTATTATGTAGAATGTTATGAAAACTACAATTTGACTGAATCCAAATCAGATTGGATTGCATGTGCCACGTGTCGGCTATGGCTATATCAGACATGCACACGATTCCAAATTTACTGTTCGAGATATGGTAAACTAAAAGCTATTACATCACAGACTGAACTTAAGCTATAACTTAATACTATGTGTTAAGCATATGATAATTGCGGTATAATTAAAGTATAAGAAGAATAAGACTGATTAAATTATCTTTCGTTAGTTCTGAAAACTATATTGATTACGTTAATTAGATGTATAAGATGATTATTAATTCACCAATAAAAAAAATCTATTGTTCATTAATTCCAGATAGACATATAATTATAAAAGATGTCACAAATTAATGTTAAATATTGAATACAAACTGATTATTGAAACTAGTATGTTTTATTTCAATTAGCATCTAATATTGAAGCATTCATACAGCGAGTCTCCTATCCCTCACGTTAGGCATCTATCCCTTCATCCCTTGACGCATTTTACAATGAGTCTTCTATCCCTCACGATAGGCATCTATCCTACTTTTGAGAGGAGTAAAAAAGACACAATTTCCTCAAAATCTATGAAACTTATGTAAAACAAATGGGATACCATGATAGATTAAAGATCAAAGTTACCATATGCAAAGGACGTATGGCCAATAGATTTTTAATTAATAAGTTATGGCTCCCTATCAAAAAGTGGGGCACCTATCCTGGAACTACCCTACATACGGGATCTGTATACCAATTTGCGGATGACACATGTATCCTGGTCGCCAATAATAAGATTCAGATTGCTCAGGAATCGTTACAACAAAATTTCAATCAAATGTGTAAATGGGCTCATGACGTAGGATTAGTAATAAATGCAGCTAAAACAAAAGTTGTTCACGTACGCTCATCACACAACAAATGTACCATTATACCTACGGTCATTGCACACGAACATTATTGCCTTCATAATTCGGTAACAGCCTGCAAATGTCCGCGCTTGGATGTAGTTGGTAACCATATGTATATCGGTCTATTGGTGGATAGCCGATTCTGCTGGGGACCACACATAGACTACGTATGCAACAAACTTAGGTCTATACTTAGTAAACTTAGCATACTAAAATACAAATTACCCTATAGAACCCTTAGAATGTTATACATGGCCCTAGCCGACTCGGTTATTAACTACAGACTAAGTAGCTATGGAAAAACTTACCATACATACTTAGCGGAAATTTATAGGTTACAGTTGAGAATGCTAAAAATTATAACGCCTAAACATGTTAAAAATAAATGTCGAAATAATGCACAGGAACTCTTTAAATACTGTGGTGTGATGAGTGTGTACAACAAGGAAGATGTACAGACGCCAGCACATGAAGCTACCCGAAACTGTCAAATTTTCCCAATCAACCTTGAACCTAATTTCTTTAAAAATAAAGTAGAAAATCTATTAAAGAAATTTGACAGATTGTTGTAGCTTGATGTGCTGACGTCTGTACTTTGTAATAATATATATTACAATTAATTTCTCCTCAAGTTTTACCATTTAGAGTTAATTGGCAAATTACCTTTTAAAAACATTATTTTTAATTAAATTTTATAACATTTGTGTACGACCCGATATTGGTTACCGCCAAATGCACCAAAATCATGTTGGACGACAAGATCCTCGGAATGGCTCAGTCCATTCTAGAGACTTCCAACATGCAGGAGCGTTGGGCGATACCCAATATAAGGTGGGTAAATGGGGTTCCGGGATGTGGTAAGACAACCTGGGTGGTAAAACACTTCGATGGGGAAAAAGACGTTGTAGCCACCACGACAACTGAAGCAGCCAAAGATCTCAGAGAGAAGCTGGCGCACTGCTTAGGAGATCGTGTAAAGACAAAAGTGCGCACTATGGCCTCAATATTAGTAAATGGCTTCAAAAAGACTCGTGCTGCCGCCTCACGGTAGACGAAGCGCTGATGAACCATTTTGGGGCCATAGTCATGGCTGTTAAGTTGTCAGGGGCAAGCGAAGTTGTCCTCATCGGAGACATAAACCAGCTTCCATTCCTGGACAGAGAGAACCTGTTTGAATTAAGGTATACCCGTCCAGGCCTGGTGGCTGGAGTCACCCAGGAACTGTTATGCACACACCGGAACCCCATGGACGTGGCGTTTGTACTGAGCGATATATACTCCGGTATATACTCCTCTCAGTCGAAGCTGTCGCGGGTCCACTCCCTGAGAACGGAACGCTTCACGGGTGCGCAAATATCGAAGACCGCCGAAAACACCCTTTTCCTGGTTCATATGCAAGGAGAGAAGTCTTCTCTCATTAACCAGGGATACGGGTCGGGCGAAGGGTCGCGCACCCTAACCATCCACGAAAGAAATATTTCAGCATCTAAAAGAGCTAATTTCACTAAATTTTTTGCGTGATAATTGTTAAATAGGCTAGCCCTTGTGTTCCCGACAATAATAATAGATAAATTCGAGGGTTGATTTTTCAACCCCATATAAAAAGTCAGTTTGCTAGATTTTTTCAAAATTCATTTAACAAAATTCTAGCGCATAGATTCGCCTGGAATTTTTTTTATTCTATACCTACAACCCTTACCTGTATCCCGGTGCGCGTTTTGCGAGTCCGAGACCTACCCTTGGCGAGTAGATATAGGATTTATTCAAATATGTTTGCCCAAAAAATCAGTTTTTCTTAAATATTCTTAAAATTTTCTTCCAAATTTATTCTGTTTATAATATAGTCCGGTAGCCCGCGCGGAGCCTAGCTCTCACGAAACGTCAAAAAATTGCCCACCCAAGCCCACCCTTAGTCTAATTTGAACCGTACTATAGAACGGGGACGCAAGCTACAAAACGTACACATTTTTAGCTCTAAATTTTTATATTTTTATCCGACGAGGGGTGATTAGACCACCCCAAATATATATTTAGGTCGATAACTAAAGCATATTTGAGGGGTGTAATTTCAAAACCCCCTAAAATGACTTCATACACATTTACATATTTTTGCACCAAAATAAAGTCTTAAATTTTACTTTCAATATGTCTATGCTTAAACTTTCATAACCCACTTAAATACACAGTAAAATCAGTTTTAAAAGTGATGTTAGTTGCAAATTCCGCTAAAATGTCCTATGTTACAAACAAAATCCTCTAAAATAAAATCGACCAATGACAGCGCCGCATTTGAGTCACGTGACCTTTAAAACAGTATGGCGATTTTCGTTGTGTTATTGATAGTTGCTCGCGGATTTTAATTGAAATTCACAAGAAATAATGGAAGATTTAGCGCAGTTCGTAAAAAAATGTGATCCTAAGTATGCTCGAAAACGTCCACGCAATCCACAATCTTGGAAACGAGAACAGGAGCGCCGAAAAAGGTTAGTAAAATATTCCCTTTAACTTCATAAAAAGTTCGTTGAAAAGTTTTATGCAACATGTAGTGAATGTAATTTTAAGGTACTTCAAGTACCTAGAAAAATTTCCGTAATTTTAAAATTATATTTAGAGGTCGCTATCAAGTTTTCTTATTCAACAACATTGATTATTAAAATCATGATGATATTTTATTAACTTGTATACATACAATCCGCACTTGGCCCTCGTGGTGGATCACGACCCACTCCCTCTTCCAGAGAGGAGGCCTATCTTAATTTTACAACGATAAAAAAAAAAAAAAGCATACAAATATAAATATTTACTTTTTCCAACCGTCATCAAAAAATGAAGAGGTTCTAAACTTAGCAAAATTTAATTTAATTTTATGCACGAATTTATTAATACTTTTATTTTTTAATCGGTCACATCTTTGGCTTTGGTTTGTTTGGTTAAAATATTGCGGGTTATGGTCAGAGGGGTAATCATCGCAATATTTTATTTGTTTTTAATATTTCTTTTTTTTTACATTGCTAGGTGCTTCAATGTTTAGCCATATTGCAAGCAAATATACGGGAATGATCAGTAATCATTCCCGTATTTTTGTTTTGTCCGAAACATCCGTCACAAACTATTCTTTATAATATATCTTCACGTGTGGATCTATTACGATTCCTTGTGTTATACAACGTGTAATTTAAAGGGTATATACATACCGAGTGCATGGCTTCTTTGGATGATAACAAACGATATGGCAAGGGTTTTGTAATCCTAAGTCTACATGTGTAGAACTTATTACAAATTCCAATACACTGATATCAGAGCCCGAAACTTTTCAAATTAAGAAGAACGTAAAGAATTATCGTGTTATTGGCAAGTGACGTGGAAAGTTATAAACCCTCGTAGTGCTGCGACACGTTTGTTATGATTGGTATTCATTAAATATATGAAACCAATAATTTGGTATCAATTCTTTGAGTCAGTTATTTTGTGTTGAAACTGTGCATAGAGACTCCATACCAGATGTTGTCTTCAGCCCTTTTGGATTCAGATATGAATCAAAATCACTCCCGAAGTTTCCTTCTTGCGGTCATAATCAAAAGGCTTTTGGCTGCGACCTTTTCACTTGTCAAGATATTCGGAAATTTCACACACGTTTTATAAATGTAGAAAAAACGCTTTTGGCTGCGACCTTTTCACTTGTCAAGATATTCGGAAATTTCACACACGTTTTTATAAATGTAAAAAAAACTTGATCAAGACAATTTTTGTTAAGATATTGGCGTGTTAATGAACCTAAAAAAAACATTCCAAATAGTAAGAGAAATTTGACCATTAAATACAATATCCCTATCAACGGAGGTGGTCAAAAACCTGTGTGTCAAAAAACATTATTGGACGCATTACAGACAAAAAAAGATCGGATTCAGGGGGTGATGAACCGTTCTTACCATACAAGTTCGCCATTAAAAGAAAATAGAGGAGGAGACCGAAAAAGTGCACAATTTGAAGTGAAAAGATTGTCAGTTGAATGGTTTTTTGAAAAGTTTAAAGGTATTGAGAGTCACTATTGTAGATCGCAAACAAGCAGAATATATCTGCCGTCAGGATTAAATATCCGAAAGATGTGGCGAATGTACAACCAAGAGAGAGATGGGGATTTAAAAGTGAAGCAAAGTTTTTTTCGAAAAATTGTAAATACTTCCTACAACTTTGGTTTTGGGTCTCCCAGAACAGATGTATGTTCCACGTGCATTTCCTTACAAGAACGCTTAAAAATTGAAAAAGACCCGATAAAGAAAAATGAGCTGATAGTAGAGAAGAGGATCCACCGGCTTAAGTACAAAGCATTTTATAACATTCTAAAAGAGGATGATGAAAGCATCAAAACAATAACATTTGATCGCCAAAAAAACCAACCACTCCCAAAACTGCCTGATCAGTCTGCTTATTTTAGCAGGCAGTTTAACTTCTACCACTTTGCTATAGTACAAGGAAATTCAAAAGCAAAACTCACTACGGAAAATGTGCGTTCATATTATTGGACCGAGTTGGATCATAATAAAGGCAGCAACCAAGTTATTAGTGCAGTTTATCACTTTCTACAACGAATTGCAATAGAGCCGCACGTGAAGATACTAAGAATAGTTTGTGACGGATGTTCCGGACAAAACAAAAATACGGGAATGATCAGTATGCTTGGAAAATGGCTATACAGTGAAGCACCCCGCAATGTAAAAAAATGAAATAATTTTTCCAGTGGTAGGTCACTCTTTCATTCCTCCCAACCGGGTGTTTGCGAAAATTGAAAGGACATTAAGAACCAAAGAAGTGATTGTTTCTCCCTCGGAATACACGGAAGTATTACAGGAAAATGGAACATGCATCAATCTGACAACGATACCAGTCTACGATTGGAAAGCTGCTTACGAGCCTGTGATAAAACCTACTTCATCCTGGCACTTTCCATTCATGAGAAGTAAATGATTTTTATACTACACCTGCTTGGAAAGTACCTTCATACTTTATCAAATTTACGGTAGAAAGTACGTCATTGCATATCGAACAAATATGCGGGGAGAAAACGCATCTGAGCGGGAGAGAAAAGTGTATGAAAATCCATTTCTTACGTGGTTTTTCTTTTTTAATTTTGGGTAAGACTATGCGCCGGTAACCTAAATATCAAAAGCCAAAAAGTTTTTACAGTGAGTTTTTATCTCCAAGTTCGCAAAATGACACTGGCCACTAGCTGTGTGTTGGATGGTGTCGGGCTGGCAGTGCGACCCTGCGGCGGCAGGATAAACAATTTGAAAAAAGAACATGTGAAAATTGCAGACGCCATTGGCGCTATTTTCAATTTGTGTGTTGTTTGAGGATTCAGTTCTCGTAGAAAGTAAAATAAAACTATCAAAATGATAAGTAGTGATAGTGATGATGAAGATTTTTTAACTCCGCCGCAGTTGAAGGAAACAGCAAAAATACTGATTGATAACCTTTTACCACAGAAATCAATTAAAAAATATAATAAAACTTATGACGATTTTTTGCAATGGAAAAGTGAAAAAAATGCGGCATCTTTTTCTGAAACTGTTTTGCTAGCTTATTTCAGTGAAAAAGCGCAAAAATACAAACATATTGACAAGAAACGACATAAATATTCAAGAATACAAAAAAAGTTTTTTTTTCTTTTATACAATAAGCTTCACTAACTGCAACAATTTCAATATAAATTTCAATTAGTAAAGATTTAGTTTTTTATTTTCCTCGTAGGTGTAGTATAAAGCACTATGTATCACTCGAGAGAAAGTGCGATTCCCGATCTCGGGTGTTTTAAAGCCCTCGCCTACGGCTCGGGCTTCAAACGACACCCTCGACGGTAATCGGTCACTTTCTCCTCTCGGTGAACAATGTACTATTCCTAACTCGTACTAAAACCGAGAATATCTTGGTACAAGGAGAAGAGACCTACCGGAATGAAATTAATAAGAAAAAAATAATTACAAAAAAAAATTAAAAAATTACGATGATTACCCCTCTGACCATAACCCCCAATATTTTACCCAAAGAAAGCAAAGCCAAAGATGTGAGCGATTTACTTCAAAAGCATTTCGGTCAAGAATGGAGAAATTTACCGAAATTAAAATACTATGTTGATATTGAAAATCAGCCTCGCATACCCGATGCTGATAATAATTACATTAGTAATGACCTTTGTGAGCATGGCTTCGAAGATGTATCTGTACATATCTAATTTTTTTTTTTCATTAAAAGTACTTTAATACTTACGCATTTTGTAGTTTGTTTTGTGATTTTATATCTTGGCTACATAGTTTCAATTACAAAGTTTAGTAATAAAGTCTTTCGACTTTATTGCATAACCTTATCCACCAAGCAGCATAAGGTTAAATGCAAAACCCTCTATGCTGACAGCTGATTTTCAAAATCCGCTAAAATGGCAAGTTGCTTGCAAACTCCTCTATAGTAAATTTTAATCTTTAATTTGATTGAAAATGCACATCGATATTTTAGATATTCCACGTTTTTTAGGATTGCCATGACATGACAAAGAAATTAATATCAAATATTGTCATTTGCATTAAGTTTAGCACAACATATTCAAAATAATCTTCTTGTGAAAAATTTCTTCAGGATGATTTAGAGGGTTTTGAAATTACACCCCTCATTTGTTGCTTGCTATAATTAAAAATAGATAATTTGACACAATTTCCTGACTATTTATATTGACCCCTCTTTTGAGGACTTTTACACCGACCCCTCTTTTATATATCATTAATATCATTTATTTATTTATTTATGTACACACATGACACTTATAAAAAATTATTAAATACAGACAAAAGAGCACAAAGGTGCTGCTATTTCCTAAGAAATTTCTTCCAGCAGACCTGCGACAGGAGAGTTCAAGAGATGATAGACACAGTGTGTATAAATACTAGTTACGATAAATAAAACATACTTAGCTATACAATAAAACTATAATGATATAATAAACAAATATATTCCTACATAGAATTAAAATACATATTTATATTAATGCTATAAAAAGATATACCTATAATAAATATATAAAATTACGGGATGTTAGATAGGTAATGATCTTTGACCAGCTTTTTGAAAATATTAATGGATTTAGCTTCCCGGATTTTAGCGGGAAGTGAGTTCCACAGTCGTACTGCATGAAAGGAGAAGGAGTGGACCAGTCATTTAGTTTTAATTTCGTAACTATAAGTATTATTAATTATCAAAATAATACAGTTAATTTTATTACTATATTTTAATTAATTTATTGATTTAATTAGTTTCTACTCCCCTACCATGTTCCTTTCCAGGACCCCCGCAAAGAAGACCTCTGCAGATCCCCATGTCTCTCTATCGAATGTAGCACTCTCCATCACCTTCGAGAAAGAGTTCTCCCCTCCCAGTCCTTCAACTCAAGCCTCTAGTGTGAGGCGAAGCATTGTAAAGTGGGGAAAATGGGAAGATGGCGGAATCTCAGCCCCCTTTGATGTCCACTGCACACTCACCTAAGAAAGCAGCCGCGATCGTGATTGCTCCCCAGAAGTCCACTCGACAAACAGCGTCCCAGCCGGAGAGCAAGGCTGTGTCGAGACGGACTTCCAACGAGACGGCAGGAGCGTCACCGGGAACGAGCAAGCTGCATCCCCACAAACCCACCGACCGGGTGACCGAGGCTCGCAACGAACGAATCGCGTAATATGAGGGCAGACCTAAAAGTCGGGGTCACCCAGTTGGTGGAACGATTGTACCAGCTGGTGAAAGAGGAGGCGGCGGCTGCTGTACGGAAGACAGGGGCTGAGTCAGAAAGAAAGGAGACTGTCAAGGTAACTCCTCCGCCGGAAGTTCCTAGGAGCTTCCCGGAGATAGACTCGCTGCTCGCTTCGCTAGCAGAGCACAGCGCGCTGGTGAAGGAGAGCAGCGAGAAGATGGAGAAATTGCAGCAGACGATGGAGAGGCAAGGGGAAATATTGGAAAAGACGGCCACCTATGCCAGTGTGGCGGCGGGTCTACCGAAAAGGCAGACCCCAGGAAGGACCGCGCTGCACTCCATAGTGGTGACTTCCAAGAATGAAGGGGACACCGGAGAGGAAGTACTAAGGAAGATAAGAGAGGCAATTAAAGCCAAAGACGTGGGAGTGGAAATAGAGCGAGTGCGAAGGGCTAAGGACCGCAAGATAATTATGGGATGTAGGTCGGTCGAGGAGAGAAAGCAAGTGCGAGAGAGATTGGAAAAGGCAGAAAACCACCTCGTTGTCGAGGACGTGAAAAACAAAGATCCGTTGCTGGTTTTCCGTGGTGTTCTCCGCATCCAGTCTGACGAGGAAATGTTGGGGGCACTGCGGAATCAGAACCGGGACGTGTTTCGCGGCCTCGACAATGGGGAGGACCGACTCTCCATAAAATATAAAAGAAACTCCAGAAACCCCCAAACCCACAACGTGGTAGTCAGCACGTCCTCGATTATTTATAACAGGATGCTTGATAAGGGAAGAGCACGTATCGATCTTCAGACCGTCTTAGTCGACGACCAGTCGCCACTGGTGCAATGCACGAGGTATCTAGAGTACGGACATAGTCGGCGATTCTGTAAAGAAACCGCCGACTTATGCTGTCATTGCGGAGGCCCTCACCTTCGTGCACAGTGTGCCCAGTGGCTAAAGGCGGATTCCCCAACATGCCACAACTGCGTCAAGGCGAAGATGGAGAAGACGGACCACAACGCGTTCAACCCCGAGTGTCCTGTTCGAATTAAGTGGGACAGACTGGCACGTGCATCCGTCGCCTACTGCTAAGGTGGTCCCGGTGGACACAATGCCGCACAAGATACTCCAGGCGAATCTTCAAAGGAAGAAACTGGCGACCCATGAGCTCATGATTGAGGCCGAGCAGCGCAAAGCCACTGCAGCGCTGATCCAGGAGCCCTATGTGGGCAATGCAAAAAGAATGAGCGGGACCAGAGGCGTCCGAATCTTCCAGAGCACCAGGCAAGGAGAAGGGACTGTCAAAGCGGCAATAGCCGTCTTTGATCCAAAGCTTACCGTGAGGCAGTACCCAGAACTCACCACGGACAACATCGTTGTGGTGGGGATCCAAACTGGTGTCTGGAAACTAACTCTGGTCTCGTTCTACTTTGAGCCAGACCAGCCCTTGGGGCCCGACCTGGACAGCCTCAGAAAGGTGGAAAGCGAGACCGGCCCGCATAGACTCATAATGGGAGGAGACACCAACGCCTGGAGTATCTGGTGGGGCAGTATTGAGACCAATGGCAGAGGCGACGAGATGCTGGGAGCTCTCGACCAACTTGGACTGCCCGTACTCAATAAAGGGGAAACTCCAACCTTCGACGTAGTAGTTCGTGGTAACAGACGTTACAAGAGCTGCGTCGATGTCACAACCTGCACATCAGACATGCTGACGGTGACCGACGGCTGGCGGGTCGTCGATGACCTGACGGGGTCGGACCACAACGGCATAGAGTTCTTCGTCAATCTCAAAAAGTCTGCGGGTATCACGGTGCACCGGACTACCAGGACCTACAATACTAAGAGAGCTAATTGGGGCCAGTTTCATCAGAAACTGTGCCAAATTATGCTAGACAACAAAATCACTGTAAGCCTGTTCGACCAGATCGACAGCGTGCACAAATTGGACCTGGTAGTCGAGGGACTTACGACGGCGGTACAAGACGCCTGTACCAAAGTGATACCCAAAAAGAAGACAGTAGAGAAAATAACCGTGCCGTGGTGGTCCGACGAGCTCGCCACCCTGAAGAGGCAGTTGGTCACCAAGAAGCGGAGAATCAGATGTGCAGCGCCAGTCCGTAGACCAAAGGTTGTTGAGGAGTACCTGAAACAGAAAGAAGAGTACGAGCAAGCAGTGAAGGAAGCGCAGGTCGAGAGCTGGAAGGGTTTCTGTGAGAAACAGGACAAGGAAGGCCTGTGGGAAGGAATATACAGGGTGATCCGGAGGACAGAAAGGAGAGAGGAGGACATGCCGATGGTGAGGGATGCGAAGACTCTAGACCCCGAAGAATCAGCGAGGTATCTGGCAGAGACCTTTTACCCGGAAGACCGTCCGGAGGGGGACAACGAGGAGCACAAAAGGATGCGGCAACGAGCGGAAGAGGTGAGCGGGGTGAACCAAGGTGAACCCTGGGACCCTCCGTTTACTCTTGATGAGCTGAGGCGAGCAGTCTCCTCGTTTAACCCCAAAAAAGCCCCCGGGTCCGACGGTCTGACGGCGGACATATGGGGCCACACGATCCAACAAGACCCAGACTTAGTTCTGCACTTGATGAACAAGTGCCTGGCGCAAGGATACTTTCCACGGTCCTGGAAAGAGGCAACCATCGTTGTGCTCCGCAAACCCGCGAAAGAAGACTACACCACTCCGAAATCGTACAGGCCAATTGGTCTTTTGCCTGTTCTCGGTAAGATGTACGAGAAAATGCTCGTGGCCCGTCTCAAGTTTCACTTACTGCCCAGGATGAGTACTCGCCAGTACGGCTTTATGCCCCAAAAAAGCACTGAGGACTCCCTCTATACACTTATGGGGCACATTCGTGACAGACTCAATGCAAAGAGGCTTGTCACGATTGTGTCCTTAGACATAGAGGGAGCCTTCGACAGCGCATGGTGGCTAGCCATACGAGTGCGTCTGGCTGAGGAAAAGTGTCCTGTGAACTTGAGAAGGGTCATGGACAGTTACCTTACCGAGAGAGTGGTGAAAGTCAGGTACGCGGGAGCGGAGCATAAATCCAGGACCGAGAAGGGATGCGTCCAGGGGTCAATCGGTGGTCCCATATTATGGAATCTTCTGCTGGACCCGCTACTAAAAGGGCTGGTAGATAGAGGGGTCTATTCTCAGGCGTTTGCGGACGATGTTTGCAAACGCCTGACAATATGCAGTTTGAGTGCTTTATACGGCCCACCCAAAAGTCCTAACTTTGGTATTGTTCGTCAAATCGTTGAAGCTCCTTAAGATATAAGTTGAGCTACGCGATATTTGACAAATGCTTGCACTGTTTGGACGGACCTGCTCAAATCTGTATGATTCTGTCCTTTAAAGGGCGCCACAGGCATAAACCTACATGGCTCTCATATTATTTGATTACTACACATTGTATGGACTTTAAAAGAGACGTTGACCTCTGAGTTTGTTTCAGTGTTTCTTCTCAGAGTAGTCAGTTAGGAAACACTGGCCTCATCTAGTTTACATTTACGGAAAAAAAAATTACGTGTAAAAGTGTTACTTATAACCCATTTGCAAAATAAACATCATTATTTTATTATCATTATGATGTCGTCCTTGTGTTCGATGGGGAGACAGCACTTGAGGTCCAGAGAGGTGCCAATGTCGCCCTCGAATATGTGCGGGCATGGGGTGTCACGAACAAGCTGAAGTTTGCGCCGCACAAAACGAAGGCAATGCTAGTCACGCGTAAACTGAAGCATGACACCCCATGTCTCAAGATGGGCGGGGTGGACATTGGCATGTCTGAGGAAATAAAACTGCTTGGTCTCACCATCGACCACAAGTTGACCTTTAATACCCACGTCGCAAACGTCTGCTCCCGAGCCATCGGTATATACAAACAGCTGTCGAGGGCCGCAAGGGCCAGCTGGGGTCTGCATCCTGAGGTCACCCACTGTATTTATACAGCCGCAGTCGAACCCATCGTCCTGTATGCGGCGAGTGCGTGGTCGCCGGCCGCAAACAAAATTGGAGTCAAAAAGAAGCTGAACGCCGTCCAGAGGAGCTTCGCGCAAAAGCTGTGCCGAGCCTATCGCACGGTCTCCCTAAACTCAGCACTGGTGCTGGCTGGAATACTCCCTCTCGATTTGCGAATTCGCGAGGCGGCATCACTCTACGAGGCCAAGAGGGGGGTATCCCATCCGGCGCTGGGAGATAGGGAGATTGAGCGAGTGGCATCGGCACTAGAGATGCCACATCCGGCTGAGCAGAAGGGCATTGAACTGCGATACCTGGTAGAAGAGGAGCAATACAACAACCACCGCGACTATGCGGTGAGAATCTTCACAGACGGCAGCAAAATTGAGGGCAAAGTCGCGGCCGCGCTATCCGTGTGGACCGGCCAAGCCGAGGTCAAGGCCCTCAAGCTTGCGCTGCCGTCTTACAGTACCGTCTACCAGGCTGAGCTCCTCGCCCTCTGCGAAGCCACGAAAGAAGTCCTCAGAAGGACCGAGACGGCGTTCGCTATCTACAGTGACTCCATGGCAGCTCTCCAAACAGTCGTGAACCCCGAAGCCCTCCACGCCCTCGCAGTGGAAACGAGGGACGCCATCCGCCGCAGTTTCATCCAGAACAAGAGCGTCTCCTTGTTCTGGATCAAAGCGCACGCGGGGCTGGAGGGTAATGAGAGAGCCGACTCGCTCGCAAAGGAGGCTGCCCTAAAAAGTAAGCGGCAACCCCACTACGACAGATGCCCGGTTTCATTCGTCAAGCGTATGATCCGTATGGATACGCTGAGCGAATGGAACCGGAGATACTGTACTGGGGAAACGGCGGCCACCACGAAGTTGTTCTTCCCGTGTGCGATCGCTGCTTACAGGACGGTAAGGAAGGTAGAGGTGACCAAGGAGCTGACCCAAGCCCTAACGGGGCACGGTGGGTTCTCCGAATACCTGACACGCTTCAAGTGCAAGGAGAACCCAGCGTGCGCCTGCGACCCGGACAAGCAGGAGACTGTACTCCATCTCCTGACGGAGTGCCCCATATATTCCTCCCACAGGAACGACCTAGAGATGAAAACCGAAACGAGAGTATCAAAGGAGAACCTCAGCGCACTGATTGAAAGAAAGAACCGACAACATTTTATAGGATATATTATAAAAATAGTAAAGTCCGTCAACAGGCGGAACAAATAATCGCTTATTATTTATATTACTATTTATTTACTATCTATCATACTTATTCTACTATTGTTAAAAATTACAATAAATAAGAGACAAAATATTATATATCCCACAAAAATTTCCCTGCGAAACTTGTACGGCAGGGGGCCCTCGCATGGCAGGAGTGTGGTTTTAGCCGGTAGGAGTCCGGCACTGCCCACACACGTGGGCTGCCACAAAAAAAAAACCATCCACGAAGCGCAGGGGTTGACCTACGACAGCGTTATCATCATCAACACCAAGTCCAGGAGACTGGAAATCCACGACAGCATCTCCCACGCGGTGGTGGCAGTGTCGAGACATAGAAGCAGCTGCGTCTATTACACCGACGACGCCGGCGACGCCACGGGCCGTTTCGCTAGGAGAGCGATGGATGCGCCAACTAAAAAGGTCGTCGACTACAACCTAAAGACGGCCATGCAGCACCGAGATGCGGCTGTTGTGGAAAATCTAGTCAAAATTGCCAAATCCCTGGTCATCAAACCGAACATCCAAAGACCATAACCAAGTCCAACCCATTATTCCCATATCCCAATAATCAAAAAATCCATAAAATATCCCACAAAATCCCCATCAAAAATGTAATAAAATGTTGTAATAAAAATATATATGTAAATCAAATTAACAATTCTTGTCTTTTAAATGTTGTAAATAATATTAAGTTATGTATGTGTAATAATAATTAAACAAATGGTCTTTGTCACCCTGCATTTTATACATAATAATAAAGTTTGATCCTTTGCCTTGCAGAAACTGAAATAAAATCGTCCCCCAACATACCCTATATATTTTATTTTTTTAAATTTTGAAGTTAGTAGGTATAAGTTTTCAAAAAATATTTTTTGTTTCTTTTTGTTTGTAGGTACTTCGGAAAAGGTGAAAACTATCACCCGAATGGAATTATACAATATTCTAAAGGATTTCAAAGGAAAAAAGGATGAAAAATTTACCTTAATGGAAGATAGTCTTGTTCAATTGACTTCATGTCCAGCAGAAGACAGGAATGTTTTGTCTCGTTTATTGAGGCATTTCAAGACGAGTTTTAAGCAGAAATGGACGTTACACTGATGAACGATTTTTGAAAAGCAACGAAGAATGGCTTAAAATATCACTGGAGCTCCCTTCATGGTCACACAAGTCCGTTCGCCCAGTTAAACAATTCCATGAATTAAGTGAAAGAAGCAAGCGGCGGAGAACAAAAGAATTACGGGCTCAGGTACCTGTCGAAAAGTTGACTATTGCTGCACGTGTGAGTCAGGGCACTTCCGGGAATAAAGAGATATCGAAGATGATAAAAGAAATTACTTCAACACCAACGAGAGCGAAGAAGTTCCGAAAAATAGGTGTTTCTAAAAAGGAACCTGTAGTGATAAAATACACACCACGAGAAGCATTGTCTTTATTTGTGGAAGGTAATTTTACAAGAAGCCAGTGGACATTATAACAAGATGGACGCAAAGAAATTTACCCTTGTTATTCTTTATTACAAAAACCAAAAAAGGAGTGCTACCTGCTGGAAAATTTGATACAGATGACATTCGATGAAGAAAGTAAATGTAATGCAAAAATTGAAGACTGCAGTGGAAATAACTTCGTCCGCGTGGAAAAAAAATCCCCCGACTTTGAAACATTCTTCATTAGTGCTCCGCTCCTATTGGTCTTAGCGTGATGATATATAGCCTATAGCCTTCCTCGATAAATGGGCTATCTAACACTGAAATAATTTTTCAAATCAGAACCGTAGTTCCTGAGATTAGCGCGTTCAAGCAAACAAACAAACAAACTCTTCAGCTTTATAATATTAAGTTGTTGTAATAAAAATATATATGTAAATCAAATTAACAATTCTTGTCTTTTAAAATGTTGTAAATAATATTAAGTTATGTATGTGTAATAATAATTAAACAAATGATCTTTGTCACCCTGCATTTTATACATAATAATAAAGTTTGATCCTTTGCCTTGCAGAAACTGAAATAAAATCGTCCCCCAACATACCCTATATATTTTATTTTTTTAAATTTTGAAGTTAGTAGGTATAAGTTTTCAAAAAATATTTTTTGTTTCTTTTTGTTTGTAGGTACTTCGGAAAAGGTGAAAACTATCACCCAAATGGAATTATACAATATTCTAAAGGATTTCAAAGGAAAAAAGGATGAAAAATTTACCTTAATGGAAGATAGTCTTGTTCAATTGACTTCATGTCCAGCAGAAGACAGGAATGTTTTGTCTCGTTTATTGAGGCATTTCAAGACGAGTTTTAAGCAGAAATGGACGTTACACTGATGAACGATTTTTGAAAAGCAACGAAGAATGGCTTAAAATATCACTGGAGCTCCCTTCATGGTCACACAAGTCCGTTCGCCCAGTTAAACAATTCCATGAATTAAGTGAAAGAAGCAAGCGGCGGAGAACAAAAGAATTACGGGCTCAGGTACCTGTCGAAAAGTTGACTATTGCTGCACGTGTGAGTCAGGGCACTTCCGGGAATAAAGAGATATCGAAGATGATAAAAGAAATTACTTCAACACCAACGAGAGCGAAGAAGTTCCGAAAAATAGGTGTTTCTAAAAAGGAACCTGTAGTGATAAAATACACACCACGAGAAGCATTGTCTTTATTTGTGGAAGGTAATTTTACAAGAAGCCAGTGGACATTATAACAAGATGGACGCAAAGAAATCAGTGGCGGTACCTTCATATAAGCCCAAAAGCCCGGCCTGCCTTACTAAAAAATGCTCGATAGAGAATCAATGTCAAACCCGAACTATTTAAAAGTTCGCGCGCTTAATTCTTATCAAAATAACACAATGAATCTACTAAACTACTACGCATCGCGATTGTTCGCGCGCAGAGTTTCGCATTTGTAGCATCTAATGATCTACATATTGCTATCTCGCTTACACGCATCGGCTTTTACCGGGCTTTCAAATACTATATCTGTCACTTTCGCACTTATAGCGATGTGCCGTATAACGAGTTAGGCCTTAGGCATAGAACAAATCAATCACTATGGCAGATATAAGCAGGGCATTCGTATGAAGTTGCATGCGTATGCGTGACCTTGTCAGCTTGCCAACTCTGCAGTGTTGCCGTTTTAGCCACACGTTGAAAGATCTTGGAGATTTTTAACGTGTTTGGAAACTTTTTTAACATTTATCAACAATAAAAACTAGCGACTTTTAAAATAACGAAATTAAATACAGTCAAAACCGTTTACAACAACATCATTTAGAACAACATACCGGTTATATAGACCAAAATCATAGGTACAAAATACTTTGTACCTTGAAAACATCACCGGTTATTACGACTATCGGTTTTTACAACCAAATATGAGTGGTCCCTTGGATGTTGTTATAACAGATTTTGACTGTATTCAAGCAATATCTTAAAAATAAAAAAAAATTAGGTAGATTTTTCATATACCTGGCGACTTTTTTTGCCTAAATGACAACACTTGAGTACTTCCCGACATCTTAGAGTGCAACTAACTTCACTTCAGTTTCATTTGCTTGAGTTAAAGAAAAAAGCTGTTAAAGTTTTCTGTGTTTTCTAAGATTTTCTCAGTGATACAATTGTTTTGGTGATTTACCTACAACAATGGAGGTAATTGTACCTTGTGAGGATTTAAAATGCGTTCAAGTTTTGATTGGCGAAGATAAGGTAAAATCTTTAAACTTTGCTCAGAAAAAACAGTTAATTTCTTCATTAAAACCGACGCCTAATCTGTGTATTTCTCAGACTAGTAAATCGCATAAACGAAAATTTAATAGATCAGTGTATAAAACTAGTTGTAACACGTTGTAAAATAACTCGGCTCCTCGTTTGAGACGCAACGTACGCTGTGCAAAAACGGAATACAGACGACTTTTTGTAGAAGTAATTGATAACATTAATACCGAAATTACTGACCGATATTCTGAAATTTATAAATTAAAGATCTTCCAACTGCTCAAGAACAAAAAATTTGACAATTATCACTCACATTTTCCTACAGAGGAATTAGATTCATTATTTGACATTTATGCAAACTATTTCGACAAACAAATATTAAAAAGCCAATTGATTTGCTTGTATTCTAGTCCTGATCTGAAATATCGTAATGTTTTCGAATTAATTGATTTCATTCATGAGAATAAATAACCACGAAGATGCCTTTCCCGAGCTGTTAAAGTTAGCGTATCTTGTTGTAACTATTCCGGCTACAAGTTCTTCCGCGGAACGTGCTTTTTCGTCTCTTAAACGTATCCATACCTATCTGAGAAATACACAAGGTCAAGAGCGTCTTTCCGAATTATCAATGATAGCTATTGAAAAACAGTTGTTGGTAGAATTAAAACGATCACCAACATTTTACTCTGATGTAATTAAATCATTTCTTAAGAAAGATAGACGATTCCAATTAGAATATAAATAATTTATTTAAATTCCTTATTACATTCTATCTGGCTATTTTTTAACTTTCGTTTTGTAACTTTTTGTTTTGTTTTTTTTTTTTTGTCTGTAACCTGGGTTCTGTTACGAAGGAAGCAACTACTTACCATAACTTTGTTCCCTCAAGCAATGAAGCAAACCAAACCAAACGGCTTTTTTCAAAGCCACCGGAGGTATGCAATTGCTGATATGTTTATTATATTCAATCTAGCACTAGCATGCCTTCAGTGTGCTTTGGTTACCTCATTCACCGCGCACGACAAGCAAGAGTGAAATTGAAGAAAGAAGAGGAAAGAAGAAGATGGATGAATTCACTTTTAATTTATTGTACCTAACCAGTAGTTTATGAGAAAATTGCGATGATACATACGTAGGTACCTACATACTCAGTCGAAAACTGAACTTTCTTTTTTTGAAATCGGTTAAAATTTTATTGGGCTTGCGTTATTTTGAAACCCTAGGCACGCCACTGAAAGAAATTTACCCTTGTTATTCTTTATTACAAAAACCAAAAAAGGAGTGCTACCTGCTGGAAAATTTGATACAGATGACATTCGATGAAGAAAGTAAATGTAATGCAAAAATTGAAGACTGCAGTGGAAATAACTTCGTCCGCGTGGAAAAAAAATCCCCCGATTTTGAAACATTCTTCATTAGTGCTCCGCTCCTATTGGTCTTAGCGTGATGATATATAGCCTATAGCCTTCCTCGATAAATGGGCTATCTAACACTGAAATAATTTTTCAAATCAGAACCGTAGTTCCTAAGATTAGCGCGTTCAAGCAAACAAACAAACAAACTCTTCAGCTTTATAATATTAAGTATAGATTACAAAAACCAAAAAAGGAGTGCTACCTGCTGGAAAATTTGATACAGATGACATTCGATGAAGAAAGTAAATGTAATGCAAAAATTGAAGACTGCAGTGGAAATATACAGCTAGTAGGTATAATATACAGCTATGTCAATTCTGTAGTCAATCGGCGGTTTAGTCTTTATGAGTGACATGTTGCAGCAGAACGTTGAACAAAACGCGTAAGCGCCATGAAAATCACGGCGCTTCGGACCTTACGGTCGCGAGAAAACTAGGCCTTAGAAGCGTTCTAGCGCTGCGTGTTTTTACTTTTTTGTTAGACGACTAATTATTGTTTAACTTGATTGAAAAGTGTCACTTGTAATATATTAGTTTTCACGTAAAAATGATGATTGATACGATTATTGTATTTTACAGGTTTCTTCACTTCAGTGAATTCGAAGAAATGTACATCAAAAAAATATGAAAAAATTTAAGAAGACAGATGTGTCGTCTAAGAAAGCGGGGAAAAAGTCTATAGTCGCGACTGGAAATGGGCGAAATGCCATTCAAGAAATTGTTTTTTTTCTAAAAGTTGTCAAGAATATGACACCTGCTGCAAAAATTTTCACCAACATGCCGTATTTCCAAGTAGGAAAAAAAGCAACTGGATGGCGTTTTTCTATTGAAGAGAAGGTTCTTTTACTTTCATTATATAAAAGGAGTCCGAAATGTTACGGCTTAATGTTGAAATATTTTGTTTTACATTCTACAAAATCCTTAAAGCGGTTTTTAGCTGAAATTAAATTAAGCCCTGGCATCAATAAAATCATTTTTGACAAGCTCAAACAGACAGTGTCTAAATTGGATACTGAAGACAGACTGTGTACCCTTATATTCGAATTTCGATGAGATGTCAATAATGCCACAAATACATTATGACTCATCAAGTGATGAATTAAAGGGATTTACGAGTTATGGAAAAAACCAGGTTGCAAACTATGCTCTAGTTTGTATGGTTAAGGTCATAAAAAGTATTACAAACAACCAGTTGCTTATTTCTTCACCAATGCCTTAAACCAAATTGATTTGAAATCAATTATAAAAGATGTTATTAAAAATATTCAAAAACTCGTCTAATCGTACTATGTACAGTGTGCGACCAAAGTACGGTAATGTAAGCGCCATAGAAGGCTTAATAAAAGAAACAAAAGAAAAATACTTAAGAAAAGGGAAGGAAATGCCTCCTGATATATTTGAAATAAATGGAAAGAAAATTATTCCTTTATATAGTGTTCCTCATTTATTGAAAGGTTCGCGAAAAACAATCTTCTCAATAAAACCATGACCTATATGAATTATGAAGATGGAAATAAAATGAAATCAATAAAATGGGAATATTTCCAGCTGATATATGCTGCAGATAAATCTTGTGGAGAACTGAGCTGCTACCAAAAGTTGACAGAAGAACACATCGTTCCCGATAAAATCAAGAAAATGCGAGTGAAGATGAAGACTGCAGCGCAGATTTTTAGCCATAGTATGGCGGTTACCACAGACAATTCAACGGCTAGAGGAAAGTTACCCGAAGAGTGTCGCTCTATTATTCCTATTGTTCTATTACTTGATAATTTATTTGATAGTCTTAATTGTAATACCTTCGAAATTCAAAATGGTAAAATTTATAAAGGGCCTGTAAGAAGGAATTTACCTCACCATCAATTGTGGCTAAATACAAAAAAAAAAATATCTAAAAGTATAAAATTTCAATCAAGCAAAAAGGTAGGGAATAAAATCCGAAAATTTGAAAACGTTGTTCCATCTGTAAAAAAAAAATTGTAATAACTATTGAAGGCATTCGAGAATTGAGGAAACTTTTATCATAAAAATATTCTTTTGACTCAATGTTGACGAGAAATTTTAATCAAGACCCCGTTGAGAATTTCTTCGAAAGTATTAGAAATTGCGGGGTAAGAAACATTGCACCCAATGTAAATGGCAATTGAATGCGCATTCAAAACGATTTTAAAAAATCATTTAAACGCTCATTCAGCTCAGGCAAATTGCGAACAAGAATATAAGGTAGTGTTTTACAATCACTACATCTTTTTTAGAAAAATTCTGATACTGCCCTCATAATCGACGTTTCTGAAGAAAAAGAAATAACTCTTAAAGAGGAAGTCCTTTTTTTCTCTGGGTGGGAAAATCATCGAATGACTTCTCCCGCTCTGGGTGGAGCGGAAGGGAGTGTCAGACTTCTACTGACTAAAAACCCACCCTGTTCCTTCAGCTGCCCTTAAGTTAGGGCCAAGGTATCTCGTTAGAACATTACCGCAACCCCGGCAGGCAATGGCCCTATGGGACCTCGTCACTATTGCTGACAGCTCAGAAAAAAATTTGAAATTCCCGCCTGTCGGTAAAATGACAGTGATCGGTCTAGTTCGAGTCACAAATACTAGATGGCAATAGAGGTAACTGTTTCTGATTGGTCAAGCAAACTTCAAGCAAGTTTCAACCTGTCAGTTGAATTCGGAACTACCTGCTTAAAAACGTGCATATTTTACGGCTGCAAACTTTGTAGTGTTGCCGTGAGTTTCGGTAAGTTTCCTTTATTATATGAAATTGTTTGTGTCAGAAATGTGTTAGCAAGTAAAGTCACTGTAAAAATTATACTTTTTTACGATCCTTAGTACTAAAATCTTAAAAATAAATTGTGGCTTTACTTTGTCTCATACTTTTGGGTAACTTTGGCTCATGAGCCAAAGTAACCCGTAACCTTAGCCATATACCGATCCTGATTTCATGTCGAGAAAATAATGGAGTTCCTTGATTTTCAGCCATCACTATGCCGTCAAAATATCAGCGGAAGCCTGGCAGCCGTCGATATATTGGCTACACGGAGGCACAATTAGAAGAATGTTTGAATGCTGTGAGGTCCACACTCCTTACCCAACGTGCTGCTTTGGAGCAGTACGGAATTCCCTGGAGCACTATAAAAAATAAATTAACTTATAAATTTACTAATAAACCAGGCCGACCAACAGTATTTACAGAAACTGAGGAAAAATCGTTTGTCGCACATATAACAGCCCTTTCTGAATTTGGCTTTCACATCAACATCAAAAGAGTTAGAGCTCAAGTTTCAGAAGATGTTATAACTTAATCACATTGAAAACATTAGCGGTGAATCAGAGAATGTATACCCAGAAAACATATACACACATCAAAAGTGTCTAGGGATCAAGCATTTTTATGCGGATTTCTTGAGATTGAGATGTGGCTTTGTAATAAATTTATGATTTTATAAATTTATATGGATCCTTTTTGGTGCATTTCATAATTTGAAACAGGAACTGTTAATCAAATTCGAGTAAAAGATGAAAATCAGCTGTCAATATTTTCCCTATAAAAACATACAACGCATTGAAAACATTATTAGTGCTACTGTTTCCCTACTACTGATTAAAACCAACGTTATTATGGAGCGGCGACGTCATTTAAGCAGGGAAGAAATGCTCAGAGCCGTGGGAATGATAGAAGCTGGTTCCCGGCAACGTACTGTGGCTTTAGCTCTGAATACAAGTCAGAGTGTTATCAGTCGACTTTGGACACGTTACCGAAGCACTGGTACCGTGGCTGAGCGCCATGGAGGACGGTATCGCTGCACCACACGGAGACAAGACCGATACATTCAAATCTTAACTCGAAGAGCTCCAACAATAACCGCCATGATGTTAGCCGTGAGGCTTCATCACTCTTCAGGGAACTTAATTAGCGACCAAACAGTCAGAAACCGCTTGCATGAAGTGAACCTTCATTCCCGAAGACCGCTACGGATACCACCTATAGCAATGCACAATCGTAGGATTCGATATCAATGGGCTCTTGAACACAGAAATTGGGCAGAAGAACAATGGCGTTTCGTGTGCTTTTCTGATGAGTCTCGTTTTGGTATGAGACCGGATACAAGACGTATACGACACTGGAGAACCCCTGGACGCCAACAGCGATTAAAATCCTGCCAGGAAGTCCATCCTTATAGTGGTGGAACCATCATGGTATGGGCGGGTATTTGGATCGGCGGAAGAACTGAGTTGATTTGGATCAGAGGCAACCTCAACGCTCAAATTTATGCTGAAACGATTGTATCTGACGTCATCGTTCCTCTACAAGTGCAAATCGGTCCCTTATTTCAGTTAATGCATGATAATGCACGACCGCACACCGCAAGAGTTGTAAGACAGACTCTCGCCGCAGCTAACATTAATGTCCTGCTCTGGCCTGCTCAGTCGCCAGACTTGAACCCGATTGAGCATGCATGGGATATGCTACAGAGAAGAGCTCTGCCGAATATGGAGGGTATCCAGTCGCAAGAAGACCTTTTTTTGTTGTTGCAACGAACATGGGCGGCCATTCCACAGCGTGATTTGGATGAACTCATTTTGAGTATGCCAAACCGATGTTCTTGTGTTGTTAGTGTTCGCGGTAGAAACACGGATTATTAATTGTTTAAGTTACCCAATAAAATTTTAAAGAAAACTGTTATTTCAGTCTTTTTTTCGAACTTTAATGTTAGTGGTTCAAATGTCAAAAATCCCTTTATTAGGAAAATGGCAAATTTCTTTATTAATGCAAAGGTGACTTGGTTTATCGTTACTGTGACAAACGAAAACACTTTATTTGATGAATCCTTAAAGAAAATTTTAATTAATATCAATCAGGAGAAAAGTTATTGCAAAAATATATGTTGATCCCTACACACTTTTGATGTGTGTATAATTATGATGAAACTAACATTAGCGATGACCCTGGAAGGAAGAAAATTGTATGTAGGCGTGGAACTAAATATCCTGAAGCAATAATCTTTGGTCAACTTGGACTACGAATGGTCCTAAGCACGCTCGCTATAACAGGACAAAGACTGGATGGATAGATGCTGCCACATTTGAAGACTGGTTTGTGAACCATCTTATTCCCACCCTGAAGAAACAAACTGGAAAGAAAGTAGTCATTGGCGATAACCTCTCATCGCATATCAGTCCAAAAGTCCTGTTGCAGTGCGCAAACATAACATTAGTTTCATTTGTTTGCCCCCGAACGCAACGCACATCTTGCCACCTCTTGATGTTGCTTACTTCCAGCCATTAAAATGTAAGTGGCGACAAGTACTGCTGGACTGGGAAACAGTTAGTCGGGAAGAACACTGCCAACAACACCAAAAGAACAATTTCCTCGTCTCTTGAAAAAGGCTCTGGATTCAATGACCGACACCAAAGAAAATCTGATTTCTGGTTTTAAGAAGACTGGAATATATCCTGTAGACAAAGAGCAGCCTCTGAGCCGACTACCACGACAGGATTGGATTGTTCATGCAGAACTTATCGCTGACTCATTTATGCAAAAGTTAATACAACATCGAGCTGATATATGTCCAGAAAAGAAAACTGTAAAAAAGAAGAAACTGAATGTTGCACCCGGAAAGTCAATCTCAGCTACTGATCTAGCAGAAGCAGGCCCATCTGGTCAGCAACAACCCAAAATAAAAAATTAAAAAAAGTAGACGACCACGACAGCGCTCTGATTCCTCAACAAGTTGCAGTGATTCAAGGATAAGTCTTGCATCTTCCACCGAAGATCACGTGATGCCATGGGACGATGAAGAAGATGACGTTCCACTTGCAACAATAATGAAGGATGTTGATGAAGAACCGTGGACATCACAAAATGTTGTTACTAGTACTAGCTGTTGTTATAGAGTTGTCTGATCCCATTCAGCTTGAAGTGCCATCGAAGAACCGATTGATAGCTACAGATATCCAAGACAAGATTAAGCTCAATCCTATGAAAGGAGACCATGTTCTGGTTAGATGGAACTCACAAAAATATCCTGGCCAGACTACCGCACTCGTAAGCGAAGAGGGAGCCCTTGTGAGCTGTATGAAAAGAGGCAAATTATTCTGGCGATGGCCTGTTATTAAAGACGAACAACTCTATAGTTGGAAGGATATTATTTACAAGATAAATATTCCCGAATATGAAAAGAAAGGATATTTTTCTGTTCCTGAATTAGATGACTAAGTTCCAAGAATAACAAGTCTTCATTTTGGTCTAAGAAAGTTCCTATCGTATAATAATAACTTTATAATATTTTTTGTTGTAAAATAAGAAAGCAATGATTCTCAATTTTAAGACCGTTATGATTAGTTTTAGTCTGTTGATTTATCCTACGTTATTTCTTAATATTATATTGAATCATTTCTTAATTTTGGATAAAATTTTGTTATATTCCAAAAAAAAATTATAACATTTTTTTAAAATTATTCTCAGATTTTTTGGTACAACATTGGTATTTCTATTATCTATCATTGTATAGGGCTTTCATTGGCTCAATGCTGTCATAAATATCGTTTTTGGGTCAATAAAATCTGCAGGACAAACTAACCCTCTTCAAAACTAAAAAAAAAAATTACACATACAAATTGGGGAAAATAGCATTGTTACTTATTAGCTACCATCCACACCTATGAACCAAATCCATTAAAATGCTAAGAAATCCACCATAATCTGTATTATAAAATAATTTATAAACAAAGATGAAAAAAGGAGCTAAAGTAACCCGCGTTTACGGTATGTATTTCACATTTGAAAAGTGATGTGCTGAAAACTGGAATAAAAAAGAAATAAAAACAGTAACGGAAATATTTGTGCAGTTTCCATTCAAATGTGAAACACAAAGAAAAGTTGAAAGAATACTTTACAGATGTAACAATAAATATCTTAAGTTATAGTTGGTGCAAGTGAATAAACCGGATTTTAGCAGGGAAACTTACATACGACGGTGAGGATGAAACTAAAATGTACGCTCAAGATTATTTTAATACACATCGCCATAATAAAACCAATAAATGACTTAAATATTAACACATACAACATTTTTATTTTGTGCTGGCTTTGTAAAACATTTAATTTTGTAAACATTAATTGTATTTTTTTTTCTTTTTGTAAATTCTTATTTCATAAGTTAATCAAGAACTAAGTACGAATTGCTATGGAACAAATACAAAATGTTTATAAAACTGATTTTTATATATTTGCAATGTAGGCCATTGCAAATTACCCGCCTACCCATAAAAAACCTATTCAGAGTATAGTAAAGATATAGATATATACCTACCTACCTATAGTTTTTGGGATTAGTTCAGCGGATATAGTACCAGATGGCGACACCGTCTAATACATATAGGTGTCAAATATTCTCGAGAGGGTTCTCTCAGGGGGGCACACTTAACACTGTCATCAATTCCCATAAACGACAGCGACATCTGAAGTTTGGTGGGTTACATAGATTTGGCAGCATCTTGTCTTGTTTGTCAAAGTTTCATTGTCGCCATTCGGCCATTGTCAACTTTGGATTTCTCAACTATGATGCGCTTCCCGAAATTCTGTAAATGTACCCCACCTATTTAAATCGATCAGAAACAATTTCCAAAACTATGGGCAAATGTCTATGTGTGGCATTAAGGCCAAATGGGAGCATTTGCTACAAGCAGAGGAATTGAATAGAAACCTGTTATACCTGAGCAAAATAACTCAAAATGCATGTTCAGTCAAAATATAGGGCAAAAATTAAAGTGAAATATGCTGCTCAAATTTTGAGTATCACAGTAGCAGTAGTAGTTAAGCTTATGGCACAGTCACAAAATGACCCGTTAATATCGGAAAAGGTGATACAGATTGGCACAATTTTCCATGACATCGACCGCCTTTTTGATAAAACAAATGGTCCATCATGCCCAGACGATGTTAAAAAAGGGCGCCGGGAAAATGTATCCATTAAGACAGACCACGGGAACGCTTGGGTTGAATACCGGGCCAAAGGCAATTGGAAACTGTAGTTTTTAAAAACTCCAATGGTATCAAAGCCAAAAATGTACGCTGTATTGAAGGTTATAGAACGACTCTAAAATCATTGCGCGATATTTGGGCGGAGATGAGAGCTTGCGGTTTTAAATATTTAAATTTGCGGCAATTAAACCAAGACGCACTAGAAAATTAATTTGGGGTAAGGAGGATAAGACAGCACAACCCCACGAACAGAAACCCGACTTGCTATGCTTTTATGCAGCACTTAAAACGGCAATAATTTCGGGAATGACCGCTCCACACAATAGGGGGTCGAACTGTGAAAAATATTTTAAAAACCTTCTAACCGACTTTCATAATGAAGTTTTTGGGGACCCCGAAGATAAAGAAGAGCTGTCAGGAAAAAATACTTGGGGGACAATATCAAAGCAAGTCGGGTTGAATGAATCTGTTGCTGCAAGCTCCAGTCAGGACTTTCCTGTGCTAAGCATCCCAGAAGAGTTTGAGACGTTGGAAACAAATTTAACTGAAATGGAGCAACAACCCATTGTCTATGTTAGTGGATACATAGCCTCAATCATTTTAAAAAATAGTCAATGTGAAATCTGTCAAAAAAGTTTGAAGATTCAGGAGCCAGATGATGATAGGGTCATCATCATCATGTATAATTACATAAAGTTGAGAGAATGGTAGCCAGAAAAATTTGTCGCTGACATATCCTACAAAAAACCTGTGTAGGTTGGTTGAGGCAGCGTGTAAAATATTTGAAAATGAAATATTGCCGTGTCTGCATCATTTAAATATTTGTCAACTGACAACAACAATATTTATTGCCAAATGTGATGATACTTTTATAATATGTGAAGAGCACATTAATATAAAAAATGCGATATACAACCGTCTGGCTCTTCTATTAATTAGAAGCCAATGCCAGCGCATTAACCAACAGATAGTTGTTGAAGAAGAAACCGTTGCTGACTACAACAAAAAAGCTCAACAACAAGGCATTGCAAAATAACAAATATTACTTATGTAAAAATAATACAACTAAAGCCGGGAATTCATTAGGCAACATTTGTTAATAAACTGTTTATGACGTGTTTATTAATAAGTTTACCGTAAACACTATTTCTGAAACATGGCTGTCCACACTTGTCAGTTGTTGCTAGGATGTTTCTAGGATGAGGAAAATTGTGAGCGGAGAATATGCATCTTCGTTTCCACTCCCTTTTGCGACATATTCAATTCTGCAGCAATGTCAGTCCAAGTATCATTTTTTTTTAAATTTAGGTTTGTAATATATATGTATTCGAAGCATCGAAACCTGATTGTTGGACCACACTACTTCCATGTTTATAAACTCGGGCAACACACATCCACACCTGTAGATTTTTGCTTATTAACAAAATGTTTCGACTTGCTCTCCGCTCGAAGTGGAGAATACGGCAACATGTTTAAGAAACAATGTTTCATCACCTTTGTTAATAAACTATTAATAAACTGTTTTCAAAGATGATGAAACATAGTGAAAGTCTGTTTATAAAGTGTTTATTAACAAACTAGGTTTTGCCCGCGACTTCGTCCGCGTGGAATAGTTACTTTGGGCTAACGTTAAATTTAACCCCGATTTTGAAGCATTCTTCATTGGTGCTCCGCTCCTATTGGCCTTAGCGTAATGATATATAGCATATAGCCTTTCTCTATAAATTGACTATTTAATTTAAAATATTTTTTCAATTCGAACCAGTAGTTCCTGAGATTATCACGTTCAAACAAACTCTTCAGCCTTATATTATTAGCATAGATAGTTGTTGCCCGCGACTTCATCCACGTTTCCGTCGCTTTTCGTAAAAAAAAAGTAGCCTATGTCCTTCCTCACGGTTCAGTGATTTTGATGTAACAGACAGATTACCTTTAGTAATTTAGTAGGGAAATATAATATGTCAATCGTTCACATGCGGCTTAAGTACCTATAGAACGAAAATACTTCAGCGCAAAGCTTCCGGGTAAACTATGTTGAAAGTTGACCCGTCCGGCACGTGAACATGAAGATTTATAGAACTGCTAACCCGGGAAAGAGCGACGTACAACTGACCATGCGAGAAACAACTGACACCGAGATCTACTCCAGCAACACGAAAAGTCTGCCCTTGAGCCTTATTAATTGTCATTGCATAACACACCGATACTGGGAATCGCGTTCTTTTAAATTGGAATGGAAAATTATTTGGTATTATGGGAATTATGGGAATAAAGACGGTTTCTCCTGCACCGCAACCTGTTACAATTTGAGCCTCGATTATATTTTGTTGCAACTGGGTTACTTTCAGCCGAGTTCCATTGCAAAGTTGTGGTGGTTTTAAATTTCGGAGCAGAATAATAATCAGAAAGCTTCGAACTTCTAAGCAATCGGGAGTTACACGTGTTATTGTGAGTCAACCATATAAGATAGATATATGCTGTCGTGGGATATTTTTTATATAATTTTAAGGAGAACATTTCCGTCATAAATGATTTCTGTGTAGCTTTAACCATTAAGGTTGCACACGTGACGAAAGCTTAAAAAATGGAGTAACTTCTCCCGTTTTCCCAACATTTCCCTTCACTGCTCTGCTCCTATTGATAGTAGCGTGATGAAAAGTATACTATAACCAGCTCAGGAGTATGAAAAATAATTGTACCAAGTTTCGTTAAAATCCGTCGAGTAGTTTTTGTTTCTATAACGGTTATACAGACAGACAGACAGACAGACAAAAATTTTACTGATTGCATTTTTGGCATCAGTATCGATCCCTAATCACCCCCTGATAGTTATTTTGGAAATATATTTCATGTACAGAATTGACCTCTCTACAGATTTATTATAAGTATAGATGTTGCCTAATGGATACCCGGCTTTATACTATAATTTCTACTTAATATTACTTGTGTAATATTGTTATTAACATAAGTAATATTTGTTATTTTCCAATATCTTGTGTCCACGAGGTCATTGAGCTCGTCACTGTATTTTTAGTCATTGTATTAAATTACTGAATATTTTTACTACTTACTTGTTATAACCCCTTGTTAGAACCGCGCGCGATTAGTTTAACTATTATATTAGTTTAACTGTGGAAACCCTAATTTGACGATTGAAACCAACTTTTGAATGAATTTTCCATTGACTTACATATTTTTTTTAATTCGTTACAATTGTCAGAAACGGAAATATCTAATTTAAAAAAAAATCAATAAAGCGTGGGTTTCGGTCGGCGCTAAGAGAAGACAATTTTCAAAAAATCTTTTTGTGATTACAAAATATATCGGATCGAGACATAGAGCAGTATTTGAATAGTCTGAATGATTCGGAAGATGGGATGGAATCATCGGAAGATGAAGACAGGGATGAAGAGATCTACTATAGAAACAATATGGAACTGCTTCAAGATTTAGATGATTTGGAGAGAGAAGATGAAGACGAAGCAGTTGCCGAGGAGAGTCAGGATCCACCCCTCATTGAAGGTATTGATGAAGCCGATCCACCCCTAATTTTAGACACAACTACCTTACCTAACCAAAACTACGCCGCAATCCGTCAGCGCAACATAGTCTAGTGACAGCGCAGCTTTGTGGCAGATCCACCAACCTTTTCAGAAAATATTGTATATCCTAATGATTTATTAGAAATAGATACTCTGTATCAATTTTTCTCCTACTTCGTTATTCCACAATTACGAGAGAGAATTGTACAAGAGAGCAATAGTTATGCGACACAGAAGAATCTATCGAACTCTTTAGCATATAAAGTTCCTGATAGCCAGACAGGGTGCAAGCTAATACCCAATCTTTCTGATTCAGCCTGTACATATAAGCAGATATGTGTGTGGTATGCTTGGGAGTTACAGCCATCCAAAACTAGCTGTGACTTGATTGCAGAATTAGCTAACTCTGACTACCTTATGAAATTCTCTTATAAAACCCAATCCGGAGACATAATACCATTCACTCTATCAGGATCTGACCCCATAGTTACATCACCTGTGATCATGCACATAGTGTCCCTTAAATCTGAAAATGTCCCTAGCTTCCCTACTATTAGGCAGCATGGCCACATAACCCTAGGTGTAAATGCAGCAAAACTGAACATGGGGATCCCAGGCCTACTTGGGGATCTACAAATACCACTAGAAGAAGATAAGGGGTCAGACAACTGGAGCTATCCTATTTGGTCGATCCAGTGTGATACTGATTCGTATAAATATAGGTGTCAGTCCAGCAACTCTGGTTATAACAATTTCATCAGGGGTGATTCGATGAATGTCATTTCAGTGTCTGAGTCAGATGGTCTGTTCATTAGAAGGCGTGATGTAAGGATGTATGGAACAATGATGCATAGCGTCACCCCTCAATTGGACCAAGTTGTAAACACTGCCTCCTGTGACTTTACTGTTTTGTCAACATATGGGTGCACAGGTTGCAATGAACCTTCTTTTGTGAAGAGCACTTATACACGCTCATGATGAGATACCTAAAGGTTTATGGGCTGAAGTAGTGCAAGCTTCAGTGTACATATTAAATCGTACGGGACCCACTACAAATAATGAAAAGTCACCGTATGAGTTATGGTACAATAAGAAACCCAAAATAAATCATCTCAGAATCATTGGTTGTGTATGCTACGTGCTTGTCCCAAAACAAAAGAGAAAGAAACCAGATAAAAAAGCACAGAAAGGAATTCTTATAGGATATGACGGTGATGATGGGTATCGAGTTTATGATACAAGGAACTTTAAATTGTTGCGTCCCAGAGATGTAACTTTTGAAGAAGTACCTCTGTTAGATCGAGACATAAATCTATTACTGGGGAAAAAGTTTTCTGGCTCAAAACGAAAGAAATCTTATTGAAAAAAGAAGCTATGTTCTCTTTATTCATGAGGAGCAGTTTTGACGATGACTACATTGAAGTAGACAAAGAAAAATACCCGCGGTAGGTCAAGCTTCATTGATATCGTTGAGCTTAGCTACTAGAATAGGTTTCCCATTTGGCCAGTTTTTCCTTGTTTGTCTTGCGATATGATTCATCTCGCAAGATATAACGGAAAAACTGTGGCCAAATGGAAAACCTATTCCAGTAGCTAAGCTCAACGACATCAAAAGTCTTATGCACTTGATCCCAAGAGATGCTCAAACGTTTTATAACAATCTCACAAGTGACAACACCATATACGATGATGTAGACGGATTTTCCGGAGTACCTTATTTTGAGATTGAAAACAAAGATGACGGTATGGTTAACGTTACTGAATAAATAAATATATATAATTACTGTTTTTTTTTTAATTTTGTCAATAAATTTCTTTAAACTACTGCAGATTTTCATTTAACTCACTCTGTCACAAAGATACCTAAAATAATTTATTTCTGTAAGGATTTTGCAAAAAGGATCCACAGGTAGTTTTTCAAGAATTACAAAAAAACTATATGCTGAAATTAGATAAAACCACTTTCTAAATATTCTGAATTTTATGTTCTTATAGTTATAACTTACCAAATGATTCTAACTTGGCCTGATATTTTGGTTTTCACTTCTAAACTTCAAATCACATTTACTCAAAACTAACAAAATGTTAGTTGGATCTTATCTGCATAACAGGGTCCAATTATAGGCGGGGATTTCAACGTAAATATCCTTGAGAAAAATCGCGATTCATTTAATCTTCTTAATACTATGACCAGGTACAACTTTCGACAACTAGTGACAGAACCTACCCGAGTAACAACCTCAAGTACCACATGTATTGACCTAATATTTACAAACTCACATGACAAACTCCATTTAGAAGTAGTGGAGCTAGGACTCTCAGATCACAGGGGAATAGAAATTAGTTTACCTATCCACGATCCAATAAGTAATAAAAAACAAATATCAACCCTAAAGAGGATCTATAATCAACAAAACATAGACTCGTTTAAAAAACAATTGAGAAAACTAGATTCGTGAGAGATATAGAGCTCAAAGTATTTTATTTGCTGACGATATATCCATAATTTTTCCTTACACCGATAAGGAAAATCTAAACTTAAGTCTCGACGATAAGCTCTCCAAAGTTAGCATGGTTAGAGGATCATAACTTAGAATTAAATTTTGACAAAACAAAAGTAATGCAATTTATATCCAATTTACGTTTTTGATATGGTCTATCCATATCAAAAACGTAAATTGGATATAAATTACTCATATAACAAAAAATAGAATGCATAAACGAGTTTAAACTGTTAGGTTTGACTATAGATACCAATATAAACTGGAAAGCCCATATAGACACATTGGCAAACAAACTAGCCAGCTTTATATACGGGTTGCAGGAGCTTAAAAGAGCTACCGATTTTAAAACTGCTCTAACAGCATATTATGCTTACGCATACTCCTGGCTTAATTATGGTATCGTGGTGTGGGGAAATAGTGTAGACAAAGATAGAATATTTATTCTACAAAAGAAATGTATCCGAATTCTTGCCAATATAGATAACACAGAAAGCTGCAGGCCATTTTTTGTAAAATATAAAGTTCTTACTCTAACTGGTATCTACATTTTAGAAGTAAGCAAGTTCGTAAGAAAACACCAGTCGCTATTCCCGCTCACTAAGGACCTTCGCCCACAACATCGCAGTGCTAGACGCCAAAACAAAAATGAATTAGCCTTACCAAGCTCTAAATTAACTATGTTCCATTCAGGACCTTTAGCCATGTGCGTTAAAATATATAATAGGCTTCCAAACTCAATTAAGGACATAGAGTACGAAAATAAATTCAAAAACAGTCTCCAAAAATACCTTACATTAAAATCATATTACACTCTAAAGGAATTCTTTGACGATAAGTAAACTTTGACATTGAAATTCATACATGTACACAATGTATACACAGCACATACAATTTTGACATACTATTATTGACTATTTTTATCTAAGCTCTAATTTATTATATTTAAATTTATGAATGGAAATTTGACCAATTGAGACTGTGACATTTATTTCATATTTATTTAATGTTAAATTTAGTATCCTTGTTTAAGTGTTTTTTTTTATATTATTATTATTGACTCTATAATATGTGACATTTATTTAATGTTAAATTTAGTATTTTTGTTCAAGTGGTTTGTTTTAGTATAACACTGTGATTGTGACATTTACTTCATGTTAAATTTAGTATCAATTTTTGAGTTGTTTGTTCATTATAGACACTGTAGTACTTTAAATTATTTATATTGTTGTGCCCTAGCAGGGTTCATGTATGAAACATATATAAACTATTTGTAACAACTTGTAAACTACATGAATGCAATAAATGATGATTATGATTATGATTATGCTCCAACACTATAACGGACATGAATAAATTTTAGGGATCCTAGTCTTTTCATCAATAGTAAAATATCCTAATTTCCGTTTGTATTGGTCTGATAACTATGGATTTATTCCGGTGAAAAGTATAATGAGTCAAAAACATTTTGAGAAGATTTCGGCAATATTACACTTCAATGATAATCTAAACCATTTACCACAAGATCACCCACAACATGATAGGCTATTCAAAATCAGACCCATAATAGACGACCTGAATAACGGATTTCAGACTATTCCAGTAGAACAACACTTGTCGATTGATGAGCAGATGTGTGCGACGAAGATGTCGTACAGTCGGCCAAGAAAGTGGTGTACCACCCTAAGGTTGAATATCGCTTGCAGATTCATAGGTGATAAAGATTAGTTTCGCTTGCAGATCGATCTGACAACTTCTATTGCTGTCTTTATCTGATTATTGATAACGACTATTACTGTTTGTAACGTGACAGCTGTTCTTAGTTTGAACTTGATGGAACCAATGACGTCGTAAAATCAACGGCGGGGGGCTGTAGATTTTGATGACAAAATTGTATCTACAAATTCAGAATTGTAATCAACAAGTTACATAAAATTGTAAAGGCACAAGGCGAGTCCACAAACCTACAATTTCTGTAAACTTGTAATTACAATATCAATAAAAAACAAGCTAAAAATAGATTTATCCTTTTATTAAATTTCTACAATCAATTTTAAAATACTTATAACAAACAAAAACATAGCATATATAGTAATATTTAGAAGATATTGAAAATTTTTAAAAATTAGAAACGGGTGTAACCGCCGCACGGTGGGCTGAAAATCGGCTTTCATAGACTTAGGCATTTTATTTTGCAAGTGCGAGTTTTTTTGCCGGATATCACTTCTATTAGTTATAACAATATACAAAAATGACACCAGAATTGATTCTGCACAGAAACGAAGGAATTATAATTTTTTTACGAAAATTTTGTATGGAGCTAGTATGAAAAATCGAAATATCTCTAAAACGGCAGCGATAACCGTAATATCCTTATAGGGGGTTATAGTACTAATTATTTATGATTTTTTGACATACGTTACATAATGGTTGTAGATGCCTTTTTTTTTAAAAAAATCGTCAAAATATTTTTATTTATTTTTACATATTTAAACGTTCCTTTTAGTGTTTAAGTTGAAGAATTCAGAGCTTTAACAACTCTTATCATAAAATAGCATCACCCTTATAGACCTGAAGGACTAGACAGAGGTGTGTAGTGTCTTGTTGATCTTGTAAGATTTCCAACAATACCAAATAGTTGAATATCAGTGTCAAAGTGCCCATGCTGTCGCTTCTTTTTGAAAGATAGGGGAATGAAATTGTTAATTGATCATACCCTAAAAGTATGATTACAACATAACCGGACACATAATAATAATAATATCCTTATAGGGGATTATAGTACTAACATTATTTATTTTAACATATGAAACTGTTCAAAACGATCCATGAACTGTGTCAAAGTTAAGAACATCGTTAGGAAGCATGCTTTTTCCCCAAATATTAAGAATATGTGAAAAAAAAAAGACTGTATATAAACTTTTTATTGATAGGTAATTTAAATAAAACAGAAGTAACAAAAATAATATCTAATAAATTCAATTATACAAAATACATATTTGAAACTATAATTTATGAAATTATTAACTAAACATATTGGTACAATAAACTAACATAAATAACAAAAGAACATAAAGAAAAATAAATAAATTTTACAAATTTTCTTTACAACTTTCGTTGTCGGACTCCAATTCCGAGTCAGAATCCAGATCGGATATACCTACAAACTCGAACTCAGTTTCCGGAAACTGTATTAGGTCGAGAGTTTCAGCAAAAAAGGTTGTCTTCCTTTTGGCATCTAACTTCGGCCTTTGTGCACTTAGAAAAGGATCCGAAGAAACAACAAGCATATTTAGGATATCTTGATTAGAATCTTGCCTGCTTCTTTTCCGCGAATGATGTTCCCGGAACCTCCTAAAATCTTTGTTTCGAGACTCTGAGGCTTCTTCCGAGAGAGTCCCAATCGGGACAATATCATTTTTTTCGATTATGTCAGCTCCGTGTATTAATAGTTTATGTACGGTTGATGACATGTAGTACCAGTCGTATAATTCCACGTACTTTTCTGCTGTTTTGCGAGCAAAATCTTTAAATTTGATGACATCGATCTTCTCACCAGATGTTATTGCTTGCAAAATAACAGCAAATCTTTTTATCAGGTTTTGATCCAACCCAGTAATAGCTGCAGTTTTATTGGGAAACTCGAAAAACTTCCTTGCGGTATTCCCGTCATTGGTAGTTCCCGAGCCTTGTTTTACTATATCAATTAACAGATTGAGCTCCTCTTTAAATTTATTTTGAATGTTTTTTTTTCTGTTTTGTAACATATTTTTATGCTCATTACTTCTTGCTGCCCACTGTTTGAAGTCAAGTCTGTACGCAATGTGTAACAGACATTCCATGCAATTTATACGGGCATGTAGGGATGATAGGCCAAATTCATATATGTCAGAACACACAGTTTTTGATGTTACAGCATCTAAGTGGTTCATTTCTGTTGGTTTTGCTAAGCACAGGTAGCATGATGCATTTGATCTAGCTTCAGAAAGGTACGTGCAGACTTTTGCGTCGATCATTGTCATCATTAGTTTATGAGTCACCCTGTTACTATTAATGCACTCTGTGGGGTTAAGGGCCTCAATTTCCTCATCCATTTTTCTTTTGTTATCAATGACAACTGCATGGCTTTCTTTTACAAAAGTGAACTGAACCGGACGACAATAAAAAGTTGAGCATGGTTTCGGGTTTGTCCATATAGTATTATCTCCATCTGTCAGTTTCAGTGGCACCAAGGAGGTCATGAAAATGCTTGAATCATCATGCTCGCCGTCCATTTTCTGCTTGTATCGGCTTTGATTGGAAGCACCATCAAATCCCCACTTCGATATCAGCTTTAACTGCTTATTTTCCACATTATCAGAAAGACTTTGAAGAATCCGCTTCACCGTGATGTCAAGTAAAGCTTGAAGTGTAATTCTAGCTGATGAATCCGTAACTGATACTGATTGATTAGGAGGGTAGCATGCAAGCTTAGTTTGTTGCAGTTTATAGTAGGATGGGTAAATATCCTTAGCACCTTCCCGAATGGCAGTCTCTCGCAACGTAATATATTGCCACTTTGAAAGCTTAAGTGAAAGAAGCAATCCAAGTGCTTTCTCTGGTGTAAATATTACTGTTTTCTTAATGCTTTCCTTGATTTTAACGGCAGCTTCTGGATTTTTGATCATATAATTGATTACAGATGCGATATCTTCATAACCTTCTTCTTTTAAACGTGCTGCAGCTGCATATGCCAATTCACAGGAATCCTCGCCTATGTGCTCACTAGATCTTCTCTTTTTCTGTTTGCTTCCCAGATCTTTGAATGGTTTTCGGGACCTTTTTGTCATTGTTCCAACAGTCGATGATGTCGAAGGTTCTGGAGAGACTGAGCGTGCTCTTGGTATCTCATCAACAGTTGGTTCTTGATTTATTAAAGTTTGCACGCAACTCGGCCAATCAATATTTGCTTGCAACCACTCTCCGTACGTATTTCTAAACTTATCAAAGATTCGTTTAGATTTCTGCCACCTGTTTAAAGCAGCTCGCGTGAATCTCCGGCAAAATTCTTTGAGAGTTACTTGATCTTCGGCAGAAAGGCAATCGCCTATGCGGGACACAATTGCACTAAACAATACTTCATGATTAAATGAAGGACACTCACTTTTTAGAAGAACAAACAAATCTAAGTTGGTGATTAAACTTTCCATTCTAAGATTTTGTAGTCGCAAAGCAAATAGTTTTAGTGTTAGCAGTTACACGGTTGTGAACAATCTAAATGATGGAACAAAATTATAGCCCTTTTATTGTATAAAGTCAATAATTAGTTAACTACCCTCATTAAAGTTATAAAAGATATGATAATAAAAATTTATAATCGTCAAAAACATTTCGTAGAACTCATAGTAGAACTAATCAACATTAGCAAATCACATTAGCTCACTAATTATAAAAAGGTGAATGCAGTTCTTAGTTGGTATTGTTGCGAGATATTTCAAATCATTTAATCACTTAATAGGCTCATTAGAATCAGAAGACTACAACCATCATTCTAATTACTTAATTACTTGTCATCAGACTCATTAGATGACTACACAATATGTTATTTTGTATTTTGAACGTATGCAAGGTTTTAAAATTCCTTTTGTGTCGATATTATTATGTGTCCGGTTATGTTGTAATCATACTTTTAGGGTATGATCAATTAACAATTTCATTCCCCTATCTTTCTAAAAGAAGCGACAGCATGGGCACTTTGACACTGATATTCAACTATTTGGTATTGTTGGAAATCTTACAAGATCAACAAGATACTACACACCTCTGTCTAGTCCTTCAGGTCTATAGGGCAGGGGCGTGCACAGGATTATGACAGGGTATGCGGCGGAGTAATCGGTCACAAAAACTTTGCCTTTTATAGATTTTTAGCATAGCCACAGCCACGCATCGTTGCATGGTGGCAATGCGTGGCTGTGGTTATGCTAAAAATCTATAAAAGAAAAAGTTTTTGTGACCGATTACTCCGCCGCATACCCTGTCATAATCCTGTGCACGCGCATGCTATAGGGGTGATGCTATTTTATGTTAAGAGTTGTTAAAGCTCTGAATTCTTCAACTTAAACACTAAAAGGAACGTTTAATATGTAAAAATAAATAAAAATATTTTGACGATTTTTAAAAAAAAAAAGGCATCTACAACCATTATGTAACGTATGTCAAAAAATCATAAATAATTAGTACTAAAACCTCCTATAAGGATATTACGGTTATCGCTGCCGTTTCAGAGATATTTCGATTTTTCATACTAGCTCCATACAAAATTTTCGTAAAAAAATTATAATTCCTTCGTTTTTGTGCAGAATCAATTCTGGTGTCATTTTTGTATATTGTTATAACAAATAGAAGTGATATCCGGCACAAAAACTGGCACTTGCAAAATAAAATGCCTAAGTCTATGAAAGCCGTTTTTCAGCCCACCGTGCGCCGTTGGCCTCTATAACCTCTAAAAGACGAGACCTCATTGAACCAACAAGCCGTGAGCAAATATCGGTTCCCCGCATTTCCTCCCAGATATAATTACAGTGACTAATAAGAGCTTGTTTGGTTCTTTCATTTTGATGCGACCATCGTTGGACCATAAGGCCCCAAAGATTTTCTATCGGGTTGAGGTCCGGCGATCTTGAGGGCCACTGAATTACCCTTACGTCAGTGTGTGAACGAAACCAGGCTCTTACGATCCTCGCATTATGAATTGAACAATTACCTTGAACAAAATCAAATTGTGGCACTTCGTTCTCCGGGTAAACATTACGGACTGTCGGTAGCATTGCATTCTGAAGCACGTCGATATAATTTACAGCCGTCGCTCGAGGAGGTAGAGAACACAATTCTCCTACACCATCCGTACTCATCCAGCCCCAAATATTTACGGAAATTCGACCTGATTCTCTATTTGGGATTACATGATCATCTTTATACCGTGTTGAATTATATCGCCAAAGGTGAAGACGTCCATGCTGACTGGATTTAAACGTTTTTTCATCACAAAACACTGTATTAGACCAATCAAACTCTAAGTGCTCTCTGGCGAAGTTCAGACGAGCAAGTCTGTGAGCATCCGTCAAATATATTTTCTTGGCGTAATGCCTGTGGTGCAACCCCATGTAATGTAGATGATTCCTTATTGTTTGGGCACTCACATCGAACATCTCCGCAAAATGTTTTGTGGGCTTAAAACCATTGATTTCATATTCCCGTCTCATGAATTCTCTATCGTTATTGGAGAGTGCAGGCCGGCGACCACTTCTTCTGTGATCCAACAAACTTCCCTCCTCTCCTTCACGACGAATCCAAAAGCGGACAGAACGCCTCGATATATTCAAATTCCGGGATATCGCACTGATACTGCTTCCCTCATTAAATTGGGCAATTATTTGTGCTCTTTCGGCAATGGTCAAGTTGGCAGGCATTGAGATGATTTTATATGCAGTTGATTGAAAAATAACACGGAAAATATATCGATTTTTTGCATATATTTGACAAAATGTCAATTGTCAGTTTTCTTTTTCAAATGGAATTCGGTTGTCTAAATAGTTTTTATTACTTTTTTTTGGAAACATTTCAATTGCTTTGTAGAAACTAATGTCCTTTTCATTTATACTAAAGGTTAAAATGTCATGTACTTATATGTGACATATGACGTATGAATACTAAATACATAGGTTTACGTCATGATAATGTTGTCTCTTTCAGTAATATCTTTTTATAACGAACCTTGTTGTAATTTTCGATGACCGGGAAACTAAATCAAAACTGGTACACCACTTTCTTGGCCGACCGTACTACATGAAATAGTATCTCCCCAAAAAGCCTCATAAGTGGGGATTCAAATTGTTCTTGCTATGTAGTATTTACGGATTCGCACACAAATTCGAGGTGTACACTGGAAACGAAAAGCACTCTATATTCCCTCAAGAACCAAATTTAGGGCCGACAGGAAACGTGGTTGTCAGATTATTGAGGGTCGTTCCCAGAAGAACAAACCATATTGTATACTTTGATTAAAATTATACATCAATTCCTTTAGCGGCTTACCTTGCTAAAGAGGGTATACATTCTTTGGGTACAATTCAGGCTAATCGATTAAAAAATAACAAATTACCAGATAAAAAGACTATAATGGAAAGAGATGTCCCCGTGGGCATTTCGTCGAGACAGGCAATGTGGATGGGATAGACTTGTATGCGCTCGTTTGGAAAGACAATAAGCCTGTAACTATGCTTTCGTCTTATACCGGGTCGATACCGGTTAGTACTATAAATAGATACGATAAAAATAATAAACTAAGAATACCTATAGATTGCCCTAATATCATCAAAGACTATAATGCCCACATGGGAGGAGTAGATTTGCTCGACAGTTTTATCGGCAGATACCGCATTACCCTGAAGAACAGAAAATGGACGAATAGCCTATTTTTCCATCTTTTAGATATGGCTATTATAAATTCATGGCTGATGTACAAAAAATTTACAAATGAATAATATTACCCCAAAAAAGCCACTGAATTTATGCAATTTTAGGCTTGAATTGGCTAATACTTTATGTAATCTTGGCGGATCATCGAGCAATGGAAAAAGAGGGCGTCCAAGTTCGAATTCAATAGAGGCAGAACTCCAGTTAAAAAAGAAGCCAGCACAGCCAGTTCCTCCAAAGGATGTCCGCCTAAACTGCGTAGGGCATTGGCAAGTATTTAGCGACAGGGCTCGATGCAAATACCCAAATTGTAAAGACTGCACATACACAAAATGTAGATTAAGTTTATGTTATAATAGGGAAAACAATTGTTTTTACAAATTTCATAATTAATAAATAAAGCTTTACATAAATATACATTGTTTTATTTCATGTGTATTCTTCATACATTTGACTTGCACAAGGTGACTAACTGCGCAATGTTGCAGATATGCAACAAAGCAATTATTTTTATAAAATGACTAAAAATACCGTGACTGTGACGGGGAAGACAGGAATACACCTTTTATACATATGAAGAGCTATTGTAATTATTATTTCTGTTCTACCCTTATTCCGATTTAAAATAGATAATAAATAAAGTGATACAGGTCGCTAGGAATATAATTATATCTATAAATAAATGCTGAAATAATATGAGTGTTTTATTTTACACAGTTTTTTCAAAATAATTAGTTTTGAATATAACCCAATTAACTGCATAGAATGCATTTCATCGATATCGATAAATTTTAAACATATCGATAAGTCTAACTACTACTAAATCAATAAGAGTTCTATACATTGCGCATCCCTATCAATGACAGTTCTTCCCGTCAAGGTCATGATTGTCATAGACAGTGCTAGTTGAAATTTTAATGTTGGTAGCTATGTTCTTTTGTAGTTTGCTAAAGAAGGTTAACAATTTCTCACAGACTGAATGTTTTAAGTTCCGTCTCTTAACGTCGGGTATCATATTCTCTTTGTCGTAATTCCAAGTTTATCTCAGCTAATTCTGTTAAAATTTGTTGTGAAATAGGTATTGCAATGTTAAAAATATAGATTTATGGTTAGGTGTTTCATGTGTATGGCAACACCGACTTCCTCTTCCCTTTTTCTGAGCAGAATCGCCACTGTGAGCACGTAGTGTTTTATGTCCATATTTTATATTATTAAACAACAGTAAAACATTCCCTGGGACTTTCGATTTAGCCTCCACAATCAACAGGTTATGGGCCCAGTCTCCACAGTCTCAAGGTATTATCTATTCTGTTGTTTTTGAGAACATTGGGGTATTGGAAAAATTTCAAGGTTATGAAAAAAATACCGTCATGGTCGTGGTGAGTCAAAATAAAATTGAGTTACTACATTTTGTGAAGATGGACAGCACACAGCACAGTTTGAGATTAACAAGCGGTGAGAATTGGGCGGTCTGGCGTTTTCAGACGGAAGTTCTTATGACAAGCAAGGGATTCTTTGAAATAATTACGGGAGAGTGAGTACATGCCCGAAGATGTGAAAGCCCTTATAGAATGGAGGAGTCATGATGCAAAAGCTCAGGAGATTATTGTTATGAGGATGGAGCCAGGGCCACTGACACATTTGTTAACCTGTTCAACTGCTAGTTCCATGTGGAGCAAATTAAAGTCCGTCTATGATAAGGAATCTGTTGTCGGTGTGCACCTACTGCAGTAAAAGTTCTTTCTGCTACAGTTTTAAGACAGTTCCACGTCTGTTTTTCTGTCTAAATTGGAGGATGTAATTAGCAAACTTAAACAAGCTGGTGAATCTGTGTCAGAGAAGATGGTAATCACTAAAATTCTCATGCTCTTCTCATTTCAGTTCTGCGTGGGAGTCAGTTCCCAGTGAGAGTCACGCTTGGGCGAATTGACTTCAAGATTGCTTTTGGAAGAAGACAGAATGGGCTCTGAAAATAAGGAAATAGTAGCTTTGGCTAGTATAAAGAAATGTTATAGTTGCGGTAAGGATGGACATATTTCAAAAGTTTGCAGAAATAAAAGCACACAAAAGGAAAGCAGGATATGCAATTACTGCAAGAAGAGAGGTCACATCATGGAAAGTTGTTACAAGCTGAAGAAAAAGAAAGGAAACAACACAAATAAAGATTCAAATAGTAAGTTAATGCATTTATGTGTTCAAGCACCAGTGGTGCAGAACGTGGCATTTGGTATATGGACACGAGCCAGCGAACATATGTGTTGTGACAAAAACTTATTCAAGTCGTTATGTGATAAGTCTTATTCCTCTAAAGTAAAGGTTGGTAATGGAAGTCTTCTAGAAGCAAAAGGTCTTGGGAATGTAGTAGTCTATGCCTGAAATAATCCGCGAGTTGACAACTTTGTAAAAATTGTTTGAAACGCTTCGAAGCGCTTCATGTGTACTCGTAAAATAATATTTTATTCATCACTTAACCTTTCAATTACAATATAAGTAATTTTTTAATTTATTAAAAAACTATGGCCTAAATCGTGGCATTGTGGTCACGTGACTATGTATGACGTCATCGTTCAAAAAACAACTTTCCTGGCATTCGGCACATAAATGTACTTCGGGTATTTTATGATATTTTACTCTATTATGAACGTGAAAAATTATTATCAGTGCTGTGCAGTACCTTGTTGTGGGAATACTACTATAAAAACGCCAACGAAACTATTTATTCATGTCCCTTTAAAAAGAGATATTCGCAAGAAGTAGTTAGAACTTCTGTGTCAAATCCATCCAAAGGTTGTCTGTAAAAAATCGCTTTTAGCGATAAGACCGCCCATTGTATCACCCATATTTGTTTTACTGTTATGGTGTACAATAAATAATATATCTATCTATCTGCTTTTTTAAAAAGACAAAAATGGAACTCATCGAACAACTATTACAGGACGATAAGACAAATGAACCAGAAGAGAGAGAGTTAGTTATGAAATGAAATATTTATTTGTAAATTGGTTATAAATAACACTTTTACACGTCATGTTTTTTTGCGTGTTTAGTTTCGCTAGATGAGGCCGGTATTTCCTAACTGACTACTCTGAGAAGAAACACCGAAACAAACTCCCTCTGAGTTTGTCGTCAACGTCTCTTTTAAAGTCCAGACAATTTGTATTTGTATATGAGAAGCATGTAAGTTCATGTCTATGGTATTCTTTTGAGGAAATAACCACGCAAATTTGAGCGGACCTGTCCAGACAGTGCAAGCAGTTAGTTAGTTATTTCTTATTTTGTCTTACGCATCAACTAAAGATAACCAGTCAGCTGTCAAAATATTGAACGATGACGTCTCGTTTTCTGATTGGTGTTTCTAATCACGTGACTCACAGATAAAAACTCTCATTTTTCTCAAGGGAAAATAAAATAAATAATTAATAATATTTTCTTCATTTGTACTATTTTGTGCTTCATATCAATAGATTTACATAATTAAATAGTTATATTAAATTTTTAAACATACTGTCAACTCGCGGATTGTAAGTATGTACATTCCAGACTTAAAGTTTCGATTTAGCCTCCACAATCAACAAAATTGTTACTTGTTACCGTTATTTCTTTTTTTAAGTTTTGATTTTATTTCATAATATTGTTATCACTTTGTTTTTCGTTGGTAATTTTTGTTGTTATCATGAGTGAACTCCGAAGAAGATATTGTATATTTGGCTGAGATGCTTTAGGTACCGTAAAACAGGGTTACTTTAACAGTAAGGGTAACTTTGACAGTTTATGGGGCTACTTTAACAGCGCGCCAAATAATGATTTAAACGCGTGCGAAACGAACGCTAGTGACCTTGATTGGTGGCGCGGGAGCGGGGAGTGTGCAATACGTCGGTATCGCACGACTTTACGGACTAATTTGAACGTGTGCGTCGTTAGTGTTTGTAGTGTGGTGTGTAAAAACGGCTTTATATTGTTTGAATGCCTAGTTTTCGGTAAGTTTTTCGTATTATTCACGTAAATTTAAGTAGATAAAGACATATAATGATTGCACATATGATTTAATCCATGGTTTATATTATTTTTCTATTTGTTGTAGGTTAACTTTGTGTTTATTTGTATTACAAATAAATCACAATGGTCGGAACGTATAAAAGAAAGCTGGGTGCCCGAAACTATAAAAACTATAGTGATGAAGACATTGCAAAAGCCGTTGCAGAAGTGAGAGCCGGAACTGCCGAGCCAGGCAGGTGCTGCAAAGAAGTACAAAATTAATAGGACTACACGAAGGAAAGCCTGGTCATCCCTCTGTTTTGACGCCTCAGAGTGAGAAATTAATAGCAGATAGAATATGTGTGCTAGCAGACTGGGGTTTTCCTTGTACAAAGGCCGACATTCGAACCATCGCTCAAATGGCTATCAACAAGGAAGGTAGGGTTATAAAGCAGTGGAAAGATAACTTGCCAGGATATGACTCTCACGCAGAGACTGTCCTCAAATATCAAAACTTCAAGGGCGTCTGTGAGTCCTAACGACATCAAAGAGTTTTTTGAGAATTTGAGACCAGCTTTAGAGCAAACTCGTCCTGCTCTAATTTATAATTATGATGAGACAAATATAACAGACAACCCGGGGGCGATAAAAGTCCTAGTACGCCGAGGGCATAAACGCGTCGAAAGAGTCCAAGAGCACTCGAAATCATCCATCAGCATCATGTTCTGTGGCACAGCTGAAGGAAAATTGATTCCTCCCATGGTTGTCTATAAATCGAAGCACCTTTACGACCACTGGACACAGGGTGGGCCACCTGGAACTATTTATAGGAACAGTAGCAGCGACTGGTTTAACATGAACCTCTTCGAGGTATGGTTCTTCAAAGTATTGTTACCGCACATCCAGGAAAACAGAGAAGAAAACGAAAAAGCTGTTGTCATTGGTGACAATTTGGCTTCTCATTTTTCACACGAAGTAATCAGCGCTGCACTAGAAAACAACATATATTTTACGACGTTGACACCAAACTCGACGCACATGATGCAACCATTAGATGTGGGAGTCTACGGGCTTTTAAAGAAACAATGGCGGAAGGTTCTGGATAACTGGAGAAAAGAATCAAGAATACGGGGCGCAATTCCAAAGCCACAGTTTCCCATGCTGCTGAAGATCGCTCAGAAGAGACTGGACTCTTGACAGCAGTCTGCTGGAATTTTTAAAAGAAACAAGGGGCTATAACTCTGAAAGAATTCGACACAGAAGAGGAAAGACAGTGATTCATGAACCAGGTACACAGATATCTATAACACGCCAAGATATCCCACGCCCAACAACAAATGATGTTCCAGAAATGGAAAACGATGACACAGTTGATAATACTGTCTCGGCTGTCATGGAAGTCCCGATCTTCGAACCTATACCTTCAACTTCTTCTTTGCCGCCTACGACAGGCCAGACTTCTTCTGATGACGATCTTCCTTTGAGTGATTTTTCTCGTAAAAAGAGATTAAGGGGCAAGCAGAAGGAGAAGGGCAATAAGAACAGCAACCTCTGTTACATTTGTAAATGTAATTTCCAGTTCTACTAACATCCTGCTGACTGTATTTGTTGCATCACTTGCAAAAATTGTTGCAGAAGTTGTTAAAAATGTTACGATTTTTGAAAGATGATTGTTATAATGTCAATTTGTGTTGATTCCAAAGATAATAATTACAAGACTGATTTATATCTCGGGCTATATTTTTGTAACCTAAGTGATAATAAAAATTACTGATTTATCTCAATAACTTTTTTTTTATAGTTGATAGGCTTGCGTTTGAACGAAAAAACAACGAGTTCAAATTGGTTGTGGTCAAACGCATGACCACAACCAATTTGAACTCGTTGTTTTTATTTCTATTTCCCCTAAAATGCAAAAAATATTAATATTTTTTTATCAAAATGATGTCAAAGTAATCCTTACACTTTAGATCTTTAACGTTGATTGCATTTTAATGCCTTGTCAAAGAAACCCCACTTCGGGGTTACTTTGACACATGAAAAATAAAAATATATATAATTGTGGGGGGCCTGTAGGGCTTGATATTGGTATGGGATTGATAGTTAAAGGACACATTGTTGTTTTTTAGGAACAAAAACATCATTAATTTTGGTTGTTAAAAAAAAGTAATTCCCAAAAAACTATCGAAATATGTGCAAAGTAGCCCCGTTTTACGGTTTTTATTACCGTACCGTATTACCTTTAATATAAGCAAGAAAAAGTTTCATGTTATTTTATTTATCCATATTCTGAGATTCATGAATTTCGTTCCATTCTCAGTTACCTACATACGGTGTAACCCTTCACCGGTTCCCAAACCCTAAAAACTGCCTTGATTTGTTCGCTGCTTGGATGGCGGCTGTTGGCAGTACAAGCATATAAATATTAATTTCTTTGATGATAATAAAAGAACATTATTCTGAACTTCATACGCGTTCTTTTTATTTAGGTGAAAACCCTGATTGTGACCCTAATACAATTTAGAAAGACTACATACATACTCATAGTACCTAAGTATGCATATCTATGTAGGTGTATATTTATTAGACCCTTAGTTTACCCACCAAACTTAAGGTAACAGCACTTTCCATACATGCAAATGTTACCACAGAGTTGCCACTTTACCTGCGCGGTCTGGCCGCACGGTCAGTCAGAACCCAGTCATTGTGTGTTACGGTTGTCTTTGTTCTCGGCGTTCTCGATTATTTTAAATATTTCTCGTGATAACTTGTCTTCGTGGGGTGAATTACGTCAAAATACCACGTCGTATATGGAAGTTGAAGGTATGTACTTTGTAAAAATACATATTACAATTAATTTCTCATCAAGTTTTATCATTTAGAGTTAATTGGCAAATTCCCTTTTAAAAACATTATTTTTAATTAAATTTTATAACATTTGTGTATGTGCCTTTGTCGCCCTGCATTTTATACATAGTAATAAAGTTTGATCCTTTGCCTTGCAGAAACTGAAATAAATTCGTCCCCCAACATAACCTATATATATATTTTTTTAATTTTGAAGTTAGTAGGTATAAGTTTTCAAAAAATAATTTTTGTTTCTTTTTGTTTGTAGGTACTTCGGAAAAGGTGAAAACTATCCCCCGAATGGAATTATGCAACATTCTGAAGGGGTTCAAAGGAAATAAATGGATGAAAAATTTACCTTAATGGAAGATAGTCTTGTTCAATTGACTTCATGTCCAGCAAAAGACAGGAATGTTTTGTCTCGTTCATTGAGGCATTTCAAGACGAGTTTTAAGCAGAAATTGACAGCAGCTCGTTACACTGGTCCCACAAGCCCATTGGCCCAGTTAAACAATTCCATGAATTAAGTAGCAAGCGGCGGAGAACAAAAGAATTACGGGCTCAGGTACCTGACGAAAAGTTGACTATTGCTGCACGTGTGAGTCAGGGCACTTCCGGGAATAAAGACATCGAAGATGATAAAAGAAATGACTTCAACGCCAACGAGAGCGAAGAAGTTCCGAAAAATAGGTGTTTCTAAAAAGGAACCAGTAGTGATAAAAAACACACCACGAGAAGCATTGTCTTTATTTGTGGAAGGTAATTTTACAAGAAGCCAGTGGACATTATTACAAGATGGACGCAAAGAAATTTACCCTAGTTATTCTCTATTACAAAAAGCAAAAAAGGAGTGCTACCCAGATGAACAAAAAATAACTGTTACAGAGACTAGCTTTAATGTGGATCTTCAAGCTCTTTGCTTGATCATAAGTCTTTGCGCCTCATACAATATTTGAAGGAAGTGACGGGTATGTTAACTGACTTTGAAAAGCAGCACCTGCTTTTGATATCAAAATGGGGATGTGATGGATCCCACCAAACTCCATTTAAACAAAAAAAAATTTACAATACCACAGACAATGATTGTTGTATATTTGTGAGCTGGCTTGTTCCCGTTAAGCCGGCTCTACACGTTGGCCAACACAGCGAATGTAGTGGCCAGTGCCTATTCGCCAACGTGTAGAGGGGGTGTTTGTGCATCTTGGGTTGTATTGGAATGATGGCCGACGAGTTGGCGCGAGATCCGTGTGGTGTCGGTTTTTTGCAAAAGATCAAAGAGTTGTTGGCCGAGTATTGGCTACCGCGTCCACACGTTGGCCGCGCGTTTAGTATGCTACGAGCTCCCAGAACAATCGCACGTACCTGATTAAACATTTTAACCGACTTATAAAAAAAAGAAGGAGGTTCTCAGTTCGTCTTGAACTTTTTTTTTTATGTATGTTACCTCATAACTCGAAGTCAGCTCGACCGATTTAGAAAATTCTCTTTTCATTTGAAATGATATACTTTCTAGTTGGTCCCATTGTTATGAAATCAGGATCTGATGATGGGATCCTGGAGTAATCGAGGGAACTCTTCAAATATTATAGGCACATCTATAGCGTTTTGGTTATATCTTATAGTATCTTGTGCAGTTGCTCTCGAAAAGCACCATTTGGGGAAGTGGAACTGATGATGAAGACCACCGAAACCACTCAATAATAAGTATTTCATGAATTGCGATTCGATTACTTGAATATGGATGTTAAGCACTTTATGTTCGTCATAATGCATATGGTGATGTAGAGCTGATGGTGAAGTACCAGGAGAACTCCTCAAAAATTAAGAGCTCTGCATCGGGAAAAGCAATATTTTGTAAAAGGTGATAAGCAGTTGACATTTTGGCTTTTGTAACTAGATAAATTACAAACCGACCCACTAAAAAGCGTGAAAAAAACTTTTTAACAAAAAATAAATCCGACTTCCATATTAAAATACTACAAAGGCAAAAATAACTATAATTTCGGAAGGCGGTGTCAAAAAAAGAAAATACAAAACGAATAACACCGACTACCGAAATTAAAGTTATTTTTGGCGTTGTAGTGTTTTGATATGGAAGTTGGTTTTATTTTTTGTTAAAAAGTTTTTAGTCACGCGTCGGTAACAACTAGTGTAAACAAAATGTCAGTAATGACTAATAACGAAAAAACTTTTCGGTTTATAGAGCTCTACCAAGCCGTAAATTGTTTGTGGAACCCAAGAAGCAGCAGCTAGCGCCTTAATATCCATTTTAATAAATACGTCCGCACATTGGCCTGAACCGTAGCAAACTGAACGACCTTCCAACGTGTGGACGCTATCACGAACTCTTGGCCAACATGCTGGCCACTACATTCGCCACTGTGTTGGCCAACGTGTAGAGCCGGCTTTAGACTGGTTGTTTCAGTTGATGGTGATACAATTAAAATCATATGGCAGAACCCAGTTCCTTCTTCGGTGAGATTTTGCAGACCTATCAGAACTCGTTTCATTCACGAAAGGAAAGATATCACAAAGGAAGAAAATGCCTATATAAAAAATCAAGCAAAATATCTGAAAGAAACAGAAGAGAGCGAAATATCAGCGAAAATCTAACAAACTATCTTACTCAGAATGGTAGACGGGAAGGTCTGCAACTCCACGACAGATACTGCATCAACCATGCGTTGTTATATATGCAGACAGACATCAAAAGATTTCAACAGATTAAAAAAGTGCCATAAAAACCGAAGCCCTAAAGTTTGGGCTCTCAGTACTCCATACCAGAATACGCTTTTTTGAGTCACTGTTGTATGTGGCATATAAAGAACCATTGAAGAAGTGGCAAGCCCGTACGCCAGAACAGAAAAAAGTAGTCAAAGAAACAAAAGAGAAAATACAAAAATGTTTCAAATAAGAAATGGGCCTGCTTGTTGATGTACCTAAAGCTGGCTACGGAAATACAAATGATGGGAATACATCCAGATTTTTCCAAAATGCAGAATGCTCTTTCCGTATTACTGGCATCAACATCAGTTTGATAAATAGATTCAAAGTGATACTTGAGGTGATATCAACATTAGTAGGTATACGAATAAAGGTATACGAATTTATATATAAATATCTGTCGCATCTCTTGCGACAGATATTTTGCAACTAGTAAGTGATCCAGTTTGCATTACAGGTCCAATTTTAATATCGAAATTGAGTGAACATTTAAACTGCGTATGAAAAAGAACAGCAATGGCAGTGGGGATATCCGAGAGAACAATAACTAATATATTGGGTGAAGAAAAATCAACTGACTCTAAATTTAAATCTCCGTATAAAGACCGCAAAAAAACGTGCAAAGAAGTTGGAATTGGACAACTTTAACATTGATGTTATACGTTCAACTATTCAAAATTACCATTTAGAACATCACGCGTTACCTACCTTGCTAAAGTTGAAAAGAATATTTGAAGAGAAACTTAACTATGGTGAAAGTATTTCGACTCTGTGTACAGTTTTGTTAAAGTTGGGATCCAAGTGGCGAAAAACTGTGAATAACAGACGTGTACTTATAGAGCGACATGACATTCAAAAGCTACGATTTTATCACCTGAAAAATTTACTCCGATACCGACAAGAAAGTCTTAACTAAAATCTTAAGCTATATCTTAACTAGTCATGTGCAAAACAAAGGATGGGGTAATAAAGATGGACCACCGTTAAAGAGAAACCTGTCGAAAGGACAAAGAATTATCATTGTGCATGCTGGTTCAGAACAAGGTTTTGTACCTAACCACTATTGACACACAAAGCAAGTAGTGTTTCCGGTGATTACCACTCTAATATGAACGCGGAAAACTATGAAAAGTGGCTAAAAGTACGTCTGGTACCGAATCTTCCACCTAACTCTGTGGTTGTGCTTGATAATGCGTCATACCACAATGTTCAAAATGACAGAGCTCCAAATTCTAATTCAAGAAAAATAGAAATGCAGAGATGGTTGACAGAAAAGAATATAGATATGAAAAAATAGAACTGTGTGATTGGATTAAAAAAACATAAAGAAAACCATATTTCTTATAAGATTGATGACATACTTCAGCCATATGGCATAAAAGTTCTTCGGCTGCCACCATATCATCCCGAACTAAACCCCATAGAAAATGTATGGGGACTATTAAAAAATTATATTGCTTCGCATAACGTCGAACAGAATGAGACGGGAATAATGAAACTAATAAATCAACGTTTAAGTCAAATTGATTAAGAGATGTGGGGTAATACTTGTCGACATGTAAAAAATAAAGAAGAAGAATACTAACGACATTTTGACATGGAGTCAGAATTCATAATTAACCTTGCTGAGAGCAGCGAATCCGAAAATTCATCATTTGATTTTTCTAGTAGCGATACAGAATAATATGTTCAATAAACAAGCATTAACCAAATAAGTTGTTTTTTTAAGAACCCGTATATTATCAAACACAGCAGGTTACAATAACCTTAAAAACAAAATAATTAACAATAGTTACTACTCGTCACCGAGTTACTAACTGTATTTGTATTTTGTACTTGCCTATACTTCTTGTCACGCACACAAAGTCACTGTATATATATATGGTTTACCCACACGTAGCGCCGCGCGCACAAATTAGTTGAACTATCATCTATACGTAAACTATATTATTTCATGACCAAATTTAACAAAATTGATGAAATAGAACTTTTTTTTCCCTGTGTGTGGACACAGTTATCTCCCTGCAGATAGTGTTTGGCAAGGTAGAAAAAATTTTAAGGAAGCAACAAATAATATTAACCCTTTATAAGGCTCTGGCAGTCTGGCTATATGTTGGACATCATCAAATATCTTAAAAAATACTTTGGCAACACAGTTTGTCGTTAGCTTGCTAGTGATTTATTCTTGAATGTTTTGAGAAACGGAACGTAGAAAAAAAAGTATGGCGCCAAGCTAGTTCAAACAGATGTTATACTTTCGAAATTGTGTCGATTTTAATAGTGCTACGTAAATCTACAAAAATCTACGAAAAAAAATGAGTGGACAGGTAAGATTTGAATTAAAATTTGTTAGATATATTCTAAATTTGATGTAAAACAGTATATTTTGCGGATACGAATCTTTTTGATACAAATTTGGAGTTCTGTTATGACATCCATATATTGCCCAGAGCCCGTCTGAGTCAAACATTTTTTGTTTGGTTGTTGTTCTTTAGACAAAATTGAGAAAACTTTAGAGTCTTTTTGCGTTATCGGATGGCGATGAGTCTGAAGATGGTTACGAAAGTGATGAAAGGGAAAGTGAGGCCATATTGTTGCCACCAAATTCATCGGACCTTGAGGATATTTTAGCTTCTCCGTCATCTTCAAATAACGGGAATGCCGCCAATTTTGAACCAGAGGATTCCGTAGTCCCATCAGTAAGATGAATTTCTATAGGACGAAATCAATCGGAAACACCTGATGATCCAAACATCAATGTCCTGTGTCGTTATCCATTTCTGATTCTGAAGATGATTCTTCTGAAGATTTTGAGAGAGAGAGATTGGAAGAAAGTACTTTTCCCTCACGATGTACCAAGAAACATGTTTGATGATATTCTTCTAAAGTCTCACCAGAATTTTCCCAACAAAAGTGGACCTCATATCGCCTCTTTGCTTCAATAACGTGATAAGTCAGACAATTCATTTTTTTTTTTATTTGATTATTAAAACCGCCGTGACCGATTTTATTTTTCCAAAAAACATGGTATTTTTTGTGCGTGTAATAGCGAATCTATGAGTGAAAGAGACAGCGCAACGGTGTCAGATCGCGATATCGCGTTGTCTCTTTTTGCGTGGAGATTTGTTTCAACAACGAAACAAAACAGTTGTCACTAAGCACCTGGAGAGGAAGGTGCTCTCAAATTTCAGCGAAAACGTGACATCACGACGATATCACTTTTTGATTGCAAAGGTATGTTTTAATTCAATTATTATTTTTTATTTTATAATGTGATATGTGGATTTGACACAGTGTTGTTAGAAAAATGTGTGATGTTTTCATTGTTATAAATGCTCATGTCACACTGTTGCCGAAAGAATGAGAATATTGCTTTGTGTTATCTTATGATACAACATTGTAGATGATGAAACTTTTTCTAATACAAAAAGCAAGTTATAGTTATCTGCTGATGTTCCATTATCGAACAAAAAAATAATAATTTAAGCAGTAATATTCCTAAATATTACGTTGTTAATGCTAAACCAAATACCTATTTATACTTATTTTTTCAGATGGAATCGCGATCTAAAAGACTTGTTAATCTTGCATTGACAACAGAAAATTCGGATATTCCTGTTGCAGGGACTAGTGCAGGTATCTATTTGTGTATTTAACCATAATAAAGAACTACCTACTTAGTACGGAAACTCTGCCGCCGCCACGCGGCTGTGTTAAATACCTATCTACTCTTTAACGCTTGGTAAACTCAAGTACTTGTACTATTAACTATTTCATGTGTGTTGTAATTTTTCTGTCGTAGGTACTAAACTTAAATATTTAACTTATGAAAACGTTTTTTTTTAGATATGGACGCAACGTTAAGCTCAGGGGATGCGAGGTCAAACATAGAGGAACCAACCTTAAATGTGGATGACGCAGCGAAAAAAGCTGACTTATCAGTATCCAATCGCCATTGTTGTGATTCGACCAGCAGCAGCAGTAGTTCTTCGAGTGACTCATCATCATGCAGCCCATCAAATACATCTTTTAATGAAGGTAAGTTTCACTGGTGTTTTAATTTTTTTTTTTTTTTGTAATTTACCTAATCTTATTTATATTCCAACCTTATTACATTTTGTATACAGATAGCGACGAATCAGTTAAAGACCCAAACTATGAAGTTGTGGAGCCCCAATTTCTTAATCAAAATTCTTCAGATTCTGACGGAGAAGTTGTTAACCCAAGAAACCAAGATAATGTTTTTCGTACACCTACAGAAGACCACGAAATGATTCATAACAGCCTTGTACAAGAAGCCGATGTGCTCCCGATACTAAATGAACCATCGGGTGTTGAAAATGTTAGCCCAACTGAACAAAACTTACAAAATCCAGATTGTAGTCCGACCAAAAAAGGAAAAAAAAGACGAAGACAAGAAGGAAGCTGGAAGAAAAATATAGCGAAGAGACTGAGAAATAGTGGTAAGTCGTATCAATCAGTAAAAACAAAAAAAATAATTCCAGAACGTAAATTGAGATCGCCTTGCAGAGAAAATTGCACATTCAAATGTCGTTCAAATATCACAGATGACCAACGTCAACAACTTTTAAAAGAATTCTGGAACTTGGGCGACATTGAAAAACAGTGGTCGTTTATAGCAAATAGTGTCGAAACAGTCATACCTAAACATCGATACGTGAAGATAGATTCGGATGGAAACGTTGCACCAACACGCGATAATAATAATGCTTTCTATTTTACCGTTTCTGGAATAAAGACAAGAGTGTGTAAAATATTTTTCAAAAACACTTTGGCAATTAATAACCGGCCAATAGAGACGGCGTTAAAGAAGAAAAATAAAGATTGTAACATTTCTACTATGAAAGATAATCGGGGACAACATGCAAATCGATATAAAGTGGATGAAAACATAAAGAACAGTGTAAAAACATTTATAGAAGCAATTCCAAAAATTGAATCACATTACATAAGAGCCAACTCTAGAAGACATTATATCGATGGCAGCAAAGCCATCACCGATCTTCATAGAGACTATGTTGCAGATTGTAAGTCGAAAAATGTACCTTTCGCCAATTACTTAATGTTTTACCGCATATTTACGCAAGATTACAATATTTCATCCTTTGTTCCTAAAAAAGATTTATGTGATGTATGTGAAGCTTACAGAAATAGCACTGATGAAGAGAAAGAACGATTAAAAGAAAGCTACGAAACACATCAAAATGAAAAAGTTCTCTCACGTGCAGAGAAGGAGAACGATAAAAAGAATAGTGAAATTCTCGATGCTGTGTACGACCTTCAAGCGGTTTTCCCATGTCCCAAAGGGGATATCTCTGTATTTTATTATAAGTCCAAATTGAATGTACTTAATTTAACCATATACAATATACAGAGTAACTGTGTTGAAAGCTATGTTTGGGATGAGTCAAACGCTCATAGAGGTATAAACGAAATCGGTACTTGCGTTTACAAATACCTCGTCAATATTTCAGAAACAGTCGAAAACCTAGATGTTGTATTCTATGCGAATAATTGTGCGGGTCAGCAAAAAAACAAATTTATGCTCTGCATGTATTTATACGCAGTAAAGACAATACCAAATCTTAATTCAGTGACTCATAAATATTTTATAAAAGGACATACCCAAAATGAGGGCGATTCCGCTCATTCTCAAATTGAGAGAGAAGTTAAGCGGCAATTACGATCTGGACCCATGTATACACTTGACGGATTTATTGGTGCTATAAAGGCTGCCCGGAAGAAAAGTGAGCCCTTCCATGTGAATGAAATGTGCTTCGCAGATTTCTATTATTGGAAAAGCTTAACTACTCAAATGAACTTTTCATTGTTAAAAGATGAAAATAATGATTCAGTTAAACTAACAGGTTTGAAGGTGATTCGGGTGCAAAAAAGATCCTGAAGCTATATTTTTTAAAGATTCATATTATGCTGATAAACAATTTAAAAAAGCTATTGTTATTAAAAAGAAAAGGAATATCTCAAATTTGGAACTAAAAAATGCATACAACCAAAAACCTGGGATATCTGATAAAAAAAAAGCAGACCTAATGGATTTGGTTAACAAAAATCTTATCCCCAGATACCATAGGCCATTTTATGAATGTTTGTAGCTTAAAGAGGGTTTTTTTTTAATACAGGTTAAATATATAAAAGACTGATTATTAATACTTAGACCAAAACAATACTAAGACTGTTACATACTTTAAGATAAGGTGTGTGTGATCTGATCATTGTGAGAGACTATAATTCTAGGTAAACTTGTGATTTTATATTGGCAAATAAGCTGTACTGAGTTATTACTCAAAGTGCCATTAGTTATATTACAATTATTTTTAATTTGAGTATGTTATATTTTTGTTTTGTCTAAGACGTGTTAGATATAAATGTTTAATTCTTGTAATTGTATTTTGTTTGCAAATGCAAACTCTTAAATAAGAGTTTCTTATTCATCTGGCGCTATTGAATAGTCAAGATCATAAGGATAGTATTCTTTTATTTAATTTTAAGCTTTCTCTAGTAAAATGTGTTTCTCATTAAGTAATAGGTAAACAATAAATATTGTGATTATTCGTAGCGTCATTCAGTCTGATTATTTATATTTTGTCATAGAAATCATAATAAGTGTAGATTGGTTCTGAAATCTAAAAGTTTTTATTTCAACAATGTTTGTTCATTATAATAACCCAGTTTCATAACCAAAGTAATATCATTAACATCGTGACAATTTAGTTTGTAACACAATCTTACTATAATATTTGCAAGAACAATGTGACATTTTCTCCCCCTTTTCTCAAATAAAGCCAATTTCTTGCTAAACTTCTAAATTATCAGCATTTTGATAAGTTTTCACATAGTTTATTTGTTAAAATTTACAATAAATCGTAGATTTACAGTAAAACAAATATTCGTCACCACACAATAATTTTTTGAAAGTTGAAAAACACTGCCCTCTAAAATTTCAATTTTCAAGATAACACATTATTGAAGCAAAGAGGCGATATTTATTTTCGTTTTTTTTTTTACTGACGAAGTTTTATCTCTAATTGCAGAGCTGACAAATTTATATGCTGCCCAAAATAAACAAAAAAACTGAGTAGATGTCTCAAATGAGGAAATACAAGCTTTTTTAGGAATGTTGGTGTTGATGGGGGTGCACCCTCTACCCAATATTGACTTGTATTGGTCAACAGATCCATTTTTTGTGTGAGAGAAACAGCAGACGTAATGACTGTAAAAAAATTAAAAGGATTATGTAAAATCTACATCTAAACGACAACACGAAAATGCTTCTAGGAGGAGAGCCTGAATATGATAAACTCTATAAGATTCGGCCACTAATAACCTCAATGAACGCTGCTTTTCAAAAGGGAGCTAGGAATTCGTCATCCCAAAGTATTGACGAATGAATGGTATAGTTCAAAAGGCGCAGTACATTGAAGCAATATTTACCAAACAAGCCGATAAAAAGAGGCTTCAAGATATGGGCGAGATGTGACAGTAGCACGGGTTATTTATTTGAATTTGAGGTGTATACGGGAAAAAGACAACGATGCCGAATTCGGTTTAGGAGTAGCTGTGGTAAATAATCTTTGCAAAGTACTTGTTGACGAAAAGATAGAAAACGCACATGTAACATTTGATAATTTCTTTGCTTGGAGCCAACTAATGCAAAGCTTGTATGATAATAATATATATTCTACAGCAATAATTAGATCCAATAGAACTAACTTACCCCGGACACAAAAAAAAAATCTGATGGCCAAGAAAGGTAAACCTAAACTTTCTAGGGGTTCATATAAGTGGTGGGTTAACCGAAATGTAGCATGCTTTACATGGATGGACACAAAAAAACATTTTTGATAAAAATAAAACCGACTTCCATATCAAAATAAAGCCAAAAATAATTTTAATTTCGGTAGTCGGTGTTATAGGTTTTGTATTTCCTTTTTTTTTCACACCACCTTCCGAAATTAAAATTATTTTTGGCTTTGTAGTATTTTGATATGGAAGTCGGTTTTATTTTTTGCAAAAAAGTTTTTGTTTTCGCGCTTTTTAGTGGGTCAGTGAATTTTCCAAATCGGTTCGTAAATGACGGAGTTATGCGCGAACAAAAAACGCAATGCAGAGTAGACGAAAAGATCATCAACGTAAATATTTTTTTAGATTTTTGTTGATTTTTCAGAAACGGCTTGTCCGATTTCGATAAAATTTTCATGGGACTATTTGGAAAGTATACCCTTTTCAACAAAAAATATATTTTAGATATTGATATGTCTAGTCCTTTTATTGAATTTGCATAAGACAAGAAAATTCCAATAAAAATTTTAAAATTTTAATTATATTTTGCTTTGAACGTTAAAATTACGTCCACAGCTTAATTGTTAACGGAGTTTGTCTTCCCTAGGCTGGTATTCAACAAAATGGCGCCAAATGGAAAAATACCTCGAGAACAGTGGTCACAATTTGAGCTTAAAAATGCCATAAAGGCAGTAAAAAGAATGTCACAGCGAGCAGCTGCTGAAGCATTTTGTATCCCAAGGCGTACATTGCGAAATCATTTAATATCCGGCAAGACAGAAAAGGTTACTGGTAGACCACCTATTCTTAATAGTAAACAAGAAAAGGACTTAGCCAAACGAATAATAAGACTTGCTCACGTAGGTATGCCATTAACCCCCAAACTTGTTCGGAAACAAGCGTAGAGTTCTGTAGAGCAAATGGCATATCAAACATGTTCTGTGAGAAAACAAATATTGCAGGGAAGAAATGGCTGAGAGGTTTCCTCAAATGCAACACGCAAATAGCACTTCGTAAAGCTCAGTTTATGAATCCCGGCAGACCACAGAAGCTTAATAAGCACATAATTCAAACAACTTTGAAGCTGTCAAAAAAATATATTGCGAGTTGGATATATCAAATCATCCAGAACGTCTATATAATATGGATGAGAAGGGTTGCAGATTGAACCTTCATCATCAGCAGAAAGTGTTTGCTAAAAAAGGTACAAAAAGAGTGCATTTTATAGCTAATGAACATGCAGAAAATGTTACTATCGCGATGTGTGTGAATGCAACGGGAAATCTAGTGCCCCCAATGATCTTATTCAAGGGTAAAAGATTGAAACCAGAATTTTGTGACAATTTTCCTGCTGGAACCTTAGTGAAGATGGCACCCAAGGGAAGTATGACGAGCGATCTTTTCGTGGACTTCATCGAACATCTGGGTCAGTACAAGTCTCCAGGAAAATGCTTATTAATTTTTGATGGCGTTTCTTGTCATTTAGATGCCAGGATCGTAGATGCAGCAGATGAACACGAAATCATATTATACTGTTTGCCCTCAAATACAACATACGAATTACAACCCCTTGATAAGTCAGTTAATAAATCGTACGAGCATCATTGGGATGAGGAGCTATTATTATACGCATATCAATATCCAGATCGCAAACTTACAAAACAGCGCTTCAGTAAGATTTTTACCAAAGTCTGGCCCAGGTGCATGACCCAAGAAAATATAATTAACGGTTTCAGAGCCACCGGTCTCTACCGTTATGATCCCAATGCAATTCCGCAAGAAGCTTACGCGCCCTTAGCGCTTACGCAATTACCTGGTATACAGCTTCAAAACGACTCACCAATGCAACAAGCTACTGATTTCGGAGATGTACTTGTGGATGTAACACTGTGTTACTCATTTCAGAATATTTCGTAAACGCGGATTTAATAATGATTCATAATTTAGTAATGGCAGTCAAAAAGTATCAAAGTATTTACGGCATATCATTTTTTTAAAAGCATTTGGTACAGGTACTGGCATTCTCTTTTATGTCAATATTATCAATTTCAAGTTTATGTCAATGTTACTCAAATAATAAACATTATAGATACCTAACATATTATTTCTTTTAAATATATTATATCCTTTCTAAAAAACATACTTAACTGTCCTTAGCAAACAAAACGTGTTTTGTCCCCAACTAGTTAAATCAAAAAGTATTTAGTCCATTGTTTTCATTCAAAATAAGTTCTGTCCACATTTTTATCATAAATTACAATAATATAAAATACATTGGACTATAAAATACCTTTGTGCAATACATTATGAACCCAAAATATCGTAAGAAAAATATCACAAAACAAGTCTTGGTGCATTATAATTGTAAATAGGTTTTAATTTATTTCCCAAAACTTTGATTTGGGTGACAAATCACGTTTTGAAAGTTCGCTCCTCAATCAAAGTATTGCCAAAACGTTTTGTGCGAATGGGTGGGATGTCCACCATGCAACTATGGCGCATTGCCTATCACTTAATAAAATCAGGTAACGTACCGTTTTTCCGTGCCCTAGCAACATTTTCAAAATAACAAGAAAAATCAACATAGCCCTTAATTTTCCGATCTCTATCAAATGGTCGACCAGCCGGGTATATATCCGATGTAGATTCCATAGACCTATTAGTGTCTATGTTCGAATCATTCGTCGTAATTTCATTGGTACCAGAACCAGACGAATAAATTTCAGAATCGATTTCATTGAGCAGAGTATTCGATTTTGATTGTACGATCGGATTAAAGCGAACAGACGCGTTTTTGGTAACAGTATGATTTGGGGCATTTTCATCTTCATTTGTAGGTAAGAAATTAAAGTTCCTTATCAACAAAGACATGTGAGTATTAGGTTTTGGCGTCAAGTTATTCTTAACACAGTACGAAACGAATTCTTGTTCGATTTCTTCTAACACAAATTGGCTAACCATTCGAAAGTTGGACTGTTTTCTGAAGTTCTCTACTATGATTTGAGCGAGCTGTTTGTTGGTCTGTTCGTAGCTTCCTTTCGCTTCTTGTATACGTTTGTAGACGCCGGCGCTGACGAGGACTAAGAATCTGAAATAAGAGAAAAAATATATATATTATGTATGAAACAATGCCATAAGACACTAAACTGAACTACAAATCTTCCTACAACATTGGAAAGAAGTACTCATATATTTTTTATTAAAATTAAATACGAATACATGACTTTTAAACCAATTTTCAGCAATCCAAAGAATATAAAACTTGTAACAATCTATGAATTGAATAGAATTTTATTTGAATTTGATAATTATAACAATAATATTCTCGGCATTATTGCTAGATTTCGCCTCCGTTGTTATCATTTCTAATTTAAATTATCAATAATTTAATTGTTTGAATTTGAAACCAATTAATTGGTTGAATTATTAACAATATCAATGCATTGCTTAATAGAAACCACTTGTTTAGCCAAATTCTTGGGTGTAATACTAAAATAATAATTATGATAGTAACACTATTTATTTATTTATTATGTATTTATTATATACTTTATTGTACACCTTACAATATTTCATTGTAAACAAAAATTAAAACTTATGTACAATGGGCGGTCTTATCGCTCAGGGCGATCTCTTACAGACTACCTTTGAATGGACAAAACTAAAGGAGACAGATTTAGGGCTGTCAGTGTACAAACATCATAAATAATATTCATTGAAACATAATAATATAAAATATAGTGTCTATATTATTCTTGTGCTTCTTACGCTTGGTGTAACCGTTTAACTTTGAACGTTTGAAATATAACCGTTGTTCGTGACTCTAGACTTTTATTTGGTGGACTAATACCTACATGACATACATGAATAAATTTTGACATTATTTTACACAATTTTATTATGATTTTTTTTTACTCAATACGATTTTTTAATGCGTTTCCTTCTTTTTTTTACTTTATATAATAATAAATATATTGACATCTCAATTTATTTTAAGTTTTGTATAAATGAAAATTCAACATTTTTAAATGTAATTCACTGAATATTTGTAGAAATATTCAGTGAATTACATTTAAAAATGTTGAATTTTCATAACCCGTAACGGTTCCGGTAACGGTAGTATATGTGAAACTATGTTAATATTAAGAACTCAATGTACCATATGCTTAGAAATAAATTATATTCTAATCTATTCACAACATAGTTAGAAAAAGACTAAGTAGATGATGTATTATAAACCAAAATCTTGAGCCTTGTAGTTTTGTAAATAAAAACAAATCAAGTTTATATTATAACAAGGTCATTCATTATCACATAGCAAACGGTCAAAGGTGGAAATACTGACCTCATTACTAAGGGATTAGATTACATTCAAATTGTACTTATACTCAATATTTGATAAGATTTGTTTAAATAACGTAATATTACATTTTAGATACCTAACGCACTGCATTGCCCTAATGTCTTATAGGTAATTCAGATATCCATACTTGTATTGTAAATGCAAATTCAGTCTGTCTCTGTTCACACCTAAACCGCTGAATGACATTTTTCATAGGATTTTTATAAAAACATGACAAAGCAAAATTTAAAAACCTATATATCTATAGTTACACCGCACGTATAGATTTTATTTCTTGTTTTTTGTTTGTTCCATGTATGAGCCCCCATTAATGTTTTTTTTTGTACAAAAATCATAAAGCGGTTCACAGAATACATATACCTACCGAGTTTCAAATGTGTAGTCCTAATAGTTTCTGAATGAAATGGCTGTGGCATACGGACAGACAGACAGACGGACATAGTACTATACTCGAATGGTTTAGGTAATTAAAAAAGTGTAAACAAATCGTAAAAAGGGTTGTTTATACTTGACACTTTCTTCGTTAATAATACGTTCTGACAAAATTAAATTTATTTTCGATTACATGATAGTTTTCTCTTTTGTTATAGTATGTTCAACTTTATCATTTATTCTTAAACTACTCTTCGTAGATTTAACTGCTTGAGCACAATTTTTTAGTTTGATTTATAAAATAATATAATATTTTGTATTCTGTCCATCATAAAGAGCCTAAAAAGACGGGTTCCCCAAACCTTTTAGAAAATACAACGAATTAGATAACGTTGCTAAATTAAAGAGTACAATAGTGACGTAGTCTGGCAACTGAAGTGGCAGGTATTACGTTTAGTCGGTTAACCAGACGCCATTGTTGACAAACGCTCTCGACATTTGTCGTACGTGTTTTTGTTGAATTGTGATATTATTAGCTTGTTTCTTTGTTTTGTTTTTGTAATTTAGTTATTGTTAAGGTTTACTATTAATTGTTATTCGTTTTTAAATTCGTATCGTGGAAAAATGTGTGAACCCGAGGCTGGTACTAACCAGACCAACTTCGTACACACATTTCCATCACCAAAGAAGAAACGCTTCAAAACCGGACCTCTTTCATCATCTGAGAAACAGACATTGATAAATGTATTTAAATATGTAGAAGAAACATGGCCCAAAGAGTATTTTCCGTCAAAAACAGACATAGTGCAAAAAAACTGGTGAAATAATGGGTATCTCTGTACCAACTGTGTACAAGGTCATCAACCAGTACAAAACATCACATAGAGTGGAGTCTCCTCCTCCACCGGCAACAAAACCAAGCAAAATTGACAGTTTCGATGATATGGATTTAGCCGCAGTGAGGAGAAAAGTACATATGTTTTTTTTTTGCAAATGAAATGCCAACTATTGAAAAAGTATTGGAAAGTGTCAATAATGATGACAGTCTACCTAATATAAAAAGAGATGTAATGTATAAGTTGATGAAGAAATTAGGCTTTAAATACTCCAAACGCAGTCGCAAGAGTATGCTTATTGACAAACCAGACATTGCAGTATGGCGTGTAAAGTATTTAAATGAGATTGCAAAATATAGAAGAGACGGGAAGAAAATATATTATTTGGATGAAACATGGGTCAATGAAGGTATGATAACAACGTGAATATGTTTTTAAAATAAATATTGTGCACTGTTACCTTTGTAAATACCTTGTAAACTCATAAATATTGTTTTTGCAGGACACACTAAATCTTCAACATGGCAAGACACTACCATAACATCCTGTAAGGAGGCTCACAGGCAGGGTTTGTCCACAGGATTAAAGAATCCCAGCGGGAAAGGAAAACGCCTTATTTTAGGCCACGTTGGTAAGCATATTACTTAAATAGCCTTTAATAGAAATGCCAAGATGATAATTTTATTTTATAAGCTTGTTTAAAGCATCATATATAATAAACTTAATAAATCACTTCTTTGTTTCTCCGATGGGTTGGGCAGAGGTGCACCTATAGTACACCCACATTTAACCAGTTATGATTAAGGTACACGTAATAGGGGCGAGCCTATTGCCATTAACCGGGCACAACTCCCGAGTCGAGGCTGCTACTGAAAATTCCAGATAGAAAAGCCAGTAACACTAATTGACCTGGGAATCGAACTGTGAACTTCATGGTCAGCTATAGTGCTCGCGACCACTAGACCAATGAGGCAGTCAATATATAATAAATTCACAATTTAAATCAAGTACATATGAGATGCTCATATTACAAGAAAACATAATTATTCATCAGTTGTTGAATTTATTTAAAACTATGTTTCAGGTTCATCAAGTGGTTTTGTTGAAGGAGGTGAATTAATATTTCAAGCCACTAAGGGTGATGGTGATTACCATTCAGAAATGGATGCACATAATTTTGAGAAGTGGATCACCACAATTTTCACCAAACTGGAAAGAGACTCAATTTTGGTGATGGATAATGCACCCTATCACAGCAGAAAAAAAGAAAAAGTGCCAACAACCGCATCAAGAAAGGCTGATATTCAGAATTGGTTAAATGAAAAAAATATTGCTTTTGAAGAAGCAGAATTAAAAGCACAATCTATACTAATATTATAAAACTGAAGAGTTTGTTTGTTTGTTTGTTTGCTTGAACGCGCTAATCTCAGGAACTACCGTTCTGATTTGAAAAATTCTTTCAGTTTTAGATAGCCCATTTATCGAGGAAGGCTATAGGCTATATATCATCACGCTAACACCAATAGGAGCGGAGCAGTAATGAAGAATGTTTCAAAATCGGGGGATTTTTTTTTTCCACGGGGACGAAGTCGCGGGCGGAAGCTAGTTATTAATAAAAGTTAAATATGAAAAACACAAATACCAATCCTATGTTGTGGATGAATTAGCTAAGGAAAATGGTGTTACAGTATTGCGCCTGCCGCCATATCCCTGTGAGCTCAATCCAATTGAATTAATATGGGCTCAAGTTAAGGGGTTTGTAGCTGAGAAAAATAAAACTTTTAAAATGGCTGACCTAAAAATTCTTTTGCCAGAGGCTTTAGCTAGTGTAACTGCAGAGAATTGGAAACAATGCGAAGGCCTTGTTATAAAAGAGGAACAGAAAATGTTTAAATTAGACAAAATAATGGATGATACCACTGATCGTTTTATTATTAATGTGACAGATAGTTCATCAGATTCAGAGTCAGAATAGAGGCTATTAATATGTGATTATAAATAATATGATTTTAATCTTTGAAATAAAAGGTTTTGCATCTATGAGTCACGTGGTTTTTTTTGTTTACCCTTTTTTAACTACCTAAACCTATGGAGTATAGTGTTTTACATGGAGTGGCTGCATATTTGACCTCTACAATCTAGTACTTAGCTGGATAACGCCTTAAATACCCCTTAGCAAGTCTGGACTACATTTTTCTGGCTTCTAACTAGGGGCCGTTCAACTATTACGTAAGCACATTTTTTGCAATTTTTGACCCACCCCTCCCCCTCGTCAGCAAAAGTAAGCAAAGCTCTTACCCCTCCCCCCATACTTACGTAAACATTGGTACAATTGATTAATTCATGAGCAGCAGTTATAAATCTAGAAATAAGGAATAGGTTTGGAATAGAAGTCTGTAACGCACATAATATTCATTTAAATAAACTTTACTGACACGGAAAACAATTCATTATTTGTAGGAAACCCCGAAAATGCATTTCGTTTTGAAGCATAGACAAATGTGTGTTGCTATATGTTTAAAAAATTAAATAATTACTGCTGACGTAATCACCATCTAAATCCTCCCAACCCCCATGTCATCAAAAATAAGCAAAGCAAAGACCCCCACGCCTATAGTACTTACGTAATACTTGAACGGTCCCCTACCTGTAATGACTGTCAAAGATAATAACAGCAGCAGTCTAATGACAGCCGGGACCCGTGATTCCCCCTGCCTAGGAAAGCACGGTAAGCAATTTTTAACGTGCTTACTGAGGTAAGGGGTATCACACAGCCAACTTCCAAACTCTTGGCTACTGCTGAGAGGTTTCTAGCCAATAGCACTTTTGGACCGACCCGGGATCGAACCCGACACCCTTTGCTCAGCTGTCGCGCTTGTGACCACTTTGCTACCAATGCAGTCAAAATCATTAACGTTTTATACAACGTGTAATTTAAAGGGTATATACATACCAAGTGCACGGTTTCTTTGAATGATAATAAACGATATGGCAAGGGTTTTGTAATCCTAAGTGTACGTGTATAGAATTTATTACAAATTCCAATACACTGATACCAGAGACCGAATTTTTCAAATTAAGAAGAGCGAAAAGAATTATCGTGTTATTGGCAAGTGACGTGAAAAGTTATTGACCCTCGTAGTGCTGTAACACGTTTGTTATGATTGGTATTCAAGAAATATATGAAACCAATAATTTGGTATCAATTCTTTGAGTCAGTTATTTTGTGCTGAAACTGTGCATAGAGACTCCATACCAGATGTTGTCTTCAGCCCCTTTGGATAGATATGGGTTTTCCGTTACACGTTGTATATACTGTACTAGCATATAGCCAGCGTGGAATTTTATTATGTAAAAAAAAATTGTATTTTTATTTAAAATTGAATTTTGTTATTGCATTTCATTTATTTTATAAACAATTTAAACATTGTGTCGAAAACTACACTCAACACTAAATTAATTAATAAGTAGGCGTTATTTAGATTTATATACAACGAGTAACAGAATAAACGCAATTCCTGAAAGTAGTTGGTTCAGAATCTGCTTTTGAATCGATTTCCGACATAATTTTGACGGAAAAATCTTTTATTTAACTTAAAATGGAAACAAAGTATCATGACAAATTAATACAATCCTAAATTCAAGGAAATACGCTCGTGTGCGTGTCGGCCGCTAACATTGCATGAGTGTATGCGTCTGCGTAAGGATACTGTATGACGCACATACGTTTTGCGTTTAGCAAGGATAATTATTTTATAAAAAAAAAGTCTAGGTTTGGTTTCAATTTATTTAGTTACGGATGTTGTTTTAGACTTATAATTTAATAGTCTAATTGAGATGTTTGAGGTATTGCGCTTAATCTGTTACACCTTGTAGATTATAGATTTTATCTATTCGCTTAATAGTATGGGTAATAAAAATACCTGCAAGATTCATCCAGGATGATAGGTCCATGGATCTCGGGGGCTGCTATAACAGGCTCCGTGACAGCGGCGCTGATGGTTGGAAAGGCTTTGTACAGCCCCTTCACCAGGTAGTTCCCGAGACAACGGGTACCAGTCTGGTTGCCCAAGTATTGTGCTGTAAGGATTACAATTTTCTTTTTTAACCTCTGAAGGACCGCCATTATTTACGTCAACCATCCGTCAAGCACCGCGGGCGGGCTCTTATCGTAAGCGTAATCTGACCCCGGTCACAAACAATTTTAAGACTTATCTTTACTACAAATAGTTTTAAATCGGTCGGGGTTTGGTGGCACAAATTTGTGCCAGCGGGGCTCAACTAATACTTGTTTACTGGCACGTTTTGTGCCGCTGGGGCACTAGAGGTTAAGTTTCTGTCTTTATTTGCTAAGCCTTTTACTAGCTATAGTTGTTCTCTTCTTTTCTCATTTTTTTTTAAACAGAACTAGCAATGCGGGTAGAATTCACATTACTTGCAATCTTGTTAACTAAGCTAAGTATGCTTGTGTCCAGAGAAGGTTCAACGGCAATAGTTTAACGGCTTAAAATGGATTCCGACGGACTAGGGTATCACAACGCCAACTTGCAAACTACGAGCTACTACTGAGAAATACCTTACAGACAAACCCCATAGCACTTTTTTCTCGACACGGGAAACTAACCCAAGACCTCTACTTACTATAACATACTTACTACTACTACTATAACAACGCATCACTAAAGTACTTATACCCCTTTACACCCGACGGTTTATTTATTTTGAAATCATTTAAGTCATGGTTTTTATAGCTTTCTATATAAGGAGCTAGAAAAAAAGTACTAAAAAAAACGACGGGTTGCACTCCGGGAGTGCCCGCAGAAGTGAAAACTTGAATATTAACGTGGTGCATTTTTGATATTTTGGAATGGTTAGGGAATAATTTTGCACGAATTGCTTTAATTATCAGTATAAAAGTACTATCATTTATGTGATAGAATACAATATTTACTTATTGCGCTATCGTACACAAACATGACAATTTATATTACATTAAAAAGTTTGCGCAGGCATACATTTTCGCCGCGCCGTAGAAAGAGAGGGGGATACTTCCTCTCCTACGCCGCGCCGGCTGTCTACTCTCCGTCCGTCTTACGAATTTCCGATCAGGTCACGTGTCCTGACGCGAGTTTAACATTTTTACCCATTACAAACAAAGTGCACAACGCCGCTAAAGAAGTTTTCACTTTAAAAAATCTCGGGTTTACAGTTATTTCAGGAATTAACCCTCACGATCGTGAGTTTCAGGTACAACTAGACTACTCACGATCGTGAAAGTAATCAAAACTCACGCTTGTTTCAGCGCGGGTGTAAAGGGATACACGTCTCAGGGTGTTCTCAAATTTACCCCCACACATAATAATTTCCACCTTGAGAATAAATATAAGTGGCAACAATTTTGCACTTTACGAAGGACAAATACTCACCATTCCTCAGCTTGTTAACATCAAGTCCCAACTGCTGTAGCCTCAATAACTCATCCTCATTGTTGAGACTATGGTCCACGGTCAGTTGCACCACTCTCAAGACTGCATTGTCATCAGTCCTGCACAGCAAAGCCCTAGTGTCTCCCACGTGAGCCACAAACAACTTATTCGCGTGTACCAGTGCTATTACAACTGCTGCCCCACCAGATAAATGGACATCTATTTCTTTTAAACGGGCTAGGATGTTGTAGTTTTGTGAGACCTGAAAGTGTGTGTTGGTATAGTAAATATGGTTATACACTGTTTCTCTTATATAGTTAGTTAGTCTTATATAGTACACTAGTTACACTTTTTGTATCCATTGAAATATAAGGTGTACATATACAACATGTAACATAATTAACGCACATCCTAGAAGTAGTTTGTTCTGAATTGTTTACTAAAGCGATTTCTATCGTTTTTAATATAGGTAATTTTTATCCCAAAAATAATTAAAACTACGTAAATTGAAGTCACACTAACCTTGTCCAGTCAAAACACACTGAAATGAACCGTAACTCAAGGCAATAAGACTTTTAAAAGTGCAGTTTTATTTGTATTAATACAAATTCCGTATTGAATGATAAAAAATAAAGAAAAATGAACCTTATTTCAAGCAAATCAGTGTTTACAAATACACTTATACATGTTTAACTAAAAATTCAGTGTATGTATTATGATTATAACATAATATACTAATTGGGGTGTTTAAGGGTGTGCGTTAATTACGTTATAATGTTGTATACAAGTATAACACCTTGTACAGGTTGGACACCTTACATATACAAGTAATATGCAAGGTGTACAATAAAGCATACAGGGTTAATTGTAAAACACCGAAAACCTCTCAGGACTATATTACTAACATCATAATCAACAACTTTTGTTCTATGACTTTTAAAAATTCGTCATATTTTAGTTCACCAGATTTTCATACAAAAATAAAAATATTTAAATTGAACGCCCTAAATGTTACGGAGTCTATGCGAAACAAAAGAAAGTGATAGTATAAGTCGTTTTCTTTTGCCTCGCATAGACTCCTAAAGAAATTCCTTTTGAAATAAAATATATAAAATACCGTTTATGCGTGTTGTATTTGTTTTTTTTTTATGTTGAATGTACATAAATAAATACACAAATAGTTGTGGTGACTTGTGAATGAACTTGCATCATTTATGCTTTTGTAGTGAGCAAGAGTTATTTATTATGTGCGGACCTAAATTATTTAGGCATGCAGTCGTACACGTTTATCAGTGACTAGCTTCCGCCCGCGACTTCGTCCGCGTGGAAAAAATCCCCCTATTTTGAAACATTCTTCATTAGTGCTCCGCTCATATTGGTCTTAGCGTGATGGTATATAGCCTATAGCCTTCCTCGATAAATGGGCTATCTAATACTGAAAGAATTATTCAAATCAGAACCGTAGTTCCTGAGATTAGCGCGTTCAAGCAAACAAACAAACAAACAAACAAACAAACAAACAAACTCTTCAGCTTTATAATATTATATATAGTATAGATTCACACGGGTGTAAGCGTTGGCTCGACCACTGTCTTGTTAGACAGGCGGCGAGAAAATCAATAGTAAATATTGAGGTGATTTATGATACGTTTTGGTCAGATCACTTTCCTTTGAAAATCGAATGTGATGTCAATGTTATTAGATTAAAGTCCAGCGTAATTAAATCGTCACTTGACAATGTTACCTGGGGGGAAAGGAACCCAGATGAAATAAATGAGTATTTGTCTGTATGTAATAACAAATTAAAGAATTTAGATTTTCCTGCGGATTTTGAAAAAATGTGATGATTAACATCGATTATTGTTGGATTCGATGTATAATTGTATCGTAACGACTTTAAGTGAAGCAGCTAGAATAAACAGAGTCTCGAGGGACATAATAAGAAGAAGGGGTATCAAGGGCTGGAATAAGCATGTAAAAGAATATCACGCTCAAGCTAGGTACAAGTGTAAACTGTGGGTTTGGTATGGTCAACCCAGTTCTGGCCCTGTGTATGAAGACATGATAATAAGTCGTAAATTATTTAAATCCAAATTGAAATGGGTTATAAAACATCAAGAAAAGATTGAAATGGATATTTTAGCCTCACTTCATTATGAAAAACGATTTTCATCTTTCTGGAAGGGCACTAAAAAGCTTAATTGTTCTCCAAGCTTACCAGTAAGTGTGGACGGTAAGAGTGACCTTACTGATATAGCCAATATGTTTAGGGAACAGTTTATAGTGAGCTCACCTCTGGATTCTGTGGTGGAGTTGACCGATGAGGAGTGCCATGGCTCAGAAGTACCCCTTCGATTTACGTGTAAGGAAATAAAAACCGTAATCCAATCCATGAAAAGGGGGAAATCTCCTGGGCCATGATGGGCTCAGCATCGAGCATCTTCAAAATGCTGGTGTGCACTTGCCAAGAGTGTTGGCGATGTTTTTTAATCTGTGTGTAGGACACTCTTACTTGCCACAAAAGATGCTGGATACTTTAGTGGTCCCTATAGTAAAGAATCGGACAGGAGATATATTGGACAAGGGCAATTATAGGACAATCTCACTGGCCACGGTGATATCCAAAGTGTTTGACAGTGTGCTTGACACACACCTCAGTAAATACACGAAATTACATGACACACAGTTTGGTTCTCGTGCTGGGTTGTCTACTGAGAGTGCAATATTTACGCTGAAGCACACTGTGAAATACTACACCGACAGAAAAACACCAGTTTATGCTTGTTTCCTGGACCTTTCCAAAGCCTTTGACCTTGTTTCTTATAATGTCTTATGGGGGGGAAGCTTCGGGAAGCGGGAGTACCAGATACATTAGTGTCAACATTATCTTTTTGGTATGAAAAGCAGAGGAACTTTCTCAAATGGTCCAATACGTTGTCAGAGCCTTATAAGCTCGAATGTGGTGTTAGGCAGGGAGGTCTTACTTCCCCAAGACTATTTAATATATATACATGAATAACTTGCTTGTTGAGCTCAGTAGCACACATGTCGGATGTCATATATAGACGGATTAAGTGTAAATAATTTATGTTACGCCCACGATATGGTGCTGCTGAGTCCTACAATCAATGGATTAAGGAAGTTGCTCGCTATTTGTGAAGGTTACGCCGAGCAGCATGGCCTAAAGTATAATCCTACAAAGAGTGAACTATTGGTTTTTAGGGGTAAAAAATAAAAGTCCGTCAAGTGTCCCTCCAGTAGAGCTAAACGGTTTACCTCTAAAGAGGGTCACTCAATTTAGGTATTTGGGTCAGGTTGTTACGGAGGACCTGAAAGATGATCTCGATATGGAGAGAGAGCGCAGGGCGATGGCCGTGAGGGGAAACATGTTGGCTCGCAGGTTTGCTGGTTGTTCTGTACCAGTTAAAATCACCCTTTTTAAAGCATTTTCGCAAACGTTTTACACCAGCAGCCTGTGGGCTAACCATACCCAAAAAACTGCCAAGACCCTGCGAATTCAATATAATAATGCTTTCAGGGCGCTGTTGAGGCTTCCTCCTTATTGTAGTGCGTCTGGGATGTTTGCGGATGCACGTACTGACGATTACTTCACGATCATGCGCAGGAAAGTCGCATCTATAATACGCAGAGTGAGAGGAAGCAACAATAGCGTTCTGAAGGTTTTCGCAGATAGGCTAGAAGGGCCTACAAGGGACAGGTTTATCAAGCTACATGTTGGACATGGGGCTTGATAAACCTTCCGGTGAATGTGAGTTGTTTGTTACGTTATTAATAATTGTCTGTTGTGTGCATGTAATAATTGTGTGCCTAATTGTTCTTACTAACATAGTTTTTTAAGTAATTTGTTGTTATACTAACTCTATGGGCCTTAGAAGCCTGACAATTAACGATTTTTATTTTTTATTTTTATTTGTATTTATCCATTGAATTGAATAAGATGTCTTAATACTAAATAACACTCCTACAATTTTTTTAAATAAAAATCACTTCGACACAAGGCAACTTTGATGTTTGTAGAGGGCGAATACAAAAAAAAATATATATAAAATATAGAATATGTATATAAAAAGGTATTAAAAAATTAAACAAACAATATCGAGTTCATGGCGGTGAGAAACGGAGGTGGAATAAGTGGGAAAAGCCACAGTGTTACAAACGCATAGCACAATATTATGTTACTACGCGCTACATCATTTCGTCACCACCTAAACAGCAATCAATTAGATGTATCTCTGGTTACTAGTCGTGAGAGCCCGATAACTTCTTATGGTTCAACATTCAAATAAAAATCTATTAAAAAAAAACCTTCTAGTGATTCTCCAGTTGACTGGCCATTTAGCACTGGATGTCTTATAATGAATATGTTTTATTATATCTTACTTATTTATTTATTTTACACACTATGTAGTTACAACAATACAGACAGTAAATGCAATGCACATACATAGTTACAGAATACAAAACACTTAGCAATGGGCCCCAAACTAAGCATAGCCTGTATCTTCGTGGCCCAATATTAAAGCAGAGGTTGACAGTAATCTACTCGCAACTCGATTCAGAGTGACAGCACAGCCAAACAAAAAGAAAAAAAAGAAATAATAATCGACATAAATAATTATCCATTTTAAAAGCTTCTTCTTACTATTAAATGCGAAAGTTTGTGAGGATGGATGTATAGATATACACTCTTTTGCAAAAAAAACGGGCACCTAAGGAAATTTACGTTCTAAGGTCGATTTGAGTTAATTAAATGAAATTTATTGCTTTGACGTAGTCTGTATACTTATAATCGTGTAAATTAAAGCGCGTGAAGTGAATTCGGGCAATTAAAAGAAAAAAAAACGACGGATTCTTTAAAACCGATGTACACGCCCAAACAATAAGAAGTGGTCGGCAATAAAGACAAGATTTTTTTTTACTTTTTTTTATTTAAATAAAGTTACAAATGTAAAAACCTAATAACGAGTGTGACCTCCTCTTGCCAAAATCACAGCTTGAATCCTTCTGGTCATGCTTTCCACGATGTTTTTAATAACGTTTTGAGGAATACGTTCCCACTCTTCTGCAATGACTCTTTTTAGCTCCCTGATATTTTGTGGAGCAGGTTGCACTGATCTTACCCGTCTCTTTAGAACATCCCAGACATGCTCAATTGGATTGAGGTCAGGACTTCGAGCTGGCCAATCTAAACGACGGATCCCAACTTCTTGCATGTACGCTTCCACGTCGCCAGAACGGTGCGGGCGAGCATTGTCGTCCATAAAACTGGAATCTTCCCCAAGTGCAGTCAATGTGGGTTGTGCATATGGAATTAGGACTTCCATTATGTACCGGTGTGCATTTAATGTTCCATTTTCTATGAAAACTAACTCCGTACGGTCCGTCGAATTAATTGCTGCCCAAAACATAACGGAGCCTCCGCCATAAGGAGTGATTTCTTCGAAACACACTTCCGCATAGCGTTCCCGTGGTCTTCGCAGCACTCGCCGGCGTCGGTCCTCTCCACACAAAGAGATTCTAGCTTCATCAGAAAACAATACTTTATTCCAGTCCTCCAGAGTCCATGAAGCACAGTTCCGAGCAAACTGAAGTCGAGCAACACGGTGCTCACGGAGTAATTTAGGGCCCCGAGCTGGGCGGTAACTCCTGATATTGGCAGCCAAAAGCCTCCTCCTGACCGTCCACAACACAAGCTAACTTCTACTCCTCTTACTTCTTCAAGGCTCTTCTTCAGGTCCACACTTGACGCTTTACGATTCCGCAACGCCTGACTCACGAAAAACCGGTCATCTCTTGGTTCTGTGCATCGTTTTCTTCCCGAACCGGGTCTTCTTTTGACCGAACCGGTCTCTTGATTTCGTTGCCAAGTCCTCTGGACAGTTGAACGACTCACATTTAGCCGCTGAGACACGTAAGTTTGCGAACAACCTTCTTCAAGTAGGGCTATAATTTTACCGGCCCTTATCGCTTTATCACTCATATCAAAAAGTGGTATTTAATGTAAAAAGAAAGATTAAATTGTTTAATTTGCAGAAAATATCCAAAAAGTTTTAAAATATCGTAATCAGTTAAAAATCGTTTCAGCAATTTGCGCCATTAGTAAAGCAATTTTAGAATAATCCACGATAATCATTATTTTTCTTTTATTAATTTCAAATTTTAAATTTGGAACGTAAAGAATCATGCCAGGATGCTTCAAATAACATGCCAATACATCGTCAAGTTAATAAAACCTATTTCTTGTTCTTCTTCATTGAAGTAGAGAAAAAAATCTAAAGTGCCTGTTTTTAAGCTAGCATGGTCACTAACATTATCATTAGAAATTAACGCGGGATATTTACCATGTGTGTTTATGGTTTCGAGTTTCCGATATTTCGGCATTGTTGCAAGCCCCATGATCACGGATGAACTGATAAGTACTATAAGTGACACACGGCGCTTAAGCCTGGAATACATGTTGGCCGAGCGTAGACTAACGCGAGCGTTGGCAAATAGGTACAAGGCAAGAAATAATATCCACACGTTCGACAAGTTCGTCGAAAGCCAATGCAGACGACCAATGTAGAAGAGGGTCTGTAGAGCTGCCCACACGTTGGCCCAGCGCAGGGGAGCGCCTTTGATTTGTGACCTAAAACCGATACCGATCCTAAGTGAGGCAAGTGATCACGAGCAACGGCGAGCGAAGACAAGTTGCACCAAATGAGCTCTATACACGTTGGCGCTGGCCTACACTCGGTCAACTAGACAAGTGACACCGAGCGATAGCAAGACAAGGCAAATATACCGTCTACATGTTGGTATTGGCCTTCACTCAACAACGCTCGGCCAACATGTATTGCAGGCTTTACACAATCATGGTAAATATCCCGTTTTATGTTCTAATGATACTGGATGTATAAATTATAGACGTTTGTTAATCTTTCACACAAAATGTACTGAACGGATCTGAATGTTATTTGGTATGTAGATACTTGACATGCTGGAATAGCACACAGGCTACTATTTTATAGTTATCCCGGAATTCCCACGGGATTTACGCGGGAATACCCTCCAACACGAACGAAGTTGCGGGCGGAAGCTATTAGTAAATAAAGACATGATAAAATCACCTGTGTTTCATTCAATGTTTGCAGCTGATACTGCAAGCTGGTTCTCTCTGCTATCATGCCATCATAGTTCTCTGTATATGCCTTCTCCACTGATATGAATGCATTTCTGAAATATTTAACATTCATGACATGAGCATGTGTAAAACATGGTGGACTAAAAATGTGTGCTTTTCGTAAAATTGGTACCAATTTATTTGTTTCACATGTGAATAATATGGAAATTAAAACAAATCTCTATAGGGGTATTTCTCTACTAATTGGAATATTTTTGCTATAGGCTAACAAAGCCAATGTCGACTATTCTGCCAGTGTCTAGAGTAAATTGGTAAAGCATGCAAGCAAGTGCATGAAAAGGAATTTTTATAAGAAAAATATAAACTTGGAACAGGGTTTTCATATTTAATTATTGGACAATTATAATTAATATACATACATATATTAAGTTATGCATATGTTAAGTTGCCCCCGGTTATGTTAAGTGGGGTAGCCCTTGAACGTGTATCAGATTTTAAATACCTTGGGCACATTGTAACTGAGGATTTGAAAGATGATGCTGATATGGAAAGAGAACGGAGGGCGTTGGCTGTCCGATGCAATATGCTGGCCCGCAGGTTTGCGCGTTGTACACCAGAGGTGAAATTAACTCTTTTTAAGGCTTTTTGTCAATCGGTGTACACGTGCACTCTGTGGGTTCGGTATACGCAAAGGGCATACAACGCCCTCAGAGTTCAGTACAATAACACCTTCAGGATGTTGTTGGGGCTCCCACGTTACTGTAGCGCTTCAGGGATGTTTGCCGAAGCACGTGTGGATGGTTTCAACACCATCCTACGAAAACGGATGGCGTCCATGATGCGTAGAGTGCGTGGGAGCGCTAACAGCATTCTGAGGGTCATCAGTGATAAGCCGTGCTGCGACATCATGGCTCACTGGGTGCTTGTACACGTGCATGTGCCCGGGGTGACAGGTGAGCGCGGCCGGTATAGGAAGTGATGTGTATTTTATTGTTACTAACATAGTATGTAAGTATTGTGTACCTACTAACAATATTTAAATGTATAGGCGTTTGTTATTAACATAGTTTATAAGTCATGTATAATACTAACAAAACTATGGATCTTGAGGTCTGAAATAAAATATTTTTATTTCTTATTTTTATTTTTATTTTATTTTTTTATATGTGTGCAGTTGTAATTGGTCATGGCCGTGTCTGTCTAGCTGTTCGTTTACTTCTCCCAAAAGTTTCTACATAAATATGATTTCTACCAGCTGATGAATCCAGCCAGTTTTGTAAATTTTAAACAACAAGTCCCTTCTCATTAATATAACTTTATCTATGAACAAGAACAATTTAGAAATTAAGGTCCCGAGAGGCACCATACAGACAGACAGACAGACAAACATTTTTAAAAGGTTTTTATTTTAGTATTGTGGAAATAACTATAAGCACTTGAAAAACAGTTATTTCGAAATCACAGATAGACACTTTAATTTTATTGATATGAAATGAAATGAAATATTTAGTTTGTAAACTGGTTATAAATAAGGTCAACTCGGCGAAGACCATCTGGCGGTACGGTCCTAACCGTACAGTAAGCAATATGACGAATTTTGAATAGCTACAAGACTGACAATCCAAGACATAAAAACTTTAAACTGGTTCAAATAAATTGACATGGATGGCCGCACTATTTAAAACACAGAGAAAAAACGACGTCTATTCGTTCTTCCCCGAGTTGACCTTAACACTTTTACACATCATGTTTTTTGCATGCTATGTTTAGTTAGATGAGGCCGGTGTTTCCTAACTGACTACTCTGAGAAGAAACAACAAAAAAACTCAAAGGTCAATAGATTGTACATGTGTGTAAGTAATACATCTTACCTTAATCTTTCTCTAATCTCCTCGTCAGTATTGGCAGAGGGTGGTGGGAACAGGATCTCAGCTGCCATTCTTTGCATAATGAACCTGGCTGCTTCCAATCCATTATGAGGTTCAAATACTCCATACAGGGTACTGAGAGAATAAAACAATACTTATAATAGGTTATGACTGGCATGTTGAAACTTTGAAAGTATTGTATTTGAGTAAAATTTAAAATTTTCTTTTTCTATACATTTGCTTTTCTTCACAAAATCTGTGCATTTTTACACGGTATATACTAGATGCGCTTTCACTGTCAAGTCCCAATAATATATTTTACTTGTATTCCATAAATTGTTTTGAAAATGTACATAACAATGATCTATTTAAACAAAAAAGCATCAATAGCCTAGTGGCTAAGGAGTTGGACTTGTAATCGAGAGGTTGTGGGTTTGAACCCCACCCATTACACTATTGCTGTGAACTCCAGATAAACCAGTAACCAGACTCGAAATAAACCAGTTATTTAGCTTAGTTGAAAGGGTTAACAAGATTGCTAGTAATGTGAATTCCACCCACATTGCTAGTTTTAAAAGTAGTAGTAAAGAAATGGTATGATGTTTCTATTGACAGAAAAAAAGACTTCATAATATTATTTATTTTCAATAACCTTACTTATGCTTAAAATGGGTTATAATATTATGAAGCCTTTTTTATTTATTTCTAAGTGAAAATGGACTCATTATTCAGGTTCTGAGCATGAACAAAGTCATCAATAGCTACATAACTATAAAGATGACTTGGTTGGATGTTGGAGGCATATATTAAATATAGTGCAGTTTACTATAAGCAACATAATTTTAACAATTAAATCTGAGCTTTCAGATACTGTTAATTTACAATCTTTATTTTGTTAAAGTTTTAAAGCTTTGTCTGGGATTAATCTAATCAATTCATATTGACAATTTTTATTCCAGACATATTATGGAGAAGGCGTATAAAAATAGAAACATGCATCCGTCGAACAGGATCGATTATGCAACGATTAGTACTTCACAATATCGGGAAAAAAGTTACGAAAATCGAGTCTACTTACAAATTATCTTCAGTTTGACAGTGAAAACATAAGTAATCGTCCGTAGTGTTTGTATTTCCTCCTCCCAAACGTGAAAAGTAAGACGCTACACAGGAATTTTTGCATTTTGGCAGATCGTCAGTCCACGGCCGCGCTATCATAATGAAAAAGTAGCACAAAAATCTAGGAGGGTATTCTATATTTTTAATAAACCTTAAACCGGAGGAAAAGGAACACGAAATTATTTTGGCATTAGGTACCTATTTATTTTTGCAATTTTTTTTTTTTTTTTTTTTCCCTTCGTCCGTTAAGACAGGCAAAGAGTCAAGCCCATACAGCCAGGTCTGTAATATTTGTTTCTGTTCCAAGTGTGTAATAAGGCCGGAACCAAGTCTTCAATGTTACATCCGATGTATATTCCATATTCAATTGTTAGTTATTTACCCAGATATTATCTCATAGAATTTATTTCTAAGTCGAGTCCGATATTTGTTAAAATCCTTGTTTCATATGTCCTTGATCGTGTTTTTAATAAAATCGTAAATAAATACATAGGTGTCTTTATTTTTCAAAATGTCTTCAATGCAGCGCGGTATATTCTCTGGTTTTTCATATAAATTCAATAAATTGGCTACTAAAGACAGTCTTTGAATATTAAAACTTGAGCATTGAAAGAAAATATGATCAAGGGTCTGTTCATCATTTGTTGAGCAATAGGTGCAAGAAGGCGATTGAATTATGCGCATGCGATGCAAATGAGCGTTGAAACGGCAATGTCCAAATCTCAAACGGCAAAGAATAGTATAATATTGTCTGCTTCTGAAGTAACGGCAATTGGTGAACCAAGGGCTTTTACCAATATTCTGATTAATTTGAGCATACCAAGTACCTTTTCTAGTAAGAGATTCTGTCCATGTGTCCTGCCAATCTTTTAAAAGTTTGGACTTGATTATAGGTATTAAATCGCTATAAGGAATAGCGACATCGTCGACGGGGCTGCCGCTATCACTGTCAACAATGTCAGCAATCGCACGTGCTAGAAAATCAGCTTGCTCGTTACCCGAAACTCCGATATGTGATGGAGTCCATAAAAATGTAATACTATAGTTTCTTGTTGAAAGATTATGAAGTATGTGCCTGATTTCTATTATAATGCAGTTTGTGTGAGCATTGATTTGATAGTTTTTCAAAGCATGCAATACGCTCATGCTATCAGTCTTGTACTTGACAGTTTATGGTGAACGCAGACCTAGCCGCACCGCACGCGCCGCAGTCTTTGCATTCGAATTCTTTATATGAAGTTCTATGCAACCTCGCACACCTACCCGCGCCGCAGTCGCCGCAGTCCCTGAAACGACCGAACTCCCCTAGCCGCAGCTGATGACGTCACCCGCACGCAGCGCGGATGACGTCATTCGCATCCACGGCGCGCAGTGTTGCCAGAGTTATAAAGTAGACAGAGAATCTCTGTCAACGGTTTATAATAAAATTACTTATTCTCGTATAAATAATTACTTGCTTATTCCCTATTATAGCAACTACAGATAAAATTGCACAAAAGAGCAAAATACCAATACCAAATACAGATTTTATACAGATTTTTTAAATCTTCGGATAGATAATGCTTTCAAAAATCTGGCAACACTGACGGGAACGACTGCAGCGACTGCGGCGCGGATAGATGTGCGAGGCCATTAACAAAAAGCGATGACTGCGGGGACTGTAGAGACTGCGGTGCGGCTAGGTCTGCGTTCACCATTAGCGAATTTGACACAGTGTGACCAGACTAAATTTTACAAAAAAAACGAAGCTCGTTAAAAATTACTAAAATATACCAACTTGCACAGGAAAAAAAATATACCAATAAAAATACTGATTTTCAAAACATATTTTTATTTATAAATCATCATCATGATCATCATCATCATCATCATCATAATAAATATTAGAATTATATTTTAACATTCTGTTTGATTGGTTAAAATTTACACAGCCTCCTTCATCTTTTATAGGTACCTTGTTTCGTTTTTAAAATTGCAGATACATTTTTGTCTTAGAGCATTTAACCATGGAGATGGTATAGCTGGGCGAACCCCTCTGCCAAAGTCGATTGATCATATGACCATGCACGTTATATAAAACTACTTCATTCGCCGACCGTTGCCACCAATCAGATCCATAGGATGCAAGTCATTCAGAACCGTTTTCTCCGAAAGGCCACGGGCGCGCCCTGGTTCTGTAGGAACGAGGATCTCCACGTAGACCTCAAACTCCCGACCATAAAGCAAGTGTTGAAACGCATGTCAGTGCGTTACTTCACCTCTGCTGAGACCCACACTAACCCCCTGATCGTATCGGCCGCCCGATACAGACCCTCCAAGATTTCTCGGGTTCGTCGCCCGCGTAACATCCTAGACGAGCCTGACGACCCCACCACCATCCGACAAGAGAGCAGTAGGGAAACCAGCACTCTTAGAAAACACATATACAGAACGCGTTCCTTATTCCGGCCTCGCCGACGAGGCCCATCGCGACGTCCGCGTACCTGTAATGAAAATCCTCCCCGACCTTTGCCAAACGAGCCAGCCCGCGATGCTGAGCCAGTAGCAATAAATACTCCCGTAAATAATATGACCCAGCCTGTCCCTTTGCTGCCCTCCCAAAATGACCCCGCTATGCCGAGGCCCGTACTCCACAGGGAGTGCCCTTAGCGTGCGGTCATTAGTTTTTAAGTATATTTTAGTTTGTAAGCCCTGGCTGGGGGCCTTTAATTTATTTATTAGAGGTCACCACAGGAAAGTCCGGTTAAGTAGACTCACAGCCTTAGTGTGCTGATCTACAAGTGGCCCTACCTATTAAAGACCGTTGCCATTATGCACAGAGTACATTGAATGCCATTATGTCATTATGTATCGTATTGTGTCGCTAGTAAGTGTTCACAAAAAATTATGAATTGTGCAGTTTCTTCTTACAAAAAGCCATCTGCCACTTCAAATTTGCGAAACTATGATATTTTCTACCACATGTAAGTATAAATTATACATCAAAATAGTTTTATTTAAGGACAATGTCAAAATAATCGTGAATGCCATTACGATAGAAAAATTCAGTGGTACGTTGGTAGCACAAACGTAGTACAGGGGCTGACAGGGTAGCGAAGTGCATAGTGATGGGATAATGTGAGTGAATGATTGACAAAATAAATGATTTTTGAATCAGTATGTTCAGTTACATTTTTTGTGTGAATCTGCTGCCTATGGTTTTAAGTTTTAGAGATCGTCTATTAAGTGTCTGTACTGGACAACTCGGTTCACGGAACTGCTAAGTAAATAAAATAAACTATAGTAAACGTTGCTGGTTCTACACGATTATGAGGCTAATTTATTGCTTTTAGAGATTTTGAGAGGGGTTTTTAACATTTTGATTTAATATTTTTTATCAAGTAGTTTATCTCAAGGCTATAACGTACACAATAAAATGAATGGACTTCATTTTCGTTTGACTCTGTTGGAACTGATTTAAACTGATTACTTTTATTATTATTATTTTTTCAACAGATTTCCAAAAGATCCTGTGACAAGAGAAAAATGGAGGATATTTTGTAGTAATACAGAAAGAGAAACATTTGGACACACGCGTACTAGTACAAACTGTTCAGAACATTTTACGCAGTCTAGTTTTAAAGCACTTGCGAATAATAGAAGGAAATTAGTTAAGGGTGCGACACCCACTTTAAAAAAATAAAATTGCAAAGGCCATGCTTGCCATGGAAACGGTAGTAGTTTCTTTTTCTTCATTTAGCCAATCCATTCCTCAATCATTACAGTCTCACAGCCTATCCATCTCTCAACCATCAATTACACACAGCCAATGCGGCCCAATAACGTCATCATCTATCAGTGACATGGGTCAGACTCCGACGAAAATAAAACTGCGCAAGTAGTTGCAGTTTAAAAATAAAAAAATATTTAGGCTTCATTGTGCGTACGGCTAAGGAGTGAAATTCCCTGCCGGAGTCTGTGTTTCCCGATAGCTATAACCTAGGAGTCTTTAAGTCAAGAGTGAATAGGTTACTTTTAAGTAAGCGTGCTCCATCTTCGACCACATAATCACTTACCATCAGGTGAGATGCTGGTCAAACGCGAACCTATTTCTAATAAAAAAAAACGAATCTTAAATAAAAAGGTCGATAAAAGAACTTCATAACAATTTAGAAGAAATATCTCTGATTGACAAAAAAATAAACTAGTCTTGAGCAAAATTGGTGTTACTCAGAAGGAACTTCTTAACCTTTTCATCGCCAAGCACTTCTATAGAAGTTCGGGATTTTCGTGCCACCAGCGCCACAACTTCTATAGAAGTTGTTCATATTAACTATCTTATTAAAATAAATTTACTGTGATTAAAAGCTTTGTTTCATTTTATTATTTAAGATAGCACTGTCTACTACCCTGTTTTTTATTTTTCTACACAAAATAAGCCCTAGTTTGTCCTAAAATCGGCAAAAACAGAAACTCCGAATTTTGTTACTTTCCTCAGAACGCCAATCACTTCATATCAAGTTGGCCAGTGATGTGCCGTGAAAGGTTGATTTCACCATTGAAATATTGATTTCACCATTGAAATATTTATAAATACAGAAAGTTACGAATATCGAATACAATTTGAGGTCAATAAAATATGAACTTAGTTATCTACTTCATTACAAAGGATAGTAGATGAATTTCGACCTTCAGGTAGATGCCGATACGTAATTATAAAGTTGTTACCAATTCTTGTCGATAGTTATTTTCCCATCTCTATAAAACAATTGGTCGTCTATGCCCCTGTGCGCCACCGAGTGCCACGAACTACTATAGAAGTTAGTCAGTGACGTCATAGGCATGCGGCTGTCAAGGTCACTTCGGCATAGTGCAGCACAAAATCGGATTCGCGCGCACGCATCTTTCTTTCTTTCACTTGATAACAAATAGAAAAATGTGTGAAGAACTTGATTCGGACGAACTTCTTAAAATTTTGCAAGGTGTGGAATCGGACTCGGAGTATTTTGTGGAGAACATTGAACCAGAAGATAATTCTGAGGTATGTCTAACTCACTGATTTGAAAACCACATGATCGCACATACATTGCCCCGACGCACGAAAACTATGCGAGTTTTTGCTCCTATATTAGGCTACGATACACGAACCATTTTAGTTGTGACCAAGTATTAGGCCTGTGTGCATGCTAAATAATTACAATATTAAAATTTTTGTATCCAATTTATAACGCATAATAATGCTTTCATGCACGTTGAAGTGGTGTGAAAAACATTCCTAGACATCTAGATACCAAATGGATGACATAACTATTTATCAGTAATGAAATAATATGAAAATTATTTATCATTTAATCCGATTATAAGCTACCGCAGAGGTCCATTTAAAATGGTGGTTTGGGTGGTCAAGGACAAAATTGTGTCGCGCGTTGATGTCTTTTGGAAATGTCTCTTTCTTACATGAAGAAATTCTAATTCTTTTATCCCTGTCTTTTCATCTGTATTTTTATCGTAAAAATCTGTGCTGTTACCTATAACGGCTGGATACGATATCGATAATTATAAAATTAAACTTATTTTTTTGTAATTCAATTCAGATAGTTGTCATAAAATACCTATCTACATTAACCGACTTTAAAAAAAATTGGCCAAGTGCGAGTCAGACTCGCCCATGAAGGGTTCCGTAGTAACTATAATAATATAATATAATAATTATGTATATTTATTTGACGAATAAAAATAAACTTAAAATTTCTTAAAACTAGCTTATTTATTTACATTTTTACAACTACGCTAAATAACTTTGTTTTTCATAGTGTTTGTATGAATTACAAAGTTATATTTGTGGTTTTAAAAAATATGCTGTATCTCAAAAACTGCTGAGCCGATTTCGTTCAAACCAATTTTGGTTGAAAGTTTACATTAAGATCTACAGACATATATTTTTTTTTAGATATTTCACTCCATTATTCTATAAGTTAGAGTGGGGGGGACACACATTTTACCACTTTGGAAGCTTATATCTTTTAAACGATTGACTTTATGAAAAAGTGGTTCCAGAAACCCTTATATCATTTTTAAAGACCTGTCTATAAATACCACACACGCATAGGTTTCATGTAAAAAAATATTTTCAGTTCTAGTTCCATGTATGGGGACCCCCTTTATTTTAAATATTTTTAAATTTTTTTCTTTAAAATGTAAAAGCGGTTTACAGAATACATCTATCTACTAAGTTTCACATGTATAGTTTTAATAGTTTCGGAATAAAATGGCTGTGACATACGGATGGACGGACAGACAGATAGACAGACAGACAGACAGACAGACAGACAGACAGACAGACAGACAGACAGACGGACAGACATATCGAAACTATAAGGGTTCCGTTTTTTGCCATTCGGCTACGGAACCCTAAAAAGGAGAAAGTTCTGATATTTTTTCTTCTGTGTGACATGCATGTTTTCATTTTAGATTTCCCAAGATTCCATATTAAAAAGAAAAGTGGATGGATAAGGTTACTAGGCAATATTGGTTTCTAGTTTGGTTTTTATTGATATAATGTTGAGAAAAGTCAAAATAATATAAGATACCTATATCCAATCTTTCTAGGCTTCAAATAGTATGACGGAGTCTAATATTAATTAACTTGGACCTTTGCATTACAATATCGCCCTCGTTAGTTACTTTGGTTCCGGGGATGCGGTAATGGTCTCTATGAGATTCCGCGGCCCCGGAACTTAAGGGCAGCTGAAGGAACAGGGTGGGTTTTTAGTCAGTAGAAGTCTAACACTCCCTTCCACTTTACCCAGAGCGGGAGAAGTCATTCGATGATTTTCCCACTCAGGAAAAAGAAACAGGTTCCTTTGTTTCGATGTCGAGTCCACGGGTTAAGTGTATGTAGGAGGGAGGAGTCATTAGATAAATCATCTAATGGTGGTGAGTACCACCAAAAAATAATTATTACCTAGTGCCTGCTGAAGCTACAGTTGTTGACACATCTGATTTTAATGAAAATATATTTATTATGGAATATAAAATTAATATAAAAAAATAAAATAATATATGGCCGGCTACATTGTCCATGCTCTGATAAAGCAAATAAAATGCCTAACTTGTATTGGAGCGTTGATTGGTGTTACAAATCAAAACGCCTTACAATTTCAAAAAGACACTAAAACAAGTTATTGTAAGGATCCACCACAGTAATAGAAATTTGTCGTCGTTGTGAAATTTATATTAAAAGGGCGATCAACGAGAGTGGTTCGAAAGTGCTGTCTCAGAAATATAATTCCAATTATTTTATGAGATCGGTTTTATTATTATTTATTATTTATTCCCGGATATTAATTTTCATCAATATGAAATAGAAACTACCAATCATTTGATTGAATTAGCAAGATGCATAATTCAGAAATATGTAGACGCTCGGTTATCATTATTTAGCAAAAACAATCAGGACCCTAAAACTTTAATTCGAAAAACATTTACCAAATTAATTCATTTTAAAAATCAATAATAACAGCATACTTGTTTTTCTTTTTGTAATCTGAGACTGATAATGATTAAATATTATTATGTGATTTTATTGAGTAATTTTATAATGTTAAAGTTCATTTTATCGATATCGATAACTTTCCCTCAATCAAGTAGAGCAATCCCTAACTCGGCATATCTATGAAGCTGGACTTTGAACTGACCAATTGCAGTAGCGCATTTTTTCCTCGCCTCCCAACCCGTATTGGTGAATTGTGTTCTTCAAAGAAATCGGCCTATAAGCTCTCTAGGTTAAATACTCTCTGGTCTAACTGGATGATAATAATAATGTTTATTCATCAAAGAGTAGGAATTCAATAAGTATGTAAAATGTTCGGTGAGCCCAGTATCTCCAGATGCACTGTAATTACAGTAGATTTAGGTACTGTTTTTGTACTCTATACACTATTATGGTAAATACAGTGTATGAAAGCACTGTAATTTTAACTTTTTTAGAAATTCTTTTAAAAGAAATAAAAAGGAAACCTAATTGCAATTCGTATAAAAATCATCTAAATGGATGAAACGTAACGTTATATTGTAGATATTATGATTTATGTACCTATTCTGTGCTTATATCTACTTGGTCATATTATTATGCGGAAAGGGGAATTACCTAGCAAACTGTTATAGTTATTGAAAACCGCATCAAAATCGGATCATTGGTTTAGAAGATAGGTGGGAACATTACTTTTCACAGGAACTAAGATTGTGGCGCCCCCTAGTGAGTTACAGCCATGACACCTATTTAAGAACATGAACTCATCAAACACAAACCTGTTATTGAAAACCGCATCAAATTCGGATCATTAGTTTAGAAGATAGGTGGGAACATTACTTTGCACAAACACACACACAAACACATAAACATCTCTCACCCTAAACGCATATACTTGCTCCATTCCGTCGTGGGTAAATAGAGAAACGCAATATGTGCGCGGGGGACCCCGCGCACAGATGGGTAAACGCTACCGATACATGACTTAAGAAAAGAACAGAAACAACACTTAAAAACAATGCTTTGATAAGTACACGGCTACAAGCGTGATAGAATTTAAATATATACTTACTTTCCATTTCAAAACACACTTTAAAAACAATTAAAAATTCTGCCACTTAGATACCTACGGTAAAAAATGTTGACAGAAGTAATTAAAAAAACAGGAATAAACAAAAATAGAAGAAAGAAAGACCATAGACCCCATCCCTGATCAGAATCGAATTCAACGTGCCCTCAGTGCCAATAACTTGATATGAAGTTAAAGAAAGAGATCATGAAACAAATAGAGATGTACCCCATTCCTTATAGTTCTAATTGAGTTATGTATTAGTTTCTTTGATACTCATAATTTCTACTGTTTTTTCTTATTAAGGATACTGTGAAATAAAACAAATCTGGAAATATTTAATCAGTTTTTATTTATATTCGTAAAATCAACTTTAAATCTTAACTTTACGCGTATAAATCTTATTCATCGATATGACGATATCCCCATCACTACTGTTTACTGTATATTTAGTTATACATTTATAGCTTGGCGCTCGGCGAGGCATTGCGTTTTGTGTACGTTGGCGGCGAAAAGGTTAAAATACGGATGAAAAGAGTGATAAGCTCCCTAGAACGAAATGTTCATCAGAATTGAAATCTTTTGCGCTCACTCTGCATTACTACTTGGCAAAGGTGTATAAGTGCGTACGCAAGATATTTCACTTTTTTCTAGAAACACCGAACTCAAATAGTCTTAAAAAACAAAAAAAAAATACGTGTTATAGTGTTACATAAAACAAATAAAAGCCTATCCGATTGTTCGTATTATTTTTTTATTTACCTTTGCCTACTATTTGGCACATATATATTAGGCCCGTATTAAAAAACGGGGCTCGAGTATGAATCTCAAATTCCTGACCCTAAATATAATAAACCCCAAAAATAGTTTCAAATACTTAAATGCATTCTATACATTGAGGTAATATGTACTACGTAGTACATATTACCTCAATGATTCTATACTACTCTGAACTGAAATCTGTAGGTAGGTTATATTGTTGCAAGACGTATATCATACCACCATTTTATGAATATCATTTATTTGTAGCTAATTAAAAAATTCTATTCTTATAGGAAAGGCGCAGGTACAGCAATTAAATAGGACATAGTATTATGTAATTACGAAAAAAATCTTGACTAAACATAAATACAATCGTTCTTTTCCCTACCTTCCTACGTAGTTTCGCAGACCACATATTGCGATTTTGTTGTTATTTGTGAAATTATGGATATATGTTTATTTGAAAGAGTTTTGAAATATATTTTGTTCATTCATTTATACATTATTCTACTCATTCTTCCTATCACATCACTAGCACTTTGTGTTTGTTGTCATAGGATAATAGCATAGTTACGCGCAAATTTGTCAATGTGTGTGTGTTTTTCTATTGTGTGGTTATTATTTTTTCGTGTGCGTTTGTATCAACAGGAAGCATGTATCAGTATGCGATTGTCAAATTTTTGTAGTGTGCTGTATGTGTTTTCCTCGCCTCCCGCAGAAAGTGGCAGAAAAGTTGTTCGGTGATTTGCTCCTTGCCATCTCCATGGTTAAATGCTCTAAGATTTTTGTTTATGAATCTGTTTCTTTGTTCCGTTTTTATTAAATTAATCTGTGAAAATATGCGCTCGCATGCAGCATTCGACACTGGTATACATAACAGAGATTCACTGAAACTAGTTATATTCTTGTATTTTAATGTATGTACCATCACTGTTAGAAATTTTCCCAACTTCCAACCAAGATTGTTCACAAGAAAGGGGTGAGCCAGTACTCGAAGATTGTAATAAATTACTTACTTCGCGATCAAGTTTGAGTGTTCTACATTCTTCGTCAATTATTTGCATTTGTTCTGGCTGTACTTCGTATGGGAAAGTTTCCATAACATTTCTTAATCTACTAAATTCTTTATTCACGGCAGTGTGTGGGTCAAGAAATTTCAGTTCTCGGAAAATTTGATCTTCAAAAGGCAAACGTGATTTCAATTGCATGCTCAATTCAATTAAAAAAGATTGGCACTTTCTGAAAAAATCAGCAATTTGTACTTTAATGTTTATGTTTCCCCTATGTTTAATTAATTCTTGACACACTTGAATCCCTTAGTACATATTATTCAATGGCAAATAATTCACACTAGATTTTGGGTCTAATGTAAATACGTTGTCCGTGCTTTTTATATAATTAGTTTTCATATAGCAACCCAAAATCGACAAGTACATAGTACATACATCATCATATAATCTTTCAATGCACGGGTAGTCGCTTTGAAACGTTATATTAAATTTGTTTACAATCGGCAAAATGTAGTCTAAAAAGTAAAAGTATAATTTGTTTATATCACATATTATTAAAAGAATGATACAAAAATTCTGATGACATAATGCGATCACTCAAATATTCGTCTTGAAAAAACAACTGCAGTGCCCTCCATTGCTCAATTATTCTATTAACACAAGCATGAAGCGATAGCCATCTTATATCATAATGACGCAGTAGTCTATGTTTTTCAGTGTCAGTGAAATTTTGGACACAACAAATTCTTTTTGACGCTTGCTCCTTTGAGAAAAATATCCATATACTTCTTTTACTATCTGTTCTAAATTTCTAGGTAGTATTTTGCAAGCATGACTAACACCTAATGCTGCAGAATGACAAACACATTTTATGAATAAGCACTTTGGGTTCACTTCTTTAATTTTTGCCAGAGTGTTGACCAAACATCACATTCGTAGTATCAGCAGCGAACCCCATCACGTCTTTTATATCTAAACCTAACTCGGATTACTTTGATGACAAAGCATGAAATAAATGATCTGCAGTCTCACTACTTAAATCAACTAAATCAAGGAATTTGGTTTGTACTTTACATTTAGTTTCAGAGAAGCATTTGATTACTATCGCCAAAAATTTTTGTGGTGACATCTGTACTTTCATCGATTACAATTGAATGTACTGGTTTACCTGACGGAGATACAGTACGAAACGAAGTATATCTTCAATCATAACTTTTTCAAATTAGGGTCCTAAAACGTTATAGGTAATAGCTGCTGCTTTCGTTCTCTTGCAGTAAAATTCTTTTGCAATAGGGTATTTGCCTGTAGTAGTAAAAAAAGACGATATTTTGCATATAGTTAGTTTAGATGCCATGAAGTTAAAACAACATTTTTATTTCTAAAAATAATTCCACATTTTTAAAATTTTCATTAATTAAATATTATAATTTTTAATCTGTGTGTCACGTGACCGCAAACGCTAATCACGAAATGTGACGTCATTTTTCTCAAAGCTGTCAAACGTGTCGACTTGTCATACAACGAGATATTAATTTTGTGTTGAAAAATCGTTCGTAGGTGTTCTTTTTGTGTTATTTTCACAAAAAAGCACTACACTACAATATTAGTAATATAATTTTAAACTCATAATGAAAGATATGACACAAATCCTAACCTCAAAAACACATTGCTGTTTGAGAAATATGACGTCATGCGACTTCGTGACAGCGATGGGTTTTTGGGCGGGAAAATATTTATTTTCAATTTTATTATGAAGTTTCACCCATGTTACTCAGTTATTTTTTACGAAAAACATTTTTTGTAGCTTAAAATTGATCAATAATTAAATCTAAACTATTTTTGAAAAATAGGCAAATACCCTATTTCGGAGTCAGGAAAACATTTCACTAGAACATCATTAAGATGGTCCATAGCTCTAAAAGAGATGTTGTGTTCTGAAAGAAAACCGCATAAACGTAGCTCCGCTTTCTTGACTTCGTCTTTCAGTGGTGCCTTTTTGAAAAATGTGTCAACCTGGAAACATTTAAAAACATAAATTATACATTATGATCATACACTAAATAAAGTACCTCCGAACTTCTCGACTTTGGGTACAGTAATTCTAATTTTACTAAAAACTAAAAACAAGTTAAGCTTACCTTTAAGGAATCCAAAACGCAGGAAAGTTACAAATTCACCTGAGAAACACGAAATACAAACTGCAAATAGCTTTAATGGTTTAACTGTAGACCTGACTGAAGAGAACCAGGGATTTGAGCCACAACACACCAACCTAAGAAAGCAAATAAACCACCACCAATAATTTTGTATGGTATTGAGGATGTCAATAAACTGACACAGTTATTAGGAACAGCAGCAGATACATCCAAATTAACATACAAAGTAATCAACAGGAACCAACTTAAGATTGTAGCAACTGAAGTTGAAGTGTTTAAAAACGTAATTTCTATTATAAGGGAACATGGATTGATAGGTCACACTTTCAATCGTAAAGACACCAAATGTTATAGAATAGTTATTCGCAACTTACACCACACTACACCAATAGATGCTATAAAAGAGGCTCTAGAAGAAACGGGAAACATAGTATCCGGTGAAATTATTAATGCTAAATTTGGACTGGACAAGAATCCCACATCCACATTTTTTGCAAATTTGTTACCAGGCCCGAATAACAAAGCGTCAAAGGATTTGAAAGTTATATTTCACAAGTCTGTGACTATAGAAGATCCAAGGAAAAGAAAATCAGTAGTTCAGTATCAAAGATGCCAGCAATATGGACATACAAAGAACTACTGCATGAAACCCTACCGCTGTGTTAAATGCGCTGAAGCACACAAAACATCAGAATGCACAAAAACTGACCGCAACACACCAGCCACGTGTGCACTATGCTTGGGACCTCATCCAGCGAATTACAGAGGCTATGAGGTATACAAAGAAATTCTTGCAAGAAAAACTCTCCAACGCTTATCATCTAGGCATAGAAAAGAGGAAACTTTATTACCAAAGACCACCGAGACTGCTCAGACATTGATGGAGAGTGTTTCTAAATATTTCGGTAAAGGAAATGAGAAGCAAAAGGAGAGATATAAAAAGTCCTATGCAGAAGCTGTTTATCAAGAACAATCACGCAGCGTTTTGAATTCCCAGAATGATTCGTACAAAACAACTGAGAATATATTCATCAAACAATCTGAAAAACTAGATCTTGTCTTACAACAAATGAGTACCCTTCTTCAACTCATAACAACACTAGTCTCCAAACTATCTAAATGACACCATTAAAAATAGCAACTTGGAACATCAATGGCCTATCACCCAACAAGGATGAAGTTGACATGCTAATACACCTGCATGATCCTGACATTCTACTAGTATCAGAAACCCACTTCACCAGCAACAGCCTTATTAGAATTAAAGGATATAATGTATACTCCACAAACCACCCTGATGGAACTGCGCATGGCGGAGCGGCAGTTATCATAAGATCGTCCATTAACCATCATGAGCTCCCAAAATTCAACTCGGATTATATCCAAGGCACTACGGTTGCAATATCGGACAGAAATGGAAGCTTTAATATTACAGCTGTTTACTGCCCTCCGAAACATAGAATATCGGAGGACTAGTTTAATCAATTCTTCGAGAGTCTGGGGCCTCGATTCGTTGCAGGAGGAGATTGGAATGCCAAACATCTACATTGGGGCTCAAGACTGATAACAACCCGTGGAAGAGCTCTAAAAAATAGCGTTGATAAAATTGGCTTGACCACTATTTCAACACCAGAACCAACTCATTGGCCCACGGATCCAAACAGACTTCCAGACGTTTTGGATTTTTTTGTAATGAAGGGACTGTCGCGTCTGTTCTTTAAAATTGACTCCTGCCTTGATGGATCATCCAACCACATTCCTGTGATACTTACAGTCAGTTGTAAGGCGCTCACTCAAGAAAGACGTCCATCATTATACGACAAAAATACTGACTGGGAAGCCGTCCGTGAAATAATAAGCAATGAACTAACACTACATGTTGCCCTGAAAACTGCTGATGAAATAGATAAGGCGACAGCTGAATTCACAATGACAGTTCAATCGGCTTGTTGGAAATGTACTCCCAACATATTGAATCCAAAACCCAGGAAGAACATGATTTCGTTCGACATGAAACAGCTAATCCTAGAAAAGAGGAGACTCCGAAGAGTATGGCATACAAGCAGACATCCATCTGATAAAGCTGCTCTTAATAAGGCAATTAAGGGGTTGAAAACGTCGATTGCAAAGTCAAACGATGACTCAATGGAGGCCTATTTGGAGTCGCTGACAGCCACAAGTGCTACTAACTACTCACTTTGGCGAGCTTGTAAAAGCATTGACAAACCCTCGATGCCAAAACCACCAATCAGGCTACATGACAACCTATGGGCAAGGACGAAGCAAGAAAAGGCGGATGCTTTTGGTAAACACCTGGCAAGAGTTTTCACACCAAATGAAGCTGACCCTCAAACCGACGATTCGGACATTGACACTATCTTGAGCCAACCTTTCCAACTTGAGCTACCTATCAAACATGTTAGCCCAAAAGAGATAACCCGAACAATTGCTCAAATGAATGATAAAAAGGCACCTGGGTTCGATCTCATTTACAAAAAAGTTCTTACAGAACTCCCAAGGAAGGCCATATTGTATCTGGTGTCACTATTCAATGGAATTTTGAAATTAACCAGCGATCTAATACCAGACCACCAGTTCGGCTTCAGAAAACAACAAGGCACCGTTGAACAGATCCACAGGGTCTGTAAAACAGTCAGGCAAGCACTCGAACGAAAGGAATACTGCTCCTCTGCATTCCTCGATATCCAACAAGCTTTTGATAGGGTATGGCACAAGGGGTTACTATGCAAGATAAAATCACTGCTGCCATCATTCTTTACTATCATAGAATCCTATTTAACAGACAGAATATTCCAAATAAAAGAAGACGAGTGTACATCAATGTTTCACCCAATCTTAGCTGGTGTTCCACAGGGATCCGTCCTTGGCCCTGTGCTATATACTTTGTTCACGTCCGATCTACCACAGAGTGATAATATTACAGCAGCGACATATGCAGACGACACAGCTATTCTTGCATGTAGTTCTTGTCCTAATGAAGCTTCAGCAATCCTACAGAGTGCCTTGAATAACGTTGACGAATGGCTGACCAAATGGAGGATAAAACCTAGTGCTGGTAAGTCAGTCCATGTCACTTTCACTCTACGCAGAGGCAACTGCCCACCAGTCACGATGCGTAACAGTCAGCTGCCACAAAGCGACTCGGCAAAATACCTGGGAATGCACTTGGATCGAAGACTTACATGGAGAAAGCACATGAAAAAGAAAAGAGATGAAATTAATATCAAATATAGAGGACTCCACTGGCTACTCGGAAGAAACTCCAAGTTATCCATAGACAACAAGCTTCTCATATACAAGACGTTGCTCAAGCCAGTCTGGAAGTATGGTATTGAATTGTAGGGCTCAGCTTGTGACTCCAGCATAAGTATAATACAGAGGGTTCAAAATTACATCCTGAAGCAAATATCCAACTCACCATGGTTCCTAAAGATCTCGGAAGTTCATGAGCATTTAAATATTAAAACAATCAAGGAAGAAATAAAGTCCTCCAGCTCCAAATATAAAGCACGACTTGCAATCCACCCAAATAAATTAGCAGTACAATTGACCATTCCAGAAACAAAGCGTAGACTGAAAAGGCGGCTATTCTGAAATGGAAATCTGAATCGAAATATTCTGGAAATGGACAGCTAATAGAAAAAGCACTACGGAGTTCTTTTTTCCCCAAAAGGGATTTTGCTCTGAAAGCCATGAACACTTCACATCACATCTGCTCATAGTCTACCGACTGATTGTAAGATTTATAAAAAAAAAAAAAAAAAAAGCTTACCTTTGACTGTCCTTTATATTTGTTCAAGTTCAATTTATGCTTTTCAGTATTTGCATGTTGTTTTATAGATGCTAATCTACTTTGGAGTTTCGCACTGCACGCTTTACAAAACGCAGCGTACTCGTCATCTTTATAACGTGGCTTTCACGTTATAAAGATGACGAGTACGCTGCGTTTTGTAAAGCGTGCAGTGCGAAACTCCAAAGTAGATTAGCATCTAGAAGAAAACTCCGGAATTTGTTCCCATTTAGCGAAATAACTATGCTGAAAACTAGACATATTTTCTGGATACTGAATTGCGTATCAGATAACAGCGTATTAGCATGAAGTAAAACGACAACAAAAATCGCGCGCTCTATTTATATTACGACGAACACGTACAATATAAACTTAGGGAAAATCCTGAATTATTGACACTTTCAATAATTCGGGAATTTCCCTAAGTTTCAATTTGAAAGTTTGAAACCAAACCTTCAAAGATTAAGCCAAGTGCAGAACAGAAAATCATTTTGTGACTAGATGATTCGATACTGTTTGTTATTCTAGGGGGCCCACCTGTCATGTCCTATCTGTAACTTACTGATCTTTGCTCCAAAATGAAATATAGACTAAATACGGTAATTCCCCTGAACATCAATGTACGCAGTTTTTTTTTTAATAATTTTATGACATGGCTATGGTATTGCCATAACTTTTTTCCAAAATATACCCAAAAATACTGGCTTCCGTCATTATACCTTTAAAAATACTGACTCTTGGAAAACTTACTAAAATATACTCAAAAAGTATTAAAATACTGAATCCGATCACACTGATTTAACAATATAAATAGTCTATGTTTGACAAGTCTGAGACGTGTCAGTGGCAATAAGCACGAACAGTGCAATGCCAAAACCAAAAACAAAAATAAAAAGTCTGAGACTTAGAGTATAGAAATATATAGAGACGCTGTAATTGTCTATATCTTACTTGCTTATACAAATATCTATTGAATCGATACAGAAATATGAAACTACACTTTGTCTCTTTTTAACCAATGAGTAATCTCATTTGAAGAAAGAGACGTCATGCTATTTGTTTATTCTCTGCCAGGCAACATTTTAACATTTCCGTCAAAGTACCTAACTCGCGTGCCATCCGCCATCTTTTGGACGCGTGGTTTTGTGGTACATCAGCTGTCAAATGAACAACAACATTGGATTTGGATTGCGATTTTTAGGAATAAAAACGCTCCCAACTAAATTGTTTTGTGCTGTGAGTGTCTAGTGGTGCAAATTGAATATGCCTACTTGTTCAATAATTCAGTGTGGTGCAAGGAAAAACCACAATCAACCTCATTTGACCATGCACAGGTTAGTAGCAGTATAAGCAGTATTAGTAATAGTAAGTTGGGAATCCTAGCAAAGGTGAGACGGTACTTCACACCCGAACAGTTGCTCAATCTCTATCAAGCCCAGGTTCGGTCGTGTATGGAGTACTGCTCTCATCTTTGGGATGGATCTGCTAAATACCAACTGGACGCGCTTGAGTCTATCGAGAAGCGGGCCAAAAGACTCATTGGCAACGATGCACTGGTCGAATCAAAGCTCCAGAGCCTTGAACATCGACGACGAGTTGCAAGTCTATCGGTTTTCTATCGGTTACATTTCGGGGAGTGTGCGATGGAATTACACAATTTAATTCCAACAAGCCCGTTCCATCATCGGACTACGAGACAAACGGCGAAGCGCCATCGTTACATGGTGGACATCCCACCCATACGCACCAAACGTTTTGGGAATACCTTCATTGTGCGTACGGCTAAGGAGTGGAATTCCCTGCCGGAGTCTGTGTTTCCCGATAGCTATAACCTAGGAGTCTTTAAGTCAAGAGTGAATAGGTTACTTTTAGGTAAGCGTGCTCCATCTTCGACCACATCATCACTTACCATCAGGTGAGATGGTGGTCAAACGCGAACCTATTCTAAATAAAAAAAAAAAAAAAAAAAAAGTATTTTAAGAAAAACTTCATCATGCTGTTATTTTTTTGTATATATTGTATTCTTGTTTTATTTATAGAATAAAATCTCCCAAATTTACATACCAATTATATCTGATATTTAACTCTATTTGCTTAATTTATATCATGTTTTGTTTACATTTTTACAATACAAATGACAATTCAAAATAGTGATGTCTTTTATTTAATAAGCTATCGATAAAAACTAACATTTTTTTAGTTTGTACATTGTAGAGATCAGTAGAGTAGGGTATCAAAATGAAGGGCTTGAAGAGATGGTTTTGAAAATAAAACTAACAATAGAAATAAAAATAGCGATAGTACTAAAACACAACATTGTCACTTCGTCATGCAGTAGGTGGTGGTTATTTAGTTCAGTCTCTGATTTGTTCCATTAACTGCATGAAACTGAAATAATTTTGTATGTTTTTTATTTGCACAGGTTCCCTAAAAATGAAGTGCTGCGCCAGAAGTGGTTTGAAGTCATTGGGATGGAAAATATCAAACCTGGACTTAAAGTACCACGTGCCTGTTCATTACACTGCAGAATCAACCTTCAATAAAACCCTTGATATAATAAGGCTGCGTGACAGCGTGATCATGCAGTACCGTCAATCCACCTTGTAGTAAGTTAAAACAAATAATTAACTTCATATTGTTTAAATTTCCCTACGAACCTGACGGTTCATCCAATACTTTAGTATTAATGTTTCTCAATTTTAATATTATTAAATACCTGTTCATAATGTTATGTTTAGCGCTAGTGATAAAAAAAGATGTGATTATTCAAGATATAAAAAAATACTTTCAGTGTTAAAAAAAAATACACGGGCTGGTTCTGCGTGAAATCAAAAATGTCGAACAGGCGTTCTCCATGATGACTCAACCACCCTTACCAGTGAAATACCTAGATCAGATATATAAAGAGTAAATAAAATAAACTTTAATTTGTCGTTCGAAAAGTGTTGTTACAACTAACATTTGTATATCTTTAACTTTAACTTCTCTTTTAATTTGCTTTTTCAGATTTAACCCGAATCGTTTACTTCTGAGAATGCGATACCGAGCACACCTGGGTCATAAATAAATTTCAAGGCCACTTTTAGTTTCTATAAAATTAAGCTCAATTTGAATGGGCAGTTTACAATGATTAGTAACGGTTTTGACTTTCAAAAGTGTCTAATAATTATCTGAATAAAATTGAGCATTTTACTTTGACCTGGTGATTTATTATGGTGAATAAAGGTACATTTTTCAAAATACTTTGTTGTTTTATTTCTTGTAATAACCTCAGTTTTAGTATATTTCTACAATATTTAATATTGTTGTAAACAAATATATCTATGGGCCGAAACTACGTAAAGCGGTCGCCCACGCGGTCCCATACAAAAGTGCTTCGTTACGGGAACCCGCACGTCGCGGGGAATCAGACCCCGCACCCCCTTTTTGCTACGTAATAAATATTACGTTTTCATTCGACTCGACTACATGCACACCGTTAAAGTTCAACTAGTGACACTGTGCAGGTAATAATCCGATTTCCGATACACACGCTCTTTACGCAGTTTCGGCCCTATAATATCATTATTTGCCTTACCTTTTCCAAACTATGTATTAGGGTAAGATTCCAGTCTATCAACTGATGCAGCTGAATACCAGTATTTTAAATGGAGCGACTGCCTATCTGACCTCCATAGTATTGGGTAATACGATACCCTTGGTAAGACAACCAGTTACCAAGGGTATCGTATTAATCAGACTCGGGCCATTGACTAAAAACGACTGTCAAAGATTTACAAATGACAGTTAGTTCGATACTAAGCCGAAAGGGGGTCAGAGTGATCTTTATGAACAACTTTAAATGTGGAACAAACTCTGAAATCGGAAAAAACCTTAGTTGTCCTCATTGATTTACATAATAGTACGCAGTAATATATATGTCAATGGTTGTCCATAAAGAAAGTCACTCACAAGAAAAAATCAAAGTCAGTCAGTCACTCATAAAATGTAGCCCAACCAACAGTGCTTCTAACCCCTTGTATGTTAATATGAGTGTAATACACAATACACTATAATTTTAAAAATTCAGGAAAGAAACTCTGGTATCGATATCGATACTTTTTGGTTTAGATTACTTATGTGCTTCCCTAGCAATGGCTGCCATCTTTTGGCCGCAGTTGACAGTAGGTATGCACGCGTATTTTGTAGGTATTTCTGGTCCATATTATAGAAGGTCATTGGTCTGAGATAGCGATAGATACTTTGACACTTTTGACAGCGAATGGATGCGTTCTGTCTACATTCTGATTTATTATGAACATTTTGAAATTGAGTTCTTTAATCGCGGTAATTCATATAACAAAGAAAATTTCTCGGAATAACTGATTATTATAAGTCTTTCCAGTTTCCACTATTTTATTCAAAAGAAAAAAAAACGATATTATATAAAAAAAAGAAACGATATTTTATCTAATTAGTGAATTTAAAAGTATATAGTTTTTGACCGACGCAGTATGATAGTCTTGTGCCTGCTCGGTCACTTTGGAGATCGCTCCGTACTAGTTCATTTCGGACAGTAAACTAGTTCACTCTATTAGTTCTAACAGCTCTATTCGTTCTTCGCTCTCGGCGGTCCGTAACTCAGACTCGGACCGCCGAAAGCGAAGAACGAATAGAGCTGTTAGAACTAATAGAGTGGTCCGCGCTGTGCTCTGAGTCTCAGAGCATAGCGTGGACCACATAGCAAATGTAGGTACATACTATCAAAGACACCGTATTTATTTATCTCTGTATTACCACAGCGTAAACAGCTGACATAATATTAGGATTATGTATAATTTAAACAGAGATATTTTTTATTACCATTGAAATGTGAATCTGAAACGGTTCTCATATTTTTCTTATTATCTATGGTTCTCATTCATACAGACACAGAATGAATTCGTATGACGTTTCTGTCAACCAATCAGTGACTGTATTTCATTTCTCGTTCGCACATTACGATCGCACGGTTAAGAGCGCGTATAAAGCAAAATTACCAATTTTCTATTTGATTTTACATGAAAAATTCCAGACCAAATCTTAAAATAAAAATATATGAATAACTACATCATATTTTCAAGGGCTCTCTCTGATCAAAAACATAAAATAATAACATTTCCTTGGTAGAAAAAAATCACGAAATAACCTCTAATTCTCATGTTTTTCCGTTTTGTACTCGATATGGTAATGCCTATTGCGACAAAAATTTGATAAATAATTATATTTAAACAAGAGTAAAGGCTTTGCTTGGGCATTTTATGTAATTCCTTTTAGTTTTGGATTTATTACGATAAAACACTTTTGGCGCATACTACGTTTTTATTCCGCGCAAGAAGTCATCTTCCGTCGCTCGTTGCGGGAGCTTCAAGCATATTTCTATTTCACACATCAGTCGCTACCGCTCTGTTGAGACGAGAGGACTACGCTCAAGTGTTTTAGCTGCGCCGAGTTATAATCATTTCAATCGTAATTGTTGTTGTTGTTCGAACTAAATAGTGAAATGGGAAACAAAAAAAAAAAACATTGAAAGAGAACTAAAAAAGTAACAAATTGACAGGATGGCTAATTGTCGAAGGTAAGTTTGTGAGTTACTTGTTTGTTATATACTGAAAAAATAAAAATACATTTTATACTTTCGAGAAAGTTTATGCAGGTGATTTTAGATTTTATTTTGAGAGACACAAGATCTAAATTCGTTTACCTACGCACTTTCGTGGGCCGAGTAGGTAACTAGACATAATAATATGTGGGGACATTTCACACACGGCTGTCTGACCCCAAACTAGGAAGACCCTGTACTATGGGTGTCAGACAGCTGATATACATAGACAAATATATTTTTAAATACATACATATATAGATAAACAACACCCAGACACGACGATATCACAAATTCGTGGTAGGTACTTTATTAGATTATTAGGATAATAGGTAATAAATTACATTCATAATAGGTAGCTATTTACTTTTGCTATTTTGTTATGTTATTCTTCACGATACAATTTTATGATCATTTTCCCATAATGTAGGTAGTTATGAGATCTTCTAAAAATCTAGATACACGGATGGACAACAATAATGATCTTGCGAGTATCCTATATTAAAAAAAAAAATATCTACCTATACCACTTCTTGTTTAATATTTCTATGGTCACTCGTAGTCGTAGGTAACGCGGGCAGAATAGTATATGCAAAATAAACACAAGCTTTTAGTTGGTATCCGTGTTTGTTCGATGAAATATATTTATATCGATTACGAACCTATTTAAGTATGCCCATTAGGTATTTAAACCCTATTTTTGTAGATCAATTTATTGTGGACGTGATTGTATAACAAGGAATTTGTTTTGAAATAATATTTTATTTTCAGAATGTGGCCACCTCGCTCGCCAGATTTAAACCCATTGGACTTTTTTACTGGGGCTGTTTAAAGGAGGTAGTTTATAAAGAAACAATCACTTCAGTTGAACAGCTGCGACAACGCATACGTTCGGCTGCTGACGAAATATCGTCGGCAGGATTTGCGCGCCGATTGAGACGGTCCTTCATAAGAAGGTGTAGAGCGTGTATAGCAGCTGAAGGAGCCCACTTCGAACATCTTGTATATTTTCTTTTTCAATAAATTTGTTTAATTACTAATGTCTTTTATGGTGTCAACAAACCCATAGTGATCAAATTTTAAGGAAATTCTCATTCTCTTTGAGTCTAAAATTAGTTACAGCAGTGTTAAAGTAATTTAATTTTGAAATCAAATTTGTATAAAAATTCTCCTTTAAGATTCGAACAGCAATAACTTTGTACTTTATCAAGATACTGGTTATTATTATACCATTTTAGAATTTGCATTAAATAGGCAATTATCTATACTTATAATAAATCTGTAGAGAGGTCAATTCTGTACATGAAATATATTTTTCAACAGTATTATAGATTGACATATTATATTTCCCTACTAAATTACGAAAGTTAATCTGTGTGTTACATCTAAATCACTGAACCGTGAGGAAGGACATAGGCTACTTTTTTTTACGAAAAACGACGGAAACGTGGACGAAGTCGCGGGCAACAGCTATCTATGCTAATATATAAGGCTGAAGAGTTTGTTTGTTTGTTTGAACGCGATAATCTCAGGAACTACTGGTTCGAATTGAAAAAAATATTTTTAATTAAATACTCAATTTATAGAGAAAGGCTATAGGCTATATATATCATTACGCTAAGGCCAATAGGAGCGGAGCACCAATGAAGAATGCTTCAAAATCGGGCTTAAATTTAACGTTAGCCCAAAGTAACTATTCCACGCGGACGAAGTCGCGGGCAAAAGCTAGTCTAAAATAATGAGCCACCGCAGTGTAGTACATTTTTTTTCGATATAGTCTGGCGGGAATAATTCCGAATCATTCCCGTCGTATACTTCGGAAGTATTCCGAAATATTCCGAAACTTTGGGAATATTTCAACTGCCAAAAGAAATCAGGAAAATCGACCTTTGAAGTCGGTTAATATACCAAAACCTGCTCCTACCTAAGTATAACAAATACTTTTCTGAAAACCGCATCAAAACGTGTTTGCTTGCAAGGTTTGCCTTTAATTGTTTTTATTGGCTGGGCTATTAAACGCGTTAAGTAGGTAGGTAATGATTAATACCTACCTATGCGACTCGCGAATACTCGCGATGCGTACAGAGCTACATACAAACTAACCAAAAACATAGGTAACCCTTTTTCAAAAAACAAATAAAATATGCTAGGCCTGGTTTTTTATTCAACTACTGACATTTATAAAAATAGCATTCAATTTCGAAATAAGTAGAGTACCTACCTAGAAACAAAAGAATAAAAATCCTGTTAATCGCAGGCTAACATATCTACCTATAAAAATATCAACATATACTTAATCAATCCCATTTATAATAAAACTAGTACTCACGCGGGGCTTCGCTCCCGTGGATTCTATCACGGTAAAACATAACTCTCCTTTTTTGCAGTCGCGTAAAAAGTAGCCTATAACCTTCCTCAAGCTTCAAGCTATTTCCATACCAAATTTCATCCAAATCCACCCAGTACTTTCGAAGATTAGCGCGTTCAAGCAAACAAACAAACAAACTTTTCCGCTTTATAATATTAGTATAGATAAACATTTATATTTTACTCTTGTATCGTACGTAGTCTCGCACTGAACAATAATTAACCCACCCACCACACAACAAACAAACACGTTAATTTCGATTGAATTATTCGGGCGAAATATTCGGAAACATTCGATTGCGGGGTACGAATCTTTCTCGCGGGGGGAAAACTTCTCCGGGGAGCATCTCCCCTCTTACCGCACCCCGCACCACCATCGCAGCGCGGCGGCAGCGGCCGGCGCACAGAGGGCTTTATTTAAATTCATTTTGAATAATTCTGATTTAAAGAAACTTTCCCAGAAGTATTCCGGAATTATTCCGAATTTTTCAGAAGTTTTGCAACTATAGATACAGGGGCCCAAAATTGCGTAATTCCGTAGAAAAAAATGTTAAAATTTAAGAATAACTATTTTTTGCAATATTGATTTAGAATGTAATAAAAAATCTTGATACTGATCTGATAATACAAATATTCAGGACTGATATAAAAAAAAAAACAAAATGAAAAAAATATCACCAATTTTAGAAATGGTACCTAATTTTGTAAGAGTAAGTACGATTTTTATTTAAAATATTAAAAATATCAATAATTTGGTCATCCATGGGCATATGACGATATAAGTGGGGTAAATGATAGATATTATCTGGCCAATCGACAGTTTCAGAGTTATCCATTATTTACGCCACACCAAAATCACGCGTCAAAATAATATTATATTATACATAATATAATATTACCTTTTGGTATTGATTTTATATTGATTCGTGTTCAGTATCAGTGGTATAGTCACCTCCTACTAACTTACTATTTACGTATTATTCGCGTACACATAATAACATTTCGTAATATTGTATAACGCAGTCATACTTTGAATACAGTTGTTTCATCTGAATATTATACGTATACTTACTACAGAAGATACGCGTCGAGCGAGCGCGTAGGTACACGCGCGATCGTATTCGATGTGAGGAGCGGGTAGGACAGTGCGGGTGAATTCTAAAATTTTGCTGGCTTTAGGCGCGCTCTTAAGAATGTACGACAATGTACGAGTACGAAAAGAGCTGTTAAAACGATTACAAGCCAGCGTTCGGAAACGGTTCTTTTAGGACAGTGCCACAGATTACTAATAAGTTACTAACGTAAACAGTGCACAGATTCGGCTCCTATTCGTTAATCGTTCACGTACTACACAAGACTACAGTATGATCCTCTTTCTCTGTCTACTCTACGACGGATCCTCCTCGGAGTATATCGCACCTTCGGTAAGACAAGGGCCGAAGTGCTAATTTTAAAATTTTTCAGGAGAGACGATTTAAGGTTTTTATAGATTTATATTGTGTTTTTCTGCCCATATTAATGTAAATTAGTATTTTATTTTTAGCAGAAATATACCTTATACAATTGTGAATATAAATATGTAATTTAAAAGAGTGAGTTATTTATTTATTTATACTATAATTAATGAAATATTAATGTATGCATACAATTATGTCCTTTTCCCACCAACATTTAAATTATTGTGCAATTGTGACCAAAGTAACACCATTCATTGAAATGATTTTATTAAATGAAAATACTACTTATTTCGTAGTTTTTTTTATTATTCTTCTTAGGAATATCTTTATCACTGACAAAAAAAAAAACACAAAAATTAAAAAATTAACATAAAAGTCACTTCTAAAAGGTTTACATTAAATCTATAAAATGGCGTGTAAATGCGTAAGACTTATTTATACTGTTAATCTAAAATCAGTCAGTAATCACAGCATTTGTTGAAATCACAATTTGTTTCTTATAATGTAATCACAAAGTTAACTATTACAGAATACGAAAACAATATTCATAAGAACATTTTCTTACAATCAACTAAGTAGGTACCTAGGTATTGATAACTTTTTTGCATATGACGAATGGTTTTCCAGCTGCTTTTCTGATAGCTTGATAGTTGCGATGGAGCTCAGCTATAGTCAGGCTACCATCTATGAACTCTCTGGTAGTATTAGCCCTTAAGAAAGTCATTACTTTCTGTACGTGGAATCGACTTTATGTGATCATGAACCGATTGGATAACTTCAGCACCTAGTTTACAATTTTTACCGTGTTTGCCTCGATTATCTACAGCACTCATTCACATAGTATTATTAGATATATTTTCAATGACATTACTTAAAGTTTTTTCTCCAACAGCCAATGTATTTAGCAGAAACTTCTTACAGACTTCTTGTGAACCTATCATAAAATAGTAGGTCGAATTTGGTATTATTGTCGGTCATTTTGACTCTTCGGTATGCAGGCGGAATCAGTTTCACACAAGACGCGAGAAAGTCTCTTTGTCTTATGTGTATTCCCAGCTCCCAGTAGGATTGAAAAATCGTATTTCTATCTTTAGAAGAAACTTTAGTGGAACACGAAAGTCGGCATTTATCAGGGCAAGGAGGAAGAATTGATTTTGCTGCTACAATTTTTCCTCTTTTTGTAGTGTACTCTTGGCCACTGTTTTTCAAAGGTTTCTTTGACGTTTTCTAGACCGTTTGCTTGATTTCTGCTCTACATTAACTGTTGCGTGTGGTGTTGGTTCTGGTTCACTATTGCCTTCATTATTTTTAAGTCCACCGTAGTATTAAGTTCAAGAAATCTGCTTCGAGTACTAAAAGACCTGCTGCTAGAACTGGATGAGCTGCTGCTGGAACTGGATGGGCTGCTGTCAGAGCTAGAAGAACTGGATACGTTTCTTGATTTGAAGAGTTTAGTGTAGTTTCTAGCCTGTTTCTCATTTGGCTTGTATTCTGAACCTTCAGATGGTGAAAAATCTCCATTTTCTTCAGACTCGGAATCGTTATTACCCGGAGTTGTATTTATAATGGGTGGGCTAGCTATTATATTATTCGATATGGTTGTCAAGGATGAATTTATCGCTTCTGTAGTTTCAAGAATCGTTGGTATTGGATCCTCCATAGCAGATACGGTTATCATGGATGAATTTATCGCTCCTGTAGTTTCAGGTATCATCAGGGGGTTAATAAATGGCAAAAAATGGCATCGGAATTATCTTACAATTCAATAAATATACACAAGATATTGTAAAGAAAACAACGGAAATGTTATCAATTTTACATAAAAAATAAAGCGGTAGGAATGACAGTCTTAAACAGTGGCGTGCCTAGGGTTTCAAAATAACGCAAGCCCAATAAAATTTTAACCGATTTCAAAAAAAGAAAGTTCAGTTTTCGACTGAGTATGTAGGTACCTACCGTATGTATCATCGCAATTTTCTCATAAACTACTGGTTAGGTACAATAAATTAAAAGTTAATTCATCCATCTTCTTCTTTCCTCTTCTTTCTTCAATTTCACTCTTGCTTGTCGTGCGCGGTGAATGAGGTAACCAAAGCACACTGAAGGCATGCTAGTGCTAGATTGAATATAATAAACATATCAGCAATTGCATACCTCCGGTGGCTTTGAAAAAAGCCGTTTGGTTTGGTTTGCTTCATTGCTTGAGGGAACAAAGTTATGGTAAGTAGTTGCTTCCTTCGTAACAGAACCCAGGTTACAGACAAAAAAAAAAAAAAAAACAAAATGTTACAAAACGAAAGTTAAAAAATAGCTAGATAGAATGTAATAAGGAATTTAAATAAATTATTTATATTCTAATTGGAATCGTCTATCTTTCTTAAGAAATGATTTAATTACATCAGAGTAAAATGTTGGTGATCGTTTTAATTCTACCAACAACTGTTTTTCAATAGCTATCATTGATAATTCGGAAAGACGCTCTTGACCTTGTGTATTTCTCAGATAGGTATGGATACGTTTAAGAGACGAAAAAGCACGTTCCGCGGAAGAACTTGTAGCCGGAATAGTTACAACAAGATACGCTAACTTTAACAGCTCGGGAAAGGCATCTTCGAGGTTATTCTCATGAATATAACCAGATGTATTCCAAACGGAATCTTCATTCGAAAAAAATATGCAGCTCCAGCAATACAACTTATTAGTGTGCGAACAGCCAACAATCCAACTAGTTTTATACACTGATCTATTAAATTTTCGTTTATGCGATTTACTAGTCTGAGAAATACACAGATTAGGCGTCGGTTTTAATGAAGAAATTAACTGTTTTTTCTGAGCAAAGTTTAAAGATTTTACCTTATCTTCGCCAATCAAAACTTGAACGCATTTTAAATCCTCACAAGGTACAATTACCTCCATTGTTAAATAATAGTAAATCACCAAAACAATTGTATCACTGAGAAAATCTTAGAAAACAAACAAATGAAACTGAAGTGAAGTTAGTTGCACTCTGGGATGTCGGAACTACTCAAGTGTTGTCATTTAGGCAAAAAAAGTCGCCAGGTATATGAAAAATCTACCTAATTTTTTTTTATTTTTAAGATATTGCTTGAATACAGTCAAAATCTGTTATAACAACATCCAAGGGACCACTCATATTTGGTTGTAAAAACCGATAGTCGTAATAACCGGTGATGTTTTCAAGGTACAAAGTATTTTGTACCTATGATTTTGGTCTATATAACCGGTATGTTGTTCTAAATGATGTTGTTGTAAACGGTTTTGACTGTATTTAATTTCGTTATTTTAAAAGTCGCTAGTTTTTATTGTTGATAAATGTTAAAAAAGTTTCCAAACACGTTAAAAATCTCCAAGATCTTTCAACGTGTGGCTAAAACGGCAACACTGCAGAGTTGGCAAGCTGACAAGGTCACGCATACGCATGCAACTTCATACGAATGCCCTGCTTATATCTGCCATAGTGACTGATTTGTTCTATGCCTAAGGCCTAACTCGTTATACGGCACATCGCTATAAGTGCGAAAGTGACAGATATAGTATTTGAAAGCCCGGTAAAAGCCGGTGCGTGTAAGCGAGATAGCAATATTTAGATCATTAGATGCTACAAATGCGAAACTCTGCGCGCGAACAATCGCGATGCGTAGTAGTTTAGTAGATTCATTGTGTTATTTTGATAAGAATTAAGCGCGCGAACTTTTAAATAGTTCGGGTTTGACATTGATTCTCTATCGAGCATTTTTTAGTAAGGCATGCCGGGCTTTTGGGCTTATATGAAGGTACCGCCACTGGTCTTAAATGCTATTATAGCTATCTGTATAAGACAAAATTGGAATGACAAAGTCAGATTTGGTTTAAAGACTAGGCAAAGTTTACGTATTGGACTCACAAAGGCACAACTACTCGAATGACTTTATTCTGTCAAATATGTGCTCTCAAATTAGGCATACGTACGGTCGGCCAAGAAAGTGGTGTACCAGTTTTGATTTAGTTTCCCGGTCATCGAAAATTACAACAAGGTTCGTTATAAAAAGATATTACTGAAAGAGACAACATTATCATGACGTAAACCTATGTATTTAGTATTCATACGTCATATGTCACATATAAGTACATGACATTTTAACCTTTAGTATAAATGAAAAGGACATTAGTTTCTACAAAGCAATTGAAATGTTTCCAAACAAAAGTAATAAAAACTATTTAGACAACCGAATTCCATTTGAAAAAGAAAACTGACAATTGACATTTTGTCAAATATATGCAAAAAATCGATATATTTTCCGTGTTATTTTTCAATCAACTGCATATAAAATCATCTCAATGCCTGCCAACTTGACCATTGCCGAAAGAGCACAAATAATTGCCCAATTTAATGAGGGAAGCAGTATCAGTGCGATATCCCGGAATTTGAATATATCGAGGCGTTCTGTCCGCTTTTGGATTCGTCGTGAAGGAGAGGAGGGAAGTTTGTTGGATCACAGAAGAAGTGGTCGCCGGCCTGCACTCTCCAAGAACGATAGAGAATTCATGAGACGGGAATATGAAATCAATGGTTTTAAGCCCACAAAACATTTTGCGGAGATGTTCGATGTGAGTGCCCAAACAATAAGGAATCATCTACATTACATGGGGTTGCACCACAGGCATTACGCCAAGAAAATATATTTGACGGATGCTCACAGACTTGCTCGTCTGAACTTCGCCAGAGAGCACTTAGAGTTTGATTGGTCTAATACAGTGTTTTGTGATGAAAAAACGTTTAAATCCAGTCAGCATGGACGTCTTCACCTTTGGCGATATAATTCAACACGGTATAAAGATGATCATGTAATCCCAAATAGAGAATCAGGTCGAATTTCCGTAAATATTTGGGGCTGGATGAGTACGGATGGTGTAGGAGAATTGTGTTCTCTACCTCCTCGAGCGACGGCTGTAAATTATATCGACGTGCTTCAGAATGCAATGCTACCGACAGTCCGTAATGTTTACCCGGAGAACGAAGTGCCACAATTTGATTTTGTTCTTCAATAAGATAATTGTTCAATTCATAATGCGAGGATCGTAAGAGCCTGGTTTCGTTCACACACTGACGTAAGGGTAATTCAGTGGCCCTCAAGATCGCCGGACCTCAACCCGATAGAAAATCTTTGGGGCCTTATGGTCCAACGATGGTCGCATCAAAATGAAAGAACCAAACAAGCTCTTATTAGTCACTGTAATTATATCTGGGAGGAAATGCGGGGAACCGATATTTGCTCACGGCTTGTTGGTTCAATGAGGTCTCGTCTTTTAGAGGTTATAGAGGCCAACGGCGGTTACACCCGTTTCTAATTTTTAAAAATTTTCAATATCTTCTAAATATTACTATATATGCTATGTTTTTGTTTGTTATAAGTATTTTAAAATTGATTGTAGAAATTTAATAAAAGGATAAATCTATTTTTAGCTTGTTTTTTATTGATATTGTAATTACAAGTTTACAGAAATTGTAGGTTTATGGACTCGCCTTGTGCCTTTACAATTTTATGTAACTTGTTGATTACAATTCTGAATTTGTAGATACAATTTTGTCATCAAAATCTACAGCCCCCCGCCGTTGATTTTACGACGTCATTGGTTCCATCAAGTTCAAACTAAGAACAGCTGTCACGTTACAAACAGTAATAGTCGTTATTTGGTCGTTATCAATAATCAGATAAAGACAGCAATAGAAGTTGTCAGATCGATCTGCAAGCGAAACTAATCTTTATCACCTATGAATCTGCAAGCGATATTCAACCTTAGGGTGGTACACCACTTTCTTGGCCGACTGTACACAAAATGTGACCGTGTCTTTCCAGAATATAAAACAAAAAAGGGCATATTTACCTTAATGACCTTGACGCTCCAGTACACAACCACTACTCTTGCGGGCGATTCTCAGTATTTATATGTATCATCTATGCGGGCGATGCCACAACTGACCAATGAGATTTTGTCGCGCCAATTAGAGATGAGTCGTATTTACTAGAACAGATCCGAAGAAAAGGTAAATTTCGATACTAGGCGGCACCTATTCTCACTTTGACAATACCTAGTATCATGAAGTATTGCGAAATCCAACTGCTCTTAGGCCTCATAGCACTAACGCGTAATTGCATTCCATTCACTCAACACGTTATAAACCTGCTTTACCCCTCATTCATGTTTGTCAAAATCATTCGTTTGTCAGTCACTTGAATTTAAACCCTAATTCAAAGTAAATAAAAGTAACGCGACGCGTACGCGTTTTATGCAAGAATATATATTCTGTCCTTTTTAAACTACGCTATTCCGTAGTCTTCCCATCTTTATCTTTCAATACTCGAGACTAGTCAGTAATCATTCGATCCGAGAATACTCGATCCGAATGAGTATCAACTAGTCTCGACAAGACTAAGTATTACGAAGTATCTATATACTTAGTCTACTCGAGACTAGTTGGTACTCATTCGGATCGAGTATTCTCGGATCGAATGATTACTGACTAGTCTCGAGTATAAAGTACAATTACTAGGTACCAACCTAGTCTTATCACTGATTGCTGGTGCTAATACACTAAGTTCAATAGAAATATCAAGTACAGGAGAAGTGACAACGAAGTGAGTCCATGAAGCTTAAAGACCGTCATCGTAAAATTTAATCAAAATACGGTGTTCATTTGTTGTTTAGCAGTTTCCTGCAAAATTAGTAGCCACAATAAAAACTTGACTTGGACTACGTGCACCATAACCATATTCGATAAGTAGGTAATAATTGATACTAGGTGGACTAGGGACTAGGTGGACTAGGTGGAATAGGTATCTGGATCACGTATTTTTAAGTACTAAGAATAGGCGCACTTATGCGCACTATGTAACTAAAAAGGACTTAGTAAATGGTATTGACACCCTCCTTAAATTAAAATTAGACAAATTAATTTTATGTGCTTTACCATATTCTAATAATTTGACATTTTATCAAAATCAATACATTTCTAGCCTCAATTAAACATAGTGTATTACATACTCTTTGGCCTCAATAACTTAATGCATATGTTAGTATGCCGTCATAGTGACCGTTTATTGTATTTTGATACTAACAATTTTGTTAGAGATTTTGTTTTAACTCGGGAACATATTTATCTTCCCAAAAAAAGTCGACATCTATTGGCTACTTTGTTAGCTTTCAATATACACTCAGTTATTGGTAATTTGACTGATCCTAGGTTAAGTGACTATTCAGTTTTATCTAGGGTGTCTAATAATACTGAAATTGATTCTTTAAACTCTTAGATGTGACAAAACAGAGGCATAATAATACCATTTTACTTTATCATCAAAATATAAATCGCTTCTCTGGCAAAATACCTGATGTGGAACTGTTAATAGATAAATATCATATGGATATCTTATGTTTTTGTGAAACCTGGTTAAAATCAGATAGAATGTTATTTAATATTAATAATTTTTCGGTTGCCAGTGCATATAACAGGTCCTCAGTAGGGGGTGGTACTTTGATATTATGTAGGAATTATCTTAGATATAAGGAACGTAAAGATATCACCGCTTGCTCTATTGATCGTTTGTGTGAGGTAGCATGTGCAGAGGTTGAGGGCCAAATTTTCTTGTGTGTTTATAGACCACCAGCATCAAACTTTTCATCATTCTTAATAATAATGGAAGAAATTCTAACTAACCTTATAAGAGATAATAAATTAGTTTTTGTTTGTGGTGACCTTAATATTGATTTGTTAGTTAATTCGCCTGAAAAATGCAAGCTTATTTCATTGTTTAGTTCTTTCAATGTAAAATGTATATTCAATGAAGCAACGAGAATAACAGCAACATCAGCTTCATGCATTGATAATATTTTTACCAATTGTACTACTGTCAAAGAATCTTCCCTGGTTAGTGGTGTTAGGTCTGACCATACAGGTCAACTTGTATCTTTTGAGTTGATTAAAAAGTTAAATTTAAATAAAACTATTGATTTTAGGCCTCTTACTAAAAACAAATTAAAAGCTTTTAATGATAACATTCTCAGTAATCTCTCAACAGCCAATTTTGACTCCCAAAACCCCAATGTAAATTATAGTACATTATTTTCTACACTTTGCCTTGAATTTAACAAGGCTTGTCCAGTTAAGAGAGTTCAAGTTAATAATAAATCTAAATTTAATGAATGGGCCACTGCTGGAATTAGGATAAGCAGAGATAATTTATACAAATTATATCATGAAAAATCGTTGACTTCTAATGAATCCTTCCATAATTATGTAAGAAATTATTCAAAAATATTTAAAAGAGTCTGCACCCATGCTAAATCAAAATCTATTAGTAATAAAATTTGCACTTCTGCGAACAAAATAAAAACTGTGTGGAAGGTGATAAACAAAGAAATTGGAAACACAAATCAACGAGATCGGAATGAATTGATTTTGAACATTGATGATAATATCATCACAGATAAGTCAAAAGTGGCTGAGACGCTGGAAAATTACTTCACCAACATTCCAATAGAGGTTACAAAACCGTTGCAATCTTCTCCAATATTAGCAGAATCTTTTCTGAAAGAAAACTTTATGAAGGATATACCAACATTTGCATTTAAGCGTATCTCTATTGATGTAATTAAAAAAACATTCGCAAGTCTTAACATTAAAAATACTGAAGACTTATGGGGTATATCTGTTAGGGTTCTTAGAGATATCATAGACTCAATTGCTCCCGTCTTAACAGGCATTTTTAACCAATGTATAGACAGCGGTACTTTCCCAGACTTAATGAAACATAGTAAAGTAGTACCAATTTTCAAGTCGGGCTGTAAGAGTGATCACTCTAATTATAGACCGATATCTGTGCTTCCAGCATTGAGTAAAATTTACGAAAAAATCATGCTGGACCAGATGCTGTCACATTTTAATTCAAATGGAATTCTACATAGTCAGCAGTTTGGTTTCACGAAAGGTAGGTCAACAACTGAAGCAGGAGTAGCACTCATCCGTCACATTTTGGAATCTTGGGAGAAATCCCATGATGCAATTGGCATATTCTGTGACCTCTCCAAAGCTTTTGACTTCGTTGACCACGAAACACTAATATGTAAATTACACCATTACGGAATTCGTGGACTAGCTGCTGATCTGGTTTTTTCCTATTTATCAGACAGACAACAAAAAGTTAATGTAAACGGAGCGATATCTTCAGGATCTTTAGTGAAGATGGGCGTGCCACAAGGTTCAATTCTAGGTCCTTTCCTTTTCCTTGTATACATTAATGACCTACCTCTCATGATGTCCAAGTTATGTAATATAATTCTTTTCGCCGATGATACTTCACTCATTTTTAAAATAGCTAGAAGAGATACAGATGTTTTACAAATCAATGAAAGTCTGGCTGTTCTCTCGAAATGGTTCTCAGCTAATAATCTCGCACTTAATGCGAATAAGACAAAATGTCTCAAGTTTTCATTACCTAATGTACCACAAGCTGGACTCAGTTTGATACTTGACGGCAAACAAATTGATCTTATTACTGAAACTGTATTTTTGGGTGTAACTGTTGACTCAAAGTTGCAATGGGGCCCTCACATTAGGACTCTTTCAGGTAAATTAAGCTCAGCTGCATATGCAGTAAGAAAAATTAGGCACTTGACTGATATAACGACAGCTCGGTTAGTTTATTTCGCTTATTTTCACAGTATTATGTCTTATTGTATACTACTGTGGGGATCCGCAGCTGACGTAGATTCAATCTTCATATTACAAAAGAGCTCAATCCGGACAATTTATAAAATGGGTCCCCGCGAATCCCTTAGAAATGTATTTAAAGAAGTAAATATACTGACTCTGCCTTCTCTTTATATATTAGAAAGCATATTGTATGTACGCAAAAATATAGGACTTTTTAAGATTAGAAGCGATTTCCATACAATAAACACGCGCAATAAACATGAAATTGTTATACCCAAATGGAGATTAGCCAAGACAAACAAGTCATTCCTTATAAACAGCATACGCTTTTATAACAAGTTGCCAAAGTATGTGACAGATCTTAGCGAGGGAAAATTTAAAACCCATATTAAACGTGTCCTTTTGAAAAAAGCATATTATAACATTAAGGACTACGTTGAAGATAAGACTGCTTGGCAATGATTCCTTCTGCACATGTGGCTTCCCTGGCTTATTGTGACTGCGTTATTGTGTAAAGGTCTATTAACAACCCCATTTTTTTTTGGGTTTGTTATTATTTTGTTTTTTTTTTTGTTGTTATCTTTATTTTATTTTACTTGTATATAATTTTTATTTTTATGTCATTTGCTTTAGTTTATTTGCAGTTTAGTAAAGTTAATTTTTAATGTAAATGTGAGAACACTATAGACTGAGATTCATTTCTGTTTAGTTATATTACATTTTATTATGTCAATTAGTCTATACTGTCCTCTCATACCAAAAAAATAAATAAAAATTGTATCTGTTATGCAAAGATTGTGAAAAAAAATCAAGAATTTTTTAAAAAGAGTAACCGTGGAGTTTCTTGCCGGTTCTTCTCCATAGGAAACGACCAATTTCGAACCGTGCACTAACTTCTGACGTTTTATGAGTGCCCATTTAGGCCTATGTAAAATAAAAACAATTTTGATTTTGATTTAGTCCCAAATTTACCTAGTACAACTCATCCAAAGAAAATAATACTCTCTAACGAGAGAACTCATCTCTAGCGCCAATATCATTCAAAAAACGAACGAATGGTACAAAGGCACTACTGCCCTCTGGCGAAAATAAGGTGAATCTAGTGAATGTCTTTGTTTCTACAGGTAGAAATCTCAGTATTTATATGTATCATCTATGGGTAGAAATTAGTTTTTAAGGCACTTTGGCATATTTAACTCATTTTCAGAAATAGCACTTCGGCCCTTGTCTTACCGAAGGTGCGATATGTTCTGTGGGATCCTCTGCCTATAATAAAACGTGATGTTATTGCTAATTGTTTGAGATAAAAGTAAGACTAACTTATTTTGAATAATCATCAATGATATATGCTAGAGATGAGATATACTTGCAAATATCAATACCAGGGCTTGCAAGTACGAGTCTGTAAAAATACCTGGGTTGGAAACCAGGTATTAAAATACTAGAAAGTATTTTGAGCCACTTCGGATTTCAGTCTACTAGTCCGGTCGTACCATGCCACAATCTAGTACGGCTTTTGTAGATGAAATCTTTCCTTCCTACTTAATTTACAGAAATTAAAAAAACTTTTTACCAAAAAATTAAACCGACTCCCAAAAAACACTGCAAAGTGAAAAATAACTTTAATTTCGGTAGTCGGTGTCTTTAGTTTTGTTTTTTCGTTTTTGGCACTGACTTTCGAAATTAAAGTTATTTTTCACTTTGCAGTGTTTTTTGGGAGTCGGTTTAATTTTTTGGTAAAAAGTTTTTATTTCACTCTTTTTAGTTGGATGATTTTTAATTTACCTAGTTACAAGAGCCTAAATGTCAACTACTTATAACCTTTTACAAAATATTGCTTTTCCCAATGCTGGGCCGTTAATTGTTGAGGAGTTCTCCTGGTACTTCACCATCAGCTCTACATCACCATATGGATTGTGACGAGCATAAAGTGCTTAACACCCATATTCAAGTAATCGAATCGCAATCCACTCAATACTTATTATTGAGTAGTTTCGGCGGCCATCTGTGGTCTTCATCATCAGTTCCACTTCCCCAAATGGTACTTTTTGAGAGCAACTGCACAAGTTACTATAAGAAATACCCAAAACGCCATAGGTGTGCCTATAATATTTGAAGAGTTCCCTCGATTTCTCCAAGATCCCATCATCAGATCCTGACTTTGGTGATAATGGTACCAATTTCGAAGTATACCCATTCGAACAAAAAAAGAATTTTGAAAATTGATTTTTTTGAAAAAAAAAAAAAAAAAAATACGCGTCGAATTGATAACCTCCTCTTTTGGTCGTCGGTTGATAATTCACTCACTTAAAATTCACGGAAATATGTTTTCTTTGCACATGCAAGCATAAGGCATAAGGTTTGACACTCCCGATTTGTATGATATTAATGCTTTGCACATTTTACATTCAGCTTTATTTTAGCCAAACTTTTCTTAGGAGCCATGGTTTGTAACTGTATTTTTATTTACAACTAGTAAGTCTTATCAATTTTAAAAGAAAACACTTAACTACATTCAACTACTTTCAAAAATCGTCTTTTACCTATTTAAATATTTACATTCCTAACTAATAAACAAAGTCACGTACACATAAAAAAGCAGTTTTGTTTATTTACACACTAACTGTTAATAGTTTAAATTCAATAAACTCGCGAAATAAGAAAGTCACGGTCAGTTGGTAAATTGCATAACAAGCTCGCACTCACTTCTCAGTATTTATATGTATCATCTATGCACTCACTCAAACGACAACTGACGAAAGAAAAATAAAAAACGTAAACATAACAAAATATTTTCTAAAATACTTTCGTTCACGCAATAATGTGTCTTTTATTAATAGTCATTAGGGTGAATGGCGCCGCAAACTACTCAAAAGAAAAGAAAAAGTTCCCTGATGCACACACCTACACAGATTTCGGTTTATGTACTCAGACAACTTTGGAATATTTAGAGAAATACTACACAATCGCATTTGCAAATGAAAAATACTTTGAACCTTGCAAGTATTTTTTTTTCTGATACGATTATGCTCCTTTTTGCTGAAGCAAAACGAATCAATTTCCTATGCAAGTATTTTCACATCAATCCAAGCCCTGTTGGAAGAAAAAATACTTGCATAGGAAATTGACCCGTGATTTCTTAGAAATAAGTAGCACAATCGCGTTTACATATAAATACTTGCAAAGACAAACCGTATACTAGAATAGACTTGCATACGAAATTGAAAGTATTTTCTATCTGTATAGGAAATTGAACCGTGACTTCCTAAGAATAAGGAGCACAATTGCGTTTACAAATAAATACCTGCATAGAGACGAACGTTTCTACTTTTACTCAATCCAAGCCCTGTTGAATGAAAAAATACTTGCATAGGAAATTGACCCGTGAGTTCTTATAAATAAGAAGCACAATCGCGTTTACATATAAATACTTGCAAAGACAAACCGTATACTAGAATAGACTTGCATACGAAATTGAAAGTATTTTCTATCTGTATAGGAAATTGAACCGTGATTTCCTAAGAATAAGGAGCACAATCGCGTTTACAAATAAATACCTGCATAGAGACGAACGTTTCTACTTTTACTCAATCCAAGCCCTGTTGAATGAAAAAATACTTGCATAGGAAATTGACCCATGAGTTCTTATAAATAAGAAGCACAATCGCGTTTACATATAAATACTTGCAAAGACAATCCATATACTAGAATAGACTTGCATACGAAATTGTTACGTAGTCTCTTACAGATAAGGAGCATAATCGCATAGTCGGGCGATCGTCAAGCCCCCACCGGAGCGAGTCCGACTCCGAGTAGCCGTATAAAATACTTTGAAGTCTTGCAAGTATTTCGGATCGGTACCTGGTGTACGTACTTGGAAGTAAATACCTGGTGTAAATACCTGGTCGCGTAAATACGTACCATCCCTAATATATGCGACACTCATGAAATAATTTATTGCGATTAAAACACTATCAATGAATAATAATGGGGAAGAAAACTGACAACTTTTGCCACGGGTGTCGCTGGTAACGCTTGGCTCACAAAAAATGACATTAGCTGTCAAATTACATACAAAACTTGTTTACAAAAAACTTTAAACGGCATCTGACAAAAATATGCCGCGATGTGTTGTAATCGGTTGTAATAACAGTGGAAATCATTCATTTCCTAAAGACTTACGATTAAAATAACTATGGGAAAGAGCGACTAAGATACGTAATTTCACAGCTTCTGAAAATTCGAGGTTATGTTCTAACCATTTTAAAGAAACGGATTATCAAGGAGAAAGTCATGCTACAGGTTAGTTATACCTTCATTCACATTATAAAATATACTTGTTGCCTTGTTGGTGCAGTGGTCGCAAGCGCGACTGCTGAGCATGGGATTTTTCCATCAAGAATTTCTCAGTAGCAGCCCATAGTCTGGATTTCTGCCCGGTTAATGGCAATGGGCTCGCCTCCTATCATACGGGACTTATATATAACTGGCGAAACGAGGGTGTATTAAAATACCTCTGTCGAACCCTTCGGGGAATAGAAGATGTGATGATAAGTTATGTTTATAAAATAAATTCAATAGGAAGTAGTGTATTTTAAAGAATTGAGTCTAACTACTGTAATTTTTTACTTTCAGGACTGCCACAAGTACACCGATATTTAAAAAAGACAGCAATTCCTTCAGTTTTCGCTTGGAACAAACCAACTACTTCTACTGCAGCTGCTAGGGCGCAGCGGTATTTACAACGTTCTTCTAGAAAAGAATTGTTTCCATCTACTTCTCGACAACTATCTTTTGATGATGCTATTCAAGTTATACCTGAAGAAGTAGAACATTTACCTGAAGTTCCTGACTTTCAACATGAAATGGAAGTAACAACTGCTGATCTTAGTGCACCAAATTCAGCTCAAATGAATACAACCTCAACCCAAACACCTCACATACTCAGACTATTTTCATTTGAAGATATGTTGTCTGATGCTAGATCAGTATTATTTTACACAGGATTAGAAAACATTAACAAATTTAACTTAATATTATCTACACTATTACCCATGGCAAATCATTTACATTATAGAGGCAGTCAAGTTATTAATATAACTGTTGAAGACCAATTACTTTTAATGTTAATAAAATTAAGAAGAAATAAACAAGATTTTGAACTAACTAAAATATTTGGCATAAGCACTACTGAAGTTGGTAATATTTTTATAACATGGGTAAATTTTGTGTTTGAGTTATGGTCTCAAGTAAATATCTGGCCTAGCCGGGCTCTCGTAGACTACTACATGCCAAAATCATTTAAACAGCATCATCCAAATACAAGAGTCATTGTTGATGGCACAGAGATATTTATTGCAAAACCCAATAATCCAATCTCTCAGCAAGCTACATTTAGTAGTTATAAGCATCACAACACCATAAAGTTTCTAGTGGGTGCCACACCTGGAGGCCTTATATCCTTTTGCTCGGAGGGATATGCTGGTTCTACAAGTGATCGTCAAATAACAGAACGCAGTACACTTTTGACCTTATGTGATGAGAAAGATGCAATAATGGCAGATCGAGGCTTCAATGTTCAAGATTTATTTGAACACAAAAATGTATCCATTTACACACCAACATTTTTGAAAGGTTTGACTCAACTGCCTGGCATAAAATTAAAGCATGATCGCCAATTAGCTAAAAACCGCATTCATATTGAACGGCTAATTGGGTTAACAAAAACCTTCAAAATATTGAAATCTGATGTGAATGCTTACTATGTGCCATTGCTGTCCAGAATATTTTTCATATGCGTAATGCTATGTAATTTTAAAGAAGGAATTGTTAAATAAAATAAATCTTAAGTTGTTTTCTTTATTATTTGTTCATAGTTCTTGTAAACATATTTATTTAAAATAGCTTTCTTAAAAAACTGAATATAAAAAGCATCTATGATTTTTAACATTTCATTAATGAAATCATTATCTCTTGCCACAAAAATTACTTTCATATCTACAAAAGTAAATATTATTAAATTACAATAATTTCTGCCAGTGCAATATAGCTGTCCTTGTACTTGGTAGTAGCATGGGGACCCTTTTTTTAATTTCAAACCATTATTACCATCTTGCACTAAATATGGCACAGTTAAATAAGTTATTTTTTTATATCTACTGCTGTATGGACACTTAATTTCGATAGTTGTTTCATCACCAAGGAGGCCATCGGGTGATGCACCAAGGTATGGACGTGCAATTGAAATAAACAGTCCACATTCATTCACCTGCAATTCCATATCTTCCATGTACTTTTGAAGAGCAATTTTTTCATTAATAATGCCATGATTGGTAGCTCTTGAAGAAAACTTATGTGGATTCAATATTTGGCTAGCAAACTTTTCTTGATTTGTGCTTCTGAGGTGACATATTGTGTGAAGTTTACTAGCAGTAATCCTCACCTCACGATGATTAGTCCACTTAGGATTATTTGCCTGACCTTGAGTCTCAAACTCAATGGTAGCAGCTTGCTCTGGGCTTATTGACAAAAGGTTGAAGGATTCCAATAACTTTGTTTCAGTACTAACATTGCTGTAGCAGTGGTCCCATTCAACTGCATAAGGGTTTGCTGGTTCATATAGCTGCTTGATGGGCATGCTCGAAGATACATAGTTTGTTACCAAACTCCTAAATCTATTATTGTATTCTATTGTATTTAATTTGAATGTACATGGGGAAAATATAATATTGTCTATATTTCTCTTCATTGGTAGTTTTGAAGTTTTTAAAGGCGTAGAGCTAAAAACCTTTCTGGGTACATGAAACTTTTGCAATTTTTCTGTAGGCACTTGGTATTTAATTATAATTTTTTCACGTACCATATGGTCAACTGCATATAGCACCATGGCCACATGTTTACAGTGGGCATTTATTCCACTGCCAGCCACACATTCACATGAAGTCTCTTCAATTTGCCCACTTGCATGTAATTTTACATTTACTTCATACTGCAGTCTTTTCATAGAGGCTTTGCAAAGACCCTTAATATATGTGTGTTCATTAACTGATGCAGCCCTAATCACTACTAAAAATCTTGATTCATATAATTGTAGACCATCATCTGGCTTTTTATCAAACCTGTAATAACAGATAGAATTACATTATTATGCAAAATAAATAATGATACAAATTATTGAAAAATAAATATGTACATTTAGAAGAATGGACGTTTCTTAATTTCATCTTAGACTCCTTACTTACTCATTGTAATACAGATGAATATGTTGCTTTGTTAGGGAAGGAAGCTTTGTGCTGCTATTTATATCGTGATAACTTTCTGGAGGTGGAAGATCCATCTTGGTATCATCAGTTTCATGCTGCTGAGGTATCCCGAAGTTCAAATTACGGTCGAATGCTTCGATTCTGTAACAGATAGATTTGGTTTCTAGGTTATGATCGTAGCTCATAAAACATCGAATGTGTTATAAAACTACTGTGTAAGTACGTAAAAGTTTGTAATTCCTACTATATTAATTAGCAACATGTTATTAATTATAACATTCGGTTAATTGCTTCTAATATTAACAAAAAAATAGGATGTAAATACCTGCTGACCAGATCCGCTTTTCGGCCTCTTAGTGAAGCTCCACGGTTCTTCAGTTCAGCTTTTAACTGAGGCACAGTCCACGTTGCATACATTGTTCGTTAAAATAACAATAAACACACGCTAGTTCTTATTAAAATTATTTAAAACCTGAAAAAAGTTACGAGGTAAGAATGACAGTACGATGTTATGAGCCAAGTGTTAGCTTTGCGATTTCTTCTCAATTAGGTAGCTAATCTTTCTCTGAATAAATTATAAAAAAAATCTACATTTAGAAAATATAGTAGGTACTTGTTTATAACCTATCGTTTTTGCTAACCGGTAACCACAGTTTCCTTTCCCACAATATATTGAAGTATATGATAATAACATCCAACAACACTTGTAAAATTCCAAATCAACGCTTTGCCTTGCATTGCATAATTATGGTCTGCACGGAAATTGACTATCTATGGTTGTGGAATGTGCTTGTAACATTTGGTCCAGTTTGTGTAGGTTAAGTTAAACTACCTACACAATTGCTGAGACAGTGTAGGCCAGGAGTTCTAAACTTTTAGATGAAGGGAGAGAGGTAGGGTCGTCGGAAGATTAATTTATTCCCGAATACCAACTGGTGCCAATCCATGTGGGGCGACTGGGAATATATCTGGCAGTCGCTTGTTTTTTCTTAAATAAAATGGATGTGGTTGCTTAATAAGCATAACACATCTAAGTTTAATTAGTCGTATACTTACTTACAATCACACATTTTGCTACCATCCTTTGTACCACATTTAAAGAAAATAAATGGATTTGAAACACGACAGCGTTGATAGCATTATGTAGTTGTTTTCGTCGTTGTAAATAAACACTCAAGTATAGTCAAAAAGGTAGTTACTTCCAGAGAGTATTCTGTGGCGAGCATTTCTCTATTTTATAACGCGGAGCTTCGCTTCCGTGGATTTAAACGTGATAAAAACATAACCTCCTTTTTTGCAGTCGGATAAAAAGTAGCCTATAACCTTCCTCGAGCTTCAAGCTACTTCCATATCAAATTCCATCGAAATCGACCCAGTACTTTACTAATATTAGTATAGATTACATGCTTACTGAAAAGGATAATTAAACTAATGTTTCAGCCTAAATAAATAGTAATACCAACCTATTTTGTTATGGCTTTTCAATATGGCACTTCACACTGGGAACGATGTTGGTGGGTACTTGTTTCGAAAAGCTGCGCTATAACTTAAACTTACTGTCAAACTTTTTGGAGGGCCATATACGATTTTTGAGCAGGTACCTATCAAAATTATCCCGCGGGCCGTAGTTTTGCCAGCCCTGTATTGAGGGCTGATCCGAGGTTAGGCACACGCAAACATTAGCAAAAGCAATAATTATTTTTTATTACCTACACATTAAATAATTTTGATTCACCAATATAGCATTTATTGCTAGAAATAAATTAAGGTCATGCCTATATATTTAATTTGTACATAATGGCCTGCATGAGTTAGCTATATGCTGATGGTAACTTATTCAACCAAACCTTATTCTAAGTGATTTGTAATTAAGTGTAATGACTTAGGAAATGTTTTGATAGTAAGGTGGTCCTCTAACCTCTATACTAGTTAAAATATTACAATTGAGTAAATGCAAGATTGCTCCTTAGTCGGTCTTGTATCTAATCAATTAATACATTTGTTGAATATTGTAGTCATGTAAAAATAGGTCAATTTTTTAAGTCTGTCCCAACAATTTGCATAGTGAAATAAAAGTCCATTTTCTTCGATCAAAGTTTTAATGGGTCTCTCCACATACCAACTCTAATCATTTACAAATTTTTGCAATTTTTATAATTTTATTTATACAATGTTAGCTCAATAACCTATAGAGCTACCTGTGACTAAACTTTTTGTTTATACCTATTTTCAAAGAAAGCAAATCTTTACTCCGGACATGAATCAACAACTTTAGAAAATATTTTTTAAATATTCTAAGGTGCACTTAACACCTTTTTACTATACATATTATATACTCTATGATTTCCTGATGTACTGTCAAAAATAATGTATAATTATATTCTTTTAATATAATGTAAAGGTTACCTATATCGCCAATATCTCAACAATAGGTTTGTTAACACTTATCTAAGTCCTATTATTATAAGAGAATCGACAAGTTTCATATCCCATTATGCTGTATGTTACAATATAAAACTTAAAATAATATATTAGTGAATGGCATAAGAGTTAAGCAGTTTCAAAATCAGGAGGGTTGAGGTTTCCAAAGTCACATGTAATTAGAGAAAAAAATTAATAAACAGTGTCCCCGTACCGACATAATAACACATTCACAATTTACACATACAATAATAAATGTAGAAAATTATAAAATTCAAAATACATTTATTAGGAACACAATGTAAAATAAAACGAGAACTATTTGAGACGCCTCTGTGGCTTTGGAAACCCTATGTCACTGGGTGAGCAAAATTAAAAACTACACCATTGTGGCCGACTGAAAGTTTAATCGGTTTTCTTTTCTGCAGCTTTGGTTTCTGGTTCTGGTTTCTTTTCTTTTTCCTTTTCTTTCTCCTTCTCGTTCGTGACGACCTCCTTGGCCTCCTGCTTAGAAGCGTCGTCGAAGTTGCCGACTAGGTTAGGGACTTCATCGTCCTCGTCGAGTGGTTTCGGCGCGGCGACGCTTGACGCCAACCTCTTCAGCTGGTTCAAACCCTCAGGACCGAGCTGACTGAGGATGCCGGGGAGCATCTCGGCGATCTGCTTGTTCTCTCCATGACCGGTGATAGCGAAAGTGTTGGCCGCGAGGGATGCCTGTGCTTTCGGATTGTTGAAGTGTATCACTGTACCGTCATCTTTTATCATATTCACCTCCTCGATGCCAGGAATAGTGTTCACTGACAACTTTTTGAGAGACGATTGCAGTTTCTTGTCGTCTGTCGCTGCGGTAACGTGAACAACCTTTTTCTTGCGTCTCGGTGTACCCTTACCGCCGATGCGCACCTGTGACTGTAACTTCTTTAGCTTTTCGGTGTTCATTATGTTGTTTTAATACACGTTGTCCGTTTATCGAAACCCGGCGCACTTTTTAGTGTAAGTATTTATTCAATATGCACGGTGATCACACAAGTTTTCCATGTAACTTGATCGTACGCACGTGTTTTGAACACCGGTTAGTTATAAAGGGAAAATGGTGGATTTGAGACAAGTTATTTCTGATTTCCTATTTCTTGCAGTTGGCAGCACCGTCAGTTTTGATGTTCCATTACACATAGTTCATGAATTACACATTGAAATGTATGGATTAAAAAGAACAACTTAAAGTATTTTTTCACGAAAATATTTAGATTAACCTCAATTTTATACATTAGATGTTAAAAGAATTTGTTACACTTGTTCAGTAAAGAAAAAAATATATTTTATTTAATTGTACCTTACTGTGGAACCTAAAACGAAACGTCAAAATGTTGAAAGGAATTAAAGCTAGTGACATCTGTGAGAATATTTATGTAGAATTAAGTATGAGGTATTCGTTACAATAAGAAATACTAGGTGGCACTTTAAGTCGTTGAAATATAGTAGGTGGATATTATGTATTTATAATCCGTTAGGTGGCGTTACTAGTATCAAATACATCAAATACATATAACAAAAATAATTGCGAAAGATGATTCGTTCTTTAGTTTTAGTTGGGGACTGGGGTAGTTTGTCTGTGAATGGAACTAGTCCATAAGACTCGCCAATTTAGGTTATCTTGAGCATTTTAATGAGGTTCGAGCTACAGAAGCCTGGGCAAACAAAAGTGCGCGGAGTCGATGGAAAAACTAAATTTCCAGGAAACGCGTTGGTACGGAATGCATGTGACTCAGGCTGGCTGCAAAAATCTTCAAAATAGTTCGCATTTTACTAGGTCAATAGGGCACTTGATCACTGATTAATATCTTTGAAACTACGCAAAGTTACTCCGTCACAAATTCAGGTTATCATTATCGTCCCCGTCACAAAATTTTGAACATATCAAAAATCAAAAAATATTTATTTGCCAGAATATGGTACAATAGATGTTACAATTCCTGGTTACCAGCATATCCTGCCATGACATGGCGTACAAATATGTCTTAAAAAATAAACACAAAACTTATATTAAGTATTATCTTATAAATAATTACAATTAGGAATAAAAATATCTAAATCTTAAATAATTAATGTATATCATTGAAATTGTATTTTAATTATAATAGAATATGAATAGAGTTGTAATTGTAGCATACCTATGATCGAATAACAGTTGATTTGTTTTATTACATTATTGACTTATCCTCTAAGTATTCTTGAACACTATAATAGTTTTTTTCTAATAACAATCTGAACAATAATCTTTTGAATAGCTGCAATGGTAAATCCTGAATGCTATTTGGCAAATGGTTAAATATAATAATTGCCATGCAGTATATATTTCTCTTAAATAACTTTAACTTTATCTGTGGTAATTTGAATTTATCTTTGTGTCGTGTTCTGCTGTTTGTTTTGTAACTGTTTTTATTCAAATAAATTATAATTTTTCCAGACAAAGATGCATGTTTCAAAAATATATAAACATGGTAAGGACAGTATTTTATGCTTTTGAAACAATGGTTTACAACTATCTAAAAAAACTTACACATACATACTTACTTACTTACTTCAAAGGCCGTAGATCATCAGGCAGCGGAGATACACGTGTCCAGCCAGCTTGAACTGGATTGGGTAACAGATCACGGCAAATTGTCGTCACTGCGGGAGCGACCTGGATTCTGCACAGCACACGCTCGAAGAGTGCCCTGCATGGGCCGTTGAGTGGCAGGTCCTGGTTGCGAGGATCGGGCGAGACCTGTCCCTGCCAGCAGTTGTGAGGGGTATGCTTGAAGAGACAGAAAACTAGAGGGCGATGGCCTCCTTCTGTGAGACCGTATTCATCCAGAAGAAGGCAGCAGATGATCAAGAAGGTTTCCCCCAGATAACAAAAAAAATGTATATGCTCAGCGATTGAATACTTAATACGACGATGCAACAAGGCTGCCAGGCTGAACTCGGCTGAAGTGGGATTTGGCGGGACTTATAGGTATGTAGGAGGCATCAGGACAGATGAGCTATAGTGGTTATGTACCTAGTGGAAGCCAGAGAACGGACCTCGTTGCTAAAGAAGGCCTTGAAAGCCCTTTTTTCCGGTGGGAAAATGATCTTATGACTGTTCCCGCCCTAGGTGGATCGGAAAGGATTGTCAGAAATCGTAATACAGTAACAACTAGTACGGGAGGTATTGTGACTGTTCCGGGCGGCTTTATCTATAAAGATACTAATATTAGAAAGCGGAAAAGTTTGTTTGTTTATTTGAATGCACTAATCTTCGAAAGTACTGGGTGGATTTGGGTGAAATTAGATATGGATATAGCTTGAAGCTTGAGGAAGTTTAACCTGACCCGCCAAAGACGAAGGGTTATGTTTTTATCGTGATGAAGTCCACGGGAGCGAAGCCCCGCGCGTTTTTTAGTATTATAATATAATGCGAATAGTCTAAATAACTAAATTAATAAATTCTAGTGACAAGAACCAGGTGGGTTATTGTTCCTTAAGTTGCCCTTGCGGTCCAAGGCCGCGGTATCTTGCGTTATTGCGGATTAGTATGAAAAGGTAACGTACCGGGAACAGTGGGAAACTAAGTGGGAGACTTCCCAGCAGTGGAGCAACATAAGCAACAAAAAAAAAGAACAACATTGGCTGTGTATTTTAATACTTATTGATAATTTAAATTATCATCAGTTTTTATGATTCGATGTGTTTGTTAAATCACTAGATTCTTGTTAATTCTCAATTGCTGCAATTAGTGAAAATGTATTTTTTTTTTAATAAATTAGTGCATGTGGCCTGTAAGAAATTGTTGCACTTATAAATGGGGGTAAATAGGGGGTCGAATTTTTAAATTGATGCAACTAGTCCAAGTGAGGTATCAATATGCAAATATGCAATAGATTGATACCTATGCATGTTCCAAAACGTATTATTTTATTATTTTTTTCGACCCATGAATAAATTTTTACTTATAATTAAAAAACTATTTGTAACCTACGTACGAAAAATTCGGCGGGCGAGTCTGACTTGCACTTGCCCAGTTTTTATTTTATTCTTATTAAATTCTGCCTAAACGCCACACACTATAGCTACCTATATGATTTACTTGGTAAAAGAAAAAAAAAATGTTTTTTCTTTTACAAATCATCATCATTGTTTTCAGATTAACAGCTCTCAAAAATGTCTAACACAATCGTATTTATGGACAAACATCCGATTCTCAGAGAGCTCTTAGCTACAAAAATAAACTCTACTCATCAGCATAACGCATGTTACTGGGCCGATAAATATTTATCTGCATTTACTAAATGGACTCCAAAATGGTGGGCTATAAAGCTGTCATCGGGTAATCATTTCTCGCCACATTTTCGAATTTAGTGGGGTTGCCAGTTCTATAATAGAAGTTCTGAAAAAAAGGTATTTTTTAGAGTTACAGACTGAAGTACAGATACTTCATTTTCAATGTACCTACTGTAAAACGCAACCATTTAATAACCCATTGATTATAGTCGAGCACGCAGTTATCAAATATCTATAATCAAATAAGTTTAGGTACTAACATGCACATAGCTTTCTTCCTATAAATATATATATATATATATACGGTATACTGACGGTAATTAAGATGTGGGAAAGCTCAATAGCTAGACCAAATGCATTTCGCAGCTACTTTCCAAGATGTAGAAGAAGTACGCGGAATAGCTAAAATATTCCTAATGGAAACCTTTATAAAAATATTTTAGTAAATTTTTTTAAACATTCAGTAAGTAGATACAATAAGATACGAATTATCTCCCTGTATTAAAATGTTAAGTCCTGGCAACCCATGTGTCAAGCAATCTGTTCACGCCTTCACTTCAACAATTGCTCAGTTAATATGAACGCATCTATTTTATATTACGTTTCGCTAATGTACCCGAACGAACTCTCTTCGCGGCTTCGCGCACTTATCTGTTGCGTTGACAGAGGAACTGGCATAGCGGGAAGAAAAGTTTTTCGAACTAATATTTTTTTAAACTATTTTTAATTACTTTCCCATATTAAATGATGTTAAGCGAATTAGGATAGAATTTATCTATACTAATATTATAAAGCGGAAAAGTTTGTTAGTTTGTTTGTTTGTTTGCTTGAACGCGCTAATCTTCGAAAGTACTGGGTGGATTTGGATGAAATTTGGTATAGAAGTAGCTTGAAGCTTGAGGAAGGTTATAGGCTACTTTTTACCCGATTGCAAAAAAGGAGAGTTATGTTTTTACCGTGATAGAATCCACGGGAGCGAAGCCCCGCGAGAGTACTAGTTGCTAATAAAACTAACAAAACTATCAAAGCTTTTTTTTTCAGGGTGGGAAAATCATCGAATGACTTCTTCCGCTCTGAGTGGAGCGGAAGGAAGTGTCAGACTTCTTCTGACTAAAACCCCAACCCTGATACTTCAGCTGCACTTAAGTTTCGGGGCCGCGGTATCTCGTTAGAACATTTCCGCAGCTCCGGCAACCCATCAAAGCAGACTTTTTTAATTACTTTCTAATTTATTTTAATTACCTACATTATTTCCTATTGTCTGTATCACACAATGAATTTAAGTAGTCACTGTGCGCAACTAGCAACAGATCTATTAAGAGATATCAAACAAAAGAAGGTAATTAAAATGCAATTAGCTCTTTTGCGTTGAAAGAATCTATCGCACACCATAATTAATTAGAATTGCAAATTAAAATCTAGTAATTAATACAGTCACGCGTTTAATAACATTTTCAATGGGAGTTTTGTAGTAGGTATTTTAGTGTGATATTACACACATTCTACCAGGGCTGCGGGAATTTTCTAACAAGACTCCGCACCCTGTAACGCAAAGACAACTGTTGGAACAGGGTGGGGTCTTCCAACAGTAGAAGTCTGACACTCCCTTCCGCTCCACCCAGACCAGGGGGAGCGATAGATGTGGTCTACGATGGAACGGGCGAGTCCAGAAGATACCCGATAGGAAAAAACCAATAACGTTTTGCTTAACACTGTATTAGAAACCAGGAGCTCAGCAGTATAGTTTCCAGCCACTTGACCAACTATTCAGCAATATTTAAGAAAGTGAACATTGTATAATTATATAGTTACCATGTGAGTGCGAAACTAATACTTTTCTCCGCGCTAGTACCGAACTGACTAATAAACTAATGCACTTAATTTTAGTTTCGTTCCACATTTATTGCTTTTTTATAATCATATTTTAGTACTGTTATGTTATACGTTATAGTTTGGGAGCTAATCATCCAAAATTATATTTTCGAAACTCTGAAAAGTCATATCGTCGGGCATAGTGCAATAACATTTTCAATAAGGCCTATTTTGTAGTGTTAATTCAGCTTAACTTAGCTCTTATCGAAAATGTTAGTTTCGCGGTATTGCAATAGTGCAATACCGCAAAACTAACATTTTATCACACATCACGTATCACATATCGTCGTGGATAGCCACGACGATATGTGATACCTCAAAAAGTAAACAAGATCTGTGATTGACCATTCAAAATTAATTTAATTCGAATAATCATATCAGCTATACTCGATTGTCAATTTGACAAGTGATTTTATTAAACTGAACAGTAACTGAGACCTTGTCTTTTAGGATGATAGAATTAATTAATACGGTTTGGCAGTTTTTATTTATTTCTCGTTGCGATTAGCTAGCTTACACTTATCGTAATTTCTCTAACCCAATTTATTTACAGTCAGCGTAACATTATACTTATAAGTTTAATTTGTTCAATTATTCAAGGTTTCCAAGTAACATTTCCAAGAACCAGCTGTAGATATACAAAGGACATCATGCTAAAGGCCACCAAGTGTTCTCATATTCCTCTAGGCCTTTCATGTTAATCCGTCGTCGAACCAGACGTATCTTTCACGTATTTTTTGTCAGGGAGGGAGAATCATAGAATGACTCCTCCTCCGAGTGTCAGACTTCTACTGACTAAAAACCCACCCTGTTCCTTCAACTGTATTTGCGTTCCGGGGCCGCTGTATCTCGTCAGAACATTCACGCAACCACTGCAAACGTATCTTTCCCCTTGTAACTTGGTAACAAGAAACCGATATTTGGTTAGACAGGTGTAATTTTTTTTATTCTTTTTTTATTTAGGGGCATTTATCTCCATGGACATGCAAGCCCCAGCGTTCCCTAATCTTAATCTCCATATCTAAAAAACTTATTTCCTAAAAAGAGAGAGTCATTGGTGCAAAATCATGTTTTCTACCATAAACTTTGCAGTGTCAGATGTTGGTTCTGCAGGTGTCAGATTTGCTGGCTTCTGGTTGCAAGAATAAGAATAGAAGAGTTACAAATACTACCTGGAATCAGCAGCTTAACTTGGTTTCCGAGGCATTGTGGAATCTTGGTATGTTATGAATAGTCGCCTATTGGCCACCGGCTAACATTTTGACAACCCGAATGGCGCAGTGGTACTGAGGCTGCCTTACGTTCTTAGGATCCCGGGTTCGAATCCCGGTAGGAGCAAATGTTTGTGTGATGAGTACTGATGAGCATGGACCTTTGTTTCCGAGTCATGGATGTTTATATGTATAATAAGTATGTATTTACAAACAAAAAGTATCTATGTAGTATATCAACTATCTGGTGTCCACGACACAAGCCTCGTTGCTTAGTGTGGCACTAGATGGCGCTGTGTGTAATGTCCAGCGATATTTATTTATTGGAAATCAACTCGAGCGTTTGTCATCATCATCTGCTTAGACTTTTCCCAGGCTATGTTGGAGACGTCGATCAGTCTAACCGGTTGCAGCTGAGTACGAGTGTTTTACATGGAGTGACTGGTCTTCTAACCTCTACAACTCAGTAGCTGGGTAACACGATAACATTAAGCAAGACTGGTGTCAGATTTTCTAGCTTCTGACAACCGGGTCTTCACTGACATCCGGGTCTTCACTGACATCCGGGTCTTCACTGACAACCGGGTCTTCACTGACATCCGGGTCTTCACTGACATCCGGGTCTTCACTGACATCCGGGACCAACGGCTTAACGTTACGAGGCACGGAGGCATCTCGATATGTCAATATGGCCATCCGTCCACGGACCGACTGGCAAAAAATATTTTATTTCACATAAGCCAACATTTTATTTTATTTATTTATTTTATTGGGACATAAAACAGTTACATGTTACAATTTTAGTAAATAACAAACTAGGGTAATAGAGGTAAACATGTAACCCACACCAATATGTAGATTTAAAACAAAACCCCATCTAGAGGCGATTTAGGTTAGGTAGAATTAATAATTATTGTGAAAGCAATTGAATAGCCATTCTTTTAAATATTTGAGATGTTACTCTTTTCAAAACATAACATATAATACCAGGCAAAATTCGACCCTATTGCTGTTATTATTTAACGGAACCACGGACTCCTACGGTCTATCTCCTGAACTACAAGACGTAAAGTATTTAGATTTATGTTGTATAATAATTCGATGTAGTGCGCCAATGACGTGCAGTAAACACTAGATAAGTGAAAGAGAATTGTGTAAATCATGTCTGTATGTGTGTTACTATTATATCTCATACATTCCGATTTGTGATTCATCCTGGCATTTATTTTTCAAGGGGAATACTTCTGTTATGTAAGTTTGTATTAGAAAATCTTATGGTGTTAAGTGCGAGGTAGGTACTTTCATCTACCTAGGTTTATTATTGATAGGTAATAATAGGCTCGCGTTTGACCACCGTCTTACCTGGTGGTAAGCGATGATGTGCATGCTTACCTAGGAGTAACTTATTTATTTACTCTTGCCTTAACTTTAGTTTAGTGTTAATTCATTGCCTCATAGAGAGGAAGCTTGTGATGTAGTTTAGTGTATAAGAAAGCCTGAAAGAAAATATTAATTTGGGGCATGCATACTGCATAAATACGATGTACTAAATGCAGATCTCCTTATTAAACATAACTTATTATTATTAATATTATACAATATATATATAATTTTAATCCACCTTCTTAGTGACTAGATTATCTACATTAATTTAAACCGTCTCTTTCTCGTCACATCGTTCAGTTTTGAAATGCTTATTTTTTCGTAGAATAGATCACTGAGAATATTAATATTCCTATTTAATTTTAATCCTATTTTATTTAATAAACCCTCTGCTCCCTGTTAGCTGAGTTTCCACGTTCAATATAATTGCTTTGCCCACTTTAAAAATTGTCTTTCGCGATGACTCTCAACACTCACCTATAAATCTATTTCTCCTTTTTTCCCGACTGCGCGATGCAAAGGAAGGTAATGTGATTTTCAGTCTATTTGTTGTAGATACCTTTCCTTAGAATACCAGGAAGGCAAACCAGGTTGTGGGAATGTTTCAATGAGATACCGCGGCTTCGGATCATAAGAGTAGTTGAAGGAACAGGGTGGATTTTTAGTCAGTAGAACGGGAAGGGAGTGTCAGACTTCTACTAGAAGTCTGACACTCCCTTCCGCTCCATTAAAAGCGGGAGGAGTCATTACATGATTTATCCACAAAAAACCGGTCAAGTGCGTGTCCGGCCACGCGCAGTGTAGGGTTCCGTGGTTTTTATAACAGCCAAGTGCGTGTCGTATTCGCTGACTGATCGTTTCGTACCATGCTCTAACTAAAAGCCAATCATGACTACCTAACTAATTTGACTTCCTATACAAATCCTCACCTGATCCGACAATTTTGCACGGAAAGTTTTAATGTTTTTAAAGATTTGTATAAAACTTGTCATAGCCGGTGTTTTGAATTTAAATACGGACACAGAGCTACACTACTCAATCGTCACAAGAAACTAGCACGATACAACTGGCGCTTAGCGCCATCTATCGACATTTCTATAGAGTTGTTCGAAATTTTCGAGTCAAATACAATTGGTCGACTATTACTCGTAAACTTGTAAAGCCCACTTATGTGTGATAGTTTTCCTTTAAATTTCGTTATATATAGGTACTACTGCCGTGACATTTGAATTTCTAACTACAACCGTTTAGTTGATAAAGGGGGGGGGACACTTGACTCTAACGAAAATTGGTACTTTAAAGCTTGATAAGTCACGAACGGTTTACTTAATCAAAAAACGGTCTTAGCAAACCCCTAATATTTTTGAGAGACCTATCCAACGATATTCCACACTATGGGAAGAACGAAAAAAAAAAAATTATCATCCCACTTTACATGTATGGGAGGTACCCTAAATAATTGTTTTTTTCAAAACTTTATTTTACCACTTTTTTGGCGTCATTAACGTGTATACTCATACCAAAGTACAACTTTCTAGTACCAATTGTTTTTGAGCTAAACCGCGGACAGACGGACAGACAGATGGACATGCCGAAACTATAAGGGTTCCTTGTTGACTACGGAACCCTAAAAGGCGGTTTGTTTTAAATTGAAGGCACGTGAACATTAGGTAGTTTGGAGTTTAATCCCAGCGATGTTTTGTTCAGAACAATTTTATCAATTAAATTTATAATTTCGATCACATGCATGTTACTAAGTACGTTACTGTTCATTTATATTGTCTGTATGTTTTTCTTAAAGTATCAACTGCCATGTTCTGAAATTGTATTTAATTAGAATAATTTATCGTTACAGCAAATAAATATACATTGAGAGGAAAAAAGTCGGTTTAAGGTGTCTATGGGTATTGGCCAGACTATATATTAATAATAAGCATTTCAGATATAAATAATAAGCATTTGATATTTCTTAGTTGCTTTTTTACTAGTAAACCCTTATCATATTAAATTTTAACATTTTATTCTTGTAAAACTTTAAAGAAAACCGTTATAAATACGCGTCCTCCACGAGGACATCCGCTTACTCCTCTTAGCATCCTAACCAGGCTTGACAATACACACATTCTAACACATTTTGTCCCCGTCCCGTTACTCTTTACACATTTACACACGTCAACACAAACCGAAATAAAAAACTTTTTCCCCAAACTGTTCAAAAATAGGGCAACGCAAAAAGTCAAGCGTGTTTCTTAACAATCGTCGGTGTTCTTTTTTTGAATTTTGAGCTTTTTTCTACAGTTTCGGATGCGTTCACCGATCCATCAGAGACAATTTCGGTCGGATTCTGTCGTTACAACAATTATTGTTTTGCGTTATCATCCTGTCAAGTTTAATGTTTTCTGGGTATCAGAAATAGTTTTACGTAAATGAGCGCCTTTTTCAAACTAATTTGGGCTTTGAATGATATTTATTTGGATTTGACGATAAAGGCGGATATTTTAACGATTGTTGTTGCTTAGTTTATGGGACGATAGTTATTGGAATGATGTTAAAAGATGCATCTGCTTATCTCGCATCGGTATGTATGCGGAGTGTCAAATTAATTATCTAGAAATGAATACATATTAAAACAAGAATAACTTGTAAATGTTCGTAAAGACCTTTTCGTCAGACATAATTCATGTTAGATTCTAAACTGAGATTAAAGTATCACATTGCAAGCTTAGCAGTGTTTCTAAAAACATATGTTAACGATTTTAAGATAAGTCGCTTTCATTAGTTATCTAAACAGGTCGGATTATAAGGTTTATCTGTGAACGCGACCACCCTTGCGAAAACAGCTGTCAATTTAGCGGCCATTTTGATGTTTTTGTTAATTAATGGGGCAAAGGTAACATGAAATGAGCCTGGTTTTTGCGCTCAGATTTATTGGACCATATTTAGCGGAAAATTTGCGAGATTTTAAGAAATTATGGTTACAAAAACTAGTCGATGCATGACGTTTATGTTTTGAATAAAATGAAAGACTTCTTCGTCGTCATTATTATTCAACTAAGTCAGAAGGAGGGTTATTTTTTATGCAATGAAGGAACAGGCTGAGTTTTTAGCCAGTAGAAGTCTGACACTCCCTTCCGTCTACCTAGAGCGGGAGGAGTCATTTGTTGATTTTCCCACCGAAAAAAGGTATTCTACCTACTTATATATGATATAAGTACCTACTTAAGATCATACCATAGGTATATCACTCTATTCGGTTTGGCGACAAAAGCATTTCACGAAGTTGCGAACACAGCTGGTAATTAACACAATATCCGTGATCTGTTTTTGATGAGTGAAAAATGTACACAGTTGCATTTTTTTTAACTTAATGCAACACAGAAACAATGACGGCTATCATGGTCGTGGCCTTCTTTACCAGTCAACCATGGGTAAGTTTAGAAAACATGACAGGTGTATACAATTTGTTTGCGGAAACGTTTTCAATGAATTCTCGCTAAATTTCGATTAACACCTAGATATTTAAAACCACGATGAATTTATCTATCATTTAACAAACTCATTAAAACTAAATTGTTCCCTAGCGTCAAACTTCATACTAACTTAAAACAAATAAGCTAAGTTAACGCGGGGACGCGTTTTTGCCACATAACTCATGTTTTAATGTTTAAAGGACAAATTGTTTCCGGGAATGTGGGTGTCCCGAGATGACGAACAGTTGAGAAAAAAATATGGATTAGTCATGGTTTAGTCAGCTGCTCATTTAAAGCAATTTCAAGCTTATGACAATACTAGCTGTGCGCGCGACTTCGGTCGTTTGAGAGTCGATTTTAGGTACTTAGGTTCGTGGTTTTTTCTGCGTTAAGCTCATTTTGTTGCCCTTCTTCTCTCTCTCGTCGGGTACTGTGCAATTACGCAATTACGGATACTCAATTACTACACATTTGCATAATGAATGCTTCATGGATCGACTTGTTGTTCAGGGGCAAGTGGAAGACAAGAGGTCACGCGGTGGGTCCTTTACGCGTTGGATAGACTTAATTAAAGCGGCAACAGAGACGACCTTATTTCAAAGCTCCTGAGACGCTGGAGACGCAGGAAGTGGAGGCGCTTGGCAAGGGCTGCTTTACCTAGAGAAAAGGCATCATCATCATCATCGAGGAGGATAACTTCCTCTATCATCCAGTGAAAGTTCCAGAGATTATCCCGGATGAACAGAAACAGACGGACCGACTAGCAGATAGACTGACCAAAAATCTATTTTCGCTTTAGTGTCGTTTGAATAATAATTATAACTTGAGAAAATACAGTTATTTTGAAGTAACAGACAGACCGATGTTAAATTTATAGTCTGATTGGGAGGATCTAACGGCTTACTGCGATTTGGTAATTAATCATAACAAAAGACGTTCATTTTTGGACGAAAGGGATGTAATGGTGAATGTGGCGGATCTTCGGTCTTACAACACGTCGTTAGCTCTCAATGTTTTCTTTTAAAATTTTCAGTAAATACGAAACAAAACGAAACTAATTCAATTTGCAAAAAAACCTTTTGCCAGCACTCGTATCGATAACAAATCTAACACAATGCGAATTAATCTCGCACGCAAAATAAAAAGGGTCTGAAAAATACGTTTAAAACGGAAAAAAAAAACAAAACTATGGTACGCTCCGCAGTGATCAAATGGAATAAAATGGCCGATGCCGGAACAAATTCAATCGTACAATCTAACGAACACAGGTCGGGGACCGATTTGTGAAAACAATACAGAAAACCTTTTTGTTTTGGGAACCAGGATACTTTGGACTTGCGAACAGGACCGAGTTATTAGGATATGAGAGATTTTTGATTGATAGATGTAGCTTTTGTATAAAGAAAGAAGGAAAATAAATTTATTTGACCGAACTCAAACTCAAAATATTTTATTTCACATAGGTAGGATACATGGACACTTATAAAACGTTAGAAGTTAGTGCACGATTCGAAATTGGTCGTTTTCTATGGAGAAGAACCGGCAAGAAACTCCACAGTTACTCTTTTCAAAATATCATCAATTTTTATAATGTATTTATAATACAGGTTAAGTAAGTATGAGAGGACAGTATAGACCAATTAATACAGCAGATTGTAATTACAATTAAAAAATTGAAAGGGTCTAAGAGTTTACGGTGTTCTCACAATCACAATAAAAGATTTATATAATATTGAAATAAACTTGACAAGCAACATTAGACTTCACTGACCCTGATACAAATGCACACAATAAATTTATAAAAAAAAAACTTTATGAATGAATTAAAACAGCATTGTGTGTGCCTCGCTAGGTCCAGTTCAGCAAAAGTCAGACGAAATTGCCTAACGCAGATTTTCAACTAGACCTTATGTATTGAGGACGTGCTACGTAGCACGTCCTTAATAAAGGTAGGTAAAGATACTGTAATACTGTAATACATAATACGGAACTTTAGGCCAGCCGAAGGAACAGTGTGGGTTTTTAGTTAGTAGAAGTCTGACACACCCTTCCGCCCAGAGTGGAAGAAGTCATTCGATGATTTTCCCACCCAAGACAAAAATAATAATAAAAAAGGTACTTTAAAGCTGATTTCCCTACATCTGTACAGACCTCCTTTTAATACATCAATGTGTACAGATGTAAATCAACTGTACAGTACCTACCTAATTATGTATTATCCGACACATACTGCATTTCCTACCAATAAATGCAAAAGTAACTGTATTTTTTTTCCGGGAGTAAATCATCAAATGACTTCATCGTTCTGGGTGGATTGGAAGGGAGTGTCAGACTTTTACTGACTAAAAACCCCACTCTGTTCCTACAGTTACCTTTGCGTAATGGGGTTGCTATATCTGCGTAGAACATTCCTGCAACTTCGTGAAAGTCTGTCTGTATAGGTACACTTCAAGATTAGAACATAGAAAAGGACATAGGCGACAAGACCGCCACTGTAACCATATATATTGCGGCAGGGATGAATTTGTACCTATTTTGTTAATTAATAAATACCACCCTTAGTTCATACGTTTTGTACTAACCAATTAAACAAATATATTCATTCATTAATTCATAGGTTAAATAGTATTGTGAAACAGATGTGTTTAAATTGGTGTACAATCTATACTAATATTATATTGAAGTTGTAAGTTTGTGTTGTAGATAAGGTGTATCCCACCTTGTATTATATTGTCCACCAGTATTATGCAAATACATGTTTTGATTGATTGGTTGATTCTTTCTTTGGTATTAAGGAGCTATCTTCCTATTGTGTGGGTAGTAAGGTCTAACGAGCCCATACACCCTAGTGTCAGAGTTTCTAGAGGCGCCTCAAGGGCCTCTGATGTGGTCTATTTTGACGACCACCACTTGGCGATGACCGGGACCATCATACGTGCCTTTCGAAGCACGGAACCATCTTTTTATCGGACAATTAGGTGATTCAGGCCTGCAATGTCCTAGCCAAACTGGAAACAACTTTACAAATTATTTCGAAATTCATGCAGACAAAGGCACGGGCGTAGTGCTAGTAAAGTAAATTCTATCTATCTATCTATAGGTTACTTTTTTTATTTTTTTCGTGGTAAAATCATCAAATGAGTCCTCCCACCCCGGGCAGGGCCGGAGGGACTGTCAGACTTGAACTGACTAAAATCCACGGTATTCCTTCAATAGCCCTTTACGTTCCGGGGTCACGGTAGTGAGATAAGTCCCGCGGCCCCGGCAGGCTTCGGCCCTCTACAGGGGGGGCCTCGTCATCTTGCTGACGCTCTTTGAGGCGCGCGTGGAACACAACGCGCCGTCGACCCGGGCATGGTCCATGGTCGGACAGCGAGTTGCCCTTTACTCGCTGTCCGCATGCCCGCGCCTACGGTGGCCGGAGACCGTCGGCCGACGTCCGACGCCGTGGGCGACTACCACTGTGGCTGGGCTGGAGGGAGGACGCTATCCTCTCCCTCACGCGTCCCGCCTCCTCCTTCAATAGCATGACTGCTTCGCAGAAGGAGGCGACGGCTTCCCACTCCGTCTCGCCCCGCAGCATGGCCTCGACCAATGCCGGGCGCGAGAAGTCTCCGCCTATCGCCGCTGTGAGGACACGTCGGTGCTCTGCCCAAGCGGGGCAGTCTTGCACCGTATGCTCTACTGTGTCCTCAGGGCGATCCTCGCAGTGGTGACACCCAGGCGTTTCTTCCTTCCTCATCAGACACAGGTACCTCCCGAAACTTCCGTGTCCGGTGAGGACCTGCGTCATGCGGTAGGTCAGGACGCCGTGACGCCGATCTAGCCACTCCTCAAAGAGGGGTCTTACCGCCGCAATTGCGGCGTGCCCGCATCTATAGGTTACTTAGGTTTGCTGAAAAAAAAACGTTTCACGTCAGCGAAGCCGCGGGGCAGAAAATAGTTGCCAATTGTTCTTAGTGTGCCCTACGATATGAATAGTTACCACATAATATGACAGTACCTTTGTTGGCTAGTTGTGATATGATATCTTAGTTATACTTACCCTTCTGAGGAACATCTCAGAAGGGTAATTATACAAATTACAAATAATGAAACAATTACTTTAGAAACATGTAATTTCTTTTTTTTTTGGAATTTGTTTTATTTATTACTAACTGTGTTGCCCGAGGCTTCGTTCGCGTAAATTTAATATATTAAACATAATCTATTTCAATGAATGGATATACAATACCTACTATCTTTCTTTGCATGCTTCGTCATGAATCATGAAGCGATGGTATAGCTATGATATTTGTTAGTTTTATATTTTCAAGAAAACAGAATCAGAGCTGGTTTCCGTTGGCCCGGTTTATTTGCTATACAGTGTATTTTCAATTAATTTACCAACATGGAAAATAGGGATAAAATATATACTAATATTATAAAGCAAAACAAGTTTGTTTGTTTGTTAATACGCGCTAATCTTCGAAACTACTAGGTGGATTTGGATGAAATTTGGTATAGAAGAAGCTTAAGGCTTGGAGAAGGTTTATACCTGACTGTAGATGAAGGAGCTTATGTTTTTTTTTTCTTTTTTAGGACTTTATCACGATAAATACATAAATAATAATAGCAGCAGGTACAAAATAATTACAAATATTAATTATTAAAGGACCTGTTATAATATTATCATCAGTACTACAATAATACTGTTTATAAAAATAAATACAACTAGTGCATACCCACGTCTTCTCCATTTTTCTGTATGTCTCTGAAACTTGGACAATGAAGTTGGCTGATAGGACACGTGTTGATGCCTTTGATGCCATTCGGTGACTGACATGCTCAGTGTATTTTTGTACCTTAATATTGGAAGTTTCTATTGAAGTTATGTGTCTATAGGTAGTTGAATAAATCTATTTCTATTCTATTGTAGATGTGGCGCTGGCAGAGGATGGTGGGTATATATAGGACGGAGCATCTGCTCAACGTGTCACTTCTATGCTTAGCGATGTCGGGATGACTACCAGGCTTCCAACCATATTTATATCTCTGGAAGGTTCTCGAATTCTTCGGGCACATTACCAGGAGGACTGGCGAAACTACTAATCACTGGCATTGTTGAAGAAAAAGAAAGAACAGGCCGCAGCCTCACGCATTGGTCCGACCCGATCTGCAAATCTTTATCCATTCAAATCCTTGACGCTCTGGAGGCCGGTGACGATCGAAAGAGTTGGAAACACATCTTCTATAGAAGAGTGACCCATGGAGGAGGTCTACGATGCAAGAAGAAGAACTAATTGAACCTCTCTCTCTCAGTCGTGCATTCTTGACAGAAGTGTCGTGGTAGACGAGGGTGCCTTTTAGTACATAGAGCAGCCCTTGCGATGCAACACCACTTCCTGCAATCTTCAGCGTCTCGGGAGCTTTGGACTGAGGTCGCCTCTGTAGCCGCTTTAATTAATTTTGTCCAACGCGTAGGGGACCAACCGCATAACCACTTGACTCTTCGAATCCGAATCCGAGCCGAATCTCTAAAATGCTTAAAATCAGGGGAGCGAACAAATAATTTTTTATAACTACACTTGTATTATGCCTTCAAAAACGTAAGCTAGTCCTTTCCATAACAGTCATGTATCTCCACCTATCTTCGCTTTAATCTCCTAGAAGCTCACGATTCCCCAAGGAATGTTATGGCAAATTCATATTTCTGATATAATCTAGGGACCTTTCAATATATCTTAAGTAAGATTGTTGTTAAAAGAAAAAAATCCAGCGACCTACTCAACTCTATACCAAAGTGTCTATCAAAGATGGTCGCTCGCAAAATTTGTTTCTTTTGGTGGCAAAAATCTTTTGTCGTTCCGTCCGAAATCGATCCGGCGGGAGCAATATCCGTTCAAGAACCGTTGAAAATATCGAGTGGGCTTTCGCTTCTGAACGGATTTAAGCGCCGAATGTCGAATATAGGATCTTCATTGTTTGTATCGTATATTGTTAACTAGTAACGCCTGTGGGTTTGCCCACATTATTTTTTAGACTGTATTTTAATAGAGTACAATAATTAATGAATAGGTTGTTTGATCATTTCTTTATGGATGCGTTGGCATGAGAATCGCTCAAGTAAGTATTATAGATAGGTGTGAAGATATCAGTTGCCATTTTCAACTTTGAAAGCTACCTAAAGGACAATCATATCATTGTTTTTGTAAATGATGGCTTAAAAGTTTACATTTTGCTATGTTCATCTTCGACCACATCATCGCTTACCATTAAGTGAGATGGTGGTCAAACATGAGCATATCAACAATAAAAAAAATGTTCTTTGGCTTCTTCTCATCACCTGACCCTGATTCCTTAACATCTTAAAGATGAACGCATAACTTGCGCATTTTTGTAAGTAGCATACTTCATGATCTAAGATTTTATTTTATCTTCTTTAGACTTGAACAATGCCTAACTTATTTTAGTTCAAATCAGAAAATATACACTTTAATAATGACCCTAAACTATATATGTATTTCTAAAAATTATCTAAAATATAGCGTTCAGTAATTCGTGAGCATCGCTGTCCACTGGTAACGTGCCCAAAAGACTGGCTGCATTGCCACGTTGTATGGCAATAAGGTAAAAGCCAGTCCTTGGGTCTCGCGAAGTGTCGACTAAGCGTCTGGAAAGGTCTTTAAATAATTTGTGAGCACTCGGACTCCACGATCCCAGGGTTTCATGCCTAACTCTATAGTTCCTAGGAGTATTAGAAGCTAAATTTGTAAAACGATCATGGTTTTAGGAAACATTTTGATAACAGAACATTATAGGTACTATGTATTATAGGTCATTATTATATGTAAGTAGAATCCTTACTCAATCATAGACCTTCACACACTCAAAGCACAAAATGGCAATGCACATTACTTATTGTTTCAATTTTGAAATGACTAATTTAATACTATTGTGCAATCATTTAAAGGCTGAGCTGTATTCCGAGATATACCACAAAGTTCATAATTAATCAGAGGTTACCATGGTATTTGAAAGATTCTTAAGACATTTCAGTTTTGAAAGTAAACATTTTTACGCCAAACATTTATTGTGGACTATCGTATTTTTATTAGTTTCCTCTCTAGCCCATTTTCTTTTTACTGCCAGCCGACATATTGAATAGAATTGGCGCGAAAGTGCGCGCCATATTGGTCTCGCGTGTTAGTCGCTAAAATAAATTGTATTGTGTGTTTTGGGTGTTTTGTTCACAAGTATTGAATATTTGATATTTTTAGATATTTGAAAATACACACTGTGTTTACACAATTACGGTTGTTTTCTTAACTTTTCATACAGTTAAAATTGCATGAATTGGTTTTAATAGACGCCATGTTACATCATTTGACTAAACTTCCTATTTACCCTCCGCAACTTAGTAACTGAGTAATATGTTATATTTCGTTAAAATTAATTTACAGATTAATGACTACTCAAAACAATTTCATACCAATTGGAGAAGTTGTTTTTTCTTATATTGTTATAAGCTCGCCTTTAGTGTAAATTCAACACTACCTATAGCTCTGTTTTCTCCTGATTCCCACCATTATGCTGAGCTCATCGTTATCTTCTCCTTAGCTTTTTCCCAACAAGGGTCGGCTTCTAGACTAACCAGATGAATCTGAATAATAGTGTACATGGAGGTAACACGATACTCCCTAGCAATCTCACCCAAATGTCCTTACTTTGGTATTGTTCGTCAAATCGTTCGAGCTCCTTAAGGTTCTAAGTTGAGCTACGCGATATTTGACAAATGCTTACACTGTTTGGACGGGCCTGCTCAAATGTTTGATTCTGTCCTCTAAAAGGTGCCACAGACATTAACCTACATGGCTCTCGTTTGATTTGATCACAACAGATTGTCTGGACTTTAAAAGAGACGTTGACCTCTGAGTTTGTTTCAGTGTTTCTTCTCAGAGTAGTCAGTTAGGAAACACTGGCCTCATCTAGTTTACATTTACGGAAAAAAAATATGTGTGAAAGTGTTATTTATAACCTATTTGCAAAAAAGGCGTACGCTTTCAAAGGCGTACCTACAAATGACAGCAGAGATGAGACCAACAGGTTAAATTGCTCTCTGGAGTACGGAGGATTCTCGTTAGTATAAGATGGTCAGTTTTAGCGAAGCGTAGCGTCCTCAGCGAAGCGTAGCGTCCTCTGCGAAGCGTAGCGTCCTCAGCGAAGCGTACCGTCCTCAGCGAAGCGTAGCGTCCTCGGCCAGCGTTGCTTAACCTTGAAGACCCGAGCGGCTGTTATTATTCAGCGATGAGCTTCATGAAACAAGTTTGGTAATATTTTATCAAGTTAAAAAGAGCATATGAATTTGTTTTATTGATAATGGGTTCGAGTTTGACCACCATCTCACCTGATGGTAAGTGATGATGTGGTCGAAGATGAAGCACGCTAACCTAAAAGTAACCTATTCATTCTTGACTTAAAGACCCCTAGGTTATAGCTATCGGGAAACACATACTCCGGCAGGGAATTCCACTCCTTAGCCGTATGCACAATGAAAGTATTCCCAAAACGTTTAGTGCGTATGGGTGGGATGAAGTGATTATGTGGTCAAAGATGGGGCACGATTACATAAAAGTAACCTATTTACTCTTGACTTAAAGACCCCTAGATTATAGCTATAATAATGAAATAATTACGTTTATTATTCAAATAGCGATACCTACACGATATTTTTTCGTAAAAAATTCTTGACCCACTTTTTTGGTTATCTAGATATTTAAGAAACTAACGTATTGTAATAAGAGCGTATTGTTTACTTTATTTTTTTCGAAAATGTATACTAAATGAGGCCGGTGAAACACTCAGAGGTCAACGTCTCTTTTGAAGTCTGTATACAATCCGTAGACTTGATCAAGCCATTTATGAGAGCCATGCTAGTTTTATGCCTGTGTTGATACTAGAGTATCAAGTGGAATAAACCAAAGAGGACGAATCTATCGCTTTAGGATTTATTATGTCGCTAGAAAATTGCTTTCAACACATAAACCCTGATTGCGAGTGTCGAGTTACTAGTTTATGTTGGGCGCGGACGGTGTTGGGTTCCACCCAATTATCGGTGTTTTTCATTTTGGGGTTATGGTCGACCAGGTTTTAGGAACTATTGGTGTTTTTTTTTTTGTTTGGCAAAAGAAGGAATTGATTTGGTAACAATGTTCTTCACACTGACTTAAATGCTAAATGATACTTAGGAAGTTAGGATATTTATTTTGCTAATACCAACTTATCCTTACTTAAGATTATAAATGCGTAACTCTTTCTGTCAGTTAAACTTTCATATTAGCCACTAAACAGCTATAGGTTAGACTTTGGAGAAAGACGTAACCTAACATTTTCGAAAAAAAAATATTCATGCAATCGAAGTCATGGGCTAGTAAGTAATAAATAACAATTTTACATACATTTATTTATTTATTTATTTATTTATTTTTTTTTTTTTCCAATCATATGTATTCGTAACTAGATGAGGCTTACAGTTGGTGAAAATATTTATTTTAACATTGTGTGCTTCTATGTACGGTGGCCGGCACTTCAAGTTACTCCAATCTGTCAAAATAATTTAATAGATTTACAACTTTATTACAACATGACAAGGTTCAAACTCAATTGGGTAAATTTGACACATTCATATAGCTTGATGTGCTGGCGACTGTACCAGCCGAATAATTATGATTCGCCAGCCTTTAAAGCAAGAGTAAACAGGCATCTTTGGGATATCAGCATTAAAAGCTGCAGGTTACAATCCACACTTGGTCAATATTGTTCTTGTTTGTACCTACTAAGCGCTTCTCCTTTACATTTATTATGCGCACAGACAAGGTGTGGAACTCTCTGCTGACTTCTGTATTCCCGTGAACAGGCATTTGCCAGGCTCACTCGTTCCATTTCATGGCATCGTAGACCTCATCTATCGCTTATTTTCAGACAAGATCGAAGTCAAGAGCGACATTTGAAAACAGACATTTGAAATAAAAAAAAGAAATTATACCTACCTACTTTAAATTGTCTGGGCGTATTTTATTTAAAATAAATTTCCCCACACTGGGGATTTCTCATGTATCGTACGCATACAAATCACGGTAGGCTATACAAACATTGGTCCCAGTGCGGGAATAGAAACCGCTACACATAGCGCAGCAGCCAATCACTCAACCATACTGTGCCAAACGTCGTATGGTCCTAATTTATTTGTTCTAAAAGAATAACTCCTTTCACATAGTTTTCAGTACTCGAAAAAGTAGCTATTGTTGGACTTACTACATTCCGCCAAGCCCGTTCCATCATCGGACTACGAGACAAACGGCGAAGCGCCATCGTTACATGGTGGACATCCCACCCATACGCACAAAACGTTTTGGGAATACCTTTATTGTGCGTACGGCTAAGGAGTGGAATTCCCTGCCGGAGTCTGTGTTTCCCGACAGCTACAACCTAGGAGTCTTTAAGTCAAGAGTGAATAGGTTACTTTTAGGTAAGCGTGTTCCATCTTCGACCACATCATCACTTACCATCAGGTGAGATGGTGGTCAAACGCGAACCTATTTTAAAAAAAAACAAAAAAATACGATGATTTTTTTATGATGTAAATTGGAAATTAAAGAGTTTATTTCGGTATACTATTTAATTTCTATTTTATGTGGTGTTTGTAAGTAAAAATACTGAAGAATAAGAATAATTTAATGGACCAGAGTTACAGTAGCTTTTAACCTAAAAAATAACATTATTAGAGTATATTCTTGTCTGTAACAAAACTATGTTTTATTAAAGAGGATGTAAACGACCTCCAAACTTGGTGGCACCTGTATCTTGAAACCAATGACTTTAAAGCGCGATGCAATGTTACTTTTAACCAATGTACAAAGTTCTCATAATTAAAAACTAAAATATTACACGAATAAATTCACATGTACATATGTGAATTTATTCGTATTTAGTGCTAAAGAATGACTTTCTTCAGTATTATTAGAGTTGATAATTCTATACTGTTGTAATTACTTGCGTATGAGAAAGAACTTGTTTAATCAATAACATATTCATTAATGTATATCTTATCTATATTGTTTAGGCTTCTCTTTTAAATTTAATTAAGAAAACATTATTTTGTAGAAGCATGTGTACGCCATGATGGGGTTGGCGTATCCATTGGGATAAAAACCCCAAATTAATGTAATAAAGATTAAATAAAAAAAACTTACTTCTTATCAAATATCATAAATGCGAAAGTTTGTGAGGATGTATGTCTATGTTTGTTACTCTTTCACGCAAAAACTTCTCAACGAATCTGAATGAAATTTGGTAAGTAGATAGTTGACATCCTGGAATAACATAGGCTACTTTTTATCACGGAATTCCCACGCGAACGAAGTCGTGGGCAGAAGCTGTATGCTGTATGTGTGTATCGTAAATTCCTTCCTTCCTTGTCGCTTCGCTCTTGATAGAGTGGTCGTGGTTACGTTGAGGCTTCCGCGTTGGTGGTAGGGGCGGAAACAGCTCTTCCCACGATCTCCCACCATCTGTCCCTGTTGGCAGAGTGCTTCGCGCACTCAGATACGCCGCTTCCCAGTGCTGATTTCACCTGGTCAGTCCAGCGCATTGGTCACCTGCCACGCGACCTGGTTCCCTCCACCCTTCCTTGAACGACCAGCCGCTCTATAGAGTCGTTCCCCCGCCTAGAGACGTGACCAATGTACTGCAGTATGCGCGAGCGCGACTGTACTACGGGCTACGGCCGACAGACGCTGCGTGATGCCGAGCTCCTGAAGTATGGACACGTTCGTGCGGAATTGAATTTCCACGATATTCTAAGCATCTTCCTCCAGCACCACATCTCCAGAGCATCGTAAATACTTCGTCACAATCTCAAATTAAAAGACGTAGATAAAGGTCAAACTTTTTGACTATCAATCTCACTGAATGTTTTCAAAATTAATCTGTGTACTCCAACATTAGTCGCTTCAATAGATATAAAAAACCTCTTGACTCGTGTTTCTCAAGTACTTTGAAATGCTTTTCCCAGCGGAATTTATTGAGTGGAACTGTGGGCTTGATTCTGTGAAGTTTTTGAATCGGCAAAAATATAGAAACTCGTTCACTAACACAGTAAGTTGTAATTACCAAATTTCCCTATTCATGAATGTATTTTATCTTTGTTAATAGTCTGTAAGCTTTCTGTAAAATAAAAAAATAATAAAATAAAACTACTACAAGTAACATGACTCAGTCATGCTAGCGAAGGAGTCTGAACTCGTGTGGGAGAGATAACTTTTGTCCTCACTCCCGAGCCACCGTGGGAGACGCCCCGGGCGTCGCGTCGGGGTCACGAGCCGACCTCCGGCCACAGTAGACGCGGGTCTACGGACGGCGAGCAAGGGTAGCTCACCGTCTTGTAAGGACCAGGCCCAGGACGGCGGCGCGTCGTGTACCACGCGCGCCTCAAAGACGGAGGCACAGCATTGACGGGGCCCGATAGTGCCATTGTCTTAGAGAGTTGCGGGTATCTTCTAACGAGATACCGCAGCTCCGGAAAGCAAGGGCCACTGAAGGAGCAGGGTGGGTTTTTAGTCAGTAGAAGTCTGACACTCCCTTCCGCTCCACCCACAGCGAGAGGAGTCATTAGATTATTTTCCCACTCAGAGAACAAAAGTAACATGACTCATTGTGTCACTAACAATAATGTTTCTTTATTCTCCAACTTGGAAAATAAAGAAACATTATTATTATTGATAGCTGTGACCATTGGCAAGCAGCACAACAGTAAAGGAGACCCACCCAGTATACCATGGATATGGTTAGGACCACTCTATCAAGCGTATGACTGACAAGAAGACATCCATACAGAGAGTGTGGTTTTCTAATCTTTGCATCCATAATTAATTATACCTACAGTTAAATTAAATACCTATAACTAATTAACGGTCTTAACTAATTCCCATTTAATCAGTCGCAATTATCTCTCCGCTCTCAACACTGCCTCCATACATACCTACATCGCTCTATAAATGGCCCCGGAGTCGCTTATACTAACAGCTCGGTAATGGGGGACAAATAACACCCCCTGATCCCTTCCCAAAGTCGTCACCCGCCCCCAAGCTCTTGCAGAGATAAGTGCCACCCTTGGGCATAGAGTACAGACGTGAAAAGAAGTCTATGGTTAAAAAAAATAGGTTTTGCGAAATGAGGTTTCTATTCTGAGTTGTTTTTATTTTCAACCAGGTTCTTTTCGTGGGTTCGTTCTCGTGTTGGTCCCACACAAAAAATGCGCATGCCTAATTCTGACTCGAAGAATAAATAATATCATAAATGTTTTTTACTCCCTTCCCTCGTGACTCGGAAAGTATGTTACCGGCTGTCATTTGTATATCTCTGACAATCATTACGGGTAGTCAGAAAATCTGACATTGATCTTGCTAAGGGATATTGTGTTTCCAAGCTACTGGGCTGTGGAGGTCAGGTAGGGTTGCCAACTTTTATTAGAAGATATAGAGTATATCTGATTTCAAAGGAGGTAAATAAAGAGTACGGATTTATAACAAAGAGAACTATTTACTAAGAAAAGGCATTTTGGTACTTTATGCAGCACATAACAAATTTTCATTGATTTTAAAAGAATTGTACGACTCTCCAAACATTCTAAATCTAAGTTTACATAGATCAGGAGCTAATTTTTAATAAATTTCGTTTTAATTTAAGTATAATATGCGTCACTGGCACTAGTATAGTAAACATTGTGTAAAAGAGTATTTTAGCGTCCTCTATAAGTGTTATAGATTATAGAGTACACCTACATGATATAGAGTGCAATACTCTATTTTAGAGTACGGTTGGCAACCCTAAGTCCATGTAAAACACTTATACTCAGCTGCTTCAGGTTAGACCAGAACCCGCTCCGAACATGTTAGGAAAGGACTAAGCATAATTATGATAATGGTAGTATTTTATGAATTATTTTTTTGTAATAATTTCTAATATTGCTTAAGCTTATGTTACTAACAAAATGAGTCCTCGTTACTTTAACAAATTAATGATTAGTTACTATTATTATTATAGCGTCCTCTCCTCGCCTGTACTTAAGTGGGAGGTATTTGCTAAAGGAGTGATACTTGCCGGAAATGGTATTGTAAGACGATAGATTGAGTGCCCTGTCCCTCTCTAACGTATACTAGATATCTCTTTCTCTCACCAATATGGATTGGGCAGAGAATTTCCTGATGCTTTCCTTATGTGCGGCATTTAGGATTAGTTTGGTCTTATTATGTTTTGGCCTGAGCTTGGTAAGGAGGTTTTTCTTTTTGACTCATATAACTATAACCTGGGGATATTTAAGTCAAAAGTGAATTCTTCTAGTTAAGCGTGCTTCATCTTCAACCACATCAGAGCTTACCATCAGGCGAGACTGTGGTCAAACGCGAGCTTTTCAACAATTAAGAACTAAACAATTGAATAATAGCAATATTGAGCTTAAAATAAGGCATAACTAAAAATATATAAATGCGAGAACTTTGTATGTTTTTATATTCAGGATAGATTTTATGATTGTCTGGCAATTAGAGCACTTTATGCAGCCTACTCAAAACGTTACAATTTGGTCAAATCGTACTAACAAACGCTTACACTGTCTGAACAGGTCCGCTAAAATTTGTGTGGTTTCTTTTGCAAAAGATTATCTCATATGTTAACTTAGATGGTTCTTATATGATTTGACCAGTATGTACTATACAACGTGTAATTTAAAAGGTATATACATACCGAGTACACGGCTTCTTTGGATGATAACAAACGATATGGCCAGGGTTTTCTAATCCTATGTCTACATGAGTGGAGCATATTAGAAAGAAGAATGGTCAAAATGGACTACGAAAAAAAAGTTCTTGTTACCAAGATGGAACTATCACCAAAATGTAGTACAAGTTGAATGTAATTATTAGATACCAACAGTTTATTTTTAAAAGCAGGGAAAAGAAAGATAATCGTCTCTAAAAATATGACTGCGTTTTAGAACGCAGGATAAAGTGTCTTATTTTTGAACGCATCTGTAATTATTGTCATTCCTAGAGAAGTCCATCTTTTTTTCAAAAACTAAATCGATTTTATTTCTGACTCAAATTGAATTTGACCCAAATCTTTAATTTTATTTGACGGTATAAATCCATGACAATTATAAAACTTAAATAGGCTACTAATATAATTAGATGTTACTTAGAGTAAATAGTTTATATAATGACATTAAAAACTAATGATTATTATTATAAAAATCGATATTACAGTAATCGATCGATTGCGTACCTCCCTATTTTTTTGACAAGTAAACAAAAGATTGACGTGTTTCTGCGCAGACCGTTTTGTAGCTTTGGCGGCGATTCTGTGTTCTGTGCGATTTTGTGTTATTTTCTGATAATTTGGCTTTGCTTACGGACTCCGATTGATTCTACTCTAGTAGACTTGGCACTCGTTTATTGGACTTTGAATTTCGTCACGGTTTGGATGTTATTGTGGAAGTGGCCAAAATGTCTTCACGCATTAAGTGTGTTACCTGTGGATTGACGCACACTGGGATGCTGTGCTCATATAATGACCATAGTTTGGTATCTTGGATGGGTCCGACATAAACAAAATGTAGCTGCTCCTGCAGCATTCCTTGATGAAGTATTCATTAGAGAATTATAATAAAGAAAAGAGAAATCAACATGTTGTTTTGCTATACACTTTTGAAATTAGTATTCTCACTACTACTTTCTGTTATAGTGCAAGATAGAAAAGTAGAGCTAGTTAAAGCAATCTTAAAAATTCTATTATTATTTGTTTTGGAGGTTAATTGGTCCACAAAAAATGTTTTTATTTCTTAGAGTGATTTATTCACTATATATATACCCTAAACCTATCAGATATGGAAAAAGTTTAAAGTATTATGTGAAAGTATGCATATATAGGACGACGATTAGGCATTATGGATATATACAGTCTTATCTGACGTGTTCTCTACATAATTTATACTGTAATACCTCTAACTCAAAATGCTACAGATTAAATAATATACTACATAACCTCAAAAACATATTACACAATTCCTTGATACTCCCAGCTTTTAAAATATATTGAATGCCTTGCTTCGTTCTATTTACATAGGCAAATGAAATAACATAAGTTTCATCAAGTTACTTTTTATTAGATTTTACTAGTCCAAGCATGTTAGGCAGATGGCCTTTGTTCTTTCGATACATTGATACCAGAGGCCGAATTTTTCAAATTAAGAAGAACGAAGAGAATTGTCGTTTTATTGGCAAGTGACGTGGAAAGTGATGACCCTCATAGTGCTGTGACACGTTTGTTATTACTGGTATTCAAGAAACATAATTATGAAACCAATAATTTGGGGTCAATTCTGTGAGTCACTTATTTTGAGTTGAAACTTTGCATAGAGACTCCATACCAGATGTTGTCTTCAGTCCTTTTGGATAGATATGGGGTTTCCGTTACACGTTGTATATTAAGAGAGGATTTGACCTCTGAGTTTGTTTCGGTATTCCTTCTCAGGGTAGATTGCCTGCCGAGATTGCGGGAATGTATTATCGAGATACCGTGGCTCTAGAACATAAGGGCAATTAGTATAGTCAGTGCAAGTCTGCTTTCCTTTTATTCTATTGTAATTTATTTTTTTAAAATTATTTCGTCTAAATGACCACCGTTTCGGTTTTTGCACTCATCTAAGCGAGTCCTAAAGTTTTCGAATACTCTTCTGCAAAGAGACCGCGAGTTCGCCGACATCTCTTCGATGATTTTTTCATTAAGTTGACGCAGTGTATTCGGTTTATCAATGTAGACACGACTCTTTAAATAACCCCATAAAAAGAAGTCTGCTGGTGATAGATCTGGTCTTCTGGGTGGCCATGGGATGTCACCCCGTCTGGATATCAGCTTTTCCGGAAACATGTCTTTGACCACCGGCAAGGACTCGTTCGATGTGTGACACGTGGCTCCATCTTGTTGAAACCATGTGTTACGATTATAGCCAGCAAATTCCAGTAGCATCGGTGCTAAGAACTCCCGTAACATTTTCACATACTCGGCAGAATTAACAGTAACTGAACGGCCTCGAGAATCTTCAAAAAAGTAAGGTCCGATGATTCCTTTTGCTGAAATTGCAGCCCATACAGTTACCTTAGGAGAGTGAAGTGGCCTCTCATGTTTAGCTTTAGGATTTTCGCTGCTCCAATACCTGCAATTCTGTTTGTTTACATGTCCATTTAGGTGGAAATGGGCTTCGTCAGAGAATAAGATGTTGTGAAAATTACTGAATTGAGTTAACATTGTTTCGGCATATGACTTACGCAAATTTAAATCATTAGGGTTTAGTTCTTGCACTAGCTGGATCTTATATGGATGTAATTTCAAATCTAATTTCAAAATACGGCGTAATGATGTGCGGGATAATCCTAATTCAGCCGAACGTTTGCGTGTCGATAAATCTGGATCACGTCGAACAGAAGCGGAAACTTGCTGCACGTTCTCTTCGCTCCGAGAAGTCCGCGGGCCGCCGGTTTGTTTCACATTTAGTGTAGATCCCGTCTCTTCGAACTTCTTCACCCATTTCTTTATTAAAGGAGCACTTGGACACTGACTTAAGTCGTGTAAACCATATTCAACGCGAAATAAGCGTCTCACAGTAATGAGCGAAAAGTTGTTTAAATAAAACTGTTTCACGCAGTAAGCGCGTTGCGGCCCCGTGAAGCGATCCATTGCGACTAAATTTCCAAGAAGCGAGCTAGTGCCCCCGCCCGCGCCCGCGCCTCGCGCGGCAATAGTTTGCGCGGTAAGTTACATTTAAATGTTAACTAATTCATGGCCCACCCTGTACCTATTTGCCAACGCTCGCGTTGGCCTCCGCTCGGCCAACATGTATTGCAGGCTTTAGATTTTATTGCATATTTAGATCGTTACAGATCGATCTAATAATAAATCTATGGATTACGCGGTAATTCAAAAAGGTTAAGAAAACCGATAAAGGATTTTCTTTAGGTTTGTTATAACCTTGAAACCTGATCGTGTTCAAAGTCCATTACGTGGCCTTTCTCACAAGTGCAAACACGACTATGATATTATATTCCATCATGGAATGCCAGTGCCTATCTTCCGGCTTCATCATCAGACCTTGAAACCTAATCGTGGTCAAAGTTCATTACAAGACTTTTCTAAGAAATCCAAAATAGCTATGATACGATTTTCCATCATGAAGTTCCAGTTCATATCTTCCGGCTCCATCATCATATCAATTTGACAGTACTATATTATTGTATTGTCATCAGAACTACATACAGCTGCCAATTTTCATTGCGCTACGACCCTTGGAAGTTGGTTAAATTAGTTACCTTAGATTCCATTACATAGTTAGTTACATACAGGTCAACCTAATAAAAGCGTGTTAAAAAATGTGTTCAATTTAAAAGTATAAGTTGCCTGATTATGTAACATACACATATGCATATATTCGTATATTTAATTCTTCTTTTAGAACTGCATCAAAGTATAGATTTTTTATTAATTGCAATCTTGATGTTATATTAACCCCGAATTTCAAGTATATTTGTTATCTTTACTATGTCAAAGAATTAAAAAAGAAAACTGGGTTATTCTCTGGTATTATTATGCTGTCTTTAATTATATAAGACACACGCCTTTAGACCAAAAAAAAAAAAAAAACACAAATGACAGCGAACCAATGACGAAAAAATACAGGGCCGTAATTAGTAAAGATTCTACCCAATTAATTAACTACCCACCACTTCGCCATTTGCAAACATTCCTCTAACAAAATGTCTCCTTCCTGGCAGTTTCTACGTGTACTGGGAGACTACCCCCTCCCCTTTCCTCCTTTATAGCAGTGCAGATGTGTGAGTGAGACGTGCAATACAGTTAAACGTGTCATTACCAACGTCTGATATACAGGTTGATGCAAACTTGTGTCAAATTAAGAAATTTTGACTACTGCTCCCAGGCAGTCAAAATTTTTTGAATATTTTTATCTGGCGAAATGCGGGTGGAGATATTTTTAAGAGCTTGTATATTGTTGATATTACAATATAATACGGGCGATAGTAACTGTCCAAGAATCTCTCGTGGTAGTAGGTCTGAAGTTACAAATGTTACAATGTAAAAAAAAAAGAAAAATGTTTACTCGTTAACAAAAGCTGGTATAACAGTTTTTGATGTTGAGATCTCCTTTTAACTATGAAATCAAATAATCGAAGAATATATATTTTATTCCTTCATTTCCCACAGAATAGGCACTAGACCGAGGTTTACAAGTTATCCCCCAGAGGAAAGATTACTTTAAATGTATCAGTGTATCTTTTAATTACTTATTATTTGTTAAATCCTTAACAAATAATAATCAATAAAAAGATACACTGATCAAGAAACTGACAAAGTTTCTTTATCGAAACGTTTATTTCATTTACTTAGAATAATATAGCGTTCTTTTGGTCATGGAGGAAATCGGAGGAAAAGCTGAAAGCTTATCTCAAATTAGTAAAAACATTTCCATCTCAATTTCCAACCCATCCTGTATACACATATCTGCATAGCACAAATAGCTTCAACATGTGCGCAATATTCTCGCCCCCACCGACCAATCAGAGGGCCGCATTCCCTGTGTGGGTGACTCGTGTACAGTGCATTGGGTGGGGGCCATTTTGAGGGGGCGCTCTTTACACCCAATTAAAGTTTAATGCGACAATTGTTATGTAATTTGGAGAAGGGGGGAGGTTTCGTATCTTCTTTGTTTGAGAGGTATGTTTTACTTTTTTTTCTGAATGAGTTTTCATCACCGTTTTCTCTTTCATATTGGCGCAATCAGTGTGAGTCTTAGTGGTAGATATATGATAATGGTTCTGTTAGTATGGCAACCTTGCTTGATCTTATAAGAAGGCTCGATTTTCTCGGCTGAATTAATGCAGTTAATTTTGTTAGAATGAAAGCAAAACATGTAGTTTCTATAAATATGTGTATTGAAATAATGTTAAAAAATTCTCGCCTATTGGTAAGTGATATATGAGGTCTACGATGATGATGGAACGAGCGAGCCTAGAAGATGCTTGTTCACTCTTGTTTTCCAATAGGAAAGTAATATTAAGTACCCTACCGATTTGAATACCTACCGATTTAACAAATTTACAAAAATTTGTCAACATTAAACGTTGTATGAGGCCCCGTCACTGGTGTTGACAGCTCTTTGAAGCGCGCGTGGAACACGACGCGCAGCCAACCCGGCACCGGATGGTGAGCGACCCCTGCTCGCCGTCCGCAAGCCCGCGCCTACGGTGACTCTCCCTCGTGCGTTCGGCCTCCACCTTCGCTAAGCATGACCGCAGAAGGAGGCGACTGCATCCCATTCCCTCTCGCTCCGCACCATGGTCTGAACCAGAGCAGGGCGCGATAGGTCGCCGCCACCGATCGCCTCTTCGTAGAGGCGATCGGTGCTCGAGCGGTGGACACGACGGTGCTCCACCCAAGCAGGGCACACCTCGACCGTATGCCCCACCGTGTCCTCCAGGTGGCCCTTACAATGACGACACCCAGGCGTGTCCTCCCGCTGTATCCGAAACAGGTACCTCCCGAAACAATTACTAACCCTAGCCTAAGCATTTTACTAACACAAATATGGAATTTTCACAATTATCTGAAATAAAGACTTTGAATTTGAAAAAGAAAATTTTTCTTACTAATATTATAAATGCGAAAGTTTGTGAGGATGAATGGATGTGTTGTGACACATACATTCATTCTCACAAATTTACTGAACGGATCTGAATGTCCGTTCAGAAGTTTTTGCGTGAAAGAGTAAGTATATAAGTAAGGAAATAGATAGTTGAAAAGAAAGTTGGTAAGTAGATAGTTGACATTCTACTTCTACTATTTATCCCGGAAATCCCACGAGATCGTGATTTACGCGGGACAAGTCTCCCATGCAAACAAAGTCGCGCGCAGCAGCTAGTCTTGTATAAATTTATTTATTTATTATATACTTTATTGTACACCTTAAAATATTTCCATACTCCTTACCTGAATGTATAATGCAAATAAGGACATAACGCTTGTGGGTAATCTTGTTAAATTTGATGAAAACCGCCAAATGTCATCCCATCAAAAACCTCATCTCTATTTCCAGAAATTTCATGAATTCATCTCCACAATGCGACATTATCATAACAGAGTTGAAATTCATGATTTTACGCTCAAATTTATCTTACGGAACCTTAAAAATCTTGACTAGATTTAGCAAATTGCAGTATGCAAATAAATGCTCTCTGCTCTTAAATGTGCCATCCGCTTGTGGAAAATCAATAGAGCGTGTGTAAGAGAGACGAACATACATATTGTTCTGTGTTAGATCGAGATAGACAACCAGCCTCTATACTCTAGGTTTGGTACTGTGAAAATCTGATACTGAAAGCGCGTTTTCACGATTTTCAACTTCAATCTCAGTGTGGTAGAATTCAATTCTGATTGTCAGTTCTTTTGGTATATTATTTTAAGACCATGTATTTCAGACAAAGGATTCTATGGTCTGTTTTGAAAGAGGTAGAGTCAGTTATCCTTTGAGCAGTTTTCAAAGTAATTCTCCTTCAGTAATTGCTAGTGATTTCATAATGGTTATAAATGGCGCTGTAGAAAACATTTGCTAATTATTTTTATTGGTTGTTAGCCAGAGTGGAGTGATATTATGATGTGTTGGGTGATAAAGTTTATCTAGCTATTACTATGGATTTATCTGAACTGATTTTGAGTAATCTTTAGTTCGTAGACGCTTAGCGTAGATAGATATAGATCTGTAGGCATACAAGCAAAAAGGATTAGGATACAAGCAAGAAGATTCTTGAACTCAATACCCCACTACAGGGGTGTTGAGTTCAAGAATCTTACCTGTGAAGATACTGAGTTACTTACATGCACACATGCTGACATACACATAGACACACACACAGATACATATATGCACACACAAAACACATTATACGTTTAGTTTTATATATCGCCGCCCTACAACGAAAACCAATTAAATCATAAAAAGTGCAAACAGAGATATCGCGATTACAAAGTTTATGGGGTTGAAAATACCATTTGTAGTACTATATTGTTATTATTACTTCATAGCATCAGTACATTGATAAAATGTTCTATTTAAACTTGTCTATTGAGGTTAAAAAAGTTATTGCTTTGTAATGAAATTTTCAATTAATTGTCAAAAGGTCACCTATTTAATTGGTTTTCCCTGAGAACTGATAAATGTTTATATATTTTAAGGCAATAGCAATACAGCAAATCCTGAGAAATTACTTTTTACTTTTAGTTAATTAAGACTAACCATGTTAAAAAAATACCTATACAGCTGTCCCTTGAGAAGTTACAAGTGAAAATGTATCAAGATAATTGGTTTTCCCTGCAGAAAATTTAAGAACATAATAAGTTAAGCAAGTAATTTATTAGAGTTTCAGTACGTTCATTTATTATCAAATTTATAACTCGAAATAATTAATTAAGTACAAATTAGCTTGATTAGTTCAAATAACAATAAAAGTGCGCTTCAAATGCCAGTAATAGGTGCCAAAAAAATTAGGAAAAACTGACCTATTATTGAGTGGCCGACCGACTGACTGTGACATACCAAAGCAAAGCCAATATTATTGAGCTAGACGTCTAAAATTGTACATAAATGTACCTTTGAGACCTTTGATAATCCTGCTTGAAAAATCAAATTAAAAAATCCCGAAAATACCACGGAAAAATATTTTTTGGGAAAAATTAAAATAATTATGTAAAGTCGCAGGCACCTTCAATTCTAAATAAATTTTATCTTCAATGTTTATAACTACATTAAGAGTTTTCATTTTCTAGGTATCTAGAATAGGTAATTGAAATAATAATCATAATCAAATAAGATAATTTAATAAGGATTTTTTTTTACTCTTGAAAATCTTAAATTCTAAACAAAATTATCTAATTTGTTTATGACTAAGCATTTCCATCTAGGTTAAACTGAGAATATGTCAATAAAATTATAATTAAAATTAAATTAAGATAATTAAGACAGTAAAAATAAAATACCTAGGTACTTCAAAAAATAAACTAAGTATTTTGAATTGGGTTGTTGTTAGTCATCATCCGAAGATATTATAGATTCGCCATCAGAGACTGTGCAATCAGGTACCCTGTCTTTACAAACAACATCGCTATTCAAATTGTTGAACCAGGGATGGTACTCCTCTGGTATGACACCTTTGCTGCATAATTGCAGTAAATCTTTTTTTTTTGCAACACTTATAGATAAAGGTTTTTTGTAGAGTTGCAATAGTTTATCAGGAAAGTATTGCACTTCACTGATTTCTGATCTTTCAGAAATCACGGACGTTGCCGCTTCGTCCAGAGTCCTTTTCTTTTTATTTCTTGTTCCGTAATTATGTTCTCTTTGTTGTTCAGAATCTAAGTTTTCACTGGCTTTACTTCCTTTTCTTTCATTTTTTTTAGTAACATCAATTGTAGAAAAATTCTCCGACATATTGTAATTATAGAATATTTTGTTTTCTCCTTTAATATATCTCAGTCGCTTAATTTTTAACCACTGAACTTGCTTTCCTTCTGTGTCTTTTTTTTTGTATTTAACAAAATTTTGGCAGACAAATCTTTTAAATCTTTGAACTCATCATATTTAAATTCTTTCACTACGTATGGATTCTTAACAACTTTCTTATTTTCTTTCTTATATACTTTTTTTGATCTTGCTTTCTTAAATACATTTATCCAATCTGGCATAGAATAAATATCTGTATATTTTTGTTCCGTCTCAATAGCGCTATGCATAGAGTCTGCCTCCATGTGTGAATGTCCACTTTCAAGGAATTTTTGTTCAATGATTTGCAAGTTTTCTATTTTTTGAACAGCCCAGAGTAGAATTGCCGCCACGTTCTTATTCCGATTCTGGCCGCCACAGGTATCAGAAAAAAGACTTACTTCAGTTACAGAATTTGGAATGCAATTCGACAAGTAGTGGTACAAAATAGTACCTATTTCCGCGCTACCTTTTTTGCCATTTACTTCTGACCAAGTGAAACAATATGCATTGTTAGGAAGAGCACTCTCGTATACTGTCAGATTATATACAATTAATTTGCGAGTGTAATATAGAAGACCGATGTCTCCACTAGGTATCTGAAGTATGGCTTGTAAATCAAAAGAAGCAGATAAAAAATCCTTATTAGCACCGGCTCTTATCTTATCATTTTCCTTTTCTTTATTACAAGCCTCTTTCCTGGCATTGTGCTCTACAAATTGTTTTTCGAGTTCCAGTCTATCTTTAGCATCTCTTCGTGCATATTTAGTGCAAATCAGACATTGGTCCTTTTTCGGCTTAAAGAATCCCAAATTGAAATCATTGCAAAAAATTCTTCGATATGTTATCTCAGATACGGGTGTACTGCTTTTCTTTTTACATTCGTCAACATAAAGACTGTACATCTTGGCAATAGACAGTTTTCTATCCAAATATTGACGTTTAGACTCCTTTCTTACATAATGACTCTCCATGGATGGAAACGATCGTATGTGGTTATGAACCTCTTGAACTTTTTCAGGAGGTGTCTTATTATGTGCCCCGCACATTCCACGAGGGTCTTTATCTTTACTGTATTGTCCAACAAAATCTTTATTTTTTATAGCATTTTGTATCACGCTTTGACTGATGCACAGGGTAGTGTAAAAAAACTTTTGGCAAACATTGAGTCTCTCATTTTCGATTTCAAAAGAACATTGTGTGGAATAAGCCCTTGTAGTTGTTCTTTTTCTTTCTAGCGATAACGTTTTTGTATTTTTCACTGCAACATTAGCTAATATGAAATTTTTTTGTCCAATGAAGTCAAAGTTCCAATACTTTCTACAAATTTTATTTCTAATCTCTTCGTTAATTTTCTCTGAACAGCGATGAGAGCATTTCGAACAATCAACTTTTTTAGGTACTAATGCAGGTCTAATCTTATTTTTTATAGCATAAACTGACCCTTCAGCGCGTCTTTTCTTTGCCACATTTACTTTCCATGAAGCAGGATTAGAAATTCTCCAACGTTTTAATTGCTTGGTTATTTTACATGCTTTATCAAAAATTTCTATTAAAATTATCGTCGCAATTACAGAAGATTCAGGTATTGTGTCGTTATCTGCTTTGTTCAAAGCCTCCAAAGCAAGATCTCTCAAAGTCTTCACCACCCTAAAACTTTGCTGTAGATCATTATTGATAAGGTCATGAAAAGTAGGCAAGCTCTCGTTACAAGTCTTTGAGGAAGTTACAAGTAAATCTTCTTGTGTCATGTCAAAGTCATTAATCTTCTCCTTGCATGTTGAATCCACATCGTTAGTTTGAACTGTATAAAAAAAAAACAAAAGTAAGTATTGTAAGCTAAACAGATAAATAGTAATACAGTGTACAAAAGCGAATTACAAATCATTGAACCACGTGTGGTTAAAGATATAATTAATTATATATTTTCACAACCAGAGATATTAGTATTGTAGTCTTCTTTATAAAATAATAATATTTACCTAATGTTTTATTTATAGTAGGCAAGTTCTCTGTACAAGTCTTTAAAGAAGGTCCAAGTAAGTCTTCTAAAGTTACTAAATCTTTGAATATTGAGTCCGCATCATTTGTTTGATCTGTGAAAAAGTAAACAAAGTAATACTTAGTGTCTTAATTCTCTTAGCTTAATCTCAAAGCTTAATTTACTATATTATAAAAAGGAAAGATTTCTATGTTTGGATGTTTATAAAAAACAAATTCAAAACTTTTTCCTTGCCAAATTTTTAAAATCAGACTTCAGACATTATACAACATGTATCGTAATTAACGCACACCCTCAAGCACCTCAATTAGAAAATAAAGTTATTATCATAACACATACTCTGAATTTTTAGTTTTACTTGTTTAAACAGTTTTTTTTAAGACTTTAACTTTCTTTAAATGAGTTTCATTTTTCTGTAATGTGTACTGAATGACGGAATTTATATGAATCTGCATTTAAAAAGTTACTACTTTAATTTACGGTCCATAGTGAGTTTGTTTTTACTAACAGCGAAAGTGTAATTTGTAATTTACGTAGATTTAATTGCTTTGGGATAAAAATATTGTTTTTTTTTTAAAAAAAAACGATAAAAATCCATTCAGTAAACGATTCTGAACAAATTAATTTCAGGATGTGCATTAATTATGTTACATGTTGTATATAGCCATGCCTGTATCCCATACGGGAAAGGCAGAGCGTCAACGATTTTGCTACGTCTGACAAGTTTTGAGGGTCACATTAGGAAAAACTAACTTTGTATTGCTATAGTTATAGGTTCTCAGCCCATCACCTAAATTGCAATACTCTGAAACTCTCGATTCCCTCTACTGATTTCTAGAGTATGCCCGGGAAAAGAAGCAGCTGAAACAGTCTAGGTATGTTTTTCTATCGCTCCCAGTCCAATATGGAAGTAACAAATAGACTTACTTTCGCATTTATAAGTAGGTACCTATGTATTAAAATAAAACAAAGAAAGTACCTATAAACTATGGATATATACGAACCTCCAGGTGCACTTTCATTGCTGCCGTCTTTTAATAAAAAGTCTTCATAAGCTTGAGACAAAAGATCGTCCTCGTCGCTGTCAGCAAAACATTCTAAAAAATAGATAGACAAGTATTTAAATGGGTAACAACCTCAACAACCTACAGGTACGATCATCAATAACAAATAACCGTCGTGTTTCGATCTTAATTTTCCACATCAATTATAAATATCACAGACATTAACTACATTGTAAATCGGTAACTAAAGTAAAAATTATCAGACATAACCTCACTTTCGCGGCTTTTTTCATTCAAATCACTATAATAATTACTCACCTTTTTCTTGTTTTTCTTTTGGACGATCAAAATCAAGTTCCCTGACACAATTTGAGCTCATTTTAATGTCAATTTAAACTTCAAAATACAATTAAAAACTTGAAAACTAACTTTTTCCGCGATACGCGAGCGCACTTCTTGCAAATGCAAATGGCCGAAAGTCCGACACTAGCGCCAGTGACACGGAACTAAACTGGTTTAATCGTTTTTCGCTGTAGTGATTAGGTTGCATCCGTAAATAAGTATCGTCAGAGAAAAACTTTTATCTGGATATACAATATTTTCTTAGACGATTAGATTGTATTGTATAATATGGAATTCGTCAGGTAAAACAAATTAATCTGGCTTAATCGTTTTTCGCTGTAGTGATTAGGTTGCATCTGTGAATAAGTATCGTCAGAGAAAAACAATTATCTGGATATACAATGTATTCGTAGACGACTAGATTGTATTGTTATAATGGAATTCGTCAGGTAAAATCAATTAAACGGTTTTAATAGCTTTTATTTGACCATTTTAATATAGTTTTGAGATTTAAATCTTAGTAAATGGTTGTTACTGAGGGAATAATAGAGTATTTCATGAGCTCTCTCTTAAGAAAAACAAATTTTATCAGATTAACTGTCAATCATTGCAGACAAATATGTCGACAGTCAAGTTAAATCTGCTTAATGTTTTGTATTTGAAAACAAACCTTGGAAATGCTTGAAATAATTGGTTATCTTATTAGCTATCAGCGAAACTATAAGAGTTAGCGACTAATGGGTTTTCGCAGACGAAAGAACAGAACATTTTAAGTACTTTGGCATTCATAAGTCATTTTCGTCAAAATTTCGATTTAATTGGTTTTCGTTGTAAGGCGGCGATATATGCTATGTTATTATAATTTATGATATACGAGCAACTAGTTAAAAAATTGTCAATCTTTAAAGTTATCGAAGAACGGAGTCTCTTATTACAGGCACTATTTAATACTATTCTAGATACTGAATATAGTCTTTAATCATAATATACACACATCAAAAGTGTCTAGGGATCAACATATATTTTTGCAATAACTTTTCTCCTGATTGATATTAATTAAAATTTTCTTTAAGGATTCATCAAATAAAGTGTTTTCGTTTGTCACAGTAACGATAAACCAAGTCACCTTTGCATTAATAAAGAAATTTGCCATTTTCCTAATAAAGGGATTTTTGACATTTGAACCACTAACATTAAAGTTCAAAAAAAAGACTGAAATAACAGTTTTCTTTAAAATTTTATTGGGTAACTTAAACAATTAATAATCCGTGTTTCTACCGCGAACACTAACAACACAAGAACATCGGTTTGGCATACTCAAAATGAGTTCATCCAAATCACGCTGTGGAATGGCCGCCCATGTTCGTTGCAACAACAAAAAAAGGTCTTCTTGCGACTAGATACCCTCCATATTCGGCAGAGCTCTTCTCTGTAGCATATCCCATGCATGCTCAATCGGGTTCAAGTCTGGCGACTGAGCAGGCCAGAGCAGGACATTGATGTTAGCTGCGGTGAGAGTCTGTCTTACAACTCTTGCGGTGTGCGGTCGTGCATTATCATGCATTAACTGAAATAAGGGACCGATTTGCACTTGTAGAGGAACGATGACGTCAGATACAATCGTCTCTGCATAAATTTGAGCGTTGAGGTTGCCTCTGATCCAAATCAACTCAGTTCTTTCGCCGATCCAAATACCCGCCCATACCATGATGGTTCCACCACTATAAGGATGGACTTCCTGGCAGGATTTTAATCGCTGTTGGCGTCCAGGGGTTCTCCAGTGTCGTATACGTCTTGTATCCGGTCTCATACCAAAACGAGACTCATCAGAAAAGCACACGAAACGCCATTGTTCTTCTGCCCAATTTCTGTGTTCAAGAGCCCATTGATATCGAATCCTACGATTGTGCATTGCTATAGGTGGTACCCGTAGCGGTCTTCGGGAATGAAGGTTCACTTCATGCAAGCGGTTTCTGACTATTTGGTCGCTAATTAAGTTCCCTGAAGAGTGATGAAGCCTCACGGCTAACATCATGGCGGTTATTGTTGGAGCTCTTCGAGTTAAGATTTGAATGTATCGGTCTTGTCTCCGTGTGGTGCAGCGATACCGTCCTCCATGGCGCTCAGCCACGGTACCAGTGCTTCGGTAACGTGTCCAAAGTCGACTGATAACACTCTGACTTGTATTCAGAGCTAAAGCCACAGTACGTTGCTGGGAACCAGCTTCTATCATTCCCACGGCTCTGAGCATTTCTTCCCTGCTTAAATGACGTCGCCGCTCCATAATAACGTTGGTTTTAATCAGTAGTAGGGAAACAGTAGCACTAATAATGTCTTCAATGCGTTGTATGTTTTTATAGGGAAAATATTGACAGCTGATTTTCATCTTTTACTCGAATTTGATTAACAGTTCCTGTTTCAAATTATGAAATGCACCAAAAAGGATCCATATAAATTTATAAAATCATAAATTTATTACAAAGCCACATCTCAATCTCAAGAAATCCGCATAAAAATGCTTGATCCCTAGACACTTTTGATGTGTGTATATATATCATATTCAGTATCTAGAATAGTCAATGAATAGCAAGGATTTAAAAAATATTAAAAAATTTGAACATATTTTTTTCATCAGACATTTGAAATTCTGTACAAGCTTGATTTCAGAAAAACAATTATCAAAGATTGAGTGAAAAAAAAACACTTTTATACTTCACCTGCTTTGAAAGTACCTTGATACTTTATCAAATTTACGGTAGAAAGTACGTCATTGCATATCGAACAAATATATGCGGGGAGAAAACGCATCTGAGCGGGAGAGAAAAGTGTATGAAATTCCATTTCTTACATGGTTTTTCTTTTTTAATTTTGGGTAAGACTATGCGCCGGTAACCTAAATATCAAAAGCCAAAAAGTTTTTACAGTGAGTTTTTATCTCCAAGTTCGCAAAATGACACTGGCCACTAGCTGTGTGTTGGATGGTGTCGGGCTGGCAGTGCGACCCTGCGGCGGCAGGATAAACAATTTGAAAAAAGAACATGTGATAAAAACTTTTTTGCAAAAAATAAAACCGAATTCCATATCAAAACACTACAAAGCCAAAAATAATTTTAATTTCGGTAGTCGGTGTTATTGGTTTTGAATTTTCTTTTTTTTTTCACACCGCCTTCCGAAATTAAAATTATTTTTGGCTTCGTATAAAGTCATTTACTGAAATAGTCGATAATTGAACATTTATTAATAATAATATAATATATATTTTTTCTGGTTGTTAAAATCATCGAATGACTTCTCCCGCTGTGGGTGGAGCGGAAGGGAGTGTCAGACTTCTACTGACTAAAAACTCACTCTGTTCTTTCAGTTACCTTTGTGGTCTGGGGCCGCAGTATCTCATTAGAAAATTGCCGTAACCCCAGCAGGCAGTGGCCCTGTCAATAATGCTGACTGCTCTTTACTTGAATATAATATTATTATTATTTATTTCGGTATTTCCCATAAATGTGTTAGTAATGACTTAAACTATGTTAGTACATACATTATAATAAATCGCGACAAAAAATTAAACTATTAAACAAACAAGACCAGGATCTACCATCCTCTGGGAACACCCGGTAGCAGCACATGCATTGCGCACAGGTGTCCCATCAAGTTGCCCTCGGTCTTACTAACAATCACATTCAGGAGACTGTTGGCGCTGTCACGCAAACGACGCAGCAATGATGCAGACCTTTTACGCATTATTGCAAAAAAAGTCCAGATAAATAAGCCCAGATGTTAATAAAATCTACCATGTCAATCAAAATCAAAGTTATTACGTCATTATTCCGTGATAAAACTATCGTTTTCGAGATAGATAGGGGTTCGTTACAAGTTAATTCTTTCTATAATGTCAACCCCCATGGTGATCCCTATGGGGTAGTTAATTTGATAATGTTCTATTAAAAATAAGTGTATTCGTAAACGGCTTTTATTATTTTATTTCGATGCACACTCGTAAGACTTGACAACTGGCAATGTATTTTATGAAGTTCTATCAGTGCCCCACGGTTTCACCCGCGTTAGGGAATAAAAAACAAAATTCAATAAAATCGGTTAAGCGGTTTAGCTCGCTGATACAAACTTTCATTCCCTATTTCAACTAGGGGTTGTTTTTTTCAGTAGCCTGTGTTTGGCCCTTTTTTTTCTGGGTGGGAAAATCATCGAATGACTTCTCCGGAAGGGTGTGTCAGACTTCTACTGACTAAAAACCCACCCTGTTCCTCTTCAGCTGCCCTTAAGTTCTGGAGCTGCGGTATCTCGTTAGAAAATTCCCACAATCCCAGCAGGCAATGGCCCTATGGGACCCCGTCACTATTGCTGAAAGCTCTTTGAGGCGCGCGTGGAACACGATGCGCCGCCAACCCGGGCCTGGTCCTCTGTGTTTGACCCTGGGTTTTCAAATATTTTTGTTCCAAATATCATCCTCACGCGGCCCGCCTCCTCCTTAGGAAGCATGACTGCTTCGCAGAAGGAGGCGACCGCTTCCCACTCCCTCTCGCCCCGCAGCATGGCCTCGACCAATGCCGGGCGCGAGAGGTCTCCGCCTATCGCCGCGGTGAGGACACGTCGGTGCTCTGCCCAGGCGGGGCAGTCTTGCACCGTGTGCTCTACGGTGTCCTCAGGGCGACCCTCGCAGTGGTGACACCCAGGCATTTCCTCCTTTCCCATCAGACACAGGTACCTCCCGAAACTTCCGTGTCCGGTGAGGACCTGCGTCATGCGGTAGGTCAGGACGCCGTGACGCCGATCTAGCCACTCCTCAAAGAGGGGTCTTACCGCCGCAATTGCGGCGTGCCCGTTGTATATCTGACTTGGCAAACTTTGTTTTTAACCGATTTAAAAAAAAAGGAGGAGGTTCTTAATTCATCTTTTTATTAAGTGAAAAAAAAAGAAAATTCAAACCAATAACACCGACTACCGAAATTAAAGTTATTTTTGGCTTTATAGTGTTTTGATTTGGAAGACAGTTTTATTTTTTGCAAAAAAATTTTTTTCTAAATAAATTACTAGCGACAAACTACACGCGACAGCGTGACATTCGTTCCTGTAGACTTTATCACGATAAAAACATAACCCTCCTTCTTTTTTAGTCGGGTAAAAAGTAGGCCATAACCTTCCTCAAGCTACAAGCTACTTCCATACCAACTTTCATCCAAATTAATTTTGAGAAAGAATTATGAGATGAAATTTGGTAGTAATGTGTCCAAGAGACTGACATTTCCACGTTTTATGGCAATGCTGGTCAAATTAAAAACCAGTCATGTTTGGATGACAATTTTTGTAATATTTAATTGCGAGAATTTTCATCCAGTCTTTTCTAAATTCGTTAATAACATATGTATCTAGTGAGATACATCTGTAATTCAAAACGTATTAATATATAGAAGACAGTGTACCAAAAATGAGCGGCCCCTAAGAGTGATGGTGTAATGGGGAGGGCGTAATATTGTAAGTTAATTTGTTCTATGATTTCAACCCCCACGGTGTTCCCTATGGGGTAGTTAAAATCTGTGACGGTATGGCGTTTCCAATGATGTGTGGCAGGAAAGTAGTCACTATCTTCTTGCGTTAGTAGAGCAGGAGAGACAGACGTGCATTGGGATATGTCACTTGTACAGATAATAGAAGAGAAAGTTATAAATAACACGAATCATACTGACACTCGTGAATCAGTATGTACCAAATCGGCATAGTACAGAAAAATGCTAGAAAACTGAAGTATCAATAACCTAAGGCTAAGGTTGACCTTGTGATCGAGAGGTCGCAGGTTCGAACCCCACCCATTACACTATTGATGTGAACCCACTCCAGACACAAGCATATTTAGCTTAGTTGGAGGGATTAACAGGATTGCTAGTAATGTGAATTCTATCCAAATTGCTAGTTCTTTATTTTATAAATCTCAATCTCTATCAAGCCCAGGTTCGGTCGTGTATGGAGTACTGCTCTCATCTTTGGGATGGATCTGCCAAGTACCAGCTGGATGCGCTTGAGTCCATTGAGAAATGGGCCAAAAGACTCATTGGCAACGATACACTGGTCGAATCAAAGCTCCAGGGCCTTGAACATCGACGACAAGTTGCAAGTCAATCGGTTTTCTATCGGTTACATTTCGGGGAGTGTGCGATGGAATTACACAATCTAATTCCGCCAAGCCCGTTCCATCATCGGACTACAAGACAAACGGCGATGCGCCATCGTTACATGGTGGACATCCCACCTATACGCACTAAACGTTTTGGGAATACCTTCATTGTGCGTACGGCTAAGGAGTGGAATTCCCTGCCAGAGTCTGTGTTTTCCGATAGCTATAACCTAGGGGTCTTTAAGTCAAGAGTGAATAGGTTACTTTTAGGTAAGCATGCTCCATCTTCGACCTCATCATCACTTACCATCAATACCATCAGGTGAGATGGTGGTCAAACGCGAGCCTATTATCAATAAAAAAAAAAACAATCTAGGCGTAATTGGCAGTAGAAGTTGGCAGAAATAAAGGATCAATTTCTATAAAAATTTGTTTTCTCTCTTTGGACCCTCTATCTACCTACCTATCGGCAACCATCTTTACCTACAAAAGGCTAATAAAAATGCCCCATAATTTTTATTATATCCATACATATAAAAAAAAAACTGTGGAAAAATAATTTCTGTACATCGAAAATATTAAAAAAAATAACTAGATTGTTCAAGGATAACCCACAGAACCCATTTCTAGGATTTTTGAATATTTGTCTCATTAGTTGTGTTGGCATCACGTAAAAAAGTACCAAACCTGCATTGACAAAAAAAACCTTTTAGCAAAAAATAGAACCGACTTCCATATCAAAATACTACAAAGGCAAAAATAACTTTAATTTCGAAAGGCGGTGTCAAAAACGAAAATATACACAAAACTAAAGACACCGCCTTCCGAAATTAAAGTTATTTTTGCCTTTGTAGTATTTTGATATGGAAGTCGGTTCTATTTTTTGCTAAAAGGTTTTTTTTCACGCTTTTTAGTGGTTCGGTTTGTAATTTAACTAGTTACAAAAGCCAAAATGTCAACTACTTATCACCTTTTACAAAATATTGCTTTTCGCGGTGCAGAGCCGTTAATTTTTGAGGAGTTCTCCTGGTACATCACCATCAGCTCTACTTCACCATATGCATTGTGACGAGCATAAAGTGCTTAACATCCATATTCAAGTAATCTAATCGCAATCAACGAAATACTTATTATTGAGTAGTTTCGGTGGCCATCTGGGGTCTTCATCATCAGTTCCACTTCCTCAAATGGTGCTTTTCGAGAGCAACTGCACAAGGTACTATAAGAAATACCCAAAACGCTATAGGTGTGCCTATAATATTTGAAGAGTTCCCTCGATTCTCCATGATGCCATCATCAGATCCAAACGTGACGACAATGGGACCAATTAAAAAGTATACCCTTTCAAACAAAAAAAGAACCTTCCAAATCGGTTCAGCCATCTCCGAGTTATGAGGTAACATACATTAAAAAAAAAAATAGTTCAAGACGAATTGTAAACCTCCTTTTTTTGAAGTCGGTTAATAAATTGATTTGATTTGATGCACTAGTAAGTACGTAGCCTACGTACAAAGGGTTTAGCCGTCCTTCCATTTCCAGATTTAATGCTTTCTATTAGACATCTTTGTTGTTTATTAATTTATAACATACATTAAATGAGATTTCTTTTGTTGTCTTATCTGAATTATTAAATTAAATTGTTTGAATGATAAATATTCTAACTGATGAATGATAAGTTACTTTATTATTACTGTAAATTTTAGTTTTGTTAGGATTTAATTCATCTCCAGTAAGTTTTGTAATAATCTAATTAGACCTGACTTACAGGTTTGGAAAAAACTAAGATTAGGCACCAGTCTCCCACAAATTATTTTTAAATTGTCTGTACTTTATCTACTTCAATTACGTAATGTATTAATTTGTGGTGAGAAAATTAATATAAAATTCTATTCTAAATTCTATCTGCCATCTTAGTTTGGTGCAGAGGCAAAACATAGTATGTAGGTATGTATAATATAAGTTGACACGAAATGTAATACATATTATATTATTTTAAGGCGTGATTTTTATGTAAAACTTATTTTTGCTCGAGGCCGTTTACGACATTGATTAAAAAAAATTATGCCAATATTATAGTTTAGATTTATGGATGGACGTATGGGATACTTTCACTTCACCATGTCAATAATTATGGCTGTACGGATCTGGGTGAAATTTGGAACAGATCGATTATTATATTATTCACGCGTGGCTTCGCTCCCATGGACATTATCATGATAAAACATAACACTTCTTCTTTTGCAAGCGGGTAAAAAGTAGTCTTTATCCTTCCTTAAGCTCTAAGCTACTTACATACCTTTTATCCAAATCCAACCAGGACATTGAAGCGCGTTAAAACAAACAACATTTTCTGCTATATATATATTTATATTTTTTTACATGGTTAGGTCGAGTGTATGTACAACGCGACTTGCCAGGAGATTGATATTAACATCTTTAATACTAGCGTGTCTAAGTTAAAGAAAACTCTATGTAGGCATTTCTTTGAAAACATTTAAAAGTTTTTTTTTTAACAATTTATACTTATTTATATTTTTTCTCTCTTGTATTGTATTTATAATCCTTATTATTTTCTCTGTCTAGCTGTAAGTTTTCCAAACATAATAAAATAAAATATTATGTTAGTAAAAGTAATTAGAATAGATACCACGTAGGTTTCTTCTTTTCTACGGGATAGTTTGATAAAATTTTCACGCGAACGAAGTCACGAACATCAGCTATTAATTCTGTGGGTATATGCTAATCTATTCAGCCAACAACTACTGTTTAAATTCAAGTTCTTCAAACATAACTCTCTGCCGGCTTCTGTATTTTCTACTAGCCTTTAAAGCAAGAGTGAGCAGGCATCTTCTGGGTTCGCTTGTTCCGTCGTAGACCTCATCTATCGCTTGCCATCAGGCGAGATTGAGGTCCAGAGTGGGCTCGTCCGTAATAAAAAAATAACAAAGAAAGTGCATTATCATTCTTTTAAAACATTGTCCCTTTAAAATTCACAGGTGAAGAACTTAAATGCATGCAAGAAAAAAGGTCTAAAAAACTCAAATCAAATAGTAATACCCTTTCAATCAGAGGGAGCAACAAATTCTGCGGTCGTTAAATCTGCAGGCGAAAACCTAACATGGGCACGATTGACATTTTGCATAGCATACGGGGGAAAATGGCAGGCTGTACCGCGCTACTCTTTGTGAAGATTGGGAATAATTTTAATGGGTGGTTTTTAAGTCAGACGAAACAATAGTATTGTGTATGCCTCATGGCTGTGTCAAATAGGCCCATTTCAGCAAAATGCCAGACACCTGTACGTACTTTTTTTAAGCTATTGCATAGTTTTTATGGCGGGCTTTGAGCGCGGCGACCGAATCAAGAAATTCCGTAACGAAAATAAACCTAACACCCCCCATTCCGACCGGCACAGCGGTGCGGCGTTGAAAGCCGTGCATCGTCTAACGTCGTTTCAGTTCGGCAGACTTCGGCTCGGTGTTTGTGTGCGTGCGACTAGACGTATGCGTGTAGACTAGCTGCTAACTGCTCATAACTGAGTCCACGAGTGAGTTCGAGCCCGCGACTAGTTGAACCTTAACGTGTATGTATATGGTACGACTGTACTTGTTTTCTTATCGGTCACCACGCTCAAAAAGTGTAACTTGAATTAATATCAAAGAAAAAACTTGAATTAATATCAAAGAAAAAAACTATAGCTTTACCGCGGCAGTCCCCGAGTGCCACACTCTTTTTTTGTATTTTTCTGATTGGGTAAATCATCGAATAACTTCTCTTGCTCTGGGTTAAGCGGAAGGGAGTGTCAGACTTCTACTGACTAAAAACCCACACTGTTCCTTCAGCTGCTCGTAAGTTCCGGGGCCGCGGTATCTTGTTAGCACATTTCCGCAACACCTGTAAGTACCTGCGCTAGTTTTCAACCGGGCGGGAAACTAAAGCACGTCTGCCTAGAAGTAAACTATTCACTCTTGACTTAATTACCCCCGGGTTATAACTATAACGAAACAGACTCCGGCAGGGAATTCTTCTCCTAAGCTGTAAATAAATTAATAGTTTAAAGTACACTAGAAAAACATGCTTTTATTTACGTACGTAAAAATAAAAAAAAATAAGAAATCCGATAACGGATTTTCTTTAGGTTTGTTATAACCTTGAAACTTGATCGTGTTCAAAGTCCATTACGTGGCCTTTGTCAAAAGTGTAAACACGACTATGATACGATATTCCATCATGGGATGCCAGTTCATATCTTCCGGCTCCATCATCAGACCTTGAAACCTAATCGTTGTCAAGGTTCATTACAAGACTTTTCTAAGAAATCCAAAACAGCTATGATACGATTTTCCATCATGAAGTTCCAGTTCATATCTTCCGGCTCCATCATCAGATCAGTTCGACAGTACCATATTATTGTATTGTCATCAGAACTACATACAGCTGCCAATTTTCATTACGCTACGACCCTTGGAATATGGTTAAATTAGTTACCTTAGATTCCATTACATAGTTCCATACAGGTCGACCTAAAAAAAGCGTGTTAAAAAAACTAATGTAGACAAAAGAACATAAAGGTGCTGCTTATTTCATAAGAAATTTCTTCTAGCAGACCTGCGACAAGAGCGTTGAACAAGAGATGATAGACACATTGTGTTTAAGCCTATTTACAAGTAGAAGTGTAGAAAGCTAATAGTTTTATAATAACGTTCAAACTTAAAACTGAAATGAACTGTAGGCGAATTTGTATCACTGGGCGACTATTAGTTTTAATAAAATGCAATGTTCACACATTGCCTTCCTACAACGCGTATACTTGTAAATCCCCACTAACATATTATTTAAATTCCAAGGCCGGTATGATTTATATGGCAACGGGTCAAATTAGCTTGACATAAAATTATGTTAAACGCTAAATTGGCAATTTTAATGGCTCACTTGATTATCTATATGTTTGTGAAGTTCTGCGATGTGTTTGTATGTTGATTTGTAAGATTGATTATAATCTTTTTGGTATCATATATCTACTTGATTTTCGCCGATTAACTAGGGCTATAGTGTTGTTCAGCTAGTAAGTTGTGAAGGTCAGAATTCTGTTCTGCATCGCTGCTGATATAGTTTAGAAAAGACTAAGCAGGCGATAATTTACTTGATTTTCGTAGTATGTAATTTAAAATAATTTTATTTGGGTCAAGGATGACGTATATAATAACGAAAAGAAATAAAATAAGCCACACTTGGTTGATATACCGTCTTGTCGCACCAAGCGCTTTTCTTCCACATTTATTGTACTGTAACGGGGGCGTGTGTGTACTCAGGAATTTCAATATAAACGCAATAGGTTTTATACTTTAAATATTATTATGTTCACATTTATGACTAGAGACTTTTAGACTAATCTAATTATATTTTTCAAGTTAAAACAATGTCGAGCTGGCTATGCTGGCGGCGTCCCAGCCGGCTCTCTCCATTTCTTAAAACAATTCCTTCGCATGTCAAACACTGCGGTCTAAATTCAAACTATACCAGCCAGGCGATAGGCTGATCGCTCGCATAGCAGAACTTCACGTTACGTACAGGTAAGTTGTGCAACTCTTTGCCGGCTTCTGTGTTCCCTGCCACTTTCCTTCAGCCTTTAAAGCAAGAGTGAATAGGCATCTTCTGGGCTCGCTCGTTCCATCGTAGACCTCATCTATCGCTTACCATCAGGCGAGACCGAGGTCAAGAGTGGGCTCATCCCGAATAACAATAATAAAAAAAAAACACAAGAACTTAAAACTAACTTAAAGGAATCTAGATTATATCTAGAAGCACATTAAGTCGTTGGTTTCGGCTGTCATTGGTACATCTTTGACTGTCATTACGGGTAGTCAGAAGCCATAAAATCGACACGTCTTGCTAAAAGGTATCCTGGTTGAAAGCTACTGGGTAGTAGAGATCACATAGTAAGTTCCTGCCAGTAAAACACTATTACTCAGCTGCAGCCGGTTAGACTTTTCCCTGGACACCGTAGAAAAATACATTTTTGTACTTGAAACTAAAAACAACGATGTTTAATTATGGTTTTTATTTACTGGTAACATTGTAGACAGTAAAGAAGTTTATTAATAATAGGCTTTTTTTTTAATTAATCAACGTAACAAAAACAATAAGATGAAATACAGAGATCGTGATTTTTGTTGCCCGTAAGACCAATGTGTGTCCGGGTTTTACCTGGACGCTTATAGAAAATATCCCCCGGACGCCCCCGGACGTTGTCCAAACTAGGATAAATCCGGGGAAACCCGGATGGATGGCAGCCCTATTAACATATCAAGTGTATGAGTTCTTTTTAACCGAATTCAAAAAGGAGGTTCTGTATTCGACCAGTAGGTATGTATGTATGGATACATGTATGTATGTATGTTTGTATATCCGCGATTTTTTCAAAAACTACTGATCCGATTTCGATTGCGTTTTCGTTGTTTGAAAGCATATTTTACAAGGAAGATCTTCGGAGATAAGTGATAGAACTCTTCAAATATAAACAGCAAATCTCCCGTGATTGCTGCCTTCATATATCTATGTACTGTTTAGCATAATCTGCCTATGAATATCACCACTGCTGAAGCAGAGGCCTTCTATACGGATAAACACCATACCTAAATAGAATCGGCTAGATAGAACCGATTACGCAAGCCCAATACGGATTAGTGGGTGCTGATGACTGCAGCCGAGACTAATGTTTTAACGTGCCTTCTGAAGCAAAGAAAAACTCGAGATAACAAGTTTTGGTTCACCCATCCGATGACCAACCTCTGCGAACACTGCTTAACTCTTCAAATCATGTTCTAACACGCTAAGCGGTTTACTTCATCGAGCTCCTCTAGTTTGGTTTAAACCTTTACATAATATAAAATTGGTCTGATATGGTTTTAAGGGGGTAAAAAAAGTGTATTTTCTCTTTTTTAATCGACATAAAAAAAGTGAGAACTTTTGTGTATGTAAGTGATGATATTTGTGTGATGATTATATTAAAGATTTATATGGATGAGGGTTTTACTAGTGCTTCTGTCTCATCATAATTTAGGGTAAATAGAAACATTTTAACAATTTTTTTACACTTGTATGTGGCATGTATTTTGATATATACGTACCACAGTTAACACCTGGACTGCGAATTCTAGGCCGTAGCAAAGATAATCTCTACAGATGGGAATTCGCAGACGGCTCAAATCTCAATTCCATATGGTGTGACCCCATAGATAATGCCCACCTTCTATTTTGTTCCGCGTGCCCTATCACCTGTACTCGTTGACGATCTAATGCCTGCATCAAAGAGCAGAGTTCGCGTAGCTGAGTTTTGGACCAAACTTACATAAAATATTATTGCCATTAACACGCTAAGAATAAGAAATTACCACCTCCTACCAGAGTATACAGTGGAGCAAGCAAATCCACAGCAAAAACCAGCTATCACCGTAATATATTCAAAGTAATTTAAAATGTCAAATCTGTGGTCATCAATAGTAAAAGATTATGTTATTGGGAATCAATGACCAAGAGTGACGTTATTATGAATGATTATAAGTGATTAACATACCATTAAGTACGACTCTGATTTAATTAATGTAGCCAAGTGCCAGCTGGTTGATCATTAGTGGTTCTTTGAGAATTGGTATGATACTTTCAATAGTCAATCAAATATTGTGGGAGTGTTTTAATGAGGTACCGCAGCCTTGGAATGCAAGGGTAATTCATGGAGCAGGGTGGGTTTTTAATCAGTAGAAGCCTTCTTTATTTTGTCGTTTTTCCGGGTGGGAAAATCATCGTATCAGACTTCTACTGACTAAAAACCCACTGTGCCTTCAGTTGCCCTTAAGTTCCGGGGCCGCGGTATCTCGTTAGAACATTCCCGCAACCCCAGAATCAGTAGAAGCCTGACATTCCTTTCCGCTTCACCCAGAGCGGTAAATTCGATGATTTTCTCACAGAAAAAAGGCATAGACATAGGTTTAGTGAAGGAGGAAGCTGAACTTCTGAGGGAGAGACAATAATTTCCCAGCCGCCGCGGGAGATGCCTCAGGCGTCGGGGATCGTGAGTTGATCTCCGGCCACCTTAGACGCAGGTTTGCGGACGGCGAGCGTAAGGTAAGGCGGTCGTAAGTCTTCGAGAAGCCGCGCGCGACGTGTTCCACGCGCGCCTCAGAGTGCCGTCAGCGGTACTAACGGGGCCCAACAGGGCCATTACTTGCCAGGGTTGTGGGAATGTTTTAAGGATTGCAAAGCCCCGGAATGCAAAGGGAAATGAAGGAACAGGGTGGGTTTTTAGTCAGTAAAAGTTTGACACGTCCTTCCACTACACCCAGAGCGTCAGGAGTCATTTGATGATTTTCTCCGTTCTTGGTTTGTGTGGAAAGTCGATATTTATTAATTATATACCTTACAATATTACTATGGGAACAAAAAGTAAAACTCGCAATCTCTTACAGACAACCTTTAATATACAACGTGTAACGGAAACCCCATATCTATCCAAAAGTGCTGAAGACAACATCTGGTATGGAGTCTCTATGCACAGTTTCGGCTCAAAATAAGTGACTTAAAGAATTGATACCAAATTATCGATTTCATATTATGTTTCTCGAAGACTAACCATAACAAACGTGTCACAGCACTACGAGGGTCAATAACTTTCCACGTCACTTGCCTACTGCTTGCTACAGAAGCTGCTACTTGAAAAATCCTATTACACATTAGACCAGTTTCTGAATGATAAATTTAAATAATCATAATTTTGGAATTATTATTTTGTTATTATTTAATTTAATTTTATTATAATGCAATTGTAAGTTTTGACAATTCTAATCTCTGCTGACATTGTATTTTTTATGACATTTAGACTATTTTAATTTAATTAATTTTGACGACTGTAATATTGTTGACATTGCTTTATCTTTTTGTACTATTTTATTTAACTTTTGTCAATTTTATTTGCTGACATTGTTTTTTTATTTTTATTTTATTTAATTTTGATCAGCATCACTATTTTGTATGCCTGTCGGCGGAACATAGGTTGGACCAAACACTATACCTACATATATACATAAGATCATTGTACCCTGTGTTCACAAAATAAATGAATTTTGAATTTTTGAATTTTGCCAATAACACGATAATTCTCTTCATTCTTCTTAATTTGAAAAATTCGGTCTCTGATATCAATGTATTGAAATTTCTAATAAGTTCCACACATGCTACACGTAGGATGACAAAACCCTTGCCATATCGTTTGTTATCATCCAAAGAAGCCGAGTACTTGGTATGAATATACCCTTTAAATTACACGTTGTATATATATTATACTTACTTTATTGATACTTTTTGAGTTTTCCACCGTCCACCACGGAACCCAAATCCCATAAACCGAATGTTATTTACCAACTTAATTATGTAATTGGCTGCTAAACGTATTTCTCATGGGCATTAGTATCTCTGCCGGATCTCAAGAGATCACCATTAAAATGTAGACGCTATCAATTATCTATTGATTTGAAACTAAACAGTGTCAGATAGTTATCTTCCCACGCAGTTTTCTATCAAACGGTTATTAATGGTGTATGTTTGGTGATTAGTTAAACCATGGGTTTTTGGTTACGTAAACTTGTTTTTTACAAACATATCTCAGTTTACTTGTGCGGTTCACAGATAGCGAGATCATAGGTCTTTTGGAATAAAGATTTTTCACTGTTGGATTCTTTGAAGATTAGGCTAAGTACGATTCCCATGTTTTGTCTACTAGCAAGCATGGGAATTTGATAACAGAAATAATTGATTGTAGTGTTGCTTTGCGGTAATTAATGTCAAATAAGTTGTACTTTTTAACCGACGAAAAAAACGGAGGAGGTTATCAATTCGACGCATATATCTTTTTTTAGTTTTTTTCTTTATGTATGTTCACCGATTATTCGAAGACGGCTGAACCGATTTGGAAAATTCTTTTTTTGTTTGAAAGGGTATACTTCGAAATTGGTCCCATTGTCACCAAGTCAGGATCTGATGATGGGATCCTGGAGAAATCGAGGGAACTCTTCAAATATTATAGACACAACTATAGTAATTTGAGAATTTTTATATAGTGACTTATATAGTTGTATTCGAAAAGCACCATTTGTGAAGTGGGCGTGATTATGAAGACCACAGATGGCCACTGGGACTACTCAATATATAAGTAGTAATAATAAGTATTTCATGGGTTCCGATTCGATTACTTGAATATGGTTATTAAGCACAATATGCTCGTCACAATGCATATGGTGAAGTGAAGCTGATGGTGAAGTAGCGGGAGAACTACTCAACAATTAACGGCCCAGCATTGGGAAAAGCAATATTTTGTAAAAGGTTATAAGTAGTTGAGATTTAGGCTTTTGTAACTAGGTAAATTATAAATCGACCAACTAAAAGAGTGAAATAAAAACTTGTGTTTTTTGGACGTCGTCGGTTTAATTTTTTGGTAAAAAGTTTTTATTAAACAATACTAAGTGTTAATTTCGCAAAGAAATAATCGGAATCTTCCTGATAGCTATAACCTGGGGGTTTTTAAGTCAAGAGTGAATAGGTTAGCTATTGGACTGCATCATCGCTGACTATAACGTACATACCAAGTGCATGGCTTCTTTGGATGATAATAAACGATATGGCAAGGGTTTTATAATCCTATGTGTACATGTGTGGAGCATATTAGAAATTTCAATACATTGATACCAGATACCGAATTTTTCAAATTAAGAAGAACGAAGAGAATTGTCGTTTTATTGGCAAGTGACGTGGAAAGTGCTGACTATCATAGTGCTGTGACACGTTTGTTATTACTGGTATTTAAGAAACATGAAACCAATAATTTGGGGTCAATTCTGTGAGTCACTTATTTTGAGCTGAAACTTTGCATACAGACTTCATACCAGATGTTGTCTTCAGTCCTTTTGGATAGATATGGGGTTTCCGTTACACGTTGTATAAGGTGAGATATTGGTATCGCGAGCCTATCATCATCATTATTTGCTCAGCCTTTTCATAACTATGTCGGGGTCAGTTTCCAGTCTAACCGGATGCAGCTGACACAAATCAGATATATCCTTATTTTGCAGTCGTAAAGAATTGGCCAAGTGCGAATCAGACTCGCCCATGAAGGGTTCCGCAGTAACCATAATAATACAATATCATATGTATATTTATAAAACGTTGGAAGGAGCTAAATAGTAAGGCGTTCAAGCATCAACTTAAAATTTTCTTTTGCAAATGCATATTATGGTGTCTCTGAATTTGTAAACGAAAAGGTGTTTGTTTTGACCGATCGACTGATTTACTGAATCCTTTTACTGACATATTATATTATGTTTTGTTGACATAAATACTATTGAATATGAATGTGTATAACTATTTAATATGGAATCTGGACATTAAAACTAAACTAAATTTGACTGTAATACTAAATTGACAAGAAGAAGGAATTTTGACCGAGAATGATTTTAAATTAATATAATTTCTAAATATTTTTAACTTTGTTATTGCCTATTTTAGTTAACCTTTTAATTATTTGTCTACTCAAATCACCTATATGAAATATCTGTACGCCGATACTGACGGCTAAACATGATGGTCTCAAACATAATAATATCTTGCATGCTTTTGTATGTATACCATGTTTAAACAAATAAAGATATCTCTCTCTCTCTCTCTCTCTTTATTAGACAAAAAAAACCTTACAAATATTTTAAAACCAGCTTATTTACATTTTATAAAACTCCGCCAAATTACTTTGTTTTTCATAGTGTTTGTATGAATTACAAAGTTATATTTGCGGTTTTAGAAAATATGCTGTATCTTAAAAACTGCTGACCCGATCTCGTTCAAACCAATTTTGTTTGAAAGTTTACATTAAAATCTACAGACATGTATGTTTTTAGATTTTTCACTCCATTATTATAGAAATTGGAGGGGGGAAACATAGTTTACCACTTTGGAAGCGTATATCTTTTAAACAATTAACTTTATGAAAAAGTGGCTTTAGAAACCTCAATGTCATTTTTAAATACCCGTCTATAAATACCACACAAGCATAGGTTTCATGAAAAAAAAAAAAACAGTTTTAGTTCCATGTATGGGGAGCCCCTTTATTTTAAATATTTTTTAATATTTTCCTATTATATATATTATTATTATTATTATAGTTTCGGAATAAAATGGCGGTGACATACGCACGGACGGATAGACAGACGGACAGACAAACAGACAGACATGACGAAACTATAAGGGTTCCATTTTTTGCCATTCGGCTACGGAACCCTAAACAGTAGCCAAAAGCTTTCGGGTAAAAAGTCGTCAAAAACCTTCCTGAAGTTTCAACCTTCCATTCCAAATTTCATGCTAATCTACCCAGTACTTTCGAAGATTAGAGCGTTTAAATAAACAATTTTCCGCTTTAAAGTATTAGTATCGATAAAATACTGTAACAGGTATTTCATTTCAATTAAATCTTCACACTCTTGAACTTTAACATCTATTGCTCTTACAGCGTTCCTGATGGGCACCAGTTCCCATTACATTCCCGTATGTTTCCACAAGTCCTGTACTCTCGGCTATCTTCACATTTGACTCGCAAACTCAGCGCGCGTCAGCGATACGTATCGCCACACTATTTGGTTAAGAGCTCGTTTTACAACCTCGTAAGAGAGCCCGCACAATGGTTTAGACGTGGCATGCTCGTGGTAAAATAGCTGCTAGGTCTTTGAGCACTTTTTGTCATTTTTTTTAACCGACTTCTGAAAAAGGAGGAGGTTCTCAATTCGGATGTTTTTTTTTTATGTTTGTTCGGGCATAGCTCCGTCGCTCGCCAACCGATTTGAAAAATTCTTTTTTTGTTGGAAAGGGTATACTTTCCAAATGGTCCCATGAAAATTTTATCGACATCGAACAAGCCGTTTCTGAAAAATCAACAAAAGCCTAAAAAAAATATTTACATTGATGACCTTTTCGGTTACTCTATATTGTGTTTTTTGTTCGCGCGTTTTTAGTTTTTTGTAGTTGACATTTTGGCTTTTATAACTAGATTAATTACAAATTGACCCACTAAAAAGCGCGAAAATAAAAACTTTTTTGCAAAAAAATAAAACCTACTTCCATATCAAAACACTACAAAGCCAAAAATAATTTTAATTTCGGAAGGCGGTGTGAAAAAAAAGAAAATACAAAACCAATAACACCGACTACCGAAATTAAAATTATTTTTGGCTTTGTAGTGTTTTGATATGGAAGTCGGTTTTATTTTTTTGCAAAAAAGTTTTTTATTGATAACAGGCTCGCGTTTAACAACCATCTCACCTGATGATGTGGTCGAAGATTAAGCACGCTTACCTAGAAGTAACCTATTCACTCTTGACTTAAAGACCCCTAGGATATAGCTATCGGGAACACAGACAGAATTGGTTTTAATTTTACTTCATACTGGTTATTTTAAGGTATGAATGTAGTTCATTCTCTTGAGATTATTTCTTACCACCATACTGTACTACTTCATACGAGTAGTGGAAGTGGCTGGAATGTTACACATATATGTATTTAGATTTTACACTAGCTGTGCCCGCGACTTCGTCCGCGCGGAATAGTGACTTTCTGCAGCATTTTAAATTTTTCAGACTAATTATTTCGAAAATAAGTATTCAAATACTTTCTAAACAAAAGTCTAAAAAAAAGTTTCAAGCTTTAAAAATGACGTAATTTCCATACTAACTTTCATCCCCTATTTCAACCCCTTACAGCCCCCCCAACCCCTAAAAGCAGCCTATGTCCTTTCTCAGGCTCTAGACTATGTCCGTGCCAAATTTCATTTAAATCGATTCAGTAGTTTAGGCGTGATTGCGTAACACACAGACAGACAGAGTTACTTTCGCATTTATAATATTAGTAAGGATAGGATGTTAATTCAGATCGTTTAATAAAATTGTCAGGGTCAGCTTCCAGTGTAACCGAATCCAGCTGAGAACTAGTATTTTACATGGAGCGACTATTTATCTGACTTCACAACCCAGTAACTGGGTAACACGACACCCTTTGGCAAGAACATGGCCATATTTTTGGCTTATGACAACCAGTAACGATTGTCAAAGATGCACATATGACAACGGTGACAGTTGGGTGTGGATCTCGATAAATTACCCGGTAAGTTCGACCAGCGTAAGTTCGTCCAGCGTAAGTTCGTTTAGCTATTGCATAGCTTTTATCGCGGGCTTTGAGCGCGGCGACCGAATCAAGAAATTCCGTAACGAAAATAAACCTAACACTCCACTCCGAACGGCACAGCGGTGCGGCGTTGAAAGCCATGCATCGTCTAACGTCGTTTCAATTCGGCAGAATTCGGCACGGTGTTTGTGTGCGTGCAACTAGACGGATGCGTGTAGACTAGCTGCTAACTGCTCATACCTGAGTCCACGAGTCAGTTCGAGCCCGTGACTAGTTGAACCTTAACGTGTATGTATATGGTACGACTGTACGAAGCTCGCACGGATCGAGACGAGCTGCTCCGAAATCAGACGAATACGTAAGCAGCTGTTTGTGAGAAAGTATATAGGTGTATAGGTATCTATCATCTATGTACAACAGTGAATAGCTGTACGCGTAAAATTAGTGTATAAAGTGTTTTAAATATGAATAAACAAAGTGCATTTATTAATGAAGAAAGTGATGAAAAAATATTGCATAAATAAAATAAATAAATAATTATAATTGCATAAGTTGATAAGTAATGCTATGCAATAGGTTTTTTTCTACTTTTGTTTTGAATTGTTTTACTAAATTAAAAACTGCAGTTAACTACATCTCATGAGCAAACTCCTTAACCCTCTCGATTATACTTGTCCATACGAAGGGACATAGCCTATTTGAAAACAATCGGCCTGGACGCGTCGGTGGCGGGTTGATTGACGGCCTTACCTCGCCTCGCCGGTGTAAACGCAAATAAAACAACACAACGGAACCAAAAAACAATAAAAAAATCGTATACATAATAAAATTTAAAGATTTGATTCGCGATTTTGTTTGTGCACCGAAATAGGGGTTTGTGCACCGATATACGGCTCGTGTGTTTGTGATTAACGTGAGGAATTGGTTTTGTACTTTCTTTCTTTGTTGTTTTTGTTTGAATGAATTTTTAAAACAACGTTGATTTCTGAATTTGTTTTGGTGTTTCTCAAGAGTAAACAGCTAGGAAGAAGAAGAAGAAGAAGCCTACGATGAAACAAGTGAGCCCAGAAGATGCCTGTTCACTCTTGCTTTAAAGGCTGAAAGGTCATAAGTGGCAGGGAACACAGAAGCCGGCTGAGAGTTCCACAACTTGGCTGTGCGCACAATAAATGTGGAAGAGAAGCGCTAGAGCAAGCGCACAAGACGGGATATCAACCAAGTGTGGTAAACCGGTAATTTATCAAAGCTAATAACCGATTTGCAAAATAAATATACATAACTAGCCTTGTAACGTTACTGTTGCTGAAACACAGGTTTCCTAAGGGAGGGGATGGGTCGTAAGCAAATGCGGGCCCAATGTGGGTTGGTAGATGTCATGTCTTCGAATTTTTGGTTTTAGAACATGTCGGTTTCCTCATGATTGTTTCCCTCATCGATTTTTATTTAAATTCTATTTTATTGATAATAGGTTCACGTTTGACCATCATCTCACCTGATGGTAAGCGATGTTGTGGTCGAAGATGGAGCACGCTTATCTAAAAGTAATCTATTCACTCTTGACTTAAAGCCGCCTAGATTATAGCTATCGGGAAACACAGACTCTGGCAGGGAATTCCTCTCCTTAGCCGTACGTACTATGATGGTGGGATGTCCACCATGTAACGATGGCGCATCGCCGTTTGTCTTGTAGTACGATGATGGAACGGACTTGGCGGAGAGCAGTCGTGATGATATAAGTTAAACCAAGTACAGGGTTTGTACCTACGATCTGCTTTTCACAAGTCAGCCCCGTAACCGCTGGACTACCACTGTTTAAATAAATATAACTAAACTAAAAATGTTTTGGGAATACTTTCATTGTGCTTACAACTAAGGAGTGGAATTCCCTGCCGAAGTCTGTTTCCTGATAGCTATAACCTGGGGGTCCATAAGCCAAGACTGAAGAGTGACTGAGTGAGGTTACTTTTAGTTAATCGTGCTTCATTTTCGACCACATCATCACTTACCATCAGGTGAGATGGTGCTCAAAGCCAAAAATAAAAACAAAAATATTTTATTTGATTTAGGCCTACAAAGGCACTTATAAAACGTCATAAGCTAGTACACGGTTCGAATAAGACGTTCCCTATGATAAAGATTGAACTGTCCTGCTGATAAAACTTACATCGAGCTCCTCAAAAATAATAACAACCACACTATAAGACCGAAAAGCTATCAAATAAAATCATATCACCATTATTGCCTCATAACTCTGATCGAACCGAGCTACCATATCATTTCACCCCCTAACTTTGCTTCCCGCCCCAACGCTTGTAACGGTTAACCGGAACAACCCCCACGGGTCATGTTATGGGGTTTAGCGAGACCCCATAACAAGGGTGAGACACCCCATGGGCTTAGACTGTCATTTGTTCTCGCCAAGATACCGAAAAAGTAATAAATTGAGTGAGCGATGATTTCTTATGGTATCCATATTTTTATGGTGATTTGATAATTTGCTTGTATGTTTGCGTGGGTTGTAGGGTGGTACTGTTAACCTGTAGGGGATGAAATGTAAATAGTCGACGCAGTTTTATAGGTATTGAAGTCATACCTTAGTACCAGTCTCATCTAGTTTACATTTACGAAAAAAAGTGACGTGTGAAAGAGTTATTTATAATCTATGTATATGCAAGATAAACATCATTATTCCATTATTATAGTAAAAATACCAATATAATGTTAATAGTATGTTCTTGTCAATAAAATATTATGTTACGTAAGTAAGTATACCTAATTTTGAGCTCGGAGTCTCGTGTAGGCACCGATTAGGTCAAACAATATTTTCAATTACATATATTATATGAATAATAGCTTAGTTATATAAGTTTTCAAGCTAACATGGATATTTACCATGTGTACTTTTTGTTTCGCATTTCCGATATTTCAGCACTGTTGCAAGCGCCATGATCACGGATGAACTGAAGTAATTGCGGGTGAAAGTTCCACCCACAATTACTTCAGTTAATAGCTTAGTTGTATAGTAAATAATAGCAGTCGTCAGAGCGCTCTTTAAGGTTAATATAAGCCAAGGTCGGTCCGAAGATGTGTTAAAATTTTGTCATAGATTTGTCTATTATTGAATATTTTATCAACATTCCTACGTGCTTCGGGTAACGCGTTAAGCCCACGTAATCGTAATCTTTAAAAATATTAACACTAGTCGACAAATGTAACTTTTGTTTTGATGCAGTGTAAAACACTGTTTATCTGTATACAACGTGTAATGGAAAGGGTATATACATACCAAGGGCACGGCTTCTTTGGATGATATCAAACGACATTGGAAGGGTTTCAACTCAAAATAAAATACTCTAAAAATTGATACCAAATTTTCGGTTTCGTAAGTTTCTTAAATTGAAATCATAACAATCGTGTCACCGCACTACGTAGGTCAATAACTTTCCACGTTACTTGCAAATATCACGATAAATCTCTTCCGTAAATCTGTACTGTAGTAGCCTAGCGTAAAGGCGGTGTTCTTTTGTCGGCGCGAGAAAGGAGATAGGATTAAAAAACCCTTCCAATATCGTTTGATATCACTCAAAGAAGCCGTGCCCTTGGTATGTATATACCCTTTCCGTTACACGTTGTATATAAAAGCGAAATACCACTCACATATTAAGCCCTTGGTATGTATATACCCTTTCCGTTACACGTTGTATATAAAAGCGAAATACCACTCACAGATTAATCACGAAATCTCAGAAACTACAAGTAGTAGGGCTCTCAAATTTTGCATGGGGGTTCCTTTTAGTACGTAGATGCTCGCTAAGATGGGATTTTGCGAAATTCCCACTGGATCGGGATTTACACGGGAAAAACTTCCCACGCGAACGAAGTCGCGAGGAACTGCTAGTTTCTTATAAAACTATGCATAGCGTGTATCTTCATCTAAGGAACTATATATCTATCAGCCCTAGATTTTCATTAAACTGTTGTCAAAGTCATAGAATTTCATCGGTTTTGCATACCTATTCCATGACTTTGTACTAAGAGAATCGTTCTATTGCAAAATAACAATTAATACACTTTTTTTATTGATAATAGGCTCGCGTTTGACCACCATCTGCCACCATCCACCTGATGGTAAGTGATGATGTGGTCGAAGATGAAGCACGCTTACCTAAAACTAACCTATTCACTCTTGACTTAAATACCCCTAGGTTATAGCTATCGGGAAACACAGACTCCGGCAGGGAATTCCACTCCTTAGCCGTACGCACAATAAAGGTATTCCCAAAACGTTTAGCGCGTATAGGTGGGTAATGCTGTAAAGTATTATTCTGTTCTCTTGAATCAACTCTCTACGACTTCTTATTACCGGAATACAGATGTTTATAGTTTTTCGATAGAAGATAAATTACCCAAAGTGCCTGACTGGGTTTGAACCCACGACTGTCGTCGAAGTTGAGCACGTTACCGCTGGATTACCACTGCTCTATGAGTGATACATTTAGTTAATAGCGATAGTTGATATGGGAATGCAGCAAACATAAAATTGGACAACAGTCTTGTCAAAAGAAACGTGTTACCTAATTATCGGATTGTAGCGAGTGGCAGTCACTGAATGTGAAATACTGGTAGGTAATTGACTGCCTCCCTTAGAGTGGAAGCTGACCCAATTATGTTTGGAATAGACAGGCACATTCATTGCTTTTTCTTGAGACAAAACTATAAAAATGTGACTATACCAATTTCTTCCCCTCCCGTTTGAGAAATATATTATACTAGTACTCACGCGGGGCTTCGCTCCCGTGGATTCTATCACGGTAAAAACATTACTCTCCTTTTTTGCAGTCGCGTAAAAAGTAGCCTATAACCTTCCTCAAGCGTCAAGCTACTTCCATACCAAAATGCATCCAAATCCACCTAGTACTTTCGAAGATTAGCGCGTTCAAGCAAACAAACAAACAAACTTTTCCGCTTTATAATATTAGTATAGATAGGCCAGGAATGGCGAACGAATGGCACGCATGCCACTGATGGCACGCGACATGATATTTTGGGCACGTCACTGATCACGAAATTCACTATGCACTAAGAAAAAAGTCTGAAGTAGGATTTTAAGACGAGCGAACGCAAGTGACTCTACGCCACAGAGTATTCGGTAAGAAATATTGCAAAATGTACCTTTTTTGTGGTACGACTACTTAAATAAAGGGTTTTGCGTAGATAATATTATTATTATTTTTCAATAATAATAATAGTATCTAAATAATCTTAGACGGCACGTCTATGATTTCATTAAACATTTCTTTGGAAAAAGTGGCTCATTGATACATAAAGGTTCGCCTACCCTGATATAGGCATTGTGTTAAATATGTGATTACTACTATACCAGCGTATTAGGTTTCCACTGTTACGATACAGGCCTCCTTTCTATGAGCGGGAAAGGAGGTGGTCGATCACGCGAGCCCAGTGCGGTGGATCACATGTCTTTGCAGTTATCCGTCTAAGGACATGCCAGTTCCGTCACCAAGTCTTTTTGTTTTTTTTTTACCGTTTTGAGACCACAGGTGGATGATATATTAAACAAAGTAATGTGCCTGCCTTCATTTGAATACACAAAATACGACTCTGAAGTCGAGCTTTTGAATACTGGGCCTTACAGTCAATATTGTAATTAGGAACTTTTATGATGCAAGCAGGCCGAGACCGCGGCCTCGGACCGCAAGGGTAGCTGAAGGAATTGGGTGGGTTTTTAGTCAGTAGAAGTCTGACAATTCCTACCGCTCCAGAGCGGGAGAAGTCATTCGATGATTTTCCCACCCGAAAAAAATTGTAATGCAGGTAACTCCTTAAAAAGACTCTGTAGAAACCATTTCAGCCATTACAACGAAACCCAAACCCAAAAACCCACCAATAATTTGGACTTTCCCTTGCCTTTAATTAAATTCAGGATAAAAAAAAGAATTGATGGCACCGTTACATCAAGTTGACAACATAATAAAACCGCAGTCAAGCTGTCTGGGGTATTTCTTGGCAAAAAACTGGGTCCTAATGAAGAGATTCGCACGTCGAGAAGAATTTTCGCAGCGATCAAAGAAAAAGTTGGAGGTGAAATGTATGTGGTAGACGGTGATGTGTGAGCCTCTGATGTCTACACAATGATGTCCGCTGCAGCATATACGAAGGTAGATATATGTATCTGTATATGTAGGTGGACAGGTAACGTAGACGAGGATCTGTCAAAGTTTGAACAGATAGTAATTGCCTTTATGTTACGTATACCACTGCAATTAATGTGGATTAGCTGTTGGTTGTCCTTTTAATAAATAAATAAAATACATAATATATCTTTATTCAGTATGTAATAATAATGGGTAAATCACAAAATTAATCGTAACTAGCTTCTGCTCGCGGCTTCGTACGTGTTGGAGGCTTTTGCGGCGTAAATACTAATCCCGTGGGAATTCCGAGATAAAGAGCAGCCTATGTGTTATTCCAGAATGTCAACTATCTACTTACCAAATTTCATTCTGAATCTTTCAGTAGTTTTTGCGTGAAGGATTAACAAATATCTACACATTCAGTTAAAAAATTAAATACGACTTAGTCTTACCAAGCTCAAAATTAGCTATGTTCCATTCAGGACCTTTAGCCATGTGCGTGAAAATATATAATAAGCTTCCAAACTCAATTAAGGACATAGATTACGAAAATAAATTTAAAAGCGATCTCCAAAAACACCTTATATTAAAATCGTATTATACTTTAAAGGAATTATTAGACGATACGTAAACTTTGACATTGTAATTCATACCTGTACACAATACACACAGCATCTACAATCTTGACATACTACTACTGATTATTTTTATCTTAGCTTTAATTTATTTTATTTTATATGAATTAATGAATGGAAATTTGACTAATTAATTTGTGACATTTATGCTATCATGGTAAATTTTGTATTCTTGTTTAAGTAATTTGTTTATTTTTGTGATACTGTAGCACTTCAAATTATTTATATTGCTGTGCCCTAGCAGGGTTCATGTATGAAACCTATGTAATATTTGTAAGAACTTGTAAACTACATGAATGCAATAAATGATGATTATGATTATCATCCTCAAAACGTTTGAATTTATAATATTAGTAAGAATAAACTATGTAAGTCTTACAATGTTGGTATTAGCATCCTTGTACTAGGATTAATCCTGTATCACAGGAGAATCAATAAATATTACAATTTAAAGTCAACAGATTTTTTTAAAACAATACTTAAAAAAATACATAATGGTAAAAATAAAATGAAATTTTGTTATTACAACCTCAAATAACTTAAATACTATTATTACTAAAAAACTAAATCATGAGAGAACTTATGCGTCAGCAGAAACATAAATAAACAAGATTGAACTAAAAATAAAACACACTTTTGCTTATTTCGATTATTATTGCAGCAAAAGGTAGGATTTTTTTATGCGAGATACGCTCGCGTTTGACCACCATCCCACCTGATGGTAAGCGAGGACGTGGGCGAAAATGAAGCACGCTTACCTAGAAGTTACCTATTCACTCTTGACTTAAAGACCCCCAGGTTAAAGCTATCAGGAAACGCAGACTCCGGCAGGGAATTCCACTCCTTAGCCGTACGCACAATGAAAGTATTCCCAAAACGTTTTGTGCGTGTGGGATGTGCTGATACAGCAACAAAAGATAAAAATTAAAATTAATTTATTTTAGGTTTGTGACCTATATAAAATAGGAAACTAACACATGTAACATTGGTCGGCTTACACAACTATACACATAATATATCATACATGAAAAAAAAAACATAGCTGTGAAATTGAAATTAAATTATATTTGTTATTAAAATATAAATGATTAAATTATAGAAAATAAATATACAAAAATGTCAATAAAATAAAATGAGAAATGTCAAAAAATAAATAAAAACAATGTAAGATAAAGATATCTGTATGTAGTTTCAATACTATACAACGTGTAACGGAAACCCCATATCTATCCAAAAGGGCTGAAGACAACATCTGGTATGTAGTGCACAGTTTCAGCACAAAATAATTGACTCAAAGAATTGATACCAAATTATTGGTTTCATATATTTCTTGAATACCAATCATAACAAACGTGTCACAGCACTACGAGGGTCAATAACCTTCACGTCACTTGCCAATAACACTATAATTCTTTTCGTTCTTCTTAATTTGAAAAATTTGGTCTCTGGTATCAGTGTATTGGAATTTCTAATAAATTCTACACACGTAGACATAGGATTACAAAACCCTTGCCATATCGTTTGTTATCATCCAAAGAAACCATGCACTTGGTATGTATATTACCCTTTAAATTACACGTTGTATATCTATTTAATTATATTATTACATACACCTTCTATACATATATTGAAGTGTCAGTCTGTGATATCAAAATAGCTGTGTTTTCTTTTTTTATCATTATCTGCTTAGCCTTTTCCTATCTATGTTGGTTCCAGTCTAACGAGATGCAGCTGAGTACTAGTGTTTTACATAGAGCGATTGTCTATCTGATCTCCACTACCCAGTAACTGGGTAACACAATAAACGGACCAGTGTTAGATTTTTCTGGCTCCTGCCTACCTGTAACCACTGATAGAGATGTCCAACCAGCGGGACCAAACGGTTTTCCGAGGCAAACTGTGTTTTCTTTAGTGTTTATAGTTATTTAAGCGACACTAAAGAACACACCTTCATTGTGCATACGGCTGAGGAGTGGAATTCCCTGCCGGAGTCGTTTCCCGTTACAGTTCCAGCTACAACCTAAGAGTTTTTAAGTCAAGAGTGAATAGGTTACTTTTAGGTAAGCGTGCTCCATCTTCGACCACATCATCACTTACCATCAGGTGAGATAGTGGTCAAACGCGAACATATTTTCAATAAAAACAAACTAAACATAAAAAATACCCAAAATGTTTCAATCAAAATGTGCGAAGGCACTGCACAAAAATACTGATTAACATAATATGATAGATAGAACACTCTGTATTGCACACCAATAATTTAAACACACCTGTTTTACAATATTGCTCAATATGGTTACAATTGCGGTCTTGTCGCTGATAGCGATATCTTCCAGACAACCTTTTCTTTTATGATTAGCGTGTAACGTTTAAACTGCTGGGACGTAAGCCAATCATCAAATTTTTGGTCCTACGACATGCAGGTTGATATAAATAATTCAAAGAAATGTGACTGGGTTTCAACTCATGACCTACAACTAGTAAGTCGACTCCGTAACCACCGGGTCGCCACTGCACCACTACCTTTTACCATACCTAGTGATTATTTCAAAAATAATTTCTTTATAAAACATTTGAGTATTATAAAAGTTAGGTTTAAAGTTAACACAGCCAGTTCTGGCTTTGTTATGCTCTTGCGACAGCAGTCTGTTGTAGCCTCTTCAGAATAGATGCAATTTCCACCATAAACCCAAGTCGGTTTAAATAGGGTTTCACGACATATTGAAAGGTACAGGCACTTTATCAAGGATGCTCTCTCAATCTAAACCATATTTAACAAGAAAGAAAATACTAAATATTTTTGTTCTTAGTAACAAAGTTATGCTTATGATATATTTCTATTTACACAATTTTCAGTAACTAGCTCTTTAGAAAAGAGTTCAAGACTTAGTAAAACATATACTAACATACTATACTTTATGGTTACCTAGTTGTATGTTTGTACCATGATATTCAGATACAAAATCAGTCTAAAATATAAACTATAACTTAGGAGCCTTTTAGTCAAGACTGAATAGGCCTAGTGCCTAGAAGTAACCTATTCACTCTTGACTTAAAGACCCTCAAGTTATAATTATCAGGAAACAGATTCTGGCAGGGCATTCAACTCCTTAGTTTTTACGTAAAATGAACGTTATGTGCGTATGGGTGCGATGTCCTCCATGTAACGCTAGGCTTGGAAGGATTAGTTTGTGCAATTCTATCGTACACTCTCCGAAATGTAACCGATAGACTTGCAATTTGTTATCGATGATCGAGGCTTTGGAACTTGGATTGAACCAGTGCATCGTAGCTAATGAGTCTCTTGGCCCCTTTTTCGATAGACTCAAGCGCGTCCAAACCCAGTTATTGCGTAACACGAGAAACACGAGCTATTCTGTCTGCTCATAAAACAAAACGCAGTTTCTAATTCACACTATTTCCAAACAAAAACATCAACAAGAACACAATAGTCTTACTATAACAACAGATTTAACAAATGACATCATAAATTAAACATTAAAACCGGACAATTTGAGAATCACCTCCGTCCAACAAAAACCCATTGTCGGTCGAACGATATAAATCCGTAAGACTATAAGAAGCGTTCTAAAGTATTCTTTGGTATAATGGTACAAATGTTCTGTAGCCATTACGCAGGTTTCACGGGTTTTTCATGGTGCCTCATGCATGGGGAACGTGCGGTGTCCGTCTTTTAAGTTGGGGTGCGGTGTAGGAGACAGCGGGGAGCGATGGTCTTGGCAGGAACCAGAGCAAGTTTATAATCTACTGATATTACCTGACAAATTCTAGCAATGCGTCGGTGGACCTCTGCAGCTTCGAGGTTTGACATTTAATTTGATAAATTGACATTTAATTTTTTTACATTAATGAAATTGACATTTAATATATATTTTTCAATTTGTATTTAAAACTAGCTGACCCGTCACGACTTTGTTCGCATGGTATCCTACCCCTACCCTAACCCTACCCTACCCCTACCCTACCCCTACCCTACCCCTACCCTACCCCTACCCTACCCCTACCCTACCCCTACCCTACCCCTACCCTACCCCTACCCTACCCCTACCCTACCCCTACCCTACCCCTACCCTACCCCTACCCTACCCCTACCCTACCCCTACCCTACCCCTACCCTACCCCTACCCTACCCCTAACCTACCACTACCCTACCCCTACCCTACCCCTACCCTACCCCTACCCTACCCCTACCCTACCCCTACCCTACCCCTACCCTACCCCTACCCTACCCCTACCCTACCCCTACCCTACCCCTACCCTACCCCTACCCTACCCCTACCCTACCCCTACCCTACCCCTACCCTACCCCTACCCTACCCCTACCCTACCCCTACCCTACCCCTACCCTACCCCTACCCTACCCCTACCCTACCCCTACCCTACCCCTACCCTACCCCTACCCTACCCCTACCCTACCCCTACCCTACCCCTACCCTACCCCTACCCTACCCCTACCCTACCCCTACCCTACCCCTACCCTACCCCTACCCTACCCCTACCCTACCCCTACCCTACCCCTACCCTATCCCTACCCTACCCCTACCCTACCCCTACCCTACCCCTACCTTACCCCTACCCTACCCCTACCCTACTCCTACCCCACCCTTACCCTACCCCTACCTTACCCCTACCCTACCCCTATCCTACACCAACCCTACACCAACCCTACCCCTACCCTACCCCTACCCTACTCTCCATTTTATTTAGAAAACATTTGTATAGGAAATAGAAAAGGGCTGTTTTGAGGGTTTTCCCGGCAATTTTTTTTTCTCAACTTTTAAACCTTCCCTAGACCTCCACGAACATTTCAAAACCAAGATAAGATAAATCCGTTCAGCCGTTCTCGAGTTAAGACTAACGAACAGTAATTCATTTTTAGGGTTCCGTAGCCGAATGGCAAAAAACGGAACCCTTATAGTTTCAACATGTCTGTCCGTCTGTCCGTCTGTCCGTATGTCACAGCCATTTTATTCCGAAACTATTAGGACTAAACATGTAAAACTTGGTAGGTAGATGTATTCTGTAAACCGCTTTCCGATTTTAAGAGAAAATTTAAAAAATATTTAAAATAAAGGGGGCTTCCCATACATGGAACTGAAACTGAAAATATTTTTTTTCATGAAACCTATACGTGTGTGGTATTTATAGACAGGTCTTTAAAAATGACATTATGGTTTCTAAAATGACTTTTTCATAAAGTTAATCCTTTAAAAGATATATGCTTCCAAAGTGGTAAAATGTGTGTCCCCCCCTCTAACTTCTATAATAATGAAGTGAAAAATCTAAAAAAAACTATATGTTGTAGATTTTAATGTAAACTTTCAACCGAAATTAGTTTGAATGAGATCGAGTCAGCAGTTTTTGAGATACAGTATATTTTCAAAAACTGCAAATATAACTTTGTAATTCATACAAATACTATGAAAAACAAAGTTATTTGGCGTAGTTGTAAAAATTGTAAATAAGCTAGTTTTAAGAAATTTGTAAGGCTTTTTTTTTTCAAATAAATATATTAAGTATGTTATATTTATTATAGTTAATACGGAACCCTTCATGGGCGAGTCCGACTCGCACTTGGCCAATTTTTTATATATATATAGACTAGGAAGCCGACCACTTGATTGAATTTTATATGTGTCGTGAACCTGAAATAAATGAATTTTATTTATTATTTTACTAGTACTCACGCGGGGCTTCGCTCCCGTGGATTCTATCACGGTAAAAACATAACTCTCCTTTTTTGCAGTCGGGTAAAAAGTAGCCTATAACCTTCCTCAAGCTTCAAGCTACTTCCATACCAAATTGCATCCAAATCCAACCAGTACTTTCGAAGATTAGCGCGTTCAAGCAAACAAACAAACAAACTTTTCCGCTTTATAATATTAGTATAGATTTTAAGTAAGCTTGCTGATGTCGGTATTTGGATGAGTGATCATGTTGTCGTGTTTTCTCCGTTCTTCGGAAAGCACGTTAAGCCTTGCTGTCATTTCTACATATCTTTGACAGTCTTTACAGATAGTTGGAAGCCAGAAAAGGTGACATTGCCCTTGTCAGGAAGTATCGTGCTACTCAGCTACGGGGTTTTGGACGTCACATCGGCAGTTGTTTAATTTAAAACATTAGTACACAGTTGCATCCCAAAAAGCCGACCCCAATATAGATGGAAAAAGGCTAAGCGATAAGTAACGATACTTTATGGATGGGCGGTAATGCAACGTATGCGACTTAGAAGTTTTCGGTTACACAATTGACGGGAACCGGCGCTGGTTGGAACAAAAGATAAGAGTCCAGCGTCGTATAGGAAAGGCAGCACTAACCTTGATAATCCAGGATATTCAGGACTGCCAGCACTCTGATCACAGTTCACCACCACAGTATAACCGTTCTTCTGCTACGAATTGGTCGCACAAAACGACGCGACCGTTCGAATGCGATTCGATGCGTTTGTGCTCTAACGCGACTCGACAGCCATTGAAGGTCCGATCCTGTCCATCGGAAGATCCAGACGCGATCGATTTTTCTAGAGCGGTATAGTCTCTCTCCCTTACTCTCGAATAGACGAAGGTCTAGTGCAAGGGAGAAAGGATAATATGCGGAAGGGGAATGTCTAACCAATTAGCGATTATGCGTGTTGCCAATAATTAAAAATATAAACGAAAAGAATCGTATATCAGCGCAACCATTCCCCCGGGCTTGAAGGGATGCCTTCAAGAGTGAGGCAAACCACAAGAAAACTAATCTATTCGATAATTACTATCCTATAACTACGAAACTAAATACCTAATAAGTAATATTAACCTAACCTTAAAGACGAATTAAATAAACTACTGGTTAGGCAATGGGCAAAGACGCACCACGGGACGCAAGTAGGATCCAGTGGTTGTCTTAACCCGAACGATACGAGTGACTCCGGTTGAGTCAGGGAAAATTTCCTCCACGACACCCAAAGGCCAGTGTAGTGGGGGCGAGTTGTCGGATATAAGAATCACGACCGTGCCGACAGAGACCGGATCGACCGGCGTGTTCCATTTGCGGCGAGATTGCAAAGTATGGAGATATCCAATTCTCCAGCGCTTCCAAAACGACTGCACTAACTTATCTAGTAGCTCGTGTCTAGCAGTAAGAGTTCTCTCGTCTATTTCCTCGGCAGGCAAGTATTTCAGAGGCGTGAGATTCAAAAAGTGCGCTGGAGTCAATGCGAGCGGCTCTGAAGGATCACTAGAGAGTGTCCTACAAAGAGGTCTAGTGTTCATTACCGATTCTATTTGAATAAGAACGGTACTTAATTCTTCAAACGACAGAATAGTATCGCCTATGACCCGATATAGGTGTGACTTTAAACTTTTAATATTAGCTTCCCAATTGCCGCCAAAGTGACTAGCCGTCGGGACATTGAGTGACCAATCTATTCGATTTATAGCTAATGTATGACCATATTCCGAATTATGGTACTTCGAACAAAGAAATGCGTGAAGTTCCGAGAGTTTCCGTTTAGCGCCTATGTAATTAGTCCCGTTATCGGAATAAATTCTACTAACCGGGCCACGCCTTGACAGGAACCGTTTAAAGGCGCCCATAAAACTAGCTGTGCTAAGATCCCCAGCGAGCTCTATGTGCACCGCGCGTGTAGTCATGCAGACGAACAGACACACGTAGGCCTTGGTGGAGCGAACACCTCGACCGCGAGACATCGTAACCTTAAACGGACCGGCGTAGTCCGTGCCCGTGTGGACGAATGGCTTAGCGGTTTGAACGATACGACAAGAGCGATGATCGGCCATCTCAGGAAAGCTCTGCTTAGGGCGCAGCCGAAAGCAGGGAAGGCACTTATGGATCCTATTCCTAATTAAATTGCGTGCAGAAAGGATCCAATACTTCTGACGCAAGAGCGACATTAGCAGGTCGGGACCTGCGTGACAGTTCAATTTATGATGATAATCGACTAACAAATTCAAAACGAGGTCCTTGCTTGGAAGCAGAATGGGATGTTTCCCATCATAACTTAAATCCGAGTTTCTTAAACGGCCTCCGACTCTAATGAGTCCGTCTTCGAGAAACGGTTTTAAGTGTCGAAAAGCAGGACTACAATGTTTGCCTTTCCTGAGTTTAACCAACTCAGTGGAGAAATAAAAGCGTTGAAGCTCGCGAAGTATGAGCAATTCAGCGAAGTTGTAATCCGCTGCCGCCATGCGGTAACCAATAGGCAATAGTTTAGCGAAACGACAAATGTAAATTACTACTCGAAGTAATTTACTCCAAGACGAGATACGATCGACCAAAGAAAGAATAGTAGATCTTTCGGTTGGTGCAGCGGAGAGCAACGAATGTTTCTTCTCTTCAGGCACTTCGCATACCGAAGAGGGATTGAAGGGGACGACAGGCCACTTTGAAACGTCTAAGCTGGCCCACGGAGGACCACTGAACCAAAGCGGATGATCAATGATTTGGGAAGGTGTGAGCCCACGTGACAGACAATCTGCGGGATTGTCCGTACCGGACACGTGATACAGGTTTTGTGGCGATAAGTCGTCCTGTATTTTCGAGACTCTGTTGGCCACGAAGGTGTTCCACCGATGGGGCGACGAATGTACCCAACAGAGAGCGACTGTTGAATCCGAAAATGCGAATATGTTGCGAAATATAATGCGGTTTTGACAAGCGACTACGACATTTTTTATGAGTTGAGCTAGCACAAGAATAGCGCACAGCTCCAGACGAGCAAGAGAAACGACCTTTTTAGGGGAGACCTTCGACTTAGCGGTCAACAACCTAACGATATTGCCATCACTATTTTGAACGTGGAAGTAAATAACCCCCCCGTATGCTTTCTCACTGGCGTCCGCGAAAGCCAATATAGTAACCACACTATCGCCGACGATACCAACGTGACGTGGGATCCTTATATTACAGAGCAAGGGAAGCTCTTCTTTGAAGCGAATCCACAGCCTGACTATATCTTCAGGTGGAGTATCATCCCAGTCACAATCAGACAGCCAAAGCTGCTTGATTAGAAGTTTAGCGTACAGGACAACAGGTGCGACAAATCCCATGACGTCCCATATTTTAGCGACACACGACAATATTGTACGCTTAGTACAAATCTGAGCGGGAGTATTAATTTTCATGCCGAAGTTGTCCGACGTAGGTGACCAACACAAGCCCAGTACTTTATGTTGGTCGGACTCATCGAATTCCTTGACAACTGGCAGGCGGTGCGAGGGTGGGATCGAATCTAATACGACTTGGGAATTACTGGTCCACTTAACTAGCTCAAATTGACCAGCCTTCATGAGACCTATCATTTCCGAAGCGGTGGAAATGCCCTCGTCTTCCGTGCGAACGGAATGGACGTAGTCGTCCATATACAACCCCGCAGCGACAATATCTTTGGCCTGAGGGTAGGAGTCACCCTCATCCTCAGCCAACTGCTTAATAGTTCGAAGTGCATGAAAGGGGCTAGACTTAAGCCCAAAAACGACACGATTATATTCATAAACCTGTAAAGGTTCTTGCGGGGAAAAGCGATACAAAATGCGTTGGAAACGCCGATCAGATTCTCGGACTCCAATGCTGAGAAACATCTGACGAATGTCTGCGGAAAGCGCTATCGAAAACAAACGAAAACCAATAATAATATTGAACAAGTTCCCTTGTAGGTTCTGTCCACCATACAAGAGATCATTAAGCGAGATGCGGGTAGTAGTTTTACAACTACCATCGAGAACGACACGAAGTTTGGTTGTGACCTTATCATCTCGGATCACACCATGATGCGGAATAAAATACGAACTTCCCGCCGAATCAGGATTCGTAGATGAAATGTAGCCCTTTTCTAAATATTCCCGGATGACACTGTCATACGCGACCCTTAATTGTGGAGAAGCTTGCATCTTCCTTTCCAAGCAGTAAAACCGCCGTTCACTTGCTTGGCGCGAATTGCCAAGGGATTCGACATCAGCCTTGAAAGGCAAAGCTACTACGTAACGTCCCTCACTATCCCGAGTGGTAGTGCGGGTGTAAAATTCCTCACACAATTGGTCGTCCGGGCTGAATACCGGGGGAACACTCACTTCCTCTAATTCCCAGAATTTCCGGACAGCAGAGTCTAATGTGTCCGCGATACAGCAATGCGATACGGTCGAATTACCGTCAGTACATGCTGGTGCGTCACCTACGATCACATAGCCAAGGACCGTTTCTAAGGCGAGCGGCGATAAATTCGAAGTCGATCCTTGAACTCTGTTCGACAAAAGCAGGTGCGGAAAAATCGAAGCGCCGATCAATACGTGAATCGGGCCTGATGAATAATATGTATCGTCTGCCAACGGTAAGTCTTCGAAGTTAGACAGTCGCGAAGTGTCGACTGTCGCGGTTGGCAGACGTTCGGTAATCCTATCTATTACCAACGACTCAATATCATAAGTTATATTATGATCGAAACGAGAATGAATTTTAAATTGTACGGAACCTTGAATGGGTTTACTCGAACCTCCTATACCCCTAACAGTGGAACAAGTAGGTCTATTATTTATGTTTAATCCTAAACGTTGACAGCAATCGCGAGTAATAAAGCTACTCTGAGACGCGCTGTCCAACAATGCACGAACGCAATGTTCGTGACCACGAGAATCTAGAATAACGATACGTGCGGTACCCAACAACACAGTTCTAGAGCCTTTATAAGGGCCGACTGCACTTGAGCATAATGCTACATCCGAGTTCGCGGGAATCGAACCCGCGCTCGGCTCTTCGACTGAGCGTGACGGCGACATATTTGACGCAGGCCTATTTCCAAAACATAGCAATGTATGATGTTTGTACCTACATTTTTTACATGTAGACGTCGACTCACACGCAGACACGCGATGACCACTACTTAAGCAATTTATACACAAGTTGTTTGACTTAACGAATTTAAAACGTTGATCGGGGTTATAACTCTTAAAAACCGTACACTTATAAATGTAGTCATGGTTTTCCTTACACAAACTACAAGCGACTGGTTGAGAACTGGACACATATGCGTTACTTGATTTACGATCTAAAGGCCTTTTATTAGTATTGACTCGAGCAACAGGTATCGAAGTTCGTTCTAAAACCTTTATATGATCACTAACGAAATTAACTAAATCGGAAAACAATGGGATTTCGGATCCATTCGACTTTAATTGATAATTGGATTCGAACGTACGAACGGTGTCTGGGTCCAGTTTTTTAAGCGCGACATGCAATAATATAAAATCAGCCAGGTCACTGACTTTTGTATGTTTTAAAGCAACTACCGACGAAGCGAACTTATCAATAAATAATTCTAAACTACTAGGGGTACCTGATGTAATAGATTTAAATTCAAATATTTGAGTTAAGTATGAAGTTGCCGATTGTCGACTATCTTCATATTTTTTACAAAGCAAATCGAAAATGAGTGGGTAATTATCCGCAGACGGGTTAATACCAGCGAAAATTGTACGAGCTTTATGTGTTAATTTACCTAATAAATAATATAATTTCTCACAGTCTGTTAGAGAAACATTATTATGCACGACATTACGATAACTAGCGACGAATAATGGCCAATTCTTAATATCTCCGTTGAATTCGGGTATTTCAATTGGCGGCAATCGAGGTGACCTTTGGACCTCACTATGAGAGTGAGCCGTCAGGTTCTTCTCAGCCCGTAAAATGCGCCCTAAAAGGTCTTCGAACGCAGAAAGCGATTGATAATCTACAACATATTCAGGGTTTAATTTTAGCTCATGAATAACAATTTCATCCAAAGCACTTTCAAAATCCACACGTAGTGATTGTACTAACGAGATGTCGCACAAAAATGATTCCTTAACGCTTTCATCCGAATGAATGTGTTTTATTTTATCTGCAATACTCTGCATGCGAGCAAAGATACGATCTCTCTTTGCTATCAATCTTTTAAGAGTAATATCGGTCGGTGCCATATTTATGAGCTATGAATCAAACTAATTATTATAAGAAATATTTAGTAACTACCCACCGTTTTGCGAAATAACGGCCGGGTGCGCGACTCGGTCTCTGGTAACCTTGACTCGACCGATTGGTATTTTACTTTACAAGTAACGATAATTAACTACTAGCGGGGTTGCGAAATTCCTTACTAATCGATTATTAGCTAGGAAGACACGAAAACGACGTAATGAATTACGATGTACTTACTTGCCACGCGTTGGCAAATAAGTATCTATGCGGGGTTGACTACGAAATACGAATACGAAACTACGATATACCTAGCGAATTCTAGGGAATGGCTGTGCTGATTATTATCCGACTCGGGAAGGACCATTAAATGGATGGGCGGTAATGCAACGTATGCGACTTAGAAGTTTTCGGTTACACAATTGACGGGAACCGGCGCTGGTTGGAACAAAAGATAAGAGTCCAGCGTCGTATAGGAAAGGCAGCACTAACCTTGATAATCCAGGATATTCAGGACTGCCAGCACTCTGATCACAGTTCACCACCACAGTATAACCGTTCTTCTGCTACGAATTGGTCGCACAAAACGACGCGACCGTTCGAATGCGATTCGATGCGTTTGTGCTCTAACGCGACTCGACAGCCATTGAAGGTCCGATCCTGTCCATCGGAAGATCCAGACGCGATCGATTTTTCTAGAGCGGTATAGTCTCTCTCCCTTACTCTCGAATAGACGAAGGTCTAGTGCAAGGGAGAAAGGATAATATGCGGAAGGGGAATGTCTAACCAATTAGCGATTATGCGTGTTGCCAATAATTAAAAATATAAACGAAAAGAATCGTATATCAGCGCAACCACTTTATATTTATCTCTATTCTACTGATTTTGACAGTCCATAGACAATCATCCTGCAACACAGGGTATCCTAGAGCAGGATCCAGTGTCACACTAAAAAGCCATCGCATGAAAACACAATATATCTCACAAGTAATACATAATATATAAATTAGATTGTTTAGTGCGATTGCCAAGTCAATCTATTTATTTAAAACGTTAAAGATTTTTAATATTGATATGGTCACTATAATGTTGTTAGGTTAGATAATTACGAAACAACTTAAGACAGAAGGTACCTTAAGTAGGGACTGAATAAATTAATAACCGACTTGGTATTACATGGATCTCATAACTTTTTACGGTAGAAGAATTGACTATTTGGACTTCGTTTTTTTTATATTGAGACTTCGTTTTTTGACAAGTATTGTTTTTTATTGGATCTCATTTCTTTTTGTAGATAGTTCTGCTTCGAGGCAAGCGTGCTCCATCTTCGACCACATCGTCACTTACCATCAGGTGAGATGGTGGTCAAACGCGAGTTATCATTAAAAAAAACCGAAATTGAAAATATTTTAGTTTTTCCTTGATTCATACACTACACACTAATTGTATTCTAAATTTGAAGCTTCTATGTCTGCTCGAAGTGCTTTAGACTTTTGATGACTGGTCAGTCAGTGAAACAAAATTAAGAAACTTTGACTCGTTATAATTCTTAAACTACTGGTTCAAATTGAATGAAATTTGAAATATACCGTGTTTATACAATGCCTGCTTGGTTACTGAAAATTCAGGCTTCTAGTTTTATCCACAACGAAGTTATAGGGAGTCGAAAATGGCCTGAACTGCTTCGAGAAAAGGATGGTACGGCCATGCCACTTTTTTGCTCGACTTGGTGGGGGTTATTACGAATGAGCCCAGAAGATGCCTGTTCACACTTGCATTAAAGGCTAATGGGTTGAATGTGGCAGGGAATACAGAAGCCTGCAGAGAGTTCCACACCTTGGCTGTGCGCACAATAAATTTAGAGGAGAAGCGCTTAGTATGACAGAACTATATCGACCATGTGTGGATGGTATCCTGCAGTACGTTTGGTAGACCGGTAGCAAAAGGGAGACGGAGAGATCAGGTCTAATTTAAAATTACAAAAATAAAACACTTGTAAAACTATTATTTAAGAACGAATTTGTTATGCTATTGATTTTTACTGTGCATAGACAATCAGTGCTGTCACTTTTTTGGCGGCACTTTCTCTGGAAGATTCAGGACTTTCCGGCCATAATAATAAGCTACTTTCTATTTTGGAATTATTTTAGACCACATTTCCCATCACCGCATCGCTTCTCCTCTGCACCAACCTCAGTGATATGTATTTATTTATGAGTGTTGCGATTCGATGTCGCTTCGGACGCGTTTTTGTGGCGGACGCATAATGATCGCGAGTTTAGCCTGTGTCAAGATTTGTTCGACGATCGAGAGACGTGCAAGAATGTGGTGTGAGGTGCTTAGGAAACAGAGTAGGCAGATAAACTGATGGTTTAGTCTAATGTTAGTTGTTTTGCAATAATTTTTCTATAATTCAGACGTAATAAAGCCTTCCTGGCCACATAGAAAGAAACTAAAAAATATAGAAAAAACGTTTTGGGAATACTTTCATTGTGCGTACAGTTAAGGAGTGAAATTCCCTGCCGAAGTCTGTGTTTCCTGATAGCTTTATAGCTATAACCTGTGAGTCTATCAGTCAAGAGTGAATATTATTTCTAGGTAAGCGTGTTTCATTTTCGACCATTATCGTCGCATAACATTAGGTGGTCAAACGCAAGCCTGTAAAAAAAACGTAGCAAATAAATGTTTATTCGCGGTAAAAATAACAAAGAACAAACGAATAACTTTTACAAGTATTGTTGTGACTCGTGCATGAGATAGAACTCTATTTTTTGTCGGGTTGAAAGTCATCTAATGACTCTTCATTCTCTGGGTGGATCGGAAAGGAGTGTATCAGACTGCTAACATAAAATAATCATCCTATAACGTTCCCACAGTTGGGACACAGTCCTTCCCTCTATTAGAGGGAATGGGCCATAATCCACCACGCATTTGACCACCATCTTACCTGATGGTAAGCGATGATGTGGTCGAAGATGAAGCACGCTTTTTTTATTGAAATTAGGTTCGCGTTTGACCACTATCTCACCTGATGGTAAGTGATGATGTGATCGAAGATGGAGCACGCTTACCTAAAAGTAACCTATTCACTCTGGAATTAAAGACTCCTAGGTTGTAGCTGTCAGGATACACAGACTCCGACAGGGAATTCCACTCCTTAGCCGTACGTACAATGAAGGTATTCCCAAAACGTTTTGTGCGTATGGGTGGGATGTCCACCATGTAACGATGGCGCTTCGCCGTTTGTTTCGTAGTCCGATGATGGAACGGGCTTGGCGGAATTAGATTGTGTAATTCCATCGCACACTCCCCGAAATGTAACTGATAGACTTGCAACTCGTCGTCGATGTTCAAGGCTCTGGAGCTTTGACTCGACCAGTGCATCGTTTCCAATGAGTCTCTTGGCTCGCTTCTCGATAGACTCAAGCGCGTCCAGTTGGTATTTCGCAGATCCATCCCAAAGATGAGAGCAATATTCCATACACGACCGAATCTGGGCTTGGCTTGGCTTACCTAGAAGTAACCTATTCTCTGTTGACTTAAAGACCCCCAGGTTATAGCTATCAAGAAACACAGATACTATACTATACTACTTACTAACACAACCCAACCCACCCACCCACCCACTGTGTGCGTTCCGGGATCAATCGAGCAATCCAATCTAAAAATTCCAAAAGCTATGTTATTCTGTAAGACCTCATTCTAAACTTCGAATCTAAATCCGCTGTGAGTTTATTGATAGGCATTCTAAAAACTCGGTTGTTAATTCGAATTTACACTAGCGCTACCCTTGCGAGCGTGTCAGCGAGTTGAACTAAAGATTTTGACAGATAAAGTATGAGATGACGTGAGAAGTAGCATTCGGTAAGGTACCTAATTCCTCCTTCACTTCGACGTTGTTTACAGAATGCAAAATTAAGGTCACTTTGAACTATAAGCGAAGTGACAGTGAATAGCTATGTGAGATGCGAGTTGTTGTTCGAATTTTACAGAATCGACGTACATGCTTCAGCGCTGGTGCTGACTCCTTTTGGAGGCGCGCGTGGAATAAGACGCGTCGTCGCCGCGCCGACTCTGAACGAAACAGAACTTCACAGCTCTAATTTCAGCTATCAGTTCTTCCATTATGATCATAATATACTGCAGTAACATTAAAATCACAACAGTATTTATTGGAAGGCTTCCTCTCTAAGAGTGGGAATGTCCCATCTAACAAGGGTTGCCATACGACCGGAATTTTCCGGACATGTCCGGTAATATAGGTCTTTGTCCGGAATGCGGAGGGAATCCTAAACCGTCCGGAATTTCTACAATTGAATGAAAGAGTGAAACATAAAAAAATATAATGTTTTTATTTCAAATTAAAGAAAGTCAGGAATTTTCATCAAATGTCCGGAATTTACTCCGGATTTTCATTTTTTTGATCTGGCAACCCTACATCTAACACGCGGGCTCAGTGGATGTTGGTGGATGTCACATATCCTCATATTTTTGGTCCTAGGGCATCCATGAGGGAATCCCCAAGATAGTTTCTTTCACTGATTTAAGAGCTGTGGTGATAATATATATAAACGTATATCTACCTGACTGGGTTCGAACCCACGACTTACAACATGCAAGTCGGGGTCATAACCACTGAGCCATCGTTACTCTAATCCTTTAAAATATTCTTCAGAAAAAGTCATCTACCAAATCCAATAACACCCTTACCTTATCTAATATTTCATCTGAACATCAAATACATAAATCTGGGGCCACTAAACGGCCGTAATATAAAACACAATTAATTAGCGGCCCAATAATACTAGTTCTCACTTGAGGATGGTTTAACAAACTGCTGAGCCGCTTATATGGTCGCATGCTGGGTTTGGTCCAAGTTAGAGGTGGTAGTGTTTTCTTGTGTTTATTTATTTGTGTCATATTTCTGTCTGTTGTTTATAAGTTGAGATTAAAGTAACATGTAACAGTCCTTTAACGTTCGAAGACACATTAAAGGTAGTTGTTTTGTTTAAGTAAACCTATGGTTTTATGAAGCTATGTTTAAATCGAGCGATAGATACAGTTAGGAAAGGCTAAATTAATTTAATTGACGAATGCGATGGATTTGCGAAATACTTCATAACTTTTTTTTGGTTTAATCTCAGATACACGCAAAATGACTTCCGGATGGCACGATCTTTGTCTATTTTTTTCAATATCTTCAATATCAAAAATAAGTATACATTTGACTAGGTTCTGAACAATAGTCTTTTCATTTGAACACTTGGCATAGTTTTACATGCACCCAAAAAACCATTTCTAAATATATTTTGTGTTCTTTTATGTTAATTACCGTAGTTTATTAATCTTATTCATTTATGTAAGTTTTTAAATTTTACTACAATAGTTATTCGTAAAAATGCACTCACCAGACAGGAGAAATTTCAAGTGTGGGGCAATGTTTATTGAAAATAATCACAACTATGAGCCATTTGGCAGACAACAAATTATATGCCTATATTCTATACATTTAATCTTCAAACAAGAAAGTACACATATTGTTTACGTAAAATATTAAAGTCCTGCTTCATCCCTTAACTTACACCTCAAATAGTCAAGTCTAATAAATCGCCTTACCCGACGTACCGGGGTATCTGTTCACATTAATCGAGTTTATTCGTGCCGGAACAAATAGTTTGCTCTCTAACAAGCGCTCTTCACTGCGGCATGAAGCACTTGTAACACAACGCGCGACGCGGCGACACGCGGCAAAACGTCTGGCTGTGTTCTTTGAGAAGTAAGGCTCGTGAAACACCTGGTACGCAACGCGCGATTTTAAAACTCGCGTGTGGTTTCTAGACCAGAGATTTTCGTTGATTTTTTTTTAAATATTTATTGTCTATTGACAGCTGCTTAACTGAGATAAAACTGAAAAAAAAAACTAGACAAAGTTTTTTTATACTTTGACAAGGAAGTTTTTTTGAAGTAAAGTAGTCATTAGGCGTGATAAAAAAAAATTAAAGAAATCTGTGTGGCATAGCAATTTTTACTGTTTATAATATTGCATATAATTTGCATTAACATTACATATGAGAATAATTACATGCATAAACCAGTAACTTAAGTCCATTGATTTAAAATAATTATGTCAAATAATTAATAGAATGACAAAATCAATTGCAATAAATTCCAGGCTTTATATAAAAAGTAATATCAATTAGTGGTCGACCAGTATTTTAAATTCGATTAAAATTTAAATTATTAGATACTGTATACAAGTATTAGCTTTCTGCACACCTTCATATAAACTGTCATACTCCGTCAGTATAATTTTCGTAAAAGTAGGGTCTTACATTTTCTTAGCTTCATGTATGTATATATGTAGGTATATATATATGTACGTGTTACAGATTGTGTACTGCCATGATTGTTATTATAATTCGACAGAAATTTCGATACAGTATTTATATTCCTCGCGACTTTAAAACCGCCCAACCGCGCGGCAACAACCACGCTGCACCCAGTGTGTCGCGCGCCTTACTCGTTTGTATGGTGATTAAAATATTTATGTTTTTGAAGTGTTGTGGCTAGTTTAAAGGATTCGGGATAGTTCGTACAAGGGTTCCGTGTACACGGATACTTAGATGTTTTATATATATTTCCACTATTTGCTATTTATTTTTTTAGCATTCTGGTTGTAAAAAGATCAGATAGAATACGGAATATGACGCTGTGCTCCATCACAGGTATAATTGATGTAGGTAAAAAGGCTGTCAGGCTCAAATGGGATTGGGCGGGACACGTAAACTGCATGCATGGCAGTCGCTGGGCAAAAATATCCACGCACTGGGTGCCTGAGAATGGATGGCGCCGCCGAGGCCGGCCCAGGAAAAGATGGCGAGATGACCTAGACGCACGCACATTGCGTTGGTCCGAAGTAGCGCTTAAAAAGAGAACCTGGAAGGATTTGGGAAAGGCCTTTGCCCAGCAGTGGGACATCAATGGTTAAATAAATAAAAAATGAGTGTGGCACTCGGGGACTGCCGCGGTAAAGTTATTGCATAGCATTTTTTATCAACTTATTCAATTATAGTCTACACGCATACGTCTAGTCGCACGCACACAAACACCGTGCCGAAGTCTGCCGATCTGAAACGACGTTAGACGATGCACGGCTTTCAACGCCGCACCGCAGTGCCGGTCGGAGTGGGGGGTGTTAGGTTTATTTTCGTTACGGAATTTCTAGATTCGGTCGCCGCGCTCAAAGCCCGCGACAAAAGCTATGCAATAGCTTAAAAACTCCTTAGCATAAATAAATGTGTGTGTGTGGTGGGCCAGTGTTACGGATCTTACTTGCTAGATGCAGGTCATGGGTCGAAACAACGGAATAGATTTATTTATTTATTTATTTTAGGGAAAAACAAACAGTAACATATTACATAGTTATACATAGGCTTACATACAAAAATATGGTAAATATGCTACCCACAACGTTTTCCACGGATTACTATATAAAAACTAGAGCGACATAATTATAATACGGTGTGATTTACTTTATAAACTAAAAGAAAAGCAACAGTTAATAAAGTGCGGTGCAGAAAATGTAAAATACAAATGATTTCATAAACAGGGCAGACGAAATTACACGTTAATCACAAAGTCAACTGCCGATCCTTAATAATTGCTCGAATTTGTTTCCTGAATAAATTTTTGCTGAGGAAAAATATGTCGACTGTGCCAAACTCATTATTGTAAGTCTCAACTAAACGATGAAGAGGTGAGCGTGAACCAGCATTGGATTTACAACGGCTAGTAGCAAATAAGTGTCGTGTGCGTACCTCACGTACATGTACTGTTCGGGGAACAAGGTAACTTAAATTCTTCACTAGGTCAGGACAATCAAATTTATTCCGGCACACATTAAACAGAGTCATAACATCCAGGAGCTTCCGTCTCGACTGCAAGGTAAGGAGATCGTATTTTTTGAGAAGTAGGCTGTATGAGACTCTCTTTCGAAAACATCTGTAGTTTACAACACGAAGGTATTTACGTTGTACCAACTCCAAAGTCTCTTATTGACAGGCCCGTTGGTATAGTGGTCAGTGGTCCTGACTGCTATGCGCAAGGTCGTGGGTTCGATTCCCACCTAGGACAAATGTTTGTGTGATGAGCACGGTCATTTGTTCTTTGTCTGGGTGTAATTTATCTATAATATGTATGTAGTTAGAAATATATATGTATGTTTATCAGTTGTCTAGTATCCATATCACAAGCTCTGCTTAGTTTGGGACTAGATGGCGTTGTGTGAAAAAAAAAAGTTGTGGAATATTATATTATTATATTTCTTGTACAGTGGGTTCCATATAGGTACCGCAAACTCTAATTGTGGCCTTATTATAGATTTGTATAAATGCAAAAAGGTGGAAGGGCGACTAAATTCCCTAGATGCTCTCATTACGAAACCAAACATTTGGTAAGCCTTACTAACTATTTTGTCTATATGAGCATCTAGATGCAGCTTCGAATCAAGCTGAACCCCAAGATCACGGAGGGAAGTAACTTTATCTAAAAGTTTATTAGCAAGGCAGTAGTTGAACTCTGTTTTATTTTTCTTTTTGGTAAATGTTATAACGTGACACTTTGAAATACTAAGATATAGCTTATTAGAAGAACAATAGTCAGAAAAACGGTCCAGATCTTGCTGGAAATCAATACAATCTTGTTGATTTGATATTTTTTTATAAACCTTCAAATCGTCCGCATATAAAAGAAATTTAGAATGTTGGAAACAGATTTTTATATCATTAATGAATAAGATAAATAATAAGGGACCCAGGATGGAACCTTGAGGAACGCCAGATGTGACCTGAATAGCGCTGGACTCGAAGCCATCAACCACCACTTTTTGAGTTCTGTTAGTTATGTAAGATGTAAACCACCGCAAAAGGTCACCTCTGATTCCGTTATACGCAATTTTATTAAGTAGCAGTGTATGATCAATTTTATCGAATGCTTTCTGGAAATCAGTATAAACCGCATCGATTTGTTCTCTATTGTCTATACTTTCAAAGAGCTGAGATGTGAAAGTAAGGAGATTGCTAATACAAGATCTACCCTTAACAAAACCATGCTGTTCATTTATTAAAGCACTGTGAATAGCCGGATATACCTCATTATGTACTAGCTTCTCAAAGAGCTTGGAAGAAGCAGATAGCATAGAGATAGGTCGATAAGTAGCTACATCATGCTTTTTTTTTTTTTTTTTTTTAGCGTGGTAAAATTATCAAATAAGTCCTCCCACTCCGGGCAGGGTGGGAGGGACTGTCAGACTTTTACTGACTAAAATCCACGGTGTTCCTTCAATAACCCTTTACATACCGGGGCCACGGTAACGGGATGAGTCCCACGACCCCGGCGGGCTTCGGCCCTCTGCAGAGGGGGCCTCGTCATGTTGCTGACGCTCTTTGAGGCGCGCGTGGAACACGACGCGCCGTCGACCCGGGCATGGTCCATGGTCGGACAGCGAGTTGCCCTTTACTCGCTGTCCGCATGCCCGCGCCTACGGTGGCCGGAGATCGTCGGCCGACGTCCGACGCCGTGGGCGTCTACCACTGCGGCTGGGCTGGAGGGAGGACGCCATCCTCTCCCTCACGCGGCCCGCCTCCTCCTTCGGAAGCATGACTGCTTCGCAGAAGGAGGCGACCGCTTCCCACTCCCTCTCGCCCCGCAGCATGGCCTCGACCAAGGCCGGGCGCGAGAGGTCTCCGCCTATTGTCGCCGTGAGGACACGTCGGTGCTCTGCCCAAGCTGGGCAGTCCTGCACCGTGTGCTCGACTGTGTCCTCAGGGCGACCCTCGCAGTGGTGACACCCAGGCGTCTCTTCCTTACCCATCAGACACAGGTACCTCCCGAAACTTCCGTGTCCGGTGAGGACCTGCGTCATGCGGTAGGTCAGGACGCCGTGACGCCGATCTAGCCACTCCTCAAAGAGGGGTCTTACCGCCGCAATTGCGGCGTGCCCGAGCTACATCATGCTTGGATCCACTTTTATGAACTGGCACAATATTTGCATGTTTCCAGACATCGGGAAAGACACCAAAAGATAAGCATTTATTAAATATGATAAATAAGGGATAGCAAAGTGTATCACACGTATTTTTTAGAAAAACTGATGGAATCCCGTCCGGACCTGGACCTTTAGATGAATCGAGTGACTTCAATTCTCTTCGTATAGCATCAAGAGAAAGCTGCAGCTTATACAAATTGAGATCATTGTCAGCACTGTTAAGGGGTGGTGTCCAAGAGTGATTGTCAAAAGTTGTCGGCTCATATACAGAACGGAAAAATGTAGCGAATAAGTTACAGGTAGTTACAGGATCATTAGAGGAGATTTGATTGTAGTGAACCGTTGATGGGATTTTATTTGTAACTTTGCGGCTGGCAACGTATGTCCAGAACGTCTTAATATTGGTAGAAACACTATCTTCAACAGCATTGATGTAACTTTTATAGCATCTATCGGCTTCTTTTTTAAACTTTGTCCTGTTGATAGAGAATATCTCATAATCGCTCAAATTGCCATACTTCTTGAAATAAGGTTTTTGTTGTTGTTGGTTGTGTTTTGTTGTAGGTTGAGATGAATAAGGTTTTATCTGTTCTGTGGTCTAAACTCATGAGCAATGCTCTCAAGTTGGCGAAGTAATGTCCTAGTGTCATAGGACATACCGGTTCGTTTCAACAAAAAATCCGAAAATATGTGAAACCCACTGAACCTCACTAAGCATGACGCGACGTGGATTATGCCCATACCCTCCCTAGAGAGGAGGCCTGAGTCCCAGCTGTGGAAACGTAATAGACTGAATATGTTGTCATTTCGGAGAGTGTGCGATGGAATTACACAGTCTAATTCCGCCAAGCTCGTTCCATCATCGGACTACAAGACAAACGGCGAAGCGCCATCGTTACATCATTACATGGTGGACATCCCACCCATACGCACAAAACTTTTTGGGAATACCTTCATTGTGCGTACGGCTAAGGAGTGTAATTCCCTGCCGGAGTCTGTGTTTCCCGATAGCTACAACCTAGGAGTCTTTAAGTCAAGAGTGAATAGGTTACTTTTAGGTAAGCGTGCTCCATCTTCGACCACATCATCACTTACCATCACGTGTGATGGTGGTCAAACGCGAACCTATTTTTAATAAAAAAAAATAAAAAAATACGTCAGACTTAAGTCAAGTTTAGAATGAGGATTGTAAGGTGCAAGTTTGGGTGTTTGTATATTAAAATGGCATAAAAGACTTGGATTAAACTTAGCACACATATACAAGGTGTAACAGATTAAGCGCAATACCTTAGAAACCCCAATTAGAATATTAAATTATAAGTCTAAAAACATAACCCTCCTTCTAGCGCATTCGGGTAACAACATCCGTAACTAAATAAATTGAAACCAAACCTAGACATTTTTTATAAAATAGTTATCCTTACTAAACGCAAAACGTATGTGCGTCATACAATATCCTTACGCAGATGCATACACTCATGCAATTTTAGCGGCCGACGCGATACGCACATAATTTACTTGAATTAAGGATTGTATTAATTTGTCATGATAATGTGTTTCCATTTTAAGTTAAATGAAAGATTTTCCGTCAAAATTTAACACCTATTTTTATGACGGAAATCGATTCAGAAGCCGATTCTGAACCAACTACTTTCAGGAATTGCGTTTATTCTGTTACACGTTGTAGTTTACAACCTAGAATTCCTAGAATACCTGGGGTGTCTTTAATTGAAGAGTGAATAGGAACTTTCCGGGTAAGCGTGCTTTTTCTTCTTCGATAAAAACATCGCTTACCATCAGGTGAGATGGTGGTCAATTGCAAAATTAATCAAAAATAAGGAGAAAAACATAGGGAACTCTTTATCTCGGGAAAATGTGCAACATTTTGACGTGAACAAAGTCGCCGGCAACAACAAGTATTAATCTGTACTAATATTATAAAGCGGAAAAGTTTGTTTGTTTGTTTGAACGTGCTAATCTTCGAAACTACTGCGTGGATTTGGGTGAAATTTTGTATCAAATTATGTTGACGCGTCAGGGCAATAGGTAGGGGGCGTCCATAAATTATGTGAGATTTTGATTGAGATTGAAACAATAAAAAAATTACTATTTTGGTCCATTTAATCCAGATTGTACATGCTTAAGATTTAATCTTAAGCGTATATCGTAATACGATTAAGATCATTCACTAATTCGTTCGAAAGAAAATAATTTTATTCATACTTCGACGTTATACACCTACTGACTGTCAAACCACCATATTTGTTTTATACCAAAATAAATATAAATAAGTAAATAAAAGCACAAAGCTATTTTTTTTTCTTTTTACAATAACAATCCAACGCGTTTACGTAAGAAACCCACATTTTGAAAAATCTCACATGAGATTGGGGGACGGGGGAGGGGGTTGAATAAAATCTCACGACATCTCACCAGGGGGGGAGGGAGGGACAGAAAATTAAAAAAAAAAACACCTCACGTAATTTATGGACGCCCCCTTGCTAAAGGTTTTAAAAGGTTAGGTTTACCCGACCGCAAAAGAAGGAGGTTTATGTTTTTATCGAGATAAAGTCCATGAGAACGAAACTCCGCGCGATTGCTACTATATGTGCCTCATTTATAATACTTTTTCGCGCATTAAACTCATGTGATTTAGTTTGAGCTGTTTAAGATAATGGAAGAGTTAAAAAGACTTAAAAAGCCATGCTTTCTTAGTAGCTGTATCTAATACCTCGTAAATACGTCATCTTACGTTCAAAAAAAGTTAAATAAATAATTTAACACACAATGAAGGGCATTAACTCAGGCCACCTTCCCGAGAACACAGCGTGAAAATATCTCCTTAAAAACATAAAATTAAACGATCACACACTAATTACCATAAAAACCGTCTTTTATCTCAATCTCTACGGAATCCGAATGACATCATCAAGCTAAGATGCTATCGTACTAATAAAACACCTGCGGGTCCCCAAAATGGAGCCCAACACCTTCTCCTATTAAAATTACCAATATAATAGGTGATTAATCTTTGGGCTAACAAAAACCTTTGAATTTACGGTTGCTGTCAAAATAAATATAAGTTGACTACGGATAACAAGATGCTGGATGTTTTTTTTTTACCCCAAATTTAGTTGTTTAACAAAACATTACAAAAGGAGGAGTGAACTAAAGGTTTTTTTTATTAATTGGGTATTGGGCGATGGCGTTGTTTTTTCGGGCCCGATGTGTATATTATTGGGGCGATATATGTACGTGCACATTAACGCGCGTTTTGGATTTGTTCGTGTTAAGCAAAGCGTACATTGGGGCGAGAGTGAGTGAGTGAGTGAATGAAACACCCGGTAACGTATTTCGGGCTAATTCATAAAATATGCAGATTGTTTTCTCTAAATATTAATGCAGATTGAATCTAGAAATCGGTGTTTTTGAAATGAGCATAATTATTATGATTTGAAAGTTTTTTTTAAAGACAAGTGTCCTTTTTTGTTTGTTTATCAACACAAATCAATATAAATAAAAAGGTAATAGTCTGTGTCTACAATTAAATATCATTTCAAATTTAAATTTTTGAATGAATTTTTTACTGAACTCGTTCACTCCCGGCAAATGTTATCACAAATCGTTCATTCATTCACTCCTTGGTATGTTTAGTTTAATGTGCGTCGTTCTTAAGATGATGTTATCGCTACGTTCTGGGAAGGACATGTGTCGCCCAATAAACTAATTGGTCGCGCTAAGCTCGGGCACAGAGATAGTGGGTTTATTTTATTTTTATCATGCTATACTATAGTGATATTCTGTGGGTTTGCTCCGAAAAGGGAAACTATTTATGGACTATCAAAACTTTCTTTGTTATGATGAATTTATGACTTGAAGGTTAACTTAAAATTAAAAGCCGTGGATATGATTTTGAATATGGTAGAGCTACTGTCTCATACAGAATGTATAATGACACAAGATGAGTTACCGACAAACTGAAGAAGCTTTGAAGCGCCAATAGCCTAGTGGTTAAGGTGTCGGCCTTGTGATCGAGAAGTCACGATTTCGAACCCCATTACTATTGCTATGAATCCACTTCAGATAAAAGCATATTTTAGAAGCTTAGTTAGGAGGGTTAATTAGTTTGCTAGTTATGTGAATTCTACTCACATTGATAGTTCTATTTAAAAAACTGTTTTACAGTTTGGCAGAATTAAAGATTTTTTTGCTATCGGAAAATTTTAGTAAAAAAAAGACAGTTCTCAGACAGCTTTAGTACCGATCATACTTTCAAACTTAGAACTATTGATGCTGTCCGTACAGGATGAAGTTCTATTTTTGATAATAGAAGAAAAAAGTTTCTGCGTAAGTAAGTCATATGACTAAATAATGCACCATTATTATTGTATTAAAAACTCATTTCTTATCGCCCTCATTCTGCATTTCAGTTTAATTAAATAAAATCAAATGGCGTTTTTTTTTCTATTTGTTTCTAAAGTTTTATTAATTATTTATTATTTAATGACTTATAATAGTTGTAAATGTATTGCCAAATTGAGTCATGCAGAGTACCAAAAAGGCTTTTTATCCGATAGCTCATTGCAGGCTAAGCAGCTTGAGTATTTTCACAACTGGCAACTCTACAACTAAACGGACAGACACATTTTCAATCCATGTATCGCCAAAGATTTATTTTATTCGATAACACTGGAAGTTTGTAACGCAAACGGGACGATATACCTATTGGTATTTCACTGATTCCATCTTTTTAGTCTCAATTAATTTTAATTTGAACGCTCGTATTTCTAAACGGTAATTACAAGTGCTATACTAATAATGTTTATTAAAAACATTCATGTATTTTGGTTTGGAAGCCAAAAAGCAGTAACTCAATAAATATGCGTTTCTCGAAAAAAAATCGTATAAAAAAAAGACAATCATTTTATTTGATATATATTTAAAAATAGATTCTGCTCTCGGCTTCATCCGTCTGTAATTTTGATAACCAATATATCAAGTGTCTAGTAAATGAATCGCTGGGGTTGCGGGAATGTTCTAACGAGATACCGTGGCCCCGGATCGTAAGGGCAACTGCAGGAATGAGGTGGGTTTTTCGTCAGTAGAAGTCTGATACTCCCTTCCACTTCATCCACAGCAGGAGGAGTTATTTGATGAATTTCCATCCATTTTAAAACGTCAGAAGCTAGTTCACGGTTCGAATTGGCTTTTTCCTATAGAGACCCGGCAGTAAAGTTCATGGTTACTTTTTTCAAAACAGAATTGATTTTCACAATATTTCCATAATACAGTTTTTATAGAAATGAGAGGACAGTACCTATAGACTTGTTAAAATAGTAGGTATAATGCTATTATAAATCAAAAACGACTATACGATTCTGCAGAGTTCTAGCATCCATATAAAAAATCGTAAAAAAATAGACTGGCCATGACAAGATTAGAATTCACTAATGATGAAGAAAAAACAGAATTTTAAAATTTCTTAAGTTACCGCTTTTTGTCGCCAGTAAAACCGACGTGTCTTTTCAGTTAATTTGAATATCTTTGGTTTAAACTATGTGTCTATTTAATTAATTATTCTGGACCCTAATTAGGGTTCTTTAGGATTCTTTGCAGTTCTTAAATTGGCTGTCGGAATTTGTGGTTCTGGTTGATTTATTCCATATTTAAATGTTAATGACGATTAATAGTTAACATTTCTATACTAGTGTTTGACAAATAAGGAATTCGATGAATTGGTTCTGTCATTGTCTAATCTTTTATGTGCCTTCTGAGTAGGTGTCTCTTTAGTAAAGGCTTTAAAAATGAATTATCATTTATATTGACACAAAAGTCGCAATAATTGGTGCTTTCCTGTCACAGCATAAGTCACCCTTTTGTTATGATAGTCACTACCATATAAAAAAAATCAACCTCATGTATCAAGTTGAAATTATAATTGGCAGATTCTTATTCAAAGTAAAGAGAATTGGAATTTAGAATTCTCTACATAATCAGATTATAAAATTCCCAATGCAGGGATACATGCCTTTTCTCCATGAAAGGGAATGGGATGTAATCTACCGAGCGGGCTTTGTGCGGGTTAGTAGTGGATGTTGTATAACGGTTTCTGTACTATATTTTCCTCCCCTTTGAGAGCAGTGGATGATGAAAATTACACAAAGAAAAGTGCCTGGCTGAGTTCAAACTTACGGCCTACAACTCCTTAGTCGTACCTCTAACTATGGCGCCACCACAACTTGTCTCATACTAATACAAATCGAATATACAGGGTTAATTGTAAAACACCAAAAACCTCTCAGGACTATGTTACTAACATCATAATCAACAACTTTTGTTCTATGACTTTTAAAAATTCGTCATATTTTAGTTCACCAGATTTTCATACAAAAATAAAAATATTTAAATGTTACGAAATCTATGCGAAGCAAAAGAAAGTGATTTATACTATTGCTTTCTTTTGCTTCGCATAGAATTGCTAGCTAGACTAGCGTTCAATTTAAATATTTTTATTTTTGTATGAAAATCTGGTGAACTAAAATATGACGAATTTTTAAAAGTCATAGAACAAAAGTTGTTGATTATGATGTCAGTAACATAGTCCTGAGAGGTTTTCGGTGTTTTACAATTAACCCTGTATAAAAATCTAGTATTATTTATCGAATGATATTATTTTCGTATTTGTTAACGAACTTATAATATAAACTATACGCTAGGTGAAAATTTTGTTTTTATAGTGCAATGGTTGGGGTTCGAATATGGGACCTCTCGACCACAAGTCGACACCTTAGCCTAGTGGCTATTGTTCCTTAAACCAATACCTCACCTTTTACCTTAGGACTATTTTAGATAACAACGCAGGCGAAGTCGCAGGCAGAAATTAGTATATAACAAGTGATAAATATACTCCCCTTATCCAACAATAAATCACAAGACACCACGCATAAAGATAATGCCATTGCAAAAAAATATATTAAAACGTGTTTCACATACCAAATATGGCCGTTCGAATGAAGTCATTATACTTAAATCGGGCACATTTCGTGTCAACTCAGTCACAAACACATAAACTTGGGTAGATCTTAAGATTATAATTTTATTACAATTAATATTGTTACTGATGGCCTTATTAAAGGCTTCTTAGTTTTTAAGCGCCATTTTAAAGCTACGGGTTTTAATTAGGCTGTATTTATCGTTTTGTTGAGGTATTTTTGAACAGTTTATGATAGTCGATTATAAGATAACCCCGTTGTCGTCTGTCTGTCTGTCTACACGACAATGAGTCGTCTTTTTACTCCGGAACGTGTTGTGGTACACAGTTGAAATTAATAGTAAATACGTACAAAGATGTATTGTTCCTTTAAGCTCTAAGAAAATCGTCGCAAGAAAAGAATACGGACATTCATCTATACTAATATTACAAAGCGGAAAAGTATGTTTGTTTGTTTAAACGCACCAATCTTCGAAAGAACTGGGTGGATTTGGATAAAATTTGGCATGCAAGTAGCTTGAGGCTGTATTTTGTACTCGACTGCAAAAAAAGGATGGTTATATTTTTATCGAGAAAAAGTTCGAGGGAGCGAGGTGCGACTGCTGGTGCGATTTATTTAGATATTTTACAAATAAAATTAAAGCCAGGTACGTTTACGTAGTGTGTCCAAAATGATTTAATAAGGCCCTAAATACTTTTCACCCGACTGCAAAGGAAGGGTTATGTTTTTCGCGCGTATCTGGTATGTATGTATGTTAGTAATATTCTTTCTTACCTCATATCTCCAGAACCGCTGAACGGATTCACACAATTGAGGTATCGTTAGATTTGTCTTAACAACTTAAGTGTTCTTAGATAAAGGAAATTTGAAAAAAATAACATGGCGGCTGTGCGAAGCCATTATACATGATAAAAAAAAAATATTTTTAGAGTACTACAATATGGATATCAAATTAAAGGGCTTAACACAAGGATTTCAATAAGGTATATCATGTTTATCGTTAGTGTAATATTAGCAAAATAATACAATGAGAAAGTTTAAAAATATGGACTTCACTTTCTGAATCCGGTGACACGACCGGGAAAACTAAAGAATTGCTAATTAATATTTTAACTAAAAAGTTGAAAAAAAAGAAGTTATTTAAAAAATCTAGAAAACCCGACTACTCAACTGAAATGCAAGAAACAAGCAGATTTTTATTTTAAAAAGTGCAAAGCAGGCGGTCTCATCCCATTAAAAAAAATATGTTCAATTGGGTCCCGCCTGCTTATCACTTTTTAAAATAAAAATCTGCTTGTTTCTTGCAATTCAGTTGAGCAGTCGGGTTTTTTAGATTTTTTAAATAACTTTTTTATTATTATTACGGATGAGCCCACTCTTGACCTCGATCTCGCCTGATGGTAAGCGATAGATGAGGTCTACGATGTGACGAGCGAGCCCAGAAGATGCCTATTTACTCTGCTTTAAAGGCTGAAAGGTATTGTGTAGTTTACATTTGGAAATTCTTGTCTAATTATAAGGCCGTTTCCGTAATGTTCAAAGCCAGTAGGTACATCATCACATTTAGGGCCAAAAAATCATGTCATGTCATTAAGACAGATAAACTTTAACAAAAACAAAATGGCTGCCATAAATAATAATAATGTACCATGTAAATGTGAGACAAGAGCTTTAAATTCGGTAATTATGTAGAATTCATGTGTTTTTAAGTTAACTAAGTTACAGATTAACAACGTAGATAAGTTAACTACTTGATTAATTTTAAGTTTTATCTTAAGATTATTTAGAAAGTTTAGCATAAATATGAATTATATATTGTAGATAAGTTCGTGATTGCTAATGTGTTAGTAAAATACACTTTCTTGTTGTAATTGGTATATACAACGTGTAACATATAACGGTTTTATAATCCTATGTCTACATGTGTGACGTATAACAGAAATTTCAATACATTGATACCAGAGGCAGAATTTTCAAATTAAGAAGAACGAAGAGAATCACCGTGTTATTGGCAAGTGATGTGGAAAGTTATTGACCCTCGTAGTGCTGTGACACGTTTGTTATGATTGGTATTCAAGAAACATATTATGAAACCGATAATTTAAATCAAGTCTTTGTGTCACTTATTTTGAGCTGAAACTGTACATAGAGACTCCATACCAGGTGTCGTCTTCAGCCCCTTTGGATAGCTATGGGGTTTCCGTTACGCGTTGTATAAAATGGTTTTAATTTTTTTACTTGAATGTCTACTCAAACTACGTTTTATTTTCGTATAAAATCCTTATTATTGTAGTTTTCCGTTTTGTGGATATACCAAAAAAGGTTGTTAAAGTGATTCTGAGTAACCTTTGATATCGTTTTAAATATTTCTGTTTAGTAACGAGCCATGTTTATGAAGCGTCAATAGCTTATTGGCCTAGGTGTCGGACTTATGATCGAGAGGTCGCGGGTTCGAACCCCACCCATTACAGTATTGCAGTGAACCCACTCCAGACACAAGCATATGTAACTTAGTTGGAGGGGTTAACAGGATTGCTAGTAATGTGAATTCTACCTACTGCTTGTTCTCTTATAAAAAAAAAATGCACAAAATTTAATTAAGTTCAAGCTCGATAGATGGCATTGACGTCCAATTAGAAGTCGCTATGGTTTCATTACCTTGATTTATTAGGTTCCAGTTCCACACATTCTAAACAGCTTTTTTTGCCATGTGACAAGATATTACGTTCAAAATAAATGGAAGTGTTACTGCGAAAACCTGCTAAATACTAAACTTATTTCGAAAACATTTAGTGAACAGGAACACATACACTATTTTTTAGGGTTGAAACGATACCATCTGGGTATCGACACTTACTCGGTACCGTATCGGTCACGAGGTATCGATACCTACTTGTATCGGTAAATTTTTCCGTCGGAAGTATAAGAGGCAAATAAGAACAGCAGTGTCAGTACATGGTATAAGTCTTAAGTATTTATTAAAATAAAATACACAAAATATTAAGGAAAAAAATCTGTAATCGACGTGCTCCCTAGAAACAATAATTTTTCTAGTTGTTTTCCGATTAATCGCTCTGTGGTGGAAGTATTGCCACTTTACGTCTGAAGCATTTGTAATTTCCATTTTTCCACAAATTTCACATTCCACACCTCAGACTTTTGGGGTCCTATTATCACTGATTTTGCTAAATATTGCTATTACAAATTAAATTCAGTTAAGTTTTAATTTAATAAAAACAAATGAAGAACCGCCATGCGATGAAGGACTGTAGTGACAGACCGACCGTCTGAATGAATAAATGATGAAAAACACAGATTCTACCTACTATACGTAAGGCTGCCAACTGACTGAGCAGTAGAAAAGATGCGTTCGCGAAAAATAAAAATTAAATCAGTGAGTGAGCGAGTACCTATCGATGATACAAGTACTTACTTCCCGATACTACTTGTTACTCGGTTGTCAAGTATCGAGTACAAAAGTACTTGGTATCGAAAGAAACGTATCGAGTAGTTACTCGTACCGTTTCATCTCTACTACTTATACACTTTTGAACTCTAAGTACTGTTGCAACACAAAACATTATCACAATGTGTCCTTTAAATTTAATATCACAAAACTAAGAAATAGGACGAGTTCATGGCTTAATAACAACAATAGCACGGATCGTTTTCGAGGTTAAGCAACGATTCCCAAGGTTGATTTATGGATGGGTGCCCATCTTAACATCGAGATTCTTCCGTGCTTAGGAAAACACGTTAAGTCGTTGGTCATGGCTGACATTTGTACATCTTTGACAGTCGGTTCTGGTAGTCAGAAAATCTGACATGTGGTTCTTGCCAAGTGATATCGTGTTACACAGTTACTGGGTTTTGGGGGACATAGGCTGTCGCTTCAAGGAAAACACTAATACTCAGCTGCATCTGGTTAGACTGGAAGTCAATCCTGACATGAACAGAAAAGTCTAAGTAGATGATGAAGTAGATTTAGAAAAAGACATTGTTAGCCGAATTTTGTCACTGACTGTAGTTATGACTCAAGTAATTTTGTCACTGACTGTAGTTATGACTCAAGTAATTTTGTCACTGACTGTAGTTATGACTCAAGTAATTTTGTCACTGACTGTAGTTATGACTCAAGTAATTTTGTCACTGACTGTAGTTATGACTCAAGTAATTTTACATCTGCCTACTTCCTTATATTGACATGTCTTATTCCTTACACAAATTCAAGTCTGTCCTACAAAAGGCAATTTTTGAAAAAATTAAAATATTTTTTCTAAAAATGTCAGGGGTAATATGTTGGCTCAAAGATTTGCTCGGTGTACTGACCAAGTTAAAATAACTCTTTTTAAAGCATATTGTCAGAGTTTTTACACCGGCAATCTTTGGGTCAACTATACAAAAAGATCGCTAGATGTTCTACGTGTCCAAAATAATAACGCTTTTAGGATGTTGTTGCGACTTCCTTGCTTCTGTAGCGCCTCCGGAATGTTCGCGGTAACTCATACTGATGGGTTTTCATCCAATTCTCCGCAAAAAGACGGCCTTAATAAGTCGAAGTTCCGACCTACTAGTTCCATGCATTTGTGCCTATTTAGTTATAATATTTGTATAGGTTTAAATTACTAACAATAGAATTTTAAGTTAAAGTCTGTAACTTACAAAATATGGATCTTATAGTTATCCGAAATAAAACGATTGAATTGAATTGAACTTTGCTTCTTGCTTTCCACTTATATCAAGTTACATTTTTTAATTATTTAACTGTTCATTCGTCTTATAATATGTGAAATGCTATGTTGGTACTAAAGCAATAGCTTTAACAATTAGTAATACCTAGCTAACCATTGCAATGTTAGTAAGATTTTTGTTGTTGTTTTGTTTTATGTCTACTTTCACGCTTATTGTTTAATGCATGCCGTGGCAGCCTTTAATTAAGGCTACACTATTGTTTGTAATAATATTGTAACTTGTAACATGTTTATTGGTGTATGCTTTGTTGGTTGTCCTTAAATAAATAAATAAATCTAGTGAACCAACAAAACAGTTATTCAATATTGATCTTGATGTTAGATACCCTTTTTTTCCGGTTGGGAAAATCATCGAATGACTTCTCCCGCTCTGAATGGAGCGGAAGGGAGTGTCAGACTTCTACTGACTAAGAAACCACTGTTCCTTCAACTACCCTTGCGTTCCGGGGCCACGGTATCTCTTTAAATCATTCCCGCACCCCTGGCTACAATGGCTCTATCCTCCGTCAATCTTGTAGTCACCTTCATTACGTTTAGGGAAAACTAATAACAAAAATTGATCACTCATTCCGCGAAACATAAATGATGACTGAGATTTTGCTCAGATTGACTGAGTATCGCTTTTTAAGACACTGACGTATCGTCTGTCATAATTTAGGCGGACGCCATATTTTATATCTAATCAACTCAGCTCAGACGCCAATGTTGTTTTTTTTTTAGTATTATTAAATATAGGTTCGCGTTTGACCACCATCTCACCTGATGGTAAGTGATGATGTGGTCGAAGATGGAGCACGCTTACCTAAAAGTAACCTATTCACTCTTGACTTAAAGACTCCTAGGTTATAGCTATCGGGAAACACAGACTCCGGCAGGGAATTCCACTCCTTAGCCGTACGCACAATGAAGGTATTCCCAAAACGTTTTGTGCGTATGGGTGGGATGTCCACCATGTAACGACGGTGCTTCGTCGTTTGTCTTGTAGTCCGATGATGGAACGGGCTTGGTGGAATTAGATTGTGTAATTCCATCGCACACTCCCCGAAATGTAACCGATAGAAAACCGATAGACTTGCAACTCGTCGTCGATGTTCAAGGCTCTGGAGCTTTGACTCGACCAGTGCATCGTTGCCAATGAGTCTCTTGGCCCGCTTCTCGATAGACTCAAGCGCGTCCAGTTGGTATTTAGCAGATCCATCCCAAAGATAAGAGCAGTACTCCATACACGACCGAGCCTGGGCTTGATAGAGATTGAGCAACTGTTCGGGTGTGAAGTACCGTCTCACCTTTGCTAGGATTTTATTTGTTAGTTTATTTATTTATTTAATAACTTCATAAAAATGGGTTAAATTGCGGACTTCTCCCGCTCTGGGTGGAGCGCAAGGGAGTGTCAGACTTCTACTGACTAAAAACCCACCCTGTTCCTTCAATTGCCGTTGCGTTCCGGAAATGATACCGTGACTGAGCATTCATTACAATCATGGACACCATTGTGTCATTTATGGACTGGGCGACACTGGTACTAGACTTTCTAGTTTCTGTCTATCCTTAATGATTGACAAAGAGCTAGAAAGTCTAGCACCAGCGTCGCCAAGGATAAGGGTGTTAACCTGTTAGGTCAACGCACGATAGTGAGTACGTTAACTTATACCTAATAGATTATTTTCTAGTGTTTGTGTGTGTTTTGGCGCAGCCGCGAGGCACACGTATTTTGTCTATTTTCGTGTACTTACGTTTGTTCTTTTTTGTTTTTGTTGCTTTCCTTTTGTATCCTGTTGTGCGTTTTGTGGAATGAATGTGCCGAATAAACATTTTTTTGTTTTTTTTTTTGTTTTCCCATTTCCCTGCGCACAAACTTCATAATAGGAGAGGACACGCTCTCACCTACCGTTCTCAGGATGCTGTGCTGTTGCGACTGTCCCTCTCACTCTCGCTTTTGAGGGGTCAAAAGCGAAGCTGTTTTCTTGCGTATAATAAATCGTTCACCAAAATATATTACTGCACTTAATATTTATTTATTTAAATAGAACGGCTGAAACCAATTACATTATTTAATATAATTAATTTAACATTTTCATGCATTCTTCTCACAAAAAGCAACCTAACAGGAATTTAGTGGGATACAGTAATGGGAATGGAAAGGTATCTTAGGAATGATTTTTGGACTTTTCCTAGAGGCAGCGCATACTGATTTGCAAAAGGATTCCATCCTCACGTAATAGACTCAAATTTGCCGCGGACTAATACCACTACCTATAGTACCTATCCCTTTAGAAATACACACGTGATATTATGCAAAGTTATCCACAGCCACATACATCTCGACATCCAAAAAACAAAGACGCATCGCTTAACAGGGGGTAAACGAACAAACAGAGATGTTTCAATTAAGTCCTCAATCACTGCAGACTGGCAGGGTAATTAGCTGATGTTAATATCTTCCTGTCAGAGCTTTTGACGTCATTATTTTGAGGCTGATTAGCAGGGCCGGATTAACCATTAGGCGGATTAGGCAACTGCCTAGGGGCCCCGCATCAACTAGGGGCCCAGGCCCAGGGCACGCACCAAGAAAACATGTTTTTTCGAACGAGAATTTGATGTGCGTGTGAACTTAGGGACCTCACTGTTATCTCAAAAAATACAAATAGTTAGATTTAGTAATAGAATTAGAACAATTTTAGAACAAATCTGGGAATAAGTAAACAAATATGTTTAAAAACCACAGCCCTTAATGTGCGTTTCCTCAGATCACACACGATTTGGTCAGTCAAAGTAAGAAAAGGGGCCCCGAGAATGCCATTGCCTTAGGGCCTCTGACAGGGTTAATCCGGCTCTGCTGATTAGCTTAGTATTGTAAAGGTTTTGAAATGACTAATGTGTGGCGGAAGTAAGGCATGTTTTAATGGGCTGTTTCATGTTTGTGAGTTCTATGGCTATAGTAGTCCTGCTATTCGGTTCGATTACAGCCACGGCGGCCTCATAATTGATTAGCCATCTGCGCGGGAGATATTATAGTGCACAGGTACAGGTGTATAACTCTCTGTCCCTTTACTCTCATTGTCCGATGGGACGGCAATCCGACACCACCGGAGAGAGGTTAGACCACAGAACAGAAAATTCTATTCCGTGGGTTAGACGCAGGACCAACGTGTTAGTGTGCTTACCGAGACACGGGGGTTATCACATCACAAAGGTCGCGGAGTCGCGGGAAAAAGCTAGTAGTTAATATAAATTATTTCGAAATTCACGCGGAAGAAGTTGTGAGCTATGGTTATGAAGTTGATTATTTTAATTTTATTCATTTACACATGTATTATACATTTTTTGTACGTTTAAAAAAAAAAAGTTTGTCCTAACTGCCTATCAAGCTGAAAATATGATAAATAGGTTTATTTATAATAATAATAATAATAATAAATGACGAACAACTACCGGAAATTTATTGTGAAGGATGGCACGGTTGACATGTGTCGGGCATGTCACCGTCCGGGTGAATCAATCCGTCACATTGTCTCTGGTTGTTCTCGTCTTTCTAATGGAGAATACTTGCATAGGCACAACCTTGCAGCCAAGATTATTCATTAGCAACTTGCTCTGAAATATTCTCTTGTGGAATCGGAAGTGCCGTACTATAGGTATGTGCCCGACCCAGTTCTCGATAATGGCCATATCACATTATACTGGGATCGGTCCATCATCACTGACAGGACTATTGTAGCCAATAAGCCTGATATAGTGGTGGTGGACCGAAACGAGAGGCGTGCCATGATTGTCGACATAACCATCCCGCATGACGAGAACCTCGTGAAAGCCGAGAAAGATAAACAAATCAAATATCTTGACTTGGCGCATGAGATTGTCGACATGTGGGATGTGAACTCGGCAGTCGTTGTACCGATAGTCATCTCAGCCAATGGCTTAATAGCCAAGAGCCTCGACCAACACCTTAGGAGGCTCTCGTTAGGCGGCTGGATCAAGGGCTTGCTACAGAAAGCGGTACTCCTGGACACGGCGCGTATCGTTAGGAGGTTCCTCTCTCTAGAGTCCTGACCACCGGTAGCTTGGACCCTGTTCCCGATACCGGTGGGCTACTATTTTTTATATTTTTAAATGTTTTTTTGTGTTTTATAGAAATATTTAAAAATGTAATTTATATGTGTATAATTAGAAAGAAAGGAAATAATAACAAATAACGTTTATTGGCTTAAATAAATTATGGTTACAATATGAACACTGTCACTTAAACTAGGTATAAACACCTGTGCTATAAGCAATAGTAACAATTCGAGGTTGATCAAATTTTACAATATGCTATGTATGGTGCAACAATCCGTTATTATTACCTAAACAGGGTTACTAAGAATAAAAATTATACAATAAAAATAAAAATTTGGCAATAAAAGTATTGGTTGTACGAGATGTGTGTCTGAATTTATTTGTGTGTGTATATGTGTATGGGTTGTGTGTGTATCTGTATCTGGGTTTGTATGTGTGTGTTTGATTTGGTATGAATACTATATGTGTGCCTTATAATTTAAGAAATGAGAAATGTTTATTCTTTAATTTCAACTTTTGACAGCAGCAACTTTATACCACAATACCCGTCAGTTAACTATAAGTTTCCTAATAATACTATCAACTTGCTGCCAGGTAGCGCCTGCATTATATCCTCCATTACGAAACATTCCAAAGTCCTACCTCCTAGAATTGTTATTAAATAATAAATCATTAACGTCACAATGTGTTTCGTTCGAGGATCAGCAGACTTGCCGAGTCATTGTGCCACCTACCAATATCGGACATATTATTCTTTATTTATATTAGTTTGGTTTGGTATTGTGTTCCGTAGGTCATACCAATTCTAGCTGACTCGCCGAACTTCGTACCGCCATATTTTCTCACCTTTTAAACCTTCCCAGTATTAGAGGGAATATAATGCAAAAAGAATTAATGAAACCGGTCAAACTGTTCTCGAGTTTTAGCGAGACTAACGAACAGCAATTGATTTTTATATATAAGAGAAGATTATAAAGCGGCAAAGCTTTGGGAGTGTGCGATGGAATTACAAAATCTAATTCCGCCAAGCCCGTTCCATCATCGGACTACAAGACAAACGGAGATGCGCCATCGTTACATGGTGGACATTCCACCCATACGCACAAAACGTTTTGGGAATACTTTCATTGTGCGTACAGCTAAGGAGTGGAATTCCTTGCCGGAGTTTGTGTTTCCCGATAGCTATAACCTGGGAGTCTTTAAGTCAAGAGTGAATTGGTTACTTTTAGGTAAGCGTACATAATCTTATCTAATTATATCCTAAGTTCAAAGGCACACGGAAAACAACCACAATATCTCATTCACTCATGGACCTCTAAAAGCCAAAGCTGGGCATCATTTAAAACAAACAGTGATGATTATACTTCATTACTGGGCGAGGTGTGTCGTTAATCATCTGTTGGTAGATGACGGTTACATGATCTTTATCTTTGGGGTGAGGTAACTAGTTGTTGGCTCTTGGTTTTTGAGAGTTAAATATTTAACTAATACTTCAGAAAAATATGTAAATAGATAGAATACTCTTTGATTGCACACCAATTATTTAAACACACCTGATTCACAATATTGCTTCATTCAATTCAATTCAATCTTTATTGCAATAACTGCATGTGTTAACAAAATTTTAATATAGAGGTAATAGGACCCTGTGGGGCCCAGCAATTTTATATATTATAAAGATTAGAGTGGCTTTATACAAACTAGAAAATCAAATAAAAATAATCATAATAATTAATGCTGCAAAGCTCTAAATGGAATAATTCAACAGTCAAATTAAAATAGGTATATATATATATAACTCAAAGGTGACTGACTGACTGACATAGTGATCTATCAACGCACAGCCCAAACCACTGGACGGATCGGGCTGAAATTTGGCATGTAGGTAGATGTTATGACGTAGGCATCCGCTAAGAAAGAATTTTGCGAAATTCCCACGGGATCGGGATTTACACGGGAAAAACTTCCCATGCGGGCGAAGCCGTTGGCACAAGCTAGTTTTAAATAAATGTCAAATCAAATTAGGAAATTTCAATAAATGTCAAATTAAAATGGCAATGTCAGTATACAGTAGGGTCAAATAATTTCCCTACGCATGTACTATGTCACAAAAAAATATAATAATAAAAATGCAAATTTCTTTCGGTACTACGTTTCACGGAATTATAATTAGATATTTTTCTGAAGTATTAGTTTGGTTTAGATATCCGCAAAGTAACGCCTTTCCATTCTGTATAGTTAAATATTTGTTTAGATTTTTATTTATAAATTGTAAGATATTGAAAGCTTAAAGTTAATAAGATTCTGAAGGGTTTGCTGATTCATATTTTTGTCTTTCTTTTCGCGAGAACCATGCACTACTTTCCAACGTTTTATAAGTGCCGATGTAAGCCTGTGTGAAATAAAATATTTTTGATTTTGATATACCCAAAAACTGCTGAACTTTCATGCGGTTTTCAAAAATGGATAGAGTGCTTAATCATGATTGTCTACCTCTCTCCTTGATCGTCTTCACTTAAGTTCTATACTTTGTCTTATCATTGTAATTGTAGAATATAATAATGTATACTGTATTATACAACAGGTATCGTAATTAACGCACACCCTCAAACACCCCAATTAGAAAATTATGTTATTAATAATAATAATATGTTTTTTTTATTGTCACTTTTTTATAGAAAAATATTTAAAAATGTAATTTTTGTGAGGTTTGTAAAATAAAGATAATATAATAATAATAAAAAATTGTATAACCATTATAATTGTTTATTTTTCTCCACAATATTACTCTTAATTGCTAGCCTTATTTCTACAGGGACATACTCTGTATGAATGAATGTATTATTATCATAATACGTACTCTGAATTTTTAGTTTTACTTGTTTATAAACAGTTTTTGTAAGGTTTTTTTTATTATGTATGAGCTCACTCTTGACCTCGATCTCGCCTGATTGTAAGCGATAGATGAGGTCTAAGGTGGGACGAGCGAGCCCAGAAGATGCCTGTTTACTAGAGCATTAAAGGCTGAAAGGTCATAAGTGGCAGGGAACACAGAAGCCGGTAGACTAACTTCCTTTAAATGAGTTTCATTTTTCTGTAATGTGTACTGAATGACGGACTTTGAATCTGCATTCAAAAAGTTACTACTTTAATTTACGGTCCATAGTTAGTTTGTTTTTTAACCGACTTCTGAAAAAGGTGGAGGTTCTCAATTCTGATGTTTGTTTGTGTTTTTTTTTTTTTTTTTTTTTTTTATGTTTGTTCGGGCATAGCTCCGTCGCTCGCCAACCGATTTGAAAAATTCTTTTTTTGTTGGAAAGGGTATACTTCCCAAATGGTCCCATGAAAATTTTATCGACATCAAACAAGCCGTTTCTGAAAAATCAACAAAAGTCTAAAAAAAATATTTACATTGATGACCTTTTCGGTTACTCTATATTGTGTTTTTTGTTCGCGCGTTTTTAGTTTTTTGTAGTTGACATTTTGGCTTTTATAACTAGATTAATAACAAATTGACCCACTAAAAAGCGCGAAAATAAAAACTTTTTTGCAAAAAAATAGAACCGACTTCCATATCAAAACACTACAAAGCCAAAAATAATTTTAATTTCGGAAGGCGGTGTGAAAAAAAAAGAAAATACAAAACCAATAACACCGACTACCGAAATTAAAATTATTTTTGGCTTTGTAGTGTTTTGATATGGAAGTCGGTTTTATTTTTTTGCAAAAAAGTTTTTACTATACAGCGAAAGTATAATTTGTAATTTACGTAGATTTAATTGATTTGGGATATAAATTATAGATTAAATTAAATAATCGATTCAGTAAACGATTCTGAACAAACTAATTTCAGGATGTGCACTAATTATGTTACACGTCAATTTGTATATTGTACACCTATGACTAATTATAGTCTACTTCTTCTTGTCTCAATTAAATCCATTCAAAAGTAGTCATTAAAACATCATTTCATTTGCAAACATAGATAAAAGATACATTCTGTGTTTATAAATTGCTTTTATTTTAGTTATGAGGCAACTCATTATGTCACTTTATGTAATGTTTTATGATCAATATTTTTAAAGACGTAATATATGGTGATACATACTGTATTCACGCAAGAACAGGCATTTTTTGGCAGAATTAACACGGAATATAGCCTTGAAACAATATTTTTTCATTTAGCAAGACTTAACATAGATAGTATCATTAGAATATAAAACGGGATATTTACCGTGTGTATTTATTGTTCCGCAATGTTTCCAGTTCATCCGTGATCATGGTCCTCTAAAAAGGGGACAAAATCACACAGACGTAAACCTGCATGGTTCTAAAATGATCTGATCACTACGGATTGTTGACTGTTGTGAAATTGACTTTAACTCTCAGGGTAGTCAATTAGGAAACACTGGCCTCATCTAGTTTACATTTACGAAAAAAAATACGTTCGGAAATGTTGTTTATATCCTAATTGCAAAATAAATATAATTATTTCATTAATAAATACACATGGTAAATATACAGTTTTATGTTCTAATGATACTGTTCGTGACCATATTAGCTTAAAAAATTAACATAGATATATAATACATACAGCTTTGTGCTATAAAATAAAATACTCATTTCGCTGCTCTAGTCTAGTTATTGGTGAGTTCACCACACCCGTCAACTTATTTCGTGTGTTTCCAATACACATGAGTCATGGAGCGTATCAATAATTTATTTTAATTCGAACTGTTTCTGTTTTAATATCATTAGTTATCTTTTATTAGTATAGTGTTTCTTATTGCTTTTACATAACGCTTTTATTTCGTAGAGCTTGTAAGCAGCTGAACTGGAATTTGGCTTTATCTTTTCCCAACTATTAAATAAAATAAAAAAAAATGCATTTAATTCAAGTAACGTAACTCATATAAGATTAACATAATCAGAAACACACACCAAATATTATTTTCAAATAATAAATTAAAATGAAAATGACAATTACAAAAAAAAAAGAACTAAATGGAATAAAAATATCAATTAACAACAATTAAAAGAATAAAATAAAATTGTCATAATAATTTTTTTCTATTATTATATATTAAATAGGGGTCGGCTTCTAGTCTGACCGAATGCAGCTGAGTATTAGAGTGTTACATGGTTCGTCTGCCTATCTGACCTCCACAACCCAGTAAATGGGTAACACGATACCCCTTGACTAGACCAGTGTCAGATTTACTGGCTTCTGACTACCCGTTATGACTGCCAAATATGTTGTAATGACAGCCGCGACCAACGACTTAACGTTATTTCCAAGGCACGAGGGTTTCACACCACCAATTTCCAAACTTAGTATTTCCTTACAGAAAAACCCGATCAAGTGTAGCGACACTGAAATAATTGCTTCATTCATGGTGTCATCTTCATTAATAGTCAACGTATTGTTAGATTCTGGATCTTTATTTACACTTGATGATACAATTTTTTTAATTGTTGCTAATCTGTATCAATTTATATTATTGGGTTTAAATTAAAATTGTCAAATTAATTATTTAAAACATTTGCACGCCATCGTTTAAGCAAACATGTCTGAACTTTATTTTCATTTTTATGTTATCTCACATGCGTTTTTATTCTGTATGTGTACACATGTTTGGAGCAAATAAAGAAATCTTATCTTATCTTATCTTATCTTATATTGCTTCCGCTTCCTTTCCTTCTATTGCAGCGTTTCGACATCCAATAAATTCAAATTTCGAAGCGTTTACAGATATCCAACATCCCAGTATGGCATGTTTGATGAATGCGAACAGAGTTCTTGTTTAAATTCTGGTATTTGTGTTCGTGTGGCTTTGTCACTCATATTTTCTTTTCTGGTCTCTGAACGGCACACTGGGAAAGACACAGAAGCACACGCTTTGGGAATTAAAGGTGCAACTTTGGGGACATTGTCTTTGCTAAAAACTGGCAGTGTGTTGGTACTACCAATGTTTGGATGAGTCTGGATTGTTTGTGTTGGTGGTGATATTGTTTGATTCGATTGATGGCTCATCTGGTAACGAAGTTGGTTCTCGTTGTCTGTGAGATATATCTACTACTCTACGGCAGCTTCACTTTATTTTGAATCCTTTATTATGGGCTTGGGTTAGGATCAATATTGTCTCTCCAGTTGACAGATTGAAGAAATATTTTATTTAATTGTTAATAGGCTTGCGTTTGACCACAATCTTACCCGATGTTAAGCGATGATGTGGTTGAAGATGGAGCACGCTTGCCTAGAAGTTACCTATTCACTCTTGACTTAAAGACTCCCAGGTTATAGCGATCAGGAAACAAAGACTCCGGCAGAGAATTCCACTCCTTAGCAGCTTACAATGAAACTATTCCCAAAACGTCTTGTGCGTTTAATTGGGATATCCACCATGTAACGATGGCGCATCTTTTTGTCGAAAAAAAAATATAGCCACATGCCAGGTGCAAATCCAGCAAATCTATAGAACCTTGTGTTACTAGCAAACTTTTCAACATCCGAGTAATCAGATATCAAGTTTCTCACAGCCATAGATTTTAATAAGTAATGAACAGTGATAGTTCTGTGGTTAGGTGTCGAATAACGGAATGCTGTGGGTTGCATTCCAGAAGAGTAATTATGTTGTTTTTATATACATGCAAGCAATACGTGTTTGTTTTTAGTTGTTTGTTTTGTTATTTGTGGCATGCTGTTTGTGATTCTGGAATGTGGTCTGGTCAAAATCTGGCCTTTCTTTAAACTTAATGCATTTATTTAAAATTAATCATTTACAGTTGCTTTTGTATTCAACTTAATTTATTTATCAGATATCAAGATCCATAATGGTTTGTAACAATGATACTTACAATCTATGTTATTATTTTAATAATTGTTTAGTTTAATAATTGTATATCTTAATAATTGTTTACTTTAATAATTGTATGTTTTTATAATAATTGTTTACCTTAATAATTGTATATTTTATAATTGTGCATTTTGGCGATATAATTGTTGTTTAATAATTGTTTTTGTAATTTTGATAACTTTCATGTAATTATTTACTTACCATTAATTGCTATTAATTTTGTTTTGACTTTTTTTTATCGTATCTGGCAGTGCTGTGCACTTCTGTAAGGGACTTATTCACAATGTATAATAATCTATTCTTTTGTTTTTTTTTTTAATGCTGTAGTGAATACGTCGTTGAAGTGCCATAAATAAATAAATAAATTATATACAAAGTTGTGAAAACCTTATTTAACATTACCAACCACAATTTAAACCCAGAGCGAGTGTATCGGGCACTGATATTTCGTTGATATTATCCTCAGGATGTCATTCCTACTGCCTCGTACTCTGCCTAACAGAGATGACACTCGCTTGCGTCGTATTGCGTAAAAATCATCCGTATGCGCTCCGACAAACATCGCGGACGCACTGCAGAACCGCGACAACCGCAACAACATGCTGAAGACGTTATTGTATTGAACCCGCAGAGCGCTGTATTGTCAACGTCGTCAGTCTGAAAGATAAAGTAAATTTTTCGTTTCAAAGCGTATATCTACATAAATGGGAAAGGAAGGAAATGGGATATGAGTTTCTGATCTAAAGCTCTACGTAGCGTTTTTTTACACGTTTTTCTACTATATACAGTATGTTAACTAATAGAGGGCGTTCTCGTTAACCCGCAATAGTATAGCATCCAAACGTACTTGAAGGAAGGCAACGTCGCAATTTATGTATGAATACGTACGCGTGTACAGAGTGTTTCTTTTACGTATCAATTTAACATTTTAGTGAATATATTAATATTAAAAAATATAAAAACATGTTGTTTTCGAATAGTAATATTTTTTTTAGCATGTATGGATGCTATACTATTGCGGGTTAACGGGAACACCCTCTGTTAGTTAACATACAGTATATACACTTACACTCTATCAATTAGCTTTTTCTTTCTTCTTTATATTAATTTCTATACAAAAAAAATCTCGCTCATCAATGGGAAACCACAATTGTACCTGAAATTTAGATATTCAATAAAGATGATTCTAATCTACTCACCTCGCTTCGCTGTGGTCTGTATTTAGGTTCTTTGGAAGATCTGATAACTACATAATGATGATAATGTTTCTATAGTAAACGATGGCCAATACTATAAAAATTAGCTGGGGAAAATCAACGCAATACTCATTAAAATTGTAGAATATCTCAAACGGCGCTAATATAGGGAGGTATAGGTCCATGGAGTTCGAGTGCACATCAAGTCTTTCGTGACATCAGAAAAAGGATAAGTTGACTCTTCAAGTGACCAGAAGGCTTTTCTTCGATCAAAGAATCAGCACTGCTACGTTGAATGGTAATGCTGTTGTATGTCTTTCACTCTTTCTTGTATGTAGGAAACGACTTACTTCAAACCGTGCATTAGCTTTTGACGCTTTATAAGTGCAGGCCTATGTGAGATAAAATATGTTGAGTTTGAGCTTTCTAACGATAGCGATGTAGATGAAGTTTTCGCTACCCAGTAAATCCTATTTATACTCGCCTGTACAGTAAGATATTTTCAATCTTTACCGACCCCATACAAACAAACTTGTAGACAAGACAACACCATGACCTCACAATCACCTGTCAATCTCCATCGATCACAAGCACATTCACCTCTACAAAAAAAAAACGAAAAAAAAAACCAAACGCATTCGTTTAAAAACTCAATCGTTCAGAAACGCGTTAAATAAACACTTGAACGCGTGACTTTTAATATCTTTATACGTTTAAAAATATCAAATTATAATATTAAGCTCATCTTGGATGGGTATTCATTATTTTCTGTACAATAGTCCCCCGTGGTGCTTCGTTCGAGATGAGGGTGTCAGTTTGGCTACCTTTTCTGACGGCCCGATTATGCTGTTTGTATTAAGATTAAATTGATGATAAATCTGTGTTGGTTTGTGTTTTTGTAGGCTGTTGTTGAGGTTATTTGTTGCTAAGTAGGTAGTGATGTAATGGTCTATATGTGTCTTAATTTGATGTGAAGAGGGACGACTTAATTGACTTAGCAATTTTGCTGAGTCAAGAACAATTGCTGACGAACTCAGCGACTGACTAATGAAATGACGATGAGTATTTGATTTGTTAGTGGATTTTGGTGGTAATTAGTAGTTCTTTCATTAACTAGACATAATGTGCCGGCCAAATAATCTGTACTAATACTTATAATACAGCGAAAAAGATAAGATGTATTAATAAGATACTGCCTATTCACATTTTCGGTGTGAAATGGCATTAAGGTGGGCTACCATGAACACTATTAGCAGATACATTTTAGACGAATAAATACTATACTTTAACTAAAAATGTATAATAAGTAAATAACATTGGCTGATTATTTTTCTTTACAAAAGCTTTTTTGCGGGCAGAATTTAGTAATCTATATTTTCAGCACAGAATTGTAGTTAATCTCCAAAACATGAACGCAATAGCGAAAAGATTGCTATATCTTCAATGATATTTTATAATACAGATATGTGATAGGCGCGCGCGTCGTGAAGACTCAAACACGAGCTAATTGGAACGTCTTGCAACTAGTCTGCGTCGAACGCAACCACAAGCGTGCCGCACCGTAATACCCGTGTCTTTAGATTTTATTTATGAAAAATGCCATCGTGTGAGTTTCGGAAGTGTACGAATTATACTTCCAAAGTAAACAAAATACAAAGGATCTCATACCACATGTGAGAATGCAAATATATTAAGATTATTTTTTATATTTCATTTATTTTCAAAACTTGCCAATAAATTATGCTTAGGAGCCATATGTAGGTAAAGACAGAGAGAGTAAACTTGTTTTGTCGCGAGAGCGATAAGGATGCGTGCGTGCGGACATAGATTAGTTAAATGTTTACAAGTGTAGAAGCGATATTGATTGACTTGTTTTAATTTGTTTTGTGTTACAATTTTGTTGACTAAAGTTCATTTGACTGATTATTGAGGATTATAACTGTTTTTTTATTGAATTAGGTTTCCGAGGGATTAGGTTCGATTTCAAGATTGGATCGCAATTTTTCGTGAACAAAAAAGCGAATCAGTCTGGATAACATCAAAAAACAGCAGGATATGTAGCAATCACTTCCAAAGTACTAACAAACATGTTTCGAAATGTGGTCGAACAATGCTTAAGAAAATGCAGTTCTAATTATAGAGGTAGGTAACTAAAACATTTTATAAAACATAATGCAGCCTGCATAATGTTTTATAAAATGTCAGCTACCTGTTGATTGCATTTTCGCCAACGTTGAATTTGTTTGGTTAGTATAGGTAAGAAACCGCTACATGACATTTAATTATGAAACATTTTTTTTTTTTCTGGGTGGGAAAATCATCGAATAACTTCTCCCGCTCTGGGTTAAGCGGGAGGGAGTGTCAGACTTCTACTGACTAAAAACCCACCCTGTCCCTTCAGCTGCCCGTAAGTTCCGGAGCCGCGGTATCTTTTTACTATATTTCCGCGACCCCGGCAGGCTATGGCTTTATGAGGCCCCGTCACCAATGCTGACGGCTCCTTGAGGCGCACGTGGAACACGACGCGCCGCCGACCCGGGCCTGGTCTTTGCCAGACGGTGAGCTACCCCTGCTCGCCGTCCGCAAGCCCGCGCCTACGGTGGCCGGAAATCGGCTTGCGATCCCCGACGCCCGGGGCGTCTACCACGACGGCTGGGGCGCGAGGAAGAGAGTTGCCTCTCCCTCGCGCGTTCGGCCTCCTCCTTCGCTAGCATGACCGCTTCGCAGAAGGAGGCGACCGCATCCCATTCCCTCTCGCTCCGCACCATGGTCTGAACCAGAGCAGGGCGCGAGAGGTCGCCGCCGCCGACCGCCTCTACGAGGACACGGCGGTGCTCCGCCCAAGCAGGGCATACCTCGACCGTATGCTATAGTTTTGTCATGAAATTGATTATTTATTGATTACTAGCTTTCCACCTGCTTTATCCAAGATGAAGTTCCGATTTGACGAAGTTTTCGAATCATACAATTATTGTTATGACTGAGCATAAATTACTTCATTAACATAATGACTATTAATTTCTATTTTAGTTTTGAATATAATGGGCTAAGCTGAATAAAAACATTAGTGGTAATACTTGATCCGTGATTAACCATTATGATGTTTAATTTCTTACCTACGTACTTACTTTTCAATCGAGTGTCCACTCTACGGCTATAAAAATGTTATCCTACGGCACAAGGACTCATTTGAAGCGCAACTGTTAGAATTATACCTATCTCTTTCACTTGCGTGTTGTTTCGTATCTTTTGTTCTACTTATCAGTAAAACTTGTCAATGTGTGCCATAGATATCCGTGATGTGTGCAGTTTCTACTACGCGGAACAAATTTCAACGCAAATTACTATGAACGTAACATATCTGTACTTTATAATATCATTGTATATCTTCATTTCTTCTGACAAATCGCGATATTAAATAGCAGAAATACACAAATACAATATTAAAACAAGCAAACCCAAGTGTAAAACGAGTAAATCCATTTATAACACAATAATGTTATCCTTTGTACGTATTGCATACTTTGTCTTTCGTTAAATAATCTTCTTTTTACATATTTCAAACACCAACTGATATTTATACTTCTAGTCGACTCTATGCCATTAATTTAAGGGCTGTTTTTGCTTGATCTTAAAATTGAAGTAACTTGGTAAAAGGTCGTTTATTTAAAAGGATTTTGTAAAGACATTTTCTATGTATGTTTATGGTGTAATGGAGTAATAATAAATGTTCTAAGATAGTCTCCTTTCTGTGTGGATGTATATAGTGCTTATTAGGTGCTGTTGTCAGGATCTTATTTATTTTATTTGGCTCTTCAACATTGAAAACACTATTACATACACAATTTTACATCTTAATCTATGTTTATATGTAACTCCTTGTCTTTTTTAATGTACAGAATCATGCTGGGTTTAAGGGTTCAGCTACACTTGAGATAGTTTACAATAGCTGTAGATTTTTTCAATGGCTTTCACTTTTTTTATATATTTTGAGAGTCTAAGCTCAGAGAGGCTAAGTGCATCGCATGATATCTTCTATCTGACTCTTATATCCCGTGATCCATTCTTTTTTTCTAAAGAGAACTGGCAATTTGTTTAAATCATGATAAAATCCACGGTACCGAAGCCCCGCGCTATTGCTAGTCTTATAAAAACGTTCTTCTTCCCTTTTTGAACAAAAAAAAAAATACGATTAGTCAGAAAAATCCAGAACGAAAAATAACTCGAGCTAGTAAATCATATTAACCTGAATCCAGCACCAACAGAAAGAACCCACCAATTAACTCTTCAGGTCAAGTCATGATTACTTCAAACCCATTTCTACATATCTATCCATTAATTTCTGGTCCGTAATACCCAATACCAAGTTTGACAGCTAAAAAATGCTACCGTAGAGCCTCGAAGAGCTTTGTAACAACATCATTAGAGCTCCTGACTCTCTATAAAAGAGCAAATAGCCGGTAAGCATATGCCTTATTATGGTAGAGGGGCCATGAAGTTTGGTAAACGTGGGACATATAATAAAACAAAATATAATAATAAATTCATTTATTAAGGTAAATTACACCCATTGCCATTAATCAAATTACAAATACGATTAAAATCAAAACAAAAATAACATAATATAAAATGAAATAAAGTCATAAATATACCCAGCCTATTTCATTTTCACTGCTGTGACGTAGGTCTCTTTTCTATGATACAGAATGGGCCACAATCCAGCACGTAGACCCAGTGTGGGTAGTGGATGTCACATGTCATCGGATTATATGGTGCTAGGGCATTCCAGTATCTTCACGATATATTCCTTCGCTGTTTTGAGAGCGATGGTGATGTTGAAAATAACACAAAGTAACACGTTACTTTACTAAGATATGATAACACAGGCCAACAAAATTTAACCAAACTTCTTAACCAGAAACTAGACTATACATTTCCGAAGGTTTTTGATGCGCTGAATCCGAATCTGGCCTCAAATCGCTCTCGCGCTGAGATATCCTAACCTAAAAGTGCAAAAAGAATCGTTTTTACCCGATTTTGAGGTTATGTAGACTCACGAATTATTTTTTCTAAAAAAATAAAGGTTACCATATTAAAGAACGAGTTTTTCTCTTTCAAATGCCGTTGAGTTTGCTCAAATATTTTTTTTAACGCTGAGGTATCGCATTTTGAAGTTTTCATGTTTGTGAATATTTTTTTTGTAGATATACAAAAAATATTTTAATTTTTTATTATTTTGTCATAGATTTCACATTCTGTACTATGTTGTCAAGTAAATTATTAGTAAATAAGTTAAGTATTATATGAAACACTTCATATGCCATATTTTATGAGTGTAAACAAAGGTTATATAATTATTATAGGACTGTCTCCCCTTTTCTCTTTTTATATAAATTCGTTCATATTAAAAAATCACTTGTCGATTGTATTACACAAAAGACTGAGTATTCTATTATATTTTACGTCCCAAATGTAACCAGAGATACAAACGATGCTGCTGGAAGAAATTTCTTAAGAAATGAGCAGTACATTTGTACTCAAATATTATATAATTATGCTTATCTTAATGTATTTTACTGTGTGTACATAAATAATAAAATAAATAAATAAATAAATAACGATGAAAATATTTGCTTCGTCTTATGAACTTGAAGTGCATTAAAATACAATTAACACCAATTACTATATGTGTTGAACTTATGTCTTACTTTTTCGTAAAAAAAAAAAACGTTAAGGAGGCACGTTATCTTTTTTATTGATGAGAGGCTCACGTTTGACCACCATCTCACCTGATGGTAAGCGATAATGTCGAAGATGAAGCATACTTGCCTAGAAGTAACCTATTCACTCTTGACTTAAATACCCCCAGGTTATATTAGATATTAGGAAACACGGAAGAATCAAGAATCACACACACTATTTATACCCACGTGTATGTACACTGTAAAAATATTTGAAATATGTAAATAACTTTCTTTTCGAAAAAGTAATGAGCAATTCACAATATCCTGGAAATGTCAAAAGCATGGTCACCTTCATATAACTGCTTAAATAAACATCGTTAACAGTGATAGATATGGGTAGTTATGAAAATAAACCAAAAGACGCTAACTTAACGAGCTTGAGTACCACTGGCGGTTTAACAACGACAATTATGATCTACTGCACGTACATTGACGGGTTTGTATGGAGATTTTATAAGGGCGGAAAGTTTTAAGTTTTTGCGTTAGATTTAAGAATAAGAAATCTGAAGATGGAACCCTAAATCAAAAGCCAATGTGTAAAGAACTTTTATAAGGAGTTTTGATATATATTTTTTCATTTATGTGTAAAATGTTTGTCTAAAACAAGTATAAAATCGTGAAAATCATACTTAGCTTCTTCTTCTTTTCTCCTATTTTGATCTATGCTGTACCCAATAAGATCCATAATTGTGACCTATAAAATTAAATTCCTTACCAACTATGTGTTACATGATGCTAAGTACCCACGTAACAAAGATTTTTTTTAAAGCATAGATAAAGTGAATTCCTTGACTTGAACTTTGAACGGACTCCCGTTATATATAAAAGACTTAACTTTACTCATGTCTTTGTTGTTTTAAGTCCTACATAAATCATTAACTATTACCTACTTATCGAAAAGCAAATTAGTCTTTAAAACTAGGTTCAAACGAATATTTTAATTTTTAAAGTCAAACATACAAATAACATGTTTTTTTTTTATTGGATATAGGCTTTCATTTGATCACCGTCTCACCTGATGGCAAGCGATGATGTGGTCAAAGATAAAGTACGCTTACCTAGAACTAACCTATTCACTATTGCTTAAAGACCCCCAAGTTATAGCTATCAGGAAACATCTCCCTCTAGTTAGAGTCCCACTCTTTAGCTGTATGCATAATGAAAGTATTCCCAAAACGTTTTATTTGTTTCGTTTTTCCAAAAATATAAACTGTTATACTAAACGAGCAATGTACCGCTTGCATATCAACAAACCCACTCGTACCTCTCCAGTCTGTCCGACCAATACAAGTCCGGGAAGATACCCTGCTGTGACGTAGCTAAGTTTATCCCTTTCACATCAATTGAAAATATATTATATTTGTCCTTTTTCCACGCAGTCAGATCGTTTAGAGGCGTGATTGCTTCTAGGCTTATGAATATTTAGACCTGTCTGGAGATTAATCTTGTTTGGTAAGCGATAAAGTGTTGTTAGGCTCCTTATGATAAATGTTAGTTGGTGTAGTATTAAGTACGGACAGTTTGTGTAGCACTTAGACTGTGAAAACCTTGAATATAAGAGCTGTTGTTCTTTTCTATAATAACATATTTTTACACATGAAAATAAAATTATGAGGCTTAATATTGTGTTTTTGTATATTTATAGAATAAAATAGTTTTTTTATTATATCAGACTTAAAAAAATGTCCATATAATGTTAGTAACAAAGGTCTTATAAACTATGTTAGTGTTCATGTCATTCTCTAAATTCACATACAAATAAAATAAAATAAATTCCAATAAAAATCCAATAATGTCAAAAAATAAAATGACAATTATATAGATAAAAGCAAAAAATAAAAACTGCGTCATCTCGTCACGTGAAGCCGATTAAGCCTCCCTAGCACTACAGACGACTTTATATTTTAAAATTTAATCTATTATATCTATACTTAACGCAGTGTGTTACACATACCTACGTTATTTTATGATTCTTGAGAATAAGTGCTGTGTGTGTTTTCCCAATAACATAAATAAATAAAATAAGTAGTCCCTTGTCTAAACGTTCATAGCTCTATATATGTTATGATCACTTCGCGTCCGTTGCGTGTGAAGTACAAAACGTATGAATTAATTACACGCGAGCCATTCCTTAGTACGATTGCTTATAAGTTTGTATGTCTGTGTGTGTGTTTGTATGTATGTGCAGTGTGGTGGTGATAACTGATGGCCAGATAGCGATGTGGTTGAGAGAAGTGTGTTAGAGATGCGTTATAAAATTTGTTTATAATAAGTTGAGTTTATCTTCGAATCTTCAAACAAAGATGACTTTCTAATTTGAGAATTAATAGTTTAATACTACTTTAATTTTAGAGTATGACTGGACTGATCAAATAATAGCTTCAATTAGCCTAATGGCTTAGGTGTCGGTTCTTGTGATCGATAGATCGCGGGTTCGAATCCCACTACACTATTGCCGTGAACGGACTCCCGACACAAGCATAGGTATTTAGCTTAGTTAGACGGGTTAACAAGATTGCCAGTAATGTGAGTTCTAACCATATTGCTAGAACTCTTTTAAAAAAAATAATTGGCTTCGAATTCTTAATTCAGAGATTGACGTTTCAGATATTATATTTTTCTTACGAAGGAGTAGTCATTCAGGAGTGTTATTGAGATGTTCCAGATGAAAAAACCTTGTTTTATTCTTGTTGTGTGTCTTCATGGTATTTTTTTCCAGTGGAATATCTTCAAGGAACTTCTTCCGCTCTGGGTGGAGCTTCTACTGACAAAAAAAGGGTAACTGAAGGAACATGGTGGCTGCCCAACTAGCAAAATACCCTTACAAACAAAAGCTTGTAAGTTTGTTTTTCCTTATAAAAGTATCAGCAAGAGTTTTGTAAGTTTGAAAATACACTTCGTGGGACTATTACAAGGCAATTGTAACGGTGATTATACTTATTAAGTGTGATATAAGACTGAAAAAAATATGGTCTTGGGATATTTGTAAGATTATTTTTTGCTAGTTGGGTGTTTCTTCAGTTGCCAATGCGTTTCGGAAACGCGGTATCTTGTTATAACATTTCCGCAAACCCGGCAACTCCATGCAGTCTGAGGATGGTATTGAAATTTGTTCAGAAGCCTCAACTATGAATCAACAAATTAGTCAAACTAGACTCCGGCTCTGAAAGTGGACACGCAAATCATTTCAAATATTTGGTGCAAAGATGGTGCAGACATATTTTATCACGGGGATTTTGTTCCTCGACTTACAACTTGTAAGTAAATTTCGTTACTAATGCTCTGAGAAAATCAATGAATTTTAATCTGGAAGCCTATTCCCAAGTACCTATTTATATTGAAATTAGATTGTAGTCAATCGGAATCATCATATTATGCAAATATGTATGTATATATACCACGAATTACGCTAGCAATCCGGCCGCCTTCGCACGTCTCATCCTGCTAAATAAAAAGGTTGATAAACTATACACTTATATGTTCCTGATGAACTACTGTATACATTGGTGAAAACCGCATGGAAGTTTGTTCAGTAGTTTTGAGTTGATCGCGAACAGACAAACAGTCAGAGACGGCGGGAGACTTTGTTTTTTAATATGTAAGGATGATGCAACTGTCTAAATTCCTCAAAACCGAGTAACAGAGACAAGACTGATTTAAGCATCCGACTTAAGTTTAATTAAGATAAACTCCGTTCTTCACACATTTGTAATCTCTACAAACCTAATCGTAACCCAATTGCTACAAGAAAGTTAACTCGGGCCCCGAGATTAACTTTAAAATCCTACCACTTAACCTTATCAGATGCACCATTCAAATTACTCGAATACAAATTACGTTCATTCAAAAGTGAATGGTCCCTTAATGCGAGCCATTCGTTCGTTCTTGACAAATTAATTCGTTCATTCGTACGAAGCGTGCATGATAATTAGGAAGTTTTAAATAATGAGAAGTACGTAAATGAGGCATTTTAAATGCGTGTATGTTTTTTGTAAAGGTTTTTTGAAGTATCAATTGTATTGGTTACTGGCTGAATTTGTTGAAAGTCGTGTTTTTAATTTGTTGGATGGTGCAAGGAATTCCAATATAGTTACTTTTGCTTCTATAACTGGATATGACTAAAATAAATGTTTTAGTAAGGCATTGGAAATCGCCTGTGTTTCGTGATCGGTACAATCGGGGATATTTCAAGTCAAGAATGATAACTTTACTTCTAGGCAAGAAGTGTTGTATTGTGGGAATGTCCTAAACTTTTAATGGGTTGCGGAATATTTAACGAGATGCGGCCAAGGAACGAGCGGGGTTTTCCATGAAAATCACCTCCCTTTTCATGAAAATTATTATTTTTCTAACAAAAAATATGTCAAGAAGTGTACACCATTTTTACACGCCAAAATTAGAGGCAGAACAAGGAATCCCATATTGTATATGTTCTTTATGAACTTTCTGTTTAAGCAATTTTTTTTTTGGGTTTAGGAGAGCGCTTCATCGTAGCCCACATCATTTTTTTTTATTTTAGTAGTAGGTACTATTAACTATCCCATAACGATCTTCCCATCATAACTAAGGGTAGTAAACCTATATTGAGCTGTTGATCATTAGAATTTATTTGAAATATACAGCTAACTTGTACTTGACATACACTTGACCCATATTAGTACCGTGAGCCATTTCCTAAAATCGACCAGCAGGTGAGATAGTGGTTAGGTTACACATGTAAAGTATTAGATAAGAGTAAGTCATTGGATACAAGTTGCAGATCCTATCCTTTATTTATAATACGAATTTATCTTCGTCCACATCATCACTTACGATCAGGTCAAACGCGAGCCTATTATCAATAGGCTAGAATAGATTCTATTCTATTCTATTGTCAATAGAATACATATTCGTTTTTTTATTTATGATCGACTCGCGTTTGACCACCATCTCACCTGATGGTAAGTGATGATGTGGTCGAAGACGAAGCACGTTTGCCTAGAAGTAACCTATTCACTCTTGACTTAAAGACCTCCGAAGAAGAAATTCTCGAGATCGTACAAAATTACACGGTGAAACAAAAATCTGTTTTCGACATTTTAAACTACTAGATGCAGCCGGTGTTCTCTATTTGACAACCCTGAAAAGAAACGCCGAAACAAACACCTCTGAGTTTCTTTGGGGCTGTGAAAGTCCGATAGACAATCGCTCCATATAAAATCCTGATACTCAGCAACATCTTGTTAGGCTGGAAGCTGATTCCAACTGTGTTATCCAGCTGCTGGGCTGTGGAAGTCAGATGGGCAGTCGCTCCGTGTAAAACACTGATACTCAGCAACATCCAGTTAGACTGGAAGCCGACTCCAACAGTGTTACCCAGCTGCTGGGCTGTGGAAGTCAGATGGGCAGTCGCTCCGTGTAAAACAATGATACTCAGCAACATCCAGTTAGACTGGAAGCCGACTCCAACAGTGTTACCCAGCTGCTGGGCTGTGGAAGTCAGATGGGCAGTCGCTCCATGTAAAACACTGATACTCAGCAACATCCAGTTAGACTGGAAGCCGACTCCAACAGTGTTACCCAGCTGCTGGGCTGTGGAAGTCAGATGGGCAGTCGCTCCGTGTAAAACACTGATACTCAGCAACATCCTGTTAGACTGGAAGCCGACTCCAACAGTGTTACCCAGCTGCTGGGCTGTGGAAGTCAGATGGGCAGTCGCTCCGTGTAAAACACTGATACTCAGCAACATCCAGTTAGACTGGAAGCCGACTCCAACAGTGTTACCCAGCTGCTGGGCTGTGGAAGTCAGATGGGCAGTCGCTCCGTGTAAAACACTGATACTCAGCAACATCCAGTTAGACTGGAAGCCGACTCCAACAGTGTTACCCAGCTGCTGGGCTGTGGAAGTCAGATGGGCAGTCGCTCCGTGTAAAACACTGATACTCAGCAACATCCTGTTAGACTGGAAGCCGACTCCAACAGTGTTACCCAGCTGCTGGGCTGTGGAAGTCAGATGTGCAGTCGCTCCGTGTAAAACACTGATACTCAGCAACATCCTGTTAGACTGGAAGCCGACTCCAACAGTGTTACCCAGCTGCTGGGCTGTGGAAGTCAGATGGGCAGTCGCTCCGTGTAAAACACTGATACTCAGCAACATCCTGTTAGACTGGAAGCCGACTCCAACAGTGTTACCCAGCTGCTGGGCTGTGGAAGTCAGATGGGCAGTCGCTCCATGTAAAACACTGATACTCAGCAACATCCTGTTAGACTGGAAGCCGACTCCAACAGTGTTACCCAGCTGCTGGGCTGTGGAAGTCAGATGGGCAGTCGCTCCATGTAAAACACTGATACTCAGCAACATCCTGTTAGACTGGAAGCCGACTCCAACAGTGTTACCCAGCTGCTGGGCTGTGGAAGTCAGATGGGCAGTCGCTCCATGTAAAACACTGATACTCAGCAACATCCTGTTAGACTGGAAGCCGACTCCAACAGTGTTACCCAGCTGCTGGGCTGTGGAAGTCAGATGGGCAGTCGCTCCATGTAAAACACTGATACTCAGCAACATCCTGTTAGACTGGAAGCCGACTCCAACAGTGTTACCCAGCTGCTGGGCTGTGGAAGTCAGATGGGCAGTCGCTCCATGTAAAACACTGATACTCAGCAACATCCTGTTAGACTGGAAGCCGACTCCAACAGTGTTACCCAGCTGCTGGGCTGTGGAAGTCAGATGGGCAGTCGCTCCATGTAAAACACTGATACTCAGCAACATCCTGTTAGACTGGAAGCCGACTCCAACAGTGTTACCCAGCTGCTGGGCTGTGGAAGTCAGATGGGCAGTCGCTCCATGTAAAACACTGATACTCAGCAACATCCTGTTAGACTGGAAGCCGACTCCAACAGTGTTACCCAGCTGCTGGGCTGTGGAAGTCAGATGGGCAGTCGCTCCATGTAAAACACTGATCCTGTCAGACTGCATTTATTATCATACTAAATGGTTTTTTTTGGTGTTGAGCATTTCAACAAAAAATATTAACTTATTATTTATTTGTAGTCATTTTTATATCTTACGCGAAATTAATTTAACGAACATAATTTTTAAATTATTATTTTTTTTAACACCCTATCACATTACTTAGGTAACTTAGGCCTAATTTCGAAATAGGCCTATATCGAAAACCAGTAGTACACCGAGAGAGATGACAACACGAACCAATTTTCCAATAATAGCGAAAAAAGAGACAGAGCGACCTCTTGTCAACACGCGCAAGCGAGACGGCACGACAAAGACAATAGTGCTCAAGCGTGCCGCCTTCTGATTGGTCGACTGGTTAGTTCCAATTATTTGTAAATGCGCGAGAGTACTTGTAACTTACTTCTTTTTATTTTGTATTTAAGATAAAGGATTTTGTGCTTTATTTCGATATTCATAAAATTGGTTTTGCAGTATTTGGGTTGTAATGTATGGAGTTGTAAGTTTGTGTATGGATTATCGGATTACCACTTGGTAAGTTAAGTTGTGACTCTAAGTTATGTTGTGAAGTGTGAAAAATGATAATTAGGGGTGACTAGTTTGAAAAGGTTCGCATTAATAAATATGTTAAATCGAAGCGCTTCGGGTGAAGATTTTTAAAGGTGATCATAAAATGTAGATATCATCTTTATTTCTTATTTAGCATGAGTCGATATTCAAAGTTAAGCAACGGTTACGAAGGTCAGCCTTTTGATGGGGGGCCATATACGTTTTCAAACCCTTCTGAACTTCAGAAAGTAAGTAGGTACGATGAAAAATTAGTCAAATGAGAGCCAGATTTATAAATCTTTTACCAGATTTGCCATGGGATATCGTGTTATCCAGTTCTTGGTATGTGAAGGTTAGAAGAGCAAGCTTAAGCTGAATCTACATAGTAAAACAGGAAGATAAAAAATTAATATTTGAGAAAATTCTTCACAAAATTTGAATGGGAAAATGAATTTTCCCAACGGGCTATTCCTTTTATTGTATTATTTGAACTTTAATAGGTTTTCTACTATTTAGATTTATTTCAATTACCAGCAAATATGCAAGGTTGATAGTTCAGTTACTAGGGGGACCGATGATCTGGTGAACCCGCTAGATGCGAGGCGTACGTAGAGTAATAATAGCTTCAGAGCCTTGAACATCGACGACGAGGTGCAAGTCTATCGGTTTTCTATCGGTTATATTTCGAGGAGTGTGCGATGGAATTACACAATCTAATTCCACCAAGCCCGTTCCATCATCGGACTACAAGACAAATGGCGATGCGCCATCGTTACATCATGGTGGACATCCTACCCATGCGCACAAAACGTTTTGGGAATACTTTCATTGTGCGTACGTCTAAAGAGTGGAATTCCCTGTCGGAGTCTGTGTTACCTGACCGCTATAACCTGGGGGTCTTTAAGTCAAGAGTGAATAGGTTACTTCTAGGTAAGCGTGCTCCATCTTCGACCACATCATAACTTACCATCAGGTGGGATGGCGCTCAAACGCGAGCCTATTATCAATAAAAAAACGATAATAAAAAAGTTATTCAGCCTATAAGGTTTCCACTGTTTCCACTTCTGCCTCCTCTCTATGAGATAGAATGGGTTATAATTCACTACGCGGGCCCAGTGTGGTTTGGTAGATGACATGTCTTCGAATTTTTGCTATAGGACATGTTGGTTTTCTGGCGATGTGTATAAGTCGGTACCTATAAAAGTGGCGATTTGCGAGCAGTTATGCTCGCATCACTACACAACGTGTAACGGAAACCCCATATCTATCCAAAAGGACTGAAGACAACATCTGGTATGGAGTCTCTATGCAAAGTTTCAGCTCAAAATAAGTGACTTACAGAATTCACTCCAAATTATCGGTTTCATATTTTTCTTGAATACCAATAATAACAAACGTGTCACATCACTATGAGGGTCATCACTTTCCATGTCACTTGCCAATAACACGATAATTCTTTACGTTCTTTTTAATTTGAATAATTCGGTCTCTGGTTTCAATGTATTGAAATTTCTAATAAGCTCCACAGACATAGGATTACAAAACCCTTGCCATATCGTTTGTTATCATCCAAAGAAGCCGTGCACTCGGTATGTATATACCCTTTAAATTACACGTTGTATATACCTGCTGGAATATTACTTTGTTAAATTTTTGTAGAGGTTTAGGACCTAAAACTACTTAACAGGTCGCTTCAATCACGACATATTGTATTAATGTTATGAATGAATAAAATATTTTGTTTAGTTTGAAATCGCAATATATTTTGGACTAGTGGCTTTAGCACCACTTTGTCTTCTCTCAGATCAGATCACGCTTTGTGTTTGACATAGCTTGTATGTACGTTTCTACAAGCATACCACTAACCCTTGGGGCGATATATACAGGCTTGCTTGCTTATTTTTCCATACAACATCGATAAAATAAATACTAAACATGTATTTTACATGTAGGAATGTAGTGGAATTCCCTGCTGGACTCTACAGTTCCTGATAGCTATAACCTGGGTCTTTAAGTCAAGAGTAAATAGGTTACTTCTAGGCAAGCGTGCTTCATCTGCAACCACTTCATCGCTTGCCAGCAGCATCACCTCATCGCATTTATTACTCAATTACGCCACAAAAGCAGAACAGATCTGGATTAAAGTGGGCACAGAGATAGATTACAGTCTGGAGTAGTACGTAAGCTTTGTAATACAAAAAAATCACGCAAACGAGGTCGCGAGTAACAATTAGAATTATATATTTAGTCGCATTTAGGTAAACTTACTTATAATCCTTTAAACACTGAATCGCTCTAATTTGATCTCTCTCTATCGCTCTAATCTAATATTTTATATATTTAACAACTCTATGCATGTATAGGTTATATTTGTTTATTATATAATTATAATTTAGTTTTTTTAGCTAAGTATTTTTTATTTATTTATCGTTATTAATATTTATACACACTGTGTCTATCATCTCTTCTTCAACTCTCCTGTCGCAGGTCTGCTGGAAGAAATTTCATAGGAAATAAGCAGCGCCTTTGTGCTCTTTTTTTGTATTTATATTTTTTTCTTTTGTAAGTGTCATGTGTGTACATAAATAAATAAATAATAAATAAGGTTGACTTGTAGAAATCTCTACGCTCTTAAGCTCGCCTTTGTAAATATTATAATAGCAATATTTTTAAATAGGTTTAAATGTTGGTATACAATAAAGTATATGGTAATGTGGGACGCAACTTGTGTCGATACTCTTGCACCATCCCATCTTCTTAGCTCGTCTTGGTGTGCTAGCGCTGCTGCTGCAGCCGCTGAGAACCTCAAGCGGCGGAAATATAATAACCTTGTTGGAGGTTATATTTTCGAGCCGTTTGGGGTGGAGACCTTGGGAACGTGGGGTCCGAGTGCTCACAAATTATTTAAAGAACTATCTAGGCGCCTAGTTGACACTTCGCGTGACCCAAAGGCTGGCTTTTACCTTGGACAGCGGTTAAGCATTGCCATACAGCGTGGCAATGCCGCCAGTCTTTTGGGCACATTACCAGTGGACAGCGATGCGCACGAATTTCTGGATGCCATATTTTAGTTTATTTTTAGATGTATATATGTAATTTAGGGTTTTTGTTTAAGTGTATATTCCATGATTGATTAAAGAAATATATATATAATAAAAATAAAGTATATTCTATCTTATAATCAACCAATTAAGTTTCCACAGCTGGGTCCTTCTCTCTATGAGAGCTGCAAGGGCCGCAATCCATCACGCAGACTCAGAGTGCGTTGATGGATTACATAATAACCGTATACTCATATTTGTACACAATGATCATTTAAGAAAATTGGCCAAGTGCGAGTCAGACTCGCTCATGAAGGGTTCCGTAGTAACTACGCCAAATAACTTTGTTTTTCATAGTGTTTGTATGAATTACAAAGTTATATTTGCGGTTTTAGAAAATATGCTTTATTTCAAAAACTGCTGACTCGATCTCGTTCGGACTAATTTTGGTTCTATTTTGGATCTACAGACTTATAATTTTTTTTAGATTTTTCACTCCATTATTATAGAAGTTAGAGGGACACACACACATTTTACCACTTTGGAAGCGTATGTCTTTCAAACTATTGACTTTATGAAAAAGTGGTTTTAGCAACCTCAATGTCATACCTGTCTATACATACCACAAACGCAAAGGTTTTATGAAAAAAAGAAATTCAGATACAGTTCCATGTATGGGGAGCCCCCCTTAATTTTAAATATTTTATTTTATTTTTTTCTTAAAATCGGAAAGCTGTTCACAGAATACATCTACCTACCAAGTTTCACATGTAGGTATAGTCTAAATAGTTTCGGAATAAAATGGCTGTGACATACGGACGGACGGACCACAGAAATCTTAATTAAGATTTCTGTGGGACGGACAGACAGATAGACATGACGAAACTATAAGGGTTCCATTTTTTGCCATTTGGTTACGGAACCCTAATAAAAAACACGCATACATATTAATATTATTTATAATAATCTTATACTTTTATTTATGTAGATACTAATGCCTAAACCCATTTCTTATTTAACAAAACAAACAAAGTAAAATGGTAATAATTTTTGATCCAAATAAAATTATTAAGATTATTTAGTAGCGTAAAGATCATTTGCTACTTACTTAGACTTACAAAATAGCATTATTGACTATGCACTAAATTATTATTATTTTTTTTTTTTTTAAGTTTATTAAATACGTTTATTATTTACATGAAAGAATACAATTTTAATTTAAATAAAAACCCTAAACTACATATACACACCTAAAAATAAACTAAAATATTGCATCCAGAAATTCGTGCGCATCGCTGTCCACTGGCAATGTGCCCAAAAGACTGGCGGCATTGCCACGTTGTATGGCAATGCTTAACCTCTGTCCAAGGTAAAAGCCAGCCCTTGGGTCACGCGAAGTGTCAACTAGGCGTCTGGACAGATCTTTAAATAATTTGTGAGCACTCGGACCCCACGACCCCAAGGTTTCAACCCCAAACGGCTCGAAAATATAACTACCAACAAGGTTATTATATTTCCGCCGCTTGAGGTTCTCAGCAGCCGCAGCGGCAGCGCCAGCGCAACAAGATGAGCTAGGAAGATGGGATGGCGCAAGAGTATCGACACAAGTTGCGTCCCACACTAAAGGCCTACCCATCTTCCAAGGAAATAAAGACATACCGTCCGGTCTTTTGCCATCGTCGCGTGCCAGGCCATTTGGTTCTAAAACAGCTGGAACGCCGACAGTGACAAGAGCTCGTCGGATAATGTCGTTAATATTCGCGTGCCGTGCTATGCGACCCGCGCTGCGGCCGCATGAAAGGCCGTGGTGACCGAGGCTGTTGACAACTTCGCCACAGTGACAGCGATGAGCAGAACAGCAGGGAGCACCTAATCGAAGGGAAGCAGCGAGGCGGAAAGTAGTATCATCGAACAAGGTGCCTATGTTCGATGACGGAAGTGCATGGAGCCAGAGACCCGACTCCCATTCACCCACAGCCAGCAGGCGCGCACGCTCTGCAGCCGAAGCAGATGTGGCAATAAGGTCACTCTGAACTGCTTTACAGAGCGGCTCATCCCACCGCCTCTGAGATGATGGATTGTCGGGTGGATTTAGGTTCGGGCAAGCGAGTCTCCAGGTATCTATAGCCTCGGTGAAATACGGCACATTGAAATCAACCAGTGATGGAGCTAGGATATTCCTGATTAATTTCTCAGTGCCGTGTACCGAGGATACAAAAGCCGGTAGACTGATACTAGTAATTTTGCGGACGCCGAGACCACCCATACGAATGGGAAGAGTAGCTTGTGCCCAAGCTCGGTCGTCCATAGCCACATTTAAAATTCCTGTCAGAGTTTGACGAATAATTTGGTCCATTTTTTCCAAAAGGTGAGGATGATGCCATAGATGTGAAGAACGAAGAAAATACATTAATTTGGGTCCAAAACAACAGTAACGAATTAAGGTGATGGCCGAATGCATATTAATTTGGTATATCCTGTCCAAGATGTCATTAAAATTTTGTATTTTTTCCTCGACAAAATCGGGAAAGGAATTCTCATAAATTGGAGACCCAAGAAGACGAAGAGAACTTTTTTCCACAATTTGGATATCTGGGGCTATTGCGTTGAATTTTGAAAGTGTCAGTTGTCTGTCAGTACTGTCGGATATAAATAGTTCACACTTCGAAAGGTTGAGGTCCAATCCTATGGAATGGAATTGATTTATTAAAAACTGTAGATCATCTAATACCGTGTCTACATCGCCTCCCAGGGTTCCATCATCGAGATACCACACATTAAATTTCGAATTTAACTGTCGAATGATTGGGTTAATGGCTAAACTGAAGATCGCTGGCCCGAGGGGATCACCTTGTTGACAGCCAACAGCTGATTCCAAAAGGTTTTCCTTATAAAGTAATTTAGTCGGATGTCTGTAACATTGCCAAAGAAAACTAAAAATTTGTGGTACTTCTTTTTTAGTTTCTGCCAACAAAGTGTCCCTATTGACTGAATTAAAAGCATTTTTAATGTCAACCTTCAAGATGACCTCTCCTTTACCTGAATTTAAATAGGTCGTCAAGGCATGTACGGCAGCCTCACAACCCCCTTTGGAACCGTAACCCAGTTGCAGGGGTTGAAATTTGGTCGAAATATCCTCACCATAAAATTTAGAGCAAATCTTGGCTGCCATACGACGGTAGGTAGTTCCCACGGCAATGGGACGAATGCCGCCATCCCTCTTGCGTAGGGCACATAGATTGGCCCCGTACAAGATATCGGTGACGGTTTCGTTCACCTGGCCTGAGAGAATAAGATTAATCAGAGCCGTTAGCTCCTTCAAAAGCAACTCACCAGCCTCTCCGGCGCCTGAGCTGAGTAGGTCCTTCAGGTGCTGCGGACTCAGCCCATCGAGGCCGCCAGCAGAGCCGCTTCGGAAGGAACAAACGGCTGTGATCACCTCTTGACCTGTAACGGTGAGGGTGTTTATGTCCTGATCGGGGGGGTCGGGAAAGGAAAGACCATCCGCTGGGGCAGGGTGTTTGCTCTCCAGAGCTGCGAGAGTATCTGGAGAGTATGGGGCCACCACATCACTACTAAAAAGTATCCTGGCAGCTCCGCTAATGTCACCTTCCCCTAATTTAGATTCGACTAGGCGGGATATACTTCTTGTGGAAGTAACCCTCTGTGTCGGTAATTTTGCATCCTGAATATGGGCCGAAATAGTACAATTTTCTTTAATTTGTGAAGTTAAAGTTTTTTTGGTTGCCAAATTTTTTCGAACATGTAGTATCCTATACGGGAAGGTAAGCAGATGTTCCCAGGCACTTTGAGAATTCTCGCGAGCGGCAAGGCGAACGCATCCTGCTAGGTTTTGCGCCACTACAGGTCTAGCGCCGCGGGGAATTCGCTTTAAAACCGGAACAGAGTTTTTGAATTTTGAAAGGGTTTTCCAAAACGGATCCAAATTGGAAAATGATGTAGGTGTTAAAGAAATGACGGGGTCTGAAGTAGATACATTGGGTGGTTTGTGTACCTTCCCAATATTAATTATTATTTATTTTGCACTTAATTTGAATTATAACAAACTTGCATCTGGTTCGGGAAAAACATGTAACGTAGTCCTTTTCCAAGGTCTAATAAATATATCTCTCTATCAAAATCGGTGAAGTGGTAGAGACGTGAATGTGTAATAGACGGAAGGAGCTACTTTCATATTTATAATATTAGTAGGTATAATATGTATTGTCCACATACTATCAATGCGTAGCGTGTAGCTATAATTATATATAATTCAAATATTTGTATGTCTTATTGACAAAACATAGCGGATTTGTTACTAATGTAAGACTTATATGTTTATACCTATGTTTAGCAAATAAATAATTCTAATTCTATAACATGACAAATAAAGTTAATTATCGCATCAAAGTCGAGTCCTTCATTTCAATTGGATAATTTTGTACTATAACCACTTGATATCATTTAATTTCCACATCAAAATATATTTTATCAATAAGAGAAACATTTGAATGGAATTTATTACGTGTATTTTATAAATGGCTGCTTATTTTAAACGTATTCTTTAATGTTTACGACTTCTTTTGACAGGAAACTTAAGAATAACATATTAACGATCGATTGTTATGCATTAGTACCTATCAATGATCATAGATGGCGTCACTAACAGCACTTGAAATGATGTACAATATTTTCTGAAAACCTGAATCGTTTTGTGCTTGCTACATGGAAAAAAAGTGAGTCTGAAAATTTAATTTCTTACCGTATATTTTATAAACAATTTAAATAAAATGTATTACGCGTTTGACCACCATCACACCTAACAGATGATGTGGTGGAAGATGAAACAAACTTAGGTACCTAGACGTAAGCTATTCACTTTTGACTTAAATACCCCTAAATTATAGGCATCAGGAAACACAGATTCCGGTAGGGAATTCCACTCCCTAGCTGTACGCATTATGAAAGTATTCCCGTACCATTTTGTGCGTATAGGTCTCGACATAGTAATAACGGAGCATCGCTGTTCGTCTTGTAGTCCGATGATAGAAAGGGTTAAATTAAACAAAAATAAAGCTTACATTTTTTTTTCCTAAAGGCTGGTAACGTACCCAAGAGACAGGCGCTAGGCGGCATTGCCATGTTGTTTGTCAATGCTTAGCCTTTGGGCAAAGCATAATAATAATAGCCAGCACTTTGGTCTTTTTAAAAATTGAAAATTTCTTTGAAAAGGCTGTGAGCACTAGGGCCACATGGTCCGAGAGGTTTGACCATGAACGGCTTGATAATATCGCGTTTTTTTTTAATTAAAAATAGGCTCGCGTTTGTCCTCTATCTCACCTGATGGTAAGTGATGATGTGGTCGAAAATGGAGCACGCTTACCTAGAAGTAACCTATTCACTCTTGACTTAAAGTACCCGAGTTACAGCTATCGTGAAACACAGATTTCGTCAGGGAATTCCTTAGCTGTACGCACAGTGAAACTATTCCAGTATTCACGCTACTTTAGGTTTTCCACAACCGCAGCGGGAGCGCCGGCACAATATGATGAACTGGGACAAATAAAAGAGTATCAACCCAATCAATGGCACCCGTCATTAGCCTAATACCTAAGGTTATTTTTTTCTTCTTTTTTATAGTTGATAGGCTTGCGTTTGACCATAATCTCACCTGATGTTAAGCGATGATGTGGTCGAAGATGAAGCACGCTTGCCTAGAAGTATCCTATTCACTCTTGACTTAAACACTCCCAGGTTATAACTATCAGGAAACACAGACTCCGGCAGGGAATTCCACTCCTTAGCCGTACGTACAATGAAAGTATTCCCAAAACGTTTCGTGCGTATGTGTGGGATGTCCACCATGTAACGATGGCGCATCACCGTTTGTCTTGTAGTCCGATGATGGAACGGGCTTGGCGGAATTACATTGTGTAATTCCATCGCACACTCCCCGAAATGTAACCGATAGAAAACACAAGATAGGCTTGCAACACGTCGCCGATGTTCTAGGCTCTGGAGCCTTGTCTCGACCAGTTTCTCGTTGCCGATGAGCATTTTGGCCTTGTGCTTTTGGACTTGTGCCCGAGAAGCCGTAGGTTCGAAACCCACCCATTATACTATTGCCTTGAATCCACTCGAGGGGTTAACAACATTGCTAGTAATGTGAATGGTATCCATATAGTTAGTTTTCTTTAAAAAAAATTGCATTACTCACTAAAAGCCTAAGAATTGCTATTTAGATAAAAGCCAGTAAAATACCTACTCTTCTTGGTTTCACTTTAAATAATGAAAATGTACTGTTAACACTTAATCATACATTTCAACATATCCATGTTTATAGTAAATAAAATTACCTATCCATTAATAACACGTTAACCAAAACCACACTGTCAACTCCAAAGAATCTTGAACCAAAACCTAGCATTTAACCACCTATTATTAACAGTAAATGGTTAAACATGCGGATAAAACGAACCTGCCTACTTTTATATTAAGTCAAATAACTGTGTCTGTAAGGAGAGTCACGCGTTGATGTCTTTATAATGACAGTAAACTTGGCTCGCGTAATTTTATGAAATTATATGATTTCAATAATTTATCGTTTCATAATTTTCCAATTTACTAAACGGGTTGTAATGGTTTTTTAAAACATCTGCCCTCGTTGTAGTCTTTTTTCGCTACTTACTGGGTGCTAGAAAAAAACGTTGCTTAGATATTTTTGAATGGAGAGAGGGGAAGCTCTTAGGTAAAATATTACAGTCATATGCGTCGATCTCCAAAGTAAAGTCGAAGTCGGTCCGTTAGAGGGTGATGATCTTATCATATCAAGATTCTTCAGTGCCTGATGCTACTTGTACATACTTATTTTACAGGCGTTACGGGTTTTCAGAAACCATAAAATCATACACCATTCTTGCCTAGGGGTACCGTGCTACTGAGTAACTGCGTCGTGCAGGTCGTATAGGTAGGCACTCTATAGGATTACAGACCATTTCCTTTCAAAAAGAGGAGGTCTGTGTCTCAACAGTCGGGATTATAGGCTTTTAACCTATATGTACGAGTATATATAAAAGAAAGTCGTGTTAGTTACACTATTTATAACTCAAGAACGGCTGGATTGATTCAGCTGAAAATTGGTAGGAAGATAGCTTAGAACCCTGGGAAGGATATAAAATAGTTTTATCCCGGAATTCTCAGGGAATCGGGATTTACGCGGGAAAAACCTCCCACGGGAACGAAGTCGCGGGCTAAAACTAGTACAATATAAATATCAACAATAGTACAATATAATATAATCAATAATGATCAAAATGTATACAAAAATATGTACAAACAAACTATTTAATTTGAACTAAACTGCAAATTTAAATAAAGTGATAAAATAAATATACATAGGTACGCTCCTATCAAAATTAAGCAAAAACTTTTGAAAATTGGTGTTCAATAAAGTATATTCTATCTATATGTCTATTGAATACTACTTTTTAGTAGTAGCTCTTATATTGTCCTATGTGGTCAGCAGAGTCCGGGCGAGTAACAACAGCATTCTCTTGACGGTGGGGGAGAGATTAAACTCTCCTTTCATGATTCACTTTATGGCAATGACGTTCAACCGGGGCACGTTTCCCATAAATTGATCTTCCTTCCCATAAAGCTAGTTATAACTGATTTTTTTGTTATCATGTATATATAGTTTATGATAACAAAGCCCTAGCCTAAGCATTATACTAACACAACTATGGATTTTTATAATTAACTGAAATAAAGAATTTGAAAAAGTTCTGGTTGTCTGTCATATAGCCACACACACACATACATTATTTATTTATATCTATACTAATATTATAAAGCGGAAAAGTTTGTTTGTTTGTTTGTTTGCTTGAACGCCCTAATCTTCGAAAGTACTGGGTGGATTTGGATGGAATTTGGTATGAAAGTAACTTGAAGCTTGAGGAAGGTTATAGGCTACTTTTAACGCGACTGCAAAAAAAGGAGAGTCATGTTTTTACCGTGATAGGATCCACGGGAGCAAAGCCCCGCGTGAGTACTAGTACATAATATATCACCTACTTTAGTTTGATTTTTACATACTTGAAGTACACTGACTTTCCCCTCTCCTCTTTGTTTTACGTTCATAAAGTCTATCCAATGGTTGTCTGGAAGATATCGCTATAAGCGATAAGACCGCCATTGTAATCAAAAGTTAAGCAATATTGTGAATAATATGTGTTTAAATTATTGGTGTAAAATAAAGAATATTCTATTTATCTATCTAACTACATACTGTTCTCGGCGTATTGGTTTCCCTGGGCTCATCTGTTATTCCTTTCTTCCTTTCATTGACGCCCGTCCTCTGGCTCCTACTGCGTAACGACTTTAGTCCATCTGTGCTGATGCATTCTACATATATAATTCCTTGTATAGTACTGAAATAAAACTAGAATATATGGACATAGATTTACAAACTGTTGGTAATAAACGTCGGTAATCATCCAAAGGAGTAACGCTCCCGTATCCAACAGAGTCAGTACAACAATAGTATTTTATAAGTTCACCTAATACACTATTTAGGCTAAATTACCTTATTTTTTCTGGTGGGAAAATCATCGAATGACTTCTCCCGCTCTGGGTGGAGCGGAAGGGTGTGTCAGACTTCTACTGACTAAAAACCCACCCTGTTTCTTCAGTTGCCCTTCTGGTTCGGGGCCGCGGTATCTCATTAGAACGTTTCCGCAGCCCCAGCAGGCAATGAACCTAGGCTAAATTATCCATGCTAATCAACAATGCAGAGATATGCTGTCACATCCAATATGGTAGGCTTGTGTGGTTTCGGTAGTTAAATAACCACGTGTACTTCTACAACGTGTAATTTAAAGGGTATATACAAACCAAGTGCATGGCTTCTTTGGATGATAACAAACGATATGGCAAGGGTTTTGTAATCCTAAGTCTTCGTGTGTAGAACTTATTACAAATTCCAATACACTGATACCAGAGACCGAATTTTTCAAATTAAGAAGAACGAAAGGAATTATCGTGTTATTGGCAAGTGACGTGGAAAGTTATTGACCCTCGTAGTGCTGTGACACGTTTGTTATGATTGGTATTCAAGAAATATATGAAACCAATAATTTGGTATCAATTCTTTGAGTCAGTTATTTTGTGTTGAAACTGTGCATAGAGACTCCATAACAGATGTTGTCTTCAGCCCTTTTGGATAGATATGGGGTTTCCGTTACACGTTGTATTGGGCTGGCGTTTGTTAAGAGTTGACCATGTTAATCCTTAAATAACCAGAAATAAATAGTAGCGAGAATGTTCTAGCGAGATACCGTGGTCACGGAACGCAAGGCGTACTGTTTTAGTCATCAGAAGTCTGACATTCTCTTTTGCTCTACCCAGAACGGGAGAAGTCATTCGACATGTTGACATTTCGCATTTTCTCGAGTGATTTATTTTATACAACGTGTAATTTAAAGGGTATATACATACCAAGTGCATGGCTTCTTTAGATGATAACAAACGATACGACAAGGGTTTTGTAATTATTCTAAGTTTACATGTGTACAACTTATTACAAATACCAATACCAGAATTCAAATTACAGAGACCGAATTTTTCAAATTAAGAAGAACGAAGAGAATTATCGTGTTATTGGCAAGTGACGTGGAAAGTTATTGACCCTCGTAGTGCTGTGACACGTTTGTTATGACTGGTATTCAAGAAATATATGAAACCAATAATTTAGTATCAACTCTTTGAGTCAGTTATCTTGTGCTGAAACTGTGCATAGAGACTCCATACCAGATGTTGTCTTCAGCCCTTTTGGATAGATATGGGGTTTCCGTTACACGTTGTATTGGGCTGGCGTTTGTTAAGAGTTGACCATGTTAATCCTTAAATAACCAGAAATAAATAGTAGCGAGAATGTTCTAACGAGATACCGCGGTCTCGGAACGCAAGGCGTACTGTTTTAGTCATCAGAAGTCTGACATTCCCTTTTGCTCTACCCAGAGCGGGAGAAGTCATTTGACATGTTGACATTTCGCATTTTTTCGAGTGATTTTTTTATACAATGTGTAACGGAAACCCTATATCTATCCAAAAGTGCTGAAGACAACATCTGGTATGGAGTCTCTATGCACAGTTTCAGCTCAAAATAACTGACTCAAAGAATTGATACCTAATTATCGGTTTCATACATTTCTTGAATACCAATCATAACAAACGTGCCATAGCACTACGAGGGTCAATAACTTCCACGTCACTTGCCAATAACACGATAATTCTCTTCGTTCTTCTTAATTTGAAAAATTCGGTCTCTGTAATTTGAATTCTGGTATTGGTATTTGTAATAAGTTGTACACATGTAAACTTAGAATAATTACAAAACCCTTGTCGTATCGTTTGTTATCATCTAAAGAAGCCATGCACTTGGTATGTATATACCCTTTAAATTACACGTTGTATATTACCTACTAGCTTCTGCCCGAGATTTCGTTCAAGTGGGAGGGTTTTCCCGCGTAAATCCCGATCCCGTGGGTTTTTTATTATTTTTATTACGGGTGATCCCACTTTTGACCTCGATCTCGCCTGATGGTAAGCGATAGATGAGACCTACGATGGGACAAGCATGCCCAGAAGATGCCTATTTTCTCTTGCTTTCATTCAGATCCGTCCAGTAGTTTTTGAGTGAAAGAGTAACAACCATCCATACATGTAGGTATACATCAGTTCTCACAAACATTCGCATTTATAATATTAGTAAAATTTGTGGTATACTTCGTCCTCTATAAAACTAAACATAACAAAAACTTTTGCTAGGAAGAATCACAGGGATTTAATATTATTTATAACCTCGGGCACCTGTCATAACTAAAGGAAGCAAAATTGTGGGAGTTTCCCAACAATGTAATACATTTCTTACATAGCTAGCCATAGAGTGATGGTAATGTGTGGGACTGTATGTAATATTTACCTTTTTAGGTAGTATATCAGTACTTTGAAAACTGTCTTGTGTCATGTAACTTTTTTTTTCGTTTATTCTGTAAATGGATGTGGTGTTCCGTATAATGTAAGGAATCATGATGCAAGGAGATGACAGGTGCTACAAGGAGCTTTGGCTAACTGAGACATCCAGACTGCATTGCCGAGTCGATGGCGGATCGTGTCCCACGCGGGCCTCAAAGAGCTGTCAGCACCATAGACGGGAACCGATATGGCCAATGCCTACCGGGGTTATGGGACTGTTTAAATGAGATATTGCGGACCCGGAATGTAAGGGCAACTGAAAGAACATAATGGGTTTTTAGTCAGTCAGAGTCTGAAACGTGCTTCAGTCTATCGAGAAGCGGGCCAAGAGACTCATTAGCAACGATGCACTGGTCGAGTCAAAGCTACGTCGACGACGAGTTGCAAGTCTATCGGTGTTCTATCGGTTACATTTCGGGGAGTATGCGATGGAATTACACAATCTAATTCCGCCAAGCCCGTTCCATCATCGGACTACGAGACAAACGGCGAAGCGCCATCGTTACATGGTGGACATCCCACACATATGCACAAAACATTTTGGGAATACCTTCATTGTGCGTACGGCTAAGGAGTGGAATTCCCTGCTGGAGTCTGTGTTTCCCGATAGCTACAATCTAGGAGTCTTTAAGTCAAGAGTGAATATGTTACTTTTAGGTAAGCGTGCTCCATCTTCGACCACATCATCACTTACCATCAGGTGAGATAGTGGTCAAACGCGAACCTATTTTCAATAAAAAAAAACTGTTCTTGAACTCAGCTCAGTCACTCTAATGATAATGATATCTTGTCTGAATATACCTCAGATGATGTTCTATACTAAAAACATGATCTTGAAGGAACGCCGCATTAAAGTTTTTCGTCAATTGTTCAACCATGAATTTTAAAAATCTTCGGCCTCATCTCAACGATATACCCAAACATGGCTTGAATTTGGCAAGCATTGCTTAATATTAAAGATAGACCTGCTATGCTATTCTGTAAGACCTCATTCTAAACTTCGAATCTGAAACCGCTGTGAGTTTATTGATTGGCATTCTAAAAACTCGGTTGTTAATTCGAATTTACACTAGCGCTACCCTTGCGAGCGTGTCAGCGAGTTGAACTAAAGATTTTGACAGATAAAGTATGAGATGACGTGAGAAGTGGCATTCGGTAAGGTAATTCCTCCGTCACTTCGACGCTGTTTACAGAATGCAAAATCAAGGTCACTTTGAACCATAAGCGAAGTGACAGTGAATAGCTATGTGAGATGCGAGTTGTTGTTCGAATTTTACAGAATCGACGTACTGATCACAATGTTTGCTCGACAATGTGAATTGGTGTTAGAGAACACTCATCCGAAGTAGTCTTTACATAAACTTAAATGAAAAAACGGTAGATAAACTGAGAAAGCTATGATATTTTTAATTTTCAAGTAACGTGACTTATCTTGTTAGTAAAAATATTTCTTATCTAATTATTTAAACAAAAAAAATCACTGAATATTATATGAATCACTGTCACATGCTTAACACTGAGATGGTCAGTTTGCAGCAGCGACTTACATATAGGCAGTCCAGTCTGACAGATTATATGAATTTTACAACCCAGTAACTGGGTAACTTGATACTTGTAAGACTATTGTTAGATTAACTGGCTTCTGATTATCTGTAACTACTGCATAAGATCTACAATGACAATCGGTACAGAGGCGTCGAGAACATTAGTACCGAGTTATTGGTCGTGGATTTGAACCTGGACAAATTTCTTCATGTAATTTTTACATTTTCATCATCACATCAAACGGTGAAAGATAAATTCCGAGGTAACCGACATGTCTAATGTTCGAAAAATCCGTATCCGATATGCGATATCCACTAACACTTACTATGCCCGAGTGATGGATAACGGACTAGGCGTGTGTAACTATTTACGGAACCGACTCACTGATCCGAATCATTGAAGTGATTCAAAAGATTGGTTCGGTAACAATGTTTCAAATGCATCATTTGGATCTGATTGACATTACTTTGCTCTGGCTCATTTCGCGCGACGCGTCGCTCGTGTGGCGACTGAGCAGTGAGCGAGCGAGAGAGGGAGACTGAGAGACACTGAGTTACTTTAACTATTGACTCTCGTATCGTATGCACGAAGATCGACTGTATTTATAATCTCACTTTAGTTATTATAATAAACTATGTAGACATAAAACCTTCAGTATTGATACCTCAAAACATTTCTATGTCTCAATAGTAAACGCCCACGATGCAACGTAAGAATGTTACGTTTCTATACATGACGTCGCGTCGCGGATGTTTACTGAGTCATTTGAGCCGATGATCCAAATTAAACATATCAGTGTTTCGGATCATTTCAGTGATCGAGATGCAAATGTTCCAATCTCCATTGCCCACCTCTATAACGGACCATTCTCACTCTTAGACAGGAGGCCTGTCTCCCAGAAATAAGAACATTATAGGATTAAAATGATGAAGATGACAAAGGTGACGTGCTTTGCAAAGCACCAAGGAGCCTCGATGACGGATGATGAAATAGAATACCCACATCCATCTTAAAGATATACATTTTTTCATTCTAGTCTTCTTCCATATTTTTATTACAGCTTATCTTTATGAGAAAGATGCGAGTCTATGTACCTAGACATGATGACAGTAATTAATTTTCTAATCTCAACATAATTAGTAAAGACTTCGAAGATGATCATCATAACTTCAGCAAGCTGGTTTAAACTTAAAGGTTTATATCTCGAATCTAAACTAATGAAAGCTTAATTAAAATGGGTGCGTGTTTATGGTCCAGGAAAGTGGCAAGTGTGAGCAGTATTATTTAACGATGCGGGTATAAATTACGGCGGGAGAATGAGTGCCACGCCCTGCGCCCAGCCGCCGCCGGCGGTTTGGGTGGGGACGTGTCGATAAGCGAAAATTATCGATAGATTGATTCAGGATTCTTTAAGACGACAATCTAGCACAGATTGTCTTTCATTTGATGTGTGATAAATGCTGTACTGAAGTATCCTTTCTAGAATAAAATTAAATTTCGAGTTGATAAGTCTAATAATAGAAGTTTTTCATAATACTTTTGAAATAATCTGAAAGCTGTTTGAAACAGAGTTCAAAAATGTAGTATAAAAATAAAAATACAATCACTAATTTTATCAAAGGTAATAAAAAACTATGTTATGAGAAGCAATTACTACCATTCATGTTAATTAATTTTTTACTAGTTTAAGCAACTTTAGCGTTTGATTGTAGTAAGGACTAATTCGATTTAAGTATAGCTGAGTAAAGCAAATAAGGGCAAGTTCGATGGTTATTAATCAAATCTTTTTATTATTACTATGAATATAATGATAATGATCTAGTATTTCGATTCCTTTTTCTGGATTTTTAGCGAAAGAAAAAAAAATCAAAGGGAAAATTGAATGCTACACAATTCAAAACAAAATTAAAGCTGTTGTTAATTGAAAAATGTTATTATACGATTGATGAATTTTTGAATGATAGACTAATGTAGACTTATGAATATTGACATATTATACCTATCAAATAATTTGTATTTACCTCTCGCATGATTAATTTTTTTTTTTTGTTTATTTAACATGCAACCATATATTTGTACGCCTCTTGGCATAACATAGCGACCTATCTTTAATTTAAGAACTGTATTCACTACCTATGTTACACAAATAAAATTGATTTGATTTGATTTGATCAGTTTAACAAAAAGTTATATAAGTATCCGATGTCTCAATATAACTTTATCGATACCGAGATCCATACACCTACATCACATCACTATTGCTCTCAGTAACAAGGCAGCATCGAACGATGCATTCTGGTGATTAACCATTATTATATAAAGTAAATTCAATAATGGCCCGGTGCTAACTCGATGTTTACTGATGGCCTGTAATCTGCACAAAACAATTTTAAACCTTAATTTTTTTACATAAGATCTATATTCATGTAGCAAGATCTCAACGATTTTCGTCTTTAACAAAATTAATTCTGCAGTCAAAAAAGTATTTAAGCCGTAGAACTTTAAGGGATTTTTTGTTTGTGATCTGCAAGTATAGATTTGTGATCGTTATAGGGTAATATCGACCAGTGTTGCCAGTATATCGCAAATTACCCACATAAAGGGTAATTGTGCGAAATTTTAGGGGTTGTCTTGAGAAGTGTTCGTGAGTTAATGGCTATAAGTGCAGACATTTTGCTGTAAAGTTTGGAATATGAGCGTGTGTGTTTACTTATGTGCATATTTTCACGCCATTTTCTTTTTTGAGTAAGTAGAAATTTTAAGTACTTTGTTGATGTTGGTTTAAAAGCAAGAAAAATACACATTTTATTTTAAAATTTATTTTTTGCTATATCAGTCTTTTTACTGTGCTGATACAAAATACCCATGAAACGTTTACGACGCTATTGGCGCAGTGGTTGACGATGTGGCTGCTGCGATGTGAGTTGTGAGTTCAATTTCCGCATCGGAACAAATGTTTGTATGATCTACAAATAATACTTTTTCGGATTCTAGGTGTTTGTTAAAATGCATTTAAGATACAAGAGCAATTCCTAGTGCATTTTTTAACTGCTTCTTTTTATTAGTCTACAATTAGTATTTATTTAAAGACTATCAGTTATGTTTAAACTAGAAATAACTTTAACCAATACATCAATTATGGCAGAACTTCATACAAAATTAATAATATTCAAATAGTTATATCATTTAAAATTTATATGAACCTCAAATAAATAAACACAACACAATAATTCCATTCAAATAACACAAAAAAGTTAACCTATAATGTTTCTCAATCCACACCGTGAACTGTCATACATGCGCCCGCGCACCCATAAACTGTCCGTTAAGAGAATTCATTAAAGAGCCGATAATTATAAATAAAGCAAACGAACCTACCATTAATATCGCAGCCAACCTCGGGACAAAATATATAATTTAAAATATTAATATTAACTAATTATACGTTTAAAAGAAATATTTTATGCATAATGATATGATATAAATCTCGTTTCGGTTTAGAGTTGGGATGGGGTCGATGGGCGAATCGTTTGAGTATCGATGATCGATGTTTAAATAATAATTTTGTTTGTTTTGTGAATTGCTACTGTGTTAACACTGGATTTGCTGTTTTGGATGATACGTTATTCGCAAAATAAATAAAAAAAAATGAAAAACAGTTTAAAAATTCATATAAAATACATGAATGAAACTTTTCTACTGGTAAATTGGATTTACTGATAAACTAAATATCGTATATATTAGCTTAAATTTTGGATTTCTCATGTTATGCATGTGTTGTTTATTTTATGTAGTTGTTACACTGTAATTTTATATTTAAGCATCTGTACTTTATGAAAAACAGCGTAGGTAATTTTTGACAAACATAGTAAAATAAATAAATACCTAACACAATACTCCGTCGGAAAGAAAAAAGCTTTAACTTTATCGCCTTCACATTAAAAGATTGTTTATCTTTACCCTTTCAATATTAAAACCTACACAACCGAACAGGACTATTAAAGTCCATTTTAGCAACGGTTCTCCCATGATCCCCTCACACAATCGCACATCACAACGTGCGCAGACGCAGCATCATGGCCAATTCATAACCAATTCTATCGACGTTCGCTTTCAATAAAACACGCTCTGACGCCCATGGACGCAATCAATGCACATAATAAACAGCTGAACGTCCACGGGCGTAACTTTAAAACAAATAGTTCTGAGAAATGAAAACTTTCATAACTTTACCAAATTGACACCTTGTTGAGACGAAGCAATTCTTGGCGATTTGCGCTGCTCGTAAGTGGCCTATTATAAAAATACCAACTTACTTCTACCACAAAAACATTGTAAAATAACCCTTAAAGTGATAAGTGTAAGGTGGAGGTTGTGTGTACGAGTAAATTGGTAGAATCGTTCTCAGAATATCAGGCCAGAACACATCTCATCGACAACTCGTTTTGTGTTTTTTTCCCATCACGGAATATCAATGAAATTTGTTCGAGCCCCAATTATGTGGGCATGCCTTTATTTTCGTATTGGAAAGGGTTCCGTAATGATTTTTTAGTTAACGCGTTTATTATTGGTCGTTTATATCGTATTGGTGATTAATCAACGTTTTTTTGGGGTTGCCCGGTGATTAAATGGTGTGTAAGGTGCAAATGTGGTTCTTAGAATTATTGGGATTTTTTGTTTAAATTGATACTATATTATTAAGTTTTAAGTTTATCATCTTATTAGGGTGTGAGTTGAATTTTAAACAGTATTGTTTGTTGTGTAAGGTGATCTTAAATTAGGTTTTACGCTCGTAATTTTTAAAGCTACAGTTGTCGGTTGTAGACGTAGTAAAAGTGAGGATATTTTTTTCTAACACAAATCTTATGATTCGAAACAGCTATTTTGCATTTCGAAACTTCAGATTCTAATTTAAAAAATCCCATTACTCTCCCAAACTCTAACACCAGTACAAACAGCATGCACTTTTACATATTACAAAAAAAAGAAAGAAGAAAACATCCATTTTTAAACGCGCTGTTACGTCATGAGGGTCTGCGCGCGCACGTTTTTTGCTCGTGTATAATATGTTTAAATATTTGTTAATGCTGCGGAGCAGTAATAACCTGTGAGTTATATGTGGGACACGCCCCGTATCGATAGCCGCACAACACTAGTTGTGGTGAATTTAAAAGTAATTTCTTTATGACGGAATTAATTTGAAAGTTCCGTCTAATGAGTTTATAGAATGATGTTATGATAAGTAAAACGTGTTATCTCTGTTCTAATTGCAATGTTACCTTACCGTTACCAAAATAAGGCTGATCGAAATTTGAAACATTATTTAATAGTTTTTAGAAGAGGTCTAGCAATTTTGATAGAATTGACATTACTAACTTTGTTAACCCCTCCAACTAAGCTAAATATTCTCGTTTCTGGAGTGGGTTCACGGTAATAGTGTAAATGGGTGGGGTTCAAACCCGCGACCCTTCGATCACATGTCTGACACCTTAGTTATTAGGCTATTGACACTTAAATTAGCTTCATAAAATGTACATTATTTATATACATCTATACTTCTATACTAATATTATAAAGCTGAAGAATTTGTTTGTTAGTTTGTTTGAACGCGCTAATCTCAGGAACTACAGTTCTTATTTGAAAAATTCTTTCATTGTTAGATAGCCCATTTATCGAGGAAGGCTATAGGCTATATATGATCACGCTAAGACCAATAGGAGCGGAGCACTAATGAAGAATGTTTCAAAATTATTTATATTACCGTTGAATGCGATCTGTAATTCGTACTTTAAACTTCCCGTAAAAACCAAGTATTTTGTAAAATACAGGGAGTATTGGAATGGACTAGGCCAGAGTCGGCGGCGCGCCGTGTTCTACGCACGCCTCAAAGAGCAGTCAGCAGCATTGACGGGGCCCTATAGGGCTACTGCCTTACGGGGTTGCGGAAATGTTCTAACGAGACACCGTGGCCCCGGAAAGAAAGGGCAACTGAAGGAGCAGGGTGGGTTTTTAGTCGGTAGAAGTATCATACTCCCTTCTGCTCCACCGAGGAGACATTTGATAATTTTCCCACCCAGAAAAAAGGGAGTATTGGAATGGGTCCCTGGTACCCGATCCAAGTGTTTGTGCATGTGAGTTATAATCCATATACAGAAGTAATTCCTAGTTTCAAGCAAGGATATCCAATACACTATTGCCGGAAACTCACTCCGGACACAAAACCTTCTGTGTTATTCTGTAAGACCTCATTCTAAACTTGGAATCTGAATCCGCTGTGAGTTTATTGATTGGCATTCTAAAAACTTGGTTGTTAATTCGAATTTACACTAGCGCTACCCTTGCGAGCGTGTCAGCGAGTTGAACTAAAGATTTTGACAGATAAAGTATGAGATGACGTGAGAAGTGCCATTCGGTAAGGTAATTCCCCCGACACGTCGACGCTGTTTACATAATGCAAAATCAAGGTCACTTTGAACCATAAGCGAAGTGACAGTGAGATGCGAGTTGTTGTTCGAATTTTACAGAATCGTCGTACTTAGTTGGAGAGGTTAACAAGATAATAAAAAAAAAACTAAAAGAAAAACAATTTGACCAATAATATTATAATCGTCAATTTGCCCTCCAATAAGGAACAAAAACTAAGTGATTGATATACGATTGCACATATTTGGGTGCAGTCAATGCATGCATAAACAGCTTGAACAGGAACTAGTGCATTCATAAATTGCATAATAAGGACATCTAGTAATTGTTAATAATGAATTAAGTTATGGCTATCTGGACTACCCTATCTCTTCCTGGCGGTGGTTAGAGGTTTCTAGAATTCGATTTGAATAAAGATAGGTATTTAGACTCGGTCCATTGCGAAGGAATTATTTCAGTGTTGGTAAGAGGCCATGACAAATGGAGCAAAAAAGTGACTAGGTGGTATCCCAGGGAAGGCAAAAGGAAAAGAGGCAGACCGCAGAAGCGTTGGGATGATGATATTAGAGAAGTGGCAGGAGTAATGTGGAATACAGTAGCACAAGATAGATTAGAATGGAGAAGGTTGGAGGAGGCCTTTGCCGACTGGCAAACAAATCTACAGAAAATTAAGAAATGTCAAATAGTAGAATAAGTTAAATTCATCTTATAATTAGTAAATAATGTTGTAATTAGGTTACAGATTTGAATAAAAGGCTATATTATTATCTCTTTATTTTTAATTACATACAAATTACATTTTTAAACATTTCTATAAAACACAAAAAACATTTAAAAATATAAAAAAAAAATAGGAGCCTACCGGTATCGGGAACAGGGTCCAAGCTACCGGTGGTCAGGGCTCTGGAGAGAGGAACCTCCTAACGATATGCGCTGTGTCCAGGAGTACCGCTTTCTGAAGCAAGCCCTTGATCCAGCCGCTTAACGAGAGCCTCCTAAGGTGTTGGTCGAGGCTCTTGGCTATTAAACCATTGGCTGAGACGACTATCGGTACAACGACTGCCGAGTTCACATCCTACATGTCGACAATCTCATGCGCCAAGTCAAGATATTTAATTTGCTTATCTTTCTCAGCTTTCACGAGGTTCTCGTCATGCGGGATGGTTATGTCGACAATCATGGCACGCCTCTCGTTTCGGTCCACCACCACTATATCAGGCTTATTGGCTACAATAGTCCTGTCAGTGATGATGGACCGATCCCAGTATAATGTGATATGGCCATTATCGAGAACTGGGTGGGGCACAAATGTAGCTATAGTGTTATTTATATTATGCTAGTGTACGTATAGTACGGCACTTCCGATTCCACAAGAGAATATTTCAGAGCAAGTTGCTGATGAATAATTTTGGCTGCAAGGTTGTGCCTATGCAAGTATTCTCCATTAACAAGACGAGAACAACCAGAGACAATGTGACGGATTGATTCACCCGGACGGTGACATGCCCGACACATGTCAATCGTGCCATCCTTCACAATAAATTTCCGGTAGTTGTTCGTCATATTATTATTATAAAGATAGGTATTAAATATACCAGTAACACACACATAGACAGGCACACAATCGTCAATGTGCATCGTCCTTGATTACTACTAAATCAGAGTTTGTCCAGTACAAATTGTCATCATCTATCTAGGCTTTGCCTGGATGAAGCTAAGTACTAGTGTTTTACATGCAACTATCTATCAGAGTTCGATTTTTTTTCAGGAAGGAATATCAGCGAATGACTTCTCCCACTTGGGTTGGAGGGGAAGGACGTGTCAGATTTCTACTGACTAAGAACCCGCCCTGTTCCGTCAGCAGCCTTTGCGTTCCGGGGCCTGGCCAACTCTGCCGGGGTTGCGGGAATGTACAAGATATATAATAATAATATAATATTCCATAACTTTTACACAACGCCATCTAGTCCCAAACTAAGCAGAGCTTGTGCTATCAGTACTAGACAACTGATAAACATACATATATATTTCTAAATACATACAATCTATATATACAAAAGAAAGTCGTGTTAGTTACACTATTTATAACTCAAGAACGGCTGAACTGATTTAGCTGAAATTTGGTATGGGAATAATTTAGGACCCTGGAAAGGACATAGGATAGTTTTTATCCCGGAATTCCTACGGGATCGGGAATTACGCGGGAAAAATCGCCCATGCGAACGAAGTCGCGGGCAAAAGCTAGTTATAGATAAATTACACCCAGACAAAGAACAAATGATCGTGCTCATCACCTTGCATCATCGTGCTCATCATCGACCTTGTGCATAGCAGTCAGGGCCACTGACCACTAGACCAACAGGCCTGTCATATCTTGCAACGGGTTGCGGGGTATTAACGAGATACCGCGGCCTCGGAACGCAAATGCTTGCACTGTCAGATCCATCTGTGTGTTTCTTTCCTCAAACGATCACATCAGATATTAATCTATGTATATGGTTCTCATATGATTTCACCACAACGGTATGTATGCACTTTGTTCCCAGAGTTAGTTTTGGTGTTTCTTCTTAGGGTAGTCTGGAAACATCGGTCTCATCTAGAAATTTACGAAAAAGAAATGATTTTTTATTTTCTTTATTGATACTATTATCAATAAAGAAAACCATCTCACCTCATGCTAAGTGATGATGTGGTAGAAGATGGAGCACGCTTACCTAAAAGTAACCTATTCACTCTTGACTTAAAGAGCTTAAAGAGCTCTATAGCTATCGGGAAACACAGAATCCGGCAGGGAATTCCACTCCTTAGCCGTACGTACAATGAAAGTATTCCCAAAACGTTTAGTGCGTATGGGTGGGATGTCCACCATGCAACGATGGCGTATAGCCGTTTATGACGTGTAAAAGTAGTATTTAGTATCCAATTTCCAATATAAGTTTATCACTTTAAAAATATATCAGAATTAATCAAAAAGCTGGAAATCAGGACATATTTTTTTAACCTATATGTTGCGAACTCTTTACATGTTTATTATGCTGTCCCTACATCACATGCGCTGGCGCAGCTCCATGTCCAGCATTACGCTGCACTAATTACCGTCTGTAGCCGACTAAGTCTTGTTTTACTTTTATCCTATCCTGCCTCAAAGAGTTCACAATGCTTGAATGCTTTTTAAATTTTTTAAAGAGACCTTACCTTTATTTTTCACCCTTTTCCGGGGCAAAATCATTAAATGACGCCTACCACTCTGGATGAAGTGGAAGCGAGTATCAGACTTCTACTTTTTCGTTTCTTCAGTTTGCGCTTCAGGCTTTGCGCCCCAGAGCCGAATCTCGTTAGAATATTCCCGCATTCCATAAAGCAACAACATTAAGTTTCTTACTGAGATACATAAAACCCCAGATTAACACAAAGAATATAATATTAATAGATATTTCTTCTGTTATGTCGGTAGCATATTCCCATGGGAAAATTTCCGACTTTACAACGCCATGCTTGGCATAAGCCTGTGTCTTTTTTTGCAAATTGACAAATGAGCTCATAAATATACCTACATGAAAACGCTGAGATAGCTAATTAGACAATTAACAAGCAATTAGATTGTATTATATACTAAAAACGTTTGATTATCTATATTGATGATTAATCCCTCAAAATATAAGATTTATGAGTTTCCCTGTATAAATTACTGGTTTCTAACTGCCGCTTGGCTCGCGTGAAAAGTCTTTTTTAGCCTTTATCACTCAGTGATAAGACATATTTCTACTGGTGACCGACTTTTTAAATCAGTGGAGTATTTTTTTTTTGATAATTACTTCTTATATACATATAAACTCCCACACAGATACTGTTTGTGAGTTTATACATTACACTAGACATTTGTTATAAATTTGCTAGATAGGTATACCTTATAAATTATCTCAAATACTTTTCGGTCAAATATCTTTACGTGCCCAGCGAGTTCTTACCCCCTAAATTCTACTTGTTTACGACTTGAAAGTGCTACAACACTGATTTTGTTTATAAGTTTGTGCATACTACGTTAGTTAGTAGTCTGTGTTTATCTGTAAATCGTCAACATCAACTGCTTAGCGTTTTCCGAAGTATATATATTCAAAGTCAAAGTCAAAGATTTATTTGCACATAAATATGGTTACAAAGTTCTTACAATGGTTACTATAATAGTAGCTCAACATATTTAATCATAATATTATGACATGCAAATTTTTGTTGAATTAATTTAATTAATTAAAGGTAAAATTAATTAGATTAATTAAATTTGACCTGGAGGAATTCTTGTATAGTATAAAAGGGATTCTCAATCAACCATCTGCGTAAAGCCCTTTTGAAGCGGCCCATTGAGTCCCTCAAGTTAAATCTTACTTTGGGTACGTGTTCACCAAGTTTAGTTCACATATATGTAAATAAGTTATTTCCTATACTGTGTAATGTAAGTTAGTTTGATTCAATATATATTCATTCATTCGTTCATTCAGTCATTCAATCATTCATTCATTCAATCATTCATTCATTCATTCATTCACTCATTCAATCATTCATTCATTCATTGAAAGTTCCTTAATTCGGTCTGGAACCTTGTTATAACCTTGTTATTGGGGTTAGCTTCCAGTCTAAACAGATGTAACTGAGTACAAATGTTTTAAATGATAAATGATCTTTATTTTGCAAATTGGTTATAACTGGTACAAACTGGTATAAATATTAACTAGATGAGGCCGGTGTTTCCTGACTACCTTGAGAAGAAACACTGAAACAAACTCAGGGGTCCGTCTCTTTTAAAGTCCATACAATCTATACTGGTTTGATTATATGGGTACCTTGTAGGTTTCAGTCTGAGGCGATCTTTTATAGAAAGATGCTCACAGATTTGAGTGGGCCTGTCCATACAGTGCAAGAATTTGTCAAATGACGTATAGCTCAACTTAGAACAAGAAGCTTAACGATTTGACGAACAATACCAAGGTAAGGACGTTTGGGTAGGCCGCAAAAAGCACTCAAACTGCCAGACAATCATGTTTAACTAACCTACATATAAAATAACCTACATAGTTCACATATTCACAATCGTTTATGAGGATTATGTAGATTAGTCTGAAATGGCCTTTTGAGGAAAGAACCACACAGATTTGAGCAGACCCGTCCTGTCAGTGCAAGCCGTTGTCAGTTAGTCTGTAAGCTCAACTTTGGACTACTAAGGAGCTCAATGACCTGACGAACAATGCCAAAGACGGGACATTTGAAAAGGTCACGAAAGTACTCAAACTACCAGACATCATCGTAAGAGAGCGAGAAAGAAAAAAAAAAAGAAATGAAAAAAAAAAAACATACTTCTAAAAAACAATAATAATATTAAGTACCTACATAATTACTAAAAATAAATAAAACAAAAACCTCATATATTTTATTTCCAAAGCATTAAAAAATTGATCCTCAACGCTGTCGGCTGGCATTGTACCCAAGATACTGGCGGCATTGCCTCGTTGTATGGCAATGCTTAGCCGTTGACCAAAGAAAAAGCCAGCTCTTGGGTCGCGGGAAGCGTCAACGAGCCTTTTCGATATTTATTTAAAAAGGCTGTGAGCACACGGGCCCCATGGACCGAGAGTTTCGACCTCAAACGGCTCGAAAATATAGTTATCACCGAGATGACTATATTTACGCCGCTTGAGGTTTTCTGCAGCCGCAGTGGGAGCGCCAGCACAACATGATGAACTGGGAAGATGGGATGGCGCGACAGTATCGACACAAGTTGCGTCCCACACTAAAGGTCTACCCATCTTCCAAGGAAACAATGACATGCCGTCCGGTCTCTTGCCATCGTCACGCGCCAGTCCATTGGGTTCCAAAACGGCTGGAACGCCAGCGGTGACAAGGGCTCGTCGGATATTGTCGTTTAAGTTGGCATGTCGCGCAAAACGACCCGCACTACGGCTGCAAGAAAGTCCATGGTGCCCGAGGCTGTTGACCGCTTCCTCACAATTACAGCGATGAGGGGAACAACAATAATAAAAAAAATATATATATAAAACAAACAAAATGTCATACTTAACATAGTAAATATTCATCAAAATTAATTAGTCTGTGAGCTCAACTTTGGACTACTAAGGAGCTCAACGACCTGACGAATTTACATGAAGCGACTCCCTGTCGGACCTCCACAAGCCAGTAGCTGGGTCCCCGTTGGCAAATCCAGTCAAGTTATGGCTTCTGACTACCTGTAATGACTGTGAAAGATGTCAAAATGCCAGCCGGGACCAACGCCTTTACGTGCTTTCCAAGGCACGGTCACCCATCCACGAATTGACCTCGGCTAGCGTTGCTTAACCTTGAAGAAAGGCCCATAATGTTATTATTTATGTCGAGTTTCATGAAAGAGGAATTTTGGCTGAGAGATGTAATGTTCCGGCGTTTTCGAGGCCAGTTGACGGACACTGCGCGACACACGACGCTGATAACTTGTGTAACATACATAGTATAAGTTTTGGTGATAGTGATATATATATATATATTAGTTTATTTATATTTATTGTATTTTATTTGTATTGGCCAAGTTGCCTGAAATATAATATAAAATTCTATTCTATTCTATTATTTAGTTGTAAATCAAATACATAAAATGTAATGTAACCACTACACAGCAAAAACAGGCGTGATTCACTCCTCTAAAATATCGAGTAACAAATCTAATTTTTTCTGCCCCCGTCTCACGCCCATCGAAGACTAGTTCTTAAAATCAGCGCATACCTACCCGATACAAATCATCGGCATTCCGAGAAGGCCCATAATTGGCCTGATATTGGCCCAAATAATAGGCTTTAATGCCCAAATTTGGGGCCCATAAAATAATGATCTAATGAAGTTACCCTCGGGCGTGGAACATGAATTATTTTCGGGTTGTTAACAAATGTGGAGCTTGTATTGGGGTTCGGAGATGTTAGCTGAGTTCTTAGTAGCTTTAAAACAATTTTTATGTGAGTAGTTAAGTTAGCTGGAACATTTTTGGATATACTGTCACTATTACTACAAGTTATTTGTCAGTTTTTTTTGTAGTTTTTTGGAGACACAAATAACGAAAATTGTTTAGGAATCAATATCCAAGATTTCAAAAACGATAAGTTATGAATATCAAACGTATTTATTACTGTTAGACTGCATAGTCCCACTATAGGGCGAAGGCCCCATGATTTCCATATCCAGGGCTAAAGTATACTATTAGTCTTTAATGTGGTGATTTTGGCCACAATTCATTGGGCATATAGCAGAGAAGTTAAATTATTACAATCTTGTCAAATCTAGAGCAAAAACATGACGTATTGAAAAAAAAAATGTTTAAGCATTTCTAATTTGGCGAAGTTTGTCAGCATTATAAATGGTATAAAACTAATTGTAGGTGTCATTACTCGCAAGTCCCATATTAGTGAAGTTCTATCTACGTAGCACAAACGACGTTTTCCGTAACAAGGATAGAAGAATAACTTCAGAAGCATGTCAATTTAATTTTTGTTTTTGCGAATAAATTTATGTTTTCACAAAACGTATAACTTTAGCAGCGTCTCTTAAGGCGATAGGATTGGCTAAATTACAAAATAGACCTCTTTTTGAAGGACTACTACTACTAGACGGATGGACTAAATAGATTAAAAAAAATACCTAATACGCGTAACATATTTGACTTTAAATTTTATTTTTTTTTTTTTATTATTGTTCATACTTTTCTTGGAAAAAAATCGAATATATCCTCTTTATTTTTGCAATAATTTGCTTACTGCTTTGAAATAACTGAACTGATTTAAATATTTCTTTCACACTATTATAGAGAATTTATTGCTTTATTAAATTTAAATTCAAAATTTTACAAAATTATTACTTAAGTGCCGTTAAATCAATAATATCATATTATTACATTAGCGCCCAGCGCGCGCGCTCACTCATTCATACGCAAGGGCCAGTCTCACCCTAGCGTTCGCACGGGGAGGCTGTGTCGCATGTTAGCGCGCCCCGCTCTTTAAACTTTGCGTCAAAGAGTAAACAGCGTAGATAGTACGTTTGGTACAGTGGTACGGTTGAGCTATTTAAAAATCGGACATTTCGTTTGCGCTTGGACGTATGTGAATATTTAGTTTTAGTGTTGATTGCGAGTGGACTAAACTAAATGTAAAGTAAATAAAAATATTATTTTTATATTTTAGTTTTTATTGTTTCGTAGCCAAATGACACAAACCATTTTTTCTCCAAGTCAATTGTTTGAAATATTATTATTATTTAGCCTGCACTGTCCCACTACTGGGCAAAGGCCTCCCTTCATTCCTTCCAACGGTCCCGGTTGTGCGGCAATTCTTTCCAATTCTCAAGGAAGACATCAAGTTCGTCCCGCCATCTCCTTCGTGGTCTGCCGCGACCTTGTGTCCCTGTTTCAGGGCACCAATCTTGAGGTTTACGGGCCCACAGCTCGTTCGGCATGCATATCGTTCGTTTGAAATATATTTATTTATTTTATTAACACTATGAAAAACAAAGTTGAAAGAAAAACTGCTTGCTACTATGGAACTCTTCATGGGCGAGTCCGACTCGCACTCGGAAAGTTTTTTATTAGGGTTCCGTAGCCGAATGGCAAAAAACGGAACCCTTATAGTTTCGGTATGTCTGTCCGTCTGTCTGTCTGTCTGTCCGTCCGTCCGTCCGTATGTCACAGCCATTTTATTCCGAAACTGTTAAGAATATACAAGTGAAACTTAGTAATTAGATGTATTCTGTAAAATGCTTTCCGATTTTAAGAAAAAAATAAAATAATATTTAAAATAAAGGGTCCCCATACATGGAACTAGAACTGAAAATATTTTTTTTCATGAAACCTATGCGTGTGTGGTATCCATAGACAGGTCTTTAAAAATGATATAAGGGTTTCTAAATCACTTTTTCATAAAGTCAATGGTTTAAAAGATATAAGCTTCCAAGGTGGTAATATGTGTCCACCCTCTAACTTCTATAATAATGGAGTGAAAAATCTAAAAAAAATATGTGTCTGTAGACTTTAATGTAAAATTTCAACCAAAATTAGTTTGAATGAAATCGGGTCAGCAATTTTTGAGATACAGCATATTTTCTAAAACCGCAAATATAACTTTGTAATTCATATAAACACTATGAAAACAAAGTTATTTAGCGTAGTTGTAAAAATGTAAATAAGCTAGTTTTAAGAATTTTTTTAGGTTTTTTTTATTCGTCATATAAATATACATATATTATACTATTATAGTTACTACGGAACCCTTCATGGGCGAGTCTGACTCGCACTTGGCCAATTTTTTAGTATATTAAAAAAACTTTTTACCAAAAATTAAACCGACTCCCAAAAAACACTGCAAAGTGAAAAATAACTAACCACATTCAAGTAATCGAAGCGGAACACATGAAATACTTATTATTCCTACTTATATATTGAGTAGTTCCAGTGGCCATTTGTTGTATTCATCATCAGGTCCACTTCACAAATTGTGCTTTTCGAATGCAACTGCACAAGTTACTATAAAAAATACTCAAATCACTATAGGTGTGCCTATAATATTTGAAGAGTTCCCTCGATTTCTCCAGGATCCCATCATCAGATCCTGACTAAGTGATAATGGGACCAATTTCGAGGTATACACTTTTTTTAAAAAAAGTGGCTCATCTCTCACAGTTTTTATTCAATAGCTGAGTTTTTAAAAAAAGGTGCTTGTCAGTCGTACTATTACAGAAATGTATTATAAACTTATTATCATTGTATAAACTCTGGTTGGACATCTTGGTTGTAATCTTCAATTTGTTTTATATTTTGTTTTTACTTCATGTTTTTAAAATATTATTGTATTCGATTAGTTAAAGTTAAGATTATATTAGGTACCCTAATATAGTTTAATATTTGCATGCCAATTTATGGCGAAATGTGTCATTGCACTAAGTATTATATTATGCTAACATCTTTTGTACCACATTTTAAGCAAATAAATGGATTTGATTTGATTTCAAACAAAAAAGAATTTTTCAAATCGGTTCAGCCGTCTTTGAGTAATCGGTGAACATACATTAAAAAAAATATATACGCGTCAAATTGATAACCTCCTCCTTTTTTGTCGTCGGTTGATAAAAGCGTTATTATTTATTTTCACAAAAACAAATTGATATTTTTTATATTTTGATTCACTCTAACTACAATAACTACTCACTAAAGAATATTTTGTTCTCAAAACAAGCATTGCAAATGTTCTGAGTCCGACTATATTCAATCGATTTATGATGATAAAAGCTAATAGGTAGCGACAAAAATCCTTCGAACGTATCTGCGTCCGGTGATACCTATGACGTTCGGGGGAGCGCGCGGGCGCTCGGGGTGTTCAGCACTGGCCGCTTGTTTCACGTTCAATGCTCAAGGACGTTGGGCTATCCTTTCACCTTAAATACCAAAGTATTAATTAATATAGATATTTAGGTAGATACTGTACTGACACACATATGATAATCAGATATATTGTTGAAGAGTTAATTAACCCATTTCTTTCTAGCTACGAGTGGGTGTCTTATAGGACTGTAAAAGTATGATATCAGAAAAATCGTTGACTCTCAGCCCATTTTGAATAAATTACTTCTTTATATGCTAACAGGAACTCTGCTCGTTTCTCAAAGGCCAAATACGCGCTCCAAATCACTAATTTAGTACTCTAAACATCTATACTAACATTAAAAATTGGCCAAGTGCGAGTCAGACTCGCCCATGAAGGGTTCCGTAGTAACTATAATAATATAATATAATATGTATATTTATTTGACGAATAAAAAAAACCTTAAAGATTTCTTAAAACTAGCTTATTTACATTTTTACAACTTTGCTTTTCATAGTGTTTGTATGAATTACAAAGTTATATTTGCGGTTTTAGAAAATATACTGTATCTCAAAAACTGCTGACCCGATTTCGTTCAAACTAATTTTGATTGAAATTTTACGTTAAGATCTATAGACGTATATACAATGTGATAGGGGTGAGACTTCTAACCCGTTAAGGCTGAGTACTACATCTAATTTTATCGACAAAAAAAATAATATGGGGGGTTGAACCCCCTCCCCCTAAAAATTATGGCTATTTTAATATTTTTTTTAATGTACTACGGCGCGCTTGATACTTTATGTGATATCAAAGGTTGTATGCGTCGTAGAAACAAAAAAAAAAGACAAACGGTAGCTAATAACCTTGGCTAACTAATTCATTACTTTTTTCATATGTTTGATAATGTTTTGGTGAGAAAAAAAAATTATTTCTGAATTATTTTGACCGAAAAAATCGCTATTTTTCAATATTTTCACGAATTACTCAAAACTATGTCCCATAAAATTATTAATAATTTGCGCTCACTTAAAAGTATTTGAGTTATTCTTTCTAACGATACCAAAAACATCACTATAACATTACAAATTCAAGTATTAAGAACCATTAACCATTAACCATATCATAACAAAAGCAGGTAACAAAACGAGGTATGCGAGCGGGTAAGAAAACTTACAACGTAATGTAACAGACAAGGATAGAAGATGACACCACATGCTGTGAGGTGTGCGAGAGGGTAAAAAAACGTACAATGTAATGTAACAGACAAGGAAAAAAGATAAATACACCACGTGCGGTAAAGCGGTTCTTGTCACCATTGTCGGGTATTATTAGTCGTTACAAATCTGTGACTGCTAACACACCTTGTTAAATTTCTTCTCGCGCTTTTCGTGGACAAGTTTCGCTATGGCTAATCGTCGTAATTATGACGAATATGTTGCGGATATTCATTTCGTATATGGTTTTTGCAATGGCAATGCCAGTGCAGCAGTGCGCGAGTACCGTAGAAGGTTTCCAAACCGACCCACACCGAGTTATCATACGTTTATTGATATTCACGCAAGATTGGAAAATTATGGTATAAGAAGACCAGCTCCAGAACGTGTTCGCGATCTACCAGTGGCAGCGGAAGAGGACGTGTTAGATCTCATACACAGAGATCCTAGATTAAGTTTGAGACGCCTTTCAAGGATGACGGGCCTGGGGTACTGGACTATTTCAAAAATATTACACCGAGAAGGATTACATCCTTTCCACTTCCGGAGAGCACAGGAAATAACAGGCCAAGATAATTACGCGTGGTGTGTTTTTTCCTCTTGGATAAATCGCAGAGTGCGTCGCAATCCCGATTTCCTTGCTAAGATTATGTGGACAGACGAAGCAAAATTCACAAGGCGAGGAATTACAAATTTTAGAAACCAACATTTATGGATGGCTGAAAATCCTCATGCTGTACGAACATCGACATTCCAACACGAGTTTTCAATAAATGTATGGGCTGCCATGATTGACGATATTTTAATAGGGCCCATTGAATTGCCAGAGAGATTAAAAGGGGCCTAGATTTCTGCATTTTCTGCAAAATGAATTTAACGAAGAACTCATGAGTTTGCCACTAAGCTATCGGCGCCATATGTGGCTACAATTAGACGGTGCTCCTGCTCATTTTGCCTTGAGTGTTCGCCAATATCTAAACGAAGTCTTCCCGAGATGGATTGGACGCGGCGGAACAGTTGCTTGGCCTCCACGTTCACCCGATTTGACGCCTTGTGACTATCATCTTTGGGGATGGTTGAAGCAAAAAGTTTATTTCGTCGAGGTAAACACGAGAGAAGAGCTCCGGGAAAGAATTAGGATCGCCGCCGACGAACTTCGATCTGATCCCGCGGTATTAAGACGAACCACGCGACAAATGGCTATAAGAGCAACCGCCTGTTTACAAAACAGAGGAGACTACTTCGAACAGTTAAACAATTAATTTTAAGCATTAAAATGTTTTGTTTGATTGTATTTTTCAGTAGGTTTGATTTTAAATAAATGTAAAGTACATATGAGTATTACTGGTTTCATTTACAAATAATGTCAAGTATGAGTACTGAGCTTACACAGGGGAAACTACTTAGAATTGATGATGTTATGGTGATGTTTTTGGTATCGTTAGAAAGAATAACTCAAATACTTTTAAATGAGCGCAAATTATTAATAATTTTATGGGACATAGTTTTGAGTAATTCGTGAAAATATTGAAAAATAGCGATTTTTTAAGTCAAAATAATTCAGAAATGATTTTTTTTTCTCACCAAAACATTATCAAACATATGAAAAAAGTAATGAATTAGTTAGCCAAGGTTATTAGCTACCGTTTGTCGTTTTTTTTTTGTTTCTACAACGCATACAACCGTTGATATCACATAAAGTATCAAGCGTACCGTAGTACATTAAAAAAAATTATTAAAATAGCCATAATTTTTAGGGGGAGGGGGTTCAACCCCCCATATTATTTTTGTTGTCGATAAAATTAGATGTAGTACTCAGCCTTAACGGGTTAGAAGTCCCACCCCTATCACATTGTATATTTTTTTAGATTTTTCACTCCATTATTATAGAAGTTAGAGCGGGGGGGACACACACACACACATTTTACCACTTTGGAAGCTTATATCTTTTGAACGATTGACTTTATGAAAAAGTAGTTTTAGAAACCCTTATATCATTTTTAAAGACCTGTCTATAGATACCACACACGTATAGGTTTCATGAAAAAATATATTTTCAGTTCTAGTTCCATGTATGAGCACCCCCCTTTATTTTAAATATCTTTAAATTTCTTTCTTAAAATCGGAAAGCGGTTCACAGAATAAATCTACTTACTAAGTTTCACATGTATATTCTTAATAGTTTCGGAATAAAATGGCTGACATACGGACGGACGGACAGACGGACAGACGGACAGACATATCGAAACTATAAGGGTTCCGTTTTTTGCCATTCGGCTACGGAACCCTAAAAAGCGAAAAAGTTCGTTTGTTTGAACGCGCTAATCTTCGAAAATACTGGGTGGATTTGGAAGAAATTTATGGTATGGAAGAAGCTTGAAGCTTTTATATGCAACTTTTTACCCAACTCAAAAAGAAGAAGGGTTATGTTTCTATCGTTATGAAGTCCACAGTGTTGATAGGCTTGTGTTTGACTACGGTGATGTGGTTGAAGATGAAGCACGCTTGCCTAGAAGTAACGTATTCACTCTTGACTTAAAGACTCCCAGGTTATAGCTATCAGGAAACACAGACTCCGGCAGAGAATTCCACTGCTTAGCTGTACGCACAGTGAAACTATTCCCAAAACGTTACCTACTACAAAATCACTTCATACCCATTTCTCTCCAATCCGCTGCAACACTTCGTAAATAAACTGTGGTCCCCACAACAAAGGCCCAATAACTTACTTTGGCGAACAAATTAAACCAACACAAAACAAAGTTATGGTCCCCGGCGATATTTATTGAAATTATTGACAGGTTTCTGCATATTTATCCTATATCTTTAATTTTAACGTCTGTTCACCGTCTCGCTGAGGAAACTGGTATTGGTGTTTGTGTACGGTCTTGGTTTGTTGGGTACTGTTGGGGATAGAAGTTTTTAACAACTTAGTAATATATATATCGGCGCAAATACAATAATTTCTCTATTAAAATAATTGAAATGATTAAAGTTTAACAATTTGATTGTTTTACATACTATTAATTGATTTTTAAGATGCAAAACTAACGTTTAACATGTTTCAACATAAAGCATTGTAATTTAAGTAGTTTAATATTTAACTAGAAAATGTGGGTACATGTGTGACAATCCCTCTATATAAGGCCGCACTGTGAGCGCTAGATTAATTCAGTTTCATTCTTGTTCGAGCCGCTGGACAGTGCGGACCTCTCTGTAAAGTCGTTACGCTGTCAGTTGAATAAACGAGTCTCCGGTAACATTAACAAGTGCTTTTATTTGAAAATCAAACATGAGTGATCACCAAGAGAAGATTCGTGACGTCAGCTGAGCTGACGTCACACTTTTTAAAACACATACGAGGATGTCTCTCCGTCTTAAACAATAATGTACATTTAATACATTAATGACGTGTTAGTTTTTTAGTGTTGGTTTCAATTAAATAGGGTGGGGCTCGAATCCTCAACCTCATGATCACAAGTCCGCCGAGACTTTAGCCATTGCTATTAATGCTACAAATAAGTAAATAAGATGTAAAATATATTGTGATGTAAAACAAAACAAATTGTTTTTTTTTATTGTTGATTGGCTTACGTTTAACCACAATCTCACCTGATGATGATTACCAGATTTCACACAACGAAAACGTTTTGGGAATAGTTTCATTGTGCGTTATACACCGAAGGAGTGGAAATCTCTGCCGGAGTCTGTGTTTCCTGATAGCTATTATAACCTGGGAGTATTTAAGTCAAGAATGAATAGGTTACTTCTAGAAAAATAAATTAAGAATACTGTAGTGTAATGTAGTCTTAAAATAAAATACGTAGTTGCATAATTTCACTTAGAGCAGCTCTAGATTATAGTAGTTACTGGCACGACTTACAAGTTGGTATGTCGTTGGTTCGTCATTATTTTAATTTTCATCATCACTATTGCTCCTAAAAATGATACTTGTATCTTGAGAAAGCGCCACTTTTGAAGACATGTGACATCTACTAACCCGCATTAGACCACAGCCCATTCCTACTCATAGAGTGGCTTACATATTAAATATTTTTACTTGTGTAACCCTGCGTTCCAGAAGCGGGAATGTAAAGTCTGATGATGTTACGTTAAATCATTTCGTTTATACACTACTTTTTTATTAATTATAGGCTCGCATGTGCATATACTTTAAATAAAAATATATCTTATCACCTAGTGTCTTTTTTATACTGTGGTAAAATAACGTTTGTTATAAGAATTGTGTCAATTTGATTCATCCTTTTTCTAACAAAGAAACGCATCAGGCATTACATCTATATTCACTCATTTTTTGGTATTTTAATTTGGTTCATAGATAAACTGCATTCATTAATTTAAGTTATAAAAAACAAAATCAACATAAATGTTATAAACATGACACTCTACTTGAACGCCTTTACAAAACTAAATGATTTTGAGCTAAGTATTCAATACAAACACGAGCTTACACCGACACATCGCCGTGGGTGTGTGTGTTTGTGTGTATCTGTGGTGTTGAGCTCAAATTGGCTCCCACTTCGCCTCTGAGCATGAGTTGAGGAACTAATAGGCGGGGCTATGCTCAGGGTTGGCAGTACCAAGTTTCTTTAAATTATAATTAATATTTTATAATATATGTACCTATATTATATAATATTTTATATCTCAAACTATTTCATCTAAACTAAAATACAAATAAAATAATAAAGCATCAATAAATTTGTCCTCAACGCTGTCAGCCTTTTTGTCATTGCCACGTTGTACGGCAATACTTAGTCGTCGGCTAAAGTAATGGCCAGAACTTTGGTCACGGGAGGTGTCAACCAGCCTTTTGAGACAGTTTTGATTCCAAATGGCTCGAAAATATACCAAGCTTGAGAGAGATAAAATAAAACATATTACGAATAGATTTCTTGAAACTTTGTAGGAGAAATGATGGTTCTGTTAATTTTTTGTTATTATTGCTTATCACATACATACGTATTGCACCTCCCACATTTGGTGGATTGGTGGCCTAGTAATTATACTCCAACTTACGAGTTGTAGGCCGTGGGTTTGAACCCAGACAGATAGATCTTTCATCATCACCACTACTCTCAAAACGGTGAAAGATAATATCATGAGAAAACGTGTCTTAGAACCAAAAATCTTATAATCACAGATCTACCAACCTGTGGTGGATTACAGATCATTCCCTCTCATAGAGAGGAGGTCTGTAACCCAACAGTGGGGACGTTATAGGCTGATTAAATTATGATAAAACAAAAGGAAAATGTTACTTTACAAACAAATAGGTACTTACTATTTGTTTGTAAAGGAACATTTTCCTTTGATATTTTGACAAAATGAAGCTTTCAATTTGTTTTATTTCAATATTTTTGATATATAGATATTTATATAATTTATTTATTTATTAAAACTTTATACAATACAAATTTTACAAAGGCGGGCTTAATGGCATAGGCATTCTCTACCAGTCAACCATAGGTGGTGAAGAGATAGCATGGCAGGTGCATAAAAAAACCCAAGTACATAATATATTTAAAGTAAAAGTCTTATTACAATTATATATATACATAAATAACTAGGCTCGCGTTTGACCACTATCTCACCTGATGGTAAGCTATGATGAAGATCCAAGATAAAGCACGTTTGCCTAGAAGTAACCTATTCACTCTTGGCTTAAAGCCCCCCATAGTTTGTAGCTATGAGGAAATACACACTCCGGCAGGGAATTCCACTCCTTAGCTGTACGAATTAGATTGTGCAATTCCATTGCATACTCCCCGAAATGATGGTAGAAAACCGATTGAGCTGGAGCTTTGACTCGACTAATGCCTCGTTGCCAATGAGCCTCTTAGCTCGTTTCTCGATAGACTCAAGTATATCAAGTTGGTATTTGGTAGATCCATTCCAGAGTTGAGACGGATCTGCCAAAATACAAATGATACAAATACAAATCTATACTAATTGTATAAAGAGGTAAAAATTGTTTGTAATTTTAGTAGGGGCAATCTCCGGAACTAATGATCCAATTATAAACTTTTTTCATTTGTAGTAAGGTGCATTATTGGAGAGTGCCATAAATTATAAATTATTTCTAAATCCACGCTAATTTTATATATAAATAATAAACTTGTGTTAGTGTCAACCCTGGCCAGTGGGCCGCGGGGCCATAAATATAACAATTTAACAGGGACGTTTCAACAGCAATAAATTAAATGAGTTAACAGCCTGCAAATACCCGCGGTTGTCCGCAGCCAGCAACCACCAACCAGATATACTACACAGCGTGTAAACACATAAACATGATTACGGGTATAATTTGGAGGGAAAAGATTTTCGGATGTTTAATTGCTTTCTCATCCTTACTTAATAATCTTACTAATATTATAAATGCGAAAGTTTGTGAGGATGGATGTATAAATGTATCGATGTTTGTTACTCTTTCACACAAAAACTACTGAAAGAATCTGAATAAAATTTGGTAAGTAGATAGTTGACATCTTGGAATAACAAATTCCCATAGGAATAATTCCTAGCGAGAAAAGTGAACCTTGCCTGTCTGTAACGCTTTCACGGCTAAACTACAATACCGATTCGAGTAATATTTTAAATGAAAATAATTGAAAAACCAGGCCGAAACATAGGCTACTTAAAAAAAACCCCTGAAGGGTAGAAATGGGAGAAATGAAAATTTGTGTGAGAAATCTAAACCACTTAACCGATTTTAATGAAATTTGGGAAGGAGGAAGATAGCCTATGGTTATAATGGCGGTCTTATCGCTAATAGCGATATTCTCCAGTAAACCTTTGGATGTAACATGTGATTTTGTTCTAGATAGATATATACTCTTTATTGTACACTATAACAGAATTAAATGAGGACTTAAAAACTACAAAGGGTGTTACAATGGGAATGTTCCAATGTTTAGATTTTCTGTCGTTGCGGCGCTGCTTGGTGGAAGCCAGTAGCATTTCTTTCGACGAAAGAAAGTAGTTTCTTATTTTGTTACAACTGTTATGTTATGTTAGGAAATTAGAAGTGCAAATGTAACACATATATAGGTTGTAAGACATTTATTTTCCATGATAATAATAAGATCACACATTCTTGTCATTAAGTATCATGAAAATAAATGTTAGGTGCGACACATTTTACTGTTAAGTTTAGTTTTACTGTTTCTTTCATTTATTTGATCAAATAACTTAAAACTTAAAATGTTACTTTGTAGAATCATAGTTTTGCTTTAGTTACTTGTTCCAAATATTGTTTTTCTTATTTCTTTTGCATATTACCTTTATCCTACTGTACATATAGCTTTTTACTTTTAAAGTAGGTACCCATTGTCACAAGATTATTAGGCGGGGACCCTGGTGTCCTGTAATACAAGTTTCCGTTTAGTTCAGGCAACAGTCTCTCACAAATAAAATATTATTTACGTTTGTTCATGTTCTGAATATCTGTAAATCATTTGTTAATTAATTGTGAAAAAGAAATAACATTATATTATATTATATTATTTGTATTTTTAAACGACTTCAAAAAAAAGGAAGAGTTTCTCAATTCGTCTTGATCTTTTTTTTATGTATGTTACCTCATTACTCGCAGATGGCTGAACCGATTTGGAAAATTCTTTTTTGTTTGAAAGGGTATACTTTCTAGTTGGTCTCATTGTCGTCACGTTTGCATCTGATGATGGAATCATGGAGAAATCGAGGGAACTCTTCAAATATTATAGGCACACCTATAGCGTTTTGTGTATTTCTTATAGTACCTTGTGCAGTTGCTCTCGAAAAGCACCATTTGAGGAAGTGGAACTGATGATGAAGACCCCAGATGGCCACCGAAACTACTCAATAATAAGTATTTCGTGGATTGCGATTAGATTACTTGAATATGGATGTTAAGCACTTTATGCTCGTCACAATGCATATGGTGAAGTAGAGCTGATGGTGAAGTACCAGAAGAACTCCACAAAAATTAACTGCTCTGCACCGGGAAAAGCAATATTTTGTAAAAGGTATTTTTTTTATTACGATTGAGCCCGCTCTTGACCTCGATCACACCTGATGGTAAGTATAAGATGAGGTCTAAGATCGAACGAGCGAGCCCAGAAAATGCCTATTCACTCTTGCTTTAAAGGCTGACGGGTCATATGTGGCAGGGAACACAGAAGCCGGCAGAGAGTTCCACACCTTGGCTGTGCGCACAATGAATGTTGAAGAAAAGCGCTTAGTACGACAAGACGGTATATCGACCAAGCGTGGATGGTATCCTGCGGTACGTCTGGTTGACCGGTAGTAAAAGGGGGATGAAGGGATCAGGTCGTGGAGTTCCTGCGCACACTCTCCGAAGTACAATCCGTAGAAGATAGACAGGCAAGCAACGTTTCGCCGGTGAGCCAGGCTGTGTAGCTTGCCTGCCAGAACCTCGTCACCTATGAGCCTTTTAGCTCTGCGTTCGATCGAGTCAAGTGCAGCTAGCTGGTATTTGGCTGAGCCATCCCACAAGTAACTGCAATACTCCATACAGGAACGGACCTGTGCTTTATATAAATTTAAAAGCTGTCCAGGTGTGAAGTATCGCCCCACTTTCTGTAGGATGCCCAGCTTTTTGGCTGCAGTCTGAGCTTTAGACTCAATGGTTGAGCCGAAGTTGAGGTCAGACGTCAACTCCATGCCCAAGAGCTCCAGGCGGTCGGTAATAGGTACAGATGCACCCCTGAAAGTAGGAGACCATTCAAATTGGCTCCTTTTAGCGGAGAAAAGACAAACCTGTGTTTTTAAAGCGTTAAATTTGACCAGATTGTCATCGCCCCATTCGGAAACGAGATTTAAGGTCAAATTCATTCGCTCTACCATGGCCTTTCTAAGAGCGGCTATTTCGTCCCTACCAGCTCTAGCACTGGACAAGTATCTCTCTGAGACTGTGCTGTCATCCGCGTACCCAATAGCTCCCAACTGAAGCAGGTCGTTGATATGAAACAAAAATAGAGTCGCAGAGAGAACAGACCCCTGAGGAACACCGGCATTAATAGCCATTAGATCCGATGCGCAGCCATCGATGACCACTCGGATCGACTGTTCACTCAGAAAGTCACAAATCCAGTTGCATAAGCTAACAGGGACACCGTATCTAGGAAGCTTGCTCAGCAGACTAGCGTGCCAGACCCTGTCAAAGGCCTTTGAGATGTTGAGGGACACGGCAAGGGCTTCGCCGTGTTTCACAATGGCCTCGCCCAGCAGTGCGTAACATACAAAAGAAGATCTCCGGTTGACCGACCACGGCGGAAGCCATACTGGTGGTCACTGAGGAGCTCATTGTCTTCAAGGTATGCCAATGAGATATGCCAATCGGTGATAAGTAGTTGACATTTCGGCTTTTTTAACTAGACTAATTAAAAACCGACCCACTAAAAAGCGTGAAAATATTTTTATTGCATAAAATAGAACCGACTTCCATACAAAAACACTACAAAGGCAAAAATAACTTTAATTTCGGAAGGCGGTGTCAAAAAAAAATAGAAAATACAAAACAAATGACACCGACTACCGAAATTAAAGTTATTTTTGCCTTTTTAGTGTTTTTATATGGAAGTCGGTTCAAGTTTTTGCTAAAAATTTTTTTTTGTATATGTGTGCCTGATATACGGATGCCAAATAAATGTTTCTTTCTTTCTTTTATTTCCACTGTCATGATCAGCTTAGTCTTTTCACAACTTCCAGTCTAACTAGATCCAGCTGAGTACTAGAAGTTTCTATGAAGCGACTGCCTATCTGACCTCCTTAACCCAGTAACTGAAAGAAAGAAAGAAAGAAAGAAATTTGTGTTTATTGGCACATAGAAAACACTTTATAGACAACATTAAAAATAAAAAAAGAAACATCGTTGTGCCAAAAGGGCCTCAGCTCAGCATAATGTCAGGTGGCAATCCTAAATATTACCACCTAACGGTGATTTTCAGCCCCAGCCCATGGATGCCACACGCTCGAACGTGCAATACACACGCGTAAACATTTTAGTTAACACCGCTTGAACGTCAAAAATTGAATTACGCGTAAATAATGTGCATATAATGTGCTCGCCTGATGGTAAGCGATACATGAGATCTACGATGGAACGAGTGAGGCCAGAAGATGCCTCTCCACATCCTACTATTATAAATGCGAGATTTTGTAAGGATATATGTATGTTTGTTGCTCATTCACGCAAAAACTCCTGGACGGATTTCAATGAAATCTGGTAAGTAGATAGTTGACATCCTGGAATAATACGCAAGCTACTTTTTATCCCAGAATCAATATAATCAATAAATTAAAATTAAATTAAATCGGAATATAAATAATTAAAATTGTAGAAATTGAATACTTAAATAATGACCAGCATGTTCCAAAACACGGAGACGGCAGTCGGTAAGTACTCAAATCGCAGATGAATTTATTTTTATTATTCTCATATTGTTCTTGATGTTCGAGTAAACACTGTTTTAGTTTTAACTTAAATGTTGGCCTACTTGCACAATATTTTATAGGTGGAGGAATATTATTCCAACATTTACTCGCCGCATACCTAAAACTGGGTAATATGGCAAAACCAGTGTCATATTTTCTGGCTTTTGACTATCCGTTATGACTGTCAAAGACGACCAAATGACAGCCAGGACCATAACACTTAGCGTACTTTCTAAGGCACGGAGGAATTTCTATATGTTAAGATAGTCTCCCATCCATGAATTGGCCTCGGCGAGTGTTGCTTAACCTTGAAGCCCGTGTTGCTGTTATTATTTAGCTACGAGCCTCTCTTGCAACACATTTCTACCACATCATGTAAATCAATGATGAGAAACCTATCACTTCCCACAAAGCCGTTTCAATACTCGACAAATGTCTACAAAAATGTTCGTGTTTGTTTAAAACAGCGCTCATCGCTTCCTGTCTGTCCGTTTGTTTGTCACACCATGTTTTCATCACAAATATTGAGTTTCCGTGCTGATTTAGTGGAGCGAAAGAATAATAAGCCTTTTAGGGTGATTATTCTTCTAAAATTTACCCACGCAAATTACTTTTTAACTATTCCTTATGAGTCCGAATTGACCTCGGTCTCGCCTGATGGTAAGCGATAGATGAGGTCTACGATGGAACGAGCGAGCCCAGAAGATGCCTCTCCACATCCTACTATTATAAATGCGAAATTTTGTAAGGATATATGTATGTTTGTTGCTCTTTCACGCAAAAACTCCTGGACGGATCTCAATGAAATCTGGTAAGTAGATAGTTGACATCCTGGAATAACACGCAAGCTACTTTTTATCCCAGAATTCCCATGGGATCGGGATTTACGCCGGAAAATCCTCCCACGCGAACGAAGTCACGGGCAAAAGCTAGTTTGCTATAAAGGCTGACTGGTCATAATTATGTGGTAGGGAACACATAACCTGGCAGAGAGTTTCTTCATATTTTTCTTTGATATTGGCTGGATTTCGTCGGGTTGAGCAGAGGGGGTAAGATGATTGTTTATATAATTATTATATTGTACTTATATTGACGACTCAGTTGATATAGTAGTTTAGCGTTTGGCTGCTGTGTTGTGTCACTGTTTTCTTGCACCGTAGAAAATATTTATTACAATGCTTGATATTTACTATCAAAATGTTCGTGGAATGAGGACTAAAACCGAAGATGTCTATAAAAATATTTTGCTCACTAGCTATGATATAATAGCATTTACCGAATCTTGGTTAAACCCTAATATAAGTAATGGAGAGTTCATTGACCCGCGGTACGTGGTATATCGCAGAGATAGGTTTAGTTCTAAGACCAACAAAAAAGATGGGGGCGGGGTTTTGGTTGCTGTCAGTAATAAAATTAAATCTACTAGAATGAAAAGCTGGGAAACTGATTTGGAAGATTTATGGTTGTCTATAGACTTAACTGTTAATAATAATATTAAGAAAATTGCACTCTGTGTTATCTATATGCCACCGCCAGTCAAACTGGACTCTCTACAGTTATTCCTAGATAATGCTAATAATGTGCTAAATAATGTCGACGAAGTTGTGATTCTTGGGGATTTTAACTTGGGTTTTATTGATTGGAGCAGGAAAGACGATGACCTGCATCTGTCACCATCAAATTATGAAAATACTCTGGGTTACTCTTTTATAGACTTTATGTCAGTTAATGAACTACACCAATTTAATTCTGTTCTTAATGCAGATCCGCTTAATGCGAAGCCGAGTTTTAGATCTTGTTCTAAGTAACATATCAAATGTAATTGTTACTAAACCTAATAATTTGCTTAGTAAATTAGATTCCCATCACCCTAACATACTTGTCTCTATTCCACTCTCTAACGTGAAACAATTAAAAGCTAAATATCGTTCTGGTTACAACTTCTATAGAGCTGACTATGAACAAATCAAATGCTATCTTAAAAATGTAAATTGGCACAATACGTTCTATGAATGTGCAGATGTTAATGAAAGGGTTGCGGTCTTTTATAGTGTGCTACAAAGCGCTATTGATAATTTTGTACGTAAATACACAAGAATAAAATCTAAATATCCTTCTTGGTATACTGACTCACTTATTAGAACTCTGTCTGAAAAAGATAAATTTAGGAATAAATACCGAAAATATAATAATCCCCGCGACAGACTCACCTTTGAGCTACTGCGCAGTCGCTGCCATACTTTAATAAATAACTGTTACAATAATTATAAATCTAAAATAGAAAATGATATTCCCAAAAACCCTAAAGCTTTCTGGAGGTTCATAAAAGATAAACGACGTGGAGAATCGTGCATTCCTGCCGATATGTTTATGGATGATAGGGTAGTTAGCAGTGGTCCAGAAATCGCTAAACTTTTTGCTGATCAATTTGTCTCCGTTTTTAGTCATAGCCGATCCAATGCTAACAATACTCTCAATGGATCTACAGGTTCTGAATCTGTTATAAGCTCTATTAAGTTTACAGAAAATCAAATTTTTAACCAGCTAAAACACATAGATCCATCTAAAAGTGCTGGACCTGATTCTATACCATCTTTGTTTATAAAACGCTGCTGCCATGAACTCGCCCTGCCGTTGCAGATTATTTTTAATTCTTCTCTTGCAGAAGGAACCTTCCCTAATGTGTGGAAAAGAGCAAGGATTGTCCCAGTTCTCAAAAAAGGAGATCCTGCTAATGTCAAAAATTACCGCCCTATTTCAATACTGTCATGTTTTTCTAAGATCTTTGAGTGTCTTGTCTGTCCAACAATTACTCACCACATTGATAAAATTATTTCACCTAGCCAACATGGCTTTAAAGCAGGTCGCAGCGTCGATACAAATCTAGTAGAGTTTGTTTCTGATGTGACCCTTGCTCTTGACAAACGATTAGAAGTAGATGCAGTGTACACGGACTTTAGCAGTGCGTTTGATAAAGTTGACCATTCCCTGTTACTGTCCAAATTAGAATTTAATGGTATACATGGATCGCTTTTAAACTGGTTTTCATCATATTTGTCCCGTAGATCGCAGATTCTTGTTGTTAATGGCTACGAATCTTACCCGTATTATGCTGACTCAGGAGTTCCTCAAGGTTCTCACCTTGCACCAATTCTATTTTTACTCTTTATTAATGACATTACTGACCAAATCCATCACTGTAAGTATCTTATGTTTGCTGACGACCTCAAAATCTATAAAACCATTACCTCAAATGAAGATGCTACCCTAATACAAGAGGATTTAGATAGAATTAACCAATGGTGTAACCGGAATCACATGAAACTTAACGTACAAAAGTGTAGTCATATACGATTTACTAGGAAAAAACAATCCAATACTGTATCATATAATATAAAAGGAGTGCCGTTAGAAACTGTAAATGAGGTTCGTGATCTTGGAGTTATCATGGACAGTAAAATAAACTTCAGAAGTCATATTGATAACATCGTTACGAAATCAGCACGACTACTAGGATTTCTAAAGAGGAGCACCAAAGGGTTCAAGCTAGTAAGAACAAAAATTGTGCTATATAATGCCTTAGTTCGGAGCCACCTAGAATTTGCCAGCGTGGTGTGGAATCCACACTACGCAGTTCACTCGCAAAGAATAGAAAATATCCAAAGGGCCTTCACAAAACATTTAGCGTATACCTTCGGTGATATATCTCCTCGATGTCCATATAAGCAACGTACTCAATGTTATCAAATGAATACTCTGCGCGACCGACGACTGATACATGATTTAATGTTCTTCTTCAAACTGATTAATCGTAAATTAGACAGCACTAAATTAATAGAACAAATAGGACTAAAAGTTCCCTGCAAAATTCCCAGATATCCCATAACTCATCTATTTCATACAAAAAAATCTTACACAAATATAGGAGTAAACTCACCTCTTAATAGGCTCAGTCAGCAGATGAATTCATTTATAAAATCCGTTCCAGATGTTGATATACATCATGATTCCATAACTATCTTTAAAACCCAATTGCTAGAATCCCGAGACCCAAAATCCCAAATTTATTAAGATATATAGTATACTTATATTGTTGAACTATAAGTGTTACTTTGTTAGCTGTTAGCGTATGCTTGATCTCATTCATCGAAATAACTTTTTATTTTATTTTATAAAAATTTTTTTTTTTTCTTCTCTTGATTTATGTAATTTTATAATTTGTCTTTTGTTATTTTGTATTTGTAATTGTATAAGAATATATGCTTAAGTTAGTTACCACTTCTACTAAGAATGCTGGTTAACCTGTAATTGGCAACTGTGTAAGCCTAAAACGATTTGTTACATATTGTTAAAATATTTTATACACAGAAGCTGTTGGTGAACCTTGAATAAATAAATAAATAAATAAATAAATAAATAAATAAATTACCCTTCACTTACAGACATTTGTTCCGAATGTGTGTTTTCATTCCTTCATCACACACACACACGCACGCTCAGACATCACACTCGCACACATTTGATACATTTATTTATTTATTTAAACTTTATGTACAATAGTGGTACATGGTCGGACTTAATGCAGCAAGGCATTCTCTACCAGTCAACCTTTGGGTTAAAAAAAACTTTTTAACAAAAAATTAAACCGACTCCCAAAAACACTGCAAAGTGAAAAATAACTTTAATTTCGGTAGTCGGTGTCTTTAGTTTTGTTTTTTCGTTTTTGGCACCGACTTCCGAAATTAAAGTTATTTTTCACTTTGCAGTGTTTTTGGGAGTCGGTTTAATTTTTTTGTTAAAAAGTTTTTTTTTCACTCTTTTTAGTTGGATGATTTTTAATTTACCTAGTTACAAGAGCCTAAATGTCAACTACTTATAACCTTTTACAAAATATTGCTTTTGCTGGGCCGTTAATTGTTGAGGAGTTCTCCTGGTACTTCACCATCAGCTCTACATCACCATATGCATTGTGACGAGCATAAAGTGCTTAACATCCATATTCAAGTAATCGAATCGCAATCCACTTAATACTTATTATTGAGTAGTTTCGGCGGCCATCTGTGGTCTTCATCATCAGTTCCACTTCCCCAAATGGTACTTTTTGAGAGCAACTGCACAAGTTACTATAAGAAATATCCAAAACGCCATAGGTGTACCTATAATATTTGAAGAGTTCCCTCGATTTCTCCAGGATCCCATCATCAGATCCTGACTTTGGTGATAATGGTACCAATTTCGAAGTATACCCATTCGAACAAAAAAAGAATTTTCCAAATCGGTTCAGCCGAGTTGCTTCGAGTACTCGATGATCATACATAAAAAAAAAAGTATATATACGCGTCGAATTGATAACCTCCTCTTTTTGTCGTCGGTTGAAAAGACCACAATGTGGTAGGAGTACAAGTAAAAAAAATGACATTATCGAAAAAAATTATGTATAAATATATATATATATATAATAATAAAATACATATATATATATGCTAAAATAATAGACTAATAAATACGGTGCTTTATAATAATCTTTCTAACTAAGAGAACTCACAATAATTATAATTATTGCGAAAACCAAACTAAGAATGTCAGGCCTTTAAGTAGTGGTTTCTCATTTTACGCTTAAAAGAGAATTTAGACTCGGCCTTCTTGATGTCAAGGGGTAGCATGTTCCAGAGTTTAGTGGTAGAAATAGCATAGGAATTAGCCATAAACCCGGTTCGGTGAGAAGGAATGTGAAGAAGTAAGTTTTTGGATGCGCGAAGGTTAAGGCAATGGGAACTGCCTAGCTCTTTAAAATTTTGTTTTAAGTAATCAGGAGCACAAGGATCGTTCAAAATAGTGAAGAGCAAGCAGAGGGATCTGAGGGATCTCCTTTGACGAATAGGCAACCATTTAAGCTGAGAACGGAAGGAAGAAATGTGATCATATTTACGAAGGCCAAAAATTAAACGGATACAGCTGTTAAGAAGTCGATCCAGTTTGTTCAGATTATTATATTATATTTAATTTAATTAATTTAATGATACATAATATAAGATTGGCATGTTTAAATAAATGTTACTTAGTTTCCTTAAATCTATTTACTTTTTTTAATACTGTTTTTGATATTTTGTTTTTTTTTTACATTATAAAAATTGTGTTCTTTTTTTCTTTCCATATACAATTAAACGTGATGATAAGCAATTATTTGTAAGTAGGTTAACCGCGATTCCTACTGTCACCTATAGCACAGGGAATCCTATTTTAGGTGACAGTGTATTTATATTGTATTGTTTACCATGGTGAAATAATAAACGTATTTGAATTTGTATTTGTGCAACTGAAAACTTTCATCCATCGGATCTGTGACGGGTTGCGGGGATGTTCTGAATAGATGCGGCCCTCGAACGCAACGGCGGCAGAAGAAAGGTGGATTCTAGTCAGTAGAAGTCCGACACTCTTTCGCTCAATTCACAATGGGAGGAGTCATAAAAACTGCAGACTTGTGACAAGAGAGTAGAGAAAACTATATAAGGCGGTATAAAACGCTTTTTATAATTTTGGTATTTGCAAAAATCACCAATCTAAAACCACAATGCGATATCTTCGGATATATCGGTTATATTTCGCGTGAGAATCTACCCAAGTCCTTACAAGCTAAATAAAACTATTCCTAACCCTCCGCTCACCCATCGTGACACAGCACACTAACAGCATTGGTTAATATATTGACACACAAACACACATACATCCGTTTCCGTCCTCTATTGATTTTACACTTTGGCCACCTACCTGATTAGGTACAGCCGACGAAATAGTTTGGTATGCACAAGATTGAATGTCTACATGTTCATTCGGCGATGACTTTGACTTTTAGAATTTGTGCCAAGTCGTTTAGCGTTAAGCTGAATGACTTGACTCTTTAATGTACACCAAAAAGCTTTATATCTTTTGAGCAAAAACAGTCATGTTTTACAGTACACATCTATCTAGTAGATACTGAAGGGCTTAAGAAAATTCTCATTTATCGAGCTGACAAAGGAATTGAATTTTGATGCCGCATAGCTTTATAGAAATGACAAGCTAACAAAAAAAAAACATGACTGTTTTTGCTCAAGAGCTATAAAGCTCTTTAAATAACATAAAACACACTCGGACGAACCATATCAAAGATTCACACCCACGCCTGCATAAAGGATTGTACAAGGAGTGAAGTGAACTAGAATGTCTAAGCTGGACACTTAACCTTTGAGTCGACTGTACATTAGTAAGTGTTGTTGTAGCGTCCTGCATTCCGTTTTTTTTTTTAAGATAAACATATTAATAAATGGTAGTTTTCTTCCATTAGATAGGATAATATTGGATGTGTCATTGTGAAGTTTTTTGACAGGTCTCTCGAAGCGGCGAGGGGGTGGAGTTCATTCAGAACTCATAGTGTTAAGGAATGTGTGAGTAACTACCTTTAACCCGCAGCTTCACACGCGTTTAAAATGGATTGGTTCTCCTAGTACTTTGTAAGTTTTTCTCGCTCTAATTTCAGTCCGATTAAAACGTGTTGGTCCGTGAAAATGAGATATTTACCGAAAAAAGAAAGTAGGGTGAAGTCACTTTCTAGCCCTTTAACTATCATCAAAAGACATGTCGATATGTTGTTCTGTTTTGACGTGAATGAAAGACAAACAAACAAACACACTTGTGCATTCATACTTTTTTTTGGGTGGGAAAATCATCAAATCACTCCTGCAGCTGTGGGTGGAGCGGAAGGGAGTGTCAGACTTCTACTGACTAAAAATTGACTCTGCTCCTTTAGTTGCCTTTGCTTTCTGGGACCGCGGTATCTGTCTAGTCTGGATTGTGATCAGTGGTGGCTCAGTAACTCGAACCAGTACGTCGATTCTGTAAAATTCGAACAACAACTCGCATCTCACAAAGCTATTCACTGTCACTTCGCTTTTGTTTCAAAATGACCTTGATTTTGCATTCTGTAAACAGCGTCGAAGTGACGGAGGAATTACCTTACCGAATACCACTTCTCACGTCATCTCATACTTTATCTGTCACTCGCTGACACGCTCGCAAGGGTAGCGTAAATTCGAATTAACAACCGAGTTTTTAGAATGCCAATCAATAAACTCACAGCGGATTCAGATTCGAAGTTTAGAATGAGGTCTTACAGAATAACACAGCAGGTTCGAGACAAGCACATTAGTTTGTAGTTATTAGTCCACGAAATAAAAGTCTAGAGTCACGAACAACGGTTATATTTCAAACGTTCAAAGTTAATCAGTTACACAAAGCGTAACTTAACTTGTACTTCTCATCATTGCCATTGCTTGCAAAACAGTGAACGAAGACATGGTGGGGAAACTGGCTTGTCCTAAGACCGAAAATGCGCAAACATGCGACATCCACCAACCTGCAGTGAACTTAAGTGGAGGATTACGGACGTCGGCCGACGATCTCCGGCCACCGTAGGCGCGGGCATGCGGACAGCGAGTTAAGGGCAACTCGCTGTCCGACCATGGACCATGCCCGGGTCGACGGCGCGTTGTGTTCTACGCGCGACTCAAAGAGCGTCAGCAATATGTCGAGCCCCCCCCTGTAGAGGGCCGAAGCCTGCCGGGGTCGTGGGACTTATCCCATTACCGTGACCCCGGTACGTAAAGGGTTATTGAAGGAACACCGTGGATTTTAGTCAGTAAAAGTCTGACAGTCCCTCCCACCCTGCCCGGGGTGGGAGGACTTATTTGATAATTTTAACACGTTAAAAAAATAAAAAGTGGAGGATTACGGACTATTTCCTCTCATTGAGAGGAGGCCATTGTTCCAGCAGTGGGAACGTTAATATCTGATAATCCCATAAAAAACAATACTTGTAAAAAAACCAAGTCTTGCAACTTAGTTCTTCTACCGTAAAAAGTTGTGAGATCCATGTAATACCAAGTTGGTTATTAAATTATTTAGTCCCTACTTAAGGGACCTTCTGTCTTAAGTTGTTACGTAATTATCTAACCTAACAACGTCTTATAGTGACCATATCCATATTAAAAATCTTTCAAGTTGTAAATAGATTGACTCGGCCATCGCATGAAAACACAATATATCTCACAAGTAATACACACATATATAAATTAGATTGTTTAGTGCTATTGCTAAGGCTTCTAGTTTTATCCACAACGAAGTTATAGGGGGGTAGAAAATGGCCTGAACTGCTTCGACGAAAGGATGGTACGGCCGTGCCGTTACTTCTAGGTAAACGTGCTTCATCTTCGACCGCATCATAGCTTAACATCAAGTGAGATGGTGGCCAAACGCGGGCCTGTAAACACTAAAAAAGGTGTAAATTTACAAACTTTTCACCTTCTTTTTACTGTTAAAGAGAAATATTGTAGGAGTCAACGCTAATAACCAAGATTACCTACAGTTCTAATCAGATCCTGCGTTGGACTCGATCGAGCGCAGAGCTAAATGGCTTATGGGCGACGAGGCGCTAGTGGACAAGCTTCATAGCCTTGCTCATCGGCGAACCGTTGCTTGCCTGTCGGTTTTCTACAGATTGTACTTCGGGAAGTGTGCGCAGGAGCTCCATGAACTGATTCCTCCATCTCCCTTTCACTACCGGTCTACCAGACGCACGGCTGGGTACCACCCACACTTGGTTGATATACCGTCTTGTCGTACCAAGCGCTTCTCCTTCACATTTATTGTGCGCACAGCCAAGCTGTGGAATTCTCTGCCGGCTTCTGTGTTCCCTGCCACTTATAACCTTTCAGCCTTTAAAGCACGAGTAAATAGGCATCTTCTGGGCTCGCTCGTCCCATCTTAGACCTCATGTATCGCTTACCATCAGGCGAGATCGAGGTAAAGAGTAGGCTCATCCGTAATTAAAAAAAAATCCTTGCTAATACAGCTTGATGTTCAGTAAGCTGGATCGCTAGACAGCGCTTTAGTAGCTATGCGGTACAGTGCAGCCGAGTGCGGAAACACACAGTACGTTATATTAATTGTGTAGATAATCCGGTAACAGGTGGTCTGGTTCCAGTTAGGCACTTTCATTTGAATTAAAAATAAACTCGCTCCTTCCATTGTAGGCTTCATCTATGGCTTACAATCAGGCGTGATCGAGGTCAAAACCGAGGTCATTCCAGATTAAAAAACGATGTGATCATGAAATTAAGGAATAATTGTGCTACCATTATTCCTTAATTTCATGATCACATCGTTTGCTTTAGTGTTTCTGTTGTATACTTTAACTGCTTAACAATATCGGTTTGCGCTTTATATTTGTAAGTATATATTTATTTACGTATGTAGATTCTTTTCTAACATAATTTAAAAAACTGAATAAAATTTGCCAATATGTTGTTATATTATACCTGCTAATTGATATAATAATATTGAAAATTTATAATCTGGACCGTGCACTAACTTTTGACGTTTTATTTGGGCCCTATGAGATATAAACCACTTAGAACACTTCCTGAAAGTTCTTGAAAAACCATCTTTGTCTAACACAACAAATTATTTCATTGACTTACGTTTGACCACCAATTTAAAGTTATTAAACAAATCCTAAATTAATCTTATCCTACCCAACTAAAAACATCCGAACTGGTTCAGACCCTTACAGCGGGGGCGTGCCACTATTATATATTGCTTTTAATTAGTTATCAGACTCCACCATTTTGTTAGGCGCCTACCCGATCATAAGTCAATGATCACTGACTCATTGAGTTTAATTATTAACTGAGTTGAAATAGTGCCTGTTTGTTCGTTCGTAAGCGATATGTGGAAGAAAGTGATTTCTGGTGAAAGCGGAGAATTAAAAGATAAAGTTTATTAGTAGTAGTAGTTTATTTATATCTAGGTAATGTCCAAATAAGGACATAATTTTTTTCAGTAGAATGTTTATTTTTTTAGCAATTTTATTATTTGAATTACACCTAATTGATTGATGAGAAAGACTGCGTAGGAACCAATATGTCTTTGGTTTTAATTTATTTCGGCGGAGCTACACCTCTAATGCATTGCTGTTTAACTTCAACAATGCATTAGAGGTGAATATTTTATTATGTAGGTATAGGGAACTAGTTTCTTCCCGCAAATTCGTACACGTGGGAGGGGTTTTCCGCGTAAATCCCGATCCCGTGGAAATTCCCTGATAAAAAGTAGTTTCAACTGTGTATAATTTTATTCAGATCCGTCTTTGCGTGAAAAATTAACATAACATATTATCCATCCAAGCTCACAAACTTTGATGATAATGATTATTGTTATATAAAGTTGGATGGTAAGAGTAAGATTAATATGTATCTCATTGTAAGTTAACCTATGTATTGTTCTAATCTTCTGCTTTTTTTTTTCACATTTAAAATATTTATTCGTTTTTAACATACATTTTTAACACTTTATAGACTTAAATAAAAACCCTAAACTACATATATACATCTAAAAATAAACTAAAATATGGCATCCAGAAATTCGTGCGCATCGCTGTCCACTGGTAATGTGCCCAAAAGACTGGCGGCATTGCCACGTTGTATGGCAATGCTTAACCTCTGTCCAAGGTAAAAGCCAGCCTTCGGGTCACGCGAAGTGTCAACTAGGCGTTTGGATAGATCTTTAAATAATCTGTGAGCACTCGGACTCCACGACCCCAAGATTTCAACCCCAAACGGCTCGAAAATATAACTACCAACAAGGTTATTATATTTCCGCCGCTTGAGGTTTTCAGCAGCCACAGCGGCAGCGCCAGCACAGCAAGACGAGCTAGGAAGATGGGATGGCGCAAGAGTATCGACACAAGTTGCGTCCCACACTAAAGGCCTACCCATCTTCCAAGGAAATATAGACATGCCGTCCGGTCTTTTGCCATCGTCGCGTGCCGGGCCATTGGGTTCTAATACAGCTGGAACGCCGACAGTGACAAGAGCTCGTCGGATAATGTCGTTAATATTCGCGTGCCGTGCTATGCGACCCGCACTGCGGCCGCATGAAAGGCCGTGATGGCTGTTGACAACTTCGCCGCAATGGCAGCGATGAGCAGAACAACAGGGAGCACCTAATCGAAGGGAAGCAGCGAGGCGGAATGTAGTATCATCGAACAAGGTGCCTATGTTCGATGACGGTTGTGCGTGAAGCCAGAGACCCGACTCCCATTCACCCACAGCCAGCAGGCGCGCACGCTCTGTAGCCGAAGCAGATGTGGCAATAAGGTCACTCTGAACTGCTCTACAGAGCAGCTCATCCCACCGTCTCTGAGATGATGGATTGTCGGGTGGATTTAGGTTCGGGGAAGCGAGTTTCCAGGTATCTATAGCCTCGGTGAAGAACGGCACATCGAAATCAACTAGTGACGGAGCTAGGATATTCCTGATTAATTTCTCAGTGCCGTGTACCGAGGACATAAAAGCCGGTAGACTGATACTAGTAATTTTGCGGATGCCGAGACCACCCATACAAATGGGAAGACTAGCTTGTGCCCAAGCTCGGTCATCCAAAGCCACATTTAAAATTCCTGTCAGAGTTTGGCGAATAATTTGGTCCATTTTTTCCAAAAGGTGAGGATGATGCCATAGATGTGAAGAACGAAGAAAGTACATTAATTTAGGTCCAAAACAACAGTAACGAATTAAGGTGATGGCCAAATGCATATTAATTTGGTATAATCTGTCCGATATGTCATTAAAATTTTGTATTTTCAACCGACGACCAAAAGAGGAGGTTATCAATTCGACGCGTATATTTTTTTTTTTTTTTATGTATGGTCACCGATTACTCGAAGACGGCTGAACCGATTCAGAAAATTCTTTTTTTGTTTGATACTTCGAAATTGGTACCATTTGTCACCAAGTCAGGATCTGGTGATGGGATCCTGGAGAAATCGAGGGAACTCTTCAAATATTATAGGCACACCTATGGCGTTTTGGGTATTTCTTATAGTAACTTGTGCAGTTGCTCTCAAAAAGTACCATTTCGGGAAGTGGAACTGATGATGAAGACCACAGATGGTCGCCGAAACTACTCAATAATAAGTATTTCGTGGATTGCGATTCAATTACTTGAATATGGATATTAAGCACTTTATGCTCGTCACAATGCATATGGTGATGTATAGCTGATGGTGAAGTACCAGGAGAACTCCTCAAAAATTAACGTCCCAGCATTGGGAAAAGTAATATTTTGTAAAATTTTATAAGTAGTTGACATTTAGGCTCTGGTAACTAGGTAAATTAAAAATCAACTAACTAAAAATAGTGAAATAAAAACTTTTTACCAAAAAATTAAACCGACTCCCAAAAAACACTGCAAAGTGAAAAATAACTTTAATTTCGGAAGTCGGTGGCTAAAACGAAAATACAAAACTAAAGACACCGACTACCGAAATTAAAGTTATTTTTCACTTTGCAGTGTTTTTTGGGAGTCGGTTTAATTTTTTGGTAAAAAGTTTTTTTTCCTTGACAAAATCGGGAAAGGAATTCTCATAAATTGGAGACCCAAGAAGACGAAAAGAACTTTTTTCCACAATTTGGATATCTGGGGCTATTGCGTTGAATTTTGAAAGTGTCAGTTGTTTGTCAGTACTGTCGGATATGAATAGTTCACACTTCGAAAGGTTGAGGTCCAATCCTATGGAATGGAGTTGATTTATTAAAAACTGTAGATTAGCTTTTTCTCAACTATGTTGGGGTCAGCTTACAGTCTAACCGGATGCAGCTGACCTCCACAACCCAGTAACTGGGTTGTTACCCAGCTACTGGGTTGTAACACGATACCCCTTAACCAGAACAGAGTCAGATTTTCTGACACTATAAGCGAAAACAACCAGAAAGTTCCCTTTGCATATAAAATTTTTATTGCATTCGTGCATTAAAAGCGTGTTAAAATCAACAGTGTCCATATTCTGGTCACTTAATATTTAAATAATAAATGATATATTGTTGAGTGCAACACAACAAAAAACAAATGACGGCGGTGGCAGTGTTAATCATTGCAAATTAAAAAAGTTTGTCTCGCTTTGTCTTTAAGGGCTTGACGCAAGTTATGAGATGACAGATGTTATAATAATAATCGAAAATGGCAATATAGCACTGTACTGGAATCGGTATATCATCACTGACATGTCTATTGTTGCCAATAAGCCTGACATAGTTGTGATAGACCGATTAGAGTGTCGTACAATGATTGTATAGCGGCAACTTATGACGAGAACCTCCTGAAAGCCGAGAAAGATAAGCAAAGTAAGTTACTTGACGTGGTTCGCGAGGTTGTTGACATTTGGCATATGGATACAGCAATTATTGTGCCGATAGTCGTCATAGCCAACAGCATAATAGCCAAGAGTCCCGACCAACATCTGAGGAGGCTCTAGTTGAGCAGCTGAATTAAGGACTTGATCCAGAAAGCAGTATTCCTGGACATAGCGCCGTATAGTTAGGAGGTTCCTCTCAGTGGAACCGCTGGTAGTTTGGACCCTGTTTCCGATACCGGTGGCCTACTATTTTTTATATTATTAAATGTTTATATATTTGTTTTAAATAAAGAAATATTATTTTAAAAATGTAATTAATATGTATAGGTGAAGAAATAAAGGATAAATTAATTCGGACCAAATAATGAATAAAGTGTATGATAGTTTAATACCTTATGTTAGTAACAATCACCTTCCCCATACCTTCGTACAAACTGCTTCATGATTAGAGATTATGATTAGATATGCATACAACCTCAAAAAAGAGGTGTTTTTTACAAAATATGTCATAAATTTGATCTCACCTGAAATGAAACCATTCCAAATTCAATAAGAATCATGCATCTATTTTAACCACTTTTTCAAATAAGCAACAATTAAAAATTGGTTTTCATCTTATTAGACATTCATACTTTCAAACAAAGTATTTTCAAGGATAGTGCACTTCTTATTAGTGTTAATGAGCAACTGTGGGCCTTACCTTTCTCGTCTGAAAACTATGTAGGTAGGTATTATTTACTCAAAGGTAACTTAATAGGAAAGTAAAATTAAAGAATATTAGGAAATAAAGTACCTAGTTAATAATTGTGGTTGGCGATATTATTAACTTAAAATAAAAACGTTTAATGTAATATATAATAGGTATTTGTGTACCTAAATGTTATCAAATGAACCATTTTTTTTTAATTCGCCAATTGCGATGAAATGGATTATCGAAATCGCTGACCACTGATGACTTAAGCCACACAATTCGTTCCACCGATTAATTTGGTGAGAAGTGTAATCGATTTTTCGTTCAACTGACTCCGATACAAATAATGGAAGCGACGTACGATGATAACTGTACCCATAAGTGAATAACATGTTCCAATTAATTTATCAATTTTATTTTTTATAAGAATTTTGTAAATCAATTTAATGATTTGATTTGTACCAAGTTTTTAGTAAAATACTTATTTTTTATTGCTAATAGGCTCGCGTTTAGCCACCGTCTTACCTAATGTTAAACGATGATTTGGTCGAAGATGAAGCATGACCTCCGGGTAATAGCTATCGGGAGACAACATAGTATTCTATCTGTGGGATTTCCACTAATAGCACATCACCGTTCGTCTTGTAGTCCGATGATGGAACGGGTTTGGTGGAACTAGATTGTGCAATACCATCGCATACTTCCTGAAATGTAACCGATAGAAAACCGGCTTTCAACATGTCGCCGATTTTCTATGAGCATTTGACCATCTCACCATTTAATCACTTGTTTCTTTATAGATTTACTAGCATCTGCCCGCGGCTTCACACACATGTAATGTTTTGTTTTTTACAGCGAATTTATGTCACTATCTAGCTATTAAACTTTCTCCATACTAACAATCTGATCTGCTTCGCTTTGATCTGAAAACAAATTAATGCAACGGATTCGTGTTTCTTTCTTTCATATTTGATGGTAAGCGATGTTGTGGTAGACGAAGGAGCATGCTTGCCTAGAAGTAACCTATTCACTCTTGACTTAATAGTATTTACCTGTCATAATATTTAGGCATTGTAACTTGATGTGCTTGCACGTGACGTCTAGGTGGATTTTGTGTAAACTGATCAGAGAAAAAGATACGAAGGTAAAGAACAAAAAAAAAATTACTGAACCCATAATGTCCAATTAACTTTTAACCTAGTGCAGGCAAATTTGTTAAAATTCCTTATACATTTTTATGTCTTTTATTGTAAATGTATTTTCTATTATTTCTGAAATAAAGAATTATTTATTATTATTATTAAATTACACTGAGTCAACTAATCCCTCTCCCAAAAATATCAAACCCCAGCCTGCTAAATCACTACAGACCTATCTCCATTCTTTCTTTCCTCTCTAAGATTCTGGAAGAAGTTGTTCTTAAGCAAATATCTTCCTTTGTGTTTGGGAATAATCTGTTATCCCCTTTCCAATCAGGTTTTCGGCCTGGCCACAGCACAGCCACAGCTTTGCTTAAGGTTACAGAAGATGTAAGGAATGGTCTGGAGAATTCGAGATTAACGGTATTAGTTTTAATTGATTTCTCCAATGCTTTCAATACCGTTGATCACGACATCCTCCTGGCCATTCTGTCATACACTGGGGTATCTTCATTGGCACAAGATTGGTTCTCATCTTATCTTCGTGGTCGCCAGCAAGCGGTTCGTGCTGATCAGATTTTTTCTGAGTGGTGCACCCTAAAAACTGGCGTCCCACAAGGCGGCATACTCTCTCCACTTTTATTTTCTCTTTTCATAAACTCTATTACCACTATCCTCAAATGCTCTTACCATTTGTACGCTGATGACCTACAGCTCTACGCGCAAGCTGACGTTGACAACCTGGACAACTGCATCTCATTGCTGAATGCTGACCTTCTAGCTATCAGTGATTGGTCAAGCAGGTTTGGTGTTACTGTCAATGTCAGTAAGTGTCAGGCTATCCTGATCGGTAACTCATATTTTCTGCGAAACTTGGACACCAGCCAACTTCTCCCACTTAACTTCAACAATACTGTCATCCCTCTCTCGCCGCACGTAAAAGACTTAGGCCTATATATTGACGACAGGTTAAGTTGGAATAAGCAGATTGCATAGGTTAGCCAGATGGTAACATTCACACTGCGATCTCTCTATAGATTCAAGCATTTCCTTCCTTGTAGTACTAAAACCACATTGGTCCAATCACTTGTGCTTCCTATCATTGATTATGCTGATGTTTGCTATTCTGATATTTCCCAAGAACTTCTTAAGAAACAGGATCGACTTCTCAACAACTGTATTCGTTTCATTTTTGGTCTTCGAAAATATGATCACATTTCTTCCTTCCATTCTCAGCTTAAATGGTTGCCTATCCATCAAAGGAGATCCCTCAGATCCCTCTGTATGCTCTTCACTATTATGAACGATCCTTGTGCTCCTGTTTACTTAAAACAAAATTTTAAATTGTTGGGCAGTTCTCATGATCTTAACCTTCGCGCATCCAAAAACTTACTTCTTCACATTCCTTCTCACCGCACCGGGTTTCTATCTAATTCTTACGCTATTTCTACTATTAAACTCTGGAATTTGCTACCCCTTGACATCAAGAAGGCTGAGTCAAAATTTTCTTTTAAGCGTAAAATTAAAAACCACTACTTAAGGGGCTGTTATTCTTAGTTTGGTCTTTGTCATAATTATTTTGAGCTCTCTTATTCAGAAAGAATATTATAAAGCACCGTATCTATTAGTTTGTCATTTTAGCATATATGTGTATTTTATTAGTATTATTATATATTAGTATTATATTTATTAGTATTAAAATATTATTTCATTCCATTTTCTCGTACACCTACCACAGTGTTTTAACCCAAAGGTTGACTGGTAGAGAATGCCTTGCTGCATTAAGTCCGCCCATGTAACACTATTGTACATAAAGTTTAAATAAGTAAATAAATACACTGAGGCGTCGAAGTATGTACTTTTCCACTATACTACAAAAATCTTGAAAATTAAGTTCTGCATACATTACCAAAACTTCTCATTATTCAACACACACGCACAAACCACGTCACTACAAAACAAAACAACTACAGCACAAGTTCAGTGGCCAATAAATAAATATAATTAATTTTTCGCACCGTCTGTCTGTCTGTCCGCTTCGGCGCGTGCGTGATGTACGGCGATGCATCGCGATTCGATGACGGTTATTAAAATACATATTTATTACTAATAAGGAGATAACGATTTGTTGGTTAAAAGGGGATATGGTAATGGCGGTAAATTTATTTTTATGGAGAATGGCTGTTGGTTTACTTGCTGTTGTATTACGTCGGTAGTCTAGTTGATGTAGGTGCGACTGCTGAACTTGGCCTTACCTTATTACTCTGAGTGCGTAAATGGCATAAACAATGATGAAATATCAGGTTGTATAAAAAGTCTTGCAACATTTTATTCTTCAATTTTTAGAATTGTATAGAAAATTCGTAAGCTCAATTTAGTTGTAGAGTATGGTAGAAGTTTCTCGAAAGTTACACGCGGTATGAGTATACAAGTGCGTAACGTGCAGTGCGAATCGAACAATGTCTTCAATAAGTCAACCGTCTCTCCATGCCATTGTATAGGTACTATGAGTTCCTACGAGGACATAATGCAAGGACTGCTACCGATAACATTTGTGCCGCATTCAAGAAGGCTGCCCTTCATCATTCCACCGTCTGTCATTGGTACCAACGCTTTGAATCAGGGAATATTTTATTCGAAGATCAGCCACGGTCTGGTCACCCATTGGTTTTGAACGACGAAGATTTGGAAAGCGCACTGACAAAGACGCCAAATGCTACCACTCGTGAATTGGCGGCAGCACTAGGCTGCAACCATATGACAGTTGCTATGACCTTCATGAGCTCGTTTATAAAAAAAATCTTTCAAGATGGATACCCCATGAACTTCGTGATTCAGACAAAGCTTCACGCATTAGCATCTGCGAATCGCTGCTACTTTGCCTCCACAGGAAGGAATTTTTGCGAGATATCATGACTAGAGACGAAAGCTGGGTGTTGTATGCATATCATACGAGAAAACATTAGTGACTTCGAAGTGGTGAACCGCCTCCAAAACAACAAAGAGCAGAAAAATGTGAACGAAAGGTACTTCTCTGTTGTTGGTGGGATGCTCAAGGAATGCTTTATTTCGAATTCCTCGATACCGGTACCTCTATAACAGCAGAAGTATACGCTGCACAATTACAAAAGCTGGCTGACGTAATCCACCAAAATCGCCCGAAACATGAAAATGTTTTTCTCCTTCATGATAATGCGCGTCCACACGTCGCGAAGAAGACCCGTCAAAATTTTGGAGCTAGGTTGGGAAGTTTTGCTACATCCTGCCTATTCACCGGACCTTTTTCCATCGGACTATCATCTATTTCGTGATTTAAAAAAACCGTCTACAGGGATAAAAAATTCGACGATCGGGCTCAATTCGAAAAGGAAGTTACTGACTTTTTTAACTCACGTCCGCCGAAGTATTGGGCGAGCGGAATAGAGAAACTACCAGGACGTTGGGCTAATGTAATAGACAGTGATGGCGATTATATTGTTGACTAAAATTGTAAATTAATATAATAAATAAACTATTTTAAAAAGTATAAAAATGTTGCAAGACTTTTTATACAACCTGATACTAGCTGAAGTCAACTCCACTCTTGTGTAAGAAGACTATAAACGTCTCCAGTTTCCCATCTATCTTTGTATTAAAATTTATTAAAAACAAAACAAAATTACTTCCGAAATTACAGTGTGGATGGATGGGAACATCGAAATACTCATCGTGTCCGGCAAAGTAGACGGAAAAGGCCTCGTGCACGCCCCTCAATAATGAGGAATACGACGCAAGGAAGAGGAGAGAGGTAATGTTCTTAGACCAGCTACTAATGCAATGAGGTAATGTTAAGTTATGTTCAGAAAAATCCTATCCGCTTCCGTGCCAAAAATATGAACAAGAACTACACGCAAATCCCAAACCCAAAATCCCACACCATAGCAGATAAAAAAAACAACAACAATATACCTCTCTTTGTACCCCGGACCATCAAAGAAACAAACATGATTTTTTACGAGCAACTTGAAGTAACATAAAGCATAGTGATTTAAAAGTAAAATGGTGGACAGACAGACGAAATGTCGCCGACAGTGACACACGACTTGGATCCCAAACTCCAGGTTGAAAGAATAAAAGAATTATTTGGGCCAGGACAACGAAATGCCGCGCATACCTCGGACCCCAATTAAGATCCCGTAAGATTGTCGTCTTGTGTTTTTAGTGGATTGTAGCAGGAACATGATTTGGGAATTTAATGGGACATGATTTTTTTATTGATTCTAGGCTTGCTTATGACCACAATCTATCTCAGTTATAATGTGTTCGAAGATGAAGCATATTGTAATTATTACATAGATCAGTTAAGACTAGGCATGTTAAGGAGACAAACTCAAAATGTACCAGGTGCTATCAGGTGTAAATTGTGTCACGATATTCTATTTAATTAATTATTTTGTGTACTTTTAATAAACTGTATACTTATATTTTCTCAAAATCGTTTTGTGTTGTTCATTTGCTGATTAATTTCAGTACCTAATTTATTTTATTATCCATTGCGCTAAGTAACTATTCTAAGTATCGTACAGCGTCTTGATATATTTTTTTATTGATGATAGTTTCGCGACTTAAAATCTCCACGTTATGGCTATCAGGAAACAGAGATTTCGGAAGCATGCATATAATAATATATTGATTGGCTATCACCGTTCTACTTCTGTTATTCCAAACAGCTGACTACTTACTTGGTTACTTGTAGGCAAGCATTCTTCATCTTCGACAACATCATCGCTTGCCATCAATCGAGATGGTGGTCAAACGCAGGCCTTTCTACCAACAAAACTTACACTTGTCTTATCTTCAAATATTAAACCAGCAAGACTGTCCCAAAACCTTCCACACCACAGTCACCCAACACAACCGAACACTTTTCAACATTTTTATTTGTCCCAATCTGTTTTTAACACCTCCCGGCGGCGTGGACTTAGCGTGAAGATGCCTGATTATTACTACACACGATTTAATGAGTTTGTTTCTGATTTCACTAATCGAGATTACGGTGATTCATAACGGACAGACTTACAATCTAATCACTGCGTCGATTGTACACTAAGGTCGTGGGTAGAGACGAATTAGATGCGTTTATGGACTAACTTGTTGAACTGCCTCCTTGGTCTAGTTGACTTCTGAGCACGAGGTGTAGGGTTCAATTCCCGGGTCGGGCGGGTTTTTCTGTAAGGAATTTCCCAGTAGTAGCCCGGAGTTTGGAAGTTGGCGGTAGTGTTGCCCAAACGAGAGTCTCGCAAGAGTCTTGCAATTAGCGATTATCCTATTGCTATTTATTAAACGGTAGTTGAGATCTCAGAACAATGTAACAGAGTCTGTTACTTTTACTTAGTTGGCGGTTTAATAACACATAAGAATATCCCGTTCCTCGGAAAGCATGTTAACCCATTGGTCTCCCGGCTGTCATTTGAACATCTTTGACAGTCGCTACGGGTAGTCAGAAGCCAGTAAATCTGACACTGGTCTAGCCAAAGGGTATCGTGTTACCCAGTTACTGGGTGGTGGAGGTCAGATAGGCAGTTGTTCCATGTACAACACTAATACTCAGCTGCATCCGGTCAGACTGGAAACTGACCACAACACAGTGCTAGGTAAGCAGATGGTGTGTCTGATCTCACTAATTGAGAGTACGGTGATTCAAAACGGATAATCACCGTGTAAATTTAAATTTACGAAGAGTTTTTTGAAGATTTAGGCCCCTTTCTTTATAATAAAATTAACAGACATATCTACATCTATAAGTTTCCATACGACAAAAATAAAAAAATTGTCCATAATTTCCTAATGGCTAAGACCTATGACGAAACTGAACGTTTCTTGTTAACTCTATAATAAAGTCATGTCATAAATCACGCACACAGACACCCTCAAACATTCACATTCGCACATAAACACTTACACCTTCATATACTCACACACAACAGATAGCTCCCGTACTACTAAGTTACTATTTATAAGTTGTAGAGCCTACTTGTACACTTGTAAAATAGTATTAAGTTAGTTTTAAGTTGGTTTACGAAACTTGCTAAGGGGTGGCAACTGCTTCTCCTTACCACAGGCTTTTAACAAGCCTCGCTAGGAAAGCAGTATGACACCTGTATAAATGTAGTGAAAATCTAAAATGATCATTAGGACATAAGTTAATTGTATTTTTCCCCATTGTACTACAACACCTGTTTTGTGAATAAAGTTATTATTATTATTAATTATACATATTATTATACTAAGAAGGTGAGAAAGAAAGAGGGGCGCGAATTAGATGCGCTTATATACTAACTTGTTGGAAGAACTGTGTGCAAGATGGATTTGCCGACCGCAGACATAGAGTTGTTTTTATTTGAGGGGGAGGATTCCGCCCTCCCTTCCGTGTGGAGTGGAAGCGAGTGTCAAGCTTTTACTGACTAAAACCTCACCTTGTTCCTTGAGTTGTCTTTGCGTTTCGGAGTCGCGGTATGTCTTTAGAACTGCTCGCGAAGATGGGTTCAGATTGGGGCCAACGACGAAATAAAGTATCCAATTTGTTTTGGATTATGTAGTGTTCTAATTATTTAGAACTAAGCACTTATAGTTTATTTCGGAATTTAATTTTTCTTAAAACCACGTGAGCACTTATACATCGTTAGTAGCTCGTGCATATCAAAACGGTTGTTTCCTATCTCCGTGGTACAATGTTAGTAGATATGAGAGGACTATAATTTTATTTATTTTCTTAAGCCTTTTCGTAATAACAAAAAGAGAGTATATAAAATACAATAAATACATATATACATACATCTTTGGCATCATCCTCACCTTTTGGAAAAAATGGACCAAATTATCCGGCATACTCTGACAGCAATTTTAAATGTGGCTATGGACGACCGAACTTGGGCACAAGCTACTCTTCCCATTCGTATGGGAGGTCTCGGCGTCCGCAAAATTTCTAGCATTAGTCTCCCGGCTTTTATATCTTCGGTCCACGGTACTGAGAAATTAATCAGGAATATTCTAGCTCCGTCACTGGTTGATTTCAATGTGCCGTGCTTCACCGAAGCTATGGACTTCGGTGGAGCTGGAGAATCGCTTGCCCGAATCTAAATCCACCCGACAACCCCTCATCTCAGAGGCGGTGGGATGAGCCGCTCTGTAAAGCAGTTCAGAGTGACCTTATTGCCACATCTGCTTCGGCTGCAGAGCGTGTGCGCTTGCTGGCTGTGAGTGAATGGGAGTCGGGTCTCTGGCTTCATGCACTACCGTCGTCGAACATAGGCACCTTGTTCGATGATACTACTTTCCGCCTCACTGCTTCCCTTCGATTAGGTGCTCCCTGTTGTTCTACTCATCGCTGCCACTGTGGCGAAGTTGTCAACAGCCTCGGTCACCACGGCCTTTCATGTGGCCGTAGCGCGGGTCGCATAGCACTGCACGCGAATATTAACGACATTATCCGACGAGCTCTTGTCACCGTCGGCGTTCCGGCTGTATTAGAACCCAATGGCCTGGCAGGCGACGATGGCAAAAGACCGGACGGCATGTCTTTATTTCCTTGGAAGATGGGTAGGGCTTTAGTGTGGGACGCAACTTGTGTAGATACTCTTGCACCATCCCATCTTCCTAGCTCGTCATGCTGTGCTGGCGCTACCGCTGCAGCCGCTGAGAACCTCAAGCGGCGGAAATATAATAACCTTGTTGGAGGTTATATTTTCGAGCTGTTTGGGGTGGAGACCTTGGGATCGTGGGGTCCGAGTGCTCACAAATTATTTAAAGAACTATCCAGGCGCCTAGTTGACACTTCGCGTGACCCAAAGGCTGGCTTTTACCTTGGACAGCGGTTAAGCATTGCCATACAGCGTGGTAATGCCGCCAGTCTTTTGGGCACATTACCAGTGGACAGCGATGCGCACGAATTTCTGGACGCCATATTTTAGTTTATTTTTAGATGTAGGTATATGATTATGTAGTTTAGGGTTTTTATTTAGGTGTATATTCCATTATTGATTAAATAAGTCCTTTTGTTTAATACCCAACACGTCATAATAAAATATATATATATTTAAAAAATAAATACATTCAAACTATTTATATGGCTAACTATACTTAGGCATAATTTTGTAGTGAACTTCTAGCACCCAAACTAGGACATGTCCTGTATCTTGGGTGTTAGCGTTTTTCCCTAGACTATTCACAAAGATAAGCCCATCTCAGTGTATTACAAGGTCACAAATTATATAATTATTTTATATTAGTATCTTATATAACACAAAACGTAAGTAAAAACTAGTAAGGAGGTTCTGTGTATATGCGTGTGTTTTTGTGTATGTGTGTGTGTGTGCAAATTAGTATGTGTGTGTGGTGTATATGGTTGATCGCGTTTATTTAATATCTCAATTGTGCTAACAGCTACACGGGTCGATATTCAAGGTGAGGCAATGCTCGCTGAGGTCGATCCGTGGATTAGTGATGTTAAACCGGTAGTCCTCGCTGTCATTTGTACATTCTAGACAGTCGTTACAGGCAGTCAGAAACTAAAAAACAGACCCCCTTAGTAGTACGTCGATTCTGTAAAATTCGAACAACAACTCGCATCTCACATAGCTATTCACTGTCACTTCGCTTATGGTTCAAAGTGACCTTGATTTTGCATTCTGTAAACAGCGTCGAAGTGACGGAGGAATTACCTTACCGAATGCCACTTCTCACGTCATCTCATACTTTATCTGTCAAAATCTTTAGTTCAACTCGCTGACACGCTCGCAAGGGTAGCGCTAGTGTAAATTCGAATTAACAACCGAGTTTTTAGAATGCCAATCAATAAACTCACAGCGGATTCAGATTCGAAGTTTAGAATGAGGTCTTACAGAATAACACAGCTTTGGGTCTGATAGCCAATCACTTCATGTAAAACATCTACTCGGTTGCATCCGATAGATTGGAAGCGGACCCCAACATAGTTGAGCAGAGGCTTAGCAAATGATCATAATCACTAAAGGTTTGACTATCTTAGAAGCCTAACACACAACACACAAGAAACACACGCACGCAACACTCACGCTCGCTCACACACAAACACGCTCACATAATCACGGCACGTAATATTATTGTTATAATAATGTGTAATGTAATATTATTATTGTACTAGCTTTTGCCCGCGACTTCGTCCGCGTGGAATAGTTACTTTGGGCTAACGTTAAATTTAACCCCGATTTTGAAGCATTCTTCATTGGTGCTCCGCTCCTATTGGCCTTAGCGTAATGATATAGCCAAAAATATTTTTTCAATTCGAACCAGTACCTGAGATTATCGCGTTCAAACAAACAAACTCTTCAGCCTTATATTATTAGCATAGATAGCTGTTGCCCGCGACTTCGTCCACGTTTCCGTCGTTTTTCGTAAAAAAAAGTAGCCTATGTCCTTTCTCACGGTTCAGTGATTTTGATGTAATAGACAGATTAACTTTCGTAATTTAGTAGGGAAATATAATATGTCAATCTATAATACTGTTGAAAAATATCGCAATACCGAACCGCACAATATTATTGTTAATAGCTGTGCCCGCGACTCCGTCAGCGTGTAACTCCTTGTGTGTTATTAAGTTAATGTATTGGTAATATTGTTTAGATCACGTTCACATGAGGCTTAAGTACCTATAGAACGACAATACTTCAGCGCAAAGCTTCCGGGTAAACTATGTTGAAAGTTGACCCGTCCGGCACGTGAAAATAAAGATTTCTAGAACTGCTAACCCGGGAAAGAGCGACGTACAACTGATCATCCGAGAAACAACTGACACCGAGATCTACTCCAGCAACACTAAAAGTCTGCCCTTGAGCCTTATTAATTGTCATTGCATAACACACCGATACTGGGAATCGCGTTCTTTTAAATTGGAATGGAAAATGATTTGGTATTTTGGGAATTCTGGGAATAAAGACGGTTTCTCCTGCACCGCAACCTGTTAAAATTTGAGCCTCGATTATATTTTGTTGCAACTGGGTTACTTTTAGCCGAGTTCCATTGCAAAGTTGTGGTGGTTTTAAATTTCGGAGCAGAATAATAATCAGAAAGCTTCGAACTGCTAAGCTATCGGGAGTTACACGTGTTATTGTGAGTCAACCATAAAAGATAGATATATGCTGTCGTGAGATATTTTTTATATAATTTTAAGGAGAACATTTCCGTCATAAATGATTTCTGTGTAGCTTTAACCATTAAGGTTGCACACGCGACGGAAGCTTAAAAAATGGAGTAACTTCTCCCGTTTTCCCAACATTTCCCTTCACTGCTCTGCTCCTATTGATTGTAGCGTGATGAAAAGTATACTATAACCAGCTCAGGAGTATGAAGAATAATTGTACCAAGTTTCGTTAAAATCCGTTGAGTAGTTTTTGTTTCTATAACGGTTATACAGACAGACAGACAGACAGACAAAAATTTTACTGATTGCATTTTTGGCATCAGTATCGATCCCTAATCACCCCCTGATAGTTATTTTGTAAATATATTTCATGTACAGAATTGACCTCTCTACAGATTTATTATAAGTATAGATAATTTTATTTTCGTTTTAATTTTATTTATTTTAATTTTAACTTATTTTGATTTCGTTTTTCTCTTGGATTTTGATTTATTTTAAATTTAATTTATTTAGATTTTGATTTATCTTAATTTAATATTTTGCTAATGTCTAAAAAAAATACTTATACCATTTGTAAGCTGGAACAATCCTCCTCGTTAGGATTCGGGCGTTAGTAGCTGCGCCATAGTTATAATTTTTGCAGCTACCATCGTTGAATTGTTTTGCTTGTAATTGTTTTTTTTTTGTTCCTAATAAACAATTTATTATTATCTTAGAAGCCTGAAATGGTACAATCATGTTGTAACTAAAACGAAAAAAACATTAAACTTCTCGATCTAGTTACCAAACTCAAGAAAGCTCAACTTACGACTAAACCAACTGGCACTTTGAAAGCCAGTAAAAACCTTTACAGCATCAATAAATAAAATCCTAACCACAGACGAACGGAATGATTCTATGAGAAACATAATTAATATATCAGAGTGTAATTACCCTAAACATCTCCCTGTTTAACGGTTATATAGGCGTGTTAATGAATTCCTAGTAGGTCAGTCAGTCAGTTTATGGCCATGTTGTATACGATGCTCGGCGGTGACTAATATATTAATGTTGACTGACTACTTATTTAGGATGGCAGAGCTTACACCGAAGCGAATCGCAGCTAGTCAAATGATTTTAGCGGGACACCACCTTTATTCTCGAAAAATTAGGTCATACTTTTAGAGGCGGAGAGAACGGGGGCTTTTTTATATTGATGAAAGGCGCGCATCAACCACCCTTCACCCTTAAGCTATGATGTGTATAAAATTTAAAAAACCTTCATATCCTATCATTTAAAAAAATTCGATCAAAATTATAGAATATACAGCTTAGTAACAGACGAACGTTTGTTTGCCGGATGACGTGTCGGTCTATTCGTAAAACATTTCACCGCGATAACTTATATGATGTAAGCTTGAAGATGTCACTTCCGCCACCACAATCCCATACGGACACAAAAGAACGAGGAAACACCGGTTTGGTTTTAGCTTGTACGAGTCTGACTGCCCACTTCACCGACCCCAGGGCGGACAACATCCAAGAGAATTTCCACTTCGTGAAGAAACAGGTAAGTTTTGTGAACACCGACCTCTTTATAGATGAATTGGCAGATCTAACTTCATGTAATAAAGTATTCATGGTAATATTTTATAGAATACTAGTTTCTAAAATGCCCGCGGCTTCACTCGCCCGGAAAGTTTTTAAACTGGATCTATCTCTTTCCCCAAAGATTAATCTATATCTGTATTAATTTTCATCAAATTCAGTTCATTAGTTTAGGCATGAAAGCGTAACAGACAGACAGAGTTACTTTCACATTTATAATATTTAAAGTAGGCATCACAAGGTAATGCTACGCTTCGGTGTAAACGCAGCCTCCTTAACAAGGCTCCCCGGCTTCGTTCGAGCTAACAAGGTGATAGTAAACCAATTATTAAGGGTAGTTAACAGTTCCAGGTAATCAGGCTGTCCACAAAATAAAGAACTGCAGATATTTGGCTGTATAACGATCGTCGAAATTCGGTGAAGCGATGCGTTTTGTACATTTATTGGCAGTGATGCTCATTACATTTCAAACGTTTTGTTTTCTTAACAGCCCAGTTTATTTAATGGGTGAATAAACTTAAAATACTGCCATGTACTAATAATAATATGCGTTTATTTCTCCTCACATTATGCGTACAGCTAAAAAGTGGAATTCCCTGCCGGAGTCTGTGTTTCCCGATAGCTATAACCTAGGGGTCTTTAAGTCAAGAGTGAATAGGTTACTTCTAGGTAAGCGTGCTCCATCTTCGACCACATCATCATTTACCATCGCGCCTATTATCAAAAATAAAAAAAAAAAACAATACAGGTATTAAAAAAAAACATTTAAAAAAATCCTTAATATGTAAGGAGGATGTATATGTGAGGAGCTGGTGTCTTTTTTTTTACATTGATAATAGGTTCGCGTTTGACCACCGTCTCACCTGATGGTAAGTGATGATGTGGTGGAAGATGGAGCACGATTACCTCCTATTCACTCTTGACTTAAAGACCTGACTTCTGAGTTAGGTTTGGCCGGTATAACAGATCACCAGTCCTGTGACACGGTTCGATTTGGTCCTGATACTGTGAAGTTATCATCAACAACTGCTTAGCCATTTCTCAATTATGTTGGGGTCAGATTCTTGACTAACCGGATGCAGCTGAGTACTAGTTTTTGACATGGCGTGACTGCCTATTTGACCTCCACAACCCAGTAACTGGGTAACACGATACTCCTAGGCTAGAGCAGTGTCAATTTTACTGGCTACTGACTACCCCTAACGACTGTCAAATACAGGGTGGCAGGGACATCGACGCACAAACGCTTACCAGGGATTCGGTACATGATTTTGGACCTCCCTGCGTTGGAATTTTTCGTCGGCTTTTTCTTAATTTTTCAGATTTTTTTAGTAATTTTTTTTACTGAAAACTTTATAAAATCGTTGTTTCTATCTAACCCAATGAGATTTTAATTTTGCTAGAGTTAATTTGCGAGGCCAACACAGCTGATCAGGTTCTGCCCTTCCGAGTTTTATTTACATTAATGTTTTTAAATGAAATAAGTGAATTTACTGACTTTTTTTGCGAAAGATTTTTCTTAATTTTATTAAATTAAGAAAATGCTGACGAAAAATTTCAACGCAGGGGTTTCAGAATCATGTACTGAATCTATGGTAAGCGGTTGCACGTCGGTGTCCCTGCCACCCTGTATATGACTGTCAAATGATAGCCGGTACTAATGGCGAAACGTGCTTTCCAAGGCATGAAAGTGTCTATAGAGTCTATATCACACCACTAACTTCCAAACCGCGGGCTTTTACTGAAAAATTCCTTACATAAAAAACCAATAGCACTTTTAGACCGACCTGGGAATCGAACCCGAGATCTCGTGTTCAGCAGTCGCACTTCAGACCACTCGGCCATCGAGGTATTTCCTGAATACTGTGAAGTAAACAAGAAAATTGGTACAAGATCATAACCGACAGGCACCCAAGAGATGGCAAAAGGGACAGAGGAAAGGCAGGTGTAAGAGGAGGCCTATGTCAAGAAACAACATGAATCAAATAGAATGTTCCGGAATAAAGGCTAATTGATTGGTTGATTGATTTGATCATTAAAAATAAGATAGTTACGTATAGAGTCCTAACTACTTTTATTGGGTCATAGTTCAGATTGACCATGGCATACTAAAACTAGACAGGCACTCCACGTGTAGCAATTTTTTCAAGTTTCACTTCTAGGACCCCCTCAGCTGTCGGAAGGCCACCGGTGGCCTCAAAACTTTTTTTTTTCGATTTTCGTTTATGCATATTTTAGGATAACATGTTCAGAATACATTTAGGTACAAGGATTTTGGTTTATGTAATGTATTCTGAACATGTTATCCTAAAATATGCATAAACGAAAATGAAAAAAAAAATCGGTTGTCTGTAAAGTCGGTTTACTGACGATAGTTGAACGTGACAACGTCATAAGAAAATACTGATGGAATGATTGCATTTTTCAAAAGAAAATTTTAATTTTACATCACTATTACTGCACTTCTCATGACAATGGAAGAATCCCTACACAGTGACGTCATCTCTTAGCGTTTTATGATAGCCTAGTACTTGACTCGTTGAGTCATACATAAATGTCAACTTGTAGATCCAATTTGATTTGCTTCGGAACGCCTCAGAGCGATGGAACGCCTCAGAGCGAGGTAACGCCGCATGAGTCATGTATTTTCGGGCGTGCAGCCAGCTTCATCGAATTATAAGACGTTGTCACGTCAAAAAGTTTTGAGGCCACCGGTGGCCTTCCGACAGCGCTTCCTTTGTGTGGGAGGGAATGGGATTCAGTCCACCAGGCGGGTCCTTTGTGGGTTGGTGGATATCGCATGCCTTCGATTTTTAGATCCCATGCCTCGGAAAGTACCTTAGGTCGTTGATCCTACAACTAATCTCTCTTCGATCTTGTAGGATTGCGATTCCATCGGACTATGAGAGTAAAGGAATATCCGCTGCGATTGGCCGTCCTAACCGAAATCAGTTAGGAGGACTACCATAAAGAACCATAATGGTATTTACAGAAATGAAATTACAGGAAAAGAGTCTATGACGATTAATTTTATCACTAAGCCGAAGTAATAATTACTACCTAAACCGAGAATCTCTTTTAATTTGAATCCTTATCTGCGTGAAAGAGCAGTACTAACTACGCGTTATAGCTAATTATAGGAACAAGGCAAAATTAATTAGTTTTTCGTAAAGCAATTATCGACTGATTCATTAATTACTGCACCTTGCTTTATTTTGATTGCTTGGAATGAGGTTTTATTTTCCTTTACTAATTTTCTTTCAATTTCTTCATGCACAGATTTCTCTGGCTTTTGTGTCTAAATGATCATAGCTTATTAATAACAGAGACACTAGCTGATTTTTCAGTTAAAGAAACGTTTGGTAAGATGTCCTTTTTGACTTCGATCAAGCCTGATGATAAGAGATATATGAGGTCCTGTATGAAAGAACTCAGATGCCTGACTCTCGACAATTTCACAGTCGATATGAGTCGTCTAAAGTCTGACGTAGAGTGCCAGCGATATGTATCTCTTATTTTGATGTTCTGACCCTAGCCTAATCATTATACTAACATACAATGGATTTATATAAAGATCTGAAACAAAAAATTTGAATTTGCCGTTATCTGTTAGGCTGTTTATGCTATCTGATTGGGTATACCCTAAAAGTAAAGTTAATAAAGCTTGGCAAATTGCATCTAACTGCTAAAAGTCAAATTTATGAACACTTCCGATATTTAAAACTATTGTATATCCTACCAGTAGTAATAAAAATAGGTATGCAATTGATGATTGCACCAATAGTTAAAGCTGAAGTCAGTTCAATGTATCTTATGGCAAATTATACCTTTAACTTCCTTTGCAATACATACATGCATGTATATCATCCTATGTATGTATGTATATCTAAAATAAACTTGTGTTTGATGATGTGATGCGATTGATGTATAATTATGATTTCGAAAGCAATCAAAAATCAAAATATTGCAGTTCAGCACTCCTTCTCCATATCTATACTATAATATTATAAAGCGGAAAAGTTTGTTTGTTTGTTTGTTTGTTTGAACGCGCTAATCTTCGAAAGTACAGAGTGGATTTGGATGAAATTTGGTATGGAAGTAGCTTGAAGCTTGAGGGGGGTTATAGGCTACTTTTACGCGACTGCAAAAAAGGAGAGTTATGTTTTTACCGTGATAGAATCCACGGGAGCGAAGCCCCGCGTGAGTACTAGTACTTAATATTCCACAACTTTCACACAACGCCATCTAGTTCCAAACTAAGGAGAGCTTGTGCTATGAGTACTAGACAACTGATAAACATACATATGTATATATTTCTAAATTCATACATATTATAAATAAATTACACCCAGACAAAGAACAAATGATAGTGCTCATCACACAAATATTTATCCTGGGTGGGAATCGAATCCACGACCTTGCGCATAGCAGTCAGGTCCACTGACCACTAGACCAACAGGCCAAATTTTATACTCAATTATATTTCATCCGCTTAGCTTTTGTAGGGTACAAAGCCTTTGCTTCTCGTATATCTTCTATAACAGTCATAGAATTCGATCTTCGAAGTGGGTTATTGGATAGGTGACCATAATGTGGTGAAACTACTCTGTGCTTCAGAAAACACGTTCAGTCATTGGCCCTGGTGGTCAATTGCACCACTTTAACAGTGGGTAGTCAAAAGCCAGAAAGTTTGACCGAAGTCTTACCAAGGAGTATCGTGTGGCAAAGTTACTAGATTGTGGAGATCAGAATATACAACGTGTAACGGAAACCCCATATCTATCCAAAAGGACTGAAGACAACATCTGGTATGGAGTCTCTATGCAAAGTTTCAGCTCAAAATAACTGACTCACAGAATTGACCCCAAATTATTGGTTTCATATGTTTCTTGAATACCAGCAAACGTGTCACAGCACTATGAGGGTCATCTCTTTCCACGTCACTTGCCAATAAAACGATAATAAATTCTCTTCGTTCTTCTTAATTTAAAAAAATCGGCCTCTGGTATCAATGTATTGAAATTTCTAATATGCTCCACACATGTAGATATAGGATTAGAAAACCCTTGCCATATCGTTTGCTATCATCCAAAGAAGCCGTGCACTCGGTATGTATATACCCCTTAAATTACACGTTGTAGATATGCAGTCGTTCTATGTACAACAATGACCACAGCATAGATGGGACAAGGTTAAACAGGTAATAAAGTTGAGCTACGCGATATTTGACAAATGCTTGCACTGTTTGGACGGGCCTGCTCAAATCTGTGTGATTCTGTCCTCTAAAGGGCGCCACAGACATTAACCTACATGGCTCTCATATGATTTAATCACTACAGATTGCCTGGACTTTAAAAGAGATGTTGACCTCTGAGTTTGTTTCAGTGTTTCTTCTCAGAGTAGTCAGTTAGGAAACACTAGCCTCATCTAGTTTACATTTAAGAAAAAAAAAAGATGTGTAAAAGTGTTATTTATAACATATTTGCAAAATAAACATCATTATTTCATTAATGATGATGCTAAAGGTAACATACATATATTCGTCGATTGCTAACTCAGATGCATTTTTACTCAGAGAAGGACTTTCAAAGTAATTAATTCCAATTAGTCAAGCACTTTTTGAACGTAAATTTTACAGAATATCTTTTATTTTTAAAATGACAACATTAAATCTATTTATTTTAATACATTCTGTAAGATATTGCCATGTTCAAAGAGATCTTAGTCAGTTCAAATTGCTTGGAAAATCTTGATTTCAAATGACGCTAATGTGGGAAGATCTCACCGAAGCGAGAAGGTCCACATACGAGGAACACACATCCAAGGTGCCAGTAATTATAACATGCAGCTTTCGAACAGACTTGTTATTTGTTCGTACTCGCAAACAACAATAAACAACGTTGTAATGTTGTGTGTTTCCGGTGGAAAATGTCTATCTAACTAGCCGGTAAATATCTGACGGACACACGGGGGTACATTGTGACTGACATTTATATATAACCCACGGAGCAAGTGATATAACCTGATCCTCTTTTTTTTAGATTTAGTTTTATATATTATTTTTTTAATAATTTTCTACCAAGTAAATTCTAATTTTGTACCGCTGATACATAAAACTTGCTAAATTGTAAGATTATGTCACTGTCTCCTAAAATACAGGTTTTCTAACCTAGTTTTGGAGGCAGGATGTCACATCATTTGTAACTCTGTTTATGCTAATTAAGAATTTATTATTATTAATTATTAAAAAATCTCGTATCAAAAGTTTATCATACATTAAGCATAAAAGAGAAAAGTGTTATTTTTTCCAATATAGTGTTTGGTCCAGAAACCTCGATTCCTCAAAAATCCCTGTCAAAGTTTCACCACAACCTGATCAATGGTTTTAGAACGCATATACAACGTGTAACGGAAACCTCATATCTATCCAAAAGGACTGAAGACAACATCTGGTATGGAGTCTCCCTATGCAAAGTTTCAGCTCAAAATAAGTGACTCACAGAATTGACCCCAAATTATTGGTTTCATAAGTTTCTTGAATACCAGTAATAACAAACGTGTCACAGCACTATGAGGGTCATCACTTTCCACGTCACTTGCCAATAAAACGATAATTCTCTTTGTTCTTCTTAATTTGAAAAATTCGGCCTCTGGTATCAATGTATTGAAATTTCTAATATGCTCCACACATGTAGACATAGGATTACAAAACCCTTGCCATATCGTTTGTTATCATCCAAAGAAGCCGTGCACTCGGTATGTATATACCCTTTAAATTACACGTTGTATAGTGGATAAACATGCAACGGCCTCGTTGGTCGAGTGGTTCCAAGTGCGACTGCTGAGCACGAGGTCTCAGGTTCGATTCCTGGGTCGGGCAAAAAGTGCTATTGGGTTTTTGGGTAATTCTCGATTGGAGAATTGTGAAGGAGCATTACCTCTCCCTATAACTTCCCCTTCTTTCTCAATTATACATGTAATATTCATTAGTATATGATTGTTGTATCGTATGTATGTATTTTATAGTATTATGTTCAATTAATAGTATTATATATTATGATGTTTGTACACTGACAGCCCCTAATCTGTCCCCTTTAAGTTTGTACATCCAAAGGTTGTCTGTAAGAGATCGCCCTGTGGGATAAGACCGCCCATTGTACACTAGTTTAATTTTTGTATCCTTAGAAATATTGTAAGGTGTACAATAAAGTATATAATAAATAAATAAATTTATTTGACCCAGTTTAGGACACACAAAAAGTAAAAGAAATAAAATAAAAACTCGATTAAATAAAAAATATCATTGCGCGTGTGCCTCACGGCTGTACCAAATAAGCCCCGTTCAGCTAAATGGCAGAGACCTGTAAGTGCCTGACACTGGTTTTCAACTGGACCTTATGTGGCGAGGTCGTGCTACTGATGTAGAGCAGTTTTTTAGTGTTTGTGTGCGTGTGAGTGCAAGTTTGAGTGTGATAAGTAGTATAAAATTAAACAAATAAGGGTAGAAAAATAATAATAAGTAGTGCTTATTATAATAATATAAAATGTTAGTAACACAAGGTAATACAACGGAATCAAAGCTTCAATGAACAATTAAGAATATGCCCATTCAGTTGCCCCATCAGTTTGTCCGTATGTCCCATCTGAGCTACGGAACGTTCTCGTTCATTTCATTACCGATCGTGAGCAGATATCGTTACTGCGTGCTCAGTTCAACTACACAGTATACGCAAGATATTCAGATGAATTGGTGTAAAAGTAATGATGACAATTAGGGATTTTAGCACCTTTGGTTAGTTGGTGTGTTTGGAGTGTAAAAATCTTCTTGATTATAGATTTTCTTTTTGTATTTGCGGAGTTTAGGGAACAATGGTACTGACACTTACACACAGAGAGACACTGTGTAGGTAGGTATTCGTATTTGGGTAATCTTACTTTTTTGTCTAATTTTTTTTTGAGATAGTGTTCTTTATTTGTCAAGCAGAGGCACTCATTTTGGTTCCTTAGTTATTGTTCAAATATGAACTAGATGCCACTAGTGACCATGCGTGTTGCTTGAATTTCGATCTGGAACAAAATAATACACTATAATATTATTAATTTATCTAACAATTAATACAACGCTGTTCTTACAATTTGGCAAATAAATAATGGGGTACATAACCAATTAGCATCTTACAACATGGCATAGGTAATCTTCTATATTATAAATTTGAAAGTTTGTGAGGATTGATACATAGATGTATGGAAGTTTGTTACTCTTTCACGTAAAAACTACTGAATGTATCTGAATGAAATTTTGTAAGTAGATAGTCAACATCCTGGAATAACACATAGGCTACTTTTATCTCGGAATCCCCATGAAATCGGGTGGCCAAAAGCTAGTCAACCTATAACATTTCAAGTGCTGAGCTACAGTCTTCCTCTCTATGAGATAGAATGTGAACAATACTTTAACCAAAAACCTTGCATATACTACGTACAAAACCCACTCGACTCTGAAACATAAATAAATAATTACATGATTATGTTGAATGAACCTTAATCACCTGCTAATCACAGCTCTTGGAGTACCATGCGGGCTAATAACGTAATGACGTGGAAGCGAGAGCGCGCTATATGACAAAAAGAGATAGATATGTGTACCGCTCGATCGCCTCAAATTAAAGGAGATGCGTGCACGCAAAATTTAGAAAGCATCTTGGTTTGGTTTTTGATGTTTAGGTTTGATGGGATTTTGAATATGATCGGTGATAGTGCTTTCTTATTTATTTGTTTAGTCGATTAATCGTAAAAAAAGTAGCTAATCTACAGGGTCCCATTTTTCTGGAACGGCTAAGGAGTGGAATTCCCTGCCGGAGTCTGTGTTTCCCGATAGCTATAACCTGGGAGTCTTTAAGTCAAGAGTGAATAGGTTACTTCTGGGCAAGCGTGCTCCATCTTCGACTACATCATCACTTACCATCAGGTGAGATGGCGGTCAAACGCTAGCCTATTATCAATAAAAAAAAATGAAACTTATCAAAATCGTTACGTCAAAGCGTAGACAATCAACAAAAAGAAAATGATGCATAATATAATGATACTAGCTTCTGCCCTCGGCTTGACTTGCGTATAAAGGTTCTTTCACTACAAAAAAAAACTTATGTTACTTTCCAGTCCTCAAAAAATCACATCGATCCTCATGGATGTAAAAGAAGGACAAACATTTAAAGTATTTATAGTTAGTATTCATTCATATAACTATATATTTTATGGATTCCTATTTAAAATACCGATGTAATGTGGTGGCCTGAAACACAGCTTTTTATAAACCTAGGTCAGGCAGGTCACTATTAATTTTATATTTTGTGAGAGTAATTAAAACACCACAATTAGAATGTTCACTTAATCTTTAAACGTTTATTATTTTTTTTAATTTATTTGGAAGTAATGCGTCTAGCTCATATCACACGAGCGGGATGAAAGAATAGAACGATGGAGGGCAGGCGAGTACAGAGCTTAGTTGTTTTGAAACTTGTTTATACAACGTGTAACGGAATCCAAATATCTATCCAAAAGGGCTGAAGACAACATCTGGTATGGAGTCTCTATGCACAATTTCAGCACAAAATAACTGACTCAAAGAATTGATAACAAATTATTGATTTCATATATTTCTTGAATACCAATTATAACAAACGTGTCACAGCACTACGAGGGTCAATAACTTTCCACGTCGCGTCGCTTGCCAATAACACGATAATTCTTTTCGTTCTTCTTAATTTGAAAATTCGGTCTCTGGTATTGTGTATTGGAATTTGTAATAAGTTCTACACATGTAAACTTAGGATTACAAAACCCTTGCCATATCGTTTGTTATCATCCAAAGAAGCCATGCACTTGGTATGTATATACCATTTAAATTACACGTTGTATATTAATTTTTGTAACTGATTTATGTAGAAATTCAACAGTTACTGCCTCTTTGGTCAGCGTGACTGCTGAGTATGAGGTGTTAGGTTCGTTTGGGAGTCGAGAAAAACGTGCTACTTTGTTGTTCTATAAGACATTTCTTAGTAGTAGTCCTGAGTACGGAAGTTAGCGGTGTGATACTCCTGTGCCTTGGAAGATACTATAAGGCATTGGTCACGGCTGTCAGTTGGACATCAATTCAATTCAATTCAATTCATTTATTCAATAACGATTTTTACATCATGTCTGAATTTCTATAACCAAACATTTATATAAACTATTACTGAACTTTACATCTTTGCAATTATATAAAATACATTAAAAACAGAAAAAATAACAATCATAAAAAATAACCATAAAAATATTTTGTGTGAAATTAACAATTATTATCAAAATTATATCAAAATAAAAAAATAATCATCTACAATACATAAGTCTAACATCATAATTCATTAATAAGCATAAAAAATAATCATAAATATACTCTATGCAAATTGCATATTATTATCTAAATTACAATTTAAAAAATCATAAATCAATTCATAATATTCTATAAAATTTTCAACAGTCATTATAGGAATTCAGAAGCTAGTCAGTACAGTCTCGCACTGGTCTGGCCAAGGGGTATTGTGTTACCCAACTGTGCTGTGGGGGTCAGGTAGGCACTCCCTCCATGCAAAACACCACAACAAAGTTGGGATGGGTTAAGCAAGGCAATGAAGATTATCGGGCAGGTCACTCCATTACAGTAAGAATTATATTTACCTTGGTTGTAATTATGAGGAATCATCATTTTACCAATGTTTATCCGGACACTTATACAACGTGTAATATAAAGGGTATATACATACCAAGTGCACTGCTTATTTGGATGATGATAATAAACGATATGGCAAGGGTTTTCTAATCCTATGTGTACATGTGTGGAGCATATTAGAAATTTCAATACATTGATACCAGAGACCGAATTTTTCAAATTAAGAAGAACGAAGAGAATTATCGTTTTATTGGCAAGTGACGTGGAAAGTGATGACCCTCGTAGTGCTGTGACACGTTTGTTATTACTGGTATTCAAGAAACATATGAAACCAATAATTTGTGGTCAATTCTGTGAGTCACTTATTTTGAGCTGAAACTTTGCATAGAGACTCCATACCAGATGTTGTCTTCAGTCCTTTTGGATAGATATGGGGTTTCCGTTACACGTTGTATAACCTCCTTAGAATTTACTTCTGCATTGTATCTAAGTCATATATATAAAACACTCCAAACAAACTTCAAGGTGCTCCGAGATACGCCTTAACAGTACTTCCAAAATATCTGAATAAATGATTTTTGATTGCGAACAGCTGATTTTGCCGAGTTATATTTACCCATACTTACATACTAGCTTCTCCCGGCGGCCTTGCTCGCGTGAAAGCATTTAAGCGTTAAGGGGCCGATACACGACTTCATAAGATTTTAAATTGATCTTTTATATTAGATATTATAGATATATTTAATTGATACTTAATAAAAAATTATGTTACACTGGACCATTTCTCTGTTAGTTGGATAAGTTTATATTTCAAAAAATGGTGTAAGATAGTGTCATTAACTACAAAAGATTATATTATACTTATTACTGTCTGAACCATACTTTAATTACTTATATTTCATTGTTTTCTTTTATTTTTAAGTAAACAAAAACAAACTTGTTTTGCGAACAGAAGGAAAATAACGCCTTAACTATCAGGCGTACCTACGCTATATTTTTTTACTTTCTGAAATTTACTTTAATTACGGTTATTTCAATAATTCTTTTTTCAAGTAAAAAAGAAAAAAATCAAACTTGTCTTTCGAACAGACTTTAGATCTCGCGGCTATAGAGCGCGGATATCGTTTTATGGTCGTCAGCGGCTGTCATAGCCTTAAGAAGTGAAGAGGTAACGAATACACAGAAACATTTTCACATTTATAATATTTGGTAATAATGTGTATGGATGTATAGTTTCAATAAAATAAACTTATTATGATTATTATGAAATAATCTGGTCCATTAACTTATCTGTGAGTAATAAAATAACACCTTTCAACGTTACTTTTGAGAAGCTGTACAAATTAGTATTCAGTAAGAAGATATAGCCATAAAGATTTTATTACTATGACGCAATCAAAAATATTTCCGCTTTAAACCTTATGATTTTATACGCAATACTCACCTTTATAAACAATCAAATAGGGGCTAAATTTGAGTGGATGTTTTTGGAAATGATGTCACATTTTGAGGTGTACTATACTGAATGATATCATTATTTATTTTACGAATTTATAAGCGAATGAGGCAGTGCTGCCATTGATTGTAGCAATATTATATTTATTTGGGTTACCGTAACATTTCTTGAAAATATTTTTTTACTTTTTGTTATTTTATTTGCAAATATTATGTAAATGCTCGGCATCTGCGTTGAAAATGATTTATGAATTTTCATGCCCAAATTGATCAAGTTTGTTTGTTGTATCAAAACTGCCCCACCCGTGGAATGTCACCTGTGTTGTGATTTAGAAGTGGGCAAAGTGTATCATTTTTGAGATTGGAACATTTGTATCTCGATTCACTGAAATGATACGGAACACTGATATGTTTCATTTGGCTCATTTGGATCATCGGCTCAAATGACTCAGTGAACGCCCGACGCGACTTCATGTATAGAAACGTAAGATTTTTACGTTGCGTCTCGGTTACTATTGAGACAGAAATGTTCTGAGTCATCAATACTGAATGTTTTATGCCTACATATTTATTGTAATAAGTGAGATTATAAATAAAGTCGATCTTCGTGCATACGATACGAGAGTCAATAGTTAAAGTAACTCAGTGTGTCTCAGTCTCCCTCTCTCGCTCACTCACTGCTCAGTCGCCAAACGATAGACGCGTCGCGCGAAATGAGCCAGAGCAAAGTAATGTTTCAGATTCAAATGATGCATTTGAAACGTTACTGAACCAATCTTTTGAATCACTTCAATGATTCGGATCACTGAGTAGGTTCCATAAAGAGTTACAAAATGCCTATTGTAATTTAAATTACAAACACTCACACCCCGAACAGATATTGTAAAGTTGGTCAAAAACATTCGTTCCGGTTCTGGAATCAATCCCGTATAGTGTAGCAGCCGATCGCTTAACCACTGCGTCAACCATCACCATCTGCTCATCCTATCGGCTTCCAGTCCAACTAGTCTGAGTATTAGTGTTTTGCTTACAAAACACCTCTGACCACCACAACCCAGTAACTGAGTAACAACATACCCCGTGGTAAGAACAGTTTCAGATTTTCTGACTACTCGTAACGACAGACAAAGATGAAAAAAACGACCGAGGCATGGAATAATCTCGATATGATAAAATGGTTACCCATCTGCAGATCTACCTCGGCAAGCTTTGCTTAACTTTGAAATTCGACCCGTTCGATTGTCATTATTTATCCACAAGCTCCTGCCAACCGTGTCTTCAAAACTGAATTTTTAATTAATTTTTTCTTTTCGCATTTAGGTTTAACACCCTGTATTCTAGGATGCACTCATTTTCGTAACTAGCGTCATGACACATTGGATTTCTAGAAAAGTCGTGATTGATTTAGTCTAGGACCTAGATGATGAGGTAATGAATACTTTCCATTGCGTGACACGGACCTGGCAAGAGGCCAAAGGCTGGCATGATGAAAAGTCTAACAGGTTTTATGTTTTGTTACTGATGAGCCCGATCCGTAAGCGTAAGTTGAGCTACACGATAACTGACAAATGCTTGCACTGTCTGGACAGGTCCGCTCAAATTTGCGTGGTTATTTCCTCAAAAGAATACCACAGACATGAACCTACATGCTTCTCATATACAAATACAAATTGTCTGGACTTTAAAAGAGATATTGACCTCTGAGTTTGTTTCGGTGTTTCTTCTCAGAGTAGTCAGTTAGGAAATACCGGACTCATCTAGCTAAACTAAACACGCAAAAAACATGACTAAAAGTGAATAAAAGTGTTATTTATAACCAATTTAGAGAATAAATATTTCATTTCATTTCATTTCCTGATAGCTATAACCTGGGAGTCTTTAAGTCAAGAGTGAATAGGTTACTTCTAGGCAAGCGTGCTTCGCCTTCGACCACATCATTGTTTAACATCAGGTAACGTAATCCAATCAACAATAAAAAATCATTCTATTGGTAAGCGATAGATGAGATCTGCGATGGAACGAGCGAGCCCAGACGATGCCTGTTCACTCTTGCTGTAAAGGCTGACGAGTCATATATGGTAAGAAACACAGAAAAAATGTTTATTGTGCTTAAAATAGTATATAATTCTTACTTGAATACACCTTAGACCCCACATTCCCTGTGTCGTGGGGCCTAGTCTCCTTCCGTCGAGGCGACTCATAGTATGTACAATATATTATTCACTAAGTAGAAGCCGGTAGAGTTCCACACTTGCTGTGCTTAGAATAAACGTGCTTAGTTCGACAAGGCGGTATATCAAGATCAACTAAGGGTGGATACACTGCAATATGTGTGCTTGGGTATGTACTGAAAGGGAAATGGAGGTATTAGGTTGTGGAGCTCCTACGCACAGTTTCCGAAGAACTTTCTGTAGAATCTGTAGTGATTGAGTTAGTCTAAGTGATCATCTGCTGTATCATCATATGCTGACTTTTACCAACTATGTTAGACTCGGCTTTCAGTCTAACAGAATGAAGCTGAGTATAAGTGTTTTACATTTTTTTTTTAAATTTATTTAGTAAGTGTGGGAAATCATCCAATGACTGCTCTCCGATCTGGGCGAAGTGGGACAGACAGACAGATACAGACAGGTTAGCTGAGATACAGAGAGAAAAAAAATATAAAATAAGTATAAATTGTTAAAAAAAACTTTTAAATGTTCAATGCCTACATAGAGTCTTCTTCAACTTAGACACTGTTCAGGACTACAATTGGCCCAGTGCAACGATAACTGGGGTGTCCGGAACTGTCCACGATTCGTGGAGCCTACCGTTGCTTTTCAAACAAAGTTCTTACAAAGGCCTACTTCTACTAGGCTTTATGAATACATTATTACCACTAACCTTCTGTGCTGGGTTCTCCAAGCTTCGACCTTCCCAAGGCCACGCCCCAAGTGTGGCATGTGTGTAATATGAGGTGAGTAATTGAAACGTGTGATGTAAGTCAAGTGTGTGGACGTTCACAAGGCGTCAATCTCCAAATGGCGCGGTCCCAACAGCATCACAGCCTAACTCACACCGTGGTAGAAGTTAATTTTCACTACCTTTTTTCAACAAAGCGCGTGCCACGCGGATGGCCATCAACCGGCGATAGATCCGAGAAATATCCCTGGATTCTCGTCAATCCGGGAGTACAAAGTTCAACAATAGATAATCGCGACCCAATTATCGGTCTCAACACGCGATTCCAACGATATTTTTCCAATTATAATTATCTCAACAGGGTCCCATGACCGAAATTTTCAACGGGGAAGCAAAGTCTATCTGTCAAAGTCAAGTAATGTCAAGATCAAATTCTTTATGTCAAAAGGGTGCGTTCGGAAACGATCGGTACTAAACAGACACGCTAGTATTAAAGATGTCGATATCGACCTCCTGGCAAGTCGCATTGTACACACGGCTCGACCTAACCATGTACGAGTTTTGCCTATACTTAATTCTTGTCGTTGGTGTGTGCAATAAACGGGATGTACGTAAGAACGAACCAGGTATACGTAGCCCAATTTTGCCCAACAACTCAGTGACATCACTGGATGCGTTCGCAATATTAGTTAATAAGACCAAGTCGGATGTTTTTCTACGTTCGTATAACGGGAGAATATGAAATCTTTTGCATCGTTTAAGATAGTTTGATATGTTCTGGAACGAAATTGAATGTACCTTAAAAACCTCTTTTATATGCCCTCTAATCGACTGATATACAAATTATACTTAGGGTTCCAGATTTGAGAGGCATACTCGAGGTAACGAACGAAGGAGCAATACAATATTTGAATAGTTTTGATGCTCCTGAACTCTGATGAGACCCTACAAATGAAACCAAGCGCTTTCAACGCTTTGTTGACAATGTTATCAATATGTGTGTCAAAAATAAGTTTTGAGTCGAAAGTAACCCCAAGGACCTTTATTTAACTCTTTCGAACAATTCCGCAACACCGGCAGGCAACTGCCACCTTATGGGCCCCGACAATTTTGCTGACACTCTGAGGCGCGCGTGGAACACGACGCGCCGCTACACGGGCCTGGTTTCAGTCGGGCGGCGAGCTACCCATTGCTCGCAGCCCACAGGCCCGCGCCTGCGGTGGCTGGGAGTCATCCTGTGACTCCTGACGCCCGAAGCGTCTCCTGCGGCGGCTGGGGCGCGAGGGCTGTGAGACCCGCCTCTCCCAAGTGTTTTACATGAAGCGACTGTCTGTCGGACCTCCGCAATTCAATAGCTGGGCAAGAACATACCCCTTGGCCCGAATAGTGCCGGATTTTCTGGCTTCAGACTATCCGTAACGACTGTCAAAGACATTCTGGACATCTTATTTGTGGTCACCCATCCATAAACTGACCCCGGCAAGCGTTGCTTAACCTAGAAAATCGACCCATGTGGTTGTTATTTTGCCACAATTTCCTTCTCCTTGGTAATGAGCAAATAAACACTTTCCATTGCGTTACAGGGATCTGGCGGGAGGCCAAAGGCTTGGATGTTGAAAACGTCGAACAGGATCGTATAGAGTTAATTGAGTAACACGCATATAAATACCTTAACAGGATGATTGATTACTTGTAACAGCCATTTCTTACTCCTCCGCTGTTCTTTTAGCTAGCTAGTTTCTGCCCACGGCTTCCCTCATACGTAATAATGTTTTTTATTTGTCAAAAACAAAAATAACCTGTGTTTCTCCGGTTTGTTTCACTTTGTTCACCTGGATGATATCCTTATCCTCGGTGATATATTAAGTACTTTTTTATTTATAGATTATTAGATTCGTATAAAACAAACACTAAAGACAAGATATAACACACGCCGCGCTACGTTGCCAGTTTGTTACCTAGGTATTTAAGATCAGTCACATTTATTTAAAAAGGGTGGTTGCGTTTTACTCTGATTTGTAAGCTATTTAGATTGCTTGAAATAATTTATTTTTGGCTCTTTTTATTTTTTAACTGTATCAAATTAACACTAAACACGTATAGTATACGTAGTGTAATTTAATGCCCCCCTGTCGTATCAACTCTGTATAAGTATAATAATATGTATATAGAATAGAATTAACTTGTTTGTTGTTGTTGTATGTTGTTGTGTGTGTTTATCACCGAATAAATGGTTTTCAATTTCAATTTACCTGCGCCTTTTCTAGCGTAAATATGGTACAAATATCTGTTGTGTGTGTGTTAATGCTTTGAAAAAGCTATGCAGATAATGATCGGTGCCACGCGAACCTCAAAGTATAGTCAGCAATAGTGACGGGGCCCCATAGGGTCATTGCCTGCCGGTGTTGCGGGAGTGTTCTAACAAGACACAGCGGCCCCGGAACTTAAGGGCAGCTGAAGGAACAGGGTGGGTTTTTAGTCAGTAGAAGTCTGACACTCCTTTCGGCTCCACCCAGAGCGGGAGTCTTTTGATGATTTTCCCACCCGGAAAAAAATGATAATGATCCCGAGGCTGTTTCCTCGATCCGTTCACCCTTTCCCTTCTCACTTCAACCTCTGTCCACGATATTATCAAGCTGTAGTTAGCCTCAGTGATATCAGTTGCATCACAATCAGGCCACGTACGATGACTTAACGACCATACATTAAGAGACAACCACGCGTTGAGAGAATGCTTAATTGATGAGGGTAGCTGAGTAGGGCTGCTGGTAACAAGATGTTATATACTGGTCTAATCCCAGGTCATGAGAAAATAATCTACAAAATTAGTATACGTTAAGTTTTGTAAAGAGTTTTGCCATTTGCTCAATTATCATTCTAATTTACATTCATCTTTACGCACCGACACATTCTTATTGATTAAGTTCGTTCAATATTCTAGTAAGAGTGTTTAAAGTGGTAACAACAGTTACGTACATTGCCTAATTGTTAAGTTTATTGAGCTATATAATAAATCACTTTGTTTTGCGTATTGCTTCCCGTGCAAATCCGGAGCAGTTCATAATTAGGCGTACATTAGGCGAATCTCAGGAACTGCCAAATATGAGACAAGTGAATAATGAGACTATGGAAATAATCAGTTTTCAATATTCGGTATCTGGGGGCACGGCAGTGCCCCCGCCAAGTCAAGCAAAAAGCGGCACGGCCGTACCATACTTTTCTCGAAGCAATTCAGGCCATTTTCGACCCCGTATAACTTCGTTGTGGATAAAATTAGAAGCCTGAATTTTCAGTAACCAAGCAGGCATTGTACAAACACGGTATATTTCAAATTTCATTCAATTTGAACTAGTAGTTTAAGAATTATAACGAGTCAAAGTTCCTTAATTTTGTCACTCACTGACTGACCGATCATCAAAAGTCTAAGGCACTTCTAGCAGAGTCAATCTATTTATGTAAAACGTTAAAGATTTTTAATATTGATGTGGTCACTGTAAGATGTTGTTAGGTTGGATAATTACGTAACAACTTAAGACAGAAGGTCCCTTAAGTAGGGACTGAATAATCGAATAACCGACTTAGTATTACGTGGATCTCACAACTTTTTAAGGTAGAAGAACTGAGTTGCGAGACTTGGTTTTTTGACAAGTATTGTTTTTCATGGGATATTATTTACTGACAGACAAGGTAACAGAAAAGGTTCACGTAATAACTATGTACTGTACCTGTTCAGGACTGCAATAGGCCCAGTGCAACGGTAACTGGGGTGTCCTAAACTTTCCACGATACGTGGAGCTTAACGTTGCTTACAATAAACAAAGTTACACAAGAATGGTACCACTAACCTGAGTGCTGGGGACGCCAACTTCGACCTTCCAAGGTCACGCCCCAAGTGTGGTTTGTATGTAATATGAGATGAGTAATTGAAAAGTGTGATGTAAGTCAAGTGTGTGGACGTTCACAAGGCGCCGTCTCCAGATGGCGCGGTTCCAACTCAGCATCACACCCAACTCGTTTCCACCAAGCGCGTGCCACGAGGTGACGCAATAAGGCGATATGTTCCGACAATATCCCGGGGTTTTCGACAAGTGGGGATTTCACTTCAACAACAAATAATTCGCGACCCAATTATCGGTCTCAACAGGCGAATCCAACGATATTTTACCAATTACAATCAAATCAAAGTCCCAAGGGCGGACATTTTTCAACAACCGGAACCAAAGTCTATCTGTCAAGTCAAGTAATGTCAAGATCAAATTCTTTATGTCAAAAAGGGTGCGTTCTGTTTCACGTCGGACCGAACATCTACCCCCCCGGACGGGCCTACCCGTCCGCTAATCAATTGGAAGTCTTGACAAGGTTGCAAATTCAACACAGCTTCAATGCGGCCAAATACCGTAGCTAGTTCATTAAAGGTGAGAACGGTGTCTCCCAACAATCTCCGCCAGCGTCCCTTTGCCGCTTTCACCGCGGCCCCAAAAATACCCCCCCAATGGGGGGCAGGCTGGCGGGTCAAACAACCAAGTGACCCCTCGGCGGGCCAAACTGTTACCAATATCAACCTGGCTCTCATTAAGGAAGGCGTATACCTCCTTCAAATAGTTACTTGTACCCTTGTAATTCGTACCGCAATCAGACCTAATCAACGAAGGTAACCCACGGCGAGACACAAATCTTTCCAAAGTCGCCTCAAGGGCCTCTGTCGAGAGGGAGGTTACCAGCTCCAAATGTACTGCCTTGGTTGACAGGCAGACAAACACACAAAAAAGCCCTAACAATCTTGCTATTACGAAGGGTGGACGTCTTCAACAAAGGGGGACCAACAAAATCCGTTACGACGCCAGCAAAGGGCCTCGCCTCATTGACGCGATCAGCCGACAAAATCCAAAATTTCTCGCTGCAGAATGGCCAACAGCGCATTGCAACCGGCATGCGAGTTCTTAGTGTGACGATCAGTCACCAACAATTGAACCAAGTGGCCCTCCTTGGGCAACAAAAGGGGGTGACGGGCCCCATAAGGAAGGCTAGAGAGCCTCAACTGTCCTCCAAACCGGGTTTCCCGACGTGGCTCGTCCCAACCAAGTTCAGTTATAACAAGGGCAGGAGCACCAATTTCAGGGTAAGGACAACTCACAAGGGTGATTTCAAACCAGGTCCTTCCCTCAACAGTGGTGTCAGCCGGTTCGCCAATTCCTTAAATCCTGCCTGAAAGGTCGTTCACCTTCAGGCCAACCTGTCCCGCTAACCAAGACGACAAAAGGCAACCCCGGACTCCCGTGCCCAAAATGGCACGGACCACAATTGAGTCACCCAAGGGTCCCCAGACCTTGACCGAGGCCGTTGGCAACAAACCGTCTTGATCGGGGGGGTCCTTTAGCGGGCAGGCGTCAATCTCTTAGTGATGCCTGGGCGGCGACCGATCGCCGCTTCCAGGCTGCCTTCGTTCACGACGAGGCCAACAATCCAAATATTCGTCTGCGCGGTGTCCCGAGCCGCTCGCCATCACTGGAGGGGCATATCCCACCGGATGCCCGAATGGCGGAGGGCGCGACTCCAGCCGGGGACGTTCCGCCAACGGAGGGGAAAGGCAGCGGCGCCGACCCGGCCACTGCTGCCTAGCAGCCAATGCGCGTTCTCCCTGACGAGCGAAGACCAAATGGCGCTCGTGGGGCTCCCGTTCAACTTGCGCGGGGGGTGGAGTGCGGCGTACAGAATCGCGGGTCTCAGCCCGGTGCTCGTCTCCGGGGTACCCCCCCCTGCGCGAACCCCCCTCAGAGGCTGGTCTGCTGGAGCGGTTCGCGTTGGCGCACAAAATCTCCAAGTGGGACCCTTCACAAATTCTACACGGGCGGGGGTCGGGGCAGTCCCGATGAAAGTGGGCCCCCAAGCACGAGAAGCACAAACGGCGTGCGTTGACAATGCGGCGGCGGGAACTTACGTGCAAATTCAAAAAGTCCCGGCAACGCGCCATGACATGCCCCGTTGCCTTACAAAAGTCACAATGATGAGGACTCCGGGCACCAGCAAAACGGGGGGCGGGGCGAACATCAACAGGCCCCCTAGCCCGAGGACTCCGGGCGCCAGCCAAACGGGGGGCGGGGCGATCATCAACAGGCCCCCTGGCCCGAGGACTCCGGGCGCCAGCCAAACAGGGGGCGGGGCGATCATCAACAGGCCCCCTAGCCCGAGGACTCTGGGCGCCAGCAAAACGGGGGGCGGGGGGAACATCAACAGGCCCCCGAGCCCTAGTCCGTCCCTGGTCTCTGGGCTGAGAAGGTAGTGGGGGTGACCCCGTGGCGCCACGAGTGTTATCCGAAAACCGACACTCGTCTTCCAAAAATTTGAGGAGGTCGTCAAAGGGGGGAAGATGGGTGGCACTATCCCCACCATACTTCTGCTCAAAACGTGACCTCAACTCCGCGGGGAGCAACTGCAGCACTATGTGCACCAACAAGTAGGACCAATGTTCTACCGGTAACTCCAGGCGTCTCAAAGCGTTGGTCGCTGAGACCAACGGGTTCAGCAAGTCAGTGCGCAACGTCGACGTGCTGGCAATGGCCGGTAGTCCCAAAATCTGGTCGATGTGCACATCAGCCAGGCAGCGCTTGTTCTGATACCGTCGGCAGAGAAGCTCCAGAGCGGTCGGGTAAGAGGAATCCGTCACCGGCAAGTGCTGCACCAAGGCTCTGGCTTCGCCCTCCAGGACAGACAATAAATAGGCCAGCTTCTGGGCAGGTCCGAGCGTGCATCCACAAGACTTTTAAAAAGATTTAGGAAGCCCAGCCAGTGGTCCAAGCGACCGTCAAAATGTGGCAGCTCCAGGGTGGGCAGCCTACTCAATAGTCCAGGGCCTGCAACAACAGGGGTCTGCAGCTTGGCCGCATCAGGCACCCGACTCTTCAAAATTTCCCGCGCTCGTAGACATATGACATCCCCCAGGTGGACAATCTGGTCATAGTCACCCAAAATCTTATCGCGGGCTGTCTGATCCATCACCCCCAAATCCACGTCCATGATGTACTCGTTGAAGCGCGTGAGCGCAGCATCAGCTGACTTGATCCTCTCAATCACTTGCCCATACCGAGCAAGGGTGAGCTCTTCCAATTCCACACGCTCAACCGTTGCAGCTGCCGATGTGAACCATCTCAACTGTGAGGTCAATCCGGCAGCAGCCTCCCTGACTGCCCTTAATGAGGCCATTGCAACAATCAAATATTAATACAAAACACCAATCAACAACCAACAATCAAATATTAAACAAACAGCAATGACTTGTTAGCCGACCAAATAATCTCAACAAAATAAAAATTCAATTATTTCAAGTCCAAATCCGACCCTGTACTTATTTCAAGTATGAATCTAGCTTGGTACAGATGGCTAGTTACAAAATAAATAACAATTCAATGTATATATTGTGCAGGATCACACCAATAAACATCAATAAGCACAACAATTGTCTGTATAATATTGAGCTGGAGAATCTCTATCAACACAGTCCAATAAGTACCACAAATGCAATAACCAATACACAAAATTCAAGTCCTATTATGTTAGACTATGTGTAATTATTATTTAGATAACCTTTTAAATTCAGATCAATGACATTCAATTATTAATTGCCACAAATACCAAACAACTTTTACAACAATATACCAACTTATGTACCAAATACAACCAATTCCTAATTTCACAAATAAATCTTACTTGTCAATTCAGTACCAAGGGGCTAGCACTACAAATTACAGTACAAACTACAAGTACTATTTGAGCCCAGCTGACAAAGCAATATATTCAAACTTATTAAGTTATATAAGTTATGTTAAGTAATCAAACCAAAGTTACTTTCAAAACTTCCAATTAAACCAGTGGATCTTATATTATAAGAGCCACGCCTACTACCAGAATGAATCAGTGGATCTTATAAGAGCCACGCCTGCTACCACTTTGTTCAGGACTGCAATAGGCCCAGTGCAACGGTAACTGGGGTGTCCTAAACTTTCCACGATACGTGGAGCTTAACGTTGCTTACAATAAACAAAGTTACACAAGAATGGTACCACTAACCTGAGTGCTGGGGACGCCAACTTCGACCTTCCAAGGTCACGCCCCAAGTGTGGTTTGTATGTAATATGAGATGAGTAATTGAAAAGTGTGATGTAAGTCAAGTGTGTGGACGTTCACAAGGCGCCGTCTCCAGATGGCGCGGTTCCAACTCAGCATCACATCCAACTCGTTTCCACCAAGCGCGTGCCACGAGGTGACGCAATAAGGCGATATGTTCCGACAATATCCCGGGGTTTTCGACAAGTGGGGATTTCACTTCAACAACAAATAATTCGCGACCCAATTATCGGTCTCAACAGGCGAATCCAACGATATTTTACCAATTACAATCAAATCAAAGTCCCAAGGGCGGACATTTTTCAACAACCGGAACCAAAGTCTATCTGTCAAGTCAAGTAATGTCAAGATCAAATTCTTTATGTCAAAAAGGGTGCGTTCTGTTTCACGTCGGACCGAACAGTACCTATCCAAGAAGAATAAAATGGCGACACGGTTGGCGCAGTAGTTGAGCAATTGCGCGGGTTCAAGTTCCGCACTGGAACAAAATTGTATGGCCCTGTAACTTGTTTGTAAGTCGTGCCAATATTTGTTTAGTGGCGAATTAAAAAAAAATACATGACAATAAAATAATTCTAAGGTCAGAAATGTGTTTTAAATCTTCAATATTACCAAAAAAATTACGTTTCTAGCAATCTGATGCAATTTATGGTATCAAATTTGCGAGAGCATAAATACCACCAACCAAACGTATTAGCGCTTTTACATATCTTATATATCTATGGGTCTTTGTAACCTGAAAATAAATGATTAAATTAATTAATTAATTAAACATCCTATGTAGGTAATCTATGGTCTATTTGATCCCAACTAGGAATAGTCAGAGTTTCTAGACCGCCTCAAAGGCCTCTGACGTGGTCTATTTTGACGACCGCCATTTAGCAATTGGGACCACCTGCTTATACGTGCCTTCCGAAGCACGGAACCATCTTTTTATCAGACAATCAGGTGATTCAGGCCTGCAATGTCCTAGCCAAACTGGAAACAACTTTACAAAGTATGCTTCCCGCGGGAATCGAACCCACGCTCACCGGGTCACAATCATCATGGGCACTTGTAAAACATCAGAGGCTTGGTTCAAAATTGGTCGTCTCCTATGAAAAAGGTCCGACAAGAAACTCCATTCCGCTCCAGCACGTGGATGGCTAGACTCGTTCCAATGCAACTGTTGTTACCACTTTAAACACTCTTACTAGAATTTTCATAAACCCAAAAATTCAAATCAGAAACGTAAATGAATTAATTTTGACAACCCTAACCGGAGACAGAGCCAATGAGTGACAAATGAATGTTCTTCCAATAATGTAGTTCGGACGCGTATCTGATGCAACAGTACTAATAGCTAACTATAGCCAAGTATTGCTAACGATACCAACTACACTGCGTTTCAACAAATAACAGGACTGACTAAGCGCCATATTGTGACGTCATAGCTGTTAAATCATACAATTTAGATAGTGTGAGTAAAACAAGAATTCATTAAAATAAAATTTATTTACGAATACATTCCTTATATTTTTCTTTAATAATTTGTGCATGTCTTCTAGGCTATTACCAACATTGATAGTAAGAGAGAAAAAGCATGTTTTTTTAATTACATATATATAATATTTAGCTAATTCTGTAAATTTCTAATATACATTTTATTCAAATTATATATAAGACTCGATTGAACAAATTATAATAAATAAAATTTACAAGATTTTAGAGATTTCATTGCTAACTATACTTTTTAAGTGACATTTGACAGATAGGTGTCATTGACGTTCCTATTAGCATTTGAAACGCATAGTACATATTATGGTCAATAGTCCACGCACTGCTAATAGAAAATCATAGGAATTTATGGTGCTATTCCTATTAATAGGAATAGGAATAGGATATGTTAGTACTATAAATAGTTAATTAATTAATCGATTTAATACTATCGAATGATAGCTTTGGTTATGTAATTTTAATAAGTACGGGGAATTATCAGGCATGCTTTGATTGTAAGCGACGACTTTGGGATAAGTATTTTATTTTGCAAATATGGGTAGTAAGAAACATAATTATGTAGTGTAATGTTCAATGCGCTATATTTGACCAGTAGAATGCCGAATTCCGCCGGGGTTTCGAGAATGTTCTAAACTGCGGCTCCAGAACCTAAGGGTAACTGAAGAAACAGGGTCGGATTTTAGTCAGTATGTCAGGCACTCTCTTCCGCTTTTTTTCCGATTTTCCCACTGAAAATACTTTTATTTTACAAGCAAAAGTACTCAAACCAATAAAATTCACAAAACTGAAAGCTTTATTATTAAATAAAAAAAATATTATTAAAGACTTTAGCCACGAGCAACTCCGTGCATTTTCTGCACGGAGTACCTTGTCGAGAAATCTGTTCATATATGGGTGACTATTTTCAAACGTACTGAAGAAGCATGATAAGCTGTTTCATCCGAATCCATCCAGTACTTTCAAACTTTTTTTTATTGATTATAGGTACGTTTGACCTCTATCTCACGTGATAACAAGCGATGATGTGGTCTAAGATGAAGCACGCTCACCTATTCACTCTTGACTTAAAAACCCCTAGGTTATAGCTGTCAGGTATTACAGACTCCGATTAGCGTATTTAAACAAACAAACATTTCCGCTGTATGGAGTAGTATATGAGTTTTGAAATATACGTTCTTAAAATCATTGTTTTATTACATTAAGATTCTTAATTTGGTTATTTCATAAAACATTGAACCCTCTTCACAGTGTTTAAAATTGACAAATTATGCGCTTCTCTTGTGCAATTTATCAAATATACAGATACGTGATGATATTTGATCGAACATAAAATACCAATACGATGAGCGATCCTTTTGAAATGATGCGCTCTCGTTGCACATTGCCTAACAATGTTGGCATCCCATACTTTAACAGTATCATCACGACTATGATTCCTTCGGCGTGGACAGAGATGTTACAATGATAGCTTCATTACCTACGCGACCTACATCAGTTATAGTTTATTAAGGAATTGGCGCTTACTTTCTACAAGGAGGCATTATTGAAGTGTAGATTATAAATAGATACGAGTCTAAGTGTGGCCTAATGGTTTCCTGGATATGAATCGCTGCTGCGTTATTCAAAGCCAATTTATAGACCTTGATTTTCTGTATTGAGTTGATGGTTTTTTAGCCTTTCTGTTTCAAAATTTTCTTCGCAACTCACAGTCTTGCTTTTTTATTAATAATACGCTCGCGTTTGACCACCATTTCTTCTGATGGTAAACGATGATGTGGTCGAAGGTCAAGCACGTTTACCCAGAGGTAACCTATTTACTCTTGACTTAAAAAAGACCTCCAGGCTTAAAGACCCCAGGTTATAACTATCCGGAAATAAAGGCTCTTACAGGGAATTCCACTCCTTAGCCGTACGCATAATGAAGGTATTCCTGAAAAGCTTTGTGCAAATGGGTGGGTTGTAAAAAAGATGGATAGAAAAGGATGTATAAAAAATACAAAAAGTTTTTGGCAAACAAAAATATAAAACTATAGACACCGACTACCGAAATTAAAGTTATTTTTCACTTTGCAGTGCTTGTTGGAAGTCGGTTTAATTTTTTGGTAAAATGTTTTTATTTCACTCTTTTTAGTTGGTCGATTTTTAATTTACCTAGTTACAAGAGCCTAAATGTCAACTACTTATTATCATTTGCAAAATATTGCTTTTCCCAACGCTAGGCCGTTAATTGTGAGGAGTTCTCCTGGTACTTCACCATCAGCTTCACTTCACCATATGCATTGTGACGAGTAGATTGTGCTTAATAACCACATTAATAGTAGTAATAAGTAGTAATCGAAGTGGAACACATGAAATACTTATTATTCCTACTTATATATTGAGTAGTTCCAGTGGCCATCTGTGGTCTTCATCATCAGGTTCACTTCACAAATGGTGCTTTTCAAACGCAACTACACAAGTTACTATAAAAAATACTCAAATCACTATAGGTGTGCTTATAATATTTGTAGAGTTCCCTCGATTTCTCCAGGATCCCATCATCAGATCCTGACTTGGTGACAATGGGACCAATTTCGAAGTATATATACCCTTTCAAACAAAGAAGAATTTTCCAAATCGGTTCAACCGTCTTCGAGTAATCGGTGATCATACATAAAAAAATATATATACGCATCGAATTGATAACCTCCTCCTTTTTTTGTCGTCGGTTGAAAAAACATTTATTCAAATATTATTTACAAATCAACTTATACTTAGTCTTGCTTAGCTTAGGGTACTTAAATACATGTGCCTTAACTTGGTAAACCTGTGTTTCTTTCAGGCGAGACAATGATGCTGCCAGGGTTTCGTGAATGTTCAAACGAGACACCGCGGCCCCGGAACTTAAGGGCAACTGAAGGAACAGGGTGGGTTTCTAGTCAGTAGAAGTCTGACACTCTTCCACTCCACCCAGAGCAGGAGGAGATATTTGGTGATTATTGTCTAAAAAAAGAAGGTTATGGTTAAGTAAACTTTAAATTGTGTAATTGTATGCCTTGGATTTACTTAAGATCAATGTAATAGTAGTGATAGTTTTTATGGATTCTATCTTTGTGTATGTTTCCTAAATCTACTCGACCTGTGTAAATGACGACACGGTTGGTGCAATGGATGAACAATTAGCTCCTGTGTTACTAGGGCCGGTTTGGATTCCCCTACCGCAACAAATGTTTGTTTGACTTTTTTGGTCTGTCTCTGGGTAATTCTGCATAGGAATTTATAGTTTCAGAATGCTCCCACGATACAAAAGAAATTGGTGGCAAAGTTTTTAATTAAAGATGAAAGATTTATATGCATGTAATAACTTTAAAAAAAAAAGTTGGTAAAGCATAGTTGTGACATAACTAATACAAGCTAATCCACATGCTAGACTCAAATCTTTGTATTATGACTGATACTTGGTTCAAAATAGAACATTGTTTTCTCAAACCAGTGTATTGTGCACCGGACCCAATAAACGAACGCACAAAAAAAAAGAAAACAAATTAAAAATAAAACTGTCAGCTGTCAAAACTCCCGCCAACCATGCGTTTAGTTGCTGCATCACTTGCATTCTCCACGAAATTAATTCTAAGCGCATAACACGAATTAGTTATGTTTAAATGCGTCTTGTTGCTTCGCCACGCATAGTTATACGCACTTGACCACACCGTGTGTTCCTGTAGTTTTGAATTGAATGCAACGTTGTTTATTGAATGTATACGGGTTGAATATCATATTTTTTGTAAATGCATTGAGTTGATATTAGCCCTTTTGTTTTTTTTAGTTCACTGTTTAAAAAAATAAAAGCAGATTTTTTAAATATTAATCATAACACTTCGCATTAATTTTAAAAACAGGGACTTTTTACTTAAGTCTAATAAGACTAATTTGTGAATTGCCAATAAAAAATTAAATGAAATCTAGATGTAACAGTACTAGTCAATAAATCAGCTAAGAGCCCTGCCAAAGACAACAGTAAATTAAAAAGCTAACAAAAAAGTAAATAATCTGAGTATAACTGCTCTATGGATTCTTTTTCCCGCAATTTTTACATACTCACGTTATTTTTGCGATAACTGCATGTCTCTACAAATATAATCGTTATAAGCTGTCATCAATATGCAAGACAGGTGATTATAACATTATAACTTTAAACAAAACATTAAACATTACTTTAACATCGTCTGAATCTTGAGAGGGTTGGTACAGGTGGTCTAACGTCAATTCGTTGTTAGTTTGATAGACCTCTTCCACATTGCGAGGACATTGTAGTCATTTTGTTGCAATCGTATTAACGACATTAAATGTGGACATGTAAAGATGTATTTTTTATTCACTGGCATTTGACCATCTCACTTGATGGCAAGCGATGACGATGAAAAAAAAATTGTTTATTAAAAATTTACATACACAATCACAGATTATTGAACAAGAACATTATATAAATACAATGCCAAACGGTACTTTATGATAAATTTGGGAACCTATGCTTCCAAACTAGGTGTTATCACGTATCTCGGAATACAGCTCATCTCCTTTTAATATTTAATGAAGCACGCTTACTTAGAAGTAATGTATTAATTCTTGACTGAAAGATTCTTAGGTTATAGTTATCAGGAAACACAGATTTCGGCAAGGAATTCCACTCCTTATAATAAAAATGAAAAAAAGTCTCTGAAATTTTCACTACCATTAACCGATCATAATTAGAAATTGTGATCGGCTTTGCATCTAAAGAAGACAATTTATTTTAAAACGTTGGTCAATCACTAGTACTGATTTTACATATTGACTAGCTGTTACCTGCGATTTCGTTTATGTGGTAATTTTGCACATTTCCCGGTATAAAAAGTGGGCTGTGTTACTCTAGGTTGTGAACTACATGAGTGTTAAATATCTATGCTAATTTTGCGCGATTGTAACTGAAACATACAAACATCCAAACATTCACATTCATATTTATGATATAAGTAGGGCTGTTGGGATTCGCAATTTGAGAACTTGCCACAACATATTGTGACAATTCCGATAAACAAAATGTATTGTCAAATTCTCATTTGACAATACATTTTGTTTACCGGAATGAGTGTTTTTTTTTTATAGTTGATAGGCTTGCGTTTGACCACAATCTCACTTTGACCACGATCTTAAGCGATGATGTGGTCGAAGATGAAGCACGCTTGCCTAGAAGTAACCTATTCACTCTTGACTTAAAGACTCCCAATTTATAACTATCAGGAAATACAGACTCCGGCAGGGAATTCCACTCCTTAGCCGTACGCACAATGAAAGTATTCCCAAAACGTTTCGTGCGTATGGGTGGGATGTCCACCATGTAACGATGGCGCATCGCCGTTTGTCTTGTAGTCCGATGATGGAACGGGCTTGGCGGAATAAGACTGTGCAATTCCATCGCACACTCCCCGAAATGTAACCGATAGAAAACTGACAGGCTTGCAACACGTCGCCGATGTTCTAAGCTCTGGAGCCTTGTCTCGACCAGTTTCTCGTTGCCGATGAGCCTTTTGGCCCGTTTCTCTATAGACTCAAGTGCATCAAGCTGGTATTTGGCAGATCCGTCCCAGAGATGAGAGCAGTACTCCATACACGACCGAACTTGCGCTTGATAGAGGCTGAGCAGCTGTTCCGGTGTGAAGTATCGTCTCACCTTTGCTAGGATTTCCAACTTTTTGGCAGCCAATTGAACCTTAGCCTCGATAAACGGACCAAAATTAAGGGTGGATGTCAACGTAACGCCAAGAAGCTCGATGCGATCAGTTATCGGCACGGTTACACTACGGAAAGAAGGAGCCGGTTGAAATTGGCTCCTTTTTGCGGAGAAAAGACACGCCTGGGTCTTGGCAGCATTAAACTAACTTTTAAATTCTAATAATAGAAATAACACGTTAATTTCATGACTCCAACCTGAAAACGAAAGTGCATGAAACCAACTACTGGTGGAATCAAATCCTGTAGGTATGTTATCAGAATCTTCACAACCCTTCAAGGTTTTCACCACGATTTAAAAGTACACCATGGTAAAGACGATCTAAATTTTTAAACAGCACGGAGGTTGCAATATTCCACCTACAACATTTATCTGAGTGTCAATGGATTCCATTTACAAATAAAATATGACGCCATTACGTCATTTGATGTATTCTCTGTCATTTCGTTACCACAATGGCGCATCCTTTAACGCTTACTTCGCCTACAAGAGACCTAATTCGTTTTAATGCCATAGTTAACGCACAGATCACATGCGTAAGAGCCTATACTTGCCAAGTGTAGCAAGGCTTAGCAAAAATATGTAACAGGTTTAAAAGGATGGTCTTGTATCGACACCGTTTTCTAACGGTCCGTGATAAATATTGGTTTGTGTTGTAAAACAGCAATAATAAACGGTCCTTGTACTTCTTGGCAGCGGTTTGCTGTTAAATTAATAACAAACGTACGTGTTTATCTTTAAAGTTAAGCAATTTTTGCTGTACTGACTACGGCAAAAGTTGGTCGAGATTTCTCCGTGCTTTGGAAAACACGTCAAGCCTTTGCACCGGGCTGTCATTTGTACGTATTTGACAGCCTTTACTGGTACTCAGTAGTCAGACAATCTGTCATCAGTTTTACCAAGGTTTATTGCGTTACCCAGCGGCTGGGTTGTGGATGTCAGGTTGTATACCATGCCATGTAACATATGAGTATTCCAGCTATGTCTAGTAAGAATGGTAGTCTTCTCAAATAAGTTTGGGAAAAGACAATATACAATGTGTAACGGAAACCCCATATCTATCCAAAAGGGCTGAATACAACATCTGGTATGGAGTCTCTATGCACAGTTTCAGCACAAAATAACTGACTCAAAGAATTGATACTAAATTATTAGTTTCATATATTCCTTGAATACCAATCATAACAAACGTGTCACAGCACTACGAGGGTCAATAACTTTCCACGTCACTTGCCAATAACACGATAATTCTTTTCGAACTTCTTAATTTTAAAAATTCGGTCTCTGGTATCAGTGTATTGGAATTTGTAATAAGTTCTACACACGTATATAGGATTACAAAACCCTTGCCATATCGTTTGTTATCATCCAAAGAAGCCATGCACTTGGTATGTATATACCTTTGAAATTACACGTTATATAGATGATTGGTTTCTTGTATACTTGGTATACTGGGAGGAGATAAAACTGGCTTCCTGAAATTCTTATATTTAATACTCAATACATTTATTGCATTCCACAGTTTGAACTTAGGTGGTAGGTACTTTGTATATTTTACTATTTATTATTGTATTATTTGTATATTTACTATATTTTGTATGTACATACAAAATATACATAGGTACCTTTTGATAATTGTGGAAGCTTTTTTTGCCAAGTGGGAAAATCATCGAATGACTTCGCCCGCTCTGGGTTAAGCGGAAGGGTGTGTCAGACTTCTACTGACTAAAAACTCACCCTGTTCCTTCAGCTGCCCTTAAGTTCCGGGGCCGCGGGATCTCGTTAAAACATTCCCGCATCCCCGGCAGGAAATAGCCCGTCCCGTCGTTACTACTGACTGCTCTTTGAAGCGCGCGTGGAATACGACGCACCTCGACCCGGGTACGTTCCCCGGCAGATATTTGGGGACTGCCGTGCGCAGATACATATTTGTTATGTCGTATATCAAAAATGTAAATCGGCTCATTTATTTAGATAGAAAGTGAAAATAAAAGAATTAGACATAGATAGAAAATGTGGTCATCAAATAAATTTTTAGAGATGGTCTTCCGGTTGGAATCAAACCGGCTGCATGCTGAATGACAAAGGCATATAGCACCTCTAAAAGCTGTCAGTAGCAATGACTGGGCCCAATATAAGATTTGTGATTTTCTCCCGAAAAATAGGCACATAACTAAGCAGCCACGTCACTAACTTCAAGCAGACACACCCTAACTTTTTGACAGCAAGGTCTACCCAAAGACAATCACGTAAAAACGCCATTAATCCTAACCCTTGACCAATGTATTCTCATTTAAATTTGTCTATACCTCTTCATTTTTTATTATCTCCCAGAAAATTACAGTCTACGCCTACCTTATCAAACATTCTTCGTCACAACCATATTTCACTGTAACACCAATTTCGAGGTAAATTAGACAATTTAGTGTCAACGGGAGCCACAATTTTTAACTACGCAGTCGTTTACACGTATGTCATATACTCGTGTCAAGAGAATCAGCATTCTTATCGGGTTTACAGTAATAATTTAATGGGTGCGTCAGACGTGTTGACTTCCTGCGACTAGGGTGGGGTGTGTGCAATGCATTGTGATGCACTCCGGCGCTTCAAGTTTTTAATCTATGACGTGATAGAGTTTTGGAACATCGAACGCGGTCACTAGAATGGCTGGAGAGAAATATAACTAATGGTTTGGTGGTTCTACACAATGGACGATATAGGTGATCGTTTTTGTTCGTTGATTGTTTACTAATTGCTTTGATAGAAAATCAGAGTTGTTAAATTATCGTACGTCTACGTATCTATCCAGGTGTACGTCTTAGTTGCATGTGTGCGTATTCCTAGGTCTCTTTTCAAAGTATTTTTAAAAGAAACAACGCTATAGCTCTGTCTTGTATAATTATGAGTCCCAGCAATAAGCTTAGCGATTGCTGTTTCGCGTAGATTTTAAGTAAATTTTTTCCAGGTTAAATAAGACCCTCAAGAATGGGTCATAGCGTCCAGCGTAGGTACAGTAAATCCTGGGCTGGCGGTGATTCGTGTCCCGCGCGAGCCTCAGAACAATCAGCAGCTTTGATGGGGTCATGGGGCTCCATCGGGCCATTGCCTGCCGTTGTTTTGGCAATGGACTAACGAGATACCACAACAACTAAAGTACAAGGGTGGGTTTTTAGTCAGTAGAAGTCTACCTTTCACTCCACCGTAGGAGACATTCAACGATTTTCATACCGAAATAAACGAGCATACAGTAAATATTTTTTCGTTCATTGTTTCCTCTTCTCTCTTGCGTCTTCATTAGGCGTTGACATTTTCCCATTTGTGGTTATAGTCCCTCCTTCCCTTCTTCTCTTTAGTACTTGTCGGTTATTTTAAAAGGAATAGAATGTTTTGAAATCTGAAAATAATTAGAGGTTATTATAAAACATTCACTCAAAAGATAGAAATAGTTATAGGTATAAAAATTAGGTATTGGTCAATTCCAGGAAACCATTTGTTGTGCCTACACAATATTAAATGAATAAATTTCCTTCTTCCCGGTATCGATTACCTTTTTCATCACTATCCCTAGCTATCCAAATCGAAATACGCAAAAACAACAAAACCTATGATTATCGCGCAAACTATCCCTCATTCCAAATCGATCACTCAACAAAATGACAGATGCGTTCCTTTTTCAAACTTTTTGCAACCAAACGTGTTTCGAAAATCGAATCCAAACATGTTTAAACGGCCAATTATAAAGGCAATTTGCAGTCATCGCTCCTGACAGCGTTAGAACGCCCATTTTAATTCTTTAAAATAACAGTTTTTGTCCACGGTTTACTTATGACGGTGGATCGCTTTACAAAACCTTTTTTGTAGCCCTCGGTAGTAAAAATGTTTTCTTTTCTTGTTTGTGGACTGATTTATAAAAATGTTTTGTCCGTTAATTGGTTATGGTATTGAGGTAATTAAGAAAAATAAATGTCAACAGGAACTGTCAAAAATCCCGCGTAAATTTGTGTTTTGTTATCGTTTTCATAATTTGATGTTACTGTATGGGTCCTTCCATCAGGTATCTACGTTTATAAAATTAAATAGTACGATGTTCGTATATAAATTAGCCGACATAATCAGGTCAATATAGCCTTCAAGCGAAATATATTCAAGCTATAAAATTGCTTCAAGTTGGTCCCAGGAGCAATTTCATTCATAAGCTTACGTTAGACTATTAATATAAAATCGTAAAATAATAATGTTTTACTACAGTCGCGACCTTTGTTGTCGTCTGGGCACGTTATGCCACACAAGGACATAAGGGGTGCGGACACATTTGCGACTTTTAATCGAAACTCTTGATGTAACGTCCAATGCTAAGTAAAGTTAGACATAATTATATTGGTTTTTTAGATAATTATTTATTTCTAATACCTAATATATTTTGAATTTTTAAGTTTTATAATAATATTAACATGTTTGTTGTTTATGTTTTGTATTAATGTTAACACTGTTTCTGTTAAAAATAAATAAACTGGCACATAATATGTTAATGTAAAACCTTTTTTACATAGGTCCGCTGTTTTAGTCTTGTTCCTACATACATACCTACTAATGTCCTTTTCTTTATTTTTTATTCCTTTTATCAAGAGACAGATTTTCTCCAAGATATTATAATATATATTTGTTATACTGAAATTTACTATATGAAATCTAACTGTATTTCTGTGCGTAAATAAATAAATAATCTTAACCTAAAAAGATTTGGGAAGGCAGCACGACTTCATTGCAAATGCTCGTACGTCAATTTTGTAAAAAAACCTGCAAAATGTGTTATAAGTTAGTTGAAACGCAAAACAAGTGTTGAAACCAATCGCATCACTTTGAGATCACAAAAATAATCGAAATAATCCTGATAAAATATTTAGTTTTAAGTAGTCTTACAAATACATTTTTATAATACGTGTATCTTGCTATATACGTAGCTGTTTTATTCTGGGTTGGAAAATCATCCAATCATCCAACAATCCAATCAAATGGTTGACTACTCGCGCTTTGGGTGGAATGAAAGGGAATGTCAGATTTCTTCTGACTAAAAACCCACCCTGCTCTTTCAGTTGGCCTTGCGTTCCGGGGCTGCGGTACCTCGTTAGAAAATTCCCGCAACCCATCTTGCTATATGCTCTAGGCTTTTAATGATCAAAACGCAATGCGACAAAATCAGTCGCACTAGAAATCGCAAATGTGCACAAAACCTTTCTATTCAATATGTATCACTGAAAGATCTACGCAATCGGTAAGCCAGCACAACACCTATCGAAATTCGACCTTCACTGGCAAAAAATAAAGTTCAATTTTCGCTTCTGATCAGTATTGTATATTAGGATTCATATAAGCAATCTAATAAAGATGTCCTGATAAGATACAATTGTCACAGTTTAAATTACTCAATTATAAAACGGTCATGTAGGACTTAAATATGTTTGCACACTCAAGGAAATGTCTGGCCAATAGACACGCGTTTTTTTTTATGGCTGGCCTTCATTGTCTGTTTCCGTTATAAAACTTATTGATGAATTCAGAAAAAAAAACATTAATATAAGTACCTACCTACTTCTAAACTATATATTACTTACAGAATATACAAAGAGGTAAAATTTGTTTGTATGTTTATAAGTAAGGTATGTAGGTAAGGAGTAATCTTAGGAAATCATGATCCAATTCTACATTTTTATGGTTCGGTAGCCGAATGGTAAAAAACGGAACCCTTATAGTTTCGTCATGTCTGTCTGTCTGTCCGTCCATCTGTATATCTCAGCCATTTTATTCCGAAACTATTAAGACTACACATGCGAAGATGTGTTTTGTAAACCGCTTTCCGATTTTTATTAGAAATTAAAAAATATTTAATATTAAGGGGGCTCCCCATACATAGAACTGAAACTAATTTTTTTTTTCATCTAACCTGTACTTGTGTGGTATTTAAAGACAGGAATTTAAAAAAGACGTTTAGGTTTCTAAAACTGCTTTTTCTTAAAGTCAATCGTTTTAAAGATATACGCTTCCAAAGTGGTAAAATGTGTCCCGACCTCTAACTTCTATAATAATAGAGTGAAAAATCTAAAAAGAAATATATGCTGTAGATCTAAATAAAAACTTTCAACGAAAATTGGTTTGAACGAGATCGGATCAGCAGTTTTGGAGGTATAGTACATTTTCTAAAACCGCAAATATAACTTTGTATTTCATACAAACACTATGAAAAACAAAGTTATTTGGCATAGTTACTACGGAAATCTTCATGAGCGAGTCTGACTCGCCTCCTGCGAAGCAGTAATGCTAGCGAAGGAGGAGGAGGCCGAGCGCGCGAGGGAGAGGCAACTCTCTTCGTCGGGGCCCAGCCGCCGCGGGAAACGCCCCGGGCGTCGGGGATCGCGAGCCGATCTCCGGCCACCGTAGGCGCGGGCTTGCGGACAGCGAGCAGGGGTCGCTCACTATCCGGTAAAGACCAGGCCCGGGTCGGCGGCGCGTCGTGTTCCGCGCGCGCCTCAAGGAGCTGTCAGCACTGGTGACGGGGCCCCATAGGGTCATTGACTGCCGGGTTTTAACGAGATACCGCGGTCCCGGAACTTAAGGGCAGCTGAAGGAACAGGGTGGGTTTTTAGTCAGTAGAAGTCTGACACACCCTCCCGCTTAACCCAGAGCGGGAGAAGTCATTCCATGATTTTCCCACCTGACAAAAAAATAAAATAAAAAAGCAGTCAAATTGCCAAGGTCAATCTGTGGAAAATAATCATCAGGGTAATCATCTTAACATATTAAGATTGAGAGCCTGGGAAAGCACGACAAGCTGTTGTCCAGTCATTTAGACGTCTTTGACTGTTATTACGGGTAGTCAGACCAGACAGTCTGACACTGATCTGACCAAGGAGTATCGTGTTATCTAGCTACTGAACTGCGAAGGTCAGATAGGCAGTTGCTGCATGAAAATGCAGCCAGTTAAACTTGAAACCGACCCAACATGATAATTTTCATTGATGCATTGTTCCGTAGTAGTTTGCTAAAAGACCAATTCCTTATGTCCAAAATCAAATCGCAATATCATCTCAATGACAGCTATGAGTCTTAAGTACATCGGCCTTGTCAGGGGCATTGTGTTACCCAGCTAAGTAGTAATAGATAGATATATTCTTTATTGTACACCATAACAGAAAAACAAATAAGGTTGTTTATGGAGTGGAAGGCTAAGCAGATTAGTCTATCTGTCAGCTATTCGCTTTCCGTACTTAGAACTTCTGTGGTGATCATTTACGTGGCCTATAGTGGCCGTTATTCAGAAAGAAAAAGTATTTATTGCCAACAGACAAACAATATTAAAAAAAAATATTATAAATCCTTAAGCATAGAGTTAGTAATTGGCATTTTTTTCTTCTTCTTTTTTTATAATGTTTTAATTGTGTATTCATTTGAATCCGACTCTAGTTGTGTCATTGACTTTATTGCATTCTAATTGTGACCGGAATTGTTTATTCGACGTTGATTTTAATTTGTTTCATTACGTTTTGATTATTATTAATTTTGTTTTTGCATTCAAACTTTCTAAATCTAATTAAATTTGGTTTTGTTACTGATCTTCAATGATTTTCTTTACTTTTCTAATAATATTTGATTATAACTAAATTTTATTAAAATGTTGCTATCATTGCCAAGTGGTGTTGTCGCAGTGAACTATATGCCAAATCTGTTATCATGGGCCACCAAAATACAGGCTGTGCCTAATATGGGGCCCACGGTTACTTCTATTGTTTTCAGTATATGTGCATACTCTATCTGTATCTCTTATTTCTTCCATAAATTGTGTGTATGTCAATAAATAAACTATACCTATAAACTATAATTATAATTATGTTAGTAGAGGAAAAAGATTTAGAGATTAACAATTTACGAAAGAAGGAAACAACGAAAAATAGCCGTAGTAACAAGGCTCACTCAGCATTATGCTATGCCATGGGCGTGCCCACAACAAGGCAAAAGTTTTTGAGGTATTCCTCGAAGCGCTACCATTTTGAAGCGCACCTAATGAAGCGCTCCTTTTTTATTCCTCGGAGCGCTCCTTTTAGTAGCGCTCCCGATACCATGTTATCGGAAAAGGAGCGCTCCGAGGAATAAAAAAGGAGCGCTTCATTAGGTGCGCTTCAAAATGGTAGCGCTTCGAGGAATACCTCAAGTTTTTCAGTGGTTGCCTTAAAAATATGACGTACGAAAATCAAATCTGGTCACATTCCAGCCCGCCTGCCTCCCTCCAGAAGCAAATTAGTACTCTCAGCTGATTGAGGACGTTTGCAAGGTAATTCGTCTCTCATTGGTTTAGTAGTCACTAGCGCGACTGCTGAACAGTGGTATTGGGTTCGATTCCCGGGTCAGGCAAATATTGCTATTGGGTTTACCTGTGATTTTCTCAGTATTAGCCCGTAGTTTGTAAGTTGGGAGTTGTGCCTCGAAAATCACTTCAAGCCGCTGGTCCTGCGCTTGATCTCTTTCCGGTCTTACTGGATTGCTTTTCCATCGGACTATGAGAGTAAAAAAAAAGAGAGTGCACTTGTACTCGCGCACATAGGTACTTGTGCACTATACAACGTGTAACGGAAACCCCATATCTATCCAAAAGACAACCTCTGGTATGGAGTCTCTATGCAAAGTTTCAGCTCAAAATAACTGACTCACAGAATTGACCCCAAATTATTGGTTTCATATGTTTCTTGAATACCAGTAATAACAAACGTGTCACAGCACTATGAGGGTCATTACTTTCCACGTTACTTGCCAATAAAACGATAATTCTCTTCATCCTTCTTAATTTGAAAAATTCGGCCTCTGGTATCAATGTATTGAAATTTCTAATATGCTCCACACATGTAGACATAGGATTATGAAACCCTTGCTGTATCGTTTGTTATCATCCAAAGAAGCCGTGCACTCGGTATGTATTACACGTTGTACACTATCTCCTGTGCCTCTGGATAATTTCCGCTGAGATAAGCAGCCGTGGCCAAATTTGGCAAAGAGGACTATTATAACTGTAAAATAATTCGGTGATCCAATCCTACTAAGATTATAAATGCGAAAGTTTGTGAGGATGTATGTATGTTTGATGCTCTTTCACGCCAAAACTACTGAATAGATCTCAATGAAATTTGGTCAGTAGATAGCTGAAATCATGGAATAACAAATGTGCTAATTTTATCCCGGAATTACCACGGAATAGGAATTTACGCGGGAATACCTTCCCTCGCGGAGTATAACGACATCGCTTATAACGACGACGGATCGGTTATTATGACTTAATGGCAAGGTCCCGGTCGAACCTTATATAAGTAATTAAGTTAACATACCGCCTATAACAACATCGGATATAGCGACATATCGCTTAAAACGACGAAACTATCGAAATGCATTCGCTATAGCGACCAAATGTCACATTTGATCCAAAAAAAAAAACAAAACGTTTAAAGATTATTTTGACTTACCACTGCATTTTTTTTAAAGATTGGTTCCTTTTCCGATATTTTATTTGAAAGCAAATTCATACGCCGAATACGTAGGTATATCCTACACATCTGTAATGAAAAACATATTAAATAACCATACATATGAATATGTATAATAATAATAAAAAAAAAAAAACCGGGTTGCACTCTGGGAGTGCCGGCAGAAGTGAAAACTTGAATATTAACGTTGTGCATCTTTGATATTTTGGAATGGTTAGGGAATAATTTTGCACGATTTGCTTTAATTATCAGTATAAAAGTACTATCATTTATGTGGTAGAATACAATATTTATTTATTGCGCTATCGTACACAAACATGACAATTTATATTACATTAAAAAGTTTATCTCTTAGAAAAATCAACTTTCATGTTAACACACACGAACATTCGCGCAAGCGTCCTGCGCCGCCTAAACAAAACAGCAGGCGCAGGCGCAGGCATACATTTTCGCCGCGCCGTAGAATGAGAGGGGGATACTTCCTCTCCTACGCCGCGCCGGCTGTCTACTCTCCATCCGTCTTACGAATTTTCGATCAGGTCACGTGTCTTGACGCGAGTTTAACATTTTTTACCCATTACAAAAAAAGTGCACAACGCCGCTAAAGAAGGTTTCACTTCAAAAAAATCCTTCAAAAATTTACGAAATTTCAAAGGTATACGTTTGCCCTGGTTTGCCCATATAAAATTTCCACGACATAAGAAACACTGTATAATCTGATTTTCTCCCACGTTAAATCTTATGAATTTATATGTCTGTCTCTTTTTACTGTTGCTTTTTCGTTTCATAAAATTTCAAATCACAAAGACACTAAAGAAGTTTTCACTTCAAAAAATCCTGTTTCTTGCTGCAATTCAAGGCTAATATTTAAATGAGTTTCCCGTTTTATTAAGGTAAATAAAATATAACTTAATTTTAATTACTTTTGTAATAGAATTTACTTAATTAACAATCCACATTATCAATTATTTTAAATAAATCGCTTAAATCCCGACTTGGCGTTTCATTTGAAATTTCGGAATTCTTAAAGTCATACATGTTTACATTATATAATTGTAACATTTTTGGAGATGGAGACAGATGGAGTAAACGTAACGCAAAATCTATCATCACGTTTCGTGTCATCATCAAACTTAACAGCATTTCAAGGGACAATCGGTGTCGTAATTTGTTTTTCAGCATATGATATATCGAAAAAGCGCGTTCAATTTTAAAATGGTACAGTCAGGAATGCAAGTGCAAGTTTGGAAATATTTTCAAGACGCTAATTAAATGCCTACTAGCGTCACAATCATCAAATACTTCCGAATACTGCCTAGTACTAGTACCTACATAGATATACTACTTCCTAGTACTAGTACATAGATAATCTGTAATGTAGTAGTACTAGGCCGCTGACGGCCGCGCGCCCCGTGGGCATATATGTGATGCTTGTAAATGTATTTATGCCCCTAAAAATAGCCCTACATATTTTTGGGCCCAAAAAAATAAGCATTATTTTACCCTAAATTTGGGGCTAATAGCCCTAAGAAGTTTAATCCTGGATAAAAAATCCCCCTCAACTCACCCCTCAACTCGCCCCTCAACTCGCCCCTCAACTCACCCCTCAACTCACCCCTCAACTCACCACTAAACTCACCCCTCAACTCACCCCTCAACTCACCCCTCAACTCACCCCTCAACTCACCCCTCAACTCATCCCGCACCTCATCCCTAAACTCATCCCTAAACTCATCCCTAATCTCATCCCTAATCTCATCCCTCAACTCATCCCGCAACTCATCCCTCAACTCAACCCTCAACTCACCCCTCAACTCACCCCTCAACTCACCCCTCAACTCACCCCTCAACTCACCACTCAACTCCTCCCTCAACTCACCCCTCAAGTCGACCCTCAACTCACCCCTCAACTCACCCCTCAACTCACCCCTCAACTCATCCCGCACCTCATCCCGCACCTCATCCCTCAACTCACCCCTCAACTCACCACTAAACTCACCCCTCAACTGGTGAGATGAGTGTGAGTGAGAGGTGAGGTGGTGGATGAGTTAAGGGGTGAGTTGAGGGTCGAGTTCAGGGGTGCCTCAACTCACCCCTACTCACCCCTCAACTCATCCCGCACCTCATCCCTCAACTCATCCCTAAACTCATCCCTAATCTCATCCCTAATCTCATCCCTCAACTCATCCCGCAACTCATCCCTCAACTCACCCCTCAACTCACCCCTCAACTTACCCCTCAACTCACCCCTCAACTCACCACTCAACTCACCACTCAACTCCTCCCTCAACTCACCCCTCAAGTCGACCCTCAACTCACCCCTCAACTCGACCCTCAACTCACCCCTCAACTCACCCCTCAACTCACCCCTCAACAACTCCCTCAACTCACCCCTCAACTCGCCCCTCAACTCGCCCCTCATCTCATCCCGCACCTCATCCCGCACCTCATCCCTCAACTCATCCCTCAATTCACCCCTCAACTCACCCCTCAACTCTACCCTCAACTCACCCCTCAACTCACCCGTCAACTCACCCCTCAACTCACCCCTCAACTCATCCCTCAACTCATCCCTCAACTCATCACTCAACTCATCCCGCAACTCATACAGCACCTCATCCCGCAGCTCATCCCGCAACCCATCCCTCAACTCACCGCTCAACTCACCCCTAAACTCACCCCTCAACTCACCCCTCAAATTATCCCGCACCTCATCCCGCACCTGATCCCTCAACTCATCCCTAATCTCATCCCTCAACTCATCCCTCAACTCACGCTTCAACTCACCTCTCAACTCACCCCTCAACTCACCCCTCAACTCACCCCTCAACCAACTCACCCCTCAACTCACCCCTTAACTCACCCGTCAACTCACCCGTCAACTCACTCCTCAACTCACCCGTCGCTCCTAAATTCACCCCTCAACTCACCCCTAAACTCACCCCTCAACTCACCCCTCAACTCATCCCTCATCTCACCCTTCAACTCACCTCGCAACTCACCCTTCAACTCACCCCTCAACTCACCCCTCAACTCATCCCTCAACACACCCCTCAACTCACCCCCCAACTCACCCCTCAACTCACCCCTCAACTCACCCGTCAACGCACCCCTCAACTCAACCCTAAACTCACCCCTCAACTCACCCCTCAACTCACCCGTCAACTCACCCCTCAACTCACCCCTCAACTCATCCCTCAACTCATCCCTCAACGCATCCCTCAACTCATCCCTCAACTCATCACTCAACTCATCCCGCAACTCATACAGCACCTCATCCCGCAACTCATCCCGCAACCCATCCCTCAACTCACCCCTCAACTCACCCCTAATCTCACCCCTCAACTCACCCCTCAACTCATCCCGCACCTCATCCCGCACCTGATCCCTCAACTCATCCCTAATCTCATCCTTCAACTCATCCCTCAACTCACGCTTCAACTCACCTCTCAACTCACCCCTCACCTCACCCCTCAACTCACCCCTCAACCAACACACCCCTCAACTCACCCCTTAACTCACCCGTCAACTCACCCCTCAACTCACCCCTCACTCCTAAATTCACCCCTCAACTCACCCTTCAACTCACCTCGCAACTCACCCCTCAACTCACCCCTCAACTCACCCTTCAACAAACCCCTCAACTCACCCCCCAACTCACCCCTCAACTCACCCCTCAACTCAACCGTCAACTCACCCCTCAACTCAACCCTCAACTCACCCCTAAACTCACCCCTCAACTCACTCCTCAACTCATCCCTCAACTCACCCTTCAACTCACCTCGCAACTCACCCCTCAGCTCCCCCCTTTACTCCTCCCTCAACTCCCCCCTCAACTCACCCCTCAACTAACCCCTCAACTCACCCCTAAACTCACCCCTCAACTCACCTCTCAACTCATCCCTCAACTCACCCCTCAACTCACCCCACAACTCACCCCTCAACTCACCACTCAACTCCCCACTTAACTCCTCCCTCAACTCCTCCCTCAACTCACTCCTCAACTCACCCCTCAAGTCACCGCTCAACTCACCCCTCAACTCACCCCTCAACTACTCCCTCAATTCCCCCTCGACTCCCCCCTCAACTCCCCCTCTACTTCCCCTCTACTCCCCCCTCAACACCCGACGAGACCCACCTCCCCCCACCCCGCCCCACACGGGACCCCTCTTACCCCTCACCTCCCTGAACTCCCCACGAAACCCCCACCCCTCTCAGGGATACCTCAACCCCTGCGACCTAACTCCTAGGTCCCAACAGATAGATACTGTCGCTTTTTCGTTTCATTAACTTTCAAATCACAACGATGCCAAAGAAGTTTTCACTTAAAAAAAAGTCTTACGCTTTTCGATCGGTCACGTGACCCTGACGCGAGTTTAACAGTTTTTACCCATACAAAAAGTGCTCAGCGCCGCTAAAGAAGTTTTCACTTCAAAAAAAAAATTTTTATTATGACAAGTACCGGCTATAGCGTCCGCAGTTGTATGGTCCCTTCAGTGTCGTTATAACCGGTTTCGACTGTATATATATTTTTATTGACTTCAATATTATACAAAGATACACTGTATGTTGTAACCCTGAATTCTGAGCTAGGCAAAGCCCGTGTATGAGAAGCCAGATTGGTTTGTTCCCTCGTTTTGGTGATTCCTGTGCGCTCAAAGAGCACATGCGTTATAAATACTGTGTTCGGTATACCTAAAATAAATAACATAAAGTACCAATCAATCAACCATCCCATATTGCTCAAAATCTCAAACACATTGCCATTCCAAGAACAATATTATACCTCTTAAATTTCACGCTTCTCAACTTTACGATTTCACGTGAAAATTATTTGTCAAACAACCTTTGTCAGTTGGCAAAGAATTTTTTTCGACGACAAAAATATTAATTTTATATTAACACAACTGTGAAAAGGGATTGACAGAATGATAGTATCGTTTTCCACTTCATAAGCGTCATTATTGTATTGACAAACTTAAGATTTTCGTTTGGCAAAGTTAAATTTATACTTAAACACGCACAAATAAAGCTGTAAATCGCTTGGCAGAAGAGAAAGAGAAGAAAGAATGTGGGTACGCTATCAATAAACTAACAAAAACTCATAAAGGGAAGGAACGTTTGATTTTTTTTTCTAAACAACTGCCGTTTTCTGAGAAGGTGTAAAGTGGCTCTATGGCTATTTATTTTTATTGTATTGTTAATAAGCATGCTAAGGGGAACTCTTCGTAAACTATTAAACGGTTATATCGAACTAAATAGAATATAATGACCGTGAATAATGTACAATGGTTGACGGCAATCACAGCGCATTGTTAAATCCTGACTTGACGTCTTTATCCATAGACAACATTAATTCTACAGTCACATGACAGCTGTCAAACTCCCTAACCTCTTTGCAATAAAGTTCAAATCATTTACTAAATGTTTTTGTAATGTAGCAACACTTATGAATTGGATGGATTTCGAATTTAGAAATAATTGTGTCATGGCGCCTTCGGAGAATGGCGAGTGACAATTTGTTGCAAATAAATTCGGTTTTACTGACGACATAAGATCTTCTTGTTACACAATGAAATGTAGGTTTCTATTCAGTAGGTATCTATTGGTTATTGATGTATAAGTTTATGACACTTCTATTGAGTAAGAGGGCTGTCAATTGCTTTGGTGACATTTCAATGGCGGTAAAGTACTCCTAGAATATTTAAGATGAACTTTCGCACAGATTTTTTATAGCTATTGAATATTGGTCATCTCGAGATGTTACCAAATTGGCTCTTTTTGTGTTGAACAATAATAATGGGTATCTACATATTATACTTCTATACTCATATTATAAAAGCGAAAATTTATATGGATGTATGGATATTTATTCTTTAATTACGCAAAAATGGCTAAACAGATCACGATAAAATTTGGCACAGAGATAGATTATAGTCTGGAATAGTATATAAGCTTTCCTTTTTATCCTCAAAAAACTTTCTAGCGAACAAATTCGCGAGCAATAGACTGCTATACTTATAACTATAAATGTATGTCAATATCTAAATGTATAATACAAATTATAAGTTATTTCTAATTATATTTTGTTTTTATTTTTAATTATATTTTGTGAATAATTTACTGTAGCATAACCGATTATAGTTGTAATTTTTATGTACGCCGTAATTGTCATGTACATTAGACCAATTATCTGTAATTTTTTTTTTGTGAATGTGAAATATGCGTGGTGTGGCAGTGCTTTTCAAAATAAATAAATAAATAACTCACAGAGATAAATCATTTAAACTGAATGTTTGAATAAACATAGTTTTTTATTTGGGAAGACTATGGAGGATTTTCGAAATATAAATTGTAGATAAATTATACTCTTAAGACATCTGCTTTTGCTTCGAAAAAGTCTCTCAAAATGTATGCTTGTTGTGCAACAAAAATGTTGCGAAACCAGACAGTGAAAAAATATGTAAATACACCAGATAACACTGAATTTATTAATCGAGCATTATTATTATATTTTAATTATATTAAATACAAAATACATTTTTGTCGCTTGAACTAACATGTTTATTAAAACTATTAAAAAGCAAAACAATACACAAATCAGAACTACCAATTTCCCAATAAAACCTACACACACAATAAAACAAAATAAATTGTACCGTTATAGCTTTCAAATACAACGGCCATTACCCACCAACAGGAGGGTAGATCAGATCACCCGTTCCTAATTCAATTTGAACCAATAAATAAGGAGCTGCGCAAAATTAATTGCGCACGAGTGCATAAATGACTTTAGAATTGGAGGGGAGTTTAATTGAAATTAAAGATAGTTGTAATCTGTGTTTGTGTAACTACTTTGATTTTATTGGTTGGGAGGGAATAGAACAATAGATGTACTTAATTGTTGGAATGTGTGTGGAGATTATTATTTTAATGCCTATAAAGTTCCCATGCTGCAATACAGGGCTCTCTATGACAGGGATTGGAACGCAAACTAACACGCGAGCCTAGTAAGGATTGGCTTATGTTATGCACTTATTTCACAAATATAAACACAACATGAGTTCATATTTGTGAAATAAGTGATAAGTAAAATGTAATTATTTTAAGTTGCGTCTAACATAAAAACGACAAACACACAAAACCCCGGACGAATTTTAATATATTTTATTTTAGAATTTGGATTTCAATTTTAAAGTATAATATTTTAGATTGAACTTCAGCTTGCGTTGTGGCTAAGATAGTTCCTATAAAATATAATTCTTAGTTATTTATATTTTTATTTATAACATCCTTATCCCTTTATCCCAATTTCACTACGGGTATACCTGACGTATTGCGGGACTTGGTCGATATACCGTCTTGTAATACTAAGCGCTTCTCCTCTACATTTATTGTGCGCACAGCCAAGGTGTGGAACTCTCTGCTGGCCTCTGTATTCCCTGCCACATATGACCCGTCAGCCTTTAAAGCAAAAGTGAACAAGCATCTTCTGAGCTCAATCGTTCGATCGTAGTCCTCATCTTACACTTACCATCAGGTGTGATCGGGCTCAAAAGCGGGCTCGTTCGTAATTTAAATAAAAATGTGATTGTTTCCTCAAGCATTAAGACCAAAACCAGCCTCCCGTATCTCAGTAAGACACTAAATAATTTCATCTTCCATCTACCCACAAATTCCCTGACCGTCATAATAGTGTACTATAGATACAATCTCACGATACAATGGTGTCTGTCTGACGTGCAGGCGTTACGGAGTTGCCCCCTGCTGGGCAAAACTATTGTGGGCACAGAGTCGGACTTGTAATTTTGCCACAAGAATATTTAACAAATCATTTTCGTTATTGGCTTCAATAACGTGGATTAAAAAGTATGTTAGAAGGCTGTTTGAACTTATATGATACATTGATTTTGACTAAAGTTAAAGGGCCATCTGCAATGAGTTAGTGAGCATTCTGGGGAAACCGAATAGGAAGTCATTTGAGCTAAGTACGGAAATAATAAACGTGGTCATACTTGCGCAAGCGAGATATAAACCGAAAATGTTATTAAAATTTTACGAATAGTATGATACAATATAATGAAATGAAATGAAATGAAATATTTATTTTGTAAATTGGTTATGAATAAAACTTTTACACGTCATGTTTTTTTGCGTGTTAAGTTTAGCTAGATGAGGCCGGTATTTCCTAACTGACTACTCTGATTAATGATGATGATGATTAAAATAATGAATAATGATAATAATTAATCTATGCCTATCAATACAAATGTTTACGAAATCTATGTACGCGCATGACTTCCGAACAGCTGCATCAAATTGGATACTTAGGTAATTGTTCTTTTTTGTGTACGTTATTGTCAGGATAAAATATAAAACAAAATTTAAAATAAAAAATTAATAAAAAATTAGTCTCATACATAATGTGGCGTATAATGTAATTTAAACTATAATATTGACATTGTATAACTAATGAAATTGCAATGCTTTAACAGGCAACTGTGTAAGTTCTAAGAACCTTTAGCGCTACTACGTAGCACTACTTTAGTGCTATGTTGGAGCACTAATTTGGAGAATATATTTAAGGTAGCGGAGATTTACTTTTGGCAGCACTTTGGAGAATAAGTTAGGGAGAGCAATAACAAGGCGTGAAGTCGCAGTAATGAATGTGGAATGAATGTTCTTTATTAAAATAGAATTGTGTATATATAATAGTAGTGTTTACATAAGTTAAACAGTGGTCACTGTGTGAGAGAACGCGGACCTCCGCCCGCGTCTCATGTAACTGTTGACATTATATTTAATTTATAGTACTTATAATAATATTCCTTTGTGCATTGTATGAGCGATTGGTTATCAAGATGAAGGATGTGTGACGTATGCTACAGGACTCCCCTTCAAGCGAAGCGTACCGGCAGTTTGATGATACGTCCTGAACGTGTCTGCTTGTTTTCAGCGGGATGTGACGTCAGGCTTGCTCTCGGTACTTCTGTTTTCTTGGTATCGCTGTCTGTAACTGGTGTGGTAGATGGTAAAGTTTCTTCCGAGATAACATATGCAGGTTTCAATCTATCGATCGATATGTTTGCTTTCCGATCGGGCAACTGTACTGTGTAAACTTTTTCCGTGCGTCTTATCACTCGGTAGGGTCCTTCGTATGGTGTTTGAAGTGGTTTCTTGACTGCGTCGGTTCTGATAAACACGTGGGTGCACTTCAAAAGGTCTTGATGAATGAATACGGATTTTTTGTTGCTGTGGTGTTTGGTAACGGCTTGCGGCTTGTTTACTTGAATTATATCACGTAGTTTCTCAACGTAGGTATAATCCATAGTAGGTGTGCAGGTATTTTCTGTGAAAAATTCGCCAGGTAATCGTAAGTTGTATCCGTAGGTAAGTTCAGCTGCGCTTACTCCGGTGTCAGTGTTTAAAGAGGCTCGTAAACCCATTAGGATTGTCGGGAGCTCGTCTATCCAGGAACTTGCGTTTGTGAGTTTCGCGCGTAACGCGGTCTTGAGGGAGCGATGCCATCTCTCGATTATGCCGTTGCTCTGTGGGTGATAAGCTGTTGTGCGAGTTTTCTTTATTCCCAATAGTTTCATCAGGTTTTGGAAAAGTTGACTTTCGAATTGGCGGCCTTGGTCGCTTGTTAGTGTAGTCGGACAACCAAATCTTGTGATCCAATGTTGGTAAACGATTTGGGCTATGCAATCAGCTGATATTTCGTCGGTAGGAATTGCTTCGGGCCACTTAGTTAATCGGTCGATCATTGTAACTAAGTATCTATGTCCTTGAGATGTTGTAGGTAGAGGTCCTACGATGTCAACGTGTAAATGTTGAAAACGTTCGGTTGGCGGGAAAGATGCGATGTTTGAGTGTGTATGTCGTTGAACTTTGCTTTTTTGGCAAGGTATGCACGTTCGAGTCCAACAGCTGATGTCTGCGTTCATAGATGGCCAGAAATATTTTTGAGTGATAAGCTTGCGAGTCGTGCGCGTACCAGGATGACTGATATTGTGCACGCTGTTAAAAACTTGTCTTCTATATTGTTCTGGTATGTACGGTCGTACATAAGCAGTAGATGTTTCGCAGAATAACTTGAGGTCGCTGTTGGGTATAACTATTTTCTTGAGACTGATGTTGTCTTGTGATAATAATTGTTCGATGTTGGTATCCTTTTCTTGCGCTCTGGCTATGTCGGTATAATTCATTGTAGGTGGGCATGAGATTGTTTCTATGCGGCTAAGTGTGTCGGCGACGACGTTTTGTTTACCGCTTATGTGTCGAATGTCAGTCGTAAATTCGCTGATAAACAAAAGTTGCCTTGTTCGCCTGTTTGTTTCTGAGTTTGAAGGAGTCTTTGACATTACGTATGTCAGCGGTTTGTGATCGGTAAATATTATGAGATTTCGTCCTTCAAATATCTTACGGAAGTGTTTGACTGCCATGTAGATTGCAAGTAGTTCACGATCGAATGTAGAGTATTTCTTTTGCGCGTCGGTGAATTTCTTCGAAAAATATCCGAGTGGTTGCCATGTTTCGTGTATGTACTGTTGAAGTACTGCTCCAGCTGATGTGTCGGATGCGTCGCAGAATAAAGCGATTGTTGCGTGGTGAGATGGATGAGCAAGTAAAGCTGCGTTTATTATGCTAGCTTTACACTGCTCGAAAGCTTGCGTTGCTTCATCGGTCCACGTGATTTGCGTTTTGTCCTTCTTCTTGACGTTATGTAGGTATGCGTTCAATAGTGCTTGTTGAGATGCGGCGTTTGGTATATGATCGCGATAGAAATTGATCATACCGAGAAATCTTCTAAGCTCTTCAATGGTAGACGGCTTGGGATAGTTAGTGATAGCTTCGACTTTATGTTTTGGAGGTTTGATACCTTGTGCTGATACTGTGTAACCAAGGAACTGAACTTCTGATTGGCCTAGGTTGCATTTGGCAGGGTTGATAGTTATTCCGTTTTGTTCGAGTCTCTTGAGTACAATATGCAGGTGTTCTCGGTGTTGGGTTTCATTTTCCGATGCTAGAAGTAGATCGTCGATGAATGGGAAAACAAAATCTAATCCTCGTAGGACTTCATGGATATATCGTTGAAATGTTTGTCCCGCGTTCTTTAAACCAGGGCACATACGTGGGAATTCATATAATCCCATCGGTGTGATGATTGCGGTTTTTTCTATGTCTTCTTCTCGGACATTCAGTTGTTGGTAAGCACGGTTGAGATCTATCGTAGAGAAGACAGTTTTACCAGATAGATGATGCGTAAAATCTTTGATGCGTGGCACGGGATATCGATCTGGTACAGTGATAGAGTTGAGTCGGCGATAGTCACCACAAACTCTGATATCGCCATTCTTTTTAGGCACGATATGAAGAGGTGATGCCCATGGACTCTTGCTAGGTCTGCATAGACCTTGTTCGATCATGTTTTCGAATTCCTTCTTTACAATCTCGAAGCGATGCGGTGGAATAGGACGGGCGCGGCAGTGTACCGGTGGTCCGCGAGTTTCAATGCAGTGTTGCACATTGATGTTGCAGTTCAATTGCATTGATGTTAGTCGCGTTATTTCGGGATACTGAGCTAGGATGTCGTGGTATGACTGCGACATGTCAATACTGCGTACGGTAGGAACATCTGATACACGTACCGGGACATTGACCTTTAAGCTCGTGACGCCGTCGATAAGTCTACGGTTTTTCAAGTCGACGATAAGTTGATGGTACTTAAGAAAATCGGCTCCGAGTATTGGTTTCGAAACATCTGCTATTATGAACTTCCATTTGTACGGGCGTCGTAGGTTGAAGTTGAGAGTTAATGTTTTTTCGCCATACGTAGCTATTTTTGTGTTGTTTGCAGCGTAAAGTTGAAATGGTAGCGGCGTAGCGACTTGACCCTTTCTTCTCGGTAGCACGGATATGTTTGCCCCCGTGTCGACCAAGAAAGATAATTTAGAGTTTTTGTCGGTAATGTACAGGCGGTGTGAATTTTCTTGAACGCCGGTGTCCGCCTCTGCCAACGTTCGGTCTAGTTTTCCGAGTTTTGTTTGTTAAAAGAGCAGGGCGACGTGCAGTGTCTAGCTTGTTCCTTGAAACGTCGGTGATAAAAGCAGTGTGGTGATGTTGATACTTCTCGGCTTCGCGATCGTGATGCGCTACGGCAGTGAGATGGGTAGCGGCGGCGGCGATAGTTGTGATCATTGTGATCATAAGGCGGTCTAGCTTTGAGATCGGCTATTTCTAGCGAGAGTTTTCTTATCTCGTTGACGAGGTACTGCGTATCGGACTGCGGTGCTGATGTAGGTGCTGCGAATGAGTGTACGGGTGCGACTTCTGTTGATGTGGTCTGCTCTATCATTTTGTCGGCGAGTAGAGCGAGTTCTTCGAGTGTAGTCTTGGTGCTGAATGTTTCGCTGACTGCAAGGACTGACCGGACGTGTGACGGGAGGTGATTTGTCCACATGAGTCGTAGCGTGGAGTCGGGAACTTTATCTCTGGCGAGGTTTCGCATGCGGCGGAGTAGTTGGGTGGGTTTCTGATCTCCGAGTTCCATCTCTGACAGTAGTTTCTGGAACTGGCGGCTTTCAGATTCTTCGTAGGTGGATATGAGCCTTTCTTTGATGGCCTTGTACTGATCTGTCTCCGGTGGGTTGTAGAGTAGGTCCGTTATCTGCTCGATGTCTTGTTTTTCCAGCTGTGCTATGACCATCTGGGCGAGCTGTGCTTGGCCTTTCTTGAGGTCGTTGGTCGCGGCCTCGAAACTGATGAACCATAGTCGTGGTCGATCGCGCCAGAATGGTGGGATGCGCATGGTGAGCGATATGCCAGCAGTTTCAGCCTTCGACACGGTGTGCGATGATGCTTGCTCTTCTGACTGGCAAGGATTTGACATTTTAATGTTATTTCACGCACCTCAGGTATATCTGGTTCGAGGATGTCTCCGCTTCAGGTGTTTTTTGTTCAGGGTTTTCTTTGCGTCAGGTGTGTTTCTTGTTCGGGTTTTCTCCGCTTGAGATGTTCGCTTCGAGTTTTCTCCGCTTCGTGTGTTTCTCCGCGTCAGATGTGTTCGGTTAGGGGTCACCACTTTAGCACTAGGTTCGTAGCACTACTTTAGTGCTATGTTGGAGCACTAATTTGGAGAATATATTTAAGGTAGCGGAGATTTACTTTTGGCAGCACTTTGGAGAATAAGTTAGGGAGAGCAATAACAAGGCGTGAAGTCGCAGTAATGAATGTGGAATGAATGTTCTTTATTAAAATAGAATTGTGTATATATAATAGTAGTGTTTACATAAGTTAAACAGTGGTCACTGTGTGAGAGAACGCGGACCTCCGCCCGCGTCTCATGTAACTGTTGACATTATATTTAATTTATAGTACTTATAATAATATTCCTTTGTGCATTGTATGAGCGATTGGTTATCAAGATGAAGGATGTGTGACGTATGCTACAAACCTATCCATTTTTAATATTTTAAAAATTTTGTATACTTCGCAATAAAGAAATTGAATGTATGGTTTGTTTTTATAGTTTCCACTTTCCTCTCCCCAAATACATCCCTGAACACGACTCTACCCGAAACCCAAAAACACCCAATGCACCAGGAATCCGCTAATTATTAGGAGAATAATAGCCCTACCAATTTATGGCCCTCAACAAAGATATATGGTCATTTAATGGCCTGTCCAAGCCACAAACGATCTTTTGTCTTGTTGTATGGTCAAAGGGATCTTTGACCATTCAAACTGTGTTTGGCCTCCATAATTGGCCATGTAAAATTTTATGAATTAGTCCTTTGTTTGATGATCATTATTTTATTATTTTGTGGCGTTAGTTGTTCTTGTTATGTTGGTAACAATGTGGTAAGAATATTGTTTTACGACGATATTAGTGAGACCGAAATAGAACAATCATTGGTGTGTTTATTTTATGATTCTTGGGTTTGTTGAAGTTTCTGGTGTTAAGTGTACTAGAGATCGCACCGTCACGTCATCGAAATACGACCATATTTTTTTGTTTAGTTTGTATGTTTATTTTTTCACAGCAAAGATGTTGTTTTTGAGGCATTATATTTAATGAAAATTAATATTGTGTTTATGAACAGAATATCAGAAATAAACATTATTATATATAAAATAATTTTGCTTTTATCAACAAATTAACATTTATTTGTGTTCTAAATAAAAATATATATATTTTATTTTAATATCAGGCTGTTTTGCGGCTTTATACCTTTGCTTCTCTTTAACCCGCGAAGGTAAAGCGCAGGGAAAATTAATTATTTTAATGACAAAAATACTTTCCGTTCTATTATTTTATTTCTTCAAAATTATATTGAATACGTCGTTTGATACACGTGGACATTTGTTACTGCAGTACTCGGCTCCATAACCCGCTCGCCTTGCGGCTCGGGCGTAACTCCGCCTCGGCCGCTATAACAAACTTTCTCTACTTGTATCAAAATGTACTATTTCTGCACTCTTTATTTATATAAACTGTAACTGTGCCAAATTTCTTAGTACTATCTAAAGGATATCGTGTGGTATTGTTGCTGGGCAGGAGCCTGGAAGCTGACAGCAATAGAGATAGAAAAAAGGATAAAAGATAGATGAAATGATTTGTACAGAATGGAATCAAGTTGCAGAAATGCATACCAAACTAATAAGTAGTAAAAATAACTTGTGTTAATTTCAAGAAAATTACTTCGCGGAATTCATCATTAGGCTGCGTTTCCACCAGAGATGTGCGAGGATGCGTAGCGAGGGATGTGTTCGTAAAGAACCAATAGAATCGCTTCATTTACCTCGCCTCGATCAGCACAGCTCTGGTGGAAACGGCTCAGCGGAGCTAGATTTTTGCGCATACAAAACAAGCGAGGGATTTGTGCAAGGGATGTGTGCGAGAGATGTGTTGCGAGGGATGTGTTGCGAGGAATGTGTGTTGAGAAGGATATGTTGCGAGGTTTGCGCATCCTCGCACCACACATTAATGCGCATTTTCACAGCTCCGCTACACATCCTCGTAGGCACATTTTCATCGCACAGCTTTGGTGGAAACGCCCATACATTTTCACAGCACAGCTAGACATCCTCGCACGACACATTTCCATCACACAGCTCTGGTGGAAACGCACCCTTATCGTCTGTTTAATATTTTCCCAACTGGACCAAGCTGAATGCTAGTGTTTTACATAGAGCGACTGCCTATTTGACCCTCACTACCCAGTAGCTGGGTCCCCTTGGCAAGACTGGAGTTAGTTTTTCTGGCTTGTGACTACCCGTAATGACTGTCAAAGATGTGCAAATGACATTCGAGATCAACATCTAAGCGTGCTTTCCGAGGCACAGAAGAATCTCGAAATGTTACATGATGGACATCGCACCCATACGCACAAAACGTTTTGGGAATACTTTCATTGTGCGTACGGCTAAGAAGTGGAATTCCCTGCCGGAGTCTGTGTTTCCAGATAGCTACAACCTAGCGGTCTTTAAGTCAATAGTGAATAGGTTACTTCTAGCCATCTTCGACCACATCATCGCTTACCATCAGGTGAAATGGTGGTCAAACGCGAGCTTATAATGAATTAAAAAAAAAATTAAACCTATTGGCTCAGCGTCGCGTGCTGGCTCTGGCAAGGATCGGGGCGGACAGTTTTTTTTTACAGATGAGCCCGCTCTTAATTTCGACCTCGCCTGATGGTAAGCGATAGATGAGGTCCACGATGTGACGAGCGAGCCCAGAAGTTACGGTTAGTTAAATTAAAAAATTGACATTGGTCTATTGGCGAGCATATTTATAGTTTGAGGGGTTGACAAGATTACTAGTAATGTGAATTCTACCCACATTGGTAATTCTATTTAAAAACAAAAGAAAAAAGACGGTCAGTTAGAAACCCATTCATGGACCGACCTTGGCAAGCGATGCTTTACTTTGAAGATCGACCCGTACGTTTATTGTAATTTAAAATAAAAAAAAAATAAAAAATAAAATTCATTTATTGCAGGTCCATGACCCATATAAAATTAAATTAAAATAATCATGTTACTATTGCTTACAGTCATAAATTCCAATTGTCAAAATAACATAACTATACGAGTAAATTTAGCCACGTTCTATAAATATATGACTAAATAATATCGCACCAACACACTATAATATAAACTTTCGTAAATCGAACATGGTTCCCGATCGTCAATTGTTACAATACTCGTGTAGACTCGGCAAGGAATCGAGTTACAATATTGTTCCCTCCATTTTGTTTTAAACTTAGTTGCGTAGGAGTTGAGTAGAATAGGACAAGTCTGTTTTATAATACATTCTTTAAACATTTTACGATAGGAAGTTCTGTATGTTTTGCGATGTATTTTGTAGATAGATAGATAAATAGAATATACTTTATTGTACACTAATAATTGAATCACACTTAAATAATAATATTGTAAATAAAATTGGTTACAATGGCGGTCTTATTGCTGAGAACGATATCTTCCAGATACAACAGAAAATAAAAATATCTGTTTCGAGGTAAAAGTTTTTTTTTATTTGTTTAATTAAGTTTTTGTTTTTATTTATTTGTATTTATCCTGTGCCTTTGCATTTAGGTTGAACAAATTCATTTTCTTTCTTTCTTTCCTGAGGTCGCAATCTAGTAATTGAGAACTATTAATTGCAATCAGTGTCAGCAACCACTAGAAAAGCGTTCTCCTCGACAATTCTAGAAAAATATCAATAGTCTTGGATCTTGCAACAGAATTAATCATAACTGAGGAAATTGTACAAATAGGTCTCCTCTGACCCTCACTATGTACTGTAACCCTGTGATAACGTTAACATTGCTAGCCTAGCCCTGACTAGAAACACATGAACTTACTGAAATATTCACAAGCTTTACAGAAAAATTTAAGAATTGTGCGCATTGTAAAACTAGGGCTTCAGTTTCTTTTTCCGAAAGGAGTGTCGACAGTCTTCTACTGACTTAAAATGTCTAGGGAAATTGAAAATAAATTTTTCATTAATATCTCTTTTTATAACTTGTTTAGTCACTCTAAATTAGAGTAGAATCAGTACGTCTATTTTAACTTAATTGAATTAAGTCGCCGGCTGATCGATTCCTTGCGTGACCAGAGGGCTGGCTCGTTCTTTGCCCAAAGAATAAGCATTGCCATACAAAGTGGCAATGCTGCCAGACACCGATGTGGAGGAGTACTTCGACGTCTAAGTCTATTTTTTTATGTACATGGTTAGGTTTAGCAGTGTTTTTGAAATATAGAAGTTTGGTAAGCTATTAAAAACATTTAATCGATTTTTCTTTTGTGCAACATTTTAACATTGTGTGTATATTTTTGAATGATAACTTTTTAGCTAAAAACGTGTGTGTAGAATTGTTGCTGAACCAATAAATAAAAATAAACTTAATAAAATTCAATTCAAGTAACTACAAATGTCGTCTTACGTATAACAAAGCATGTGGGTGTTAACAAAGGCTTTGTATGAGCAGCACACACTTTAAACTGATCATATCGTTAGTACTGTGGTTATCTAGTTTACTAAGGGCTGTAATGGTATGATGCGATCTTACTGTTTGTTCAAAATTATGTACTGACTCCTTAACCAATGCATCGAATATCAAAATGTTTGAATTTATTTTATTAGAGAATGCTGGTACCCATAAAGCAAGTTAAATCTTTACTTGGGTACCAGAGTTAACTCAAACATTTCAATGAATAAAATAAATGTGCTCACAGCCTTTTTAAAGACATATCGAAAAGGCTCGTTGACGCTTCCCGCGACCCAAGGACTGGCTATTTCTTTGGTCAGCGGCGAAGCATTGCCATACAACGAGGCAATGCCGCCAGTATCTTGGGTACGTTGCCAGCCGACAGCGTTGATGATGAATTTTTTGATGCTTTATTGTAGTTTGTATTTTAGTACATAATTTTGTATATTTGTTGTAATTAATTGTTTAAATATATCCTTGTATTCTTTTGTAAAAAACTTTTTTGCAAAAAAATAAAACCGACTTCCATATAAAAACACTACAAAGCCATAAATAATTTTAATTTCGGAAGTCGGTGTTATTGGTTTTGTATTTTCTTGTTTTTCACACCGCCTTCCGAAATTAAAATTATTTTTGGCTTTGTAGTGTTTTTATATGGAAGTCGGTTTTATTTTTTTGCAAAAAAGTTTTTATTTTCGCGCTTTTTAGTGGGTCAATTTGTAATTAATCTAGTTATAAAAGCCAAAATGTCAACTACAAAAAACTAAAAACGCGCGAACAAAAAACACAATATAGAGTAACCGAAAAGATCATCAATGTAAATATTTTTTTTAGACTTTTGTTGATTTTTCAGAAACGGCTTGTTCGATGTCGATAAAATTTTCATGGGACCATTTGGGAAGTATACCCTTTCCAACAAAAAAAGAATTTTTCAAATCAGTTGGCGAGCGACGGAGCTATGCCCGAAACAACATAAAAAAAAAAAAAACAAAAAAACAAACAAACATCCGAATTGAGAACCTCCTCCTTTTTCAGAAGTCGGTTAAAAAAAGAAAATTAGTTTAAGAGCGGTGGCTAACAGCATCATGGGCCGATCTTTCAAGTTAAGCAACACTTTGCGAGGCCAGTCCATGGATCGGACCATATTAACACATCGATATTGTTCCGTGTTTCCAAAAGCATGCCAAGTCGTTGGTTCCAACTGTCGTTAGGGAAATCTTTGACAGTTGTAGACGTCGTGTTTGACGGGCTAGTCAGAAATCAGAAACTCTGACAACAGTCTTGGCAACATGTATTGCATTACCCAGGCGCATTGTCAGGTACGGCAACGTGTACTTCTTTAAAAACAAAACAACAACAAAGTGAACGACTCTCAAACAATTAAATTAAAAATTAATTCACACCATGTTCGTTTTTTTTTTCATATTAAATTATTATTCCGCCAAGCCCATTCCATCATCAGACTACAAGACAAACGGCGACGTGCCATCGTTACATGGTGGACATCCCACCCATACGCGCTAAACGTTTTGGAAATACTTTCATTGTGCATACGGCTAAGGAGTGGAATTCCCTGCCGGAGTCTGTTTCCTGATAGCTAAAACCTAAGGGTCTTTAAGTCAAGAGTGAATAAGTTACTTTTAGATAAGCGTGCTCCATCTTCGACCACATCATCACTTACCAACAGGTGAGATGGTGGTCAAACGCGAACCTATTATCAATAAAAAAAAACTAACATAACAATTCAGTTAGATATATGTATATATTATGTTGTAAGATTAGGTAAAAGTCGATATTATATAAGAAGTTAGTTTGATTATCTATGACCCTACATAGATAAAGAATTTTAAAATGAATCTAACTTCAATAAAAATATCTACCCTCAGTTCATCTCTCTTCAAATTCCACACACGTCACTTCTACAGTTCTACCCCACATCTTATATATATTTCTACATACTTATATATGCAAGTACAAGGTTCTAGCCACCTCAAATCTCCCAAAGGAATAACATTACAAAAAACACAACACCATCCCTAGATTTTACATCTCGACAAACATGTTAATCTCGACAAAAATGTCGTACAGTCGCATGCATGTACGGGCCCATTGTCAAGATGGTTGCCTCCCTAAATAATAGAGACATCAGACGGAACAAGGAGGCTATAACTTATTCAAATTAGTCGTAATACGATACCTGGCTTGGGCGAGTACGTGCGCCCAATATCTGGGATCTTTGTGGGTTTTTGAGTGGAGATGTGGTTAGGTACGGTATGCAGTGATGGAGAGGAGATTTCACGCGATGGTCTTGACTTTCACCTAAGGCCTTTTACTTCCTTTGAGGAATATAATAATAATTCAGCCTATTACGTTCACACTTCGCACCACTGAGACACAGGCCTCTTCTCTTTGAGAGGTAATGGGCAGTGCGGGTTGATAAATGTTGCATGTCTTCACATTTTTGGTTCTAGGATATGCTGGCTTCCACACATGGCTGGCTAGATTTGAATCCACGGCTTGCAACTCGCAAGTCGGGCTCATTACCAGTCGCTGGACTACCACTCCTTGAAGAAAAGGCTTTTTTATTTATTACGGTTTTTGGACGATATCTCGAGTAGAGGTTACATAGAGAGTCGAGGAATCAATATCTCTTGGGCATACTCCGTGGAGCGACAAAATAAGTGTCAAGTATATGTTTAGGTAGAATGTTGCATCAACATTTGCATAAGCATATATTTGTGGGTGAAAGAGTAGTGCTGGACTACTTGGGGCGGTGGTTACAGATAAGGTGGACGATAATTGGCCAAGACGACGAAGTCCTTGAAGATAAACAGACTAGATCCTGATCCTGTACAACGCTTTCCATTCTGTCAAGGACAGAAACGAGTGGTGAAAAATCATACGGCAGATAATATTTCCGAAAATAGGGAATCACGACCCTCAGTAGTGAGGTAACATGATGAGGGCTACGTCTCTCGAATTTTTCGCTCAGCAGTCGCATCGCATCACACCTCACGTGCACTACCGCCCCAATCCAACTCATTCTCGCACCAAACACGGCACTTAGTGCCATCTGATTTATACAAAGTTATTTTGTAAAGAATTATATTACAGACGTGCTTGTAATGTTGCTAATGACTTATGTATCTAAGGAACATGTAAACACAGGCTTGCATGATTGGTTGTGTGGTTACTGGGATGTTTCCACGTTAGCTGTACCGTGTGAGTTATTGTATGAAACTTTATATTTTGATGTGCGTTTGTTTTAGAATTTTGATTAGTGAGTGCGTATTGAGTGGCTCTCTTAATAAGTAAGGAAGATATGTACATAGACTTCATTTGAATATACACTTATGTGTTTGTATGTATTTAAAATAATTTGACAGTCTTTACAGGTAGTAAGACGCTAGAAAATCTGATCCTGGCCTTGTCAAGGGGCATCAGATAGCAGGGGCGTGCATAGGATTATGACAGGGCATGCGGCAGAGTAAAAACACACAAAAACTTCTTCTTTTATAGATTTTTAGCATAGCCACAGCCACGCATCGTAGCATGGTGGCGATGCGTGGCTGTGGCTATGCTAAAAATCTATAAAAGAAGAAGTTTTTGTGAGTAATCGGTCACAAAAATTTCTTCTTTCTGTTACATTGTTCTGAGATCTCAACTACCGTTTAATAAATAGCAATAGGATAATCGCTAATTGCAAGACTCTTGCGAGACTCTCGTTTGGGCAACACTAATCTGGAGGACAATTGAGAGAATTTTATGTTACTTATCTAATAAAATAGTAACCAAAATATAGGTAACATAATCTTAATTTTATATTGTTAGATCGTCTTTCATTGCTGGCAAACAGGCCTCCTCCTCAGGACCAACCTGACTTCACCACTAGCATATATACGGAATTTCGGACATACCTGTTTCCTAATAATGTTTCCCTTCACTGTTTTAAGGGCAATGATGATGGAAATTATTTAATGTTTCTTGCCTGGGTTTGAACCCATGACTTAAAACTCGTAAGTCGTGGCTGTTACCACTGGGCAGCCATTATCAACTAAATTTTTGTTGTATTCTAAATACTTTTTTATCTCCTCAACCCAGTAGCTTACTAAAAACCAAGCTATTGGTTTGAGGAGATAAAATAGGCTGCCGTCATACGCTTGTGATGCTCCGAGCCCGTAGTGATGCGTAGGGTTCGCGTCAGCCCTGACAGTACCCTGAATAGTAGCGGACAGGTGGGACAGCCTCCCATACTGGAGCATTGGATACGCCTACATGCCACTGTGGCGTATAACAATTCTTTGATTTTGGTTTCTCTGGTACCTAGTTGATCCCATGCGCACAAAACGTTTTGGAAATAGGTACTTTTATTGTGCGAAGGTGTGGAATTCCCTGGCGAAGTCTGTGTTTCCTGATACCTTTAATTACCTGGGGGTTTTTCAGTCAAAAGTGAATAGGTTACTTCTAGGTAAGCGTGCTTCATCTTCGACCACATCATCACTTACCATCAGGTGAGATGGTGGTCAAACTAATAAATAAAAGTTGTTGGTAGATACTACCAACATTAGTTTTCTAAGATGTTTGTATAATAACCAAAGGTATCTTGTACGAAATAAAATAATTTTATATATATTTAGCAGAGGGGCCGACTTTAATCGAAACATCGATCAAGTCCGTGAAAACCAAATCGAAAATTAGAAGCGTAATAAAAATTCCACCTGTCAAATGTAACCAAAACGTCACCTAACAAAGTTTATGCCACCATTTAAGTTTTAAACAGACTTCCGAAAGATATGTGACATCAGAATACGGCATTACAATATATTAAATTATTCGAATAGGTGACTTCCCGCGGCTTGATGGCTGCCTGTCCATTGTATGGTAGCTCTGTTGCTACCTTACGGTAACAAGCAAAAATATTGAGAAGGTCTATGGCGCCTATTGTGATTTTAAGTAACTTGAGGAATTGAGGTAACGCTTCGCATATGTACCTGGATGGATTTTGGTGCTTTCAGCAACTAAAAGAGTCAACTAACACACGTGTTTTTTATAATAGAACTAGTGTGGGTCGAATTCAAATTACTTGCAATCATGTTAAGCTCTCCAACTAAACTAAATATGTTTAGGCAAATGTGTAATGAGTGGGATTCGAACACGCAACCTCTCGATCACAAGGCCGATACCTTAGCCATTACGCTATTGCTGCTTCCTGGGGCCAGAGAGGGGTGGAGCTATGCATACTATATAGCTCCATCCCTCTTTCTTGCTCGAACGACACACGTTTTAACACGTCGTGGTATGGCCTCTGGTGTTCATTCCACGACGAAACAGATGTTAATCATTCTTGAAAGTAGTAAGTATGCACTACATTCAAGAATGAACACAGCACCGCCCTCTCGCCTAAAAATATGTATACGCACATGTAGAAGTGATACAATAAAAAGCATACTACATGCAAGCAATACCTTATAGTGGATTAATTACAATAAAGGAGTTATTATGCACATGAAAATTGACACTGTAATTATTTTTTCTTTTACTTGTCCATAGTGTACTTAAATGTTTAAATCCAGAAGAAATTATACTCAGTGTAGAATGCTTCGCACTGAATTGACCTTCTGCTTTCTATCTTCACAATACCACCACAGTTATGAAGATATCCTAACTTTTGAATAAAATTAAATTGAAATTGCTGTCTACTTTATAGGATTTATGGTCAATTTTGGATTTTTGCTGTGTTTTGTTATGTAAAACTGTTTGGGCTTTGAATGCCTGTGTGTTGAATTGAAAAGAAATGGGTTTATTATGGTGTCTGGTTCCGTTTGGAGTGTAGGAAGTGTGGTAGGTAATACACTACACTATACTTTAGAGGTGAGTCTTACGTATATGATAAGCTCGGTGGTCATTTATTCTTTAAATAATATTCAGAATCGATCTTTTAATTCAAAACCTTCAAAGGTTTTTGATCTTTATGTCTATCCCATCGGACTATGAGAGTAAAGGAACAGTGAGTATTAGTCCGGATCATCCTTACTAATATTATAAATGCGAAAGTAACTCTGTCTGTCTGTGTGTTACGCAATCACGCCTAAACTACAGAACAGATTTAAATGAAATTTGGTACGGACATAGTCTAGAGCCTGAGAAAGGACATAGGCTGTCTTTTAATGCGAAAAAAGGCTGTAAGAGGTTGAAATAGGAGATGAAAGTTTGCATGAAAATTCCGTCATTTTTAAAGCCAGAAGCTTGAAACTTATTTTTTAGACCTTTGGTTCGAAAAATGTACTTAAATAAGCTATTAGCAGTAAAATATTGTAAATAGCTTATTTATCTATGAGTTTTATTTTCAAAATAATTGGTCTAAAAAATTAAAAATGCTGCCCAAAGTCACTATTCCGTGCGGACGAAGTCGCGGGCACAGCTAGTATTTTATAAGTCACCACATACATCTAAGTATATATTCAAACTCAAAATATTTTATTTCACATAGGCCTACATGGGCACTTACGATTCGAAATCAGTCGTTTTCTATGGAGAAGAACCAGCACGAAACTAGGTACGAACTTTTTAAAAAAAATATTGTTAGCAATATGGGTAGAATTCACATTACTGTCTGGAGTGGGTTCACGACAATAGTGTAACGGGTGGGGTTAGAACCCGTGACTTCTCGATCAGAAGTCCGACTTCTTATCCATTAGGCTATTGACGCTTAACTATTAAATCAATAAGCAGCCTGAAGCCAGAAGTCATCATTAGCTAAGTCTTTTTTCAACTGTATTGGGGTCGCTTTCAGTCTAACTGGATGCAACAGAGTAATAGTATTTTACATTGAGCGACCTGCTATCGGAACTCCAAAACTCAGTAGCTGAGTAACATAACACACGTGTTATGTTATTCAGCTACTCATGGATATTGGGCAAGTGACGTCGTACCCTGTAGAGTTTCTCAACTCTCTGGAATTGACAGGGAGTCCCAGTCCTGTTGATGCAGGCTCTGTAATGGCACGCGACTACAAATACGTACCTTGGACGCAATGTTGTGCAACCAATAATTATGACATTCCCATAATCTCGACCGCTTTGCTATTCCAGTTTAAAAGACTCCAATTTCCCCAAAACAAAGCTCAAGGACAGACACTGAAAGTCGCGGGTGTACATTTAGAAAAACACTGCTTTTCCCATGGGCAACTGTATGTGGCGTGCTCACGAGTATCAAGCCCACAAAATTTACACGTTTTAGCCAAGGACGGGAAAACCAGAAAAGCAGTTTACAAAAATGTATTGTAAACTACGTTTTTGGTTTTAAGAAGGTAAATTTTAAATACTAACTGTCTGTCTGTTTTAGGGGATGGATGGACCCTCCAGTCTTGCAAGACTGGGGTCAGACTTTTAGACTTCTGACTACCTGTAACGATGAAGTAGAAATGACAGCCGGGCCTAAGTACTTTCTGAAGCACGGAATAATCTCGACATATCGCACTCTTAAAATGAAAGTGACCTAACTCTAAATTCGTGTATTTTCAGATTTTGATGTAAACTGGCCTGAAACATTACTCTGAATTGCCGTGGAAACAGGAATCTGAATGACGAGTTATAAAGAGACAGCTTATACATTTGCCACTTGAGATATATGAATATAATTTATTCAATGCTGCTTTATTCTGCTCAAATCCAAAAATTAAATTTTTTTGTGTTAAGTCCCTTTCATTCTGAGAGTGATAAGATGGTTGCACATACAAAGACAGATCTTTGACCAGAAATCAGAAGTTATGTTTGTTGAATTTGATTTTAAGATCCAAAATATCCACAGTCCCCATACGTGTAGCCATATTATTCATCATGCGTGCATTTTGCAACCAATACATACAGCAATAGCTTTCAAATTTGTCAGGTGACAATTGCAAGACTTTGACAAACCTCCCCAGACAGTTTGTCGGCGAAAACGAAGCGCCAATGTTGCGTAAAATTCTTTATAAACTTGTAATAAGTTACTATAAGGCCGGACATCTGTCATTTCACACAAAGAATCATGAAAATGACCAAGTAATAGACTTGCAAGTTAACAAAATAAGATGTCACCAAGCCACGTGGTTGTGAGGATTTATTATAACTATTCCGACACCTTTTCAATTTTTTTTACCCTGCCATCTGTTGCCATTGTGTGGACGCGAAGCTAATGGTTAATGTATTAACTTCTAATTTTGCGTTAAATTTTAACTATGTCCTGTTGTTACTTAGGTATATTTTGTATAGTCATGGTCTGTTATAAATGGTATTGAGTGAGTTGTTATTTGATTTGATACAGTATAAACTGATTTCTAAAGCAATAGCTTCTGCTCGTGGCTTTGCTCACGTGAATAATTTTTTTGCAGAAAAGGTAGTACTTTTCCTTTTCCAAGGTCTAATCTATCTTTGCACCAAATTTCATTAAAATTGGTTCACTGGTTTAGACGTGAAAGTGTAACAGACAGAGCTGCTTTCGCATTTATAGTATTATAGCTTTTGCCCGCAAGTTCGTTCGCGTGGGAGGTTTTCCCGCTTAAATCCCGATCCCGTAGGAATTCCGGGATAAAAACTATTTTATGTTCTTTCCAGGGTCCTAAACTATTCCCATGCCAAATTTCATCTAAGTCGGTTCAGCGGTTTAGGCTTGAAAGGTAACAAACACACATAGTTACTTTCGCATTTAAATGTATTCAAGCGTAGGTATATGTAACTCACATTGCTTAATTCACCTATCTTTTCACTTTTGTCTATCAAAGCATTGAGGAGCTCGGGACTAAATACATTAGAGTGAATCATTTTTTTTTTTCATCATCATAATCAAAATCATTTTATTTCACATAGTCCTTCATGTGCACTTATAAAACGTCAGAAATTAGCCATAGCAACATGCTTAATGCGGATTAAGTACGAAAAGTAAACGTAAAAGAAATAATATGTTTCTGGTCCGTGACCCATACAAAATAATACAAAATCATACACTATTGTAAATCCTAGATGTCAAAATTACATTATAAATAAATTAATAACTTAGTTATAGTGTAGCAGCAGTACGTATGTAGTAAATATCTACCTACTACTTATTTCATCCTTACCTAAGCTGCTTGGCTACTCAATGAGGTGCAAAAGTTCCTCCTTAGAATACAGTCCCCCTTTGAGATCACCAAGAAGTGATGGGATTATCAATTCTGCGAAAATGCCTACAGCTGGATAAAGCTTTTACTTTCTCCCCCCCCCCCCCCATCCCTCAATGCATCTTGCATCTAGAATATTTCCTTGCTTTCACAAGGCCATCGGGTCAATTTAAAACTCTGTACATATAAACAGCGTTATTGTGAAAGCCTTAGCTAAATTAAGCGGCAAAAGCACACATACCGCTTCTTAGGTAATTTCGCGAGTATTATCCATAAATACGGATGTTTTGTAAGATAAAGTTGACTCTCATTATATCTTTGTCTGTTAAAAAAATATATCAATTAAAATAGCTTAAGACTTTCATAATAACGCTGTATAAACTTCATTGAAAAAATTCTAATCAACTTGCAGTTGCGTCTAACAACAATTCACCAAAGAAACTTGACTGACTTTTAAATGGGAGCAAAAAAAGCCACTTTAGAAGTGACCATAGCTAATGAAAAGCCCACAATATCACAATGGTTGGCTAATTGAAATCGACACTGGGACACAATGAGTACTCTACAGTGATACGGTTGAACGAGGGTAGAGCAAAAAATTTGGACATCTGGTGGGGAATGTATACGGTATACGATAGATTAAAGTGTGCGGTTTGAAAATTGTGTTAGTGTCGATTGTAGGAATTAAAAATTTACTAAGTGGTGCAAACAAGTTGAAATGTTTATTGGAAATGGCAATTTTCAGGTTTTTCACGACAATTTAGTTAATTATTTCGAATAATAATGTTTTTATAAACACCAAGCTCGCTAGCACTACCTAGGTAAACATGCTAAAAAAAGTTAAATAAAATAAATATAGAAACGGAAAGTGAGGAAGATAAGTATTTATTACTTGTGCGCAAGTTTAATAAAATCATCACGGACATCAGATGTACTTAGGGCTCAAGCCACTATGCTAGATGATAATGGTACAATGTTTTACAGCAATGGTCAATCTAAGCACATATTTTTTAGAAGTCATTTCCAATTTAAAGGGGATTGTTTTTATATTATGTAGCAGCAGCGTGAATTTACGGCACTAATGTAGAGCCACCATTAAGCTTGAGTCCCGGGAAGTAGGATATGATTATCAGTTATAAATTCAGAAGTAAAACAATAAGTAAATGCTATGAAAAGACTGAAAAACCATATTAAAATATTTAAATATTTCTTTAGATACTTTAATAAAGTTAACAGATTTCTTTTTTAGTTCTTATTCTATTAATATACACATCAATGCATTTTATTTTATTCCTGGTTTGCTTTAAAAGATTGCACCCAAAATCGTTGAATAGACTCTTTGAACTAACAATAATTTGCAACCAATTGAGCATCTACTGGTTTCACACCCCTTACTAACAAGAGAATGCGCTTGCAAAGTGCACAATGTTATAATAATGTCATTGGTTGGAATAGCTATACAAAATTAATAAACATATATAAATTTATATTAAGTATTAAATTATTTATAAATATATTAAAACGTGAAGCAAAAATATTGTATCCCTTTTTATGAAAATTACACAAAAGTATTATAAAATTTGGCACTGCTAAAGTTTATATTATTTATTTATATACACACATGACACATAAAAAAGAAAAATACAAATACAGATAAAAGAGCAAAAAGGTGCTGCTTATTTAAAAAAAAAATCTAAAATGTTTATTATTATCATAAAGAGGTGGCCTATATCCCAGCATAGGGTAATACTAACGTTAAAGGCTGAATGTTTAATGTTTATTTGGAGAAGAATTGCAGAAAGCTAATATTTTCCATAATAACGTTCAAACTTTAACGGTAATTATATTAAGCTATTGAAAGTTTACCCTTACTATGTTTTATCAAATGATTGCCTTAACCTCTCCTTATATTCCAGAAACTTATTTTTTAAGTGTTATGGTATAATTGAGTCATAGTTTTTTTAATACTCTGAGGTTTGGCTGGGCCGCCCATATCAGCTGGCCATCATCAATGATTTGAACCCGTACATCACAAAATTGGAGACTTGAAACAGCTAGAAAGAGATGTAACATTATATAGAAAAAAAAAAATTCAGCTCTATCAGTGAGGCCACGGTTTGCTTATTACTAAAACCAGCGCCAAGAGACTCCCAGAAAACGCTGAGATTTATGTTTTGTTCCAATGTTTCGTCCGTGTCGATTTTTTTTTCTGATCATTGTACTAATGTTATTCACATTTCTACGCATTATCATTACATTGAATACGTCACACATTAAGTCAAGTCAAGTTGTAATTAAAACACATTAAAAACGCATCAACACCGTTAAATATTAATTTACTCCATACTTAATCCAAAACACCCTACCTCCTTTTTAACAAAACCGACAAACGCCCGGTTCTGGGTACCAACAACACTCCTCATTTCACGGTATGTCAAACATTCACGGCTGCCAATATTGCAAAAGATTTTTTTTTTTTTTTTCAAACCACTTTAAAGATATACACCTTTTTTTACAAACTAAACCAATTTGCTCTAGTGGATTAACAGGGATTGAAACCCGAGTCAGAAGTGGGATTAGAAAGGACACGATTAAAGGAAAAATTTAATGAGTTTCAAGAATATTGCGGTTGACTTTTGAAGGATTTACAAAGGACATTACGCGTTTTTGTACACGCAGTATTGACGCGTCTTGTGTGATCTTTGAGCCTTAATTTACGGGGTTTAGGCAAATTTGCTTAGGAAGTAATTAGTTTGTTGTTGATGGCCGCGCGACTCTAAAAAGATATCGCGCAACGGCAACTAAAGGAACAGGGTGGGTTTTTATTCAGTAGGAGTCTGACACTTATTTATTCTAATATTATAAAGCGGGAAAGTTTGTTTGTTGGAACGCGCTAATCTTCAAAAATATCCTACTAAAATCACAAATATGAAAGTTGTATGTATGTTTGTTGCTCTTTCACGCGAAAACTACTGAACGGATTTGAATTTGTCAAAATTATTATCATTATTCCAATCATTTATTTGTAAATTTATTGATCACGCACTTTTTTTAACGTTTTTCTTTTTGTTTAGCTGTGCTGTGTCACACTGAAGTTACGAGTAGATTCAGTCAACCTCTGTTGTCAATATTGTGCCACCAAGATACAGGCTGTGGCTAGTTTGGGGCCCATTGCTAACTCACTTGTGTTTTATACATAAAATTATGAAGGTAGGTATGATGCAAAGGTTCCGATTAAATTGTGGTTATAATATTTAAATTAACTGCAAATCTCATTCAACCCTTCATACTGACATTTAAATCTACTTAAAACTCTCCATACATATACCTACATACAAGTATTCCATCAAATCATTACACTCACACACCATACCCTTTATAAAACATTTCTCCCCACTTACCTACTTTACACTTACACACATAAACTTTTGATCACAAGTACAACTCACATCACTTACTTTTTCACCTCTACTTTCATAGATATAAACACACTATGCTACATCATCGTATGCTACCACTGGGACTCGATACCTTTCAAAATTACTGACTTACCTATGGCTGAACACTGCCCCCTGTTAAACAGTTAAGATAACCACCTAGTTCAGGGGATAGGGTCAAATTTCATGTTAACTATCACAGCCACTACATTATGTACACAATGTTCCAAAAAAGATATTTATTACGTTTTTATATTCATTGATGATAGCATAAGTCCGTACTCCATTTCTTGAAATTTAATATTCTCCGATGTTTAAAGTTCACGAATTCCATTTGTCTCCTTTCGCCTAAGTCTACAAATTGGTGCTCATCAAAAAACTAGACAACAATTCTCACAATAATTCTCAGACAAGAAAGTATCAAAAGAATCTTCAAAGACGTACCATAACGAGCGTGTCACACGTCGATCACATACACTAACATACCTGTATAAATGCATCCGTACTACTGCTCATTTGCTGCTATCAGGCATCTGGATGTACTCAGAAACTGTTTAGATAAGCACCGTTGGATGCGGGGTTTTCCATTGGTGTCGACATAAATTGCTTGCTTGCTTTAGTTTATTGTCAGTTTTGTAAAGGTCATTTTTATTGTAAATGCCACACTATAGACTCTTAGATTCGTTTCCGATTAGTCATTATATTGTATTATGTTAATCGCATTTCGATTAGTCATTACATTGTATTATGTTATGTGAAAATCAATTATTTTATGAAAAAGTAACCGTGTAGTTTTTTCTCTCCATAGGAAACAACCAATTCGAACCGTCTACCGCCTAACGGGGCTGCGGTATTTCATTAGAACATTCCCGCAACCCCGACAGATTAGATAACTACCTAAAGTAAACTATAACTCCTCTTCCTTAGTCGTGCATTCTTGACAGAATGGTCGTGGTTGACGATGATGCTTTTTGTCTAGATAAAGCAGCCCTTGCGATGCGCCTCCATTTCCAGCGGTCTTCAGCGCTATAACTACTAAGTATTATATCACGCAAAATGTGTGTTTGTAAAAGAAATTTTGTGTTACAAAAAAGGTATTACAAATGATAAATTATATTTAGTAAGCAAATATCTATAATCATTTTTCAAGTATTTAAACTAAATCATGCCGGTATTTCGTAGTCGACTAACTATGGACGTGTAGGCTCAGAAACACACCGATTTGAGCGGATCCGTCCAAACAGTGCAAGCTTTTGTCAGTTATCATGTAGAATATATAGGATACAGAACTTCAGGAAGCCCGAATTATTTGTTGAACAATACTCAAGTAAGGACATATTTGAGTAAGCCACATAATATACACAAACTGCCAGACAGAGTGGTCTATTAATGATATTCCCTAAAGTGAAACGTGTATCCATTCTAAGCAGATCTGTCTACAGTGTCGACACGGCGAAGTATTGGATAAGCGCTTCGACTCCGCAAGCCAGGATTGTATGTTGTGTGACAACTTTTGCCGGAATTCTGTCGATTTCGTAACATGCTCGTCTTACATGGATTTATTTTAATTAAATATGTTAACCAATGATAAATTTAAAGAAACATTCATGATTTCTTTTTTTTCCATTACATACCGTCGTCAGAAACCCCGAAAGTATCAAAGAGTACTGTAGGTACTGGAGCTTACGGAAGCTTCAAGTTTTGTAAAGAACATTCCAAGTTTTTAAAACCACAGACAGACACTTCAATTTTATTTGTATGTATGTAGAGATAACGATAGATAGACTATAGCCAATATGAGTGTTATTTTGCAATAACAATAAAAATAAATTTTTCGCAGTGAGAATCATCTAATGTCTCCAACTGCACTAGGTGGAGCGGAAACGAGTGTCAGACTTACACTGACTAAAACCCACCCTGTTTCTTCAGTTACCCTTACGTTCCGGGGCCGCGGTATCTTGTTGGAACATTCCCGCAACCCCGGCAGGAAAGAGCCCGTCCCGTCGTTACTACTGACAGCTCTTTGAGGCGCGCGTGGAACACGATGCGCCGTCGACCCGGGCCTGGTCCTTACCCGACGGTGAGCTACTCCTGCTTGCCGTCCGTAGGCCCCCGTCTGCCGTGGTCAGAAATCGGCTCGCGATCCCCGATGCCCGGGGCGTCTCCCGCGGCGGCTGGGGCGTGAGAAAGACAGTTGTCTCTCCCTCACGCGTTCAGCCTCCTCCTTTGCTAGCATCACTGCTTCGCAGTAGAAGGCGACTGCATCCCATTCCCCCTCGCCCCGTATCATGGCCAGAAACAGGATCGGGAGAGAGACATAAATAACATAGACCTTAGTGACAAAATAGACGAATCATTTTATCGTCAACTGCTATAGCCACCATATAATCTCCTCCCAGTAGGTCATAAGTCATCTCATTTATGTTGCAGGAACACGTTACACTATCGCACACAACATTATGTGGCACATCAAGTGCTATTATGTTGAACATAAAGTGCTATTAGCGACAGAGTAGCTCTGGGAACTTCGAGTTGTAGGGATACCAACCTACATGGCGGAGCAGGAAAGAAAAAAAATGAAAATGTGAAATTAAACAGAGAAAGGCTAAATTTACTAAAACAATTAGATATTTTATTCTTTTAATTTGTAACAAAGTAAGTACAAAACAAAAATTTATTTCAATGACTATATTAATTCGGACTACGAATACAATTTCTACAGAAAAACATTATGCAAAACTAAAATACTTAAAATTCTAACTAGAATAAAGCATGAGAAAATTCATCCTCAACGCTGTCGGCTGGCAACGTACTACATAAGAGAGTAGCGGCATTGTCTAGTTGTACGGCAATACTTAGCTCTTTTTTTTATCGTGGTAAAATCATCAGATGAGTCCTCCCACCCCGGGCAGGGCCGGAGGGACTGTCAGACTTGTACTGACTAAAATCCACGGTATTCCTTCAATAGCCCTTTACGTACCGGGGAATACTTAGCTCTTGGCCAAATAAATAGACTTGGATCACGGGCAGCGTCAACGAGCCTTTACGATATTTTTTTTTAAAAGGCTGTGAACACACGGGCCCCGCGGTCCAAGAGTTTCGTCCTCAAACGGCTCGAAAACGTAGTTATCACCGAGATTACTGTATTTACGTTGCTTGAGGTATTCCGCAGCAGCAGCAGCACCGCCAGCACAACATAATGAACTGGGAAGATAGGATGGCGCGAGAGTATCGACACAAGTTGCATCACGTATGACTATTAAATATAATACCTCTGAAAATCAAATGTTGTTGTAACCATACATTAAGCAATATCGTTCTTTCATTTTCAATTATTTCATATTCAAATTTTCAAGGACAGTTCAAATAAAACAAAAACCCATGGCCACAATACCCCACGTACGACCTATGACGGTTTTTTAGGAAATCGGAACACAAAATGGTCGTTCTTCAAACGGGTTGCGAGACAATTGTCGTTGTTTTACGGTTTTTACCGTAATATGCGGTTTATTGTTGATTTCATTGTGATAAGAGTTGACGCATTGTCTTCGGGGAAATTCGCTGGGGTCACCTCCGTCTGGGTTACTGCGGGTCCTGAATTAGTGGAGTTTTTGTGGGAATGAGGACGAAAAACCCGGTAGCTGAGGTTATCGAGTTACGAGACAAACGTTACCTACTAGATAGAAAGTAATCTCTGATGATGAATGTCGTTATGTTGATGGGTACATTTTACTTACATATTCTCCAAATCAAACTACGAATCAAGGAGAAGTTATCGATATCGTCGATTGTGCAATTACGAATCCTCAAATACTCTCCCAATGGGGCGATGCCAACTTGGTCAAGTTTAAAGCAGCTAAGACCCAGGCGTGTCTCTTCTCCGCAAAAAGGAGTCAATTCGAACTGACTCCTACTTTCCGGGGTGTAACCGTGCCGATAACCGACGGTATCGAGCTTCTGGGGGTAACACTAACTTCTACTCTCAATTTTGGCCTATTTATCAAGGCTAAGGCTCAACTAGCATCAAAAAAGTTGGGAATCCTAGCAAAGGTGAGACCGTACTTCACACCCGAATAGTTGCTCAGTCTCTATCAAGCCCAGGTTCGGTCGTGTATGGAGTACTGCTTTCATCTTTGGGATGGATCTGCTAAATACCAACTAGACGCGCTTGAGTCTATCGAGAAGCGGGCTAAGAGACTCATTGGCAACAATGCACTGGTCGAGTCAAAGCTCCAAAGCCTTGAACATCGACGACGAGTTGCAAGTCTATCGGTTTTCTATCGGTTACATTTTGGGGAGTGTGCGATGGAATTACACAGTCTAATTCCGCCAGGACCGTTACATCATCGGACTTCCACATGCCACCCATACGCACAAAACGTTTTTGGAATACCTTCATTGTGCGTACGGCTAAGGAGTGGAATTCCCTGCCGGAATCTGTGTTTCCCGATAGCTAGGAGTCTTTAAGTCGAGAGTGAATAGGTTACTTTTAGGTAAGCGTGCTCCATCTTCGACCACATCATCATTTATGAACGTGAACCTATTTTTTAATAAAAAATAAAAAATACTTCGGACACATTGTGCGTAATGAACACTATGGAACGACTTATTATTCAGGGGCAAGTGGAAGGCAAACGGTCACGTGGCCGCTCCCTTACGTGTTGGACAGATTTAATTAAAGCGACAACAGAGACGACCTTAGTGCAAAGCTCCCGAGAAGCTGAAGACCGCAGGAAGTGGAGGCACATCGCAAGGGTTGCTTTATCGAGAGAAAAGGCATCATCGTCAACTCCACCCATTCTGTCAAGAATGCACGAAAAAGGAGGAGGATTCATCATTAACTACCTAACCTAAAAAAATAGCATCACTTCGAATACGAAAGTTATAAGTAATACAAGCTAAATGAAAATTAGTAGCCTACCATAGAATTACTTCGATTATTTATCAATAGTTGTAGATCATCTTGCAATACTGTAAATTGTTGAAAAGATATTTTTAGTGTATACACATAATATATAGGTCAATGTGTATACATAAGTTGGAATGTTTAACAAATGAATACTGCACTAATGGTCATCATTTATTGTTTACGTGACGTAGGTTATAATAAATATCAGATTAATACTCTCTTTTCCTGGTGAACATCATGTCTTATACAGAGTTGATACGACCGAGGAGCTTTCCTTTAAACTGCGTATACTAGGTACCATTTTCAAGCTTTGTACCAAAAATCAATTAAATAAGAGAAGTAGTTTAGTCGCAAATGATTTTGATGAGATTTACCTTAAAGCGATAAATCTGACCAAGACAAGAGATAACACACGCCGCGCTACGTTGCCACTTTGTTACCTAGGTATTTAAGGTCAGTCACATTTATTTACAAAGGGTGGTTGCGTTTTACTCTGATTTATAAGCGATTTAGTTTGTTTGAAACAAAAAAAAATATTGACTCTTTTTATTTTTTAACTGTATCAAATTAACACTATACACGTATAGTATACGTAGTGTAATTTAATTCCCCTCTGTCGTATCAACTCTGTATATTTATTATAGTCCTTCGTTGCTCTCTGCGATAGCACCCTCCATTTCATCCGGTTCTCTGCTTCTTTCAGGGCAGTTGCAATAGAAGCCCGGTGAGGGTTGTTATTTGGTCACACCATCGAGGCCTTCCACGTTTCCCACTAAGACCAGCTTGTCTAGGTTGTCTGGTTCCTGCCGGGTGAAATGACCAATTTCTTCAAAGTATCTAAAGAGGCTTTGGTAACATATTGAGGATAGTCTGGTCGTTATGTTGAGAGTAAAATCAAGTCATCTCAAAATGGCACCATTCAAATACACTACGAAACTTATATCATCGTCCTCAAATAGTTTTTTTTCCGGGGGGAAAATTATTAAATGACTCCTCGCGCTCTGGTTGGTGCAGAAGGGAGAGTATACTGACAAAAAAGCCACCTGTTCCTTCACATGCCCTTACATTCCGGGGCCACGTTATCTCGTTAGAACCGTTAGTTCCCGTAACCCAGACGGTGTGAATGGTCCTATCGGAAAATTTCTTTCACGTGTGGCGTTAGCCACACGTGATAGAAATTTTAGTAGGTCTCAGGGATGCAGATTTAAGACGCTTGTCGTTACGCAAATCCATATCTGGATAGTACCTACCTACCAACGTTAAAATTTGCGTAAATTCATACATTGGTACAGTGTATATTATGTAGAAGTGTCATAATCATTCACAAGCTTCCACTCTTGAACTTTGATGCGTTATTAGTTATTATGGACATTTCATTGATTCAACTAAAAGTCGCTTCGTGGCTCGTGGCCTTTGGATTTTGCCCCGATAAACACAAAAAATTGGCCTTTTTAGGAATTAAAATTTTCGCTCCATTATTATAGAAGTAAGAGGGAAGACAAATTTTACCACTTTGGAAGCGTATATCTTTTAAACGATTAACTTTATGAAAAAGTGGTTTTAGGTTTTAAAGACCTGTCTACGCATAGGTTTCATAAAAAACATATTTTCAATTTCAGTTCCATGTATGGAGAGCCCCCCTTTATTTTAAATATTCTACTATCTACGTACCAAGTGTCACATGTATAGTCCTAATAGTTTCGGAATAAAATGCTTGTGACATACGAACGGACGGACGGACGGACAGACAGACAGACAGACATAACGAAACTATAAGGGTTCCGTTTTTTGCCATTCGGCTACGGAACCCTAAAAAGCCTATAGCCTTCCTCAAGCTTTAAGCTACTTTCATTCCAAATTTAATCCAAATCCACCCAGTATTTTCGAAACAAAAAAGTTTTTCCCGTGTAAATCCCGATCCCGTGGGAATTTCGCAAAATCCTTTCTTAGCGGGTGCCTACGTCATAACATCTACCTGCATGCCAAATTTCAGCCCGATCCGTCCAGTGGTTTGGGCTGTGCGTTGATAGATCACTATGTCAGTCAGTCAGTCACCTTTGAGTTATATATATATAGATAATATAGATATAGAAGAAGACTAGTTGTGCCCGCGACTTCGTCCGCGCGGAATAGTGACTTTCGGCAGCATTTTTTATTTTTCAGGCTAATTATTTTGAAAATAAAACTCATACATAAATAAGCTATTTACAATATTTTACTGCTAATAGCTTATTTAAGTACTTTTTTCTAATCAAAAGTCAAAAAAATAAGTTTCAAGCTTCTAGCTTTAAAAATGACGTAATTTCCATACTAACTTTCATCCCCTATTTCAACCCCTTACAGCCCCTTTTTCGTATTAAAAGCTTTGTCAAGCTCTTGACTATGTCCGTACCAAATTTCATTTAAATCGGTTCAGTAGTTTAGGCGTGATTGCGTAACACACTAACAGAGTTATCTTCGCATTTATAATATTAGTAAGGATATCAGTATAGATAAACGAAAAAATAAGTTCGTACGTTCTTTCGTAAGTTTTGATGTCGTAAGTGGCAGACTAAACCAAATTTATTTTTCTACCATGAAACCACGCTTTTATTCCAGAGTAAAACAAATATGATTAGACTAGCTTTTGCCTGACCTTGTTCGCGTGGGAGGGTTTTCCTGCCTAAATCCCGATCCCGTGGGAATTTCAGGATAAAAAGTATCCTATGTCCTTTCCAGGGTCCTAAACTATTCCCATGCCAACTTTCATCTAAATTGGTTCAGCGGTTTGGGCGTGAAAAGGTAACAGACAAACAGAGTTAGTTACTTTCACATTTATAAGATTTGGATATGGAAGTATGGATTTAGTCAGTCGATCGTATAATACGTCTCCATATTGTCTACAGATTTAAACAATTAAAGGGTAATTTAAGAAATCACTGCCGTTTTCCACGACTTTGCTCGCGTAGTAGATTTTTATGGCGCAAGTCATGTTCCCGTGGGAGTTTCGTGATAAAACACACTAAATACAAATTTTGCCGTATACTTATGAGATCGACATGCGAGTGGTCGTGGATTCGAACCCAGTCAGGTACATTAATTTGTGTAATTTATACCATCGCCACTGATCTAAAATTGGCGAAGAAAAATATCTTGAAGAGACCGTCATGTCCTTTTTTTCTGGGTGGGAAAATCATCGAATAACTTCTCTCGCTCTGGGTTAAGTGGAAGGGCGTGACAGACTTCTACTGACTAAAAACCCACCCTGTCCCTTCAGCTACCCGTAAGTTCCAGGGCCGCGGTATGTTTTTAGTACATTTCCGCAACCCCGGCGGGCAATGGCCTTATGAGGCCCCATCATTAATGACGGCTCCTTGAGGCGCGCGTGGAACACGACGCGCCGCCTGGAACACGATGCGCCGCCTGGAACACGACGCGCCGCCTGGAACACGACGCGCCGCCTGGAACACGACGCGCCGCCTGGAACACGACGCGCCGCCTGGAACACGACGTGCCGCCTGGAACACGACGCGCCGCCAGTCTGTCAGCTGTCCTAGGGCCAAAAATTCGAAGATATAATTATGACATATACCAACACGCATAGAGAGGAAACCTGTGTCTCAGTATTAGGAATGTAATATGCTGAATTACGATACTAATTTTAGTTAGATCAATCAGTAATTTTTGCATGAAAGAGAAACCAATATCCGTCCATTCATCCTCACAAACTTTCACATTCATACCTAATATTGTAGGATAGGAATTTTTGGTACTTGAGACTGAATACTACAACAGTAACTTCTTAGCAAATTAGAAAATACGACTGCGTAACCTATTGAAGTCCAATTAAATATTCAATTATTAATCTCGCACGACCCACGAGAAACATTAAAACTTTCGCGTTAACCCATTAACACTATAAAACGATATCAAATGTCTTATAAACAGCACGTTTACGTATAAACAGCGGTCATTATCGTAAATCACGCAACACATAACATAAATTCTAAACAAAATGTCATAAATTATAGAAAAACTTCAAAAATATTCAAATTGATGGGCAGAACTATAGTTACAAGACAATTACTTATTTTGGAAACATTTCTTATGAATACTTAAATGTAAACACATAAGGAATATCTAATGAGTAATGGTTTTCAAATGTCTTTGGTATTAAAGTACAATATTTATTGGATAGGCGTAAAATGCAGAGCATCTTTTTGGCTTAATTTAAAAGTTACAACGGAATGCATTATACACAGATAAATGATCTTTATTTTGCAAATTGGTTATTAAATAACACTTTTAAATATCATTTTTTTCGTAAATTTAAACTAGATGAGGCTGGTGTTTCCTAACTGACTACTCTGGGAAGAAACACCAAAACAAACTCAGGGGTCCGTCTCTTTTAAAGTCCATACAGTCTATATAGGTTAAATTATATGTGGGAACCTTGTAGGTCTGAGGCGATCTTTTGAGGAAAGATGCTCACAGATTTAAGTGAGCCTCTCCATATAGTGCAAGCATTTATCAGATGACGTACGAGTATAGCTAAATTTAGAACAAGGAACATAAATGCAGCATCATATTAGAAGTTAGAATCGGTATGTATACTATACACTTGGCTCTCCGGTCGTGTCAGGTTGCCGTCTCATCGGACTATAAGATTAAGGAAACAAAGAGTGCATCTGTACCAGCTAACTGGTCTCCTGACGATTTCTCAATAAAAAATATTCTCGAAAAGGTTCGCGCCCTCGGACCCCAAGTCGAGGCGGTAGCCCAACACTACACACCACCTTTGGAACACGAGATAACGTATGTTGCGTCCAAACTCTACCCACCTTCCACTGTAGCAACGTCATGACATCAGGCTTAGTATGAAATTGCAATACTATTATGGTTTTCGAAAACTATGGCGTTGTCTCTTTCACACTCATCTACAACTTTGGTGCATGTTAAAGAAACAAATTGATAGTTTTTTAAAACAACAAAAGTTTTTCAAACTCATACTAAGCCCACTGGTCTCTTCCCATCTGTACATACGAACTAAATTTTTATTAAAATAATTGAAGCTAATAATTAAAACTATGAACTAACGGCAAAAATGATGATGTAAAAATGGATTGTTTTCTGACTATGAAAAAAAGTTTTAAGAGACGTCTAAATTGAAGTTGATGATGATTCCTATGAGATTTCGCCGTACCTTGGAAATCAAGTAAAGTTGTTGATCCCTTTTGTAATTCGAATATATTTAACAGTCGTTACGGGTGAACAAGCTAAAAGTGACTGCCAAGTAGTATCGTGCATCACAACTGGGTTATGGAAGTCAGCAGATAGGCAGTCACTATGTGTAAAATACTGGGCAGTACTCAGCTGTGTCTGGCTAGACAAGATGCTAACTACAACAGTAAAATAAAAATAAAATACGGAGACGCCAACTTTCGTATATTTTTGATGTCTGTTATTCTATTTCTTATTTAATTGCATTTTAGAGAAAAATAAATGAAGACCCCATTTATTTTTTCCTAAAAAGCAATGGGTAGCTACTTAAAAGAACGAGAACATTAAGGAATTTATATTACTTTGTTTGTCAGTAAACTTAACCGGAACTTAACAAGAGGTGTTGTATCAAGCCATAAACATTCCAAAACGATCGTGATTATTAGTCTAGCCACCCTGTTTGAAACAAGTGAAGTGAGAAACTATTAGGAAAATAAAAACAGCTTTCTTAAGAATTAGTAATCTTCCTGCTACTTAGAATGACAATATGTTACATTGTTCATTCTGTTTGCGTGTCCAAGTGATTCTAGTTAATTTGGGAATCTTTATTTTAAGTGGTTGTTAGAAATATGTAGTTTAAATGGTGTCACTGCTTTAACTAGAGGTTTGGATCAAAAACAAGGGTTAAACAAGTGGACAATTCGTCAAGGGACAGAAATTTGCGAAGACATTGACATCTAACAACCAGCTCTGGGCCTTATAGAGATGAGGGCTGTGTCACTGTAGCCTATAACGTTCAGGCTATAAGTAGTACAGAAAAAATCGACGTTTAATAGAAAAGACAACGGCGAGCACATAGATTTACTTACATCTATTTATTTAGTACAGCTACGCGCTAGAATAGTATGTACTTGAACATTATATGATTTCAAACACAGTTATTTTAACTGTGTTTTCTTGAGGGCAACATAATCGCGGGCTAAAAATATTAGAGCGGGATATAAAACCGCATCTTAATTTCATTAGTTTTATTAAAGCCCCGTATGTTTTACAAATAAACTAAGGTAATACGACGAACGAAGCCGCGGGCACATCTAGTTTCCTCTTAACAAAAAATCCCAAGTCATCAGTTTAGTGAGCAACGCTACAAGTTTTACGAACAAGTGATATTCAAATGAACCAAAATGTCCGAATTGTTTGTTTCTAAGAACGAAAGTTAGAAATTTAATGGCGTATCACAGTGTCTGTTATCCTTTGAATTGGATGGTGAAGGTATGTGACGTAGTGATAGCGAGGCGATATACCAAGTAAGCGAGCCTTTTCTTATTATATTTTAGTTGGAACTTTAGTGTTTTGGGCTAACGAGTTCGTAGATAGATTGTTATGATATCAAGTATTGTAAACAGGACAATTGTTTGTTATTTCCATAAATTGTCCACGCAAATCTTATTCCACTAATCGCACAATCTTATTCCACCAAGCCCGTTCCATCATCGGACTATATGACGAACGGCGATGCGCCATCGTTACATGGTGAACATCCCACCCATACAAACCGTTTTGGGAATACAATCATTGTGCGAACGGCTAAGGAGTGGAATTCCCTCTGGAGTCTGTGTTTCCTGATAGCTATAACCTAGGGGTACCTATATAAATCAACAGTGAATAGGCTACTTCTAGGTAGGCGTGTTTCATCTTCGACCACATCATCAAGTGAGATGGTAGTCAAACGCAAGCCTATAATCGCATTTGCATGCACTTTGATAATCCAAAAATCAATAGGTAAAAGTAAAAGAAATCTTATGAAAAATTTCCACTCAGAAATCTGTCTCGAGAGTCATAGAATAAATAGTTTAAAGAAATGTCTTGTTGCTTTACTAAACAATGCTATAGCCTTGCAACACCTAGGAAAGTTTAGGAAGGAACCATGACTCTTACAAGCCTGCCTACTACAGCAATAAATATTTTTTTTGTGTGTGGCATCTAGTATGTCAACCTCTGAGGTTGTCGGCTTCTTAACCGGACTTACCAGTGGCTGCCCTTAATTAATTAAAATTTAAGTTTCCAGACAGGGAAAGTTCAGCGAGTAAATAAAATCCAAGCTACATAATATCTTGCGGACGGCGAGTAGGGGTAGTTGACCGCTCGGTAAGGACCTGGGCCCGGGTCGGTGGCACATTGTGTTCCACGCGCACCTCAAAGAGACGTCAGCACTTGTGACGGGGCCTCATAGGGCAATTGCCTGCCGGGGTTGCGGGAATGTTCTAACGAGATTCCGCGCCGCAACTTAAGTGCAGCTGAAGGAACAGGGTGGGTTTTTAGTCCTTGGTGATACTCCATTCCGCTCCACACAGAGCAGGACCAGTCATTCGATAAATTTCCCACCCAAAAAAAAAAATACATAATATGTAGCTTGGATTTTCGTAGCGAAGATGATATATTATATCTTCGCTTCCACTATAGCCCAACGCCATGCTTTATTATGCTGGTCGCACCTCCTGATTGGCTGCCACTAAACTGGCGCGCGTGTATCGAATGCTACGCTATGCTTAACGGTCACTTAGCCGCGGTACACACGTGCGCATCGCCGGTTCCTAGTAGTAGGAGTTAGGAGAACTGGCCAAGTTGGTGGGTGACGCAAATTGTACTGTTGCTTGGCGTTTTTAGTAGTAAGTGTGGCATTATTGCATTCCGTGTTTGGTCATTCTTGTGGGCAATGTTCATTTTATATTGTTTGTAGAAAAAAAATGTGGAGATATGGAACGTGTGGTGGTTAAGCCATTGACTGCTACGCTGTATGTCATGGGTTCGGTTTCCGCACCAGAACAAATGTTTGACCTACAAATAGTTGTCCCGGGTTTGTATAAATGCACCCACGATACGAAATAAAAATCTAGAGTAGGGCACTGTTTTAAAAAAAGTTATGAGAAATAACAACGCGATCGGAATAAATAATTTAATTATAATTGTCTAATGAAAAAATGACATAACATCTTGCATCAAATTTCCGAGGAGTGAGGTTAGGTATATATCTATATTTAGGCAGTTATTTTAAATAAATAGTAGACGGGGTGGTATTAGTCTATTGAAAACAAACAAATTAAGGTTCCAGTCTAGCAAAAAGCACAAAATAATAAACAATCATTTTAAAAGCTGAAGTCTCATCATAATTCCTAATTCAAACATCATTGTAACCCAACCCTAACATACCACAGAGGTCAACCAATAACGATTTTTATTGAGCTGTCAAAATTTATTGACAGGACCAACTCCATTGGTCGCAGGGTCGATTCAAAGAACTCAATGAGTGCCCATTGTGGTCAAAACACATCCACCAATAAGATAATACTGAACATCCTGTTACATACACTTTTTAGATTCTAAATCGTTTAATTAAAGACTTAGTTACTGTGAGATAGTGTGCGACATGCTTTATGTCAGTTTTTGCGTTAGTGTTAGTGATTTCAGCCAATTGAATTGCGCAAATGTATTTACGTGCTAATGATCAGTTTGTGTGTGTGTGTAAGCGAATGAGAGTTATGGGCACAAGAAGTGAGTGTGTGATGACAGTATGTGAGTATGTGTGCAATGTATAGTTATGGAAAATGACTTTGTAAATTCAATTTATTTGCTAATGGGCGATTGTTAAATACTTCTGTAGGTATTGGGTGTATATATTGTGAATATAAGTTGTTTTATTGCTATCATTGACATTACAAAAGAATTTTAATAAAATCAATTTCTGTTCCGAATTTTAATTTTCTTGAACAATTTTTTTGCCAAACATAAAAAATGGCTTTTAAAACGCTAATTTTATGGGAGAAATTAGCCAAAAAATGACTACGTTTCATGAATTTAATTTAAAAACTATTTACTTTAAAACGTGCGTCTATTTGTGGCTGTTTGAATTCCATCAGATAATTCTATTAATGTACGTACAAATCAATTATGTTTAAAAAAGAGTAACCAAGGTGTTTCTTGCCGGTTCTTCTCTATTGAATTCACCTATTTGTGCACTAGCTACTGACGTGTAGGCCTATGTTAAATAAAACATTTTTGAATTTTGAGTTTGAGTTGACTAGAATGAAGTAAATTCAATATAATAAATACATTTAAAAGTCTTCCTATCCCAAGTTACCTGTGCTCGCAACAAGCCTCTACCACATACACATACATTGTGATCACCCACCAATCCATCCATCTACCATCTTTATTATCATAATTAATAACCAAACTTCGTTAATTCATATCATATGAAATTAATTCAAATGCTACTGGGAAGCGATATAATAATAAAATATACACACTTTACTTGTTTTATAGGCGTATATGAAGACATTAAGATTGTTGTAGAGAAGAAGGCAGAAGGTTCATTTTATACCTATGACACTCCGGACCGAATTTCAATCACATTGGACAACCGTAACGGAGATAAGCCAAATCATTTGCTTAGCCTTGTTACCGGCGAGTCTTGGAGCCAAACGTCGGAAGAGCACCAGTGACGGGGCCCCATAGGGGCATTGCCTGTTGGGGTTGCGAGAATGTTCTAATGAGATACCGCGTCTTTGGAACTTAAGGGCCTATACTACCTCAAATGGCTTAGCATGATCCTCCATTATGTCGAAAATACTGCAACAAATAATTTTGAAATAAATATATCGTAACGTTGAGGACTAGTGTTAAGTACTATATTTGACGAAAACACGATTCCATAAATTTTTCTTGATAGAAAAAAAAATCTAAAGTTAACTCCAAACCGAACAATAAACCGCTGGTATTCAAAAATAACTTCAAATTAGATAATGAAACTTTGCATATTAATTGAACTAAGTATAAAGCAGGTCTTATGTTATTTACATTTTTTTAATTGCCGTTATTATCACCGTAAAAATAAATAAACTAAATTATCGGTGTCTTGGAGTCTTTTCCCTGCCACCCTGTCTCGCTTGCTCGCGTGACCGCGGCCAGCAGTGTGCGAGCGAGATAAAGAGTGAGAAGCGCTGAGGTAGTATAGGCCCTTAAGGAAAGAACAGGGTAGGTTTTTAGTCAGTAGAAGTCTGACACTCCCTTCCGCTTAACCCAAACAGGGAGAAGTCTTTCGATGAATTGACTCGGAAAAAGAAGCCTTTTTACCGACAAGATCGGGGTCAGCTTACAGTCTAACCAGATACAACTGTGTGCTGGTGTTTTATATGAACCGTCTGCCTATCTGACCTCCACGACCTAGCTGGGTATCACGATACCCTTGGCGAGTGTTCTAAATAGTTCGAACGATGCGACCCTGATGTCACCAATGCGCGCGAAAGGGCGCTAGTTTGTTTTGAGAGATTGTAATGTACTCTGTGGTCATCTATCCGCCATATTACTAGGCTGTGACTTGTTCGTATATTCGGAACGACGAGTCGACACAAAACCCAAGAATAAAAAAAATGGTTGAATATTGAATTGTACGTACGTGTGTAAAACTGCAATAATAAAGTTCATGTCAAGAAATTCGGCGTATGATTGAAGATCTAAAGACAGCGAGACTGGGGTGAGGTTTTCTAGTTTCTGAGTACCCTTATGGTGAACGCAGACCTAGCCGCACCGCAGTCTCTACAGTCCCCGCAGTCATCGCTTTTTGTTAATGGCCTCGCACATCTATCCGCGCCGCAGTCGCTACAGTCGTTCCCGTCAGTGCTGCCAGATTTTTGAAAGCATTATCTATCCGAAGATTTAAAAAATCTGTATAAAATCTGTATTTGGTATTGGTATTTTGCTCTTTTGTGTAATTTTATCTGTAGGTGCTATAATAGGGAATAAGCAAGTAATTATTTATACGAGAATAAGTAATTTTATTATAAACCGTTGACAGAGATTCTCTGTCTACTTTATAACTCTGGCAACACTGCGCGCCATCGATGCGAATGACGTCATCCGCGCTGCGTGCGGGTGACGTCATCAGCTGCGGCTAGGGGAGTTCGGTCGTTTCAGGGACTGCGGCGACTGCGGCGCGGGTACGTGTGCGAGGTTGCATAGAACTTCATATAAAGAATTCGAATGCAAAGACTGCGGCGCGTGCGGTGCGGCTAGGTCTGCGTTCACCATTAATGACTGTCTAAGCTGTACAAATGACAGCCACGGCTATAGGTATAATATGAACTCCCATCTACAAACCGGCCCCAGCAAGCCTTGTCTAATCGTGACGATCAACCCGTGTTACTCCGCGGATTAGAAATTAACAATTGAGTCACAACATGAATGAGTTTTTAATTGTGAGCTACATTTGAATCCAACAATAGGTATGGCAAAACTTGCCACGCCTAAGGCATTAAGCATTGTACCTTTTAGTGTTGCATAAGGTTTGAATAAATAATTAAATAAATAATAGTTTAAAAAATACTAGAAAAACACGCTTTTATAAATGCACGTAAAAACAAAAAATTCTTTAGGTTTGTCTTAACCTTGAAACATGATCGTGTTCGAAGTCCATTACGTGGCCTTTCTCACAAGTGCAAACACGACTATGATACGATATTCCATCATTGAATACCAGTGCCTATCTTCCAGTTTCATCATCAGACCTTGAAACCTAATTGTGGTCAAAGTTCTTTACAAAACTTTTCTAAGAAATCCAAAACAGCTATGATACGATTTTCCATCATGAAGTTCCAGTTCATATCTTCCGGCTCCATCATCAGATCTGTTCGACAGTACCATATTATTGTATTGTCATCAGAACTACATACAGCTGCCAATTTTCATTACGCTACGACCCTTGGAAGATGGTCAAATTAGTTACTTTAGATTCCATTACATAGTTAGTTACATACAGGTCGACCTAATAAAAGCGTGTTAAAAAGCTTGAATGCACCGGTCCGTGAAAAAACAACTTCAGCTGTAGCCTGAACACTGTCTAACAAATACTGCGTTCAGTTTGCCAAAGAAAAAACTCTCATAGATTGTTCGTATTCGCAATCGTATGTAAAACATTAACAGTCCTATTTCTAGCATCGTTTGTTTTTTACCTTCTGACATCACGTGTATCTGGCAGTGTCACGGTTCACAGTAGTCCACTAAAAGGCCCCATACTGCGCTTCCGAAATATATGGTCCAGTAAAAATTCCACAGCAAAGTTATAAAAATTGAAATTTTGTTGTTTTTCGGTTATGAATGTCAATGAGAGGAAGCCTTATTAGTGGCTATTTTTACGCTTTTAGTTTTGTGGTGTGAGCAGAGATCCTACTGATTATGTTGGACACGAGCTATAAACTAAACATTGGGGACTTAAAAAAGAAACGATTACATTACAGAAAGAAAGAAAGACGTAAATAAAAAAGAAAGAACGCGGATATAATTATATTGCATTTTTAAAGATAACTAGCTGAATAGAATTGACATTACTTGCAATCTTATTCACAGGGGTGAATAAGATTGCAAGTAATATATTTAGGTTTGTTAGAGGGCTAACAAACCTAAATATTTTTTTTTTATTGATAATAGGCTCATGTTTGACCACCATTTCACCTGATGGTAAGTGATGATGTGGTCGAAGATGGAGCACGCTTGCCTAGAAGTAACCTATTCACTAATGAAATACTCTAAGCTATTCCCTCTTGACTTAAATAATTGGCTCAAAATCACCAAGGTGGAGAATTAAGGTTTCCAGTAAATAAATGTCTAAATTTAGTTTATTTAAGCAAATCGTCATTGTAAATATTATTTAACTCTATTTATATTAACTATACATAATGCGGAATACTGCTTTAGAAAAGTATATTCATTATTATATGAAGAAATAACTACAATAAATCATTTCGAGAACGCGTCCAATGTAGCAATGTGCAGAAACTAACATTGGAAATATTCATAAAATAACATCATGTAAACACTTTCTCTTGCTTAATAGCTTACAAATTTATCTAATATCAATTAATTATATTCAATAAAAAAGAAAGAAAAGAAATTAAAGAAAATCAAGTAAAAATATTGTGTCCGGCAATGTATGCGTCATTTCAGTGAACGACATTTTGATTCTCGGTAAAAATAAAGTTTTTGAACGCAACTTTTAGTTGTTATCGTGATACAGTTATGGGAACGACGTAAACAAATGGCCGCAGAGAGTATTTTTTTGCCAAAATAATTGAAAATAAGTGGTAAGTATTTTTCAATTCATTAATTATAGATCGTACATCAATACGTCGTCATACCGGGAATGCGTTTATCAACTCGGAATATTGAAAAATACGTTTTGTAGTTTTTAATAGCAAATAGTAACCTCAAATATTTTGCAACAACAAAGCCAAACATGATTTCAAAGATGGCTGACGTCTAAAAAGGGCGCGTTTGTTTGAAAAAGTCATTTCGGGAATGTTCTCAGACATGACGGAGCGTTCGCGAAATGATGACAACGTTCCCGAAATGACTTTTTCAAATAAACCCGCCCTTTTATTATAACTATTGGCTAAATAATTAAGAGTATGTTATGTTAACATATTTTTTAATAAATGTTTAATTCTTTTAGCACCTCATATGGCTGAAAAAAATAAAAAAGCGTATAAAAATCAAGTAAAAAAAATAGTTCGGCTTACTTGCGACAACGAGAGAAAGCTAATGCCAGGAAAAGAATTTTTCAGATAAGTTAATGGAGGAAAAGAGAAATAAAAAGGGCGAAGGATCGATCATACTATCAGAAAAAAAAAGCTGAAAAGAAAGTTAAAAACATTGCTGAGATGACTGAGAGAGAAAAGCGAAATCAGAGAAAGAAGCATCAAAAAAGTACAGAGAAAACAGCCTCAGATTTAGTAAATTTGCTTACGAAGTCTTCTATACTGGTAAAAGAGATTCCTGATGATGCCATTTCTAGAGCAAAAGACTTAGTTCCGAAAACTTTAGATGCCATACCAGGTATCATGAATATTACAAAAATTACATGGCAAAGAGGACCAGATGTTATCATTAAAATGTACCAACACGAACGTTTTGAAAAGCAACTGAAAATGTCTGTACTATCTGGTAGTTTATACCCGAACTCTGACCCAAAAAATATGGAAATACCTTCAAGAAAGTCTCCTGAACCGGATGAGCTTATAGATACAATTGATATACAAGATTTACTGCAATTGAAGGAACGGAGCATTTACAACATCATTTATAAATGAAATGAAATATTTATTTTGTAAATTGGTTATAAATAAAACTTTTACACGTCATGATTTTTGCGTGTTAAGTTTAGTTTAGCTAGATGAGGCCGGTATTTCCTAACTGACTACTCCGAAACAAACTCAGAGGTCAAACTCTCTTTTAAAGTCCAGACAATTTAACTCATCATCATCCGATGAGGAGGATTTAATGTCGATTTCTGTTCGTCAGCAGACTGCGCAAAAATCAGTTACTGTGGAAGCTGGTACATCTTACAATCAAGACAAGGAAAACCTACATCCAAATTTAATATCCCCTGGTACCTTTATATTAATTAATGTATAAACACAAAAGAAAACTATACATTACAGATACGTTGCCATCTGTAAGACAGGTGTCGATAAAGATGATGGATAAATCCTTGTCAATTTCCTGAATTCGGTGCGTAATAATGCAAAAAAAATTAAATAAGATCCGAATGATAAATCGTACATTGCATTTGAGCAAATAATAAGTACTATTCCAACACCATTACTTAACAAAGAAAAGTTAATAAGTTTATTTAATTTTAAATACAAAACTATAAGTAGAGTGTTTAGATGGTTGGATGATTACCACCATAATAAAAGTTTATTAAGATTGTTAAGAATATCTGGCTGTGTAGAGCAATTAAAAGACATTAAAGTGGTTTAAGTTACATTTTGATCCTTATGATTCTTCACAGGGGTGAATAAGATTGCAAGTAATATATTTAGGTTTGTTAGAGGGCTAACAAACCTAAATATTTTTTTTTTTATTGATAATAGGCTCATGTTTGACCACCATTTCACCTGATAGTAAGTGATGATGTGGTCGAAGATGGAGCACGCTTGCCTAGAAGTAACCTATTCACTAATGAAATACTCTAAGCTATTCCCTCTTGACTTAAATAAAATAATTATGCTTGTGTCTGAGTGGGTTCACAGCAATAATGTAATAGGTGGGGTTCGAATCCGCGACCTCTCCATCACAAGTCCGAAATCTAATGGAGATTATTGACGCTTCTAAATGTGTAATTTATAAATCTGTATGCCAGTAAAGCCTGCAATACATGTTGGCCGAGCGTTGTCGAGTGAAGGCCAATACCAACATGTAAACGGTATATTTGCCTTGTCTTGCTATAGCTCGTTGTGACTTGGCTAGTCGGCCGAGTGTAGGCCAGCGCCAACGTGTATAGAGCTAATTTGCTGCAACTTGTCTTCGCTCGCCGTTGCTCGTGATCACTTGCCTCACTTCGGATCGATGTCGGTTTTTGGTCACAAATCAAAGGCGCTCGCCTGCGCTCGGCCAACGCGTGGGCAGCTCTGCAGACCCTCTTCTACATTGGTCGCCTGCATTGGCGTTTGACGAAATTGTCGAACGTGTGGACATTATTTCTTGCCTTGTACCTATTTGCCAACGCTCGCGTTGGCCTACGCTCGGCCAACATGTATTGCAAGCTTAACAGATCATAAATCAATAATCAAATATGCTAAACCGTATAAATTATCATTATGTTGTTTGACAACTTTATTATAGAAAATATCACAAAACTACTTATGTTTGTTCATCATATTTTTCTTCCGTGAAAAATATTAGATATTTGAAACTTCTGTCTTTAGATTATTACTGTATTTTTAACCGACTTCTATAAAAGGAGGAGGTTATCAATTCAACAAATTGGAAAATTCTTTTTTTGTTTGAAAGGGTATACTTTTGAGGTGGCCCCATTGTCATCAAGTCAGGATCTGATAATGGAATCCTGGAGAAATCGAGGTAACTCTTCAAATATTGTAGGCCCGAATCGTTATGGGTGTCATAACGATTCGGGTATTTTTTATAGTAACTTGTGCAGTTGCTCTCGAAAAGCACCATTTGGAGAAGTGAAACCGAAGATAAGACCACAGATGGCCAACGGAACAACTCAATAATAAGTATTTCATGGGTCCCGATTCGATTACTTGCATATGGTTGTGAAGTAAATGCTCGTCACTATGCATATGGTGAAGTGGAGCTGATGGTAAAGTACCAGGAAAACTCATCAAAAATTAACGGCCCTGCATCGGGAAAAGCAAGATTTTGTAAAAGGTGATAAGTAGATGACTTTTAGGCTTTTGTAACTAGGTAAATTACAAACCGACCCATCAAAAAGCGACAAATAAAAACATTAAATAACAGACAGTGTCTTTGGTTTTGTATTTTCGTTTTTGACACCGACTTCCGAAATTAAAGTTATTTTTCACTTTGCAGTATTTCTTTTAGAATTCGGTTTTTTTCCTTTTTATAAAGTTTTTTATGACAAATTTTCAGGTTACTCGTATGCCTTTCTTTCGGGTGGGAAAATCATCGAATGATTTCTTATGCTCTGGATGTAGGCTCTGAATGTCAGATTCCTTTGTACTCAGATATTATAATTATGCTTATCTTAATGTATTTTACTGTGTGTACATAGATACTAAAATATATAAATAAATAAATTCCTACTGACTAAAGACCTACCCTGTTCGTTCAGCTGCTCTTTCGTTCCGGGGCCGCGGAATCTCGTTAGAACATTCCCGCGACCCCAGCAGGCAATGGCCCTATAGGGCCCTGTTACTATAATTACCAGCATCTCCTAGGAGCTAAAATTCGAAAACAAGTGATTTTCATCAAACCGCGCTCGGCCCGTGTGGTGAAATTATAATCCTTACTAATATTATAAATGCGAAAGTAACTCTGTCTGTCTGTGTGTTACGCAATCACGCCTAAACTACTGAACCGATTTTAATGAAATTCGGTACGTACATAGTCTAGAGCCGAGAAAGGACATAGGCTGCTTTTTAATGCGAAAAAAGGGAAATAGAAATAGGGGATGAAAGTTTGTATGGAAATTACGTCATTTTTAAAGCTAGAAGCTTGAAACTTATTTTTTTAGACTTTTGATTAGATATTAATAAATACGACATTCAAATTATGTTTGAGTTTTATTTTCAAAATAAATGGCCTAAAAATTAAAAATGCTAACGCGGACGAAGACGCGGGCACAGATAGTTATATATACTTATATTAACTACTTTAGTTACTTTTTGTGTATGTTATATACTTGAACTAGGTACACTGACTTTCCCCTCCCCTATTTGTTTTATGTTCTTAAAGTCCATTCAAAGATTGTCTGGAAGATATGGCTATCAGCGATATGACCGCCATTGTAACCATATTTTGCAGTATTGTAAATCAAGTGTGTGTTTAAATTATTGGTGTACAATAATTTAAACACACACAAAGAGTATTATATCTATCTATCTAGATAGATATAATACAATAGATATTCTCTCTCATGCAGTGGAAACTTTATAGGCATAAGTTATTTAATATGCATATAACTCTTTCTCCAAAACACAAATAATGTGTAAAAATCAACAAATTACAGTAATACGTAATATTATATTTCTTTAATACCTCTGACTTGTTCCCACAACACTGATTCAAGTATAAATTATGACGCTAATTATAATAAACTATTAATTTATTCGTCTAATAAAGCAATAAACGCGACTCTTCATAATTAAAATTAAAACTTAGTGGACGGTCAGACAGACGGACTGTATACAGTCATAAATCTTTTGAGAATTCCATCGACATATTTAATAATCTTTGTATGTGTAATATAACTTTTGTGAGACATATTTGATTATTATTGCTTAAGGGCTTACGTTACTATTTTTAACCGACTTCAAAAAAAAGGAGGAGGTTCTCAATTCGTCTTGAACTATTTTTTTTAATGTATGTTACCTCATTACTCGCAGATGGCTGGACCGATTTCGAAAATACTTTTTTTGTTTGAAAGGGTATACTTTCTAGTGAAATAGCCATCATAAAAAGTACTGGGTAGGTACTAAGGGTAGGTTCTGAAGCCAGATTTTCATAATTTTTCTCATGCTATCAAAGTATTTGAGTCGTGTTTCATAAATTAATTACATTAATATACATAATAATAAAAACAAATATTTGTTTAATATAATAAAAGGGAAATTATAGGGCATCGCAAAATTCATCAACATCGCTATCAATGGGAAAAGAGCCCAGAACACTGGCCGCATTGCCACGTTGAATGGCAATGCTGATTCTCTGTCCAAAGAAAAGGCCAGCCCTTTGGTCACTTGTGGAGTCATCAAAAAAAAAAAAAAAGAAAATACAAAACAAATGACACCGACTACCGAAATTAAAGTTATTTTTGCCTTTGTAGTGTTTTTATATAGAAGTCGGTTCTATTCTTTGCTAAAAAAATTTTTCACGATTTTTTTTTGTCAAGAGATTACTAGTAATGTGGGGAGAATTGGCGGTCCATGTAAGCTAAATATGCTTGTGGGGTTCACGAAAATAGTGTAATGTTATAAAGCGGAAAAGTTAGTTTGTTTAAACGCGCTAATATTCGAAAGTACTGGGTGGATTTAGATGGAAGTAGGTTGTAGTTTGAGGAAGGTTTCTTTTTTTTAATTCAGAATGAGCCCACTCTTTCATCATCATTTCATCATAAATCATCATTATTCATAGATCATTTTTACACTCGTGAAATAAACCATTATTATATATTCTCAGGTTACAAAGACCCGCATAAGTATACATTTATATTACCAAGCGTGTTAGTAAATAAAGCTTAAATTATTGTAAAACCAGGTAAACAGGAACCAGAAAAGTGTGGTTTTAAGAAAAAAAAAAACGGGGGCGTTGAATACGCGCTTCGTCATGGAGTTGCAAACACCTGCTTGACATAAATACATACAAAATAATGTATTGATTCTTCTATATATTCATTAAATATTGAAACGGGATATTTAACATAATTTATTAATTTTTCTAAATAAATATCTATTTTCAAGTTCTAATGACACTGTTTAGTGACCATATCAGTTTAAAAACTTCCGTCGTTTGTCTAATGTGTGGCCAAGTTTCCGTAGACGCGGGTTTGCGGACGACGAACAGGGTTAGCTCGCCGTCCGGTAAGGACCAGGCCCGGGTCCGCGGCGTGCCGTGTCCACGCCTCAAAGATTCGTTAGCACTAGTGACAGGGCCCCATAGGCCATTGCCTGTCGGGGTTGCGGGAACGTTCTAACGAGATAACGTGGTCCGGAAGGCAAGGGCACCTGAAGGATCCGGGTGGGTTTTTAGTCAGTAGAAGTTTGACACTCTTTTCTGTCCCATCCAGATCAGGAGAAGTCATCCGATGATTTTCCAACCCCAAAAAAAGTGTAGCCAAGTTTGTAAGTTTTTATTGTTCGAATATTTGTATGCCAATAAATAGCCTTACATAAACCATAACAATCTCTATCACTACAAAGTACACAATTGGCTTTCCACCTCTGCCTTTCTTTGTGTCTTTTAGGCATTAAATTCCTAAACCACGCAACCGATTTCGATGCGGTTTTCATTTTAAGATATGAAAATTTTTGATGGAATGCAATTCTGATTCTTTGACCGAAGAAATGGCCAGCGCTCTGGCATTGGCGTATCTAGAGATATTTCCCAGGGGGGGCCTGGCCCCCAGTAGTAGAAGCGATGATCGCTTATCAAAGTTGCGTCAACTCTTAACGTACGAAATGAAAAATGTCACATAAATTAATTTAGCATGTATCGCATAACGGAACCTTGCATGAGTCCGTCTCGCACTTGGCCAGATTTTTTAATTTTTCAGCCATAATTGTTTGTTAGTCATATTCTCGGGTGGGCACCAGACCATTCTGGGGTGGGCACGGCCCACCCGGCTCCCCCCCTTCCTACGCCTATGCGCTCTGGTTACATACGCACAGTGTTCGAAATTTGACCATAATTGGAATAATTTTGAATGCAATATTATAAAAATATATGCATTCTGCAATCCTCCGTATACTTACTTTGACCGTGCCAAATGTCATAGGTGCAATTTTATTAAAAAGGGGGACTACGTTGTCTGTCCACGTATTAATATATAGATATAAATTATTGACATCTAAGCATACAACGTGGCAATGTCACCAGTCTCTTGAGCACATTAGGTTGAGGACGAGTATGTTTGTGCATTATGTAAGCTTGTATTTCAGCTCAAATAGTTTATTATATTTTTGAAATTTATTATTTATAGTAATCAAATGAAAAAAGTGTAAAAGATGTATATACGATTACGAGAACAGAGCAGGCGGTTTCTGTATTATTTGCTCAAGTCAATTGGAACAAAAAAGATTAAAAGGCTTTTTATGTTTAATAATATCGCTTCAAATAAGCTACCTGCAAGTTTCTGTTCTAAGTCCTTTACATATGAAAAAGATAAAACGATCAAAACAATATAATAATACACATTATGTTTTAAATATGTCAATTTTAATAGGTATTGGAAAAGATACGCTTGTCGTTTTAATTTAAATATCGATTTATTAGTAAATTATTCTGTTCCGAATAAAATAACAATGTGAGCTTCGATATGTCGTTTAAATAATGTCTTATTTTTATAGATGCGCGTAAAACCAGTAACTCTCAATCAAAAGGACCTATTTTAAAATCTTGAATTGGAAAAATAATATAATCTTATCTTTATCCAAATATACTAAGTAGGTAGGGATGCGAGGTGGAGTAAAGCTATGACCGAGTGGCGTCCAAGGACGGAAAGGAAGAGCGTTGGTCGTCCGCGAGGTCGTTAGCGAGATGGGTAGACGACATTGTTGCCAGCGTGGGTATATCCTGGATGAGACTGGCACATGAATGTGGAGCTTGGCACAAGTGAAGGGAGGCCTATACCCAGTAGTTCAGTTCAAGTAATTCAGGCTGTGGATAATGATGATGAAGTAAGTAAAGTACCTCTGAGTCCGTCTTTTTATTTAGGGGTTTTAACGGCTACGTGAAAAATGGAAACCATTATTGCATTACTTGTGTCTTTATGTCAGTCTGTCTGTCTGTGTGTCTGTCAGCGAATTTAATTCTAATCTACTGGGGCGATTAAGTTGAAATTTGTTATAAGTAAAATAAAGATTTTGTATAATCCATACTAATATTATAAATGCGAAAGTAACTTTGTCTGTCTGTATGTTACCTTTTCACGTCTAAACTGCTAAACCGATTTAGATGAAATTTGGCATGGGTATAGTTTAAGACCCTGGGAAGGACATAGGATAGATTTTATCCCAGAATTCCCACAGGATCGGGAATTACGCGAAAAAATATCCCACGCGAAGCGAGTGAAGTCGTGGGAAAAAGCTAGTTATAAATATATCGTTGGTTTACCTTGCCTAATAAATATATATTTAGCTTTAAAGTTTCAAAACATTAAATTATTTGCTGACAGAATTACACCAGAAACATATTCTACCTTTCAAAGCTCATACAAAAAGTTTAATATAATTCCAAACGAATAAATCAGAAACATCCGGTTTAATCGCCCTACAAATTCGACAGCTACAATCCTAAAAGTTCCTAAAAAACAAAAACATTCTTCTAAATTCCCCACATCCAACATAATACCTACCTGTGTCCACGAAATAACCCTACACCTCAGCTATTACCATAAGTTTCTTCTAAACGACTATAAAATCATATAATACACATTAATAAGCCATAAAACGACATTTATTACTAAATAGTCATTGAGGTGACATTTAGACATGTCACCTGGTTTAGGGTCATTGAACAGTTAAATGAGAAGAAGGTCCATTCGGTTGTCGAGCTGCTATAGCATCTCAAGAACCATTATCACCTATTTAGCATTTTCCTAATCATATCTATTAATATCATATATAATCAAGAGCGCATCCAGGGGGGGCGGGTCATGGGGGTCATGACCCCCCCTGGGCTGGTTTCAGGACCTAGGTGGACCACTAATTAAAATTGTTAAACAATATTTTTATATATTTTTTGTCACAACATACTTTTTATTTAAGTACTTTCACTTTTCAGTACTAACATTTATTAATAAAATACCTACTATTTACATCGATCTATTTAATTATGTTATAATTTCTTGTGACTTGACTACGACTATGTGACCCCAACCCCTGGCGCCAAAGCTGGATCCGCCCATATAATCATAGATATTTTCGCGAGCACTGAACTGAGATTCCTGACCACTGCTGCACGATATTTGGAATCAATATCTACTCCAACAACTATCTCATTGGAGTAGATTCAACTAAGATATTTATTTTACTTTGTAGTTCAATCTTAATTCTGTATAATTATTATTCCGTCCTTATTTAGTTCTCTATAGTGTTAATTCCATCGGTAAATATTTACTACTTGTTATTATTTATTCTTTTTAATTTTCCTCATTATTTCCTTTATTACATTTTATATACATATTATTTACATTTTTAAATATTCCTATAAAAACAAAAAACATTTAACAATATAAAAAACAGTAGCCGACCGGTATCGGGAACAGGGTCCAAGCTACCGGTGGTCAGGGTTCTTGAGAGAGGAACCTCCTAACAATTCGTACCGTGTCCAGAAGTACTGCTTTCTGGATCAAGCCCATGATCCAGCTGCCCAACGAGAGCCTCCGAAGATGTTTGTCTAGGCTCTTGGCTATTATGCCATTGGCTGAGACGACTATCGGCACAATGATTGCTGTATCCACATCCCACATGTCAACAACCTCGTGAGCCAAGTCAAGATACTTAATTTGCTTATCTTTCTCGGCTTTCACGAGGTTCTCGTCATGAGGGACCGCTATATCAACAATCACTGTGCGACGCTCTAATCGGTCTATTACCACTATATCAGGCTTATTGGCAACAATAGTCCTGTCAGTGATGATAGACCGATCCCAGTACAGTGTAATATAATATAATGTATATATAATGTAATATAATATAATATAATCTCACTTATCTGATTGAATCTGAAGCTGTTGAATACTAGTCGGTGCAGGAATACTGCAAATACCTACCCTATCTGTTTTTGCAAAGCATTTGTTTTGTGTTTTGGTTTTGTGTAAATAGTATACTCAACCACTTATTACAACCCATTAATTTATTATGCAGCAAGCACACTTCTTTTTAGATCGCGAACAGATGCTTCAATTATTTATTTTTACATATATATCTAAAAAAAAAATTAAATAATTAATTAATTAAATAATAATTGAATATATATACTTATATATATTATATTTATACACACACACATATGTATATAAATATATATTATTATTTATTTATTTTCTATACAAAGCTGGTTCACATCCGGTAGTCACTTCTACACTAGGTACGGTTGAAAACCAGCGTCAGGCACTAGTTGTCTGGCATATAGCTGAACCGAGCCTTTTTGGCGCAGTCGCGAGGCACACGTAATTAGTTCTTGTAAATGGAAATATTGTTTTTTTTTTCATACATTTTTTTTATTTGTTTTTTTTTCCTTTTGAATACCTACTTGTGTTGTGTGCTTTGTGGCATGTGCCGAATAAATATTTTTTCTTTCTTTCTTTCTTTCTTAATATTGCCATTTTCGAGAACTGGGTCGGGCACATACCTATAGTACGGTACTTCTGATTCCACGAGATTGTATTTAAGAGCAAGTTGCTGGTGAACAATCCTAGCTACAAGGTTGTGTCTATGCAAATAGTCTCCGTTAGCCAGACGAGAACAACCGGAGATAATGTGACGAATGGATTCTCCCGGTTTGTGACATGCCCGACATATGTCTACCGTACCATCTTTCACAATATATTTCCGATAGTTATTCGTCATCATAACTTCATCCGTAATTGCACAGACAAAACCTTCGGTTTCCCCGAAGAGGTCACCAAAACGTAGCCAAGCTACGGACGCTAATGTATCTACATCAGACCCATGAAGGGCCCGGTAATAGCGGCCGTGAAGCTCCTTGCTCTGCCATACTTCTCTGCGGTCATTAGTATCTAATACTACAGGTTTGCGCCAATTCTCGGTACCTAAGGAGAGCGGAGTGAGGCCTTTGTCCACCGCTACCACATCTCGATGTATACCCACGTCGGCTTGTAGGAAATATACCCTAAAGCTGCATACCTCGCGGTTGTCCAGGGTCTTTGCATTTAAAAAGCCACGACCCCCGCACTTCCGCGGGATATACAGCCTCATCACCGATGAACGTGGGTGATGCATTCGATTTGCAGTCAGCGTTGTGCGGACCCGCCTGTCCAAGGCATCAAGTTCAGTCTGAGTCCATTTGAGTATGCCAAAAGAGTACATCAATACTGGCATGACCCAACCATTGAAGGCACGCACCTTGTTTCCGCCTGATAGAAGACTATTCAGTACTCTATTCAGGCGGCCAAAGAAGCGTTCCTTCAATGACTGTTTAACATAAGCAACATTGATGCCTAGTGCCTCTGACATACCCAAATACTTGCAGATTTCAGTTGAGCCGAGGAATCTTAGGTGTATGGAATCCGAGAGTTGAGTTCCCACGGATTCCATAATCTCCCCTCGCTTTACATGCATGACCGCACATTTGTCAACCCCAAATTCCATCCTGATGGCGCTACTGAAGGTTTCCGTTACCTTCAGTAGCTCCATGAGTTGCAAGTTGCTGGGGGCAAAAAGTTTCAAATCATCCATGTAAAGCAAGTGTGATATGATCTGACCACCTCTTCTCAGCTGGTAGCCTTGCCCCGAACTCTCCAGCAGTGTACTGAGAGGGTTGAGAGCCACCTTGAAATATGCCACGCTCAATCCTAATCGGTTTGCTGTTTTCCTGCATTTGTCGACATCCTGGGTAGCAGAGGACCGTCTTCCATTGTCCCATACATGACTCAAGGAAAGTGCGGAGTATTGGATTTATTTTGTACAACTCCAACACCTTCATGAGCCATGTATGTGGAACCGAGTCATAGGCCTTCTTATAATCTATCCAACATGTCGACAGATTCCTTCGGGAACGACGAACCTGTTGGTTTATGGCAATATCGATGAGGAGAAGCTCCTTAGTACCGCGGGACCCGTTCCTACATCCATTCTGAGAAGCAGACATGATTGAATTTGTATCTATGTGATTATTAATTTTGGCTCTCAGAATGGATGTAAGTAAGAACTTTATAGACCGTCGGTAAGCACGTGATCGGTCTATAATTTTTAGGTTCCGAAGTACTGCCTGATTTATGGAGCAGGTTGGTTATTCCTGTAGTTAGGAATTGAGGTAGCGATCCTAGCTCTAAGGCAGACTGGAACTGAGCGGCCAAGCGAGCGTGCGAGCTTAGAAACCATTTTATCCAGAAATTGTGCAGCCCGTCCGGCCCTGGAGATTTCCAGTTGGATAACGGACGGACTGCACGGGTTACATCTTGGGGGCTGATCGTAATTGCCCCCATTTCTGGTATAAGATCGCACGTCCGCCTGATCTCACTCATCCAGTCACCCTCGGTGTGGCTGACAGGCACCGACCAGATGCTGCGCCAGAACGAACACATGGCGTCATCATTCGGTAGGCACGTATCAGTCACACCTTGGTTAGGTCGCTCCCAGGCCCTATAAACCCACCTTTCATTGCTTTGGAATGTGTGATTCTGAGTGTATCGCTCCACCCTCCGCTTATATCGACGAATTCGATTTGCCCATGCATAGACTTTCTGCTTCAGGAAGTCGATACGCTCTGTGACGCGGGTGAGATAATCCCGAGGACTGATATCAGTCCCCGCAAACGCCCGCCTCACAAAGCGCATCACTCTAGGACGAGTGTTGCCCTGTCTGAAGCAGATAAGTTTACCAATGAGTGCTCTAGCCTCAGCAATACGACGTTCGATCCTGCCCTGCCAAGCTGGTACAGCTGGCCGAATAACTCTGTCAGACTTTGGAAACTTGACATGAGCTACCCAACAAGCCGCTACAGCTGCACAGTATAGGATCGAATGAGTATCGGTGAGGTCTTCACTATTGTCAAAATAATTTGACAGCAGTGAATCTAGAGCACACACTAGCGCCCTATTTTTCTTATGCATGGGTAAACGAGGCAGACGAGGTCTAAGCTCAGGCGGTGTGGAGCGATACTCCCGTAATGCACACTCCAAAGCACTCCTCAATCGTTTACTGCACTGGGTCCTCACGGTTATAGCCTCGTCATCATCATCTTCACCGACGTGGTCGGGTCGCGGTGCAATACTGGGTTGTAGTTGCACCGCGGCCAGTGGCGAAGCAGATGAGACACGGCTGCACCGTGATTCGAGGCGTAGTCTATCAAGTACGGCGTCATCCAACATACGGTTACGCTGGATGACCCGCACCTGATCCGACAGTCGTTGGGCCGAAACGTTGACAGCCGGTTCAAGTACCTGAAACAGAGTAATAATTTTCCTTATTATTATTTTTGCTATTTTTATATAACTATTAAGTACTTAACCTATAACTTGTATGTGTGGTAAGTAATATAATAATAATAATAAAATACTTTATTTTCAGAACAAAGTCCATATAGAGACACATTTACACATAAACAAAAAAATAAACACACAAATTCAAAATAAATATAAAATACAATAATAACAAGACAAATTAGACGAAATACACACCTAAAAAAGTAATTACTTAATGTATGTGAATGACGCTCTGTGAATCGTCGTCCAGTGCCACATTATTGGACTATTCATCCTGTCAGCGACGACAGCTATCAGGCTGTTGGAGCTATCGCGCACTCGCCGCATCAAGAATGCTATACGCGACTGTATTAATGCAAAATAACTGTGTGCAAGTTGGTGATTAAATGAATAAATAATCATGTTGGAGTCGGCTTCAGGTCTACTAGTCATTTATATTGAGCGACTAACTATCTGAGCTCCACGACCTAGTAGCTTTGTGCGGTAGCACAATACCCCTTAGCAAGACTAGACATCAAGTAGATCGTGGGTTGGGAACCAGACAGGCTACTTTCTGTTATTTTTATCAACACCACTGTTCTCAAAATGGTAAAGGAAAATAGCATGAGGAAACCAGCAAATAGCATGAGGAAACCAGCAAATAGGCTAGACAACGAGTATCAAGTACTTATTGACGTGCTAGTTTTCAATTGATTTTGAGGTGATATGTAATTAATTAGATTTTATTTGTAGAATAATAAATATGATGTGAAATTACGTATTCTGAAATCCTTTCTATTTCCAAAGATTGGCTTCATTTAAAAAAAAAACCTTGCTCATCTTACGAGCTTATAAATATCTACTTGAATTCACTTTCTGAAACAAAGCTGACCCGGCACTGTAGAATATGTTTTCCGGTGCAGGTAATGAACCTGCAACAGTCAACGCTCAACCACTGCGCCAACAGTGTCATCATATTATCGTCCTATAGTTATAGTGCTACTTTTTTTTTTTTGTAAATAGGTTCGCGTTTGACCACTATCTCATCTGATGGTAAGTGATGATGTGATCGAAGATGGAGCACGCTTACCTAAAAGTAACCTATTCACTCTGGACTTAAAGACTCCTATGTTGTAGCTGTCGGGAAACACAGACTCCGGCAGGGAATTCCACTCCTTAGCCGTCCGCACAATGAAGGTATTCACAAAACGTTTTGTGCGTATGGGTGGGATGTCCACCATGTAACGATGGCGCTTCGCCATTTGTCTCGTAGTCCGATGATGGAACGGGCTTGGTGGAATTAGATTGTGTAATTCCATCGCACACTCCCCGAAATGTAACCGATAGAAAACTGATAGACTTGCAACTCGTCGTCGGTGTTGTACTTCTGATAATTTTATGATACTTTTCTGTGGTCAAGTCTTATACGTTAGGTGGTGATGTATGTGTGTTGTATAAAAAGTCCCGTGAGAATTAGGCTGACCATAAATAGTGTAGTTAAAGAATTAAGTCAAATAAAAATTAGGATTATAGTGGGACAGTCTGGTTGTGCGGACAGCGACTGTCTTTAGATAGAACTTGATTATAATAATCGAATCCGATTTGGCAAGATATTTATTAAGTTTGAAATAAAAACACTTGTTTTCACAGTTACTTGAAATAGGCTAATAAATAAAAGGCTAATTAATAAAACATTTTTTATTAATTAGCCTACCATACTACCTATCTTATATATACAGGCATAGTTTAGAAAAATATTGCGGCTTGATTACTTAGCCAAAAACTATTGTCTACCCACATTAAGTCATAAGATTCAAAATTAAACTTCAATAATACTCAATTTTTTATCGTTTTTATTTCTTAGCTACAATTTGGAACAAACTGGGTCCTAATACCTGTGCAATCCTAAAAACTTTCGGACAGTGGTAAAAAAGTGGTAAAGTGGTAAAAAGTGGCAAATAAATGTGTTTTCTCGAGTGCTTACACGTTAATTTACACGATACTACCAATCTTTTTTTTTTGTTTTTTCAAATTATGTCCGCCTGTTAATCGTTCTGTTTATTTAGGGCCTTTGGAATGGCTAAACCGATTTAATGAGACTTTTATTAAAAGATAGAAGAGTTTGAATTGGGATCGGGATTTATTCATGAAAAACCAAAGTTATGAATAAGTAAAAAACTAAGTCTAAAACATCATACGACCGCCTATAGACTAGATGGGTACAACTTGATTAAGAAACTAACATACACACATACCTAACAAAACACAGCGTAAAGTCCAGATAAAGATGGGCGAATAAACACTAATATTGTAAGTAATACTCATCAGTCCCGAGACGTAGTTTATTATAATGTAGTAAAACGGGCACACGACTTAAATGCCATATTCAAGGTATCAGGTGACAGTTTGTTGCGCAGACGCAGGAATCAATGGAGAAGGTATGTTTTATTTTCGGGGGGACAATCTTCAGAGGACTTTTCCCGCTCTGGGTGTACCGTGTAGCGGATGGGAGTGTTAGAATTCTACTGACAAAAACACTAATTGTTCCTTCAACTGCCCTTACCCGAAGACAGCACAGCATACGCTGGAGGAGTGCCTAGCTTAAATGTAGCAGCGTGATGCCTTCGTTTTAACACTAGGCATCAGCAATCTATCGCCTTCAGTCCAGTCCTGTCTGTTGTGGTTCAATCCATGATCGCGGAAGCTGATATGTCAAGGTGGCTGCGGAGAAAAAGACAGCATACTTCTCAATCAGCTTGCAACAGAAGTACAGCCAGGCTTTGGAAGGCGCTCAAAGAACTCCAGCCAGCCTGTAGGTTGCAAACTCGGTAACGCTAGGTAAAAGGCCCCGCCAATCTCGCCATCAAACGTAAAAGTTTGGCGAGTTTAGATTTAAGTGATATCTCTGTATATAAATTAATTAACTAAATAAAGGATAATGCCAGATACTCTATAGACCTTTGCCCCACTCAATAAAGTCATTTACAAGCATGCATTATGCAGCATCTTATTGTATATTTATTACTGATAACTAAACGTTTATCCTGAAACCGGTAAAACTTGCGGTTTAAACAACTGAAGGAGCAGGGCGGGTTTTTAGTCAGTAGAAATCTGACACCCCTTCCGCTCCTCCTATAGATGATTTATTTATTATCTAATCTTCAAAAGTAATTAAGACATTCATTAATTCCTTTTTTCATAAAATTGGAAACCGTAACTTTTAAAGAAAAACAATTTATTATGAAAACGTTCTTTGTTCGCCACAATTATTTTCATCATTTTACTTTTCCTGTAAATGATGACCATGACTGGGTCAGGACCTGGCATTGTCATTTAAAAAAAAACATTTGAAGTGTTAATAGCCTAATTAATGGCTAAGGTGTCAGACTTGGGATCGCAAGGTCGCAGGTTCGAACCCCACCCATTACACTATTGCTGTGAACTCACTCCAAGCACAAGCATTTTTAGCTTAGTTCGAGGGGTTAACAAGATTGCTAGTAATGTGAATACTACCCAAAAAATAGTTCTGTTAAAAAAAATATGGTAACTAATATTAAGAGTTAGTGATTAAGAGAGCAGTGGTGACTCAGCGGTTACGGGCATGACTTACGAGGTGTAGGTTGTGGATTCAAACCCAGGCAGAGACATTACTTTGTGTAAGTTTCATCATTACACCTCTCAAAACGTCATTTCCTAGAACCGAAAATCCGAAATAATGAAATGAAATAATTATGTTTATTTTGCAAATAGGTTATAATTTTATAAATAACACTTCACACGTCTGTTTTTTTTCGTAAATGTAAACTAGATGAGGCCAGTGTTTCCTAACTGACTACTCTGAGAAGAAACACTGAAACAAACTCAGAGGTCAATGTCTCTTTTAAAGTCCATAGAATCTGTAGTGATCAAATCATATGAGAGCCATGTAGGTTAATGTCTGTGGCGCCCTTTTGAGGATAGAATCACACAGATTTGAGCAGGCCCGTCCAAACAGTGCAAGCATTTGTCAAATATCGCGTAGCTCAACTTAGAACCTTAAGGAGCTCGAACGATTTGACGAACAATACCATAATAAGGACATTTTGGTGGGCCATTCGAAGACTTACGACATTCACAAGGAGGAGCCCTTTATCTCAGCAGTGAGTAATAAGTATTTTTTATTTATTTTTATTTATTTATTTGGAAAACAAACAACTATACATTTTATCTTAGACTAATTATATAAAATTAACAAACATATAAATTCAACTACGTTTTCACGGGTTACAATTTTATGTACAGTGACAGAACTAAATAATCATGTTGGTTATTAAATATAAAATATGATATATAATATAGAAGAACCACTTGTGAGTTTTTCACCAAAACAAGTGAGAACTGTAATAAAAAATATGAGTACAGGTAAATCTCCCGGGTACGATGGACTCAGTATTGAGCATTTTAAAAACGCGGGAATACACCTACCGAGAGTACTGTCACTGTTTTACACTATGTGCATGAGTCACTCATACTTACCAGCGGAACTCATGAAAACAATTGTTGTGCCGATAGTTAAAAACAGGACTGGAGATATATCTGATAAAGCCAACTATCGGCCAATCTCTCTTGCGACTACCGCTGCAAAAATTATGGATAGTATGATTGATTCATGCTTGAAAAAATACCTTTGCTTGCACGACGCGCAGTTTGGGTTCCACCATGGGCTATCGACGGAGACAGCTATCGTTACCCTCAAAAACACTGTCCAGTACTACACAGATCGAAAAACGCCGGTGTATGCCTGTTTCCTTGATCTTTCTAGGGCTTTTGACCTTGTCACATATGACGTACTCTGGAGAAAGCTGGGAGACAGGCATATACCGACGGATGTCCTGAAACTTTTGCAGTACTGGTATGCGAACCAAACGAATCACGTTAAATGGGCTAAAACGCTGTCTATTTCATACGGGTTGGAGTGCGGTGTGAGGCAGGGGGGGCTAACATCTCCACTGCTCTTCAACTTGTATGTTAATGACCTTATAGTGGAGCTCAGCAGCATGCGTGTAGGATGTCGGGTGGGTGGCGTCAGTATAAATAATATCAGCTACGCAGACGACATGGTGCTGCTGGGCCCCACTGCGGGATCTATTGCGGAAATGCTTAGGGTGTGTGAGAGATATGCGGCTGAGCATGGACTTGTGTACAACGTACGTAAAAGTGAATACATGGTCTTTAAGGTCGTCGGTAAATGCCTAGATTATACACCTAGTTTTACCCTAAATGGCTTGCACATAAAGAAAGTAAATAATTTTAAATATCTCGGGCACATAATTACCGACGATCTTAAGGACAATGTAGACATTGAGAGGGAGCGTAGGGCTCTAGCGGTCAGAGTAATATGTTGACGCGCAGATTCGCTCGCTGTACGGACCAGGTCAAAATAACCCTATTTAAGGCTTATTGTCAGGGCCTGTACACGGCTGGTCTGTGGGTCAGCTACACCAAAAGATCTCTAGATGCCCTACGTGTCCAGTACAACAATATTTTTAGAATGCTGTTAGGACTGCCCCGCTACTGTAGTGCGTCTGAGATGTTTGCGCAGTACCAAACCGATGGGTTTCAAGCCCTCTTACGCAAAAAAACGGCATCTCTCATGACCAGGTTGCGGGTCAGTAATAATAGCATTCTGAAAACTGTTGCGGAGAATTTTTACTCCCCTGTTTTGAGACATTTTGTATGGGTGATGAACAATTAAATACTTGCCTGTTCATCCCTCATGCAAGATGTACTCGACTTATTAATTATTTCATTTTATTATTATTTTTTATTTGTACTTGTAATTGATTTTTCATACTAACATTAGTTTTAAGCGTGTATATTTACTAACATCATGGATTCATGTTGTCCGAATGCAATAAATAAATTAAAATTAAATTAATTATTACATATGTAAGGGTACATTTTTATTTCTTATGGCTTATACTTAATCTATACACTATATCTACAAATCTACATTAAATCCTCAACATATCTGTCGTATTTAATTGGATAAGGAATAATACCGTATTGTTAACAAAAGATTCGTAAATAACACATCATTTTAATGTAATTTGTAAATAAAAAAATGGTTATTGTGGGTTATTCTTGGGAGATAGACATATGCCATCGCAGACTTTTTTGTAGATCTATAAAAGAAAAACAATCCCGCCATACATTGTATTTTTATAACTCAAAAGGTTTTGGCAGCGTTTTCGATTAAAGCTCCCGATGGGCTTAATTCTTTCCGACATGTTGAAATAATATCGTCGTATTTCATTCAATCTACACAAAACCTTAACTTATTATACACTAAAACCTTCCTCAGGAATCACTATCTACAGGGTCTTTCATTAAGCGTGTCCTATCTTTAAATTTAAATAAAACAAAGTGTGTGTGAGATATTATCGAAATTATTTATTTATTTGAAAGATGTAGTGATGCCATTATGTGTGGAATATGACATCATTCAAGAGTCCGCCATGGCTTCTCTGGGTAGAGCGCATGCGAGATATCCAATTTTCCATGACTTTTGCGCCTAAATCAGGCTGAATTCGACCCATGGCATAGGTTATGTTGGCTTTGAGGGCCGCTGTGGTTTGTGGTTTATTCGCCTATTACCTGCGACTTAAGAAAACCCCACAAGAAAAAGTCTAACGGGGAGAGTCTAACTAAAGATCTCGGTGGCCAGTTCACATCAGCTCCACGTGAGATGACCATGCCCTCAAACCTCTCATGCAGAATATTCAATGTGGCATGAGCTGTGTTGCACGTAGCGCCGTCTTGTTGAAACCACATGTCGTTGGTGTTCAGATGATCCAGTGCATGCCAAAAAAGTTGGTAATCATCGACCTATAGCGCTCGCCGTTGACAGTGATGGCCTGGCCAACGTTGTTCTCAAAGAAATATGGCCCGATGACGCCGCCAGCCCAAAACCCACACCAAACTGTAACTGTTTCGGGATGCATTTGACGCTCTTGGATCTCATGTGGATTGGTATCGTCCCAAATTCAACAATTTTGTTTTTTTTACGTACCCATTCATCCAGAAATGGGCCTCATCGCTGAAGATATTTTTTCTGTGAAAATTACGGTCAGTTGCTAACTGCTCCAGTGCCCATTCAGCGAACACACGTCGTTGTCTATGGTCGTTTACCTTCAATTCCTGGGTGAGTTGAATTTTATACGGGTGCAGGCCCAAGTCACGATGCAAAATTCGCCAAGTTGTGGTCTGTGAAAGGCCGAGTTCTTGTGAGCGACGCGAAATCGACTGCCTCGGATTCTCCTGCACACTCTCACGGACAGCGGCGATGTTTTCGGCAGACCTTGCGTTTCGTTGACGTACGGGTGTTGGTCGATCATTGACCGAAGCAGTGGACTCAAATTTATCCACCACACGACGAATAGTCCTCTCGGTAGGACGATTATGGCGACCGTAAAATGGGCGAAGCGCGCGGTGCGTTGCCCGAACAGAACACTCATTTTAATAAAACAATTTTATCATTTGCACGTGTTGTTGAATACTATAGCTATCCATGATGATTTGGCAAAACAGAATGAATAAATGACAACCAATTTGACAGATGTAGCTTCAACAAGATGGCCGCTACTAACTGTCAAAGTTCGGACGTGCCTATTGGAAGACCAGTTATTACATTATTACAAAAACCCGCATCAAAATCCATTGTGGAGTTTTTAAAATCTAAGCATACATTGGGACAGACAGACAGGGAAGCGACTTTGTTTTATACTATGTAGTGATATTAGATACTAGATCTGGGCAGTTATTAGTATGGTGAATGAGTCCATAAAGCAACATACCTTGTAAGAGCAAACGTCTTGACTGTAAGGAAAGCAACTTAAACTTTTGTAGTGATTCAATGTAAGTAAGTTTTAGACTGATTATACACCTACATTAAAAGCCTTGTCTATCATCAGATCAGTAACATTTTCGTACATCAGGTCCAGATTACATTGTGTTCAATAGCTAGAACTATTTCGCTGCCCACACAAAGTCATTCGTTCACACGTGCAATCGAAAATCAACCATATCTTCTTCTTTTTAAGTCTATATCATGTAGGTATAATTTAGTGGTGTTTTGTATTAAAGTGTTTGTTTGACCAAGATTTTTACGGCATTTTGAACGAAAATGAGATAAAAGGGAATGTGAGGGATTTAATAGAGTTGTTTGAGGTCCTGTGAGGTAAATCGCTGACGTCATCACACTTTTAAAAGAACATTCCCTGGATGAGCCTCCTATGGACTACGTTGGCCTCGTTCTTGTTTGCTCTCAAATATTCAGGGCCTTTTGAATTGATAATGAGGCTCATAAAGTCCTTCCAAAGGTTGTCTGGAAGATATCGCTCTCAGCGATAAGACCGCCATTGTAACCAATTTTTTACAATATTGTTATTTAAGTGTGATTCAATTATTGGTGTACAATAAAGTATATTCTATCTATCTATCTATCTATCTATAGTACACGAAAAATGCACATTCAATTCAATTCAATTTATTTATTTGCGATAAGTGTTGGTACAATGTCAGTCTTAACATAGGTACCTATATTGTAATAACATTATTATTATGGATCCTTAACACTTAGTCAAATGACTGTGACATGCAAATATTTTGTTCATATATCTTAATTAATAAATGTTAACAAAATAATGCATGATTCTATTACATTAATTATTAAAATTACAATTCAATAGCAATATTATTGTTCTTTCCTTTATTACATTTTTAAATATTCCTATAAAAACAAAAAACATTTAAAAATATAAAAAACAGTAGCCCACCGGCATCGGGAACAGAGTCCAAGCTACCGGTGGTCAGGGCTCTTGAGAGAGGAACCTCCTAACAATTCGTGCCGTGTCCAGAAGTACTGCTTTCTGGATCAAGCCCTTGATCCAGCTGCCCAACGAGAGCCTCCTAAGATGTTTGTCGAGGCTCTTGGCTATTATGCTATTGGCCGAGACGACTATCGGCACAATGATTGCTGTATCCACATCCCACATGTCAACAACCTCGCGAGCCAAGTCAAGATACTTAATTTGCTTATCTTTCTCGGCTTTCACGAGGTTCTCGTCATGAGGGACCGCTATATCAACAATCACCGTGCGACGCTCTAATCGGTCTATTACCACTATATCAGGCTTATTGTTCTTATTGTTAGACTTAGAATTATGTCATATAGTTAAATTATTACAATTGTTAATTATTTTTCAATGCCTTCTAAACGAATATTATCTAAACTATATAATATAATAGTAATATTATAAAGAGGAAACATTTGTGTTTTTGTATGTTTGTATCGTTTTCACACAAAAACTACTGGACCGATTTCAAAAATTCTTTCACCATTAGAAAGCTGCATCTTCACTGAGTGACAAAGGCTATATTACATTTTCAAAAAATATAGGAATCCTTAATAAAAATGCACTAAAACCCCGAGGTGTGAAAAAATTAGTCATAATAAATTTAATATTTCGCTTACCGAGTAGAAGAAAGTCTTTTCGTTTAGCCATGCTTTAAGACACCTTATAAATTTATTAGTCGGTAAGATTTTAATACTGTCAGGCACTTAAGCATTAAACTTAGGCATTATAAAAACTTTTTTGCAAAAAATAAAACCGACTTCCATATCAAAACACTACAAAGCCAAAAATAATTTTAATTTCGGTAGTCGGTGTTATTGGTTTTGTATTTTCATTCTTTTTTCACACCGCCTTCCGAAATAAAAATTATTTTTGGCTTTGTAGTGTTTTGATATTGAAGTCGGTTTTATTTTTTGCAAAAAAGTTTTTATTTTCGTGCTTTTTAGTGGGTCAGTGAATTTTGCAAATCTGTTCATAAATGACGGAGTTATGCGCGAACAAAAAACGCAATGCAGAGTAAACGAAAAGGTCATCAACGTAAATATTTTTTTAGACTTTTATTGATTTTTCAGAAACGGCTTGTCCGATTTCGATAAAATTTTCATGGGACCATTCGGAAAGTATACCCTTTCTAACAAGACAAGAATTTTTCAAATCGGTTTGCAAACGACGGATTTATGCGCGGACAAACATAAAAAAAAATAAAAAAATACAAACATCCGAATTGAGAACCTCCTCCTTTTTTAGAAGTCGGTTAAAAACAATAATAATCATAGACCTTCTAACCGGTTTCGGTCACGGCGGCTAAACTCATAATTGATTAGCCATCTGCGCAAGAGATTATAGTACACAAGTATGTGTGCACTCTTTTAAGACCGGAGAATGATCAGGGGCAGGACCAACAGCTTATGTGCTTTCCGAGGCATGGGATTCATCACACCACCAACTTCCTCTAACTCCGGGCTGCTACTGAGAAATTTCTAACAGAAAAACCCAATAACACTTTTTGCCCGACAGCAGTCGCGCTTGCAACCACCAAGCCACCGAGACAGACATTAAATCAACCTAGACGAGTGACCATAATTGATTGTAACCTGTATGTATGTAACCCTGATCAGTTGGATTGATTTGACCTTATTAACTGACGAATACTTTACTACGTCACAGGGTCAAATGAGACTGAAAGTAATTAATAAGATCATCTAAAGATATCACTCTTAGCGATAAGACCGCTATTTTAATCAAAGTTATAGCAATAAGGTTATGTAAATGTGTATCAATTTTTGGTGTACAATCCTTACTAATATTATAAATGCGATCCTTTGTCTGTCTGTGTGTTACTCAATCACGCCTAAACTACTGCACCGATTTAAATGAAATTTGGTACGGACTTAGTCTAGAGCCTGAGAAAGGACATAGGCTGCTTTTTAATGCGAAAAAAGGGCTGTAAGAGGTTGAAATAGGGGATGAAAGTTTGTATAGAAATTACGTCATTTTTAAAACTTATTTTTTAGACTTTTGATTAGAATAAGCTATTAGCAGTAAAATATTGTAAATAGCTTATTTACGAGTTTTATTTTTAAAATAATTAGACTAAAAAATTAAAAATGCTGTCGAAAGTCTCTGTTCCGTGCGGACGAAGTCGCGAGCACAGCTAGTAAAGTATATTCTATCTATCTGCCTTTGTCCAACCACGTTTGGGTCAGTTTCCAGTATAACCAGATGCATCTGAGAACTGCTTTACATGGAGCAACCGGCTATCTGTCCTCTACAACCCAGTTGCTGTGTAAAATTAAAGCAAACTTGCCAAAGGCAAGACTAGTGCCCGATTTTCTGGTGTCCGATTAACCGTAAAGACTGGCAAAGGTGTTCAAATTACAACCGGGACTAACTGCTGCACGTTATTTCCGAAGCACGGGAAATCTCGATATGTCTGGGTGTTCAATCATTCAAAGACCGACGTGGTTAGCATTGCTTAATCATAACAATAAATAAATGATTAATTGATTTAGACGTGACGGTGTAAAAGAGAAACAAAAAACTATTTTGCAAAAAATAAAACCGACTTCCATATCAAAACACTACAAAGCCAAAAATAACTTTAATTTCAGTAGTCGGTGTGATAGTCGGTATAAGAACACCGACTACCGAAATTAAAGTTATTTTTGGCTTTGTAGTGTTTTGATATGGAAGTCAGTATTATTTTTTGCAAAAACTTTTTTCAGTGGGTCGGTTTGTAATACCTACTTCCATATCAAAAAACTACAAAGCCAAAAATAACTTTAATTTCGGTAGTCGGTGTGATAGTCGGTATAAGAACACCGACTACCGAAATTAAAGTTATTTTTGGCTTTGTAGTGTTTTGATATGGAAGTCGGTATTATTTTTTGCAAAAACTTTTTTCAGTGGGTCGGTTTGTAATTTATCTAGTTACAAAAGCCAAAATGTCAACTACTTATCACCTTTTACAAAATATTGCTTTTCCCGATGCAGAGCCATTAATTTTTGAGGAGTCCTCCTGGTACTTCACCATATGCATCATGGCAAGCATAAAGTGCTGAACTATAACTAATATTCAAGTAATCGAATCGCAATCCACGAAATACTTATTATTGAGTAGTTTCGGTGGCCCTCTGTGGTCTTCATCAGCAGTTCGACTTCCCCAAATGGAGCGTTTTGGGTATTATTTAAAGTAACTACCCAAATACGCTGTAGGTGTGCCTGCAATATTTGAAGAGTTCCCTCAATTTCTTCATGATTCCATCATCAGATTATAACGTGATTTTTTTAGGGTGGAAAATCATCCTATGACTGCCTCCCGAACTGGGCGAAGCAGGAGAGTGTGTCAGACTTCTACTGACTAAAACCCATCCGTGCTCCATTATATGCCCTCCGTGTTCCGAGGCCGCGGTAATTCTTTCGAACAATTCCGCAACAAATCCTAACGTGATGACAATGGGACCAACTAGAAAGTACACCCTTCAAACTAAATACGAATTTTCCAAATCGGTCCAACCGTCTTCGAGATTTGAGGTAATATACATATAAAAAAAACAGTTCATGACGAACTGCGAACCTCCTCTTTTTTCAAGTCCGTTAAAAATAGTTATTTTTCATCTGATATATTAATAGGGATTTAAAACTCTCTCCACATAATATCTTTCATTACAACATCTGCACATTGTGTGCAATTTAACTATAACTCAAGAATTTTCTCTTCAATGAAACAATTACTCCTCAATAAAATATTCCGTACCACAGGATAACGTGGAAATACTTTATAAGTATAATAAATCCGGCACATATTGAATGTTGGCCGTAAGTCTTCACAATTATCATGTAAAACAAACTGTGACATGCGTGCGGATGATGGTGGACCCAGCCTTTGTTGTCAGACTAATGTGGATAACCCTCAGGTTTAAAAATAGTATTTATTATTAAAAGTACAGCTAAGGAGAGGAATTCTCTGCCGGAGTCTGTGTTTCCTGATAGCTATAATCTGGGAGTCTTTAAGTCAAGAGTGAACAGGTTACTTCTAGGCAAGCGTGCTTCATCTTCGACCACATCATCGCTTAACATCAGGTGACAAGATGGATAATACGCTTATCCATCTTGTCACCTGATGTTAAGCGACCCTATCAACAATTTTAAAAAATAATTTATTTTATAATTAAATGAATTTTATAAAAAAATAATTATTATGAATAGCTTTAGCCCGCGGCGTCGCCCGCGTGCAATTCGAAAACTATCCCACCGGAACCTTATATCAGGAAAAACTATCCTGTCTTTCCCATGGTCCTAAACTATTCTCATGCCAATTGTCATCTAAATCGGACAGACAGACAGACAGAATTACTTACGCATTTATAATATTAGTATAGTATGGATAAAGTAAATCATCGCTATCATCAGGTGAGATGGTGGTCAAAAGTAATCAGTAAAAAATTGGCCAAGTGCGAGTCAGACTCGCCCATGAAGGGTTCCGTAGTAACTACGCAAAATAACTTTGTTTTTCTTAGTATTTGTATGAATTACAAAGTTGCTTGCGGTTTTTGAAAATCAGAAGCTAGTATGTTATATCTCAAAAACTGCTGACCCAATCTCATTCAAAACAAATTTTCGTTGAAATTTAACTTAAAAAATTGGCTAAGTGCGAGTCAGACTCGCCCATGAAGGGTTCCGTACGCAAAATAACTGTGTTTTTATAGTGTTTGTATAAATTACAAAGTTATATTTACGGTTTTTAAAAAAATATGCTATATCTCAAAAACTGCTGACTCGATCTCGTTCAAACCAATTTCCGTTGAAATTTTCATCATATAAAAATCTACAGCATTTTTTTTTTAGATTTTTCCCTCCATTATTATAGAAGTTGGGGGGGACACATTTTACCTATTTGGAAGCATATATCTTTTAAACGATTGACTTTATGAAAAAGTGGTTTTAGAAACCTCAATGTAATTTTTAAAGACCTTTCTATAGATACCACACACGTATTGGTAGCATGAAAAAATTTTTTTTCAATTTCTGTTCCATGTATGAGAAGCCCCCTTATTTTTTTATTTTTGTCTTAAAATCAGAAAGCGGTTTATAGAATACATCTACGTATCAAGTTTCATGTATATAGTCTTAATAGTTTGGGAATAAAATGACTGTGACATAAGGACGTACAGACAGACATGACGAAACTATAGGGTTCTGTTTTCGCCATTACAATACCTACATTACGTACAGTTTTCGGTCCTCGAACATGTATGAACCTCACGATGTATTTTCTTTAATAATTTTGAGAGCATCATATTAGGTACATTTCGTTTGCCTCTACTGGACAGACTTGTAGATTTGTCGTAAAATCTTAGAAAAAATAAATATCTCATGAATATAACAACAAAAGTAAATTATTGAAACTAGGCTAAAATACTGCATTTTTAAACGTCAGAAATTTATATCATGTTAGTTCCCCAAAAACCCGCCACCACTTCCTAGTGTTTAAGCTAGGAAGACGTAGAATAAAACCTCCGCAGCAACACATACCTTCTAATTAGTTAGCCAAGACACAGACAACCAGTAAAATCATTTACAGAATCCTGCTAAAATAAACTTCAGTTGAAAGCCAAACACTACTTTGTCTTCACTTACCAGCACAGTATTTATAACTTAATTTACTTAACTTAAGCCCCTCCACACATTGTTGCACGTAAGATAAAGCCATCTCCACACTAGGGTGTACCACGAGACGTTTATATTAAGTTGGAATAAGTTATCTCACTTATCATAATCTAACAAAAGATCACAATAGACTGTTACAGCATCATCAATATATTACTGTGTAAGGAGCGACTGAGACGTCGTGATACTTAATGTAATCAAATACTTGACTACAATTTTATGCTCACTATAAATAAGTAAACAGATTTTACACATATATTTTCTCTTAATCTTTTATGTTTCATAGTAACATATTTCAAACTGTCTTTTTTAAAATAGCTACCTAAACACTTAAACAATCCGCCATATTGTCCACCAGTTATTTACTCAAAGGACTGGCGGCATTGTCACGTTGTAGTGCAAACCTTACTTCTGGTATAGTTAAAAGACAATCCTTGGATCAAACTAAGTGTCATCTAGGCGTCTGGTTTAACCTTTAAACAGCATTTTAATTAAACGTTTTAGGAAAAGTTTAATTGTGTGTACAGCTAAGGAGTGGAATTCCCTGACGGAGTCTGTGTTTCCTGTTAGCTATAACCTGGGAGTCTTTATGTGAAGAGTGAATAGATTATTTCTAGGCAAGCGCGCTTCATCTTACACAACCTCATTGATCAGGTGAGATAGTGGTTAAATGTACAAAAAACAACGATAATAAAAAAAAACAAATCTCTTCAAGGACCAAGACACCTCGCTCAGCGTACACAGCCCGCAATCCGAGAGGTGTGAGTGGCGTGAATTACCGGCGCAGCGGGGGCCGAATCCCCGCGACCCGCCGGGGTTCCGAGAAGCAATGCTGATAGTACATCGTGAGGCTTTTTGATGATGCTGCCTTGAGACGAGATCTATGGACCGTGGATTCAATTGGGATTGAGAAAAGTGATGTGCAGTGAAGGGATAGTTTTGTTGACTCTGTTCGTTAAATGTGGAATGTACTGGAACCACAATTTCAAAGACATGGTGGCTTTTTAAGACCAAAAGTGTGAGTGTCACATAAATAAACACTTTATAACAAAAAAAAATTAAACCAACTTCCAAAACAAAAACACTGCAAATTGAAAAATAACTCTAATTTCGGTAGTCGGTGTCTTTGGTTTTGTATTTTTGTTCTTAGAACGCAGCAGTTTTAGCAGTTCATTTAGCACGTAGCAGTTAATTAAAGCGAAATGTACTAGAACCACAATTTCAAAGACATGTCACGTCTATTGTCCCGCATTGGGCCCGCGAGGTTGCTTTTTAGGACCAAAATCGTGGATGACACATAAAAAAATACAAAGGTGTTAGTTTTGAATTACCCAATTATTAATTAGACATACGGCAATGTGTTGGCCCAAATCGATCGGCAATCTTGTGGCTAAGGACCAACTAACAGTCACACGAATTGATTTCAAGGTTAAGTAACGCAACGGTCTATTGATGTGTGATCGTCAGCACATCCTGGCTGTCATTTGTTCATCTTTGACCGGTAGTCTGACACAAGCTTTTCTAAGTGACATCGTGTAACCAAGTTAACCAAGGTCCTAGAGGTCGGATACAATAAAGTATAGTCTATCTATCTATCTATAGTGAGACTACAGATGATGAGAAATAAAGATACTTACTCCATATTTATATCTATATAATAAAAATGAATCGCTAAATGTGTTGCTAAGCGCAAAACACGAAAACGGCTGGACCGATTCGGCTGATTCTTTATTTGTTGTGTTTGGTTTTGTCAGGAGAAGGTTCTTATGAAAAAAAAAAGTAGGAAAGGTCTCAAGGGTAGGGGTAGGGTACGGTACGGTACGGTAGGGTAGGGTAGGGGTAGGGTATTGGTAGGGTAGGGGTAGTGTAGGGTTTGGGTAGGGTAGGGGTAGAGTAAGGTATGGGTAGGGTATCGGTAGGATAGGGGTAGTGGTATCGGTTGGGTAGGGGTAGGATACCACGCACACGAAGTCGTGGCGGGTCAGCTACTATGGTAATATTTATCGTGTGCCTTTGCATCTGGATCAATTTTATTTTCTTTCTTTCTTGTCTTTTTCCTCCATCATCAATGATCAACACGCCAACGACACTCAACAATATTTCCATCGGAAATAATAAACACAAATAACAGTAACTCAGCCGGGAATGAACCCCGATACGATCGATCGTTCATCTATAGCTATTTAACATATCCATGTTTAAATAAAAAGGTAACTTAACGCCACGACAGACATTAATAAAATAAATAACATTATTATGAATAATAAATAACCGTTTATGAAAATAACTGAATGTATATTCGTATGATTGTACTTTATGTGTTTTTGATAAAGTAATTGGTGGTCTATAGAATGGAATCAAGCGTTACTTTGCGAAAATCCATACCAAACTAATACTTCACAAAAATATCTAGCGTTTATTCTACTTAACACTAGATATTTTTAACCGACTTCTAAAAAAGGAGGAGGTTCTCAATTCAGATGTTTGTTTTTTTTTTATGTTTGTTCGGGCATAGCTCCGTCGCTTGCCAACCGATTTGGAAAATTCTTTTTTTGTTGGAAAGGGTATACTTCTAGTTGGTCCCATTGTCATCACGTTAGGATCTGATGATGGAATCAAGGAGAAATCGAGGAAACTCTTTAAATATTATAGGCACACCTATAGCGTTTTGGGTATTTCTTACAGTAACTTGTGCAGTTGCTCTCGAAAAGCACCATTCGGGGAAGTAGAACTGATGATGAAAACCACAGATAGCCACCGAAACTGCTCAATAATAAGTGTTTTGTGGATTGCAATTCGATTACTTGAATATGGATGTTTAAGCACTTTATGCTCGTCACAATGCATATGGTGAAGTAGAGCTGATGGTGAAATACCAGAACTCCTCAAAAATTAACGCCTCTGTATTGGGAAAAGCAATATTTTGTAAAAGGTGATAAGTAGTTGATATTTTGACTTTTGTAACTAGATTAATTACAAACTGACCCACTAAAACGCGCGAAAATAAAAAAAAATTGCAAAAACTAAAACCGACTGCCATATCAAAACACTACAAAGCCAAAAATAATTTTACTTTCGGAAGGCGGTGTGAAAAAAAGAAAATACAAAACCAATAACACCGACTACCGAAATTAAAATTATTTTTACCCGACTGCAAAGGAAGGGTTATGTTTTTCGCGCGTATCTTGTATGTATGTATGTAATATTCTTTATTACCTCATATCTCCAGAACCGCTGAACGGATTCACACAATTGAGGTATCGTTAGATTTGTCTTAACAGCCCGAGTGTTCTTAAATACTACAATATGGGTATCAAATTAAAGGGCTTAACATAAGGATTTCAAAAAGGTATATCATGTTCATCATTAGTGTAATACTAGCAAAATAACACAATGAGAAAGTTTAAAAATATGGACTCAGTTTCTGAATCCAGTGGAGTACCAATGTGACACGACCGGGAATACTAAAAAATTGTTAATTAATATATTAACTAAAAAGTTAAAAAAAAAAAACTTATTTAAAAAATCTAAAAAACCCGACTGCTCAACTGAAGTGTAAGAAACAAGCACATTTTTATTTTTAAAAGTGACAAGCAGCCCATCCCCTTTTAAAAAAATATGTTCAATTGGGTCCCGCCTGCTTGTCACTTTTAAAAATAAAAATGTGCTTGTTTCTTACACTTCAGTTGAGCAGTCGGGTTTTTTAGATATTTTAAATAAGTTTTTTTGGCTTTGTAGTGTTTTGATATGGAAGTCGGTTTTATTTGTTGCAAATAAGTTTTTTCTAGTTATGTTTAACTGGTCGTCGCCTAGTGGTGGGAATTGGACCATACTATGTTTTTTGTTAAAGAGACCAAACATTTGGGTAGAATGCACATTACTTTAGCAATCTTGTTAACCTCTCCAACTAAATTAAATATGCTTGTATCTGGAATGGGTTCACGGCAATAGTGTAATAATGAAGCGTTTATAGCCTAAGCTAAGGCTAAGAAGTCGGACTTAGCCTAAACATCTTACATAATGTTAGTAAAATTATGAACTAAACACTAATATATCGGTATCGGAAATGCTGCCGCTTTCAATATGGCACAAACCATTTCGCATAGCACTACTCTTACTCTCATGTTCTTTTTATTATTTAATTGTACCTACGCCACCTGCTCGACGTCCGTAAGTACGGCTACTGGGATCCAGCAGAATACCAGCGTCAGGCATATTTGTCTGGCACATGCTGAGCTGGACTCCCATTTGGTGCAATTTGGAGACACACACCGCACCGACTTTCCATGTTACTATTTAAAGGTTGTTTGTTTCTTTTTTCGTTTATAATATTTTTGATTGTATGTATACGTTTGTTCTGTTCCTTTTTTTTTCTGTAATTTATGTGTTATATTTAATGTGCTTTTGTGTGTTGTGTCTTCTGTTGACCAATAAAAGTTTTATCTATCTGTCTATCTAATGGCTAAGGTGTCGGACTTGTAATCGAGAGGTCGCAGGTTCGAACCCCACCCATTACACTATTGACGTGAAACCACTACAGACGCAAGCATATTTAGCTTATTTGAAGCGGTTAACAAGGTTGCTGGTAATGTGATTTTCACCTACATTGCTAGCTATCTTTAAAAAAGAAAATAACGTAGCCACGAGCTCTACAGCATACCTTGGTTGGTAAGTTTCTTGTACTCGAAAACAATTGCCAACCACGGTATTCAAATTAATTCCCATAACAACAAATATAAATAAAAACCTGGCCCCATGTATGTGTCATTGGACGCGTCTCACATAATTCACAGGTTCCGTACATTGGTATGAGAGGATAACTCAATCTAACACGTGCTTTCCAACAGGTGAAATAAAGCATGTGTCGAGTTTTGTGTAAAATAGGTTTGTGTTATTCGAAGAGAAATAAAAAAGGTTGGAGTTGGATTTTTCGTTTGGATCTAGTAGAAGAGTTTGGGTTTTTACTCCTGGTTTTTCTGTAGTCAAAAAATTCTAATTGGGGTTATATTTATCGGGAATTTGTCAATTCAAACTTAATGGCTTAATTCTTGTTCACTTTTGGTTTTACTGTAGGTACCTTCCCCTCACCCCGCCACCAAATGATGCCACTAGTTTTGATTCTATCTGTGGCTCGAATTGGCGAGACTTTATAAAAGCATGGTTATTAAGCTAAGACCTTATTTTCGTTCCTTTAAGATGATAATATCTACTAAGACTTTCTATAACTTTTACATCAAGACAATGAAACCAAAAAATTCTCCAAACGGCTGACGGACCCCAAAAACCCACGTACACAATGAAAAATCACGTTAAACATTTCAATTCCGTAACTAAAAGGTTCTTACGACATATAAAAGTCTTAGGTTCAATGTAAAAGTATCAGGTTACTGATAAACGGCGCGGACGCAACGTAAAACGCTCCGAACGGCCCTCGATTAAGATCGGGAGCCTTCGGGCGAGATCGGGTCTTGTCGGGGAGATTCGTTTATTGGTACAGGTGAAGATTCTGTTGGTTTAATTGCAGATGAATTGGCATGTGATTTAGATTATATTAGACAGATTTATTACAATGGATTAGCAGCAAGTCTAGGCTGAAATAGAGTAATTTTTGTTTTTGTATCACACACATAGGTATCCAAGGTGTTTGAAAACTGCATGAACATATTTAAAGGTCTTGTACTGTATCTGATATTCATCAATATCAGCATAACTAGCGTATTTAAAAATCTGTAAAAACTTAATCAAAATAATAGTCCTCGCTTTCGGCCACAGTGGTCAATCTCAGCGGACATTTAATTTTGCGCAGGAGATAATTATAAAGGACAAGTATACGCACAGTGTAAAAGTAGATTCTCTATTCCATTCTTAATTCTTCTTTCGGCCCCAGACAAAGACTTATAAACCCCGGACATTTGGGTAAAATCAGTTTTTCCCCGGACACCGTAGAAAAATACATTTTTGAACTGAACTAAAAACAACGATGGGTAATGATGGTTTTTATTTACTGATAAAGTGATAACATTGTAGAGCATCAGAACTTTTTTAATAACAGTCTCTTCCTTTTCATTTAATTAACGTAACATAAACAAAGAGATGAAATACCATAGGAAAATAATAGAGAGATATAGAGATCGTGCTTTTTGGCACCCGTAAGACCAATGTGTGTCCGGGTTTTACCTGGACACTTATTGGAAAAACCCCCCGGACGCTCTCCAAACTAGGACAAATCCGGGAAAACCCGGACGGATGGCAACCCTATGTCCGAGGCATGGGGTATCACACCGTCAAACTCCAAACTCCGGGATACTACTGAAAACCTTGTAATATAGCAGTTTTTTTCCCGCCTAATCTAACAAGGCAAACGACGCATGGAAAAAACTGTAATAAACAAATCCCGTACGAACACGATATACAAACAATTTAGTTTCCCATGCTCTCGCACACCATAAGTGAGAAACCATCACCTAACCATAAGCTACCGTGATTTCAAATCAAATCACGCAGTCTTTCAATCGTACCGCCCACTGTTTTCGATATAGCGAGGGACAAACGAACTAACATTATTGACGGCGCCTACACGCCGAACTGACGTACCATTACTTGAGGATAAAGTGTTGAAATGGACATATACGGGTGGAAGTTTTGTATGGAATCGTAGCATTTTTGAATTGTAAGAAGCAGGCACGCCACTTTTGAAATACCAGCCTAGTGAAAATCCAATATCTCTCTCGCAAAGAGTTCCGTTACAACGAATTTTCGAATTTTTTTAGCTTTGTACTCAAAGCTAAAAAAATTGACGAAGTGCGAATCAGACTCGTCCATGACGAATTCCATAGTAACTACGCAAAATAACTTTGTTTTTCATAGTGTTTGCATGAAATTCAAAAACTATATTTTCGGTTTAAAAAAATGTAATATATCTCAAAAACTGCTGACTATATCTCGTTCAAACCAATTTTTATTGAAAGTTTTTATTAAGATCTACACCATTATATATATTACAATTTTTCATGGTATTATTTTAAATGTTAGAGAAGGGACACACATTTTACCACTTTGGAAGGGTCTATCTTTCAAACGATTGACTTGAAGAAAAAAATGGCCTTTAGAAACCTCAACGTCTTTTTAAAGACCTATCTGTAGACATCCTGTACGTATGGGATTAATGAAAATGAACTTTTTTTAGTTCCAGTTTCATGAATGGGAAGCCTTCCCTTATTTTTTTTATTTTTGTACAAAAATCGTTAAGCGGTTCACGAATATATCCACCTACCAAGTTTCAACAGTGTAGGCCTAATATTATAGGAATAATATGACTGCGACTTGGCTGCAACATACAACAGACGGACAGACAAACATAATATACATATAAGTAAGGGTTTTGTTTTTTTGCCGTTTGGCTACGAAACCCAAAAAATTAAGCCTCTTGTCGCAAAAAGACTCGTAATGTTATATTGTATCATTGATCATACAAATTGTGGAATTCAAAAAAACTTTTCCCTATCAGTTTGTTTTTGTGTTTCTTCTCAGGGCCCGCTAGAAAATACCGGCCTAATCTAGTTAAAGTGACCAAAGATTTTGGAAAACCATATTTTAAACGTACTTGCAAATTTTTTATCATAATATGTATGTTCAATGTTTGTTTATGTAATAAATACTCACTCTGTACTATTTATTTATAACTACCTACCTAAGTGTTATTATTTATGAGATATTACGAATAATAAAATATATATAACCCGTTGAGATACGTACTTTATGCTCATAGGGCGCATTCATTTATGTCGCACAAATTGCGTACTACACAAAAAAGTGTAATTTTACAAATTATGCTAATCATACTGGACAACTTCGCCCGCACCTGGACGGAAGACATCCACGAGGATTTTCACCTTGCGAAAAAATATACAAAAAGCACCACAGACATAAACCTATATTATATGTACATATTTCTCATATGATTTGGTTAGCACGGATTGCCTAGACGTCATAAGAGACGTTGACTACCGAAACAAACTCGAAGGAAGTTTGTTTCTTCTCAGCAAAGTCAGCTAGGAAACACCGACCTGGGTTTCAATCTCATCTAGTTTCAATCTTTAACGAAAAAATATGACGTATAACTGTTAAATGTTCATTGATAGTTTGCAAAGTAATTTATGGTAAACAGAGATAGAAGATAAACGATTTAAAGCTTAAAATGTTTAAACCTCACATTGATTTGACACTTAAAAAAACCAAAATCACCCATAACCATAGACTCTCCAAGCTGTAACCTGATCCAACATTATCTAAAGAAAAAAAAAACCCTCCCAATTTAATAGTAAACACTAATGGTAACTATAAAATACTTTAACATGTTTATCCGTATGTCTGTATCGACTACAGAGCCATTCATTCTCATCAGTTGTGTGTTAGTTACACCTCTGTTCACCATCTCAAGATCGTGTTACATAGCGTAATGATAATGACTCTATCCAATCTAAGAGATAGGGTTACATGAAAATATTAGTAAATGTTTGTATTTGGGAAAATAAATAGGTTAATAAATTGTTCAGGTGTCAGTTGTTTGCCTGTTTGTTAGTTTATTTATGTTTTTAGGGTTCCGTAGCCGAATGGCAAAAAAACGGAACCCTTATAGTTATTAACTATTAAGACTATACATGTGAAACTTGGTAAGTAGATGTGATCCGTGAACCGTTTTCTGATTTAAAAAAATTGAAAAATATAAAAAATTAAGGGAGGCTCTCCATACATGGAACTGAAACTGAAAAAAAATTTTTCATGAAACCTCTGCATATGTGGTATCTATAGAAAGGACTTTAAAAATGACATTGAGGTTTCTGAAACCACTTTTTCATAAAATCAAGATGGATCAAGATATACGCTTCCAAAGTGGAAAAATGTCACTCCCCCCTTTCTAACTTCTATAATAATAAAGTAAAAAAAAATATAATAATAATAATAATATGTTTATTTTCATTAATATGTTTACAAAGATGGCAAGTACAGTGCAGGTACACATAATATGCATAAATTATATACTGGCTCCCAAACTAGGTTTATAGCCTGTGTCTTGGGGACCAGTGATTCCAATACAATCTTAGTAGATAAAACATAAGTTTCCACCAGTAACAAGGTTTTATAAAGATAACAAACAATATTATTATGATGATTAATCATGCAAACTAAAAAGAAAAGAAATAATTAATGATAATAATTGGAGTGAGAGGGTGTGTGTTGTGTTAGGAGTAGTGTAGAATATATGTGTGAGAAGTGTAGGTATATGTGTAGTTGAGGAGTGTGTATGAGTCTGTGCGTGTGTGATAAAATGAGGGGAGTTATGATTTAGGTATATGCTTTAGATCTTAATGTAAACTTTCAAAGAAAATTGGTGAGAACGAGATCGAGTCAGCAGTTTTTGAGATATAACATATTTTTTTAAACCGTAAATATTACTTTATAATTCATACAAACACTGTAAAATACAGTTATTTTGCGTAGTTACTACGGAACCCTTCATGGGCGAGTCTGACTCGCACTTAGCCAATTTTTTAAGTTAAATAATTGTATGACAATACATGGATTGGGATTTTTGTCTGTTATTGCATAACTTACTTAAGTTTATTTTATTCTGACTGTCTCAGTGCAAGCTCGACTTGCGCAAGAGGTGTCGATTTCGTTTCTCGGGTCAAGCAAAAAGTACTATTGGATTTTCTATAATAAATTTCTCATTAGTTGCCCGGAGTTTGGAACTTAGGTCGTTGGTCCTGCCCCTGACCTCTCTCATCAGCACATCGGGCTATGAGCAGGGCCGGATTACCCATTAGGCGGAGTAGGCAACTGCCTAGGTGCCCCGCATCAACTAGGGGCCCAGGCCCAGTGCACGCACCAAGAAAACATGTTTCTTCGAACGAGAATTTGATGTGCGTGTGAACAAGGACCTCACTGTTATCTCACAAAATACAAATCGTTAAATTTAGTAGTAGAATTAAAACAATTTTAGAACAAATCTGGGAATAAGTAAACATATATATTAAAAACCACATCCCTTAATGTACGTTTTCTCAATTCACACACGATTTGGTCAGTCAAAAGTAAGAAAAGGGGCCCCGAGAATGCCATAGCCTTAGGGCCTCTGACAGGGTTAATCCGGTTCTGGCTTTGAGAGTAAAGGAACAGACAGTGCTCCTGTACCTGCGCACACGCTTGTGCACTATAATGTCTCCTGCGCAGAAGTCTAATCTCCGCTACGGTTGACCACCGCGGCCGTAATTGGTCTGGATGAGTATTTTATTTTGTCCATGACTGGTATCCAGGAAACGTGGACCATATTTTCTTCAGCTGTCCTAAATTACGATTCTCTTTATATGATATTTTACCCCCTTATGTTCCCCGTCCAACCTCCATTAAATGCCTTCTCTCTCTCTTGTATTTACTCGATTTGTTTATGATCTATGTAGGTTCATTGAGATAAATAAAATAAAGCTGTAGCGTGTTATAGTTTTAACAGTTCTGTACCATATTCCTAATTTACTTATTCTATTCCTTCTACCACTGGTAAACTGGTAACACATTACAAAACTAGAAAACTACAAAACAGCTACACGATAACTGACAAATGCTTGCACTGTCTGGACAGGTCCGCTCAAATTTGCGTGGTTATTTACTCAAAAGAATACCACAGACATGAACCGACATGCTTCTCATATAGAAATACAAATAGTCTGGACTTTAAAAGAGACTTTGACCTCTGAGTTTGTTTCGGTGTTTCTTCTCAGAGTAGTCAGTTAGGAAATACCGGCCTCATCTAGCTAAACTTAACACGTAAAAAAACATGACGTGTAAGAGTGTTATTTATAACGAATTTACAAAATAAATATTTCATTTCAAAAGCTGTCATGTCTGTATGCGAACAAAATAATTTTGTTTTTTTTTTTAATACTTTTCTTTTCATCAACCAAGATACTTAACTTAACTGAACAACCTCCTGCGTTTGATGGTCTATTATTCTACACGTGATATTGGCAAAATTGTGGTGGCTCCTCCACAAACGCCATTTAACAAGAGTTGAAGTTGAAGTTGACTGGTATCCAACGAGATATACTGAAAGAACATTTTGGTCATGTAGTCAAGTTCATTCATCAGGTTTTGTAGTCAATTGAAGTCTGATAATCCCTTCCGCGCCACTCATAGCTGGACAAGTCCTTTAATGATTTCCCCCTTTTTTTCTCTGTGTGGGAAAATCATCGATTGACTTCTCCCGCTCTGGGTGGAGTGGGAGTGTCAGACTTCTACTGGCTAAAAACCCACCCTGTTCCTTCAGCCAGAGCTCCTTCACTCCATGTACTTGCGCGCTATAATTACCTACCCTCCGGCCGAGCGGTCTAGGGCCGTTTGCGGACCAAATTCAGTGCGGTTTTCGCATGCGAAGCGCGTTGTTCAATTTTAATCGTTACCTACATTCGTTTCTACACGTACCTACGATGCCGTCTGGTGCCTTATGTGCTGTAGATGGGTGCAAATCAAGTAAAAGAAGGGATAAACACTTAACATTTTTCGATTTACCTGTCAATGAAGAAAGGTAAGTGATAAATAAATAAAATAAATGTAACAAGAAGCATACCCATTCTGGCTTTGTTGCTAAATTACAGAACATTCCTGATTTAAATGGATCTACGAATAGATTGTTTATCCATTTTAACGCATTCAACAAAACATCGTCTTTTTACGGAAAGTTAAAAGTGTCAACAAATGCGTTTCATAATTATGTAAGAGAACTTAAGACTATGTTTATTAATTATTTTGAAAAAAAAAAATGAAACAAAGGCCGGGTAGTACTCTTTATAAAATTTTAAATAACATACATTTTGATACTCCCTGCCCTTGTTTCCCAAAACAATATCTAATAAAACTTTTTATTAGATTCAGGATATTTTCTACACTAAAATTTAATAACCGAGAATTTAGAAAGGGAAAGAAATTTATAAAAAAATATATAAAAATAAAACACATGTAACTTTAAGGAGATTTTTTTTTATTTTACCCACACACTGACCTCTATAATTATGTTTTATCTAGACGTATTGCACAGTCAGCACCAATTTATAAAAAATATATTTTATAAACGATATAATTTTAAGCTACCACCTATAGTCAGAGCATATTCACAGTTCTCAATAGCATAGACACAAAAAGTTTGTTAATTTAATTTTATCGAAGAGGCAGCCCCGCGATTGCTGTGGGATCGCGCGGTGCAAAATCAATCACAACTGTACGCTTGAACATTGAGGCACATTTTAGCATGCAGCGGTTGCTGACGCGACGGAGTAGGCTATTATAGCAGTAGGTATTGGAAATTTTGTACTGAGTGAAGTATCTGTTACGTTAGCTGTGCTTCAGCTACCCTTAAGATCCGGGGCCGCGGTATCTCTTTAGAACATTCCCGCAACCCCGGCAGGCAATGGCCCTATAGGACCCCGTCACTATTGCTGACAGCTCTTCGAGGCGCGCGTGGAACACAACGCGCCGACGACCCGGGCCTGGTCCTTACCGGACGGTGTACTACCCCTGCTCGCCGTCCGATGATTTCCCCCCCCCTAAGAAAAGACTATAATATTCCCATGACTGGGTCACAGATCTCCCCCACTGCTTGAGAGGGAATGGGCCATAGGTTGGTCGAAGTTACATGTCTTTGGAATTTCGGTCTGGTCTCGTCACGATGTTTTCCATCATTATTTAAAGAGCAGTGGTTATAACATAAATTACAAAAAATAAATTATGACTGGGTTTGAACCTAGAACTGGTACCGGATCGGGCATATTACCACTGGACCAGCATATGGGTTTGTAATAAGCATACGATATGGAGTTAAGCTTCTATTTTTTTCCTAGATTGTGGGCCAATGAACATAATATTATCATGATTTTCTTTTGAAAAACTTTTTTTTTTTATTGACGTATGTAAGTTTGTTTAATATATACAACGTGTAACGGAAACCCCATATCTATCCAAAAGGACTGAAGACAACATCTGGTATGGAGTCTCTATGCAAAGTTTCAGCTCAAAATAAGTGACTCACAGAATTGACCCCAAATTATTGGTTTCATATGTTTCTTGAATACCAGTAATAACAAACGTGTCACAGCACTATGAGGGTCGTCACTTTCCACGTCACTTACCAATAAAACGATAATTGTCTTCGTTCTTCTTAATTTGAAAAATTCTGTCTCTGGTATCAATGTATTGAAATTTGTAATATGCTCCACACATGTAGACATAGGATTACAAAACCCTTGCTATATCGTTCGTTATCATCCAAAGAAGCCGTGCACTCGGTATGTATATACCCTTTAAATTACACGTTGTATATGTATTGAAATAAAACTTTTACTTTGAATATAATTATGATCTACTTAGTTTATTTTTTATGCACCTGCCATGTTATCTCTTCACCATCCATGGTAGACTGGTAGGGAATGCCTATGGTACTAAGTGTTGATTAAAGTTTTAATAAATAAATACATGATAGACTCTTGTTTGACCACTATCTCACTTGATGGTAAGCGAAAATGAAACACCCTTATCTAGAAGTAACCTATTCACTCTTGACTTAAAGGCTCCAAGGTTATAGTTATCAAGAAATACAGACTCCAGCAGGGAATTCCACTCTTCAGCTGTACGCACAATGAAACTATTCCCACAATAGTTGTAGTAAGTTTTTAAGCTAACGGTCACTAACAGTATATATTATCAGAATTCATTGTTCATCCATGATCATGGCGCTTGCAACAGTACCGAAATATTGGAAACTCGAAACAATAAGGACACATGGTAAATATTCCGTTTTAAATTTAAATATTCCCACAATATTCTGTACTAAACGTTTTACGTAAACTGTATTATGGAAACATTGTGAAAATCAATTATGTTTTGAACAGAGTAACCGTCTAGTTTCCTGTCGGTTCTTTCTCATAGAAAACGACCAATTCGAACCGTGTACCAGCTTCTTTTATAAGTCCCTTCTAGGCAAGCGTGCTTCATTTTCGACCACATCATCGCTTACCATCAGGTGAGACGGTTGCCAAATACGAACCAACCATAAAAAAAAACAGTTTTATAGGTGTGAGAGGACGAAGAGTTGAATGCCCTTAGAAAAGTATTGAAAAACACTCAATAACCCTTTAGTAAACAATTACTAGTCCAATAACTCTCTCAGTACAGATATGTTTAACAGGTAATATAGTTCCCGAGGTGCACGCAACCAGACAGATGGACAGACAAATTTATAAGCAGGCGTTAACGAGATGTATAGACTGCGGCGGTAGAGGGTAAGGCGGTAGGTGCAATTTTTGATGTGGAGATATTTAGTACGAATTAATAAGTTTGCTTTAGTATTATTTATAATGTAGTCTTTGTAAAATATCATTATAATAAGACGGTAAGATATATCAGTTTTTTTCTTAGTTTCGTGTATTTATAATCTTGCTGTCCTTGTATCTGTCCTTATTGCATACGCAAAAAGTACAGTAAATTTAATCTAAGTTTTTTTTTTAATCTCTTAAATTTAATTAACTACAGTCTTCTACAACTACATTCTTACTACGCAAGCAGTATTATAATGACCTAAATGTCTAGAAATCGTTTATTTTAATTTTATTTAGTTAATTAGTGGAGTAGACACCTGTATTATCTTTAAAAACATATGTGTTCCTTTATTTAATTTCATGCTAAATTCAGACACAATTATGTCACACAAGCGTTTCATAAAATATGACTTAAAAAGGTTTCGTTGGGGAAAAACTAAAAATTGCAATCATCATTAGCGAGAATCTTTTAAAATTCAAAATATCAAAAATTTCACGCGCGCCCTTATCCAAAGAGCGTCACTAAAATAAAACACGTCGAACAAACAAATAAACAAATATAATAATGTGCAGGTGTGAATGGGCATTGGCTGCCGTTGAAACGAGACAAAACATACGACTTTACTCGAATGTGAAAGAGACAGGTAAGTATAGTTTGAGGACGAGCTACGAAGATGTACGAAGTTATTGACTGGGTTGTTAATTAGCTCTGTAGTGTTTGTTTTGTACATTTAGATTAGTTTAGGTACGTTTTAAATAGAAATTATCTTAATAATCAATGCATCAAAAAAAAAAATCCTTATTATATAATCTTACTAATATCATAAATGCGAAAGTTTGTGAGGATGGATGTATGGATATTCGTTGCTCTTTCACGCATACACTACTGAACCGATCTGAATGATAAGTAGATAGTTGACATTCTGGAATAACACATAAGTTTATCTCGGAAAAACCACGGGATCGGGAATTATGCGGGAAACCCCATTTTTTTTGGCAGGTGGGAAAATCATCGAATGACTTCTCCCGCTCTGGGTTAAACGGAAGGGTTAAGAACCTTGGCATGCGAACGAAGTCGCGGACAAAAGCCAGTACCTACATACATAAACTTCTTATTATTCTTAACACAGCGTTTATTATTTAATCATTATCAAAATTACCCCTTTAATAGGCGTTTACGATGATTCTGATCTCATGTTTGCATGAATACTTTTTTATTGGAAACCTTAGAACACACTGACCGGAAAAAAAATTGTTTTGGCAATTTTGCAATCGGAAAATTTTTACTGTCGGAAGATTTACGTAACTTTTTCTAAGTACGAGTATATACTGGTCTAAATATCTCATGTTCCTAATATTATAAATGCGAAAGTTTGTGAGAAGGAATGTTTTTTCTTGATGGTTCTTCTCCATAGAAAACGACCAATTTCGAAGTTTTCGTTTTTATAAGTGCTTATGTAGGCCTTTCTGTGAGCCTTTTTTTTTTTTTTTTGTTTTCGCGGGGAAACCTTCGAAATGCGCCTGGACTTTGGGGAAATACCAGGGAGTGTGGGATTTTTACCTCACTAAAACCACCCTGGTGATCACCATCAGCACATAGAGAGGGCCCGGTACCTCTTAAAAGACCAATCCGGAACCCCCACCGTGCATTGCCTATTAGGGCACATCCCTGAGGAGACTGTAAAAGGGTCTCCCCTGAGCCTCGCTGTGTACGGTGGCACGTGACCACTGTGCCACCTTCTTTCCTGGGTTCACTCTGTGAGTGCTCAGATTCCCCACTCTGAGCGCCCGTGACCCGGAGCCCCAACTGCCTTAAAAATGCAGACAGGGATTTCAGCGTGTTAGCCGTCGAGTCGGTATGTGAAATAAATATTTTTGAGTTTGAGTTAGAGTTTTTCACGCAAAAACTACTTACTAACTACATTTGGTAAGTAAATAGTTGACATCACATTTGTACGTCATAACGGGTAGTAAAAAGCTAGAAAATCGATAACGTCTTACCAAGGATTGTCGTGTTACCCAGCTAATGGGTTGTGGAGGTCAGATGGGCAGTCGCTTCATGTAAAATACTAGTACTCAACTGCATCCAGTTAGACTGGAACGACTTCCCCAATATATGTAGTAGTTGGGCTATGTTGGCCAAATCTTATGCCAGATTTGGACTGAGATTTTACTGAGAACTCAGGTTAAAAACCAAAACACCTTTGCACAACTCGAGAATCGAACGATCATACTGAGCGCTAGCTCTTAAGTCATCATAGCATTGTCCGGTGGCACCTGCGTCAGGCGGAAGGTGAGGACGCCATGACGCCTCGTTAACCACTCCTCAAAGAGGGGACTTACCGCCAGTATTGTGGCGTGCCCAGCGCTGGGTTGCAATAGTCGCTCTTCCCATGCCACCATGATCTCGCGCCGGAGCTCCATCCACCGTGCCGCAACAAGTCACGGCAGCAGAGTTTCGCCCCGGCGAAGCGCCTCCACGCGCTTCTTATGCAGGAGCGCGAGGGCTCTCGCTTCCAGGTCCCATGGCGGCAATCCGGCAAGTAGGTTCGCCGCCTTGCTGGAGACCGTGCGGTATCCCCGGATCATCCGGATTGCCATCAATTACCCTTTGGGGTTTGGTTAGCCACCGGACTTGGCGCCTCCGTAATATAAGCGCCCATACCAGGGACCCATAAAGGGCCATCTACCGCAAAACCCGTGCGTAGAGCCTCCGGCAGGATGCGTTTGGCCCCCTCAGATTGGGCAAGAGCCGCTTAAAGGCAGCCCCAGCCCTCTCCAGTTTCGGGGCTAAACGGTGGAAGTCCACCGGCGCGTCATTAGCTACTAAGTCTGACAATTTAGCCATTAGCTAAGGTGTCAGACTTAGTGATCAAGAGATTCGATTCAATACGATCGCGGGTTCGAACCCAACCCATTACACTGTTGCCGTGAACCCACTTCAGACACAAGCATATTTAGTTTAGTTGGAGGTGTTAATAATGTCTATTTTACCCACATTACTAGTTTTTTTTTCATGTTTTTTTTTTAATGTGTATGGGAAGTTAAAAAACTTATTAATATTTGCATTATAGCTTCTGAGTTGTTATGAATATTCTGTTTAATAGGTGTATGGCTACGTTATGATCAGGTCATTATAATTTAATGATCTTATGTGAGAAAGGCTGGTCCGGAACCTAAGTCCAAAGATTAATTTTATACTACTTATTTCACACTAAAACTTGCACTCACACGCACACAAACACTAAAAAACTGCTCTACATCAGTAGCACGATCTCGCCACATAAGGTCCAGTTGAAAACCAGTGTCAGGCACTTACAGGTCTCTGCCATTTAGCTGAACTGGGCTTATTTGGTACAGCCGTGAGGCACACGCAATGATATTTTTTATTTAATCGAGTTTTTTTTTTTTGTGCCCTAAACTGGGTCAAATAAATTTATTTATTTATTATAAACAGCGGGGATACGCCCCGGCGCTGTGCCTCCACGCGCCATTCATAGACGCGCTGGAGGGCAGTCGCCTCCAGATCCCAGGGCAGCAATCCGGCAAGGAGATTGGCCGATTCGCCGGCGATCGTGCGGTATCCCCGGATCATTCGGATAGCCATGACCCTCTGGCATGCGACCAACTTTAGTGGTCGCGTCCGGATGCACAGGGCCCACGCTGGGGACCCGTAGAGGGCCATGGACCAGCGAGTGCCTATCACATATAGACTGAAATGTAATCAACTAAGGAACGGAGACCCGGTGTCCTGAAATACAGACGTAAGTCTAGTTTAGGCACCAGTCTCCCACAGTATAATAAAATGTAATCGTTGCTACGTCATTGATCAAATGTATCTTTATATTGTGGTGAGAGAAATAAATACATAAAAAAGCTTGTCCACCATTGTTTAGAAAATATTGTCATATCATTTCATTACCATTTCAAATAATCTTACACAAAACAATCACCCAATTAAATTTTAATCACAGTCAATTAATTTTAAATCAATATGTTGTGCAAAAGTTCTTTTTTTTCGGGTGTCATCATCAAATGTCTCGTCATGCTTGCGCTCTGGGTGGAGTGGAAGATAGTGTCAGACTTCTACTGATTTAAACCCCTCACTGTGCCTTCAGGTGCCTTTGCGATCCGGGACCGCGGTAGATACTGCGGTCCGGCAAGGGCAACCATTCTAACGAGATCGTTAGAATATTCCCGCAGACCACTCTTTGAGGCCCGCGTGGAACACGACGCGCCATTGACTCGGGTGTAGGGTTGCCATACGACCGGAATTTTCCAGACGTGTCTGGTAATTTATTTTATTTTATTTTATTTATTGATTAGGCACTTCAAGGACTTACTCACTAAGGCATACATAGAAATCACAAACAGTTGTAGGTATAGTCACGTCACTTATAGAAGTGCTCAGCATTCACAGCATTGCGTGCTTAACACTTTTCGGTCGGTAATATAGGTATTTCTCCGGAATGCGGAGGGAATCCTAAACCGTTCAGAATTTCTACAATTGAATGAAAGAGTGAAACATAAAAAAGATATAATGTTTTTATTTCAAATCAAAGTCAGGAATTTTTTTTCACATGTCCGGAATTTACTCCAGGTTTTCGATTTTTTGATCTGACAACCCTATTTGGGTGGGATACCAAAGTACCTCCAAATACAATCTAAAAATAACAACAAAATCATTACAAAGAATCCACAAAAATTACACCAAAACATCTGCTTCTCACTTGCAATAATAAAAAACGAAATAACATCCTACACCAGCAAACAATATTCAAAATAATTACTTGAAACTAATTATTTTATTGCGACCGCGACCGCAAAATACGGCAGTGTATAACTGCCTTATAGCCTCCGTTACCGTGAGATGTGTTATAGCGGACACTATTATAAGATTATTAGCATTCGCTGGCCTGTACCAGACTTTATTGGCTTTTTATTGCCATCTCTTGAAGTGACAATCAGATTGAAACTCGTTTCAATCAAAACGACGTAACTTGCATACAGTTTAAGGCAAATTTCAATTCTGTCACATTGCTAAATAGGTTGGTATTTGACTGGTGTAAAAATGACATATGTGGAGATTGCTTCTATCAAAACTCGAGGGCAAAAGTGTCGCATGAACACTTTGTTTAAAAGATCTTAATTTCAGTTTGTTAGTATCCACATAAAAATGTGTTTTATTTTATTGATATCCTTTGGAGATTGTCAATTTGTTATAACACCTACACGTTAGTGTTTTCGGACCTAAATTAGGTTCCAAAAATGACGAGGGTCCAGACCTAAAGAAGTTTATTCTGCATTCAAATTATTTTTAATATACCTGCAGTTTATGAGGCAATGATTAAGTAGAGTAAATCCTTTTTGGTTGCTGGTCAGGTGTATTTTTTAATCTGTAATAGAGATGGCGCGAAGATAGTATTATTTTATTTATTTTAGAGCATAATTATGTTTGTCTTTTTTTGAGGCCGCGTAAAAATGTGTCATCTACCTGTCTTACAGTAAATAATAATGATAACTGTTAATCTTATTAGATGTTCGAATTGTCAATAGATGAGTTAGGTAACAAGATACCTTATATGTAAAAGTTGGAAAAATAACTGTTTATCTCAAAATTTAGAAAACAGTCATAGAAATGGGCACATACCATAAAACAATGAAACTGTAGTGACTTAAGTAGATATTTATTTATATCGTCTTAAGAGACAGATGTTTACATGGAGACTATAACTACATTGAAGAAGTTGATACATAGGTAGATGTACATACTGCTGACCCTTAATTAAATGTGATTCATTATTCTCTAACTTGCTTATTAGAGAATAATGAAGACGATGATCATTGCTTTAAAATTATTACATCTGGTGTAAGAGTTACGAAGTCATTTATAAAACAAAACAAATAAAGTCACAATGCCTCTAAATGACTTATTCACACTAAACCAAAAACTTGCGAACGGATTATTATTTTAAACGCAAGCAAACAAAATCATTAAAACAAAAAACCAAAATATAATATGTGTACCTTTCGAGAAAATTACATCATTAAATACCATATAGTGTTGCTGTTTTAAAAAACAATTCTCGCATAAAAATAAAACGACTCTATGGTCCTTCATTCCAAATTTAATAAATACGTATTCGCAAAGGCTCTAAATAACGAACAATCGTTTAATCTCGAAGCGAACCAGAGACAAAACGGTGCGGCATTATTATAATGCAAAAATTAATTTTCTTGAAGATAAAAATGGTTAGGCTGCACGCTTGTTTGTTTTTGGTTCTGTATATTTTTTTATTTGTCATTTAAGAATGATAAAGAAATCGAATTTAATTTATGCGTAGTGAATTAATTTGGAAGAAAAGAAAGTTGCTCAAGACGAATGTGTTGTGACAATTCTTTCTTTTCAGTGAGACAACAACAGTCTAGTTCTACATAGTTAAGAATCCCCACAGTTCTCTATCGGTTTGCATAGACTCGCTAGCTACAACAAAAAAGTCAAGCAGCCAAAACCCCGTCAAACCACTTAGATTAATCCATGAAATGATGGTAACCCCTATGAAAACCCCTACAACTGTGTAACAGTTTAAAAAGATTCTGCAAGTAATGTCAGTAGCCTTTTTTTGGGCGCGAAATCGCTTTGGGTCATAATCAGGCCAAAATGTATGAGGGGTATTTGTTTTTTTTTTTTGTATAATATGGTTGTAATCTGTTGAATCAAAGGACTCCTCTCGCTCTACGTGGGACGATAGGGAATGCCAGGCTTCTACTGAATAAAACCCACCAGGTTTTTTCGGTTGCCCTTGCTGCCTGCAGGAAATTCAAGTAGCCAAAAGGCTGTTAAAATCCCTAGATTAGTTTCTGACGTCATTAAAACCTTCTGAAAAACCGTCCACAGATCTCTAACAGCTCACAAAGGGTTCGCAGTTAAAGTCAGTCGCGCCATGTTTACGAGAAGGGCGATAATTATTTATTTCGACACGGTTCTATGTGTGAGTTGTTTGTTGTATCGAGAGTCGAGACGTGTAGAGGTCGCATTTGGCGAACGGTCGAAGAATACTGTGATGGTATTGAAAAGTTTTTTTTTTTTTTTGCTGAAACTGTCGTGTCATAACGACGCGATATTTCGGCACAGTTGCAAACGCCATGATCACGGATGAACAGTGCTGAAATATTGGAAACTCGAAACATTAAATACACATGGTAAATAACCCGTTTTAAATTCTAATGATAACATTGAGGTTCCTTAAACCATATTTTCTTAAAGTCGATTGTTTAAAAGATAGAGATTTCCAAAATGGTAAAAGTCTCAACTATTAAAATAATAGAGTGAAAAGTCTAAAAAAATATACAACGTGTAATTTAAAGGGTATATACATACCAAGTGCATAGCTTCTTTGGATGACAACAAACGATATGGCAAGGGTTTTGTAATCCTAAGTCTACGTGTGTAGAACTTATTACAAATTCCAATACACTGATACCAGAGACCGAATTTTTTAAATTAAGAAGAACGAAAAGAATTATCGTGCTATTGGCAAGTGACGTGGAAAGTTATTGACCCTCGTAGTGCTGTGACACGTTTGTTATGATTGGTATTCAAGAAATATATGAAACCATTAATTTGGTATCAATTCTTTGAGTCAGTTATTTTGTGCTGAAACTGTGCATAGAGACTCCATACCAGATGTTGTCTTCAGCCCTTTTGGATAGATATGGGGTTTCCGTTACACGTTGTATATACTGTAGATCTTAAAAACTCTCAATGAAGATTGGTTTCAATCACATAAAATCAGCAGTTTTTTAGATACAGCACATTTTCTAAAACCGCAAATATAACATTGTATTTCATGGAAACACTATGAAAAACAATGTTATTTTGCGTAGTTATTACGGAACCCTTCATGGGGTAGTCCAACTCGCACTTGGCCAATTTTACTAACCCATATGGACATAGATGTTTGAATTATGAATTCGAATGGTTAAGCAATATTGTTAATTAATAGTTGTGTTGAAATTTTTGTATCTTAGGTAAAATTGTAATCTTGCACTGTATTTTGCAAATTGGTTATTAAATAACACTTTTACATGTTATGTTTTTTGCATGAGGCCGATGTTTCCTAACTGAAAACCCTTATACATATTGTATATTTATCTAGCTATTACGTGATTGAAGAAGCTCGTGCAGAAATCATAATACATCGAAGGGTTTATCTTTAAGGTCAAACAATGCTTGCCGAGGTCGTTTCGTAGATGGGTCAATCTCCATTGGTTCGTCCCGATTGTCATTTGTACATCTTTGTAGTAGCTGTAATATATTTTTTAATAATTGGCGATGCGCCATCGTTACATTGTGGACATCCCACACACACGAACTAAACGTTTTGGGAATACCTTCATTGTGCGTACGGCTAAGGAGTGGAATTCCCTGCCGGAGTCTGTGTTTCCCGATAGCTATAACCTAGGGGTCTTTAAGTCTAGAGTGAATAGGTTACTTTTAGGTAAGCGTGCTCCATCTTCGACCACATCATCACTTACTATCAGGTGAGATGGTGGTCAAACGCGAACCTATTATCAATAATAAAAAAAGAGTAAATGCGCGGAAAGCATCCTTTGGTTAATTTATTTACTTTTCTAGCTTGACCAATGATTTTATAAATACAACATAATTATACTTAAATATTTAATGACAGAGTAACAATTACTTACAGGTATTAAACTTCATTCAACACCACTTAGGTAATAGTAAAACGCGCATGTAAATTTTTTATATAAAATATTAAATTAAATAATATGTGAAGGCAAGTAAAAATGCTTAAATTTTATTCATGGCATTTTTTCGATATCCATCCGCAGTACACCTCGACCGTTTCGCAAGTTTTATTTTAATCGCCGATCAGATTTCGTTGGCTCGTTCAGTGCATGTATTTTATTTATATTACTTTAAAATTGCTTCCAATAAATATATATTTCCATTCAAATAATAATATTGATTGTGGAACACCAAAAAAATAAATTGTTATTTGCTTTTAAAGTGCTGTGAGTTTGGTTCCGTATTTATTTATAAAGTTAACTGTATTTGGCGCCTACACATTTACACATTTTGATTGTTATGTTACAAATTTTTTGGTTGCTTTTTAAAACCCTTAGCCTGTATTTCTTCAGTTCAATAAAACATTAATCTCAAACATCGCCTCAAACAGTAAACTATAAAGTTCTCATATGATTTGACTACTACAGATTATATGGATTTCAATAAGAGACTTTTCTCTAAAACATCAGTGTATAATGTTTTCATTGTTGTGTAAAATTTTTATTTAATATTTAAAGTAATTTCACCACAAAAATGTATCACTACTAGTCCAACTCATATTTATGAAACAATTTAGGCAATAACTGGGGGAAAGTTGTGATTTTTTTATTGTTTGTAATGGATTAACTCAAACTCTTAAGAACGTAACTGTCCAAGATATTTCGTATTTTCACTATCATATTTACAGTAAATAACATAATTATAATAACAAATATAATACAGGCGAAAATAAAAGGGAAATTATAGGGCATCGAAAAATTCATCAAAATCGCTATCAATGAGAAAAGTGCCCAGAACACTGGCCGCATTGCCACGTAGAATGGCAATTCTGATTCTCTGTCCAAAGAAAAGGCCAGCCCTCTGGTCACTTGTGGAGTCGACTAAACGCAATAACTTGACTAATTAACAATATTATTTTTTCAGAAATGGTGACCCCACTGGTTATAGGCACGAATCACCACTTATGTAGGTCCTGGATATAAACCCAACCAGGCACATTACTTTGTGAAATATCTATCATATCCAACGCTCCAAAACGGTAAAGGAAATATCGTGCGAAAATCGACATGTTCTTTTTTCGGTGGGAAAATTATCAAACAATTCCTTTCATTCTGGGTGAAGCGCAGAGCCGGATTAACACTATCAGAAGCCCTAAGGCAATGGCATTCTCGGGGCCCCTTTTCTTACTTTGACAAACCAAATCGTGTGTGAACTGAGGAAACGCACATTAAGGGCTGTAATTTTTAATATACTTGTTTACTTATTCCCAGATTTGTTCTAAAATTGTTTTAATTCTACTACTAAATCTAACGATTTGTATTTTGTGAGATAGCAGTGAGGTCCCTAAGTTCATACGCATATCAAATTCTCGTTCGAAGAAACATGTTTTCTTGGTGCGTACACTGGGCCTGGGCCCCTAGTTGATGCGGGGCCCCTAGGAAGTTGCCTACTCCGCCTAATGGTTAATCCGGCCCTGGTGAAGCGGCTGACTAAAAACACACCCTGTTCCTTCAGTTGCCTTTGTGGTCCGGGGCCACGGTATCTCTTTAGAAACATTCCCGCAACCCCGGCAGGCAATGGCCCTATCAAACCCCGTCAATGGTGCTGACTGCTCTTTGCAACGTGTATTTATTCTAGAACAAATATATTTATCTAACATCAAAAACTAGACCGAATATCACCATTGAGGTTCTAAGTTGAGCTACGCGATAACTGTCAAAATATGCTTGCACTGTTGGACGGGCCTGCTCAAATCTGTGTGATAATATACCTTTTAAGCTGTGTACTTCTATAAGTGACAAATTCACCATGACAACAGATGTATAAGTTAAATATGTAAAATGTTATTAGTAAATAAATCGTTGGAGTATCTTATATATTAAAATAAAATAAAATAAAACTTACGTAACTATTCTTTATATATTTCTTTATGTTGTTTTGTATGTTGAAGTCGAATTTATTGTAATTGTAATTTGTGTTTTTAATTTCTTATTCTATTTTTGTTTTTGTACAGTGGTTTTGTTTACAATGTGTTATTGTAATTTGTTTTTTGTAAGTCATTATAACATAAATAAATGCCTCTCATATGATTTGATCGCTACAGATTGTATGGACTTTAAAAGCGTTGACCTCTGAGTTTGTTTCAGTGTTTCTTCTCAGAGTAGTCAGTTAGGAAACACTGGCCTCATCTAGTTTACATTTACGAAAAAAAAATGAAGTGTGTAGGTGTTATTTATAACCTATTTGCAAAATAAACATCATTATTTCATTTCATTTTCTTCTGCTTAGATTTTCCGCTATTTCAGCTTCCAGTCTAACCTTGGACCAATGTCTGATTTTCTGGCTTCTAGTAACCCATAACGACTGTCAACGATGTCCAATTACAGCCAAGAAGTCCAATTACAGCAACGGGTTAATATATGCTTTCCTAGACACGGGAGTATCATACTGCCAGCTGTCAAACTCCGGGCTACAACAGAGAAATTTCTTATAATAAAACCCAAAAGCACTTTTAGCCCGACCCGGGAACCCAAGATCTCATGCTCAGAGGTCACGCTTGCAACCAGTAGATCAACACGGCACTGGACTGAATAAAACAAAATAAATATGTGTTCGTCTATTATATCAAAATTAATAAATGTAAATACTGTTACGAGCTGGGGTTCGGGATAGAAGTAATTAACGCCAATTAAACCAAAATTAACACTTTAATTATATAACACTAAATAAAAATTTAACACAAATATTTGCACCACAACACTTGTCACTTAACACTTAAATCGCACTGAAATCCACTAGAAAAGCTTCGATTATTACGCGTATTCGCCTCGTAATAAGACTGACTCTCTACGCCCCTTTGCGATCTCTTTATACCCCGGCCTATGAGTTCCAGAACATTCCTGTAAAATCGTCTCACTGTTTATACTGCTTAGAATATTTCAGAGCTACTTGAGATACACAGTACCGCTATTCGCCGCTAGATGGCGTTAGTGTCTCGAACATTCTAGATTTATGTCGAAGTTTCTCGACGTACTTCACTAAGCGACTGGGGTAACAATACGTTTGTTATTACAAAATTTTACATACTAGTGAAAACCATAGACCGTCTTCAAAACAAAAGAGACTTGTAAACAAACGTACCATAGATGTTGCTTCTACAATATCTTACGAAACGACCCGAGAACGAGACTGCATGAATAAATTGTAGATATTCCATGAATTTTGATGAAACTCGCCCCTATTTCTATTCATTATTTATTTTATTCTGTTTTTAGTCTGAGGTTTTCAGGGGTGGAAATAGTAAGACAAAACAGACGGATGTAAGAGTAGTAGATTCAATATAGTTTAGTACAGAATAAAGAACATTTAAGTTCTTCAAAATTCCAGCCAAATACTAGGAAGTGGTTAATGGAGGCGGAAGGCCTTTTTGGCGGCTGTCTGGCAGTGAGAGTGCTTTTTACGGCCTACCCAAACGTCCTTACCTTGATATTGTTCGTCAAATCGTTAAGGCCGGGTTATCCAGAGCGCCGTAGGTATTCGACGCTTACCCCAGCCCCCGCAACGAATAGCAAAACGTAACAAATTACGACGCGCGTGAGACGCGCGCGCCAAGCGCACCGCTCATGAGTTCACGAACTCAAGTAGGTACGAAGATGCGTCACAGAATAGAGCAATGCAGTAGATCAACTTGAATTGATTAGTTTATGTTTATTTTGTTTTGTTTTAATAGTAAGTATTTTCAAGTTTATAGATAGAATAGGTACGTATTGTATAAACTTGAACCTAATTAGTAATAATTAAAAATAAGTATATTTATTTATTTTTGTGAATAAGGTGAATAAAAAATCTGACTGACACGCAGATCATGAATACGGGTACGAATCAAAATTACACGCCAAGCGCTATTCGACTTTCCCAAAGGGTGCGAAATCTTCATGGCACAGTATAAAAAATCAAGTATTTGGTAGGCACACTTACATTAGGAGAGTTGTATTACAATTCAATTATTGTTATATTGAATGAGGGCTTAGAGGTATTCTGTGTGAAATATTATGTTTTTAAATAAAAAATATAAATATTTTTCAATCAAATAGTTATACCAATAATAGCAACACACAAACACTTTTTGGAACGAATTTATTTTACGCGGCTTCTAAACTGGCAGAAATTGTAACGCACAAGTGTTAATACTTACTACTATCTTCTGACGAGAGAAACGACGAGGGTCCCTCAACCACACACTTTTTTTTTCTCTAAAAAGTACAATCATTTATGCACAACTGGCTAATGCCGTGATTCGACTTCAACTTCAACTCTCCCAACCCACCACAATTTCACAAACGCTGGAGGTTGTTTGGTAAAGTATTTTGGATGATGAAAAGTATTAAAATTGAAGTAAAAAAAAAACAAAATTAATTTGTACGCAAACATGACATGACAGCTTTTGCAATGTCAAATGTATTTCACTCAATGTGTTACCAGTTTACCAGTGGCAGCAGGAATAAAATGAGTATGAAAAGAGAAAATTAGAAATATGGCATAGAACTGTTAAAACGATAATACAGTACGCTACAGCTTTATTTTATTTATCTCAATGAACCTACATAGATCATAAACAAAATCGAGTAAATACAAAAGGGAGAAGGCATTTAATGGAGGTTGGACGGGGAACATTAGGGAGTGCGCGTGATTCGAAATGCAGTAAAAAGCCATGGATCCTGACACGATATGTCACATTTTTGACATTTTACAACATATTATCTGTTTCCCTTTGGTACATGAATACTTCATTGGAAAACTCTTAAAAAAGTAGACATACACAAAGATGTGAAACTTTTTCTGATTAATCATTTTCATGAAAAAGAAATGTAAGCACTTTTCTCAAGACCATCTATGGTCGTTGTTGGTGTTGTTTACTGATTGCATAACGGTGAACAGGAGACAACTAGGCTCTTCGACCACCTTACGGAGGCAGCTGCAAGAGCTGAACTGGCCTAGCACAAATATCCGACGGCAAAGCTTGTTTTTCTAAGAGATTTTAATTCCCACCATAAAGAATGGTTATTCCCGTACCAACAAACAGAGCACACTGGTAGAGAGGCAATCTCGACCAGCTGGTTCACCAAGCAATCTGCATTCCAGAAGTCGACGGCCACACGACCAATGGCTTGGACCTAGTGCTTACAAACGTTGCGTCGCCAGAGACTGTCAGTATCGGTCTGGGCCTTGCTTGGATCGTATGACCACTTTCTGGTGAAAACGGTATCTACCTTTTCTCCTCCAGATAAATGTCCCAGGGGCATACGGCGAGTATGGAAGTATGGGTCAGCAGACTCCGAAACTGCGAAGAAAACTCGAACTTTTACCGTCCTTCGCTGCCTCCTAGTTATGATAAAACTGGATGGAACACTGGCTCACACCGCACAAGAAAAAGCAAATTTAAATGCCTCCGTCTTTGCGGTAAGTTTACGTCTCGACACGGCGTCTAACTTACCACCTAAAATACCTCACTTTGGCTCCGTAATGCTGGAAACTGCATTTCATGTTAAGGAAGTCCGCAAAGCCCTTTCCAGTCAAGATGTGAACAAAGCCAGTGAACCGGAAGGAATACCTGCTCGAGTCTTAAAGAGTTGTACCCCGGATTTGTCTCCTGTATCGCGTTCTATTAAAACCGGAGTGGTGCCAGTGTCCTGGAAGCCAGGTAATGTGCAACCAGTACTCAAAAAAGTTGCCGTGCCGTACAGACGATACAGGCATCGCATAGTCCCGTTGACTCTTTGGCTTACACAGTACACTGCAAACCTGACTTTGCCAGCCAAGCAGAGTCAAGAAGCAAACCGAGATCTTTAATTGAAAATGATAGGAGGGAGTGAACTAGTTGCCACTCTAACGATCATACGTGAGCTTTCGATCACAATGGCCTGACACTTTGAGGGGCTTACAGTCACCCCAAATCAATCAGAACAGTTTTGTGAGCATCTAAATCTCGGTTTAAATCTCCTATAGCGTCTGACAAACATTCCACCCACGTAGATGCATACAACTGCAGATCATCAGCGTAAAGTTGATACGAACATCGAAGACAGAGAGTTATAAAGTTTACCGAAGTTTACCGAAAATAATAAATGATATTTTTGTAGAAAATGGTCATGCTGTATATTTCTACACTATGGCACGAGTGTGCTGAGCGTAATAAATATTATTGACTAGTGACAACCCTGGCAGTTGCGATACTGTCTAGACGTTGTCGACATTTTCCACAAGATCAAAGGTGTCGACCTACTGTATGATCTTTATACTGTGGTCATAGCGACGAATGATCGACTGTATCATAATAACCATTATTACATTTACGAAAATAAAACCTAATACAGTCGAATACGGTCAGTTATTTCAACTCGGATTACAACGTTCTATTAGCGCGTTTAGTAAAGAGTCGGATTGATGATTATCAGTTTTCTGGAACAAACCCAGGCCCTACACATATATTTTTGTGATTTCTTTTTTATTGTAAGTACTTTTATATTATATTTAGGTATTTTTGTAAATATTTTGTTGAATAAAATAATAATCATTTTCATTTTTTTATAGGAGAAAGAAAGTCAAAAATGTTTTTGTTTTACACACATATTTGCGGTTTGTAAATCTATTCCGCGTAGGTACTTATCTACTTAGTAAAGTAAAATATTAATTTGTATAATTATAGGTACCTATAATAATATTGTCAAAGTTTCCTTTGAGTCTGACATTTGAAAAGAGCATTATAACATTTGCGCACGCGGCGGCTTTATGTTCTTTGACATAGGGTTCAAATTCAATTGTTTCACACACTTTTTGCGGTTGGCAAATCTATTCCGCGAGAAAAATAAACTATCGCTTTTGCGCGCGTGGCGTCTTTATTTACACACATATTATTTTGTGGTTTCGAAATCTATTCCGCGTAGCTAGGTAGGTACCTCAGAATACAGAAAGAACCTAGTTAGTAAAGAAAATTATTTATATAGGTCTAAATATTTATATTGTCAAAGTCTTCTTACTTTTTTTGTTTATTCAACCTTCGTAGAGCCAGCGATGACAAATTCTTTTTGTTAATTTTGTCCATTAGTTTTACTGACCAAAATTATAACTAAAGTACCTAATAAAAACAATTTATATTTCAACTATTTAAAAGTAAACGATAGGAATTAATATTTCATAATGATTTTTTGGCTCGATCGGAACCAAACTTAGCGGGGGTGGCAGGTTCACTGAAAATTGGCATACGTCCGACCTCCAACACGTTCCACTCGGGACTAAAGGACGCGAGGCGCGCGGCCGCGCGCATGAAAAAAATAGGAAAACACTTATTTTTTAAATTAGTGGTATGAATATTTTCAAATTTCACATTATGACGACCGACATGTATGTCATTTTATACGACCTTTATTATGGTATAAGTTTTATTATTCAAAGCTTAATAAAAACTCAAATAAAATAAGAATAAGACCGTAATTTAGACTTGTCTTTGCGATTTAATTAGATGCAGTGAAATGCAAGTAATCGTGTATCGGATGACCGAAATAGAAAGATCAAAGTATGAATTATTTAATATGTTTTTTTCAAAATTTAAATCCGTGTTATCTACGAATAAAACACAATTGAAAACGACGTTTTTTCGAATAACCTCGCCTTAAGAGCGCGTCTAAAGCCAGCAAAATTTTAGAATTCACCCGCACTGTCCTACCCGCTCCTCACATCGAATACGATCGCGCGTGTACCTACGCGCTCGCTCGACGCGTATCTTCTGTAGTAAGTATACGTATAATATTCAGATGAAACAACTGTATTCAAAGTATGACTGCGTTATACAATATTACGAAATGTTATTATGTGTACGCGAATAATACGTAAATAGTAAGTTAGTAGGAGGTGACTATACCACTGATACTGAACACGAATCAATATAAAATCAATACCAAAAGGTAATATTATATTATGTATAATATAATATTATTTTGGCGCGTGATTTTGGTGTGGCGTAAATAATGGATAACTCTGAAACTGTCGATTGGCCAGATTATCATCTATCATTTACCCCACTTATATCGTCATATGCCCATGGATGACCAAATTATTGATATTTTTGATATTTTAAATAAAAATCGTACTTACTCTTACAAAATTAGGTACCATTTCTAAAATTGGTGATATTTTTTTCATTTTGTTTTTTTTTTTTTATATCAGTCCTGAATATTTGTATTATCAGATCAGTATCAAGATTTTTTATTACATTCTAAATCAATATTGCAAAAAATACTTATTCTTAAATTTTAACATTTTTTTCTACGGAATTACGCAATTTTGGGCCCCTGTATTGTTAGTTGCAAAACTTCTGAAAAATTCGGAATAATTCCGGAATACTTCTGGGAAAGTTTCTTTAAATCAGAATTATTCAAAATGAATTTAAATAAAGCCCTCTGTGCGCCGGCCGCTGCCGCCGCGCTGCGATGGCGGTGCGGGGTGCGGTAAGAGGGGAGATGCTCCCCGGAGAAGTTTTCCCCCCGCGAGAAAGATTCGTACCCCGCAATCGAATGTTTCCGAATATTTCGCCCGAATAATTCAATCGAAATTAACGTGTTTGTTTGTTGTGTGGTGGGTGGGTTAATTATTGTTCAGTGCGAGACTACGTACGATACAAGAGTAAAATACAAATGTTTATCTATACTAATATTATAAAGCGGAAAAGTTTGTTTGTTTGTTTGCTTGAGCGCGTGGATTTGGATGAAATTTGGTATGGAAATAGCTTGAAGCTTGAGGAAGGTTATAGGCTACTTTTTACGCGACTGCAAAAAAGGAGAGTTATGTTTTTACCGTGATAGAATCCACGGGAGCGAAGCCCCGCGTGAGTACTAGTTTTATTATAAATGGGATTGATTAAGTATATGTTGATATTTTTATAGGTAGATATGTTAGCCTGCGATTAACAGGATTTTTATTCTTTTGTTTCTAGGTAGGTACTCTACTTATTTCGAAATTGAATGCTATTTTTATAAATGTCAGTAGTTGAATAAAAAACCAGGCCTAGCATATTTTATTTGTTTTTTGAAAAAGGGTTACCTATGTTTTTGGTTAGTTTGTATGTAGCTCTGTACGCATCGCGAGTATTCGCGAGTCGCATAGGTAGGTATTAATCATTACCTACCTACTTAACGCGTATAATAGCCCAGCCAATAAAAACAATTAAAGGCAAACCTTGCAAGCAAACACGTTTTGATGCGGTTTTCAGAAAAGTATTTGTTATACTTAGGTAGGAGCAGGTTTTGGTATATTAACCGACTTCAAAGGTCGATTTTCCTGGTTTCTTTTGGCAGTTGAAATATTCCCAAAGTTTCGAAATATTTCGGAATACTTCCGAAGTATACGACGGGAATGATTCGGAATTATTCCCGCCAGACTATATCGAAAAAAAATGTACTACACTGCGGTGGCTCATTATTTTAGACTAGCTTTTGCCCGCGACTTCGTCCGCGTGGAATAGTTACTTTGGGCTAACGTTAAATTTAAGCCCGATTTTGAAGCATTCTTCATTGGTGCTCCGCTCCTATTGGCCTTAGCGTAATGATATATATAGCCTATAGCATTTCTCTATAAATTGACTATTTAATTAAAAATATTTTTTTCAATTCGAACCAGTAGTTCCTGAGATTATCGCGTTCAAACAAACAAACAAACTCTTCAGCCTTATATATTAGCATAGATAGCTGTTGCCCGCGACTTCGTCCACGTTTCCGTCGTTTTTCGTAAAAAAAAGTAGCCTATGTCCTTCCTCACGGTTCAGTGATTTAGATGTAACACACAGATTAACTTTCGTAATTTAGTAGGGAAATATAATATGTCAATCTATAATACTGTTGAAAAATATCGCAATACCGAACCGCACAATATTATTGTTAATAGCTGTGCCCGCGACTCCGTCAGCGTGTAACTTCTTGTGTGTTATTAAGTTAATGTAATATTGTTTAGATCACGTTCACATGCGGCTTAAGTACGTATAGAACGACAATACTTCAGCGCAAAGCTTCCGGGTAAACTATGTTGAAAGTTGACCCGTCCGGCACGTGAACATAAAGATTTCTAGAACTGCTAACCCGGGAAAGCGCGACGTACAACTGACCATGCGAGAAACCACTGACACCGAGATCTACTCCAGCAACACGAAAAGCCTGCCCTTGAGTCTTATTAATTGTCATTGCATAACACACCGATACTGGGAATCGTGTTCTTTTATATTAGAATGGAAAATTATTTGGTATTATGGGAATTCTAGGAATAAATACGGTTTCTCCTGCACCGCAACCTGTTAAAATTTGAGCCTCGATTATATTTTGTTGCAACTGGGTTACTTTTAGCCGAGTTCCATTGCAAAGTTGTGGTGGTTTTAAATTTCGGAGCAGAATAATAATCAGAAAGCTTCAAACTGCTAAGCTATCGGGAGTTACACGTGTTATTGTGAGTCAACCATAAAAGATAGATATATGTTGTCGTGGGATATTTTTTATATAATTTTATGGAGAACATTTCCGTCATAAATGATTTCTGTGTAGCTTTAACCATTAAGGTTGCACACGCGACGGAAGCTTAAAAATGGAGTAACTTCTCCCGTTTTCCCAACATTTCCCTTCACTGCTCTGCTCCTATTGATTGTAGCGTGATGAAAAGTATACTATAACCAGCTCAGAAGTATGAAAAATATTTGTACCAAGTTTCGTTAAAATCCGTCGAGTAGTTTTTGTTTCTATAACGGTTATACAGACAGACAGACAGACAGACAAAAATTTGACTGATTGCATTTTTGGCATCAGTATCGATCCCTAATCACCCCCTGATAGTTATTTTGTAAATATATTTCATGTACAGAATTGACCTCTCTACAGATTTATTATAAGTATAGATAATTGCCTATTTAATGCAAATTCTAAACTGGTATAATAATAACCAGTATCTTGATAAAGTACAAAGTTATTGCTGTTCGAATCTTAAAGGAGAATTTTTATACAAATTTATTTCAAAATTAAATTACTTTAACACTGCTGTAACTAATTTTAGACTCAAAGAGAATGAGAATTTCCTTAAAATTTGATCACTATGGGTTTGTTGACACCATAAAAGACATTAGTAATTAAACAAATTTATTGAAAAAGAAAATATACAAGATGTTCGAAGTGGGCTCCTTCAGCTGCTATACACGCTCTACACCTTCTTATGAAGGACCGTCTCAATCGGCGCGCAAATCCTGCCGACGATATTTCGTCAGCAGCCGAACGTATGCGTTGTCGCAGCTGTTCAACTGAAGTGATTTCTTCTTTATAAACTACCTCCTTTAAACAGCCCCAATAAAAAAGTCCAATGGGTTTAAATCTGGCGAGCGAGGTGGCCACATTCTGAAAATAAAATATTATTTCAAAACAAATTCCTTGTTATACAATCACGTCCACAATAAATTGATTTACAAAAATAGGGTTTAAATACCTAATGGGCATACTTAAATAGGTTCGTAATCGATATAAATATATTTCATCGAACAAACACGGATACCAACTAAAAGCTTGTGTTTATTTTGCATATACTATTCTGCCCGCGTTACCTACGACTACGAGTGACCATAGAAATATTAAATAATAAGTGGTATAGGTAGATAATTTTTTTTTATATAGGATACTCGCTAGATCATTATTGTTGTCCATCCGTGTATCTAGATTTTTGGAAGATCTCATAACTACATTATGGGAAAATGATCATAAAATTGTATCGTGAAGAATAACATAACAAAATAGCAAAAGTAAATAGCTACCTATTATGAATGTAATTTATTACCTATTATCCTAATAATCGAATAAAGTACCTACAACGAATTTTTGATATCGTCGTGTCTGGGTGTTGTTTATCTATATATGTATGTATTTAAAAATGTATTTGTCTATGTATATCAGCTGTCTGACACCCATAGTACAGGGTCTTCCTAGTTTGGGGTCAGATAGCCGTGTGTGAAATGTCCCCACATATTATTATGTCTAGTTACCTACTCGGCCCACGAAAGTGCGTAGGTAAACGAATTTAGATCTTGTGTCTCTCAAAATAAAATCTAAAATCACCTGCATAAACTTTCTCGAAAGTATAAAATGTATTTTTATTTTTTCAGTATATAACAAACAAGTAACTCACAAACTTACCTTCGACAATTAGCCATCCTGCCTGTCAATTTGTAACTTTTTTAGTTCTCTTTTCAATGTTTTTTTTTGTTTCCCATTTCACTATTTAGTTCGAACAACAACAACAATTACGATTGAATTGATTATAACTCGGCGCAGCTAAAACACTTGAGCGTAGTCCTCTCGTCTCAACAGAGCGGTAGCGACTGATGTGTGAAATAGAAATATGCTTGAAGCTCCCGCAACGAGCGACGGAAGATGACTTCTTGCGCGGAATAAAAACGTAGTATGCGCCAAAAGTGTTTTATCGTAATAAATCCAAAACTAAAAGGAATTACATAAAATGCCTAAGCAAAGCCTTTACTCTTGTTTAAATATAATTATTTATCAAATTTTTGTCGCAATAGGCATTACCATATCGAGTACAAAACGGAAAAACATGAGAATTAGAGGTTATTTCGTGATTTTTTTCTACCAAGGAAATGTTATTATTTTATGTTTTTGATCAGAGAGAGCCCTTGAAAATATGATGTAGTTATTCATATATTTTTATTTTAAGATTTGGTCTGGAATTTTTCATGTAAAATCAAATAGAAAATTGGTAATTTTGCTTTATACGCGCTCTTAAGCTCCTTGTTTTAAGTTGAGCTATACGTTATCTGACAAATCCTTGCACTGTATGGACAGGCCCGCTCAAATTCTGTGAGCATCTTTCCTCAAAAGATCGCCTCAGACGGTAACCTACAAGGTTTCCATATATTTTTAACCAGTATAATATGTATGGATGGATATAAGAGACGGACCTCTGAGTTTGTTTCGGTGTTTCTTCTTAGGGTAGTCAGTTAGGAAACACCGGCCTCATCTAATTTAAATTTACAAAAAAAAATGACTTGTAAAAGTGTTATTTAATATCCAATTTGCAAAATAAAGATCATTTAACACTCGCTTATCCCCGCGACTTCGTTTGCGTGGGAGGATTTTCCCGCGTAAATTCCGCGTTCCCGTGGTAATTCCGGGATAATAGCCTAGCCTAGATGTTATTGCAGGATTTCGACTATCTACATACCAAATTATATTGAGTTCCTTTGAAATCCGTTTTTGCGTGATTTGCGTGCATGTATATCTTTGATGTATTTATTCATCCAAAAAGAAATAAGATTTGAGATTTGATTTCCCAAAGATGATTTTTTTAATTTTTAGAATCCGTTCAGCCTTTAATGCGTAATCAGTGGTCGCAAAATCGTACAAGTTAGACAATAATTTAAACTATTTTTAACCTAAAAAATATTTCCTTTCTTCACTCCTTCTCCATCTTCTATCTATCTATACTTATAATAAATCTGTAGAGAGGTCAATTCTGTACATAAAATATATTTACAAAATAACTATCAGGGGGTGATTAGGGATCGATACTGATGCCGAAAATGCAATCAGTAAAATTTTTGTCTGTCTGTCTGTCTGTCTGTATAACCGATATAGAAACAAAAACTACTCGACGGATTTTAACGAAACTTGGTACAATTATTTTTCATACTCCTGAGCTGGTTATAGTATACTTTTCATCACGCTACAATCAATAGGAGCAGAGCAGTGAAGGGAAATGTTGGGAAAATGGGAGAAGTTACTCCATTTTTTAAACTTCCGTCGCGTGTGCAACCTTAATGGTTAAAGCTACACAGAAATCATCTCATGACGGAAATGTTCTCCTTAAAATTATATAAAAAATATCCCACGACAGCATATGTCTATCTTTTATGGTTGACTCACAATAACACGTGTAACTCCCGATAGCTTAGCAGTTCGAAGCTTTCTGATTATAATATTTGTGTACACAACGTAAGAGTAGTCTTACGTTTATAACACTCTCAGTCACCCCTAATTGAAAAAGTTAACATTATTAACTATTCCATAAAAAAGAATCATATAAATAGGTATAGAAACACCAAAGTTATACATGAAATACGCTAATAATAAGCCATCGCGCGTGAATACTGAACCATGCTATAAGGATTATTTTTGAGAATCGGTCGCCGCGCTCGACGCGTCTCGCGGCCGAAGGTATAAAATTTCGTTCTATAGGTACTTAAGCCTCATGTGAACGTGATCTAAACAATATTACCAATACATTAACTTAATAACACACAAGGAGTTACACGCTGACGGAGTCGCGGGCACAGCTAATAACAATAATATTGGGAAGTTCCGTATTGCGATAATTCTCAACAGTATTATAGATTGACATATTATATTTTCCTACTAAATTACGAAAGTTAATCTGTCTGTTACATCAAAATCACTGAACCGTGAGGAAGGACATAGGCTACTTTTTTTTTACGAAAAACGACAGAAACGCGGACGAAGTCGCGAGCAACAGCTATCTATACTAATAATATAAGGCTGAAGAGTTTGTTTGTTTGTTTGAACGCGATAATCTCAGGAACTACTGGTTCGAATTGAAAAATTATTGTTTAATTAAATAGTCAATTTATAGAGAAAGGCTATAGGCTATATATCATTACGCTAAGGCCAATAGGAGCGGAGCGCCAATGAAGAATGCTTCAAAATCGGGGTTAAATTTAACGTTAGCCCAAAGTAACTATTCCACGCGGACGAAGTCGCGGGCAAAAGCTAGTAACTAATAAAAACGTACACGTTAATTAATATTGTAAAATTAAACTCTGCCTGCCTGAACGCTGACCCCAACGTAGGTAGGTACAGGCACGAGCCTGGTATGAGAAACAGTTTTTCAGTACCATTTGGATAATACACCTTAAAATGCGAACTACGATTTCTACGAGAATCAATAGCGTAATGGCTAAGGACTCGGACTTGTGATCGAGAAGTCCCGAGTTCGAACCCCACCCATTTCACTATTGTCGTGAACCAACTCCAGACACAAGCATATTTAGCTTAGTTGGAGGGGTTATCAGGATTGTTAGTAATATGAATTCTATTCACACAAAAAAAGAAAAGTTATTAAAGATATATAGAGAAGTTATTAAATCACTATCTCCTTCAAACTGCTTGTGATAAGTGTAATCTAACGTCAAAAAAAGCTAACAAACAGACAGACATACTTTTGCACTCGTAATATAAGTATGTACCTGTATATAGTGGAACTTATCATTATTTCAATCGCCAAAACAAATTCTCCCAAGTGTTTCAATAATAAAACCCTCAAAGGTGCTCGTTACGATCATTTAAAGCGCTCTCAAAATAATTAAATTTGTGTCCCGCCATCTTGTAAGCTATTAAATTAATGTAACCTACACTCGATGGAACCATCGAGAAGGTTAATTGTTTCATGTGAACATAAGGCTGTTTCTTACAAACCTTTTATAGTAGAGACTAGATGTTTTGGACTAATCCTACTATTCTATAACTAATATTATAAATGCGAAAGTTTGTGAGGATGTATGTAAGTATGTTTATTGCTCTTTCACTCAAAAACTACTGAACGGAACTCAATGAAATTTGGTACGTAGATAGTTGACGTCCTAAAATAACACATAAGCTACCTTTTTATCCCAGAATTCCCATGGGATCGGGATTTACGCCGGAAAACCTCCCACACGAAAGAAGTCACGGGCAAAAGCTAGTATTCTCCTGTCGCAGGTCTGTTGGAAGAAATATCTTAGGAAAGCAGCAGCACATTTGTGCTCTTTTATCTGTATTTTTATTTTTCTCTTGTAAGTGTAATGTGTGTAAGTACCTACATAAATAAATAACTTCTGTTTTTATGAAAGTGTTAGATGATTTCTCTTAATTCAATGTGCCTTTTGGCATAGGCCTCCTCTAGCGTTTTCCACTGATGTCTATTCTATCCCTCACTCTCCTCCAATGAGGGCCCGCTGCGAGTCTAAGTTAGTCCTCCTATCTCCTTATTTGTTTCCCTCTGCTTTTGCAATTTCTAGGGTACCAATCCGAGACTCTTTGGCTCTATTTCTCTATAGTAGACCTGATCATGTGGCTTGTCCACCTCCACTTTTGTTCGTCAATTTTGGCCCAATAGTAACAATCTAATGACCAGACGAATCTACGTATGAGATCATAGACATGTTAGTACGTGCAGTCCCCCAACTTACAGATTTAATGTTGCAGTACCTATGCCTTTTTTCCGGGTGGTAAAATCATCAAATGACTTCTCCCGCCCTGGGTGTTGCGGAAGAGAGTGTCAGACTTCTACTGACTAAATACCCACCCTGTTCTTTTATTTGCACTCGCATTCCGGGGCCGCGGTATATACGTTAGAACGTTCCCGCAATCACGGCAGGCAATTTCACTTTCGGGGTTTCGTTATTGCAGCTTACGCAGATGGTTTAATAATCTCCTATGTATTTAACGTTCAGTGACATCCTGGCGTTTTTTGTACCATGTTATCTTTCTATAACATGACACTTGATCTGTAGCGTCTCTTCTCAATTAGTAGAAAAACTTAAAAAAAAAACTTTTAATACAAATCACACTCAGTCCTTCTACCAATTTTCTTGAATCTCTTGATCAAATAGGTATAGTACTTCAACACAAGCATAACCAAGTTATTCATTTTACAATCACTATACCCACCTACCTATAAGCCGAGTGATATTTCTTCCCCAACTAGCGTTGCCAGGCGTCCGGATAAAGCCGGACATAGTTAGGCTTTTGTAATGCACGTCCGGCCAAAATAAACGGCGTCCGGCTTTTGTTAGGCTTTTTACATTCACCCAATCGCCTCGCAAGTCGCACTCTGGAAGCGCAACTCGCAAGCAAGACCGATTGGCCATTCGATTTATTTTTATTTCATTAGAATTTAAAAAGATTTATGGTAAATAATCAAAAAAACCTGGGCTTACATACATTTTTGTCCATACTAAGACAAAAAATCCTTAATAATTTTAGGGTGTCCGGCCTTTTCACTTAAATGTCCGGCCAAACTGGCAGGTCTGTCCGGCTAGTGGGTTTGACGATCTGGCAACCCTATCCCCAACACCAGAAATTACCTCCAAATAAAATATCTAGAACACCTTACCACGTTAATAAAAATCGAACTCCCAATACGGCCATAATTATAAAAATTAACATTTTATTGGTCAATTATAATAAATGATTTAGAAAACCTTCGGGCTAACTCGCTCGTTAAAGCAGTCATGATTAAATGGTTTTAAACCAAAATAATCGCCTTTAAAAATAAATATTGAAGTCTTTTTATTTTCGCCACTGTCTCGTTACTGCGCAGAGCCCAAGTTGAAGCGAAACTTGCTAAACAATATCTGTCTCTTTCTATCTTTAGTGTTCTTGCGTTGGAGTGTAGTGTTGTCTCTCTCGCACGTCTCGGCAATTTGCCGACATGTTGTTATGCTGCAATCAATTGCCATGCGCAAACAGACGTCTATGATATATCCAATTAAGTTGAACTCGCGGGTAAGGGTGTAACTGAGTTTTTTGTATTTTAATGTATTGGTTGAGTGTGTGCGATGTGTCGAGTTTTATTGTTTGCTGATAATGGAGGTAGCGATTTGTAAATTTTAATTGAGGTGCTGAATTTTTTTGAGATTTTTGCTGGAACGGCCTTGAAGAATAATTTTACGTTCTTAGTTTCTTAATAATTATGTTCAGCAAATAGGTATTTGTTTTTGGCTTTCACATGCCATGAACATATTTTGTTATAATAACTTCATGTTAACCAAAGAATATTTTTTATTTGATACTAAAAATACATAGAATGAAAGCCTAATGATTACACATATACAAAATTATGTTTATTTTTTTTACAAACAATAACAACTGAAAAATTACTTACTATACAAACTCCTAAAGAAATGCTCTCCCATTTACATTTCCAAAAAAATATTTCAAAATCTTTGTACCAACTTATTGCAAAATACAAAATGTGCCTTCCCACCTGTATGCAGCAAGTGTGTCCGTCAGGTAAACTTAAAGAAATTTACTGAGTATTAAATCTTTGAACAAACAAGTTGTTCTTGTGACTCACACTAACTCGCTTACACACACTCGTGTAGACTGTATAGTGTGTTCATGTTTAACTTACTCACACTTCGGGGCAGACGTTAAGGCGAAGCTTGTAGAATATGTATAGTACTTTGCAAGGCATGCATGGAGACGGAGGAAACGGTGAGACACGTGCTACAAAACTCTAGACATGAAGAAAGATGTATAGTGCTTGGTACTAGGTGCTTGTGTCTCGTCGTTAAGCAAGAATTACCGAGATCAGCCTTTAGATAGGTTACCATCTTGACATACCGTCTTTGGCTGTAGTAACGATTACACAAAATGTTACGCTACTTTTGCAAGAGGTTTCATATTACCCAGTTACTGGGTAGTGAAAGCCAAACATTATCCAATTTTTTATATACATATTAAATTAGACTGGAAGCCGACTCCAGTATGACAAGCTAGGCAGTTTGATTGATTCGTGTTCCTATTCTGGTGTAGGTATTCTATCTCTTGGTAAATATACCAGGTACGCGTTGGTTTGGTAGCAACATTTAAATGTGACTTTTATGTGACCTGACTTAATTACGATATTGTTCTATTTTTAATAACTATAGAATCACTTTTTGTTCGTTATTTTTTTTTTGGTAATGCTAATTTAACATCATTTATGTCTCGTATAAACTTAAAAACAACAGATTTATAAGCTGTTTTTGATAAGAAAATCCTATTGTTCTTTGCTATTAAACATCCTGTAAATGATATAATCTTTTAAGGTTTTATAAAATAAAATAAAAATCAGATACGAAATATTTATGTTTGTCACATGATAACTATCACCGATTCGAAGAAGAAGTAGACATAAAATTACGTCTATTTTAATAAGATACATCCTCATCTGGTTCCTTCTTAACAAGCGAATGAATAAAAATCCAGAACTGCCAGCCACCATCTCTACTTCCCCTTAACACACACACACCCACACGAAACAAGCTCGGTATCTCGAGACATATTAGTAAGGGGTGGTTCTCACCCCATTTAGATCAACTGGCCGACACAATTGGTTAATGGGGTGCATGATTTTACAACCCCTTTACATGTGTACGTGATTATTGGCCGTAAACAACTGAAGATGGAGTAGGTAATGGGTTTTATTGAGGATTGTGGGTTACACGTACATTTCTGGGTTACTTTTTGGTTAACCTTGAAAGTAACCTATAGATAAATTGTAACAGCCGCATGAGTTCATTTTTAACTGACTTCTAAAAAAGGAGGAGGTTCTCAATTCGGATGTTTGTATTTTTTTTTTTTATGTTTGTCCGCGCATAACTCCGTCGCTTGCCAACCGATTTGAAAAATTCTTATCTTGTTAGAAAGGGTATACTTCCCAAATGGTCCCATGAAAATTTTATCGAAATCGGACAAGCCGTTTCTGAAAATTCAACAAAAGTCTAAAAAAATATTTACGTTGATGATCTTTTCGTTTACTCTGCATTGCGTTTTTTGTTCGCGCATAAGGCCGTGCGCGCACTGCGTTGCGTTTTGGAAACGCAAAATCTGTGAAGTATGGAGTGTCATAGAAGTGCGCGCACTGCGGTGGAATAAACGCGTGTGGTAGAGTCACCGGTGGCCCCGGTCATTCTACCGGCGCGGTAGAACTACCGCAATTGCGGCCACCGCAAGGCAGTGCGCGCACGGCCTAACTCCGTCATTTTTACGAACCGATTTGGAAAATTACTACCCACTAAAAAGCACGAAAATAAAAACTTTTTTGCAAAAAATAAAACCGACTTCCATTTCAAAACACTACAAAGTCAAAAATAATTTTAATTTCGGTAGTCGGTGTTATTGGTTTTGTATTTTCTTTTTGTTCACACCACCTTCCAAAATTAAAATTATTTTTGACTTTGTAGTGTTTTGAAATGGAAGTCGGTTTTATTTTTTCAAAAAAGATTTTTTAAAGTAAATCAAGGCTTGTAGAAGTAAGCCAGTGGATGGATGACCATGTCAATATACCAAAATGTGCCTGTGCATTGGAAAAACATTAAGCTGTGAGTGCTGTGGTCATTTATCGATCATTGACTGTCGTAAGTGTTGTCAAAGGTATCGTTACTGGCTTGTTGAAGTCTCTAAATGGAATAGGTATCTGGTACTCAATCCAGTAATACTGGAAGCCGATCGCAATATAGTAGGGAAAAGGCAGACATGTTTGAATTTAATTGTGATGATTGAAGAAGAATTAAATCAAAGATTAGGGAAGTTTTATAATATTTATTTTATTGATAATAGGTTCGCGTTTGACCACCATCTCACTTGATGGTAAGTGATGATGTGGTCGAAGATGGAGCACGCTTACCTAGAAGTAACCTATTCACTTTTGACTTAAAGACCCCTAAGTTATAGCTATCGGAAATACAGACTCCGGCAGGGAATTCCACTCCTTAGCCGTACGCACAATGAAAGTATTCCCAAAACGTTTAGTGCGTATGGGTGGGATAGTTTTGTCTGAAGTTCATTTTGTGAAGGTAACTGCTACGTTAAATATTTTTGTTTTAACTATTTCAATAGACAAACAAATGATGCTTTAATGATCAAAGCTAACTTACACACCATTAAAAATCTTAAAAGTTTTTAAGCTAACATGGTCACTAACAGTATCATTAGAACTTGAAACGGGATATTTAAAAAAATAGACATGATAAATAACCCGTTTTAAGTTCTAATTATACTAAAAATCTTATTTTATTACTGCCACTTTAATTGACGGATTGGAATACTTCATTTATTCGTGAAAATTATGTTTTTCTTATTCCTTTGCTGTTTTTTTCTGAATAACAATTGCTGTGGGAACCAATTCAATTCAATCTTTATTGCAATCACATGTGTTTACAAGATTTTAATACATATAAGTAGGTAACATGGGGCTGTCGGGCACAGCAATTTAATATAACGTTTATAATGATTTGAGTGGCTTTATACATACTGGAAAAAATAAATGTAACCATAATAATTATGTTGCAAATCTCAAAATGGAATAATTTATCAGTCAAACTAAATTAGGTACATTTAAATAAATGTCAAATTAAAAAGGAAATGTCAATATAGAATAGAGTACATAATTTCATTATGCATGTAATATATCGAAAAATTATACTATAAAAATGCAAATGTCTTTCGGTATTACCTACGTTGGAAAGTCACAGTCACAAAATTCATTCAGTGTTTATACATTGAATGAATTTTTATTTTTTTGTTGTTTATAGAATTAATTAATGAGTAGTTTTCAACACATGCATGTATACACGAAAACCCACAACATTCTACACCGTTAAATAATTATACGAATATCTGTTTTACGTGATAGGAGAAAAATGACGAAGTAGGCTGGACCCCACATCCCAGGGTATCATAGTATGAGGTTCAGCGCAAAGTTATTATAAATATAAATATTTTTGAAGACAAATTAATAACAAATTAAAATAAATAAATAATGCGTTTTACAAATACTTTTGTCGTTTTGCTCGGATTTGATGTCGTTCGGTAGGTTAATATATTTTAATGGATGGCGTTCTTCTAGTGGTCACCATTGTTGATTCCAGCTCTTAAGTGTTGTAATGGTTAGGAATAGTGTGAAAAACTTTTCTTTTGAATAACAGAAGGACGTTTAAACTCACTCTTTGGATAACGTTTTATACAATAAGGACAGGCGAGTGTTCCACCATTTGCCGACGGCTCATTTAAATTTTAATACTAAAGGGTTTTCCAAGATGCACAGCTGAAAATATCTCATGTATATATACACCCATACTAATATTATAAAGTGGAAAAGTTTATTTGATTGAACGTGATAATCTTCGAAAATACATTTTTTTTATTTTTTTTATTGATAATAGGTTTGCGTTTTACCACCATCTCACCTGATGGTAAGTGATGATGTGGTCGAAGATGGAGCACGCTTACCTAGAAGTAATCTATTCACTCTTGACTTGAAGACCCCTAGGTTATAGCTATCGGGAAACACAGACTCCGGCAGGGAATTCCACTCCTTAGCCGTACGCACAATGAAAGTATTCCCAAAAAGTTTAGTGCGTATGGGTGGGATGTCCACCATGTAACGATGGCCCATCGCCGTTTGTCTTGTAGTCCGAAGATGGAACGGGCTTTGTGGAATTATATTGTGTAATTCCATCGCACACTCTCCGAAATATAACCGATAGAAAACTGATAGATGAGCAAATCTTCGTCGATGGTCAGGGCTCTGGAGCTTTGACTCGACCAGTGCTAAGTTAATTTGGATAAAATTTAATATGGAAGTAAGTTAAGGAAAGTTAAAGAATACTTTTTATCCGACTGCAAAAGAAAGAGGGTCATTTTTATCGTGATAAAGTCCTGCTAATCTTCTATTCAACTAAAGTCTATAGCATAAAGAAAGTTGATAATTTAAAAATGATTTATTTTTTTCAAGTGCTATTTACACTACTTATAACATAACATAGCAGTGACGTAGCGGAAACTTCGGAGACCCCCCGCCAATATCTCAATAAGGCCCTCTATAACCTAGCGATAACCCAAAAAATTCTAATACCCAAGCGAGTCAACCCTACGTAACCTAGAACTTACTAAACTAGCTCATTTTCATAAAATAAGTGTATTATTTTTTAAATCTTTAAAGTTTTACCTTATCATCATAATTATTATATTATTGGTACGAGGTAAACAAAAAAATTCTCTTTAAATTTATTTATTTAAAACTTCCTGTGTTAGGTAGGTTCCGATTGCTTCGGATTCACGAAGTTCTGGGTTACATGGGGCTGGCTCGCTTGGAGTTTAAAATGTATACACGTAGATTGGAAAAAAAAAAATTAAGACACTGAGGCCCCCTAAAGCTGGAGGCCCCTCCCTGTGTCTGCGGGCCTTCAGCTACGCCACTGTAACGTAGCCATTTCCGGGACTTTAGGGGTCGGCTTTCAGTCTATCAGGATAAAGCTAAGCACTAGTGTTTTACATGAAGGGAATGCCTATCTGATCTCGACAACCCAGTGCCCGGGTAACAGGATACCCCTTGTCAAGACCAAAGTCGGATTTTTTGGCATCAGTCAACCCGTAACGACTTTCAAAGATATTCGAATGAAAGCCGGAACCAACGGCTTAACATGCTTTCAGGTGGAATCTCGATATTCTAAGATGTTCACCCATCCAAAAACGAACCTCGGTATGAGTTGCTTAACCTTGAATATTAACCGTGTAACTTTATTTATTTAGCTATGACTTCTATAACAGACTATCTAAGCCGCAGTTTCGGCTGGTGACAGCCGCCCTTACCGGTCATGGATCATTTAATAAACACCTCTATTTAATAGGAGTCACGACAGCCTACTCTGCAGAGCCTGCATGGAGGAGGACGAAACAGCAGCACCCCTGCTACTGAGCAGCCCTGCAGTCGCGGACTACAAGACTAAAAACTTCGCCAACCCTGGTACCCTCCGAGAAATGGTAAGCGAAACAAGGGCGTTGCTCGCCTTCCTGGAGGAACTGACATGGATTGAGTGAAAAGAAATCCTACCCTTACGCAAAATACGCGCATGGTCGTGGAGTTGCGGATACCTGTCTGACATACATACATACATACAACATAACATACATAAATTGAATAAACAGGGTAGATATTAAAAAAAGCGTGAAAAAAATATTTTAGCAAAAAATAGAACCGACTTCCATATAAAAACACTACAAAGGCAAAAATAACTTTAATTTCGGTAGTCAGTGTCATTTGTTTTGTTTTTTCTTTATTTTTTATCGACACCGCCTTCCGAAATTAAAGTTATTTTTGCCTTTGTAGTGTTTTTATATGGAAGTCCGTTCTATTTTTTGCCAAAAAGTTTTTTTTTTCACGCTTTTTAGTGGGTCGGTTTGTAATTTATCTAGTTACAAAAGCCAAAATGTCAACTACCTACTTATCACCTTTTACAAAATATTGCTTTTCCCGGTGCAGAGCCATTCATTTTTGTGGAGTTCTCCTGGTACATCACCATCAGCTCTACTTCACAATAATATGCATTGTGACGAGCATAAAGTGCTTAACATCTTTATTCAAGTAATCTAATCGCAATCCACGAAATACTTATTATTAAGTAGTTTCGGTGGCCATCTGGGGTCTTCATCATCAGTTCCACTTCCTCAAATGGTGCTTTTCGAGAGCAACTGCACAAGGTACTATAAGAAATACCCAAAACGCTATAGGTGTGCCTATAATATTTGAAGAGTTCCCTCGATTTCTCCATCCATCGGTCAAGCCATCTGCGAGTAATGAGGAAACATACATTAAAAAAAAAGTTTAAGACGAATTGAGAACCTCCTCCTTTTTTGAAGTCAATTAATAAATAATAATAAATAAATTAAATAAAATAAAATTCCTTTATTGCAGGCACGCAGGCCCATATAAAAACCTAACGAAATACAAAAATAAATAGATAAAAAAATACGCTTACAAATCAATTCAACTATACAATTAATTCCATTCAATTCAGTCAGTTCAGTCGTTAAAATCATATTCAAAACACAAAGCAACCTTTTTTAAGCTAATCTCAGAAACGGCTGAGTCGATTTTAATGCGACTTGCACTGAAAGATAGAGGAGGTTATAGAGCAACATATAGGCCTTTTTTTCCGAATTAACACGGGATCCGCATTTACGCCAGAAAATCCTCCCTAGCGAAGTCGCAGGCAATAGCTAGTTTTTTTATAAATCACTATAGTACCGATAACAAGTCTCAACAAGTAGCCAACTATAATTAGTACCTAATGTATCTCGAGAAAAAGTATGGATAACACTCACCCGCAGAAAATGTTTAGGGAACTTTCATTGTGCGTACAGCTAAGGAGTGGAATTCCCTGCCGGAGTCTGTGTTTCTTGATAGCTATAACCTGGGGGTCTTTAAGTCAAAAGTCAGTAGGTTACTTTTAGATAAGCGTGCTTTATCTTCGACCACATTATTGCTTTCCTCGTAATACAAAAAAAAACGCGTTAATTAAGTAGAATTCTATCTATTAATTTCCCAATTACCTACCAAAAAATAAAATACTGTTCAAATCCCACATCCTTAACGTTTTACCAACCTGATTAGTTCCTAAACCACCTTATTAAACCCCGATCAAAGACCCCAAGGTGCAAGAAAACATGCGCAAACGCAGCCCCGAACTAAATCGACCAAATTAAACTGCGTTTAACCTCAACATCTGTCAGTTAAGACAATGCTGCAGGAAACAAAGCCTATTAACCAATAAATTAACTTATAATGAAAGTTTTGGATGATACTTTAGTTAATAATATTCGTATTTATATAAATTGGTGGAGGTCTAAACTGTTCGGTGTGTGCCCGTTGTTTTTTGGTAGCTAGTCACGAGAGGGCGAGACGTATCGTGCGTTTCTTGTTTCTGTAATCTAAGGTTTGAAAGATTTAAATCTCGATTCCTATAAAATTATTGAAACACAGACATTCATCAATAGAATGAAAGATGCGATGTATTTCTAAATTCATTGTTACATTAATTAAATTTAACCACTGAAACCGAATAATAGTTCCAAATAATTACGTTTCAGACACTGATCCAGTTAGTGAAACTTTATCAAGTTGAGTCAGAAATTTTATGTTATAAATATTCAATTATGTGTATTTTAAAAGAATTTTTGTTTATTTAATTCTGAAATGACATATTTTAATTAATTTAAATTAGGAATATGGATTTCGTTAAGTATTTTATGCCATAACTAGCTTTTGCCCGCGACTTCGTCCGCGTGGAATAGTTACTTTGGGCTAACGTTAAATTTAACCCCGATTTTGAAGCATTCTTCATTGGTCCTCCGCTCCTATTGGCCTTAGCGTAATGATATATAGCCTATAGCCTTTCTCTATAAATTTACTATTTAATTAATAATATTTTTTCAATTCGAACCAGTAGTTCCTGAGATTATCGCGTTCAAACAAACAAACAAACTCTTCAGCCTTATATTATTAGCATAGATAGCTGTTGCCCGCGACTTCGTCCACGATTCCGTCGTTTTTCGTAAAAAAAAGTAGCCTATGTCCTTCCTCACGGTTCAGTGATTTTGATGTAACACACAGATTAACTTTCGTAATTTAGTAGGGAAATATAATATGTCAATCTATAATACTGTTGAAAAATATCGCAATACCGAACCGCACAATATTATTCTGTCCAAGAACATTTTCTGTCCAAGAACATTTTACTGTCCAAGAACATTTTCTTACTTTGGGCTAACGTTAAATTTAACCCCGATTTTGAAGCATTCTTCATTGGTGCTCCACTCCTATTGGCCTTAGCGTAATGATATATAGCCTATAGCCTTTCTCTATAAATTTACTATTTAATTAATAATATTTTTTCAATTCGAACCAGTAGTTCCTGAGATTATCGCGTTCAAACAAACAAACAAACTCTTCAGCCTTATATTATTAGCATAGATAGCTGTTGCCCGCGACTTCGTCCACGATTCCGTCGTTTTTCGTAAAAAAAAGTAGCCTATGTCCTTCCTCACGGTTCAGTGATTTTGATGTAACACACAGATTAACTTTCGTAATTTAGTAGGGAAATATAATATGTCAATCTATAATACTGTTGAAAAATATCGCAATACCGAACCGCACAATATTATTGTTAATAGCTGTGCCCGCGACTCCGTCAGCGTGTAACTCCTTGTGTGTTATTAAGTTAATGTATCGGTAATATTGTTTAGATCACGTTCATATGAGGCTTAAGTACCTATAGAACGAAAATACTTCAGCGCAAAGCTTCCGGGTAAACTATGTTGAAAGTTGACCCGTCCGGCACGTGAACATAAAGATTTCTAGAACTGCTAACCCGGGAAAGAGCGACGTACAACTGACCATGCGAGAAACAACTGACACCGAGATCAACTCCAGCAACACGAAAAGTCTGCCCTTGAGCCTTATTAATTGTCATTGCATAACTCAGCGATACTGGGAATCGCGTTCTTTTAAATTGGTATGGAAAATTATTTGGTATTATGGGAATTCTGGGAATAAAGACGGTTTCTCCTGCACCGCAACCTGTTAAAATTTGAGCCTCGATTATATTTTGTTGCAACTGGGTTACTTTAAGCCGAGTTCCATTGCAAAGTTGTGGTGGTTTTAAATTTCGGAGCAGAATAATAATCAGAAAGCTTCGAACTGCTAAGCTATCGGGAGTTACACGTGTTATTGTGAGTCAACCATAAAAGATAGATATATGCTGTCGTGGGATATTTTTTATATAATTTTAAGGAGAACATTTCCGTCATAAATGATTTCTGTGTAGCTTTAACCATTAAGGTTGCACACGCGACGGAAGCTTAAAAATGGAGTAACTTCTCCCGTTTTCCCAACATTTCCCTTCACTGCTCTGCTCCTATTGATTGTAGCGTGATGAAAAGTATACTATAACCAGCTCAGGAGTATGAAAAATAATTGTACAAAGTTTCGTTAAAATCCGTCGAGTAGTTTTTGTTTCTATAACGGTTATACAGACAGACAGACAGACCGACAGACAGACAGACAGACAGACAGACAGACAGACAGACAATAATTTTACTGATTGCATTTTTGGCATCAGTATCGATCCCTAATCACCCCCTGATAGTTATTTTGTAAATATATTTCATGTACAGAATTGACCTCTCTACAGATTTATTATAAGTATAGATAGATATGCATATAGGTATGTATCAGTATTATTATATATTTTTAACGATTTTTTTCTGAGAGCGTATAAGCTAAATTAAATTTGCTTTTTTTTGTAATGTATAGTGTACTATGCATGTATAATTAAAATATATTTAGTGTTTTGCTGTATGTAAAATATTATTTATAATTATTTATATATTATGGAAGTTACATTGAAGAATAATTAAAATAAAATTATTGAATAGTTAGGTTCAGCAGTGTTTTTAAATTATGTTAAAACTACAAAAATAAAAGTTAAAATTATTGTATTAAATTATTTAGAATTAAGAAATGATAAAATTCAAAATGTATGTGAATATTTGTAATTTATTTGTTTTCAATTGAAATTGCTAATTCAATTATGTACAATGTAATTTTTAAATTCAAAATAAAAATTGTAGATGTTATTATATAAATAAAATTTAATCTACGTGTAAATATGCATGAAATGAAAGACTTTTTATTTTATATTTATTTATTATTTTATAGTATTGTGCTACTAGGTGGTAATTCTCAAATTACTAAATAAACCGCTTCAGATGGTATGTAGATTGGTTCCCAAGTGACGACACGTCGCTGGGTCCTATGCGACTTGCATTTAGTGAGTTTCCTCAGCCTTCTCCAGCTTCTCGACCTTATGCCTTCCAACGCTGTCTTACGGGGAAGTTACCTCCTTTTTTTATTACGGATGAGCCCGCTCTTGACCTCGCCTGATGGTAAGCGATAGATGAGGTCTACGATGGAACGAGCGAGGCCAGAAGATGCCTATTTACTCTTGCTTTAAGGTCTGAAGGGTCCTAAGTAGCAGGGAACACAGAAGCCGGCAGCGAGTTTCCACAGCTTCGATGACATTTTACCATTTCTCGTAGTCTAATGGACACAATCCTCCGGCGCTATCCCATTTCGAGGGCAGCACTCGCTGATGGGTTAAGTGGGTGTTTAAATCCCCATTTTTGGGGTAATTTTCCATGAATACGCCCCTTACCTGTCGGGACGCGCTTACCGACTATTAGTCATATATTTTGAAGGTAACTATTAGAAAATTATGGAGTTAAGTGGGTTGCTGGTAAAAATACAGTTTAAGTGGTTTTAAATGTTCTTTGTTAAGTACCTATTTATTAACGTTAGATTTATAACTAAAGATTCAGATTGAAATTATGTCAACACCAAATATTACCGTTTCAGATGCATCTCATTTTATAAAAATCAGCTTTCTTTAATGACAGTTCGTTTCTGGCGTGCAGTTTAAAAATGGAACGTTCTGCGGTGGGTCCATGTTTATGACTTGTTACAATGAGAAGTCATATCTGGATATTTATAGTATCTAAGATATTAACTTATTTGTTAGCCTACACGATCTATTTTCAAAATAATGTTCGTGTTAATATGTCTAAAAATCTTAGTAGTGATTTCTGTTCTGCGAAACAATTACAAATTACAATGGGATCGGCTTCCAATTTAACTGAATGCAGCTAAGTATTAGTGTTTTACATGGTGCGACTGCCATCTGACTTCCACAACCCTGTATCTGTGTAAAACATTACCCTTTGGCCAGGCCAGCGTTAAATTTTCTGGGTTCTGACTAGCCGTAACGACTGCCAAAGATGTCCAATTGACAGCCGGGATCAACGGCTTAACGTGCTTTATGAGGCACGGGGGTATCACACCGCCATCTTCCAAACTCTTTTTTTTTTAATTACTAGTAGTGTGGGTAGAATTCACATTACTAGCAATCTTGTTAACCCCTCCAAATAAGCTAAATATGCTTGTCTGGAGTGGGTTCACGACAATAGTGTAATGGGTGGGGTTAGAACCCGCGACTTCTCGATCACAAGTCCGATACCTTAGCCGTCAGGCTATTGAAACTACTGAGGAACTCTTTCCAGAAAACCAGGATAAAGCACTTTTTGTATGAACCGGCAATCGAACCCGAGACCTCATTCTCAGCAGCCGCGCTTGCAATCACTAGACCAACGACGCAGTTCAACAATATGCCAGTCTTTAAGCTAACATGGTCACTAACAGTATCATTAGAACTTAGAACGTTTTGAAGAACTAGCCATTTCAACTGCATCTACATCAACAAAACTGTGGAAGAGGTACGTTGATGACATATTTGCGGTCATTGGAGGGGATGAACAAGAGGTGAAAGTATGCTTGACACACCTAAACAGCATACATAGCAAAATTAATTTTACCTACGAGATGGAAAATGAGAGGATCATACCATTCTTAGATGTAAAAGTACTAGGTCATGCTGATGGTGCTCTAGGCCACTCAGTCTACCGGAAATCCACTCACACGGACCGATATTTGCGCGCTGATTCCCACCACCATCCGAGACATCTTAACTCTGTAATGACTTCGCTTACCAACCGCGCATATGATTTATGTGACGAGGATCATTTACATGATGAGCTAACACATGTTCAGAAGGTGCTACAGAGAAATGGATATGCAGTGAATATCGCACAGCGTAGGCAAAAACCTAGTTCTAGACACCGGAAGTGCGAGGTTGAGAGGCAGCCAGCATTCTTGCCGTACGTGAAAGGAGTGACAGATAAGGTTGCAAACATTCTACGGAAATATGCCGTAAAAACTATCTTCACTCCGTTTAAGAAAGTCTCTCAGATGCTGCGTTCACCGAAGTACAACTTTCCTCTGGAAAAATCCGGTGTCTATAAAGTGCTGTAGAAAGTCGTACATCTGTCAGACAAAACGTACCGTAGCTTGCAGAATCTCGGAACACATTAGGGCGGTGAAAAATAATGATGTTCAAAAATCGGCAATAGCAAAACATCTTTTAAACGCAGGATCAAATCATTGGATTGATAACCCTCAAGTCATCTCGACAGAACGCCACTATATACCAAGACTGGTAAGGGAAGCGATTGAGATTACCAAATACGACAATTTCAACCGGGAGGATGGGTTTCAACCAAGGGTGGATCCAGGGGGGGGTCATGGGGTCATGACCCCCCCTGGGCTGGGTCCAGGACCTAGGTGGACCACTAATTAAAATTTTTAAACATTGTTACTAGATAATACTCCAGTTTGTCGTCGTAAACGAAAATCGGCAGTGGATGGCCAAGTGGCAGCGGAGTCAGGAAATACAAATTATAACTTCTTGTGACTTGACCACGATTATGTGACCCCCCCTGGCACCAAAGCTGGATCCGCCCTTGGTTTCAACTGTCGAGGGCCTGGAATCCAGTGGTTCAAATGTGTAAAAACCGAAAAAGTTCCGTAGAAAGTTCGCGAGTCGACACGGTGAGTTTTGTGTGTCGGGAACAGAATCGAGTGTTTAGTGATACATGTGACAGTGGTAGCGGTGTCGCTAACAGAAAACGAACGAGAAAGAGGGTAGACCGATTTATCTGCTCATAAACTTCCAATCCCGTTCTAAGTTCTAATGATACTAATATGCCAGTCCACTGACTGCTGACTGACACTTAAAGTTTGTCGATTCTTCGGGTTGTGTCGGGAACCTTGGGTTCACCAGCGAATATCTTTGCTTCTTAATCAATCCTGAAGTCTATAACCCTTTTCTTTGCTCTTTTACCCTGATTAAGAAGGCAAAAATACACATATGCGTAAAGATTTTTTTTTAAGAGAACTAGCAATATAATTCACATTACTAGCAATCTTGATAACCCCTCCAACTAAGCTATTTTATTCAATTATTCAAAAAACACAATACAAGCTCACAGTAAAACCAAAACGCTTATATGTTAACAATTAATTATTCAGATATAAGGGAAAAAAAGAAAAAAATAATTATTGTAGGTAAGTGACTGTTATACTAATAATATAAATCCATATAGGTACATATATGCAAAAAGAAAAAAAGTATACATGTCAAGGTATTAAGTTCAATACAAATAAAGTCAATATACTTATATGTAAGACAAAAAGTATACATGTGAAGTTATAAAGTTCAATACAAATAAATGTAAAAATTTATTCAAAAACAACATTACATATTTCCTTGAGCTGTTAATATTATCTACGAATATGTCGGCATTTGGACTACTGTCAAGGTAACTATAGGTGATTAGAGAAATTGTTTTCGCAGTTGGGCTGTTGTTACACTGATGTGTACGCCATGCCGGCGGACACGCCAAAAGCTGATGCCGTCGCCGCCCAATGCTACGCATGTATTGCTGCTATATATGTTTGTGTCTGGAGTGGGTTCACGGCAATAGTGTAATGGGTGGGGTTCGAACCCGCTACCTCTCGATCACAAGTCTGACACCTTAGCCATTATGCTATTGACGATTCGCGATTTTATATAAGTACAATATTTTATATACGTACGTTGGTATCTTTCATAAAACTATAAAAAAGAAACATACCTATAACGAGCCAAACAATTACAATAGAGCCTCAAAATCTCGCAACCGTTAATTTAATTTTCAAATAAAGAACTATAGAGCCACCAATAACGCAGTCTTTGAGAATGTTGCCACACCACAATAACAGTGTTGCCAGTAATAATAACGTGCCATAATTAAAGATGTGATAAACGACTTAAAACTTTTAACGAACTTATTCGTTTATTTTTTATCAAAAGTCACTTACGGAAACTGCTTAATACGCTTATTTACTTTCTTACATTAAAAATAATGAAATTATGTTGTTTGCTTTTTTAGTTGGTTAAGTTTAAGTATTGGTTTTTAAACGAAATCAATGAATTTTCTTTCGTACTTGGCAGGCTTAGGACTGACTGAATGAATAATATTATATAATTATGAAACTTTACTAAGTAGGTTAGTATTATTCTAAGATCTGTATTTATTAATAACTTGTCAAATAATAAACTACATTTTATTAAATTCAGGCGTACTTAAAAGTTCATTGATCTATTATATGTACATTTTAATTATTTACAAAATTTCCATTATTTCCTCAAACCATCAAGTCATTTATTCACATTCAGAAACATAATTTTTCCTACTTTGCTCGTCAACAACCGGGTCCTCCATTCCGATATTATGTTAAAATCGGAATACGATAAAGTTTTATTACAAAAACTACACACAGCTGTTTTAGTCGCATGATTTCTCAAAAAAAGTTCCAAATTATGTTATTCGAACTTCTACTCGTCATTTTGATACAGTAGTTATTCGAATTTACAGTTTAATTAGCTCACCAATTTGTTTTTGTAGAAAAAGTAGTCAAAATTAACACAATTACTTACACTATAAACTATTTACACTATTATTAACACAATTACCTATTAAACACAATTAACTACACCTAAAAACTATATTATATACAAGTCCAAAACTCACAGAATTATTTCCTTGGTAAGAAACAATTCACCACATGAAATAATGTTTTACACTATTTATGTTTACGTAAACAATTCCGAGTCACAACTTTTAATCAAATTGTTTCGGAAATTCACAAAACATGACGCTTTTCACCGGGCGGAGGAAACGCTACTAAACGTAAAAAGCAAAATAAGTGATAAGCAACCCGTTTAAATTAAATTGGCGCTTTTAAAAGTGAACAACGGAAAGCATATTTAATTTGCTAGGTTTACCAATTTTGAGTAAGTCAACGCGATTCAGCACATAAACAAAAGATGTAAATATTTTAAACCTTAAAGTTTTCAGATTAAGGTCGATTTTCGCATAATCATTGTTTACTATCGATTAAAATTGAATCAGGCGCCATCTATCAGTTGTTACATAATTCATTTGAGCACGTTCTTACTTACGTGGTTATGAAAAGAAATTATCAAAACGCGGTTGCGTTTTAATTTTAACAAAAAGCGGAATAAACAGATAACTTTAAATGCTTTTATAAACAAGTCTGCTTATTCGTTTATTTTAAATAATATGTTATATTATATGCTTTTCGTTTAAACGCCCACCTCTGGCCATAATGTTGCTACATGCATTCACGATCGCCAATCACACATAATGACGCTTATTTAAAGTTTATTGGTTTATTAAATGGTGTGTGGTAACGTATGATAACTTTATACATCGAAGGTTGAATAATTACGTTATATGTGATACTATATCATGCTTCGGCTTCACTCCCATTGCCTTTCTATTAACAAAAAATCGGCTTAGTGCAAGACGGACTGTATTTTTGAAGTGAAAACTTCTTTAGCGGCGTTGTGCACTTTTTTGTAATGGGTAAAAAATGTTAAACTCGCGTCAGGACACGTGACCTGATCGAAAATTCGTAAGACGGACGGAGAGTAGACAGCCGGCGCGGCGTAGGAGAGGAAGTATCCCCCTCTCTTTCTACGGCGCGGCGAAAATGTATGCCTGCGCCTGCTGTTTCGAGAGATAAACTTTTTAATGTACTTAATATAAATTGTCATGTTTGTGTACGATAGCGCAATAAATAAATATTGTATTCTACCACATAAATGATAGTACTTTTATACTGATAATTAAAGCAATTCGTGCAAAATTATTCCCTAACCATTCCAAAATATCAAAAATGCACAACGTTAATATTCAAGTTTTCACTTCTGCCGGCACTCCCGGAGTGCAAACCGTCGTTTTTTTTTTATTTATTGAAAATAGGTTCGCGTTTGACCACCATCTCACCTGATGGTAAGTGATGATGTGGTCGAAGATGGAGCACGCTTACCTAAAAGTAACCTATTCACTTTCGACTTAAAGACTCCTAGGTTATAGCTATCGGGAAACACAGACTCCGGCAGGGAATTCCACTCCTTAGCCGTACGCACAATGAAGGTATTCCCAAAACGTTTTGTGTCAAGTGTTCTGCACCATTATCTACCTTTTTTCAACTATGTCAGGATCGGTTTCCAGTCTAACCTAGTGTTCTAGTCTGCCAATCTGACCTCCTCAACCCAGTAGAAGGTTACACGATACTCCTCAGCAAGACTGGTGTCAGATTTCTGGCTTCTGACTGGTTACCCTTCCATGGCCAGACCGCGGCAAGTGTAGCAAGAACAATCCAGCAACAGCAACTGCTGTACTTGTTATTATTTTACCCAGAAACCAAATAAAATCATGAATTAGACATTTTGGACGGTAACTTACTTATGGGGTTCGATTGATTACGCTCGGATTTGGTACTAATATAGTTTATTTTTTATTACTGATGAGCTCACTCTTGACCTCGTTCTCGCCTGATGGTAAGCGATAGATGAGGTCTACGATGGGACGAGCGAGCCCAGAAGATGCCTATTTACTCGTGCTTTAAAGGCTGAAAGGTCATAAATGGCAGGGAACACAGAAGCCGTCAGAGATATACCAGTAGGGATAGCTTATACTACTAGCCATATTAGAAGTTCTGATGGGATTGCCATATTGGTCACGATGAAAACTCAAAAATAAATTAAAGAGTTCAAAAAGCCTCCCAGCCTAAGTCCAGCTTCTAACCACTGAAATCTCTCGTGGTTTGATGAGTACTGCAAGAAATTACCTCTTATAAAGACAAAACATTTCCTATTTATAGTGTTAATGAGACTATGTGAAATTTTAATAGCCCGTTACTAGCCAATGGCTATGATTTTGGCGGTTTCCTGGCCTTACATAACTGTAGGTACATCAAATCCTATAATTTCTAATTAGAGAAAAACAGTTTTCTTTTCTTTCTATTACCTAATTGGGTGAGAAAACAACCAATTAGGTAACGTTACGGTTGTGAAATAATTATCTATCCAATATGCAAACATCAACAACAACCATTATAAAGTGGATTCACAATTGACCGGTCAAAATACAAAGTACCTTACTAAAATATATGAATAGACAAGAAATCTATTAGATACTATAGATACTAATATTAAAAAGTGTAAAAGTTTGTTTATTTAAACACGCTAATCGAAGTACTCAATGAAATCTATATCTATATATAATCTGTATGACTGTAAAAAAGAAGGGTTATGTTTTATCGTAATAAGTCCACGGAAGCAAAGTCCCACGGGACTGCTACTAACGAATATATTGTAATACAAAAACTTTAATAAAAATAATACAAAGTAAACCGCATAAGTCGAAATAGGGTCTAAGCTACTGACGGCCCTAACATTTTGTACCGTGTCCAGAAGTATCTACCTACAGCTTTCTCAACCTAGCCCTTAATCTAGCAGCCTTACTCCTAAAGATTTAGTTACTTGAGATTATAAAACATTTCACGAATTACGAGCCTTTAATATCACCCTGTAGAAAAAATGCCTGAAAAAAAACCCTGCAAATGCCCCCATCGTTCCATTTTTTCTATCTGAGCCCAATCATTTAAGCATGATCAGTCAACTCGTCTCGCTATCTTCTTCTGGGCCTACAGAACGTCGCCGTTTCCTGTTACTTGGTACCCAATCTACAGCTATATTCAAATATTTCATGATATCCAAACCTAATTCATGTAAATGAGACTGTTAATACACACGAAATTCAACTCTAATCCTTGTAACTTTAGAGCACAATCCTTGTTAATGCAACAAGTGAACATTGCAACAAATATTGAAATAACCAACTTTCTACGTATTTCTCTTACGCATCAAAATGGCTGCGTATTCCGAGCATTTTGAATCTCGATCTCTGATTGGCTAGCTCAAAGTGACGTCACAAATTGATCGACGGTTCATCTAGATAATCTAATCAAATTATTAGAACAAGAACGAAACTAACTTACTTAAACAAAACAGTCAGTTCAAAATTCGACTCTACTGCTACAGGAATATAGGAGAGAGTTGAGTTTTGGAGTTGCAAAGTTAAGTTTGGTTAGTCGTTGGTTAGTATCGCTTAATCTTAGAACGTTGACAGCGGATAAGTGTTAAGGCGAACAGTTAATTTAGTTTTTGGAATATCTGTTTCTGTTAATCTGTTTGTTATTGACTTATTGTTGACTTCTAAGATTTATTTAGTTTAAAGATAGCTGCAACTTCCTAGTCTTTATGGATAAGTATCATTTTGAAACCCATTCATACTGGTATAATTTACTGCAATTAGAAACAATTTCCTAAATAAATAATGGATACTCAAATTGCCGAAATTGTCCAAGATAGAGAGGTTTGGAAGGAAAAAGGCCTTAGCTCAGCAGTAGGATACAACGTAGGTTAATTGTAAGTAATAAAAAAATGATTACTTCATTCTGTTTTGTGTTTCAGAATATTACAACATTTAACATGATTATCTCAGAATAGATTAATAATTTATGAAAATGGTTAAAATAGAAGTTTCGTACAAATGAGGTTTCTGTCCGAAAATCTAAAGCGACATCTCGTATGGCCCTTAAAACGTGTTCCACATTGATATTCAATGACCATAATTAATTAAAGCGCGGTCACTTTTGACACATGTCAAACATGTCGCCGACCATCGACCAAATTATGACAGTAACTGTCAAAATCATTTTCAACTTTAACTCCAGTATTGTAAGAGTAAAAAATATAATTTGATTGGTAGTTTTAAGTTGGTGCATATTTCTGTGATGTGCGCCGAAACATAATGATTTTAATGTTATTAATTAGTGTATTAGAGTGTTTTGATTGCTCAATGTTATGTGATTGAAACATACACATTAGTTAACTGTTGTCGCTAAGGAATTTGTTACAGGATATGTAGGCATTAAGCAATGTTTTGTTATCCGGAATTTTTGTTCATCAATTTTGAGAATTGGGAACTTGAAACGAATTATGAAATTTGAGACCGAGGAACCCGTAGTAATTTATTAAAGTTATGCAGAATTGTACGAATATTGAATCGAATACCTAAATGCCATAAATTCCAGACAGTGTACTTTGACTTTTTTTGGCTTCTTAATCGCCTGAAATATCTGAATGTGAAATAAATGTGCAGTATTATCGTTAATCTATATCACGTGAAAATCTATGAAGAAAATAATAACAACATGTAAATAATTTTAATAATGAGTCTTCAACAATTTACGTCACACGAATTTCATGATTTTATTAGCGGGGGGCTAATAAAATCATGAAATTCGTGTGGTGTTGTTCCTTCCCCGTTCTGGTCACAGTTAGTCTCATTTGTGGGGCAGCAAGGGGTGTCTCACAAATTTGACTAGTAAATTTTACATCTAGAAATAAGGTAGCTGGTATTAACTTAAAACTACAGTTCCTAAACTAGTTTTACTTCCTTATGTCACTTAACTTCCTGTTCGTACAGATAGAGTTATTATTTTTGAAATATTTCATTACAAGGTGGTTAAAAGTGTTTATTTGAATACTAATAAATTATGCTAGACTTTCAAATGTGGCATCAGGTAGTAAAGATTGTGAGGCCTTGTGTTTTTTTCACCTGATGGTAAGCGATGATATGGTCGAAGATGAAACACGCTTACTTAGAAGTAACCTACTCAGTAAGCTTATAATTAAAAACCCCTAGGTTATACTTAGCTATCAGGAAACACATACTCCGGCAGGGAATTCCACTCTTTAGCTTTCTCTCTCTCTCAAAGAAAGACGTAACTTGTAGATGGTTCCTAATAACTAAAGATACTCAAAGGTTACACGAAATAAAACAAATTTTAATAATGATGCTATCTTTCTAACAATTACTAAGACCTTTTTTGCTTCACCAAATGAGCGAAGCAGTGGGTAGAGTTACTGATTGTATTGATAGAGAGGTGCCAAGCTAGGCCACAATTATAGTGCTCGGCTTTGTAAGGCGTTTGTATTAATATAAGTCACAGGTCATCAGCACGCTCTGAGGTACACCGTTAGGGAGTGGTGCAAGTTATGAGGTGGTTTGAACGGAACATTTCTGGTTGACACGAAAATCGAGGTCAAATGCAGCGCTAACCTGATTCGTGTTTAATACCATTAATAAAAGACAAAAACAACATAGCAGTTTTCCATTATAACAATAGAAACTTTTATTTATTGATATTGAATTAAAACCTATAGAATGTTATTGTGTCAGGTCTCATAGATAATTTAAGGCAATAATATGTAATGACACTTTTATGTTTTTGTTTTCTCTGACGAATATGACGTGAAGGTTGATCGTGCAAAAGCTTGTTACAAAAACTGCGTGTTTTTAACCGACTTCTGAAAAAGGAGAAGGTTCTCAATTCGGATGTTTTTTGTTTTTTTTTTATGTTTGTTCGGGCATAGCTCCGTCTCTTGCCAACCGATTTGAAAAATTCTTTTTTGTTGGAAAGGGTATACGTCCCAAATGGTCCCATGAAAATTTTATCGAAATCGGACAAGCCATTTCTGAAAAATCAACAAAAGTAAAAAAAAAATATTTACATTGATGATCTTTTCGTTTACTCTGCATTGTGTTTTTTGTTCGCGCGTTTTTAGTTTTTTGTAGTTGACATTTTGGCTTTTATAACTAGATTAATTACAAATTAACCCACTAAAAAGCGCGAAAATAAAAACTTTTTCGCAAAATAAATAAAACCGACTTCCATATCAAAACACTACAAAGCCAAAAATAATTTTAATTTCAGAAGGCGGTGTGAAAAAAAAAATACAAAACCAATAACACCGACTACCGAAATTAAAATTATTTTTGGCTTTGTAGTGTTTTGATATGGAAGTCAGTTTTATTTTTTTTTTTGCAAAAAAGTTTTTTTATTAGTAATTACACAAACAAAATCAATATGTATTAATTTGCAATTACTGAAAGAGCTTCAATTTAGGAGCTTGTTGTGTATCAAACAAGTTTATAAAACATTTCATTTTCGTCCGATAACCATTTGGCCATGATAATAGACATTAATATTATCATATACTGACTTTTAGAATCCAAAGCCTAACGTAATAATTATTTTTTCACTGAGACAAAAACTTACTGAAAAAATAATTATTACGTTCAAGACAAGGACTGCATCAAATCGACTATATGATGCATAAAGGATGATTTATTTTAGCTAGGACCTGAGATTCATTCAACATAACTTTTACAAAAACAGCTGTGTGCTGTTACAATATTGAGGTAGACAAGGATTTATAGACCTACTCCAGACTTGTTATGAACCTGGTGAACAACAGCCCTTTGCATGTGTTCAATTTGCGCGTAATTACCTAGTCCTATATTTTTAGTTGAAGAATATCCACAAAACCAGATATTATTTTACTCTTTCACAAACACGCACCACAGGTTCCTCGTCTACTAACTATTACTAACTAAAATCACTTCTTCGAATTTAACAAAAGTAAGTAATGTTTCTGTCCACCTTTTGTGCTTACTACCTATGAACGGGCCGCCTAGCCAAACTTGCGAGTACGCACACACTCATAAACACATATAAGACTATCCATTCCGTTTTCGTTCGAAAATAAGTAACGTGTGGGGGAAGATCTTAGATTATATTAAATATATTCCGTCTTCCCGCTACTTCTTATAACTTGTACCACACCCTAGATACAAAGATAACTCCATAACAACTTGACGTGGAGATCTCATCATTTGTAACAATACTGACAGATAACTTAATATACAGCCGTCGTAGTGACTTACTAATTAATAGCTCAGCCCATAGTGTTTGTTTAACGCCTTGTTCATTAAATAACGTCCGGTCAGACTGACGAGCGATGATCGTTTTGCTGATCAATCGTTATGGTTCATTTTGCATAACGTTTCAATATGAGTTACGACCGGATAAAATTACGTACGACTGCGCCGTCTGTTCACATATAATTTTTTCGGGGGTTTATCATCGAATGACTGCTGTCGCTCTGTGTGGAGTGGGAGGGAGTTTCAGACTTTTATTAACTAAAAACCAGTCTGTTTCTTCAGTTTCCTTTCACTTAACTCCTTCTGCTCTAGCAGTGAGTGTCAGACATCTACTAACTAAAAACTACTCTGTTTCTTCAGTTTCCTTTCAATCGACTCCTTCTGCTCTAGCAGTGAGTGTCAGATATCTACTAACTAAAAACTACTCAGTTTCTTCAGTTTCCTTTCAATCGACTCCTTCTGCTCTAGCAGTGAGTGTCAGATATCTACTAACTAAAAACTACTCAGTTTCTTCAGTTTCCTTTCAATCGACTCCTTCTGCTCTAGCAGTGAGTGTCAGATATCTACTAACTAAAAACTACTCTGTTTCTTCAGTTTCCTTTCAATCGACTCCTTCTGCTCTAGCAGTGTGTGTCAGATATCTACTAACTAAAAACTACTCAGTTTCTTCAGTTTCCTTTCAATCGACTCCTTCTGCTCTAGCAGTGAGTATCAGATATCTACTAACTAAAAACTACTCTGTTTCTTCAGTTTCCTTTCAATCGACTCCTTCTGCTCTAGTAGTGAGTGTCCAACATCTACTAACTAAAAATTACTCTGTTTCTTCAGTTTCCTTTCAATTAACTCCTTCTGCTCTAGCAGTGAGTGTCAGACATCTACTAACTAAAAACTACTCTGTTTCTTCAGTTTCCTTTCAATCGACTCCTTCTGCTCTAGCAGTGAGTGTCAGATATCTACTAACTAAAAACTACTCAGTTTCTTCAGTTTCCTTTCAATCGACTCCTTCTGCTCTAGCAGTGAGTGTCAGATATCTACTAACTAAAAACTACTCAGTTTCTTCAGTTTCCTTTCAATCGACTCCTTCTGCTCTAGCAGTGAGTGTCAGATATCTACTAACTAAAAACTACTCTGTTTCTTCAGTTTCCTTTCAATCGACTCCTTCTGCTCTAGCAGTGTGTGTCAGATATCTACTAACTAAAAACTACTCAGTTTCTTCAGTTTCCTTTCAATCGACTCCTTCTGCTCTAGCAGTGAGTATCAGATATCTACTAACTAAAAACTACTCTGTTTCTTCAGTTTCCTTTCAATCGACTCCTTCTGCTCTAGTAGTGAGTGTCCAACATCTACTAACTAAAAACTACTCTGTTTCTTCAGTTTCCTTTCACTCGACTCCTTCTGATCTAGCAGTGAGTGTCAGACATCTACTAACTAAAAATTACTCTGTTTCTTCAGTTGCATTTCAGTTGACTCCTCCTGTTCTAAAATGAAGTGTCAGAGTTCTACTAACTAAACATCACTCTATTCCTTCATCCAATTCCGGAGCCATGGTATCTTGTTAGTCGGGATTGCAGGAAAGTTGTAACGAAATACCGCGGCCCCGGAACTTAAGGCCAGCTGAAGGAACAGGGTGGGTTTTTAGTCAGTAGAAGTCTGACACTGCTCTGCTCTCTGCTCTTGTATCTTGTTAGAGAACTCCCGCAATCCCGGCCAACAGTGACGGGAGTTTTTAGATTTTGAATATTGAGTCATCAAGTTTTCAATACCAAAGGACGTCGCATCGAATTTTTTTCATTAAAACACCCGTTCAATGCAGATTTCCCGTTAATATTATCCTTTATCCTGACTACCAATTAAGCAAGACTTTTCGTCCTTTACAAACTAATTGATCTATTGATTTAAAGCCCTTTGTGTACTTTTTTATGGAGACAATACAAATATAGATAAAAGCGAGACGATATTACAGTTAGTCTCCTGTTATCCTTAAAAACGACTAAAAAAATCTCAGAGATTATTCAAATGTTAAAAAAGTTTGTATGAATCGGGTCCGTTTTAATCAATATTAAGAAAGTACCGACTGGCATAACCCGCTAATTTGGAAATCTTATTAAAATAAATCTACTTCGAGAGATAAAAAGAGTTTAATCTTTTTGTAGCTCTTTTGTTGTCACCTTTTGATACTTGCCGAAAATACTTTGGCTTAAAAGTCAAACAACACAATCTTTAGGTGCTTAGAGTTGTCTGTAGGTAGTTTACCAGAGCATCTGCTTTGCCTTTTGCCATAATGTTGAGGTCGGCTTAAAGACTAACCAGCTGCAGCTGAGAACTAGTGTTTAACATGGAGCTTCTCATCACATCTCACCTATCTCACCTCCTCAGTCAGTCAGTCAGTTGCGGAATGCATTGCCGGTGTCAGTAAGACAAGCTCAGTCACTCGCTAAATGATAAATGATCTTTATTTTGCAAATTGGTTATTAAATAACACTTTTACACGTATTTTTTTCGTAAATATTAACTAGATGAGGCCGGTGTTTCCTAACTCAGAACAAACTCAGGGGTCCGTCTCTTTTAAAGTCCATACAATCTACACTGGTTTAATTATATGGGAACCTTGTAGGTTTCAGTCTGAGGCGGTCTTTTGAAGAAAGATGCTCACAGATTTGAGTGGGCCTGTCCATACAGTGCAAGCATTTGTCAAATGACGTATAGCTCAACTTAGAACAAGGAGCTTAACGATTTTACGACCTTTGGGTAGACCGCAAAAGCACTCAAACTGCCAGACAATTTATTATGTTTAACTCGAATAAAATAACCTACATAGTACACATATTCACAATCGTTTATGAGGATTATGTAGATTAGTCTGAAATGGCCTTTTGAGGAAAGACCACACAGATTTGAGTAGACCCGTCCCGTCAGTGCAAGCTTTTGTCAGTTAGTCTGTAAGCTCAACTTTGGACTACTAAGGAGCTCAACGACCTGATGAACAATGCCAAAGACGGTACATTTGAGTAGGTCACTAAAATACGCTGTTTTTAAAAGCTTGGTTGCCAATCATTTTCTGTCAAACTTATGATTATTCCTTTGTTTTTCTCCACACGATGTTGAAGAACACATTATATATTTATTTATTTTATGTACTTATGTATTGTATATTTTTATTAGTTTTCTGTTTTGATGAATATTTGTACAGTAGTAAACTAATATAGCCCTCCCCATTTTAATTAAAGCTCGTAAAGTCCTTCCAAAGATTGTCTGGAAGATATCGTTCTCAGCGGTAAGACCGCCATTGTAACTAAATTTTAGGGTTCCGTAGCCGAATGGCAAAAAACGGAACCCTTATAGTTTCGATGTGTCTGTCCGTCTGTCTGTCTGTCTGTCCGTCCGTCCGTATGTCACAGCCATTTTATACCGAAACTGTTAGGACTATACATGTGAAACATGGTAAGTAGATGTATTCTGTGAACCGCTTTCCGATTTTAGGTTTTCCAAGTATCTGGTTGTCTCCAAACAAGTATTCTGCCAAAAACCTAATTGAAAAGAAAAGTATCTTCAATTATCTTTCTAATGTCATTATAAAAAAGTAAACCTATTAACCCGTAGGACTAATCTTGTCTTAGCAAACAATTTAAAAGTTTTTACTGAAAATCATGCTTTAAATCTGTCCTATTCATATAACAGAGCGGTTAACTAACTAATCACGGTTAAAGAAAAAACGTCCAGTTAACTCCAGATTAAAGAAAGTTAATCATTTAAAATCTGCCGCCAAAAAGCTGGTGCACAGAGTACAACTATAAAAAAAACAATTAAAAAAAAAAACTTATCTTAAGTTTGTTTGTGAAATCTTTTAATATCCTTATAATGTGCCACCCGCATCGTTTCGTGGAAAATTGGCTTACATCATCCGGGACTCAAACCCACTTACCTGCTAAGTAATCCTTTTAACTATTTGACTTTTCGCGCGTCAGTGGTCGCCGCACTTTAAGCTCAAAAGGAAATAAATTGCCCTATTTTTTGGTTGATTCTACTTTAATCTGGCTTTTATTGTGTGAGAACCAAGTTAAGCAAAGATGGGATTAGATAACCTGACGGCATATTGCCATTTTTTACACCTTGGTTTAATAATTGGCAATAATGTGGTTCGGTTTATCATCTGATTCACAATCTTGAAGGCTTATTCATTTAAAAAAAAATAGCCAAATGCGAGTCAGACTCGTCCATGAAGGGTTCCGTAGTAACTATAATAATCTATACTAATATTATAAAGCTGAAGAGTTTGTTTGTTTGTTTGTTTGTTTGCTTGAACGCGCTAATCTCAGGAACTACGGTTCTGATTTGAAAAATTCTTTCAGTGTTAGATAGCCCATTTATCGAGGAAGGCTATAGGCTATATATCATCACGCTAAGACCAATAGGAGCGGAGCACTAATGAAGAATGTTTCAAAATCGGGGGATTTTTTTTCCACGCGGACGAAGTCGCGGGTGAACCTAGTATTATATAATATGTATATTTATTTGACGAAGAAATACCTTACAAATTTCTTAAACCTAGCTTATTTTCATTTTTTACAACTACGCCAGATAACTTTGTTTTTCATAGTGTAATTACAAAGTTATATTTGCGGTTTTAGAAAATATGCTGTATCTCAAAAACTGCTGAACTGATTTCGTTCAAACTAATTTTAGTTGAAAGTTTATATTAAGATCTACAGACATATATTTTTTTAGATTTTTCACTCCATTATTATAGAAGTTAGAGGTTGTGTCCGCCGCACACACATTTTACCACTTTGGAAGCTTATATCTTTTAAACGATTGACTTTATGAAAAAGTGATTTTAATTTCACATGTATAGTCCTAATAGTTTCGGAATAAAATGGCTGTGACATACGGACGGACGCACGGACGGACGGACAGACAGGCAGACAGACAGACAGACGAACAGACATGAACTATAAGGGTTCCGTTTTTGCCATTCGGCTACGGAACCCTAAAAACAGACGAGTTCAATTTGGACTTGAGCATCGAGGGTTCTATGCAAACATATTTTAGTTGTTAAATAACTTGAATAAAAATAATATGTCATCCCAACTGCTACATATTTACGAAGGTTGGTTTCCTTTACATGATTCTAGGTCAGGTCGAGTGATCGCAAGTGCGACTGTTAAGCATGAGCTCTCGGGTTTGATTCTCGGGTCGGGCAAATAGTACTATTTAGTTTTTCTGTAAGGAAGGCCTGTTGGTCTAGTGGTCAGTGGCCCTGACTGCTATGCGCAGGACAAATGTTTGTGTAATGAGCGCGACCATTTGTTCTTTGTCTTGGTGTAATTTATCTATAATATGTATGTATTTAGAAATATATATGTAAGTTTATCAGTTGTCTAGTTGGGACTAAATGGCGTTGTGTGAAAGTTGTGGAATATTTTTTTTTTTTTATTTATTTATAACAATCTTACCTACACTATCATTACAGATATATGATCCAATGCGACAGAGTTGCCTTACTAACTAAATCCTAAATCTACACCTTATACCTAGTTAAAAAATATCTTAACCTGAATAACTTATTACATATAGTGGAACTTTTGCGAATTCACTCAAGTTGCATAACAATACAAAAACCCTCCCGTGAACCTCATTCACCACGCGTATGGCTCTAGTGAGAGGAGTTCTCGCCAGTAGGTTGGTCCTGGCTGCAGGTACAGCGAGCAGGGGCGGGCGGCGCCGCCTCCACACGTACCGGTCGGGCACACACAGCTGTAGGTGTCGCAGCACTCCCGGGTTATGTTAGTTCTCGCCAGTAGGTTGGTCCTGGCTGCAGGCACAGCGAGCAGGGGCGGGCGGCGCCGCCTCCACACGTACCGGTCGGGCACACACAGCTGTAGGTGTCGCAGCACTCCCGGGTTATGTTAGTTCTCGCCAGTAGGTTGGTCCTGGCTGCAGGCACAGCGAGCAGGGGCGGGCGGCGCCACCTCCACACGTATCGGTTGGGCACACACAGCTGTAGGTGTCGCAGCACTCCCGGGTTATGTTAGTTCTCGCCAGTAGGTTGGTCCTGGCTGCAGGCACAGCGAGCAGGGGCGGGCGGCGCCGCCTCCACACGTACCGGTCGGGCACACACAGCTGTAGGTGTCGCAGCACTCCCGGGTTATGTTAGTTCTCGCCAGTAGGTTGGTCCTGGCTGCAGGCACAGCGAGCAGGGGCGGGCGGCGCCGCCTCCACACGTACCGGTCGGGCACACACAGCTGTAGGTGTCGCAGCACTCCCGGGTTATGTTAGTTCTCGCCAGTAGGTTGGTCCTGGCTGCAGGCACAGCGAGCAGGGGCGGGCGGCGCCGCGCGCCGCCTCCACACGTACCGGTCGGGCACACACAGCTGTAGGTGTCGCAGCACTCCCGGGTTATGTTAGTTCTCGCCAGTAGGTTGGTCCTGGCTGCAGGCACAGCGAGCAGTGGCGGGCGGCGCCGCCTCCACACGTACCGGCCGGGCACACACAGCTGTAGGTAGGGTTGCCAACTTTTATTAGAAGAAATAGAGTATATCTGATTTCAAAGGAGGTAAATAAGGAGTACGGATTTATAACAAAGAGAACCATTTACTAAAAAAAGGCATTTTGGTACTTTTTGCAACACATAACAAATTTTCATTTATTTTAAAAGAATTGTACGACTCCAAACATCCTAAATCTAAGTTTACATAGATCAGGAGGATCATTTTTAATAAATTTCATTTTAATTTAAGTATAATATGCGTGACTGGCACTAGTTTAGTAAACATTGTGTAAAAGAGTATTTTAGCGTCCTCTATTAGTGGTACAGATTATAGAGTACACCTACATGATATAGAGTACAATACTCTATTTTAGAGTACGGTTGGCAACCGTAGCTGTAGGTGTCGCAGCACTCCCGGGTTATGCGCCATGCCACGTAGTAGTTTCACTACATACGCTACCAGCGAAAACTCCCGTCGTACTCTTAGAGTTATTATTATATTATTAGTAGATCGGAGTTTGGAAGTTGACGGCGTGATACCCCCGTGTCTCGGAAAGCTCGTTAAGTCGTTGGCCCCAGCTGTCATGTCATCTTTGACAGTCGTTAGGGGACTACCCGTAAAAGCCAGTAAATCTGACACTGGTCTAGTCAAGGGGGTGTTACCCAGTTACTGGGTTGTGGAGGTCAGGTAGGCAGTCGCTCCATGTTAACTAGCACTCAGCTGCCTCAGGTTAGACTGGAAGCTAGCCCCAACATGGTGGGAAAAGGCTAAGGAGAAGATGATTCTAAGTCAGCGGAAAGTGCCGTGTGTGTTATAATAAGTTTTGATTTGTTTGTGATATCACTCAACGTTATAAAAAAATATTATATTATATTATTATATTTATTTATTCATCAGACAAAAATATCCATACATTTGTTAGTACGTGCTCTTAAATTAATGTTAGTATCTTAACTTATAATTAACACACAGCGCATTACAAAATTATTTTAAATGGAATTAATCATTATAATAAACAGAATGTGTTATTAATAAAAATAAATGATTTAATTAAAAAAAATATAATTTAATATAAAATAATTTTAATAAAAAAATATGCGAAGATATGTGACGAAACCGGTCATAACTCTTTATTATTATTATTATTAATTGTTTTTTTATTGAAAATAGGTTCGCATTTGACCACTATTTATAAACATTAATTACAAATACTTACTAATATTATAAATGCGAAAGTAACTCTGTCTGTCTGTGTGTTACGCAATCACGCCTAAACTTCTGAACCGATTTTAATGCGAAAAAGGGCTGTAAGGGATTGAAATAGGGGATGAAAGTAATGTATGGAAATTACGTCATTTTTAAAGCTAGAAGCTTGAAACTTATTTTTTAGACTTTTGATTAGAAAATATTGTAAACAGCTTATTTATGTATGAGTTTTTTTTAATAATTGGTCTTAAAAATTTAAAATGCTGCCGAAAGTCACTATTCCGCGCGGACGTAGTCGCGGGTACAGCTAGTAACTTATAAACTAAGCCCCACAAAACTGTAGAATACTTCGTGGTTTGACTGTGGGGTCGATGAGTCTCTATAATATACTATACATTTCTATGTTAAAAACTAATCATTAAATATTTATTGGTAAACGTATTTTTAAAACTTTACTTACAAAACGAATAATAATTTATTTATTGATAGCACTTTAGCATATTTCTAAGTAATATATTTTTAACTTATTTTTTCATTTGTTTTTGTTCTTTTCACTCCTTATGTCCGCTGGCAGACTATTTAAAAGATAATGGTATTCGTTTTTTAGGGTTCTGTCACCATATAGTAATTCGCGACTTTGGGTACAATGAAATTTTTTGAATGAAGTTTATGCTCTTGGGCACCATGATGGTTCATTGCTAAAATATACTTTTGTTTTTAACTAATAGGCGTTTAACCTACAATTTTGATTTTCACAGCGAAAAGACCGGGCTTACTGTCAGCATTCGACATTTTCAGTTTCACATCTCTACGCGGTTCTGAGAAAAAGAGACGAAAGGGGAGAACATAATATAGTATAAATAAAAGTATAGAAACAGACGGACAAAGAATCAAGGGTGCCGTTTTTCCTTTTGAAGGTACTGAACCCTAAATATGTAAAACTCGAATAAAGAATCAGCTAATAAGTATTTAAGCTTACCGTATGGCTATTTTTTATGAATAAGTCTCTTAATTGTGTATTAAACACTATACAATATTTTTCAGAGATATATTCGTGACATTAGCGTGTGATCCAACTCTGAGTATTCATTCTTCATTCAGTGCCACGGTTGAAGACAGAGCAGTGAATGAATGAGTGAGCAAAATATGAATTTTGGCAATGGTACTTCGGAAAAATCCTGAATGGCTCCCTCATTCAATACGGCATGGCGGATTCAAGTTTCATCAGCGCGTTGAGATCTCTTCTTGAAACAACTACACACAATACTAATTTAGCCCTCCCCACATTTCAATTAAAGCTTGTAAAGTCGTTCCAAAGGTTAAAGATATCGCTCTCAGCGATAAGACCGCCATTGTATTTAGTTTTTTTATTTTATTTTATTCAAGAGGAACAACAAACAGCCACAATATAAAACATAGAATATATTGCACACCATATCTGGATCATTTGTTTCAGCATTTTTATATTGAACCTTAGAAGGGATCCCAGGTTTAACTTTTCGATTTGAAACATAGGTCCAGAAGTGTTTTATGTTTTTACTTAGATTGTCCTCTACAAAACTGATATACGAACTGAAAAACTTAAGACATGTAACCTTAAACTGTTTCCTATAGTTTGAAAATAATTCATAATCAGAAATATTATTATATTTCTTCCACTTAATCCATGCCTTATGTTTCTTCTTAGAGATAGCTATGAAAGTGCGAGAGAACCATATGGGATAGCTAACTGATCTAATTCGGGCCAGCGGAGTATCTTGTTTAATAATATTATCTAACTCAGTATAGAATTTAGCCAGAGCCTGTTCAGCATTCATAGGGCCCAGCAGTTCAGACCAGTTCAGTTGCTGAATGTTACGATTAATGTTGTCCTTATGAAAACCTTATGAAAACAATATTTATGAAGAGGAGATTGTCATCGGAGTGATTTTGACGTTTAAACAGGTCTCACACGTCAGGACAGGATGGTGGGTGTCAATTGGAAGTAATGTAGTGGATATTTTAGAAACATTACAGGGGTTGTTGTTTGTTAAATTGAGAAGCACCCAGAAGTGAAATTAAGATATTTAAATTGTCACAAGCCGAGGTCCCTCTATAATATGTTGAAGCAATGTGCGAAATATCAGATACAGAGCCAATTAGCTTCAGGGAGATTATAGTCTCCTGTAACAAAGAAACTATCAACACTACGATGGCCTAACACTTTAGGAAAGCAATTCAAAGTGCTTGTCATACACTAAAGTAGAAGTCTTAGGTGGAATGTAGGCAGCACTTACAATGTGTCTTTTATTGTTGACAGTGCTGGGCAACTCAACCATAATGTGTTCAATGTGAGTGTGAGAGATCGCTATACTTTGTTAACCAAATTGTAACCAAAGTTATAGCAATAAGGTTATATATTAAGTGTGTTTCAATTTATGGTGTACAATAAAGTATATTCTATCTATCTATCTAACTAATATTGACATAATCATATAATTTTGAAAGAAATTCCTGTAGTTTCTTTTGATTCGATATTTTGATTCGGTTATACAATCAGCTAACTGCTAACATTTCTGTTTTCAGAGAAAAATCATCTTATGACTCCTTCTGCTTTGGGTGGAGCCAAAAGGAGTCTCAGACTTCTACTGATTAAAACCCCGCTCTGTTTTATCAGCTGCCGTTGAGTTACGGGGCCGGAGTATCTCGTTACAACATGTCCGCAACCCGGAATGGGTAATTCTTTAATTATGATCTTGATACGTCCATTATTATATTTTGCTAGGATTCAAGACTCATTTCTGTGATTGGACGTGAAACGTGATGCGACACATGTACCCACTGCGCAATGACAAATAAAACATGATATTTATTTTAAAAAATCGGTCAAATAATGACAAACCTTTTAAAAAAAGACCCTTTTATGACACGCATAATATAATGCACCACAAAAGCTACTAAATGCCACTTCTGTTTTCAAAAAAACATACATTTGAATTGCGATTACAATCTGTACAAACACCAATAAAAACACATGACAACCGCGAAGGTGACTTACATTATTACCTCCTTGGTGAAGACCTCACAACTTTTCCTCAACCGACCATCGACAAACTCCTCACGATCGATTTTGCCATAAAATCCAATCTGATAACTCCTCAAGAAATGTCATAGTACAAACAAAAGTTCAAGAGGATCATAAAAAGCGTTTTACCGAAAATTTCCGACATGTCGATATGATTACGGAGTTGTGTCACGTCCCTACTCTGCATTCATCGCGTGGCGCTAGTGTTGTCATCATATCGATGCGTGACGTCATGTCTATATGTGTGGTCGTTGCCAATTTCTTTATGTTCCTAGTTTCGACTTGACATATTGTAATGAGAAGGATTTTCCCTGACTGGCGATTTCTTTGTTTGTCGTTGAATTTGAGATGGATAAAGTAAGTTGAGCTACCCGATACCACTGTCTGGATAGGCCTACTCAAATCTGTGTTCTTCTTTCCTCTAAAGAACACCTCAGAAATAAACCTACAAAGTTTCCATATAAGATTTGACCTTTACTGATAGACTTCAAAAGAGACTTTGACCTTTGACTTTGTTTTGGTTTTTCTTGTCAGGGTAGCCTGAATTTATGGAAAAAATTACGTGTAAAAGTGATATTTATTAAACTATTTGTGAAATAAATATCATATACCTACTATTTCAACTTCTCGCCATCATATTAGTAAATTGCTTAACACTGGATTCATTGAACAGCTAGGATATTTTCGTTATTGAGACATGAGACTTGGAACATTAGATCATTTATGAACCTAATTTTCATCGTCACCACTCTTAAAACGATGAAAGATAACATTTTGAGGAAACCGGCGTATCCTAGCACCGAAAAACGACAAGAATTATATTTTTTTAAATAAACGAGGAAAGGTCATTCTTCATTTGGTTAAAAAAATAAACAGTTTTAAAGTAAAGAAAAGTTTTAAGTGAGAAAGCGAGCCGCCTCGTTAGTGCGCAGGCTGCGGGGCAGCACTAACACAGTCCTGAGGATGATTGCCGACAGGGTAGATTGTCCGTATGTTAAACATTGCGGAGATCTACATATAACTAAAAATTTGATTATGTTTTAAAATGATTTATTTAAAATTAATAATGTATATCTTTTTTTTATTCAATTATAGCATTTTTAATTATAGAAAAATTTATTATGACCATTTTATTTTATTCATTTTATTGTTTTTTATTGACATTTTTATTTCATTTAGTTCTTTTCTTTTTTTTGTAATTGTCATTTTAATTTTAATTTATTCTTTGAAAATAATATTTGGTGTGTGTGTTGTTAATCTTATAATATGAGTTAAGTTACTTGAATTAAATGCATTTTTTTTTTTATTTATTTAAAGTAGAACTGTTTATATAACAATAAAGAAATTAATATATTTAGAATCCTAATACAAGCTCATTCATTTGATATGTCACAGAGAAAGTATTAAAACTTACGTTTTGATATAATTATTGTCTCAGTAGTAACAACATATCCAACCTTCATTTATTTAATTTCACGTCTCCATGTTTGGGTCGCAGCATACAAGAGTTCATTTATTATAGTTTCAGTAAGGCAAATAAAGTAAGATTTTTTTTCGTAGCGTTATATGTTTTTACAAACATCTTTGCTAAGCTCTAACTGCACGTTTAATTATAAATAAACCAGACTTGATTAAGGCATTATAATTCTAAGTCCTGAACTCGTGACCTTTCGGTTGTTAGCGAGCACTTTACTCACTGATCTATAGCCGTTTAGGCACTGCCATTTAGTTAAACACGAGAAGTATTTTACTCAATCATCATCATTTAAAGACTTTTCCTCTCTTGGTATGTTGGGGTCGGCTTGTAGACCGCTTAATATCTACATTTGTGCAACAAATTTATTTATATAAGGACAGCACACAAAGCATACCTCAAAATATGCATGTTAAAGAGTCGATATTTTTACATTTTATAGTGTAGACTTTCTATAGATATTTTTGTTTTAATTCAGAATGAGCTCATTCTTGATCTCGATCTCACCTGATGGTAAGCGATAGATGAGGTCTACGATGGAACGAGCGAGCCCAGAAGATGCCTGTTTACTCTTGCTTTAAAGGTTGAAAGGCATAAGTGGCAGGGAACACAGAAGCCGGCAGAGAATTCCACAGCTTGGAAGTGCGCACAATAAATGTGGAAGAGAAGCGCTTGGTACGACAAGACGGTATATCAAACAAGTGTGGATGGTATCCAGCCGTTCGTCTGGTAGACCGGTAGTGAAAGGGAGATGGAGAGATCACGAATACTGGAGTTTTTCGGTCACATAGCCAGGAAAGAAGTCAACAATCTTGAACAACTTATAATTACTGGCAACGTTGATGGCAAACAGCCTAGGGGCCGTAGCCCAACAAGGTGGGTTGATCAGGTTCGTTCCACCCTGAACTTCCAACTATACGTTGCGGTCACGGTGCACGATGCCAAGAACAGGCATAGATGACGGAGCACCATCAAGGAGAAGCTTAACGATCAGCATTGAGGAACTTGACATGAGGAGGAGGGGACATTTTATAGAGTAGACTTAATCAAAGGCTCCCTCCGCAAGTATTAAACATAGAAGTAACAAGATAGATTTTTACTTAAATGCAGCTCCTACTTAAGATACCGATTCTTTCAACAACATTCAAAAGACAAATAAAAACATGTAACTAATGCGATTTTTTTGTGGCTCGCAAATAAATGCAAGGAATTTCCAGTCTTCCCAAGGAGTATTGCGCTACCCAGCATCTTGGATCTTTATGAGGAGATGTGGTTAGGTATGGTGTATAGTGACAGCGTTGGAGAAAAGATTTTCATTTCGGGAATTTATTTTAATTTCGGAGAGTGTGTAGTAGAACTGGACAATCTAATTCTCTCAAGCTCAGTCCATCACCGGACTACAAGACGAACGGCGATCGCCATCGTTAGACAGTATGTTAGTTTAAACGAGGGACATTTTCAAACCTACAATAATTTATGCTTATATGATAGTAATAAAAATATGAACAAAAAAAAACACTGATAAATAACAGACAGAATCATACCAAAAGTCCTCGGGGGGACTCCCGTGGGGGTGGAGTTCACACACGAGCTTCCTTTTTTTGGCAGGATCGGGCCGTGTTTTGCCACGTAATTACTTTAGGTACTGTTTACAAGTTAATTCACCTCTTGCGCCTCAGAGTACATGATAAATGTATTATATTGGACAATTACGTCAAAAAATTAAGTTATAGGTTTTTCACATATTTGGGACGAGAATCGAATACTGAATATCCTCCCTCAATAAGTCTCTCGTTTAACCTAACACACTGTATAGTTGAACATCCCATCCTGGATACGCACAAAACTTTTTTGGAATACTTTCATTTTGCGTGCAGGTAAGGAGTGGAACCAGCCTATACCGTCACAACGTTCCCCTCTATGAGGGAACGAACGAGCGAGCCCAGAAAATGCCTATTCACTCTTGCTTTAAAGGCTGACGGATCATAATGTGACAGGGAAGACAGAAGCCGGCAGAGAGTTCCACACCTTGACTGTGCGCGCAATAAATGTTGAAGAAAAGTGCTTTACTAAGCACTTTTCTTCAACATTTATTGCGCGACAAGACGGTATATCGACTAAGTGTGGAAACTGCGGTACGTCTGGTAGACCGGTAGTAAAAGGGGGATGAAAGGATTAGGTCGTGGAGTACCTGCGCACAATCTCCGAAGTACAATCTGTAGAAGATAGACAGGCAAGCAACGTTTCGCCTGTGAGCCAGGCTGTGAATCTTGCCTGCCACCTATGAGCCTTTTAGCTCTGCGTTCGATCGAGTCAAGTGCAGCTAGCTGGTATTTGGCTGAGCCATCCCACAAGTGACTGCAATACTCCATATAATCATCTTTCTTTTTTTTATTATCGATTAAGACTCGAAGAATTCTCTTTAAAAAAGATCTGGATGATATTGTTGTCATCGCATGTAGAACCTGAACAAATGTAGCAGAAGAGTGGAGATAGACCGAAGAAAAGAGGCCTTTGTTCAACTGTGGGCTAGGTTGGGCGGTTATTATGATAATCAGTGAATGAATATCAGTGGCGAAGGGTGAATTTTCATAAAAGGGAAGCCGGACCAAAAAATGCTTACCTTGCTCAAGTGTGATGCGTGAATTCCAGTAACTGTGGCTCTGTGGCTGACTTTGAAATCTTGTAACTTCGTAAATAATTAATTGTTTAATTGAAAATAATAGATTACTATTTATATTGTATTCAAATAATAATAATTATGTTGTCCTACTGTATTTTACTGTGTGTACATAAATAATAAAAAAATAAATAAATATAAATTCATATATAAAATAATAGACTAATATTTGCCATATTTCAAAAGGGAAGCCGGTAGGAATCGAGTTGTATGGAGCCTTCGCCACTGATACTTATCTTTATCAGTTTCAAAAGTGAGTAATTCAAAGTAACTTATTTAATTCAGACATGCATCAATATTTACTAAAATATAATAACTTAATAGCTAGTGTTAGTAACAGAGGTATGACACAAATAAAAGCAGACATTATCCCTGACCGGTATGGATCCGTAACACAGCGAAGGAGAATCCCACCGGTCTATGAACACGCTCAGGAGTTTGTTGGTGGTGCTTTCTCATTATAGCGAAGAAATTATCTGTGTGCGCCTCTACAAACATATTGAACAGTACTACAACGCACCGACAACCCCATAATACCTATGAGTTTTTCTGAATGTTGTATTCAGATATACCTTCTTTTTGGAGGAGAAGCTCTGTCGGGTCCCGTGAATGCTGCTGAGTGGTCTTTGAGGCGCGCGTGGAACACGACGCGTCGTCGCATCGACCGAGATTTAGTGATCCCTTTGAACTTTTTTCTTTATTATCTCGCCTTTGGCCACCATTTCACCTGATGGTAAGCGATAATGTGTCGAAGATAAAGTACGCTTACCTAGAAGTAACCCATTCTCTCTTGACTTAAAGACCCCCAAATTATAGATATCAGAAAATAAAGACCCCCGGCTGGGAATTCCACTCCTTAACGGTACGTATAGTGAAAGTATTCCCAAAACGTTTTGTGCGTATGTCCACCATGTAACGACGGTGCATCGCCGTTTATCTTGTAGTCCGCTGATGGAACGGGCTTCAATTGCCAACTCATCATTTATGTCATTTATTCATGTTTTTTCAATACTAAGTCGTTGTCGAAAATAACCATATTCAAATGAGGATGGAACACTGCTTCTAAATACAGACAACTAGCTTCTGCCTGCGTTTTCGTTCGCGTGGGAGAGGTTTCCCGCGTAAATCCCGATCCCGTGGGAATTTCGGGATAAAAACTATCCTATGTCCTTCCCAGGGTCCTAAACTATTGCCATGCCAAATTTCATTAATCGGTTCATCATTTAATAAATCGGTTCAGCGGCTTAGGCGTGAAAAGGTAACAAACAGACAGAATAATACATATGATAAACAAAGAAAACCACCAACTAAATGAGTAAAAACATATATTTTATATATCACTCGTTGATTTTAAATTACTACATTTTCGTATTGAGTTAGAACAAAACATTACCGGGATACAGTCATGAAGAGAAGTTACTTGATATACACACAAATACACTTAATCTGTATTCTTTTACATCTAAACACACATAATTATGTACAGTTTTACTATGTATCATTTTAAATAAAGAGAATGTACAACTAACCTATTATATTGTTAATGTTAGTTAAATATTTACAAACTGTTTCAGTGGCATTATCCAGGAGAAGGAACATTTTTTTTTTATTATAGGAATAGTTACGATTCTAAAGGTTGAGCGCAGATGGATGGATGGTTGAGATGGATGGAGACTTTTAACTGTTTTTCATTAGGATACATCTAATTTAAAAGATTGACGTATAAAAGTGTTACTTTTAAACAACTTACAAAATAAATAGTTTTTATCGGTTATCAATCTATTTTTGTTTTGAAAACTTTCAGACGACATTTGGAAAAGTCCGTCCAAGAAATAGTAACCTTTACGCAATTTTTTATGTCTCCCATCCAGCCTTCAAAGATGTTATATTAACTTTATTCGCATTACGATTAAATCCATATTTTTTTCTCTTTGAATCCAACGGAGACATAAAAGACTGCCAAGAAAAGAAAAAAAAAACGGAAACTGAATATTATAAAAGCCTTGTAAATAGAGAAATATTAACACTTCATCATAAGAAAAGAGTTCAGAAATATTATATTTAAAAGAATAACTGGATATACTTGGACCAACACTAAAAATTGGCCGTTTTGTTAACAAATAAGAATAAGTTTATCTTTAAAGAAAACCTTTTGTCTTCTACAAAGCCTTTGAAAAAAGATGACCACACATTTTATTGTTTATTAAATTATTTTTGCCACGAGACCCATATGCGGCCAACCTTACATAAGTTCCTTATTAAGTACAAAGTAAGAAATAAATAGTTTTTATTTACAATTTTCTGAATCCTTTCAATTTTACAATACATTAATAAATCGGTAAAATTTTCTCGTCTTACCATATGTCAACATGTGAATGATTGGAAGTGAATGAATGGAAATGCTTGAAGCGATTCCATCCACTGGTCTTTCAGGTTGAAAAGGAAGGGACATTGTTGCAAGCAGGCGGTGCCGCGGGCGCGCACGAGTTTGCTTTAAATGTTTAAAAGGTTGTTGGAGCCTATTGGGTAGGCATTATGACTGTAAAAACCACAGACTCCTGCGCAACGGTAACACCAAACGGTTGACGAAGGACTCTCAGCAAATACCTTTAGTTTACGGTATCTATTCAAAATGCCTGATAGGTACCTAATAGATCTATCAAATAATCTGTACACGAGATTTTGCCATAACGAAGTTTTGTTGTGAGCATCAGTGGCCCAGTGCTTATAGGCACGATGATTTGTAGGTTTGAACCAACCCAGGCATATTACTTTGTATAATTTTTAACATCACCACTACTCCCAATGGGTGATGGAACATGTCGTAAGGAAAGCATGTGTTAGGACCGAATAATTATAACACATGACTTGATCCTCCAAAGCAAGAACTCGGTAATCAAAAATCAAAATTTTACAGGAGAAAAGATTTACCTAGTGATTTCATCAAATAATGTTTTAACTAGTGGGATTATTGAAGTCATTGATGTATTAAATGGAAGCATTTTTTTTGCGAAACGTTCACTGTGTCATTGATATGAAATTCCTTTTAATTTTTTAAGAAAAACAAAATACCTAAAATTCTATACCTACATAAAATATCATGTGTGTCATGATATCTTTGGAACATCATTAGGAAAAATCTAAAAAAAAATGCTAAGGTGTATTCTGGTCTATAGATGCCAAATTTGACATAACACATTACCGAGTTCTTGGTTGGGAGGATCGATGTTATAACCACCATCCCGCACTGGACCCGCGTGGCAGATTAGGACCCATGGATTAGGGCCCATGCCCTCTCACAGAGGCCTCTGTTCCTGAAGAGGAAACGTTATAGGCTGGTTGGTTTATGGGAATCGAAGAATTTTTTATACAGTCTACAGTTACTGCCCCCTTTTAAAATGATTGTTGCACTCCCTAGTGTGATACACTTGCTTTTTCAATTTACGTTAAATATGTTCGCAAAATAGACAATCGATTTGGCCTTTGTTTGCAATAAATATGTTAGAGTAAGTTGTTTCATTATTAAATGATTTTATTTTTTGATTTGCATCACAATTTTGAATAAGAATATTTTCTTGTTTAGTAATGTTTAGAGCGTCTTAGAAATTATTTTGCGATTCGAACCTAACCTAACGATATTTAAACTTTTTAGTTCATGACTTATGTAGAGGGTGCCACATGACATCACGCAAATTCAAATGTAACAAAACCTATAACCATTGGGCAATCAAGATGATTCCAAAGATACCTCATTTCTTAAATTATGTTTGGGAGTTTAGAGGGAACAGATGAACATAAATTCTAGTCATAACCCTTCTATTTGCTTCGTTTTCAAATGGTCATAAAATAATATAAGATAATAAAAAAACACGTCATGTTTCAAGTCCCAATTTCTTTTAAATTGTTTAAAATCCAATTATACTGACAGATTCGTAATTTTCAATTTAAACATATATTTTTTGTTATAAAAAGTCTTTTCAATTATAAGTATTGACAGTCAAACGTATGTTTAAACTTTAAGTAAGAATCAATAATTGTATAGGTTTTATCTAACGGGAATCTTTCTACTGGTTTATATTTAACCAAAAAAGAATTAAAACAATATACAGTAGGGTTTTCAATGTTGTATTAACGTCAAGATATTATTGAAATTATTTTTGGAAATTAAGATGGAAATTACACTTTTATTTATGACATCTAACGAATACGATCTATGAAATTTAACGATAGTCATCTGACGTATACTGAGTCACACAATCAAAAGGGCTAACGTCAATTTGTAGAATTATTATAATACTGCACAAAGTTGTTAGATATTTTTATTCACATAACATATTATTACTCTAAAGGAACTGGCTTAATAAAACTACTATATTTGAGCGAATCGTTAAATTTATAGTATGTAATATGTTTTACTTCCATTTGTATTGCTACTCAATTTTGAGCTAAAAGTACGAAGGACCAATTCCAACAAAACAGTCAAAAGATTTCTATTATAACATAAATAATAAACATTTAAAATTTTAACTTAAAATAAGTACATCAATCTGACAAGTATTTATTTTGACTTAGTTATCAATTAACATCAAGTTTTTTTTTTGTTGAAATCGGTCCGTTATTACAACATTTATGTCAAAAACATGAGCAACACTCAAAAATCTGCTGTCAAACTCAATTCAAAAATCGAATAGCCTTATCTCAACATCCAACGACTTCAATAAACCTTATAATGTCACATAATCAGCGAGTTAAAAGCAATCAATGCGAATGTAATTAAAAACGAACTTTTACGAAAGAATACATCGTTAAATATCGACATGCCCGCTAATCGCAAACACTTAATGAATAAAATCGATAATTAAAATCGACTAAGAGTTAATTGAGCTGAAAATGGAATCTAGATTTCAAATTACGAATGGCGTGGAGCCAAACGCTTTCGTTCTTTGCCTGTTTTTGCTTTTACTTTTTTTTTTAATTTGCGTATTTGAACGGAATAGTGTGGTAGTTAGCGCATTTCGATGCTTGATTTATATTTTTATATTCGATTAAAGAATTCGGTTAATCTTTTTTATTGATATTATTTGAACCTCGGATCTATAAAGGACATATTGAGAAAGCATTTAGCAGTTTTGTCTTTTCATTCAGGTTTTTTTTAATTTCTCAACACAAAAAATCTCAATAATGTCTCACGACGCTACCTAACTAAACGCAATTAAAAATATTTTACCTTCGTTTGTTTTGAAAACTACATTTTGTATCAACATTGCATAACCACTCGGGTACTGAATAAAAAACAAAATAGTTTGTTTTTAAAATCGATTCACTCGGTAAATCGATTCGGCGCGAACTCGATACTCGTAATCGTAAATCAAATGAACAAAAGACGGAAAGGAAAATACAAATTAGCCTTATAATCGCTCGTTTAAACTCGGGTTTTAAGGGCACAGCCTAGTGGAAGAACATAGTAAACAATACAGTGGGAACAGAACTGGACAAAGTACCTATAAATATAGGGAAATATACCAATTAGATTACATATAAAAATTACAAATTAAATATTCAGTAAAGTCTAGTTTGCCCTTTGCTCCTGTTGTAATTTAGATTTAAAGTATATTTTTATTTCGATTCACTAACCCGTACTTCATCTCATTTCATTTCATAACTGATAAACCACAGTTCCCTAAATCGTACTTCTTTCAGCAATCAAGTTCAATTAACCAGAATCTTAGTTGCTAATCGATTAATAGACCGTACAGATTTTAGCATTCAGCTATAATCCGCCATAAAATGACCATTCGTTGGCGATTAGAGCGAATTCATTTTCGGAATCCAAGCAACGAATTCAAAACATCTCTACCATATTAAAAACTGGTCTTTGAAATTGATTGTGGCCATAAAATACAGGCTCACAATCTTATAAAAAGAATTTGACACATTAAAACAATAGCCCAGACACGTCGTTAGTCAAACTAAACAGTTAAGCAACGCGTCAAAGACATCATCAACAACAAAAAGATCTCTATCAGTAAATTCCTAACGCGTAGACAAATAGTCGTCGAGAACAATCGTCAGACTCGAAAACAATTTGGTTACGTCGCGAGCAATTACGAAACGCGATTCAAGAACGCGATAGTTTTCGAACGCATCTCTTAATAATAGGGTCCTGAACGCACCCATAATCGCCTTCATCTCTATATTGCACCCATCTCTTTCTAACACCAGTAACTTGTGTATTGTTATCCTTGTCCACCGTTGACAGCGCTCGTTGAGAAACCACATACCCTGCCTATCAACGTTTCAAATCTAAAATGTCTAATTATACCCACATCACTGGATGAACATCAAAAAAGAGCTATTTTTAATTAATTTAAACCCCAAAAACTATTATAATACGACCAATTTTGTTATCTAATAAGCCGTGACGCTAACAAGGCTCGGGAAGCCATTTTGAAACCGTTTTATAAAGTTGATTTAATGATATGGCTGGTTTAATGGCTTTAGAATTGATATAAATTATTGCAAACACCAACTAACGCCCACTTTTTGAAGATTGATCATGTATACTGTTGATAAACGAGGTTTAGTAATCAAATAAATTTTAATTAAAACTTGCGAATTAGATTGCGACATGCTAAGTGTCTAAATTAATCGTTCAAATTATCGTTAATTGATGACAAATTCTTGGACCTGGTCTTAAAATACTGCCTATTCTAATCACGATGAAATATATTCATAAATCAACTCATATTATACGCAATTCATATTCAAACGTAACGTATTTCGCATTCGCTTTTCAAAACAAAGTCATTGTCAGTTGAAAAAAGGCTATAACAGACGCCACCTCATCGTCGCCAGTGCTAAAATCTCTTAAAAATCATAAATAAATAAAACTATTCTCTAACATCTAGATTACATTAATATTTACACGTTTTATCACTGAGTCCACTGTCTTTACGTTTCGTTTTCACTTTCACTGAGTTCATCCATGTCCATATCAATGAGTTCCTCATCATCATCTTCATAGGAGTTGTTATGTTGGCTGCCATCGTCTGGCTTCATGTTCGAGGAACCTGACTTGCCTCCAGTCTTTGCTTCTTCTTCTTGCTGCATTCGTTTGTGTTTCGTTCTTCTGTTTTGAAACCAAACTTTTACCTGTTGACAAAGAAACTGGGTTTTAATATGGAATTTTAGGAGTTAAATGAAAATTGTTAAACCACAAACCAAACATCCTCCACCATATACTAGTACAATTTTGCAAGTTTAGTTTGAGTACCAAGTGGAAAATGCATTTCATGAGCGAAAAACCGCAAGAGATATATTTTTATCAAAATTATAATACAAGCAATATTGAATGATCGTTTCGTCTTATTCTATACAACTGCATAGAAAAACCTAAAAAAAATGAAAGCAGCAAAAAAATAATAAATAATACACAAATCATAACATAATTTCATGGTCGTCGAACAGCAATAAAGGATTAAAGGAACTAGCCAATAAAAAACTATTCAATGCGACCCCTCCGATCATATATCACCAGCTATTGAAAGAAAAATCCGTTGTCGAATTTTTCTGCGCACCAACAACAGATTTCCCGCCCAAAAAACGTCGGCAGCCATTTTGCAAGACAATTTGTCACATGGTTAATGGCTTGCGAAATGTATTCACGTTCTACCCAGCTAGTACGCTTTTGAGATATTGTAACTAATGCATGGAGACTGATATCTGTTATTCTGCCAAAAATGGAGATCAGGCTGTACATTACGCTTATTTAGGTTAGGAATTGGTTTATATTTTGAATTGTCTACAACGTGGTTTATTACAGTGAATGAGTCATACAATAAAGAGTAATTGCTGATAATAATTTTAACTTGGCTATTGTTCTGGAAGAAATACAAGGTCCTTATGCCAATTTGAGAGCATTGCTTGTGCCAAATCGTTATTTGTAAACCGTGGCAAACTTAGCTGAAACTGTCAAATTAATCAGACGAAATAGCTGGCATGATTTTTGTTATTACTCAAGTTACGAATAATCTAATATGACGTTATAAATTGTATATTTATTTGGGTCAAACTTTCAATGCTTGTTATGTTGATTTCGAAAATTGAAAAAAATCCATAGAAAAAATTCCACAACACAATATTACTTAGAGAGTAGTAGTAGAATTAGGTAGAAACATTATACGAGTTTATTTTTATTGTCGAAAGCAATAAGTTATCAGGATTTCCATTTGAAAATTGAATGCGATGGTAACAGTCAATCGCCATGTTAGTTAGAACGAATTGGCGTGAAATTGATGCAATCGTAAGTTTTATAGCTCCTTACAATTCCGTACATGTTATAAATCACATTTTAGTTTATAACTGATAAAAAATTTACAAGGGAATAAGCTATAAACTTTCCTTTTTGAACGGTTTTCTATCGAACATTTTAGTTTTATGGCGTTTCTTATAATTGGGCTTTATACTTTCATGAAATGGGTCTCTTATCTGCTTTTTTGACTTGTATTATATGCTATTGTTATTAGTAGCAGGCTTTTAAACCTAAAAACAAAATCATTAAAGTTTTTAGTAGGTATAAAAAATAATTTGATCTTTTGCCTACAAAATGCTTCTCGAGGTACTTGTTTTTACAAAGTCGTCAGAGAAAATCATTCGACAGCAAAATCATATGGCAATTACAAATGAAACACGACCACAGAATATTTTAAAACGCCTTAATACTTTTAATTTTCTGTAGTTTAGGCATTCCTTATCCCAACATTGAGACCAAATATGTTACTTTTTCAAAACTGCAATCATCTCATTAATTTTGCGTCTTCCCAACTATGATTTAAAATGATTTAGTGGACAACACTCCACTGGATCAGGGCACGAACCTTTCCACCCAAAATCCCAGTTTCCCAAACAAAACCGTGAGAGAAAAATGACAAATATTAAAAGTTCACGACTTCATGGCATCTCCCCCTCAATTATAAGGTCCCATACTGCTACAGACACGCTACATTACATTCTATATATCGACATCAAAAATCAATCAACTTAGTTCCGATGCCACCCTTTTGTAGGAAGTAATGGTGCGTGAAAGAGGGGAGTATCTATGTAGTATGTATCATGATGTTGTTTATCTCAAAGAGACAGTAGATGGATTTATACATGATATGACAAAAATATCAAAATGTATCCTACAGTGGCGAAGGCTCCATACAACTCGATTCCTACCGGTTTCCCTTTTGAAATATGGCAAATATTATTTTATATATGAATATATAAATAGTAATCTATTACTTTCAATTAAACAAATAATTATTACAAGTTACAAGATTTCGAAGTCAGTCACAGGGCCACAGTTACGGGAATTCACGCATCATGCTTGAGCAAGGTAAGCATTTTTGGTCCGGCTTCCCTTTTATAAAAATTCACCCTTTGCCACTGGTATCCTATACCCAGAAAACGTTTATGTAAAGCTTTGGATGTGAATACCGTTGAAAAGTGATAGAAGGACACGAGTCAACGACACGTCGTGTTACACGCGGCCTCAGAGCAAGAGCAGGCTGCACCAATGCCTGCCGTGGTTGCGGGAATGTTCAAACGAGGTACCGAGGCCCCGAAACGCCGATTATTCCCGATGTCCACCACTTGTCTGGCCACCACTTGGGGGACAGCGAGACAACTTTAAAACATTATTCTCGTTGTCCACCACTGGGGGACAGCGTCACAACTTTGTAAGTTATTTCCATTCGCCACCACTGGAGGCCGCCACTTACCTATGTTGAGTCAATTCAAAGCCAATTCAACGCAATCATTGCCAGGACAGAGTTGGAGCTGTCTCGCACCCTGCGCACCAAGTAATGATAGTCCTATGTGGCTGTTATTATCTAGCAATGAGCTTCTCCCTTGTGTGTAGATAGAGAGATACTTTATTGTACACCAAAAATTGAAACACACTTACATAACCTTATTTCTATGACTTTGGTTACAATGGCGGTCTTATCGTGTAGGTTGTAACTATGAAGTGAAATATATTATTAAACCCAAATGATAATATAACTTACAATATACAAAAGAAGCTTAAGTCAGCATCGGTCGGACTGGACACGGATCAATTTAAAGCCCACGCAAGTAACCACTAAATAGCGCATAGTATTATCAAGGTTGTTAAAACAAAACAATACTAAGCAAATGAATTTAAATTCTCATACAAATTGATCACAGAACTTAAATCTGTGAAACAGGCTTTCAATTGATTAATTACAGAATTAATAAAATGTTAGTATGTACGTATTAGTTCCGTCCAATTTGTTTTATTTTTCAACTGAGGATAGAGTTTTCTTCAAACGCATGGGTCAAAAATCTTTACTTCTTACGTAAGGGAATTTTGTATTTTCTTTTTGGTTCTAGTCGAATATTATTTAAAGGAGGCATACTCCCAGAAAGAATAATACCCTATGTCCGATTCCAGGTTATTTTTTAATTGTATCTATTTCAACTTTCATACAAATCCATTCCGCCGTTAATAAGTGAAAAGGTAACTAATTGATAGATAAAGTTGGTTTAAAGTAAGAATTGTCTTAGATCGCTTGAAAAAATATTTTTACTGCTTTAAAAAGGTAGCTTATATCTCTCTCCTGCCTTTTAATTATCTCCACACGATTGTTGCAAAGTATCGCAGCATTGTTTCAAACGATGCCAGTACAACGTGTTTACATTCTAAAGAATAACTCAGGTCTGCCCACAGTCTTAATGTTTCACATATGAGTCCAAATGGCCGGTTACCTTTTACAACTACAGCTGTTACAGCCTACGTAACGTTTACGACACGATAGTAATGTCTTTAGTAAAAGGGACAAAGTTTAAGATCTTTATTTGTGTTTTGAGACGGTTGAGAGTTCGAATGTGCTCGCTAGGTTGGAGTTCTTAAGGCTTGCGTAAGTTCTTGATAATATAACAAACTGCGTTAAACATGGGATGATACGAAGATTATTTATTATAACTATTAGTAACGGAGTCTGTGTTTCTTGGTAGCTATAACTTGGAAGTCTTATAGTCAAAAGTGAATGGGTTCATTCCAGGCAAGCGTGTTTCATCTTTAACCACGTCATTGCTTACAATCAGGTTATGTTTTGTTCCTACTAACTGTACATTTTATTTTCTGTTTTTTACTTGTTTTATGTGAATTGTATTTTGTGTCTCCTGTTGTACTGAATAAAAGTTTTATCTATCTAGATGGCCGTCAAATGCGAGCGCATCAACTATAAAAAATTGAAATGTGTCAAACAATTCATTCGCATCGCTGTCCACTGGTAATGTGCCCAAAAGACTGGCGGCATTGCCACGTTGTATAGCATTGCTTTACCTCTATCCAAAGTAAAAGATATCCCTTGGATCACGCGAAGTCTCAACTAGGCATCTGAAAAAATCTTTAACTAACTTATGAACACTCGGACCGCATAATCCGAGAGTTTCAACTCCAGACGGCTCAAAAATATGACTACCAACGAGATTATTATATTTCCACCGCTTGAAGTTCGCTGCAGATGCAGCGGTAACGCCAGCACTGCATGACAAGCTAGTAAGGTGGGATGGTGCAAGAGTATCGGCACAAGTAGCGTCCCAAACTAAAGCTATACCCATCTTATGGATTGTGCTTGTGTAAAACGAAATACTGAAGAAATTAGACTATAACGCTAAGATTACCCCAAGGCGCTATATTTGGGCCACATTTTTGTTCTTATTTTGTTTAAACAATTTATTTCATTTAAATGCTGAGTTAGTAACCCTTTTGGTGTGGACAAGCACAGCCTTATTTTTCTTTTTATTTTTATATTCTTTGTACCATTTTTCTGTATTTGTTGTGTGTGTATTCAAATAAATGCTTCTCTATTCATGTTTATTATAGATATTATGTAGGAAATTATGTTGTTGGGTAACATCCTCTCTATATAAGTATCTAAACATACTACCAACACCGTAGCACATACAGAACAGTTAGGCATCTCTTACCTTTTGAATTTTATGTGAATTTTAACGACGCACCACTGTTCTTTCAATAGCTTTTTAACCTGTGTTTAGTAGTTGTAAATCAAAGTTTACTTGATAACAAAATGGATATTATTGCATCCTTTATGTTAATGCTAAAGTAACATGAAGATTTTACTACGAACGTCTTAAACGTGATAATTATAGTAGTGACTAAGGGTGTACAGAATGGAGTTGTATGTTTAAGTACGGAAAACGTTACCCAATTTGCGGAACCAGCTATTAAAGTTTTCTTCTTTTAATATTCCGTTGTTGAGATACACACTATGTTTAACACCTATATTAAAAACTTCTTGACTGCAAAATTATCGATAATTTTGAACACAGAGATGAGCAAAATCAGAAAAAGAATCTATAATATTTTTCTTTTAAACATTTACTGATAGTCGTGAAACATTACTAATTTATACCGTAAATATTTGTTGTTTGAAATTTTCTGATAATTGTTGCTAACAGACTAATTGTCCTATTCAAAGACATTGGGTGGGATTGACCGTAATAATACGTTAAGTCTAAGTAGGAATAAATTAAATACTAACTATACATGCTATCATCGTTGTGGAAGTCAGATAGGGAGTCAAAGCACTAATACTCAGCTGCATGTAGTTAGACTAGAAGGTGAAGGTTTTTTCCCAACTAAGCAGACTAAGCAGACAATGATCACATGCTCGTATAAGCTCACTGTTACTAATTCATCACTAATAACACCTATGGACCGTAATGTCTGAAAATAAAGTTTTTAGATGGATATATAGATAGAATATACTTTATTGTACACCAATAATTGAATCACACTTAAATAACAATATTGTAAATAAAATTGGTTACAATGGCGGTCTTATCGCTGAGAGCGATATCTTCCAGACAACCTTTGGAAGGACTTTACGAGCTTTAATTAAAATGGGGAGGGCTATATTAGTGTACTACTATACAAATATTCATCAATAACGGAAAAACTAATAAAAATATACAATATGTAAGTACATAAAATAAATAAATATATAATGTGTTCTTTAACATCGTGTGCAGAAAAACAAAGGAATAATCATAAGTTTGAAATAAAATGATTGGCAACCGAGCTTTTAAAAACAGTGAGTGACTGAGCTTGTCTTACTGACATAGGCAATCCATTCCACAACCTGCAACCCACAAATAGCCTGCACCGTAAACGAGTGATCGTAAAATTTTGTTGAATGTGTAGGCATCAAAAGTCTCAAATTTTCTGATGATCTCAAATCTCTAACATGTGTGTCATGAAGGAACTTAAAACGTTCTTTGAGATAAAAGGGAGTCGTTGGATTGAAAAAAAATACTGCAGAGTAATGATAAAATATGTGCATTCCGGCGAAGGCGGATAGGCAGCCACTTGAGTTTAATGCGAATTTATTTAGAACTTCTTATTTCTTTCTATTCCCATCCACACCATCTTAGACTTCCTTGCCATCTCGAAACATTATACATTTTATTACATTATATAATTCAGAACCCTATCAGCATTCGCTATTCAACCCTTGGTGCCGGCGGTCCCATAGGCCCATTTGCCGGTTACGGGTTATTCCGTTATTCGCCGCTCGCATCCATCATACGGTCTTTTGTACCCCTAGGGATGCAAGCGGTACTATGTAATTTTGTATCATTTTGCTTTGATGTTGTAGGGTTAAGGATTTTTTTTTGAGTTTTTGATTTTAGCTTCGGTATTTACTTATGTGGATTACGTAGGTGTCATTGTTTTTGTTATTACTATCAGATGAAGAAGGTTCCTATATTAGAATGCTTAGTAGATTGTCTAGCAAAGTCAGATTTTACCGAAATCTATAGCATATTTTCTAAAAATTGTCTTTCAAAAGACCTTGCTCACCTACCAACCATTACATTAATTCTAAAACACACTCATCTACTATTCCTTGAACACACAAACTAGCATTAAACCTCAAAAAATTCGCAACGAGACGAACCATCAAACAATTATCACATTCTGATGCAAATTTAATGTACTACCACTCCGTGCTACAACAACAATAAACTTTAATCCGTTTTACACGACGCATCTGCTCATACGACCCAAACTACCGTAAAATGAACCTTCATAAAACTCTATTATACCAACAAAAGAGCTCTAACAACGCTGGTCGTTAAATAAAAGTCATAAGTCTCCACAAACAATCGTTATAATAGGAAAAGGGATCCGTACAATGATACCCGTACTAAATAAATAGGGGTGTCATTCAACACGGCCCGAAATGCGATTAAGTGCTTATGTACCCGATTATAGCGTTCCCCTACGGATTAGAGACAAAGATAGACCTATACACGCTACAACGCATTAGAAAGAGATAGGAACAACTAGGGGAGATACGCAATTAAGAATGCCGCGCGAATTTGGAGGAAAATTTAAACGGATCGCCGTATTACTTTATTGTAGCTCCATTAGTGAGGGAAAAGGACAGATATAGTTTAGAAAGGGACATTAGAGTGACAAATTGGGGTTGTTAGATATTTGTAGGGTTGGAGAACTTTAATTGGATGTTAATAAAGTGATTCAGTTAGGAATAAGTGAGTGGAATGTTTTATGGGTGGCAACGCATTTTATTATAGCGACCCTTAAAAATGGGGACGTACTCGTAAAAAGTGAAGGCACAAAGGACACATAAAATACCTTTTAGGCATATTTTTACCATATTAATCCCGATTTTTGCACTAATCACAAAAAAATAAAGATAGTTTTTCATTGGTTTCATGTGGTAGTTTTTCCGCCTAAAACCAAAAATGACAGTTAACTGTCAATGTCATCGTCAATTGAGTAACCCTATTAAAAATCATGGCGTCCTGTGCAAGGGACAACATCAATCTAATTGGCTGTTATTATCCGTGTATGAACTGGTTTTTGGGTAGTACCGTTGATTGTGGTCGAATTTCTTTATTACTTGGGCGCCATTTTGGTTATTTGTGCCAAGTAATCATACCGAATTAGCTAACTTGTATATGAATGTGTCGGTAACTGAGTCCACATTTGTATTTCATTTTTTTACAGTTTTTCTCTTGACATCGTTTTACATCGAAAATATGAATTTGTTAAGAATCACTATGTTTAAAACGCAAAAATGGCACCCGGACAACCAAAAAAAAGTACACACATCAACACAGTCTAGGGATATTTCGGATTTATTCAATTTACTCAAAATTTATTAAAAATAACATACAACATATATAATTATATTTTTAAAAAGCCCATTTATCAGACTACACTCCAGAATAAAACTATTTTACTGCGTAAACAAATTTTTATTCAAATAAAGAAAAAACGTGAAACTATGTGTTTCTCAAGAAAAAGTGAAAAATAATGAAAAATTAATCTGTTTTTAACAGTTATGTGAAAAATCAGTAGTCAGTAAAACCACCCATGACGTTAATAACGGTCCTGCAACGGTTTTTCATGCTTTGGATTAAGTTATCCAAGTCTTGCTGCGGTATATTGTCCAAGGTCCGGCTAAGATGCAAAAAAAGTTGGTCTTCCGTCGCAATTTTTGCAAGGAAATTCCTCAAAGCCCTTCTTTGGAACAAGTCCCACGCGTATTTTATGGGGTTTAGGTCAGGCGATTGAGCGGGCCAGCATAAGACCGTGCTACCGTGCTCCTGCAACCAGCTCGTCACCACTCTTGCTGTGTGCGGACGGGCGTTATCGTCCATGAGCGTGGCCCATTTGTAGTCGATAGGGGTAGATTATTGGTACCTACTAGCACCTCGTTACGGTATTTCTCCATCAGCCGTCATGGTGTTTCTGATCCAAACGAGGTCTGTTTTTCCACCAACACGAATTCCCGCCCAAACCATAAGTGTCCCGCCGTGGTATGAATGGACTTCCTGAGGATGTTGCAGACGACTCTCACGACCAGGAACTCGCCAAACACGTACTCTACGTGTATCGGGATGGAAACCGAACCGGAACTCATCGGTAAACAGCACTTCAGACTACTGGTTATCTTCTCAGAGAAAATCTTCACGAGCCCACTCTAGTCGTCGTCCACGATTTCCTCGACATAGCGCTGGAGTACGAAGCGGTCTGCGAGCATGAACGTTAACTTCATGCAGCCTTCTCCTCACAGTTTGGTCACTCACAAGCAACTGGTGCTCTGACTGGGGCCTCTGAACCAATTCCCGCCTGAGTGTCTTCCAGCCACTTCACCAGTAGCACGATAACGTGATCATAACCTGGATATCACGTTTTATCTTGTTCCAATCTCCTCAGCAATACTCCGTTGAGTAGCCCCAGCTTGGAGCATGCCTACTGCCCTTAACATTTCCTCTCTCGTTAAATGGCGCCGCTGCATGATGCACACAATAACATTAATTCGAAATTAACCGATAACTTGTTACCTATAAAACTTAAATTTGACACAAAAAAAATAGTCAAAAACTACTGCAGGTAAATGAAACCTTCGGACTTCGCTACCATTATGCCGCGTAAATCTCTTGTTTTTAATTTATTTTTTCAAATTAAAAATTTAGAATCGTTCAATAAGTTTTAGAAAATGAACTTTCTTCAAAAGAATTTAAAACTGGCCAGTATTTTTTGAGTTTAAGAACTTTATACAAAATATCCCTAGACGGTGTTGATGTGTGTAATAAGTATCTACCTATATTATATACAACCAACGAATTAGGTATGATATATACAACGTATATCTTCAAGCCTTCCACACTAACATATCAAGACACAATCATAACCAACGAACTGTCAGGTTCAAAGACAACATCAATTACAAACCTTACCATAGACGAACGACGAAAGCTCATCACCAAAGCGTTCATCAGCAAATAGGCCAGTCAAAAGAAACAAACGTGAAGTTAGAAATTAAACCATCAATTCACGTACAACAATGGCGAGGCTTAACGCGAATTTCCTTCGCCTAAGTGATGGGACTGTACGATAAAACGCAAGGAGTCGATAATCGAGAGCCGGATGTGGAAAAGCGCCCGCTTACGACGCTTCCGCTCGCCATTAGTGAAGCACACAATAAAATTGTTTTCTGTAATCGTTGAGTTTGCTTTGTGGAAATTGGTGGTAACGAAGATTTAATTCGAGTGTTGTACGAGGAACGCGCGATAAGGGTTTCGTTTTAAAATACAACTGAAATAGAGATCACTTTATTTATTTATTTATTCACAAGGCAATTACAACAGGTTACAATCCACTTATTATAACAAATACACATAGTATTTATTGCGGGCAGTCTAATAATATTAATCTGAGAGGTTATATTTGTATTGTATGTTATATATTTGCAATCAATGTGACTATGACAAACTGTATTTCTTGCTAATAAATCTTCTTGTTGATTTAGTGCCTACTTATTTACAACGGAAACCAGAAAAATAGTCTGTGACTACTTATAAAAAAACAAGAACACAACCATTAAAAAAGTCATTTCATTTATAAACAACCAATATCAATTAGTTTTTTCTTCACCTCTTAACGAACAACAAGCGCAAATTAAATTAAATTATTTCCTTTTAAAAATCTTTTAACAGAATAAATCCATCGAGCCATTATGTAGATTGAACTTAAACGATTTATGGCTGCAGTTATATTAATTTAATAAACACAAAAACACTCGTAGTTCAGTGACTCCATTAAAAATCAAAGACAATATAGAAGTTAATTATCGCAGACATGGAGAATGGACTGATTTTCATATACATACTCCATTTTGCCAAGAGACAGAGTGACTGTGATGCCAATACCTCACTTTTTTTATCCATTAGACTATGCCATTAGTAACACAATATTCTAAAAAAACTGTATTTTCGTTTAATATCTCTTGCACTTTTCTGCCCTTTCAATTTAACTTTCTTTGTAAAGGTTACAGTTACTGGGTTCTCTGGCCTTCGCTCCATGTAATAGGTATATTCATTCATATTTAGCTACATCCTGTTAAAAAGGAAGCCGACCAGACCAACTGAGTGATTTGTTCGCATCGACTTCAAACTTCATAAGTCTCTCTATTCTCTGTGTCTATGGTTAAATTCCGCTGCAATTACATTACCGGCCACCGGACATACGAAACTTCGGTAAGACCGGAACGTTCGGCAATAAAACCGTACACGGTACAAACGCGTGTCGATTTCCGACATTAAAAGTCGTAAGTGGAATACGGGACGGGACCAATGCCGGGACATACCGTTTTAATGGTCGTTGATTTATCGTTTATATTTTGTTTATGGTTTGTTTGATGGCCATGTATGTATAAGTTACCTATATATAATATAATGGTATTATGGTAATTATATATGCGTCTCACACAGTCGCAATTAAGATAATATTCGTCCCTACAGAGTACAGATACATTAGTACCTAAAATTCATGATTGTCACATGACAGACATGAAAACACTGGAGTTGGTGCTTATTTTCTTTACCATATTCGACAAATCCTAGTTTTAAAAAACTCAGTTAATAAAGCAAAAATATGCTAAGCTTATTTTCTCATTTGCATACATTTTTCCAGATGATTTTTCTGGCAAAATATTCAATAAGCCGACATTTCATGTAAATGCATTCCATTAAAGTCAAACTGAAATAGTTAGGGAATGTATATAACAACTGGCAAGACCACATTTCAAACAGACAATCACCATTGTTATAACCATAGACAAAGAAACCTTACTCAATTAGCAGTTATACATTTTTTCATAAAAAGAACCGTATCACCGTCCCCTAACTCGCGCCCACCCACAGGGGACCGTGTTAACTCCGTCGTAGGACTCCGTAGGGCTACGCCCCTAACATTACGCATGCGCTATAACACAATAAATATTTGCTGCCTTTTTTATTTGCTCGATTGAGATGTAATCGAAATTCGAAACGTTATTTTTGCTCTGCGAATAGATACGAGATATTTTTTATGTTGATTGGGGCGCTAAGTAAACAGTAGGTAGGAGAATTGTGCAGAGTATAAAGCGTTTTGCTAAATTGATTTTATATTCTGAATGGCAAGATGGAGAAAAATATATTTTGGATGTGCAAATGATTGTGTCTCAGAACAGTTGAGATGATTATACATAGAATCGGTATTTTCAATTTATGTTTGAATTTCAATGCATTGCTTGCAAGAAGTTTACAAAAGAATCGTATTTTATCATTTCACTTTATTACTTTTTATATTATTTTACAACAATCCAATGTTTCGCAACGAATGTGTGAAAATGAGAACGCACGTGGATATAAATATTAAGTCAAAATTAAATATTATGCAGCTGTGTTTGTTAAATTGCACCATTTTTTAAAAGAAATCGCCCATCAATGACAACGTGTTATGATAATAGTTTAATAAGGATAATAAATAATCCAGACCAGCGCGAGCAATCAGGAACAAAAATTAAACTTTAAAAAAATAAAAACAGCAATAAAATCCACACGCGTAATGGAGAATGCACATTTAAACTTCAAAATTGAACACGTTAACAACGCTCCGCCATATGTGAGAAAATTATGACTAATTAAAAAAAATATAAGCCAACATAACGAGCGAACAAAAACAGCCAAGAAGCATTTCCCTCAAAAAATACGTTTTCACGAGTTCCAATAATCGAATTAAGTATGGTAAACATTTTATCTTAATAGTCGACTATATACGAACATACGAACAGGCCAGCTGCGTGTAATTTAGTTAATAATATAAAATTACTTGTATCGAGAATAACCAGTCCTGGCTGTACGTCATCGTGGCTTTGCTTGAAAAAAAAACATACTTATTTGAGTAAAACCTCGGTGGTTGTCTGTTTACACTTCTTTGTGTAGCCATTATAGTTCATTGATTTCTTCTTAATAGGTACGCATAAAGTGTTAAAAGAACAGCAAAATGTCAAGACCAATTTATTAGATGTAGATATTAAGGATACAATAAAGTACCTATATAATAAATTAACTGATTAATCCACTTAATCTTGACAGTCTTAGGTAATTTTTATCTATTTCCACTTAGATTTTATTTTTGATTAAAAATATGTTTCTAAAAAATAGTAATAATAATTAGTGATTAAGTATTGTCAACATATTTACTAGATGCGTTTTAATCTTCTTCTACGCGTGTCGATGGCAAAAATATTTTAAATGAGTTTGGCCTAAAAGTCAGGTACGCGAACTCTGCTCACTGAAGCATATATAAGATCATCAAGAGTGCAGGTGACAGGGCATGCGGAGCAAGATAAAATGTAGCCCATTGTCTGTGGGGTCACGCCGCATATAAGTACACTAGAACTTGCTCGCGACTTCGTTCGCGTGGGAAGTTCCACTCTCATTTTGGTCCGTTCATCGAGGCTAAGGCTCAACTAGCAGCAAAAAAGTTAGGAATCCTAGCAAAGATGAGACGATACTTCACACCCGAACAATTGTTCAATCTTTATCAAGCCCAGGTTCGGTCGTGTATGGAGTACTGCTCTCATCTTTGGGATGGATCCGCCAAATACCAACTGGATGCGCTTGAGTCTATCGAGAAACAGGCCAAGAGACTCATTGGCAACGATGCACTGGTAGAGTCAAAGCTCCAGACCCTTGACCATCGATGACGAGTTGCTAGTCTATCGGTTTTTTATCGGTTACATTTCGGGGAGTGTGCGATGAAATTACACAATCTAATTCCGCCAAGCCCGTTCCATCATCGAACTACAAGACAAACGGCGATGCGCCATCGTTACATGGTGGACATCCCACCCATACGTACGAAACGTTTTGTAATGCTTACATTGTGCGTACGGCTAAGGAGTGGAATTCCTGATCGCTATAACCTGGGGGTCTTTTAGTCAAGAGTGAATAGGTTACTTCTAGGCAAGCGTGCTTCATCCTCGACCACATCATCACTTACCATCAGGTGAGATGGTAGTCAAACGCGAGCCTATTTTCAATAAAAAAAGAAGTTTTTTAGTGTAAATCCCGATCCCGTGGGAATTTCGTCTTAATCTACGTACTAAAAGGAATCCCCATGCAAAATTTGAGAGCCCTACTACTTGTAGTTTCTGAGATTTCGTGATTGATATTTCGCTTTTATATACATAGATTTGAGATCTGAACCATCTGTAAATCCCCATCTATACAAGTTATCTTTGCTTTGGCCGTCTTGGGTTATGCTTATTTTTAATGATAAATACAGAAAAAAGGTTAATTACGGTGTTCAAGTCTTGCACCTCATATTAATAAAGTTGCAATGCGTATAATCATTGACACTCTGCGTACGCAAGAAAATTACGATAGCTACTTTAAAATCAATTTACTGTTGTTGTAAGATGAAATAAAGCACATCACAGAATGTGATTATATTCTACGAAATTACTTAAGCTTGTCACTATTTATATATTTTACCACTTCTTATAATTCATGGATACATTTTCAGCCAGTCATACCATCTTCAGAACAACAGAAGCCTTTTCTTTTTTTCAGGTTTTTTTACTGTTAACAAAATTATGTTCTTAAAGTTCATAAAAGTTCACTCGGGACATGTTATAAGTTCCACACGATGAAATAGGAAGGCGGCATTGTCTATGGTCTCCTAACTTTCACCACAAACCATAACTAACGGTCTAACGAACATAAACAAGCAGCTGCTTTCAATTAAACCACACCTAATTACAAATAATTTTCATTTAACATGTAAATTCTTCAATTGAACTCAATATTTAAACATAACCGTAAAAAACATGGTACTCATCATCTAAGTACCATAAATTAGATCGGCTTTCAAGCCTCATTACTCTATAATTCTCTATGGTAATGTGTAGTTGTGACGGGAGATAATGATTGCTACTTTGTTGATGGAAAGACTTTTTAGGATTCCGTAAGTTGGAAATGTGTTAATAAAGAGAATTATTCTTTTTCTTGTAATGCATTTCCTATTTTGGAATGTTGATATTTGGAACTTGATGGTGAAACGCTAATGAACACAACCTTTTACGTCTGTAGTCATTTATTTGTTTAATCAAACGGCCAGTTTGCTGTCATCTATAGACTTCATTTATAAATACATATTGGATGCTTCCAAATTAAACTACATAATCTTACTGAAATCACAGAGACATCTCTATGCAAAAATTTAATTGTGTAATAAGCTACTGACTTTGTTTTTGGCAGAAACAACTGTCAGACACTCCTACAAATCATAAAATCGTAAAATCTCTGTGGATTACCAGAGACTTACATGAAAATGGTATTTTTATTCGGGGGAAAATCATTAAATAACTTCTCCCGCTCTGCGGAAGAAAGTGTCAAACTTCTACTGTCTAAAAATCTACCTTGTTCGTTCACTTTCCCATACGTTCCGAGGCTGCGGGACATTTTTAGATCATTCCCGCAACTCCGGCTGGCAATGGCCGTAATAAAAATCTACCCTAAGCCTACAGAACCACTGCACTCATCTATAAATCGCTCAAAATTTTTTGTTTCATCACCAGTGTTGCATGGTGCGATTAGCCGCGGCGCTAATTTCCTACTGCTGCCTTAATCAACTGTGTAGCCATGTCCATGCCTTTTTTTACCAAATTGGTAGTTTCCAACATTTATCGAGTTAGAACGAAGTAGTTTTAATAATAATTAGTTGTTGAGATATATTTGTGTTGTCTGCACAATATGTGTTTTATTTTAAAGTGGAGTAGAGAGGTAATTTTATAAAAATATACAGATTAGAATTCGGATGGTATTGATTTATAGTTTCCGATTCATATGTGAGGTTACTATTGCCTGTGATTAGAATAAATTTGAAAATGTGCATCATATTCATGGAATCAAGCAAAAGAATTAAATTAACTACGTTACGGTTAATCCTAACCTGATCGTCTAATAATGCCATATTTGTGTTTTTATAAAAAACAATGACTGCACAATGACTTTTTATGCGGCGTTAAGACTACATAGAGCAGCAGTACAAGTAAAAGTGGAGGCAATGAGATCGCGCTTCAGGGCAACTTTGCGCTGGTCTGACCTAGAAAATTCGCATTAGGAAACCGCATATCTGACTGCGCCAGACAGGCTACCGACTGGCAGAGATGGTGGAAGATCGTGGAGGCAGACACCTTAATTTGACTATGACTGGTCTGTCAAGGCTGAGTGAAGCGACTAAGAAAGAAAAGATTATTGTAGGAACAATCATTTACAGAGTTTCAGCGCTCTGCAACAAGAGAAAAATCCTCGCAAATCACAGACATCGGCGTCACCTCAAAAACGATAAATTTTCACATTCTACAAACTGGCACAAAACAGTTGAAAACTGGAAATAAATCATACAATTACAGCCAACATAGTACTCGACTTAATGAGTATGAAAAACATCGCAAATGTGTTTAGAAACTAGGCTGAGCGATTAGTATTAGTAACTGACCACACCCGGTCGGTTGGTAACTCTACGGACGGATAGCAAAATAATCAATTAGTGATTCTTGCAAAACGACTGTATTTCTCATTTTTTATCGTTGTCCGGAAAGGTGGGGTTAACGCAGCCTTTGGACAGCTACAACTCACAGAATTCTTCGAATTATGCTAATAAATTAAAATAATAAATCACTTATTTTCAGGTATATCTGTCCCATACCAAACTAACATAAATATTTTACAACCATATTTAGCTTAGTTAGAGGGGTTAACGAGATTGCTAGTAATGTGAATTCTAACTACATTGCTAATTCCCTTTTTTTAATTAAAAATAAATCATAACATGAATTGAGTTCCAGTAAATAAAAACTTAAATCTATGTGAGTAACACTCCATAAGCACTAAGTAACAGTGCGCTCGTGTGGCACTTGTCCGCGAAAGAGACGGAACACCACGCCCTGTATCTAGAAGTTCTCTAACATGCCTAACTAACTCAATCATGCCTAAATTGCAGAAATAATCTATCACAATTAGTGTCACTTATAAAACAAATCATATGATGAAAAGCAGAAATAACATTGCCACCATTACCTAGATCTACTCACACTATTTAAATTACGCTACAAAACAGACAAAGAAATCCCCACCCAACTTGAAAGCCCCATCAAATCATTCCACAAAGATAAACAAATTACCCATAAAACAAAACACGGCACAAAGAAGCCAATTCCTATGGTACAAAAACAGCTACTTATCTAGTCGCTACTGTAGTTGTTGACGGTACATGCGCGCACGCAAGCCAACGCCTAATGATCCAGTAATTAAAGCGATTTTTTCGCTCAGTTTCGAACAATTAGACGCAACGCTTGATACTCTTATCGCGATTTCATTGTTACGATAATGTCGGCAATTATTTCACTTAATCCTATTCGACTTTGATTGTGTACTCTTCGATGTTTGTTAAGGTGAAAAGGTCGACACGTGGTCATCTTTGTATCTCTGTAGCAACCGATGTACTTCCACTGCCGATGCAGTGTAATTACCGAAGAAACGATGGCTTCTAATCACGTAGATTCCTCCAATCAATCTACTAAGCCTTATTCTTAATGTATAGGGAAGGCTCCCCTCCTCCTCTAATCAGATGCAGCTGGATATTTTAGATGAACCAGCTTTTCGACCAACGATCATTTGACAATACGATAGCCTATAAATTGGCATTTGGTATTATGGTTTAAAAAGGGCACAGTTAGTCACCCATATAGAAGGGTAACATAAATTACTTCTTCAACATCATCTGGTTTTCTGGATAAATGCATGTAAGACCTCGTTTTTTACAAAGAACAACTACCTATTTGACCTGTGCAATTCAGTAGCTTAGTAACACGACACCCGTTGGCGAAACTGGTGCCAGATTTTCTAGCTTCTGACGCCCGTAATGACCACAAAAGATGTGCAAAAGACAGCCAGGACCAAGTCTGAATGACGAAGGAATAGCGATGTTTTTTTTTTCTTGTTTTACTTAGTGGCATTTATCTCCACGTTCCCTAATCTTAATCTCCATATCTAAAAAACTTATTTCCTGATAAAAACTTTTTTGCAAAAAATAAAACCGACTTCCATATCAAAACACTACAAAGCCAAAAATAATTTTAATTTCGGTAGTCGGTGTTATTGGTTTTGTATTTCTTTTTTTCACACCGTCCGTCTTCCGAAATTAAAATTATTTTTGGCTTTGTAGTGTTTTGATATGGAAGTCGGTTTTACTTTTTGCAAAAAAAAAATATTTTCGCGCTTTTTAGTGGGTCAGTTTGTAATTAATCTAGTTACAAAAGCCAAAATGTCAACTACTTATCACCTTCACCAGCAGAGTAAACGAAAAGATCGTCAATGTGAATATTTTTTTCAGACTTTTGTCTATTTTTCAGAAACGGCTTGTCCGATTTCAATAAAATTTTTATGGGACCATTTGGAAAGTATACCCTTTCCAACAAAAAAGAATTTTTTTCATCGGTTGGCAAGCGACGGAGCTATGCCCAAACAAACATAAAAAAAAAAAACAAAAAACATCCGAATTGAGAACCTCCTCCTCTTTTGAAAATCGGTTAAAAAGAGAGAGTCATTGGTGCAATATCATGTTTTCTACCATAAACTTTGCAGTGTCAGATGTTGGTTCTGCTAGAATATCGATGTGTTAAGATGGGTACCCATCCACGGCACGACCTTGCTTAACCGTAAAGATCAACTCGTGTAGCTGTTATTAGTTAGCCACGAACTATTTCTGCTTTGTGCCTTTTGCAAACCATAACAATATATCAAATGCCAATTTATAAATCGACCGATAGACGTGAGAATGTGGCTTACATGGGTTTATATTGGAATTTAGATCAAGTTGTGAAGTGAAGCGTTGCTAATGACGAAACTAAGTGCATGGTCAAATCGTACTGTAGGTATGTTTGTGTAGCGTTGTTTTAACTAAGTAAAAAACATGGTTTTCATCGGTATTTTGTATGTGAAGATTCCTAAAAATTTTGCTTGGCTTGGCTCATAGGTATATGTTTCGTAGAAGTTATGAAAGATTGTTTTTAAACTGTATTAGAACTCTCAACATACAAATTAACAATTCCGTTCCTGTATAGTGTTTATGTTAGTTACTTTTTCGGTTGAAAGTCATCGAATGACTCCTCTCCCGCTCGGGGTGGAGGGGAAGAGAGCAGGGGGGTGAAACTCCCGAAGAAACTTCTGACACAAAATTGCCAAAAAATCTAGTGACATCTTATGTCTGGGGTCAACTTAGTTTTGTACGTAATGCGTTTGTTTTGCTAATAGATGGCAGCAGCTACGATATATTTATACATATATGATAATCAAATTTTAATAAAAAAATATTATTTGTATCGAAAAATTCATAAAGCATTATTTAATGTATTTAGGCACCTAATTCCCTAAATCACTAAATTAAAAGGCATTATAATTTTACTGCATCATAGACTCTATACACCTCGCTTGTTTATGAAAAACAAAGAAAAAAGAAAAATATAAAACTGTCAAAACAGTTTGACAAATTTCGCTTAATTAATAAATTAACAGAAAAACATGTGATGAGTAATAAAATACCTAAAATGAAGGTAAAATATGCAGCACAAGTGTTCAGCCAGAGGGTGTCTAGCGCTTTACGTTTCTTATCGAGTTAGTATGTTTATAATTTCACATATTTGCATCATTATTGTTACTGTTACCTAGCAAATTTTGCAAAATGTTATTAACCAACATTAATATTTTGTTTCAGAACACAACATTCTGCCCGAAGAGTGCAGAGATTTATTATTTGATAAGCTCTTCGAATCATTTAATAGTCATTCTTACAAGGGGTCATCAAAAATATATAAGCAGTGCTTAGAAAAATAACTCGCTCCATTTCCAACTGTGGTATGATTTGTTGCCTATTTTAGACTCAATTAAATTTGAATTAGTAGTTCGTTCGTTCGTTATGTTTCGTTGATTTATAATGAATCCAAAAAATTACAAATATAAAAAATAATTAAATCCATCTTCACCGTGTTTTAATTTTTGCCAGCCTCTTAATTCTTCATAAATTCTTAATAAATATTCTAAAATCAAAGATTTAATCTTTTGTTGATTAGAATATTTATTTCAATCAATCTAGTACTTTTAAAATCTTTAAAATAAGAAAATATTATTAACATGTCAGGTAGACGCCACCTATCGGATTTTTTCGGTATTAAACTACCGTTACGCTACCTGGCGATCAGGGTCAAAAACTCAATTTTCGAATCATAGAGTGGCGCATCTATCTCAGTATTTATATGTATCATCTATGGAAGAGAGTGTCAGACTTCTACTGACTAAAAACCCACCATGTTTCTTTAGTTGCTATTGCTTTCCGGGACCGCGGTATCTCGTTAAAACATTCCCGTAACCCCGGAAGGAAGTGAGATCTACTTAAAATGTGTGATGAAAATACTGTTTTTTATGAGTGGACTCTTTCCTATATAACAATGAGTTTGACGGTAAAAAAACATACAGGGCTAGTCGATGTTAATACCTGTTACAATTTTTAGTAACGAGACAAAATTTAATATATATTTTTGACATGTATGATAGCTTGATGCAAAATTAAGAGCGAAAATATAGTTTTTTAATTATTATAAGTATACTCTTAGACAAAACTTTCCCTTTTGCTTTATTCAGTAAACCTTAGTTATATCAAATAAAATAACTTACAATTTTTTTTTAAATATTGTGTAGCTATTCACAGTATTTACCCTTCACGGCTGAGATACCAGCTTCATCAAATACATTTTCTACCAAACATCAGTTCGTGTGTTAGCGAAAATACTCGTAAAATATATATCTTTCTTTTAATCGCGTGTTAATTAATTTTAAAAGTTGCAACAGGTGACGCAAAAATACACCGTAAAGCATTTTATTAATTGTGTTGCTATAGCAAAATAATGATATAAATTTCGCAGTTTTTACGACTTGATGTGGTCAATGTAGGAATAAAGAATATTTAATGTGGCTCTATGGTTTATTTATTTTTATTTGAAACCCGTGCTTATTTATATTGTTTGGGGTTGTATTCCGAACTTTTATTCTTAGTTGTATATTTTTAAGTTTGAGATATGATCAATTATAATATTCCTTTTAATACACACAACCTACTCCTAAGTAAAACGAAAATGAAAGAAAAGTATTTACTGTCCCGGAAACGATATGCATACAAATTAAAATTTTATCCAGAATTCCTTCAGTACTTCTTTCTATATTTATAAGGTAAGCTACCATCTTAAATAGTAACAACGTATGATTAATTAAAAAGCATCCTCTGTACAGAAAATCGTCCATTTCCTTCCTTTCTAAATTAATTCACTTTTTAACTAGGCTTTTAACTGAAAACCTTTTACAATTTTAGTTGTTGCTTTACTCAAATCATTAGCCTTTTGGTATATTCATGTCTATCTTACTTCTGACGAATATTATAAAAAGTGCGAAAGTTTGCGAGGATGCATGTATGTAGATGTATGAATATTCATTACGATTTCACGCAAAAACTGAACGGATCTGATTAAATTTGGTGTAGATAGTTGACATCCTGGAATAATACATAGGCTAATTTTAATCCCGAAATTCCCACAGGATCGAGATTTACGTGAGAAAACCGTCTCATGCGAACGAAGTCGCGGGCAGAAGCTAGTTATAACAAAGTAATATTGTTACTTAAATGTGATTCAATTATTGGTGTACAATAAAGTATATTCTATCTATCTATGTATCTATCTATGTTTAAATTATGTGATTTTGTGTGTGTATTAGGTCTAGCTAGACCTAGAGTGGCACCTACCAAGGAGTATTTATATCGACGCTTCGCCTCTTTGCTACCGTCCCAACATGACACTGGCAGAATAGACGATACCTAATTGCCAATCCTAATACAACCAACCAACGAAAAACAACGCCTATCGTGTACAATCAAAAAACGCATGCACACTTTTTTTGGTCACATTTCTCGGCGCGGTAACGACTCTCTTGAACGCCTGGTTGCGCAGGGCAAGGTTGAGGACACCAGAGCACGTGGGCAATCTCCGATGAGATGGACAGACCAGGTTAAAGCGGTCACTGGCTGACGAGTACGACCACGACTACTCTGACAAGAGCGAAGAGGCTGAGAAGAAGAATTCTAATCATTTATTTAAAAATAAGTCTATTTTTTTTTCTTTCAGTCGTAACCTTTCCATAGCCTACAATACAAATCGAAATACCAGCCTGATATTTCAAACTTATCGTCTTATTTAATCTAAAATGTTTGCATTACTCTTTGAAAGCCTATAATTACTCGTACGATATTTCAATATCGTTAACTCCGGTAATTAATCATGAAAATAATTATTGTTTAAGTTTGAACGATAGGAACTTGTTAATAATAAGTAGATAGATGATACTTTATGTTTCCATACCTTAAAGCGATGTCCAAGTTAATAATACGCTTGAAATTGTGATAGATTATACAGCTATAAGTTCTATAACGTTTCTAAACACATCTGTCTGTCAGTATCTTGGTAGTTATCACAAAAACATAAAATGTTCATGGTATGATCGAGAAAACACTTTTATCTCACTTGAGATAAAACTATAATAAACATATTTTATTACAATCTCATGATGTCTAATTAATACTTCAATTATTTTATTATTTATTTTAGTCTGAGATAGTGATTGAATTCCCGCAAATTATTTTATACTGTTGTTTTTTTAATAATGGAGCTACCTATATGTCAAACAGTATTGTCAATAATCTGTGTCGTTCCGACTTATGACCTTAGATGTATTAATTATAATAAATTAAACAATAATCGAGACGTTTTTAACCATTGGGCTCGTTAATTGCGACATTATTTATAATGTTACATATCCCAGTATTGTGGCTTAGGTATTTCGAATGTTATTGAATGGTTCTAAGATTTTCAATTATTTTAAGCTTTTAAAAAGTGTTGAGCTATCTAGAAAATATAGCTTTAGCGATAAGACCGCCCTTGTAACCATAATTATTATGTTAGCAATATTGCGAAACAGTAACAATACATGTGGTGTATTTAAATTATTGGTGTAGGCAGGCTCGTGACTACAGGATTGCGGGGTTGCGGGAATGTTTGGCCCTGGAATACAAGAGCACCTGAAGGAGCAGGGTGGGCTTTTAGTCAGTAGAAGTCTGACACTCCCCTCCGCTCCACCGAGAGTGGGGGGAGTACTTAAATGTTGTTTGATTATTGTAGCTCCGTTATGATGTAAGTGTGTGAATATTTTTTTTCATTCTCATGGTCCTGAAAAGAGACGGTGCTATGTGTCATTTAGTATTTCACACTCACCCAAAGACTAAAAAAGGAAGATACGTCAAAAGGCATAAAACTAACCTGTGTCTCTGTGAGGCTTAACGCTTGCGCCAGCTGTTTTCTTTCCGCTCCCACAACGTAGTGGTTCTTTTCAAACGCGTGTTCTAACTTCAGGAGCTGCGATGGTGAGAAGGCTGTTCTGATTCTCTTCGGCTTGCGGAACGGTTGTAGAAGGAACCCGGGGATATCTGGACCTAGGGACAAAAGTAACATTGTTAGCATAGAGTAGATAGAGTAACCATAGAGCCTCGTGCACCAGGCACCCTCTTCTCCATAAAGGTCTAATACTTTGGAGTGTGTCTGAAGAGCAAGCTTTAGACAAAAAAAAAGGTTAAATGTTTTATTTGCTTTGAGGATTTACAGTTTGCCTTTTATCCACGTAATCCTATTTTGACAATGAAAAAGAAAAAGGCTTGTAACAGTCTGTAGGTGGGTACATATCAATGCAATAACCATCATAGTCATAAAGGTGTCCTTTAGATATTTTAAGGACTTGTAGACTGAGATATAATGCGAATGTTCGTTAAAACATGAGAATGGAATTACCCCGCTGATGGAGAAAATTAGTTTTCAATACACTTCCTCGAAAACTGGCTCTTATCGCACTACGATTAGGTTCAGCACGCAATGTATTTCACACTCGTGGATTTTTTCATTCTTCACACACGAGGGTTTACCATTCCAGATTTTGCCACAGATAACATTAAACAACTATTCAATTCCCTATATTCGGCGGTGATTGTTTTCCTTTTTCACAGCAAAGAGGTGCATGTTTTTAGGCCTTATATTTAATGAAAACTAAGATTGTGTTTATGAACAGAATATCAGAAATAAACATTATTATTTATAAAATAATTTTGCTTTTATCAACCAATTAACATTTATTTGTGTTCTAAATAAAAAAAATAAAAATCTACACTTCTGGACACATCTATTGGCCCACCTTGTATTTTCAGTTTCGTTTGGTCCTAGCTAAAATTTTATATTAGGTCGAGCAAAAAGTTTTTATGCAGTTTTGAACCTGGCACATTCACAATTTCATTCAATAGTCTTTTTTTGAATTTCGAACACAGAATTTAAAGAAACAAAAGACAATTTGGAGCCTGTTTGTTGATATCAAACAATCGAATACTAAGAAAACTTGGTTTTATTGGTTTACTTGGATTTAATTCTTGAAAAAGTGATTGATATCTTTGCTTTTGCAACAAACATTACTTATTCTTAACATTAAGGTGAGGTTCTATCAATAATCTATGGATACTTCACCTGAAGTCGCCGCCCAAGCTGTGGCACTTATTCAGGCCGGACACAGCCAAAGAAACGTGAGTGCTCAACTTAATTTAAGTCGATCTGCGGTCCGAAATGTTTATCGGAGGTACCTAGAGACTGGCGGCTTTGTTCGTCGCCAAGGAAGGCCACGATCTCGGGTCACAACTGAAAGGCAGGATCGATTCATCGTGACGACCAGCTTGAGAAATCGTCACCTTACCTCCATTGAGATACAAAACCAACTTCGCGACTTCCACGGAGTATCTGTGAGCGCTCGAACTGTTCGGAGAAGGTTAAAAGAACGCGATATGGTACCACACAAGCCAGCTAATGGGCCCAAACTAAAGCGAGCCCACCGAACAGCGCGCCTTCATTTCGCACGCAGTCATTTAAATTGGACACAGCAAGATTGGAGCCGTGTACTCTTTTCTGATGAGTCTAAAATTGTGTTACATGGCAATGATGGAAGGAAGAAGGTCTACCGGCGTAAGGGAGAGCGTTTCGCACAATGCTGCTTTGAAGAGAGGGTTGCTTATGGCGGTGGCTCATGGACTGTCTGGGGCGGTATATCCGCGAGCGGCAAAACTCAACTTGAGGTTGTTACAGGACCACGGCTGCCAACATTAAATGCTGAAAGATACATTCGTGAGTGCTTAGAACCTCACGTGATACCATACGCGGACTATGTGGGCCCAAATTTCCTTTTTATGCATGATAATGCAAGAGCCCATGCGGCCGGCATCGTCAGGGAATATCTTCGGGATGTGAACATCACAGTTATGGACTGGCCAGCCAGAAGCCCAGACATGAACCCCATTGAGCACATGTGGGACGAGCTAAAAAGGCGTGTTAGGGCTCGTCAGCCAGTTGCCCAGACGATGCAGGAGTTGAAAACTGCCATAGAAGAGGAATGGGAGATGATCCCTCAAAATTTCATAGAGCGGTTGATAAACTCTATGCCTAATCATATGAGAGCTGTGGTAGATGCCCATGGAGGCAACACGCGTTATTAAATTAAACCTTTATTTGATAAAACATGTTTTTATTCAAAAATTAATTGCCTTTAACAAGGCGCATATCCGACTTGTTAGGCGTAGGTCCATGTCGTATGGTATTCTGAATTCAAATTTAAAACTATACGATCGAAAAAGATGGTAAAATGTATCAGGTTTAAAACTGCATCAACAGTTTTTGTTCAATCTAGCAATCATATTTCGGTAGGGGCCATCGAAACCTAAACTCTAAGGTGGGCCAATAGATGTGTCCAGAAGTGTATTAATATCAGGCTGTTTTGCGGCTTCATACCCATGCTTCTCCTTTAACCCGCGAAGGTAAAGCCCGGGGAAAATTAAATATTTTAATGACAAAAATACTTTTCGTTCTATTATTTTATTTCTTCGAATGTGTATTGAAAAACGTCGTTTGATACCTACACGTGGACTGTACAAGTACATTTGTTACTGCAGTACTCGGCTCCATAACCTCCTCGGCTCGAGCGTAACGTTCTCCACTTGTATCAAAATGTACCATTTGATTACAAAATAAAAAATTGGCCAAGTGCGAGTCGGACTCGCCCATGAAGGGTTCCGTAGTAACTATAATAATATAATATACTTAATATATTTATTTGAAAAAAAAAACACCAAAAAACCTTACAAATTTCTTAAAACTAGCTTATTTACAATTTTTACAACTACGCCAAATAACTTTGTTTTTCATAGTATTTGTATGAATTACAAAGTTATATTTGCGGTTTTAGAAAATATACTGTATCTCAAATACTGCTGATTCTATCTCATTCAAACCAATTTTGGTTGAAAGTTTACATTGAGATCTACAACATATGGCTTTTTTAGATTTTTCACTTCATTATTATAGAAGTTAGAGGGGGGGACACACATTTTACCACTTTGGTAGCGTATATCTTTTAAACGATTAACTTTATGAAAAAGTCATTTTAGAGACCTTAATGTCATTTTTAAGGACCTGTCTATAGATACCACACACGTATAGGTTTCAAAAAAAAATATATTTTCAGTTTCAGTTCCATGTATGGGGAGCCCCCTTTATTTTAAATATTTTTTAAATTTTCTCTTAAAATCGGAAAGCGGTTTACAGAATACATCTATCTACAAAGTTTTACATGTATAGTCCTAATAGTTTCGGAATAAAATGGCTGTGACATACGGACGGACGGACAGACAGACATGTCGAAACTATAAGGGTTCCGTTTTTTGCCATTCGGCTACGGAACCCTAAAAAGGAAGAAACGTCAAAAGGCATAAAACTAACCTGTTTCTCTGTGAGGCTTAACGCTAAGGCGAAGAAATTACTTAAAATGAGACCTTCAATTAACAAGTCAATTTGCTTTAGCACTGAGGCTATATTTTACAATAATACAAAAAATGTGCCCTAATTGCAGGCATATTAATATAAACACAAGAGCTTGACAAATACATGTTTGACTTTGCGGCCCAATCAATTATAGTTGCATAGACAATAATGTACTATGTTGATATCCAACTGATTTATTTTTCTAGAACATATTCGAAAACACGGAAAAGGATTACAGTTACTGATTTATTAGTTGCCAGTATATTTTGATTTGCGGCTGACTTCAGAACGAATACCTAAAATGTCAAATGATTTTGACAGCTCAATGACATTTGAGGCAAGCAGCACCGCCGAGAAGTTTCAAGTAATATAGGACACGGTAATCGGTACTAAATAAGCGTAAGTATTCTAACTTTGACAACTACGATTGATACAACATAACTTATATGGATACGCAGACAAGACAAGAACAGTAATAAAATTGTCATTAAAAACACTTATTGAATGTTAAATGTAAAATTCTTTACATTCATAAATAATTCATAAGTTTATAGAACGTACAGTGACTGTGCTTTATGCGTTAAGTCAATGATGAAAGGTTTAAATGCTAGTAGTTTAGTTATTTTAATTAAAGTTTCGATTCAAAAACCGATATTGTATTTGTACGCAAAATGACGATTGTTTTGGTCACAGCTCTTAATAATAAACAATGATATTATATAGAATCCAGGTCGTTCAGAAAGTATAATAAAAAAAGAACCAAGTACAAGAAATCCACGCGCACTATCCTTGTAGTGGCGTACCGACTATTAAAATTAAATTAAACAAAGATTACCACTAAACGACCGCTGCCCCGGGAGAATAATCCATCATCCACTTATGTTATTTCTACGTACTAAGAAATATGAAGTAATGAAACAACACAAATTATACAGCAGAGTGTTTCTGCTTTTATAAATGCTATTTAGTTCTGTGTTGAAATTTGACATTTGTTAGATTTACACAATAGTACTTTAGCCTTTGTAAAATGGCTATTATTATACGTTTTGCAGGTTATGGATCGTAATCAGCTGGACGTTAATGTAATTCGCATATTTAAACGGTAATGTATGTAGACTTACTGAGAACGGATTCACTTCATCCATTCACATTGTGGTGACAAATGGATGTTTGATTGTGTTATTCTATGTATGAATCATGATTGGTAATACGGGTTGAGTTATTTTTATGTAAATTGATGGAATTAAAATATTAAGACGATAATTACAACCTGTAAGTACACGGCTTATATCAAATTAATACAAAAGCTCGCTTTATGTTCCATGACTTACGTACCATGCTTTAAATAGTTCTCTGAGTTTCCCACTCCCATAATAGTTCTATTCATAACCCCACTACCGGTTTTCAAACTTCTGTACACAAAAGCAATAATATTATTATAATTAAAAACTGACACGCCCACTTCAAACAATTACCTGTAGATTACTGAACCAATTTAGGCCTCATATAAAAATAACAGCTATGCAAAAGGCCAACTTGGAACTTTAATAGGCCATTAGTTATGAGGAATAATATTACCCGTGGGTGGCTGCGTACGCGTTTCGCACGCAGTGGCCTTGTGGCGACGTCCTGACATTTGCTAATGACATTATAATTGCACACATAACCATTTTCCTCAGACCTATCTCCACCCATCCACGGTTTCGCGTACACAATCACATAATGTGCCTTTTTATAATGGCTGTGCGTTTATAATATAACATTTAAGGTACGATATCAATTACATGCAGCGTCATTGTTGGTCAAGACATTAAAATTGAGATGTGTTATCGTTTATTTTTATTTATTATTCGCCGGTGAGTTTTAATGAGGAGATTATTTTGTGAGCGAGATAAAACTGTCATAATCCAAGGTATTTCCACTTACATTGTCGCGCTTACAATACTATTAATGTCAATGATAAATATGTTACCTTCAATAAATGCCTGTTATTAAAGTTAAAATAACTGTAAGTGTATGAAAAATACTTGAATTTCTTCACGTGTTTAAATTTTGACAACTCTCTTGAGTACGATGGTTTTCTGTGATAATCGTCTGTGGGACAGAATGAGTTACTGCATATTTTTATTTACATCTTATTTACCTACTTTAAACTTTATGCAACGCTAAACTGCTCGTTTTAATTAGCTGTCAGTGTGTAAACTGAAGTAAAAGTTGTTTACGCATTCTTCAAGTAAAATCGAACTACAAATACCTAAAAACAAAGGACAAAGGGCTGAAGAGGAAAATTTAACGCAAAAACGGAACTAACAAAAGGGTTCTATAGTTTTCCAATACGAATTGAATTACATATCGGCAAACCAATATTTGCAAAAGAAAATGGCGATAACTAAGTATGTGCGCGAAACAGAAAGATATTTCACAATAATTGAAACTAGACTGTAAACCGTACGATGTATCAAGGTTATAACATAATGTATCGTCTAATTGATGATATAATTTGGAGAGCCAACCAATCATTGCTAATTGACGGGTATGTAGGCGTGTAATTCCCACAAGAATTGACAAATGTCAATTCGCTTTCGACATTCAATGCTTCGTTTGTGTATGGTTAGCTGAAGGTAATGTCATAATGTTAATAGGTGGTCTAACTTCAGGCATAACAGATGTCATACAATATTTTATTAGCACATGGTCTATTTTAAATGCAGGACGTAATAATGTTTATCAGACTATTTCTCAGACATTTTTACCTACGACCGGCGCCGCATGATAAGAATATGAAACATTGTACATTTCAAATCGATAACTATTTGAAAGAACCCACAAGAGAATGTTAATGGCAATACATTATACATCTGTCCCGTGTTAAGTAGCCTTTGGATAATAAAGACATCGTCACGCTATAACCCTTGCCATAATTACGTAAACTAAGGCATTGCTAAACTCATTAAGCCCATATAAGTAAAAATACCAACAATAAACAGCTTATATAAAGTATATAATAGCTGAATAACGACTATTTAATTACCTAGTACGTTTATGTCAAAGCAAATGTGCGTTTTGCGTGATAACACACGGGTTTCGCACAAGTGCCGCAATTTATTTCTATAATGTGTTTTCACACTAGTCTTTACATTTGGACTACTTGTGACTTATTAGTAGCTATTAGCAGCGATCTGATAAAGTGCCCTACATTACGTTAACCAAGGAATTGTGTTCAGCATGCAATGAAAACAAATGTCAGCTGTCACTGTTGTCAGTTGTTAAGCGATTTTTACTTAAACTAAGAAGCGCTGTTCTATATTTTGCTTCATAATATAAAAATATAAAATGATTTTCTAATAAACCTATTAGTAAAATAATGTAGCTATTTATTTCGGATGAGACCGAGCTTGACCTCGATCGCGCTGATAATAGGCGATAGATGAGGTCAGATGTGGAAGACAACAAAGACAGCGGGCAGAGAGTTCCACACTTTGGCTATGCATGCAGTATATGTGGAGGAGAAGCGCTTAGTCCTACAGCAAGACGGCATATCAACGAAGTGCGGATAGTACTCTGTAGTACGTCCGGTATTTTAATTTACAATCATAATTTTTATTCATATTTCCAACAGAGGCAACGATTGTTATTCATAAATTATATCTGACGAAACTATAGTATAGACACATTAGAAAAAGGTACATTAAACAGGTTTGCAGTCATGAGAAACCCCCGCTAGATTTCAGCATAGACAAAATAATTATATATAATAATATATAAATAGAACAGAATGGAAAAAAATAAGATTGACACTATTATTTAAGTAATTGAAATCACAAACATCGTTATCTACCAGATAACCCGTAAGGGTGTCACAAAACACATAAACTTTTTGTTTCACGACCACGATACAGATAATTTATATTGACATTCATAAACATAAAGAAAAACCTAAAGATAAATTCATTAAACGAACAACGAACGATAAAAAGATTCATCCGAAAAAAATATTTTTTTAATAGTAATAAAAGCCGTCGTTGTAAGTTCACTGCGCGCTGAACTCTTTTAATGAATGATCTTTTTGATAGCAAACACAATTAAACAAAAATTATGAATTGAATATGCACGTCATCAATTAAAATAAGCTTCGAGGTAAAGTTTATTATACTATTTATATTAAACGAAGATGGACCGTGGCAGCGGAAACGATTTCAGATACTACTGTATGATATTTTATTTCGATCCCACCCTTTTAATAAACTATATCTTTTTAACGGGACCACGGTCGAAAAAAGTTGATAAGCTTTAAAAATTATCGACAAAAACAAATAAAACAAACTTCTAATAAGATTCCCATTATCTTCAGCGCGCAACAGCAATAACTCAAGTTAATTAATCATAATTTTCGTTGCTCTTTGCAGCCGTCGACATTGTAAATCATTTGTCTAACTACCGATCGCATCACTAACAAAATGGCTGCCCACTCAGAGTAACCAACATAACAATCATTATAAATCATTGCTTTTTAACGTCAGTTAATCGTAGCAGTTGCCCGACAACAAAGTAAGCTCAAATTACGGCCAATTATAAGCTATTCAATCCTTTTAGTGGAAATATGGTTAGAAAAAAAAAAACACGTCGTTTAACAATATGTAGTAATTAAGATAAAAAGCGCGCGTAACGAAAGATGTAGGCAGTGCTACCAACATATTTAACGAGGCAGATAGTGATGTGCACGTATCGATAAGTAGGACGATTGATAATAACATGCAAATAAGCATCTAATTAGCGTTGCGATTTAAACGATGCGTCTACATGACAATCTTGTGCGACCAGTACTTTATTAATAGGTACTATTTCTGTGATTATTAGTATGTCTATTAATCTTGTTATTGGCATAGAAAGTTTGAGCATGCGTTAAGCACGTGTTTTGTCCAATTTAACTTTCTAACCGGAGTATATTGTGCGAAAATAATAGAGATTTTTTTCTAATTTCTTATGATAATATAATTATGTGAATATATTGAAGAAAAGTTAATCAGTTTGCGATGAGAACAAATTGAACTAAATAAAATCCCTAAAAAATAAACTAATCGACTAAAGAGCAACACTATGAAATAATAAAATATCGAACAACAATGGCGTCAGTTAATCGGGAGCCCGCTCCACTGGCTCAAAGTCACATAAAACCTTCTTTGTCAAAACGCTTATTAGTTATGTATGAAAAAAAGTATATTTTATTTTTATTATTCCCCCTTTTTTGTGACGATTTTGACGGGCCGAGCGTTAAGCCAGTTTAATTAAAATCGAGCTCTTTACAATGTCGTCGGGTTCATAAAAATAATATTGGGTCGTAGATAAAAATGGGGATGATAAAGCAACTGATCCATAGAGTTTATTATGAATATTTACTGCACGGAAGGAGGGACAAATTATGATGGCGGCCCTTTGTTGACTTAAATAATGGTGTGAAATTGAGGAGGGTAGTTGTTGATTACTTGGGAATGGTAGGGGCTACTGTTTTCATTGTAAGTAATCTATTTAATTTAGTAAATATTACGTATACTTATATACACAAATGGAGTTTAATACATATCTCCTGTGTCTTTGAAAGGCTTTCTTTGTTTGAAGATTTCATATTCTGAATCGTAAAATATGAGACATCAACGTCAAAATCATAATAAATGTCGACCCATGTTAGTCATTAAAACAAACATGAAAACAAACATTACTTATAAAAGCAAGCTCCTGAGTTCAATACTCAATATTGGCCAACATCTCTTCGACGGCAAAAATTACAAAGGATTTAAAAACTTGGTTTAGAACACCCGCGCTCAATAAGAAAAGAAAGAACTGTGAAACCATAGACAAAAAAAATCGAAACCAAATTGGCACTTGTCGTGACGTGACAAACGACGTGAAATTCGCGCCAAAAAACCTAAAATCTTCCACACAAATCCGGGACATATCGTAAACGAGACGAGAACCTATAAATTCATGTTGTTATCATCATAATTATGTTATCACAATTTTAATTGCAGCTAATGGGCCGATAGTTACAATGTATTCGGGGTATAGGCTATCTCGGACACAGTAATGAAACAGAGCACGATAGGGTCAAACTACCACGATATTGTTTCAAAATAGTTTTATTACTGTGTATTTGTATTGACATCTAGATGAAGTAGTAATTAACACCATATTAGTTCATTAAGATTCTGTTTGTTTTCCTACATGTTCAATGTGCTTGCTGGGGTTGCGAGAATTTTCTAACGAGCTACCGTGGAACAGAACGCAAGAGTAACTCAAGGATCAGGATGGGTTTTTAGTCAGTAGAAGTCTAACAGTCCCTTCCGCTTCTCCCAGAGATACTGATAGACTCGATACATGACCGAAAGCCTTACATGTCTATTGCTAATTAATGACCTTATAACATAAATTAACCAGCTTTCAACGTTCCCACGGTTGGGACAACCGCCTGCTCTTCATGAGAGAAAATGGCCTGTAATGCATCACGTTGGCCCAGTGCGGGTTTTTTTTATTGATAATAGGTTCGCGTTTGACCACCAGGGGTTGGTGGATGTCAAATGTCTTCGGGTTTTCTGTATCTACTAGAACATCCTGGTTTCCTCACGATGTATCCTTTCAACGTTTTGACGGTCCTACGACATATCGGTTTGAGAGCAGTGGTGATGTTGCCCGTCTGGCTTATAATCCGGGACTGGGGTGATTTTAGTGAGGTAAAAATTTCAGACTCCTCGATCTTATCTCCAAAAATCCTCCGCCTTTTGAAGGTTTCCCCCGATTGCAAAAATAGATCTATGTAGGTGGTGAAATGGTGATGAGTGTTAAAGTTATTTTTACTGAACAAGATATATATAACTTTGTTAGAGGCAGTACAAGGTGTTAGTATAATAAATTCCTTAGTGAAGGATTTATCAATCATTTATTTCAGCAAATATACATAGTTATGTACTAAAATACTTAAAGTACAAACTAGAATAAAGCATAAAAAAATTGATCCTCAACGCTGTCGGATGGCAACGTACCCAAGATACTGGCGGCATTGCCTCGTTGTATGGCAATGTTTAGCCGTTGACCAAAGAAATAGCCAGCCCTTGGCTCGCGGGAAGCGTCAACGAGCCTTTTCGATATGTCTTTAAAAAGGCTGTGAGCACACGGGCCTCATGGTCCGAGAGGCTCGAAAATATAGTTATCACCGAGATGACTATATTGACGCCACTTGAGGTTTTCCGCAGCCGCAACGGGAGCGCCAGCACAACATGATGAACTGGGAAGTAAAGTAGGTGTTATTGGGTTTTTCTGTAAGAAATTATAAGTAGTAGCCCGGAGTTTGGGAGATGGCGGTGTGATGCCCCCATGCCTCGGAAAGTTCGGTAAGCGGTCCCGGATGGCATTAGGACAACTTTCGGTCAGAAAGTCTGACACTGGTCTAGCCAAGGGGTATCGTGTTACCCAGTTACTGGGTTGTGGAGGCTGCATCTGGTTAGACTGGAAGCCGTCCCCAACATGGTTGGGAAAAGGCTAAGCAGATAGATAGATAGATATACTATTTATACACCATAACAGAATTAAATGAGGACTAGATATATAGGTACAGACGCCAGCACATGAAGCTACCCGAAACTGTAAAATTTTCCCAATCAATCTTGAACCTAATTTCTTTAACAATAAAGTTGAAAATCTATTACAGGAATTTGACAGATTGTTGTAGCTTGATGTGCTGGAGTCCGTACAAGATCAACTGATTAAATTCAATGTCTGATAAATTATTATAGAAATCGACAGGTAATTGAATGATTTATGACACAGGTAACCTTTAGTTTTCCTCTCTAGTTTCGTCTGTCAATTTTCTAATTCAATACTTACTAAAAACTATGGAAGAGCACTGTAGTTAAACCGGCTCAACTTTTATTTCTACTCATTACTTATTTACCTATGAAGGAATATTAGGACTTGAGAAAAAATACTGCCGATGTTACATCAAAGTTATAACATATTACTGAGAAGTATATCCCTCTTGAGATTTTTTTTTATATATGGAAAAACATTTATTTCAGCAAATATACATAATTATGTACTAAAATACTTAAAATACAAACTAGAATAAAGCATCAAAAAATTGATCCTCAACGCTGTCAGCTGGCAAAGTAGGTACCCAAGATACTGGCGGCATTGCCTCGTTGTATGGCAATGCTTAGCCGTTGACCAAAGAAATTGAGAGATTTGAGATTTTAGTTTACTTACTCTTATGAGTATAATCAACATAAGTAATCAGCTAGCTAAAAAACTGCTAGCTTGACTGACCTTTGAAATTTTTTGTCACGTGTCTTTGCTGTCCCAACGGGGCGCCAATAAGATTTTCCTTTAAGCTCCAACATATTTTCTATACAAACACCTCAAGTAATACTTTCAAAAGCAAGAAATATCACATCATTTGAAATATTTACTTGTCTGAAGAAAATTGAAAAGAACACCTTTTTTCGGGTGCTAAATCATCTAATGACTCCACTCAATGAACCCATTCTAGGTGGTAGGGAAAGTAGTGTCAGACTTGTACTGACTTAAAACCCACCCTTTTCCTTCAGTTACCTTTCCGGGGCCGCGGTATTTTTTTTAATTGATAATAGGCTCGCGTTTGACCGCCATCTCACCTGATGGTAAGTGATGATGTGGTCGAAGATGGGGCACACTTGCCTAGAAATAACCTATTCACTCTTGACAACCAGGTTATAGCGATCAGGAAACACAGACTCCGGCAGGGAATTCCAGTCCTTAGCCGTACGCACAATGAAAGTATTCCCAAAACGTTTTGTGCCCGCTACCTTGGAAAGAACATCTGAGATGTTATTGGTGCCCTGTTGGGACTAAAACCTGCTCAAGGTACCTAAAAATGGCCAATAATTGCCAAAAGAGCTCTCTTTCTCATTAAAGAACCCTAAAAAAGAAGACCAAAACCATGCTAGAAGCATCAACAACTAATTACGAACGATACGTTGTAATTAAGTCATAAAATTTTAATTGACTTAATTTAATATGAGTTATGAAACATATTAACTGTGTATATCTGTGACGGCTATATAATCCGAGTCTATGTATTAACATACGTATATTATAATTATTAAGATTAATGTAAGAACATGTATGTTAGATCTTGATGATATAGTTCCGCTGTGAAATCTCTTGTACGCGGAATTGACTTAGACTTTTTCATTTAAAACTAGTTTATGCCCGTGACTTTACTTGCAGATATTCGCTCTGTGATTTACTTAAGCTACTTTTCACTGCTACGTAATAAAATGCTGTCATTTAAAAATATTGGCAAAAACAGGCTAGGTTACTCATTTTTTTACAGCTTATAATGTCGTAAATTTATTCATTTTAAATTAAATGACTATGATGTCATCGTAACTGTCAAGTAGGTACATCAATATTGTCAGCAATTAAAAACTCAACAAAAAGTTTTAGTTAATACCGCACTTTAGCGTACTAAATATATTTTTTGTTCATTAGCCATATCCTTTCCAAGCTCTGGTTCAAAAAAGGCAATAAGTACTTTACAAAAAAAATACTTCACAGATAATTAAGTACAAATACTAATACACAAAGAGACAACCCAAAAAGCCGTTGATTTAACTATGCTAACGGGCGAAATAACGGCATTATCATTAATTAACCAAGTTAGCTCAACGGTAAAATTTAAACAAGTAAAGAAGCTTAAAAGGATAATCTGACTTCTACAAGACAATAGGAATAAACAAACTTGTTAAAACTCTTTGTACATAAAACAAATGCGCATAAAAAATAAAAGCTCTATGGTCCCTTGTAATGGCTGATGGTAACCGCACTTTTTACTCGATTGCTTTTAAATGCCAATCAAAATCCTCTTAATATATAGGTATTTACAATCGTTTAACTTGGGTGATACTAACCTATTTCTCTAAATAAATAACTGATTTCAGTCATTCGTTTATATTATTTTGACATAATCGCACTCATCTTACTTTGAACTGTCAAATCTTAAATAATCTAACAAAAGAGGATCACAATCTTTATGATTGCAACTAAATTGACAGCTTGGCATGTATTCTGATTTTTTACAAACATTTAGAACCATTAGTGTAAGTAAAAAGTATATTTAACAACACAACTTAGTAGGTAGATTAATAATAATAGTTTTCCTAACCGACTTCGGCTACTCATAATTAATTAGCCGCCTGCACAGGAGGTATTATATACATCGTGTAATTTAAAGGGTATATACATACCGAGTGCACGGCTTCTTTGGATGATAAAAAACGATATGGCAAGGGTTTTGTAATCCTAAGTCTACGTGTGTAGAACTTATTACAAATTCCAATACACTGATACCAGAGACCGAATTTTTCAAATTAAGAAGAACGAAGAGAATTATCGTTTTATTGGCAAGTGACGTGGAAAGTTATCGACCCTCGTAGTGCTGTGACACGTTTGTTATGATTGGTATTCAAGAAACATATGAAACCGATAATTTGGTATCAATTCTTTGAGTCAGTTATTTTGAGCTGAAACTGTGCATAGAGTCCATACCAGATGTTGTCTTCAGTTCTTTTAGATAGATATGGGGTTTCCGTTACACGTTCATAGTACTCAAGTATGTGTGCAGGTATAGGTGCACTCTGTTCCTTTATTCTCATTGTCCAATGAGACGGCAATCCGACACGACCGGAGGCAGATCAGGCGCAGGACCAACGGCTTTAACGTGTCTTCCGAGGTACGGGGGTTATCACACCACCGAATTCGAAACTCCAGGCTGTTATTGAGAAATTTCTAACAAAGAAACCCAATAACACTTTTTACCCGATCCGGGAATCGAACCTGATACCTCTTGCTCAGCAGTCGCACTTGCAACCACAAGACCACCGAGGCAGTTAAAGGCCTAAAAGTGGATAAAAATAAATATAAAATGCCCGACAGAAAAAAAAACCTTAATCCTCTAATACCAAAAAAAAAGACGCCTCACTAAATGCCATGCAACAAAAACACACAGTTTTATTTTCGCGCCAAACGTTAATATCTGTAACTTTCTTTTTACAAGCAAAGACAACGATCTCAACGTACTCGGATAACGGGCTTTTTATCATAATGGCTTCGTGTTCCGATAAGCTACTACTTTTTTTAAACATTTTAATTCTGTCAACGACGTATCGTTACTTCTTTACACGCGATGACCCGGCCAAATCGATAATTCTTTTAGTAAAAACGTTTTATTTTAAAGAAATGTGATCGTGTCATTCTCGCTTACTAACAGAAGAAATAAAGATTCGATACAAACATAAGTAATGCATGATGGTTTTCGTTAACAAGCGGTTATAACTTGATGATTTATTGATCACGAAAGCACATTAGTAATCATAGGTTGCTACCCCATCGCATACATCCTCTATAACCTGCAATTGAGCTTTACGGCCGTCGATATATTCGAAAACAAATGAACAAGCACTAGACCCACGCGTATTATCGACTAAAATACACCCAATTAATATCGATATTTATTTCAAATTAATCAAATAAACACGAGACTAGAAAATTTGTAAGCAGGAAATGAAAATCACTTGAATAATTTGTAACTGTATTTAATTCATTTAAAAATTTATGAAACGTCAATGAGAGATAATTAAGTGCACAAGTAAATGGACTTCCCTCAATAACTAAGTGCTTAATGGGCGTTTTATAACGATTCATAACGAACGACCGGAATTAAGCCGCCATTTTGAAATTTTGAAGCTGTTAGTTTAGATAGTAAATAGGTTCTAATCACGTTCTAATTAAGAAAATAAAATGAACATGAAATTCGTTTCGACTTATATTTTGTTTAAATTTTCGACAAAAACTAAATGCGTTATGACAAAAAAAAAACGCGTCGGTAAAAATTCAGACATAATTTAACGGTATTTAAAAAAAAACATAGATTTTATACATTCAGAAATCTCAACACCTAAATTTTTAATAGTTATCTGGTTTTTAATTGTCAATCTGCCGTCGGAATTTCAAATTAGCTCAGATTTGTTAATAAAAGTCATATTAATGAATAATTTGAATTGTAAAACTAATTTGATAGTAGTAAACGCAATTAACTTATGACATGACGTGTATAATATTGTCAGTATTTGCGAATGAATGAAATGATGATTTAAATAAAGGTTTCTAAAAGATGCATTTCGTCCTTACGGTAAAAAGAACCAGGGATAATAGATAAATAGCTTGACTATTCTCTGTCATCTAAGACAAAAAGTATGAAAAAAGACAAGAGTTAGTTAGGAAATATCGGCCTCATCAAGCTAAGCTTAAAATAGGCAAAAAATCACGTATAAAATAACCAATTTACACAATAAATATTTCATTTCAAAAGATACATACTACGAAGTTACAAAATAGTCTATAAGTGAAGCTTTTGCTACTCAATTTTGCGGCTAATAAAGTAAACAGCCTATAGCTTTCCTATTGTTGGGACACAGGCCTCCTTTCTATGAAAGGGAATGGCCATCAACGAATCAACCATTCGTGCCCAGCGTGGGTTGGTGGACGACGCATGTTTTCAGATTTTTCGATTCCAGGGCATGTTTTCGCCCGATGTTTTCCTTCATTTTAAGTGCAGTGGTGATGATACACAATCTAATATGCCTGCCAGGGTCCAAACCCATGATCTAAGTCTCGGTTCTTTCTGTACTTGACAAATAAATTCAAGTCAAAAACCGTCGACATAACTCCATTATTAACTAATAGGCGGGAACGAAGTCGAGCAAAATATATTGAAACAACAAATCCTGTAGTTTGAATAAAGAATGATTTTATGTTGTGTGTTCTGTTCAAACGCTTTCGATTGTTTTAGAAGCTATTGCCAAATGCACGTTAGGAAAAACCATAGAATATTGGCATAGCACCAGGAAACGTTGACGAGAAAGGCCTGTTCAATGTAACCTCAATATAGCATGATGGCCAGTTTTTTTTAAAAGACAAAGGTAAGTGGCATTAAAATAAAATAAAAATAAAAACTAGAAGGTATTAATGTAACTCCTTAAAATTATTCCAAAAAGTAATCATTCGTATGATTCAGGAAAGGATTGAAAGAAGACATACTTACTACGTCATCTATGTAACAAACATATTTACGAAATAAATAACTGGAAACTTTTGATTTCAAATAGTAAAGTTAAAACCGTATCAGCGCTTGCTTAGACACGTCCACCATACAAAAAACAATAGACAGATAAGATAATAAAGGATAGTGTTTAGCGGCACTACTAAAAACCTACCCATTATTCCCAAAATGGCTCCTGATCACATAAACACGGAATTTTTAATGACTCACACATTTAATATGTCACGATTTATTTTAACTCTAATAATCTTATTGACAAAATATAGCGGACTTCTTTTTAGTGTAAGACCTATGCATGTATTTACCTATGTCTAAAAAATAAATAATTCTAATTGCTTCTGAAGTGTAAAACGTGCAGTTCTCCTTATTTCTATTACTCTTTAAGTCCATTCTGAAATTCTTTTATAAGTTTGTGATGAGAACCTATCTCATACATGGCCTATCCGGCATTATTTACTTAGTTTATATTTACGTTTTAATGTGTTATTTATAACCAATCTGTAAAACAAATTATCATTTAGATATCAGTCATCATCTCAACCATTCTTTCTCTCTAATCTCTCACTCTATCTTTCACAACACCCATCTATACAAGGGAGTGTCAGAAACTGACCTACGCTTAGAAAAACTAAAACTTCAACACATTTCTTTGAATGCAAGTTTTTTTGGGGTCGGATTGTAAATCTTTCTCAATGCCGCGACCTGGCTTCGGACAAAAAATAATGAAGATTCTTTCCTCATGATAATAAATTATGGCATAATTGGCCAAATATTTATGGGAACATTCATTTTTTGTACGACTTTACCATAAGTACCAATATAAAAAGAATGAACTTAAATCATGTTCGTAGATTGTTTTATGATACATTAATAATTCGGGTATTACAAGTGTTCATCTCTGAATTTTCCTAAAATCATTCTTCCGATGTTAGAATTTTCAATGAAATCTAAAGGATCTCACGGATTTAGCTCCCGGTTGAGAAGCAGAAATCTTTATCCACTTAAAAGATCTTCACAAACTGTAGTCCTTATAGATACTGTCAAAGATATCAATGAGTGAAAAGTTGAAGAATACAAGGACTGTCGTAAGGATTATGGTTATGACTTTTAGTGCAAGATTTTTTTAAGTCCAACTTCTTTTCCGCCTTGAACTGACCTACAGAGTAAGTGGTCTCTTGAGATAAAAAAGTACTGCAGCCTTTGTGAGAGCCTAACACCTGTTTACAATATCTAGCGAAAATATAGCGTTTTTGGAACTTACCTCCAGGAAACCTATGTGGGAATATTCTGCCGTGCCTGTTAATGAGCCAGGGGTACAGCGTGTAGGACTCTCGAGGAACAGGCGGTGCGGGGTGCGGAGGAGGGTGTGGTGGCAGAGGTCCTCCAAAACCCTGCTGCTGGTGCGCTAAAGCCGCGGCCAGGGCAGCTCCTTGGAAGTGCGCCAAAAACTGGTGGTGGTGACTTTGAGCGTCCAAATACGGCAGCCTCTTCAACTCTGGCGAAGGAAACACCGCCGGCAATGCACTAGGCCTCAGCAAGGGTCTCGGCGAAGGACTCCTCGGGGAAGCAACCGGCGAAGGGGACCCCGGACTCGCTAGCGGCGGCGACGCATGCTTCGGCCGCTCCGAACCACCCACTATACTGTCTATACTAAATCCTATCTTCGGCTTCGATGGCACCGCCACCACAGGGGTCGGTGCGAGAGGCATCATGCTTTTACACACAACGGGTCCGTCACAAAAAATAATAATACACCAAATCAGAAGCACATGTCACACAGAACACAATCCATCGTGACGCGAGCGCGCGATACGAACGCCAAGGCGGCGCGCGGCCGAATGAGCCCTCCGCGCTCGCGAGACGCCCGGCGGCACGGAAAAAAAATAACGAACATGGACTCCTCACCTCCTATTGGACGGTATTTACCGGAGGGTGGCGACTGATCTCCGAGCTGCACTCTTTATTTGAATGTCTGGTGCGCGATTGGCCAGCGGGCATGTAGAGGTGTTATTAGAATTTGGAACGCTTTCCCAGTGGGCGGTTTGAGTTAAGAGCTTGTGATTTAGCCGGCCGTATGGCGTATTACACCAGATTTGTGGCGTGAAACGCGTCGAGTGGTGCTTTTGAATTTAGTTGGTTATGATTCAATTAAGGCGTCGATTGGGTGGGTAATCGCGGTCGGCTTGCTCGTTTTGGGCTAGTTGGCTGGCGCGCCGCTCGCCACCTCCGCTCGCCTCCGCTCCGTGGAATACTTTTTAATTAAGTCCGATGCTTTATTAGCTTAATGTCGCGAGATAAACGTGGATTTTTCAACGATTCCCGCCAATAATTGATTCTTACAATATGGCGGACGTTTATAGGCGCGTTCGGTTTAATAATTTTTATCGATAATAAAATAATTTGTTGCAACGGCCGTACGATTGTATTCTTATGTAGTTGAATTAAATTTTAATGAAACCCGATAAAGTTTGAATTTCACGGATATTTTCCACCATTACAAACTAAACAGTGTTTGGTAAATAGTTGATTTTTTAATTAAAATTGTTATGCTTTATTGTTTGTGGTGCGTTGTGATTGATTTTTGTTTATAAAATACAGATTGCTTAGTTTATGATACCTATTCATTATGAAACATTGCAGCGTAGGTAACTACAATATAAGAACAATTATTTTGATAAAACCTTTGATACAAATTATCAATTATTAAATGAATTTGGTTTCTTATCTTATTTTGTGTACACATAGGTTCTTACTTACAGAATTACAGCGGCTCGTTTTTCATTATTTTACAGACATGTCAAAAGTAAGTAAATATACCTTCCTACACAGAACGTACGGATTTATTTCCACTTAATTTAAGTAAAATATCAAAAACTAAATTTTATTATGTAATGATGTTATTATATTTTATTATGTTATATTATATTATTAAATAAATTTAATTATGTATATAATAATAATTATGTAGTTTAAAATAATGTTGGTATTTAAGAAGATTTAAATTGTTATTTCATATTTACCTACCTATAATTTGAATATATATGTTTAACCGTATCATTTCTTTTTTGAGATGAAAAAATAATTGTAAGCCTACTAAGATAGGGTGGTATAAGGTTGCGTAGTTTGCAATCAAAGGCTCATAACTTTCAAAACTCAAATAACCTAACCAACATACTTAGACACCTAATACTTAAAACATCTTTTTATGAAATACCTTTTTGTTAATGTGTCGAACAAAATGAAAAACATGGGAATTTTCAGCCTTATTAAATAAAATACTTAATATCTGTACTAATACACTGGTCGAATCAAAGCTCCAGAGCCTTGAACATCGGCGACGAGTTGCTAGTCTATCTGTTTTCTATCGATTACATTTCGGGGAGTGTGCGATGGAATTACACAATCTAATTCCGTCAAGCCCGTTCCATCATCGGACTACAAGACAAACATGGTGGACATCCCACCTATACGCACTAAATGTTTTGGGAATACCTTCATTATGCGTACGGCTAAGGAGTGGAATTCCCTGCCGAAGTCTGTGTTTCCCGATAGCTATAACCTAGGAGTCTTTAAGTCCAGAGTGAATAGGTTACTTTTAGGTAAGCGTGCTCCATCTTCGACCACATCATCACTTACCATCAGGTGAGATGGTGGTCAAACGTGAGCCTATTATCAATAAAAAAAATATTATGAAGTGGAAAAGTTTGTTTATTTAAACGCGTTTATCTCCGAAATTACTGGGTGGATTTGGATGAAATTTCGTATGGAAGTAGATTGAAGCTTGAGGAAGGTTAAAAGCTACTTTTTACCCGACGGAAAAAGAAGGAGGGTTATGTTTTTACCGTGATAAAGTCCACTGGTACGAAACCCTGCGCGACTTCTCATCTAATGTAAAGATATGATTTTTTTAAATGCCATCGACCTAGTAATGATGATGGTGATGAAGGCCCCAAGAATCAACTTATGGGTTCTTCATAATCCGAATTTTCTATAGAGAATTTGAATCAAAATCATAAACTGAAGAGAAAAGATAAGTGATTACAAATTAAAAGCGATTTGTTTAAATAAGATTGAGATTACGCCTCCGTTCAACGGTTGGTTTTCTTTTTTTTTACTATATTGCTTCTTTCCTGTTTTCTTTTTCTAATTGAATTAAGAATAACTGCTACCTGACCAGTATTTGATATAATCATTCAGCTAGATTTTTTTTTAGTAAGCCTTTCAGTTTTGTTACCAAATTCAATTCAAACTAGGTATATTTATTTTACTAAATATACCTATAAACTTTATGCAACACAAAAGGTTCAAAGGCATACTTAACGCCTTAGGAATTCTCTACCAGGCAGCCATGGGTAGTGAAGAGAGAACATGGCTGTTGTATACAAAATAAACATTCAGATAAATAAAAATTATAATCTATACTAATATTATAAAGCGGAAAAGTTTGTTTGTTTGTTTGCTTGAACGCGCTAATCTTCGAAAGTACTGGGTGGATTTGGATGCAATTTGGTATGGAAGTAGCTTAAAGCTTGAGGAAGGTTATAGGCTACTTTTTACGCGACTGCAAAAAAGGAGAGTTATGTTTTTACCGTAATAGAATCCACAGGAGCGAAGCCCCGCGTGAGTACTTAAAAGATAAAGTAAAATAAAATTCCTTTATTGCAGGCACGCAGGCCCATATAAAAAATAAACATAAAGAAATACACTTACCTACAACGCAATTCAACTATACAATTCCATTCAATTCAGTCAATTTAGTCATTAAAATCATTAAAATAAACTTAGTACATGAAATTTGTGATAACACAGTCATATCTACCAATATAAGGACAATGTGGACATTGAGAGGGAGCGTAGGGCACTAGCGGTCAGAGGTAATATGTTGACGAGCAGATTCGCTCGCTGTACGGACCAGGTCAAAATAACCCTATTTAAGGCTTATTGTCAGGGCATGTACACGGGTGTGGATCGGCTACACCAAAAGATCTCTAGGTGCCCTACGGGTCCAGTACAACAATATTTTTAGAATGCTGTTAGGACTGCTCCGCTACTGTAGTGCATCTGAGATGTTTGCGCAGTACCAAACCGATGGGTTTCAGGCCCTCTTACGCAAAAAAACGGCATCTCTCGTGACCAGGTTGCGGGTCAGTAACAACAGCATTCTGAAAACTGTTGCGGAGAATTTTTACTCTCCTATTTTGAGACATTTTGTATGGGTGATGAACAATTAAATACTTGCCTGTTCATCCCTCATGCAAGATGTACTCGACTTATTAATTATTATTATTATTTGTACTTGTAATTTATTTTTCATACTAACATTAGTTTTAAGCGTGTATATTTACTAACATCATGGATTTATGTTGTCCGAATGGAATAAATAAATTAAATTAATTAATTAATATGGGTATAAATAGGTAATGAAAAGGGAATGTAGTAAAATTCTCTGCCGGAGTCTGTGTTACCTGGGGATCTTTAATTCAGGAGTAACTTGGTTACTTCTAAGAAAGCGTGCTTCATCTTCGACCACTTCTGCGCTATACCATCAGGTGAGATGGTGATCAAACGCGAGCCTATTTTATCAATAAAATCTACCAATATAATTATGAATAAGAAAGGGGATTATGATATATACAACTCTGTTATTTAATCTCTAACTATTTTATGGATGAATTCCCGAAGATTTTGCCGAAAATTAATTGTTTTTTTTATAGTTGATAGGCTTGCGTTAGACCATAATTTCACCTGATGTTAAGCGATGATATGGTCGAAGATGAAGCACGCTTGCCTAGAAGTAACCTATTCACTCTTGACGTAAGGACTCCCAGGTTATAACTATCAGGAAACACAGACTCCCCATAGGGAATTCCACTCCTTAGCCGTACGCACAATGAAAGTATTCCCAAAACGTTTCGTGCGTATGGGTGGGATGTCCACCATGTAACGATGGCGCATCGCCGTTTGTCTTGTAGTCCGATGATGGAACGGGCTTGGCGGAATAAGACTGTGCAATTCCATCGCACACTCCCCGAAATGTAACCGATAGAAAACTGACAATACATAGAATCATCAGTTTGGGTTAGGCACAACATGCGTAAAGATATTAAGACTTACCTATATTATGTATAGAAACTATTAAATTAACAGGCTAATTCAAATAGATGTAGGTTCAATATACATAACCAGCCATTAACGTTCCCAGTACGGGTTGGTAGGTCACATGCATTCGGATTTTCTGTACTAGGAAATGTCGGTTTCGTCACGATGTTTTGTTTCACCGTTTTGAGAGGAATGGTGATGATAAAAATTACACAAAGTGATGTAGTGCCTTTTTTTTTCCGGGTGGGAAAATCATCGAATGACTTCTCTTGCTCTGGGTTAAGCGGAAGGGAGTGTCAGACTTCTACTGACTACAAACCCACCCTGTTCCTTCAGGTGCCCTTAAGTTCCGGAGCCGCGGTATCTTGTTAGAACATTCCCGCAACGCCGGAAAATACTTAGGTACTAAGTAACGCAGATTTTTTCTTTAATCTGTCAGTGTGTTATTTATTGGGTAGATTTTTTTCTTTATTTTATTGGAGACTTTTATGCACTATGTATGATAGCCCCATCATACCTTAAATCTATTTAAATACGTCTACGTTTATCTAAGTCTAAGAACTTGAACAGACTTCGTATCATCACTATTTGGTTGAGATATACCTAAGTCTGTGGAATAAACCCAGATCGAGTCCGTTCAAGTTCAAGGCTCTAAAGAGATAATTTCTGTAGGACTCAAATCGAGCCTATTATGATCAGTCAATTCTTTCGGGCAATGCCTTTATGAGGCCCCGTCACTGGTGCTGACAGCTCTTTGAGGCGCAAGTGGAACACCTACACGAGTTTGTCCCCCTAGATTGGGTAGGAGCCGCTTGAGTGCAGCCCCCGCCCGATCCAGTCTTGGAGCCAAACGTCGGAAGTGTTCGACGAAGTTCCACCGGCTGTCGAGGACGAGTCTCAGGTACTTCATCGTCGTCCTACCGTTAGTGATGTAGTGACTGTAACCACTGAGCCGCTGAGTACCTAGTTTAAAAGAGTAAAAAGGAAAAGGAAGAAAGAAAAAACGATTATAGACACATGTCACAAATACACACAATAACAACATGTAATTAAGAATTTGTTGGGTTTTTTTTTTAAAAGGCTCGTTTTTGACTACTGTCGCACCTGAAAAAGGCATATAATACAAACTTATTACTAGATAACTAGTTAGGTTTTGTTTGTAAAAGAATGATAATTTAATAAAGAACGACGTAAAACGTAATAGTGCTTGAAGAATCCTCTAAGAAACTATGTAAAAATCTAATATGAAACCATTAAACATCTTTTATGAAAACATGTAAAAATTTTTACAAAGGTACCTATGTTAAATCTTTTATGAAAAGTGTAAAATGTTATGTGAAAGTATGTGAAAATCTGATATGTGGCACTAGTGACCTGACTTATAGGTTTTGAAGAAAACTTAGTTTAGGAAAAAAGCACGAAAATAAAAACTTATTTGCAAAAAATAAAACCGACTTCCATATCAAAACACTACAAAGCCAAAAATAATTTTAATTTCGGTAGTCGGTGTTATTGGTTTTGTATTTTCTTTTTTTTTCACACCGCCTTCCGAAATTAAAATTATTTTTGGCTTTGTAGTGTTTTGATATGGAAGTCGGTTTTATTTTTTGCAAAAAAGTTTTTATTTTCGTGCTTTTTAGTGGGTCAGTGAATTTTCCAAATCGGTTCGTAAATGACGGAGTTATGCGCGAACAAAAAACGCAATGCAGAGTAAACGAAAATATCATCAACGTAAATATGTTTTTTAGACATTTGTTGATTTTTCAGAAACGGCTTGTCCGATTTCGATAAAATTTTCATGGAACCATTTGGGAAGTATACCCTTTCTAACAAGATAAGAATTTTTCAAATCGGTTGGCAAGCGAAGGAGTTATGCGCGGACAAACATAAAAAAATACAAACATCCGAATTGAGAACCTCCTCCTTTTTTAGAAGTCGGTTAAAAAGAAAAACTATCAAAATTCTATATGTGTGCGAGCTGCAGATTCTGAGTAAGTAATCGGTTGAAGAAGTCTTAGAATCTCATCCTTTTTGCATATTTCATGATTTAATACTAAGTGAAAGTGAAACAAAGTAGACTTTGTCACTCCAACAACTAGCCTCAAAGAGTGTCAGCAAAATAGTCGGGGCGCCGGGAGACGTTGCCTGCCGGGGTTGCGGAATTGTTCGAAAGAGTCACCGCGCTCTGTTCCCGCCACTTCAGCATTTACTGAGAGAGTCTTTTCGATTATGAATGTGAAGTGGAGGGAAGAGAGAAACAGAGCTTCATTGAAATTGAATAAAAATGAGCTCTTGATCTATATAAATTTAGAGTTAGAATGTTTGGAGTCATAAAATTCTTTTAAAAACAATGAAAAATTGTTGTGTGCTGCAAAAAGTACAAAAAAATACCTTTTTAAAAATATTAAATAAATAATAACTACTCGTTTTTGGAAGTCCGTACTCTTTATTCACCTCCTTTGATATCAGATGTACTCTATTTCTGCTAATAAAAGTTGGCAACCCTATGGACATCCCACCCATACGCACAAAACGTTTTGGGAATACTTTCATTGTGCGTACGGCTAAGGAGTGGAATTCCCTGCCGGAGTCTGTGTTTCCTGATCGCTATAACCTGGGAGTGTTTAAGTCATGAGTGAATAGGTTACTTTTAGGTAAGCGAGCTCCATCTTCGACCACATCATCACTTACCATCAGGAGAGATGGTGGTCAAACGCGAACCGTTTTTTAATAAAAAAAAGGAAGAAAATTTCAATTACAGAGTTCACTTACAAATTGATAAAGTAAATTTAAATTATGTTAAATAGGTGTGTTTAAATTTTGATGTGCATCAAAGTATATTCTATCTATCCATTCTATTCTAATATTATAAATGCAAAAGTCTGTCTGTCTCTCTGTGTGTCTGTAACGCTATCATAGCTAAACCACGGCACCGATTTGGATGAAATTTTGAATGAGAATAGTTGAAAACCCAGGGTCAAATATAGGCTACTTTTTTTCTAAAATCAACCCTTATAGGGTTGAAATAGGAGATGAAAGTTTGTATTGTTGAGATTAACACGGGTGAAACCGCGGGGCACAGCTAGCTATTATATTAAAGACCGTACAAAACAAAGGTATTTTTATTTGCCAATTAATTTTGCCTACCTAATTTGTTTAGCATATTGCGTAATGGTTTTCTAATGGTAGAAAATTACTTTATGTTAGTACAATATTATAGGTAACCTGCTAGGTATGCAACTAATGACGGCTCTTAACAGTTTATGATAAAATTAAGCAATTTTGTTGATTGGCCTTTAATAAGCTTTAGGTAGAGCTATGTAAATTAGATATACCTATGGAATATGGAGGAGCATACGGCCAAATAATGGATGGTGTCAGCCACACGGGTTAAGCAACAGTTGGTGAGGTCGGTTTCTGGACGGTGACCATTACAACACAAAGATTCCTCAGTGCCTCAGAAATAACGGTAAGCTGTTAGTCCCGGCTGACATTTTTACATATTTGATATTAGTACGGTAATAAATCTGATTGAATCCTACAATGCTACTAAAAGATACAAAAAATAGGTTACTTCTAGGCAAGCGTGCTTCATCTTCGACCACATCATCGCTTAAGATCAGGTGAGATTGTGGTCAAACGCAAGCCTATCAACTATAAAAAAAAATCAATCAACCAACTCATTTATTTATCAAGGTTAAAGTCATTTATTGTTATCTAACATTTATTGTACTAATTATATTGTTATAAGTTATAAGTATAATAAATTGTTATAAGTAGTAATAATTTGTATACCTTTTGGGAAGAATTTAGTTAAAATTCTACCCAATAAAGTTAATATAGGTACATCCAAAGATTTAATTTATAAATAATTATGTCAAATTCAAAAATGAAATAACAAAATGAAAAATCAAATGTGCTAAAATTCGTAGAGGTAACAAAAAATATATTTGACCATTGTTATAATAAACACTGATAAAGTAAAAAAATTATACTTCAATGATTTTGACTATCGCATTCTGATAGAATGGCACTTCGTGTAAAGCCTCTGGTTGCATCATTTAACAATCCCCGATCACCCAGTACAGTGTGGTGATTAAGGAAATTATACCCCGTTACATTGTGTGGTTTCGGTAATCGAAGACTTCCTGCCAACCTTTACTTATTTAAGTACTTTCTTTTAACAAATAACACTGGTTTCAAACTTAGATAGGCACGTAGGTATTGTAGGTCAAAAGGTTCACAGGTTATCTATACAAAGTATAATTTTAAGGGTATTTATACATACCAAGTGCACGGCTGCTTTGGATGATAACAAAAGATATGGCAAAGGTTTTGTAATCCTATGTCTACATGTTTGAAACTAATTAGAAACAATACATTGTACAGAGACCGAATTTTTCAAATTAAGAAGAACGAAGAGAATTATCGTGTTATTTATTGGCAAGTGACGTGGAAAGTTATTGACCCTCGTAGTGCTGTGACACGTTTGTTATGATTGATATTTATTACGTAGTACACTAAATTTAGCCCTCCCCACTTTAATTAAAGTTTTGAAAGTCCTTCCAAAGGTTGTCTGGAAGATATCGCTTTCAGCTATAAGACCGCCATTGTAACCATATTTCTTTTATTTATTTATTCGTACACCATAACAGAATCATTATATTACATAATGTACAACATACCGAAAATGCGCTATAGTCTAGTACCTGGCTCCCAAACTAGGTTTATACCTGTGCCTTGGGAGACAGTGTTCCTCCATTTACCTATACCATTTATTTTATATAGAATAAGCAATTATTGTAAAATAGGTGTGTTTAACTTTTGGTGTACAATAAAGTATATTCTATTCTATTCAAGAAATACATGAAAGCGATAATTTTGTATCAATTCTTTAAGGCACTTATTTTGAGCCGAAACTGTGCATAGAGATTCCATACCAGATGTTGTCTTCAGCCCTTTTGGATAGATATGGGGTTTCTGTTACACGTTGTATACCAACGAAATTTTCTTTTTTTTGTGATTGAGCACTTAAACATGGATTAAGATGTAAAATTGTGTATGTAATAGTGTTTTCATTGTTGACGAGCCAAATAAAATAAATAAATAAAATCATATATTTTTATTGTCTAAATAAAAAGCCTTATGAATGAGCTCTTATAAACTTGTAATAATTTCTTATAAATAAACATGTGATTAGAAATTAATCAAAATGAATATGGCATTATATGATTCGTAAAATTATTCTTATTCAAAACATAGTTAATTAGAAAGAGATATGCAACAAAGAATTAGATTATGCAATTCCATCGCACCGTCCGAAATGTAATCGATAGAAAACTGATAGACTTGCAACTCGTCGCCGATGTTCAAGACTTTGACTCGACCAGTGCATCGTTGAAAATGAGTCTCTTATGACCATTCTCGATAGACTCAAGCGCGTCCAGTCGGTATATGGTACTTATAAGAACGAATAGGAATCCATATTAGAGATGTCTGGTAAGACTTGTCCCACAGTTTAAATAAGAATGCATACAGTACAGTATAGCTAAGATCTTCAGTATGTGTTAACGCTAACGCTAATGTGATATTTACAATTATAGGTTAAAGAAATTTCCAAAAAGGGCTAAGGAGCCTTCAATGCATTTAATGTTTATACCCAAGAAAAGACTGAGCTAGTACGAGATACATTTATCCATACATTTATATAGTTATACATATAAAATTAAATTGTTTGTCTGTAATGTCAAAAGAGAAAGCACAGTTGTGGTTTCTCAGCTGCTTTTAGTTATTTATAACAACAAAATCAAAGTTCCTTTATATTCTTCGCTGTCTGTCTTTCTGTTTGTGCGGGCTAATGTCTGAAATGGCGAAACCTATTTTGAACCAACGACATAACGTGTTTTGCAAGGCACAAAGGTATCATATAATTAACTCTATAATTAATTAAATCTCCAAACCCTGGGCTACTACTGAGAAGTTTCTAATAGAAAATCCCAATCCGTTTTTGTCTGCGTCTGCAAGTAAGCAAGATGTCTCGGACCTTCTGCTCAGCAGTCGGACTTGTGACTTCTAGACCAACAAGGCAGTTTAAACAAGGAGGTTCATGGAATCGCGGTAAATCTTAACACCGCGCTTGATATTGAGTTGGAGAAAACGAAATATTCATCACAGTGACATTTCGAATTTGGAATCTTGACAATAATTAACAGCCACACGGGCTAATTCGTTGCACACGGGGTAATCTACAAGATTTAGCAACGTGATCATGATCATCTCTACACATCGAGATCTCTCTGTAGGTACCACGGAAATCACGTAAAGCCGGAGTATTCCCGTTTGAGCACCAGTGCATTTAATTTTTTAACCGACGAAAAAAACTGAGGAGGTGATCAAGTCTACGCGTATATTTTTTTTAATGTATGATCACCGATTACTCCAAGTCGGCTGAACCGATTTGGATCATCGAAGTTAGTTCCATTGTCACCAAGTCAGGATCTGATGATGGGATCCTGGAGAAATCGAGGGAACTCTTCAAATATAGTAGTCACACCTATAGTGATTTGAGTATTTTTTATAGTTACTTGTGTGGTTGCATTCGAAAAGCACCATTTGTGAAGTGGACTTGATGATGAAGACCACAGATGGTCATTGGAACTACTCAATATATAAGTAGGAATAAGAAGTATTTCATGGGTTCCGCTTCGATTACTTGAATATGGTTATTAAGCACAATATGCTCGTCATAATGCATATGGTGAATTGAAGCTGATGGTAAAGTACCAAGAGAACTTCTCAACATTTAACGGCCCAGCATTGGGAAAAGCAATATTTTGTAAAAGGTTAGGTATAAGTAGTTGACATTTAGGCTTTTGTAACTAAGTAAATTAAAAATCGACCAACTAAAAAGAGTGAAATAAAAACTTACTACCAAAAAATTAAACCGATTTATAACTTTAATTTCGGTAGTCGGTGTCTTTAGTTTTGCATTTTCGTTTTTGGTACCGACTTCCGAAATTAAAGTTATAAGTTGGTTTAATTTTTTGGTAAAAAGATTTTTTTTATTAATTAAGCCGTTAGTCCCGGGCCGGCTGACAATAGTTCATCTTTGACAGTAGTTACGAATAGTGTCAGAAATCTGACATGAGTCTTACCAAGGAGTATCGTGTTACTCAGCGACTGCGTTGAGGTCAAATAGACAGTTGTTTCAAATTTTGTTTTTTTTTTTAAACCAATGTGGGTAGAATTCAAACTACTAGGAATCTTCTTAACCTCTCAAACTAAGCTTGTTCCTGGAGTGGGTTCACTGCAATAGTGTAATGGGTGGGGCTCGAACCCGCGACCTTTCGATCATAAATCCGTCACCCTAGCCATTAGAAATTACTATTGACGCTTAAACTGTGGTAGGTACTGTGGAGCTCTGCTATGCGAGCGATCAGTCTACCGCACTGGCTGGCATAGTTTGAAATGTTTGAATTTAGATCGCAATGTTGGACATTTGAAGAAATTGTTTTTAACAAGAGAGAGAATGGCTTGGAACACCGAATGTAATTAGAATAATTTCCCATAAAAATGTAAACATAATATTATACAAAGTATAAAACCTACCGCGTTTATATTGAAAATCCCGAGTACACACACGACCCCGTTACAGTACATACTTACTCAGCTAGATCCGGAAACAGTGGAAGTTAATCCGATATAGTTGGGAAATGACTTAATAGATAATGATATGTTTCGTATTATGTTACTGGCATATTTTTTTTATTCTGAATGAGCCCACTCTTGGCAATAGCTAAGAATCGATCGAGTGAGCTCAGAAGATGCCTGTTCAATCTTGCTGTAAAGGCTGAAAGGTCATAAGTGGCAGGGAGCACAGAAGCCGACAGAGAGTTCCACAACTTGGCTGTGCGCACAATAAATGTGGCAGAAAAGCACTTGGTGCGACAAGACGGTATATCTACCAAGTGTGTTCATATTAAGAGCGCGCCTAAAGCCAGCAAAATTTTAGAATTCACCCGCACTGTCCTACCCGCTCCTCACATCGAATACGATCGCGCGTGTACCTACGCGCTCGCTCGACGCGTATCTTCTGTAGTAAGTATACGTATAATATTCAGATGAAACAACTGTATTCAAAGTATGACTGCGTTATACAATATTACGAAATGTTATTATGTGTACGCGAATAATACGTAAATAGTAAGTTAGTAGGAGGTGACTATACCACTGATACTGAACACGAATCAATATAAAATCAATACCAAAAGGTAATATTATATTATGTATAATATAATATTGTCCTGAATATTTGTATTATCAGATCAGTATCAAGATTTTTTATTACATTCTAAATCAATATTGCAAAAAATAGTTATTCTTAAATTTTAACATTTTTTTCTACGGAATTACGCAATTTTGGGCCCCTGTATCTATAGTTGCAAAACTTCTGAAAAATTCGGAATAATTCCGGAATACTTCTGGGAAAGTTTCTTTAAATCAGAATTATTCAAAATGAATTTAAATAAAGCCCTCTGTGCGCCGGCCGCTGCCGCCGCGCTGCGATGGCGGTGCGGGGTGCGGTAAGAGGGGAGATGCTCCCCGGAGAAGTTTTCCCCCCGCGAGAAAGATTCGTACCCCGCAATCGAATGTTTCCGAATATTTCGCCCGAATAATTCAATCGAAATTAACGTGTTTGTTTGTTGTGTGGTGTGTGGGTTAATTATTGTTCAGTGCGAGACTACGTACGATACAAGAGTAAAATATAAATGTTTATCTATACTAATATTATAAAGCGGAAAAGTTTGTTTGTTTGTTTGCTTGAACGCGCTAATCTTCGAAAGTACTGGGTGGATTTGGATGAAATTTGGTATGGAAATAGCTTGAAGCTTGAGGAAGGTTATAGGCTACTTTTTACGCGACTGCAAAAAAGGAGAGTTATGTTTTTACCGTGATAGAATCCACGGGAGCGAAGCCCCGCGTGAGTACTAGTTTTATTATAAATGGGATTGATTAAGTATATGTTGATATTTTTATAGGTAGATATGTTAGCCTGCGATTAACAGGATTTTTATTCTTTTGTTTCTAGGTAGGTACTCTACTTATTTCGAAATTGAATGCTATTTTTATAAATGTCAGTAGTTGAATAAAAAACCAGGCCTAGCATATTTTATTTGTTTTTTGAAAAAGGGTTACCTATGTTTTTGGTTAGTTTGTATGTAGCTCTGCACGCATCGCGAGTATTCGCGAGTCGCATAGGTAGGTATTAATCATTACCTACCTACTTAACGCGTTTAATAGCCCAGCCAATAAAAACAATTAAAGGCAAACCTTGCAAGCAAACACGTTTTGATGCGGTTTTCAGAAAAGTATTTGTTATACTTAGGTAGGAGCAGGTTTTGGTATATTAACCGACTTCAAAGGTCGATTTTCCTGGTTTCTTTTGGCAGTTGAAATATTCCCAAAGTTTCGGAATATTTCGGAATACTTCCGAAGTATACGACGTGAATGATTCGGAATTATTCCCGCCAGACTATATCGAAAAAAAATGTACTACACTGCGGTGGCTCATTATTTTAGACTAGCTTTTGCCCGCGACTTCGTCCGCGTGGAATAGTTACTTTGGGCTAACGTTAAATTTAAGCCCGATTTTGAAGCATTCTTCATTGGTGCTCCGCTCCTATTGGCCTTAGCGTAATGATATATATAGCCTATAGCCTTTCTCTATAAATTGAGTATTTAATTAAAAATATTTTTTTCAATTCGAACCAGTAGTTCCTGAGATTATCGCGTTCAAACAAAGAAACAAACTCTTCAGCCTTATATATTAGCATAGATAGCTGTTGCCCGTGACTTCGTCCACGTTTCCGTCGTTTTTCGTAAAAAAAGTAGCCTATGTCCTTCCTCACGGTTCAGTGATTTAGATGTAACACACAGATTAACTTTCGTAATTTAGTAGGGAAATATAATATGTCAATCTATAATACTGTTGAAAAATATATTTCATGTACAGAATTGACCTCTCTACAGATTTATTATAAGTATAGATAATTGCCTATTTAATGCAAATTCTAAAATGGTATAATAATAACCAGTATCTTGATAAAGTACAAAGTTATTGCTGTTCGAATCTTAAAGGAGAATTTTTATACAAATTTGATTTCAAAATTAAATTACTTTAACACTGCTGTAACTAATTTTAGACTCAAAGAGAATGAGAATTTCCTTAAAATTTGATCACTATGGGTTTGTTGGCACCATAAAAGACATTAGTAATTAAACAAATTTATTGAAAAAGAAAATATACAAGATGTTCGAAGTGGGCTCCTTCAGCTGCTATACACGCTCTACACCTTCTTATGAAGGACCGTCTCAATCGGCGCGCAAATCCTGCCGACGATATTTCGTCAGCAGCCGAACGTATGCGTTGTCGCAGCTGTTCAACTGAAGTGATTTCTTCTTTATAAACTACCTCCTTTAAACAGCCCCAGTAAAAAAGTCCAATGGGTTTAAATCTGGCGAGCGAGGTGGCCACATTCTGAAAATAAAATATTATTTCAAAACAAATTCCTTGTTATACAATCACGTCCACAATAAATTGATCTACAAAAATAGGGTTTAAATACCTAATGGGCATACTTAAATAGGTTCGTAATCGATATAAATATATTTCATCGAACAAACACGGATACCAACTAAAAGCTTGTGTTTATTTTGCATATACTATTCTGCCCGCGTTACCTACGACTACGAGTGACCATAGAAATATTAAATAAGAAGTGGTATAGGTAGATATTTTTTTATTATATAGGATACTCGCAAGATCATTATTGTTGTCCATCCGTGTATCTAGATTTTTAGAAGATCTCATAACTACCTACATTATGGGAAAATGATCATAAAATTGTATCGTGAAGAATAACATAACAAAAGTAAATAGCTACCTATTATGAATGTAATTTATTACCTATTATCCTAATAATCTAATAAAGTACCTACCACGAATTTTTGATATCGTCGTGTCTGGGTGTTGTTTATCTATATATGTATGTATTTAAAAATATATTTGTCTATGTATATCAGCTGTCTGACACCCATAGTACAGGGTCTTCCTAGTTTGGGGTCAGACAGCCGTGTGTGAAATGTCCCCACATATTATTATGTCTAGTTACCTACTCGGCCCACGAAAGTGCGTAGGTAAACGAATTTAGATCTTGTGTCTCTCAAAATAAAATCTAAAATCACCTGCATAAACTTTCTCGAAAGTATAAAATGTATTTTTATTTTTTCAGTATATAACAAACAAGTAACTCACAAACTTACCTTCTACAATTAGCCATCCTGTCAATTTGTAACTTTTTTAGTTCTCTTTCAATGTTTTTTTTTTTGTTTCCCATTTCACTATTTAGTTCGAACAACAACAACAATTACGATTGAAATGATTATAACTCGGCGCAGCTAAAACACTTGAGCGTAGTCCTCTCGTCTCAACAGAGCGGTAGCGACTGATGTGTGAAATAGAAATATGCTTGAAGCTCCCGCAACGAGCGACGGAAGATGACTTCTTGCGCGGAATAAAAACGTAGTATGCGCCAAAAGTGTTTTATCGTAATAAATCCAAAACTAAAAGGAATTACATAAAATGCCTAAGCAAAGCCTTTACTCTTGTTTAAATATAATTATTTATCAAATTTTTGTCGCAATAGGCATTACCATATCGAGTACAAAACGGAAAAACATGAGAATTAGAGGTTATTTCGTGATTTTTTTCTACCAAGGAAATGTTATTATTTTATGTTTTTGATCAGAGAGAGCCCTTGAAAATATGATGTAGTTATTCATATATTTTTATTTTAAGATTTGGTCTGGAATTTTTCATGTAAAATCAAATAGAAAATTGGTAATTTTGCTTTATACGCGCTCTTAAGATTAAAATGTTACCTAGATCATTTACCTTGTACATTGAGTACACCAAATTGAAGTAGGTATAAGCAAACGTTGCTCCGAATAATCTGGTATCTCCAACAAAAGATAATAGGTTAACAGGAAGCGCACCATACTTCTGCCAACTCTTTATCGAAATACGAGCGTAGTAATACCATTTGATAGCCACAACAAACATTCCCATAACCCCGCGTAAATAATCGCGTAGTTAGAGCCCATTACGACGCCATCTTGGTTCTGTTGAGATAAAATCAAATCTTCTGTAACACCTCTCGATTGAACACAAGTTGTATTCAGTTATTCAAATGCAGTCACGTTTCTTGCCGCTCCTTTGGAACGAGGCGTGATAATAGACCGATACAATGGTCTTTGGTAATTGTATGTGCGTTTATGTTTGCCTGGTAAAGAAACTTGTAATTTGATTAAGGTTGGTTGGTGTTAAAATGTAGTTGCTCCGTTAGTACCTAGTCATTTTTAGTATAACTAGCCTGTTTCTACGGCTTTGCTCGTCGTTAGGTATATTTACCCGACTGCAAAGGAAGGGTTATGTTTTTCGCGCGTATCTTGTATGTATGTATGTATGTTTGTAATATTCTTTATTACCTCATATCTCCAGAACCGCTGAACGGATTCACACAATTGAGGTATCGTTAGATTTGTCTTAACAGCCCAAGTGTTCTTAGATAGGTGACATTTAAAACAATTAAACATGGCGGCTGTGCGAAGCCATTATACATGGTGAAAAAAAACTTTTTTTTTCATATACTACAATATGGGTATGTAATTAAAGGGCTTAACATAAGGATTTCAAAAAGGTATATCATGTTTATCGTTAGTGTAATACTAGCAAAATAACACAGTGAGAAAGTTTAAAAATATGGACTCTATCTGAATCCGGTTGAGTGCGTATGTGACACGACCGGGAAAACTAAAAAATTGTTAATTAATATTTTAACTAAAAAGTTGAAAAAAAAACTTATTTAAAAAAATCTAAAAAACCCGACTGCTCAACTGAAGTGTAAGAAACAAGCACATTTTTATTTTTAAAAGTGACAAGCAGGCGGACCCATCCCATCTATACTTATAATAAATCTGTAGAGAGGTCAATTCTGTACATGAAATATATTTCCAAAATAACTATCAGGGGGTGATTAAGGATCGATACTCATGCCAAAAATGCAATCAGTTAAATTTTTGTCTGTCTGTCTGTCTGTCTGTATAACCGTTATAGAAACAAAAACTACTCGACGGATTTTAACGAAACTTGGTACAATTATTTTTCATACTCCTGAGCGGGTTATAGTATACTTTTCATCACGCTACAATCAATAGGAGCAGAGCAGTGAAGGGAAATGTTGGGAAAACGGGAGAAGTTACTCTATTTTTTAAGCTTCCGTCGCGTGTGCAACCTTAATGGTTAAAGCTACACAAATCATTTCATGACGGAAATGTTCTCCTTAAAATTATATAAAAATATCCCACGACAGCATATGTCTAACTTTTATGGTTGACTCACAATAACACGTGTAACTCCCGATAGCTTAGCAGTTCGAAGCTTTCTGATTATAATATTTGTCTACTCTTACGTTTATAAGTTATAACACTCTCAGTCACCCCTAATTGAAAAAGTTAACATTATTAACTATTCCATAAAAAAATTGGCCAAGTGCGAGTCAGACTCGCCCATGAAGGGTTCCGTAGTAACTATAATATAATATGCAAATTTATTTGACGAAAAAAAGACCTTACAAATTTCTTAAAACTAGCTTATTTACATTTTTTACAACTGCGCCAAATAAATTTGTTTTGAAAAAAAAACCTTACAAATTTCTTAAAACTGGCTTTTTTACATTTTTTACAACTGCGCCGAATAAATTTGTTTTTCATAGTGTTTGTATGAATTACAAAGTTATATTTGCGGTTTTAGAAAATATGCTGTATCTAAAAAACTGCTGAACTGATTTCGTTCAAACTAATTTTGGTTGAAAGTTTATATTAAGATCTACAGACTTATATTCTTTTTTAGATTTTTCACTCCATTATTATAGAAGTTAGAGGTTGTGTCCGCCACACACACATTTTACCACTTTGGAAGCTTATATCTTTTAAACGATTGACTTTATGGAAAAGTGGTTTTAGAAACCCCGATGTCGTTTTTAAAGAACTGTCTATAGATACCACACATGCATCGATTTCATGAAAAAAAATATTTTCAGGTTTAGTTCCATGTATGGGGAGCCCCCCTTTATTTTCATTTTTTTTTAATTTTTTTCTCAAAATCGGAAAGCGGTTCACAGAATACATCTACCTATCAAGTTTCACATGTATAGTCTTAATAGTTTCGGAATAAAATTGCTGTGACAGACGGACGGACGGACAGACAGACAGACAGACAGACGGACAGACATGTCCGTCTTTTGAAGATTCCGTTTTTTGCCATTCGGCTACGAAACCGTAAAAAGAATCATATAAATCGGTATAGAAACACCAAAGTTATACATGAAATACGCTTATAATAATAAGCCATCGTGCGTGAATACTGAATCATGCTATAAGGATTATTTTTGAGAATCGGTCGCCGCGCTCGACGCGTCTCGCGGTCGAAGCGTTCTCTAGGTACTTAAGCCTCATGTGAACGTGATCTAAACAATATTACCAATACATTAACTTACGCTGACGGAGTCGCGGGCACAGCTATATTGTATCATTACGCTAAGGCCAATAGGAGCGGAGCGCCAATGAAGAATGCTTCAAAATCGGGGTTAAATTTAACGTTAGCCCAAAGTAACTATTCCACGCGGACGAAGTCGCAGGCAAAAGCTAGTACTTACATAATTATAATATAAAAAGACAATAATATAGTTCGTTTTTATTTTTATGGCACCGAGGGAACTAACTTAACCTAACACACACAGCACACAGAGAGATACTTATCCAGTTCTAGAGCTGACAGGGACGAAATTGCCACTCAGAAAGGCCATGGTAGAGCGCATGAATTTAACCTTATATCTCGTTTCCCAATGGGGTGACGACAATCTGGTCAAATTCAACGCTCTGAAAACACAGGCTTGTCTTTTCAGCGCTAAAAGGAGCCCTTTTGAATTGACCCCTACTTTCCGAAGTACATCTGTCAGCGCCAATGAAGAATGCTTCAAAATCGGGGTTAAATTTAACGTTAGCCCAAAGTAACTATTCCACGCGGACGAAGCACGGCAAAAGCGGGCAAAACCATTGACGAGGTGTATATGAGCTGTTCAGTATCTGATTATATATATATATATATATGTATTGAAAAATAATATATCGAATTTATTAGTTGGTACACAATTATATACTTTATAAAATAATTAAAATTATCCAAGTAAATATTAGTAGCTTGTTTAATTGTTCTGTTCGTCAATGTTCGGCTCTAATGATACCACACGATTATCGTAAAATACTAATCTTGTAGAAGGCATAGACTTGCACAGCTGTAATAATATAATATATCTCTTTTCTTTATTTCGCTCATGACGCTTTATTTTCGGTGGGAAAATTATACAATAACTCCTCTCGCTCTGAGTCTTTACCATGATGACACCCGGGCGTTTCCTCCCGCTGTATCCGAAACAGGTACCTCTCGAAACAGCCATATCCGGTAAGCACCTAATCGTAATTGTTACTGTTAGCCTGCATCATCCCACTGTTGGGCAAAGACCTCTCCCATGATTTCCAGGTGGTTCTACCCATGGCCAAAGTAAACCACTGTACGTTAGTTTGGTCCAGCCGCGACGCCTTCTGGCTGTGTCAGCGCTCCAGAAAGTGGTGATTTTGGCCCACAACTCATTGGACTTGCGGCAGACGTGGCCAGCCCAGACCCACTTCAACTTAGCGACCTCTTTAGCTACGTCAGAAATTTGCCTCTTGATGCGCAGTGTGGTGTAGCTTATGTGATCGGTTAGCCTGACACGGCAACGGAGACAGTTATTTAAAATTATGTCTTTTGACTAGACTGTTTATTTATTTGTTGACACTTCATGCACATAGGTAGACTTAACTTTACCAGTTAATCAAGGGAAGTGAAGACATAGTGTGACAAATAGACAAATTGTAGGTGCGTGAAATGCGATAAGTAAAATATAATAAAAAGAAAACAGGACAAAGTAGCCACTTAAAAACTAAAAATACATATATATCTCATATACTTAAATCAATTTTGTTACCTACAAGTAATTTTATAATGCATAAAAATACAATAAATAGGCACTAATAGTGCCAGTTCAGATAACATCACGCCATTGTTCTTGAATTTAACACAAATTAAAACCATTTTGGGTCTATAGGTATCAATATTTACTGAAAATAACACTTACGTAATCTCGACGTGAACAAAGCTAGTGGCCCCGACGCAATACCAGCAATTGTTCTTCGAACTTGTGCGCCTGAACTGTCTCCGGTCTTGACACGCCTGTTTCGCCTCTCGCTAGAGACTGGAAAGGTGCCGAAAGCATGGAAGCTGGCTAACGGACAGCCTGTACCCAAAAGGGCAGTCATGCCGACCCGGCCATCTACATGCCTATTTCAGTCACCTCCATACTCTGTAAGCGTAGCGTGTACTTAATAGCAAGCTCCTGGCATACCTAGAAGCCAACGACATCCTCAGTGACCGACAAATCGGCTTTCGCAAAAACCGGTCAACTGGGGATCTTCTAGCGTTTGCCATTCACATCTGGAGTGAGGCCATTTAGAAGCACGGGGAAGCACTCAACTTTGCGTTTGGATTAAAGACTTCCTGAAAGAACGGTCCATTCGAGTGGTTATTGATGGCTGCTCGTCTGGCCAATTGGCAATTAATGCCGGGGTCCCTCAGGGGTCGGTTCTCTTAGCAACTTTATTCTTGCTGCACATTAATGATCTGCTTATGCCCGGTACCTTTGGGTATGCAGACGACAGCACAGTTGCTGAGAGATGTGTCCAGCGCTCGTGCTAGTGGGTCACAGATCCGGTCTCTCCGTGAGGACATGGTGGGGCACTTGAACTTGTCCTTGAAGGCTGTCTCCGAATGGGGTGATGCCAAATTGGTCAAGTTTAATGCAACTAAGACCTAGGCGTGTCTCTTCTCCGCAAAAAGGAGTCAATTTGAACCGGGACCTACTTTCCGAGATGTAACCATGCCGATAACCAATCGTATTGAGCTTCTGGAGGTAACACTAACTTCCACCCTCAACTTTGGTCCGTTTATCGAGGCTAAGGATCAGCTAGCAGCAAAAAAGTTGGGAATCCTAGCAAAGGTGAGACGGTACTTCACACCGGAACAGATGCTCAATCTCTATCAAGCCCAGGTTCGGTCGTGTATGGAGTACTGCTCTCATCTTTGGGATGGATCTGCGAAATACCAACCGGATGCGCTTGAGTCTATCGAGAAACGGGCCAAGAGACTCATTGGCAACGATTCACTGGTCGAATCAAAGCTCCAGAGCCTTGAACATCGACGACGAGTTGCACGTCTATCGGTCTTCTATCGGTTACATTTCGGGGAGTGTGCGATGGAATTACACAATCTAATTCCGCCAAGCCCGTTCCATCATTGGACTACAAGACAAACGGCGATGCGCCATCGGTACATGGTGAACATCCCACCCATACGCACGAAACGTTTTGGGAATACTTTCATTGTGCGTAATGCTAAGGAGTGGAATTCCCTGCCGGAGTCTGTAATTACTGATTGCTATAACCTGGGAGTCTTTAAGTCAATAGTGAATAGGTTACTTCTAGGCAAGCGTGCTCCATCTTCGACCACATCATCACTTACTATCCGGTGAGATGGTGGCCAAACGCAAGCCTATTATCAATAAAAAAAAACTTATGACAAGGAGATCAAAACTTGCTTTACGGACGTCTAACATTAGTATGCGATGAAACTATACACCAATAATGCACTCATGTTTACTAATAAAACTAATTAATATTAGTCGAGCACTCAGTGCACGATTGGCGGTCATGGCGTGTGCTCCCTCGCTCCTTTGTATAACTAAACCTTAAGTCCGAATAATATACTAGACACTTTATCCAAACCAAGTACACTTACACCTTAATATTTTTTATTATAATAATAATAACCATTGTGATGATCAGGGCTTGATCCAGAAAGCAGTACTTCTGGACACGGCGGGAATTGTTAGGAGGTTCCTGTCTCAAGAGCCCTGACCACCAGTAGCTTGGACCCTGTTCCCGATACAGGTGGGCTACTGTTTTTTCATATTTTTAAATGTTTTGTTTTTAATAGGAATATTTATAAATGTAAATAATATGTATATACCATTTCACAAATTGAATAATTGTGAAACTTAAGCTAGATTACTTTTCAGGGTTGACATAGCACATGCATTAATTGTGTTTTAATCTAAATAGTGGGTTGAGTAATGATTTCCTAGATAGACTAGAAAATTATTTATGGACATATTGTTAGTAATACTTGGAACTATTTCTTAATTATGTAAAAAACTAGAAACTAAAAATATTGGTAGAATTAGTATGTTTATTTGGTGTATTTGATATTCTGTTTGTGAGGTTTTGTGTTGTGTGTGTGTTTATGTTTTTTTATGTGGTGTGTGTGTGGGTTTTCCTTTTTCTTTTAAAGCTATTTCTTCTTTAATTATTGTTAAAAATAAACAATCCGCGAGTTGACAACTTTGTAAAAATTGTTTGAAACGCTTCGAAGCGCTTCATGTGTACTCGTAAAATAATATTTTATTCATCACTAAACCTTTCAATTAAAATATAAGTAATTTTTTAATTTATTAAAAAACTATGGCCTAAATCGTGGCATTGTGGTCACGTGACTATGTATGACGTCATCGTTCAAAAAACAACTTTCCTGGCATTCGGCACATAAATGTACTTCGGGTATTTTATGATATTTTACTCTATTATGAACGTGAAAAATTATAATCAGTGCTGTGCAGTACCTTGTTGTGGGAATACTACTATAAAAACGCCAACGAAACTATATTTTATTCATGTCCCTTTAAAAAGAGATATTCGCAAGAAGTAGTTAGAACTTCTGTGTCAAATCCATCCAAAGGTTGTCTGTAAAAGATCGCTTTTAGCGATAAGACCGCCCATTGTATCACCCTTTTTAGTTGTCCATATTTGTTTTACTGTTATGGTGTACAATAAATAATATATCTATCTATCTGCTTTTTTAAAAAGACAAAAAAGGAACTCATCGAACAACTATTACAGGAAAATAAGACAAATGAACCAGAAGAGAGAGAGTTAGTTATGAAATGAAATATTTATTTGTAAATTGGTTATAATAAATATATATAATAAATAACACTTTATACGTCATGTTTTTTTGCGTGTTTAGTTTCGCTAGATGAGGCCGGTATTTCCTAACTGACTACTCTGAGAAGAAACACCGAAACAAACTCCCTCTGAGTTTGTCGTCAACGTCTCTTTTAAAGTCCAGACAATTTGTATTTGTATATGAGAAGCATGTAAGTTCATGTCTGGTATTCTTTTGAGGTAATAACCACGCAAATTTGAGCGGACCTGTCCAGACAGTGCAAGCAGTTAGTTAGTTATTTCTTATTTTGTCTTACGCACCAACTAAAGATAACCAGTCAGCTGTCAAAATATTGAACGATGACGTCTCGTTTTCTGATTGGTGTTTCTAATCACGTGACTCACAGATAAAAACTCTCATTTTTCTCAAGGGAAAATAAAATAAATAATTAATAATCTTTTCTTCATTTGTACTATTTTGTGCTTCATATCAATAGATTTACATAATTAAATAGTTATTTTAAATTTTTAAACATACTGTCAACTCGCGGATTCATATTAATTAGCAACCAAAAACCACTAACTTGTGCTATCAGGAGTCTATCTCAATATGAAACTACCTATACAATAATGCTTTTTAGGGTTCCGTAGCCGAATGGCATAAAACGGAAACCTTATAGTTTCGTCATGTCTGTCTGTCTGTCTGTCTGTCCGTCCGTCCGTATGTCACAGCCATTTTATTCCGAAACTATTAGGACTATACATGTGAATCGTTGTAGGTAGATGTATTCTGTGAACCGCTTTAGGATTATAAGAAAAAATATTTTGTTTTTTTTTTTAATATTTGAATAGGTACATGAAACTAAAACTGTTTTCTTTCATGTATCCTATGCGTTTGTGGTATCTATAGACAGGTCTTTAAATGACATTGGGGTTTCTAAAACCACTTTTTCATACAGTCAAACGTTTAAAAGATATAAGCTTCCAAAGTGGTAAAATATGTGTCCCCCTCTAACTTCTATAATAATGGAGTGAAAAGTCTAAAACATATATGTCTGTAGATCTTAATGTAAACTTTCAATCAAAATTGGTTTGAACGAAATTGGATCAGCAGTTTTTGAGATACAGCATATTTTCTAAAACCGCAAATATAACTTTTTAATTCATACAAACACTATGAAAAACAAAGTTATTTGGCGTAGTTGTAAAAAATGTAAATAAGCTAGTTTTAAGAAATTTGTAAGGTTTCTGTTTTCGTAAAATAAATATACATATTATATCATATTACAATAGTTACTGCGGAACCCTTCATGGGCGAGTCTGACTCGCACTTAGCCAATTTTATATTTACGTGTACATGATTGTCGGTAGCAATTAATAACATCTCTAGGTCCTGAAATAGTCTGCCCTGGGATCTGGAGGCGACTGCCCTCCAGCGCGTCTATGAATGGCGCGTGGAGGCGCGGCGCCGGGGCGTATCCCCGCTGCCTCGAGAAGTCGAGGCGCGGCGGGAAGAGCTCCGGCGAGATCTCAGGGCAGTATGGAGGGAGCGACTGTCGCAACCGACGGCCGGGCACGCCGCAATTACGGCGGTAAGACCCCTCTTTGAGGAGTGGCTAGATCGGCGTCACGGCGTCCTGACCTACCGCATGACGCAGGTCCTCACCGGACACGGAAGTTTCGGGAGGTACCTGTGTCTGATGGGTAAGGAAGAGACGCCTGGGTGTCACCACTGCGAGGGTCGCCCTGAGGACACAGTCGAGCACACAGTGCAGGACTGCCCAGCTTGGGCAGAGCACCGACGTGTCCTCACGGCGACAATAGGCGGAGACCTCTCGCGCCCGGCCTTGGTCGAGGCCATGCTGCGGGGCGAGAGGGAGTGGGAAGCGGTCGCCTCCTTCTGCGAAGCAGTCATGCTTTCGAAGGAGGAGGCGGGCCGCGTGAGGGAGAGGATGGCGTCCTCCCTGCAGCCCAGCCGCAGTGGTAGACGCCCACGGCGTCGGACGTCGGCCGACGATCTCCGGCCACCGTAGGCGCGGGCATGCGGACAGCGAGTAAAGGGCAACTCGCTGTCCGACCATGGACCATGCCCGGGTCGACGGCGCGTCGTGTTTCACGCGCGCCTCAAAGAGCGTCAGCAACATGACGAGGCCCCCTCTGCAGAGGGCCGAATCCTGCCGGGGTCGTGGGACTCATCCCGTTACCGTGGCCCCGGTATGTAAAGGATTATTGAAGGAACACCGTGGATTTTAGTCAGTAAAAGTCTGACAGTCCCTCCCACCCTGCCCGGAGTGGGAGGACTTATTTGATAATTTTACCACGTTAAAAAAAAAAAAAAAAAAAAAAAAAAAAAAAAAAAAAAAAAAAAAAGGTCCTGAAATAGTATGTAGACACATGTTTTACCAAATAAATAAACTTTAACTTATTTTATTAGAATATCTTTTTAGGGTTCCGTAGCCGAATGGCCAAAAAACGGAACTCTTATAGTTTCGATATGTCTGTCCGTCTGTCTGTCTGTCTGTCTGTCCGTCCGTCCGTATGTCACAGCCATTTTATTCCGAAACTATTAAGACTATACATGTGAAACTTAGTAGGTAGATGTATTCTATGAACCGCTTTCCGATTTTAAGAAAAAAACTAAAAAATATTTAAAATAAAGGGGGGTACCATACATGGAACTAGAACTGAAAATATATTTTTTTCATGAAACCTATGCGGGTGTGGTATCTATAGACAGGTCTTTTAAAATGATATAAGGGTTTCTAAAACCACTTTTTCATAAAGTCAATTGTTTAAAAGATATAAGCTTCCAAAGTGGTAAAATGTGTCCCCCCTCTAACTTCTATAATAATAAAAGATAAGTACAGCATATTTTCTAAAACCGCAAATATAACTTTGTAATTCATACAAACACTATGAAAAACAAAGTTATTTTGCGTAGTTGTAAAAATGTAAATAAGCTAGTTTTAAGAAATTTTTAAGGTTTTTTTTATTCGTCAAATAAATATACATATTATATTATTATAGTTACTACGGAACCCTTCATGGGCGAGTCTGACTCGCACTTGGCCAATTTTTTTAATATACGTAGGTATAACTTTTTAGAGTTGTCTTATTTCAGTACCTACTTTGAGAGTGAAGTGAAGAAAGAACATCTTTAATACTTTCTCTAATCTCAACCGAAACAAGTTAAAATACTTTAGGTATACAATACATACCTAATAATAGGTACAAAAACTTGTTCGAAGACAATTTAGGACTGTTTTCTCATTTACCCTTTTCAAGGAAGTCCACAGGATTTTTTATTAAGAGTTTGACCCTACCAACAAAAGGGCGCCAAGCAATACGACACTTAACTTATAAATCTGCGTACCTCTTAAATGACCTACAGCGGTGTAATGGACGGTAAGCAGCGAACCTCGGTTAAAAGCGGACGCGCATAAATGCAGTGTAGTGTTGCGCTTCACTTGCTGCCGATTGTCGATGCAGTAGGGATGGGGTAATGTCAATATCGATAAATGAATTTTAAAAACTTGACGCGACTGCTGAGCAAAAGGTCTCGGGGTCGATTAACGGGTCGTGTAAAAACTGCTATTAGGTTTTTCTATTAGAAATAGTTGGCAGAAGTTTGAAAGTTACCGTCGTGATACCCCCGTGCCTTGGAAAGACTTTAAGCTTGGTCCCGGCTATCATTTTTTATCTTTGACAGTTTTTACAAGTAGTCAGAAGCCAGAACATTGACATTAGTGTTGCCAAGGACTTGATCGACTGCCCTGAGTTGGGCAAACGAGTCTGTCAGGCTCTAACTAACTAGAACCACCCTGTGAACACTAAATTCTCTGAGGTTCATTTCTGATTAGTTATGTTACATTGTATTATGGCAACTGGTCTATACTGTCCTCTCATACCTTAAAAAAATCTATTATGCAAAGATTGTGAAAATCTTTTTTTATTAAAAGAGTAACCGTGGAGTTTCCTGCCGGTTCTTCTCCATAGGAAATGATCAATTTCGAACCTTGCATTAACTTTTGACGTTTTATGAGTGCCCATGTAAAATAAAATAATTTTGATTTGATTGTTTTGATTTGATTTTGTCTTCCTTCGCATGCTTGCCTTACCGAAGGCTGCGGCAGCAATAAAATACTCTTCAACGTAACTTACCTCCTCTTTAAGTCAAGAGAAAATAGGTTACTTCTAGGCAGGTGTGCTTCTTTTTCGACCACATCGTCACTTACAAACAGTTGAGATGGTGGTCAAATGCGAACCTATCAAAAATAACCTTACCAATTACGGTAGAAGGTAGTTATGTAACTATTCACATAAGATTAAAATGATATAACCTAAACCAAGCCAATACCTGTTATTACTTATAAGCACCCGTGGGATATTAAACGTCAGATAAAATCTATAACTTGTCTATGGGTACACCCATAGATTTCAAAATTGCATTGATTAAGGAGGTTTTAATTTAACTTTATCTTGTCTTTGGCAATCATGCTTTAGTATCTAACAGGTAAATTAATTATAACTTTCACGTTATTACCTCGTTATACAAAATAACATCTAAGTAATTATGTGTATGAGTAAGTATGCTTTCAAGATGAAAACTTGTTTTGATACCTATTGCAAATGCTTTTCACATTGGAAACTTATTACATATGTACTACACGTAGCTAATAAATACATCAGGTAATTATCGAGTAAACCATGTACCATAAGTTAGAACAATTAAATACCAAGCTAACTTATAATGTGTTCAGGCGAAATCATTTTGAATTTTGAAAATGACATAGTAATAAGTTTAGCATTTATCATCATATATATTTTTTTTATCTAAATCAAGAATTAAAGCAATTATAAAACCATCACAATTATCCGCTCTCACAAGACAATTAATCTTAAAGTTTAAATCCATCGACCTTTTTTATCGATTCAACAGTGGCATCACTAATAGCATCAATCATAAAAACGTGGCTGGTAAACAATGGGTGCGGGTGGGCGAACGCGACGCGGGCGGCCGACACTTTAGCGACACTTGGGAACTATATCAATGCTCGCACAACACTATTTTAATTAATTGATTTCCGTTACCAAAATAGTATACTTCACTTTGGCTTACAACTTCAGGAAGTAGGCTTAATGACGATTGATTGGTAACTTTCAGGATATTTTAGGGAAATTCAATACAATTTATTTGATTCAGCCATGTGTCCATAGTGTTTAATAACTTAATAGCCAGTGTTAGTACCAGATGTATGACACAAAAAATAATAAAAGACATGATCCTTGACCGGTATGGATACTTTTTTTTTTTGAGGTGGAAATTCTCATGGATGTCTTCCGCCCTGGGAACGAAAGGGTCTGTCAGACTCATACTGACTAAAACCACCCCGTGTTCCCTCGTACACATGCGGCGAGGGTTGCGAGGACACATAAGTTCCTCACCCGGTGTGTGTCACTTCAGCAAAGGAGAATCCCACCGGTCAATGAACATGCTCAAGAGGCTGTTGGTGTTACACAGGTGGCTGACCATGGAGACCGTCCTCTTTCCTATTATTGCGAAAAAATGGAGAGGAATTCCCTGCCGGGGTCTAAGTTTCCCTATAGCTATAACCTGGGGTCTTTAAGACAAGAGTGAATAGGTTACTTATAGGTAAGCGTGCTCCATCTTCGACCACATCATCACTTACCATCAGGTGAGATGGTGGTCAAACGCGAAACGATTTTCAATTAAAAAAAAATTGGCAGCTGAGATGAAAATTCGATCGGGAGAGATGTTTATTAATTATAATTGCATTGCAGTCGTTACGGATAATCAGAGGCTAGAAAATCGGACACTGGGCTTGCCAAGGGTATCGTGTTACCCAGTTACTGGGTTGTGGAGGTCAGATAATGATTTGATTTGAAAAAGAAAATGATTTGATTTGATTTGATTTGATAGACAGTCGCTCCACGTAAAACACTAGTACTCAGCTGCACCCGGTTAGACTGAAGCTGACCCCGACTTAGTTGGAAAAGGCTAAGCAGAAAATGATCTGCACTCAGAGAGTATATATCCCCTTGAGAGCGTATGGGCCGATTTCTTTGAAGAACACGACTCACTACTCCGGGCCGGGGGGGACAGAGAAATGCAGAGCTGCAATTGGTCAGTTCAAGGTCAAGTTGCGTAGATATGCCTGGTTAGGGATTGGTCTACTTGATTAAGGGAAGTAGTCGATATCGATAAAATTGATTTTTACATTGTAAAAATGCTGAGTAAAAATTCCATAATAAATATATTTTCTTTAAAATCAGTTGGGTCAACAATTGTAGTTTCAGCAGGCACTCGGTAATAATTATTTTTTTGGTAGTGAGTCATTAGAAGATTTATCTAATGACTCCTCCCTCCTACATACCTACACTTAACCCGTGGACTCGACATCGAAACAAAGTAGCCTGTTTTTTTTTTCGGGGCAACGTATGCGCGGTCATGTGGTTTTATAGTCTTTGTCTCCACTGCACACACATGATGCACATTTTCGCGAATCGCGGTTAACCTACTAACAAATAATTGCTTATCATCACGTTTCATTTTATATGGAAAGAAAAAAAACCACATTTTTTATAATAGAAAAGAAAAACACAAATTATCGAAAACAGTGGGTACCTACAGGTGCACTCTTTGTTCCATTAGACTCATAGTCCGATGGACCGGTGATCTAACATGACTGAGAAAAGTCAGGGCTTGATGGGATTTCCGAGGCCCGGTATACCACATTACCGATTCTCCGGATTATTACGTTAAAACTCATTACGGAAGATACTAAAAACACTTTGTCCGCCCGGGAAACGAACCGCGATCCTCAGACTGAGCAACAGCGGTTTATAACTCACGAGGCAGAACACGGGGTTATAGGGCAACATTTAGGTTTTACCTAGGCTTTTTTGTATACAACTGTCAATATTCTTACTAATTGATACTTAGCTAATTGATTGATTTCGCATTTCGTTTTAAATATTGAAGAATACCTAACACACTAATTAGATTTACCCAAATAATCTAGCTGAAGTCACTGAGCGTATTTTTATATCTAGTATACATACATACCATATTTTCAAAAGACAATCTACAATAATATATCCAGTAAATTCTAATTTGACTGACCTTGTTACAGTGGTATACAGTAATCAAAGACGAAAATTCACCAACAAGCCATAAAGCTTAGATCACACCGAGATGCGAGGCGATGCGATACTGTGCGAATACTTTAAACAATGCTGTTTTATTTTTACATTGATCGACGGGTTTACGGGTTATTCTGTATTTTGGGTGCGCTCACAAACTTTAAAACTCACATTGAGCTGAAGGCTATACAATTATTTGTTACGCGCAGGAATCGATACAGCAAATGAAAATACACGAAATGCAGCTGTGCAGTCAAAAGGTTCTCAAATGATATAATATGTGTTTCTACATACAATGAAATGGTTATTTCTACATAAAATTGGCTTAAGGGATTTGGATACAACTTGGCACACATAATTATAGTAAAAAATAACCCATGGGTTATTTCAGGTTGTAACCTGTAATGTAATTGGAACCCATGGGCTCATAATGTTAAAAAGTGCATGCTTTTTTGCGTATTCTTTATATAAATATAAATTCATTCCTCTACGAATGAATTTGTATTGGAATCGTTAGCTTATAGCGAAACGTCGCGTCGCGGCTCGGTGTGAGCTGTCCCTTAATCATGTCGCCTATACTAGACAGATAATTTGACCAAGATACTGTAAAATCCACAGTTTTATCTAAATAGCTGTGTAATAAAGGGGCGCAGGCAACATTAACCTTTTGAAAGGCTAGCGTTGTTATATACGGGTGTATTTTGATAATATCTAAACACGCTAACCGTTTAGATATAGGTACATACCTACACTAGTTTGTGGAACAGGGCGAGTCAAAGTCAAAACCATTGATTTGTAAATGCGGCTGCAGGGGTTAATCATCAAGGTTCAAAGTTAAGCTATTCTTGTCAAAGTCGGTCTGTTGATGGGTAACCATTGTAACTAGGGTTGCCACCCGTACTTTATAATAAAGTATTGTACGTTATTTCAGTTACTTGTACTCTATACTTTATGAGAACAATAAAGTACACGAAAATACTTTATTTCGCATGATTCTTTGGGATTTTGAAAACTTTAGTCGTAAAGTCGTAATAAACAAAGCGTCTCTGAATTTGATAAAAAAATGAATTACTTATTTACTTTAATTTAAATATAGACTGTAAAGATGCTGTGCAATTGTTTAGTAGAGATACTAATTTGATACAAACTGCAAAAAGTAATAAGAAATATGTTTTTAAACATAACTAGGTGCCCACCCCGGCTTCGCTCGGGTGCAATTTTTCTTCCGGTATCATACAGTTTTCTCTCCAAACCCAATCCAGACAATTATTACGAACACAACAAAAAAATAATTAGTTAAATAAATGCAGCTGTTCTGAACTAATGCGCTTACCTACATATACATTGTTCCTTCAACTAGGCTCAAGAAAATTGGGGGCTCATTTAGATGTCAGTGTATATACGCTTTTACAATAAACTTCCCAGTCATGTGCAAGAACTAAGCCTCAATAAATTTAAATCATTTGTGAAGCAGAAACTTTGCCAGAAGGCTTTTTATTTTGTTAAAGACTATCTTGCGGACAAAAATGCTTGGGATTGAGCTGCTCCAATTACATCTGTTTTGTTTGATTTTTTACTCATTTCTTTTTTTTATAATGATTATTTCATATACATTTTGACATGACAATATTATTTATTTATTTATTTATTTATTTATTTATGTACACACATGACACTTACAAAAAAAAAATTAAATACAGACAAAAGAGCACAAAGGTGCTGCTTATTTCCCAAGAAATTTCTTCCAGCAGACCTGCGACAGGAGAGTTCAAGAGGAGATGATAGACACAGTGTGTATAAATACTAGTTATGATAAATAAAACATACTTAGCTATACAATTAAACTATAATGATATAATAAACAAATATATACATACATAGAATTAAAATACATATTTATATTAATGCTATAAAAATATATACCTATAATAAATATATAAAATTACGGGATGTTGGATAGGTAATGATCTTTGACCAGCTTTTTGAAAATATTAATGGATTTAGCTTCCCGGATTTTAGCGGGAAGTTATGTTGTTAGTTATTATTTCCTTTTTCAATTAATAGAATATACTTTTTTTTACTTTTCCATTTTTAATTTTGTTTGTACAAGATGACAATATCATTTTCTTTTCAAGTAATATATTTTATTTTTGTAAAAGCACAACAGTGAATTGAATTGTGGGATAACAACGAATATTATGAATAGATTACCGCACTCTTTGGCAGTTTGAGCACTTTATACGGCCCACCCAAATGTCCTTACTTTGGTATTGTACGTCAAATCGTTCGAGCTCCTTAAGATTATTTTTTTATTATTATTACTGATGGGCCCACTCTTGACCTCGATCCCGCCTGATGGTAAGCGATAAATGAAGTCTAAGATGGGACGAGCGAGCCCAGAAGATGCCTATTTACTCATGCTTTAAAGACTGATAAGTCATAAGTGGCAGGGAACACAGAAGTCGGCAGAGAATTCCACAGCTTGGCTGTGCGTACAATAAATGTGGAGGAGAAGCGCTTGGTACGACAAGACGGTATATCAACCAAATGTGGGTGGTACCCAGCCGTGCGTCTGGTAGACTGGTAGTGAAAGGGAGATGGAGGAATCAGGTCATGGAGCTCCTGCGCACACTCCCCGAAGTACAAGCTGTAGAAAACCGACAGGCAAGCAACGGTTCGCCGATGAGCCAGGCTATTAGCTTGTCCACCAGCACCTCGTCGCTTTTAGCTCTGCGCTCGATCAAGTCAAATGCAGCAAGTTGGTACTTTGCAGAGCCATTGAGCTACGCGATATTTGACAAATGCTTGCACTGTTTGGACGGGCCTGCTCAAATCTGTGTGATTCTGTTCTCTAAAGGGCGCCATAGACATAAACCTATGTGGCTCTCATATGATTTCATCACAACAGATTGTATGGACCTTAAAAGAGACGTTGACCTCTGAGTTTGTTTCAATGTTTCTTCTCAGAGTAGTCGTTAGGAAATACTGGCCTCATCTAGTTTACATTTACGGAAAAAAATGACGTGTAAAAGTGTTATTTATAACCCAAATGGGTTATAAATAACACTTTTACACGTCATTTTTTTAGACATTCGGCAATTAATTTTTAGTAAGCAACCCGCCCTGGCTTTGCACAGGTTCTTTACAGAAAATATAAAATAGCCTATGTTACTCCGAGGAGATGTAGCTTTCGGTAAAATTGGTTGAGTAGTTTTTGAGTTAAATCGTAACAAACAAAAAATCAATCATCTTTCCTTGTTATAGGTACATAATATTAATTTAGATGATGAGGATTAATACCGTATTTGTGTAAATACTTTTTACATTACCGCTTTATAATTGCCAATTTTTTAAAGTATTAAAATGGACATAGGTAGGATGTTATCTTTAATATATAGACATAAGCCATCGCGGACTTTTCTGTAGGCATATATAAGATACACAATTCCACCATACATTAATATACTGCATGTTTATGTAGTATATCAATGTATGTTAAAGTTTTTTTGGACTGCCTCGGCTGGGAAGCGAGGCGCCCGGTCAAATCACGGTGACACGAAATTAATTTCGTTGCGCATTATTTTGATTTTGCTATATCTCATAAGGTATTCATTTAATTTGGATAGAGTAAAGGGAAAAAATAATTTTCATGAAATGTTCAAGCCAACTAATGTACTTAAAATGATAAGGATTAATACAGTATTTGTGTAAATAGCTTTCGAATTAGCGCTTTATAATTTTCCATTTATTAAAGTATTAAAATGAATGTATAGTATGTCATCCGTAAGAGATAGGTATATGCCATTGCAGGCTTTTTGTATAAATTTTTAAGGTGTACAGTACTGTAGTACATTATTTTGATCTATCTGGTACGGTTAAGCTAGCACTAGCAATGTAAGCGCAAAAAAAATGTTTATTAAGACATCACATTAGAAACCTCTAAAATTATCATTGTTTCTCTACTATATTATGCATGTATTATATTATATAAAGCTAAATTACCACTCACTGACTGACTCACTGACTGACTCACTCATTGACATAATTGTTCTCCCAGATGGTGGATGGGGAGGTGGGTATATTTTGACAGATTCGTAAACAAGTAACTCTCAAACCTACGGGAAAAGTGCCAAACCTCCCCTTTCCCCCCCCCCCCCCCCCCCTATCGTATCTCGGAAACTACGAGACCCGTATTTTTTTCTTTTTACGGATTCGTATAGAGGAGGCTCGGTAAAGTAAAAACCATTTTTCAAAGTCCCCCCCCTCGCCCCCCTTCTCCCCCCCTTTAGGCGGATCTCGGAATCTAAGAGACTTGGAACATTTTTTTTTTCAGATTCATTTAGAGGGGCAATGCTTTAGTCGAAATACTTGTGCAACCCCCCCCCCCATCACGCCCCCCTCTTTTTTTTTTTTTTTTCACAAGCACGCGAGGTGCTTGCACCTCGCGCAACACGCAAATACTTGATTTAGAGGGGCAATGCTTTAGTTTTTTTCACAAGCACGCGAGGTGCTTGCACCTCGCGCAACACGCAAATACTAGTTATACTATAATACTAAACCCCCCATCACCCCCCCCTTTTTTTTTCACAAGCACGCGAGGTGCTTGCACCTCGCGCAACACGCAAATACTAGTTATACTATATAAAGCTAGATTACCACTGACTGACTCACTCACTCACTCACTCATTGACATAATTGTTCTCCCAGATGGTGGATGGGGAGGTGGGTATATTTTGACAGATTCGTAAACAAGTAACTCTCAAACCTACGGGAAAAGTGCCAAACCTCCCCTTTTTCCCCCCCCCCCCTTCTCCCCCCCCCCCCCTATCGTATCTCGGAAACTACGAGACCCGTATTTTTTTCTTTTTACGGATTCGTATAGAGGAGGCTCGGTAAAGTAAAAACCATTTTTCAAAGCCCCCCCGCTCCCCTTCTCCCCCCCTTTAGGCGGATCTCGGAATCTAAGAGACTTGTAACATTTTTTTTTTCAGATTCATTTAGAGGGGCAATGCTTTAGTCAAAATACTTCTGCAACCCCCCCCCATTACCCCCAACACTTTTTTTTTTTTTTTTTTCACAAGCACGCGAGGTGCTTGCACCTCGCGCAACACGCAAATACTACACCCCCCACCCCCTTTTTTTTACACAAGCACGCGAGGTGCTTGCACCTCGCGCAACACGCAAATACTTGATTTAGAGGGGCAATGCTTTAGTTTTTTTCACAAGCACGCGAGGTGCTTGCACCTCGCGCAACACGCAAATACTAGTTATACATATAAACCTTCCTCTTGAATCATTCTATCTACTAAAAAAAAGCGCATCAAAATCCGTTGCGTAGTTTTAAAGATCTAAGCATACATAGGGATCTGTCCCTAGTAGACTTTGAAAATAAATTGTACTTTATTTTGATGCTATGTACTTTTTTTTTTCTTACCTATTTTAACCAATGTACTTTAACTGCACAAAAAAAGGTGGCAACCCTAATTGTAACATACAGAAATTCCTCCTTTCCTCGTAAAGTATACGTTAAGCAACTGGTGCCGGCTGTCATTTGTACATCTTTGTCAGTCGTAACGGGTAGTCAGAAACCAGTAAACCTGTCACCAGTTTTGCCTAGTGGTATCGTGTTACCCAGTTACTGGGTTGTGCAGGTCAGATAGGCAGTAACGCTAGCATCCGGTGAGACTGGAAGCTGACCCTAGGAAAGTTGGCACTCTTTAAAAAAAAGTTATTTATAAAATCTACATAACCTGACTGCTCAACTGAAATACAAGAAACAAGCACATTTTTATTTTAAAAAGTGACAAGCAGGCGAGACCCAATTGAACTTTATTTTTTTAATGGGATGGGTCCGCCTGCTTGTCACTTTTTAAATAACTTCTTTTTTTCAACTTTTTAGTTAAAATATTAATTAACATTTTAAAGTTTTCCCGGTCGTGTCACAAATAGTCACAATAGCACCCCACCGGATTCAGAAAGTGAAAGAGCTAAGTCCATATTTTTAAACTTTCTCTTTGTATTATTTTTGCTAGTATTACACTAATGATAAACATGATATACCTTTTGAATTTTTTGTGTTAAGCCCTTTAATTTGATAAACATACTGCAAAATTGGAAAAAAAAATTTTTCATTATGTATATTGGCTTCGCACAGCCGCCATGTTTGATTTTTTCAAATTTCACTTATCTAAGAACACTTAAGCTGTTAAGACGAATCTAACGATACCTCAAGTATGTGAATCCGGTCAGCGGTTCTGGAGATATGAGGTAATAAAGAATATTACAAACATACATACAAGATACGCGCGAAAAACATAACCCTTCCTTTGCAGTCGGGTAAAAAGCAGTGTTGAGTTAATATAAATGTACATAATGATGTATCTTCCATAATCCAAAAATAGCCCGTCCCTTTGTTACTTACGTAATAAAATATTTTTTTATAAACATTATTGCTATCTGATATTATGTAATGACGTATTATGTATTGTACTCCACATTATATTATATACTAGCTTCTGCCCGCGACTTCGTCCGCGTAGAAGTCGAAAATATTCCACGGGATCCCGTCCCCGACTTGCTTGACAAAGATTATAATAGCTCGGCTAATATGCATGATATAAAGATAATTTATAGCCTATAGCACTCAGGGATGGAGGGAATGCAGCTACATGAAAGTGAAAGAATTTTCAAAATCGGTTCGGTAGTTTCAGAGATTACCCCATACATACAAACTTACAAACTTACAATTATACTAATAATTTATTAGTATTAGTATTAGTATAGATTTTTTAAAGTTAACATGAATGTGGGTAGAATTCACATTAGTAGCAATCTTGTTAACCTTGGAGGGGTATTACGCTAAATAAGCCTGTTTCTGGAATAGGTTTGAAGCAATATTGTAATGAGTGGAGTTCGATCCCGTGACCTCTCGATCCACCGACCCACTCTTAACCTTGATCTCGCCTGATGGTAAGCGATAGATGAGGTTTAAGATGGGACGTGCGAGCCCAGAAAATGCCTATTTATGCTAAAAGGTCATAAGTGGCATATAATATTGAAATATTAATGCACTGTATAGTTACACATCTTTACAACTTCGGACAAAACAGGGACATATGAGTGAAATACCTAAATAAAATGAAAGTTTAAGGGCCTCCCATAAAATAAAATCAAACCATATATGTATGATTAGTAAAAATACTGATTAATTTATTTATTTTAGACATATTAATACACACCAACAAGTACATTGTAGGATTAATTATGTTAATAATTATGTGAATCGTATCGATTTATGATTTAATGTGCTAATGAACAGATTTTTTTTTATTTAAGTATTTTTTCTTCTACACTGTCACTTTGGGAAGCTTGTAAAGATAGCGTATGTATGTTACGAAATAAATAAATAAGAAATATATCAATTAGCAGATAAAAACAATTAAATTAAATTAAAAATAAGACAGAACCATGACTTAATTTATTATTGTTACAAATATCTGCCAAGTAGCCAATTTGAAAATAGAAGTTATTACGGCCAAAGAGTACAAACTAACATTCCAGTGTTGCCAGCTCAGTAATCATTTTACGTTAAATGGCGAGTGATTGTTGGAACAATGGCAACTTCACTTAACTGTTTAAAAAAAAATCTTTACTGCTAAACGAATGCCAGGATACAATAAAACGGTTAACATTGTTTGTCCATTTCTTGCTTGCTTTTTGTGTATATGTTTGTTAATTTTGAATTATGATAATTTGTAAGAGAAAGCACTATAATGAGATTGCATGCGTACTTAGGGGCTTTACGTACGTAAGTCAAATCTTATTGAAAATGAGTCCATAAATTGAAACTTTTTTTTTCAGGAAGGGAAAATCATCGAATGACTTCTCCATTCATTAACCGAAAGGAAGTGTCAGACTTCTACTGACAAAAAACCCCACCCTTGAAGCTGCCCTTGAATTTCGGGGCCGCGGTATCTCGTTAGAACATTCCCGCAACCCCGGATAAATCGAAGTAACGCAGATTTTTTCTTTAGTCTGTCAGTGTGTTATTTATTGGGTAGATTTTTTTCTTTATTTTATTGGAGACTTTTATGCACTATGTATGACAGCCCCATCATACCTTAAATCTATTTAAATACGTCTACGTTTATCTAAGTCTTACTATTTGCTAAGAACTTGAACAGACTCTTCGTATCATCACTATTTGGTAGAGATATAAGTCTGTGGAATAAACCCAGACAGATCAAATCTGTTCAAGTGTAAGGCTCTAAAGAGATAATTTCTGTAGGACTCAAATCGAGAATATTATCATCAGTCAATTCTTTTGATAAGTAATTTTTGTAAAAATATTCGTATTTAGGGTCTTTGACAAATCAAAGTTCCTATAAGAGATTTGACACGACAAAATTACTATCCAGGCAAGACGCTTACCGAAAAGCAGTTCCAATTTAAAATAGAACAAACAATATTATCATTACCCTGTTATATCTTCTTCTTCTATACTCATCTTGGTAGTTATCGTCATTCATCAGTGAGTCATTATAGCTCATTAAACTCTGTACACTTATAATACAATGTTTACTGAGTCCTAGATGTGAAGCACACAAAAATAAAACTTAATAAGCGTCAGAGTTAGAGTACTGATTATTAAAAAAAAAAGGAAATTGAATACAATTTAAATAGTGCTGCGCCCAGTGCGCCCACAAACATCGACATCGACATTTAAACATCGAACGCACGAACAATATCGGCCATCTTGTAAAACATGCCATTTACGATCGAGCGGTGCGCTCAACAAATGCATTCGAGATTAATTTAATAATTCGTAATTGCTGTTTTTACTTCCGTTCTCAATTTAATGAGAAAATGTTTTGATTTTATTTTATTGCTGTTTAACGTACTGTAAGGTTTTGTGTAATAGTGTTTTATGTAGCGCCTGGTGTGGTCGCTTGAGTAAATATTGTGCCAACTACTTGAGTTGCTTACCTACTTATTAGGCATGTACTTGCGTGTAGAAAACGGAACCATGAGTACTTACATCAAGCGAGTGTTGTTGTTTCGAGAATCCATCCATGGGGGTGACTATTATTGCCATTTCTTGACCCCCTCTCCCCCCATGTAAGAAAAAAATAATAACTGTAGTGTAACAGTGATACACAAAAAATCTCTGTGTGTTATTTTACATCAACAACTTTATTAATCTGTCTTGCTCATAGAGAAAATAACCAGTCTTTGGCCTCGCTTAACCGGGTGTAGCAGAGTAGGTAAATGTGTTTTTTCTCCCACTGTGCTGGGGTCAGTTTCCTATCTAATCGAGCTCAGCTGAGTACCAGTTATTTACATGGAACAACTGCCTAGCTGACCTTTACAACCCAGAAGCTGAGTGGCACCCTTCGGCAAGACTGAACAGTCTACGAATAAATGACAGGCGCGACCATCTAAGGATTGGCCTCGACAAGCGTCGCTTGTCGTAGATGCTAGTGAAGCTGTTATTATAACGCAACAAGCTCAAACAACTCACGCTTAAAATGAAACTAACCTAACTCAAAAATTGTTATTTTTGGGGTTGAGCAAGAAAGTCTTTAAAAAGCAGTGTTGAGTCAATTCCAAATGTACATATCTCTCCCGTGATCAATGTATAGGTTGTTTCTATACATCGGTCAGGAGGATTTAGAGTAGATAATATCCTAGATCCGTTAATATCTAAATTGGAAATTACTGGGATTTATAGTTAAGATACTTTTTCACCAACATCTCACTTGATGGTAAGCAATATGATGTGATCGAAGACGAAGCAGGCTTACCTAGAAGCAAACTAAATTCACTCTTGACATAATGACCAGGTTATATAGCCTAATAGGGAATTCCACTCATGAACTATACGCACAATGAAAGTATTCCTAAACCGTTTTATGCGTATGGGTGGAATGTCCACCATGTAATGATGGCGCAACACCGTTTGTCTTGTAGTAAGATGATGAAACGGGCTTACTTTCATTCTTACAGTGCGAGATAACTTATTATCAAAGTCATACCCTCTCTATAATAATCATAATAAAACAATTTTACTTCAACACACGTCTGCCATATACTACAGTATGTAACTTATAACTTACAATAAATAACTAAGTATCTAATTTGAATGTAAAATAAGTACATAACAAGCAGGATTCACTCAGTATTGGCGCCAAATGCCACTTGGCTATGTGCCAAAATATGCCATAATATAAATAAAATAGTCAATGCCAATAGTGAAGACAGCAAATACGTTTTTATTTTATACGAGTAGTATGTTGTGATAAAACTCCTTTTATATTAATTCAAATATTCAACCTATGAAAGTGTCAACGTGAAAATGACTTTTGACAGTGTCAAGAAAAAACAATCGGTGTTATTTGTTGAAGAAGTGTATGTGACTAAATTATTTCGTGTTTTAAAATAATATTCGCTTAAACAAAATATAATATACTAAATAACCAAATCCTCGTAAAACTTAACTATTATAAAAAAGTGTGTCGTAGCAAGCCGTAACACTAGCTGGACTCACACCCCTACCATCAACCATACTCTGTAAGTTCTTGAATCATTATCAGGTTATGGGCCCTAGCCAAGATGGATAATGTTACGGCTAAAGTTTCAATTCGTCCATTAGAAGGGAAGACCGACTGGGACACATGGAAATATCAAATAACCATTCTGTTGCGCACGATTCCGCAAGCAACCGAAGTAGTAAATGGTTCGTTCCAGAAACCAGTACCAGCTCCTGCAAGTGCAGGTGATGCCGAAGTCAGCGCTTATAATACCAACCTAGAAAAGTCAAGGACAAACTTGCTTTGGCTCTCGCTTAGATTCAAACAGCAGGATTTACCGTAAAATGCCTACTCAGCGACAACGGAGGTGAATTCGACAACGAAGCCATACGAAATATGCTTGAAGGCCGTGGTATTCAACAGCGACTCGTCACCCCGTACACGCCAGAACAAAACGGTGTAAGCGAGAGAGAAAACCGATGTCTTGTTGAAACAGCGAGATCCATTATGTATGCGCACGAACCCATGCCGCAACAGATATGGGCAGAACTGATCAACACCGTCGCATACATTTTGAATCGTACTGGTCCATCATGCATTAACGAGAAATCGTTCATAAGGAGATTTCTCGTTAATGCATGATGGACCAGTACGATTACAAGAAGCATAGGTATGCAAAGAAGGTGTTAGAACGCTTCGGAATGGCAGACTGTAATTCTATCACAACGCCTATTGAAAAGGAATCGTGCCATTCAGGAAAAAGCGACACTAACGGAAAAATTCCTTACCGGGATCTGTAGGTGCCCTTGCATACCTAATGGTCGGAACACGTCCGGACATAGCTTATGCTATGGGTGTTGCATCCCGAAAATTGGAATCACCTTCGCGAGATGATTGGCTAAAAGTCAAAAGGATCATGCGTTACATCAAGGGTACAAGTGCCTTAGGTATCAAATATAAGGCACAATATTTGCCCGATGTGCTCGAAGGATTCAGCGACGCAGATCATGGAGGAGATCATGAAACTGGACGCTCAACTACTGGAGTAGTATGCCGATATTCAGGTGGAATAATTTCATGGCTGAGTCAAAGACAAGCTTCAGTTTCAATATCAACAACGGAGGCTGAACTTGTGGCATCGAGTGAAGCAGCGAGAGAGCTTGTTTGGCTGACAAGAATCCTGAAAGAGTTAACAATGCTCTCACAGATCCCCCATCTCTACGTGGACAATGAAGCAGCCGTTAGTCTTGCCCACAACCCGGAGTTTCGCAAGCGGACAAAGCATATTCGAATTCGCCATTTCTTCGTGAGGGAGTTAGTGGAACGAGTTGGGACTGCTTCTCAAGTAGCTGATATAATGACCAAAGCATTACCTCGTCCTGCCTTCTCCTCCTTACGTTGTGCACTAGGTCTGGGAAATTTCATGTGTTGAATAAGGGGAAGTGTTGTGATAAAACTCCTTTTATATCAATTCAAATATTCAAACTATGAAAGTGTCAATGTGAAAATGACTTTTGACAGTGTCAAGAAAAAACAATCGGTGTTATTTGTTGAAGAAATGTATGTGACTAAATTATTTCGTGTTTTAAAATAATATTCGCTTAAACAAAATATAATATACTAAATAACCAAATCCGCGTAAAACTTAACAAATATAAAAAAACTTTTTACCAAAAAATTAAACCGACTCCCAAAAAACACTGCAAAGTGAAAAATAACTTTAATTTCGGTAGTCGGTGTCTTTATTTTGTTTTTTCGTTTTTGGCACCGACTCCGAAATTAAAGTTATTTTTCACTTTGCAGTGTTTTTTGGGAGTCGGTTTAATTTTTTGGTAAAAAGTTTTTTTTTTTCACTCTTTTTAGTTGGATGATTTTTAATTTACCTAGTTACAAGAGCCTAAATGTCAACTACTTATAACCTTTTACAAAATATTGCTTTTCCCAATGCTGGGCCGTTAATTGTTGAGGAGTTCTCCTGGTACTTCACCATCAGCTCTACATCACTGTTCAAGACTACAATAAAGCCAGTGCAACGATACTGGTGTGTCCGAACTTGTCCACGGTACGTGGAGCTTAACGTTGCTCTTCAAACAAAACTACAGGCTCTTCGGCTGACAAACAATATATAGCCTCTGAGGCCCTATCAATAAATAGTTAATACCACTTAACTTCTGTGCTGGGTACGCCAAAATTCGACCTTCCTAGGCCACGCCCAAGTGTGGTATGTATGTAAGTATGAAGTGAGTAATTGAAAGTGTGATGTAAGTCAAGTGTTCTAGACGTTCACAAGGCGCCGGTCTCCAGATGGCGCGGTCCAGACAGTATCACAGCACAAACATATTTCCAGCAAATCCGCGTGCCATGCGGTGGCGACAAACCGGCGATATGTCCAAAAATATCCCAGGGTTTTCGTCAATTCGGGATTACAACTTCAAACAATAGTTAATCGCGACCCAATTATCGGTTGCAACCGGCGATTCAATACGATATTTTACCAATTATAATTAACTCAACAGGTCCCAACGCGGACATTTTTTCAACCGGAACCAAGATTATCTGTCAAGTCAAGTAATGTCAAGCCCACAGATAATTAATGTTGCCGCACCAAAAATATGCGTTCAAAAACGTTCGGTACTAAACATCTACCCCCCCCCGGACGGGCTTACCCGTCCGCTAATCAATTGGAAGTCTTGACCAGGTTGCGAACTTAACACAGCTTCAATGCGGCAAAATACCGTAGCTAGTTCCTCAAAGGTGAGAACGGTGTCTCCCAACAATCTCCGCCAGCGTCCCTTTGCCGCTTTCACCGCGGCCTCAAAAATACCCCCCCAATGGGGGCCAAACTATTACCAATGTCAACCTGGCTCTCATTAAGGAAGGCGTGTACCTCATCCAAATAGTTACTTGTACCCTTGTAATTCGTACCGCAATCAGACCTAATCAAAGAAGGTAACCCACGGCGAGACACAAGTCTTTCCAAAGTCGCCTCAAAGGCCTCTGTCGAGAGGGAGGTTACCAGCTCCAAATGTACTGCCTTGGTTGACAGGCAGACAAACACACAAATAAGCCTTAACAATCTTACTATTACGAAGGGTGGACGTCTTCAACAAAGGGGGACCAACAAGTCCAATACGACGCCAGCAAAGGGCCTCGCCTCATTGACACGATCAGCCGGCAAAATCCAAAATTCTCGCTGCAGAATGGCCAACAGCGCATTGCAACCGGCATGCGAGTTCTTAACGTGACAATCAGTCACCAACAATTGAACCAAGTGGCCCTCCTTGGGCAACAAAGGGGGGTGACGGGCCCCATAAGGAAGGCTAGAGTGCCTCAACCGTCCTCCAACACGCAAAAGACCCATCTTATCCAAGAAGGGATTCAGCTTACTAACAGCTCCCGACAACTTAACCCTACCAGACTTCAAGACCTCGATCTCCTTCTCAAAGCGTGCAGCCTGCACAGAGCGGACCCAAAAGAGGAGCGACTCCTGTCGCTCTTGAGGAGAGAGAACTGGTGAAAGGCGCTTGTCTCCTGGATTCCTAGAATTATGGCCAAAACGCCTGATCCACGAGGTGACGTTCAACAATTGTCGAGAGAGCTGTATCGATTCATCAAAAAATCAAGATCAAACGGAGGGTCCTTTGTCCCAACAGCGAACACCTCAAGTCCGGGCAAAGGATCCGACATCAAGACTGGCGTTCGAGGCCAATTGTCCTCGGGGCGAGTCAGCCAGTCCGGTCCCCACCAGAGGGGGTGAGCAATCAAGTGAGGGGCCATGCGCCCGCGTGAGGCTACGTCGCCCGGGTTCAGGTCACCAGGCACGTGCCTCCAAATCAAAGGCGTTTCAGAAACTTGAATCTGCGACACTCGGTTCGCAACAAAGACCTCCAAAGAGTGGACGGACGTCTTCAACCAACACAAACAATTTGACTGTCCGTCCAGGCGTAAGAAGCCCGAATGACAACAGTTCCACCCAAGGTGCGCGCAACGTGGCTTAGGAGACGCACAAGAAGCACCGCAGGGAGTGCAGATACAAATTGGAGCCAGACTTCCAACAGGGTTTCCCGAAGTGGCTCGACCAAGTTCAGTTATAACAAGGGCAGGAGCACCAATTTTAGGGTAAGGACAACTCACAAGCGTGATTTCAAACCAGGTCCTTCCCTCAACAGTGGTGACAGCCGTTTCGCCAATTCCCAAATCTTGCCTGAAAGGTCGTTCACCTTCAGGCCAACCTGTCCCGCTAACCAAGACGACACAAGGCAACCCTGGGCTCCCGTGTCCAAAATGGCACGGACCACAATCGAGTCACCCAAGGGTCCCCAGACCTTGAACGAGGCCGTTGGCAACAAAACCGTCTTGATCGGGGGGGTCCTTTAGCGGAGCAGGCGACAATCTCTTAGCGATACCTGGGCGGCGACCGATCGCCGCATCCAGGCTGCCTTCGTTCACGACGAGGCCAACAATCAAAATATTCGTCCGCGCGGTGTCCCGAGCCGCTCGCCATCACTGGAGGGGCACATCCCACCGGATGCCCGAATGGCGGAGGGCGCGACTCCAACCGGGGACGTTCCGCCAACGGAGGGGAAAGGCAGCGGCGCCGACCCGGCCACTGCTGCCTAGCAGCCAATGCGCGTTCTCCCTGACGAGGGGAGACCAAATGGCGCTCGCGGGGCTCCCGTTAAACTTGCGCGGCGGGTGGAGTGCGGCGTACAGAATTGCGGGCCTCAGCCCGGTGCTCGTCTCCGGGGTACCCCCCCCTGCGCGAACCCCCCTCAGAAGCTGGTCTGCTGGAGCGGTTCGCGTTGGCGCACAAAATCTCCAAGCCCCCAAGCACGAGAAGCACAAACGGCGTGCGTTGACAATGCGGCGATGGGCACTTACGTGCATCCACAAGACTTTCAAAAAGATTTAGGAAGCCCAGCCAGTGGTCCAAGCGACCGTCAAAATATTGCAGCTCCAGGGTGGGCAGCCTACTCAATAGTCCAGGGCCTGCAACAACGGGGGTCTGCGGCTTGGCCGCATCAGGCACCCGGCTCTTCAAAATTTCCCGGGCTCGTTGACTTATGACATCCCCCAGGTGGACAATCTGGTCATAGTCACCCAAAATCTTATCGCGGGCTGCCTGGTCCATCACCCCCAAATCCACGTCCATGATGTACTCGTTGAAGCGTGTGAGCGCAGCATCAGCTGCCTTGATCCTCTCATTCAAGCACCCATACCGAGCAAGGGTGAGCTCTTCCAATTCCAAACGCTCAACCGTTGCCGCTGCCGATGTAAACCATCTCAACTGTGAGGTCAATCCGGCAGCAGACTCCCTGACTGCCTTTAATGAGGCCATTGCAACAATCAAATATTAATACAAATCAGTTAAAATTCACTAACTAAACAAACAATGACTTGTTAGCCAACCGAGCAATCTCAACAAAATAAAAACTTAAATTCAATTATTTCAAGTCCAAATCCGACTCGGTACTTATTTCAAGTATGAATCTAGCTTGGTACAGATGGCTAGTTACAAAATAAATAACAATTCAATGTATATACTATGCTGGATCAACACCAATTAAATACAACAATTGAAGTATAATATTGTTCCGGACAATCTCTAACAACAATCCAATAAATACAAATAAATGCAATAAGTCAATCCACACCATTCAAGTCTTGTTATGTTAACAAATGTGTGATTATTATTTAGATAACCTTTTAAATTCAGATCAGTGACATTCAATTATTAATTGCAACAAATATACCAAACAACTTTACAACAAATATACCAAATTATGTACCAAATATAACCCAATAATTCCTAATTTCACAAATAAATCTTACTTGTCAATTCAACAACAGGGGCTACAGTACAAATTACAAATACAACTTCAATTGATTCAACTTCAATTAGATAGCCCGGATGACATGGTAATATATTCAAAACTTATTAAGTTATAAGTTATGTTAAGTAATTAAACTAAAGTTATTTTCAACGATGTTCAAAACTTCCAATTTACTATGTGGATTTTATATTATAAAAACCACGCTCTGCTACCAAAATTGTTCAAGACTACAATAAAGCCAGTGCAACGATACTGGTGTGTCCGAACTTGTCCACGGTACGTGGAGCTTAACGTTGCTCTTCAAACAAAACTACAGGCTCTTCGGCCGACAAACAATATATAGCCTCTGAGGCCCTATCAATAAATAGTTAATACCACTTACCTTCTGTGCTGGGTACGCCAAACTTCGACCTTCCTAGGCCACGCCCAAGTGTGGTATGTATGTAAGTATGAAGTGAGTAATTGAAAGTGTGATGTAAGTCAAGTGTTCTAGACGTTCACAAGGCGCCGGTCTCCAGATGGCGCGGTCCAGACAGCATCACAGCACAAAATCCGCGTGCCATGCGGTGGCGATAAACCGGCGATATGTCCAAAAATATCCCAGGGTTTTCGTCAATTCGGGATTACAACTTCAAACAATAGTTAATCGCGACCCAATTATCGGTTGCAACCGGCGATTCAATACGATATTTTACCAATTATAATTAACTCAACAGGTCCCAACGCGGACATTTTTTCAACCGGAACCAAGATTATCTGTCAAGTCAAGTAATGTCAAGCCCACAGATAATTAATGTTGCCGCACCAAAAATATGCGTTCAAAAACGTTCGGTACTAAACAATCACCATATGCATTGTGACGAGCATAAAGTGCTTAACATCCATATTCAAATAATCGAATCGCAATCCACTCAATACTTATTATTGAGTAGTTTCGGCGGCCATCTGTGGTCTTCATCATCAGTTCCACTTCCCCAAATGGTACTTTTTGAGAGCAACTGCACAAGTTTCTATAAGAAATACCCAAAACGCCATAGGTGTGCCTATAATATTTGAAGAGTTCCCTCGATTTCTCCAGGATCCCATCATCAGATCCTGACTTTGGTGATAATGGTACCAATTTCGAAGTATACCCATTCGAACAAAAAAAGAATTTTCCAAATCGGTTCAGCAGTCTTCGAGTACTCGATGATCATCAGTGATCGGTGTAGGTAGATTGATTTTTGGTACTTGTATCATAAATGCACACAGAAAGAATAATATGGATAAGCCATTTTTCCGGAAAGTAATTCCGGTATTTCCGGATTCAATTAAACATTGTTAATGTTGGTAGTGATATTATTCCTACTCAATTCAAAATTTAAAGGAAGGTATAAAAACTAAATTAATTCATTATTTATCTGTAATTTTTATTGTTTATATGTAATTTTATTTTTATCTGTAATAATATTGCTCATTTTATTACAATTCCTACCTTTTTTTTGAGGATGGCAAATCATCAAATGACTCCTTCCACTCTGGCAGAATAAAATTCCTACATAAGTTCCGGTTTTTTTTTAATAATCCGCCAATTCCGGAGGAATGTCCATATTAATATATACGTTTCGGATCAATGACCCCATTTCAATCTACCTACTCCGATCACTGATGATCATACATAAAAAAAAAAATATATATATACGCATCGAATTGATAACCTCCTCTTTTTGGGATCGATAGATCGGATCGATAGATGGCGCTGTTCCTAGTCTGTCGTGCAAATAAACTCTCTGTTGTAAAATATATTTTAAAATTACTATTACTGTATAGAAGTGAATAAAAAATAAGTGAAACGATTAAACATCCATCCATAACATAGTGACAGTGAAGTTTAAGAATTCTATTCACAAACCATGTAGTTAAAACCAAATATGTGAACTCACGATCCGTCTGAAAAAACAATCGCATTAAAAACAATAACAAGTGTCAATTCGTAGTAAAAAACTAACATTCATCCTAGTTAATCGTTTAGTGATACAAATATTTAATAATAAGTGTAAAATTTACAATACATCAAACACAAAGTGAAAACAGTGATTCATCAGTGTTTTGAACATCAACCGTCGTAACTTCGACAAGAAATGAGCGATTTTGAACCTTAAACTAATCACGGCAGGGATATTTGGGCAGTCGTCAACTAGTCAAAAAATTCGAACATTAAAATTAATGTCTAGTTGGTCGTGTGGATAAGACACCTTCCTACTTTTGCCAATCGACTTGTGTCACCCAAGTGGTCGCGAGTTCAAATCCCAGTGCCGAAATTCACTTTTCGGAAATATCGAAATTATTATTTCAAATTTTATAAACAGTTCGCTGGACTCTACGCAATGTCGGCAATCAGTACATCAAGCAACAGCAGTAACAAAAGTAGTGGCCGCAAGATGACGCCACTAGTAATATGCCATAAATGTAAAAGGAAGGTGAACATTAAAAGAACGGCGTTGTGCTCGGCTTGTGATAACAGATACGAATTTGAGTGCGATGGATACCCAGAACACACATATCGCCTCAAAGATACAGAAGCTAAACAAAAATGGAGATGTAAGGATTGCATCAGAAACAAAAAATATGCGACAACCAATCTCTCGTTAGGTGTTACCTTAAGAAAAAAGCAAACTTTTTTGAAGACCCTATCTCCTACGGAACATGATACAGTCTCACACTCAAATCTAGACAGTGAAACAAAGAAAATGCTCTCCCTAACCCTAAATAGTACAATGTTGTCTGATTCGCACATACCTACTGACTGTGATACATCCGATGAGTCATATATTACTCCAAAAAGACTGTCAAGGAGTGTAGATAGAACCGTAACTGATTTAATAACTACCTCGGAATTGAAGGAGACAATTTCTAAACTCACACTCAAACTAGAAAGTGCAGAAAATGAATTGGGAAATGTATTATTGGAAAACACCGAATTGCAGAAACATGTAAACAAATTAACTGCGGAAAACAGCACTTTAAAGTCCTTGTGTCAGTCTTCCTCCATTGGTCGAAATCCTGGTTCAAGCTCTAAGAAAAACAAGCAAACCGTGAATCGACATTCAAACTTGAATTCCACACCGTCCACTTCGCAGGCAGCTTCATCGAAAGTCGATTCCAATGTCTACGTAATTCAGCTCGAACAGAAAATTCTTAACCTACAACAACAATTACAGATTGCGGAACAGGAGTTAGTAATCCTCACAGAGCGTATCAACGCTTATGAGACCTCCACTCAAGAATCAAAACAAGACACCGTACACGTCACCGTCTCAAATTCTCATATAAAATCGCAAGGCAGCCGGCAAGAGAAGTATACTCAAACCTTCAAGCGGAGCTATGCCTCATTGACAAACATTAAGGAAAGTCTAGGCAAAACGTCACAAGTGAGTAATGTTGCTCACAAAAAGGTGCCAGGCGCTATATCATACCCATTACACAAAAACCGATTAGCTATTATAAGCAGCAATTGCACCCAGGGAACTTTGCCAATAATCGAAGAAGTATTTTCTAAACATTTTGAATATTGTAATCATATAATACCGAACGTCACCACAACATCTTTTCTAAGGAGTATTAAATACAAATTAAAAGACTTTACAATGAATGACTACTGCCTTATATTTATTGGAGAAATTGATCTGCAAAGTGGGGAGTTTTCGCTCATACTACATAACTTAAAAAGCTCGCTACAAAATGTGATCCATACAAATATTGTTATTTGCGCTCCTATATACATAAAAGGTGCATTAATTCATAATTATAAAGTAGAGCTCTTCAATAACCTCCTCTTAACAGACATAAGAAACAACGAATACGCCTATTTCTTCGATAGCAATAGTACCTTATCGCATGAAATGTTTTCGTATAATACTGGTAGAATAAATAAATACGGATGGAAAAACATCTATGACCAGATCATGTCCAGGATAATGTTTGACTACGACTTGTTCGGTTTTCAAGAAATTGGTGCGAACTCAGAGATTGAGACTGATGCCAGAGCTTCTACAATCAGTAATACCGAGACTCCAACCTACCTGGATAACCAGTTTTTTCTATTATAAACACTTGAATATTATGCACCAAAATATCGCTGGACTTTTAAATAAATCGGATATGTTGACACTGCATATCGAAGAGTTGCATACTAAGGAAAATATAGATATCGACGTATTGTGCATAACTGAACATTTCGTTACTTCAGGTCAAGAATCACTAATAAAAGTCCATAATTTCAAGCTCGCAGCGTGTTATTCAAGAAAGCAACAGAAGCGCGGGGGATCGTGTATCCTTATCAGAAATAAATATAAATACAGGGAACTTCCCAACTCGTCTATCTCAGGTATATTAGAATATTGTGCAATAGAGTTATTGGAACAAGGAATAATAATTGTTTGCATCTATAGACCTCCGAATATGTCGTGTATAAATTTATTTTTAGAGAATTTAGATACCCTACTAAAGCAACTATGTACTAAACCTAATAAAAAAATTGTATTGTGTGGGGATTTCAACATTAACAGACTGAAAAGAAATAACTTCTCACTAGACTTTGAAAATGTACTACTTACATATAACCTTAAGTTAGAATTAAATGAGCCAACTAGACCAAAAAGCGGTACGTGTTTAGATAACTTTGCTCATAATTCAAAACAAAAATGTGAGAGTAAAGTAATCGATTTCGCATTATCAGACCATACAGCTCAAGTTTTAAAAATTCAAGTTAACAAAACATGCATACTAAATTCTTGGCACACTCAAAAACGTGATTTATCCAAAGAAAATTTAATTTTATTTAAAAAACACCTTCAATGTCTGTCTTTTGCAGAAGTTTTCGAAACTGATAATCCGAACGAAGCATACGATAGGTTTATTGAACTGTTTCGTTTATTTTATGATTTATGCTTTCCAAATAAATTAATTAATATAAAATCTGATAAGAAATTAAAGTGGATTTCGCGGGGAATTAGACTTTGCAGCAGAAAACAAAGAAACCTACTTTGGAAATACAGAAAATCACCTTCATGTGAAAGTAAAAATACATTTAAAAACTATTCACGGAGGCTTAAAAAAATTATCAGTCTCACGCAAAAAGCTCAAAATAACTACCTCATTAACTGTTCTCAAAATAAAGCTAAGACGTCATGGCAAATAATTAATAATAACAGTCGGTTGAAAGAACCAATATTACAAATTAAGAAGGATGATAAATTAATAACAAATCCTAAGCAAATTGCTGATTCATTTAATGATTTTTTCGTTGATCAGGTACAAAATGCAAATAGTAAATATCCGGGATATATAAGTGGTAATCCTCATGTCAGCAATTCTTTATTCATGCCTCCAGTAATACCTCAAGATATTTTACGTATAATAAAACACTTGAAAAATAAAAATAGTTTTGGATACGACGAAGTTTCCACCACGGCAGTAAAATTTGTATCGGATGTCATAGATAAACCATTAACTCATATAATAAATGCATGTATAAGCTCAGGTAAATTCCCTGATAAATTGAAAACAGTCATAATAAAACCGTTACATAAAAGAAACAATAAAGAAGACATGTCAAATTATAGACCAGTGGCTTTAATCTCGGTGTTTTCTAAGATATTCGAGAAAATTATTTACGAAACTATTTACACATTTGTAAGTAAACATAATATTTTATGCGAAGAGCAAAAGGGCTTTCGAAAAAATAAAAATATTAACATGGCGATATTTGATCTTTTAAAAGTGATAATGAATAATGTAGATAAAAAAAATCCCGTATGTGCAATTTTCACAGACATGACGAAGGCATTCGATTATGTAAGTCATGACATCCTCTTAAATAAACTTAGTCACTATGGTATAAGGGGCAATGTCTTAAATTTAATTAAGTCTTACCTCACGGATCGTAAACAGTTCACAGAAATATCGAGAATATGCCATAAAACGAAACGCGAATTAAAATATCTATCCGAAGGCAGAATGACTAAATTTGGAGTTCCACAAGGCAGTGTGCTTGGGCCTTTGTTGTTTTTACTATACATTAACGACCTACCTCGTCAAATACATCATCCAATGACTTTATTTGCTGACGACAGCACAGCAATAATTGAATGTGAATATAAAGCGCAATACGAAAGAGAAATAAATAATACACTTGAAGAAATAATAGATTGGCTTAATAAAAATAATCTTGTAGTAAATCTACAAAAAACTAAAGTAATGCATTTCTTCCAACGGCTAAAGCAAAATAATATCATAACTAAATATAAAGACGAAATAGTAGATACCACTTCAGTTACAAAATTTTTAGGAGTACATATTGATGATAAACTGACATGGAAAAACCATGCTGAAATCGTGTGCCAAAAACTAAGTAAAAACGCTTACGTTCTCCATAATCTCTCAAAGAAGTTAAATATGAATACGTTAGTGACAGCTTATCACGGTTTAGTTGCTTCATTACTGAGGTTTGGTGTCATATTTTGGGGAAACTGTAGTGAGAGAGAAAGAATATTTAGGGCCCAAAAACGTTGTATTAGAGCAATGACGGGTCATAAACCTACAGAAAGCTGTAAACCTAGTTTTAAATCACTAAAGATCTTAACATTTCCCTCCTTGTATATACTTGAAGCAGCCCTATTCATTAAGATGAACAGTCAATTGTTTATATCAATGGTGGATATAAGAATACGCAAAGGACCAATGAGGTCTCAATATAAAAGCCAACTTTATACAGGTGGCTACAAAACGTCATTACTTAAAAAAAATATCTTTTCTATGGGTCCTCTCATATATAATAGATTACCAATTCATTTAAAAGACTTACCCATCACTAAATTTAAAAAACAGTTAACAAAATTGTTGTTAGACAAATGTTACTACTCACTTAAAGATTTTTTTGATGATAAAAGTTTCTGCTAATCAGATTCTTGATGTAAAAATATTATTATTTTTAGGACATTTCTATAGTAGATAAGTGCCTAATTCCGAATTATATGTGTGGTAATATTTTATTTTTATTATTAGTTTTATCAATAATAGTGTATTTTTATTTTTTATTTTTGTAATACCATTATATTATGATCATTTTATGCTATAAGTAAGCGTAAAATGTTAGATGTAATTCTAAGTCATTATGTTGTCTCAATTGTATAAAAATGTTATTCAAATGTTAACATAGCAATTAGCAATGATTAAATTAATTAATTAATTTTGCATGCCGTAAGGCAAAATGTATCGGGACTCTCCATAAATTAACACCATATTTGTTACCTACATTATTGGCAAATAAATGATTTCTATTCTATTCTTTCTATTTGTCGTCGGTTGAAAAGTGTGTCGTAGCAAGCCGTAACAACAGCTGGACTCACACCCCTACCATCAACCACACTCTGTAAGTTCTTGAATCATTATCATAGTAAGTCAGACGCAAACACAAGAATGGAATTATAAATATGGTAATTTTCTTCAGTTTTTCAATCATCTTTGTGACAGTTACTGTTAAAATGTCTTTATTTTTTAGATTTACTTCCTATGTAGGTATCATTATTTTTGTTTACAAAATATACAATTAAAAATACGAAAATATGAAAATTAAAAAACAACATTACCAATAATATGTAAGTAGTAGCTAACCGGAATCAGGAACACGGTCCGAGCTACAGGCGGTCAGGGCTTTCAATCATTCAATACATTTTAATTAGAAAAATGAAAAGAGCCCTCGGCACGTTTTTAAAATTCTTACTTTACAGATAGTTGACAAAAATGTTTTTAAGGAAAGTAATTTTTATTTCAGCAACTTATTTATAGTGAAGATGATCACAACGGCCCGTAAAACTGCAACATGACATGGCGACCACAACCGCTCTAGCTAGGGTTGCCATCCGTCCGGGTTTTCCCGGATTTGTCCTAGTTTGGAGAGCGTCCGGGGGCGTCCGGGGAAATTTTCCCAATAAGCGTCCAGGTAAAACCCGGACACACATTGGTCTTACGGGTACCAAAAAGCACGATCTCTATTATTACTTTCCTATGGTATTTCATCTCATTGTTTATGTTACGTTGATTAAATGAAAAGGAAGAGACTGTTACAAAAAAGTTCTAAAGATCTACAATGTTATTACTTTATCAGTAAATAAAAACCATAATTAAACATCGTTGTTTTTAGTTTCAAGTTCAAAAATGTATTTTTCTACGGTGTCCGGGTAAAAACCGTGATTTTACCCAAATGTCCGGGGTTTATAAGCCTTTGTCTGGGGCCGGCAAATTTGGTGATGGCAACCCTAGCTCTAGCAAGAGCGTATCGACTGAGAAGAGCTTATTTATGAAGATACTGCGCAAGCAAAACGTAGGCGCAGCGTAGCAATAGAGAAGCTAGCTCGTAGCAACGGCATAGCACCGTCGTAGTCGCAGCGTAGCAGAGGCGTACTAATAATTATTATTAGTGTAAGCAGAGCTGCTAGTTGGTAATTATATAAAAATAGGAAAAATCTACATAGTCAGTATTGTTTATAGTGTAACCTAAACTCTTGGTATTTAACTCGAAAGTATGTAGACATTTACGTAGATTTGACCTTGCCTACGATAGTCGTAGGTTTCTTCAATAACATAACCTTTAATTAAACATCTACCTACTTTATTTTATATTTTACTTTATATTATTTCAATTACCCTGCCAGCAGGTGGAGACATTACTCCATTCATTAAAATAAGTGCTAGGCATTAACTCCTTCGTGCTTGCTCCTTACATGACAGATGTAAAAATGACGTTCCAAATTGGCGGGAATCGATTTTCATACGTTTTTTTTTATAATTATCGAATTATAGCGACATTAACGTGTATTCGATGATATAGTGACCGTAAATTGACAATAATTTGTGTTCATTTTATGGTAAAAGTAACAAAAGTGTAGATAAAAAAATTATTTCTACGGCCTGTTTATTTATGAGATGTATCATGGTGTGTTCATTGTGTTGAGTGTATGGAATATTAAACACGTTTCGAACCTACATGGGTTTTTTTATGATGACAGGCATACACATACAAAATTATATTTATTACTGCACTTCGATCATTGCTGCACCGAAACTAAAGTTGATAAGTATGTCAGAGCCTGTGTGACATGATTGATATTAATATTTGTACGAACCTGCAAAAAAGTACGTATATTTTTTTAAAAAAATCCAATCTGTCTATAAATGTGGAAACTACTAAGGCAACTAATAGAAAAGATAGAAAGAAGAGGACATTTCGATGTCAGCTACTAAATAATAAGAAAAAGTTGTCATTTAATAGGTAAGTCACCAGAGCAATAGGTATTTATTTATGTACCATCTTTTACTGTCTCTTACATAAAATCTAGAAGAGTATTTCCCAAACATTGTTCTACCATGGCCCAGTCATTTTCACACTGCCCATTCGTGATCCACTTAACACTTTTAAACCCATGCTGGTTCCATTAAGTAAAATAAAACACATTTATTAATAGTAAAAAGGCTTTGGTAGCGAATATTTACTTAGTCGCTAAATTTTAGTGCGAAGTATGGAGCTGCAGGAGCTGCTCCTTATTTTTAACCGACTTCAAAAAAGGAGGTTCTGTATGCGACCTGTATGTATGTATATATGTATGTATGTTTGTATATCCGCGTTTTTTCAAAAACTACTGATCCGATTTCGATAGCGTTTTCGTTGTTTGAAAGCATACGTTTAACACATCAGGTTCTGATGAAGATCTTCGGAGATAAGTGATAGACCTCTTCAAATATAAACAGCAAATCTCCCGCGATTGCTGCTCTCGTATATCTTGTACTGTTTAGCATAATCTACCTATGAATAATTATCATCACTGCTGAAACACAGACCTTCTCTACGGATAAACACCATATCTAACGAGAATTCGTTAAATAGAACCGACTACGCAAGCCAATGCGGATTAGTGGGTGCTAATGACTGCAGCCGAGACTAATAGCATAACGTGCCTTCTGAAGCACAGAAAAATAAATAATAAATAACAAGTTTTTGGATCACCCATCCGATGGTCCGGCATCTGCGAACACTGCTGGGCTTAACTCACCAAATCATGGCTAAATGCGCTAAGCCGTTTACGTCCATCGAACTCCTCGAGTTTGGTTTAAACCTTTCCATAACATAAAATTGGGTCTGAAATATGGTTTAAGGGGGTAAAAAGATGTGTACCGCACTCTTTTTTAACTGACTTAAAAAAAAGTGAAAACGGTATGTAGGTATCTCAGGTAACACAAAAAATGAGATACCTAAGTACTAAAAATCATAAAAATAAAAACTTTTTTACAAAAAATTTAACCGACTTCAAAACCAACAAAACCACTTGTCTGCACTGCAAAGCGAAAAATAACCTTATACATTGTTCATTGGATGTCTAATTCCGTTTCAAATAAGGGCTACGTATCTACTCACATGACTGAAGTCGGTGCCAAGCCAATGATCAGTTTTGATAGGTTAAGTACGCCGCATTCTGGGGCACGCCCGAGGTAATCAAACCTATTCAATTATCTTGGCACCGACTTCTAGAATAATGTCATAACATACCTACCAAAATGTCAAAAGATCATCAAGATATCCTAATTAAATGATTGAGTCATTGGCATAATTATCTAAAAGCCGACCTGTATGTAAGTACCTACTTATGCCCGACAATTGGGTGTTTCCAGCATCCTGTAGATATGCATATTATGCTCCATCTTACCGGAACACAATCCCATTTGATTCGCAGTGATGAATCTTTCTTACTAATCGTACTTCGTACTAATATTATAAATGCGAAAGTTTGTGAGGATGGATGGATGTTTGTTACTCTTTCACGCAAAAACTACTGATCGGATCTGAATGAAATTTGGTAAGTAGATAGTTGACATTCTGGAATAACACATAAGCTACTTTTTATCCCGAAATTCCCACGGGATCGGAATTTGCGCGGGAAAACCTTCCTACGCGTACGAAGTCGCGGGCAGAAGCTAGTATTATAAATGCGAAAGTTTGTGAAGATGGATGGATGTTTGTTACTCTTTCACGCAAAAACTACTGAACGGATCTGAATAAAATTTGGTAAGTAGATAGTTGATATTCTGGAATAACACATAGGCTACTTTTTATCCCGAAATTCCCACGGGATCGGGATTTGTGCGGGAAAACCTTCCTACGCGTACGAAGTCGCGGGTAGAAGCTAGTCAACTATAATAACAACTCCACCTACCCACTAACGATCATGAGTATCGTAGTAATATTCCATTTATTTAATTAACGCTGAACATTTAAGTCCTACGATTTGTTTGCTATACTAATCGCGACCTATATTCTTCGTACCTCCGACCATAAATTCAAACTGTAAGTGTTTATTACCTTTAACTTCCCTAGAACAAATTAGATACCGTACAGAATCAACACGATCCAATACACGTAAAATTATCTACAAATATTAATAGTTAATCGTCCGACATGACATCATTTAATATCTTGGCGCGTATTTAAAAAGTGTTGATTTTATTTTTTTATTGCCTTTGAACACGTTCGGAAACGCAAACCAAACAATAAAATGAACACACTCATTAAAAACGCCCGTACCTTAAGGCTGAATATAAATAACGCATTCAAAATCCCCTGTTCTCTGCCGTTAATTACTCCGGCCAGTTCGAAACACTCAATTATTATTTGAAATATAAACATAGAAACGCCACGGTACCAGTTCTAACTACTTATTCTTAATTACTTTTAACTAAGACGTAACTCACTCGTTGAAAGTAGGTATTTAGTGGACTTATCTTTAACTAGAGACGTTGATGTATTGCTGGGTGAAACGGAGCGTATTTGTATTTTTTTAATCGTCGCCCGCCGGCCATCAGCAAGGCTCTTTCGGCACTAAGAAAGTTTTACCATTATTTTGGGAATATTTGAATAATTATGACAGAACTATTTATGATACCGGCTCAAATAAAATAGAAATACTTAATAACTTTGTAATTTCTTTCAAAGTATGGAGGTGTTTTTGTACGCTAATTTGTACGTAAATTATCAACTGAGATAGCTCCAACATTGTTTGCAAGTTTAGTCTAAATCTAGCATTTACTTGTGTAGACTTTTTGTTTCTCAGATAATTAATAACAAAATTACAAAAACACAACTCGTAAAAGAATAAATGTGCAAACAGTGCGGAAAACGTAAATAAATAGCAAAACCCTGTTTAATTGACAGTAATTGCTACGTGGAAAGCACAATAAAACAACAACAGATATTTTATGATTTTTATTGTAATACGTAAACACAATTTTTGCTTTTATTCGTTAATTTGGGGGAGCTTAAGTTTTTTGTGGCTGGCAACTCAACCGTGGCCATTCGAGCGAACCATGTAATTAGGTGGTTATAAAAACTTTAGGTAATTAATTGTGTTGCTTTGTGCTGTTAGTGTGCGTTAAATTGATATTTATTGTTGACATTTCGTGCCGTGAGCGGCGCTCGTATTTAATTGTTGTTAATTCGTACACACGAGGCAAAATGGCGGGCGCTCTCTGTCGGTATGTATCGCAATTAAAATTTTTACAAAAGATACTGAATTCCTATCACAGTTGGCGCAAGTAGGTAATAATGATTTTATGTAATTATATTTTTTGCAATAAGAAAATTTTCAACAATTACTTACTGAAATAAAAATAAATGCATTAGATATTACCATGAACGGCTTTTATTTATTCCTATTGTTAATTCTCTTGTTTATGATCGGTCGTTTTAAGTACCTAAGTTGTTATCGTGCTTTACTGCAAAGAAATCTGCTACGGAAGACTTATCTATATATATAAAAGAAAGTGGTGTTAGTTAAACTATTTATAACTCAAGAGCAGCTGAACCGATTTGGCTGAAAATTGGTAGGGAGGTAGCTTAGAACCAGGAAACGGACATAGGATACTTTTTATCCCGAAATTCTAACGGGATCGGGATTTACGCGGGAAAACCTCCCACGCAAACGAAGTTGCGGGCAAAAGCTAGTTAAGTATATTGGTTGTAACAATTTTTCCAACGATTTCTACAAACGGATATGTTCGTCATAGCAAAGCTTTATGACACGTTTAGTACCTGCCTTAATTGTCCGTGTCATTGTACATGTATTTTCTCTGCTTTATTATCGTCTGCTTAGCCTTTTCTCTATGCTGGAGTCGGCTTACAGTCTAACTGGATACAGCTGAGTATTAGTGTTCTACATGGATCGACTGCCTGTGTGACCTCCAGAACCTAGCTAGGGTTACACGACACCCCGTGCCCAGACCAGTGCAAAATTTTCTGGCTACTAACTACCTGTAACGAATATCAAATATGTCCAAATTACCTCCTGACCCGGGAAACTTAGTCTCAGTACTAAGCAGTCACCAAAGCCGACCAAGCGAAAAGTCGACTGCTTAGTACTGAGACTAAGTTCTCGAATCGAACCCGAGTTGAACCGAGAGAACCCGTCAGGAGTTCATTTGGACATATTTGATATTCGTTACAGGTAGTACTTAAGCTAAGCGCTATACCAAGGAGGCTGTAAAGTGCACATAGATTAAAAAAACCGATAAGGAGATATAATAGAAAAAAAAAACTAGGTACAAGGGGACTGTAAATCTAAAGAGTACCATACACCATGCACGGGTAAAAGTCTCAGTGCCAAGCAGTCACCAAAGCCGACCAAGCGAAAAGTCGACTGCTTAGTACTGAGACTAAGTTCTCGAATCGAACCCGAGTTGAACCGAGAGAACCCGTCAGGAGTTCATTTGGACATATTTGATATTCGTTACAGGTAGTAAGCTAAGCTAAGCGCTATACCAAGGAGGCTGTAAAGTGCACATAGATTCAAAAACCGATAAGGAGATATAATAGAAAAAAAAACTAGGTACAAGGGGACTGTAAATCTAAAGAGTGCCATACACCATGCACGAGTAAAAGTACACAGAAGGAAGAAATAAAATAATTCACTCTAACCTATTTTACCTAGGTATAGGTATACAATTAAAGAAAGAAAAAATGTTTATTTGACACATGCCACAAAGCACACAACAGAAAAGCAAATGTAGGTACGACGTTATGGAAAGATGGAGCTATTTCACTCTACTTGACATTTTAGAGTCCCGAATGTTAGGCGGTAGTGAGTTCCACAGGCGAACCTACAACTCACGCATTATCGAATACCTAGGAGTAGAAATCGATAGTTTGGAGAGGGATTAAAGATGATTCCTAAAAAGGGACCTGTAATGCACATTGAAAAGTCGGGAATAAGAAAAGTATTGTGGCAAGTGGGAAGGCATTTCGGGGTTGAGACGGATGTTAAAGGGCCTACAATGAATCCGAGAGTTCCCGAGTTTATTTAAAAGCAAATCGGAGGCATGCAATTTAACAGGCACTTTCTAATCTTAAACCGACAAAATAAAAAACATCGATAAAATTCCTTAACAATTACTTGTCCCCTAGCGCGGAAAAACAGCCCGCCATCTTTTAAATGGTACCTCACTGACCTAGAATACAAAATTATGGTTAGGAAAGCATTTAATTACCCTTAAACGCGATCGAAACCAACTTTAGGCGTTGTTATTAAGCTAAATATGTTTGAATAGCTAATTAATCGACACGAAATGGCCTCTACGCACGCCATTTTGTTCCTTCTAAATTAATAGTGGCCAGTGGACACAATATGGCCGTAATTAACTATTGTTTCCATTTTTAAATATGGAGGGGATTCATTATTTTTATAATGTTGCACTAATCGTTAGTATGATCCACTTAGTTTGGATACAAGGACGACGGTCGGTGTGTACCATTGTTCCCAACTCATTTAGTTTTAAATCTATCTAATAGATGCACTATTGGTTGGTACTAGCCTACTATGTTTGTGATTCAAGACGTCATTGTATTTATGTTTCTTTGAATAATCAGCTACAGTCAGATGCTTAAGGAAATCTGGTCTTTGTTTAGTTTTATCAGAATCATCTTAGAGTCATGCGATGAGTTGTATTTATTAAATAATGTAGCGGGAAGCGACTAGTGAAACTAAGATTCCAAGTGACAACTGATTTTATTCGGACACCCACATTTATATGTTTATCAAAGTACCCCACACGATGATTAAATTAGACAACGTTATCGGCTAATTAGCTACTGGACAGCTTCTAGTTTTTATCCGGTAAAAGGGATCTTGGAACTTAAAGTACCTATATCTATACTAAGTAAGAAATATACTTGTAGATACTCCGCACGCGTATACCTACATAGGTTTTTTTACTACTAGTTAGTACATTTTTGGCGGGAAAATCATCAAATAATTCCTCCTGCTATGGTTCGAACGGTAGTGTCAGACTTTAACTGACTAAAAACCCACCCTGTTCATTCAAATGCCCCTACGTTCCGGGGTCGCGGCCTCGCGGTATCTCGTTAGAACATTCCAGCAACCGCGGCAGATACTATTTACTTGTACTTACCGATGATGTTAATTTTCGCTGTCTATTAGATCTGCATCTACCTAGTGCATGACGTGTCTATATTAGTTATGTTACCTATATCATTATTTGTATAAGTAAGTCTACATGCCTTATCAACCGACGACAAAAAAGGAGGAGGTTATCAATTCAACGCGTAGGTATATATATTTTTTTTGTATGGTCACCGATTACTCGAAGACGGCTGAACCGATTTGGAAAAGTTTGAAAGGGTCTACTCTGAAATTGGTCCCATTGACACCAAGTCAGGATCTGATGATGGGATCCTGGAGAAATCGAGGGAACTCTTCAAATATTATAGGCACACCTATACCTAGTGATTTGAGTATTTTTTATAGTAACTTGTGTAGTTGCATTCGAAAAGCACCATTTGTGAAGTGGACCGGGACCTGATGATGAAGACCACAGATGGCCACTGGAACTACTCAATATTTCATGGGTTCCGCTTCGATTACTTGAATATGGTTATTAAGCACAATATGCTCGTCACAATGCATATGGTGAAGTGAAGCTGATGGTGAAGTATCAGGAGAACTCCTAAACAATTAACGGCCCAGCATTGGGAAAAGCAATATTTTGTAAAAGGTTATAAGTAGTTGAGATTTAGGCTTTTGTGACTAGGTAAATTATAAATCGACCAACTAAAAAGAGTGAAATAAAAACTTTTTACCAAAAAATTAAACCGACTTCCAAAAAACACTGCAAAGTGAAAAATAACTTCAATTTCGGAAATCGGTGCCAAAAACGAAAATACTAAACTACAGACACCGACTACCGAAATTAAAGTTATTTTTCACTTTGCAGTGTTTTTTGGAAGTCGGTTTAATTTTTTGGTAAAAAGTTTTTTATCTTCTAATAATCTAATTTACAGTTGTCGATGTACCTTAGTCAGATAAAACCCAACTAAATTATCTTATGTTTATTAACGTAGACTTGAATTAGAAAAACACCTTGAATTAGATTATGTACTGAAGGCTAAGTATATTTTCTATATCTCTATATCTATACATTCTTATAATAAAACAGTAAAAAAGTGCGCCTGTACCGTAAGATGGGGTTATTTAGAACTCACGAGGCTATTTGAAATTTACGAAAAAAAAAGTTTTGATCATGTGGATATTTATATCTGAGAACAGTAGGAATTATATTTTACCATTTGGCAATACAGTGACAACTAATGTCATTGTCACAAAGGAATTTTGACAGATAACGGCTTTCTAAGTGGTTCAAATCGTAATTTTAAAAAGTGTTGTATTTTGGTGAATTTCGTGCCTGGATAACTTTCGTCTGATACACAAAACCTAGACAGGTATGTAAGAAATTGAATAAACTAAGTAATAGTGTGTTTTATGCGCTTTTCAGTGTTTCTATTTGCTAGTTTCTACCTTTTTCGAGCTGGCATATATTTAGATTTTTCTACATGGGGCTATTTGGTTTCTGTTTTGGGGTTAATTGGAACGAAATTTCAAATAGCCCCTTTAAAGCATGTTATACATTGCCAAGGAATTTAATCATAGTTCCAAATAGTCCCAATTGCGCATTTTGAGCATGTTAAGGGCAAGATATTTCTCCGCATACTCACAAAATAATTTACCTAAACTGCACTGTATAAAATTAAAGAACATTTCCTGCATGGTTGATTGTCGCACCTGAATGATCAATAGTTATTCTTTAGATTACTCTTCTTTTCGTTATAAGTACTTATATTTATTTACGAATTTATTTAATGGAAAAATGCGCCGTAATTACAAAGGATTTTTTTATTTATTTATAAAGTTTATTTATTTGCTACAGATATCAACTTTAAAACAAACAAAAACAACGCAAAGTCGTTGGTTCGACTCTGCGTGCTTCGAGGACTGGTTTAATACTGTCATAGTACCATATGCAAGAACAAAAACTGGCCGAAAATTGATAATTGGTGAAAATTTATCTTCACATTTTTCCGAATTCATATTACAAACTTGTCAGGAGCTTAATATTATATTCGTTTGCTTACCTCCTAAAACCACTCATTTACTCCAGCCGTCAGATGTTGCATTTTACGCGCCTTTAAAAAAATATTGTCGCGATGTATTGACACACTGGAAGAGGACTGAAAAACTTAAAAAATAAAACTTTAGTAAAAAGTTAATTTTCTATGTTATTGTATAGATTGCAGAATAAAATGAGAGAAAAGGGTTCAGAATCCAACAATATAATTGCCGGGTTTAACAAATGCGGCTTATAGCCTGTTAATTCTGAGCGAGCAAAATCTCGATTGCCACACACAAATTTTATTTCAGAGGAACTAATTGAAGACAAATAAAATTGCGAAATCGGTTCAGCCGTTCTCGAGTTTTGCGCTTAGCAACACATTTAGCGGTTCATTTTTATTTACATAGATAGATCATGCTTGCCCTTAAATATTCCAAATATAGCTTCACTTTCATTAAGAATACCTTTGATATATTAACATTACATTCCAAATAACCCTAAAGAAGCACTAGATCTCTTAGTGAATAAATGTTCAGTTGTAATTTTTGGCTTGTCTCTAGCATATAGAGAGTGAAATTAAGGTGAAATGAAAGCTACTTCTCACCCTATAACCTTTCCAAATACAGTTTACTGACTTTTATTTGACACAGCTAAAAAAATTAAGAAAAACCAACGCAAAAAAGTGAGATTACAAATAACCCCATTGATACGATATTTGGAATAGCAACGGTAGAGTAATATATCTTCAAATCTATTAACAGAAGTTATACTACGATCGTTACTATTTATAGTTTATTGTGTAATCTACTAAAAAAAAAATATTCCATATCATTTGAGTTATTACAATTTTTATAAACACCTGTTTTACGAAAAAAGTGTTTTAATTAGCCCCATTTTACGGTACATTTAAATTTTATACAATAATAATAATTGAGGTGGGTAAAGCAACGGTAACACGGCAAAAAAATTATAAACAAGTCTGTCTGTTTGTACACGCTAATCTCCGGCCCTACTAGATGCATTTTAATGAAGTTTGCTAAGTAGGTAGTTGACATCCTGGAATAACACACAGGCTACTTTTTATCCCAAAATTCCTATGGGATCGGGATTTACGCGGGAACCCCTCCCACGCAAACGAAGTTGCGGGCAGCAGATAGTAGGTATAAAATATATAAATATTGAGTAGGTAAGGATGACGAAAAATCTTATTTTTTATTGCATAAGGATGACTAAAACTGAAGCTTTAGAACCTATGTAAGTACTTATTGGAAGATAAGAGACGGCTATCTGTATGTTAGTAGGTATGCTCTCGCTAAGCAGACCATATCAAATGGATGGGTGACTATGGGGCCTAAGGTAGCCAAGCTTTCGCGCGAAAGGCCGAAGAAAGGAAATATATAGTCATGGATAGGACATATGAAAGAAACAGCAGATTTCATGACAAATGAAAAATGTTCTGATACCTGATTAACATCTCTATGTGCCTTAAAGAGTAGGTCGTATAATTGGCAGGATAACACTTTGAAAGAAGGAAATAAATTGAAGGTAGTGTGATTTTTAGTATAATTATTGGTTTGTCAAATATCCAGACCAGCACACACGTTATAGGTAGTACTTTAAGCAGAATTCCCTTTCTAACGGCAGTGCAGTAATAAGTTCGTTAGGAGTTGCAATTTTGGCGATAATTAATATCAGAACAAATGTTTGTGGACCAGATAAATTAATTTTAGGTTGCTCCATTCACACAATCAATACTAGGTATTCGTTAAACAATGTCTATCTAATCTGAAACAAAGACTACCTATCATGTTCGTAAATATTACCTACACTATACTTGTAAATATACATTTTAATATGTGAAACAGTTACAAAGTCTAACTTGTTTCCTGTCTAATTTTACAGCAAACCATGGCCTATATTTAAAAAAAAACATGAAGCAGAAAACAAGACATGACAGACTGATACAAGGAATCTGTAATAAAGGTATAATTTATTTATTTTATACGATGAAAATAAATATTGATCAGCTATAATATTTTTATCTTGTTATTTTATCTTCGTAAACGCAAACGTAATGTCAACTCATCTGTGACGTTTGCGTTTCCGCTACTGTCAACGTCAAACGACAGCTTTGTAACGATAACAAAACAGTTCATGGAATATACGATTTATTAATTAAATTATTATGTTCTCGTGATAAGAATGTGCTTAAATAATATACCAGTGAATATTTGACAGTAAGCATAAATGAGTCGAAGGATTAATGTAATGGGTTATAGATTTACAGCCTCAAAATGTCTTGGTCTGTGTTTGATATTAACTTTCGTTATGGGTTGTTATTTAGCAGCTTTACCTATTCGATACGGTGAGTTTTATACAAAAACGTAAACCTTGTTACATGTAGCATGCATTGGTTGTGACTTTTTACTGAAAAATGTAATATTTTCCACAGAAAAAGAGGCTTTACCTAACCCAGCACGACAACGAATAGCATCGAAAGAACTACCGAAGAAGCGTCTTGCGGTACTCGTGCCGTTCCGGGATCGCTTTGAGGAGCTTCTAGAATTCGTCCCTCACATGTACAGCTTCCTAAACCGCCAGAAAATACCATTTCACATATTCGTAGTGCAGCAGAAGGACAATAATCGTTTTAACAGGGCTTCGTTAATAAATGTTGGGTTTAAATACTCGCAGAAGGATTATGACTATATAGCGATGCATGATGTCGACTTGCTTCCTTTGAATAACGATTTGAAGTATGATTACCCATCTGTGGGGCCTATGCACATATCATCGCCACAAACACATCCAAAGTATCACTATGAAACATTTATTGGAGGAATATTATTAGTGAAAAGGGAACATTATGAGCTAGTGAATGGTATGTCTAATAATTATTGGGGATGGGGACTTGAAGATGATGAGTTTTATGTGAGACTAAAAGATGCTAATTTGAATGTGATGCGGCCTAGCAATATTACTACTGGAATTGATAATACTTTTAAGTAAGTATCCAATCTACCTACTCTAAATTGTTCAGTCTTCTCATATAAGTTTTACCTTCAGTATTTAATTTATAACAATTTATATTCACTCTAAGTTTAAGAAGGTGTAGCTAATCTGTGTACTTAATGGTTTCTTTTATAAATATTTAGTGTAAATTCTGCCAAAAATTTGTAGGTAGTTCAAGCTTGAATGCTTTGTTAGCAACAATCGAGGCTAAGGCTCAGCTAGCAGCAAAGAAGTTGGGAATCCTAGCAAAGGTGAGACTGTACTTCACACCGGAACAGATGCACAATCTCTATCAAGCCCAGGTTCGGTTGTGTATGGAGTACTGCTCTCATCTTTAGGATGGATCTGCCAAATACCAACTGGACGCGCTTGAGTCTATTGAGAAAAGGGCCAAGAGACTCATTGGCAACGATTCACTGATTGAATCAAAGCTCCAGAGCCTTGAACATTAACAACGAGTTGCAAGTCTATCGGTATTCTATCGGTTACATTTCGGGGAGTGTGCGATGGAATTACACAATCTAATTCCGCCAAGCCCATTCCATCATCAGACTACAAGACAAACGGTGATGCTCCACAATGATTTTCTATGCAAACTTTCATTCCCTTACAGATTATTTTTTAAAGCCCTAATACAACAAATATCTCTTTGCCAAATTTCATAATATTAATCTTAATACGCAATCTTAATCTTATTAAGCAGACTGTGCAGTATTATACAACCAGGAAAACGCCGGTCTATGCCTGTTACCTGGACTTGTCCAGGGCTTTCGATTTGGTATCATATGATGTATTGTGGCAAAAGATGAAAAATGAAACAGATGTGCCACGTGATATTATTGCAATGTTAAGATATTGGTACTCGAGTCAAAGGAATGTTGTGCGTTGGGCAGGCGCACACTCGGACGTGTATGGGCTGGAAAGCGGGGTGAGGCAGGGGGGGTTAACCTCTCCTCGTCTCTTTAACTTGTACATGAACGAGCTGATCGGCGAGCTTAGCAGAACAAGCATTGGGTGCCATATAGATGGACAGTGCGTCAATAATATCAGCTACGCGGACGATATGGTGTTGCTGAGCCCGTCGATCAGTGCCATGCGCAGACTGCTAGATATTTGTGAAAAGTATGCACGAACCCATGGACTCAGATATAATGTAAATAAGAGTGAGATGATGGTGTTTAAGGCTGGTAATAAATCATTTGCTAATGTGCCTCCCTTGTATCTTTGCGGTGCCAGCTTAAACAGAGTGTGTAATTTTAAATATCTGGGTCACTGGGTGTCTGAGGATTTATGTGACAACATTGATTTGGAGAGGGAGCGCAGGGCACTGTCTGTACGCTGTAACATGCTGGCCCGCAGGTTTGCACGGTGTACTGAGCAAGTCAAAGTGACATTATTTAAGGCCTTCTGTCAATCTTTCTACACCTGCAGCCTGTGGACTAAGTACACGCAGCGTACATACAGTGCTCTGCGAGTACAGTATAATAACGCGTTCAGGGTACTGTTCGGGCTGCCTCGCCACTGCAGCGCTTCAGCAATGTTTGCGGTGAAAAGCGTGGATGGTTTTCATGCCATCATGCGGAAGCGTTGTGCATCCCTAATGAAGCGCATGCGGGCCAGCTCGAACAGCCTTCTGAGAGTGTTCGTGGGCCGCTGGGACTCACCGATGTGGCGGCACTGGATGCGACTACACACTACGGATGGTCGTGTCCAGGGTTTGCCATAAACTGGCACCCCTGAGCGGTACCACCTTACGGTTACTTTTATTTTATGTTATTTTTATTTTATTTTTTGTGTACTAACAATAGCTTTATAAGATTTGTGTTACTAACAGAATATGGACAACTCGTCTGAAATATTATTATTATTATTATTATTAATCCTTACCTCCTTTTCATCATATTCCAGACATATCCACGACAAAACCTACCGTAAGCGTGACATGCGAAAATGCTACAACCAACGCGAGGTGACCCGCCGCCGCGATCGCCAAACAGGCCTCCATGACGTGCAGTATAAACTGAGGAACATACACACAGTAGCTGTGGACGGGTTAAACATCACCGTATTGAATGTGGAACTCCTTTGTGATAAGAGTCGGACTCCTTGGTGCCAATGCCCTGAACCAGTAAAGGCAGCTGTTAAGAAGAATTAGGAAATACAATCGATCAAACTATTAGACTAGTCAATCATTCATGTAAGTGTTATTATCAAAATTGTGGTTCCTCCAACTGTTATCCGTGTTCAAGAGTTGAAGTTGAATGAGGGAATATATATATTGGTTAGGAAAATGAGTGGTTGAGTTGTGCTTATAGTTAAGGGTTCCATACCCAAGGATAACCAGCATAACTCTATTTACTAAGCTCTAATTGTACCTATGTCAGCAGGTATAGGTATCTCTTGAATCATAAAAGTAAGGAGTATTTAAACCACATATAACAAACAAATTGTTTCTGTTGTTTATGGTATTCCCTTCATGAGAGTGAGAAATGAATTTGCCAGGTTGTTTACTTTTAAAAAACACAATGTTGTCAGTGCAATAAAGTAATTAAGTAATTGCCACAAGAAGCCTGATCTAAATTGTATCTAAACTATCGCACAAAAAACGATCGACTCTAGTGTCGGATTATCTGATTAGCGATAGTACGACATTTTTACGGCTAAGGAGTGTGGGGAGAGTCTGATATTATTACATTATTATTAATTGTTAGTGGTTTATTTGTATTTTGAAAACATAAAGTATAAATTGAATTTAGTAGGTAATTATTTAATTAAGGTACATTTTTTAGACTACAGTTCTTTTGGGATAATGTTGTATCAAAATGGAATTGATTGCAGTTTTTGTAATAGATGTCTATATAGCTATTGCTAATTTTATTTATAATAAGTTTTATACTAATTCTGTAGGTATTTGGAGCTGTCTTGGTTTTTTTTAGTTTACAATATTATTAAGTTCTAAAACTCAATTTAGATAAACGTATCATACTCCGTTCCTAGTCTAGTATTATTAATATTCATCATTTTATAGCCATTTTAGTTATAAGATCATATTTCATTTCGTATTTAATTTAAATTGGTCCTTACAATTGGCATTTTGATTGTGTGTATACTTTAATTAGTTTAAGAAATATATTGTTTACCTACCTTGTTTTACAACACCCTATGTACAATCGACAAATTTGCATCAGTACCCACCATAAGCTTATTTTCTTACAAACATTCAAATAAGGTCGACATTCGCGTAAACATACATTTCCATGGTAACGACCTACGACGTATTGATATAGCTTAATATTTAAAACGTCCTTAGTGCGGCATGCACTGTTAAGGGGGCAAATGTTTGTTATTTTGACGGTTTCAAACGATTTATCGTCAAAATGCGGCATGATTCAAAATTTTCGATTGTACTGTTGCTGTTTTTATCCATGTTATCATAGGTGTGATCTGTGGTAGCCCTTAGGTTACAAGCAAGGCTTAAGAGTTGCAGGCCACGTTTTCGAACCCTGGCAGATACATTGCTTGTTGTTTTCATCATCACCACTGCTCTTGAAAAAGAAGGAAGGAAAGAAAACATCATGAAGAAACTGTGATGTCTTATAATAATTATTTAGTCTATTCTCTCTCTTCTCTTTGGGAGGGAATGTGCCGTAATCCACCACGTGGACCCAGTGCGATTCCGGATGTCTTAGGACCGAACAATCCGTGCAACATCCACAAACCCGCACTCGGCCCGAAAGGGTCATTCCCTCTCATAGAAAAAGAGGCCTGTGTTCCAGCAAAACGTTACGAGCTGTTTACAATAATAGATGTATGGAAGGTGAAAAAAAAATATGTAAAATCTGTAAATAAAACAAAATTGTAAATAAATAAACCATTTTTATTTGTATTTAAGTAAGCTTTATACATTCATTGGTAACATTTTGAAGCAGTTTATTACTACAGTTTAAACAATGTTTCTGTGAAAGGACATTTCAAAACAAGGCAGTGACTTTAATCTATTGATTTTAACTGATTAGGTGTTGTAAGTGAACTGAACAGATGTTTTGGTTACTACCCGGTAGATACTGGTATCTTAGTAAAAGATAAAACCAAAGATAATCTGTTTCTGTTAATCAAAGGCGAAACTCCTTGATTTTAATCTGTAGTCATTTTTTATGCTAATTTATTGCACTGCTAAATCTAAACTGAATTAACTTAAAATTTTGTATTTTTAAGTTATATCTAAATAACTATGCACTAACCAATTTAATAGATTCATTAGGGAATGATAGAGGGGACTAAGTTATCAGTATGTATCCGTTTTTAAATTAATTATCTGTGACTATGCAATTTAACAGATACACAATATTAACCTTCAAAGGTTTGAAAGTTAGTACCATGAGAGGTCAAATCTTGCAACTGAATTTTAAACTCTTGCATAAATGATAAACTATTCCAAATCCGATAGACCCCTTCGCCGGAATACCCATGAGGCTTTAAGAAAAAAAAAAACGGTGATTAAAAATCACCACCTTGTTATCAACAAAATCATTGGTGAGGAGTGAAACTATTGTACATAATTTTTATATCCCTTGGTTTGTTTAATATGGGGGTTGACTACGAGTATATATACTAGTAATTAAATTTTTCAAAATTGAGGAGCCATTATCATGAGTAACAACTTATGGCATAGTGTTGCCAACTTTTACAAAAACAGAAATTAAAAATCTTTACAAAAATGAACCATAATTATCATAATGACTTCACTTATTATTATCAGTGATAAGTTTCGATGTTACATATTTAAATTACTAAGAATATAATTTTTATCGTGTGCATTTTATCTTTACATTATTTATCTTAAAAATCTTTAATCGAATTGTTCTGCCTACAATCGTTTCAATTTCAGACAACGACGTTTTGAATTTATTTTTAATTAACATATGAGTCTACTGCGTGTGAAAATAAAGGATATACTAATACGTTTGAAAAATAACCACCGTGTATGAATCCCACTAGAAAAGTTGAACAGTAGAATGGTTCCAACAAGATACCGCTGCCTCGAAATGCAAGGGCCATTGAAGGAGTAGTGTTTCTAGTCAGTAGAAATCTTACACTCCCTTCCACTCCCCCCACAGCAGGCGGAGTCACTTGATGATTATACCACCCAGAAAAAAAAGGGATGTTTCTAATAAAAAGGTGAATTCGCGATGAAGGCGGTCGTTCGCTCATTGAGATATTACCTATATACAGGGTGACTGGAAACATTATACATTCCTGGTAAGGGGTTAAAAACATATTTGGGGCAAACTCAATCCTGGGATACTATGCCTACAAATAGTCTGAAATTGAAACGTTAATGTCAATTTCACAAACACATCTAAATGAATGCCTTAATATGAATGTACTGTTGGAATTTTAACTTAATGGTTGAAAATACATTCTGTTTATCGTAATTATGTTATGAAAATAGTTACCCGTGGATTTTCTTGCCGGTTCTTCTCCATAGGAATCCATAACACCACGATTTCATTAAGGCATCCATTTTAGTGTAAGTCAAAACTGGCATTAGACCACATACTGTTAAGTAACTGCGGCTAAAACCTTTCTAACACAAAGCAAAGCGATCAGATCGCATAATGTTCTACAGCATCGAACATGGAACATAGAACTCACGAACATACAGCCAAACATTTAAAAAGCTAAGGAACATGGTACTAAGTTTTCTGCTGTGACATCTCTAGCCAATTAGAGCCAAATGACAAGTAAATGATTTTAATATAAAGTCACAATCAGACGGCGTTTGTAAAAAATGACTTTCTAAACATTTTTTTAATGATTACTCGACACTAAGAACTTCAGTATCGTTACTGGTTTTTTTTAATAACGAATCAACCTACCAAACTTACAAAAATTTTTTGATGCAGGGCAGGCAGGAGTGTGCATCAACATATTTTGCTAAGAAACGGTATTTGTTTTCTAAATTTGAAGTACGACACTCTTCAGAGTTTGGAACAAATTCAACACAGTTCAAAACTTAAAAGTCAATTTTCTCCATTTTATGAAACTGTCTCTTGATTCGTTGTCAAGGAAAATAGCTTTTTTACCATTTTCATAAAACTCTTGACTCGTATATAATCGCCAACCAATAAACAAGGACAATCAGGTTTAGTTGTCAAATATCATATCTTCTTGTTCTTCTCTTATCTCTGATTGGATTTAAATACATACTCGTATGTGCAAAATCATTTACATATCATCCAACTAATCAGATCCTTAAAATTAAGTACATTTTATATGCATAACTATAAAATATTTAATGAAAATTAAATTATAAATTGGTTATTGTAATTTAATTTCTATTCTATTTGTAATTATTATTAATAGAAATTAAACTATAATAATTAAAACAATAATAGTTTATTATACTAAGTAATATTTTATATAAAAATAAAAGAACCAGGGTCTATAGATATTTTATAAATAGAATAACTGAATAACTATTAACAACATAATTTTGTCAATTTAAGCAAAAACCATATAATATTTTGTACATAAAATTGTTTGTAACTTTTTCGTAATAAACATAAATATTTATTTGGATTTTTATTTTAAATTAATTGAATCATTAGCCTGAAAGTTTTTAAATTAACGACTTACTTGGATGAACATAAATACAATGTCTTTTAAAGCTCCACGCTTGTGACAGCAAGGACAAATTAAAAAGGAACCATCCTTATACGTTTGAAATGGGATCGTGAGTAATCTGTGATTACAATTTCTAAGGACCTTTGTTTTATTTTCAAAGATTTTTAAATAAGTCTGGCACATGCCGTGACCCAAGGACTTAATTTTGGCCGGAGGTTAAGCATTGCCATACAACGTGGCAATGCCGTTAGCCTCTTGCGCACCAGCCGACAGCGTTGAGGTCAATTTTTGTTATTTGTTTGTAAAGTGATAATTGACAGTGTCAATCGTACACAGGTATGCAGAAAAGAGTGGAATATTCCTTATCCTCCATTGAAAAGAGAGGATCATCGACCAGACAAGTATTGTGTCGGCAAGTAAACTGATCTACGGTCGTTATCGAACTGATGTACATCTGGAATGAGGGTTCACTTTTTCTTGGCGATGCAAATTGACACTTAGGGAAGTTACTTAAAATATTTAAAACTTAAAGCAAATACCCATAAAATTAATAAAAGTGAATCAAAGTTGTTATAGGCAAATGTCTTGTTTGTAGTTGTAACTAAATCTATATATATATATAACTCAAAGGTGACTGACTGACATAGTGATCTATCAACGCACAGCCCAAACCACTGGACGGATCGGGCTGAAATTTGGCATGCAGGTAGATGTTATGACGTAGCCATCCGCTAAGAAAGGATTTTGCAAAATTCCCACGGGATCGGGATTAACACGGGAAAAACTTCCCACGCGGGCGAAGCCACTGGCACAAGCTAGTTCCCTATAAGTCTCAATATGCATTGCCAATAAAATAAAAGGTTCCGCAATCCATATGAACAAGAATCACACTGTTGATATCCAACCGCGCGGAAAAGATTAAGAAGAAAAAGTTAAGTTCCCATTGCAAACGCATAAAGAAATGGTATCGACATGCGTTCAGAATAATAAATAAATTTTTCATCGAATAGCTGTAAAGCACAATTATTTCAATAGAGCATTCACGTACTGCATACTATCCGAATTCTCGTTTCGTTCAAACCGAATTGGAAATGTACGGAGAGCGGAAGGCAAGTACTTTAAGGCAACTAAAACCCCGATTCGAAGGCGCGTTTCACACAAGTATCAAAGAGCAGTCTGCTTCATGGAGGGGGGCGGGGGGGGGGGGGGGGGAGGCCATAGGTGCAATATCCGCCGGGGTTGAGGGAAAGTTCTAACGAGGAGGCTTCGGAACATCAGGAAAAGAAGGTACAGGGTGTGTTTTTAGTCAGTAGGATTCTGACAAAGCGGGAGAAGTCATTGATGATCTTCCCCCCCAAAAAAGGCTTCTACGGACCACCATTTCCTGGATAGTATGCAGTACGGAAGTAAATAGTATGAAAAATTAGTTATTAAACTTCAGTCATACAAAATTCTGCTACTTAAATTATAAAGGGAAGTACACAATAAGCCTACAACATGCTAAGATTAATTTATTAATATCTAGTTAATACGAAAAACGATTGTGCATCTCTGCCTAAAAGCATATGTGTTCACTTCTTAATATGTTTTGTTCATTGATAAATGTGATAATTATTTTTAATATATTCAAAACTCAACTTTCTTTTTTATCTTTCGTTTTAACGCTTATCATCGATTACCAAATATCATAGTCACTTGTATAATATCAATGATCATCTGTTTGCCAAAAATGGACTTTAGTAGCTATTAAATAGAGTTGAAAAATAGAAGAGTTGCATAGTCGTTGTATGGCATAACAATATACTTAATCAGGCATAGATAAGGCTGATATTTTGACTAAGTGCCGAAGCGCAAGTACGGTCAGACAAAAAGCTTGGCTGGGTCTGAACCGCAGCGGTGGTCTATTGAAACTTTGTGGAATACCTGTTTAGATACAACAAATGACTGTGTTTGTAGTCATGGAGATTGATACTTTAACCTCTAGAGCCCCAGCGGCACAAAAACGTGCCAGTAAACAAGTATTAATTGAGCCCCGCTGGCACAAATTTGTGCCACCAAACCCCGACTGATTTAAAACTGTATTTGTAGTAAAAATAAGTCTTAAAATCGTTTGTGACCGGGGTCAGATTACGCTTACGATAAGAGCCCGCCCGCAGTGCTTTACGGATGGTTGACGTAAATAATGGCGGTCCTTGAGAGGTTAAAATAGAATATCAACATAATAATAATAAATCAACCTATAACGTTTCCACTGCGGGGACACAGGTCTCTTCTCTATGAGAAGAAATGGGCCATAATCCACCACACAGGCCCAGTTGATGGATGTCACATGTCTTCGAAGTTCATAGGACATGCACCGGCATGATGTTTTCCGTCACTTCACCGATTAAAGAGCAGAGGTGACGTTATGAATTACACAAAGTAATGTGCTTGACTGGGTTCAACGATCTACCACTCGCAAGCCGAGGCCGTAACCACTGATATCTTAATAGAATAGGCCAGTGTGGTGACAAATAAGTCGCAATACTTTTTTTGCTGTCAGTACATTAATTATCTCCAAATCGAACAGGTTCATTACAACATTGGAATCATAGGATTTTTATTAAATAGCATAGTGATACAATTATCACTTACTAATTTTTATTTGAAGTTGAAATACAAATAAAATACGAGGGTAGATCATTTCATGCAGGTTTTCCACAAAAGCTTCAAATATTATAACTTAAGAATGTGTCCACTAGTTGATTTAATAACACTTTATTTTTATAACAAAATAAATATTTCATAGGAACCCAAAAATACTTTAGCTTTGCATTTTCACGCAAATATTGAGCACGTATAAAATAAATACGTCAGTTGTATATATCCTCCAAAAATATTTTACTTTGCCACAACATTTATCACATTCCATTGCATTTAAATGATATTTCTTTTAAAAATACATAAAGTTTAATCAACAATTTGACTGAAATCATGACTGACAACATTAGTTACAAATAAAAAAACGGCCACCCCGGATTTCGAAACGTCAAACTAGTGGACACGATAGGCACTACAAAGTTCAAACTTATAACTAAAACTAGATAGGGTATGCGATGCGCGCTTCGCCTTTCCCCCGCTACGAATTCGCTACGTGCCCGCTACGAACTCGCTACGAAGTGGCTACGTGCCCACTACGGCCACGTTACGTAGTCGTCTTGTCGGCGCGCGCGCAACATGTCAGCTACAACGGGCAGCCGCCTCCCTACGCACACAACACCCAATGTTAGGAGAAAAATAAAAGGGGACATTCAAAGTATGGACAGAAACGAATCGAAGCGAATTATCGTAAAAAATATTTATCATGAAATGAGTACTATTGAGACTCGAATAAAGTTAAAGTACTTTAACAAGTTTAGTGCTGATAACACATATATAGTGTTCAGAACTTTTAGGGATATTTTGGTAATTAAGCTGTATTTCCTCTTTAAAACCATTTTATAGGATCGCTATGCGAGAAATTAATGAAGGTACCGAGTACCCGTGTACATAACATTGTTTGTGTGCTAATAAAATAATATGCAGTGCCGCTCCCACAAATGTTTTCTTTGTCAGGTTTATGCGGCAAACCAAATTACTTACAAAATTTAGAATATATTAAATAGAATTCAGAGTTACTGTCGTTTCATTTCTAAGTCCAGGATAGCAAGACAAGGTACAAAAACAAACATACTGAGTAAATCATCTATGGTAAATACTCAAGAACATTTATAAAAAAATCTATGACAAGCAACACCAATAAAACATGCTGGAAATAAAAAGTATTAATAAAAATGCCATACAATTGCGTATTACAAGTACATTATTCCTTGTTAAAGAAAATTAAATTTAATGAGTTTCCATTAAACACATTGCTCAACTCTTTTTAAGCAGTCCATCTTTGAATATAAGTCAATAGAAATAGTAGTTTCCATGCAAACGAGTTAACAATTTTCCTTCAAATAAAAATACCATGTATAATGTCATTGACAACTAAAATTAATCCATCAATATTCTATTTTGGTGGGCATATTTAAACACCGTGTACAATGTCATTGAAAACTAAAATGAATCCATCAATATTATATCTTACCTATCCTAGCTTTAACAATCTATTATTAAACATTTATTATTATTTAATACTGACGATGGCAAGAGACCGGACGGCATGTCATTGTTTCCGTGGAAGATGGGTAGGCCTTTAGTGTGGGACGCAACTTGTGTCGATACTGTCGCGCCATCCCATCTTCCCAGTTCATCATGTTGTGCTGGCGCTCCCGCTGCGGCTGCGGAAAACCTCAAGCGGCGTAAATATAGTCATCTCGGTGATAACTATATTTTCGAGCCGTTTGGGGTCGAAACTCTCGGACCATGGGGCCCGTGTGCTCACAGCCTTTTTAAAGAAATATCGAAAAGGCTTGTTGACGCTTCCCGCGACCCAAGGGCTGGCTATTTCTTTGGTCAACGGCTAAGCATTGCCATACAACGAGGCAATGCCGCCAGTATCTTGGGTACGTTGCCAGCCGACAGCGTTGAGGATGAATTTTTTGATGCTTTATTGTAGTTTGTATTTTAGTACATAATTTGTTGTAATTAATTGTTTAAATATCAAAATAAAATACATCATTAAAAATAAAAAAAAATTTAATACTGTAACATTTAATTATGATAATTTTATAATTAATTCCAGAGACAATTAATTGAATTAACAATACTACATTTTCATGCTTATTTGTCGCATACAATATTGTATAACTAATATAATAATTTCATGCAATAAAACAAGAAATAGGAACGATCATAAATTGGCACTGGTTCAAAATACTTCTAGTATAATAATCATCTTATTAGGTTCGTTTTAATAAATAGGTTATTTATGAAACAATAAATATATTAATGCCCATTGGGTTAAAGCCTCCGGTTCTGGATTAAAGAATTTCAAGTTGAGTATTATTTAAGCAAAATTAAGCATTATAGAGCAAATTTCAAAACTCCAAAATACTCAATTCAGAAGTCGGGCTACAGTGACAATACAGTGTGAGTTTTGGCCACCCATACAGATTTATCAATTTATGTATTTTCTTGAAATTTTACCTTACGAAATATTAAGGAATTGTTAAGAATGAGGCTTTTCTGAAATATCTTTCATCAGACGGCAGCACTCAGGTGTCAGGTCCAGGCACCTGTCAAACGCTTAAGTTTTTGACATCTGTCAAATTGACGTCAATGTTATGTTCTTTTTCCAAAAAAAATCTCCTCGGCCTAAGTGGTGTCAACTGGTGATTTGAATTTTCCGGAAACATCTCAACACAATTTCAAAAACATTAAAAAAAAAAACGTTCCATTTCACGTACTGAGCGATAATCCCAGCCCTGCTTACAAATATTATAATTAATTGTTTTAATGTAGAAAAAACATAGTTTCAGAATATTTAAATTTTGGTCATTGAGCAAGTACACGAAGTTTTAATAGTTTTTCAAACATAGCAACTGCTTATAAATTATTTTTATGCCAAACTTAAGCCTTGTCATATGTATAGTAAAACGGCGGTATTTACATTATTATTATGGGGTTTAATACCAATATTCAGATTTCAATAAATTAATACTGTATTAAATATTACATGCTCGACATAATATTACCGTCTAATTTATTTATGAAATTCTTTATTATTAGATTTGGCTCAGGACAATATTAAAACAGTATAAAAGTAACAAGTATAGTATAGTAGCATAGGTATAAGTTATCTTTGTTTTTTTTTACTAATCCATATGGATGTTGCTTATCCTAATTAAAGATTATTTATTATATACTTATTATTTTATTTTATTTATTTTATTAAACGTCAGTTATAATACCACAGTATTAGTTCGAGGAATCTAGGGTTAAATCAGTTAGTAGCTTTGCCTAGTTATGGGAGCCAAAATATACTGAACAGCTTTTTTAGATTTCTTGGCAGTTTAGTTTTACATAAATCGTATCTCATTGATACCTTATGCCTCGGCAAAAATATATTAAAATCACCAACACAAAAATTCGGATCGGCTTAGTCTAAATTAAAGTATATTTTTATTTAAAGCGTTATCGCCTCATTTCTATCAATTTGTGCTGCGACTTTTCGCTTTAACGAAAAAATATGCTTTATTAACACTTTTATGATTTGTATTAATTAGAGAATGAAAAATTTATTATTTACAAAGGAAAAGTAAATTATGAGTTTTAATACAGCTTACTTTTGAATTACATTTTTTTTTATTTTACATTTGATATAAAATTGTATTAATGCTTACAAGTTTTTTTTTTCGTTTTTACTACCCAAACTTATAACTAGACGAACATACGCATATGTATAATTAACTTATCTTTATAATTCTCTCTTTCAAGGTATAATTTCTATAATATTATCATAATAAGTGTATAATTATGTAGAAATATGAATACCTAAAGAAACAACATTTACCACCGCACTCAGAGTCCACTAATTATTCTAAGCCATATTTAATGGCTCACAATATTTGAACTATACGCATTCGCCCATCTTTCAATTAATTTATCGCTACGACCTTCTTGCTTGACAGTTGACAGAATAAAAACAAAAATGGCCGTTGACATCTGTCAAATGTGCGCCATGACACTATTTTCATTGTTAAACTATAATAGCATCTTCATATAACATGTATATGGCCCACTTAGGGTTACTCCACATCGCCCCACCAGAGTAAGAATAATTTAATGTACCTATCGTCAAGAGACTGTGAATGCGCAAACTAGCAATAATCTAAATTTAAACATCATAATACGATAAAAGTATACAATATTATAAAAAAGATATTTGATTACAAATACATACAACTACAGATGATTATATTATGATGTAAAGAACATTAATAGCTTTAATATAAATTCCATTGTTTTGATACATGAAATAGCATATCAAAAATTTAATGTTAATTTTGGCTTACGGAAAATCTTATCGATAAAAGAGGCCATGGAAAAAGAGTTTGTCAAGTATTGAAGGTGTTTATACCAAGCTAATATTTTATTTACTCGGTTCGGGTCTGCTCACTAGAGTCTCTAGCCCTTCGATTCGAAATGAAAACATTTACTGTTTACACCCTGAAATTGATAAAAAAAATCATACTAGGAATTTCTGCTGCATCGTGAGCTAGTTTTACATACATCCAGAATAAAAAACTATTTAGTAGGCCATACAAACACTTGTTCAGGTGTGGGTATTGAATTTTTTTTGCGGCAAGCAAGCTTTTCAAATCCAGCTGTTAAGGCTGTGCTTTAATGTTTAGTTAATTTAAGAGATTATTACGAGATGTTTTTCTCATGGCTAGAGTTCTGTGAGATAAATACCAATTTTATGTTTATAGTGAAAATAACACTCTGTTTTTCTTTCTGGAAAAAGTTCTTCACAGAGTTTTAGACCTCGATATCATGCGCATGCATATTAAGTTTCAATACAATTGTCAGTTTTTATGAGATACCATCAGAAGCGTATCGTTTGCTTTATCAACGAAATGATATTGCATTCAATGGAAGGTTCTTAATCGAAGGGCCGATGTAAGTGAATATAATCTTCCATAAAGCAACAAGTTCAATGCATATTTAAAAGTTGCAAATTCAGACGGAAATCGATGAAACCGGCTTAAATGCAAATTGACAAATAAATTCATAGTTTGGAAGACATTTTCTAGAAAACTGTTCGAGCAATGACATTTTTTTCAAGCTTGCTTTCTTAATTATTTTGTTAACAATGAAATTATTAGAAACTTGCAATTACATGTAAATTGACTGTATCAGGTATCTGATGAAATTCCATTATTTGGCAATTTGATTGAGGAGAGAGGGATCTTCAAGTGAGATTCTACTGGTACATAATTACAGGATACTATTTTATATTTCTTGCAACAGAATACTATATTAAATTACAGGGAACTATTTCATATTAATAATAAATAGCATTTGGTAACCGAGTGCGTTACTTTGGTATTGAGTTAATTTTCATAAATATTGACCCGTGTAACTTGGACAGAATTAGGTTTTTTTCAAATACCGTAACTTCAGCTTCCAACCAATCAGGGTCCAATATTATTGCAAATTCGCTCTAGGACACCATAATTGTAAAAGCACTCAATTATCAACCACCCTGTATATTTTTAAATACCCGCTTACCGCAAAGGTTCGTTGGTCTCAAGTCTCAAAAATAATCAAGAAATTATGCATTAATATCTCCCAGTGGAATCTCACCTAATCTTAAGACAAAACTCTTTAAACTATAGCCTCTGTATCACTTATGACATGTATGCCATGCTTCGTCAGAATCAATCTAACGATATCATTACAACTTCTCGTCTTATAATTCCTCCCCGAATTATCTTTAATCTTAATACTTTTAACTTTATCACACAGCTTACTGACTTCTGATTTACTCTTCTTAATTTCTTCCGGCTTCAACTTTCTTATGGTCGAAGAGCAGCGTTTCTTCGAAGTCTCGACTTCGACTTTCTCCACGTTACCTTCACTTACCCGTCGTTTGTAGAGATCGAAGTCGGAATCCTTGCTTAGGTAACTATCGAGGGAGCTATAAGTTGTATCTAGATTTACCTTGTCTAATTTGTGTTCAGTAGTGTCACTGACTATTTTGACTGCCTTTCCCGGTACGTATGTAGATGGAACTTTATCAAGATACGCCATTTTAGGTTTCAGAGGCTCACATAGCGGGCTTACAGAGTCCGTATGAGAGTTAGGCATTAAGAAGTTGGTCTTTCTTGGACGTTTGACAGTTATAGTCTCATCGATAATAGAGGGTTTGTCTCTAATTGATATGAGGATGTTTTTGAAGCTGGTTTCTTCGGGAGAGGCCATAATCACATCCTGAGGTGATCGTTTGTCGTAACTAGCGATTAGGTCGTTAAGAATGTTATACTCACTGATCCGGGCAGCGTGGAAAAAGTTTTGTTGGTTAGTATTATGGTAAAAAGTGTCTTAAATATATGTGCTGAAGGTAGATAATTGAAAAAAATTAAATACATAAATAGGTAACAGTATCTATAGTTCCAAGATTGAATGTTATTATTTGTGTATTTTATTGCATTTGTTTAAAAAAAAAGGAAATAACCATGATTCTATATTTTATTTATTTCCATAAAAATCGTATTATAAAAATTATAATTTTATAAAATCTAATCTGTAAACTGTATATAAAATATGTGTACTTGAATATTTGGCTTTTAAATTACTTTTTATGAAATAATCATATCTAAAATTACAAACAAAAAAAAAACATTTTCAACAAACTCATTCTAAATTCGACATAATTTTATGATAAATTAGTCACTTTTTGAAAAGTATAAAATATAAAAATTATTATACAAAATTATATACAAAACAGAACAAATAAAATGTCATAAAACATAAAAAAATATATATAAAAAATATTTAAACAGTATAAAACAATAAATATTATTAAAAAACAATCTTTCTATCAATTTTTTCGACCATTCATTGGCCAAAAACCGCTCGAACATTCTCTACTCAACAAAATTGCTCGGTTACTCCCTAATCAGTAAAATTACGCCGCCAGAAGTAAAAAGGGCGCATCTCACCAAAACACAAATAAGCAAAATGAACTGTTGAATATTTCTTGTCAGTAGTTACTCAAAAACATGGAACCTCTAAAAAACAACTTGAGGAGCCTTGTTTTCCTAACATCAAATACGTAAAATTAAATTCCCCTAAAATGTAGATGCTCCCTTTTATGGACTGCAGGCTAGGAATTAATTTATATTATTTAGTACGCTAGTTATATATTATAAAAAATATTCGACACGTATTGTTTTCTTCATAAAACGCAAGATCTTGTTATGTAATTTATAAGTATAAAACTACAATTTACGAAGACGTGACGTCACGCCAAATAAACGCAGCGCCGTTTTATCGTCTCCAATTTTTTGTACTATGACAAAAGAGAAATATATACATATTTTTTATAAATCTAAGTGAAAGACTAAATAATTTTTATTAGGAATTTTCTCTATTGCTTGCTCAATCACTAGTCAAAAATTGTCCTACAATTTTCTAGGCCAGTGTTCCTCACAATGTGTGCCGCCAGAAAAAAATCATAAAAACAGACGGAAAGTATTCATTGCGAACTTTTAGTTTACAAAACTTTTCATAACAGTAATATATGTATTGAGTATGTTGTTTATTGCTTATATATTGTATACATATAAGTAAATAGTACACCATAGACTAACCGCTTATTTATTTTGTCATGCTGTGACAAATCCATCCAAAGGTTGTCTGTAAAAGATCGCTTTTAGCGATAAGACCGCCCTTTGTAACACCCTTTCTAGTTGTTACGTCCTTATTTAATTTCTGTTATGGTGTACAATAAAGAGTATATCTATCTATTTCACAACCAAAAACATTTATTTTATCAATTTATCTACCCTATATGCTAAAATTAATTATTAAAATTAAATAACAGTTATTTTTAAATTATGCTAATGTTTTGGTTACATAAATTTTGTGGAACACTGTTCAAGGTAATAAAAATAGGCCGCAATAAAAATGGGCCGCAATAGAAATAAGCCGCAATAAAAATAGGCCGCAATAAAAATAGGCCGCAATAAAAATAGGCCGCAATATAAAGGCATCTACTCACGTAATACAATGTGGAGCTCCATAGAGTCTGTGTTGTCTCACATACGCGAGAACGGCGTCATCCGTGAGGTACTTAGCACTCTCCCCGCGCCGGACTAGTCGGCGAATTTGAGTAGAGCTCACTTCATTAGCTATGTAGTTTGTTACTAGGATCACGTTTTTCTGGAAAGGGAGAATTTTAATTTATTTAAAATAATAAAAAGATTTTTGCTAAATAATAATGGTACCTCGGGTTCGATTTGCGGGTCAGAAAGAAAGTGCTATTGGGTTTTACTGTTAGGAATTTCCAAGTCTAACCAAGGCGTATCATGTTACCCAGCTACTGGGTTATGGAGGTCAGAGAGGAAGTCGCTTCATGTAAAACCAACATGCCAACAAAAAGGCTAAGCAGAAGATAATGGTCTACAGATATTTGTTCTGGGTCTGATTATTTGTGAGTTTAAATGCCATGTATGCTTTCAACGAACCCAAAATGGTAGACGAAAGGCTTTTTTAAGGCTGGCTAAATCATCCAATGGCTGCCTTTCGATCTGGGCGAAGCGGGAGCGTGTGTCAGACTTTTACTGACTAAATCGGCTTAACTTTACTAATTCGTAAAGCTTATCTGTAATCTATACTAATATTATAAAGCGGAAAAGTTTGTTTGTTTGTCTGCTTGCTTGAACGCGCTAATCTTCGAAAGTACAGGGTGGATTTGGATGAAATTTGGGATGGAAGTAGCTTGAAGCTTGACGAAGGTTATAGGCTACTTTTTACGCGACTGCAAAAAGGTGAGTTATGTTTTTACCGTGATAGAATCCACGGGAGCGAAGCCCCGCGTGAGTACTAGTAAGTAATAAACAAATAATAATGATAAAACACATCCTTGTTCCGTCATTTGCCCTCCGTGTTCCGAGGCCGCAGTAACTCTTTCAAACAATTCCGCAACCCCTTTGCGAAAGGCTAAACATATGATGTAATACTTACCCTATGTTTGTATAGCATGTCCGAGTCGTATATGAAGCGTCCGGGGTCGCAGCCTGCGCGAGTCACCACAATCAGCCCGTGACGACCCACTATAGTCTCCAACTGAAAATTAATAATGTAGTGTTAGTTTATTCGATAGCTTTAATAAATATAGCCAGTAATAACTTAGCTGCTCAGCGACTTAAAAGTGACTTGGTTACTTTAAGATCTTCGTCATGATTACAGTTCATCATATTGAATAATAGTAAATTGTTCATCGAGGGGAGAAAGTGACCGATTACCAACGAGGGTGTAGTTTGAGTACTTAATACACACGAGTTGGGAATCGCACTTTCTTCCGAGTGATACATACCTAGTGCTTTATATTATACCTACGAGGAAAATAAGAGAGAATAATAATAAGTCTCTTGTCTTTTGGCATTATAAGTACTTTTGATTTAGCTACTGAATTAGTCCAAATTAAAAAAAAACACCGCGTTATCGATTTTTATACACTTTTCCCTCCCTCTCCAGTGTCTCCAGCACGTTAGTAATGAATTCTCATACACTTTTGCGACCCGAACATTTGTACTACAGTAATGACGTCCTTTCTGTCAAACTTTTCAAAAAGTAATAAGGCACTTTCCGAGCAGGTATAGTAAATATAAAAGAATTTCGTATTCATTTTACGAATTCTTCTATAATGATTACTGTCATAATTACAATTTTTTTCATAGTCCTTTTATATGCAATTTCAGAAAACATAACTTATCCGATGCTTGCATATTGCATTAAACAACAAAGCAAATTCTTTTACAAATTTTCAATGCACGAGTAGCTAGAATTTTCAACTAAGGTTTGCTCGTATTTTCTTAAATTATCTCAAGCTTTCGGCGTACTGGATGTGGAAAACCCAATTTAGTTTGGCTTCCTGAGACAGTACCTGAAAGATCACCCAAAGTGAGTTACTGACTATGGTAGACTGCACACTCACTATGACCGCTTTCTGTACTACGTACCATTTTTTTTTTTCGGGTGGGAAAATCTTCGAATGACTTCTTCCGCTGTGGGTGGAGCGGAAGGAAGTGTCAGACTTCTACTGACTAAAAACCCACCCTGTTCCTTCAGCTGCCCTTAAGTTCCGGGGCGACGGTATCTCGTTAGAACATTCCCGCAACCCTGGCAAGCAATAGCCTTATGGGGCTCCGTCACTAGTGCTGACGACTCTTTGAGGCGCGCGTGGAATACGACGCGCCGCCAACCCGGGCCTGGTCCTTACCGGACGGTAAGCCTGTGCCTACGGTGGCCGGAGATCGTCTCGCGATCCCCGACGCCCAGCGCGTCTCCCGCGACGGCTGGGGCGTGAGGAAGAGAGTTGCCTCTCCCTCGCGCGTTCAGCCTCCTCCTTCGCTAGCATGACTGCTTCGCAGAAAGAAGGCGACTGCATACCATTTCCTCTCGCCCCGCACCATTGTCTGAACCAGGGCCGGGCGCGACAGGTCGTCGCCGCCAATCGCCTCCATGAGGACACGGCGGTGCTCCGCCCAAGCAGGGCACACCTCGACCGTTATGCTCCACCGTGTCCTCCGGGTGGTCCTCACAATGACGACACCCGGGCGTGTCCTCCCGCTGTATCCGAAACAGGTGCCTCCTGAAACAGCCATGTCCGGTCAGCACCTGCGTCAGGCGGAAGGTGAGGATGCCGTGGCGTCTATCCAGCCACTCCTCAAAGAGGGGAATCATCGCCGCGATTGCGGCGTGCCCAGCCCTCGGTTGCGACAGCCGCTCTTTGCATGCCGCCGTGAGATCGTGCCGGAGCTCTGTCCACTTTGCCGCGGTTTGCCGCGGCAGCGGAGTTTCACCCCGGCTTACACCTTCGCGCGCCAAACGTACAGGCGCGCGAAGGCTACCGCCTCCAGATCCCACGGCACCAATCCGGCAAGGAGGTTCGCCGCCTCTCCAGAGATCGGGCGGTATCCCCGGATCATCCGGATGGCCATGACCCTCAAATAATAATCTATAGTAATATTACAAAGTGGAGAGATTTGTTTTTTGTTTGTTTGTAATGGATAAACTAAAAAACTACTGGACCGATTTCAAAAATTCTTTGACCGATATGTAAAGCTACATTATCAGTAAGTAGCAAGTGAGTGGGTGGGATTTCTTATAAGTAAATCCATCTTAATACATGCGAATCAGGGTTTGTTAATTTATATATACAATTTTTGTAATAGAGCCTTTTTTTTTTTTTTTAACGTGGTAAAATTATCAAATAAGGGCAGGGTGGGAGGGACTGTCAGACTTTTACTGACTAAAATCCACGGTGTTCCTTCAATAACCCTTTACATACCGGGGCCACGGTAACGGGATGAGTCCCACGACCCCGGCAGGCTTCGGCCCTCTACGGGGGGGCCTCGTCATATTGCTGACGCTCTTTGAGGCGCGCGTGGAACACGACGCGCCGTCGACCCGGGCATGGTCCATGGTCGGACAGCGAGTTGCCCTTTACTCGCTGTCCGCATGCCCGCTTGTAATAGAGCCTTGGAAACTGATACTTAATCTTACTTAGTTAATAATTTAATCTTCTTAACCTAGTTAGAAGAACAGCAGCTCACCTAAAAATTTCTCGATTTGTAATGCATACAACATAAATTTCGCTAACATTATAGTTTATAGTTTATTTATTTCTCTACTAGCTTTTGCCCGCGACTTCGTCCGCGTGGAATAGTTACTTTGGGCTAACGTTAAATTTAACCCCGATTTTGAAGCATTCTTCATTGGCGCTCCGCTCCTATTGGCCTTAGCGTAATGATACAATATAGCTGTGCCCGCGACTCCCTCAGCGTAAGTTAATGTATTGGTAGATCACGTTCACATGAGGCTTAAGTACCTAGAGAACGCTTCGACCGCGAGACGCGTCGAGCGCGGCGACCGATTCTCAAAAATAATCCTTATAGCATGATTCAGTATTCACGCGCGATGGCTTATTATTATAAGCGTATTTCATGTATAACTTTGGTGTTTCTATACCGATTTATATGATTCTTTTTACGGTTTCGTAGCCGAATGGCAAAAAACGGAATCTTTATAATTTCGACATGTCTGTCCGTCTGTCTGTCTGTCTGTCTGTCCGACCGTCCGTCTGTCACAGCAATTTTATTCCGAAACTATTAGGACTATACATGTGAAACTTGATAGGTAGATGTATTCTGTGAACCGCTTTCCGATTTTGAGAAAAAAATTAAAAAATATTTAAAATAAAGGGGGATACCCCATACATGGAACTAAACCTGAAAATATTTTTTTTTCATGAAATCGATGCATGTGTGGTATCTATAGACAGTTCTTTAAAAACGACATCGGGGTTTCTAAAACCACTTTTCCATAAAGTCAATCGTTTAAAAGATATAAGCTTCCAAAGTGGTAAAATGTGTGTGTGGCGGACACAACCTCTAACTTCTATAATAATGGAGTGAAAAATCTAAAAAAATATATGTCTGTAGATCTTAATATAAACTTTCAACCAAAATTAGTTTGAACGAAATCAGTTCAGCAGTTTTTGAGAAACAGCATATTTTCTAAAACCGCAAATATAACTTTGTAATTCATACAAACACTATGAAAAACAAATTTATTCGGCGCAGTTGTAAAAAATGTAAAAAAGCCAGTTTTAAGAAATTTGTAAGGTTTTTTTTTTTCAAAACATTTATTTGGCGCAGTTGTAAAAAATGTAAATAAGCTAGTTTTAAGAAATTTGTAAGGTTTTTTTTTCGTCAAATAAATTTGCATATTATATTATAGTTACTACGGAACCCTTCATGGGCGAGTCTGACTCGCACTTGGCCAATTTTTTTATGGAATAGTTAATAATGTTAACTTTTTCAATTAGGGGTGACTGAGAGTGTTATAAACGTAAGAGTAGACAAATATTATAATCAGAAAGCTTCGAACTGCTAAGCTATCGGGAGTTACACGTGTTATTGTGAGTCAACCATAAAAGTTAGACATATGCTGTCGTGGGATATTTTTTATATAATTCTAAGGAGAACATTTCCGTCATGAAATGATTTGTGTAGCTTTAACCATTAAGGTTGCACACGCGACGGAAGCTTAAAAAATGGAGTAACTTCTCCCGTTTTCCCAACATTTCACTTCACTGCTCTGCTCCTATTGATTGTAGCGTGATGAAAAGTATACTATAACCCGCTCAGGAGTATGAAAAATAATTGTACCAAGTTTCGTTAAAATCTGTCGAGTAGTTTTTGTTTCTATAACGGTTATACAGACAGACAGACAGACAGACAGACAGACAAAAATTTAACTGATTGCATTTTTGGCATGAGTATCGATCCTTAATCACCCCCTGATAGTTATTTTGGAAATATATTTCATGTACAGAATTGACCTCTCTACAGATTTATTATAAGTATAGATTAATTTTTTACAATTATCTCTATCACAAAACAGCATAAAGAGATAACGTTGCCGACTGTACTAGTATGAACTGTATCACAGTCGACAGCGCCTTCCACCCTAATGTATTACAATTGAAATTCATTGTTTTATGCACAACATTACATAAATAAACAATTAAACATGAAGAACTAATAGATTAATCAACGTGAATATAAAAATTTGAAATAATCAATTAATTTATTTAAACTTACATCTTCATCCGACCACAAGCCCGGAGTAGCGAAGGACTCCAAGAGATCAGCTCCACACAACAGTTTGACGGTGACACCCTCCTGTACGTTACCATTCAGCTTCTCCATCAAATTGTCCGGCTCATCCAGACTGTTCAGGTTGATGATGTCATCGGGCAACCAAGATGGAGGGTCCGGATCGTTCTGACCCGTTAGGTAGTTGTTTATTGTGTCCTGGTGGACAAAAAATATGCACTGAGAAAAAAAAAACAACCAGTTTTCACGTTGCTTCAACAAGTTTTCGGGTTAAAATAGCGCCTACGTGCTGTTTGGTTGAAACTACAAGTTTGATCTTGTAAAGTGTAACTTGTTGATCCTACAAGCTACGTATCATGTTATTTCTACGTTACGTCAGGTCAAATTTACGTTAACATTTTCCGATTGTTTTTACAAGTTTAGCAAGTAGATTTAACATGCTCAGCACGTTGTTGTGACATGACATGACTAGCTTGTAAAGATGGGCGAAAAATAACATCACGACAAAAATAACGTTGTTATCTTGCTCCTCAAATGATTACTGACTGATCATGAAGGAACAACGTTCCAAAATAACAGTGGTGAAATAACACAGACACTACAATCACTACAGTGACACGAGACACTACAGTGACATGAGTCACGACAGTGACCGAGTCACGACATGGAACGAGTCACGACTTGGAACGAGTCACGACATGGAACGAAATCTAACGAACGATGTAATACGCGCAATCGGGCATTTTCGGATAACCCAAGAGTGAGATAGCGAATGATTCCGGATTTCTGGCTCGTTCCCTCGCGCCTTGAATACTAATTTGCTCAAAATAATAAAATTAAATTCTTATGTTTATATTATAAAAATAAGGTTTTTTGTAGACTTGAGCATATCACTACGCAAAAAAAAAATTATTATAGCCCTTTTTATTTAATTCTGAAATGTGAACTTGTGATAATTAAATTATTTGTTATTTGAACCAATAGTAAAAGCTTGTGTAAAACATGCTTTTAAAAATATATCTGGCTACGTTTCGAAAAAACATTTTGAAAAAAAAATGTAAATATAAATGTTAAATAAATCCATATCATAGTTATTCAAAAGAATTTCCGACATTCCTAAGCCTGTAAAACTGTGACTGTCGTTCCTGTTACAAAAATCACGTCATGTTGGGATCAAATATCTACGGAATCATATTTCGTAACGTGAGTGACCGCAGTGACAAAGTTACGTTGATTTGTCACTGTGACTTTTATGGAACAGGAACGACAGTGACAAAAAAGTAACGGTTTCGCCCAGCGCTACTAGCTTGTTGAATCTATATGCTTGAAATGTTGTTGTGATGAAATTAGAGATGAGTCGTATTCACTAGAACATCTAGATCCGAAGAATAGGTAAATTTCGATATTAGGCGGCACCTATTCTCATTCTCACTTTTACAATACCTAGTATCATGAAATCCAACTGCTCTTAGGCCTCATAGTACTAACGCGTAATTGCATTACATTCACTCAACACGTTATAAATCTGCTTTACCGCTCATTCATGTTTGTCAAAATCATTCGTTTGTCAGTCACTTGAATTTAAACCCTAATTCAAAGTACATAAAAGTAACGTGACGCGCACGCATGTTGTGCAAGAATATATATTCTGTCCTTTTTTAACTACGCTATTCCGTAGTCTTCCCATCTTTATCTTTCAATACTCGAGACTAGTCAGTAATCATTCGATCCGAGAATACTCGATCCGAATGAGTACCAAATAGTCTCGACAAGATTAAGTATTACGAAGTATCTATCGGATCGATGATTACTGACTAGTCTCAAGTATAAAGTCCAAATACTAGGTACCTACCTAGTCTTATCACTGATTGCTGATGCTAACGCACTAAGTTCAATAGAAATATCAAGTAAAGGAGAAGTGGCAACGAGGTGAGTCCGTGAAGCTTAAAGACCGTCATCGTAAAATTTAATCTAAATACGGTGTTCATTTGTTGTTTAGCAGTTTCCTGCACAATTAGTAGCCACAATAAAAACTTGACTTGGACTAAGTACATGCACCATGACCACATTCGATAAGTAATAATAATGATTTGATACTAGGTGGAACAGGTATCTGGATCTCGTATTTTTAAATACTAAGAATAGGTGCACCTAGTCCCAAATTTACCTAGTACAACCCATCTCTACTGGGTACTACTAAGTCCTAATAGACTATAATATACTAGTACATTTTTCAAATTGTCCGAATAGAGTGCGCACTGACCTCACAGCGTCCGAATAAGCCCAAGACTACTAGTTACAGTTATTATTATTATTAATAACTAACTATTCAATCTAGAGTTGAGTAACTCCGGAGTGATTCGTTCCGATGAACTGCTCACACTCAGATTGAACTCGTTCACTACTGTGCGATATTTTCGTTCCACAGTTCCGGCTCATCATTTCGACTCACACCGCATCAATGCAAGCGTCGTCCGTCTCATTCATACACACTGACAATTTTATATCGCTTTCTTTTTTTTAGACATTCTAGTTCATTTTAGATTAACACTGTAATTTAAGCAACTTTGTTTACGTTATTCGGCGTATTTTTCATATTGGTTCGAATTTTATATTAGTCTAGTCTATTACGTCAATTGCGTGACACAAAGTATCGAAAATTAGTTGAACAAGAATAAAAAAAAACAAGGACTAAAAAAATATATAAACAGCAGAATACCTAAAATTATAATTCTTTAAATTATTGTAAATATAGTTGATTTTTAAATACGCCTTTTAAAGTGGAAAGTAGATATTTATTATCCTACATTTTATCACTTTAATTGTCAGTCCTAAGCCTGAAAAAAGTATGAAGGGAAATCGAATCTATTTTCTTAAATAAACGGCCTTCGCTGTTGTTTACAGTTTACGAACGAATACTGACTCCGGAAGTTACAAGTTGCAACTCCGGACTCGATAGAAAAAGATTTCTTTGCCAATAATATAGTACTACAGCTGATACCGGGCCGAATGGAACTGTGGAACGATTTAGCGGAACTGCTCACTTCTCGGAACGAGTTCCACTAATGGAACGACATTGCCCAACTCTAATTCAATCGGTCAACGTCAATCCATTATCAACATATTTAAAGATCAAAGCACGTGAAGTACTCGATCTTTCCAAAAAAATGCACTAGGACTTAGCCTAGAAGTAACCTAAAGAAAACTTTTTTTTTTTTTTTTTTTTTTTTTTTTAGGTAGGGCCACTTGTAGATCAGCACACTAAGGCTGTGAGTCTACTTAACCGGACTTTCCTGTGGTGACCTCTAATAAATTAAAGGCCCCCAGCCAGGGCCCTAAAGAAAACTTATACAACTAAACTACATGTACCACGCGCTGTAACGAAACCATTGCGACTTCTAATTCGATGCCAACGCCATCTATCGAAACAGGGGTCAACTAACCTGTCTGAAAAATAGATACATAGGTGCAATGCTCTACTTACCGCAAAGCACATAATTATGCTGTTCTTGCCGTATGTGCATTCATCATCTTCCTGCCTTTTACTTGTCTTTTAACCGACTTCAAAAAAGGAGGAGGTTCTCAGTTCGTCTTGAACTATTTTTTTATATACATGTTACCTCATATCTCAAAGGCGGCTGGACCGATTTAGAAAATTCTTTTTTAGTTTGTAAGGGTATACTTTCTAGTTGGTCCCATTGTAATCACGTTAGGATCTGATGATGGAATCATGGAGAAATCGAGGGAACTCTTCAAATATTATAGGCACACCTATAGCGTTTTGGGTATTTCTTATAGTAACTTGTGCAGTTGCTCTCGAGAAGCACCATTTGGGGAAGTAGAACTGATGATGAAGACCACAGATAAGTTATCCATGCAATTATTGTGCCTAAAAATAAACTAAAACTAAGATATTATTATAGGTACAAGTAATGGTTGTTCGGAATAGCAGCGTTAGGTAGCAACAAGCCAGATCTAGGTTAATTAAAACCTGTGTTTCAGGCCATCACTTTACAATCGAACTACTTAGGTCTAGTACAATTTAAAGTTAAATAAACTATATAAAAATAAAGTATATTTTAAGAATTACGAGAAAAAGCTTAATGGTACATAATATCTAAAACTAAGCCTATGTAACGATACAAAAGTAAACAGTTACGAGAGGATTAAATATCATCATGCCAAAATTTCTAGAAGTTGTTCTGTGTCTGTATAATGTAGTGTCTTTAAATATTCAAATAGCATTTTATTACATTTGTTATAGCTTACACTATAGAAACATAGTACCTTGTTGAGCTTATTATATAGAAAAGGTCCCAAGAACAGATGAAAACGATTAGCAAATGCATGCCTAGTTTGGGGCTTTATGCAAACCATGTCCTTCCTTCTCTTGTCAGAAGGAACAGGGTCAAAAGGAAGTGCAGTGTGTTGGAGTAGTACTGTGTTTAAAATAAATAATTGCCGTACTGTAAGCACCTTCCATGCTGTGTAGAGCTGATGCGTAGGAAATCTAAATGGGCGAAAGGTAGCAACCTTCAGAATTGCTCTTTGAGCACGTTCTAATGGGAGTAAAATTGTTTTTGCTGCACCACCCCAAGACGCTATGCAATATGTAAGAATGGATTGACACAAAGCTAAATAGACCTGTTTTATCAATTTAAAGTCGGCTACATTCCGTAAATTTTTAAACACATATATTAATTTGCGAACTCTCGTACACAGTAAATCGATATGTTTACGGAAATTTAGATTTGTGTCAATGGTGACACCTAGATATTTTAAATGGTCAGCTTTAGCTAAAGTGGGGCAAGAACATGCGGAGTCAGCATACGTGCAACAATTGTGTGCGCGAATGTTTAGATTAGTAAGCGGTATGTTAGTATTTCTCATTGTAAATAAAATGTAATTGGTTTTATCTGCATTTAATGATAAGAGATTATTACGGAGCCAATTAGACACAATGTTAAAGCCATTTTGAGCATGTTCATAGACCTCAACTCTAGATTTAGCTGAAAATAACAGGGCGGTGTCATCCGCATAAGATATTATAACACCATGTTGGAGTGAGAGGCTGCACAGCTCATTAATATAAATTAAAAATAGGGTAGGGGCCAAAACGCTACCTTGTGGAATACCAAAACTACTATTTTTAAGTTCAGAGCTTGTATGCTGACCAATTTTAACACATTGATGACGATCGCTGAGATACTCAGAAAATAATAGAAGTTGTTTTCCTCTTATCCCAAGTGTTTCAAGCTTGTGCAAAAGTAAAGTAGAAGAAATAGTGTCGAAAGCTTTGGCAAGGTCTAGAAATATCCCAATTGTGTGCATTCCATTATCTAGGTTGGTAGTAACATAGTTAGTCAATTCGTGAACTGCTTGGCTAGTTGATCTTTTGGCCCTGAAACCAAATTGACTATCTGATAGTAGTCTGTTATCCTCTAGATATTTTATCAATCTAATGTTTATAATTTTTTCTAAAATTTTTGAAATCCCTGTTAACACTGAAATGGGTCTGTAGTTATTCACACAGTTTTTGGCTCCCGACTTAAATACCGGTGTGACCACAGCCTTTTTAAGCAATTTTGGGAATATTCCTTTAGATAAGCATAGTTGAAAAATGTGGGTTAGAGGAGGGGCAAGCAGGAATTTAAATCGTTTAAGAATATTATTAGGTATGTCATCCCACCCAGTAGCACAAACATCTTTTAACCCGTTTATCATACTGATTATTTCGGTAACGTCGGTATCTAATAAAACAAAAGAATTTAGAGTAGAGGATGTCGTGGTCGTGTGTTCTTGGGAAATAATACTTGAGTTTAATGATTTTTCGACCAAGTTTTTACCAACGTTAACGAAAAAGTGGTTTGCTTTATTGATTGCTTCGGATGGGTTTATCTCTGTTGAGAGTAAATCAAGCGGAAGTTCAGGACTTTTTGATGTAAAGGTATGAATTTTTACAAATTTCCAAACAAGTTTACTATTTTTCCCCGCCTTCTGTAATTCATTTTTGTCGTATTGATTTTTTATTTTTTTCAAAAGATTATTACAGAAGTTCCGATACCTTTTATAAGTTACAGAGAGTACTTCGTCATCAGGAGCGAGTCTTACTTTTAGGTGCAGTTTGTCTCTATGTCTTATACAACGAACGAGACCGGGTGTGATCCAAGGTTTGATACAACTATACTTTCTAGGCATTGATTTAGTAAACGTGTTTTTCCTTAGTGCAGTTTGTAGTGAGTATGGAAGATGTAAGATGGAAGTATATAGATACTTCGTAATACTTAGTCTTGTCGAGACTAGTTGGTACTCATACGGATCGAGTATTCTCGGATCGAATGATTACTGACTAGTCTCGAGTATAAAGTCCAATTACTAGGTACCTACCTAGTCTTATCACTGATTGCTGGTGCTAACACACTAAGTTCAATAGAAATATCAAGGACAGGAGAAGTGGCAACAGTGGCGTGCCTAGGGTTTCAAAATAACGCAAGCCCAATAAAATTTTAACCGATTTCAAAAAAAGAAAGTCAGTTTTCGACTGAGTATGTAGGTACCTACGTATGTATCATCGCAATTTTCTCATAAACTACTGGTTAGGTACAATAAATTAAAAGTGAATTCATCCATCTTCTTCTTTCCTCTTCTTTCTTCAATTTCACTCTTGCTTGTCGTGCGGTGAATGAGGTAACCAAAGCACACTGAAGGCATGCTAGTGCTAGATTGAATATAATAAACATATCAGCAATTGCATACCTCCGGTGGCTTTGAAAAAAGCCGTTTGGTTTGCTTCATTGCTTGAGGGAACAAAGTTATGGTAAGTAGTTGCTTCCTTCGTAACAGAACCCAGGTTAATTTTAGGTTAATTAATAATAATTGAAACAAATTTTGTTTGTCTAACTTCGTAATCGATGCAAGTTTGCATCACATCGGCTACGGAATGAATAATATCGTTTTGAATTTTATTAGATAAATAACTCGGCCCCGGTTTGTCACTTTCCTGATGCTGCATATGTTTTTCTAAAACGACATCGTATTTTGAAATTAACGAGACCAGTTCTAAAAAATTGCCTTTATTTAATGAAGTTTTGGACTCATCATGTCCTCTTAGAGGAAGTTCCTGTTGTGCTAAATGACAAACAATATCGACTAATCTTTGAAAAACACTACGGTTGTTTTCAACGCGCGTGTTATATTTTGAAATTTCCTCAGATAACTGGCGTGATATAGATGTCTCAATTCGTTGTTTACCAAAATTACCGAAAGAAACCATTGCACACAGGTGTTTATGGGAATTTGCGTGCCTTTTAATGGCGCCAGATATGTTATTTAAATCATTATAACCAGATGTATTCCAAACGGAATCTTCATTCGAAAAAAATATGCAGCCCCAGCAATACAACTTATTAGTGTGCGAACAGCCAACAATCCAACTAGTTTTATACACTGATCTATTAAATTTTCGTTTATGCGATTTACTAGTCTGAGAAATACACAGATTAGGCGTCGGTTTTAATGAAGAAATTAACTGTTTTTTCTGAGCAAAGTTTAAAGATTTTACCTTATCTTCGCCAATCAAAACTTGAACGCATTTTAAATCCTCACAAGGTACAATTACCTCCATTGTTGTAGGTAAATCACCAAAACAATTGTATCACTGAGAAAATCTTAGAAAACAAACAAAAAACTTTAACAACAAAACCTTTTCTCACTCAAGCAAATGAAACTGAAGTTAGTTGCACTCTAGGATGTCGGGAACTACTCAAGTGTTGTCATTTAGGCAAAAAAAGTCGCCAGGTATATGAAAAATCTAGCTAAATTTTTTTTATTTTTAAGATATTGCTTGAATACAGTCAAAATCTGTTATAACAACATCCAAGGGACCACTCATATTTGGTTGTAAAAACCGATAGTCGTAATAACCGGTGATGTTTTCAAGGTACAAAGTATTTTGTACCTATGATTTTGGTCTATATAACCGGTATGTTGTTCTAAATGATGTTGTTGTAAACGGTTTTGACTGTATTTAATTTCGTTGTTTTAAAAGTCGCTAGTTTTTATTGTTGATAAATGTTAAAAAAGTTTCCAAACACGTTAAAAATCTCCAAGATCTTTCAACGTGTGGCTAAAACGGCAACACTGCAGAGTTGGCAAGCTGACAAGGTCACGCATACGCATGCAACTTCATACGAATGCCCTGCTTAAATCTGCCATAGTGATCGATTTGTTCTATGCACAAGGCCTAACTCGTTATACGGCACATCGCTATAAGTGCGAAAGTGACAGATATAGTATTTGAAAGCCCGGTAAAAGCCGGTGCGTGTAAGCGAGATAGCAATATGTAGATCATTAGATGCTACAAATGCGAAACTCTGCGCGCGAACAATCGCGATGCGTAGTAGTGTAGCAGTACTCAGTAGATACATTGTGTTATTTTGATAAGAATGAAGCGCGCGAACTTTTAAATAGTTCGGGTTTGACATTGATTCTCTATCGAGCATTTTTTAGTAAGGCTTTTGGGCTTATATGAAGGTACCGCCACTGAGTGGCAACGAGGTGTGTCCGTGAAGCTTAAAGACCGTCATCGTAAAATTTAATCAAAATACCTTGTTTATTTGTTGTTTAGCAGTTTCCTGCAAAATTAGTAGCCATATTAAAAACTTGACTTCGACTAAGTACGTGCACCATGGCCACATTCGATAAGTAATAATTGATACTAGGTGAACTAGATGGACTAGGTGGAATAGGTATCTGGGGCCATACCATGACGTGTTAAAGCGAGAGTCGTTCGAGCGAGAAAGAGAGATGGAGCTATATAGCGTGCATAGCTTAACACTTAACACTCGCTACTGTACTTGTTGAAGTGTAAATCGGGCTTAAGGCTACGTACGACTTTCGGCGCGTCAGTACAGTACTCAAGACAAGACCAAGTATTACTGTAAAGAGCTCGCGCATTTTCGCAAAAAAATTACGTACCTACTTTGCAGTGAAAGGGTGTCACAACTCATCACATAATCATGAAAAACGTTTAAAGATACCATTTTACGGATAAGTACAGCCTAGCATCTTATATTTCTGTACAAAACACTCATAAAAAAAAAAACGTAAATTTGACAGCCGTCATTACAATGAAAATGTTGCTAGGCTTGGAAAATATTTTAACCCAATTTTTTGTTATTATAATTATGTAGTACCTATAATCCCAATCCACATCCATGTAGGTATGCGTCCGTCCGTATGTCACAGCCATTTTATTCTGAAACTATTAGAACTATACATGTGACACTTGGTAGGTAGATGTATTCTATAAACCGCTTTCCGATTTTATGAAAACTATTTAAAATAATGGGGGCTCCCCATACACGGAACTGAAACCGAAAATATATTTTTTTTTTTTCATAAAACCTATGCGTGTGGTATCTCTATACACAGGTATTTAAAAATGACATTAAGATTTCTAAACCACTTTTTCATAAAGTTAATCGTTTAAAAGTTATACGCATTCAAAGTGGTAAAATGTGTGTCAAAAATTTCAAACAAAAATTGGTTTGAACGAGATCGGGTCAGTAATTTAAAAATAGAGATACAGCATATTTTCTAACACCGCAAATATAACTTTGTAATTCATACAAACACTATGAAAAACAAAGTTATTGGGCGTAGTTGTAAAAAATGTAAATAAGCTAGTTTTAAGAAATTTGTAGGATTTTTTTTAATAAGTATACATATTATATTATATTATAATAGTTAAATAATAAAAATAATAAATTTATTTCACTAAAAAATGTTTCATACACAATCACAAAGTAATTTACAGTCTTATTATACAGATACAGCGCCTAATGGTACTTCATGATTTTTGAGAACCTCTGCATCCGAACTAGGTGGTAACCTGTATCTCGAAATACAGCTTATTTATTCCCTCTTTATAAATACACAATTGAGTACAATAAGCCTTAAAAAAAAATCTAAACAATAATGTTACTTGCCATTTTGTGCTTTTGGTGTGTGATTGTGTACGGTAATTGAATGTATGTGTATATCGCACAGCTAGGTGGTGTGAAAGTGATGGTGCGTGTGTATGCGTTTGTGTTTGTGTGTGTGTTAGTTTGTGGGAGTGTGTGTGATATTTGTTTAAAAGTAGTAAGTAACGTGGGTAATGTATAAAACTAAACCGGAATATTGAGAATATTTTCAGTTTCCTCATATGAGAAGCCCAATAAATATTCCTGAACTTTTTTCTTGCAGTTTGACTTATTTAAAGAATAAATTTAATAATGTTATTTATTTTATTATACACGTATGGAGCAATGAAAACATAAAACCTTTTAATAAATGTAGTCATTGGAAAATGTTTACGAACACATACTGTATGGTTTCTGCGTTTTGAAGCAATGTTTAAATCATATGTGAGATCTACTTGCTGTTTAAGTAAAATACTTTGTATAAACAATTGGCGTACGGTAAGGACTTGACATAATTGGTAAAGCTCTGCAGTGGGATAGAGGATAGGCCTGAAAGTGATTATCTTCAAAACTGCGCGTTGGGCTATTTCAAGATTCTTTAAAGTGGTTTTCGCAGCTCCTCCCCAGCACGTTATGCAGTACGTAATGATAGACTGGCATATCGAAAGATAGATTTGCTTCAACAGAATTGAGTCAGCAACATGTCTGAGGGTTTTAAAAACGTAGATCAGTTTACGTACACGAGCACAAAGGTGTTTAATATGATCTTTAAAATTAAGGTGGCAGTCTATTGTGATGCCTAAGTACTTTATACTATTTACACGTTCCAGCGATGTGCATGTGCAACTCACACCGGCAGCACAGTTATGTGATACAATGTGGTAATTGTTGTAATTAGTTCCAGCGAGTTGACGGATACTGAAAGCTATGTATTTTGTCTTATCTGCGTTTAACGTCAAAATATAGTAGTATAGTTACTTCGGAACCCTTCATGGGCGAGTTTGATTCGCACTTAGCCAATTTTTGATGTCTGAGTCTGTGATAAAACGAACGAGCTAAGAAGATGCCCTTGCTTTACAGGCTGTGGGGCAGATATCACAGAATCCGGCAGAGAGTACCACACATTGGCTGTGCGTGCAATAAATGTGTAGAAGAAGCACTTCGTACGATCAGACGGTATATCAACCAAGTGTGGATGGTACCCTGCAGTACGCTGGTAGACCGGTAGTGAAAAGATGGAGAAAATTATAGCTTTTGGACTTTCCATCACGTTTAGTGTCACAGAAAAGAGAAAGCCAAATTTCGGCTCACAAATCATGTAGCGTCCGACAGACTTTCTAAATTAATGATAATTCATTATATAAAATAGTAAGAATTATAGAGTATAAATAAAATCTGTAGAAGTACACCGTTTAAAAGTAATTTTAAATAGTTATTCAATTTATCAACACGTTTTCTATCTACAATTTTAATTAGATATGTTGCCAATACCAAAATAAAATAATATCGATACGAAATTGCACTTGCAAATCGATTACATTAATATAATTATGAACCTACGTAAGTGAATTGATTACTTACAAAAGTCCTCTTAATTCTTATAATAATAAATAATGTTTAGTTATATTTTTGACTATTTTATAATAATTTAAAATAATTCAATTCAATTATTGATACAGTTTAGAATAGTTATATAGTGCTGGTAACACTTAATCATGTAGTTGTCACTGACAATTGTCAAAAGTTTTACTTCTCCCGCGTTTTATGACGCGCGACGAAGTGTCTTGCGTGTTTTTTAAGTTTTGTGTTGTTTATTGCTGTGTTACCGGACCCCGATTTCTATATTACTAACGACTACCGTGGCTGTTGAAACTGAATTCAGTATTCATTATTCAATCATTTAATAGTTTATTTCATGTTATCGTTAAAATTAGAAGTATTAGGTGGTCAATTTCAAAGAACTATAATTTTTTTTGGTTACTTCTTATAGAAAACAAATTATATAGTGAAATTCTATAATTATTTTCCTTTTTTATGATATATAGATCACCTTTGTCGGTTCTGGCCGAGTGTTGAAGGAAGCCTCGGTATACAGTATTCCGACTTCATACAAACGGACGAAGCGCGAGCTATACCTACGCGCCTCGATCTCGGTGTGCGCTCGGTTTGATGACAGTCGCGACCGGCGACTGTGCCGCAGTGACGAACGGACGGTGTGTTGTTTTTTTAACAATAACCGCGCGATTTTTTGCTATAAATAAGTTCAAGTACATATTTAATATGACGAGTAGGATATATTGTGCTGTTTTTGGTTGCATGAATTCGTCAATAACGCATCCAGAGATAACTTTTTTTAGATTACCTGGAAACTTTGAAAGGTACCTAAGACTAAAATAATTTTACTTACTAGTAGGTATGTACATAATGTGTTTCTTTTTAATGGATAAGTATTTCCTTTAATCTCCCGAAAAAAAAAGATGTCTGGATTAATAAATAAAGTGAATAGAGTAAAGGAAAGTGATTGACACGAGTGAAATAGGTAGTTATAGGCGGTTCATGAATCATGATACGCTTGTGTTAAAACCTCTGGGCATGTGTTTTGTTTTGTTAGTTTGTATAATTCAAAGTAAAGACGTGTTATTTTATTATTAATAATAGTTGTTTATTGTAATGTGTGTATGAATAATACCTACTAGAAAAAATATAAACATGTTTTTTTAATAATTAAATCTACCAATCAAAAAACAACACGCATTTTTATTGAACACTTCCTATTCAATTCACAAACTATTTTATTTGTTTATATAAAAATAGTATATTTACAATCACAAAACTAAATGGAAACTCAAAATAGGCAAATGTGATTAAAATGCTGGAGGCGGGCAGCCCTATCGCATGTTTACGTACCGCGCGGCTGTAGGCATTTATTTCTAAGATTCACCGGCCGAGTCACAATACTGTATGATAATATTACCGTGCCTAGATTATAACTATCAGGAAGCACAAACTCCGGTACGGAATTCCACTCTTTAGCTGTACGTAAAATCACAGTATTCCCAAAACGTTTTGTGCGTATGGGTGGGATGTCTACCATGTAATGATGGCGCATCACCGTTCGTCTTGTAATCCGATAGTGGAAAGGGTTTGGAGGAATTAATTTATGCAATTCTATCGTCTCCCGATACCGCAGCCCCGGAACATAAGGGCAATTGAAGGAACAATGAGAGTTTTTAGTCAGGAGAAGTCCAACACTGCGGCCCGCTCCATACACACTCAGCGGGAGAAGTAATTAGATAATTTTCCCACCGACAAAAAGATTCATCAAGTTGATGTAATTGAGCACTTAGGATATTTGGCATGTTGACAAAAAGGGGGTCCGAGTTTGAATGAAGTTTCTCCCATAGACAAAATACAGATTTGCACGCGAGTCAACACTTCTATAACCTGTTTATACTGGCAACTAGTGATAAAACAAACGAGTATGATGTTTGTTACTCTTTTACGCAAAAATAGCTGCACGGATCTGAATTAAATTTTGTATGAAAATAGCTGAAACCTTGGAATAATATATAAGTTTTTTATCCTGTAATTCCCACGGGATCAAGATTTACACAGGAAATCCTCGCGAACAAAGTTTTTTTTTGTTTTGATAGGGCCACTCATAGTTCAGCACACTAAGGCTGGTTACTACTTAACCGGACGATCCTGTGGTAACCTCTAAATTTAAAGGCCCCCAGCCAGGGCTTATATACTAATATTTACAGTTAAACAACCGCACGCTAAGGGCACTCCCTGTGGAGTACGGGCCTCGGCATAGCGGGGTCGTTGGTGGAGGGCAGCAAAGGGTCAGGCTGGGTCGTATTATTATTAACGAGGTTATTTATTGCTACTGGCTCAGCATCGCGGGCTGGCTCGTTTGGCAAAGGTCGGGGGGAACGAAGTCGCGGGCAACAGCTAGTTGTACATAAAGTTTAAATAAAAATATGTATAATAAATAAATAACCTTGATTCTATCACAAAGCCGCTCAACACCTATGTCAATAAGGTGTAACAAACCAGTGCTGATATGGAAAATTAACAATTAAACCAATTTGTTTTTTTTATTGTTGATAGGTTCGTGTTAGACCACCATCTCACCTGATAGTAGGCGATGATGTGGTGGAAGATGAAGCATGTTTGCCTAGAAGTAACATATTACCCTCAGGTTATGGCTATCAGGAAATAAAGACTCCGGTAGGGAATATCCGGGGGTGAAATTCCGATGGTATACCTGATGATGCTGCAGTGTTAGCCTGGTTCTCGTCCAGCCAGCCTGCTGTGTCTCCCACTCCGATATCTTCACCCATGAAGATGACCTCAACGCTAGCTTCAACATTGCTATCCTGGAATCAACATAAGTCCTATACGTTTATAAAAGAAAACTTACAAAAAAGATTGAACCAACTTAGAAAGAAATAAAAACACTACAGCGCTGCGCGAAAAATAATCTTAAAGACAATTTCAATGTTCGTTTATGTAAAGGCTAGGCATCTACTCATCCTCCCAGGGTTGCGGGAAAGTTCCAACGAGATACCGCGGCTCCGAAACGTAAGGACAGTTTAAGAAACTGACTGACTGACTAAAAACCTACCTTGGGTTTTTGGTCAGTAGAAGTCTGACACTACCGAAGAAGTCATTAGATGTCCTATCCAAAAAAATAGGTCATCTATTATTAGTATATCTGATTTCAAAGGAGGTAAATAAAGAGTATCTACGGATTTATAACAAAGAGAACCATTTACTAAAAAGGCATTTTGGTACTTTTTGCAACACATAACAAATTTTCATTTATTTTAAAAGAATTGTACGACTCCAAACATCCTAAATCTAAGTTTACATAGATCAGGAGGATTATATTTAATAAATTTCGTTTTAATTTAAGTACAATATGCGTGACTGGCACTAGTATAGTAAACATTGTGTAAAAGAGTAGTTTAGCGTCATAGATTATAGAGTACACCTACATGATATAGAGTACAATACTCTATTTTAGAGTACTTGCGTTTGACCAGCATCTCACCTGATGGTAAGGGGAATTGCACTCCTTAGCCGTACGCACAATGAAGGTATTCCCAAAACGTTTAGTGCGTATAAGTGGGATATCCACCATGTAACGATGGCGCATCGCCATTTGTCTTGTAGTCCGATGATGGAACGGGCTTGGCGGAATTAGATTGTGTAATTCCATCGCACACTCCCCGAAATGTAACCGATAGAAAACCGATAGACTAGCAACTCGTCGTCGATGTTCAAGGCTCTGGAGCTTTGATTCGACCAGTGTATTGTTGCCAATGAGTTGTTTGGCCCGTTTCTCAATAGACTCAAGTGCATGCAGCTGGTACTTAGCAGATCCATCCCAAAGATCAGAGCAGTACTCCATACACGACCGAACCTGGGCTTGATAGAGATTGAGCAGCTGTTCGGGTGTGAAGTACCATTATTGTAGTATTATTATAGTAGTATTATTGCTCCATGATATTGCACACTGTACAAGAAACCTACAGTATCTCTACAGGAGCCGCATTTAGAAACTGCACGAGAGTTACATAGCCTACTTTTTTTCTCTGAATAAGTCTTTTCACTTGAGTGAACCCACAGGCAGATGCTAGTGATAAATATTAATTTTAATGTATCTTCTTATGATATAACACACAATACTATAATTATGTGTTTATCAGCACCTTGAACTGTCTACTGTGATAATAATAATAGTCTCACTATCTGTGTCAACTACAATATCTTGAGTTATGGGTCTTTGCATGCTTGTTATTATGATGTAACATGTTTTTAATGGTCTAACTGCTTAGTCTCCCAAACTTAAGGAGAAAATAAGATTGTGCTATGGTTACATATTTGGAAGTTGGCTCTTCTCCTCCTCCTTAGTGAAAGTATCCACTAATATGCACTGTTACTACTGGAGGATTTGCTGATTATATTATGTACTATTACTTAAGTATTAGTATAACATTCAATATACTTAAAAGAAAAAGCTCATCACATATTGTAAACTGATTAACCTCGACAATTAGGTACTCTTTAAACAAAGTAATTAAGGATTACATTGTTAAACAAATTGGTATGAGGAAATTAGACAGTTATAACATAATTAACCAATGAGATTTCCACAGCAAGGAAACAGGACTCCTCTTTATGAAAGGAAGGGGGCAAAATACACCATGCAAGTCCAGTGTGAGTTGGTGGATGTGACCAGTCTGCAGAGTTTGCTGTCAAAATTCAAATGATGCTTTTGTATTCTGCTAGTTAGAATCTTAATAGAGAAAATAGACATACTGAAAATTTAAATACCTAATATTTATATACAATGTGTAACAGAATAAACACAATTCCTGAAAGTAGTTGGTTCAGAATCGGCTTCTGAATTAATTTCTGTCATAAAAAATAGGTGTTCAATTTTGATGGAAAAATCGTTCATTTAACTTAAAATGGAAACACAGTAACATGACAAATTAACACAATCCTTAATTCAAGGAAATTGTGTGCATGTCGTGTCGGCCGCTAACATTGCATGAGTGTATGCGTGATGAACATGTTTTGCGTTTAGTAAGGATAACAATTTTATAAAAAGTGTCTAGGTTTGGTTTAAATTAAATATAAATAATTTAATATTCTAATTGGGCTGTCTGAGGTATTGTGCTTAATCTGTAACACATTGTATAATATGCTTCGATTTCAAATGAAGGTACTTAATTAATATAATAGTGATTAGAATATTTTACCTGTGGTGAGCAGGCACCAAGTCTTTCTTCCCATATGCATCATGCACAGGACACACCAAACCTCCAACTACACTACCGAGGTTCAGGGTGTGGATGTAATCTTTCGCAATTTCTAGAAAATGTATCAAATATTAATAAAATCCTGTTATGAAACCTTGAGAAAATAAATAGAATCATATTTCACAAATTTCCCTAACTTTATCACACAAAGTACATAGTTTGTTCAAGTTACATCCACTTGAAATGGTAAAGGTCAATAGTTCAAGTTCAGTGCAATAGCAATTATGAAAAAATGCAAAATAATTGCGCATTCACGTTCGATTTCCGATTACTTACCGAACATACGAAGGTGCATGTATGTCGGCGGGCTAAAACTGCCACAAGCCATAATAACAATCTTTCCTTTAGACATTTTGCGGCTTCTTTTATTCAACACAGTTTATTCTAAGCTTGTATTTAGCAATTTTTATCACATCACAACAAGTTCGCAACTCCACGATCTGCCTTTTCATCACTTTTCATTGATTCAACTCTAGAATGCAACAAAATTGAAAATTCTGATATATTTACGAAACACTATAAAATTGAATGTCATTTTGTCCTGATAGGGTAACGTCTAACGTCACATTAGAAACTGCCATTCTACGCAGAAATCTAGTAAATTGACAGTAGCATGAATTCAAGAATATGTAACATTTCTTTCTTTTGTAGCTGATTGATTTAGTTAACAAATACCTTTTATATTTACGGACCAGAAACATTGTTTTAAAATTGATTGAACACGTATTTATAAAAAAAAACTTTTTATTTATTAATCTGTGCTGTTATTATCGTGTAATGGAAACTTATAATGCAACCGAATTTAAAATTCATACTTTTACATAGAAAGTGCAGAAAATTGTAGATCATCATGAAGTGCTGGATTACTTTTCGTTTGACATTTAATGACATTTTGTCCTTTACGTTACGGTTACATAGACCGGTTATTCTACAGTTAAATCAGGCGCATTTATTTATTTACTTATATTCGTCGGTAACGTGGTGACAAAAGTAAAAAAAAGATATGTTCCATTGTAATATACAAAAACAAAAGTCGACTTAATTTAGTTTCGGTCTTTTATAACCTCTCTGATAATCAGCTGGGTAAACATAGCAAGTGGTAATTTGCCAAGAAAATGAGATTAACATTGCGTTTACTTTCCTCTGTAGTGCAGAAAACTCCGTTTTATATCACTACACCGATATTCTATGTGAATGCAGGTAAGTCAAGATCTTTGTCATAATATTTTCATTAGGTGTTATACAGCAATTAGCTTGTAGATTTTCAGTTCTTCCAGATTAGGTTCAATGTTTGGTCAGGAACAGGAAAAAAAATAAAAATTCAAGATTAAACATCATCTGCTTAGCCTTTTCCTAGGTAACTATGTTGAAGTCGGCCAGTCCAGTCTAACTGAATGCCAGCTCAATCAATCAATCAAATATTTTATCGTGGATCATAGGTAGTACATGATACAGGTCTTACATAATAATACAGATCAGCTATGTCCCGCCCTTAGGGCATACAATAGTCATAAAATAAATTAAATTACATTAAAAGATTATTACTTCAAATTGCTTATTAATAGGAATTACATATTATGCAAAATAAAACATTACATATTATGCAAAAAAAATTAAAAAAAATTCATAGGTACATATCAGTGGGTCACTGAACACATGAACACCGAAGGAGACTGTATTGGAGCAGTGATTTGTCTAACAGGTCTTTTATAGAGTTGCATTAAGTTAGACTGGACTGGCCCACTTAGTACTAGTGTTTCACATGGAGTGACTGCAGAGCCGGATTAACCCTGTCAGAGGCCCTAAGGCAATGGCATTTTCGGGGCCCCTTTTCTTACTTTGACTGACCAAATCGTGTGTGAACTGAGGAAACGCACCTTAAGTGCTGTGGTTTTTAATATATTTTTTTTTTTACTGATTACCAGATTTGTTTTAAAATTGTTTTAATTCTACTACTAAATTTAACTATTTGTATTTTGTGAGATAACAGTGAGGTCCCTAAGTTCACACGCACATTAAATTCTCGTTCGAAGAAACCTGTTTTCTTGGTGCTTGCACTGGGCCTGGGCCCCTAGTTGATGCGGGGCCCCTAGGCAGTTGCCTACTCCGCCTAATGGTTAATCCGGCCCTGAGTGACTGCCTATCTGTCCTCCAGGTCAGTGGGTCGTCTTAGGGGTGGAGCACAACCAGCAGCTGCAAAACAAGATACACCTTGATACCACTTGTCCAAGAATGAGAGATTTTCTCGCTTCTAACTACTCTTAACAACGCAAAGATGCACAAATCACACCTGGGACCAACTTAATATGCTTTTGGAGGCAGATTGGAGGAATTGAGGGTCTTCGAGACAAACTTTCCAAGATTAACCAATTAGAATTTAGAACAATATTATTATTATCATGTCTAGTTTTCATTTAAAATGTCTTGTACATTAAATACATATTAAAATCATTATTTCTATGTTACAGCTCCTCACTTGGGTCACCTTTACACAGCATTGGTAGCGGATGCAATACAGCGGTTTGAGAAGCTTACCAACCCTGAGTGTCGGGTCATATTTAGCACAGGTATGCTATTAATGAGAAAGACCCATGAAATTCTAGATGTAAAATTCAATTAGTTCCTAGGCTGGCTTCCATACATTTTTGCCTGTCATCCTTTGGTATTGAAGTAGCTTGAAGCTTGAGGAAGGTTATAACCTTTTTACCCAACTGCAAAAGAATGAGGATTGTGGTTTAACTTGATAAAGTCCAAGCGAGGGAAGCCCCGCATGAATGCTAGTAAATGTATAAAATTATTTACATTTATTTATTTGCACAAGTTAGATATTGTACTACATGTTCTTGTTGCTGACAATGTAAAAAAAATTGGCCAAGTGCGAGTCAGACTCGCCCATGAAGGGTTCCGTAGTAACTATAATAATGTAAAAGCACTAATGCCCGACATTGAACTAAAAGATAACATTTTCGATAAAAATCTTTTCTATTAAGAAAACTAATCATTTAAATAACATTGCTACTGATGTTAAAGATACCTAGTGCTATCTATGATACATGCTCAAAAGCTTGCGTACATCGTTAGAAGCAAATTTTAAAATGGCATCAGTTTACAACAAACAATGTGAGCAGGTTGACATTAAGCGCGTAATTCTTAGCGTTTTTCTTAAGGCAACTGACTTTAAACAGGTATGATTTGGTCTTATACATATGATTATTGGCTACTGTTGGTTTCAATCATAGATAAAATAAATAAGTAGATTTGGTCAACAGACGAAATTATATCGGAACCGTGTGTCTCCAGTTAGGCGCTGGGCGGGACAACAACTACACATGCAGTTTAATAAAATCAATAGATACGCACTCGCGCACACACCCGCATTTCTTAAATCAGAACGTACTATACAATCAATAATAAACCTTATTCCGTCAAACACAGCGTGTATTTACCATGCACCGTAGAACTTACCCACACAAAAACATCGGTCGCTATCGTTGTGCTGTGCAAAAGCAATTTATTTTACATATACGCTAGTGATTGACTAAATCGGAAAGTTATCGATTCTTCCATTTATTATTGTACAATTTTTTTTGGGCACCTGAAAATGAACCAAATAAAAAATGGCATGTCCAGAAAATATTACAATAACAATAAACATATTATTAAGAACATAACATTACATAATTATTATTAAGTACTACCTACTAAGTATTAAGGGCTACCCTGGCGCTTTCGACTTAAATCTTAATATTTAATTATCATAGTGATAGGTCAAATAGAAGTCGATGTTAACTTACATTACGCTCTTGATCGGAACATACCAGCCGTATAGGTTGTATAGTATCCTGAAAAGTTGAATGACTGATTTTATGAATACCCTAAATCATGAGAATAGCTTTCAGTAATAAAATAAAATTTAACACACTTCTGCAAATATCAGTTGTACTCTTAATTTTGGAATTGTCCATTCAAAAAGCCTGCGACTTTTCTTTAGAGACTAGAACATTTCTGCGTTGAAGTGAACCGACCATATGGTGCTATTTTTTGTAGGGTACCAGTTAGGTGGCATACCTGTGGCATCAATCCATTCCTTTTTTATGTTACCATCTTTTGGGAAGCTGAAAAGTACGAAAAGCACTTATTTATCATTTACATACATCCTAAGCTACTTCTAAACGTCACCATATAATAAGCATCGCAATAATTACGTAACACACTATAAATCAAGATCAGAATGATTTTGACGTATATTGCTAATCCATTGCTTCATATGTTCGAAATATTGGTCTGCTCAACAACGTAAATACCGCAGTGAGTGTTGTTGATTTAGCATAATGAAACCGATTCCTACTGTAAGTGTGTTACGCAACTATTTCCTGCGGGGTAACCGCAGGTAATAGTTTAGTAGGTTATAATAGGTTTTTGTTATAAGAAAAATCCTAGTTAGTAGAGAAATTGTTAAATATATGAAAACAAACACACATCCATGCATAACAAATAAATAGCATGAATATATTGACTTATTTTAAGCTCAATTCACAAATATATTATCTGAACCATGCCGATTATTATAACGCATTCGAAGCTTCAATGGAAGCAAAATACAAAAACCATTAAAAATAAAGAAACAGCATGAAGATAAGGCATAACATACGATAATTCTAATCCGAAAAACACCACCGATTATTAACCTAAAATTAAAGTAACTTACTTTACGAATTTAGGTTACGCATTTCTCTACTACTCTGTAAAAAATCAAAATAAGTAAAAAAACATTATTTACATCGATCTTCCAACCGGGCTAAAACGGTTGACAGATTGAAAAATAAACTATTGTAGCGACGGCGACGTCGGAACTCCTTACGCATGCTGCGGGCGTAAAATAAATTGTTTATTTTTTTTTTACTTTTTTGTACACTTGACTTTTCAACGTATTTTTATTTCTGTCATCTCATGTAAAATAAAAGTTAAACATATTTTCTTAGAGGTTTCCGTATGTTATAAAAAACTTTTTTCAAAAAATTAAACAGACACCCAAAAAACACTGCAAAGTGAAAAATAACTTTAATTTCGGTAGTCGGTGTCTTTAGTTTTGTATTTTCGTTTTTGGCACCGACTTCCGAAATTAAAGTTATTTTTCACTTTGCAATGTTTTTTGGGAGTCGGTTTAATTTTTTGGTAAAAAGTTTTTATTTCACTCTTTTTAGTTGGTCGATTTTTAATTTACCTAGTTACAAGAGCCTAAATTTCAACTACTTATATTCATTTACAAAATATTGCTTTTCCCAATGTTGGGCTGTTATTTGTTGAGGAGTTCTCCTGGTAGTTCACCATCAGCTTCACTTCACCATATGCATTGTGACGAGCATATTGTGCTTAATAACCACATTCAAGTAATCGAAGCGGAACACATGAACTACTTATTATTCCTACTTATATATTGAGTAGTTCCAGTGGCCATCGGTGGTCTTCATCATCAGGTCTACTTCAAAATGGTGCTTTTCGAATGCAACTACACAAGTTACTAAAAAAAATACTCAAATCACTATAGGTGTGCCTATAATATTTGAAGAGTTCCCTCGATTTCTCCAGGATCCCATCATCAGATCCTGACTTGGTGACAATGGGACCAATTTCAAAGTATACCCTTTCAAACAAAAAAAGCATTTTTCAAATCGGTTCAGCCGTCTCCGAGTAATCAGTGATCATACATAAAAAAATAATAATAATATACGCGTCGAATTGATAACCTCCTCTTTTTTATGTCATCGGTTGAAAAACCCCTAAACTATAATAGCAATATTTCATTCGTCAATCGACATTGCTGTCGATAGCCTACGTTAGTGGATCTGCACAAGCACATCACTAATTCGTCGCAAGAAGTGGCGGCCTCACTACGCGATGAATCCGCGTAATACAGTTTCGTGTGTTATGTTTACATTGCTTGTCCAGTTACTTAGTGACGAACTCAGGTAGTGGTTAAGGAGCAATGTATTTATAGCAAAAGGAGTACAGTCGCTCTGATATTTGAAAACAAAAATAACATAGTAAAACCAAGAAATATTTTACGATTTATTGTTTTTCATGATTTTAAAGACAAATATTGTAAAATACTTGTACTTACATATGGTAAGTGATTCCATGATTCACATAGATTTGATTTTGGCTTCGGTTTTTACAAGATACCACAGAACAACTCGGCATTCATATATGCTATCACGATCGCCGTCGAAAGCGCACTAGTTCGCGGAGACGGCCACTTGCCTGTGACATGAGCCCTGTGGCCATGTCGCGCGGACACCGATACGCCCCCTTACCACTTCTCTGTATTTTTGATTTCTGTGGTTTCAATAGTATAAATGTATGAAATTATTGATATATTAGGACCATTTCCGTGTTATTTTGGCTTGTTTTTGTATAAATTTTAAGTGGTGTTTACTATTAGTGCCAGAAATGAATCAAAACCTAAAAGATGACACGTGTGTCTTCTACTAGGGTTACATCGAACTGAATTTGTTAGCTTATTTTAATGCAAATTTAGCTTTATGTAGTAAAAATAAAGTTCGTGTCTGAGTTTCGTTTGTTTTACACTACCTAGCCTAACTAAAAGAAGACAGTGTCAACTATTAGGGTATACTGGATGTCAACTATTAGTATCTATTAATTTTGGATTAAGGTTCGAGCACGATGCCGCCAGTAAAGGGTCAGATGTTTCGATACTCCGAAGCCAATATGGAAGCAGCCATAAAAGAATGCAGGCAGAGCGCTCCGACTAGGGCATCCAATCCCACAGCCTGAATTCAATCTCGGCATTTGCGGGACTACGAATTTTCAATCCCGCGGGATCTCGGTATTTGCGGGATCCCGCATATTGAAAATATTCACATTTATATAAGGCAAATAAAACATAGAATTAGTCAACTAACTCCACGTTTATTTAGGTATTACTATTAGTATTACATCAATCAAATTACACCGTTTATTTATCACAAAAAACAATGAATTACTCTACTAACTCCACATTTATTCCAGTATTACTACTAGTAAGAGATCAATCAAATTACACCGTTTATTTATCACAAAAAAAACAATGAATTAATCTACTAACTCCACATTTATTCCAGTATTACTACTAGTATGAGATCAATCAAATTACACCGTTTATTTATCACAAAAAACAATGCATTAATCAACTAACTCCACATTTATTTACGTATTAGGTACTATTAGTATGAGGTCAATCAAATTACACCGTTTTTTCTTCAAAAAAAACAGTAACAAATACTGAATAAAAAGCTTAACTGATATTTTAGGCTACATACTTAGGCTACTACTGACTGAAATTCGGCTATATTAGGCTACATAAGCTGTGAAAATAGGGCGAGATCGGCCCCCGCGTTGTTTGCAGCACTGCCGGCCGCCAGTCACCGAGGGATCGCGTTCGCGGGAGGTCGTATGCATGCTTTTTTTCAGTTCCGCAAATCCCGCGGATCCCGCACTCGTAATCCCGCATCACGCGGGATTGGAAAATGACGCGGGATCCCGCAATACCGAGATCTCGGTATTCCGGGATTGGACGCCCTAGCTCCGACAGCTACTGCGGCGAAGAAATTTGGAGTTCCACGAGTAACTTTACTGTACAAAGTCAAGGGAAACATACCTATTTGACGTAAAATGGGAAGAAGCTGTTATGTGACCGAACATATAGAAAAAATACTCGTAATCTGGGCAAAAGCTATAGATCAAGGTTTACGTTGGAAAATCTGGCTGAAAACTTTAAAACACCAGTTAAAATAACCGAACATAATACTGACAGTACGACTATCAGTGCAGATCCCCTGATAATGCCATCCACGTCACAATTTCCACAAAGTCTCTCGCATAATATGGGTTACATCATTCCCAGTCCCTTTAAAAGAGCTTTGTTTTGGGCAACACCTAAAGAAAATTCTAAAAAAAAAAGAAAGAAAAAATACCCTTTGTTGTGTCTTCCACGCAATGGCAACAATATTATGAAAACAAGGAGAGAAAAAGAATGAAATGGAAGAAAATAAAAATGGAGATTTCTCGATTTGAGAGAGAATAGAGATTTTTGACTATTCTTAGCTAATTTTTGAGCAGCCTTAAGTTTTCTTTCTTCTTCATTCTTCTTACTTAGAAGAAAGTAAAAATGAGCTAAGAATATTCAAAAGGTTTTGAAAAAGAAAACTAATAAGACTGATATCTGTACTGGCTTAAGTACTGAAGAGGAATGGATAGAATCTGGAGATAGCTTAGAAGATCTAACGGACGAGTGTGAGATTGACAAAGATTGAGATTGAAATTTATATACAGATCAAGAAAATTACCAGTAAAATAAGATCACGCCTGGTGATTATGTAATTATTAACTTTCCTGGAAAAAGAAGTTTCACAAGTTTCTTTGCGTTGTCCAAAAAATATCGGGCAAAGACATTGAAGTTATGGCAATGGTAAGTTGTGATAAAACCAAAACTGTATTTAAATAAAATGAAAAAGATATTAGTGTAGTAAGTGAATCTCAAATAGTGGAAGTTCTCAATGCGCCAAAAATGATTGTTGCAGGTGATAGGATTAAGTATAAATTTAATTTTCCATTAAATCATAATGGTTAACTTGATGTGATAATTATGTTTTAAGTTTTGAATAAGTAGTTTAAAGTACTTAAAATGTCAAAAAATAATTACTTTTAACAAGCAATATAGCTAAATATTGATTTTCTGTCAATTTTTTTAATGATATTTGATTATATTTTGTTTTTGTTTGTTTTCTTAAAACTAGCTTACTTACATTTTTACAACTACGCTAAATAACTTTGTTTTTCATAGTGTTTGTATGAATTACAAAGTTATAATATTTGCGGTTTTAGAAAATATGCTGTATCTCAAAAACTGCTGACCTGATATACATATATATTGGTTGAAAGTTTATATTAAGATCTACAGATATATATATATTTTTAGATTTTTAACTCCATTATTATAGAAGTTAGAGGGGGAGGACACATTTTACCACTTTGGAAGCTTATATCTTTTAAACGATTGACTTTATGAAAAAGTGGTTTTAGAAACCCTTATATCATTCTTAAATATATTTTCAGTTTTAGTTCCATGTATGGGGAGCCCCCTTTATTTTAATTTTTTTTTTTCTTAAAATCGGAAAGCGGTTCACAGAATACATCAACCTACTAAGTTTCACATGTATGGTCTTAATAGTTTCGGAATAAAATGGCTGTGACATACGGACGGACGGACAGACAGACAGACAGACGGACAGACATATTGAAACTATAAGGGTTCCGTTTTTTGCCATTCGGCTACGGAACCCTAAAAAAACATTGTAAAACCTAACAGGGTAAAACAGTTGATGGTACCTACCACCCACACTTGGTTGATATACCGTCTTGTCGTACCAAGCGCTTCTCATCCACATTTATTGTGCGCACAGCCAAGCTGTGGAATTCTCTGCCGGCTTCCGTGTTCCCTGCCACTTATGACCTTTCAGCCTTTAAAGCACGAGTAAATAGGCATCTTCTGGGCTCGCTCGTCCCACCTTAGACCTCATCTATCGCTTACCAACAGGCGAGATCGAAGTCAAGAGTGGGCCCATCAGTAATTAAAAAAAATGGTCGACAAATCCAAATTAGTGACTGAAATTCTGGATGTTTATTATTTATTTATTATATACATTATTGTACTGTTTTATTTCAAACTTATATCTATGAGCATATCCGTGTACTCCTAAACCAGAACACAAGCATAAAAAATCGCTAGATGTGCTCCGCGTCCAGTATAATAATGTTTTCAGGATGCTCTTGCGACTGCCTCGTTACTGTAGCGCCTCAGAAATGTTTGCACAAGCTCGTACGGACGCGTTTCAAGCGATTATACGTAAGAAAACGGCTTCACTTCTGAGGAGAGTGAGGGACAGTCGTAACAGCATCCTGAGAACGGTGAGTGAGAGTGTGTCCTCTCCTATTATGAAGCAGTTTGTGCGAAGGGTGATGGGTACTAACACTAGATAATAAGGTATTAGGTATAAGTTACTAACATTTTATGCATTTTTGTGGTCCGAAATAAAAATATTCTATTCTATATTCTATAAACATACATGGTTCTCAAATGATTTGATCAGAATGGATTGTTAGGGCTTCAAAAGAGACATTGACCTCTGAGTTTGTTTCAGTGTTTCTTCTCAGAGTACTCAGCTAGGAAACACTGGCATCATCTAGTTTCAATTTATTGAAAGAACTACGTGTAAAAGTGTTATTTATAACCAGTAGTGGACCTGGCGCACTTTGTACCGCAATTTTTTTTTTCATACCTTTTAATTTAAATCTTCCCTCGTCATCCATAAATATTTTAAAATCGATCCAGCTATTTTCGAGTTTAGCGAGACTAACGACTGTTCGTTAGTCTTGCTAAACTCGAAAATGGTTTTAATTGATTTTTATATAATAGATTTGCAAAATAAATATCGATATTTCATTACTTTCCAGGTACAGATGAACACGGCACCAAGATCCAGCAAGCGGCTGCTAAGGCCAATCTCTCCCTGCCAGAGTACTGCACCGGCATCTCCAATGAGTACAGAGATCTTTTCAAAGAGTTTAATGTTGATTACACGGACTTCATACGCACCACGGAAAAGAGGCATAAGACTGCTGTCACGCATTTTTGGGTAAGATCTTTATTTATTTTAAACCGCCTTCTGCCCGCGCACGCGTGATAAATAAAACTACTTTCAATTTTAATGCGTACAAGGCTACCCTTGGAGTAAGGAGTACCTACAGGTTTCGTGGCTAAATAGAATTCAGCTGATAATTATCCTAATATAGAATCGTCAATAATCTAATGGCTAAGGTATCGGCTTTGTGACCGAAAGGTCGCGGGTTCGAACCCCAGTTCGTGTTAGTGACCATGTTAGCGTAAAAACTTAACTCTGCATTAATTTTATTCACAGAACGAGTTAGTGAGTAATGATTACGTGTACAAGTCTAAGTACAGCGGTTGGTACAGCGTTAACGACGAGGCGTTTGTGCCCGAAGCACAAGTGAAGGACGAAGTCAGGGATGGACAGACGGTAAGATTATATTGTTATCGTATATATATATTTAATTCTAGTTAGGTTCGCGTTTCGTCACCATCTCACCTGATGGCAAGTGATGATTTGGTCAAAGAGGAAATACGCTTGTCTAAAAGTAACCTATTCACTGTTGACTTAAAGACTCCCAGGTTATAGATGTCAGGAAACACAGACTCCGGTAGGGTATTCCACTCCTTGTGCCACCTAGTCTTTAATAAAATTGTAAGAACTTGATTTGCTGGCCCTTGCAACATTTGCCAGGTTTAGCAAGGTTTAGGCCAGGCCCGGGTTGATGGCGCGTCGTGTTCCACGCCCGAGTTACAAGCTATAAAAGGTCCTGATGGGATTGCCATTACCTACCGGGTGGAATGTTAAGAGATACCGCGGCTTCAGAACGCAAGGGCAACTGAAGAAATATTGTCGGCTTTTTTCACCTTTTTTCCAAGGAAAACACCGAATGTGGGGTGGAAAGGAATGTTTGACTTCTAATCACTAAAAACACACCCAGTTCCTTTAGTTGCTTGCTTGTTTGCTTTAGTCGCGGTATCTTGTTAACACATTCCCGCATCCTCGGAGATTCCTACAAGCCTAGACTGTGATCAATCCCCTTTCGGAGCTACTGCCTTTTTTTCCGGTGGAAAAAACTTCAAAGACTCCTCCTATTCTGTGTGGGGCGGGAGTGTCAGACCTCTATTGACAAAAAACCCACTGTGTTTTTCAGTTGCCTTTGAGTTAATTTTACATTATATGAATCAAATAAATATTTTGAAGATATTATAGATTTAAAATTATACGCCACGCCGTCAAGAAATTATTAGCTCCGCGAGCCAGCGCGCTTTTTTTATTAATAATAGGCTCGCGTTTGACAACCATCTCACCTGATGGTAAGTGATGATGTGATCGAAGATGGAGCACGCTTACCTAAAAGTAACCTATTCACTCTGGACTTAAAGACTCCCAGGTTATAGCGATCAGAAAACACAGACTTCGGCAGGGAGTTCCACTCCTTAGCCGTACACACAATGAAAGTATTTAAAAAACGTTTTGTGCGTATGGGTGGGATGTCCACCATGTAACGATGGCGCATCGCCGTTTGTCTTGTAGTCCGATGATGGAACGGGCTTGGCGGAATTAGATTGTGTATCGCCTTTCCAAGGCGACCTCAATGGTCATGGTAAACCTACGTGCAGACTATTAACGCGCGATTCGCAGTAAGCAGTCTGGTAGTTGATTTGATATACTCATATCTAGATATTTAAAAAATTTAAATCACTAAGAATCAACTAGGAAGTTCCTAGGTAAAAGTAGACATAATTACATATACAAGGTGTAACAGATTAAGCGCAATACCTCAGACACCCCAATTAGAATATTAAATTATAAGTCTACAACAACATCCGTAACTAAATAAATTGGAACCAAACCTAGACATTTTTTATAAAATAGTTATCCTTACTAAACGTAAAACGTATGTGCGTCATACAATATCCTTACGCAGACGCATACACTCATGCAATGTTAGCGGCCGACACGCACACGAGCGCATTTCCTTGAATTAAGGATTGTATTAATTTGTCATGATACTGTGTTTCCATTTTAAGTTAAATGAAAGATTTTTCCGTCAATATTTTTTATGACGAAAATCGATTCAGAAGCCGATTCTGAACCAACTACTTTCAGGAATTGCGTTTATTCTGTTACACGTTGTATAAGAATATCTGTTATAAATCATGTTTAATTTAAGTTGAGTATATCACTGTATGTATGTATCACACATCAATAAATAAATAATTTGTGTCAATATTACAGGTAAAAGTGTCAGTTGAGTCCGGTCACAAGGTGGAATGGACTGAAGAAACTAACTACATGTTCAGACTGAGCGCTTTCAAATCACACTTACAGCAATGGCTGCGAAATGGTACGAATCTTTTTTATTGTATCTCGCTGTTGGGTTACTGACTGCCTCTGATGAAATAATGATAATAATGAAATAATGATGTTTATTTTGCAAATAGGTTATAAATAACACTTTCACTCGTCTTTTTTTTCGTAAATGTAAACTAGATGAGGCCTGTGTTTCCTAACTGACTACTCTGAGAAGAAACACTGAAACAAACTCAGAGGTCAACGTCTCTTTTAAAGTCCATACAATCTGTAGTAATCAAATCATATGAGAGCCATGTAGGTTAATGCTATAGTGGTTGCAAACGCAGCTTCTGAAGCTAAGGTATCGGGTTCAATTCCCGGGTCGGCCAAAAGTGCAATTGGATTTTCAACCGACGACAAAAAGAGGAGGTTATCAATTCGACACGTATATTTTTTTTAATGTATGATCACCGATTACTCGAAGACGGCTGAACCGATTTGGAAAATTCATTTTTTGTTTGAAAGGGTTTACTTTAAAATTGGTCCCATTGTCACCAAGTCAGGATCTGATGATGGGATCCTGGAGAAATCGAGGGAACTCTTGAAATATTATAGACACACCTATAGTGATTTGAGTATTTTTTATAGTAACTTATGTAGTTGCATTCGAAAAGCACCATTTGTGAAGTGGACCTGATGATGAAGACCACAGATGGCCACTGGAACTACTCAATATATAAGTATTTCATTTGTTCCGCTTCGATTACTTGAATGTGGCTAATTAAGCACAATATGCTCTTCACAGTGCATATGGTGAAGTGAAGCTGATGGTGAAGTACCAGGAGAACTCCTCAACAATTAACGGCCCAACATTGGGAAAAGCAATATTTTGTAAATGAATATAAGTAGTTGACATTTAGGCTCTTGTAACTAGGTACATTAAAAATCGACCAACTAAAAAGAGTGAAATAAAAACTTTTTACCAAAAAATTAAACCGACTCCCAAAAAACACTGCAAAGTGAAAAATAACTTTAATTTCGGAAGTCGGTGCCAAAAACGAAAATACAAAACTAAAGACATTGACTACTACTACTATAACAAACTTCTCAGTAGTAGCCTGGAGTTTGGACGTTGGCGGTGTGATATCCCCGTGCATCGGGAAGTAGTTACATTTGGACATGTTTGACAGTCGTTACCCGGTGGAAAATTTTACTTTAGTTTGGCCAAGGGGTGTGTTACCCAACTACTGGGTTGTAAAGGTGAGATATTCGCTCCATGTAAAACACGAATACGCTGCGTCCGTTTGAACTGGAACCCGACCCCGATATACAGTACGGCCGTTCTAACTTGGCGAATGTGAAGTTAGGCTCTGCGAACTTTAGCGCTTGTGCACTCGTAAAAAAATAAAGGTTTTAAAAAAATAAATGCCAATAACAGTTGTTAACAGGAATAACAACTGCTAATGGCATTTATTTTTTTAAAACCTTTATTTTTGTACGAGTGCACAAGCGTTAAAGTTCGCAGAGCCTAACTTCACACTCGCCAAGTTAGAACGGCCGCATTGTAGTTGGTAAAAGGCTAAACTGATGATAATTAATTAGATATTGGAAGACATTTTGATAGTGTCACCATTCAATAGGGTAGTTTTCAGTGTTACAAAATAATTATTTTATTTAGTCCTTTAGGTAGATTAAAAAAAAAAATTGGTCACGTATGTTTTGCTTTTTCAAATCAAGATAAATTCACAAATATTAAAAGCTTCAAAGTACAGGAGTGGGGGCTGCTGACGTCACACAGTGCTAAGAATTATACCGAGGTGTGACGTCACGCGAAATTTCAACTCACTGACTCACTGTATCGTCTTAATTTTTCAATTACCTACCTACGTGAAAAAATAAAAAATACATGTCCAATGTTTTTTGTTAAACTACGTGACAGACTAAATAAAATATTTTAGGAAACTACCCTATACAATAATAATTAGGTAAATTACTTTAGGTGTATACTTTCACGAATAAACACCTAGTAACTTATGGAGGAGAAATGACAGCACTTTGTTATATGTAAGGACCATGCATTTAGAATAAAACTACTAAAATAAAAAGGGTTTTTATTGGTGTTACATTTATACGGAGCAATGTGGGATAACGACGAATATTATGAATAGATTACCGCACTGTCTGGCAATTTGAGTGCTTTATACGGCCCACCCAAATGTCCTTACTTTGGTATTGTTCGTCAAATCGTTCGAGCTCCTTAAGATTCTAAGTTAAGCTACGCGATATTTGACAAATGCTTGCACTATTTGGACGGGCCTGCTCAAATCTGTGTGATTCTGTCCTCTAAAGGGCGCCACAGACATTAACCTACATGGCTCTCATATGATTTAATCACTACAGATTGTAAGTGCTTCAAAAGAGATGTTGACCTCTGAGTTTGTATCAGTGTTTCTTCTCAGAGTAGTCAGCTAGGAAACACTGGCCTCATCTAGTTTACATTTACGAAAAAAATGACGTGTAACAGTGTTATTTATAACCTATTTGCAAAATAAACAACATTATTTCATTAGAGGTAGCACAGTGGTAACGCGTCCAAGTTGCCAGTTGCAGGTCAAGGTTTCGAACTTAGTCGGGTACATCAATTTATGTAATTAATATCATCACGATTGCTCTTGACTTGGTAAAGGCAAACAACATGAGGAAGCCGACATGTTCTAAGAACAGAAATCCGAATACATATGACATCCACCAAACCACAGTTGGGCCGCGTGGTGGATTGTGACCTGATCCCTCCATCTCCCTTTCACTACCGGTCTATCATACGCACGGCTGGGTACCACCCACACTTGGTTGATATACCGTCTTGTCGTACCAAGCGCTTCTCCTCCACATTTATTGTGCGCACAGCCAAGCTGTGGAATTCTCTGCCGGCTTCTGTGTTCCCTGCCACTTATGACCTTTCAGCCTTTAAAGCACGAGTAAATAGGCATCTTCTGGGCTCGCTCCTACCATCTGAAATAAAAAAAAAAATTACGGCCGATTCCCTCTCATAGAGAAGAGGCCTGTCCTCGCAGTGGAAACTTAATATACTAAATGATTATTATTAATTACTAAAAGTCACGCGGAGTTTTGCCCTCGTGGATTTTATCACGATAAAAGCATAACCTCCTTCTTTTACATTACAAGCATAAAACGTTTTGGGAATACTTTCATTGTGCGTACAGCTAAGGAGTGGAATTCCCTGCCGGAGTCTGTGTTTCCTGATAGCTATAACCTGGTAGTCAGAGTGAATAGGTTACTTTTAGTCAAGCGTGCTCCATCTTCGACCACATCATCGCTTACCATCAGGTGAGATGGTGGTCAAACGCTTGCCTAATCTGAATAAAAAAAAAATTGGCCAAGTGCGAGTTAGACTCGCCCATGAAGGGTTCCGTAGTAACTATAATAATATAATATGTATATTCACTTAACAAAATAAAATTACAAATTTCTTAAAACTAGCTTATTTATACTTTTTACAACTACGCCAAATAACTTTGTTTTTATAGTGTTTGTATGAATTACAAAGTTATATTTGCGGTTTTAGAAAATATGCTGTATCTCAAAAACTGCTGACCCGATCTCGTTTAAACCAATTTAGGTTGAAAGTTTACATTAAGATCTACAGACACATATTTTTTTAGATTTTTCACTCCATTATTATAGAAGTTAGAGGGGGGGGGGGTGGGTTGGACAGATTTCACCACTTTGGAAGAGTATATCTTTTAAACGATTAACTTTATGAAGAAGTGGTTTTAGAAACCCCAATATCATTTTTAAAGACCTGTCTACAGATACCACACACGCATAGATTTCATGAACAAAAAAAAATAGTTTTAGTTCCATGTATGGGGAGCCCCCCTTTAGTTTAAATATTTTTTAATTTTTTTCTTAAAATCGGAAAGCGGTTCACAGAATACATCTACCTACCAAGTTTCATATGTATAGTCTTAATAGTTTCGGAATAAAATGGCTGTGACATACGGACGCACGTACGAACAGACGGACAGACATGACGAAACTATAAGGGTTCCATTTCTTGCCATTCGGCTACGGAACCCAAAAAAAAACAAATTTCATACAAATCCATCCAGAACTCTCGGAGATTAGCGCGTTCAAACAAACGAACTTTTCCGCTTTATAGTATTAGCATAGTTTATCGATAGCATCCTTTTGCTTTGCCTTTTGGCACTGTACTTCACTTTTTATGTTATTTTTTCCAGACGGTGTGATAACCCCATCCAAGTTTCAGAAGCAACTACAGGAGATGTTGGAAGATGACTGCTACTTGCCCGATATATCGGTCAGTCGGCCGTCCAACAGAGTCCACTGGGCGATACGGGTATGTAGAATAGAATCATAGTTGACTGGTAGAGAATACCTATGGCATTAAGTCTGCCTTTGTACCTATGTATATAAAGTGTAAATAAATAAATAGAACAATATTTGTAGCGTCAATAGATAGAAAGATATACATTAACCCGCAATAGTATAAGCACATCAATTAGATCGCCGCACACGCGGCCCGTCATTCTTAAATAAATTGCGACGTTGCCGTCCTTCAAGTATGCGTGTACAGAGTGTTTCTTTTACGTATCAATTTAACATTTTTAGTGAATATTTTAATGTTAAAAAAATTAAAACATTTTGTTTTCGAATGGTAATATTTTTTTAGCATGTATGGATGCTATTGCGGATTAACGGGAACGCCCTCTGTTAATTAACATACTGTATATACTCTTTATTGTACACCATAACAGAATTAAATGAGTACTTAAAAACTACAAAGGGTGTTACAATGGGCGGTCTTATCGCTAAAAGCGATCTTTTAGAGACAACCTTTGGATGAATTTAGCCTAATAAGCAATAACCTAATGGCTAAGTTGTCGGACTTGTGATCGAGAGGTCACGAGTTCTAACCCCACCCATTACAATATTGTCGTGAACCCACTCCAGACACATATTTAACTCAGTTGAAGGGGTTAACTAGATTGCTGGTATTGTTCAAATTACCACTAAATTATCGAGTTCGGTGTTCGGTCGATTTGTTCGGTGCAGACTTTCACACCGAAAGGGTTACCAACTCAGCATTCTCACATCACAGATAATTATATAATATTAGCGTACAGATACGTCATCTTGTAGTAGTAACTCGGGCTTTTTCGGCAAGAGATAAATATAATTATATAAAATAATATAATAAATATGTAAATCTTTACTGTCGCAGTTGATACAATTATGATTATCTTAATTTAAAATATGCTTCATATTCACGGAAGGTACTACATACCGATAAAAGTGTACTGTGGTTATGGCCGTAATTTTTAATTTTTGTTTAATTGTTGAAAGGCTCGCGTTTTTGACTACTATAGACTATTGACCACCATCTCACCTGATAGTAAGCGATGATATGGTTGAAGGTGAAGCACGCTTACCAAGTAGTAACCTATTCACTCTTTACTTAAAGACCCCCAGGTTATAGCTATAGGGTAGCACAGACTCCGGTAGGGAATTACACTCCTTACTACTCACTTCCTACTCACACAATGAAAGTATTCCCAAAACGTTTCGTGCGTATGGGTGGGATGTCACCACGTAACGATTGCGCATCGCCTTTCGTCTTGTAGTCCGATGATGGAACGGGCTTGGACGAATTAGTTTTGATTATTTCATAATCCATCGCACACTCCCCGAAATGTAGTCGATAGACTTTAGCTTTGCATCGTTGCCAATGAGTCTCTTGACCCGTTTCTCGATAGATTCAAGTGCGTCCAGTTGGTATTTGGTAGATCCGTCCCAGAGATGAGAGCAGTACTCCTAGAAGCTTGATACAGATTGAGCAGTTGTTCTGCTGCGAAGTACTGTCTAACCTACTGGTTAAATAATCACTCTTCCTGCTTTTCTAAAGGGTCCAGGAACGACGGATTTGGGTGTATCCGACGGACCCAGTAATCAGGACTCAAGTTGGCAGCGTAGTGTTCCACGCGCGCCTGCCTTGCATATATAGGGAACTATGACGCGCTCCATTTTTTTTTTATTATTTGTATTTATTTAACATACCTCTCAAAAATTACATTTTTAAATATTTTTCTTTAAAAAAGTGACAATAAAAAACATTTAAAAATATAAAAAATGGCAGTCCACTGGTATCGGGAACGGGGTCCAAGCTACCGGTGGTTAGGTCTCCAGAGAAAGGAACCTCCTCACAATACGAGCTGTATCGAGAACTGCCTTCTGTATCAGGCCCTTTATCCAGCTGTGCAAAGCCAGCTTCGACAGATGGTCGTCGAAGCTTTTAGCTATCAGCCCATTGACTGATATGATAATCGGCACAATGACAGCAGAGTCCAGTTTTTATTATTATTATTAAGGTTATCCAACAGCTTCTGTATGTAGCATTTCGTGGGTATAAGTAACAAACAGCCTTCGTCTTATACAGTCGCCAATTACAGGAAAACCAGCATTCAACATAATTAATAACATTAAAAAACAAAAATAGTATTACAAAATTAACTTAAATCGATTGAAATTAAATTATTATTAAAACTTTTTAACAAAAAATTAAACCGACTCCCAAAAAACACTGCAAAGTGAAAAATAACTTTAATTTCGGTAGTCGGTGTCTTTAGTTTTGTTTTTTCGTTTTTGGCACCGACTTCCGAAATTTAAATTAATTTTTCACTTTGCAGTGTTTTTTGGGAGTCGGTTTAATTTTTTGTTAAAAAGTTTTTATTTCACTCTTTTTAGTTGGATGATTTTTAATTTACCTAGTTACAAGAGCCTAAATGTCAACTACTTATAACCTTTTACAAAATATTGCTTTTCCCAATGCTGAGCCGTTAATTTTTGAGGAGTTCTCCTGGTACTTCACCATCAGCTCTACATCACCATATGCATTGTGACGAGCATAAAGTGCTTAACATCCATATTCAAGTAATCGAATCGCAATCCACTCAATACTTATTTTGAGTAGTTTCGGCGGCCATCTGTGGTCTTCATCATCAGTTCCACTTCTCCAAATGGTACTTTTTGAGAGCAACTGCACAAGTTACTATAAGAAATACCCAAAACGCCATAGGTGTGCCTATAATATTTGAAGAGTTCCCTCGATTTCTCCAGGATCCCATCATCAGATCCTGACTTTGGTGATAATGGTACCAATTTCGAAGTATACCCATTCGAACAAAAAAAGAATTTTTCAAGCCGTCTTCGAGTACTCGATGATCATACATAAAAAAAAAAGCGTTTCGAATTGATAACCTCCTCTTTTTGTCGTCGGTTGAAAATTAAATTATAAAGATTTGAGTAAACCTTCCATTGCATATTAAAATCTAATCCAAAGCAATACATTTCTTATTCTATAATAATTATGTTATCTTATTTACATATCATTTTCGGCTTTCTTTCTTTGAGACTCCAATATAATTGTTTTGAAGACCTTCAAGGAGTTGTAGTGGATGTCAACTTCGGGCATAGATTTTATGAGAGAGTTAATTTCCCTACAGACCCTGTTTATCGGTGAGTTAACCCTAATATTAGTTTTGGATGCTGGAACATGAAACATTACTGACCGGAAATCTGGGTAAGTTATAAGGCACTTTAAGTCCAATTCGCGCGATTAACTTAATGCGGTCTAACTTATTATTGACCAATTTATGGAGGAACGTTAAACCCTGCACCAGTCGACAATCACGTTGCTTATACGGACACCTGGGAGATATTTTACCGAAGGTATAAGCTAAGTGTTTCGTGAAAGCCCTCTGGATACTTTCGACTCTTTGTGATTGCACTGCATAGTGCGGGTTCCACAGTTTCAATTCGAGGCCTGCTGATGACGCTAGTCCGGGGCTGTGGATGCAACATCCGGTATTGTTAAAACGTTGTTTTCGTCAAACATTACCTCTGATTCCTGAATTAAAAGATCCCATGTAATGTAAAAAACTGACCAAGCGCGAGTCGGACTCAGATTCTGATAAAGGGTTCCATAGTAGTGCTTTTCGCCTGAAAAAAATAACTTTGTTTTTCATAGTGTTTTTAGAAATGACAAAGTTATGTTTGCGGCTTTTGAAAATATCTCGAAAACTGTACCTGCTATAAGCTGTATCTAGTTCAAACCAATTTACAACATAATATTTATTATTTTAGATTTTTCATCACTCTTATACTATAAAATCTATTGGTGGACACACATTTTATCACTTTGGAAGAAGTTACTTATCTATAGACACTCCGCACGTTTGGGTTTCACAAAAAATTGTTAGTTTCAGTTCCATATGTATCGGGAGCCTCTTATTTTTTAAAGCGGTTTACAGATTACATCTCCCTACCAATTTTCAATTGAGTAGTCCTAATAATTTCGGAATAAAGTAGCTGTGATATACGGACGGACAGACAGACAGACATAACGAATCTATAATGGGTCCGTTGTTTGCCATTTCGATAAGCAACCCTAAAAATTAATCTACAGTCTTCTTCTTGCTAAAGCTCCATTTTTGTGGGAGTTTGTGACATTATTTTCCTTACACGGTTTCGTATTGTTAGCTAGAAATTTCTATCCATGAAATGGAACCTGGTGATCTGTAACACAAGTTTTTTCCAACAAACTATATCAGGTATCGGTTTCTCACAGAAATTACAGCAACTTTAAGGTACCTTTATTTCGCGATCTCACGGTGGCAAGAAAAGAGCCAATGTCCCAACCGAGGTTGGGCACGCCGTAATCGCGGCGATAAGTCCCCTCTTTGAGGAGTCGCTGGAAAGACGCTATGGCGTCCTCACCTTCCGCCTGACGCATGTACTATTAAGGCCATTTCCTGCCGGGGTTGCGGAAATATTCTAACAAGATACCGCGGCTCTGGAACGCTAGAGCATTACTGATAGAGCAGGGTGGATTTTTAGTCAGTAGAACTGTGACACTCCACTCGCTTCCACTCCACTTCCTTCCACTCCACTGACAGCCGGAGGAGTTATTTGAACATTTTCCCACCGAAAAGACGGCAGCTGAATAAATTATTATTAACTAGCTTCTGCGCGCGACTTCGTCCGCGTAGAAGTCGAAACTATTCCACGGGAAAGATAATTTATAGCCTATAGCACTCAGGGATAATGCAGCTACATGTTTGTGAAAGAATTTTCAAAATCGGTTCGGTAGTTTCAGAGATTACCCCTTACATACAAACTTACAAATTTTACCTCTTTATAATATCATATAGATTACCCCATATTTATTGTGGACCAAGGTGTTTTTAATTTCGTCCCACGTTATAGGTGCCAGACGACGAAGAACAAAGCATCTACGTATGGTTGGACGCGCTGATCAACTACCTGACCGTGGTGGGCTACCCGGATCAGGAGCACATGAAGACGCTGCGAGCGTGGCCGGCAGACGTGCATGTTGTGGGCAAGGATATACTCAAGTTAGTGTATTTCATTAACATACATAGATACCGTCTTGTCGTACCAAGCGCTTCTCCTCCACATTTATTGTGCGCACAGCCAAGCTGTGGAATTCTCTGCCGGCTTCTGTGTTCCCTGCCACTTATGACCTTTCAGCCTTTAAAGCACGAGTAAATAGGCATCTTCTGGGCTCGCTCGTCCCATCTTAGATCTCATCTATCGCTTACCATCAGGCGAAATCGAGGTCAACAGTGGGCCCATCAGTAATAAAAAAAAAATAGATAGATGCTGAGTTGGTAACCCTTTCGGTGTGGACATGCTCAGCGAAATTCTTAGTATTATTTTTTATGTTTGTTATTGTTTATTGTATGTTGTTGTGTGTGTTTATCACCGAATAAATGGGTTTCAATTTCAATTTAGATAGATAGATACACTCTTTATTGTACACCATAACAGAATTAAATGAGGACTTAGAAACTATATAACAATGGGCGGTCTTATCGCTAAAAGCGATCTTTTACAGACAGTCTTTGGATGGATTTGACACAGCAGGAGAAAATAAATACGCGGGTAGTCCATGGTGTACTATTCACTTATATACAATACACTAGTACTCACGCGGGGCTTCGCTCCCGTGGATTCTATCACGGTAAAAACATAACTCTCCTTTTTTGCAGTCGCGTAAAAAGTAACCTATAACCTTCCTCAAGCTTCAAGCTACTTCCATACCAAATTGCATCCAAATCCACTCAGTACTTTCGAAGATTAGCGCGTTCAAACAAACAAACTTTTCCGCTTTATAATATTAGTATAGATAAGTAATAAATTACATACTCAATACACATATATACAACGTGTAACGGAAAGGGTATATACATACTGTTACGAGCTGGGGTTCGGGATAGAATTAATTAACGCCAATTAAACCAAAATTAACACTTTAATTAATTAAACACAAAATAAAAATTTAACACAATTATTCGCACCACAACACTTGTCACTTAACACTTAGATCACACTTAAATCGCACTGAAATTCACTGGTAAAGCTTCGATTATATCTCGTTTTCGCCTCGTAATAAGACTGACTGTCCGCGTTCCTTTTCGATCTATTTATACCCCGGTCTATGAAGTCTAGAACATTCTTATAAAATCGACTCACTGTTTAAATTACCTAGAATATTCCAGGAAGCTACTCGAGATACATAGTACCGCTATTCGCCGTTAGATGGCGCTAGTGTCTCGACTAGATATACACAGTACCGCTATTCACCGCTAGATGGCGTTAGTGTCTCGAACATTCTAGATTTATGTTGAAGTTTCTCGACGTACTTCACTAAGCGACTGGCGTAACAATACCAAGGGCATGGCTTCTTTGGATGATATCAAACGATACTGGAAGGGTTTCAACTCAAAATAAAATACTCTAAAAATTGATAGCAAATTTGCGGTTTCGTAAGTTTCTTAAATTGAAATCATAACAATCGTGTCACCGCACTACGTAGGTCAATAACTTTCCACGTTACTTGCAAATATCACGATAAATCTCTTCCGTAATTCTGTGCGCGTAATACTGTATCTGGTATCAATGTGTTAAAAATTCTCATTACTTCCGAACATGTAGAGATAGTATTAAAAAACCCTTCCAGTATCGTTTGATATCACCCAAAGAAGCCGTACCCTTGGTATGTATATACCCTTTCCGTTACACGTTGTATATAAATATATATACATAAAAAAGGTGAGATATATAGAAATACATTGATATACTAAAAACCCAAGATGCACAGTCTCTAAGAAAAGTGACGCTTGAAACTGTCGCCAAACACTCACTACCTACGTAGTAATAGTAATGCTATAAGAATAAAAAGTTGTTTTTACAAAGCAGTGTGCAAAAGACAATCAAATTTTACGACTGACGTTGCTCGATAGGACAAGGCCTTGAGTGGAGACTTACACCTTATACTAATTTTTCAACCGACGACCAAAAGAGGAGGTTATCAATTCGACGCGTATATATATATATATATTTTTTTTATGTATGATCACCGAGTACTCGAAGACGGCTGAACCGATTTGGAAAATTCTTTTTTTGTTTGATAGGGTATACTTTGAAATTGGTACCATTTGTCACCAAGTCAGGATCTGATGATGGGATCTTGGAGAAATCGAGGGAACTCTTCAAATATTATAGGCACACCTATGGCGTTTTGGGTATTTCTTATAGTAACTTGTGCAGTTGCTCTTAAAAAGTACCATTTGGGGAAGTGGAACTGATGATGAAGACCACAGATGGCCGCCGAAACTACTCAATAATAAGTATTTCGTGGATTGCGATTCGATTACTTGAATATGGATATTAAGCACTTGGTGCTCGTCACAATGCGTATGGTGATGTATAGCTGATGGTGAAGTACCGGGAGAACTCCTCAAAAATTAACGGCCCAGTATTGGGAAAAGCAATATTTTGTAAAATGTTATAAGTAGTTGACATTTAGGCTCTTGTAACTAGGTAAATTAAAAATCAACCAACTAAAAAGAGTGAAATAAAAACTTTTTACCAAAAAATTAAACCGACTCCCAAAAAACACTGCAAAGTGAAAAATAACTTTAATTTCGGAAGTCGGTGCCAAAAACGAAAATACAAAACTAATGACACCGACTACCGAAATTAAATTATTATTATTATTATTATTATTATGTTATTATTAAATTGTGTTCTAAAGACGTAATTATAGCGTAAATGTTTTTGGGTAGAACATGTGTATATCAATGAAACAAATATTAACTGTTAAAATTGTTTATTATTATTTTATTAAATCAATAAAGCTGATACCTTTTGCCGTGATATACATAATATCTTCGTCAAAAAAAAACGCCATAAAAAAATCTCTCGCCTTTGTTGGCTGACGATTGATGTCCGTTCTCCGCATCGTATTTGGTCACGAGAAAAACTAAAGTATAAAAATAAGAAGTTTTTAATCAGATTGGTGTTGCGCCAAAGCAACACTTACACACACTTATCATTAGCATACCGCATGTCGTGAACCCATAAGTTATCCCATGATGAATCGATATACTTAAAAAATATATTATTATACTATATAAAGCTAAATTACCACTCACTGACTGACTGACTCACTCATTGACATAATTGTTCTCCCAGATGGTGGATGGGGAGGTGGGTATATTTTGACAGATTCGTAAACAAGTAACTCTCAAACCTACGGGAAAAGTGCCAAACCTCCCCTTTTCCCCCCCCTTCTCCCCCCCCTCTATCGTATCTCGGAAACTACGAGAACCGTATTTTTTGTTTTTTACGGATTCGTATAGAGGAGGCTCGGTAAAGTAAAAACCATTTTTCAAAGTCCCCCCCCCCCGCCCCCCTTCTCCCCCCCTTTAGGCGGATCTCGGAATCTAAGAGACTTGGAACATTTTTTTTTTCAGATTCATTTAGAGGGGCAATGGTTTAGTCGAAATACTTGTGCAACCCCCCCCCCATCACCCCCCCCTCTCTTTTTTTTTTTTTTTTTTTTTTTTTCACAAGCTCGCGAGGTGCTTGCACCTCGCGCAACACGCAAATACTAAACCCCGCCATCACCCCCCTTTTTTTTTTTCACAAGCACGCGAGGTGCTTGCACCTCGCGCAACACGCAAATACTAAACCCCCCCATTTTTTTTTTTTTTTTCACAAGCACGCGAGGTGCTTGCACCTCGCGCAACACGCAAATACTTGATTTAGAGGGGCAATGCTTTAGTTTACTTCACAAGCACGCGAGGTGCTTGCACCTCGCGAAACACGCAAATACTAGTTATACTATATAAAGCTAAATTACCACTCACTGACTCACTGACATAATTGTTCTCCCAGATGGTGGATGGGGAGGTGGGTATATTTTGACAGATTCGTAAACAAGTAACTCTGAAACCTACGGGAAAAGTGCCAAACCTCCCCTTTTCCCCCCCCTTCTCCCCCCTCCCTATCGTATCTCGGAAACTACGAGACCCGTATTTTTTTTTTTTACGGATTCGTATAGAGGAGGCTCGGTAAAGTAAAAACCATTTTTCAAAGTCCCCCCCCCCGCCCCCCTTCTCCCCCCCTTTAGGCGGATCTCGGAATCTAAGAGACTTGGAACATTTTTTTTTTCAGATTCATTTAGAGGGGCAATGCTTTAGTCGAAATACTTGTGCAACCCCCCCCCCATCACCCCCCCCTCTTTTTTTTTTTTTTTTTTTTCATAAGCTCGCGAGGTGCTTGCACCTCGCGCAACACGCAAATACCAATTTCTTTTTTCACAAGCACGCGAGGTGCTTGCACCTCGCGCAACACGCAAATACTTGATTTAGAGGGGCAATGCTTTAGTTTTTAACACAAGCACGCGAGGTGCTTGCACCTCGCGCAACACGCAAATACTAGTTTTTATTCTAATATTAAATCATTGCTATACTCGGAAGCTCAAGTACTTACAGTTCCCAATATATATCCTCCGTACCATACTCCGTAGACACAGATTGTTACCAGTAAGCCCAGATTTAATAAGCAAACGCACTGGGTTTCCCGTTTGTAAAGATCCCAAATATCACACTAAACTTACGTCTAGATACTTTTAGGCATTAAGTTCTAGGATCTAGAATAGAGCAAATAAAACTATCCCAATTTAGAAGCTTATGTGACATAAGGTCAAACAAATTTTAAAACCATGGCTTCAGTCTTTGAGCTATGACGATATTAAAAAAAACATTTCGTCAGTACAGTAAATTAAGCTATTCAAAACACACACTCATGTTAACGCACACGCGTCCAGAGTTCCAAACACACACACACCCACACACACACATGCAATTATGCACATACACTCAAATTTACACACTCATACACGTTTCGCTTCTATTTCTTTTGTTCTCAATACATTCTAAATTTTTAATTTTTTATGTCATAAATTACTACATAAAAATTAAAAGTGTATTAATGTACTAGATAGCGTAGGACACTGGTTCCTGTAACACAGGCTCGCTTAGCACCTATGCCAAGCGAGCCTGTGTTACAGGCTTATTAGTATTAATGATAGCGCTAGCGTATTGAGTGCGCCAATCGAACCGTGAAAGATAACAAGGGGTACTTGCTCTGAGTAAAACCCTCGGCCTTCCCTCACCTCCTCACCAGCTCACTCGGAAATCATCGGAAACATTCGGGAAACCTCGGAAGATACACCTTTCGGCGCAGGACATGAGACTCTTTCAGGTCAGTTTGTCAGTTTTTACTATTGGTTAAAGTAAGTGCGATTTAAAAATATGACTTATTAGCACAGCTTATTAGATTAGCTAGCGAAACTTCACATGGATATGAAATAATTGAAATTTCGCCAACTTAAACTGTGGTCACGTATGTATGCTGCTTAAAATTTCAAGTGAAGCCCCTGACTCCTAAGTCAGGGGCTTCACTTGAAAGATGTAATATTTTTAAGTTCAATAAATTACTTATTTATTTTTGAACATTAAAAAAACCGTAAAATTGACTACCTCTTCTCCTTCAGTATATTATATAACGTATACATATTTGCTAAAAACTAAATTAGTATCAATTATTGTAAAATAGATGTGTTTAACTTTTGGTGTACAATAAAGTTTATTTTAATCTATTCTAAATACTAGCTTTCGCCCGCTTCTTCGTTGGCGTAGAGGTTTTTCCCGCGTAAATCCTGATCGCCTGGGAATTTCGGGATAAAAACTATCCCATGTTCTTCCCACGGTCCTAAACTATTCCCATGCCAAATTTCATCTAAATCGGTTCAGCGGCTTAGGCGTGAAAAGATAACATACAGACAGACAGAGTTACTTTCGCATTTATAATATTAGTATGGACAATATGGATAATGAAGCATAAACTTATTAATAAAAAATAAATAAATACAAGAAAAAAAATCGACTCCATTATTTGTTCAACAGGGCAATTTTTATTATGCGACTAAAATAAAAAAGATGCCATAATACATTGTTTTAACACTGAAAACGCGGCCATTGAAATTTGCCGTTACTATTTGAAATGAGCGCATAATTTAGAATTAAGCACTCATTTTATGCGGACGGTTTTGAGACGTTGAGTGTGCATCTTGGGTTTTTGTATATCAATGTAGAAATAGTAACAAATTAGGGAGATAGAGATCTTTTACCATGTTTTTAACATTTACTGTGTCGATCATATATTTATTTTGTTTAAAAGATTACTAGCAATGTGGGTAGAAATCACATTGCTAGCAATCTTGTTAACCCCTCCGTCTAAGCTAAAAATATACTTGTGTCTGGAGTGGGTTCACGGCAATAGTGTAATGGGTAGGGTTAGAACCCGCGACCTCTCGATCACAAATTCGACACCTTAGCCATTAGGCTATTGACGCTTAAAATATAACTTAAATATCACTACAATACAAGACTCACTACGCGGGTTTGGAAACTCAAGTGAAATTTCCGCGCGTTCAATAGTTTCTGTCGTATCTAAAGAGTTTTTGAACAAGAAGAAAATAAAACAATGACAAAGATTAAATTTTTATTGTAATAAAAAAGTAAGGTTAAATTATGAATGAACTGCGAGGATCGCCCTGAGGACACGGTGGAACACAGTGGAGATTTGCCCGGCTTGGGCAGAGCTCCGCCGTTTCCTCTTAGGGGCGATAGGCGGCAACCTCTCGCTCCCAGCCCTGGTTCAATCCATGGTCCGGAGCGAGGATGAAAAGCAGTCACCTCTTTCTGCAAAGCAGTTATGCAAGCGAAGGAGGTGGCGGGACACGCGAGGGAGAGGCAGGTCTCACAGCCCTCACGCCCCAGCTGCCGCAGGAGACGCTCCGGGCGCTGGGAGTCACAGGGTGACTCCCAGCCACCGTAGGCGCGGGCCTGCGGGCTGCGAGCAATGGGTAGCTCGCATCCCGACTGAAACCAGGCCCGTGTAGACGGCGCGTCGTGCTCCACGCGCGCCTCAAAGAGTGTCAGCAAAATTGCCGGGGTTGCGGAATTGTTCGAAAGAGTTATCGCGGCCTCGAAACACGAAGGCCATACGATGGAACACGGATGGGTTTTAGTCAGTAAAAGTCTGACACACCCTCCCACTTCGCCCAGATCGGGAGGCAGTCATTGGATGACTTCCCATCCTTAAAAAAAAAAGAAAAAAAAATGAATGAAAATTATTATCTGATAAATTCCACCACAAACACAGTTACTGACTTTACTCTGACCTGTTTGGTTTGCAATAAATTCATTGTTTCGATGTCTGTGTCACTTGTGGCACCGACGTCGTGTACCTGACCTGACCTGTATACCTGTGTTTCAAAATGATTGCCCTATTTGGTCCATTAGATAGATTTAAAAAAAATATTGTACACAAATATTGTAATTTTTTGCCTTTTCAAATCAACTAAAAATTACATTGATCTTTTTAACTTTTTATTGATTTGAAAAGGCAAAACATTGGTGTACAATATTTACTTTTAGCTTTTAACGCAAATTTTAACTCACTTCAACGTCGTAAAACAATGAAAAATACATTTTTTGTAATCTATTTGTCGGACTGAATTAAAAAAAAATATTTTACTAGAAATCTTATTGATTTCTTTTCTCCGCTTTCTGAAATTTATAAGGCAACATGAAAAGATTTTTGAAGAGTTTTTGGTAATAATCTTTTGATAATTTTTATGATTGTGTCTAACAGGGAGCTCAGTATGAGTTTGTAATACACCTAGGTACGGTAACCCGTAGACAGAGCCCTCACCTACAAGTCGCAGCGCTATACTTCTAAACAACAGGTCGGGACCCGAAATAACCTGCTTCGTCGCGTTATCTCAACCAACTGGGGTGCATCACCCGATGTTCTTCGCACCACCGACATGTCCTTATGTTTCTCCGCGGGCGAATTCGCGTGCCCCGGGTGGCATCAATCCGCCCACGCAAAACAAGTCGACATCGGTTTGAACGGCACGTATCGAATATTATCAGGGTGCCTAAAATCAACTCCGGTTAACAAGCTTTACCCGCTCGTCGGTGTCGCACCACCGGTCGTAAGAAGGACCGCCGCATGCGCGCTTGAAAACTACAAACAAGAAGTCGATTCCCGACATCCCCTCTACGAATATCCATCTATACCAAGTAGACTCAGAGCCGGAAAGATTTCTTTGCTGCGCTCTGTCCATCAAATAGCAACCACCACAGGCGAGAAAAGATCTATGGAAAAATCTGCTTCTACCACCGTCTGATTTCGTTCAGCCCCAGGAGCATCTGCTTCCCGGACGTGACTTGCAGTGGCCAATTTGGAAAGCTATCAATCGACTGCGAACTAAGTAGGCCGCTGTAAGCACAATTTAGAAAAGCGGGGTATAATATGCCAAACTGACACCCAGTACGATTGCGGCGTTCCTGATCAAAATCTGCAATCTGCTAGTGTCCTAATGGTCCAAGAACATGTACATTAGAAGACCTAGTAAACGCCACTGAACACGACCATCGTGGGCCCAATACATTATGAAGTACGCGACTTACCATCGATACGAAGAAAAAGACTATTATTGTTTTCGATAACTATTCCTTTGTCTCTTTCACACTCATATACAAGTTTGGTGCAAGTAAAAGAAAGAAAGCGATAGTTTTCGAAAATGATAATAGTATTGCAAACTTATACTAAGCCCCCAGATAAAGTACCTGTAAACATAAACGGTTTAAAAATAAGGACGCCAACATTTCTATTTTTAAATATCAAACAAACAAACCAGATTCAAAAGACCCAAATCAATAAATAATCTTCCCGTTTCGTCAGATTCCACGGCATATACTGGCCAGCATTCCTGATGGCCATCAAATGGCACCCGCCTCGCCGCCTGGTGTGCCACTCTCACTGGACCGTGGACGGCACTAAGATGTCCAAGTCTGTGGGCAACGTGGTTAGCCCACGCGGCAGCCTCGTGGGCAACGAGGCGCTGAGGTATCTACTGCTAAGGGAGGCGACAATGGCTAGTGATGCAAGTAAGTTTTGTTACTATCTCCATGCTAATTTCACACAGACTTTCGCATTTATAAAGTGGCATTCGCCTCGTCGCCTGGTGTGCCACTCTCACTGGACTGTGGACCGCACTAAGTCCAAGTATCTGGGCAACGTGGTTTGCCCACGCGGCAGCGTCGTGGGCAACGAGGCGCTGAGGTATCTGCTTCTAAGGGAGGCTACGATGGCTAGTGATGCAAGTAAGTTTTGTTACTATCTCCATGCTAATTTCACATAGACTTTCGCATTTATAAAGTGGCATTCGCCTCGTCGTCTGGTGTGCCACTCTCACTGGACTGTGGACCGCACTAAGTCCAAGTTTCTGGGCAACGTGGTTTGCCCACGCGGCAGCGTCGTGGGCAACGAGGCGCTGAGGTATCTGCTTCTAAGGGAGGCTACGATGGCTAGTGATGCATGTAAGTTTTGTTACTATCTCCATGCTAATTTCACACAGACTTTCGCATTTATAAAGTGGCATTCGCCTCGTCGCCTGGTGTGCCACTCTCACTGGACTGTGGACCGCACTAAGTCCAAGTTTCTGGGCAACGTGGTTTGCCCACGCGGCAGCGTCGTGGGCAACGAGGCGCTGAGGTATCTACTGCTAAGGGAGGCGACAATGGCTAGTGGTGCAAGTAAGTTTTGTTACTATTGTTAAGGTGTGGCCTTAACTCTTGCGGGTTCTAGATGGGTTTACTGGGGTCCACTAGGGTAACTACCATCAAAATTAGGAAGTGAAATAGTTGGCAATTTTACTAAAGTATTGGAATAATTGCTGTTATGTTCTACCCTACAGTTGCACTTGTGCTGGTCACAACTATCCTTATTTATTAAACAATTAGCTTCAGCAACCGAACTATAGTAAGAATTATCAAAAAAGTCTCTGTACTCTAATTGTTCCGGCATGTCCTTTTCTGGCACTAATTCCTCGATTAACGATTGAACTTTACAAAACTCCTGTAGCAAACCTTGAGCAGACTTTATACGCAATTCTAATTCTACCTTCTGTTTAGGATTAATTTCGTTACCGACTAATAAATTTACACATTTTTCGAACTGCGTGAGCATACCTTTAAAGGCACCCCGTTTCCGTTTTAAATCAGCTAGCATTTTAATATCCTCAGGTGAAGTCATTTTGGCACTTTATGGAAAGTGAAGGTACTCACGTTTTTCCTGCCGCACAGGCGTGGTGTTGGTGAACAATGCGCGCACGATGTCTAGATTCCTGTATACACAAAGCACGATTTTAGCACATACAGAATGAAAAGGGAAAAAAGGGAATTGCCAGGACCCCAGCACTCCTTGAAGGCTTCCTCTGACAACGTGGTGATCAGAAGATCCGCTCGATGGACCAGATGTTGAGGTGTGGCCTCAACTCTTGCGGGTTCTAGATGGGTTTACTGGGGTCGACCAAAATGAGTGATTTATTTTCCTCTGGATTACAAAAGTTTATTGCTACTAAGAATTATTATTAAATATATTACAATGGTTTGGAATTATGTACAAGTCAAGTGGGGTCGAGGCGAAAAGCAGAAAGAAGGGGCGAGCTGGCGTCGTCGTCGTCTTATATACTCCCAAGGAACTTGTACCTAAACTGGAATGCGGACGCGAAGCTCAAATCCGTTCCGAAGAGTATACCCTCGAAGGACCTAGCTATCTCTTTCTAGTAGTGTGTATATCAATTCGTGATAAACGTAAGGACAATTTTATTCGATGCAATATTTGCAGGTTTTTTTAAAACACTTATTATTAACCTTACAAATGATGTATTTCTGTTACCGCTATAACAAAAAATACTAAAAATTAATTAAAATAGATATTTAAGGGAGACTCCCATACAACAGAAGTGATTTTTTGGGGCTTTTTATAGGTAATGGTTCCGTACCATTCATTACCTACCTATAAAAATACCCTTCATGCGCGAGTCCGACTCGTACTTGGCCGGTTTTTTTCTTAACAACCTATTAAATAGAAAGAAAGAAATAAATTCTATTATAAATACAAAGGTCTGTGTCGGTCTGTTACGCTTTCACGGTTAAACCACAGAGCCGCTTTCGAAAAAATTTGGCATGGAGATAGTTTAAAACCCTGGGAACTATATAGGGTTCTTTCTATCTCCGATTTTTGAACAGTTGCTTGGTAGCGCGATATAACAGAATTCCACGTGGGCGAAAAGCTAGTTCTCAATATATATCTGAGGAACTTATATTGAGCGCGCTAATTTCTATAATAAACCCTTCCTTATGCGGGCTAAATGCAAAATTGGTTTTGTTAAGCAGACTTTATTGCGTTGAATTATAAACTTTCGAAGTGGTTAAGACCCGTGATACAAATACAATTATTGCAGATACATAATTAATAACAGAATCACCAGCTAACAATTCTTCGAAGGCTTGGCCTTGATAGGCAGTGGTATAGACGTCCAAATAAACGTGCATTAATTGGTAATCTACGTTTATTCGACACTTGTACGGTCAGAACCAGTAGACTAAAAATAAAACGATGCAATCTATACTAATATTATAAAGCGGAAAAGTTTGTTTGTTTGTTTGCTTGAACGCGCTAATCTTCGAAAGTACTGAGTGGAATCGGATGCAATTTGGTATGGAAGTAGCTTGAAGCTTGAGGAAGGATATAGGCTACTTTTTACGCGACTGCAAAAAAGGAGTTATGTTTTTACCGTGATAGAATCCACGGGAGCGAAGCCCCGCGTGAGTACTAGTGTTTATATATAATTAAAACTACTAAAACCCTTCATGAAAGACGATGATTATAAATAGAAAGAATAACAGAAGAGATATAATTTATTTATGTATATTGTTCGGTCCGACGTGAAACAGAACGCACCCTTTTGACATAAAGAATTTGATCTTGACATTACTTGACTTTGACAGATAGACTTTGCTTGGAAAAAATGTCCGCGTCGGACCTGTTGAGTTAATCATAATTGGTAAAATACCGTTGGAATCGCCTGTTGAGACCGATAATTGGGTCGCGAATTATTTGTTGTTTGAGGTTGAAATCCCCATTTGTCGAAAACCCCGGGATATTGTTGGATCATACGCCGTATTGTCGTCAGTCGGGCTGACACGCGGAATTTGTTGGAAATCGAATTGGATCTCACGAGATATGAGCAGATTGATTGTGAACAGTGTTTAATTGAACTTTGTAATTCCGGATTGACGAGAATCCAGTGATATTTCTTGGAACACATCGCCTTATTGCCTACCACGCGTAGCGCGCGCTTGCTGGAAACGAGTTAGGTGTGATGCTGGTCAGGACCGCGCCATCTGGAGATCGACGCCTTGTGACCGTCCTGGAACACGTAACTTACATCACACGTTTCAATTACTCACCTCATATTACATACAAACCACTTGGGCGTGACCTTGGGGAAGGTCGAAACTTGGTGAACCCAGCACAGAAGGTTAGTGGTAATAATGTATTCATAAAGCCTAGTAGAAGTAGGCCTTTGTAAGAACTTTCATTGAAAGCAACGTTTATAGCTCCACGTACCGTGGACAAGTTCAGACCGTCCAGTTACCGTTCACTGGGCTTCTTGTAGTCCTGAACATTTGGTAAGCAGAGCGTGGGTTTTAATATAAAATCCACATAGTACATTGTGGTAGCAGAGCGCGGCTCTTATAATATAAGATCCACTGGTTTAATTGGAAGTTTTGAAAGTAACTTTGGTTTGATTACTTAACACAACTTATAACTTAATAAGTATTGAATATATTACCATGTCATCCGGGCTATCTAATTGAAGTTGAATCAATTGAAGTTGTATTTGTAATTTGTACTGTAGCCCTTTGTTGAATTGACAAGTAAGATTTATTTGTGAAATTAGGAATTGGTTGTATTTGGTACATAAGTTGGTATATTGTTGTAAAAGTTTTGGTATTTGTGGCAATTAATAATTGAATGTCATTGATCTGAATTTAAAAGGTTATCTAAATAATAATTACACATAGTCTAACATAATAGGACTTGAATGGTGTGGATTGACTTATTGCATTTATTTGTTTATTGGATTGTTGTTAGAGATTCTCCGGCTCAATATTATACAGTCAATTGTTGTGCTTCTTGATATTTATTTGAGGTTGATCCAGCATTGTATTATACATTCAATTGTTATTTATTTTGTAACTAGCCATCCTTAGCAAGCTAGATTCATACTTGGAATAAGTACAGGGTCGGATTTGGACTTGAAATAATTGAATTTGAATTTTTATTTTGTTGAGATTATTTGGTCGGCTAACAAGTCATTGCTGTTTGTTTAATATTTGATTGTTGGTTGTTGATTGGTGTTTTGTATTAATATTTGATTGTTGCAATGGCCTCATTAAGGGCAGTCAGGGAGGCTGCTGCGGGATTGACCTCACAGTTGAGATGGTTCACATCGGCAGCTGCAACTGTTGAGCGTGTGGAATTGGAAGAGCTCACCCTTGCTCGGTATGGGCAAGTGATTGAGAGGATCAAGTCAGCTGATGCTGCGCTCACGCGCTTCAACGAGTACATCATGGACGTGGATTTGGGGGTGATGGATCAGACAGCCCGCGATAAGATTTTGGGTGACTATGACCAGATTGTCCACCTGGGGGATGTCATATGTCTACGAGCGTGGGAAATTTTGAAGAGTCGGGTGCCTGATGCGGCCAAGCCGCAGACCCCCGTTGTTGCAGGCCCTGGACTATTGAGTAGGCTTTCCACCCTGGAGCTGCCACATTTTGAGGGTCGCTTGGACCACTGGCTGGGCTTCCTAAATCTCTTTGAGAGTCTTGTCGATGCACGCTCGGACCTCGGACCTGCCCAGAAGCTGGCCTATTTATTGTCTGTCCTGGAGGGCGAAGCCAGAGCCTTGGTGCAGCACTTGCCGGTGACGGATTCCTCCTATCCGACCGCTCTGGAGCTTCTCTCCCGACGGTATCAGAACAAGCGCTGCCTGGCTGATGTGCACATCGACCAAATTTTGGGACTACCGGCTATTGTCAGCACGTCGACGTTGCGCACTGACTTGCTGAACCCGTTGGTCTCAGCGACCAACGCCTTGAGACGCTTGGAGTTACCGGTGGAACATTGGTCCTACTTGTTGGTGCACATAGTGCTGCAGTTGCTCCCCGCGGAGTTGAGGTCACGTTTTGAGCAGAAGTATGGTGGGGATAGTGCCACCCATCTTCCCCCCTTTGACGTCCTCCTCAAATTTTTGGAAGACGAGTGTCGGTTTGCGGATAACACTCGTGGCGCTACGGGGTCGCCCCCACTACCTTCTCAGCCCAGAGACCAGGGACGGACTAGGGCCCGGGGGCCTGTTGATGTTCCCCCCGCCCCCCGTTTTGCTGGCGCCCGGAGTCCTCGGGCTAGGGGGCCTGTTGATGATCGCCCCGCCCCTCGTTTTGCTGGCGCCCGGAGTCCTCGGGCTAGGGGGCCTGTTGATGTTCCCCCCGCCCCCCGTTTTGCTGGTGCCCGGAGTCCTCGGGCTAGGGGGCCTGTTGATGATCGCCCCGCCCCCAGTTTTGCTGGCGCCCGGAGTCCTCGGGCTAGGGGGCCTGTTGATGTTCGCCCCGCCCCCCGTTTTGCTGGTGCCCGGAGTCCTCATCATTGCGACTTTTTTAAGGCAACGGGGCATGTCATGGCGCGTTGCCTGGACTTTTTGAATTTGCACGTAAGTGCCCGCCGCCGTATTGTCAACGCACGCCGTTTGTGTTTTTCGTGCTTGGGGGCCCACTTCCATAGGGACTGCCCCGACCCCCGCCCGTGTAGAATTTGTAAGGGGTCCCACTTGGAGATTTTGTGCGCCAACGCGAACCGCTCCAGCAGACCATCTTCTGAGGAGGGTTCGCGCAGGGGGGGGTACCCCGGAGACGAGCACCGGGCTGAGACCCGCGATTCTGTACGCCGCACTCCACCCCCCGCGCAAGCTGAACGGGAGCCCCACGAGCGCCATTTGGTCTTCCCTCGTCAGGGAGAACGCGCATTGGCTGCTAGGCAGCAGTGGCCGGGTCGGCGCCGCTGCCTTTCCCCTCCGTTGGCGGAACGTCCCCGGCTGGAGTCGCGCCCTCCGCCATTCGGGCATCCGGTGGGATATGCCCCTCCAGTGATGGCGAGCGGCTCGGGACACCGCGCAGACGAATATTTTGATTGTTGGCCTCGTCGTGAACAAAGGCAGCCTGGAAGCGGCGATCGGTCGCCGCCCAGGCATCACTAAGAGATTGACGCCTGCCCGCTAAAGGACCCCCCCGATCACCCGTTTTGTTGCCAACGGCCTCGGTCAAGGTCTGGGGACCCTTGGGTGACTCGATTGTGGTCTGTGTCATTTTGGACACGGGAGTCCAGGGTTGCCTTTTGTCGTCTTGGTTAGCGGGACAGGTTGGCCTGAAGGTGAACGACCTTTCAGGCAAGATTTGGGGAATTGGCGAACCGGCTGACACCACTGTTGAGGGAAGGACCTGGTTTGAAATCACCCTTGTGAGTTGTCCGTACCCTAAAATTGGTGCTCCTGCCCTTGTTATAACTGAACTTGGTTGGGACGAGCCACTTCGGGAAACCCTGTTGGAGGACGGTTGAGGCTCTCTAGCCTTCCTTATGGGGCCCGTCACTCCCTTTGTTGCCCAAGGAGAGCCACTTGGTTCAATTGTTGGTGACTGATCGTCACACTAAGAACTCGCATGCCGGTTGCAATGCGCTGTTGGCCATTCTGCAGCGAGAATTTTGGATTTGGTCGGCTGATCGCGTCAATGAGACGAGGCCCTTTGCTGGCGTCGTATCGGATTTTGTTGGTCCCCCTTTGTTGAAGACGTCCACCCTTCGTAATAGTAGGATTGTTAGGGCTTATTTGTGTGTTTGTCTGCCTGTCAACCAAGGCAGTACATTTGGAGCTGGTAACCTCCCTCTCGACAGAGGCCTTTGAGGCGACTTTGGAAAGATTTGTGTCTCGCCGTGGGTTGCCTTCCTTGATTTGTTCTGATTGCGGTACGAATTACAAGGGTACAAGTAACTATTTGAAGGAGGTATACGCCTTCCTTAATGAGAGCCAGGTTGATATTGGTAATAGTTTGGCCCGCCGAGGGGTCACTTGGTTGTTTGACCCGCCAGCCTGCCCCCCATTGGGGGGGGTATTTTTGGGGCCGTGGTGAAAGCGGCAAAGGGACGCTGGCGGAGATTGTTGGGAGACACCGTTCTCACCTTTAATGAACTAGCTACGGTATTTGGCCGCATTGAAGCTGTGTTGAATTTGCAACCTTGTCAAGACTTCCAATTGATTAGCGGACGGGTAGGCCCGTCCGGGGGGGGTAGATGTTCGGTCCGACGTGAAACAGAACGCACCCTTTTGACATAAAGAATTTGATCTTGACATTACTTGACTTTGACAGATAGACTTTGCTTGGAAAAAATGTCCGCGTCGGACCTGTTGAGTTAATCATAATTGGTAAAATACCGTTGGAATCGCTTGTTGAGACCGATAATTGGGTCGCGAATTATTTGTTGTTTGAGGTTGAAATCCCCATTTGTCGAAAACCCCGGGATATTGTTGGATCATACGCCGTATTGTCGTCAGTCGGGCTGACACGCGGAATTTGTTGGAAATCGAATTGGATCTCACGAGATATGAGCAGATTGATTGTGAACAGTGTTTAATTGAACTTTGTAATTCCGGATTGACGAGAATCCAGTGATATTTCTTGGAACACATCGCCTTATTGCCTACCACGCGTAGCGCGCGCTTGCTGGAAACGAGTTAGGTGTGATGCTGGTCAGGACCGCGCCATCTGGAGATCGACGCCTTGTGACCGTCCTGGAACACGTAACTTACATCACACGTTTCAATTACTCACCTCATATTACATACAAACCACTTGGGCGTGACCTTGGGGAAGGTCGAAACTTGGTGAACCCAGCACAGAAGGTTAGTGGTAATAATGTATTCATAAAGCCTAGTAGAAGTAGGCCTTTGTAAGAACTTTCATTGAAAGCAACGTTTATAGCTCCACGTACCGTGGACAAGTTCAGACCGTCCAGTTACCGTTGCACTGGCCAATTGTAGGATTGAACATATATATTTATTTAGGTTAACCTACAATTGTTTACACTATACATTTGTATGAAACAGTCATATTACATTTATAAGTGTAACAATTAATTACACGCTAACACCACATGTGCTATTTAAGGTAAGAAATCAATATTATTAACAAACATAATTCTAAATATAAAGGAGGCAGATCGAATGACAATTATAAGGTTATTATTATTAGGTTGGTTCTATATTTTCTAGTTCCTCATATGTTGCAGCTGCAGGTTTGTTACAAGATTGGCTTGACACACAACCCTAAAAAATGTATTACACTATTATTAGTTAAAAGTATGGAAATAATCTTTAAATTATGAATTATTATTATTATTTGTCGACATTAACTAACTGCAGTGGATAAAAGTTAAGTAATTAAGTTATAAGTAATTATTAATATAATAAACTACACTTGTAAGCAAGTTTGCCTAGCTGAGTTTTTGGCCAAAATGATATAAAATATTTTTGCCATCAATTTGCTAAGCAAAAGTAAATAAATCAACTAAAATGTCGACTTTTATGCTTATTAATTTGACTCCTTTCATAACTTTCACTTAGCAGATCTTTGAATGTGCCCAGTACAGGTTGTATATTCTTTTCTTTAGTGGGTTTCAATATTATAGTACTTAAAACATTTATATGTTTCGCTTTAACAGGAATCTAAAATAATAATAGATTGATGAGAACAATATTTTAGTATTTATGGTTAAGATTGATTCAAAATGAAAATTCATCTTGCTACGCTCATATTCTATTACGAAACGGTGATCTTCATGTCATTTGTAAAGATTGATAACTTACTTTAGGGAAAATGGATGGAATTGCATCATTTGATTTTGTTTCGAAATGCAATATTTCTTCGGGCTTGAAATGGCGGCTACAAATTTTGGAACCGTTTCTGACCTTTTTCTGTGTAGAACACTGAGCCACCGGTCTCGATCATCATTTATAGGAAAGCTTAAAATAACAAAAAATAATAAATAATGAGAAGAAAGAAAAAAAACGACGGGTTGCACTCCGGGTGTGCCAGCAGAAGTGAAAACTTGAATATTAACGTTGTGCATTTTTGATATTTTGGAATGTTTAGGGAATAATTTTGCACGAATTGCTTTAATTATCAGTATAAAAGTACTATCATTTATGTGGTACACAAACACAATTTATATTACATTAAAAAGTTTATCTCTTAGACTCTCCGTCCGGCTTACGAATTTTCGATCAGGTCACGTGTCCTGACGCGAGTTTAACATTTTTTACCCATTACAAAAAGTGCACAACGCCGCTAAAGAAGTTTTCACTTCAATAATAAATAAGAAGAATAAAGAGAAGAACATCCACTTTTACAATGAAAACATAGTCACCCTAAATGCAATTTGTAAACAAAGTCACAAAACTTACTTAAAACAGGAAATTCCAGACCTTACCCTTCACTCTTGCGATTAACCACAAAACACGTTCTTACCATGGTTACAGTATCTTGCACTTTAATATTACGAAAACTCACAAAATCAAATATAATGCAAATTTACAAACATACAGATGTCAAGTAAACGTCAGACAGCAACGTAGTAATTGCCATGTATAGTATAATATATCACTACTAATTGTTACAAATTCCATTTTTTTTTTGTTTTAAACATCTTGTGATTGCATGGTAAAATAACTTTAATTTTCATTAATATGCAAACAGTAATAATGGCAATTCATTTTAAAGATAGAATTCCAAAGAAGTTTAAAACTAGGTGTTATTACTACAACAGACAGGTCGAAAAAATTACCATTGTAATAAATATTTTTAATCTGACACACAGAAGAAAGGGACACAGTCCACACACGGCACTGTCTCGCTCGGAACGAATAGTTCCTTCAGTTTTATGCGTGCAAATTTATACTCTATTGTTTAACAGCTAAGAAAGACTTTCTGTATTCTTTGAATCATTTGTAAGCAATCCAGTTAGTAGGTAGAAGATCCTTGTATACTCCTCAATCAGTGCCTCCTATCGGGGGAGTTGATGAACTGTTCAACTTGCTTGACGGGTGACGTAGCGCATGTCAGTTGTGTAGATTTCGTGTTCATCATTGCGCCTCCTGTCAATGTCGGTAGATGGCGCTGTCCTCAACATTTATTTATTTAAACTTTATGTACAATTGTGTTACATGGGCGGACTTAATGCAGCAAGGCATTCTCTACCAGTCAACCTTTGGGTTAAAAAAAACACGCTGTGGTAGGTGTACGAGAAAATGGAATGAAATAATATTTTAATACTAATAAATATAATACTAACATATAATAATACTAATAAAATACACATATATGCTAAAATGACAAACTAATAGATACGGTGCTTTATAATATTCTTTCTGAGTAAGAGAGCTCAAAATAATATTATGACAAAGACCAAACTAAGAATAACAACCCCGTAAGTAGTGGTTTTTAATTTTACGCTTAAAAGAAAATTTTGACTCAGCCTTCTTGATGTCAAGGGGTAGCAAATTCCAGAGTTTAATAGTAGAAATAGCGTAAGACATCCTCCGCCGCTTTGAGAGCTTCACCGTAGCTCTCAACAGCTACCATGGTGTGATGACGGGACTGACGACGGGCCTGCTGGTGGCGTGACTGAAGCGTCGGCATCGTCTCTGGATAGCGGAAGAGGGCAGATCTTGGAGAAGGCCCTCTCGATGATGCCTGTAGCAGTGCGAATGGAAGCCACCCTGGGAATGCCGTCCTTGCCTGGGAACATAGTTATTATTCTTCCCAATCGCCATTTTAGAGGCGATAAATTTTCCTCCTTCACCAGGACTAGTGAGTTTGGAGTAAGAAGCGCCTTGGTATCCTTCCACTTAGAACGCTTCTGTAGCTCTGAAACGTATTCCGTTGACCATCGAGCCCAGAAGTGTTGTCTGAGCTGCTCGATGCGCCGGTAGCGTGACAGTGAGTGTGTGGCCACTGTCATGACGTCATCCTCTGCAGGCGCTGTCAGCGGTCGCCCGATCAAGAAGTGACCGGGGGTAAGGGGAGTGAAGTCATCAGGATCTGAAGATAGAGGATATAAGGGACGCGAATTCAGGACGGCTTCTATCTGTGCTAAAACCGAGCTGAACTCCTCGTAATTAAGATGTGCATTGCCTATTACGCGAACAATATGGTGCTTGCAGGATTTTACCCCCGCTTCTCATAAACCGCCAAAATGAGGTGTAGAATATGGAGGGATTAATTTAAATTCAATTTGATTCTCTGTGTTAAAGTTTTCTATGTCATGAGAACAGCTATTTAAAAAATGTGCAAATTCTTTAGCCGCACCCACGAAATTCCTACCATTATCTGAGAAGATCTGTAAAAGTTTACCTCTTCGTGAAATAAATCTTTTTATTGCCAAAATAAAACTTTCGGATGATAAGGAAGTAACAAGCTCCACGTGCAAAGCCTTAGTTGAAAAACAAATAAATAAAGATAAATAGCACTTTTCCAATTTGGCCCCTCTTCCCTTACGGTTAAGTATGTACATAGGGCCAGCGTAGTCTACTCCACACCGTAAAAAGGAAAACCAGGCTGAAATCGCTCGTTAGGTAAATTACCCATAATTGGTTGTGATGTGATAGGTTTCATTCTATAACATTTAATGCATCGATGTACAACTTGTTTTGCTAAATTCCTGCCACCTAGCGGCCACCAGGTGTCCCTGACGTGCGATAAAAGTAGTTGTGGTCCCGCGCGTAATAGTTTTATATGTTCATAGTTAAATAATAGTTAAATTCATAGGTAAAGTGATGTTTACCGCATAACAATACTGGATGTTTCCTTTCATACGCAAAATCAGAATTTCCAAGTCTATCCCCAACACGTATTATGTTATTGTTATCTAAAATCATGTTTAAGCTGGATAGATTACGTGACGGTTTAATAGGTAATTTATTAATTAACGCTTTTAACTCGTTAGGAAACGATTCTCTTTGTACCAGTTTAATGAGTAATGTTTCTGCATTCTTTAACTCATCAACTGATAATAAACCGGTTTTACGTTTTGTGTGATCCTTTGTGCGTGCATTATTTATAAAGCGGCACACAAATGCGCAAGCGCGTTGAAGTCTATTGTATGAAGAGAATCTTTTAAAGTTAATTACGCTATCCAGATTAATAATACAGGTTGGTACACTAACAGTGTTCGATTTTAGTTCAGGTAGTTTATGTGTGGGTATCTGACCTAGGTTGTTTTGTGTGTGAGACCAAGTGTCTACCTTATCCTGCAAAAATAACGGTCCGTTCCACCACAAAGGTGATGCATTTAGTTCCTCTAATCCTGTACCTCGTGATAACAAGTCTGCTGGGTTCTTTATTCCGCTGACATGAAACCAACAGACATTGTTTGTTAACTCATTTATCTCCGCAACACGGTTCTGTACAAATGTTTTGAGCTGATTAGGGGACATTCTAAGCCAACCCAACACTATTGTGGAGTCTGACCACAAGAAAACATTATTGAATTTAACACATCTGCGTTGCTGCGTCGTCGTGATGAGAGATAGCGTGAACAATAAAGTATGTATCTATCTATGTTAAAATTGATTTTCAGTTAACATACCAGGAGAAGATGTGATGCAACTATTAGTAGTTTAATATAAATTGTATATCAGACTTTCACAACCCCAGCAATGGGGTAATACGATACACAGATGGACAGTACGAAAGATTATATTTATGCATTCGTATAACAATGACTACATTTCATCCCAAAATTCCTACAAGATCGGGATTTATGCGGCAAAAATCTACCCGAAGGAATAGGCGGGCACAGCTAGTACAAAATAAAGAAATAAATAATCATTGTAATAAAAAAAATATTTCGTTTTTAATAATAACAATCATCTTGAGACAACGAGACCCAGAATAATAAAAAAATGCTTAGGTATAATTCTAAACGTTAGAAACAAATTTTACATTGAAACTATCTGAATAATGAATATTCTACTAGATTCAGCCCGCGATTGCATTCGCGTGGGAGGGTTTTCTCATGTAAACCCTGAACTCGTGGGAATCTTGGAATAACCTTGGAACCAAGATTTCAACTACCTACCAGTGGCGAAGGGTGAATTTTCATAAAAGGGAAGCCGGACCAAAAAATGCTTACCTTGCTCAAGTGTGATGCGTGAATTCCAGTAACTGTGGCCCTGTGGCTAACTTCGAAATCTTGTAACTTCGTAAATAATTATTTGTTTAATTGAAAATAATAGATTACTATTTATATATTCATATATAAAATAATACACTAATATTTGCCATATTTCAAAAGGGAAGCCGGTAGGAATCGAGTTGTATGGAGCCTTCGCCACTGCTACCTACACACCATTCATTTTCATTCAGATTGGTTCAGTAGTTTTTCCGTGAAAGAGTGACAAACATTCATACATCTATACATCCATCCTCACAAACTTTCGCATCTATAATATTAGTCAGATTAATAGGAAGTAGGATAGATAGCCTTTTTTTCCTGGGTGGGAAAATCATCGAATGACTTCTCCCGTTCTGGGTGGAGCGGAAGGGAGTGTCAGACTTCTACTGACTAAAAACCTTCAGCTGCCCTTAAATTTCGGGGCCGTGGTATCTCGATAGAACATTCCCGCAACCCCGGCAGGCAATGGAGTATATTTAGCTTACGTCCTAGTAGGATATAATTATGTAGCTTCAAGGACAATTCCTGAGAAAGGCAGTTACCGTTGTGGGAAGTTTTATGCTCGAGTTATATTTCGATTTCGGATATTATTTATTTTATTAAAACATGTTTTATTTTCTCACAGACTACAGTGAAACAAAACTAATCAACGTAGCGAACTCGGAGCTAGCAGACACACTGGGTAACCTGGCATCTCGCTGCTGCGGTGCAGCACTCAACCCGCGCCACGAGTTCCCCGCACTACACGCCGCGGAGCTGGTCACACTGGCGGCCAACCAACACGCCGCTCTGCTCATGGACTGTGTGGAGAGACTGCCTGGTGAGACATTCACATATACACCTATACCAGGCATCTCGCTGCTGCGGTGCAGCACTCAACCCGCGCCACGAGTTCCCCGCACTACACGCCGCGGAGCTGGTCACACTGGCGGCCAACCAACACGCCGCTCTGCTCATGGACTGTGTGGAGAGACTGCCTGGTGAGACATTCACATATACACCTATACCAGGCATCTCGCTGCTGCGGTGCAGCACTCAACCCGCGCCACGAGTTCCCCGCACTACACGCCGCGGAGCTGGTCACACTGGCGGCCAACCAACACGCCGCTCTGCTCATGGACTGTGTGGAGAGACTGCCTGGTGAGACATTCACATATACACCTATACCAGGCATCTCGCTGCTGCGGTGCAGCACTCAACCCGCGCCACGAGTTCCCCGCACTACACGCCGCGGAGCTGGTCACACTGGCGGCCAACCAACACGCCGCTCTGCTCATGGACTGTGTGGAGAGACTGCCTGGTGAGACATTCACATATACACCTATACCAGGCATCTCGCTGCTGCGGTGCAGCACTCAACCCGCGCCACGAGTTCCCCGCACTACACGCCGCGGAGCTGGTCACACTGGCGGCCAACCAACACGCCGCTCTGCTCATGGACTGTGTGGAGAGACTGCCTGGTGAGACATTCACATATACACCTATACCAGGCATCTCGCTGCTGCGGTGCAGCACTCAACCCGCGCCACGAGTTCCCCGCACTACACGCCGCGGAGCTGGTCACACTGGCGGCCAACCAACACGCCGCTCTGCTCATGGACTGTGTGGAGAGACTGCCTGGTGAGACATTCACATATACACCTATACCAGGCATCTCGCTGCTGCGGTGCAGCACTCAACCCGCGCCACGAGTTCCCCGCACTACACGCCGCGGAGCTGGTCACACTGGCGGCCAACCAACACGCCGCTCTGCTCATGGACTGTGTGGAGAGACTGCCTGGTGAGACATTCACATATACACCTATACCAGGCATCTCGCTGCTGCGGTGCAGCACTCAACCCGCGCCACGAGTTCCCCGCACTACACGCCGCGGAGCTGGTCACACTGGCGGCCAACCAACACGCCGCTCTGCTCATGGACTGTGTGGAGAGACTGCCTGGTGAGACATTCACATATACACCTATACCAGGCATCTCGCTGCTGCGGTGCAGCACTCAACCCGCGCCACGAGTTCCCCGCACTACACGCCGCGGAGCTGGTCACACTGGCGGCCAACCAACACGCCGCTCTGCTCATGGACTGTGTGGAGAGACTGCCTGGTGAGACATTCACATATACACCTATACCAGGCATCTCGCTGCTGCGGTGCAGCACTCAACCCGCGCCACGAGTTCCCCGCACTACACGCCGCGGAGCTGGTCACACTGGCGGCCAACCAACACGCCGCTCTGCTCATGGACTGTGTGGAGAGACTGCCTGGTGAGACATTCACATATACACCTATACCAGGCATCTCGCTGCTGCGGTGCAGCACTCAACCCGCGCCACGAGTTCCCCGCACTACACGCCGCGGAGCTGGTCACACTGGCGGCCAACCAACACGCCGCTCTGCTCATGGACTGTGTGGAGAGACTGCCTGGTGAGACATTCACATATACACCTATACCAGGCATCTCGCTGCTGCGGTGCAGCACTCAACCCGCGCCACGAGTTCCCCGCACTACACGCCGCGGAGCTGGTCACACTGGCGGCCAACCAACACGCCGCTCTGCTCATGGACTGTGTGGAGAGACTGCCTGGTGAGACATTCACATATACACCTATACCAGGCATCTCGCTGCTGCGGTGCAGCACTCAACCCGCGCCACGAGTTCCCCGCACTACACGCCGCGGAGCTGGTCACACTGGCGGCCAACCAACACGCCGCTCTGCTCATGGACTGTGTGGAGAGACTGCCTGGTGAGACATTCACATATACACCTATACCAGGCATCTCGCTGCTGCGGTGCAGCACTCAACCCGCGCCACGAGTTCCCCGCACTACACGCCGCGGAGCTGGTCACACTGGCGGCCAACCAACACGCCGCTCTGCTCATGGACTGTGTGGAGAGACTGCCTGGTGAGACATTCACATATACACCTATACCAGGCATCTCGCTGCTGCGGTGCAGCACTCAACCCGCGCCACGAGTTCCCCGCACTACACGCCGCGGAGCTGGTCACACTGGCGGCCAACCAACACGCCGCTCTGCTCATGGACTGTGTGGAGAGACTGCCTGGTGAGACATTCACATATACACCTATACCAGGCATCTCGCTGCTGCGGTGCAGCACTCAACCCGCGCCACGAGTTCCCCGCACTACACGCCGCGGAGCTGGTCACACTGGCGGCCAACCAACACGCCGCTCTGCTCATGGACTGTGTGGAGAGACTGCCTGGTGAGACATTCACATATCCGCACACACATATATCACAAAAAAACAACGAATTAATCTACTAACTCCACATTTATTCCAGTATTACTACTAGTATGAGATCAATCAAATTACACCGTTTTTTTCTTCACAAAAAACAGTAACAAATACTGAATAAAAAACTTTACTGATATTTTGGGCTACATACTTAGGCTACCACTGACTGAAATTCGGCTATATTAGGCTACATAAGCTGTGAAAAACGGGCGACATCGGCTCCCGTGTTGTTTGCAACACTGCTGGCCGCAAGTCACCGAGCGATCGCGCTCGCGAGAGGTCGTAAGCATGCTTTTTTCAGTCCCGCAAATCCGGCGGATCCCGCGCCCGTAATCCCGCAGCACGCGGGATTGGAAAATGACGCGGGATCCCGCAATACCGAAATCTCGGTATTCCGGGACTGGACGCCCCAACCGTGATTGCTTCTGGCAACAATTGTTTCCAACAACCTGTTTTTACTAAACAACTATAAACTTTATCTCGTAGTCGATAAAGTCCTCGTGAAACGTTTTTAAACTATAGACTGATATATTATCCGACCTTCAAATATAAGTTGACAACATTATAAATCTAATTCTTATTACAGGACACGAAATAAAGCTTTTCTACGCTAGGATTCCCTTAATGTCTTAAATATTTTATTCCATGTAAAGTATATGCTCTCCCAGATCCACGTGTAATTAAATGTGTCTAGTAATTTATCTAGTTTATGAATAAAATAAGAAACAATGCTTTTGTCGATCTTAGTTTTTAGTAAAACGCATTTTTCCATACAAGTAGCTAATATTTTGGGTAGGTAGTTAAAGTTTCAAGGTACATTGAAAAATACGGAAATAAGATCTATTAAAAAACAGACACAGTGTTTAAGCTTGTTTTAATGGCTATTCAGAACAGTTAAAACATTTGAAGTGCGCTTCTGGAGCGAGTCACAATAAAATTTTTATTACTGCGCGTCGTACGCTCAGATGCGGTCAAAAATCACTGGCAAGCGACCCTCTTTTTATTTTTGCGCCGAGCAACCGAGCGGATATACACCTATACCAGGCATTGATTTAAATAGTAAAGATACGTTTGTCCGAACATTTGACGGACGAGGTCGCCCTACAAAAACACTAACGCCATCTATTAGAACTAGTATGAACTACGATGTCAAACAGCGTGGTCTGCTACTAGACGTAACCTCGTAAGAGCAGGGTGTGCTATTTTTAGAGGTACAAAGAAATAAAAATAGTTATTTGTTATACAAGATTGCAAAGTTGCTTTTTAACCGCGTGCTCGATTTTGATGACCAAGCAAGCGAAGGATTCTAAAATTGAATCACGAGTGCAGCGAGTGATTCAAACATTAGAATCCTGAGCGTTAGCGAGGGAATCAAAAGAGCACGAGGTGAAAAATCTTTGCACTCGAGTGCAACACGTAACTTTTCATCCCACTTCAGCGAGGAAATGACTAAATGCAAAAAAAATGACGTGCAAAGCAAATTTAAAAAAAAGTAAGTACACCAAGAAGGTTCCAGAGTCGGAGTTTTTAACAAATTAAAAAAAGTTGTATGATAAATTCGGCCCCATGGAGGTAGAAGTAAATAGATTTAATGATGTTTTGAATTCACAAACTTTTATCCTCTAGCGGATAAAAACGGCTTTTGCACTCAGATATCGAAGAGCAAAAATACTCTTTCCGAGATGGAGGGATGAAAAAAACTTTTATTTTTCTAAATTTATATTTGTTGTACATAAAAACACATTTTAATTTGCTTTAAACAAACAATAAAAAATAATTTTGTACATAATTTAATCTTATAGTAATATTATTAAATCTTTTCATTTCATCGGCTACAACGCGCGCCGCTGGAAAGTTATTTCTCACTTTTATGCGGCTTCGCGTCGTCTTGGCCAAAGGTCTTGGCAAAAGACAAATAAGAAAGAAAATTGTTTTAAATAATGTTAGAAGTAGATTTCATGACATATTTTTAATTTACCGGTGTTATGAAATGTTATAATTTTTTTATTGTGCTTTTTGTCGTAGTTCATGCAACCCTTCACGGCAAAACTTAGCATTTGTGCTTGTAAAATTTACGACCGCTCCCGAAGATAGCCGATCGCGTTCTAGTTCACTTCGATGAAGGGAAGATCACTTTGGGACCAAGTTCGAGGCGTCATTGTAACATGCGGTCCGCCCAGTCCTTACGCAGTACCTAATATACAACGTGTAACGGAAAGGGTATATACATACCATGGACACGGCTTCTTTGGATGATATCAAACGATATTGGATACTCAAAATAAAATACTCTAAAAATTGATACCAAATTTTCGGTTTCGTAAGTTTCTTAAATTGAAATCATAACAATCGTGTCACCGCACTACGTAGGTCAATAACTTTCCATGTTACTTGCAAATATCACGATAAATCTCTTCCGTAATTCTGTGCGCCTAGTACTGTAGTAGCCTAGCGTAAAGGCGCACACAGGCGAAAAATCAATAAAAGTCGGACAAAACCAAAAAAATTAAAAGTACTCCAAACAAATAAAAACCTGGTTTACTAACAAGTCAGCTAAACAATACACGCTACCTGCGCACACCACGCGAACCTTTTGTCATCTACGCGCCTGGGTCTCACTCCAAAGTTAGACTTGATCAACAGCGGATGTGTTTAAGAGTGAAAGTGTTGCTTTTAATTATTATGATCCTATAATTTTCTTCGTGAACATCTTTGGTTTTTCGATGGATTCACTTCCAGGAGGTAATAAACTACTTTTTAATATCTACTTTTGATAGTAATGCTTGATATTTTATATTAAAAATAATAATGACTGTGACATTGTATTGTTTTGCATATTTTTAAACTTCACAAAAGGGTAAAGTGTAACTTCCCGAGAGATCGGGCTTTGATATTAGTATTTTTAGAGAGCATGGACTTTGTTTTTCAATATGCAATCATAGTTTTATGCGACCATGAGCGACGCTTTAACAAAATTGTTTTTTTAGTCGACCACTTCTGTATTGGACGAATTCTACGTAAAACAAAACAATGTCTTGCCCGGAATCGGTTACTTAATTGGTACTAAATATTAGTTTGATATTGATTTAGGATCAACTGACGAGGAAGTGAGCTTTAGAAGAAAGACTAATTGCCTACTATAGGGAGGAAGGAAACTTCGAAAAAGGAGCAAGATAAAATATCTTATCTGGAAAAAAAGTACAACGTGGTCTGCAAGTGAATGAACTTAAAAATGAAATAAAGTGATCATTATTAAATAAACAAATCATTCATCAATCTTCTTAGGGACCCCTAAGAAGATTGGTGAATGATTATAAGAGAAAACTTCTTCAATCACACATAATTTTTTCTCGGTGTGTTAACGCCAACAAAGACCGGTTCGATACCTACATTACATTTCCTGTTACGATTCATACTCGAAAGATAAGTCGCAGCCTTGGTGGCCGACCTTATAAGAGCTCTGAAGAATGTACCGAACGCACAAAACGTAGAAAGAGAGAAGATGTTCGGAAACAATTAGAACCTGAAGAACTGGCTTTTGCAGCCCAGGTAGAATATCATGCACGTGGTGATATCCAAACATCAAAGATCATCAAGCAAGTTACAGTGGCTGGTGCCAGTAGCAGTTTAGCGTTCCCAAAACACACGCGAGCCTTTCGTCAGACAAAGCGTTATCGTTGGTGATTGAAGCACAATTGTCTAAATTTCAGTACAACACTTTACAATCTTCAGCAATGGAGATGAACTGCAGTCTGTATCCTAATTATGAGACTATAACTGAAGCAAAAAAAAGGTGTTATCCTGAAGGTATTTTTTGCACCGAAACGAATGCTAAAGCTCCTCTTCAGAATTTAATGGACCACACTGCACAAAGGTTATTTTTGTCTCTTATTGAAGTCATACAATCGCTTACAAAGGATCAGTTACAAAATCTTCGCCTGATATCAAAATGGGGGTGTGATGGATCTGGCTGCCATTCCGAATATAAACAGAGATTTGAAAATGTCGAACAATCTGATGCAAATATGCTAATTACTTCTATTTAGCCAGTTCAACTCGTGCGTGATCATGGTAAAACTGTGCTCATCTGGCAAAATCCTCGCCCCTCCTCACCATCCGTCCGTTAAAGTTAGAGATGGCACATGAAACTGTAGAACTATCTAGATTACCAGCTCAAAGTGTTCAATCCGAGATTGAAGTTTTATCACCAACAATAGTTTTAATGGAGGAAGAATGTATAGTTAAACACAATTTGATAATGACCATGGTTGATTGGAAGATGATAAACGCCTTAACGGACACGAAATATGCCATGCGTTGCTATATTTGTAAAGTCACCTCGAAAGACTTCAACAGGATCAAATTCTGCGTGTCAAAGACGATACCTGAAGAAAACCTTAATTATGGTGTTTCATCACTACATGCCTGGATAAGGTTTGCGGAGTTCATATTGCATCTAGGCTACAAATTAAAAGTTGCGAAATGGCAAGCAAGAGACGCACACAGTCAATCCTTGATAGGAGCTGAAAAGCGCCGTATACAAACAGAATTTTGGCAGAAACTTGGGTTACATGTTGATAAACCAAGACATGGTGGAGGTACATCGACTGATGGTAATACTGCACGTGCCATTTTTCAGCATGCAGAAGAAGTTGCTGAAATAACGTGTTAATCATCGGCTCATAAATCGACTGCATACCATTTTAAAAGTAATGTCTAGTGGTTACAAAACCAATGCGGTCAAATTCAAGGCGTTTTGCACCAAAACAGCTTCTTTTTTGTGATGAATTACCCATGGTATTGTATGTCAACAACACTTCACAAGGTACTTATCCATGGATCAAATATAATAGAGAATTCTGAAATAGCCATAGGGTTAATAAGCGAAGATGCACAAGAAAATCGAAACAAAGATGTGCAAAAGTACAGAGAGCGGTTTTCAAGAAAATTTTCAAGAAAATTAGCCATGGAAGATACTTTTAAAAGACTTATGGTGTCTTCCGATCCATTTATAGCAGGACTAAGGAAACTAATCACAAAATAATCTGTTTCTATGTGCCCAGACGTTTTAAATCTATTGGATGAACCAAATATTACTGATGATGTATAATAAAAATGTCCAAAAATCACAATATGCGTTTTTTATCACATACCAACCCTTATGAAGCTATTTTGTAGAAAAATAATTAATGTTTAGGTTTTGTCCGACTTTTATTGATTTTTCGCCTGTGTGAGGCGGTGTTCTTTTGTCGGCGCGAGAAAGGAGATAGGATTAAAAAAACCCTTCCAATATCGTTTGATATCACCCAAAGAAGCCGTGCCCTTGGTATGTATATACCCTTTCCGTTACACGTTGTATATGTCAATGATACTAGGACTTTTAATTGGATGCAGTAAACTGACAGTTTCAGTATTGTAATACAGGGTGTTCGCCGGCAGATTTTATACTTAAAAAAACAAAATGAAACAAAAATATAAAGAAAGACAAAGTTATTTATTTATCATCTTACAAAATAATAATGCAGATTTGAGGTTTTAAAAATCACTCCACTCAAATGGCGTCCTTCTAGCCGCAAACATTCTTGCAATCTTTCTTTCATGTTGGCGAAAACTCTCTTGCAAAGTTCTGGACTGATAGCCGCAATCTCGCGTCGGATATTTTCTTGCAGGGCCTTTATCGTTGATGGCGAATTGCTGTAGACACGAGGTTTGAGGTATCCCCATAGGAAAAAGTCGCAAGGGGTCAGATCACGTGATCTAGGGGGCCAGGCTATGTCGCCAAAGCGACTTATCAATTTTCCAGGAAAAAGTTGTCTGAGTTTAGTCATTGAGTTCCTGGAGGTGTGTGCCGTAGCCCCATCCTGCTGAAAGTGGGTTCTGTTATTGTAGCTAGCATGACAGTGCAGCTCCGGTATAAAAAAGTTGTCCAGCATCGCGCAGTATCGTTGTGCGTTAACGGTTTCACCTCTGTCGTAAAAATAAGGTCCAATTAAGCCATTTCCAGAAATGGCGCACCAAACTGTGGTTTTCGGGCTGTGAAGAGGCTTTTCATGGACTTCTTTTGGATTGCTCGCACTCCAATAACGCATATTCTGTTTATTAACATACCCTCCGATGTGAAAATGCGCCTAATCACTAAAAAATATGTTACATAACCGCGTAGGTGTAGAAAATCGTTCCAGAACGACTCTGGCATAATTCTGCCTTTTTATGAAATCATCTTCTTTCAATTGTTGGATGATTTGGAGCTTGTATGGATGGAACTTCATTTTTTTTTTTAATAATTTTGTGAACTGATGTCTTTTTCAAACCCGTTGATGCTGCAATCTTTCGAATAGACTTACGCGGATTTGTCATAATTTCCCGTCTCACAAGTTCTGCGTTTTCAGGAGTAGTAACAGACGTTGAAGTTCCAGGCCGAGGCTCATTTCTGACTGATCCAGTTCCTCTAAACTTCTGTACCCACGTCCATATCAATTGGTTTGACGGACCATCCTTTACTCGTCGGATATCGAAGTGAGAACAAAACCGACGCCTCGCCACATTGATCGAATTATTGTTAGCGAAATACGCCTCAACTGCAAAAGCGCGGTGCGCTCCCGTCCACTGACTCATGGCTAATAAACAACCCGCAACACTCCCGCTCCGAATGATACCCCCGCTTCCCCCGCTGACGCTTTGCTAGTCGCCGTGAGCTCTGTTCAAAGTGTAAAATCTGCCGGCGGACTCCCTGTATAATGACGACTACGAAATTGTGATGTAACTAAATTAATCGATAATATTGTGTAAAATAAACAAAAAGTAAAATGTGAATATGAAGGGACGTGAAACGAATAGATCATGATAATATTTTTTATTTTTTGCAACATGCCCCTGTACCTGTACTCATTCCAATAAGGTTTAGGTCGCATTGATGCGGGGGCAGTCTTATTTAATAGTAATCCCGCGCAATTTATTAAAACTATTCATCACCTAAAACAATTTGCAAAAGAGTGGCTTTTATCATGTCTGGTTAGATATGTATATGTTGAGTAAAATAGATTTATTTATAATCAAATCTAGTTACTTTTAAAAAATAAATGATAATAGTATACATTTTATCATTTATTTATGTTTCTCACGATTAAAAATCGCTCATATATTATCCGATTGATTGAATTCATCACCATTAGGTTAAGTATGGTATCATTATATTAAATACTGACATTAACTTATGTCAGCTAACTGCCACGAATTATAAGTTCTGGTATAGCGTTTTCTCAACTCTGCCATCTGACTTTTCTTGCTGGAAACACCTTCCACGCGAACGAAGTGCCAGGCAGAAGCTAGTAACATAATAGACGACTAGATATGGATGTACATTATAAGCTTATCACCTTAGCTGTGTGAAAATGGTGTCTGAATAGAGGATAAAAATAGTAATCGAATAAAACACGTTCCAACATTGTAAAGCAAGTTTGTTAAAACATTATTATGGAAAACGAATACTGTAAAAAATATCTAGCATGAATTCCGTCTAAAATCAGATGTTCATTCTTGCATCGATCAGTATGCCGCACTGCCCGCCCGCGAATCACATCTCATCATATATATGCATATGCAGATGTGATGCAAGAAAAAACCACATACAAGCAAACCACACTTAACAATGAACATTGGTTTTTGACGAAATTAACACTAGATATTTTCTGTAGTATTAGTTTAGTATGAATTCACGCAAAATCACGCCTAATTCCATTTTGTATACATTATTAAAGCCCAACTTTTTCCGAAAAATATTGATATTAATTGGCGAATTTCTCTAACAACGATTTTAATGAACCTTACCAAAATAAATAACACTGTATTACATAGTTGAAAGTGAAATTGTCTTACGAGATTCTACTATACAGTTCCAAGATATGCAACCATAATTCTCCTTTCGTTTCTTCCACAGAAATCTGCCATAGTCACTACAAAAACTACCATTTCTACAAAGCAGTGGACGCTGTCATTAAAGTTCTACACATCGCAAACCTATTCTTCGAGAACACCAAACCTTGGGAGTTACGCAAGAAGCCAGAATGCCAGAAAGAACTTGACGTTATACTGCATATCACCATGGAGACACTAAGAATATGTGCCATAATCCTACAGCCAATCATACCAGAGATGACAACAAAATTATTAGATAAACTACAAATTGGTAAGGATTGCAGAAGCTGGCAACACTCTGAGACGCCATCTTGGAGACTCAAAGGCGCCATCTATGAAACTAAGAACATTCAAAGTGGGAAATTCGTTTTATTCCAAAGAATTTATGAGAAAAAAGTGTCACAGAATGATCAGAGTAAGAATGTTCAGGCAGAACAGAAAAATGTTCAGGAAAAGAAGAAAAAGGCTCAAAAGAAAAAGGTTACAGCTGCGTAGATTGTATTGAGAATTTATAGTTGGACTAGCACCACGGCCCGGTTTTGCTCGGTCTCATTCTGCTAATTCAAACAAAACCGTAATGAGTTATACATTAAAACCTTCCTCATGAATCACTTTATCCATTGGTGAAATTCGCATGAAAATCTGTTGAATAGTTTTTGAGTTTCTTGCGATCATACAGACAGACAAATACGGTGGGAGACTTTTTATAATATGTAAAGATTTGGTTAGAAAGAAACGGGTTTTAGAATTCACAATAGGAATATAAGTAGTATAGTAGCAAAATATAACAAATTATATTTGTTATAAGCTTGTGTCCTCCACTTTAGATCATCAAATCCAATATAGGTTTTGTATAGCTATTATTTAAATATCAAAATATTTGAAGGAAAGTAATTTTTAAAATAGCTTATAGATCGTTCATTAATATTTTAACTATATTGTGTGTGCGTTTCTGAAGTGTGCAATATAATAACGGCAATTTTAGTATCTGTGATTTAATTGTATGGGTGTTTTATATTGGGTGCTCAATTAGAATTGGTTTGAAGGGAAATATATAGTCGTGTGTGATCTGTTTTCCGAACCAGTAATCTTACATAGTAATCTTGCATTTTAGGGACGGTCTGTCGACATTTAGAAGAAATGAAACTGCTTTGAATTTGAATCTAAATATATATAACTCAAAGGTCAGGACTGACAGACTGACTGACATAGTGATCTATCAACGCACAGCCCAAACCACTGAACGGATCGGGCTGAAATTTGGCATGCAGGTAGATGTTATGACGTAGGCATCCGCTAAGAAAGAATGTTGCGAAATTCCCACGGGATCGGGATTTACACGGGAAAAACTTCCCACGCGGGCGAAGCCGATGGCACAAGCTAGTGGGGCATAAATGCAGAACTGGAACCAAACTTCCTTACATTATTCTAGATCAGGTTTTACATATGTGTATTTTTTTTATTCTGAGGAACTAGTGACTAAATGACAGCCGCATGGTCCGATCTTTTAGGTTAAGCAACGCTTGCCGCGGTCGGTATGAGGATGGGTTAACATGTTCATATCAAAGTTTCTCCGTGCCATGGAAAGCACGTTAATACATTGGTCTCACCTGTCATTTGAACATTTTTACCACTCGTTACGACAGTTAGGACGTTACTGTAAAAACGAAGAAATCTGACGCTAGTCTTGGCAAGGAGTGCGGTGTTACCCAGTTACTGGGTTCTGGAGGTAAAACTAGAAGCTGGCACCAACTTAGTTGGGTAATCGTTTTTTCTTTATTGTTGATTGGCTATCATCTCACTCGATAGTAAGCGACGATGTGGTCGAAGATGAAAATGAGGTTAAGCTGATGATGATGTGTTTTATAGGGTTTCTCATTTATACCGCTTTTAAGAGTGAATAGGTTACTTTAAGGTAAACGTCCTCCATGTTCGACCACATCATCACTTACCATCAGGTGAGATCACAGAACAGCTAAAAAAGGTTAGAAAGGAAATAGTTCCTGATTTGTATGAGAACGCGTGTCGCCGCTTGTCTCCCACTCTTTAGCTCCACTACAAGCAAAAGGCGTGTTACGTATGCGAATTACGCACACTTAAATTGAGAGCTTGCTAGATTGTAACTCACTGTTGATAAACATGCGCCGTGCATCACGGCCAATCAGGGCAAAGGACAAAACATCAATGGTTGAAGTGTGGCGCATGCAGTACATTGTAAGCGGACTTAGTCATTGCGTTGATTAAGCGAGTACACATCGGGCAACTTTTTTTTTAATTACTGATGGGCCCACTCTTGACCTCGATCTCGCCTGATGGTAAGCGATAGATGAGGTCTACGATGGGACGAGCAAGCTCAGAAGATGCCTATTTACTCTTGCTTTAAAGGCTGAAAGGTCATAAGTGGCAGGGAACACAGAAGCCCGCAGAGAATTCCACAGCTTGGCTGTGCGCACAATAAATGTGGAGGAGAAGCGCTTTGTACGACAAGACGGTATATCAACCAAGTATGGGTGGTACCCAGTCGCGCGTCTGGTAGACCGGTAGTGAAAGGGAGATGGAGGAATCAGGTCATGGAGCTCCTGCGCACACTCCCCGAAGTACAATCTGTAGAAAACCGACAGGCAAGCAACGGTTCGCCGATGAGCCAGGCTATGAAGCTTGTCCATCAGCACCTCGTCGCCTATAAGCCTTTTAGCTCTCCGCTCGATCGAGTCCAATGCAGCAAGTTGGTACTTTGCAGAGCCATCCCACAAGTGGCTGCAATACTCCACGCAGGAACGGACCTGTGCTTTATACAAATTTAGAACTTGTTGCAATAATGTTAATGTTCCGAATTTCATGGTGATCAGAATATTTTTTACAAATAAAATTATAATTAAATGTTATTTTCGACTTATCGATGGAAAGATATACCTCCTCGCTCTATACTTGCGGTCTGACTTTTTGTTTTACAGATTATAATTGCACAACACGGCATTTTAAAGCAGAGCTCTGTGTTCCGAAGTAATCCGAAGCGCACTAAACGCGGTGAATGAATTAATCGGTCGAGCTATGATTGTCGTATCATAAATGTGGCGCGCTCGCCACGCCCACTTTACCATTCCAACCTTATTCACCTATTCCGTGGGTGAGATGGTGGTCAAACGCGAACCTATTATCAATAAAAGTAAAAATTCGCATATTTAAATAGTTTATAATAATATCCCTTCCTTGTAGGCTTGTATAAATTCATTGACGGTAATTAGAGATTTGCAATTATGTACATTTAATATTAAAATTAACGAAAAGACTGTTATATCTTCTAGCGTAATAGTATGCATCCTTATAACTGTCGTCTAATTAATTTGAGATTCTGATCTTTATTAGTTTTAAGTAGACTAGCGTTTGGTGCGTTTTTTATGATTGTGATTCTAATTAGATGTTCTGTCTATTTGTTATTTATGTATAATAAATTGTTGAATTTACACAATGAGTTTCTGTTTACTATATTCCCCTTTATTTCTGGTTGGCCCCGTCAATACTGCTGACTGCTCGTTGAGTAGGTGTAAAAAAAAAACGAAAATACCCAGACACTGAAATTATAGTTATTTTTCACTTAGCAGTTTTTTTTTTTTTTGGAATGCGCTTTTATTTTTGTTAAAAAGGTTTTCTGATTTTATGTCAATAGACAGAATCTCTCTCGTTTAAAAATGTCATTGTTATGTAAAATTTCCAAACCATACATACGAGTAAAATGTATTTGGACTCGGCAGCGAATCTGTTATTGGTAATTACCGGATGTTACAACTGTAATAAACTAAGATCGCTTGAAGAGGGGAGGCTTTCATTGGTACTGTGTTTTTTTTTATTGATGATAGACTCGCCTTTGACCACCATCTCACCTGAGGGTAAGAGATGATGTGGTCGAAGATGAAGCATTCTTATAGTGCGGAATGGAATCTTAAAAAATTAACACGAAGATATCTTTCTGAAGTATTAGTTTGAAGCATTCTCTCCTTAAAAAAGTTCCGCGAAGTAACGTCTGATTCCATTCTGTTATTTCATTCAGTTTGAAGCATGCTTTCCTAGAAGTAACCTATGCACTCTTGGCTTATAGACCTCTAGATTAAAACTATCAGGAAATACAGACTCCGGCAGGAAATTCGACTCGGCTATACGCACAATGTTTTAAGCAAATAATACACACTGATAAACCAGGAGCAATGATTGAGCTAAGTCATGATATCTGGTCACAGATTACTAAATAGTTACTTCGTAACAGATACATCACGAGAGTAATACAAAAGCGAAAATACCTACGCTATAATAGCCTACAAAATCTTAATAATAATACCAGCTGTTTGCAGCGAGAAGAAATGTACCATAAGTACGCACTCAGAGAGTTGAGATTGTTTTGCCCGCAGTTGCGACCCACGTCATCGAGCGAATGTCCTTTTTTTTTAACGTGGTAAAATCATCAAATAAGTCCTCCCACCCCGGGCAGGGCCGGAGGGACTGTCAGACTTGTACTGACTAAAATCCACGGTGTTCCTTCAATAGCCCTTTACGTTCCGGGGTCACGGTAATGGGATAAGTCCCACGACCCCGGCAGGCTTCGGCCTTCTACAGGGGGGCCTCGTCATATTGCTGACGCTCTTTGAGGCGCGCGTGGAACACAACGCGCCGTCGACCCGGGCATGGTCCATGGTCGGACAGCGAGTTGCCCTTTACTCGCTGTCCGCATGCCCGCGCCTACGGTGGCCGGAGATCGTCGGCCGACGTCTGGGCGTCTGCCACTGCGGCTGGGCTGGAGGGAGGACGCCATCCTCTCCCTCACACGGCCCGCCTCCTCCTTCGGTAGCATGACTGCTTCGCAGAAGGAGGCGACCGCTTCCCACTCCCTCTCGCCCCGCAGCATGGCCTCGACCAATGCCGGGCGCGAGAGGTCTCCGCCTAGAGCGAATGTCCTAGGGTTGTATATGATGATATTGGCAATAAAACGAATATAGAAAAACAATTATTTTTTATTTGTTGATCAAATATGTTTCAGTTTAATAAAATGTTAGACGCATTTTTTCCTTCCCTGAATTCCCGATTATTAAATTTTAGTGTCAAAAATATCCGAAATCGCGTAAATAATTTTAATTTTAATAAAATTTCGCGCAAATAATTAATCAAAAGGGAAACAGGCGCAAAGCGGAGCCAAATCAATTGTTTTTAGGTCGATCCATTATGACGTTGTCAAAATTATTTAAAAGGCTCAGGCAGGCGTGCGGCAGCCCACTGTAGGATGTACCGATGGCGATACGCGAAGTGGTATACATATAACGCGTGGCCTTGAGCGAGTGACGGACGCCTGATCTGGTTAAGTTACCCACTAATTGTCATACAACCGGAGGCTATAAAAGGTTTTGCAATCTATTGATCGCAAAACTCCCGACCATAAAGCAAGTGTTGAAACGCCAGTCAGTGCGTTACTTCACCTCTGCTGAAAACCACACAAACCCCCTGATCGTATCGGCCGCCCGATACAGATCCTCCAAAATTTCTCGGGTTCGTCTAGGACGTGACGTGGGCGACGACCCCACCACCATCCGGCAAGATAGCAGTAGGGAAACTAGCACTCTTAGAAAATACAGACACAAAACGCGTTCCGTATTCCGGCCTCGCCGACGAGGCCGGAATATCACGACGTCCGCGTACTTGTAACGGAAACTCTCCCCGTCCTTTGCCAAACGAGTCAGCCCGTGATGCTGAGCCAGTAGCGATAAATAACCCCTTAAATGATATGACCCAGCCTGTCCCTTTGCTGCCCTCCACCAACGACCCCGCTATGCCGAGGCCCGTACTCCACAGGGAGTGCCCTTAGCATGCGGTTGTTTAATGTGTACTTTTAATTTGTAAGCCCTGGCAGGCCTTTAATTTTAGAGGTCACCACAGGATCGTCCGGTTGAGTAGTGACCAGCCTTAGTGTGCTGAACTACGAGTGGCCATACCTAAAAAAAAATTGTTCGCAAAATTCCTTTTTTGGCATCGGAAGTGAACACATCTAATTAGTCATAACCGTGTTTATCACCAAGCGCTAATTAGCCTAAGACGCGACGCGTGTTTTCAAGTCCCAACTTGTGTGTGACCTGTTATTTTGCAATGGACATTCAAGTTACAGGTATGTATTAATAATTTACTTTACTATTTTGTATTTTCAATCCACCATTTTTTTTTAAATAGATTGCTACGCAGCATTACTTACGTATTTATTTCTGTATTTTTTTTTATGTTGAAGCTTTTACTTGTGTTCGTATCTACTTGTGCCATTGAATTAGGTATAAAAATGTCGCTTGAAATCTCTACTACTAGACTTTTAAAAATGTATTTGCGGCATGCTGCTGCTGTAAGGTGCAGCCAGGGTCTACGCCGAGCGCCTGGGCGCGTAGCTTTTGCTACGAAATATGTATTGTTTTTGATCCGCATTTAACTGTTTTTTGTTTTGTTTTAGTTTAGTACCTACTATAGGTATACTAGTGTATTGAGTGTTCTTTCAAAAGAGAGCTTGTACTAGATACTTGGCTGTCTATTAAGGATAGCAAATCCGAACTTAACGGTGCCGTCGAATTTTTCAAGCCCTGATACAGTTGCTGCCTGATGTTGAGAATTTGATTACTGATGACTTAGAAAAAAGAGTTACTAATCTTTGTACAAGATTTGTAGCTATCTGGAAGCAGGTCTCTCGCAAGCATTCTCGCGTGGTCTCTAAGTACGGAGAGTGGCGGAACGAAATTGAAGTTTGCGTTCTACCAACTTGTGCAGCAGCAGAAAGCCACGACAATCAACGGCCAGCAGCAATAGCTTCGACGAGCACTCAACAGCATCAGCACAGGAAGGACTTCGAGAAGTGCATAGTGTATTACATACTCTTTGGAGTGTAGCAAGAGATCTTATTGACAGACAAAGACTTTATTGACAGATGTCATAATCTGCTGCAGTGTCTTTCGTTTTTTTAAAGAGTATGCTCTAGACACAGCACGTAAGCTTGTTGCTACCTATCCATGGTACAACCTGCCCTCGTCTGTACATAAGGTCCTCATTCATGGTTTGGAAGTAATTGACCATGCATTATCGTCAATAGGTGAGCTTTCGGAAGAGGCCGCCGAATCTTGCAATAAGTTAGTTAAACAGTTTAGGCGTGACAACACGAGGAAAATGTCCCGGGTTGTCACAAACACCGACTTGATACATAGACTTCTTCTTAATTCGGATCCTTATATTTCTGGTTTAAGAAGGTTACCACTATTACTTTACTCTTTGTTTTTATCACGTAAGAGGGCTCTCTTTTCCCTGTATATTACTTTACTCTTTGGTTACCACGGAAGAAGAATTCCATTCTATCTAAAGAGGTGTTGACTTTGTTGTCGGTATATAATAAAATGTATATCGACGCTTGAAAGGCAATCATAACTAAGCGACATTGAGTAAACTTTACAGGAGAGCGATTTAAAGTTCAAATATTTACAAAAAAAAATCATAAAATATTTCCTAATTGTTCGATTAAAATGATGTTAACACTCCTAGAAAACATTTTTTTATAGCTATCCAAATTGTTAAAATAAGACACCTGACACTTTTAAAAACACCGGTTTGTGTCGGTTAGATAAAATTTACCTGATTTGATAAACAGGTAAAATTATCTAAATCATTATTGTAGTGTGTGCAGTAACATGTAAAAATAGGTAAACTTACTCCGTCTTATTCCAAAACACGATCTAAATTTAGTACTGGGATTATTACTAGGTTTAAACCATGACTAAATAAAACGTTATTATAAAATGAAGTTTATCACTAGTTCAGGAACTATCTAAGGTACTAAATTTAGTCCGCGGAGACCCCTAGTTTAACTATGGATTAACTTTGATATCGGTAATAAATATTTGAGGTTGCGTTGATTGTTATTGTCTTTTTATTTGCAAATCGTAAAAAATGGATATTAATATGATTGACTTGATGGATTTGGATTTGGATGGATCGAGGCGATCTTACAGACGTCGTCATCGTGTAAATCCTTTTGAATTGAGTGACGAAGATTTTAAATATAAGTAAGTATAGGTTCACAAAACGTTTTGGGGAAAAAATTGTGGATGTTTTACGTGAGGATTAATCCCACGAGCCTCGAGGATGCCCATTGAGTCCTGAAGTGCAAGTGGTTTGCGCATTACGCAACTGGGCTTGCCATGAAGTAAGTACACTTGGTCAATGCTAACATAACATTAGACAAAATCATGACAAAATCGAAATAATATCTATATTTACTAATATTATTGTTTTATTTGTAGATTCAAGATGATACAGCTGATTTACATGGTGTGTCTGGAAAATTTGTCACGGTTGTCCCGAAGATTTATAAAATGCCTACTACTTAAAAATATTTTATATATAAAACTTATCTTCTATAATATGTGCTGATTCAGCAATAAGGCCACGTAATATTTCCTATAATAATAAGAACATCCGCGTTAGGTAGTCGAAATAAGATAAAACAAAGCATTGTTTACCTAATAATAATTAAAAAATTATGTTTCACTAACTTTTTCTTCAGAACTCCAGTTTTTACCCCGTTTTTTCTTTTGTTGTTCCATTTCATAGCTAGCTCACGTTAAATCACACACAACAACTCACGAAAAAACCAATTAACAAACTGTTAGTAATAGAAATACCAAGAATAATATCTATTAATAAATAAGAAGTGTGTTTATTTATTCAAAAGGACGTAAACATTGGCTTCAAATGACGCGGGCTGCCCCGAATGTAATTCATTCCATTTCAAGCTAGAGGTGTTAAAAAATATGACAACTTGATTATAAACAGCGCGTCAAAAGTACAAGTTGCGCTTGTTCATTATATTGTAACCTGAACAACGAACAATTTATGACATATTTTTGTATTGAATAATAATTATCTAATCATTTCAAGTGTTATTATAATATCAATATTTATAGAAACGGAACGTTGTTTCAAATAAAGATTGTACGAACGAATGAAAGAATGCCATTTTTGTTTCTTATCTGTGGATATTATTTGAACCATGGACCTTCTTTGGTACTAACAGATCCTCAGATAGTCTTCGTTTTGTAATTGGAACACATTTTGATACTGGTACTAACGTTAATACCGTCACAATCCTGGACCTTTTAGTCTTGGTTTAAACCAGTACTTAAGCATTTTTTTGTAATAAGACCGACTTAGTTTATAATTTTGAAACATAAAGATTGATCTAAAAAGATCTGACAGTTTAAAATAAAATAAGTAAATTTACCTAAGCATTCTTAAATGGTTTTTCTGATTTTGGAAATTGTATCTTAGTTATTAAAATTACCCCAAACCTCCCTTCATAACCGACATTTAACCAAGAACTGTATAGGTAATTATTATCATGCATAAAAATAAATGAAATCAATTATTATTGAATAAGTCTTTATTGAAAATTAAACAAATACGCTATGTAGTGCCGACCAGGAAACTAATTATGACATAACATTCAGTCTGAGATTAACATATTTTTAATTGAACAATTATTATTGCTGTCGCAATTATAAATTACCTAGCATCTTCATAATTCAGTTTCTAAAAAAAATATATCTCACAATTGCTTTTGATATGGGAAGCTGCGATCGATAACAACGTAAAAGAGATTCCTTGGTTTTAGACTGAATTTCAACTTTTTTTTTGATAATAGGCTCGCGTTTGACCACCATCTCACCTGATGGTAAGTGATGATGTGGTCGAAGATGGAGCACGCTTACCTAACAGTAACCTATTCACTCTTGACTTAAAGACTCCTAGGTTATAGCTATCGGGAAACACAGAATCCGGCAGGGAATTCCACTCCTTAGCCGTACACACAATGAAGGTATTCCCAAAACGTTTAGTGCGTATAGGTGGTATATCCACCATGTTACGATGGCGCATCGTCGTTTGTCTTGTAGTCCGATGATGGAACGGGCTTGGCGGAATTAGATTGTGTAATTCCATCTTACACTCTCCGAAATGTAACCGATAGAAAACCGATAGAGTAGTAACTTGTCGTCGATGTTCAAGGCTCTGGAGCTTTGATTCGACCAGTATATCGTTGCCAATGAGTCTTTTGGCCCGTTTCTCAATAGACTCAAGCGCATCCAGCTGGTACTTGGCAGATCCATCCCAAAGATGAGAGCAGTACTCCATACACGACCGAACCTGGGCTTGATAGAGATTGAGCAGCTGTTCGGGTGTGAAGTACCGTCTCACCTTTGCTAGGATTCCCAACTTTTTTTATGCTAATTGAGCCTTAGCCTCGATATACGGGCCAAAATTGAGGGTAGAAGTTAGTGTTACCCCCAGAAGCTCGATACGATCGGTCATTGGCACGGTTACATCTCGGAAAGTAGGAGCCAGTTCGAATTGACTCCTTTTTGCAGACAAGAGACACGCCTGGGTCTTAGCTGCATTAAACTTGACCAAGTTGGCATCGCCCCATTCGGAGACAGCCTTCAAGGACAAGTTCAAGCGCCCAACCATGTCCTCACGGAGAGACTGGATCTGTGGATCTGGAAAAACTGTAAACCATTGTGATGGTGCGTAAACAGTTGTATTCTTCAATCTATTTTCAATAATAGCATGCACTGTATCTACACATAAAATCAATATATTTAATATCTTTCTTGGATTTTATTTTACCAACTTTACTTTTAATTGGATTTGATACGGTAGATTCTTTACTTTCATGCCGATGTAGACGGTACATCATGATCGGACGTAAGTGATGTATATTGTGTGTTTTCCTCAACCTGGTGGTCATTCAAAGTCGGCTTTTCAATGTCTGGTTCAGCAGTTAAAGTCATATTAAATGCGTGATCAACCGATATACGTGGAGCAGTAATCGATGCAGTCGTTTCAGTGTGATCTGTTGTGGTGCATAAACTATCGGCAAGAACCGGAAAAGCTAAATCTTTCGAAGTGTCAGTGCTGATAGAAGCTGACTCTAATGTTTTGTTAAACTGTTTGTGTTGCTTTTAATTGACGAAGACGCAGACTGCACAAAAAAACAATTCGATGATGTCAAATTTATACCGTGTATTTTTACTAAGTGAAACTACAAGATAAATAACTACTGTTTATTTGTCTTGTAGGTACTCAAACAAATTATAAAAAAGCAACTTATTTTTAACTGCAAAGATAATAAAATTGATTTAAAATGAGTACTTTGTTCCATCTAAAACATAATAGGGTTTAAAAATAACCCGTAACAAAATGCAGTTTTGAAATAGGTACTACCTTTGCATAATTTGATTGAATACTTACCATGTCTTCATAGAATATGCGCCAAAATGTGAAGTACGTCCTCCCTAAGCGACGGCGGGTGCCTGAATTAGAACCTGTATAGACGTGTCACGAGTCACGACGCGTGTCGCGCATACCTACACAACGTTTTTTAAACTCGTGCGGTTCGTTAGCGACGAGAAAATATAATTTTGCGTACGGGTAAATTTATCTACGCGCCATTGTTAGCCATTTAGCAAATCAAGTAAGACTATCTAACCGACATCATTAGTATTAAGCGTTGTCAAATAAAAATATCTAAGAATAAAAAATAAATATTATGATATACAAGTAAAAATATCTAAGCTCTAATATTCTACCACTTTATTTCAGGCTAACTTATACAAATGACACTGTCACAAAATATATTATCGAGTTAAAATATATAACCACATAAATTACAATTGCTTTATGTAGGGGAAGGTGGGGCAGCTTCATACAGTTTTTATATTTCATCTTATAGAATGCTCTCGGGTATCGATATCTTTATTGATTCATCACAAATCAATAGTCTTACTATCTGACTTTATATAACAAACATGAAATTTGTGTAAATACATTTGTACGACTTTTTGTAACACTTGAAAGAAAAAATTAAAAATGTATGAATGTACCCCACATGCGGGGCACTTATATACAGTCTATGGGGCAGATTCATACATGTGACAAAATACACAAGTTTTGCGTGAAATGTTTATTTATTTATCAAAATCAAAGTATCAAAACACAACGTTCATGAAAACAAAAGCAATATTAGTCTCTATTATCAAATAATACTTACATAACCATATTATAATAAAGACAAATATAGTTAGTTTTTATTTTTATGGCACCGAGGCAACTAACTTAACCTAACACACACAGCACACAGAGAGATACTTATCCAGTTCTAGCGCTGACAGCGACGAAATTGCCACTCAGAAAGGCCATGGTAGAGCGCATGAATTTGACCTTAAATTTCGTTTCCCAATGGGGTGACGACAATCTGGTCAAAACACAGGCTTGTCTTTTCAGCGCTAAAAGGAGCCCTTTTGAATTGAACCCTACTTTTCGAAGTATATCTGTGCCAGTCACCAATAGCCTGGAGCTTTTGGGCATGGACTTGACGTCAGACCTCAACTTCGGCTCAACCATCGAGTCCAGAGCTCAGACTGCAACAAAAAAACTGGGAATCCTACACAAGGTGAGGCAGTACTTCACGCCTGGACAGCTTCTAATTCTGTATAAAGCACAGGTCCGTTCCTGCGTGGAGTATTGCAGCCACTCGTGGGATGGCTCTGCAAAGTACCAACTTGCTACATTGGACTCGATCGAGCGCAGAGCTAAAAGGCTTATAGGTGACGAGGTGCTGGTGGACAAGCTTCATAGCCTGGCTCATCGGCGAACCGTTGCTTGCCTGTCGGTTTTCTACAGATTGTACTTCGGGGAGTGTGTGCAGGAGCTCCATGACCTGATTCCTCCATATCCCTTTCACTACCGGACTACCAGACGCATGGCTGGGTATTACCCACACTTGGTTGATATACCGTCTTGTCGTACAAAGCGCTTCTCCTCCACATTTATTGTGCGCACAGCCAAGCTGTGGAATTCTCTGCCGGCTTATGTGTTCCCTGCCACTTATGACCTTTCAGCCTTTAAAACACGAGTAAATAGGCATCTTCTGGGCTCGCTCGTCCCATCTTAGACCTCATCTATCGCTTACCATCAGGCGAGATCGAGATCAAGAAGTGGGCCCACCAGTTATAAAAAAAACAGTCTTTCTGATCAGTCACATCACTTTTTAAATATCTACATCCTATTGCTTAATTCTTATTTATTAATACTCCATATTTGGCTGCTGATTTCCGAAATGAGAGTTTGTTTTCCAAAACTTTATCGATAGCTTTAAAAATTGCCTCTTCGTCCACCACTCCACTCCTAGTTCCCTTTTTCTTGTAATTTCTGAACATAATCGTTCTGCAAAACAAAATAATGGTATAATTTTATAAACAAACAAAAAATGGGGCACATTCATACAGTATGAATGTGCCCCGTACACTCCTGTATGAATCTACCCCATCACAAGAAAATGAAATCAAAATATTTCTAGAAAAAAAGCAAGCGTATATAAAATTATTCACAGATTAATTCACAAACTTGACCCTATTATCTTTGAAATAAAATAGAACTGAATAATCTAGAGGGCAGCTTTTATTAAAAAAAAAGACGTTGAAGTGAGCTTATAAAAATACTTATGCCTGGCCGAATCACGTTCTGTGTCACACCGACGCGCGTTTCACACCGACTGCTTTCAAACTCCGTGAGCAACCATACACAAAAGTAAGCTACGCATACACGCATAAGTCATTCTGTTGATGTGCGCCTAACATCAGATATGTTTGGTGTATGACGGTGCCCCTTGTATGAATCTACCCCACTTTCCCCTAGGTAAAATCTACTAAGTAATTTCAAAGGAAAAATTCTTAACAAGTAAAAATACGTCAATACAAATAAATGAAAAAGTCAATACATGAAAAACCGACTATGTTCATATTCCTAATTGTTAGAACGTCATAACTGCTAGATATTCAAAAAATCACTATTTTTTGGTCGTTTAGTAAGCACAAAATGTAGATTTTACCGAAATCACGCAATATCTAAGCGTCAATAAAACTCGTCGTAGAACTATGAGACCTAGACCAAACGACGCAGAAAAATCTGCAGGTTCGAATGGTATATATAACTCATTTTACGGATTTATGTCGCTTAGTTAGGATTGCCTTTCAAGCGTCGATATAGTTAAATAATAAACAGTAGATTTATATTATTTTAGATACAGCTCCTATTATGTAACTAATATATTTTTGTCCATTTCTGTGTTTGTAGTTAGCTAATAATTAGGTATTTACTTTATTTTTACTATAAAAATGTAAATATTTAAGTTTATTATTTATTAAGTTGCAATTCTTTTATTGTGTTTTAGTATGTATTTCGACAAGTAGGTATACCTAATAACTGCATTATTTTTTCGAATAAAAAAGTTTTATAACATTAATTCGCTTATTTTCATTTCATTATAACGTAAAGTATTATAAAAAATCATAATAATAATAATTAGTATTGATAACGACAGTCATTACTTTCGCGCCATGACCGCCTCTCTTAGGGCGCGGAAACACTGCTGCGAGCTAAAGCTAGTTAACACCGTTCAAGTAATTATGACTCAATTTACAGAAGAAAGAAAAAACATCTTAAGTTATTATACATTAGGTACTCGTACCTATATTAACTAAAGCCTGCAGTATTGCAGGCTGCAGTATGTTGGCCGAGCGTTGTCGAGTGAAGGCCAATACCAACATGTATACGGTATATTTGCCTTGTCTTGCTATCGCTCGGTGTCACTTGCCTAGTTGGCCGAGTGGAGGCCCGCGCCAACGTGTATAGAGCTCATTTGGTGCAACTTGTCTTCGCTCGCCGTTGCTCGTGATCACTTGCCTCACTTCGGATCGGTGTCGGTTTTTGGTCACAAATCAAAGGCGCTCGCCTGCGCTCGGCCAACGTGTGGGCAGCTCTACAGACCCTCTTCTACATTGGTCGTCTGCATTGGCGTTCGACGAACTTGTCGAACGTGTGGACATTATTTATTGCCCTGTACCTATTTGCCAACGCTCGTGTTGGCCTACGCTCGGCCAACATGTATTGGTTCTCGTTAACCCGCAATAGTATAGCATCCATACATGCTAAAAAATATTACCATTCGAAAACAAAATGTTATTATTTTTTTTTAATATTAAAATATTCTCTAAAAATGTTTGTTTGTATTAAATTAATACGAAAAAGAAACACTGTACACGCGTACTTGTACGACGGCAACGTCGTAATTTATTTATGAATGACGGCCTGCGTGTGCGGCGATCTAATTGAAGTGCCTATACTATTGCGGGTTAACGGGAACGCCCTCTGTTAGTTAACATAATGTATTTAGAGTTTAATAAAATTAATAATTATTTATTTATTTATTTATTCCATTCGGACAACATAAATCCATGATGTTAGTAAATATACACGCTTAAAACTAATGTGTAATTTATGTGGATATTTTCGTCTTTAACTAAAATTTATTTATAATCTCTTAATTAAAATCAAATGTAATTGTTAAATAATCTATTTTGAAGGCATGATATGGTCTCCTTTAACTGAAGAAAGACAATACTCAATTCCATGCTTATATTTTATTGTTGTATTTGTAAACACAACTTACAAATACTCCAAATTAAAAAAGTAGTTATTATTTTAGCAGAGTTGTCACTGATCTATAAAGTTAGTAATAGTGAGTACCCAGTGTCACTCCCCGCTAGATTGGTAAACAAGGTAAGTCGCCGAACCTGTAGAGTGGTCCAATGGTACGTACGTGTAAAGTACACTTAACAGATCCACGGGTATTATTCTGGCAGCGATGAAGAGCGTGGAAGACGGCCCAATGCTCGCCATTGTCAAAGGATTTTTCGTAATCAACGAGAGCGATGCATAGTTATGTTAGTAAGAAGTAGTTTTACCTTAATTCATTATTTTCCTTTCTCATTTAACTCTTCTACAAACGACAAACGGAAAAATGTACTTATTCTGGCGAATACGCGCGCATTCTTGCGGCTTCGCTTTAGTTGTAAAGAATTTGACGTTTCGATGCGCTTCGACTCTGCGCTAGTATAAATTGACCCTTACAGCTACCAGAAAACAGACTCCGGCTGGGAATTCCACTCCTTGGCTGTACACACAATAAAAGTATTCCCAAAACTTCTTGTGCGTATGTGTAACGATGGCGCATCGCCGTTTGTCTTGTAGTCCGATGATGGAACGGGCTTAATGGAATTCAATTGTGCAATTCCGCCGCACACTTATAGGCTTGCAACACGTCGCTGATATGCAAGACTCTGGAGCTAAGTCTCGACCAGTCTCTCGTTACTAATGAGCCTCTTGGCTAGTATTAAATATGTAGGGAGTTGAGGTTATAAAGAAACAAAGAAAACACACATTCTATATCGGAGTCAATTTATTTACGAATATGCTTATTAAATAATAATATTTGCATCAAAATACTGCAATAACGACTAACAGTATGAAGGAAAGCTAACTATAATACTATTAAGCTAGTTACAGCAACGCGACACGGTTGCATTGCAACCGCGTGCGCAACACGATGCAGTAGCAAGGTACACGATCTGCTTCGGGATATTTCGGGCTACGGAAATTGCCGAACGAAAAGATGGCCGCTCGAACAATCTTAATTTATTTTATTTATCCATTTCAACCACAAACTTTCAATTTATCTTATTATGAGTTCATAATCAGAATCAGAATCGTTTATTCGTAAACATAGGTGATAATTATATACAAGATCTTAAAAAATTAGGTAGTGCGCTATGTTTTGTCTACAATCTTACACTTATTGACATACAAATTATTACAAAAAAAATTATACTATTAAATTAAAACATAAATTCGTCACAATATTATTATGCAAACAAGTAAAATTTTAAAATTCATAATAGATTTCATTTCATGGCAATACGTATGGTCAATTTTCGAAGATTAATATTAAAAATAAAATAAGTAAAAAAAAAAAAATTGTTTTAGTTCTGCTTTCCAAAGCTTCTCAATCATTCGGTAATGTTCGTAAACCCGAAGGCTTCCGAGTCGAATACAATGCTACTACACTTCAATACACTTAGTCGAAAATGCATCAAATGAGTATGATACAGGTATGATACTAATTAATTAATCATTATTATATATAAATTCTTACAAAAATTCGGTGACACATACATTTTTGCTTAAATGCTTATTCAAAACTGTTGTCTGTGAACGTCGTTGTAACAAGAAACATTATCTATTAAACAGTCATCACAGTTGAATGACCTATATTGTTACTAATAAAACTATTTTCATAAGAATATATTGGCATTAATTTCACTGTCTTTTATACAAAGTTAATTTTACACTAGCGCAAAAGGTAGCGACTTTTTGACGTACATTGCTGCTTTTTTATGAAAAATTTCAAAGTATAAAGTAAAAAATCTGTCAAAATACGTCAAAAAATCGCCCTTATTACCTTCGCATTAAGCCATTATTGTTTAATACAATGTTCACAGACAACACTATAACTCAATGACTTTGCCCTAAAATTAACTTCGAATACTAAAGAAATCTGTACAATTGAGCTCCCAAGTTGAGCATCATTGAGTCTAGCTCATCAAACCGAGCATATAGCTCAACTTACGTGCATTCTGATATTGACTATACAACTTTAAACACAGTTTTAAAATAAACTGTTTGTAACTTACTTATAACTTAAATAAAAATGCATTATGGATGGTAACACTATAACTTACATGCAATGTTTTATAAGGTGACAAGTTATAAAGATCGGGTATTTAATAGAAAAGGAGGGAAAATAGTGTGATGCTTATAAGTGAGTAGAACAACCGAAGATGGCAAAATAAAGCTAAGTTTCACTGCTTTCTTGATTCCTTAGTGGTTATACTCTCTACTTCTACGATACCACGAGTCTATTTTACATAGAAAAGTGCAAACATTTGAATAATACACAAGAAACAGGATGCCACTCATGAAAATCACTAAATAACAAAGTGATTTTGAAAAGTATTTAAACATGACTTAAAATTAAGCTTTCCTTAGAACTGGCAAAGTAATCTTTCATATAACAATCAAGGTTATAAAGTCAATATCGGAACAATTGCTTATATCGAATAGGAGCGTAAAGCATTGAACGATTTCACTCGTTCCATTCACTCGTACATTCATAGATTCTTAGAAGAGTGACTGACTGCAAATCCAACAGTTTAGGGACGGAAGATTTTACATTAACATTTTTCATGCGTCCTCAAAATGTCGTAGAAAAAAAATGGGTTTAAAATGTAGCTCATTTTCTACATTTTTCCCTAAGGTGGTACAATAAAAGCGATTAAAAAATTCCAGCATTAAATTCGACATACAGTCAAGTCAACTTCATTAGAATAGAATTGGAAATTATAGTTTTTTTTTAACAACTGAATGACAAAACGAGTGAAACCATTCATTTTGTGCGAATGAAACAAAAAATCGTAGCGAGATGACTTGTCTTATACGATTACCCTTGCATGCCTAATCTGGGCGCTACACTTCGTGTATTTCCGTGAACATTCGTGTGATTTCGTAGATGGAAATTAAAGATGGCGTCGAATGTTCAGAAGTATCGAAGTATAGAGCCTGAATGACGAATAATATAAACGGGAGGCAAGTAATGAAAGCGTGTGACAGAGAGCGTGAGAGCTTTATAAAAATATTCTTATAGTCTTTTCATAGAGTGTAATAAGATGTCACAAACTGCAGTATTTTTTTTTTGGATGTAAGGTGCTCTTTCCTCTAAAACTTATCATCCAGTAATAAATTGCAAATTTTTTTCAAGCTTGTTTTCTGACTTCGATTGCGTTCAACAACCCTAGGTTTAATAAAACCCACAGCTCTTAAGAACCATAAACTCCACCGATTCTCTAATTTTTTTCTATATTACCATTTCACCACTCCAATGGCATCCTACGGCTAACCTTATTTCATATGGATACTGTTTTCATTTTTAGTATCGCAAGCATTTTATACCTACTAATGTTAGTAATAGCTCCTTAAAACTAATTCTTTTGTTAGGGCTTCAACAAGCCAAGTTTGGAACATATATCAAACCCGTAATAATTTGTCAAAAAATCTTTCTATTGAGAACATTAGTAATGTGAGACATTTTCTAATATTCCTACGTTATTGTACTAAGCTAAATTATGCTTGGCTCATGAATTAGCCCGGAGTCTTTAAGCGGCGTTTGTTTCTATATCCGCTTTCTGTCACACGCTAACACCCCCCTTAAAATTACAATAGGCATCGAAATATTCAACAACAATAAAAGTTATACATCAAAATGCATCAATACTTATCACTAATACAAACATTGGAAGTGAATTGGCAATGTACAGTAAGACGAAAAAGATTTTTTCCAATAATTTGTGCGACATTTTTTTATTTCACATCTTTAGGAAGTTGGACATGAAAATACCCAGTTTTTCTTTACATAAATAAAAGTTTTACTTTTTTTTTTCAATTTCCTCGCTAACTTCATTTTTATTAAATTTAGTACTAACACGACAGACGAAAACAACTAAATACATAGAATCATAGATTTCTTCTATTCGTTTCATAATTATTGCTTGATTATATGCTAATTAGCATTTGAGTGACTTGTAAGAGGCGGTTGACTTGTTTATACTTAAGTAGACAAGTATACTAAGTAGACATTAATTTCATAATTTATTGCTTAGCTCTCTTATAGGATCGAAATGTGTTTTGTATTTTGTGCATCAAATGAATAACGTCTACTTAGTAATCTTGCAAAGCACGGACATTAATATCTGATTTCTTACATTTATACTTATATTGCATTACTGGGTTCATTCTTAGAAACATGACACAGCCTTATTTATAAAAAAAAAATTGTTTAACAGTTTGTAAATTCAAATTCTCTATAGAAGTTTTGAAATAAGAAACTGTGAAGCAGTTTTTAAAGTATACATTCACTTAGATTTCTTTATAAATAAGGCTTATAAGGGTTTTCGAGACATAGCTCACGTTTAGCTAAGAATCTTCCCACTCGTTTCGTGTACCTCGATCTGAACGTCCATAAAGCCATTGTTAGGAAATATTTAAGTATTACATCTCATCAGCCATTTATATTTATAAAAACAAACCTTTAAAAAAACGTTCTAAATATAATAATATGTAAAATTACGTACGTATCATAAAAATGTATGTATATAATAATTCATCAAAAGTATATACTTTCACTACTTGGTAAAACAATGGGATATTCCTTCTAAAATGTTAGATTGGCATCGATATTTAGTCATTTCGGTGATAGACAGACACCAACCAAAATAGACAGAATATTTAACAACTAAAATCAATTTATCGATAAAAATATTTTTTTTTTGCCCAACACTATTCAATCTATCGATACTCCACCAGCCCTATATAATATCATCAACGCGACTACTCACAAAATACAGTGGTGATAAATAATAATATACATAATAAGATAAATGATAATAATTAATAATAAACTTTATGATAATAGTGTTTGTTCGTGTAATACTTAGAGGTTACTATTGGGTTAAATGCATAATGGTTACAGAATAATATCAGTCATCCATACTAGAACTCTCTTGCGGCTGCACTTACAGATTTTGATTTTTAACCGACTTCTACAAAAGGGTTATCAATTTGTCGCATATATATTTATTTTATTATTAATAGGATCGCATTCGACCACAATCTCACCTGATGGTAAGCGATGATATGTTCAAAGATGAAGCACGCTTACCTAGAGGTAACCTACTCGCTCTAAACTTAAAGACTCCCAGGTTATAGCGATCAGGAAACACAGACTCCGGCAGGGAGTTCCACTCCTTAGCCGTACGCACAATGAAAGTATTCCCAAAACGTTTTGTGCGTTAATAGTACCCAGAAAAGTTAAGGATGCAAGCAAAGAAAACATTATGCATCATATTTGAAACAGACTCCTTAGCTATACGTATAATTAAACTAAAAAATACTTGATGGCGGATTCCAATTTCTCCCTGAGTATCGAACGGCTAGAGTTCTCATCATGAAACTAATTTTAATTCTTTTGTGAGAGCGGCTACCGAACCTCTGTCGAATTTCATGACGTGTAAAAGTGTTATTTATAACCAATTTACAAAATAAATATTTCATTTCATGAAGGAGGAATTTTGGCCGAGAGGTATAATGTTCCGGCGTTTTCGAGGCCGGTTACAGGCACCGCGCGACACACGATACCGATAACTCGTGTAACACTATAAGTTTTGGTTTAGTGATGTTTTATATTTATTGTAATAGATTGTATTTTATTTGTATGGGCCAAGTTGCCTGAAATATATAAAAAAAATCTATTCTATTTTAAAAACACATTCCTGCTAGTCTATTGATTAAATGGCAAATGCGTAACGGGCGATCGAATAAAACCATTGGATAAAAATATCTTAATAGCAGTTATTATATAATAGTTAACGCTACTCAAGAATAATTCTAGTTAACAGTAAACCGACAAAGCGAGTTTTTATCATTTAAGACAAATTGTACGAATATACCCCAAAATATCTGTAAGTGTAGCCCCAAGCGACATTGACAAATGTAAGAGTTAGACGTTGGTTTTCAACACAAATTCGACATAGTTTTCAACAGGGCGACGTCGAATTATACTTTAAGACGTCAGACTGTACGATAAGCTAGAAATTCAAAACTCTAAAAACATATAAGTTTTGAAACTGACATGATCACTAATATTAGAACCTAAAGCGGAATATTTATCATGTAAATAAACTCAACTTTAAACTCGGAAATAAATATTTCCGAGTTTAAAGCCGACCCCTACATGGTTGGGAAAAGGCTAAGCAAATGATAATTTACTTCAAACTCGGAAATAAATATTTCCGAGTTTCCGATACGGAGTCACTATAACTAAACTGCAGTTATTGCGGGTAGATGTATATGAGCAGACAACCGCAATACCTTTAGTTCATCGTGATCATGGCGCTTGAAACAGTGCAGAGATATCGGAAACTCTAAAAAATTTATACACATCGTAAATATCCCGTTTCAAGTTCTAATGATACTCAATAAATACCCTAACACTTACAATTGCCAACGTAAAAAATTGAACTAAATACTAAATTGTTCATGTTATTCCCAACAGGTCACACTAATTAGTTTACGTATCATCGTCAAGTCAACATTATAATATTCATTTCTCTTACGAATGTTGTTTTTATTTACCTTAAATTGTTTTAAATGTATCATCACAAATATAGTTGTAGTAAGTTGAGCTACACGAGAACTGACAAATGCTTGCACTGTCTGGACAGGTCCGCTCAAATTTGCGTGGTTATTTCCTCAAAAGAATACCACAGACATGAACCTACATGCTTCTCATATAAAAATACGAATTGTCTGGACTTTAAAAGAGACATGACCTCTGAGTTTGTTTCTGTGTTTCTTCTCAGAGTAGTCAGTTAGGAAATACCGGCCTCATCTAGCTAAACTTAACACGCAAAAAAACATGATGTGTAAAAGTGTTATTTATAACCAATTTACAAAATAAATATTTCATTTCATTTCATACAGTATGTTAACTAACAGAGGGCGTTCCTGTTAACCCGCAATAGTATAGCATCCATACATGCTAAAAAAAATATTACAATTCGAAAACAAAATGTTTTTATTTTCATTAATATTAAAATATTCACTAAAAATGTTATATTGATACGTAAAAGAAACACTTTGTACACGCGTACTTAAACGACGGCAACGTCGCAATTTATTTATGAATGCAAACGCTTGTACAGAGTGTTTCTTTTACGTGTCAATTTAACATTTTTAGTGAATATTTTAATATAAAAAAATATAAAAACATTTTGTTTTCGAATGGTAATATATTTTTTTAGCATGTATGGATGCCATGCTATTACGGGTTAACGGGAACGCCCTCTGTTAGTTAACATACTGTATTATTAGTATATTCAAATAATTTACTAAAAGAGATAAGAAACACTTCATCAACAAATCGTAATAGAACTTAACCGAATAATGAAGGCGTCAATAGCCTAATGGCTAAGGTGTCGGCTTGTGATCGAGAGGACGCGGGTTCGAACCCCGCCCATTACACTATTGTCGTGAACCCACTCCAGACACAAGCATATTGAGCTTAGTTGGAGGGGTTAGAACGATTGCTAGTCATGTGCATTCTAGCAACATTGATAATTTTATTTCTAAAAAAAGGATTACCTATAATTGGAAATAACTGTCGATAGTGATAAAATTAAAAATCAATCAAAACAAAATCAATTGTTGTGATTGGCTGTTGAATTTGTAGTTATCCAATCAGTACAGCAAATCCGCTTTCGGCAATTCATCATATTAATTTTCTTTCCCGAAACTGGGCCTTGGTGACAATATATTGGTAACATTTGTATATAAACTCTTAAATAATCTTCAAGAAAAAAAAAAACAACATTCAAAAGCTCTCGTACATTCAAAAACTCGAAGCCAAAACACTAACCAACAGGTACAAGGAGAAATGTATCATATTCCTACGTTCACAGGTTGCAATTTCATACGACAATAACTTTACACCCTAAATCATTATCGAGACTGCTTAGAGCTTGAAGCCCATAGCTTTAGTGTACCGTCAACGGTTTACAATATTTCGACATCAATATTTCTTTCTCATTTAGCTTTAAATCCTGACTTATTGAACTTCAAACAAATTAGAGTAAACGCTTGATATAAACGACGAAGACTTTCCTCTAAATAAAATAAATATACGTAAATAGAAACAATCACACATGACGTGTAAAAGCTTTATTTATAACCAATTTACAAAATAAATATTTCATTTCAATTTCATTTCATTTCAATCAATTATTAAATCATACAATTTAACTCTTAATTCTTTTTACTACGCATATTAGTGAGTTCAGCCAAGACGATTATTTTCTACCCAAATATCCTTCACATTTTGTCGTAAATTTCATGCCATAGGCAGTAAATATAACGTAAAAATATTACGCGTGTCCCAGTTTAAAATGTGGGTAGTATACAATAGTAACGGACAAAATGAGACAGAATAAATAGAGGTCGCTACCATGTCCATCGGTCACTATTTTTAAGAAGTTTTATTCTTTTACAATCTCTTTTATGACAAACGATTTGCAGTTGTCTTTACTTAGATTAACTAGAAAACTCATTACAACATTTTTTTCAAGTGTTTGGGTGTTCCAACCTGTGTTTGAAAATCCAAAGTATTTTTATTAGCAACCAGTCCAAAGTATCAAGATTTTACAACAACCGGTAACGTACATATTTTTCTATGCGATTTGATAGCCACAAAATTGTATTGCCAGAAAACTCCTATGCAATTTTTGTAACGTTTTTGGACGTTCCAAACTGTGTTTGACAAATCCAAAGTATCAAGATTTTCCAGCAACAAGTAGCGTACTACGAAATTAAAAATACCTTCAGTTTTCTCAGCAGCCGGAACGATTTTTCAGTAAAATACTGAGTATATTTAGCTGAATATGGCCCATAAGGGTTGAATATGGCGTGTCTTCAAGTCCGGGCTAGTATTGGGGTGTCATCGTGTCTACTGCGCGGGTGGTCAGCTGAGTGCCGGGGTCGCGGGAGTCGCGGAGTTGGGCGCGGGGGTCGCGGGGTTAGGGTCGGCGGGGGAGGAGGGAGGCGCCGGGGCTGCGGGAGGCGCCGGGGACGAGGGCAGCAGTAGGTGCTCGGGTACCGGCACTGCGCGTAACCTGGCTGATATTTTCTTCTGTGGACATAGTACCTGGGGAATAGCAAATAGGCTTGTTGAAATTTCAAGTAAAAATTTTACTTGTTATTAATATTATAAATGTGAAAGTTTGTTAGTATAAATGTATGGAGGTTTTTTACTCTTTCACGCAAAAACTACTAGACGGATCTGAATGAAATTTGGTAAGTAGATAGTTGACATCCTGGAATAACACATGGGCTAGTTTTTATGTCGGAATTCCCACGGGACGGGGATTTACGCGGACTCGGAAGTCCTCCGTGTCTCGAAAGGCTGTCATTTGCACATCTTTGACAGTCGTTTCGGGCAGTCGGAAGCCTGAAAATCTGACGCTGGACTGGCCCAGAGGTATCGTATATCCAGCTACTGGGTTGTGGAGGTCAGATAGCCAGACGCTCTATACAATGTGTAACGGAAACCCCATATCTATCCAAAAGGACTGAAGACAACATCTGGTATGGAGTCTCTATGCACAGTTTCAGCTCAAAATAACTGACTCACAGAATTGACCCCAAATTATTGGTTTCATATGTTTATTGAATACCAGTAATAACAAACGTGTCACAGCACTATGAGGGTCATCACTTTCCACGTCACTTGCCAATAAAACGATAATTCTCTTCGTTCTTCTTAAAATTAAAATTGAATTGAAATTTCTAATATGCTCCACACATGTAGACATAGGATTACAAAACCCTTGCCATATCGTTTGTTATCATCCAAAGAAGCTGTGCACTTGGTATGTATATACCCTTTAAATTACACGTTGTATAAAACACTAGTACTACGCATACGGTTAGCCTGTAAGCCCACCCTTACATAATTGGTAAACGGCTAAGTAGGTGATGACGTCTAAGGGCCTTATCAAACTGGCGACTCGCAGGCGAGTCCATAGCGTAACGAGCGTGCAGCGAACTCGACTCGAATAGCTTTGTCGACCACAGAACAGATAAAAGAGGTTAGAAAGGAAATAATTGATCTGATTTGTATGAGAACGCGTGTCGCCGCTTCTCTCCCACTCCCACAGCTCAACTACAAGCAAGAGGCCCGTTACTTATGCGAATTACGCACACAAATAAATTACACACACTTAAATCGAGAGCTTGCTACTGATTGCAACTCACTGTCGATAAACATGCGCCGTGCATCACGGCCAATCAGGGCAAAGGACAAAACGTCAATGGTTGGAGTGTGGAGGACGCAACGCATTGTAAGCGAACTTGGTCATTGCGTTGATTAAGCGAGTACACATCAGGCAATGTATATTTTTTGTAACTTGTTGCAATAACAACATTTGTTATTGTTCGGAATTTCATAGTGATGAGAATATTATGTTTTTTACAAATAAAATTGTAATTAAATGTTATTTTCGAGTTACTGATGGAAAGATATACCTCCTCGCTGTATACTTGCGGTCTAACATTTTGTTTTACAGGTTATAATTGCACAACACGGCATTTTAAAGCAGAGCTCTGTGTTATCCGAAGCGCACTAAACGCGGTGAATGAATTAATCGGTCGAGCTATGATTGTCGTATCATAAATGTGGCGCGCTCGCCACGCCCACATTACCATTCCAACCTTATTAATCTATTCCGTGTTGTCGACGCTCCTATATTCGTCGTGGTATCCACTTTCGTTTTTGACTCCTACATCTTCGGAGTCACAAAGCTAACAGCAAGTGTTTCAGAGGAATCCATTGTGTAACAGTGAATCATTCTGAAACGTGTCTATGTGGCGTATTCGGAGCGCAATGAAGAATGTTACCAGGTATGCCAAATCGGTTGAAAGTTTGTTACAGTAAAGCTTGTATGTATAGAAATACAGTTATTTTTGTTTTATTCAAAAATACCTATTAGTTTGATTTTACAGGCATTTAAACTTACGATAAATATCGAGTCCCGCTTGACGTCGTGACCGCATGTGACGTCAATTTACAACGCCCCGCTTAGTAGGAAGTCGAAATTGGTGGTTGTATTTGTACCATTCGGTACAAGACATGATTTCCTAGTATTTGGATTAGACATTTTTGAAAGTATTTATGATTTCTAATGAAACGACACCGTGCTGAGAGCGCGATTTGGACTGAGTGAGTGTTGTGAGATGATGTCACACCATCACGAGTCCGCGTCGCACGTTTACTTCTATAAATCGTAAACTAATTGACGTATCGGAGTAATTCTTTCACTTGTATTTTTTAATTTTGACAGAGAATATGGAGAGCTAATATTCAAAATTAGTTAACATTCTTCATTGCCTCGCTTTGAACTCGCTTGCAAATTTGTGTTATGGGCCTAAAAAAACTTTTTAGCAAAAAATAAAACCGACGTCCATATATAATTTTTTTTCACGCTTTTTAGTGGATCGGTTTGTAATTTATCTAGTTACAAAAGCCGAATTGTCAACTACTTATCACCTTTTACAAAATGTTGCTGTTCCATAGGGAACAGCAACATTACCTTTACATTAGTTACATTACATTACATAGGCATAACCGTTAATTTTTGAGGATTTCTCCTGGTACTTCACCATATGCATTATGACAAGCATAAAATGCTTAACATCCATATTCAAGTAATCTAATTGCAATCCACGAAATACTTATTATTGAGTAGTTTCGGTGGCCATCTGGGGTCTTCATCATCAGTTCCATTTCCTCAAATGGTGCTTTTCGAGAGCAACTGCACAAGGTACTATAAGAAATACCCAAAACGCTATAGGTGTGCCTATAATATTTGAAGAGTTCCCTCGATTTCTCCATGATTCCATCATCAGATCCAAACGTAGCGACAATGGGACCAACTAGAAAGTATACCCTTCCAAACAAAAAAAGAATTTTCCAAATCGGTCCAGCCATCTGCGAGTTATAAGGTACCATACATAAAAAAAAGTTCAAGACGAATTGAGAACCTCCTCCTTTTTTTTTAAGTCGGTTAAAAAGTAGTCACATAGCTCAAATGATGAACCTACCCGTCTGGCAAACAGGAAGCATCCCTTCTCCTCTTCTGGCGTAGTGATGGCTGGCACCAGTTGTAAGTCAGCCGTTGCACACTCCTTGCTGTCTTCACCTGTAAACAATGATATACTAATATTATTAAGAGGTATTTGTTTGTATGTCATGTAGAAGGTTAGTCCCCGAAATTAATGATCAAATTTAAACATATTAGATTTTTTCATTGGTAGCAAAGTGCTTTGTTTATGGTCATAAATTGTTTTTCTTTCTTTTTGTTAGATTGGCACGACTGTTTTCCATTTTGAGGCGGAGTTTGAGTTGCATTTTTATTCAGATTAAACACAGTGCTGTTTTTAGTTATATCATATCTAGTGTGCATTGCGAATTTCATAATGGACAAAAACATTACGAGTTTGAATTCAATTTTGCATCGTCAATAGAATTTTCGTGTTCGGAGTGCCTGGAAATTTTACAGAAAGTTTACGGTAAATCGACTTAATCAAAAACACGTGCTTAAGAGTGATACAAAACGTTCAAAGGCAGCCGAGATGTGATGGAAGATTTTCCTCACTTGAAGACGTCTTCAAATGAAGTTAATATCGCAAAAGAGAAGGAATAGTGACTGAAAATCCTTATTCACGTTTCAAAGAGATAGCCGCTGAACTTTCTGAATGTCACTAGTCGATCCATACCTTTTTAAATAATCATGAGTATGAAACATGTTGCCGCTCGGCTAGTCTCAAAAGAACCCGTTTTTTTTTTCCAAAAACTCTACCAAGTCGCCGAGCATATGCAAACGAGTCAATTCCGTCCCAAAAGTCATCAAATGCATTGTTACTGGTGACGAGACGTGGGTTTGCGAGTTTAACATGAAAACAAGTCAACGAGCTTCCGTATGACGTCTCCCAACTGAACCGACAGCGAAAAAAAACTTTTTAGCAAAAAATAGAACCGACTTCCATATAAAAACACTACAAAGGCAAAAATAACTTTAATTTCGGAAGGCGGTGTCAAAAACAAAAATATATACAAAACTAAAGACACCGCCTTCCGAAATTAAAGTTATTTTTGCCTTTGTAGTGTTTTTATATGGAAGTCGGTTCTATTTTTTGCTAAAAAGTTTTTTTTCACGCTTTTTAGTGGGTCGGTTTGTTACAAAAGCCAAAATGTCAACTACTTATCACCTTTTACAAAATATTGCTTTTCCCGGTGCAGAGCTGTTAATTTTTGAGGAGTTCTCCTGGTACATCACCATCAGCTCTACTTCACCATATGCATTGTGACGAGCATAAAGTGCTTAACATCCATATTCAAGTAATCTAATCGCAATAAACGAAATACTTATTATTGAGTAGTTTCGGTGGCCATCTGGGGTCTTCATCATCAGTTCCACTTCCTCAAATGGTACTTTTCGAAAGCAACTGCACAAGGTACTATATGAAATAACCAAAACGCTATAGGTGTGCCTATAATATTTGAAGAGTTCCCTCGATTTCTCCATGATCCCATCATCAAATCCAAACGTGACGACAATGGGACCAACTAGAAAGTATACCCTTTGAAACAAAAAAAGAATTTTCCAAATCGGTCCAGCCATCTCCGAGTTATGAGGTAACATAAATAAATAAAAAAAAGTTCAAGACGAATTGTAAACCTCCTTTTTTTGAAGTCGGTTAAAAACCACGTCAAAGTCGGTTAAAAGTCAACACACATTCAGTGCCCTTTCTCGCACAAAACCTCGCGAGAATAACGTAGATTGGCTACGCCATTTTGTGGGTGGAAAACCCCACTTCCAACTTCAACACCGCGTACGCGCACGGGTCAGCCTGCGCTTATCAAGAATAATTGACAATCTTGGATTCATCGTATTTCACAGACTGAGTAACAACAATTTGTGTTCGTGTTTGGTGTGTGATTTTTGTAAGAACAGTAAAAGGAAGAATGAAGAAATGAACACCGGTGTCGACTAGGCACGTGGCTTCAGAGAAAAGGTTTGTGTTTCCTTCCTTAAATATCGGGTTGCGTTCTACTGTCCAACACCCTTGCAACTTATGTACGTAAATCCAAGCGTCAATCGTTTCATTCCGCACCGCAAATATAGTCCACTAAAATAAACTAAATTAGCCCGCCCGCGCCACCAGTCATGTTAACTATTTTCTTTGACTATAGCGGTGTTGTGCACTCCGAATTCTTGCCGGAAGGTCAAAGAGTAAGTAAAGTACATTATTTGAGCGTTATGAGTGGTTTAAGAGATCGAAAGCCACCATATTTTTGGAAAGAAAATTTTTATTTTTTGCACCACGGCAATGTTCCTTCGCACAAGGTCATCATAGTGAACGAATTTTTGACCAACAATCAACAAATACCATCGAGCAAACTTATTCCTCAGATATGGTTCCAGCCAACTTCTTTCTTTTTCCTAACTGAAATTACCACTTTGTGGCACTCATTTTCATTCGGTAAAAGACAGGAGTATTCGCGGCGAAAACTGAAATCAATTCCGGTTAAAGCCTATAAAAATGTTAAATTATTCGATGGTTTAAGTGTATCGTTTCTGAAGGACCAACTTTGAAGGCGATAAATTAATTTTGGATGTATAACTAACATTTTGGGTATTTTCGACCGTTTCTCGGTACTTTCTTGACAAAAAAAAACAGTTACCTCTAGCAAACACGTTGAGCTCCGCAAAGCATCCGGTCTCGATCATCTCAGTCTGCCACGGAATGCTGACTGAGCCGGTATTGAACTTGCCATAGAACGTGTCGTCTCCCGCGTCCAAGTTCACTCCCTTCACTGTGCTGAACTGTTCTATGTCCAGCACGTCTTTTGCATATACTGCGTGTGGCTGGAAACGAAATAAGGTGATATTGTTATTTATTATTACATATTGCCCAATCTTGACCTCGATCTCGTCTGATGGTATGAAATAATGAAACAATGGTGTTTATTTTGCAAATAGGTTATAAATTACACTTTTTTAAACTAACGAGTTTTTTTTTCGTAAATGTAAACTAGATGAGGGCAGTGTTTTCTGAGAAGAAACACTGAAACAAACTCAGAGTTCAACGTCTCTTTTAAAGTCCATACAATCTGTAGTCATCAAATCATATAAGAGTCATGTAGGTTTATGTCTGTGGCGCCCTTTAGAGGAAAGAATCACAAAACAGTACAAGCATTTGTCAGTTATCGCATAGCTCAACTTAGAACCTTAAGGAGCTCGAACGTTAAACGGTAAGCGATAGATGAGGTCTACGATGAAACGAGCGCGCCCAGAAAATGCGTATTCACTCTTCCTTTAAAGGCTGAAAGGTCACAAGTGGCAGGGAACACAGGAGCCGGCAGAGAGTTCCACAGCTTGTCTGTTTTTATTTTAATTGGATAAATGTAAAGTTTTTAATTGGATGTGGGATTGCATGCTACACAGGGCCGGACTTGGGGCGGATAGGTAGGTCAATAGATACAAAATACATATATCCAGATTTGGACGGACAAGCCACTTTTGCGTTTCTATGCCATTTTGTCAAGTTCCATTTGAGGCCATGAGAGCCAGAGTGGCCTAACTGTAATTTTTTCAATACTGATTTTAATTGATAAAACTGCTCTAAACGGTAAAAGTCATAGCACCACAGCGGCCTAAAATTTTGTTCAACATTTTGACCCTATTTAGACAGTTGAAATTTTTGAGCCCATGAGAGCCAGAGTGACCTAACTGTCATTTTTTTCAATAAGTCGATTTTACAGTTAGGCTACCCTGGCTCTCATGGCCTCATTAATTGTGAACGTGATAATTTTAATTTTAATAAATTGAAGACTTCTGACCTATTATTCTGAAAATAATTAGGGGCCACAGTTCCTTCGCCTTTAGACAGCCAAATCTGGCCCTGCCACCACATTATAGCAGGCAACGTTAATCCTAACACGGAATATAATAGCATAAATCAAATGGATTAATAGTATTTAGGGATCCAAAGTATTTGTGTTTAAAGTTCCGAAAATGGCTTCATAAACGTCAATATTGCTGTAGAATGGTCCCCTACTTTCAGAGGTGCATCTGTACCTATTACCGACCGTCTGGAGCTCTTGGGCATGGAGTTGACGTCTGACCTCAACTTCGGCTCAACCATTGAGTCTAAAGCTCAGACTGCAGCTAAAAAGCTGGGCATCCTACAGAAAGTGAGGCGATACTTCACACCTGGAGAGCTTTTGAATTTATATAAAGCACAGGTCCGTTCCTGTATGGAGTATTGCAGTCACTTGTGGGATGGCTCAGGAAAATACCAGCTAGCTGCACTTGACTCGATCGAACGCAGAGCTAAAAGGCTCATAGGTGACGAGGTTCTGGCAGGCAAGCTTCACAGCCTGGCTCACCAGCGAAACGTTGCTTGCCCTCTATCTTCTACAGATTGTATTTCGGAGTGTGCGCAGGAGCTCCACGACCGAATCCCTTCATCCCCCTTTTACTACCGGTCTACTAGACGTACTGCAGGTTACCATCCACACTAGGTCGATATACCGTCTTGTCGTACTAAGCGCTTCTCGTCTACATTTATTGTGCGCACAGCCAAGGTGTGGAACTCTCTGCCGGCTTCTGTGTTCCCTGCCACATATGACCCGTCAGCCTTTAAAGCAAGAGTGAACAGGCTTCTCCTGAGCTCGCTCGTTAGATCGTAGACCTCATCTTACACTTACCATCAGGTGTGATCGGGATTAAGAGCTGGCTCATTGGTATTTAATGTTTATATGGAAGGTGACAGAAAACTAATATTTTAATACAACAATGTATTGGAATCAATTAAAATTATGGTGTCCCAGAACTCAACGTCAAGCTGAAACGGGGCGACAAGATTGATTGTAAACACCATGAGAAAAATCAGAAAAAAAGTCTATCCCATGCAGTTTGAAAATTATGGACATTTAAGAAAAACCTAAAAATTTGGTCAAACTGTAACCATTTTTCGGTTATTGTGGTTAACATATCCACTATCCAACTCTGTCATCATTTTGCCGTAAAATTAAGAACCTACCAAGAGCTTGTGCGAATAAAAAACATTTTAACTGAGTAAAATGGATTAGCAAAAATCTGGTTACTTGAGGTTTTTATTTTTTTACTATGAAACTAACAAGTATTGTACCATTTTACAATCCTGATTAAATGCGCCAACTTTTAATGGCACTTGCCAAGGCACTCTAGTACATTTTTTTTTAAAGGAGGGCCTTTGAAAGACGACTAATTTTAAAATTTTAAATTCATAGTTTAACAAAGTCTTAATTCTGGGAAACTTGGGGCAATTGTGTCATTATTTTTGACTGTGATTCTTAGAAATGTTATTTAACGTTACGGTTCTAAAGTTTAAATGAATAAAAATAATAAAAATTAACTACAATAACCGAGAAATGGTTACAGTGTGACCATATTTTTAGGTTTTTCTTAAATGCCCATAATTTTCAAACTGCATGGGATAGATTTTTTTTTTCTGATTTATCTCATGATGTTTACAATCAATCCTGTCGCCCCGTTTCGGCTTGACGTTGAGTTCTGGGACACCCTGTATGTAAGTGTGTCTGTGTGTATTAGTATCAGTGTGACAGAGAGCACAGTACGTACGTCGGGCACGAAGGGCGCGTCCACCATGCCGGCCTCGAGGCGCGCCCAGCTGAGGTGGTTGTTGTGTTAGTATCAGTGTGACAGAGAGCACAGTACGTACGTCGGGCACGAAGGGCGCGTCCACCATGCCGGCCTCGAGGCGCGCCCAGCTGAGGTGGTTGTTGTGTTAGTATCAGTGTGACAGAGAGCACAGTACGTACGTCGGGCACGAAGGGCGCGTCCACCATGCCGGCCTCGAGGCGCGCCCAGCTGAGGTGGTTGTTGTGTTAGTATCAGTGTGACAGAGAGCACAGTACGTACGTCGGGCACGAAGGGCGCGTCCACCATGCCGGCCTCGAGGCGCGCCCAGCTGAGGTGGTTGTTGTGTTAGTATCAGTGTGACAGAGAGCACAGTACGTACGTCGGGCACGAAGGGCGCGTCCACCATGCCGGCCTCGAGGCGCGCCCAGCTGAGGTGGTTGTTGTGTTAGTATCAGTGTGACAGAGAGCACAGTACGTACGTCGGGCACGAAGGGCGCGTCCACCATGCCGGCCTCGAGGCGCGCCCAGCTGAGGTGGTTGTTGTGTTAGTATCAGTGTGACAGAGAGCACAGTACGTACGTCGGGCACGAAGGGCGCGTCCACCATGCCGGCCTCGAGGCGCGCCCAGCTGAGGTGGTTGTTGTGTTAGTATCAGTGTGACAGAGAGCACAGTACGTACGTCGGGCACGAAGGGCGCGTCCACCATGCCGGCCTCGAGGCGCGCCCAGCTGAGGTGGTTGTTGTGTTAGTATCAGTGTGACAGAGAGCACAGTACGTACGTCGGGCACGAAGGGCGCGTCCACCATGCCGGCCTCGAGGCGCGCCCAGCTGAGGTGGTTGTTGTGTTAGTATCAGTGTGACAGAGAGCACAGTACGTACGTCGGGCACGAAGGGCGCGTCCACCATGCCGGCCTCGAGGCGCGCCCAGCTGAGGTGGTTGTTGTGTTAGTATCAGTGTGACAGAGAGCACAGTACGTACGTCGGGCACGAAGGGCGCTTCCACCATGCCGGCCTCGAGGCGCGCCCAGCTGAGGTGGTTGTTGTGTTAGTATCAGTGTGACAGAGAGCACAGTACGTACGTCGGGCACGAAGGGCGCGTCCACCATGCCGGCCTCGAGGCGCGCCCAGCTGAGGTGGTTGTTGTGTTAGTATCAGTGTGACAGAGAGCACAGTACGTACGTCGGGCACGAAGGGCGCGTCCACCATGCCGGCCTCGAGGCGCGCCCAGCTGAGGTGGTTGTTGTGTTAGTATCAGTGTGACAGAGAGCACAGTACGTACGTCGGGCACGAAGGGCGCGTCCACCATGCCGGCCTCGAGGCGCGCCCAGCTGAGGTGGTTGTTGTGTTAGTATCAGTGTGACAGAGAGCACAGTACGTACGTCGGGCACGAAGGGCGCGTCCACCATGCCGGTCTCGAGGCGCGCCCAGCTGAGGTGGTTGTTGTGTTAGTATCAGTGTGACAGAGAGCACAGTACGTACGTCGGGCACGAAGGGCGCGTCCACCATGCCGGCCTCGAGGCGCGCCCAGCTGAGGTGGTTGTTGTGTTAGTATCAGTGTGACAGAGAGCACAGTACGTACGTCGGGCACGAAGGGCGCGTCCACCATGCCGGCCTCGAGGCGCGCCCAGCTGAGGTGGTTGTTGTGTTAGTATCAGTGTGACAGAGAGCACAGTACGTACGTCGGGCACGAAGGGCGCGTCCACCATGCCGGCCTCGAGGCGCGCCCAGCTGAGGTGGTTGTTGTGTTAGTATCAGTGTGACAGAGAGCACAGTACGTACGTCGGGCACGAAGGGCGCGTCCACCATGCCGGCCTCGAGGCGCGCCCAGCTGAGGTGGTTGTTGTGTTAGTATCAGTGTGACAGAGAGCACAGTACGTACGTCGGGCACGAAGGGCGCGTCCACCATGCCGGCCTCGAGGCGCGCGCAGCTGAGGTGGTTGTTGTGTTAGTATCAGTGTGACAGAGAGCACAGTACGTACGTCGGGCACGAAGGGCGCGTCCACCATGCCGGCCTCGAGGCGCGCCCAGCTGAGGTGGTTGTTGTGTTAGTATCAGTGTGACAGAGAGCACAGTACGTACGTCGGGCACGAAGGGCGCGTCCACCATGCCGGCCTCGAGGCGCGCCCAGTTGAGGTGGTTGAAGAACCGGTGCGCCTTCACAGCAGTGGCGCCGCGCCGGCCCGCGCCGCACCCGAGGCGCGCGCTCGCCGCCTTGCTCAGCAGCGCGCCGCACAGCGCTCGCGCACACTCGCTGAACTTCGACGAGTACTTCTCTTGTTCGTGCTGCAACAATGCCTACTCTAAATACGTTGTCACTCAAATGTATACAGCTATAAACTATCATCTTCTTCTTTGATTTAAAAATAAGACTAAAACTTAGACTTAGCTAGCTTTTGCCCGCGACTTCGTTTGCGTGGGAATTTCGGGATAAAAACTATCCTACGTCCTTTCCAGGGTCCTAAACTATTCCCATGCCAAATTTCATCTAAATTAGTTCAACAGTTTAGGCGTGAAAAGGTAACAGACAGACAGACAAGCAGAGTTACTTTTGCATTAATAATATTAGTATGGATTTAATAAAGAAAAATGGCCAAGTGCGAGTCAGACTCGCCCATGAAGGGTTCCGTAGTTACTATAATAAATATAATTTAATATATTTATTTGAAAAACAAAAAAAACCTAATAATTTCTTAAAACTAGTTTATTTGCAATTTTTACAACTACGCCAAATAACTTTGTTTTTCATAGTGTTTGTATGAATTACAAAGTTATATTTGCGGTTTTAGAAAATATGTTGTATCTCAAAAACTTCTAACCCGATCTCGTTCAAACTAATTTTGGTTGAAAGTTTACATTAAGATCTGCAGACAGATATTTTTTTTTAGATTTTTACTCCATTATTATAGAAGTTAGAGGGGGGACACACACATTTTACCACTTTGGAAGCTTATATCTTTTAAACGATTAACTTAATGAAAAAGTAGTCTTATAAACCTCAATGTAATTTTTAAAGATCTGTCTATAAATAGGCAAGTTTCATGAAAAAAATATTTTCAGTTTTAGTTTCATGTATGGGGAGCCCCACTTTATTTTAAATAAATTTTGACGTGACAACGTCTTATAATTCGATGAAGCTGGCTGCACGCACGAAAATACATGACTCATGCGACGTTACCTTGCTCTGAGGCGTTCCATCGCTCTGAGGCGTTCCAAAGCAAATCAAATTGGATCTATAAGTTGACATTTATGTATGACTCAACGAGTCAAGTACTAGGCTATCATAAAACGGTAAGAGATGACGTCACTATGTAGGGATTCTTTGACATTTATGTATGACTAGCTTGTACCCGCGACTTCGTACGCGTAGGAAGGTTTTCCCGCGCAAATCCCGATCCCGTGGGAATTTCGGGATAAAAAGTAGCCTATGTGTTATTCCAGAATATCAACTATCTACTTACCAAATTTCATTCAGATCCGTTCAGTAGTTTTTGCGTGAAAGAGTAACAAACATCCATCCATCCTCACAAACTTTCGCATTTATAATATTAGTAGGACTCAACGAGTCAAGTACTAGGCTATCATAAAACGCTAAGAGATGACGTCACTGTGTAGGGATTCTTCCATTGTAAAGAAAGAAATAAAGATCATTTATTTGTCAAACATGCGTATACATAAACTGACTAATCAGACATGCAAGGTATTAAATTAATAGTATGTTGTGAGCGTCATGAGAAGTGCAGTAATAGTGAAGTAAAATTAAAATTTTCTTTTGAAAAATGCAACCATTCCATCAGTATTTTCTTATGACGTTGTCACGTTCAAATATCGTCAGTAAACTGACTTTATTTTTCTTAAAATCGGAAAGCGGTTCACAGAATACATCTATCTACTAAGTTTCACATGTATAGTCCTAATAGTTTCGGAATAAAATGGCTGTGACATACGGACGGACGGATGGACGGATGGACGGACAGACAGACAGACATACGGACAGACATGACGAAACTATAAGAGTTCCGTTTTTTGCCATTCGGCTACGGAACCCTAAAAAGTTACAAAAAAAACTACATTAAGTCTGCCCAGAATTGGGCAGTTATAAATCATTGTCTTCATCATCAATCATCACCAAACTTTGCAGCTGATTAATGAAAGGAAAGAACTGATGAAGAACCAAATAAAAAAAGAAAATATAAAATTGATAACAGAAACAATTAAGGAAATAAAAGTAAGAAGGGCTCGTAAAATCAAAAGACTGCAAACCCTAGAATATTATATACAAAGAACGCCCGGTGTCAAAAAAAACTCTAAAGGAATTACGGGAAATTAGGAAAAGAATGGATACCAAAACTTAAAAAAGACCGGTCAAGTGCGTGTCGGGCCACGCGCAGTGTAGGGTTCCGCAGTTTTTATAACAGCCAAGTGCGTGTCGTATTCGCTGACCGATCGTTTCGTACCATGCTCTAACTAAAAGCCAAACATGACTACCTAACTAATTTGACATCCTATACAAATCCTCACCTGATCCGACAATTTTGCACGGAAAGTTTCAATATTAATTTTAGAGATTTGTATAAAACTTGTCATAGCCGGTGTTTTGAATTTAAATAAGGAAACAGAGCTACACTACTCAATCGTCACAAGAAGCTAGCACGATACAACTGGCGCTTAGCGCCATCTATCGACATTTCTATAGAGTTGTTCGAAATTTTCGAGTCAAATACAATTGGTCGACTATTACTCGTAAACTTGTAAAGCCCACTTATGTGTGATAGTTTTCCTTTAAATTTCGTTATATATAGGTACTATTGCCGTGACATTTGAATTTCTAACTATAACCGTTTAGTTGATAGAGTGTCCCCCACACTTGACTCTAACGAAAATTGGTACTTTAAAGCTTGATAAGTCACGAACGGTTTACTTAATAAAAAAACGGTCTTACCAAACCCCTAATATTTTTGAAAGACCTATCCAACGATATCCCACACTATGGGAAGAACGAAAAAAAAAAATTATCATCCCACTTTACATGTATAGGAGGTACCCTAAATTATTGTATTTTTTTTTCAAAATTTTATTTTACCACTTTTTCGGCCTCATTAACGTGTATACTCATGCCAAAGTACAACTTTCTAGTACCAATAGTTTTTGAGCTAAACCGCGGACAGACGGACAGACAGACGGACATGGCGAAACTATAAGGATTCCTTGTTGACTACGGAACCCTAAAAAGGTCAAAGATCACTACACACAGGAAGAACATCAAAGAACTGGCAACAGACTTTTATCGTCGTCTATACGCAAAACAATCACCTAACATTGTAAGGAAAAATCATGCTGAACCAATACTCGACGACTGTCTGTAACCCGTCTCCAAGACCTGACAAAATCACAAATGAGCTCCTGCGGGGCTCAATAGATAAACTGGTATTCATTTTAACTCACTTATTCAACAAGATTCTGAGGAGCGGGGATATCCCTGAGAAATGGGCAAAATCTCACATCATCTTAATACACAAATAAAGCGATAAAGAGGACATAGAAAACTACAGACCTATAAGCCTGATGTCGAATCTGTATAACATATTTGCAAAGATCATACTCAATAGAATAAGCCCAATACTGGACGAAGAACAGCCGGTTGAAGAGGTAGGCTTCAGAAAGGGTTTTTCAACAATTGACCAAAACAGGTAATGGAAAAGTACAAAGAAATCAATAATAATATATACATTGCCTTTATTGATTACGCAAAAGCTTTAGACAGCTTAAGCCATGAATACATATGGGAAACTCTAAAGCAACAAGGAATACCAGACGCATACGTCAAGATTATCCAAACCATTTACTCCAACAGCTTAGCTAGAATCAAATTGGAAGCTCTGGGAAAAAGAGGGGTGAAGCAAGGCGACCCACTGTCTCCAAAATTTGTCTCTGCCGTGTTAGAAAAACATCTTTCGCAACTTGAATTGGGAAAAGTTTGGCCTAAATATAAATGGTTTAAAATTGAACGACCTAAGATTTGCCGACGACTTAGTGTTATTTGAAGAAATCTCAGAAAACTTACAAATCATGATACAAAGTCTGAGCGAAGAAAGCGAAAAAATGGTCTGAAAATAAATTATAGCAAGACAAACTAATGACTAACTGTAAAAAGGTAGAACTAAAAATAAACGATGAAGATTTGGCCTATGTAGAGAATTATATACCTTGGTCAAGTCATTGCGACCAAAGACCAAACTAGCCAGGAAATTAATATGAGGATTGCAATGGGCTGGCAAAGTACTGGTCCCTCAAAGAGATCATGAAGTCAAAAGACCTAGGCATGACTTTGAAAAGAAAGACCTTCAACTCATGTATACTACCATGTCTAACTTACGGGTGTGAGACATGGGCACTCACCAAATCGCTCAGAGAAAAGCTTGCCAAGTGTCAAAGAGCAATGGAAAGAAGCATGGTAGGCTCAAAGATAAGGAACACAGATCTCCGGTCGAAAACAAAACTGACGGATGTGCTATCAAGAATAGACCAACAAAAGTGGAGGTGGACAGGCCACATGATGCGAGACGAATGATAAACCGAAGAAATATCTCAGTCTACCCACAACTCGTCGAGTCAGCGGGTCTACCTGCAACTACGTGGGACAGAAGCTGCCTGTCCGCCTGCGACTCGTCGGGCCGTCGAACTATCAGGATAGTGGTTTCACACTCGGCGAAACTACGACTCAATACGCTCGACATTGGACTCACTCCCTGCTCCATCTTCAGTGGATGTGAATAAATATTGTAAATTTTGTAAATCTGTTTTTTATTCACACGCCCACGTTACATAGTGCTACATTATAAGTGGTGCATTTTACGCATAACTATTATTATTAGAATAATGGTTTGGGTTTAATGAGTTTAATCACGGTAGTGCACCAACTTATGTTAATACATTATAATTAAACAATAATAAAAATGTTAAAATAAAATTTTACTTTTACTGTCACAGACCCAGAATTAACAGTATTACAGGTATAATAACAATTAGTCTTCTGATTTGACTTCATACACATTTGTTACAACTTTTTAAATGAGGAAAATTTCCCCAAATTATTAATCCTCAATATTATAATCCTTATTTATTTACTTCATTCCTGAAATACAGTTTATTACCTTAAAACAAGCTGCAATCTAACGCGTAATCTTTTCTTAATAGGTACATTTGTCCCCCATCACTGATAGGGGGACAGACCTTTAAGCAGTGAATTAAGTTCGAACTGTCCCTTCATTGTGAACAGGGGGAAACATTAAAACTTTTCGATCTGCCCCCTTAGGGAAAAAGGCAGTGTTCTAGATCAGGAATAAATACAAAGTTATAATATGTATGAGTCAGCCCTTACATTACGGTACGCAATGGCAAGGGAGATTGTAGAGTTTTACCATAAACACCTCGGAATTATATTTATAAATTAATATACACTGGTCAGCAAATAAACCGAGCCACCCGCTACCTAGAAACTCTGATTCGATTTTCTCAAAAAGTATAAAACTTACAACTATCAAAGTTATACCTACAAAAAGTGCGTTTCATGGTGATTAAAATGACTACAAATTAATTCGAAAGTACCGTCAACTCACATTGTAATCAAGCAATAAACACAATGCTAACAATTTGCTCTGTTTTCACCAGAGTTTGAAATTAGCGTTCTTTTTCTCTACAATGAGGGTAGTCGGATATTTCTTATAATTTCTTTAGTTTTTGTCCATCGTTTGCTCAGACGCGTGTGTTTTAGCTACTTTTTTCGATTAATAATGGATCCAACACCTCAGGAAGCAGCTCAAGCTGTAGCATTACTTCAAGCAGGCATTGCGCAACGTGAAGTCGCTCGAAGGCTTCGAATCAGCAGATCTTCGGTGCAACGAGTTTACAGACGATACCTAGAGACTGGAGCATTCGATTGCCGTCCAGGTACGGGCAGACCTAGGGCTACGTCAGCAGCAGATGATCGTTATATCCACCTCACTGTTCTGCGAAATCGCCACCTCAACGCAGTTCAAGTCCAACAAAGTCTGCGTGACGAACGCCAAGTGGTCATAAGTTCAGATACCGTCAGAAGGAGACTTGCTGAACGGAACCTGACCCCAAAAAGAGCTGCAACAGGCCCAGCATTAACGGTAGCACACCGTCGAGCACGACTTGAATTTGCTCGAGAGCATAGGGATTGGACATTAGAGCAGTGGAGTAATGTACTCTTCACTGATGAGACCAGGGTGAGTCTACATGGAAGTGATCGACGTCAGAGAGTATATCGTCGCCCTGGAGAACGTTATTCTCAGTGTTGCATCGATGAAACTGTTGCTTATGGAGGAGGATCTGTAATGGTCTGGGGCGGCATCTCGTTAACAACACATACAGCGTTAGTTTTCATCGAACCGACGGGCCGTACACGTGGACTGACTTCTCATCGCTACATTACTGAAATCCTCGCAGACCATGTGGTACCTTACGCAGGATATATCGGACAGGATATGCAATTGATGCATGATAATGCACGGCCTCATGTTGCTCATGTGGTGACCCAGTATCTACGCGACGTCAGCATTCGTACGATGGACTGGCCAGCTCGAAGCCCGGACTTGAATCCGATAGAACACTTATGGGATGAGCTGAAACGTCGGGTTCGAGGTACCTGCTCCAACAAGGCTTCCAGAGCTGCGAATCGCAATTGAAGAGGAGTGGAATACAATTCCTCAAGATTTTATCGTCAGGCTCGTAAGGTCGATGAATACAAGGATGCTAGCAGTTATCCGAGCAAGGGGAGGGAATACGGAATATTGATCAAAAACTTTTTTTTTATTTTATCTTTGTTTTTGGCTTTATTTTTTTTTTTCACTTTATCATTACTAACGATTGTCACGACTGGAAAACGACTCTTCTTTGTAAAATCCTTAATAAACACTGAAATATTGATGAAACCCAATGAGTTTCCTTTCATTTTAATCACCATAAAACGCACTTTCTGTAGGTACAACTTTGATAATTGTAGGTTTTTTTTTATTTTTTGAGGAAATGAATTAGAGTGCCTAGGTAGCGGGTGGCTCGGTTTATTTGCTGTCCAGTGTAGTTAAATGATAGATGATCTTTATTTTGCAAGTTAGTTATTAAAATAACACTTTTATAAGTTTTTTTTTTCGTAAATTTAAACTAGATGAGGCCAGTTAGTTATATCGACCAAGCGTGATACCCTGCAGAACGTCTGGTAGACCGATAGAGAAAGGGAGATGAAGTGATCAGGCTCCCACGTTTTCAAAAAAAAAAAGCTAAATTTAATCTTATTAGGTTGGGGATAACTGCTTTAAAATTTATTTACAAGATTAAGCAAGCAAGTAATTATGTTTATTTTGCAAATAGGCGATAAATAACACTTCCACGCGTCATTTTCGCAGTCACAGTTATAGCGTAGCTCAACTTAGAACCTTAACACATATAATGCCGTACTAATAAATGAACTAACCGTTTTTTTTATTTTTTGTAAAATATTATCATGGAATGTGAAGAATGTCTTATTTCACTATTTTCATCACATTTTACATTTATAATAGTAAAATAAATAATGGTGGCTGCCATATATGGCTGACAAGGCTCAATTGGTTAGGAAAATGTCAGCCATATGTGGCTGACGAGGCATTATATGTGTTAGAGGCTCGAATACAAAGCAAGTTAAGTAAAAGCTTGAAAAAAAAAGAAAGTAGTATTACATATTGGCTGACCTTGACCCTCCTATCGACCTCCTCCCGCTTGACCTTCTCCTTTCGCGCTCTGAAGGGCGCGCGACCTTCGATCATCTCATACAAGAGGCAGCCGAACGAGAACCAATCCGGGCTGAACGTGTACCTCTCGTTGTCTATCACCTGGAAACATGAGAATACTCTGTAGTGTAAAAACTGAAATATCTAGTGAAATTTCATTGTGTGTTCTATACATACTTTAATTTATAATTACAGACTAGGTCAATCACCATCACCCGCCAACCACAAATTCATGTTACATATTTTAGCGCCATATACATACTTTAAATTTATTTTTGAGTGAACCTCTACGTTGAAATAATCTTAAAAAAGTATAGGGTTGCAAAAGAATTTCAACTTTATTTTGACACAAAAGATTTGTTTGTTCTAGTAACATTTTAATTAATTAATAACGATATTTATACATTTATAGAATATTTTTTGAAGACGAAATCCTTAAAGGGGACAGATTCGCGCGGATTACGTCGGACTAATACGGGCTAAGACCCTACAATGTTCCTTCAATTGCCCTTGGCTCCGGAGCCGCGGTATCTCTTTAGAACATTCCCGCAACCCCAGTAAGCAATGACCCTATCGGGCCCCATAAATACTGCTGACTGCTCTTTGAGGCGCGCGTGAAACACGACTCACCATCGACTCAAGGAGTAAGAACAGCTGAGTCTAAAATTTTCACTAACAGTATCATTACATTTTAAAACAGGATGTGTCTACCATGTGTATTTATACTTTCAAATGAAAATCCATACTAATATTATAATGTGAAAGTAACTCTGTCTGTTTGTTATCTTTTCACGCCTAAACCGCAGAACCGGTTTAGATGAATTTTGGCATGGGAATAGTTAAGGACCCTGGGAAGGACATAGGATAGCTTTTATCCCGAAATTCTCACGGGATCGGGATTTACGCGAGAAAAACCTCCCACGCTAACGAAATCACGGGCAAATGCTATAAAATATAAATACAAATGGTACATATCCCGTAAGGTGTAATGATAGCCATGAGGCTGTTGACTTTTTGTGTTTTGTATTATGAAATACAAAACTGTTCCATTTCTAAAACACAAAAGGCGATCTTACGTCTGGTGCTATTTCCAATACAGAGTTGCTTACCTCTGATCCCATTTCCAAAACAAACAGTGTTGCTTACCTCTGGTCCCATTTCCAAAACACAAACAGTCGAGTAAATGTCTGGTCCCATTCCCAAAACACAAACCGTCGAGCTAACCTCTGGTCCCATTCCCAAAATACAAACAGTCGAGCTAACCTCTGGTCCCATTCCCAAAACACAAACAGTCGAGCTAACCTCTGGTCACATTTCCAAAACACAGACAGTAAAGCTTACCTGTGGTCCCATTTCCAAAACACAAACAGTAAAGCTTACCTGTGGTCCCATTTCCAAAACACAAAAAGTCGATCTTACCTCTGGTCCCATTTCCAAAACACAATAAGTCGATCTTACCTCTGGTCCCATTTCCAAAACACAAACAGTCGAGCTAACCTCTGGTCCCATTACCAAAACACAAACAGTCGAGCTAACCTCTGGTCCCATTACCAAAACACAGACAGTCGAGCTAACCTCTGGTCCCATTACCAAAACACAAACAGGCGAGGTTACCTCTGGTCCCATTACCAAAACACAAACAGTCGAGCTAACCTCTGGTCCCATTACCAAAACCCAAACAGTAAAGCTTACCTGTGGTCCCATTTCCAAAACACAAACAGTAAAGCTTACCTGTGGTCCCATTTCCAAAACACAAAAAGTCGATCTTACCTCTGGTCCCATTACCAAAACACAAACAGTCGAGATAACCTCTGGTCCCATTCCCAAAACACAAACAGTCGAGCTAACTTCTGGTCCCATTACCAAAACACAAACAGGCGAGCTAACCTCTGGTCCCATTACCAAAACACAATCAGTCGAGCTAACCTCTGGTCCCATTACCAAAACACAAACAGTAAAGCTTATCTCTGGTCCCATTCCCAAAACACAAACAGTCGAGCTAACTTCTGGTCCCATTACCAAAACACAAACAGGCGAGCTAACCTCTGGTCCCATTACCAAAACACAAAGTGCTGCTTACCTCAGGCGCCATATAGCCGACTGTCCCAACCCTGCCTCTCACGCTGCCTCCTTCTGGCACATCCACCGCTAGCCCGAGGTCGGATATACGAACATGGCCCGCATCATCCAGTAGAATATTCTCTGGCTTGCAATCTCTGGAAATAACAAATAATACATTTATGAAGACGGAAAGAGATAGAGTTATACTACAAAATAGTGGTAGGATATAGGTTGAGAAAATGCATCACAAAACGTTAATAATAATTATTAAGCTTATTACAGTCCCACTCTCACAAGACACCTACACACACACACACAGACTTTAGTTGATAGATAGACAGGTTCTGGTTTGACCACGATCTCATAATTATGATAGTAAGCCATGATGTGGTCTAAGATGAAGCACGTTGACCTAGAACTAACCTATTCACTCTTGACTTAAAGACCCCAGGTTGTAGCTGGACGAAATGCGAGCCTACCACCAATACTTGATTGTACTAGGGTGAGTGTGGGTAGGAGCTCGATGACCTAATCCCTCCAACTCCCTTTCACTGCCGATCTACATACGGTCTTGTCGTACCAAGCGCTTCTCCTCTGTATTTATTGTGAGAACAGCCAAGGTCTCTGCCGGCTTCTGTGTTCCCTGCCACTTATAACCCGTCAACCTTTGAAGCAAGAGTGATCAGGTATGTTCCATCGTAGACTTCATCTATTCTTACCATCAAGTGTGATCGAGGTTAAAAGCGGACTCATAACCGATTTCGACCACGGCGGTCAATCTCATAATTGATTAGCCATCTGATAGCACAGGAGACATTATAGTGCAAAAGTATCTCCGCAGATACAGGTGTATTCTCTGTTCGTATACTCTCATTGTCCGATGGGCCGGCAATCCGACACCACCGGAGAGACATCAGGCGCAGGAACAACGGCTTAACGTGCTTTAAAAGGTACGGGGGTTATCACACCACCAACTTCTATACTCCGAGCTACTGCTGAGAAATTTTTATCAAAAACACCCATCAGACTCATTGGCAACGATGCACTGGTTGAGTCAAAACTCCAAAGCCTTGAACATCGACGACGAGTTGCAAGTCTATCGGTTTTCTATCGGTTACATTTCGGGGAGTGTGCGATGGAATTACACAATCTAATTCCGCCAAGTCCGTTCCATCATCGGACTACAACACTAACGTCGATGCGCCATCGTTACATGGTGGACATCCCACTCATACGCACTAAACGTTTTGGGAATACTTTCATTGTGCGTACGGCTAAGGAGTGGAATTCCCTGCCATCAGGTCCTGTCATCACTTACCATCGGGTGAGGTGGTGGTCAAATGCGAACTTATTATCAATAAAAAAATTGCACTTTTTACCTGTCCCGGGAATCAAACCCGAGATCTCTAGCTCAGCAGTCGCGCTTGCGACCACTAGGCCACCGAGATAGTTGTAAATGAGAACCCACTACTTAGAAGCCTATTATTCTTAGTTTGGTTCATAAATATAATTATTGTGAGTTCTCTTAGTCAGAATGATTATTATAAAGCAAGACTATTATTTTAGCATATATATGTATTTTATTATTATATACATACCGCACCCTTAGTAATATAAGGGCACTACTCAAAAAAGTAGATTTTTAAGAAATCGCGTTTCAAGATTCTGGATTCTTACATTACAGATATTTTTTCATATAACATACTTATTATTTAAGTTAGCCAACCGGTAATTAGTTAACCGGTTAGTTAACTGGTTAGTTAACCGGTAGCGAATTTAATTTTAAGCCCTTAGCATTTAAAACCTCAGTTTGTTTTTTCTTTATTAAATAAATAAATAAAATAAGACGTACCTATATACGATGCCCATCTTGTGCAGATGTTCCAAGCCACACGCGACCTGCGCGGCGTAGAACCTCGACCGCTCCAACCCGAGTCCCGTATCCGCTCCGCACATGTTGTAGATGTGGAACTTTAGGTCACCGCCTGGGAACATGGATAAAGGTTTACTAATTTTTAAGCGTCAATAATCTAATGCATAAGGTGTCAGACTTCAGATCGAGAGAACGCGGGTTCGAACCCCACCCATTACACTATTGCCGTGAACCCACTCTAGACAGTTGCAGGGGTTAACAAGATTGGATTCTGGATTTGGATGAAATGTGGATTCTGGAGGGAAAAGGTACTTACAGGATGATGTAGATTATGAGTCCCTTCGATATGAGTACCAAGCGCGCTGGTTCAGACGATATTTCCCCCAAGTTCACGAGAGGAGAAAGTTTGAGGAGTCACTATACGGCACCTTTAGTTTTTACTATTTAGAGTTTTGGCGGGGAGCGCGGGCGCACGATGATACGTGTCGCTAGTTACCGAGAGGGTTTTCGAGAGAGTGAGGAGCGGGGAGTGTTCGCAATGAACGAACAGGAAGGTAGAGGGGTAAGAGAGTAAGGAATCGATTGGATTGGATTGAACGAGAAGATGAGTGAAGTGTAATATAATGTTGCAAGTATGCGTTCATGATAAAATACTAATGACAATATGTATAGATAAAATAATGCGAATGGCGCATACAGATTCCACACATATTGCTTTCTTTGCTCACACATTTTCGTTCTTTAAAAAAAATTACTGCACATATAAACAAAATACTGATACAGTTATTCCATGCAATATTTTGTTACGGTCGTTCTATTTGCGCCGCGAGTTTTGTATTACGTACACCAACCGGGTGCATTTATTCCATCATTTAGAGGTAATTTAGCCCTTACGTTACTTTTTATCAATAATACTTAGCAATAAACCCTTAAAGGTTATTAGTGTGTTTAACTTAGTAGCATAACGAATCCCACCAGGTACCACTTAGATCGCGCCCCTACAACAGTTTATTTAATGGCACACCAACGACTTATTCACTAGATCGAATACATATCAAATTGTTACAAATAGGAATACTCTGTAGTAAATATATAAAAATAAAAATTATGATATGATTAGATTAAATTACATTGAAAAGAGATAAAAAAATACATTCAAATTAATTAAACATAACAATGGAATATCGTCAACCACTTAAATTAGCCACCACTTAAATCAGTTTCCCACAAAACCGGTTTAGCGGTTTGACTCTGGGTGATGAATCGTTTGCAAAGTAAGTAGTCATAAATATAAGAAACTAGCTTCTGCACGCGACTTCGTTCGCGTGGGAGGGTTTTCCCGCGTAAAATCCCGCTCCCGTGAGAATTCCGGGATAAAAAGTCTATGTGTTATTCCAGGATGTAAACTATCTACTTGCCAAATTTCATTAAGATCCGTTCAGTAGTTTTTGCGTGAAAGAGTAACAAACATCCATCCATCCTCACAAACTTTCGCATTTATAATATTAGTAGGAAGTAGGATAGTAGGATTATGCACTACATCTATACTAATATCATAACGCGGAAAAGTTTGTGTTTAAATGCGCTAATCTTCGAAAGTACTGATCAGAACCATAGGCGTAGGAAGGGGGGGAGCCGGGTGGGCCGTGCCCACCCCAGAATGGTCTGGTGCCCACCCGAGAATTTTTACTAACAAACAATTATGACTGAAAAATTAAAAAATCTGGCCAATCGCTTATACTACTGGGGGCCAGGCCCCCCCTGGGAAATATCTCTAGATACGCCAATGATCAGAACCTTGAGGAAGGTTATAGGCTACTTTTTACACGGCAGCGAAAGAAGGAGGGTTATGTTTTTATCGTGATAAAGTCCACGGGAACAAAGTCCCGCGCGACTGCTAGTTATTTCATAAAGGGGTTGTTTCTAAGGACCATTTGTAACTGGAATTTGGGTGTAGTGTGACTTATAGTCAGAATATAGATCATATAGCCACAGAACAGATAAAAGAGGTTAGAAAGGAAATAGTTCCTGATTTGTATGAGAACGCGTGTCGCCGCTTGTCTCCCACTCTTTAGCTCCACTACAAGCAAGAGGCCCGTTACGTATGCGAATTACGCATACAAATAAATTACACACACTTAAATCGAGAGAAACATGCGCCGTGCATCACGGCCAATCAGGGCAAAGGAAGAAACGTCAATGGTTGAAGTGTTGAGGACGCAATGCATGCAGTACATTGTAAGCGGACTTCGTCATTGCGTTGATTAAGCGAGTACACATCGGGCAATGTATATTTTTTGTAACTTGTTGCAATAATGTTGTTAATGTTCGGAATTTCATAGTGAACAGAATATTTTTGTTTTTTACAAATAAAATTGTAATTAAATGTTATTTTCGACTTACCGATGGAAAGTTATACCTCCTTGCTCTATACTTGCGGTCTAACTTTTTGTTTTACTGGTTATAATTGCACAACACGGCATTTTAAAACTGAGCTCTGTGTTCCGAAGTATTCCGAAGCGCACTAAACGCGGTGAATGAATTAATCGGACGAGCTATGATTTTCGTATCATAAATGTGGCGCACTCGCCACGCCCACTTTACCATTCCAACCTTATTCATCTATTCCGTGATAGTAGCAAAGACAATATCTTTTTTTAGATAAATAATCAGTCATCCCGCTTCCTTCTGTTGCCAGCGGTAGGTGACTGGAGTATCTTACTAATATTATAAAGTGAAGAAGTTTGTGAGGATGGATGTATAGATGTATGGATGTTTGTTACTCTTACATGCAAAACTACTGAACAGATCTGAATATAATTTGGTGCGTAGATAGTTGATCCTGAAATAACACATAGGCTACTTTTATCCCGGAATTCCCACGGGATCGGGATTTAAAACCCTCCCACGCGAACAAAATCGCACTCAATACATCCTTCTCGTTTCTTCTCAGGGTAATCCGCCAGGGAACATCGGCTTCAAATAGTTTCAATTTACGAAGAATGCAAACGTAAAATTAATGTAAAACCAGCTAAATATAATAAGCACTTAATAAGTCACTTGCTGCTTTTAAAAGCTCGGTTGCCAATCATTTTCTTTAAAATTTATGATTATTTCTTTGTTTTTCTCCACACGATGTTAAAGAACACATTACATTTATATATTATATATAATTATGTATTGTATATATATATATACTTATATATTTCAATTAGTTTTTTTTTCCGTTATGAGTATTTGTAGTACACTACTTTACCCCTCCCCAATTCAATTTAAGCTTTTAAAGTCCTTCCAAAGGTTGTCTGGAAGGTATCGCTCTCAGCGATAAGACCGCCATTGTAACCATAGTTATAGAAAGAAGGTTATGTAAGTGTGTTTAAATTTTTGGTGTACAATAAAGTATATTCTATCTATTTATCTATCTAAGCACTTGAGAAATTGGGCAAGTTATTACAAATTTGCCCAATGTCTTATAGTAAAACCCAATAACACTTTTTGTCCGACCCGGGAATAGAACCCGAGACCTCTTGCTCAGCAGTCGCGATTGCGACCACCAGACCAACGAGGCAGTTTGAAATTACAGACAGACAATTTTATTTCTTTTTAAGTTAACATAGTCACTAACAGTATCATTAGACCTTAAAACGAGATATTCAACATGTGTATTTATGGTTTCGAGTTTCCGATATTCCGGCACTGTTGCAAGCACCATTATCACGGATGAACTGAACGGGTGGATCCCGTTTTAAGTTCTAATAATAATTTTATTTCTATGTACAGAGTGTAGATAGTTACTAACCGTTCATAATAGTGAGCACTAAACACAGCGCGTCCTTCGTCTCGTAGGCATACGCTAAGTTGACGACGAACCGCGAGTTGATCCGCTGCAGTATCTGTTTCTCGATCAGCACCATCGCCTCGCCTTTACGTTTCTTGATGCGTTTCTTTTCTAATTTCTTGCAGGCGTACATTTTTCCTGTGGCCCGGACCTGGAACGTGGAAAAACTTTATAAGTACATAATATACATCTTGCTTAGCCCCCTATTTTTCTCGGAAATCATCCAATGACTGTCTTCCTATCTGAGCGAAGCGGGAGGGTGTGTCAGACTTTTACTGACAAAAACCCATCCGTGGTCCGTGATTTGCCCTTCGTGTTCCGAGGCCGCAGTAACGCTTTCGAACAATTCCACAACCCCAGCAGGCAACGGACCCTTAGTAGACCCGACAATTCTGCTGACACTCTTTGAAGCGCACGACTCACTGTCTACACGGGCCTGGTTTCAGTCGGGCGGCGAGCTACCCATTGCTCGCAGCCCGCAGGCCTACGCCTACGGTGGCCGGTGCTTCGCCCCCTAAGATTAATATGTAAGCATCACAGCTGTCTAGCTTGAATGGAACTGGGCTGGCCACATCTGCCGCATGTCGCACTAAAATTGGGCAAAAGTAATAATTGGACAACAGGAACCGGCGAAGCGGTAAACTCAGAAGGAGAATTTTTTCCGGGTTGGAAAATCATCGAATGACTTCTCCCGCTCTGGGTGGAGTGGAAGGGAGTGTCAGACTTCTACTGACTAAAAACCCACCCTGCTCCTTCAACTGCCCTTAAGTTCCGGAGCCGCGGTATCTCGTTAAAACATGGCTCGAAAATGGCGTGATGAATTGGCTTCCTACCCATATAATTGGCTGCTTTGAATTGGTTTGAACCCAAGACCTGCGACTCGCAAGTCGAGCCTGTTAACACTTGGCCACCACTGCTTCAGTTACTACTTACTTAGTTATTTTATTATAAAATAATAATGACTGTGTTTTTAAAACTATTGAACGGATCTGTACGGAATTTCGTATGTAGTTAATTTTAAGACCAATAACACAGGATTCTTTTTATCCAGGAATTCCCACGGGATCGGGATTTACGCGGGCAAACGCTCCCACGCGAACGAAGACATATTAAGAAAATTACAATGACAGTTTTGAACCGTTAAAAATGGTACATTAATAATTGCAGAAAAATATAATAAATTTACAACTTGACTGATATAAATTTGTAAGGGTAATTTTATTTGAGAAATTGATGAGGTTCCGGCGTTGGCTGCGTCCCAAGTTTGGAGAATCTTTTGTAAACAAGATGTATCTACTTAAGACATAGTGGAGAGCAAGTGGGGACGTCTTAAATTCATCACTCTTAGGTCGAGACATTTTACTAACATGACTAATTGTATGACACAAAAAATCCTTACAAAAACTGTGCTTGAAATGTGGAGTATCCTTTTTTCGAAAGTTTGATTTAACGATGTGATTGTAAGGTGTGAAATTTTGTATTATGGTTAGACTTAGACCTCGTTTGTGATAATCTTCAGACGCATGTATTTATTTAAGAAGTATGGAGCACTAACAGCAATTATATATACACGTTTGTAGATATAGAACTTATTATGTGAAACTGTATTGTAACGTATGCTTTAATGCATTGTTTTGAGCAAATAAATAAATAAATAAAATAAAATAAAAAATATATATATATAGTGTAGTAGACAGTGAGCCAATTAAAAGTCCTCATGTTTAGAGGCAGGAAAATCTTACAGTGAACACTTAAGGGCCTAGATATACTACCTCAGCGCTTCTAGCTCTTTATCTCGCTCGCACACTACTGGCCGTGGTCACGCGAGCAAGCGAGAAAGGGTGGCAGGGATAAGAATCCAAGACACCGATAATTTAGTTTATTTCTTTTTACGGTGAAAATAATGGTAATTTAAAAAAAGTAAATAACATAAGACCTGCTTTATAGTTAGTTCAATTAATATGCAAAATGTAATTATCTAATAGGATTTTTTTTCGAATACCAGCGGTTTATTGTTCGGTTTGGAGGTAACTTTGAAATTTTTTTCTATTAAGAAAATTTTATGGAATCATGTTTTCGTCAAACATAGTACCTAAACTTAACTTAACCATTTATTTATTTCAAAATTATTGTTACAGTATTTTCGACATAACGGAGTATCATGCTAAGCCATTTGAGGTAGTATAGGCCCTTAATATATAATGATATAATCTTAATATAAACCATACCGTACCATATTCAACATGACTAAATAGATACATAGCAGTACAGATATTAATATTTTTTGATAAAATCAAGGCTTAGGCGTCTTCTGGCTACAATCTCACTTATTGTAAAAGGTTCAAAATCGTGCTGCTTACACCGGTTATTAAAGATTTTGCTTGCACGCACAATAAATGAGTATGCCCAGAGTATATATAAAACTAGCTGACTCGCCACGACTTCGTTCGCGTGGTATCCTACCCCTACCCAAACGATACCACTACCCCTCTCCTACCGATACCCTACCCATACCTTACTCTACCAATACCCTACCCCTACCCTACCCTACCGTACCGTACCCTACCCATACCTCTACCCTACCCTACACCTACCCTTGAGACCTTTCCTACTTTTTTTTTTTCATAAGGACCTTCTCCTGACAAAACCAAACACAACAATAAAAGAATCAGCCACATCGGTCCAGCCGTTTTCGTGTTTTGCTCTTAGCAACACATTTAGCGATTCATTTTTATTAAATAGGTTGTAACTATAAAATATAACTTTGCACGATCATCATCTTCCTACCCTTATCCCAGTTACTTGTGATCGTCGCAACACGTTTTCTGCATCCATTCTCCCCTGTCAGACGTCACAGCATCAGTTACTCCTTTTTCTTTCATATCATTCTTCACACAATCCATCATTTTTTTCTTTGGCCTTCCTAAATCAACATTGACATATATAACTGTACGATACTAGGGGAAAATGTTATGTGCGTCTTTTATTGAATTCCGTTCTCGAATTTGTGATGACAAGATTATTCGCATTCATTCAATACAATCGCTCGATCTTAGCTCGTCGTGATGTTATCTAATTTGCAAGTGAGTTGATTATGGTTTAATAACGTGCCGTAAAACCACCATTCACGAAGGATGAGATGAACATTTTACACCTGATGGTAAGCTATGATTGAGTGAGTAATGATTGATGGGAACATCAATTTGTTTTACCTATATCATTCGGAAGTTCCAAAAGGCTTAATATGCCAGTTAGTGTATGTACGCGTGTATCGATTTCTCGTTAAATACAAATGAATCAATATAGATAACTAATTAATTAATCTCATCACTCACTCAACCGTCAACCGAAGGATCGTTTCCGACCACAGTCACAAAATAACCACAATAAGCTCCTGTATAGCCCGTTTTGACAAAACCAGTTTAAGGTTGTATTAATACCAGTAGATATTATAAGGAGAAAAATAATATAATTTAATATCGATTTTGCATGTGAATTCTGACTACCCGAGAACACACAAAGACTAATCGTCATTATGGCTTAAATTACACCGCCGCGGAATGGAATGGAAGCGACTTTTTGCAACGAAATTGTACATAACATAATTAACTTTATGTCAATTGTATAAGATACAAACTAAATAGGAGCCAAAAATTCTCGAGAATGCGCGAGGATTCCCCGGAAGACGCGCGACCTTTTTTTTGGCTCCTGTTTAGTTTGTATGTTATACAATTGACATAAAGTTCATTATGCTATGTACAATTAAAGTCGCTACCATTCCATTCCGCGGCGGTGTAAATTGCTGTGTGTAGCAGTGTAGCCAGTCCTAAAGATTGGATTTTTATTAGCCAGCTTATAGCCAGCGAGGTGACCACCTCGAGACACGTGTTATAGCGATTGACGGAAGTCTCCAATTCTGTCCCTGATCCCATTTAGGGCGGCTAAGGCCGGAACGTTGTCAGACCTCTGCCGTTGCCTGTCCGCTTTCAGTGGGGAGAGCACTCGATATCTCCCTCTCTCATTCCGCGGACTGGACATACCACCCATACGCACAAAACGTTTTGGGAATAGTTTCATTGTGTGTACAGCTAAGGAGTGAAATTCTCTGTCGGAGTCTGTGTTTTCTGATATCTATAGCCTAGGAGTCTTTAAATCAAGAGTGAATAGGGTACTTCTACGCAAGCGTACTTCACCTTCGACCACATCATCGCTTAACATCAGGTGAGATTGTGGTCAAACGCAAGCTTATCAACAATAAAAAAAAATTGGCCAAGTGCGAGTCGGACTCGCCATGAAGGGTTCCGTGGTAACTATAATAAATATAATATACTTAATATATTTAATTGAAAAAAAAAAACAAAAATCCCTAAAAATGTCTTAAAACTAGCTTACTTACAATTTTTACAACTACGCCAAATAACTTTGTTTTTCATAGTATTTGTATGAATTACAAAGTTATATTTGCGGTTTTAGAAAATAATCTGTATCTCAAAAACTGCTGACTCGATCTCGTTCAAACCAATTTTGGTTGAAAGTTTACATTAAGATCTACAACATATGGTTTTTTTAGATATTTCACTTCATTATTATAGAAGTTAGAGGGGGGGGGACACATTTTACCACTTTGGAAGCGTATATCTTTTAAACGATTAACTTTATGAAAAAGTCATTTTAGAAACCTTAATGTCATTTTTAAAGACCTGTCTATAGATACCACACACGTATAGGTTTCATGAAAAAAAATATTTTTAGTTTCATTTCCATGTATGGGGAGCCCCCTTTATTTTAAATGTTTTTTAAATTTTCTCTTAAAATCGGAAAGCGGTTCACAGAATACAAACTTGGTAGGTAGCTACCAAGTTTTACATGTATAGTCCTAATAGTTTCGGAATAAAATGGCTGTGACATACGGACGGACGGACAGACAGACAGACGGACAGACATGTCGAAACTATAAGGGTTCCGTTTTTTGCCATTCGGCTACGGAACCCTAAAAAGACTTATGCATTCCTACATACATTTTTCACATTCAGGAGACCCTCAACAGGCTACAGGAATCTTCCAATACTGCGTCTTACGCTCGCTCCGTTGTAGCTTCTACTGTCTTTAGGGTAGACCTGGATAATGAAAAGCCAGTTCCAACATACCTGACAAGCGCAGACCTCCCCGAAGCCTCCCTTCCCCAGCACCCGGTACATGCGGAAGGTGTGCTGCGTGATCGGTTGCGCCTCTAGCCACTTCCACTGCAGATACCGGTGGAAGTACATCGAGCGCTCGAACTCCGCGAATGGAGCGCCCGCGAGGAAACTCTTGACGCATCGTACGCATTCTATGAATATGTCTCTAGAGCCGCCTGGAAAGGAGATAGACAGTTTAAATTAGTCAATTAATGGATAAGGTGTCGGTTCGAACAAAACTAGTTAAATCTTATTTATAAACACAAGACTATTACAACGATTGAATAAATTATCCGTTTCGTCTTTGAACCTAGGTTAGCATACATAGGTATTAAATAAACTAATTAAGATTTTTGATAACTTGGGTCTGTTCTAGAATTCCAATGTGACGACACCTTTGAAGCGCCAAGAGAGGTCGCTGGTTGGAACCCCACCCATTACAGTTTTGCCGTGAACCCAGTCCAGATACAAGCATTAGGGTGTCCCGAAAAATTTTTTTTCGCTTTTCGCTACTCAAGCCCCCTCAAAAGTTGCATTATTAGTTTTAGATTACCGTAAAAATAATAAAAAAAAAACATAAAATTATATCTTGAGGGTTCTTGAGTCTATTGAGAAGCGGGCCAAGAGACTCATTGGCAACGATGCACTGGTCGAGTCAAAGCTCCAGAGCCTTGAACACCGACGGCGAGTTGCAAGTCTATCGGTTTTCTATCGGTTACATTTCGGGGAGTGTGCGATGGAATTACACAATCTAATTCCGCCAAGCCCATTCCATCATCGAACTACGAGACAAACGGCGAAGCGCCATCGTTACATGGTGGACATCCCACCCATACGCACAAAACGTTTTGGGAATACCTTCATTGTGCGTACGGCTAAGGAGTGGAATTCCCTGCCGGAGTCTGTGTTTCCCGATAGCTATAACCTAGGAGTCTTTAAGTCCAGAGTGAATAGGTTACTTTTAGGTAAGCGTGCTCCATCTTCGATCACATCATCACTTACCATCAGGTGAGATAGTGGTCAAACGCGAACCTATTTTCAATAAAAAAAAAAAAATCTACCGGCATTTTTTTTTTTTATCACTTAAATAACCCTCCAGTCAATGTCGTCTATTCTATTTTATGTACATTATTCCCATTTTATTTTTTATTTCATTGATAGTGAAACCCTAAGTTATGATTTGCAGGCAACGACAGGATTTTTTCTGTTAGGAATTGGTTTGGAACAAACTCGCAAAATTCATGTTTTGACTTGTTTTTCTTAAATTCTCTACTTCTACTGTGAGGCAGTTCGTCTCATTTCTATTGCGGTTTTATTGCTGTAAGGTGTCGCTCTGCACTTCCTTGTGATAAAATACGTGTTTTTGTTATATACAATAATGGGTTCAAGACGAAGTGAGAATACTTGTGCTATTTTGGGATCATATAAAGAACTTGACGATCGCCAGTTACCAGTGATAAGTGACGTTATCAAATTCATTTTGTTTACTAAAAATGAACTAAAACTACAGAAGAATGGGAAAGATCCTTCTAACACAGAAGTTTTTTCAATCGTTTCTGGAAAACTTGATACGATTTGGACCAAAGCTTCGATTCCTATCGTTTCCAACGTACGAGTTACCCAATTGCTGAAATCATATTTCGACAAATACCTGTCATTGATAAGATATCCCAAAAATAAAAGAAATGATAGTTACGAAAGCAAAGTGAAGTGCTTTTTGGAATCGTCGAACAAGCACTTCGATATTGCTGCTTGTAAGTGCACTTCGTTTGACATTTGTTCCTGCATAAAACCTAAGAAAGTTCCTATTTCTGAAAGAGACTTTTTACTGGATCAAAGAAGTGATAGAAAAATGGCAATAAGCGGTATAGACACAAAAGAAACAGCAAGACTTTTAAAGAAACATCAGAGACAAGAAAATTTGAATCGGAAAGAGTCAGAGCACGCATGTTTTCCCAGTGCATCACTAAAAACCAATCCTGTTCCGGTGCGCGAGTTGCCGCCTCGACCGCAGTCGCCTGTAACAGAGCTTTCTGCGAATAGTGACGTGCCTGTAAATGAGACTCCATCTACTTCGTTGAATCGGAACACTCTGGCGCTGCCAACAGTAGCTAAGGTATGTGATCGGTATGGACTATCAACGCGATCTGCGGCTGCGGTCGCTTCGGCGGTCTTAGCTGACGTAGGATTGGTATCTTCCGAAGATCTAAGTCTTGTTATTGATAAGAATGAAATTCATAGAGCTGTTTCAAAAGCACGGACCAAGGCCAGCAAAGACATTGATAAAATTGTAATAAAAAGTATCTACTTTGATGGACGAAAGGACAAAACACTCATAAACGAGAAAATAGGCGATCGGTACCACCGCAGAGAAGTCTTGCAAGAACACATTTCAGTTCTCACAGAGCCGGGATCTATTTATTTGGGACATATGACGCCAAGTCGTGGCACTGCAAAAGGGATCGTCTCTTCTATCATATCTTTGTTAGAAAATCAAGGGTTGAACTTGGAAGAGGTGATCTGTGTGGGGTGCGATGGTACTGCTACGAATACAGGTTGGAAGGGAGGTGTCATTCAATACCTGGAAAACTATTTAAAGAGACCGTTGCAGTGGTGTGTTTGTATGCTTCACGCGAATGAATTACCGCTTCGTCATTTGTTCATGTCTCTGGACGGTAGCACATCTGGGCCAAAATAATATTCAGGACCTATTGGAAAACAGCTAGCTGCTTGTGAAAGTAAACCTCTAGCGTCTTTTTGTGCAGTGTCTGGCAATTTGCTAGTATTACCTGATAATATTGTGAAGGAACTAAGCACGGATCAAAAGTATCTGTAGGAAATGTGTCATGCTGTGATGGCTGGTTCCTGTTCCCTTGAGCTAGCGAACCGCCAACCTGGAAAAATGGCGCATTCGAGATGGCTCACTACTGCCAATCGCATACTCAGACTTTACGTAAGTACTGTTTCGCCATCAAATAATTTGCAGCTGCTTGTGAACTACGTGGTCAAAGTTTACGCTCCTGTTTGGTTCCTAATCAAGCAAAACTCATCATTTAAAGATGGAGCCAAGCATATTTTTCAAATGGTTATATACTCTCGATTTTTGCCTGATAGTCAGAGATCTATTGTAAATTCGGTGATCGAAAGAAACGCTTTTTTTGCGCACCCAGAAAACTTGCTTATTGCCATGTTATTCGACGATAGAGAGCATATTCGAGAGCTTGCATCTCGCAAAATATTAAAGGCCTGAGAAGCAGAAAAGAGCAACTCTCGCAGGGTATTTAAAGCACCAAAGCTTAACTTCTGTGCGCGAGACTATACGGATATAATATTTTGGCAAGAGTGTGAAATATCAGCTCCACCAATTTTGCGACACGTCTCCAACGATGAACTTAGAATTAAGGCTAAAGAACACATCCTCGACATTATTGACTTTCCCTGCCACACACAGTCAGTGGAAAGATGTGTAAAACTAGTGACGGAGGCTTCTCAAAGCGTCACGGACGCTACAGCTCGGGATGGATTTATTAGGAACAATTAAAATCTCGCTCAGAAATGCCTAATTTTGGTCACAAACACCAGTTCCGTTTTTAAAGTTGCCATTGATTATTTTGTCTTTCAACTATTTTAAACCTTGCTTTAACTCATTGTTGTACCCTTAAATTTAATAAAAACAATTTAAATGTTATTTTTGTATGATTTATAGTTTATATTAGGAACCCCTAAAAATAGCAAATTTGAATAACTTCAAGGACTGGTAGAGGCCTCAAGATGCCGGATATCTAATTAAATTTTATAATAATCGTAATATATGTGTCAAAACGCAACTTTTGATACCTCTTGCGTAGCCGTAGCTCATTTTTCTTCCCCCATACATGAACGGGACACCCTAGCTGGTTTAAATATAAATGCTTGAAATGGTTTGAATACTAAATTTATTGATTTACGAAACGAGGAACTATCTACACATTGCTTAATACTCCATGACCTTAGCAGCAGACCAGGTAAGGGTTAAGGCGGGTTCCGAATTGGTTATTCTTATTTCTAATTTTCCATATAGCTAAAAACATGCAAACCACTAGAGATTTACACAAACTTCATCGATAACCTATCATCTATTATCTGACAGGAGCGTGATCAGATACTGCAGATAATTTCATATTACCGCACACCTTTAACCGTTCCCATTGTTAACATTAAATTACGTTTTAGATATGAAACATCTATAGGCCCGCCTTGGCAGTAAAACCAACTTGCATGCCATGACGGTAAACGGCATGAATATTTATTTATTTATAATATTATTTATTTAGGTATAATATTTATTTATTTAGGTACCTTCACAGCTTGCAGGTACAAATGTCAAAACAATTACTTAAAAGTTACGCCAATTATGAAGTACAATGCCATGACGGTAAACGGCATGAATATTTATTTCTTTATAATATTATTTATTTAGGTATAATATTTATTTATTTAGGTAGCTTCACAGCTTGCCGGTACAAATGTCAAAACAGCTACTTAAAGCTACGCCAATTATGAAGTACACAGATATTAGAGGTAGATTAAATACCAAGTAGACATGTCTGTTATTATTTACAGTGTATGCGTAAGTGTATCCGAATAGTGTGCGTGTGTGTGAATGTTTGGGTGATGTGTGTATGTTTGAGTGTATCTTACTGGCACTACTGGTATGACTGAGCATCCTGTGTCTCAAAAAAGATCATCCGGATCCTTGACCAAAGATACTGACTATCTCCTTCTTACGATTTAGAGAGAGACGGTTATAACGTTGGAAAAGTGGCTGCAAGCGCGACTGCTGAGCACGAGGTCTCGGTTCGATGGCCGGGTCGGGCAAAAAGTACTATCGGGTTTTTTTTATAAAAAATCCTCAGTAGGACCCAGGAGTTTGGAAGTTAGGGGTATGACACTACCGTGCCTCGGAAAGCGTGTTAAGTTGTTGATCCCGGCTGTCATCTTTACAACATTGACTGCCGTTACGGGTAGTCAGAAGCCAGAAAATTGACGTCCTGTTTTTTTTTTTTTTTTTGTTCAGAAAGCGCTCATTCTTCATCTCGATCTCGCCTGATGGTAAGCGATAGATGAGGTCTACGATGGAACGAGCGAGCTCAGAAGATGCCTGTTTACTCTTGCTTTAAAGGTTGAAAGATCATAAGCGGCAGGGAACACATAAGCCGGCAGAGAATTCCACAGCTTGGAAGTGCGCACAACAAATGTGGAGGAGAAGCGCTTGGTACGACAAGGCGGTATATCAACCAAGTGTGGATGGTATCCAGCCGTGCGTCTGGTAGACAGGTAGTGAAAGGGAGATGGCACACTCCCCGAAGTACAATCTGTAGAAAACCGACAGGCAAGCAACGGTTCGCCGATGAGCCAGGCTATGAAGCTTGCCCGATAGCGCCTCGTCGCCTGTAAGCCTTTTAGCCCTGCGCTCGATCTTGTTAAGAGATATCCTGGTAACCAGCTACTAGGTAGTGGAGGTCAGACAGGCATTCCCAACAAGTAAAATACTAATAGGTACTAAGCTGTATTCAGTTAGACTAAAATCCGACCCCGACATAGTTGGATAAAGGCTAAAAATTACAGGAAAAAAAGGAAACTCTATTTTTTCTATATTTCAACTATTTCGTTTCGACGACGCACGACGTCTTACTTTTTTATACGACAGCCCCGACAACATAACGCATTCTTAGAATCAAAGTGATCTAACTCTAAAAACCTGTAATTTCCGATCGTGATATAGACACTACTCTGAATCCTCGTAGTAAAAACAACCTGACGAATAATAAAGGGACATACAAATGGGATACCCTTGACACATCGCAGACGCATTGACAGTGTGAAGCCCCTTTACAAGATATCTTGTGATCTGTTGTCATATCCATCATCGACCTACACCTTGAAGGAACTTAATAAGGCCAATGTAAGAGCTGTGCAGGTAGCATCCTATTAGTTAGTTATATTTATTTCTTAAGCATAATAACAAAGGACTGAAATTATAAAATACATTGAAACTATACACATGGCTAAGTATAGAGGCATATTTTTGTTGTGTTCTAGCACCCAAACTAGGATATGTCCTGTATCTTGGGTTTTAGCGTTTTTCCCTAGAATTATTCAAAAGGAGAAGCCCAGCTCAGTGTATTACAAGGTCACAAAGTTATTATATAATTCATAATTATTTATTTGCATAAAACATGGTGTAAAATGGTATAAAATATAATAGAATGGTACAAACATGTTTAGCTAGTATGAAAACATAGCATGCAAAATTTAAATTTTTGAGAAAGACAGGCAAGGAACTGAAATGGTGAGTTCTCAACATTTCATCTCCATAAATTCCTTCAAGCTGTAGATATTATAATCTCTTAACCAATGTTGTCAGTGTCAATCAGTCACTGGAGAGTTGAGTAGGTAGTTCATTTAAATACATGTACTAAACACTGATTTTAAAAGAGCTTCAAGCTCAAGCCGAAAAAAATCAGTTTCGAAAAAGTAATTTTCATTCTAAAGTGCGAATTAAGATTGGTAATTTTTGCTCACTTTGATCGTTACTATACTATCCCCTTTTCCACAGCTTTAACTGACTGAGAAGATTCAGTATCCAGTTATCAACGAGATATGTGCTGAATCTTCTAGAAATCAATCTATCGGGTATTCAAGAGAGCTGTATCACCACTATCAGAGTTTGCGTATCACCGAGATAAAAAAACATCACAAAAAAGCGATCAGATGTGTATGTAACCAAGAAGATTTACGGCGAAATTCATACACATCTCTACTAACATAATTAAGCGGAAAAAATTAGTTTAAACGCGCTAATCTTCGAAATTACAGGGTGGATTTATAGGTTACTTTTATCCGACTGCAAAAAGAGGGTTGATGGACAATGTATTCATGGACATTTCTCTACTAACCTGGCAACTTTGAACAGTCCGCTGTCAAGTCTGTTAGGATACAATCCGTCAATTTACTACGATACATTAGAGGTAAACTGCTGAAAAACTTGTAAAATTGCTGACTAAAAGGCTAAATCAATAGTAACAGTGTGCTCAGGATGGTGGGCGATAGAAGTGATACTGTCCTGCTTAGTAGGTTCACAGAACTCCGTGTTACGGGGGTTCGGCGGGCCTGCTGAGCGGGAGCATGTGTCTTTTGTTTTGTTGTATTTGTAACTATTTTACCTATTTATTGTGATTTTGTGTGTATAATTTAAACTTTTGTATTTTGTTTTTAATTGTAATGAATGAATTTAATTAATTATAATTTTAATTTATAATAATAATATAAGTACCTAATAATTTTAACCTAATCTATGGACTATGTCTGAAAATAAATGATTTTTATTTTATTATTTATTTTAAAATTTTTTTCTTACCTATTTATCTAAATATTTAATCGGACTTTTTGGCCGACCCGGGAACCAAACCCAAGACCTCGTACTCAGCAATCGCGCTTGCAACCACAGGACCACTCGACCAAGGAGGCAGTCCACTTTGTTTAACCGAGTCTTACATCAAATTTGAATGATTGGTTTTGTTTTTATTGAGGCTCGCATTTGATCAATAAAATAAGGAAAGGACTAATTTATTTCCCTCAAAATGTTGAGTGTGCCGTAAAACTGCTGAGCACTCTCAGGTCAGGATAGGACAGGACTCGCAAAAAAGTGCTATTGGGTTTCCTGTAAGGAACTTCTCAGTAGTACCGCAGAGTTTGGAAGTACTCGGTGTGATACCCCCGTGCGTCGGAAGCACGTTAAGTCGGGTCCCGGCTGTCAGGAGGATATCTTTGACAGTCGTTATGGGCAGTCAGAAGTCAGTAAATCTGGTCTAGGCAGTCGCTCCATGTAAAACACTAATACTCAGCTGCATCCGGTTATACTGGAAGCCGGTCCCAACACGGTTGGGGAAATACTAACCCGATGATGATTCGTAAATAAATATTTGGGTGGAGTGAGCAAAAGAAGAGTCTATCTGCTTTTCCTCACTCCACCCAACTGGTTTGATTTCACAGCTATGACGTCACAATATGGCGCTAATTCGACCATATTGTTTAGCGAAGTACGTCGAGAAACTTCGACAGAAATCTAGAATATTCGAGACACTAACGCCATCTAGCGGCGAGTAGCAGTACTGAATATATCGAGTCGAGATACTAACGCCATCTAACGGCGAGTAGCAGTACTGAGTATCTCGAGTAGCTTCTGGAATATTCTTGGCAGTGTAGGCGGTGAGTCGATTTTACAAGAATGTTCTAGAACTTATTGACCGGGGTATAAATAGATTGCTGATGAACGCAGACAGCAGTCTTATTTCAAGATACGAGGCGGCATAATCGAAGCTTTACAAGTAATAAGTGACAAGTATTGTACTGTGAATAACTGTGTTAATTTTTGTTTAGTGTTTATTTAATTAAAGTGTTAATTTGTTAATTTTGGTCTAATTGGGGTTAATTATTTCTATCCCGAACCCCAGCTCGTAACAATATTCTTAGTTGAAAAATACTAATAATATGTATGTTGAATAATAATAATAATACTAACAGCTCGAGACAAGAGAGATACAGCTAGAGAAGGGGAGAATGTAAGAAAGTCACACTCACTCACCATCAATAGTAGCACTGGCTTCATCGATGACCTGCCGGCTGACCACGTCAGTGACGGCCTCGCAGTCTTCAGTCTTCAGGTACCTGCCGAATACGTCGGCCGCGAGCATCGCTCGCGTCTCGTCCACTTCCACCTCGTACCTGTCAGTCTGCAAGCAAAACTAAGGACCTTCGAACATTGGTGTTATCTGACTCATACAAAATGACTGTAGGCGGGTATTGCGGAGACAGTTGTTTGTGTTGACAGCCTCTGGTGGAGGCGTATGTATAAAATATGTCTCTAGTATAGAACTCAGGACTTTGTCGTGTCTTTAAATTAAACTATGGACCTATGAACATATGCACAGCTAGATCTACACTAACTCATATCATAACATAATCAGCCTAGCATTGCCTTGCAACATGTTCCCATAGCTGGAAATTAGGCCTCTTTGTAACTGAATACACAAATAAATATTTAAAAATTAAGTTGTAAGACGTGAACCTCAATATATCAATATTTTAGTGTATCTGTGAAGATAAATAGGAATAGAATAGGCGTATAGTCACAGAACATTCAAATGAAAAATCTTTCATCAATTTGGTGTTTTTCAATTTGGTGTTTAAGCTAATCAGCTTAAACACCAAATTTTCAGTTTACGACTCAGATCTGAATCTAGCAGTGCGAATTGGATATTATGTGTTATTTAACTTAAGCAAAATCTGCCTAATGGCGAGGGAGTTTTAAGGTGAACGCAGACTTGGCCGCACCGCAGTCTCCGCCTTTTGTTAATGGCCTCGCAATCTATCCGCACCGCAGTCACTGCTGTCGTTCCCGTCGCCGCACGCATCGCACTTGATTTCTTTCATTCAGGCTCGCGCCGTGGATGCGAATGACGTCATCCGCGCCGCGCTAGCCGCAGCGTCCGCTGCGTGCGGGCCGGCGTTGGTGGCGTCATCAGCTGCGGCTTGGGGAATTCGGTCGTTTTAGGGACTGCGGCGACTGCGACGCGGGTGGGTGTGCGACGTTGCATAGAACTTCATATTATTATAAATAATTCGGATGCGAAGACTGTGCGTCCAAGTCTGCGTTCACCTTTAAGCGTGTTTTGACAGCTTTTACAAAGCAAATATCCTCAATAACCATATCTGCAAGCAAAACTATACTATATAACTTTCGAAAATATCAGAAACTAGCTATGCCCTGCGGTTTCACCCGCGTTATTCAACATCTCAACAATACTAATTTTCATCCCCTATTTTAACTGTATGATTTAAAAACAAGTAGCCTTCATCTATTCTCATTCCTTTGGTGGTTTAGCCGTGAAAGCTTAACAGACAGACAGACTTTCGCATTTATAATATTAGCATGGAAGCTGTATTCTAAGAATGGAAGTATGGATGTTTAGTACGTTAAAGCTATAACTTCAAGCGTTAATAGCCTAATGGATAAATCGGACTTGTGACTTTGGATTTGGACCCACTCCAGACACAAGCATATTTAGCTTAGTTGGAGGGGTTAACAGGATTGCTAGTAATGTCAATTCTACCCACATTGCTAGTAACCATTGAAGAACATAAAGTAAAAAAGAACAAAAAAAAGAAAGCTTGGGTTTCCTAAGAAAGTGGTCAGACCTATTTGAAACAACCTAACATTTAAATCGGTACAAATGAATTTTCATGAGCGCCTTTATCGCCGTCACCGTTTCTCAGGAAACAGAAACTACAGGGCTTGCTTTTTAAAGAAGTTTTCGGTATTAGGGACTGACTGATAACTGCATAACGACAAAAACAATCTCTTGAACTAACATCTTTTTCAAGTTTGTTTTTTTTTATATATTCAAAGCAACAGATTTTTTTTAATAAAGTTAGCAATTTGGGTAGAATTCACATTGCTAGCAATCTTGTTAACCCCTCCAACTAAGCTAAATATGCTTGTGTCTGGAGTGGGTTCACGTCAATAGCATAATTGGTGGGATTCGATCCCGCGACCTCTTGATCTCGAGTCCGACATCTTAGACGCAATCAAGAAATGTAGATTTAACGATAATCATGAGAAAAAACCTTTTGAATTGACTGGGTTTGATGACAGACACTGATACAGTCTTTCAGTGATATCGATTAATCAAAAAGTCCAAAATATACGGGTCTGACATGTACCGAATGTGACGTCATCAATCCTATACATCGACAATCGCGATTGTTAATGAAATAGTACATTGTCTCGGCCAAGTACGACGATAGTCTAAACAGCAGGCGGGAAAATCCTGTTACTCATTTCGAGGATATTCTGGCAAAATTAGTAAGTGCACTAAATGCAAATATTAAGAGCACTTGTAAGTTTTGAGTGATCATAGTTTAACGAATAAAAACTTTTTACCAAAAAATTAAACCGACTCCCAAAAAATTAAACCGACTCCCAAAAAACACTGCAAAGTGAAAAATAACTTTAATTTCGGAAGTCGGTGCCAAAAACGAAAATACAAAACTAAAGACACCGACTTCCGAAATTAAAGTTATTTTTCACTTTGCAGTGTTTTTTGGGAGTCGGTTTAATTTTTTGGTAAAAAGTTTTTATTTCACTCTTTTTTTTAGTTGGTCTATTTTTAATTTACCTAGTTACAAGAGCCTAATTATCAACTACTTATAACCTTTCACAAAATATTGCTTTTCCCAATGCTGGGCCGTTAATTGTTGAGGAGTTCTCCTGGTACTTCACCATCAGCTCTACATCACCACATGCATTGTGACGAGCATAAAGTGCGTAACATCCATATTCAAGTAATCGAATCGCAATCCACTCAATACTTATTATTGAGTACTTTCGGCGGCCATCTGTGGTCTTCATCATCAGTTCCACTTCCTCAAATGGTACTTTTTGAGAGCAACTGCACAAGTTACTATAATAAATACCCAAAACGACATAGGTGTGCCTATAATATTTGAGGAGTTCCCTCGATTTCTCCAGGATCCCATCATCAGATCCTGACGTTTATGAAAATGGGACCAATATCGAAGTATAGCCTTTCAATCAAAAAAAGAATTTTCCAAATCGGTTCAGCCGTCTTCGAGTAATCGATGATCATACATTAAAAAAAAAAAAATATATACGCGTCGAATTGATAACCTCCTCTTTTTGTCGTCGGTTGAAAACACTGCAAAGTGAAAAATAACTTTAATTTCGGTAGTCGGTGTCTTTAGTTTTGTATTTTCGTTTTTGGCACCGACTTCCGAAATTAAAGTTATTTTTCACTTTGCAGTGTTTTTTGGGAGTCGGTTTAATTTTTTGGTAAAAAGTTTTTATTTCACTCTTTTTAGTTGGTCTATTTTAATTTACCTAGTTACAAGAGCCTAATTATCAACTACTTATAACCTTTTACAAAATATTGCTTTTTCCAATGCTGGGCCGTTAATTGTTGAGGAGTTCTCCTGGTACTTCACCATCAGCTCTACATCACCATATGCACTGTGACGAGCATAAAGTGCGTAACATCCATATTCAAGTAATCGAATCGCAATCCACTCAATACTTATTATTGAGTAGTTTCGGCGGCCATCTGTGGTCTTCATCATCGGTTCCACTTCCTCAAATGGTACTTTTTGAGAGCAACTGCACAAGTTACTATAGTAAATACCCAAAACGACATAGGTGTGCCTATAATATTTGAAGAGTTCCCTCGATTTCTCCAGGATCCCATCATCAGATCTTGACGTTTATGAAAATGGGACCAATATCGAAGTATACCCTTTCAATCAAAAAAAGAATTTTCCAAATCGGTTCAGCCGTCTTCGAGTAATCGATGATCATACATTAAAAAAAAAAAAAAATATACGCGTCGAATTGATAACCTCCTCTTTTTGTCGTCGGTTGAAAATTAAATCTATATCGATATTAATACAATAAAGCTATTGAGTTTGTTTGTTTGAACGCGTTGTTAATCTCCGAAATTACTAGGTGGATTTGGATGAAATTTGGTATGCAAGTAGCTTGAAGTTTCAGGAAGGTAGTAAGTAGGCTGCTTTTTACGCGACTGCAAAAGAAGAAGAGTTATGTTTTTTATCGTGGTAAGGTCGGCAAGTGATTAATAGTTGTTTTATGAGTAAAGAGAGTAAATTATTTTAATTTTTTAAAACTGTATTATTATTCATATTGTGCATTAAGCGGTTACATGATGTTTTGCTTTTAATTTTAAATAAAAATATATTCAATAGCTTATTTACACATGCAATTAAAATAGTAGTTTAAGGTTCTGCATTTATGTGGTTTTGTTTGATAAAAGGTAGAAAAAACGAATTATGCCTAGCGCGTATGTATGAATAGGTAAGCGTGCTTTAACTCCGACCACATCATCGCTTACCATCACGTGAGATGGTGGTAGGTAAAACGTAAGCCTACCCACAAATAAGTAAATATTTTTTTAATTCTATTTTGCACTTATTCTGTAAAGCCGGGTCCGCTGCGCCAATTTTCTTGTTATCAAAACATGTTAGCAAAACATGTTAGTAAAACCGCCCGTCCGCTTCGCCTATTGTTGTAATGTTTTTGTTTAATTTCAAAAATGAGTTCCGATGAAGATGACGTGGAAGCTGTTATAGCAATAGTAGATTTAGTTGACATTTGAATGTGGCAATTCTGTCTCTGAGATTAAAAAATAGGGATAGTGAGCGCGAACACAAAATGCGTCACTTTCCCCCTCACCGCAGGCAAACGCGGGGGATGTTATCCATTCGTCTCGGCAAACATGTTATTGTGTTTTTGCTAACAAAACTGTTAGGCCGCGCCTATATTCTGTTAGCAAACAATGTTATACTGTTTGCAAACACGAAAACACGTCGTAGCGGACCCGGCTTAAGAATATTCTCGATTTATTCGTTTCATATTTTCAATTCGTTGGTTCGGGATTGTATTTTAGCCACATCTGAATATCGCATATCGATTTGATATAGCAAACTGAAACAATCGGATTTTTCAGACTATAATCTATACAACGTGTAAAAGAAAACGCAATTCCTGAAAGTAGTTGGTTCAGAATCGGCTTCTGAATCGATTTCCGTCATAAAAAAATAGGTGTTAAATTTTGATGGAAAAATCTTTAATTTAACTTAAAATGGAAACAGAGTATCATAAAAAATAATAAAATTCGTAATTCAAGGAAATTGTGTGCGCGTCACGTCGGCGCTAAAGCCCGATTTACACTTCAATAAGTACAGTAGCTCAACCTCAGACAGTTAAGTAATAAGTAGTAAGTTGTAAGTAGCGTCCAAACGTAGGCGAGTGAGTAGTCATAAGTTGCCCGAGAAGAAGAAAAGAAAATAACACGTGTTCGCGGTCGCAACCTACAAATTTATGAACTGTACTAAACTCGCCCGTCTACACGCCAGCCAGTTAAGTTGGAGGGGTGCGGGAGACGCAAGAGAGGGGGCTACTTCGCACTGGACTCGCCGAAAAATAGGATCGCGATCTATTTAACTCAACTTAATCAACAACTTACTACTTAACTCGCTTTTGCCGTTCAAACTACAATAACAACTTAACTCGCCGATGACGCAAGTTAACTCGCTACTGTACTTATTGAAGTGTAAATCGGGCTTTACAGCATGAGTGTATGCGTCTGCGTAAGGATATTGTAGACGCACATACGTTTTGCGTTTAGTAAGGATTAATATTTTATTTAAAAAAATGCCTAGGTTTAGTTTCAATTTATTTAGTAACGGATGTTGTTTTAAACTTATAATTTAATATTCTAATTGGGGTGTATATAAACTATTAAGACTACACATGCGAAATTTGGTAGGTAAATAGATGTATTCTGTAGATTAATTCAATTTATCATTTTTTAAATAAATAAAATGGCTATATCATATGGACGGACAGACATGACGAATCTATAAGGGTTCCATTTACTGGTATTTGCCTACGGAACCCTAAAAATGAATCGCCAATATTTATTTACGCGCGTAACTTCCGAACGGCTGCTTGAAATTGAATAATTCTTTTTTCAGTGTTTTTTATTGCCTGGACAAGTTTGCATAAAAGAAAAAAATAAGGTTCAAAGTTAGCGAGGTCAGCTAGTTTGTAATAAATATGTTTTCTTGCCAATTTTGTTTTCTTATTTTTCAGAGGTCAGCGTTCATTGCAATAAATAAATGTCACATTTGCCATTTATTTAGTTTAATTTATCACTGAAGTAAGTTCTGTAGAACTACGCCAATTACAGTAAAGAGGTTTTGCTTTAGTTTCAGAAGCAATGATTATTTATTCCTTTATGGCAACTTAGGTCCACAGGAAAGTCTTTTGTTTATAATTTCAGTGGGATGGTATCATTTTTTTCGTAACAATGATTGTTAAAAAGCTAACGTGGAATGAGTCTTTAACAGAGATTTGTTTATTAATATTATTTTGAGTGGCTGAAATAAAACAAAATCATTTTTTTTTTCTTACACGTCAGAAACTAGTGCACGCTCAAATTGGTCGTTTGGAAGAGCTTGTCGCACTTTTATCTTTGTAATTCCTATTCTAATGAAAGTACGATTACTTAAATAACGGTAATGCGCCATTGATACATGGTGGACATCCCACCCATAAGCACAAAACGTTTTGGGAATACTTTCATTGTGCGTACGGCTAAGGAGTGGAATTCCCTGTCAGTCTGTGTTTCCTGATCGCTATAACCTGGGAGTCTTTAAGTCAAGAGTGAATAGGTTACTTCTCGGCAAGAGTGCTCCATCTTCGACCACATCATCACTTACCATGAGGTGAGATGGTGGTCAAACGCGAGACTATTATCAATAAAAAAAAAATGTTATATTTTAATTTTATATTACTTTACGATGCTGATTTTATACTGTTGCGAATGTTGTATAGATATTTAATATCTACACAAGAACCCTAACCTATATTCTTTTAATGATTTGACTGATGAATGAATGATGATGTATTTGTGTTGTATTTTGGCATACACACAGTAATACAGTCATAGTACATTAATATCTTTCTTATATAAAAAAGCCGCTGACCTGACAAACGTTGTTTTGTCATGTAAAATATTTTTGGTGAAAAAAAAAAATAACCTATTTCCGGATGTACCAAACAAACAGAACCAAACAAAAGACAAATAAAAATTAAAAATTGGTGACGCCGCGCCGCTTCCGTGAAATTCGATAACACTGTGACACGAGATTTTTTTGTATTTTTAATCGACTTCTAAAAAAGGAGGAGGTTCTCAATTCGGATGTTTGTATTTTTTTTTTAATGTATGTCCACGCATAACTCCGTCGCTTGCCAACCGATTTGAAAAATCCTTTTTTTGTTCGAAAGGGTATACTTCCCAAATGGTCCCATGAAAATTTTATTGAAATCGAACAAGCCGTTTCTGAAAAATCGACAAGTCTAAAAAAAATCTTCATTGACGATTTTTTCGTCTACTCTGCATTGCGTTTTTTGTTCGCGCATAACTACGTCATTTACGAACCGATTTGGAAAATTAATTTTTAACCGACTTCAAAAAAAGGAGGTTCTCAGTTCGTCTTTAACCTATTTTTTTCTTTTTTTTAGGTATGTTACCTCATATCTCAAAGACGGCTAGACCGATTTGGAAAATTCTTTTTTAGTTTGAAAGGGTATACTTTCTAGTTGGTCCCATTGTCATCACGTTAGGATCTGATGATGGAATCATGGAGAAATCGAGGGAACTCTTCAAATATTATAGGCACACCTATAGCTTTTTGGGTATTTGTTATAGTAACTTGTGCAGTTGCTCTTGAAAGGCACCATTTGGGAAAGTGGAACTGATGATGAAAACCACAGATAGCCACCGAAACTACTTAATAATAAATATTTTGTGGATTGCAATTCGATTACTTGAATATGGATGTGAAGCACTTTATGCTTGCCACAATGAATATGGTGAAGTAGAGCTGATGGTGAAATACCAGAACTCCTCAAAAATTAACGTCTCTGCATTGGGAAAAGCAATATTTTGTAAAAGGTGATAAGTAGTTGACATTTTGGCTTTTGTAACTAGATTAATTACAAACTGTGGGTCAGTTTTTAGATTAATTACAAACTGACCCAAAAAAGCGCGAAAACAAAAACTTTGTTGCAAAAAAATATTTTTGGCTTTTTAGTGTTTTGATATGGAAGTCGGTTTTATTTTTTGCAAATAAGTTTTTTAAAAGATAAATAGCTGTTCGTTAGTCTCACTAAAACTAGACAACTGATGAACCGTATTAATTCATTCTTTTTGAGCTGTATTTCCTCCCATAAAGGAGAGGTTGAAAAGGTCAGAGGGACAACATCTGTCGTGGCAGTTAATTTAAAATAAATAAATAAACTGTGTATCATTTGAGAAGAGATCCAAATAGACAAAAACAAAATCATTTGAAGAAAGACCTATACAAATGTACCTACATGCGGACGTAACTAAACTAGTAAGAAATGTATAAAATTCATCATTCAATGAATACTTACCGCATCTAGAAAGTTATTGTACTTGTGATACTGAGGCCGGTTCCTCTCGCAGAACTGTCGGAACAGCAGCTTGCCTATTGGCTGCTGATCTACCACGTAATCGTAACCTACATCTGAAACAAAGAAACAATTCATCATAAGTAATTCAGCATAAAATATTTTTTTTTTTAATCTTTATTTTTATTGAAAGGGGGTTTTTTCAATAGCGAAAATGTCACCCCCATTATTGAATACAAAAAATCTTAACCTAACTTACTCGTAACCTTAAGCCTAAAATCACAATTTTGAAAAGCTTCCTGGCCTCATCCGACAATGGGCAGGACAGGATACTGTTATAAAATCCTAAATTATAAATCTGATCTCCAAAACTTGACTGTCTCTGTGGCCTCGTCCGGGCACATTCCGTTAAAATATGTTGAGCGTCTTCCACAACCCCACACACACTGCAGTTAGGCGAGTCTATCTTACGCATGAGGTAACCAAAGTTGTTTAGCGGGATGTGACCGGACCGAAGCCTAAAAGCTGTCACCAGTTCTTGTCTATGGATCCCGCTCTCGCCGAACCATAACATACGAGGGAGAGATGTTTGGATTGTTTTGTACCAAATGCCCTTTGTCAAAGATCTTTTATCAAAATACTCCGACCAAAAATCAAAACAGTTATTTTTAACAATGATAAAATAAATAAAAAAACATAATAAATGAATGGCTAAGGTACCACCCCACCCATTATACTATTACCGTGAACCCACTCCAGACGCAAGCATATTTAACTTAGTTAGAGGGATTAACAAGATTGCTTTGGTTTAAGTGTGTTTTAAGTTTTGGTGTACAATAAAGTATATTTTATTTATCTATAGCTAGTTCTCTTTTAAAAAAAATAATCAATCAGTCTATTACGTTCTCACTGCTTAGTTACAGTCCACCTCTCTATTAGGCTCAATTTACACCGCCGCGGAATGGAATGGAAGCGACTTTTTGCAACGAAATTGTACATAGCATAATGAACTTTGTCAATCGTATAACATAGGTACAAACTAAATAGGAGCCAAAAAAGGTCGCGCGTCTACCGGGAAATCCTCGCGCATTCTCTAGAATCTCCTAGCTCTGTTGGCGCCGTCTGTGGAATCCGCGGAAAGTGGCGCGAAGGGAGTCGGTTGTGTAACTTAATAGATCTAGACAGAACGTCCCTCACGGCGCAGTCGCGCAAATTCGCTGGAATGCGCGAGAATACTCGAGCATTGCAGCGAATTTGCGCGCCTTCTCGCTTCATGAGGCGAAATTGACGCTTACGTTCCATTCCATTCCGCAGCGGTGTAAATTGAGCCTTAGATGGAATGGGCCGTAATCTACCACGCGGGCCCAATGCGGGATGTCACATGTCTTCGAATTTTTGGTCCTATGTCTGTTTGAGGAAACACCACCACACCACCACTGTGATGATATAAATTACATATAGTGATGCAGATTAGAATCCAGCCAGGCAGGATTGAGACCGGCGACCTGTGTCGCCTTAACCATTGGGCGACCACTGCTCTTGGCCTAAATCAAAGAATAAAGAAACATCGAGTTGGCATATAACGAAAGGCTTACAAAATACACATTCGACAGTTAATAAAAATTGGAAAAAACTGGAACATAATATGTATATTGGATCCGATGACCGTTGAGGTAAAACGTAAAGTGGGAGACTCGAGTCGACAGCGCGTCTTATTCTACGCGCTCCTCAACGAGCAGTCAGCAGTGCAGCACCAATGACGGGGCCTATTATTATTATACTTGCTAGGGTTGCGGGAATGTTCTACCAAGGTACATAGGCCGTGGAACAACAGCAAAGGAAGAAACAGGTCAGGTTTTAAATCAATAGGCGAAATTCCTTCCACTTCACCCAGAGTGAGATGAGGCCTTGGATTATTTCCCCCGAAATAGAAAAAAAGTGGGATTTCTCCCTAAACCAGTCTCCCTGGAAGGTCGTGGCTTATTAATAGAAACTAAGGAAACGTCAGAAAAGAAACAAATCGATTATTATGAATCCAATAGGTTCATAACATAAGTATATATTACTATGCTTTGACTAACGCTTTACAATGGCAAATGTATTGAATAACAAACGCTAATAAAGTTTTATCTATTTATCAAGTACAATTAAACCAGTACTAGAATTAAATTGTTTTCACTTTTTTTTTACATTTTCCCACACTAGGAATTTCTCCTGTATCATGAGCATTTTTGCAAACACCCGGAACAATTGTCGGCATTACAAACATTTGTGTTCTGCGGTAATCTACTTATTTTTTTATTCCGGATGAACCCACTCTTGACCCTCCTGATGGTAATGAGGATGATATGATACGATGGGACGATAGACAAGGTCTACGATGAAACAAGCGAGCCCAAAATATGCCTGTTCACTCTTGCTTGAAAGGTTGAAAGGTCATAAGTGGCAGGAAACAGAGAAGCCGGCAGAAAGTTCCACAGCTTGACTGTGCGCACAATTAGTGTTAAAGAAAAGCGCTTGGTACGACTACCAAGTGTGGATGGTAACCAGCAGTGCGTCTGGTAGAACGGTAGTGAAAGGGATCCCGATAACCACAACGAGATCACGCATCGAAACAGTTAATTGCTCAACCTGCTCCAGACATGTTGTCGAAATATGTGGATACTCTTGCCAAATTATAGGGAACTATTAAGTTAATGATAACAATGGGACCAACTAGCCTTTTCAACTTAAAAAATAATTTTCGAAATCGGTCCAGCCGTCTTCGAGTAATCGGGGAATATACATTTAAAACTTTTTTTTTTTTTAAATGAAACCGACTTCAAAAAACCATAAAAGCATTAAAAATTCAGAAATAATACTATAACCTACCTATATTAATAAACCTAACCTAACCTACGATTAACCTATACTAAAATTTAACAATTTATACTTTCCATATGTTCCCATGAAAATTTTTCAACAAAAAAATCCCTTCCCTTCAAAAAAATTTTCAAATCGGTTGGCTAGCGACGGAGAGGGATTAAGAACCTCCTCCTATTTTAGAAGTCGGTTAAAAAAAGATTCCGACGAACTGAGAACCTCTTCCTTTTTGAAGTCGGTTAAAAAGAATATCGATGAGAAATTTCTAGTTGTACAACTATTGAGCAATCTTTCAATCGAATATATGTACGTAAGTACCCTACGTACGTACGTATGTACGTACCCTATTTATCAACAAGTTTTGCTCGCGGCTAAACCTGTCTAGGACGATCCTTAGCAGTCTAACTTTTTACCAAAAATATACATTGAATTTCAAAGTTTCTTCGACTACACAAATATGTTTGTTAAGCTTCAGGCCATAATTCAAACCTCTTCTTACGGAATAGTAAAATGAATTTATTAATAAATATAAATCAAATCGAAGTGTCTATCCGTGATTTGAAAATAAATTATGTGTTTTCTCATTAGTTATTTACACGATACTAAAACACAAACAAAGTTATCCGTCTTTCTGTGTAGCTAATAAAAGCTAATATCAGAAACGGCTGAATTGTTTTAATAAGACTTTCACAGGAAGATAGAGAAGGCTATGGACAACATATAGGCTTGTATCCCGAGTGACGAGGCCCATAGGGCCATTGCCTGCCAGGGTCGGGGGAATGTTCTAACGCGATACCACGAACCCGGAAGGGCAGCTGAAGGAACAGCGTGGGTTAGTCAGTAGATGTCTGACACTCCCTTCCGCTCCACACAGAGCGAGAGAAGTCATTCGATGATTTACCCAACAGGAAAAAAAAAGGCTTGTATTTAGCTAGCTAACACTTTTGACTTAAGGACCCCCTTTTTTTGTCAATTGGGAAAGTCATCGAATGACTTCTCCCGCTTTAGGGGTGTGTCACACTTCTACTGACTAAAAACCCACCATGTTCCTTTAGCTGCACTTAAGTTCCGAGGCCGCCGTATCTCGTTAAAACCTTCCTGCAACGGCAGGCAATGGCCCTATGGGGCCCCGTCATCGGTGCTGACAGCACCTTGAGGCGCGCGCGGAACACGACGCACCGCATCAGGAAAGCAGCGTTTCAGCTATGTAGAAATGTCAGCCGGAACCAATAGCGAAACGTCCGTGGCCAGAAGAAAATCTATATGTAAATATGTTAACCCATCCACGAACGGCCTTGCTTACCTTGACGACCGACCCGTCCAGCTGTTACTATTTAACCTCGAGCTCCTGACCTGATTCCTCCATCTCCATTTCACTACCGGTCTACCATACGCACGGCTGGGTACCATCCACACTTGGTTGATATACCGTCTTGTCGTACCAAGCGCTTCTCCTCCACATTTGTACGCACAGCCAAGCTGTGTAATTCTCTGCCGGCTTCTGTGTTCCCTGCCACTTATGACCTTTCAGCCTTTAAAGCACGAGTAAATAGGCATCTTCTGGGCTCGCTCGTCCCATCTTAGACCTTGTCTATCGCTTACCATCAGGCGAGATCGAGGTCAAGGGCGGGCTCATCCGTAATTAAAAAAAAAGACCTTTATACCCAAAACAAAAAAATATTTTCTTCTCTTATATGAAGATATTGCGATCAATTTGTTATCTTATAAGTTCGGTATTTCCTCAGCCAACTGAACTGATATTCGATTATCCTGAATATTGGTATTTATATTGGATGTTATTATTATGAATGTTTGCGTTGGGGATTAGAAGTTTACGTCAAGTGGTACTGAAGGGAGGGCTCTGTCGTTTTTCTGCCTTTTACGCGACGTAAGGGAGATTTTCAGTTGAACGGATATTTTTAGGATTTAGTGGTCTTCTCTAACTTAGTATGTGTATAGGTAATGTCTGCGTATTTGTATATGGTTTTTAAGAGCACATCACATTTTTATTAAGTGGTAGTAAGCCTTTATTAGTGTGAAACCATTTTCTTACTTTACCAATTGATTTAATTAATGTGCATTATCGTAAGCATAACTGAATACTGGTTTTTAAATTTCTCTTACTTTTTAGTCTACTTTTCAAAGAAATGCATATATTTGTACATAGTATGTACGCATTTAAGTATGTGTATGCAGTTAAGGGTGATGATACAGGACGTATCTGAAAATATGATATAAAGTCAATGATCTATATATATGATACCAACAACTGCATCAAACTGAATAGTAATCTGTTTTAAAGTGTTTCTGTAGTTTTTAAACTCGCTGTTTTATATATAAGTCCTTTTTTGATTGTTTTGTTTTTATGAGTAATAAGGTACAGAATACCACTTTGAAATATGATGACGCACTTACGAACACCCTGCACAATGCACGTTAAAATAGTCATAAATATCAGTTATACATTTCCTTAACAAACCAAGAGGAAAAAAGTCAAAAACACGAAGGCGGCATACAAATAATAACATAAGAATAACGAAAGGGGACTGTCAGCGGCCGATATCATAGCAACTATCTAAAACTTGAAAAAAGAAATAACATAACATACGTAATGCAGAATGTTGGCAAACTCACAACTATGTGGAATGTAGGGGAAGGGTAACAACAAAGAGCGAGGAATCTACGAAAGCCTCCAGTAAAACACATACTATTACACCAGTCACTTAGCTAACTTCGACTAACTTCTAGAACGTTCGAGGTACTAACGCCAACTGGCGGCGAGTAGCAGTACTGAGTATATCGAGAAGCTTCTGGAACATTCTTGGCAGTATTGGCAGTGTGTCGATTGTACATGAACGTTCTAGAACACGAAATTTACGACAGCCTCCAGGAAAACATACATATATAAGAATAGAATACTCTTCATTATCAACCAGTTGTGTCCGTGACTTCGTTCACGTGGGAGATTTTCTCCGCGTAAATCCGATCCCGCGGGAATTATGGGATAATAATAAGCCTATATGTGCCCAATAACCTCCTCTATCTTGCCATTAAAACCGTTCTAGAGATTAGCCCTTACAAACAGAAACATAGACAGACAGTAAGTTTAAAAAAATTTTGTGTAATAATTGTAATAATTGATACCTTACGTATTATATAGGTGACACAATGAGCAGCCTAATATTTTTTACTTATATTTATTTATTTGACACACACAAGTTATTGAGAAAAGAGTTATACAAAAAGAAGAAGAAAGCAAACAGTATACAAGAGAAGTGCCCGTGGCCCCCAAACTAGGCACAGCCTGTATCTTGGTAGCTCAAAATGATAATGCTGAAAACGCTCTTTTAAATGGATTTAAGAGTCAGTCTACAGGAGACAATAAGTAAAGGCAGCCTTTTGTGGTTGGTCCACAGACGGCAGAGGTAACAAAGCCAGTATAAGCTAGCCTCGTTTCCTATTATAACTCTGTACTAAGCTAGGCCAGTTCTAGGTCAAAATGTCGAGTGGAAGACTGTACTAATTAATTCAAATCGTAGAAGTCGTCTTAGCATATTCGCTATCAGAGATAAGACCGCCATTCTACAAATTGAGTCAAGAATCTTGTAGTTAAAGTTTTCTCCACTTGCGGGGACTTCCTACTTATAGTTATAAGTATAATCAATTTAAAAGTTTGTGAGAATGGATGTATGTTTGTTACACTTACGGACAAGATCAAACTGAATGTCCTAAGTCCCCTATTTGGGGCAGAGGGCTTCTACAGTACTCCGCCATCGCGTTCTGTCTTGAGCTTAGCGCTTTACCTCGGGCCACGTTTATCCAATTTTCTTCAACACCGCCGCTACCGAAAGCTTCCAAGTATGCTTTGGATGTCCACGTTTCCCCTTACCCTGTGAGGTCTACTCTAAACGTTTTCTAAGAATGTTGCTGGGATCCTTCAGAGCGTGTGGCCAATCCAAGACTCCTTGCAGCAAGCGACATGCTGTCCGATTGGTATCTCGTGGCTTGGCCATAGGTAAGATCTACTGAAAGTATATTACCGTCCATTGTATCACCCTTTTTTAGTTGTTAAGTCTTTATTTGTTTTCTGCACCATAAATCTATCTATCTGTTTCATGTCACATAGTTAAAAGGTTACCAGTGAGTCTCCGTGCTCTATGGAGTGCTAACAAATAAAGTAATATCTTGCTGAACGCGCCCTATAGGTAGGCCGATGTTGGGGACCAGAGGCCGATGCGCCGTTATGGGGATTTGTGTCGGGTTAAGAAATTGGAATACATTTGGTGAAGATTGGGATTGTCTCATCCGACTATTGGACGTAATCGAAACTTCCCTCAAACTTTTGTGATTCCAACGTTGTTTTTGTGAAGTAGATAGATATCAGTGGCGAAGGCTCCATACAACTCGATTCCTACCGGCTTCCCTTTTGAAATATGGCAAATATTAGTCTATTATTTTAGATATGAATATATAAATGTAATCTATTATTTTCAATTAAACAAATAATTATTTACGTAGTTATAAGATCTAGAAGTCAGACACAGGGCTATAGTTACTGGAATTCACGCATCACACTTGAGCAAGGTAAGCATTTTTTTGTCCGGCTTCCCTTTTATGAAAATTCACCCTTCGCCACTGATAGATATACTATATTGTACAACATAACAGAATTAAATAAGACTTAAAAAACTACAAAGGGTGTAAGATGGGCGGCCTTATCGCTAAGAGCGATCTTTTAGAGCAATTTTTTAACTTTTGGATGGATTTAGAAGTATCTTATTTGTATACATATGTTACGTAACATAACCAGCCTATAAACTTCCAACTGCTGGGACACAGGCCTCCTCTCTGTGAGAGGCAATGGGCTGTGATCCACCAAGCTGGTACAGTACGGTATGGTGGATGTTGCATGCCATTCTTGGTCTTTGGACAGTTTTCATACGGTGTTTTCTTTCGACGTTTATAGTAATGGAGACAATGAAATTACTCAAAGTAATATGCCTACCTGTGTTCGGAACTTTATAACTGACTAATTCTGCATTCCTTCTCCATGGCTCAATTTACACCGCCGCGGAATGGAATGGAAGCGTCAAATTCGCCTCATGACGCGATAAGTCTTGCTTGCTTGGCACCGCACCGCTGAGACCGACCCAACCGACTCCCCGTTTGCGCCACTTCCCGCGGATTCCACAGACGGCGCCGACAGTAGCTAGCGGAATTCTCGAGAATGCACGAGGATTTCCCGGAAGACGCGCGACCTTTTTTTGGCTCCTATTTAGTTTGTATGTTATACAATTGACATAAATTTCACTATGCTATGTACAATTTCGTTGCAAAAAGTCGTTTCCATTCCATTCCGCGACGGTGTAAATTGAGTCTAATTGTTCCAAATTTTATAATCCTTCATCAGAACATTTAAAAGGAGTTACCATGTTTTTTTTCTTCACGTATTAATTTATGGATGCGTTATATATGAATATCGCTGAATTTTCAAACTATAAGGTACCGGTCACTCAATGCGTGTTACAAACAATACCTACTAATGTTTCCACACTTTCCACTAAATAAATTGTTGCACCCATTATTGTAAGTGCCTGAGTTATAGCCAAAGTGTTATGTGGGTGGGTTTCTCTTTGAACTTCATGAAACTACATTCGTACCTTCTGTAAGCAATATTTCTCCGAACAAAAAGTAATCTCGACGAACGCCCACAGAAGACCAGACATTGTTTTATGACCAACGTATAACTTACGGCAGCTGTACTCAAAGTGTGCTTCGTGGAGTCCTAGGGCTCCGCGAAGTATGTGTCTCAGAAAACATTTGTCATATTTAAGTACTGTAAGGTTGCTGAGTACCTGGGGTATCAGGAATGTTCTAATGAGATACCGCGGTCCCAGAACGTAAGGGCAATGGAAGGTGCAGGGTGGGTTTTTAGTCAGTAGAAGTCTGACACTCCCTTCCACTCAATTGAGAGCGGGAGGAGTCATTAAATGATTTTCTCACCGATAAAAAAACGTTGATGAGTACTTACCATAAAATTTATCTAAACTAAATATTCGTAATTCAAGGAGAAGTAGTTAATTGTAATGCGTAAATATCAAACAATTGATGATAAATAAAAAGCAATTCCATACCCATGCATTTAGAGATCTATTCGCAAAGCTGCTCCGCAACGATCGGAATTAAAATAAAATATGCTATTAATAAACAGTACACATAAAACTAGGTTTTATTTCACTTTAGGGGTTCGTATAAATATTTATTTTTCCAAAAGGATTCCATCGCCAAAAAAGTTTGAAAGCCGCTGACTTACGGAATACGGTTGTGTCTCCGGAAAAGACGCGAAATAATAAACAATAGTTAGGGCAGCCATCTTTTACGCACAGCTACTACTGAGCTGGAGCTCGTCCATTGTATGATTATATTTCTTAATCCCGTACAATATTACAGAACATCTGTGGAGATGTTAATAAAGGGATCTTTACTATTTATTCGAGTCGTTTTATTTGCTTCCCTCCTACCCAATTTACGATGTTTTAGGGGGTTTGTGTCTTGCGTCTGAAGTGGTAATACGCATACATAGGTACTCATTACTCATACATTTCTCTAATTGGTCCTTAAATGTAAGACATTCCAAGCTTGAAAATAAAATTATAACTCAGACAATGTTTAATAACTCCATTGTTTCGTATAAATGAAGAATAAATGGAGCAATTATTTTACTTTCAAGCTCTGTTAAAAAAACCTCGGAACTTATTCCACAAAAGTATATCAATGAAAAAAGTGAGATTATCTGTTTGTTATATTTGAAGTCCAAACCAGTGAGCAGAGTTTGATTAAACTCGGCTAAGAGGTGGGTTGCTTGTAGCCATTTAGGCTACGAGTGTATTACAAAAATTAGTAGAATTGGTGCATATAAGCGTTCGTTTTGAAATTGCAGCTGTATTTCACTATTCAGAAAATATAGGAAGCCTGATAGTTGTACTACCTCTTTAACATAAAAGGACGGGCCATTACAAATGCGTAACGAATGTCCTAAATGATAAATAAATTATATTTAATTAGTTATAAATAATACTTTTACATGTCAATTATATAAATAAATTTAAACTAGATAGATGAGGCCGATGTTTCCTAGCGAAATACCCCGAAAAGAAACTGACTACGAAGCAAACCCCAACGTTACTTTTTCCAGGATTGTCACCCCTGCTAGTGAGATCTCTCTTTATACTAGAACACTTTTTCAGGCGACACCTCAAGCAGGTGCTAGAGAATAAAAGATAAAAGGAAAATGAACGCCTGATTTAACAATGGACGCCACAATATGACAAGCATCTGTACACTTGTCCTGATTCCCAGACGAGAACTAAGAGTACATTACCATTTACAGCCCGATAAACAGAGGAGATAGCTCTCGGCGATCGTTTCCAACGAATATTGCCAAGTAATTGTTTCTTTAGTAAATATTGAATGGGAAAACGGGGTTTTATTACGATTTTATTATATACCCGTATTGAGGATAGGCAAGAAACGCAGGTTAAAGGACACAATGGCTTTACTTTTCAATAACAGCCGCACAGAACTTCGTGGTTAAACAACGCTTGTCAAGATGTGAATGGGTGACCTCACAGAACAGATAAAAGAGGTTAGAAAGGAAATAGTTCCTGTTGTAATAATGTTGTTCATGTTTGGAATTTCATCGCGATCAGAATATTGTTATGTTTTTTACAAATAAAATTGTGATTCAATGTTATTTTCGACTTACCGATGGAAAGATATACTTCCTCACTCTATATTTGCGGTTTGACTTTTTGTTTTACAGGTTATAATTGCACAACACGGCATTTTAAAGCAGAGCTCTGTGTTCCGAAGTAGTCCGAAGCGCACTAAACGCGGTGAATGAATTAATAGGTCGAGCTATGATTTTCGAATCATAGTTGTGGCGCGCTCGCCACGCCCACATTACCATTCCAACCTTATTCATCTATTCCGTGGGTGACCTTAAGATATCAAAATTCCCCCGTACCTCGGCAATCACGTTAAGCCGTTTACCTCGGATATCATTTGGCCAACTTTGACAGAAACTAGAAAACGTGAAACCAGCCAAGGGGGTATCCCTTGGCTGGTTTCTGGGCTCCCGAGACCGACCGATCTCGGGTGGGGGGAGTTGCTGTACTATCCAGCTACTGGGTCGTAGAGGTTAGGCATTCGCTCCTTGTAAAAGACTGGTTGAACTGGGAGCCGACTGACTGAAGTAATCTTTAATAACTGAAAAAGCTTTCTAAGTACTAGCGACGGCCTGGTATATTTTTTAAGCTTTTAATAAAATTTCGCGGTATTTCGCTGATATAGACACATTAATTTATATTTAAATTACTTTTGTAGTACTTTTTTTGTAAATACCATGAATATTACGTAAAGCTGATGAAGTTGGCAGTAAAATGTACTTTCTAAGGCATGATTCTAAGAAATATACTCGTACCTCATTGCTATTTGATTAAAACCTCTTGAATACCGAGAAGAATTCTCTGTAGTCATCTCTGTTAGTTACATGCGTCTTATCCCTCAACTTCAGATTTCTTAAATAAATGTAGATTATTTTAAGAAACTTATACTGGATCTTGGCCTATAATATTATTACACTAGCTACTGCCCGCAACTTCGTTCGCGTGAGAGGATTTCCCGCGTAAATCTCCATCCCGTGAGAATTCCGAGATAAAAGTAGCCTATGTGTTATTCCAGGGTGTCAACTATCTACTTACCAACTTTCATTAAAATTCGGTAGGTCCGGAGATTAGCCTGTACAGACAAAAATTTTATTTGCCTTTTTACCGTTTCTTAACCCACCTCAATTATTATTTTTGTATAAAATTTAAATGTACTTACAGACACATTTTTATTACTGTTTTATTATATGTATAGATTAGAGGATTTATTTCAATATGGAGCTCGTGACTAAATCGTGGATCTTCGCGGTTAAGCAACGCTCACCGAAGTCGATCTGTGGATGGGTGCCAATCTTAACATATCGTGATTATACCGTGCCTCGGAAAACACGCCAATCTATTGGTCCCGACTGTCTTTTGTACAGACACCAGCACATGAAGCTAACCAAAACTGTAAAATTTTCCCAATCAAACTTGAACCTAATTTCTTTAACAATAAAGTTGAAAATCTATTAAAGAAATTTGACAGATTGTTGAAGCTTGATGTGCTGGCGTCTGTACATCGATGACAGAAACGGGTAGTCAGAAGCGTGAAAATCTGACACTGGCCTTCCAAGGGGTGTCGTGCTACCCAGTTACTGGGTTGTGTAGGTCAGATAGGCAGTCGCTACATGTACAACACTAGTACTCAGCTGCATCCGGTAAAACTAGAAGCTGGCACCAACTTAGTTGGGAAAAGACTAAACAGATAATTATTTATAAATAATGTGCTATTTTTAGGGTTCCGTAGCCGAATGGCAAAAAACGGAACCCTTGTAGTTTCGACATGTCTGTCCGTCTGTCTGTCTGTCCGTCCGTCCGTATGTCACAGCCATTTTATTCCGAAACTATTAGGACTATACATGTAAAACTTGGTAGGTAGATGTATTCTGTGAACCGCTCTTCGATTTTAAGAGAAAATTTTAAAAACATTTAAAATAAAGGGGGCTCCCCATACATGGAACTGAAACTGAAAATATTTTTTTTCATGAAACCTATACGTGTGTGGTATCTATAGACAGGTATTTAAAAATGACATTAAGGTTTCTAAAATGACTTTTTCATAAAGTTAATTGTTTCAAAGATATACGCTTCCAAAGTGGTAAAATATGTGTCCACCCCCTCTAACTTCTATAATAATGAAGTGAAAAATCTAAAAAAACTATATATTGTAGATCTTAATGTAAACTTTCAACCAAAATTGGCTTGAACGAGATCGAGTCAAGAGTTTTTGAGATACAGTATATTTTCTAAAACCGCAAATATAACTTTGTAATTCATACAAATACTATGAAAAACAAAGTTATTTGGCGTAGTTGTAAAAATTGTAGATAAGCTAGTTTTAAGAAATTTGTAAGGTTTTTGTTTTTCTTTTTTTCAAATAAATATATTAAGTATATTATATTTATTATTGTTACTACGGAACCCTTCATGGGCGAGTCCGACTCGCACTTGGCCAATTTTTTAATTTGTTTTGCGTGATACTTGAAGAGCGGTCGACAGCGATTGTACAATCCTTTCTTAGACACAGGCTTGAGTCGCAAAAACTCTGTTCCATCTGAGTCTAATCTGGCTGTATCAAACAAGGCCATCAGCCTAGGATTTGGGTTAATCCTGGATTTTCAGATCGCACAGTCGACAAAATGTTGGTTTTTCACCGAGTTCTTTACCTACCAAAAGATATTATTGTGTGGGCTTAAGATCCGATTATTTAATTCAATTAGCCATTTTTTCCCGACTGCAAAGGAAGGGTTATGTTTTTCGCGCGTATCTTGTATGTATGTATGTATGTATGTATGTATTATTCTTTATTACCCCATATCTCCAGAACCACTGAACGGATTCACACAATTGAGGTATCGTTAGATTTGTCTTAACAGCCCGAGTGTTCTTAGATAGGTGACATTTAAAAAAATTAAACATGGCGGCTGTGCGAAGCCATGATACATGGTGAAAAAAAATTTTTTTTTCAAATACTACAATATGGGTATCAAATTAAAGGGCTTAACATAAGGATTTCAAAAAGGTATATCATGTTTATCATTAGTGTAATACTAGCAAAATAACACAAAGTGAAAATTTAAAAATATGGACTCACTTTCTGAATCCGGTGGAGTGCCAATGTGACACGACCAGGAAAACTAAAAAATTGTTAATCAATATTTTAACTAAAAAGTTGAAAATAAAACTTATTTAAAAAATCTAAAAAACCCGACTGCTCAACTGAAGTGTAAGAAACAAGCACATTTTTATTTTTAAAAGTGACAAGCAGGCGGACCCATCTCATTTAAAAAATATATTCAACTGGGTCCCGCCTGCTTGTCACTTTTAAAAATAAAAATGTGCTTGTTTCTTACACTTCAGTTGAGCAGTCGGGTTTTTTAGATTTTTTAAATAAGTTTTTTTTGTAGGTTATCATGATCTTCCTAGCCGTTTTCTTAACCATGTTGGGATCTACTTCCAATCTTAACGCAGCTGAATATGCGTATGTTACATTGCCTATATGACCTCCACTAAATAAGGCTCAATTTACACCGCCGCGGAATGGAACGGAAGCGACTTTAATTGTAAATAGCATAATGAACTTCATATCAATTGTATAACATACAAACTAAATAGGAGTCAAAAAAGGTCGCGCGTCTTCCGCGGAATCCTCGCGCATTCTCGAGAATTTTTGGCTCTTTAGTTTGTATTTTATACAATTGACATAAAGTTCATTATGCTATGTACAATTTCGTTGCAAAAAGTCGCTTCCATTCCATTTCGCGGCGGTGTAAATTGAGCCTAAAGGGAAAATGATACCCCTTAGCAAGACTGGTGTCAAGTCTGGTATTTGGAATCTATTATTATACAAAAATAATAGCTTTCTGCAGTCCTCCATACAAACGTTAACTGTGCCAAATTTCTGTCTGCCCATTTTCGTAATAAGAGGTAATAAGTTTAATTCACGTATTAATATAATGATCATGCGTCCAACGGCTTCCTCTACAAACGTTTTGACCACCACTGGTAAGTAAATCCATGTTCTCTCTATTTTCACAATATTACAGTGGAGCAGTCTCAAAGTTTTGTAGATATTATTTTTCCATTTTCCTATGCGTTATGTGAAAGCCTTATTTATAAACAGTTATAGAACTGAAAGAGTGATAAAGTGTATCAACTGGCGACATCTAGAAAGAGTTATAGAAAACGTAGACCGCATGTGAAGCAGAGGAAGGCTTTATGAATTACTAGAATTAATTACCACATAAAACCTACGTCCGCGTAGTTTAGTTTCCTGCAAACCAAGCCTAGATGGCGCTAGACTACCACGGGCGTAAACTTTACGAGTAAGGGTGGCTATATAAAAGACATTCAATTAAAACTACATACATATGTAATGGTAACTTGCCAACGCCATCAATATAATGAAATTGTCTTTTTACTCGGTTTTACGCTGGGCGAGCGGATACTGAGCATATAAACTGCTCATGAGTAATTTAAGTATTTTATTCAGTGTGTCGTTGTAGGAAAGTAGTTACTAAACTCTAGCACTCCTAATAGATAGACTACTGTCTGGTCCTTATTTCCATTACCTTACCTTTTCTGTAAGTAACTACTTATAGCAGACTAAGGACTACATTTCGGAGAGTGTGCGATGGAATTGCACACACGTTACAATGTGGACATCCCACCCATACGCACAAAACGTTTTGGGAATAGTTTCATTGTGCTTACAGCTAAGGAGTGGAATACTCTGCCGGAGTCTGTGTTTCTTGATAGCTATAACCTGGGAGTCTTTAAGTCAAGAGTGAATAGGTTACGTCTAGGCAAGCGTGCTTCATCTTCGACCACATCATCGCATAACATCAGGTGATATTGTGGTCAAACGTAAGCCGATCAATAATTAAATAAAAACTTTTTACCTTTTTTTATTAATGTTTTGGTAAAAAGTTTTTATTTCACTCTTTTTAGTTGGTCGATTTTTAATTTACCTAGTTACAAAAGCCTAAATGTCAACTACTTATAATTATTTACAAAATATTGCTTTTCCCAATGCTGGGCCGTTAATTGTTGAGGAGTTCTCCTGGTACTTCACCATCAGCTCTACATCACCATATGCATTGTGACTAGCATATTGTGCTTAATAACCATATTCAAGTAATCGAAGCGGAACCCATGAAATACTTCTTATTCCTACTTATATATTGAGTAGTTCCAGTGGCCATCTGTGGTCTTCATCATCAGGTCCACTTCACAAATGGTGCATTCGAAAAGAATGCAACTACACAAGTTACTATAAAAAATACTGAAACCACTATAGGTGTGCCTATAATATTTGAAGAGTTCCCTCAATTTCTCCAGGATACCATCATCAGATCCTGACTTGGTGACAATGGGACCAATTTCGAAGTATACCCTTTCAAACAAAAAAGAATTTTCCAAATCGGTTCAGCCGTCTTCGAGTAATCGGTGATCATACATTAAAAAAAAAATATACGCGTCGAATTGATAACCTCCTCCTGTTTTTGTCGTCGGTTGTAAAAGGGCCACAGGCAGCGAAAAGTTTTGAAAGTTAGTAGTTGAAAGACAATTTTTCATATGGATCTCTTAGCTAAATAATAACAGCCGCACGTGTCGATATTTCAGGTTAAGCAACGCTTAAAGAGGTCGGTACGTAGATGGGTTAGTTACCTCCGTGTCTCGGAAAACACGATAAGCTGTTGTCCAACACAAGAAGGGGCAAAAATATTCAATAAGTTGCCCACACATATAAAAGAATGTAAATCACTACAATTATTTAAAAAAACTACTCAAAGAACATATCACACAACAAAAACAATAAGTCAAAATATAGGTATCAACTATCAACTACGCTCAGTGTAATGACCAGTGATCGGAGTAGGTAGATTGAAATGGGGTCATTGATCCGAAACGTATATATTAATATGGACATTCCTCCGGAATTGGTGGATTATTAAAAAAAAAACCGGAACTTATGTAGGAATTTTATTCTGCCAGAGTGGAAGGAGGAGTCATTTGATGATTTGCCATCCTCAAAAAAAAGGTAGGAATTGTAATAAAATGAGCAATATTATTACAGATAAAAATAAAATTACATATAAACAATAAAAATTACAGATAAATAATGAATTAATGTAGTTTTTATACCTTCCTTTAAATTTTGAATTGAGTAGGAATAATATCACTACCAACATTAACAATGTTTAATTGAATCCGGAAATACCGGAATTACTTTCCGGGAAAATGGCTTATCCATGTTATTCTTTCTGTGTGCATTTATGATACAAGTACCAAAAATCAATCTACCTACACCGATCACTGGTAATGACGAACATGGCGCTTCTTGTCAAGTGCCCACTAATTCTGTGTACTTATAAGCTAATACCCACCAATTGTCTTATGATTTTTTCTTACTTTATATTAATGAAGGTTGTCTTGCAAATATTCTTGTTATTGTTAAGTTAGTTAAGTTTAGACTCTGTACTACGCTCATTAACAACCTTACTGATAGTTTAGATTTAAGTTTCTCATGTAAGTGAATTTACCATTGTAATTCTTATGAGAAATAAACATCTTTAACCGTATATATGAAGTTACCTCCGTGTCTCGGAAAACACATAAGCTGTTGGTCCCGGCTGTCATTTGTGCATCTTTGGCAGTCGTTACGGGTAGTCAGTAGCCAGAAAATCTGACACTGGGCTTGGTAAGGGGGGTTTTACCCAGCTACTGGGTTATGGAAGTCAGATAGTCAGTTGCTGCATGTAAAACGCTGGTCGCTGACCCCAACATAATTGGAAGAGGCTTAGTAGATGATGTGTACACAAACGTATTTACACAAACGAAAGATTATTCTGCATTTAAATGTGAAGTATTTTGTAAATAAGTTGTTGGTATTCCAATAAATAATTGAGTATTTTTGGTGGTGCTGCAATCCAGCACCTCTCTCTGAGTTTGTTTCAGTGTTTCTTCTCAGAGTAGTCAGTTAGGAAACACTGGCCTCATCTAGTTTACATTAACGAAAAAAAAAGACGTGTGAAAGTGTTATTTATAACCTATTTGCAAAATAAACATCATTATTTCATTATTTAATTGCGTCAATTAAACAGCATATACTGTACATTCTACGTTGTTAGGCAGATTTTTTAAACATACGAAACAATGGGATAGGCATGATATTTAGGTTGCATTAAAAATGTTTTTTTTTTACAAATACGTAACTGGAAGCGTGCCGGGGTTGCGGGAATATTTTAACGAGTTACCGCGGTCCTAGAACGTAAGGACAACTGAAGGTACAGAGCGTATGTTTCGTCAAGTAAGAGTCTGACACTCCCTTCCTCCCCAGCCAGAGCTTTCAGGAGGTTATTTCATGTTTTTCCCACCAAAACAATAAGTAAGCTGGAAGCGAGAGAACCTTATAGTTACTAATGCCTGTAATTTTATTGCATTTTTGACATTTTGAGCACTCATGCAAAGGCCCGTCCACCATGGTCTTTACCCAGGCTTTACAACTACTTTAAGTACATTACTAGCTTGTTTGTTTGAATAACACACGACCACATTTGCACAAGCGAAACCGAACGGCAACCTAGTCAAACTTAACCCCTTTTGATTTATTAGCTACACGCGACACCAATGGGGTTGATGGGGTTGGATTAATTAATTATTTCTAATTGACATCAATTGCACGGAGACCAAGTCCCTCGCCAATTACGCACAAATAGCTATTTATCATTCATAAAATGTATTTTATTGAGTAACTTTTTTTTGTTGTTGGAGGGAACCTTCCAAATCGCCTGGACGTCTTTTGAGAAGACCAGGGAGACCACTCATAAAAACCACCATCATTAGCACATATAAAAGACCCCGTTACCTCTAAAAAGACGACTCCGGAGTCCGGAGCCCCCTCTGTGCAACGCCTGTTACGGCACATCCCTGGGGAGGCTGTAAAGTGGTCTTCAGGGGCAGAGGCAGTCCCTACGTGATCACTGTTCCACCGTCTTTCTAGGGATCACTTGGTTGATGGACAGAGTCAACACAGAACGCCTGCGATCCCGGAGTCCCACCTGCCTCAAATGAAGAGAAACCTAATCTGTCGACACATGATTAGATTAGCGATGTACCGCCGCGGCGGCGGTGCGACTTATATCGATAATAACTGGTAATTAATCTATAAAATTTATGTACAGACACCAGCACATGAAGCTACCCGAAACTGTCAAATTGTCCCAATCAACCTTGAACCTACTTTCTTTAACGATAAAGTTGAAAATATATTAAAGAAATTTGACAGATTGTTGTAGCTCACAAAACTCAAAATTCTCAAAACGGTGAAGGAAAACAGCGTGAGGAAACTTGGTTGAAAGTCCTAGGATAATTCCTAGGACTTTCAACCAAACACAAGCGACTTCCACCGCGTGGGACCGCGTGCTGAATTACAACCCAATCCTGCTCATAGATACGAGGCGTGTGTCCGAGCAGTAGGCTGATTATGTTTGGTATATTATATCAACAATTGTTGGCTTATTTGTTTTGAGTCACCTCACAAATAAACAAAATACCAAAACTTTCGTCTTTATAATTTTCGTGTAGATTCAGTAACAGCTTAGTATGCGCTGCAAAACGAACATAATTTTGACAGGCCTGTTGGTCTAGTGGTCAGTGGCCCTGACTGCTATGCGCAAGGTCATGGGTTCGATTCTCACCCAGGACAAATGTTTGTGTGATGAGCACGATCATTTGTTCTATGACTGGGTGTAATTTATCTATAATATATGTATGTATTTAGAAATATATACTTATGTATGTTTATCAGTTGTCTAGTACTCATAGCACAAGCTCTGCTTAGTTTGGGACTAGATGGCGTTGTGTGTCGTGGAATATTATAAAAAAGTGGAGACTGAAGATTTGGCAAATGGTGTTATTACGAAGATCAATCTACCCTCTTTATACTGAATATTGTCTCACTTTTCCCGGCAACAATTTCGATTGTTCTATATTAAATAGCTATCATTGTTTCGGTATGAAAGCTTTCATTGTAATTTCGCGTCTCAGGATGTTTTACTGAAGCAAGTAAGTACCGATATTGGCAATTTTAGTGCCGATTGAGTGGAATTGACACTAAAATTGAAGACAATGGCTGTCAAATACTTTTTTTTTGTAAATTTGGGGTGTGGACAAATGTTGTCGCGAGATTTTTTTTTGTTATACTGTGGGATAATTTCTTGTTCAGACAATAATGACTATGAAATAAAAGGTATAATTTTGATCTCACTGAAAGCGAGACTGTCTTTGTGTGTGTCTTTTTTTTTTTCTGTGTCTCACTGTGTCTTTCGGAATGTATGTTTGTATGCCCAAATCTTTTTTTTTTAAAGATAACTAACAATGTAGGTAGAATTGACATTACTAGCAATCTTCTTAACCCTTCCAACTAAGCTATATATGCTTGTGTCTGAAATGGGTTCACTGCAATAGTTTAATGGGTGGGATTCGAACTCGGGACCTCTCGATCACAAGTCCTACACCTGCATGTCCTGTAGCGTAAATGGCTGAAGAGTATAAAAACAATGAGGTATGATTATATTCTTCTCAAGAGTAGACGTGACATGGCTGCTGATAAGTATATAGAGTTCTATGAGAATATTCCGACGATGTAATTGAACCGTCAGAATAAGTAGTCACTGAATCGTTGGAAACGGTTAAAAAGTAAGCGCTTTTATTTTTATTAAATTTTTTCATCATTTAAAAATATATTTACTCTGAAGTAAATATGTTGTATGAGTTACAATTAAAAATATTTCGAATTTTTTGTACTTTGTAGTTTTTTTTTTTTGTTATTTTCAAGCATTTGCAGTTGAGGCCATTTGTTTTGGTCTGAATGCTAACAACCACTGTTAAGTAACAATAACCGTACCGTGTGACATGCTAATTATATTCAAATGACTAAGTTACGAGTTCAGTTCATTTGTTCAATTTCTCTAATTGAAAAGAGCTGTATTTTGTTTCTTCGACGCTCTTCAACAGTCAAAACAATATTCGTATCCCTGAAACAAACTTTGGCCGTATCAAAGGAGCAGGAAATTGAATTAACATTTTTGGCAACAAATGAAATAAATTGTAAGTACTAAAGCTGGCTCCATATTCTTCGCTTAATATTTTTCTACGCGAAAATAAGTAAAAGGAGAGTCAAGGAATCGTCCGCTTGCCCTTTTCCCATGTTAGTTTAGAATTGGCGCAACTTATGACGTAAGTATTATGCCTGCAATACATGTTGGCCGAGCGTTGTCGAGTGAAGGCCAATACCAACATGTAGACGGTTTATTTGACTTGTCTTGCTATCGCTCGGTGTCACTTGCCTAGTTGGCCGAGTGGAGGCCAGCGCCAACGTGTATAGAGCTAATTTGGTGCAACTTGTCTTCGCTCGCCGTTGCTCGTGATGACTTGCCTCATTTAGGATCGGTATCGGTTTTTGGTCACAAATCAAAGGCGCTCGCCTGCGCTCAGCCAACGTGTGGGCAGCTCTACAGACCCTCTTCTACATTGGTCGTCTGCATTGGCGTTCGACGAACTTGTTGAACGTGTGGATATTATTTGTAGCCTTGTACCTATTTGTAAACGCTCGCGTTGGCCTACGCTCGGCCAACATGTATTGCAGGCTTTACACATCATGCGCCAACGTCATCATTATCTGCTTAGCCTTTACCCAGCTATGTAAGGGACCGGCTTCCAGTCTAACCAGATACCAGATACCCAGTAACTGGGTAACACGAAACACCAAGTATCAGATTTTCTGGCTTCTGAATACCCGTTACGACTATCAAAGATGTACAGACGCGCAAATCAACCTACCACAATCTGTCAAATTTCTTTAATAGATTTTCAACCTTATCACAATAGTGGAAGGTTAATGTTCGATTGGTAAAATTTGACAGATTGGGGTACGTTGATGTGCTGTCTGTACAAATGACAGGCGGGACCAACGTGCTTTACGATGCACGGAGGATACTTGACTTTAACCTTGAAGACCGACCCGTGTGACTGTTATTATTTAGCCACGAGCTCTTCAAAGCCATATCATATACTAATATTACAACAGTAGTATGTGTACCTACCTACGCTGCCCTACACTAACTAAAAGGCCGTTAAGCCACAAAAGGTCATTTTACACTTTTTAATTTATCCTTAAACTACCTTCGATTCTCCATCTTCTGGTCTAAGAAAATTTTTCCTAAGATTAATACTTTTCGAGATACAGCAAATTTGCTGAGCAGTTAAACCACATGATTTTTGTCACTTCCTTAGTTAAAAAGCGACTAAACCACATTACTATACATGCAATACAAAAATATAATACAATAATAAAAATTAATTAATATTTACAAAAAACAAACGTTATATGTTGTGCACAGAAATGATGGCCACAAAAATAATTTACAACCATCGTCCTAGCTAGCGTAGTTTTGTAGAAACCTTATATTTACGTTTACTCGAAAAGTACTTTTTGGGCTTAGCGGCTTTTTAGTTAGTGTAGGGCAGTACGTTATTCTAACACTACTCTACCCCATACATATTCAAGAAAATAAGTAGCTAAGGCCTGGTTGCTCTTGGATCTCGGAATATAACGCTATTATTCACTTAGTATCCTATCCTAAATAGAAATAGTACTTTCCTACTTTGTCTCTACAACGTACAGTCTCGTTACTATCTACTATCTAGAAAAGTACTAAGCACGTTCCGACACTCTTTGTTTTCCGGAACCTTATTTCATTTGTAACTCGAGGACCTCGACACCCGATATTTTCTGAGCTCAATCTTTATTTCCTATACTAACATTGGGACCTCATGTAGAAAGCTTCAGCGTCAATAACCTAATAGCTAAGGTGTCGGACTTGTGATTGAGAAGTCGTGGGTTCGAATCCGACTCATTACACTATTGCCGTGAACCCACTCCACACAACATGCACAAACATGCTCTTAGTTGGAGGGACACACACATTGCTAGTCATCTTTCAAAAAAAAGAGAAAGAAAGTTTATAAGAGAAATCCTCATGAACGTACTCCGCCCTGGAGTGGGCGACGGGGTCTGACAGACCGGGGACTGCGGGAGCACTTAAATTATCTTCAATGCGATTTTCCACTGGTAACTACTGGTAAGCAGGGGAGAGAGGTGTTTCACTCCCTTCACAACGTCTTATAGGACTAATTATAGGGGGCTGAAGTTATATACCCAGTTACTGGTTCGTGCGCGACATATGATATAGATAGCCGAAACTTCACGAAAAAGTCCACACCAACATAGTATGGAAAAGGCTCTCTTGTCAAACGACTTTAGCAGCTTGGCAGCGGTCATTGTGGAACACTCATGGAATGGGTTACGCACAGTAGACGTGATGCAGTCAGTCCATCACTTAACTCTATTCAATAATAAATCACTTTATTAACAGCCAAAAACATTACAATAATAAATGAATACACACGTTTTTTGGAGCGGAAAATATACAAAATGTGAGTCTGCTGACTCCCAAGCTAGAGTATTCTGTGTTATGTATCTAGTGCCAAACCTGGTGCCTTCGACTTTGCCTTGGCCGCAACGCTCAATGTTCTTACTTGTAAATAGTTTTCCGAATAGATGAGTAGCGTGTCTCGCCGCTTCTGTATGATTTGGTGTACTTATGTATGGTACAAGTGTTCTCTTATCGGGACTTGGCGAGCAAACGAAGTTGGCTTTATTTCTTCACGTTAGAAGGTGACTGGCGCTTTGTTAGGAGTTTACGACGGATACAACTTCTCGCTTTATTGGAAAAAGAAAAACCGCCCTGAATTTTCTAAAGTGCCAGACTTTTGAGACTCATTAATAATAAAAAATCAAAACCCGAATTACTCAGTTGAAACTCAAGATAAAATCTATACTAATATTTTAAAGCGGAAAATATTGTTTGTTTGTTTGAACACGCCAATCTTAAAAAGTTTTGGGTGGATTTGGATGAAATTTGGTACGGAAGTAGCTAGAAGCTTGAGGAATATTATAGGTTTATTACCCGACTGTAAAAGAAAAAGGTTATGTTTTTATCGAGACAAAGTCAACGGGAGCAAAGCCCCCCGTGACTGCTAGTAATAAGTTAATAACAAAGAAACCTATAAAGCAGATAAATCAAAGATTAAATTATGTATGAATGCGAAATAAAAAACATATCTTTAAGTAAAATAAGATGAAACGTGTTACTCAAAGTTAGGTGTTTATTTTTTGTTGCAATTTGCCTAAACACATTTTAAATTAATTAAAAACAGAAGCACGTGGAATGGGCTTCGCCTGTTTTTGATATGTCGCTAAAATAAATAAAAATCCAACATGTTTTTAATGTATGCAGTGACTCTTGCGCCATCAAAATCGGTTCGCCGGTTCCGCAATTACAAAGGAACGGGAACGGACAAACATACTTACGGGTTGAAAAGCACTTGGGAAACAGTTATTTGAAATCATACACAGCCATTTAAATTTTACTTATAAGTATAGATATGCAGGTAGCCAAAAACACGAAAAACTACGTAAATAATATATTTACAACATGTAATAATATTTGTCAAACGTTTACTAGCCTTTAAACGCTTAAGCACCCGGTTAGCATGTAAGCGAGCATAAAATGAGGGAATTTTACGCTCGAAGAAATAAAACAGTATTGAATTGAATCCCATCTTCGTATTAATAGATGCTTATGTACGGGATGGTCCTTTGATCTGAGATTTCAAATTGAACGAGTCCTTCATTTGCTAGCAGCAGATGGCATTGAAAATCTATATAACGTCCGCTGATATTCGGATTTGGTTTGCTATAAAGATCTTTTAGTGTATCCTGAAATTGAACACGGAGACCAGAAGATCTATTTTGTACGTCGTTTTTTTTTATGCACCTGCCATGAGTAGTGAAGAACTCACGATTAACTGGTAGAGAATGCCTTGAGGCATTAAGTCCACCATTATAATTATTGTGTTACATAAAGTAATAAATCTTGTTCATTATCTGCTTTATTTTGAAATATTATAAAAAGGTAAAATTCTTTTTTAATTAAGTTTGTATGTAGGGGGCAATCTCCGGAACTACGGAACGAATTCTAAATGAAATTATTATTTCTTTCATTGGTAAGTAGGTGCATTATTAGTGAGTGCTATAAATTATTTAGAAATCCACGCAGACGAAGTCACGAACGAAGTACTAGTCAAATTAAAATATATTCTTTTCCCCAACAAGCTAAACGTGATATCCCAAGAAGTTATTACTTTAATGTCACTCGATTCTTTTCACATTACTTCGTCAAGTAAATTCAATGAGACATCAAACACAGATTTCTCGCTCGACGTACCCTAAGATAAGTAAAACAGATTACCGAACTCGAGCCAAAGTCGTGAGTACTTGATGTAATATACTTCAAGGATAAAAGGAAGAAAGGGAGGGAGGGAAGTTTGGAGAAGCTAATTTTGGGTGGTAACACGAAAGGCAATTTGTTGATAATAGGCTCGCGTTTGACCACCATCTCACCTGATGGTAAGTGATGATGTGGTCGAAGATGAAGCACAATTACCTAGAAATAACCTATTCACTCTTGTCTTAAAGAACCCCAGGTTATAGCTATCAGAAAACACAGACTCCGGCAAGGAATTCCACTCCTTAATCGAACGCACAATGAAAGTACATATTCCCAAAACGTTTTGTGCGTATGGGTGGGATGTCCACCATGTAACGATGGCGCATCGCCGTTTGTCTTGTAGTACGATGATGGAACGGGCTTGGCGGAATTAGATTGTGTAATTCCATAGCACACTCCTCGAAATGTAACCGATAGAAAACCGATAGACTTGCAACTCGTCGGAGATATTCATGGCTTTGGACCTTTGACTCGACCAGTGCATCGTTGTCAAGTGTCGGACACGAACAAGGTGGACGGATCAAGCTCAAGGCTGGCTGTCTTCCAAACTTCACAAGGTCGTAAGAGACACGCTGGAACGCGCCTTTCGAGTCCGGAGCCTGGAGTCGAGGGGTTGATGCGTTTCTCTAGTGCTTCAGAGATGTTTACAGAAACCAGCGTACATTGATTTTACACAGTAATGCGTAAGAGATGCGCATCCCTGGTACACAAGCGGGGCAGCACCAACAGAATCCTAAAGATGACCTCCAGCCGACTCGATAGTGCTATTGTGAACCGGTGCTGCAAACTTTCTGCTGGAATTGCAGCAGTATAACGATGTGCTGTTTACGTGATTGTGGTTTGTGATGTGAGACATTTATTATTTAGTTTACTAACTTAGACATAAGTTAAATTGTTCCCACTGTGAATTATGTTATTTGAAAATACTTACCAAAATTTCATTTAGATCCGTTCAGTAATTTTAGCGTGATAGACTGACAAATATCCATACATCCATCCATCCTCACAAATTTCCGCGTTTATAATATTAGTAAGATAAGATTATAGGAACCGGTGGAGCCAGATCATCAGTTCAGATGAAATCCTGATGCTGACCAGGAACCTCAGATATGTGGGACCGACCAGAGAGAATCAAAAATAAAGATTTCCTTAGCCTGTTAGTTGCTGTCATAGTTATATTTTTATTCCCTGTGTATATGTCGCAGGTTTTTCATAAAATTAGGTTGTTGATCAAAAACCTAGGTTTTTGATGAAAAACCGGAAGATGACACCGGCCGGTACTGGCCTGTAGTAAGCAATGACGTAGTTGACTACAAAGCACCACTGCCTTATCTTGTTTTATTATGGATGAGCCTACTCTTAACCTCGATCACGCTTGATGATAAACGATTGATGAGGCCTACGATGAAACGAGCGAGCACTCTTGCTTTAAAGACTGACGGTTCATATGCGGTAGGGAATATAGAAGCCGGCAGAAAGTTCCTCACTTTGGCTGTGCGCACAATAAATGTAGAGAAGAGCTTAGTACGACAAAAGGGTATTCACTTTAGAATAGAGACCTTAGGTCGTAGATGAGTTGGGCACGCCGCAATCGCGGCGATAAGTCCCCTCTTTGAGAAGTGGCTAGAGAGACGGCGGATCAGACCACGACGTCCTCACCTTACGCTTGACGCAGGTACTGACCGAACATGGCTGTTTCGGGAGGTACCTGTTTCGGATACAGCGGAAGGATACGCCCGGGTGTCATCCGGAGGACACGGTGGAGCATACAGTGGAGGTGTGCCCTGCTTGGGCGGAGCACCGCCGTGTCCGATCAGCGGCGGCGACCTCTCGCGCCCGGCCTTGGTTCAGACCATGGTGCGGAGCAAGAGGGAATGGGATTCAGTGGTCTCCTTCTGCAAAGCAGTCATGATAGCAAAGGAGGTGGCTAAACGCGTGAGGAAAAGACAACTATACGAGATACCGCTGCCCCGGAACGCAATGGCAACTGAAGGAGCAGGGTGGTTTTTAGTCAGTAGAAGTCTGACACACCCTTCCGCTCCACCCACAGCGGTAGGAGTCTTTCGATGATTTTCCCACCCAGAAAAAAAAAGAATAAAAGGCCATGTAGCGTTCGTCATATTGTTACTCAATGGTAAACTGAGCTGGAGATGGTCGATACTGGCGCCATCTATCACCCCCGACGACAAACATGGGTAACAATGTGTATACAGCCCCGTTTAACGCTACAGTTGACATCGGGGGCAGGTCGTGTGTTATTGTTTTATTTTTTTAAACTACAGGTTCTTTTTTAATTGATAATAGGCTCGCGTTTGACCACCATCTCACCTGATGGTGCAATGATGTGGTCGAAGATGAAGCACGCTTACCTATTCACTCCTGACTTAAAGACCCCCAGGTGTATCGCTGTGGGTTCACCTTTTATCGCAACTTCTTGAACAAAGAAAGGTAAGATCGTGTATTTCTATACACACCTATGTTCACAAAGTATCGCCTGGTCTTAATGTCTTCAAGGAACAAAACTTTGAAACTTAGTTTTCAAACGAAAGTCAATTTCAAACGAAGGCCAAAGTAACGCAACACAGAAAAATTACAAACAATATACACAAAACTACAAACATATACATACATATAGCGTCTCAAATCCCGCATTATTGAAGACATTTACGTACAATCTAGATTCCGAAGATACTATTTATTTTCGGTTACAACATCGCGTGTTCGTAAACAATAAAAAGTTTCCCGTAGTTGGTCGTAATGGGTGCTAATAAAAATATGAGCAGTGGAAATAAATCAGAAATAAAATAGCTTATTTCAAATTTGCCTTCCCGATGTGTCTTTCGCAAACCAGGGCGCAAAGTCGAAACTACTTTAGAGACTATAAACCTAGATTTAGCGTTAGTTTATAAAGAGAGCATCACGGCTATCGGTTAACTGCTTAAGCAATTAAGTAAGGGGGTTAATGGGAAAACAAACGAAGAATAACATTATATAGAAGTTACACGCGTTGGATTCTCTTGAGACTAGGATGGCGGGTATCTCACATCCGCACTCGGCTGATAGTATTTAGTCCCACGGGAGAGATCCATCTTCATTCGCCGAGGTCAACTTCCTCGATGTTATGTAATCAATGTTTCGAAATAAAGCAATTTTGTTGTCCTTGGTGATATGGGTACCGGGGACCGAAGAAATATCTAGCGACCCATAAAATACCTACATACCTATGTAACATTTAAAATCAAATGTTTGCAAAGGAAATCTTTAAAGTAATAAAAATAAACCGAGTATTCTTTATTGAATATTCTTTTTGTACCGGAAAAATGTTTCTTGTTGTATAGGGCACGGCAGCCGTGGTAAAAGGCTAGGGATATACTTAAGTTGTAATGATGAAGAGCATTCTTACTTTTGTGTTGCATAAAGTTTTAATAGATAAATAAATCGGTGGCCCCGCAGTTGTAGGCACGACTTTGGGTTGGTCACTTTGTATAATTTTCATCGTCACCACCACCACCACCCTTAAGACGGTGAACGTACACATCGTGAGGAAACTATTTCCTTACATAGAGATGTGGCCTGTGTCCCACCAGTGGGAACATTATAGGCTAAGTATGTTATCGAAGGTATTCTAGCAGAACAGAATAATATGTGCAAAATAAGAAAATAAAGTTGAAAATATAAAAAAAAGTTGAAAAGATCAAGAAGGTACGCCTATGTAACTCACGAAACTCACGGGCCTTCCAGTCACGTCAGCGATGAAAAAAGCCGACGATAGGAATGGATAGAGAAGAATTACGACCGAGGCTATTAAGAATTTTCAAGACGGACACGACCTTCAGTAATGAAGAACGCGACAGAAGAGAAGAGAAGTAGTTTTTAGTCTTCTTTTTCATGTAACAAAACCGTATACGTGCAAAGCTTAAAGTACTGTTTTTTTTGCCTGTGTAAAGAAGTTATCTAATATTTTTCATTTGAAATTAAATGTAAATTATGAAAAATAAACTATGATCACTAAAGATTTAGAATGCAGTGATGATATTACTAAACCTTAGATTAGGTTTAAAGGACCAGTTACTGAAGTGAGAAGCCTAGAAGAGGTAACAAAATAAGAAATGGCAAAATAATTTATCTACATCGCATAGTTATTCAAGACGCGAGCCGTCGAGGCGACAAGCCACGAAATGGACGATAATCTAATGACTTACCCAATTTGGTGAAACACTCGTTAAGGAATGGAAAGGTACTGTTTTAGTCGGACTTGGTTATATCTTGAAGGAAGATGGTTTCTTTGAAGTAAATGGAGGTTTTAACGACAACAAGAATAAGCTGAAAGTCAGAAAGCCTGGTAGACCCGTTATAATTTTCGTTTCTTAACCTATATTATTCCAAAGTATCGTGTTACCCAGCTATTGGGTTGTGGAGGTCAGATAGGCAGTCCGGTCAGATCGGAACCCAACCCAAACATGGTTGATGACGAGCCTATATTGTTCCACTGCTGGGCACAGGTTTCCTCCATAGTTTTCCACATCCCTCTCTGTTGCTCTATGTGACAACCTTTCATGACCTTCTGTCCTGATCTCTGGCTCCTACTGTCTAAGGACTCAATTCCATCTGTCTTGATGATCTTACTACAATATTATCTTATGATCTTCGTTATGTAGGTAGCTGAAATTCTGGAATAATACAAAGGCAAATTTTATCGCAGAAATCCCAAGGGTCGGGATTTACGAGTAAAAATCGTCGCACGCGAACGAGTTCCCGTGCAACAGCTAGTACAGTCCTACATATATGACCTGACCAATCACACTTCAGCCTGGCAGCCTTGTTGCCCACATCAGCGATTCTTGTTTTGGAACGTACCGAAATATTACGTATTCGGTAGCTGGTCTCAATACCTAGACCCACCCATACGCACAAAACGTTTTGGGAATAGAATTCTACCTTCATTGTGCGTACGGCTAAGGAGTGGAATTCCCTGCCGGAGTCTGTGTTTCCCGATAGCTATAACCTAGGAGTCTTTAAGTCTAGAGTGAATAGGTTACTTTTAGGTAAGCGTGCTCCATCTTCGACCACATCATCACTTACCATCAGGTGAGATGGTGGTCAAACGCGAACCTATTTAAAAAAAAAAACCGCTAAGTTCCATCACCCTTTGGCAAACCTTGAGGTTGAACGTTTGAGACTCAGTCAGGGACCATGTTTGTGCACCGTAGGCCTGGTAAGTATATGTAGGTGCTATAATTGCTGAAGCCAATAGTGAAATAGTTATGTAATATCACTGAACGTAGAATTAGGCAAAGTAAATATACATAAGTTGAGTTAGTATTTGTAAATATATTTAGAGTAAGAGGTATAAGTGACACATTAAATGACACCAAACATATTTAGTACTTAATAATTTGTTACATTGCCGAAAGTAACAAATTATTGAGTAATAATACGCTTAGTTTGGTTGGAATTATTTTGGTTCAGAAAACGACAAAACAATGACCACAACCAGCATGTTATATGTATAATAACTCTTTTTATATAACGGTTGGTATTTTTAGGTCCCGACGTAAAACCCGAACCCGTGGGATTTCTGGTATAAAATTTGCCTTTGTATTATTCCAGACGAGATTAGTAGTCTATATGTTGCCCTATAGCCTCCACTATAGTCCCGTAGAAAGTCCCCTTATAATCAGTTCAGAAGTTCCAGATAATTTAAGAACTTTGTTTTAAGTTTCGTCTAAATAAATAACTATAATAACTTAAGAAATAACGGTTACTTTGAAAATGCAGACAGACACTTTTATTTTATTTATAGATAAGCACGCATTTGATGACTCTCACTTGATCGTAAATTATGAGGAGATCGCTCGCTCGATCTATGACAATAAAGCACACTTACCTAGATCTCCCTACGGTAAAATATAAAGTTTACTTCATAGCAGTCATTGGAAGATAACTGATATAAAACTACTTGGCTAGAAGCTCGCCTCAAATAATAAAGAGGGCCTTTTTAGTACAGGACTTAAGTTTTCCCTAATAGGGATAAAAGACCTAATCGTAGGATCGTAAATTTCCAAATTTCGGTTGAATGAATTCAGAGATTGTACGAAACTTTCCTTTTGGTGACGATTTGTATAAAATGGAGAAATTTCTCGCTACTTTACAGTTCTCTCAGTACTCGCAAAAAGAGGATGAGATTTCGACAGCGTTTTTCTTACATTAAGATCCAACTGAAAACACGATAATAGGGTATTTTTTTTTAAATGTTAATGAAATAATGATGTTTATTTTGCAAATGGGTTAAAATAACACTTTTACACGTCATTTTTTTCGTAAATGTAAACTAGATGAGGCCAGTGTTTCCTAACTGACTACTCTGAGAAGAAACACTGAAACAAACTCAGAGGTCAACGTCTCTTTTAAAGTCCAGACAATCTGTAGTGATTAAATCATATGAGAGCCATGTAGGTTAATGTCTGTGGCGCCCTTTAGAGGACAGAATCAAACAGATTTGAGCAGGCCCGTCCAAACAGTGCAAGCATTTGTCAAATATCGCGTAGCTCAACTTATATCTTAAGGAGCTTCAACGATTTGACGAACAATACCAAAGTTAGGACATTTGGGTGATTGGACCACGTACCATTTTGTTAGCGCAAGTAAACTCCATACATTTCGGATATTATGAACATTTTTATCATAATCCACTGAACCTTTTCTCAACTATTTTGGGGTTGCCTTCCAGTCTTACCGGATACAGCTGAGTACTAGTGTTTTACATGGATCGTCTGCCTATCTGACCTACACAACCCAGTGGCCGGGTAACACAATACCCCTTGGCAAGACTGGTGGTATCAGTGGTTTTAGCTACCTCGTAACGACCGACGAAGATATAACGTGCTTTTTGAGGCACGGAGGAATCTTGATACGATAGTCTTGTCACCCATTCAATGACCAACCTCAAGAAGCTCTGCTTAACCTTTAAGATTGACCCGTGCGGCTGTTATTTAGCCACGCGCTTCTCTTAAACGACAATTTCTACATAGCCAAGCTAAATCAGGGATACCTTAGAAACATAACGCACAAGTCGCTTTACATCTACGAAATATGTGTGTTTGTTATGAAAAATAAGCAACTATTTAAATGATGTCATTCCTCGGAACCGACGAGATCCATATAAACTAGTGTTAAATGATTTGCCTAGACTGTCTAAATACAATAGTAACTGCTTGGCAATGTGTGTGTGCATTTATAATAAAATACCAAGGCATTTCAAAGCTTTAAATACAAAATTATTTAAAATTAAATTTCATAAGTGGTTACTCGAATGTAGTTTTTATAGTTTAAAAGAATTTATAGATAAAAAATGTTGATGACGATGTCGATTGTTGTTGCTTAACTTGTCTTTAAAATTTTGCATGCTATGTTTTATCCTAGCTAAACATGCTTGTGCCTCAATTTGTATTTAACACCCTTGTATACCATGTTTTACGCAAATAAATATTCTATTCTATTCAAGACGTCTTTACAAAGTATTGCAAAAATATTACGTACTAGCAGTTCTCCCGCGACTTCGCCCGCGTAGATTTCGAAATAATTTATATATAGCACTCACAAATTTTCGAATTGGGTCATTAGTTTCGCAGTTTACTCCCTACATACAAACTTACAAACAAATTTCTTGTATGGAAGTCTCTAAACTAATATAATATAATTCAGATATTATATTAGTATACATAGATTCATAATATAATATATGCATGAATTGTGATATTTTCGCGACAGAAAAAAAACTTTCTAAGTGCAGAATAAATTGTTTGCAATAAAAATAGAGCGTAAGGGGAGTCCAAATAGAAATTATTATTATCGGAATAAGTGAGGAAACTTTATTGATCGCGTATATTGGGGAATTGCAACACGTAGGCTTAGTAATATAATAGAATGCGTGGACGAATATTATGATCGAAACGTGGTCTTGCGTCCGCATCGATAACATTTTAAGGGGGGTCAATGGGAGGTCAATTCTCGACGATTAAGATTATGTGGGCTATTGTACGCATGGCTAAGGAGTGTAATTCTCAGTCGGAGTATGTTTAATAACAGCTGTAACTTATGGTCTTAGAGTCAAGTGAGAATAAGTAACTTGAAAGCAAGATTACTCTAACTAACATCGACAAAATCGTCACTCACCATCAAGTTATATCGAAACGCGAGCTATCAATATACATATATTTTTAATTAACGTATTACACTACAAAATACATGTTTACAATATTTCCATACAAGGTAATTATAATTTATCGATCTATGTATACATATAAATTAATTATAGTAACTTATTGTACACAGTGTTGACAGTTATCACAAATATTTTAAATCGACTGACGAATTAAACTGAAAAATAATAATTTAGTTCTGACTAAACCAATCACGATTGAAACTGATTAGGTGGAATTACCTTATTTTCTTGCAGGGCTAACTATACTAGAGGACTGTTACAAAAAGTCTAAAATGCCAAGAAAACAACCTTCAATGAGCCTGTAGTATTTACTCACACTTACAGTTTAGCATAGAAACACAATGAGTCCAAGCGTATGTTGATTTACGACACTTATTCGGAACAATACATATTCTACGACACATCTACAAGATTTCAAATGTAAATTCACGAGCGTTCGTTTGAGAGCGTGGACTGTGTGGAAGGTTGTAAAACGGTAGTACCTAGTCAAACATTTTGAAAGTCGTAACTGAGTGATTACCCAATTAGGTACGTTACATTTCAAAACATCCGATGTTTGATGTAATTCTTGGACTATTTCTGATGTTATTCACATCATCGCCAGTTGATAAATTTGAGTTCAAGGGATCTCAGACGCTGTTGACTATTTAGTCTGTTAAGGACGTGGGTGCATTCGCTTTTAAGTGTTTCGGACGTATGAATGGCGAAACAAAAGGTTTTGGGAATACTTTCATTGTGCTTACAACTAAGGATTGGAATTCTCTACCAGAGACTGTTTCGTGATAGCTATAACTTGGTCTCGGTCGGTATAACAAGAGTAAATAGCTTACCCTAAGTTAAGACGGTGCTGAAACGCGAGCCTATGAATATTTTTCAAAATTCTGTATAAGAACCATCGCTTATAATAATATTGCTAAAATTTTACAGACAACCGCATCTAAATCAGACAAACCGTTATGAAGGTAAATGGGAACATTGGAACACACACACACACAAATAAACAAACTAACAGACAACCTCTCACCCCAAACTCATACAGCTATTCCGTGCCGTAGCGGGTAAAAAAAAAAGTAGTTACCGCAAAAATTAAATAAAGGTGTAAATTAACACATAACATTCACGACTCGGAAAATATTTCATCGATGCTAAATGTCAGTGTGCTACACAGCGTGACGAATCATCGGTGCTGGAAGGAGTGTAGTAACACGCTGCATTCCATTCAAATGTTTCTATGCTAATCGGAGACGCGCAGCCCTCAAGACATGCTCAACGAAAGTTGTCTTCAAACAAGGGTTTAAGACGACTGAGAGAGAAAAGGCAGCAGCACTAGGTTGTAGGAAATGCAATCTTGAGCGCACGAGATGTTGTCCATATTTCACAATCAAACAAATGATTAATTCGAGAAATGTGGGTAGTATGCGTACTACTCACATTTCTCGAATTAATCATTTAAACTAATAAAAATTTCACATTGTGATGTGAAGTTTTTATTACAATTGACTTCCTATGAAATACAATGGCAAGCGTGCAAAATATTACAATGAAATAAAAATATTTCATTGCTAATAAACATATAATACTAGCACTTCGCCCGCGACTGTCTGCATGTTGACGAAATAATTTATAATAATTTAGGTAGTACTATATGTACTAGGTAGTCAGCTAACAAGAAAGAAATTTTTGAATTGCATCACTAGTTCCGAAGATTACCCCAACATACAAACTTACAAACAAATGTTATAATGTTAGTATACAAGGTGTAACAGATTATGCGCAATACCTCAGACACCCCAATTAGAATATTAAAATATAAGTCTAAAACAACATCCATAACTAAAAACATTGAAACCAAACCTAGACGTTTTTTATAAAATAGTTATCCTTATTAAACGCAAAACGTATGTGCGTCATACAATCTCCTTACGCAGGAGCATACCCTCATCCAATGTTAGCGGCCGACACGCACACGAGCGCATTTCCTTGAATTAACGATTGTATTAATTTGTCATGATACTGTGTTTCCATTTTAAGTTAATGAAAGATTTTTCCGTCAAAATTTAACACCTATTTTTTATGACAGAAATCGATTCAGAAGCCGATTCTGAACCAACTACTTTCAGAAATTGCGTTTATTCTGTTACACGTTGCAGATATTTAACAATAAATATTCATTGAGGTTTACCATTTAAACAAATCAATAACCAAAGATTAAAAAAAAAGATTTTTTCAATTGGTTTTTAAATACATGTAGGAATGGAACGTTATGACAGGATAGTGAAATGAGATGTGAAGATGAATGACAGATGTGAAGCATAAACGAGTGACAGAGATGGATATACGAAATAGTCAAGGAGTGAAAGAGATAGCGAATGAATGTTGAAGATGTAGAATAAGTAAAGGATATAGAATGGGGAACTAAGACGATACCAAGACGATAAGACGTGTAATTTTGAAAGGAGAAATAAATAGAGTTTTTAAGAAGAAATCAGCTGTTTAATTGGAAATCCATTGAGCTAATCCCACATACATAGAAATTATCAACGTCTTATACATATACTAAGGTAGTTTATTAAAGCTTTATTTGTCCAAAAATACATAATGCAGTTTTGTCTAATTCTATGGCTCACTGCAGGCACTGGACAAATCAGAATCCAGGATACTGCTAAGAAATTTAAGATAGAAACTACCACAATTTCCCAGACCTGGCGAACAAATGACCTAGCACACTATGCTCAAGACAAAGTTAGTGTTACAACAGTAATTAGTAAGCTAAACGAGAGCCAGTAGACTTAACACAGTAAACACGCCGTCTTCATTAGTATTGGGTTACGAAAGGCGGCTGACCATTGACCATTACGATTGATCAATCTTGCGAGCCAGCTGACGGCACGGGCTTACTTAGTGTAAGACTGTTTTGTTAAGCGGTCATGTTTTCACTATCTTGACATAAAGAGCCCTTCTTGACCTTAAGGCGTTTCGTCTGATTACGTTCTTTTTGTTTTGTTGATATAAAATATTGAACACTGTTTCTATTCACCAAACAACAACAAGTTCGAAAATAGAAGCGTAGGTAAACATGACGTCGCGTCCGGTTGAAAAATACAGGTCCATATTTAGCTTTAAATCAGTTAAAATACATTAGTATCTTATTAAACCAGAAAAGTGTTAAAGATAAAGTATGAGGGTAGATAATGTAGGTACTCAATTACCTTTTTGGTCTTTTGTTACAGTCAACAACTGCAGAGTAGTCTAGCTAGGAAACACCGGCCTCGAGTTTAAACTAACGAAAAATTGGCCAAGTGCGAGTCAGACTCGCCCATGAAGGGTTCCGTAGTAACTACGCAAAAAAACTTTGTTTTTCATAGTGTTTGTATGAATTACAAAGTAATACTTGCGGTTTTAGAAAATATGCTGTATCTCAAAAACTGCTGACCCGATCTCATTGAAACCAATTTTGGTTGAAAGTTTACATTAAGATCTTCAGCATATATTTTTTTTTAATTTTTCACTCCATTATTATAGAAGTTAGAGGGGGGACACACATTTTACCACTTTGGAAGCGTATATCTTTTAAACGATTAACTTTATGAAAAAGTGGTTTTAGAAACCTCAATGTCATTTTTAAAGACCTGTCTATAGATACTACACACGCATAGGGTTCATGAAATAAAAAATCAGTTTCAGTTCCATGTATGGGGAGGCCCCTATATTTTATTTTTTTTCTTAAAATCGGAAAGCGGTTCACAGAATACATCTACCTACCAAGTTTCACATGTATAGTCCTAATAGTTGCGGAATAAAATGGCTGTAACATACGGACGAACGGACAGACAGACAGACAGATTTGCCATTCGGCTACGGAACCCTAAAACAGAGCACAAATCATCCAAACATCATCTGAATCATCATTTGATGACTCTTTCCACTCTAGGTAGAATGGAAATGAACATTAAACTTTTACTGACTTAAAACCCCCTGTTTCTTGAGTTGCCCTGAATAATAAACGCTAGAAATCGCGCCCCTGGACTTTATCACGATAGAAACATAACCCGAGAAGGTTATGTTTTTCACTCGGGTAAAAAGTAGCTTATAACCTTCCTCAAGCTTCAAACTATTTCAATACCAATTTCATCAAAATTCACACAGTACTTTCGAAGATTAGCACGTTTAAAAACACATATTTTTTTTAATAATTATAATATTAGTATAGATTAGTAAGAGAAAAAAACAATTTGTTTCCAAATCCTGACTAAAACCAATTGAATGCTGAAGCGTAATACTATTTTCTTTACGCTATTAATATCGATCTCAGCCTAGGAATTGAAGCGCTTGAAACTATTTAAATAAACTACCTAACTTATATTCTTTCAACAAGACTTGCACGTTGACATATATCCGCTCGTCCCCGCAATAACACATTCTGGCCTAACAAAATTCGATCTTGTCAGCCCGTCTAATCGAATACTGAAAACAAAAGTCAAACGTTTTCGGTCTTGTAACCCTTGCCCATTGCCAACCGCTATCCTATCGGTAGGAATAAGTTTTAACTACATATTACTTTTATTGTCCCATCTCGTAACCCGAGAGAGTCCCTTCCATTGCCCAGTGTATCTACTTGGCCACTTAGTTCCGAATTTATTGACCATTTAGACGCAGATATTTTCCGCATCTAGTAAAAGTAGGCTTAGTTTAATTTACTGGTTAATTTTCCGTTTTTACTGTGTTTTAATTGGTGATCAAGGGGAGAATAATAACAGCCACCGGGACCAGCCCGTGTATGGGTAACGGCTTAAACATCACTTACTGTTTTTAGTGCCTAATAAGTAAACACGACTAAATTCGAACATTTTTGTAATTATCTTGTTAATAGTGCGTAATTTTAGAGCCCTGACACCCATAACACAAGTTTACTCTTAGGTTACCTACAATTTCTGTGATGAAATTTTTTGTGAGTAGTGAATATACTCAATTTAAATTGTTAATCTAGAAATAAAGATTATATTACATCGAGATCTTCTAGATAGAGATAGTCTTTAAGTCAAGAGTGAATAGGTTACTTCTAGGCAAGCGGGTTTCATCTTCGACCACATCATCGCTTACCATCAGGTGAGATACCTAATGCTCAAACGGGATCCTATCAATAATAAAAAATCAATTTTAAAGGGACCAAAAAGAGTGACGTGTTAACGTGTAATTTTTAACATACTTACAAAGAGAACATCATTTATCAATTTAAAGTATAATAAAGAACTAACTACAGGCCACATAAAATGTATTGATTACCCGCAGGAATTTTCCAAATGAAAAGTTCAGAGTTCAACTTGAACGTAATGCCAGTCAATCTAATCGTAGGTACAAATAAGTAAACTAATGAGATTTCGCAGAATTTTCCATTACAAGAATATATCTCCAAGGGTTTATTCGAAAACCTCTGCGGCTTTTCTAAGTCTTGGCAAGCTTTGTTGTGCGGAGTAATATGTCAAGCATTTATTTACGCAATGCTTACGTGAACATACACACATAAACACACAAAGTTTTTTTCTATTACATATCTGGGGGCACGGCAGTGCCCCCGCCAAGTCGAGCAAAAAGCGGCACGGCCGTACCATACTTTTCTCGAAGCAGTTCAGGCCATTTTCGACCCCGTATAACTTCGTTGTGGATAAAACTAGAAGCCTGAATTTTCAGTAACCAAGCAGGCATTGTATAAACACGTTATAATTCTTAAACCACCGGTTCAAATTGAATGAAATTTCATTCAATTTGAACCGGTAGTTTAAGAATTATAACGAGTCAAAGTTTCTTAATTTTGTCACTCACTGACTGACCGATCATCAAAAGTCTAAGGCACTTCTAGCAGACATAGAAGCTTCAAATTTAGAATACAATTAGTGTTTAGTGTATGAATCAAGGAAAAACTAAAATATTTTTCAATTTCGGTACAGTTTTCTAGATAAATAAACCGCATAAATAACTTTGTAATCCTATATATTTATATGGGATTACAAAGTTACATTTACAGTTAATTAATCAGTGTAGCTGTATATAATTATGTATAATATAATGGAATAATAGGTGTAGATAGGTATCTAGGCTAAGGTGTCGGACTTGTGATCGAGAAGTCGCAGGTTCGAACCCCACCCATTACACTATTGCCGTGAACCCACTCCAGACACGAGCATATTTAGCTTAGTTGGAGGGGTTAACAAGATTGCTAGTAATGTGAATTCTACTCACATTGCTAGTAATCTTTATATTATATATTAAAAAAAAATATGTTCAAAGGTAACTTGTAAAATGGTCAACGGAATAAAAAAGCCAGAGAGAGGGCTTTAAGAAAATTCGTTGTTGGTATACAAGAAGTAGAAGGTACCGGAAAGGAAAAAGTAGGACTATCTACAAAAAGAAATGAGATCCCATGAAAAACAATACTTGTCTAAAAAACCAAGTCTCGCAACTCAGTTCTTCTACCGTAAAAAGTTGTGAGATCCATGTAATACCAAGTCGGTTATTCGATTATTCAGTCCCTACTTAAGGGACCTTCTGTCTTAAGTTGTTACGTATATTATCTAACCTAACAACTTCTTACAGTGACCATATCAATATTAAAAATCTTTAACGTTTTAAATAAATAGATTGACTTGGCAATCGCAAAAACAATCTAATTTATATATGTATGTATTACTTGTGAGATATATTGTGTTTTCATGCGAAAACGTTAAAGATTTTTCGGAGTCGGTTAAATTTTTTGGTAAAAAGTTTTATTTCACTGTTTTTAGTTGGTCGATTTTTAATTTACCTAGTTACAAAAGCCTAAATGTCAACAACTTATAATTATTTACAAAATATCGCTTTTCCCAATGTTGGGCCGTCACCATCAGCTTCACTTCACCATATGCATTGTGACGAGCATATTGAGCTTAATAACCAAATTCAATTAATCGAAGCGGAACTTATTATTCCTACTTATAGTTCCAGTGGCCATCTGTGACCTTCATCATCAAGTCCACTTCACAAATGGTGCTTTTCGAATGCAACTACACAACATACTATAAAAAATACTCAAATCACTATAGGTGTGCCTAACATATTTGAAGAGTGCCCTCGATTTCTTCAGGATACCATTATCAGATCCTGACTTGGTGACAATGGGACAAACTTCGAAGTATACCCTTTCAAACAAAAAAAGAATTTTCCAAATCGGTTCAGCCGTCTCCGAGTAATCGGTGATCATACGTAAAAAAAAAATACGCGTCGAATAATTGATAACCTCCTCCTTTTTTTGTCGTCGGTTGAAAAAGGAGTACAAAATGTTTGCTTCACGTATAAATATATAAATAAAGTATGATAGTGATGACCACTTCTCATAATTACGCTGGCCATTTTACGCAACCTCATTGACAAGACAAACAATTAATGACGACCCAGTCGGCGCAGTAGTCGAGCGATTGACTGCTGCGCTACGTGTTGCGGGTTCGATTTCCGCACCGGAACAACAGTTTGTACAGTCTACAAATAGTTATTCCTAGTCTGAGTGTTTGAAAAAATGCCATGAGGCATTCCTAAAGTGGAGCAATGTTTAAAAAAAAACAATCAAAAGTCAGACGTAAGACCTCTGCAAACCATGAATCACAAGCCCCATGATTAATACTTAACGCTTTATTTGATTACTGCAATTGAACCCTGAGACCCCTCTGTTACTGAGAACTTTTTTATGATCCACTGGCCTACTGGTCCAATTAATTGCTTGGATTTTTTTAGACGTTTCTTGTTTTCAAATGATCGTTTTGGAGCTCGTCCAGAATAATCATGAATAAATACATATGTGTATGTTTCACTTACCGAAACGAGAAAGAAAGTAAAAACATTTACTGGCACATGCCACAAGAACACACAATATAAGAACTCCAAAATAGAAACCCAACTCAATACTAATACTGTTAGCCTGCATCATCCCACTGCTGATGACTATAACTTCCAAATTTTTCCGTACAAGTTACAATGCCAAAGTGAACCACTGGTCGTTATGTCCAGCTCGTCCCGCCATCTTCTACGAGGTCTGCCACGGTTGAATCAGGGCTCCAGAAAGTGGTTATTATGGCCCACAACTCATTGGGCACGCGGCAGACGTGGCCAGCTCAGGCTCAGCGCAACTTGGCAGCCTTAAGAGCAACGTCAGCAATTTGTGTCTTGGAGCGCAATATGTGCATGATTCGATAGCTTGACGCTTAGAATGCGGCGCTACATTGCACATTGACATGAGTTTCATGTTTGAATGACATAATATAAATAATCAGCCAATAATAATCACATTGCTAAGCCACATGCCTTCTCTCTATGAAAGGTAAAGGACCGTAGGTAATCCACCACGGGCTCAGTACACATGATCTTATAAATGATTGAAACCTGACATGCTCTTTAGTTTAAAAAATAATGCAAAGCTCATAGTTGCAAAGATATTTCTCTATTGCCGAATTTCTTGCGACGACCGTCTGCGAAAACTCTAAATAAAATAATCAGACGAATGTCATTTGTCTTTTGAATAACGAATATCTTCATCATGTATTACACTGTCTGAGTCTTTGCGATAAGCATCTAGAGTTAGGGAGAATTTGGGACGCGGAGTCGCGGCTTCAATTAAGTTTCTGTCTTGTTTAGACTGTATATGACTTACAGCTTTGATACTGTTAACATCCGTTTATTGTGTAAGACCATTTAGGGAGGCTGGAGTTCTGTGTGTACTGTGTGTTAGTTTCTACGTAAGATCACATAAATGCGCCATGTTTCTTTGAAAGAGGGCGTGCGTCCTCGCTTTTGTGGAATGGGCGTCCTGTGTCCCCTAGACTGATCAAACTTAACTTTTTAAGAAAAACTCGAAAACAAAACACAATTCGATTACTACACATTACCAGTGATCGGAGTAGGTAGATTGATTTGGGGTCAATGAACTGGCACGTATATATTAATATGGATATGCCTCCGGAATTCCGGGATTTTGTAATAATTAAGATTTTTTTAGGAATTTCAAATATTGTAATGTGTAGGATGAAGAATATATCAATATGAATAAGAAATGTTTAACCCTTTTGCTGTCTTTTTAATAGAATATGTGATCGGCCTTCTATAATAAAAAAAAAACCATGACATGGCTAAACTTGAGTAAAAACGTAGCAAACGTAAAGTGGGATTCTACTAATAATAGTTAATGTGCGTGCGTGCGCCGAAAGACGGGAATAAGCAGTACCTTTGTACTCAAATATTATAATTATTATGCTTATCCTAATGTATTTTGCTGTGTGTACATAAGTAATAAAATAAATATATATAATATGTAATAATTACAAGCAGCAGATAATAAACTTGCAAGAAATAACTACTAAATTATTCATATGAAAGTTTCGAATGGACGCACAAAAGTAAGATTCACTTTATGACTTGATAAATAAGAAAAAAAAAACATTTTAAACGTTTAACTATCGCATTGTATAAATTTCAAATTTAGTAAGTAGTTTAAAAATCTTTACATTCACAATATTTGATTCAATCACGTAAGTACCAAAATGAAATCCCGGAAAAAAGGCTTATCTATGTTATGATTTCTATGACTATTCATGATGCAAGTACGTAAAATCAATCTACCTACTCCGATCACTGCACATTACACAACATAGACAAAACAAACGTCAAAAAAGTATATATTCATTTTTCCCTTACTGTCCTACGCAATAACGTTTAAACATCATCAGGTCAACCGATTTTTAATTTTTCTTACGTGGGGGTAGACGGTCAATATCAGGTAAAAATTATTTAACGTGATAAATGGACGGACCTTTATTGGTAAAACCAAACAATTTCGAACTCTTGCCAGGCTCCGAGTCTTCACTTAATTTTAGAAATTAATCCCATCCCACAATCTCTTCCCACATCAAACACATCCATTTAAATACGTTACAGCTAAGAAAAAATAATAACTGTACCATAAAATACATAGAAGGAACAGAAACAACATTATTTATACCCGATAACTTATTCCACCCCAAGGTTTCCCGTCGGTCTAAAGCCGTAACATGCACTGAATCAGGTCAAGGCTGCGTCACGACTTGATGGACAGCATCCATTGTTTATTAATGAAGTCTGTAAGCCATGAAGGGGCTTCGAATGCAGTTCCGTACAAAACTGATAGGAGGTATCCAATAATATATGGACTTGACATCTTACTATCTAATTTTACTAATATTATAAATTCTAAAGTTTGTGAGAATGGATGTATAGTCTAATCTAATAATAATATAATCTATTTACCAAATTTCATTCGAATCCATTCAGTAATTATTGCGTAAAAGAATAACAAACATCCTCACAAACTTTCGGATTTATAATACTACTAGCTACTAAAAACATAACATTCTTCTTTTGTAGTCGGGAAAGCCAAACCTTCCTCAATCTTCAAGCTAATTCCATACCAAAATTTATCCAAATCCACCCAGTACTTTCGAGGGTTAGCACGTTTAGACAACACATCAAATAACCTATTACTTACTGAGAAAAAAACGTATTTAAAAAAACTAAAAAACCCGACTGCTCAACTGAAATGGAAAAAACAAGCACATTTTTATTTAAAAAAATGACAAGCAGGCGGGACCCAATTGAACCTAATATATTTTTTAAATAAGTTTTTTTATTTTCAGCTGACATAGTTGGTCGATTTTTTTTTTTTGACAATATGGCGCCTGGTTGTTGTTGTGGTGAATTGTTTTTATTTTAATCTATCTTATAACACTCGCGCCATCAAGACAAATCCAACGACGTATCATTTATCAAAATCCGTTCACTGGTTTAATAGTTACGAGGGAACAAAGGAACGGACATACATACATACATACGCGGTAAAAACATAACCCTCCTCCTTGCCGCAGTCGGGTTATAATAGATAATACGACCTCTTGAGTATGAATTTAGATATACATATGTATATGTAAACTGGTTGCATAATCTTCATTGTTATTATGCATATTCACTGTAATACTCTGTACGGAAATTAAAAGCGCTAATCCATACATAATGATTGTAAAATCATTAGTAGCTCCATCCGTCTGTTGGATTTTGCACACTAATGGTGAACGCAGACCTAGCCGCACCGCACGCGCCGCAGTCTTTGCATTCGAATTCTTTATATGAAGTTCTATGCAACCTCGCACACCTACCCGCGCCGCAGTCGCCGCAGTCCCTGAAACGACCGAACTCCCCTAGCCGCAGCTGATGACGTCACCCGCACGCAGCGCGGATGACGTCATTCGCATCCACGGCGCGCAGTGTTGCCAGAGTTATAAAGTAGACAGAGAATCTCTGTCAACGGTTTATAATAAAATTACTTATTCTCGTATAAATAATTACTTGCTTATTCCCTATTATAGCAACTACAGATAAAATTGCACAAAAGAGCAAAATACCAATACCAAATACAGATTTTATACAGATTTTTTAAATCTTCGGATAGATAATGCTTTCAAAAATCTGGCAACACTGACGGGAACGACTGCAGCGACTGCGGCGCGGATAGATGTGCGAGGCCATTAACAAAAAGCGATGACTGCGGGGACTGTAGAGACTGCGGTGCGGCTAGGTCTGCGTTCACCATTACACCGCTCAACCGATCCAGATGAAAGTTGGTAAGGAAATGATTTGAGACACTTGGAAGGACAAAGTATTGTTTTGACCTCGGGCTTTTGAAGAGGTCCCTCGGTAGTTATTTAACAGAATTCCACGAGCGGAAAGCTGACACAATACATTTACGACTTTTGACAATGATTATCCCTGTTAGAATGTCAGTTTGTCAATAACCTTAGTAGCAGTTCTCTGTACTATAGTTTTATCATAATTAATACATATAATCAGTAAAAATTGTCTGTACATTGATTATTATTTCAGTATTTACTTAGTACTATATTTAAGTACAATGTTTACGAGTAAAATAATTAAGGGGGGTTAAGAAACAGTGATAGAAAAAGTAAAAATCTGACTGTCTTTTGTTTCTTTGTACAAGCTAATCTGCGGATCTTTGAGACGGATTTGAATGAAATTTTAACCATTAAAATTCGTTCCACCGTTCCAGAGATTTACCCGGACAAACAGAAAGACAGACGGACCAAATGTTTGAAAAGTTTGTGTTGTAGTATTGCGTTAATAACTATAAGCAGTTTTATTTTATTGCTGATAGGCCCACTCTTGACCTCGATCTCGCCTGATGGTAAGCGATAGATGAGGTCTAAGGTGGGACGAACGAGCCCAGAAGATGCCTATTTACTCTTGCTTTAAAGGCTGAAAGGTCATAAGTGGCAGGGAACACAGAAGCAGGCAGAGAATTCCACAGCTTGGCTGTGCGCACAATAAATGTCGAGGAGAAAACACGGTTATTTTTAATTAGAGACGGACACTTCAATCGTATTACATAAGTAGCCCGCTTCAATTTTCGATTTGATATTTAAGACCAAAATCTACTTTAAAGAACTCAAAGCGGATCACAATCTAAAAAGTATAATAATTACAGAAAAAAATTGTTTAACAAAAAGTGTGACCATATCGTATGGAAATAGTAGAAAAAGTACATAATGAGACCATGAGCATCGGCATGTGTGAGCCACGACTAAGAAGAGCCTTTAGAAAGGCCGAGAAGCGAACCTTGTAAAATGCCCTTTTTGAAGACAGTAATTAAACGTGACTGTGAAATAAGACGTCCATTCATTGGGGATCGTTGCTGGGAAATTCTTGCTCCGTTTCTTTTTTAAATTCTAGTCGGTATATTGAATGAAGGAACTAAATTGAGCTGGAATTCCATGTGGGATACCACTTTTAACGTAATTCTTCATAAACTTATACTACAGAACAATATTTGGTGTTAATTCCGTTTGTTTGGATTTGTACAAAGTAACACGTTCTGTTCTGTGTCGCAATTCTTCATACTTTACATGTCATTAACAGAGTAGGTCTATTTCTTTCGCTAAAGCCTTATCTAGTAGAGTGACGACCATGATGATATCCATGGTATCCTATGCTTGATAATAGTGCCTTTTCTTTTCAATCTTGGATTCCTGATGTCCTCCCCGCCAGCTTTCAAGACAACTAGCTATGAATGTGAAAAGTAAAGCGATTAAAATAAGTGCTACATTTCGTTTTTTCTTCTAATTAAAGTCGAGGGCAACGAGAGTCTTTAACATTCCCTGGAAAAAGTTAATGTTTGCTAGTGTTATTTCTCGGGAATTCCTTCCTAGTTTGGATCTTGAACGTCCCGATCGGATTATGAAAATTTTCGAGGAAAGAAAGGAAACACCATCTTTGAGTGCTATAAAGTGCTAGTTGTCCTGAAAATATTAATGGTGCCTGGGGGATAGACCGCGGGTCTAAATCCACAGAAAAAGGTTGACACTAAAGAAGTACCATTTGCTTTTATTGCTGGGAAATGTATAGTACGACGACTTCGAGACGACTCAAAGAGATGTCAAGAATGTCAGGTACAGGAACGAACCGCAAATGAAGACGGCACGGTAAAAGTTGATCGATGTTCAAGGTCCATGGGTAATAAAGATCAGATAGCAGCTTTAAGATATCTTGTATCTTCAAAAGCATTATTCGTTGTAGCCGATAATACTAGACCAACCGACAGATGGGATATTATTCAGATCGCAGATAAAAGTGTTGGTGAGTTGGAAGTACCAGGGTAGCATGGTACGTAAGTGAGAAGACATATGCTCAACAATGAATGAAAAATGCTATCGATGATGATAATGTAAACGCTGATAATAGAAGTGAGGGCAGACTGACTTTATGAAGGCATTTCAGAAAAATTCGAGTAGCTGCAAGAGAACAAATCGACACTGATATTATAAAGAAGAAAGATTTGACCTTTTTGTTTCTTTGTTCTTCTGTCATATAAAAACAGGGCAACCGATCAATGAGATTTTTAGTAGAGCTATAGTTAAAGGCATTCTCAACCACTCCGGAAGATAGAGAGAGATAAACTCCTTTTTGTCACAGAAAAAAACAATTCATGCGGGAGAATATGTGGGCAAAGGCTAGTAGTTAATACAACGAATATATTCCTTTAAACCGTTGAAAACACGGTACAGTGTACTTAGCAACAAAACCTTTATTCCTGTACAAAATTTTGATACGCTCCCCTGTGGTAGATATAAAGGCGGTAAATAGAACCCTGGTCATAAACTTATGTAATATTCATTTACATTATGTACTGCGAATACTTAATTATTTATTTTATATCTATTCCTCTGTTTATGTTACCACCTAAGTTCGTAAGTTATACATAGTTATTCGCGGTACCCTTACCGCAGTAAGTTATAACTATACGGCTCCGTAATTAGAACACGCAGAGCAAAGGCCTCTTATCATTCTGAAAAGGGAAGAGAAATTCATAATGTGTTAGCGATAACAGACGAATTATTATTTTTCATACTGCAAGTATTTAAAAGTAACTTTATAGTTGCTTTTATATTTTTTATAAGCGTGATTTATTTCAACAATGACACACTCAAATTTTTATTTTTTGGCGTCTAACGGTTTTTCGAACGTGCTAACTCTGTCCGCGCCAGTAGTCTACTATTTATCTGTTTTAATAAACGTTTCAGAGAGCTCACTGATATAATCTGCAGTGTTTAGATTCTCTTTTACCTGGTTCCTGGACATTTTTTGCTGAAATAAAACAGCTTTAACGCTAAATTCCACGAGATAAATGATATTATCTAAACCCCTTTTACATTGGGGCCTTTATAATGACAAACTTTGTGTGTACAATCCACTTCGCGGATATTAGGTGGTGTTATTACGTAAAATAGCTTCACTTCAGGCCGTATCGCACATCACAGGGACGCTTTAGACAAACGATACACGTGTTCAGACTCACATAATCATGTTTCACGTTTATGACACATCTTAAAACTAAAATATTCATACCATTATATTCACTTTTAACAAATATGTAAAGCAGAAGTACCAAACAGGAGTTTGGTTTGTAATAAGACTTGTATTAGCGATGATATAGAGGAAAAATCAGTCACAATCTTTTCTATCTACAATAGTTAGTAACACTAATACTTTCGAGAACTTTGTGTCATCTCAAGAGGAGTTAGAAATGGAACTAAAAGATAGCGAGTTGACAAACAATACCAGATAGGAGGAAAGCTTAGTTTCGTACAAAATAGTCTAATTTTGGTCATGTAAACTACCGTCTTATGACAATAAGGAATAACAAACTATCATCACGCTTTGACATAAAAAACAGAGATAAAAATCTCACTCAACAACAAATTCTCAACAAACGATCCTTCTGTCCTAATCCTATTTCATGTACAACATAATCCTGAAGAAAAAACAGCTCACAAAGAAGGGTGGCCCTATTTCATTGCCTTCTTCGGACTATTTATAACAGAACTGTGTACTAAAACTGAATGTTTACAGTCAACGACTGTTACCACGTTTGACGGTCGCGGGCGATTGCAACAAAAAATATTTGTAGGGCTGCTAGTGGAGCTATTAAACTAAGTTGTGGATATGAGGGTAGTTGGAACAGTCGTAATTCATTTGTTATTGTTAGATGGCAGTGAATATCTTGATTATTTACTTTGTTATTCTGGTTATTTCTACCATTTATTGTGTTGGTGCTTAATGTCCTCTTTATTTTCGGAGTTGTATGAACAAAGTTGGATATGCTAGGCTCTGGAGAGCACATGAAAGAGCAGCTCATCAAAAGCTCTCATCAACATTTTGCCAGTGTCTATCTATGTTTTCCTCATTTCCGTTATCAATATTATCTTACCTATCCTCGTTTATTTCTTTTTTCTTATAACAAAATTGATAAGGTGATACACAAACAAGACGTTTCTAGGTCAACATCAACGCTTTAAGCAAAATATACAAACGAAAATTAAATTCACAAAATTATTCAACAACGTCGAAAAATCTAATATAATTCTAATTTTCCATCCGAGATAATTTATAATGTGAGAAATTAATTCGGCTGTGACAGCCCTGCGTCGCCCTAAAGCTCCCATCGCAATGTAATAAGTAGGGACATCCTCCCACAACAGTAACTGTGGCCATAAGAATTTAAATTTAATGCTAAACGCTTTTTGAATTACCCAAACTTGAATGTACAATAATTTTATGTTCGCAAAACCTACTTTACAATGAGTGAAAGAAGGTAAACTGTTTGATCCCTTAACAATTACACGGATAGCGGTCCGACAAGTAATCATTTAATTTTATGAAATGTGGAGAAATATTAAATTGGATTGTTTTCGAATCAATAAATACTTTTGAGATACTTTCATTTGAGATCAAGGAAAAACCTTTCTTTATTCATTTAATATAAATAAATAATGGCAGCGACGTAAATTATATCATCCGACACCTATTTTCGCAAGACTATCTTCTCTAAGGCCCCAAGATACTACCCTGTGACACTCCGTAAATCATTATTCCTATTTCATTTGATTACAGTAAGGTCTTAGGATAATAGTGGCTAGATAACAGAGTTTGTTGTTTTGCAGAGGTCATTCCGTGGATGACTATCTTAACACATCGAGGTACCTCCATGTCTAGGAAAGCATGGTAATAATCCCTTGGTCACGGCTTTAATTTTTAGATCTTTTAAAGGTAGTTTCAGGTAGTCAAAAGGTCTGACACCAGTCTTGCTAAAGAGTATTGTTTCAGTAGGCTGCGTTTCCACCAGAGATGTGCGAGGATGCGTAGCGAGGGATGTGTTTGTAAAGAACCAATAGAATCGCTTCATTTACCTCGCCTCGGTCAGCACAGCTCTGGTGGAAACGGCTCAGCGGAGCTAGATTTTTGCGAATACAAAACAAGCGAGGGATGTGTGTGAGGGATGTGTGCGAGAGATTTGTTGCGAGGGATGTGTTGAGAGGAATGTGTGTTGAGAAGGATGTGTTGCGAGGTTTGCGCATCCTCGCACCACACATTAATGCGCATTTTCACAGCTCCGCTACACATCCTCGTAGGCACATTTTCATCGCACAGCTTTGGTGGAAACCCCCACACATCTTCACAGCACAGCTAGACATCCTCGCACGACACATTTCCATCGCACATCTCTGGTGGAAACGCAGCCTTAAGGTCAGAAAGGCAGTCGCCCCATGAAGACTGGAAGCTAACCCCGACATAGTTCGAGAAAAGAAAAAAAAGAAAAACAGACGATGGTGATGATATTCTCAAACGCCAGCTGATCTGAACAAAAACATCACTAGTGTTGTGACAGTCATTTTTTACTCAACAACCCCGTTCCGATTCGCGACAAGTAAACAACGCGAATACGCTCCTGAAATTCGATAGACGGATATAGACACACTATATACATGCTATAAATGTTTCACACTGTCGTACGTACTCGCGAGTGCTGTTACGAGTACAAATCACATGCACAAACATGAGGGGAATACTTTCCAAGTTTACGGGTTCAACATACGTGAGTCTAATGTTTCGTTTTATAACGAAATATTATATATATAATTTTGTGTATTAAGTTGAAGCGTTGACCTTTGAGTTTGTTTCAGTGTTTCTTCTCAGAGTAGTTAGTTAGGAAACACTGGCCTCATCTAGTTTACATTTACGAAAAAAATTCGTGTAAAAGTGTTATTTATAACCTATTTGCAAAATAAACATCATTATTTCATTATTTCAAACATTTTGAATCGCAGCTGATTTGCCTATGACTAACTTTATCTCTGAAAGTTTACTAGATATATCGTTTTTTTTTTTTAGTGTATGTTTAAGTTTTTATTTATAAAAGGTAGCTTCACAGCTTACAACTTATAAAATAATTACTAAGAAGTTACTCCAATTATGGAGTACACAGATTACAATTTAATAGAGAGTGAACGTATGTCTATTACTGTGCTGTGTACGTCAGTGTATGCGTATGTGTATTTGTATGGTGTGGATGTGTATGAATGTTTGTTGTTTTTGTTCTTTTTCTATCTGTTAAAGAATACACACTATCAGAACTCAATCAACACGCTTGTAATGGTGGTGATATTATGCGATAAATCTTAAAATGTTGTTCTTAATGTTGTTATTTATAGATACAAGGATGCTGTACATCTCATTAAAATATTTCCTTGCTCCTGGGGAACATTTCCTCATAACATTTTCCTCATTTATGAAAAGGCGGAATGAGCTATTCTTCTGTCTATCGACGGCTATATAAACGAAAATACTCTGAACTGACAAAACCTAGAAAATACTTCGTACAATCTGAGGATAAAACACGGTCTGGGGACTACTAAGCCGCAACGATGGAGGAAATACGAATTTTCGACCATTCGCGGTAATTGGGCACTTAACCCTGAAAACAAACACTTCTGTTGCCATTAAGATCGTCATATAGATAGCTTATACATGCGTAATACGTTAATATTACTGTGACAGACATTTATTACGACATTCCCTCTTCAAGCGGCAAGACGAAGAAAATTAGTGTCAGAGATTAGTTACAATTTGTGTGGTAATGTGTACAAAGAGCTGATGAAGATCGTTGTGAGTTTTATATTTCTGCGTACCGGGAGTTAATGAGGGCTTTTGATGAATGCTTCGATCGGTGACTTCAGTGTTCAATACTGGAAATTGCGGCGTTAATTTTGGTCGAGATACAGGTCATCATTAGCGGTTGACAGTTAAATCAGCATTGCTCTCGACTTCACGAGTCTCGTTTAGCGTGGAGTGCGGAAACGGGGAAGACAGGAATCGAGGCCCGCTTGCCACTCAATACACTTCGTTTACAAACGTAAGAGTACTTAAAGAGTACTTGCAATGTATGTTGAATTCATATTACTAGCAATTTTGTTGACCCCTCCACGTAAACTAAATATGCCAGTGTCTGGATCTGGAATGGGTTCACGGCAATAGTGTAATGGGTGGGTTCGAACCTGCGACTTTTCGATCACAAGGTCACAAGACCTAGGCCATTGAATTGAAGCTTATAAATGGGACCGAATCTCCAAAAATATATATTGATTTCGGACAAAAATACGGAAGTAACTAGACTATCGGGCACTACACTAGGGGGAGTGGCAGTCTAAGGGGCAAAATCAATAAAAAGTTTTGTCCATAAATCGAATGTTTTTATTACCTTTATACTTCATCCAATCGAAAAGTAAAGAACAATCCAAGTGTAATAAGAAATATATATCAGGACGGTAATTGTATGTCTGGCTGGCCAAATTATTGGATATTTATGATCAATTACATTTCGACATTTACGATTGCATGAGTCTACTTAGTGTGTAATTATTGTACTTACTAACTTCTGCCCGTGGCTTTGCTCGCATGATTTTTATTTTTACTTTCAGAGAAAGCTGCCACTCAATAATAACGCAGCATTCTACTAGTTTAAGTTATTAAAATCGGATGAGAAGATTTGAAGGTTAATTCCTACATACAAACTCAATCATGTACCCCTTTATAATATATCTCAATAAAGGATATTATATAGATACTAGCTGCTGCCCGCAACTTCGTTCGCGTGGGAGAATTTCCAGCGTAAATCCCGATCCCGTGGGAATTCCGGGATAAAAAGTAGATAGTAGCCGATTCTCAGACCTACTGAATATGCATATAAAATTTGGTAAAAATCAGTAAAGCCGTTTCGGAGGAGTAAGGTAACTAACATTGTGACACGAGAATTTTATATATTAAAGCAGATAACTGTATTCTTAACCCACGACATTCAAATACTTTCTAAGGGCGCTGAAGCCATACGGAAGTACCTACATATGGTACAACGAATCAAACCTTTTTACATGCCATCACTAAGGTCACCATTTGACCTTTTACGCCGTCCCCTCCCGGTATTACGATGTCGGAAATGCGAGCAATAAATTCCTAGCAAATCTCCATTAATCACTTTATAAGACTATCATCACTCATTTTGCGCTCATCATCAAAATACCATCCAGAATTTAGCTTTGAATGTAAAAATGACTGATCATTACCAAGTCTAAATAAAACTAAGGCCTTGGTTAGACTTAGCGAAGTTCATGGGGTCGCGATTTCGACGGGGGCTACCGAGATATGTTATAACCAGCGATCGGAATAGGTAGAGCTATTTAGGTTCATTGACCGCAAACATTGATGTTAATATGGATATTCCACGGGATTCCTACTGATACTACGGGATTTTATTGAATTTCATTATTTTTGTCAATATGTATAAAATAAATAGTTTTAATGGTAATATGTTTTTGTACAACTTCAGAATAAAAATGTTTAATTGATTGTTGATTCTTGAATAAGAAATTGTTACTTAAAAAAATATATGTGGTTTAATGAATCAAGTCTATCTATTTATTATACTATCCTTAATCCCGTCCTTCTTATATTTTACCCGCCAGAAAGGAAGTGTAATCTTTCAATAGTCTCGAAGGCGAGAAAGTTTTTTTTATGATTTTATTCCTTAAAACCAAATCCCGGGACTCGGGGAATATCCATATTATTCTATCCTGTGGCAAGTACATAAAACAGCTCTACCTATTCCGATCTATGGTATAACGAATGTGGCTTCTACTCACTAGACAACTAAATCCAAATTCGTTTGAATCATGAGCTACCTACATAGCCTACCCTATTACTTTAATTGCCTTTACGTTCCGGGGCCGCGGTAGCTATTTAATTATTTATTTTGAAAAGCACTGTCACATCACGCACATTTTGCATACACAAAAAAAAAGAATTACAGATAATTGGTCTGACGTACATGACAATTACGGCGTACATAAAAATTACAACTATAATCGGTTATGGTAAAAGTAAAGTAAAAGGTATCTGGTTAGAACATTCCCACAACTCCGTTATACGTATTTTGCTGTAAAATAATACGTTCAGTTGGCACCTACATATTATACGAGACATATATCGCTCGTTTGCGAGAATATTGACATAACTCGAAATGCTGTCCAGTTTAACTAGATACTTGTGTGAAATAATCATAAATTTAAGTATAACATCGTGAACTGAGACACAATGCCAATTTTGCACCGACGTTCATCAGAGACTGGGCATGGGTTTGACTCAAACCCAGGCCTAGTCTCTCTCACAGAGGAGCTTTACATGCTTAAGTTTTAAGCAAATCATGTTGGATTCCATATTTATAATAACATCGTATATTCTATGTTTTATGCAAATAAAATATAGTGTTTTGTCTCAAATGAATAATAACACTGGTTCATTCTGACGAACGTCGGTGCAAAATTGGCATTGTGTCTCAGTTCACGATGTTATACTTTTATGATTATTTAACACAAGTATCTAGTTAAATTGGACAGCATTTCGAGTTACGTCGATATTCTCGCAAACAAGCGATATGTACACGCACCCTTATACATGATTTTATAAACACAGCCGCCCTTCCTGCGTGTGTTTGAAGTATTCTCATGGGAGAGCTTTAATTGTTTTTTTATATTTCTTTTTTAAACAATCGCGTACGTCAAAGGCATGATTGTGTAAATTTATCGTACAAACCAGGGATGTTGCGAATATTCGCATCCGCATCCGCAAATGCGGAGCTTCCGTATGGATTTGGACATCTGCATCCGCATCCGCATCCGCAATAATCAATGTGGATTTTCATGCGGATGCGGATGTAAGACAAGTTGCAACCAGAAAGAAATTGAGCGGCGAATGGCACGTGCTGTTCGCCGGCCCCACAAGATCCGATGCGTTTGTTGTGGTGCATCATTTGTTTCTTGTAAATAAATCATTACGTGTTTGTTTACGCTGTGGGATACTTATCGTATAGATATGTAGCCTATCTACCCTTCGCTTTTGAGAAGATGCCGATCATAAACAACGTCTGAGACACGCGCACATAGAACCGTACATACAATGCACAAAGGAATATTATTATAAATACTATAAATTAAATATAATGTAAACAGACATACGACACGCGTGCCTTGAGAGCGCGCTCAAACAATGACCACTGTTAAACTTTTGTAAACACTACTATTACAGTGTTTACAAAAGTGACGTTTCCGATTCTCTTAATGCTAATTACGAAGGGGCTAAAAGAATGAGAATGACAGATTCCACGGAAAAGGATATGGGACAACTAGGACCAGGGACGTCATGTTCCCTCAGAAAGCCATGCTTAAAAAACGATCTTGCCATGATGTTAGATTCCTCAAGTGAACATGAGAGCCAAGAAATACCAGGAAATGGTAGCACTGAAGCTGTACTCAAAAAGGAATTACTTTCTTATCGCACTAAAAAAAGAGTCAATGTGGATGAGAATCCTCTTAAATGGTGGAGTGTTCATCGAGAGGAATTTAACATATTATCACCGATAGCACGAAGATTTTTATCCACTCCACCAGGCAGTGTTCCTAGCGAACAATTATTTAGTAGCGCGGGTTTAATTTACGAACCTCTGCATAATCGGCTTGAATCAGAGAAAGCGGCAATATTTCTTTTTATTAAGTATAATGCTCCTATCTTTAACTTCACATACTAATTCTAATTAATAAAAAAAATATAATTACTATATCGTTATTTTAATTCTTCATTCATATACTTTTTTTATATGGGCTCAAACATCCGCATCCGCATCCGCATCCGCGGATGCGAGCTTTCAGAAATCCGCATCCGCATTCACATCCGCGGATGTGAAAAAATCGGCATCCGCAACATCCCTGGTACAAACTACGAGTGTATGGAGACTTTGTAACATAACTTGTTATGTACTGTCTAATCAATCACGTTGTTTAACTCTAATTCAACGCCGTATTCTTATGTTTTGTGGTTTCGTTTAACAAGTTTTGTTACATTTGGAAAAAGAAACCGTTATCTCAGTGAAATTAGGTCTACAATGCCACATAGAATTTTGGGAATACCTTTATTGTGCGTATGGCTAAGGAGTGGAATTCCCTGCCGGAATCTGTGTTTTCCAAAAGCTATAACCTAGGGGTCTTTAAGAGTGAATAGGTTACTTTTAGGTAAGTGTGCTCCATCTTCGACCACTTCATCACTTATCATTAGGTGAGATGGTGGTCAAACGCGAACCGAATTATCAATAAAAAAAAAACAGTAAGTCCCTAGACAAAGTCATCACCATCTACTTAGCCCTTCGCAACAATATTGGGATTGGCTTCCAGTCTGGTTACAGCTGAACAGCTACTAGTATTCTGCATGCAGCGACAGCCTACCTGACCTCTACAACCCAGAAGCTAGATATCCTTTGGCAAGGTTGGTGTAAGATTTCTGGCTTCTGACTACTCGGAATTAGACTAGGCTATCTAGGTACTAGACTACTAAAGATGTACAAATAAAAGCCAGGACGAACGACTTTGCCTTCCTTCCTCAAAGTAAATAGGTTACTTCTAAGTAAGCATGCTTCATCTTCGACAACATTATCGCTTAACATCAGGCGAGAGGGTGATCAAACGCGAACCTATAATAATTAATGAACAAAAAACTGATTCACAAATAAAGGATTATTACTTTGTTTACCGAATACCTACTGTGATTCGATGCCAACCATTCTGTCATGTGTAGCAGACCTAGACACACCGTTATCATGGCAATATATCTAGTTCATGCATTGAACCGATACCTTTGTGGGCTGTCAGAATCATATCTCGTCTACAAAGAGCTATGGGTAAATAATAACAGGCGCACGTGTCAATATTGAAATGGATTGGTATGTGGATGAGTCCACCATCTTAGAAAGATTCCTTCGCGCCTCGGAGTACACGTTATGTCGTTTAGCCAGAAAGTCTTGTCAAAGTTATGTTACCCATCTGCTGGGTTGTGGAGTCAGATATGTATATCGCCATGTAAAACACTACTACGTAGGTCTACTGGTTAGACTGAAAGCCGATCCCGACATTGTTCAGAAAACAGATGACGGTAGTACAGTCTTGTACTACAGCTGCAAAACCGCTTACGATGCCCCGCTGTCGCCTAATGGCAATTTGCTCATAAATCAAAGAGATAATTACAACTTAATCACATAAAGTTGGTTCTTACCAAACTAAGAACCAACTCCATGTGATGAAGTTATAATGTGATTAAATTAATAATAATGTGATGAAATTAATAATTTAAAATTCATAATATTTTTTTATAATAATAATGTAATATTTGCATGCCGAATGGCGAAATATGGCTGAGCTGATGTATAAACATTTTTAACTTGTATATGTATTACCCATATTTGCAAAATAAAATATTTTATAAACATAAGACAACGTTCCCAGTGCTGGGACTAAAAACCTCTCTCTATGAAGTGATAGCAACAGGACAATGCCAAACGGCCGTTATATTGAATAAACACGTTACCTTACAGTTAATTAATTGAAGTAAAACCAATTTGTAATTAATATGAAGCGTTCCAGTTGGCTACAATGTGTGCACCGGGCCGATGTACTAGGTTGAAATGTAAAATGAGGTCAATATGGCGTACCTACACATACAATTACTTTATTATAGTTTTTGTACGGAACAATTACATTAAATAAGATTCAATCACGTATAATGTGATCGTACTATGGTGTTTTGCTAAGTAACTGGGAAACATCGCCCTGCTTGCCAAATTGTTTAAAAGCATACTGCAAGACTCGAGTGGACCAATTTGGATAGACTTCAAGTCTTAACTGAATGTCGCAAAAGTTTGTATTTTCTTAAAAGTTTCTGACGACAGGCGTATTCGAGTTCTCCATCCAAAAACTAGGAAAAGAGACCGACTTTGAACATGGAATATGACATTTTTACCCGTCTATAGGGAAAGAAAAACGGAGGGTTATGATTTTGACCGCTATGTATGGTAATGTCTAAACTACTTATCACAATTTACGTTGATAATCGTAAAGTCACATTCAATTGAAATAATCTCATGCACTAAAAGGTTGGTTATCAAATAGACGATAAATATTGAATATTATAGAACATTTCAGATGGCAATATTCTTGTTCCTCATTTTTAAGAGCACGATTATTCAGTAGTCGGTATTGAGCTTTTTTTGTGCTGTTGTATGTATATTCATTCTAATCTCATTTATATAAGAGAAATTCGCACAAAGAGTTAAAATTACCAGGCAGTGGCAAGTTTCATTGCGTGATCGATTCAAGAATGATATCCGCAGGACTATCAAGGTTACCGAGATAGCCTGAAGAATTGCTTATTGGCTGGGCAAATTACTCGCAGAACAGATATTCCATGGAGCTGATAAGTTAGAAAGGCCTCCGACCGAATCCACTTGATTATGCGGTACACACAGGACCGGTAAATGCGGCATCACTTTCGGCATGCTTATTTCTAACAAGGGGTGGGTAAAATGATAATGCTGATTAGGGAAACCACTTGGATACTGACAATTTTCGACCACATCATCGCTTACCATCAGGTGAGATGGGAGTCAAACGCAAGATAAGATAAGATCTACCAAACAATCAAACTTATCTAGATTAAAAAAAAACGTCTCAATCTTTTCCCTCACCAATAAAATTCGACTGACCTGTTCAGAAACAATCTCTCTCAAATAATTCCGCTATTCCAATAACCGAAACTTCTCATTCCCAAATCTGGAGACTGAAACCTTAGCAGGTAGGCCTCAGGCAGAAAAAAAAAAAACTAATAATAAACTGTAACCCTAGACTCAATACTCAGGTCGATTCTCAAGTCCGCGTACTTTGGCATTGAACGTGATCAACATAGCAATAAGAGTCGGTTTTCCTTCAATGCTCGCCGAGAAAATAAATGTTCCGCACAAGTATTAAGTTTAAGGAACTTGAGCGACCTTGTTGGGCATTTTATGGAAAATTGACAGTTCAACATGGGTTGGCAACACGGAAATTGGCTTTTAAGGTAAAATAAAAAGGTTTAGAAGCTTTATGGAACAGTTTTAGTACAATTGGGCGATTGAAGTACGCCTGAAACCTTGAGTAGACGGCGCGTCATGTTCCACATGTTATTCAAAGAGCAGTCAGCAGCAATCAATCAATCAATATCATTTTATTCTCAAGTATCATAAGACTCATACAAATTATCAATTACATGTTCGTCACAATTAAAATACAATTAAATTAAATTAAATTAAACAATTATTATTAAAATATTACAATTTTTTTAAATGACTAAAAAATACCATTACCCATTACCCGCCGTGATTTCAGGAAAGTTCCAACGAGATACCGCGGCCTCAGAACGCAAAATCAATTGAAAGATCATGGCCATGACGAGGAGCCATTCGATAATTTTCCACACGATAAAAAACCCCCAAAGGCTCGTATTTGTGAACTCAACAATGATAAAAATGCAGTAGACTCAAACTTTAACACTTAGGGAATCGTTAAAACAACTGAAATCGAACCAACCAAAGCCTGTCTTTATCACATTGTATGTGTGTAAAAGAGAAAGTATGAAACGAGCTAAATGAAAAATACTTAGGACCCGTCTTTCAGGAATGTCGGGTAATAGAAATGTAATTCAGAAGAATTCCTCGGAATACACGTGTTTCACGTTATTGCGCGTATTGTAGTTTTATTGTTCTATATTACTTTGGATTCCTGAAGGAAACAAGAAATATACTGTGCTGTGATTTTTATAACTTGGGTTCCTCTTGGAAACGTGGACTACGAAACTATCTAGAACGGAACTTTATTTTTCAAAAAATATCCTGAATGGTGAAAGGATTTAAAATTATAAACAGCTATTCTGCCGTGCCAATCCAAATTACTGTAAGTTGACTTACAATGTTTTTGCTTAACGGCTTTATATTAGTTCCTTGAAGACTGTTTAACTTTTAACGTTTAACGTTTAACGTTTAACTTTGACTTACATTTTTTTCATTACAATGTACATATATTCTGCAAGATAAAGCAAGCTAAAAACACTATCACTTTCAAATTAAATAAATTAAAATCCTATATCGTTAAACATCTCAAATGTGGTTTTCGAAAGTTACAGTGTTTTGGAGTGGCTGGGCAGTATTACTTTGTTAGTAGTTACATTGTAAACCAGAAAGCGGAGTCGCAATTAGTTTTTTTTTATAGTCTAATCGCCTATCGACACTAATTTTCCCTAAAGCAATTTTTTTCACACAAACACACACAATCTCACCTGATCTTAAGCGATGATGTGGTCGAAGATGAAGCACGCTTGCCTAGAAGTAACCTATTCACTCTTGACTTAAAGACTCCCAACCTGAAAATGTTCTTACTTCAGGCGATATCGCTTCAGACGTAGTACAATCAGCATCACCCTTTATCGCCATTTAATGGGCACAAATCCAATTATAGAATTGAACGAGAACTTTGGACCTCGCTTTCTATTAGAGCTAGATGGTTTGTTTCAGAAATTTTGGAATGTAGTGTTTTACAAGTTTTTATTTAAGTTGCAATGTGAAGAGCTCTTGGCTTAATAGTAACTGGCGCACGGGTTGGTTAAGCAACGCTTGGCGAGGTCGCTATTTGGATGGGTGACCATTTTAAAATATCGATTATCCTCCGTGCTTCGGAAAGCATGCTAATCCTTTGGTCCCGGCTGTCACGTACAGGTCTACCAGTACGGCTGCGCTGGCAGTGCTGGGCGGTGTTCTCCCGGCAGACCTGGAGGTTATCCGTGCAGGGAGGTTCGATGAGGAGCGCCAGGCCGCGGCCGGAGCACAGGTCGAGCCGAACGTGCGCAGACAGGAGCTGGCTCGGCGGAAGAAAGTGATTTGGAATGAGACGATGGATGCTTGGCAAAAGAGATGGACGGCTGAGGAGAAAGGAAGGGAGCTGTATCGCTTCTTCCCGGACGTGGCGAATCGGCTCAGCTCCCACTGGGTCGTGCCGGATTACCAGCTCTCCCAGATTCTCACGGGACATGGGTGCTTCAGGAAAAGGCTGTATGATATGAAGTTGTGCGAGGTTAATGTATGTTATTGCGGTATGGAAGAGGAAGACCTACACCATGTGTTGTGGGTCTGCCCCCTCTATGAAGACGACAGACGTAAGATGATGGATGGGATTGTCTGTGTTGAGGTCGGCCCGATTTATTACTCCGACCTCGTGAGCACACCGGCGAACTTTGGCCGGCTACGGGATTTCGCGCACAGGTGGCACGCCGCCCGGAGCGCCATGGAGCGTGAAGAGCGAAGAGGAGCGTCAGCAGCAGCAGCCCACTGAGGAGCAAAAACTACGCGGCACGGCGACGAAGTAAGGCTGTGTTGTCGTTAGTTGCATGCCCAGATGGGAGAATGTACAAAAGGGACCCATGGCTAACTTGTAGGGATCAAGCAGCGCCTGCGGACGAACAAAATAAGATTGCCAAGGGAGCTATGTCCGCAGCCGCCCCACGTTTCGGCCCGTATAACGTAACGTTGGTCGGGCCATGGGAAGGTTATTGGAGGGAGTGTCATTTAAACATCTTTAATAGTCAGAAACCAGAAAATCTGACACTGGTTTTGCCAAAGGGTATCGTGTTACCCAGTTACTGGGTTGTGGAGGTCAGATAGGCAGTCACTCCACGTAAAACGGTCAGATAGAAAGCCGAACCCAACATAATTGGAAAAAGTCTAAGCAGATAATAATTTAACTTGCAAGGTATTCATGTTCCGATCTAATCTTACAATCTTATAAAGCCCGATTTACACTTCAATAAGTACAGTAGCGAGTTAACTTGCGTTATCGGCGAGTTAAGTTGTTATTGTAGTTTGAACGGCAAAAGCGAGTTAAGTAGTAAGTTGTTGATTAAGTTGAGTTAAATAGATCGCGATCCTATTTTTCGGCGAGTCCAGTGCGAAGTAGCCCCCTCTCTCGCGTCTCCCGCACCTCTCCAACTTAACTGGCTGGCATGTAGACGGGCGAGTTTAGTACAGTCTAGGGATGTGACATTGTACATAAAAAATCGATTTTAAATTAATCGATTATATATTTAGCATGAAAAACCGATTAATAAATAATCGACTTTTCTTAAAAAAATAATCGATTTTGTTATATCAATCGATTTTTCTTTTGATAAAAATCGATTTCAATCGATTATTTCCATAATCGATTATTATTTCACATCCCTAGTACAGTCCATAAATTTGTAGGTTGCGGCCGCGTACACGTGTTATTTTCTTTTCTTCTTCTCGGGCAACTTATGACTACTCACTCGCCTACGTTTGGACGCTACTTACAACTTACTACTTATTACTTAACTGTCTGAGTTCTTAACTGGCTACTGTACTTGTTGAAGTGTAAATCGGGCTTAAGAGAGTTATCCTCAACCGATTAAGTTAAAATTTTGCATGTTTAGTTTGGATGAAAATGCGTGCTTAGCTAAGTTACGTCATTTTAAATCCAATATGGCGGTCGACCTAAGACGGCTGACTGGTTTTTTGTACACTGCCATGATGTGGATATCAAATGAAAGAGTTTTCTGAGCAGAATATGAAAATCTTCTATACTTATAATAAATCTGTAGAGAGGTCAATTCTGTACATGAAATATATTTCCAAAATAACTATCAGGGGGTGATTAAGGATCGATACTCATGCCAAAAATGCAATCAGTTAAATTTTTGTCTGTCTGTCTGTCTGTCTGTCTGTCTGTCTGTCTGTCTGTCTGTCTGTCTGTCTGTCTGTCTGTCTGTCTGTCTGTATAACCGTTATAGAAACAAAAACTACTCGACGGATTTTAACGAAACTTGGTACAATTATTTTTCATACTCCTGAGCGGGTTATAGTATACTTTTCATCACGCTACAATCAACAGGAGCAGAGCAGTGAAGGGAAATGTTGGGAAAACGGGAGAAGTTACTCCATTTTTTAAGCTTCCGTCGCGTGTGCAACCTTAATGGTTAAAGCTACACAAATCATTTCATGACGGAAATGTTCTCCTTAAAATTATATAAAAAATATCCCACGACAGCATATGTCTAACTTTTATGGTTGACTCACAATAACACGTGTAACTCCCGATAGCTTAGCAGTTCGAAGCTTTCTGATTATAATATTTGTCTACTCTTACGTTTATAACACTCTCAGTCACCCCTAATTGAAAAAGTTAACATTATTAACTATTCCATAAAAAAATTGGCCAAGTGCGAGTCAGACTCGCCCATGAAGGGTTCCGTAGTAACTATAATATAATATGCAAATTTATTTGACGAAAAAAAAACTTACAAATTTCTTAAAACTGGCTTTTTTACATTTTTTACAACTGCGCCGAATAAATTTGTTTTTCATAGTGTTTGTATGAATTACAAAGTTATATTTGCGGTTTTAGAAAATATGCTGTATCTCAAAAACTGCTGAACTGATTTCGTTCAAACTAATTTTGGTTGAAAGTTTATATTAAGATCTACAGACATATATTTTTTTTAGATTTTTCACTCCATTATTATAGAAGTTAGAGGTTGTGTCCGCCACACACACATTTTACCACTTTGGAAGCTTATATCTTTTAAACGATTGACTTTATGGAAAAGTGGTTTTAGAAACCCCGATGTCGTTTTTAAAGAACTGTCTATAGATACCACACATGCATCGAATTCATGAAAAAAAATATTTTCAGGTTTAGTTCCATGTATGGGGAGCCCCCCTTTATTTTAAATATTTTTTAATTTTTTCTCAAAATCGGAAAGCGGTTCACAGAATACATCTACCTATCAAGTTTCACATGTATAGTCCTAATAGTTTCGGAATAAAATTGCTGTGACAGACGGACGGACGGACAGACAGACAGACAGACAGACGGACAGATATGTCGAAACTATAAAGATTCCGTTTTTTGCCATTCGGCTACGAAACCGTAAAAAGAATCATATAAATCGGTATAGAAACACCAAAGTTATACATGAAATACGCTTATAATAATAAGCCATCGCGCGTGAATACTGAATCATGCTATAAGGATTATTTTTGAGAATCGGTCGCCGCGCTCGACGCGTCTCGCGGTCGAAGCGTTCTCTAGGTACTTAAGCCTCATGTGAACGTGATCTAAACAATATTACCAATACATTAACTTACGCTGACGGAGTCGCGGGCACAGCTATATTGTATCATTACGCTAAGGCCAATAGGAGCGGAGCGCCAATGAAGAATGCTTCAAAATCGGGGTTAAATTTAACGTTAGCCCAAAGTAACTATTCCACGCGGACGAAGTCGCGGGCAAAAGCTAGTAATAAATAAAGCTTCTTCTGCTTCTAAAAGAATCCCTTTTATTATGTTCTTAGATTTTCCCCTGCGTCAGATTTGCTCAATTTCCTAGTTTCCAGATCATTGCTTCGCATGTACGGTCTTGGGAACCTGTCTACGTTTTTCCCGCTCATTGGACACAGGTTTACTTTTATAAATCATTTTCTGTATCGCTTTCCGTTGGTAATGTTCTAAGAAGGTTATACCTAGATGGTTATTTATTTAGTTTTTTTTTAATTTAATTCATGATAGACTACTATCTCACCTGATGGTAAGCGATATATGGTCGAGGATGAAGCACGCTTGAAGATGAAGCTAAAAGTAACCTATTCACTCTTGACTTAAAGACCTATCAGGAAATACAGACTGGCAGGATATTCCACTCCTTAACTATACGCACAATGAAAGCATTCCAAAAAAGTTTTGGGCTTTTGGGTGGGATGTCCACCATGTAACGATGACGCATCGACGTTAGTGTTGTAGTCCGATGATGGAACGGGCTTGGTGGAATTAGATTATGCAATTCCATCGCATGCTCCCGAAATGTAACCGATATTACTGCTCATTCAAACTAAAAATTTACAGTTCCCTACAAAACCGGTTATAGATTGCTTAGTAGTAGTATAATGTATTTTTGGAAATATTTCTAGAACTGTGCTTTACATTATGGTTAAATTCGAATCAAGACGTGTTAAAAGCAATAACTATTTCTTGTACTTATATAAACTTTCGCAGTCATCATCATTGCTTAGCCTTAACCCAACCAAGTCGGGATCGGCTCCAGTCTAACCGAATGAAGCTGAGTAGCATAACCCAGTAACTGGGTGACTTGAAAGATACCCCAGACTAGTGTCAGATTTTCTGGCTGTCAATGACAAATAGGGACACGGTATCGATTAGAAAGTATCGATATTGTACTCACGAGTAATATTGAAAAAAGTATCGTACTCATAAATGTATCGAAACAAAAGTATCGATAATTCAAAGTGTCGAGTACTTTTCTTAGGACCTAATACGTCGGGCCGTCAATGTCGCTCAGTAACGTCAATTTAGCTTCAGTAAGGACTAAGGACAGAAGAAAGAATATCAACACTACTAGTAGTGGTACACTAATAAAAAAGACAACTGTGACTACAAATTATTTAAACTAGTATATTATTCATTCCTTTAGACACATATTAAAGTACCCATTCCTCCTCCTATCTACAATCGCTAATAGATAGATACACAGCACTTGGAGAAAAAAAAAACGCGAAACGAACACGAAGAATAATACGATTTTGTAGGATATCTTTGGACATTATAAGAACTACATTGTACCTTATACACAATAAATAAATAATAATAACAAAACAATATTGTAACGGTGAACTTACTATTGAGTGATTGATTAGTGAAGAAACTGTGAACAGAAGGACTGAAGGAAGGATTTCGAGCTCAATGTAATGATTTAGAAGGTTCAGTCCAATTGAACCAGATGGCGTTGCCATCCAAGATTTATTCGATACGATACTTACCTTTCAAAAAGTACTCATTGAGTAAAAGTATCAAATACAAAGTATCGAGTACAAAAGTATCAGTATCGAAACGAACCGTACTCGATACCATAAAGTATCGATACATTTTCAACCGACGACAAAAAGAGGAGGTTATCAATTCGAAACGTATATATATATATTTTTTTTTATGTATGATCATCGAGTACTCGAAGACGGCTGAGCCGATTTGGAAAATTCTTTTTTTGTTCGAATGGGTATACTTCGAAATTGGTACCACTATCACCAAAGTCAGGATCTGATGATGGGATCCTGGAGAAATCGAGGGAACTCTTCAAATATTATAGGCACACCTATGGCGTTTTGGGTATTTCTTATAGTAACTTGTGCAGTTGCTCTCAAAAAGTACCATTTGGGGAAGTGGAACTGATGATGAAGACCACAGATGGCCGCCGAAACTACTCAATAATAAGTATTAAGTGGATTGCGATTCGATTACTTGAATATGGATGTTAAGCACTTTATGCTCGTCACAATGCATATGGTGATGTAGAGCTGATGGTGAAGTACCAGGAGAACTCCTCAACAATTAACGGCCCAGCATTGGGAAAAGCAATATTTTGTAAAAGGTTATAAGTAGTTGACATTTAGGCTCTTGTAACTAGGTAAATTAAAAATCATCCAACTAAAAAGAGTGAAAAAAAACTTTTTAACAATAAATTAAACCGACTCCCAAAAAACACTGCAAAGTGAAAAATAACTTTAATTTCGGAAGTCGGTGCCAAAAACGAAAAAACAAAACTAAAGACACCGACTACCGAAATTAAAGTTATTTTTCACTTTGCAGTGTTTTTTGGGAGTCGGTTTAATATTTTGTTAAAAAGTTTTTTCGTATCCCTAATGACAAATGACAGGCGTGACTAACGGGTAAACGTGCTTTCCTAGGCACGGAGGAATCTCGAAATGTTAAGGGTGCATTTCCACCAGAGATGTGCGATGGAAATGTGTCGTGCGAGGATGTCTAGCTGTGCTGTGAAGATGTGTGGGCGTTTCCACCAAAGCCGTGCGATGAAAATGTGCCTACGAGGATGTGTAGCGGAGCTGTGAAAATGCGCATTAATGTGTGGTGCGAGGATGCGCAAACCTCGCAACATATCCTTTTCAACACACATTCCTCGCAACACATCCCTCGCAACATATCTCTCGCACACTTCCCACGCACACATCCCTCGCTTGTTTTGTATGCGCAAAAATCTAGCTCCGCTGAGCCGTTTCCACCAGAGCTGTGCTGACCGAGGCGAGGTAAATGAAGCGATTCTATTGGTTCTTTACAAACACATCCCTCGCTACGCATCCTCGCACATCTCTGGTGGAAACGCAGCCTAAGACGGTGATTGGACGGTGACCCATTCACGGACCGTCTATGGCAAGAGTTTTTTAGCCTTGAAGATTGATCCACGCGGCTATTATTTAGCTTCAAGCTCTTAAACTTTCACACAGTATTGGTTTCAAAAGCAAGATAGTTTTTCTAAAAGCACTTTTATGGTTTTTCAGCATATCGAGGAACGGACAGAAAAAGCAGCTGTCTGTAAAAGATCGCTTTTAGCAAAAATACCGGAATCCGCGAGTTGACAACTTTGTAAAAATTGTTTGAAACGCTTCGAATCGCTTCATGTGTACTTGTAAAATAATATTTTATTCATCACTTAACCTTTCAATTAAAATATAAGTAATTTTTTAATTTATTAAAAATCTATGGCCTAAATCGTGGCATTGTGGTCACGTGACTACGTATGACGTCATCGTTCAAAAAACAACTTTCATGGCATTTGGCACATAAATGTACTTCGGGTATTTTATGATATTTTACTCTATTATGAACGTGAAAAATTATTATCAGTGCTGTGCAGTACCTTGTTGTGGGAATACTACTATAAAAACGCCAACGAAACTATTTATTCATGTCCCTTTAAAAAGAGATATTCGCAAGAAGTGGTTAGAACTTCTGTGTCAAATCCATCCAAAGGTTGTCTGTAAAAGATCGCTTTTAGCGATAAGACCGCCCATTGTATCACCCTTTTTAGTTGTTAAGTCCATATTTGTTTTGCTGTTATGGTATAGGTACAATAAAGAATATATCTATCTATCTGCTTTTTTAAAAAGACAAAAAAAGGAACTCATGGAACAACTATTACAGGACGATAAGATAAATTGGTTATAAATAACACTTTTACACGTCATGTTTTTTTGCGTGTTTAGTTTAGTTAGATGAGGCCGGTATTTCCTAACTGACTACTCTGAGAAGAAACACCGAAACAAACTCCCTCTGAGTTTGTCGTCAACGTCTCTTTTAAAGTCCAGACAATTTGTATTTGTATATGAGAAGCATGTAGGTTCATGTCTTTGGTATTCTTTTGAGGAAATAACCACGCAAATTTGAGCGGACCTGTCCAGACAGTGCAAGCAGTTAGTTAGTTATTCTTTACTTATTTTGTCTTACGCACCAACCAAAGATAATCAGTCAGCTGTCAAAATATTGAACGATGACGTCTCGTTTTCTGATTGGTGTTTCTAATCACGTGACTCACAGATAAAAAGTCTCATTTTTCTCAAGGGAAAATAAAATAAATAATTAATAATCTTTTCTTCACTTGTACTATTTTGTGCTTCATATCAACAGATTTACATAATTAAATAGTTATTTTAAATTTTTAAACATACTGTCAACTCGCGGATTGTAACACCTTTTTCAGTTGTTAAGTCCTTATTTAATTCGGTTATGGAGTACACTAAAGACTATATCTGCCGATAGTATATTCACCAAGCCCAGTTCCAACATCGGAATAAAAGACGAAATGCGATGCACCATCGTTTCATGGTTGACACCACCACCAATACGCACTAAACGTTTTGGGAATACTTTAATTGTGCGTACAGCTAACGAGTGGAATGCCCTGCCGGAGTCTGTGTTTCTAGTCAAGATTGAACAGGTTACTTCTAGATAAGCGTACTTCATCTTATGGTGGTGGTAATCAATCGCAAGCTTATACTCAAAAAACTATGCTCTTAAGAGCCTATACAACCTCAGCTCAAATTCTAATTTCGCCCCCACTTCACCGCGCCGCCTAACCCTCTATCTCGCTCGCACACTGCTACTCGCGGTCACGCGGACACACCGCGAGGTCAATGCAATTTTGATAGAATAAACTACCTCGTTTATTTACCGGACAAGTTCTAAAGTAATAAAATTATCAATGATAATATTAATTTGTCACTATTACCAAAATAAAATGTTATATCACTTTAATTTAGTAATGTATGTAATTAGTAGGTACCTTTTTATTGTGGTAAAATCCTCCCACCTTGAGTGGAGCGGAAGGAACGTCAGACTCTTATTGACTAAAATTCACGGTGTACCTTCAATAGTCCTTTTGGACAGTACCGCGACCCCGGCAAGAATTTCAATGTACCTACTGACGGTTGCTTATCAAGCTAAATTGTCCAGTATAAACTGACCTCTCATTGTACGGAAAGCCTATACAATGCGAGATCAACTTATACTGGAAATTTGCTACAAAATAATAGACGAGCCAATGTTACGGTGAGGGTTCCGCCCAATGATATTTTATAGTACAGATATGTTATAGGCACGCGCGTCGTGAAGACTCAAACACGAGCTAATTGGAACGTCTTGCAACTAGTCTGCGTCGAACGCAACCACAAGCGTGCCGCACCGTAATACCCGTGTCTTTAGATTTTATTTATGAAAAATGCCATCGTGTGAGTTTCGGAAGTGTACGAATTATACTTCCAAAGTAAACAAAATACAAAGGATCTCATACCACATGTGAGAATGCAAATATATTAAGATTATTTTTTATATTTCATTTATTTTCAAAACTTGCCAATAAATTATGCTTAGGAGCCATATGTAGGTGAAGACAGAGAGAGCAAACTTGTTTTGTCGCGAGAGCGATAAGGATGCTTGCGTGCGGACATAGATTAGTTAAAAGTTTACAAGTGTAAAAGCGATATTGATTGACTTGTTTTAATTTGTTCTGTGTTACAATTTTGTTGACTAAAGTTCATTTGACTGATTATTGAGGATTATAACTGTTTTTTTATTGAATTAGGTTTCTGAGGGATCAGGTTCGATTTCAAGATTGGATCGCAATTGTTCGTAAACAAAAAAGCGAATCAGTCTGGGTAACATCAAAAAACAGCAGGATATGTAGCAATCACTTCCAAAGTACTAACAAACATGTTTCGAAATGTGGTCGAACAATGCTTAAAAAAATGCAGTTCTAATTATAGAGGTAGGTAACTAAAACATTTTATAAAACATAATGCAGCCTGCATAATGTTTTATAAAATGTCAGCTACCTGTTGATTGCATTTTCGCCAACGTTGAATTTGTTTGGTTAGTATAGGTAAGAAACCGCTACATGACATTTCATTATGAAACCTATAGTTGTGTCATGAAATTGATTATTTATTGATTACTAGATTTCCACCTGCTTTATCCAAGATAAAGTTCCGATTTGACGAAGTTTTCGAATCATACAATTATTGTTATGACTGATCATAAATTATTTCATTAACATAATGACTATTAATGTCTATTTTATTTTTGAATATAATGGGCTAAGCTGAATAAAAACATTAGTGGTAATACTTGATCCGTGATTAACCATTATGATGTTTAATTTCTTACCTACGTACTTACTTTTCAATCGAGTGTCCACTCTACGGCTATAAAAATGTTATCCTACGGCACAAGGACTCATTTGAAGCGCAACTGTTAGAATTATACCTATCTCTTTCACTTGAGTGTTGTTTCGTATCTTTTGTTCTACTTATCAGTAAAACTTGTCAATGTGTGTCATAGATATCCGTGATGTGTGCAGTTTTTACTACGCGGAACAAATTTCAACGCAAATTACTATGAACGTAACATATCTGTACTTTATAATATCATTGGTTCCGCCCATTGATTTTGTAGTAAGTTTGAGTTATAGATGAGGTCTACGATTTTATTTTTTTATAGTTTTCTCCTTGTATGTATTTGTGACAGCCGTTTTTGTATGTAATTATGTAAGTAGTAGGTCTAAATGCAAGTATCTACATATTATTACTATACCTATAAAAATATTTTAAACCGATCCTGAGCCACTGGATAAATTCTACTGTTACAAAAAACTAATCAAGTGCGAGTCACCATTGCATTCAGGGTTCTGTGGATACATTAGCGTGGTAGTAAAACGCTTTGCCATTATACGAATTTCTAAATAAATCACCGAAATGTATGACTGCGCATAACTTTCGAAGGACTGCAACATATTGGATATTTTTTTTTCTTGTGTTCGTGATTCCCAAGGTATGGTTTGTATAACTATGAATATTAGATAGGTAGGTAGGTAAGAATGTAGATAATAAGTAGGATAGTTGGTTATGTTATACGTGTATGTGAAAATTGAGATGCGTTTTCGTGTTATCTATCAGTAGGTAGGTACGTACGTAGTATACTTAGGTAGGCATTAGTTATGTACGTAGGTAGGATAGTTAGGTAGGTAGGCAAGGATGTAAGATAGGTAGGAGGGTAAGTAGGTAGGTAGGTAGGGTAGATATGGTTTTTACCATAAGTTATTACACATTGTCAAAATTACATAACATTTAATTCGCTTAAATCTCTAATTGGCATATTTCGAACATGTCTAGGATCGCATAGCTCAGGCAACATGCATGTCATATAAAAATGTACTAATTTTGGTTCCATTTCTTGCCAATATTGGTCATCTCTCTCTATAATTTCAACTTTGACGTCTTTGTCGCATCCAGACCATACTCCGAAAAAACATTTTTGCCTACCAGTTATATGAAGTTGTCCTTGTACTTGTATATACCAAGCATGTTTTTTATTTATGACAAGTCCGTTTTTAGATTTTTTCCAAAAATTCACTTTTTTCTTCTCTATAGATTTGTCCAAAGATGTTTTAAATGCTGTTATAGGACACTTGATTTCAATGATTGTGTCTTCTCCCACTATTCCATCTGGAGTTGCACCTAGAAAAGGCAAGTTTTTATCTATGAAAAGACCACAAGGCTCTATTTGAATATTTAATTGTGATGCTATTTGCTCTGTTGCTGTTGCTTCATGCTCTATACCATGTTTCAGAGATGGGACATGGCTTAGATTCTTTGGATATATAAGATTTTTTACTAAATTTTTCACACTTGAGTTTTGTCGCTTATTTACAACTTTGGAAAAGTTTGATGCCGTTAGAAGTTTTCTTCTGAGCTCTAACCACTCACTTGACTCTCTTTGTAGAATTGTAGACTTTTCTACTTGTTTTCGATCTTCTTCTGAACTAGGCAAACTTTTCAAAAAGTCATCTTTGATGCGATTGTACTCCAGTCTTGTCATGTCTGGCTTTTCACAATTTTCACCATAATCTTTATCTTTGGTTTTTAAAAACAGTTTTCTACATTTTCTGTTACCATATGTCAATGCTCTTTGTCTTTGTTTTGAGCGCTTCTCTTCTAATTTTTTCACTAGCGACCTGGGACTTCTCCCCAAAATCGCTCTATGTAAAGTGGTAAGTGGGCGCTTTGTGTTAAATGATACCACAGCAGCGTTGCATCTTGCATCATAGCCCCGACGTAATGAAAAGTTTATGCGTTTCCCACCAACAAATTTAGCAATTATACTGTTGAAGGACTCTACTCTATTGCTGTCACTGTTGTGCATAAGACTTCGAGCCTTAGCTGCGACGGTGTTAACCACAAATTTAATTCTATGCCATATAGCACACGTCTTCAAAATTAAAGTTAAGTCTTCACTATTGTTTTGGCTAGTACAATAATAGGGTTGGCAGTTTTCGTGATTTCCGAATGCATGCTTGTATGAATTCATGATGTCTGTGAATAGGTTACTTACTTTTATGTCAAAGGTGGCGTCTTTAGAAATATGTTCAGTTATGGATGAGCAAATGACTTTACGGATAGCTAAGATTCTTTGAGTAGTAATTTTTTTTCTTAAGTTTGAAGGATATTTGGTTTCTGTAGTTATACTCTTTAGTTTTTTACACATGTTTCTGAAAATGTGATTTTTGCATTCTACTTTTTCTACAGTGCAATTGGGATATGGTCGACCTTCCAAATTTTTTTTATATGTGCTCGAGTCACCGTCCGCCACCATACGTTCGTATATAAGGTTATGCATGGGAATGGACTGCTTAAACCCCTCTAACAATATTTCAGACTCCATACCGGTAGAAGAACCGCTATAATTATTATAGCATACATGGTCGCCTGGACTGATACCTTTACTTTCAGCTCGGGCACATATGCAGCAGTATTTGTTCTTCACTCCGATGAACAAAACTTCACCGAACCTTTTGCCAATTATAGCGGCAGCTCCAGATAGGGCTGAAAAATTTGTGTTGAATGAACGTTTACTCCAGACACCATCTGCAATCACATCTATGCAAGCAATGCCGTTTTTTACTCGCCCTTCCGCAATAGCTGCATCTCGTTCCCTTCCTGCAGCTGTCTCCATTGTAATTATAGCAGTTTTTTGCCAGTCATCATATATTTCATTTTGGACTTTAGCATAATGCTTTTGAGAGAAAGATGGACAATCCATTGATGCACATAATTCGCTAAATTGGGAATACCCAATTCCAGAAGATATGATGCCAGATGTTGCAGATTTGTTTAAATCTAGGTCTGATTTCGGCTCAGAATCAAGATAAAATGTTAGATTACACATATTGCAGGCTAATTTATATTTGGAGAGTAGACCTTTTCTTTTTTCTGATATAATGTGAAGGTTGCTCAATGTACATCCGAATGCCTGATTATGATTGGATATTTCTTGAAGTCTTTTATAAAAATATTCCACATCAATCATTCTCCGTCCTTCTACACAAAAACAGCTTTTCTCTTCCACAGGATTATTAAAACTCACTTCGTACCTGAAATGACGAAAATATTTTTATTTGATGAATTCTTGCTAAACTGAATAACATACATGAAACACATACAAACTTCTCATATAAAAAAATCTAGCAATTACCAATTAGTATCATTATCATATTCGTCATCTGATGTGTCGTATTGTGGAAAATAATGCGAATATCTGAAAAAAATAAGTATTTTTAGTATAAGAATTAAGAAATTATAATCCTAACTTCCTAAATAATAATATAAACGTACAAAGTGAGTTTGTTTGTTTGTCACGCTAAAGTAGCTGAACTGATTTGGATGAAATTTAGCACATGAAAAGACCATGTCCTGGAAACGGGTATAGGCTACTTTTTATCCTGGATCACAAACGACGTCGCGGGTAAAAGCTAGTCACTAATAAAATCAGGAGTATTATTAATAAATAGCTTACGGATCCAACGTTCTTTCGTCACTTTGTATATTCAGTGAACAGCTTGTGTCCTCAGGTAGTACTTGTGATCTGCAAGAAAACGCAACATTCATTATAAAAGTACCTACACCTAAAAGCATAATTTTATCAACATGAATAATAATACGGAACCCTAAAAAGTACAACAATATGAAAAGTTTGTGAACTCGCCAATTTCATGATAGTAACCGTTACGTGTTAGTACAAAATGGTAATGCCATATGGCAAAACACAGAAAAAATATCTTGATGATCAAATACGTATGATACTTACAATTCAATATTTTGTAATGTATGAACATTTGTTTCATCCGAATTTATTTCCATGTCTATCGGAGTCCTGTAACAATTACAAGTGCCTGGTATAATAATACTAACCTATAGACCTTACATATTTTTGTTTATCATTTCGATATGGAACCCTAAACTTGTACAATAAAAAAAAGAAGACGAAATCGTCCATAAAATCATACTTGTGAATGTAACAATGAATAATTATACACCTACGTAATTATTATTATTATCTACCTACGTTTATTATAGAAATACAGGTGCGGGTACACGTGGCAGGTGGCTACAAATGAAGCTGTATTACCTATATAAATATAAAACCTATAAACTAAAATACAAAAAAAAAATGTTATAAAAATATAAAACCTATATTTTGTTGTAGGTATGTTGTCAAAACAAAAACAAACCTATTCAGGTAATATTATTTTTTTATAAAATTTACCCTAGGCTGATTTCTCCTGAAACGTGGACGATGCGATTATAAAGACAAGTCTTCACAACTATTTGTAGGCCATCACATAATAACAAATGTTCCGTGCGGGAACCGAACCCGCGACCCGTACTGCAGCCGCCAAGTGCTTAGAAAGCTATAAAAAAATATGAGTATGTACGGTAAGTACCTGGTTTATCCACACATGCAGAAACTGCTCCAAACTTATATAAGTTTGGAGTAGTTTCTGCATGTGTGGGTGGGGAAATTATAATCCTAACTTCCTAAATAATAATATAAATGTGCAAGGTGAGTTTGTTTGTTTGTCACGCTAAAGTAGCTGAACGGATTTGGATGAAATTTAGCACATGAAAAGACCATGTCCTGGAAACGGGTACCTATAGGCTACTTTTTGTCCTGGATCACAAACGACGTCGCAGGCAAAAGCTAGTCACTAATAAAATCAAGAGTATTATTAATAAATAGCTTACGGATCCAATATTCTTTCGTCACTTTGTATATTCAGTGAACAGCTTGTGTCCTCAGGTGGTACTTGTGATCTGCAAGAAAACGCAACATTCATTATAAAAGTACCTACACCTAAAAGCATAATTTTATCAACATGAATAATAATAATAATACGGAACCCTAAATAGTACAACAATAGGAAAAGTTTGTGAACTCGCCAATTTCATGATAGTAAGGGTTACGTTTTAGTACAAAACGGTAATGCCATGTGGTAAAGCACAGAAAAAAATATCTTGATGATCAAATACGTATGATACTTACAATTCAATATTTTGTAATGTATGAACATTTGTTTCATCCGAATTTATTTCCATGTCTATCGGACGAATTTGGGTCCTGTAACAATCACAAGTAGCTGGTATAATAATACTAACCTATAGACCTTACATATTTTTGTTTATATTTCGATATGCAACCCTAAAATTGTACAATAAAAAAAGAAGACGAAATCGTCCATAAAATCATACTTGTGAATGTAACAATGAATAATTATACACCTACGTAATTATTATTATTATCTACCTACGTTTATTATAGAAATACAGGTGCGGGTACACGTGGCAGGTGGCTACAAATAAAGCTGTATTACCTATATAAATATAAAACCTATAAACTAACATATAAAAAAAAATGTTATAAAAATATAAAACCTATATTTTGTTGTAGGTATGTTGTCAAAACAAAAACAAACCTATTTAGGTAATATTATTTTTTTATAAAATTTACTCTAGACTGATTTCTCCTGAAACGTGGACGATGCGATTATAAAGACAAGTCTTCACAACTATTTGTAGGCCATCACATAATAACAAATGTTCCGTGCGGGAACCGAACCCGCGACCCATACTGCAGCCGCCAAGCGCTTAGAAAGCTATAAAAAATATAAGTATGTACGGTAAGTACCTGGTTTACCCACACATGCAGAAACTGCTGCAAAGTTATATACCTACTACATATTTACCTACATGTTTGTAATCACTAATATACTAATACCACCTAATACTGTGAATAGATACTTACTTCATTTCGATCATATGTTTGCCTGTTTCTTTACGCCAACCCCGTCGCTTCTTATTTTTATTTCGGTTATTTCCCATCACGCAAATACTATAAACTTATGCAATTCAATATTTTTATTTTACGTCGTTGCGTAATGTGTCCTGAGCGCAAAATGACACAACCATCCCGTACGGAAGCCGGAGCAGGTATGAACGCGGGTGGCGCGCGGCAGGGAACATACTTTAATATGGGCGATATTATAGATTATTTATTTTACGGCGAAAAAAAAGGAAATTCAAAAAAGTGAATAACATAAGACCTGCTTTATAGTTAGTTCAGTTAGTATAAAAAGTTTCATGATCTAATTTGAAGTATTTTATGATTGCCAGCGGTTTATTGTTCAGTTTAGAGGTAACTTTGGGATTTTTTTCTACTGAGAAAATTTTATAGAATCGTGATTTCACCAAACATAGGACTTGACATTAATCCTCAACTACACCATATATTTATTTCAAAATTAATGCTGCAGTATTTTCAGCGTATCAGAGGATTCTGCTAAGCCATTTGAGGTAGTATAGGCTCTTAAGGCAAATGGGCAACCATCTGTCACCATCACGAAAAACAACGGTCCTTTTTATCGGCCCTTTAACTACACATGTGATGCTCAATTTTATGTTATCTCCGTTATGTGGTGTCTATAACTTCTACTTGAATATACGTGATCTAGTTTCACGCGTTCAGTTTCAGCTCGTAAATGTTCTGAGAAGCTGTAAAGTGCCGTCTTCGGAGTCATTTCACACACGTGGGCGAGTGGTATTTATGGTAGTCATGTTCTTCACATTACGTAACATAACATAATCAGCCTGTGTCGGTGTGGGACACAAACCTTCGTACTATGAGAGGGGATGGGCTGTATACCACTACGCGGGCCCAATGTGGTTTGGTGGATTTAGCAGAAAAAAAAAAGAACCGTAAATTCCGAAGATATCGGAATTTGCGGTTCTTTTTTTTTCTGCGTGGGAAAATCATCGAATGACTGAGGAGTCACCGCTGTGGGTGGAGCGGAAGCGAGTGTCAGACTTCTACTGACTAAAAACCCACCCTGCTCCTACAGTTGCCATTGCGTTCCGGGGCCGCGGCATCTCGTTAGAACATTCCTCAACCCCGTAAGGCAGTAGTCCTATCGGGCCCCGTCAATGCTGCTGACTGCTGATTGAGGCGCGCGCCGAATACGGCGCTCAATGTAATGCCTGTGCACGTAACACACAAAAATCGATTATTCCCTATGTCCACCACTTGTCTGGCCACCACTGGGGGACAGCGAGACAACTTTAAAACATTATTCTCCTTGTCCACCACTGGGGGACAGCGTCACAACTTAGTAAATTATTTCCATTCGCCACCACTGGTGGCCGCCACTCACCTATGGTGAGTCAATTCAAAGTCATACCGAGTTTGATACAAAACACACCGTCATTTCAAAGCATCAAGTCAAGTTTATACAGACATAGAAATACAATCGCTGGAATGAGAGACTTAACCCTCTAGGGTTAAGTCTCTCATTCCACCTAACGTTCGTCGATTCGACGAGCACGCGACAGAAAATCAGTTATCACTTATCGACGCGTACGGGGATCACAACCGCATTTCTTATAAACTCAGTGTTCTCCTAGGTCTTTCGCGACGTGCAAGGCTCCGGCGGGTAAGTACAATAGTTTTCGAGATATTACGATATTGTTCGTCGTTTCGACGAATGGTTAGGGTTTGTGTATAAATTTGCAATTCATGTTGTTTTGATTTTTGGAAATTTCAACATGTCTTCGAGAAAATTACAAATGGCAGATTTTTTTTTGGCAGATGAAACTATTGTTCGTTTGTTACTAGATCAAGAAGGTATCAGGGCTTCGGAGGACATACCAGATAGTGAAACGGACGATTTCTGGAGGTTGATGCTTTTGAAAGTGATCATCAGATAGAACAATCTTCCGGCGGAGAAGTTATTCAATAACGGGTTTCTCCGGTTTTGATGGATGATGTGCAGGAACCACAACCAGAAGTGAGCTCAGACCTTCGATCAAATGTGCTCAGATATGTCAAGCAGCAGAAAAGTCAATCGATGGCCAATGTGTGTATTCTATGGAACCATAAGTAGGTATAGCATGTATTGAGTTACATAACTAACTGCCACAATGCCTTAGTACCAGGTCAAAAACGATTAAAACATCGTGACTTCATGAAGAATCTGCATTCTTAAGTTGCGAACTTGAAAAACCATGGCTCAAAATCCAACTGGAAATTCGCACCATGCCAACTCAGATCAAAGCCAAGATCTCAGATGTATTGGGTATAAGGCATGGCAAAAGTCATGAACAGAGCCAGCTACAATCTAGCAGTGACCTACCGCACCAAACAAGACAAAAATAATAATCTGTGGTCTCTGTCCATGCACTAAAAGACGCAAGACTAAGTAATTATGCACTACATGTACCACTGCAATTTGTGGCGAACATGAAGTTGATTTTTGTACCAAATGCGCTTCGCAAATTTAGTATTATTTTATTTTTATATATAGTTTAGAAAGTTGTTATTTAAGTTTGTCAAAGAAGAAGAGGCTACATTTTGTTTTCCTTTTTAATTAAATTTTTGTTTAATATCGAGTCTCCAGTGATCGCGTAAAAGCTAGTATTTTCCTAAAAGTGTGATAAAATAAATATAATTAGTTACAATACATCAATTTATTGTTTCATTTTATAGAATAATAGTCGGACCAGATATATGTGCAAAAAATATAACGAAATTTTTTATTTTTATTTGAAAATAAAGCACCCCAAAAAATACTCGTCGAATCGACGAATGGTTAGGGTTTCAAGGGGGCAAGTGAACGTTAGGTTTCTAGGGTTAAATGCAAAAATGTGGAAAAATTCCATGTTCCAAAAGATTATAAGGACTTTCTTTTAGCAGACTATTCATACCTATAACTGCAACCGAATTGTAGTGTTTTGTATTGAAGAAGCCAAAAATGTAACGTGTGAGATTCATCATTGGTACCTTTAAAAGCTGCACAGAGTCATAATTTACAAAGTTGTGACGATGTCCCCCAGTGGTGGACAACGAGAATAATGTTTTAAAGTTGTCTCGCTGTCCCCCAGTGGTGGCAAGACAAGTGGTGGACATCGGGAATAATCGCACAAAAATAAATTTAAGACTTTTTACCCGACTGCACAAGGCATTTTTTTTTATCAGGAGCCTAATAAAACAAGTGGAAATATTCTGTTGGCAACAAAAAAAAATCTTCCCAAAATTTTTGCCAAAGCGTACAAATCCATTAATATACGACTTCTGTGATCTACATAATTTATGATAACGAATACTGGACCTCCTTTTGACAATGAATAATATCCATTGATCTCTACATAGCGTTAAACGTCAAAGGACTGAACGACGCTTAGGGGCGCCAGATTGCTAAGCCTGGTTGAGAATCCCTTTTATCAGCCTTAGTTCAGCAGTAGGGATACGCCATTCAACGTTTTCATCAAAATGAGTAAAAGCGAATTGGCTTCCACGTGTTTAATAATGATCGTGACGTAAGAATCCATATCAGATGGCAACAGAATAAAGAGGCGTGGTCGTAGAATTTTCTGTGGAATGTAAACAGGTTTTATTAGAAGGCTAAAATAACAAAACATGCGTACAAAACGTTTTGGGAATACTTTCATTGTGCGTACAGTGAATGTGTGCGATTTCTTGCCGGAGTCTATGTTTCCTGATAGCTGTAACCCGGGGGTATTTAAGTCGAGAATGAAAAGATTACTTCTAGTTAAGTTTGCTTCATCTTCAAACACATCATCGCTAACTGTCAGGTGATATCTGTAAAGCCTGCCCTCCAAAGTTTGTCTTACCAAGATACAGAAAAGTTATAAATTGTGATAAAATAGATATTATCACAATTATTTAAATTATTTCATTTAGATTTGATCTGTTTAGTCATATCCAGTATTTTGTTTTATTTATAACTAGCAGTTGCTCGCGACTTCGTTCGCTTGGGAAGTTTTCCCGTGTAAATCCCGATCCCGTGGGAATTTCGCAAAATCCTTTCTTAGCGGATGCCTACGTTATAACATCTACCTGCATGCCAAATTTCAGCCCGATCCGTCCAGTGGTTTGGGCTGTGCGTTGATAGATCACTATGACAGTCAGTCAGTCACCTTTGAGTTATATATATTTAGAAGAAGATTATAATTTTTAACGTTACATGTAATTAAAGATAATTTATTGATTATTATTAGGTGATTATCTAAAACAACGTTAGTACTAGCACATATCGTCTGAAACACAGGTTTGTCTATTTCAAGCACATGTCAGGGATAAGTAGCTTAAGTTAGCAAGACTATAAGTAAAGTTTAGTTGAAGAAATTGAATAAAATAATTTTATTGATATGGTGTTGAAACGAGAGCCAATCATCAATAATAAAATCACTGAAACTATTACGCGGTGGGAAATAAGTAAGAAGCTTTTAAATGTCAAAGGTTAGTACCACCTTACAAAAGCAGCATGACAATTAGAACCATCAAAAATCAGCCCAAAAATCGATGTCCAAAAACAATACTTACTCAAGAATGAATAGACTTCAATAGACTTTCCTTCCCAAACTTTGAACAATCAATAAAACGGAAATTAGAGTACAATGGTGAAATGAAATACGGTACTAAATCCCAACCGAACTTGATTACATTTTAATTGCAGCCAACTGAAATTGATCCTTCGTCTTCATTTCGTGAACGAAGTTAAAATCCAATCGCAGACCAAATCGAATTTATAGCGGTCTTGAATCCACGATTGGTACTGAGATCTAGACTTCATCGGCTCTGAAAGGGTTACTCTACTGTGTCTGAGAGAGAAATTTAAAAATACTTGTGGATGATTTATGTGAATGAAGGCTTCGTGTTTAAAAATATACCTAATGTTATAATTGCAATTATTCTACCCAATAGCCGCATATTCTACCGGATAGTTAATTTTTTTTTTAAGATTTGCGTTAAAAGGTAGTTCATACAGATTTTGAAACTAGATATAGGACTCCTCCCACCTCTAGTTACATAATGTGACACTTTGTCAATCCCCCTTCCCTCTCCCCTCGTAACGTGTAAAGTAATTTATGGCCGGCCCCGAGATAGTCTTCCAAGATACTAAGCCAAATCAATTCGGAGCTATAGTATTTCAACAAACAATATCGGAATTCCGACACAGATTTAAGACTACCAACAAAGGAAAATCTGAAAGTGAAAACAGGGCTAGTCATGATGTCTTGATCTAATTTAGCTAAAAAATGATAAGTACTGGTCTTATAATTATAACCGCTTGGATTATTATTACAATTTTTTTTTATTGGCATGGTTTTGAACACCGTCTCACCTGAGGGTAAGTGATGATGTGGTCGATGATAAAGCACGCTTACCTAGATGTAACCTATGCACTCTTGACTTAAAGACCCCCAGGTTACAGCTATCAACACAACAAGGAAACAGACTCCGGCAGGGAATTCCACTCCTTAGCCGTACGCACAATGAAAATATTCCCAAATCGTTTTGTGCGTATGGGTTGGAATGTGGGATTCCGTATTTAATTATCACTTTTAAGCAACTAACTAACATCGAACCGCTGGAGCCGTGGAATTTTACGAATACGAATGGGTGGATGAGCAACATTTCGAGATTCCTCCAAGCCTCGGAAATGACGTACCAGGACCAACGGGTCCGTGGCTTAGGCCCCCAGTGGTCGAGGCACCTGTGGCCGACGCCCCCGATTCGAATAATTTAATTCAAAGCAATTTTTGATCAAATGTACCGTCAGGCACAAAAACAAAAATTTTACAAAAATAATAAATGCATATTGATTGTAAGTACAAATATAATATTAAATCATAATTACACTTATAGCTTGGTTCATGGACTTCTCTCTTTAAGTCATTCATAAGAATTTTTATGTCGTTTTTTAATACATCCAGCTGACACTCAGGCTTATGTCCTTTTATCATTTGAACATTGTCACTTTCATTTATCAGTTTAACTTCACCACCACACTGGCCATGTCTTTTATTCTAATTATATTCTAATATTATACGCAAATCCAGCATGCAACTATGTTTTTCCACCAAGTCTATTCTTATTTACTATATGTTAATTATTTTACACGAGCCCCTGCGAAGGACCTTCGCTCGTCATTATATGAGGATAAACTAAACGTTTTTATCAGTTGCATATTGCAATATTCATTAACTTGACTCTGGTGTGAAAGAGAGACATAATATCTATTCATACTTCCTTATTGTTTTTAATTTTGTAGACGAAAAGACGGAATTTTTATTGTTACCCATAACTGGTTTGACTCAGTTGACGAGTTGGTTGAAGTTGAAAGATAAATTTTTCATATGGTAATTTATTATAAATGTATATTAGCAACAACATTCTTTAACATTTTATACGAAGTCTTTTTGATTTTTTGGATGTTTGTACATAATAAATATCTTTTAATGGGAAAAAAGGTGTGTAAGGATAAGGTTAATTGGCGATCTATTCTTTCTGCTATTTGAAAGATAACTTTTGTGTAGCAAGAAAAATACTTTATTATTATGGTGAAACACTTTTCTCATTTCCTGTACTAAGTGAAAAAGCACAAAAAAGAAAGACATTAAATTGATCGAATCGGGGGCGTCGACAACAGGTGCCTCGACCACTGGGGGCCTAAGCCACGGACCCGGACCAACGGCTTTCGTTTGCCGTGGCTGTCATTTGTACAACTTTGACAGTCGTTAGGGTTAGAAGCCAAAAAAAATCTGATACCAGTGTAGCCATTGGGTATCGTATCACTATAGCATTCTACTGATATAATATCAGTAGAATGCTATAGTGATACGATACCCAATGGCTGCACAGGATTATGACAGGGTATGCGGCGGAGTAATCGGTCACAAAAACTTTGCCTTTTATAGATTTTTAGCATAGCCACAGCCACGCATCGTAGCATGGTGGCGATGCGTGGCTGTGGCTATGCTAAAAATCTATAAAAGAAAATGTTTTTGTGACCGATTACTCCGCCGCATACCCTGTCATAATCCTGTGCACGCGCATGCTGATATTACCATCAGTACGGCTACTTGATTGTGACGGCCAGGTATGCAGTCGCTCATGTAAAACACTAGTACTGAACTGCGTCTGGTTAGACTGGAAGCCATTCCAGCATGGTTAGGAATAGGCTAGAAGTAGATGATGAAGTTCCTAGTTTTTCCCCCGCACAATTTTTTAATCTCCTCACCATCTTTTTTTTAGTACTGATAGGCCCACTCTTGACCTCGATCCCGCCTGATGGTAAGCGATAGATGAGGTCTAAGATGGGACGAGCGAGCCCAGAAGATGCCTATTCACTCGTGCTTTAAAGGCTGAAAGGTCATAAGTGGCAGGGGACACAGAAGCCGGCAGAGAATTCCACAGCTTGGCTGTGCGCACAATAAATGTGGAGGAAAAGCGCTTGGTACGATAAGACGGTATATCAACCAAGTGTGGGTGGTACCCAGCCTGGCTTCTGGTAGTACTACCCTTGGTTGACTGGTAGAGACCGCCTTTTTTTTTTAAGGATGGGAAATCATCCAATGACTGCCTCTCGATCTGGGCGAAGCGAAAGTGTGTCAGACTTTTAGTGACTAAAACCCATTCGTGTTCCATCATTTGCCCTTCGTGTTCCGAGGCCGCGGTAACTCTTTCGAACAATTCCGCAACCTACGGCCTTTTTTTCTCTGGGTGGGAAAATCATCGAATAACTTCTCCCGCTCTGGGTTAAGCGGAAGGAAGTGTCAGACTTCTACTGACTAAAAACCCACCCTTTCCCTTCAGTTGCCCGTGAGTTCCGGAGCCGCGGTATCTTGTTAGTACATTTCCGCAACCCCGGCGGGCAATGGCCTTATGAGGCCCCGTCACTAATGCTGACAGCTCCTTGAGGCGCGCGTGGAACACGACGCGCCGCCGACCCGGGCCTGTTCCTTATCGGACGCTGAGCTACCCCTGCTCACCTTTCGTAAGCCCGCGCTTACCGAAGATCGGCCCGCGATCCCCGACGCTCAGGGCGTCTACCGCGGCAGCTGGTGCGGGAGGAAGAGAGTTGCCTCTCCCTCGCGCGTTCAGCTTCCTCCTTCGCTAGCATGACTGCTTCGCAAAAGGAGGCGACTGCATCCCATTCCCACTCGCTCCGCACCATGGTCTGAACTATGGCCGGGCGCGTGAAGTCGCCGCCGTCGATCACTTCCACGAGGACACATCGGTGTTCCACCCAAGCAGGGCACACCTGCACTATATGCTCCATCGTGTCCTCCGGATGGTCCTCACAATGACGACATCCGGGCAGATCCTCCCGCTGTATCCGAAACAGGTACCTCCCGAAACAGCCATGTCCAGTCAGTACCTGCGTCAGGCGGAAGGTGAAGACGCCGTGACGTCTCTCCAGCCACTCCTCAAAGAGGGGACTTATACTTAGCCCAAACCTACAGCCTTTAGTTTGCCTTTCTAGATGAAGCGTAAATAAACAAATAACACTCAAAATAGTATTATCTTCATCAAAGAACAAATTTTCGAAGGCAAGGAAGGAATTTACAGAAATTACCTTTATCATTATAACTTACAAACTTTACCTCCTTGTATCTAATATACATACTATTTATATAAACTACAAATTAACCTTACTAAATTGTACTAAACCAATCCAGATGTAGATACAGGGACATTCCCATACATATCGTAACTAATTTGAGTTCGGTAAGTACATTTTGTATTGACGTAAGAACTTCCTATCAACGATACGTTATTGAACGTTGTGTAAATCATTAAATATAGATCTGTGGTTGCTAACTAAATATAAAACAGTTTTTCCCGTAAGTAACTGTGGGATTAAATTAGCTTGCGGGCAAGCCCTTTTTACCTATTAGACGCATGGCGTCATGATTTTTAACAAACGTTCTTCTCTTTCTTAGCGTTTCCACTGCGGCCAATGTCGGCGAGGATTAGTCATTTACGCAGGAGATAATATATTGCTCAAGTATGTGCACAAATAACAGAACAACACAACAATAGACAAACATGGCAGATTTAAAACAGAAATCAGAAGAATACAAATAGATATTCATTTTTAAGAATAATTAAGACGAGATATTTGAACTTTCTTACTAGACTAATTGAAGATTGCAACATGTTTTAAGCATCATCAAAGTCGTCAAAGGGAATATCAGCTAGAAAAAAATTACCCAAGGTCAGTAAACAAAGCTCAGGTTATTTAGTTTTCTCATAACAAAACAATCAGATATCGGAAACCCATCAGTCTACAGAGCCGAATCAAACATTTCTTGCGAATAATTTTCTCGTCAGCGTTACAACGTGAAGTGAACCTATAAACGACAGTAGGCTCTATAAAACTCAAGTGTTTGCCTGACTACCATAACAGATATTTATGATCTTGTTGACTTACCGACGGAACAAAAGAAAAACATCGGATGTGCTAAACAACTCATAATGTCGAAGAAATTGCTGAAGTGTATTCTGATTACAGTGCTTTTCAGGATATCCGTTATTTATCTCTGATAGAATCTTACTTGTTTCAGAGCCCTCAGCTTCTGATCAGCTCACATATTATAAACTCTTATTTCATGTAAACTCTAATCAAAACTATTTAATATAAACAAAAACTACAAACAAAGACTTCAATTTAAAAAGACAGAGATTTCAATTAAATTTAAATGTATAAAACTATATTTAAATTAAATTGAAGTCTCTGTCTTTGATTTAAAAATAACTGTGTTTTCACAAGTGTTTATAGATATTCACACGATACTAAAACACAAACAAACGTATTTAATTTTTAATAGGAAGGGGATTTTTAATAAGACTTTCTCTCAAAGACGGAGGAGCTTATATTGCAACCTATAAGTATTATTGCCCGGATCAGGATTTACACGGGAAAAGCTGCGTAACATCGAAACCCACGCGAAGTAACAGGCAAAAGTAGTAATGCTGTAACGAATATGCATAGGTGTAGCTTTTGTGGCACGCACAAGAGGAGCCGGAGGAGGAGGTACAAGAGAGGCTTCCTCAGCAGCCGTTAACAAAGGTCTTCCTGGAGACACACCACGAGGGCCCGCGCCGCCAATTCCACCAACGCCGCCAAAGCCATTAACTTTTGCGGGACGGCTTGGCAGGCCACTCGGTCTGGCAGTAGGCTCCCAACAAGGCGTCTGGGCAGCAGGCTCTCAGCAAGGCGTCAGGGCAGCAGGCTCCCAGCAAGGCGTCAGGGCAGCAGGATCTCAGCAAGGCGTCAGGGCAGCAGGCTCTCAGCAAGGCGTCAGGGCAGCAGGCTCTCAGCAAGGAGTCAAGGCAGCAGGCTCTCAGCAAGGCGTCAGGGCAGCAGGCTCTCAGCAAGGAGTCAAGGCAGCAGGCTCTCAGCAAGGAGTCAAGGCAGCAGGCTCCCAGCAAGGAGTCAGGGTAGCGGGTACTGCACTTCCTCTTCGTCAAAAGTCGTCGAGAACTAAACTCTTCTAAAAACTGGTCTAAGACTGAACTCTCGGAGATGGCCCCCAGCGCCTTTTATACCCAGCTCAGCGTTCAAAATCCATTCCATTCTCATTCTGTACCAGAATTCAAATTGTAGAGTCCAAAATAGTCCATCTTGCCAGTTATTTGATCAGCCAGTTATATTCGAGCATAATTTATTAAACCTCTTCGATAAAATCTGAGAGTGTGTTTTAGAAATTTATAATTATAATTTAAAATGCCGTTAATCAGTAGACAACCACAATATAGTATACAATATTAAGCTAGTCCTATCGATAAAAGTGAATAACAATTATATAATAAAAGTATGAACAACCTTTTTAGTCTATTAGCCATTAAGTGACTACAAGAAGGAAAAATTACAGTTTGTCAGCCTTGACGTAAAAAATGTCATGACAAGAAAATATTTGTTTTGATGGATGAATTATGGATTATGATTACAAAGAAAACGTAAGTTATTTGGTATTTGTAATAACAAATACTATATTTCCCCAAGTATTTGTTATTACAAATACCAAATAACTTACGTTTTCTTTGTAATCATAATCCATAATTCATCCACCAAAACAAATATTTTCTTGTCATGACATTTTTTACGTCAAGGCTGACAAACTGTAATTTTTCCTTCTTGTAGTCACTTAATGGCTAATAGACTAAAAAGGTTGTTCATACTTTTATTATATAATTGTTATTCACTTTTATCGATAGGACTAGCTTAATATTGTATACTATATTGTGGTTGTCTACTGATTAACGGCATTTTAAATTATAATTATAAATTTCTAAAACACACTCTCAGATTTTATCGAAGAGGTTTAATAAATTATGCTCGAATATAACTGGCTGATCAAATAACTGGCAAGATGGACTATTTTGGACTCTACAATTTGAATTCTGGTACAGAATGAGAATGGAATGGATTTTGAACGCTGAGCTGGGTATAAAAGGCGCTGGGGGCCATCTCCGAGAGTTCAGTCTTAGACCAGTTTTTAGAAGAGTTTAGTTCTCGACGACTTTTGACGAAGAGGAAGTGCAGTACCCGCTACCCTGACTCCTTGCTGGGAGCCTGCTGCCTTGACTCCTTGCTGAGAGCCTGCTGCCTTGACTCCTTGCTGAGAGCCCGCTACCCTGACTCCTTGCTGGGAGCCTGCTGCCTTGACTCCTTGCTGAGAGCCTGCTGCCCTGACACCTTGCTGAGAGCCTGCTGCCTTGACTCCTTGCTGAGAGCCTGCTGCCCTGACGCCTTGCTGAGAGCCTGCTGCCCTGACGCCTTGCTGAGATCCTGCTGCCCTGACGCCTTGCTGGGAGCCTGCTGCCCTGACGCCTTGCTGAGAGCCTGCTGCCCAGACGCCTTGTTGGGAGCCTACTGCCAGACCGAGTGGCCTGCCAAGCCGTCCCGCAAGTACTATTTTCTAAACCTCCTCCTCTTCTCTCCTGAGAGTGTGTCAGATAGGTAGGTAGGCCGGTTTCTAGGATAGGTAGATAGGTAGGCAGGTTTTTATAAAATACTGTATATAAATAATATATTAAATTTAATGGTACATTTACCCTCTTTTATTGGTGAAGAAGAAGGTATCGTTACAGTTTGGCGCCCAGGGCAGCAGGCTCTCAGCAAGGCGTCAGGGCAGCAGGCTCTCAGCAAGGCGTCAGGGCAGCAGGATCTCAGCAAGGCGTCAGGGCAGCAGGCTCTCAGCAAGGCGTCAGGGCAGCAGGCTCTCAGCAAGGAGTCAAGGCAGCAGGCTCTCAGCAAGGCGTCAGGGCAGCAGGCTCTCAGCAAGGAGTCAAGGCAGCAGGCTCTCAGCAAGGAGTCAAGGCAGCAGGCTCCCAGCAAGGAGTCAGGGTAGCGGGTACTGCACTTCCTCTTCGTCAAAAGTCGTCGAGAACTAAACTCTTCTAAAAACTGGTCTAAGACTGAACTCTCGGAGATGGCCCCCAGCGCCTTTTATACCCAGCTCAGCGTTCAAAATCCATTCCATTCTCATTCTGTACCAGAATTCAAATTGTAGAGTCCAAAATAGTCCATCTTGCCAGTTATTTGATCAGCCAGTTATATTCGAGCATAATTTATTAAACCTCTTCGATAAAATCTGAGAGTGTGTTTTAGAAATTTATAATTATAATTTAAAATGCCGTTAATCAGTAGACAACCACAATATAGTATACAATATTAAGCTAGTCCTATCGATAAAAGTGAATAACAATTATATAATAAAAGTATGAACAACCTTTTTAGTCTATTAGCCATTAAGTGACTACAAGAAGGAAAAATTACAGTTTGTCAGCCTTGACGTAAAAAATGTCATGACAAGAAAATATTTGTTTTGATGGATGAATTATGGATTATGATTACAAAGAAAACGTAAGTTATTTGGTATTTGTAATAACAAATACTATAATGCATAAAAAAATGTCCTCAATGCTGTCGGCTGTCAATGAGTCTAAAGCCCGATTTACACTTCAACAAGTACAGTAGCGAGTTAACTTGCGTCATTGGCGAGTTAAGTTGTTAATGTAGTTTGAACGGTAAAAGCGAGTTAAGTAGTAAGTTGTTGATTAAGTTGAGCTAAATAGATCGCGATCCTATTTTTCGGCGAGTCCAGTGCGAAGTAGCCCCCTCTCTCGCGTCTCCCGCACCCCTCCAACTTAACTGGCTGGCATGTAGACAGGCGAGTTTAGTACAGTCTAGGGATGTGACATTGTACATAAAAAATCGATTTTTAATTAATCGATTATATATTTCGCATGAAAATTCGATTAGTAAATAATCGATTTTTTTAAGAAAATAATCGATTTTGTTATATTAATCGATTTTTCTTTTGATAAAGATCGATTTTTAATCGAGTATTTCCGTAAGCGATTATTATTTCACATCCCTACTAGGGATGTAACATTGTACATAAAAAATCGAATTTTAATTAATTGATTATATATTTAGCATGAAAAATCAATTAATAAATAATCAATTTTTCTTAAGAAAATAATCGATTTTGTTATATTAATCGATTTTTCTTTTGATAAAAATCGATATTTAATCGATTATTTCCATAATCGATTATTATTTCACATCCCTACTAGGGATGTAACATTGTACATAAAAAATCGATTTTTAATTAATCGATTATATATTTAGCATGAAAAATCGATTAATAAATAATCGATTTTTCTTAAGAAAATAATCGATTTTGTTATATTAATTGATTTTTCTTTTGATAAAAATCGATTTTTAAGCGATTATTTCCATAATCGATTATTATTTCACATCCCTAGTACAGTCCATAAATTTGTAGGTTGCGGCCGCGTACACGTGTTATTTTCTTTTCTTCTTCTCGGGCAACTTATGACTACTCACTCGCCTACGTTTGGACGCTACTTACAACTTACTACTTATTACTTAACTGTCTGAGTTCTTAACTCGCTACTGTACTTGTTGAACTGTAAATCGGGCTTAAGAGACTGGCGGCATTGCAAATTGTATGGCAATACTTAACCACTGGCCAAAGTAAAAACCAGCCCCAAAGTCACGGTAAGCTACATGAAACTGGAGTCTTTGGACATGTAGACTGAAATAACACCTGACACGAGATTTGATTAAAGATTCAATAGAAGATAGATACCACCGCTTTCAACGTTCGCGGTCTAACTGAACAACTAAGCGTTCGCCAATAGGAGACAAATTAGGTGCCTCCTTCTGTGAGACAGTGATGGTCCAGAAGGAGGCCGCTGAGCAGAAACGAGAGAGGGCCGATCCCGCTCGCAGAAGAGGCAGGGGTTTCGGCGTTTTAGAAAACGTCGAAAGCCTGCCTGCTTTATTTGGAGCAGCTGGAACTCCGGGGTCGCGGGCGGTCAGAGTAGGGACTCTGTCCGCCTACCAAGTGATCCCTGGAAAGGCGGGGGCACAGTGATCACGTGTCACCGTGAATAGCGATACTCAGGGGAGACCTCTATACAGTTTTCCCAGGGATGTGTCATAACAGGCGTTGCACAGAGGAGGCTCCGGAGTGGTCTTTTAGAGGTAACGGGGCCTTTTCTATGTGCTGATGATGATCACCGGGATGGTTTTAGTGAAGTAAGAATCCCACACTCCCTGGTCTTCTCCCTGAAAGACCAGGCGCCTTTTGAAGGTTTCCCCCAGAAAACAAAAAATTAAAAATTAAAGTAGACAAATTAGGTACACAATCATGACAAGTCTGCCGGAGTTGAGGGAATGTTAGAACGAGATACCGCGACCCTGAATCGGCAATTAAAAGTACATGGTCAGACTTCAGACTTCTTCTCACTAAAAAGTCAGTACAAATCTGACACTACCTTGGAGCGGTACGAGGTATTTCATGCCTTTCCCCCGAAAAATGAAGCAGTCAGTCTTCACCCATTCCATTTCCTCTCCTTTGTTATTGTTTAAGAGTCGTGACAGCAGTAGTTTTTCGTACATAGAAACTTGTCTTCGACAAAAAGCGAAGTTAATCGCTCTAGTGCTAGTCAACCGAAATGCACCTTATATACAATGGGTCCCAGTTAACTCTTCGCTGAGTTAGGAGTTAGGAAGACAGAAATGTTGAAGCCGCTTATCATCCCACGCAACTGGTGCCAGTTGAATGGGGTAACCACAATTGTTCATTGGGATTTTGTATTCAGGAATTTACGGCCCTCTGATTCGGCTGAGCTCTTCGGGGTAAGCGAGCTTTAAGCATCAGTGAGCATCAATTTTGAGGAAATGTTGTTCGTGAATGTGACATGAGAATCTAAGTGACATTGACGTAAAAGTGTCAGTAATCTAAATATATATAACTCAAAGGTGACTGACTGACTGACTGACTGACATAGTGATCTATCAACGCACAGCCCAAACCACTGGACGGATCGGGCTGAAATTGGGCATGCAGGTAGATGTTATGACGTAGGCATCCGCTAAGAAAGGATTTTGCGAAATTCCCACGGGATCGGGATTTACACGGGAAAAACTTCCCACGCGGGCGAAGCCGCTGGCACGTTAGGTATAAAAATGCGATTGTAAACCTCATTATTTCTGTTATTTATAAATCGATATAATTAATTGTATGACATTTTGTTTAAATGGAATGTAAATATTTACTAGAGTATGAATGACTACGCACACAATTAATACAAGTCCGTATTATGGTAGTAGACGGATACATATAAATGTGATGAGATGTGTGTAAAACTTGATCTTCTTGTAAAACTTTAAATATAATTATTATGGTCATGCATGAATGACCAGTGGGTATTGGTCCTCTGGATTTGGCTGTTCACTTTGTCCAACATCACTTTCAGAATTGTGTTGGTGCTACACTTTTACCTTTACCCAAAGCCATAGATGCCATTTAAAACCGTGAGCATAGGCGATATTGTTTTTCAACACTAAAAGTTACAGTCGTTGTATGTTATTATAGTATATATTTATTTAGGTTAACCTAGAATTGTTTACGGTATACATTTGTATGAAAAAGTCATATTAAATTTATAAGCGCAACAATTAATTAAAGGCTAACACCACATGCGCTACTTAAGGTTATAAATCAATATTATTAACATACATCATTCTAAACATAGAGGAGGCAGATCGAATAACAATTAGAAATATAAAAAATATAATTGCACTAAAAACTAAAAACAATAATAAGACAGTCATTTAGTTTAAAAGATAAATTAAAAATCATAACATAATTATTTGAAACATAACATTGGTAACAAAAGAACGAAGAAGTTGCTACGGTCCATCATATGAATGGCATCATCATTGGGCCTAATTCGCACGAACACCACAATCTCTTCAATACGCAAATGAAATAGTAACACTATAGTTTACAAATATTTGTTTTAGTTTCATTGATATGACACATTAGGTTTTCGTCACGCTGAATTCAGACCAGAAGTACAATATTCTCTAAAACGTCATGATTTTGAGAAATCTTAAGCGAAAAGTACAAAAATCTTAATTTTAGAGATACTGCAGCGCTATGAAATAATAATATTCTGAAAATCGTGTCCTGGTATCTAAACATACTACTACGCATTACAACATTACCGGACTTATTAACAGAAATAGGAACTATTTTTAACCGACTTCTAAAAAAGGAGGAGGTTCTCAATTCGGATGTTTGTATTTTTTTTTTTTTTTTAATGTTTGTCCACGCATAACTCCGTCGCTTGCCAACCGATTTGAAAAATTCTTTTTTTGTTGGAAAGGGTATACTTCCCAAATGGTCCCATGAAAATTTTATCGAAATCGGACGAGCCGTTTCTGAAAAATCAAAAAAAGTCGAAAAAAATAATTTACCTTGATGATCTTTTCGTTTACTCTGCATTGCGTTTTTTGTTCGCGCATAGCTCCGTCATTTACGAATCGATTTGGAAAATTCACTGAACCACTAAAAAGCGCGAAAATAAAAACTTTTTTGCAAAAAATAAAACCGACTTCCATATCAAACACTACAAAGCCAAAAATAATTTTAATTTCGGAAGGCGGTGTGAAAAAAAAAAGAAAATTCAAAACCAATTACACCGACTACCGAAATTAAAATTATTTTTGGCTTTGTAGTGTTTTTATATGGAAGTCAGTTTTACTTTTTGCAAAAAAGTTTTTATAAAATTTAATTTTCAAATAAATCAGCATAATGTTCAATACTTCTTCTTATATATAAAAATCAATTGCTGTTAGTTAGCCTTGCTAAAACTCAAGAACAGCTGCACCAATTTTATTAATTCTTTTTGTATTATGTTCCTTCTAATACAGAGAAGGTTTAGTAAGTGAGAAAATACGGATAATTAACAAAATATGGCGGTACGAAGTTCGGCGGGTTGCTAGTGTTTGATATTTAAAAATTGTCAACACATATAAAAAATAATGAAAGTGCTTTAATTACTAATATTTGTTCCGGGTCTAATTGTTTGTAAAAATGCACTTACGACACAGGAGAATTATCTTTTTATATTAATAAAATTCCTGGAATTAACCTTGTAAAGTAATGTAATGTATAGACTATGGACTTACCTATTTTTGTTTTTATATCTAAACATTGTGATATGTGTGGAAACTGGAGGATTTTCCGCCACTTCTTGCTCTTGCCCTTATTGCTATCGGAACCTCCTGGAACAAACAGAAAACGTGGTAAGTGAAAATGTAATGTTAAAGTAATACCTACTGTATTTCGTAGTTTTGGTTATTGGTATAACATAACATAATCTTTATTTATTTTCTCTCAAAAAGGAACAATATTGGTTTATAGAATACCAGCTTTTGCCCGCGACTCCGTTCGCATGGAGGTTTTTCCCACGGAAATCCAGATCCCGTGGGAATTTCGGAATAAAAACTATCCTATGTCCTTCCCACGGTCCTAAACTATTCCCATGCCAAATTTCATCTAAATCGGTTCAGTGGTTTAGGCGTGAAAGGTAACACACAGACAGACAGTTACTTTCGCATTTATAATATTAGTATGGATAAGTCACAGCAAGACCTCACCTTGAGAGTCACCTTAGTGAGAGCTGGAGTCTGTACTATGCTCAGAACGTTTTATATCTCCTCCCACTCTGGGGGGAGGAAGGGAGTGTAAGATCTCTTCTCCTTCACGCGTTCACCCTCCTCATTTATTTATTTAAACTTTATATACATACAATGGTTACATAGGCGGACTTAATGCAGCAAGTCATTCTCTACCAGTCAACCCCTAGGTTAAAAAAAAACACATTGTGGTAGGTGTACGAGAAAATAGACAGAAAGAATATACTTATACTACTATTAAAATACATATAATTATATGCTAAAATAATAAACTAATAAATACGGAGCTTTATAATAAACTTTCTGATTAAGAAAGCTCATAATAAACTAAGAATAACAGCCCCTTAAGTAGTTTAATTGATATTATTTATCATATTTGTACACTGACAGCCCTAAGTCAAATTCATAAACTCTTTATTGCCAAATAAGGTACACATTTAAAAATGAAATTCCGTGACTGCTGAAATAGTTGTAAACTGTATGACAGGGGCCAGTTCATTCCCTTAACTAAATTGGCAGTTGTGCAAATAAATTGAAAACAAACAAAAAACATTAATAAAAAAGAACACATAATTAAAAAAAAACATTAAAAACAGCTAATTTTCCATATCAGATTAATAACTAACGGAATAATTTAAATGAATTGATATAACGAAAAGTCTATCTCCTTTAAGTTCTGACCATCCAAAGATTGTCTGTAAGAGATCGCGCTGTGCAAAAAGACCGCCCATTGTACCCTTATCTACGTACTGAAATATCGTAAGGTGTACAACAAAGTATATAAGTAATAAATACGTATTGTTACCATAAATGCCTTGTTTTCGACATCGGAGACCTTGAACAGTTCAAGGATGAAAGTTTTCAATTTTTTATGTGTACAACGATTATTTACAAGTCTTTATGTAACTGTCGTAAAATGAAAGACTGACTGTATTGCTATTGTATCGTACTGTGTCTATACGTCAATTTTTAGGGTTCCGTAGCCGAATGGCAAAAAACGGAACCCTTATAGTTTCGTCATGTCTGTCTGTCTATCTGTCCGTATGTCACAGCCATTTTATTCCGAAACTATTTGGACTACACATGTGAAACTTGGTACGCAGGTGTATTCTATGAACCGCTTTCCCATTTTAAGAAAAAAAAAAAAAAAAAAAATATTTAAAATTATGGGGGGCCCTCCATACATGGAACTGAAACTGTAAATATTTTTTTCATTAAATCTATGCGTGTGTATTTATGGACAGGACTTTAAAAATGACATTGAGGTTTCTAAAACAACTTTTTCTAAAAATGTAAAATGTCCCCCCCCCGTAACTTCTATAATAATGGAGTATATTTATTCTTATCAGTCATAAGTTGTCTAATTTTAACACTACCAACACATTTTTTATCGGAACCTGTTATCAATAACTAAATCATGAATTCATAGTTTCACTAAAATGTGGCACTGCTTTCGATGACGCGTTTCTAGGTGCGAACAGAAGTGTTAATTGAAACTGCTCGACTGGTTATTACACAATTAAAACTAATATAGAGTCCGCAAAAATAATTAATTTAATTACAACGAATGACTTTCAATTCAATTAACAGCATTACAATTATAGTTATGACTAGTAGCGCCCGTGAATTTGTTCGTTGCAGGTTTCCGCTTAAAGCCCGATCCTATATCCTATATGTCGCCCTATAACCCCATTAAGATCGGTTCAGCCATTACAGAGACTAAGCAGACTAGACAAACGGACAAACATTGAAATACAGTTTAAAATACAATTACAATAAGCACTTGAGAAACACTTTTTTTTGACATCACAGACAGACACTTTAATTTTATTTATTTGTATATCCTATGTACACAGTATGTTTAGATTAAATATGAATATTTGGCTCCGGACACCCACATTGGACTTTCTCTAGATAAATACCAGTTTTATCAAGTAGATAAGTATCGCAATGTATATTAAAAGGTGTTTTAATTAATCTCCGATCTTTATCTATATCGGGAGCGGTATGTTGCAGCACTAATTACTTTTTTTTCTAATAACAAAATGAGCTTATATTCATGTCGCAATACTAAGATTATAATGTGACATAAAGATTATGTGTTATGCAATCTTAATAAAAATAGAGTACTAGAGTAGGTCTAGACTAGTAACTGGTTTCAAATAGGCTACTCTTTTTATTATTTTCGAGTATGATTTGTTAATTAGTTTGAAGAAAAAAAAAACATGGTGCGATGTTCCTTGTGGTAGGTTTGAAGGGCATGAGGATCATAAACGCGAATTGATGGTTATTATTATAATATTTACTAGCACTCACCAATAATGCACCGTACTACCAAGACTGTTTCCAGTGGGAAAATCATCAAAATAGACTCTTCTCGCTGTGGTCGGAGCGAAAGCGAGAGTCAGACTGCTACTGACTAAATTTCTTCAGTTACTCTTGTGGTCCGGGGCCACGGTATCTCGTTAGAACATTTCCTAAACCACAGCAGGTAATGGCCCTTTTCTGGCCTCGTCAATCATTAGTAATAGTACACTGTTCATCGAGGGGAGAAAGTGACCGATTACCAACGAGGATGTAGTTTGAGTACTTAATACACACGAGTTGGGAATCGCACTTTCTTCCGAGATACATAGTGCTTTATACTATACCAACGAGGAAAATAAGAGAGAATAATAATAATAATCTGTCTCTTGTCTTTTGGCATTATAAGTACTTTTAAGTTAGCTACTGAATTGGTCTTAATTAAAAAAAAAAAACAGGGTTTTAATTATAGATTTTCATACACTTTTGCGATCCGCACATTTGTACTACAATAATGACGTCCTTTCTGTCAAACTTTTTTTTAAAAGTAATAAGGCACTTTCCGAGCAGGTATAGTATAATAAATTTTGCCTGTATAATAAGCATAGATCAAATGTCAAGCCAATACAATAGAAATCTTGAGATTCAACAGGATCCCGAGTCGCGATATGATCATTGCCTGTCGGGATAGCGGGCATGTTCTAACGGGATCGCGCGGCCCAGGAACGCAATGAGAACACAGGCCGACAAAATTTTTAACCAGAAACCAAACTATATATTTCCGAAGGTTTTCGATGCGCTGAATCCAAATCTGGCCTCAGAATTGCTCTATCACGTCAGGTTTCTTAGATATCCTAGCCTAAAAGTGCAAAAAGAACCGTTTTTGCCCGATTTTGAGGTTATGTAGACTCACGATTTTTTTTTAATAAAGGTTACCATATCAAAGAACAAGTATTCCTCTTTCAAATGCCGTTGAGTTTGCTCAAATTTTTTTTTTTTTCGCTGAATTATTGTGTTTTGAAGTTCTCATCTTTGTAAATTTTCGTATGCTTGAGGTTCGGTAGGGATGGTTTTTAGGGATAAGAGTGGGTGGGGATTGGTGGGTAAGAAGTTTACTGAGTTAGCTCACTTGTGGAGTGAGATTTAAAAAAAATAAGACTTATTTAAAAAAATATGCGACTTAACTCGCTTTCCCCAAAGGTAGGTGGGTTAACCTGCTTGTGGTTTGGTAGGGATCGTGTCTAGTGGCCAGGGGGTAGATGGGGGTAGCTAGATGTTGGTTGGTAGTAAAAAATCTGAGCAAACTCAACGGCATTTGAAAGAGGAAGACTTGTTCTATGGTAGGTAACCTTTATTTTTTTTAGAAAAAATAATTCGAGAGTCTGCATAACCTCAAAATCGGGCAAAAACGGTACTTTTTGCACTTTTAGGTTAGGATATCTCAGAAACCTGACGTGATAGAGCGATTCTAGAGGCCAGATTCGGATGCAGCGCATCGAAAACCTTCGGAAATGTATAGTCTAGTTTCTGGTTAAGAAGTTTGTTTAAATTTTGTTGGCCTTTGTAACTGAAGAAATAGCAGGCGCGTGCATAGGATTATGACAGGGCATGCGGCGGAGTAAAAACACACAAAAACTTCTTCTTTTATAGATTTTTAGCATAGCCACAGCCACGCATCGCCACCATGCTACGATGCGTGGCTGTGGCTATGCTAAAAATCTATAAAAGAAGAAGTTTTTGTGTGTTTTTACTCCGCCGCATGCCCTGTCATAATCCTATGCACGCCCCTGAGAAATAGAGTGGGTTTCTAGTTAGTAGACATCTGTTACTTCTATCCGCTCCACACAGAACGATATGATGATTTTCCCATTAAAAAAAAAAACTACATGATTCCCTTATTAAGTATTTGACCAGCACGGATTGTCAGGGTAGTCAGGTAACACCAGCTCCATCTAGTTTAAACAAAAACGAAAAAAAGGGACTAGAGAGACTTGTGTTATTTATAATACAATTTAAGACCATCTTCGCAAATATCACTGCGTTCAAAAGACGTCAATTTGACCCTGACAGCTCTTGCATTATCAGCATAAGCATTCAAAAATTCAAATTTTGAACATACGTTAGGTTCGAATTTTGTTTTTTTGACAGTATTCCAATTGATGATATTGGCGGCTAGGTATTCCCTTTCTGGTTTCAACGGAAAGTCCAAGTAAAAAAAGCTGTAGGTACCTACCACTTTTATCACTAATCTGCTGTGAATTCGTTGTTTATGATCGAATGTTTAAACATATTTGGAATTTGATCAAAACCTATATTATAGATACTAACGTGAGATGGTTGTTTTTTCGTCTCATTAATTTTGTATTTGGATATGTTCAACTTAATAAACACTACATAAATGGTGGGTAGGTAAATAATATTAATATTTAAACGGTAACACATAAGACATAATATATATATATATATATATATATGTATTTGTACCTACGTCACTGTGCAGACAGAAATGACTAACGACATTGGAATATGCAAATAAATATTAACCTCTGAATTTGTATAAGTAAAATGAGGTAAATGAGGTAAACATATTTTGTGATTTGATACAATCTACTTTTCCTTACCTAACTACCTTGTATTACCTACCTTACTTGTTACTAACATTATAAACGCAAAATTTTGTGAGGATGGATGTATGGATTTTTGTTACTCTTTCATGCAAAAATTACTGATTGGATCTGAATGAAATTTAGTAACTAGATATTTGACATCCTGGAATAACACATAAGCTACTTTTTATCCCAGAATTCCCACGGGATCGGGCTTTATGCAGGAAACGCTCCTACACGAACGAAGTCGTGGGCAGAAGCTAGTACCTAACACAGTATGTTAACTAACAGAGGGCGTTCCCGTTAACCCGCAATAGTATAAGCACATCAATTAGATCGCCTCACACGCGGCCCGTCATTCATAAATAAATTGCGACGTTGCCGTCCATCAAGTACGCGTGTACAGTGTTTCTTTTACGTATCAATTTAACATTTTTAGTGAATATTTTAATATTAAAAAAATTAAAACATTTTGTTTTCGAATGGTAATATTTTTAACCGACTTCAAAAAAAGGAGGTTCTCAATTCGTCTTGAACATGTATGTTACATCATTACTCGGAGACGGCTGGACCGATTTGACAAATTCTTTTTGCATTTGAATGGCTATACTTTCTAGTTGGTCCCATTGTTACGAAATCAGGATCTGATGATGGGATCCTGGAGGAATCGAGGGAATTCTTCAAAAATTATAGGCACACCTATAGCGTTTTGGGTATTTCTTATAGTACCTTGAACAGTTGCTTCCGAAAAGTACCATTTGGGGAAGTTGAACTGATGATGAAGACCACAGATGGCCACTGAAACTCCTCAATAACAAGTATTTCGTGGATTGCGATTCGATTACTTGAGTACGGATCTTAAACACTTTATGCTCGTCACAATACATATGATGATGTAGAGCTGATGGTCAAGTACCAGGAGAACTCCTCAAAAATTAACGGCTGTGCATCAGGAAAAGCAATATTTTGTAAAAGGTGATAAGTTGTTGACATTATGGCTTTTGTAACTAGATAAATTACAAACCGACCCACTAAAAAGCGTGAAAAAAATTTTTTTAGCATAAAATACAACCGACTTCCATATCAAAACACTACGAAACCAAAAATAACTTTAATTTCGGAAGGCGGTGTGAGAAAAAAAGAAAATCCAAAACCAATAACACCGACTTCCGAAATTAAAGTTATTTTTGGCTTTGTAGTGTTTTGATATGGAAGTCGGTTGTATTTTATGCTAAAAAATTTTTTAGCATGTATGGATGCTATACTATTGCGGGTTAACGGTAACGCCCTCTGTTAGTTAACATCGTACCTACTAATATTATAAATGCGAAAGTTTGTGAGGATGGATGGATGTTTGTTACTCTTTCACGCAAAAACTACTGATCGGATCTGAATGAAATTTGATAAGTAGATAGTTGACTGGAATAACACAAAGGCTACTTTTTATCCCCCGGAATTCCCACGGGATCGGGATTTACGCGGGAAAATCCTCCCGCGCGAACGAAGTCGCGGGCGCTTTTGCCCGCGACTTCAAACTACAATAACAACTTAACTCGCCGATGACGCAAGTTAACTCGCTACTGTACTTATTGAAGTGTAAATCGGGCTTAAGACTTAAGCAAAAGGCAAAAGCGAGTTAAATAGTAAGTTGTTGATTAAGTTGAGTTAAATAGATCGCGATCGTATTTTTCGGCGAGTCCAGTGCGAAGTAGCCCCCTCTCTCGCGTGTCCCGCACCCCTCCAACTTAACTGGCTGGCATGTAGACGGGCGAGTTCAGTACAGTCTAGGGATGTGACATTGTACATAAAAAATCGATGTTTAATTAATCGATTATATATTTAGCATGAAAATCGATTAATAATCTAGAACTAACCTATTCAGTCTTGACTTAAAGACCCCCAGGTTATAGCTATCAAGAAACACATACTCTGGCAGTATTTTACAATATTTACGATATCAGAAACATCAATATTACAATGTTCGTTAGTATAAGCACCTTTGTTTAATATATGGACAGTTTGACCTAATCATCTAATATTCATCAGCTAATATTATAAATGCGAAATTAACCCTGTTTGTCTGTTACACTTTCACGTCTAAATCACTGAAACGATTTTAATGAAATTTGGTACAGATATAAATTAGACTTTGTAGAAGGTTATAAGCTCCTTTTTTCTCAGAAAAATAACTTTTCACGCAAGCAAAGACGGCGGCAGAAACTAGTATACCATATAGATAATTACAAAACCACCAATAAGTGTTACCTCGCCATCAATAATAACTACATGAACATTCAACCTACTCACCCAACTAATTAAAATTTTACGAGCAATAAATTAAAAGAACGCAAGTATGCAACCACGTTATTTAGCTGTACGGTTCCCGCGACCATGTATTAACGACCACACTCTCGGTCATTGCGCACTCTTCAAACGAGCTAATTTACGGGCAAATTGAAATATATACGTATTCTAAAATAAACATTTCTGCTTCGTTTTTGGATGAGCGTACCGAGTTTCGGGGATCTGCATTACTCACCGTCTTCAATTAACGATATTACTGGCAGCGTGTGATCTTTGAGATTAGACAGAGTTATAGTCTCGTAATAGTTACGCTTCTGTTATTGCATTTATTTATGTTTAATTCTGTTTTGTATTTGTTTAAATCTGACGTCATAGATTTGTTGATTGTGGGAAAATAGCTTACTTTAAGGCTTAAATCGGTTTAAACTGCCTCAGTAGCCTAACGACTGCTGAGCAAGAAGACTCGGGTTCGATTCCCGTATCTTTTATATTATCTTGTGCCTGTTATTACACCATCAAAGGGGTAAGGAGTGGAATTCCGAAGCCTGTGCTTCCTGACATTTATAACCCGCGAGTCTTTAAGTCAAGAGTGAACTGGTTACTTCTAGATGAGCTTGCTTAATCTTTGACCACATCATCGCATCAGGTGAGATGGCGGTCAACACCAGCTTATCAAACAAAATAAAAGGAACAAGTACAAGGCACAAATTACTGAAAGAGGTAAGTGTGGTATAAGTAAGTGCTAAGCCAAACGAGCCCCTTCACAAAGAGCTCTACTAATGTTCATATCAAACCCACATACCCGACCCAGAAACTGGCTACCAAATAAAATTTTATGAAGAACCCTTACACTACCCTGCTGACGTTATAACTTCCTAAGTTACTTAGTAAAGTTGTGATAGGCACGCCCCTAGGCGGCCCACTTTATCGGACACAGTAGCAGTATCGGATAGCAATTATTGAGAATTCCCTAACAGAAAAAGCCCAATGTCTGGGGTCGAATCGATAACCCTCACGATTAGAAGTCGATTTTTTAAGATATTTTGTTGCGTTGATGTGAAGCATTTATTAGATTGCCGCCTGCAATACAATATCGACCTAAACAGTCCTCTAGAACTCTAGAAGATACTGCGTCTCCTGAACATAAGGGCAATTGAAGAAACAGCGAGGGTTTTTAGTCAGTAGAAGTCTGACACTCCCTTCCGCCCAGAGCGAGAGGAGTCATTAGATAATGTTCCCGCCGAAATAAAAGCTATTCCGTGGTGGAGTATCAAAATTATTTATATGGCAACTAGTTGCGCAGTTATTAAATAAATCCCTGCTAATCCCTACTAACATTATAAACGCGAAACTACCTAACTCGTGTCTGTCTGTCTGTTACGTTTTGTCGCCTTAAATGGTTAAAAGATTTTGATGAAAGTTACAGAGATAGATTAGAGTTTGGAGCACATACTGCTACTTTGTTTTCGTAGAAAAAGACTCAGCCCCACAGCGAACGGGCTAGTAACATAATATATAAACTAACAACTTTGTGAAAATGGCCTGTCAACCATTGACGTCAAGATATTAAATAAATTGGAAAATTAACATCAAATATGAATAGTTACATTTTGCCAAAATATTCGAAAAATACATTATATTTTATCGGCATACTTTGCATTTTTATCAAGAGAACACGTGACTAATACTAGTTAGGATCTTGACACTGATGATTTAGGAGGCGTTGACCTCTTAATTGACCACTATAAGAAACAAAACACTGACAGAGAAAAGAAGATATTGAAAAAAGCACCTATTTATTTATTACTGGTTTCTGCCCGCAACTTCGTTCACGTAGGAGGGTATTCCCGCACAATTATTATTAGGTATTTCCGGGATAAAAAGTAGCCTATATGTTATTCCAGGATGTCAACTATCGACTTTTTCAAGTTTCATTCAGACCCGTTCAGTAGTTTCCGCAAAAACAAACTTTCGCACTTATAATATTAAGTAGTAGGTAAGATTTTTTTTCTACCAATTTACATTTCACTGTGTTATCGGAAAAATTGTAGATATTGACATAGAAAGGAAGCCTGTCTTAGAGCAGTGGAAATAACACAGAATTATATTCGTTCCGTCGTTTTGAATAACCTTAGCTCTTACATTTTCTAACTAAGCCACCTAGAAAGCAGAAACTGCGTGTGACAGATGTGTTCGTTAATCCATAGCAAATTGTTAAACTTAGCTAAATAACGAACAATATTTACATACTTAAATATCTATATTCAGTTTTAAATAAAAATAAAATTCTAAACATTTCAAATGTTTTGTTAGATGTGTGTATTAGTGTGTCTATGCGAGTATGTATGGATGCGTTTGCACATTCGTGTGCATGAGAGAAAATTTGCGAGGATTAGTGTTTAAGTGTGTGTGTTTGATTGTCTTATTACTTAAGTGTTTTGTTGTAAGGACTCGACTTCCTCTTAACTTAATTATAATGACTCAAGTCGTTTACGATGCAATGATTCAAAGCTCTGTCAGATATGTATAGCTTTATAAGTGAAATCAAAACGTTGAGAGAGTGTAGAAATATAATAAAAAGTAAGTAAAATATTATAGAACGCGACACAATTCATCTCAAATGTGGTCTCGCTTTCAGCCACAGTTTCAAATGGACTGCGGCTGAAACCGAAACGGGAACGTTTCAATAACTGACGAAATTATAAATAATTATATATAATACTAGTGAAATAAACCGCGCATCCGAATATTTTTTTAACAAATGCTTATATTTTATAGGATAATGTTTTTAAGAACATATTCGAAACCTGAAAAACTACATAATCATACAATGTAACTTTAGATCATCATTTACACACTAAAGAAGGATTTAAAAATACCATCATCCCTAATGAAGGAATAAGTGAGTGAGGGAAGATAATGATATTTCTAAAACCACCCTTACCATTATTAGACCATCTGTTTTCTTAAAGCTTAAAGTTACAAACAACAAAACAATTTTTTTTAATATTAACAGGCTCGCATTTGACCATCATCTCACCTGAAGGTAAGTGATGATGTGGTCGAAGATGGAGCATGCTTACCTAAAAGTAACCTATTCACTCTTGACTTAAAGACCCCTAGGTTATAGCTATCGGGAAACACAGACTCCGGCATTCAAATTCCACTCCTTAGCCGTACGCACAATAGGTGGGATGTCCACTATGTAACGATGGCTTATCGCCGTTTGTCTTGTAGTTCGATGATGGAACAGGCTTGACGGAATTAGATTGTGTAATTCCATCACACACAAAATCCAAAATCAATGGGATTTTCTAATGAGATACCACAGCCCCAGAACGTAAGAGCAACTGAAGAAACAAGATGGATCTTTAGTCCGTAAGTCTGTTACTCCCTGACTGGATGGAGTGGAAGGCTCCAGAACGGTAGCAGTCATTCAATGATTTTCTGCTGCCACATCAAATGCAACATTCTTCATCCATAATTAAATCTCATTTCTTGTGTAACGTAGCATTACTTAGTTAGTTTCGGTAATGTAATATGTATCTATACCAGTGGCGGAGGCTCCATACAACTCGATTCCTACCTGCTTCCCTTTTGAAATATAGCAAATATTAGTCTTTTATTTTATATATGAATATATAAATAGTAAACTATTATTTTCAATTAAACAAATAATTATTTACGATGTTACAAGATTTCGAAATCAGCCACAGGGCCATAGTTACTGGAATTCACGTATCACACTTGAGCAAAGTAAGCATTTTTTGGTCCGGCTTCCCTTTTATGAAAATTCACCCTTCGCCACTGATCTATACCATGTTTATTTGATTTTAACGTGGTCATCTTCGTAAATACTGGGTGGATTTGGATGAAATGTAGTATGGGAGTAGTAACTTGAAGCTTAAGGAAGCTTCGGGACTGCAAAAGAACGAGGGCTATGTTTTTATTGTGATAAAGTCCTGAAAGAATGCTACTCCATACTAATATTATAAAGAGGTAAAATTTGTTTGTAAGTTTGTATACAGTATGTTCAATATGGGCGTTCCCGTTAACCCGCAATAGTATAGCATCCGTACATGCTAAAAAAATATTACCATTTGAAAACAAAATGCTTTTATTATTATAAAATATTCACTAAAAATGTTAAACTAATACGTAAAAGAAACACTCTGTACACGCGTACGCATTCATGAAAAAATTGCGACGTTGCCGTCCTTCAAGTACGCGTGTACAGAATGTTCCAATTCTAAACATTATTTCTTTGGTAGTAAGGTACATTATTGGTAAGTGCTATAGGCTATAAATCATTTCGAAATCCACGCAGACGAAGTCGCGGGCGATGCTAGTTAGTTTATATCTTACACTTATTGTTACAAGTACTTATTTAAATTATTTGTATGTATGTAGATACTAACAACAATAACAAAACGTGTTTGCGACTGGCGGCCACGCGGGTTCGTCCGAACGTCATGATTTATAAATGAATTTAATCAAAAGTGGGTCTCCGTCCGCAGACCGTTTCACCACTTAATCAAATCATATTTTATAATGACGTTTAAATAATGAACACTTGTTTCATCATGTGGGATCTCGGAGTTTTACTAGGGCCCTGATTAGTTTTTTTTTTTTTGTTGCGTGTGTGTGTGCAACTGTACATGCGTCTGCGTAAGGATATTGCATGACGCACATACGTTTTGTGTTTAGTAAGGTTAACTATTTTATAACAAACTAGCTTCTGCCCGCGTCTTCGTCCGCGTAGAAGTCGAAAATATTCCACGGGATCCCGTCCCCGACTTGCTTGACAAAGATTATAATAGCTCGGCTATTATGCATGGCATAAAGATAATTTATAGCCTATAGCACTCAGGGATAATGCAGCTACATGTAAGCGAAACAATTTTCAAAATCGGTTCAGTAGTTTTAGAGATTACCCCCTACATACAAACTTACAATTTACAAACTTACAAATTTTACCTCTTTATAATATTAGTATAGATAACTTAGCTAAACTAGCATTACCATTTAAATTAATTGTGTATGCAAGATTTCATCTTAGTCGGTTGAGAATAAAAGCTTTACAATTCACTAGCAGTCACGCGGGACTTCGCTCCCGTGGACTTTGTCATGACAAAAACATAACTCTCCTTCGTTTGCAGTCGAGTAAAAAGTCTTTAAGCCAAGAGTGAACAGGTTACTTTTAGGCAAGCGTGCTCCATCTTCGACCACATCATCACTTACCATCAGTTGAGATGGTGATCAAACGCGAACCTATTTCCAATAAAATAAAAACATCCTTCTTCAAGCTTCAAGCTACTTCCATACCGAATTCTTCAAGTACTTTCGATAATTAGCGCTTTTAAATAAACTAACTTTTCGGCTTTATAATAATACTAGCATCCGCCCGCGACTTCATCCGCGTGGAAAAAAGATCCCCCGATTTTGAAACATTCTTCATTAGTGCTCCGCTCCTATTGGTCTTAGCGTGATGATATATAGCCTATAGCCTTCCTCGATAAATGGGATATCTAACACTGAAAGAATTTTTCAAATCAGAACCGTATTTCCTGAGATTAGCGCGTTCAAGCAAACAAACAAACAAACAAACTCTTCAGCTTTATAATATTAGTATAGATGTCTAGGTTTGGTTTTAATTTATTTAACGGATGTTGTTTTAGACTTATAATTTAATATTCTAATTGGGGTGTCTGAGGTATTGCGCTTAATCTGTTACACTTTGTATAGGTATCTGTCCCTTTCGCGAAAACATTTTTACAGCAGCTGCATGAGACTATGTCGTCAAAGTCTTATGTCGGACTTCTCGTTCTAATTATCAACTTTAAAGCTTTATAACTTCGTCAGTGATGAAGATACATATTTAAATATTGACTAGACCTAATAAGTTATTTATTAAGCACATAAAAAAATTAATTCATTTTTTTATAAAGAGAACTTGTTATGTGGGTAGAATTCACATAATTAGCAATCTTGTTAAACCCCTCCAACTAAGCTGGAGTCTGTTTACAGCAATAGTGTAATAGGTGGGGTTCGAACCTGCGACCTCTCGATCACAAGCAGCTTAGCCAACAGGCTACTGACGAAATATTTTCCCTATTAGAACTAAAAGGCATTTAGCTACCTTACAAGAGAGTCATAGTTACTCCCGCCGCTTAACCGCGCTTGCTTGAATCTCTTCACGTTGACATTTAGAGAACTGAGCTATATTCTTTAATGTAATCTATAGTAATTACAAAGAGGAACGTTTTGTTTTTCGTTTGTTTGCAATCGAGAAACGCAAAAACTACTCGACCTATTAAATTTTTTTTTGTCAGTTTTTCGTTTTGGAAATACTTTCATTGCGCGTACAGCTAACGATTGGAATTCCCTGCCGGAGTCTGTGTTTCCTGACAGCTATAACCTGCGGGGTCTTTAAGTGAAGAGTGAATAGGTTACTTCTAGGTAAGCGTGCTTCATCTTCGACCACATCATCGCTTACCATCAGGTGAGATGATGGTCAAACGCAAGCCATTAGTTATTAATGAAAAAGTAACATCTTAGGCTTCTTATACACACTTAGTTACTTACTATGAAAAAAAAATACTGTATTCCGGCGAGCGAAGCCGCAGGCAGAAGCTATCATCAATATAGGTCAAACATAGCAGAATGATCGATATGTTTCATTGGATTTACGCGTTGGCCCATATATCAACGAATGAGGGTCGATTTTATGTTGAAATTAAAACAGCTTCTAACAATAAATTAAACGTAAATCAAGTGATTTGACTGGCTGTTGAAAACTCATTTAACCAATCACAGATCGATAACTCTTGTTTGACATTTTGTCTCAACAAATCATTGTGATGGCAAATTGTGTTAATTTGCGGACGATGAAATTAAACCAAGTTTATTGGTTCATAGGTACTTATACGCTATAAATACACTACTTCTATCTATACATATGTATAAGTAAATAAATTGATGTGTCTGTATGTGATTTCAAAATACCCGTGTCTTAGTGTGTTACACGATACTAAAACACAAACTTCTTTTAAATGTCGTGTCTGTCTGTCTTACAGTTTTCCGGTTGAAACGGCTGAATCGATTCTAATGGGACTTACATTTTATATACTTTTTATAGGAATTACCAGGGACATTCCTTAATCTCGAACATCGACCCGAGCAGATGTTATTATTAAGCCAGCTCCTCTCCTTGTGAAAATTCGACAAAAAAATAGTACAAAGAAAACTAAAATCATTTAGACATAATATCATAAACTTGTATTAGTAAGATACTAAGTAAATATATTTTCAACTTACGCCCCAAACTCGAACGTTTACAGTACAGAAAATAGAATGACTATAACACAATAAGAACAAATCTTAACTCCAAACCTTTTCTATTCAATGTAAGTTGGGCTGTTTTCGCTAACTCCAGAGCCTTAATTTGAAACCATTGTCAGAACATTCTCAGAGGACGGCCCGTCCTTGAGACTTGTACAACAATTGATAAATGGGTCAAATCTCATCTTCAATAGCTGTTTATAACGAGCCTTGTTAATAAAAGCGTAAATAACTCTCAAGTCTCAATCGAATCTATCAACGTTTTGACACTGATTCTTTTAAATCTTAAAATAAATAAGAAATACGTCTGAGGTCTAGAGACCAATTACAGCGCTCTAAACACAACTTCAATGATTTTACTTAATAATATCCCTTTTTTATTGTAGACTCCTCCCGTTCAGGCTGGAAGGGAGTGTCAGACTTTTACTGACTAAAAACCCAACCTGTTCATTCAGTTTCCCTTGCGTTTCGGGGCTGCAGTATCTCGTTAGAACATTACAGTGAATCGTAGAGTCGAATATACAGCCTGACTTTGAACAAATGCGACAAAAAGAAATGGGAGCTTCAGTTACAGTAACATAGTAATTATAAACTGTTTTTTCTTCAATCTAAATCGTTAAAAAAAATACGTGATTATCGTTTTAAAATGGTCCATTGATGTTATTATCTTTATTTAACTACGAATTATCGGTATTCGAGTAAAACAATTAATAGGCCAAATAAATAAGAAAAATTAAAGTATCAAAAAATCTCGTCCAACTCATCGCAGTGCTCAATAATCGTCGTGGAGTACTCATGTTATTAAACGTTGCCATTCATAGCGGTCATTTACCTAATTTTGCCTATTTTCTAGTATAAGTATCGCGCGACGTAGCCAAACCTCGCATGATCGCCAGCGCAGACATCCCTACCCGGCGACCGCCCCGCAACCCACCCTTTCCTTCGTTCATTAGTCGTCCTAAAACGTTTGTAGGTCACGGTCGCGCGCGCATTCCGCAAATCCTACTTTACGTATTGCGAATAATGTGTATTGTCTTGTGTTTGTGTCATAACAATGCCTAGGACGAGACGAAATAGTCGTGAACCATTAACAAACGTACAGTATCTCGATATTGTCGTGTGGTACAACACCGTAAGAAATCTACGTGAAATGCAGCGAAGATTTCGGCTAAAATATCCCAATGTCATTCCACGTTCATTGGGAAGAATTCTAAGAATAATAACTCAGAACATGCTGAATGCGAGTCCGAAACTTTAGACGAGCTAATAAAAACAAAATCAGGAGTGCATTCGAAACTGTAAAATCACAAACTTTTGTATTAATAAAACTTAAGGACAATTTGCGGCGCCGTGCTCAATTGTGTTAACAAAACGGAGGTGGACATTTTGAACAATTAGGTAATAAAATACATGTAAGTGTACCGATTTGATTTATTGTAAATACTTAATAATTATTGTAAATATTGTGATTACAACTTTTTAAATACGCCAAAAATACAATAATTGATTTGTTGTTGTAACAAACATTATTCAGGTTTTTTTCTTCATACTAAAACATTGTTTTACTATTTTACTATTATTGTATTTTTGATCGTCCTAAGCCGGCAAAAGTATGAAGGGAAATTTGGTTTCTAAAAATTTTTAGCGGGAAAGAGATGCGCGGGCAGACGGGGGCGCTCGTCGCGATTCATTCATAGCGAGAATGTACCTAAATCGTGCCCACGACACGAAAACGGTAGTAGGTACGCGAAATTCTTTGATACTTTAATTATTTTAACGTTTTTCGTAACACTGATAAATAATTTTTTAATTTTACATTTGATATGTTCTAAATTTTCTTGACAACACATATTATTGTATATTTAAATTTGTCGCGTCTATTCAATTTCACCCTGTATACTTATATGTATATAATACTAACGTCTGCCCGCGGCTCAGATCGCGTGTTTTTTTACCCGACTGCGCCAGAAGGAGGGTTATGTTTTTCGAGAGTATGTATGTATGTATGTTTGTATAATTGTTTGGCACGCTCTGTAGCCTGAACGGCTCGACGGATTTTAGCTTGAGAGGTATCGTTAGATTTGTATTGACTGTGAGAGTGACACTGGGTTATATCAAAATAAAAAAAAACCAAAATGGCTGATTTTTGGCGCCATATTATGCCTTCAAAAAAGTTTTTTTTTTCTCAAAACCTACCGAGTGGGGTATCAAAATAAAGGGTTTTAAAAGGTGATTACAAAAATATATATACAACTTATATGGTTAAAAGTAATTCAAAGTGACAAATCGTAAAAAAACGTATAAAGAACTAAATCGTCTGCGAAATCTTTCACATCTGTAAACTAAAAAGCTGGAAATAAAAAAAGTAATTAAAAATATTAAAAAACCCGACTGCAACCTTATGCTAAAACTAACTGAAAAGCTAATAAAAACAAGCCCATTTTAAATTAAATAAAAGTTGGAAGCAGGCGGGACCCATTTGAGTTTGAAACTATAATAATGGTATGGGCCCCGCCTGCTTCCAACTTTTATTTAATTTAAAATGGGCTTGTTTTTATTAGCTTTTTAGTTAGTTTTAGTATAAGGTTGCAGTCGGGTTTTTTAATATTTTTAATTACTTTTTTTGCGATACTAATCGTCTAATGTACAAAATTTCATCAAAATTGCATAAGTGCTAAAAACCACTTAATAAGTGGTTTAGACGTGAAAGTGTAACCGACAGAGTTGTTTTCGCAATCATAATAGGTATTAATAGGGATTATATCACACAGTTTACCTCCTCATTAAAAGGATGTAATCAATTTTAGATAATATCAATACTATAAAAATGTTACACTTGTATGATGACCGTGTATCAAAACACGTTACGCAACACACTCGCCGTTGCTTGTGCTCGCATAAACCCAATGAGAGCTATAATGATTCATAATAACGGTACCATAAACGGTAAGCGTTGTAACTATTTATTTATTTTTAGTTATTGAGATGTAAGAGGTAACTAAACTCTTGAGACAAGTAAAAAATCATTAAAAAGGACGTAAACCATGGCCGGTTAAAATTTTATCATTAAATTTATCAGAAATTAATTATTAATTTATTATTTTAGCATATACATATATGTATTTTATGAGTATCATATAGTTATTTATTAGTATTAAATATGTTATTTCATTCCATTTTCTCGTACACCTACCACAATGTGTTTTTTTAACCCAAAGGTTGGCTGGTAGAGAATGCCTTGCTACAGTATGTCCGCCCATGTAAAACCATTGTACATAAAGTATAAATAAATAAATGGTGGACCATCCCACTGCCCTACACTAACTAAAAAGCCGCTAACCCCAAAAAGTATTTTTCGAGTACCTAAACGTAAAAATAAGTGGGAAATAGTTTTTCTACAAAACTACGCTAGCTAGGACGATGGTAAATTATTTTTGTGGGCATAGCTTCTATGCACAATATAAGTGAGGTTTTTTTTTAAATAAATAAAAGTATCTTTTAGTACTGTATTATATTTTAGTATTGTATATACAAGTATTGTGGTTTAGTCACTTTTTAACAAAGGAAGTGTAAAAAAAAAATTTTGTTTAACTGCTCAGCAAAATTGCTATATCTCGAAAAGTATTAATCGTAAGAAGATGATTCTTAGACCAAAAGATAGAGAATCGAAAGTAGTTTAAGTATACATTAAAAAGTGAAAAATTACCTTTTGTGGCTTAACGGCCTTTTAGATAGTGCAGGGCAGCCCACCCATAGGCACAAAACGTTTTGGTAGTACTCGTCCATTAATTGTCCGACGTATAGCTAAGGATCGAGTGGCGTCCAAGGACTGGAAAGAGGAGGAGTATTGGTCGTCCGCCAGCGAGATGGGCAGATGACATTTCTGCCATCGTGGAAATACCCTGAATGAGACTGGCACATAAACGTGGAGCTTGGCACAAGCGAAAGGAAGCCGCGCTTGCATGAAGCTCATCACGTTGACATTTAGAGCACTGAGCTATATTCTTTAATTTAATCTATAGTAATTACAAACAGGGATGTTTTGCTTTTCGTTTGTTTGCAATTGAGAAACACAAAAACTACTCGACCGATAATAAAAAAATATTTCACCAATAATAAAGACATTATCAGCAAGTAACGACGTTTTGGAAATACTTTCATTGTGCGTACAGCTAACGATTGGAATTCCCTGCCGGAGTCTGTGTTTCCTGATAGCTATAACCTGGGGGTCTTAAGTGAAGTGTAAATAGGTTACTTCTAGGTAAGCGTGCTTCATCTTCAACCACATCATCGATTATCATCAGGTGAGATGGCTGTCCAACGCAAGCCTATAATAAAAACAAATATTATTCGACATTTACAAAAGCAAATTAGATTGACAGGACTATAAACTTATATTTATCTCGGAATATACGCTTGCCTGTGCTGATATATTCCACATTTTTATGTTTTACTTTATTATCAAATCAGCATGAATAAACCGTAACTTTGGCTATATTTCTCCCTTTCTTTTCACAGTATCGGTAAAATAACTTGCTCGGGAAGACACATATTTGGCGTACGTATACTATAGCAATAACGGGTAATAAAAATAAATACGAAATATGTTCTATGTATGATGTTTTCTCCAAGGTTTTTGGGGATATTGTGACAAGATGTTATCGATCTACGGGAGCGTCCGACCCTCAACTATTTTTTGATAAAAAATACCTAAGACTCGAGAAAGCCCACGCACCCTTCTGCCTAAAGAAGTTGCGTAAAAGAATTTTTATTGTATTAGCATCTGAATAGTCAAGGATATTTTTGGGTCCTGAAATATGAGATTTTTTTAATAATCTGTACTATCATTATAAAATGGTAAAATTTGTTTGTAAGTTTGTATGTTGGGGAAACAGAACGACAAAATTGTTTCAATGGTATTAACTAGTAAGGTTATTTGTGAGTGCTTATAGGCTATAAATTATTTCGACTACCAGAACCAGACGAAGTCGGGGGCTAGTACTAGTATTTTATAAATACGTTGAACTATTGGTTGAGGCTTTTGATCCCACATACATACACATATAACGTGTACAAATTACGGTATTGAAATATTAACAACATTCACTAAAGCAACATGAACAAATATTTTTCTAAAAATGGATCGTCTTTTAAATTTTGATGGTACCTACTCAACAAATTTAGCGTCACGTCGTGAACCTCGGCAAATCATAAGCCTCCATACATCGATTTGTGTTTCTCTCTTATCGAAGAATGTCACCAAATGGTTCTCAGTTCAGTTCGCATTAGCCTTATCGACTACACAACCGGAAAATTCATTAAAATGGCGCGAAAACATTTACATGTGACGTTATCGCTGGCTATTGTACCGTCGTTAGCTGCTGTGGCCATTACTAGGCCTTAATTGATTTGATGGCAATTTTCCTCTAGAGTTATTTCATTAATGGATGCAAATGCAGCTAATATTTTTCCGTTTAAAAACAAATGTATAACGCAGGTTATTTTTTGGGGGAGGACCCGTGCTCCACCTAGGATCTCCACCTGGGTGGAGCACGGGTACTATATGGGTCCCGTGCTCCACCTGATGATTAGTACAGTCAAGTAATTAAGAAAAATACTAAATTTAAAATATAAAATAAAATTAGTGGTACACGCTGATTCAAAAAACTGTTTGATTGGCTTTCGTACTAGCGTACCATTCAAACAGTTTTTCGAATCAGCGTGTTCGCGACAACGTCATTCGATATAGCGGTTTTCGACTTAATGTGTTTTCTAACTGGCGTACCACTCATTTTTTTCGAAATAGCGTGCGTCGCAATAACGTCATTCGAACCTTCATATCACTCTCAAAAGAATCATAAGATAGATGATGCATCAATTTTTTTTTTTATTGTTGATAGGCTTGCGATTGACCACCATCTCACCTGATGTTAAGCGATGATGTGATCGAAGATGAAGTACACTAGCCTAGAAGTAACCTATTCACTCTTGACTTAATGACTCCCAGGTTATAGCTATCAGGAAACTTTTACACCTTTCTTCTTTTTGGACTCACTGCACACCCAAAACTGGTTACCATTTTTATATGTCTTTTGCTTATAGTACTGAAGACCGCCATATATAAGTATAATTCCTCCTTTTCTTTAAATAAAAATGGGCTGTTGAGAGCTAGTGTTCTCAAAATCATGTTCCAGCTTCAACTTCTCACCAACGACAAAACAAAAGACTGAAGAAGACGCGTTGAATTTACTTTTTATAAATTTTATTCACCAGTAAAGTTTGTAATTCTTTTTTTGGAAAATTTCTACTCATGCTCTTTTCTGTCCATCATAAAAGCTATAAGGTGATTTAATAATATAAATTGAATATAAGAAATTAATTATATTATTTTACATTAAACTTACTCATATTTGATCATTGTTTAGATATTTTGAAACATATAGGGAAAACAATTTACTGCATCACTGTACAACAACGTCATCAGGTGGAGCACAGGACCTATATAGTACCCGTGCTCCACCCAGGTGGAGATTCTAGGTGGAGCACGGGTCCTGCCCCTATTTTTTGCACAAGTTTAGAACTTTAGCCACTATCTATACTAATATTATAATAAAGCGGACAAGTTTGTATGTTTGTTTAAACGCGCTAATCTTCGTAAGTACTGGGTGGATTTGGATGAAATTTAGGTATGGAAGTAGCTTAAAATTTGAGGAAGAATTTTAAGAAGAGGCTACTTTTAATTTAACTGCAAAAGGAGGGTTATGTATTTATCGTGATAAAGTACACGGGAGTAAAAGCACAGATTACTAAATAGTTACTTCGTAACAGATACATCACTCTCATACAAAAGCGAAAATACCTACGCTATAATAGCCTACGAAATCTTAATAATAATACCAGCTGTTTGCAACGAGAAGAAATGTACCATAAGTACGCACACAGAGAGTTGAGTTTGTTTTGCCCGACGCGCCACCACGTCATCGAGCGAATGTCCTAGGGTTGCATATGATGATATTGGTAATAAAACTAATATAAAAAAAAAAACAATTATTTTTTACTAGTACTCACGCGGGGCTTCGCTCCCGTGGATTCTATCACGGTAAAAACATAACTCTCCTTTTTTGCAGTCGCGTAAAAAGTAGCCTATAACCTTTCTCAAGCTTCAAGCTACTTCCACACCGAATTTCATCCAAATCCACCCTGTACTTTCGAAGATTAGCGCATTCAAGCAAACAAACAAACAAACTTTTCCGCTTTATAATATTAGTATAGATTTGTTGATCAAATATGTTTTAGCTTAATAAAATGATAGATGCATTTTTCCTTCTCTGAAATCACGATAATTAAATTTTAGTATCGAAAATATCCGAAACCGCGTAAATAATTTTAATTTTAATAACATTCCGCGGAAATAAATAATCAAAAGGGAAACAGGAGCAAAGCGGAGGAAAATCAATTGTTTTTAGGTCGATCCAGTATGACGTTGTCAAAATTATTTAAAAAGGCTCAGACAGTAGTGCAGCAGCCCACTGTCGGATGTACCGACGGCGATACGCGAAGCGGTAGGCATATAACGCGTGGCCTTGAGCGAGTGACGGACGCCTGGTAAAAGGCCCGCGCGACTGTATTTTCTTTATAATCAGGACTCTTGACGTTCTCCAGAAGTCAGAAAACCCAAGTCAGAAGTCCCAAGATGCTTGAAACCCAGTAAAGTTAACGTATTAACTTCAAAACGTTTCAAGTATTAAGTACTAGCTTTTGCCCGCGACTTCGTTCGCGTGGGAGGTTTTTCCCGCGTAATTCCCGATCCCGTGGGAATTCCGGAATAAAAACTATCCTATGTCCTTCCCAGGGTCCTAAACTATTCCCATGCCAAATTTCATCTAAATCGGTTTAGCAGTTTAGGCGTGAAAAGGTAACATACAGACAGACAGAGTTACTTTCGCATTTATAATATTAGTATGGATGGATAGATATGTAAATAGATATCTATACTTAATACCTGAAACGATTAATGTTATTTATTTGCCCATTAAACTCTCATGTAATGAATCAAAGTATTGAGTTGGTTATGTAATAGAGATTTAATCACCAATTAGCGGTATAATTTCGAATTGGTTTTTTTTGGCGTACAAACGCAATAATCATGTACCAATCAGTCAATAAGGTAGTAGTTAATTGCCAAATTATCAAGTAAAATGTATTTTTATCTACTTGTAAAAACCATTTATAAAACATTTAAGTAAGTAACAGATTATTTTTTAATAATGTACTATCGAGTTTGAAAGCGAACGCACATAGTAATTTCGAACTCATATACATAAAAAATGCGACGTCATCATCATTTTTGTTTCCGTAATCAATAACTATAAAACTACCGAGAACCTGACACCAAATTCAGACAGGAAAACCATTGTACGCCTGTGTAATTAACTCTTTCTCAAAATGGTAACTGTGATTAAAATTATTGCAATATGTAAAAACTTTAATTGTTCGTCAAATCATTGAGCTCCTTAAGTTATAAGGTGAGCTATCATAACTGACAAATGCTTGCGCTGTCTAGACAGGTGCACTCAAATCTGTGCTTCTTTCCTCAAAGAGCAGTACAGACAAACCTTCATGCTTCTCATATGATATGACCAGTACGAATTGTATGGACTTTAAAAGAGACGTTGACCTCTGAGTTTGTTTCGGTGTTTCTTCTCCGAGTAGTCAGTTAGGAAACACCGGCTTCATCTAGCTTAACTTAAAAAGTGACGCGTAAAAGTGTTTCTTCTTCGTCTTTAGGGTTTGGTTTTCGCACTTAGTCCCTGTAGTGACGGCTGACATAACCCACGCACAATGGTCCCGTTGTGCGTGGGCTATGTCGGCCATCACTCCATCCAGCCAACCTCCCTCCAGAATTAGATCAGGTCTCTCGTTCTATTCAGGATGTCTGTAAGGGAATTCAATGACCAGAAGTTTTGTTTCCGTAAATCGGTGATTCCCGTGCACTCTAGGAGCATGTGTCCCACCGTTTTCTCCGTCTCCATGCATGGCAATGTTTGTGTACGTCTGTGTGTGTGTGTGTAAAATTATTATTAATAATCTACAGCCTTGGCCAAAAGTATTAGGCACCTTCAAATTTTCTGACTTTTTCGTGTTTAAGGTGAAAAATAAAATAAAATTGTTTTCCAATTTACTATATGCTTATAAAATAACAAAAATATACTAATATTTAGTTGGCCCACCCTTCGCATTGATCACAACAGCAATTCTTTGGGGCATGGTGCTTACAAGCTTTTTACAATCGGCTGCACTTATGGCGTCCCACTCTTGAATCAAAGCATTTTTAACGCTGATTTTGATGTAATGCTGTGCTCTCGGACCTTACGCTTCAGAATACCCCAAAGATGCTCGATAGGATTGAGATCAGTGTGCTTAGTATGAGTTTGAAATACTTTTGTCGTTTTCGAAAACTATCGCTTTGTCTCTTTCACACGTACTATATTAGTTTGAAAGAGACAAAGCTATAGTTTTCGAACACGATAATAGTATCGCAAACTCATACTAAGGCCGCTGGGGATTGCGCCGGCCATTCTAACAAGTCGACACTGTTGTTTCTACACCAGCGCATGGTGGCCGCTGATTTATGACAAGGAGCATTGTCTTGTTGGAATTTCACTCCATCTAAGTTGGTGTCACCGAAAATGCGTGTAAGCGAAGGCAATAGCGCAGTTTCGAGCACATTTATGTACTTTTCACTGTTCATCCTGCCTTCGCAAACGAACATTTCGCCAACGCCATCGGCTGCCATGCAACCCCAGATCATAATGCTACCTCCCCCGTGTTTAACAGTAGGCACCACGCAATCTGGATGGTATTCCTCGCCGACACGCCACCTCACGTAGGTTACACCCGCAGTTCCAAATATCTGGAAAAATAGTAAAAAGAAGAATTTAAATGAGTGCTCATAGTTTTTATGAAATCAGACTAAAATAAGAGCGATCAATTTTATTGTTTTTATTAAATGGTATAGAAGCTTACCTCAAAGTTTCATTCATGGGACCACACAATATTTGACCAATCTTCCTCCGTGAAGTGTTGGTGACGTAGAGCCCATTCTAAACGGTTCTTTTTGTTATCTGCCGAGAGCCATGGCTTCTTTCTTGCTTTACACTCCTTTAAACCCGCATCTGCAAGCCTTCTTCTTGCCGTTTGAGCACTAATGGGGTGTCCAGTTTCGTCGGATAAGGCGGCAGCAAGCTCAGAAGAAGTTTTTTTCGATCCTGTAGAGAATCGCGGAGGAGTCACGCGTTTTCTGCCAGTCCGTATTTTATTTGCGTGGGAACCAGTCTCCGCAAACCGTTTAATAGCAGATTGCACTGCGCACCGCGAACATTTTACAAGTTTGGCAAAATCTACTTGGGACTTCCCTTGTTCATGCAATAACTGGATTTTAATTCATTTTTCGTAGCAAAGTTCACTTTTTTTTTGGATTTTCGAAAACGGGGAATGTTAATTTCACCACTGGATCACACACGGAAGCTTCTTTACGCTATGAATAGTAAAGGAACACTGATAAAAATTATGAGTATTTTTTTGAAAATACACATTATATGGGTTTTGCTCACCAGATGTTTTATGGCCCATAGAAATTCGTTTGCCATTGTTTTAATTATCGTTTGGCGGCCCTACCTTGGCTTTTCTTTAAAATATAAGTTGTCTTTTTTAATACGTTTTGTATAATCTGTGTTTTATTGGGGTGCCTAATACTTTTGGCCAAGGCTGTATTTACAAAACTAATTTTTCATTTTAAACCATTTCAATTGTAACCAATAAGATTTTTCTCCATGTATCCTTTTCAACCTTGAGATATTAAATCTCAGCTTCTCATCAAATTACAACGCGGTAGTAAAAATGTAAAGTCTAGCAAGCCAGTGATTAATTTACTATTGTTGCTACAATGTCTCAAACAGTGCTAAGCGTATTTAAAGAAACATGGTGAACTAAAAAGTAACGTTTTATCTTGTCAGATAGACAAGAACGACACTTCATATTAACGACGTATTGTCATCCAACGACAACTTTAATAAGATAATTTATTACTTTGTGCATATAAAACAGACAGTTAAGTCCAGCAAATCTACAAACCAATAGCACACATATTGTTTCAGTTTATAATTTTTATTTTACAAATTGAAAATTATTATCACCTACATGGCTCTCATGTGATTTGACCAATAGGTACTTCGAGTTCGTTTCGGTGTTTCTTCTCAGGGTAGTCAATTAGGAAACACCGATCTCATCTAGTTTAAATTTACGATAGAAAAATTACGTGCAAAAGTGTTATTCAACAACCAATTTGCAAAATAAATATCATTTATTCTGTTAGTGGTTGGAGGAAATGTTCGGGATAATCTATACATATAATAAAAACTTTTTAACAAAAAATTAAACCGACTCCCAAAAACACTGCAAAGTGAAAAACAACTTTAATTTCGGTAGTCGGTGTCTTTAGTTTTGTTTTTTTCGTTTTTGGCACCGACTTCCGAAATTAAAGTTATTTTTCACTTTGCAGTGTTTTTGGGAGTCGGTTTAATTTTTTGTTAAAAAGTTTTTATTTCACTCTTTTTAGTTGGATGATTTTTAATTTACCCAGTTACAAGAGCCTAAATGTCAATTAATTATAACCTTTTACAAAATATTGCTTTTCTCAATGCTGGGCCGTTAATTGTTGAGGAGTTCAGCCGTCTTCGAGTACTCGATGATCATACATTAAAAATATATATATATATATATATACGCGTCGAATTGATAACCTCCTCTTTTTGTCGTCGGTTGAAAAGCGCAATACCACTCACTGATTAATCACGAAATCTCAGAAACTACAAGTAGTTAGTAGGGCTCTCAAATTTTGCATGGGGGTTTCTTTTAGTACGTAGATGCTCGCTAAGGTATTTTGAGAAATTCCCACGGGATCGGGATTTACCCGGGAAAAACTTCCCACGCGAACGAAGTCGCGAGCAACTGCTAGTAGTATACAGGGTGGCAGGGACATCGACGCACAAACGCTTACCAGGGATGATGGTACATGATTCTGGACCCTTTTTTTTTTTTGGTGGGAAAATCATCAAATGACTTCTTCCGCTCTGGGTCAAGCGGAAGGGTGTGTCAGATTTCTACTGACTAAAAACCCACCCTGTTCCTTCAGCTGCCCTAAATTTCCGGGGCCGCGGTAACTCGGTAGATCTTTCCCGCAAAATGATTCTGGACCCTGCGTTGGAATTTTTCGTCGGCTTTTTCTTAATTTTTCACGTCTTTTCAGTATTTTCTTTTACTGAAAACTGTATGAAATCATTGTTTCTATCTAACCCAATGATATTTTAATTAAAAAATAAAATTCTCTTGTTTCACTTAAAACAGCAATGTAAATAAAACTCGAAAGGGCTACCTGATCAGCTGTTTTGCTAGGGTTTATTTGCGAGGTCAACACAGTGGATCAGGTAGCCTTTCGAGTTTTATTTACATTATTTACATTAACAAGTGAATTTACTGTTTTTTACCATGGTAAGCGGTTGCGCGTCGATGTCCCTGCCACCCTGTATAATATGTATTGTTCCAGGTTGTAAACTATTTATTATATATATATTATCTGTTCCAATTTTCGTCCAAATACCTAAAACCATTTACGGGTGACTAGTTTCTGCTCACGACTTCGTTTGCGTGGAGTTTCCCTTGTAAATCTCGATCCCGTGGGATCAAAAGATCAAAAAATGAAAATTCTGGGATAAAAAGGAGCCTGTGTTATCCAGGATGTCAACTATTCCCCGGGTTGCGTGAATGTTCTAACAAGATACCGCGGCCCCGGAACTTAAGAGCAACTGAAGGAACAGTTTGGGTTTTTAGTTAGTAGAAGTCTGACACTCCACCCAGAGTAGAAGTCATTCGAAGATTTTCCCACCCACAAAAAAAAGGATGTCAACTATTTACTAACCAAATTTCACTCAGATGATACATCATCCATCCTCACAAACCTTCGCATTTATAGTATTAGAAAGATTGAAACACAAACATACAAACTCTCACATTTATAATATCAGTAGGATACATAGTTAAAGCCTGTACTGTCAGTCAAAACCACTAGTTACCCCCAGATGGGCTACAGCACTGTACTTACATGGTCGGCTCAACTAAATAAGACCTCAATTAAGCCAACATTATCAGGGTATAGCAATAAATCAGCCGACAGAACTCAAGCATGAGTAATGCGACACTGATACATTCGTTTTAATGACAATTAAGTGACGATAAGGTAGTACACACATTAATGAATTTAAATAGGCCAGCGGTTAGCTAATCGAGAAATGTATTAATTATTAGAGCGCCTTCACACTAGCGTTTGTCCAGCGTAGGCGTCCGATAATAGTACGCCGCAACGCAGACGCCGCGACTACACAGAACAAGCGTCACGTTGTCGCGGCGTCAGTGCAATGGTAAATAAATACGCTGTACTAGCACCGCGCGTTACTTTTTAAAAGGAAAGCCAAGAATAGAGTTTCCTCGTCAGAATCCATTTTGTTAATGATATTTGCGAAACGACAACGCAATTGTGTGAGGTCTGCGCCGCGTTAGCACAGCGTCTGCGCTGCGCATACGTTTATCGAACGCCTACGCTGGACAAACGCTAGTGTGAAGGCGCTCTTAATGTGGATTTATCAATAAAATAATAATTAATAACCAACCTATAATGTTCCCCACTGCTGGGACACCGGCTTCCTCTTTATGAAAGGGAATGGGACATAATCCACCACGCCGGTCCAGTGCGGGTTGATCGATGTCGCATGGCTCCGGGTCTTAGGTCCTAGGACATGATGTTTCCTTCACCGTTTGTAGACCAATGTGTAGTGCTGATGATGAAAATTAGAGCAAAGTAATGTACCTGCCTGGGTACAAACGAACGCACGACCTACGAATTCAAGTCGTGTCTTTAACTTCTGGGCCACCACTGCTCTGAATATAGGGTGACTCTCGTGGACTTTATCACGGTAAGAACATAACCCTCTTTTCCTGCAGTCGGGTAAAAAGTAGCCTATGACCTTCGTCAAGCTTCAAGCTACTTACATACCTAATTTCGACCTAATCCACCCAGTATTTTCGAGGATTAGCGCGCTTAAACCAACAAACTTTTCTGCTTTATAATTTGATGACTATAGTAGTTGCCCATTAGCTTAACACACATCTTTAACAATTTAATGGTTATAACTTGCTAGGTAATATTATTATACAACAACCAAGCTTTTTATCAATTCGCAGAAACGATATGCCAGTAATTTCTATAAGAGGCAAAATGGCGAAGAGTTATTTTTCTCTTATTCCGAAACCGCTAATAAAATCTGCAGTATGCTTACTCTCGGTAAACCCTTGGCCACATAACCACACGGGGCGCGGCCAGCTATCAATCAGCAAATGGGTAACTTGGCTAAGTCGCACTTAGTAACGGCTGGCTAAGTGGTTTTACTTGTGTATCGTGGTCCTTAAACATAATTCATCATTCGCTGAAGAAAGTACGCAGCGTATATTTTTCAATTAAGCTGAGGAAAATTACTTTGTTAAGTGACCCAAGATGTTGGATGGCTGGCGTTTTAATTTGATCTCATTACGTTGACAGTGGTGTAAGAAATACAACATTTTCTTCCATTCAGTCCGTTCATTACTTATGTTATTAAAAAATCATTAGCAAAACTGTTTGGCGAAAGTGATTCTACGAAGGTCCATGTTTAGCATTTAAAGTTAAACAAGAAGGTTATTAAATTCGAATAAAATCTTTTTCCTCTAATATCAAATGAGCTTGCAACCAATCAGAATAGTGCATTTGACATTCGAAGCACATAAAAACTTCAGACGAATTAATTACTTTACAACTACACGAACTGTCTGACCTACATCTGAATGTTAAATTTAATTAACATTAACAATTAACATAATAATTTCTTACACATTTCGATTGCCCACATTTTGAATTAAAAAAACTTGTGCTGATCTTGACTTTATATATATTGTGCAAAAACAAAAAAGCAATAATATGAATCCTTTTCGTCTATTTTATTGGCAGAGTGACATAATATTATAAATGCGAAAGTTCGCTTCTTGGTCAGATTAGTCAATGACCTCGGCATACCGGTATTAAAAATAGAAATAATTACGTGCGAAGGTATTATATTCAGTGAATCTGTGCCACTGCTTAAAGTTAACTCAATGGCGGTTTGTATGTACACCTGTCGAGTCGCCGCGCTCTGTACCATTTATGCAACCGAGGTTGACGGATTTGGAACATTTTCCTGCCTGCGTTTGGCCACCACATCACCTGATGGTAGGCGATGATGTGGTGGAAGATGAAGCACGCTTAGCTAGAAGTAACCTATTCACTCTTGACTTATAGGCTCCCAGGTTATAGCTATCAGGAAACAGACTCCGGCAGGGAATTCCACTCCTTAGCCGTACGCACAATTAAGGTATTCCCAAAACGTTTAAACGCGTAACTGCGCAGTGAAAAGAGTACTTAGTCATATATATTAATATACTAGAAACCGCGTGGGGCTTCGCTCCCGTGGAATTTATCACGGTAAAAACATAACCATCCTTTTCTGCAGTCGGGCCTCAATTAAAATCAACAAACTTTTCCGCTTTATATTATAAGTATAGACGTATTTTATTTTTATAACACATTTTTTATGAAATGTTCGTCTAATTTTTAAGTTATAATAATAATATAATGTTGTGTGTTCAGTTACCTCACTTACATTTTTAATTTTAGTTTGTTATTGTTCCTAGGTATAGCCTAGTTTGACACACCAACGACTTATTCACTAGACCGAATACATATAAAAAAATAGGAATCATTTGTAGTGAATTCATCACTTACAGGTTTGCATAGCACTTCACGGCACGGGATCACCGAGTACACAATGTTTTTTTAATTAATTTTAACGTTAATATTATTAAGTAATTAAATACATTCGCAATGAAAACGAAAACGCAGTTACCTGTACATAAATAACGTTAAGATCTGCGCATTAATTTTGGAGAACATCTTTAGGATTTGGCACAAACAAATAAAAGGAGACCTTGAGGTTTGATTTAATTATATAGTTGAATGACATTGACCTTGCGAAGCAGTGATAAGCAGTCTTGATGATATTCAAATTCATTCGTTCGGATAATTTCGTAGTTAAATAATAATAAATGAGTAAGTATTCATGAAGCTTTAATCGTGAGAAATGAGAAATTACATGACTATTATGAAGCAAAAACGATATAATATTCTGCGTGACTGAAAATATATTGACAAAATTGTTTTACATGCCTATTATTTATTACTAGTACTCACGCGGGGCTTCGCTCCCGTGGATTCTATCACGGTAAAAACATAACTCTCCTTTTTTTGCAGTTGCGTAAAAAGTAGCCTATAACCTTCCTCAAGCTTCAAGCTACGTCCATACCAAATTGCATCCAAATCCATCCGTTTGCCTTCTAGCTCACGTGATGGTAAGCGATGATGTGGTCGAAGATGAAGTTACCCAGAAGCAACCTATTCACTCTTGACGTAAAGACCCCTATTAACCTATAACCAGTGTCAGTATACCTTTTGACACTGGTTATGTATTACTATACCAAAAACTTGACTGAAGGTTTCCTCCAGATACCAAAAACTTAAAAATTGAAGGTTGTCTCCCCTAACTTTATAGTAGCCGGCTCGCTAAACACATTGACACAATTTTTGTAATAAGAAAACCGTAACAAATGTCTGCAAAGACAGTGAAACCAAATGAGCATTTACTTAGGAGTTAGGACACGCTCGAAAGTGTCGTTTACAAAACAAGTATTTTCCATACTGGTTAGCGTTCTATGAATATAATCTTCGTTAAGCATATTCTTGGTTCTTGTTTTTATGTATACAAGTTCTTTATCCTTACTTATTTGAAAGCCTTCCGATGTTTTGCCGAAGCAAAGTTTATACCTTATTTGCATGATACGATTACTTATACATATTTAACACAAATAATGTTACTTCGAGTTGTTTGAGTCGGGCTTACAGATTTCACATTTGTAGTTTATTTCTTTTGCCAACTAGTATTTTACATGAAGCTAATGCCTATCTGAGCTGCACAACCCAGTAAAAGGGTACAAGAAAAAAAAGAAAGAAAGAAGAAGGGCCAAGACTGGTTTACGATTATCTGGCCAACTTACTACCTCTAAAGACTGTCATGGCACGGATTAAACGTGTTTTCCGAGGCACGAAGAAATCTTGAATAAAATATATTATGTTAAGTACATAAATGTCAAGATAGTCTCCCATCCACGAACCGTCAACCCATACAGCTTTTATTATTTTAGCCCCGAGGTCCTCTGAAATATCTACTTAATTTTTAATAACAATCCGTGTATTTTTTCCCATTTCATTATCTTCACTAGCAAACAAACAATCAATTTCTTTGCCTACCCGCAATATGTCAAATATATGTGACGCATGGCAACCGCCGCCTGACCACCTCAGGGGAAATTAGGTTACACTATATGATGTTATTTACAATACTCGTGTGGCGTGTGGGCAATGTTGACTGTGTGTGTCCTTCAGTTGACGTTAAACTTGGCTGGTGAAGTGATCGATTGATTCTTGACTTGAATGATGGACGAGATAAAATTAAACAAGGGTTCAAAATGAGAGTGCGATACTTTTTCGGGGGAATATAATCAAAGAAATACTCTCGCTATGGGCGGAAGGTGCCAGACTCCTATTGACGAATACCCACCCCGTTCCTTCAATCGCCTTTGCATTCCGGGATCGCGAATATCTTGTAGTAGGGTTCCACAACCCCGACAGGGAGAGTTTACTTCAAACCGTTTTATTTGATCAACAAAAACCGATAATGAGGAAAATATAAAAGCTTTTAAGCGCAGGTAAAGGTCAAACGAAAAAGTACCTACCAAAATAACTGGCACCGACAGATTCGGTCTTGCGATTTTTAGGCGTGTTTTTTGCTGAGAAAAATATTTTTATTCCTCTCCAAATACTTTGTTACAGGAACACGCTGACGATTGGGAAGTCTTCCGAAACGCAAAAGATGTTTGTTTATGCTAGAAACTGTAGGGAAATAAGAAAAAACCCTCGCGTAACAATACATTCATCTTTATGAGGTCAGCCGGAATTCGTTTCGTGTATGAGCAATAATTTCGGCATGTCATCGGAGAAAAAGGAACCTTTTTCAAGCGGGGACATAAAAAGGATTTAAGCGGACGTAATTTGTAGTAATATACGTACATATGTAGTTAGTCTACGGATGATATAGACAAAGACGGTAGAGACAAAGCACAGGGTACTTTTCATCTACGAAATAATTAAAAATACGCCCAAAGAAAACGGTAGCAGCTAAAAAACAAAGAACCAGTATAAAAGTGAATGACCGAAGTTTAAAAAGACCAAAGCAAGGTAAATACGCAGAAACTAAACTTAAAAACATGAATTATTAATTAAGTCAGTCTTTATGCAAAATAAAAGCTCCCATTTAATCGCTAATATCTCTTTTAAGCTTAGTTTTACGAGGGTAGTCATAAAAATGTAATTTACTGCGTCCATATTTCGTTCATACAGCTCAAACGGGTATAGCAAGAGCTAGTTCTTAATGAAATTCTAGGAAAACTGGAGGGCCCCTGGGAAATTACAGGCACCGATATAAGTAAAGACTCGTTGTCTTTACTGGTAGCTACTCCCGTGTAGATTGGCCTTATTGAAGGCACAATTGGGAAAGCCAAACAGAACAATTGGCAAAAATTTGGGTTAATATTGAAGTCATAACTGGTATGAAGTCATAAGTAAATACAAAACATTTTAGTTTTATACATGGATAGGTTTTTTTCAGCGAAATTCTTCTCTAACTGTTGCTCCGTTTTGACGTGAAAGAAGGACAAAAGAAACACTTTCGCATTTATAATATTAATATGGATTTGCTACAATAATACGAAAATCATTTTATCTTTCTCTGCAAAAATTTTATGATGTAATCCCAGCTATCGTACCTACATAAAATACACTTCAGGGGATCAGATCAGGGGGATCCGAACGGAATAACTTTCTAAAACAGACAAGGCAAATAACAATACACGACTTTTAGAAAGAAAAAATATATTTTTTTTATGCTCTTAGGAGCTCGTTGCTAACCAGTAACAGTCAAATGGCTCGATCTTCAAAGTTAGGCGCACGCGTTGCTGAGTGTGCGCGGTCGATGGATGGCTGCCCATTTTTAACCATCTTCAAAAAAGGAGTATGTAGTCTGAAGTCTGTGCCTAGATAAAAAAGGTTTGATCACCTCGGGTGTGCCCTTCTGGGGCATTACTTTTCCTATCAAAACTATTTATTGGCACCGACTTCAACCTTGTGAGTAGTGTTGCCCAAATGTGAGTCTCGCAAGAGTCTTCAAGAGTCTCAATTAAATTGATACATTTTGTTGGCCTATGTCAATTCAAGCTCAAAATGTACCTACTCTGTTACATTGTTCTGAGATCTCAACTACCGTTTAATAAATAGCAATAGGATAATCGCTAATTGCAAGACTCTTGCGAGACTCTCGTTTGGGCAACACTACTTGTGAGTCTTAGACCTAGCCCCCCACGTTGTCGTCGTGGTGGGGCTTGCGTGTTTCGATGATCTCTGGGGCCATGCCGGTAGAGGCACTCATGCCGGACGGGCCCAGAGGGAGAAACCAGACCAAGAGGGACACACCGGGGGAAAGGCGCGCCGCCTGGAGGATCGAGCAGCTAGCTCGAGCTTCTAGACGGCGCGGGGCCCGGTCTCAGAGATCGGGTCAAGGGGGAGGAAAGGTTCACTTCCGGTATGCGTCTAATCTTTAGACGTAACCGTGAAGTGAACCAGGGGAGTGGAAATGGGAGTAGGGACAGAGGAACTCACCTCTCTAAAAAAGTAAAAAAATGGAAGAAAAAGTTTTTGCAAAAGATACCCAGGCGGGTCCCAGCTGCTCCGCAGCTGGGGAGTCCCGCACCGGACACGTCCGGTCAGTCCCACCGTACTCTGGGGGGGACAACAAACACTTTTACCCCAGTTTTACCCCGGCAGTCGCCGCATTGAGCCAGGGAGGCTCACGTGCCCGTGAGGTGGAGTCGCTGGACTTGTCCAGCACGTCCACCTCACCGGCACCGAACGTTGAGCGAGCGCAGAGCGCCGCTCCGCGGAGGAAGGGGGCGCTGGTGCTCGGGTCGGAGACCGACTCGGCATCGGACGCCGAGAGCTTCCAGAGCTTAGTCTCTGGGAGCGCAGTCAGGAGTGACGAGGGGGGCGCCGACAGGAGGAAGGAGTTCCTCAAGCGCCCCCGCAACGATGAGTCGTCGTCGGAGGAGGGGCTTGTCTCGGCCCGCAAGATCCCCACTAGCGTGCGGGGTAAAGGCCGAGGCAAGACCTCGGGGAGGGGGCCTCCCTCTGGAGAGCCCAACACTGGTCTGGCCTCGAGCGAGGCCAAACTAGAAGAGGCCGTGGCGGCTGCCATCCGCACCATCTCGCGGAAGCGCAACCGCAAGAGCAAGGAGGACGCGATCGGCGAAGCCACGGCCTCCATCTTGGCGGCCACGCGGACTTACGGCGGGGCTCCGGCTGCAAGGGATGATATGTCCGATCTGCGGCCGGAGGTCACCCGCCTGACTGCCGCCATTGAGGCTCTCCAGAGGGAGAACGCCGCCCTCAAGGCGGACCTGGCCACAATCAGGGGAGGCGGCCAGCGGAATGCGCCGCCGCGGGGCCAAAAGGAGAAAGGCCAGCCCACACCAGCGGAGGACTCGGTTCTCGACCTGGTGCGACAGGAGCTGGCCGCCTTCCAGCAGCGGTTCTCCGTATTGGAGAGCCGCGTGCTGCGACCCCCGCTGGCGGCGACTTCGTACGCGGCTGCGGCCGCGTCCAAGCCTCCCCAGACGACGACGAGGCCGCCTCAGGCGAAGACGGCCACGGTGCGGACGGCACCAGTGACGGCGCCCCCTGCGAGGGCAAAGACGGCCCCGGCCAAGCCGAAATCGGGCCCATCAAAGCCGCCTCCGACCCCGACACCTGCGGGGCCGAAGCAGGCGGCCAAAAAGAAGAAGGCCCAGGCCGGGAACCAGCCGTCCCAGCAGCCTCCTCCAAAGACTCCTCCGGCCGGCGCCGACTGGCAAGTGGCCGGGGAGAAGAGGAAGGCTGCTGGCGCAGCCAGGTCCTCGCGGCGTAGGGAGAGACGGCGGCGGCGAGACGCCGCGGCGCGATTGCGCGCCCCCAAGACCGCGGCTGTAGTGATCACACTGCAGCCGGACGCGGTGAAGAGGGGCGTGTCGTACCGCGACGTGCTGGCGAAGGCGCGGATGGCGATCGACATCACGGAGCTCGGCATCGTTGGCGGCCTCCGTCACCGGGTCACTGCAACGGGGGCTCGGATGCTGGAGATCCCCGGCGCGGCCAGTGGCCCTGCCGCTGACGCTCTGGCCGAACGGCTCAGAGCGTCCTTAAATGCGGAGGAGGCCCGAGTCTCCAGACCCACCAAGCGCGCAGACATGCGCATATCGGGTCTGGATGACTCCGTGACGGCCGAGGAAGTGGTGGCCGCCGTCGCCAGGACTGGGGGGTGCCCTCCCGATCAGGTGAGGGCGGGCGCCCTGCGTCCTGGCTTCACGGGGACGCAAACCATTACGGTTAGTTGCCCCGTCCCGGCGGTCAAAAAGATCCAGGAGGGCCGAAGGCTCCTGGTTGGTTGGGTGTCTGCGCAGGTGAAAGTCCTGGACCCCAGACCCCTGAGGTGCTTCCGCTGCCAAGTGGGCAACCATGCGGCATGCGTGTGCACCTCGGAGGTAGACCGCAGCGATAGGTGCTTCCGCTGCGGTCAGCCCGGTCACAAGGCCGGCTCGTGCTCCGCCCCGCCTCACTGCTTCGCATGTGAGGCGGTTGGCAAGCCGGCCGATCACCGGGCTGGGGGCAAGTCCTGCGCCCCACCCACCAAAGCCAGGCGCAGAGGTAGGCCCTCTGCCGCCGTCGTCACCGCCACCGCCGCCGCCGCCGCCGTCGCTACTGCCGCCGCCGTCGCCGTCGTGGCTGAACCCCCGCGAGGGGCCCTGGAGGAGGCTGCAATGGATCCCGATTAATGGCCCCATTGCGCTTCCTCCAGGCGAACATCAACCACTGCGCCGCTGCTCAGGAACTTTTGCTCCAGAGCATGGCGCAGTGGTTGATCAACGTCGCCGTGGTCGCCGAGCCGTATTTTGTCCTGCCCAGGAATGACTGGGTGGCGGACTTGGACGGCTCGGTGACCCTCGTTTCGTCGGCCGCCGCCGGTACCCCGCCCCTCGATCGCGTCAAGAGAGGGCGTGGGATCGTCGCAGCACGGTTCGGGGAGATCGCTGTGGTAGGCGTTTATTTCTCCCCGAACCGAACTCTCGCCGAGTTCCAGAACTCCCTAACGGAGCTGGGAGACGTCGTCGTCGCCTTCGGTTCCCTCCCCGCCCTCGTCCTCGGGGACTTCAACGCCAAAAATCCGGCTTGGGGTTCCCGGTCCATGGACCATGGGCGGGGCAGGATACTCGAGCACTGGGCCCGTGCGCAGGGCCTGGTAATCGAGAACCGGGGTTCTGTCCCCACGTGCGTGCGGTTTACGGGCGAGTCGGTGGTGGACGTTACGTTCGCCACCCCCAGCCTGTCACCGCGCGTCACCGACTGGCGCGTTGTGGAGGAGGTGGAGACCTATTCCGATCACCGGTATATCCAGTTCGACGTCTCCGCCCAGACCCCAGACGCGCCGGTCCGACGGGACCTGAGTGGTCCGCGATGGGCGCTGAAGCAGATGGACCGGGAGCTATTCCTGGAAGCCTCGATCGTGCAGGCCTGGGGGTCACCCCCGGACAGGCCTGCCGACATAAACGACGAGGCGGAGTGGTTCCGGGAGGCCATGTCGGAGATCTGCGACGTGGCCATGCCCCGGGTCCGGCAAGGACGCGCCCGGCGTCAGCTGTACTGGTGGTCGAGCGAGCTAGCAGCGCTGCGCGAAGCGTGCGTTGCGGCGCGACGCCGGTACACCAGGTTCCGCAGGCGCCGCACCCGACCTTCGGATGCGGCGACTGTAGAGGCGGAGCTGTACGAGGGCTACAGGGCAGCGAAGGCCGTCCTCCGAGACGAGATCTGGCGGGCCAAGGAACTGGCCCGGGAGGAAATGCTGGCGACTCTGGACGGGGACCCATGGGGCCGCCCCTACAAGTGGGTGCGAGAGAGGCTCCGCCCCTGGGCTCCCCCGTTGACGCAGAGTCTCCAGCCTCAGTTCTTGGAGGACGTGGTGAGCGCCCTGTTCCCATCGCGAGGGGAGCACGCTCCCCCGCCCATGGCTCCGTCTCCGACGGAACCTGAAGCTGGCGCAAACGCGGACCACAGCGACGACGACGTCTACGACGCTCCAGAGGTGACCGAGGTAGACTTGAGAGTGGCGGTACAACGGCTCAAGGCCAAAAATACCGCCCCAGGACCCGACGGCTTGCCAGGGAAAGCGTGGGTCCTGGCCTCGGAGACTCTCGGGCCTCGACTAGGGGGGCTCTTTAGCGCATGCCTGGAGAGGGGCCAGTTTCCGCTTCGCTGGAAGACGGGAAAGCTGGTCCTGATCCAGAAAGCCGGGCGCCCTGCGGACTCTCCGTCCGCATTCCGGCCCATCGTGCTGCTCGACGAGGTGGGCAAGCTCTTGGAAAGAGTGATTGCAGACCGCCTCTTCGGGCACCTGAATCGGGTGGGCCCGGATCTTGCGGAGTGCCAGTTTGGCTTCCGCAGGGGGCGCTCGACGGTGGATGCTGTCATGCGCGTGAGAGCCCTCACGACGGGGGACGCGGTATCCCGGGGCAGGGTCGTCTTGGCGGTGTCTTTGGACATCACCAATGCCTTCAACACCCTGCCCTGGAGTTGCATCAGGGAGGCACTCCGGTATCACCGGGTGCCGACCTACCTCCGTCGCATAGTCGAGGACTACCTGACGGACAGAGCCGTCATCTACCCCGGTCACCGGGGAGAGTGGAACCGGCGAGAGATGTCGTGCGGTGTCCCACAGGGTTCGGTCTTGGGGCCGCCCCTGTGGAACATCGGATACGACTGGGTGCTGCGCGGCGACCTCCCTGACGGCGTCAGCGTAGTATGTTACGCTGACGACACGCTCGTCCTGGCGCAGGGAGAGTCGCACCAGGCGGCGGCCGACCTGGCGACGCAAGCGGTTGCGACAGTCGTTCGTAGGATCCGGCAGTTGGGACTCGACGTGGCGCTGCACAAGACCGAGGCAATGTGCTTCCATGGCGGTCGGAACGCGCCACGGTCCGAGTCCCACATAACGGTGGAGGGGGTTCGCATCGGCGTCGGGAGGACGATGAAGTACCTGGGACTCGTCCTCGACAGCCGGTGGAACTTCAGGGAGCACTTCCTGAGTTTGGCCCCAAAGCTGAACCGGGCAGCAGCCGCCTTCAGGCGACTCCTGCCTAATCTCAGCGGGCCAAACGCCTCCTGCCAAAGGCTGTACGCCGGCGTCGTGCGGTCCATGGCCCTCTACGGGTCCCCAGTGTGGGCCCTGTGCATCCGGACGCGACCACTAAAGTTGGTCGCATGCCAGAGGGTCATGGCTATCCGAATGATCCGGGGATACCGCACGATCGCCGGCGAATCGGCCAACCTCCTTGCCGGATTGCTGCCCTGGGATCTGGAGGCGACTGCCCTCCAGCGCGTCTATGAATGGCGCGTGGAGGCGCGGCGCCGGGGCGTATCCCCGCTGCCTCGAGAAGTCGAGGCGCGGCGGGAAGAGCTCCGGCGCGATCTCAGGGCAGTATGGAGGGAGCGACTGTCGCAACCGACGGCCGGGCACGCCGCAATTGCGGCGGTAAGACCCCTCTTTGAGGAGTGGCTAGATCGGCGTCACGGCGTCCTGACCTACCGCATGACGCAGGTCCTCACCGGACACGGAAGTTTCGGGAGGTACCTGTGTCTGATGGGTAAGGAAGAGACGCCTGGGTGTCACCACTGCGAGGGTCGCCCTGAGGACACAGTCGAGCACACAGTGCAGGACTGCCCAGCTTGGGCAGAGCACCGACGTGTCCTCACGGCGACAATAGGCGGAGACCTCTCGCGCCCGGCCTTGGTCGAGGCCATGCTGCGGGGCGAGAGGGAGTGGGAAGCGGTCGCCTCCTTCTGCGAAGCAGTCATGCTTTCGAAGGAGGAGGCGGGCCGCGTGAGGGAGAGGATGGCGTCCTCCCTGCAGCCCAGCCGCAGTGGTAGACGCCCACGGCGTCGGACGTCGGCCGACGATCTCCGGCCACCGTAGGCGCGGGCATGCGGACAGCGAGTAAAGGGCAACTCGCTGTCCGACCATGGACCATGCCCGGGTCGACGGCGCGTCGTGTTTCACGCGCGCCTCAAAGAGCGTCAGCAAACTGACGAGGCCCCCTCTGCAGAGGGCCGAATCCTGCCGGGGTCGTGGGACTCATCCCGTTACCGTGGCCCCGGTATGTAAAGGATTATTGAAGGAACACCGTGGATTTTAGTCAGTAAAAGTCTGACAGTCCCTCCCACCCTGCCCGGAGTGGGAGGACTTATTTGATAATTTTACCACGGTAAAAAAAAAAAAAAAAAAAGCCCCTATTTTAAACGGAATTAGACATCCAATAAAACAATCTTTAAGGTTATTTCTCTCTTTGTAGTGCAGGTCTTTTTTGTATGTTTTGAAGTCGGTTCAAATTTTGTAAAAAAAAAATTACATATCGAGATTTCTACGTGCCTTGGAATGGAAAGCACGTTGGCAAAGCTTACGCGCTTTATACGTTTATATTTTAGTGTATATATACTGGAGATAGTGTAGATCAGTACCGACAGTTAATTTTACGAAATCCCAAAAAAAACTCCTTATTTCAAAGAACGTAGAACAATTAGCTTTCTTAGAAGATTAAATTCAGTCGCTCAGTTAACAAGATTTGTAATAGCGCAGGCACTAAGCCACATGAGTATTTACTAAGCCTATAAGAAGTTTAGAACTTTCCAGGGTTGGCAGGTCACGCCTCAACTGATTCATTGGTTCCTTCTCATCCTTAAATAACGACACTGAAATCTTCACTTATAATTTTTTTCGTTACATGAGAGTGAAACAATATCTAGCATCAGGGAGTGACCCTGTATGCTAGATATTGTAATGTGTTGTGTGCATGTTCTTACAGGATACCGCAGGTTCAGGTTTCAGGTTCAGGGCCCAACCTGTTCAGGTTGCGTATTTATTCACTAGAAGTCTGATACTCCCAGTCGCTCTATCCAGAGCAGAAAGAGTAATTTGATGATTTTCCACCCGAAAAAGGGTAACTAGTGTAGTTTGTTATAAATCCTAAAAAACGTGTGGTCCAAAATAGGGCAGTTCTCGAGCCGTCAAATCTATACTAATATAACAAAGTGGAAAAGTTGGATTGTTTGTTTAAACGCATTAACTAGTGTTCGAAAGTACTGGGCGGATTTGGATGATATTTGGTATGGAAATAGCTTGTAGCTTTAGGAAGGTTATAGGTTATTTTTACCCGACTGCAAAAGAATGTAAGTTTTTATCGTGACAAAGTCCACGGACGCGAGGCCCCGCGCCTTTGCTAGTCCGCAATAAGCAAAACGTGCACTGAAAAATATGTAATATTAAATACCATCAGCATATTAACCAAAAATGGTTTTGGCACGTGTTGAAAATGAAAAAACACACATTGTTCCCGTCTTGGTAATATGCTTATGGCACGTGGTGGTAGTACACACACATTACCATAATACTTACCCACGCATTTTTATACCATTCTGGAAAGGTTAAACACAGTCTCCTGTGAATTGTATGTCTATTGCCAAATATTTATTTCTAGTAAAACATCCCAATAATCAAAGTGGAAATTTACTTGAGTTTCTTGTAAAATGCCACATATTTCTAAAAAGCATCCCCGTTTTAAGAAATTTTCAAAGCCTAGACTTTACGACGCTCTTCTACTCTGTTCTTTCCGTTCCTGTTGTTCCAGGGCTGCGGTATCCCGTCAGAACATTCCTGCAACCGAAGCGAGCATTGGACCTAATGGCCCGAATTTCAGGGCCCGAAGCCCTAAAATTCGGGCTGACTACTGTTCCAGTCGCACGTGAAACACGACGCGCCGTCTACTCAGGAGACTTTACGACGCTTCACCTCCATAACTGAATAGGTAATTTTAGCTTCATATATCAGCTATTAGTTGTGGGAATTATATCATTAATTGGACACCCTAGAAGGTTCAGTGAAAGTATTTCATATATTTTCCGAAGGAGCAGAATTACGTATCTCAACTAACCTGAGTAAGGATAACAGGGCCTACCAGGACAGCTATCCTATTACCTGGGAGTTGACCGTCATCAATGATTTAACTGCAGTCACTATACACCTTTTGGCAACCCTAAGGGACATGGGAATACTCGAGACGAACCAAGCACCGGTGCGCGAAGAACGGTACAGTAATGATAAATGACATATATTTAGCAAATAGGGTATACATTACACCCCTACACGTAATTTTCTTTCGCGTAAAGTTTAAACCAGGTGAGACCGATGTTTCCTAACAGACTGGAAGAAACAAACTCAGATGTCATAGAGCAAGCATTTGTCAGTTATCGTGTAGTTTAACTTAAAACTTAAGGAGCTCAATGATTTGACGAACAATACCACAGTAAGGATATTTGGGCAGGCCACACAAAACAACTAGCAATGGGGGTAAAATTCACATTACTAGCATTCTTGTTAACCCATACAACTAAGCTAAGTATGCTTGTGTATGGAGTGGGTTCACGGCAATAATGAAATGGGTGGGGTTCGAACTCGCGACCTATCGATCACAAGTCCGACACCTTAGCCATTAGACAACTGCCAGACATCAATATATACAATAGTTATTGAGGGGAGTTAAGAAACAAAAACTGGCCTACTGCGAGTGAGACTCGCCCATGAAGGGTTCCATAGTAACCACGCCAGACAACTTTGTTTTTCATAGTATTTGTATGAATTACAAAGTTTAACCCAATCTCGTTCAAACCAATTTACGTTGAAAGTTTACACTAAAATTACAGCATATATTTTATTTTAGATTTTTATTTCCAATATTATAGAAGTCAGAGGGGGGACACACATTTTACCAGTTTGGAAGCGTATATCTTTTAAAAGATTGACTTTATGAAAAAGTAGTTTTAGAAATCTCAATGTCATTTTTAAAGAGCTTTCTATAGATAGCACACACGCATAGGTTTCATGAAAAAATATTTTTTCAGTTTCAATGAGGATGTATGAGGAGAACCCTTAATTTTAAATATTTTTTTATTTTTTTTCTTAAAATCGGAAAGCGGTTCACAGAATACATCTACCTACCAAGTTTCATGTGTATAGTATAGTTAGTAGTTAGTAGTAGTTTAGTTGTTAGTATAGTTTCGGAATAAACTGGCTGTGACATACGGACGGACGGACGGACGGACGGACGGACGGACGGACGGACGGACAGACAGACAGACAGACAGACATGACGAAACTATAAGGGTTCCGTTTTTGCCATTCGGCTACGGAACCCTAATAAAAGAGCAAGAATTTAAAAAAATCTGTCTGCTTATCTGTTTGTACACGGTAACCTCCGGAACTACGACGGACTGGAACTAAACATTTTTGTTGTTACATAGCTATTAAGTCAGGGCAACATATACGCTATAATTGATTTCAGAACGGGAACACATAATGCAGAACTTTACACGCAAGCGAAGCCGTAGGCAGAAATTAGTTATTAAATAAATTATAATAATAAAACGAAAGTATATTTTTTTTAATTTGGGTTATGTATTCTTATAACCAACATTAACAAAATATACTTTCAGTCATGTTATGCTTGGCAACCCTAGGAGTAGGAATCTTTTGAACTTGACTCCACTTATAAGTTTTTGGAAGAATATTTATCTATCGTGCGAAACCAAGCGGAATATTTTGGTGAAGTTAGCTAGCTGGCTATTTATATACGTATTGGGACTTTTATTGGATTTTCCTTTCCACCAGTGTATTGATTATTCGTTTGTCTTGTGTAACAATTCTTTAAAAATATGCTTTCAATGTCATCGTCGTTTAATAGACGACACATCCGTAATTAATAATAATAATTCAGCCCATATCGTTCCCACCGGAGGGACACAGGCTTCCTCTCAGTCCTCTCTATGAGAGGGAGCGGTAATTACTAAATATTATAAATGCGAAAGTATATCTGTCTGTTTGTTACACTTTCACGTCTAAACCACGTAACTGATTTTATTCACACAGATGTAGATTTTGTTTATTTTATTTTTTATTACGAATGAGCCCGGTTCTTGACATCGATTCTTGACAACGAGCGAGCCCAGAAAATGCCTATTCACTCTTGCTTTAAAGGCTGACGGGTCATATGTGGCAGGGAATGCAGAAGCCGGCAGAGTTCCACACCTTGGCTGTGCGCTCAATAAATACAGAGGAGAAGCGCTTAGTACGAAGGAAGAAGAAGAAGGAAAGAGTTTATATTTTTTCCGCTGAAAAATAACTTTACGGAAGCGAAGCCGCGGGCAGAAGCTAGTATTGAATAATTTGTTTTATAACGGTTTCAGATGAGAATATTTTCTTGATTCATACTATTCAGAACGTGACTTTTAGTAGTCGGGTTTTAATTTTTGAACTTATTTTTTACCATCAGATACACCACTAGTGTCCAAAGAAGTCGGCTTTATGTACATCGCATAGAAAGCGTCTCTACAAAGCTTTCATGAATTGTCACTAAATTGTAAATAATAACAGCTGGACGCGCTTGAGTCTATCAAGAAAAGGGCCAAGAGACTCATTGGCAACGATTCACGGGTCGAATTAAAGCTCCAGAGCCTTGAACATCGACGACGAGTTGCAAGTCTAACGGTTTTCTATCGGTTACATTTCGGGGAGTGTGCGATGGAATTACACAATCTAATTCCGCCAAGCCCGATCCATCATCGGACTACAAGACAAACGGCGACATCGTTACATGGTGGACATCCCACCCATACGCACGAAACGTTTTGGGAATACTTTCATTGTGCGTACGGCTAAGGAGTGGAATTCCCTGCCGGAGGCTATACCCTGGGAGTCTTTAAGTCAAGAGTGAATAGGTTACTTCTAGGCAAGCGTGCTCCATCTTCGACCACATCATCACTTACCATCAGGTGAGATGGTGGTCAAACGCGAGCCTATTATCAATAAAAATAAAATAGCTGCTTCAGTCGATCTCTAATGTTAAGCAACGCTTGCCGGTCTGTGGATAGGTGTTTATCTTATAACATATCGAGATTCCTGAGTCCCATAGAAAGCAAGTTAAACCGCGGGTCCTGGCTGCCATTTGAATATCTTTGACAGCCATTACGGGAACTTAGAAGCCTGAAAATCTGGTCTGACCAAGTGATAGATAGGCAGTCGTTGCATGTAAAACACTAATACTCAACTTTTTTTGTTATTTAAAATAGGCTCGCCCTTGACCACCATCTCACCTGATGGTAAGTGACGATGTGGTCGAAGATGGAGCACGCTTGAAGTAACCTATTCACTCTTGACTTAAAGACTCCCAGGTTATAGCGATCAGGAAACACAGACTCCGGCAGGGAATTCCACTCCTTAGCCGTACGCACAATGAAGGTATTCCCAAAACGTTTCGTGCGTATGTGTGGCTGCATCCGGATAGACTGAAAGCTGACCCCAACATGGTTGGAAAAAGGCTAAGCAGACCAGTGGCGAAGGGTGAATTTTCAAAAAAGGGAAGCCGGACGAAAAAATGCTTGCTTGCTCAAGTGTGATGCGTGAATTCCAGCAACTGTGGCCCTGTGGCTGACTTCGAAATCTTGTAACTTCGTAAATAATTATTTGTTTAATTGAAAATAATAGATTACTATTTATATATTCATATATAAAATAATAGACTAATATTTGCCATATTTCAAAAGGGAAGCCGGTAGGAATCGAGTTGTATGGAGCCTTCGCCACTGAAGCAGACGATGAGTCGGGTAAAACCGACTAAAAGCATTCCCTTGCAACTTAAAAAGTAAGACAATACTGCATAACTTATAACATATTACGTGTTTTTACGTAACCATTTAACGAACCACAGAGATTTTTGATTTTATTATTGTTTAAATTTAACCTTCAATAGTTATGACGTTTGGTTATCTGGTAATTCCAATTGCAAACTTGATAATAATAACGTTTATTTTAATAGCATAGCCGTTAATAACAGCATGGGTAGCGGTAAAGCCCAGACCCGGGTCCGTACTAATGACCGGACCCTATAGGGCTAGGGCCTGCCGGGAATGTTCTAAGGAGATACCGCAACCACGAACTAAAGGGCAACTAAAGTTTTTAGGCAGTAGAAGTTGATGCTCCCTTCTGCTCCATCGGGAAAAGGAGGACTCATTTGATCATACCCCTCCCCCCTCCTTAAAAGCCATTAGTATCAATCTATTTGCTCACTAACGTATAAGAACATCAACATTTTGAAACAGTTACTAAGTGCACTTTATGAAATGAAACCTCTCTGGGAAATGATCATTCCATCTTGCATAACGTACAAAGACTTAGGTCAAAAGAAAAATGTTCGGTACAATATGAATAGGAAATTGAATTGTTGTTGCGACAACGTCGCTCGTGTCTACCTTACTTCTTAAGATTGCAATTTGCATTCTGCTTCTGAAGCCACTAGGTAGTAAGCCAATAAGAAAATGGTGGGTTCACAAATAATCTTAAAAATATTGTAAATGCCAAAGTTTGTGATGATGGATGTATAGAGTATGGATGTTTTCATGCAAAAATTACTGAACGGATCTGAATGAAATATGTTAAGTAGATTTTTATCCCGAAATTCCCACGGGATCGGAATTACCAAGGAAAAACCCTCCCATGCGAACTAAGTTGTGGCCAGAATTTAGTCAAATTATTTTTTTTGTTGTAGACTAGCTGTGCCCCCACAGCTGCTGTGGTAAAAAATCTATCTAAAAGCCTATACGTTGCCTTATAATCTCTTCATCTTTCGTTGAAAGCGCTATACACAATAGGTTCAGCCGTTCCAGAGATCAACTCTGAAGAACAGAAATCAGAAATACAGACAGGGAGTCAATAATAAAAAGTTTGTTTGTTTTAGTATCATGCAAATAGCAATAAACAGAAAACAGTCATTTTGAAACCACAGACAGACACTTTAATTTTATTCACAACTATAGAATATAGAGATATACCCAGATAGTAGTTATTTTGTTTTCATTACGCTAGAAACCTCCAATTCGTTACACCGGAAAAATAGATCCCTTAATTATTCCAAAACATTTCTTACAATCAAAGTAAGAACGGGTCATGAATTAAGCCGGATTCTGGCGAAGCGCCAGAAACAAATGCTGATCACACACATCCTAGACAGTAAGGCTTTATTAACAAAATACTTTCCCTAATAAAGGGAAAAGAATTGTTATAATAGTAAGCTCTTGTTTGTATGAACGGGATTCACAGCTTACTGCTCTATGCAAGTCTATTGGTTTAGGAGCCAAGGATAATATAAACAGGGATGGTAGTTTATGTTCTACTAAGAACTGCCCTTTAAAGACAGATAATTGAAGGGCCTTTGTTCTTTGAGGGTTAGAAAGCATCGGAGGGTATAGATCGATGATCTTGAGGCGCCTAAGGTCGTTCCGTCAAGGTTTTGTTTTAATAAACCTCACGGAGGCTCCAGGGATTCAATGTATCGGATATCGTTTAGCGATGATTAAGATTATATCGTGAAGGTTTTTTAATAAATACCCTTAGCAAAGAGCTTTGTGGTATCGGAAGATAAGAACCTTTAGCCTGTGGCTGAGTACTAATAAATTATTAAAGGTAAAAGTTAAAGGTAAAAGTATTAAAGTATTAAAGGTAAGGTAAAAGATACTATTAAATTAAATGGTTAATCAAGTGAGCAGGGCGCGGCAGTATTCGATACTGTAATTATATAGGTATATGCATGAATGAACAACGCAGCTGTTTGTGTCCAGGTTGCATCACTCGACGAAGGCTTGGGAGATCGTGGAGTATATTCGTGTGAAGACCAACTGGACTTTGAGGGTTGTGAAGTTGAAGCCGCGCCACAAAGCGAATTTCAAATCGTTCGTGGTACGAGTTCCGACCCTCCAACTGGAAATTTTTTTCAAAGAAGAGTTTTGGCCAAAGGGTGTCGTGTATCGACGATTTCGTGGGAGACACCCCGCAGACTAACACGACGCCGCCACTTCGTGCATAGTGATAGTGTTATTGTTTATGAAAATATGTGTTAGTATATAGTTTATTGTTACCTCTTATTTTGTATATTTTCTATGGGCCTTAGAAGCCTGAAATAAATAAATAAAATTAAACACTATATGGGACCTAACATTACGCTATCCTACTTCCTACTAATCCTACTAATATTATAAATGCGAAAGTTTGTGAGGATGTACATATGTATGTTTGTTGCTCTTTCACGCAAAAACTACTGAACGGATCCGAATGAGATTTGGTAAGTAGATCGTTGACATCCTAGAATAACATATGGCTACTTTTTATCTCGGAATTCTCACAGGATCGGGATTTAAGCGGGAAATCCCTCCCACGCGAACACTATCGCGGGCAGAAGCTAACTAGTAGGTTTATAAACTCGCTTACAGTATTATGTTTATTAAGTTCATCGGTGATCATTAAACAATACATAAACATGGTAAATAGGTATCTCGTTTTAAGTTCTGATCTGATCTTTAAGAGTCGGCACCTCAGAATAGTTAGTTGTTTTAAATAAGGAAAAACCTCATTCATTTGAAGTAAACATAAGCTTTGAAGTGACGCCCAACACATCGTTGCACTCAATTACGTCAATAAAAACCTCCAAGTATTAGGGAATATCAAATTATTTGCATGTTCGACCAGATAACACCGGATACCAACCAGCTTATCAAACGCCACATTGCCGGAAACCTAATACTTTGTGATTATCCGCTGTGCTCGCACGCAATTAGGCGTACTGTGTAATTAAAATCACATTGTACAACTAAGTATATGTACGTATGTATGTATACATATTAGACAGGGGTTTACTTTGAAGTTTGAGAAGACGATACTGTTTACTTAAGAAAAGATCACATAGTAACAGTTCAAATGGTCTGATGGAGTGCGTAATACAGAAGTATTGAGACGAGTCAATGTGGGAGGCATGCCTTATAAGGAGACAATTTCAGTGGTGCGGTCACGTGCCGTATATGTCTGAGTAGACTCAGAGAGTGGCAAAGGGCATCCTTTATTCAGAACTTCTGGAGGGCAAGCGAAAGCGGTGTGGACTCCAGGTTTAAGGATGTGCCTACGTGACTTATGAAAGGTTGTGACGTAGATCCATCTCAGTGGGAAGAGCGTCTAACCGCGGAGAGTGGAGGTCACTATTACAACAGAAAGTCTGACTTTGAGTCGTCGGCTCTCGGAACTGGACTCTAAGCGCGACGAACTAAAAGCCCGACAACCAGCGGCAATTACAATTTATGTAAACAAAAGCGGTTTTGCCAGCCACATGAGACCCCATGAGAGACGCGAGTAGGTAGAAGAAACGGTCGCCGTAGCCGAAAACGGCATAGAGAATTATTATTAATAAAAGTTCAACGGCAAGCTTTAAAATTTTAATACTTAATTTGATTTTTTAAGCAAATAAATAATAACTAACAGCCGAACGGGTCGATGTTCAAGGTTATAAAACGATTGCCGAGGTCTGTCTATCTTAGCATTTTTACATTCCTTCGTACAGACACCATCAAGCTACAACAATCTGTCAAATTTCTTTAATAGATTTTCATCTTTATTGTTAAAGAAATTAGGTTCAAGGTTCATTGAGAGAATTTGACAGTTTCGGGTAGCTTCATTTGTACAGTCGTTACGTCTAGTCGGAAGCCAGAAAATGTCACCAGTCTTACCGAGGCGTAACGGGTTACCCAGCTACAGGTCATACAAGTAGGTAATTAAACTGATTGGTATTGTGCTGATTTCCTAAAAATATTATTTATCGTTATCTGAAAGAAAAGAGACCCATTATCTGAAAGTTGTCACCGGATTATTGCGGACACCGAACTATTGTAATAAATTATGATTATGCTATAAACTTCTTACGTACGCACAAAATGTTTTGTGAATTCTTTCATCGTGCGTACAGCTGAGTGGAATTCCCAGCCGGAGTCTATGTTTCCTGTTAGTAATAACTTGGGGGTTCTTAAGAGTGAATAGGTTACTTCTAGGTAAGCGTGCTTCATCTTCGACCACATTGTCGCTTACCATCAGGTGAAATAGTGGTCAAACGCCAAAAAAAATACGCTCATCCAAATTTCACCTACCTACCAAGAAATCATGACTGCCATGATTTCTTGGTAGGTGCGAGTGCACACATTCATCCTTTCTCTTTTGCTCATAATATTAGTGGATTATGGGTGTCAAGGTTATGTTTGTATTGCTATAATACGTGTATTAAGTTTATTACATGATTTTAAAGCTATTTGGTTATAAGCGTCAACATTGCAAGGGGCCTATATAACATATTAAAAAAAAAACGTTATATTACTTACGTATTTTAAAGGTACACACATATGTGTGCCAATGACCCAAAGTTATTAACATAATTATGTACATAGGTATCATAATCGTAAGCAAAGCAATTCTAATTCAGTTCCATTTTTTGTTATAGGTATTACACCTTCTAAAGGCCTGGACATTTGGGAAAAGACCAGGGAGTGTGGGATTTTCACACTAAAACAATGGTGATCATCATCATCACTTAGAACGGTCCAGGTAACCTCCTAAAAGATCATTTCGGAGCCCCCTCTGTGAAATGCCTATTAGGGCACATCCCTGGGGAGACTGTAAAGTGGTCTCCACTGAGCCTCGCCGTGCACGGTGGCACGTGATCACTATGCTACAGTCTTCCCTGGGATCACTTGGTGAGCGGATTACATACACTCTGAGCGCCCGTGACCTTTTCTCACCCCTCTCTCTTTCTTTCGCCTCTCACTCTTTTAGCCAACATGCCCCCTAGATTATTATCAATTGAAATTCGAAAGCAATCTTGTAATTTCCGGGTGTCCCTCTATATTGCGGGTCCGTCAAAACAGCAGGCAATGTAACGGAAATAAAAATATATTCATTCGCATGTTTTGATCTATTCACATGTTTAGGAGATTGGGGATATGTCCGGAGACCAGCTACCGAGTGGATATTTTTATGTTGTGTGTTATGCAAATATCAAACATCTGGAACAAATTTTAAGAAGAATATTAGCAATTTTGACTACACTATATTCCTGGCTGGTAGCAGCTGGATAAATGTTACCGTGGGTACCGGTCCAGTAGTGGACTTGTGTATTATAACGATGCATCATCATCAGCTTTAGACAGCTAATACTCGCCAGAATCTTTAAACTATAACCCGTCAAGAAAGAGTGTCAAAAATCAAATATGCGGCACCAAATTATGATCTTTGCCCTTCACCCAATTCTGTACTCTACTGTACAAAAAGGGGAAAGGGGAAGTAAGCAACCAATTACCACCGAAAATAAATCGATAATCCATTCACTGACACTCAATCTAGATTATCGTAACATCTAAGCCCCGGGGGGGTCACTACACCGTATCAATACAGCTACAAGCAGTTAGTATACGATTAAATTCAGATTCACGGCCACACCTACGCAACGGCCCACTCTAAAACTCGGATCTAGTGCACGGATTTCAATGTCATCGCATTATTTACTAACTTCTTGCAACTGGTTCAGATAATGAGAAAGAGACGGTGTCTTATATATTTGCTGCCTTTTTTATTGATAATAGGCTCGCGTTTGACAAAATCTGACCTGATGGTAAGTGATGATGTGGCACGCTTACCTAGAAGTAACCTATTCACTCTTAGACTTAAATATCCCCAGGTTTTAGCTATCAGGAAACACAGACTCCGGCAGGAAATTCCACTCCTTAACCGTACGCACAATGAAAGTATTCCAAAACGTTTTGTACGTATTGGTGCTTTTTCGGATGCAACGGTTACACTGAGATCTCCAATCCTTTGAAGGGCTTTGGGCTCTCATAAAGTGAATACGCTTTCTTGGCGCGATTAAAGAGGAAGTAAACGTTTAGATTTTAATATTACCTATATATGTAACTTGGTTTCATACACAGGTCTTCCAGAATAGGTAATTATATTACAAAAGTATCTATCCCCGACCTCTACCCACATTTCAATGTTCATTGAGCGTGCTAATCAATGTCTGAAGGGTCTTTGCTATTACCAAAATTGTTTGCTCTTCCGCAATAGATACAATTACATGGGTATACTAGGGTTTAAGTTAACCCATTGAGGGTTTATTCAAATACTAGCTTTTGCCCGCGACTTCGTCCGCGTGGAATAGTTACTTTGGGCTAACGTTAAATTTAACCCCGATTTTGAAGCATTCTTCATTGGCGCTCCGCTCCTATTAGCCTTAGCGTAATGATATATAGCCTATAGCCTTTCTCTATAATTTGACTATTTAATTAAAATATATTTTTTCAATTCGAACCAGTAGTTCCTGAGATTATCGCGTTCAAACAAACAAACAAACTCTTCAGCCTTCAATTACATGACGCGCAACTTGGATTTAGTGTCGGTTTGTCTACTGAAAGTGCAATCCTGTGCCTCAAACAGACTGTGCAGTACTACACTGACCGGAAGACACCAGTGTATGGCTGCTTTCTGGACCTGTCAAAAGCTTTTGACCTGGTAAACTATGACATTTTGTGGCAGAAATTATCGGATGATACCGAGCTACCTGCAGAGTTCATTAACATATTTCAATATTGGTATAAAAATCAAAAGAATTATGTCAGGTGGGCTGATGCTCATTCTGACTTTTACAGGCTAGATTGTGGCGTAAGGCAGGGAGGGTTAAATTCACCCAGTCTTTTTAACCTATATATGGATCGGCTGGTTGGTGAGTTGAGCGGCACCATGGTCGGATGCTCTATTGATGAAAGAATGATCAACAACATAAGTTATGCTGATGACATGGTGTTCCTCAGTCCATCAATCTGTGGCTTAAGGAAATTGTTGGCCGTCTGTGAGAGTTATGCGGAGGCTCATGGCTTGAGGTATAATGAAACTAAAAGCAAAGTAATCGTTTTTAAAGTGCGCAATAAGGCGTAGGCATGTGCGCACAGGCGTGCATGTCGCCAATTAAATTGATGGTATGTTTTAATTTATTGTACTAACAATAGGTTAAGTTTTTTACTAACACTCTATGGATCAATGGTCTGAGACAAATAAATAAATTAATTAAATTATATTATTAGCATAGATAGCTGTTGCCCGCGACTTCGTCCACGTTTCCGTCGTTTTCCGTAAAAAAAAAGTAGCCTATGTCCTTCCTCACGGTTCAGTGATTTTGATGTAACAGACAGATTAACTTTCGTAATTTAGTAGGGAAATATAATATGTCAATCTAAAATACTGTTGAAAAATATCGCAATACCGAACCGCACAATATTATTGTTAATAGCTGTGCCCGCGACTCCGTCAGCGTGTAACTCCTTGTGTGTTATTAAGTTAATGTATTGGTAATATTGTTTAGATCACGTTCACATGAGGCTTAAGTACCTATAGAACGAAAATACTTCAGCGCAAAGCTTCCGGGTAAACTATGTTGAAAGTTGACCCGTCCGGAACGTGAACATAAAGATTTCTAGAACTGCTAACCCGGGAAAGAGCGACGTATAACTGACCATGCGAGAAACAACTGACACCGAGATCTACTCCAGCAACACGAAAAGTCTGCCCTTGAGCCTTATTAATTGTCATTGCATAACACACCGATACTGGGAATCGCGTTCTTTTAAATTGGAATGGAAAATTATTTGGTATTATGGGAATTCTGGGAATAAAGACGGTTTCTCCTGCACCGCAACCTGTTAAAATTTGAGCCTCGATTATATTTTGTTGCAACGGGGTTACTTTTAGCCGAGTTCCATCGCAAAGTTGTGGTGGTTTTAAATTTCGGAGCAGAATAATAATCAGAAAGCTTCGAACTGCTAAGCTATCGGGAGTTACACGTGTTATTGTGAGTTAACCATAAAAGATAGATATATGCTGTCGTGGGATATTTTTTATATAATTTTAAGGAGAACATTTCCGTCATAAATGATTTCTGTGTAGCTTTAACCATTAAGGTTGCACTCGCGACGGGAGCTTAAAAAATGGAGTAACTTCTCCCGTTTTCCCAACATTTCCCTTCACTGCTCTGCTCCTATTGATTGTAGCGTGATGAAAAGTATACTATAACCAGCTCAGGAGTATGAAAAATAATTTTGTCAAGTTTCGTTAAAATCCGTCGAGTAGTTTTTGTTTCTATAACGGTTATACAGACAGACAGACAGACAGACAGACAATAATTTTACTGATTGCATTTTTGTGATCAGTATCGATCCCTAATCACCCCCTGATAGTTATTTTTTAAATATATTTCATGTACAGAATTGACCTCTCTACAGATTTATTATAAGTATAGATTAACACTGGCTAGTTTCGTCGTGTGGCCTTTCTGTCTTGAATTGAAATCTCCTCAATATGATATTGATGAAATATGGAATAAATAACGCGAGTTTTCATTATCATTATAACTGGCTATTAAACCAAAGAAGCGGTTGGACATCGAAAGATGAATTGGGCCAATAGAATTGGGATAATTGCTAGTAGAGTTGCCCAAACGAGAGTCTCGCAAGAGTCTTGCAATTAGCGATTATCCTATTGCTATTTATTAAACGGTAGTTGAGATCTCAGAACAATGTAACAGAGTCTGTTACATTGTTCTGAGATCTCGTGAGACTCTCGTTTGGGCAACACTAATTGCTAGACGATAACTAAGAAATAATATCTATAACTAAATGAATATCAAGAAGACTAGGTGTATTTGAATGACACCAAATGCATTACGATTGCTTGGAAAATGATTTTGATGAATGATTTATTTCTGTCTCCTTTACTTTGTAATAAATTTAAGGCTTGCGTTTGACAACCATCTCACTTTATGGTAAGTGAAGATGTGGTCGAAGATGAATCACGCTTACCTAGAAGTAACCTATTCAATCTTGATTTAAAGATCCCCAGGTTATAGCTATCTGGAAATACAGACTCCGTCAGGAAATTCCGTACCTTTTAGGAAAAAGCATTTTTTTTTTTAATTATTTCTTTACTGTACCTATATCAGATAAAGAAACTAATAAGCCAGTATCATGGTAAGCTCACTTCACCTTCGCGCTTAGCTTAGCTAAGCTCTCTAATGAAAAGCTCCCAAATTACATTTCCAAAGACAATGAAGAACCTGGTTTCTTCCACTGGCGTGAATAACGATCGTGTTTCTCGGCTCCGAAGCCTTTGATGAAGACGGGAACATACAGCGACGGGCGTCAACTCCGTGAATGGGCGCGAAAACGTGTGTAGCAAAGAAGCGTGAACGCGAGTGTGCGCGAAACTGAAGGCGCCTTTGAAGTTCATTAGCTTCTAGCCAATGTGTCTGGTTCAAAGAGAATATAATTCTGATGATTTAATACGCAAATAAGCCTTTGCAAGATCTTATCTCGTTTAGTTATCTGTTTTAATTAGAAAATAACTGTGCCATTTTATATTCTTTATTCAGAAGCTAATCAGGAAATGTTATGGTCTTGACGATTTTAGTAGGTATCGGTTCATTTCGATAGACAAAATAAATGATAAGCTTAACATTTATTTTGCCAATTGGTTATAAAATAACATTTTTACATATCTATTTTTTCGGAAATTAGATGAGGTATTTTATAACTAACGCTACCCTGAGAAGCAACACCAAAACAAATTCGGAGGTCGAAGTCTCTTTTGAAGTCCTTACAATCCGTACTAGTCCGAACCATACTCCAGTACAGATACCATTAGGGATTATTACTAAAGACTTATAATAAAGAGTATGGTTCAAATGAGAACCACAAATACTCATGAAACATAGTGTTTATAATAAGTTGTGGAAAATATCTATAATAAATAATTATACACATAGAATTTCGAAAAAGAAATGGTCGCATGTTCCAATAAATATTGCGAGATCTAGGACAGTTGATGGATATAATATTCGTGACCGTTCTCCATCATACGCAGATCAATTTTTCTTTTGGGTTTCGTTTCCGCACTTAGTCCCTGCACGGGACCATTGTGCGTTGAAGAACTGTTTCCACAGAGACCTAAACCATCTTGGACCCCCGTGTCACAACGCCCAACTTTGTCGACTTCGGATGCGAATTGCAATACTGAGTAGTCAAGCGACTCGGTATTACACTGTGTCGTCTCTCGACCCAATGTTAGTGAATCGTAAAATCGCAGTCAACTCGGTCGATTGTTAACGAATTGCACAGTGCACGTTAGGTGGAAAACTCTTATTAATACAGCACTTGAGTTCGGATATCGAGCGAGCATAAGATCGCGTTTTTGGAATCAAGAAAGATATTTTATGATTGGAACAGTTACAATGTAACTTGAAGCTACATCGAGTTTAAAATGGTACAATGGTGATACAATTATTTTTCTTCAAAGAATTAATAATAAATTTACAAAGCTCTAATAATAAATTAATTACGTACAAACAAATATTAAAGAAAAATATTGGACATCGAACAATTAATAGATATTTGTTGTTACAATGCAATAACTTTATATAAAGGACTAGCTTTTGCCCGCGACTTCGTTCGCGTGGAAGGGCTTTTCCCGCGTAATTCCCGATCCCGTGGGAATTACAGGATAAAACTATCCTATGTCCTTCCCAGGGTCCTAAACTATTCCCATGCCAATTTCAGCTCAATCGGTTCAGCGGTTTAGGCGTGAAAAGGTAACAGACAGACAGACAGACAGAGTTACTTTCGCATTTATAATATTAGTATGGATTTATGCGAGTGTAATAAATATTTTACTTATATGAGACTGACTTTTAAGACTAGTGTTGTAGGTCGATTACAAACTAATTGATAATGATTGCTTTTCGCTCGGAGCTTGTGGCTAAATATCAACAAACGTACGGTTCGATCTTCGAGATTAACCAACGCTTCATAAGGTCGGCTGGCTGGCTGGAAGACCATCTTATCTTGTTAAGAATCTTCCATACTTTGGATAGCACGTTAATACGTTGGTCCTGACTGTCATCACTGTCATTTGACAGTTGATACGGCTAGTCAGAAGCCAGTAAATCTGACACTCTTGCCAAGGGATATCGTGTTGCCCAGCTATTGGGTCGTAAAGGTCAGATTGTCAGATTGTCGAACACTAGTACTCAGCTGTATTTCGTTAGACTGGAAGCCTATAGCTTGCTATACCACGTAAAGAAGTAAAGTGTTTGGTGGCCTCTTTTTAGGGTTCCGTAGCCGAATGGTAAAAAACGGAACCCTTATAGTTTCGACATGTCTGTCCGTCTGTCTGTCTGTCCGTCCGTCCGTATGTCACAGCCATTTTATTCCGAAACTATTAGGACTATACATGTAAAACTTGGTAGATAGATGTATTCCGTGAACCGCTTTCCGATTTTAAGAGAAAATTTAAAAAAAAATAAAAAATAAAGGGGGCTCCACATACATGGAACTGAAACGGAAAATATTTTTTTTTTCATGAAACGTGTGTGATATCTATAGACAGGTCTTTAAAAATGACATTAAGGTTTCTAAAATGACTTTTTCATAAAGTTAATCGTTTAAAAGATATACGCTTCCAAAGTGGTAAAATGTGTGTCCCCCCCTCTAACTTCTATAATAATGAAGAGAAAAATCTAAAAAATTATTAGTTATTTGTTTTTTTTTTTTCAATTAAATATATTAAGTAGGTATATTATATTTATTATAGTTACCACGGAACCCTTCATGGGCGAGTCCGACTCGCACTTGGCCAATTTTTTTCCACTAAATTTGGTCCAGAAACCATCTGGAGCGTCCTAGCAACTGCCAAAGTTCCATCAAAATCTGATTGATGATTTAAAAACACATACATTTATTTTATACAGATCTACAGCAACACAAGGCAGGTAAAATATAACATATAATATATTTATACTAAAGGCCTTGCTAATAATGTAGGATGTTTAAAAACAGGATGATTGTTTAATTAAGTATTTTAGACGCCTACTCAAGGATACGTGAGTTTGTAGCTAATTATAGGTTCATTGATACCTTTCTCACTTTATAGATGAAAACCTGCTTTACCCAGATGAGTACCTGTATTCTGAATATGAAGGTTATTTGAAATACGTAAGGTTATTCTATGAAACCATATACTTAAGTAATATTATGCTCAATGTTATTCAGTTCTTTTTAGATACTTAATATCATTAGAAAAATTGTAAAATTTAAATTAAGAACTTAAATATATATATATTTTTTTAAATAGGTTCGCGTTTGACCACCATCTCACCTGATGGTAAGTGATGATGTGGTCGAAGATGGAGCACGCTTACCTAAAAGTAACCTATATATTCTGAAACTTAAAGGAAGACCATTGCTTTGTGGTTTAAATATAGTACGGAAACGCACAATGGTCCCGTGCAGAGACTAAGTGCGGAAACCAACCCCTAAAGAAGAATATCGTACGGAACCAATTGTGGTTTCTTCGTATTTACGAGTCGCGAGTACGATTCCCGAACGTAGTTATTCCGGATATAGGTGTTTGTAAAAATGTAGGAGAGATTCCTTCTGTAGACATGTAATTGTGTGTATAATCGACATGTATAAGTGTCAATAGTCTAATTGCTAAGGTGTCAGACTTGTGATCGACAGGTCGCGGGTTCGAACCCCACCCATTACACTATTGCCGTGAACCCACTCCAGATACAAGCATATTTAGCTTAGTTGGAGGGGTTAATAAGATTGCTAGTAATGCGAATTCTACCCACATTGCTAGTAATCTTTTTTAAAATAAAAATAATCACAAATCATTCCTCACAAAATCCATTTATAATTTCTTTAGAACTGCGTTTTTCACTGTAAATCTACTTACAACTTAATTTTTTTGTATACAGAAAAATAACTTTCAATATCTATCTAAGTAAATATATATAACTCAAAGGTGACTGACTGACTGACATAGTAATCTATCAACGCACAGCCCAAACCACTGGACGGATTGGGCTGAAATTTAGCATGCCGGTAGATGTTATGACGTAGGCATCCGCTAAGAAAGGATTTTGCGTAATTCCCACGGGATCGGGATTTACACGAGAAAAACCGCGAACGAAGTCGCGAGCAACATTATAAATTATTTTCGAAAATACTGGGTGGATTTGGAAGAAATATGGTATGGAAGCAGCTTGAGAAAGGTTAAATGACTTTTTACCCGACTGCAAAAGAAGGAAGTTATGTTTTTATCGAGATTAAGTCCACAGGAGCGAAGCCCCGCGGGACTGTTAGTAATAAATTATTTTATTTTTAAATGTTGTCCTGTTTTATGTTAATCCTTTTACCTTTAAACTACTTCCTTCCTTGTGAAGATTGTTTTGAATTGCACTTTATAAGCAAACTTGATTCTATAATTTTCATTGCATACCTATAATGCAAGTCAAATGTGCATTCCAACAACAATTAAAAAATAATAAGGAATTTGTCACGGTGCTTCTAGGTCTGCAAACGTTATTTATTTTATGTTATTATTAAGTTACCTCAAACAGTTCTTCAAAACATAGAAAAAAAATGGTTTTAATTTGATTTCACACTACATAATGGCTGATGGATATCTGTTAATTGTCGATTACAAAATCTGATGTTCTTTAATTCAATTAAGAATAATTGCATCCATCTCTCTAGTTAAAAATTATGTGGAGACACACATCTAATGCTAATCTTTGATAATACTTAGCTCATAGGTGCATATATTCATAATCAAAACATTTTTCACCAATCTCTACAGTGCCACTCCTGGGCAAAGATAAGCCTTAGCTTTTCACTGTTCCCGGATTTTAGCCAATGTCTCAACAAACAATGAAACCATTTAATAGGATTCTTTATTTTTATTATAATTATTTTTCTATAACTGCATTCTGCAAGCATTACCATTTCAATAAATAAGAACTTGTATGTAAAACATAGCAAATATGCATAATTGTATATAAATTTACAATTTATACTTTAATACGCATCTGCTAATAATACAGTACTTACTGGTTTCTAGGACTGGTTTTATGCATATAATATATAAGTGAAGATCTTTTATAATACTCTGGTTTATTAATCAAACAAATTATTTTTAACAAGTAAGTATATTAAGCACAAAAATAGCATAATTTTATATTTATGTTATTTTATTTTCATTTTATTGACAGATTTTCCTGATATAAACTACCTAATTCATTGGTTATTTAGTGGCAGAACAATTTGAATTAAGTATATGATAATAAACAAATAGGTCCAGTCGGGAACTTCCTCGTTATAGAAGACGTCAGTTCTATACAAATATAATATATTTCCTTGTTCCTCAAAAATATATATATGTTCAACCAATCGTAATAACAAGCGCAACTAATTAGAGAGTACAACCAATTTTCTCAATTGCAGCAATCAAAACATAATCATAAAACAATAAGTTATAACAACCAAGTGTAAATATATCTGGAGCATAAATGTTTTGAACATTGAATCCATTAGTTGTTTCCATGCATTAGTTGTTACAAATGAATAATTCTCCTAACAGCAGACAGATTTCTATTATAATTTCAAATGATCAATACGCATACTGTTGCTTGTGCATTTGCATTTTTATCATTGACTTTATTATAATGCAAATAAGGTGGAAGTTTGTACAACAGATTTTTTAATTAAGAGAAATTATGAGATTTCTTTTTTATCTGTAAACATACTGATTCGCTTAATTGCACACTTAATGAATTACCTAGAAATTTAAAAAAAATATATTACTTTTGATGTGATGCTATAACCGTGCTTGCTAAGTAGAAGGTACAAAAAGTAGTCAGATTAAGGATAATTTCATGGAAAGTCATAAGTGTGATAAATAAATATAACTTTTTACTAATATGTTGACAGAGAGATGTTAACTTTTGAACATAGCTGGACTTAAAGTTCGTTTTAAAGTGTACAATCTGTAAGAATAACATGATATGAAGCAAAATATAGCAAAAATAATAAATAATCATCTATTTATGGTCTACTGTGAAAGTAATGCATGGTTTTGAAAACAAATGATAAAATATCAAGTATGAAGTATTTACCCTCTCTGGCTTTCAAATAAACAGTGTTCGCGACGATATTCTCTAATTCCATCAGTTCCAGTGTGGCTGATTTTATCGTAGACCCTCCACGAAGCAAGGACCCGCCGCTGCGGCACCTCAGCCGCCTGCCAGACGCGCACGACACAGCCCATCAATGTGTCCCGCGCTCAACAACACAACTATGCAACCCGATAACTTATACACATAACACTACACCAGACACAGATCAACGTAATCCAACCCGTACAACAGCCTCAAATGCTGCCGTCGGCACTAAACACGCAACAGTTCACGACAACGACTCACGATACCCAGGGGTGTGGTGGAAAGGACGATAGCATGACAGTCTTGATCGGTAAACGACGGCGCGAACGCTCGGGTACGTCGGCGGTAGTGTAAAACGGTTAGTTTATTTCAATAAATGCGTAAAGGGAGCACACGCCCGAATTACGCGAGTTATTGATGACGGACAGCAATACGCTACAAAAATTACCACTTCTACAGTGTTTCTAAGTTCCAGTTGCCATACTGTCATTTGAAAAACCTACCATGGTAGTTTACCCAATAAAAAAGAAGTATTATGTGTTTCAAGATAAGATAAGACGGAATTTAAATAATATCAAAAATATGGTCAATTGCATAATCTTTTTAAATGCCAACTCTCCTACTTCTGATTAATTCTAGAGGTCTTAAGTATCCTAAAAAATCAGAGGCATAAGGCACTCAAAATTATATTTAAGTTTATGCCAATTTATATTATATGATTACAATACACTATAGTTCTCGTCAAATAACTTGGCAAGAGTCATTCATAGCAAAAGTCGATTTTTAGGTGTCAGTGGTTGTCAGCGGAACGCGGGGTATGACGTAGCCTTGCTCCGAGCGCGCGATTGGTGCGTCAGTAGTTCCCGTTCAATTTGCTCTTGAATATACTTGCGTACACGAAAGTTATACCCTTTGTTTTTGTTAGGAGTTGTTGTTTTAAATTTAGTTTTTGTTACGTTGATTACAATGCCAGTACCAAATACCGTTTTACGTAGACTATTAAATCGTCAGAAAGAACAATTAGACAATATAGTTAAGGAAGCTTGAAATTCCGAATTCGTCACTGTCTTTAGGACAACGGGAAAAAAGAAGAATAAAAGGGGTAGCCGTTTTATTAACTAATTGTGACGACGAGAACACATTATTTTTAATGTTTTTTTTTATTTATTTTTTTCACTTTTAAATATATTTATGTATTATATCTATTTTATTTATAATACTGAATTAACGGATGAATTCGTCTTCTTTCTTTAAAATTCTTCTGAACAGACATGATTAAAAATAAATGATGGCATTAACCATAGAATAATGGCAAGCAGTAAAAGTGACCACTTTTTCTTCCGCTAAGTGCACGATGCGCGAACTTACCCCCACTACGCCAAAACCTTTCCAACTTACGTGACGAGGACTATACAGGTTTGAAGAAGTAAACGCGTAGAAATCATTTTTTATTTTGTTTGGATTATTATTATTATTTTATTTGTGGATTGGTGGGATAGAGCTACTATCTCATTCTGATAGTGGAAGTATGAAGGGAAATAAAATAAAGCGTAGGGGTACTAGTTTTAACGCATAAATATATTAATGAACAAAAGAAAAGTAATAATAATATATCAACTAGTAATGTCACACATTGGAGAATAGATCATCTCCATTAAATGTTAGACGTGCCTTGCCAAATCTCAATGCATTTGGTGCGCATATCTCTGAAGAAGGGCTTCTTTATTCGCCATTTAAGCAAGTTGCTGTTATGATCAAAGATGTAAAAAGTTGATAAGTTCCAGTTGCTCTTAAATTGCACCTACTTTACATAATACATAATTATTATTTGTTGCCCTACAGTTCATACTTTTGCAACTATCATCGTTTTACTTGTTACAAGTAAAAGGCCTTTCGTTATTGTTCCGAAATAACTTTTTTATTCTAGAATTCATTTATCTTGTTGGATTCCAAATTGCTTACGTTTTATATCCTTACTAATATTATAAATGCGAAAGTAACTCTGTCTGTCTGTGTGTTACTGAATCACGCCTAAACTACTGAACCGATTTAAATGAAATTGGATACGGACATAGTCTAGAGCCTGAGAAAGGATATAGGATGCTGTTCTGTCCAACGTGAAACGGAACGCACCTTTTTGGTTGGCAACATTATTCTATTGTCTATAACTTTTTTCACTTTGACGTTTCCGTTCCTTGAAAAACTAACTGCCTGCTTGTTGAGATCGATTCATTGATTGAAATTAAAAGTCCTGTGGAATCTACTCAGTTAAAGACAGATTAATCGTGTTCAGTGATTAATTGAACTCTAGAATCCCGAATTGAGTGGAAACCTGGGATATTTTGGAACATATCGCCGTATTGTCGTCAGCCTGTCTGACACGCGAGATTGCTAAAAGGGATTGTGCTGTGATGCTACCTGGACCGCGCCATCTGGAGACCGGCGCCCTGTGAACGTCCATGAACACTTGACTTTCACTACACTTCAATTACTCATTTCATACTTATACACACACTTTGGGCGTGGCCTCAGGAAGGTCGAAGCTTGGCGTCCCCAGCACAGAAGGTAAGTGGTAACATATTAGGTATTGATAAAGCCTAAGAGGCTATTGTGTAGTTTTGTTTATTGTAAGCAACATTTATAGCTCCACGTACCGTGGACTGTTCGGACACACCAGTATCGTTGCGCTGGCTTCTTGTAGTCTTGAACAGATGCTTTTTAATGAGAAAAAAGGGCCGAAAGAGGTTGAAATAGGGGATGAAAGTTTATATCAAAATGACGTCATTTTTAAAGCTAGAAGCATGAAACTTAGTTTTTGACTTTTGATTAGAAAAATGTACTTAAATAAGCTATTAGCAGTAAAATATTGTAAATAGCTTTAAATAAGCTATTTACAATGTATGAGTTTTATTTACAAAATAAATAGAAAAAATTAAAAATGCTGCCGAAAGTCACTATTCCGCGTGGACGAAGTCGCAGTTACAGCTAGTTAAATATATATTCTTCTTTTCTATGCTACTAATTTAGTAGATCTGGTCTTGCTATGGTAATAATTTACACGTCAGTTTGGGCATGCATAAATATTTATGAAATAAAATAGTAAGAAACGGATCTTGAAATTACATAAGAGCAATTTACTCAATTTCTTATTCAATAATAATTTTATTTATAAAATACTTCAGTTCAGAATGTGACGATTCTCATTTCTGAGAAACATTTTTTTAAGCAGCAACATTGACATTTTCAGGCTGACATTTTAACTAGAGATGGATATACTTGCAAATATCAATACCTGGGCTTGCAAGTACGAGTCTGTAAAAATACCAGGGTCGGAAACCAGGTATTAAAATACTAGAAAGTATTTTGAGCCACTTCGGATTTCAGTCTACTAGTCCAGGTCGTACCATGCCACAATCTAGTACGGCTTTTGTAGATGAAATCTTTTCTTCCTACTTAATTTACAGAAATGAATAATTCACTTAATTAAATTCACGGAAATATGTTTTCTTTGCACATGCAAGCATAAGGCATAAGGTTTGACACTCCCGATTTGTATGATATTAATGCTTTGCACATTTTACATTCAGCTTTATTTTAGCCAAACTTTTCTTAGGAGCCATGGTTTGTAACTGTATTTTTATTTACAACTAGTAAGTCTTATCAATTTTAAAAGAAAACACTTAACTACAGTTCAAAAATCGTCTTTTACCTATTTAAATATTTACATTCCTAACTAATAAACAAAGTCACGTACACATAAAAAAGCAGTTTTGTTTATTTACACACTAACTGTTAATAGTTTAAATTCAATAAACTCGCGAAATAAGAAAGTCACGGTCAGTTGGTAAATTGCATAACAAGCTCGCACTCACTTCTCAGTATTTATATGTATCATCTATGCACTCACTCAAACGACAACTGACAAAATATTTTCTAAAATACTTTCGTTCACGCAATAATGTGTCTTTTATTAATAGTCATTAGGGTGAATGGCGCCGCAAACTACTCAAAAGAAAAGAAAAAGTTCCCTGATGCACACACCTACACAGATTTCGGTTTATGTACTCAGACAACTTTGGAATATTTAGAGAACTACTACACAATCGCATTTGCAAATGAAAAATACTTTGAACCTTGCAAGTATTTTTTTTCTGATACGATTATGCTCCTTTTTGCTGAGGCAAAACGAATCAATTTCCTATGCAAGTATTTTCACATCAGACGCTCAAGGTACTAGACATGGGTCATACTTGCAAAATCGAGTACCAGGGCTTTCAAGTAAGTCTATCATAAGAAACCAGGTCCTAAAAGCAGGGCTCGGAATACTTTCAAGTATTTTCTATCTGTATAGGAAATTGAACCGTGATTTCCTATGTATAAGGAGCACAATCGCGTTTACAAATAAATACCAACATAGAGACGAAAGTTTCTACTTTTATTCAATCCAAGCCCTGTTGGAAGAAAAAATACTTGCATAGGAAATTGACCCGTGAGTTGTTATAAATAAGAAGCACAATCGCGTTTACATATAAATACTTGCAAAGACAAACCATATACTAGAAAAGACTTGCATACGAAATTGTTCCGTAGTTTCTTACAGATAAGGAGCATAATCGTATAGTCGGGCGAGCGTCAAGCTCCGACTGGAGCGAGTCCGAGTAGCCGTATAAAATACTTTGAAGTCTTGCAAGTATTTCGGATCAGCACCTGGTGTACGTACTTGGAAGTTAATACCTGGTGTAAAAACCTGGTCGCGTAAATACGTACCATCCCTAATTTTAACATTTTATTGACATTAATTGACAAATGATGGCGGGAGTCAAAAAACACATGTGATTGTGATTCATGCTTTTATTTATTTTACATAGTTTTATCTTGACTATTCCCAATAAAATTATAAAATGCAGTCTGATGAACCCTGTGTAGAGTGTGGTGGCATTGCATTAAAATTGTTAGACGGATATTATTACTGTGTAGAATGCAACACTCAAAACACAAATGTGCGCGAAACTGTGGTGGAACAAAAAGCTTTAGGAGATGGCACCTTTGCTCTAGGAACGAGGAGAAAAATCGTTAAAATTAATGATAGCAAGATTCAAAGTAAGTTGCATTTCCTATACATGTATTTTCTTTCATTTTTCTCAATTTTTATCTTTCAACAGTTTATTCAAGCTGAGTAAATTTTGACATAGAAAGACCCATGCCCATCTAACCTCGGCAAACCAGTAGCTGGGTAACGCAATACCATCAAGACTTGTGTCATATTTTCTGGCTTGACTACCAAACTTGTACTGACCATCAAATATATAGGTAGTAATGACAGCCAGCCAGCCATGTTAAAGCAGGTGCGGTCCGAAGAGGGGGGGGGTCACAGGGGACATGACCCCCCAAAATCATAGACCCCGAATAGAAAATCTTCCAAAATTTTGCAAAATAAGACATTCCAAATATTATCACCCGATTTGTCAATAAAAATAGAAGACTTTCATTTGTTTTATAATGTGTGTGATAAAATTTGTATTGTGTAATAAAGAAAACTCATTTACTTGACATATTTTATTGTTAGTGACCCCCAAAATTACAGGTGGCGACAGTACCTGTGTTAAAGCCAATGCTTTAACATGTGTTGGGTGGCACAGACGACTTTTGATATGTTTAGTTGCTTACCATTGAAGATCAACTGCAACATGCGGTTATTATTATTTAGCCACAGCCTCTTCTTTTAATTCTAATGAAATTGCAGCGCTTGAAATTTTTACTACCTAGAGTCTTTGTACTAACCTGGTTAACTTAGAATACAGTATTTCAAATGGTCTTTTAGGGCGATTAAATAAAGCATTTTATGTCTATCAGGAAAACTCAATATTATGCATTGAATTAATGAATTTGTCCAGTTCATACTGCTACTTTACTGGCACGTTTATCAGTCTTCAATGTATTTTCTGTAAGTAACTACAAGGACTCTGTACTTTCCTATTCCAAAAGTATAGAAAACCATCTGTATGGGCGTGGACTGTATTTATATTTATTCATTCGACATATGTTGATAGCTCTCAAAATAAAACTCTCGATCTTCAATCACTGATTTATTCCATATTTATCACAATTTCACTTAATGTCTAAATATACTGTAAAACTAGTCTATACACATTCAATATTCACAACAAAGTCTTAATTCTTGAATGTTCTTTACACTTTCACAATATTGCTTCAGTACGTATGCATGTTAACTATTTACAGGAACAACTCGAACAATTTATTCCACTATTTACTTTCTAACACTTGATATTCTTCAGACTTGGCACTTAATTCACTTCAAGTGCTTCTTCTTCTTAGCCGTTTGGTTGGACGGTGGTGGCATCTCGCAGGTCAACCTCTGAGGTTGTCGGCTGCTTAACCGGGCTTGCCTGTGGTTGCCTTAATTAATAAATTAATTAAAGCCTCCAGCCAGGGCTTATTAAAAATCTTATTAACTAGGCGACTACACGCTAAGGGCACCCCCTGTGGGGTACGGACCTCGGCTTAGGGCGTTGCAGGGGAGGGCAGCTAGGAACAGGCTGGATCATATCATTATTATTATTAATAAGGGAATTTAAAGCTACTGGCTCAGCGTCGCGGGCTGGCTCTGGTAAGGGTCGAGGTGGACTATTACGGGGACGTCGCGGCGGGCCTCGGCGGCGAGGACGGAAGGACGGTCGGTTTTTGTATTTGTGTGCCACTGTACTTGTTTCCCTTTTTTTTTTTTTTAGCGTGGTAAAATTATCAAATAAGTCCTCCAACCCCGGGCAGGGTGGGAGGGACTGTCAGACTTTTACTGACTAAAATCCACGGTGTTCCTTCAATAACCCTTTACGTACCGGGGTCACGGTAACGGGATGAGTCCCACGACCCCGGCAGGCTTCGGCCCTCTACGGGGGGGCCTCGTCATATTGCTGACGCTCTTTGAGGCGCGTTAGGAACACGACGCGCCGTCGACCCGGGCATGGTCCATGGTCGGACAGCGAGTTGCCCTTTGCCAGCCCGTGGCCGGAGATCGTCGGCCGACGTCCGACGCCGTGGGCGTCTACCTCTGCGGCTGGGCTGGAGGGAGGACGCCATCCTCTCCCTCACGCGGCCCGCCTCCTCCTTCGGAAGCATGACTGCTTCGCAGAAGGAGGCGACCGCTTCCCACTCCCTCTCACAATACTATGCAGCCTTAATTTTCTCAGCATGAAAAATCCATTTTTAATGTGAACTAGGTAGATAACAGGACAAAAAGAGGATAAAAAAAATCACCGTGCTGTAAAAACTTAAAACCCAATGCAAAATGCAGCAAAATGAATACAATACCACAAACACACCCAATGTTTTTTTTCAATTTTCCAGTGAGCGCAGAATGGTACAAATGGCATGCATATAACTTCGTAATATTGGGGCTGGCTGATGAACTGGTTGCTGCTGGAGCTAGACCCACCTTTAAACTAAAACTTTTGTGGATCTGGACTAGGTATATAAAGAAGTACCAGAATAAAGATGCAATACGGTAAGTTATAAGCATAGTCTCTAATTCCCTACTTAATATTATATTTGCGAAAAAGTTACAATTCTTTGTGTATATGTTCAGTTTTTCAGATTCTAGATGAATCCTATTAAGAATTCCTATTAAAAATACTTCCACTTATTACTGTGATACATGTGGATCTATGTAGATAATATCTATTATCACTAACTAACATTTAATATTTGCAGATTAGAGAATAATGCTGAAGAAGAAATAAATAATGATAATGTTACATTTCCAAGTTTCATGGTTGAAGAAAACAGTATTAATAATGCTGCATCGGATAAGGAGGACAATGAACTAGAAAATAAACAACGATATAGGAAAAAAAGTAATGTTATAATGGAAGGCTCTAAGAAAGATATCCAATTCCTCTCGAAAGGCGTTATTATAGCTATGTTATACTTAGCACTCAATCTAGACAACAGTGACATACAACTTTACCACATATTAAGATTCATCAATGAGAAACGGTTAAATTTCTCCAATATACAAAGATTTCTGCCTGATGATATCAGTGTAAAAAGCATATATGGAGAATGGTTGAAGTTTATTCACAGCAAAGTATGTACAATTCAAAGAATTCGAGCGTTTGCTATGACTTTGTTACGAAAACTGGACTTGGGAACGCCAAAAGTTCCAGATATGAAGAAAATTATCGGCGACTTCCTTTTAGAACTCTGCCTCCCAAATGACATAAAGCCAATGATTTACTCCTTGATGTTTTTCCATCGCTGCGACTTCCTTGATATGAGTAACAAAGCCAAAGCACAACTAGTACACATGCCTGACTATGAAGGCGTGGCCATGTCCTATGTTCTTGTCGCTCTAAAAATGTGCTTTGGGCTAGATGGATATTATGAAGAAAAGTTATCTGATGTAGTAGAAAAGATAAATGATGACAGGAATCTATCCAAATCATTTAGAATGGGAAAATACTCGGAACCAAGTACGAGGCTATTTTCATTTAGAGAATGGTGCAGTTATATGCAGTTCCGCAAAATAACGCTTTGCAAGTCTTGCCTGCATGTGGCAGAGCAACATTATTTGGATACTGATGATAATGTTTATCTTGAACATATGAGCGACAGACCACAGAACGAAAGAGACTTGCAAGATGAAACAGCAATAAATTTGATAAGCAAAATACCTGAAGAAGATGAGGGAAGAGTCATTCCTAAAAATATGTTTTTCCCAACATTGACACCCATGACTGATTACACAGAAATTATAATAGAACACAATCAGGACCCAGAAATAAGAGAACTTCTAAGTGAGGATTTTACCCAATATTCTCTCGACTATGCTTGTCAATATTTAGAGCTGGTGGACACTAATTCAGAAAATATAATTAAAGGTGTCAGTGAAAGTAGAAAAACGTTCAGCAAAGTTATTCTAGGCACAATAATTATGAAAAAGAGTAGTAATCAAATGGTTTACGTGAAAAATTGCGAAAACAGAAATTGGATGATAACGAAACCGCCGAAGAAAGAACATATTACATGTGAGGATGTACAAAATGGATTTAACGATAGAGACATCGATCTTGGTTATGATTCCGAAAATCCAGTGAATGAAAAAGATGTTTTGAAGGAAACTGAAAATGTGCCTGAATATGATCTGAGTGAAAATTGTAGAATCGTTAATGATATTGAAAACCTTGAGAGTGAAAAAAGAGTTTCTATAGGTAATGAAAATACAGATTATACTGATCAAAGTATGTCAGAAGATAGTAACGGTGCAAATAAATCGGAAAATGTACCAAACGAAACCGTGGTTACCGAAGCCAGTGAAAATATAGATGACAATCAGAATATAGATAAAGGGGATGTTAGTGATTCTGAAAATCTAGCAAATGAAACAGGAGAAATAGGTATTATTACAGAAATAACTGAGGATATAGCAGAGGATAAAAGAGTGTTTATAATAAAAGAAGAAGATAGTGACAAGAATATTTTCGATGACTTATTTGAAGAACTTGATATAAAAGATGAAATGGAACAAAACAAAGGAGAAGAGATTTATGCTCATGAAGATCTACCATTACCTAATAATGATACTATGTACGATGATCGTGCCAGTATCAGTGACGTCACTGATGATAACTATGCATTTGCTACTTTCAATCCGGACATTTTCGACAGAGAGCAAACGATTAAAGAGTTGATTCTAGGTGCTTGTAGAAAATATAAAATCCCTATACCTCGAGAGTATAAAACACCAAGAGAACCTAAAAAACGAAAAGTCAACACGTTTGGCAATGAAGAAACTCCTAGTGAACCCCGTAAAAGAGCTAAATTAAATCGCTTCGAAGTCAAACAGAGGGTAGATGAACTAGTTAGTAATTATTATAGTCTTAAGCAATATGATTTGATTAATCAAATGCAGGAAGCAGTCAATTTAGCAATTCGAAAAAATCAACTAGAGGGTACATTAGATGTTAGCAACGTTACACAAAATTATACGGCAAATCTGATTGCAGAACAAGCCAGTGATACATTAAGTAGAACAAATTTCAATATTACTGAGAATATAGAAAATCAATCAAATGTTAATCTACTGGAAAAGTCAACTTCTAACACAGAGATAAATCTGGGGGAAACAGTTGAAGAAGACGAAATAATAGACGAAAGTTGGGAGTCAAAACTGTTTGAAGGAGAAGAAGATATGAAAATAAATGATTTAGTACTGAAAGGCGATCCGAAGTTTGACGAAGAAAAGTATGATGTAAATCAGTTGTACATGAAAATAAAAGTTGAAAACGAAGACTTTTTTCAGGATGTACCTTCTAGCCTAGAAGAGATACTAAACAAAAAAATCAAACAGTGTAAAAATAGTACAGAATTTGAGAAACTCAAAGCTCAACCTCTAACTGTGGAACCTGATAAAAAGAAATACGAAAGTGATTCTGAAGATGACCTACCACTAAACGTTTTGCAAGAAGAAAAAAAGTTGATAGCGGAAAAAATCTCATGGGAAGATAATTTTGAACCTTTGATAAATGAAGATAAAATATCAGAGTTCAAATACTGGTTTCGGCATTACGACGAGGACTTTATGACCAGGTCTTTGGATTGGCACAAAAAGTTTGACGAAGAATTAAAAGAGAATACTCCAAGCAGTTTCTATTTCGTCATTAGGGAGTGTGCAGCCATTTTGAATTGTTCCACTTTTACTCTATACAAAAACATGCAGAGTTTAGAAAAGTATATCATTGCTAAGGCGAAGTACCCAGATTAATAAAGATGGTAATAAAGGAACCCATATTCAATCTGCCTAGCCTTTACCGACTATGTTGGGGTCGGCATCCACTGAAACTGGAGGCAAAGCAACTGAGTACCAGTGTTTTACTTGAAGCGGCTCAAACAACCGAACAAAATTGATTTTTATCATATTTTGCCTTGACGTAGCCGAAAAAATAAATAAAATATGGCAAACGTCAGTTTTACTGATGATCAGTTCCGTGATCTGTTAGGAATCCTGGCCAACGGGCATAGTTCCGTGGCGTTAAGAAATTGTTAATTTTGCTAATTGAACTGCACGTTACAATTAATCTCGTAACGGCAGTGGTTGAAGCATTCCTGTCAAAATTATGCACCTTTAAGAAGATCGAGTTGATCACAGACGAGAATGCCATTGAAGGTCTTAGACTGCTGTTGGTTGGAGATGCATCCATCTAGTGGCTTGAAGTCAAGGACTCTGTAAACACTTGGCATGAGACTACATTATTGTTGAGATCTACATTTGCACCAAAGAGGCTGGCTTACAGGGTTTACAATGACATTGTCATGGACAAGCAGAGTTCTCCGTCAGGTAAACAATTGTTTGTCGCGAAGAAGCGAGCATTATTGACAGAGTTACCTAGAACACGCCTTTCATCAAAGAGCTTAGATCTATTACATACATCTCTGCATATCAACGTACGAGATAGGATAACGAGGGACTCCGTCGAAAGTTATGACGAATTCCTGATGAAGACTCGCCAGCTTGAATACCTAGGTTGTTGCTGAACGATCGGCAAACAATAGTTGTACTTCTTCAATGGCTAAAAGGCAAAGTTGAACATTTTGTCACGCATTTGGAAATAATGAGAAGGAGTGCCGGAAAAAACCGCCAAAAGTGAATCGAATGCGACAGGCGATCCTTCCACAAAATAACTTGCTATGGCTGTGGCGAACCAGGGGTAGTAAAAAGTAAATGCCCCAATTGCACAAAAACCAAGTTTCGAGCAGTTGGAGTAGGATTTTACGCATTAAATCCCAGAGTTGCATCGAGAGCAAGATCTAGAGCTAGACCAAAACTGAAGAAAACAATCAGTGGTTGACACAGGTGCGAAATTAAGTGTCGCATCGACTTCGCTGTGCAGAATATTTCAGAAAAAGGGCATCAAGTTCAATTCAGATAATTCTAGAATTCCTTTTAGCAGATGGCTTGCGACGAAGACAACAAGTCGATACCATGGGGTAGAAAGGTCGTAAAAGCCTTTATGGCCACAGCCAAGCCACACTATGGCCTTTACGACCTTTCTACCCCAAGGTATCGAAGTCCAGACTGTCTTGGTGCCTCTTTCGCTTTATGGTCGGTCGATCCCCACAAATTTCATCGTGCTGCCAGAATCGGACGATAACCGGACCCTCTTAGGAGTTGATTTCATCCAAGATGCCAACATGGCACTCAACGTACCGCACCCAGCCAGCACAAACCTTCTGAGTAAGTTTTGTTTAACAACATTTATAGGAACTAATCACTGAATAAGACTACCGTAATTAGCTTATTTGGCGCTTACTCAGACGTTATTCAAGCAATTTGGGCACAAATTATACGGCTAATAGCTGTGTAATAGCAACGTAACAGATGAACAAGTTTTGAATAATTGTACGACAATCTGAGTATATTCTGCATAAAAGCATTTTGTTCGTTAATACAAGTATTACAGCTCCGTTAGCCAGATGATGAATGAATGATGAATGAGCTATATGGTTAAATCCTTCAAAGCTCAGATATTCAGATGATACACTGCGTTTGGCTTATTTCAGTATATTTTATAAAGAAAATCAAATTAAATTGAAATATTGACAAATCCGAACAGCGTGACTGCGACATTGAAATGTAATATAATATGGCCAACTTTAATTTAATTTAAAGACGTATTGTTCACTTAGACTCCATTTAATGACATATATAGAAAAACCAATTGACATTGACAGATGGCGTTCATAGACTATGTATAGACAATACAACATGCCCTTTTTTATAAAGGAGTTAAATTTAAATTATTATACTTAAAATTTAAATTAATTATACAATACAGTTTACATTCTAAAATTATTATATACATTTCACATTACATCTTTACATTATTAATCTATATTACTACTAGACTCAAACATGCTTGAAGACTGTGACATAACCTGATTATCAGATTATTCAGACATGAATATTTCTTCTCTATTATCCTCTATTTCTATAAATTCTGGAGAATAAACACTGTTCTCATCAAGATTAAACTGAGACGGACTTGAATTTACAGATACAAAAGCATCAGGACTTGGGTTCTCTTGACTATAATTCTGTACATTATCTTTTGGAATTGAATAAGAAATTATTATACTCTTGGAAACTAAACGTCTAATTATTTTTTTATAAACAAAAACTTTACAGCTACAATAGAAAGGAGATGTTTCATTTTGGGCTACCATTAGTACACCACATAGATAAATAGAAAAAATAATAGAGATTACCATAAAAATACTCAAAAAATTATTTGGAGACGGGTAGAGCTGTGATAAATTATTATTTGGGAAGATTTTTATTATGACAACCCTTGTTTTAGGGCAGCCATGACAGTCGTGTTTGACAGATTTAAGTTTCATGACGTTTGGTGTCTTTCTGTGAGTCGTAGAGATGGGCAAGTGAAAAAAATATATCGATTAATATCGAATCGATATTTTTAATCTATATGAATTATTATCAAGTCAAAAATAGATATTTTCCGTAAAGGTAATGTACGTAGGTAACATGGACTCGAGCCACCGCAGGAGACACACCGGGCGTCGGGATCGCGAGCTGATCTCCGGCCACCGTAGACGCAGGCTTGCAGACTGCGAGCAGGGGTAGTTCATTGTCCGGTAAGGACCAGGTCCGGGTCGGCGGCGCGTTATGTTCCACGCGCGCCTCTAAGAGCTGTCAGCACCAGTGACGGGGCCTCATAGGACCATTGCCTGCCGGGGTTGCGGGTATGTTCTAATGAGATACCGTGGCCCCGGAACTTAAGGGCAGCTGGAAGGGAACAGGGAGGGTTTTTATTCAGTAGAATTTTGACACGCCCTTACGCTTCGCGAGGCCAAGAAAAGAAAATTAATCTGAAGATATATGCATATTTTGATGGTGCAAACATGCTGACGATCTGGTGCGACATTTGGACTACTTCCCAGATCTGACAAGATTAGTGTAACTGAGACCAATAGTATACTAAAGTGAATTAAAAAATATCGATTTATTGAGATTTAAAATATTGTCTATATTTATCGATTATTTTATGAAAAATATCGATATTTTTACCCAAGCCTAGTGAGTCATTATGTGTTTTCGCTGTGTTGGATTGAATGATTTCGGAGTTTTTAATGATTATTTTGTTTTACGACCCAGATTATTTCTAAAGACATTGATTGATTGCTTCTCTATTGATCCCAGCTTTGTTATATGGTTTTTGATTCGCCTGTGATTTAGATATCGTTGTTTACGGTTTCGTCGTTGTTTATTCTACAATGACAAGTTCAGTTTCAAGTATGTCTGCATTAACCCGTGCATTTACTTATTATTTTCTTAACATGCTATTACTATATGATGTTATCTTCCCACTTTCCATATTCTAATAGATTTTAACTCATATTTATTCTAGTTTATGTACAATAGCGTGCCTGCAGTGTACCTCTGTTATAGATGAAAATGAACTATATTTTGGACAGCATAGAAGCCGCGGCTTTTTTTCTGGATGGGGTATTGATAAGGGATAATGCGGAATAAATATATATATTTAAGTCTCTACAAGTTGTTTTATTTATATACTTCTTATGGCTGGTTTTCCATCCTCTTAATGTCATCAATTACATAACTTATTTGGAGTTTTATAGGAGTAATAGTTATCTACAACTCACAGAACAGTTCACTGCTCTTCTATGCATTATCGAAGTCCAGAGATTATTGACAAGCACTAAATAATGAAATAGCACATTTTGCTACACAAAGCCTTCGTTTTATGTTTCCAATATAACCAATCTTTAGCTACTGAAATATGTATTAGGTAAAAGATGTGCCGCCGTAAAGCAGTAATATAATTATCCTGTGGTCTTATTTTATAAGTATAACTATAAGGAATCCTAAGTATTTTCGGAATTCGTATGTTGATATTTTATTGTAGTTACAAAAATATATATCGACCTCCGAGACGTCAAAAACACGATCCGTCAAACTGACATGTCAAAATGACATTCGCATCATTGTTTAATAGCAACATGGCTGATCCATATTTATTGTGTTGCTCTCCTCGACCGAGTTAATTTGAATATCACACTAAAATAAAGCGAAATCATAGAAAATTAATATTAAAAAACGGTTACTACATTATACAGCAATATTTACGTGTGGTGTACTAATGGTAGCCCAGGCTCCATACATTTCTGGAAATTAAACAAAACAAAAGTACACTTCCACACGATAATAAAATTAAAAAGTAAGTACAAATGTCGGTCGCAAAGACGTGTTGCTTGGCCGGTGGTTCTCGAGCGAAAAGGGGTGCGCTGCTTTTTTTTTTTTTTTAGGTAGGGCCACTCGTAGATCAGCTCAGTAAGGCTGTGCGTCTACTTAACCGGTCTGTGGGGTGCGCTGCGGTCGGCACTCCCTTTTATACCAACTGATGTCTTCTATTTCTCCGACTCACAACACGGCCTCTCCTGACAGGAGGCCGTCCCGGGCTCCTTAGTGATGTCTTCAGCTCTGTTAGTCAGTCTCCAGCACAGGCATCGATGGTCCTTCGTTCGCTGAAGGTTCCTCAGGCTCGACGTGAAGCTGCCGTGACTCAGGCTGGACTTGACGTTGCAGTGGCTCAGGCTCGGTGGGGCTACGCAGCGTGTCAGCCTGGATCCCAGAGGTACCAGGTTGTGGATGGGAGATGGCCTGGTCAGCTGACGAACTCAGCTTAGCTCTAACCAGCGTAGACTCCTCCTCTTCATGGTCTGCATCTGCACAGAATATTGAAAGCGTATGCCGAACACACGTCACTACACACACAAGCGTATACACCCGCTTGTTTTCAGATACATGGTAAGCCATCGAGATAGAGGCACTACGTGAAGCTTGTCTCGATGCAAACACACAAACAGTCTGGGAAAGAGGCACTACGTGAAGCTTATCCCAGTAAATAACACATCAGGGAAAGAGGCACTACGTGAAGCTTATCCCTGTAAATAACACATCAGGGAAAGAGGCACTACGTGAAGCTTATCCCTGTAGAAACACATATGGGAAAGAGGCACTACGTGAAGCTTATCCCAGTAAATAACAAATCAGGGAAAGAGGCACTACGTGAAGCTTATCCCTGTAAAACACATATGGGAAAGAGGCACTACGTGAAGCTTATCCCAGTAAAATTACACATCAGGGAAAGAGGCCCTACGTGAAGCTTATCCCTGTAGAAACACATATGGGAAAGAGGCACTACGTGAAGCTTATCCCAGTAAATAACACATCAGGGAAAGAGGCACTACGTGAAGCTTATCCCTGTAAAACACATATGGGAAAGAGGCACTACGTGAAGCTTATCCCAGTAAAATTACACATCAGGGAAAGAGGCACTACGTGTAGCTTATCCCTGTAAAAACACTGCAACACACATACTGAAAAGAGGCATAAAGCACTCACCATCGAAGTAAGCAGCACATACTTCAGGAGTCCACTCTCCACGCCAAGGAATCAAGTATTCCGCGGCCGCCTGCGTATACTTCCCATATGAGCCGGTCAAAAGTTGGAGCTCATAACGTCCTTGTGGCAACGTTTTCACGATGCGGTAGGGTCCACGCATACAGGTGTCCAACTTGCCAGTTGAGCCTGCTTTCGAACAAAAACTAAACCATTAAGTTCAAACACCCGGGGAGGTTTCCTCCCTTGGTTGACGTACACATCTTGTTGGTGCTGGTTCTGTTTAAGTCGTTCCGCTGCTCGCTGTCTACTCATTTCACGTAGAGTTTCTCTGTTTGAGTTGAAACCATCGAGCGCAACATCACGTACCAGGCTTCTTATAAGTGGAGTTGCTGCTTCAATACCCGCCAGCAGATTTAGGGCAGAGTATTGCGTAGTTCTGTGCTTGGTGATGTACAGTACTAACTGAATTTTCCAAATAACAGTCGGCCATGCGTTTTGTCGATAATTAGTTTCGACACGAATCATATTTAAAACCGTTCGACAATAACGCTCGACTTGCCCATTTGATTGATGCATCTCGGGCGTTATAAAATGCGTATCACATCCCATATTCTTAACCCAATTAAGAAATTCCGTGCTTTGGAACATGCGGCCTCTGTCGGCTACTATTAATTTAGGCGCCCCAAATAGTGATATCACATTATTAAAATATTGCTTTAGCTCATTTGCGTCATGCCGATACATTGGGTAAAGGAGACAAAACTTGGAAAAAGCATCGATAACTATTAGGACATGGCGGTATCCATCGGCTTCAGGAAGCGGTCCTAAGACATCCATGTGAATGGATTCAAAGGGTAAATCTGGCTTTTCCCAAGACTTAATAGGTTGCAGTGGAGCTCGTGCAACTTTCTTATGTGTGATGCACACCAGGCAATGTGACATATACTTTAAAACAAAATTTCGTGACCCAGGAAACCAAAAGTGCTTAAGAATTAAATCAACCGTTTTATCGACCCCAACATGATTATGTTCGTCATGAAAGACGCGCAAGAGACTGAGTCGATGACCCTTAGGAATGTAACAAAGGAAACGGGAAGACTCACCAGTAGGAGAGTGCTTTACATAGAGAATATCGTTCTTAACAACATATCGCGTGGCATCTAATTGCCCGTCATTTAATTTTTGTATTAAAACTTGAGTTTCTTCGTCGGCAGCCTGTGCAACCTGTGCCCAATTCTGAGGTTTCTGAACCGAACACACATTGACAGGATTCCGACTTAGATAATCAGCGTGGGACATAAGAGTGCCTTTGCGATAGTCCAGGCCAAAATCAAAGTCTTGCAGGTAGACCCACCATCGAGCTACCCTGGGTAGTAAATCCCTCTTGCGCTGTGTGAGCTTCAAAGCATTACAGTAGTCTGTAACGACAGTGAAGCGCACACCCACAAGATACGGTCTAAAATGCTGTAGAGCTTTAACCATAGCAAGGGTTTCTAGTTCATACGAGTGGTACCTACTCTCAGCGCCCTGTGTAAGTCTGCTAAAGTAGGCAACCTCTCGCTTGTGATTACCATCATGCACTTGGAACAAGAGAGCTCCATAACCAATAGAACTAGCGTCCGTATGAACTTCTATCGGCAAGAAAGGGTCATATATTGCTAGTACAGGTTCCCTTGTCAGGCACTCAAGTATTAATTTACGAGCAGCCTGCTGTTCTTTTCCCCAATTAAACGCTATACCTTTCTTAGTGAGAGCAGCAATGCAAGCTGTCTTCTGAGCGAAACCTGATATATATCTGCGAAAATAGCTGGCTAAGCCTAAGAACTGGCGAACCTGTTTTACGTTTTTTGGTTCAGGGGAATCAATTAGAGCCTTTATTTTGTTAAGGCTCGGTCGTACTTGACCTTGACTAATTCTACGTCCTAGATACTCGATTTCAGTCGTTAAAAAGGAACATTTTTTTAAATTGATTGAAAATCCTGATTCTGTTAGAGCTTTAAGTACCTGGTACAAAAGATCAAAACCCTGGTCTATTGTCTGACTCAAAATCAGAATATCATCAATGTAAGCAAGTACGTCACCAGAATCAATAAATTTGCGGAGTGTTTTTGATATAGTTCTTTGATACACCACCGGGGCGTTCGCTAATCCATAAGGCATTTTCAGGTATTCAAAATGGCCCTCTGGCGTTACGAACCCGGTGAGTGGAATGGACTCCTCGTGAAGGGGTATCTGATGGAACCCAGTTGCCATATCGAGACTGGTGAAGTACCTGTTACGTCCCAGTCGGTCTATGTAATCGTCAATTCGCGGTAGTGGGAAACGATCCTTAACTGTGATTTCGTTTAACTTGCGGAAATCTACGCACATCCTGTCGGATCCGTCTTTTTTCTTGACCAACATGTTAGGTTTGTAAGGGCATTATGGCAATGAATACGAGCACTTCTTCAATTAACATTATTTAATAAAAAGCTTACGTATCTAGAGGCAATCTTAGTAGGACGACATGGCAGAGAGAAGAGAGTGTTACCACAGACAACATATAAATATAAACATAACACTTGGCTATTGGGTAATTTATCCCTAACACCCCCTCTCAATATTTAGTTTAAATATTGTTTACAATGTAATCTTAAGTTTACTTACAAAGTAATTATGTTTTACTGATAACAATGGCTTGGTAAAAATATCTGCAACATTCTCATTGGATGACACATATGAAATGGTAAACATACAATCTTTAATAAAGTGGAATTTTATATCTATGTGTTTTGTTCTTTTACCATTTTCATTACATTGAATCATTTGTATGGCACTTTGGTTATCTATCAAAAGGTATGTGGCATCTGGGTAACAGTTAAAGTTTGTGAGTATACCTTTTAGATAAAGTAGTTCAGACGATACCATTGCAGCTGCTACATACTCTGCCTCTGCTGAAGATAGAGATACTGTTTGCTGCTTTTTGGAGAACCAGGACACTAGATTATTGTTATGATAAATAGCACAGCCACTTACACTTTTCCTGTCTTCCTTGTCACTCGCCCAATCGGCGTCGGCGTAGGCAACTAAAGACGTTTGATTATTGTCTGACTTTGTATAAGTTAGATACTTACTTGAAGTTTGCTTTAAGTATCTTAATACCCTCTTTGCTGCTGTCCATAAAGTTTTAGTTGGCTTATCTAAATACTTACTGAGATATGATGTGGTAAAAGTAATATCGGGTCTTGAAGTGGTAGAAATGTAAGTTAGACAACCTATTAATTCACGATATGGTACATTGGTTATGATTTCCTCATCGGTTAGTAATGTTCCATGTTCCATAGGCGTCTGTACACCTTTACAGTCTTGCATTGCAAATTTTTGTAATACTTTTTCTATTAATTTTCGTTGACTTATTTGAAGTTTTCCATTTTCTCTGACAATTTCCATTCCAAGATACTCTTTTATTTCTCCTAAATCTCTTATTTTAAATTCTTCTTTAAGTTTTAATATTGTTTCTGAAGTATCTTTATCTTTTGCTATAATTAAAATATCATCGACCCATATTAAAAGTAAAGTTTTATCTTTCATGTATAGACAAAAATCATATTTGGATTGTTCATATCCTTTTTTTTTTTTTGGATGGGAAAATCATCAAATGACTTCTTCCGCTCTGGGTCAAGCGGAAGGGTGTGTCAGATTTCTACTGACTAAAAACCCACCCTGTTCCTTCAGCTGCCCTAAATTTCCGGGGCCGCGGTAACTCGGTAGAACTTTCCCGCAAACCCCGGCAGGCAATGGCCCTATGAGGCCCCGTCACTAGTGTTGACAGCTCTTTGAGGCGCGCGTGGAACATGACGCGCCGCCGACCCGGGCCTGGTCCTTACCGGACGGTGAGCGACCCCTGCTCGCCGTCCGCAGGCCCGCGCCTACGGTGGCCGGAAATCGGCTCGTGATCCCCGACGCCCGGGGCGTCTCCCGCGGCGGCTGGGGCGCGAGGAAGAGAGTTGCCTCTCCCTCGCGCGTTCGGCCTCCTCCTTCGCTAGCATGACTGCTTCGCAGAAGGAGGCGACCGCATCCCATTCCCTCTCGCTCCGCACCATACTCTGAACCAGAGCAGGGCGCGAGTGGTCGCCGCCGCCGACCGCCTCTACGAGGACACGGCGGTGCTCCACCCAAGCAGGGCACACCTCCACCGTATGCTCCACCGTGTCCTCCAGGTGGTCCTCACAATGACGACACCCGGGCGTGTCCTCCCGCTGAATCCTGAACAGGTACCTCCCGAAACAGCCATGTCCGGTCAGCACCTGCGTCAGGCGGAAGGTGAGGACGCCATGGCCTCTCTCCAGCCACTCCTCAAAGAGGGGACTTATCGCCGCGATTGCGGCGTGCCCAGCCTTCGGTTGCGACAGCCGCTCTTTCCATGCTGCCGTGAGATCACGCCGGAGTTCTATCCGCTGAGCCGCGACTTGCCGCGGTAGCGGGGTTTCACCCCGGCTTAGCACCTCTACGCGCCAATAATGCACGCGCGCGAGGGCTACCACCTCCAGATCCCACGGCAGCAATCCGGCAAGGAGGTTCGCCGCCTCCACAGAGATCGTGCGGTATCCCCGGATAATCCGGATAGCCATGACCCTCTGAGACGCGACCAGCCGGCTAGCTGGTCGCCGCTGCAAATTCAGCGCCCACACAGGGGCCCCATAGCGGGCCATGGACCGCACGATCTCCGCATAGAGCCTCCGGCAGGAGGCGTTTGGCCCTCCTAGATTGGGTAGGAGCCGCTTGAGTGCAGCCTCCGCCCGGTCCAGTCTTGGAGCCAAACGTCGGAAGTGCTCGACGAAGTTCCACCGGCTGTCGAGGACGAGTCCCAGGTACTTCATCGTCGTTTCGACGCCGATGCGAACCCCTCCCACCGTTATCTGGGAACCCGAAGGTGGCGCGTTCCGACGGCCATGGAAACACATGGCCTCGGACTTGTGCAGGGCCACCTCGAGTCCCAGTTGCCGGATCCTCTCTACGACTGTCGCAACCCCTCGCATCGCCAGTTCGGCCGCCACCTCGTGCGACCCCCCATGTGCCAGGACCAGCGTGTCGTCAGCGTAGCAAACTACACTGACGCCTGTAGGGAGGTCGGCGCGCAACACCCAGTCGTAACCGATGTCCCACAGGGGTGGCCCCAGAACCGATCCCTGTGGGACACCGCACGACATCTCTCGCCGATTCCACTCTCCCTGGTGACCAGGGTAGATGACGGCTCTGTCCGTCAGGTAGGCCTCGACCACACGACAGAGGTAGGTCGGCATCCGGTGATACCGGAGTGCCTCCCGTATGCAACTCCAGGGCAGGGTATTGAAGGCATTGGCGATGTCGAGAGACACCGCCAAGACGACCCCACCCCGGGACACCGCAGCCTCTGTCGAGAGAGCCCTCACACGCATGATGGCATCCACCGTAAAGCGCCCCTTGCGGAAACCGAATTGGCTATCCGCAAGATCCGCCCCCACCCTCTCCAGGTGCCCGACGAGGCGGTTTGCAATAATTCTTTCAAAGATTTTGCCCACCTCGTCGAGCAGCACAATAGGCCGGTATGCGGACGGAGTGTCCGCAGGGCGCCCCGGTTTCTTGATGAGGACCAGTTTTCCCGTCTTCCAACGAAGCGGGAACTGGCCCCTCTCCAAACATGCGTTGAAGAGCCCTAACAGTCGAGGCCCGAGAGCCTCCGAGGCCAGGACCCAGGCTTTGCCAGGTAAGCCGTCGGGTCCCGGGGCGCTTATTTTTGGCATTCAGCCTACGTACCGCCACTCTCAGATCTACCTCGGTCACCTCTGGAACGTTGTCGTCGTCGTCACTGTGGCCCGCGTCGGACACCGCGGGTGGCGGAGCCATGGGTGGGGGAGTATGCCCACCTTGTGAGGGGAACAAAGCGCTCACCACGTCCTCTACTACCTGGGGCCGGAGACTCTGTGTCAGCGGGGGAGCCCAGGTGCGGAGTTTGTCCCGCACCATTTTATATGGACGTCCCCACGGGTCCCGATTAAGAGTCTCCAGCATCTCCTTGCGGGCCAGATCTTTGGCCCGCCGGATCTCCACTTTGAGGACGGTCTTCGCTGCCCTATACCCCTCTTACAGCTCCGCCTCTCTGGCCTCCGCATTCGCAGGCCGGATGCGGAGCCTGCGGTGTCTGGTGTACCGGCGTCGCGCCACGACGCAAGCTTTGCGATGTAAAGCTAGCTCCTGCGACCACCAGTACACCTGGCGCCGGGCACGTCCTGGCCGGACCCGGGGCATTGCCACGTCACAGATTTCGGACATGGCCTCCTGGAACCACTCCGCCTCGTCTTTGATGTTGGCAGGCCTGTCCGGTGATGCCACCCAGGCCCGCACTATCGAAGCTTCCAGGAGGAGCTCCCGGTCCAGCTGCCGCAGCGCCCACCGCGGGCCACTCGGGGCCTGCCTGACCGGCGCATCTGGGGTCTGGGCGGAGACGTCAAACCGGATATACCGGTGATCAGAAAACGTCTCCACCCCCTCCATGACGCGCCAGTCCACGACACGTGACGACAAAGCAGGGCTAGCGAACGATATGTCCACCACAGACTCGCCCTGCATCCGTACACACGTGGGGACAGAACCCCGATTTAGGATGACCAGACCTGACTCCAGAGCCCAGTCCTCCACCATCCTGCCCCGTGTATCCGTGTACCGGGAACCCCAAGCCAAATTTTTGGCATTGAAGTCCCCGAGGACGAGCACGGGAAGGGAACGGAACCCGGTGACGACGACACTTAACTCCATAAGGGAGTTGTGGAACTCGGCGAGAGTTCGATTCGGAGAGAAATATATGCCCACCACAGCAATCTCTCCGAACCGGGCTGCCACGCAACCCCGGCCTCTCCTGACATCCTCGAGGGATGGGGTACCAGCGGCGGCCGACGAAATAATGACCACCGAGCCGCTGAGGTCCTCCACCCAGTCATCCCTGGGCGGGACAAAATACGGCTCGGCGATCACGGTGATATTGATCGACCACTGCGCCATGCTCTGGAGCAAAAGATCCTGGGCGGCGGCGCAGTGGTTTATGTTCGCCTGAAGGAGACGGAATGGGGCCATTAATGGCATTCCATATCAGCTTCCTCCAGGGCCCCCTGGGGCCTTGACGTGACAGGAGCACACGCAGCGGTGGTATTGGAAGCAGCGGCGGTGGCGTTGTTGGTAGCCGTTGCGGCCGGGATAACGGTGCTTGAGGGCCTACCTCTGCCCCCGGTTTTGGCAGGTGGAGCACAGGCCTTGCTCCCAGCCCGGTGATCGGCCGGCTTGCCAGCTGCCGCACATGAGACACAGTGCGGTTTGGCATCACACGAACCGGCCTTGTGACCGGGCTGCCCACAGCGGAAGCATAAGTCACTGCGGTCCACCTCTGAGGTGCAGTGAGCTCCCACATGGTTGCCCACGTGGCAGCGGAAGCACCTCAGGGGTCTGGGTTCCAGCAGCTTTATCTGTGCGGAAACCCAACCCACCAGAAGCCTTTGGCCCTCTTGTATCTTTTTGGCCGCCGCAACGGGGCAGCTCACCGTAACGGCGCCCAACCCCGTAAAGTCCGAACGGATGGTGCCTGCCTTGACTTGCTCAACAGGGCACCCTCCAGTCCTGACCACGGCGGCCACTATCTCCTTCTCCGTAATGGAGTCGTCCAAGCCCGAAACGCGTATATCAGCGCATTTGGTGGGCCTAGACACTCGGGCTTCCTCCGCATTTATGGTGGCTCGGAGCCTTTCGGCCAGAGCGTCAGCGGTCGCGCCGCTGGCTGCACCGGGAACTTACAACATCCGGGCCCCTGTGGCAGTGATCTTGAACCGGAGTCCCTCGGTGGCACCGAGCGCCTGTAGGTCCACCACCTCCCTCGCCTTTGCAAGGACGTCACGGTAAGTCACGCCCTTCTTTGCCGCGTCAGGCTGTAGTGTTATAACAACAGCCGCGCTGGTTGGGGCGCGAAGTCTTGCCGCGACGCCACGCTCCTTGCGCCGCTGCTTCCTGGCCTTCTTCTTGGCCGCCCTCGCTTTTTTCGCGGCCTTCTTCGCCTCCCCGATCACCTGCCATTCAGCATTAGCCGCAGGAGACTCTGAGGGCGGGGTAGGTGGCGGCGGTTGGCTCGCCACCTCGGTTGGGACTCTAGCCGGCAGGGCAGCTACTTCACCCCTCTTGCGTCCCGCCGACGCTTTCGCTGGTGGTTTTGCCGAAGTTTGTTTCACGGCTGACGTTCCAGACCCACCACGACTGTTCCCTCCAGATGGACCCGGCGTTTTTGCCGCAGCAGCCGCGTATGAGGCCGCTTGGCTCGCCACTAGCGGAGGGCGCAGGACCCTGCTTTCCAGGACGTCGAAACGTTGCTGGAAAGCAGCTATCTCTCTTTTTACCAATTGGAGGATCTTAGACTCCGTTGTTGGCTGGGACACCTCTCTGGGGCCGGCTCTTCCGAACCTGGCTACGTCCGCCTTAAGAACAAGGTTCTCCTTACTTAGGCGCGCAACTTCCTTCCGCAGCTTAGTCAGCTCGTCCGTTGCCGTCGGCGGCCTTAGTTGTAGATCCATGGCCGCCATGATAGAGGCCGATGCCTGGCTGATGGCCCTCTCCTTTGACGATTTCAGCCTTTTTTGGGCCACCGCGCGAATTGCAGCCTCGACCTCCATCTGAAGCCTCACCCTCTGCTCCATGTCGGAACCACCAGCGGGGTCTGGCTCACCACCAGAAGCCTCAGATTCTGAGGACTTTGAGAGCTTCGCCCTGCCGCTCTGTCCCGCATCCTGCACGGTAAGTCCCCCATCTTTCCCTTTTCCTCGGCTCTTACCCCGCACAGTGCGGATCTTTGGAGCCGAGGCCTGGCCCTCGGTGGAGGACGGCCCATGGTCACCTTCCGCTCTGGGACGTTTACGCGTCCCAGCCTCCCGTTGCTCTGGTGCCGAGTCAGACTCCGATCCCGGCACCTGCTCCCTTGGTGCCCGTGTTATGGATGTGCTGGAAAACTCCAGCGACTCCACACGGGCACGTGAGCCTCCCTGGCTCAATACATCCTGGCTTTCCGCCGTACGAGGACACCTGCGGAAAAATTTGCTGCTTTCCGCATTCCCCTTCATTCTGTTGCGCCTGGAGCTCTCAGAGCTCCCCACGCTCACCGTCTCAGATGCGGAGTCGGAATCCGACCCTGCATCTCTCCTCCCAACGTCAACTTTTTTATTTTTATATTTTCCCATTTCTGTTCCCACGAGTATAACTAAAATCCAACCAATCAACCAATAAACGTGGTTCGCACTAACGGCTCCCCCTTAACCCCCCCTGTAGCTACCCATGAGCCAAGCTACCAACCTCCCTCGCCATGCGCCGCTGCTTGGAGGTTTGAGGTAATTTTTTATAGAGGTTTTCTTCCTCGCGGTCCGGGCAATTAAGCCAAGACCCTCGTCTCCCGTCAAAAGTCACGAGACATGACCGCGACAATCAATGGGGCTACGAGACTAGCGGTGGCAGAAGCAGAGCTTCTGCCTGCCCGGCGGCAGGGTTAGTGCACGTCGAGCCCGCTCTACCTCCAACGCTGAGTCCCTCTGCTGCACAGAGGGACACGCGTAGAAGGGATCCTCCTTCTCCTTTGGCCGCCTCTGGGCCCCTCCAGACAGAATATTAGCATACGGACAACAAGACCCCTTAGGTAAATGATTCCTATGAGGGAGTTGTTGCCCGTATCCCAGGGTGCACCGACCCGGAAAACTGGTCTTCCCCCGGACGTGTCCGCAAAGGAACTCCAGCTCTCGGGCACACGGGGAGGTTTTCTGTCCAGCACCCCGATTGTTCATATCCTAGTTTTGTGATAAATGTATGAAATCTGTCATTCCAACATTTTGGAGCTTCTCTAAGACCATATAAAGCTTTATTCAGCTTTAACACTTTTCCATATTTTACTTTTACTCCTTCTGGTGGTTTTATATTTATATCATCATTCAGTTGACCATTTAAAAAAGCTGTTGGAACATCCAACTGTTTCATTGGTAGATTTTCTTGTACTGCATAACTAAACATTAATCGAATTGTAGACATTCTAGCTACTGGTGAATATACATTGTATACATTATTTATTTGAAACCCTTTGGCCACTAATCTAGCCTTTTTCTTCCCATCTTGTTTCGTTCGGAATACCCATCTTGTATCAATAGCTTTTTCGCTTTTTGGTAGATCTGCTTCTGTCCAGGTATCCAATTCTTCCAGTGATTTGAGTTCTACTTCTATTGCATTCTTCCATTCTACTCCTTTGTTTATAGCTTGTTCATATGATAGTGGATCTGAGTCTACTAGTAAACAGTATGCTATGTTTGATATATCTTCTTGATCTTCTAGATTATAATCTTGTAGATATTGAGGTAACTTTCTGTTTCTTTCTGATTTTCTTACATTTTCCTGTTCATGTGTATTTGTTTGAACTTCTTGGTTTACATGTTCCTCTCTATTTGTTTCAGATTCTTGTTCTTGTCTATTAATAATTTGCTCATTTCTCGCTTGTTCTTCTTCATCTTCTTCTTCATGCTCATAATGTTTCACTTCTTCTTTATTTTCTTTGTAGCTTATATCATCTTCGTTCATTCTTACATCACGTGATATTAGTATTTGATTTGTTTCTGGATTCCACAGACGATATCCATTAGGAGAATATCCTACCATATACATTTCTTTTGCTCTTTGATCAAGTTTATCTCCTTTTGGCATTGTTACTACCCATGACTTACTTCCGAATACTCTTAATTTTGATAAATCCTTTTTACCATACATTAATTCTGCAGGAGTTTTATAATTTATAGCAGATGATGGACAACGATTAAGCTGATAGGTAGAACATGCTATAGCTTCACACCATAAATGCTTTGGAAGTCCAGTTTCCAATAGTAGTGTGCGAGTTCTGTTATATAAAGTACGGTTCATTCGCTCCGATACTCCGTTTTGTTGAGGCGAATAAGGTTGAGTATATTGAATTATAATACCTTTTTGTTTACAAAAATTCTCTAATATATGATTTTTAAATTCACGACCATTATCACACCTAATATTTTTAATTTTAGTGTTTGTTTGTGTTTCAAATTGTTTTATATAATTTATGACATTTTGAGTAGCTTCACTTTTATTTTTCAGCACAAATGTTAAACAAAAATGTGAATAATCATCTATAATTACTTGATAATATAACTCACCATTAATTCCAGGTATTTGACATGGTCCAGCAATATCTGTGTGTATTAACTCACCTATGCATGTTGATCTTGGTCTGTTTACAGGAACAAAGGGTAATCTTGTTGACTTACCTAGCATGCAGGGTGTACACGGTGTGTCACTGACTGGTAATCCCATACTGTGTAAACTTCTTCTATTTAAATGACCAAGCCTTTTATGCCACAGATCTTTTGAAGATAAGGTGCTATTACATGCACTGAAACATACCTCCAATTTCAATTTGAACAATTTACCTTCAAGCATTCCTTTTACATAGTTTTTAGCATTTTGCTTCTGAATAATTACATTTTGTCTATTGAAATTAACATTATAATTTTTGCTTACCAACTGTTTTACTGAAAGTAGATTAAAACTTAATTTTTGTACAATTAATGCTTCTAAATTAATTTCAGAATTTCTATATGACATTTTAATAGATCCTTTCTTCTCACTTAAAATATAATCACCATTTGCAACATATATTTTTAATGGAGTTTGAAGTTTTTGAATATTATACATGTATTTTTCATAACTTTCATTAATTAAATGCTCTGTACAACCTGAGTCTATAATCCAATCAATCTCAATTTGGTTAGCCTTTGTTTTAACATAATGACAATTATTGTTCTCAATAACATTATTATTGCAGTTAATTGTAGAAATAAATGTGAATGTGCTTTGACTTACAGCTACATTAGTTTCTAATGATGTCTCCTGTCTGGGATGCTGTTGAAGTTGCGACCCACGGTGACCTCGATATCCTCTGGCTCGTGCTCTTCCTCTATGGTGACCTCGATTTGATCTACAGTATTTTGCTGTGTGCCCTTGCTTGTTACATATATTACAAGTGTAGAAAGCCGTTTCATTGTTTGTTGTAGTACTGTTTTTCTCTGAGATTTTCAATTCTTCATCTAGGAGACGCTGTTTCACAAAATCTAATTTTAGGTCTGGAGTGATGCCTGACATATCACGGTTGCACTCAATGGCAGTTATTACGGTATCATATTTTGTGTCTAGACCCGTCAACAAACAAGCAATTTTATCCCTGTTACTTAGTTTTTCTTGATTGCATTCTAGTTCCCTCACAATAGTTTCAAACTGTTCAAAGTAGTCTTCTAATTTTTCATCAGGTTTTTGTTTCAAGTTTAATAATTTTCTTCTTAGATGTATTATTGAAATTATGCTTTTTCTTTCAAACATATTTTTGAGAATGTTTATCATGGCATTTGCGGTTTCGCATGACTTTATTATATTCAGGTACTTATCTGGAACGCATTGGACGATTATGCTTTTTGCTTTAGCATTTGCTTTGATGAAATCTTCGTCTTTATGTTCTGTCTTTGATTCATCCGTTTTTATGGTATGCAATAATTGTTTTTCGTCCAGTATGCATTGAACTCGGAATATCCAATTGTTGAAATTATCCGGTTTCAATTGGGGAATTTTTTCTTGAACGGAAGCCATTTTTGTTCGTTCACGTTCGTGCACGCTTCTATGCCTATTTAATGTTTGTTTCTAGCTTATCCCTCACTGTTTATTTGAATAGCCCATAACCTGTTAGGTTTGTAAGGGTATTATGGCAATGAATACGAGCACTTCTTCAATTAACATTATTTAATAAAAAGCTTACGTGTCTAGAGGCAATCTTAGAAGGACGACATAGCAGAGAGAAGAGAGTGTTACCACAGACAACATATAAATATAAACATAACACTTGGCTCTTGGGTAATTTATCCCTAACACAACAGAACCGGACTTGCGTAGTTGGACTCTGATCCGCGAATAAATACATTTGTCGATTAAATCTTTAATTATTTCGCGAATGCGAAGAGTTTCCGCATGAGACATTCGATAAGGTCGGTAATGGACAGGATTATCATTGCTTAGTCTAATCGTCATACACCCTGTATTCACAGTTGAAGTCGCGGTACCGGATATGAAATTTGCCGAAAACTCATTTATCATACTGAGTAATCGTTTTAATTGTTCACCTACAAGAGGCGTATTAATTGGTATCGGCTCATTGTCCCGAACAATCATTACATCTTCCACGCTGTCGATCTTTCTAATGAGAGATTGAAAATTACGCGTGCGAATGTACTGAACACCCTTCCTTTTGAGTACGTCGGTTCCCACAATAATTGGTGTATTCATAAATTCAGGTGCCATGACAAACAAGTCTACTTCAAGTGTTAAACCATCGAATTCAATCGGTAGGGTGACATACGACGTGCTTTCGATTTCTTGAGAATCCCCGTAATACACGAAAAGCCGGTTTATGCGAACAATTGAAATGTTTCAGCAACGACGATGATATAAGTGATATGGTCGATCCACTATCGATTAACACATCTACCGGTATTCCCTGAATAACGGCTACTACGACATCATTATTGCGGGTAGTCATATTTTCTCGGCAAAAATTAACACTATTTTCGTGGCGCGACTCTGATTTCTGTTTCGCAAAACAATTATCTACTTTGTGACCAGGCTTTTTGCAAAAGGAACAAGGTTCAGATTTGGGTGGCACGAACATTAGTTTGGAGACGGAATTATTTAATTCATTTGAATCGACTTTAGGTTTTTTGTTGCAAGAAGCCTGTCTATGACCCGTCGCTTCACACGAAAAACACTTGCCCTCCTCAAGTCTACGTTTTCTTGTCAAATTATTCGCGTGATTACTTTTAGCAGAATTATTTTGAAGGGTAGAACGTGAACTTTGTGTCTTAGACGTAGATGGCTTTACATAAATAGACAAAAATTCAACAATGTTATTAGGCGACAACCTAGCATTGGTAGCCGATGCTCTAATATGAGGATCCACGATACCACGTACGACAATCGCAGAAATGAGCTCGTTACTGAGTCCGCGTACTATGCGCAATCTAAGTAACGAACGCTGGGCGTAATCCGCATAGGTGGAATAATTATCAATAGGAATTTGTATTCATTACATCAAATAAAATATTTGCAATATCTGGCGTTTTCGGACACAACGGCGTAAATTCCCTTTTAAAACTACTCCAGGTACGATCACTCGAAACCTATTCGCGTAGCCATGTACGAGCATCACCTCTTAAACAGTTGCCTATTCGCGACAGACACTCATAATCGTTCCAATTATTTAAAAGTTTTGCCCGATCGACTTCGTCACACCAATCACTAATATTATTGAGACTAGGGTCAAAACTAGAAACAAAAAATGTTGACAAATACTCTGCCGTTGGACCGTCACGGAGCACACTGGACGGCACAGACGACAGCGGTGGCGTGCGTGAACACGACGTGTGCGCCGATCGCCTCAGCAACGGGGACTCGACACGCTCGGCATGGCGCCGCGATGTCGGGGTTGTCTGGCGCTGGGCTGGCGGCGGCGATGCGCCGCTCTCCGAACGCGATGATTTTTGTGGAGATACCCTCTTTTCGCGGGAGCGCCAATGATGCCTGCTTCTCCATTTCCTCCAAACGTGCTCGCATTACCTTTAGTTCACGTGATAGGTCTCGTTCTGGGCTCTGCGTATGATCCCGTCGTCTGCTGTGTCGCCGACCTAGCTCACGGCTGTGGCGACGACTTCGAGAGCGATCCGACATTTTTAGACACACAGAACTGATTTAAATAACAGAAACAGAAATTGGATGGAATCCCACTTCTGATCTTGGGAACTAAACGTCTAATTATTTTTTTAAAAACAAAAACTTTACAGCTACAATAGAAATTTAATTAAACAATATAATACATTAATATATGTATATATATGGCGGGATTGTTACTAGTTTAATTAAATAAAGAATTTTATAATAAATTTATGACAGTTACCAATTAAATACAATAAATATTGGAAAAAAAAATTAAACAAAACAAAAGTACACTTCCACACGATAATAAAATTAAAAAGTAAAAATGTCGGTCACAAAGACGTGTTGCTTGGCCGGTGGTTCTCGAGCGAAAAGCGGTGCGCTGTTTTTTTTTATTTTTTTTTATGTAGGGCCACTCGTAGTTCAGCACACTAAGGCTGTGTGACTACTTAACCGGTCTATTAGGGTGCGCTGCGGTCGGCACTCCCTTTTATACCAACTGATGTCTTCTATTTCTCCGACTCACAACAATACAATTATCCTCATCTTCATTTTCATAATTTTTAGACAATTTTCTTTTACTGTTAGACTTAATTTTATGACTTTGACTATTAGAAAATGGCTGACAGCTAGAATTATTTGGATTACAATTTTGTTTGACTGACTGAGTACTTGACAACATTTTTTGAGAGAATGGCTCAGTTTGTGACTTTTTATTATTGTATGACAATTCTTTATTTTGTGACTGTTGTGATTTTGACTGTGACCATTCCTGACTGCTTGACTTAGACAGATTTGACTTAAAAAGTTTTATGTGTTGTGAATTTCTTCTATACACTGACATTTAAATCTTTGACTAAATATATTATGATCTTGGAAATTTTGTTTTTGATAAAATTATACCCTTAGACCAATTAACATCATCAGGGTTTTTCAAAATATTTGGTCATTGACTTGAAAGTCTGGTTGACTTTTAGCATGCATATCATAATATGACTTTGACTTTTGAAATTTCTTTTCTTTAATTGACTTATGTTCTGAAAAATTAACGACTAGGTTTTAGGTTATTTATATTAGTGGGTAATTTAGTTCTTAATTTTCTAGACATCAGCAGTTCTGAAGAATACTTAAGGTTTTCTCTAAGGCTAGTTCTATATTGCAATAGACCAATGTAAGGATCTGTACCCGCTTGTTCACATTTCCAAAAAATGTTTTTTATTATTTTATTGAGGCTTCTGCTAGACCATTGGACCTAGGAACATGGGGATTCGAGACAATATGTTCTATATCCCATTCTTTGAGAAAAGATTTGAATTCGTTTGAGTTATAAGGTGGTCCTCCATCGCTTAACAATTTCAATGGGATTCCATGACGGGCAAAGATAGATTTCAAATTAGTTATTACAGCGCTACTTCTAGAATAATTTTTAAGTAAAGCTATTTCTATAAAGTTTGAATAAAAATCAACCACTAAAAGATATTTCTGACTTTTATATTCAAATAAATCTGTTGCTACCTTTTGCCATGGTAAATTAGGCTGCTCATGTGACAGAAGTGGTTCTTTTGTTTTATTTGAACTTTCATTGACTATTGTACCAATAATAAAGTCTTGACTAGAATTACAATTATTTTGGGTTTCATTTTGAATTTCCAAATTATTATTTAAAATATTACTCACAGTTTTGGGTTTGTGATACTTATCTTTAAAATAGCAATAGTTGGCAAAATGATTCGGCTTTTTGCAAATAGAGCAAATTTTTCCTTGAGCAGGACATTTGTTATGATGATAAAGTTGACCACATCTTCTGCATGGAGTCGAGTCATTATGAGTCTTCTTCCTGTAACCTTGATTGTTGTCTTGTTCGACTGGAATTTCTTGAAATTGACCTTGATCTTGAGACGCTTCGCTGTCTCTGAAATTGTTGCTTTTTTTCCTTTTTGACAAATTGGATAGACTCCTTTTCTGGATTTTGAATTTTTATGGAGCGTTCATAGGACAGCACTATGCCTTTTGAAATTTGAAGAGCTTCTTCTACTGATTTTACTTCTTGTTGCAAAAGTTATTGTTTAATTACCAAATTTTTTATGCCTATTATGAACATATCCTTGACTAAAGAATCTTTCAGTATTTGAAATTGACATGCCTGTGCCATATTATTGAGAATTGTTACATATTCGTCCAAAGATTCTCCATCTCTTTGATGACGGGTGAAAAAGTTATACCGTTCCACTGTTGTATTTTTGCTATTATATATATTTTGGGATTAATTTTTTTTGGAATAAATTACTTTTTCAAAGCATAATAAACTCCATGTTCATGGCACCTTGCATACCTCAGGACATTCATAAAATCATACAAACCTTAAGGAATACGGGCAGTGTAGGATATGATGGTATATCTACTAGAGTACTAAAAGCCGTTGCAGTGGAAATTTGCAAGCATTTGTGTTTTATTATAAACCTTTGCATTTCTGAAGGAACGTTTCCGGATGCCTTGAAAATGGCTATCGTGAAGCCCTTATATAAAAAAGGTGATAGAGAACTTATAGAAAATTATAGACCTATTTCGCTTATCCCAATCATTTCCAAAATTTTTGAAATATATATTTCTTCCGAATTGCATAGATATGTAGAGAAACATGGTATATTGTGTGATGAACAAAAAGGATTTCGGAAAAATAAATCCATAAATATGGCAATTTACGACTTTCTTTATACAGTTATGGTAAAGGTAGACAACAGAACCCCTGTATGTGCCATTTTCTGTGACATGATGCAGGCGTTTGACTATGTTCACCACGAAATATTGATAAAAAAATTAGATGCATATGGAATCAGGGGTAATGTGCTGAGTTTATTTAAATCATATCTGAATAACAGAAAACAAAGGACAGAAACTTCGAGAGTGAATATAGTTACCAAACGAGAAGAAATCTTCCTTTCAGAGGAACGTAAAATTGCTTATGGTGTACTACAAGGGAGTGTACTGGGACCCCCACTCTTTACTTTATATATAAACGATTTGCCTAGGGGTATACGGTATACCACATCCCATGACACTTCGCAGATGATAGTACGGTAACAATTTCTTGTGACAATAATGACATAATGCAATACTACTTTGTCATTAATAATTCATTAAAAAATATAATACAATGGCTAGAACTGAATAATTTAAAGATAAATTTAGACAAAACTAAGAGTATGCACTTCAAGCAACGTCCAACTTCAGCAGAAAGTTTTAATTTGACGTATAATTGCAAAACTGTTGAAAATGTTAACACAACAAAGTTTCTCGAATTAACAATTGATATCAGACTTAACTGGAAAGCACATATTGAGAATTTGTGTAAGAAAACCTGTAAATCTGCCTATGCATTATTTTCTCTGTCTTCGATTGTGAATACAGATGCCTTGATAACAGCGTATCACGGTTTAGTGGCATCACAACTAAGATACGGAATTATCTTCTGGGGAAACTCTATAGATAATGGATTAGCATTTAAGAGCCAAAAAAGATGTATTAGGACTATGTTCAAGCTAAAAACGTCAGACAGCTGCAAACCGTATTTCCAACAGCACAATCAAACTACTTACACTACCGTGTTTGTACATTTTAGAGGTTTTAATGTTTGTTAGAGTAAATCCTTTGCTGTTTCCTCTTCTGGAAGATACAATTTCGCGTAACAGACGAGATAATGGTAGGGTTTGCTCACACAAAGCCAAAACTGCACTTATGCGCAAAAGTATTGTATGTATGGGTCCAACTATCTATAATAAATTGCCAAAACAGTGGAAACAACTAAATGAGACTGCTCTAAGAAATCAATTAAAGAAATTTCTGGCGCAAAAAGCTTATTATAGTGTGACAGAATTCTTAGAAGATAAAATTATGTAACTGTTAATTAAATTAATTATTATGAATTTGACTGTTGTAAATTTAATTATTGTTTACTAATTACTATTGAAAAGCTAAGTAGGTATTTATTTTGAATTTAACTATGCTGATTATTTTTTATTTATTTGATTATTATGTTTTTATCGATTATTTTGAAATTGATTATTATTATTGACTGTTTTGTATTATATAATTTGTTAGTGGATATTATACTGTGACTTTTTGAATGTAATGATTTTGATGAAAGTAATTTAAATTTGTATGCTACTGTCTGTGGCAGGACACAGAGATACATTTATAAAAATATTTAGACCTTAAGACCTGTGTACACAAATAAATACATTGATTGTTTGATTGATTGATTGATTGCTCTGGTTAAAAGTGGTCTGCACTCAACATTTTTCGATAACTATTCCATAATCACAGACATTTGTACTGGAAATCAAACAATTAGGATTCAGTCATATAGTAATTAAAACCCACAGTATAGGTATATTATTTTTCTTTTTAGCTCTTATCAAATTCAGATAATTATTTAATATTCAATATAAAAACAGCTTTATAACAAAAAAAATACTTACCGACTTCAACACTAAAACGTTAAAAATTATGACTTGGGAGTCGGTACCACTTTGTGCTGGTGATACCAAATATGAGAGTCTACTGCTCAAAATGGTACCGACTCCTAAGTAATTACCTATTTTTAACGTTTTAGAGTTGAATTCGATAAGTATTTTTGTTATAAAGCTTTTTTTGTATAAAGCTTTGTGTTCAGTCGAGCAAGAAAAGAAGGAAATCATATTTTAGGTTGTGATTTCCTTCTTTGTGGGTCCAACGTAAGCCTAAGAATCAAAGAAGTACAGCTAATAATAATGACGACGACGATATTATGAATAATGATGATGAAGATAATATATAAATAATGATGGTGATGTTAATATGATATGATGATGATGGCAACCAGAATCCAGATGACGATGGTGACGAAAATACAAATAATGATGGCAATAATAATACATACAATGATGGTGAAAATAATCCAAGTAATGAAAACGAAGCTATAATTGAAGAGGATGAATAGATCTTGTTTTTTACAATATTATTACCCTTAATATATATATTATAATATATTTATATAATTTATTTTTAAAGAAAGAAGATGTTTCTATATGTAAGTATTGATTATATAGTAAGTTAAGTATTGATTGATATAATGTGTAGCGCTATACGTTAAATACTATTTTGTTGATTTCTTTATTACGATTTTGATTTTAGTTGCTAGAATTTTAATAAACGTTCTGTCAAACAGAATCCCGAGTAAAACACTTGCGTTTACTCAATAATCAGATTTATAATCATTTGATAGGTAGTGATTTATAGGGTATTATTCGCCAGTGAGTTTTGAACTGAAAATAAAAGGAAGACTAATTGACTAACATAATTGTTTTATTAGAATTAACCTAAATACCTATTATAATATTTCGTCAAACATCCAACACTTCCTATAAAATAGCATGAGATCTAGTTAAGTATTATTCTTATCATATACTTAATAGTTACTCATCAATAATCTGCATTTACAGTTTGTATACAATACAAAATTCTTTATTGCACAAAGAAAACCAAACACATTCATCACACCATTACCATCAAAATTTAAACTTCATTGTGTAGATTCAGGGATTTCCAGCCATACAAAATTAATTATATCTTTTGAAGGTTCAATAAGTCCTTTGTGCCAGTATTCTCCACCTTCAATTTTCAACCGACGACCAAAAGAGGAGGTTATCAATTCGACGCGTATATTTTTTTTTTTTTAATGTATGGTCATCGATTACTCGAAGACGGCTGAACCGATTTGGAAAATTCTTTTTTTAATTGAAAGGGTATACTTCGAAATTGGTCCCATTTTCATAAACGTCAGGATCTGATGATGGGATCCTGGAGAAATCGAGGGAACTCATCAAATATTATAGGCACACCTATGACGTTTTGGGTATTTCTTATAGTAACTTGTGCAGTTGCTCTCAAAAAGTACCATTTGAGGAAGTGGAACTGATGATGAAGACCACAGATGGCCGCCGAAACTACTCAATAATAAGTGGATTGCGATTCGATTACTTGAATATGGATGTTAAGCACTTTATGCTCGTCACAATGCATATGGTGATGTAGAGCTGATGGTGAAGTACCAGGAGAACTCCTCAACAATTAACGGCCCAGCATTGGGAAAAGCAATATTTTGTAAAAGGTTATAAGTAGTTGACATTTAGGCTCTTGTAACTAGGTAAATTCAAAACAGACCAACTAAAAAGAGTGAAATAAAATTTTTTTACCAAAAAATTAAACCGACTCCCAAAAAACACTGCAAAGTGAAAAATAACTTTAACTTCGGAAGTCGGTGCCAAAAACGGAAATACAAAACTAAAGACACCGACTACCGAAATTAAAGTTATTTTTCACTTTGCAGTGTTTTTTGGGAGTCGGTTTAATTTTTTGGTAAAAAGTTTTTTTTTATTACAATATTTCTCATAGTCTGTAATAATGTTCTCAGGTCTACTGGCAAAACTCCTGGCAATCTTTGATTGACGTTAACTAATAATCCTCTGGAGGCTTCTAGAGAGAAATATTTTTATTTATGGCCCATTGTTTTAAGTTATTACGAAAGATTTTTTTTTCATATTCAGTTCAACTTTTTTCAAAATTATTGGAACTCGCATCACTATCGTCATATGTTTGAATTGATTCATAATCTTCATACAATGTAGATTCATAATAATTTCTTACGGAACCCATTTCTATCGATTGTTGTCGCACTTGCTTTTACTTGGATTAGATAAACTGGAAGAACTTATTTCAGCCGTTTTGTATTGGCACAAATCGTTTTTATCTTTTCATACTCTCGCAAGCACTTTCTTCGTATGCCTCCCGTTCTTTTTCTATTTTTCCATAAATTGGAGAGTTTTTAACAATTTTTTTGAAAGGAAGCATTTTCACACAACCACTACAAAACAAAGCGCAGTTAGCCGCATAAATGCTGACTAACGTTCCAGAACAGTTCTACTAGTTTAAAAAGTCTACTTTTCGTGAATACCCAGCAAACTTCTCCATAAGAATCTGTTACAATTGCTTTAACCACAGTTAGCTGCACACGACGGTAATTTCGTACTTAAAGCGGGATAAAGTAGTTATAACAGCTATCTTAATTTCAGTTAAGTTACTATATGCTTCATAACAGAAATAACGCCTATTTTATACAGCAGCTGAATAACTCAAGATTTTTTTGTTCTTTATGTATTACAAATAGTACCTACAGTTCTGATAGAAAGTACCATTAAACCTGGATTGGTTTGTCTTGGCACTCATTGCATTAGTAATACTACTTACACACTAATTCTTAGTAACGAATTCTACACAATTACTCTAACATAACATAAGCTTAAATATGATGTAAATATATGTATTTATAATTATACAATGTAAGTTAACTAACTAGATACTACGACTAAGTCGTAAACATCTATTAGCATTTAGAACCAACTTGTAGGGTACCTATACGAGCAAATTTTTAAGTGTCTGAGCGCTAACAGCGCGCTGTTGTGCCAGTCATTAGAAACCAGTTCTAATAAGTATGTACAGGTTGCTTCATTTTAAAACCCTTAAATTAACTGATGTATTAATTAGCACATTCACTGTTCAGCCGCAATATCGAAATTATGTCTCACGTCCAATTTAGTTTTTCGTTCCTATTTACTGAGATAATTGCCTTTATACCACTTCAGGTCCATAAGGGCCATAAAAGTAGGGGGGACCCTTTACCCCCAATTTGCAGAGTGACCCACATGTATGTCATGGACGTTAGAGGTTAAAAAGTTATGAAAAATCACGTTATCTATGGCTAAAGGATGGATTTATGACTATTTCCTTTGCATTCAAAAACGAGAAATAAAGTTGATAAAATTAGAAAGGCATTTGAATGAATCCACCGAAAAATGTGCAGTGGATGTTACAAAAAACTGAAAGACGAAGGTTGTTCAGTTACTGAGGCATGTTCCTTGGAGGCACGGCTAAAATAAAAAAAGACAGACACAGAATGCCTTTTTCTTCTAGAAACCCCTGTGTCTTGCATGTTTTAATGAAGCTCAGTAGAAAAACATCATCCTTCATCGGTTATTTTTCAGAGCATTGTAAGTACTAAATATATAAAAAAATCGTTAGCGTCAGAATGGCTAGTTGCCTATGGCAAGCGGCTCTGAAAGTATATTCAAGGATTGCTACCCAATTGCTTATATTTGCTACATTTCTTCAATAATTGCTACCACAGAAATCAAAAATATAGGAGAAGTGGTAAGGGGGCGTATCGGTGTCCGCTCGACATGGCCACAGGGCTCATGTCACAGGCAAGTGGCCGTCTCTGCGAACTAGTGCGCTTTCGACGGCGATCGTGATAACATATATGAATGCCGAGTTGTTCTGTGGTATCTTGTAAAAACCGAAGCCAAAATCAAAACTATGTGAATCATGGAATCACTTACCATATGTATGTACAAGTATTTTACAATATTTGTCTTTAAAATCATGAAAAACAATACATCGTAAAATATTTCTTGGTTTTACTATGTTATTTTTGTTTTCAAATATCAGAACGACTGTACTACTTTTGCTATAAATACATTGCTCCTTAACCACTACCTGAGTTCGTCACTAAGTAACTGGACAAGCAATGTAAAAATAACCCACCACTTCTTGCGACGAATTAGTGATGTGCTTGTGCAGATCCACTAACGTATGCTATCGACAGCAATGTCGATTGACGAATGAAATATTGCTATTATAGTTTAGGGGTTTTTCAACCGACGACAAAAAAAGGAGGAGGTTATCAATTCGACGCGTATATTATTATTATTTTTTTATGTATGATCACCGATTACTCGGAGACGGCTGAACCGATTTGGAAAATTCTTTTTTTGTTTGAAAGGATATACTTTGACATTGGTCCCATTTTCACCAAGTCAGGATCTGATGATGGGATCCTGGAGAAATCGAGGGAACTCTTCAAATATTATAGGCACACCTATAGTGATTTGAGTATTTTTATAGTAACTTGTGTAGTTGCATTCGAAAAGCACCATTTGTGAAGTAGACCTGATGATGAAGACCACCGATGGCCACTGGAACTACTCAATATATAAGTAGGAATAATAAGTAGTTCATGTGTTCCGCTTCGATTACTTGAATGGGGTTATTAAGCACAATATGCTCGTCATAATGCATATGGTGAAGTGAAGCTGATGGTGAACTGCCAGGAGAACTCCTCAACAAATAACAGCCCAACATTGGGAAAAGCAATATTTTGTAAATGAATATAAGTATTTCATTTAGGCTCTTGTAACTAGGTAAATTAAAAATCGACCAACTAAAAAGAGTGAAATAAAAACTTTTTACCAAAAAATTAAACCGACTAACAAAAAACACTGCAAAGTTAAAAATAACTTTAATTTCGGAAGTCGGTGCCAAAAACGAAAATACAAAACTAAAGACCGACTACTGAAATTAAAGTTATTTTTCACTTTGCAGTGTTTTTTGGGAGTCTGTTTAATTTTTTGGTAAAAAGTTTTTTATAACATACGGAAACCTCTAAGAAAATATGTTAAACTTTTATTTTACATGAGATGACAGAAATAAAAATACGTTGAAATGTCAAGTGTACAAAAAAGTAAAAAAAAATAAACAATTTATATTACGCCCGCAGCATGCGTAAGGAGTTCCGACGTTGCTGTCGCTACAATAGTTTATTTTTCAATTTGTCAACCGTTTTAGCCCGGTGTAAATAATGTTATTTTACTTATTTTGATTTTTTTACAGAGTAGTAGAGAAATGCGTAACCAATATTCGTAAAGTAAGTTACTTTAATTTTAGGTTAATAATCGGTGGTGTTTTTCGGTTTAGAATTATCGTATGTTATGCCTTATCCTATGTTGCTGTTTCTTTATTTTTTTCTGGTTTTTGTATTTTACTTCCGTTGAAGCTTCGAATGCGTTATAATAATCGGCATGGTTCAGATAATATATTTGTGAATTTAGCTTAAAATAAGTCAATATATTCATGCTATTTATTTGTTAGGCATGGATGTGTGTTTGTTTTCATATATTTAACAATTTCTCTACTAACTAGGATTTTTCTTATAACAAAAACCTATTATAACCTACTAAAGTATTACCTGCGGGGTAATTGCGTAACACACTTACAGTAGGAATCGGTTTCATTATGCTAAATCAACAACACTCACTGTGGTATTTACGTTGTTGAGCAGACCAATATTTCGAACATATGTAGCAATGGATTAGCAATATACGTCAAAATCATTCAGATCTTGACTTATATTGTGTTACGTAATTATTGCGATGCTTATTATATGGTGACGTTTAGAAGTAGCTTAGGATGTATGTAAATGATAAATAAGTGGTTTTCGTACTTTTCAGCTTCCCAAAAGATGGTAATATAAAAAAGGAATGGATTGATGCCACAGGCATGCCACCTAACTGGTACCCTACACAAAATAGCACCATAAATGCTTGGTTCACTTCAGCGCAGAAATGTTCCAGCCTGAATGGACAATTCCAAAATTAAGAGTACAACTGATTTTTGCAGAAGTGGGTTAAATTTTATTTTATTACTGAAAGCTATTCTCATGTTTTAGGACATTCATAAAATCAGTCATTCAACTTTTCAGGATTCTATACAACCGATACGGCTGGTATGTTCCGATCAAGAGCGTAATATAAGTTAACATCAACTTCTATTTGACCTATCACTATGATAATTAAATATTAAGATTTAAGTCGAAAGCGCCAGGGTAGCCCTTAATACTTAGTAGGTAGTACTTAATAATAATTATGTAATGTTATGTTCTTAATAATATGTTTATTGTTATTATAATATTTTCTGGACATGCCATTTTTTATTTGGTTCATTTTCAGGTGCCCAAAAAAAATGTACAATAACAAATGGAAGAATCGATAACTTTCCGATTTAGTCAATCACTAGCGTATATGTAAAATAAATTGCTTTTGCACAGCACAACGATAGCGACCGATGTTTTTGTGTGGGTAAATTCTAAGGTGCATGGTAAATACACGCTGTGTTTGACGGAATAAGGTTTATTATTGATTGTATAGTACGTTCTGATTTAGGAAATGCGGGTGTGTGCGCGAGTGCGTATCTATTGATTTTATTAAACTGCATTTGTAGTTGTTGCCCCGCCCAGCGCCTAACTGGAGACACACGGTTCCGATATAATTTTTTCTGTTGACCACATCTACTTATTTATTTTATCTATGATTGCTACATATGATACATTAAGAGAAATATGAATCTTTTTTTGACCAGCCATTCTGACGTCAGGATGGATGGTCACCTCCATGTTCAGCATGAAGGGCGCAGAATTTCTAAAAGTTTGTTGTGTCAATAATTGCTTGCTAATTGCTACTTTCAAGAATTTAAGTTTGAGCTTCGTACTTATACTAAGTAAAAAAATATAGCTTTAATTAAAATTTGCACCAACAAGTACCTAATCATTTGGAAAGGCAACAGATTGTTTCACTAGCGTCTTGCTTGTTAAATCTTGCAGGCGTTTACTTCGACTTAAACGATGTTTAGTGAGTAGTGTGATTTTTAATTCAACGGAATTCTGACAGCTATAAGTTTTTGATACGTTTTTTAACCGACTTCAAAAAAAGGAGGTTCTCAATTCGTCTTGAACTTTTTTTTTATGTATGTTACCTCATAACTCAGAGACGGCTGGACCGATTTGAAAAATTCTTTTTGCGTTTGAATGGGTATACTTTCTAGTTGGTCCCATTGTTAGGAAATCAGGATCTGATGATAGTATCTTGGAGAAATCGAGAGAACTCTTCAAATATTATAGGCACACCTATAGCGTTTTGAGTATTTCTTATAGTACCTTGAGCAGTTGCTTCCGAAAAGTACCATTTGGGGAAGTTGAACTGATGATGAAGACCACAGATGGCCACTGAAACTCCTCAATAATAAGTATTTCGTGGATTGCGGCTCGATTACTTGAGTACGGATGCTAAACACTTTATGCTCGTCACAATACATATGGCGATGTAGAGCTGATGGTCAAGTACCAGGAGAACTCAAAAATTAACGGCTATGCATCGGGAAAAGCAATATTTTGTAAAAGGCTATAAGTTGTTAACATTATGGCTTTTGTAACTAGGTAAATTACAAAACGACCCACTAAAAAGCGTGAAAAAATTTTTTTTCAAAGCTAAAAATAACTTTAATTTCGGAAGGCGGTGTAAAAATAAAAGAAAATCCAAAACCAATAACACCGACTTCCGAAATTAAAGTAATTTTTGGCTTTGTGGTGTTTTGATATGGAAGTCCGTTCTAATTTTTGCAATTTTTTTTTTTTTTAAATTATGGTTCACCCACCCGAGATCTGATAACGCAGAAACGAATTTAGTTAATTGAAATTACAAACAAAAAATACAAACTAATTATTCATCAAGCATTGATTAATAATGTCTTGTCTTTTATGTGTGCATTATAGGAATAAACCGTAGTATATCATTAAACCTTTATTTAATTTTATTTCTACGTGTACACAAAATCAATATATATTTTTAGCATATAAAATACAATGGGGGATCACCTTTTTGCTCTTTGTAATCTTTGTAGATTGATCGTCGTATTATTTCCACTGCTTTCGCCTGCAGTGAGCTGGTAACAAAAAATCGATGTCTCATTGTTTTTTTATTATACCTATATCACTGCTCCTACGTTCATATACAATATTGGTATGTTTCTGTTACGTCCACGAAGTTAGAACCCACTATGTATGAAAAGAGCAGTGACCCACATATGTGGCACGGACGTCCAACCCAAAATGACCCACAGGTGGGTCATGGACAGTGAACGTGTTAAGATTATTTTTTTTAATTTAGCTTTATAATTTTTTATATTTATTTGTTTTTTTAAGTTAGGTGTGGTGGGATTGCATTAATTAGCTTAGGAATTACATATTTTATAGTTCGCCTACCACAGTAATTAGTCACGCGCGGGATAATTAATTGATTATTGGAGATACTTCTTGTAGTTATTTTATGAGATATAAGTTTTTGTATGCTTTTATTATAAAATTGTTCTATTAGGAAGGCCATATTGAATCTACTCTGTACGGGTAAAAATTACAGTATTTGAAAAGATTCTTAATGTTTTCTTTGCTTGCATCCTTAACTTTTCTGGGTACTATTAACGCACAAAACGTTTTGGTTACACAAACTCTTGAGTAACAAGTTTTTTTATGATCATTATTCAGTTTTAAGAAATAAAATCCGCAAACTACTAAACTAACTCAGCTAATAGTATTATTATAGCAAAAAAAAACTTTAATACAGAACTTCGTAATACACGCAGCTTCTATACAAATATAAAAAAGCTTAACCTTGCATAAGGTCAAATTGTTGGCCAGTTATCTGACTTGTGTGCTGCCTGGGCAGCTACTGTTTCACTTCTTTGATGCACCTGGTCCGAGGAATAAGATGGAGCAGCCGTGTCCACGGTGCAAACGGGGCCTGGGAAAACTGAGACGGTGATCGGAAAACTCGCCAGAATAACGACCCCACAATTACAATCTCTTGCTATTATAGTTAAAATAAATAATTTATAAAATAAACCCTTGTTATTCTTTGTTTTTCGCGTTTACCTTATCTTAAGATCTTTTAATTATCGGTCTAATTGATCACAGAGGAGATGAGATCATTATCTTTTAGTTTTGTTAGGCTAAGCGCTCACTATAAATAACTTCGGTACGCGAAATAAAATCAATGAAAAATCTAATTAAATCGTAAACAATCTCTTTTCATTGATCACAGATTAGATGTTTTATTATCAAACGAGGAAAACGTGGTGCACCGTGCACGCCTAGCCTTAAAAAATTGGCCAAGTGCGAGTCAGACTCGCCCATGAAGGGTTCCGAAGTAACTTATATCATTTTTAAAGACCTGTCTATAGATACCACACACGCATAGGTTTCATGAAAAAAAATATTTTCTGTTCTAGTTCCATGTATGGGGACGCCCCTTTATTTTAAATATGTTTTAATTTTTTTTTCTTAAAATTGGAAAGCGGTTCACAGAATACATCTACCTACTAAGTTTCACATGTATAGTCTTAATAGTTTCGGAATAAAATGGCTGTCACATACCTGCGGACGGACGGACAGACAGACAGACAGACATACAGACGGACAGACATATCGAAACTATAAGGGTTCCGTTTTTTGCCATTCGGCTACGGAACCCTAAAAATAGAGTTCGGTAAAGTTCGCTTCAAGTAAAAAAGCGCTCACTAGAACTTGTAGAAAGGGTCCAGTGTTCTGGTTTACATGATGCACTGATCTATGGTTATAGTTTTAAAAATAATTTGCAGTTATGAGTATGAGTTATGTTTTAAAACGGTGACATTATCAGAATCTATACATATAATAAAACAGTAAAAAAAGTGTGTCTGTACCATAGAAATAAAAAATACAGGAGAAGTGGTAAGGGGGCGTATCGGTGTCCGCGCGACATGGCCACAGGGCTCATGTCACAGGCAAGTGGCCGTCCCCGCAAACTAGTGCGCTTTCGACGGCGATCGTGATAACATATAAGAATGCCGAGTTGTTCTGTGGATTTGTGAATCATGGAATCACTTACCATATGTAAATACAAGTATTTTATAATATTTGTCTTTAATATCGTGAAAAACAATAAATCGTAAAATATTTCTTGCTTTTACTATGTTATTTATGTTTTCAAATATCAGAGCGACTGTACTACTTTTGCTATAAATACATTGCTCCTTAACCACTACCTGAGTTCGTCACTAAGTAACTGGACAAGCAATGTAAAAATAACATACGATACTGTATTACGCGGATTCGTCGCGTAGTGAGGCCGCCACTTCTTGCGACGAATTAGTGATGTGCTTGTGCAGATCCACTAACGTAGGCTATCGACAGCAATGTCGATTGACGAATGAAATATTGCTATTATAGTTTAGGGGTTTTTCAACCGACGACAAAAAAGGAGGAGGTTATCAATTCGACGCGTATATTTTTTTTTATCTATGATCACCGATTACTCGGAGACGGCTGAACCGATTTGAAAAATTCTTTTTTTGTTTGAAAGGATATCATCGAAATTGGTCCCATTGTCACAAAGTCAGGATCTGATGATGGGATCCTGGAGAAATCGAGGGAACTCTTCAAATATTATTGGCACACCTATAGTGATTTGAGTATTTTTTATAGTAACTTGTGTAGTTGCATTCGAAAAGCACAAATGGTGCTTTTTTAATGGTGAAGTGGACCTGATGATGAAGACCACCGATGGCCACTGGAGCTACTCAGTATATAAGTAGGAATAATAAGTATTTCATGTGTTCCGCTTCGATTACTTGAATGTGGTTATTAAGGACAATATGCTCGTCACAATGCATATGGTGAAGTGAAGCTGATGGTGAAGTACCAGGAGAACTCCTCAACAAATAACGGCCCAACATTGGGAAAAGCAATATTTTGTAAATGAATATAAGTAGTTGACATTTAGAATTATTAGGCTATTCTAACTAGGTAAATTAAAAATCGACCAACTAAAAAGAGTGAAATAAAAACTTTTTACCAAAAAATTAAACCGACTCCAAAAAAACACTGCAAAGTGAAAAATAACTTTAATTTCGGTAGTTTTTTGGTAAAAAGTTTTTTATAACATACGGAAACCTTTAAGAAAATATGTTTTTACTTTTATTTTACATGAGATGACAGAAATAAAAATACGTTGAAAAGTCAAGTGTACAAAAAAGCAAAAAAGAATAAACAATTTATTTTACGCCTTCAGCATGCGTAAGGAGTTCCGACGTCGCCGTCGCTACAATAGTTTATTTTCAACCGACGACAAAAAGAGGAGGTTATCAATTCGACGCGTATATATATTTTTTTTTTTTAATGTGTGATCATCGATTACTCGAAGACGACTGAACCGATTTGGAAAATTCTTTTTTTTATTGAAAGGGTATACTTCTATATTGGTCCCATTTTCATAAACGTCAGGATCTGATGATGGGATCCTGGAGAAATCGAGGGAACTCTTCAAATATTATAGGCACACCTATGACGTTTTGAGTATTTATTATAGTAACTTGTGTAGTTGCTCTCAAAAAGTATCATTTGAGGAAGTGGAACTGATGATGAAGACCACAGATGGCCGCCGAAACTACTCAATAATAAGTATTGAGTGGATTGCGATTCGATTACTTGAATATGGATGTTACGCACTTTATGCTCGTCACAATGCATATGGTGATATAGAGCTGATGGTGAAGTACCAGGAGAACTCCTCAACAATTAACGGCCCAGCATTGGGAAAAGCAATATTTTGTAAATGGTTATAAGTATATGATAATTAGGCTCTTGTAACTTGGTAAATTAAAAATAGACCAACTAAAAAGAGTGAAATAAAAACTTTTTACCAAAAAATTAAACCGACTCCCAAAAAACACTGCAAAGTGAAAAATAACTTTAATTTCGGAAGTCGGTGCCAAAAACGAAAATACAAAACTAAAGACACCGACTACCGAAATTAAAGTTATTTTTCACTTTGCAGTGTTTTTTTTTCAATCTGTCAACCGTTTTAACCCGGTTGGAAGATCGATGTAAATAATGTTTTTTTACTTACTTTGATTATTTTACAGCGTAGTAGAGAAATGCGTAACCAATGTTCGTAAAGTTACTTTAATTTTAGGTTAATAATCGGTGGTGTTTTTCAGTTTAGAATTATCGTATGTTATGCCTTATCTTCGTGCTGTTTCTTTATTTTATTATGGTTTTTGTATTTTACTTCCGTTGAAGCTTCGAATGCGTTATAATAATCAGCATGGTTCCGATAATATATTAGTGGATTTAGCTCAAAATAAGTCAATATATTAATGCTATTTATTTGTTATGCATGGATGTGTGTTTGTTTTCATATATTTAACAATTTCTCTACTAACTAGGGTTTTTCTTATAACAAAAACCTATTATAACCTACTAAACTATTACCTGCTGGGTAATTGCGTAACACACAGTAGGAATCGGTTTCATTATGATAAATCAACAACACTCACTGCGTTATTTACGTTGTTGAGCAAACCAATATTTCGAACATATGAAGCAATGGATTAGCAATATGAGTCAAAATCACGTTACGTAATTATTGCGATGCTTATTATATGGTGACGTTTAGAAGTAGCTTAGGATGTATGTAAATGATAAATAAGTGGTTTTCGTACTTTTCAGCTTCCCAAAAGATAGTAATATAAAAAAGGAATGAATTGATGCCACATGCATGCCACCTAACTGGTACCCTACAAAAAATAGCACCATATGCTCGGTTCACTTTAGCGCAGAAATGTTCCAGCCTCTAAAGAAAAGTTGCAGGCTTTTTGAATGGGCAATTCCAAAATTAAGAGTTCAACTGATATTTGCAGAAGTGGGTTATATTTTATTTTATTACTGAAAGCTATTTTCATGTTTTAGGGCATTCATAAAATCAGTCATTCAACTTTTCAGGATTCTATACAACCTATACGGCTGGTATGATCCGATCAAAAGCGTAATGTAAGTTAACATCAACTTCTATTTGACCTATCACTATGATAATTAAATATTTAGATTTAAGTCGAAAGCGCCAGGGTAGCCCTTAATACTTAGTAGGTAGTACTTAATAATAATTATGTAATGTTATGTTCTTAATAATATGTTTATTGTTATTATAATATTTTCTGGACATGCCATTTTTTATTTGGTTCATTTTCAGGTGCCCAAAAAAAATTGTACAGTAATAAATGCAAGAATCGATAACTTTCCGATTTAGTCAATCACTAGCGTATATGTAAAATAAATTGCTTTTGCACAGCACAACGATAGCGAGCGATGTTTTTGTGTGGGTAAGTTCTACGGTGCATGGTAAATACACGCTGTGTTTGACGGAATAAGGTTTATTATTGATTGTATAGTACGTTCTGATTTAAGAAATACGAGTGTGTGCGCGAGTGCGTATCTGTTGATTTTATTAAACTGCATGTGTAGTTTTTGCCCCGCCCAGCGCCTAACTGGAGACACACGGTTCCGATATAATTTCGTCTGTTGACCATATATACTTATTTATTTTATCTATGGTCTGTACCTTTAAATTTTATACAAAAATAATAATTGAGGTGGGTTAAGAAACGGTAACACGGCCAAACAAAATGTCTGTCTGTTTGTACACGCTAATCTCCGAACCTACTGGATGGATTTTAATGAAATTTGGTAAGTAGATAGTTGACATTTTGGAATAACACATAGGCTTATCACGGAATTCCCACGAGATCGGGATTTACGCGGGAAATCCTCCCAAGCGAATGAATTTGCGGGCAGCAGCTAGTATTGAAATAAATTGCACATTTTAACAAGTTTCTCTTTAAATACCCGAAGAAGTTATCTTTGTACCTGACGGGATCTGTTTCCAGATTTTTATTTTTGATAATAGCCTTACGTTTGACCACCATCTCATCTGATGTTAAGCGATGATGTGGTCGAAGATGACGCACGCTTGCCTAGAAGTAACCTATTCACTTTTGATTTAAAGACTATCAGGAATCACATACTCCAGCAGGGAAATCTACTCCTTAGCTGTACGCACAACCCACTCCCCGAAATGTAACCGATAGAAAACTGATAGGCTTGCAACACATCGCCGATGTGCAAGTCTCTGGAGTTTTGTCGTTACTCGTTGCCAATGAGCCTCTTGGCCCGTTTAGACGATAGACTCAAGTGCATCAAGCTGGTATTTGGCAGTTCTGTCCCAGAGATGAGAGAAGTACTCCATACATGACTGAACTTGCGCTGATAAAGGTTAAGCAGTTGTTCCGATGTGAAGTACCATCTCACCTTTGCTAGGATTCCCCACTTTTTGGTAGCCAATTGATTCTTAACCTCGGTGAACGGACCAAAATTAAGGGTGGATGTCAACGTAACCTCAAGAAGCTCGATGCGCTCAGTTATCGGTACGGTTATACCACGAAAAGAAGAAACCGGTTGAAATTGGTTCCTTTTCGCGGAGAAAAGACACGCTTGGGTCTTAGCAGCATTAAACTTGATCTAGTTCGCGTCGCCCCATTCTGAGAGACAGCCTACAAAGTCAAGTTCAAGCGCATCACCGTAGCCTATCGGAGAGAATGTATCACTGTAACTCATAATGATAATGTGATGCGAGATGTTGTATTTTTAGGGTTCCGTAGCCGAATGGCAAAAAACGGAACCCTTATAGTTTCGACATATCTGTCCGTCTGTCTGTCTGTCCGTCCGTCCGTATGTGACAGCCATTTTATTCCGAGACTATACATGTGAAACTTAGTAGGTGGATGTATTCTGTGAACCGCTTTCCGATTTTAAGAGAAAATTTAAAACATATTTAAAATAAAGGGGGGTCCCCATACATGGAACTGAAACTGAAAATATTTTTTTTCATGAAATTTATACGTGTGTGGTATCTATAGACAGGTCTTTAAAAATGACATTATGGTTTCTAAAATGACTTTTTCATAAAGTTAATCGTTTAAAAGATATATGCTTCCAAAGTGGTAAAATGTGTGTCCCCCCTCTAACTTCTATAATAATGAAGTGAAAAATCTAAAAAAACCGTATGTTGTAGATTTTAATGTAAACTATCAACCAAAATTGGTTTGAACTAGATCGAGTCAGCAGTTTTTGAGATACAGTATATTTTCGAAAACCGCAAATATAACTTTGTAATTCATACAAATACTATGAAAAACAAAGTTATTTGGCGTAGTTATAAAATTGTAAATAAACTAGTCTTAAGAAATTTGTAAGGTTTTTCGTTTATTTTATTTTTTTCAAATAAATATATTAAGTATGTTATATTTATTATAGTTAATACGGAACCCTTCATGGGCGAGTCCGACTCGCACTTGGCTATTTTTTTTTTAATATGTTTTTAACATAATACTATCTTCGCTCACCACTGGTAGGCTCGCAATAAATGTATATCGCACTCGTGCGGAAAAGTGCCGCTGCCAGCCTCCACCACATTGCGGCAAATAACCATCTTAATCTTAATCTTAACATAGTATAAAGCAAAGTCGCTTCCCTGTGTCTGTCCCTATGTATGCTTAAATCTTTAAAACTACGCAACGGATTTTGATGCAGTTTCTTTCAATAGAAAGAGTGATTCAATACGAAGGTTTTTAAGTATATAACATGCATAATATAGTAGAGGCACACTGATAATTTTTGAGGTTTCTAATGTGATGTCGCATTTAAACACATTTTTTGCGCTTGCTTTGTAAACGCTGGCTGAACCCTACGAGATAGATCAAAATAATGTACTACAATATTGTACACCTTAAAAAGGTCAACAAAAAAGTCCTCGATGGCATCGGTCTATCTCTTATAGATAACCCACAACAACCATTTTTTATCCTTTACTTTTTACGAGAAATACGAGCATATTTTACGAAGCGATTTTAAGCAATACAGCATTAATCCTTATCCAATTAAGTACCATAAATACATTGTGCATTTAATATAAATCAATATTGTCCTTTACAGAATATAATTTAATTAAATAGTTTCGAAGATATTAACTATAACTATTTTTTTTAAAGAAGATTTAAAATGCAAGGACATAGCGGTTGCGGCGCGGTGCCGGCGGACTCCCGGCGCGCGTGCCTATGTTGCTTAGATTTGAGCGTTGAATGTTTTTCCCATGGTAAATTATGTGTCACACTTTCAAGAGTAATTAACTAATTACTAAAGAGAACATGGATGTCGAATGACAAAAAGGCTGTCAACGATGTATATAAAGACATTCTATAGTATATTGCACCCGTTAGAAGCCGGGGCGGGTCGCTAGTAATTTAATAAACGGTCAATGGCCTCCGGTAAATTTATTGTTCCTAAAGTCAAAAATAGGTACCTACTTTGGTAACAGAACTATGTGCGTGTGGATTGAGAGATCATTTCGAAAAACTCTTCCAATCCCAACCCAATTATAAGAGGATTTAGGAAATAATTGTGAAATCTTCATGGTAAGGTATAAAATTTGTGAAACCTAAACAAAGAAAGTTAGAACTCATTAACTGGATCTCTCAATCTGGACAACTGAAGAAAAAGCCATAACGCGTATCCATGAATATACTGCCCATGTGTTTATAATTTGCATTTTAATTAGTTGTGAAGGATTTGTGAAAGCTGCTAAACAAAATTTCGTTTCGTTTCAAAGCCACGTTTAAGATTTATAACGGTTTATATGGATCTCTCAGAGTTGACAATTTTCAATTGAGTGATCTTGTAAAACACGACCAAGGAACTTGTACCTATTGAACACGACCTAATACTGAAAAAGTATGAATAATTATCATGTTTATTGCAAATTTTCCTTAAGTTTTCCTTAAGGATTGTAAAAAATTATTTATCTTTTTAAGTATAACACTTACAGGGACGACTGATTCGTCAAATTTTAGTACAACATTTTTCACAATTTCTGACGTTTCTACCTTCTACCTATAAATTTTGGTTTATTAAATATAGTTCAAAATAATGATCTCTCTGTTGGAACGATCGACAAAAAACAAGATTTTCATTTTCTCTTGAACCAGTAAGATTTCAATCACGATTTTTGTTTCACAAATTTTGCCAGAAGCATAATTTGCAATAAACATGATAATTATTCATACTTTTTATAGTCATCCAATTTACGTGGAGGTCGTAGAGTACTTTTGTCTCTGAGATTGTATCTTGGAACGTCCGATTGCGAAACGTCTCCCTCTAAATTCTCTTCTATCTCAACATAAGTAGGAAGAGCATCTGCGAATTCTTCTTCATTTTCACTGTCTGAAAATGTGGTTTCGTCTTCTATAAACTCTATTTCTCTTTCTCCTTCTAATTGGACTGTCTTTGTTCTCCTGATTCACGCGTCTCTATTGATGTCTCAATAGGCCTCTCTAAATGTCTTTCTTCTTCTAATTCTCTCTCTAATGAAACAGATCCCTGTTCAGATTGGGCTTCCTGATTCAGGGGTGTATGGGTGTGGACTGTATTTATGTATTCAATTCGACATACGTCGATAGCTCTTGAAATAAAACTCAATCTTCAAACACTGATTTATTTTATATCTTCACAATTTTCACTTATGTCTATACTAATTTATAGTTCTTTATAGAGTCTTAATTCCTAAATGTTCTTTACACTTTCATAACGTTTCTTCAATACGTATACACTTTAAACTATTTACTTGAACTACTTATTTCACTATTTACTTTCACTACTTTGAACTACTTATTTCACTGTTTACTTTCACTACTATACTTGATATTCTTCAGACTTATTTCACTTCAGGTGTTTCTTCTTGTCCAGTTGGTTGGATCGATAGTCTATCGATAGTTGACGTCATATCAATAGTATCGATATTCTATCGATGGTATCGATATTATCAATAGTATCGATACTATCGATAGTATAATACAGGCAATAGTATTGTATTGTTACTCCTAATTCTGATTATTGACTTCGATGTTCGAACAAGCGTATAATTTCAGACATAATCTGTCTCCTTTTGATTAATGGTACGTTTAACAGCTCAAATCATACGGATGTTAATTTTAAATATGTTTAACTTACCCATCATTACAATCAGCTTTCAGTTTTGCTAGTAACGGTGACAAAACATAAGGCACAGTGAGTGAGAATAGTTTAACACTACTTGCTACATAAGCTATAATTGGGAAACGATACTATCGGCGGTTATTAAACTATCGATGGTGCAATACTATCGATAGTTTTATAAACTATCAATAGTATTGATAGTATTAATTATTTTATACAACGATACTATCGATAGCATCGATAGTATCGATAGTATTACTTAAAAAAAATCGATACTATCGATACTATTGATAGTATTATAATGTAATAGTATCGATCCTATCGATACTATTGCTTCCAATCAATAGTATTAGTTAATTTATGATATCGATAGTATCGATGGTATCGATACTATCGATATTATCGATAGCACTATCGATATTGTTACTAGTTTTCAAGGTCACCTATCGATAGTGAAACTATCGATAGTTGGGCAACTCTGACTTTCACTACTATACTTGATATTCTGCATACTTATTTCACTTCAGGTGTTTCTTCTTGTCCGGTTGGTTGGATACTACGATTATTCGATTTTTTTTTTTTGTGAGTGGCATCTCGCAGGTCAACCTCTGAGGTTGTCGGCTGCTTAACCGGGCTTGCCTGTGGTTGCCCCGATTATTCGACAAATCCTGCCGTCTTATATCCTTTGGCACGAGGCTCGAACTCGTGTGGGGGCTCAGACCAAATAAATAAGAAGACAGAACTCTGCGAACAGCAAAGTGAGGCCGGCCAAATTACGTCTTGCCGTGTACATACACAACCACACGCACACACGTACAACGAAATTACGTCTTGACTTGTCAGTCTAGCTATCGCAGCTCGTGGGTGTTTATCACTGAAAAATGCCGAATTGTGTAGTGAAAGGGTGTACGAATCACTCCGCAAAAGATAAAAAGCTGGATGGAATCACATATCACACGTAAGTTATTTTGGAAACCCATATTTTCAATAAAACAAAATAAAACTTTGAGGTTATTGCTTAAGACAAGTGTTGTCAGTATGAAATGTTTTCGTTTACCCTATTATTGAGTAATAATGTAAGACGTAACGTAATGTTACTCGTTTCTTATAGGATAGTTATCAGTGTACATATTTTAACTGACTACACAAAACGAGGAGGTCCTCTGTTCGACTGTATTTTTTTGATGCTTATGACTACGAGATATCTTCGCCGTTTGTGAACCGATTTTTATGATTATTTTTTCTTTAAAAAGGTTATATATGAAAAAAAAATATGGTGCCATACCACCATAAAACTTTTCCATATTAATAAGAAGTTTAAGAAATCTTTATTTCACTTAATATGAGAAATGTTAAACTATTGAATACAAAAACGCAAAATGTAAACATACACGGAACGCGCACTACTAGATGTGGTAAATATTGTACTAAGGTGTGCTCACTTTATTTTTATTGTAGGTATGTAATTTTAGGTGTTTCTTTAATATTGTCATAGATTTTGCATTTTTTATGTTAATTGGCAGTTTATTTATAAGATTGTATTAATTATATTGTAAAGGCGTTTGTTACCCTTTCATGCTTAATAGTACCTATTATTACTAGATGTGGTAAATATTGTACTAAGGTGCGCTCACTTTATTTTTATTGTAGGTATGTAATTTTAGGTGTTTCTTTAATATTGTCATAGATTTTGCATTTTTTATGTTAATTGGCAGTTTATTTATAAGATTGTATTAATTATATTGTAAAGGCGTTTGTTACCCTTTCATGCTTAATAGTACCTATTATTACTAGATTTGGTAAATATTGTACTAAGGTGCGCTCACTTTATTTTTATTGTAGGTATGTAATTTTAGGTGTTTCTTTAATATTGTCATAGATTTTGCATTTTTTATGTTAATTGGCAGTTTATTTATAAGATTGTATTAATTATATTGTAAAAGCGTTTGTTACCCTTTCATGCTTAATAGTACCTATAGCCAGTAATAATTACCGCTTTACATTATTTTTTTAGATTCACGAGATCACCAGGGCGCCGCCGGCAGTCTCGACATAGATATCGACGATGACGCACTTTTAATCGCTAATTACTAACGATAAAATCGGTTGCATCCAGGATGTGTTTCTCGCGAGCATCGTTATTGCAACCGAATTGTCGCAAGATCGATCGAGAATGATCGAAAGTTTGCGACAGGGTCGTTATCTATGTCGAGACTGCTGGCCCAGTACACTTCTTACATCATGTTATAACGTTTTTAATTTACTAACTAATTAATTAATTAATTTATTAATTAGTAACGTTATTTTGGGGTAATTTGAATTATCATGGCAACACCGGCCCACGCACCACATGTTTAGAAAACCGGCCTCACTTTTATGTTCGCAGAGTTCCGTCTTCTTATTTATTTGGTCTGAGTGTGGGGGTCACGATATGTTTTTGGAAATCTACTAAAAGCAAACGAGAATCGCTTGTCGTGACCTTGAAGTTGTTTACGCACAAAACTTTCTCTTTTCCGACAGGTTCCGACCTGTCGGCCTTGGTACATAGAAACTTCTCGAAGTTACTTTTACAATAGGTATGATAAATGATATTGATTTTAGCATGTGTTTCATTTACCTACGTGTTCATTCCTATTTCCTACTTACATATTGATCTGTCTAACTTATATTAAACTTATTCTAATTAGCTCGGCGTCCATTACAAGGGGATTAGTGATTTGCGAATGCTGTTGAATATTTTCTTCAGGAACTGTGTCGTATGACACGATCCACTCTTTCTCTATCGGTTTTGGGTCAGATTTAGCAACCATTTCTGAAGCTTCAATCCCTAAATAGGTGTCTCTTCGAAGATTACATCTCTGGATCGGATCAGATTGTCAACTTTATGCTGCATTTCATACCAGATACGATAACCGTCATCATTGTCGTATCCTATGAGAATGCCTTTAGTTGCTTTCTTATCCAATTATTTCCTATTGTTTTTCGGAACATGGGCATAACACGTACTTCCAATGATTCTCAGATGCTTTATATTAGGCTTCTTCCCATACCATAACTCGTAAAGTGACTTGTCCTTCTCTCTAGTAGCACCTGTTCGGTTTAAAATATAAGTTGCTGTCATTATAAGTTCTGCCCATTATGGTTATGGTAGTTTTCTCTGAGCATTCATCAATTTTCTTGCGGTTTCTACCAATGTCCTGTTTTGGCGCTCGCTACAGCATTTCTGCTCTGGCGTGTACGATATAACAAGACGTTGCTTTATTCTTTTTTTATTCAAAATATCTCTGACTTCCTTGTTATCAAACTCGGCTCCGTTATCACTCAACAGGGTTTTGATTACATGTCCTGTGACCGTCGCTTCTTGTAGCATTTATGCTCAATTTGCCTTTGACTTCACTTTTATTTCTCATGCAATAAACCATGCAGTATCTGGAAAAGTCGTCTTTAAACAGTACTTAATAACGGTATTTTGAAAAACTCATTGGGAAAGGACTTATTCTCCTGGAATGAATTATTTCTCCTGGCTGTGTAGATCTCTCTCGTATGCCAAACTTCAGTCTATGCATCTTTCCGTAGATACAAGCTTCACACGATTCTTTGTTTATTGGAAGTGTTAATCCTAACTCTCTCTGAATTACTTCCTTAACGTGTCTTTTGTTTTGATGTGCTAATTAGGGCTTTCAGTCTCGATACATTACTGAGTCCCGGGAAAAATAAAACGAGACTAGGTATGGTCTCGAAATTCCCGGGAAAAACGAGACTTTCGAGACTATTTCAAAACTAGGTTTCTTATTTATAATCTATGCAATTAGAGAGTCAAATCAAGATATTTTAATCAAGTAGTTACTTTCATAAACAAATACAAATAAAAAAACATTTGTTACAGTTTTTTTTTTTTCATTTTTGTAGTGAGCACGTAAAAAACAAAGGCATTAACCCTAATTTTGTTACAAAAGGAACCCGCATTAGAAAAAGCTCTTTCTGCTTGTACGCTAAAGGGATACTACGTAGTACCACTTCGCGCTTTCACAATGAAATGGGATAGAACCTTTCTGGCGTATCGACGTCACCATTTTGTTTTTTTAAATCGCGGTGCATGATGAAAGTGTGGTATGCATGGCTAGAGGAACAAAAAATGTCCAGTAACACGGTACCCCAAAGTGTCACGCAAACGTTTGAAGGTAAACATCGACATATAACTTCAATGAAAATCATTAAAAACAGACTCATTAAGCGTCCATACGCTTATTACTATTTAGCTTATTAGTCTAGCAGTAGGACAATACCGCGACTATAATTAATTATTTGCCTACTAAATCGCATCGCATCGCAATAAAACGCATATCAAAGAATTCCACACGTGCGTGTTGGCTGTCTTTCATCCCACCGTATTATAAAATGAACAATAAGTGTTTTGGTACATGTCTTTCTTTAGTACATGTATTAGGTTCGGCATCAAGAACCCGTATCCAACCTCCTGCTGAATTTATGGATTTATTTATTTATTTTGAAAAGCACTGCCATATCACGCACATTTTACATTCACAAAAAAAATATTACAGATAATTGGTCTGATGTACATGACAATTACGGCGTACATAAAAATTATAGCTATAATCGGTTATGCTACAGTAAATTATTCACAAAATATAATTAAAAATATGAAATAACTTATAATTTGTATTATACATTTAGATATTGACATACACTTATAATTTCGATTATGATAAAAGTGACTAAATACATTAAATTGAAATAGAAGAAATACATTATAACAGGTTTATGAACAAATTCACATCTTAGTATTAATATTCACTTATGTTTGATATCATACTTACAGTTATAAATAAATGTTAACGTAAATGACAAACTTTTTGCTTTTGTTTAACTACTGCTTAAAAACGTTTTCAAGCTAAGTAACATGTCACATGATCCGCCATGCGATAGTGACATGTCGACTGCGTTTCATTGCGATGCGATTTAGTGGGTAAATAATTATTTGTAGTAGTATTCTCGTGCTCCTAATAGTGTGTAATGTACCTTACTCTCTTTCAATAAACATTAGTAATCATTATCAACCTTGGAACGATTATTTAGATACAATCTGATGCTTATAGATACGTAATAAGTCTCCTTTTAATGATTGTCGTTGTAGTCACATGTCGATGTTTACCTTCAAATATCTCGGTAATGTGACATTTTGAGGTAGCATGTTACTGAAATTTTATGCGCCACAATTTCTAAAAAAAACCAAAAGTCTTTATACAAAAAGTTCAAACCCCTTTTAAATTAATCAGAATAGTTCCATAATTCAATCTTTATTGCAATCATAATTATGTGTTAACAAGATCTTAATATATAAGTAGTAGCTCACATGGACCCTTTCGGGCATAGCAATTTACATTTATAATATGTAGACAAAATCCGTGTTATTTGTCAATAAGGTTATTCAGCCTCCACAGATAATACTAAGCTTTACTCTATACTCGACCGTGCTGCCATTGCCATATCCATAATAACAATAATAAATATTGACTGTTGGTTTAATAAATTATTTAATACAGTTTTTATGTTACTGAAGTCTCAAAAGTCTCGTTATTCCCGTGACCGAAGATGTTAGCCTCGAGTCTCGAAAATACTAAAAAATCGTCGAGACTCTCGAAATTTTCGAGACCGAGATTCCCGGGATGAAAGCCCTAGTGCTAATCTCTCGTGGTAGAGCTGCATCAAATCAGTAGCAAGTACAGGTACTGGTGGCAAGACGTTGCGAACTTTCAAATTAAAAAGTCCTCCACAGTAGTTACGCTTACCAACAACTGCTACTTCCCCATTCAAAAATACTTCGCAAGTTTCCGGAGTCGAGACGAACTTGCTATTCTTCTGTTTATCATGCATAACTAACACTGAGTACAGATTTCGCTGGATCTCTGGTACATACCCAGCATAAGCCCAGCCAACGGTAACTGGTATGTCGAACTGTCCACGATGACGTGGAGGTCTAACGTTGTTTTACAAACAATAGGCTCTTAGGCCTTGTTTGGATAATAACAATCACTTACCCTCTGAGTTATGGGGACGACAAGCTACGACCTTGGTAGATCACGTCCGTGTGATATGTGTCAGTGTGTATGATTGTGTAATGTTGTCAAGTGATGTGCACTGCGGTCACCAAAGACGCAGGTATTCACAATGTGGTCCAGTCAGCATTCACAGCGCGCCACAGGCCGTATTTTAGCACCAATTCACAATTACTTTCAACAAGTTTCGCGTGTCAGTCAAAATATCCCAGGTTTTTACTCAATTCGGGATTCTAGATTTCAATTAATCACTAATTTTGCTGATGACATAAAAATCATAAAGACAGTGACGTCGGAACAAGATGAATTATCAATGCAGCAAGATATAGACAGGCTTCATGAGTGGTGCTCCAACAATGGTATCAACTTGAATTGTAAAAAATGCAGTCACATCAAATTCAGCCGAAAGTTGCATAACATTAACACGACGTATAATATCAGTGGTACGCCTCTGGCTGAAGTCGATCATATCAGAGATTTGGGCGTCTTGCTTGACAGCAAGTTGACTTTTGTACCGCACATTGATAGCACTATTAAGAGATCACTACGTATGTTAGGATTCGTGATCCGCAATAGCAAACTATTCCGAAAAGCAAAAACAAAAATAATGCTATATTATAGTCTGGTCCGTAGTACTCTTGAGTATTGCAGTGTTGCTTGGCGGCCACATTTCGCTGTCCATTCAATAAGAATGGAAAGGGTTCAAAAACGGCTACTGAATCACTTAACATATGCATTTGGAAGTAGAAGCCTGACAAGAAAATCTTACAGAGAAAAACTAGAATTTTTCAAAATGAAACCTCTTGAGGAACGTAGGGACACTTTAGATCTTAAGTTTTTCTTTAAAATATTTAAGAGTAAAATTGACTGCCCGCATCTCCTAAGCAAATTTTCTCTCCGAGTGCCTCGGAAACCTCCCCGAAAACCAATCACGCCCTTGGTCCCCCCCTTTCGTAGAACTAAATTTGGCGCAAGCTCCCCAATACCACGGTTATGCAAATACATAAATGAGCACAGTGGTCTAATAGACATCCACACAAACGGCTTGTCTGAATTTATCCGTAACGCCAATCGATGAAATTTGAAACAATATAGCATGTAGAAGCACATAGCAATAAGTACTAATATTTAGTCTAAGCTACTAACACTCATAATTACTAGTCTGTTTATCTCTTCTTGTTACCTGTCAAACACGAAGCATGCGGTGTTTACCTGTAATTAGGTGTGCAGTATTATTAATATTGTTATCTAACAAATATCAATCATGTTTAGCTGTAACACTTGTTGGTGAACCATAAATAAATAAATAAATAGCAACTGAGATTCAATTCGATTTTCAATTACAAACAATAAATCAATCTCCCAACGGTGGACTTTTTTTCTAACAGGAAGCAAAAGGTTATGTGTCAAGTCAAGTGTCAAAATCAAAATCAAGACCATAGATAATTAATTGCCATACCAAAAATATGCGTTCAGATATTCTCGTTGGACGGAACATCTACCCCCCACGACGGGCCTACCCGTCCGTTAAACAATTGGAAGCCTTGACAAGGTTGCGACCGCTCTCTTTATGATAGATCCGTCCACCAAAACATCAGCAAAACGAGGGACCCCGTCGGTGCCAACCACTAAATTGAGAATGCGCCCCCTGCGCCAATACAAAGGCTTAAGCTTGGCATCCTTAATCAGGACGAGGTCTCCGATCTTGGGCGGATGAGTTTTATCCGCCCACTTGACGCGTTGCTGGAGGATGTGCAGATACTCTAAGCTACAACGCTTCCAAAAGTTCTGAGCGAGCTGTTGCACCAACTGAAACCGCGAAAGCCGATTTTGGCTCACGTCAACAAAAGGGTACTCCGGCAAGGCGACAAGTGGCTGTCCAATCAAGAAATGGCCCGGTGTTAGAGCCTCCAAGTCGTTCGGGTCCGAAGAGAGCGGGCACAATGGGCGCGAATTTAACACAGCTTCAATGCGGCAAAATACCGTAGCTAGTTCCTCAAAGGTGAGAACGGTGTCTCCCAACAATCTCCGCCAGTGTCCCTTTGCCGCTTTCACCGCGGCCTTAAAAACACCCCCCCAATGGGGGCAGGCTGGCGGGTCAAACAACCAGGTGACCCCTCGGCGGGCCAAACTGTTGCCAATGTCAACCTGGCTCTCATTAAGGAAGGCGTATACCTCCTTCAAATAGTTACTTGTACCCTTGTAATTCGTACCGCAATCAGACCTAATCAGAGAAGGTAACCCACGGCGAGACACAAATCTTTCCAAAGTCGCCACAAAGGCCTCTGTCGAGAGGGAGGTTACCAGCTCCAAATGTACTGCCTTGGTTGACAGGCAGACAAAAACACACAAATAAGCCTTGACAATCTTACTATTTCGAAGTGTGGACGTCTTCAACGAAAAGGGACCAGCAAAATCCGTTTCGACGCCAGCAAAGGGCCTCGCCTCATTGACACAATCAGCAGGCAAGTCTCCCATTAGGGGCTGCATAGTGGAGGCCTTAGTCCGATAACACGGTATGCAACGGAAGACAATGCTACGAATAGTACGACGAGCCGACAAAATCCAAAATTCTCGCTGCAGAATGGCCAACAGCGCATTACAACCGGCATGCGAGTTCTTAATGTGACGATCAGTCACCAACAATTGAACCAAGTGGCCCTCCTTGGCCAACAAAAGGGGGTGACGGGCCCCATAAGGAAGGTTAGAGTGCCTCAACCGTCCTCCAACACGCAAAAGACCCGTCTAATCCAAGAAGGGATTCAGCTTACTAATGGTTCCCGACAACTTAACCCTACCAGACTTCAAGACCTCGATCTCCTTCTCAAAGTGTGCAGCCTGCACAGAGCGGACCCAAAGGAGGAGTGACTCCTGTCGCTCTTGAGGAGAGAGAACTGGTGACAGGCGCTTGTCCCCTGGATTCCTAGAATTATGGCCAAAACGCCTGATCCACGAGGTAACGTTCAACAATTTGTCGAGGGAGCTGTATCGATTCAACAAAAAATCAGGATCAAACGGAGGATCCTTCGTCCCAACAGCGAACACCTTAAGTCCGGGCAAAGGATCCGACATCAAGACTGGCGTTCGAGACCAATCGTCCTCGGGGCGAGTCAGCCAGTCCGGACCCCACCAGAGGGGGTGAGCAATCAAGCGGGGCGCCATGCACCCGCGTGAGGCTACGTCGCCGGGGTTCAGGTCACCAGGCACGTGCCTCCAAATCAAAGGCGTTTCAGAAACTTGAATCTGAGACACTCGGTTCGCAACAAAGACCTCCAAAGAGTGGACGGACGTGTTCAACCAACACAAAACAATTTGACTGTCCGTCCAGGCGTAAGAAGCCCGAATGTCAACAGTTCCACCCAAGGTGCGCGCAACGTGGTTTAGGAGACGCACAAGAAGCACCGCCCCTGACAACTCCAACTTAGGGATGGTCAATGCCGTCCGGAGGGGGGCCGCCTTGCTCTTGGCCATAACCAGTGGCAACTTCACCTGGCCTGTGCTGCTGACGGTGCGCAGATAAACAACGGCGGCATAACCGTGAGAGGACGCGTCACAAAACCCATGAAGGGTGGCAGTATAAACCCCAGGGGGGAGGATGGCGCGTGGCAGCGCGACCTCATTGACCGCAGGGAGTGCGGATACAAATTGGAGCCAGTCTTCCAACAGGGTTTCCCGGAGTGGCTCGTCCCAACCAAGTTCAGTTATAACAAGGGCAGGAGCACCAATTTTAGGGTACAGGCAACTCACAGGGGTGATTTCAAACCAGGTCCTTCCCTCAACAGTGGTGACAGCCTTTTCGCCAATTCCCCGAATCTTGCCTGAAAAGTCGTTCACCTTCAGGCCAACCTGTCCCGCTAACCAAAACGACAAAAGGCAACCCTGGGCTCCCATGTCCAAATGGCACGGACCACAATCGAGTCACCCAAGGGTCCCCAGACCTTGACCGAGGCCGTTGGCAACAAAACCGTCTTGATCGGGGGGGAGGCCTTAGCGGGGCAGGCGTCAATTTCTTAGCGATGCCTGGGCGGCGACCGATCGCCGCATCCAGGCTGTCTTCGTTCACGACGAGGGTAACATTCAAATGGTTCGTCCGCGTGGTGTCCCGAGCCGCTCGCCGTCGCTGGAAGAGCATATCCCACCGGATGCCTGAATGGCGGAGGGCGCGACTCCAACCGGGGACGTTCCGCCAACGGAGGGAAAAGGTAGCGGTGCTGGTCTGGCCACTGTCGCCTAGCAGCCAACGCGCGTTCTCCCTGACGAGGGGAGACCAAATGGCGCTCGCGGGGCTCCCATTCAACTTGCGCGGGGGGTGGAGAGCGGCGTGCAGAATTGCGGGCCTCAGCCCGGTGCTCGTCTCCGGAATACCTCCCCCTGCGCGAACCCTCCTCAGAAGATGGTCTGCTGGAGCGGTTCGCGTTGGCGCACAAAATCTCCAGGTGGGACCCCTTGCAAATTCTGCACGGACGGGGGTCGGGGCAGTCCCGATGGAAGTGAGCCCCCAAGCACGAGAAGCACAAAGGGCGCGCGTTGGCAATGCGGCGGCGGGCACTTACGTGCAAGTTCAAAAAGGCCGAGCAACGCGCCATGACATGCCCCGTTGCCTTACAAAAGTCACAATAATGAGGATTCCGGGCGCCAGCAAAACGGGGGGCGGGGCGAACATCAACAGGCCCCTTAGCCCTAGTCCTTCCCTGGTCTGTTGGCCGAGAAGGTGGTGGGCGTGACCCCGTGGCGCCACGAGTGTTATCCAAAAACCGACACTCGTCTTCCAAAAATTTGAGGAGGTCGTCAAAGGGGGGAAGATGGGTGGCACTATCCCCACCATACTTTTGCTCAAAACGTGACCTCAACTCCGCGGGGAGCAACTGCAGCACTATGTGCACCAACAGGTAGGACCAATGTTCCACCGGTAACGTCAAGCGTCTCAAGGCGTTGGTCGCTGAGACCAAAGGGTTCAGCAAGTCAGTGCGCAACGCCGACGTGCTGGCAATGGCCAGTAGCCCCAAAATCGGGCCGATGTGCACATCAGCCAGGCAGCGCTTTTTGTGATACCGTCGGGAGAGAAGTTCCAGAGCGGTCGGGTAGGAGGAGTCCGTCACCGGCAAGTGCTGCACCAAGGCTCTGGCTTCGCCCTCCAAAACGAACAACAAGTAGGCCAACTTCTGGGCAGGTCCGAGGTCCGGAGCGTGCATCCACAAGACTTTCAAAAAGATTTAGGAAGTCCAGCCAATGGTCCAAGCGACCGTCAAAATGTGGCAGCTCTAGGGTGGGCAGCCTACCCAATAGCCCAGGGCCTGTAACAACGGGGTCTGCGGCTTGGCCGCCTCAGGCACCCGGCTCTTCAAAATTTCCCGGGCTCGTTGACTTATGACATCACCCAGGTGGACAATCTGGTCATAGTCACCCAAAACCTTATCGCGGGCTGCCTGGTCCATCACCCCCAAATCCACATCCACAATGAACTCATTGAAGCGTGTGAGCACAGCATCAACCGACTTGAGCCTCTCATCCAAGTGCTCGTACCGAGCAAGGGTGACCTCTTCCAAGTCCAAACGCTCAACTGTTGCTGCTGCCGATGTGAACCATCTCAACTGTGAGGCCAATCCGGCAGCAGACTCCCTGACTGCCTTTAGTGAGGCCATTGCAACAATCAAATATCAATACCAACAAGTTAAAATTAACTAAACAAACAAACAATGACTTGTTAGCCAACCGAACAATTTCAACAAAATAAAACTTAAATTCAACTTATTTCAAGTCTAAATCCGACCCAGTACTTATTCCAAGTATGAATCTAGCTTGCTAAAGATGGCTAGTTACAGAAAAAATAACAATTTAATGTATAATATTGTGCTGGATCAACACCAATTAACAACAACAATTGAATGTTTAATATTGTGCCGGACAATCTCCAATAACACAATCCAATAAACCCAATAAGCAATAAACCAATACACACAATCCAAGTCTTGTTATGTTAGGCTATGTTAACAAATGTGTGATTATTATTTGGATAAAACTTTTAAATTCAGATTAGTGACATTGAATTATTATTACAACAAATATACCAAATTATGTACCAAATACAAACTAATAGTTCCTAATTTCACAAATAAATTTTACTTGTCAGTATAATAACACGGGACTAGCACTACAAATTACAATTTGAGAGCCCGGCTGACACAACAATATATTCAAAACTTATTAAATTATTTTTAACAATGTTCAAAACTTCCAATTTACTTAGTGGATTTTATATTATAAGCCACGCCTGCTACCAGAATTGTTCTGCACCAAGCCCAGCCAACGGTAACTGGTATGTCGAACTGTCCACGATGACGTGGAGCTCTAACGTTGTTTTACAAACAATAGGCTCTTAGGCCTTGTTTGTATAATAACAATCACTTACCCTCTGAGTTATGGGGACGACAAGCTACGACCTTGGTAGATCACGTCCGTGTGATATGTGTCAGTGTGTATGATTGTGTAATGTTGTCAAGTGATGTGCACAGCGGTCACCAAAGACGCAGGTCTTCACAATGTGGTCCAGTCAGCATTCACAGCGCGCCACAGGCCGTATTTTAGCACCAATTCACAATTACTTTCAACAAGTTTCGCGTGTCAGTCAATCTGACTTCAATTCGGCGTTATTGTTCAAAATATCCCAGGTTTTTACTCAATTCGGGATTCTAGATTTCAATTAATCACTAATCACGATCAATTTGTCAATAGCAACTGAGATTCAATTCGATTTTCAATTACAAACAATAAATCAATCTCCCAACGGTGGACTTTTTTTCTAACAGGAAACAAAAGGTTATGTGTCAAGTCAAGTGTCAAAATCAAAGACAAGACCATAGATAATTAATTGCCATACCAAAAATATGCGTTCAGATATTCTCGTTGGATGGAACAGCTATGTTCACAATTTTTCCTTTGACATCTGCTTCGAAATGAATTGTTCCTTTGCCACTTGCTTGAATTGAACAATGTTACCATTCGCTGTAGTAACTCCTTGGTTCTCGTCAAACTTTTGAAATATTTGGAACAGGTCATTCCTGTTGGTCACGTGACTAGTCGCGCCATTGTACACGTACCATGACTCTTTATCTTGCGATATGAATGCCATGAAATCCACATTCATAATAGTCATATTCATACTTTGACTTGAAGATGGCTTGTTATTACTGTCTTTAGGAGGGCGACCATCTTTCTTCCACTCCTGGCAGGATCTTACTCAATGTCCCATCTCATGGCAGTAATTGCATCTCATATGCTTATCCTTATTCTTCTTGTCTTTACGAATCGTGCTATTTTGTGTCGTCACTAATACCTCTTCACTCGATTCACCATTTTTCTTATCAAGTGACTTCTTATGAGCGCAAAGGTTTCTTGTCAAACTTTCTACTGTCCTCTGTTCTTTGGCTAACAACAACCAACTTGATTTAAATTCTAAATATTTCTGATCTAATGTGTCCAGAATTTTACAAATAAGGAACATTTCTGGTAGTTTTATATTGGGGTCATCTTTACTAATCTATTCAACTGACACCAGAGAGTCTTCAATTTGCAAATATGTGTGACCATATCATCAGAATGATTCAATTTAAATCCTAAGAAGTGTAGGCAGAGATTATAAGCTCGATTCTCATTACCTCCATTAAATAACCGATGTAGTTCTAGCCATACTTCTTTTGGACATGTGAATGACATTACCTTTCTAACGGTATCTTCGTTCAAATTTGTTGAAAGCAGGATCATAGCAGAGAACAATGCCTGTATAAAACGCGCTAGTTTCGTTCTAAATGCAGTAACTTCTGCGTCTCCTACACCTGCTGGCAACACGGGTCTCTTACATCTTCCTTCTACTATATCCAATGCATCTGGTATGCTTCTAAGCAGGATGGATATTTTATATTTCCAGGTATCCCAGTTACTCTTGCCTTGAAGTAGTGCAATTTGTACCTTTGTACTTGAATTTTCAAATTTTTCGCACATTTCTATTTTTCCGCTAGCACATAACCTGTAGCAGCAGAGTTCTGATTTTATTAGGACTATCTAGTCGACGAATATTAAAATGTACTTTACTTTGATTTAAATAAAATAAAATAAATAAAATAAATGCTGCTTTATTTCAGGCAAAACACCCGTATACAAAATAAAAACAATAAAACTAGAATCTAAATCTTTGAGGTATCTATAGGTACCCATAGTCATAAAATACATCATATTGCATAGAAATTGCATATTCATCCTAATTATTACGTCATTTTTTGTTCTCGTTCAGGTGAACAGAAATCCAATGCGTATATATGGGACATACTAAATTGCACGAGACAGCCCTCAGGATGCTGTTGCTGGAACGTCTCAAACCTTCCCAAAAAGAAGCAACACGTGACCTCATGATTGCATAGAAGTCAGCGACCCTCGCTTCCGCAAACATGCTCGAGGCACTGCAGTATCTCGGTAGTTTCATAAGAGTTCGGTAAGCATTATTGTACTGAACTCTTAATGAACTGTACATCTTTTTTTGTGAAGTTGCACCAAAGTTGACAAGTGTACATTGACAGACAATAAGCTCTGAAAAGAGTGTTCTTGACATCATTGGTGCAACTCGCAAATCTTCGTGCGAGCATGTTACTCCTCACTGAGAGGGCCCTTCGCTCTCTTTCTATATCTGTGTCGTCATGCAGTCTGTCTGTCAGTATGTGCCCCAGATATTTAAACTGTTTTACTACCTTAATGGTGGACCCGTTCAAATTAAGACTGGGTAAGTTATCCGGACCAGCTCCAGATCTGAAGACCATAGTTTCCGTCTTGAGAACATTATATTTCAATCCGTGAGAATTAGCATAATGCTCACAAACTGACAGCAGCCTTCTTAACCCTTAAATCGATTTATTCAAACATAGCTTACATCTTTATTTTTACTTTTACATTTTTTTTATTTCAGCTCAGAAAGATAGATAGATAGAATATACTTTATTGTACACCAAAAATTGGAACACACTTACATAACCTTATTTCTATAACTTTGGTTACAATGGCGGTCTTATCGCTGAGAGCGATATCTTCCAGACAACCTTTGGAAGGACTTTAAAAGCTTTAATTGAAATTGGGGAGGGCTAAATTAGTGTACTACAAATACTCAAAACGGAAAAAAAAAACTAATTGAAATACATAAGTATATATATATATATATATATATATAAATACAATACATAATTATATAAAATATATAAATGTAAAGTGTTCTTTATCATCGTGTGGAGGAAAACAAAGAAATAATCATAAATTTGAAAGAAAATGATTGGCAACCGAGCTTTTAAAAGCAGCGAGTGACTGTGCTTGTCTTACTGACACCGGCAATGCATTCCACAACCGAATAGCCTGCACCGTAAAAGAATGGTCGTAAAATTTAGTGGAATGTGTAGGCATCAAAAGTCTCAAATTTTCCGATGATCTCAAATCTCTACCATGTGTGTCACGAAGGAACTTAAATCGTTCTTTGAGATAAAAGGGAGTCGTTGGATTGAAAAGAATACTGTAGAGTAATGATAAAATATGTGTATTCCGGCGAAGGCGGATAGGCAGCCACTTGAGTTTAATGCGAAACTCAGAAACATGATCATACTTGCGCAAACCAAATATGAATCTGATACAAAAATTCAAGCACGGCAACGATAAGATGCCGAGCGTCACGTATCTCAAAGGGCTGCTGAAACATTAGAGCAAACTCGGCTACGTCGGCTTTTAGATGCTGAGCGTCATGCGTCATTGACTGCTGTAGAGACCATGAAGAATCGCAAAGAAGACGTGTTTTAAATGCTGAATGGCAGTCACAAAGGAGAAATGCATTTACACGTAGTACATGGGAGACATTTCAAGGCGCTGCTTTTGATCTATTAGCAGTAAAATATTGTAAATAGCTTATTTATGTATGAGTTTTATTTTCAAAATAATTAGCCTAAAAAATGCTGCTAAAAGTCACTATTCCGCGCGGACGAAGTCGTGGGCACAGCTAGTATTTCTACATGTAATCAAATTATGTGCACAAGGCACTGGCAGGCTATGTCTCAAACAGTTATGTTCTTCGTGAAAATATAAACAATAATTTCAAAAAATAATTTGACATGGTATGTCAGGATTGGCACCCTATAAATATTTGAAAAATATCGCGTGTTTTTAACAAAATGATAAGCAATAAGTGTGGTGCATTATTACGCTCGGCTATATTGCCAGCTAACGTCTTGAAGCGGGATTTCGCTCAAGTGGGCCATATAATTTCGACCCCGCCAAGAGTAAAGTGCTCTCTTCGTGTAAGTACAATTTATGCTTGACTTTAAGCCTTTGTAATAAGCATTTGGGCACAAACTTCCTGAGTAGCAGCTGACAGATGCTACAGATATTGAGCGCCCAGGAGAGGAGCTTCGTTGCCAGGGAATGCCTAAGATTCGCTGACATGATGATTTCTCGTCTGAAATTAATAGAATCTCTTATCTAGAATATACTACCTCTCTGATAATATGAAGGTACTTAGGTACGATAATATTCCTTCGGCTTTGTAATATTTTTTTAGATAGACACAGTCTAAGATGAAGACTCTTTTAGCAGAAGAAATAATTAAACAAAGAATATTGAAAAGGAGAGGGAGACCTATGTTCTTTCGTGAGATAAAATATAATGTAAAATAGAAGCTAATGTTATTTTCCAATTTTTTCAGGAGAAGATTATACATATTTTATTTATGCACATAGTATGGTTGGGACCGGTTGCGTATTTCCATACTCAAATCAAATGTTGGCGGCGACGCTACATCGGCTAAAAATAATTACTCGTTCTTAGTTTATTTATTCACACACTATGATTAATGGATAGAATGAGAATAATAAAGTTGATTCAAAACAATGTTCGTTTAATTTATCGTAAGTACCTAGTGTGCCGTAAGCCCGTAACGTAACTTAAAAAAAAAAAAACAAGATAATAAATAATTAGCCTGTCACATGAGAACCGTTACAATTTATTATGAATTATCTATTTGATATAAGTATTATAACTATGCTGTGCATGCGCTTACATTATATTACAACAATTTCAGGCAATGGCCTCGTCATGCAAGAGCTATCATTGCATGGTGGAAATCCCACCCATAGGCAGTTGTCCGACTGCAACAAAGAGTATGTAATACACTATGTTTTAGACTGCAAGCGAGTATAGGTAACGCCAAATAACTATGTAAGTACATCAGAACGTTCGGCCAGTCGAGGTAGGGAGCTGGCTGCTACTCCGATCATGTGACGCATAAAGATGCCAGCCAAAGAATTTGTGACGGAACAGCTCGAAAGTTAGAGGCATTTATTTATGGCCGAACGACCTGATATCAGAACGTTCGGCCAGCGTGAATCTCCATAACTGAGGACCTCAGAGAAACTGTTACTGAATAAAGATTTAACGACGATTTGCTGACAAACAACCACTGCTTTACTTTTACTCGTAATGCCACCGATTAAAAGTAATATGAAATTTAGTTTCTGGAACATCAGGACGTTCGGCCAACGTGATCTCCATAAGTGAGGACCTGAGAGAAACCGTTAATGAATAAAGGTTAAGTGACGAGACTGAAACGAATTTTTATTGCTTTATTTTTTTTTTTGTGACGGCCCCGTTAAGTAGTAAAATGAAAATTTAACATATTTTTTTTTGTAACGGCCCTTTTAAATAGTAAATTGAAAATTTAACATATAACCTCAAAACATTGGGATTATCGATTCCTCCACAACAAACAGCCTAGAAGACTCTGAAAACACCTGATGTGTTTTCAGTTTTCAGTCCAACGGTGTCAGTATTTTTGTTGATTCAAGATTAATCTATAAAAAAGCACCGAGGAAACTTTTAGGTTTATTAAGCTACTAGTACTCACGCGGGGCTTCGCTCCCGTGGATTCTATTTTTCTATTACGGTAAAAACATAACTCTCCTTTTTTACAGTCGCGTAAAAAGTAGCATATAACCTTCCTCAAGCTTCAAGCTACTTCCATACCAAATTTCATCCAAATCCACCCTGTACTTTCGAAGATTAGCGCGTTCAAACAAACAAACAAACAAACAAACTTTTCCGTTTTATAATATAAGTATAGATATCAAGCTGAAAACTGTTTGTGGAACCCCAAAAATAAATACCACAAAAATAAAAATGTTGTAAGTGTACCTACTATTTTAATACTTATACCTAATTCAAATTAATTCAAAATTCCTATTTTTTTAATAACTCTACTGCCATGCACACTCACGTAGTAGTTAAAAGTACTGAATAAATAAATAGCTGCGGCAGCTACGGTCTCAATATCCATTTTTAAACATGCGTGTTGCGTCTGTCGAGAATGAACCTAGACTGATCGACCTGCTGACGTGTGGACAGCTCGTGGTGATCCATCTGCGGATGCATCTGCGGGCTTCCGCGTACGCATCTGCAGACGTGTAGAGGAGGCTTGAGACGTGGGGCGCTGGTATCCCTTCTGTAATGTACCGTTACCGTCCTGATGTATAATATAATATGATGCCTGATATCGGCTCGCAGCAAGCGTCTACGTCTTCTCACTACGGCGGTCGGTCGGGCAGTCCCGCCCCCCCCCCCCCCCCCGCATACCCGCGTGTGCGCTTCTCGAGACGACAGATTTACACCCAACTTTAAATGTCTATACACTACATCTCTCTCTTATCAATGTTTTTTTATTTTAAATAACAATAAACATATTTAGTTTAGGAACTGGTCAGGTCAACGTACAAATTAAACACATTCTCAATTACCAAGACATAGTATTTTAATGAACACAAGTACAATCAGCAACTCCTTTTGAGTACATTCTTTTACCCTAATAGTAAATTGTAATAATAATTTTAGCTATACAGTTATAATTAAAAAATGAATTAAATAGCACTTACAGAACTTTATATGTCTAATTACTAATCATCAATTATTTTCAATATTGTCCATCATTTTATTCACTCGAGTTGCGATTGATTTACATCATCACTATTATCGTCGGGTTGAGCATCACTAGCATTATTCTCATCATCTAGCACCTTCCATTGCCCTTGCACTCGTTTTAGGTGTACGACATTTCGTCTTATTCGTTGACCCGTTTCATCATTCCGAAGAGTAACGTCCCCTCCTTTGTTCGCTTCGACGATATGTGTTTCCGGTTCATAGTTTAAGCTGAGCTTGTTTTGTTTAGTCATGTTCTTGACTTATACTTTATCTCCAACTTCCAATTCACAGCTAGTAGCTCTCCTCTTTCTATCCGCATATTCCTTCCCTTTTTCCTTTTGTTCCTTATCTCTATCCCTCATTTCAAAATCCTCTGAGAAATGCTTTATGTCCTGAAGCATAGGCAGCTTATCTCGAAATTGTCGTCTAAAGAACAGTTCTGCAGGTGTTTTTCCTGTAACTGTGTGTGGTGTACTATTGTACATCACCATGTACTCACGAAGTGCTCCCTTCCAGTTCTTTTTCTCTACCTGAGAAATCTTGAGACGTTTTAGGATGTCCCTATTCTGGCGCTCCACTTCTCCGTTTTGTTGCGGCCAGTAGGGAATGGTGTTGTAGAGTCGTATGTTCCTCTCTGCACAGAAACTCTTAAATTCTTCGCTGGAAAATTGTCTTCCGTTATCTGCTGTAAGCGAAACCGAAATGCCAAGTCTGCTAAAAATATCTTCAAGCATTCCAATTATTTCAGCGCTTGTTATTGTTCTGCATGTTTTCACCTCTTTATATCTGTTAAAATAATCGACAACTACCAGGATGTAGTCTCCACTAGGTAAAGGGCCCATGAGGTCGATTGCTATGTCAACCCAAGGTTCGGAAGGTAAATCTCTTCTTTTTAAAGGGTTTGGGGCGCTGGGAGCAGAAACCAAGATACATCCTTTACAGGCTTTGCATGTGTTTTCAGCATCTTTGTCGCATTTAGGCCACCATACCTTGGTCCTCAATCTGCCCTTCATCGCGACTATCCCCGGGTGGCCTTCGTGCGCAGCTTCCAGAACTCTTTCGCGTAATTTGGTTGGGATTACAATTTTCGTCCCTCTGAGAAGTATATCGCCCTTAAAGCATAATTCATCCTGGAAAAGTTTATAGATATTAACCATTTCATCCCAGTTTCCATTGTAGAGGCCCTCTCTAACCTTCTGTATTTCTGAATCTCCATGGGAATTTTCAATGATCTCTTGTAATGGGATGGCTACTGGTCATGCAGATTCGGTAACCGCTTGAACATGGTCTTCAAATAAAGCCGTCGGATTTGTTGACACTTCACAGAGTCTCGACAGTGGGTCGGCTATGTTGGTCTTCCCCGGGCTATATTTCACCTTGAAATTGTAAGATTGCAGCCTTAATACCCACCTTTCAATGCGAGCGTATGGTTTTGCTTTTGGGCCAAATATTACCTCCAAGGGCTTATGATCCGGGCACGCCGCAATTGCGGCGGTAAGACCCCTCTTTGAGGAGTGGCTAGATCGGCGTCACGGCGTCCTGACCTACCGCATGACGCAGGTCCTCACCGGACACGGAAGTTTCGGGAGGTACCTTTGTCTGATGGGAAAGGAGGAAACGCCTGGGTGTCACCACTGCGAGGGTCGCCCTGAGGACACCGTAGAGCACACGGTGCAAGACTGCCCCGCCTGGGCAGAGCACCGACGTGTCCTCACGGCGACAATAGGCGGAGACCTCTCGCGCCCGGCCTTCGTCGAGGCCATGTTGCGGGGCGAGAGGGAGTGGGAAGCGGTCGCCTCCTTCTGCGAAGCAGTCATGCTTCCGAAGGAGGAGGCGGGCCGCGTGAGGGAGAGGATGGCGTCCTCCCTCCAGCCCAGCCGCAGTGGTAGACGCCCACGGCGTCGGACGTCGGCCGACGATCTCCGGCCACCGTAGGCGCGGGCATGCGGACAGCGAGTAAAGGGCAACTCGCTGTCCGACCATGGACCATGCCCGGGTCGACGGCGCGTCGTGTTCCACGCGCGCCTCAAAGAGCGTCAGCAACATGACGAGGCCCCCTCTGCAGAGGGCCGAAGCCCGCCGGGGTCGTGGGACTCATCCCGTTACCGTGGCCCCGGTATGTAAAGGGTTATTGAAGGAACACCGTGGATTTTAGTCAGTAAAAGTCTGACAGTCCCTCCCAGGGTGGGAGCAGCCCGGAGTGGGAGGACTTATTTGATAATTTTACCACAAAAAAAAAGGGCTTATGATCCGTTACTAGATCGAATACCTTGCCGTACAGGAACATGTTGAAATGTTCGACTGCCCAAACCAGGGCTAAGGCCTCTTTCTCTGTTGGGCAGTAACGACGCTCACAGCTGCTAAGGGTTTTATTACCAAATGCAATTATTCTCGGCCCATTCTTGTTGATTTGCACCAGCACTGCACCTAGACCCACTGGGCTTGCATCTGCAATCACCACTGTCTTATCATGAGGATTGTAGTAACCTAAATTTGGTACCTTCATGAGTGCCGCCTTGAGATTATTAAATGCATTCTTTTGGGCATCTCCCCAGTCATCTTGAATGTCCGTATTTCTTCCCGTTCTTTTTCGTAGCAGTTGCTTAAGAGGTTCTGTTACCGTTGCTAAGTGGGGGATCCATTTTCCAACGTAATTCACTAAGCCCATAAAACTCTGCAGTTCAGCGATATTCGTCGGGGCTCTGAATCCCTTTATAGCCAAGATATACTTGTCTAGTGGTTTGACTCCCTGTTCTGACAGTTAATGCCCTAGGAAGTGAACTTTCTTCATGGCAAAAATGCATTATTGTCTTCTCTCAACATCACGTTATTTTCCTCTAACACTGCCATAACTTTTTTTAGCCTTAAGTCGTGTTCTACTACGTCTTTTCCAAACTTCAAGATGTCATCTATGAAGTTGATAACTCCTTCGCAACCTAAAAGGATTCGTTCAAGTATTTTTTGGAAAATCTCTGGCGCATACGAGATACCAAACATCATTCTTTTGTATTGATACAATCCTTTACTAGTAATAAAAGTCGTGATATGCCTTGAATCTGGGTGTAGTTCGATATGGTGGAACGCATCTCGTATGTCTAGCTTACTAAAGATTTTGGCTTCTCGAACTTTTGGCAACAATTCTTCCATCGTTGACGGTGGGTGGTTTTCACGTTGTATAGCCGCATTTGCTCGGCGCATATCGACACATAATCTGATGTCCCCTCCGTTTTTTAGGACAGGGACTATTGGCGAGATCCAGTTAGAAGGACCTTTCACTTCTTCTATAATGTCCCTTTTCAGTAATTCTTTCAGTTTTCTCTCTACTTTTTCTTCGAGCGGGATGGGAATCCTCCGATACGGCTGAGCAACGGGCTTCACTGAATCGTCAATTGGAATAGTAACTAAGACGTCTTTAAATTTTGGAAAGGCTTCAGATTCAACTTGGTTTACATCCAAATTCGCAATCCCCTTATAAAAGCACACATTCCCTAGCACACACAGTCTCTTCACACATACACATTCACTCGCATACTCACACTCCCCTCTCCCTCACATACTCACACACGCACTCATTCTAATTTGTTTGTTATCTTTCAAAATAGTTTTTTTTTGTTTTATACATATAATATTTTTGTAATTTTTTTTTAATCAATCTGTATACTCGTAAAATGGTCTGCTTGTGCTTGATGTTTGAAGAACACTGACTCCTAAGATACAGGGACATACCTAGTTTAGGAGTCAGGGTCTCTACTGACACATGTTTCTTTTTTTTTATTGTTCATTTTATGCTTGCATTTTATTTAACCATGTGTTGCTTTGTAACCTTTTTGAGTAATAAAGATTATTTATTATTTATAAATTGATCCGAAGTACTCCCAATGAGGTTTCCGTCACACGTCCAAGTAGGTCACGCGTACCGTTTTCGATCACATAGAATGTTGTGATGTCCTTTGATGTTCCAGCAAGTTTTATTGTAGCTTTGAATGATCCTAATAGCTTCAGTAGTGTTGCACTCCCGTAAGCTACGAACATTTTGCCAGGATTCGGATCTTGATTGGTAACTTGAGCGTTATCTTTCTTCATTCTTTCCCAGGTGTGGTCAGTTATAAGATTGTGCTTGCAGCCCGAATCAATCATCATCTCCACGTTGGTTCCACCTATGTTACATGTGACCTTTGCGTCGTTCTCGATATTGAAATTGTTGTCTACTTTTCTTCCATCCGCGCTTATATTTGCAGTTTCTTCGATATTATTTGTTGTCCTGCTTTTCTTCTTTATTCTCTGAGTGTTCGATGATTCTTCTCCTTCCAATTTCCTCTACTGAGTTTGTCTTGTCCGACATTGATTTCTGAAATGTCCTAAGATACCACATTTAAGGCAAGCCTTTCCTTTTGCAGGGCAGTTGTTGTCACGGGCTAAATGCCTGGGACTTCCACATCTACTACATTCCAATTTCCTTATATTTTGCTTCCCTTTCCATGTATCTGTACCTTCTCTGTTGAATGATTGACTTTCGACAGGTTTCGTATTAAAGTTTCCTAGTTGACGATCTATGGCTTCCAATGCATTCGCTTCTGCAACTATTTCATCCAAAGTGATCTTGTCTCCTATTTTCAATATCTTCTTTCGGAGTTCTTCTGTTTTACCCTTTTCAGTTATTTGGTCTATAATATGCTCGTCTTCCTTACCACCAAATTGACATTTCTTGGCTTGCAGTCGAAGTCTGATAAGAAATTTCTCAAACTTCTCATCCTGTTCCTGTTTAAGGAGACGAAACAGGTGTCGCTCATACACTTTGCTCTGTTTAGGTGCAAAGTAGTTATCTAATTTTTCGATCGCGATGTTAAAAAGTTCGCCTTCAGATGCATTAGCTCCCGGGATGTTATAGAATATTTCTTGTAACTCGGGCCCACCGAAATGTAAAAGGCTGGCTCTTTTCTTTGCCTCGGTGTCTATGCCTGCCGCCTCGAGGTAAATGTTAGACTTCTTTTCCATCTCTCCCAACGAACAGAGACTGAACCAACCTCTCCTTCACATTCGAACTTCTCTAAGGTGTACTGTGCCATTTGGGGTTACCTGTTGACAATGTAGTAACTATGTTAGATATTTATAGTTTGTAACACGCTATTGCAATCTAATGCTATTGATGAAGCGTCCACTGTACGTGTCTGTACTTATGCTATAAGTACACTATCCGTGGTACACATTCGGCGCTCTTACAATACGTAGTCGTCATACTGTGCAATACTGTGGCACTGACGCGTAAGCATCACCCAGCGCGCGGCCACCCAGTGGTGAATGGGTGCTCGAAATTTAAATATGACTTCGCAAATTTGAAATTTTATGCCATGTAGGTCATACCTAGCGATTTCATTTAGTACCGGTAAATTTCCACAATTGAATGGGTGTTTTATTATTATCTGTCTCATATCGCAATTAAATGCTCAGGCGTAACTGAACGCCTCGTCGCAATTTAATGCCTAATCGCAATTAAATGCCCAATCGCAATTTAATGCCCAATCTCAATTTAATGCTCAGTCGCAATTTAATGCCCAATCGCAATTTAATGCTCAATCGCAATTTAATGCCCAATCGCAATTTAATGCCCAATCGCAATTTAATGCACAATCGCAATTTAATGCCCAATCGCAATTTAATGCCCGATCGCAATTTAATGCCCGATCGCAATTTAATGCCCAATCGCAATTTAATGCTCAGTCGCAATTTAATGCCCAATCGCAATTTAATGCTCAGTCACAATTTAATGAGTTCGGTAAACCATACCTCGATTTACAATGAAAACCAGGTATGTCACTCTCCTGTACATCCATAGTAACCTAGATGCCTAAAACGCGAACAAAGAATACCATCACAAAGTGAATTCCTAGTTATTTTACATTACCTTCTATTTTTCCTTAATAAAAATGATATCAGTCAACATCAGTTAGTAACTATGATAACCTCTTTTTATGTAAATAACTATTTAATATTGCGGATCAATTTATTAACTTTAGAATAAATAAAGAAAAAAAAATGTTTTTCTGTACGAACAAAACGCACCGTAAACATTGTGTCAATAGTCTATTAAAAAGAAAAAAAAAGAAAATCAACCACGAAGGTTTTACTGCAATATTCATAGAAGTTTAAATGATTTACGCAATTATTAAAAAAATAGAAGCAATTAATTTATTGAAATATTAGATTTAAAGAAATTCAATTTCATTTTTAAACATTTAAATACCATCGATCAAATAAATTAATAAATACATCAAAGTTGGCTGTATGACGCGCACTTCCTTAGTCTCTGCTATAGTGTCTATTACGGTTGGCGCCATTTTCCAAAATTTTCTTTGAAAGTTTGTTTGTTTATTAGATTGCTTAATTTTCGGCAACTATACTAAAAATCTTGTTCAATGCACGTGCGGAATTGTCATTTCAACTCGTTCCGACGGTAAACCCTAGCTTTCGTCTCAGGGCGACATTTGTCGGAACCCATTGAAACGCCATACTTTCCGCACGCCGGTGCGGAAAGTATGGCGTTTCAATCAATGAAGTCTTATAATAGACGCGTCATATTCCCACAAAACACCTCTCAAAAACGGCACGAAACACACACATAGAGAATTACTATATAATACGTGTAAAGAAAGGGACAGAAAATAAATGCCATCTTTAGGTACCTACACCTGATGTTAGAGAGAGATGAATATACATCTTTAGTTAACAACCTCCCCTAACGTCACGTGACTGACTTCATTCATACGCTAGCCGACATTAGCCATGTAGAAAAATAAAAGTAAAAAATGTATTTCTGTTGATATTTACCTATGAAATGACACATTTTGACCTCTCGCAGTATAATTAGTGCAACGTCTGAAAACACACAAAGGCATGCTTTTTTCCTAATTTTCTTTTAAAACACATTTTTTCTTAAGATGTGTAGTGTAGCGATCGCGACACAGGTTCGTGCGTAACTAAACAGACACGAGGCACTTACCTTGATTTCAACTTGCCATTTTAGAGCGCGGACAACGTATCTATAGTTTATTATATATCTTTGACCGGCATCGAAAACAATTATCGTAATGTAACGTATCTTTTTCTCTCAATCTTAATATTGGTATAAAAACTTTTAAATACTCACCGTTTATCTCGTCGCCAAATGTAATGTACCGTTACCGTCCTGATGTATAATATAATATGATGCCTGATATCGGCTCGCAGCAAGCGTCCACGTCTTCTCACTACGGCGGTCGGTCGGGCAGTGCCGCCCCCCCCCCCCCCCCCGCGTGTGCGCTTCTCGAGACGACAGATTTACACCCAACTTTAAATGTCTATACACTACACCTTTCTCCCGCTGCTCCCCGCCCCGGATCTTCGTCGACAATCGAACCGAACTTCGGTCCGAAGTTCGGTGTACCTACGCTATAACTAAGTCTAACTTCATGGCTATAACGCAATGTGAATTCGGTATAGTGTGTCATCAGTTATTCAAATAGCATTACAAGCGTAATCATGTCGAACTTCGGTCGCGTAACTTTGGCATAGTGTGTTTAGACATTAATATACATTCCGTGTAAACGAAAGAGATGCATATATTAATAGTTGCTCTTTGACTGTTCACTTGGCGGTCAGCAGAACTAGAACTATCGGAACAACTCACTCGCTGCTCGCTGCTCGCCAACTCGTCTTCAGATGCTTGCTCTACTCGCTACTCATTCATCGTTGGCGGCGGGACAACTGCCATATGCACAAAACGTTTTGGGAATACTTGCATTGTCCGTAAGTAAGCGTGCTCTATCGTAAATGAGCAACTGCGTCTTTTATTTACTTTGTTCAAAACCTTTTTTTTTTCGCTAGTTTATTTATTTATTTATTTATAGTTAATTAAAACGGTACAACACCAATTACATTTATTAACATAGAAATAGAAATACATTTAAGATAAGAATAGTAATAATTGTGATTGAAAATTGAAATTATATGAGATAAAATAAAATTAAAATTAACATGGAACAGTAGACACTCTTGCATACTTAATCCTCTCACAGAAGACCAGACATGCACGCATAATTTTACTCCATTCGTCAGCAAACACATCACATTCAGGGTTGGTAGTCAGAAGGGCATTGAGCATCCTTAGAGTGCGACATACTGGGGATTCAGCTCTGGCGACAGTTTTGGAAGTCGGTGGAGCAAACAAATTGTGCAAGCGGTTCTGACGGTGTCCGATGTACTTGTCAGGCATGAATAGTCGGCAGAAAAGGCATGATACGTCCGCTCAGGGTCTTGCAGCTTTCTAGTGTTTGAAAAGACCAGTTTCTCAATCATGACAGATTCAAAAAACTAAACTGTCAATGAATAGCGTTATGGATGGTTGTCACACCTGTCACTGTAATGCTTTGAAAATTTGAAAAAACTCGTAGACATAGTCTCGGTCTACGAAGAAACTTAACTTGCTACTAAATTCAGAGATGGGATAAACGACTTAAAACTTTTAACGAACTTATTCGTTTATTTTTATCAAAAGTCACTTACGTTAACTGCTGACATTAAAAATAACGAAATTATATTGTTTGCTTTTTTAGTTGGTTAAGTTTAAGTACCTATTGGTTTTTAAACGACTTCAATGAACTTTCCTTCGTACTTTGCAGATAAGATATATTAGCTAACCAATTTGTTATTATAGAAAAAGAGGCCAAAATTAACACAATTACTTACAGTATTGTTACGAGCTGCGGTTCGGGATAGAATTAATTAACGCCAATTAAACCAAAATTAACACTTTAATTAATTAAAGACAAAATAAAAATTTAACACAATTATTCGCACCACAACACTTGTCACTTAACACTTCGATCACACTTAAATCGCACTGAAATTCACTGGTAAATCTTCGATTATATCTCGTATTCGCCTCGTAATAAGACTGACTCCCTGCGCCCCTGTGCGATCTATTTATATCCCGGTCTATGAGCTCTAGAACATTCCTGTAAAATCGACTCACTGTTTATACTGCTTAGAATAATCTAGAAAGCTACACGAGTATACAGTACCGCTATTCGACGCTAGATGGCGTTAGTGTCTCGACTAGATATACTCATTCCTGCTACTCGCCGCTAGATGGCGTTAGTGTCTCGAACATTCTAGATTTATATCGAAGTTTCTCGACGTACTTCACTAAGCGACTGGCGTAACAGTATAAACTATTTACACTATTATTAACACAATGAACTACACCTAAAATCTATAAAAACCTTCATCTTTCTATAAAACTATACTATATATATATATATATATATATATATATACTACACTACTATACTATTATATATATATTATGTAACTATACAAGAACAGTCCAATTTTTCCTTTTAAAAAACTTTGACATACAACTTATTGTGAACGCAGACCTAGCCGCACCGCAGTCTCTACAGTCCCCGCAGTCATCGCTTTTTGTTAATGGCCTCGCACATCTAGCCGCGCCGCAGTCTCTACAGTCTACAGTCGTTCCCGTCAGTGTTGCCAGATTTTTGAAAGCATTATCTGTACCGAAGATTCAAAAAATCTGTATAAAATCTGTATTTGGTATTGGTATTTTGCTCTTTTGTGTATTTTTTATCTGTAGGTGCTATAATAGGGAATAAGCAAGTAATTATTTATACGAGAATAAGTAATTTTATTATAAACCGTTGACAGAGATTCTGTCTACTTTATAACTCTGGCAACACTGCGCGCCGTGGATGCGAATGACGTCATCCGCGCTGCGTGCGGATGACGTCATCAGCTGCGGCTAGGGGAGTTCGGTCGTTTCAAGGACTGCGGCGACTGCGGCGCGGGTAGGTGTGCGAGGTTGCATAGAACTTCATATAAAGAATTCGAATGCAAAGACTGCGGCGCGTGCGGTGCGGCTAGGTCTGCGTTCACCATTACTCGTCTATTATTTTAAGCTGCCAGCTGTGCAAAAGAGGCCCAATACCACAACATAAAATTAAAACCTATAAAATTCTACACCAACAGTGGACACCTTAAGGTCGATTTTCGCATAATAATTGTATAGCTATCGATTAAAATTGAATCAGGCGCCATCTGACAATTGTTGCGTAATTCATTTGAGAATCAATGAAAAAGAAAATTATGGAATGAAATAATCAAAACACGGTTGCGTTTTAATTTTAACAAAAAGCAGAATAAGCAGATAACGTTAAATGCTTTTATAATCTATTTCTTAACTTATTTGCTTATTAACCGACTTCAAAAAAAGGAGGTTTACAATTCGTCTTGAACTTTTTTTTTATGTATGTTACCTCATAACTCGGAGACGGCTGGACCGATTTGAAAAATTCTTTTTGCGTTTGAATGGGTATACTTTCTAGTTGGTCCCATTGTTACGAAATCAGGATCTGATGATGGGATCCTGGAGAAATCGAGGGAACTCTTCAAATATTATAGGCACACCTATAGCGTTTTGGGTATTTCTTATAGTACCTTGAACAGTTGCCTCCAAAAAGTACCATTTCATCACGCCAAGAATCGATTCCTAAAAACCTAAATATTGATCTATTGAATCAACACTTCTCATCCTCGTCCCCCTCTAATGGGACAATGAAGGCAAATACAATAAATTATCTTTCTAACCTTCCAACTCCGGATCACTCCGCATTTAATTTTAGTCAATTTTCTGATTGTGATGTTAAGAAAAGCATAGTTTCAATCACATCCAATGCCGTTGGTAGTGATTGTGTCAGTCGGAAGATGATACTCCCTGTCCTCGATGAAATCCTTCCTATCCTTACCTATATCCTTAACTATTCTATTTCCAATGGTGTCTTTCCCTCGGTATGGAAAGAGGCCAAAATTGTTCCTCTACCCAAAAAATCGAATCCTACATCTTTTTCAGAATATCGACCTATTTCCATCCTGCCTTTTTTATCTAAAGTCCTTGAACGCCTTGTCCACAATCAGCTTAGTTCTTTTCTTTGCAAGAATAGTCTGCTGAATCCTTTCCAATCCGGTTTTCGTCCTGGTCATAGTACCACTTCCGCCTTAGTAAGCGTTACGGATGAGATGAGGTTGGGCATGGATAAAGGAAATATGACGATTCTTTGCTTGCTAGATTTTAGCAACGCTTTTAATACTGTTGATTTCGAAATCATGCTCAACATACTACGCTCTATTAACATATCTCCAACAGCGATTGACTGGTTTCGTAGTTACCTGTTTGGCCGCCGGCAACGTATTTGCATAGATGAGTCCTGCTCTTCTTGGTGTAGTACTTCAGCCGGTGTTCCTCAGGGTGGCGTTTTATCTCCTTTACTCTTCGCAATATTCATAAATTCTATTTCTAAAAAACTTCAGTCCTCCTACCATCTTTATGCTGATGATTTGCAGATTTACAGACAAGCTCCCTATACAGATTTGCATACTGCTATTGATATCATGAACCGGGACTTGGCTTCTGTTTGCGAATGGAGTGATGCACATGGTTTGCAGGTTAACCCGTCAAAGACCCAGGTCATTGTGGTTGGCAGTTCCAGGTTGGCACCTAAGGTAAAATGGACGCAGCTTCCTCAGGTTATTTTCAACGGCACTGCTATTCCATTAAGCGAGAAAGTTAAGAACCTTGGGGTTTGGGTTGACAAACATCTTTCTTGGGGTCCCCAATTACAAGAAGTCAGTCGCAAATTATTTGCTTCTGCCCATTCCCTACGAAGGTTGCGTAACTTTCTGCCAACTGCTACTAAAATTGCGCTAGCACAGTCTCTTTTACTCCCCATCCTAGACTACGCTGATGTCAGTTATCTTGATCTTACTGAGGCACAATTTGATAAACTTGAGCGACTCCAAAATGTTTGCATTAGATTTATATTTGGCTTGCGCAAATATGATCACGTATCCGAATTTCGTACGAAACTCAAGTGGCTTCCAATACGTCTTCGCCGGAACTTACACATTCTGTCTCTGCTTTACAGTGTGCTGTTTAATCCTAAAACCCCCACTTATCTTAAAGAACGATTTAAGTTCCTTCATGACACACATGCAAAATCTCTGAGGTCATCAGAAAACTTAAGGCTTGCGGTACCGAGTCACGCCACCAATTTCTATGGTAAGTCGTTCGCAGCTCAAGCAGTACGGCTGTGGAATGCTCTACCCGTGTCAGTAAGACAAGCACAAACACTATCTTCTTTCAAAAACTTAGTAAAAGATCTTTATCTCTCTCCTTAAATTGTTATTATGTATGTCTTTGTTTCTTTCTTTTTCTTTTTTAATTTTTGTATGCATATATATGTTTTGAGAACGTTATTTATTGTTTAGTATTTTATATAGATAATTAGTACACCGTGGACTACCCGCGTAATTATTTTCTCCTTCTGTGTCAAATCCATCCAAAGGTTGTCTGTAAAAGATCGCTTTTAGCGATAAGACCGCCCATTGTATCACCCTTTTAATTGTCAGGTCCATAATTTTGTTTTTATTATTATGGTGTACAATAAAGAATATATCTATCTATCTATCTATCTATCCATTTGGGGAAGTTGAACTGATGATGAAGACCACAGATGGCCACTGAAACTCCTCAATAATAAGTATTTCGTGGATTGCGATTCGATTACTTGAGTACGGATGTTAAACACTTTATGCTCGTCACAATGCATATGGTGATGTGGAGCTGATGGTCAAATACCAGGAGTACTCCTCAAAAATTAACGGCTATGCACAGGGAAAAGCAATATTTTGTAAAAGGTGATAAGTTGTTGACATTATGGCTTTTGTAACTAGATAAATTACAAACCAACCCACTAAAAAGCGTGAAAAAAATTTTTTTTTGCAAAAAATAGAACCGACTTCCATATCAAAACACTACAAAGCCAAAAATAACTTTAATTTCGGAAGGCGGTGTGAAAAAAAAGGAAAATACAAAACCAATAACACCGACTACCGAAATTAAAGTTATTTTTGGCTTTGTAGTGTTTTGATATGGAAGTCGGTTTCGTAAAACGTGGCAACTTGACCATATTTCATAACAAAATACTAATTATTTTTTTAACCATAAGACGCATAGAAACTAAAACTATTTGTTTATAATTATAATACATTTGGCTCACTTTACCGTAATCGTCAATCTATAAAAGCACTTATTTTAACCTGTAGAAAAGAATAAACAACATGGGTAAACATGCCAAATTTTTGGCAACTACCTACGCACCGTATTCATCATGTATTGCATAGATATTAAAGAGTAGTTGAGGTAAAGATGGCCTAAATTACGATTACTACTTTTATAAATGAAAAGAATATGTGGAAATCAATAACGATAACGCCGATAACGGCAACACAGACAGTAGGTAAAGTTGCCATGGGGTTCATTGTATTGTATTGTTGGGTTCATTGGGGTTCAAATAATTTGTAACGCTCAGGGTTGTCAAAAAAAGTGTTTTTATGAAATACAGTAATACCCCGCTTTACGTGAGGGATACGTTCCGGAAAAAATCGCGTTAACTGAAATTCGCGTATATCGAGGTTTATGATTAAACATAGTCAAAATTTAATACAAAACAAAATATGAATCATTTTAATCAATCACTTTAATTCTAAGAGCACTTTATGCAATACATACTATTAATTTTGTTTTACGGAAAAATACATCTATTGTCTTTTGGGTAGCGTTTTTTTTTTTACGTTCTTGTAAAATACGTTCATAACACCCAACACCGTTTTTAATTGTTTGACACACGGTCAAGACAGACACGGTCATCATTATTGTCTATACTCTGCAATATGTCCAAACCTGAATAAATTTTTGAAAGAGTATTTTGTATTCCCCCTGAAGATAAAACTTTCTCTTCTACTTGTTCTTCCGCATCATAGATAGGATTATTCTGTAACTCGATCAGATCTTCATTGCTGAGAGGATCGTCGTGCGTTGCTACAAGTTCTACGAGATATTCTACCGCGACATCTTCAAGTTCAAACCCCTTAATCATTACAGCAATGTCTTCAAGCACTTGTTTCTGCATCTGGACAATTGTTCTAGGTGATTCCACTATATCTGGCCAAAGATTACGCCACACCCAACGGTTCATACAACTCTTTTTAACTTCCTTCTAAGCCTCTTCTATGTTGTGAATAGCTTTCATAATGTTGTATGACTTCCACCAGTCTCGCATAGACTGTCTTCCTTCCCTATCAGTTTCATGAATTAGTTGGCTAAAAGTGCGGCGATGGTAATAAGCTTTAAAGTTTGCTATTGCTCCCTGGTCCATAGGTTGTAATATTGACGTAGTGTTTGGTGGAAGGAACTTCACGTACACTTTTAAGTATCTGGGCATATCAAGTGAGGTTAGATGTCCTGGGGCATTGTCTAAGAGTAATATAACTTTATGTTCAAGCCCATTTCTGTCACAGTAGGATTTGACTGAGTTTTTTGCGGTTTCGTTTTATGGGGGCCATTTTGGCTCTGAAACAAAAGGTATTAAATAAAACTAAAGCTCACATGCGCGCAAACCCAATATAACTTATCATCCAGGATATTCACTATTATGCTGTGAAATTTAGGAATTCGAAAATGGTTACATACACACAAACAAGATATAAACACTCATGCTTGATTTAGTGCCAACCCTAGCTACGAAGCAGTCAGTGGTAACTTTACCTAACCTCAACCAACATTACCTAAGCAGTTTTTTTCAATAAATTAAAGAAAATGCAATTGCTGACATTACAACAGTAATCCCAACCGTAATATACATACAATATCAAAATTTCACTTACCTGTGATAAATAGCTAGGGCTCTGTGAGCACAATTTAGCAACTATTTACTCCTAGCACGTTTTCACACAGTACACTGTGACAGTCATTAGCATTACTGACATAACAGCAGTTCTGCCTCTACGCAAAATATGATAAATGTTGCCTTTTAATGTCTAAAAAATGCAACTATTACAAAATAGATTTCTAGTAGGCAGATTTTTGAGATAAATGAGTTTATACCGAATACCTATAGTATGGTAATGTTACCGAGGGTTCGGTAAAGATGCCACGTTTTACGGTTCTATTTTTTGCTAACAATTTTTTTTTATATAACATGTTATATAATATGCTTTTCGTTTAAACGCCCATCTTAACTACTAATATCGTAGACAGAGAAACCTAGCATTCTCTGTCTACGACTAATATAGTAATCTCATAATAGTGATGTGCCAACTCGGAATAATCACAACTCAAGTTAACTCGAGTTGAAATTCACGTAACTCGAGTTAACTGGGTGAAATGAAACTGAGTAAATGATTTGTTTTCGAAACAAAAGGTATTTAAAAAAATTGAACAGTTTCAGCATAAATATCGCTGTCCCCACCGAATAAAACCGTAATCGACTAATACGATAGAAGTGCTTTTATTTAAAATAATTATTCTACTGGTCCGATTACACCTTGTGAATTTTTCTCAGCTAATTTGTACGAGTACTTTCCGAGTTAGACATTTTGTAATGGATTTAGCTGTACTGTAAACCTAAAAATGAAAATATATTTTTGCCTCGAATATCCTTGCAAAATATTAATACTGACTACAAGTTCACTAATTTTTTCCAGTACACAGCTATTACAATCTTATTCGAGTAAAAAAATAAATCCGAATTTCGGTAATGTATATTACCATTTTATTCCATGGAAAGTTTCAAATTGCTTTTCTAGTAAAGTTATTTGCGATATATCTTTTTAGAAGTCAAGAATGGTTACATTGAATACTGTATTCTGTATTTTAACCAAAAAATCGTAATCTATTTTACGATAAAGGATTCAAGCCGACAATATTTATCAGAGCAGCTTAACATTTCAAAAATGTATCGATTGTACAAATCTTGGTTTGTGCATCAAGATAAATCAGCGCAATACATGGCTACGAAGCGGCAATATGAATCAATTTTTAACACAGAGTACAACTACTCATTTTTCAAACCGAAAAAAGATTATGTGCAATTTGCTCTCTGTACGAACAAGCTGAAGAAACAAAAAAAGCTACTTTGGAGGAAAATTACAGGGCACATTTAAAGAAGAAGAATAGAGTTCGGGAAATAAAAACAGAAGAAAAAGCTGCGGTAGACTCAACACATACCACTATAGCAGTTTTCGATCTGGAAAAAGTCCTCAGCGTGCCTCAATCTGAAGTAGGTATTTTCCACTACAAGCGAAAATACCCTATTTACAGGGTATTTCATTAAGCGTGTCCTATCTTTAAATTTAAATAAAACAAAGTGTGTGTGAGATATTATCGAAATTATTTATTTATTTGAAAAATGTAGTGATGCCATTATGTGTGAAATATTACATCATTCAAGTGTCCGCCACGGCTTCTCTGGGTGGAGCGCATGCGAGATATCCAATTTTCCATGACTTTTGCGCATAAATCAGGCTGAATTCGACCTATGGCATAGGTTATGTTGGCTTTGAGGGCCGCTGTGGTTTGTGCTTTATTCGCATAGACCTGCGACTTAAGAAAACCTCACAAGAAAAAGTTTAGCGGGGTTAAGTCACAAGATCTCGGTGGCTAGTTCACATCAGCTCCACGTGAGATGACCATGCCCTCAAATCTCTCATGCAGAATATTCAATGTGGCATGAGCTGTGTGGCACGTAGCGGCGTCTTGTTGAAACCACATGTCGTTGGTGTTCAGATGATCCAGTTCATGCCAAAAAAAGTTGGTAATCATCGACCTATAGCGCTCGCCGTTGACAGTGATGGCCTGGCCAACGTTGTTCTCAAAGAAATATGGCCCGATGACGCCGCCAGCCCAAAACCCACACCAAACTGTAACTTTTTCGGGATGCATTGAACGCTCTTGGATCTCATGTGGATTGGTATCGTCCCAAATTCGACAATTTTGTTTGTTTACGTGCCCATTCATCCAGAAATGGGCCTCATCGCTGAAGATAATTTTTCTGTGAAAATTACGGTCAGTTGCTAACTGCTCCAGTGCCTATTCAGCGAACACACGTCGCTGTCTATGGTCGTTTACCTTCAATTCCTGGGTGAGTTGAATTTTATACGGGTGCAGGCCCAAGTCACGATGCAAAATTCGCCAAGTTGTGGTCTGTGAAAGGCCGAGTTCTTATGAGCGACGCGAAATCGACTGCTTCGGATTCTCCTGCACACTCTCACGGACAGTGGCGATGTTTTCGGCAGACCTTGCATTTCGTTGACGTACGGGTGTTGATCGATCATTTACCGAACCAGTGGACTCAAATTTATCCACCACACGACGAATAGTCCTCTCGGTAGGACGATTATGGCGACCGTAAAATGGGCGAAGCACGCGGTGCGTTGCCCGAACACTCATTTTGATAAAACAATTTTATCATTTGCACGTGTTGTTGAATGCTATAGCTATCCATGATGATTTGGCAAAACAGAATGAATAAATGACAACCAACTTGACAGATGTAGCTTCAACAAGATGGCCGCTACTAACTGTCAAAGTTCGGACGTGCCTATTGGAAGACCCGTTATAATTTCACAGTGTTCGACACTGTAAATAAATCAGGATACTGCTATGTTTGGCTGCAGTGTTCGACACTGTAAATAAATCAGGATACCTCTCTGTTGCGAAAAGAGGGTCGGTAGAAATAGGAAGTTGTTTATTGCAATTTGTACAGCACGAAGCTAAAAAAGGTATCAGAAATATATCATTTAACTCTGATGGCTGCGCTGGACAAAATAAAAATAGATTTATTTTTGCCATGTTTCTCTACGCCTTAAAAACGTACGGGCTAGAAAGCATAACACACCGTTTCTTTGAGACTGGCCATAGTCAGAGTGAGGGTGATAGTATGCAATCATGTGTTGAACGGGCACTGAAGAATAAGGTATTATATACTCCCGACCAAGTCTACAGCGGTATATTAAATGCTAAGGTGGTGAGAAATATAATTTAAAAGAGATGGAGCAAAGTGACTTTTACAATTTGAAAAGTCTTATTTCAGGGAAAAACTGGCTAAAGGATACCAAAGGCAGAAAAATTTCTTGGTCGAAGGTAATGGAAGTTCAAGTGACCTTTGTTAGACCTCATATTTTGCTTTTGAAGTATGATTTCGAGGACGAATATTTTGAGTTAGATACTGAACAGAATATTACGAAACCAAAACGTGGGCGGCATGCCAAAAATTCTGAGACAATAAGTACTGCAGTGGATATTTTAAGTTTATAATCAACCGCTCGCTATAAATAAACCACTGCTTAATGATTTGCTTGGGTTGTGTGCCAGTGAAACGATACCCAAACACTATCATGGCTTTTATGAGTCTCTTATATGCTGTGAGAACCCTCAACAGCAAAACCCAGATGAGCTCGATGGGTCAGACTTAGAAAATACTGAATACTAATATAAATGTGTATCTGTTGTATCTGTTATTCTTGATAATTTTAAATCGTGTCCGTGTTAATCTATGTTTGCTTGTTTTTATTAAATACCTATTAACAACTTATAAAAACAGTGTTTTTTTTATATTTTGTTTCTATAAGTTCATTTTTGCGGTAAGGTATAATAAACTGTATTAGGTTTTTACATTTACCGAACTAATTCTTCTTGCCATGGAAAACTAACGTAATGCAATTTTTCTGTAATTGCTATAGTTTGATTAGGCACCGAATAATATCGCAACATTGCATTACCGATATAGTGAACATCGCTTTTCTGTAGGCAATAAGATCGCGTTCGACTATTACTGTATAGGTCATTATTGACAGTTCCCGCGAATAAAATGGTATTGTTGCTTTACCGTTCAAACTTGTGTTTCCAATTATGATTATATGCATTTTTAGTCATAACTTTAATTTTATTCACAAGGTTTTATTGCTTTAATTATTAATTATTAAAAAAAATAGCATTTTTTTAGTATCTAAACTATCTTGTTACGTAAACGTACTACGAAGTTATTGTTAAAAAAACGGTTTTTTAATTCTCCTGAACAATTTGGTTTTTTCGATTACGATTTTATTCGGTGGGGACGGCGATATGTATGGGGACCATTATAATTAAAGTAGGTAGAATTTAAATAAACAAAGAAATGTATTTATTTATGTTAAATTATATTATTAGGATTAAATTTTCGTAACATAAATAAAGTAAGTATTTCTTTTAATTAACAACGAAACTATATTTGTATGAATCTGAACACTGTTTGCACTTAGCATGTCCATTCACTGGCGATTCAAATACATCCCAAAAAACAGATTTCCTTTTAGGTCCCGGCATTTTTTCTATACCTACAGTACCTAATAATTCGTAAAAGTAGCAACAATAACAACCGGCCCTCCAAAATAACCTCAAATCTGCACCAATGCAATGTTGTGTGGTTGTGACATTGACATTTGTAGCGAATTAAATGAATGAATATAGTCATAATTATTATAGTCATATTGTATTTATGATATGGTTATATTAAGACTATACACCTTTTAAGTGTTCAATTTAAGATTTTCCTGCCTCTAAACGTGAGGACTTTTAATTGGCTCACTGTCTACTATACTAGTTATTTTCTGTATTTAATAGCTGTTAGTCCTCCATACTTCTTATATAAATAAACTAGTACTCACGCGGGGCTTCGCTCCCGTGGATTCTATCACGGTAAAAACATAACTCTCCTTTTTTGCAGTCGGATAAAAAGTAGCCTATAGCCTTCCTCAAGCTTCAAGCTACTTCCATACCAAATTGCATCCAAATCCACCCAGTACTTTCGAAGATTAGCGCGTTCAAGCAAACAAACAAACAAACAAACAAACAAACAAACTAACAAACTTTTCCGCTTTATAATATTAGTATAGATGATCGGCAAACTTCACGCCATCTCAGTGTCTCTGAGTTTCGCACTAAACTCAAGTGGCTGCCTATTCGCCTTCGCCGGAATGCACATATATTATCATTACTCTACAGTATTCTTTTCAATCCTACGACTCCCTTTTACCTCAAAGAACGTTTTAAGTTCCTTCATGACACACATGTTAGAGATTTGAGATCATCAGAGAATTTGATACTTTTGATGCCTACGCATTCCACAAAATTTTACGACCAGTCGTTTACGGTGCAGGCCATTCGGTTGTGGAATGGATTGCCGGTGTCAGTAAGACAAGCTCAGTCACTTGCTGTTTTTAAAAGCTCGGTTGCCAATCATTTTATTTCAAACTTATGATTATTCCTTTGCTTTCTCCACACGATGTTAAAGAATACATTATATATTTATTTATTTTATGTACTTTTGTATTTGTATATATATACTAGTATTTGCGAGTTGCGCGAGGTGCAAGCACCTCGCGTGCTTGTGAAAAAAAAAAAAAAAAAAAGGGGGGGGGAAATGGGGGGGGGGTTGCACAATTATTTCGACTAAAGCATTGCGCCTCTAAATGAATCTGAAAAAAAAAATGTTCCAAGTCTCTTAGATTCCGAGATCCGCCTACAGGGGGGGAGAAGGGGGGCGGGGGGGGGGACTTTGAAAAATGGTTTTTACTTTACCGAGCCTCCTCTATACGAATCCGTAAAAAGAAAAAAATACGGGTCTCGTAGTTTCCGAGATACGATAGGGGGGGGGGGGAGAAGGGGGGGGAAAAGGGGAGGTTTGGCACTTTTCCCGTAGGTTTGAGAGTTACTTGTTTACGAATCTGTCAAAATATACCCATCTCCCCATCCACCATCTGGGAGAACAATTATGTCAGTGAGTGAGTGGTAATCTAGCTTTATATAATATAACTAGTATTTGCGTGTTGCGCGAGGTGCAAGCACCTCGCGTGCTTGTGAAAAAAACTAAAGCATTGCCCCTCTAAATCAAGTATTTGCGTGTTGCGCGAGGTGCAAGCACCTCGCGTGCTTGTGAAAAAAAAAAAAAGGGTAGGGTGATGGGGGGGGTTTAGTATTTGCGTGTTGCGCGAGGTGCAAGCACCTCGCGTGCTTGTGAAAAAATAAAAGGGGGGGGGAGATGGGGGGTTTAGTATTTGCGTGTTGAGAAGGGGGGCGGGGGGGGGGGACTTTGAAAAATGGTTTTTACTTTACCGAGCCTCCTCTATACGAATCCGTAAAAAGAAAAAAATACGGGTCTCGAAGTTTCCGAGATACGATAGGGGGGGGGAGAAGGGGGGGGAAAAGGGGAGGTTTGGCACTTTTCCCGTAGGTTTGAGAGTTACTTGTTTACGAATCTGTCAAAATATACCCACCTCCCCATCCACCATCTGGGAGAACAATTATGTCAATGAGTGAGTCAGTCAGTCAGTGGTAATTTAGCTTTATATAGTATAAACTAGTATTTGCGTGTTGCGCGAGGTGCAAGCACCTCGCGTGCTTGTGAAAAAAGAAATTGGTATTTGCGTGTTGCGCGAGGTGCAAGCACCTCGCGAGCTTGTGAAAAAAAAAAAAAAAAAAGAGGGGGGGGTGATGGGGGGGGGGTTGCACAAGTATTTCGACTAAAGCATTGCCCCTCTAAATGAATCTGAAAAAAAAAATGTTCCAAGTCTCTTAGATTCCGAGATCCGCCTAAAGGGGGGGAGAAGGGGGGCGGGGGGGGGGACTTTGAAAAATGGTTTTTACTTTACTGAGTCTCCTCTATACGAATCCGTAAAAAACAAAAAATACGGGTCTCGTAGTTTCCGAGATACGATAGGGAGGGGGGAGAAGGGGGGTGAAAAGGGAAGGTTTGGCACTTTTCCCGTAGGTTTGAGAGTTACTTGTTTACGAATCTGTCAAAATATACCCACCTCCCCATCCACCATCTGGGAGAACAATTATGTCAATGAGTGAGTCAGTGAGTGGTAATCTAGCTTTATATAGTATAACTAGTATTTGCGTGTTGCGCGAGGTGCAAGCACCTCGCGTGCTTGTGAAAAAAACTAAAGCATTGCCCCTCTAAATCAAGTATTTGCGTGTTGCGCGAGGTGCAAGCACCTCGCGTGCTTGTGAAAAAAAAAGGGGTGGGGTGTGCTGGGGGGGTTTAGTATTTGCGTGTTGCGCGAGGTGCAAGCACCTCGCGAGCTTGTGAAAAAAAAAAAAAAAAAATGAGGGGGGCGTGATGGGGGGGGGGTTGCACGAGTATTTCGACTAAAGCATTGCCCCTCTAAATGAATCTGAAAAAAAAAATGTTCCAAGTCTCTTAGATTCCGAGATCCGCCTAAAGGGAGGGGAGAAGGGGGGCGGGGGGGGGGACTTTGAAAAATGGTTTTTACTTTACCGAGCCTCCTCTATACGAATCCGTAAAAAAAAAAAATACGGGTCTCGTAGTTTCCGAGATACGATAGGGAGGGGGAAGAAGGGGGGGGAAAAGGGGAGGTTTGGCACTTTTCCCGTAGGTTTCAGAGTTACTTGTTTACGAATCTGTCAAAATATACCCACCTCCCCATCCACCATCTGGGAGAACAATTATGTCAGTGAGTCAGTGAGTGGTAATTTAGCTTTATATAGTATAACTAGTATTTGCGTGTTGCGCGAGGTGCAAGCACCTCGCGTGCTTGTGAAAAAAACTAAAGCATTGCCCCTCTAAATCAAGTATTTGCGTGTTGCGCGAGGTGCAAGCACCTCGCGTGCTTGTGAAAAAGAAAAAAGTGGGGGGGGTGATGGGGGGCGATGGGGGGGCGGTTTAGTATTTGCGTGTTGCGCGAGGTGCAAGAACCTCGCGTGCTTGTGAAAAAAAAAAATTGGGGGGGGGGGGGCGGTAATGGGGGGGGTGTTGCAGAAGTATTTTGACTAAAGCATTGCCCCTCTAAATGAATCTGAAAAAAAAAATGTTCCAAGTCTCTTAGATTCCGAGATCCGCCTAAAGGGGGGGAGAAGGGGGGCGGGGGGGGGACTTTGAAAAATGGTTTTTACTTTACCGAGTCTCCTCTATACGAATCCGTAAAAAGAAAAAAATACGGGTCTCGTAGTTTCCGAGATACGATAGGGAGGGGGGAGAAGGGGGGTGAAAAGGGGAGGTTTGGCACTTTTCCCGTAGGTTTGAGAGTTACTTGTTTACGAATCTGTCAAAATATACCCACCTCCCCATCCACCATCTGGGAGAACAATTATGTCAATGAGTGAGTCAGTCAGTCAGTCAGTCAGTCAGTGGTAATTTAGCTTTATATAGTATAACTAGTATTTGCGTGTTGCGCGAGGTGCAAGCACCTCGCGTGCTTGTGAAAAAAAAAAAATGGGTAGGGTGATGGGGGGGGTTTAGTATTTGCGTGTTGCGCGAGGTGCAAGCACCTCGCGTGCTTGTGAAAAAAAAAAAATGGGGGGGTGGTGAGGGGTTATGGGGGGGGGGGGGGTTGCAGAAGTATTTCGACTAAAGCATTGCCCCTCTAGATGAATCTGAAAAAAAAAAAAATGTTCCAAGTCTCTTAATTTCCGAGATCCGCCTTAAGGGGGTGAAAAGGGGGGCGGGGGGGGGACTTTGAAAAATGGTTTTTACTTTACCGAGCCTCCTCTACACGAATCCGTAAAAAAAAAAATACGGGTCTCGTAGTTTCCGAGATACGATAGGGAGGGGGGAGAAGGGGGGTGAAAAGGGGAGGTTTGGCACTTTTCCCGTAGGTTTGAGAGTTACTTGTTTACGAATCTGTCAAAATATACCCACCTCCCCATCCACCATCTGGGAGAACAATTATGTCAATGAGTGAGTCAGTGAGTGGTAATCTAGCTTTATATAGTATAACTAGTATTTGCGTGTTGCGCGAGGTGCAAGCACCTCGCGTGCTTGTGAAAAAAACTAAAGCATTGCCCCTCTAAATCAAGTATTTGCGTGTTGCGCGAGGTGCAAGCACCTCGCGTGCTTGTGAAAAAAAAAGGGGTGGGGTGTGCTGGGGGGGTTTAGTATTTGCGTGTTGCGCGAGGTGCAAGCACCTCGCGAGCTTGTGAAAAAAAAAAAAAAAAAATGAGGGGGGCGTGATGGGGGGGGGGGTTGCACGAGTATTTCGACTAAAGCATTGCCCCTCTAAATGAATCTGAAAAAAAAAATGTTCCAAGTCTCTTAGATTCCGAGATCCGCCTAAAGGGAGGGGAGAAGGGGGGCGGGGGGGGGGACTTTGAAAAATGGTTTTTACTTTACCGAGCCTCCTCTATACGAATCCGTAAAAAAAAAAAATACGGGTCTCGTAGTTTCCGAGATACGATAGGGAGGGGGAAGAAGGGGGGGGAAAAGGGGAGGTTTGGCACTTTTCCCGTAGGTTTCAGAGTTACTTGTTTACGAATCTGTCAAAATATACCCACCTCCCCATCCACCATCTGGGAGAACAATTATGTCAGTGAGTCAGTGAGTGGTAATTTAGCTTTATATAGTATAACTAGTATTTGCGTGTTGCGCGAGGTGCAAGCACCTCGCGTGCTTGTGAAAAAAACTAAAGCATTGCCCCTCTAAATCAAGTATTTGCGTGTTGCGCGAGGTGCAAGCACCTCGCGTGCTTGTGAAAAAGAAAAAAGTGGGGGGGGTGATGGGGGGCGATGGGGGGGCGGTTTAGTATTTGCGTGTTGCGCGAGGTGCAAGAACCTCGCGTGCTTGTGAAAAAAAAAAATTGGGGGGGGGGGGCGGTAATGGGGGGGGTGTTGCAGAAGTATTTTGACTAAAGCATTGCCCCTCTAAATGAATCTGAAAAAAAAAATGTTCCAAGTCTCTTAGATTCCGAGATCCGCCTAAAGGGGGGGAGAAGGGGGGCGGGGGGGGGACTTTGAAAAATGGTTTTTACTTTACCGAGTCTCCTCTATACGAATCCGTAAAAAGAAAAAAATACGGGTCTCGTAGTTTCCGAGATACGATAGGGAGGGGGGAGAAGGGGGGTGAAAAGGGGAGGTTTGGCACTTTTCCCGTAGGTTTGAGAGTTACTTGTTTACGAATCTGTCAAAATATACCCACCTCCCCATCCACCATCTGGGAGAACAATTATGTCAATGAGTGAGTCAGTCAGTCAGTCAGTCAGTCAGTGGTAATTTAGCTTTATATAGTATAACTAGTATTTGCGTGTTGCGCGAGGTGCAAGCACCTCGCGTGCTTGTGAAAAAAAAAAAATGGGTAGGGTGATGGGGGGGGTTTAGTATTTGCGTGTTGCGCGAGGTGCAAGCACCTCGCGTGCTTGTGAAAAAAAAAAAATGGGGGGGTGGTGAGGGGTTATGGGGGGGGGGGGGGTTGCAGAAGTATTTCGACTAAAGCATTGCCCCTCTAGATGAATCTGAAAAAAAAAAAAATGTTCCAAGTCTCTTAATTTCCGAGATCCGCCTTAAGGGGGTGAAAAGGGGGGCGGGGGGGGGACTTTGAAAAATGGTTTTTACTTTACCGAGCCTCCTCTACACGAATCCGTAAAAAAAAAAATACGGGTCTCGTAGTTTCCGAGATACGATAGGGAGGGGGGAGAAGGGGGGTGAAAAGGGGAGGTTTGGCACTTTTCCCGTAGGTTTGAGAGTTACTTGTTTACGAATCTGTCAAAATATACCCACCTCCCCATCCACCATCTGGGAGAACAATTATGTCAATGAGTGAGTGAGTGAGTGGTAATTTAGCTTTATATAGTATAACTAGTATTTGCGTGTTGCGCGAGGTGCAAGCACCTCGCGTGCTTGTGAAAAAAAAAAAAGTGGGGGGGTGATGGGGTTTAGTATTTGCGTGTTGCGCGAGGTGCAAGCACCTCGCGTGCTTGAGAAAAAAGAAAAAAAAAAAGTGGGGGGGGGGGGTAATTGGGGGGGGGGGGGGTTGCAGAAGTATTTCGACTAAAGCATTGCCCCTCTAAATGAATCTGAAAAAAAAAATGTTCCAAGTCTCTTAGATTCCGAGATCCGCCTAAAGGGGGGGAGAAGGGGGGCGGGGGCGGGGACTTTGAAAAATGGTTTTTACTTTACCGAGCCTCCTCTATACGAATCCGTAAACAGAAAAAAATACGGGTCTCGTAGTTTCCGAGATACGATAGGGGGGGGGGAGAAGGGGGGGGAAAAGGGGGGGTTTGGCACTTTTCCCGTAGGTTTGAGAGTTACTTGTTTACGAATCTGTCAAAATATACCCACCTCCCCATCCACCATCTGGGAGAACAATTATGTCAGTGAGTCAGTGAGTGAGTGGTAATCTAGCTTTATATAATATAACTAGTATTTGCGTGTTGCGCGAGGTGCAAGCACCTCGCGTGCTTGTGAAAAAAGAAATTGGTATTTGTGTGTTGCGCGAGGTGCAAGCACCTCGCGAGCTAGTGAAAAAAAAAAAAAAAAGAGGGGGCGGGGGGTGATGGGGGGGGGGTTGCACAAGTATTTCGACTAAAGCATTGCCCCTCTAAATGAATCTGAAAAAAAAAATGTTCCAAGTCTCTTAGATTCGTAGATCCGCCTAAAGGGGGGGGGAAGGGGGGCGGGGGGGGGACTTTGAAAAATGGTTTTTACTTTACCGAGCCTCCTCTATACGAATCCGTAAAAAAAAAAAATACGGGTCTCGTAGATTCCGAGATACGATAGGGAGGGGGGAGAAGGGGGGGGAAAAGGGGAGGTTTGGCACTTTTCCCGTAGGTTTGAGAGTTACTTGTTTACGAATCTGTCAAAATATACCCACCTCCCCATCCACCATCTGGGAGAACAATTATGTCAGTGAGTCAGTGAGTGGTAATCTAGCTTTATATAGTATAATAACTAGTATTTGCGTGTTGCGCGAGGTGCAAGCACCTCGCGTGCTTTTTATAAAAAAAAAAAAAATGGGGGGGTGATGGGGGGGGTTTAGTATTTGGGTGTTGCGCGAGGTGCAAGCACCTCGCGAGCTTGTGAAAAAAAAAAAAAAAAAGAGGGGGGGGTGATGGGAGGGGGTTGCACAAGTATTTCGACTAAAGCATTGCCCCTCTAAATGAAACTGAAAAAAAAAATGTTCCATGTCTCTTAGATTCCGAGATCCGCCTAAAGGAGGGGAGAAGGGGGGCGGGGGGGGACTTTGAAAAATGGTTTTTACTTTACCGAGCCTCCTCTATACGAATCCGTAAAAAACAAAAAATACGGGTCTCGTAGTTTCCGAGATACGATAGGGAGGGGGGAGAAGGGGGGGGAAAAGGGGAGGTTTGGCACTTTTCCCGTAGGTTTGAGAGTTACTTGTTTACGAATCTGTCAAAATATACCCACCTCCCCATCCACCATCTGGGAGAACAATTATGTCAGTGAGTGAGTGGTAATTTAGCTTTATATAATATAACTAGTATTTGCGTGTTGCGCGAGGTGCAAGCACCTCGCGTGCTTGTGAAAAAAAAAAAAAAAGAAAAGGGGGGGGTGATGGGGGGGTTTAGTATTTGCGTGTTGCGCGAGGTGCAAGCACCTCGCGTGCTTGTGAAAAAAAAAAAAGAGGGGGGGGGGGGGTGATGGGGGGGGAATTGCACAAGTATTTCGACTAAAGCATTGCCCCTCTAAATGAATCTGAAAAAAAAAATGTTCCAAGTCTCTTAGATTCCGAGATCCGCCTAAAGGGAGGGGAGAAGGGGGGCGGGGGGGGACTTTGAAAAATGGTTTTTACTTTACCGAGCCTCCTCTATACGAATCCGTAAAAAAAAAAAATACGGGTCTCGTAGTTTCCGAGATACGATAGGGAGGGGGGAGAAGGGGGGGGAAAAGGGGAGGTTTGGCACTTTTCCCGTAGGTTTCAGAGTTACTTGTTTACGAATCTGTCAAAATATACCCACCTCCCCATCCACCATCTGGGAGAACAATTATGTCAGTGAGTCAGTGAGTGGTAATTTAGCTTTATATAGTATAACTAGTATTTGCGTGTTGCGCGAGGTGCAAGCACCTCGCGTGCTTGTGAAAAAAACTAAAGCATTGCCCCTCTAAATCAAGTATTTGCGTGTTGCGCGAGGTGCAAGCACCTCGCGTGCTTGTGAAAAAAGAAATTGGTATTTGCGTGTTGCGCGAGGTGCAAGCACCTCGCGAGGTTGTGAAAAAAAAAAAAAAAGAAAGAGGGCGGGGGGTTTAGGGGGGGGGTTGCACAAGTATTTCGACCAAAGCATTGCCCCTCTAAATGAATCTGAAAAAAAAAATGTTCCAAGTCTCTTAGATTCCGAGATCCGCCTAAAGGGGGGGAGAAGGGGGGCGGGGGGGGGGACTTTGAAAAATGGTTTTTACTTTACCGGGCCTCCTCTATACGAATCCGTAAAAAACAAAAAATACGGGTCTCGTAGTTTCCGAGATACGATAGGGAGGGGGGAGAAGGGGGGTGAAAAGGGGAGGTTTGGCACTTTTCCCGTAGGTTTGAGAGTTACTTGTTTACGAATCTGTCAAAATATACCCACCTCCCCATCCACCATCTGGGAGAACAATTATGTCAGTGAGTCAGTGAGTGGTAATTTAGCTTTATATAGTATAATAATATTTGTTGTATTTTTATTATTTTTTCCGTTATTAATGAATATTTGTACAGTAGTACACTAATATAGCCACAGCAATAAAAAATACAGGAGAAGTGGTAAGGGGGCGTATCGGTGTCCGCGCGACATGGCCACAGGGCTCATGTCACAGGAAAGTGACCGTCTCCGCGGTCTAGTGCGCTTTCGACCACAGAACACATATACTCCTCTTTCGACGGCGATCGTGATAACATATATGAATGCCGAGTTGTTCTGTGGTATCTTGTAAAAACCGAAGCCAAAATCAAAACTATGTGAATCATGGAATCACTTACCATATGTAAGTACACGTTTTTTACAATATTTGTCTTTAAAATCATGAAAAACAATAAATTTTAAAATATTTCTTGGTATTACTATGTTATTTTTGTTTTCAAATATCAGAGCGACTGTACTACTTTTGCTATAAATACATTGCTCCTTAACCACTACTGAGTTCGTCACTAAGTAACTGGACAAGCAATGTAAAAATAACATACGAAACTGTATTACGCGGATTCATCGCGTAGTGAGGCCGCCACTTCTTGCGACGAATTAGTGATGTGCTTGTGCAGATACACTAACGTAGCCTATCGACAGCAATGTCGATTGACGAATGAAATATTGTTATTATAGTTTAGGGGTTTTTCAACCGACGACAAAAAAAGGAGGAGGTTATCAATTCGACGCGTATATATTTTTTTTTATGTATGATCACTTAATTACCTATCCGAAACCACGTGCTCGTGTAATTTAATTCCTCATATGTGGTGCCCTAACGTGTCTATTGTGCTCATTGTATACGAAAAACTAAGTCCAATCTCATGTTTGTATATCCGTTAAGCCGGCTCTACACGTTGGCCAACACAGTGGCGAATGTAGTGGCCAGCATATTGGCCAAGAGTTCGTGATAGCGTCCACACGTTGGAAGGTCGTTCAGTTTGCTACGGTTCAGGCCAATGTGCGGACGTATTCATTAAAATGGATATTAAGGCGCTAACTGCTGCTTCTTGGGTTCCACAAACAATTTACGGCTTGGTAGAGCTCTATAAACCGAAAAGTTTCTTCGTTATTAGTCATTACTGACATTTTGTTTACACTAGTTGTTACCGACGCGTGACTATAAAAACTTTTTAACAAAAAATAAAACCAACTTACATATCAAAACAATACAACGCCAAAAAATTTTAAAAATTAAAAAAAAAATCTCACTTTTTAGTGGATCGGTTTGTAATTTATCTAGTTACAAAAGCCAAAATGTCAACTTCTTATCAACTTTTACAAAATATTGCTTTTCCCGATGCAGAGCCGTTAATTTTTGAGGAGTTCTCCTGGTACTTCACCATCAGCTCTACATCAACATATGCATTGTGACGAACATAAAGTGCTTAATATCCATATTCAAGTAATCGAATCGCAATCCATGAAATACTTATTATTGAGTAGTTTCGGTGGTCATCTGTGGTCTTCATCATCAGTTCCACTTCCCCAAATGGTGCTTTTCGAGAGCAACTGCACAAGATACTATAAGATATAACCAAAACGCTATAGATGTGCCTATAATATTTGAAGAGTTCCCTCGATTACTCCAGGATCCCATCATCAGATCCTGATTTCTTAACAATGGGACCAACTAGAAAGTATACCATTTCAAATGAAAAGAGAATTTTCTAAATCGGTCGAGCTGACTTCGTTATGAGGTAACATACATAAAAAAAAAGTTCAAGACGAACTGAGAACCTCCTTCTTTTTTTTGAAGTCGGTTAAAATGTTTAATCAGGTGCGTGCGATCGTTATGGGAGCTCGTAGCATACTAAACGCGCGGCCAACGTGTGGACGCGGTAGCCAATACTCGGCCAACAACCCTTTGATCTCTTGCAAAAAACCGACACCACACGGATCTCGCGCCAACTCGTCGGCCATCATTCCAATACAACCCAAGATGCACAAACACCCCCTCTACACGTTGGCGAATAGGCACTGGCCACTACATTCGCCACTGTATTGGCCAACGTGTAGAGCCGGCTTTATAATTTACTTTACTCTATGGAACCATGGAACATCTTATTTTTGACTGTCAAAACTTCTTGCTTGACAGATTAGTGTTGGCTATTGAACTTAGTGATGTGAATATTAAGTGCGATTCTTTATCAAGCCCGCCGCCACTTGAAGGGTTATTAAAAGACAAAAATACTTACAAACCGATATATAAATACATTAATAATACCATTAAAACACTTTTAAAATAAAGTGATAGTGCAGTGTTGATATTAAAATTAAAATAAGATTTGACCTAAAGGTCCAGTTACCAGGTCATAAAATCCCAAAAAAAATGACTAACAACGTTGCCAGAAGGTTACATTTCTTACATTTTTCGTAACTTTTGACCACCTCACGTAACATGTAAGTAATTTTTATATTAAAGGCAATTTTCGTAACTTTTGAGGACAATGAGATTTGTAATACTAGATTTTTATTGCAAACAGTTGACGAACGCATTTCAATTCAACGTATCAAATTGAACACTCCTAAAACTGGCGCGTCTAAAAAGTATTTCACTATTTTCACACTTGATATATGATCGATCACACTGACTCGACTGAATGGAAAGCGCCATGACTAAATGAAACGTATAACAGTAACTTTAAAACTTGATTTTGCTTGATCGTGTGCGCGCACGTTTCCTACTTCGCGAGTTCCCGCCGTTCATTTAAATGCAGAAGATTATTGCAAAGATGTGTTCAATTTAAAGAATTTCGGACAGGAGCCTATGTTTCCAACTCTGAGAAAAGCATTCGCCCTTCTTCTTGTTCTTTCCTTCTCTAACGCTTGTGTGGAAAGAGTTTTCAGCCAGCTGAAACTTAAAACTGACCATCGCAACAGGTTTTAAATACAGACACAATAGCTGGCTCTAATGACAGTCAAGCAAAATATTAAAAGTGCTATTGATTACGAACCTCCTAAATCACTTCTTACAACTAATATTAAGTTATATTAACAACTTAAAAGTCAACATTATTTCTGTTAACGTAAAGGTTAGTGAAACGCTGTTTTTCGCATTAAATTGCTTTGCTACTAACATTTTATTTTGTTGGCAAACTGCATGTCAAAGTTTGCCATTTAAGCTAATAAAAATATCTTAACTATAATATTATTTTCAACCGACGACAAAAAAAGGAGGAGGTTATCAATTCGACGTGTATATTTTTTTTTTAAATGTATGATCACCGTTTACTCGAAGACAGCTGATCCGATTTGGAAAATTCTTTTTTGTTTCAAAGGGCATACATTGAAATTGGTCCCATTGTCACCAAATCAAGATCTGATGATGGGATCCTGGAGAAATCGAGGGGAACTCTTCAAATATTATAGGCACACCTATAGTGATTTGAGTATTTTTTATAGTAACTTGTGTAGTTGCATTCGAAAAGCACCATTTGTGAAGTAGACCTGATGATGAAGACCACAGATGGCCACTGGAACTTCTCAATATATAAGTAGGAATAATAAGTATTTCATGTGTTCCGCTTCGATTACTTGAATGTGGTTATTAAGCACAATATGCTCGTCACAATGCATATGGTGAAGTGAAGCTGCTGGTGAAGTACCAGGAGAACTCCTCAACAATTAACGGCCCAAAATTGGGAAAAGTAATATTTTGTAAATGAATATAAGTAGTTGGCATTTAGGCTCTTGTAACTAGGTAAATTACAAATCGACCAACTAAAAAGAGTGAAATAAAAACTTTTTACCAAAAAATTAAACGTAGTAATTAAATGTAGTCGGTGTCTTTAGTTTTGTATTTTCGTTTTTGGCACCGACTTCCCAAATTAAAGTTATTTTACACTTTGCAATGTTTTTTGGGAGTCGGTTTTATTGCAGAAAAATATCTACATAAAGTGCGGAAACAAATCAACGATTTTGATTACTGTGATTTCAACCTCTACGAGTATTACATTACAATATTTAAATTAAAAAATCTGAAGCCAGGTTGGCAAATTTAATGTTTTTTGTCTCCAATTCGAAAGAATAAAAGAAAAGAATAAAAAATAATGAAGGCCTGTAAGAAAGATATTCACCAGTAGCAGTAGCAAGGGCGGAACCAGGGGGGGGGGTCATGGGGTCATGCGCCAAGCCTCCCCTGGGCTGGGTCCAGGACCTAGGTGGACTACTAATTAAAATCTTTAAACATTGTTACTAGTTAATACTCCGGTTTCTGTCGTTGTAAACGAATATCGGCAGTGGATGGCCAAGTGGCAGTGAAGTCAGGAAATACAAATTATAACTTCTTGTGACTTGACCACGATTATGTGACCCCCCCCCCTGGCACCAAAGCTGGATCCGCCCTTGAGCAGTACTCAATTTAATACACTATACAGAAAGATAATCATCGTGGATAATGTAAGGTATTTATTGGTTTTTTTTTTTGCATTGAGGCGTTCTTGCATGGTTCTTGCCCAGAGAGCTCAGAGAGAGAGAGAGAGCCCTCTCAATAGAGCCCTCTTACGAACACTTGATAGAACATGTATGTTAAGAGGATTCTATTCGTATTGAATACATAGAACTATATAACTCTAGCGTAGTAGTAATACCTCAATGATCAAATATTAGTAGTTGGTTCGGAGTAAAAGTAACAGATCATGAATTACCTACCTCGTAGTTTTGGTTCAAACTAATTAAATAAAGGTGCTAGACTAGATAGCAACAACAGTGAAGATGGCGCTGCGAACAAATGAAACTAGTCTGTTTTATCCTAAGATTAAATTACCATTACTTTACTCTATGGATTAAATACACCATTAGACATCAAAGATTGCTTTATATTCCGCCATTTTGTTGACATCAATTATTTGCCTCCGACCTCCGACCCCAAAAACACGTAAATAAAATAAAAAAAACAATAATGTAACTTTTAACAAAAATGTAGCATTTCCGGAAACGAAACGTAATTTATGACTCAAAGGCCCTGGCAACACTGGTGACTAAACTTAGAAACTTCAAACTTGTGTCTATGGTGGTGATTATTTTTAGTTGCCGCCGATTTTGTTTATACCGAATTACGATAAAACAATCAATAAAAAATGAAAGAACCTAAACCGACACAGCCTCCAATAGAAGATTTAGCTGAATTGCGAAGTTATTTCGTGTCACACAATCTAGTTCGCGAATACGTTGCCCATTCTTCGAAAGTGCATTCGGTGGGATGGTCTTGTGACGGTAAACGACTGGCGTCAGGGTCCTTTGATAAAAGTGTAGCTATATTTACGTTAGAGAGAAACAGACTGGTAAGCTTAAATTATCCATTCATATTTTATATTTACATGAAGAAAAGTTAGGTTATGTTTTGGTTATCAAAACGCAGGCAAATATTTTTTTATGGAGCTTTATGGTGTGATTTTGACGTATTCTAGGTACAAGACTTCATCTTCAGAGGCCACACTGGGTCTGTTGATCAACTGTGCTGGCATGCATCACATCCTGACTTGCTGAGCACAGCTAGCGGGGACAAATCTGTTAGAATATGGGACACAAGGTAAATAAACGATATTGGGTCAGTGGGTCGTCTTAGGGGTAATAGGTGGCAATACATTTTACTATATTCATTCTATTCTGTAATTTCTTCATCAGTCACAGAAATCTTGCCTTATTATTGAGATTTCTGTGACACCAGTCTATGGTTCTCAAAGTAAATGCAAAATTTGGTCAGTGGGTATCCTAAAGCCCGATTTACACTTCAATAAGTACAGTAGCGAGTTAACTTGCGTCATTGGCGAGTTAAGTTGTTAATGTAGTTTGAACGGTAAAAGCGAGTTAAGTAGTAAGTTGAGTTAAATAGATCGCGATCCTATTTTTCGGCGAGTCCAGTGTGAAGTAGCCCCCTCTCTCGCGTCTCCCGCACCCCGCCAACTTAACTGGCTGGAATGTAGACGGGCGAGTTTAGTACAGACCATAAATTTGTAGGTAGCGGCCGCGAACACGTATTTATTTCATTCATTTTATTTCATTTTCAATGTGTTCGGAAAGTATTGATACTAATTCTGTCACTATAGCACGTAAATTGGTATTGAGAAATTCAACGTCCATTTTCTGGATTAAAACAACTGTTTCGGAGGAACTAAACAATCACAGCACAGAAAAAAACAATAACCGACGCAACTAGTCTTCTTCTCGGGATGGCAACTTATGACTACTCACTCGCCTACGTTTGGACGCTACTTACAACTTACTACTTATTACTTAACTGTCTGAGTTCTTAACTCGCTACTGTACTTATTGAAGTGTAAATCGGGCTTTAGTTCAAAACTAAACTCGACATCACGAAGTTTCAACATTTAACTAATCCAACACGATTTGATTTTTAACTGCCAAAACCAAGCTGGTATAACTTTTACCCGATTGTGGTGAAGCAAGGAGGAGGGTAATGTTTTTAGCGCGTATGTATGTAAGTATGTATGTATGTCCCATGCTTTGTTCCCTTGTAACTATGAAACTAGTTTTGATAAATGATATGTCATTGGATTTGTCTTGATGGTGTGAGTGTTAATGAATATATTAGAATAAAAACAAATCACCTGCGACAAGCAGATGCCATATTGTCTAAAATAAAAAATCAACAAACTATGTCAAGTGGGGTATCATTAAATAGATCTTTTAAAATTATTTTGAGGTTTCTGTCATCATTTTCTATTTGAAGCAAATGTTTAGGAAGTATAACATTTTAAGACGGAATTCAATCATATAAAAGGACTGAAAAATTGTTAATTAATATTTAAACTAAAAAGTTGAAAATAAAAAAGTTTTTTAAAAAACTAAAAAACCCGACTGCTCAACTGAAACACAAGAAACAAGCACCTTTTCATTTTTAACCGACTTCTAAAAAAGGAGGAGGTTCTCAATTCGGATGTTTGTTTGTTTGTTATTTTTTTTTTTTTTATATGTTTGTTCGGGCATAGCTCCGTCGTTTGCCAACTGAATTGAAAAATTCTTTTTTTGTTGAAAAGGGTATACTTTCCAAATGGTCCCATGAAAATTTTATCGAAATCGGAGAAGCCGTTTCTGAAAAATCAACAAAAGTCTAAAAAAAATATTTACGTTGATGATCTTTTCCTTTTTTCTGCATTGCGTTTTTTGTTCGCGCATAACTCCGTCATTTACGAACCGATTTGAAAATTCACTGACCCACTAAAAAGCGCGAAAATAAAAACTTTTTTCCAAAAAATAAAACCGACTTCCATATCAAAACACTACAAAGCCAAAAATAATTTTAATTTCGGAAGGCGGTGTGAAAAAAAGAAAATACAAAACCAATAACACCGACTACCGAAATTAAAATTATTTTTGGCTTTGTAGTGTTTTGATATGGAAGTCGGTTTTATTTTTTGCAAAAAAGTTTTTATATAAAGTGACAAGCAGGCGGGACCCATCCCATTTTTTATAATTTAAATTATATCATGTTCAATAGGGTTAGCCTATAATTGGCGACTTTAGTCCAAGACATATTATATTAATTGAAATAAATTTTTAAATTGGTTTCAAATAATTTAATCTGGGTATTTTTTTATTAAAAAACGAAAAATCTAACTAACTCAAAAACTACTGAATTTCGGTATAACATTTGGTGGCTTAATTTGTTGCATTTTAACCCTACTATGACGTCCTGCAAGGAATATGTCGAGTTACCAGTAGCCCTGTATAATTTGATTTATTTTCAGAACACACAAATGTGCAGCCACCATTCCTACGAAAGGAGAAAACATCAACATTGCATGGTCACCTAACGGCAGCACTATTGCAGTGGGGAATAAAGAAGACCTTGTATCTTTTATTGACACCAAGACTTATAAAGTGGTAGGTTCTTTTTTTTTAATGTGGTAAAATTATCAAATAAGTCCTCCCACCCCGGGCAGGGTGGGAGGGACTGTCAGACTTTTACTGACTAAAATCCACGGTGTTCCTTCAATAACCCTTTACATACCGGGGTCACGGTAATGGGATAAGTCCCACGACCCCGGCAGGCTTCGGCCCTCTGCAGAGGGGGCCTCGTCATGTTGCTGACGCTCGGAACACATTGCGCCGTCGACCCGGGCATGGTCCATGGTCGGACAGCGAGTTGCCCTTTACTCGCTGTCCGCATGCCCGCGCCTACGGTGGCCGGAGATCGTCGGCCGACGTCCGACGCCGTGGGCGTCTACCACTGCGGCTGGGCTGGAGGGAGGACGCCATCCTCTCCCTCACGCGGCCCGCCTCCTCCTTCGGAAGCATGACTGCTTCGCAGAAGGAGGACAGTGGTAGGTTACGATTTGTTTTTCTAATTACTGCCATTCGCAAGTTAGAGCAACTAATCTACAAACTTAATTCATCATCTACTTTGCCTTTTCACAATTATGTTGTGGTTGTATTCCACTCAAACAGGATGCAGCTGAGTACTAGTGTGGTACATGGAGCAACTGTTTATCTGACCTCCACAACCCAAAAGCTGGGTAACAAGACAACCTGGCAAGACTGGTATCAGTTTTTGTGGCTTTGAACTACCGTAGCGACTATTAAAGATCTTCAAATGACAGCTGGAACCAATTGCTTAACGGGTTTTAACCAGGGACGGTACAACCCCGATTAAGAGTTAAGTCTTTGAAAGGGTAAGCCATTTATAAGGTTACCTTTATCGTGATGTAACTCTTTGAATGGGTTTTAGGCTAGAACCCATTTAAAGGGTTATCTCTTCAATATGGATAACCCATTGAATGGGTTTTATACAAGAACCCCAGTGAAAGGGTTACACCTACATTATGATAACCCATTGAATGGGTTCTATACCTAAAACCCTACATTAAGATAACCTATAAAGTATAGGTAAGGGTTTTCTTCGGGTTACCATATTATTATGGTTATTCAATAGACTTGTGCTAAGTAGGTGCTGGATGGAGCACCACACACACCATCGCTAGCGCACTGACTTTATTACACTAGACATTGCAGACATGTAGCCGAAACACGTGTTACCTACAATATTTAGATTTTAGATACTCTCATATTAAGGTGTATGTCCTGAACTCCCGCATTTGCGACATGTGTTGTCTTGTATGAGTCATACAAGACAACAATTACCTACATATACACTTGAGAGCAACAAAATCGCACACCTTGACTTTTTTTTGTTAAGCCAATTTTTTTCATGAATCTGAATAAATATTTTTAAAAACACACACACTTATTGAAAGTCTACCTCATTACCTTTGTAATGATATCAAATACAGTGTAAAAATACCCATAAGAGGTTTTACGGCACAAAACCCAACAAACGGGTAAAATTACCCAATTTCGCTTAAGAAATAATGAAAATCAAACTCAAAATTCTTGATCAAATTGTTTATTAATAAGGTGCATTCCCTCTCCTAGCCTTAATTACAGCTCTTAATCGGTTTTTCATGTACCGTATTAATTTTACCATGAAATCTTGTGGTATAGCGTTCCACTCCTCTTCAATGGCCAGTTGAAGCTTCCGGAGGCGCGTAGGAGCAGGGCTTCTTCCTCGAACTCTTCTTTTTAGCTCATCCCAGACATGCTCAATCGGATTGAGATCAGGACTACGATCTGGCCACTCCATCGCGGTGATTCCAACGTCTTCCATGTAGTCGCAAACTGTTCTAGCGACATGCGGTCTCGCGTTGTCGTGCATTAGGAGAAAATCTTCTCCCATAAGCCACGCAAGCGGCCTCACATGTCCTTCGAGCACTTCTTCGACGTATCGTGCAGCCATCAAACCTCTCAATCTCGGGCCGGTATTCGCTCCAGTGATGAATACAATGTCAGTTTTAGTGTCCAACATTATGCCACCCCAAAACATACACGATCCACCGCCAAAATTCACACGTTCGCTTATGCAGCATTGTGAAAATCACTCTGATGACCTTCTGTAGACCATAGAGCGTCCATCATGACCATGTAATGTCATTCTGCACTCATCAGAGAACATAACAGACCGCCATTGGTCATACGTCCAATTTAAATGTTCCCTGGCAAATTGTAGTCGGGCTTGTCGGTGAGCTGTGGTCAATTTGGAACCATTTGCTGGGCGATGTGAAGTCAGTTCTGCTGCACCAAGTCTTCATCTGACTGTCCACCGACTTAAACTGACATTGCGAACTTTTCGAAGCTCTTGTCCCAGTTGAACCGCATTCAGTTGCCGATTTCTTAAAGACCTCGACACAAGAAAGCGGTCATCACGCTCTGATGTTCTTCGTCGCCGGCCAGATCCTGGTCGCCAAATGTAGCCACCGGTCTCTTGAAACCTCTGGTATACACGACGAACAGAATAGCGGCTCAAATTTAGTCGTCGAGCAACTTCACTTTCATTAAGGCCTGCATCGAGCAAGGCAATAACTTGAGCGGCTTCTGCGGGCGTGGTATCCATATTTTTCCATATGCTTTCAGTAGAGATGTTATCACGTTGACCTTCGGTATGCGAAAATAAAAACCGACCCTTTTATACCTGCGGGTAAGGGGTGCAAGTAGTGACAATGCTAACGGGTGAATTTGGGGAATTTGGTGTACGGTTTCTGTAAGTTACGTGAAGGTCAATGATTTTAATTTTGTGTTTTTTTTTTAAACTAAGCTTGTATTCTTTATTTTGCCTAATGATTTGTACCCAATATCTTTAGATTTAAGAAAAAAATCAGTTATAAACCAAATTACAAGAGGTGTGCGATTTTATTGCTCTCAAGTGTAGATGTAGACTGATGTCCTGTAAAGTAACGCAAATAATGTTTTTTAACGCGTTGTAAATACCTACGTACAGTAAACATTCGATACAAAAATTAACAAAAAAAAAAAAAAAAAACGATAACTACGTTAAAAGATAACTAGAGAACTAAAATTACGGAAACTAAATATAAAATTGCTTCATAATGACGACAATAACAACGAGAATACATACATATACATTCGCGATTTATTTGCCAAAAATTTAAACAAATATGAGTTTATGGAAAAATAACTTTAATTCCTACATAATAAAGTTCAATTTACGCTACAATGTCAGACATTTCTATAACTTTTTTAATAGTGCTAGTCACTCTAAAATCAACTTAATCTCCATTAAAATAAAGTTGATATTTGTGTAACTTGAAATAACATCAATTTGAGACATTAGTTTGAATATAAAGGGCCTTTTCAACCGACGAAAAAAAAGGAGGAGGTTATCAATTCGACGCGTATATATATATATATATATATATATTTTTATAATGATCACCGATTACTCGAAGACGGCTGAACCGATTTAGAAAATTCTTTTTTCAACCGACGACCAAAAGAGGAGGTTATCAATTCGACGCGTATATATATATATATATATAATTATAGATCGAAAGGCTATATTTGATGGAATCCTGGAGAAATCGAGGGAACTCTTCAAATATTATAGGCACACCTATGACGTTTTGGGTATTTATTATAGTAACTTGTACAGTTGCTCTCTAAAAGTACCATTTGAGGAAGTGGAACTGATGATGGAGACCACAGATGGCCGCCGAAACTACTCAATAATAAGTATTGAGTGGATTGCGATTCGATTACTTGAATATGGATGTTAAGCATTTTATGCTCGTCACAATGCATATAGTGATGTAGAGCTGATGGTGAAGTACCAGGAGAACTCCTCAACAATTAACGGCCCAGCATTGGGAAAAGCAATATTTTGTAAAAGGTTATAAGTAGTTGACATTTAGACTCTTGTAACTAGGTAAATTAAAAATAGACCAACTAAAAAGAGCTGATGGTGAAGTACCAGGAGAACTCCTCAACAATTAACGGCCCAGCATTGGGGAAAGCAATATTTTGTAAAAGGTTATAAGTAGTTGACATTTAGGCTCTTGTAACTAGGTAAATTAAAAATAGACCAACTAAAAAGAGCTGATGGTGAAGTACCAGGAGAACTCCTCAACAATTAACGGCCCAGCATTGGGGAAAGCAATATTTTGTAAAAGGTTATAAGTAGTTGACATTTAGACTCTTGTAACTAGGTAAATTAAAAATAGACCAACTAAAAAGAGCTGATGGTGAAGTACCAGGAGAACTCCTCAACAATTAACGGCCCAGCATTGGGGAAAGCAATATTTTGTAAAAGGTTATAAGTAGTTGACATTTAGGCTCTTGTAACTAGGTAAATTAAAAATAGACCAACTAAAAAGAAAAAAATAAAAACTTTTTACCAAAAAATTAAACCGACTCCCAAAAAACACTGCAAAGTGAAAAATAACTTTAATTTCGGAAGTCGGTGCCAAAAACGAAAATACAAAACTAAAGACACCGACAACCGAAATTAAAGTTATTTTTCACTTTGCAGTGTTTTTTGGGAGTCGGTTTAATTTTTTGGTAAAAAGTTTTTTTGTTTGTTAAGGTATACTTCGAAATTGGTCCCATTGTCACCAAGTCAGGATCTGATGATGGGATCCTGGAGAAATCGAGGGAACTCTTCAAATATTATAGGCACACCTATAGTGATTTGAGTATTTTTTATAGTAACTTGTGTAGTTGCATTCGAAAAGCACCATTTGTGAAGTGGACCTGATGATAAAGACCACAGATGGCCACTGGAACTACTCAATATATAAGTAGGAATAAAAGTATTTCATGTGTTCCGCTTCGATTACTTGAATGTGGTTATTAAGCACAATATGCTCGTCACAATGCATATGGTGAAGTGAAGCTAGTGGTGAAGCACCAGGAGAACTCCTCAACAATATTAACGGCCCAACATTGGGAAAAGCAAAATTTTGTAAATGAATATAAGTAGTTGACATTTAGGCTCTTGTAACTAGGTAAATTAAAAATCGACCAACTAAAAAGTATGAAATAAAAACTTTTTACCAAAAAATTAAACCGACTCTCGAAATCAAAGTTATTTTTTATTTTGCAGTGTTTTTGGGAGCCGGTTTAATTTTTTTGGTAATTTTTTTTTATAAATAGGGCGGGTCGATGTTGACAGTTTGTGGCGGCCATGTTGTTTTGGCGGCATCTGTCAAATGCGTTGTTATTTCTTTAGTTACAGATGCCAAATCACCATGGTAAGTTACACGATTGAGCAGCACGTCCAAATGATAAAACTTTATTATCAAAATGAGTGTCTGTTAGTGCAAACGTTGCGCGCATTGCGTCCATTTTACGGCAGACGCGATTTTTTGCCCACCCTGTATATATAGCGGGGGACTGCGCGTAACTATAGCAACGACGGCCATTTTGGTTCAACTTATTTGCCGCGTAGGTCCTTGCCAGTGCGTTTACTGTACGAAAAGAAATGTTTGAAACTTTACTTTTTCTTTTTTTTGTCGAGAATTAGCGATTCTCTTCTTCAATTTTGCAATATTTTCAACCGACGACAAAAAGAGGAGGTTATCAATTCGACGCGTATATATATATATATATTTTTAATGTATGATCACCGATTACTCGAAGACTGCAGAACCGATTTGGAAAATTCTTTTTTTGATTGTAAGAGTATACTTTGAAATTGGTCCCATTTTCATATAAGTCAGGATCTGATGATGGAATCTTGGAGAAATCGAGGGAACTCTTCAAATATTATAGGCACACCTATGACGTGTTGGGTATTTATTATAGTAACATGAAAAGATGTAAAAGGTTATAAGTAGTTGACATTTAGACTCTTGTAACTAGGTAAATTAAAAATAGACCAACTAAAAAGAGCTGATGGTGAAGTACCAGGAGAACTCCTCAACAATTAACGGCCCAGCATTGGGTAAAGCAATATTTTGTAAAAGGTTATAAGTAGTTGACATTTAGGCTCTTGTAACTAGGTAAATTAAAAATAGACCAATTAAAAAGAAAAAAATAAAAACATTTTACCAAAAAATTAAACCGACTCCCAAAAAACACTGCAAAGTGAAAAATAACTTTAATTTCGGAAGTCGGTGCCAAAAACGAAAATACAAAACTAAAGACACCGACAACCGAAATTAAAGTTATTTTTCACTTTGCAGTGTTTTTGGGAGTCGGTTTAATTTTTTGGTAAAAAGTTTTTTTAAACAATTAAAAGGGATTTTATTAAACTAAAACAATAATATTAAAATTTTTGCAAATTTTACGTTTAGTGACCAATATTCTATCTGTGACGCAAATCACAAATTAATGATCAATCAATCAATAATCAAGTGATAGGTTTATACCTACTTACATCGTTACCCATTGTACGGTGTAACTATAACCCACATTCTTGCCAATTTACTAAACTACTACTAGGTACCTACCTACTAAAAACCATTATCTGAACGTTCGTTTCGAATTTCGAACTTATAGCTACATTATCATTATATTGCCTTTCTTATTGATAAGTCTACCATATATTGCTCTTTTGAATTTAGATTAATGAATTACGTAACATAAGTACCTACCTACCTATTGTAAGGTTTAACATTTAAATAAGTAAGTTGTCAGGATAACTAAATATTAAAATGTAACCTTACCTTTAAGAAATTTCCACATAAAGTACCTACCTTTACTTGTATTATTTGATGCATCATATACCTAAATAATAGCATATACAGCGTCTCGTTTCGTTTTTAGCATTTTTTCAATATTAATTGTTCAAAATTCAAAATAATAAAAATAATATCGCAAAAGACGTCCGGCTTTAAAAACACAAACAACAAAAATGACAATAAAGTAGTAAACAAGTACAGACATGAAAAAATCATAAAAATAAGTCATTTCGATATCCGCCTAGCAAAGCTAAAAAGAACTATACCTACTACATGCAATAATGTTCATATCATAGATCCCTGTTTGCAAGGCTCTCGGTAAGTAACCCCAAAGGAGCCCCGCCACCGTTTACGCTTAACGCGTGCTATGCCATTTTAAAGCGTATGCCTACCATCGAGATATCATATTACATTGCTTCGAGTTGGAATGTTACGCTGTTATCGTTTTCAAAATACACACATCAAAAGTGTCTAGGGATCAAGCATTTTTATGCGGATTTCTTGAGATTGAGATGTGGCTTTGTAATAAATTTATGATTTTATAAATTTATATGGATCCTTTTTGGTGCATTTCATAATTTGAAACAGGAACTGTTAATCAAATTCGAGTAAAAGATGAAAATCAGCTGTCAATATTTTCCCTATAAAAACATACAACGCATTGAAGACATTATTAGTGCTACTGTTTCCCTACTACTGATTAAAACCAACGTTATTATGGAGCGGCGACGTCATTTAAGCAGGGAAGAAATGCTCAGAGCCGTGGGAATGATAGAAGCTGGTTCCCGGCAACGTACTGTGGCTTTAGCTCTGAATACAAGTCAGAGTGTTATCAGTCGACTTTGGACACGTTACCGAAGCACTGGTACCGTGGCTGAGCGCCATGGAGGACGGTATCGCTGCACCACACGGAGACAAGACCGATACATTCAAATCTTAACTCGAAGAGCTCCAACAATAACCGCCATGATGTTAGCCGTGAGGCTTCATCACTCTTCAGGGAACTTAATTAGCGACCAAACAGTCAGAAACCGCTTGCATGAAGTGAACCTTCATTCCCGAAGACCGCTACGGGTACCACCTATAGCAATGCACAATCGTAGGATTCGATATCAATGGGCTCTTGAACACAGAAATTGGGCAGAAGAACAATGGCGTTTCGTGTGCTTTTCTGATGAGTCTCGTTTTGGTATGAGACCGGATACAAGACGTATACGACACTGGAGAACCCCTGGACGCCAACAGCGATTAAAATCCTGCCAGGAAGTCCATCCTTATAGTGGTGGAACCATCATGGTATGGGCGGGTATTTGGATCGGCGGAAGAACTGAGTTGATTTGGATCAGAGGCAACCTCAACGCTCAAATTTATGCTGAGACGATTGTATCTGACGTCATCGTTCCTTTACAAGTGCAAATCGGTCCCTTATTTCAGTTAATGCATGATAATGCACGACCGCACACCGCAAGAGTTGTAAGACAGACTCTCGCCGCAGCTAACATCAATGTCCTGCTCTGGCCTGCTCAGTCGCCAGACTTGAACCCGATTGAGCATGCATGGGATATGCTACAGAGAAGAGCTCTGCCGAATATGGAGGGTATCCAGTCGCAAGAAGACCTTTTTTTGTTGTTGCAACGAACATGGGCGGCCATTCCACAGCGTGATTTGGATGAACTCATTTTGAGTATGCCAAACCGATGTTCTTGTGTTGTTAGTGTTCGCGGTAGAAACACGGATTATTAATTGTTTAAGTTACCCAATAAAATTTTAAAGAAAACTGTTATTTCAGTCTTTTTTTCGAACTTTAATGTTAGTGGTTCAAATGTCAAAAATCCCTTTATTAGGAAAATGGACAATTTCTTTATTAATGCAAAGGTGACTTGGTTTATCGTTACTGTGACAAACGAAAACACTTTATTTGATGAATCCTTAAAGAAAATTTTAATTAATATCAATCAGGAGAAAAGTTATTGCAAAAATATATGTTGATCCCTAGACACTTTTGATGTGTGTAGTTGAAAGTGTAAGGAACCCTTTTGAACGACTTAATTTAGCTGTTCAAAAGTGTTACCCACGTCGTATGGGTTTTTGAATAACCAAAATGGTCCATTAAGCCATTTAAAAGGTTACCTACATCATATGGGTTTTAGATTAACTGCTTAAAAAAACCCTATCGAAAACCCTTCCTATAAATAACCAAAATGGTCCTTTAAGCCATTCAAAAGGGTTACCTATATCTTATGGGTTTTTGATTAACCGCTAAGAAAAACCCTGTCGAAAACCCTTTCAATGGGTAACCAGAATGGTCCCTGGTTTTAACGGGAAACACGGTTCGGATCTTGACATGTTAAGACCAGGCACTCTAAAATATTTTTCACGCAAGCTCCGCCCCCATGCACCCCGGTTAGGCCGTTGTATGCTAAACGCTAAAACCATGTTCGGGTTCGAAACTGCCGTTGTGTAAGAAACGCTAATGCAGCAGTAATAAAGTTGAATATCGGGTGCGCTCTTTTACCATATTCGGGTTCGAAACTAAATGTCGTAAGTCTCAATTCTTATTTCGTTTATAACTAAAGTAATAATTGATCTAGAGAACAAATATCCTATATTTGGCTATTAAACGATATTAAATTAAAATTTGAATAATCTTTAAAAAAGACATGATTTTCGACTAAAAAATGAATTGAGCGATGCGATGAATGTTCCAATTACGTAACTGGTCTAGACATGTAAAGAAAAAGATCCAATAAATCGTATACTAAAGTTCAATTTTGATTATTTGCGTGATTGTTTCAGAATATTAATGCAAAGTTACATACAATTTAGGGAGCCTCCTCTTAAGATGGTCAAGAGTAACCTTGAAAAAAACACACTGCAAAGATGAATAATGACCTATCATCCTATGCTTGATTAAATTAATTAACATCTCAATTTGTATTATTGAAATATGGGCTGACGTGAACTGTATTCAAAAGCGCCTTAAAGATAAAAAAAAATATATTTTTAAATATATTATGTATGTTATCGTGTAAGTATACCTTACAAACTAACATATACTTCAAAAATGCTTGATTACGCTTTGACAGACGGAATGCCGTTCGACGTTTTATTTTTTTAAATATTACGACCAAGGAACTTGTACCTAAACTGGAATGCGGACGCGAAGCTCAAATCCGTTCCGAAGAGTATACCCTCGAAGGACCTAGCTATCTCTTTCTAGTAGTGTGGATATCAATTCGCGATAAACGTAAGGACAATTTTATTTGATGCAATATTTGCAGGTTTTTTTAAGACACTTATTATTAACCTTACAAATGATGTATTTCTGTTACCGCTATAACAAAAAATACTAAAAATTAATTAAAATAAATATTTAAGGGAGACTCCCATACAACAGTTGTGATATTTTTGGCGCTTTTTATAGGTAATGGTTCCGTATCATTCATTACCTACCTATAAAAATACCCATCATGCGCGAGTCCGACTCGTACTTGGCCGGTTTTTTTCTTAATAACGTATTACATAGAAAGAAAGAAATAAATTCAATTATAAATAAAAAAAATTGCTCGGTAGCGCGATATAACAGAATTCCATGTGGGTGAAAAGCTAGTTCTCAATATATATCTGAGGAACTTATATTGAGCGCGCTAATTTCTATAATAAACCCTTCCTTATACGGGCTAAACGCAAAATTGGTTTTGTTAAGCAGACTTTATTGCGTGGAATTATAAACTTTCAAAGTGGTTAAGACCCGTGATACAAATACAATTATTGCAGATACAGAATTAATAACAGAATCACCAGCTGGCAATTCTTCGAAGGCTTGGCCTTGATAGGCAGTGGTATAGACGTCCAAACAAACGTGCATTAATTGGTAATCTACGTTTATTCGACACTTGTACGGTCAGAACCAGTAGACTAAAAATAAAATGATGCAATGTTTATATATAATTAAAACTACTAAAACCCTTCATGAAAAACGATGATTATAAATAGAAAGAATAACAGAAGAGATATAATTTATTTATGTATATATTTATTTAGGTTAGTTAACCTACAATTGTTTACACTATACATTTGTATGAAACAGTCATATTACATTTATAAGTGTAACAATTAATTACAGGCTAACACCACATGTGCTATTTAAGGTTAGAAATCAATATTATTAACATACATAATTCTAAACATGAAGGAGGCAGATCGAATGACAATTATAAGGTTATTATTATTAGGTTGGTTCTATATTTTCTAGTTCCTCATATGTTGCAGCTGCAGGTTTGTTACAAGATTGGCTTGACACACAACCCTAAAAAATGTATTACACTATTATTAGTTAAAAGTATGGAAATAATCTTTAAATTATGAATTATTATTATTATTTGTCGACATTAACTAACTGCAGTGGATAAAAGTTAAGTAATTAAGTTATAAGTAATTGTTAATATAATAAACTACACTTGTAAGCAAGTTTGCGTAGCTGAGTTTTTGGCCAAAATGATATAAAATATTTTTGCCATCAATTTGCTAAGCAAAAGTAAATAAATCAACAAAAATATCGACTTTTATGCTTATTAATTTGACTCCTTTCATAACTTTCACTTACTGATCTTTGAATGTGCCCAGTACAAGTTGTATATTCTTTTTTTAGTGGGTTTCAATATTATAGTACTTAAAACATTTATTTGTTTCGCTTTAACAGGAATCTAAAATAATAATAGATTGATGAGAACAAAATTTTAGTATTTATGGTTAAGATAGATTCAAAATGAAAATTCATCTTGCTATGCTCATATTCTATTTCAAACCGTTATCTTCATGTCATTTGTAAAGACTGATAACTTACTTTAGGGAAAATGGATGGAATTGCATCATATGATCTTGTTTCGAAATACAATATTTCTTCGGGCTTGAAATGGCGGCTACAAATTTTAGAACCGTTTCTGACCCTTTTCTGTGTAGAACACTGAGCCACCGGTCTCGAAGATCATCATTTTTAGGAAAGCTTAAAATAAAAAAAAAATAATATATAATGAGAAGAAAGAAAAATAATAAATAAGAAGAATAAAGAGAAGAACATCCACTTTTACATTGAAAACATAGTCACCCTAAATGCAATTTGTAAACAAAGTCACAAAACTTACTTAAAAAAGGAAATTCCAGACCCGGGGTACACTTTTCACTCTTGCAATTAACCACAAAACACGTTCTTACCATGGTTACAATAACTTGCACTTTAATATTACGAAAACTCACAAAATTAAATATAATTCAAATTTACAAACATACAGATGTCAAGTAAACGTCAGACGGCAATGTAGTAATTGCCAGGTATAGCATAATATATCACTACTAATTCTTACAAATTCCATTTTTTTTTGGTTTAAACATCTTGTGTTTGCATGGTAAAATAACTTTAATTTTCATTAATATGCATACAGTAATAATGGTAATTCATTTTAAAGATAGAATTCCAAAGAAGTTTAAAACTAGGTGTTATTACTACAACAGACAGGTCGAAAAAATTACCATTGAAATAAATATTTTTAATCTGCCACACAGAAGAAAGGGACACAGTCCACACACGGCACTGTCTCGCTCGGAACGAAAAGTTCCTTCAGTTTTATGCGTGCAAGTTTATACTCTATTATTTAACAGTTAAGAAAGACTTTCTGTATTCTTTGAATCATTCGTAAGCAATCCAGTTAGTAGGTAGAAGATCCTTGATTACGACAGTACGCCAGTCGGACTAGACTTTGTATTCCTATAAAAGCAGTCTCGTGGCATTTAATTTTCTGTAGTAACACAAGGACAGATATTTTTATTTACTTTTACTGTCATATCATGCGGGAAAAACAATTCAACAAAAATATGTTCTGCGCATACATAGATAGATGTAATACGTAAATTTTGTAGTGTCACAGCACAACCATGTCAGTGGGGTAATACTGTCCATCAACGTGTTTAAAGCATTTATTATTATTATTATGATATACTTTATTGCACACCTTACAATATTTCTAAGGATACAAAAGGTAAAACTATAGTGTACAATGTGCAATCTTATCGCACAGGGCCATCTCTTACAGACAACCTTTGTATGTATAAAACTTAAAGGACATGGATTTAGGGCTGTCACTTATTATAATCATTATTATTTAATTATGCATACCACAAGCCCATGTTTCAGAAGCTTTGTTATAGTAAACCTTGTCCCATGGATTTTCTATGGAATGTGAACACAAAATTCCCATTTTCTCTGTTCTAGGTAGTTGAAGAGCAGTTCAACTTTGAAGTGAATGAGATTTCTTGGAACAACACCTCAGATTTGTTCTTCTTGACAAACGGACTTGGCTGTGTACATATACTGTCGTAAGTACAATTGTATTTTTAGGAATTAAAGAAGAGAGTCCTTTGATATACTAAAACTTTGTTCAGTTTTTTGTGACGTTTGTTTACATAACACTTATTTGTTTTAAAACTATCCTAAGTGTAGAAAAAATATCAGAAACATACACACATGTGACATGGTAAATCTCTCCTTTTTATCCTCCCTATTTATAATACTAGTATAGAAGAATTAATTCTCTTTGATATAAGTTTTTAAGCAAACATGGTCACTAACAGTATCATTCGAACTTAAAACGTAATATTTACAAGCACTCATGATTCCGTGAACAGTGCCGAAAAATTATCGGAAACTCGAAACAATTTAACTTCTTAGTAAGATTATAAATGCGAAGGAAGATTATAAATTGTGAGGATGGGATGTATGCATGTTTTTTACTCTTTCACGCAAAACCTACTGAACGGAACTGAAAGTTTGGTATGTAGATAGTTGACATCTTGGAATAAAACATAGGCTACTTTTTATCCCGGATATCCCACGGGATCGGGATTTACGCGGGAAAACCCTCTCACGCCAACGAAGTCGCGGGCAAAAGCTAGTTTATAAGTAAGATATCCCGATTTCTGTTCTAATGATAATTCCCTCTGTCCAGGTACCCATCGCTAGAACTCCAAACAGTACTAAAGGCGCACCCGGGGACCTGTATATGTATAGAACATGACCCGACTGGTCGGTACTTCGCTACCGGCTCCGCCGACGCCCTCGTGTCCTTGTGGGATGTCAACGAGCTTGCCTGTCTTAGAGTATTCTCGAGGTAAGAAACACTTTTTTAGGGTTTGTGGCGTGGTGGTTTAGGTGGTAGAGGAATAAAAGAATTAGACCACAGATTACAGCATTTATTTTGAAGGGGGGTGGGTTCGGTTCACACTGGGTTCCCTCACTGGTCGAAGGTATAGAATGGTACTGCCCTGGGCTCAGGCCGCGACGCACGCGGACCGGCGGGCAGATCCCGTAGCAGGCAGCTCGCGCGCAGACGGGCGCAGAGGTTATGCGGGCAGGCCACACAATAGCGCGCAGACGGGCGCAGAGGTTATTCGGGCAGGCCACGCAATAGCACGCAGACAGTCACAGAGGCAGCGTGACACCCGTCGAGCGGCGGACGTAGAGGTGGTTGATAGTAGAAATCCAAGGCAGTAGAAACGAAGGAGAAGGAAAAAAAAACCCTGGAATCACACGAAGGGTGCTTCCGTAAGCGTGGTGCAGGAATCGTGAGCGCCAGCGATGCGTGCGTCTCCCAGCCGTAAGCCCCACGGAACAGTACCCGGGAAATGGATGGGGAACTCACCATCGTGGCGGTTCACAAAGGTTAAATAGAGATAAGCGTGCGCATACCGCGTGCAATGATATAAAAAGTAACCGCGTGCAAGGCGTTTAAGCTCGTAGCTGCTATGGCACAGCAGGAAAACAATGCTGAGGCTTGCGTACGCTTCACAAATTTAGAAACACTAGTGGAAAGCAGATGACAATGAAATAACACATTTACATTCCAGACAGAAGCCATCTTGACAACCGGGCAATTATATTAATTTACAAACGCTGCAGATTACGGTGAAATAAGAGGATTACGATTTGGCAAGATGGAGAGAAAATGGCAGATACGATGAGCACTTACCCTTGGCACAGAGGGGTTTCTATATAAGTTACTTGCAACAGTAGGCGGCGAGAAAAGAAGCTTCACCGACTAGGAATTAGAATTTATCTGAGAATGCCTAAGTGTTGTCACTCCGTGAAACCATAGACATTAAAGATTAGTGTGGTAGTCGACTTCTAGTTTAATCGACTACAACGCTACAGTACCCCGCCTGTTAGCGAAGGATTTTCCCTAGGATAAATCCGCTAGAAGGCCTAAACCACTATTACTGACTACCTATACGTTCATACATCCCATTCATGTGCTTCCATACTATTAATCATTCATCCATCCATTCTAAGTCCATCCCTGACTTGGAAGTAGTCCTAAGTCAGTGACGTACAATTACATACGAGAGGTAAGCTAATTATAGAGTAGTTTAACTCGAGACAGTCAGTAGGAAAAACAGCAAGATAAAGCAAGTGTATCTCCATAGGGTTAGGTAACCTTGGTGGACTGTTGCAGGCTATAGGTAATGTTAGGTTTCTAGGCAAGAAGTAAGTTCATCGTTGAATTTTAAATTATCAAAGTTCTAACAACAATTTAATAATAAGTTAAAGTTCTATTTTATTTTTAGGTTTAGAATTAAATTATGTTAAAGTTAAAAGCTAAGAGTATTTAAAAAAAAAAAATTAAAAAAAATTTTTTGAAAAGGTAAAAAAAATTTGTTAAAGTAAAAAAAAATTTTTTTTTGGTGATGGTCCATGTATATGTTCAAATTGGTTTAAGTTTCATTACTGGAATACGCATCATATGTAGAAGTCCATTCGAGTGAGTTTCCGAACGTGAGTGTAATTTATAAAAAATAAATCAAGTCCATATTCATACTGTTGCGAGAATATCCGCACGTTATAGACGAAATTCTAAAAGACAAGTATCCAAGGTTGGCAACTACGTCGAGATGTCAAAGTCAGTACGTAAACGTCAAAAATATAATATGTCAATGATCTTAAATTAAATAGAAAAAAGCGCGGGAACCTTCAAGATTGTTAGGCGCCTTTTTTTTTTAAAAACTTAATTTGTAATAAATAAAAAGCAACTCATTTTTGAACAAATTTATTAGTTGACGTGGTAGAGATGGCCCGGAGCCGTAAAAAACGAAAAAAGGAACATTCGGCTGAAGACGGAGAGGCGGAGTCGGTTGACGAGGGCTCAGCGTCTGACGTCGGCTCTGTAATATCCGAAGAGGATACTGATAAGTATACTCCTTTTAGAATCCCAGATTACGTCCGATATTACCCCGAAGATGGTGGTAATTTTGAATATATCGTGTTTCTAGAAAGTATAGAAGAAGATAAACCCATTGGCTTGAGGGATATGATGTCCCTTGCAAATGCAATTAAGCGTTACAACAAAGGTGTCAAACAACTGCAGCGGATTAACAAGAGTAAGGTAGGTGTCATATATGAAAGACCAGCACTAGCCAATGCTGCTTTAAGTAATAAAAAGTTTCTAGACGGTCACAAATTAAAAGCGTCAATCCCGGCTGCCGCTACGGAGGTTACTGGAGTCATCACACATGTCCCCATTGAACTCTCAAATAAACAAATTTATTCCGCACTAACAAGCACCAAGAACATCGTCTCTATAAGACGTTTTATGAGAAAATTAGTGGAGAATAAAACTGTAAAATATACACCAACAAAAACAGTATCAATTACTTTCTCATGTCCAGTTTTGCCAGAGAGTGTCGACCTCAACAGTTGGCGTTTTGAGGTAAGACCATATATTCCTCCAGTGAAGCAATGCCTTAAGTGCTTGAGATATGATCATATTGCCAAATTCTGTAAAAACTCTGAGAGATGTTCAATTTGTGGAGAAGCACATAATTACAAAGCATGTATAGTTCCCGCCTCGGGTGCAAAATGCTGTCACTGCTCGGGCAATCACATTGCTATATCTTCTTTATGCCCTGTAAAAAAAGAAAAGATTCTGCTACATAAACAAAAATATGAGAAAAAAAGAAGTTATGTTGAAACTCTTAATGACACAAACTTTCCGAAACTAAACAAAACTGATCAATTTCTGTCACTCTTAAATTCAGAACTGATTTTAAAAACTATTTCAGAATCAATAGTTAAATTAATAACACAAAATAAAATGAATGAAAAATCAATTTGTAGTACTAGCATTAAAGATGTCCTGCAAGAATCCTTTAAAAATATTAGGTAGGTATTAAAAAATATATATTTTAATGGATTATTTAAATATAGTCCAATGGAATGCTCAGAGCTTATTACACAATCAACATATTTTCAATCACTTTTTGTTGGACAATTCTATTCATATAGCTTTAGTTTGTGAAACTTGGCTTAAGCCCCGTCACACTATCAAATTTCGTGGTTATGATGTAGTCAGACTTGATTCAGGGAATGCTCATAATGGTGTCGCCATTATTTTACATAAATCTATTATGTATACTAAAATAAACACAATCTATGATGATTCCTTACAAAATATAGCAGTTCGTATTAAATATGCTAATAATAAAGAACTTACTATTGTAAGTTTTTACAGTCCAACTAATTGCAACCCTCCTTTTTCTAAAACAAAATTAGATAGACTAATTCAATCTTTACCTCGTCCAATTTTTTTAGCTGGCGATTTTAATGGTTTGCATACAACCTGGGGATGTTCAGCTTCTAACTGCAGAGGTAGGGATATTTTGGATTCCATTAATAAAAACAATCTTGTTCTTTTAAATGATGGTCAAACGACTACTGTTGGTTCCCACACTTGGAGGCGAAATGCTCTTGATTTGACCATTGTCTCTCCTTTGCTAGCCCTGGAGTGTGAATGGTCAGTTCATGATGATCCTTTAGGCAGTTACCACCTTCCTGTAATTACAAAATTCTTAGTGAATAACAATAATTCTTCTAGCTTTCATATACCTGACAGTATTCCTCTTCCATTTTCTTATAATTTCAATACTGTTGATTGGAAAACATATTCATCCGGCATTGATGCTCTTTTGTGTAACTTTTCTATAGACAAACACAATCCTTTGCTTAGCTATAATAAATTTATTAAACTCTTACATTTGGCACTAGTAGACTCAATTCCATCTCCAAGGCGCTACTCCTCTGATGGGGGGCAGGCTCAGCCCCTTTCAACCTCCAACAGAAAGAAAAGAACTCCACTCCCCTGGTGGAATGCTAACTGCAGCAAAGCTGTGGAAGATAGTAAAAATGCTTACTTAACTTTTAAACACAATCCCTCTGAAACAAATTACCTAGCTTTTAAGAAACTCCAAGCAAAGAAAAAGTTCATTATTAAGTATGAAAGAAAGATGAGTTGGTTGAAGTTGTGTGAATCTTTCAACAGAACTACACCTATGTCTGTGGTCTGGTCATATATGCGTAGATTTAATAAAAGTTCTGCATCTACATCTCAAAATAATAACATATATTCTTGGATCCCTGAATTCCTTAAAAAATTTACACCAGATACAGTAGAGCCAGCTTTTATTTTCAACCCTTCTCATCCTGTTTCTCCTAGTAACTTTCACTTAATTAAACCTTTTACATTTGTTGAATTTACTACAGCAATTCATTCTCGTAGGGATACTGCAGCTGGCCTCGACCATATCTCTTATAAAATGCTAAAAAATCTACCTGATCAATCTAAATTAGTTTTGCTTGAAATCTTCAATCTTCTTTGGCAGCATTCTCTAATTCCTGAAGATTGGAAAACTGATTGCCTTGTCCCCATTCTCAAACCCAACAAAGATAAAAATAGTTTTGACTCTTACAGACCTATAGCTTTAACTTCATGTATGGGTAAAATCATTGAGCAACTTATCAAACAAAGGTTAGAACATTTTATTGAGAAGAACCATATACTACCTTCGAATCAATTTGGGTTTAGGAGGGGTAAGTCTTCAAGGGAAAGCATTGCTAATTTACATCTTGATATCTTTGAAGCCTTCAAATCAAGGAATGCTCTTGTCAGTGTTTTCTTTGATGTGGTAGGTGCATTTAATAATGTTAATCATCATATACTCTCTTCAGAATTGGCTGCTGTTGGTTTGCCTGCAAAGGTGATAGAATGGATATATAACTTTTTGAATGGTAGAAAAGTATTTGTTAAGTGTAAAAATAGGCTTATAGGCCCTAGGTATTCTTACAAAGGCACTTGTCAGGGCAGTATATTGAGTCCTTTAATATTTATTTTATACATCCACAAACTTAATATTATCCTAGGCACTGAAGTATCCAATCTCCAGTTTGCGGATGACCTGGTAGTGTACTGTGTTGGTAATAATACCAGTACAGTATGCTCCAAGCTTAACATTGCCTTGTATAAACTAAATTGTTACTTTAATTATCTTGCATTAGACATTAGTATAGATAAATCTAAGATTGTAGTTTTTAGCAATATTGGGCCTTTTATAGTCAATATTAAATATGACAACACTGATTTGCCTGTGGAGAATAGTGCAAGATTTTTGGGTGTTATTTTTACAAGCAACCTTTCTTGGAGAAAATATGTTGATTGTATATGTGACAGAGCTCAAAAAGCCCTAAATGTCCTGAGGTCTCTTGCAGGGACATACTGGGGTTCAGACCCTAAAATTCTTTTAAAATTATACAAATCCCTTGTACGAAGCCACTTTGAATATGGTTACCTCTGTTTTTCTTCAGATAGTCAATTGGTAAATAAACTAGATATCCTTCAAAATCATAATCTTAGACTTATTACAGGTGCCATGAGAACTACTCCCATTAATTCTTTACAAGTAGAATGTAATACTCCCCCCTTAATCTTACGCTTTCAGTATCTCAAATTCTGTTATTTACTTAAACTTTTCTCTGTAAATCATCATCCTCTGATTAAAAAGTTATTTTCACTTCACATTAAGTATCCTGTTAACACTCATCTGACCAAAAATATTCCATTTATGCTTTTTGATTTTTCATTCATGATCAAGTTAGATGGTCAGTTTAAATTTCACAAATCTAATGAATGGGTGTGTTATGAGAAAGAGTTTGAATGTCTATTTCATGAGCTGGATATAGTAATTGACAACAAATTAAGAGATCGGCAAGAAGTCTATAACCTCTTAGATCAATACCCAAACTATCACCACATTTATACAGATGGCTCTAAAAGTAATGAAAGGGTTTCTATGGCTTATGTCATTCCTCATAAGGAATTTGGACTGGGAGTAAAACTGAAGAAAGAATCAAGCATATTTTCCGCCGAAGCTTATGCCATTCTTGCTGCACTTAAATACATTCAAGACCAATCTGAAAATCGTTGGCTCATTATCACTGATAGCATGAGCGTATTGCATGCTTTGAAAAACTATCAAATCAGTGCTCACACAAACTGCATTATAATAGAAATCAGGCACATACTTCATAATCTTTCAACAAGAAACTATAGTATTACATTTTTATGGACTCCATCACATATCGGAGTTTCGGGTAACGAGCAAGCTGATTTTCTAGCACGTGCGATTGCTGACATTGTTGACAGTGACAGCGGCAGCCCCGTCGACGATGTCGCTATTCCTTATAGCGATTTAATACCTATAATCAAGTCCAAACTTTTAAAAGATTGGCAGGACACATGGACAGAATCTCTTACTAGAAAAGGTACTTGGTATGCTCAAATTAATCAGAATATTGGTAAAAGCCCTTGGTTCACCAATTGCCGTTACTTCAGAAGCAGACAATATTATACTATTCTTTGCCGTTTGAGATTTGGACATTGCCGTTTCAACGCTCATTTACATCGCATGCGCATAATTCAATCACCTTCTTGCACCTATTGCTCAACAAATGATGAACAGACCCTTGATCATATTTTCTTTCAATGCTCAAGTTTTAATATTAAAAGACTGTCTTTAGTAGCCAATTTATTGAATTTATATGAAAAACCAGAGAATATACCGCGCTGCATTGAAGACATTTTGAAAAATAAAGACACCTATGTATTTATTTACGATTTTATTAAAAACACGATCAAGGACATATGAAACAAGGATTTTAACAAATATCGGACTCGACTTAGAAATAAATTCTATGAGATAATATCTGGGTAAATAACTAACAATTGAATATGGAATATGCATCGGATGTAACATTGAAGACTTGGCTCCGGCCTTATTACACACTTGGAACAGAAACAAATATTACAGACCTGGCTGTATGGGCTTGACTCTTTGCCTGTCCTAACGGACGAAAGGAAAAAAAAAAAAAAAAAAATTAAATAGGTTATGTTATGAATCACGCGGAAATATTTTCTAAGAGAATTAATTAATTTAATTAGGGCAGGTTGAATCTAAGTGATATTCAGGATACGTTTGTTCAATACTAAAAGGTGTTATGAAGTTAAAGTTAGGTTTCTAGTTTAGTGTTTAGGTAAAAGAAATTAGATAAGTTTGTTGACTAAATGTTGTTAGAATATTTCATGTAGATGCTATTATTAAACGATTGATGAAATGCGAGTTAGGTTCGGGTTTAGTGCTTAGATTAAAGTTAGATTGTTACTAGGGTAGAATGGAACATAATTTAACCGTGGTGGTAGAGATACCAGCAGTTATAAAGTTTTATGAATAGTTTAAAAGTTATGTTTTAATCTGGTTTAGGGCCTAGATTAATGTTAGAAATGTTACCAGGGTAAGCTGGAATATAGTTTAACTGTGGTGGCAGATCACCAACAGTTTAGTTGAAAACAATACAAAGGACTATGCTATATATTGTTTTATGAATAGTTTTAAGGTTAGTAGTGAGAAAGTTTTACAGTTATAATTAGACTATAAAGTTATAGACTACTATGCAAGTAGTTAATGGGTAGGTACGGTATTTGTAGAGAAATTTACCGGCTTGAAGCTGTTTTCAGAACAGTAGGTTAGGAATTAATGTAAATTAACTAGTGTGCGGACACCCATGTTTCAGGGGGCCGTCTTTAAGACATCCATGAGGACATAATAACATAAATAAAAGTTAAAGGTAGTGTACTATGGAGACTACTCTGCCATGATACTAAAGAATCGCCCTGAGGCCCACTATGTAGTTTCTCATAGTCACGCCGTAAAGTGAAATAATAAAAGAAATTAGGTGTGTAGTGTACATATGTGTGTGTGTGTGTGTGTGTTCAGCAGAAAGGTGGTAATGGAACTGAAGTTATGTTGGCTTATAGCCATGCAGTCATGGTATTTAGTTCTGTTAAAAGATAAATAAATAAAGTTAATTTTAGAATAATAGTTTGGTAACTTTAGTCAGTAGGTTTTAATTAGGATTACCACACTTTAGGTGGGTGTGAAATATGATACTAGGATAGCTATAACCAGAGTTATAGTTAACTTAGGTAGTTAGGTACAAGTCGACCCTCCACGACCAGTATGTTAGGCGGTCGTGGGTGTGTGTTCCCTTGGCATCGTGTGACCCTGTATGGGGTCAAACACTAGTAGTTAGCTAGGCCTACGGGAGTTAGGGTGGGCTGTTTCGCCTTAAATCCTTAGCGTGCCACTCACCCAAAGGCTTTCCTTGCATGTCTACCAACTCATAAACTATAGGGGAGAGTTTGGCAGATACTTTACATTTAGTAAATTTAGGAGCTAATTTTTTACTGAAATACTTTTCCTTATCACTCTGGTAGTAAGTACGTTTCCAGACCACATCACCTACATTGAATTCTACCTTCTTGCGTCGTAAGTTGTAGTCTGTAGCATTTCTAGAATGTGCTCGTAGTAGGGCAGACTGTACTTTGTCAAAAATGTTAGAAAGGCAACCTAAGTTTTCTGCATACTGGTCTCTAGGTTGGAATATTATTTCCTTTAAGTCAGTTTTTTGGTAGATGGATCCGTCAGCCACTAATTCCCTACCAAATATAAGGAATGCAGGAGTGAAACCAGTAACTTCACTAGTTGAGCTATTTAGTGCAAATTGTACAGCTGGGATATGTAGATCCCAAGAGCGTTGGTCATTATTAATGTAAGTAGAAACAGCTGTTATGATTGTCTTATTGTACCTTTCCACGGTGTTAATCTGTGGTGCATACCTAGGAGTATAGTGTATGCTAGGTATGTTATATTTACTGAATAAGTTTTTAGTTTCATTTGAAGTGAACTGAGTGCCATTGTCTAAAATTATACATTGAGGTATTCCATGTACCAAAAATACATTATCCTCCATTAGTTTACAGATAGTTTTAGCGTTAGCATTCCTCATTGGGAAAAGAAGACAATACTTAGAGAAACAACATGTCACTACAAAAAGATATGCGTTTTGGCGTCTAGAGACAGGCAGAGGGCCAACAATGTCTATACTGAGCATCTGGAATGGTCGAGAGCATTCTTTAGGTTTCCCCATGACCCCCAGTGGAGCATGGTTTACTTGTTTATGAGCTAGACAGATTTCACATGAAGTTACAGCTTTCACTACGTCGCTGTGCATTCCTGGCCAGTAGTAACGAAGAGCTAGTCTTTTATAAGTTTTAAAAATGCCTAGATGACCCGCTGTGGGTTCTGCATGATTTTCAATAACAACGTTAGATCTAGATTCATATGGAATAACTTCCTTCCAGTCAAACTCATTAAAAATAGCAAATTTACTTTTCATGTACCGAAATAACTTGTCATTCTTAATAAGATAATTAGGATAAGAGATTGGGCTCTGTATACAGCCATTATAGATTTTTAGGTACCAAGTATCGTTAGTTACTGGTGGGGTGGACTGAGAAGATATTTCAGCCACTGGGAGAGCGCGGGACAGAGCGTCGGGAAGAGTATTATCGGAACCACGGCGGTGTTTAATATCGAAGTTAAATGCAGAGAGCCTTATTCCCCAGCGGGCTAGTCTACCAGTAGGATTTTGTAGTTTTAAGAACCACTTTAGTGCAGAGTGATCTGTGTAGACTGTGAATTTTAGACCATTTTCAAGATAACATCGCCAGTGCTCCAGAGCCAATAACACTGCTAGCGCTTCTCTCTCCGTAATACTATAGTTTTGTTCTGGTTTTGACAAGGACTTACTCATATATGCTATAGGGTGCTCGATACCATTTTTAGTTTGAGTGAGCAAAGCGCCAATACCATGATTACTAGCGTCTGTATGTACTTCAAAAGGTAAGCTATAATCTGGACATGACAAGACTGGGGCTGAAACTAGTATGTTCCTGAGTTTGTCAAATGATTCTTGGCACTCATTGGTCCAAGCAAAAGGTGGTGCCTTTTTGCTGGAGCTAGTCAGTTTATTTAACGGTGCTGCTAGTGAACTAAAGTTTGGGACAAAACGTCTGTACCAGGATGCTGTTCCCAAGAATCTCTTTACTTCTTTAGGATTAGTTGGGACTGGAAATTTTGTGATTGCTTCTACTTTTTCTGGGTCTGGGTGCAAGCCCTTTGAATTTACAATGTAACCCAGGTATTTAAGTTCATCCCGGAAGAATTGGCATTTGTTTAAATTAATTGTTAAATTGGCCTCAGTTAGTGTTTTAAGGACTTTTAATAAAAGAGATATATGGTGGTCAAAATCCGAAGAAACCAGAACTATGTCATCTAAGAAAGCAAAAACTCTGTTTTCAAATTCCGGGCCATAGAATAACTTATCAACAAGCCTCTGTTGAGTAGCAGGTGCATTAGTTAGTCCAAAGGGTGTAGTTTTGAATCTGAAGGTTCCACGGCCAGGAATGTAAAAAGCAGTCTTGTTTTTGTCCTCTTCATTCAAGGGTAGCTGCCAGAAACTTTTATAAAGATCTAGACTTGTTAGGTATTTAGCATCCTTTAGGTTATCTAGAATTTCAGAGATATAAGGTAAATTATAAGCATCCTTCTTAGTTACTGAATTTAGCTTGCGACTGTCTAAGCAGAACCGCAATTTGCCATCCCTTTTAGGTGTGAGAAGTACAGGTGAAGACCAAGGACTTTCGCAGGGCTCAACAACATCTAGCTTTAGCATTTCGTCTAGCTCTTCACACAAAATGCGCTGTTTTTCAGGCGACATTCTGTAGTAACGCTGCCTGATTGGAGGTGAGTCTCCAGTATCTATGCAGTGTGTGATGTGATTGGTACAACCTAGACCTTTTTTATCTGAAGATATAGTTTCAAATTGTTTAATAATGTTATCTGCTTTTATTTGTTGAGTCCTTGAAAGTTGAGCGAAAGAATGGAGGTGTAAGTCTGTATTAGAGTTGATTATTTGTTCATTATGACTCATAAGAAAGATTGACTTTGTGTTTTTAGGGAACAGTTCAAAAAGATTCCAGAAGTCAATGCCCAGTAGAATGGGTATGTCAACTGATGGTATTACATAGGCCTTAAGTATGTGGTGTTTACTTTCAAAGGTTATAGGTAGATTTAGTATACCTATTGGTGATAACATCTGTCCCCCAGCGGCAACAAATTTTAAAGAGTGTTCACATGATTTCAGGGTTAGGCCCAAATCGATGAGTTTTTCATGAAAGTTATCTCCAATTATGGTGACTGCGGATCCTGAGTCCAACAGTCCACAAGTAGGCAAGTTATTTATTAGAATACTTGCATAAGGCCTAGTATCATTTAGTGGTTTATTGTGAATTGTTGTAACAGCATAATGAGTGGAAGATGGTTTTAATGTTGGTGGCCAATCTGCCCACACACCACCGTTTTTAGTTTTATTTGGTTTTTTACAACAACCCACAACCTTTAGTTTTTTGAGTGGCACTTTTTACAGTTTGGGAAAATCACACCTTTGAGACCACACTTAAAGCAAATTGGAAATCTTTCTGCTGTACACTTTTTCAATGAGTGACTGTTTACTCTACACCTAGGACAGAAGGGACCTCCTTTAGAGGGTGATTCTTTTTTAGTGTTAATAGCTGAAACCTTTTCTGTTTCCGACTGAGCAGAGTGTTTCTTGTAGTTAGTGTAGTGTTTTGCTGAATTATTAGTACTTGTGTTATAACTATTACTCGACTTATTGTGCCTGTGGTATGCAAACTCTGGTGCAAGAGTGCTCAGATTACTTTTGCTGGGTTCATGGTAGTGTGTAGCCCTAGCTTTATATTTCTCATAGTTTTTGCAAACCTGTTGTAATTGGTCTAACGTTTGCACACTACTTAGTGCTAGCACATCTGCATAGACAGGTTTAACATTATGAGAGATAATGTCGAATTTTTCCTCTTCTGAAATTTTTTTTTCGAGTCGGTTGAAGAGACCGCTCATTATAGAAATGTAAATAGTTATATTTTCAGTTTCACCTTGTGTACGCTGCCTAATTTCAGAAAGGAGTCTATAGTCATAATCATCACTATCAAAGGCTGACTGAAGTTGCTTGATTAACTGGTCCCAAGACAATATATCAGCTTTTATGTGTCTATACCAGTGTAAAGCATTGCCAGTGAATATGTCATAGGAAAAATTCAACATGTCCTCCCTAGAAATTCGCTTACTTAGTCTGAACTCCTCAATTTTCTGAACAAATGACCTTACACACGTATTCCCATCGTATTTGGGTTTATTGCCATGGTGACTGGGACAAGTGACAACTATATTTGGGATTTCCGTGACACTTGCTTCAGCCTGCTGACCACTGGCCGAACTATCTGATGTACTAGGGGTGAGTTTACTCAGGAGAGTTTTGTACTGAGTGTCTAAGCAACCAAACAGTGAATCAAGTTCTCTCTTCAACCGAATAGAGTCTTGTGTGGTTGGAGTTATTCTTCCTAATCTATGGAATATGTGGTTCCTAATTGAAGTAGCTACACTAAGAGAACGTTCAGTGTTTATGGTTGATAAGTAGTTTTTAAAATCCTCTAGCGTCTGACTCAGACCACTCAAATCATCCCTCTCATCCATCCCGGACAGCAAAATATCCGCCGTGTCGTGTAGTCTCGAAAGCTTGTTGATTTGCTTTCTAAGGTCAGTGACTGTGCCCTTTTCACCGCCTCTAATGACGACCTCATATTCCAATTCGGCCTTTCTTAGGTGGATAAATTTGATTGGGTTAGCGCTCATTGTGATCTTTATAATTTACAACAAAACCCTAGTAGCTGACTAAGAAATTATATAAAAGTAACAAATTAAAAAAATACAGTAGAAAAATATAGTAATGACCCACTACTTACCGCCACGATGTGTGAGTCAGGTAAATAGCGACCAGTGAAGAAAACCTTGTGAACCTTACCCGTTGGGCGCCACTGTGGCGTGGTGGTTTAGGTGGTAGAGGAATAAAAGAATTAGACCACAGATTACAGCATTTATTTTGAAGGGGGGTGGGTTCGGTTCACACTGGGTTCCCTCACTGGTCGAAGGTATAGAATGGTACTGCCCTGGGCTCAGGCCGCGACGCACGCGGACCGGCGGGCAGATCCCGTAGCAGGCAGCTCGCGCGCAGACGGGCGCAGAGGTTATGCGGGCAGGCCACACAATAGCGCGCAGACGGGCGCAGAGGTTATTCGGGCAGGCCACGCAATAGCACGCAGACAGTCACAGAGGCAGCGTGACACCCGTCGAGCGGCGGACGTAGAGGTGGTTGATAGTAGAAATCCAAGGCAGTAGAAACGAAGGAGAAGGAAAAAAAAACCCTGGAATCACACGAAGGGTGCTTCCGTAAGCGTGGTGCAGGAATCGTGAGCGCCAGCGATGCGTGCGTCTCCCAGCCGTAAGCCCCACGGAACAGTACCCGGGAAATGGATGGGGAACTCACCATCGTGGCGGTTCACAAAGGTTAAATAGAGATAAGCGTGCGCATACCGCGTGCAATGATATAAAAAGTAACCGCGTGCAAGGCGTTTAAGCTCGTAGCTGCTATGGCACAGCAGGAAAACAATGCTGAGGCTTGCGTACGCTTCACAAATTTAGAAACACTAGTGGAAAGCAGATGACAATGAAATAACACATTTACATTCCAGACAGAAGCCATCTTGACAACCGGGCAATTATATTAATTTACAAACGCTGCAGATTACGGTGAAATAAGAGGATTACGATTTGGCAAGATGGAGAGAAAATGGCAGATACGATGAGCACTTACCCTTGGCACAGAGGGGTTTCTATATAAGTTACTTGCAACAGTAGGCGGCGAGAAAAGAAGCTTCACCGACTAGGAATTAGAATTTATCTGAGAATGCCTAAGTGTTGTCACTCCGTGAAACCATAGACATTAAAGATTAGTGTGGTAGTCGACTTCTAGTTTAATCGACTACAACGCTACAGGTTCCGTAGCCGAATGGCAAAAAACGGAACCCTTATAGTTTCGTCATGTCTGTCCGTCTGTCTGTTTGTCTGTCTGTCCGTCCGTCCGTATGTCACAGCCATTTTATTCCGAAACTATTAGGACTATAGATGTGAAACTTGGTAGGTAGATGTATTCTGTAAACCGCTTTCCGATTTTATGAAAAATATTTAAAATAAAGGGGGATCCCCATACATAGAACTGAAACAGAAAATATTTTTTTTCATGAAACCTGTGCGTGTGTGGTATCTATAGACAGGTATTTAAAAATGATATTAAGGTTTCTAAAACCACATTTTCATAAAGTTAATCGTTTAAAAGATATACGCATTCAAAGTGGTAAAATGTGTGTGTCCCCCCTCTAACTTCTATAATAATGGAGTGAAAAATATATGCTGTAGATCAAACTTAGCTTACTTTGTAGCTTAATGTAAACTTTCAACCAAAATTGGTTTGAACGAGATCGGGTCACCAATTTTTGAGATACAGCATATTTTCTAAAACCGCAAATATAACTTTGTAATTCATACAAACACTATGAATAACAAAGTTATTGGGCGTAGTTGTAAAAAATGTAAATGTAAAAGCTAGTTTTAAGAAATTTGTAAGGTTTTTTTTTCGTCATATAAATATACATATTATATTGCCTTCATGGGCGAGTCTGACTCGCACTTGGCCAATTTTTTATAGGCTCGCATTTGACCACCGTCCCGCCTAATAGTAAGCGATCATGTGGTCGAAGTTGAAACACGCTCACCTAGAAGTAACCTATTCACTCTTAACTTAAAGACCCCAACGTTATCAGGAAACACAGATTCCGGCAGGGAATTCCACTGATTAGCTGCACAATGGAAGTATTTCAAAACGTTTTGTGCATATGGGTGGGATGTCCTGAATGTAACAACAGCACATCGCCGTTTGTCTTGTAGTCCGATTATGGTACGGGCTTGGTGGAATTAGATTGTGCAATTCCATCACACGCTCCCTGAAATGTACCGTGATTGGTTTCAATTCTTCTTTTCTTGCACCAGTATCTATTCAGATATACATATATGTATTTTATCATTATTTGTTTATTCCACCATTCTACCATATTGTGTTCATGTACCACTATTGTACATAAAGTTTAAATAAATAATATTGTAAGATAGTCGCTTAACAGTAGGGTGGTAAGAGGGGCAAAATACCACGGGTCCCCATCCGGAAAGGGCCTCCGGCACAGTATAGATATGGACAGTACAGAAACTAAGCCTAGTTGAGGACATAATTACCTACGCTCCATTGAATCAATAGGGTTGTAACTTTTAAGGATTTTGGTATTGTTTTTTTTTCACATTTTTGTTCTGTAGTGATCAATCCATCGAATTTAAATAACTACCTAGCTTACAAATACAATTTAAATAGGTAATCTCATGGTGTCGATTAATCTCAGCAAAAGACGATAGTTTAAACACGAAAAACAATTTAATATTAACACACAACACCATGCGCGTGCACAGGATTATGACAGGGTATGCGGCGGAGTAATCGGTCACAAAAACTTTGCCTTTTATAGATTTTTAGCATAGCCACAGCCACGCATCGTAGCATGGTGGCGATGCGTGGCTGTGGCTATGCTAAAAATCTATAAAAGAAGAAGTTTTTGTGTGTTTTTACTCCGCCGCATGCCCTGTCATAATCCTATGCACGCCCCTGCACAACACCTTGTAGAACTATACATCTGTAACTTTGTAATATCCTCATAACCGCCGCATTCTGGATTACTTATACCTAATACCTAATAAGATCACGAATTCATTATGATTGCGGACTTATAATTTGATAACGATTATAAGTATAACAATTAATAAATCATTCTTACCTTTCAAAATCAGCTGAGTTCAAACAGCCGTACACAACGCAATACGTTCGTGGCATTTTCATTGGCAGGTGACCACTCGTCTTGACGCGGCACGTATTACTGAGAGCACCGCGACCCGCGCTTAGGAGTCTCGTCGGTGCGCCGTTTCGAGCGTTTGTAGGTAGTTTCCGTACCGTCCATATTTTTATACTGTGCCTCCGGTAAGCACAAGAGGATCCTTACACTTATTAATGCAGCATTTATTTTATTAATTTAAGTCACTTTAGACGTAAGTGCTTACATACGTTGAATAAAAAGTATCTGTAATTTCAGTTTAATACGCTCTTAAAGTTTACTTTGTAGGGAGGCCCCCCTCTGCTGAATAAGCTACGTGTTTCAAACGATATAGTTACAACCATTTTAATTAAAGCTCGTAAAGTCCTTTCAAAGGTTGTCTGGAAGATATCACTCTCAGCGATAAGACCGCCATTGTAACCAATTTTTTTACAATATTGTTATTTTGAGTGTGATTCAATTATTGGTGTACAATAAAGTATATTCTATCCATCGACACCATTGTCAGCTACTTTTAACCAATTATTCAAATATTTATGTTCCAGGTTGGAATGGCCAGTGCGCACGCTATCGTTCAGTTTTGACGGTCGCCTGCTCGCGTCTGCTAGTGAAGATCACATTATTGATATTGGAGACACCGAGACAGGTAAGACACAGATCTCACATTATATAGGACGACTTTAAACAATAATAACTAAACATTCGTAGCATTACCCTGCAAAAGTCGAATTCGCAAACCGATAATATCTCAGTTCTCTCTCCACATTTAAGACAAAAAGTCTTCACTATAATGATATTTTCATTATTTCGATTAATATTAAAAACCTGGCTTAATTGTTAAGCCAGGTTTTTAATGCAAGAAGAATCAATTATTGATTCTTCTTGGTCTTTAGTTTTCGAAGAAAACGGATGCTATTTAAAACATCGTGTATTCAGATGAATAATACTATAATAATGCAAAACATTATTATTTTTATCAACTGAGCCGTTATTCTCGATAAATTTGATAGTATAATGATAAAATTATAGTTAAAAATTCAAGTATCATTGTTCGAGACTACAATAAAGCCAGTGCAACGATACTGGTGTGTCCGAACTTGTCCACGGTTCGTGGAGCTTAACGTTGCTCTTCAAAACAAAACTACAGGCTCTCCGGCCGACAACAATCTATAGCCTCTGAGGCTTTATCAATACCTAATATTACCACTAACCTTCTGCGCTGGGTACGCCAACTTCGACCTTCCTAGGTCACGCCCAAGTGTGGTATGTATGTAAATATGAGGTGAGTAATTGAAAGGTGTGATGCAAGTCAAGTGTTCTAGAACGTTCACAAGGCGCCGGTCTCCAGATGGCGCGGTCCAGATCAGCATCACAGCACAACTTATTTCCAACAACTCCGCGTGCCATGCGGTGGCAACCAACCGGCGATAAATCCCAAAATATCCCAGGTTTTTCATCAAATGGAGATTACAAATTCCAACAATCGTTAACCGCGGCCCAATTATCGGTTTCAACACGCGATTCCAAACGATATTTTACCAATTATAATTAACTCAACAGGTCCCAATCGGACATTTTCAACAAGGAAGCCAAAGTCTATCTTTCAAGTGAAAAAGTTACATCAGGCGATTGCACACGATATTTCTATTACAATAAAATCAAAGTCCCAAGAGCGGACATTTTCCAACAACGGAAGCAAATCTATTTGTCAAGTCAGATATGTCAAGATCAAATTTCTTTATGTCAAAAAGGTACGTTCGGAAACACATATCGGACCGAACATCTACCCCCCCCGGACGGGCCTACCCGTCCGCTAATCAATTGGAAGTCTTGACAAGGTTGCAAATTTAACACAGCTTCAATGCGGCCAAATACCGTAGCTAGTTCCTCAAAGGTGAGATCGGTGTCTCCCAACAATCTCCGCCAGCGTCCCTTTGCCGCTTTCACCGCGGCCCCAAAAATACCCCCCCAATGGGGGGCAGGCTGGCGGGTCAAACAACAAAGTGACCCCTCGGCGGGCCAAACTATTACCAATGTCAACCTGGCTCTCATTAAGGAAGGCGTATACCTCCTTCAAATAGTTACTTGTACCCTTGTAATTCGTACCGCAATCAGACCCAATCAAGAAGGTAACCCACGGCGAGACACAAATCTTTCCAAAGTCGCCACAAAGGCCTCTGTCGAGAGGGAGGTTACCAGCTCCAAGTGTACTGCCTTGGTTGACAGGCAGACAAAAACACACAATAAGCCTTAACAATCTTACTATTACGAAAGGTGGACGTCTTCAACAAAGGGGGACCAACAAGTCCGTTACGACGCCAGCAAAGGGCCTCGCCTCATTGACGCGATCAGCCGGCAAAATCCCAAATTCTCGCTGCAGAATGGCCAACAGCTCATTGCAACCGGCATGCGAGTTCTTAATGTGACGATCAGTCACCAACAATTGAACCAAGTGGCCCTCCTTGGGCAACAAAGGGGGGTGATGGGCCCCATAAGGAAGGCTAGAGTGCCTCAACCGTCCTCCAACACGCAAAGACCCGTCTTATCCAAGAAGGGATTCAGCTTACTGACAGCTCCCGACAACCCAACCCTACCAGACATTAAAGACCTCGATCTCCTTCTCAACGTGTGCAGCCTGCACAGAGCGGACCCAAAAGAGGAGTGACTCCTGTCGCTCTTGAGGAGAGAGAACTGGTGAAAGGCGCTTGTCCCCTGGATTCCTAGAATTATGGCCAAAACGCCTGATCCACGAGGTGACGTTCAACAATTTGTCGAGGGAGCTGTATCAATTCATCAAAAAATCAAGATCAAACGGAGGATCCTTCGTCCCAACAGCGAACACCTCAAGTCCGGGCAAAGGATCCGACATCAAGACTGGCGTTCGAGGCCAATCGTCCTCGGGGCGAGTCAGCCAGTCCGGTCCCCACCAAAGGGGATGAGCAATCAAGTGAGGGGGCCATGCACCCGCGTGAGGCTACGTCGCCCGGGTTCTGGTCACCAGGCACGTGCCTCCAAATCAAAGGCGTTTCAGAACCTTGAATCTGCAACACTCGGTTCACAACATAGACCTCCAAAGAGTGGACGGACGTCTTCAACCAACACAAAACAATTTGACTGTCCGTCCAGGCGCAAGAAGCCCGAATGTCAACAGTTCCACCCAAAGTGCGCGCAACGTGGCTTAAGAGACGCACAAGAAGCACCGCAGGAAGTGCAGATACAAGTTGGAGCCAGTCTTCCAACAGGGTTTCCCGAAGTGGCTCGTCCCAACCAAGTTCAGTTATAACAAGGGCAGGAGCACCAATTTTAGGGTAAGGACAACTCACAAGGGTGATTTCAAACCAGGTCCTTCCCTCAACAGTGGTGACAGCCGTTTCGCCAATTCCCCAAATCTTGCCTGAAAGGTCGTTCACCTTCAGGCCAACCTGTCCCGCTAACCAAGACGACAAAAGGCAACCCTGGGCTCCCGTGTCCAAAATGGCACGGATCACAATCGAGCCACCCGAGGGTCCCCAGACCTTGACCGAGGCCGTTGGCAACAAAACCGTCTTGATCGGGGGGGGGGGATTCTTTAGCGGGGCAGGTGTCAATCTCTTAGCGATGCCTGGGCGGCGACCGATCGCCGCATCCAGGCTGCCCTCGTTCACGACGAGGCCAACAATCAAAATATTCGTCCGCGCGGTGTCCCGAGCCGCTCGCCATCACTGGAGGGGCATATCCCACCGGATGCCAGAATGGCGGAGGGCGCAACTCCAACCGGGGACGTTCCGCCAACGGAGGGGAAAGACAGCAGCGCCGACCCGGCCACTGCTGCCTAGCAGCCAATGCGCGTTCTCCCTGACGAGGGGAGACCAAATGGCGCTCGCGGGGCTCCCGTTCAACTTGCGCGGGGGGTGGAGAGCGGCGTACAGAATTGCGGGTCTCAGCCCGGTGCTCGTCTCCGGGGTACCCCCCCCTGCGCGAACCCCCCTCAGAAGCTGGTCTGCTGGAGCGGTTCGCGTTGGCGCACAAAATCTTCAAGTGGGACCCTTCACAAATTCTACACGGGCGGGGGTCGGGGCAGTCCCGATGGAAGTGGGCCCCCAAGCACGAGAAGCACAAACGGCGTGCGTTGACAATGCGGAGGCGGGCACTTACGTGCAAATTCAAAAAATCCGGGCAACGCGCCGTGACATGCCCCTTTGCCTTACAAAAGTCGCAATGATGAGGACTCCGGGCGCCAGCAAAACGGGGGGCGGGGCGAACATCAACAGGCCCCCTAGCCCGAGGACTCCGGGCGCCAGCAAAACGGGGGGCGGGGCGAACATCAACAGGCCCCCTAGCCCGAGGACTCCGGGCGCCAGCAAAACGGGGGGCGGGGCGATCATCAACAGGCCCCCGAGCCCTAGTCCGTCCCTGGTCTCTAGGCCGAGAAGGTAGTGGGGGTGACCCCATGGCGCCACGAGTGTTATCCAAAAACCGACACTCGTCTTCCAAAAACTTGAGGAGGTCGTCAAAGGGGGGAAGATGGGTGGCACTATCCCCACCATACTTCTGCTCAAAACGTGACCTCAGCTCCGCGGGGAGCAACTGCAGCACTATGTGCACCAACAAGTAGGACCAATGTTCTACCGGTAACTCCAAGCGTCTCAAGGCGTTGGTCGCTGAGACCAACGGGTTCAGCAAGTCAGTGCGCAACGTCAACGTGCAGGCAATGGCCGGTAGTCCCAAAATTTGACCGATGTGCATATCAGCCAGGCAGCGCTTGTTCTGATACCGTCGGGAGAGAAGCTCCAGAGCGGTCGGGTAGGAGGAACCCGTCACCGGCAAGTGCTGCACCAAGGCTCTGGCTTCGCCCTCCAGGACAGACAATAAATAGGCCAGCTTCTGGGCAGGTCCGAGGTCCGAGCGTGCATCGACAAGACTCTCAAAGAGATTTAGGAAGCCCAGCCAGTGGTCCAAGCGACCGTCAAAATGTGGCAGCTCCAGGGTGGGCAGCCTACCCAATAGTCCAGGGCCTGCAACAACGGGGGTCTGCGGCTTGGCCGCATCAGGCACCCGGCTCTTCAAAATTTCCCGCGCTCGTAGACTTATGACATCCCCCAGGTGGACAATCTGGTCATAGTCACCCAAAATCTTATCGCGGGCTGCCTGGTCCATCACCCCCAAATCCACGTCCATGATGAACTCGCAGAAGCGTGTGAGCGCAGCATCAGCTGCCTTGATCCTCTCATTCAAGCGCCCGTACCGAGCAAGGGTGAGCTCTTCCAAATCTACACGCTCAACCGTTGCAGCTGCCGATGTGAACCATCTCAACTGTGAGGTCAATCCGGCAGCAGCCTCCCTGACTGCTCTTAATGAGGCCATTGCAACAATCAAATATTAATACAACAGGCTAAAATTAACTAAACAAACAACAATGACTTTAGCCGACCAAATAATTTCACCAAAATAACAACTTAAATTCAATTATTTCAAGTCCAAATCCGACCCTGTACCCATTCCAAGTATGAATCTAGCTTGGTACAGATGGCTAGTTACAAAATAAATAACAATTCAATGTATATATTGTGCAGGATCAACACCAATTAAACAACAATTGACTGTATAATATTGAGCGGACAATCTCTAACAACTCAATCCAATAAATACCACAAATGCAATAACCAATACACACAATTCAAGTCCTATTATGTTAGACTATGTGTGATTATTATTTAGATAACCTTTTAAATTCAGATCTGTGACATTCAATTATTAATTGCAACAAATACCAAACAACTTTTACAACAATATACCAAATTATGTACCAAATACAACCTAATAATTCCTAATTTCACAAATAAATCTGACTTGTCAATTCAACAACAGGGGCTACAGTACAAATTACAAATACAACTTCAATTGATTCAACTTCAATTAGGTAGCCCGGATGACATGGTAATATATTCAAAACTTATTAAGTTATTTTCAACAATATTCAAAACTTCCAATTTACTATGTGGATCTTATAAGACCACGCTCTGCTTACCAAAAATGTTCGAGACTACAATAAAGCCAGTGCAACGATACTGGTGTGTCCGAACTTGTCCACGGTTCATGGAGCTTAACATTGCTCTTCAAAACAAAACTACAGGCTCTCCGGCCGACAACAATCTATAGCCTCTGAGGCTTTATCAATACCTAATATTACCACTAACCTTCTGCGCTGGGTACGCCAACTTCGACCTTCCTAGGTCACGCCCAAGTGTGGTATGTATGTAAATATGAGGTGAGTAATTGAAAGGTGTGATGCAAGTCAAGTGTTCTAGAACGTTCACAAGGCGCCGGTCTCCAGATGGCGCGGTCCAGATCAGCATCACAGCACAACTTATTTCCAACAACTCCGCGTGCCATGCGGTGGCAACCAACCGGCGATAAATCCCAAAATATCCCAGGTTTTTCATCAAATGGGCATTACAAATTCCAACAATCGTTAACCGCGACCCAATTATCGGTTACATCAGGCGATTGCACACGATATTTCTATTACAATAACATCAAAGTCCCAAGAGCGGACATTTTCCAACAACGGAAGCAAATCTATTTCAGTCATCTCATCAATCTAGTCAGATATGTCAAGATCAAATTTCTTTATGTCAAAAAGGTACGTTCGGAAACACATATCGGACCGAACAATTATTATAGATAGAATATACTTTATTTTACACCAAAATTTAAACACACCTATTTCACAGTATTGCTTATTTTATGGTTACAATGGCCGTCTTATCGTTGAAATCTATATCTTCCAGACAACCTTTGGAGGGGATTTAAAGGGGCTAAATTATGTTAGCATTATGTCTATCGCGGGCTCGATTTTCTTTAGTTTTAATCATGTTTGAGTTCATTACATTGGTTTAATTCTTTTATCCGACTGCGCTGAAGTCAAAAGGGAGGAACACTTCGCCCGAAACTGTTCGCTGGGATTTCGATATAATTTATAGATAGCACTCACAAATGATGAACTTTACTATGAAAAACTTTTTAGAATTGGATCATTACTTCTGAAGATTACCTTCTATATACAAACTTACACACAAATTTTACTTCTTTATAGTATTAGCCTCTCGCGTGTCTTAAGTTAGTGCGACATAAGAAAAAAATGCTCCAAATGTTTTAAGTCGGACAGTTACACTTAAGGGCTTGGTCAGGATTGGTCGATAAATATCTTTGGTTGTGTTGCAAGTAGTAATACGTTCTGCATACACCGCTAAAATGAACGAAAAAAAATGTACAAAATGTATCTGTGGTTTTTGTTGTGACGCTGCAGACTTTTTCGTTGTTATCAAATAGTTTTTATTACTTTTTATAATAGTTTTTATTAATTTTTTGGAATAATTTGTCTTAAAATTGCCTACACATTTTTTTTTTCGAATGTACTTAAGTGAAAATTATAAAAGTGAAAAATATCACATCACTGCGAGATAAGGTCAGTTTGATTTGCTTATTGAATGATATAAATAGTTAGATAAACTCATAACGAAGCCAGGAAGGTATAATATATATCATGATAATGGCCATAAATTGCCGATTTATCATTTTTTTCTGAAGTCCTACCCAAAAATCATAAGGAAATTCAACATGCGACACTCGAGGGGTTAGTATAGAAAATACTTATTTTAAAACATTTCAACTTGATGTTTCAGGCGAGAAAGTAGCAGAGATACCGGTCCAGGCTTCAACGTTTACAGTAGCGTGGCACCCCTCGCGCTACCTCGTGGCCTTCGCCTGCGAGGACAAGGAGCCCCCCGAGAGGAAGCGGGACGCCGGGAACCTCAAGCTGTGGGGCCTGCCCAACTCCAGCTAGGCGGCTCCAGATAGAGGGTTAGGGTACGGCTGTAGGGGTTGCCCAACTCTAGCTAAACAGATACGGTACTGCAGGGTTTGCTCTTGTAGGTGTTGGCAACTGGAGGAAAAGGGCACTACCTAACTCCAGCTAGACGGATAGGGCACTGCCCAACTCCATTTAGAGGGATAGAATACTTCTTGACTCCAGCTAGACGAATAGAGCACTGCCTTAGTGACTTCTACTGATATTCGATGTGTTTCAAAAGTGTGTAGATATATTTGCAGTCGGTTGTATATACGTCACCGTAAAATTGCAAAAACCGTTAGATTATATCTCGCGAGATTGTTATCTATCGATAAATTGTGATCCGTATAGAGTTTATGAGTTCTCGAGCTTATCAATTTCTCGAGTCTCGAGAATTCTCGGGTTGTCGAGAAATTTAAATTTACGTACGTTTTTGCATATTTTTTTTCGCGTTTCAATAATGTGATTAATCAACAAATTTTGTGGGTTTCCTCTCAAATAAAAGTATCAAAATGATGATAATTTTTTTATTGACAGTTTTCAACAAAATTAGCTTATCTTTTTCTTAAAGAAAACAAAAAATATTAAACTATTCTGTCTTATAATTACAATCACAGCACCATTTTAGCAAGTTTGTTTAAATTCGGCTAACGTGGTCAAACCTAGTCTTCCGCAAAACCTTGCAGGACTTAGCAGCCCTGTTGAAGGCTCTCCTGATCCACGTCATTTGCTTTGCAATTTCGAGCATCGCCCCATGCTAGGTACGCCGCGTGTTTAAGCGCTTCAGCGCGATCAAATTCGGCGCCAACCAAAGGTCGAGCTTTGCCGGACATTGTTAAGTCAGAGAACGGAACGTAGTATTCCTTCCCCTATCGCAAAAAATCCGCCAAAGCGTCTGCGCACGACGATGAATCTTTTGAAGAGAAGCAAGTAGGCTGCTAAGGATAACACGCAAAGAAAGATCGCATGCCATCCCAATCCGCTGACTTGTATCGCCAAACCCCTTAAAGTGCCTTTAAGGTTGGTTTCGGGCGGGGAGTAAATAGATACAGATTTCACCAGACAGTGGTCGGAACGGAGATCGGACGGTGTAACCGAGTAGCGGTTTGGATCTGTAGTCAGCAGAAGGTCCAAGCAATTGGCTGTGTGCGACTCAACATCCGGCACCCTCGTTGCTCCCTGGACCAGCTGAGTGAGATTCAATGCAAGCGCAAGATTGTGCATCTCTCGCCCAGCGTGATCTGTGCACTGGTATGGGAAGAGCTACTCCTGGTGATGGGCATTAAAGTCCCCCAGTAACACGAATTGAGCTGAAGGGTACCGCTGCTGAGCCTCACTGATGTACTGTGTGAGCCTGGTTGTCTCCTGATATCCGCTGTGCGAGCGGTAAACACAGGCATAAATAATTTTATCCATGCCCGTGTCCACCAGAGCCTAAAGCGTAGAGAACCTGGAGTCCTCAAGGTTCCGGAGACGCCGATAGCAGATGTCGCGGGCGCCATGGGTATCATTTTCGATACACACTGTATAAACACTTGTGTATCTTTTTCGATACACGATACACATTCCAGTCTTTAGTCCCGTGTATCGTTAACGCGCACGTTTTTATACATTTTATACTACAAAAATATTGCTCTGGCCTAGGGGATTTTTCTGGTGTATTGGAGTTGGGATTGGTAATTTTTTTTGGAAATTATGAAGAAGAATCTATGGAAAAGAATTAAAACAGTACAATTATTTAGAATGTCGAACTTTTATTATAAAAAATTCAAAATGTAACAAAGGATTGATGAACAGAATGTAATCTTATAGTTAGTGAGTATTACTGAAACGAGTTTTGAAAATAATTACATCACAAATATAACATTTTGTGTTAACTTGTGACGCTCGTACTACTTTGCCATTTGAGTCATATAGATGCAAAGGTAGCAACATCCAGTTTTACCAACATAGCAATAAACAAATTTTTAGTTTTAAAGCAGTAATATAACTATTATGGTGCTATTTTTAACATAAACATTTAGAGAATCTTACTATCTTATCTTACTTCTTACTTCTTACTAATATTATAAATGCGAAAGTTTGTGAGGATGGATGGATGTTTGTTACTCTTTCACGTAAAAACTACTGAATGGATCCGAATGAAATTTGGTAAGTAGATAGATGACATTCTGGAATAACACATAGGCTACTTTTTATCCCGAAATTCCCACGGGATCGGGATTTGCGCGGGAAACCATCCTACGCCTACGAAGTCGCGGGTAGAAGCTAGTCATGTTATAAATACAAGAACAATTTAGGATATTACAGTAATATCATATTTTTTCTAGAAACTAGACGTTTGGTTTGGATGTTTCTGTTTCTGCGCCCAACTCGTGGATATTGCTACCTTTGCAGCCAAATCTCGGGGATGTTGCTGCATTTGCAACCACGGATTTGCTCCGTGTTTGCAACCACAGATTTTAGATCATATTTAGACTGAATAATCTTGATAGTTTTGGTGTAAAGTACATACAACAGGTGTCTACGTCAGGAGTTTACTGTATCTAAGGGACACTATACCGATAAATTAAATTATAAACTTGAACCATTATTCTGAATTAAAACTCAGTGGATTTTTCATAAGGCAGGAAATAAAATCGTTATTAGGATACATATTGATACAGTAAAACATAATAATAGCTGTTTTCTGGGTTTCCAACTAATACTCAGAATAATAGATGGAATTAATGACTTTAAACCCATATTATTGAGAAGAGGTAAGGAATAAAATAAAACTACCTTAATTATAAATTGTTTCTTTATTTAGCGTACCTATGTAGCTACCTATAATTAAATTTATTAAAAATGTGTTATTATACATGCAAATCATCTACTTCGTGATTTTCTTCACATTCTCTGTCTTCATTTTCGTCATCTTCATCTTGATTGTTACTTTCTAGTAACGCTACAAAGAATGACAAGTCTTCATTTTGCTGCCAATCGTCTCCCCAATGGCTTCTAAGCAATGTTAATAAATCTTTTTTCTTACTATCCGTTATGTTATTGGAAGCATTAATCTTTCTTGGATTTATCACGGATGTTGTTTTATTTCTTTGACAAACGTTTTTAGGGTTCCGTAGCCGAATGGCAAAAAACGGAACCCTTATAGTTTCGACATGTCTGTCCGTCTGTCTGTCTGTCCGTCCGTCCGTATGTCACAGCCATTTTATTCCGAAACTATTAAGACTATACATGTAAAACTTGGTAGGTAGATGTATTCTGTAAACCGCTTTTCGATTTTAAGAGAAAATTTAAAAAATATTTAAAATAAAGGGGGCGCCCCATACATGGAACTGAAACTGAAAATATTTTTTTTCATGAAACCTATATGTGTGTGGTATCTATAGACAGGTCTTTAAAAATGACATTAAGGTTTCTAAAATGACTTTTTCATAAAGTTAATTGTTTCAAAGATATACGTTTCCAAAGTGGTAAAATGTGTCCCCCCCCCCCTCTAACTTCTATAATAATGAAGTGAAAAATCTAAAAAAACTATATATTGTAGATCTTAATGTAAACTTTCAACCAAAATTGGTTTGAACTAGATCGAGTCAGGAGGTTTTGAGATACAGTATATTTTCTAAAACTGCAAATATAACTTTGTAATTCATACAAATACTATGAAAAACAAAGTTATTTGGCGTAGTTGTAAAAATTGTAAATAAGCTAGTTTTAAGAAATTTGTAAGGTTTTTTGTTTTTTTTTTTTTTCAAATAGATATATTAAGTATATTATATTTATTATAGTTACTACGGAACCCTTCATGGGCGAGTCCGACTCGCACTTGGCCAATTTTTAAAAACTTCATCATCTATTTTGTAGTATAGATGTCCCTCAATCATAAAAAAAGGCCTGGAAACGGCCTTTTAGAACGCTTTAAAATGTAACGTTTCGAGGGTATTCTGGCAGAACCGGATAAGTGCACAATATGTAATGATGAGAAAAAAGCACTTTAAGTTTTGAGTGATCTTATTATAATGTTGAAGCATAATAACAACTTGATATTAGTACTTGTAGTTTGATATGTTTTCGAAGAAGGTTTTGATATATTGATTTTAGTAATAATTGTCATTAAAATCAAGAAAAAAGAATAACTTCGCTTCAAGATAGTGCAGTTATTTTGTTTTACCAGAAATTTGTAAATGAGCTGTAAATCCCTAATAACACAAAGTATTAACACCTGATATACTAATAAAGGATCATTGTACGACATTGACTTACTTCATGATGAAATAACTAAAAGAATCTTGTACTGAAGTCGGCAATATACAGAATTGTTCAAAGTTATCCGTTTTTACCTGAAATTATTTTGAAAATTACTGTGTTTTTAAAACAAATAAGTAATATATTTTTTAAATGAGTATGCTTTAATAAGTTTAAACAGCTTTATCGCGTAGGTATAATGGTAATTAAAATAGAAAAATATCGAAAGAAATTAAAGAATACACAAAATTACACATCTTCCCCGCAAGACAGTACATTCTCCTTTTCAACATTTTCAGCAACACTATTCACCGTCTTCAAACTTTTATACCAAGGCTCCAATTCCTCCGGTATTATATTCTTTTTAATCAAATACAATAAATCGTTTTTTTTTGGCCTCCGATTTGGCACTGATTAGAAAACCACTCTCTGGATATAGGTAATGACATAATTTTTTTTTTTCAACTCACTTGGAAATTCATTACATTCCTTCTTTCTTTTTTTCGTGTAGCTCTAGTCTTCTTTCTTTGCCGGTAACCTCTATGTAAATAAAATTCTCCCTCATGTCATAATTAAAATAAATTCTCCTTTCCCCCTTTACGAATCTCAGTCGCTTAATTTTAAGCCACTGCAATATATTTCCTTCATTGTCCTTTTCTTTGTTATTTAAACTCTTTTGTTTTGTATGGCTCCTTGACTATCTTCTTCTTTTTAATAACATGGACTCTTCTCCGCCTTGCACGTTGGCATATTCCAATCCAGTATTGCATGGAATTTACTAAAGTTTCTTTCTTTTGTGATTCAATAGCGCTGTGCATAGAATCGGCCTCCATGTATGTATGTCCGGATTCCAAAAACTTTTGCTCAATCATCTGCAGATTTTCAATATTGTGAACAGCCCATAAAAGCATAGCAGCTACATATTGATTTCTGTTTTGCCCTGAGCAAGTATCAGAAAAAAGACTGATTTCGGTTACATTTGATGAAACACATTTAGATAAATAATGCAATAAAATGGTTCCGATTTCGCAGCTACCGTTAGCGTTCAGTTCGGAATATAGGAAACAGTAAGTATAATTGGGTAGACCTGCTTCATAAATAGTTAGGTTAAATACGCACAGCTTACGAGAATAATACAAAAAGCTCACTTTGCATTGAGAGATCTGAAGTACCTATAGCCTGCAGATCAAACGAAACTGAAATAAAGTTAGGTTCATTGTTAGCTCTCTCCTTGTCTTTTTCCTTCTCCTCATTACATTTATTTTTTCTATGGATATGCCTTGTATATTTTTTTTCTAATAAGGCCTTTTTCTCTTCGTCAACATTTCCATAAATTGTACAAACTGTACATTGGTCTTTTTGCGCACAAAAAGCTTAACATGTATTCCGTTGAAAATATTCTTCGATAAGCAAGCTCATTAACTGCTTCTTGATTTTTTTCTTGGCATATCTCTTTGTACAATGTGTACCTACATTTTTCTTATATTAAGATCTGCGCCCAAAACTTTCTGTTTGTATCTTTTCTTGTTTAGTGAGATTCCATGCACGGAAATGATTCTATGTGGCGACAAATCCCTTCCAAGATCTCTGGCTTAGTTTTATTTGCTGGCTCATGTTTTCCTCTATTATCAACAGCATTAAAAATACCAGTACTGCTGCGTTTTTTTACAGCGTCAAAAATGAGAGATGGTCCGATATTCAGAGTATTAGTAAAAATGTTTGTAAACTTGCTTTTTTAAGTCATACTTTGTAAAGTAGCATTTTTTGTGGAAGTTCTTTGCTCACGTTTATTTTTCACAGCAAGTACTCGCTTAGGACGCTCTACACACACATGAGAAAGAATGTAACATTTTCTACCCACGAAATCAACATTCCAGTAATGGCGACATATTTCTCACAGTCTATAACAGAGTTTTTATATAAAAATCTAGATGAAATGTAGCACGTGCGCCCGCGTCTATGTTGAACTGAGAATAAAAACGTTAGCAAGCAAAACCGACTAAGTGAGCCTTATCTGCTTTTGCTATTGAAGTGGAGAATCAAAATTGAATTACATATAATATGCAAAACATAAACAATTCACTTATTATGTTTTTCCTGTCAATAAAACGAAAGAAGTAGTTTTTGTGTTAACAGTGAGAACCAAATAAAATCCAATATATTAATTTGTCTGGAAATTTAAAATAAAATTATTAATAGTGGTTTTATGAGTAAAGAGAGCAAATGCTTTTATTTTGTTATCACTGTATTTTATTATTCATGTTGTATAATAAGAGATTATATCAGTTTTTTGCTTTTAAGTTTGAAGGAAAAAATGTTAGATAACTGCTTTACACAGACAAAAAAACCGCAGTAAAAGCTTCCACAGTTACAAGGTTTTGCTAGATAAAGAAAGCAGAAAAAACTAAGTATGCCTATGTATGTAACTATTTTTTTTTTAAGTTTGCACTTATTCTGTTCTGCCAGAATACCCTCGGTTTGCAATCCTTGAATCGAAAATGCCAGCTACTGACAGGTTTAAAGACTTCCTGTGAAGCTGTCTTCCAATCGAATACTTCAAAGTCAGTTCCTAAGGCGTTAACGGTACTAAATTTCGAAATTATTTCGATATATTTTTGAGGACCGCTAATCACTTCATGTTTTCTCACTTCTTTTTCAATTTGAGCAAATACCCTGTCAGGCGGTATATACGAATGTCCGACAACAGGAAAAACAAGTTCAACTTTCTTGATATTTTGCGGAGCTTCAGTCAACCATTTCGACAACATTCTTAACATGATAGTATTTTTATTTTCACCTGCGCATCCATCTGCGACAAGTCTTACTGTTTCTAAGGATGACAGGTCTGAATTTGTCAGCCTGTGGTAAAGGGCTGATGCAATTTCATTTGCAGCTTTGGGGTACAAATTTTCGGCCCAACAGTAAGCGAACACATTTTCGGGAAGCAATTTGCTTTTTGAAGATCCCTCTACTACCGTAAAATTGTATAAATACACATCTCTTAGGTAATACGCCACCTGATCGGGCACTTTTAGCAGGTTAAGATTTTTTTGACGGTTATATGAAAAGGTTTTTAGCGTTTCTTTTTTTTCTTTAACTTTTTCGAAAAAAGCTTTCGCTCTTAACCTTTTAACCGCCTACGTCGGATTTATACGACAAATATTTTCGGGCCCATTTTGCCTGAGTCGTATATATACGACAAAAATATCACAGCTCGTTTCATGTACTTTTTTGTTTAATTACGCTGTATTTTATCAAAACGATATTTATATTAGGTAAATAATCATCAGTAAATAATTAAGTAATCATTTAACAGTTTAATAAACTTTAGTCTCTTAATCAGAAGTCCTAATTATATTGTACTGCTGTTTTTGTTGTAGGTATTTATTTTTCGATTCACCGTGCCGGGCGCTGGGGGCCCGACAAACGATATTTAGTCGGGCGGTTAAAAGGTTAATTTATGTAGCCTTTGGGCTACCATTAAATTATTTTTTTGACTAGTGTCTTTCCCGCTTTTCATTTGTTCGTTGAATTATATACAAGTTGCACAAACGTTAGTACGCGGAGTACCAAATGAAAGGTTATAATTTGTATTGAATACATGTCTGAAATAAGACTTCTTCACTTTCAGGTCATTTTTTTATTTATTTATTTTTTTATTTTGGGACATAAAACAGTAGTACAATGTGTATTGTATATAAACATGTAACTTAAAATTACTTATCGTACTACTAACAACAATATCCACTTATTACTACTATTATGTTGATGCTACGTGAGATATCAATAAGAAAAAAAAAACAGAATTAATTTTATATAATGCTAACTAAACCTTAAAACTAAGAAAATAAACAAAAAGCGCATAAAAAGTTTGACCTATACATTCTGAAAATAGAGTTTAAATACTGAAAAGAGTTTCAACTATAGATTGCTTAAATTTTATATCAGAGAGATTAAAAATGTCTATGTGCTCAAATCGAGAGTTATAAGAATCCACGAGTTGGCGCAAAGGAGCGCGGCGACCAGCATTCGAGTTGCATACACGGTTTGAATGGATGCTAAGTAAGCGGTATGGACGCACTTGTCTGCGCATTACTGTCCTAGGGACGATGTAACAAAGCTTATTTGTTAATTCCGAACAATCATATTTATTATGCACAACGCCATGTAGAAACATTACTCCGAGTAGTAGCCTTCTGGATTGTAATGGTAAGAGTTTGTATTTTTTCAGTAAAGCATCATGAGAATTATGGCTGCGATAGCATCTGTAATGCAGAGCTTGTAGAAATTTACGTTGGACTCTTTCAATGGAGTCACTATATTTACTATAATAGGGATTCCAAATCATCGTAGCGAACTCCAGACACGGTCTTATTAAAGATATATATAAATATCTGTAAGTTGACGGACGCTTAAAATCCCTGCTGTTTCGCATAACGAAACCATACATTTTGAGCGCTTTATTAATAATGTTCTCTATGTGGGCATCAAAATGTAGTTTAGAATCCAATATCACACCGAGGTCGCGCAGTGAGTACACTCTTGTTAACTTTGTACTAAGCAGGTGATAGCTATAAATATGCTGAATTTTGTTTTTCGTAAACGTTATTGAGTTACATTTTGTCAGGCTAAGTGATAATTTATTAGTGGTGCAATAACTGGACAGTCTATCTAGGTCACTTTGAAGTAATTCACAATCTTCGATACTTTTTATTGTTTTATAGATTTTTAAGTCATCTGCATAAAGTAAATATTGGGAGTGTTTAAAACAAGCATTAATATCGTTAATGAAGATGGTAAATAATAATGGACCTAGAATTGAGCCCTGCGGGACCCCGGATGTGACAGATATCTTTTCAGATTGATACCCATTGATAACAACACTTTGAGTACGGTTTGTTATGTATGAAGATAACCACCGAAGCAGATTTCCGCGAATTCCATTAAAGGCTATCTTACGTAAGAGTATTTCGTGATCCACCTTGTCGAAAGCTTTCTGGAAGTCAGTATATATTGCATCTGTTTGTACACGATTGTCCATGTTTTCAAAAATGTTATTAATAAAAGTAAGTAGATTAGTATAAGTAGATCTACGCCGGACGAATCCATGCTGTTGTGGAATTATAAGCCTGTGCAAGATTGGGTAAATCTCATTATAAACCAGTCTTTCAAAAAGCTTCGACAAGGTGGGTAGAATTGTGATAGGTCGATAATTTTCGACATCATTTTTGGAACCTTTTTTAAAGACAGGAGTTAGAAAACCTGTTTTCCATTCATCAGGGAAAACGCCCTCGGTGATACACTTATTAAATAAGAGATGTAAAGGATTACATAGCTCATCTGCAACACGTTTCAGAAATGAAGGTAGAAGCCCATCGGGTCCAGCACCTTTCGAAGAGTCTAAAGATTTTAGTTCTTTGCTAACTTTCGACGACTCTATATAAATACTGTTGATTATTTCACTATCAGCATGATACTTATGAGGTGGTTGCCATTTATGGATGTCAAGTGTTGATGGTTCATATACTGATTGAAAATATGTTGAGAATAGCCTACAGGTGTCCCAAGGGTCGCTACTAAATGTGTCTTTAAATTTTACAGTGGTTGGAATACCTGTGTTGTCGCGTTTGTTTGATATATAGCCCCAAAAGTATTTTAGATGTTTATGCACATTATCTTCAACATTTTTTATGTAATTAGAATAACATTTATGACATTCTTTATTAAATCTACGGCGTAAAAGAGAAAATTGCTCATAGTCGGATATGTTTTTGTAAATTTTCCATTTAGTCCATGCATTTTTTTTATTTTTGAATAAATTTATAAGTGGTCGTGTGAACCAGGTAGGAAAATTAGAAGTCCGGTGTGATTTGAGAGGAACATATTTTCTAATGATGACAAATAATTTATCATAAAATGTTTTGACAGCCTCTTGTGCTGGCAAATTTTCAAATAAACTGTTCCAATCTATATAGGATAAATCTTTTTTTATTTGGTCGTAATCACATTTGTTATAATTCAGTTTGCGAATTGGGTTACGTTTCAGGTATGAGTGTTTCACATTTGGAGATGTTACGGCACAAAATGGCGGGTGATGATGATCAACAGGCACTAAATAGTCGCTAGGTTGATAGACATAACAATGTTCATTAGAGATTATTAAATCTAATGTTCTTGTGTTAACATTAGTGAACTTATGATATTGTGTGGCGTCAATTTCTGAAATAAAATTTTTCAAGTACCTACTAGTAAATGACGAATGAATTTCACAAGGTTGGTCACATGTACCGCTGCTATTGAAAGACCAATCTATAGAAGGTAGATTGAAATCGCCAATAATATAAAAACAATGTACCATAGGATTACATAACATTCTGGACAGCAAGTCCAAGTAAGCCATATGACAAGATGTCATCAGACGTGTTTGGTGGTATATATACCGCGCTAATAAAATGTCGCTTCGCACGGTCCCGGCTAGGTAATTGAATAAACAGAAATTCTATGTAGTTATGTAAAGTGTTGCTTATAGTATTATTTATATATATTGGTTGTAGTGTGCGTAAGATGGCAATAAGAACTCCTCCACCCTCACGTTTACCTGTGGCGGCACGATCACGGTCACAGCGAAACACGTTATAACGTTGGTCTACCACCTCACAGTCAGCTATGTCTGGTATAAGCCATGTTTCAGTTAAAACTATTATATCGTATGTGTTACATAAAATATTCATAAAGATAGTCTGAAGTTTGCTACGTATACCTCTACAATTCTGATAGTAAATACATAGTGAGTCAGCCATTGGACCAAGGATAAGTTATCAAATGATTACTAAAAGCTACATGAATATATAGAGATGCTATCGCTAAACCAAGTTTTAAAATTAAAAAGCTGATAAAAAATGAATAACAATAATTTGGGATGTTCAATGTATCGGATTCGCTTGAACTTAGAGTGATTGATAAAAAATAGTATATATAGTCGAGTAAAATATTGTGTGCTAAGCAATAAGTAAACAGAACTATGAGACATCTAGGAATATTAGTAATTAATAAGCTCCATAATTTAGTCATTAGTGGCTTTAAATTTATGAAAATCGTTTTTATTTCGAATAGCAAGAATTGTTGATGTGTCGGTCTGGCGTACCAGAATTGTAGCATGTTTAACCCAGCAATGCTTAAACTTGTATTTTTTAGCTTCCAAGCGACATTCACGAAAAAACATTTTTTTCTTTAATGTTAAATGTTCATTTAAGTATATAATTTGTGAAGTACCTGTAATGCCGATTTGATCGGTTTTCAATCCCTTAACTAATCGATATGCACTAAGTACATTGTCGCGGAAAAGCACAGAAGAGAATAATGTTTTGGTCGGAATTTTTTGGGGTACACGATGAACTGAAACAATATTAGTTTGTGTAAGCGGAAATTTAATTTTTTCCCCAATTGAGTTCAGAATAGTGATCAGATTCTCCCCTCGCCTCTCCGGGACGTTACATATTTCTATATTACAATTTCTTGCTTGCTGTTCTAAAGTGTCGATCTTGGTTTCCAGCTCAATGACTAGGTTATCGCTGCGCTCAGTAGAGGTAAGACGATTTTCCAAAGTGGAGATCTTTTTCGTGTTATCGTCACATTGATTAGAGGCGAACTGAAGAGAAACTTCTAACGTGTCGATGCGTTCCGTCAGTTCTTTATTCGTGCCGACTTGTGCTGCCATCTGCTGTTTAAAAAGCTCCTGTTCGGCACGCAGGCTGTTGATATCGTTGCGTATCTCTACAGTATGCTTAGTCAGAAGTTCTAAGTCACTTTTCATACTAGCGATATTAGAATTGATAGCGGTAAGACTTGAGTCTACATCGGTTCGAAATGAGCTCAAAGTCGACCGAAGCTCAGCAGCAAGCGAATTTAAATTTGCTGTGAATATGCATTCGGGCTGTTTTCGTTTTCTACATGTCACTCCGTGATCAGGTTCCGAGCTTGTTCTCAAATCAGGGTTTGAACTTGTTTTATTAGGCGAACGCAGCATTATTACCCGAGGTTCTGATCGAGTAACGGGGAAAAAAAAAGTACAATGCAAGAACAATGTGTCACTAAAATAATTCCAACTATTGTCGCTCAATTGTCGTTGAGTATCGTGGTACCGGGCGAACGGTCATACGTCACAGAGCATCAGATACTGAAGACGTATTTCGCCGCGCCGCACTCAAGACAGGTTGGCGCGGTGGTGTAAGGCGCCGTCACTCCTAGTAAGCGCCGAGTGTCACGAGTTCAAATCCCACCAAATCACAAAAGAATTTTTTCTGCATAGAATGTACTCACAAGTTTTTCGAGTATTGGAGAAACTTGTTGACCATCGTCCATCACTCCAGGGCTGTGCGAATGAGACAAAGCACCAAATCAAATATGGCCGCTGCGCTAAATGGGCGATCCCGCAAGATAGTAAGAGAGGGTCCGATAAAATGTTAAATCTCGCTAAATGTTCGCAGCTAATCACCACAAAAACACGTTCACAGTAAGGGACAATACGTCTTCACGTAGCAAAGTATGAACGACGAAAAATGAAATCATCATCAACTTTCGAATTATATTCTTTGTGTAATTTATTTATTGATAATTCTGACGGCAAATACAACCTTCTAGTGTTTCCTCTACAATAATGTGGTTCTTGGCATGGTATCGTGTTGATAAAATTCATGATAGCTTCTCTTTTCGCCGCATATTTCATTGAAGTACGATCACCTCCTCTTTTTTCAGCTAATAGCTTTCCAGTTTTATAATATTCTTTCATTACAGATTGAACTCTGTACTTTGTGATTTGTAATACTGTTAAAAAATATCGTTGACACACTTTCACATTTTTGCTGTAAATGTAAAATTTTGTCTGAAAATTTTTATTTGCATATTTTGATGTAGTAGAACGGCAACGCGATACCTTGCATGGTGTGCAATGTTTTAAAATATACGCATCCTGTTTTTGTTTGTCTGGGTCTGCATAAAATTATCAAAAAATCGCTTCCAGTCAGACATAGTTAGTGCCATACAGCCAAAACCTTTCTTGTGCCGACATAGCAACCTTTTTAGAAGAGTCTTCGCAGAATACCTAAAACAATTAAATTAAATAACATAAATGAAATTCTACAATATCGCGACTTCAATTCCATTTGTAGTACCTACATGATATTCCTCCAATCAAATTAGATTCACAGAGTCCACCTTAATTACAAAAAAAATATTAGGTATCTACAATGATCAAAGACTACAACAACGTTAATGACAAATGACTTCAATAGTTGCAAGAACCAAATTGGTTATTTTTGGTTTTTTTGATTTTGCTAAAAAATACTGAACCGATTTAGGTATTTAAAAGAAAGCCACCCAGGGGAATTTTTACACTGATTTCAAATTCCTATAGATTAACTAAATACAATTATGTTTTTATTTTATTTTAAAATCATCAGCAAAGACATCACAATAACATTACACTCAAAAACACAATTGAATCAGAAGCACTTCTTTTTTGTGTCATTAAAAAAAATTTAAAGGATCAAAAACTTTGAATTACACTATAACTTACCGCATTTTTTTAGCCTCATTTCTCTTCCATTTATCGGGATCAGCTTGCTTTTTTCTACAAGACTTTTTGTCACATGGGGTAGGAAAACACTCCATCGTGTGGTTTTTCACCTTTTATTGTCAAAAATATACCTAATTCTGTTTAATTTTGCAAACATAAATAAAACACCAAAGAATAACAAAACGGTAATCGCCATACTAAATAAAGTGTCATGGTGGCCAAATACCTGATTAGCCGAATCGGATGTTGCTGTCTTTGGCATTACTCAAGAGGATAATGCTGTTTTTGCTACATACCTAAGATTTTAACGGTCATTTTATACAGGATATTGCTTCTTTTGCTACAAACTAAATACATCAACCAATTAAGCTGATTTTATACTGACAAACTGCATTCAAAGTTGCTATAATTAAAAAATTGGATGATGCTGCATTTCGACGGTGAAGTACCAATACCTCCTAACTGACAAAATCCAAATTTTACAGGAACTGAAAAAAACGTTTAATTTCTTGAAAAGTTAAAAAATTGTTATTTTTTTATTTTATTTAGAATAATAGTAATATATGCTTGCCATAATATGTTATATTCATATATTTTATGATCGAGTAGTAGGTATTCGCTTAGATAGAAGGTATTTACTTTATACTTTTTCTTTATGTTGTATAATTTTATGTTATTTAGAAGGTAATGGAATCAATAAAATACCGATACTTTTAATGAAAATCTTAAATTTGTGAATAAAAACATAACAAAACACCATTATTTTTAATCAGGACCATTCGTTTGTGCATAATCATAAAATAACTAAACTAATATAACGAAGCCTATTATGTTTACGTAAAAACAATTAAAACAGATGAACACGATAAGATGATTCGTGTGATAAATTGTCATAAAATGGGTGACAATCTCTTGGTAAGACTTCTTTTAATTGTTGAAGGTGATTAAATTTGGTAAAAGCTATGGGAATTGGTGCAACATGCAAAGGTGAGTAAGTAACAGAATTCAGCTTTTTCGGTCTAGCAGGTAACTCTGTCCAATCATCATCAAAGTTAATTTTATAATAAATAGTGCCATCTTGTCTATATTGGATAACTCTCAAATCAACAACTACGGGATCCCCTGCTTTGCGACCGGTTCTTATGGTGGTGTATCTCCAATTTGTTTTATTATTGTTATCTTTAACAAAATCGAAGTTTATTTGAATCTATATCTTTCGTTACGGTTATATAGTCGCGGGGAAGATGTATCTCCCTATTTTTCAGCTTCCTTTCGATCGCAGCATGGACTGCGTCGTATTCCATTTGTGTATGCCCAGGCTCTAAGTATTTCTGTGTGATAGTCACTTCATGCTCAATACTAATATTCAACAACGCATTTGCCATTATAGTATTATTTATATTTTGATAGGTACATTCATCTGAATAAATAACTATAGGTAATCCTTTAGGCAAACAATATCTAACGATATAATCAGACACAAAAGATGTGAAAGTATTAGCGGTACGATCTGCGTATATTTCATCAAACCAATAACAGGAAGCTTGATGAGTAACCAGATCATACACTGTAAAGTTATGACACGTTAGCTTTGTCTTAAAGCATAGTGCGCTGGCTGTTGGATAAGGGCATACGTTTACGGACTCTAAATCCATTGACTGCAAAATAAATTCTCCGGATATAGCCATCTTTCTGTCCGCTTCTTTCTCTTGCCTCGCTCTATTTTTGCGTCTAATGTGTTCGTCGTAGTCAGATGCACTAATATTTCCTACTGCATGGTCACAGCAGGTATAAATGTCAGCACATGTCCATTTTTAAGGTATATAGGGATAGATTTTTCTCGTGAAACAGTTTCTCGAAAGTAAAGCGAGAAAGCGCAGGCTCTTCGTTTTCAGTGGCATGTCGTTTGTACTGCCTAAATGAATCACTCAGAGAACGGTATATAGGTTCTTAATACAACTTTGACGTTTCCTTCCTGGCATAGTGAGACGGTAACTTAGGAATATAGTCTAAAAAGCAGCGTGCGGTAAGAAGCTTGCGCTGTGTTCCAGATTTTGGCGTTCTGACCCTGATTGTATTTTGAATTTCTTGACAAGGGATAATTCTGTCATGCGATTTTTTGATCCAAAATTGAACTGTATATGACCCCAGATACAAAGTATTCAAAAATGTTGTTCTGCAGACCTGTAAATTTTGGCCTTCGTTTATTGGCGAAAAGTAATCAAACGTACCTTCACGTCTCGATCCCTGATCACTTGTTTTACATGTACACTTACGGTTTACAAGGCCCACTACATACACTTTACGCTGGTCCCGGTTCATATTTTTCCAAAAACGGGTGAATATGTCATGACGCCTTTCATCACCAAATTTTTCACAATACCGACGAGATTCAAGATTCAAGATTCTTGTATTTGTCGAAACATGAGTAAATAACAACAAACACGAATTGCCTCAAACTGACGTCTCAAATATAAAACACCCCTCACCTGCCTTCGTCAGCATCCATGTACATCATCGCACTGCCGACGCGATGCCACCATCAATTGATAGTCGAAAATAACCAATGAACACGTAAAAGATAGGAGGTAATGCCATAAAATAGACACTTCGTTTTAGTTGCGAGGTATTTCCACATTTTAATTTAATGATGTTGCAACGAAAAATATACCTCAGAGATTTCACTAAGACATGCGAATAACGCCTTTAAATTCAAAACAATAAAAAAGTCAATTTCTAGAAAAATGTCAGTTAGGAGGTATTGGTACTTCACCGTCGATTTGCATCTATATGACTCATTTACTTCAATTCCTTTCCTTCCGTACTTTTTGTAGCATTCTGAACAACGCCCGCGAAGTGTCTCTTCTCCAACTGTATTCTTTACAAGATAGTGCTTCATATTTCCTGAGGCTCTTCTTGGTGTCGAAGTCGATGGTCCGGACTCTGTAACACGGGGTTGAGAATGTCTGTCAAGTAATCCTGTAATGACTTGCTCTCGAAATTCTGTGATTGTCAGTTTCTTGTAGTTGGAATATTTGTTGTAAAGAAAATGGGCACTGACTAGGCTTGTGGGGAACACAAGTACAAGTAGTACAATAGTACCTCAATGAACAGCTTACGATACCATTTAGTACAACGTCTCAAAGCACTGCCATATGTAGCCATTTGGTCACTAATATCGATCGACGTTTTGCCGCTGTTGTAGTCGTTGATAATTACTGGCTTGATTATTATAGGTATCCTTTTTCTAGTTTGGGTGGCCACTGTCTTAAGGCCAGATGTTTTTGTTGAGAGTATTCTCACATCCCATTTATCGCACCATTTTAAGACTACAATTCCATCTTTGGTTTGCTTACAGCTCATTTCCCCTCTTTTCAGTTTTGCGGCAATGACATATTTTGGTAGATGTTTTCGGTTGGATCTGAGGGTACCAACAAGATGGGTGTTTCGGCGTCGTAGTCTGTATGCTAGCGGTTCGCTTGTATGATAATTATCAGTAAAAATAGTTCTTCCTTCGTCAAGAAGACTTTGTGCAAGAGTCATAACCGTTAATTCAGAAATATCGACTTCTTTTTCCTTCGATTCCGCAATATACTATACATATAATACATATAGGTTCCAGGTATAACCCTTTTCAGTGCAGAGCTTGAATACCTTTATACCATATTTCAACAACATAGTTTATTTATTTATTTATTCATTGCACAATGTACACGCAGTTACAGGCATGGCTTATAACTAATGTATACATTACCCTGTTAGAGGGCGCAGCAAATTAACTTAAAACTAACATGTTGCAAAATAAGGTACATACATACAATTTATATATTATTAAAATTAATCCTATGACTAGTTTGACAATGCTAAATTTTATAAAGAATAAGAGTATATATATATATATATATATATATTATAAGTAATATTAATTTAGAGGTTTTTATCTTCCATAAATTCTAGAATACTATAATAACATTTTTCTATTAGTAATGATTTTAATTTAGCCTTAAATATACATAATGTTTTGGTGGTCCTTATACATTTAGGTAGTTTATTATAAACTTTGATGCTGCGGTATTCTGGGCTATTTTGACACTTGGTTCTTATCCTCAGAGCCAGTGTTTGTTGCATTACCGTGATAGTTTTTGACTAAATTATCACTAAAATCTAACTATGTACTTCCAAATAAATAAATAATAATAATTGAGCCTATAACATTCCCATTGCTGCGACACAGGCCTCCCTCTATGAGAGAGATGGGGCCATGATCCCCCACGCGGATTGCAGTACGGTTTGGTGGATGTCACGTCTTCCAATTTTTTGCCCTAGGATGTTTTCCTTCACACAAAGAAATGAGCCAGACTGGTTCGAACCCACGATCTCTGCAACTCACAAGTTGGGCATGTAACCACTTGGCCACCAGTACCAAAATAAATTACAGCACGTGTTTATAAAGTTAAAAAAAAAACACTTCTAGCTGACTGATGCAGTGGGTGGCATCAAATCTGTGACTGAATTAAAATTAATGCCGTATATTGGATAAATAATACAGCTGCGGATCGGTAAACCTCTTTTCAAACCAATATTTCAAAACGTTCTCGTGTGTAGGCAACAGGGATTCATTTAAAAATTGTATTAAAGAGTTTTAACTGGTTGCGTGCGTCTGTTGGTCGTTCTCTCTGACGTTCCCTATATCGCCTCTCAAAGAAACAATATATATTACTTCGTGATGTGGGTGGTTCTATAAAAACATTAGCTTCGTTTGCATCATTTTCATTTCCTGGTCGTTCCTGGGCGTTCCTGGGCTTGCAACTGCATATTGGAATTTCTTTGGTCTGTATGCATTAAATGGTTACGAGCTCTTTCATTCTGTTCACCCGAAAGTATTGAATTGACTCTCGGGTCCAAATAAATAGATAAAAATGTGTCGTTTGTCAGAAGATTACCTTCTCTTTCCTTCATACATATCACCAAAAATATTGCAATTATACTGTTTATTTGTTCTAGCTTTGTTACACATTCTATCCACGCTATGTAAAATTTGCCAAATGTTAATTGTTTCTCTTGCAACCGTTTGGATACCGGCACGGATTAAGGGCCTGCAAGTTTTCTTCAATTTTTGTCCATGTTTCATTGTCAATTAAAGCTGGATAATGTTTTTTCACAAAAGTCTTTTAACCCTCAAGTTCCTGCAACCTATATTTATGACGCAACTACCTGCCCGCAGTCACAGTGACTCTTACACTAAAACCATGTTTTTTATGGAATATGAGTCAATAATGTAACAAATAATAATTGAAACGTACTTTAAGATTATAATAATGATATGGAAAAGAAAAAATAAATAACACAACATTTCCTTCTATGAAATGACAAAAACATAAATGCAGACATATTTCACTCAAAATGAACAATCATCTTCAAATAATGAGATCAATCAAAATAGGAACTTAAAATTAGAGCAATTTGCACTTTTTCTTAATATCTATAAACATTTGAACAAAACAAAGTTATAAACATTTTGAACTTTTGATAAAAATTGCAGAGGGTAAAGTTTATAATTTTTCATGACTATGTTGGCACATTTTTTTAGCGCACCAAGAAGATGGGTTTTTACACATAAAACATAGGTGAAATGTTTTGCGTTTTTCTAGTTTATCTGTATCTGAACAGCTGGACATTTCATCATCAATTTTCAAAATGCGGCGTATTGAACATTTTATGTCCCGAGGAGTGTTTTCATAACCTCGCCGTCGCATGTGTGGTGTCCTCAGCTCTTGTGCTAGCCGTTTCATAAATTTGAATCTGCTTCCAGTTCTCTGTGTTTGATTGTGTAAACGAAACGTAAGCATTTGAAGCGGATATATCCAGCAGCCGATAAAAAAATTACCAAGGGCCATCTTTGCGTTCGTCGGGCCGTTGAATAATTTGAGCACCTTTGATCCAATAAATCGACGCCAATTTTGTTTTGATTGTAATACATAATAATTTCTGGCTTCTTGGTATTTTCATCTACGCTAGCCGTACGGCTAGCGTAGATGAAAATACCAAGAAGCCAACATACGGTGCATACTAGAAATCATAATTACGGCTTTGTTTTTCTTCGGTACAAAAGATCTGAGAGTTATATATTTTGTGAAACCAAAAACCGATGTTTCAACTTGTCTTTGCCGCCTTGGTAAGAATTCGGGCGGTATTTCCCGCTTGTTTTTTTTTAGAGTCAGAGTCAAATTTTTATCCTTCAGGATGTTTACAAGTTCTACAGAACAAAATCAATTGCCGGCAGTAATATTTCTGTTCGAGCCTTCCACTGGGGGGATAAGTCGTAAAACTGCTTGCGTAGGTTTCGACAATCATTTTTGTTCCGCTGTCAAATTTGTTCCATCAGAATCTGTGCTTAAGTAAATGAGTTGAGGAGAAAACCATTTCTGGAATCTGTAGGGCACATAAGTTTCAGGCCATATTTGGCTGGCTTTTTCGGCATGTACATTCTAAATTTACAACGGCCACGAAAAGCCACCAACATCTCGTTTATGCAAGCACAAGTGTCAATGCTGTATACTTCTTGGCAGTTCTGAATAAAAGAATTGAAAAGCTCTGATATTGGTGAGTCTCTCGCCTTTGAGCTCTTGTTTCAGAATCATCGAAACGGATGGTTTTCATCAAAATTTCAAATCTATTTTTACTCATTATGCACCGATATATTTCCCTGCCAGAGCCATCCGTATTATACCACGATTTATAATCTTCTCTGTTTTCTTTGAATATAGCAGTGTAAAACAAAAATTCAATAAAGACTTTTAGTTCTGTTCGATCTAAATCTTGAACTCATCCTTGCTTTTTATATGTTGGTCGCAACTGCCTTATTTTTTTTTTAGTGTGTTATACTATGTTATCGAGCATCTCATTCGTGAATAAAAGACTCCAAAGGTCGAGAGGTGTGGTCGATTCATTGAGTACATCACGATATGGTGGTTTTAGTCCTGGTGCTTGTGATTTGTATCACAAGCACCAGGACTAAAACCATAATATTGTTATTATGTTGCTGAGTTCTGGCACGACTGGAAATCGGAACAGAAGACCACCTAAAACGATTTTTACCAAAGTAGCTTCGGTTTCTCGTTTGAAGTTGTGTTAAAGGTATTTCGTCATCCAAGGAAAAGTTTTCATCTTGAGTAACTGGCACTCTCACACACTGTGAAGACACAAATCTATTCTCACCAGTAGAATGATCTTCGTCGATTTTTTCTGAAGATGAAATACCCTAGCAGTCATCAGACTCACAGTCTTCTGTAGGCACGGGATTGTCAGAACAAATGGAGTCCACATCGTTGCAATCTTCGTCTCGGGTCTCCTCTACATCCGACATCTCTTCTTCCAACCATATTGTTATATTTTCGTCGTTTTTATTCATGTTGAACGTTTTTATTCAAAACATACCTACAAATAATACAAAAAAGCTTCCTACGCGCGGTCATCATGACCGCTCACGAGATTTTTTTTACTCACCCAAGCTAAACGCGCGCACGTATAGCCTCGCTGAGCGTATGCGCGACACTAACCGACAAGTAGAAAAGGTACATAGACGTACGCCAACGCGCGTAGCCGTTTAACGGAAAAAATCAAATTCAAATATTCAGCGGAGTCACGGTGACCGCGGGCAGGAACTTAAGGTTTAAGCTTACTAGCCTATCTAACATATCAGCTGTAGAGTCCCATCGAGTTGGATAATCAAGTACTGCCTGAGGCAATTGGTTTCGCTTTAACTCCAGAGCCAAGTTAGGTGTACGAAGAGTTCTCAGTGCACGACGACACATCTCGAAAAGGGGTTCAAGTTCTTTGCAGGCATCTCTCACTGCGCTCTGCAAAGTGTGCGCGGCACATCGTACGGCCGACACCATAGATTGTGCCACATTTTCCCTGTCAAATTCCAAACTTTCCACCAGGTTAAGTATTTCCTGGTCGTCTTCCTGAGTAAAATCAATCTGAGATTCTTCAGCGTGTTCAGTGGTATTCTAAACTTCAAGAGAATCTTGTAGTTCCTCTTCAGTTTGACGAGACTTTGCCAGCATATTAGCTCCGTTGTCTGTGGTGATGGAGTATAGTTGCTGAGCTTCGATTCCGTAACAGCTTAAAATTAGTCTTGTGCCTACTCGGTCATTTTGGAGATCGCTCCGTACTAGTTCTTTTCGGACAGTGAACTAGTTCATTCTATTCGTTCTATTCATTCTAATAGATCTATTCGGTCTTCGCTCTCGGCGGTCCTTAACTCCTTAGAGCACAGCGCGGACCATAGAGCAAATAGGCTCTTTACGTAGGTACTATCAGACACATCATATTTATTTATTTATTTTTATCTGTATTACCGCAGCGTAAACGGCTGACATTATTAGGATTATGTATAATTTAAACAGAGATATTTTTTACCATTCAAATGTGAATCTGAGACGGTGAACAAATTATAATTACTATTGTATTAATTTAACATATTTGATTTTCCTTCATACTTGAACAGGCTTAGGACTGTCATTCTGATCAATCGCTTAAAAATAACGTTTTACGACGTTTTGGAACTGTAATAATAATAATTAAAAAACCTAATTTGGAAGTAGGTTAGAATGGCGTATTTAAAAATCAAATATGTACAATGATTGATATTTTTTTAATGGATATATTTTTTTTTTGTTTGGTACTGATACCTTTTTTGTTTTTAACTTTATTGTAGGTGGGTTTTACATAAATTTACATGTTACTGTGCAGAAAAAGCATCTGTGTAACTTTAGATGGCTTTAGAAGTTTTCTCCTGTCAGTAATCACTTGCCCTGCATTTGAAAACACCCTTTCGCACGAAACCGACGTGGCTTGGATACAAAGCCTTTTCAGGACTAACTCATATAAATGAGGATATATATGTTTACGGCTGTGCCACCATTTTAGAGGATCCTCTTTCCTGTTCAAGGGTTCTTCATGCAAATATTTGTCTAATTCCCTTATCCCTGCAGCCACAGAGCTTTCTGGACGAGTTGCATGGCTCATCTCAATATCGAAATCTTCCCAAATACTATTTTTTACGGTAGCGTCGGTAGCTACTGCGGGTTGTTCCTGTCTAGGACGGTCTTCTGATATATTCGAGTCGCCTACCAGGACTCGCACTTCTGAAACTCTACGTCTAAAATTTTCAATGGCTCTTTGGTACGCTTCTGCAGTGCGAAAGGCTTTTTGCTTGAACCGTGGATCCAGAATTGCCGTGTCAGCATATAATGTGTTGGACTCTAAGTCGTGAAAACGAGCAAGAAGATTATTTTTTAATTTATTTAACAATGTGGGGATTTGAGGAAGCTGATTTACGTTGTTTTGGGCCAAGCAATTTACGATATGTTTAGATAATAGCTTGGAAAATATTAACACTTTTGACAGGCTCACATGTTTTTCTGAGCTCACTTCCTGGGTGACTTCGTAGAATGGCCTGAGAATTGGTACGACTTTTTCAATTAGCTCCCAATCAGATGTCTGGAGGCTGAGGTCGCTTCGTATCAGAGCTATAGTGCTGATAACAGCGTCTTTAATTTTTAATATGCGTTCCAACATATCATAGCAAGAATTCCAACGCGTTGGACATTCCTGCTTTAACTTCAAAATCGGCAAATTCATTTGCTTTTGGGCGATTTCTAATTTTGATTGCGCTAAAGTACTTCGTTTAAAAAATTCGACTATACATTTCACTTTTGTGACTACGTCAGCGATGGTTTTTATGCCGTCCTGTACAATTAAATTTAATAAATGGGCGAAGCACCCTACAGATCGCCACTCCCCCAATCTCACAGCTGATAAAATGTTAGCGGCGTTATCACTCACTATACAACTAATTTTGTTCGTTATCTGCCAGTCTTGGATCATTTGTTTTAAAAATGCAACTAAATTGGCACTGGTATGTCTCTCATTATAGTTGATACAGCCCAATAAAATAGATTGGAGCTCAGTGTTTTTATTAATATAGTGAGCAGTAACTGCTATATAGCTTTGGTTAGCACTTGACGTCCATCCGTCAGTACAAAGGCACACCGCGTATGCTTCTTTTAAATTATTAAAACAAGAATCAAAAACTTCTGTGTATGATTTAGGTATAAGTGTCTTTGAAAGAGTTTTTCTTGTTGGGAGTTGGTACCCCGGGCAAGTAGAAACTAAGTCAATGAGTCTTTTAAACTCTGGTTCCTCTACTATTCTCAATGAATGGTGGCCCTTAGTCACCATGGCCACTACTTGCCTATCAATTTGTTCTATCTTTCGCGAAGATGGTGGTCGTCGAATGAAATTAGTAATTAATGGCACATTGAGCGGCTGTTGAAATGTGGTTGGCAAGTCTGGATGTGGATTTGGCGGTGTTACTGTGCCGTCACCTGGTGTTTCTATAACTACAGCAGATTGTCGTTCAACATTTATAGATATAGTTGGGTGTTTCGTCATTAAATGTCTTTTTAAATTACCAAGAGCTCCACTCTTTGTGCTTAATTTGGTTGAACAATAGTTACAAATGGCTTCATTTACCCCTTCCTTAAAATGAAACCATAAGTTGCTCCTTTTTGGTCTTCTTTGAGCCATCATTAAATTAGTAAGTAGGTACTTTTACTATACCTTAATCTGATCTGAATCTGGTAGGTACCTATTGAGTCACTTGTAACACACACATACACACCCTTAATAGTTTGTAATTTCTGGGTCGAAATAAGTCTAAAGCAAAAGATAATTAGTTAGTGTTAAAAAAGTTTTAAAGTTACCAGCAGGCAAATGGTGAACAATAAATAAAATATTTGTTTCAAAACAATTAGTAACAGTTAGGTAAGCGTCCCATAACCAATAACCAAATCATTCCAAAATAAAAAGCGTCCAAGACCTCAAAAAGTTTTAAAATAGTTTTACACAGCAAATTTAAACACTTCACAATAACTTCTAAAATGAGTGCCGAAATATGGATTGTACCAATTTACCAAAGGTTCGCACATAAATACACATAGGTAGGTCTTCCCAAATAAAAACTTACAATTTACGAACACTCGTCTCGTGTGTTCGAGCGATAAGCTAAATTAGACATTATGCCATTGAAATAACATTTCATCTCATTCTCGCGAATTTGGTCGGTCGGGTTCGGGTAGCATCGTCATTCGTCGGCTATTCTCTCCCGTTCTATTCATTCAGACACAGAATGAATTCGTATGACGTTTCTGTCAACCAATCAGTGACTGTATTTCATTCTCGTTCGCTCATTACGAACGCATGATTCGTACGGTTTAGAATCTACGAGTACGAAAAGAGCTGTTAGAGCTGTTAGAACGATTACAAGCCAGCGTTCGGAAACGGTTCTTTTAGTACAGTGCAAAGATTCGGCTCCTATTCGTTCATCGTTCACGTACTACACAAGACTACTTAAAACCATTAACACAGTATCTTTCAGGAATGCAGCAGTATTTCGCTCGTGTAGCTCAATAACGCATAAGTTACGCAGCTGAAGCTCATCTTCTGAAATGAACTGCAAATTTATTCCAAGAAATCTTCGTGATTTTACGGAAGCCACATCAATTTTCAAACATACCAGTTTACTTTTAGTTCCTCGTGAATCTTCTTTCGGACATCGTAAGCTTTATTCTCAATACATGTTCTTATGTTTCTAATATTGGGTTTTAAGCCACAATTTGTATCATTGTGACTAAAAATTTTGAAACGCCTCGTCGTCTAGTAAAGATAAAGGTCTGCCGTGAATTGCTACTAAATTTATACAAAATTCAAGAACTCTACTATGTTCGGTAGAGGGGTTTATATCTCTGTCAGAAAAGTCCTAGCTTGAATTCTCTCATACTCGACACGGTGCTGCGTAAAAATGTGTCTTAACAAATATCCAGCGTGATGTCCCTATCACTACATAGTATATAACAAAGTCGCTTCCCTGTCCGTCTGTCCCTATGTATGCTTAGATCTTAAAAACTCCGCAACGGATTTTGATGCGGGTTTTTTAATACATAGAGTGATTCCTGAGGAAGGTTGTAGTGTATAATAAGTTAAGGTTTTGTGTAAATTGAATGAAATATGGCGGGATTGTTTCTCTTTTATAGATTTACAAAAATACGCGATGGCATATGTCTATCTCACAAGAATTAACCACAATAACAACTATTTTTCTTCTACAAATTACATTAAAATGATGGGTCATATACGAATCTTTTTTTTTAACAGTACAGGATGCGCGATCGTATCGGAATGAATGATATTTTGAATTTGAAATGAAAACATACCCTACCTAACTTAACAAGTTCATGCTTGTCGCCGCACATTATGTGCGGCTGCGTCCTGCGGAATAAACCGGTTTTTAAAAGCATGCTCATTACAAGGTTACCAACTAATAAAAAAAATACCCCTAACATCAAGAAGAAATACCCCTAAATAACCCTAAATGCAATATTCAAAAGCCCCAAAAAAAACCCTATTTCTTGTTACTATTCAAGGCTAATGTTTAACCCTAGAACCGTACCCATATAAGAATTTCATTAACGGTACCCAGGGGTACAAGTACACCCCAAATAAAAAGACACATTTTTCAAAAGGTAATAAAGTTTTATTAAAAATCAACGTACATATGCTGCCTTACATTAATTTTGGTCTCAATGAACACAATTAAGGCACATTAAATTAGAAAATTAAACAATTTTGGCAAATTTTTTTTGGTGCTCGTTACATATCAAAGTTTTGCACGTGGCACATTGTGTGCCTGATTTACGGTCCTTGGACCTTGGACAGAAACAACATCTTCCAGATTTTGAATTTTCATTAGTTTCATTAGCTAATGATCGCTTTTTCCCTAATATATCCCCAATACTTATTTGAAGGGATGTTGGTAAAGTACGATACTGAAATCTATCTTCCAGGTGAGGTTTGATGGGATCAAATGCGAGTGTCTTCAGAAAAGTGCGCCTATTCTTGAAAACTTGCTTATTACTGGCATTTGATGAATTGAGCAATATCATGGAATTGATCCCCAAAATGTTTAATATTCCATAGAATACATAGGCTCCAGCGGCGAGTTTTGCGTGACACACTATACGTATGACAAAGCTGGTCGAACGTATCAACTCCACCTTTCGTTTTATTATAAAATGATATTATATCTGGCAAATTAACAGCTTTGTCTTTGTCTGCTTCGTAGTGCATGGTGGAAAGCATACGGACGATTTTCTTTTTTCCTTTGCTAAGTTTTGGAGGCACATATGAAAGTAGAGTAAGTTCATTATGAAAAGCAAACATTGATGTATTCAGGTCACGGTCTTTCGTATCAAAAAGATTCGGTATTTCTGTTTTATTTTTCTTCAGTGTTCCAACTGTAGTTACATTTTGTGACAGCAGTTTCTGAGTGGTAGGTATAGAGGTAAACCAATTATCGTATCTCATATTCTTGTTGGTATTGTGATTAGAAGTTGACAACTCAAGCGCGTAATACTCAGCAACGGGTATTCCTCTGGGAGTAGAATCTTTTCCTGTGTATATTATACTATTTATCATGTAGTATGACTTAGCATCACAAAACATCAGTAGTTTGATTCCATATTTATCTGGCTTTGAAGGGATGTACATCCGAAATGGACACCTTCCCCTAAAACCAAGCAACTGCTCATCTATTGTAGTGCAGTGAGAAGGAGAATACAGGTTTTGTGAGGTCTCAATTACATTATCAAAGAGTTCTTTTATAGGCGCCAATTTATTCACCAGTCTTCTCTCTGCTCTTGTCGAACGATCGTCGAAACGGAGACAGTTAGATAAAAATTCAAATCTTTTTTCACTTATAGTAGACCGGAAATAACTTATACCTGTATTTTTGTCGAAGATTTCTTTCACAGTCAGGTGATTTATTCTCAGTACACCAGACAAGTAGTATAGTCCAAAAAGGGCTTTCAACTCTGTTTTTGACGTATCTCGATCAAATGAAGGTCGTATGCTCGATAGAACAAAATCGTCATCTTCAGTGAGAGTTGGCCTGTCTGATTTATATTTTTTACGTTGCTCTGAAATCTCTTGGTTTGTGCTAGTCATGATGTTCTCCAAAACGTCATCCGTGAAAAACAATTGCCATGTATATACTGCAGTAGTAATAAATCTAGCAGAACCTTTGTTACCTGGAGGATGGAATATGATGTTCCTCCTTGGTGTGCGTGATGAACGAGGATGAGATCCACGCCACACGAACTTTTCGCAATTTTTCTGTTTTTTTTTGTGCTTCTTCCACGTAAAACATCTAGAACACCGAGGACAGTAACTGGTGGTTTATTAGAATCCAGTTGCAAAGATTCTTCATCTGATTCTTGAGGTGATTCTGGTTCTAAAGCATCGGGACTACCAGCTTGTCTAATATCCTCTGTCAAGCGAAAGTCTTGAATAATTTCATCTCTTTCATCTTCTAACTCCTCGCCTAAGAAAAGATCTTCATGTTCCGCCTCCAACAGAACATTTTCTATTTCACTCTCCTTCAAATTGCACCGTGACGTCATCTGAAAAAAACAACAAATAGTACAAACCTAAATACAAATACTGAGAGGCACACTATCTTATATCTATCAGTAAAAAAATCTACACTGCAAAAATCTAAATTTTTAGCAAGTTAATTGTTTATATAAAGATGTCTTAGAACCAAAAATCACATACTCTGTCAGTAGATAATACAAACAGCATAAAAAACACGATGTAACAAAAAATAACAATCATTAAATACTTACGTTGAAAGTACCCTGGGGTGCTTGTGTACCCCACAAGCAGCGTGTCACGTCTACTTACTAGCAGGACCGCCGTCCGACTGAAGTATCTGCGCGTCCCCTCACCCCGCGTAAATACACGGACGCGCAAAACAAACCATCAAAGAGTAAAAATTTTATAGACAATTTTATTTTATTTTTTTCATTTGTACCCCAGGGTACGGTTCTAGGGTTAAATGAGATTCCGGTTTTATTAAGGTAAATGAAATATAACTTAATTACTTTTTTAATAGAATTTACTTAATTAACAATCCACATTATCAATGATTGTAAATAAATCGCTTAAATCCCGACTTGGCGTTTCATTTGAAATTTCGGAATTCTTAAAGTCATACATGTTTACATTATATAACTGTAACATTTTTGGAGATGGAGTAAACGTAACGCAAGATCCTCCATCACGAATTTCACGGTGGGATTTGACTATTTATGGATAAAATCTTCCCTACAAAATGTTTAACACTTTTTTTCGTAGTAAATTTTGCTATTATCCAGCTATTTATTTGGGATCCACAAGAATCTTCAACATAATAATCAATGTCACTAAGTTCGAAAGGGCATATGTTTTCTTGAGTTTCTTATTCTTGTAAATATTACTCAATGTAATTATCAAAATTTTCGTAGTCGGCCTCATCTGCAGCACGTAAAGAAGTTTCTGATATCAGGCTTGAGTCACTATGACTCACAAGTTTCTTTTTTCTTTTAATTATAGATGACTGCCCTTGTGAAGTACTGGCTTGTCTCCTTTTTCTTTTATTTGCGTATTTTTATCTCGCAAAGCGATTCTCTTTTCAGGGGAAGCTTCTTTTATAACTATATTAAACGTAATTATTATTTTAGGTTTTTTTCTTGTTCGGGCTTTTAAATGGTTTAGAATTATTATAAGGTACATTATTTAATTCCAATTGCAGCCATTCCGGTGTGTCTTCCAAATTGGAATTTGGATTTCTTTGGCAAATTGTGCAGATAATGAACGAACTCATTTGAATGTCCCACTGAAGGCTGCAAGAAACTGTTCATGTTTATGGCACTTATACACACGTTACAAAGGCTGTCAGGATTTTTGAGCATCAACGATGAACAAGTCTTCGAGGGGGGTGGCATTTTCGTCTAGTTCGTCGGTATCGATTAAACTGGCGCGCTTTACTGTGTGCTTACAATCTGCTTTTTTTAAAGGTCCTGGTGAACTTTCTACGTTTTTCTCTTTATTATTTTAATTTTTTTGTAAATTTCTTCACTTTTGCATTTACAAGGAATAACTGTAAGCTTGCTGTTTTTGCCTGTTTTGATTCATTTTGTCAGTCTGTTTCGTTGTAAAAACTCCAGAAGGCTGGTATCAAACTGGTGAATATTTTCTTCTTCAACTGTTGGGATTTTTATTGTCGCTCTTGAAGGATTGAAAAGAAATATTCGAGATCCTTAAAATCCTTTACATATATTGGTCTCTTTAGTCATGTCTATTTTAGTCATTAGCTCTTGCAGTAACTGTGGGAAATGGCATTTATTAATTGTGCTTGCAGAACTGTTTGTAGCTTTATAATTTGTTAAAATTTCACGCCATTATCGTTTCATTGGTCCAAAAAATGCAACGTCTAGCGGCTGAGGTGTGTAGCATTTTTTGGAAGAAAACAAAGCTGATGTCTTGATTTTGACATATTTCATTGTCTCAACGCTAAGATGCGATGCCAAGTTATCTCCAATAATCACTTCGCCATCAAGAGAGTTAGTTAGCCCATGGCAAAATATCGTCTTAAACCAATCATCAAAACACATCATATCGAACAAACCAGATTTAGTTCAGTTATATCGAGCAGTTTTTGGCCCATTTTCGGACAATGTGGCCCACAAATGTTCTGCTTTATAAAAAACATAGGATGGTAGACAATTTCCATCAGCAGTCCCGCTAATAATAATTGAAATTGAACTTTTGCTAGCATTTATTACCCTTTCAGAGTGTTTTGTTCCTCTCTTGAAAATACATTTTTTAGATCCGGGATCGACACTTAACTACGTCTCATCGAAATTAAGAATATTGCTGGCAGGAATATCTTTTAATGAATTTTCTAAATTCTTGAAATGTTCATTCATTTTTTCAACTGTTTTCGAATCACGGGATTTTTTAATATTTTGTGTCGCTCTTTGGGAAAATTAGTGTCTTTGTAGGAAAGCACGGGCCCAGAGTTTTTTTTTTTGCGTAAGTTTTTAAACATTTTGCAATATAGCTGTAGACTACAATGCGCAAATCCAAAAGAATAAGTGGACAGCCAAATTGAGCTGAAAGATTAACTACGTCTGCGATGTGCGCTTTTTCTTCACTGGACAATTCAGTGGGTCGACCTAATGTTTTCTTATGTAAGTTTTTGGATCTATTTACAATGATCCGACGAGGGATCCCAAATTGCTTTATGAGATAACTTTATTTCGTACGAGATCTGCTGCAATCTCCAACATTTCTTCTGAGTAATCGGCATAATGACGAGCTCCTTTTTTTTTCCTACTCCACTTTTTAATGTTTGCCATTTTTTCATTTAACTGCAATAAAATTAAGACTAACTTGAATACCACATAAAACAAAACTCGAAGGGTTTTGCAGAAGTGTATACCCACTACAAGTCACCACGAAAAAAAAAAACAAGACATCACATTAGAAATCGACTCCCATTGAGTGAAGTTTCGCAAATTAGCTGTCGAGCCTTTTGCTATCTTATTGCAACACTTTTAACATAAAAATACTAATCGTTTGTAGTCTGTTTGAACGTCGGAGAAGCTTATTCACAATATTCACGTCAATGAGAAAATACAAAGCGAATTAAGTCATGTTAAAACATATTATTCATGAAATCCTATTCGTGACAACCATAGACCCAGGCAAAGTTGTGTCACTTTCCAAAACAGTGCACAACATTGCCTACTGAGTTATTTTGATGAAACCCAGTCGTTTTTATAAAAATGATAAGCAATACGGTAAAAAACGATATTATCTTACCTTGGTATGTATTTTTTCACAAAAACACCGTTTCTGTGGCAAAAGTTACAGAACTCCAAAGAAATCCACACACTCGCAACGCGGTTTCTTCCGCCCAACTGACGGAACATCAATGGAGTTACCATTATAAAAAATGAAAAATATGTTGCCCTAATAACGAATAGTTACTGCCAAATGGTAGAAAACGAGAAAAAATCAAGCAAACGCGACATATCGCAATTGAAATAATGACCAAAGTCCATATGGAGACACATTTACACAAAAACAAAAAATAAACACACAAATTTAAAATAAATATAAAATACAATAATAACAAGACAAATTAGAAGAAATATTATAAAATACACTTAAAAAAGTAATTACTTAATGTATGTGAATGACGCTCTGTGAGTCGTCATCCAGTGCCACATTATTGGACCATTCATCCTGTCGGCGACGACAGCTATCAGGCTGTTGGAGCTATCGCGCACTCGCCGCATCAAGGGTGCTATACGCGAACGTATTAATGCAAAAAAATCAGGCACACCTGCCTTCGCAAACATGAATTAGGCAATTTTGGGAATAGTTGGCAAAGTTGCAGCGTTATACGTTAACATGAAAAGAATTACTGAATGAAAATTCAGTAATTTTTTTAATATATACTAATGCAATAAAGCTGAAAAGTTTGTTTGTTCGAACTTTTGAATAGGATAATTTTCGAAAGTACTGAATGGATTTTGATAAAATTGGGTATTCAATTTGCTTGAACATTGAAGAAGGTTATAGGTTACTTTTTACCCGACTGCAAAAGAAATAGGGTTATATAGTGAAGCGCCGCACGACTATATCAGAACGCACTTTTGAAACACTCTAGATATAAAGTTAGTGAAAATAAGATTATCCTGGAAAAACAATGACTACTTGGTTTTTCTTGGTCTCAAACCTTGCTTCAAAAGTTTCAGATGTATTAAAAACGCTTAAAAAATCGAACGAAAATGTAAGGGTTGAGTAAGAGCGTTATTCATTGTTGTATAAGATTCTCTTTTAATAATATAAGATAGTATAACTATTTTTGTATATGAATACGACTTTGTATTAGAATAAGAAAGAAATAAAATGACTTTAAAATTATTCAATGTATTATTTTTTAAGAAGTTTATCATGGAAAATAAAAAAGAAACGAGCGGTATTATTCGCGTTAAAATTTCTAACACGCATTCTATACACAATCACAAAACATAATCGACTTCCTAACTATCCAAAAGTTTAGAAAAGCTTAACTCTACCTTTATGCTTCTTGATCACTTAACGCGTCTACTATTATAATAACGAACTAAAATACATATTAATTCTTACTAATATTCTAAACGCGAAACAGCAGTAGTTGACATCCTAGAATAACACATAGGCTACGTTTTATCCTTAAATTTCCACGAGGTCGAGATTTTCGCAGGAAATCCCTACCATGCGAACGAAGTCGTAGGCAGAAACTAGTTTAAAATAAAAATTATGTTAAACTGGCTAAGTTAGGTATAATAATTTAAAATGAATTTACCTGGACTTGATGGAAGCTACCAAACTTGTTGCCCAGTTCTGTGAGGCTCTATTTAGCTATTTGCCATCGACACGCTAAGAAGCCCCGCATTAATAAAAGACATATTATGTGAAGGTAGTATATTACGTGGTGGATAACCGCTACCAAGGACATGGAGCGAGCTCAGCTGAAAGCACAGATAACCCAGGACTGTCCTGGCGCCTTAAAACGAGGAGAGCCGACCCCAAGTAAAGGGAGCAGGCGTGGTAGTAGAAGAAGAAGAAGATTACCCTTTTTAATTTAGAATTCGAGATAATACGTGATAGTACAATATACTACATCATTGGCCACTGCATCTGTAGAGATATTGTCGCAGCACCAATGGTTCTAAGGGCTTCCGCAACGTTTCCGGTGGCTATCTAGCCCTATAGCAGCACGACAACTCTTTCCACATCGGTCACAAACAAACCGTGAGTCCGCAGGTGGTGGTAGCGCTCAACCAAGACTTTTCTCCCTAATATTTTCGAGCCAGTCTTCATCATGCTTCGACGCTCCAGTTTTAATGTCTTGGTGACATTCAGGTCTCATATTGGCGCGTTTCTCCCAACAGTCGGTCCGAATCCCAAAACTTATATGTCCCGCTTACAGGAATCTTTAAATCTGAGAATCTGACGGCCAGTTGGTCTTTTTATGTCCGCTATCTGACCCAACATGACTTGACGCGGTAGTCTAGCCATGCACGTGAGACCAAGCCAGCGAAGTCTTTGCTTGAGCATGGAAATCTACAAGACGTACAGCAATGCGCCACCTGTACAATGTAAGTCCCTTCCTCCTGGTCGTTATCTTCATTAGTGAAGGTAGGTTGTGTCTAATGATTAGTCCTGCGTATCTCTCTGCGATAGCACCCTCCATTTCGTCCTGTTCTCTGCTTCTTTCGGGACGTTATTATTATTACGGATGAGCCCTCTTGACCTCGATCTCGCCTGATGGTAGGCGATAGATTGGTCTATGATGGGACGAACGAGCCCACAAGATGCCAATTTACTCTTGCTTTAAATGCATATATGCAGCCTTTCTTGATCGCTCCAAGGCTTTTGATCTGGTTAGGTATGATATTCTCTGGCGTAAATTGAAGTGTTCAGGTGTGCCGGGTTAGCTGATTAATATGTTTAAATATTGGTATGACAACCAAAGTAACCAGGTCAAATGGTTTGGAGAACTTTCTGATGAGTATAGGTTGGAGTGTGGAGTGAGACAGGGGGGGGTTAACATCTTCACTCTTCAACTTGTACGTGAACGGGCTGATTGTTGAGCTGAGCAACATCGGAGTGGGATGCTCGATTGATGGTCACTGTATCAACAGTATTAGCTACGCAGATGATATGGTGTTGCTCAGCCCATCAATGGCCTGGCTCAGGAAGCTGATAGGCATATGTGAGGAGTATGCGAGAGTACACGGTCTCCTGTACAATGAGCAGAAAAGCGAGCTCATGGAACACCATGAGCTCGCTTTAACCCCTGCCGCTTTTTTACCCCTGGCTTGAAACAACTGGGGGATGTGGCACCTGAGCAGCTTAACGCTGTCGCTCTTCGAAGATTGAGTGAGTGAATGGTCACCGAGGATTTAAAAGATGATAGAGATATAGAAAGGGAGAGGAGGGCGATGGCGGTCCGCTGTAACATGATGGCACGCAGATATGCTAGGTATAGTTTAGATGTAAAGATCACTCTGTTTAAAGCATACTGCCAAACTCTCTACACCTGCAATCTGTGGGTCAACTACACGCAGCGGGCCATCAACGCTCTCCGAGTACAATATAATAACGCGTTCAGGGTGCTGGTGGGGCTCCCACGCTGCTGTAGTGCGTCTGCGATGTTTGCGCATGCGGACACAGACGGCTTCCACACTGTGTTGCGGCGCCGCATCGCCTCGCTGATGTTCCGTACGCGTGGGAGCGCCAACACCATCACCATGGGAGACTGGGTTCAAACACAAGTGCGCGTGCCCGGTGTCCCAGAGGGAGGAAAATACTTAAATTAAATGAATGTGTATATAAATTAATATTTATTTATTTATTCGATGTGACATGTGTGTGATGACTGAAAATGTATGAAATTTAAAATGTATGGACCCAATATGTCTGAAATAAATTATTTTATTTTGTTTATTTATTTTTTATTTAAAGGCTGAAAGGGAAACTCTCTGCCGACTCCTGTGTTCCCTGCCACTTATGGGCAGGGAACACAGGAGTCGGCAGAGAGTTCCACAGCTTGGCTGTGCGTACAAATGTGGAGGAGAAGCGCTTGGTACGACAAGACGGTATATCAACCAAGTGTGGGTGGTACCCAGCAGTGCGTCTGGTGGACCGGTAGTGAAAGATTAGAATAGAAATCCAGTGAGGGTTGTTATTTGGTCATACCATCGGGCGGGGATCTACCACGCGGAGTCTTGCCTTTCACCTTTCTCACTAAGACGAGGTTGTCTGGTTCCCGCCGGGCGATATGACCAAAGTAACAAAGGAAGTGAGTCCCTACAAAGGTTTAATATTTTGTCATGTTTCGATATTTTAATTGCATTTTTATGTACATAAGTAGTTTCTTCAGCATTTATATAAAGTTTACGTGCCTGCAACCTATACTTTTTGAGTTTCTTTAAAACTATGGCCACTTTAAAATGATAGCGTTTAAGACAGTACTTGAATAAGCAGCAATGAGTTGGAATTATCTCGAACAATAATTTCAAACATGCATTTTGCTCTGGTCACAGATTGCTTAACAAATGAAGTTAATGTTTATTTATTCACCAATAATTATTAGGTCGAGGCCAATAATGCTTTTTATGGATGTGTGGGGATAGTTAATAATGTCCTGGATCAGAATTAGGTATGCGTATCTTAGTGTCCACAACAGAGTACATAAATAAAATATGGTAATCTGTTCCAATCATGTATTGCCTATTAACGTCACATAACAGGTTACAGTCAATATGGAAAAGAGTGTACACGACGGGTACCCGCATAGTAATGTTTACGTATATCAAATGCCTCTACAGAGTGTTCACTAGCATTTTATAATATTTTAAGAAAATATAGATGTGCGATGCGACTGAAAAGGCGTTCGCGCATTGATATACTAAAAACCCAAGATGCACACTCAACGTCTCAAAACCGTCCGCATAAAATGAGTGCTTAATTCTAAATTATGCGCTCATTTTAAATAGTAAGGGCAAATTTCAATGGCCGAGTTTCCAGTGTCAAAACAATGTATTATGGCATCTTTTTTATTTTAGTCGCATAATAAAAATTACCCCGTTGAACAAATAATGGAGTCGATTTTTTTTCTTGTATTTATTTATTTTTTATTAATGAGTTTATGCTTTATTGTCCATATTGTCCATACTGATATTATAAATGCGAAAGTAACTCTTTTTAGGCCTAAGCCGCTGAACCGATTTAGATGAAATTTGGCATGGGAATAGTTTAGGATCGTGGGAAAGACATGGGATAGTTTTTATCCCGAAATTCCCACGCGATCAAGATTTACGCGGGAAAAACCTCTACGCGAACGAAGACGCGGGCAAAAGCTAGTATTTAGAATAGATTAAAATAAACTTTATTGTACACCAAAAGTTAAACACATCTATTTTACAATAATTAATACTAATTTAGTTTTTGGCAAACATGTATACGTTATATAATATACTGAAGGAGAAGAGATCGTCAATTTTACGGTTTTTTTTAATTTTCATAAATAAAATAAATAAATAATCTATTGAACATAAAAATATTACATCTTTCAAGTGAAGCCCCTGACTCCAATGCTAAGCGAGCCTGTGTTATAGGAATCAGTATCCTACGCTATACATTACAACACATTTCAATTTATCTATACTTATAATAAATCTGTAGAGAGGTCAATTCTGTACATGAAATATATTTCCAAAATAACTATCAGGGGGTGATTAAGGATCGATACTCATGCCAAAAATGCAATCAGTTAAATTTTTGTCTGTCTGTCTGTCTGTCTGTCTGTCTGTCTGTATAACCGTTATAGAAACAAAAACTACTCGACGGATTTTAACGAAACTTGGTACAATTATTTTTCATACTCCTGAGCGGGTTATAGTATACTTTTCATCACGCTACAATCAATAGGAGCAGAGCAGTAAAGGGAAATGTTGGGAAAACGGGAGAAGTTACCCCATTTTTTAAGCTTCCGTCGCGTGTGCAACCTTAATGGTTAAAGCTACACAAATCATTTCATGACGGAAATGTTCTCCTTAACATTATATAAAAAATATCCCACGACAGCATATGTCTAACTTTTATGGTTGACTCACAATAACACGTGTAACTCCCGATAGCTTAGCAGTTCGAAGCTTTCTGATTATAATATTTGTCTACTCTTACGTTTATAACACTCTCAGTCACCCCTAATTGAAAAAGTTAACATTATTAACTATTCCATAAAAAAATTGGCCAGGTGCGAGTCAGACTCGCCCATGAAGGGTTCCGTAGTAACTATAATATAATATGCAAATTTATTTGACGAAAAAAAAAACCTTACAAATTTCTTAAAACTAGCTTATTTACATTTTTTACAACTGCGCCAAATAAATTTGTTTTGAAAAAAAAACCTTACAAATTTCTTAAAACTGGCTTTTTTACATTTTTTACAACTGCGCCGAATAAATTTGTTTTTCATAGTGTTTGTATGAATTACAAAGTTATATTTGCGGTTTTAGAAAATATGCTGTATCTAAAAAACTGCTGAACTGATTTCGTTCAAACTAATTTTGGTTGAAAGTTTATATTAAGATCTTCAGACATATATTTTTTTAGATGTTTCACTCCATTATTATAGAAGTTAGAGGTTGTGTCCGCCACACACACATTTTACCACTTTGGAAGCTTATATCTTTTAAACGATTGACTTTATGGAAAAGTGGTTTTAGAAACCCCGATGTCGTTTTTAAAGAACTGTCTATAGATACCACACATGCATCGATTTCATGAAAAACAATATTTTCAGGTTTAGTTCCATGTATGGGGAGCCCCCCTTTATTTTAAATATTTTTTAATTTTTTTCTCAAAATCGGAAAGCGGTTCACAGAATACATCTACCTATCAAGTTTCACATGTATAGTCCTAATAGTTTCGGAATAAAATTGCTGTGACAGACGGACGGACGGACAGACAGACAGACAGATAGACGGACAGACATGTCGAAACTATAAAGATTCCGTTTTTTGCCATTCGGCTTACGAAACCGTAAAAAGAATCATATAAATCGGTACAGAAACACCAAAGTTATACATGAAATACGCTTATAATAATAAGCCATCGCGCGTGAATACTGAATCATGCTATAAGGATTATTTTTGAGAATCGGTCGCCGCGCTCGACGCGTCTCGCGGTCGAAGCGTTCTCTAGGTACTTAAGCCTCATGTGAACGTGATCTAAACAATATTACCAATACATTAACTTACGCTGACGGAGTCGCGGGCACAGCTATATTGTATCATTACGCTAAGGCCAATAGGAGCGGAGCGCCAATGAAGAATGCTTCAAAATCGGGGTTAAATTTAACGTTAGCCCAAAGTAACTATTCCACGCGGACGAAGTCGCGGGCAAAAGCTAGTATGTAATAAATTACAAACAAAAAGTAACATTAGAAGGTATTGAGAACAAAAGAAATAGAAGGGAAACGTGTATGTGTGTGTAAGTTTGAGTGTATGTGCGTAATTCCGTGTGTGTGTGGGTGTGTGTGTCTGGAACTCTGGACGCGTGTGCGTTAACATGAGTGTGTGTTTTGAATATCTTAATTTACTGTACTGACGAAATGATTTTTTTAATATCGTCATAGCTCAAAGACTGAAGTAATGATTTTAAAATTTGTTTGACCTTATGTCACATAAGCTTCTAAATTGGGATAGTTTTATTTGCTCTATTGTTGATCCTAGAACTTAATGCCTAAAAGACGTAAGTTTAGTGTGACATTTGGGAACTTTACAAACGGGAAACCGAGTGCGTTTGCTTATTAAATTTGGGCTTACTGGTAACAATCTGTGTCTACGTAGTATGGTACGGAGGATATATATTGGGAACTGTAAGTGCTTGAGCTTCCGAGTATAGAGTCCAGTGGGATAAATTAGTTTTTTGAACGACATCACTTTAAGTATTGCCCATTGAGCGCGTTCCGCTCTTAGTTTTACAATTTTAAACGTCCCTCCCCATACTGGAATAATTTAAATGATTTAATAATAGAATAAAAATATATTTTAAGTATATCGATTCATTATGGGATAACTTATGGGTTCACGACATGCGGTATGCTAATGATAAAAGTGTGTGTGAGTGATGCTTTGGCGCAACACCAATCTCATTAAAAACTTCTTATTTTTATACTTTAATTTTTCTCGTGACCAAATACGATGCGGAGAACGGACATCAATCGTCAGCCAACAAAGGCGAGAGATTTTTTTATGGCGAATTTTTTTGACGAATATATTATGTATATCACGGCAAAAGGTATACATAAGCTTTATTGAATTAAAAAATTAATAAACGATTTTAACAGTTAATATTTGTTTCATTGATATACACATGTTCTACCCAAAAACATTTACGCTATAATTACGTCTTTAGAACACAATTTAATAAACTAACTATATACTAACAAAAATGTCTTATAAAAAAATTTAGTATAAGGTGTAAGTCTCCACTCAAGGCTTTGTCCTATCGAGCAACGTCAGTCGTAAAATTTGATTGTCTTTCGCACACTGCTTTGTAAAAACAACTTTAAATAATTTTCATAAGATGGAATTTGTAAAAACATATTTTATACTTATAGCATTACATACATACATTAGCAGGTGGTGAGTGTTTGGCGACAGTTTCGAGCGTCACTTTTCTTCGAGACTGTGCATCTTGGGTTTTTAGTATATCAATGCGTTCGCGCGATTTACTCTACAATATAAATATATTTTTAGTCAATATTTATTCATAATCAATCCAAAACTAATTAGTAATTATCTTTTCAAGCTTGAATGCAGATTGTAGCACTCCCGCCAACAAATATAGGCACACTATGTGATGCCTGCGACTAAGTGTACGTTCCCGATCCCGTGGTAATGCCAGGATAAAAAAGCTTGTCTTATTTCAGGATATCTAGCTATTTACATACCAAATTACATTCAGAAACGTTCAGTAGTTTCTGTCTGAAAGATTAACAAATATCCATCCATCCCATACTCACAAACTTTTGCATTTATAATGTTGTAGTAAGATCTAGAGGGCAATGCAACATGCAACCCAAAGCTATACTCGACTCATGTTAATTGTCCTTTCCAGCATTCTATGGAGATGTTGTGGAATTAACACCAAATATATATAATAGTTATTTATTTGTCATGGATTTTCACACAATAACTTTGATGCTATTCTATAATACAAAAACTAATTCAAGAATTAACCAATAAAAATAAATATCATTTATTATATTTGTGACGTAAAACAGTAATAATGGACTTAAATAACAACAAATTCTTCTATAGACGAAATCAGGTATTTTTCCTCTTGTTCCCAATACCGTTATAATTTTTGCGTTTCATTTTTAAAGTCTTCAAAAAACCTAAGTTTATTTACCAGGCTTCAACTTGAAACCGACCAGTATCTTCCATTTTCTTCAGCATACTCTTAGCGTCATCTACGCTGTATCCACCTGCTTTGCTAAAGACATCTTCTATGAAGGCATCTCGTACGTTGTCGGGCATATTCTTAGCGTTGCCAGAAATGTAGATATAGGCTTCATTCGATATTAACTGCCATAGAAGATCTCTGTATTCCGATATTTTGTGTTGGACGTAGCTGAAAAATACAATTTATCATCATCATCTCCTTAGCCTTTTCTTTTTTTTATATTAAAAATAGGTTCGCGTTTGACCACCATCTCACCTGATGGTAAGTGATGATGTGGTCGAAGATGGAGCACGCTTACCTAAAAGTAACCTATTCACTCTTGACTTAAAGACTCCTAGGTTATAGCTATCGGGAAACACAGACTCCGGCAGGGAATTCCACTCCTCGCACAATGAAGGTATTCCCAAAATATTTTGTGTGTATGGTGCATGTAACGATGGCGCTTCGCCGTTTGTCTCGTAATCCGATGATGGAACGGGCTTGGCGGAATTAGACTGTGTAATTCCATCGCACACTCCCCGAAATGTAACCGATAGAAAACCGTTAGACTTGCAACTCGTCGTCGGTGTTCAAGGCTCTGGAGCTTTGACTCGACCAGTGCATCGTTGCTACTGAGTCTCTTGGCCCACTTCTCGATAGAATCAAGCGCGTCCAGTTGGTATTTAGCAGATCCATCCCAAAGATGAGAGCAGTACTCCATACACGACCGAACCTTGGCTTGCTTCTTCAACTAGGTATGTCGGGGTCCGCTTCCAGTCTAACGGGATGTAGCCAAGTATTAGTCTGCCTATTTGAGCTCCAAAACCCAGTAGCTAGGTAACACGATACTACTTGGATAGTCCAGTGTCCTACCCGTAACGACGGTCGAGGATGTCCTAATGACAGCCGGACCAACGGCTTATGTGCTTTCCGAGGCACGGGAGTATCATACGACCAATTTCCAAACTCCAAGGTACTGAGACATTTATAGACCTAATAATACTTTTTGTCCGACCTCGACTGAAGCGGTTTCGTTGGCGACCACTCGACCAACGCGGCAGTCCAAATACTTAATTTTTTATATGCCTGTTGGTCTAGTGGTCAGTGGCCCTGGCTGCTATGCTCAAGGTTGTGGGTTCGATTCCCGCCCAGGACAAATGTTTGTGTAATGAGCATGATCATTTGTTCTTTGTCTGGGTGTAATGTATCTATAATATGTATGTATCGTCGTTGCGCGTGCATAAGTCGCTATGTGGTATATAGTCATTTTCGTTCTTTCATGCAGTTTCAATCGTTATTTTAATACATACATGCTGTAAAACAGCTATCTGATTAACGAAATATTTAAAGAGTTATCTTTCAATATTGCGTTTATCATATTTAGAAATATATATGTATGTTTATCAGTTGTCTAGTACTCATAGCACAAGCTCTGCTTAGTTTGGGACTAGATGGCGTTGTGTGAAAGTTGTGGGATATTGTATTATTTATTATTATTACATAAAAATGGGGAGAGTAAACTGACTAAAAAGCCACCCTATTCTTTCAGTAGGCCCCTTGTGTTCGGGGCAGCGGTATCTCGTTAGGACATTCCCACAATCCCGGCCAGGCATTGACCTTATAGGGCCGTGGGTCATTGGTGCTGACTGCTCTTTGAGGCGCAAATAGAACATGACACGCCGCCGTTCACTCGGTCCTGATCATTACCGGGCGGTGAGCTACACCTGTTCATCGTCTACCTCATTGTCTCTTCAGTATGATGAGTTCTGTGAGCTAAGTAAACACTTTTGGTTGTTCATTCTATACTTACATTTTATCCTCTTGATCTCTCGAGAAAGCGCAGTACAAGCTTAGTTTATCCTCTGACACCATTTTCTCTAGTTCGTTTCTACAGTGGAAATCTTTTTCCTTGTAGCGACAACCGAATATGAGATGTAGGGCATCTTTGTTAGCAGTGCCTTGTACTTCTCGCTCTTGTAGGAGGCTGCGGAAGGGAGCTAGGCCTGTGCCTGGGCTGATGAGGATGTGAGGTGTGGTCTGGAAGACATATTTTAAGTTTTCGTCATTATTGTACCAGCAAAGAGATAGTTGCAAAGCGAGGCGGGGGAATTAAAATAACGGACTTGAAAATCAGATAACTTGCTAGTAAAATAATATACGAAAGAGAGAGAGTTAAGAGAAAAACATCAGATTAAAAATAATGCACAGAGTGACACTATTGACGGCCTTATCGCTAAAAGCGACGTTTTAAATTAAGCCTTAGGATGAAAAAAAAAGTAGTCTTGGGTGTACGATAGATAAGATACATATTTATACAATAAATACGAAGTAAATAAATATGAACCTAAATAAATCTATACACTTGAATGATTCGTCGAAATGTATGTACGCGCATAATTTCGGAACGCCTGCACCAAATTAGTTTTTTTTGTACGTTGTCAGGGCAAGGTTTGTATTCAACAAAAGGTTCGAAACATTCTACGGAATCTTACTTAGGTTCGAACGCAAAGGAAATCGCGGGCAGAAGCCAGTATACAATAATTACGTAAACACATAAACATACAGTCAACTAAGACACTTAAAAAAAGCACAGAACTTAAGACGATTGGTAGTTTTTTTTTATTCAGAATGAGCCCACTCGACCTCGATCTCGCCTGATGGTAAGCAATAGATGAGGTCTACGATGGAACGAGCAAGCTCAGAAGATTAGTAGTGATTCATAACCATAGTTTTGAAACTGGACTCGGTTTTGAGCATTTAAAAGTAGTGTAATCATACTCACAGCATCTTTCGGAAACATAAAAGTTCCAGCTTTGATCCATCCATAAACTCGATCCCCTACATTCAAACTTTTCAACCAGTTTGAAGCCAACCCAAGCCTGGGTTTCTTCAACTTAGTATGGTAGTCAATCACGGCCACTAGTAGGTCTATGGCCTGACCTTCTGAGGGTAAAGCGCTGCTGGCTATAGAGAAGGAACGAGGTTTGATGGTGGATAACAACTCGAATAATACATCCAGGGTTAGTTTTGAGGCTGATTTGTGGAAATCGTGCAGGACCTGGAAAATGACATTTATGGTAATCGTATTATGGTTGGGTTTTGTTTTAGTTTATATTACTTGGTTCCAGCTATGGTTCGCTTGAGTAACGTTTGCTGAAATGCCTATACTTATTTTATGGGAGTTGGTTTCTTAGTGACTCAATAATGTTGTCTCACCCGCAAACGCTAGTTGTCACAAATCATATTCTTTTTTGTATCTTTCTATAATTAGTTTAGCACAATTATGGTGTTTATTTAATTAAGCTTTACATTCTGTACATAATCTTGAGTAGCTCAATTTGATTCAACGCGAATATGAAAACAAAAACAAAAAAACTCGTAACAAAAACAAAGTGTACTTTGTTGCTAATGCGCCGGTCGCACGCTGGGGGCTGCGCCGCAGCACTGCGTCGCTCCCCGCGCCCCGCTGCAACCACTAACACCTAAAAATCGACTTCTGCGCATGGAACGACGCATGCTAGGCCTATTGGACACAATTCTTAAGAGGCAATAATTGGGTGGGAAATTAGAGTATATAAACTCATGTTCGCGGGATTCGGGAGGAGAAATAGAAGAAATTTGTCGAGAGTGGACGGCGAGAGTCGATCTAGTATTTAATATCAGTGATTGTGGGTTTGAGTCATCAGAACTTCGTAAGTTTATATTCTTTATCTTTGAGAATCTTATTATGGTGATTAGAATTGTGTATTTAATTCGAAGTGTTATTAATTACGTGAAACAAACTCTATAACTCGTCATTTATATTTGCAAAACAATTCTTCTGGAAGCTATGTTGGAGTTTAATTTTGTTCTACTAAGTTATAATCCTATTTAAATAAACAGTGGAGAATAGAGTAAATGAAAATGTTAAGTGAATCATATCAATACAAATTAGATTACTTTCATTGTAGATATAGGTACTTATGCTATTTAATTTAGCATATTAAGTTAAGAAACCAAATAATATATTTTATTACAATTGTAGCAACCCATTCGAGACCACTCAGGGAATCCCGTAACCGCGTGCCACTACGGTACACCGAATAAGTGCGAGTATATCGTAGCTATGTCTTTCTCTTTCTCTCGCACTGCTCGCTTCACGAGCGGGGCGCGCGAGGCGCCAGTCCGCCGCCCGCGCGCAAGTTGTAGACTCGTACGTAAGAATTACCTATCCGAAACCACGTGCTCACATGTGGTAACCAACGTGTACTTTCATTCCTCATATGTGGTGCCTAATGTGTTTATTTGTGATCTTATTGTATACGAAAAACTAAGTCCGAATCCCATGTTTGTGAACGTGTTTTAACCAAGTAAACGATAATCATATGAGACAGTGTTCATCATTCCAGTTACCCTGAGACCTCCCCTCATATGTGGCACCCAAAGTGTTTTTTCGTGTACAATAGTGTCTTTCGTCATAAGTAGTGCCTTTCCATGTGACAGTAGAGTGCAAAAACCTCATTTAGGTGACGCTCAACGAGTTTTTTCGTGTCACAATAGCGTAGGTACTTTCCCAAATCTATGACGCCTCACGTGTGTTTCGTGCAAAAATATAGTGCATAGACAGTGTCTACTCGATAAACGTTTTGCAGTGACGAATTAAAATGCCAGTGACCAGGAGCAGAGCGGCCAGTTTGACTCGGAGAGAAGATGCAAACGAAGCATTCCCCGGCCTCTCGAGATCAGACACGCCGCCCGTGTCGACCGCTAACCAAGATGGCGAGGACACGTTTTCTTCACCGCGCCCCGACGCAAACGCAACGTTCTCCAGTGAGCACGTCGCGGCCATAATCGCTTCTCTGCAACGCTCTCAAACAGAAGCCTTCAGGGAGCTGTTCAACTCGGTGTCGCGTGTGAATGCATCCACCCCGGAATCACTCGCGCTTCTAGGAAACAATACCCTAGCCCGCTGCAAAGCAACCTTTTCCGGCCGACCGAAGGAGTCAGTCGAGGCGTTTATTGACGCTATAGAGGCATATAGTGACTGCGCCCAGGTATCGGACTCAAATATATTACGCGGCTTGGCCTATCTCTTCAAAGACGAAGCTGCCACGTGGTGGCAAGGCATAAAATATTCAGTGTCGTCATGGGAAGAAGCTAAACATAACTTATTATGTGCCTATGGTGATCGCCGGCCGCCTCATCGTATTTACCTGGAAATATTTGCGACGCCGCAAGACAAAGAAAACACCGACATATTCGTCGCGCGTATTCGCGCCCTTTTTGCACGTTTGCCTAAGGGTGACGTAACAGAGTCCGCACAAATAGATATGACCTACGGACTCCTGCACAGTAGAATCAGACAAAGAATACGTAGAGAAGAGTGCCATAACTTCTTTGAATTACTTCGTCTCGCACGAAACGTTGAAGACTCTTTCCACGAGACTAATCTCGTGACACCTACGACGAGTGAACTGCGAACAGAAACGCCAACAACTTCGACAACGTGCACAGCCGCGCGTGATAGTTCCGCCGGCCGTGATAGTGATAACACACGCGTTTTCCCGCCAAAACGCTCGCATGCCTACGGACCTCGCCTCGCCGGCGCCCCCAGCGCCGCGCCGCAGTACGCGCCTCCTCGGGCCGCGCTAGCCGCGCCCGCTCCGACTGCGACGCACGCCCCGCCTGCGCCGCCCGCGCCGCCTGCACCATTACAGGACTCCGGGTATAAGCGACGGCCCATCTGCGAGTATTGTAAGAAATTCGGACACGCCAAAGTCAATTGTCGTAAGTTGCAAGTGCGACAGCCAGGTGAGACTGACAATAATATTAAATCGTTCTATTCAGTTCAATCTCGTACTTCTGACTCTTGTGATAATAATAGTGATAACGGTGTTGTGTCTTGTCGTATTTCGGGTCGCCATGTTAAAAACAATCTAATTCCACAAGAAAATGTGTGCAATATTTTAAATAAGCAAAGAGCTAATATTCTCCCAAAACCTTTGACTTATAATATGATGCATAATAATTGTAATAATAATTCTCAAAATGTGTTCGACAATTTAAATAATTGTAATGATAACCTAAATAATATAAAGGAGAATACACATTTATGTAACAGTAATGTAAAGGAGAATACACATTTATGTAATAGCAATGTAAAGGAGAATGCACATTTATGTAACAGTAATATAAAGGAGAATGCACATTTATGTAATAATGATGTAAAGGAGAATGGTCAATTATTTTGTAGTAATATAAAGGATAATGCGTATTTATGTTTAACCGATGTATGTTTGTATAATGATCGTACGGGACCCCCTATTGGTCGCGACTTACGACCGATTTTTAATATTTCAATTTTAGGGTTTTCCGGTACCGCGTTGATAGATACCGCCGCCAAACATTGCATTGCGGGTTATACGCTATATACTCTCCTTCTACGTCAAGGTCACCCTCTCAGCTCTTCGACACGCGAAGTTAAACTTGCTGACGGTGTAGTCCGTACGATGAATGTACTTACCACCATGTTAGAGGTGTGCTTAGAAAAAGTAGTTATCACAATTCCTTTCTTAATTTTTCCGGACTCGACACAAAACGAGACGTTGTTAGGTATTGATTTTATAACCGCCGCGGGAGTAGTTATAGATTTTTGCAAGGAAGTCTGGTATTTCAGTAACCTTGATACAGTAAAATATACCTTGTGCTTCGAACCTACCTCGCGTGACGTAGCCTGCGCCTCCACAGATATACTCAGGGATGATGAAGGTACTCACCTTAAACCAGCTGAGCGACAAGCGCTTGCTGCCGTCCTTACCAGGCACGCACACGTCTTTAAAGCAGGGGGAGGTCCAACACCATATGCAGAGCATCGCATTGATACAGGTGAGCATCCTCCAATTGCTGTTCCTCCTTACCGGCTTAACCCTTCGAAGAAGGAGCTCATGAAAACTGAAATAGGTAAGATGTTACAAGATGACATTATAGAAGAGTGTGAATCAGCTTGGTGTTCACCGGCGCTGAGGGTGCCGAAGTCCCATGGAGGTATTCGCTTCTGCGTCGACTACAGGCGTTTGAATGCAGTCACCAAAGCTGACACATATCCGATGCCACGCATCGACGAGTTACTTCAGAGCACAATCGATCGTCTCCGATCCAGCTCTGCTTTACAAAATGTAACTTTAATAGAGTATTACGATGATCTGTTGATAATATCTCAGGTATACCAACAGCATCTGCAAGACCTCGAGGCAGTTTTTAAACGTTTGGCTGAGTTTAACCTCCACGTAAATAGGGAGAAGTGCGCTTTTGCTCGTGAAAGCGTTAAATACCTCGGTCACGTTATAACACAAGAAGGTGTTTCCACCGACCCAGAGAAGGTGAGCGCTGTCCTCGAGATGAAGGTACCAGGTAACCTAAAGCACCTGAGAACCTTTTTGCAAACATGTTCATGGTTCAGAAAATTTATTCCCAACTTCTCAAAAGTTGCCGAACCATTGACTCGCTTGACCAGGAAAAGTCAAGTCTGGTCTTGGGGCATGCAGCAGACCCAAGCATTCAATGAGCTGAAGAAACTACTGACCTCAGCTCCAATACTGCTTCAAGCCGATTTCAGGCGCCCCTTCATTCTGCGAACTGACGCAAGTAACTACGCCTTAGGCGCAGTTTTAATGCAGGGCGATGGCAATCAGGAAGCTCAGCTATATTATTTCACAGGGATGCGGAGAATAATCACCGATTATGTCTTAGCCTGCATCCACTGCCAGCGCTATAAAGCCAACAATACCAAACCACCAGGCCTGCTCCAGACTCCAGTCATGAGCCAGCGAAACGAAGTCCTGGCCATGGACCTTTTCGGCCCACTCCCGGAAGGAGACCAGGGGGAGCGTTGGATCTTTCTCATTGAAGACACTGCTACCCGATGGACGGAGCTATTTGCTCTAAAAGAAGCAACAGCAGAGACCTGTGCTCATGTTCTCATTGAAGAATATTTCATGAGGTTCGGTTTACCTCGTAGGATTATTTCGGACAATGGTGTTCAGTTTGTTTCCGCAGTAATGCGAGAGTGTATGTCAGTTCTAGACATCAAACAAAATTTTGTCCCGCTGTATCATCCACAAGCTAATCCTGCTGAGCGCAAAAACCGCGATCTGAAGGCAATGCTAGCCCATCTCGTGGAAGACGACCACACATTCTGGCCAAAGAAGTTACCAGTCATCCGTTTTGCTCTCAATAGTGCAAAATGTCGCACAACAGGCAAGTCACCGGCTTATTTGACCTTTGGTAGAGAGATGCGGTCACCCACAGAAGTCGTTCACGATCTTCGCACAATCAGAGCCAAAGAGAATTTTGTCCCTCAAGTTACCCCTTACCTTGAAAACTTTCTACATTCACTGTCAGATGTTCGAGAACGCGTCGAGATCCAACAGGACAAGACAAAGCAGTATGCCGACGTTTCCCGCCGACCATCTGACTCATTCGAGGTAGGTGATTTAGTCATGTTGAAATCACATTTGCTGAGTAAAGGATCAAAAGACCTTACTTCCAAGTTCTTGCCGCGCCGCGATGGCCCCTACCAGATCATGAAAAAGGTAAGCCCAACGACGTACACCATCGCGAGCACAGAACAACCAAATGTAGATTTAGGTAAATACCATTCCGAAGACCTCACGCGATACCGAGGCAGCTATGACTCCTTACCAAAACCCGTTAATCTTAAAAGGAAACGCGGACGTCCAGCTAATGCTGAGGTTAATAGTGTACCAGTCCAGGAGCGAGGGCGTTCTCCAGAACTGGAGGGGGAGTATGTAGCAACCCATTCGAGACCACTCAGGGAATCCCGTAACCGCGTGCCACTACGGTACACCGAATAAGTGCGAGTATATCGTAGCTATGTCTTTCTCTTTCTCTCGCACTGCTCGCTTCACGAGCGGGGCGCGCGAGGCGCCAGTCCGCCGCCCGCGCGCAAGTTGTAGACTCGTACGTAAGAATTACCTATCCGAAACCACGTGCTCACATGTGGTAACCAACGTGTACTTTCATTCCTCATATGTGGTGCCTAATGTGTTTATTTGTGATCTTATTGTATACGAAAAACTAAGTCCGAATCCCATGTTTGTGAACGTGTTTTAACCAAGTAAACGATAATCATATGAGACAGTGTTCATCATTCCAGTTACCCTGAGACCTCCCCTCATACAATAGAATTATCTATACTTATAATAAATCTGTAGAGAAGTCAATTCTGTACATGAAATATATTTACAAAATAACTATCAGGGGGTGATTAGGGATCGATACTGATGCCAAAAATGCAATCAGTAATATTTTTGTCTGTCTGTCTGTTTGTCTGTCTGTATAACCGTTATAGAAACAAAAACTACTCGACACATTTTAACGAAACTTGGTACAATTACTTTTCATACTCCTGAGCTGGTTATAGTATACTTTTCATCACGCTACAATCAATAGGAGCAGAGCAGTGAAGGGAAATGTTGGGAAAACGGGAGAAGTTACTCCATTTTTTAAGCTTCCGTCGCGAGTGCAACCTTAATGGTTAAAGCTACACAGAAATCATTTATGACGGAAATGTTCTCCTTAAAATTATGTAAAAAATATCCCACGACAGCATATATCTATCTTTTATGGTTGACTCACAATAACACGTGTAACTCCCGATAACTTAGCAGTTCGAAGCTTTCCGATTATTATTCTGCTCCGAAATTTAAAACCACCACAACTTTGCAATGGAACTCGGCTAAAAGTAACCCAGTTGCAACAAAATATAATCGAGGCTCAAATTTTAACAGGTTGCGGTGCAGGAGAAACCGCCTTTATTCCATAATTTTCCATTCCAGTTTTAAAAGCACGTAGTTCCCAGTATCGGTGTGTTATGCAATAACAATTAATAAGGATCAAGAGCAGACTTTTCGTGTTGCTGGAGTAGATCTCGGTGTCAGTTGTTTCTCGCATGGTCAGTTGTACGTCGCTCTTTCCCGGGTTAGCAGTTCTAGAAATCTTTATGTTCACGTGCCGGACGGGTCAACTTTCACCATAGTTTACCCGGAAGCTTTGCGCTGAAGTATTTTCGTTCTATAGGTACTTAAGCCTCATGTGAACGTGATCTAAACAATACTACCAATACATTAACTTAATAACACACAAGGAGTTACACGGTGACGGAGTCACGGGCACAGCTATTAACAATAATATTGTGCGGTTCGGTATTGCGATATTTTTCAACAGTATTATAGATTGACATATTACATTTCCCTACTAAATTACGAAAGTTAATCTGTCTGTTACATCAAAATCACTGAACCGTGAGGAAGGACATAGGCTACTTTTTTTTACGAAAAACGACGGAAACCTGGACGAAGTCGCGGGCAACAGATATCTATACTTATAATATAAGGCTGAAGAGTTTGTTTGTTTGTTTGAACGCGATAATCTCAGGAACTACTGGTTCGAATTGTAAATTATTTTTTAATTAAATAGTCAATTTATAGAGAAAGGCTATAGGCGCTAAGGCCAATAGGAGCGGAGCGCCAATGAAGAATGCTTCAAAATCGGGGTTAAATTTAACGTTAGCCCAAAGTAACTATTCCACGTGGACGAAGTCGCGGGCAAAAGCTAGTTCTTAATATTGATTGATAAATTAATACACCATAGAGGGTTCTATACTAATATTTTATGTGAATACTATTCCGTTCGATTTATGAGTAGTAAGATAATTTGTTCATTAAATTATTCTTTTGCATTCAATAAGCAAAAAGGTTTGGTAAACAAATTATCTCTAAATTATTTTAGGATGTTATATTACTGTTCTTAAAGGTGTGTGTCTTTTCATGTGTAGTATGTGGTATTATTCAAGTAAACACGATAACATCAGTGATAGTTTATTTTATCGATCCGATCGATAAAATTCTAGGGACGCTTCTCAATATTAAATGATTTATCACTCCAGACTGGATACGATAAATCATGAGGATTGTTAGGTTCAGCATTAAATAAATAAGAACACATTTATTTATAAGTTAATATCTACACATCTCTGCCTCAAATATACACAACACGTAGAATGAATGCATAGGAGAATTATATTACATAACACGTACCTACAAATAAGAGACAAAATATTTATTAAACAAAATATAATTGGGTTATGGTAAGGGGTAGGTGAGTCCATTGGTCCTCACTAGTCGATTAAATTCGAGACTTTCTAGATGGGATCTGGTGTGATTCACAGCTGCTGGGGGTGAGTTTCTGGTCTATAGAAATTCAACATAAATTATTAATACCATAACATAATTAAGAAAGAAAATAATAAGGAAGTAATAGGTTTATATATATATTGAACATTCACCATAACATAACTCAATTTCACGAATTTGTAGAGGTATTGGTTGGAGCCATAGTATTGAGATAAATTGTAGATATCTCTCGAATTTTAGACCATAAGGCTAGGGAGTACTTCAACCAATACTAGACTTATGTCTCAATAATTTAGTAAATACATCTTCTGTGTATTGTTTTCAAATATTTATCCTGAATAATACCACCTTTCCAGCTAGTTTTAATATGGGGAATTAGGGTGGTTAGGTTGTGCTACATACTAAATACTTGAATTCATTGGAACTCTTTGATGAGTAAAAGAAAGGGTACTAACAAGGGCGGAAGCTTTTCGAATGAAGTTTTCTCCTTTGCAAGTAGGAGGCTATAACCTGGTGTTAAGCTTTCTATGTGTGAATGTACTAAGTAGTATAATATTATTCTTTAACTATATTTAATAGTTCCTTGGAAAATGAGCACAGACGCGAATGTAGATACTTAGCTTCTAAAAATATTATTGTAAAATCTTGTTCGAGGTATTTTATTACCAAATGAAATCATTACCTTTAGGTGTATTAAAAATATCCAAAATTTTAGGGATTAGTATTCCTTAAGGTAATGGTAAAAAGGGAAGTGCGACAAAAGACAATCAATACTGTGGTTACTCATAATCGTGTACCGGAGGTATATGTAGTTATAAGTTAATATGGAATTTTCTTTCAGCTTCTACGAGTAGATTTAATTTAATAAATAGTAGTTAGAAGCATGTACCACTTGTGATGGACATATGAGAACCACTTCACCTCCCTCGCGATTCAGTAAAGTATTTTAATATTTATTCCTTTGTAACACTTTATTATACGGCATGGGGAAGGTTAATTTTGCTTCTTACAGCAACAAAGGAGTTCAAGAAAGAGTACTGCATCACTGTGGGTTATCATGTACACCGGTTAGCTATTTTATATGGTTGCATTATATAATTAAATAATATATAATTTAGAAAGAAGAATAGGTCTACAATATTTAATAAAGGTACCCTTTGTAAAGTAGGTGAGATTGATAGAATAGAAATTAGGGATATTTACAGGAGTTTAATTACATGATAATTCACAGCCCAAAAGAAGACTTCAAAAGTTAGTGACATGATTTTCTTATATTCGCCATTTTGGTTTAATTTCTTGAACAATTATTTTATATTTTGAATTTTATTTAAACCTAAAGTAAATTCTTTTATCAATAGACATATTATTAGAGAGAAGTATTTGAAACCAACATGGCCTTCCTAGTTAATATAATCGGTGACTACTTTGGAATTACTAATGTTTTATACAATTGTTAGGAGATAATTATTATAAAGTCACTTATTGTATAACTAGAGTAAACTTTAATCACTTATTGGTTTATAATTGTTTATGGAGTGTCGATGGAAGCATTTGGACCAAAGAGTAATGATTTGGACAGTTGCTTTATGTCAACTAATGATGTTTTTCTTATTGTGATTTTGCGGTTTTCCTTGATATTTTGTATTACTATGTGAATTTTAACATAATTTAGGATGAATTATTTCTTCCAGATTGTATTAGCAACATAAGCAGATACACTTCCATACTTATTGCAAATTTTCCTTGTTATTTTTTAGAATGTGTGAATTTTCAGTTCTTCGAGTGAAGTTATTTCTTCATATAGTATTAGGAACTTAAGCAGATATGCGTAGTTAATCTATAGTAGAGAGTGCGGTATAATAATAAGAAATGCGTAAAATCAATTCACTTATAGTATTAGAAACTTAAGCAGATATGCGTAGTTAATCTAAAGTAGAAGGTGCGGTATAATAATAAGGAATGCAAATAAAATGTGTAAAATCAATTCACTTATGATTTGAAAACAAACAGAAACTGGTTATAACTTGTTATTGAAGTAATGCATCATTGGCCAGGTTGTGTTGGTTCATTTCTTAAGTTGAATAGTAGAGTTGTTAGATAATAAGTGTAGTTAGTTCCGCGTATCTTCGTCGTGAGATTAGAGTTATTTCAAGAACATGAATATACTAATCTTGCACCAGTTGACTTTACACAATCTGTAGTATTTTCATAAGTGAGTGTCTATTCAAGGAGTTGTTATGAATTTAAGAGACCTCACAAACCCCTTCTAAGCGTAGCCTCCTAAGAAGATGCTCATTGGTGATTATATTCTACTGCAAGCAGGAACACTTCACATGCAGCAAAGATCTTTATGCACACTCTACAACTGTAATTGATAAGCAATGTTTTGTTGGCCAACAAAGCATTGTGTTATTGATTCAACTCACCACATCAATTTTACATAGTTAATTGGGGCTAAATTAGTATTGCAAGTTAATTAGCTAGGCCCTACCACTTCCTTAATCCCTTCTTTTCCAACTAATCATTTCCTTCCCATTCCTTCTAACTTAAACAAATTATAGGAAAATATTCCTGATACTATTTCACTCCAGCATGATTAATGTAATTGTGACATTTTAATTATGATAAATGAATTTAATAACCTAATTCTTGGAATTCCATGGGAGGAATATTATGGGAATGATTCTCATCATTTCAATGTATGTAGGCACCCGGCACTGATGGAATATCATGGGTGTTTCCGTTGATACCCTATGAGGAGTAGGAGCACTTATGGGACCCCTTCGTGTAAATTCTGGCTCTGTCTGATACTAGACTGGTGTGACATTACCTGTTGACCACTTATGAAATTCTTGGATAAAGAGGTTGTGAAATAATTGTGATATAATGAATGGCTTGAGTACATCTCAATAATTTATAAAAGAGTCTCAGTACCATTATAAATATAGGCGTAGTCCTATCATATACTAAGGTTTAACCTTATACTAAGTCACTACTAATTAAAGTGTTCAATTTATTATTGATTAATGTTGGACTGAATGGTTGTACCTACTTATTGTATAGGACTTAAAACCGCTTTGAATCCAATATCCCATCTGAAGGGAGTGCACATAGTGGTTGGCACTCATTTTAGTTGAGGCGTTTGGTGTGGAGCCTACTAACCCCTACAAAATTTTGTAGGGGCAGATTTCCTAATTCCTTTATTCCTTATTGTCAAATATATATGTTTGAATCTTTAATTCAGGAAGAGCTGAATTGTCTTCATTAGTCATAAGGTATTTAAAATTAACTTTTATTATGTTTAATTATCTGATCAAGACCTTTATTCAACCACAGAAATAATTAATTTAAATTAACCGAAGTCAATTACCCATTTCTGTAAATAGTCTCTTTCCTCTAAAGACCCAGGTTACTTTATAAACATAACGTAGATGAGACGATCATTGGCCAATCAAATCTTCAATTTAAGGGTTGCAAGGGGGATTAGTTACAATTCCAACAAAATGTCTGAAATTGTCATACGAACGAACCCACAGTCAGAACAGCTAGTTGGAAATAACGTATTTTAAATGTCAGTCTCAATCATCAACAAAAATAGTAAAATAATTATTCCAGGTTGTAAAGTAGGTATATGTATACCATGTTTCATCAATATCCCTTCATCCATTTTTGCGTGATTGAAACACAGACATATCAAATATACAAACATTAAAATTTTTACATTTATTAATACGAAACAGAATAGAAATAGCAAGTCATGCCACGCTTACGGCAAGAGCAGTTACTAGATAATATGTTCTAAAACAAGAGTCACAGCTCTAATTGCACGCACAGCAAGAGTAAGCACAACTTTCTTACTAACTAGAGTAACTCTTTAACTATTTCACGCAAAAACTACAGAATGGACCTGAATTAAATTTGGTAAGTAGATAATTGACATCCTATAATAACACAGGCTACTTTTATCCGGGAATTCCCGGGACCTCCCGCGGGAAAGCCCTCCCACGCGAAAGAAGTCGAGGTCTGAAGCTAATAAAACATAATCTTCTTAGCACTTACCTCAAGAACCGTACGTTTCGGTCTCCTACAATAGTTCAGCCAGTCTTCCTGGCCTTCAGGGGAGCTGAGTTCAATACACTTCTCCTTTTCTAACTTATCGTCCGACACCTGTGCTAGAAGAGAGAAGACGTATTGCGTCGGGTAGCAGCGCAGGTCCCAGTATTGTTCTGCTATTTCGTATACTGTATGCGGTTGTTTTAAGAAGTCAGGTACGGGCATGTCTGTAATATGTTCATAGTTTAAATAATAATTAGACTTCCTAATTAATAGGACTGAAGTAGTTGTGGCACAGTTGTTACGGGCTCGACTTAAGAGTGTCGTGAGTTCGAATACAGCTCTCTCTACTGTTCTCAAAATGGCGAATAAAACATCGTGGGGAAACTGGCTTGTCAATTACCAAAAATTGTTTATAAAAATTACTAGAATATGTTAAAAGTATAATAGGGTTAAAATATGCTAAGTACACTGACTACAGGGAACTGTGACGGTCAAGCGACACCCAGACAAAAAATAAGTAATGTAACGAGGAGCAGCGAAAACTGTGTTTTTCTTTATTAGGGTTCCGTAGCCGAATGGCAAAAAACGGAACCCTTATAGTTTCGTCATGTCTGTCTGTCCGTATGTCACAGCTATTTTATTTTATCAGGTGATATGGTAGTCAAACGCGAGCCTATTATAAATAAAAAAAAATCCGAAACTATTAGGACTAAACATGTGAAACTTAGTAGGTAGATGTATTTTGTGAACCGCTTTCCGATTTTAAGAAAAAAAAAATCTATACTAATATTATATTATCTATACTAATATTATAAAGCTGAAGAGTTTGTTTGTTTGTTTGCTTGAACGCGCTAATCTCAGGAACTACCGTTCTGATTTGAAAAATTCTTTCAGTGTTAGATAGCCCATTTATCGAGGAAGGCTATAGGCTATATATCATCACGCTAACACCAATAGGAGCGGAGCAGTAATGAAGAATGTTTCAAAATCGGGGGATTTTTTTTTCCACGGGGACGAAGTCGCGGGCGGAAGCTAGTATATTATAAAGCGGAAAAGTTTGTTTGTTTGTTTGTTTGCTTGAACGCGCTAATCTTCGAAAGTACTGGGTGGATTTGGATGAAATTTGGTATGGAAGTAGCTTGAAGCTTGAGGAAGGTTATAGGCTACTTTTTACGCGACTGCAAAAAAGGAGAGTTATGTTTTTACCGTGATAGAATCCACGGGAGCGAAGCCCCGCGTGAGTACTAGTTTAAAATAAAGGGGAGATACATGGAACTAAAACTGAAAATATTTTTTTCATGAAACTTATGCGTGTGCGGTATTTATAGACAGGTCTTTAAAAATGACATTAAGGTTTCTAAAACCACTTTTTCATAAAGTTAATCGTTTAAAAGATATGCGCTTCCATTGTGGTAAAATGTGTCCCCCCTCTAACTTATATAATAAAGGAGTGAAAAATCGAAAAAAAATATGTGTCTGTAGATCTTAATGTAAACTTTCAACCAAAATTGGTTTGAACCAGGTCAGCAGTTATATATATATATATAGATATTTTCTCCTCCACATTTATTGTGCGCACATCCAAGCTGTGGAATTCTCTGCCGGCTTCTGTGTTCCCTGCTACTTATGACCTTTCAGCCTTTAAAGCACGAGTAAATAGGCATCTTCTGGGTTCGCTCGTCCCATCTTAGACCTCATCTATCGCTTACCATCAGGCGAGATCGAGGTCAAGAGTGGGCCCATCAGTAATTTAAAAAAAAACCGCAAATATAACTTTGTAATTCATACAAACACTATGAAAAACAAAGTTATTTGGCGTAGTTGAAAAAAAATGTAAATATACATATTATATTATTATAGTTACTACGGAACCCTTCATGGGCGAGTGAGACTCGCACTTGGCCAATTTTCTCTCACTTAAAGCCACTCGTCCTCGTTGCTCAAAAATCATAGATGCGATGATATACGAAAGGGCGTCTACTCCGTCAGATAGTATTTCAGCTTTATCGAGGACAATACACCTAGTTTGCAAAGCATTTGTTATCCACTCTGTGGTCTATCCAAATATTTCTGAACGAATGTTTTAATAGATAACTGATTTAATTTATGCTATATTTAGTTCTTGTGAAACGTAGCGGTATAAAAAAGCAATTTTTTTTTTATCACTATAGAGTCAAGCTGGTATAGACTCATGTGTTAGTCGGGGGCCGCGTTGAAGAGTGGAAGGGAAGACGGGGTGGTTTTAGGGTCTGACAGACCTCTGCCCCGCACTAGGGTGGAGAATATCCATGCGGGTTTCCACCTCGAGAAAAATAGCCTATGTTAGAAGGTACCTAGTCTAGTCGCTCGAATTAAGTTAGATACCTACAGGTAAGGGGAATGATATACACTTCTCATGAGAAAAACCGAAACACTTCCGTTTTGATGGTTTCTATCCTAATTTAACACAAAAGAGTTTTCATTCCATGAAAAAAAATCACATGATTGTATCGTTGGCAGTTTGGCCATTACGGTGATAAGCGAAAATTCTAAATTCAAAATTAGAATTTCATTTGTTTATCCTATACATGAAATGATTCACTGTTTTGAGACAAATGTGTGTTTAGAGTTGGAGTACCTACATTTCACCTTTTGAAAACTAAAAATTAGCGCTTATCTTGAAACTTTTTGTTCTTTATTTGTTTACTGTGACTTTGGGACGTCTGAAAGTTTTTTTTCTAAAACATATGGATACTTCGCCCGTAGAAGTCGCCCAAGTGGTGGCATTCCTGGATTCTGGACTTAGTCAGCGTGTTGTGGCTGAAAGATTGCATCTAAGCCTGTCATCTGTTCATAGTGTCTACAAACGCTATCGGGAGACAGGTTTGTTCACGAGCCGTTCAGGATCTGTCAGGAATCGGGTCACTTCTGAGCGAGATGATAGATTTATTGTAACAACTTCTTTACGAAATCGACGCCTTAATGCTTTTCAATTGCAGCAGCAGCTTCATGTTGTATGTAGGGTGGCTGTAAGTGACTCTACAATTAGAATAAAGTTGAAGGAACGTGGACTGGTACCGCACAAGCCAGCAAATGGCCCGAAATTAACTGCAGACCATCGAAGAGCGCGCCTTAACTTTGCATCTAAATTGGTCATACCTCCAGTGGAACAGTCCTCTTTTCTGATGAGTGTAAAATTAGGCTGTATTGTAACGACGGAAGGGACAAGGTCTACAGAAGAGATGGAGAATGCTTTGCACAATGCTGCATTGAAGAAAGAAAAGGTCAGCTATAATTGTGGTTTGTGGACGGTTTGGGGAGGAATCAGCGCTGACGGTAAGACAGAGCTTGTCTTTGTGTCTGAGCCACGTCTGCCTGCACTAAACAGTCATCGGTACATCGAACAGTGTCTTGAGCCTCACGTGATGCCCTATGCACATTTTATTGGCAACGGTTTCATATTCATGCACGACAATGCTAGGGCTCAAACCGCGAGCGTCGTACGAGATTATGTTACCGAAGTCGGTATCTCCATTATGGAATGACCAGCAAGAAGTCCGGACATGAATCCGATTGAACATCTATGGGATGAATTAAATAGACGAATTCGTGCAAGAGATCCTGCCCCAGAAACACTTAGCCAGCTGCAAAATGCAATCCAAGAGGAATGGAATGCCACATTTGATGGTGACTCTCATCCGATCGATGAAGAACCGTATGGAAGAGATAAGAGCTCGGGGAGGAAATACAAGTTATTAAACAAACGTTTAATAGCTTTTTTTTTTCATTTACGTGTGTTGTTTTATCAATTTCCTTCATACTCCATACAGGGTAAAAATGACTTGTTAAACAAAATACGAAACCTATGAAAATTTAGTTTGAATTTAGAACATTAACATTAGGATTTGTAAACTTCATATTATTTACTATTAAACGACATTTGACATTTTTCTGATAATCCTTACAAAACATAAACTTGCAAGGTGTTCCGATTTTTCTGATGAGAAGTGTATATAAGGCTTAGGGCCGCCATGTTTTATATGCACTTATACCTAGCTATTCTGCTATCACTTAGTGTTGATAGTGCTTGCGATGTTTCTTAGCGCAGTGATGTCGTGCATAACGCGTGACGTATCGGGATATCGGTATCTGATTGCATTTCCTACCTTACGTCAAAATCACTAAATTTAAGATGAGAAAATATTAGTTTAGGTACTATTCAGATTGGTGGAGATATTTACCAATTTGAATATTATACTATTATTTTTCGGTAAGCGTGCTCCATCTTCGACCACATCATCACTTACCATCAGGTGAGATGGTGGTCAAACGCGAGCCCTATTATCAATAAAAAAAAAGCTCATGAACAAATCTATGCTAATATTGTAAATACAAACATCTGCTGTCAGCCTGTAACGCTTTCACGGCTAAACTGCAGAACCGATTTTGATAAGGCATAGAGATTGGTGGAAACCCGTTTTTTCGAAAATTAACTTAGCGGCTAAAAGCTACCACAAAACATTTTCAACATGTCCGAATTCCCGGACAACAGTCAGACTATGTAAATAAAAATGAATCATCGAAATGTATGCGCATAACTTCGGAACGCCTGCAACAAATTGGTTAATTTTTTTTTGTGTTTTGTTCGTTATTTTGTCAGGGAATATTCAAGGAAATGTTAGATAAATAGTACGGAATCTAAATACGAACGCAGACGAAGCCGCGGGCAACAGCTAGTTTCGAATAAAAATAATACAAGTTGTAGTACAAAAATATTTATTTATTTATCATTCTTCCTCTTGCCAACCGTCGTCATTGCTGAGGAAGCGTCTCTTGGCGGCCGTGTTCATGTAGGGGCGGAGCGCCCACTCCGTGTCGGCGGCGTCCAGGGCATCTAGCGTGCCTAACTTTATCTCGTACAACTTCATCTGGAAACGTGGTCCGACCTCTGATAGTTCTATTTCTTTGCCAGCCTGAAAAATGTGCCATGGGTTAATTGTTGTTGACAAAAAAATTAGGTACGAGTAGTATTGTTTTTGATCTGCCTACAAGGTTCCCATAAAATTTAACCAGTATAGATTTTATGGACTTCAAAAGAGACGGACCCCTGAGTTGGTTTCGGTGTTTCTTTTCAGAGTAGTCAGTTAGAAAACACCGGCCTCATCTAGTTTAATTATACGAAAAAATTGACGTGTAAAGGTGTTATTAATAACCAATTTGCAAAATAAAGATCCTTTATGAAACAGGATTGTCTAAAAAGAGAAATTATTTACGAGTCATTGTACTTTACCATATTTTTTAATTTATTTAAACAATTAATTACAACAAATATACAAAATTATGTACTAAAATACAAATTTTTAATTGAAAAAAATATACATATAATTATGTAGCATAGTATGTGATAACATCACTTTGTTGATTCATAATAGGGTAGTTTCCTACAGTATTTTATTTATGTCCGTCACTTAGGTGAAAAATGAAAACGATATAGTGAGTAGAAATTTCGCGTGAAGTCACGCTGTGGTATACTTTTTAGCACTCTGTGACGTCAGCAGTACTTTTGATCTTTGTAAATTCTTATTGATTTGAAAAGGAAAAAAATATTTGTTTGTGTACAATATTTTTTCAAAAACTAAGTAAAGGACCAAATAAAATAATCATTTTGTAACACAGGAAACTACTTACTACTTTACTTTCATTTATAGAATAAAAAAAAAGTTTTTTTTCAATAATTCTTCTAATTTATGTGGTATTTATAATTTATAATTATAGATCTTACTAATCTTACTTCTTACTTCTTTCTTACTTTATTATCCTACTAATATTATAAATGCGAAAGTTTGTGAGGATGGATGGATGTTTGTTACTCTTTCACGCAAAAACTACTTAACGGATCCGAATGATATTTGGTAAGAAGGTAGTTGATGACCTGGAATAACACATAGGCTACTTTTTATCCCAGAACTCCCACGGGATCCGGATTTACGCGGGAAAAACCTCCCACGCGAACGAAGTCGCGGGCAAAAGCTAGTACTACATAAATTTCAATAAACAAAAATAACATTGTTTCTATGAATTAAAACAATTGAGAGATACATTTGTTGTGCTGTGTGCATTGCTGCCAAACTTGTCAGGGGACTGTTCAGTTACCCAGTTAGGATAGAAACACTCAACTACGAATATGCATATGTTTAACACGAACATAACCCATAAGCACACTTACTATCATCGAAAGGACCTATCTGACATGCAGGTTGTTTATACAACAACATAACATTAAGAGAATGATTACCTTTCTATAAGTATGTTGCCTGAAACAGATGTAGTCATCATTGTTGGCGAAGGTGATCACCCTCTTGGAGTCAGGCTTTGGAACCGGGAACAGATACTTCAGTATGCTCATTGTTCTTAGACCTGCAGACGAAAGACAAATAAAATAAATAAGAAGAAGTTTATTGAACCTTAGTTGCAGAATTTCTTTTCTCTGATCTCGCCTGATGGTAAGCGATAGATGAGGTCTACGATGGAACGAGCGTGCCCAGAAGATAAAAATTAACGTTACGGGTACATTGTAGTCTGTAACAAAACAACGTTTAGTTAACAAGGATGTCACTGGTCGCCAAACTAGGACCTGAATCTTGGAGGCCGGAAATAAATATAAAGAGGTAGGCATAGTTGCAGGAATGTTTTAACGAGTTACCCAGTTAGCACTATGTTATAGTACTACAAATTGGCAACATTTTTTATCTCGAATTCTATTTCTGAGTTTAGTGTTTTACATGGAGCGTATAACTATCTGGCGTCTACGCCACAACTCAGTAGCTGGGTAACATGATACCCCTCGGCAAATGTCAGATTTATTTTCTTCTCACTACCCGTAACAAGTGTCAAAGATATAAAATGACAGCCGCGACTAATTATTATTTATTTATTATTTAGCCACGAGTTGAAATGGAGAATGAAACAATGCAACTACATCTCGAAAACTTAACACCATCAGATTCTGCTAAAAACGAGTACTCACTGTGTAAAGCGGTAAAATCAGACAGAAAACCACAACTAGGACAGCAACCGCTCAAAAAAGAAAATGGTGAATGGGCTAAAACGGTTGAAGAGAGAGCAGAAGCATACGGGGAGTTTCTTAGCAGCGTCTTCACCCCAAATGAGGACCCAGGAACAGAAATTACAGACCGTGAAGTGAGCTCATATCTTGAAAGTGACCTTCAACTGAGTCCCCCTCTCCAATGCTGCACGCCTATCGCAAGTCTTTCGGTTTTCTGTCGGTTACATTTCGGGGAGTGTGCGATGGAATTACACAATCTAATTCCGCCAAGCCCGTTCCATCATCGGACTACAAGACAAACGGCGATGCACCATCGTTACATGGTGGACATCCCACCCATACGCACAAAACGTTTTGGGAATACTTTCATTGTGCGTACGGCTAAGGAGTGGAATTTCCTGCCGGAGTCTGTGTTTCCTGATAGTTATAACCTGGGAGTATTTAAGTCAAGAGTGAATAGGTTACTTCTAGGCAAGCGTGCTCTATCTTCGACCACATCGTCAGGTGAGATGGTAGTCAAACGCGAGCCTATTATCAATAAAAAAAGCCTGCAGAAGTGCGTCGCACCATCCTTGATTTGGAAATAAAAAAGCTCCAGGATTTGATCTTGTGACAGCGGAAATATAACGAAACCTGTCGAAAAAAGGAATAATGTTCATCACCTCGCTATTCAATGCTATTCTAAGAACTTCGTACTACCCCAACATCTGGAAAGTCTCTCAAATAACTATGATCCCTAAACCAGGTAAGCCGCCGCACCTTACATCTTCATACAGACCAATAGGCCTGCTTCCTGTACTGTCGAAGGTCTTTGAAAAAATAATCTCTGCACGGATTAGTAAGAACCTATACGAAAACGCTACTATCCCAGAGCACCAGTTCGGATTTCAAAGACGACATGCGACCATAGAACAAGTCCATAGAGTGTGTGAACATATTAGAGATACTCTCGAAAGTAGAAAATACTGCTCAGGGTTGTTTCTCGACGTACAGCAAGCTTTTGATAAGGTTTGGCACCCTGGGCTGCTGTATAAACTGAAAAGAACATCACCACACAACCTGTTCCTGATATTGAAATCTTACCTGGAAAATCGCATCTTCTTTGCAAAAATTAATGATGCCGCTTCAGATTTTTACGACATAAGAGCTGGAGTCCCACAAGGCTCTGTCCTAGGGCCCGTCCTGTACATGATATACACAGCAGATGTTCCTGAATCGGAAAACAGTTTCCGATTGGCTGTCATTACAGAATGACAGCCACCTTTGCCGATGATACTGCAGTGCTGACATCTGACGCCAACCCAGAAGTAGCTTCCAGTAAGCTACAGTCGCACCTGGATAAGGTTTATACCTGGATGAAGAGCTAGAGCATCAAGGCTAGTGCAGCTAAATCTAACCACATCACATTTACCCTCAAACAAGGAGATGGCCCTGCTGTAAAACTGAGTAATGAGCAGCTACCACACAACACTGTAGTAAAGTACCTGGGATTCTACCTCGATCGCAGACAAACGTGGGAGACCCACATCCAAACAAAGCGTGATGAACTCAATCACAGCTAGAGTGGTTATTGGGAAGAAAATCTCGACTCTCTGTCAACAATAAAGTTTTAATTTAAAAAAGCAGTCATAAAACCAGTCTGGACTTACGGCATATAGCTGTGGGGATCAGCAAAAACCTCTAACACTGAAATTCTCCAGCTATTTCAAAATGGCGTGCTTAAAGCCATAGTGAGTGCCCCATGGTACACAAGAATTGATGAAATTCACGAATATCCAAAAGTTCCTATCATCAAAGAGGAAATCAAAATTATGACAAAAGCTTACAGAGAGAGCTTGCTTAGGCTATAAATGAATCATTGATTCACTGCCAACAAGACTTGGGATAATATACTTTGAGTAAAGCAATATCATTTCAAACACATTCATAAACAACTGCTTATGGTTCAAGAACCGATCGCATGTTTGGAAATAAATATGAAAAAAAAAACTTGAGAGGTGTCAAGTGACACCCGGATGGAACGAAGTTCCTTTCGATTAATTTGTGAAGGAATTGTAATAATTCTTTTTTTTAAGTTATAATAATATTTTTTTTATTATTAACAAATATAATGTAATATAAACTTAATCAGTAGGCTCAATTTTAGTAATAATTGGCTTGTGAAGTAGATCTTTCTATAAGAGAGAGAGAGACAGACAGAGAAACATGCGCACGCCGCACGGCTTACAATAGCTTTCTATAGCAAAAAGTGTCGTTACAACTTTTCGTCTTAATTTTTTCCGTCTAGCCCTCTTTCGAAACGCGCGATAGGAACTTCGTTCCAATTAGCCACGACGTCCTCTTTGGTTTAAAATAAATGAAAATAATTCTTAGTGCTGGCTATTACTCTACCAACTTACCGAGTTCAGTCTTAAAGTTATGGAACACGAGATGCGGGAACTGTTCGCTCATTGGGCCGATGTCTGGGATGTCGTGGCGCATCACCACGCCTGACAGAGTGAATGATGCTGTGGGCCCGTATGGCAGGTGGCAGATTACCTGGAGATGAGGTACACAATGTTAAGTGTTAAGAGGTAGTAAGCTAGAGATGAGATAGTTAATTAATTGATAAGTGGATTTTAACTGAAAATTGAATGCATATACACGTCAACATGCCGCTGTGCGCGTTCAAAAACTGTATAAATAACCACCGTAATGCCAAGATTTCGGAAGGAATGTCTTTTTTCGGTAAGTTTTTTATTATTAAGTATTTTTGCATAAAATAAAAACAAATGAAATAGTAATTATCATTCAATTAGCTATAATAGTTGTTTGATCAATGTTGGCCAACTATTGTAACAAACATCGTCTGTTCTTGAACAAGGAAATGCATAGAGTAGTTTTAACTTTTTTAAATGTTATTTTTGTTTGTAGATTTCTTCGTGACTCATTTCGCTGTGCAGAATGGGCATCTATTGTCGCGAAAGAAAGAGGAGAAGAAATATACAACCCTTATAAATATTCGAGAAGATGTTCGATTCATTTTGAAACATTGGACATCACGGGGAACAACCGCAATCCTGTAAGGCTTTGAGGCTATTATACGCCAAAAACATTTGATACCTTTTATTTTGTTACTTTATTTGTTATTACCTATTTGTTGTAAAAGCGGCAATATAAAATACTATCTACATACTACTTTTTACAATCGGTCTAAAATATTTGCCACCGTACAAAACGAAACTAGGCATAAAACAATTTTTTTTGCTACTCGACGTCTTTATATACTTACTGTGTTTTGAGCATTGAAATGTAATACCAAAAACGACGTCTAGTTCCACAAACACGGAAGCATGAAATTGCAAATAAATTATTTTCAAACTTATTACATACATAGACTTTTAATTTCATTTTAGAAAATGATATTTTGTGTTGATGACTTTATTTTCAAGTGACATTTAAAATTTATTGCTTTTTACCTTTCTCCGAAGAAAGGACTTAAGTAAACAAATATATTTTGCAATGGTAATTTAACTTTATGTTTTAGTACTAGGGTTTATAATAAAGCGAAGTTATGGCTAGGGTTATAATAAGTAAATTATTAAACTTTTTTCTGAGAAATTTAGATGTTTATGTGTGTGCAAACGTGGCCACTTGGGCGTCTTATTTTTGTCCCTGATCCTTAATCTAGTACTATAATTGATCGAAGATACTAATGATAAGTGTCTGTGAGTGTTGCTTTGGCGCAACACCAATCTCATTAAAAACTTCTTATTTTTATAATTTAGTTATCTTGGTGACCAAATAAGATGCGGAGAATGGACATCAATCGTCAGTCAACAAAGGCGAGAGATTTTTTTGAAGCCGAATATTTCAAGCGTCGTTTGTTCGGAGCATATTTTGGACCAAGATGTATATGTCACTGTAAAAGGTATAAAACTTGAACCCAAAATGTTAATAGACGATTTTGAAAGTTAATATTTGTTTCATTGATATCAAAGACTATAAAACCACTTGACCGCGCATACATTACCCCCACGCACGAAAACTATTAGCCTTTTTGCATCTATATATATTGGCTACAGTACACGAACCATTTTAGTTGTGACCAAGTGTTAGACCTGTGTGCATGCTAAACAATTACAAATTTTAAATTTTTGTACCAATTTATAACGCATAATAATGCCTTCATGCGCGTTGAAGTGGTGTGGAAAACATTCCCAGACATCTAGATACTAAATGGATGACATAACTATTCATCAGTAATGAGATACTACGAAAATTATATTTATTTAATCAAATTATAAGCCACCGCAGGAGTCTATTTAAAATGGTAGTTTAGGTGAGCAATCCCACGGTTGAGTCGCGCGTTGATGTCTCTTGGAACAGTTTCTTTCTTTCATTAACAAATTCTAATTCTTTTATCCCTTTCTTTCCTTTTGTATTTTTATCGTAAAAATCTGTGCTGTTAACTTTAACGTCTGAATACGATATCGATATTTACAAAATTAAACTTTTTTTTTTTGATTCAGTTCAGTTACTATTTATCTAACTACTTTCAACCGAATTTAAAAAAGGAGGAAGTTCTAAAGGTTTATTTTTCTTCTGAGTGTCATGCATGTTTTCATTTAAGATTTCCGAAGATTCCAGAATTAAAATTACAGTGGATAGATAAGGTTACTGGGGAATATCGGGTTAGTTTTGTTTTTATTGATATAATGTTGAGAAGAGTCAGTCCGCCATACTATGTGAACCCTAAAAAGATATACCTACATTCAATCTTTTTAGGCTACCTTTATCTTTTTAGGCTTTTTATTCAATCTTTTTATACTATTTGAAGCCTAAAAAGATTGAATATAGGTATATATTCAATCTTTTTAGGCTTCAAATAGTATGGCGAACTCTAATACTAATTAACTTGGGCCTTAATTAAAATATGTTTACTATGGGATTTTTACTCGGTATTTTTACAATGGTAACATCAATTTTATCGATATCGACTACATACTTTCCTTTATACAAGTAGACCAATCCCTAACCAGGCATATCCACGCAACTTGACCTTGAACTGACCAATTACAGCTCTGCATTTCTCTCTCCCGCCCGACCCGTAACAGTGAGCCGTGGCCTATACGCTCTCTAGTGGTTATACACCGTTAAATTTTGATCGTTTTAATCCTATGAACGATATAAACGAACCTATATTAAAAGCTTTTACAGCAATGCAACTCTTAAAATAAAAAAAAATAGCAAGTGATAAGGTAAAACTCGCAAAATGCATGAAATAAGTAGTAGCGCCACGAGATAGTTACCTACGCAACGACCGACCGCGACGTACCTACACTGCGCGATCAAGTTAAAGGTTATTGACTCGCTCAGCTGATGTTCACGTAAACGAATTAAATGATTCCAAATTTTCCTACATATTTTTACGGGCTTAGGACCGACATAACTGCTTTGTACCTAAGACATACCTAATAAAATAATTATGCTAAAAGCGGTAGGTACCTACATTTAAAAATCAATCTCGACAGGCCTGCTAATTATGGCGTATTTAAAAATGTGGAATCAAAATTATGTACATTGATTTAAAAAATAAAAATTCTAATTACATGATTTAAAAAAGTTTTGTAACATGCCTAAATCACCTTTGTATTTTTATTTATTTAACGCTTAGCGACAGGTAAAAGGTGTTCATAAAAATTCGTAGGTAAGTACCTAATCAAAATTATTTACAACCATTTAAAAAGAGTTCTGTTATAAACCTAATAATTAATCACCTCTGAATCGTCATTAGTTAGACTTCACGATATCGTAATAATTGTTCAAACTGCATACCATTCCTTTGGATACATAATCTTGCACGTTTAATTAAATTGTCTTTGTCTGTCACTTTTTAAGACATCGAATGCGTCCTGTATTGCACTTTTCATTTGTTCACGACTTTGATGCTCGTTTCTGTACACTAATCGCTTCACTTAACTTCACAAATAAAAACCCAGATGTAAAATTGGACCGATTTAAGCAAAAATGATCCAACCCAGGCTGGAGTACACGTAGTGGAGTATTTATTATTTATTATTATTTAATTCCGAGACGCCATTATTTTCGCGCGACAACATACCGATGCGCGATGGCGTCTTAGAGAAACTGATTTTTTATGTTATGACGTGTCACTCCTGCGCTGCCCTTAGCGCGCGGGATGCGCGGGGCGCGCGGGGCGCTCGCCTTTCGTATTGCCAATCAAATGGGGTTTGGGGGCGGGGTTTGGTCTAGGATTGGCTATTTTTTGTGAGTCCACGTGGACTAGGAGAACGCGTCATTGTTGTTATAATCAAATGGTGTCTACTAATGGTTCGCACTATTTATTCACTCAGGCGTAAATTAATTTAAATTTATTTTTTATATTAATAAATTTTATATTAAAAAAAGTACTTTATTTATTCACTTTATCTTTAAAAATCGATAGTGTTTCATGCACCGGTTCGACCCTCCACGGGATTAAAACGGTCAAAATTTAACCGTCTATACTTTGATTGATATATACAGCCATGTTCTACCCAAAAACATATTTACGCTCAGATAAGAGTATAATTACGGGTTTCTAAACACATAATTATACACAATTTAACAAACTTTTATAATACTAACAAAAATGTCTTATTAAAAAAAATAAGTAATAAGTTAATATTCGTCTCCACTCAATGCCTTGTCCTACCGTCCAACGTCAGTCGTAAAATTTTATTGTTTTTCGCACACTGCTTTGTGAAAACAACTAAACAAATCTCGTAAGGTGGAATTTACAAAAACGTATGTTTATATTATAAACATACGTTTGCTATAAGCCTTATAGCATAACTATTACTACAAAGGTATAATTGACGACATTACTTGCGTTACTTTTATTCGAGACTGTGCATCTTGGGTTTTTTGTATATCAATGCCATGAACCTGTTGCACACAAGCATATTTAGCTAATGCAATGCAATGCTTCAAAATTCAGAATTCTGAAATAAAGTTTATATTATGTTGCCTTATAACCTCCTTTTTCTTATAGTGACAGTCCCATCAAATTGGTTCAGCCATTCTAGAAATTAGACAACAGAAAGACAGACACAAAAATTTGTGAGAAACGTTCTTCATGTAGTATAATGTAAATAATAGAATGCACTTAATTTGAAATCACAGACAGACACTTTTATTTATATGTATGAATAAATTTTGCCAGGGGTACATCATTTTACCTAGTAAGTACTAGAATTTAACTGCATCTAGTTAGACAATTGATTCTGAGTTTTCCTATCATAGTTGGAAAAGGCTAGGCAGATGTGTACATCTCATGTAATGTTTTTAAAAATCCATAACTATTTTACCAGTTAATCTTTGTATAATAAACAGTACAGTATCATAAGTATATTTGTGCCCGAACATTAACCATATTTTTGAATATTCGGAATTCAGATAGCTTCTACTACTTTCATTGTACCTACAGCTAAGGATTGGAAAACCCTACTTGAGTCTGTGTTTCTTGATTGCTATAACCTGGACGTCTTTAAGTCAAGAATGAATATTTACTTTTAGGTATTATGCTTCATCTTCATCCACATTATCACTTACCAACAGGTGAGATAGTGGTCAACGCAAGCCTATAAAATTAATTTAAAAATAATTAACAAGATCTCACCAGACTGTCAGGTACACCTCTATGCTCATGCACAACTATAAAATCCGTGACTTCGTTGGCGCGACACGCGTGTATCAGTTGAGACATTTCATAACCACCACGGTTCATGCGCTGGCTATTGGGGAATATTAACCTGGAAAAAGGTAACTTAAATTACTAAGTGAAAAAATTAACCTAACCAACATCCAAACCATAACAGTAATGGAATGCTACACTAATAAGTTGCTCTAGTTGATAACATTGTTTTGTAACATATTATCAGTCTGTATAAGCTTAAAAAAGTCTCTGCTATGCATATAGTTATCAATACAATATCATAAAAAGAGAATTAATTAATGAAAACTAGTGGCTCCCAAGTGTTAGAAATTCCATGATAAGTTATTTAAAGTTTGTGTTTGAAAACATTAGCTATCTATGCTCCTTCTCCATATAAACTTTAAATGTGTCACATTTCAGGCTCCTCCATCTATGTTATTTTCGTAAAGAGAAGTAATATAGTGTTTCTACACATTTTAATCAGGGACCGAAAGGTTAACCCGTATGAGGGTTTTAAACCGGTTAATTTTTAGGATTAGGTTACAAAACCCTCAATAAAGGTTAACCCGTATTATAGGGTTAATCAGCCTATAAGAACCGGTTTCGACATAAGGTGCATTTTAGCACATAAAACATCTGCAAGAAAGTGACAGAGATAACTACCACGCGGTGTTTGATCGTGTACCGACATGACTCTCGTAGTCACCGCGTAGAATGCATTGAACTTTGAGCCCTATTAATGTTGCACAATACTGTTTTTAATATTGACTAATGTTCGACGCTAAAATATTAAAAATAATATTTCGATTTTAGCGCATTTCACCGACCGACACGGTTGAATTGTGAGTGTTTGTACTTGTACATATCGTCGTTTGTCGTAGGTACTTAGTAGAACTTTGTTATTTTTAACAGACTTCAAAAAAAGGAGGTTCTCAATTTTATTCGTCTTGAACAATTTTTTTTAATGTATTTTAAGTACCTCATAACTCGGAGACGGCTGGACCGATTTGAAAAATTCTTTTTGCGTTTGTATGGGTATACTTTCTAGTTGGTCCCATTGTTACAAAATCAGGATCTGATGATGGGATCCTGGAGAAATTGAGGCAACTCTTCAAATATTATAGGCACACCTATAGCGTTTTGGGTATTTCTTATAGTACCTTGAGCAGTTGCTTCCGAAAAGTACCATTTGGGGAAGTTGAACTGATGATGAAGACCACAGATGGCCACTGAAACTCCTCAATAATAAGTATTTCGTGGATTGCGATTCGATTACTTGAGTACGGATGTTAAACACTTTATGCTCGTCACAATACATAATTATGGTGACGTAGAGCTGATGGTCAAGTACCAGGAAAACTCCTCAAAAATTAACGGCTATGCATCGGGAAAAGCAATATTTTGTAAAAGGTGATAAGTTGTTGACATTATGGCTTTTGTAACTAGATAAATTACAAACCGGCCCACTAAAAAGCGTGAAAAAAATATTATTTGCAAAAATTAGAACCGACTTCCATATCAAAACACTACAAAGCCAAAAATAACTTTAATTTCTATATGGAAGTCGGTACTAATTTTTGCTAAAAAAATTTTTGATCTCATAATTAGCACATACATAAGTAGCGTTATTACCAACCTGTTTTGAAGTCAAAACTTCTTTAGCACCGTTGTGATTTGAAAGTTTATGAAACAAAAAAGTGACAGTAAAAAGAGACAGACACAGGAATTCATAAGAAAAAAAAGCCAACATTGAAGGTTTCACTTCTACCACGTGTGAATTGCCCACATGTTTTTTTTTATTTTTATCCCTACGTGAACTTATAGTGATCTGATTAAGTATGCCTAAAACCAGGCGTCCGTCACTCGCTCAAGGCCACGTGTTATATGCCTACCGCTTCGCGTATCGCCGTCGGTACATCCGACAGTGGGTTGCCGCACGCCTGCCTGAACCTTTTTAAATAATTTTGACAACGTCATAATGGATCGACCTAAAAACAATTGATTTTCCTCCGCTTTGCTACTGTTTCCATTTTGATTAATTATTTATTACAATTATTTACGCGTTTCGGATATTTTAGACGTTAAAATTTATATAATCGGGAAATCAGGGAAGGAAAAAAATGCATCTATCATTTTATTAAACTGAAACATATTTGATCAACAAATAAAAAAAGAATTGTTTTTCTACAACATTCGTTTTTTTACCAATAACAGCATAGGTACAACCATAGAAATATAATATTATATTTATGGGTACAACCCTAACACATTCGTGGGCCGCGCGGCGGTTAAAACAATCTTAACTCTCTGTGTACGGAATTATGGTACATTTCTTCTCGCTGCAAACAGCTGGTATTATTATTATTAGGTACCCGCGCTCGCATTGAGCTGCATTGCTCCAATATATCATCTCCGTGAGCGGTGTCTATGAGTGCGTTGCTCAAGCGCGCTTTTTATGTAGATTGACTTCTGAACCTATCTATTTTGTGGCTGCACAGTGGGACGGCACCGCGTGCCTATCAATTATTGGACGTTAGCTTAGATGTAGCGCTCGGCGGCTATGTTGCTTACTGGTTTTGCATTACAAGATAAGGACCAAGCTAACACAATCAATGTACAAAATATAAAATCCCACCAAAACATCCTGTAAAAAATTAGCCAAGCCTCGCCTAAGCTGCTTGTTTCTCTATAAAAAGTAATGAAATCTCTAAGCAAAGCGAAGCCAAGTCTAAGGATCTATACTGCGATGTCCTTATTAATATAGTTAGATTTTATGTAACCGGCCGTTGAACATACTCTGTGCACTTTTTTTTACTAGTTAATACATCGAAGTCAACGGCCAAGTCACCGTGCATTTATGGGCATAAAGGTACAATATATTAAAAACGGCATTATAATCATACGCACTTTAGCGACAGAGGAAGTCTACAGAAGTCAAGCAAATTCAGCGTATATTCACCAAACTTTACTGCGTTAACAGAAAATCCTGATGACATAGTTTGCAGAATTATGTATAATCTCTTGATCAACTCTTCATCGATACCCGTGATTTCTGCAGAACATTGATAGGTTTGGAAGAATCTCCTTGCCGTATTTCCGTCATTGCTGTTTCCAGAATCTTGACGAGGTTTATCAATGTGTAAACCAAGCAATTTCCGGAAGCGAGTTTGAACGTGCTTCTTTTTCTCTTCTTTAATCTTTTATTCTCTGGATTCGATTCAGCCCACTTTTCAAATCCTAGGTTATAAGAAATATGCAGAATCATTTCCATACATCTTATCCAAGCATGTAAGGTAGACAGCCCGTATTTAAACGTATCTTCATTCTCAATTCTTGCAGTTACTTTTGTTAGATTGTGCATCTGTCTAGGAGTTGCTCCACAAACAGTACATGAAGCACTCGATGGAGTCTGCGTTAACACTTGAGCAACTTTCCCGTCGATCATTGTCATAAACAGCTCATGTCTTACTCATGTTACCTTCTTTTGCTGCAGGCGTTCGCGTTTGACTTAATTCATTAATTTTTGCTTCAAGTTCACTTACAACAGCTGTAGTTTTTTCAGGAGTTTCTTTTGCTAATTCCAGAGAAATGGGTCTGCAATATCTAACTGAAGAACATGTTGGATTTTGCGATATAACTACTTTACTTTATTCATCCACTAGTCTCAATGGTACAAGTGAAACTATAAACATATTAGCATCCGATATTTGTTCATTTTCTTCCGGTAAAACTTGTTTATACTCACTTTGTCCCGAGGATCCATCGCAACCCCATTTGCTATAGAGTTTGAGACGGGTGAACTTTTTCGAAACCGAGTCTATTTTTAAAATACGACAGGCAGTATGATCTGAGAGTTCTTGAAGGTTCACTTTAGCACTTATATTCGTTACGGATATGCTTGACGCAAGAGGATAGCAATCCTTCTTTGCTTCAGCCAAAATTTGGTATGATGGAAATACCGAAAATAAGTTTTTCTCAACAAGTCTCAGCCTCAGGTAGGAATATTGAGCTTTGGATAGATCGGTTTCAATATATATACATAATGCTTCTTCTTTGGTATGGGAAGGTGCACCATCTGGACTTCGTAAAATGACTTTTTCTCCTCCTTTTCTGTATTTCTCGTAATACTCACAATCGAAGCTTCATCATTTTCACCCATAGATCGTAAACCTTGAACATAAGCGTAATACACATGTCCCATTCCATACTCCTGGAGTAATTCCAAGTTTTTACGTTTTTTTCGTACTCTCCGAACACGTCAGGATTTTCTTTTTTTTCACGTACTCTAAACTCGCCATTTAACCAATTTGTGTTTTGGCTCTCGAAGCAATCTTGTTTTCTTTGAGCTTTCACCCATTTTTAGTTACAAATCGTAATCAAATTTCTTTGAATACTTTGCATAACCGTGCTCACATCTATTGTTGATAAATGGAAATTGTCCAACAAATATTTTCAATAACTGAAGTACTTTTCCCGCTTATTATCTGAGCACATATATCGCGTCGAAAACACACAAATTCACTCATTTTAAACTTTTTTCAGCAAATTCACAGTTACCGAAGGAAGGTATCCGGACACTGATGAACACGCTGCAAACCCGAGTATTTATAGGACCCTAGTTTCAATAACTTGTGCAAAACCAATAAGAAAATTGATAAAAACAGTTTTCACACTAATACTTATTATAATTACAACAACAGATAAGAACTATGCAACATGATTTTTATCACACGTGTGGTTAAAATGGTCACCGCAAAAAAAAATTTCGTGTGAAAATATATTTAGGTCGACATTTTTGCTTCTAGTTCGAAATGGCGCAGCAATGACGCAGGTTTTTTTTGTATTACTGAATAGGTAAGGTATCTAAACATGTCATTAACTTGACATCGGGAGCCATCAGTAACAAGGAAACCTCAACTTGAAAATTAAATAGACGTAAAATTTCCTTATGACAATTAAAAATTATATTAAAAAATTCGAAAATATATTTTTCATCACAAAATAACGTAGTTATGAACTAGAAATCTTAAGTTGAACTTCCATAACGAGTAGTAGACATGTGCAAAACAGTGCACCACGAAGTGATGTGATATGTCATTACATTTCGTGCCGAGTAATATTACATTACACCATTACTTCAAACATCACGCGTGATGTTATGATGTAGCGCCATGCGACAGCACACCATCGCGCGTTCTAATGTAATGCAATGTTCTAGTGTAATAGGACATGTTATTGAAATAGTGTAACATAGCAGCGAGCGACACGATGTTGTCCGGCTGTCATTATGATGATTCATGAAAGAAATGAAATATTTGCATTGCAATTCGAAATAAAAGGACAGTTGAGTATTTACCTACGACCGTACAACGGGTGGTGGTGTCAAGGAAATATAAACCCTTTTATAATAAAAATAGAGTTCTAAATAACATACTAAGTCACCTGACCGGGCGAAATACGTAATCGCAAGCGCCTAGTTCCGGACTTCCGATATAAACCGAACATTGCCGATGCAATGCGTTCGGGAGGGCTCGGTTCGAGCGAGTCTGCGAGTCATGTCGCGAGCTACTGCGCTGCTACCGCGCGCGTGATGTTTAGTGTGATGGTGTGATGCTTATTTTAGTCGAGTAATGTGTGATGTTACAGTACGCGCTCGGGTGATATTACGCGTGATGCATCACTCCCATTACTTACACATGTCTAACGAGTAGTCTAGTTAATATCAAATTATCAAAGTATAAAGTTTGGGTGCAATTTAACACGTTCCCTGCGCCATCATTTTCAAAGAACTTTCAGCTGGTGCTTTGGAGACCTAAAAGATCTCGAAACAAACCTACCCTTTGGTGCGTTTGAGACCTAATCAGTCTCCTAAAGATACAGTTTTGAAAATAATTTATATCTTCCAAAAAAACAATGACATATATTTTGAAGTTTTTGTGGGTGAAAGATAGCCTATTGCTTTATATTTTGCTAGGTTCGCACGCAGTTATGACATTTGAATAAACTACAAATAAAAAAAATAAAAAATTTATATCGATTGTATCTCGTACCGCAACCGATGATAGTTCAATATGTCTAGTAAGTAGTGATGGGAATAAAATATTATCTCGGTTATCGATTCAAAAAGCTTTATTAATTACGCAAAGTGTTTTTCATTACCTGTGGTTCTTCTTTCGTTTATAGTTGTTTTAATTAATTTTTGCATACTGTTCTTATTAAATTCTAAAGGTAATAAGCACGAACATGAAATATTATTCAAAGACGAGCACCTGCTTGATGTACATAAAGCATTCAATGAGGCAGGAGAAGCTTTTAGCATTTGTGTTGGATGTTTCTGTTAGCATTTGAGTGCACGAGTTAGGAGTAGATCAACCACTATGGTTACGAGAAACAGTACCACAAAATCTACGAGTAGGTGTCATAGGATCAGTAGGTATAGTCGGTGTAGTATTCGTCATCAATAATGTGGTATTATTATTACTATTTTTTGGACTTTATATCGTATTCTGAAGCACACTATATCGTTTTCCAGTATATGAGCTGATATATATATTTTCATTCCTTAACTGCGTGTGCTCCAACGTAGAAAGGTTTATCGTTTTCTTTTTAGGTACGTCAAATATTTAATAATCAGAATCACTGTCATTATTAGTCAATGGGGAGCAAATTTGAACATTTTCCAAAATTTTCATTTTACTGAACGATGCAGCAGTATAATCCGGCGTTGATTTTTTGTTAGAAACCTCACCAAAATAAATAGATTTTTTAAACTTTTTTGTTTTAAAAGCACTCATTGTTTATCAAAAATAATCAACACGTGGTATATACGCGACTGTTATTTCCAAAACGTGCCCGCGACTTCCCACGTCGATACTAGGACAACACTAAAACGAGTCACGCAGCGTCCGCGCCGCCCACCCTCCCAATCTTGCGTCTACGAGGCGTACGATTTCACGAGTACCGACATATCTCCTAACGCAAGGAATTATAATAATTACAGTACTGTGCGTTAGGGACCTAATCCATCTCTAATTTCTTTTTTAATGTCCTTGAATTCAGCTTTAAGTAGGAAGCAAATATGTATATTTGTCCTGCTCATACTTAAAGAACTTTACACGTTAGATACTCCCGCAAGGAGTGAAACAACACGATTATGTTCAACGCACAATACAAAAGTCCTGCAAGAGATCTGATAGATCTCGTAATGCAACGAACGTGTTAATGTACCTAAAAATTTTTTGTATTTTTTTTTTACTATTATATCGGGTGGCTTTATCATCTTAGAATGTAAAACAATCAAAACAGTTTCAGTAACACGACTTTTGTCCCAACTAATTTTGAGATGGAAAATACCGGTGGGACCACCCATAGTGCGTCGCGCCGTGCGCGTCTAGTGGCGTGCTGCGTGACCTGTGTTGTGCGCCGTATCATTGCGTATATATGCTACTAAGTGTCCAACTTGTAACTTCTTTTTAAATATTTTTGGGGCAAAAACAAAAAGGTTTATAAAATATTAGATTCGATTTAGTTACTTATTCCGAACGAACTATATTCACATTTCGCATATACTAAACATAATGTTGTATACTTACGGGTAAAACATTCCCACCTCGGAACACCTTTCAGGTGTGTAATATACAGAACAAACTAAACCAATAAATATAGTAAAATAAATAAAAAAAATTGGCCAAGTGCGAGTCAAACTCGCCCATGAAGGGTTCCTTAGTAACTATAATAAATATAATTTAATATATTTATTTGAAAAAAAAAAAAACTTAAAAATGTCTTAAAACTAGTTCATTTGCAATTTTTACAAGTACGCCAAATAACTTTGTTTTTCATAGTGTTTGTATGAATTACAAAGTTATATTTGCGATTTTAGAAAATATGCTGTATCTCAAAAACTGCAGACCCGATCTCGTTCAAACCAATTTTGGTTGAAAGATTACATTAAGATCTATAGCATATATTTTCTTTTCATATTTTTCACTCTATAATTATAGAAGTTACAGTGGGGGGGACACACATTTTACCACTTTAGACGCGTATATCTTTTGAACGATTATCTTTATGAAAAAGTGGTTTTAGACACATTTATATCATTTTTGAAGACCTGTCTATAGATACCACACACGCATAGGTTTCATGAAAAAATATATTTTCAGTTTCAGTTCCATGTATCGGGAGCCCCTTTTATTTTAATTTTTTTTTTCATAAAATCGGAAAGCGGTTTACAGAATACATCTACCTACCAAGTTTCACATGTACAGTTCTAACAGTTTCGGAATAAAATGGCTGTGACATACGGACGGACGGACAGACAGACAGACAGACAGACAGACGGACAGACATGTCGAAACTATAAGGGTTCCGTTTTTTGCCATTTGGCTACGGAACCCTAAAAAGATACCTAACCTGTTCTACCGTCTAACTATCTACTTACTAAAAAAAATTTTTAGCAAAAAATAGAACCGACTTCCATATCAAAACACTACAAAGGTAAAAATAACTTTAATTTCGGAAGGCGGTGTCAAAAACGAAAATATATACAAAACTAAAGACACCGTCTTCCGAAATTAAAGTTATTTTTACCATTGTAGTGTTTTGATATGGAAGTCGGTTCTATTTTTTGCAAAAAATTTTTTTTCACGCTTTTTAGTGGGTCGGTTTGTAATTTATCTAGTTACAAAAGCCATAATGTCAAAAACTTATCACCTTTTACAAAATATTGCTTTTCCCTGTGCATAGCCGTTAATTTTTGAGGAGTTCTCCTGGTATTTGACAATCAGCTCTACATCACCATATGTATTGTGACGAGCGTAAAGTGTTTAACATCCGTACTCAAGTAATCGAATTGCAATCCACGAAATACTTATTATTGAGGAGTTTCAGTGGCCCTCTGTGGTCTTCATCATCAGTTCAACTTCTCCAAATGGTACTTTTCGGAAGCAACTGCTCAAGGTACTATAAGAAATACCCAAAACGCTATAGGTGTGCCTATAATATTTGAAGAGTTCCCTCGATTTCTCCAGGATCCCATCATCAGATCCTGATTTCGTAACAATGGGACCAACTAGAAAGTATACGCATTCAAACGCAAAAAGAATTTTTCAAATCGGTCCAGCCGTCTCCGAGTTATGAGGTAACATACATAAAAAAAAAATAGTTCAAGACGAATTGTAAACCTCCTTTTTTTGAAGTCGGTTAAAAAGACACCTACCTACTTACCTGCCTACATTTCTCAATTTGCTTTTGTCATTGAATTTTTAATGTTCACCATACACTTACCTACCAAACATTTTCATTCCACTGTGCGTGGTTACGCACATAATTTTGAATAAGTGCAAAATTCAACAAAAGAGCGACAAATAAACCTGAGCAACATTCAGCCGCGTGTGACGTAAGATACCGCGACGCAGCCGAGATTGTGCAACTTACAGGTTCTGTCTCTTTCATTCAGATTAATCAGCAATATTTTATAGATTAACCTTTATAGTATACAGGTTAACCCGTATAAAGGTTAATCAAACAAATGGGTTAAACGTCTAACCGGTTAACCTTTTAATCCGATTAATGGGTCCTTGATTTTAATATACAATTAACTCAAATTAAGTAGTTATCTGATTAAAATGATTTCAAAATAGTGATCAGCTAACTTCAAGTAGTGCTTTAACCTTACTGTAAACCTATTTGTTATACCACTGCCTCTTGAGACTTACGATTCTCCAAGTTTGAGAGTCAGGGTCATTTATAAGTGTGCAAGTTTAACAATTTACTTTAACAATTTAATTGTTAAACTTTATTCTAAAACCAGTTTATATCTGTGTAAATCAATTTTTGGTAAATAAATAATTATTATTTATTAATTTTAATTTATTGAAAATATACTGAAACAAGTACTTCTAGACACTGTGTTAAGCCTTTTTTCAGGCGGGAAAATAATTGAATGTCTTCTCCCGCTGTGAGTGGAGCGGAAGGAAGTGACCTTTACTGACTAAAAATCTACCCTGTTCCTTCAGCTACCCTTGTGTGCAATCAACCATTAATTATTTTCATTATTCTTTAACAAAGACTTAAATTTATAGAAAAGTAAGAAGTTCTCTGCACTGGAACTCAATGTTAAAATCCTGTTTTACAGGAGCTAAGGATATTCTTAATATGCCAATTGTTTAGTATGGAAAGCTACCCACCTAAGTTCCTTAACAAACATTTTCAGCCGTGCACTAGGCTCTCTAGATGTCGTGATCATGATCTTAGGGTCCTCCACTCCTGCATATCTATACTCATCGTCCTGTGAACTCTGGGTGTTAGCACCACCACTGAAACTGCCAATCACTGCTGCTCTTTCCGGACCTGGAAACATTGGATTAATTATTATTAGATGAATTTTTATAATATAATTTAAAGCAAACAACACAGGAAACAGCCTGTATTGTTTCAATTTCTAAATTATGTCAGAAATTCAAAGGATCTGAAAGAATATGAGTTTTAAGCTAACATGGTCACTAACAGGATATTTACCATGTATATTTATTGTTTTGAGTTTCCGATATTTTGGCACTGTTGCAAACGCCTTGATCACGGATGTCGTCACACACACACGTCGATCACACATGGGGAATATCACAATTTAAGTTCTAATGATACGATCAGAAGATTTAAAACTTAGGTTATAAAAGTAGTTTACAATATAGTTCTTTAATGGAACAAATAAACTTACCTTTGTCTTCGTAGTCAATTTTTTTCTGTAAAACTAGAGCATCCTTTCTCAAATCTCCGTGGATAGGAATGTTTTCTTCCAAACACCGTTTAAGTTGATCTTTTTTCGCTTGAATATTCTTTTGTTTATCTTCCACAGACTTCCTGTACAAGTACTCGCGGCGCAAACGCGCCTGTCGTCGCAACATTATCTTTTTTTTATAGTATTTTAACTTAATAATTGTATTTTTAAAATGAAAATCATCACACACGACGCAGCAACTCAGTGTTGAAATGCCATTTACTGACAGGTCCACACGTGTTTATTTTGACATTGACAGTTGCGTTTAGTTATTATAGTTGGAAATTGGGATTCTTCAAAATACCGTTGTCTCGTCAATTTCAAATAACCATATTTGATTTTATTGTTTAAAACAATACAATAGATTTTCCAATAAATCAAATAATATTTTATAATAGTACCTTAGTGGTTACGCGCATGTTTTATCGGAAAAACAAAACGTTATAAAATTTGTCGTTCAGAAATAAACGCCAGTACAAAATGTACCATGTCTTTTTGAACTTGAACACTTAACACACTGGCCTTTAGTTTATTTCATTTAGAAGGGAAGGGAAGCCATTCCAATAACACGTTTTTATAAAAAAATACAAGGTTGTTTTATTGAAAAGAAACTTACCATCATGATATTCCTCTACCAATAATTTGTAATGAGGTCTTATATCAATGTTGTATTCTTTAAAAATACTGAATAAATCTTCCACATCCTCCTTACAGTTGCGAGGACGTATGTTGAATATATCTCCAGGTTTATAATTTAATTTAGTGTCATCTGTAGTCTTCAGTGTTATCATTCTTACATCCTAAAAATATATTTGATAATCAGAAATCCAGTTCTTAGAAGTTAGAAATATGTCTTCAGATGCACAGTAACATAAACATAACGTCTACATAATACATACTAATGCCATGCTTAACACATAAGAAAGGGAAAAGAATGATCCCTCATATCATACAACCAAAGAGCAAAGATATTAAATCAAGAAATTTTGAAACCAACCTGAAAATGTGTTTCATGAGTAGTCCGTTCATTCTGTGTAACTTCAAATAGTTTAGCATCTACAAAACGATCCTTTACTCCTTTAGAAAAGTAAATATCTTCCGTCAAACCGTTACAAGGTAAGCTATCTTCACATTTCTCTAGAGATACTTTCCATCGTGGAATAAAGGTAGTTTTGATGTTATCCGTTTGTATATGAGGGTAGTATTGTTTCAGTATTGATAAATATTCTTTTAGCCATGGAATCATTACTGCATCGTGGCCTAAGTCATGCTGGTAGTCACAAAGTCCTGGTTCAAAGAGAGATTTGAAACTTTATTTGCTTTTTCAATGTGTTATTATACTTCTTTGTCTAATTTCAATAGGGATAATGTGAAAGTTTACTTATGTGCTAAGCTGTATACAATATATTATAACACAAAATTTTTAATTTACTGGTATAGCTGTTTATCAATCTAGATGGTGATGACAGTGATCAAAACTTTTATTTATTACTGCTATAAAAATTAACTTATATATCTTTACTTCTGGTGTTCTGGCAAGAAAGTAATTAAACTGTCCACAAACTGCACCAAATGGTGGCGACATGATTTCTTAAAAATTAAATCATTGAAGTAATATTTTGGTCAGTGGGTCGTCTTAGGGGCGGAGTTTTTAGATCTAGCTAATGCATTTTAATGACAATTTAGAGCAAATTCTTACCTATATCCTGCAATGGTGTTGCACCTAGTTGCATGAGCCGCTTATGTAGCTTTTTTCCGGCAAAATTGAACTTCAAATACGATGAATCACCGAGACCTAGCACTCCATATTTCAATCTGGCTAAAGAGTTCGATGGCAAGTTTTTTCGTAGAAGAAACTTCCAGAACTTTTTCATGTTATCTGGTTCATCTCCTTGACCACATGTAGCGCACACGAAAATAGCAAATTCTTCTTTTATAAGCCTAGAAATGGGATATTCATCCATTGCTTGAACCGGACCACGAAATCCTAAGATCTTTGTTGTCCTCCATATTCTTTCAGCTATTTCTTGAGCCGTGTAGGTTTCACTGCCGTACAGCACCAGAAGTCTGGGCAGTTCACTCATATTTAAAGATTCTACTTGAATATAAAAATGCAAAATTAAAAGCTGAAAACACAGCTATCAGCTGTTTGTTGACATTAAGTGACATCTCATGACATTCAACAATTTACGTCACGTAATGATACAGATAAAATATTATTGTTTTTCAATTTCAGCAATTTTGCGGATTTAAAATACTATTTGTAATTAATTTACCAGCTGTCCCGGAGAACTTCGTACCGTCATATCTTTTTTATTTTTCATGTTTTCTTATTCTTTAAACTGTCCTTCTAGTTGTATTTCCATAACGACTTTATACGTGAGGCGGGTCATTCAACCAAAATAACGAACACGAGTACACGAGTACACTACTCTGCTAAGCGTAAAACGGTGAAGAAGAAGAAACTATCCTTGGACTTCCACAATTATTTTAAAACCAAAATTAGCCAGTTCGGTCCAGCGTCCAGCCGTTTTCGAGTTATAGCGAGACAAACAAACATTAATTAATTTTGAACATAGCTAGAAGATTAATTAATTCCTAGAAAATCAAATAGGCTTATGATTTGCTTACTGATAAACTTATAGTCTATCAACTCATTACGTAATATCAAAATAATAATGACATATAGGCAGCTTATTTCTTTCAAAATGACCTTGAGTGGTTTTTGTTATACTCGGAATAAAAAGAGTTTTTTTTTAATAATTTCCCGTTACCTAATTTATATTTTTTATAATCAGGTTGTGCCTTAGCAATAGCAAGCAAGCTGTCAGCTTATTCGATCCTTACGAGATGGACTTCGGAAAATCGAATAAGTGAGAAAACTGGGATAAAAGCGCTGCTTACATCTCCAACCCCTTGCATCCCCGTTCAATACTATACAATCCTCTCTATTGCACCTATCGAAAGTGACCTTCTGTCTCTTTCACATTTGGCGCACGGCAGTCTCGCGGCCCCAGTTGGCGGGCTTAGTCGCTTCGGCAGAAAAACCGCGGGAAATCGTTCAGTGAAGTGACTCTTTATTTGCAGACTTATTAAAGTGAATTAATTTGAAAATTTTAATACACCCAAAATGTAAGTATAAATTTTATTAATATCTATTATGAATATTTTTTTAAACCCGGTTTTAATTGTAGTAAAATATGTTTAACCTTTGACATTTCCTTCTTTAGGAATCATTTTCTTTTTTTTTAATTATATGAGAAAAACGAGTAACATTTAAGTAATATCTATACTTTTGATTAGAGCACGTATGAACAAGCATTTATACTCATAAGGGCGAGTCAAAACAACAAAGATTAACAGAAATCTTTAGTCCGAGCTTTTTGCTTTAAACATCTGTAACTGTAGCAGCATCTTTTATTTTTTATATCATAAGTATTATAAGAAAATATGCATATTCAGAACTTCTTTAACCAGCTAATGTGTACCGGAGATTTAAAATAGTAACCTACTTAATCTTAAATTTCCAAATAATATCTTACAGCTAAGCACTGTTGACCTTAATCTGCAAAATCCAACTCATAATTACGTGTATTCGAATATTAATCGTCGCCTTGAACTTATTTATCTCATTCAGATAGAAAATATCCAATAAGAGCAGATAAAACTTACATCAGCACCGACGTGATTGACGATAACGATGATAAATACGCGTCACTAAATTAAATAATAGTAGGTACCTATAGATCTGAAAAGCTTTGCGAATTTTCTGCACAGCCATCTTGTATCAATTCCCCATGCCCTATTAAAAGAAAAGAAAACAAAAATATATTTCAATCTTTTTACAAACCGGTGACTTCGATCACAGCTTTTTCATAAACAATTTTTATAAAAAAATTCTCGCGCCAAAAATATCGGTTCTTGCGTCAGACGACCACGTGGCGTCATCGATCTGCCTCCCCTTTCTCACCCCTTTTCACCCCCTACCTCTTAGGGGTACCGAGTATAACCCCAAAATGTCTTTTACCTTTGACCCCTGGCTGGCCCTAGACAATCTGTGCAGAGAACATTATACATATGTTATTTTTATAGAGCCGATAAGCAGGTTTGTACTGATAATAATTATCACAAATTATTTTTAGTTCATACCTAGTAATATGTTTAGTCAAAGTTATTCTATCGTTTTATTTATCGCACTTCAATTAATTTTTTGGGAATGTGTAAGAATTAGGCCACCGTTCATAATTAATTCAACTGTATTTCAAATAAATGTAGGCATAAGTAGATAAAACACAATTAGGTAAATACAGTTACTACTTCCTTTTATTTTAGAGATATGAGAAGTTGGTCCTTGTATGGGCAATCAGTACCATTGATAAGAACTTACCGAGCTTCTAACACGTTTTTATGTTATAATTGACATGTTCGTGTAGTTTAATCATAATTGAGCTTAATATTTATATTCGTAACTCCTCACAGACTTGGCGAGATAATCGCACTAGATCTAGAAGGTACCTTTTTGTCGGCTGAAGTCCAGGCGCATTTATTTATTAAAACTTTATGCAACACAAAAGTATAAAGGCGATGTACCTACAAAAGAACTTAATGCTTTAGGAATTTTGTACTTGGATGATGGCATTCTCTACCAATGAACCATGGGCGGTGGCTGTTGACGTATCTTAGATGTTTCTCTCTAAGATGCGTCTGGGCTTTGGCGAAAAAACAAAGCAGTGTGAAATAATGATGTTTATTTTGCAAATAGGTTATAAATAACACTTTCACACGTCATTTTTTTCCGTAAATATAAACTAGATGAGGCCTGTGTTTCCTAACTGACAACTCTGAGAAGAAACACTGAAACAAACTCAGAGGTCAACGTCTCTTTTAAAGTCCAGACAATCTGTAGTGATCAAATCATATGAGAGCCATGTAGGTTAATGTCTGTGGCGCCCTTTAGAGGACAGAATCAAACAGTTTTGAGCAAGCCCGTCCAAACAGTGCAAGCATTTGTCAAATATCGCGTAGCTCAACTTAGAACCTTAAGGAGCTCGAACGATTTGACGAACAATACCAAAGTAAGGACATTTGGGTGGGCCGTATAAAGCACTCAACCTGCCAGACAGTGCGGTAATGTACTCATAGTATTCTTTGTTTTCCCACATTGCTCTTTCATTCACAATATAGCTTTCCACTAAAACTTGATACTCTTACTGAGATTGTGAGAGTATTTCCTTTTGATTTACAGAAAACTTAAAATGACCATCTTTTTCCCACTAAACTTCGAATAAGCTGTTAACTAACTTTAGTACCTACCATGTATTTAGTTTTGAATATATGCATGAAAAATCGTAAGAAAGTCCAGAAGGTCTTAAGTATATCTTATGAATCTGCCGGGATTTTTTTTTTAATTGAAAATAGGTTCGCGTTTGACCACTATCTCACCTGATGGTAAGTGATGATGTGATCGAAGATGGAGCACGCTTACCTAAAAGTAACCTATTCACTCTGGACTTAAAGACTCCTAGGTTGTAGCTGTCGGGAAACACAGACTCCGGCAGGGAATTCCACTCCTTAGCCGTACGCACCATGAAGGTATTCCCAAAACGTTTTGTGCGTATGGGTGGGATGTCCACCATGTAACGACGGCGCTTCGCCGTTTGTCTCGTAGTCCGATGATGGAACGGGCTTCGCGGAATTAGATTGTGTAATTCCATCGCACACTCCCCCAAATGTAACCGATAGAAAACCGATAGACTTGCAACTCGTCGTCGGTGTTCAAGGCTCTGGAGCTTTGACTCGACCAGTGCATCGTTGCCAATGAGTCTCTTGGCCCGCTTCTCGATAGACTCAAGTGCGTCCAGTTGGTATTTCGCAGATCCATCCCAAAGATGAGAGCAGTATATCGGTCGTGTATAGAAATACACGACCAAACCTGGGCTTGATACAAATTGAGCAGCTGTTCCGGTGTGAAGTACCGTCTCACCTTGGCTAGGATTCCGAACTTTTTTGATGCTAACTGAGCCTTAGCCTCGATAAACGGGCCAAAATTGAGTGTGGAAGTTAAAGTCATCCCAAGAAGCTCAATATGATCGGTTATCGGCACGTTTACACCACGGAAAGTAGGAGCCGGTTCGAATTGGCTCCTTTTTGCGGAGAAGACACACGCCTGGGTCTTAGCTGCATTAAACTTGACCAGGTTGTTCTTACTGATACTTAAGGTGAAGGACCGGAACTCTAAATCAAGAATATTTTATTTCACATATTCCTACATGGGCAGTTATAAAACGTCCGAAGATAGTGCACTAGCCGTTTCCTATGGAGAAGAACCGGCAAGAAACTCCACGGATACTCCTTTAAACTTTCCTTTTTAACTGCAGGAACAGGGTGGGTTTTTAGTCAGTAGAAGTCTGACACTCCCTCCCTTCCGCTCCAACCAGAGCGGCAGGAGACATTGTGATGATTTTTCTCTCGACAAAAAGGACTTTTTATGAACATACTACCACTCAAACGCAAGAATTGCGCTACTATAGTTCTTTCTCCTAGCTTTCCACACCAAAACGAAATAATGTGTCTTTAAATTTCACTACCTATTCAATAAGTTTCAAGTTTTTTTGACTAATTAGTTGCTGAAAGCAAGTGTATTACTTGCTGAAAGTAAATATAACTATTGATTACGTCACCAGAACGTTTCTTATTGTGAACCACTCGAGCGGTTACTGAAACGATTTTCTTTTGTTACTTACTCTTTCATCTTTTTGCGTTTAATGTTGTGTTCAAATACCTAGATCAGTGTCGATTTTATAAATTACTAGTACTGGGCCCGCGACTTCGTCCTCATTGATTTCGAAATAATACAATACAATCAACCAATGATATTTTTTTGGAATTGGATCATAAGTGTCGGAGATTACCCCCTACATACAAACACACAAACAAATTTTACCTCTTTATAATATTAATATAGACTAGCTGCATCCGTGATTTCGGTCGCGAAAGGTTCCGGTATAAAAACCCTATAATATCTTACCCTATAATCACCTCTATCTTCCAGTAGGTATAACTCCCATTAAAATAAAATCGGTAGATCCGTTCCAGAGATTTCTCTGGACAGACAGAGACACAGACAGACGAAAAAAAAAGTTTATACTATGTGCACTTGAGAAAACACAGTTATTTTCATTTGATTTGAAACTACAGACAGATGTTTCAGTTTTTTTTATTGATGTAAAAAACTGTACTCTTTCGTGTCTCATTGCAAAACGGTTGGTTCACCTTTCTCCCGAAAGCTATTTACAATAAATTTATAGGTACGAACCAAAGATTGTCTCTGGTTAAAATTGGATTTTTTCAAGTGCTTTCTAAACCAGAGATACACTATACCTACCTATATTACAGTCTAGACTCGCTTCTTTTATTGCATTTATCAAAAAGTCACAGACGAATAAAATCGTTTATTTTTCTTCAAAAGAATCTGGGTTTAAATATCTAACGTACGGATTATCTTGTGATCGACGTCACGTCTAGTGAGTGACGTCATGATAAGCGAAGATGTGTTCCAAAATGAAACAGGCTTACCTTGTAGAAACCTATTCACTCTTGACTTAAAGACTCTCAGGTTATAGTTATCAGGAAAAACGGAAACTAATGCTTGTGATTTTCTCCATTAGAAAAATAAAGACTTTCAAAAGTTTCATATAATTAATATAAAGTCAACCCAACTCTCCCATCTTCCCCTTAAGACGTAAAAGCTTTATGTAATAAACCTATATTCATATACCTCTTAGGTGTGTGAAGAACCCGATAGCTATAACCTAGCAGTGGCGAAAGCTCCATACAACTCGATTCCTACCGGCTTCCCTTTTGAAATGTGGCAAATATTAGTCTATTATTTTATATATGAATATATAAATAGTAATCTATTATTTTCAATTAGATAAATAATCCTCTTCCCCCTGGACCGCGAAAGCGAATAGACGTGTTCACTATAACAGTTATTATTTTAATAAAATATTATTTAAATCGGCAGTAAATATAAATTAAAATTTTGCAAAGTACTAGGCGCGCATAATACAGTAAGAAGTGCGGTGTATGTGTGTGAAGAAGCTAGAAACAGTGAGACGGAACTATAATCTAGCTGTCAGCTTTTTATCTGTTATCGGACTGTCACCTGTTGAGCTGTCAACTGTCACATGTCATTATGTTGACACTACGTCGACACTACGTTTCGTGCAACGCAGAGTCAAGATTTAAACCCAAGAATTGAAGTGCAAGTGTGAGTCTTTGCCGAAGTGCTAAATTATTTTTTATTGTATACTGGTAATTGCTTTGAATTAAATTGTCATACATTGGAGAGGCCAGCTTACCGTGGTGGATAATAAATTTGTACTAAATAGTTGATCGGTGACCATTTTAGTGACCATTTTTAAGACCGCCTAGTAGTTGCATTGTGCAACAGAACGCCATGCTACGCCGCACCCCGCCTCTTGCACCCGCTCCAACACCCGGAGCGCCACAACAAACATATGACTCAGATACACCTTCTGAGCGGAGTGGTAGTAGCAATATTGCCGTGCGACATAAGCGCAGACGGGAACTGGACGATGGTCATAGGGAACTTAAAGCCGAAATGTCGAGCTTATTCACATCACTATCAGCGACTGTTGAACAGCATTTTACAGAACTGAAGCAGCAAAATACTGAACTAAAAACAAGTTTGCAATTTATGTCTGATAAGTACGACTCTGTCCTCAAATCTCTTGCAAACCTAGAAGAGGACAGGGCAAAAGACAGAAAGCTGATTCTGAAGTTGGAGGAGAAAATAGAACTGATGGAACGCAAAGCCAAATCTACAGGAATAGAAATACGCAACGTGCCTGCAGTCTTACATGGTAATACAAAAACAGAAACGAAGGAAGATGTATGCAAGTTGGTAAAGTCGTTGGCCGAAGCCGTGAATGTACAGTTACAAGATTCCGATATCAAAGATACATACAGAATAATGACAAATAAGGAGAACATTAAACCGATTATGGTTGAATTAAATAGTGTCTTAAAAAGGGATAAAATACTACAAGGAGTCAGGAATCTAAATAAGGCGAAAACGAATGAGGATAGATTAAATACTGGACATCTTAAGATCGCTGGACCTACTAGACCTGTGTACATATCAGAGGCTTTAACATCCAGGGCCCAAAAGATTTATTATCTGGCCAGACAATTTGCTCGGGAGAATAGCTACTCATATTGTTGGACCTCGAGAGGTTTGGTATATCTACGCAAAGTTGAGGGTGAGCTACCAGTCCGGATTGAAAATGAAGCAGATCTCACTAAACTTACTATAAAAATATGACTATTTTATATTATTCTTTGTGGTGTTATGGTTTTGAGGCCAAACATCCCTTTCAATGTTAACTTAGAAAAACATATTTATGGTGTATTAAGTATATCGCTACTAGTAAACTTAAGCATTCCACACAAAAATGAATACTTGCATTACACAAATCACATTACTCTTCACTTTATACTGTCACTCACACTCGCACACACCATTAATATCTCTAATTCATCACAACAACACTATTGCCTACGTAATTTACTGTTAAAAACTAATTACTTTATAATTACTATATACAAGAAGCCCTTAAAAATAACTAAATCTAAGCTAAAAATTAAAAATTTGGCTACTAATCCGATCAATTACTACATATATAACAAAATTCGATAAGATAGACAATTATTTAAATAATATAGACGACCTTAGAATTTCTGATTCTCGTAGATGCGAGCCTGAAGATTGTAAAAGTATGGTCACCTTGGAGTCCCTAAAGATTCTAACCCAAAATATTCGGAGTATTTCAGCAAATATACCTAGCCTACTAATATTATTGTCCAGAATGGCTATCTCACATGATATACTTATTCTTACAGAGTGCTGGCTATCATGCAACCCAAATATACCTTCATTAAATGGATTTAATTCATACTATACTTCAAAAAGACTGAACAAAAATGATGGAGTTGTAGTCTACATTCGAAGTAGTATTAGTAATATAAAAATAATCGAACCAAATTTTATAGATGCAAACTGCATCGAAATAAGAATAGGTCAAGATACCTGTATCTTTGCAGTTTATAGGCCACCATCATTTAAAGACATTTCTAACTTTCTGTTCTCCATGGACCAAGTACTAACCACAAATTCTTCATTTAGTAATATAATTATCACTGGTGATATCAATATAGATATTGCAGAAGGTAATACAGATGCCAGAACTCCGGATTATCTTACTCTAGCAGCTAGTCATGGACTTCTGCCAGCACACACTCTCGTTACGCACGGGAAAACTTCCCTTGATCATGTATTACTTAAAACTAAACTTAAAGCTACAACCATAGTTATTGATTCTGTGGTCACTGACCATAATGCTGTATTACTTACATTAGACAAAATTAAAGTGGACAACCCTCTAACCAGGAAAGCCAAAATTGACTATGATATATTAGAAACTCAGCTCAAAAACATGAACTTCAATTATATTTATGAATGTACAAATGCAAATTTAGCCATGGAGTACTTCATAAATTCACTAACCAGAGCCTTAAAAGTAAGTTCCAAGTGTGTTACTGTGCCACATCGCTCGAGAATTATTAAACCATGGATTACTCCAGGCATCTTAAGATGCATGAGAAATAGGGACCGCATGTATGTAAAAATGAAAAGTGACAATAATAATGAAATAATCAGGACTACTTTTAAAAGATACCGCAACTATTGCAATACTATTCTAAAAACTCTTAAAAGACAATATGAGAAAGACGAACTAAACAAAGCTAGGTCTAATCCAAAAAAGATGTGGAACGTTATAAAACAGATCACCCATACTACTAAATCTAAATCATGCGCTTCTGCGTTACTTACAGTTAAAGGAACTGCTGACGAGTCTATTAATGAAGTCAATACATTTTTCACAAATATCGGAAAGGAGCTCGCAGACAAAGTTGTAAATACAAATTTAAAAAGTCCACATACAGAACCTCAGACTACAACTTTGCCGAATTCGTTTGTATTATTAGAAACCGATGAGCAAGAAGTTGAGCAAATGATACTATCCCTGCGTTCCGATTGTGCGGTTGGTATTGATGGTATTTCCTCTAACCTGCTAAAGCAATTTAAGCATATTTTAGTTCCTCCATTAACATACATAATTAATTTGTGTATAAATAATGGAATCTTTCCGGACTTGCTAAAGAGAGCTCTGATTCATCCTGTTTATAAGTCTGGGGATGCAGATCGTGTCAATAACTATAGGCCCATATCCGTCTTGCCTTCTATGTCAAAGATATTGGAGAGGATCATGAACAATCGTCTATACAAATACCTCGAAGATCATAATATTATTTCGAACAATCAATATGGTTTCAGGAAAAATACATCTACAAATGACGCAGTTCACGATCTCTCTGATCGTATTGTTAAGGCCTTGGATAGGAGTAATAAATGTATGGCAATATTCCTAGATTTGGCTAAGGCTTTTGATACGGTCTCCATCCCCAAACTGATATTAAAATTAGAGAAGATTGGTATCAGAGATAAACAGTTGAAACTGTTTCAAAGTTATTTGACTGGTCGAACCCAGTGCGTAAAAATCGGTGAGCATACAAGTAGAGATCTACCCATAGGACACGGTGTCCCTCAAGGGAGCATTCTTGGCCCTACGCTCTTTTTAGTGTACGTAAATGAAATTTGCAAATTAGACATCACAAACGGCAAACTTCTGGCTTTCGCAGATGATACAGTGATTATTTTTACAGGGGCAACTTGGGAGCAAGTTTTTAACGCAGCTCAAGTAGGATTTAATAAAATAACTGATTGGCTATTTTCTAATACCCTGTCACTTAATGTTGATAAAACAAAATACATTGTGTTCAGTATAAAAAAACCAATAAAATTCGACAAAAGTAAATTTTACATAATTGCTCATAATCACACAACAAATATTTCAGACATGTGCAAGTGTCCTCAACTACAAAATGCACCTACTATCAAATATTTGGGAGTGATTTTAGACGAAAGATTAAGTTTTGTACCTCATATTAAGCTATTGACAGGGAGAATTCGGAAACTGATATATATTTTCAAACACCTAAGATATGCCGCGGATCCCAAGATTTTAAAGTCGGTTTACTATGCCTTGTGCCAATCTTTGATTAGTTATTGTATTTCCACCTGGGGCGGGGCCTGTAAAACCTATTTGCTAGTTCTTGAACGCGCGCAGAGAGCAGTATTAAAGGTATGTACCTTTAAACCTTTTCGTTACCCAACCAAGGAACTCTATGAATACTGTGAGGTTTTAACAGTCCGTCAATTGTTTATTCTACAGATTATTCTAAGGCAACATTCATTAAACACAAATGGCGAACAAGTTTCTATTAACTCCCAAAATCGGGCTACTCGTAGGCTTAAACTTCCCCTAGGCGATACCCTCAGGACTTCTTTTAGCCAGAGATTCTTCTGTTTCCTCGGACGTTTTTTGTATGCCAAGGCCAACAAATTATTAAGTATTAATGCTCAAAGTAAACATAGCTGTAAAAAAAATGTAATTGATTGGCTTCTAAAACTTACCTATGATGAAACAGAGAATCTCCTTCATCCAGTTAAATAATATAGTATCACTAATTCACAACTCATAGGCAATCATTACAATTTACACACGCACACACATACTTATACACACACATACTTATACACACATAAACTTATAATACTTACACGTAAATAACCACACCCCTACTTAAACATTTATAGTTTACTAGTTCAAGTTTTGATTTTAAGATTTTTTTCTCGTATTATTAATTAAATGTATTTTTGTTATCTCTGTAACTTCGTCTAACATGTCTGTATAGCTATTTTATGTCATGAATTGCTTTCACTGTGTCATTTGAAGGTTGCTGGTACTTATAGCTCAGGGTTTCCTTTTTTAAGTACCAGCAGTACAATATCTGTTAATTCTTGCACATAAATTTGTACTAAGCATGTATTACCCTATTTAATTTGTGAAACAATAAATGAATTGTGAATTGTGAATAATAATTTACGAAGTTACAAGATTTCAAAGTCAGCCACAGGGCCACAGTTACTGGAATTCACGCATCACACTTGAGCAAGGTAAGCATTTTTTGGTCCGGCTTCCCTTTTATGAAAATTTACCCTTCGCCACTGTAACCTAGGGGTCTTTAAGTCAAAAGTGAATAGGTTACTTTTAGGTAAGCGTGCTACATCATCACTTACCATCAGGTGAGATAGTGGTCAAACGCGAGCCTATTATCAATAAAAAAAAACGATTTTAAAGTACCAATATATTAAACTTGTGATAACCTGAGACATGAAGGTATCAAAAGTTTTACTCCATCAGCATCAACCACGTGTTTGGTCCGAAAGGTCTGCTCCTGAGGGTGTTGACCAGGCCTGAGTTGACAACGCGTTATGTTCCACGCGCGTTTCAGAGAGTTGTCAGCACCAATGACGGGGCTCGACCGAGCCATTGCCTGCGGGGGTGTGGAAATATTCTAACGCGATTCCGTGGCCCTGTAACGCCACTGGAGGAGCAGGGTGGGTTTTTAGTTGGTAGCAGTCTGACAATCCTAGCTTCTGCCAGGCTAGGCTAGCTAGTAGCTTAGGTTCTGCTAGGCTATAATAAAAATATTATTGATCACTCCATTAGCTACAGCATACTGTAAAAGACACCATTGAACTGCTACAGTGTCCAAATCGTCTCCAAGTTGAAAGTAGTGCCGGGATTGCGGAAATGTTAAAAAAGTAAGGTTGAAATATAAAGATACCGTACAGCAATACAGTTAGTTATGTCGTCATCTTACAAATGATCTTAACTGTTACAGTTTCAAATGCTTATGCAATAAGAATGGATATTTCATTATCAATCAATTTCAATTGCTGTGTGTGCAATTCGTTTGGCAAATTAAATTCTTGCCTTGGCCGCTGCGAAGGTCGTTGGCGGCGCTGACAGTTACGTATCTTTGTCTGTGGTTCTACAATATGAAGTGTCAATAACCTAATAGCTAAAGTGACACCCTTGTGAGTGAGAGATCACGGGTTCGAATGCGTGGAGACCCATTACACACACTGCTTAGTTGGAGGGTTTAACAAGATTGCTAGTAATGGGAATTCTACTCACACTGTTAAAACGTCTACAGTGCGATTTGTACATAACTGTAAAATAAAAAAAAAAACAATAAAAAACTTTTTTGCAAAAAAATAAAACCGACTTCCATATCAAAACACTACAAAGCCAAAAATAATTTTAATTTCGGAAGGCGGTGTGAAAAAAAAAGAAAATACAAAACCAATAACACCGACTACCGAAATTAAAATTATTTTTGGCTTTGTAGTGTTTTGATATGGAAGTCGGTTTTATTTTTTTGCAAAAAAATTTTAATTTTCGCGCTTTTTAGTGGGTCAATTTGTAATTAATCTAGTTATAAAAGCCAAAATGTCAACTATAAAAAAATAAAAAACGCGCGAACAAAAAACACAATATAGAGTAACCGAAAAGATCATCAATGTAAATATTTTTTTTAGACTTTTGTTGATTTTTCAGAAACGGCTTGTTCGATGTCGATAAAATTTTCATGGGACCATTTGGGAAGTATACCCTTTCCAACAAAAAAAGAATTTTTCAAATCGGTTGGCGAGCGACGGAGCTATGCCCGAACAAACATAAAAAAAAAAAAAAAAAAACAAACAAACATCCGAATTGAGAACCTCCTCCTTTTTCAGAAGTCGGTTAAAAATACATGTTTTATGATTACACTAAAATCACGAAGGACTTTTTAAAGACGTCAGAAGTCACTAAGACTGTTTCAAAAGAGATTTGTTTTGAAGTTTCTATACCCACAATTGATTTTTTGCGGTAAAGTTTTAGCAAAAAAGTCAAGCAACATTTTTATTAATGTAACATCATCATCAAATGTGAACAAACAATTTTAATGAAATACGCAGTAGGATAGTTACCTAAATTTTCTTTCCTTAATAAACGTCAATTTGGTATACTCCAAAGTCTAGAGATGCGCTGAATGTTCGGCCGAATATTCGGATTCGGTACATTCTGCATATATTTTCATGTTCGTGTTCGGCCAAATATTCGGTTGATTTGCCGAATAATTACCGAATATTTAAATTATTGTAAATATTTAAAAAGAGAACATTTTATTAAACATTAAGGTTAACTAATTACTAAGTAAGTTTAGTTTATTCCGAAAGTTGTACATGAAATTTTGTAAATGAAAGAAACACTAAAAGAGTAATTGTGGAGAAGAAACTCCACCGTTACTGTTTCTGTGTTTCTTTCTTAGTGCCGGTTCTTCTCCATAGAAAACGACCAATTTCGAACCGTCCCCTAACTGTAATATGTGAGCTTGAACTACTTTTTGTACCAATTATTTATTGACAAAATAAAAAAAAGATTAACTTTAACAATCAATTTAAATAAAATTTTAATCAAATAAACTTCTCCTTTTTTTACGAATGATAAATTAAACTAAATTTAATTTCTTGAAATTATTATTTTTTGAGTTGTGTACTTTTTCAGAATCAATTTTTTTTTGTTACAATATTATATCTTTAGGAACCAGCACAAGTATTAAAATATGATATAATCAAATAAGTTTTTTTTAAATAAATGACTATATACGCTAAATAAAATTGACGAATTCAATAATAAAAAAATCTTAAGTAGCTAAAAAACATTAATTTGCAACATAAAAACTAGGAATTGTCACTTCTGAGAAGAGTAAGGGACAGTCGTTGCTGTTAGCATCCTGAGAACGGTGAGTGAGAGTGTGTCCTCTCTTGTTATAAAACAGTTTGTGCGGGTGATGGGTACTAACACGAGATAACAAGCTATTAAGTATAAGTTACTAACATTTTATGGATTTTATGGTCCGAAATTCTATTCTGTTATATCTATACCTGTTATATCTATTCTAATATATAGCTATTTCTATTCTATAACTATTTGTAGTTTTAATCTAATTTTTTTTAAAGTTAATGTTAATGTAAGTCAAATAAAATTCTATGAAATCAACAATATCTTCTATACCAGTAGCAAATACTAGTTCACAAATGAAAAAAAAAATACAAATTTGAGGAAACTAAGAATCAACATTAGAAGGTACGTAATTAAAGTTTTAATCAAATTAGGTTTTTTTGACGAGCCGATGATTCAGTCGAATATTCGGTTCGGTGCATTTTGGACCGAATATGCGGCCGAACATCGTATTTAGTGGAAACTACATTCGGCGCATCTCTACAGTCGAAATATTATAATTGAGGATACCTACTGATAACATGTTGGGTAGAAGTTACACTAAGGAAAATTATGGAATTGTGAGTTAGACTTATATATATTTTTTTTATTAACTGCAGATAATAATCCGCACTAATGCAATCTCGTACCTGACATAATATACCACCAGCTCCCTTTTACTACGGGTCTACCAGACGTACTGCAGGATACCATCCACACTTGGTCGATATACCGTCTTGCGTACTAAGCGCTTGTCCTCTACATTTATTGAGCGCACAGCCAAGGTGTGGAACTCTCTCTCCCGGCTTCTGTATTCCCTTCCGCATATGACCCGTCAGCCTTGAACAGGCATCTTCTGGGCTCGCTTTTTCCACCGTAGACTTCCACGTGTGATCGGGGTCATGTAATGGTAAGCGAGTGAGTGATTATTTTTTTTACACTAGTTGTTCTTGAACAACTGTAGTGTAATAAAAAAACAATTGATTATATTGCCCGGGTGAATTATAACCTTAAGTAACTTGCTGCAACACGCGGCTCCGCCCGTGTAAAAGTTAGAAATAAATTTAAGAGGTAAGTATGTCTCGGGATAAATCTGTGAATACATAATTAAAAACCGGTCAAGTGCGTGTCGGGCCACGCGCAGTGTAGGGTTCCGTAGTTTTTATAACAGCCAAGTGCATGTCGTATTCGCTGACTGATCGTTTCCTACCATGCTCTAACTAAAAGCCAAACATGACTACCTAACTAATTTGACTTCCTATACAAATCCTCACCTGATCCGACAATTTTGCACGAAAAGTCTTAATTTTTTTTAGAGATTTGTATAAAACTTGTCATAGCCGGTGTTTTGAATTTAAATACGGACACAGAGCTACACTACTCAATCGTCACAAGAAGCTAGCACGATACAACTGGCGCTTAGCGCCATCTATCGACATTTCTATAGAGTTGTTCGAAAATTTCGAGTCAAATACAATTGGTCGACTATTACTCGTAAACTTGTAAAGCCCACTTATGTGTTATAGTTTTCCTTTAAATTTCGTTATATATAGGTACTACTGCCGTGACATTTGAATTTCTAACTACAACCGTTTAGTTGATTGAGGGGGGGACACTTGACTCTAACGAAAATTGGTACTTTCAAGCTTGATAAGTCACGAACGGTTTAATTAATCAAAAATCGGTCTTACCAAACCCCTAATATTTTTAAAAGACCTGTCCAACGATATCCCACACTATGGGAAACCGAAAAAAAATAATTATTATCCCACTTTACATGTATGGGAGGTACCCTAAATAATTGTTTTTTTTTCAAAATGTTATTTTACCACTTTTTCGGCGTCATTAACGTGTATACTCATGCCAAAGTACAACTTTCTAGTACCAATATTTTTTGAGCTAAACCGCGGACAGACGGACAGACAGACGGACATGGCGAAACTATAAGGGTTCCTTGTTGACTACGGAACCCTAAAAACCGGACAAGTGCGAGTCGCATTCGCCCACTTAGAGATCCGTACAAATTTTTAGGTTACAAATAGTTCAGGAATCGAGTCTTGAGCTTTTCCTCAATCTTTCTTTTTATAAATAAGAATTTATGCGTCGTAAAATATTATGTTTTGGAATATGCACATTAATCCATTGTTATGTTAATGTAGATGTTGATTTGCTCATAGCTTCAAAGGACTGTAGACCTGTCACCTGAGTGTATGGTTTTAATTTCAAGTTGATATCTCCACGCGTTCCCGAAATGTATAGTCTTAACAAACAGATGGACAACAAAGTAATCCTATAATGTTTCCGTTTTTTTCCATTTGCGGTACGGAACCCTAAAATCAGAAGGGTATTGAACTGCATTGATCGACGGTTTTTAATAATCTATGATGGTCCTACTGCCGTCCCAGTGACCTGCTAGTGTACAGTATCGATTGACGCGGCTAGCCAAACTGGCTACGATTATTTGAAGAAGAGTATATATACACTGGACAGAATCCAGGAGAAATTATATAGCACCATGTCATGATGAACTCAAGAGTTTATGTTGGCACTAATAAGAATCAATCCATCAAAACAAGGTTGTCATCTTCACAGACTCCAGAAGTTCTCTCCAACACTTGGCTCGGTGTACCTCGACATTTCGAGGAACACCGATAGCCTACACAATACTGAAAACTATTTTGAAGTTACAGTCAGATGGAAAGCATATAGTCCTTCAATGGATTCCATCACATGTGGGTATAAGAGGCAACGAAATTGTTGATTAACTAGCCAAACAGGCCATACGTGATGGTATTCCTGTAAATTTTGCTCCTTACTTTACAAACTTTATACCTAATATAAAACAGGATTGCTATGTGCTTTGGAAGGAGTATTTTGATCAAAGGTCACAAGAAAAAGGAATCTGGTATAGAACGATCCAACCGCAACCCTTGAACTCACCGTGGATAGATAATCAGCTGTTAAACAGAAGTGATACTGTTATAGCTCTGAGACTTCGTTCCGGACACATTCCGTGCAATAAATTCTTATACTTAATGACCAAATCAACAACACCTAATTGTGATTTTTGTATTAATTCTGTTGATGATGTTCATCACATATTAACGGAGTGTGTCCGCAACGAGGAATTTAGAATTAGCTTAGACTGTAAAATTAGAGAAGTAGGTTATTGTAATGCTACTCTAGCTGAGCCACTTTCTGTCGCAGCTAGAGTACTGTATAAACTAGCTTGGCTAAGACTATGTTAAGTGTATAATTATGTATATGTTATTTAAAACTTGTTAAGCCAACCAGGGCGGCATAATCGCATGTGCGACAAAGCCCTTTCTTTAAGAATTAAAAAAACAAAAAAAAAAACTAATAAATAAATAAAAATAAATAAAAATAAAATAAATAAATAAATACTTATAATATGGGACTAAGAAACTAGTGGCTAAAGAATAACAGTCGCACAGATCGATCATCAAAGTTAAGCAACTCTTGCCGAGGTCATTCCGTGGATGGGTGACTATGCGCTCACATATAATCTGTCACATATATATGTAAGCGCGCACCACACCAATCACTACTCACATTACACGGAACACCACATACACTACACTCATAATCAACCTCACATACACTCACACTTACATTGAGTAAGTGTGAGTGCCACACTTACTCAATGTAAGCCACTCGCACACATGCATAATTTTTTCTCATTACTATATAATTTTCATTTTCTTGTATTATTAAGTTGACACTCTAAATTAAGATCACTATTTGTATATAAATAACTAGCGGCACTCTTACAAAAATGTATCATTGTACTAAATGTGTAATTTCTAAGCACTAATCCCCAAAACACAGGCCTAGGCCTAGTTTGGGAGTTAGCACCAGTTTTTGTGACGATACATTTATAACAACTTTCTATAATAATTGACTGTGTTATTTACTAAACGTGTATCCTTGCTTAGTGTCTATTTGTCTAATAAACATTTTTATTTATTATTTCTATTTATTCGAGATTCCTCTGTGCCTCGTAAAGCACGTTTTTGGTCCTTGCGGCCATGTAAATCTTGGACAGTCGTTACGGGTTGTCAGAGGCTGACAACAGTTTCGCCTAGGGGTCGTGTTATCCAGCTCCTGTGTTTTGGAGTTCAGGCAGCGCTATGTAAATCGCTCAGCAGCATCCAGTTAGTCTGGAATTTGACCCCAACATAGATAGTTAGGAAAAGCAGATGATGAATTTCAATCGAATATACATATCTGTCCCTTTCTTCTAAATGTTGTTTTCCATATAGACGGTTAAAAGGAAATAGGATACAAGCGACAAAAAAAGAAATGTTGAGGAGAGCCGTTCAAAGTTTAGAATTTTAGAAAAACTGACGTATTTTCTTATTAAAACATCGTGAAAACTAAAACAGTTTTTAAATCTTGGACAGTCGTTACGGGTTGTCAGAGGCTGACAACAGTTTCGCCTAGGGGTCGTGTTATCCAGCTCCTGTGTTTTGGAGTTCAGGCAGCGCTATGTAAATCGCTCAGCAGCATCCAGTTAGTCTGGAATTTGACCCCAACATAGATAGTTAGGAAAAGCAGATGATGAATTTCAATCGAATATACATATCTGTCCCTTTCTTCTAAATGTTGTTTTCCATATAGACGGTTAAACGGAAATAGGATACAAGCGACAAAAAAAGAAATGTTGAGGAGAGCCGTTCAAAGTTTAGAATTTTAGAAAAACTGACGTATTTTCTTATTAAAACATCGTGAAAACTAAAACAGTTTTTAATTTTCCAATCGGAAAATATGACAAAACAAAAGATAATAGAACACAAGAAACAGTTGGCTTTCAAAACAATATCAGTCCAAAATGTCGCTTATACCCTATTTCCTTTTAACCGTCGATATGCAGTTTAGTTTGTGTCTGATTACTATTCTTAAAGATCTACATTAAAGATTTGTAAGTGCGCTGCTAAAATAGATTTCAAAAAAAATCATAATCGTTTACTTTATTTTTTTTAACTAATGAATATCATCGTCTATTTAGAATACGATTATTTTAAAGTGATGTTATGCTCGCTTTGACCCCTATCTCACCTGATGGTAAGCAATTATGTTGGCAAAGATGAAGCACACTTACCTAGAAGTAATCTATTTGTCGCAGGATGATAGATAAAGCCGTGATATGGTTATATCCCTAGGGATATAATTATATACCGTAACATAGATAAACGGAAGCGATTCATTACTATCTTACTAGGAATATAATTATAATACAATTCAAGTTTAGTGTTATAATTATATTACTGGATTAAGTTTAGTGAAATAATTGTAGGAGTGTAGTGCAGGGGTGCGGTGGAGGTTAACACCCCGACTCAGAGTACCCCGACTCGGATAGGTTAGGTTAGAAGGCTAACCTTCGTGGTTATTTTTTTTTAAACCACCCAGAAATAGGAGCCCCGCTAAGCGGGGCTCCGTCGATTTTGCGTAAACACCATAAAATCACTGCCAACTTAAATTTAAACAAAGCTTGGAACTCAATATAAAGCTGCTACTTTATGCTTAAAATGCTACTTCACTGTAGCTGCCAACCTATTATTTTTCCTACTCATTTTAATTATTTTTAAAACCCTAAATCAGATTAGTTTGTCGCCGCGTTAAATACATGCCATCAAGAAATAACTCAGGAATATGCGATTTAAGAAGATTGTTTATTGATTTATAACTATTTAACTAGATTAGTTTAGTCAGATAAACATATTACTAGATTGCGACCGTAAGATAGTAATTAATCGCTTTCGTATAACTATGTTACGGTATATAATTCTTTCCCTTTTTTTTTTAACGTGGTAAAATTATCAAATAAGTCCTCCCACTCCGGGCAGGGTGGGAGGGACTGTCAGACTTTTACTGACTAAAATCCACGGTGTTCCTTCAATAACCCTTTACATACCGGGGCCACGGCAACGGGATGAGTCCCGCGACCCCGGCGGGCTTCGGCCCTCTGCAGAGGGGGCCTCGTCATGTTGCTGACGCTCTTTGAGGCGCGCGTGGAACACGACGCGCCGTCGACCCGGGCATGGTCCATGGTCGGACAGCGAGTTGCCCTTTACTCGCTGTCCGCATGCCCGCGCCTACGGTGGCCGGAGATCGTCGGCCGACGTCCGATGCCGCGCGCCGTGGGCGTCTACCACTGTGGCTGGGCTAGAGGGAGGACGCCATCCTCTCCCTCACGCGGCCCGCCTCCTCCTTCGGAAGCATGACTGCTTCGCAGAAGGAGGCGACCGCTTCCCACTCCCTCTCGCCCCGCAGCATGGCCTCGACCAATGCCGGGCGCGAGAGGTCTCCGCCTATCGCCGCCGTGAGGACACGTCGGTGCTCTGCCCAAGCGGGGCAGTCTTGCACCGTGTGCTCTACGGTGTCCTCAGGGCGACCCTCGCAGTGGTGACACCTAGGCGTTTCCTCCTATATAATTCTATCCCTAGGGATATAACCATATTACGGCTTTATCTATCATACTGCGATATATTCACTTTTGACTTAAGATCCCTAGTGGTTATAGCTATCAGGAAAGGCTCCGGCAGGGAATTCCTGTCCTTAGCAGTAGGTATGCACAATTTTGATAGAAAAACATAATAATTCTTTGTTTGATTTGTAAATTGATATTGAATTTATGACGTTAAAATGTAGTTTCAGCTAAATAAATATTATTTGACTTCCTCTTCACCAGAAATAAATTCTCGCAAAATTGCCTCACCATATTGGTTAATTTTAATACAAGAATTTTTAGGAAATGAACTACAATAAAATCACTACAAGATATTTCCTTATATTGTACTTCTTTTATAGGACCTGAGATCAAGGACCAGACTCGAGCGAAAGTTTAATGTGACTGATACGAGAAGGCGAATTGATGGCTTTATCAGACGCGAGGCCGTCTCGGAAACAAATCGGTACTCAACTAATTAAAATGCAACCTGCTGAACAATCATAATTACAAACTGAGCAGGTATAGCGTTCTTCTTTTTAACCCCCGACGCAAAAAGAGGGGTGTTATAAGTAAGACGTGGCTGTGTGTCTGTGGCATCGTAGCTCCTAAACGAATGGACTGATTATGATGCGATTTTTTTAGCAACAATTTATCAAGATCTATTCAGGTGTTTCAAGCGTGTCGCGGGTTCTTAAAATTTTTAATAGAGAACAGCAACCTATGTGAATAATACCCACAGGTATTATTCACATAGGTAACTAGCAATCTTATTAACTCCTACAACTAAGCTAAATAAATATCTGTGTCTGGAGTGGGTTCACGGCAATACTTAGTATAACATACACGCACACACAAATCCGACTCACACATACCTCCTCACTTTCACACTCACACGACTCACTTACAATACATAAAAAAGAAACATTAATTTTCTTTTATAAACTTCATCTTAGCTCACAATCTATTACATAATAATAATGTATAACATAATCTTAGTAAATAATTTAATTTAATTTAATTTAATTTAATTTTGTAAAACACCAACCGGGGAGGCAAACTGTCTCTCCTTAATACAGGTTGCCCAGCAACCTAGCTAGGAGAACAGCTGGTCACCCAAAAAATTTGTCGATTTGTAATTGTAACAACATAAATTTTGCTAACATCATGTACAAATACCATTTGATGAAATAAAAAAAAAAAAAAAAAAAAAAAAAAAAAAAAAAATACTTAGTATAACGGGTGGGGTTCGAACGCGTGACCCAAGTTCGACACCTAAGTCATTAGGCCATTACCGCTTTTTAGTGAATTATTATTTAAATACATGGTCACCATCTGCCTCTGTCTATTTCGCCGTTCACACTACACTTCGGAGTTTCGAAACCGTTTTCACACTGGTAACTTGAAAATATTTCAAGCCGTTTGAGGTCGAAACTGCCCGACCGAGGGTACCCTTGTGCTCACAAACTTCAAGGAAATTTCGTAAGGGCTGAATAAACCTGCAACGTTAAGAAATAATTTTTATGAGTATCACACTTGGGTCGATATAGGTACCGTTTTGTCGTACTAAGCGCTTCTCCTCTTCATTTATTGTGCGCACAGCCAAGATGTGGAACTTTCTGCCGGCTTCTGTGTTCCCTACCACGTATGATCCGTCAGACTATAAAGCAAGAGTGTTAAGGTATCTTCTCGGCACGCCCGTATCGTAGACCCTATTTATTCTGTCGGGGTTGCGGGAATATTCTAAGAGATAGCGCGTCCCCGGCAACCCGACAACACAACGGCAACTTAGGTTTTTAGTCAGTAGAAATCTGACATTCCCTTCCAATTCACCGACCGCCGCCGGAGGAGTAATTTAAGAATTTTCCCACCAAAACCAAAGACCTCGTCTATCGTTTACCATCAAGCGTGATCGGAGTCAAGAGTAGGCTCATCCGTAGGTAATAACCAACATAATAATAATTATATATATATAAAAAGCATTTTCATTAAAAAAGTGCGAGGTCAAAGGTTTAACGCTTAGGTATATTAACGCTCATACGAAAATAACATATGATATGTAAACAATAAATTCAACGCTATTAATTTACTTCATTAACTGTACACAGGACAACAAATAATAAATAAAATAAAATAAAAATTGTTTATTGGCACATATAAATACATTCAGTCTTGGTGTAGTGAATTGACTCATTTAAATGTATTGATTCAAAACTACTAATGCTGATTCCTAAACAAAGTTAGAGCTTGTGTTTTGGGAGACAGTGTTACAGTCATTACGAGTGATACAAAGTGAGTGAATATCGAATTGATTGTCACTGCGGTTTACATGGACTCTACTATAACTAATAATGAAGTTCATTACATGTTTTTCCATTTCCAAAATAAGTAGTGGTAAGGTATGTGTTTGTATGTAAGTAGTGAAGGAGTGTAAAAGTATCAGTACTAAGGGTTATGGTGGTCTATATCTTGGTGTCATTCGGTGTTTCTTCTCAGGGTAGTTAGCTAGGAAACACCGGCCTGATAAGTAATTGAAACTAGCTGTTACGGCGAATTCTTGGTGTAGGTACCCCTACACACGATACCCACTACCCACTAGGTTGTGGAGGTCAGGTAGGCAGTCGTTCTATGTAAAACACTAGTATTCACCTGCGTACGGTTGAACTGGAAGCCTATCCCAACATACTAGTTGAGAAAATTAAAATAACCTATAAATAAATAAATTATAATTACCTATTCTAAATAAAAAAAAAAAAGTTAAATAAGTAGTAAGGCACCGGTGGAAAACGCATTCCTGAAACCACTACTTCCGGATTTTCCAATAATCGCAACATAGTACATGAGTAATGTGACCATTTTTTTGTCGTGTCAAAGCGGGACGCCTATTGTATATTGTATATAAACAAAAATAAGTCGGTGTAAGATACCATATTTAAGAGAAAAATACAAATTATGGTTTAAAATGTGACTTTAAATAATTGTGGTGTCTTACCCTCACTGGTATTTTAATGCTTACACCTAAAAACAATATTTATAAATAATTTCGCGACAAAAAACTACTTTACTACAGCAAAATCGGTTAAACGGTTTAGGCGTGAAACATAACGAGTTACTTTTGGATTTATAATATAGTAAGGAGTTAGGATTAGTAAGTATTCGGTAAATTTCTTGTATGTCAGTCGCTCACACTCGCTTGGTCCTGACTCCCAACCCCGCGTCTACGCTGATGTCTTCCGATCGATTTTAGTGATATTTTAATGTAGACAAGTAGGTATATAAAGGTTTGTTTGTAAAACCGGGACATTTGTATTCTCGTTGGGAACAGCGGGACAGACAGCCTGAAAGCGGGACAATCCGGCCCAAAGCGGGACGTATGGTCACGTTATACTTAGTCATTTCGCAAGAGTACCCGCTTATGACGTCAATGAATGCCCCTATAATGCCCTATATCAGGGATGGCGAACTAATGGCACGCGTGGCACTGATGGCACGCGACATACTATTTTGGGCACGTCACCGATCACGAAATTCATTATGCACTAAGAAAAAAGTTAGAAGTAGGTATTTTATGACAAGCGACCGCGAGTGACCCTACGCTACAGAGTTTTCGATGAGAAATATTGTAAAATTTACCTTTTTGTAGTAAATAAAGGGTTTTGAGTTGATACTATTATTATTATTTTCCAATAACAAAGTCAAAATTATATGACGGCACGTTTATGATCTCATTAAACATTTCTTTACAAAAAATGGCACATTGATACATAAAGGTTCGCCTACCCTGCCCTATATCTACCTAGTAGGTATATACACTCTTTTGCAAAAAAAAAACGGGCAACTAAGGAAATTTACGTTCTAAGGTCGATTTGAGTTAATTAAATGAAATTTATTGCTTTGACGTAGTCTGTATACTTATAATCGTGTAAATTAATGCGCGTGAAGTGAATTCGGGCAATTAAAAGAAAAAAAACGAAGGATTCTTTAAAACCGATGTACACGCCCAAACAATAAGAAGTGGTCGGCAATAAAGACAAGATTTTTTTTTTACTTTTTTTAATTAAATAAAGTTACAAATGTAAAAACCTAATAACGAGTGTGACCTCCACTTGCCAAAATCACAGCTTGAATCCTTCTGGGCATGCTTTCCACGATGTATTTAATAACGTTTTGAGGAATACGTTCCCACTCTTCTGCAATGACTCTTTTTAGCTCCCTGATGTTTTGTGGAGCAGGTTGAACTGATCTTACCTGTCTCTTTAGAACATCCCAGACATGCTCAATTGGATTGAGGTCAGGACTTCGAGCTGGCCAATCTAAACGACGGATCACAACTTCTTGCATGTACGCTTCCACGTCGCCAGAACGGTGCGGGCGAGCATTGTCGTCCATAAAAATGGAATCTTCCCCAAGTGCAGTCAATGTGGGTTGTGCATATGGAATTAGGACTTCCATTATGTACCGGTGTGCATTTAATGTTCCATTTTCTATGAAAACTAACTCCGTACGCTCCGTCGAATTAATTGCTGCCCAAAACATAACGGAGCCTCCGCCATAAGGAGTGATTTCTTCGAAACACACTTCCGCATAGCGTTCCCGTGGTCTTCGCAGCACTCGCCGGCGTCGGTCCTCTCCACACAAAGAGATTCTAGCTTCATCAGAAAACAATACTTTATTCCAGTCCTCCAGAGTCCATGAAGCACAGTTCCAAGCAAACTGAAGTCGAGCAACACGGTGCTCACGGAGTAATTTAGGGCCGATAGCTGGGCGGTAACTCCTGATATTGGCAGCCAAAAGCCTCCTCCTGACCGTCCACAAGCTAACTTCTACTCCTCTTACTTCTTCAAGGCTCTTCTTCAGGTCCACACTTGACGCTTTACGATTCTGCAACGCCTGACTCACCAAAAAGCGGTCATCTCTTGGTTCTGTGCATCGTTTTCTTCCCGAACCGGGTCTTCTTTTGACCGAACCGATCTCTTGATACCGTTGCCAAGTCCTCTGGACAGTTGAACGACTCACATTTAGCCGCTGAGACACGCAAGTTTGCGAACAACTTTCTTCAAGTAGGGCTATAATTTTACCGGCCCTTATCGCTTTATCACTCATATCAAAAAGTGGTATTTAATGTAAAAAGAAAGATTAAATTGTTTAATTTGCAGAAAATATCCAAAAAGTTTTAAAATATCGTAATCAGTTAAAAATCGTTTCAGCAATTCACGCCATTAGTAAAGCAATTTTAGAATAATCCACAATAATCATTTTTTTTCTTTTATTAATTTCAAATTTTAAATTTGGAACGTAAAGAATCATGCCAGGATGCTTCAAATAACATGCCAATACCAATACATCGTCAAATTAATAAAACCTATTTCTTGTTCTTCTTCATTGAAGTAGAGAAAAAAATCTATGCCCGTTTTTTTTGTAAAAGAGTTTATATAAAGGACCAACATGTGCACAGTTTGGCGGTAACGTCGAGATCTGTGACATGATTTGAGGGCAAACAAAACGAATTAGACCGTATGTTATTATGAGTAAAGACACCTCTTGGAAGGAAAGCAAATAGGTGCGACCGGACGCGAACATGGAATAATTATGCAACGACTTCTTTTTTAAACTTTGTTGTAAACTTTTTAGGATTACGTTTATTGTGCGTACAGCTAAGGAGTAGAATTCCCTGCCGGAGTCCATGTTTTATAAAAGATAAGGTTTAAGTCAAGAGTGAATAAGTTACTTCTAGGCAAGCGTGCTCCATCTTCGACCACATCATCGCTCACCAAAGACTATAAATACTCTCTGTCGCTTACCATCAGGTCAAATGTTGGTCAATAGGGGGCGATTATTAGTGATACTATTTAGTGTCATGGGTGTAGGGAGCCTTGATAAAAACAATTCATATGCAATAATCATGTCATAAAACCACCGGAATTCTTTATTTTGTGCCAATTGGCTATATTGATCAGAGTTTCCACACCCGATTCATCATCCTATTGCCTTCATCCAAATTTATTTGATGTCTTCCACTTACGCACTTACATAGTAGGTAAGTAAGCTCGATATTATCCCATAGTTCGGTCAAGATTAAATACAATAGACTATGTAAACTTAACACTCAACTATATTTACCGTTGTCCATAATTACTGGAAACTGCATCCTGAAATACGGGCTTAAAATAATACTTTTAAGTAAAAAGCATAGTTCTGTCCAAATTATAAGTAAAAGCATCATAATATTGAGATTAGAGAACATAATTATTATCATTTATTTTTAAAGTAAAAAAACTGTTAACTTAATAAACCTTTTAATATGGTGTCATAAATTCCCCCGCTTCGTTCGTCGATAGTAAGTGTGCCCAACGGAATCAATACTCAATATGTTTTTCATCCCATCTATTCGAAAAGGACGATTTGGTTCGCCTTTAAGTGCACCCAAAGGTGGTGTTTTCTATAAGAAACTTTTAGCGGGCGGTAATGAGTTTTTAATCCTCTTTATAAGTGCGCCGCAATTATCTTTGCCGCGCACTTTTTGAATTTGGATTATCTTAGTATTATCGTGTTCAGCGCCAAAGAAATCGAACAAAAATATTGTTTGAATAAAGACTGGCTGGTACGACGGCCCATAGTCGCGCCGCCGCACTATGGGACCAGCCGGTATTTTCCATCTCAAAAATCGATAACTCTGTTGTATGTGATTTTTCTCCTTGATTTTTTTTTCACGTATTTGTGAATATCTAAGCAATAAAAGAAATTAAATATCATCATTTTAAAAATTATATATTTTTCGTAAAAAAATGACTAAGATAAAGTTATACGAAATTTCATACAAAAAATTATACAGTTATATTAAAATAGCAATAAAAGTTATACTTTTGCTTAAAATAAGTTTAAAACTAAATTAATTAAACAAACAGTTACATGATAATTTTCTTTTTATTTTTTGCTCTGATCTTATTTATCACTTTCTATTTATTTCCAACAATTCTTTAGCTTCGTCAAACAATTCTTTGGATATTAGAAAACTTGGTTTATTTAAGCTAGATATATAAGAATCAAATGTATATAACAAAATATGTAGAACGTCTTCGTTTGTTGCTGATCTGGAACACTTCCTAGCGTGATGTAACCTATTGTAATCTTTACTTCGGGCTTCCTGGGCATCTTCGGATAATTGTCCTATAGGCAAAACTGCATAATTCTCTATTATTTTAGCACCATGTATAAGTACTTTATGGACAGAAGATGGCATGTAGTACCACTTATATTTGCTTACATATAATTGCGTGGTTATCAATGTATACTGGCCGAATTTTTCTGCGTTTATAGGGAATCCCGATGACATAGTATGAAGAATTACATATAATCTCTTGATTAACTCTTCATCAATTCCGGTTATCTCTGCAGAACATTGGTAATTTTGGAAAAATCTCCTTGCCGTATTTCCGTCGTTGCTATTGGCGGAACCTTGACGTGGCTTATCAATGTGTAAACCAAGCACTTCTCGGAAACGTTTTCGGACATATTTTTTCTTGTCTTCTTTAATTTGTTTGTTTTCTGGAGTTGTTGCAGACCACTTCTCAAAACCTAAATTGTAAGAAATATGGAGGATCATTTCCATAAATCATAACCATGCGTGCTGTAGTGTCGACAATCTATATTTAAACGCATTTTCATTTTCAACTTTTGTTGTAACTTTTAAAAGATCATTCTGGTCTGTCTGGGTCAGTCTGGGAGTTGCTCCACAAACAGTGCAGGTAGCACTTGAGCAATTTTCCCATCAATCATTGTCATAAACAGTTCATGTTTAACTTCGATGATTTTGTCGTCTGTTAACACAAGAGTTGGAATCAATTTTGGCTTCAATTTCACTGACAACCGCGGTAGTTGTTTTGGGTGTTTCTTTTGTGAATTCTAATGAAATTGGTCTGCAATATCTAACAGATGAGCAAGCAAGAAGAAGAGAAGAAGACCAAGTAGGGTTCTGCCATATACAAGGGACACCATAAACAAATTAGCATCCGATATTTGTTAGTTTTCTTTCGGTAGAGTTTGTTTATACCCACTTTGCCCGGAGGATCCATCACATCCCCATTTAGTGAAAAGCTTGAGATGATTGTAATTTGTCGATCCTGACTTTATCTTTATAACACGGCAGACTGTATGGTCTAAGAGATCTTGCAGATTGATTTTTGCGCTTATATTTGTCATTGTTATGCTGGATGCAGGCGGATAGCAAGCCTTTTTTGCTTCACTTAGTATTTGATACGAAGGCAATACAGAACTTAAATTCTTGTCAACGAGCCTTTTTCTTAGGTACTTACGCATATTGGCCTTTGGTTAGATCCGTCTAATAAACATACTCAAAGCCTCCTCTTTTGGAGAAAAAGGAAAGTGCATTATCTGGATTGAGTATGTTTTGTAGAATTACTTTTTTCTCTTCTTTTTCCTTATTTCTGATAATAGTCACAATCGACGCTTCGTCATTTTCACCCACGGATCGTAAACCTTGCACATAAGCGTTACGGACATGTATACATCACACTCGTCATATGGTTTTGTTGGTCTACCACGATCACCGGAAGTATTCAAGCCAGAATTTTCAGATGTTGAGGTACTGCAAGAATTCAATGGTACTTTAAACTCGCCTTTTAACCAATTTGAGTATAGGCTCTCGAACCTGTTTGGCTTTCTTTGAGCTTTGGTCCATTTCTGGTTGCAACTTGATGTTAGATTTTTTTGAATACTCTCTATTACAGTATTAACGTCAGTTTCCAATAATTGAAAGTTGTCCAACAAATATTTTTTGAAGTCTGAAGTACTTTTCCCTCTTATTATTTTATCACAAACATCGCGTCGAACACAAAATAATGTAAGTATTTTGTCTGTTAATTATTACTGAAAAGAAGTATCTGACCACTGATGAATAGTATGCTGAAAACACGGGTATATTTTTGTGACCAATATTTTAGTGTCTTGTGCAAAAACCATGGGACAATTGATTATGACAGTTCTCATCGAAATAGTGTAATCAGTACTGATTGTAATTAATTACCACAACACATAAATAGAACTTCCGTAGCAAGATAGTTTATCACACTTGTGGTTAAGATGATCACCGCAAACAAAAGTGCCATGGAAAGATTCTTTCAAATATAATAGTAGTCTATTAATTTGTTAATGTATGCTTCTATCATATAAAAGAAAAAATAATAAGATACATATGAAAATATAATAATTAAATATAATATTTCATAATAAAAAGAAGAACCGTAATTTTCGGGGATTTTTTTTATTTTCCCCCCGATTGACATTATTGCTTCTAAATCACCACTGGCGCAAAAATACGCAAGTTTTTTTTTACTTTCATATTACTGAATAGGTAAGGTCTCTAAAAGAGTGATTAACTTGACAGCGGCAGCTTTCGGCAACAAGGAAAACTCAAATCAAAATAAACAAAAACGAAATTTTCTTTACTTCACTAAAAAAATATTAAAAAATAGAACATAAATATTTTTTTACAAAAACCGAACGTGGTTGCAAAGTGTACATTCTAAGCTATCTAATGATGTATAACACTAACATGCTTCCTTGGAAAACTTCCGTTGAATTTTCTTAACGGTAATTTAATTGGCATGAAAATATTTATGCCCAATGTTTGAGGTTCATTTTATAAACGTAAAACTAAGTTATTTTTTTTGTAATTAATTAGAAAGTTCCTCATCATCCTTTGAGAGTACAAAACCATAAAGAAATTATGGATTTACGACTTTCGTCAATACCATTTTCGAGATGGAAAATACTGTTTGGGTCCATAGTGCGCCGGCTGAATAAAAAAATAAAGAAATCAAATTAAAAACGCGCGAACTACAGCCCGCGTTTTCGTCAATTTTCACGGGTTGTTAGTAATTTATGGTTTTGTTTTGAAATAGAGGATTTAATTGAGAACATTAAATTGTAACCTTCAGTTAATCCATCCATGCCACATTCGCCGCGCCCATCTCCATCCAAACAACGAGATTCACTATCACATTTTCCTCAAAATGAGCCAGATTCGGACATTATTTCAAACACGCAGAATATAACATCTACAACAATCTCTAATCCTAATAAAACTGTAACAATAAATTTTCATAATTCCTAAAATGTCTCAAGTCAAGTGTAATATAAGTTTTTAGTTATTTTATTATTAGATACTATTTAATTTCAATTTATGTAGTTGTTACTTTATGTTTTATTAAATAATAATATTACAATAAAATATGAGGCGCCTTTTGTTTTCTCATAGTGGGTGATGAAAAGTAAAGTGTTCTATATTGTATTCCACCATGTTTGCTTAGGTGATAAATTGTATTTAAATAGGTACAATTGTTGACACTTTAATCTGACAATCTAACCTAATACTAAAAAAATACAATGCGTAAAAAAATATTATAAGTAGTATCTACTTATAATTATATTTTTACGCATTGTATTTTATCTTCTATATTAATTTACGATTTTACGCTATAGTCATATTTAATCAGTAACATTTTTTTATATGTGTGTAAAATATGGATCTAACAACTGGAACGACGTCATTGCCACGTTACATGGTAATGCTTATCGTCTGTCCAAGGTAAAACTTTTTACCAAAAAATTAAACCGACTCCCAAAAAACACTGCAAAGTGAAAAATAACTTTAATTTCGGTAGTCGGTGTCTTTAGTTTTGTATTTTCGTTTTTGGCACCGACTTCCGAAATTAAAGTTATTTTTCACTTTGCAGTGTTTTTTGGGAGTCGGTTTAATTTTTTGGTAAAAAGTTTTTATTTCACTCTTTTTAGTTGGTCTATTTTTAATTTACCTAGTTACAAGAGCCTAATTATCAACTACTTATAACCTTTTACAAAATATTGCTTTTCCCAATGCTGGGCCGTTAATTGTTGAGGAGTTCTCCTGGTACTTCACCATCAGCTCTACATCACCATATGCATTGTGACGAGCATAAAGTGCGTAACATCCATATTCAAGTAATCGAAACGCAATCCACTCAATACTTATTATTGAGTAGTTTCGGCGGTCATCTGTGGTCTTCATCATCAGTTCCACTTCCTCAAATGGTACTTTTTGAGAGCAACTGCACAAGTTACTATAATAAATACCCAAAACGACATAAGTGTGCCTATAATATTTGAAGAGTTCCCTCGATTTCTCCAGGATCCCATCATCAGATCCTGACGTTTATGAAAATGGGACCAATATCGAAGTATACCCTTTCAATCAAAAAAAGAATTTTACAAATCGGTTCAGCCGTCTTCGAGTAATCGATGATCATACATTAAAAAAAAATATATATATACGCTTCGAATTGATAACCTCCTCTTTTTGTCGTCGGTTGAAAAGTAAAAATACAATTGTAAAAACTTGAATGCACTTTTGAACATCGTTTTTTATTTTATTTATTTGGGAAAATAAACGGTTACACATTATATGTATTATATAAAATTTGAGCTGAGTACACAATGAGTGTGTATGTATAACCCACAACATTTTCCATATATTTTTAAAACAACAGACTGATTAAAACTAGTCCGATGTGCAATACATTTACATCCTAATAATTATCTAATGTGGTTACTGACAAAACTAAACAGACATGCAAAGAGAAAGAAAGAGGAAATATCGTATCGTATTAACTTCAGAAACATTTCTTATGTACAGTTCTTCTCGGAGATAAATCAAAATATAGGGAAGATAAAGGCTGCTCATTTAATGGTAATATTTTTTTTACATTAAGGAACAATGGCAAAAAGTGCTTTATCTTTTGCGACTTAATAAATCGCCTACAAAAAACATTTATCTACCAACCTACATTATGATTGAACTTGAACTGAAAAAAATCTTATTAATTTTTTGAAACCCACTGTCAATATGGCTGCACGCCTAAACAGTCTCTATAATATAAAAGAGTGGAATCTTTAAGCATTTCTAGTTGCAATTACTTTATTGCTTCGGAACAGATTAGCTAAAACGCAGGAACCACTAACGTAACTGAATTAGGCAGGAAGCCGCATCAGTGTACTTATGAATTAATTCCACGGTTTCCGCTGTGTCAAATCCTTTGTGCTACTTATATTTTTTTTTCTCCTATTTTCCACTAGTTTTGAAACTTCTCTTCTTTCTTTCTTTCTTCTTTAAAGAAAAACTTTGTTGATCGATTTCTTAGACTGGTTGTGGAGGTGCAATATTGTTTTTGATTTGCATATGAACCGAGGAGCTCGTTAAGCAACAAGTGTGGGAAAGGGTGAGCAGTCATTAAACGCAGAGTTGTCTAGTTAACACTATTTATTGCGTTTGTTGTAACAATCGGGCACAGGACTACAATGATATGTATATAACTATCTATACTAATATTATAAAGCGGAAAAGTTTGTTTGTTTGTTTGTTTGTTTGTTTGTTTGCTTGAACGCGCTAATCTTCGAAAGTACTGGGTGGATTTGGATGAAATTTGGTATGGAAGTAGCTTGAAGGTTGAGGAAGGTTATAGGCTACTTTTTACCCGACTGCAAAAAAGGAGAGTTATGTTTTTACCGTGATAGAATCCACGGGAGCGAAGCCCCGCGTGAGTACTAGTACTAAATATGGCCAGTTTGATCCCTTTGTCACTGTGACCCGCGTACGTGTAAAACACAGGAGATGAAGATGGCTGCCATAGATAAAAAAAAATATTTCTGTGATGGCTACTGAAACTGGCAGTGGGCGCCAGTGTTGTGCTATGCATAGAGAAGCTATAGTGATGTGCAGTCATAATTTACTAATCTTAGTGTTGGGATTCCAATAACAAGCAAAGAAGCTCGCTCTCCAAAGTTAAGCAACACTAGCCAAGGTCGGGCTATAGATTGGTGACCATGTTAATATTTTGAGGTTCCTCTGTACCTCGGAAAGCACGTTAAACTGCCCCCCTCCTCCTGCTGTCATTTGAACATCTTTGACAGTCGGTAAGGATAGTCAGAAGCTTGAAAATCTGACACTGGTCTGGCCAAGTGGTATCGTGTTACCCAGTTACTGGGTTGTGGACAGAGTTGGGAAAAGGCTAAGCAGATTATAATGATCTCTTGATTGTTACTTACATTTTGTTACGTTCAGAAATTAGAACTTGCATTTTCGCCGAACTAAAAATCTCTTTTAACAAAAATATACGGAATTCTAAATTAAAAAAAAAAAAAATGATAGCCGTGGTTTCTGGTTTCTCGATATTTTGTAAGCCGCGTAAGTCAAATGTTGATAGTTCTTAAATCAAATACCATGCGAGTTGTTACACTTTTCCCTTAAGCTGCTCATCTCGTATGCAGACATGGCTTACGACACATCTGCCAAAGCTGCCCTTGGCCTAGATATTTCTAAAGGGCTGGGACCCTAGCATAGGGGACGAGGCATTGTGTCAGCCCCGCACGTTTATGGAACAACCGGGTGGTGCCAAACTGCCAAATTAGGGGAAGATTATGTGAAAATTGTATATTTAAAACTCAAAATGCCAAAACATTTGTCGATGGTTTACTGGCCAGTGTTGCCAAGGCCTTCCGCGTAAAATTCGAAAATTTAAAATATTTCATCCTCTGCGACATACATATAGTCTTTTTTTTCCTTTTCATGGTTTAATCTTCTATCCATACTAATATTATAAATGCGAAAGTAACTCTGTCTGTCTGTTTGTTACCTTTTCACGCCTAAACAGCTGAACTGATTTACATGAAATTTGACATGGGAATAATTTAGGTGCCTGGAAGGACATTAGGATAATTTTTATACTGGAATTCTCACGGGATCGGGTTTTACGCGAAAAAGCCCTCCCACGCGAACGAAGTCGCGGGCAGAAGCTAGTTACTAACATCTATATCCTGAAATGTAGGCCATGAGCCTAGCTTAGGCACCAATGTCCCAGAATCTTTATGTTTAATATTTATGAACGAAATGTGTTAGACCAACGACTTAACATGCTTTCCATGGGGCACGTAGGAATCTCGATATGTTAAAATGGTTACCCATCCAAGGTCTGACCTTGGCAGGCCTCGCTTAACTTTGAGGATCGACCCGGCTGTTATTATTTAGCCACAAGCTCCTCTAGCTAAAAAGAGCTAGCTATATTCTTAGTTTAAATAGATACTGAATAATACATTCGAAATTATTTAAAAAACGAATACCACATAAATTTTTTTTTTTATTATTTATGTTCATCAGCAGAATGAACCCTAATCATATTGCAATCTAGACTTATACAACGTGTAACGGAAACCCCATATCTATCCAAAAGGACTGAAGACAACATCTGGTATGGAGTCTATGCAAAGTTTCAACTCAAAATAAGTGACTCACAGAATTGACCCCAAATTGTTGATTTCGTATGTTTCTTGAATACCAATAATAACAAATGTGTCACATCACTATGAGGATCATCACTTTCCTCGTCACTTGCCAATAAAACGATAATTCTCTTCGTTCTTCTTAATTTGAAAAATTCGGTCTCTGGTATCAATGTATTGAAATTTCTAATAAGTTCCACACATGTAGACATAGGATTATAAAACCCTGGCCATATCGTTTGTTATCATCCAAAGAAGCCGTGCACTCGGTATGTATATACCCTTTAAATTACACGTTGTATATAGACTAATAAGTAATTTAATTTTAACTTTGTCTTTACTAAGAATGTGTTCAATGACACTTTTCTTATTGTCTGTTAAGAGGAATAAACTTCGTTCTTGTGTTTACGTCAAAATATTTGAATAAAGAATCCGTCTTCAACATTTAAATAAAGTATTACGATTAAACGAACAACTGCCTGACGTGAAAAAATGTTGTTTTAATTACCACGAAAATTATTTTTAATTTCTGATCTGATTTTTAGTCGGTAGATCGTAATTAGTAATTATATGCCCAGCAAGGTTATACATTTGTTAAGTTAATGTGTTTCGGTAATAACCTCGTTAGCCGAAATCGATACTTAGTTGATTCTGATTCAGCAGTACCTGCGTTGCGCTACTTTTGTTCATCCTGTATTAAATTAGGTTAGCCCGGAATAAATCGCAGTCGCGCGGGGATTCGCTCCCTTTTGTGGTGGGAAAAACAATCGAATGACTTCTCCCGCTCTGGGTGGAGCGCAAGGAAGTGTCAGACTTCTACTGACTAAAAACCCACCCTGTTCCTTCAGCTGCAGTTCCGGTATCTAGTTAGAACATTCCCGCAACCCCGGCAAGCAATAGCCCTATGGGGCCCCGTCACTCACTCTTTGAGGCCTGCGTGGAACACGACGCGCCGCCGACCCGGGCCTGGTCCTTATCGGACGGTTAGCTACGCCTGCTCACCGTCCGCAAGCCCGCGCCTACGGTGGTCGAAGATCGCCTCGCGATCCCCGACGCTCGGGGCGTCTTCCGCGGCGGCTGGGGCGCGAGGAAGAGAGTTGCCTCTCCCTCGCGCGTTCAGCCACCTCCTTCGATAGCATGACTGCTTCGCAGAAGGAGGCGACTGCATCCCATTTCCTCTCGCCCCGTACCATGGTCTGAACCAGGGCCGGGCGCGAGAGGTCGCCGCCGCCAATCGCCTACACGAGGACACGGCGGTGCTGCACCGAAGCAGCGCATACCACGACCGTATGCTCCACCGTGTCCTCCAGGTGGTCCTCACAATGACGACACACGGGCGTGTCCTCCCGCTGTATCCGAAACAGGTACCTCCCGAAACAGCCATGTCCGGTCAGCACCTGCGTCAGGCGCAAGGTGAGGACCGCCGTGGCATCTCTCAAGCCACTCCTCAAAGAGCGGACTTATCGCCGCGATTGCGTGGCCAGCCCTCGGTTGCGACAGCCGCTCTTTCCATGCCGCCGTGAGATCGCGCCGGAGCTCTGTCTGCTGTGCCGCAGTTTGGCACGGTAGATGCGCACGAGGACTACCGCCTCCAGATCCCATGGCAGGGGATTCGCTCCCTTGGACTTTATAACGATAAAAACATAGCCCTCCTTTTTTACAGTCCGGTAAAGCTAATCTTCCTCAGTATATGTGAAAAGTTATAGGCTTATAACTTTCCTTAAGCTTCAAGTTACATACTTCCATATCAATTTTCATCCAAATCCTCCCAGTACTTTCGGAGATTAGCGCGTTTAAACAAACAATTTTTTTCGCTTTATAATTTTAGTATAGATATCAACCTTATAGGGAGATATAATTATGTTTGAGCAGTTTGGGTTTGAAGTATTAGGACCATGGGGTCTGAGTGCGCATTGAATCTTTCGTGGTATCAGTACACTATTAATCGACTCTTCTTGTGACCAGAGGGTCTGCCCTCGAAGAAAAGGCCAGCCTTTTCTTCGGTGGCCAGTAGCAGCCAGTATTCCGGACACTTTTCTTATCCACAGCGATGTTGACCAATTTATCGATGCATAAAGAAATTGTTTTTACATTTGCCTGTTAATAATTTATTATCATTAGAGGGAGCAACGGCTGGCTATTTCTTGGGCCAAAGGCATTGTCAAACTACGAGGCAATGCCGCCAGTCTATTGGGTACGTTGCCAGCCGACAGCGTTGAGGATGAATTTTTTATGCTTTATTCTAGTTTGTATTTTAAGTATTTTAGTTTTGCACAATGGTTATGAGCGTTTTAAATATATTAATTCTTAAGTAAAACAAAGATACAACCTATCTATCTTACACTATAATATCCATTACTAATGAAATTAATTAATTAACATTTTAGACTCTTGTCCTTGAAGAATGTACCATAAACATACAGTACCTATTGAATTTACTAATAAATTTAGACGTTCTTAAACTATTTTGTTTGTTTGTTCACCTACATGAAAAGTAATCTCTTGAACTATAGATTCCATTACGAAAATTCTTTCACTGACAGAAAAATAATTAATCATGTGCTGTTTTCTAAGAAGTGACAAATATTAATTTTTATATACACTCCAATAAAAACCTTATACTAAAAAAACTATTTAACAAATTTTTAATCGACTTCAAAACATACAAATACAGTATAAAGCGAACAATAACCTTAAAGATTATTTCATTGGATGTCTAATCTGTTTAAAATAACGGCTGGGTACCTACTCACATGGCCGAAGTCGGTGCCAAGGTAATGAATAGTTTTGAGAGGCTAAGTACGTCACATTCTGAGGTGATCAAACCTATTCATTCATCTCATCGCTGTTCACTGATAATGTACACGTACATTGCTCCGTTGTATAGCAATGCTTAACCTCTGTCCAAGGCAAAAGCCACCAATAGGGTCAATACAAAAAGAATCTTTTGCAAATGCCATGGAACGAAGTCGCGGGAAGAAGCCAGTCTAATCTTACTAATTATCATAAATACAAAAGCTTGCCACGATGTATGTTTGTTACTCTTTCACGCAAAAACAACTGAACAGATCAGAATAATATTTGGTATGTAAATAGCTGAAATCCTGGTGTAACACATATGTTACTTCTTATCCCGGAATTCCCAAGGGATCGGGATTTACGCGAGAAAACTAACCCACGTGAACGAAATCGCAGGCAAAAGCTAGTCCCTTCTAAACCTGAAGCGTATCGCACAAGGCCGACGAAATAAACAACCTACTTACACGCTTCAGCAAATTGGAATTTTAATTACTTACCCTTCGTTTGAGATTATGATTGATGATCTTAATGAAATAATTAACCACTGTGAACAAATCAGAAGTACATTATAATGAAGATACCCATTTACATTAATTGTTGCACTGAAAACATAAACCAAAAATTAATAAATAAATTACAAGGTTTATTTTGGAAAAAATAACAAATACAGACAGATACACAATATTAAACGACTATAGCTGCAAAAGTTGACAAAACTGTGGCGCAGCTATCAACACCCGACTCCTGGTGAGAGAGTTATGATTATCTTTCCCTCGTAAATCATTTATTTGTATAAAATGTGGTACGTAAAGATGCTAAGATAAATTCAGTGCATGACACATTCTGCCATTTAGACTTCAAATATTTATATACAGAGCTATACACACAATAAGGATATAGTTAGGTACTAGTGCTAACTTATAAAATAACAATGAAAAGTAAAATGTGATAACTTATAAAATAACACTGGAAAATTAAATACCAATAACATTTTCTTTTAAACAAAAATTTTTCGTAAACTAATTAACAGCTAGCTGATGATCGTTGCAAAATAAAGAGTTGATAAGAAATGGAGTTACCTAGTTTATGATGCAATTCATTGCCGAACGACAAGATTAAACAATCGGGGTCTATAAAACATATAGATAGAAAAAAATTAAATGTCTGTCTATGATATCAAAATAACTACGTTTTCTCAAGTGAACACTTAGTTATTTCCATGATACTATAACATAAATAAAATGTTTATCTGCAGTCTCTCGCTCTGTGCGTCTGTTTGTCTTTCTGTTTGACTGGGCTAATCACTAGAATTACTGAACCTCCTACATCCCATTCAAATAGGTAATGTAGCCTATGTCTAAATACAAGTTACTTTTTATTCTGGAATTCTTACGGGATCGGGATTCACGCAATAAAGCCGCGGTTCGGTGACACAGTATAAAGTTAAACAAATTAGACGCGTCAAAGCATCTCTGAAATTCATCAGAAAAATATTTACTTAAAATGTAATAAATGAAATCGAAGTTAAAAGAGAGGACAGAATTTAAAAAAAATATATGACAATATACGAGTCAGACTCGCCTATGACGGGTTCCGTAGTAACTACGCCAAATAACTTTGTTTTTCATTGTGTTTGTATGAAATACAAAGTTTTATTTGCGATTTTAGAAAATGTGCTGTATCTCAAAAACTGCTGACCCAATCTCGTTTAAACCCTCGTTTTTTTTTAATTTTGTCTAAAAATCGGAAAGCGGAATGCATCTACTTACCAAGTTTCACATATGTAGTCGTATTAGTTTCGGAATAAAATGGCTGTGACATACGGACGGACGGACGGACAGACAGACAGACAGACATGATGAAACTATAAGGAAATTCCGTTTTTTGCCATTCGGCTACGGAACCCTAAAAAGTAAAACCAGAGAAGTATTCGTTAGGGCTTTGTTAGTTCCGGCGTTGCGGGAATGTTCTAACGAGATACCGTGGCTTTGGAACAATAGCAAAGGAAGGATCAGGGTGGGTTTTAAGTCAGTAACAGCCTGACACTCCCTTCCGCTTCAATCAGAGTAGGATTTGATGATTTTCCCTTAAAAAAAGGCTACGTTAGTAAACTGTAAATAATACAAAATGTATTAAATATCGCTCCGCCCTCAATATTTCAACCCAATTAACATCACTGGAACAGATGAGAGTATTCACTTCGTTCATATCATTTCAAAACCAATACAACTGATACACAAATTGAATTAATTGTATCAACGGTCAACGGACAGTGTGGACTAAAATAGTTTGAAAAAGTATGAAAATACGTAATTGATTAACAGGGACATAACTTTTTTTTTATTATTGACTAACAGTTGCTCGCGACTTCTTCGTGTGGGAAGTTTTTTCCGTGTAAATCCCGATCCCGTGGGGATTTCGCAAAATCCCGTCTTAGCGAGCATCTACGTACTAAATGCAAAAGAGAGCCCTACTTGTAGTTTCTGAGATTTCGTGATTAATCAGTGGTATTTCGCTTTTATATTACCTATATAGATCACTGTGTTTCAACGTGTGGGTCGCGACGCGCAAAGCCTTTTCATTTCTTTCCTTTTCTATAGGAGAGTTGCAAAAAGGTTGGGAAAGCTACTAAAATAAAAAAAAACAATTTCATTGAAAAAGATCTATTACGAAAAACTTTAACTAAAGGACATAAGTAATCATTTGAATCAAATAAACAAAAAATAAAAACCTAATGTGTTATATACTAAAACCTTCCTTGTAAAATATGCTTTCAAACAACGAAAACGCGATCGAAATCGGATGAGTAGTTTCTGAGAAAATCGCGGATATACATACATACATATATACATACATACTGGTCGAATACGCGCCCCCCTACCCGTTGCTTTTTTTAACCGACTTCAAAAAAGGAGGTCCTGCCTTTTTTGAAGTTGGTGCGAAATATTTCTTCATACTAAAGGGGCCGCGTCATGAAAAAGGTTGAAAAATACTGATATAGACACGAAATAGAACTCTTCGAATCACGGAAGGCCGCCGGCGGCCACAAAAACCAGCTTAAGTTGACCTCTAAAATCGAAAAAAGGAAAAATAATTTTAGAGGTCAACTTAAGCTGGCCGCCGGCGGCCTGCCGTGACCTGAGGGGTTTTTTTTTCTGTGGATATAGATAATAGGCTCGCGTTTGACCACCATCTATCTCACCTGATGGTAAGTGATGATGTGGTTGAAGATGGAGCACGCTTGCCTAGAAGTAACCTATTCACTCTTGACTTAAAGACCCCTAGGTTATAGCTATGCTAGCTAACTTTTTTCTCCGGGGTGAAAATTCGTGAAACTCAGATTCCCAATGACTATAACCCATCCTCATTAGAACTTAAAACGGGATATTTATGTGTATTTATTGTTTTGAGTTTCCGATATTTCGACACTGTTGCAAGCGCCATGATCACGGATGAACTGAAGTAATTGCGGGTGGAAGTTTATGAGCAGACAAATCGGTCTACCCTCTTTCTCGTTCGTTTTCTGTTAGCGATACCGCTACCACTGTCACATGTATTACCAAACACTCGATTTTATTCCCGACACACAAAACTCACCGTGTCGACTCGCGAACTTTCTACGGAACTTTTTTGGTTTTTACACATTTGAATCACTGGATGGAATGATACTGTTAGTGACCATGTTAGCTTAAAAACTTATATAATCCATCCTGTTCCTTCCTTTCCTGGTTTGCAGCGGTATCTCATTAGAACATTAGAAAATTCCTTTTCTATGAGGAGCGGGCGTGTGTATGTGGCATGTTCGTAGACGTATTTTCGGTCCTACGGCGTTCAAGATAGGGAAGTTGCACAGAGGGGGCTCCGGAGTGTTTTTAGCTTTTTAACCGACTTCTAAAAAGGAGGAGGTTCTCAATTCAGATGTTTGTATTTTTTTTATGTTTGTCCGCGCATAACTCTGTCGCTTTCCAACCGATTTGAAAAATTCTTATCTTGTTAGAAAGGGTATACTTCCCAAATGGTCCCATGAATATTTTATCGAAATCGGACAAGCCGTTTCTGAAAAATCAACAAAAGTCTAAAAAAATATTTACGTTGATGATCTTTTCGTTTACTCTGCATTGCGTTTTTTGTTCACGCATGACTTCGTCATTTACGAACTGATTTGGAAAATTCACTGATCCACTAAAAAACACGAAAATAAAAACTTTTTTGCAAAAAATAAAACCGAATTCCATATCAAAACACTACAAAGCCAAAAATAATTTTAATTTCGGAAGGCGGTGTGAAAAAAAAAAAAAAAATACAAAACCAATAACACCGACTACCGAAATTAAAATTATTATCCCCCCGATAACCAAAAATAAAGGGCGTGCCAGTTTCCCCAACATGTTTTCCTTCGCTTATTTGCAAGCAGTGGTGATGATTGAACTAACCAACGTAATGTCCCTACCAGGGATCGAACTCACAATCTACAACTAGTATGTCGGGTCCGAAACCACGGCGCCGAATTATGTATAATTCGCAAATATACATAATTTTCATGAACCCCTTTGTGGGTCCCCCGAAACCTTCTCTAAAGCTTTCCGAGTTCCAATTGTATCTATTTGTCGCTGTAATTGTCCAGTTTCGCAACCGACTCTATTTCGTCCCTCCAAAGCTTCTTTCGGTTGGATTTTGAAAGATTAAAATGTATTTCTGGAGCAGAGTTTGTGACCAAACAGTTGCATGAACCATTTTTCAAGGTTAAGCTTAACGCTTGTTGAGGTTGGTTAATCTCATTTTTCACAGATTCCTCCATGCTTCGGAAGGTAGGTTAAGCCATTGCTCCCGGCTGCCAGACAGACAGCCGCTCTACGTAAAACACTATTATTCAGTTAGACTGGACCTCAGCTAGCCATCCAGTTAGACTGGACGCCGAGCCCAACATGGTTGGGATAAGACTAAGCAGATAATTATACAACGTGTAACGGAAACCCCATATCTATCCAAACAGACTGAAGACAACATCTGGTATGGAGTCTCTATGCACAGTTTCAGCTCAAAATAAGTGATCCACAGAATTGACCCCAAATTATTGTTTTCATATGTTTCTTGAATACCAGTAATAACAAACGTGTCACAGCACTATGAGGGTCATCACTTTCCACGTCACTTGCCAATAAAAGGATAATTCTCTTCGTTGCCATATCGTTTGTTGTCATCCAAAGAAGCCGTGCACTTGGTATGTATATACTCTTTAAATTACACGTTGTTTATCGTCGTTTAAGTTCCATCACCATGTAAGTAATCTTTTTGGTGGTTTTGACATTTTGATGCCATTCGCTAGAGAATCGAAAGACACGTCGTTTCGTCTAATCAGAATCAACATACGAGCAATAAAAACCTTTAAAATTACGAAAAAGTCATACCAGATTTGGCAAAAAAATATGACATCATGGCATAAGTCATGATATTTGATGATATTAGGGTAAATACAAGAATTTTACTGAAAATTCATGTTTTTATCGTTGGAAAAACTATTTTGAAGTATACTCAAATAAAAAAAAAGGAACTATAGATGTGTCTATACAAAATTAATCAGTCTTTTGTCTCTCCTGAAAAGTTGCTAAAAATGACTTACGTGGTGATAGAATTCAAACGACGATATTATATTATATAAAGCTAGATTACCACTCACTGACTCACTCATTGACATAATTGTTCTCCCAGATGGTGGATGGGGAGGTGGGTATATTTTGACAGATTCGTAAACAAGTAACTCTCAAACCTACGGGAAAAGTGCCAAACCTCCCCTTTTCCCCCCCCTTCTCCCCCCCCCCCTATCGTATCTCGGAAACTACGAGACTCGTATTTTTTTCTTTTTACGGATTCGTATAGAGGAGGCTCGGTAAAGTAAAAACCATTTTTCAAAGTCCCCCCCCCCGCCCCCTTTCTCCCCCCCTTTAGGCGGATCTCGGAATCTAAGAGACTTGGAACATTTTTTTTTTCAGATTCATTTAGAGGGGCAATGCTTTAGTCGAAATACTTGTGCAACCCCCCCCCCCCATCACCCCCCCCTCTTTTTTTTTTTTTTTTTCACAAGCTCGCGAGGTGCTTGCACCTCGCGCAACACCCAAATACTAAACCCCCCCCCATCACCCCCCCATTTTTTTTTTTTAATAAAAAGCACGCGAGGTGCTTGCACCTCGCGCAACACGCAAATACTAGTTATATTATATAAAGTTAAATTACCACTCACTGACTCACTGACATAATTGTTCTCCCAGATGGTGGATGGGGAGGTGGGTATATTTTGACAGATTCGTAAACAAGTAACTCTCAAACCTACGGGAAAAGTGCCAAACCTCCCCTTTTCCCCCCTCTTCTCCCCCCTCCCTATCGTATCTCGGAAACTACGAGACCCGTATTTTTTTTTTTACGGATTCGTGTAGAGGAGGCTCGGTAAAGTAAAAACCATTTTTCAAAGTCCCCCCCCCCCCGCCCCCCTTTTCACCCCCTTTAGGCGGATCTCGGAAATTAAGAGACTTGGAACATTTTTTTTTTCAGATTCATTTAGAGGGGCAATGCTTTAGTCGAAATACTTGTGCAACCCCCCCATCACCCCCCTCCTTTTTTTTTTTCACAAGCACGCGAGGTGCTTGCACCTCGCGCAACACGCAAATACTAAGCCCCCCATCTCCCCCCCCCACTTTTATTTTTGTTTTTTTCACAAGCACGCGAGGTGCTTGCACCTCGCGCAACACGCAAATACTAAACCCCGCCCATCACACCCCGCACCCATTTTTATTTTTTTTTTCACAAGCACGCGAGGTGCTTGCACCTCGCGCAACACGCAAATACTTGGTTTAGAGGGGCAATGCTTTAGTTTTTTTCACAAGCACGCGAGGTGCTTGCACCTCGCGCAACACGCAAATACTTAACCCCCCCCCATCTCCCCCATCACCCCCCCCTTTTTTTTTTTTCACAAGCACGCGAGGTGCTTGCACCTCGCGCAACACGCAAATACTAAACCCCTCATCTCCCCCCATCATCCCCCGCCTTTTTTTTTTTTTCACAAGCACGCGAGGTGCTTGCACCTCGCGCAACACGCAAATACTAGTTATATTATATAAAGCTAAATTACCACTCACTGACTCACTGACATAATTGTTCTCCCAGATGGTGGATGGGGAGGTGGGTATATTTTGACAGATTCGTAAACAAGTAACTCTCAAACCTACGGGAAAAGTGCCAAACCCCCCCTTTTCCCCCCCCTTCTCCCCCCCCCCTATCGTATCTCGGAAACTACGAGACCCGTATTTTTTCTTTTTACGGATTCGTATAGAGGAGGCTCGGTAAAGTAAAAACCATTTTTCAAAGTCCCCCCCCCGCCCCCCTTCTCCCCCCCTTTAGGCGGATCTCGGAATCTAAGAGACTTGGAACATTTTTTTTTTCAGATTCATTTAGAGGAGCAATGCTTTAGTCGAAATAATTGTGCAACCCCCCCCCCATTTCCCCCCCCCTTTTTTTTTTTTTTTTCACAAGCACGCGAGGTGCTTGCACCTCGCGCAACACGCAAATACTAAACCCCCCCATCACCCCCCCCCCCCTTTTTTTTTTTTTTTTTTTTCACAAGCACGCGAGGTGCTTGCACCTCGCGCAACACGCAAATACTTGATTTAGAGGGGCAATGCTTTAGTTTTTTTCACAAGCACGCGAGGTGCTTGCACCTCGCGCAACACGCAAATACTAGTTATATTATATAAAGCTAGATTACCACTCACTGACTCACTCATTGACATAATTGTTCTCCCAGATGGTGGATGGGGAGGTGGGTATATTTTGACAGATTCGTAAACAAGTAACTCTCAAACTTTTTTTCTTTTTACGGATTCGTATAGAGGAGGCTCGGTAAAGTAAAAACCATTTTTCAAAGTCCCCCCCCCCCCCCGCCCCCCTTCTCCCCCCCTTTAGGCGGATCTCGGAATCTAAGAGACTTGGAACATTTTTTTTTTCAGATTCATTTAGAGGGGCAATGCTTAAGTCGAAATACTTGTGCAACCCCCCCCCCATCACCCCCCCCCCCCTTTTTTTTTTTTTTCACTAGCTCGCGAGGTGCTTGCACCTCGCGCAACACGCAAATACCAATTTCTTTTTTCACAAGCACGCGAGGTGCTTGCACCTCGCGCAACACGCAAATACTAGTTATATTATATAAAGCTAAATTACCACTCACTGACTCACTCATTGACATAATTGTTCTCCCAGATGGTGGATGGGGAGGTGGGTATATTTTGACAGATTCGTAAACAAGTAACTCTCAAACCTACGGGAAAAGTGCCAAACCTCCCCTTTTCACCCCCCTTCTCCCCCCTCCCTATCGTATCTCGGAAACTACGAGACCCGTATTTTTTGTTTTTTACGGATTCGTATAGAGGAGGCTCGGTGAAGTAAAAACCATTTTTTAAAGTCCTCCCCCCGCCCCCCTTCTCCCCCCCCTTTAGGCGGATCTCGGAATCTAAGAGACTTGGAACATTTTTTTTTTCAGATTCATTTAGAGGGGCAATGCTTTAGTCGAAATACTTGTGCAACCCCCCCCATCACCCCCCCCCCCCCCTCTTTTTTTTTTTTTTCACAAGCTCGCGAGGTGCTTGCACCTCGCGCAACACGCAAATACTTGATTTAGAGGGGCAATGCTTTAGATTTATTCACAAGCACGCGAGGTGCTTGCACCTCGCGCAACACGCAAATACTAGTTTCCTTTATATAGCTGATTCAATAATCACAAACAAGATAAATCCAAGAACAAATCACTAACCTCTTTTTAGCAATCAGGAACACTAAACTTGATCTTATCTCTGTATTGACCCGCTGACCTGCGTTATCTCGAGACTAACTAAAGTACGTACTGATGCTGATAAGAAGAATCGTCACTCTCGAAGGAAACATCAGATTTGATTCTTCATCTGTGATCTAAATAGCTAGATATTATATTTGTTTTAGACGGTTGGTTCCCGCCCATACGCGTAAATCTTTTTGGGAATAGGTATTTATGCGTACAGCTAAGGGGTTGAATTCCCTGCCGGAGTTTGTGTTTCCTGATAACTATAACCTGGGGGTTTTTAAGTGAGAGTAAATAGGTTACTTCTAGGCAAGCGTGGTTCATCTTCTACTACATCATCGCTTACCATCAGGTTAGATGGTGGTCAAACGCAAGCCTATCAACTATATTAAAACAATATAATTTCATATAGTTTAATTTTTTTATTTTTATTCAAACTTCTTTTCGAGTCGATGCTCAAACGTCTTTGAACCGTATGCAGCTACCTGAACAGCTCTGGTATTGGTTTCATTAAGATCCTGCAAAATGCAGGTGGCCGTGCACGATGGACATGACAAGAGGTGGGCCATATTTTGTTCAGGGGTTCCACACTGGCATTGCGTCCGCGATGGGTCAAGGATACCCCAGATTATATTTACTACGGCCAACCTGGGTTCGCAATCGGTTAAGTGACTTCCAGATTGATCACTGCAGTTTGTATCCGGGCGGTAAGATTATTCTAAATTTCGCAAATAAACATGTAGGTAAGTATTGTAATTGTTAATAGTTATTAACAAAAAATATTTTGTTTATGGTCTGGTTTAGGTACACAACATTTGAACCTGTCTGCCGGTTGCATATTAAAAAAAAAAATATTATTCTGATCTGCCGGAAAAAAAAAGCATTGGACTTCATTCATCTTTTTTTTCTGCTATTATCTAATGACTTCTCCCGATCTGGGTGGAGTGGAAGCGTGTGTTAGACTTCTACAGATTAACCGCCGCGACCGTGGTATCTCGCGTGGGACCGCGGTATCTCGTAAAAAACATTCCTGCGAGTCAGTAGTAGAGGCAGTAGCCTTCATTATAAGCCTGACCTTTCGTATTGAACACTGACGGGGAACAGACCCACCTCTCTCTCTCTCTCGACTTGTGAGCCAAAGCGCTCAGGCGGAAGATGTATAGTTTAAGTCTAGTTTAAGTCATTTATTTCGGGACAATATACATCGTGTAGAAATTTTGTAAAATAAAACTATACCATGCCAATAAAACAAACAAAAAGATACATGTTAAAGAAAATAACAAATTCAAGACGATAAAAGCCCACATTCAATTTACAATAAGTAGGTAATCGTATTTATAATAAAACATTCAGTCAAATAAAATGGAAAAATAAAAATCAGATTAGTGTATAAAAAAATCAAGAATAATACATTACAATTAAATTAAATAAAAATTGTGTAAAACAGATTAATAATATGTCATCTTATTGTCTGTGAATGATCAATAATAAAACTAGAATGTCAAATATAAATAAAAAAGAGAAAAAAAATATAATAAACAATTTGTTATAAAAATGTCCGTAATAATATATCATCTAATTGTAAAATGAAATGTCAAAGATAAAATTTATAATTATGTATATTAAGTTATTTAAATTTATAATATATAATCCAATAAGATCCTGTTAGATTTCAATAACAGGATCTTTTTTTAATATTTTTTTAAATTCAATTTATCTTAAATATGCTACTCGTATAATGCAATTCCATATAGTTATTAGCTGCATGATCATTACGGTAAACATTCTGAATATACTCCAACTCGCAACAGAAAACTTTCGGTCTGCTAAAAGCTTCCGCAGTTCCATTTCACCCAAATCTGTGCCACTTTTGACGGAGTTCGACAGTTGTTATTAATGAGGCTATGGATGTTTAAGTTGACAAGTTTCAAGTGTGTATATAAAGGAAATAGTTTACTTATGTTTAATAAGCTATAGAATATAATTAATTATAAGGTTTTAGCCGATGGCACTGGGCTCAACTGTGGGAACGTCAAAGGCTGATTACGAATGAATACCTAAATTAGCCTTTAGAATACCTTTAAGGTCGTAAAGGTATAATTCAAGAAAAGTTCTAACAAAAAGTACTCGCTGATAAATGCTGGAAATAAATAAATAAAACCATTTTATCTATCACTCGCCTTGAGCCTCAATGACATACATGAAACTAGGTAAATTACTCTTTTAAGTGTTTTCGAGCATAAATTCTTTTTTCTAAGACCATCTCCAATTCTATATAGATACACAACTTAAGCGTATCAATGCTTGTTACTATGTAATAAATAGACGAACCTACAAATATAAACACTTCTTATCAAAATGTCAGTGGGTCAAAAACCCGTTTCTTTCTCATCTTGTTTTCTATCAACTATTGTGTCTTGACGTTTTTAAAGTTCTAAGTTTATCTAAAATGTTAAACAACTGTACATAAATATGCAAATAGTTACATAAGTCGTGCCAATTATTTCTGACCGGTTTTATTATCGCGATTAGAATTCTACTGAAATACTAGACATGTGCCAATTACAAAGGTCGTTTATAAAGGAAAGAAAGTATGGTCGGGTGGTCGGTAGGTCACTCAGGTAAGTAGGTCACTCAGGTAAATAGGTCCGTGCTGTGCAATACGTATGTTTCTGTTCAATGTAATATTCTTATTATTATAAACCAAATCAAATTTTTGCTGTCTATTTACTTTTAATTACCTAATATTACAAAAAAAAAACAATTTAAATCAAATCCAAATAGATTCTTACATCCAAGCTATTCCTCAACTTGATCAAAGACTTGCGAAAGAACTATAAAACAGATGTGGTCCAGCGTGTGTCCTTGTGGGACCCCACCGAATCGTTTCTTTCACAAGCTCTCTTGAACGTAATCGCTCCTTTGACTGAGTACAAAGGATGTCTGGGAACATTTTACAATGATATTCACAGGGTATGCTCTGATTTAACTCGATTTAGAATGGACTATTTCACTATACTGACATGTTTATATTATGTATTAATCCTAATAAACGTGTTTTTTTTACCACTTTTGAAGTTTAGATGAGCATTATTATTTGCGAATTCTCTAATTATTTGCTATAATTGTAAGAGATTTTAGGTCTTAGAGAAAACTACTTTTGGCAAATTCAGTTTCTTTCTTCTTGGCATGGTTTGGCATAACAATTAGACGAGCCTCGCTTTATATTTAACTGTCAGGTATATTTCATATAATGTAGACTTTCATACCTCTTTACCCAATTTGTAAAGAAAATGTCCTTGTTTTCATAGCTGCCTAGAAAACTCCTAAAGGTATCTCCTATCTACAAATCCCGTCAGTTTCGCTTCCACACCACTTTACACTGTAAACTGGGTTCACAAATTGTCTTAATCAAATTACTTGTGTCCAGAGCAATGTAATATGAGTGCGGAAGACACAGTTTATAACAATATCTTGTGACTAGCCAGTCTCCTTGATGTTAGAGTTGATTTTGGCAGACAAACCTTGACTTTTATAGATTTTAATATCAATTTTTATGCAGGATGACTATTGGTGATTCTTGTTTAGATAGCGACATGCAATTAATATTTAGACAAAATCTCCTTGAAAGTTCTTGAACGATACCCTACGTCTTTAAAGCACCTTCCCGCAACCTAAGCATGCACTGACCTATTGGGCCCCGTCATTAGTGCTGATTTCACTTTGAGACGCGCGTGTCACCGTCAACTCAAATCCATCTGTCACACTTACTTACAATTTTATTACTTATGTCAATGATTTCTGAAGTTATGCGTGGAGTATTTTTTTTTATTTCACATTACTAGCAATCTTAACCCCTCCAAATATGCTTGTGTCTGGAGTGGGTTCACGTGTTCACAACCGCGACTTTCAATCACAATTCCGTCACCGTAGCTAAGATAGGTATTTGTGACGAAGAATATATCCTAATACACACATGATGTAGCCCTAACAGATTATTTTTGGAACCCACGAACAGTGAATACGCAACAAATCCTATTATGTTGTATTATCCAATCAGACCAAACGTCCTGTGTCACTGAACTGCTGTATTCTTACTATTTTACCAGATTGTCTTGACCTCTGTTGAAGTGGGTCACTCCATTGGCCTAAGTAGGTTTTTATGTATTAGAATACACTTGAACCTATAGTTAAATGATAACGTAAATTAAAAGACTTTATGTATCTTCTATAAATAAATAATAATAAACTTGGTTGGCGACAGCAAGGACAGATGAGGAGTTACGAGTTAGAAGGTTTTACCTATTAAATGTAGTAGATATATTACCGATAAACTGTATAATCCGGTATTCTAAATACATACGAAGTCGGTAATGTGTGTAAAATATCCAGCGTTGTAGCCGTTTTCTAAAAAAGGTGAAAAAATCTATATTCCATAAAAAGTATTTATTTATTTTATTTTGCAGAAAGCTTACGGATTAATAACAAAGATTAAAAAGCATTAGTGGATAGGGAAATCTGCTAATATCAAGCTTCCACATAATTATATACTATAAAGCTACCTACATCTAATTTCCGTTGACATTTAACCAAAAACAGAAAATATATCACTAGAACATTATAATCTAGAAACTAAAGCTATTAATCATTTCCAAAAGTGTTTACTAGCAAGACGGTAATCAAATCATGTAACATAAAACCAATAAAATATTAAAAAAATCTAGTCATGAGTGTCACCAAAATATTCGTTGTTGAGAATTTTTCAAATTTTATGTGCACTTGTGCCAAATAGGTCGATTTCCAGGTGCGAGGGAAAATTGTTAAACGCAATACTGCTGCGTATGTAGAAGACGTTGCGCCTTTACTTTGTCCTTTTATAAAGATTTTCGTAATATCAATAAACCTTTTACTTAAATGCCGTTTCTCTTTCCAGGTCACCAAAAAGTAAAGAAGAATGCGAAAGCGAAGCTCTCAAATCGGATGCCGAAGGGGATCCCGAGGCGAAGGATGCCGACGAAGGCGCCTTGGAGGCGAAGATGACCCTAATGAACGGTATTACCGTCATTGTGGGTTCCATCATTGGCAGTGGCATCTTCGTGTCACCTACTGGAGTGCTGAAGTACACAGGATCTGTCAACGCTAGTCTATTGGTGTGGGTGGCTTCGGGAGTGTTCAGTATGGTGAGCAGCTTTGAGATTTTTGGTAGTCATGAGAATGGGATGAAATTTCGTGAGAAATTCAAATAATGTTAAGTGAATCGCAAGAAAAAATCAGAACCGGGAAGTTACGTCATCGTTCTGGTGAAAGAAATAGTGATACAGAATAGAATCAGGCGTAATAATGCACGAATTCATGAGAAATTAATATACTACTGGACATAAAATAACGTAATAATATATTTTTTACGATACTAAATTCAAATAAAAAATTATAGAACATCACACATTCATTATTCACTCTATCATACACAACTAAAGATGTGGTTTTCTGTACTGGGAAGACAAACTGCCTAACAAACACCCACTTAATCTTTCAATTAAAGGGGCCTAGAAAGCCGATAGCATCATCAAAATAAAACAAGTGATTTAATTAGATTAAAGTAAATTATGAAATGAATGCGCCTGATACCAAATTGCTTTCCATTTCTCTGCCTGGATGTTTATTTATTACATCTGTAAATTATTTTCCCGCCCACAATCAGTCTTGAAATAGCTTTAAAGACGATACCCCAGCGGACTTATTAAAACCTACTTATTTTAAAACCAGTATTAATAAACCAATCTTAAAGATTGGTTCCTTATTGGCTGCAAGAGAAATCTTTTCAAAGCTCTGAGGGACTTATTAAAAATTGCTGTGCTTTAAATATCTTGTGTATTGTAAAGATTTTTGGTATAAAATAGGTTCTATTTAAGAATTTATTTTGGAAGTAAGCTTTTTAATTTAAAGTGAAACGGAGTCGTTTATTTATAGTTATTGTTAAAATATGTATTTTATTTATACGGGCCAAATTTACCTCAAAGAAATTGTTTTTATTTATGTATATCTGTAGCATCTTTAGCTTTCGTCCTTTTTCCATATAATAAACTTCATTCACATAAGTACAAAGGCGGACTTGATGCCGTAGGCATTCTCTATCAGTCAACCAATGGTGGTACAGCAATAGCGATAGAGAAACTTATCTAACCTAGAGATTTTTCGATCGCGACCACCCGCACAATCGATCAATCGCACCCGTCCCTGGTTTAGACCATGATGGCGCAGAGCGAATGGGATGCAGTTGCCTCCTTCTGCGAAGCAGTCAACCCCGTCACCCTGGGCTTAGAGGATTGCGAGCTGATCTCCGCTAACCACACGCGGCCCTGCGAGTGAGCAGTGGTAGCTCGCCGTCCGGTATGGACCAGACCCGGGTTGACGGCGAGTCGTGTTCCACGCGCTCCTTAAAGAGCAGTCATTGCTGTTGCCTGCGGGGGTTGGGGGCATGTTCTAATGAGATACCGCGGCCCCAGAACCCAAAGGCAGCTGAAGGAACAGGGTGGATTTTAGTGCGAGTCCCAGAGCGGGAGAAGTCATTCGATAATTTTCCCACACGAAAAAAAATGCAGCGAACGATGACCATCGTAATAACTGGCTAGTTTATACATATATACAACATGTAACAGATTAAGCGCAATACCTCAGACACCCCAAATAGAATATTTAAAATATAATTATATAATTTTCAGTGAAAGTCCCATGAAAATGGGTTTGGCTATTCTTCAGATTATCCCGGAGCAACAGAAAGATAGGCTGTTAGACAGACAAAAAGTTTGTGTTTTACTATCATGTAAATAACTATAAGCACGTAAGGCAAAAAAACAGAAATTTGGAAATCATAGAGACACACTTCAATTGTATTTATATGTTTTCACATTCGTTGGCTCGTAATTTCAGTAATAATTCGATCATATCCTTAGTTAAATGTGGGTGAATTTTGTCGAAAAAGTAAAATAATTTTGTTTAGATCTACACAAACGGAAAAGTTTGAATCTTTAAACGCGCTAAGCTTCGCAAGTACTTGGTGAATTTGAAATTATGAAATTTGGTAACGGAGAAGCTTGAAGCTTGAGGATGGTTAATAAGCTATACGACTGCAAAAGAAGGTGGTTGTATACAGTATGTATGTCGGGCAGGTATCGGCCACTCCACGACTGAGCGCATTGAAAGAAATGAGATAATGTTTTTATCGTGACTGCAAATCTTCTCCTTTATCTACATAAAGGAGAAGATTTATATAGATTTAACAGCAGTTGCTCGCCACTTCGTTCACGTGGGAAGTTTTTCCCGTGTAAGTCCCGATCCCGTGGGAATTTCGCAAAATCCCGTCTTAGCGAGCATCTACGTACTAAAAGGAACCCCCATGCAAAATTTGAGAGCCCTACTACTTGTAGTTTCTGAGATTTCGTGATTAATGAGTGAGTGGTATTTCGCTTTTATATCGATTGAAAGCTTAAATCCGAGACGAGTGATAAGTGCGAGAACTTGAACTTTGATATCTTGTGCTATAAAAAAACGGAAATGACCAATATAATGTGAGTCATAATGCCGTTTATTAGTCCACCTACTATCTGAATTTACAAATCTATCGCTGTCGCCTTGAAATCCTTTTGGAAGAGGAATGTGGCCTTTACTTTTTAAAACTAACATTTAGTTCTTTATGAGTTGTAGTATTTGTTCTGGAGGAGAAAGGCTGGCAATTTATTTGGCGTTTACTATATATTATATTATATTATATATTTATTTTGTCCTTTGCTGTGGATTACTATTATTTTCGATACAAGTTCCAACATGTTTTTTTGTTTAGCCTATTCTGTCCCACTGCTGGGCAAAGGCCTCCCCCAATTCCTTCCATGAACTCGTTTCACGCGCCGCCTCAAACCAGTCCTAATAGTATACGGTCAGGTCGTCTCGTCACCTCTTCCTCAGCCGGCCTCGGCGGCCCCGTCCATTCTCCGGCACCCATTGTGTAGAAACCTGCGTCCAGTGGTTCTCGTGTATACGGCTGACGTCACCTGCCCAATTCCATTTCAGCCTAGCAGCTTCCTTACCAACATCTACTATGCCCGTTTTGATACGTAGCGTACTGTTTCGCACCCAAAGACCAGGCCCGAGTAAAGACCAGGCCAATGAGTCGACATCACTAGTGATGGAGCTTCATAGGGCCATTACCTGCCGGGGTTACGGAAATGTTCTAACGAGATTCCAAGGCCCCTGAACTTAGGGGTAACTTAAGCAATAGGGTGGGTTTTTAGTCAGTAGAACTGTGACACTCCCTTCCGCTCCACCCAGAACGAGAGAAGTCATTCGATGATTTTCCCATCCTGAAAAAGAAGTGTTTCGAACCCGGTCTTCTCTTTTCACACTCAGATTGTTGCGTTCCATTGCCCTTTGGCAAACTCCAAAACGGGACTTCTGCGATTCAGTGAGTGCCCCAGGGGCCATACCATGACGTGTTTAAGCGTGAGTCGTTCGAGCGAGAAAGCGAGATGGAGCTATATAGCGTACATAGCTTCATCCCTCTTTCTCGCTCGAACGACTCTCGCTTTAACACGTCATGGTATGGCCCCTGGTCTGTGCAACGTAGGATCAGGACGTCAGTCTAACATGATTATTGAAATAAACTAACAGCCGAATGGGTCATCTTCAAGGTTAATCAACGCTTGCTGAAACTGGTCCTTGAATTGGTGACCATCTTTATTTTTCTTCTTTGGCAACTAAGCCGGTGCTGACTATTCTGCCAGCGTCAAGTGTTGACGGCTATTAGGTGAGTAAGTTAAGTCTTCGAGCTGTCATTTGTACATCTGTGACAGTCGATACGGCTAGTTAGAACTCAGAACCCAGAAAATCTGATACAAGTCTTGCTAAGTTGTATCGTGTTACCCAGCTACTGGTTTATGGGGATCGGATAGGTTGCATGTAAAACACACTCAGCTGCATCCGGTTATACCGGAAGCCGTTTCGAACGTAGTTGAGAAAGGCTCTGCAGATAATTGTGATTCTCTGAGTCGAGACTGAGACAAGTGAGAGAATCGAATCCGTAAATAACAGCATCTTTTTTTTTTCTTTTTTTTAAAGATAACTAGTAATGTGTGAAAGGAAACCACTCGATTGATTCTCAGATATTTTTATTTGGTATCACATTAGCAGAAATGAAATAATTTACATTATCTGTATCTCATGCCTTTTAAGAACAGACTAATTTATTGGTATCGTTACTTACGTTTTTGGGAGTCCGTTTAATTTTTTGGTAAAAAGATTTTTTTAAACTAACATTAAGTTCTTTATGAGTTGTAGTATTTGTTCTGGAGGAGAAAGGCTGGCAATTTATTTATGGCATTTACTATCTGTCCTTTGCTGTGGATTACTGTTATTTTTGATACAAGTTCCAACATGTTTTTTTTTGTTTAGCCTGTTCTGTCCCACTGCTGGGTAAAGGCCTCCCCCAATACCTTCCATGAACTCTTTTTCACGCGCCACTTCAAACCAGTCCTAATAGTACACGGTCAGGTCGTCTCGCCACCTCTTCCTAGGCCGGCCTCAGCGGCGCCGTCCATTCTCCGGCACCCATTGTGTAGAAATCTGCGTCCAGCGGTTCTCGTGTATACGGCTGACGTCACCTGCCCAATTCCATTTCAGCCTAGCAGCTTTCTTACCAACATCTACTATGCCCGTTTTGAAACGTAGCGTACTGTTTCGCACCCAAAGACCAGGCCCGAGTAAAGACCAGGCCAATGAGTCGACATCACTAGTGACGGAGCTTCATAGGGCCATTACCTGCCGGGGTTACGGAAATGTTCTAACGAGATTCCAAGGCCCCTGAACTTACCACTGGGAGGGTCGCCCTGAGGACACAGTCGAGCACACGGTGCAGGACTGCCCCGCTTGGGCAGAGCACCGACGTGTCCTCACGGCGGCAATAGGCGGAGACCTCTCGCGCCCGGCATTGGTCGAGGCCATGCTGCGGGGCGAGAGGGAGTGGGAAGCGGTCGCCTCCTTCTGCGAAGCAGTCATGCTTCCGAAGGAGGAGGCGGGCCGCGTGAGGGAGAGGATGGCGTCCTCCCTCCAGACCAGCCGCAGTGGTAGACACCCATGGCGTCGGACGTCGGCCGACGATCTCCGGCCACCGTAGGCGCGGGCATGCGGACAGCGAGTAAAGGGCAACTCGCTGTCCGACCATGGACCATGCCCGGGTCGACGGCGCGTCGTGTTCCACGCGCGCCTCAAAGAGCGTCAGCAATATGACGAGGCCCCCCCGTAGAGGGCCGAAGCCTGCCGGGGTCGTGGGACTCATCCCATTACCGTGACCCCGGTACGTAAAGGGTTATTGAAGGAATACCGTGGATTTTAGTCAGTAAAAGTCTGACAGTCCCTCCCACCCTGCCCGGGGTGGGAGGACTTATTTGGTAATTTTACCACGCTAAAAAAAAAAAAGGCCCCTGAACTTAGGGGCAGCTTAAGCAACAGAGTAGGTTTTTAGTGAGTATAAGTGTGACACGCCTTTCCGCTCCACCCAGAGCGAGAGAAGTCATTTGATGATTTTCCCACCCTGAAAAAAAAGAGTTTCAAACCCGGTCTTCTCTTTTCACACTCAGATTGTTGCGTGCCATTGCCCTTTGGCAAACTCCAAGACGAGACTTCTGCGATTCGGTGAGTGCCCAGGTCTGTGCAACGTAGGGTTAGGACGTCAGTCTAACATGATTATTGAAATCACAGAACAGATAAAAGAAGTTAGAAAGGAAATACTCGTAGTTCCTGATTCGTATGAGAACGCGTGTCGCCGCTAGTCTCCCACTCTTTAGCTCCACTACAAGCAAGAGGCCCGTTACTTATGCGAATTACGCACACAAATAAAATTACACACACTTAAATCGAGAGCTTGCTACTTATTGTAACTCACTGTCGATAAACAGGCGCCGTGCATCACGGCCAATCAGGGCAAAGGATGAAACGTCAATGGTTGAGTGTGGAGTACGCAACGCATGCAGTACCTTGTAAGCGGACTTGGTCATTGCGTTGATTAAGCGAGTACACATCGGACAATGTATTTTTTTTGTAACTTGTTGCAATAATGTTGTTAATGTTCGGAATTTCATAGTGATCAGAATATTTTTATGTTTTTTACAAATAGTATTGCAATTAGTGTTGCCCAAATGAGAGTCTCGCAAGAGTCTTCAAGAGTCTCAATTAAATTGATTCATTTGGTTGGCCTATGTCAATTCAAGCTCAAAATGTACCTACTCTGTTACATTGTTCTGAGATCTCAACTACCGTTTAATAAATAGCAATAGGATAATCGCTAATTGCAAGACTCTTGCGAGACTCTCGTTTGGGCAACACTAATTGCAATTAAATGTTATTTTCGAATTACCGATGGAAAGATATACTTCCTCGCTCTATACTTGCGGTAACGTAGTAACTATGAAGTAATCTGTGCTTGCGGTCTGACTTTTTGTTTTACAGATTATAATTGCACAACATGGCATTTTAAAGCAGAGCTCTGTGTTCCGAAGTAATCCGAAGCGCACTAAACGCGGTGAATGAATTAATCGGTCGAGCTATGATTTTCGTATCATAAATGTGGCGCGCTCGCCACGCCCACAGCCGAATGGGTCATCTTCAAGGTTAAGCAACGCTTGCCAAAGCTGGTCCGTGGATTGGTGACTACCTTATCAGATTCCTTCGTGCCTCGGATAGCAGCTTAAGTCTTCGAACTGTCATTTGTACATCTGTGACAGTCGATACGGCTAGTCAGAACTCAGAACCCAGAAAATCTGAAACAAGTCTCGCCAAATTGTATCGTGTTACCCAGCTATTGGTTTCTGGGGATCGGATAGGTTGCATGTAAAACACACTCAGCTGCATCATGGTTAAACTGGAAGCCGTTTCGAACATAGTTGAGAAAGGCTCTGCAGATAATTGCGATTCTCTGAGTTGAGACTGAGACCAGTGGGAGAATCGAATTCGTAAATAACAGAATCTTTTTTTTTTTCTTTTTTTTAAAGATAACTAGTACTCGTAATGTGTGAAAGGAAACCACTCGATTGATTCTCAGATATTATTATTTGGTATCACATTAGCAGAAATGAAATAATTTACATTATCTGTATCTCATGCCTTTTAAGAACAGACTAATTTATTGGTATCGTTACAGACACTACATTTTACAAACTTTAGAGTAATTTCACATTTGTATAAACTTTAGACAATACTACTATCACTACCGTATTCTTATTCCTCTGACCGTTCACTTCGGCCACAGATAACTTTAAATAAGTCAGAGAACTTCGGCTCTCGTTGCAATACTGCGTCTGCGCTGGTGCCACGTCCTCCGTCTGACAATCGCATGTCGTGGTGGGGGTAGGGTAACCAGCGCAGCCAACATTAGAATTATGAATTAAGGAAGTGACGTGTTAGCTTATTTCTTAATAAGTAAGATATGATATTAAAATGATCTTTAACATTATAAAATAAGATACATTATAAATAGGCATTTAACATATATTTGGATATTTAGGTATTACTTAGTTTCTAACATGTGGGTAGAATTCACATTGCTAGCAATCTTGTTAACCCCTCCAAATAAGCTAAATATGCTCGTGTCTGGAGTGGGTTCAACGCAATACTGTAATGGGTGGGGTGATTAGCAGCAATGAAAGCTCATTGCTGCTAATCTTGTTTGTAACTAAAGAACTTTATCAAAGTCCTTTGACAACATATGAAAAGCCGACTCCAACATATTTAGGAAAAGGCCAAGCATAGATGATCTTCTCTTCTTTAATAAAATACAAAGTCCAGTTACTTCCTGATTCTATTTGTTTGCAATACTAGGTATTCTAAATCTCGAATTCTCACATTTTCTACCCAATTATGTTTCATATTGCGTTATGCAAATGATATAACATTCACGCTGAGACACAACCGTTATCAGCTCATAATATTACATATGTAGTCATCTATATGGCTATCAGCACGTGTGACATATTAAAGTAAATCACGAATATATAAACAGAACACTATCATTCTATCATATTATGTCCGACAGAACATTCCATTATAGAGATAGTGCGACTACCAGGGGTAGTGAACTTTAAGTTATTCTAGACTAGTTTCTGGGTGGATGGATTTACTCGCGTAAATCCCGATCCCGTAGGAATTCCAGGATAAAAACTAGCCTGTGTGTTATTCCAATTTGTAAACTATACGTATACTAAGTGTCGTCTAAATCCTTTAAGCCATTTTCGCGTGATTGAAATAAAAACATACCAACTTTCACATTAGGATTACTGAGACTCGGGCACGCCGCAATTGCGGCGGTAAGACCCCTCTTTGAGGAGTGGCTAGATCGGCGTCACGGCGTCCTGACCTACCTCATGACGCAGGTCCTCACCGGACACGGAAGTTTCGGGAGGTACCTGTGTCTGATGGGAAAGGAGTAAACGCCTGGGTGTCACCACTGCGAGGGTCGCCCTGAGGACACCGTAGAGCACCGACGTGTCCTCACGGTGGCTATAGGCGGAGACCTCTCGCGCCCGGCATTGGTCGAGGCCATGCTGCGGGGCGAGAGGGAGTGGGAAGCGGTCGCCTCCTTCTGCGAAGCAGTCATGCTTCCGAAGGAGGAGGCGGGCCGCGTGAGGGAGAGGATGGCGTCCTCCCTCCAGCCCAGCCGCAGTGGTAGACGCCCACGGCGTCGGACGTCGGCCGACGATCTCCGGCCACCGTAGGCGCGGGCATGCGGACAGCGAGTAAAGGGCAACTCGCTGTCCGACCATGGACCATGCCCGGGTCGACGGCGCGTCGTGTTCCACGCGCGCCTCAAAGAGCGTCAGCAACATGACGAGGCCCCCTCTGCAGAGGGCCGAAGCCTGCCGGGGTCGTGGGACTCATCCCGTTACCGTGGCCCCGGTACGTAAAGGGTTATTGAAGGAACACCGTGGATTTTAGCCAGTAAAAGTCTGACAGTCCCTCCTACCCTGCGCGGGGTGGGAGGACTTATTTGATAATTTTACCACGTTAAAAAAAAAAAAAAAAAGGATTACTGAGACTAATGCAGTTTTATAGATACAGCCTACTATTAATATCTTGTGTTTTCAGTATTTGCAATTTTATATATATCCATACTAATATTATAAATGTGAAAGTAACTCTGTCTGTCTGTGTGTTACCTTATCACGCCTAAACCGCTGAACCGATTCAGATGAAATTTGGTATGGGAATAGTTTAGGACCCTGGGAAGGACATAGGATAGCTTTTATCCCGAAATTTTTACGGGATCAGGATTTAAGCGGGAAACCCCTTCCACGCAAACGAAGTCGCGGGCGGAAGCTAGTTGCAATATATAGAAAAGTTTTTAAAAGAAAAACGACTACAGCGACATACCTATTAAGTAGGTACTAGACACTAGTTGATCTTTAGTTTTACCTTAGTTGAAGACCTCTGCTATACCTACATCAACACAGTGCCAAAATTAGCTCACTCTTGTTTTACCTACATAATTTAATTGGAGTAATGTGATTTCACTATTAAAATGGTACTTCAAGAATATATCAACTACAATACATAGCATTTTTACTTAATAATATGAATTATACTTAACATATATTGTTATAAAAAATTTTCTAATGAGTGTTTTGAGAGATGTATGTTGCATGTTTTTATCACTACTAATTTGATTTAAAAAAATATTTTGCCAATCGAATGCTACGTTATCAGTGAGTGACAAAAGCAAACTATATACTATTTTTAAATCTTTTCACGCGAGAGAACCCTCGGTCATTTCCAGGCTTAGTTTGCAATCAAATAATTAAATCCTTTGACACTAAGTAAGCTTAGGTATTACAAATCACGTTTTATGTTTTTTTATTATATTATTAATGCTTATCCTTTATATACTTAGTAATGTCATTGGTAACTATACTATTTCGAGCCGTATAACGTACTTAATTCAAACTTTTAAATCTTTGTAAATATCAAACAAACTAAATTAAAGGCTCAAAAAAATCATCCTCGACGCTGTCAAACGGTAATGTTAATAACTGGTTACATTGCCAATGCCATGTTATATGGCAATGCTTTGTGGTTGACTAAAGTACCCTTGCGGCTTAAGAAGTGTCAATCAGCATTTTCGAAATTTCTTCGAAAAGGCTCAGCACAAACTCTCGGACCACGGGGCCTGCATGATCCGAAATTTTTGACCCGAAACACTTTAAAATATAGTTACCAGAAATGTAGCAGTGGCAGCGCTAAACATATTCGTAATTTTTAAAGACGGTGAACACTACCGCCCCCTCGTACGAGAGTTTTTACTTATACAAATAATTTTGGAACTATCAGTGCGTTAATCGAACTAGCACTTGCCCGGTATTTTAATGAATGCTTATGCAGAACAACATTGCAACAATTCTGTGGTTTTTAACAGGATGTAACTACTCAACCACAAGTTCCCACAATTACTGATTCTATAAACCTACATAAACAGGATACTAATGATAAGTAATAACATCGACCAATCACGATACAAGGTGGCCCTTTTTTCATATATTTCACATAGAATTATAGATATACTCAAATCTTATTTGAGAGAAATTGCACTACCAATTGGGTGGTCTTATTTTTGAAAGTAAAGAGGACGCGCTAAGGCTCAGAAACCATTTCAAAATTATTTAAGATTTTTCTGTTTGAGATCCAAAATATAAAAATCGTAAATATATTTTTTAATAAATTCTTGTTTTCCTCGCTTTATTCTACTGGTTCGATTTGACAGCTATGACGTCTCAATATGGTGAGTGCTATTCTTAGTTGAATCGAACTGTACAAATTATACAAAGCAGACTTTAATTTTCTGAAGACTGGAAAACCCTCAGTACGTTGATAACGTATGTACGTCTTTAATAGATTGGCCAGCGTAAGTCATGTTCGTGTGAGATATTTTTTTTTAAATGACTTGTTATTAATAAATAAAAAAAAATAGATTTTCAGTACTGTGTCTGTGACATAACATAATACGACTTTAACTGATTCCCTATATAACAGTAAAAATCGCATCAAAAGCGTGTAGTTTAGGAAGAATATAAAAAATACAAAGGAGGCGGAGAGCGACTTTACAATAATACTTATTTTAAATTATATTTGTAGTTTGTAGTAATTCAGTGATAGTTAGGTACTCTACAATACCTATGTTACTATAAAAACAAAGATATAGATTAAACGGAGTTTATTTTTCTTGTTTTGCTTATTGAACTTTTAAACCCAATCACATTGGTTTCTCCCAGCTGGAGAAACGCGGGTGGAAAAATTAAACGTATATTTATTTGGCCCTTCTTATCATACCCATACTTTTATGGGTCTGTAAACATTTTAACCGACTTAGAAGAAATAGAAAGGTCTTCAATATGATGGAATGGATGTTTTATCAGCGATATAATGAAATAATGATGTTTACTTTGCAAATAGATTATAAATAACACTGTTACACGTCTTTTTTTTCGTAAATGTAAACTATATGAGGCTAGTGTTTCCTAACTGACTACTCTGAGAAGTAACACTGAAACAAACTTAGAGGTCCTTCAAAGTCCATACAATCTGTAGTGATCAAATCATATAAAAGCCATGTAGGTGTCTGTGTTGCTCTTTAGAGGACAGAATCACACTGATTTGAAGAGGCTCGTCCAAACAGTCCAAGCATTTGTCAGTTATCGAATAGCTCAACTTAGAAGGAGCTTGCTCGATATCTTCACGAATCGCCAACAGATATTGATGATTCTTTCGCGATTAAATATGTCTAAGAGACTGATTTTTGGTGATGATTGTCAAGAAACTATGGAATCGAACTAGAAAGTGCGACCTCTGAATTCCAAGTTATTCACTTTAGTGCTTTTATTTGACGCTAGTCTTGGTCTAGTCTATATCGAGTTACTCAGCTACTGGGTTGTACAGCTCAGATAGGCGGTCGCGCAATGTAAAACATTAGTACTCAGCTTCATTGGGTTCAAACTCAAAATATTTCACAAAGGCCTAAACGGCACTCATAAAATCTCAGAAGCTAGTTCACGGTTCGAAATTGGCCGGAGTTTGGAGTGCATAGCGTGCGCTATGGAGAAGAACTGGTAAGAAACTCCATGGTTACTCTTTTCAAAACATCAGTCATTTTATCATTAGAACTTAAAATGGGATATTTACCAAGTGTATCTTTTGTTTCGAGTTTCCGATATTGCCGAACAGTGGACAGTGCCGAAATATCGGAAACTCGAAACAAAAGATACACATGTTAAATATCGGGTTAGGCCGTTGCGCCCTCATTCCGGGGAGCCCTCACATCGAAAAATTTGTTATTCCGGCACGCCCTCGGCTGGAACGCGCCCGTTTTATTTTGTTTTCAAGAAATATCAGTAAGTAAAGTTCTAATGATACTGTCAGTGACAATGTTGGCTTAAAAACTTATCAATTTTCATGATGTATCCAGAATATAGGTTTAATAGGCATGAGAGATGTCCTTCATTAGACCAATTAACATAACACAATGTAATTGCCAATCTACATATACTAATAATATAAAGCGGAAAAGTTTGTTTGTTTGATTGAGAATCTTTGAAAGTGTGGATTTGGATGAAATTCGGCATAGAAGTAGCTTGAAGTTCGAGGAAGGTTAAAAAAAAGAAAAAAAGCTAAAGTTAAAAAAATATACAACGTGTAATTTAAAGGGTATATACATATCAAGTGCACGGCTTCTTTGGATGATAATAAACGATATGGCAAGGGTTTTCTAATCCTATGTGTACATATGTGGAGCATATTAGAAATTTCAATACATTGATACCAGAGACCGAATTTTTCAAATTAAGAAGAACGAAGAGAATTATCGTTTTATTGGCAAGTGACGTGGAAAGTGATGACCCTCATAGTGCTGTGACACGTTTGTTATTACTGGTATTCAAGAAACATATGAAACCAATAATTTGGGGTCAATTCTGTGAGTCACTTATTTTGAGCTGAAACTTTGCATAGAGACTCCATACTTCAGTCCTTTTGGATAGATATGGGGTTTCCGTTACACGTTGTATAGACTGAAAGTCGATAAGGCTAAACAGATGATGTTAAAGATGACTTCAGATATGATAAATCCTCTTGTATTTCAATACCGTTCTTTTGTCCTCAGATAGGTGCATACTGCTATGCGGAGCTGGGCACCATGATTCGGCAGAGCGGCGCAGACTACGCGTACATCATGGAGACGTTTGGACCTTTCGCTGCGTTCATCCGGCTCTGGATCGAGTGCATGATCGTCAGACCGTGTTCACAGGTAAGGAGATGAGGAATGTATTGTATAGCTAGCTGCCTAGACCGGCCGCACGGCTGAATGTGGGACTAATGATGGAGTCCAGCCATTGCTTACCGGGTTTGTTGGATTTTTTTAACGCTACGGAACGTTAGGGCGACTGTAGGAACAGGGTGGGTTTCTAGTCAGTATTCTGACTGGATTCTGATCCCTTCCAGAGTGAGGAGAGAAATTTGATGATTTTCATCACGTAATGAAACCTTGTAAAGGCGAAAATAACAACATTTTCATTATGCAGTTTCAAGAAATTGAGTATCCAACAGTGAAAACTATAGTTGTAGTTTATGAGGGGTAAAAAGCCTATCTGACACGGACTTAAAGAACTTTGTAGTGTTCTGTAGTTAGGCAATAAATTCGATACTTTTATGAAAAATGTAAACTCTGTCTTTAAACTCTGTTCTCTGCGCTTTAATCTAAATATCTTACGGTTTATATACCTTTTTTTTTCTGGTTGGAGAAATCATCGAATGACTTCTTCCGGTCTGGGTTAAGCGGAAGGGTGTGTCAGACTTCTATTGACTAAAAACCCACCCTGTTCTTTCAGCTGCCCTAAAGTTCCGGGGACTCGGTATCTCGATAGAACTTTCTCGCAAACCCCGGCATGCAATGGCCCTATGAGGCCCCGTCACTGGTACGGTTTGTATACCTAGGTACATCATATTAGGTTATAGGTTTGAGAAGCTGCTGGCAATTAGTGTTGCCCAAACGAGAGTCTCGCAAGAGTCTTGCAATTAGCGATTATCCTATTGCTATTTATTAAACGGTAGTTGAGATCTCAGAACAATGTAACAGAGTCTGTTACATTGTTCTGTAGTTGAGATCTCAGAACAATGTAACAGACTCTGTTACATTGTTCTGTAGTTGAGATCTCAGAACAATGTAACAGACTCTGTTACATTGTTCTGTAGTTGAGATCTCAGAACAATGTAACAGACTCTGTTACATTGTTCTGTAGTTGAGATCTCAGAACAATGTAACAGACTCTGTTACATTGTTCTGTAGTTGAGATCTCAGAACAATGTAACAGACTCTGTTACATTGTTCTGTAGTTGAGATCTCAGAACAATGTAACAGACTCTGTTACATTGTTCTGAGATCTCAACTACCGTTTAATAAATAGCAATAGGATAATCGCTAATTGCAAGACTCTTGCGAGACTCTCGTTTGGGCAACACTACTGGCAATTTAATAACAGCCGCACGTGTTGATTCAAAGTTAAGCAACTTGCTAATGTCTGTCTGTGGATGGGTGACATATATCGAGATTCCTTCCTGCCTCGGAAAGCACTTGAAGCTGTTGGTCTCAGCTGTCACTGTGTACATCTTTGACAGTCGTTATAAGGAGTAAGAAGTCAGATAATCTGACTCTGGTATTACCAAAAGGGTCTTACCCAACTATTGAGTTGTGATGGTCAGATGAGCAGTCGTTCAGATAATTTATTTATTTATTGGCCTATCTACAATTGTTACATTGATTATCCTTATATTTCATGCAATATGTTACAAACATAGTGTACAATACGACGCGATAGACACAGCATGCAAAAAAAAAATTATAACATCAATCTTCTTACTTCTTACTAATCTTACTTCTTACTTAATATTATAAATACTTAATATTATAAATGCGAAAGTTTGTGAGGATGGATGGATGTTTGTTACTCTTTCACGCTAAAACTACTAAACAGATCTGAGTGAAATTTGGCAATTAGATAGTTTACATCCTGGAATAACACATAGGCTACTTTTTATCCCGGAGTTCCCACGGGATCGGGATTTTACGTGGCAAAACCCTCCTACGCGAACGAAGTCGCGGGCAAAAGCTAGTAGATTAAAATACTAGTAACAGAAATAAGTTCGTAGTTTATACAGTAGACATAGAAAAAAAAACAGTACGGTAGATTATTTTTGATGGACTTGGTGCTTGATTTTTTTAAGTGTTGTGGATAAAATGTCTATTGATTCATCGCAATTATTAAGAAGCCTGCAAATTCTGGGGATAGGGGAATTGGATCCTGATACAGTTTTGCGGAATGGGGATGTATTAGTTTGATAAGGTGACGCGGATAATTGTGGGAAAGGTTAAAATTAATCTTACTTAACAACTGGGGGCAGTCTATTTTACTCCGAAGTAATTTAAAAACAAAAAGTAAATCTATACCATCAATGATGAAGGTTGTAAGTAAGTGCCTAATTGCTTTGTTTTGTACGTGAATACATATTATTCGAAGGTATAAAATACATTGTAAAAACAAAAACCTAACAATAGTAACTAATTAAACTTTTAAAACTTAACGACGAACAATAAGTGGACCGCAAGCCATTAAAATCAGAATGTTTCCTGAAGGTCATCTCAAAAGACATTGGCTTACTACTGTAATCTGATTCATTAAGGTATCAGCAATGGGAGGTTTTCCTGGCTAAATAATAACAGCTGCACGGCTAGATCTATAGCTATATAGCTATAGATCTAGCCTATAGCTATATAGCTATATATATATAGCTAGAGACCATTTATTAATTATAATATTTATTAAAACCCATTAAACCATTTATACTCTAAATTCGTAGAGGATTTTGATAATTAGTTAACAAGCGCTTACTTGTAACAACACTTGTCTTTATTTTCAAATTTAACATTGATTTACGTTAAACTGAACAGAACCAACGTTCATGTACCTAGAATAAGTAGTTTATGTTACCTTTGTGGAAGAAGAATAAGTAAAGTCAATATTCAATACGTTTTCATAAAATACTGGCTTACTGTATTCTATTTTTGACCTCGATGTGTGCCTTCGTGTACCTTGTGTAGCTGTGGCATTTTATTGGTCTATATATAAGGTTTTTTATAGTGTACCTATTGCTTTACCATCAGATCCAGCCAGTATTGATTCGAAATTAGAATATTCGTATGACGCAATAACTGAAGCTCGGTAGGTTATCAGACGCGGGGTGGAGGAGGGTTTAATGACGTATTCATGTTGCGTAGAATGGAATACAAATTATAGCTTTCAGTGTGGCGGTCAGTGATCCGATTAAGGATGTCTCGGCATTCGGATTTTCATGTTTGGAAAAAAATATCTGTTGGGAGAATCTAAATACAACCATGCTCGTATTGTGTTCCATTAAAAAGTTGTTTGATTCCTTTTATGGCCACTCGCGGCGCCACTTTCGTTCGCACTCTGTGTTGTGATGCAATATACGTTTAAGCTTAACTTAAATCTATTTATAGTGTTTTGTTTAATTCCCACAATATCATTAACAACCTTAAGTAGGTAGTTAATTGCATTTGATTACACACACAGCATTTGATTTCAAACTGAGGTGATTCCTTATTGGTAAAATAAAAAAATCACCTCAGTTACCAAATATTATGAAAATGCATTGAAAACAGAATTCGAAAGACTTAAATTGACAAGATATGTAAATATTAATACCTACACGTAGCATTAACTTTGCACATATTTTTACGTCAATTGGTACAGTTAAAGTTATATGGAGAACGAATGCAGACAATAAATAACATTTCTAATTTATATTTAATAATGCACTGGAATAACTAAATTGTGGTCAAATTTCTACCATTGGTCAACCACTATTTCAAATAAAAATGTCATGATAATATCGGTTGAATATCGCCAAAGTAAACGACAACAACCCTAGTACAATTCTTAAAGCATAAGCCCACGCATATTGCTCTCAAAGTAAATAAATATTTATCAACAGTACAACCCACGCCTTCAGTATGAGGTTTTTTCTTCATTCAAAGAACATAATATACGCAGGAAACTTACATTTTCTTACATTATTATAAGGATACTTACTCTATGTAGTATTGCTACGGAGATTGGTTTTACTTATTTTCTGACATTTTCCATTAGTGGCGCCCAACGCGTGACCTATTCATATTTACCTATCTGTTGGGGAATTTGACTGTATGAAGTATTTAAATTGATTGAATGTCACTGATTGCGACTCATGACGATGACATTTAAAAATATAAGGTGGTAAAGTTCATTGAACTTCATTCTTTCTATGACTTATATTTTTATGTACTTGCTGTTATTTTTAATTATAGTTACTAGCAAGCGCGCGGGGCTTCGCTCCCGTGAACTTAATCACGATAAATAAATAACCTCCTTCTTTTGCGGTCGGGTAAAAATAATCCATATCCACCCAGTATTTTCGCGCCAGCTAATAGTTACTAAGATGAAGAATTTACATAGTTTACAACCTTGTAGCTAAGGACATTAAAAAAAAATAAGTAATAAAAAAGAACATTATAAAAATAAATAAGATATAAATTACAATGGAGATTGTATATCATGATTGACATTTTTTGCGTAGGAATTGTTTAAATAGAACTTCCTTGAATTTCTGTTATTTTCACACTAGATTAAACCTTTTTTGTGAGGATATAACACAATACTGCTACATAGATTTGTTTTACTACTTGCTATCATTTTCTCTTATTGGCGCCCAACGCGGGACTCATTTGAATGTTACTTCCATTTTAGATTCCTGTTATTGTGACACTAAATTGAACTTTATTTGTCCGTAAATTTATTTGAATAGATCATAGTATAGAACTAGATGCCAATATATTTGTTAGTGCTTCATTTTATTGGAGCCCTGAATGCGATCAGGAGCGATGTTTATTGTATCGTGATTTGCTGTAGACTTTTGTGCCGTATAATATTGGCGCAAAGATTCGTTCCCATGGACATTATCATGATAAGACGGGTCAGGCCGTAGCGCCCTCATTCCGGGGAGCCCTTATATCGAATAATTTTAAATTCCGGCACGCCCTCGGCTGATACGCGCCCGTTTTTATTTTGTTTTCAAGAAATATCGGTAAGTAATATTGAGAACAAACATTTTTTTTTCGCCATTGTAACCATAATTTGAGCAATATTGTGAATCAGGTGTATTTAAATTATTAGTGTGCAATAAAGAGTATTCTATCTATCTACCTCCTTCGTTTGCAGTCGGTTAAAAAGCTTGAAGAAAAGCTTACTTGGGTTGGCTACAACCTTTCTCAAGCTTAAAGCTACCAAATTATTAATATTACAACATGTAACATAATTAATGCACATCCTGAAATTAGTTTATTCAGAATCGTTTACTGAATCGATTTTTATCGTTTTTAATATCGATTATTTTTTATCCCAAAACAATTAAATCTACGTAAATTACAAAATACACTTTCGCTGTATAGTAAAAATAAACTAACAATGGATCGTAAATTAAAGTAAGTAGTAACTTTTTAAATATAAATTTATATAAATTCCGTCATTCAGTATACATTACAGAAAAATTAAACTCATTTAAAGGAAGTTAAAGTCTTAAGAAAGACTGTTTAAACAAGTAAAACTAAAAATTCAGAGTATGTATTATGATAATAACGTAATTTTCTAATTGGGGTGTTTGAAGGTGTGCGTTAATTACGATACATGTTATATAGATCCTTACCAAATTTCATCCAAATCCACCCAGCAGTTTCGAAGATAAGGCTGCGTTTCCACCAGAGATGTGCGAGGATGCGTAGCGAGGGATGTGTTTGTAAAGAACCAATAGAATCGCTTCATTTACCTCGCTTCGGTCAGCACAGCTCTGGTGGAAACGGCTCAGCGGAGCTAGATTTTTACGCATACAAAACAAGCGAGGGATGTTTGCGAGGGATGTGTGCGAGAGATGTGTTGCGAGGGATGTGTTGCGAGGAATGTGTGTTGAGAAGGATATGTTGTGAGGTTTGCGCATCCTCGCACCACACATTAATGCGCATCCTCGTAGGCACATTTTCATCGCACAGCTTTGGTGGAAACACCCACACATTTTCACAGCTCCGCTACACATCCTCGTAGGCACATTTTCATCGCACAGCTTTGGTGGAAACACCCACACATTTTCACAGCACAGCTAGACATCCTCGTAGGCACATTTTCATCGCACAGCTTTGGTGGAAACACCCACACATTTTCACAGCACAGCTAGACATCCTCGTAGGCACATTTTCATCGCACAGCTTTGGTGGAAACGCCCACACATTTTCACAGCACAGCTAGACATCCTCGCACGACACATTTCCATCGCACATCTCTGGTGGAAACGCAGCCTAAGCGCGTTCAAACGAGCTTTATAATATTAGTAACAAATACTTCATTACATCATCATCATTGGCTTAGTCTTTTCGTAACTATATTGGGATCGGCTTCCAATCTATCCGGATGCAGTTGAGTACTACTCTTATACATGGAGCGACTGCCAGACCATTACAACCCAGTAATTGGGGAACATGATACCCCTTGGCAAGTCTGGTGTCAGATTTTCCGACTTCTGACTTAGTATTTTTATTTCTGTCATCTCATGTAAAATAAAAGTTACACATATTTTCTTAGAGGTTTCCGTATGTTATAAAAAACTTTTTACCAAAAAAATTAAACCGGCGTCCAAAAAACACTGCAAAGTGAAAAATAACTTTAATTTCGGTAGTCGGTGTCTTTAGTTTTGTATTTTCGTTTTTGGCACCGACTTCCGAAATGAAAGTTTTTTCACTTTGCAGTGTTTTTTGGACGTCGGTTTAGTTTTTTGGTAAAAAGTTTTTATTTCACTCTTTTTAGTTGGTCGATTTATAATTTACCTAGTTACAAAAGCTTAAATCTCAACTACTTATAACCTTTTACAATTATAATATTGCTTTTCCTAATGCTGGGCCGTTAATTGTTGAGGAGTTCTCCTGGTACTTCACCAACAGCTTCACGTAACCATATGCATTATGACGAGAATATTTTGCTTAATAACCATATTCAAGTAATCGAAGTGGAACCCATGAAATACTTATTATTCTATACTTATATATTGAGTAGTTCCAGTGGCCATCTATGGTCTTCATCATCAGGTCCACTTCACAAATGGTGCTTTTCGAATTCAACTACACAAGTTAATATAAAAAATACTCAAATCACTATAGGTGTGCCTATAATATTTGAAGAGTTCCCTCGTTTTCTCCAGGATCCCATCATCAGATCCTGACTTGGTGAGAATGGGACCAATTTTTCGAAATTGGTCCCATACCAACCTATATACCAACCTGTATACCCTTTCAAACAAAAAATAATTTTCCATTCAAGATCGACCCATGCAGCTGTTATTATTTATTATTCAAGAGCTCCTCATTTACCTCACTTACATCATAAAACATTTAACCTTGACAGAAAGACAGACAGAAGTATAGATTTTCTAAATTTGGCACAGATCACTAAAAACAGTCTTGGACTATGGTTACCATGTGTCTTGATAAAGACGGACAAAATCGGGCTTTTTGGTTGCGTGAGCGGCCAAAGATCCGTTTCGATGGACCAACATATTTTAGAAATATGTGTTTTTGTTAAGAAAAACTACAATTTATTCGAGACGAACTCTGACAGGCCAAATAGCCGAACACGGCATAAAGACAGACTTCGACTGCCACAAATAAGGCTAAAATTATTTGAGAAAAATGTATCCTGCATGTCGATTATTATTTACAATCATTTACCAAATAGTTTACAAGACTTACCACTGACAATGTTTAAAAATATACTTTCTAATCTGCTATTATTTAAAAGATATTGTACCGTTAAGGACTCTTTAGAAGACAAATCCATAGAATCTGTAATCGGCAAGATATAGTAATTGACAATACTGACTGTGAATACATTTGCACGCCATGTTATGGTAGGATATGCTGAAACTAATTTACTGTAACACCTTATGTTCCATATTCTAGCAAATAAATATTTTCATTGATTAATTGAATATGTAAGGGCTGATATACACTTTATGTTGAATTAAAATAAATGTTAATGTAAATGAGATTAATTGAAGCAGAAAAATCACTCTAAAATCTTACTTAAAATATTGCTTAAAAACCAAAAACTGTTAGGTATGCTGGTCTTTTTTGGTACCTACGTGATGCGGCTACGTTATAGAAATTGCTGATTAGACATTATTACTACTTAGGCTAAGGTACAATGGCCATTGCCTGTCAGAGTTGCGGTAAGGTTCTAACGAGATACCGCAACCCCGAAACGCAAGGGGACCTGAAGGAACAGGGTGGGTTTTTAGTCAGTAGAAGTCTGACACTCCTTTTCGCTCCGCCCACAGCAGGAGGCATCATTTGATGATTTTCCTACCCAGAAAAAAAAAAGGCTAAAGTACAATGTGCGGTTGCTGATTGTACAAACATGCTGATTATTCATTCATGAACTGTTCATTCGTCTTATAATATGTGAAATGCTATGTTGGTACTAAAGCAATAGCTTTAGCAATTAGTAATACCTAGTATACATTATATAACCATTGCAATGTTAGTAAGTTTTTTAATGTTTTGTTTTATCTCTACTCTCACGATTATTGTTTAATGCATGCCGTGGCAGCCTTTAATTAAGGCTACGTTATTGTTTGTAATAATATTGTAACTCGTATAACATGTTTATTGGTGTATGCTTTGTTGGTTGTCCTTAAATAAATAAATAATAATCTTCACATTTGTCCTGTGTTGATTTCCGTGCCCTCGCTTCATTTTATGTGCAGACAAGAAACATTCACCCGCACAAAAAATTCTTTTTTTTCATCTCTTGACTTCGATCACGCTTGATGGTAAGCCATAGATGAGGTCTAAGATGAAATGAGCGAGCCTAGAAGATGCCTGTTCACTATTATTTTAAATCAATGTTTTAAAATAATAGTGAAGATGTTTTTTTTCTATTTTTTTTACTGCCTCCGTGGTCGAGTGGTTTAGGCGTTTGCCTTGTGACCCGGTTGTCGTGGGTTCGATTCTCGCGGGAAGCATAGTTACTTTGTAAAGTTGTTTCCAGTTTGGCTAGGAAATTATAGGCCTGAATCACCTAATTGTCTGATAAAAAGATGGTTCCGTGCTTCGGAAGGCACGTATAAGCCGGTGGTTCCGGTCGCGGTCGTCAAAACAGAACACGTCAGAGGCCCTTGAGGCGGTCTAGAAACTCTGACACTAGGGTGTATGGGGTCGCTAGACCTTACTTCCCACACGATAAGAATAATGTATTCCGACCTATCCGACTGAACTTGTTGGTCTGTCCGGCTATTCGGTTTGATTACCTGGCAACCCAATCTCCAAACAAAGCTCATGGGGCCGTCCGCGTCGTTTCGTTTTAAATGTATTGCTCTTGTACATAGAATGTACCTACATTCTATGAATTTTGTAGCGCAGCACAAATACCTACCTAGGTATTTCTTTTTTTCGGCGAGAATAGCCTCAAATGTTTCTTTGCGCTGTTGGTAGAGTGGAAGGCAGATTTCAGATTTTCACTGACTAAAAACCCACCCTGTTCCTTCAATTGCTCTTTCGTTCCGGGGCCGCGGTATCTCGTTTGAACGTTTCCGCAACCCCAGGTTGGTAATAGTGGCTTTACGATTTATAATCTTCTTCGGCACATTAGCAGAGCAAGACCTTTATTCATAAATTCTTTATTTTAAATGGAAGCTATGATACAGTCAGTTCCTTGTAATTACCCAGTTCTTCAGTTCTACAACGTGTAATTTAAAGGGTATATACACACCAAGTGTATGATAACAAACGATATGGCAAGGGTTTTGTAATCCTAAGTCTACGTGTGTAGAACTTATTACAAATTCCAATACACTGATACCAGAGACCGTATTTTTCAAATTAAGACGAACGAAAAGAATTATCGTGTTATTGGCAAGTGACGTGGAAAGTTATTGACCCTCGTAGTGCTGTGACACGTTTGTTATGATTGGTATTCAAGAAATATATGAAACCAATAATTTGGTATCAATTCTTTGAGTCAGTTATTTTGTGCTGAAACTGTGCATAGACACTCCATACCAGATGTTGTCTTCAGCCCTTTTGGATAGATATGGGGTTTCCGTTACACGTTGTATAGCGGTCAAGTAACTCCAATCTAAGCGAAGCATTTTGTTTTCTGGGAACCACGCTTATGATGTTGCGAGTAATTATTAATTAATCAGTAATTTAATAAATTGTAAATTAATGTTTTAATCGCAAATAATTATTGTAAATATTGTAGCATTGGTGGCCCAGTAACAGGCATGACATACAACTTATACGGTTTTGGGTTCGAATCCAACCTGGCACTTTGTTTTATTTTATTTATTTATTATATGCTTTATTGTACTTGTATTTATATGGATGCAAAAATTTAAACTAGTGTACAATGGGCGGTCTTGTCGCACAGGGCGATCTCTTACAGACAACCTTTAGATGGACAAAAATTAAAGGAGACAGATTAAGGGCCACTGGTCCAAACGGTGAAAGAAAACATTGTCGGGAAACTGACTTATTCTAGGACTTTAAATACGAAGACATACGTCATCCACCATCCCCCCCTCTCATAGAGACGAGACCTGTGTCCCGGTAGAGGAAACGTTATAGGCTGATTATTATACCTATTTGCCACATAGAGCGATGTGTAGTAACTGTGGAGTTTCTAGCCGGTCCTTCTCCATATAGGAAACGACCAATTCAAACCGTCCACTAGCTTCTATCGTTTTATAAGTGCCCATGTAGGATTTTGGAGTCACCTAACACACGCATTGTTTGCCTAAAAGGAGGCTCCAAACACAAATCATTGTACTTGAAGTTCTTTGTATAAATAGTAAATATTTTCATTTTAATTTTTCATGTAGGCCTATGTGAAATTATTATAATAATATATTTCTGATTTTGTATATCCGTCCTTGGAGTCTTTTTTCCGGGCGGGAAAATGATCGAATGACTTCTCCCACGCTGGGTGGTGCCGAAGTGTGTGTCAGACTTCTACTGACTAAAAACCCACCCTGTTCCTTCAATTACCCTTACGTTCTCCGTTTTTTAATTTAATCTGTGGAATTCCCTGCCGGAGTCTGTGTTTCCCGACAGCTACAACCTAGGAATCTTTAAGTCAAGAGTGAATAGGTTACTTTTAGGTAAGCGTGCTCCATCTTCGATCACATCATCACTTACCATCAGGTGAGATAGTGGTCAAACGCGAACCTATTTTCAATTAAAACAAAATCTCATCTAAGAATAATATTCTTTATAATTGTCTGTGTGCCTAATTGTTCTTACTAACATAGTTTTTAAGTAATTTGTTATACTAACTCTACGAGCCTTAGAAGTCTGACAATAAAAGATTTTTATTTTTATAAATTGTGTTTTCTGCCTTCATAAGTGACTCGATGTTTGTTTCAGGCGATAGTGGCGCTTACGTTCAGCGTGTACGTGCTGAAGCCTATATTCCCGGAGTGTGACCCTCCAGAGAACGCCACCAGGCTGCTGGCAGCCTGTTGTATATGTGAGTATGTTTTATTCTACAGTGTTCTCGCATTCATAGTATGACTAACTTCTACCCGCCACTTTGTCCGCGTTAGAAAGTTTCCCGCGCAAATCCCGATCCCTTGAGAATTCGGACATAAAAAGTAGTCTATATTTTAGGATTTCAGCATTGTACATACCAAAATCATTCTGATTCGTTCTGTAGTTTTTACGTGAAAGAGTTACAAACATCCATCCATCCATCCTCATAAATTTACGCATTTATTATATTAATAAGAAGGCTTTTATAAGTGTAATTTTAGGCCTATGTGAAATTAAATATAAAAAAAAAACAAATTGAACAAATCCATTCATTTCAAGTCCATGACCCTGGTAAAATAAAATTAAAATAAACATAAATAACACACTAATACTTAGGTACAATTTTTTTAAGTTCCAGATGTTAAAATTAATAATAAACAAAGTCAAAAGACAAAAACACAAGATTCAGGTAATTCAGGATAAGTTATTTGAGGTCAAACTATCACTTAAATATTGAAGTATCAATTAATAAATTTAATTAATACGTGAACCAAAATCTTTGTAGGTACCCCATTTCATACAAATTACTTTCACAGAATTACAGAGACTTATAAAAGGAACAGTAAAAGTTTATTTGGAGAAGGGGTTGGTAGAGACAGCCTATTTTTTTTTTCATTAGAAGTTATTTAAACTATGGTCGGATTTGGACCACTAGGCGACCACTAGTTAATTTTATTTTGTTATTAGATTTGAACGATAAATTAAATAAATTTAATCTCAGTCAGAAAACAAGTATTACCGTAATTTTCACAATTTATTCTATTTTAATAATAACACTAGTTTACAAGGTTTTTGTCCCTGTCATTATAATATGGCTACATCAGAATTCAATTCAGCACAATTCTGATGTTACAAAAATTCCAACAAGTCAGGCTCAAAGTAGCGAGCTCTCCAGTTTCAAAGCATTGTTATACCTTGTAATTTTAATAAGCTCGGTAAAAATCGGCTGCGATAACTTAAAGCTTTCCCTCATAATAATTCAATTTGTTTCTTTTTTATATCATAATAATCTAGTATTGAATAATTGCTAGCAAATTCTATCAAAAATTTACTTCGGGAATATTGATAACCGTTAAAAAATAAAAAATATGAATGCGGTAATTTAACTTTTTATATAATTATGTTTGTAGTATAGTAGTAGTACTTTTAAATACCATAACAAATTGTTCGTGAAAACATTTTTTCATGGTGCTGTGATATCTGAAAAATCAAGATTTTGGTACTTTTTGCCCAAGATTACTCAAAAACCTAACGTGTTAGAAAAGTTTTGACGTCTGATTTTAATTCAGGACACCGAAAACCTTCAAGAATGGGTGGTATTATTAATAGGACTAACTAAAAAAATGTAAACTAGTGTAATTATTATTAATTATTTATTTCACTATCACCCATATATAATGTATTTGTTAGTAACAAATTTAGCTATATTAGAAGACATAATAAATTACGACACAACATAAGATAAAACAACATAAGACCAGGAATTACCAAAGTCTGAGAACACCCGGTATCAGCACATGAATTGCGCACAGGTGTCCCATCAAGTTGCCCTCGGTCTTACAACCACAGTCAGGACACTGTTGGACTTTTAATTGAAAAAAACAATTTACTGAATATTTTTCATTCTGCGATCTATAGAAGTCGTGTTGGGTTTTTAAATTTTTTGATGAAATTACTTAACGAATTCAAAGAATACCAAGGACATTATACAACATTCTGGTCCTTACCCCACTTTACGCCAGCCAGAGTAATCAACTTTGAGCGACGTGTCTCGATTCTCTAATATACTCCTCCCCTAGATCCTTCATTCACAAAAGTAATTTGCATGACTTTCAGGACTTAGTACTAAAAAGTTTAAGTTAATAGTAATAAAAACTTCCTTTTTTTTTGTAAAACTAGCTGTGCCCGCGACCTCGGTCGCGTGAAAGGTTTTTTCCGAAAAAAAAATCAGCTTGTATAATCTCTTCTATCTTCTAGTACCCGAACAAACAGAAAGACAAACAAAAAATGTTTTAGTATCGTGTAAGGGTGAAATGCAGAAAATATGTCACTAATTCTCAAAAAGTAACGCACCTGAGAAATAACTAAACTGATAAAATTAATAACAAAACTGATACTATAAAGGTGAGATCACACAATATGGTCAAGGCAAGCCAAAAACAAAACTAAAAACATTCAATAAGTCAGGATTGAGGGCTTCACGTGTCACTTGGACATGGTATGTTTTATATCAAATGTGCTGAAATCACATTCTTTTTAATCTTGACGTACGAGAAGTTGTCAATATTTAATTTCCGAGATATTCACTATAATCAAAATAAAACAAAAAAATTAAAATTTAAAGTCATATTTTATTAGTATCTACTTCACTAAGTAGTAGTGATTGTACTAAACTTTTATTTATCCTCTAATCAAATAAAAAAAATACTTTTAAAGGAACTTTCTCAACTAAATTTTTGATACTTGGCAGTATAAAATTACATTTATGTCAGTCTAATTCAGTCTAATCATATTGTTTTTATTTTAATCACAAAGAAATAATCTCAACAGTAAACGTCTAACTATAAAACAAAAAAATGAAAATAATCGATATAAACCTCTTATTATCAAAATATAAAACTTAGAAAAAATTAAACAAGGTGGCATTTAGTTGGCAAGATAAACAGCTTCTTAAAGTCATTTTGTACTAAATCTTTTGTATGAATTGTTTTTATTTGATTAGACTCTAATCAAATAAAAATAATTCGTTTATCAATATTACTTTTAAAGGAACTTTCTTAACTTAATTTGACCATATAAAATTACACTTGTATCAAATGTCAGTCTTATTCAATCTAATCAAATTGTTTTTATTTTAATCTCAACAATATACGTCTTATTATATAAAACAAACAAATAAAAATAATTAAAACAAACTTCTTATTAACAAAAAAATAAATCTTATAAAAAATAACAAGGTGGCATTTAAAGACATGACAAGTCAAAGAGCTTTTCTAGTAACTGAATAGTCATAAACAAAATAAGTATTTAAAATACTGAAATGAAAATCCCTCTCTCAAATCTTATTTTCAATTTTGGCAACTTTAAGGGACCTTCCCTGGTTACATCCAAGTAGGCGCAATTTTCAGCAGAAAAGTTTACGTCGCTCAATACTGTCACCTTATTTTTGTTCAGTGCAGCCAACTCCCTATTATAAAACAGTGAAGGATTTTTGTCACTTTCACTTTCATTCCATACTCTCTGCATAATAGTTGCTATCCATTTCCGAATCTGAGGTAGAATACTCTTATACTCGCATTAATAATTATATATATATATATATAATTTTAGAAATAGATTGATTCAGTATTAATTGTATGTAAACGCAGCCTTTCATTTTCTCAGTTTCGTTACGTAACGAAATAATAACGAAATTGATAAGAACATCTGAGAATTAATTACCTAAAAATGTTTATATCTCATAGCTTTTGAAAAGCAGCTAATATTACAGCGGATTACAATATCATAAGAAACATGTGCATAGTTTCCTCTACAGAAAACATAGTTTTAAAGCATAAAACATATTGATTTATCACCGTTAATCACCCTGATAAAATATACAAGCAAATTGAATACTCACCGAAACGCACACTTTCTCCGCCGTAACAAAATGGCTGCAGTTTGACATTTGTCAAAGAACATTCGTAGGTAATGTGGCTAACTTAAGAAAAATACGGATTCGTTCTAAAACTTAACGTACGTCATTAAATTTCCCATAACGAATCCTGAGTAACGAAACATTTATTTTTAAGGACAATACATTTGGAGTAAATAAATATAATAAAAAAGGCGTATTATGAGAACCACATAAATAATATAATATTTATTGATATGAAGGAACTGTTAAAATAAAAATTAAACAGGTAAGTTCATCAGAAAAAAATAAATAAATAATGTAATGTGTAACGAAATGAAAAGGACACTAATAAAATGTATGGAAAAAATTTTAACCCATTTTTCAAAACCTATTAAGTATTTGTTTTTGCTATTACGAAGGTATAAATAAATGTTTACGATGTTGGTTATAAGGTATAATATTCAAAATAAATATTTATTGCGCATTATTTAAACATTCTATTAACTCAATGCATTTTTAAACCATAGGACACAAACAAATTCAAAAGTTACAAGTTTTCTGCATTTCACCCGTAAATAATAGCTATGAGCACTTAAGAAAGCACAGTTATTTTCAAATTATAGACATAATACATAGATATACATAATTATCGAAGATTCATCCCGAACAGGGCACACAGCCTTAGAAACTAAGTAGAACGCGGTTCAAATTTTACCTCTCGATCACTATTCCGACACCTCAGCCATTAGGCATCAAATTGATTATTAATAGAACACAAATAAATGTTAATTTGTTGATAAAAGCAAAATTATTTTATAAATAATAATGTTTATTTCTGATATTCTGTTCATAAACATAATTTTAATTTTCATTAAATATAAGACCTTAATAAACATGCGCCTATTTGCTGTGAAAAAAAAAAAACAATCACCGCCGAATATAGGGAATTGAATAGTTGTTTAATGTTATCTGTGACAAAATGTGGAATGAAAAAACCCTCGTGTGTGAAAAATGAAAAAAATCCACGAGTGTAAAATACATTGCATGTTGAACCTAATCGTAGTCTGATAAGAGCCAGTTTTCGAGGAAGTGTATTGAAAATAATACTTTTACACGTCATTTTTTTCGTATGAGGCTGGTGTTTCCTAACCCTGAGAAGAAACACCGAAACAAACTCAGGGGTCCGTCTCTTTTACAGTCCATACAATCTATACTGTTTCAAAATATATGGGAACCTTGTAGGATACCGTCTGAGGCGATCTTTTGAGGAAAGATGCTCACAGGTTTGAGTGGGCCAACAATACCAAGGTAAGGACGTTTGGGTAGGCCGCAAAAGCACTCAAACTGCCAGACAATCATGTTTAACTTGAATAAAACAACCTACATGGTTCACATATTCACAATAGTTTATGAGAATTATGTAGATTACTCTGAAATGGCCCTATGCTTAAATTATAATTAGCAACAATATATATATTTCAATTTCTAAAAATTGTGTTAGTATTCAATAAATAAAATATACCTACCTCAATAGTCGCTTTAGCCAAAAACGATATTTCAAACGCACGAGTTATTTTTGTCAATTCTCAAATTAATTATATGATACCTAACGAATAGACCGATTAAGATGCGTTTTTTGTTTGTTAGCAGACATGATCTTAGATTCAATTTAGTAACTTATCAGGCGAGCGAAGCCGCGGGCAGAAGCTAGCATTATAATAAACCCTCCACAGCCCCTTATACATTTCTCCACCGCACAAGGAAGTAGGCGCACAAGTTATTTTAATAAGTTCCGACTCTGCGAACTTCGGATAATAGCTTCCGGATTCCTTTGCTTTTCTCTCTTCTATCTTACAATATTGTCCCTATTTCCAATCTAAGAGAATTTAGTAATATTTGCTTTTGTTTTTAGTGCTATTTCCAACGTTTAGGTATGCGCATATCGCGATTAAGATGACTACAGAAAGTATTTCAATCCAAAAGGGTCCTGGAATATTCCTTCAAGGCAATTTTTTTTTTAAAGTTCCATAATATAGGTTTCATACATTTATTACATAAGACTACTCTGGCCAGTTTATTTAACCCCTTTCATGCCCTCTTTTAAATATTAATTAGGTCTTAAAATATAAGGAAAAAGAATACGAGTTTGTTATTTTTGTTTTGCAAACTAGCTGTACCCTTGACTTCACTCGCTTGGGAGGTTTTTCCCGCGTTAATTTAGATCCGCGGAAATTTTGGAATAAAAAAAACTTTTTAGCAAAAAATAGAACCGACTTCCATATAAAAACACTACAAAGGAAAAAATAACTTTAATTTCGGAAGGCGGTGTCAAAAACGAAAATATATACAAAACTAAAGACACCGCCTTCCGAAATTAAAGTTATTTTTTCCTTTGTAGTGTTTTTATATGGAAGTCGGTTCTATTTTTTGCTAAAAAGTTTTTTTCACGCTTTTTAGTGGGTCGGTTTGTAATTTATCCAGTTACAAAAGCCAAAATGTCAACTACTTATCACCTTTTACAAAATATTGCTTTTCCCGGTGCAGAGCCGTTAATTTTTGAGGAGTTCTCCTGGTACATCACCATCAGCTCTACTTCACCATATGCATTGTGACGAGCATAAAATGCTTAACATCCACATTCAAGTAATCGAATCGCAATCCACGAAATACTTATTTTTGAGTAGTTTCGGTGGCCATCTGTGGTCTTCATCATCAGTTCAACTTCCTCAAATTGTGCTTTTCGAGAGCAACTGCACAAGGTACTATAAGAAATACCCAAAACGCTATAGGTGTGCCTATAATATTTGAAGAGTTCCCTCGATTTCTCCATGATCCCATCATCAGATCCAAACGTGACGACAATGGGACCAACTAGAAAGTATACCCTTTCAAACAAAAAAAGAATTTTTCAAATCGGTCCAGCCATCTCCGAGTTATGAGGTAACTTAATAATAAAAATAAAAAAAGTTCAAGACGAATTGTAAACCTCCTTTTTTTGAAGTCGGCTAAAAAGAAAACAAAAGGCCACCATTTTCTTCATCCACCACTGTTCAACTTTCATTATCCGGAGATGCCAAATTCATACCTTTTCTTTTCGGGTGGGAAAATCGTCTAATGACTTCTCCCACTACGGGTGGAGCGGAAGGGAGTGTCAGACTTCTACTGACTAAAAACTCACACTATTCCTTCAGATGCCCTTGCGTTCCTGGGCTGCGGTATCTCGTTAGATCATTGCCGCAACCCCGGACCCCCGGATTTCATACCTATAATTTGATTTCAGAGTAACTGAGAGAATGAAATGATATTTTTATTTTGTAAATCAGTTATAAATAACAGTTGTACACGTCATTTTTTTACGTTTTAAGCTTAGCTAGATTTAGCCGGTGTTTCCTAACTGATTACTCTGAGATCTGATAAAATACTAAGCATTTCAGATTCAAAAGATAAAACTATGCAACTATAATAAGACTGCGTTTGTCCCCAGTGCTGCTAACGTTCGTGAACTGCTGGTCAGTTCGCGCCGCTACGAGGGTCCAGGACTGGTTCACGTACGCCAAGCTGCTGGCCCTCTTCATCATCATCGCTGCCGGCATCTACCAGCTTTGCAGAGGTATGTGCCCTGTTGTTACAAGCTCTAATGAGGGTTTTCTGGAAAATTTAAACCGCCAGTTGGTGCTACTGAGGCGAGAGGTCTTCTTCATTGGAAACGAATCTTTGATGTATACACGACATTGACGTCAATTTGACAGATGTCAAAAAACTTAAGCGTTTGACAGGTGCCCGGACCTGATGCCTCAGTGCTGCCGCCTGGTGGACGTTATTACAGAAAACCCTCCTTGACTGCTCGTTAGTTTATTTTTTCACATTACTAGCAATCTAGTTAATTAAGCCTTCCAACTAAGCTAAAAATTTTGTCTAGAGTGGTTTCACGGCAATATTGTAATTTGGTGGGGTTCGAACTCTCGATCACAACACTGACCTAGTAACTATTAGGCTATTGACTCTTTACATCGTAAATATGTAGGTAGTTAGTTTAGTACTATTGAATTTATATAAATATTTAGATGTCTATGGAACCGTCGGTTTCGGGCTTCTCTCTTAGTGGGTTTTTTTAATGCAGTTAGTCTTTTAACCCAGTGGTTCACTGAAATAGAATGCCTAGTTTTCAGATAATAGTATTGTATTCAGGTACATATGTATTTATGTTTGTTATAATAGGTTGCAACAAACAGTTTTATCCACTTCTATAATTACAAAGTCCAAGATGTGGTAAGTTGGAACGTTTGCTCAATTGCTGATTAAACACTCTGATCAACCTTGGACGTTTTAAAACATTTGTTCAAACAAATGTTTCTTTGTACACTCCAACTAAATGTTACAGCACGATGTAGAGAATATCTAATGGATTCGATGACCTAAATAATTAGTTTTATGAGACTTTTTCTCGGTGTGCAATTCATTAAATGAACTCCTCCCACACTGGGTGAGCGGAAGGGAGAGTCAAACTTCTACTGACTAAAAACCCACCCTGTTCTTTCAGTTGCCCTTGAGGTCCGGGGCCGCGGTATCTCGTTAGAACATTCCCGCAACCCCAGTAGGCAAAGGCCCTATCGAGCCCCGTCCAATGGTGCTGAATGCTCTTTGAGGCGCTCGTGAAATTTGGCGTGCCGTCTTACCGGACGGTGAGCTCCCCAGCTCGCCGCCCGAGTTTTATGAACCTCTATTGTCTCCTTTCCCATTCATTCTGGAATTTTGAGCTGGTTCTTTGAAAGAGTTTAGTTCATTCAGCCATTTTCGTTTGAGCTTGCAGCGAATCTGATTCCCGGTATTCGAGATCTACACGTGGTAATTTCGATTGCTGGCAATAAGTAAAGTCAAGAAGCCATGGAGTAGGTAGTTTAAAATCAAAATAAACCAAACGTCAATAGCCTATCTAGAGGTCTCGGGTTCGAACCCCACCCATTACCCTATTGCAGTGAACCCACTCCAACTACAAGCATATTTAGCTAAGTTGGACGGGTTAACACGATTGCTAGTAATGTGAATTGTAACCACATTGCCCGTTCTCTTTTTAAAATTATAAAAAAAAAACAATTGAATGTGAAATAAAAAAGAAATTCGCAACCCGAACGGTATAATGAACCCTAGACCTAGAAACAATTATATGTTATCATAGATAAAAATTTTATTTCTGTGTATGTTATTAATAAAAACGATAAATACCAACGGGTCTATCGGCTAACGTGCTTAGGCTGTAGGTATGTAATAGATTGCCACCCATCTTAAAACTGGCCTTGGGAAGCGTTGTTTAAAAATGTTTTCTGCAATAGCGCAAAATCTGCTCTCAGATCAGAAACAGAACAAACCAGTTTTATTATCAATGAGACTAGACGGCCCACTAAAGAATTTGATTGCGTTTATTATGAATATGATTACGCAATCGCCATCACGACACGATAGCTCTAAACTTGACCCTGATCTACTTACGTTTATGCAAATATGACGCTTAGAAATGGAAACAGTTGTAAGATCATTAAGTTTTATTGTGTTTTTATTTTAACTAAGGCGTTTTTTAGGGTTCCGTAGCCGAATGGCAAAAACGGAACCCTTATAGTTTCGATATGTCTGTCCGTCTGTCTGTCTGTCTATCCGTCCGTCAGTATGTCACAGCCATTTTATTCCGAAACTATTAAGACCATACATGTGAAACTTAGTAGGTAGATGTATTCTGTGAACCGCTTTCCGATTTTAAGAAAAAAATTAAAAAATATTTAAAATAAAGGGGGGCTCCCCATACATGGAACTAAAACTGAAATAATTTTTTTTTTTTCATGAAACCTATGCGTGTGTGGTATCTATAGACAGGTCTTTAAAAATGATATAAGGGTTTCTAAAACCACTTTTTCATAAAGTCAATCGTTTAAAAGATATAATCTTCCAAAGTGGTAAAATGTGTGTCTATAGATCTTAATATAAACTTTCAACCAAAATTAGTTTGAACGAAATCGGGTCAGCAGTTTTTGAGATACAGCATATTTTCTAAAACCGCAAATATAACTTTGTAATTCATACAAATACTATGAAAAACAAAGTTATTTAGCGTAGTTGTAAAGTTGTAAATAAGCTAGTTTTAAGAAATTTTTAAGGTTTTTTTTATTCGTCATATAGATATACATATTATATTATATTATTATAGTTACTAAGGAACCCTTCATGAGCGAGTCTGACTCGCACTTGGCCAATTTTTTAAGACTGCTGTCGAGTCTGCCTTTTTGTTTCGGGAGGCGAATCATCAAATGACTCCTCTTTCCACTCTGGGTAGAGTTGAAGGGAGTGTCAGACTTCTACTGACTAATAACCCACTCTGTTCCTTTTGTTGCCCTTGCGCTCTGGGGCCGCTGTATCGCGTTAGAACATTCACGCAATCTAGACAGGCAATGGCCTTATTGGGCCTCGTCATTGCTACTGAATGCTCCTTTGGGCGCGTGGAACATTACGCGCCACCACCAACCCAAACCTGGTCCTAACCGGACGGTGAGCTACCCCTGCTTACTTAGTCTGCCAGTTGATAAAAAGCAGTTGTATTTGTTAACCGACGAAAAAAACGGAGGAGGAATTCTCTGTCGGCTTCTGTGTTCCCTGCCACTTATGACTTTTCAACCTTTAAAGCAAGAGTAAACAGGCATCTTCTGGGCTCGCTCGTTCTATCGTAGACCTCATCTATCGCTTACCATCAGGCGAGATTGAGGTCAAGTGTGAGCTCATTGTGAATAATAAAAAAGGAGGTTATTAAGTCGACGCGTATATTTTTTTATGTATGGTCACCAATTACTCGAAGACGGCTGAACCGATTTGGAAAATTTCTCTTTGAAAGGGATATCTTTTTTGTTTGAAAGTGTATACTTCAAAGTTGGTCCCATTGTCACCAAGTCAGGATCTAATGATGGGATCCTGGAGAAATCGAGAGATCACTTCAAATGTTATAGGATTTGAGTATTTTTTATAGTAACTTGTGTTGCATTCGAAAAGCACCATTTGTGAAGTGGACCTGATGATGAAGACCACAGATGGTCACTGGAACTACTCAATAGTAGGAATATATATATACTTATTGTATTTCATGGGTTCCGCTTCGATTACTTGAATATGGTTATTAAGCACAATATGCTCGTCACAATACATATCGCACCTTTAGTAATATAAGGGCACAACTCAAAAAAGTAGATTTTTGACTACTCGCGTTTCAAAATTCTGGATTCCTAGATTACAGATATTTTTTCATATAACATGCTTATTATTTAAGTTAGCCAACCGGTAAGCTAGTTAACCGGTTAGTTAACTGGTTAGTTAACCGGTAGCGAATTTAATTTTGAGCCCTTAGCATTTAAAACCTCCGTTTGCAAAAATTTTGACTTGATTCCTTATATTACTGAGGGTGCGATATGGTGAAGTGAAGCTGATGGTGAAGTACCAGGAGAACTCCTCAACAAATAACATTAGGAAAAGCAATATTTTGTAAAAGGTTATAAGCCATAGAGGCCTAAGTGTAAAATCGACTTATTGAAAAAATTACAGTTAGGTCCCTCTGGCTCTCATGGCCTCAAAAATTTCAACAGTCTATTTAAATTTTGTTCAACATTTTGACCCTATTTAGGGTCCAAATGTTGAACAAAATTTTAGGCCACTGTGGTGCTATACTTTTGCCGTTTAGAGCAGTTTTATCAATTAAAATCAGTATTGAAAAAATTACTGTTAGGCCATTCTGGCTCTCATGGCCTCAATTATAAGTCGAACAACTAAAAAGAGTGAAATAAAAAGTTATTTTAAAAAGTTTTCATTCTCTACAACTTTTAGGTAGGTGCCATTACTGAAAACGCGAAAACGTTAAGCTGCTCTGTACATTTGGTTGATAAATATGTTAGATCATATTTTTAATTATTCAGTAGACTTCGTGGCTAAATAATAACAGTCGTATGAGTCGATCTTAAAGGTTAAGCAATACTTGCCGAGCGCTAATCCCTCAAAAAACACGAGTTAATGAGCCGTCAATCATTTGTACATCTTTGACAGTCTTAACGGTTAGTTAGCCAGAAAATCACGTCTTTAGCCTCGGTCCTAGCTACTGGGATGTGGAGGTCAGACCACAGAACAGATAAAAGAGGTTAGAAAGGAAATAGTTCCCGATTTGTATGAGAACGCGTGTCGCCGCTTGTCTCCCACTCTTTAGCTCCACTACAAGCAAGAGGCCCTTTACGTATGCGAATTACGCACACATATAAATTACACACACTTAAATCGAGAGCTTGCTACTGATTGTAACTCATTGTTGATAAACATGCGCTGTGCATCACGACCAATCAGGGCAAAGGACAAAACGTCAATGGTTGAAGTGTGGCGCATGCAGTACATTGTAAGCGGGCTTGGTGATTGCATTGATTAAGCGAGTACACATCGGGCAATGTATACTTTTTGTAACTTGTTGCAATAATGTTCTTAATGTACGGAATTTCATAGTGATCAGAATATTTTTATGTTTTTTACAAATAAAATTGTAATTAAATGTTATTTTCGACTTACCGATGGAAAGATATACCTCCTCGCTCTATACTTGCGGTCTGACTTTTTGTTTTACGGGTTATAATTGCACAACACGGCATTTTAAAGCAGAGCTCTATGTTCCGAAGTAATCCGAAGCGCACTAAACGCGGTGAATGAATTAATCGGTCGCGCTATGATTTTCGTATCATAAATGTGGCGCGCTCACCACGCTCACATTACCATTCCAACCTTATTCATCTATTCCGTGGGTCAGACAGGCAGTCGTTCAGATATAACAATAGTACACAGTCGGTTAGATTGGAAGCTGACCAGAACAGTTGAAGATGGCTAATGAGATGTTGTTTTAGTGATTATTGCCCCAAAAACTACATCCATTTCGTGTCTGAGCGGTCGACGTGTCTACATCTCCTGATGATGGAGATCTCTTGAATGATGAATGAACATGTCCGTCAGAGTTTTATTTCGCATGACTTTATGTTTTATTTTAATTTTCCTCAAACAAAGCTTTTCCTGTCTTTCTCTCTCGGTTTGTAAATTGGGTTTTGACCTATAAATTAGTAAACGCAAATCATTTACGCTACAAATATAAATGTGTATTCTTGTAATTAGCGAACCTGACAATAATTTCTAAGATTTTTATTCGTTTGTAAGCTTTCTAATAAGAAAGAAGAACCAACAAACACACATTCGCATTTATTATATAACTAGCAGCTGTGATGCAGATAATGAACAACATTATAAAGCGAACCAACCAACCGGTTCTTCAAGGACATATGGTTATTACGTTTAAAATCTATGACTGGTATTTTTTCGCAATAATCCCAAGGGAACATCACCCTACATGTACCGCTCCCCTTCAAATGACGCGCGGCTTTTCTAGCCTTATCATTGGGCCCCATATGTTAGGGGGCGAACTTATTGGCGACAGAATGTTTAATGAAAACTCTACCCTTACGGGACCTCTCTTTAAAAGTCAAATAAAACGCATATTATTTTTACAAAGAGATGGGAATGCAAGCGATAAAAATAAAGTTCCTTTGTGTTGGTATGATAGCATCATCCGGTAGCAAGTGTGAGTGAGATTGTTGTCAACTGAACCGAACAACCAACTTAGTCTTTCGTTTAATTACTGTGATTGGTCCAGCCGTTGTAATTAATTAAATTGAATTTAAAAAAAAAAACCTCTGCATAGCCTTTTCCCAAATAAGTCTGGGTAGGTTTCGAGTCTACCTGGATGCAGCTGACTACTAATGTTATACTTTGAATGACTGTCTATCGGGTGTGATACGTGATTTCGTAAAGTGAAACACCGAAGAACACGACCCCGTAAGTTCACGAATACGAAACACTTAACAACGAATGTAGGCTACCACGAAAAAGCTTACGCAGTAGCCATGGGATCTCAAATAACTTTAATCTCTAATTTCACCTATTCGAAACACTTAACAACGAATGTACACTACCAAGAAAAACTGAACAACGTTGCCTTGCGATCTTGAATAATTAAACCTCGAAAAGTCTTCATAAAATGTCTTTATTAATTTAACGATCAAACATTGCTTTTGCTATTTTAAACGATATTCTTTATTCAAATATTAATTTTTGAGAAAAATAAAACATATCATGTGATATTATGTGTCAATCAACCAAATAATTATTTATTTCAAGCAATGTTTGATTGTTAAATTAATAAAGACATTTTACGAAGACTTTTCGAGGTTTAATTATTCGAGATCGCATGGCTACGGTGTTCAGTTTTTCTTGGTTGTGTGCATTCGGTGTTAAGAGTTTCGAATAGGTGAAATTGAAAGTGAGATTTAGTTATTCGAGATCCCATGGCTACGACGTTAGGTTTTTCGTGGTAGCGTGCATTCGTTGTTAAGTATTACGTATTCGTGAACTTACGGGGACGTGTTCTTCGGCGTTTTACTTTTCGAAATCACGTATCACACTCTGTCTATCTGACGTCCACCACTAAATAGCTGGAAAACAAGGTACCCCTTAAACCAAATAAACAATCACGTCGGGATCACCAGTTTCAAAATATGCGGAACAAGTTATAAAGTCACGTAAAACAAGGATGGATCTTTGACCAGATGGGTTGTAGCTAGGGCTTCCAATCCCGCAGCCTGAATTCAATCTCGCTATTTGCGGGACTAAGAATTTTCAATCCCGCGGGATCTCGGTATTTGCGGGATCCCGCATATTGAAAATATTCACATTTATATAAGGCAAATAAAACAATGAATTAATCAACTAACTCCACATTTATTTACGTATTACTATTAGTATGAGATCAATCAAATTACACCGTTTTTTCTTCACAAAAACAGTAACAAATTCTGAATACCGCGTTATTTGCAACACTGCCGGCCGCCAGTCACCCACCGAGCGATCGCGCTCGCGAGAGGTCGCATGCATGCTTTTTTTCAGTCCCGCAAATCCCGCGGATCCTGGTCCCGTAATCCTGCATCACGCGGGATTGGAAAATGACGCGGGAACCGCAATACCGAGATCTTGGTATTCCGGGTTTGGAAGCCCTAGTTGTAGCTGGTCGGCGTTATCGGCTGTCGGCCGATCGTGGTTTAAAACCAAATGAAAAATTATATTAATTTTGCAAATTTGTCACAAATATCACTTCTACATATAATTTTCTTTCATTTTAAAACTAAACTATACGAGGCCGATAGGTCCTAACTTCAAAATGGCATCATTCAAAATGCACCACTGAACATGAGTTTTCATTACATGTAATTCACTTTGCATTCAATTTAATAAAAGGAAATAAAAACCAACATTAAAAATCTTGTAACTAACCTCCAAACCGGGTACATTACCATTTCCCCTGAAAACGAGATAGGACAAGAAGGAAAACTCGTGGGCGTTTAGCTAGAATACGAAGAAACAATAGCCTACCACAAAAACACCCCAAACAGCCAGTCGCAATAATAAGTTCAAGGCAACCCACGACGCAGATAAAAGAACCATTGATAATCGTGAGCAATCTCCAAGAAAATTGAATCATACTCTTGAACACTCCAACAGAGATCGAACGTAGATTGATATCGGAAGGCTATTAGAAATAAGAAAGGGAAATAATTAATTTTGAGCTATTGGTCCGGACTTGGCTTCGTAAACTCTTGTCGGAGTAATTTCAAAACGCGAAATAAATTTACTTACCTAACATTTAATCGATTAATTGATATATAGGAATTGATGCATCAATAAAATTGATGATTCTATCTGTGATTTTTGAATGACTGTGTTTCTCAAGTTATTTAGTTAGTTATAGTTTCTTGTTAATATCATTTACGAGTTCACGATATTAAAACAAACTTTGAAAAGATCTGTCTTATGACTTTCTATTTTCCGGAAACTGCTTTACCGATGTTAATGAGACTTTCACTAAAATCTGGAGAATGTTATTGGGCAACAAATAGGCTCTTTATCTCATATCTCAGAAATACCATGGTGTCGGGATTTACCCGGGAAAAATCACCCACGCGAACATAATCGCGTGAAATACATGTAACTTACTGTGCAATACTGTGTTTCGTCCAGCACGGAGCATTTTCAGGAGATGTTTAACCCTTCGCCCGAACGAAAATTATATCTTTGTTGAATGTTAGGCAAACTGAGAAAGTATGTACATAGGTACATATACTTACCACAATCTTTCTAATCCTCCATGGTTCTTGTCAGTAGTCGTCTGTAGCCAATCTTCAACAAAATACCTACCAGTTTAAAAAGTTTACGGAACAAATTGCATCAGAAAAAGCAAAAAGCTAAATAATCGATTAACTATTAAATACTCTTTCGTGTCCAAAGTAAGAATAACACAGACGATTGAGGAAAACTGTTAACAGATTGCGATGAAAAAATTATGAATGGGCGGGTTCTAGGTATAGTGCTGGCGACTTTTGAATATGTTCGTAGGTGTTTTGGAATGTCCAAATTGGATATGGACAGGAAAAACTGTTGATATTTTTTCTTTCCTTCTGTACTAGCTTTGGCTTTGCTCTCGAGAAATAGTTGTTGTTCAGCCAAAATAAAAGTAGCCATGTTGCTTGCAGATAAAGTAGCTTTATATTGTTAAAAGATTTTTTGAAATCGGTTCAGTAGTTTTGAGTTCAGCCATCTCCCTTTCCATACTCGTCTATCAGACGCTCTGCAGGGTACCATTGACACTTGGTTGACATACCGTCTTGTCGTACTAAGCGCTTCTCCTCCACATCTATTGAGCGCACAACCAAGGTGTGGAACTCTCTGCCGGCTTCAATGTTCCTTACTACATATGATCCGTCAACCTTTAAAGCAAGAGTGAATAGGCATCTTCTGGGCTCGCCCGTTTCATCGTAGACCTCATCTATCGCTTACCATCAGGCGAGATTGAGGTCAAGAGGGGGTTAAATAGGAATAAGCAAAATACATATATTACAGGCATTAAAAAATCTAAAGTTTTCTCTTTAAAATAGTGTGGATAGAACCTATGGGTAGCTAACATATTTGTTTAATGTGTTTTAGTAGAAATACGCGTTTTAATCTTATCCTAAGTGATAGATTTTGTGTTGTATTGAAAGCAATCAAAATTTTACTGTTCTTTTTTAATGTTTTTACTTTTAACTGGGTGTACAGATTTAGTGATTCTTTTTATTTTTAATTATAAAAACTTGTCACGCACTAAGGATGTGAAAAAAAAAACGGGTATTGAGTAATAGGATTGTCGCGTAAAATAAGCATAGGATAATAAATATATTGTATGTGCTTTTAAATCGCTTAAATCTATTATGTTTAAAAGTCTCGATACAAGGAAAATACTTCACACAAAAATGAAGTAAGGTACAGTCGGGGAAAACACCAGTTGTAAGCATTGCTTGAAATTGACCTAGATGGTAGATCTGTGAATCAATCAATTTTGTTTAAAAACTATGAATAAACATTGTCAGGCAATTACGTTCAGACAGTACTTAGGTATTGTTCATTCATTTTCTTACTGTAATGGATAGATAGTAATTCTAACCTAGGTGGTCGGTGTCATTTGTTTTGTATTTTCTTTTTTTTTTGACACCGCCTTCCGAAATTTAAGTTATTTTTGCCTTTGTAGTGTTTTTATATGGAAGTCGGTTTTATTTTTTGCTAAAAGTTTTTAGTGGGTCGGTTTGTAATTTATCTAGTTACAAAAGCCAAAATGTCAACTACTTATCACCTTTTACAAAATATTGCTTTTCCCGGTGCAGAGCCGTTAATTTTTGAGGACTTCTCCTGGTACTTCACCATCAGCTCTACTTCACCATATGCATTGTGACGAGCATAAAGTGCTTAACATCCATATTCAAGTAATCTAATCGCAATCTACGAAATACTTATTATTGAGTAGTTTCGGTGGCCATCTGTGGTCTTCATCATCAGTTCCACTTCCTCAAATGGTGCTTTTCGTAAGCAACTGCACAAGGTACTATAAGAAATACCCAAAACGCTATAGGTGTGCCTATAATATATGAAGATTTCCCTCGATTTCTCCATGATTCCATCATCAGATCCAAACGTGACGACAATGGGACCAACTAGAAAGACACCCTTTCAAACAAAAAAGAATTTTCTAAATCGGTCCAGCCATCTGCGAGTTACGAGTTAACATACATAAAAAAAAAACAGTTCAAGATGAATTGAGAACCCCCTCCTTTTTTTTGAAGTCGGTTAAAAATGAATCTACCAAATCAATTCATTTACTTACCCTATTCCCAACTCTATTGGGGTGGGGTTCCAGTTTATCCAGATGCAGCCGGCCTGACCCCCAAAACCCAGTAGCTGGGTAACACGATACCCAAGCAAGACTGGTGTCAAATTTTCTAGCTTCTGACTGTGCCTACCTACAATTAATGACAGTCAGCACCAACGCAACGGTTTAAAGTGATTTCCAAGTCACGGAGGTATCTCGATATAAATGACGATCTTTTGTCAAGCATCTACGGACCGACCCAGGCTTACAGTTGCTTTACCTGGTAGACTGGTGCAGCTGTTATTATTTAGTTCACTCCAGAAGACACTTAAAAATTTGATACGAAATATAAAATGGTATAGACCGTCTTACTGGCGAGCAGCCTAAGGAGCGCCTAAAGCTGTGGCGAGAAAGTACATCCCTTCCAAGCCCATTTGTCCCACCAGCTGAGCATCTCCCACCTGGACAAGAACTGCCATGGCTGACCTGGAAGTCTTTAAACAGACTCTGCACCCAGGTTGGTCGCAGCCTTAGAACAACAACGCATAGAAGAGGCGTCTAGAACAAAACACGAGCGATTTCGTGTGTCCACTTTATTTTCTTTGTGTGCGTGAGCCGAATGTGTCTACGTTCTTCAAACGCACACAAATATAGCTTTCAGTGATACCATTACCAGTACCATTACCACAAAAATGGGAAAACGCACTATTATGTTGCTGGATCAAATGTAAGTATTTTATGTTATGAAACTAAATAAGATGATGTTTTTTCATGGAATATGACTTATATGACATATATTTACGGAAGGTAAACGAAATAAGATATCGTTTATTGCGTTTAGAATGTTTCACGTGTAATGTGTTATAATAATATTATAGAAATGTATTAATTGCTTGAAAAATCTCGTTTGATATCAATTAAAAGTATGTGTTGTATTTATGAAATAGAAAAATATTATTGAGAACATTACTTAAATGAAAAAAATCTTAATCAATAAAATTGTCATCTTTATGATGCCACTCTTCGAACTAACAGTAACTTTTAGTTATAAAACACTGTAGGTAGGTAGTAGCTGTAAATAAATATAGTTTATAATTGCCGCCAAAACTATATTTTTTTTAAACAAAAATTAGCACAAAAGAAATCAATATGGGTATTTTTTTCCTCACGGATAGCAACATTGAATTGTGATAAGTTAGGTTATTAGAATTTTTGTTTGATGGTCGATTTACTTAAATATAATGTATAAAATGTAAGTATTTACTTGTGAAATGTAATTTGATTACACGTTTTTTGTTTTCCTGAAGGACTATGACATCCTTTTACGCTACAAACGGTCCTTTTAAATTATTTACTCGCGAGCTCTGTTCGGCAGAATGTGACCTTGAGTACTGACGGCTCGTCGAGCAAAGTTAGCCAAAAATGGCTAAGTTTTAGTTGCCTCACGTTTTGCACTCGTACTATCCTTCTATGCGTTGTTGTTCTAAGGTCGCAGCAAAGAAAATCTATTCAAGTGGAGATTTATCGATGCCTCTGCCTTGGGGTGTATATGTGGTTGTGTTCCACAAACCATGGCACACTTAATTTCCTGTCCTTCGTGCCCTGTCAACTGCTTACTGCAGGACTTGATGGAAGATAGGCAAGATGCCAAACTTGTTGCCCAGTTCTGGGCTGACTCCATCTAGCTATTTGCCATCGAAACGCTAATAAGAAGAACCGTCTTGTCGTACCAAGCGCTTCTCCTCCACATTTATTGTGCGCACAGCCAAGCCGTGGAACTCTCTGCCGGCTTCTGTGTTCCCTGCTACTTATGACCTTTCAGCCTTTAAAGCAAGAGTAAATAAGCACCTTCGGGGCTCACTCATCCTATCGTCATATCATCTATCGCTTACCATCAGGCGAGATCCGTAATAGTAAAAAAATATATTAAAAAAGTTGTTCAAAAATATACCTACTGACAGCTACTCTGCAAGTCTGCACCGACTATAGCATAATGTTTTGAAGCGGATAAATTGATTATGCGGTCCATCCTCCATGAGTAGGTACCCTTATTTGTATTTTTACGTCATCTGGCAGAGGATGGAAGGGGTGGTTTATTTTTTGTCATGGTGTCTTACTGTACCTAATTCTAAGCTACACTATACGTATGTGCTAATATTCAAAACTGGGATAGTCCGTTCTCTTCTTGTGCCCTGAATATACTGGAGCTTAGGGCCTATGCACACCACGTTTTTTAAACGCGCCGTCGCGTTGACGCGCGTTTTTTTCGATACAGACGCGATACGCACACAAGCTGCTCTGCTCTGTAGGATAAAAGCGCGCCGTCGACGCGCGTCGACGCGCAATATCCTAGGTTTACTAAACGTGGTGTGCACAGGCCATTATATAGCACTACAATACGCCAAACTAGACCTCGAATCATATCCATACTTTTGTACAATATTTTATAAATGCGAAAGTCTATCTGTCTGACATGTTTCTGCAGGTAATCCAGTAACCGATTTTCATCTCAATCTACCTACTTGATAGTAAGTAAAACACTACCAATGCCAAGCAGTCAATGACATTTACTTGACAAAACTATTTATATATCAATAAATAAATAAAATCAATGTTGGTGTACCTATAATGTAACTAAGGTATTGTGACATTTGTAACAATATTCTGACTTGTGTGTGACCATGAACTGTCTTGCCTGTTCTTCTCCATAGAGATTTATGCTTTGGAATGGGTAATTGCAGTACCTACTTTAACAGTTTTATGCCTTGTCACTGGGACTAAGGTATCAAGAGCTAGAATACGGAGGAGATTTTTATAGATAATAGGCTTGCGTTTGACCACCATCTCACCTGATGGTAGGTGACAATGTGGTAGAGGATGGAGCATGTTTGCCTAGAAGTAACCTATTCACTCTTGACTTAAAGAATCCCAGGTTATAGCGATCAGGAAACACGAACTCCAGCAGGGAATTCCACTCCTTAGCCGTACACATAATGAAAGTATTCCCGAAACGTTTCGTGCGTATGGGTGGGATATCCGCACCATGTAACGATGGCGCATCGCAGTTTGTCTTGCGATCCGATGAAGGAATGGGCTTGGCGGAATCAGATTGTGTAATTCCATCGCACACTCCCCGAAATGTAACCGATAAAAATCGATAGCAACTCGTAGTCGATGGTCAAGGCTCTGGAGATTTGACTCGACTAGTACATCGATATACAGATGATCAACTCAACGTATTACCTAACAGCCGGATAATCCGCTAAATTGCTCAGATACAGTCAAAATCCACCAATCCAACTTACTAACTTTGTGGAAGAGCCCCCACAATTTTACCAATATCACGTGTATAATTATTATAATGATAGACCATCAAACGCAGGAAGTTGTTCGGTAATGTATTTTGGATGGTGAAAACTTGAAAATTATTAAAGTAAACACCAATCCAAAACAAAAACAATGGAAGATTGCAAGACAGATTTTTTACCTGTCAGTCTGTCACTTGTCAGTGTCAATAAATAATTGCCAAATGAACAAAAACGCGATGAAAAAGATTGACGACAAAAATCATTCCTATCATTAAATCGTTAACTATTATGATAGTTTGCAACAATTATATATTGTTAGGTATAACATATTAGTGTTTAATTATATTTAATATTATTTCTATGTCTAAATAATTTATTATCATTTCGATATTTGTGTTATTTTACATATGACAACTTCTAAACACATAAGAGCGTTTAGTTTACGATTTTGCTACGTTTAATTAATAAAATCTTTTTATTGATATTATTAATGAATCCTACTAGTTAAAAATAGTACATTTACATAAAAATAAATAGCTAAGTTGCCTTAATAAGTGGTTTAAATTCCACCACAAAACAACGAAAAAAGTATGCGGTACGAAATCTGCCGTTCGTCTTTAATTTGTCATAAAGAGAGCTGATGAGCGCCGGTCGGAGATGATATTATGTATGTAGAAACGTGCAAAATAATTGCAGGTAACAACAGACTGGGATATATGTATCTACCAACCATCCTCATCTATCGCGTAAACAGCATCTGTGTACTCATTCTCTGAAAGAGTTATCAAATTTGCCACAAGGCTAGATGTAAAAAAAACGATTAAGTTAAATGATAAATGATCTTTATTTTGCGAATTGGTTATTAAATAACACTTTTACACGTCATTATTTTCGTAAATATTAACTAGATGAGGCCGGTGTTTCCTAACTGACTACCCTGAGAAGAAACACCGAAACAAACTCAGGGGTCAGTCTCTTTTAAAGTCCATACAATCTATACTGGTTTAATTATATGGGAACCTTGTAGGTTTTAGTCTGAGGCGATCTTTTGAAGAAAGATACTCACAGATTTGCGTGGGCCTGTCCATACAGTGCAAGCATTTGTCAAATGACGTACCTATAGCTCAACTTAGAACAAGGAGCTTAACGATTTGACGAACAATACCAAGGTAAGGACGTTTGGGTAGGCCGCAAAAGCACTCAAACTGCCAGACAATCATGTTTAACTGGAATAAAATAACCTACATAGTTTACATATTCACAATCGTTTATGAAGATTATGTATATTAGTCTAAAAATGGCCTTTTGAGGAAAGAACCACACAGATTTGAGTAGACCCGTCCCGTCAGTGCAAGCCTTTGTCAGTCTGTAAGTTAGATTACCCAATGGTAATCTAACTTACAGACTGACAAAGGCTTGATATCCAATGATTGGACACGTATTTTATTTTAGACGCAAAAACTTTATACAGTGCGTTCGGATTATGCGTAACGTCTATGTCTATGTGAAAATAATTGTCAAAGATAAAATGATAATGATATGAAGGAACACGTACAAACATTAAATTCTAAAGCCAGCAGGAACAGTTCCCAAGGGTCACTTATCTCCTAAGTCCAGACATGCACAATGCACAAATAAGATCAATTCACACTTCCTCTGGTCGCGTGGGCATCCACAAAGAGAGCGTTATTAAATGATTGCTGCGATCCGGACCGACGCGCGTCGCCACTTCGTGTGAAATGACATTACAATGGAACGCTGGATTGGGTACTGAGAATTCCTTTAGTCGCCAATCCATTCTATAACCATGAATATTTAAAAATTGTTTAGAAAATAACTGAACATGTCGTGTATGTAGATATTGGTTATGATCGTCCTGTCTACACTAACAATACATTATAAATTACGCATTACCCTATCAATCGGGAACTTGTCTTTTAAACTATTCGTATACGTCTGTTTCGTATAAACAATTAGTAGCACTACTTAAAACTATGTTATAAACAATTTGAAATAAAAACTGTTTTTGTCAGTTACATGCGTACATGTAGTTAAATCTATACTAATATTAAAAACTAGCTTTTGCCCGCGACTTCGTCCGCGTGGAATAGTTACTTTGGGCTAACGTTAAATTTAACCTCGATTTTGAAGCATTCTTCATTGGTGCTCCGCTCCTATTGGCCTTAGCGTAATGATATATAGCCTATAGCCTCTCTCTATAAATTGACTATTTAATTGAAAATATTTTTTCAATTCGAACCAGTAGTTCCTGAGATTATCGCGTTCAAACAAACAAACAAACTCTTCAGCCTTATAATATATTAGCATAGATAGCTGTTGCCCGCGACTTCGTCCACGTTTCCGTCGTTTTTCGTAAAAAAAAGTAGCCTATGTCCTTCCTCACGGTTCAGTGATTTAGATGTAACACACAGATTAAATTTCGTAATTAAATTTAGTAGGGAAATATAATATGTCAATCTATAATACTGTTGAAAAATATCGCAATACCGAACCGCACAATATTATTGTTAATAGTTGTGCCCGCGACTCCGTCAGCGTGTAACTCCTTGTGTGTTATTAAGTTAATGTATTGGTAATATTGTTTAGATCACGTTCACATGAGGCTTAAGTACCTATAGAACGACAATACTTCAGCGCAAAGCTTCCGGGTAAACTATGTTGAAAGTTGACCCGTCCGGCACGTGAACATAAAGATTTCTAGAACTGCTAACCCGGGAAAGCGCGACGTACAACTGACCATGCGAGAAACAACTGACACCGAGATCTACTCCAGCAACACGAAAAGTCTGCCCTTGAGCCTTATTAATTGTCATTGCATAACATACCGATACTGGGAATCGCGTTCTTTTAAATTAGAATGGAAAATTATTTAGTATTATGGGAATTCTGGGAATAAAAACGGTTTCTCCTGCACCGCAACCTGTTAAAATTTGAGCCTCGATTATATTTTGTTGCAACTGGGTTACTTTTAGCCGAGTTCCATTGCAAAGTTGTGGTGGTTTTAAATTTCGGAGCAGAATAATAATCAGAAAGCTTCGAACTGCTAAGCTATTGGGAGTTACACGTGTTATTGTGAGTCAACCATAAAAGATAGATATATGCTGTCGTGGTATATTTTTTATATAATTTTAAGGAGAACATTTCCGTCATAAATGATTTCTGTGTAGCTTTAACCATTAAGGTTGCACACGCGACGGAAGCTTAAAAAATGGAGTAACTTCTCCCGTTTTCCCAACATTTCCCTTCACTGCTCTGCTCCTTTTGATTGTAGCGTGATAAAAAGTATACTATAACCAGCTCAGGAGTATGAAAATAATTGTACCAAGTTTCGTTAAAATCCGTCGAGTAGTTTTTGTTTCTATAACGGTTATACAGACAGACAGACAGACAGACAGACAGACAGACAGACAAAAATTTTACTGATTGCATTTTTGGCATCAGTATCGATCCCTAATCACCTCCTGATATTTATTTTGTAAATATATTTCATGTACAGAATTGACCTCTCTACAGATTTATTATAAGTATAGACTAGCCGAGTCCCGAGATAAAAACAGACAGAAAGATTGGCAAAAAATAATAATAATTGTAAATAACTATTTAAGAAAACACAGTTCTTTTCAAATCGCAGACAATCAGTTTTATTTTAATATACGGATATTTGTTACCCTATCGCGCTAAAAAGGCTGAAAATTTGGCTCAGACATAAATAATATGATAGATAAAGTCTAGAATACTACACAGGAATACTTTTCTCAGGAAAATGTACGAAAAATCCACTCGAACGAATTCACTTTCAAAAGCTATGTAACTAGTACATAATTATACAAAACAGACTTTCTTTTGTTTCATTTTTATTATTCATCTTGTCTTCATTTTTGCAGTCAAACGGTCCAGTTAAATATATTCTTAAGCATTTTTGTGGACGGGAGAACACTGTAGACTTTCAGATTTGTTTTACAATTTTTTATTTGTAATTATTTTCCATTGTGCTGTATTAACACGTTCGCTGACAGTGAGCACTTACCCTGACACCACATTACGACAGTAGAATTTTCCACGACGTACTCTTAAAAATAAGTGGCCCGTCCCTCGACGTACTGTCATACTTATAACGCACTATTTTCAACCGACGACAAAAAGAGGAGGTTATCAATTCGACGCGTATATATATATTTTTTTAATGTATGATCATCGATTACTCGAAGACGGCTGAACCGATTTGGAAAATTATTTTTTTGATTGAAAATACTTCGAAATTGGTCCCATTTTCATAAACGTCAGGATCTGATGATGGAATCTTGGAGAAATCGAGGGAACTCTTCAAATATTATAGGCACACCTATAGCGTTTTGGGTATTTATTATAGTAACTTGTGCAGTTGCTCTCAAAAAGTACCATTTGAGGAAGTGGAACTGATGATGAAGACCACAGATGGCCGCCGAAACTACTCAATAATAAGTATTGAGTGGATTGCGATTCGATTACTTGAATATGGATGTTAAGCACTTTATGCTCGTCACAATGCATATGGTGATGTAGAGCTGATGGTGAAGTACCAGGAGAACTTCTCAACAATTAACGGCCCAGCATTGGGAAAAGCAATATTTTGTAAAAGGTTATAAGTAGTTGACATTTAGGCTCTTGTAACTAAGTAAATTAAAAATCGACCAACTACAAAGAGTGAAATAAAAACTTTTTACCAAAAAATTAAACCGACTCCCAAAAAACACTGCAAAGTGTAAAATAACTTTAATTTCGAAAGTCGGTGCCAAAAACGAAAATACAAAACTAAAGACACCGACTACCGAAATTAAAGTTATTTTTCACTCAGCAGTGTTTTTTGGGAGTCGGTTAAATTTTTTGGTAAAAAGTTTTTATTTTATATATATTTAATTGGTATATTTAATTGGTCTGTACTGTCCTCTCATACCTAATTAACCTGTATTATGGATACATTGTAAAAAATATATTTTTAAAAGAGTAACTGTGGAGTTTCTTGCCGGTTCTTCTCCATAAAAAACGACCAATTTCAGTGCACTAACTTCTGACGTTTTGTAAGTGCCTATTTAGTCCTACGTGAAATAAAACATTCTGAGTTGTGTTTTATGAAATAAATTGTTTTATGTTTGACTTCCATTACAAATCAAAATCAGAACCCATTTAATCCAATTAGCCTGCGAGCCAGCAGTTCGTGAAAGTCAAAGTTTTATATAAAGACATTCCCCCGAAATGGCCGCCCATCACCAAAGTTTGACGACATAGCTTTGGTATAGATAGAGACTTGTATTGTCCTGTGAAGAATGTAGATATTGAGAGACAAGAAAGCATTGCTTCAAGGAGTTAGAAATCAAAATGGTGTGCCGCGTGCCATCATATGCTAAGCCTTTTTCTGAGTATGTTGAGGACGGCTTCTAGCCTAACTGGATGAAAAAAAAAGAAAGAAAAACATTTACTTTTTTTTCTATTTATTTAAGGAATGTTTATACATTAAGTATATGCCAATTCCATCGTAACCTAATTACACTAAAAGTACACTTACAATTAAGTATTACAATTTAAAAAGCCTAAACATAGTTTAAGCAGCTTCCGATGAAGGAGATGAAAGTATTTCATGAAAACCACCTATACTAATTCTACTTAAGTTAAAAGTCCTCATCAGAAGCTCTCGATCTGTATCGTACCTGACACATTCCATTGGTGGTGCACGTCTTCAACTATGCCACACAAATCGCAGTTCGGGGAATTTCATTTTTTCGATCGATTAACTTTTACAAGAAAAGTTCGGCACAAATTAATATCAGTCCACCATGGGATGCGAGGAGGCTCACACTATATTGTCTTATACCAAATACCTTTCTCTAAAGATCTTACATTGAAGTATTCCGTCCAGTTATCGTGGTAGTATTTTTTGTATTTAGGTAACAACTCAGTGTAATTTGGCAAAGTTAAAACTTCTTTTCCATCAACTGCTGCTTTTCTTGCTAACGTGTCAACCTCCTCGTTACCTCTAATGCCAATATGTGATAGAACCCCTTGCAGCTTTAAGTGAATACCCTTCAAATAATGCTCATACATTTCAGCGAGAATGTCATAACTCATAAGCTATCGATGTACCTCTGCGACCAGAGGCGCATCGAGCTATATGACGTAAAGCACTTCTGCTGTCTGTACAAATTAGTACTTTATTCTGTTGCACTGTTTGAGAATACAAAAGGGCTTCTAAGATTGCTATGAGTTCCAACGACATAACTGACAATTCGAATGTCGATTGCCTCTTCATGACTATGTCGGCTTCTACCCTTTTTTTTTTCTCTGGGTGGGAAAATCATCGAATGACTTCTCCCGCTCTGGGTGGAGTGGAAGGGAGTGAATTCTGACTGAATTCTACTGACTAAAAACCCACCCTGTTAAGAGTTAAAAGAAAGACAGAAAAACATTTATTTGGCATCAGTTTGTCAGGCTCACACATACATAAGTACTAATAAATAAAAGGGATAAATAAAAAGACCGTGCGTGCCTCACGACTGAGCTAAAAAACACATGCAGCTGAGTACGAGTAAGTATGGGTACGAACCGTCTACCTATATGATCTCCACAAGCCAATAGCTTCACACCATATCACTTGGCAAGACTGGTCTCACATTTTCTAGCTCCCAACTGCCCTTAACGAATGTCAAAGATGTGACGAATAACAGCAGAGACACGACGAGGCATGAATGAATCTTGATATGTTATGATAATCACGCATCCACGGTCCAATATCGGTGAGCGTTTCTTAACTTTGAAAATGGATCCGTGTGACTGTTACTGGTGGAAGGAAAAAGTGGTGCAGCATGTATTAACTGGACAATTTGTTCTGTTTCCAGGTGAGGTGCAACACTTCACTTTCGAGGGTACTACTAGCGACGTGACCTCCATAGCGCTCTCCTTCTACTCCGGACTGTTTGCCTACAACGGATGGTAAGAATCTCTACCTGTTACGATAATTTGTCTACCTTTAGGGAGAATTTACACGGACCACGAGCATACCACATTTTGACGGGATAAGTATGACGCTGATTGCTTAGTAACAACAAACTGATTCCAGACTTCCTAGCAGTTTACTCAACTATTAGGATCTGAATTTGGTCTCCATCCATGAACGGACCTTAGCAAACGTTGCTTAACGACCTGTGCGGCTGTTATATTATTTTGCCACGAACTCCTCTGGCAGGATGGGATCTGGATAGTTTCTCAGGCATTTATTTGCAAATTGGCAACTAAACTTATGAATATGTTCCTATCACTTACGGTTTCAGCTAATTACCTATGTCCATACCTGCTTCCAACAGGAACTACCTGAACTTCATCATCGAGGAGCTGAAGGATCCCGTACGTAATCTGCCGCGTGCCATCGCCATCTCGTGTACTCTGGTCACCGTGGTGTACACCTTCACCAATGTCGCCTTCTACACTACGCTGTCGCCCACCGAGGTAGGATCACTAATTAATACAGACTGCTACGTAGGATATGCTTGGAAAGGCTTTATACCTATCAACAGCGGTGGAAATGGAAATGATTAGAATAGTTTCATTGTGCGTACAGCTAAAGAGTGGAATTCTCTGCCGGAGTTTGTGTTTCCTGATAGCTATAACCTGGGAGTCTTTAAGTCAAGAGTGAATAGGTTTATACTTCTAGGCAAGCGAGCTTCATCTTCAACCAGATCATCGGTTAACATCGGGTGAGATGGTGGTCAAACGCAAGAAAGTGGGGCTATAACCAGCTTATAACGATCCCATTGCTGGAACTTAGGCCTTCTCTCTATGAGAGGGCATATTTTTTAGGGTTCCGTAGCCGAATGGCAAAAAACGGAACCCTTATAGTTTCGTCATGTCTGTCTGTCTGTCCGTCCCTATGTCACAGCCATTTTATTCCGAAACTATTAGGACTACATGTGAAACTAGATAAGTAGATGTATTATGTGAACTGCTTTCTGATTTTAAGAAAAAAAAAAAAAAATTAAAATTAAGGGGGTCTCTCCATAGATGGAGCTGAAACAGAAAATATATTTTTTTTCATCAAAACTATACGTGTCTGGTGTCTATTGACAGGTCATTAAAAATGACATTGAGGTTTCTAAAACTATTTTTTCCTTAAGTCAACCGTTTAAAAGATATACGCTTCCAAAGTGGTTAAATGGGCGTCCCCCTCTAACTTTTATAATAATGGAGTGTAAAATAAAAAATAAAATACCTATGATGTAGATCTTAATAAAAACTTTCAACTAAAATTGGTTTGAACTACATAGAGTCAGTAGTTTCAGTAGTTTTCTAAAACCGTAAATATATCTTTGTATTTTATACAAACACTATAAAAAACCAAGTTATTTTGCGTAGTTACTACGCCCTTCATGGGCGAGTCTGACTCGCACTTGGCCAATTTTTTTTCATTACTGATGGGCCCGCTCCAGAGTTGGGCAAAATTTATTCGAATGACGAATAACGAATGAATAAATTATTTCTATAGTTATTCGCGAATAATAAATAATTTAATTTATTCAAAGGAAAATTATTCGAATGACGAATAATGTTTTTATTCGTTATTCGATTAATGAATAAAAATAAAACAAAGAATAAATAGCAGGGGTAGCTCATCGTCCGGTAAGGACCAGGCTCGGGTCGGCGGCGTGTCGTGTTCCACGCGCGCCTCAAAGAATCGTCAGCACTAGTGACGAAGCCCGATAGGGCTATTGCTTGCCGGGGTTGCGGGAATATTCTAACGAGATACCGCGGCCCTGGAACTTAAAGACAGCTAAAGGAACATGGTAAGTTTTTAGGCAGTAGAAGTCTGACACTCCCTTCCACTCCACCCAGAGTGGGAGAAGTCATTCGATGATTTTCCCACACGTAAAAAAGTACTGTAACACATTTGTTGTAATTTGTATTCAAGAAACATATGAAACCGATAATTTGGTATCAATTCTGTGAGTTGCTTATTATGAGCTGAAACTGTGCATAGAAACTCCATACCAGATGTTGTCTTCACTCTTCAGCCCTATTGGATAGATTAAGGTTTCCGTTACACGTTGCATACATATATAATTATATTCTTTTTATAACTTATTAATAACAATATTTTTCTTGTTTGCCGCTACCCGCTACCTTTCATCAAATTTCAGGAATCAGGTAGATTATACTAATTGTACCAAATCCCTTTATCCCCTTTTCTTTCATATATTTGAGATCCGCAAAACAAGAGTCTCCAAATATTGGTAATATGATATAAATAAGCTGTAAAAGTTATTTAAAATAACGAATAAAATCACGAATAAATTATTCGTAACTAATTTAGTTACGAATAAATTATTCATGAATTAATTATTCGCGAATAATTTTAACGCGAATAAATTTTTATTCGAATAATTATTCAGATAAAAATGTATTCGGATAATGCCCAACTCTGGCCCGCTCTTGTCCTCGATCACGCCTGATGATAAGGTGAGGTCTACGATAGAACGAGCAAGAACAGGTGCCTGTTCAGTCTTGCTCTTAAGGCAGACGAGTCATATGTGGAAAGGACTGGAGAAGCCGGCAGAGAGTTTCACACCAATTCATACTAATATTGTAAACACGAATTAATCATAAACATAGCATAGTATAAAACAAAATCGCTTCCCGCTGTCTGTCTGTCCTTATATCTTTAAAACTACGCAACGGATTTTGATGCGGGTTTTTTTAATAATTAAAATATACATGCATAATATATAGAACACTGCTAATTTTAGAGGTTTTTAATGTGATGTAAATAAACTCATTTTTTTTTGCGCTTACATTGCAAACGCTGGCTGAGCCCTAAGAGATAGCTCAAAATAAGTAATGTACTACAGTATTTTACACCAAAGGTCTACAAAAAAGACTGCGATGGTATGGTATATATCTATCACTATATCTCTTAGGGATAACCCACAATAACCATTTTACAAATTAATATAAAATGATGGGTTATTTACGAATATTTTTTCAACAGTACTATATTATTCCTTATCCAATTAAATACGTTAGATACGTTAATTAGCATTTAATGTAGATTAAAATTACTTTTTACACTATATCAAAAAAATTAATATGTTATGAGTTTATTTTATTTATTTATTCATAGGAAACTCAACAGTTTTTTTTTACATTTATCATTATATAGTAACAACTGTCACATGGGGTTCTGAAGCCTAATGTAGAGTTTCACAGCATGCATATAAAACTAGAAAGTAAAGTCGTTGTAAAATTTTAACTTTTTAACTAAATAAAAGAAAAAGAAATATAAAAACTGGTAAATAATAATATACGAATATTATTCACTTACTGGTGAGTATTTTTACAATAGATTTACGAAAATATACCTTAGATAGCTGAAATATATCCAGATTTTCAAATTTGTCTATGTATAAGCGAGGCAGTCGAGTCATAACAGCATTTTGTCCATAATTGGACCGAGTTATCTCAAAATAATTACCGGACGAGAAATTTATTAAGGAAAATAATATAAGCAAATATAAACTCTATTACCCGAGCGAAGCCGGGCCGGGTCGCTAGTAATATTATAAATGCGAAAGTTTGTTTGTTTGTTTTTCACGACAAAACAGATAATCTTTTAGCAACAGATCGATGTAGAGATAGTTGATGTGCTGGAGAGTCACTTAGTCTATTAGGTTTTTCTTCGCTGAAACAAAATTTATCTAGCGGGCGAAACCGCGGTTTGAAGCTAGTTAGCGCCTGTTTTTCAACGATTTTTCATTCAGATTTCAACACCTTTCTTTACTTTCCTTCTCATTTTATAAAGAGAATACCTATTTCAATACCTTGATTGATTGATCTTTGAAACAAGATTAAGCCTATGCTTGCCCCCTGGGTTTGTACTGTCTCAATGCCAAATTGTATCAAAATCTTGAGTGAAAGCTTAACAGACAGACTTTCGCATTTATAACATCTGTATGCATACCGAGGTTAAAGAAGTAATTTAACGGTCATGTTCAGTATCAAATACTCTTGGCGCAGTAGCTGAGCTACTGGCTCCTGCACTGAGTGTCGTGGGTCCGAGTCCCACTCTGAACAAATGTCTGAATGACCTACATATAGATTTTTCCGGACATGGCAGTTTGAATATGTCACTTTGTGTATTTGCAAACGCCCCCACGATACTGGCAAAAGTCTTGTTGTGGAGTAAAGTTACACGTTATAAAAACAACAAAAATATACCAAAACAATAAAAAATCCGATCGCAAAAAATGACTAAAATTTGCAAACATTTTCGTGGCTTCGAGTCTGTCATTTTTATCAAAAAACTAGTCAGGTTTTACATACAAACAACTTTTTGCTGAGGTTTCTTTCTGTTTTTGCTGTTCTTTCTGTAAAAAGGTATATATCCGTAGCTGTGTGGCTATCGACTAGTACCGAAAGTGTTTGCGCAGTTTTTAGTGCTGTGATACTTTAGTCCTAAAACATATATTTATAGAATGATTAAACTTACTCATATTTGATAATTGTTTAGATAATTTGAAACATATAGGGAAAACAATTTACTGCATCACTGTACAACAACGTCATCAGGTGGAGCACAGGACCTATATAGTACCCGTGCTCCACCCAGGTGGGGATTCTAGGTGGAGCACGGGTCCTGCCCCAATTGAGTGCGTTTGCTACTTTAAGCTTTTTTTCTAGTAGGAAAATCATCAAATGACTTCTCCCGGCCTAGGTCGGGCGGAACGGGGTGTCATACTTTAACTGACTAAAACCCACCCTCTTCCTTCAGTTGCCCTTTTGGTCCGGGACCGCGGTATCTCCTTAGAACATTTCCGCAGTCTACTTTATGCTAAAATCGTATATTATGAAAATATCAGCGGGATCGCGGCAGACCATGAATGAGATGGCAGGATGAACTGGATAGGTTCCGTCGAAATTTGGGGGAAGACGCGCTAGTTCACAAGAGGTGGACGGAGTCGAGGGAGGCCTTTGCCGAGGAGTTGAACAGAGATCTTGATTAGGCAAAAAAGAATATGAAACATCACGAATCTATTGAAAATACTGTCATATTTCTGGAAGCTCATAAAAGTATAAATTCAAGAGTAAAACTACATCATCACCATTTACTAAGCCTTTTTGCTAAGTACTATAGTATCACATTTAGTAATAATCCACTTTCACAAAACTGGAAGGTTGTACCTTGATATTTATTTCAATTAAGTACTTACTTACTTAGTAATTTAAGACAAAATTAAATTTAAACTTTAAAATAATAGAACAGTACTGGGATTATCTCCAACCCCCCACAACCTGTAGTTCCACCGACTGAATTTTAAGCTGGCTGGCAATAACCATTTTTTAGGGTTCCGTAGTCAACAAGGAACCCTTATAGTTTCGCCATGTCCGTCTGTCTGTCCGTCTGTCCGCGGTTTAGCTCAAAACTATTGGTACTAGAAAGTTGTACTTTGGCATGAGTATACACGTTAATGACGCCGAAAAAGTGGTAAAATAAAATTTTGAAAAAAACTATTATTTAGGGTACCTTCCATACATGTAAAGTGGGATGATAATTATTTTTTTTCGTTCTTCCCATAGTGTGGGATATCGTTGGATAGGTCTTTCAAAAATATTAGGGGGTTGCTAAGACCGTTTTTTGATTAAGTAAACCGTTCGTGACTTATCAAGCTTTAAAGTACCAATTTTCGTTAGAGTCAAGGGTCCTCCCCCTCTATCAACTAAACGGTTGTAGTTAGAAATTCAGATGTCACGGCAGTAGTACCTATACATAACGAAATTTAAAGGAAAACTATCACACATAAGTGGGCTTTACAAGTTTACGAGTAATTGACTCGAAAATTTCGAACAACTCTACAGAAATGTCGATAGATGGCGCTAAGCGCCAGTTGTATCGTGCTAGCTTCTTGTGACGATTGAGTAGTGTAGCTCTGTGTCCGTATTTAAATTCAAAACACCGGCTATGACAAGTTTTATACAAATCTCTAAAAAAAATTAAAACTTTTCGTGCAAAATTGTCGGATCAGGTGAGGATTTGTATAGGAAGTCAAATTAGTTAGGTAGTCATGTTTGGCTTTTAGTAAGAGCATGGTACGAAACGATCAGTCAGCGAATACGACACGCACTTGGCTGTTATAAAAACTACGGAACCCTACACTGGGCGTGGCCCGACACGCACTTGGCCGGTTTTTATGTATTTACCTTTACATTGTTGGAATAAACTTATGTAGTTTGAAACATTTTGTGATTTCCTTGCTTTCAATACCAACCCGCCTTGCATCTGGGCTTTTGTTCCTATTACAACTAGAGGGTCAACATCACGGAAAACTGCCTATCTGATCTTTACAGCCCTGTAGCTGGGTAGTATGTTACCCCCTGGTAAGGCTAGCGGTAGATTTTCTGGCTTCTGACTACACGTTACTACTGTCAAACAGCAAATAAACGTTTGATGTTAAGTTTGAGTTATCAAACATTCTTGAGATTTCACTCATATGAACAAGAGTATCATTCATCAAAAATGCCCCTAATTTTACCACAAACTGCAAACTTCGACTTTATAAAGTCTATTTTGAATTCCAAACAATGCGTGTCTACTGGTAAAACCATATGACATCCATGTAGGTTAATGTCAGAGGTGCTCTTTTGAGGAAAACATACAGATTAGACTTGTTTAGTGTCTTTATCCAAAACTAGCATTTCACCCGCGACTTCGCCCGCATTAATTTCAAAAATATTTTTAACCAGTACTCACAAATAATGCACCTTACTACCAACGAAAAAATATATTAGAATTAGCTCATTAGTTTATTACGAAGATTATATCGTTAGGAGATTTCCCCTTTATTTTCCCTAAAAATCCACCCTGTTCCTGCTGCCCTTAACTTCACCGGGGCCGCGGTATCTCACAAATCTTACCTCTTTATAATATTAATATAGATTTTAAGTCTCTTTAACTGATATTTTCAAAACGGATTTTTTTTTTTGCCATAATTATGCCTTGCCATTCACTTTATACCGAGAAGGATCGATAAACACATTTTTTTGTTGTTTACGAATTTTCAATTCTTTGTCATTCTTTTTATTGCCAAAATAAGGAAGCATTTATTGCGTGAATGTTGTTGTACGCTCAAGGTTAGGCAAGTAAACAACACTATAATTACGTATTTTGCACTAAAAGTAACAGGTACACAGGGAGTGTCAGAAAGGCCTTTTTTAGGGTTGCTTATCGACTACGGAACCCTAAAAACGGGATTAAAACTAGCCGTATGTTGTCCTCCTTTATCTATGCTCCAGTGAAAGTTCCATTAAAATCGTTCCAGAGATTAGCCCGGACAAACAGAAAAACATACAGACAGACAAAAATAAAAAAAAAACTTTCTGTTTTAGTGATGCCTTACTCTAAACAATACGTTACTAAAGCACTTGAGAAAACACAGTTATTTTGACATTGCAGATGCACATTTAGATTTATTTATGTATGTATACCTATATTATAAATTTTATAAATATGGCCACACTAGCAATTTCTCCTGTATCGTGGATGCAATTAATAAATCAGTAGGCCATACAAACATTTGTTCCTATGCGGGAATCGAACCTGCGACACGCAGCGCAGCATCTGACCGCTCAACCATTTCGCCAACAGTGTTGTCAATTTCTATATTGGTTATTGATAAGCTCGCGTTTAATCAGGCTTTTGTCACGATGTGGTCGACCAAGTAGCATGCTTACAGATGAAGTACAGGTTAAACATGCACACATATCAGGTTTCAAGCAGTCTGATGCAGTTTTTGGCATCAAATCTGAGAAAAAACTAAAAGCAATGCTAACAATGCTTCAAAAGTGCTTTGGTTGGATTTTGTACTATTGTATACAGAACATCACCCTTAATTATGACTACGCTATTTTAAAACAGCCTGTATAGCATGTCCTAACTCTATTCTGGCTATGGGGATTTTGGTATTGCTTTCTTTATTGAGTAGGTACGCTACAAAGTATTCATATTCCTATATTTATTTACGTACCATAATGTCGTTTTATATGTTACAGTAATTGCTTAAAGCTAGGATACAATTATGGACCTTGTAGGACACAGAAAAACATATAAGTATTTAATTAAATCTACAATAGATAAAAAAGTCAGTAGATTAATAAAAATGCCAATATATTAAAACAAAGTTCAATAGATTAAGTAAAAATTATTTTATTTTTTTGCAAAAAAAGAAACCGACTTCAAAAAACCATAAAAGCACTAAAAAGTTAAAAATAATACTATAACCTGTCTATATTAATAAACTTAACCTAACCTACGATTAACCTATAATAAAATTTAACAATTTTTTTGGAGACTTTGGAACAAAAAAATAATTTTCCAAATCGGTTCGTAAATGACGAATGAGTTATGCGCGAACAAAAAACGCAATGCAGAGTAAACGAAAAGATCGTCAATGTAGATTCTTTTTTTAGACATTTGTTGATTTTTCAGAAAGGGCTTGTCCAATTTCGATGAAATTTTCATGGGCCATTTGGGAAGTATACCCTTTCCAACAAAATAAGAATTTTTTAAATCGGTTGGCAAGCGACGGAGTTATACCCGGACAAACATAAAAAAAAATACAAACATCCGAATTGAGAACCTCCTCCTTTTTTAGAAGTCGGTTAATAATAATAAGTAATTAACCTATTATAACAATGCATAAATGATACCTACAACCAATATTTAAGTGTTGCAACATAATATGATATTTCACACAAAGTCGTATTAAGAGCGCGTATTCGATTTAGAGTAGGTACAAAATTGCAAGAACGACGTAATATTTACGCACACTACAATAGTTAGTCAGTGTGCGTAAGCTCGAACCTCGAAATCAAACGTTTTGATACTTTTATATTAAATAATGAGTATGTGTTCTAAATTGTTTTACTTGATTTTTATTATATTAGTACGCATAAATTTCAAGGGTGTGGTCAAATCTTAAAAAACAAATTTCACGACTGTAAGTATGAGGTTTTCTGGAAATCATACCTAGGACAATGTATACCGTAACCGTAAATAAACCTTTTAACCGACTTCAAAAAGGGAGGTTCTGTATTCGAATGTATGTATTTTGTTGGAAAGCATATTTTACAAGAAAGGTTTTAGTACATAACACATCAGGTTCTGATAAAGATCTTCAGAGACAAGTGATGGAACTATTTAATTAAAAAAACTTCAAAACTTCCAAAAAAGACTACTACACTACAAAGCGCAAAATAACCTTAGATTGTTTCATTTGGTGTCTAGTTCCGTTCAAAATAAGAGACCTTCTCACATGGCTGAAGTCGGTGCCAAGCCAATGAATACTTTTGATAGACATAGTACCTACGCCGCATTCTGGGGGACACCCGAGGTGATCAAACCTATTCATTTATCTTGGCACCGACTTCAGCCATGTGAGAAGGTACCTAGCTCTTATTTTGAACGGAATTAGACACCAAATGAAACAATCTAAGGTTATTTTTACACACTTTGTAGTGTAGTAGTCTTTTTTCGAAGTTTTGAAGTCGGTTCAATTTTTTGTAAAAATGTTTCTATTTCATGCTTTTTAGTTTGTGTTACTTGAGGTACCAACATACTCTTCGCACAATTATCTTTAATCGGTTAAAACAGAGAGTTTGCTCTATACGTCTTTTTTACCCACTAAAACGATACTTCAGACGTGATTCAGAAGCTGTGGTGATATTAATAGGCTGATTATGCTAAATAATACATAGAGGTACGAGGGCAGCAATCGCGGGAGATTTGCTGTTTTTAATTGAAGAGTTCCTTCGCTTATCTCCGAAAATCTTCATCAGAACCTGATTTGTTATATACCAAAACCTTTCTTGTAAAATATGCTTTCAAGCAAAGAAACGCTATCAAAATCGGATCAGTAGTTTCTGAGAAAATCGCGGATATACAAACATACAGAATACAATACAGAACCTCCTTTTTAAAGTTGGTTAAAGACAGCAAATCTCCTGCGATAGCTGGCCTCGTACATCTATGTGATGTTTAGTATAATCAGCCTATTAATATATCCACTGCTGAAGTAGAGACCTTCCCTTCGGATAAACACCATGTTTAACGAGAATGGGCTAGACATAAACCAATATGCAAGCCCAACACCGCTTAACGTGTCTTCCAAAGCATAGAAAATATCGATATAATTAGTTTTTATCACCCGCCTGATGACCGGCCACTGCGAAAACATTGCTTGGCTCATGGTTCAAATCTTAGACGAACGTGCTGAGCCGTTTACGCCAAGCTCCTTGAGTATTATTTACACCTTTCCAGAACATAAAATCACGTCTGAAACTCTTTAAAAAATATGGGTAACTGTGTGTAGGTAAGGTAAGTGTAGTAGTGTAAAGTTTGTGAGGATGTATTGATGGATGTTTTTTACTCTATCGCGCAAAAATGATTAAATAGATTTTAATAAAACTTTAAAATTAACATAGGTCTTACTTACATCACAGACATCAAAGTACTATAATTATAGGCTATATAGTTCATTAAGATCAGCGCGCAAAGCCGCTGCAAAAAGCTAGTTGAGTTACAAAATAAAACAAATCGAAGATTTGATATTTTATTTCAATATCACACATTTTGTTGTCCATTGACAGAATTTTACTGGGATCAATCATCTCGGGCAAAAGACATTTATCTTAGAATTCGAACAGCTTACGTTCCATTTTCGTCACCCAAAATGCATCATCTCTTGGTATTATCCTTATAGTCTTCAATGGAAATTCATTTCCTGCGCACATTGTTCTTTTTTTTCAAACGTTATTTTGGCTGAAAATTAATAACAATTTATAAGAAAAGCAACTACATCACTAGTTACACTTGATCTACCATACTGCTACAACATAGTGACGATGTCAGTGGATGTGGGTATAGTGGAATATAGACGATTTATAGGGTGGACTAGAGCGATATATAGTGATAGTGATTCTCATCTGACATGAAACTGCTCTTGGATAGGAAAGTATCAGTCGTGGTTGGTATTAGTAGTTAAAAACAAATGTATGATGGCCTGTTCAGCATCTATGTTCATGCTGAATATAGACATTTTATTTCGACTAACAGACAATTTCCTTCATCAAACAGACAGAAAAATAAACAAAAAAATATTAAGGTCAATAAAAATTGGCCAAGTGCGAGTCAGACTCGCCCATGAAGGGTTCCGTAGTAACTTGAATAAATATACTTAACATAATATATTTATTTGACAAAAAAAAAACATTACAAATTTCTTAAAATTAGCTTATTTACAATTTTTACAACTAATCCAAATAACTTTGTTTTTCATAGTGTTTGTATCAATTACAAAATTATATTTGCGGTTTTATAAAATATACTGTTTCTCAAAAACTGCAGGTCAGCAGTTTTTGAGATACAGATTCATACAAACACTATGAAAAACAAAATTATTTGGCTTAGTTACTACGGCACCCTTCATGGGCGAGTCTGACTCGCACTTGGCCAATTTTTTAGTTGTTGTACGAACTGAACATTTTGGCATATTAAACCATAATATGAAGTAAGACAAATTTCGTTCAAACTAATTTTGGGTGAAAATTTACATTAAGATCTACAGCATATATTCTTTTTAGATTATTAACTCTATTATTACAAAAGTTAGTGGGGGGATGGACACACTTTTTCCACTTTGGAAGCGTATATCTTTTAAACGATTAACTTTATGAAAAAGTGCAAGTTTCATGCAAAAATATATTTTCAGTTTCAGTTCCATGTAAAAAAAAAATATTTAAAATAAAGGGAGCCCCCCTTTATTTTAAATATTTTTTATTTTTTTTTCTTTAAATCAGAAAGCGGTTACATAATACATCTACTTACCAAGTTTCAGATGTATAGTCCTAATAGTTTCGGAATAAAATGGCTGTGACATACGCCTGGATGGACGGACAGACTGACAGACAGACAGACATGACGAAACTATAAAGGTTCCGTTTTTGCCATTCGGCTCCGGAACCCTAAAAAGCACCGTTTTGCACAACGACGATTTCATGACGATCCAGCTGCTCTGGAAATGGTGGGAAAATCATCGAATGACTCCCACTCTAGGTAAAGTGGAAGGGAGTATCAGACTTCTACTGAATAAAAACCCTGACTGAATAAAAGGAATATGGTATTCCTTCAGTTGCCCGTGTGCTCCGGGGCCGCGGTATCTTATTAGAATATTCCCGCAATCCTAGTAGGGTCCATTTGTTCTATTGCTGTTTTCGATAGTTTTACCGTACTCATTGTCATACGAAATTTGTTTTGTCTGAAAAAAAAACTGATAAAAATAAGTAGGGTACATAATACAAGTATTTTGATTTTTGTCTATACAGAATATGTATGATTATGTTACAAACATAAAAATACATACAGCCGAATATAGAATCGCCTCCCTATTGAAAATCGGTTCAAAAATACATAAAGACATGACTCACCTTTTTGCTTGTCTAGCGATAGCCAAAGTACTTTTTTGTTTATTTCAAAATAAATTTCGTTTATAACCCATTTCTGAAAAAGAAATATTAAATGTAACATATAAATTATTTTTGATTGAAATAATAATTATTGACATCATTTATTGTACACAAACATGTTAAAAGGGATTATTAAATAAATTTAGTATATACAAATAATTACCTGTAGATAACGTTTTTCAAAATTACTTACCGAATAAACAACAGTAGTTGCTCAAGTATCAATACTATTGTGTCGCACTATGACTCACCGACACTATGTATGTTTATGCGAGCAAGCGGCGGGCGGCGGGAAAAAAGTGATACGTCCTGTCGTTGGGAGGACCCGGCACGAACTGATTTGCAACGGATTGCGCGCGATGATTTATAGTGTTTTTAAAATAATTTTCTAAAATAAATGAGTACATGAAATTGACTGAAAAAAAAAACAGTGTATTTGGCAATACGTTTATTTTCATAAAATAAATAAATATTAGTTATGTTTCTATTCTAAACTCGGTTAAAAAAATGTTAAAGTGAACCGATTTTGCATTATTTAAAAATTGTTTATTTAATATTAAATTGCCATATTTTCGTAATTGGGCTTCGTAGTGCACTTTAAGACTATGTATGCTATTAGACAAGCAGATAAAATAAAATATGTTGGCACGTTATCATGGTGTTTTTCGGTCTGAAAGATAACTCTGACGTCTATTTTTGGAAATCACTTTGAGGATATTGCCTTCGTATTAAAAAACTGTCAATAAAAATTTTAATTTTACATCGCAGTGCACTAAATCAAGACTTAGTCTTTCTATAACCGTAATAAACTATGAGTAATCTGCTAACATCATTACGATATAGCTCTTGAAAAAACACGAAAACGCGTTGTTTTCTTCGCGAATGGAATACACGCTCTTAATATTCACCAAATCTCTAGTGGAAATTTCGCGCACGCGGCAGTGGTTTTTTGGTCCAGAAACCTTCTCGCACCACCTCGGAACATCCTGACAAAGTTTAATTACAATCTGATAACCGGTTTAAAAACGCATACATCATTTTTTTTAATTCATAATAGGCTTGCGTTTGACCACCATTTCGCCTGATATTAAGCGATGATGGGGTCGAAGATGAAGCACGCTTGCCTAGAAGTAACCTATTCACTCTTGACTTAAAGTCTCTGACGTTATAGCTATCAGGAAACACAGACTCCGGCAGAGAATTCCACTCCTTAGCTGTACGACGATGAAACTTTTCCCAAAACGTTTTGTGCGTGTGGGTAGGATGTCCACCATGTAACGATGGCGCATAGCCGTTTGTCTTGTAGTCCAATGATGGAACGGGCTTGGTGGAATAAGATTGTGCAATTCCATCACATACTCCTCGCAATGTAACATGTAACCGATAGAAAACTGCAACTTCCAACATGTCGACGATGTTCAAGGCTATGGAGCTATGTCTCGACCAGTTTCTCGTTGCCAATGAGCCTCTTGGAGTCTTGGCCTGCTTATTATATTATTATAGATTGCCTGTAGTTTTTTCGCGATATAATATCATATTTTATCTTGTTTCCTAGGTGCTGGGATCTGCGGCAGTAGCAGTAACGTTTGCAGAGCGCCTGTTCGGCTGGTTCGCTCTCTCCATCCCGCTGTTCGTCGCAGCCTCAACGTTCGGCGCTGTGAATGGAGTATTGCTCACGTCTTCAAGGTAAAATGGATCTTATTTCTTAGTATTAGATGTCACCGACAAAAAACAAAAATCTTCATTTTGAGCCACTTCTATACTAATATTATAAAGTGGTAAAATTTGTTTGCAAGATCATATGCACGGAATCTATACTAATATTATAAAGCGGAAAAGTTTGTTTGTTTGTTTGTTAGCTTGAACGCGCTAATCTTCGAAAGTACTGGGTGGATTTCAAAAATTCTTTCTGATTATGATAGGTAGTTTCATGAGGAGGGCTATAGGCTATCTAGCATTACGCTACTCCTCTCGGTTTTCCTACAATAAAGGTATTGGTGAAGTAAGTCGGAAGGAAATATACCGCTAAATTACTATAATCGCGTGAGCTGGCGAAATGCTGAGTTATACGTAAAGATCATGTACTACAAAAATGTAGGATTTATGTAGATCTAAAAAAAGTCCGCGGTACTGCATATCTAACTTTTATAAATAATCCACAATAAGGCAAATTATGTTAAGAAAATATTTAAAAAATAAGGAACGTTTTTGTAGTATTATTATTATGCGGCCATATTAATATTTGCGTTTGAAAGTAATTTCATCATCAAGACAATTTTATGAAGATTATCTTTGCCTTTTACAGTATATAATTTGGACTTATAGTTTAGGAGAAAATGTAAAATTAAAATTATTCAACAACGCTATTCACCGAAACGGCCGCGGCGGCCCGGAGATGCACGACGCGACGCGTTGAGCATGACTCGCGTACTCTACCACTCCGCGATAGATACCGCACTGATAGTGAACCTTATCTTGGTTTCATTTCGACTTCTTGGCTAAGAGACTTCCTATGTAAAATTGTTTCAGCTTCTTCTACGTCAGATGTGTATTTTTGTATCTATACATTTGAATATTTATATTTTACTTTCTCTTTAGTTGAATAAGTAATTTTGGTGTTGGTTAAAATAGGGTGTTGTTTTGTTCATCCCACTTTTTATGTCATCGTTCAGTTTAAAGGTATGTTGTAATGAGATACCGCGGCCCCGGAAGGCAAGGGCAGCTGAAGTAACTGGGTGGGCTTATAGTCAGTAGAAGTCTGACACTCCTTCTCGCTCCACTTAGAGCGAGAGAAGTCATTCGATGATTTTCTCACCCGAAAAAACGGGTCAGACATTCAACGTTGGCATAGTTTAAAAGCGATGTTGTTAGGATTCCTTAGCCGAATAGCAAAAAAACGGAACCCTTATACTATACGTCATGTCTATCTGGCCGTCTTTCCGTATGTCACAGTCATTTTATTCCGAAACTATTAAGACTACAGAGTTCAAACTTGATATATAGATGTATTCTGCAAACCGCTTACCGATTTTTATGCGAAAATAATGTAAAAAAAAACATTAAGGGAGGCTCCCCATACATGGAACTAGAACTAAAATTTTTTTTTACTTCAAGCCTGTACGCCTATGCGGGTGTCGGCGTCTATAAATAGACCTTTAAAAATGATACTGAGGTTCATGTAATCATTTTTGTCAAAGTCAATCGTTTGAAAGATATATTTGGGGACACATTTTACTACTTTGGAAGTGCCAAAGTAGTAAAATGTGTCTCTAACTTTTAAAATAATAAAGTGTAAAATATAAAAAAATATGCTGTAGATTCTAATGAAAACTTTTAACTAATTGATTCGAACGAGATACAGTTTTTGAGATTTCATTTTCACATTTGCAAAATCCGCAAATAAAACTTTGTCATATAAACATTATGATAACAGCATTTTTTTACGTTAATCTATGCTAGCAAGCATAGCTACGGAATTCTTCGCGAGTCAGTCGAAAGATATACGCTTCCAAAGTGGTAAAATGTGTTTCACCCCCCACCCCATCCTACTTTTATAATAATAGAGTCAAAAACCAAAACAAAATATATGCTGTAGATCTTAATAAAAATTTCAATTAGAATTGGTTTGAACGAGATCGGGTCAGCAGTTTAAAAATACTCTAAATGTATTCTTGACAATATTATTAAAATAAACTATATTTACTTCGCGATTCTCTATCCATTGCGAATTAGATTGACGCATAAAATTACACATTAATAATAGTAGTAGGATTATACGCGGGTGAAACCGCGGGGCACAGCTAGTATATGAATAAGGTTGGAATGGTAATACGGGCGTGGCGAGCGCGCCACAACTATGATTCGAAAATCATAGTTCGACCGATTAGTTCATTCACCGCGTTTAATGCGCTTCGGACTACTTCGGAACACAAAGCTCTGCTTTAAAATGCCGTGTTGTGCAATTATAACCTGTAAAATAAAAAGTCAGACACAAGTATAGAGCGAGGAGATATATCTTTCTATCGGTAAGTCGAAATTAACATTTAATTACAGTTTTATTTGTAAAAAAACAAAAATATTCTGATCACTATGAAATTCCAAATATTAACAACATTATTGCATCAAGTTACAAAAAATATACATTGCCCGATGTGTACTCGCTTAATCAACGCAGTGACCAAGTCCGCTTACAATGTACTGCATGCGTGGCGTCCTCAACACTTCATCCATTGACGTTTCGTCCTTTGCCCTGATTGGCCGTGATGCACGGCGCATGTTTATCGACAGTGAGTGACAATCAGTAGCAAACTCTCGATTTAAGTGTGTGTAATTTATTTGTGTGCGTAATTCGCATACGTAACGGGCCTCTTGCTTGTAGTGGGGCTAAAGAGTGGGAGACAAGCGGCAACACGTGTTCTCATACAAATCAGGAACTATTTCCTTTCTAACCTCTTTTATCTGTTCTGTGATTTTATGCAGGGGGTAAATAATCTTCGGAACCAATGATCTAATCCATATAGATATAAATTATTTCGTAATCCACGCAGGCGAAGTGCTAGTCTTCTGATCTTCCTAATACTATAAATGTGAAAGTTTGTGAGGATGGATGTTGGATGAGGAGATGTTTGGATTTTTATTACTCTTTCACGCAAAGATCGGGTTAGATAGTCCTAATCCATACTTCCATACTTAATATTATAAATGCGAAAGTAACTCTGTCTGTCTGTTACCCTTTCACGCTTAAACCGCTAAACGATATAGATGAAATTTGGCATGGAAATAGTTTAGGACCCTGGGGAGGACATAGGATAGTTTATATCCCGAAAATTCCACGGGATGGGGCCGTAAAATCCTCCCACGCGAACGAACTTGCGGGCAAAAGGTAGTAATATTATAAATGAGAAAGTTTGTGAGGATGTGAACTGAATGGATCTCAATGAAATGTGGTAAGTAGATAGTTGACATCCTAGAATAAGACATAGGCTACTTTTCATCCCGGAACCCCCACGGGATCGGGATTTACGCGGGAAGCTAGTTCGTTATTAATTATTTCGAAATCCACGTAGATGAAGTCGCGAGCGGAGTTCTAATAGCTCATCTTATAATTATGATTATGAAATTAAATTAAATTAAATATTTATTTTTGTAAATTAATTATAAATAACACTTTTACACGTCATGTTTTTTTGCGTGTTAAGTTTAGTTTAGCTAGATGAGGCCGGCATTTCCTAACTGACTACTCTGAGAAGAAAAACCGAAACAAACTCAGAGGTCATAGTCTCTTTTAAAGTCCATACAATTTGTATTTGTATATGAGAAGCATGTAGGTTCATGTCTGTGGTGTTCTTTTGAGGAAATAACCACGCAAGTTTGAACGGACCTGTCCAACAATTTAACGAACAATACCAAAATAAGGACATTTGGGTAGGCATTAGTAAACATTCACCTTAAAACGAGGGGTTGGTAAACAACCCGATACGATGACATTAATGCATCTTGCAGCAGTGGACCGTGTATATGGATAGTCTACTCAAATTATCGCAATAGATACACAAACAATAGGTATTCATCGACTAGACACAAAGAAAAGGCAGAACCTTTTCTTAAATCTGAAGAAAAATCAAATAAACAAAATATTTTCCCACATTATAATATTACGAAAGATGTACATACAAAAGCTGAGTTCTGCAAAAGTGCAGTTTACATTCGTAATTAAAATTGATCTCTTAAAATATACATACTTGTGCTTCGTCCATTTCTCCGTTCATTGTTTCTAAACTGCGCAAAGAATATCGATTCATGATAAACGTAGGTTTGTAACTTTGTATACACAAATGTCCACGCGTGTAAACCCGGGCGGCTCTGTTTGTAGAACATCAAACTAGTGAGTTATTATACAGAGTGACCGCTATAAGTTAGATTATGATATTGTTCAAAAAGAAGATGTTTCATTTTCGGCCATCAGATGTACATTTATCGAAAAAGAGGAAAAATACTACAAATTTAGGGAAAAATATTCTCTGGTGAATTTGAGCCTGATTTGTTGTGTACAAAAGATAATAGTTTTTCAATTATTGCCATGTTTTATTCAACATGACGTCTCGTTTGCTTGCATACTTCATTCGTTCTGAAATCATGTCTCATCAAATCAATGTTACGTAGAACATAATTAAAAAATGTGTGTATTCTTGTAGTTTTAAACATATAATACTATTATTCTCTTGTACATATTTTTGATTAAACATAATTAAGTGTGACGATTTCATCGTTACAAAAAACTTTAGTCTCCATTTTTAAAATGTGTTTCTGAACGAATTCAAAATAACCGCTTGTGGTCTTGAAAGTTGAAACTCTATCAGTCAGGTCTCCACTAGGGTAATAGTGTTCTGTGGGTTAGTTCTGATGAACAAAAACAAAACAGGGTTAAGTAAACGTCATTTCTACAACCTGTCATGGCTGTCATAACTCTTAGGACAAACGTCAAACATTTAAAATTTTTATTTTGTACATAAAAACTATATGATATTATGAAAAAAATGTTACTTTATTCTATTATGGGGTAAGTACTTCAGCTTTGCTGAAATGTACATGTTATGGCCGGAGCCCCATATGAAAATGAAACATCTCCATTATTTTCGTAAAAAAAAAAATACGTAGAACTAGCAATGTGTAGAATTCACACTACTAGCAATCTTGTTAAACCCTCCAACTAAGCTAAATATGCTTGAGTCTGGAGTAGATTTATAGTGTAATGGGTGTGGTTCGAACCCGCCACCTCTTGATTGCAAGGCCGACACCTTAGCCAACAGAGACACAAAGACAGACAGATTATGTTGAGACTGATTGTTATTTTTATAAATGGAATTACAACAAATTCTGTGAAAGTGAAAATAATGTAACTATGAACGAAGGCTAGTGTGAAGGTTGTGTGCGAAACAATCGCAAGTTTAGGTTTATATTTAACAACAATGCAATCTGTGTTTTTGTTTTAATATGTCTTTGTGTTTTTGTTAATGAAGCACAATTATTATAATTATGCTGTATTTATACCTACTACAGTTTCTGATCTTAAATATAATGTATATCTACGTCTTAATTAGTCGTTAAGGGGTGTTGATATCATCGACTAGACACAAGATAGCAATATTAATACAGGAGAAAAGAAAGGACGATTATATTAAATATCGGAACACGAAACAATAAATAGATACACATGGTACATATCCATAGGTACTATTAGTGCCTCATCTAGCTAAACTAAACTTAACACGCAAAAAAAAACATGACGTGTAAAAGTGTTATTTATAACCAATTTACAAAACAAATATTTCATTTCAGTGGCCAAAACTTATATTGAATACACGATATTTCTATAATAATAAACAAATTAAGTAAGGGGTAAGGCTTGTCACGACATTATCACTTTCTATAATGGTACGCATGTCGGTGATAACGTCGGCTGGTGCACGTATCTCCCGTCCGAACGTAAGGTACGCTGGTGAGTATCCGGTGCTGCTTGTCACTGCAGAGTTCATCGCGAAACGAATCGCGGGCAAGTGCGCGTCCCAGGTGTTGTGAGCTTTCCCAACCAAAATAGCAAGTTGCGGCTTGAGATCACGGTTTTTCCTTTCCACCGGGTTCGCTTGCGGGTGGTAAACCGGTGATAATGACTGAGAGATTCCGAAAGAATGGCAAACCTGTTGCATGATTTCACTGATAAACTGCACCCCATTATCGCTCAAGATCCGTCTGGGTACTCCATATCTCAGGAAAACCTCTGAGATCAGGATCCTGGAACAATCCACGCTGGTAGCGTTCTGTAGAGCGAATAGTTCTACCCATCGAGAGCACGTGTCTTCTATGATAAGGATCCATCTATTCTTATCAGCGGTCTCCGGTAAAGGGCCGAAGAGGTCCACGGCGACGACTTCAAAGCGGCGATTAGTCGCGGGTGTCTGTAGCAATCCGGCGGGTTTTCTGGTATCGGCCTGGTACCTCTGACATTCTACGCATTTCTTCAGGTATCCAATAATAGATTGTCGCATACCAGGCCAGTAGTATTTCGACTTCATACGATCTAGTGTGCGTTCTACTCCGCAGTGTCCAGCCGTCGGTGCGTCATGATACTCCGCCAGGACCTTGTCGCGCTCGTGCTCTGGAACGACGAGACATCCAGTCTCTATTTCACACTCATCTGGGCCGTATCTGTACAGTATGCCATCGGACATAACAAATCCCCGGTCCGACCAACTCCTCCCCCTAAACGGGTCGTCGGTTGACTCCAGGTCCTCGATGATCTTGCGTACGTCGGGATCCTTGAGTTGGTTCTCGCGAACATCCTTGGGATTTCTCGAAGGAAAATCGACTTCGGCGTAGCGGATGTCACAGTCTGCTTCCTCAGCGCAAGGTGGACGCGATAGAGTATCGGCGACAACGTTAGCTCTGCCAGGTGTATATTCTATGCGCAGGTTATATGCTTGGAGAGTAAGGGCCCATCTCGCTAAGCGTCCGCTCGGTGACTTTAAAGTCATGAGCCATCGCAGAGGTTGGTGGTCGCTCTTTATCACAACCTCTGACCCTTCGATGTATGCGCGAAACTTAGTGACGGCCCATACAACCGCTAAAGCTTCTCTCTCCGTCGTGTTATAGTTCCTCTCCGCACTATTCAACAGACGGCTTGCGTATTCGACTGGTCTTTCCTCGGGGCCCTCCCCCTGCATCAGCACTGCTCCGAGGCAATACCCGCTGCTGTCGGTCCTCAGCGTAAACGGAATTGATTCATCGGCCTGGCGTAAAACCGGAGCGGAGACCAGCTTGCCTTTGATGCAATCGAAGGCCTCTTGTTGCTTCGAGGTCCATATCCACTTGCTGTCCTTTTTGAGAAGATCCGTCAAAGGTCTGGCAACGTCGGCGTAGTTGGGAATGAAGCGCCGGAACCAGCTTGACGTTTGCAAAAAGGTTTTCACGTGTTTCGTGTTCTCGGGAGGGGGCATGTTGGCGATGGCCGCGGTCTTATCAGGGTCCGCCTTTACCCCACCCGGTAAAATCACGTGGCCTAAAAACTTCACGGACTCGCGGGCAAAACAACTTTTTTCACGGTTTACTCGTAAGTTGAACATCTTCAGCCTGTCGAAGACGGCATTTAGGTCTTCCAGGTGCTTCGGGAACGATTCTGATAGAATTATGATGTCATCTAAATACGTCAGCATACAAACATCTGCTAGCTCCTTGCCAGATCTGAATCGATCCATAAGCCGCTGGAAAGTCGCTCCTGAATTCCTTAGCCCCATAGGCATCCTTTTAAATCTAAAACAGCCGAGCGGGCTCACAAAAGCTGTTTTGTCGCGGTCGTCCGGTTCCAAACAAATCTGAAAGTACCCTGATTGAAGGTCGCAGGTCGTCATAAAACTGGTGTTCTTAGCTGCGTGGAGAATGTCTTCGATGCGTGAAAGCGGGTAGCGATCAGGCTCCGTCACAGAATTCAATTTCCTGTAATCTACACAAAGCCGAACCCCTCCATCCTTCTTCGTCACGAGGACCACGTTGGCGGCCCAAGGAGATTCGCATTCTTCGATCACGTCGGCGTCCAGTAACTTCTGCAACTCCTGTTCCAGCATACCTCTTTTACTGGGGGACATCCGGTATGGTGGTGAAGCGATGGGTTCCTGATGAGGGTCAACCTTCAACCGATGCGTGGCATATTCTGTAGGGGGGCCCTTCTTGGCGAAGCGGTCCGCCCTCTCCATCAGAAAAGCGTTCAGTTGGACTCTCTGATCAGTCGTTAGCCTAGTGCCTTCATCAACCCTCAGCGCGAGGTTTGATGCTTCTGCCTTCATCAGCTCTATTTGGTCGCCGGTAGGTAGATGGAAACTGGTAACAAACGGATACCAACACTGCGGCTCGTCGTTGAAACACCAGCTACTCTGTGGTAAGTCCAACAAGATACTAGCCTTCAAAATAAAGTCCCTACCTAATAATGTCCTAGTCGGCGCGTCCGGCAATACTATGAGCGTGGTAGGTATAGTACGTTTCCCTAGGATGACGTCAGTATCGCACTCGAGTGCAGCACACGCTTGTTGTGACCCGCCAGCAAGACCTATGGTACGTGATGTTTTCCTAAAAACTACGCCGGCTTTAATGAGTAAATCGTACAGCATGGGGCCACATCCATTACAAGTGGCCCCACGTTGGGCGCCACTTGTAATGGAGTTTATTGTCTCAGGGGGTGTTTGTGGGAGCACTTCAATGATTCGACACACGATTTACAATGAAAGAAGTATATAAGTTACAAAACAGGTAAAAACAGTAAAAAGAACAAAATTTGCGGCCGTATCACAATATTACTACGAACCGATCGGCGGCTTGTTGTCCACTAGTCGTTGGCGGGGCGCGGGAGGAGTGCGTTCTCGATCGCCGTGCCTAAGGATGCGTTCGAGCACAAGTCGCTTGTTTACATTATGGTCGCGTTTCGCGTTACAACAGTTATTTACGAAGTTACAAAGTATTACAATAGTATTCAAAGAATTAAAACAATTCTAAAATTACGAGAACAAAGTGTTAATATAATATTGTCAAAATTTATTCCCACTTGTTAGTATGACAAATAGTCATAGAATTATGTTCTCGTGAAAAAAATATTCGATTAGATAATGATAAAGGCAGGTATCATTTTATTCTCGTTCAAAACCACCCAGTCGCTTTGTATAAGATGTGTTTACCATGTCATTGTTTAATTAGAAAGCTAAATTCAAAGTCCTTATCAGTTTCATTTTTACAATATTTACGAGAATAAGGCGATATTAAAGTATTATTAGTATCATTTGCTCCATAAACCCCGTAGAATAAAATGATAAGTGAAGAGATATTTGATTCTGGTCAGGCTGTACGGAGAATAAAACGATAATCGACGTTATACAACTTAGATGATGATTAATTTAGACTAACTTCTTATTTTTGAAATACTATCTCTATTTTGATAGTTAGGCGTATTTCACTAAAACATTTAGAACAAACAAAAAATAACCTTCTTTAAAAGCTGACAATCATCTGTCTACGTCCAGTATTTAAGGAGCAATCAACGAAAACATGTTTTTTATTTTTCCTGAAAAGTTGCATTTTGGTAGTTATCATTTTGTTCTCCGGGGACGGCGAATAAGAAGAGTATGAAATTTGGCGCGGTTAAAGTTTTTATGGAGAGGTAAGTTTAGTTTAGCTAGATGAGGTATATTGATGATGATCTCTGTAATTACCTACTGCAGACTGTTCTACGCGGGCGCAGCGCAGGGCCAGATGCCGGAGATGCTGACGATGGTGAGCGCTCGCGCCACGCCGGCCGCCGCCGTGCTGGCCGTGGCTCTGCTGAGCCTGCTGTACCTCACCGTCTCCGACATCTACGCGCTTATCAACTACGTCGGCTTCGCTACTTGGGTGAGTCTAAAGCACTCCGACTGCCGGCGATAAAACGACCAACTATCGGCGATTTACTCGCTCAAAAAACGCACAATGAAATATACATTTCGTGGAAACGAAAGAGATGCATACAATATGTAACAAAAACCCTGTCCGATCTAATAAGGGCGTATTCCTGATTCAACATACTTACTAGAAAAAAATGTCATGAAAATGTAACTCATAAAAACCAAAAGTTATTGATTTTTAATTTTTGTAATCCGTGCGAAATTTAACATTGAATATGGCAAATTTTCATAAGTTGACAGCACTTCACCCGGTCAGGCGGCTTCTTTGACACAAAACTGTAGGTGTACATGTGAACGTCGAGCGATCAGTGCCTTAGGTCAGTTTTTTATTTTTTATTTAAATTTAATTACATGCACTGGGGAAAAATAATAATCTCAAATGTCAAATATTGTAACTATGTTTATCCTAATGTATTTTACTGTGTGTACATAAATAATAAAATAAATAAATAAATCTCAAATTCATTAAATGGCTACGTATGTGTACGCAGTACGATGCCGAATAAAATACTCTTAAGGATCGGACAGGGTTTTTGTTACATCTTGTATATTAATAGTTGCTCTCTGACTGTTCACTCCGCCGGCGATCAGAACTCACGCCCAGAGACCAACTAACGGTTCAGCGGACCAACAAGCGAGTAATCGCCCGTCGCACTCGCCCACTCGCTTATTTATAGCCCAGCGCCAAAACTATCGGAACTACACGCTCGCTGCTCACGTTTTCAGATGCTAGTTCTACTCGCTACTCGTTCATCGTCGGTGGTGGGACAACTGCCTAACTCAAGAGTATACACATTAAATTAAATATTCATTCATAAAAAGACAACTTAGATCCATGTTCATCACAAAAATAACATTAAACTATAGTTAACAGCGACCTAGTCCGCTGTGTCATTGTATTAACTATAGGACAGTCAGGTTTGGCTGCTACTGCTATACAATGCAGGACGCTGAGCGTACTCCCACGCAACTAACTGACCAGCGATGCGGTCTTTTTGCGCCAGAGAGCTGCAAATCCATCTGTTTGCGCATCAGCAAACATAGCAGACGCGCTACAGAAGCGTGAAAGCCACAAAATCGCCCTGAAGCTGTTGTTGAAAATAATCCGAAGTTCATTAATTAATGGTTTAATGGTTGAATCCGGGCCACCACAACTCTACACACATTACTTTATGTAATTTTCGCCCTCACCACTGCTCTTAAAACAGAATCGAACACATCATAACGACTAATAGAAACAAATACTGTAAAATACATTCAACTTCACTGATTAGAAAACCACTCTCTGTTCAACTTAGTCGAGGTCGGCGACTTATCGGATGGAGGTTGAAGATGACACACGCTTGCCTAGAAGTAACTTATTCACTCTTGACTTAAAGACCCCCAGGTTATAGCTATCCGGAAACAGATTCAGGCAGGGAATTCCACGTTCCTTAGCTGTAAGCACTATGAAAGTGTTCTCAAAAGGTTTTATGCATATATGTGTGATATCCACCATGTAACGATGGCGCATCGCCGTTTGTCTTGTAGTCCGATGATGGAAAGGGTTTGGTGGACCTAGAAGTTCAATTCAATTCAACCTTAGATACTTCTCTAGTTCTTCTTTTTTAGTGTCTTACTTAGTAGTTAAAGTAACGGAGGTCTTATATTTTTATTACAGTTGAGTATCGGCGCTGCAGTTTTGTGTTTACCAGTACTAAGGTATACACAACCGAACCTTGAACGACCCATCAAAGTGAACCTCTTCTTCCCTGGTAAGTGGCGCTAGATTTCACCTATACATACATACAAATTATTTACTTGGAGGTACAGGTTTTTGTTGATATTTAGGACCATGTTTTTACTTGTATCACACAACTCAAAGCTTTTGGTTTTGGTTTCACTTATTTGCTACTAGCCGTTGTAAATCCAATGCTGGTTTACGCTCACCTCTTCATCGTTTAGTTGAGACTTACAATAATGAGTTTGGCACAGTCGACATTTATTTTTCCTCAGCAAAAATATATTCAGGAAACAAATTCGAGCAATTATTAAGGATCGGCAGTTGACTTTGTGATTAACGTGTAATTTCGTGTGCCCGGTTTATGAAATCATTTGTATTTTACATTTTCTGCACCGCACTTTATTAACTGTTGCTTTTCTTTTAGTTTATAAAGTAAATCACACCGTATTATAATTATGTCGCTCTAGTTTTTATATAGTAATCCGTGGAAAACGTTGTGGGTAGCATATTTACCATATCTTTGTATGTAAGTCTATACTATGTATAACTATGTAATATGTTACTGTTTGTTTTTCCCTAAAATAAATAAATAAATAGATATACTGGATTATTGGTAAAACACACGGAATAGATGAATAAGGTTGGAATGGTAATGTGGGCGTGGCAAGCGCGCCACATTTATGATACGAAAATCATAGCGCGACCGATTAATTCATTCACCGCGTTTAGTGCGCTTCGGATTACTTCGGAACACAGAGCTCTACATTAAAATGCCGTGTTGTGCAATTATAACCTGTAAAACAAAAAGTAAGACCGCAAGTATAGAGCGAGGAGGTATATCTTTCCATCAGTAAGTCGAAAATAACATTAAATTACAATTTTATTTGTAAAAAACATAACAATATTGTGATCACTATGAAATTCCGAACATTAACAATATTATTGCAAGAAGTTACAAAAAATATACACTGCCCGTTGTGTACTCGCTTAATCAACGCAATGACCAAGTCCGTTTACAATGTATTGCATCCTCTCACTTCAACCATTGACGTTTCGTCCTTTGCCCTGATTGGCCGTGATGCACGGAGCATGTTTATCGACTGTGAGTTACAATCAGTAGCAAGCTCTCGATTTATGTGTGTGTAATTTATTTGTGTGCGTAATTCGCATACGTAACGGGCCTCTTGCTTGTAGTGGAGCTAAAGAGTGGGGAGACGCGTTCTCATACAAATCAGGAACTATTTCCTTTCTAACCTCTTTTATCTGTTCTGTGGTAAAACACGACCAACCTTGCAGGACTGTATTACTAGCATCATAAACAACAAGTTTTGTTCTATGACTTTTTAGAAAACATTATACATTTACCCAAACAAACCTTCCTAAATAGCCTAAAGGTTAAGGTGTCGGACTTGTGTTCGAGAGGTCGCGGGTTCTAACCCCACCCATTACACTATTACCGTGAACCCACTTCAGACACAAGCATATTTAGCTTAGTTGGAGGGGTTAACAGGATTGCTAGTAATGTGAATTCTACCCACATTACTAGTTATATTTAAAAAAAAAACTGTCAAGATCCTCTCCACTGCCTTTTGTACTATCAGTTTACCTACATCACTAGCGCTTTCTTTTGCTTCGCAGACTGCGTAACATTTAGAGCGTTTAATTGGACTATTTTTATGTTTGTATGAAAATTTGATGAACTAAAATAATATAATTACCTATAATGAATTATTAAAAGTCATAGAACAATTGTTGTGTATGATGTTAGTAGTACAGTCCTGCGAGATGTTAGTGTTTTACCAATAATATGTATCATCACTACATAGTATAAAACAAAGTCAGTCTCACCGTGTCCGCTCGCGAACTTTTTTGAAAACTTTTACGGGATTTACACAATTGAACCACTGGATTCCAGGCCCTCGACAGTTGAAACCCGGTCTCACGGTTGACCGATTCTTATGTTCATAAACGTCCATCCACAATTACTTCAGTTCATCCGTGATCATGGCACTAAGAAAGAAATTGTTCAAAGGACCCTGTGCGAACCCAGGTCGGGCCGCACGTCATATTATAATTGAATTTATAATTCTTTTTAGAAATTTTAATTTTAAATGTAATATACATTTAATTCAGTTATGTAAGTATCTAATGTTGATATTCCAGTGATCTACATAATCTGCACGATCCTTGTGGTGGCGTTTCCCGCGTTCGCATCCCCAGTGGAGACCGGCATGGGTTGCCTCATGATCCTCACGGCCGTGCCCGTGTACCTGCTGCTGCTGCACCCCAGGACGAGGGTCAAGTGGCTCAGCTCCATCACCAGTGAGTTAACAATAATAATACATTCACAAATACTGTTACATTCGAGATTTTGTCCCTCTAGTTTTAATGGAACAAAAGCCCAGATGCAAGGTGGGTTGGTATTGAAAGCAAGGAAATAACAAACTGTTTCAAACAACAAAAGTTTATTCCGACAATGTAAAGGTAAATATAAAAAAAGGTTATTGCCAGCCAGCTTAAAATTCAGTCGGTGGAACTTCGGGTAGTGGGGGGTTGGAGATAATCCCAGTACTGTTCTATTCTTTTAAAGTTTAAAATTAAAAATTGTCTTTTCTGTTTACTAAAATATCAAGGTACAACTGGGGGTAAATGGGTGCCAGGGACTCAAATAGTCCCGGATCCCTGAGCTGACGAAGACGTTCAATATTCTTCCAATTATGCGTAGATAAACGCCTTAGGAGGCTCTCGTTGGACACGGTGGAGCATACAGTGGAGGTATGCTCCACTTGGGTTGAGCACCGCCGTGTCCTCATGGAGGCGATCGTGGGCAACGACTTCTCGCGTCCGGCCCTGGTTCAGGCCATGGCCTGGTGCGGGGCGTGGGAGACGCCCCGGGCGTTGGGGATCGCGAGCAGATCTCCGGCCACCATAGGCGCGGGGTGGCGGACGGCGAGCAGGGTTAGCTCACCGTCCGGTAAGGACCAGGCCCGGGTCGACGACGTATCGTTTTCCACGCGCGCCTCAAAGAACAAGCTCTGACGGAGCCCCATAGGGCCATTGCCTGCCGAGGCGTTCATAAAGTTACTGCTGTTATTGTACAGATCAATTTCAGTCTGTAATATCAATCTGTCAAATTTCTTTAATAGATTTTCAACTTTATTCTTAAGGAAATTAGGTTCAAGGTTGATTGGGAAAATTTGACAGTTTCGGGTAGCTTTATGTGCTGGCGTCTGTACATAAAGTTTAAATAAATAACAGCTGAGATCAAAGTAATTTCAAATCATATACATATGTTCTTCTGATACATACGTCTTTTGTTCTTTCATTTCAGATCTCGCTACTCCTCTGGTGCAAAAGTTGACATTATCTGCGCGTCCCAAAATGAAGGTGAGTTTATAGAGCTATGTACCCATTTTTTCATTGTATGATCTGGAAACATCTCCTGCTCATTTTATTGTCTTTTTTTAAAGAAATACATGGCATTAAAACTAAGTTTACAAAAAAAATACACATTTAGTGATCTCATTTTCTTTATTATTTAAAACTATTTTAAAACATGAATAATCTCTTTTTACAGTGAATGCCCTTCACGACAACTGCATCCGAGAACATATCCGACCACATCGGTAAGGCCTGCAACTGCCCGTTTTACTATGATAGAAAAAGTAATAAAGTTTATACACAAATTATAAAAAATGTGAATAAAATAATAAAAACTGAGTTAGTGCTATGTAGAACTTGGCTGGGGCCACTATTATGCTTCCAATTGTAGGTATACTTTGTAGTAAAGCAGGCAAGTGCGATCGTGCTTTTATATTATAATATATATATAAAGAAAACTGTTATACTATTCCCTGTATAAGAAAATATATAATCGGCACAAGGCGATCATACATTTGCATATTTTTGTCGCTCTAACGATTTTTGTGCGTTTTCTCGCAAATGTATGAACCACCTACTTGTTGTATGTTTAAAAGACAATTGAAAGTACTCAATTACCAAATATATAAGTAGATATATTGTAATGTCATAGTATTTACAAGTGGCCAGTTTATTTGAGGATGGCGCTGCGTGTCAAGGTAAAATTTCAATCTTGTGTCTAATTCAGTACAATTCGGGTGGGTTCCATTTTTCGCCACAGGCCACGATATACTGGTCTTTGTAGATTCAAGGCGCATTAAAATGGCAGCTAGCGAACGAGAAAAGACAATTAATAGAAATAATATATGTATATGCGTGATGTAGTATGATTTGGTTGAAGATTATAGTCAAGTGTTGTTGAACGTTGTAAGAAAGTATGGAACGTTTAGTGCTAGGTAAATAGTAAAATAACTTACAGACTGTAGACAGATTGTAAAAAAAATATTGACCACTTTAAAATTGATTGTTTTCAGACTTTTAGTCCAGACTTTTGTATTTTTTGTAAGCAGTTTCATGAACTTAATAAAAATATATTTGTTAATGCTGAAATTAAACTCTGATATATGTACATATGTATGTCTATCAGGGTTGATTACATTATGCCCTCTATAGTACATATTGTTCATGTTACATGATTAATTGGAACATGCATTATGTTATTAAAAAAAAAATCGTATTATTTCATTTAAATCATTAATTCATAATATCTCTGAAAATATATATTCTTAAAATGCTAGCATATATATTCTTAAAAGATAAAAATAAAAAGGATTAGCCGAGAGAATTGAAGCAAGTCTGAACCATCAAAAGTCATAATAATGTAACAGTTTAAAAAACTTTGAAAACAACTGCTAAACACGAATATACGTACTTAGAATATACTGTATCATTTTGAATAAATTGCTCACTTGGCTGTATGCCCTACCATGCACCCAGACATCAGACTTTAATACTGTTTCTGTTTGAAAATAATAAATATACCGTTGGTGGCACAACCTGTGGGTACAATACACCTATATACATCGACATAGTCTCAAATAAGCAGTGATAAAAATAATATATCCATGCTGTCCTTTGCCGCTGTTTTCTAAGATTTTCTGATTAATTTTGTTGCGGAATCCAAGACAGTTGAATCTCCATTTACCTTTAGTTTATACTCGGCTTTCTGTCTCAATAAAATGGCGGGCTTGTACCAAAAACAAAATGTCCTTTGCAGGGACCATAAAAGTTCCAATTTTATAATCATTTCAAGAACACCTTGAAATGGATAATACATAGATCTATATGTATGACAATGTAAGTTTAGTTGTAGCTTTTATATATGTCTGTAACTCTTAAAAAAAATTGTATATTCGTATAAATGTTATATTATATAACGCTTTCTATACCAATATTTAGTTTTCATAACATTTTGTAGTGGCAAAATGAGAAGAGACAATTATATAAATTAATAACATTTAAAAAATACTTGCATAAAGCCTTGCGTTAAAAGTATTTTTTTTTTTATTTAGAAATAGGTAGTTAAAATACGAGTATCTATAAATACACAATCAATTCATTTTCTTTCTTAGCATTTCTCAGCTTTCTTCTTTTTTTACACAGGTTGTTTTTTTTTAATGTATACCTAGTTCTATTAATTTCAATCTTTAGGAATACTTTAGCGTTTATTAAAAATCTAACTGGTCAAGTAAATTACTGACAAAATTTTATTTTGATATTTTTTGGGCTTATAAACAGGCAACCCAATAGCAATACTTCGGGGGTTACCAATAATTTTGTGACTGCGCTAAGAAAACCCGTCTATCTCGATAGGTGGGCAGGTAGGTACAACGATACATGTGCCCAGTACACTTCTAATATTCTTTTTATGTAATATATTGTTTTCCTATAAACATGTATGATTTTTCAGTATGGCTGTGCTAAACTAAGATCTAAGTGTTGCCATTCCCAAAGAAACGATTCATTATTAATTATATTGTTGTCATAGACTACATAAGTTTAGTTTTATTGTATGAATGTTGTAATGGAATAAAAAAATGTGTTGAAATGCAAAACAATCTAGATATTAAGTCATTGTATGTTTTATTTTAGTGACAAAAGTCATCAGTCATCACACAAAGCTAGCTTTGACATTATGCATAATATTAACTATTTCATAATTTTATATAAGTGCTATGATTGTATGTTGTGTGAAATTATATTAAGTATTGATGTTGTCGTGGTATAGATTTTGCGTTTGGTTATTTTTTAATTGTGTAAATATAAAAAAGTTCGTAAACATACTCAAAACATTCCATTGCGAGTTGCAACTGCCTCAGTTACTTGAGATAGCTTTGCTAGTAAAATATAATTTATATATTATGAATTTTGTCTCTATCATGCAATGGCTCAGGTCGCTGACTTATCTCTGTTCAAATTTTCGCCTACCCTCAGCACTATGACCGTTGAATATAGTGCAATTCGTACAGGATACTTTTAAAGGACGCTTTAGGTTTTTTTTTCTAAAAGTCTTGGGCCATTGTATAGAGTATCTAGATATTTAATGAACTAGCTTGTATAAAATGTAAGATTTTATAAACAAAATATGTAAACTATCCAAATACTCGGTCTCTGTACTTCAATAGCGCCAAATAAACAACTCAGCGAAGAACAATATTCATAATACATAATATTCCTTATAATTTCTATTCTGAATCGGCCATTGGCGGGAAAGAGAAAAGAAAATATTACTTTTCACGCCAAACACTTTACTACTTTTATACAAGCGTTGGTTCCCTATGGATTAAAAAAACTTATGGGATGTATAGAAAAAAAGAAATAGTTGTCTATGTATAGATGTCTATACAAAGAATCTATCTAAAGAAACGGTTGTCTATGTAGACAACCGTTTCTTTTTGTAATTACTGCTGTTTAAAAGAACAATCTGTAATGGGGCGTGCAAGTGAAAGCTAATCGCAGATGGCGCCACCACCGTAAGAACCTTTGTCAATGTCAGTGTTAGTTAGATTGTGAGATATTATATAGTTATCTGTATCATCTATGGTTATCTTTGGTAATATTTTTTATTTTCATTTCATTGATTTCAATTGATTTCTGTACAATTTTCCGATTAAAGAACATAATACATGTTCTTTAATCGGAATTTAGGAATTCATTACTGTTCCATAGAGAAACTGCTTTGATATTGGTAAGTGTGCTACTAGCGCCACTTTGACAGTTGCACGCCCCATTATGAACAACCTCATGAAAAGAATCTCAAAAAACATATAAATACGTACCACGTTTTTGTAATAGCAACATTTTAGTTAATTCTTGTAGGCATTAATGAATATGAAAATTTTAATTTAATCATAATTAATAAGACGCGCTCGATTTATACAAACGTACAGAAATATTGATGAATACTTCAATGCATTTATTTCCTAATTTTTTTTGAATATTTATATGTTAAGATTTAAACATTTTTGTCTTAGAATAATCATGTATTTGTATATCAATGTTACATGTGTCGATGTTTCTGTTAAGAGCAATGTCTTAAAGAGACGATATGACAATAATAAATTATTGGAGGAAGTGAATCGTTTTTTATTTGCATGCCCTATCGATTGTGGCTATAGTTGCAAAACTTCTGAATAATTCCGAATAATTCCGGAATAGTTCAGGGAAAGTTTCTTTAAATGGGAATTATTCAAAATGATAAATTCATTTTGAATCATTCTGATTTAAAGAAACTTTTAATTATTTATTAAGATTTCAACTTTTTTTGCTGAAAAATCGTATTTTGCATCGATCGTCGATCTCTGTGCGCCGGCCGCTGCCGCCGCGCTGGCACCGCGACGCGCGCACCCGACTGCCACCGGCCACGAGTCGTGCGTGCAGGCGATGGCGGTGCGGGGTGCGGTAAGAGGGAGGGGATGCTGCTCCCCGGAGAAGTTTTCACCCGCGCGAGAAAGATTCGTACCCCGCAATCGAATGTTTCCGAATATTTCGCCCGAATAATTCAATGGGAAAAAATGTGTTTGCTTGTTGTGTGGTGGGTGATTTAATTATTGTTCACTGCGAGAGTACGTATGTACGCTACGAGAGTAAAATATAAATGTTTATTTTATTATAAATGGGATTGATTAAGTATATGTTGATATTTTATAGGTAGATTTATTAGCCTGCGATTAACAGGATTTTTATTCTTTTGTTTTTAGGTAGGTACTATCGGCCAAAGATACGCATACTCACTTATGAAAATATTTCTGAGGAAGCGCAGCTAGTGACAAACCACATCCCTTCCTGTTTTCGCCCAATTAGAAATAATATGCATTTTGTGAGTACAGGGCGTGTAACATTATATTAATACGAACACTACTAAAATACGCTTCGTGCATCCTATTGGTCAAAATACATGCATTAGGCGATCGAGTTGTAAGTCGTGCTATGCGATTATAGCCTTAAATGTCAGTTGTGAAATAAAAAAACCAGGCCAAGCATATTTGATTTGCTATTTGAAAAAGGGTTACCTATGTTTTTGGTTAGTTTGTATGTAGCTCTGTACGCATCGCGAGTATTCGCGAGTCGCATAGGTAGGTATTAATCATTACCTACCTACTTAACGCGTATAATAGCCCAGTCAATAAAAGCAAATAAAGGCAAACCTTGCAAGCAAACACGTTTTGATGCGGTTTTCAGAAAAGTATTTGTTCTTACCTACTTAGGAGCAGATTTTGGTATATTAACAGACTTCAAAGGTCGATTTTCCTGTTTTTTTTTTGACAGTTGAAATATTCCCAAAGTTTCGTAATATTTCAGAATACTTCCGAAGTATTCGACGGGAATGATTCGGAATGTTTCCCGCCAGCATCTATAATTGTGGCCATTTGAAGCCTAAAACCATTGACCCAAAAGAAGCAGTCTCTCTCAATGTTGCTGCTGTGAAAAATTTAATAGATTGTCAAATAGACTGAAACTTATACCAAATATCAGTTACACAATATTATGAGTCCGTGTCAAAAGGGAGTTTCGCAAAGACAGCACTGCAATGCCATTATATGGCTGAAAGTTATTAGATACTACGCCGTCAGTCATCGCTTCAACCACATTCCATTCTCGCTCATACCTGTCCATCGCCTCATATAATTGATTGTAACTGTCCAAAACTACAGGAAGTAGGCACCATCAAATACCTGGACGTTGCTTTGGATTCCAAATTAACCTTTGCCACACACATTCGTTGTCTCTCAAGCCGAATACGGAAATTTATTTTAGTAGTCAAAACTTTTCGATCCTTCCTGAACCCTAAGAAACCATTATCCATCTACTACGCCTTGTGTCAATCACTCTTAACGTATTGTATCATTTAATGAGGTGGCGTGGCACGTATAAAATCAAGCTTATCATCCTTGAAAGGGCTTAAAGGGCAGTCCTTAAACACGTTCGCAGACAGTACGTCGTTAGGCGGGAAATTAAAATAGTGCGTTATGACAGTACGTCGAGGGTTCGGCCTCTTATTTTTAAGAGTACGTCGTCTCACGATAATTTTTCATATAAGTATTATGAAGAGCAGTATACACTGTCATATTATGAGCAATTTCATATTTCTTACTGCCGTAATACGAGTATTTTGTAGGTAGTTTCATATTGATTGCTTGTGCACGAGTACTATAGGTCACGCCAAATAACTTGGCAAGAGTCGTTCAATGCGAAGAAGTCGATTTTTAGGTGTCAGTGGTTGTCAGCGGGTCGCGGGGTATGACGTAGCACCGCTCCGAGCGCGCGATTGGTGCGTCAGTAGTTCTCGTTCAATTTGCTCTCGATTACACTTGCGTACACGAAAGATGTACCCTTTGTTTTTGTTACGAGTTGTTGTTTTAAATTTATTTTTTGTTACCTTGATTACAATGCCAGGACCAAGTACTGTTTTACGCAGACTATTAAAACGCCAGAAAGAACAGTTAGACACTATAGTTAAGGAAGGTTGAAATTCCGAATTCGTCACTGTCTTTAGGATACCGGGAAAAAAGAAGAATAAAAGGGGTAGCAGTTTTATTAACTAATTGTGCCGATGAGAACATATTATTTTAAATGATTTTTTAAATACATGTTTTTCACTTTTAAATGTTTTATGTATTATATCTATTTTATTTATAATACCGAAGTAATGAATGAATTCCTCTTCTTTCTTTAACATTCTTCTGAACAGATATGATTAAAAATAAATGATGGCAATAACCATAGAATAATGGCAAGCAGTAAAAGTGACCACTTTTTTCTTCCACTAAGTGCACGATGCGCGAACTTACCCCCACTACGCCAAATTCTTGCCAAGTTATTTGGTGTCATCTATACGTTGATTTATCATTTAGTATGGAAAATTCTACTATCGTAATGTGGTGTCGGGGTAAGTGCTCACTGTCAGCGAACGTGTTAAAGTCGCGCTATTTCTTCCTTTCCGTGCCCCTACAATAGAACTGTACAAAACCGCTAGTCTTCTCAGTTCGACAGCTTTTTATTCTCAATGAAAGGTACTTTAAAACAACGCTCTCTCATTCATTTCGTTGTTTCATCTCTTATTTCTTTGCGTTCCTAAGCGTTTTTCTTTACAACAAACTGAATAATTTACTCTCAATTCACATCGTAAACAAAACAACTCTATAAAAAATTATAACAGAATGCCTTCTTAGCCTAAACTATGCCCAAACTGAAGATCTGTTCAAAACCGCATCCTGACTAGGGTTGCCATTTGTCCCGATATATCGAGACTGCCACCGTCATTAGGTATTCTGTCCCGACGTCCCGACAAAGCACTGTTACGTCCCGTTTCATCGCGCTGTCACGGGAATTCGAAAACGCGTGCCGAATTACTTGGCCGCATGCTTGCGACGACCTCGCGACATCGGCGCTGGAAAAGGGAAGCAGTCATCAGGGCATCATAAACAATTTCAACTAATACTAATTTCAACTAATATTGCGTACCCATATTCTGCATAATACTGTATCAAGTGCAGCTGGAATCTTATCTGTGGTGTAGAAATCATCGTCCTGAAAAGAACTCAACTCAAGAACAAGATGATTTTCCCGGATGCCATCGGTGGAAAGAATTCTCAAACTTTAGACTCCAATAAAAACATTTTTTTTTAATATTTCAGTTTTTATTTAAATACCTATGTAGTTTCTTTCTAATTTATGCAGTCCAATTTGAATTCATTAAAAATATATATAAGTAGAGACGATATTACATACAGTGTGAGGTTAACTTAAAAAAGACTAAAAAGAGAAAAGAATTACTTAAAAAAGTAAAGTCTTCAACAAAATAGGTCCAACCTATTTCCTTTGTTTCGGTGGGAAATTCATCAAATGAATCCTTCCGCTCTGGATGGAGCGGGAGTGTCAGATTTCTCTACTGACTAAAAACCCACCGTGTTCTTTCAACTGCCCTTAAGCTCCGGGACCGCGGTATCTCGTTAGAACATTCCCGCAACCCCGGCAAGTAATGGCCCAATGGGGCCTCGTCACTAGTGCTGACGACTCTTCTCGAGCACAGTGGTCCGGATTTTCAAAATGATGGACTTACGATCGAATATGTTTATTTCACTAAATAAAAAATGGGATCGAATAGTATATATAACGCTGATCAATATTTATTCTGACAATTTTTCGAAAAAATTGCTCCTTCATGGCAAAAAAAAATATTGAAAAAAAAAATGTATGGGAGAAAATCTATTTTTTTTTTCTCCGGCTAGTATCAAAGTATAGCAACCAAACCTTATATTCTAGTAAGTACTTGTTGCCCTTAATACGACGACATATAATTTGCTTGCGTATCCCTGCGGCCTTGGCGCCTACGATGATTCAAAGTTTCAAATTTTTAAGTCGATTTTTCTTAATGTTTTTGACGATTCATCTTAAAAGAAACGGTTAGAAATGGATAAAATCTCGACAATACGTTCTAAATTTTTCAATATCTATGGCACATCCAGATGAAATTGTTTGAAGAATAGCCGCGAAATGCTTTAGTAGGTCTTTATCAATATTGTTAATTTCGGCAGATTTCTCATAATCTCTAAAATACCTTCTGGCTGTATTTCAAACGTTTGTGGTTCCAAAGCCTTGCTTAACAAAATCTACAAGAATTCCCATTTGCTGCTTGATTTCTTCTTGTGTCAGTTGTTTTTTCGCAGCTTTTAGTTCCTTGTTAGCACCTCTTGCAGCCCACATTTTAAAGACCATGTTGCATACAACATGGTCTTTAAAATGTGGGATTGATTGTGGGAATGTGGGTGTGGGGTGGGGTTTGAAATGTGGGAGTGTATTCTGCATATATCATAATATATGCAGAATACACTCCATACAACGAATCTACATATGAAGAGTAGAAAGTCTATATTATTATTTATAAACATTTTCTCGTACAGGTCTTGAAAATACTTCAAACAGCTTGTTCATCTCAGTCGGCTTAGCAAAGCAAATATTGCAGGCAGATGCAGAACTTTTCCGTCGATCATTGTCATATGAAGGTCGTGATTAATCTCCAGCCCGGCACACTTTGTAGAACCAATATTATATTATACTATACTATTTCTTATTTTAATGAAGCTTCTTCTTGCTTGATATATTCTACTGTCTCTTCACAAAATTCAAACTTAATAGGCCTACAATAATGGGTTGAAGAATGTGTTGAGTTTTCCCATATGGTGATATTATTAGAAACTAATTTAAGAGGGACAAGACTTGACATAAATACCGATGAATCACTGAAGTTTACATCTTCACTTCTTTGCCTGTAGGTGCTTTGTGAAGAAGCTCCATCGAAACCCCATTTACTGATTAACTTCAATCCTTCATTTGACGAATCAACTTGGGTACCAGTAATCTGAAGAATCTTCTGGACTGTCAGATCCAGTAGGGCTTGAATCTTCACTTTAGCTCCTCTCTCAGTAATTTCTAAATCGCTTGGATAGCATCTTTTCTTAGCTTCAATGAGTTTGTGATACGATGGTAAAACTGAAACTTCACAATCTATCAGCACTTTCCTTAAACACAAATATTTCCACTTTGACAGATTCAAAGATGTATAAAGACCTAGAGCGTGATCTTCGTCTAAAGATTTTTTGCTTACTTTCTTTTTAAACAAAGTGGTTTGAGCAATCGCAACACTATCAGGGTTTTTCGTTATGTGATCAATAATATTAGCTAAGTCATTCTTCTTTTCTGTCTCTCTCTTAAGTCTTGTGACTAATGCGAAAGTGAGTTCTTTCGGTGAGTATTCCAGAAGAGACCCTGAACGTCTTTTCTTCTGTTTGTTGCCCAGGCCAACAAACGGTTTCCTAATCTGAACTAAATCCATAGATGTGCCCACAGTTGATGTGGACGGAATCACAGCTGCTACAGTATGGATATCAACGGAAAAACTCGTAATGTCTGACGATATGTTTTCGATAACTTCATCTTGAGCTAGAAAAAATTCTGATAAATTCACTGTTGTGTAATTTGGCCAACTAATATTTGATTGTAACCACTCAGCATGTTTGTTCTTGAACATCTTCTGATTTCTGGAAGCACTTGCCCATCTGCGACTCATATAATTTTTTAAAAAGGTCTTAATTATTTCTGAATCTTCTGAACATATTTCAACGGGGATGCGCACAATAATATCTACATGTAGTCGTGTCCAATTTTTCATGTCTGCTTCACCACGAAGGAACATAAAAATATCTAAATTCGTAACAAATGCAGCCATAAGGAAACTCACAAAACTTTCACACAGCACGGATAATGATGTTGCTTCCTCAAGGGTTGAGAAACAAGTGCCCTTAATTGTTACCTGCACACATATTTATAACAAACACAAGTTCGCAAGTAGTGACTGATATAATTAGTACCGCTGCGTTCAACAACAATATCAGCGTGTCGATATTACCCCTACCACCCTTTGGTGGTGGGGGTTAATTATTATTTTATCAAAGTAATACTTTTAGTCATTTAGGTATAGATAGTCATCGTCAGCACATGACTGTTTTCAATTACATGCATCAAGTTTTCAAAAAGTCTAAATTTTATTATTGTTTTATAAATTAAATGCCTACCAAATGCCAAAGTTTATATTTTTTAATTCTTATTGTATTGAAAAAAAATATTTTTAGTTCTTCTTAATTGTAAAACTCATTAATAGCCATTAGAAAATACAACATAAAAATTTGAAACTTTGAATCATCGTAGGCGCCAAGGCCGCAGGGATACGCAAGCAAATTATATGTCGTCGTATTAAGGGCAACAAGTACTTACTATAATGTAAGGTTTGGTTGCTATACTTTGATACTAGCCGGAGAAAAAAAATAAAATAGATTTTCTCCCATACATTTCTTTTTTCAATATTTTTTTTGCCTATTCGATCCCATTTTTTATTTAGTGAAATAACCATATTCGATCGTAAGTCCATCATTTTGAAAATCCGGACCACTGTGCGCCGTCGACCTGGGTCTGGTCCTAAACGGACGTTGAGCTACCCATGCTCGCCGTCCGCAAGCCCGCATTTACGGTGGCCGGAGGTGATCGCCTCGCGATCCCTGACGCCCGCGGCGCACAGTGGTCTGGAAATCGAGCTCCATACTCATAGAAACTTAAAGTAAAGAATTTAAAAAAAAAACAAACATCTCTCTCTCCCTCCCTTTACATAATATTAACGTATGGATAGTACAAGTCACACTAAGCGTGAGAAAAAAAGTTTTTTTTTTGTATGGGAGAAAACACTAAAAGTATCTACGTTTTTTCGAAACTTAATGGAACTGTTAGGCTGGTGCTCACACGAGCTATAGTCCTATACACAGCGATCAAGATGACATACAATTCATGTAGCAATTTTTGATATATTGAAATTTCGAAATGTGATTTTTCAAATCTTTGCCGTGGTTAAATGCCGTTGCTGATCGATTAACTTATATTATAGTTAGATTTAGCCTGCTAATGACCTTCATGATGACAATCATTAAAAAAGATATTGATTGTATAGGTTTTTTTGGCCATTCCAAGAACTACTTAACTCAATTGTTAATTACCGTGATTAAGGTTGAGAATGAGTGAGAATGTTATGGATTTTAAGTATGTGAATTTTCCGATCACTTTATAAACATTCATTTTAAAAGAAAAAAAATCGTAGTAAACTGATTTTAATTTATTCAAAGAATATAAAGTTATAAATCTCGAAAAAAATAAAAGATTATGTAGAAATAAATAAATATTTTTTATTATAAAATTCTAATCATATCACATTGAGGTAATAATGTAGGTGTACTACGTACATATTACCTCAATGTCATATCAAGACATTACAACAAAATACATCTATAATATTATGAGCCACTACAAATATCTACAGCAAGGACAACAAAAATAAATAACAAAGCCAGTATTAAAATTATAAAAGTAGGTAAATAGCTCAAATAGTAGTAAAATAAGCGTTAGTTCATTCATTACTATTTTAGCGGTCTTTTACCACTATTACAACTCTGACTACTACATCTAATTATAACTATTTACATATTTTTGACTACTATCTATAGTAAACATAAAAACTACTGCTAATAGACAGTATCTTCGCCCTCATCAGAGTCCTCTAAATCGGAGACCCTAATTAACGCCTTTGTCTACATCTGAATCGTCACTAATGAGAAGAGGTCTCATATCATCAGTGACAGCTCTTTTTGTGGGTTTTCGTAGCACAGGTCTTATGCTGGACAGGTAGGGATCTGATGATACAAAGAGAGCATTCAAAATGTCTTCGTTTGTCACGTTACGGCAATATTTGCGTGAATGGTGTTCTCGGATTATTTTGAAATCTTTGTTTCTGGCTTCCGTTGCCTCTTCAGATTATTTGCCAATGGGCATAATACTGAAGTGTTTGATAACTTCAGCACCATGCATTAAAAGTTTGTGGACACTCGAAGGCATGTAATACCAGCCATAGAGCTCCACGTACATTTCTGCAGTAACGTGTGCAAAGTTTGCAAACGCGTCAATATTTATAGTCTCCCCACTGGCTAATACACGCAAAAGTGTTAAAAATCTTTGGATCAAACAGGAATCCAATCCTGTGATAGCTGCAGTTTTCGCAGGATCACTAAAATTTTCCTAGCTGTGTTCCCATCATTTGTAGTTCCCGAACCTGAAACAAAACAAAAATTCTTGACTCTGTGCAGGAAAAAAGATGTAAATGAATAATGTTACTTGAAAAAATGTAGATTTAAAAGTTTTTAATGTTACCTCACCTTGTTTGACGATGTCTACCAGGAGGCCCATTTTATCACGGAACTTCTGCTGTATGATTTGTTTTCTAATCTTCAATGACTCTTTACTGCTTGCATCTCTGGCTTGCCATGTTTTAAAGTCCAGTCTTTATGAAATATGGAGAAGGCACTCCATACACATGATCCAAGCATGAAGAGTAGATAACCCGTACTTGAACATTTCTGTTGAAACCGGTTTTCTGAAAATAAAATGGTTAAATTAATAAAAAGAATATAAATATTGAAGTACTGCAGTGATATTAATTTATTAAATTATTGAAAACTCACTTTGCGATCTTCTCCAACTTATTCATTTCTGAAGGAGTAGCTTTACATATATCACATGTCTGTGATGAGATATTTGATAGCTGTGAAATGATTTTACCATCTATCGTGGTCATAAGCATTGAGTGCTTTACAACATAGCTTCCCATAATAGAAGGCTGCAGTGCTTCAATCTCAGCCTCAATCATAGCCTGTTCTTCCACGATGTTTAACTTGTTTTTGTTTGAAAACTTAAAATAAATAGGTCTGCAAAATATGGTGGAAGATGGCTTTGGATTCTCCCATACCTTTTCTTCGCCACAAACTAAGCGTAGAGGCACAAAAGAACTCATAAAAATACTGGAATCGTCTTCGTCTGCCATAGTTTCCTTATACAAACTTTGCCCTGAAGCACCATCAAAGCCCCACTTGCATATAAGTGTCTTGCCATCTAGCGAAGATTCCACACGTAAGTTTTCGTCCGTATTTCACAGTCGCTTTCCGAAACTATTAAGACTGCAGTGTTGAAACTTATTAAGTAAATGTATTCTGTAAACAACTTTACTATTTATATCCAATAACTTAAAAAAAAAAAAACTTTATAGCAAAAAATAAAACCGACTTCCATATCAAAACACTACAAAGCTAAAGCAAGCTTTTCCCGAAGCAGAGCCTTTAATTTTTGAGGAGTTCTCTTGATACTTCACCATCAATTCTACATCACCATATGCATATTCAAGTACATATAACATACATAAAAAAAAGTTCAAAACGAACTGGGAACCTCCTCATTTTTATGAAGTTGGTTAAAATTGTAATTAATTGGATGCGGAGCACGCATACATGGAAGTCATGCTCTGCCTGCCTTTTTCCTAATATGTTGGGGTCTGCTTCCTGTCTAATCGTGCGACTACCTAAATGACCTCTCTACAACCCAGTAGCTGGGTAACACGATAACCCTTGGCTAGACTAGGGTCAGATTTTACTGGCTTCCGACTACCCGTAATGACATTCAAAGAGATATCCAAAAGACAGCCAGGACTAAAGGCTTAAAGTAATTTCCGAGGTTAGGGTATCACACCGCCAACTCTCAGACTCTGGGCTACTACCGATAAATTCCTTACAGAAAATCCTCATAGCCCTTTTTTAACCCAAGACCTCGTGTCAGTCACGCTTACGACCAACGACCAAACTAAAGAAAAAAAATTCATTCAACAACGAGCGCAGAGCCATAAAACTTTTAGACGACGAGGCGCTAGTGGGGAGTGTGCGTAGGAGCTCCATTTATTTATTTATTAAAACTTTATGCAACACAAAATGTACAAAGGCGGACTTAATCTCTCCGTCTCCCTTTCACTACCGGACTACCAGAAGCACTGCTGGTACCATCCACACTTGGTTGATATATCGTCTTGTCACACCAAGCGCTTTTCTTCCACATTTATTGTACGTAAAGCCAAGTTGTGGAACTCTCTGCCGGCTTTCTGTATTCCCTTGCCACTTATACTTACTTACCCAAGAGTAAATAGGCATCTTCTAGGCTCGCTCGTCACATCGTAGACCTCATCTATCGCTTAGGTACCATCAGGCGAGATTTAGGGTCAAAAGTGGGCTCATCCCGAATAAAAAACATATAAGTATATGTAGTTTGTTTGTGTCATGTAACCTATTTGTGTTGGGTCAATAGATAGGTCTATAAAAACATTGTCATATCTTATTTTTTCTCCAAGTCAGTTGTTCGAAAGATAGACCTTTAAAGTAGTAAAATGTGACGTAATAAAAACTTTTTACCAAAAAATTAAACCGACTCCCAAAAAACACTGCAAAGTGAAAAATAACTTTAATTTCGGTAGTCGATGTCTTTAGTTTTGTTTTTTTCGTTTTTGGCACCGACTTCCGAAATTAAAGTTATTTTTCACTTTGCAGTGTTTTTTGGGAGTCGGTTTAATTTTTTGGTAAAAAGTTTTTATTTCACTCTTTTTATTTGGATGATTTTTAATTTACCTAGTTACTAGAGCCTAAATGTCAACTACTTATAACCTTTTACAAAATATTGCTTTTCCCAATGCTGGGCCGTTAATTTTTGAGGAGTTCTCCTGGTACTTCACCATCAGCTCTACATCACCATATGCATTGTGACGAGCATAAAGTGCTTAACATCCATATTCAAGTAATCGAATCGCAATCCACTCAATACTTATTATTGATCAGTTCCACTTCCCCAAATGGTACTTTTTGAGAGCAACTGCACAAGTTACTATAAGAAATACCCAAAACGCCATAGGTGTGCCTATAATATTTGAAGAGTTCCCTCGATTTCTCCAGGATCCCATCATCAGATCCTGACTTTGTGGTAGTGATAGTGGTACCAATTTCGAAGTATACCCATTCGAACAAAAAAACAATTTTCCAAATCGGTTCAGCCGTCTTCGAGTACTCGATGATCATACATTAAAAAAAAAAAAATATATATATATATACGCGTCGAATTGATAACCTCCTCTTTTTGTCGTCGGTTGAAAAGGTGTATTCCCGTTGTCCCCGTAGTCCGTGACCCCGTTAAAGGGGACAAAGGGAATTTAATAAAATAATTAAAATTACTTCCCGTTGTCCCCGCACGCTGTCCCCGTTAATTTCTTGTAATATATGCTTTTCAAATTATGCCCGTTGTCCCCGTTGAGTTAAAATTAGAAGTGAGAGTGCCTTAATAGAGATAATATTGTACCTATACAAATGAAATGGAACTAAGGACTACATATAAAATTAAAAAAAAACACATAATATCTAAGCAATATGATACATGTGATTGCGACAACGATACGTGAAATATTAACTGTTATCAACGGGGACAACGGGAAGTAATTTTAATTATTTTATTAAGTTCCCTTTAAATTAAAATAAATCTAAAAAAATATGGGTTGTAGACCCAAGGGCGGCTCCAGGGGGGGGTCATGGGGGTCATGACCCCCCCCTGGGCTGGGTTCAGGACCTAGGAGGACGGCTAATTAAAATTGTTAAACATAATGTTTTTATATATCTTTGTCACAACATAGATTTTATTGTAGTACTTTTAATATTTAATTGATTTAATATCTCTGTTGTGACTTTGTTCGACGGCAAACGCATTATTCGGAAACGAATGCATCGAAAATTTGAGGTTTACTACGCCACCGCCACGGCTTCCAAAGGTGGCGCGCGCTTTGTTTCGATCTAATGTCTTGCTAGATCTAACCTCAATCGGAACGACTAAACTTTAGTAATAAAGTACTAAGTTAAAAAACTTCTGAACTTATTATGAAACTATTTCTGACCTTATTTTAAATTGCAATATTAAGATGTACCCTAATATAAGATTTCAAGATTTATGTATTATGGCTACACTACCTGTTAGTGTAGCGACAGCAGAAAAATCTTTCTCTACGTTACGAAAAATCAAATCATGGCTAAGAGCTTCAATGGTTGGAGAACGTCTAACCGGACTGGCACTTCTCCACGTCCATGATAGTGAAGATGTTCATCCTAGCCGATTTCGGCTACGGTGACTGTATCATGGCTATTTTATTCAAACATTAGAGCTTGGTTGTTCAGCTCTCCGACTGTGCGCTCGTTGGTGACTGGCGTACCCACATTTCGCTGAGAATACCATGTTGCATGTAGGTCACGTTAACACACCGTTCGCACGACGTTAGTGTATGGCCGTTGGTGGTCTGGCCTTCAACTCGTCTCGTTTTATGTCCAAATCTGCTCGTGATAGCAATTCAAAATTAATTAGACGTCTCCAATACAAACGTTGAGCTGCTTTGTGCTCCCCCTGAGATGGTTAAATCTTGCATCTTTTCATTTGCCTTTTCAGAACATCCTTACATCTTAGTCATTGTCCACCCTGTTGACGTTTGCCATATTTGAGTCCTGAGAAGAAGATGAGTTTAGTCAATCTGTCGTCCGACATTCGCGACACGTGTCCACTCCAGAACGGCGAAGAACATCCGTATTTCGGAGACGATCTTGCCACCGGATGTTCAATATATCTCGCAGATACTTTAAGCGATACTTGTCGAGAGCACGAATGAAATGAAATTGGTACAGGACCCATGTTTCGGATGAATACAAAAAATTTGGGAGAATATTACCATATACACTTTTAATTTGGTGGTAAGGATTTATAAAGTGACAGTTCTTGAACTAACAATAGTCTTGTGCCTGCTCGGCATGTAATCTAACTTCATGCAGCTCGGTCACTTTGGAGATCGCTCCGTACTAGTTCATTTCGGACAGTGAACTAGTTCACTCTATTAGTTCTAATAGCTCTATTCGTTCTACGCTCTCGGCGGTCCTTAACTCAGACTCGGACCGCCGCAAGGATCTTCTACCTACTAACAAGTTCCTTGGACCGCCGAGAGCGAAGAACGAATAGAGCTATTAGAATTAATAGAGTGAACTGTGGTCCGCGCTGTGCTCTGAATCTCAGAGCACAGCGCGGACCACAGAGCAAATGTAGGTACTATCAAAGACATCGTATTTATTTATGTCTGTATTACCACAGCGTAAACAGCTGACATAATATTAGGATTATGTATAATTTAAACAGAGATATTTATTACCATTGAAATGTGAATCTGAAACGGTTCTCATTCATAGAGACACAGAATGAATTCGTATGACGTTTCTGTCAACCAATCAGTGACTGTATTTCATTTCTCGTTCGCACATTACGATCGCACGGTTTAGAATGTACGACAATGTACGAGTACGAAAAGAGCTATTAGAGCTATTTAGAACGATTACAAGCCAGCGTTCGTTAACGGTTCTTTTAGTACAGTGCAAAGATTTGGCTCCTATTCGTTCATGGTTCACGTACTACACAAGACTAACTGACAAATGAAATTTGAAAATAAACAATTACAAATGGCGGTTTGTTGCATATTATAAAATATATATATGTTCTTCGTATGTGCATTTTGTAATTCCCGATTCGTATTGTTGTATTTCGTAGTAATTACCACAAGTATAATTTGTGCGTCGAGTTGAGCCTTGTGCAAAGCTTTGTGTTCCTCCCCCTTACTATTGGGACCTTACTCCGAAATTGTTGAATTTTACTGTGCGATATAGACGCATTTTTCTGTGCGATATAGACGAATGAATAACTGTGTTAATTTTTGTTTTGTGTTTATTTAATTAAAGTGTTAATTTTGGTCTAATTGGCGTTAATTATTTCTATCCCGAACCCCAGCTCGTAACAATTCTTTGTTTTCTTTCTACCTTTTACTATCTACATTCCCTTGGGACTATTTTGTTTCGTCCTATTATACAGAGATAAGACGAAATTTTATATTATACATGTTATCATGCATATAAATAGCTATGTGTGTGTGTGTGTGAGTAGTTTGGGGCCAATTTACAGATGGCGTATTGTCAAATAGGTTTGCATTTTTATCACGTAAGAGGGCTCTCATTTCCCTGTATACAAGGATCTTCTACCTACTAAGTTCCTTGCCTGTATATTACTTTACTCTTTGGAGTCAATATTGTAATATTGACAGATACCCATTTGACATAGTTTATAGATTTTAGATTTTTTTATTTTTGACGATATGGCGTCTGGTTTTCGCAAGGCGCTATGTGGTAAAAATCGTTTTCGTTCTTTTATGAAGTTTCAATCGTTATTTTAATACCTACACACATGCTGTAAAAACAGCTATCTGCTAAACGCAATATTGAAAGGTAATTCTTTAAATAGAGTCTGGCAAACGAAAGTAGACACTCGAATTATTTGCAAACTTTTTATATGGTAATGCTATACTAATGTCAAACTCAATTTTCCGAAACAAGATGGCATAGATGATACATATAAATACTGAGATAGATGCGCCACTCTATGATTCGAAAATTGAGTTTTTGACCCTGATCGCCAGGTAGCGTAACGGTAGTTTAATACCGAAAAAATCCGATAGGTGGCGTCTACCTGACATGTTAATAATATTTTCTTATTTTAAAGATTTTAGAAGTACTAGATTGATTGAAATAAATATTCTAATCGACAAAAGATTAAATCTTTGATTTTAGAATATTTATTTCAATCAATCTAGTACTTCCAAAATCTAAAGATTAGATTTTAGAGGCTGGCAAAAATTAAAACACGGTGAAGATGGATTTAATTATTTTTTATATTTGTGATTTTTTGGATTCATTATAAATCAACGAAACATAACGAACGAACGAACTACTGATTCAAATTTAATTGATTCTAAAATAGGCAACAAATCATACCACAATTGGAAATGGAGCGAGTTATTTTTTAAGCACTGCTTATATATTTTTGATGACCCCTTGTAAGAATTACCATTAAATGATTCGAAGAGCTTATCAAATAATAAATCTCTGCATTCTTCGGGCAGAATGTTGTGTTCTGAAACAAAATATTAATGTTGGTTAATAACATTTTGCAAAATTTGCTAGGTAACAATAATGATCCAAATCTGTGAAATTATAAACATACTAACTCGATAAAAAACGTAAAGCGCTAGACACCCTCTGGCTGAACACTTGTGCTGCATATTTTACCTTCATTTTAGGTATTTTATTACTCATCACATGTTTTTCTGTTAATTAATTAATTAATCGATTTGTCAAACTGTTTTTGACAGTTTTATATTTATCTTTTTTCTTTGTTATTCATAAACAAGCGAGGTGTATAGAGTCTATGATGCAGTAAAATTATAATGCCATTTAATTTAGTGATTTAGTGAATTAGGTGCCTAAATACATTAAATAATGCTTTATGAATTTTTCGATACAAATAATATTTGGTCCTCATGGCGACAATAGGCGGAGACCTCTCGCGCCCGGCCTTGGTCGAGGCCATGCTGCGGGGCGGCGAGAGGGAGTGGGAAGCGGTCGCCTCCTTCTGCGAAGCAGTCATGCTTCCGAAGGAGGAGGCGGGCCGCGTGAGGGAGAGGATGGCGTCCTCCCTCCAGCCCAGCCGCAGTGGTAGACGCCCACGGCGTTGGACATCGGCCGACGATCTCCGGCCACCGTAGGCGCGGGCATGCGGACAGCGAGTAAAGGGCAACTCGCTGTCCGACCATGGACCATGCCCGGGTCGACGGCGCGTCGTGTTCCACGCGCGCCTCAAAGAGCGTCAGCAACATAACGAGGCCCCCTCTGCAGAGGGCCGAAGCCCGCCGGGGTCGTGGGACTCATCCCGTTACCGTGGCCCCGGTATGTAAAGGGTTATTGAAGGAACACCGTGGATTTTAGTCAGTAAAAGTCTGACAGTCCCTCCCACCCTGCCCGGAGTGGGAGGACTTATTTGATAATTTTACCACGTTAAAAAAAAAAAAAGTATGATGCTACTAAGTTGATACTTTGTCGTAATTAATAATTTATTATATTGTATCTTTTAGCGAGGAAAAATATTTATCTATTTTGATTCACATTCATTTTATAGTATGTTAAACACCTTCATAATAATGCATTATAGTTATTTAACATACTATTAAATGTTGCATGGTTTTTAAATTATTTTTTTTTGTTTATATAAAATATGGTAGATGTAGCAAGGGTTGATGAGATGGTGAAACCTATTGAAAAACTTACGGATTTAGAGCAGAAAGATACTAGGTTTTACTAGGAGTACATAACTTTTATAAAGATGTTGTTGAATTCATGATTTGCAGAACCTAATCATTCTGTTTTACCATTCTTTACAGAAGTGAGCGTTACTACATTAAAAAGAATTAAAAAGGAAGGCTGCGCGTAAAGGCCATATAAACCCAGTGTCCGACTTAGATAGTTTTGACATAGATGCTATTCGTAACAAAATTAACAAATTTTATATCGTTAGTAAACAAATAAAAAAAAAAAACAAGTTTTCACAGCAGAGCCAGTATATGAAATTCTGAAGCAGAATGGGCACGAGGTATTGCGACTTCCCCCCTACCACTGTGATCTAAATGCCATCGAGTTAGTATGGAGTAAAGTTATAAAAGAGTCGTTTGAAAATATAACTCTCGAGTGAAAGAAAAGACTGATCATGTCATCCATGTTGAAAATAAATATAAAGAAAGGGGCAGAATTACAGAAAATAATTAGAAAGTTTTAAAATTAACGTAGGGAACAATTTTTCCAGTGACTAATGAAACTTTCCACATGGAAGTCTTACATTCAGATTTTGAATATAGTGAATAAATCAGAACTATTTTAAAATACTGTTGTTTTTTTTTTAAATTCGAATTAAGGTTCAATATCTAAACTATTAACTACCTAAACCACCTTTTGTATTTTTATTCCAATGAAATAAATTAGATAATTCTAAAGTATCAAATAAGGTTATTCCAGGTATTTCATCGTAGATTTGGGGTTGCTATGCTGATATTTTTTAAATTTGCCGCGCTTTTTCAGTCTCTACTTTCGTTTGCCAGACTATATTTCGTTTATTAGATAGCTGTTTTACAGCATGTGTGTATTAAAATAACGATTGAAACTTCATAAAAGAACGAAAACGATTTTTACCACATAGCGCCTTTTGCAAGCGCAACGACGCTATTCACACTTAAAGACCCCCAGGTATAAAGGCACGGACATACATACATACGCGCTAAAAACATAACCCCTCTTCCTTTCGGGCTTAGCCGCAGTCGGGTAAATAATTAAGTAGAAAAAAAAAATATGCAGTATATTTTAGAAAAAAGGAATTTTAATTTTTCTGTTCAAATCAGCTATTTCATACTTTAACTCCTAGCTAACCGACTACTAAAAATGAGGAGGTTCTCAGTTCGTCTTGAACTTTTTTAAATATGTGTACATAAGAAAAGACATAATACATAAGAAAATAATGGACAACTAACATGCAAATTGAAAACCTAAAAGCTAAATTTCGTATTTTGGCTACGTGAATCTATGCTGGCTACTCTAGGGAACCGTTCATGGACGCGACCGACTCTACTCGAACCTAGTCACTTTTTATTCAGAGATAGAATTCCAAACTAAACGTACTTGACAGTCTGTCATGGCTGACAGTTTTACTGACAATTGACAGGACATTTCAAACAAAACGTCCAATTCTCAGTAAATATATGTATCATCTATGCGTCCAATTATCCTCGGTTTTTGTTTTGCATGTGGAAGTATTGATTTCGTGTTGTTTTTCTAGTAAATTTAATATAAAATGGTGAAATTCGGTAAGAATAAGTTTAAGGCATTAAACAAAGCCGCCAAAACTCAGAAAGTTGTAGCAACAAGTCCAGGAGTAACCAACAAAATCCTGAAAAAGAAAATAAACGCAGAAAAGAAGGTTACTTTTCAGAAAGAAGTTTTATTAAAAGAAGCAGTGGTTAGTGGAAATAATGCTCTTGTAAAGAACATTACGGCTAGTAAACTACGAAGTGCATCAAAGAAAACAGAAAAGAACATAGCTGCAAAACAGACTAAAATAACAAAAGCTAAACCAGTTGAGAAAAAGAAGAAACGACAGAAAACACAAATTAACGACACCAAGTTAATGCTAAGATTGATGAAGAAAAAGTAGAATAAGTTATAGGTCTTTAATAAATAATTTTAAATCACCTATGACTTATTTCTTTACCAGCTTCTGGAAAGATTGTTTCCTATGTAGGTACTGTGATTCCTTTACATCAGCTTTCTTACATTGCCTTCAGGTCTACAAAGACAATAAAAGTGTGGGGGAATGCGCGCGTATTCTAGCGAATACGCGCGCATTCGTGCGGCTTCGCTTTAGTTGTAAAAAATTTGACCCTAATTAGTGAATTTTTTTTTTCTTGTACGTCCATAGGGAAAAAGGGCCGTTGGGATGACGTAGTTCCAGCAGAAACAGTTTTTGTTGAATAGCTCCCCAATAGTTGGATGCACAAATTTGTAATTACCATACACAATTACACAACTTCATACACCAAATATTTGCTAGACTGAAATTAAGAAATTTGACACACTAGGACTATGGACACTATATTACAGTGCTGCAGCTGGGATCAGTCTATCATCATTCATCAGGACTATTGTTACCAATAAGCCTTAATGATAGTGGTGAAAAAAATTTTTTGGGAGAAAACCGTATAATAAAACAAGAAATAGATTTTTACTGATTATTTTTATTTAAAAATTCACAAATTACATTCTGAATGACATAATTAGTACACATCTTAAACAAGGGTAAACTCGGCAGATAATGTGTAGATTCAGTTACATGGTGAAATCTATTATAGCGAAGTTTATATGTAACCATATCAGGTCCTTATCCTAGAAGTTATAAGGCTGGCCAGCTGGGAACTACGAATGTTATAAGTAGCTCACAAGCGCAGTCTCCCTTTAATAAGACGCGCGAAATCGAGAAGAATACCGTGTCTTCCAATCCTAACATTTTAATGTGACACAAGTTTTAATAGAAAAAGCAAGCCTACACTAATTTAACTAAATTAACTACCATTTCTATAGATATATTAGTTATAATAAAGAATTTTGAGATAAAATGAAGTCTTGTTAGCTTAATGCTAGAAAATTTTAAGTTATAACATGTTTATACTTGTGCACTAGCGGTAAGCCAAAGTATAGAGGCGGTAAATACGTGTATTATTCACATTCCAATGAGTGTTTTAGAAAAGTTTAAACTACCAGTTGGCACCAAGGATGCGAAACTCTTGTTAAGTGGCTTCTTTGGAGGATCAACATATTGCCAATAACAGGTGTTCTTAAAGAGCAAATATAAAAAAAAAGTTCTTTAAAAAAGTAAACATGACATTGATGTCAATTTGACAGATCTCAAAAGCATTTGACAGGTGCCCAGACTTGAGAATAGAGGTATGATAGAGTAGGAATGACAATGCTGTCTGTAAGAGAAAGGTTAGAGAGACGAAAAGATTGCGGGTACCTTATCCATACAATTACACTATGGATAGATAAAGTATAGCAACCTTCTCTCATGTACTGAAGTCCTGGCGCCCCTACTCTATAAAACCTCTATGGGCCTGACGCCTCTATGCTACCACCATCAAAAACCCTCATTATGCTGAATGTGGTGACAATTTATTCGCAATTATTCAAATCAAACAGTAAATCGCACATTTGTATGTACTTACTTACTATGCAACTCTTGTTTTTTGCCTAGCAAATACACAACTAGATTTATTTGAATCAGTACTAAAGATTATACATACAAACTATTCATTCACATTTTAAAATTGAAATAGTAATCTTTATATGCATTAGGTACATACTTATCCCTGGTATAGTATCATTCTTTTTCATACAAAGATGAAATTAGAATAGAAGTTGAAATACACACAGTACAGAAATTCTATTATTAAATATATCAATTTATTGTAAAGGATTAATGGCTAAAGGGAGAATGATAACACCACTTAAGAATAATAAAATTTTTAGTTAAAATAAAAAATGCGTTTGCAATAAAATTTATATCCCAGATATAATTTTACTACAGAACTCTGTTTCTACAGATATAATATTAAGTTTTACAAATTAGAATCAGAAAATGATTATAATACACTTACGTGTAATCCCTTATAAGACAAGCTTTACGACTGCAGTCTATAGGAAATCTTTTAAAATTGATAAACATGCAAACATTATCGATTTCACTATAGCTAGCCTGTTGCGGAAAGTAACTAGACCAGTAGGCTTAGTATGAGCTCGCAATGTTACTATAGTTTTGAAAGATCGCTTTGTTTCTTTCACATGCACCAAACTTGTCAATGAGTGTGAAAGAGACAAAGTGATAGTTTTCGAAAACGATAATAGTAGGAAACTAATTACATTACTAAGCCCCCAGGTCTGAACCTAATCCAATCTGTTAGTAATTACATTTGACGCTAATCAGAGATAAGTCTATATTTGGATTCTATAGTCACTACTCTGCTAATATTACAAGAGGTTGGGATTTATTGGCAAAGTAGTAGTTTTAATTTAAACTATGAATCCTGGGCAACCTAACCACCTTTTCGTCCTATGACACAAATGCTTAAACGAGGTGACTTTACACAACACAAGGCGTTATAGTAACAAGTTTTTGTCTCTAGTTTCTGGAACAAAATAATGGTTGCTTCAAAATTTAATGAAAGCAATGCGATTGGTTGTTGATAGCTTCAGTAAACAAACGCAAGTGATTTGATTGGCTGTTGTTAACTTCAGTAAACCAACGCATGCAATGTGATTGGTCGTTTATAACTTCAGTAAACCAACTCAGCTATGTGATTGGCTGTGGATAAATCCAATAAACCGACCACGGCAGCTAATGCACGTTCGTTCCAGAAACTAGATGTGTCTTTTGAAACATGTTTGAGCCTTGTTTGTACTCTAAGAATGAAACTGACCTAACCCAAAAATAACTATTTTTCAGCTTGAGCAAGCAATAAGTTCTTTTAAAAAGAGTCAATTTAAAGGGATTCATTCTGTTACCGATGTATAGGCTATCAGTTTATTTATTAATTGTATCTTTGACATCTATTACTTATATCGACCTATAGGATCTAGAGCTGAACTCAAGTTAAGTTTATATTGTACTGCGCTGCGTGTCGCATGGGTTCGATTACCATAATGGGACAAATATGGCCCACAACTGATTGTCCCGGGTTGTTACAAATACTCAGGATATTTGTAAAAATGCACCTACAATACAGGAGAAATTCCTAGTTTGGGGCAATGCCTATTTAGTATTAAAAAAGAGTTAAGTCATTTTTATTCTACGAGTGCATGTGTCTCTTCATACGGGGCGAATCACAATAACCAACCAAATAAAAAGAGCATTTGCGACCTAAGACGATAAAAATAAAGACAACGGGGTGATCTTAATACCGGCCGCGGCCCCTTCCCCGGCCACGTCCCCTCGCGCGCGGGGAAGCTCGAACCACGTTTTCGTTGGCCAGGGAAGACACGGCAGGAGTGGCCACTGGGGTCTTAGGCCTCTCTACCTCCTGTTTCACGGGCTCTGGGTCAGGCTGGGACTCCATGGGTGCTTCATCTACGGTCTCTGGTTCTTCTTGATCCTCTGAGGAATATATTAATTGGTTAATATGACACGTGAAAAATCACCTTCTGTGGCTTAAGAACCTTCTAGTTAGTACAGGGCAGAGTAGTGGGAATGTTATGTAATAATTTTATGATGTAAGCGCTTCTTCATGAGTTATAGACTCGAGTTTTGAACAGGATTGAATAGACACTACAATTGATTCTCACAACCGTTACAATTGTTTTATCGGTTTGAAGAAGGTAAGAAGCTTTTGCGGAGGTCTCGGTTTGACCACGTTAGCCGAATTGGGAACAAACTCGCTTCATACCCTGCTGGAAGCAAAGCGTTTTGGTCCCTGGCAAAGTCGGTTGAATCGAACTTCTGTCGCCCCTCACTACCACCACTGCTCAAACCTGACGGGTCTCTGGCTCACTCCGCTGAGGAAAAAGCAAATTTGTTTACCGCTCTCTTCGCGGAGTCTTCACGTCTGGATAGTAGTGGCGCTCACCCTCCTGATGCTCCTATTGGATGCGAGACGTGTATGTCGGACATTCGCATCCATCAGAAGGACGTCCGTAGAGTGCTGCGTAATCTTGACGTGAACAAAGCTAGTGGCCCCGACGGGATACCAGCAATTGTTCTTAGAACTTGTGCGCCTGAATTGTCTCCAATCTTGACACGCCTGTTTCGCCTTTCGCTAGAGACTGGAAAGGTGCCGAAAGCATGGAAGCTAGCTAACGTACAGCCTGTACCCAAAAAGGGCAGTCGTGCTTACCCTGCCAACTACAGGCCTATTTCAGTCACGTCCATACTCTGTAAGAGTATGGAGCGTGTACTTAATAGTAAGCTCCTGGCATACCTAGAAGCCAACGACATCCTCAGTGACCGGCAATACGGCTTCCGCAAAAACCGGTCAACTGGGGATCTTCTAGCATATCCCATTCATATCTGGAGTGAGGCCATAAAGAGGCAAGGGGAAGCACTTGCTGTTTCCCTTGACATCTCCAAGGCTTTTGACAGGGTCTGGCACGATAGCCTTATTGCTAAGCTTCCTTCTTTCGGTTTACCCACTCAACTTTGCGTTTGGATTGAAGACTTCCTGAGGGATTGGTCCACTGGTTTTACTGACTAAAATCCACGGTGTTCCTTCAATAACCCTTTACATACCGGGGCCACGGTAACGGGATGAGTTCCACGACCCCGGCAGGCTTCAGCCCTCTGCAGAGGGGGCCTCGTCATGTTGCTGACGCTCTTTGAGGCGCGCGTGGAACACGACGCGCCGTCGACCCGGGCATGGTCCATGGTCGGACAGCGAGTTGCCCTTTACTCGCTGTCCGCATGCCCGCGCCTACGGTGGCCGGAGATCGTCGGCCGACGTCCGACGCCGTGGGCGTCTACCACTGCGGCTGGGCTGGAGGGAGGACGTCATCCTCTCCCTCACGCGGCCCGCCTCCTCCTTCGGAAACATGACTGCTTCGCAGGAGGCGACCGCTTCCCACTCCCTCTCGCCCCGCAGCATGGCCTCGACCAAGGCCGGGCGCGAGAGGTCTCCGCCTATTGTCGCCGTGAGGACACGTCGGTGCTCTGCCCAAGCTGGGCAGTCCTGCACCGTGTGCTCGACTGTGTCCTCAGGGCGACCCTCGCAGTGGTGACACCCAGGCGTTTCCTCCTTTCCCATCAGACACAGGTACCTCCCGAAACTTCCGTGTCCGGTGAGGACCTGCGTCAAACGGTAGGCCAGGACGCCGTGACGCCTACATGACTGCTAGTTATATAATTCCCGAGACTTACCAGTGCCATTCTCATCTTTGAGTACTTCATCGACGGTCTGCTCCCAGTTCTCCAAATCATCGGCAGGTGCCATTTCCTGGTCACCATCTGCATCCACGTCCGCTTTTTCCATAATGGCGTCTTCACCATTCTCTCCACCATCATCTAGTAAAAGAGATAACAAATGGATAATATACTATTTATGCACCATAACGGAATTAAATAGCGTCAATAACCTTATGGCTAAAGTGTCGGCCTTGCGATCGAGATGTCGAGGGTTCGAAACCCACCCATAACACTATTGACGTGAAACAACTCCAGACACAAGCATATTTAGCTTAGTTGAAGGAGTTAGCAAAATTGCTAGCAAAAAAAAAGGATATTACTTGGTTTCAACTTAAAAAGGGTGTGACAATAGACGGTCTAACCACTAATAGCGAACTTTAACACAGGAGAGAATAACACAGCTTCTTTTTGTTTATTATGCGCATAGGCAAGGTGTGGAACTCTTCTGGCTTCTGTGTTTACTACACATACGACCCAGTGTGGCTCATCGGCGAAACGTTGCTTGCCTGTCGGTCTTCTACAGATTGTACTGCGGAGTGTGCACCGCAGAAGCTCCACGACTTGTGGGCTTAGTACGCTTTGTTCCTTTCACATGCACCAAACTTGTAGATAAGAGTGAAAGAGAAAAAGCAATAGTTTTCGAAACGGATAATAGTATTGCAAACTCATACTAAATCCCCTGATCCCTCCAACTTCCTTTCACTACTGGTGTACCAGATGTACTGCAGGGTACCATCCACACTAGGTCGATATACCGTCTTGTACTAAGCGTTTCTCCTCTACAGTTACTATGTGCACAGTCAAGGTGTGAAACCCTCTACCGGCTTTTGTGTTTCTTACACATGATCTGTCTGCCTTTAAAGTGAACAGTGATCATTATCATGTCCATTCAGTCATTCACTGCTTACCATCAGCCGTGATCGAAGCCAAGAGAAGAGAGGATTCATCACAAATTAAATTAAAAAATAATTAAAAACAACCGCTTATTTTTATTTGAAAAGTGACAAGCATGTTCAATTGAGTCCCGCTTGCTTGAAAATGTGCTTGTTTCCTGCATTTTAGTTGAGCAGTCGCATAACTGTCATGTCTTTAGTGACACTCGAATTGAAGTAAGAATTATTAAAATCGGCCCACGCGGTTGTCCTCTACAATGCCATATAGGTACAAAAACATAGACTGATAAACACATTACTCTCCTTTGCGTCTCGCAGTCGGGTAAAAAATATACCCTTACCTTTAGCATCTTCTTCATTGTCATGTCCATTCTGTTCCTCCCCATCCTCAGTCTTGAGGCGCTTAGCCTCATTAGCCTCTTCGTCAGCGTGAGGCCGCTTATTGCCCTGTTGACAATGTTGAACAAAAAATGTAGTATACGGGAATAGGACGCGTGGACGCTACTCAATACCACAAAAACAAAGATTTGACAGAAAACGGAAATGTACATTGACTAGAAGATTTATAGCTATGCGAGGTTTTTTTTAATCCCAAAATTAAGATGCTCTTGGATTCTCTTCACGAGGAGAGGATAAGGTTTTGTTTGCGGTGGGGAAGTCACCTATCTTGGTGATGTGCTTAGATATTGATGGATTGATGCCCGGTTGCTGAGGTCCTTTTATCGGTAGTTTATCTATTCATTAGCGCTATTGGTTCGATAACTTACGAAATTGCGTTTCTGAACAACGCAATGTACGATAAACTCCGTTTAAACTTAGGTTAACTTAACTGACCAATCTGGCCCGTTTATCGGTTCCATAACTTTATTTGACGTTTCATTTGTGAACTTTTACTGTGCTTATAGGTTATATCGCATATATCAATGTTATATCGTGTTATTTTTAAAATAAATAGCCAGTGAAAGATAAGTGTGAAGTTAATATATTAACTTTATAAAATATCTATAGATATTTTATTGAAGAACTAACCTAGGATTAGCATAATGGATACGAGCAGCTCATCTGAGTCTGATTTGGAAGTTCTGGAGTTTATTGCTAACATATCTATACCCAGAAACTTAAGACGCAGGAGAAATCCTTTCGAAATGTATACGGATGAAGAATTCAAATTAAGATATCGTTTTGATAAGAACACTGTGATACACCTTACTGATATCATAAGCCCTGCTCTCGCTCCTGTTACGAATCGCAAATTTACATTGTCTGTGTTAGAACAAATTTTCATAGCATTGCGCTTTTATGCTACAGGTACTTTTCAAGTTATAATTGGTGATGATATTAACGTTCATAAAACAACTGTGTCAAGAGTGGTGTATAAAGTAAGCAAGGAAATTGCAAAACTAGCTAGGAATTATATTTATATGCCAAATGTTGAAGACCTTAGAGAAATAAAGGCACATTTTTATAATATAGCAGGATTTCCAAATGTAATTGGTTGTATAGATGGATCTCATATACCAATTCAATCTCCTGGAGGTGAGCATGCAGAATTATTCAGGAATAGAAAAGGTTTCTTTTCAATTAATGTCCAAGTTGTTTGTGATGCTAAGTTACAAGTCCGTGATATAGATGCTCGCTGGCATGGATCAACACATGACAGCACAGTTTATCATAACTCGTTCCTGCGAGCTCGCCTAGATAACAATGAGATAGATGGTCACCTCCTGGGGGATAGTGCTTATTCTTGTGGAAAGTACATGATGACACCATTTTTAAATCCATCCACAAATGCAGAGAAACTCTACAATGAAGCACAAATTAAGACAAGAAACACAGTTGAAAGGACATTTGGTGTATGGAAAAGAAGATTTCCTTGCCTGTCTCAAAAATTAAGGTTAAACCTCAATCACACATTAGCTGTAATTGTTGCAACAGCTGTATTACACAATATAGCTTTAAAGCAAAATGATACTGTAACAATTGAAGAATCTGCTCGTGAAGAAGATATTGTTGCAGAATCTGTTGAACAACCTCTTTCCTCAGAAGGAAACCATTTTCGTCGGTTATTGTTGGAGCAATATTTTAGGTTGGTAAAGATTTTCTTGAATAAATATAAAATACATACATATTTCTTGTATACTGGAACACAATAAAACAAGCATATTTGTGTACAACAATTTGTATTTAAATTTAAAAAGATACTAAATAAAATGTGATGAATGTGTTCTTTGGGAGATTCATTGGTAACTTAAATTAAAAAAGAATTTTAATTTTTTAATAATAATAATATTCCACCCATTAATGTTGCCCATCATAAGTTAAAGTTTCTTCTTTTAAATTCTTGGTCCATTTTAGCATTTTCTAGAAGAATTTTTTTTAATTCAATATCTACATCCATTAAAATTTTAGTTTTTTCTAATTTAAGAAGTTCCTGTTGCCGCTGAATCTCCAATATTTCTAATCTTTTAGCTGTTATAGTATCTTCATTAATTTGTTTCTGATTTTTCCTTTTAATTATTGAAGCACTAAGATTATTTATATTTTTTTTCTTTGTTTCAGTTAGTGTTTTCTTTAGTTTTGGTGTGGTTTCGACATCCCGCATATGTGGTGAAATTGGTCTCTTGGAACATTCCTTAAGTGTGGGAGTTGGTAGTTCAGGCACCATATCTTTTTTATCATCCAAATGAATGAAGAATTCTTGAGAAGTACCAACTTGTGCATCTTCCCTAAGCATTTGCGTTTCTGTATCTGTAATTAATAAATTATTTAAAAAATTACCCCTTTTTTTTTGTTGTGCCTGATGACTGTACAGATATAAGTAGATATATGTACAATATATATACATATATATATATTTATAAAATGTAAGAGCCTGATCTAAGGAATTACTTTCTGGTGTTCTATGAAAAATACTATAGACTGACCCACATTGGGCCCGCATTATGGATTTTTATGGGAATATTACAGACTAACAAAATAAAATCAAATCTTTTACAAACAGATGTTAGGCAAATTAGAGATCCATTATGTCCTGCCTAGTTGGCATACAATAATAATGTCAATATGCAGTATAGAAAAAATCATAGGTATCACTTATAAAGTAAGTTTTACTAAAAACTAGGTGTATGGTGACAGATTGTAGTCAGTACATATTAATTATTACGAAAACCAATCATGTAGTAAGCTTTGTCAATAAAAAAATTATATTTGAATAGCGGGAGTTCCTGTTTAAAATGTTCACAGGTATTTTATTTTATTATGCTTACGGTTACTTTAGACTTACCTAAGTTGTAATATGGTGCTGATGAGTCAAATTCATTAGATAATGGTTGGAATTGAGGAGTTAATAAGGCCACAACTTTCTCATCAACTGCGGTTGTTTTAGGACAAAATGTTCCACCTCCTGTCTTGTATGTCTCGGACTGAAATTATAATTTAATGTAAATACATTATATTCTTAATTGGCATAATAACACGACATGAAAATACTGAAACGAATTGAGTGATTGCTGAGGCATTTATTATGATGATGAAGTCTAGTTATGTTTATTATTGGTAGGTACCAAGTGATAGTACAGCATGTACCTAAACTTAAGGGTTATGGTTAAGGGTACATTTATGTTTAATGTAAGTTAAGATTTTATCAAACACAGATACGACCTACCTTGTCATCGCTCATGTTTTTTCTTGCTTTTTTCTTTAAATTATCATATAATGCATGTAACTGCTTTTCAGTCCTAGTTCCAGTTTCCGAGACGGCATTAAATTTATCAGTCAGCGCCATCCAAGCTAGTTTTTTGGCTTCTACAGAAGTCCCATCCGTCTTCTTGTTGTCGATTATAAAAACAAATTCCTTGGCTACTTCGATAAGAAGCATCTTCTCTCTTTCAGTAAAATTTTTGCTACGTTTTCCAGATTCCATTATAAATCGAGAAAAACGATGTAATAACGTAAATACCAATATAAACTAACGGCAAAGCAATTTAATAACAGAATCACGCACGACAAAATTAACACGGAGAGATCTGAGTCTGAGGCTGAGATTTGACGTTTTCTTTTGACGTTTTGTTTTTGACAAACATGTCGTTCATAGATTCATACCACGGAGCAAATACAAAGAGGAGATGTTGTAATAAGATTTCCCTATGAAAATAAGCGTGACAATTTGCGGGGTGAGGGGGTGTTAGATCCCGCCCACATCTTTATTTTCCATCTATCGGTCAATAGTAAAACTAGGATATCAATTATGTCGATGTTTCTTTATAATTACGTCGCTACCTCACACTAGATGTCACTATGTAGGATGTTACAGGGACGTACTCAGAATTTTGGGTATATTTTGTCTGTTTTTAAGAATTAATTTTGTTAAACACCTTGATAATCTTTTTATTAAAATAGTGATATTTTTAAATAGGTTTGTTTTTAACTGATAATTTTTGTCATTTTTTTTAATGATTTATTTCAAATAATAAACTTTCGCCCATACACGTGACAATTGATGCGAAATAATTTATGTCAAACAAAAACACAACTGATAAATAAGGTAAAAATAATCTTATTCCTTCTCTGTCCAGGCTGTAGGATTGTGGAACTCACTTCCGCCTAGCATTCGTGATTTAAAAACAATATCTCTATTCAAATGTCGATTAAAAGAGCATTACCTTTCCTCTTAACTGTGTTAATTATCAACCGACGACAAAAAGAGGAGGTTATCAATTCGACGCGTATATTATTATTATTTTTTTTATGTATGATCATCGATTACTCGAAGACGGCTGGACCGATTTGAAAAATTCTTTTTTTGATTGAAAGGGTATACATTGAAATTGGTCCCATTTTTATAAACGTCAGGATCTGATGATGGAATCCTGGAGAAATCGAGGGAACTCTTCAAATATTATAGGCACACCTATGACGTTTTGGGTATTTATTATAGTTACTTGTGCAGTTGCTCTCAAAAAGTACCATTTGAGGAAGTGGAACTGATGATGAAGACCACAGATGGCTGCCGAAACTACTCAATAATAAGTACTGAGTCGACTGCGATTCGATTACTTGAATACGGATGTTAAGCACTTTATGCTCGTCACAATGCATATGGTGATGTAGAGCTGACGGTGAAGTACCAGGAGAACTCCTCAAGAATTAACGGCCCAGCATTGGGAAAAGCAATATTTTGTAAGAGGTTAGAAGTAGTTAACATTTAGGCTCTTGTAACTAGGTAAATTAAAAATAGACCAACTTAAAAGAGTGAAATAAAAACTATTTACCAAAAAATTAAACCGACTCCAAAAAAACACTGCAAAGTGAAAAATAACTTTAATTTCGGAAGTCGGTGCCAAAAACGAAAATAGAAAACTAAAGACACCGACTACCGAAATTAAAGTTATTTTTCACATTGCAGTGTTTTTTTGGAGTCGGTTTAATTTTTTGGTAAAAAGTTTTTTTATGTATATATTTATATTATATGTTTATATATAGTTAGATATCCTACCGGCTGCGCCAGTTAGATATCTAACTATGTATACAAAAATTGGATTCTAATTACGGCCCTGTCTTTTTGATGTTTGTGGTTGATGTTGACAGATGACGATAGATGGCCGATTTTTTACAAAACATTACAAATATAATATTTTGGCGACTAAAGGGACTTTAGGAATGAATGTTAAACAAACTTCAATACGTATAATTATCAAAATAAATGATTACTGTGCTCTACGTACTCAAAAATGCTTCGACACAGTGTCGCCATCTAACGTCGGGTAGAACCATATTGGGAGATGCTGACGCTAATAACAGATCTTTCTTGAAATATTCTTATAAAATTACTTGCAGATGAAATGTGATGCCAGTCATGGCGTCAGAACGTCTATCCGAATAGTTTATACAGGATAAAACACAACACTTCATCCTTTTCTTCTTGGAAAACGAAAATTCTTTAAAATGCGAACATTAACAAAGCAGTGCACGGTACGAACGACGACGGTACACTGTCAAAGGCCACGCCCACTCGATGACGTCAGGACCTAGTTGAAAATCACAGTGCACAGTTGCTTAGGCCGCCTCCTCTTTGTATTTGCTCCGTGATTCATACAGCCTTGATATATGACAAAATATCATAATTTAAACGAAAAAGGTGCTTAATCACTCTTATTTACACTAGAAAATATAAAATTATAAATAAAACTAGTTTTAATGACGATTTCAAACCATAAAATCAATTTTAAACGCTATCTTTTAAACAGACCCATCTAGTGTCAAATTATGGAACTGGCTATCGGTCCAATAGTTATTTTATCGGTTCGTGCGTCTTCAGAAACACAGTGACAGATAATCGACGTTTAACTTTCGTTTAACTTTATTGAACCCATAGCTATTGAGAAGATAACTGGAATCTTCAGAAACCGGGCATGAGACATAGAGAAAGGAAAATATAGATAAAGTGAGGAATATGAAAGAAAAACGAGTGAATAATGAAGAATGGAAGATGAGAGTTATATGTGTCGCTTAACTTCAAACTCGGATAAATCCAATTCTGAACATTTTTAAGAATTTGGTATCAAAAAAAGGAAAAAAAAATGTTTTTAAATAATTTTATCAGTTGCGTATAAATCAGCATGGTTCATGAGAAATAAACCGTTAAAATCATAATATTTTATCTAAATCAGATAGATCCATGAGACAGTTTTTTTTCAAATGTAGTTAAGTCCATGAAAGCCAATCAGCCAATTGCATTTGTTCAACATGGCCGTCAGTCGACGTAAACCTTACGATAGTAGCACGGTACCCACCTGCATTATTATTGTTTCTTTTTGTCATTTAGCCAATTCCCATGGATAATTCTATTTAAATTGTCTCACCAAGTAAAGCCCGCATGCGGCCTAATAAAAAATTTCGCCGTAAGAAAGAGGAAAGAGCGAAAATTCGGTAAGTTTGAAATACCTATACCTAAGCGTCGTTTGGAATCCCGGGTTGGCACTAGTGTTGTGCTAACTATTATCGATTATTATTATTTTGTTGTTGTAGGTACTGTTACAGAATAATTTGGATATAATAAGTATGTAAGGATATAATATTCAGTACATATTAGAACTGTTAGGTCAGATTTGGGTAGGTATACAGGATCAAAATTTGATCAAATTCAGGTTCATGAAGCAAAACTAATAGGTGTTCGTAAATTACTGCAAACGGACTTTGGCCAAGACTGGGCATCGTTGGTGGAATTAAAACATTATAAAAAAGTGCTTAACAGTGAAAATGTAATAGGGCAACCAATGCACAAAGAAGAAATTGAAGAAGATGACTCAGAAGAAATATTGAATTTTGTTTAAAATAATTTAAATCGGTTACCTCTTATTTTTGTAAAATAAAACTAGATTTCGTAATTTTGTTTGTATTATTCAGTTAGCTAACAAAATTTGACTATCGATGGTATACCGTTATTTCGCCACTACCACAACCCTAGTTCTGATAGTATATTTTCAAATCCAGATAAATCCAGACCTGTTATATCAAAATTCTATAAATCCACACTGAGTTTTTTCAAAGATAGATAAATTGCGTTCCATTATATCAAATGAAGGTAAATCCAATCTAAATATTGCATTTTTGAAAGAATTAATGGGTTAAATACTGAATTTACTAAACAGGATCGTTTTATTCAATACCTGTTACCATAAAAACAAAATACTGCATTTTAATTTATGAAATTAAGACTAGAATCACTTTTTTGTAAATATCTCCAAAGAGGCTAGAGTGGATTTATCCGAGTTTGAAGTTAAGCGACACATATGATGGTATGCTTCTTCTTTTTTAGTTTATCTAGGAAATCATTAAAGTATAATGGAACATCATTTACGGTCGAATTCCAAAGAGTTTGGCAGGTTGAGACTACTTATGAAGTAAATTCGTTCTAAATCGATAAAATAGAGTATTGATATTAAAGATGGTTGTATACATGTAAGTATGGAATTATACAGAATTAGGTAATTTTGACACTGTCAAAGGGCAGATTTAATGAGAATATTCACAAATAAATTTAGTAGTATTGTTTACCAGGGCGAGTCAGCAAGTGTAAAATAAAACATTTAAGGCTGAAACTCGGAGACATTCATGCAATCAGACACATCAACTAGTAAATAAGAATAGGATTAGCGATGCGTGCTTTTCAACATCGACAGTAATACGTACAAGATCTATTTAAAAAATAAAATAAAAATTGAATAATATAATAATATTTTTTTGATGAACTATCAGTATTTGTGAGGGCAATTCCCATCTCGTTAGGCATGAGTTGAATTTTCTTATTAGAAATTGAACATGTTTATTTGGGAATTGCCTTCCGATTTCGACATGCACCAAATAATAATATTATACGTAGAAAATAATAGAGTGCGCCCAGTGTACTTTGGTAGCCGACAGCAAAAAGTTTTAAGACTCTGGAATGTCTGTTTTAAGACTGTTACATGTGTGCTTTTTTTAAAGCGATGTGGTTCTTTGTACAGCAGACTGGATTTTAAAGCTTGGTTCAGTGCGGTTTAAAATGTAGCTATAAACCTTTTGAAATTATGGATACTGATGTACCCAGCATTTGAAAACTCGGCAATTAGTAAAAGTTCCAGTAGGCGGGAAAGCTGAAAATGCTGTCAAATTATTGAGATTTTTGTGGTCTATTGATTTAACAAGTTATCCAGACGAGAGAGTTATGGTGAAAAGCGAAAATTCAAGTTATAAAGTTTATCTCCGGAGTCTGATAAGCTTTTTAGATAATTATGGCACCCTTCGCTCACTTATATTAGTAGCGGCTTCAAAATTATTCTCATATACCACAAAGTCAGGTTTTTTTTTTAAGTCCTGTCCTTAAAGTTACAGCAGCGTTGGCATAAAGTTAAAAATCCAGAGCGAGACAAAACCGTCGCGTTAAAAAGCAACCATGCAGACGTTAGTTTTCATATTTTTTGCACTCCACGAGACCGACGCAAAAATTCAAAATGCTACGAATATTTATGTTATATCTTGCAAACATGTAACATAATTAATGCACATCCTTAATTTTATATAGAAAAGAATTATCCCAAAAATAATTACACTTGTTTAAAACACTTGTGGTGCACCAAAATGGATAGTAAATCAAAATAAATATTTTTAAATATGTATGTAATATTTATTGAGTATTATAAATGCAGTTTTATAAAAATTCCATCGTTCAATACAAATTTGAGTAAAATTTTATTATTTCAAGGAAGTCATCGTTTTTCATTTATTTGTATTAAATGAAATGATAAATTACCTATATTTTTTATTGTTGATAGGCTCGAAAAGTGAATGATGAAGCATGCTTGCCTAGAAGTAACCTATTCACTCTTGACTCAAAGACTCCCAGGGTACAGCTATCAGGAAACACAGACTCCAATACTCTTTAGCTGTACGAACAATGAAATGATTCCCAAAACGTTTTGTGCATATGGGTGGGATGTCCACCATGTAACTACATTAAAAATTGTAGAAATTGATTCAATAAATGATTCTGAACGAATTACAGAATATGCATTAATATGTTACATATTGCATATCAGACGCTTGGCATATGTCGCGTCGGTCGCACTTGTCGCGTGAAACTAACGTACATGACGTTTATAAATAGAACGGCTGAACCAAAATAGACCGCGCACTCTATATTCTTTCTTCGTTACCGACTCCTCATTTATCGGGTATGGGTGGGGCTAAAAATAGATATTGGATATTATAATATTGTTAAAAAAATTTCAGGAAAGAAAATTCAAGGTAACAGTGGACATACTGCATGTGAAAGGGGTTGCTAACTTTCTTTGTTTTTAACTTCATCGATAGAATTAATACTATTACAAACAATTCCTAATATCATAAATGCAAAAGTAACTCTGTCTGTTACACTTTCACATCTAAAACAATAAAATTTGGTACAGATGTTGGTTAGGCCTTAGAAAGTTACTTAGGCTGACTACACACAAGCGAACCCGTGGGCAGAAATTAGTTCTGGATAAAGACGGGCTTGTTCGCAACTAAATGCGGCTCTTAGTCTATGAGTAGTGTGTCTAGCAGTTTTTAGCTTATGTTTCTTCAAGCTGATATCAATTGAGCTATTAATTAGAATATACTTAGATTTATTGCAAGCTTATGTGTAAGAGATGGAATGGTAGAAAAACTTGTTGTATTAATATAATATAATATATATAATATATTCCACAACTTTTCACACAACGCCATCTAGTCCCAAACTAAGCAGAGCTTGTGCTATGAGTACTAGACAACTGATAAACATACATATATATTTCTAAATACATACATATTATAGATAAATTACACCCAGACAAAGAACAAATGATCGTGCTCATCACACAGACATTTGTCCTAGGTGGGAATCGAACCCACGACCTTACGCATAGCAGTCAGGGCCACTGACAACTAGACCAACAGGCCTGTCAAATTTGTCAGCTTATTGTTAATTTTATCGTGCATGCTGTGGTCTCCTATACGTGAAAGAGCAGACCTACAAAATACATAATTTATGTAACCTGTAACCTATATTTTGTTAGAGATCCTAAATAAACAAACTTTTATCTTGAAGATGTGTGCTTACCAGTTGTGTGCCGGATTTCTCGGCGAGCAGGCGCGTGAAGAGCTGGTGGTGCCTCCAGGTCCTCAGGTGCACCTGCGCCGTCTCCTCGCTGTCCAGCAGCTTGCGGCACAGGCTGCACTGCACGCAGCGGAACTCCGACAGGAACGACGCGCCCACTCCGCGCTCCGTGCTGCCACAACATTACTATGTTACTATCGGCACTAGTTTGCGGCACACCTGCTACAATGCTGCCTAGTTACACAAAATTTGAGCAGAATACACACACAGTAAACTAGTTTCTGCCTGGGACTGTATGCCTAAGTGTTGTTCGCGTAAATTTCCACTGGGAATTCCGGGATAAAAAGTTAGGGCAAGGGCGTTAATTCCAGTGCAAGGGCACTATTAACCCAGTTATTACTGAAACTTTTTTATCTCGTATCACAGTGATTTTTTAGTTTTGTTACGTTGATGCATAATAGTAATCAGGGAAAAATACCGAAAAAATCTGAGTTTTCAGGAAAGCTCGGAAAATGAGGATTGTTTTAACGATCAATAGTAATAGGCAGGTAGGTTAATGCTCATAACTCCCACTTGGTCGATTGTAAATTAAAGAAATACAATTAATTCGATTAAAAAGGCTTCATTATCTAAACGAAAATTAATTAACAAACAAGTCTATGTAGAAATAAGGTAAGTAACCAAACATTTTTGACATATGAACTTTGTATTTTTTTTACAAAAAAAATTTTCACGTAGTCTTTTAATTCTAAATTAGGAAGAAAGTAAGTCACAATAATCACTACAGTATGCAAACAAATCGTATATACTATACAGAGAGAACTAAAATGTTTTTCTAAATTGGCGCGAGCGAACATAAACAAAATTTGTTAGTGTAAACATTATATGCAAAAATCGAGCGTATAGTATTTGCTACGTAAGTTCCTTAACGGTCATTTTTACGTGCATCTTTAACGACAACGAAAATCTGTGAGAGTATGAGTGATACATACCTATCATTTTATTTGTATCTCATTCTAACTTGCAAAAATCTACCGTACTATACGGTCGATTGCAAGTTAGAATGAGAGAGTATCTCTTTCTAACTTGCAAAAATCGACCGTATAGTATTTGCTACGTAAGTTCCTTAATGGTCATTTTTACGTGCATCTTTAACGACAACGAAAATCTGTGAGGGTATGAGTGATACATATCATTTTATTTGTATCTCTTTCTAACTTGTACAGATTGTAATGATGTAGCGCGCTCACTCGCGAAGTTGCGACTCCGTAGCAAGGAACTTTTGCTCCAAAGTGACTCAGTGTATCACTATACTGTCGCCTCGCGAGCGACGCGTCGCGTGGAATGAGCTAGAGCAAAGTAATGTTTCAGATCCAAATGATGCGTTTGAAACATGGTTACTGAGCCAATCATTTCAATGATTCGAATCAGTGAGTCGGTTCGGTAAAGAGTTACACACGCCTAGTCCATAATAAGTTACCATAGCTTCGTCAATGCTATACATTTCTTCTAAAAAGACAATTATTCAGAAATATTTCGGCGAGGATATCGAAAAACGATCTCAACTTCATAAATTTATCACATTCATTAGTTATTATCACACCAGTGGAGGTGAGTCATGATAAATGTATCCCTCGACATGATGTGATGGCTGATGATTTCTTCCAGTACCATGTATGTTTGGTTCCCCAAAGATACATGTACTGGGAGCAATCATCAGACACAGTGGATACATCGTAGATTTCTACGATATATCCACTGTAAAGAAGTATTTCAAGGAAGCACTTAATTTCAGTCGTTGTCACAGTGCCCACTTTGTTCTTTTGAATCGCGTGAATATTAATACCATATAATAAAAAACAATACTTGTCAAAAAAACCAAGTCACGCAACTCAGTTCTTCTACCGTAAAAAGTTGTGAGATCCATGTAATACCAAGTCGATTATTCAGTCCCTACTTAAGGGACCTTCTGTCTTAAGTTGTTACGTAGTTATCTAACCTAACAACATCTTATAGTGACCATATCAATATTAAAAATCTTTAACGTTTTAAATAAATAGATTGACTCGGCCATCGCATGAAAACACAATATATCTCACAAGTAATACATACATATATAAATTACATTGTTTTTGCGATTGCCAAGTCAATCTATTTATTTAAAACGTTAAAGATGTTTAATATTTATATGGTCACTATAAGATGTTAGGTTAGATAATTACGTAACAACTTAAGACAGAAGGTCCCTTAAGTAGGGACTGAATAATCGAATAATCGACTTGGTATTACATGGATCTCACAACTTTTTACGGTAGAAGAACTGAGTTGCGAGACTTGGTTTTTTTGACAAGTATTGTTTTTATGGGATCTCATTTCTTTTTGTAGATAGTCCTACTGTTTTCCTTTCCGGCGCCTTCTACTTTTTGTATACCAATAACGAATTTTCTTAAAGCCCTCTCTCTGGCTTTTTTATTCCGTTGACCATTTTACAAGTTACCTTTGAACATAATTATATCTAGATACCTATCTACACCTATTATTCCATTATATTATACATAATTATATACAGGTACACTGATTAATTAACTGTAAATGTGACTTTGTAATCCCATATAAATATATGGGATTACAAAGTTATTTATGCAGTTGGTGTATCTAGAAAACTGGACCGAAATTGAAAAATATTTTAGGTTTTCCTTTATTCATACACTAAACACTAATTGTATTCTAAATTTGAAGCTTCTATGTCTGCTAGAAGTGCCTTAGACTTTTGATGATCGGTCAGTCAGTGAGTGACAAAATTAAGAAACTTTGACTCGTTATAATTCTTAAACTACTAGTTCAAATTGAATGAAATTTGAAATATACCATGTTTATACAATGCCTGCTTGGTTACTGAAAATTCAGGCTTCTAGTTTTATCCACAACGAAGTTATACGGGGTCGAAAATGGCCTGAATTGCTTCGAGAAAAGTATGGTACGGCCGTGCCGCTTTTTGCTCGACTTGGCGGGGGCACTGCCGTGCCCCCAGATATTTAACCAATAATTCGATGACAGAGACATCAAACATACAGTCAAAGCAATATATAGGCGTTTGAAGATGTCTTGGCCCATGATTTACTAACTCTATTCTTAAGGAACTAAAATAAGTTTTTAATATTTAAAATATTTTTTCTAATTTGCTGAATGAAAATGTAACCACTTTACAAACCTACATACTGTTTTTCCCAATCTTTGCTTAACTCACCTGTAAGCAGGAAACATGTCCTGGGTGGCTCCCTGCAGGTCATCGCCTTCCTTGTAGTCCACGATGGTATTCTCCTGATCGATAGAGTTTTTCTTCTCCTCAACTGCTGGTTTAGTTTCACCGTCTTCCTCTTTCTTAACACCTTCCTCCTGTGAGATTAAATTAAAATGGATTTGGGGATATGCTGAACATGGTGTAAAGTGCCGCAATCCCATTGAAAAAAGTTCTGTGGCTGTATTAATTGGTCTATACTATCCTCTCATACCTAATTAACCTGTATTATGGACACATTGTAAAAAAAAATAATTTAAGTGACTGTGGAGTTTCTTGCCAGTCCATAGAAAACAACACATTTTGAACCGTGCACTAACTTCTGACGTTTTGTAAGTGCCCATGTAGAAATACGTGAAATAAAACATTGTAGTTTGAGTTGAGTTTGAAAAGGGAGGACCTAATAACAAACATTGGGTCGTTGCCCACCAGACAAAAACACCTAGACGGAGGCGTTTTTGTCTGGTGGGCAACTGCCCAATATTTGTTATCAGGTGTTTTGTATGTAGGCTAGTTGGATTTCTATCATTAGTTTGTATGTTGTGAGATAGATGTCGCTACATGGATATCAGTACAAAAAAACCGGTCCTAAAAGCACGGTTGGCACAGTGGTTGAGCGATAGGGGGTGCTAAGCTTTTCTTTTCAATTCTCGCACCGGAAAAAATGTACATACTGATGTATGCATACATGTAAAATACTGAACAATGGCTGTGAGCTTAAAAATAATGAAAATGCACTAAGATACAGGAGAAATTCTCTACCATTCCCTAACAGAGTCTGTGTTTCCTGATAGCTATAACCTGGGGGTCTTTAAGTCAGGAGTGAATAGGTTACTTCTAGACAAGCGTGCTACATCTACGACAACCTCTACCATCAGGTGAGACGGGAGTCAAACACAAACCTATCTACAATAAAAATATTTGAAAAATATGCAACAAGTACGAGTAGGACTCGCGCACGAAGGGTTTCGTACCATTATCCCTACAAACGAAAAAAAAAAAACACGTTTTTGGTATAAATATTTAAGGGGCTCCTCTTAAATATTTATTTTATTGTTTTTAGTATTTTTTGTTATAGAAGGCTACTGAAATACATCACCTGTGAGAATATCAACTGTCTAGCTATCACAGTTCATGAGGTACAGCCTGGTGACACAGACAGCGGAGCCTCAGTAATAGGGTCCCGTTTTAGCCCGCCCGCCCGCACTGATGACTTTGCAATATTGCTTAAAGGTCATTGCTGCGTCGCATGCGTAACAGCGCCAACGCCAACACGTAAATCTACGCTTAACCTTGCAGACCCATACGGCTGTTAGTATTTAGCTACGAACTCTTGAATAATCAATAAATATGATCTAACATATTTATCAACCAAATAAATGTACAGAGCAGCTTAACGTTTTCGCGTTTTCAGTAATGGTACCTACCTAAAAGTTGTAGATAATGAAAACTTTTTAAAATAAGTTTTTATTTCACTCTTTTTAGTTGGTCGATTTATAATTAACCTAGTTACAAAAGCCTAAATGTCAACAACTTATAACCTTTTACAAAATATTGCTCTTCCCAATGCTGGGATGTTAATTGTTGAGTTCTCCTGGTACTTCACCATCAGCTTCACTGCACTACATGCGTTATTGTGACAAGCATATTGTGCTTAATAACCATATTCAAGTAATTGAAGCAGAACCCATGAAATACTTATTATTCCTACTTATATATTGAGTAGTTCCAGTGGCCATCTGTGGTCTTCATCATCAGATCCACTTCACAAATTGTGATTTTCGAATGCAATTACACAAGTTACTATAAAAAATACTCAAATCACTATAGGTGTGCTTATAATATTTGAAGAGTTCCCTCGATTTCTCCAGGATCCCATCATCAAACCCTGACATGGTGACAATGGGACCAACTTTGAAGTCGGTACAGCCGTCTTCGAGTAATCAGTGATCATACATAAAAAAAAATATACGCGTCGACTTGATAACCTCCTCCGTTTGCGGACAGCAGCTGGTAATAAATATTTAGCTTACCTGAGCATCTCCCTCGCCATCCTTGACCTCAGTTTCCTCAGCTTCCTTTTCGTTATTGTCTTGCTTGTCCTCGTTGCGGCGACGACGCTGCCTGTCCTCCCGCAGGTACAGCTGTTCCATGTTCAGAGTTGAGATCACCATCACTGGGGAGTAAGGCAGGGTTAAGTGTGTGTGGAAGGAGTAAGGGCTTTCCGGTATACAAGGTAATATTAGAAATGTGAAAGTCTGTGTGATTGATGGCTAAACCACAAATAATTTTGATACAATTGATATTTGATGTAAATCCATACTAATTTTAGAAATGCGAAAATAACTCTGTCTGTCTGTCAACTTTTCACGCTTAAACCGCTGAACCGATTTAGATGAAAATTATAAATGCAAAAGTAACTCTGTCTGTTACCTTTTCATACCTAAACCGCCGTGCCGATTTCGATGAAATTTGGCATGGGAATAGTTTAGGACCCTGGGAAGGACATAGGATAGTTTTAGGACATAGGCTTTTCATATTGACTCATATCTTATTCCAAAATTCTCACGGGTTTGGGATTTACGCGGGAAAACCTCCCACGCGAACGAAGTCACGAGCAAAAGCTAGTTTCATAAAACGCAACTTAAAAAAAAAATCAGCCCCGATTAGGCTGAAATAGGGTTCTTTTCTCAAATGAACGCGGGTGAAACTGCGGGGCACGGCTAGTATGTATAAAAACCATTGAATCAAAGAAGACCTACATTTTAAATATTTATCATAGTTTACACTAACCTTCCGGCTTAGGCTTGGTAATAATCTCTTGCTTATCCTGCATATTCCTCAGATGCTCAGCAGTCAGCCGGTGCTCATCCAGCTCGATCCTGGTGGGCATCTCCTTATGGCAGGATGTGCAGGTGGGGTGCAGGTACTTCTTAAGCTTGCGATGGCCCACCGTAGTGCGGTGAATAGCACCGTCCGCTGCGTACATGTCACACATGGCGCAGTAGAAGTCCCGAGCAGGTTGCTGCCCGGCCTTGCGAGTACGCTTCATTTCGCGAATCTAATGTGAATAGAAACCATAATTAAACATCTTTGATTGTAGTTTAAAGTCCAAAAATGATTTTTTCTATGGTGTCTTAAGAAGTCTTTGTCTGGGGCCAGCAATTTTGGTGATTGCAGCCTTAATCATCATCAATCAACATAAATCTGTATACTTCGAGTCATTATAAATTTTCTCAAAACTAAAAGAACATGTTTTAAATGAGCATACATAGTTTCTTTTGACTGACCTTTCATTTCTTTGACTGGCTGACCAAGAAAATTTTAAAGTGCCTATCTTTCTTTCTTAGCCTACATTGTGTCCAAACCTCTCTATCATGAGCAATGTTATTCCATGTTTGCCCCCACGAACATGCTCAGATCGTCACCCCATCGGCCTAAAAAAAGCTGTCCTACAAGATGAGTTATTGACCGAACACAAATAAATATAAATCTCTTTTGATAGTCAGTATTATCCCATTTACGGACCTGTAAAACCCTTGACCAAAAAATTTATGTAAATATCTTTGCATATTCACCTTAAACTCTTGCCTCATAGTATCAGCAGTGAGGGCATAGCTCTCGGCAGTCTTCGTCATCATAATAGCATGGGCTCGTCCACTCAGATGGTTCTCAAAAGACCTTCCGTCCCACATGCTCTTGTTACAAATATGACACTTCAGCAATTGAGGGTTGATATCGTCATATCTGGTTTTAGGTGCCTCCTTCTTAGTTCCGGTGGTGGTCTCCTCACCCTTCTCCTTGTCTTGATTCTCATTGGACTCAGCATTCTTGTCATCAGTATCATTGCGGGGCACTTTACTGGTAAATAAAAGCAGGTTTATAGAAATGAGGTTACAATGGTTTGGGGATACTCAAGTTGTCTATGCTATTTGGATTGGGTTTAAATATTTGTCTAAAACTAGACTAGCAATAAAGGAGGCGTTTAAATAAGTTACTCTGTGTTGTGTACTTTTAATTAACCATGTTATGTAGAATATTGTGTTATTTATAATTTGATGTTCACAATTTAGATTTCATCCTTGATTAACAATTTGAGTAATTATATTTTTAATCACTTACAGGAATCCAATCGCCATGCATTTGAATTGAAATTTGTAGTTCCTAGATATTTTTATTAAAAAACGATAAAAGGACTTTACTACTTCACAAAACTGTAAAAAAAGTCTATTTACATTTAATTTTTAAATTCTCTTATTACACACTTACCAATATTACAAATATTAAATGTTTATCGGTCCATTACAATCCAAAGAAGCAAGCATTACACATTGGGTTTAAATGGGTGCCAAAACCAGTGACAGGTCATACACCCTTGGGTCTGAAGCTCCAAGTTGTAGGTCCAGTGACAGACCAATTTTCAGTATAGACAGAAAAATTTATACCTGCCTATGGCGAAGACAATTTTCATTGAAAAGTAAAAAACAAACTTTCGAGATTTGCAATTGAAATGTGTTCATACCTCAAAAGAGGCAGAAACTAATGTAATGCCAATTCGGCTAAAGTTCAGAGGCCGGTGAACGTAAGGTGTTAACAGAAACTTATTCACAGCGAGGCTCAACCTCAGCAGAGGCACAAGAAATGCGGTGTCACCACCGGAAGGAAACATTCAGGGTTCCTTACCTCTCCTTAGGTTTAGCCTTTGAATCGGCGTCCTTTTTCGGGGAACTCTTGTTTTGTTGCCTCTGCCCATCATTGGGCCTATATGGTTTACGATTGTTGTTGACACGCTCACCGGAGCGATTGTAAGTTCCCGTACGCCGGAAATTACCTTGATTGCCCATCTAAAGGGAATTGATCAGAACATTTTTGTTAGTAAGAAAATTGCAAGGCTCTATGAGCCACGGAAAGAAGTGCTGAAATTTGAAATACTTCAGGTTTGTCATTAAAATGTGATTATGAACAGTAATTGAATAATAACTGAAGTTTCATGGGTCAAGTTCAATAAAAAGGGGATTTTGGTTGATTTTAACATTTTTTCATGCATGAAAATTACAGAATTACTTCAAAGTGTTTACTTAAATACAGGAAATGATATACATAGAATGATCATCAAAATATTATGTTTAGTATTGAAAACACCAGACTAAGAAAATTTGCATTAACAGGTCATCAAAACTGTAAAATTGCATTTAATTTTTTTTCATACTGTTCTACCACTCTTCAAATTTCTAAGTTAAGTAGGCACTTACCCTGTTGGGAACATAACCACGGTCATACCGACCCATGTTAGGTCCACCAAAATCCCGTCTAATGGGCATGTCGAGGAGTGAGGGGACAGGGTTCTGCCGAGGCTGCAGCAGGTTGATGATGTTACTTGCTAAAGCCAGGGTGGCTTCAGTTGAGCCCCCCGACAGAGGCAGCAGATTTGGTAAGCCACCACCGGGGCCACCGCCCTGCCACGGCGAAACTCCGCTGCGCCCGAAGTTCTTCCCACGGTCGTTACGTTGAAAATCCATACGACGCCCATTGTTATTTTGAGGTCTTCGGTTCGCCATCTTAGATTCTACAGCATAAAAGTAAACTGTGCTATAATATCAATCGTATGCATCTAATTGATCCGGCGATATGGCTAATGGCTACACACCCATTATAGCGTGGTATTTAAATGACTAAGATTGAAACAGTGATTACTTGTAGAAAGTTGCCGGCCGGTAGCAAATAGCACAAGGTGATTATGCGTTATTGATTTTTACAATATTAAGACGTACAAGCGTGAAATTCAATTTAATTAGTAACAAAACGATTATCTTCCCAATTTGTAATACCGTTAAGTGACACAGAAATATTGAACCATGACAAAAGAACATGCAAACCTGCGACGCTTACGTAGCGTTTCATGTAGATTGAGTTTTAGCTCAAGTAATTACTGCCATTCAAATAAAGGTTGAAATATCGGTAAATTATTCATTACTTACAGTTTTGCAGCTAAACAGTAGAATATAACAGCACTGATTTTAATTCAGAATAATATAGCAGAAAGAATTACGACGTTAAACAAGCCAAGCGAAACGTCAAATGTAATGAAAATGGCCGCCTGCCGCTGCATCAAGGCTTCAGGCTTGGCTTGTTTGTTTATGGTTTATTGATTGCATTTTTACATCATAAACACGCTTAAGTTCGAGTCTTTTTGGACAGCAATGCTTGCAATGTTATTAGAAAGTTAGGGAATGATTATGAACTTTAGCGTTTTCTTTTTTTACCACTGTACCTCTTGTATCCAGCGGATTTATGTGCCTTTCACCAGTTCAACTAATTCAACAAATGATTCAACATGTGATTTTAGCAAATAAATATAATAGTATTCTTAATTATTTATGAATGGGAATGGTTCTCACAAAAGTATTTCACGAGTTTATACATATATCCTAGGGAACTATGAACGTGTTAGGCCACGTAAATTTCAGGGTTCTGTGACTCCCTATAACATTGTGCCACTGGCTCCAACTTGGAAAAAGGTTTCATCGGCCTATTGCCGTTATTGTAATCTTCAAAACCATCGTAATAATAAGACTGAGTTCATGGTTAGAAAATTTAATATTTTCTTTGTGGCCGTCTTGTGTCTTAATATATTATGCTTAATATATTTTACCATCTTTGTTATTTTATTTCACTGCATGAAAAAATTTTTTTTCAGATACATATCATCACCTAACCTATGACCTGTAGTTTTGAAACAACCTCTTGTTAAGTTCCAATAATCTATTAATATTATAAAGTGGAAAAGCAAGGATCTTATCGCTGTAGAATGATAACCTCATATGTCCAGAAATCTTAAAAAATAATTTTGTCAATGTTTAAAGTATTTTTGCTTTTGTCTCATGTTTTGAATGATAAAAAGGACTTATTTATGTTATTAACCAATGCGTTACTTAATTGGATTATGCCAGAGAAATGATATGAGGTTTTCTGTTCTTATATCTACATAGTTTTTTGTTTAACGCCGATATCTATAGATAAGAGGTTTTCGTTTTACTCCATAGATGCCACTTGTAGTTATATACTGGGTTCACAGTTTCGCCGTATTTATAAAATACGTGGTTTCCAAACGATTTTTACAAAACAAAAAAAGGAAAACATGATTTTTCAACCGACGACAAAAAAGGAGGAGGTTATCAATTCGACGCGTATATATATATATTTTTTTTCTTTTTTGAGATACGAGGTATTCATTCTACAACGACATTATATACCTACAAACAAGTTCCTTGCGGAAATGGTTGTTAAATATATTTACTAAGCTCTAAAAATTCCTTAACATCACTATCAATGAGAAAAATGCCGTTCAAAATGGCAATACAGGCAGTGGTGACTGGTGTGGTGAGTGGGCTGCATATCCATGTTGAATGGCAATGCTGCAAAGGTCACCTGAAGAGTCAACTAATCGTTTACCAATGAAAGACTCTCCTGATGCACACTCGGACCCCATGGTCCTAATGTTTCAACCCCAAACGTTATGTTGTTGATGCCGCCCCAGCAAAGTCAAAGCCTACCGTAAGAACGTGGTATGGCGTAAGTGTATAAAGCATCCGCATCCCACACCAAAGGTCTACCCAACCTCCAAGGCATTAAAAGCCATCCCGTCTATCTTCTTCCCATCGTCCAGAGCCAAGCCGTTAGGTTCATGCCAGCATAAATGACATCACGTGTTTTAGTAATGTCATTTATGCTGGCATGCTGACCAACGTTTCTACTGCAGGAAAAGCCATGATGTCTGAGATTCTGAGACGGTCGAATTCTTCACCGCATTAACAGCGATGTGGAGTTCCGCGTATGTTAAGGTATAGGTTATTGTTTGAATACAGGAATCTAATGAATAGGTTAAATTATCATATGAAGTTGGCGTATCCATTGGAATAAAAACTCCAAATTAATTTAATAAACATAAAAAATATATATATCATAAATAGTAAAACCACACTTTAATATTAGATAATGTACAAAATACTGATTTTGACTACGCTTGGGAATGCAACGCTCCAGCTAGATGTCAAGATGACAGCTTGTTGTTTTTTCTTTTGGCTACTGATCCAAAATGAGCTTTATTTTAATATAAATAAGGATCACCTAGGTATCATAATTTTTGGACGATTCCAGACATAATGACATATCTTCATTTCGTGATATTTGTTGAAAAGAAACAATAAATAAATTCCAAACCCACGTTGAATTGAATAATATCAGTGCTGAAACTAGACACGTTCCTGTTGTGTAACGAATTTTATACAGGTGTTAAGATCTTTACGAAATGGAAGACGTAGAAAACGAAATTGATAAAAAACGTACCAAGGTAAATATGTTTTCTAAGGAAAAATTTTATGGAATTTAATTAACCATTTGGCGCAAATTATGTCTCAACTAATATTTGAATTATCTTAATTTTGTTTAGTTATTATTCTAGCAAAATTACGCTGTAGAAATGACGAATGATTCCTCTAACTTACCTTTGTAAGATGATAATGCAACAGATGTTTTAAGAAAAGTTTGTCATAAGATAGATGTTCACATCATGAATTAAATTGATCATAAGTATCAGTATTATCTTTATTTTTAGAATCGAAATGTATGACTTAATACACTGAAACAGGTCATTTATACATTATGACCAAAAGCCATTGAAATAATAATTTGTTTCGTTATTTTCGTTCGAGGGTAGTAAGAGAAAGTAGCTTATATTGTGTTTTATAACAAGTCAATCATAATGCAGGTGTATTTTGTGCACTGAAAATTTATATTTATTTAGATTTCAGAAAACTAGGCAATTTACCATAAAATCAGTGATGATTTTTTTACTAAGTATATTGTGATTAATGAAAATAATACAATAAGGAGCTAAGGAGTAGAATTCCCTGCCGGAGTCTGTGTTTCCCGATAGCTATAACCTGGGGGTTTTTAAGTCAAGAGTGAATAGGTTTCTTCTAGGTAAGCGTGCCCCATCTTCGACCACATCATCACTTACCATCTGGTGGTAAAAAGAAAAAAGAAAAAGTGGTAAAAGTCGAACCTATTCCGAATAAAAAAATAAAATATATATAGGCCGCCGAAAATAAATAGATTACTTCACTCGATCAATATCAATAGCATAACTAGCATATCTATACTAATATTATAAAGCTGAAGAGTTTGTTTGTTTGTTTGTTTGTTTGTTTGCTTGAACGCGCTAATCTCAGGAACTACCGTTCTGATTTGAAAATTTCTTTCAGTGTTAGATAGCCCATTTATCGAGGAAGGCTATAGGCTATATATCATCACGCTAACACCAATAGGAGCGGAGCAGTAATGAAGAATGTTTCAAAATCGGGGGATTTTTTTTTCCACGGGGACGAAGTCGCGGGCGGAAGCTAGTATAATATAAATGGGGAAGATTGTGAGGATGAATGGATGGATGGATGGATGATGTTTGTTACTCTTTCACACAAAATCTACTGAACAGGTATAAATGAAATTTGGAAAGTAGATAACATCCTGGAATGATATATAGGCTACATTTTATCCCGGAATCGAGATTTACACAGGAAAACCCTCGCATGCGAATGAAGTTGAAATATTTATCCAAGTGATAAAATTTTGTATGCCTGATGTAATAGCCTGTAACTGATGAAGCAATGTTAAAAAACCTGCCTATTTAATGTTTTAGGTATATTCTTAGCTTGATATCCAAATTGTTGCACTCATTCCCAGACTTGAAACAACTGTCTTTAAGTTGTACGAAAGATTTTTGCCAGTGTGGGAAACTACTCACGAATAGTGCGCCACTATTTGTGGGTTAGTTTCCCACTATTCATGGGTTAGTTTTCCACACCGGAGCCAGCACCCAATCAATGTACTAACACACAGCCCCAACTTTTTTTAATTTGTGATAGTCTATCTCCCCTGATGGTAACTGATGATGTGGTTGAAGATGAAGCACACTTGCCTAGAAGTAACCTATTCATTCTTGACTTTAAGACCCCCAGGTTATGGCTATCAGGAAATACAGACTGACAGGGAATTCCACTCCATAGTTGTACACACAATGAAAGTATTCCCAAAACGTTTTGTATGTATGGGTGGGATGTCCACCATGTAACATCTTAAAATATCAGCTATAACTATTTCATAGTATTCTTATACTGAACCAATATTTTTCCAGAGTCGCAGCCCCTCACCAGGGATCAAGTCCACAGCAGTGGTCAAGTACACAGCCTTCCAGAGCCCCGTGGGGTACGCACGGCTACAATGTAACACAGATCTCAACATGCCCCCCTCCAATTGGGGGGCAGCTATAGACTCGTATGGGTTGAAGCAGATTCTGACTAGGGGGACTGGATTGTCCAGGTAAAGTAAACATTGTAATCTTGCTTTTAAAGTCTAATTTTGCATTGATTATATCCTCAATTTCAAGTGTTATGTTCTTGGGACCATCAAGCAAAAGATAATAATAATTCAAACAATGTTTTTTATTATATTTAAAATCAAGTAACTTATCTAACCCTGCATTGTCATTAAAACTAGCCATGTAGGCACAACTTAATCTTGATCGGTTGAGAATAACTACTTTAAAATTAAATTTTACCCAGACAAAGTAACAGTCTGTTTACTGAAACACAGTCAGAGGTCAGTCTCTTTATTCAATGGGCTTATTTCAAAGTAATATCAACTTTATTCCACTAAGAATTAAGTTGAATTTAGAATGACAGTTCCATTATGCATAATGAAAATGCAAATTGTAGTGTAATATATAATTTACTAGCTTTTGCCCGCGACTTCGTTCGCGTGGAATAGTGACTTCCGGCAGATTTTTGGTTTTACCTACATAGTTCCCGATCTCGCGGGATCTCTTCAAAAATGAAATGTGGAAGATATTCTAGGGAACTCTTCAAAAATCAACATAATGAGCTCTGCGTTTGAATTGAAGATATGTATACTCACTTAGGGCATTAAAGCTGTTATTGCCGATCGAAAAAGGCGAAAATGTTATTTTTCCCTTATTTTCAAAATATTATTTTGATTTGCCATTTCAGAAAAAAATACTGTTTCTCCCTTGACAAATTTTCTATTATTTTAGGCTTTAAAGATTATTAAAGTTTCTTACACCAAGACATTTCTGTATACCACGTTTTTAGTTTTGCCATCCTTTGCAAAAATATATAGGTCTTGTGGTTTTGACACTCTTGAGCACGCAACATAGAGTTGTCCATGGGAGAAACAGTCTTTTTCAAGATGTACCCCCGCAACTTTAAGCGTTTGCCCTTGGGCTTTATTTATGGTCATTGCAAACGCAGTTTTCAGCGGAAACTGAACTCTTTTGAATTGGAATGGCAAATCAGTTGGAATGATGGGAATGCGGGGAATAATTACAGTTTCGCCTTTTGCCATTCCAGTCATAATAACGGCTTTAATGACATTCCGTCCTAAATAGGTTACTTGTAACCGTGTGCCGTTACATAGCCTTGGTGGATCTAGGTTTCTCATAAGCATCACAGGAACTGCAACTTTCAGCCTCAACTTGTGAGAAGGCATTCCTGATAACTCTAAGGAGTTGAGAAACTCTGTTGGGTAAGATGTCACTTGCTCGGTATCCACGACGTTATACTCGATGACATCTCCCTCTACGTCAGACATAATTTGGTCATTTATCCGGCCTACTATTTCATCAGCGTCTAAGAGCCGTCGCTCCTGCCTCACCTCTTCAGTCTCAGCAGCTCTTTGAGCAGCGTGACGCTCGGCGTCTAAAGTTAAACGGGCTTGAGTCTGTTCTTGAGACTCTTGACTTCTTGCAACTCTTTTAGCTCGAGCTCCGCTGGAACTACGTGCTAAATTGGACTTGCGTTTTCTCGTCATTGAAAAAAGTAGTTTAAAAAAGAACTTAAACTAAAGAAATATTACAATCTTTCCGAACTTAAATTGAAAACTAACTGAAAACAAAAGAATTTAAAAAAAATACGAATTACGAACTTGATAACAATTTAAAAGAAATTATATTACAACCTATTCTCTTAATAACCAAGCTTAAAACTAAATAATTTAAAAGGAACGATCTAGACATGTGTCAGTTATAACAAAACGTAACTGAAAACGGTTGCCGTAGCAATAACTTTAGGTATCGGTATCGTCTCAACCGGCAACGGTTATCAAATACCTGCATCTGCAGAGTACGAGTAGCTACAACCAAACGCGCAACTACGAAAACATTAGAAACCGAAACCGATGATAACCAACCGGCAACTGGCAACCATGCCTTCCCTCTCTCACTTAGCCGATAATTAGGTGCAAGAAAGAGAAGATGCGATTATCGTTTTGTTGGCATACATTGGTTATCATGGATATCTTAAGGAAATAATATGGTCGTATATACCAATTGCTGGTCTAATGATGAACAGTTTTGATGTGTTTGTCGGTTATCATTATCACAGATATTTTTGCTAAATAGAAATACTTTTAGAACTAAAGTTATTAAGGAACTGAATATATTAGATACCAGTCATTTTGAAGTTGCTGAATAATTTGAAAGTTTGTAGAGTTATAAAAATATAATAGTTTGGGCTCATTTTAAAGGGCATCACAAGCTCTACCACTTGGCCCCAACAGAATTCCAAAATTCAGCAATTTCTAATAATAATTTCGGAAATTTATTTATTTACAAAAAAAATAAGATTTGTTATTTCTAACACTAGTCTGAAATATTTCTTTTTTCATTTTCTAATACAGTTTTTTTCCTATAATATCAAAATATGCGAAGTCCCTCGAGTGTAGTTATATAGAGTTAACACTGTAATTATATGATGCCCGCGACTTCGTTCGCGTGGGAGGTTTTTCCCGCATAAATCCCGATTCCGTGGGAATGCCATGCCATGTAAAAAGTAGTCTATGTATTATTCCAGTATCTTAACTATCTACTTACCAAATTTCATTGAAATCTGTTCTGTAGCATTTACGTGAAAGAGCAACAAACATACCTACATACAAACTCACAAACTTTCGCATTTATAATAACTTAGTAGGATTGACTAATTGACCATTGCGTAAATAGTATATCATGATAGTGATTATTTGGTGACGGTGAGTTAGTGAGCTATGTTAATTTAATCAATTAATGTAAATATGATGATCTTGAAATGCGCCAGATTTTTTGTATATTTTTCATATAGAAAATGTGCTAGTCCTAAGCCTAGAAGAAAGCTATGAAGGAAAATTACCAGTATCGTTATATTCCCTTTACTCCACTCATTGTTATATCCATACTTTAGTTATTTTAGCTATCCAGTTGTTGTAATAACTATACCGATACAAGAACTGAATAGTTAGATTAACTGCAGTTTTGATACCGTTATTCGGCAACCGTTATCAATAACGTTATTGCCACTAAATACCGGTTAGATAACGGTTATCAAGAACGCCCATGTCTAGAACGATCTAATTAATTTAAAAATTAAAACGAATTTAGACATACTATTTTAGTATCTACTAATAATCGAGATCAAACTAAACTTACATTATACAACAAGCAGAGGTGGGCGTTTAAACGAAAAGCATATAATATAACATATTATTTAAAATAAACGAATAAGCAGACTTGTTTATAAAAGCATTTAAAGTTATCTGTTTATTCCGCTTTTTGTTAAAATTAAAACGCAACCGCGTTTTGATAATTTCTTTTCATAACCACGTAAGTAAGAACGTGCTCAAATGAATTATGTAACAACTGATAGATGGCGCCTGATTCAATTTTAATCGATAGTAAACAATGATTATGCGAAAATCGACCTTAACTCAAAAACTTTAAGGTTTAAAATATTTACATCTTTTGTTTATGTGCTGAATCGCGTTGACTTACTCAAAATTGGTAAACCTAGCAAATTAAATATGCTTTCCGTTGTTCACTTTTAAAAGCGCCAATTTAATTTAAACGGGTTGCTTATCACTTATTTTGCTTTTTACGTTTAGTAGCGTTTCCTCCGCCCGGTGAAAAGCGTCATGTTTTGTGAATTTCCGAAACAATTTGATTAAAAGTTGTGACTCGGAATTGTTTACGTAAACATAAATAGTGTAAAACATTATTTCATGTGGTGAATTGTTTCTTACCAAGAAAATAATTCTGTGAGTTTTGGACTTGTATATAATATAGTTTTTAGGTGTAGTTAATTGTGTTTAATAGGTAATTGTGTTAATAATAGTGTAAATAGTTTATAGTGTAAGTAATTGTGTTAATTTTGACTACTTTTTCTACAAAAACAAATTGGTGAGCTAATTAAACTGTAAATTCGAATAACTACTGTATCAAAATGATGAGTAGAAGTTCGAATAACATAATTTGGAACTTTTTTTTGAGAAATCATGCGACTAAAACAGCTGTGTGTAATTTTTGTAATAAAACTTTATCGTATTCCGATTTTAACATAATATCGGAATGGAGGACCCGGTTGTTGACGAGCAAAGTAGAAAAAATTATGTTTCTGAATGTGAATAAATGACTTGATGGTTTGAGGAAATAATGGAAATTTTGTAAATAATTAAAATGTACATATAATAGATCAATGAACTTTTAAGTACGCCTGAATTTAATAAAATGTAGTTTATTATTTGACAAGTTATTAATAAATACAGATCTTAGAATAATACTAACCTACTTAGTAAAGTTTCATAATTATATAATATTATTCATTCAGTCAGTCCTAAGCCTGCCAAGTACGAAAGAAAATTCATTGATTTCGTTTAAAAACCAATACTTAAACTTAACCAACTAAAAAAGCAAACAACATAATTTCATTATTTTTAATGTAAGAAAGTAAATAAGCGTATTAAGCAGTTTACGTAAGTGACTTTTGATAAAAAATAAACGAATAAGTTCTAGGGATGGTACGTATTTACGCGACCAGGTATTTACACCAGGTATTTACTTCCAAGTACGTACACCAGGTACCGATCCGAAATACTTGCAAGACTTCAAAGTATTTTATACGGCTACTCGGAGTCGGACTCGCTCCGGTCGGGGCTTGACGATCACCCGACTATGCGATTATGCTCCTTATCTGTAAGACACTACGTAACAATTTCGTATGCAAGTCTATTCTAGTATATGGATTGTCTTTGCAAGTATTTATATGTAAACGCGATTGTACTTCTTATTTATAAGAACTCACGGGTCAATTTCCTATGCAAGTATTTTTTCTTTCAACAGGGCTTGGATTGAATAAAAGTAGAAACTTTCGTCTCTATGCAGGTATTTATTTGTAAACGCGATTGTGCTCCTTATTCTTATTTATTATTTATTTATTTATTTATTTATTTAGGTTAACCAACAATTGTTTACACAGTACATTTCTAACTTTATTACTACGGTAACATTAACAAGTGCAACAATTAATTAAAGGTTAACACCACATGCACAAAGAATAAAAACGGCTTTACATAACATACATAAAAAGTTAATATACATACAAAAAAAAATTAAAATAATATAAAGAAAATTAACAATAAATTCAATAAACATAAAAAAAAAAACATTGGTATCAAAATGTCTCTTTAAATTATAATTGGCTTATGATCTATCAATTAATTAATGAATACAATTAAAATGATTATGAATTATAAATTAGAAAATTAAATTAAAAGACTAAAAACAGATTACAATTTAAAATAATAGAAAACACGTATGAAATTAAATTAAATCTACATTGGATTATTAATTACAAAAGCTCGTATAAATGTATTAATATTGTCGTGGTGTACATCTACTATGTCACTGCGGCCATTAATTATTTTGCACAATCTAGGTATTGGAGAATTCGCACCAAGCACAGACTTTCGAAGTGGTGGACACAGGGGTGTTATTTTATTCCTTGGATATCTAGAGGGCGCATGGAACCTAATGAGCTTCACTAAACTGGGGCAGTCGATCTTATTGTGCAACAGTTTGTAAACAAATAAAGCATCGGTTATATCTCTGCGCATAGATAACGATTGCATTTTAAAATAAGATAGGCGGACTTTGTAAGAGGGCAGACGCTTAGATTTCCCCTCACTAAAGGCTAAATGCCATACTAAACGTTTCTGTACCCTTTCCAGACGCAACATGTGAGTGGCATAGTGAGGTCTCCACACAACACTGCAATACTCCATAACACTGCGCACGAGGCTGTAATATAACATTATTTTGGTGCTACTTTTACGAAAGCCTTTAGTGTTACGAAGTAGGAACCCTAACATTTTTGATGACTTTTTAATAATGTATTCAATATGGGGTATAAAAGTGATCTTTTTATCAAAAAGTACTCCTAGATCCTTTATTGTTTCGACTTCTTGGACTCGCTCCTGGTTTATGAAGTACTCTGCGTCAATACAGTTAATTTTTCGCGTATATTTGACATGATAACATTTCTTTGAATTAAGTTGCATTTTATTATTGTGGCACCATTTTATGACTTGGTTAAGATCGTGTTGCAGAAGTTCGCAGTCTCTTTTTGACTCGATCACTCGTGCGAATTTTAGGTCATCAGCATACAGGAAAGGTTGGGAAAAACGAAAGCACTCCGGAAGGTCATTAATGAACATAATAAATAGTATTGGAGCTAAGTGAGATCCCTGGGGAGCGCCCGATGTTATTTTGTGTGCAGCTGATCGAAAACCGTTGACAACGACAAAGTATTCGCGTTCAGCAAGATAGGACTTGAACCAACTTAATAGAGGCCCTGTTATACCATAGGCTGCTAGTTTATAAATCAGAATAGAATGTGACATTTTATCAAATGCCTTACTGAAGTCGGTGTATACTACGTCAAATTGTTTGCCTGCATCTACGGCCTGTATTAGGGACTCCGTAAACGACACCAAATTTGTAGCTCTTAGGATTATTGCGTGAACGAAAGTATTTTAGAAAATATTTTGTTATGTTTACGTTTTTTATTTTTCTTTCGTCAGTTGTCGTTTGAGTGAGTGCATAGATGATACATATAAATACTGAGAAGTGAGTGCGAGCTTGTTATGCAATTTACCAACTGACCGTGACTTTCTTATTTCGCGAGTTTATTGAATTTAAACTATTAACAGTTAGTGTGTAAATAAACAAAACTGCTTTTTTATGTGTCCGTGACTTTGTTTATTAGTTAGGAATGTAAATATTTAAATAGGTAAAAGACGATTTTTGAACTGTAGTTAAGTGTTTTCTTTTAAAATTGATAAGACTTACTAGTTGTAAATAAAAATACAGTTACAAACCATGGCTCCTAAGAAAAGTTTGGCTAAAATAAAGCTGAATGTAAAATGTGCAAAGCATTAATATCATACAAATCGGGAGTGTCAAACCTTATGCCTTATGCTTGCATGTGCAAAGAAAACATATTTCCGTGAATTTAATTAAGTGAATTATTAATTTCTGTAAATTAAGTAGGAAGGAAAGATTTCATCTACAAAAGCCGTACTAGATTGTGGCATGGTACGACCTGGACTAGTAGACTTAAATCCGAAGTGGCTCAAAATACTTTCTAGTATTTTAATACCTGGTATCCAACCCTGGTATTTTTACAGACTCGTACTTGCAAGCCCTGGTATTGATATTTGCAAGTATATCTCATCTCTAATAAGTTCGTTAAAAGTTTTAAGTCGTTTATCACATCTTTAACAACAACCCAACAAATAGTCATGCGTCCGATATATCAAAACGAATTCAAAATCAGATTTCAAACACAAATCGATTCGTATCGATTTCTCAAACTTGAAAATCTGATTTTAAAATCTACCTAGCCGAACCAAACGCTAACGATCTACCACCAAACGAATCGACGCAATCGAAATCCAAACGCAAACTTGCCAGTTTGCGTTTGGTTGGATTTCGTTAGAAATTCGCTTTCTCTCTTTCTAACTAAGCGTAACATAGCGGAGTAAAAAGGATAGCGCGAATTTTGTGATTTAGATTTCGGTTTTCGGAAATCTAACAGACATTATAATGCGATCAATATCATCTTTACTGCCAAGTATTTAAAGACTACATTTTCGAGATTATACGTTGATGTATTTTGGTTTATGCTTCAATGTTTCTTGGAACTAAAAAGAATGTATATACCTAATGTTTGTTTACGTAATTTCAACTAAATACTAATACATATTTGACCTCGGTGACAAGTGCGCGCTTCGCATCGTAATTAAGTTATGTGAATTGCATAACTGCCGATTTTTTATTACCTACGTATTTATTTTGAGTGGTGTCGTTTTTAGAGTAAAGATAATAGACAATAATAATTATTTAGTGAATTGTATATATTGCTATACTTGCGTTTTTAAATGCAAATCTAGATCCAAAAAGGTTTGAAAAAAAAAATATATTTAAAAAAAAACAGAAATTATTGTAAAAATACCGATTTTTAAATGCGCTGGAAAAGTTTTACGCGTAATCTTAAATAAAACTTTTCTGCTAGTCCTATCCTAAGCCTAGATTAAAGCATGAAGGAAAATCGCGCAATCTCTACCTGATTCCAACGAAATCTAAGTACGCAAGCGAATTGGCGTGGCTAGATCGATAGGCTAAATCGGATTTCTAAAATCTGATTTTGAAATCTGAAATCGGATAAATATCAGTTTGCGTTCAAAACCAAAAACGCCCATGTCTACCAACAAATAAACCTTTTAATCGACAAATACAACGGAACCAATTTTGAAAACAACCACCAGACAACCCAACAAATAAAACTTTTAATCTACTAATACTACGGAGCCAATTTTAAATTTACGAAACGATTAATCCACAATTCCACGTCAGTACCGAAGCGCTCGGCCGATACCCAACCAAATGCGTGTAACGAAACCATAGCGCGATCTATTTCGATCCCAACGCCATCTATCGAGCATAGTGACAACTCGGATTATTTATCTATACTCCGTTCGGGCATTTTCTTTGTATTAAAAGTTTTATTATATTGATATTATTTTTTTCATACCTTTTTACTATTTATTTACTTTTTTCCGATGAATTAAAACAATAACATGAACCGAACTCGTGTAACGATCGACACCATTGCGCGATCACCAACTCGACATATAGTACTAATAGAATTTCTATACTCCGTTAGAACATTTTCTTTGTACTAAAAGTTGTATTATATTATATTTTCATACCTTTTTACTATTTATTTACATTTTTCCGATGAATTTTCAGTACTGAATTGATGCCGACTCTTGACCAATAGATGGCGCTGTATGTCCGGAATAAATTTTATTTTTTATTTTATTTTTTGTAATAAAAACTATCCTATGTCCTTTCTCAAGTTCCAAACTATGTCTGTACCAAATTTCACACAAATCGGTTCAGTAGTTTAGGCGTGAAGCAAAGACAGACAGACAGACAGACAGACAGAAAGACAGACAGACAGACAGAGTTACTTTCGCATTTATAATATTAGTTTGGATATGTCTTGATAATTACTATATGTACAAAAAAGTATTTTTCCTTACAGCTTCAGGATGGCTCATATGTTTCCGGACTGTGTGGGAGAAGTTGACGTCATTTCCGGCGCGGAATGCATCAAGAAACTACTTAAATTACCTTACCAGCCTAACGGAACTGTAAGTTTCATTAACATATTTGCTGCCTTAATAGGCTTTTTGTATTTTTTATTTTTGATAAGTGTTCAAATACCACCATTTCACCTGATGTTAAGCGATGATGTGGTCGAAGACGAAGCACACCCGACTAGAAGCAACCTATTCACTCTTGACTTAAAGGCTTGACACAGTTCACATAGGCCATCAAGCCACATCTGCCGCATGTCCAATGAGTTGTGGACCAATATAACCAGTTTCTGGAGCCCTGACATAGTCAGAAGGCGTCGCGGCAGACCTCGTAGAAGATGGCAGGACCAGCTGGACAAAATTAGCCACCAGTGGCCCACTTTAGCTCTGGATAGAACAAAATTGGTAGTCATTGGGAGAGGTCCATGCCCAGCTGTGAGCTGATGCAGTCTAAAAATATTAGTATTGGGCCTTAAGGAGCAAAATATAAAACGTCAGCAGCTTAGTGCATGGTTAATTTCCTATGGAAAAAAAATCTTGTTTGCTAGAAATCAATGTTTTGGTACAGATACCAAGTAACCTACGAAGTGCATCAATCGCAATAAGAACGTGTTTTTGATAAAGTCGATTCACCGGATGGACGGAGTTAGGTCTGGGCTTCTTGCTGGCCAAGGCACTGGCCCACCGCGGCCGATCCAGCGCTGGGGAAACACCGAGTGTAGGTGCTCTCCAACGGCGGCGCGGTGATAATGAGCCGGGTACCCGTCATGCTTATAGTACAGATTTTCCACGGGCACCGCTAGCGGAACGTCGTCGAATAAGTTCGGAATAACGTTATGTAATATTTCCAGGTAAGTGTCCTGTCTGTCACGAAATGCGGTCCAATGAGCTGGCCATTAATTACACACTAACACTAAAACGCACTTGATGAGTACACTCGCGAATAACATGTGGGTTATTCAACGCCCAAAAACTCGCGTAAAAGTTGCTTCATCCGTCAACAAAATGTTTGTGTTTTGATTGTCAACCACTGACAAAAAGTAATTCTGTTCGGTGCGTCTTTTTCATGGAGAGCATGAACTTTGCGAAAATGATACGGATGAAGTCTTTCATAGTTGGGCTGTTTCCAGACGAAGTACTCGTAGACTGCGTAAGACGTAAGCCAAACCTAGCCGCAGCCTTACGAGTACTTCGCCAAGGATCCCGTTCAAAGTACTCGATGATTTATTCGACGAGCTCTGGCGAAATAACGGCCGATCCACCTCTGCCCTGCGCATGTGCTGCTGTCTGGAACTGCCCATGATCTAGTAGCCGCTGTGTCGCCGCTACAACCATCCGGGCCGATGGGACTTGGGGTTCAGAACCCCGCGAAGATGGAGCGACTCCAAGTGTTGCGGCTCCGCGTAAAGTCGCCGGACAGCATGGGAGACATAATCAGCTCCAGAATATAGTTGCACCATAGCGACGTACTCCAAACTGCAATAATTGTAATGACGATCCTTTACACTGATAAGGCGCGCTGCGCGTACGTCATTCGCGGGAAGACTAAGTTCGCCGCCGCACTAATTCAATAGAAAGGCGGCGCGCGGCTTCGTTTGTAATTGTTGTTAGTTTGTAGTTTTATTTTGCTTTGAACATCTAAATCGGTACACACACATACATACATATTCTTTATCGGCTCTGAGGCTGTGTTTTGTGGTGTTGCGTGTAAACTAGTTTATGCCGTATCACCACATGTGAGAGTTTATTATGCTTAGAACATTTTTATACACAGCTGTTCCCTTTGTCGGCGGCGCGTGCGATTCGAGTACCTGCAAGTTACCTCTAGTGTTACTATTGATTCTTACGTTTTCGAGTTTGAATATTTTTTAATTATTTTATAACCAAAACATCTTTATTTTTTTACTTTTATTCTATGCTTCGAAAGTATTCTTTATGGCAAGTTGTTCTGCCGCGGGAAAACAACCATTAAAACTTCTCGGTGTATTGATCATGCTTATCTGCCGGGTCAACGGAGCATCGTGTTCCGCGCCTCAAAAAGTCGTCAGTACTAGTGACGGGGTTACGGGAATGTTCTAACGAGATTTCGCGGCCCCGGAATTTTTGGGCAGCTGAAGGAACAGGGTGGGTTTTAAGTCAGTAGAAGTCTGACACTTCTTTTTGCTCCACCCAGAGCGGGAGAAGTCATTCGATGATTATCCCACCCGGAAAAAAAGAAAACATATATTGATCATGTATTGTTATTTCTAGGTAAGCATGATGGTCCATCGCGTGGAGAACACACTGTTGCTGGACGATTTCGACGTTTACGACTACCTCATGAAGTCGGAGTGGTCCTGGTTGAAAGACTTCTTCTATGAGAACATATTGAAGACCATGTCAGAACAGGTTAGTGCCTTTTAACTATTGAAAGCAAAATATTTTAAGGTCGTCTAGGCCACGTAGTCTCATGCTCTTCAATAAATCCACTTTAGTAGACACAAAATGGAATCAGGTGTTACTTTGCGGTAAGCCATGACATGAACTATCTATAATTACATACAAGCAGTCTCGCGGGGATTCGCTCCCATGGACCTTATTATGATAAAATCATAACCCTTTTTCATTAAGCTATTTCCATACTGAATTTCATCCAAAGCCACCCTCCTCTTTCGAAGATTAGCACGTTCAAATAATCAAACAAACTTCCCCTTTTTTAACCGATTTCAAAAAAGGAGGAGGTTCTCAATTCGACTGTTTTAAAAAAAAAATGGGTGGGTTGTTTTTGGTCAGTAAAAGTCACACTCCCTTCCGCTATACCCAGAGGGGAAAGGGGGGGGGGAGGTATTTGATAGATTTTTCCACCCAAAAAAAGGTACCAAAATGGTGTCAGAAACCGTGGCCCCTGAATGTAGGGCATCTGTAAGAACAACGTGGGTTTGTAGTCAGTAAAAGTCACATTCGCCTCCGCTCCACCCAAGCGGGAAGGAGAGGAAGTACTTCATTTTCCCACCAAATAAAGAAGAGGCTGCCGCGGACATCAGGGAGGCGGTTGGCACCCTCCTCAACAGAACGGCCTCTGACGAGGTCGCAAAGTTGCAGGAGGAAAACAGCCGCCTCCGAAACGACTTGGAAGACCTCCGGCGGCAAGTCGCTGCGCTAAGCGAGGAGCAGCAGCGACGCACGTCCCCCGTTGCCGCACCTGTGGTGGCCCCGACTCCCGCACTGCGACCGGCAAGCTCTCGCACCGATGAAGAGGTCGAGCGCATTGTCCGGCTCTGCATGCTCCAGTGCGGGAGCATGGTAAACGCTCGGATGGAGGCGATTTCTCGGCGTCTCCCAGCGGAAACCCTCCGTCCGCCTCTAGCGGCTGACACGCGGAGGACTGAGGAGCCGCCGAGACTTGCGCCTCGAAAGGAGAAGCCCGCGAAGGGAGCTACTCCGAGCGGCCAGCCCACGACTACCGGGTCTAAGGGTGAGACCTGGGCGAAAGTCGTGGGCCGCAAGAAGGCCCGCAAAGCCGCCAAGAAGGCCGCAGCAGCAGCATGCGCCCCAGACGTAACCGCAAAGGCGGTTGCGCAGCCTGCGCGACGGACTGCGCGACGGACTGCCAAAGGCGGTCGCAAAGGGCCGACGATACGTACCCCGCGTTCCGAAGCTGTGACGCTCACGCTACAGCCTGGGGCTGCGGAGCGCGGCGTAACGTACCAGTCGGTCATTGCCGAGGCCAAGGCCAAGATCAAATTATCTGATCTTGGCCTCCAGTCCGTCACCCTTAGGCAGGCTGCCACGGGTGCGCGGCTCTTCGAGGTGGCTGGTGCTGCGAGCGGCAGTGCCGAAAAGGCGGATGCTCTGGCCGCCAAGATGAGGGAGGTCCTCAACTCCGAGGACGTCCGGGTCTCCAGGCCAATGAAAACCGCAGAGGTGCGTATTTCTGGTCTGGATGACTCCGTGACCTCTGAGGAGGTGGTGGCGGCCGTTGCCCAAAGTGGAGAGTGTCCGCCGGGCAATGTGCGGGCTGGCGATATACGCGCCGACGCCACCGGACTCGGTGTAGTCTGGGTTCGGTGCCCTGTGGCGTCGGCGAAGAAGATCGCCGAGAGCGGCAGATTGCTGGTAGGCTGGGTTGCAGCGAGGGCGAAACTCCTGCAGCCCCGGGCTTTGCGGTGCTTCCGGTGCTTGGAGAAGGGGCACGTCCGGGCAAAGTGCACCGCCGAAACTGACCGTAGTGATCTTTGTTATCGCTGCGGTCAGCCCGGCCACAAGGCGGCCCAGTGTTCCGCGGCACTCAACTGCATCTTGTGTTCGGATGCAGGGAAGCCAGCGGGACACAAAGTGGGCGGAGGGGCCTGTGGCGCGCCTGCCAGCAAGGCCAAAAAGAAGAAAAAGAAGAGGAGCACCAAACCTGCCGGGGAAACCTCGCCTCCCCCGCAGGCTAGTAGCTCCGCGGCCGACTCCCGGCCCAGGACCGTTGCCGAGGGAATGGAATGTTAATAATGCTCCAATTAATAATGCTCCTAAGCGTCAATAGCCCAATGGATAAGGTGTCGGACTTGTGATCGAGAGGTCGCAAGTTCGAACCCCACCCATTACACTATTGGCGTGAACCCACTCCAGACACAAGCATATTTAGCTTAGTTGGAGGGGTTAACAAGATTGCTAGTAATGTGAATTCTACCCACATTGCTAGTAATCTTTTTAAAAAAAAAAAAAAAAAAAAAAAAAAAAAAAAAAAAAAAAAAATCCATTTTCTCCAGGGCAACATCAACCACTGTGCCAGAGCTCAGGATCTCCTACTCCAGAGCATGGCACAGTGGTCGATTCACGTGGCTGTGGTCGCCGAACCGTACTTCATCCCCGCCCGTCACAACTGGCTGGGATGCGCTAACGGTTCGGTGGCCATTATTGGCGACACTCTGACCGACCCGTCTCGGGGCCGCGGCTGGGTTGCTGCGGTCTCGGGTGGCATCGTCATTGTGGGGGCGTATTTCTCTCCCAACAAGAGTCTCGCCGACTTTGAGGGTTTCCTTGTCGAGTTGGGCGCCGTCGTAGGCCGCCATCACCCTCGTCCCGTTCTGGTGCTCGGAGATCTCAACGCCAAGTCATCGGCGTGGGGATCTCCGGTCACTGACCCTCGGGGCGAGGTGCTAGAAGAGTGGGCGGTGACGACCGGTCTGGTCGTCCTGAATCGGGGTTCGGAATACACGTGCGTGCGGCAGCGGGGCGGGTCGATAGTGGACGTCTCGTTCGCTAGCCCCTCTGTCGCCGGCCGAGTCCGCGACTGGCATGTCGCCGTGGAGGTGGAGACGCTGTCGGACCATCGGTATATCCGGTTCGACGTCTCTGCCCAGACCGCGAGCGGCCGCCATCCAACAGCCCCGATTAACGACGGCCCGCGTTGGGCGCTTAAGCGCATCGACAGGGAACTACTCGAAGAAGCTGCATTAGTCCAGTCCTGGACCTGGGAGTCGACGAGGGACGGCCCCGTCGACGTCGAGGCGGTGGCGCTGTGGTTTCGGGGGGCGATGACGCAGATCTGCGACGCGTCCATGCCCCGTGTCCGCCAACAGTCCGCAAGGCGCCAGGTGTACTGGTGGACCGCCGAGATCGCGCAATTGCGCGTAGCGTGCGTTGCGGCTCGCCGCCGGTACACCCGATACCGGAGACGACGTCGACGGGATTCCGCCGAGGAGGACGCGCTGTATGAGGTGTACCGCGCGTCCAAAGAGACTCTGTGGCTGGCCATCGGCGATTCAAAGTCGCGCGCCAGGGAGGAGCTGCTGGGGTCCCTAGATCGAGATCCGTGGGGGCGCCCCTACCGTTGGGTACGGAGCAAGTTGCGTCCCTGGGCGCCTCCACTGACGCGAAGCATGGAACCCCAGTTGCTAGAGGCGGTGGTGTCGGCCCTCTTCCCAGGGCGACCGGGACACGTTCCCCCGGCGATGGCTTCGCCCTCAGCCACAGACTCTCCAGAAGAAGAGGAGAGCACCGATGTCCCCGAGGTGACGCAAGCAGAAATGGGAGCGGCCGTGTCGCGATTCCGGGCTAAGAACACAGCGCCCGGACCCGACGGAGTGCCTGGTCGAGCTCTCGTCCTGGCTCTGAAGGAGCTAGAGCCCCAGCTGAGGAGGCTTCTCACGGCATGCCTCGAGCAGGGTCAGTTTCCCAGTGTGTGGAAGGAGGGGAGGCTGGTCCTCCTCAGGAAGGAGGGGCGCCCCGCGGACTCGCCGTCCGCGTATCGGCCCATAGTGCTGCTTGACGAGGCGGGCAAACTTTTTGAGCGTATCATCGCAGATCGCCTCGTCAGCCACTTGTGCAGGGAGGGGCCGAACCTGGACGACAACCAATTCGGTTTTCGTCGGGGGCGCTCCACCATAGACGCCATCATGCGCGTGAGGGCCCTGGCGGAGGAGACGGTGTCCCGGGGTGGGGTGGTGGTGGCGGTGTCTTTAGACATCTCCAACGCATTCAACACCCTACCCTGGAGTTGTATTCGGGAGGCCCTGAAATACCATCGCGTGCCTCCCTACCTGCGCCGTACAGTAGGGGCTTACCTGGAGGGTAGATGCGTCACCTATCGGGGACGTGACGGTGCTGGTCGGCACCTCACGTCGTGCGGTGTTCCACAGGGATCGGTCTTGGGACCGCCCCTGTGGAACATCGGCTACGACTGGGTGCTGAGAGGCGAACTCCCGCCGGGCGCCGACGTGACGTGTTATGCGGATGACACGCTCGTAACTGCCCGGGGGGGCTCGCACAGGGAAGCGACGTTGTTAGCCACGGCTGCGGTGTCACAGGTGGTGAACCGCATCCGGCGCCTGGGCCTGGAGGTGGCCCTGAACAAGTCAGAGGCCATGGTGTTTCATGGCCCTCGACGGGCGCCGCCGCCGGGATCACACATCGTGGTCAGCGGGACCCGGATAGCTGTCGAGTCCACCATGAAGTATCTGGGATTGGTGCTCGACAGCCGATGGGAATTCGGGCCCCACTTCCGGCGGCTGGTGCCCAAGTTGATGGGCGCAGCGGGCGCGCTTTCAACGTTGCTTCCCAACTTGGGGGGCCCGAGCGCCGCCTGTAGGCGGTTGTACGTGGGAATCGTGCGGTCCATGGCCCTGTATGCGGCCCCTGTGTGGGCGCTGGACATGACGGCCGGCACTCTCACCATTCTGCGCAAACCGCAGAGGGTGATGGCCGTCAGAGTCGTCCGCGGGTACCGCACGATTTCCTACGAGGCGGCTTGCGTCCTGGCCGGATCCCCGCCCTGGGACCTAGAGGCGAAAGTACTCGCGTCGTTGTATCGATGGCGCGAGGAAGAGCGGGCACGGGGCTCGAGGCCGGTGCAGCGGCAGATCGCGCTGCGCCGAGAGGAGCTCCGTCAGGTCTTGGTGGCGGAATGGCGGCAGAGGCTTCTGCGCCCTACCGCCGGCCTCGCTACCGTCGAGGCGATCCGGCCAGTACTCGACGACTGGCTCGGGAGAAGGCACGGCGCCCTGTCGTTTAGAGTGACACAGGTGCTGTCGGGGCACGGCTGCTTCGGCAAGTACCTGTGCCGCATAGACAGGGAGCCGGACGCTCGGTGCCACCACTGCGTCCATTGCGGGGAGGACACGGCGCAACACACGCTCGCCGAGTGTGTAGCTTGGGAGGAGCAGCGCCGTGTCCTCACAAATGAAGTAGGAGGCGATCTGTCGCTGCCGGCCGTAGTGCAGAGTATGGTCGGCAGCGCAGAGTCGTGGGACGCGGTGGTGTCCTTCTGCGAGGACGTGATGTCGCAGAAGGAAACTGCGGAAAGGGAGAGGGAGATCTCCACTCCCTTCCCTGGCCGCAGAAGGCGCACCGGGCGCAGGGGAAGGGCGGACAACGCCCTTTTCCAGCCCCCATGAATGGGTCCAGGGGCGAGGGACTTGGGGAAGTCCCCCGCCCCCTATTCGATGGACCCGAGTCGCAGGCGCGCGCGGGTGTCAGCGCGCGCCTCTGAGGCGATGCACGGGGTAGTTCAACACCTCACTACCCCGTGCAGGAGGCGAGGCCGGGACAGACCCGGCCAGCACTAGTGCGGGGCTGCGGAAGAATTAGGTTTCCCGCGGCCCCCCGCGCACGTGTGAGAAGACACCGGGGTGGTTTTAGCCGGTAAGAATCCGGCACGCCCCTCCGCCGTTCCCCAGGCGGAGGTAGTCCATGAGGATTTCCCCCCGTAAAAAAAAAAAAAAAAAAGGAGCGCATGGCCCTGTTGCTGGCTCTACCGCCCAGCTCGGTGCTGCAGTTGACACACAAGTTCATTTCATTTTATTTAATACCGAATAATAAACGGATCGGACAGGACCACCAGTAAGTATCCGGTTGGACACTCCAACCGGATACTTACTGGTGGTCCTGTCGGGGTTGCGGGAATGTGGTAACAAGATACACCTGCCCCTGAATGTAAGAGCATCAGAATAGGGTCGGTTTTTAGTCAGTAAAGTCACCCAGAGCAGGAGGAGGTATTTGATGATTTTCCGACCAAATAAAGGTACCAAAAAAGTTTTTACCAAAAAATTAAACCGACTCCCAAAAAACAGTGCAAAGTGGCAAAAACTTTTTAGCAAAAAAATAAAACCGACTTCCATATAAAAACACTACAAAGGCAAAAATAACTTAAATTTCGGTGGTCGGTGTCATTTGTTTTGTATTTTCTTTTTTTTTTGACACCGCCTTCCGAAATTTAAGTTATTTTTGCCTTTGTAGTGTTTTTATATGGAAGTCGGTTTTATTTTTTTGCTAAAAAGTTTTTTTTCACGTTTTTTAGTGGGTCGGTTTGTAATTTATCTAGTTACAAAAGCCAAAATGTCAACTACTTATCACCATTTACAATATATTGCTTTTCCCGGTGCAGAGCCGTTAATTTTTGAGGAGTTCTCCTGGTACTTCACCATCAGCTCTACTTCACCATATACATTGTGACGAGCATAAACTGCTTAACATCTATATCCAAGTAATCTAATCGCAATCTACGAAATACTTATTATTGAGCAGTTTCGGTGGCCATGTGTGGTCTGATCCCATCATCAGATCCTGACATTTATTTATTTATTTACTGACTTGGTGATAATGGGACAAATTTCGAACTATACCCTTAAAAACAAAAAAAGAAAATCCAAATCGGTTCAGCCGTCTTCGAGTAATCGGTTATCATACATTAAAAAAAATATACGCGTCGAATTGATAACCTCCTCCTTTTTTGTCGTCGGTTGAAAATGGTCTCCAATGTCCGTAATGTCCATGTGTGATGTGCCAGGAGCGCATGGCCCTGATGCTGGCTCCGGCGCCCAGCTCGGCGCTGCAGCTGACGCACAAGTTCCTGTCGCACAGCGTGGCGGAGCCCGCGCCGCCGCCGCAGGCCTCGCCCGACATAGCGACCATGTGTCTCACTGATAAACGTATGTCACAATCTTAGAATAACAACGCATAGAAGAGGCGTCTAGAACAAAACACGAGCGATTTCGTATGTCCACTTTATTTTCTTTGTGTGCGTGAGCCGAATGTGTCTACGTTCTTCAAACGCACACAAATATAGCTTTCAGTGATACCATTACCAGTACCATTACCACAAAAATGGGAAAACGCACTATTATGTTGCTGGTTCAAATCAAGTATTTTATGTTATGAAACTAAATAAGATGATGTTTTTTCATGTAATATGACTTATATGACATATATTTACGGAAGGTAAACGAAATGAAATATATATTGCGTTTAGAATGTTTGATGTGTAATGTGTTATAATGATATTATAGAAATGTATTAATTGCTTGAAAAATCTCGTTTGATATCAATTAAAAGTATGTGTTGTATTTATGAAATAGAAAAATATTATTGAGAACATTACTTAAATGAAAAAAATCTTAATCAATAAAATTGTCATCTTTATGATGCCACTCTTCGAACTAACAGTAACTTTTAGTTATAAAACACTGTAGGTAGTAGCTGTAAATAAATATAGTTTAGTTTGACGCATACATAATTGCCGCCAAAACTATATTTGGCTAAACTTTCCTTTATGGCCCGTTGAGTTGGAAGTTCATAGTTTTACTGTAAATAGTACTCATAAATAAAAAGCTTTTTACGAATTGTTAAGTTGCGCAAATTCACTGTTTACGAGATATAAGTTTTTAAAGTTTCGTTAAATACTGAAAAATAGCACGCCATTTGCAAATATTTAGGTTGTTTATTGTCATGGTAGACGTCAAAGTTGACATTTCACGTTCCATTGACAGAAGAAGTATATTTTGTTCAATTTTATGTCATATTTTTACGTAAAAATAATTTTATTTTCACATATTCACGTATTAAATTTGGTGTGTTATTAGTGGGCAATATAGCTGTGCTGTATTATGTAATTGCGTTGACGTTTTTACACAAAAATATTACGAATTTTTGTTTACACTGTGGAACGGAAAGTGAAGTGTGATAATAATGTGAAAGTGAGATATAATATTTAAAGTTTCCATACAAATTGGGAAATAGTACGCAAAATATGATAAATAATATTCATGGTAGTTCCAACCGTTACTAGGAGAAGTTAGGATGCAATAGCGAGCAAAGCGAGCTCGGGACTTGGGGCAACCCGACTCGGACAGATTAGGTTAGAAGGGGATGGCCGGGTCTAGTGAGCGAGCGCAGCGAGCGAACAGACCCGGCCATCACCTTCGTGGTTATTTTTTTTAAAACCATTGAGCCCCGCGAAGCGGGGCTCCGACTACACCTTTTAGCCAACTTTTGAGTTTTTTGAAAACCTTTTTGTTGGAGTAATGCCGGGGAGGAGAGGAGCACCCCCTGCCCCGTCACTCCACTCCCGCTACCTTCCTCCTGCCAAACAATACTAAATTTTTCCGAAATTTTTATTCTAACCTAAAAACTTTAACCATGGATATCACTATAACCATAGGTTTGCGCGGGGGGGGGGGGATGGTACAGGGGAGTAGCACTACTCCCCCCCACCCCTCCCCTCCCACCCCGACCCAAAAATCGACGGGCCATAAAGGAAAGTTTACCCTATATTTTTTTAAACAAAAATAAGCACAAAAGAAATCAATATGGGTATTTTTTTCCTCACGGATAGCAACATTGAATTGTGATAATTTAGGTTATTAGAATTTTTGTTTGATGGTCGATTTACTTAAATATAATGTATAAAATGTAAGTATTTACTTGTGAAATGTAATTTAATTACACGTTTTTTGTTTTCCTGAAGGACTATGACATCCCTTTACGCTACAAACGGTCGTTTTAAATTATTTTATACTCGCGAGCTCTGTTCGGCAGAATGTGACCTTGAATACTGACGGCTCGTCGAGCAAAGTTAGCCAAAAATGGCTAAGTTTTAGTTGCCTCACTTTTTGCACTCGTACTATCCTTCTATGCGTTGTTATTCTAAGGTCACAATGCTATTGTATGGCTCTTGAGACCCTCGGTATCACCTATGATACCGAGATTCAATAATTTATTTCCGCGCTATCTAGAAGTTTTGCTGAGAACTAAGTACGTAGTAAGTTTGGTGGTAGGACTGTGTGTCGTCAAAATGTGGTTTCGGTGAATTTAACGGAGTTTAACAGTTGTTTACATTCAGTTGCGCTGTTGTTAACATTGTTTAAATTCAAGAGGATACGACTTGATTTTATACTCTGGATCTCAAGAGGTTTTGGCTCTTCAATCATCATCATAATAATCAGCCTTTTTTTATTCAGAGTAGGCTCGGGTTTGACCACCATCTCACCTGATGGTAAGTGATGATGTGGTCGAAGATGGAGCACGCTTACCTAGAAGTAACCTATTCACTCTTGATTTTAAGACCCCTAGGTTGTAACTATCAGGAAACACAGACTCCGGCAGGGAATTTCACTCCTAGCCGTACGCACTAATGTATGTACTTTCCGCAACCATGTTGAGGTCAGCTACCAATCTAACCGCCTGCAGCTGGGTATTAGTGTTTCTGACCTCAACATCCCAGTAACTGGGTAACATGATCCCCTAGTCCAGATCAGTGTCAGTTTTCCGGCTTCTCACTACTGTGCAAATGACGGCCGGGCCAAACCCAAAAGCTTTACTTGTTTTCAGAGCCACGAGGGAATCTCGATTTATTAAGATGTCTCCCATCCATAAAACGACCTTGGCAAGCGTTGCTTAACCTTTAAGAGCGACTCGTGTGGTTGTTATTATTTAGCTACGATCTCTACCTATTTTATTTTCAATATGATACGATATAGAGGAAACTCGAGCCGAACAATTATGAAAAAAATCTGGCTATAGATGTGTGTTTTTTTGGAGTAAAGTCTTTTCAATGTGAATATTTCCGCTAAGATTAACTTAATGACTCCTACTTTAATTTAATTTTTATATTCTTGTTTAACATTCTAATAAAGCATCCTGCTGCAAATTTCCTTCATAAGTTACCAGACGTTTCCTAGGTAACTAAGTTCCTTCTTTTCTTTCTAAAAGGGGTAGATTTTAACTCTTGGAAAAGCATGTTTCGATATTGCTATCAATGAAAAAAATGTTAGAAACGGATCATTTCCAAAGAATACCTTTTTATATAGTACTAGCTTCTGCCCGCGACTTCGTACGCGTGGGAAGGTTTTCCCGCACAAATCCCGATCCCGTGGGAATTTCGGGATAAAAAGTAGCCTATGTGTTATTCCAGAATCTCAACTATCTACTCACCAAATTTCATTTAGATCCGTTCAGGAGTTTTTGCGTGAAAGAGTAACAAACATCCATCCATCCTCACAAACTTTCGCATTTATAATATTAGTAGGATAGGATAGGATAGGAAGTAGGATATTAGTAGGACTTACAAATATTTTTTTTATTAAATTACCAAGAGCATATTGTGGTGTTTGCCTGTAATTGGTTGTACAGTTAGATTTAAAACAGTTACATGTATTTTCCTATCTGTAACAACTGTTGGTGAACCTTAATTAAATAAATATTCCATTTCCAACAGGTCCTTTCCTCCCGGAACCCGAAACTCGAGCCGAGGAACCTCCAAATGAGCATCTATACAACCGCAACGTTCTTTGGACCTTTGAAGACATCCACATGCTCATAGGGAGCGACCTTCCGATCTTCGGCGACAAAGACCGACCCTGTGTCAGTCTACGGCTCAGAGACGCTCGCGAACCTATTAATGTGCTCACGGGAATAGACTATTGGCTCGACAACCTTATGTGCAATGTCCCTGAAGTCCTAATGTGCTACCATTTAGACGGCATCGTCCAAAAATACGAGCCAATGAAGACTGAAGAACTCCCAAACATGGAAAACTCCAAATTCTCCCCGAAAGTCATTAAAAACGTTGCGCAGAATATTCTGTCGTTTCTTAAAGCAAATGCGACGAAAGCTGGACACACTTATTGGCTTTTCAAAGGCCCACACGATGATGTGGTCAAACTTTATGATTTGACGTCTCTGTGTCCTGATAGCTTGGATAATCCGTTCACGACTCCTGTAGCTATGCTTCTCTATAGAGTAGCCAGGAACATGCGAATGACGAACAGGTCCAGACATGTCCGGCAGTTGTTGGAACATGTCATAGAGCTGTTGAAGGTGGAGAGGTACCCGCAAATTATTGCGTCTTCGCACTATATGTTGGCGGATTTGTATGTGCCTGCTACTACGAATCCGGCGAATCCGGATTTTAAAGGTGAGTTTTGCTATAGATATTATAAAATTTAAGTGCCTGTTAATTCATAATAACTGCGTTTTTCTCTGAACCTACTTATAGTTATTTAAATGATACTAAATAAAAAACAAACGACTGTTTGACTGACGCCTGACCAATTAATTTTTAATCCTGGAATTTCTACGGGATTGGGACGCAGGGAAATCCGATTCGGAATATCGATCCCACGGGATAAGGTCGCGGGCACTGCTAGTTTATAATAATAAAGATATTTCACGATTTCCTGTGGGTCAACTTATTGCCTGAATCTATGCTGTACATTATAGATTAATTTATTTGCCAGAAATATGGTATTTTACAGATTTCATAACAGATACACAATAGTTCTTCTTATTAAATTCGGCATGCAAATTTTGTGACAGTAACAGTGAATAATTTAATGAAATTATACAAAATAATAAAATTCCAATGTAAAAAAGTCAAGAAATGTCAAAGAAAATTAAATAAGTGTACATTTTATTAATGGCTACTATTTAAATTAGGTACAACTAAAGAAATTAAATTATAAATGTCATAACTTAAAATAAAATTGTAAGATTTATTTTTCTATGGGCAATTATATCGTTCAAGGCAGTTTCTATATACAGTTCGGAGCTTATATATGTTTTTCGTTTTATAATGTGCCTCTATTAACATATTCCAGAAGAAAATTCGGATTCAGACGGCGAAGATCCCGACTTCGAGAACACGGATTACCCGCCCGAACCGTCTGACGATTGTTCGGACAACACAGAGGATGTGACGGAGCAGGCAGAAACGGCAGACAGGGCAAATACGACAGACAGGGCAAACATGACAGACAGGGCAGACACGTCAGACAGGGCAGACACTGCAGACAGGGAAGACACGTCAGACCGGGCAAACACGTCAGACAGGGCAGACACGGCAGACAGCGAAGCAGACACCTCCCTTGCCCTTCAGATCAGGGGGCTTGCTCTCAAGGAGATAGGGGACAAAGTGCGGAATACTGTTGGGGTAAGTTACTGAGGAGTTGGGGGGATTCATTAACTGTTAGATTACACTAGTTTACAAATATTTCTTTTAAGTTAGTCCTATTTACAATACTACCTATTCTTGAAGGTTTTCGGTGTCCTGAATTAAAATCAGGCGTCAAAACTTTTCTAACACGTCAGGTTTTTGAGTAATCTTGGGCAAAAGTACCAAAATCTTAATTTTCAGATATCACAGCACCATGAAAAAATTTTTTCGCCAAAAACTTGTCATGGTATCTAAAAGTACTACTATGCATTACAAAAATTATACAGTATGCGAACTAACACAGGGCGTTCCCGTTAACCCGCAATAGTATAGCATCCATACATGCTAAAAAAAATATTACCATTCGAAACCAAAAAGTTTTTATTTTTTTTTTAATATTAAAATATTCACTAAAAATTTTAAATTGATACGTAAAAGAAACACACTGTATACGCATACTTAAAGGACGGCAATGTCGCAATTTATTTATGAATGAACGGACCGCGTGTGCGGCGATCTAATTGATGTGCTTATACTATTGCGGGTTAGCGGGAACGCCCTCTGTTAGTTAACATACTGTATATTATAAGTACTAAGTTTTCTTAACACACATATAGGTATATACAAAGTGGAGAAGACAATATGATCATAAATTTACCATAGCCTAAATTAGGATCTCTTTAGTCCGTTCAAAAATGTGTACTCAGGATTTTTTTTTCTATTTTCATATTTTTCTACAGGCTCTATTTAGCTACTGTGTTTCCGCACAATCAAATATCGTGCGTTTAAGCACAAGAAACTCTCACGCCTTGAAGGTTTTAAGTCAGTTGAAAGCATCTTTCACTATAAAACGGTAATTTCATACTTTTACCTGTATTATTTAGATTATTTGAAAATAACATTTTTTATTTTTATTTTGTTGTCACATCTTATTTTATCCTCACTATGGTTTCCTCGGGATTAGTATAGTCGGTGTTTTCGTTTATTGTCGTATCATCATCCCCACCTTGTATAATACTAGCTTCTGTGCGCGACTTCGTTTGCATGGGAGGGTTTTCCCGTATAAATCCCGATCCGATGGGAATTCCGGGATAAAAAGCCTGTGTTATTCCAGGATGTCAACTACCTACCGACTACTTACCAAATTTTATTCAAATCCTTTCAGTAGTTTTTGCGTAAAAGAGCAACAAACATACATACATCCTCACAAACTTTCGCATTTATAATATTAGTAGGAGGTAGGATTTTTGAGTTTTATGCGTGTAAGACGCAACCACATCATTACTATAAATAGGCCGCGCGTGAGCCGGGCCGAGTGCTGAGTCAATGTTCAATGGTAAAAAAAAGTAAAAAAGTCTTTATTTTGGAAACGTAGAAAGTTGACTACACTACAAAGTAAACGATGATAGCTAAAAAAATTTACAACTGTGTCGCAGCTATCAGAATGGTAACATTGAACATTTGATTTGACAGTTGTGTACCTATATTTAAGTCTCATCAATTATTAACTTTCCCGTGCCTTTATATCCTTGAGGTAGCAATATTTGTTATAACAAATCGATGTCTATTTGCAACTTTAATAGAAACAAGAAAAATAAGTACAGCTATGAGATCTCAATACCAGAATTTACTGCACACAGGCGTATTTAAAACTACCTTAATGAAAAGAAATGTGATTTGTATGACTCCTAAAATCTATAATAAAATACCTCACAATATTAAAACATTTACCGTTGCAAAAATTAAAAAAAAAAACACTTCACATAATTACTTGTTAATAAATGTTATTATTCTGTGCAAGATTTTAAATGACAATAATTTGTAATATTTGAATTAATTTCTGTTTGTATTAATATTTTTTTTTGTTGTAATCTATTTTATTTGTTGTAATCAATTTTATCTGTTATAATCAATTTTTTATAGCACTTTTTTATTTGCAAGATTTGCATGCCAAACTAAGGCAGAATGTATATGGATTCTTTTATGTATTTAACAACTTATTTTTATGTACCTACATTCCAAGCAAATAAAGACTTAGAGCCCTCGTGCACTAGGCAGTCTGGCTGCGGCAACCAGAATATTTGCGCAGCCAGTTATCGTCGAGCGATATGGACGTGAAATAACTTATAATTATTGCTTACCTGTCTCGTAAAAAACGCAAAACAAAGAAAAGACACTGGATTCATCCTCTTTTTCTAGAAAGACACTCAAATGGCTTATTCCAAACTTATTTCAAAGATGTTCGCGCATTCCCAGACCGGTTTTTTAACTACACGAGGATGTCAGTGCAATCGTTTGATAACCTTTTGGAAAAAATACGAAATTCAATCAAGGGCATTGATACTCCTATGCGAGCTTGTATAAGTCCTGAAATCGAAAGTCATCTTATCAAGAACGTAAATACGTCTGGCTGCTACAACTAGTGCGCGGAGACTGCCCGCAGCCACATATATTCGCCTACACACGTTCTGCCGGCTGCCGTGCAAACAAGCGCGTTGTATTGGCTGCCGCAGCCGGGAATTCGTGGTTGCCTAGTGCACGGGCTCCTACAGCCAGGCTGCCTAGTGCGCGGGCTCCTACAGCCAGGCTGCCTAGTGCGCGGGCTCCTACAGCCAAGCTGCCTAGTGCGCGGGCTCCTACAGCTAGGCTGCCTAGTGCGCGGGCTCCTACAGCCAGGCTGCCTAGTGCGCGGGCTCCTACAGCCAGGCTGCCTAGTGCGCGGGCTCCTACAGCCAGGCTGCCTAGTGCGCGGGCTCCTACAGCCAGGCTGCCTAGTGCGCGGGCTCCTACAGCCAGGCTGCCTAGTGCGCGGGCTCCTACAGCCAGGCTGCCTAGTGCGCGGGCTCCTACAGCCAGGCTGCCTAGTGCGCGGGCTCCTACAGCCTGGCTGCCTAGTGCGCGGGCTCCTACAGCCAGGCTGCCTAGTGCGCGGGCTCCTACAGCCAGGCTGCCTAGTGCGCGGGCTCCTACAGCCAGGCTGCCTAGTGCGCGGGCTCCTACAGCCAGGCTGCCTAGTGCGCGGGGAGCCTTATTCTATTCAATCTGTATTACCCCGCGTAGGACCGCAAGTCATGCTCCGGGTCGGGCGCGGCCGTGGGCTCGTCGCCCCCCGAGCGCTGCGGCCGGGCGCTCGCGCATTCGCTCAAGGGCTTGCTCGCTCTGCACAACGTCACCATACACAAGTGCAAGGTAGGTACACTTCACTGAACGAATCATACGCATCATATAACACATCGTCGTTGCGACTGCCAAGTTCCATAAGTGATTTTTGTAAGGTTTTGGGAAACAACAAAAAACATGTTATTGAATTCAAAATAAAAAACTCGGCAAAATTATTGATACCACAGCACGGACGTTTATTTAATCTAAATATATATAACTCAAAGGTGACTGACTGACTGATTGACTGACTGACTGACTGACTGACATAGTGATCTATCAACGCACAGCCCAAACCACTGGACGGATCGGGCTGAAATTTGGCATGCAGGTAGATGTTATGACGTAGGCATCCGCTAAGAAAGGATTTTGCGAAATTTCCACGGGATCGGGATTTACACTGGAAAAACTTCCCACGCGGGCGAAGCCGCTGGCACATATATTATAAAAATACTATAGTTGCCAAAACTATCAGTCATTTAAGGGGCTAGAATTTTTTTAAGCAAAAAAGTGCACATAAAAATGAAAAAATGCACAAATGGAATGTGGCAGGCGCAGCGACGACATATAACTTGAACTAAAATGGTCACTAACAGTATCATTACAACTTTTGTTTTGAATCATACGCATCATATAAGATATAACACATATTACTTGAACTAACATGATCACTAACAGTATCATTACAACTTTTTTTTTTAATCATACGCATCATATAACACATACAACTTGAACTAACATGTACACTAACAGTATCATTAGAACTTAAAACGGTAACTACAACCACTTAGAACTTATCACAAAAAACGAACGAGAAAGAGGGTAGATCGATTCGTCTGCTTATAAACGTCTACCCGCAATTACTTCAGTTGATCCGTGATCATGGCGCTTGCAACAGTGCCGAAATATCGGAAACTCAAAACAATACGTACATATGGTAAATATCCCGCTTGAAGTTCTAATGATACATATAACTTAAATAATAACAATAAACCATTTATTGAAGACTAGCGTCACGCCCCGGGTTCGCACGGGTGCAATTTACTAATAATATGCATGTTTTATACACATAAACCTTCCTCTATTTAAATAAATAAATTTGGATCAGCTTAAGTATACTATTTTACAAATAAAACGAAGAGAGCTACAAAAGTAAGCACTGCGGCGCAGCTATGGACGCCCAAATCAAAAACATATGTTCACCTGTTGCTAAAAACTGCATTAAAAATCCGTTGCGTAGTTTAAAAGATCTAAGCGTACAGACAGCACGAGCAACTTTGTTTGGTTGAAGAAACTATGATTACGTCCATAATTGTTAGTATGATTTTATCTTATTTTTTTAATGCGTCATCTATTACTAAAGTTACGAATCGTAACATACGTAACACAACACCATGCCTGAATTCTGTATAAGTTGACCAATTACAATCAAGTAAGGCAGATGTGTACCTTCACGAATTACATGATGTTGTAGTCCCATTAAGGGCCAGGCAGGCAGTGCAAAATAATTTTCACATAAGCTCCGCCCCCATCCACCCCGGTTAGGCCGTTATATACTAAACGCTAACGCAGTAGTAATAAAGTTGAATATCGCGTGCGCTCTTTCACCATGTTCGGTTTCGAAACTGCCGTTGTGTGCTAAACGCTAACGCAGCAGTAATAAAGTTGAATATCGCGTGCGCTCTTTTAACATATTCGGGTTCGAAACTAAATGTCGTAAGTCTCAATTCTTATTTCGTTTATAACTAAAGTGATAATTGATCTAGAGAAAAAATGTTCTATACTAGGATAATAAACTATATTTTCTTACTGTCAATACTAATTTTAGACATAAAAGCCGATAAATCTTGATTGAATTTTGAATAATATTTAAAAAAGACATGATTTTCGATTAAAAAATAAATCTAGCGAAAATGTTCCAATTACGAAACTGATCTAGACATGGAAAGAAAAAGATCCAATAAATCATATACTAAAGTTCCATTTTGATTGTATGCGTGATTGTTTCAGAATATTAATACAAAATTACATACAATTTAGGGAGCCTCTTCTTAATGAAGGCGGTGAAACAACTTATTGCCATCGTTTGACCCGGCTGTCATTCGTAGATACATCTTTGATAGTCGTAACGGGTGTAAAGCCCTAGAAAATCTGCCAAGGGTTATCGTGTTTCCTAACTATTATGGTTGTGGAGTTCAGATAACCAGTCGTTCCATGTAAAACACTAGTACTCAGTTGGGTTAGACTAGAATCCGACTCCAATATAGCTGAAAAAAAGCTAAACAAATGACTATGACTAAACCTCATACACTCAATTACATTATTATTTACATTACTTAGACTTATAAAAAACCGTGAAATTATTTACAGGAAGAAGAACGCGAACGTCTCAAACAGCAAATAATTATAGAAGAGCAACATCCAAAAATGGCGAATCCATACGAACCAATCAAAATGACATACGAAACAATCACGACGAAGCCGAAAGCCGACTCCAAAGAACATTCCTCCCGTAGCCGAAGACGAAAACGAGAACGAAAGACGAGCGATAAAACGGCGAACTGTTTAATAGAATCCAAATCAAACATCGATAAAAACGCTATACAAGTACTTAAAGAGAAAAAGGTTTACTCTACTTGGCACGAACCGAATCGTGACGATAATTTCGCTTGGAAACTCCATTTAAAAACCCTTTTGTATGAAAAGATCTGCCTCGCTTACGCCACTTTAGCTGAATACAGTTACGCTAATGAACAGTATGGGTTTTCTCTAAAATATATCGATATGGCGAGTAAATGCCAGAAGTTACTATCGAATATGATTATTAAGAGTAAGGTGGTTGATGCCGGCGCTTTGATTGGTCGTGTTGGAGATAATTACTTCCAGATGAGTAAGAATTGGCATCGTTTAGAACAGTTTAAGAAGCAGTTTGAGACGGACCACGATATTGACACTAAGATCCGTTTGGAGTTGGAAAATGATATGTCAGAGGAAGTCGATCATGTTATTGCTGATGAGTTTGAGCTGGGTGAGTTCTATTTTTTTGTTAGATTGTCGTTAGAAAGTGCTCATAGTCCTAATTTTTTAAAAATGGTTCACAAATAACAGAAATATGGGATTTTTGCGACTTACGGCCGTAAAAAAAGATTTTACGATAATTTAGAAGTCTTCACAGTTTCAAGGGACTGTATACTTGAGTGTATGGTTTTAATTTCAATTAGATATCCGTGTCTTGACAGACAGACGAATAACAAAGTGATACTATAAGGGTTCCGTTTTTTTCCTTTTGAAATATGGAACCCTAAAAAGAAGTAATAATTTCACTAGTTTACAAAATTAAACTTTTTGTCTATTGCCACAAATTCTGTGGTTGATAATGTTCACTCATGACTTGTTTTTGTCAAATCTACCCTCAACATTTTTTTGAGCAGCTCGAGTTACTTTGTTTTTCATTGTTATCATTTAAGCGTATATTATACTAGCAGTTGCTCGCGACTATGTTCGCGTTCGAAATTTTTCCCGTGTAAATCCCGATCCCGTGGGAATTTCGCAAAATCCTTTCTTAGCGGATGCCTACGTCATAACATCTACCTGCATGCCAAATTTCAGCCCGATCCGTCCAGTGGTTTGGGCTGTGCGTTGATAGATCACTATGTCAGTCAGTCAGTCACCTTTGAGTTATATATATTTAGATTAATCCATAACAGGCGTATTTTACTGTGTTAAGATTAGTTTCTCAAGTTTTTGCGTCATGAGTAGTTCAAGGAGACGTTGTTTAAACAACCCAGATCATTTTTGCTATATTTGCGGAGAATATGTGTTTAACAATTGTAGAAAAGTTACATCAGAGTTGGTGAAAAATACCTATTTTGAGTATTTTGGGATGCTCTTGGATAAAAATAAGAAGTCTTGGGCTCCCAATTGTATTTATAAATCGTGTGTGGAATATTTAAGATTATGGAAAGTGGTCAAAGAAGTGCCTTTAAATTTGGAACACATTGATATACAAAAAAAACCAAGATGCACAGTCTCGAATAAAAGTAACGCTTGAAAATGTCGCCAATTATACCTTCGTAAGTTCGTAGTAATAGTTATGCTATAAGCATTATTATGTTGTTGCAAATTCCACCTTACGAGATATTTTTTGTTTATAGAATTTTTTTTTTTATTTATTTATTTTATCCAATACACATTACACAATAAATTTAAAAAATGTTCTGCCATACACGAAAGCCTCTTAGGGCTTATCTGTGTGCTGGCGAGTCATAATTAGTTAGTTAATTTACTATATAGTGAAAATAAAAATTAGGAGTACTAAATACAATTAACTATTTTCTATGTAAAAACGTTTGTATCTGTACTTACAACTTTTCGTATTTGATAGGTATAGCGTTTGCAATTCTTCTGGGAGTTTGTTAATGTAGTAAGGTACTACATACTCCGAAACCCTAGTCCCATAAACATTTTTGTGTTTTGGTACGATATATTTATTGTTAATCAGTATGTTTCTTAGGAAATTCGGTCTTGTTTTTTCCGTTAGCAACTCGGGCCTATTATCTTCAGTGAGGATGGAAAATTGGACCTTGTTGTACACACTCATCACACCACAGTATTTAAAGATTTCGTGTTCATTATTTTGACATTTCTTTTTAACATGTTTAGGAGTTATAATTTTTAGCATTCTCAACTGTAACCTGTAAATTTCCGCTAGGTATGTATGGTAAGTTTTTCCATAGCTACTTAGTCCGTAGTTAATAACCGAGTTGGCTAGGGCCATGTATAACATTCTAAGGGTTCTATAGGGTAATTTGTATTTTCGTATGCTAAGTTTACTAAGTATAGACCTAAGTTTGTCGTATATAGTTCGTCGTCATACGTAGTCTATGTGTGGTCCCCAGCAGAATCGGCTATCCACCAATAGACCGATATACATATGGTTATCAACTACATCCAAGCGCGGACATTTGCAGGCTGTTACCGAATTATGGAGGCAAGAATGTTCGTGTGCAATGACCGTAGGTATAATGGTACATTTGTTGTGTGATGAGCGTACGTGAACAACTTTTGTTTTAGCTGCATTTATTACTAATCCTACGTCATGAGCCCATTTACACATTTGATTGAAATTTTGTTGTAACGATTCCTGAGCAATCTGAATGTTATTATTGGCGACCAGGATACATGTGTCATCCGCAAATTGGTTTACAAATCCCGTATGTATAACGTTACTTATGTCATTAACATATAATAAATATTCAGTCGGACCTATAATTGAGCCCTGGGCCGTTCCTTGCTCTGATGGAACTCTTGTACTTAATTTATTTTGTATTTTCACCATGTTGTACCTATTTGTGTGATAATTTTTTAATAGTTCTAAAAGTGGCCCTTGTATACCATTTTGTGCCAACTTCTCGAAAAGTAAATCCAAACGGAGCATATCGAATGCCTTACTAAAATCAATAAATAGTGCCAGTACATGTTTTTTATCATTTAAGTGTCTGTTAACTTCATCGGTAAATTCTCGTAGTAACTGTGTCGTACTCTTATTTTTTTGAAAACCGAATTGTTTTTTGTTGATTATTCCATGTATTTGTAAAAAGTTATTAATTTCATTTCCAATATAACGTTCTATGATCTTATCAATGCAAGACAATATAGTGATAGGGCGATAATTATTAACGTCGTTGTGATACCCTTTTTTATGTATTGGACGGATCAGCCCTATCTTTAATAGGTTTGGGTACGTACCGGTATGCAGGCATCGATTGATTAGGTGTGTAATGACTGGGACCAGATTACCAGAGGCATACCTAAGGTCATTAGCACGTATCCCGTCGTAACCTGGACTTTTTCTATCACTCATTTGTTTTATGATTACTTGCACAGTTGCACCGTATCTTCTCGCGCAGGTCTAATTTTCATCGATCTATCAGGAACGATCTCATACGATAGTTTATCTAAAAGAGATATATTGCAATCGCTATTCAGGTTCATAATATTGGAATTAAATTCTGTCATAAAAGTGTTGGCTAGTGTTAAAGGGTTCATTCGAAAAGTTGTAAGCAATACGTGTTCAATACATTTCATCACCTTACCAGTTAGTTTGTTCACAATGTTCCAAATCTTTTTGCTATTTTTGAAATTTTGAGAAACTTCATTCATTATATATTTATTTTTAACATACTGTATATATTTGATTGTTTTATTCCTATTCTTATTATATAACAATCTTTTACGAGGATTATTTTCATCATTGATCCACACATGAAATAGCAAATCACGTTGCATACACATCTTCTTAAGTTTAGTATTGGCCCATGGACATGTGTTGCGTTTGCTGAGACTTTTTTTACTAATTATGTATTGACATTTATTGTATACGCTATTAAACTTATTATGTATGAAATTAAATATTTCATTAGGGCACTTGTACTGGAGAGGTATGTTCCAATCTATGTTATTTAATTCACTGTGCACTCTGCGATTATCTATCTTAGTAGTAAAGTGACTAGAAAAGTTTGAGTCACTTTTGTTATATATAGTGGTAGGCCGGCGAGGTGTTTATAACACATGTATAAATGTTATGCGAGCTTGCATTGCGAATCATCACATGATCAATACATGACTTAGTTATTTTGTCACCATATTTTTCTACGCGCGTATAGGTATTAACACCACTAATAAATCCCAGCGTACACAGTGAATTTAAGTATTGTTTAGTCACACGACTACATAATTTTAAATCTATATTCATATCTCCTATGATTACATAATCCTGCTTTAGAGGGCTTTTCTCTATTAAGGACGACAATTCTTGTGTAAATCTAAGTTTAGATGTATCTGGCGGTCTATATACAGCACATAATCCTAATTTAAGGTTATTGGTACTTAGCTCACCAGCTATGCACTCAAACTCCTGTGTACACAAACCAGTAAATCTTGTAAAAGATATGGACCTATGAATATATAATAGCACGCCCCCACCTCTTCTATTACTTCTTAATTCAGAATATAAGTTGTAATCAGTTGTTTATACAAAGCAGCGAAAAACAATACAATTTTACGACTGACGTTGGACGGTAGGACAAGGCATTGAGTGGAGCTGGAGGCGAATATACTTACTTATTACTTATTTTTTTGATAAGACATTTTTGTTAGTATTATAAAAGTTTGTTAAACTATGTATAATTACGTGTTTAGAAACTCGTAATTATACTCTTATCTGAGCGTAAACATGTTTTTGGATAGAACATGGCTGTATATATCAATGAAACAATTATTAACTGTCAAAATGGTTTGTTAACATTTTTGGTTCAAGGTTTATACCTTTTGCAGTAACATACATATACATATCTTTGTCCAAAAAATGATCCAAACAAAACGAAGCTTGGATTATTCGGCTTCAAAAAAATCTCTCGCCTTTGTTAGCTGACGATTGATGTCCGTTCTCCGCATCGTATTGGGTCACCAGGATAACTACACTTGAGAGCAATAAAATCGCACACCCCAAATTTGAACAAAAAAGCTAGATTTTCTTAATAAAATTGATAAAAAATTAAAAAGTTGCAATGTCAACTTAAAGGTTAATTCATTACCTTTCCAATGATGCCACTTAGCCGTATGCAAAATGTTCAAAAGGATCTTTTAGGAGATGAAATGAAACTTACAAGTAAAATCGCGACTATTGCATTTAGAGAACAAGACGTTGAATTGAATGAAATCAGGAAATTATCAATAAAATCTGTATATAGGGAGAATGTTACCTACCGTAGCTCTAATAACAGCTCTTAATTTGTTTTTCACCGACCGTATTAATTTTACAATGAATTCCTGTGGTGTAGCGTTCCACTCCTCTTTGATGGCTGATTGCAGCCCTTGGAGGTGTGTAAGACCTGGACTTTATTCTCTTACTCGCCTTTTGAGCTCGTTACAAACATTCCCGATTGGGTAGAGACCAAGAATGCGAGCTGGTCACGCAATCGCGTTAATATTGGCATCTTCCATATAATCGCGAACTGTCCCAGCGACTTGCGGCCTGGCATTATCATGCATGAGTACGAATTCTTCCCTCATAAGCCATGAAATCGGCCTATCATGGTGTTTGAGAACTTCTTTCACGTGTCAGTGAGCTGTTAAACCTCTCGATCTAGGGCCAGTATTGGTCCCAGTAATGAAGATAATGTCGGTTTTAAAATCAAACATTAACCCCACCCATAAACATACACTATCCACCACCATAAGTGACACGTTCACTTATGTAGCATTAAGCAAATTGCTCTGATGACCTTCTATAGACTCTTGAGCGTCCATTGTAGCCATGTAAAGTCATCCTGCATTCATCAGAAAACATAAAAGCTCTCCCCTGATGAACGTCCAATTTGAATGCTCTCGGGCAAATTGAAGTCGGGCTTGTCGATGGGCTGTTGACAATTTTGGACCATTTGCTGGTCGATGTGCAGTCAATTCAGCTTCAGCTAATCTTCTTCTGACTGTTCACCAACTTATGCTGACTTTGCGTTCTTCTTGAAGCTGTTGTCCCAGCTCAACCACGTTCAGCTGTCGATTTCGCAAAGATCTCGTCACAAGAAAGTGGTCATCGAGCTCTGACTTTGTACGATAATGACTTGGACCTGATTGCCGAATATAGCCCCTTGTTTCTTGAAACCTCTGGTATACACGTCGAACTGAATAGCGACTTAAATTTAACTGTCCAGCCACTTCATTTTGATTTTTTCCTGCTTCCAGCAAGACCATAACTTAAGTAGCTTCTGCAGGTGTAATATCCATGTTTTTCCAAAATATCCGTATGTATTCACACGAGGTGTTATCACGTTAAAGTTCAAGTGCACAATTTAAAAAATCCTTTAATTAACCCTTTTGTAGCTGTGGGAATGGGTGCAAGTAGTGTCTACTTGAAACGAGTTAATTCGCGGAATTTTGTTGTTTCGATGTTTGTGCGTGTAATTTCAGGTAAATGATTTTCTTATTACATTACATTAGTAACCTAAGACTGTGTATTTTTATTTAATATACTTTTTGTACTAAATGCCATCGAATTTTAGTCAAAAATTGACAACAAAACTCATGAATAAGGGGTGTGCGATTTTATTGCTCTCGAGTGTATAAGTATAAAAATAAGAAGTTTTTAATGAAATTGGTGCTGCGCCAAAGCAACACTCACAGACACTTATCATTAGCATCTTCGATCAATTATAGTACTAGATTAAGGATCAGGAACAAAAATAAGTCGCTCAAGTGGCCACGTTTGCACACACATAAACATCTAAATCTCTCAGAAGAAAGTTTAATAATTTACTTATAGCCATAACTTCACTACTAAACCCTAGTACTAAAACATAAAGTTTAATTACCATTACAAAATATTTAAGTCCTTTCTTAGGAGAAACGAAAAAGCAATAAATTTTAAATGTCACTTGATAATAAAAAGTCATCAGCACAAAAATATTTTTTCTAAAACGAAACTAAAAATCTATGTAATAAGTTTGAAATATTTTGCTTACAATTTCGTGCTTCCTGTATTGTGGAACTAGACGTCGTTTTTGATATAACATTTCAATGCTCAAAACACAGTAAGTATGGAAAGACGTAGTGTTGCAATTTTTTTTATGCCAAGGTTCGTTTTGTACGTTGGTAAATATATTTGACCGAATGTAAAAAGTAGTAGATACTATTTTATATTGCTGCTATTATAACAAATAAGTAATAAAAAATAAAGTAAAAAAATAAAAGGTATCAAGAAACGTGCTTTTGGCGTATAATAGCCTCAAAGAGTAGTCAGCAGCATTGACGGTTCCCGATAGGGCCATTGCATTACAGGGTTATGTCCAATGTGTCAAATGAATCTCGAAGATCTCGAATATTTATAAGGGTTGTATATTTCTTCTCCTCTTTCTTTCGCGACAATAGATGCCCATTCTGCACAGCAAAATGAGTCACGAAGAAATCTACAACAAAAATAACATTTAAAAAACTAACAGTACTCCATGCATTTCCTTGTTCAAGAACAGACGATGTTGGTTACAATAGTTGATGCGTTGTAGCCAACATTGATCAAACAACTATAATAGCTATATAATAATAATAATATAATAAAATGTTTATTCAAAATCTTAAGGTAAATATTAAATACAATTTCACTTAAATCTACATTAAGTTCACACATGTCATGTGCCTGAACTAGGTAATCCTGTGTTTCAGGCGAGAATAGGTATTTATATTTTTTTAAATAATCACATTTATATAAAATAAACTGTATATGGTCATCTTAGGTAATGTATAAAGGTGTAAATAATATGAAAATAATCTTAGTTCTTAATCTTAATTACATTTAAATAAAATACGAACTATCTCTATTTTAGTACTACTAATAACTTTTCTGTGTCTTCGTAGGACATACTTTGTAGAGCTTCCTTGAGAGTCTTCTTGCAGTTACAATAATTTAGGGAATAAATGTTTAATTTTGCGTTTAGTCTGTTATAAAGTAGTGGTCCAAGGAACATATGAAATTTGGTTGTGAAAGCATGTTTTGTACTTCTTTTAAGGCAAACTAAATCTTTCCGTCTTTTTTTAGTAAATTCAGTGCAATAGGGAAGGGCTATGTGTTGTTTTAGTACGGTGTTCATTATAAATAACTGACGAACTGTTAATACTTCACAAGATTTATAGAGAAGGTTAGTGGGAAAAAGGAAAGGGCGACAAGTAGATACCTTGAGGATAGCTCTTTGCGCTCTCTCGATGGGTAGTAACAAAGTTTTACCTGCCCCGCCCCATGAGGTAATGCAATACGTCAAAATTGACTGACATAGAGCAAAGTAAACTTGCTTTATTAGTTTCGGGTCTGCTATATATCGCAGCTTTTTAAATATGAATATAAGCTTACGAATTCGACTATTTAAAGCTTCTATGTGTGGTTTGAAAGTAAGGGTGTCATCTATAATGATACCCAGGTATTTTATTTTGTTAGTAATTTTAATATGGGGACACATGCACTGACCATTGAGAGGGACTGAACAACAATGAGCATACAACTTTGAGGCAATGGTAGGTGTTTGTTTCCGCATCGAAAATTTAATGAAATTTGTCTTTTCCGCATTAAGGGTTAGTGAATTTTGTTGAAGCCAATTATTTACAATATTGAACCCATGTTGCGCAAGTTTGTAGACTTCACTTTCTGAATCAGCCGAAAAAAGTAGAGCAGTGTCGTCAGCGTAAGATATGATAATGCCATGATGTATCTTTAGATTGCAAAGATCATTTATGTATATTAAGAACATAGTAGATGCTAAAATGCTTCCTTGGGGCATACCAAAAGATGTGTTTTTTTCTTCAGTGCTGAGTATATTGTCAATCTTTACGCACTGGGTACGCTCTTCTAAATAACTTTTGAAGAGTTTCAGCTGGGTGCCTCTTACACCTAAGGCTTCAAGCTTGCGCAACAGAATGGGAATTGAAACTGTGTCAAATGCCTTCGCGAGGTCCAGGAAAATTCCTACTGTGTGATTACCCTTATCAAGTTCCTGTGCTAGATAGTCAGTGAGATGATGTACGGCATCGGCGGTTGATAATTTAGGCCTAAACCCAAACTGCCGCTCAGACAGAATAGATTTATCTTCCAGATATTTAAACAATCTTTTGTTCAAAATTTTCTCTAATATTTTGGACATACAGGGCAGTAAAGATATAGGTCTATAGTTTGTCACTTGCTCTTTACTGCCTGACTTATAAACAGGCACAACAATCGCTTTTTTTAGACATTTGGGAAAAATCCCCGAAGAGAGACAAATACGGAAAATATAAGTAAGTGGTGGTACTAAAATATGTCTGAACTGTTTTAGAATTTTATTGGATATATTATCCCAACCAACTGCACAGTCGTCTTTCAGATTCATAATTATATTTTCAACCTCAGTTTCATCAGTATCCAGCATCGCAAATGATGTTAAAGTGTTGTGACACATAAAAGGAGTGCTTGTTAGATAATGTGGTTGACCCTGAACTTTTTCTGCTAGACATTTTCCAACATTAACAAAAAAATTATTTGCCATGTTGGCAGATGTCAGTTGTGATGAGTTTGCTTGCAATAAACCTGAAGAAGATTCTTTTTGTTTCGACGTATATGTTACATCTTTAATATACTTCCAGATTTTTTTACTATTTGGTCCAGCCTTTTCCAATTCAATTTTGTCGTAGTTGCATTTAACTTTTTTGAGAAGGTCATTACAAAAATTACGATATCTTTTATAGGATAGTTGCATCATTGCATTGTCTGGGTGCGATTTAGCTTTCATGTGCAGTTTATCTCTATGCTTCATACAACGGATAAGACCTGTCGTGATCCAGGGTTTTATGTTGCAATTTTTGTTGTTCAACTGCGATATAATTGTATTTTTCTGAATTGCATGTCGTACATTTTCTATTACATACAACATACAAAACTGCGGGTCAGCGGAATTATAGACTGGATCAAAATTGATGACGCGCAAATCTTCCTCAAGTTCATTTTTATTCAATTTAGAAACTGTGCGAGTGTTTTGTTTAGGTATGTTACAATTTAGTGTTAGTAGGGCAGCATTATGATCGGTTATTGTCGAGTTAACAACAAGTGCTAGTGAGGGGAAATTAGATTTTAGCATGACGTGATCCAAGCAGGAACCACTATGGTGTGTGGGAAAGCTGTGTGCGGGGAGAAGGCCATGATATGCGCATAAGTTAAGGTAGTCCTGAGCAGATGCATCAGTACTTCCTGGAAGAATATTGATATTTATATCTCCAATTACAATCGTGTTTTTGATGGATGACAGGTTCTGTAAGATATCATTCAGTGATTCGGTGAAGTTACTAATATTTTTAAAGGAAGGAGGTCGATATATTGCCAATATTGCAAAGCTGGATCCGATCTTCACCACCAAACTGTTGCAGTCCAGCATATTGGGTTCCTCAACAGAGACCTTCAGATGATTCCTTACATAAACTATCACTCCATAATTTTGGTTGTAATTCCTATTACTTTTGTACATACTATATCCCGGTATTAGTGGTATGTTATATTGCTTAGCAAGCCAGCATTCGGTTAAAACAAAAACGTCACAATTTATGTCTAAACATTGGTGAAAAGTGCAAAAGCTATCAAAATTCTTAAAAATACTGCGAATATTTTGTGTTAGTACGGTTAATGGACTTTTGTAGCCGGAAAGATATTGTTTGCAATTCTCAGCTTCACAAACTTTTGACTCGGATATAGAGAAATTATCTAAGTCATTAATTATATTGTGAATCATAACTATGGTATTAAAATACAAAAAATAAATAAATATAGAGATTAAAAACTACTAACTTAAATGGACTAAGTAAATAATTTATTGACGGCGCTCTTAGGCGCCTGCATAATCAATGGAATTAATGTACCTCTTTTCGGCCATTGTTTTCGCTGGGCAGTCAGCAGCGCCTGTGCTGTGTTTGTCTGGCTTTTTGTACTGAGAGCAAGTAGCGCATTTTGGCTCTTCTCCCTTTTTTGGACACTCTTTGATTGAGTGACCTTGATCGCCACAGTGACCGCAGGTATATGACGTCTGCCGACAAAACTTGGCGGCATGACCATACTGTTGGCACTTATAGCATCGTGTTACCAATGTGAAGTCCCTAACAGGGCATGACGACCAATTCACAAATACTCGGTCTTTTGAGATGAGGGCTTTGCGTATGACTGCAGGTACTTCTACGACGTAGTTACAGTTCTCGGCGTCTTTCTTACCTGACTTGTGGCTTAATCTAATCGAGGTCAAAAACTTCTCAAGGCTGCAGTCCTGTAGTGTCTCGGCAAGATTTTGGTGGTACAAACACGCAAAAACCTCATTTTCGGCCATGGATGCTGGCACACCTATGATGACAACCCTAGGCTTCCTTTTAAACGGCTCGTCAACTGTCAGACCTGACTTTGTTAGCTGCTCCGATTGCCTCAGCTTCTCGATGTCATCTTTCGTCTCGGTGCTGATAATAACTCCGCCATTTCTGGTCTTGTGTAGTCCTCTAATGTGCAGCTTCATCTGTTCGGGGCAGATTATTTTTTGGACGAGAGACTTAGTCTCATCACTAGTCTTCAATTTATCTTGCGGATAGATGGCCACAGAACTTACTTTTGACGGCTGGATATAATTATTTGCCCCTTTCTTCACCATGTCAGAAAAAGAAGCTCTCAGTGCAGGTTTAATGGATTCTCCGACTTTAATTTTGAGTTCCTTTAGTTGCTGCGCAAGGTCGAGTTGGCTTTCGAGTGCTATCACTGCATTGTGGGATTGCAAGGCCTTATATTTGATGGACTGGTACTGTACGGCCATCTGCGATGTTCCATGACCAACCTTCCGGCATAAGGCATTGATGCGCATTTTCTGGTCCGAGTTCAGCTTGCCTTCTGCTGCAATAGCACATACCTCCTTGAGGCTCTGGTCAATGGTCGTTATCCAGTTGTGAATTTCTGGTGTCGGTATCCCTACGAAGTCATCTTGCCTTTGGCTCGGCACTTCAGGGACAGGAGCGGATACAGCAGCACGCGCGGGTGTAGGCGGCGGAGAGCGAGCACACCTACTTCTAGGGCTGAAGGGACTATCCTCCATTGTGTAATAGGTTAATTAATTATAAATCACTGAACATCTTCATAAATTCACTTTACATAAAATGACTCAGTTCGCTTTACTATCAGCTAATTTAAAACTAGGTCACGATTTCACAAGTGATTATTTGTTTATATTAATATTGATCGATACGTCTGTTCACTACGATGGTGCACAAAAGAATCCCTGAGCTAATTGAATTATAATTACTATTTCATTTGTTTACATGAAAAAACACAATAATATAAACTTACCGAAAAAAGACAATCCTTCCGAAATTTTGACTTATTCAGAGTTGTTCATGTTATCATTGCTTTTCTGTTTAAAGTTACCTAGATTGCAAGTTTTTTTTTTTTTTCTGGACATAATATGCATACAAATTATTACTGTTAATTTTTTTTCTTGTAATATACAAATGAGAAATAGTGTACACCTATAAGGTAGATTTTTGAGGAACCAATTAATGTAATAAGATCTCATATAAATATGTATCCAAAAATCACATTAATAAAATGAATTGAATTGAATTGAATTGAATTGCCAATATTACTAAATATCTATATTGGATGGGCGGTAATGCAACGTATGCGACTTAGAAGTTTTCGGTTACACAGTTGACGGGAACCGGCGCTGGTTGGAACAAAAGATAAGAGTCCAGCGTCGTATAGGAAAGGCAGCACTAACCTTGATAATCCAGGATATTCAGGACTGCCAGCACTCTGATCACAGTTCACCACCACAGTATAACCGTTCTTCTGCTACGAATTGGTCGCACAAAACGACGCGACCGTTCGAATGCGATTCGATGCGTTTGTGCTCTAACGCGACTCGACAGCCATTGAAGGTCCGATCCTGTCCATCGCAAGATCCAGACGCGATCGATTATTCTAGAGCGGTATAGTCTCTCTCCCTCACTCTCGAATAGACGAAGGTCTAGTGCAAGGGAGAAAGGATAATATGCGGAAGGGGAATGTCTAACCAATTAGCGATTATGCGTGTTGCCAATAATTAAAAATATAAACGAAAAGAATCGTATATCAGCGCAACCATTCCCCCGGGCTTGAAGGGATGCCTTCAAGAGTGAGGCAAACCACAAGAAAACTAATCTATTCGATAATTACTATCCTATAACTACGAAACTAAATACCTAATAAGTAATATTAACCTAACCTTAAAGACGAATTAAATAAACTACTGGTTAGGCAATGGGCAAAGACGCACCACGGGACGCAAGTAGGATCCGGTGGTTGTCTTAACCCGAACGATACGAGTGACTCCGGTTGAGTCAGGGAAAATTTCCTCCACGACACCCAAAGGCCAGTGTAGTGGGGGCGAGTTGTCGGATATAAGAATCACGACCGTGCCGACAGAGACCGGATCGACCGGCGTGTTCCATTTGCGGCGAGATTGCAAAGTATGGAGATATCCAATTCTCCAGCGCTTCCAAAACGACTGTACTAACTTATCTAGTAACTCGTGTCTAGCAGTAAGAGTTCTCTCGTCTATTTCCTCGGCAGGCAAGTATCTCAGAGGCGTGAGATTCAAAAAGTGCGCTGGAGTCAATGCGAGCGGCTCTGAAGGATCACTAGAGAGTGTCCTACAAAGAGGTCTAGTGTTCATTACCGATTCTATTTGAATAAGAACGGTACTTAATTCTTCAAACGACAGAATAGTATCGCCTATGACCCGATATAGGTGTGACTTTAAACCTTTAATATTAGCTTCCCAATTGCCGCCAAAGTGACTAGCCGTCGGGACATTGAGTGACCAATCTATTCGATTTATAGCTAATGTATGACCATATTCCGAATTATGGTACTTCGAACAAAGAAATGCGTGAAGTTCCGAGAGTTTCCGTTTAGCGCCTATGTAATTAGTCCCGTTATCGGAATAAATTCTACTAACCGGGCCACGCCTTGACAGGAACCGTTTAAAGGCGCCCATAAAACTAGCTGTGCTAAGATCCCCAGCGAGCTCTATGTGCACCGCGCGTGTAGTCATGCAGACGAACAGACACACGTAGGCCTTGGTGGAGCGAACACCTCGACCGCGAGACATCGTAACCTTAAACGGACCGGCGTAGTCCGTGCCCGTGTGGACGAATGGCTTAGCGGTTTGAACGATACGACAAGAGCGATGATCGGCCATCTCAGGAAAGCTCTGCTTAGGGCGCAGCCGAAAGCAGGGAAGGCACTTATGGATCCTATTCCTAATTAAATTGCGTGCAGAAAGGATCCAATACTTCTGACGCAAGAGCGACATTAGCAGGTCGGGACCTGCGTGACAGTTCAATTTATGATGATAATCGACTAACAAATTCAAAACGAGGTCCTTGCTTGGAAGCAGAATGGGATGTTTCCCATCATAACTTAAATCCGAGTTTCTTAAACGGCCTCCGACTCTAATGAGTCCGTCTTCGAGAAACGGTTTTAAGTGTCGAAAAGCAGGACTACAATGTTTGCCTTTCCTGAGTTTAACCAATTCAGTGGAGAAATAAAAGCGTTGAAGCTCGCGAAGTATGAGCAATTCAGCGAAGTTGTAATCCGCTGCCGCCATGCGGTAACCAATAGGCAATAGTTTAGCGAAACGACAAATGTAAATTACTACTCGAAGTAATTTACTCCAAGACGAGATACGATCGACCAAAGAAAGAATAGTAGATCTTTCAGTTGGTGTAGCGGAGAGCAACGAATGTTTCTTCTCTTCGGGCACTTCGCATACCGAAGAGGGATTGAAGGGGATGACAGGCCACTTTGAAACGTCTAAGCTGGCCCACGGAGGACCACTGAACCAAAGCGGATGATCAATGATTTGCGAAGGTGTGAGCCCACGTGACAGACAATCTGCGGGATTGTCCGTACCGGACACGTGATACAGGTTTTGTGGCGATAAGTCGTCCTGTATTTTCGAGACTCTGTTGGCCACGAAGGTGTTCCACCGATGGGGCGACGAATGTACCCAACAGAGAGCGACTGTTGAATCCGAAAATGCGAATATGTTGCGAAATATAATGCGGTTTTGACAAGCGACTACGACATTTTTTATGAGTTGAGCTAGCACAAGAATAGCGCACAGCTCCAGACGAGCAAGAGAAACGACCCTTTTAGGGGAGACCTTCGACTTAGCGGTCAACAACCTAACGATATTGCCATCACTATTTTGAACGTGGAAGTAAATAACCCCCCCGTATGCTTTCTCACTGGCGTCCGCGAAAGCCAATATAGTGACCACACTATCGCCGACGATACCAACGTGACGTGGGATCCTTATAGTACAGAGCAAGGGAAGCTCTTCTTTGAAGCGAATCCACAGCCTGACTATATCTTCAGGTGGAGTATCATCCCAGTCACAATCAGACAGCCAAAGCTGCTTGATTAGAAGTTTAGCGTACAGGACAACAGGTGCGACAAATCCCATGACGTCCCATATTTTAGCGACACACGACAATATTGTACGCTTAGTACAAATCTGAGCGGGAGTATTAATTTTCATGCCGAAGTTGTCCGACGTAGGTGACCAACACAAGCCCAGTACTTTATGTTGGTCGGACTCATCGAATTCCTTGACAACTGGCAGGCGGTGCGAGGGTGGGATCGAATCTAATACGACTTGGGAATTACTGGTCCACTTAACTAGCTCAAATTGACCAGCCTTCATGAGACCTATCATTTCCGAAGCGGTGGAAATGCCCTCGTCTTCCGTGCGAACGGAATGGACGTAGTCGTCCATATACAACCCCGCAGCGACAATATCTTTGGCCTGAGGGTAGGAGTCACCCTCATCCTCAGCCAACTGCTTAATAGTTCGAAGTGCATGAAAGGGGCTAGACTTAAGCCCAAAAACGACACGATTAAATTCATAAACCTGTAAAGGTTCTTGCGGGGAAAAGCGATACAAAATGCGTTGGAAACGCCGATCAGATTCCCGGACTCCAATGCTGAGAAACATCTGACGAATGTCTGCGGAAAGCGCTATCGAAAACAAACGAAAACCAATAATAATATTGAACAAGTTCCCTTGTAGGTTCTGTCCACCATACAAGAGATCATTAAGCGAGATGCGGGTAGTAGTTTTACAACTACCATCGAGAACGACACGAAGTTTGGTTGTGACCTTATCATCTCGGATCACACCATGATGCGGAATAAAATACGAACTTCCCGCCGAATCAGGATTCGTAGATGAAATGTAGCCCTTTTCTAAATATTCCCGGATGACACTGTCATACGCGACCCTTAATTGTGGAGAAGCTTGCATCTTCCTTTCCAAGCAGTAAAACCGCCGTTCACTTGCTTGGCGCGAATTGCCAAGGGATTCGACATCAGCCTTGAAAGGCAAAGCTACTACGTAACGTCCCTCACTATCCCGAGTGGTAGTGCGGGTGTAAAATTCCTCACACAATTGGTCGTCCGGGCTGAATACCGGGGGAACACTCACTTCCTCTAATTCCCAGAATTTCCGGACAGCAGAGTCTAATGTGTCCGCGATACAGCAATGCGATACGGTCGAATTACCGTCAGTATATGCTGGTGCGTCACCTACGATCACATAGCCAAGGACCGTTTCTAAGGCGAGCGGCGATAAATTCGAAGTCGATCCTTGAACTCTGTTCGACAAAAGCAGGTGCGGAAAAATCGAAGCGCCGATCAATACGTGAATCGGGCCTGATGAATAATATGTATCGTCTGCCAACGGTAAGTCTTCGAAGTTAGACAGTCGCGAAGTGTCGACTGTCGCGGTTGGCAGACGTTCGGTAATCCTATCTATTACCAACGACTCAATATCATAAGTTATATTATGATCGAAACGAGAATGAATTTTAAATTGTACGGAACCTTGAATGGGTTTACTCGAACCTCCTATACCCCTAACAGTGGAACAAGTAGGTCTATTATTTATGTTTAATCCTAAACGTTGACAGCAATCGCGAGTAATAAAGCTACTCTGAGACGCGCTGTCCAACAATGCACGAACGCAATGTTCGTGACCACGAGAATCTAGAATAACGATACGTGCGGTACCCAACAACACAGTTCTAGAGCCTTTATAAGGGCCGACTGCACTTGAGCATAATGCTACATCCGAGTTCGCGGGAATCGAACCCGCGCTCGGCTCTTCGACTGAGCGTGACGGCGACATATTTGACGCAGGCCTATTTCCAAAACATAGCAATGTATGATGTTTGTACCTACATTTTTTACATGTAGACGTCGACTCACACGCAGACACGCGATGACCACTACTTAAGCAATTTATACACAAGTTGTTTGACTTAACGAATTTAAAACGTTGATCGGGGTTATAACTCTTAAAAACCGTACACTTATAAATGTAGTCATGGTTTTCCTTACACAAACTACAAGCGACTGGTTGAGAACTGGACACATATGCGTTAGTTGATTTACGATCTAAAGGCCTTTTATTAGTATTGACTCGAGCAACAGGTATCGAAGTTCGTTCTAAAACCTTTATATGATCACTAACGAAATTAACTAAATCGGAAAACAATGGGATTTCGGATCCATTCGACTTTAATTGATAATTGGATTCGAACGTACGAACGGTGTCTGGGTCCAGTTTTTTAAGCGCGACATGCAATAATATAAAATCAGCCAGGTCACTGACTTTTGTATGTTTTAAAGCAACTACCGACGAAGCGAACTTATCAATAAATAATTCTAAACTACTAGGGGTACCTGATGTAATAGATTTAAATTCAAATATTTGAGTTAAGTATGAAGTTGCCGATTGTCGACTATCTTCATATTTTTTACAAAGCAAATCGAAAATGAGTGGGTAATTATCCGCAGACGGGGTAATACCAGCGAAAATTGTACGAGCTTTATGTGTTAATTTACCTAATAAATAATATAATTTCTCACAGTCTGTTAGAGAAACATTATTATGCACGACATTACGATAACTAGCGACGAATAATGGCCAATTCTTAATATCTCCGTTGAATTCGGGTATTTCAATTGGCGGCAATCGAGGTGACCTTTGGACCTCACTATGAGAGTGAGCCGTCAGGTTCTTCTCAGCCCGTAAAATGCGCCCTAAAAGGTCTTCGAACGCAGAAAGCGATTGATAATCTACAACATATTCAGGGTTTAATTTTAGCTCGTGAATAACAATTTCATCCAAAGCACTTTCAAAATCCACACGTAGTGATTGTACTAACGAGATGTCGCACAAAAATGATTCCTTAATGCTTTCATCCGAATGAATGTGTTTTACTTTATCTGCAATACTCTGCATGCGAGCAAAGATACGATCTCTCTTTGCTATCAATCTTTTAAGAGTAATATCGGTCGGTGCCATATTTATGAGCTATGAATATCAAACTAATTATTATAAGATATTTAGTAACTACCCACCGTTTTGCGAAATAACGGCCGGGTGCGCGACGCGGTCTCGAGTAACCTTGACTCGACCGATTGGTATTTTACTTTACAAGTAACGATAATTAACTACTAAGCGGGGTTGCGAAATTCCTTACTAATCGATTATTAGCTAGGAAGACACGAAAACGACGTAATGAATTACGATGTACTTACTTGCCACGCGTTGGCAAATAAGTATCTATGCGGGGTTGACTACGAAATACGAATACGAAACTACGATATACCTAGCGAATTCTAGGGAATGGCTGTGCTGATTATTATCCGACTCGGGAAGGACCATTAAATGGATGGGCGGTAATGCAACGTATGCGACTTAGAAGTTTTCGGTTACACAGTTGACGGGAACCGGCGCTGGTTGGAACAAAAGATAAGAGTCCAGCGTCGTATAGGAAAGGCAGCACTAACCTTGATAATCCAGGATATTCAGGACTGCCAGCACTCTGATCACAGTTCACCACCACAGTATAACCGTTCTTCTGCTACGAATTGGTCGCACAAAACGACGCGACCGTTCGAATGCGATTCGATGCGTTTGTGCTCTAACGCGACTCGACAGCCATTGAAGGTCCGATCCTGTCCATCGCAAGATCCAGACGCGATCGATTATTCTAGAGCGGTATAGTCTCTCTCCCTCACTCTCGAATAGACGAAGGTCTAGTGCAAGGGAGAAAGGATAATATGCGGAAGGGGAATGTCTAACCAATTAGCGATTATGCGTGTTGCCAATAATTAAAAATATAAACGAAAAGAATCGTATATCAGCGCAACCATATATCATTAGTTGTCATTCTAAATTAATTCACCATTTAAGAAATCGTCAGCACAGACAATACAGACCTCCATATTTTATCCTCATTTGGGTATGCAGATACTTTTCCAAACACAATTGAAATTAGAGTTACATTAAAATAAAAGTAACATAATTAAAAATGTTAGTCAAGTCACAAATAAGAGAAATAATCATATCAGTAATGTCAAATGAATTAAAGTCAGTATACTTGAAAAAAAAAATATATCATAAGAAATGCATTAAAATTGTCAATCACAATGTCATACAGGTCAGCATATCAATCAGTCAGTTAATCATCATTAAGAAAATCATCAATACTGTAATAAGTTTTGTTTATTAAAAATTCGTTTGGTGCCCGTTTAAATTTTGATACTGTCATATTTTTAATAACATTCGGTACTTTATTATATATTCGTGGGGCCATACCAAAAAAACATTTTCTCATTAGTGCTGTCTTACATTTTACTTGACAAAGTTGATTACTATATTGAGTCCGTATTGGATTTTTCCTGACTTCTGACAATTTTTGAAATAGATGTGGGTTACATTTTACAAACAAAGCCGTTTCCAAAATATATAAAGAAGGAAAAGTTAATATTCTTAATGATTTAAAGTAGGGAACACAGCTATCAGTCACCCTTAGACCGCACATAGACCTGATGCAACGCTTCTGCAACCTAAATACCAGTTCCCTATCAGTAGAGTGCCCCCAAAAAATAATGCCATATCGTAAAGTAGAGGCTACCACTCCATGGTAGGCTATTAAAAGCGCATGTCTGTTGACTTTCTTAGAAAGTTGTAAAAGAGCATATGCGGATTTGCTAAGTCTTTTACTTAGTTCTTCAACATGAGGTTTCCATGTTAGTTGATTATCAATTGTGATACCTAAAAACTTAGCCCTAAGTACTTCTTCAATATCACAACCCTCGTAAGAAATATTAACCTGCGGTTTTTGGGATCGTTGATAAAAATGCATGACTTTTGTTTTACTTAGGTTTATAACCAAATTATTATTATTGAGCCAATTTATAATGTCATTTAAGCAAGCATTTATGTCATTGTTATAATTATTTGGATCAATACATTTTATTATAGCTGTACTGTCATCTGCAAAAAGAACCATTTTGTTAGATGTTGTTTTCGGGAGATCATTTATATAAATCAAAAATAGTGGTGGACCCAGTACGCTACCCTGTGGGACGCCATATTTAACATACCTTGGTTTAGATACATATATAGTTTCTAATTTAGTCTTTGGACAAATCCTAGAAACTTCTGTGCATTGAAGCCTATTGCTTAGGTATGATTCTATTAATTTTAAAATGTTTCCTCTTATGCCATAACTCTGTAGTTTATGTAACAGAATCTTATGGTCCACATAATCAAAAGCCTTGGTCATGTCAGTGTAGATTGCACAGACTGGATTTGTTTTATCTACAGATGACATAATGCTGGCTAGTAAGTCAAATGGTGCCATGTTAATTGTACTCTTCTTTCTGAAACCCTTTTGTTCTTTGCAGAACAAGTTAAACTTTTCGAAATAGGTATATAAAGAGTTATATATTACTTTCTCAATAATCTTTGAGTTATTGGAATTTTTGCGATAGGCCTGTAATTTTTTAAATTTGTTTTGTCATCTTTTTTATAAAGGGGTTTTATTATAACTTTTTGAGCGCGTTTGGAAATATGCCATCAGCTATGCATAAATTTATTATATGAGCTAATGGAGATGCTACAATTTCTTTGGTAAATTTTAATACTTTTGTCGAAACTCCATCATATCCCAGAGTATTAGTATTTTTAAGACTACAGATTATTTTAATTATGTCTTCCGCAGTTACCGGTTGCATAAATAATGAATTTAATGTTTGGTTGTTTAAATTGGTATTTTTTAATGTTATGTCAGTTTTTATATTATTCTCAATCGTGTCAATAAAATAATCATTAAATTCATTTGCAATGTCCATTGGGTCAGTAAATGTCAAATTATCTCTATTCAAGCACATTATAGGCTCCGGTGGCAGACAAAATTTGGATTTATTTATTATTTGCCAGGTTGCTTTTGATTTATTTTGAGCCGTATTAATGAAATGATTGTTTTGCGGTTTTTGTGTCAGATTAATTATTCTTTTGTATAGTTTGGTGTAATTTTTAAAAACTGATTTACGTTTTGAGTCTTTGTTTAATCTATAATCCCAGAGTAACTGCCTTTGCTTGTTACTGCATATTTTTATTCCGTGAGATATCCATTTCGTTTTCTTGCTAGTTTTAATGGTTATGATTTTTTCTGGAAAACATAGTCTGTATATAAGGGAGAAATCATCCATAAAATTGTCAGAAGCTTGATTTGCGTCCTTAGCATCATATACTTGCCTAAAAGATAGAGAGCTAAGATGTCGTTTAAAGATAGATAAATTTGTCATGGATAGGTCCTGCTTTTTCGTTTTCCAGTATTTAAGTTTGCAAGTTTTTTTATAGGTACTTTAAGTACTGACTGCTGTGCGCAAGGTCGTGGGTTCGATTCCCACCTAGGACAAATGTTTGTGTGATGAGCACGGTCATTTGTTCTTTGTCTGGGTGTAATTTATATATAATATGTATGTATTTAGAAATATATATGTATGTTTATCAGTTGTCTAGTACCCATACCACAAGCTCTGCTTAGTTTGGGACTAGATGGCGTTGTGTGAAAAAGTTGTGGAATATTATTATTATTATTTGAGAAGTGTGGTCTAAAAGCACTAGATCCACAACTTCCGCTTGGCATTCTTTCCGATAATTGTGAGCAAAGTTATCAATACAGGTGTTACTTTTTAATCTAGTGGGAGTATAAAGCGCTAGTTTTAAATTATACCTCATAAGGAAACATTCTATTTCTAGGGTATTTTTGTTTCTTTTCAAAATATCAATATTGAAATCTCCACACAGAATTATTTTCTTATTCGAAGATAGACAAACCTTGTTTAAAATGTTATCCAATTTATCGTAAAATACTTCATAATTATATTTTGGGATTCTGTAAATACAAATAATAACAATTTTATATGCTATTATTTCTACAGCACAGCATTCAAAGATGCCTGAAATAGACTGTTTTGCTATGTTGGATAATTCTTTAAACTGTAGTCCTACTCTTACGAAGATACCTGTGCCCCCTCTCTTAGTATTTCTAGAAAAAAAAAGCGGCTGGACAAAAATTCGGAATATGTAATAAGTCTTCATAACCTGTTTGCATGAAATGTTCAGTAATACATAGCACATCTATAATAGTTCCCTTGTTTATAAATTCTTCCAATTTTACAGTTAGTATATCCGATTTATTGATAAGACCAGCTATATTTTGATGTAAGATATTGAGGTAGTTAACGAAAAAACTGAGAATTTAGTTGTTGTGAATTTGTAGAACAATCTTTTTGACTTTGATTTTGAGGATGGCAGGTCACTTCTAAGTGCGTAGCATTTTGGTTGCCTAAATTAAGAATCAGGTCTTGTAAATCTGCTATAACTATCTTTAAACCACTTTTATTTAAGGTTCCATAATGTGTGCTGTAAGTATTATAGTTATAAGGAAGATTTAGATTTGAATCAAGTAGATACGCATAGTTACATGTGTTTACATCCAAGTACATAAAGTTATTAAAAGTTTCTACGCGACTGTTGTATACAATGTTCGAATCTGTCATATATCAATAGGTCGGTAAACAAATTACAAAGTTTGTGTGATTCAAAGGTAACAATTTTTCTCTAACAAACATTACAAGCTTTAAATAGTTATGTGTTTTCCGAAAATCTTCCTCGCCAATGTAAATAATACAGTAGTCCGAGTGTGTGAAATTTAGTACTTTACTTTCTATTGTCAAGTATTTGCCACAATCCACATGTAGGCTTACGATAGTGACAGATTTCAAAGTTGCCTAAATTAGTTTTTTCGACGAGTGTATATATCCTGTTCGACGTTTCGCTGCTTAATAGACATAACTTCTGTTTAGTTGAAGACATAACTACAGTTGTGTCGGCCCGTTCGTTTTGAGATGACTTCGATATAAAAGTTACGTCATTGCTGATGGTTTTCTTAATATGTAGGTCCACAGGTGTCGAATGATAATTTTCTATAGTTTGTGTCTGTTTTGTCTTTTTATGGTCGTCTTTTTCGATAGTCTGTGTTTGTTTCTTCTTCATATTCTTTTTAGGGGTTAATGTTGTTTTAATTTTCCCTGGGCTACTGACAATTTTTTTATACATACATTGTTTTTTATTGAATTCGTCATTTAATTGCTTTAAATTACAATTTTCAAGTGACAGTACTTCTATTTCTTTATGTGCACTGTTAAGTTGAGAAGTCAATTTGGCGATTTCATCTTTTAATTTTTGTAGGTGTGGAACGTCTTCGTCTTCGGATATGTCTGGCAAACTTCTTGTCGTACAATTTAAAGTTTGCGATATAATGTCGCTTTCTTCATCATTCGGTTCCGATCTCGTGCGGGTCCGCCGAAAAGTAATGTCTTCCAAGAAATTCATTTTAAAAATTACTAAGAACTTTCAAAAACAGAATTTGGAAAGTGGGATTTGAACCCGAGTATCGATATTCGTTCCGACAAGGCAGGCTGTGTTACCGCTGAGGCAACTAGTCATTAATTAGCAAATGAGGTGAAATTGTTGATTAGTATTGCATTATCAAGTATTTATGTTTCCTTTCCAACAGATGTCTCTTAACTCAAATTTAATTTAGTAGTTGCCATAAATTTGCTCTGGTAACATTGTTTAGCGATTGATAACACTTGACTTTTTCTTGAATGTGACTAAAGAGGGCGGTATCGTCAAACAATTTCAAATAAAAAACGATTTATATTTTGAACAAATCTTGAAAACTACTTGTACTTCTTGAATTTAGCGATATTAAATACAGTCTATGTCTGAACTTTTGAGTCTGAATGTTAGAATATGTCACAATATTATGTAAACATAACTTACGAACGTCCAGTTCCGTAAATATGCAAGTCACTGTATGGGTAAACTGTTTTCACAAATATTTAGTTTTTAGTGCACTTTTACCATGGATAACACTGTCACAGTTAGTTTATAAATCCCTTTTCACTTTAAAGCACATTACATAGTCCGTACTTAAGTTTTACTATTTATTCAAATATTAATAACAGGAGCACAAATCAATGCTATGTTTACTTGCCAGCGCCACCTAGCGACCTCTAAGTTTCCCTGTTTTATATGTCTTTGGGACAGTAGAGCTAAACAAGAGCATTTGGTACGAAAAAATTGGCCCTTGAGAGAAAATATGGAGCCTGGAAAGCAAAATATAGTCCTCGATTCATTAGTAGCTCGTGACAAAATTATCCTTCCACAATTACATATAAAACTGGGCATCATGAAAAAGTTTGTAAAATCACTAGATAAAGACGGGACCTGCTTTTCTTACATTTGCCAAAAATTTCCTCAGCTCACCATGGAAAAGATTAAAGCCGGTATTTTTGATGGCCCCCAAATCAGACAACTTACGAAAGATACTCAATTTAGAAATCTATGACTGAGTTAGAACTAAAGGCTTGGACAGCTTTCGTCTCTGTGATGCAGAATTTTCTCGGAAATAAAAATCTGAAAATTATATCGAACTTGTTGAAGACCTTCTGCTACACTTAAAAAATATGGGGTACAATATGAGCATTTAACTCCACTTCTTCCATAGTCACCTGGACAGGTTTCCGGAAAATTTATGAGATATGAGCGAAGAGCAGGGAGAGCGTATGTATCAGGACTTACGCGTCATGGAAGAGCGCTATCAGGGTTTCTGGGATACAAATATGATGTCTGACTATTGTTGGTCTCTGATACATCATTTTCATCGGAGAAGAGCTTTAGAACGAAATTTTTTAGAACATAATGATTAATTTTTTTAGTAATGTTTTTCTTAATTAATATGTTTTTTTTTGTATAATACCTACATAGCTGAAGCTCAGAAACTAGAGCTGATAAAAATATTCTATTTTTGTAAATAGCATATCATAGGTATGTAGTCAGCAACAGTTAAAATTTCTTCGGCAACAGATGTACTGTAAACTAGTGTTTTCAATGATTTACTTACTGATTTTATCTAAAAAGCTTGATCTGAATTGTAATCTACTCACATTATTTATTTTATTTAGAGTTCTAATATACCCTATATTACAAAATTCATCTACCGGGGTTGCGGAAACGAACTGAAGCAAAAGGGTGTGTTTTTAGTCAGTAAAAGTCTGACACTTCCTTCCACTCCACCCAAAGCCGGGGTTTACCTGGGACTCCGATGATATAAGCTAAGGTCCACCTTAATGAAGTAGGTTAATTTTGTACGTTCCATGATACACAATAGGCGAGTCGTACTGAACATTTTTAGCCATGAGCTCCTATACACTATTGCAGAACAATATTGCTGGGAATCCACTCCAGACACAAGCATATTACCCTCCATTACACTATTGTTTTGAACCCACTCCAGACAAGCATATCTAGCATAGTTGGAGGGGTTAACACGATTGGTAGTAATGTGAATTCTACCCACATTTCTACATGAGGTTTGTAGCAATTTGGGTAGAATTCACATTAGCATATATCCCATTCATATTGCAGATATATCCCTGCCTAGCAGCGAAGTGTCCGCCATGCTGGCGTCGTGTGCGACATACAGACGCGCGGCGAACGCTGCGGCGGACAGACGCCCAGAGCTACTGCGCCGCCTCGCGTCCGTGGGGAATGAGCTCGCGGTCAGGCACATGAATGACGCACAACGTACGTATACACGAACACGTAGACTTAGACATGAATTCCTCTTTAGCCACTAGCTCTTCTTTAGCCTCGAACTCCTCTTTATCCACGAGCTCCTCTTTAGCCACAATCTAATCTTTAGTCACAAGCTCCTCTTTATCCACGAGGTCCTCTTTACCCACGACCCCCTTAGACACGAACTCCTCTTTGGCCACGAGCTCTTCTTTAGCCTCGAGCTCCTCTTTAGTCACAATCTAATCTTTAGTCATAAGTTCCTCTTTATCCACGAGGTCCTCTTTACCCACGAGCTCCCCTTAGACACAAATTCCTCTTTAGCTACGAGCTCTTCTTTAGCTCGCACTCCTCTTTATCTACGAGCTCCGCTTTAGCCTCGAGCTCCTCTTTACCCACGATCTCGTCTTTAGCCATAAGCTTCTCTTTAGCCACATGTTACACTTTAGTCACAACCTAATCTTTACTCAAAAGCTCCTCTTTAGCCACGAGCTCATTTTGTCTTTTTACTAAAACTAAGACACATTTCTTTATAGAAATCTACATGAAATACTTGGAGGAACCAGACCAAAAGGACCCAAAAGCGAAGCTACTCCTCAAGCAGTTCCAGGTGACTTCGCGCAAGTCCCTGGAATGTTTGGATGAAGCCACTGAGATCTTTAAGCAGGTCAATGACATACCCAATCTGGCTCTGTTGTACTGTAACAAGGGAAGATACTTGAGGTTCAAGGCGCATTGCGATCAGGGTGGATTTAGGTAAGATATATTTATTTATTACTAACTTTTGCCCACGACTTTGTAATGACGTGGGATTTCTAGCCCGTGTTATTCCAGAATGTTACCTACCTACTTACCAAATTTCATTTGGATCCGTTCAGTAGTTTTTGCGAGAAATAGTAACAAACCTACTTAACATCTATATATCCATCCATTTCGCATTTATAATATTGTTACGAGCTGGGGTTCGGGATAGAAATAATTAACGCCAATTAAACCAAAATTAACACTTTAATTAATTAAACACAAAATAAAAATTTAACACAATTATTCGCACCACAACACTTGTCACTTAACACTTAAATCGCACTGAAATTCACTTGTAAAGCTTCGATTATATCGCGTATTCGCCTCGTAATAAGACTGACTCTCTGCGTCCCTTTGCGATCTATTTATACCCGGTCTCTGTTTATACTGCCAAGAATACTCCAGAAGCTACTTGAGATACACAGTACTGCTACTCGCCGCTAGATGGCGTTAGTGTCTCGACACGATATACTCAGTACTGCTATTCGCCGGTAGATGGCGTTAGTGTCTCGAACATTCTAGACTTCTGTCGAAGTTTCTCGACGTACTTCACTAAGCGACTGGCGTAACAATATGTATTCGTTCGTTCCCGTTTATTACGATAAAAAATAACCCTCCTCCTTTTTAGTCAAGTAACATTACACAACATAACATTCCTCAGACTTCAAGCTACTTCCAAACCAAATTTCATCCAAATCCACTCGGGATTTACGAAGATTAGCGCGTTTAAACATACAAACAAATAAATAAACTTTTCCGCTTTATAATTATTTTTTTAAACTATTCAACACAGAAAGTTACTATGGCAGACTTAGGTCCGTATTTACTGAAGACTAGTTTGTTCCTAAATTACCTGATCTTAATCTTCTAAATATATATATATAACTCAAAGGTGACTGACTGACTGACATAGTGATCTATCAACGCACAGCCCAAACCACTAGACGGATCGGGCTGAAATTTGGCATACAGGTAGATGTTATGACGTAGGCATTCGCTAAGAAAGGATTTTGCGAAATTCCCACGGGATCAGGATTTACACGTGAAAAACTTCCCACGCGAACGAAGTCGCGAGCAACTGCTAGTTTAAATATAGAATCTGAACTTGGGCTTTGGTCTTATTCCAGAACGGTAATCAAACTACCTTTTTTTCCCCTATGGAAATAACTTAGAATTTATGAGAAATACACAAGTACCTAAAATATAGCAAGTATAACTCGTTTGTGAAACGGAGTGGATCCTAAATATCTATTTCAGTGATATTATACATTACTCACTGATAAATTAAAGAATAAAGTATCAGTGTTTTCATCTTGTGTTAACTCTGGTATGTGTTATAGCGCAAGGTCATTTTGTGACATTAAGATTAAATCTGATTCTGGACTGTCTAAGTCTTCTTAATGTTCATCATCATGGATGTCGTCCATATGATCAACAGCCACAGGTGGTTCATTTATAGTATCATCTGAGGTAGAGCTGTCTTGCAAATAATTATGTTTTTCATAAAGCCAGTATCCAGGGAAATATCAAATATACTTAGACGCTCTTTCAATATACGAAGACAATTTTCAGCCATACTTTCATACTTCCATAAATAGGAACAAGTCCTAAATTCCAATTTTTTTTTATATGAATGAACGTTGACAGCCATGTATGGTTTATTGGATGTTGAAGTCCACTTGTCGAAAGAAAGACTAAATCTTTCACCTGCACTTTTCAAATGTTTCAATTCTGCAGTTACTTGCTTTCTGATTTTTTCACTGTAATTCATGACACGTTTTTGAATGGTGACGGCTGACTTTGGTAAACCCGTGTATTTTGCAAACTTCAGATGATTCGAGAAAATTTGTTTCTCGAATCATCTGAAGTTATGAATATACTGAATGGAAATCCATCTAATGCAATAATTCTTGCCAAAACATCATCGAGGCTATCGTCGGCACTTTTAGTAAAATAATCATTTAACTTTCGCTTGGCTGGCGGCGGTGCTGTGTTCAGATTATCAGAATCTAGACTCGTTGAAGCTGATATAAGCTTGATGTTATGTTTTGATGACAAATGTGTATGTAATCCCTTAGTCGATCCATCCAAAGTCTTGAGAATGGCTAAGCATCGGTTAAATTTGGCACTATTCCTATCCTTCGCAACTAAAAAATAGCTCCACATTGACATCGTATCACTGTGTTTTTTATGTTTAACAAAGTCTCCCGCCATTTGAAATACTTAATTTCAGATAATTGACTTTTAAATTTAAATGACGTAGGTCGTGGGTTTAAATTTAGAAAATATCTTGTAATGACCAAAGTTTTCAATATAATTAAGCATATCTTAAAACTGGAAACATATCTTACAACTATACAATAATATAGGTTATCCATCAGAATTCAGACAGGCTTTAATGTCCTCTCATACCTAATTAACCTGTATTATAGATACATTGTAAGAATGATATTTTAAAAGAGTAACTGTGGAGTTTCTTGCCGGATCTTCTCCATAGAAAACGACCAATTTCGAACCGTGCCCTGCGCCAAACTGCTGACGTTTTATAAGTGCCCATGTAGGCCTATGTGAAATAAAACATTTTGAGTTTGAATTAATATTTTTCTTAAAATTCAAACGCGAGCCAAAAAAAAAAAAAAATCACAATAAACAGTAGTAGGTATCTCTACTACTATTTTTTAAGAGATAACATAGAGCAATCATGCCAGTAGCGTGCAACCAGCGCACCACGCACCATGAGACCATAAGTCTAGTTTAAGCATATACTAACGGGAACCCGTGTGAAATTAGTACTTCCCACAATATGATTATAAATTAATGCCTGTCTGAATTCTGATATTATTATATAGTTGTAAGATATGTTTCCAGTTCTAAGATATGCTTAATTATATTTAAAACTTTGGTCTATACTGTCGTATAGACCAATTAATACAGCACAATGGAATTACAAATCAAAAATATCCGATAAGTTGGTCATCATGTATGTCATTGATATACACTATAAAAAGGAAAGGGCCAAGAATTGAACCTTGCGGAGCACTCATCTTGGCTAGGGATCCTGCAGATGTCGCTCCATTAACAATAACTTTTTGTTGCCTGTTTGATAAATATGAAAGAACAAGGTCAGCAGAACACGAATCCACGAACTCCGTAATGGTGTAATTTACAGATCAGTGTTTTGTGGTCAACGCAATCAAAAGCTTTGGAGAGGTCACAAAATATGCCAATTGCGTCCTGAGATTTCTCCCAAGATTCCAGAATGTGACGGATGAGCGCTACTCCTGCGTCTGTTGTTGACCTACCTTTCGTGAAACCAAACTGCCGACTATGCAGAATTCCATTTGAGTTAAAATATGATAGCATCTGGTCCAGCATGATTTTTTCGTATATTTTGCTTAATGCTGGAAGCACATATATCGGTCTATAGTTAGAGGTATCACTCTTACAACCCGACTTAAAAATTAGTACTACTTTACTATGTTTCATTAAATCGGGAAAATTACCGCTGTCTATACATTAATTAAATGTGCCTGTTAGGATAGCAGCAATTGAGTCAATAATATTACCAAGAACCCTAACAGATGCACTCCATAAGTCATCAGTGTTTGTTATGTTAAAACTTTGGAATGCTTTTTAATTACATCAATAGAAATGGGCTTAAATGAAAATGTTGGTATATCCTTATTGAAGTTTTCCTTTAAAAAAAGATTCTGCTAATAATGGCGAAGAATGTAGAGATTTAGTAACCTCTACTGGAATATTGGTAAAGTAATTTTCCAACTTCTCAGCCACTTTTGACTTATCTGAGATGACCTGATCATCGATGTTCAAAGTCAAATCATTCTAACCCTATTGGTTTGTGTTTCCAGTTTCTTTGTTTATCACCTTCAACACAGTTTTTATTTTATTGTTAGAAATGCTAATTTTATTACTTTCTGATTTAGATTTAGCTTAGGGCGCATACTCTTTTAAATATCTTTGAGTAGTTTCTTACATAATTATGGAAGGCTTCATCGGAAGTCAATGATTTTTCATGGTATAAGTTGTATAAATTGTCTCAGCTTATTCTTATTCCAGCAGTGGCCCATTCATTAAATTTAGATTTATTACTCATTTGAAATTTTTTAACTGGACATGCCTTACTAAATTCGTGGCATAGTGAAGAAAATAATATCCTGTAATTTTCATTACATGGGAGTCAAAATTGGCCATTGAAAGATTACTTAACATGTTATCATTAAAAACATTAATTTCTTTTTAGTTAGTGGCCTAAACTTAATAGTCTTATTTAATTGCCGCTTTTTAACCAACTCAAAGGATACTAGTTGACCTGTATGGTCAGACCTAACTCCACTAATTTGAGACGAGTATTTTATGGCACAATTAGTATAAATATTATCTATGCATTGAGCTGATGTTGCTGTTATTCTTGTTGCTTCCTTGTATGTGCATTTTAAGTTAAATGAACCAAACAATGAAGTAAGCTTGCAGTGTTCAGGTGAATTTACTAACAAATCAATATTTAGGTGACCACAAACGAAAACTAATTTATTATCTCTTGTAAGCTTAGGTACTTAAAATTTCTCCCATTATCATTAAGAATGATGACAAGTTTGATGCTGGTGGTCTATAAACACTTAAGAAAGTTTGGCCTTCAACTTCAGTACATGCTACCTCACACAAGCAATCAACAGAGCAAGCGGTGATATATTTTTGTTCCTTATATCTAAGAGAATTACTACGTAATATTAAAGTACCACCTCCTACTGAGGACCTATTGTATGCACTAGTAACAGAAAAATATTAATTTTAAACAACATTCTATCTGGTTTTAGCCAGGTATCACAAAAACATAAGATATCTATATCATATTTATCTATTAACATTTCCTCATCTAATATTTTGCCGGAGAAACGATTTATATTCTGATGATATAGTAAAATTGTGTTATTATAACTCTCCTTTGTCACATCTAAGGGTTTAAACAATTAATTTCAGTATTATTAGATACCCTAGATAATACTGAATAGTCACTTATCCTAGGATCAGTTAAATTGTCAATAACCCAGTGTAAATTGTAAGCTAACAAAGTAGCCAATGAACTTTCGTCGTAAATTCTAAAATGAATGTCAGGATTGCAATCGGTATGCCCAAAAACCTATTACACGATGTTTGATGCAATATTTTGCAATCGACCACGTTTGCTGAGCAAGCGATATAATGCGGTCGCACTAAGTTCGCCGCGAGCTTAGTGTATTTCGAACAGCAACCGGGTGCACTAATTTTCATCATTTAGCGATAATTTTAGCCCTTACGTTACTTTGTTAATTATACTTAGCAATAAACCCTTGAAGGTTATCAGTGTATTTAACTTAGTAGACACACACGATATCCATATTGAATGTTGGAGAAAAAGTTGCATCCTTGGTGGATACAACTTTTTCTCCAACATTCAATATGGATATCGTATGTGTTTTAAACTGGATTTCAAAATGAAAGCCAGATTTGCAATCACCACCCCCAAAAACCCATTACACGGTACCCATATCAAATGTTTGAGAAAAAGTTGCATCCGCCATCTTGGATTTTAAAATGAATGCCAGATTTGCAATCACCACCCCCAAAAACCCATTACACGATACCCATATCGAATGTTTGAGAAAAAGTTGCATCCGCCATCTTGGATTTTAAAATGAATGCCAGATTTGCAATCACCACCCCCAAAAACCCATTACACGATACCTATATCGAATGTTTGAGAAAAAGTTGCATCCGCCATCTTGGCTTTTAAAATGAATGCCAGATTTGCAATCACCACCCCCAAAAACCCATTACACGATACCCATATCGAATGTTTGAGAAAAAGTTGCATCCGCCATCTTGGATTTTAAAATGAATGTCAGATTTGCAATCACCACCCCCAAAAACCCTAATGGGTTTTTGGGGGTGGTGATTGCAAATCTGGCATTCATTAACTTTTTCTCACAAATTCGATATGGGTACCGTGTAATCACGGTACCCATATCGAATTTGTGAGAAAAAGTTGCATACGCCATCTTACATTTAAAAATAAATTCAAGATTTGCAATCACCACCCCCAAAAACCCATTAGACGATACCCATATCGAATGTTTGAAAAAAGTCTTCATCATCACTTTCACTTCCTCAAATGGTGCTTTTCGGGAGCAACTGCACAAGGTACTATTAGAAATACCCAAAACGCTATAGGTGTGCCTATAATATAATCGTATGTGTTTTAAACTGGATTTCAAAATGAAAGCCAGATTTGCAATCACCACCCCCAAAAACCCATTACACGGTACCCATATCAAATGTTTGAGAAAAAGTTGCATCCGCCATCTTGGATTTTAAAATGAATGCCAGATTTGCAATCACCACCCCCAAAAACCCATTACACGATACCCATATCGAATGTTTGAGAAAAAGTTGCATCCGCCATCTTGGATTTTAAAATGAATGCCAGATTTGCAATCACCACCCCCAAAAACCCATTACACGATACCTATATCGAATGTTTGAGAAAAAGTTGCATCCGCCATCTTGGCTTTTAAAATGAATGCCAGATTTGCAATCACCACCCCCAAAAACCCATTACACGATACCCATATCGAATGTTTGAGAAAAAGTTGCATCCGCCATCTTGGATTTTAAAATGAATGTCAGATTTGCAATCACCACCCCCAAAAACCCTAATGGGTTTTTGGGGGTGGTGATTGCAAATCTGGCATTCATTAACTTTTTCTCACAAATTCGATATGGGTACCGTGTAATCACGGTACCCATATCGAATTTGTGAGAAAAAGTTGCATACGCCATCTTGAATTTAAAAATAAATTCAAGATTTGCAATCACCACCCCCAAAAACCCATTAGACGATACCCATATCGAATGTTTGAAAAAAGTCTTCATCATCACTTTCACTTCCTCAAATGGTGCTTTTCGGGAGCAACTGCACAAGGTACTATTAGAAATACCCAAAACGCTATAGGTGTGCCTATAATATTTAAAGAGTTCCCTCGCTTTCTCCAGGATCCCATCATCAGATCCTGATTTCATAACAATGGAATCAACTAGAAAGTATACCCTTTCAAACGAAAAAAAAAATCCAAATTGGTCCAGCCGTCTTCGATTTTGAGGTTACATACATAAAAAAAAGTTTTAAGACGAACTGAGAAACTTCTCCTTTTTTTTTGAAGTCGGTTAAAAAGCAATAATAACATCACAAAATAGAAATACGTACTTTTTATGAGAATGGCTTTTTTTTTCGAAAATTTGCGCCAACTTTCTTCTAATAATATTTTTTTTGTTACATTTTCCCATAAAAACAAATATTTAAAAAAAAAATGTTAAAGAAATATATATTGAACAATAAAAAGTAATTGTTGGGTATGCATAATAAATCGTACTCAAAAAAAACAAAAAATATGGCTTATGTTATTCAACGGATTGCTGCAATACATACGTACACAATAGATCGCGAATTATCGTTACCGGCGAAACGCTCCACGATGAGACGTGACCCCTCTCTGAGCTCCCGTGGACGACTGAATTCTCGACCGGTGAACGTTGCGTATGGTTCAAAATAGCGCGCAAATTAGAAGAAAAAATTAAAATTAAAACAACCAAGCGACATTTTTTTAAAGCTGTAAATGATAGTATGATAATTAGAGAATAATATGAATTGAAGTTTATGAAAAAATTCAACAGTTTACTATCAAAATTCAGCGACGCACGAGCATGTTTTGTAAGGATTTTTGTCCAACTTTATGTATTTTTGTTTAATAAACTATAAAATATTTTTAAATTTTGCCAACTATGTTTGCTAACACATTTATTCTAGTATTCATTACATATTTTTGTATGGTAATTAAAGTACTATTATAGGTTATATTCCTTTAGTTGTGAATACCGTTTTGAGTTATTTTACTCGGCGCAGGCTTAACAGTTCAAAGCTTTCTGATTATAATATTTGTCTACTCTTACGTTTTATAACACTCTCAGTCACCCCTAATTGAAAAAGTTAACATTATTAACTATTCCATAAAAAAGAATCATATAAATCGATATAGAAACACCAAAGTTATACATGAAATACGCTAATAATAAGCCATCGCGCTCGACGCGTCTCGCAGCCGAAGGTATAAAATTTCGTTCTATAGGTACTTAAGCCTCATGTGAACGTGATATAAACAATATTACCAATACATTAACTTAATAACATACAAGGAGTTACACGCTGACGGAGTCGCGGGCACAACTATTATTAACAATAATATTGTGAGGTTCCGTATTACGATATTTTTCAACAGTATTATAGATTGACATATTGTAGCAATTACTTACTATTGTGATTTTAAAATTTTAAATTTATTGCATAGTTAAAATATATTTTAATAATTATACATTACATTATTATATACCTAACCTAGCCCTTAAATAAACGAAATTAGATATCCAAAGAAACAGTCTTAGATTATTATTCGCTTTTTAGTGCAGTACTGTTTTTGTTTATTACGTATGAACGCGCTCTTGACCTTTATAATTTATTTAGTCAAAAAAGGTTATCTTTTGACAATAAGTTGTAAATAGTTTTGGGTATACACAGTTGCCAATTACAGGTTAATCAGCATTCTAAGTGGAAGTGATAAACTTAATTTAAATAAATATTCTTATCCAATACATAACAAACGACATAAACATAAATCAAGAAATAAACAAATTTAAATTACAAAATTAAGATGAATGAGATCAAGCTTGAACTAACAAATTAACACAACCATAACACTTGATGCTAAACGAATGAGGTCTACGATGGAACAAGCGAGCCCAGAAGATCCCTGTTCACTCTAGTTGTATTTTCCTTACAGTAATGAAAAACGGCGTCTGTACAACGAAGCAGAGGAACTGTATCAATCGGCCCTCTCCCTGTTGGGGGCGAGGGAGAGTTGTGGCGCGACGTCGGTGTGGGAGCTCGTGGCGTGGGAGCTGTCGTGTCACCTATACACGCGCGCCGTGCACGAGCAGGACGCGCCCGATCTACACAACGTGAGTAGTGTTATTGTGTGTGTTTCATGACTTATCAGCTCCACTTCACTATATTGCCTTGATCATACGTACCGAGCAAACGGGCGAGACAGTAAAATGTTTCTCGGCCGAGACAGTGATATAAGCGAGTAGCTGTTCACACATTATTTGAATTTAGTACAGTCAGTTCAGTTCTAATGAGACTACAATTCGGACACGTAAAAAGATTTGAACGAAGCGAAGTCACAGATTACTAAATAGTTACTTCGTAACAGATACATCACTCTCATACAAAAGCGAAAATACCTACGCTATAATAGCCTACAAAATCTTAATAATAATACCAGCTGTTTGCAGCGAGAAGAAATGTACCATAAGTACGCACACAGAGAGTTGAGATTGTTTTGCCCGCCGCGCGACCCACGTCATCGAGCGAATGTCCTAGGGTTGTATATGATGATATTTGTAACGAAACGAATATAGAAAAACAATTACTTTTTATTTGTTGACCAAATTTTTTCAGTTTAATAAAATGATAGATACATTTTTTCCTTCCCTGAATTCCCGATTATTAAATTTTAGATGTCGAAAATATCCGAAACCGCGTAAATGATTGTAATTTTAATAAAATTCCGTGCAAATAAATATTCAAACGGGAAACAGGAGCAAAGCGGAGGAAAATCAATTGTTTTTAGGTCGATCCATTATGACGTTGTCAAAATTATTTAAAAATGCTCAGGCAGGCGTGCGGCAGCCCACTGTCGGATGTACCGACGGCGATACGCGAAGCGGTAGGCATATATAACGTGTGGCCTTGAGCGAGTGACGGACGCCTGGCGAAGTGACAACAATCATGTCGGCCGAGTAGGGAGACACTGAGACAGTGCACGTTCAGACCTGCCGAGCGAGCGAGAGACAGTGCGGGGAAGCGGGAGGGTGGACACTCGGCCTAGTATGTAGAACGGGAGCCGAGCTACTGTCTCGCCGCTTCGCTCGACCGAGCGCTCGGCGCCATGTTTATACCTACCGAATACTCGGCCGAGAGCACTGTCTCGCCCGTTTGCTCGGTACGTGTGATCAAGGCATATGCATTTTGACGAGCATAACAACCATTCAAGTAATCGAATCGCAACCATGAAATACTTATTATTGAGTAGTGCCAGTGGCCATCTGTCATCTTCATCATTAGTTTCACTTCATGAAATGGTGTTTTTCGAAAGCAACTGCATAAGTTACCATAAAAAGATGATAAAAGGTACCCAAATCGCTATAGGTGTACCTATAATATTTGAAGAGTTCCCTCGATTTCTCCAGGATCCCATCATCAGATCTTGACAATGGGACTAATTAGAAAGAATACGCTTTCAAACAAAAAAAAAATTCAAATCGGTCGAGCCGTGTTCGAGTAATCGGGGAACTATATATAAAAAAAATATTCCGACGAAATGAAAACGTACTCCTTTTTTGAAGTCGGTTAAAAAGGTATTTTTAGCGCACACGATATTACTCCATTCAATATTATTTTATTTATGTATTTGAAACACTACACATTCTTTAACATTATTTTTTTTAACCCTTTCGGTTGGACTTGCTCAGCGATATTCTTATTGTATTTTTTTCTGTTTGTAATTTTCTATTGTATGTTGTTGTGAGTGTCTATCTCCGAATAAATGTTTTTCAATTTCGCCGTTCGAGAAAGACTAGACCCGGGTTGGTGGTTTCAAAGAGAAGTCAGCAGCATTGACGGGGCTCTTAGGTAAGGTCATTGCCCGCTGGGGCTGCGGGAATGTTCTAACGTGATACCAAGGGTAAGTATGACTGTATTTGATGACATCGTTGTATGTAGCTGGTTGAGCTATTTATGCGTCTAGAAGCATCCTTTGTCCGGTAAGGACCAGGCCCGAGTCGACAGCGCGTCGTGTTTCACCCGCGCCTCTAAGATCAGTCAGCAGAGTTGACAGGGCCTGATAGGGCCATAGCCTGCTGGGGTTAAGGGAATGTTTTAACGAGATACCGCGACCTCGGAACGCAAGGAAAACTAAAGACTTCTACGGACTAAAAAGCCATCCTGATTTTTTTTTGTCCGATCCTTCTATCCGCTTCATCCAGAGCACAAGAAGTAATTTGATAATTTTCCCTAGAAAAAAGGGATTTAACGTACGTACCTAGTGTTGCAAAAAACTCGAGTCCTCGAGTCTTAATTTTAAAGACTCGACTCAAATATGCAAGACTCGGTGTGCTAAAAAGGTTCGGAGTCTAGAGTCAAGCCGAGTCCGAGTCATTTAACAACCACTTGTGTCTTACAAAAGGATTCGAGTCTTAAAATGAACTCGAGTCTTCAAGAAAAACTCGGAACATGAAGATGAGACTTGAAACTCATCATTCAGAAAGACTCGAATAGGTGATAAGTTTATATTAATGGTTATGTAATTCTGCACTAAAAAAAAACTGACACGAAAAAAAACATTACAAATCAGCTAAAAACTCACTTCTATGAAAATAGAGATGTGAAGGTAAACTGGCTTTATATTTTGAGATACTACCTGTACCTGTTAACGTAACAATTTTATTGCTAGACTCATACACGAAAAGAACTTGAGTACGACTCGCCGCATAAAAAGGACTCGAGCGCACAAAGAGACTCGAGCTCTCATGTCACATACAAGGGCTCGTAGAGAACTTAGTTCTCTAGTCTTGGAGTCCTGTTGTAATGAGTCGAGTCTTGTAATTCATCATCCGAGTCCGTTTATATAGGACTCGAAGACTCGAGTTTTTTGCAACACTATACGTACCTAGGTTCGCAGTAATTGCGGTATGTTGAGACGGCCAGCCATCCACGGGCTAACCACAGCAAATGTTACTTAACCTTGACCGATGTGGCTGTTATTATTGTTACGAGCTGGGGTTCGGGATAGAAATAATTAACACTAATTAGACCAAAATTAACACTTTAATTAAATAAACACAAAATAAAAATTAACACAGTTATCCGAAGTACAGTACTTGTCACTTAACACTTAAGTCGCACTGAAATTCACTTGTATAACTTCGATTATAGCGCCTCGTATCTTTAATAAGACTCACTCTCTCGTTCCTTTGCGAGTTATTTATACCGCGTTGTATGTGTTTTAGAAAGATCAAGTACAATCGACACACTGCTAATACTGACAAGAATATTCCAGAAGCTATTCGAGATGCTCAGTACTGCTACTCGCCGCTAGATGGCGGTAGTGTCTCGAACGTATCAGAAGTCAGTCGAACTTTCTCAATGTACTCAGTACTGCTACTCGCCGCTAGATGGCGTTAGTGTCTCGAACATTCTAGATGTCGAAGTTTCTCGAAGTACTTTGCTAAGCGACTGGCGTAACATTATTAAACCACAAGCTCCTCAATCCAATCCAATGTGCCACTTCATTCATCACTTACAGGAGCCGACAGAGGTCGCAGACGCCCTTAAACGAGCTCTCAAGTACTGCCTGCTGAGTCCTGGACCGAGACAGTACCTTTACCAGTTTAGGGCGGCCATGATATACCACCGGCTGGGGTCTCTGTACCACTCACAGTATCGGTAAGTAACTTTTTAACTACATAGTTAAAAAGATCTTGCAGATGTTCAAAATGACACCCAAGGTCACTGGCTTGACGTGCACGGGGATCATATAAAAACTTTAGTCGCATTAAAGTATTCTACTTGAACACGTCTCCTGCGTTATTTTTACATTTTATGTTAATAAAAATAATAGTCGCGGCAGGGTTTTCGCCATTTAGAATCGATATTTGAAGTTTGTTACATAGCGATACCCCTGTGTTTCATAAACTACTTCTAAGTATTTTTTGCGTAGGGTTTTTTTTTTATTTTTTATTTAATTTTTATTGTAATGTTCCCTCTCATACAGGGAAGGTTTAAAAGGTGTGAAAGTATGGAAATAAAAAAAAAATGCGGTGTGAAGTTCGCCGACTTTTTGAACCTCCCTAGCTGATTGCTAGGAAGGTTCAAAAAGTCAGAAACACAACGTCTTTCGGTTCAGCTAGTTAACCAATAATATTTATAATTGCAGGATAACTCAAGAAGAAGGTCCAAAACGTCGCACTTTGTTGCACGCGACACGAACAAACTACGAACAGGCATCGAACATGTTCGCGTTATTAGAGGATGCTAGTATGTTCCTCACTGTGCAGTTAGAACATGTCGCCGTTTTGGAGACGCAGTGTGCCGGTAACGTTACACATAATTAATAACATACATTTTTATGTTACGTCCAATTTAATTTTAATTTACTGATTCTATAGATAAATTGGATTCCATTCGTGTTTACTTTCAAGTAGTGTTTGACTAGGATGTTTAGGCGTGTGTATTGCACGTTCGAGCGTATGGCACTTAGGGTTGCCACCTAACACTATGCTGAGCCCTTTTGACACAATACGCAATTTTCTTTCTTTCTTTCTTTTTACATAGGATTAGAAGCGTCAACAGTCTAATGGATAAGGTGTCGGACTTGTGATCGAGACGTCGCGGGTTCGAACCCCACCCATTACACTTGCCGTGAATTCACTCTAGACAGAAGCATTTTTAGCTTAGTTGGAGGGGATAACAATATTGCTAGTAATGTGAAGTCTACCCATGTAGCTAGTTCTCTTATTAATAAAAAAACGAAGAAAGAAGAAGAAAGTTTATAACCACAAAAGCAAAATACAAAAGTATACATAGAAGCTTAACTATGTTGCAAAGTGTGTGTACAGTGTTTCATGTGTAGAAAAAGCGATTCATGACCGTGCAGTTTGATTAAAAAGTTTTTCAAGCAGTGCTCACAAAACTGCGAAAGAATGCATCTTTAGGAAACGTACTATCTACCAATCTTCCGCATGCTCACCTTTGACTATAATCGCATAGCACGGCTCACAACTCAAACATGTATTTTGACCAATAGGATGCACGATGCGTATTTTAGTATTGTTCGTAATAGGTATTAATGTATTAACGCCCTGTACCCACAAAATGTATATTGTCTCTAATTGGGCGAAACCAGGAAGGGATATGGCTTGTCACTAGCTGCGCTTCCACAGAAATATTTTCTTAAGGGAACTTACTACCTCAAATTACTTAGCATGATCCGCTGTTATGTCGAAAATACTGCAGCAATAATTTTGAAATAAATATGTGGTAAAGTTGAGGATTAATGTTAGGTGCTACGTTTGACAAAAACACGATTCCATAAAATTTTCTTGATAGAAAAAAAATGCAAAGTTACCTCCAAGCCGAACAATAAACCGATGGTATTCAAAAATAACTTCAAAATAGATAATGAAACTTTGCATATTTATTTAACTAACTATAAAGCAGGTCTTATGTTATTTACTTTTTTAAATTACCATTATTTTCACCGTAAAAAGAAAGAAACTAAATTATCGGTGTCTAGGAGTCTTTTCCCTGCCACCCTGTCTCGCTTGCTCGCGTGACTGCGGCCAGTAGAGTGCGAGCAAGATAAAGAGTGAGAAGCGCTGAGGTAGTATAGGCCCTTAAGTGAGCATGCGTATCTTTGGCCGATAGTACATGATCTAAGACTGAAAAATCCTAAGACGTGACGTCCACTAACCCTCACTGGTCTCATGTGGTGGCTAAGGCTGCGTTTCCACCAGAGATGTGCGAGGATGCGTAGCGAGGGATGTGTTTGTAAAGAACCAATAGAATCGCTTCATTTACCTCGCCTCGGTCAGCACAGCTCTGGTGGAAACGGCTCAGTGGAGCTAGATTTTTGCGCATACAAAACAAGCGAGGGATGTGTGCGAGGGATGTGTGCGAGAGATGTGTTGCGAGGGATGTGTTGCGAGGAATTTGTGTTGAGAAGGAGGTGTTGAGAGGTTTACGCATCCTCGCACCACACATTAATGCGCATTTTCACAGCTCCGCTACACATCCTCGTAGGCACATTTTCATCGCACAGCTTTGGTGGAAACCCCCACACATTTTCACAGCACAGCTAGACATCCCCGCACGACACATTTCCATCGTACATCTCTGGTGGAAACGCAGCCTTATGGCCCATTCCGTCACATAGAGAGGTGCCCTGTTTCCCACCAGTGGGAATTTTATAGACTGAATTATTATTATTAGGTACTCGAAGCGAATATTCGGTGTCCTCGTTTGTGAGTTTCTGAAGGTGCTTACGATCTCTCATTTTTTGTTTGTACATCAGCTCGTAGTAAATGATCTATCAACTCCCAAACTTTTACTATATTGATTAATTCGGCGACACGGTTGGCGCTGTGGTTGGAAGGTTGGCTGCTGATGTGTGTCGTGGGTTCAATCCGCGAGTTGACAACTATGTAAAAATTGTTTGAAATGCTTCGAAACGCTTCATGTGTACTCGTAAAATAATATTTTATTCATCACTTAACCTTTCAATTAAAATATAAGTAATTTTTTAATTTATTAAGAAACTATGGCCTAAATCGTGGCATTGTGGTCACGTGACTACGTATGAGGTCATCGTTAAAAAAACAACTTTCCTGGCATTTGGCACATAAATGTACTTCGGGTATTTTATGATATTCTACTCTATTATGAACGTGAAAAATTATTATTAGTGCTGTGCAGTACCTTGTTGTGGAAATACTACTATAAAAACGCCAGCGAAACTATTTATTTATGTCCCTTTAAAAAGAGATATTCGCAAGAAGTGGTTAGAACTTCTGTGTCAAATCCATCCAAAGGTTGTCTGTAAAAGATCGCTTTTAGCGATAAGAACTCCCATTGTATCACCCTTATTAGTTGTTAAGTCCATATTTGTTTTACTGTTATGGTGTACAATAAAGAATATATCTATCTATCTGCTTTTTTAAAAGACAAAAAAAGGAACTCATCGAACAACTATTACAGGACGATAAGACAAATGAACCAGAAGAGAGAGAGTTAGTTATGAAATGAAATGAAATATTTATTTGTGATTTGGTTATAAGTAACACTTTTACACGTCATGTTTTTTTGCGTGTTTAGTTTAGCTAGATGAGGCCGGTATTTCCTAACTGACTACCCTGAGAAGAAACACCGAAACAAACTGCCTCTGAGTTTGTCGTCAACGTCTCTTTTAAAGTCCAGACAATTTGTATTTGTATATGAGAAGCATGTAAGTTCATGTCTTTGGTATTCTTTTGAGGAAATAACCACGCAAATTTGAGCGGACCTGTCTAGACAGTGCAAGCAGTTAGTTAGTTACACAGATACTATATTAGTAGCAAGCTATTAGTTATTCTTTTCTTATTTTGTCTTACGCACCAACCAAAGATAACCAGTCAGCTGTCAAAATATTGAACGATGACGTCTCGTTTTCTGATTGGTGTTTCTAATCACGTGACTCACAGATAAAAAATCTCATTTTTCATAAGGGAAAATAAAATAAATTAATAATAATCTTTTCTTCATTTGTACTATTTTGTGGTTCATATCAATAGATTTACATAATTAAATAGTTATTTTAAATTTTTATACATACTGTCAACTCGCGGATTCCCGCACCGTCACAAATGTGTGTATGGAAAATGGCTCACAAATAGTCGCTCCGGGTAGTTGTAAAAAGGAACTCCAATCCATACTCCATTTCTAGTGTCAGACAATGTTATTTTTAAGATTGTTCTTAAGACGCAAGACTTACAATGGGCACAACCTTGTAGCGTAGTTATTGAGTTCTAATACTTAAACGAACATACATTGTGAAATATATTACAGCTTCAGAAAAAAGAGGATATAAAATAAAAACCATTCATGTTTATTAAAATGTTATAATATTTTATTTTTGATACTTAGCATATCAGTTAGTGTATAATTTATAGGTTGCAGTTACTTCATTTATGTTTAACTTTTAAGAAAAGAAGACGTCTAGTTAAGTCATGCGACTTAACTAATGATTAAATAACGACTCGTCTGTCTTTCAGTGAAATTCACATTGTAATTGGTTCAGACGTTCCAGTGTTTAGCCCGGACAAACAGAAAGATACACAAAATAAAAAATTGTGTTATTATTTTAGAGAAAACTTTAATTTTCAAATCACAAACAGACACATCAATTTTGGTATTATGTACATATAAATACTAATCTAATAACCCTGAACTTTCTTCAACAGTTTCACCAAACCTGAAACTAAAATCCCTCCAGTCAGCCATACAACTACTTCGCCAATGCCACTCCATCATGAAACTGCTATCAGAGAAGGACCCAGAAGAGAAGGAAACCGCTAAACCAGAAGATAGCGACGAGAAGAACTTAAAGAACGAACATAATCTTCTTTCTTTGTATGAAAACAGACTGCATTTCATCTTAAAGAGTGTCATCCAGTACTGTAGGTCGAAATCTAATAAGGACTATGAGAAAATAAGTGACTTGCACAAGAAATTGTATTTTGCTAGTCTTAAGATTAAAAAGAATGAAGATATTAGATTGTATGCCGCTAGCATTTGTGATGTTTTGGTTAGTATGGATGAAATTAGTAAAGAGTTTGAATGAAATTTTTTTGTAGGGTTTTAAATGTGTGCAAAAAATATCGAAGAGCAATATAGCAAAATGCTGTAATCTTGGTAATTTCATACATGACACAAAAATTATTCGATCATTAGTTCCAGAGATTACCCTCTACATACAAGCAAATTCTACCTATTTATGATATTATTAGTACTTCGCCCGTGACTTCATCTGCGTGTATTTCGAAATAATGTATAGTCTATAGCTCACACAAATAATGCACTTTACTACTATCAATGAAAACATATTTAGAATGGATCATTAGTTATGGAGACTACATACAAACTTACAAACAATTTTTACCTATTAATAATATTAGTATAGATAATACGGGATTTCGTCGTGGTCCACCTACATGATGAGAAATATGCAAATCAAAAATGTCTATAGGCCATGGTGCACCTAAAATTAATTCCACGGAAATATTTCAAATTCCTATAATTTTCTTCTTTCTCTTTTTTCTCCCCCTAATCGAGATCCTGCCATTTTACTACAGTTGAAAAATGTATGCCGAAAGAACAATGAAAATCGAAAAAAAAACAAATTAATGCGGAACGAAATGAAAAAGAAACGGATGATATAATTAAACAAACAAACAAAATTATCGATTCCTACAGAAATCTGTTCAACAATTCTAATTGCATTTCTATTATATCATTATCATCACTTATAATTATATTTTGTTTTCCTTTTTGTGGAAGATCTAAATTCAAGACTCTTCAATTCAGTTAGAAGGCGCGAAATGATAGTACCTATTCGATTCTTAAAACTACTTGTTACTCAAAAAACTAAAAATAATTGTAAAGGAGGTTATAGAAAACTATTTAAAATATGTAAAATTCTACCTATTAGTTATAAACAAAAGTATATTTTAGCAGTGAACCATCATGGTACCCAAGAGCATAAACTGACCTGTTTTATAATTAAGGTCAATGTGGGGAATACTTTTTTCATCATCACTCTGGGGTAATTCTTATAGTTACAATTGATGAAAAATATTGTCTTGACTATTATAAAAACACTTCAATTGTTTTAATGTCAAATAACGCTTAATTAAAGTTTGTTTTTAAATCGGCGTGTAGACGGACTTTCCTTACTGTTTGAGGTAAGTCCGTCTAGTGGTCATTTTACACTAAATTTGATAGATCTTACAGATGGAAACATTTTCTTTAGATAGAGTAATGAATGCCTTCAAATATGTGCTTTAGAGTCATACATATAAGGCTGCAATTCATTTAAATATTTTTTTTCTCGTACTTGAGGTAAGTCATATATTTATGTGATGGAGTTGTAAACATTTTCGATAAAATAAAAGCAACACATAAAATCTGAACCATGCTTTATTTTCGTATTAAAAAAAGATAACAAATCACTATAAATCAAATATTATTTGTTCGAATTATTCATACAATATTAGCCTGCAATTTAGCAGTAATTACCGATATGATCTGTTCACACATTCATCGGACATGACTAATCAAGATTTTATTTCGTACGGATTTAACTGATTTTTGCCTATTGGTACGTCAAAAAAGCAGTTGAAGCCAAAATAAATTCATGATTCGTCATGCCAGATATACTTAGGTGAGAATAGACCGAGAGTTATTATTTTCTTACAAAAAGATAACAAATCACTAAAATCAACAATCTATTTACCTATACAGGGTGGAAGGCACATGACGATTCTGATCCTCCACCCCCCACGTAATTTTTTTCTATGCGTAATATTTATTAAAAACTACAAAACTATGATATATGTGACTAGTATGCGGAGGTAGCTTAAGTATTGTTATATCTGCTTTACGCGCTTCTTTGATTATGTTTAATCCCACATGAGTAGCGTGTCCGTCATAAATAAGAAGAATCGGACGCTGAGCTCCAACAGCTGGAAAAATACTTTTTTAATTATTTTTTTTCAAAGATGTCGGTCTCCATCCAGCTTTTTTTCGTGGCAGCGTAGGATGTGCCGGGATAAGCACGTGGAGATGTCCATTCATCCCACACGTTTTTTCCCTTATAAATTATTAATGGAGGTGTTTTTTCTCCCAGCGCACTGGCTCTAAGCAAAACCGTAGTGTAGTTTTCTCTACCAGGCGAAGAAATTACTCTCATCGCGGCGTGTCCTTTCACGCCTACAATTTTTGATTTCTCGGGATCATTTGAAAAACTAGTTTCGTCTAAATTCCAAATGGCGTATGGTTTGTCCAATAAATTTAATTCTTTAATTTAATTTAATTCTAATTCGGAATATGGGTATATTATAAAAGGGTCTAAGGCTCTTTTACGCGCGTATTCGACCGCCTGGGGCTTCTTTACTGATAAATGATGTCTTTGTTTGAATGCTGTAAACCACGCCAGACCGGGAGTTCCGTTTTTGAAAGGTGTCGAAATGTGATTTCGGTTAACATATTGGCCAACCATTTCAAGGACCTCTTTTTTAGTTAAGACGAAACCATATTTTTGCATTGTATGTATTGAAGAAGCTAATTTTGATTTACTTCAAAAGTAAGTGCTGTGCTTCTGCCAAGAAAATTAGATTTAAATCTCTTGTTTTTCACATGGTCCATAATAGTCATGCGAGGGATATTATAAATTTGCGCAGCTTTATAACCACTCAGGTGGCCATTTCTGACTGCTTGTGTTGCTTCCACTAACTTTTCTTTTGAATATGAACCTTTGTCCGTTTTTCTTTTATAATTGGATACCATGGTTGCAAAAATTACTGAAAAAAAACGTTTGGTTATTTAAAAATTAATTACTGACATTAATAAAAAAAAAACTTAACTAATTAATAATTAAATATTTATATGCACCTTTAAATTTGGAATGAAATTAGTAGGTATCTTCGTATATGATGTACTTTTAAATTTAATGCAAAAATATTTAATAACAGTAACTACATTCGTCTTCAGGGTAGTGATCGTAAATTGTCATAATTATGCAGACAGCTTTGACACCAGAAAAAATCAAAATCTAATAAATATTGTAAGTTCCATTTATGAGTCATGAAGTGGCGTGGCAAATTTAAGTCTGCGTAATAACCACAATGATAACATCTTCTAGACAGTATAAAATGTGTCACGTGCCACGGCCATATATGCTGGTTTAAAAGTTCGAAATTATTTCTAGATAAAAAACGATCAACATCCAATGGCATCAATTCAGGCATATTCAATTTCTCTTCCAATTTCTGAAAAAAAAAAACACTTGTTGGTTTTTCTCGTATAATAACTATACTCTAAATAGTATTCGTTGTTATTTTTGTCTATTGCAAGCAACGTGCAACCTGAACCGCTGCATTTGGGGTTCGGGCTTCGGGTTTCAAAGTCCGTAAAAGACATTAGTGCGTAAAAGACATTAGTGGTATTAGGTAAGGCCTTTTACACTAACAATAATTATCTAGAAATAAAACAAATACCCACCAACAATCTCTTTAAAACCCGAGAAGTTAAAATATAAGGATTCAAGAATACGTTTATGCTACGAAAAAGGTTGACGATCTGTGCTTCGAGGCATGATCGGCATATGACGGCCTTACCTCGTGCGACTTATACGGACTTCCCTACTATTGTATTTTAAGGATAGATTTACTACACTTAATATTACAAAATTCTTAAAATAAAAGAAATATATAGAAGGCCTATTTAACTACTTACGTTACTACACTCGACGCTTCAATTCGTTTGATTTAGCACTTTTTATCTTTTTATCCCAACACATGTCACTTTACATTGGAGTTCACAATAGACATGCGCAAAACAGTGCGTTAAAAAGTGATGTTATATGACATTACATTTAGTACCCGGGAATGTTGCATTACACCATGACTCCAAACATGACGCGTGATGAAGCGCCACACGATGGTTATTGTAATGAAATTCTCGCGTTATAAAATGTAATACATCATTACATGAGATGAGATAGCGCGTTATGGTATAATGTAATACTGTGATGTGACAATCATCAAACGTAAGGCTGCGTTTCCACCAGAGATGTGCGAGGATGCGTAGCGAGGGATGTGTTTGTAAAGAACCAATAGAATCGCTTCATTTACCTCGCCTCGGTCAGCACAGCTCTGGTGGAAACGGCTCAGTGGAGCTAGATTTTTGCGCATACAAAACAAGCGAGGGATGTGTGCGAGGGATGTGTGCGAGGGATGTGTGCGAGAGATGTGTTGCGAGGGATGTGTTGCGAGGAATGTGTGTTGACAAGGATGTGTTGCGAGGTTTGCGCAACCTCGCACCACACATTAATGCGCATTTTCACAGCTCCGCTACACATCCTCGTAGGCACATTTTCATCGCACAGCTTTGGTGGAAACGCCCACACATTTTCACAGCACAGCTAGACATCCTCGCACGACACATTTCCATCGCACATCTCTGGTGGAAACGCACTCTAATGCGCCATTGCTGCGCCGGAATCACTTGCATTGTGTACATAAAGTCAATTTTCCTTCATACTTAACCCCAATGTACGGATTAATTTTATCAAAGGGGTATTCCAGGCTTAGGACTGGCAATAGGTATACATGTCACGGATTGCTTTATTGATTAATTAACCGAGACTATGAATATTGGCGTATTTAAAAATCTATTTTATATACAATGATTGTTGTATTTTTTTATAAGTTTCTATTTTTTATTTTCTTTAGTTTTTATTTACAGGTTAATTATATTTTTAATTACAGCTAATAAATAATAATTGTGATAGTTTTTTTGTCTTGAGACGTGTCCGTTTTTCATTTAATGTTAGACCCGCCTTCAAAACACACGCTCACCCGGTACGGATGTAGCCGTGACGTTCAGGCGTTTTAACATAAATATTTATACAATCGCGGATATACTGCTTTGCGTTCATTCCACCAAAGCAAAGGATTTTCCGTTCTTTTTATAAGCGGTTCTTGAATGTATTTATCAAACTCCGCAATGCCGGCTGCAGTTGGATTTTGGGGGACGAAAAGAGCAACTTCGGCGTCAAATTCGCCCCAAACAGAACTAGATATACAAGTTTGTACAGGTGCCGGCTGTGGAGCTGGTGCTTCTGGATTTGGTTCGACGGTTCGTTCTGAGCCTAGTCTCGATTTTAATGCTGTTGCAGCCCTCCCAAAATTGTACGGGTTAGCAAAGCCACTTTTTTCAAACGCGGATCCATTTTAGTTGCCTCGCACAAAATATAATTATTTTCCATTTCTCGATACCTTTGATTCATTTGCGATTTTAGGGTATTGTGTAGTCGCTCTATCTTTTCAATATTATCTGTGGAGTATTTGCCAAGTGTGCGATTGATTAACTTGCAATAAACAATATATATTTGATGCCGTCACATATGCCTCGCCGCTGATTTCCACAGTGACCTAGTAAAAAACTTTTAAAATCTCTGTCGACTTTTCAATTATTTTCAAGTCTTCTAGCGATAAACTTAATTCTGGACGCATTATTGCTAAGGTGGCAATAAGTGCTTCTTTAATTTTTAACAATCTAATAAGCATATCATAGGTGGAATTCCACCTTGTAGCCACGTCTTGTTTCAATTTTAATTGAGCTATTTGCATTTGGTCTTCTATCTCTAATTTTTTTTTGAGCTAGACTACTTCTGTGGAAATATTCCACGATTGCTTTAACTCTGTTCACGGTTTCGGATATTTCTCGTATGCTTGATTGCACCACAAAATTTATCGTGTGATCATAGCAAGATAATGAGCGCCCGCCGCCTAGCCGAACAGCAGCCAGCACATTTGCTGCATTGTCACTGACGATGACGTTGACGTTCCGTTGTATGTTCCATTCAAGGAACTTAGCTTCGAGAAAGCTCTTGATATTTTCACTAGTGTGCCTCTCCTCAAATTCAATGCAGCCTATCATGACCGTGCAGTTTGTGTATTTCCGTGTCAATAAAATGCGCGGTGATTGCAATGTACCCGTCGTTCACAATAGATGTCCAGGCGTCAGTTGTTATACAAATAGCTGCCGCTTTTGCTATTTGAGTTTTTACAGCTACCTTAACTTTATTGTAAATCTTGGGGAGTAGACTTTCAGAGAGAGTCTTACGAGTCGGCAGCGTATACCCGGGATTTAACATTTCGACAAACTTGCGGAACTCCACGTCTTCCACCATTCGAAGGGCGTGGTAACCTTTAGCAATCATTCTAACTAATTGCTCATCTAGCTGTTGCATTCGGTTAAATGGTAAAGTTTTTTTTTTTGATACGACGTAGTCTGTCATGGATGGCAAACCTGCCTGTTATTATTATTATTATTTATTATTTGTTATTAAAAACATGTTACATTAGCATCTTAAAAATAAGCCAATGTCCCACAAAACCGTTTACACGGTTTGTCTGTGAGTACAGATATTTAAAAAACTAGATATACATTTCTTAAATAACTATAACATAAAAATAAAAGAGAGAATGACATCACATTAATTATGTATTCTCGCCAAACTGTAAAGACTGGCGGTAAAAATAACTGTAGAAAATAAAAGTAAAAAATACTTGAAAATATTGAAAGAAAACAAAATAAAAAATTATAAATTACTAACATACCACTTCTTGAGTGCTTTTGCAAATCTACTCTTTTTATTCTGATTTAAGATATCTGCAGGCAATGTATTGAGTAGGTAAGGTACTCGCTTATCTATTGTTCTATCACCAAAGTAATTATTTACTCTAGGTACATTAAATTTACCTGCAGATACTGTCCTCGTTGCGTGGTTATGAGTAACTAGCGAGTGACGCTCCCAACTGCCATAACTGTTTACCAGGAGGAGATATTTATGCTTTACTCTAACAGGAAGAATTTTACAATTTTTGAAGAGCTTATAATAATTGTCTTTGCATGAGTTTTTTGTTTTATTGCTAACTAATAGCTTCAAAAATCTAATTTGCTGAGCTTCTAATAAATCTAAATAACTTTTAAATGTGAGTCCATAGCAGTCAAGAGCGTAACTTAGTATGGGGTCGACTAATTGTAGATAAAGGCACTTGAGAGTGCTGGTTGGCACCTTAAAACTAAGATGGTAGAACTTACCTAGTAATATCCTAAGTTTTTTACACAAATACTCTACATGATTTGCCCACGAAAAGTTCTCATCCACCTTCATACCGAGGTATGTTACACATTTGGCTTGTTCGATAGGTTTGCATTCACAGTTAATCTGGTTATTATGGATACATTCAAAGTTATGTGTATAAATTGGAGGACGATCGTTGGGTGAAAGCGAGTAAGGAGAGCGTATTATTACGATTTTGGTTTTTTCTGCGTTTAAAACTATTCCGTTGTCATGGGACCATTCAACTACTCTGTTTACGTCAAGCTGCACAAGTCGACAAGTTTCGGCGAGGTCGGTGCCGGCACGAAGCGCACACAGGTCGTCCGCAAACATGTACGCTGAGCAGTGGCGGAGTACGCCGCACAAGCTGTTCACGTGCATCAGGTAGCATACAGGTCCGCATGCCGAGCCCTGCGGCACTCCGCACCTCATTTCCCTCGCGTCGCTGTACGACTCGTCCACCTTTACACGGTAATGTCTTTCGGTGAGATATTCACGAAACCAATTTTTCAGCGGTTCCCCCACGCCACACTCCTCCATAGCATCTAACAAAGTATTTACATCCAACGTGTCGAATGCACGTTTATAGTCGAAAAATACTGCTACTACAAACTGCTTCTTATTTAAACTATTGTTAATTTCGTCACAAAACTTAGATAAAAGAGTGTTCGTACTTTAATTTTTTTGAAAACCATGTTGGCATTCACTAATTATACTATTTTTTTGTAGATAATTCCCTAGTTGGTTAACAACACACTTTTCTAATATTTTATCTACACTCGACAAAATGGCTATTGGTCTGTAATTCGACAATTCTTTGTGATCACCTTTTTTAAAAATAGGACGCACTATAGCTTCTTTTAATTTTCTCGGAAATTTGTTGGTACTTATGCATAAATTAATTAAGTGTGCGAGAACTGGACTTACTATATTTACTAAGTATTTAAGATCAGACATGCGTATGAGATCACTTCCTGGCGATTTGTTTGTATCCATACCTATAATAACTTTCCGAACATCCTGACTGTTCACCGGTTGCCATCGCATACACACGCTCTTTTCTTTTACATATGATACTTGCCTATTTGGAACTCTCAACGGTATTGACAGTTCATTAGTCGTCGTCTGAACTTGTGCTACATTTTCACTGTATGAGGGAATCGTCTCTACTGTTATCTCACTGTCCTCAATTTTACTATGGCTAATAGCTCTTTCTCAGTTTGACTATAATTAATTTCAGCACAATTTATAGTTCTAGAAACACAGGCAACCAATCTTAAAATATTTTTATCATCTTTTTGAAACATACAGCACCCAATACCATTTTTAGAAGCATCGACACTGCAAAATTATTTCTTTGTCAGTACAAAATGGGCTCAAAGCTGGTGCCTGAGTAATTTTACTCTTTAAATTATCTACATTTTCTCATGATGTGGCGACCACTGAAACTCAACATCTTTTTTTTAAAGTTTTCATGAGGGTGACATTAATTCTGCCATCTCAGGTACATATCTCCTTACATAATTATAAGATCTAATTAATCTTTGTAATTCTTCCTTAGAACTAGGTGACTTTAACTTTAATAAAGACTACTCTGTCACCATCAACTCTCATACATTCCTTGCTGAATATTTGACCAATATACGTAACTTCTCTTTGCTTGTACTGTATTTTATCTTTGTTAAAAACTGCTCCTATCTCTTTTGCTCTTTTTAACAATTCACGAACAGATTTATCATGTTCAAACTCATTTTTCCCCATGACTACAATATCATCGAACCAACATAACACATTTGGTATTGAACCATAGTAAAATTCCATCTGATCTTGGAAAACTTTAGGTGCATTGGTTACACCATAGGGAAGAACTAAATATCTATATACTCCAAACGGTGTAGCGAAGCAACATTTCCTGAAGCCTCCTCTGTAAGTGGGTAGTGTTGCCCAAACGAGAGTCTCGCAAGAGTCTTGCAATTAGCGATTATCCTATTGCTATTTATTAAACGGTAGTTGAGATCTCAGAACAATGTAACAGAGTAGGTACATTTTGAGCTTGAATTGACATAGGCCAACCAAATGAATCAATTTAATTGAGACTCTTGAAGACTCTTTCGAGACTCTCATTTGGGCAACACTATAAGTGGGCAATGATGGAATCCTTCTGACAGATCAAAGACCGAAAATACTTCCATATCTCTTAACCTAGAAGCCACTTCATCAATAGTAGACATGTTTTGGTTTTCTTTTACCTTTTTATTTTGTTTTTTAATAATTATAATTCTATTAATACAAGCTTCAGAGTTAATTTCCTCAACTTTCATATTATTATTTTTTCATATTACAATATATAATTTTCACAACATTCAATATTTTTATACTTACAGCTTAAATTAACCATACCTAATGGTTTAATCTTAGTCCCTTGGAATCCTTCTAACTCAGTTTGAACCGGAGTTACCTGCAATTTAGTATTAATACTTTAAAAAAAATTCCATGGCATAACACTAACATCCGCACCAGTATCAAGACGACACTTCATTTCGACACATTGGCATTTTCAATTATTATATTCCACTGACCGCGGAATGGTCAATAATCCATTCCGCAGAATAATGATGTCTCTGACGAAGAATCTTCGTGATGCTCCTAAATATTATGCACTCTTCTGACTCTGCATGACACAGCAAAATAATTTAAAGTCTCACATTTACTACACTTCTGCCCATATGCTGGGTATTGTCTTGGACCATGTGTTGTTTGACACCGATTGCAATTAAACTTCTTCTCTTCTTTGTAACTTGCATTTTTATTCATTTTTTTTTGTTTTTACTCTGTCAATTTCATAACTGTTGACTGGATTCATTATATTCATCTGCTCCTTACTTTGGTCTGCACTGCTGCATAAATCTGCAGCTTTGTTCAGAGTCAAACTTTCTTGTCTGAGTAAATGTTCTTGCAAACTTCTGTCAGATATACCATGAATTATTTTGTCCCTTAGAAGTTGATCTTCAATGGTTTCAACTGTGCTTTTGTAATTGCAAGTACTGATTAATCTTTTGCAATCCGTTAAAAAATCCGTTAAAACTTTTCGTCCTGCTGCTGTTTCCTCTCGTTAAACTTAAAACGTTCAAACACTTCGTTTACTCGAGGTCGAACATACTTGTTAATCGCGTCTATTAATTTTTCACAATTCACTATCTTCTCACTAGACACCGGAAGAGTTGCAATAATTCTGGTAGACTCTAAACCCATCATGTTCCTGAGTAGGGCAACTTTAACATTGTCTGCGGCATCTTCTTTACCAATTCCAATTAGATAATCGTTAAATCATTGTTTCCACAATGGCCACTCATCGCCGGCATTACTAGCCCTCATATCAAAATTTGGCATACTTTTCGCATAAATCTCCATAATTACTAATATACTATAGGAATAGGGCGTCCAATCCCGCAGCCTGAATTCAATCTCGGTATTTGCGGGACTACGAATTTTCAATCCCGCGGAATCTCGGTATTTGCGGGATCCCGCGTATTGAAAATATTCACATTTATATAAGGCAAATAAAATAATGAATTAATCAACTAACTCCACGTTAAATACAAAAATACGATAAATTACACCGTTTATTTATCACAAAAAAAAAACAATGAATCAATCTACTAACTCCACATTTATTCAAGTATTACTACTAGTATGAAATCGATCAAATTACACCGTTTTTTATCACATAAAAACAATGAATTAATCAACTAACTCCACATTTATTTACGTATTACTATTAGTATGAGATCAATCAAATTACACCGTTTTGTCTTCACAAAAAACAGTAACAAATACTGAATAAAAAACTTTACTGATATTGTAGGCTACATACTTAGGCTACCACTGACTGAAATTAGGCTATATTAGGCTACATGAGCTGTGAAAAACGGGCGACATCGGCTCCCGCGTTGTTTGCAACACTGCCGGCCGCCAGTCACCGAGCGATAGGGATGCAACATCGTTAATTAAAAACATCGATATCAAAACATCGATGTTTTTAAAAGTGAAACATCGATGTCGAAAATATCGATGTTTATGAACGATAGATCGATGTTTTTTAAAATATTAGCAGGAATGATGATTTAGTGAGAAAAAGCGCTTTCCTATAAAAACAGAATTAGATTCGTATTGGTAATCATGATTACAGACAAGACAAATAATACAGTTATAATGTACTAGGATATGAAGAGTGAAAGAACAAGTAGAACAACAAAATAAGCAAAATCATGTAGTCAAAGATAATCAAATTTATTAGCAACAATGAATTTAACATAACTTATTACCTGTTATTCGTTTCTCATTAAAGAATTCAAAAACAATAATTTCGACAATCTACTTCCAAGCAATCGGTTTCTTTCTTGAGTAATAATAGCTTCAGCTTCAGAAAATAGCCGCTCACTGGGTACTGAAGTTGCTACTAATGGCAAATGTTTCATAGCCAATTTATATAAATAGGGAAATACAGTTTTCATATCATCCCAGATTTCTATAGGATCCCCTTTTATTGGCGTAACAGGTGATGACACAAACATATGAAATTCTGATTTCGCTTTTAATTCGTCCGTGGTTTTGTTTTTCATGTTATCGTGTGTCAATTGTTTGTGGTAACTCCATATATAAATTTCACGTTCTGTCTTCTCTTCTTTTTCTGATTCGTCAGAAGACTCTGTTGGTATGACTGTAGTTTGCATGTTTTTCACATAGTTGTTCACATAATTCAACACTTTAGCTTTTGCAGTTGCATCTTTAAAAAGAATGATCTTAAACCGCGGATCCAGTGCGGTTGCTAAAGCCAAAGACGAGCAGTGTTCCAGCTTGTCAAATCGCTTTATTACCTCCTTCTGAATTTCTGTCTTTAAAAAAGTAGCAGCTTCGAATGTCGGAGTAAAGTTTTCTAACATTCCTCGCAAACAGCTAACAAGTGGAAGGACTTTGCTCACGGTGATATAATTTCCTTTGTTAACCTTTCAAAGGGTTGTATCAATTGTACGATCTCACGCAGACAGCTTATTTCACTAGATGTCAGCATTGGCGGAGCATCGGAACGGCATAGCAATATTGCACCAATCGTTGAAACTAACTCCAAGAAACGTTCTACCATGTAAAAGGTAGAAGTCCAACGAGTATGTACGTCTAGAATAAGCTTCTTTGTTTGGCCTTCTTTTAAATCTCATTCAAATCATCAAATTAAAGTTTTTTACGCAACTCATCGCTCGCATTGACACTGCGTTTAATGAACTTCACAATTTCGCGTACTTTGCCTATAATCTGAGATGCGGTTTCAGATCTCGTCAACGCATTATCGATGGTTAAGTTCACTGTATGAGCGAAGCATGGTATAATTTTTTTTTTCACCAAACAAGTCTCTATTCACTTTCATTACCGTACTGTCATTATCAGTTACAACAGCAGTAACTTTATCAGTTGAAACACACCATTCGGTAAATATCTCTGTAAGCCTTCGTTGTACATACTCTGCCGTATGTCTTTCGAACAATTCAAAAACTCCCAAAGTACCACTCATAAGTTTGGAATTCTCTAAAAAGTGGATGGTGACCCCAACAAAAGACTTATTCTGCATTGTCTCGGTCCATATATCATATGTAATACAGTAATATTCTGATGATTGGATATATTTTTTGAAAACATCTGACATGGCTTCATACTTATCATCTACCCGTTTTTTGAACGTTTCTCTAGAAGGCATTTTATATAATAGCACAACTTCCTTCATAAGTTGTTGGAATCCTTTCCCTTGCACAACTGAAAACGCTTTATGATCCAAAATGATGAAATTCAAAATCGCTTCGGTGATTTTCTTATGTTTCGTACCTTCAGTACTTGTTATACTTTTAATGTTACAAAACAAATCGCCCACATTGGGCTGTTGTTGAGATCTTTGCTTAACTTCAGTATTCGAGCACATAGACGTAGCACTAGAAGTACTTGCTCCTTTATTAACAATGTTCGCAAAATCAACGTCTATTACGCTTGACGTAACTGCATTAATTCTTTCAGCATTACTAGTAGCGGGCTGGCTACTTTGAGCAGCCTTATTGGTTTCATCATTCGATTTTAGTTTCTTTTGAGAAGGCTCTTCTGTTATAAACTCCTGAACAACGTCAGTGTTTTTTTTTCGATGTGACCCCGAAGATTAGTAGTATTACCGGAAGTTTTCAAGTTTTTATTGCACAATTTGCAAGTCGCTTCCTTATCATTATCACATCTTTTGAAGTAATTCCAAATTGCACTTTTGATTCTATTTTTCGGCATTTTATCTGCAAAAAAAAAACTTATCTGTTGAAATCTAACTATACGCGTCGAACATACACATCCTAAAATAATATCGATAACAAAACATTTAAACCTCTGCCCATCACTATTACAATTTGTACCTACTTACAATAATTACTTTTGATCAAATTATACCTCACCCTCAGTAAATATAAGTGTTATCAATAGATTGAATATAAATGATAGCATTTCGCAAATGTCTGGTCTAGCTCAAAGCAGAGAAACTTGACAAAAAACAACCACCATTAAAACATAACCAATAAATTTTCAAGTATGTCCATTTTTTCGGCAATTGAACAATATTACAATATGTTTTATGTTTGGGGAATATACTTAAAAATTAAACAAACTGTCTTGTGTTAAATTTCACATCTTATATTTATGTCGAACAGTCTGGCACATTGCTACTACAGACTATATTAAAAACCATAGAGTAATAACAGAACCATAGAACACCTCCCCTTTTAGAATTAATACAATTGAGTTTAAAACCAATTAACAATTACAAATTAAAATTCTTAATATTAAAGATCTAATCTTGACCTGGGTTTGACATTACGACCACTACGGGTTCTATAGTATACATTATCAGGGATGCTATCAGGAATGTTACCAATATTCTCTTGAGACATATCCTGAGTGTGAGAATTTGTGGGTAACACTTCTGGTACATCATTGTTATCTAAACAAGGCAAAAAATCACTTCTTATAATTTGTTGACTATTAGTAAAAGACTTTCTAAGGTGATGGCTATTACGTCTAAATATTTTTGAGTTGCTATCATCTACTATCAAATAGGATCTTGGTTCTTTACATTTTTTTAAAACTTTTCCCTTTTTCCAATATTTATCTTTATCCGTTCTGTATACAATGTTATCCCCCGGTTTAAACACAGTTTCCTTATTTTTTGAGCGTTTGTCATGTTGATACTTAGTAATCTTCTGTTTTACAGTTAATAATTTATGAATATTTGGTATAATTTTAGGCTCTAAATATGTTGAAGATACTGGAATATTAGATCTCAAATTTCTGCTATTTAAAATTTGTGAAGGAGTCACAGATAAACCAGACAAATTGCTATTATTGTAATTAAAAAGATAGTCACGGTAATCCTTGCCATCCTCTAAAGCTTTTTTTACTACATTTTTACTTATATTGACAGCTTTCTCAGCCAAACCATTGCTTCTAGGATAATGAGGACTACTTGCTACAATAGTTATATCTTTCTTTTTATAATAGTTAAGACACTCTTGTGATTTAAAGGGGTTATTATCAGCTATAATTAAACATGGAAAACCCAAATGAGTAAAAACATCTTGACATGCGTTTATAACAGATTTTGAAGTCTTATCCTTTAAAGGTCTTATCTCTAACCAATGGGACAAATAATCAATAAGTACAAGATAAGCCTTGCCTGCATATTCCATAATATCCATTCCTACTTTATAATATCTGTATTTAGGTATTGAATGTGGCATTAAAGGTTCATGTACATTAGCAGGTCTAAACTTTTCACAAGTACGACATTTCAATATAAAATTCTGTATATCCAAGGATAAATTTGGCCAATAAAACAATTGACGTGCTTTAGCAATACACTTGTTCATTCCCAGATGTCCTTCATGCACTAATTCTATGACATACATACATAGTGAACTAGGCACTACAATCCTATTGCCAAGAAATAACAATCCATCCTGTACAAATAGCTGATCTTTAAATTTGGAAAAATGTTGTAATGTTTTACATAATTTCTGAGGCCATCCATGATAGTAATAATTACATATTTTGGAGAGGATTGAATCATTACTTGTCTCTTTACGGAAAATAGTTTTTCTTTCATCAGACATAGGCAAATGTTTTGAAACAGTGTGTACCATCTGCAGCATTTCTTTGTCTTGCTCAGTGACAGCTAAGCTATTTCTAGATAACATGTCTGCAAAGTGCACATATTTACCTGGCACATAGTATACATTTAATTTATACATTAACAATTTTAACCTTAACCTTTTCAGTCTAGGAGAACCAATCTTACTTATCTGTTTACCCATGATAGATACAATGGGTTTATGATCTGTTTGTACATCAACATCTGAACCATAAATGTATTTGTGATATTTTTTTACACCGAAACAAACAGCAAGTAACTCTTTTTCGGTTTGTCCATAGTTTAATTCGGAATTATTCATGGTTCTTGAAACACAAGCTACTAATTTTAACTTACCAGAATCATCTGGCTGAAATAAACAACAACCTAAACCTTTGCTTGATGCATCACATTGCAAAATTATTTTTCTTTTCGAATCAAAGGGACACAGTGCCGGAGTTTGACTAATTTTCTCTTTCAATTCAGCAAAAACTTTATCATGTATAGGTAACCACAAAAACTCTACCTCTTTCTTTAACAATTTACACAAAGGAGACATCAGCTCTGCCATCTCTGGCACATAACGTCTGACATAATTAAATGAACCAATGATTCTCATTAACTCATCCTTATTAGTTGGTGTTTTTAGCTTTATCAATGACTCAACTCTAGATTTATCAATAGACATACCATTTTCATTAAAAATTTGACCTACATATTTGACTTCCCGTTGCCTAAATTGAAACTTTTTCTCATTAAATACAATTCCTATTTCTTTAGCCTTACTCATCACACTTAGTATTGCTTTATCATGTTCCTCTATAGTATTTCCCATAATTAATATATCGTCTGCCCAAACAACTACATTTTTTAAATGATTAAAATGAGTCTCAAGTACATCTTGGAATAACTCAGGAGCATTCATCAAGCCATAAGGTAAAACTAGATACCTATATACACCAAAGGGTGTAGCAAAACAACACTTCCATGAAGAGTTTTCATCTAAACTTAAATGATGAAATCCTTCTGAGAGATCCAAAACTGAAAAATATTTTTTCCCATTTAACTTCAAAGCAAGCTCTTCTAAAGTGGGCAAAGACTTGGGTTTCTTTATAATATATTTATTTAAATCAGACGGATCTAAGCAAAGCCTTATCTTTTTGTTAGGCTTTTCAACCAAAACAATACGGTTGATGCATGCATTTTCATTGAGATTATCAACCTTTACAATAGAATTTCTACCTTCTAATCTATCCAATTCAGACTTTAATGGATCCAGTAGACAATTAGGTATCCTTGAAGGCGGATGACATATTGGTTCAGTAATATTCCTCGTTGTAATACTATAGGTGCCTGGCAACTTACCGATGCCCTTAAAAACATTTTTGTGCTCTGCTATAAATTTAGCTTTAAATGAGTCAGAAGTACTTTCCGTACTATGCACCCTCTTAACTAGATTTAAAGAAATACAACCTGGTAACCCCAAGAGCATGGAGTGACAATTAATAACAACAAAATTTTCATAACACTTAACATTTTTGTACTCACACAATAAATTGACCATGCCCAAAGGAGAAACTTTACTGCCTTCAAATGATAGTAACTGTATATTAGTCTTTACAATTTTTAAATTTACTTTATCATTTATCTGATTGAATATTTTTAATGGCATTATGCTGATATCCGCACCAGTGTCCAATTTACATTTTACTGGAAAACTCTCAATATGTATGGTTTCAAACCACTCAGACTCTGCTTTACACTGAGACACTACCGTATTACAGTATACATTTTGACTCTCACTATCTGATGAATTTTCACTTTCACACTGAACTTCTTTAATAGCTTTACTACGCACCTTACAGCTGACCGCAAAATGATTTTTCAACCCACACTTCTTGCATGATTTCCCAAAAGCAGGGCACTGTCGACGTCCATGAAGAGTTTGGCAGCGTCGGCATTTAAATTTATCTTTAGAGTCAGGATTCTTCTTATATTTGTTTGCGTCAACCTCACATGTTGGATTCATTTCTCTAACCTGTAGCTTACTTTGCTCTGAAGTCCTACAGAAGTTTGCAGCTTTCTCCAGGGTTAGTCCATCCAGCCTCAGCAGTTGTTCCTGAACATGCTTGTCAGAGATTCCTTGAACAATTTTATCTCTCAACAACTGATCTTCAATAGATTCTTTAGTTGTGTCACCATAATTGCAATTTAACAACAACTGTTTCACGTCAGTGAGAAAATTGTCAAAACTTTCACCTTCCTTTTGTTTCCGATCATTAAATTTGAACCTTTCAAAAACTTCGTTGGTTCTCGGGCTTACATACTTTTCGATGACCTGTAAGACAGTGTTGAAGTCTCCAGCCTTTCCCTCAGGTATAGGCAATGTTTGTAGTACACGTGCTGACTCCATACCCAACATATTTCGTAGGAGAGCTAATCGAATTTTGTCGCTCGCCTCGTCTTGACCTGTCGATACCAAATAGTCATCGAAACATGTCCGCCATATTTTCCATTCCGCAGCAGCACCACTCGCCCGCAAATCAAAATTCGGAAGTAATTTAACATTTTTATCCATCTTGATACTAATTTTATACTTTCACAGTAAACATTTAACTTTTTATTTTTATTTTTACGGCTGCGCCATGTTTTATGTTTGGGGAATATACTTAAAAATTAAACAAACTGTCTTGTGTTAAATTTCACATCTTATATTTATGTCGAACAGTCTGGCACATTGCTACTACAGACTATATTAAAAACCATAGAGTAATAACAGAACCATAGAACACAATATACTTACATAACTCAGCTTCTGGATGCTTACGTAGTACTAGTCCTACAAAATCACGAGTTTTCCAGCTTAGTTTTTAGTATTAAAATAATTGTTTTTGGTAAAAAAAAATACACAAACAAACACGAATGACGTAGCGGCACAGGGACGTCAAATAGAGATGCGCGACGGCGAATGAATTCATTCGAATCATTCGACTTCACAAATCATTCGAATAATTCGAATGATGAACGAAGATTAGTTACTAATGTCAGCGAATTAGACACAATATGTGTGAAGTCGAATGATTTGAATGAAATCATTCGTCGTCGCGCATCTTCAGTTTACTAGTTAGTTCCTACTCGACTTTTTATTTGAATCAACTTAAAACTTATGAATGATGATTGATGCATAATCTAAAATCGTTGTTTAGAAAAATACTTTAAAAAATAAGTAAAGTTATTTTGAAAAGCGATTTAAACCAAATCGGTTATTTGAACCCACTTTTGGCGGCGAATTACCTACATTAGTAGTTGCTAATATTAGTAGTCGTTATTCGATTATCGACTTAAACATTAGTATCTACTAATATTTAAGTCGATTATACAAATTAGTAATTGTAGTTAATTCGATTATCCAGATCATTCGCAGTCGCACATCTCTAACGTCAAACATGCAATGAACGAACGACAGAACGACTTCGCGCGCTGTTTGTTTGTTCCTTGCTCACTTTAAGCGTAAGAGTGAGATGAAAAATAGAAAAAACAAAGGCGTGCGAGTGACTAAGACTATAGACAGACACTTACAAGGAGATGGCGCTGCAATAGAACATCGTTCATAAAACATCGTTCTTTATGAACGATGTATCGATGTTTTCTTGTTGTTTAACATCGATGTTAAAACATCGATGTTTATGAACGATACCTCGATGTTTTAAAACATCGATGTTTTGTTTGCATCCCTACCGAGCGATCGCGCTCGCGAGAGGTCGTATGCATGTTTTTTTTCAGTCCCGCAAATCCCGCGGATCCCGCGCCCGTAATCCCGCATCACGCGGGAATTGAAAATGACGCGGGTTCCCGCAATACCGAGATCTCGGTATTCCGGGATTGGACGCTATATAGGAATCGTGAAGAATAATTTAATTGCAATACTTTATACGACTGCGCCATGTTTTATAATTAAAGATAGATTGATTAAATAAACTTTAAAATTTGTTACACACTCACGTGTCGGGGGTTCTCCATGATATCATAGAGAATTAAACTTACCACATTTCAGAACAGACCAACAACCATAACACGATTTATGGCTGCTGGCAAATTCATTGTATGTACCCAGAGTCACGAATTACTATGGTGACAGAACCTTAAAAAAACGAATACCATGTCTTTTAAATAGTCTGCCAGCGCGCATAATGATAAAAGAACAAAAACAAATTTAAAATAAGTTAAAAACATATTACTTAGAAATATGCTAAGAAAAGTTTAAAAGTAAGTTTTAAAAAATAAGTTTACCAATAAATAAATAATTATTAGTTTTTTTAGTAGTTTTAAATATGTAGTATATTATAGAGACTCATCGATCCCACAGTCAAACCACTACTACGGTTCTGTGAGGCTTAGTTAGAAGTTATTTGTAATTAATGTTTATAAATGAAATAAAATAAATAATAATAAACTAAACAAAGATCAAAAAGAAAGGGATTGCAAATTATTACAAAGGTGAACCACCGGCAAGAAAAAGTGCCCGTGGTCCACTCAGGTGAACTATGCAGGTGGACCACGACCGAATACCGAGATATAAAAAATGCAATGTTCTAATATTTTAATTCAATCACAACTAATAAATTATTTACAAAATAAAACATTTAATTTAAAAAAACACTGCTAAACCTAACTAGGTATGTACATAAAATAAACTAAAACAATGTACTAATTGGCTTTTTACCTTTTGAAATGAGATCTTATTTTTAAATACTTGTTCTGATTCGATATCACAGCTGAAATATGTATTATGCACACTTTGCGCGCACATTAATGGTTAGTAACTTATTCCCGTCTTGAGAAGTGAATAAGTCGTAAGATACAGCAGTGAGAGGTTTTCCACGGCGGGCATAAGTTTACCATAAAATGAGTAAAATGATTTTGAATGAAATTGTATGCAAGACTGATATGTGTTTAACTATTACGTGTGTTATTGTTTATTGTAAATTACAGACTTTTTAATGTTACTTGTTGTTTTATTGCGTTCCAAATACAGCTGTTATACAGGGTTATTGGAAATACGTCCTGATCCTGTTAAGGGCGTGTAGATGAGGTTATCAACTAACAAATCAACCCTAAGTTTCTAGGCCTAAAGTATAGGTACCATTATCGAGTTTTTTTTTTTAATATTAAAATAATCTAATCTATTTTGACGGTGGAACATTTTATTTGTTAGTTACCTCATCTACACGCCCTTAACAGGATCGGGACATATTTCCAATAACCCTGTATATTAAAACGTCTGGCTACGCTATTTTCGATTTTATGCTGTAGAGATAAGGTATAAATTCAAATGATTAAGACGTGTTTGTGTAATACAGCATTCATCAATCATACACACACATTAAATCATATTGACATACATACAATAATACCTCATCTGCTTAGACTTTTACAAAATAGGTCGGTTTCCAGTCTAACCAAAGGCAACGTTACTATTAAAGTCCATTCAATTCGTAGTGGTCAAATCATAGAACCACGTAGAGGCTAAGTCTGTGGTAGTCTTTTGAGTAGACTACATTTAGGGTATAATAGAAATAAAAACTCACACATAACACATAGTATAAAACAATTTATTCGTAACAAAATATGATTAGACGTTAAAAAAATAATTATGTACAAAATATTTAACTATTATCACAAATAGTTGCGTCCGCCGCCATCGCTCGCCTGGCTTCCACTAATTTGTACTTAAAGTGATGTAAACTTAGCTTAAAGTACCTTCTAAGTTTTAGATGCTAGCCAGCTTTGGGGTCACTTAAGACCCCAAAGTTAGAAAAGGAACATAAAGATATACTAAAGGAGCAAACTGTTTCAAAATTCTCTCTACTAAACTTGGTCCATTTTTTGTGTTTGAAATTCAAAAGTGTAAAATATAAACATTAATAAATATGATTCATATTTTTATACATGATTTCACTGGAATAAATAGTGGTTATTTTGATCTCCAGCCCGCAGTGACAATAAATAGTGTAAAAAATATTCCTAATCAGATAATTATGGATTCAATGAAAGAATTAACTACCACTGTCATACAGCTCAGTATTTAACATTTAATATTCGCCGATATATATGACAAAATACGCACAATAACACTAGAAATAAAGTTTATATCGTATTGGCAAAATATCTCGCGTTATTAAAATCGTCTCTCATTTTGGAATGTTTGTTCTTACCAACAATTCCTACGACGTTGTTTAATTCTGTCCTTATTTAAGACAGAAAGTCATAATAATTTTGTTCTTTTTTTAGATTGTTCGTGTTCACTTAAAATTAATTCCTTCATTGAATCCCCTAATATCCATCTGGGGTCATATTTACCCCTGCCCCGAAGGCTTGCCACGGTAATACTAATATCTAGCAATTATTCATATGAACATCAACGCACGTTATAAATTCGGTTTACTTTATCACTTTATGCCTTCTCCAGCTTGGACGGCCTGTGAACAAAAAAACTAATTAGAAACATTGTTTATGGGCCGCTCCAGTCAATATGGGCAAAAGGAGAAGATGGAAGGAAGAGAAGAAAAATGAAGGAACGAGTAATATATTCATAGTTACAAGGTCTTCCTAAAAATATTCACTAGAGGAAAATCATCCATCTGTGTCATATTTGTTAGGATTTTTTAGTCTTGAGACAAGATTTAAGGGGTATTTTTACCGGCATCCTTCAAGCATTGGAAGAAAATTCATTGGTTTATATAACTATTGTGTATACTTCAGTCATCTTCTGGTCTACTAAGTAAAAGGTGATGGTTGATTTATGTATGCTTAAGCAAAGCGTTTGTATTATGCAATGTAGCCAGTTACTGGGTTATGAAAGTCATTTCATCGGTGAAATACTCAGTAACTGATAAATTATTATATTTTTCAACTTAAAACTTTTACCCGTCATTTTTTTCTTTTAGGTTTAAAAAAAGATGACGCCATTGTTTCCTAACTACTCTGAGAAGAAACACCGAAACAAACTCGGACGTCAACGCCTCTGTTAAAGTCCATTTTATCCGTATTGGTCAAATCATATGAAGACCATTATTTATTGACTAGCTTTTGCCCGCGACTTCGTCCGCGTGGAATAGTTACTTTGGGCTAACGTTAAATTTAACCCCGATTTTTAAACATTCTTCATTGGCGCTCCGCTCCTATTGGCTTTAGCGTAATGATATATAGCCTATAGCCTTTCTCTATAAATTGACTATTTATTTAAAAAATAATTTTTCAATTCGAACCAGTAGTTCCTGAGATAATTGCGTTCAAACAAACAAACTCTTCAGCCTTATATTATTAGTATAGATAGCTGTTGCCCGCGACTTCGTCCGCGTTTCCGTCGTTTTTCGTAAAAAAAAGTAGCCTATGTCCTTCCTCACGGTTCAGTGATTTTGATGTAACATACAGATTAACTTTCGTAATTTAGTAGGGAAATATAATATGTCAATCTACATATAATACTGTTGAAAAATATCGCAATACGGAACCTGACAATATTATTGTTAATAGCTGTGCCCGCGACTCCGTCAGCGTGTAACTCCTTATTAAGTTAATGTATTGGTAATATTGTTAAGATCACGTTCACATGAGGCTTAAGTACCTATAGAACGAAATTTTATACCTTCAGCCGAGAGGCGCGTCGAGCGCGGCGACCGATTCTCAAAAATAATCCTTATAGCATGATTCAGTATTCACGCGCGATGGCTTATTATTAGCGTATTTCATGTATAACTTTGGTGTTTCTATACCGATTTATATGATTCTTTTTTATGGAATAGTTAATAACGTTAACTTTTTCAATTAGGGGTGACTGAGAGTGTTATAAACGTAAGAGTAGACAAATATTATAATCAGAAAGCTTCGAACTGCTAAGCTATCGGGAGTTACACGTGTTATTGTGGATCAACCATAAAAGATAGACATATGCTGTCGTGGGATATTTTTTATATAATTTTAAGGAGAACATTTCCGTCATGAAATGATTTCTGTGTAGCTTTAACCATTAAGGTTGCACACGCGACGGAAGCTTAAAAAATGGAGTAACTTCTCCCGTTTTCCCAACATTTCCCTTCACTGCTCTGCTCCTATTGATTGTAGCGTGATGAAAAGTATACTGTAACCAGCTCAGGAGTATGAAAAATAATTGTACCAAGTTTCGTTAACATCCGTCGAGTAGTTTTTGTTTCTATAACGGTTATACAGACAGACAGACAGACAGACAAAAATTTTACAGATTGCATTTTTGGCATCAGTATCGATCCCTAATCACCCCCTGATAGTTATTTTGGAAATATATTTCATGTACAGAATTGACCTCTCTACAGATTTATTATAAGTATAGATTTATTTATTTGTTTTGTTATTTCTGTGGTGTTTTTTTAGTAGGTACCCGAAGTTAACCGATAGAGTATGCCAACGGCATTAAGTCCGCTTTTTTACCTATGTGCATGAAGTGTAAGTGTTTTTTTAAAGATATTTAACAATGTGGGTAGAATTCACATTATTAGTAATCTTGTTAATCCCTCCAACTAAGCTAAACGTGCTTGTGTCTGGAGTGGGTTCAGCGCAATAGTGTTAGCTCGCGACCTCTCGGTACACCTCATATAGCCATAACCCTGATAACTAGTGATGAAGGCATACTCACTTGCCAGCTAGCATGTCCTGAACCCTGATAACTAGTGATGAAGGCATACTCACTTGCCAGCTAGGATGTCCTGGATCTCCTGGAAGCTCTTGCCCTTGGTCTCGGGCACCAGGAACAGCGTGAAGAAGAAGGCGGCCACGCAGCACGCGCCGAAGATGAAGAACGTCCCGCCCATACCCAGCGAGCTGGCGATCACACTGAAGTATCTGCGGAGAGGGAGGATAATTCCTCATTTTTATATTTTCATAAAAACAAAACTCAACGAATTAGGAATGATATAGAACACGAACTCCGCTCAAAAATGGTTCCACGCAAAATACAATCAAGTAGGCGGGGAAAAAAAATACAATCAAAGCGCCTCTCAGTCTGACGTGAGCTCAGTGACAGACGCCAGAACCGTGTTGATTAGTGAAAAATCCAAGAAAAAGCTCGTTTCTGAGGGATAAAAATGACCTCCTGCGTAGTAAGGTGGTGTAAAAGACGGAAAGAAGGAAGTAAAAAACTAACTGGGATAATTTATCACTGGTAAGTAAAATAATTTCGTGTTTTATTTTCGTATAGACGACTACGAGTTGTCAGTATTATGCAACAGGTAACCAGCCAGTTTTTAATACCTAACTATTATAGTATATATAATAGTTAGGTATTAAAAACTGGCTGGTGACTGGTTGTCTGTACTTATTTTATATTAAGTACAGAGTTTTATAAATTGGATGGATTGGTTTGCCTGTGTGTTTCTTATTTTAGTTTCCCCAAAAAAGAGATTCGACGACTACAGTGGATTCTCCAGACATAGCACCAGTCCGCTTAGAAAAAAGAGAGGATGACTGGTTACCAACTAATGCCAGTAGGGTTTGCACCATACATTTTGGTAACGAAGACAGAAAGACATTCGTCACGCTCTGGCTATCGTATGCAAAAAAAAATCAGCTGTACCTATTTGTACGGTTAGTACTGTTGCACAGCATTTCGTGAAAAATTCGGGTAAATCATAATAACTTTATTTAAAGATTGCTTAAGAAGACAAATTTTAAATCAGCTCTAATGTGTTTTATCTTATCAGTCGGTATTACACCACGTTGAAACAATGCAGGTAATTAAATCGGCACTCCGTATATGAGCTGATAAATAGAGCGAGCTAATATTTAGGAGATGTTTCTGTCCATTTTACTAAACAACAAAGTTTTGTTTTGAGTACCTCGAGTACCCTTAAATTTTGGCTCGTACTTTTTAAAAACCACCTGGTATATTAAATTTTCTTTACTCACACATTATACATATATGTATATATATTAATCTAGTTTCACAGCTTATAAGCCTAACGCTCTTCTGATGGGGGGTTAGCTAATGACTTCTTACCTTATTTATGTACTTTAAGAAATTAATAATTATGAAATTCGGTAGATCCTGAGGAAATAATTATTTCCATTTAGAATAGTTATTAGGTAAGTAATAAAAATAACTGTCTCGTTTCTAAAGGGGAATGCCTATAAAATGCTTGAAATGGACAGAAACTGCGAATAGACCTTAATTTCTTTTTAAATAAAATATGTATAATGACATAATGTTCAAGTTTGTTTAAGTAGGATATAAAAATATGGGAATCATTAAAATATTTAACCTGATATCCGTTTAATTGATTCTTATTTTTATTGGAGGTCAGTGTTTATTTGACTCCAGTAACTGGCATTCAGCCAAACAGGAATCGTGAAATAATTCCTAACGAATTATTTTGCAGATTTAGTGCACAGTAATTATTAATTTAATATAATTTGACCTATGTGTACCATAAATATAAAAAAATAAAAATATATGCATGTCAATATTAATTATCTACAAATATTTTTTGAATAGAAAACGAATCGTAGGCTGTATGAATCACATCTCCTTTGCCATTTTTGCATTTTCGATTGTTTATTTACTTGATTCTACTATAGCGCTTGCGAATTGATATACGTACGGATTGCTTTTTTATGGTATAGCAACGACTATGGTCATTTTTCAAGGACTTCTTCTCCCTAGTTTTTTTGATAATTATTGAAATTGTAATGGGTTACCTACGATTTGTAGTAACATTTGGCGTATATTTCGCTCTTGTTCATTTCAGGATTTTTTTATATGGCCGACGGGCATTCCCTTTTATAAAGCTTTACACTTTTTGTAAACTTAAGGTAAAGAGGTTTAATATTTGGTTGGGCGGTAATGCAACGTATGCGACTTAGAAGTTTTCGGTTACACAATTGACGGGAACCGGCGCTGGTTGGAACAAAAGATAAGAGTCCAGCGTCGTATAGGAAAGGCAGCACTAACCTTGATAATCCAGGATATTCAGGACTGCCAGCACTCTGATCACAGTTCACCACCACAGTATAACCGTTCTTCTGCTACGAATTGGTCGCACAAAACGACGCGACCGTTCGAATGCGATTCGATGCGTTTGTGCTCTAACGCGACTCGACAGCCATTGAAGGTCCGATCGTCCATCGGAAGATCCAGACGCGATCGATTTTTCTAGAGCGGTATAGTCTCTCTCCCTCACTCTCGAATAGACGAAGGTCTAGTGCAAGGGAGAAAGGATAATATGCGGAAGGGGAATGTCTAACCAATTAGCGATTATGCGTGTTGCCAATAATTAAAAATATAAACGAAAAGAATCGTATATCAGCGCAACCATTCCCCCGGGCTTGAAGGGATGCCTTCAAGAGTGAGGCAAACCACAAGAAAACGAATCTATTCGATAATTACTATCCTATAACTACGAAACTAAATACCTAATAACTAATATTAACCTAACCTTAAAGACGAATTAAATAAACTACTGGTTAGGCAATGGGCAAAGACGCACCACGGGACGCAAGTAGGATCCAGTGGTTGTCTTAACCCGAACGATACGAGTGACTCCGGTTGAGTCAGGGAAAATTTCCTCCACGACACCCAAAGGCCAGTGTAGTGGGGGCGAGTTGTCGGATATAAGAATCACGACCGTGCCGACAGAGACCGGATCGACCGGCGTGTTCCATTTGCGGCGAGATTGCAAAGTATGGAGATATCCAGTTCTCCAGCGCTTCCAAAACGACTGTACTAACTTATCTAGTAGCTCGTGTCTAGCAGTAAGAGTTCTCTCGTCTATTTCCTCGGCAGGCAAGTATTTCAGAGGCGTGAGATTCAAAAAGTGCGCTGGAGTCAATGCGAGCGGCTCTGAAGGATCACTAGAGAGTGTCCTACAAAGAGGTCTAGTGTTCATTACCGATTCTATTTGAATAAGAACGGTACTTAATTCTTCAAACGACAGAATAGTATCGCCTATGACCCGATATAGGTGTGACTTTAAACTTTTAATATTAGCTTCCCAATTGCCGCCAAAGTGACTAGCCGTCGGGACATTGAGTGACCAATCTATTCGATTTATAGCTAATGTATGACCATATTCCGAATTATGGTACTTCGAACAAAGAAATGCGTGAAGTTCCGAGAGTTTCCGTTTAGCGCCTATGTAATTAGTCCCGTTATCGGAATAAATTCTACTAACCGGGCCACGCCTTGACAGGAACCGTTTAAAGGCGCCCATAAAACTAGCTGTGCTAAGATCCCCAGCGAGCTCTATGTGCACCGCGCGTGTAGTCATGCAGACGAACAGACACACGTAGGCCTTGGTGGAGCGAACACCTCGACCGCGAGACATCGTAACCTTAAACGGACCGGCGTAGTCCGTGCCCGTGTGGACGAATGGCTTAGCGGTTTGAACGATACGACAAGAGCGATGATCGGCCATCTCAGGAAAGCTCTGCTTAGGGCGCAGCCGAAAGCAGGGAAGGCACTTATGGATCCTATTCCTAATTAAATTGCGTGCAGAAAGGATCCAATACTTCTGACGCAAGAGCGACATTAGCAGGTCGGGACCTGCGTGACAGTTCAATTTATGATGATAATCGACTAACAAATTCAAAACGAGGTCCTTGCTTGGAAGCAGAATGGGATGTTTCCCATCATAACTTAAATCCGAGTTTCTTAAACGGCCTCCGACTCTAATGAGTCCGTCTTCGAGAAACGGTTTTAAGTGTCGAAAAGCAGGACTACAATGTTTGCCTTTCCTGAGTTTAACCAATTCAGTGGAGAAATAAAAGCGTTGAAGCTCGCGAAGTATGAGCAATTCAGCGAAGTTGTAATCCGCTGCCGCCATGCGGTAACCAATAGGCAATAGTTTAGCGAAACGACAAATGTAAATTACTACTCGAAGTAATTTACTCCAAGACGAGATACGATCGACCAAAGAAAGAATAGTAGATCTTTCAGTTGGTGTAGCGGAGAGCAACGAATGTTTCTTCTCTTCGGGCACTTCGCATACCGAAGAGGGATTGAAGGGGATGACAGGCCACTTTGAAACGTCTAAGCTGGCCCACGGAGGACCACTGAACCAAAGCGGATGATCAATGATTTGCGAAGGTGTGAGCCCACGTGACAGACAATCTGCGGGATTGTCCGTACCGGACACGTGATACAGGTTTTGTGGCGATAAGTCGTCCTGTATTTTCGAGACTCTGTTGGCCACGAAGGTGTTCCACCGATGGGGCGACGAATGTACCCAACAGAGAGCGACTGTTGAATCCGAAAATGCGAATATGTTGCGAAATATAATGCGGTTTTGACAAGCGACTACGACATTTTTTATGAGTTGAGCTAGCACAAGAATAGCGCACAGCTCCAGACGAGCAAGAGAAACGACCTTTTTAGGGGAGACCTTCGACTTAGCGGTCAACAACCTAACGATATTGAACAAGTTCCCTTGTAGGTTCTGTCCACCATACAAGAGATCATTAAGCGAGATGCGGGTAGTAGTTTTACAACTACCATCGAGAACGACACGAAGTTTGGTTGTGACCTTATCATCTCGGATCACACCATGATGCGGAATAAAATACGAACTTCCCGCCGAATCAGGATTCGTAGATGAAATGTAGCCCTTTTCTAAATATTCCCGGATGACACTGTCATACGCGACCCTTAATTGTGGAGAAGCTTGCATCTTCCTTTCCAAGCAGTAAAACCGCCGTTCACTTGCTTGGCGCGAATTGCCAAGGGATTCGACATCAGCCTTGAAAGGCAAAGCTACTACGTAACGTCCCTCACTATCCCGAGTGGTAGTGCGGGTGTAAAATTCCTCACACAATTGGTCGTCCGGGCTGAATACCGGGGGAACACTCACTTCCTCTAATTCCCAGAATTTCCGGACAGCAGAGTCTAATGTGTCCGCGATACAGCAATGCGATACGGTCGAATTACCGTCAGTACATGCTGGTGCGTCACCTACGATCACATAGCCAAGGACCGTTTCTAATGCGAGCGGCGATAAATTCGAAGTCGATCCTTGAACTCTGTTCGACAAAAGCAGGTGCGGAAAAATCGAAGCGCCGATCAATACATGAATCGGGCCTGATGAATAATATGTATCGTCTGCCAACGGTAAGTCTTCGAAGTTAGACAGTCGCGAAGTGTCGACTGTCGCGGTTGGCAGACGTTCGGTAATCCTATCTATTACCAACGACTCAATATCATAAGTTATATTATGATCGAAACGAGAATGAATTTTAAATTGTACGGAACCTTGAATGGGTTTACTCGAACCTCCTATACCCCTAACAGTGGAGCAAGTAGGTCTATTATTTATGTTTAATCCTAAACGTTGACAGCAATCGCGAGTAATAAAGCTACTCTGAGACGCGCTGTCCAACAATGCACGAACGCAATGTTCGTGACCACGAGAATCTAGAATAACGATACGTGCGGTACCCAACAACACAGTTCTAGAGCCTTTATAAGGGCCGACTGCACTTGAGCATAATGCTACATCCGAGTTCGCGGGAATCGAACCCGCGCTCGGCTCTTCGACTGAGCGTGACGGCGACATATTTGACGCAGGCCTATTTCCAAAACATAGCAATGTATGATGTTTGTACCTACATTTTTTACATGTAGACGTCGACTCACACGCAGACACGCGATGACCACTACTTAAGCAATTTATACACAAGTTGTTTGACTTAACGAATTTAAAACGTTGATCGGGGTTATAACTCTTAAAAACCGTACACTTATAAATGTAGTCATGGTTTTCCTTACACAAACTACAAGCGACTGGTTGAGAACTGGACACATATGCGTTAGTTGATTTACGATCTAAAGGCCTTTTATTAGTATTGACTCGAGCAACAGGTATCGAAGTTCGTTCTAAAACCTTTATATGATCACTAACGAAATTAACTAGATCGGAAAACAATGGGATTTCGGATCCATTCGACTTTAATTGATAATTGGATTCGAACGTACGAACGGTGTCTGGGTCCAGTTTTTTAAGCGCGACATGCAATAATATAAAATCAGCCAGGTCACTGACTTTTGTATGTTTTAAAGCAACTACCGACGAAGCGAACTTATCAATAAATGATTCTAAACTACTAGGGGTACCTGATGTAATAGATTTAAATTCAAATATTTGAGTTAAGTATGAAGTTGCCGATTGTCGACTATCTTCATATTTTTTACAAAGCAAATCGAAAATGAGTGGGTAATTATCCGCAGACGGGTTAATACCAGCGAAAATTGTACGAGCTTTATGTGTTAATTTACCTAATAAATAATATAATTTCTCACAGTCTGTTAGAGAAACATTATTATGCACGACATTACGATAACTAGCGACGAATAATGGCCAATTCTTAATATCTCCGTTGAATTCGGGTATTTCAATTGGCGGCAATCGAGGTGACCTTTGGACCTCACTATGAGAGTGAGCCGTCAGGTTCTTCTCAGCCCGTAAAATGCGCCCTAAAAGGTCTTCGAACGCAGAAAGCGACTGATAATCTACAACATATTCAGGATTTAATTTTAGCTCATGAATAATAATTTCATCCAAAGCACTTTCAAAATCCACACGTAGTGATTGTACTAACGAGATGTCGCACAAAAATGATTCCTTAATGCTTTCATCCGAATGAATGTGTTTTATTTTATCTGCAATACTCTGCATGCGAGCAAAGATACGATCTCTCTTTGCTATCAATCTTTTAAGAGTAATATCGGTCGGTGCCATATTTATGAGCTATGAATATCAAACTAATTATTATAAGATATTTAGTAACTACCCACCGTTTTGCGAAATAACGGCCGGGTGCGCGACGCGGTCTCGAGTAACCTTGACTCGACCGATTGGTATTTACTTTACAAGTAACGATAATTAACTACTAAGCGGGGTTGCGAAATTCCTTACTAATCGATTATTAGCTAGGAAGACACGAAAACGACGTAATGAATTACGATGTACTTACTTGCCACGCGTTGGCAAATAAGTATCTATGCGGGGTTGACTACGAAATACGAATACGAAACTACGATATACCTAGCGAATTCTAGGGAATGGCTGTGCTGATTATTATCCGACTCGGGAAGGACCATTAAATGGTTGGGCGGTAATGCAACGTATGCGACTTAGAAGTTTTCGGTTACACAATTGACGGGAACCGGCGCTGGTTGGAACAAAAGATAAGAGTCCAGCGTCGTATAGGAAAGGCAGCACTAACCTTGATAATCCAGGATATTCAGGACTGCCAGCACTCTGATCACAGTTCACCACCACAGTATAACCGTTCTTCTGCTACGAATTGGTCGCACAAAACGACGCGACCGTTCGAATGCGATTCGATGCGTTTGTGCTCTAACGCGACTCGACAGCCATTGAAGGTCCGATCGTCCATCGGAAGATCCAGACGCGATCGATTTTTCTAGAGCGGTATAGTCTCTCTCCCTCACTCTCGAATAGACGAAGGTCTAGTGCAAGGGAGAAAGGATAATATGCGGAAGGGGAATGTCTAACCAATTAGCGATTATGCGTGTTGCCAATAATTAAAAATATAAACGAAAAGAATCGTATATCAGCGCAACCAAATATTAATTTATAATATTTGAGTTCATAATAAATGACTGACTACTACTGCATACTGCATAACACCATCCTCGCCACTAGATGTCACGAAACAATCCATCTCGTTCGCACTCGCTTGATTCGATATTTCAGTTTCACTCTGACATTATCTTACTAAATAAAATAGCGCTCCAAATGAATGAATTGACGGATCCATGCGCAGAAAATAAATTTAGCAAAGTATTTTGTTTTGTTTGTGTGCGTGTTGCATTCGTATTATCAGTTTAGTGGTATGAGTTTGGAACCATGTTTTAGCTGGCTTCGTTAGAGAGTTATGATTCCATATCATTCCTAATTCGTTGACAAAACTATATTTTTTAATCTGTGTGTCACGTGACTGCAAACGCCAATCACGAAGTGTGACGTAATTTTTCTCAAAGCTGTCAAATGTGTCGACTTGTCATACAACGAGATATTAATTTTGTGTTGAAAAAAACATTCGTAGGTGTTCTTTTTGTGTTATTTTAACAAAAATTGGCCAAGTGCGAGTCGGACTCGCCCATGAAGGGTTCCGTAGTAACTATGATAAATATAATATACTTAATATATTTATTTGAAAAAAAAAAAACATAAATCCTTACAAATTTCTTAAAACTATCTTATTTACAACAGCTTTTGCCCGCGACTTCGTCCGCGTGGAATAGTTACTTTGGGCTAACATTAAATTTAACCCCGATTTTGAAGCATTCTTCATTGGCGCTCCGCTCCTATTGGCCTTAGCTAAATTGATTATTTAATTAAAAATAATTTTTCAATTCGAACCAGTAGTTCCTGAGATTATCGCGTTTAAACAAACAAACTCTTCAACCTTATATTATATACCTTTGGCCGCGACACGCGTCGAGCGCGGCGACCGATTTTCAAAAATAATCCTAATAGCATGATTCAGTATTCACGCGCGATGGCTTATTATTAGCGTATTTCATGTATAACTTTGGTGTTTCTATACCAATTAATATGATTCTTTTTTATGGAATAGTTAATAATGTTAACTTTTTCAATTAGGGGTGACTGAGAATGTTATAAACGTAAGAGTAGACAAATATTATAATCAGAAAGCTTCGAACTGCTAAGCTATCGGGAGTTACACGTGTTATTGTGAGTCAACCATAAAAGATAGACATATGCTGTCGTGGGATATTTTTTATATAATTTTAAGGAGGACATTTCCGTCATGATATGATTTCTGTGAAGCTTTAACCATTAAGGTTGCACACGCGACGGACGCTTAAAAAATGGAGTAACTTCTCCCGTTTTCCCAACATTTCCCTTCACTGCTCTGCTACTATTGATTGTAGCGTGATGAAAACTATACTATAACCAGCTCAGGAGTATGAAAAATAATTGTACCAAGTTTCGTTAAAATCCGTCGAGTAGTTTTTGTTTCTATAACGGTTATACAGACAGACAGACAGACAGACAGATAGACAGACAGACAAAAATTTTACTGATTCCATTTTTGGCATCAGTATCGATCCCTAATCACCCCCTGATAGTTATTTTGGAAATATATTTCATGTACAGAATTGATCTCTCTACAGATTTATTATAAGTATAGATTTTTTCAACTACGCCAAATAACTTTGTTTTTCATAGTATTTGTATGAATTACAAAGTTATATTTGCGGTTTTATAAAATATACTGTATCTCAAAAACTGGAGCCCCCTTTATTTTAAATATTTTTTTAAATTTTCTCTTAAAATCGGAAAGCGGTTCACAGAATACATCTACCTACCAAGTTTTACATGTATAGTCCTAACAGTTTCGGAATAAAATGGCTGTGACATACGGACGGATGGACAGACAGACAGACAAACGGACAGACATGTCGAAACTATAAGGGTTCCGTTTTTTACCATTCGGCTACGGAACCCTAAAAAGGTACTACACATTATTGTTAATATAATTTTAAACTCATAATGAAAGAAAGACAACAGAAATCCTAACCTCAAAAACACTTTGTTGTTTGAGAAATATGACGTCATGCGACTTCGTGACAGCGATGGGTTTTTGGGCGGGAAAATATTTAATTACAACTTTATTTTGAAGTTTCACCAATGTTACCCAGTTATTTTTTACAAAAATCATTTTTTGTAGCATTTGATCAATAATTAAATCTAAACTATTTTTGAAAAAATAGGCAAATACCCTATTCACAAAAATTTATGTAAGTACTTATTATTTGTCAAGTTATTTTGCTCGATGGCCCCTATGCCAGAAAAAGTCCTGTGTTATAAGCTTTCCGAAGTACATCTGTACCGATTGCCCACCGCCTGGAGCTTTTGGGCATGAAGTGGACGTCAGACCTCAACTTTGGTTCAGCACTAGCACTCAGCTGCGTCTAATTAGACTGGAAACTGAACTCGACATAGCCGCTTTTTTTTGGAAAATCATCAAATGATGCCTCCTGCCCTGTGAAGCAGAAGGGAGTGTCAGACTAATACTGACTAAAAACCCACCAGGTTCTTTCAGTGCAGCCTTGTGATCCGGGGCTGAGCCGTCCATGTGCCGTCCCATCGGACAATGAGAGTAAAGGAACAGAGAGAACATCTCCTGGCTAATCAATTATAAAATTTAGCCGCTGTGGCAGAAATCAGTTAGGAGGACTATTATCGAGAACATTCCCGCAAGCTGACTAACCTGGTAATCAAGAAGGACAGCGTCCAACAGAAGGCGGTGGCGATGGGAGAAGCGATGGCCTTCACTTCTATGGGGAACAGCTCCGACATGACTGCCCAGGGTAAGGGGCCCAGGCCCCAGCAGTACGTCACGATGAACAGCACCAGAGACAGGATGGGCAGAAAACCGATTTTTTCAACTACCGGGTTCCCATTGTCGGCTAGGATGAAGAACATGCCTAGGAGGACCTGTAATGTAAAATCTTATCTTACTAAATAATAACGTTTTATTTGGAAAAAATAACAAATACAGACAGAAAAATTACTATAAAAAATACTCAAATCACTATAGGTGTGCCTATAATATTTGAAGAGTTTCCTCGATTTCTCCAGGATCCTATCATCAGATCCTGACTTGGTGGCAATGGGACCAATTTCGACGTATACCCTTTCAAACAAAAAAGGAATTTTCCAAATCGGTTCAGCCGTCTTCGAGTAATCGGTGATCAATGATCATACATAAAAAAAAATACACGCGTCGAATTGATAACCTCCTCCTGTTTTTGTCGTCGGTTGAAAACAATATTAAACGATGATAACTGCAAAAGTTGACAAAACTGTGGCGCAGCTATCAACGCCCGACTCCAGGTGAGACGGAAATTTATTCCAAGTAAGGAACGTATTTACACAAATTACACAAACAAGAAAGAAAAAAGAGAAAACAGTCTAAAGACTAAGATTATTAAGATTATTAGAAAGTGACTGATTTGTGTGGCTGCGTGAGTATTTGTGTGTGGTGTGTATTAGTGTGAGTAGTGTATGTGTGAATGAATGAATGTGTATGAGAATGTGTGTCTGCATTCAGATAATGAATGTGATGTGAGGATAGATGTTTAATTACTCTTTCATGCAAAACTACTGAACTGATCGGAATGGAATTTTCAGGTAAGTAGTTAGTTGACATCCTGAATAGGCTACTTTTTATTCCAGAACCCCCACGGGATCGGGATTTCAGCGGGAAAACCCACCAACGCGAACGACGTCGCGGTTAGAAGCTAGTATTTAATAATTGTTTAAGAAAAATAATATTATTGTTACACGTAGGTACTTAGTGTAAAGCTTCAGAATCACCTTTACAAATACAAAAATATGTATTCCTTCAAAAATATTAGGAACATGCATGAATTGGGGCAGCCTCAAAATAATAGAGTACATTATTTTCTCTAAGTGTAAGTAATGGTTGTGTGTGTATATGTGTGCTTTTTATTATACAGGGTGTTATTACGGTTCATGTCTGTGGTGCTCTTTTGAGGAAATGTAGCGACGACTTTTAGATTTCTGACAAATTGTTACTAATATCTGACTGAATCTTAAAATAGCGTGATGGTGAGAGCCAAAACTTACAAGTCCAATAGCAGTTCCACATGAGGAGATGAGGAGCAGGATCCTGCGGCCGAGACGGTCTACCACCAGGGGGGTGATGCACGACGCAGCCACCTGGAACGAAACAAACACCAATATAATAATTAAAGAAAAGTTTATTACAGATGTTGTTTAATCATATATTTATTAATTAATTAAGATCTCCAACACAAGATTCAGAACAGGACAAGACAAAATATTAATGTACCATAGGTATAACGTTAATTTACTATCTAACTTACAAGAGACCACAGCATGCAAAAAATAATAGTACAACCAAGCTAACAAGGTTATCAATAGACGAAATTAACATAGAAAATATTAAAAAGATAAACAATTATGGAAAAATTCAAAAGTGAAACATACCACTATCTCAAACATGTCAATAACATTGTTTACTGATTCACTGATTATTAAATATTACAAATTTATTTTAAATAGCAATTTAAATCCAGTGTTTAATTATTATTTTCTAATATTGAAATCGTAAGGGTTATGTCCAAGTTAAAGCATTTGGTCAAATCATTTTGCATGTAAACAAATATCGTATATTCTTCTGGACAAGTTGATATCATTAATCGGTTTTAGATTATTGAAGCCTCTCTCATACCTACAAAAATGTATTTTGAAAACCATGTGAAAATCAATTCAGTTTTAAAAGTGTAACCATGAAGTTTCTTGCTGATTCTTTTCTATAGGCCAATTCATAGAACTGTGCACTAGCGTCTAACGTTTTATAAGTGCCCATGAAAAATAAAAATATTTTTTATTTGATTTGTTCAGTAGGCTTAGTATGTGTTTGAAAAACTTTTTCGTTTTGGAAAACTATCGCTTTGTTTCTTTCACACGCACCAAACTTATTAGATGAGTGTGAAAAAGACAATGCGATCGTTTTCGAAAACGATAATACCTACATAATATTGCAAACTCTACTAAGCCAGAATCGGAATCAGAATTATTTATTTGTTAAACATCGGTAAATACATACAGGTCTTACATTAACAAGAAGTCCGCTATGTACCTATTTTCAATAATACATACAAATATTAGAATGAAAAATTAGTTGCGTCACAATATTCACCTGAAGAAAAAATAGTAGTTTTTTACCTGAACAGCACCAATAATAATGGTGGCAATAGCAGAATCCAGACTAGATTGAGCAGCCTCGAAGATGTTAGTCATATAGAAGAGAACGGCGTTGATCCCGCTGAACTGCTGGAAGAACATCAACGCGCAAGTGATGTAGAACGCCTTGAAGTTACTGCCGCGGAACACATCAGCTACCTAGAAAGGAGATAGAGGTATCTTTATAGTTGTCCGTACTCAAATGATAAATGATCTCTATTTTGCAAGTTGGTTATTAAATAACACTTTTACACGTAATTTTTATCGTAAATGTAAACTAGATGAGGCCAGTGTTTCCTGACTACCCTGAGAAGAAACACCGAAACAAACTCAGGGGTCCGCCTCTTTTGAAGTCCATACAATCTATACTGGTTAAATTATATGGGAACCTTGTAGGTTTCAGTCTGAGGCGATCTTTTGAAGAAAGATGCTCACAGATTTGAGTGGGTCTGTCCATACCGTGCAAGTATTTTACAAATGACGTACGTACGTAACTTAGAACAAGAAGCTTAACGATTTGGCGAACAATACCAATGTAGCGACATCTATTTCGCAACATACAAACTAAACGATAGAAATCCTGAATCGCGCAAGCAGAGTTTACCGCACAACTAGCCTACATACAAATCACCCGACCACAAACATTGGGCTGTTGCCCAACAGACAAAAACATCTGTCTGGTCGGAGGATCCTCCCTTTTCAATGGTATTGCGGGGCTTTACACCCTGTTCCAGATATCCTCAAACCAAGGTAAGGACGTTTGGGTAGGCCGCAAAAAGCACTCAAACTGCCAGACGAATATGTTTTAAGACCAGATACTTTAAAATAATTTTCACGCAAGCTCCGCCTCCATGCACCCCGGTTAGGCCGTTGTGTACTAATCGCTACCGCAGCAGTAATAAAGTTGAATTTCGCGTGCACTCTTTTACCATGTTCGGGTTCGAAACTGTCGTTGTGTGCTAAACCAGCAGTAATAAAGTTGAATATCGCGTGCGCTCTTTCACCATGTTCGGGTTCGAAACTAAATGTCGTAAGTCTCAATTCTTATTTCGTTTATAACGAAAGTAAAAATTGATCTAGAGAAAAAATATCTTATATTTTCTTACTGTAAATACTAATTTTAGAAATAAAAGCCGAGTAATCTTGATTAAATTTTGAATAATCTTTAAAAACATGTGATTTTCGATTAAAAAACGAATCGAGCGAAAATATTCCAATTACGTAACTGGTCTTAGACATGTAAAGAAAAAGACCTAATAAATCATATATTAAAGTTCCATTTTGATTGTATGGGTGATTGTTTAAGAATATTAATGCACGTCATACAATTTAGGGAGTCTCCTCTTAACTCGAAATATGCTGCTAATATAATATGCTGAAATGGTTGAAATCGTACAGTACAAATTCTTGCGTGCTATGCACTATAGATGCCATAAATACTACCTATCGTATTCACAACTACTCAAAAAATACAACCTTCTCTCCCTTAGTTCACGAAGGAAGTACCTCGAAGCCACAGTGCTATTCAAAATTGTCAGAAACAAATTTAACTGTACAAATCTCAATAACATGATTTGCTATGCTGTACCTAGAACCATTCACAGGCGGCGGGTACGCGCAGGTACTCTTTTCGCTCTGAGTGCTTGTCGAAATAATTCAGGCCTGCGCTCGCCTATCCGCCGTATGGTTGACACATACAACAGTAACTTTGTCGAAATTGATATCTTTAATTGCACAATAAGTAAGTTTAAAAGACTCATTCGTTGTACTCTATTGAACACAATTAGTGATAATAACTGATGTTATATTGTAGATACTATTTTATAATTTTATCTTGTATAACTACCTAAGTACTTTATAAATTGTCTTATTTTTTTTTATGTTCATTATAGTTTGTTACATTTATATAAATATTTGACTAATTGTTACAAATTGATATAAACGTTGCACTTCACGCTACCTAGCGATTAGATATTCTCTATCACTAAACTCTAATGTTTATCTGTGGACAGCGTAGTGGGTTCCATTATAGTCAAAACTTCATTTTTTGTTAAACTAGTTGTAAGTTTTTATAATGTAACTGTTTGTTGTTCCATGTAATAAAAATAAAAATAAAATAAAATAAAATAAAACAACCTACATAATTCACGCAAAAGATCACATAAATTAACTTATAAAAGTTTGTCCGTAAAAGATGGCTGTTAGCGATAAGACCGCCCATTGTATTCCTCTTTTTTAGTTGTTAAGTCCTTATTTGTTTCCTGTTATGGTGTACAATAAAGAGTATATTTATCTATATATCATACTCTGCCTATACCGTTCTCATTGCTGTGACACAAGCCACAGTCTCTATGAGATGAAATGCGCCGTATTCAACCACGCGGGCACAGTGCAGGTTGATGGATGTCTCATGACTTCAAATCTTGGTATTGAGACCGACCTTTAAAAGGACTGCAATGAAAAGATCAATTTCTTCCTTTTTCAATTCCCCAATATTATGAAATTGGCCCAATATTATAGAATTGGCCCAATATTATGGAATTGGCCCAATAGTATAGAATTGTTCCAATATTATGGAATTGGCCCAAGATTATGGAATTTTCCCAGCTATGTTGGGGTCGACTTCCAGTTTAACCTAATGCAGCTGAGTCCTCCACAACCATAGCAAGACCAGGGTCAGATTTTCTGGCTACTGACTACCCGTAACGACTGTAAAAGATGTACAAATGATAGCCATGAGCTACGGCTTAACGGGCTTTCTAAAACACGGAAGTGTCTCGATACGTTATGATTTAATTTTAATGTTGATATGCTCGCGTTTGAATACCATACCACCTGATGGTAATCGATGATCTGGTTGAAGATGAAGCACGCTTGCCTAGAAGTAACCTATTCACTCTTGACTTAAAGACCCCTTGGTTATATAAGGAATTACAGACTCTGGCAGGGAATTCCACTCCTTAGCTGTACGCACAATGAAAGTATTCCTAAAACATTTTGTGCATATGGGTGGGATGTAATGTAATGCAACATGCAACGACGGCGCATCGCCGTTCGTCCTATTGTTCGATAATGGAACGAGCTTGGTGGAATAAGATTGTGCAATTCCATCGCACACTCCCCGAAATGTAACCAATGGAATACCGATAGACTTGCAACTCGTCGTCGATATTCAATCATTCTTTGGCCCATTTCGATAGACTCAAGCGCGTCCAGTTGGTATTTGGCATATCCGTTCCAAAGATGAGAGCAGTGCTCCATACACGACCGAACTTGAGCTTGATATAGTTTGAGCAGCAGTTCTGGTGTGAAGCACCGTCTTCCCTTTGCTAGAATAGGTACAAATGGATAAAAGTGTACAGTAAACTTACGGTAGCTGTCTTCTTCATGGAGGCACTGACGTCGGCGGCCATTTGGTCGAGTTCGGCCTGTACACCTTCGTGTGAGCGACCGCGGATCTTGGCCAGGCAGCTTGTTGCAGCCTCGCGGTCTCCTGTGGAGCCAAGAGGTGAGGGATGAGGAACTGTTCTACTGTATCGAAGCTTCGGACAAAGGTAGCAACTACCAAAGTAATAATATAATATTAGTCATTCTGTATATTGATAAGTCTGCAAAGCTGAAGTTGGGTTGGATGCACACATCTACAGGATGCATGAAGACAGATGGGCTAGTCTTGTCACAAAGTGGGTGCCTCACGACGCGACGTCCGTCGCCGAGCCGAGGCAGGCCTAAGAAGCGATGGCGAGACAATCTGGACTTATACCGTATCATGGACCGTAATTCGCATTCATGGTCCACGTGGGCCCAGTACAGGTTGGTAGATGTCACATATCTTCGAATATTTGGTCCTAGCACATGACGGTTGCTACACAATGTTTTCCTTCACCGATTTGAGTGGTGGTGATATTAATTACACAAACTAATGTGCCGAATTGGGTTCGAACCCACGAACTGCAACTCGCAAGCCGGCCCCGTAAACACTAGACCACCACTGCTCTGCACTACCAGAGTATATTATATTAAGAAAATTGATTCCAGTATTAAGTAATGATTAACATTATTTGGTGATCTGCGGAACAGCGTGTTAAGTCCAGAAAGGTGTTTTGTAAGGTGGGCAACTGCCCGATGATTGTAATCCAGTGGTTTTATTTAGGCTCTATGCGGTAAATTTTGCTTGCGCGATACAGGATTTAAATGTGTAGTTCGTATGTTGCGCGATAGATGTCGCTACAATTACGAGCGAGACAACATTTAATTCAAACTGTTATGATTGCCTGATCTAGGTTTATGAAATCTTGTATTTCACGCCATTATCTATATATATATAACTCAAAGGTGACTGACTGACTGACTGTCTGACTGACTGACATAGTGATCTATCAACGCACAGCCCAAACCACTGGACGGATCGGGCTGAAATTTTGCATGCAGGTAGATGTTATGACGTAAGCATCCGCTAAGAAAGAATTTTGCGAAATTCCCACGGGATCGGGATTTACACGGGAAAAACTTCCCACGCGGGCGAAGCCGCTGGCACAAGCTAGTTTTACATACATTTGAAAAGAATCAAAATAAATTTAAGAAGATACGAGATCAGTGACTAAGAGTATCATTTGGTGACTAAGGGAGTAATCATTTGGGCGTCTAACATATATTCTAGAAAGTAAAAAAAATGATATTGTGAAGTAAGAATTCTAAGCGTCAACAGTCTAACCTAGTGTTGGACTTGTGATTGACTGACCGAGAGGTCGCGGGTTCAAACCCTATCCATTGAACTATTGCTGTGAACCCACCTCAGACACAAGCATGTTTAGCTTAGTTGGAGGGGTTAACAAGATTGCTAGTAGTGTGGATTCGAACCACACATCTTACAAAAAAAAAAATCCATTTCAACTTACCTTTGGTCAAGTAGTAGAAGGGCGACTCAGGCATGAAGAAGAATCCGACCACAAAGACTCCAGTGAATATTATACCAACGTAGGCGACTACCATGTAGGACACATAGGGACCGATACTATAGACGAGCAGGAAACCCACCGTGATGAACGCCTGCAGGAAAGAGCCGAGCGCACCACGACAGTCGTCCTGGAAAGAAAGAAGGAAAAGGAAAAGTAGACAATGACTGTAACACTGTCTCCCAAAACACAAGCTCTAGCTTAGTTTGGGAATCAGCATCAGTAGTTTTGTATTAATACATTTAAATGAGGCAATTCACTATACCAAGACTAAATGTATTTACATGTGCCAATAAACAATTTATTTTTATAACTTAAAAAAAAAGGTAAAAAAAGAAAAAGATAACGCTAAAGGCATCATCATCTGCTTAACCTTGTCCCAACTTCGACCACATCATCACTTACCATCAGTTGAGATGGTGGTCAAACGCGAACCTATTGTCTACTAGCTTCTGTGGGAGGGTTCTTCCGCGTAAATCCTGATCCCGTAGGAATTCCGAGATAAAAACTATACTATGTCCTTCCCAGACTCCTAAACTGTTCCCACGCCAAATTTCATCTAAATCGGTTCAGCGGTTTAGGCGTGAAAAGGTTACAGATAGACAGACAGTTACTTTCGTATTTATAATTATAGAATACAACAACTTATGGAAAACGTTGTAAACAATATTGATAAAAATAAAAAGTGTTGAAGTATTTTCCTGGATTTGGCTAAAGCCTTTGATACTGTCTCTGTTCCCATACTGCTTAAAAAGGTAGAATGCAAAGGTATAAGGGGTTTGGCCCTAAAATTGATAACTACCTATCCGATAGAAAACAAGTCGTTAGGGTTAACGAATACACAAGTGCAGAAGAGTCTATTGAGTATGGTGTACCACAGGGCAGTATTTTGGGGCCCACCATGTTTCTTATTTATATCGATGACTTGTCAAGTTGAATGCTACAAAACGGAGACATAATTACATTTGCAGATGATACAGTAATTACTTTTGTTAGTAGTAGTTGGCACGAAGTAAATCATGATGCTGAAAAGGGGTTCCACCTTGTTACTAAGTGGCTAGATAATAATCTATTGACACTCAATCTTGCAAAAACAAAAATAATTACCTACTACATAAACAAAAATTCTAGACCATCTCCTGAAATTATAAATATAAGAGCCCATACATGTAACGTCATTAATAATTGTGATTGTTATTGTCTTGATGTAACTCAATCAGTCAAGTATTTGGGAGTTCAAATATATGAACAATTGAATTGGAAAATGCAAATGCACCTTAAACTATAATAGTACTGAAGACACCTCAATAGCAAACTTTATACATTACATACTTTAAAATACACATTATACACACACACACCCACTCATATACACACACGAAATCACAGCAAAGCCAGAATAATGTTAAGTTTAAGAAAAATTAGTTATAAGATTATCTTCTATTGTTTATTTTTTCTCCTATGCAAAAGGAGCTTAGTTACAACTTAACCATAAATAATTATGTTTGTTGAATATGGGTCACGGTAATGGTAATTAATACCTCACCGTAATACAGTAACAACTACATGGTACACGATACAGTGTAGATATGAAAACAAGATTTTACCGTGGCGATCTCAGCACAGTACATAGGAGAGATCGTGAACAGCATTCCGGCAGCCAGGCCCCAGAAGATCCTGCCTCCGTAGATCATACCGACGTTCTTAGTGGCCGCTATGAGGATACAACCAATGAACAAAGGAATCGAGCTGCTGAGGAGACCCCATTTACGACCAATCTTTGATGCTGCGAAACCGCCGAGGAATGGACCTGTAATATAGAAGTTTTTGTTAGTACTTCTAATGTTGTTGTTTCATAAATTGCCGATCAGGGACACATGGGACCCGAAGTGGCGGCACGTTTAATTGCATATCTCCAAAATATACCAAACCGAAATAACATTATTGTGGTCGGCGACTGTAACATAAACATACTACAAAATAACATAGACTCAAAAGCCATTAGGTACTTGAACGCGCTATCGGAGAGAGGATTACAATGTGGCATACAAGACGTAACACGGGACGTCGTCACGGGCGAGCGAAATGTGACGTTGTGCCTCGACCATATATTTGTGCGGACTGAGAAGGCCAGCGTTGTGGAAGCGTACACAGGGATGTCAGACGGCCACCCAGAAATCTTGTACCGAGCTGTCTAAAAGCTGGTATTGAAAGCGAAAAACTGGTACCCTACCGCTGCCGCTACCGCGCCGCCACCACTGATAAAATAAATAAATAATATTCCACAACTTTCACACAACGCCACCTAGTCCCAAACTAAGCAGAGCTTGTGATATGAGTACTAGACAACTGATAAACATACATATATATTTCTAAATACATACATATTATAGATAAATTACACCCAGACAAAGAACAAATGATCGTGCTCATCACACAATATTTGTCCTGGGTGGGAATCGAATCCACGACCTTGTGCATAGCAGTCAGGGCCACTGACCACTAGACCAAAAGAAAACTGTATCGGAAACGGAATCCTAGTAAAAAAATATATATTTCAACTAGTATTTGCGCGTTGCGCGAGATGCAAGCACCTCGCGTGCTTGTGAAAAAAACTAAAGCATTGCCCCTCTAAATCAAGTATTTGCGTGTTGCGCGAGGTGCAAGCACATCGCGTGCTTGTGAAAAAAAAAAGTGGGGGGGGCGGGGGTGATGGGGGGGGGTTTAGTATTTGCGTGTTGCGCGAGGTGCAAGCACATCGCGTGCTTGTGAAAAAAAAAAAAAAAAGGGGGGGGAAATGGGGGGGGGTTGCACAATTATTTCGACTAAAGCATTGCCCCTCTAAATGAATCTGAAAAAAAAAATGTTCCAAGTCTCTTAGATTCCGAGATCCGCCTAAAGGGGGGGAGAAGGGGGCGGGGGGGGGGGACTTTGAAAAATGGTTTTTACTTTACCGAGCCTCCTCTATACGAATCCGTAAAAAGAAAAAAATACGGGTCTCGTAGTTTCCGAGATACGATAGGGGGGGGGGGGAAGGGGAGGTTTGGCACTTTTCCCGTAGGTTTGAGAGTTACTTGTTTACGAATCTGTCAAAATATACCCACCTCCCCATCCACCATCTGGGAGAACAATTATGTCAATGAGTCAGTCAGTCAGTCAGTGAGTGGTAATTTAGCTTTATATAATATAATTTCGTGTATATAGAAAAGTAATTATCGAACGTACCAAAGAAATATCACAACATTTTTATCGGAAAGGAGGGTTCGTTCGCTTTATGAAACAATAGAAAAGAAGTCCGAAGCTGGCGTAAACAAATTTAGATGCCGAAAAAACATTTTCAGACTCGAAACTATTAATTTTGAGTTTGAGATTCAAGTTTTAATGATTTTTTCATTATTACCTAATAATGAAAAAATCATTAAAACTTGAATCTCAAACTCAAAATTAATAGTTAACAATTTGATGTCATGTTCAGAAAAACACAATAATAATTGATCATTTTTAATTAGTAATACTCGATTCTTTCATCAAAATCTTGGTATTTTTGCATACAAGGACCGAGTAGTCTTGGTACATAATGAAATAATGATAATGATGTTTATTTTGCAAATAGGTTATAAATAACACTTTCACACGTCTTTTTTTCGTAAATGTAAACTAGATGAGGCCAGTGTTTCCTAACTGACTACTCTGAGAAGAAACACTGAAACAAACTCAGAGGTCAACGTCTCTTTTAAAGTCCCGACAATCTGTAGTGATCCAAATCATATGAGAGCCATGTAGGTTAATGTCTGTGGCGCCCTTTAGAGGACAGAATCAAACAGATTTGAGCAGGCCCGTCCAAACAGTGCACGCATTTATCAACATGGTACGTGACACTGAAAACTAGTATGTATACCAAGAAGTTGGTACGTCTGACACCCCTGACTGCGTACACCGTAACAACTAGGATTGCGGACCACTTCCTAACAGGTTTATCAGCTGATTTTAACATTAAAAAATGTACACAATTGAACACAATGACCGTTCAAAACAAATTAGTAATTAACAAATTGCGTAGTGTTGACTGGCAACAAGTAATGAATACACAGGATCCCATTGTATTATATGATAGTATATTCAAGATTTAAAGCGACATTTATGAGTCTTCTAAACAACTATCAACGGTTAAAAAACGTGTTTGTCAAGCTTGGGTTAATAATACATTACAAAATATGATTAGACACAAAGACGACTTATTCAGGCGCTGGAAAATGGATCCCAGAAATAAAAATTTAAGATTACAATACACGAAATATAGAAATAAAACACAAAAACTGATTAATGTGGCTAAAAATTTGTATAGACGTGAAGAAATAAAAAACTGTAAGGGAGACATGCGTAAGATATGGGGCAATATTAATAATTGGCTTGGTAGAAGCAAAGTAACAGTAGATAGCATTATAGAGAGATATTTACATAAAAAGAATGTTTGGACACTATTTGTAACAACTTTTCTAACACATTTACAACGGAAATAGACAATATTAAGCATAAATGTGACAAGAATTTTTTAAACCGATGTGATTATATGTTAAACCATGTAATGTTTCTTTTAGATTTAATTATGCAACGCCCACCCAGATCTCTGAATAATAGACTCACTGGACTGCAATAAGTCGCCGGGTTCAGATGGTATTCGGGTACAAGATTTAAAGATAATTAAAAATGTCATAAGTCCTGTTATAGCACACTTTATAAACCTATGTATAAAACAAAGTAAATACCCCCATAGATTAAAGGAATCAATAATAAGACCAATTTATAAACAAGGTTCACATCTAGATTATACAAATTACCGCCCAATAGCCATCTTGAATACAATAAATAAGATAACAGAAAAATTTATAATCAAACAAATATCTATTTATTTAGACAAAAATGATATAATTTCCGATATTCAACATGGTTTCAGACCTAACAGGAGTACAGCAACGGCGCTAGCAAGATTTACAGACGATGTAAATAATTATCTGAATGATAAAAACTTAGTAGTAGTCGTATTTATAGACTTTAAAAAAGCTTTTAATACTCTGGACCACGGCGGCTTGTTACGGGCTATGGACGAGTGTGGGATAAGTGGACCAATTCGCAATATTTCCAATTCGCTCAATATTTACAGCAAAGAACAATCAAAGTTCGAGTATCTAATGCTGAGAGTACTGAGGGCGTTGTGAAGTATGGTGTTCCTACCGGATCTGTATATGGGCCTGTTGGTTATATTATACATGTAAACAGCATGTAATACAAAAATACAAAACGTATATGTATGCTGACGATACATGTCTCCTTTTCAGTGGTAAAGACCAAACCTCCATACAAGAAGCAATACAATGTGATTTGGATAATATATAATTAAATGGGCACATGACAATGGTATTATAATAAATATAAGCAAAACCAAATGTATGGTAATAAACTCCCCATATTTACGCAACAAATGCACCGCATTGAACATAAAGGGTCATAGTTATGAATGTTTACACAGTGAAAAATCTAGGTGTATGTGTACTAATTTAGAACAGGTCGAGACATACAGGTACTTAGAACTGACCATTGAGACTAAATTTGCTTGGAACATACATGTAGATACAGTTTGTAAGAAACTACGCTCAGTTCTGGGTAAGTTATACACCTTGAAGCCTGTAGTCACGAGAGAGATACTGTATTCGTTGTACTATGCACTCGCCGACTCGATCATTAGTTATGGGTTGTGTGGTTATGGACTCACCTTCAAATAATATCTAGATAGAATTAAATTACCTACTACAAATTCGATTTCTTAAACTTCTTGTAAGCAATAAAACTAAACAAAATACAAATAAGCAGTATGAAAAATTATTTAATAAATGTAACGTATTACCGATTAATATGAAAGTTAAATTAGGAATAATTCTTGAACAATATAATGTGAAAACTCATAAAAAAGAAAGAGTATATAACTATCCAACCCGACAATCAAGGAAAAAAAAATCTAAAAAACCCGACTGCTGAACTGAAATGCAAGAGACAAGCACATTTTTATTTTAAAAAGTGACAAGCAGGCGAGACCCAATTGAACTTTTTTTATTAATGGGATGGGTCCGCCTGCTTGTCACTTTTTAAAATAAAAATGTGCTTGTCTCTTGCATTTCAGTTCAGCAGTCGGGTTTTTTAGATTTTTTTAAATACTTTTTTTTCAACTTTTTAGTTAAAATATTAATTAACATTTTTATAGTTTTCCTGGTCGTGTCACAATGGCACCCCACCGGATTCAGAAAGTGAAAGAGCTAAGTCCATATTTTTAAACTTTCTCTTTGTATTATTTTTGCTAGTATTACACTAGTGATAAATATTATATACCTTTTTGAAATCCTTGTGTTAAGCTCTTTAATTTGATACCCATATTGCAGTATTACAACAAAAAATTTTTTTTTCATTGTTTATAATGGCTTTGTATAATTGTGTTTGATTTTTTCAAATGTCACCTATCTAAGAACACTTGGGCTGCTAAGACGAATCTAACGATACGTCAATTATGTGAATCCGTTTAGCGGTTCTGGAGATATGAGGTAATAAAGAATATTATATACATACATACATACATACAAGATACGCGCGAAAAACATAACCCTTCCTTTGCAGTCGGGAAAAAGCAGTTGCACGTCCCTAAAGCAAATAATTACTACGGTAAACGCACTAGACGATGGATTGCGCCCACACTCATTAATGAGCTACCTGAGGGACTAATGGATCGAGTTAAAAATAAAAATCAACTCAAAAATGTACTCAGGAAGCACTATTTATTATCTATGTGTCTGTAGCTGCTGTTATCAGTCGACTGGTGAGCTTGCCGTGGTATTTAGTATGTATACCAAATGATATTTTGTTCTATTTTATAATATTCTGTGTAATTAATAGTATTTTGCTAAATTATAATAATTATATAAGTTTTATTTTAATTAGTTTTAGTTTTTAACCTAAAGCAGTGGATATAGGTAATGTATAATGCATGCGAATTCACGAGAACGTACTGCCGACAAACTGCTTAGCAGTTTGGCAGATGTTATGTTAAGATTAGCTGTTAAGATGAAATGTGATTAAAAAAAAATTACTAAAAACAAAAAAAAAGGTTCCCTCTTAGTCAGGGGCAGTCAAACATTCTCCCCACTTGACCAGCCAGGGATTGCGTTGAAGAATATTTAAGAGTTCCCTAAGCTCCCAGCGCAGTTGTGCGAGGGACACAAGGGGAGTTTTTAGTCACCTAAAGCCGTTGATTTAAATAGTAAAGATACGGTCATCAGAACATTTGACGGACGCGGTCGCCCTACAAAACACACTAGCGCCATCTATGATAACTAAGATGTCAATCGGCGTGGTCTGCTCCTAGACGTAGCCTTGTAAGAGCGGGGTGTGGTATTTTTCGAGGTACAAAGAAATAAAACAAAACCTTTTAGTTTTTGAATTTTATATTTGTTATACATAAAAATACATTTTAATTTGCTTTTAATAAACAAAAAAAAAATAATTTTGTATATAATTTAATCTTATAGTAATATTATTAAATCTTTTTATTTCATCGGCTGCAACGCGCGCCGCTGCAAAGTTATGTCGCACTTTTACGCGGCTTCGCGTTGTCTATGCTAAAGGTTGAGACAAACAAGAAAGAAAATTGTTTTAAATAATGTTAGAAATTGATTTAATGACATATTTTTAACTTACCGGTGATATGAAATGTTATTTTTTTTTTATTGTGCTTTACGTCGTAGTTCACGCAACCCTTCACGACACAATTTGGCATTTTTGCTTGTAAAACTGACGACCCCTCCCGAAGATAGCCGATCGCGTTCTAGTTCACTTCGATAAAGGTTAGACCACTTTGGGACCAAGTTCGAGGCGTCATTATAACATGCGATCCGCCCAGTCCTTACGAAGTAATATATATGTCAATGCCTAAAGTAAAACAGACCCCCTCACGCGCCCCAGGACGAAGGTCATCGATGAAGATTTCCTACTCGAAAGAGTATGCATGCAGTGTAGATGCTGCGCTCATACTATGATCCAGATGGAATTGTCTACATTTGAATTCAGAATTCAAGATAATTATAAAGTTTTGCAGGAATAAAATCTATAACATACAAGACAAAGTGCAAATTTAATTGTAATCCATAGTTCTTTTTAGGAGCTCTGTGATACAAATGGTCACTAAAATCTGTTTAAAACACATGTCTGTCGGGCTCGGCTTACAGTCTAATCGGATATAGCTGAGTAACAGCACAAGGAGCTACTGTGTATCTTGACAACCCAGAAGCTGGGTAGTACGGTACGCTGTGTCTGTGTTTGATTTTCTGGCTTCTGACTACACGTAACGACTTTCAAAGATATGCAAAAAACAACCGGGTCAAAGGCTTAGTGTGCTTCTCAAGGCAGGGAGCAATCTCAACGTGTAAACTCATTTACGAACTACAATCGGCCAGCTTAGCTTAGCCATGATAATCGATGCGTGCAGCTGTTATAATTTTGCTCTTTGTCAATATTAGTATGGATACTTACCGAAGATAGCACCGACAGTGAGGAGGGAGCCAATCCAAGCCTCCTCGTCAATGGTGATTGGTTCTTCCAGCGGGTTCTCCGTGCCATTTTGCCTGAGCTTCAAGTTGACAGGTGACGTCCATCCCATGGAGTAACCCGTCGATGCAATCGCGATGCTCGCTGAAGAAGAAAAAATCCTTTATTACCAAAAAGTCTCACAAATTTTTATACATACAAAATTAGATAAAAGTTTGCCATAGGTAAATATTAAATCTACTGCCTAACTAGGCCTGTGTATTAGCACATAGCGCCAATCCTTCAAAAATTCAAAATTAGTCTCGTGTCAGGACCAAAAATGCAGGCAATATTAAAATTAAAAGTCGACGAAACATTAAAAACTTTATCTAAAACAAACAAAGGCTATGATAGCTTGAATGAGTGAGTGAGATATTATAATGTTAGAGTTGTTTGATGTGAAAACTACATCATAACTTCATTGATGTCTTTTATTTTATTAAAGAAGTAGATTTAATTTATACAGTAATGTGTAAGAAATACGCATCCCTGATACGCAGGGTGCGGGGCAGCACCAACAGCATCAAAAAGATGATCTCCAGCCGACTAGATTGCGCGACTGTGAACGGGTTCTGCAAACTTTTTGCTGGACTTGCAGCTGTATAACGATGTGCCTATAGAGCCCTGTCTCTAGCGCCGTCTGCTATACAGCCTGTGACCTGCCGCATTGCATGATTCTGGACGGCAGATATCGTGTAATATGCAAGACACGTGCCTCCTGAAGAGTTCCTATTATGGAAGTCAAAACCTCCACGTCGATATTTGCCAGACATTGTCAATATTTAAGATGTTATAAAGATACGAGATATAATAAAACATTATCTCCATAATAAATACTACATGGAGTAAGTTAAATCTTTATTTAAATATACACAAGTGTTGCCATAATAAACGTCGGTATTGTTAGTTAGGCCACTGTTGCGTTTGCTTAGAGATTAAATATATTTTAAGCTGATGTTTGATGAACGGGTTCCTTATTGAGATGATAAACAAAAATGTTTTAAGTAAACTATATTTAGTAATATTGTGTCATGTTCATCATCATTACTGATTTCAAATATTTTGAGGAAACTGAAATGTTCTTGGACCATAAATTCGAAGACACCCGAACTGGCCCCGCATGGTAGATGACCGCCTGTTCTCTCTCTTGGAGAGCAGGCCTGTGTCTTAGCAGTGCGAATATTATAGGCTGATTAGAATTGTCTCTTTCCACTGAGAGTGGAAAGGAAATAAGTGTGAAGCTTCTAGTGATAAATAAATCCACCCTGTCTCTTCAGTTGGCCTTACGTTCCAAGATCGCGGTATCTCGTTACAATATTCCCGCAAAGCAAAGGGTAACCGTGTTACTAAAGGCTTTATTCCAGAAAGAATTAACATATATTTTACTTAAACTACAAACTAAAATAAAGCATTTTGGGGATATGATGAACTGAGATGGCGGGATGGAATAAGTAAACCCCTTGAAAGGGTAGCCATATCGAGTTCATACTGCAAAAGTTTACAAGTTCTTTCAATGTTATTTACGACATAAAACTGACAGATAGAGTGGGTTTTGTCAACAGAGCTATGTATTTTTATGGAGTCAAGCCCGATACGCTTATGTAGTAGTAGTATAAAAGTTATGGGTGTACCTATTAAGTACTAAGAAGTTGCTAAGAAAACACTTAGGAGAGGGTCATAGCTATTTAGATTATATACATGTCGACGGTTAAAAGGAAACGGTATAAGCGACAAAATAAGAAATGTTCAGGAGAACCGTTCAAAGTTTAGAATTTAAGAAAAACTGATGTATTTTTTTATTAAAACATCGTGAAAACTAAAACAGTTTTTAATTTTCCAATCGGGAAAGATGACAAAATAAAAGATGATAGAACACAAGAAACAGTCGGCTTTCAAAACAATACCAGTCCAAAATGTCACTTATACCCTATTTCCTTTTAACCGTCGATATACATATAAACGAGCAGTGTGAAGGCAATTCTTGTCTTTGATCTTAAGGGTTGTAAGCAGCCCAGTTCGACTTCTTTTAAACATCGGAAATATTGGTGAAACACTTTGTAGTCGAGTCGTTTAATTGTATTTTATACTAGCTTTTGCCCGCGACTTCGTCCGCGTGGAATAGTTACTTTGGGCTAACGTTAAATTTAACCCCGATTTTGAAGCATTCTTCATTGGCGCTCCGCTCCTATTGGCCTTAGCGTAATGATACAATATAGCTGTGCCCGCGACTCCGTCAGCGTAAGTTAATGTATTGGTAATATTGTTTAGATCACGTTCACATGAGGCTTAAGTACCTAGAGAACGCTTCGACCGCGAGACGCGTCGAGCGCGGCGACCGATTCGCAAAAATAATCCTTATAGCATGATTCAGTATTCACGCGCGTTGGCTTATTATTATAAGCGTATTTCATGTATAACTTTGGTGTTTCTATACCGATTTATATGATTCTTTTTACGGTTTCGTAGCCGAATGGCAAAAAACGGAATCTTTATAGTTTCGACATGTCTGTCCGTCTGTCTGTCTGTCTGTCTGTCCGTCCGTCCGTCTGTCACAGCAATTTTATTCCGAAACTATTAGGACTATACATGTGAAACTTGATAGGTAGATGTATTCTGTGAACCGCTTTCCTATTTTGAGAAAAAAATTAAAAAATATTTAAAATAAAGGGGGGCTCCCCATACATGGAACTAAACCTGAAAATATTTGTTTTCATGAAATCGATGCATGTGTGGTATCTATAGACAGTTCTTTAAAAACGACATCGGGGTTTCTAAAACCACTTTTCCATAAAGTCAATCGTTTAAAAGATATAAGCTTCCAAAGTGGTAAAATGTGTGTGTGGCGGACACAACCTCTAACTTCTATAATAATGGAGTGAAAAATCTAAAAAATATATATGTCTGTAGATCTTAATATAAACTTTCAACCAAAATTAGTTTGAACGAAATCAGTTCAGCAGTTTTTGGAATACAGCATATTTTCTAAAACCGCAAATATAACTTTGTAATTCATACAAACACTATGAAAAACAAATTTATTCGGCGCAGTTGTAAAAAAGCCAGTTTTAAGAAATTTGTAGGGTTTTTTTTTCAAAACAAATTTATTTGGCGCAGTTGTAAAAAATGTAAATAAGCTAGTTTTAAGAAATTTGTAAGGTTTTTTTTTCGTCAAATAAATTTGCATATTATATTATAGTTACTACGGAACCCTTCATGGGCGAGTCTGACTCGCACTTGGCCAATTTTTTTATGGAATAGTTAATAATGTTAACTTTTTCAATTAGGGGTGACTGAGAGTGTTATAAACGTAAGAGTAGACAAATATTATAATCAGAAAGCTTCGAACTGCTAAGCTATCGGGAGTTACACGTGTTATTGTGAGTCAACCATAAAAGTTAGACATATGCTGTCGTGGGATATTTTTTATATAATTTTAAGGAGAACATTTCCGTTATGAAATGATTTGTGTAGCTTTAACCATTAAGGTTGCACACGCGACGGAAGCTTAAAAAATGGAGTAACTTCTCCCGTTTTCCCAACATTTCCCTTCACTGCTCTGCTCCTATTGATTGTAGCGTGATGAAAAGTATACTATAACCCGCTCAGGAGTATGAGAAATAATTGTACCAAGTTTCGTTAAAATCCGTCGAGTAGTTTTTGTTTCTATAACGGTTATACAGACAGACAGACAGACAGACAGACAGACAGACAGACAAAAATTTAACTGATTGCATTTTTGGCATGAGTATCGATCCTTAATCACCCCCTGATAGTTATTTTGGAAATATATTTCGTGTACAGAATTGACCTCTCTACAGATTTATTATAAGTATAGATAGATTAATATAAACTTTCAACCAAAATTAGTTTGAACGAAATCAGTTCAGCAGTTTTTGAGATACAGCATATTTTCTAAAACCGCAAATATAACTTTGTAATTCATACAAACACTATGAAAAACAAATTTATTCGGCGCAGTTGTAAAAAATGTAAAAAAGCCAGTTTTATGAAATTTGTAAGGTTTTTTTTTTCAAAACAAATTTATTTGGCGCCGTTGTAAAAAATGTAAATAAGCTAGTTTTAAGAAATTTGTAAGGTTTGTTTTTTTGTCAAATAAATTTGCATATTATATTATAGTTACTACGGAACCCTTCATGGGCGAGTCTGACTCGCACTTGGCCAATTTTTTTATGGAATAGTTAATAATGTTAACTTTTTCAATTAGGGGTGACTGAGAGTGTTATAAACGTAAGAGTAGACAAATATTATAATCAGAAAGCTTTGAACTGCTAAGCTATCGGGAGTTACACGTGTTATTGTGAGTCAACCATAAAAGTTAGACATATGCTGTCGTGGGATATTTTTTATATAATTTTAAGGAGAACATTTCCGTCATGAAATGATTTGTGTAGCTTTAACCATTAAGATTGCACACGCGACGGAAGCTTAAAAAATGGAGTAACTTCTCCCGTTTTCCCAACATTTCCCTTCACTGCTCTGCTCCTATTGATTGTAGCGTGATGAAAAGTATACTATAACCCGCTCAGGAGTATGAAAAATAATTGTACCAAGTTTCGTTAAAATCCGTCGAGTAGTTTTTGTTTCTATAACGGTTATACAGACAGACAGACAGACAGACAGACAGACAGACAAAAATTTAACTGATTGCGTTTTTGGCATGAGTATCGATCCTTAATCACCCCCTGATAGTTATTTTGGAAATATATTTCGTGTACAGAATTGACCTCTCTACAGATTTATTATAAGTATAGATGTGTACCTGAGGAACAGTCGTCGAAAAATTTTATTGTTGCTACTAAATGAGAATATATGCAAATGTGAGTACCTATTATATACTGATGACGTTTACAATTTCGTAATATAAAAGATACGGTAATTGTTCGAAAATGTCGCTCTTTTTTACGAAATTTCTACTTTTCTATGTTATCATTTGCTTATCACTTTCCGAAGCTTAGGAAAATGGCAAGACTGGTGTTAAATTTATTTTTTTCTGACTACTCGTGACAAACGGGCACGGAGGCGGCCACGGTCCAACCATGGCAAGCTTTGTTTAATCACGAACAGCTGGAATTATTTAGCCACGAGCTTATCAACCCACCAGTTTCAACTCTTCTGCAACGTGTAACAGAATAAACGCAATTCGGTGCGTACGGCTAAGGAGTGGAATTCCCTGCCGGAGTCTGTGTCTCCTGATAGCTATAACCTGGGAGTCTAAGTCGAGAGTGAATAGGTTACTCCTAGGTAAGCGTGCTCCATCTTCGAACACATCATCACTTATCTTCAGGTGGGATGGTGGTCAAACGTGAGCACATTCTGAATAACAAAAAAATCTAAAAGTAGTTGGTTGAGAATCGGCTTCTGAATAGATTTCTTTCGTAAAAAATAGGTGTTAAATTTTGACGGAGAAATCTTTTATTTAACACTGCAGTACACGCGCGGCCTACTATAGTAGACTAGGGTAACTCTTTTTGCAATAACTTTTTAGTACAGCGCGTTAGAAACTAGTGATTCCAGGTAAGCCTCGCCTAGTATATTTGTCACAACCTTAGTACCCCGCGCGACCCCAGTGCATACGCATGCACTAGCAATTTGGCGCCAAAAACGTGGGCCTACTAAAGTAGTCCGCGCGTGTATTGGTGTACCAAATTCAGGTATGTAACTTTTTATGTATTATCAATTTATAACGCTATTATAATATGCTCTACATATTAATAATGTATATATATTCAATTATTATTATTTTATATAGTTTACAAATTGTAAAATGTATTTGTTTTTCTTATTTTCGTTTTCTTTTACAGATTTGTATTTTCGATTACATCATGGTACTTTTTACCCGAAATTTCTAAGGAGTTAAAGCTTCGAAGTCTAGGACTATCAAAAGTTCTCTTTTGGATTTCAAAATGACGCTACCCTTTTGTCCTACGTTCCAAACAGAAATTAGGCAGTCAACTTACTATCTACAATGCATTATGATGCAGCTATCAATTCAGATACAAACGAAGAACGCAAACCGGAGATTATTACTGTTTATAATCGTACAAATGTAGTGTAGATGTTCTAGACAAAATGTGCAAACAGTATAGCTTTCAGCGTAACTGCCGTCGATGGCCGCTAGTAATATTTTTTGATTTGATGAACATTGTTGGAATCAACGCTCTGGTAATCAACCAAATTAACTTTTAATTTGATAAAACCACTTTTGATTCGCCAGGCATCCATTGAAACACTACCACGACAACTTAAATTCAGGGTAGAAGCTCTTTTGGGCAACTGAGTTCAAGAACCCCAAGAGTCTCAACACGACTTGTCTTCAAAGATTGGACCAGTTGGTCGATGTGCACTCAGCTCGAGAGCCCGAAATCGGTCGACAAAAAAGTGGTTCAATAAATGCAATAAATGGATTTGTCCCGATCACCAAGCAGTAGAATGTCCTGAATGCTACGAAAACAAAGAAAATAGTAATAAAGTTTAGTTATTAGTTAAAAAAAGTTACGTTGATCTCAGAAGTGCCATTTCTGTTACTTTTTCATATATATTTACTACATTATTGATTATTTATACGACTTTAATAATTTATCTAAAAAGTATGGTTGTAAAACTAAGAAAACTAAACACCTATTAATTCCATTTGTTGTTTTATTCAGATAATTAGGAATATACAAGTTATTGACATTTTAAAATGGCATACCATAGTAGGCCACGCGTGTACTCAAGTTAAAAAAAGGGGCGCGTGTAGTGTTAACTTAAAATGGAAACACAGTGTCATGACAAATGAATACCTACAATCCTTAATTCAAGGAAATGCGCTCGTATGCGTGTCAGCCGCTAATATTAAGGATAAGGATATTGTATGACACACATACGTTTTGCGTTTAATAAGGATAACTATTTTATAAAGAATATCTAGGTTTGGTTTCAATTTATTTAGTTACAGATGTTGTTTTAGACTTATAATTTAATATACTGATTGGGGTGTCTGAGGTATTGCGTTTAATCTGTTACAACTTGTATATACTCAAAATTAACAGTCCATTATGCAGCTCATAACAATTAACGTTAAACATCATATAGGCATTAAGCACTAAGCATTTATTTAATTAACTTGGTACGATAACAAACCATAGGTTTTTACAATCTCTCCATTTAATTAAAAACTAATTAGCACTTTTTGGCGATGGTAATATTAAGAATGTGACGTTTAGTAAGGAATGATGACTGAGTAACATTTAGTTATGAAACGAGCAAATATACTCATTGGCAACGATGCACTGGTCGAGTCAAAGCTCCAGAGGCTTGAACATCAACGACGAGTTGCAAGTCTATCGGTTTCTTATCGTTACATTTCGGGGAGTGTGCGATGGATTTACACAATATAATTCTGCCAAGTCCGTTCCATCATCGAACTACAAGACAAACGGCGATGCGCCATCGTTACATGGTGGACATCCCACCCATACGCACTAAATGTTTTTGGAATACTTTCATTGTGCTTATGGCTAAGGAGTGGAATTCCCTGCCGGAGTCTGTATTTCCCGATAGCTATAAACTTGGATAATTTCCCATCCTTAAAAAAAAGGGGTCTTTAAGTCAAGAGTGAATGGGTTACTTCTAGGTAAACGTGCTCCATCTTCGACCACATCTTCACTTACCATCAGGTGAGATGGTGGTCAAACGCGAACCTATTATCTATAAAAAAAAACACTAACTAGGACTGGGCCACGGTAATATTATCATACAGTATTGTAACTCGGCCGTATCTTACAAATAAATGCCTACGGCCGCGCGGTACGTAAACATGCGATAGGGCTGCTCGCCTACAGCATTTTAATTACATTTGCCTACTTTGCGTTTCCATTTAGTTATGTGATTGTAAATATACTATTTTTATATAAACAAATAAAATACCTATTTTGTGAATTAAATAATAAATAAATCTTTATTGAACTAAAGCCTTAAAAAACTATTACAATGTTTTAGTACAGGATACATTGAGAGGCTTATACTAGGTAGCAATACATTGAAACCCTGACCTCTAAACTAGGTTAGAACCTGTATCTTAGAAGATCAGTGTCCCTCCGCAACAATTACAAGCCAAAAATTTTTACAGCTCTAGAACAATTTCTAAACATCGCAAAATAGAATAAAAAATGAAGCTATTACTTTTACAAATAAAAAAAAATAAAAAATAAGTGAAACGTATGCCATTTATGTGTGATTGAGGTGTGTATGTGTGTGTTGTATGTAACTGTGCGAGTATGATAAATGTATAATAATAATAATAATAATAATATTCCACAACTTTTTCACACAACGCCATCTAGTCCCAAACTAAGCAGAGCTTGTGGTATGGGTACTAGACAACTGATAAACATACATATATATTTCTAAATACATACATATTATAGATAAATTACACCCAGACAAAGAACAAATGACCGTGCTCATCACACAAACATTTGTCCTAGGTGGGAATCGAACTCACGACCTTGCGCATAGCAGTCAGGGCCACTGACCGCTATACCAACGGGCCTGTCAAAATGTGAATGTGAGTGAGTGTCGTATGCGGAAAATTGAAATTAGTTTTATATTAAACTTGGAAGGTTGCCTAAAAGAAGATCCTCTGTGTGTTGATGGGTGAGTGTTAACAGATAATTGTGCAACGTGTGTTTGCATTGATATTTTGATTTTGTGGATAATTTTAATATTTTGTTTAAACTGTTATATAATTTTGTGCTGGTGATGTAATACTGGCGCCTGGAAAACGTTGTTCTGTGATATTCTTGTGGGAAGATGTTGTGTTTAATTCTGCCTGATGGTTCTTTGTGGGGACGGGAAGAGTGTTTACGGATTACCGTATGGAGAACATAGAGCTGCCTGACAGTTAACACTTCACATTCTGCATATAATTGTATTGTGGAATATCTTCGAGGCCGAGACCACATAACTTTTAAGACCGCCCGTTGTGCACGCTCAAGCCTGATAAATTCGTTTAATGTTGCACCCCCCCAAACTGGAATACAGTATGAAAGTACTGACTGACATAGTGCAGAATATACCAGTTTCAGGGTATTACTATCCACAGACTTGCGTAGTTTTTTAAAAATAAATATAAGTTTACGGATTCTGCCCGTGAAAACATCTATGTGCTTATGCCAGTTAAGTTGTTGATCAATATGAGTGCCCAGATATTTCACGCTAGTAATCCTAGATATGTTGAGGCAGTCACATATAGAAGGGGACAGAGAAGTACAAGTGTGGGCCTTAAGAAGATAAGATAGCGGTGGGGTTAGATTTGACCTAATGGCAAAGGGAACATATACCGTTTTCTGCACGTTCAGGGTAAGCAAGCAATTGAATAGGAAGTGTTCAATAAAAATGCGTGTTGTTTTTTGATTGGTAGATTTAATTATTAAAGAAACATGTTTATATTTTTTCTAGTATTATTTATACACACAGTACAATAAACAACTATTATTAATAATAAAATACCACGTCTTTACTTTGAATTATACAAACTAACAAAAAAAAACACATATGCCCCGAGGTTTTAACACAAGCGTACCTACCGTATCATGATTCATGAACCGCCTATAACTACCTATTTCACTTGTGTCAATCACTTTCCTTTACTCTATTCACTTCATTTATTAATCCAGTCTTCTTTTTTTCGGGAGATAAAAGGAAATACTTATCCATTAAAAAGAAACACATTATGTATCTACATACCTACTAGTAAGTAAAATTATTTTAGTCTTAGGTACCTTTCAAAGTTTCCAGGTAATCTAAAAAAGTTATCTCTGGATGCGTTATTGATGAATTCATGCAACCAAAAACAGCACAATATATCCTACTCGTCATATTAAATATGTACTTGAACTTATTTATAGCGAAAAATCGCGCGGTTATTGTTAAAAAAACAACATACCGTCCGTACGTCACTGCGGCACAGTCGCCGGTCGCGACTGTCATCAAACCGAGCGCACACCGAGATCGAGGCGCGTAGGTATAGCTCGCGCTTCGTCCGTTTGTATGAAGTCGGAATACTGTATACATAATATTACCGTGACTGGGCCCCCGTGCTGGATTGGAGCAGTGGGACCGTAACATGCTGAATTATTATTATTATAGGTTTTTCACTTTTTCGTATATGTCATATATTTTTTAATATCGCGGATACGAACCAAGGCGAGATTCAAGTTATCTGTTTGTGGAGCTAAATTATTAATTTATTATGTACCTACTGAAGCAAAATTATCATGTAAGTCTAGTTGTAAAAAAATCTAACTATTCGGCAAGTGTTTTTATTATTGTACTTATGAGCCGTCAGTTACTGAATTGAGAATTTGAAATTACCTATGTAGTTCATTAAAATCTGCTTGTGTACTAGTTTGGAAAGATTTTGGATTCGCAATCTTTATTCAACCTGGGGCTTAGATAGTATCTAAATAAAAAAGCAACTTTCGTGTAGAAAACCCGGCTATCTAGAATAAGTAAAATTGAAATAACTAAGATTATGTATACTGCTTTAAAGTATACATAATGATATGATGTAATATATATCATATGCATGAGATGTTATGCAGAATAAACTGATAAAACATTTTTATTGTAGTTTCGTACGCTGTGGATTTTAATATGAGCTTACTTAGGCAGATAAATATTTTTATTAGGACCTAATAAAAATAACATAACAAATATACTCTAAAAATCGTGTCGCAAGTTTGTGAACAAAAAGAAAAATTGTAATTGTGAAGGGTAATTGTAAAAATTGTAAATTGTAAAGGCCTCCTTGCTATGAGAGGGAATGGGCTGAAATCCACTATGGGGTCCCAGTGCAGTTTGGTGGATATCATATTTATGTATGTGATGATTTCTCACGATGTTTGAACCCTTTTCAGGAAAAAATCTTTAAAAAAGCAGTGTTGAATAAATTTAAATTTCTGCCATGACCGATATAGGCTTTCCATTTATTACTCGTAATTTGACCCCTATTACGTATCAAGATCTATAGGATCTAGAGCAGTGTTTAAACTCGTTTTATATCACAATCAGTAGTTAGAGAATTTAAGAGTTGGGACACCAAATAATAACTAATAAATCTATGCTAGCTTCAGGGTAGACAGAAGACAGTAGCTTCGGGGTTGCGGGATTCTTCTAACGAGATACCGCGGCCCCGGACCACAAGCGCTACTGAAGGAACAGGGTGGGTTTTTAGTCAGTAGAAGTCTGACACTCCCTTCCGCTCCACCCGTAGTGGGTAGAGTTATTTGATGATTTTCCCACCGGAAAAAATCATATTAAGATTGCAATTTGGAATCAACAAACTGAAACAATTTTTTTTTATAACTAAACCGATCCGGTTTCTATACAATTGTTTTTCCTCTAGAAACACATTGGCTTCCATTGTTAGGCGTTGACCCACACATTTTTCATACATATTTTATTAGAAGACAATGTCCGTCGTGTATTTTTCTTTAGCTTATCGCTTATTTTCCTTTTTTATAGAAACCAAACATAGTGTTATACGATATATTTTGATAGCCGTTACATTTGGATACAGTAATAGTAAGTTACATTACGCATTAAAAATGGTCGTATAAAATTTCTTCGCGTTTTCCAATTATAACGTGATAATTTTCTCTGCGATAAAATACATTGGTATGTATAACATAATAATATGTAAGATTTTTCATAACTCTTAAGAGTTATGAAAAATCATTAATATCACCGGAAAAGTCCGTCTACACGCCTTGATTTAAAAAAATGTTGTACCTTATTATTTCTTCAGTAATCGCGAAATCTTCTGACGACATTATGTCATTAAATTGTGATTATTTTACTATTCGTTCCCCCAGTAATGTCGTTCAAAACAATTGTTTCAACTTCATGCCGTTTTAACTTCAACTTTGCTGGAAAGATGTTCACTGTGATTTTATTCAATCGTTTTTTAACTCACATTATTTGATTTAAATTTTGATGATAATAATGCACTTATGACCTCATAGACAAAACACGGTTCCAAGTTCAAATATTCCCGCGCACATTTTTTTACACTTTTTTTTTAAATGTAATGTCACTTTATTTTTCAACAACAAAAGAGGAGGTTATCAATTCGACGCGTATATTTTTTTTTATGCATGGTCACCGATTACTCGAACACGGCTGAACTGATTTGGAAAATTCTTTTTTTGTTTGAAAGGGTATACTTTGAAATTGGTCCCATTGATACCAGGTCAGGATCTGATGATGGGATCCTGGAGAAATCGAGGGAACTCTTCAAAAATTATGGGCACACCTATGGCGTTTTGGGTATTTCTTATAGTAACTTGTGCAGTTTCTCTCAAAATATACCACTTGGGGAAGTGGAACTGATGATGAAGACCACAGATGACCGCCGAACCTACTTAATAATAAGTATTTCGTGGATTGCGATTCGAATACTTGAATATGGATGTTAAGCACTTTATGTTCGTCACAATGTATATGGTGATGTAGGGCTGATGGTGAAGTACCGGGAGAACTCCTCAAAAATTAACGGCCCGGCATTGGGAAAAGCAATATTTTGTAAAAGGTTATAAGTGGTTGACATTTAGGCTCTTTTAACTAGGTAAATTAAAAATCGACCAACTAAAAAGAGTGAAATAAAAACTTTTTACCAAAAAATTAAACCGACTCCCAAAAACACTGCAAAGTGAAAAATAACTAGTCGCTGTCTTTAGTTTTGTATTTTCGTTTTTGGCACCGACTTCCGTTCCGTTTAATTTTTTGGTAAAAAGATTTTTTTGAACAATCACTTTTAATTTGAAACTTTTTTAATTTTAAAATACATACCGATTCCAGCAATGATATATTGCCGCCACAGTTGTCCTGCCTCCATTCTGTACGCTTGTTGGTTGACTGGCGCACCGGTCTGGCCAACCGGGTCGTAAGCGTAATTCCTATCTTCCATACGTCACACGACGTCACCCGATTGTGTTACGTTGCTCCGTTTACGTTGAACAGTGCTCGAGGGTGGATGTTTGGCAAACACCCGACGATCTGCCGCCAAGACTGTGGATGAAGACCTCGTGTTAATATAGTGTCAGAGTTTGGGACTTTTTCCATATGTGACTGGGCGACCCCATGCTGGCTGGTAGCATCACCAACGTCCGGAAAGTTGACAAGGGATAGCCTAAGTTCAGGCAGCGTGGGCTCTCGTCTTTGGACACTAGACCTGTGAAAGGGACATTTTACAACGTGCTTTTAACCTTCTCGCCAAAGTTGGGAAACTAAAGGATGATGACGAGATTATATTTCCAAATGGGATCAGAGATATGTTTGTAGCTACAGTCACATTCAAGTTCTTGTTTTTTGAAAGCATAGGTCAACGGAGCAAGTCTAATTTATAGGTCGTTTTGACGATTATAAAAAAGTACGATTATTTCATTTTTAACCATCGTTTAGATCAGGCCCATGTTATAGACAATCAGGCCAGTGAGTTGATAAAGCGTGATATGACTTCATGGAAGCTTTATCACAAAAAAACGACAGATACATACCATAAAAAACTATAATGTAAACATGAGTTTAACTTATTTACTTTTACTTGCATATATAACTGGGACCATGGATGCGAAAATATGACAGCTACGATAAAAAGACAGGTATACGCATTGATATACAAAAACCCAAGATGCACAGTCAACGTCTCAAAACCGTCCGCATAAAATGAGTGCTTAATTCTAAATGATGCGCTCATTTCAAATAGTATCGCGTCAAATTTCACTGGCCGCGTTTTCAGTGTCAAAACAATGTATTATGGCATCTTTTTTATTTTAGTCGCATAATAAAAATTAGCCTGTTGAACAAATAATGGAGTCGATTTTCTTTTTATTGTATTTATTTATTTTTTATTAATAAGTTTATGCTTTATTGTCCATATTGTCCATACTAATATTATAAATGTGAAAGTAACTCTGTTTGTCTGTGTGTTACCTTTTCACGCCTAAACCGCTGAACCGATTTAGATAAAAGGTGAATGCCAAGTTCCGGCTTGAATCATGTAGTGTCCGACAGACTTTCTAAATTAATGATAATTCAGTATATAAAACTGTAAGAATTATACAGTATAAATAAAATCTGTAGAAGTACACCGTTTAAAAGTAATTTTAAATAGTTATTCAATTTATCAACACGTTTTCTATCTACAATTTCAATTAGAAATGTTGCCAATACCAAAATAAAATAATATCGATACGAAATTGCACTTGCAAATCGATTACATTAATATAATTATGAACCTACGTAAGTGAATTTATTAGTTACTAAAGTCATAACTCGTAATTCTTATAATAATTAATAATGTTATGTTATATTTTTTAATATCTTATAATAATTTAAAGTAATTCAATTCAATTATCGATACAGTTTAGAATAGTTATTTAGTGCTGGTAACACTTAATCTTGTAGTTGTCATTGTCACTGATAATTGTCAAAAGTTTTACTTCTCCCGCGTTTTATGACGAGCGACGAAGTGTCTCATGTGTTTCTTGAGTTTTGTGTTGTTTATTGTTTTGTTACCGGACTCCGATTTCTGTATTACTAACGACCACCTTGGCTGTTGAAAACGAATTCAATAGTCATTATTCAATAATTTTATAGTTTATTTCATGTTATCGTTAAAATTAGAAGTATTAAGTGGTCAACTTCAAAGAACTATAACTTTATTTGATGTACTTCTTATACAAAACTAACTATACAGTCAAATTATATAATTATTTTCCTTTTTTATGATATATAGTTCATCTTTGTCGGTTCTGGCCGAGTCTTGAAGGAAGCCTCGGCATTCTCCTTTGGCATGGGAATAGTTTAGGACCGTGGGAATGACATAGGATAGTTATTATCCCGAAATTCCCACGCGATCAAGATTTACGATTAAAAAACCTCTACGCGAATAAAGTCGCGGACAAAAGCTAGTGTTTAGAATAGATTAAAATAAACTTTATTGTACACCAAAAGTTAAACACATCTATTTTACAATAATTAATACTAACTTAGTTTTTGGCAAATATGTATACGTTAAAAGGAGCATATACTGAAGGAGAAGAGGTCGTCAATTTTACGGTTTTTTTAATGTTCATAAATAAAATAAATAAATAATTTATTGAACATAAAAATGTTACATCTTTCAAGTGAAGCCCCTGATTCCTATGCTAAGCAAGCCTGTGTTACAGGAATCAGTGTCCTACGCTATACATTAAAACACATTTCAATTTTTATGTAATAAATTACAAACAAAAAGTAACATTAGAAGGTATTGAGAACAAAAGAAATAGAAACGAAACGTGTATGTGTGTGTAAGTTTGAGTGTATGTGTGTAATTACGTGTGTGTGTGGGTGAGTGTGTGTCTGGAACTCTAAACGCGTGTGCGTTAACATGAGTGTGTGTTTTGAATAGCTTAATTTACTGTACTGACGAAATGATTTTTTTAATATCGTCATAGCTCAAAGACTGAAGCCATGGTTTTAAAATTTGTTTGACCTTATGTCACATAAGCTTCTAAATTGGGATAGTTTTATTTGCTCTATTGTAGATCCTAGAACTTAATGCCTAAAAGTATCTAGACGTAAGTTTAGTGTGACATTTGGGAACTTTACAAACGGGAAACCCAGTGCGTTTGCTTATTAAATATGGGCTTACTGGTAACAATCTGTGTCTACGTAGTATGATACGGAGGATATATATTGGAAACTATAAGTGCTTGAGCTTCCGAGAGTTCAGTCCAGTGGGATAAATTCGTTTTTTGAACGACGTCACTTTAAGTATTGCTCATTGTGCGCATTCCGCTCTTAGTATTACAATTTTAAACGTCCCTCCCCATACTGGAATAATTTAAATGATTTAATAATAGAATAAAAATGTATTTTAAGTATATCGATTCATCATGGGATAACTTATGGGTTCACGACATGCGGTATGCTAATGATAAAAGTGTGTGTGAGTGTTGCTTTGGCGCAACACCAATCTCATTAAAAGCTTCTTATTTTTATACTTTAGTTTTTCTCGTGACCAAATACGATGCGGAGAACGGACATCAATCGTCAGCCAACAAAGGCGAGAGATTTTTTTACGGCAAAAGGTATAAGCTTTATTGAATTAAAAAAATTAATAAACGATTTTATCAGTTAATATTTGTTTCATTGATATACACATCGCACCTTTAATAATAAACCGCAATTATTCAAAATTCATAGTTTTTGGGAAACGACGTTTAAAGTTTTGCAATTACGACTCCTTCCACATAAAAATTTAAATAAAAATATACAGACTCTACAGGAAGGCAATAGTAATCTTTGTATATTTTCAAAAGACTTATCTTTCATAAGATGTTTTTAAATGTTTTCTATTATAACCAGATTAGAAAATATACTACTTTAAAAATTATGTAAAGAATTAGTGCATTTTATGATTAAAATGTGAAATATTATTCAAAAGGACATATGGTAAAAAATGTATTAGTGCAATTTGTTATTAAATATATGGGTGTATTTATTGCTGTTATATGGTATGATGCTATTTTCAAGTAATAAACTTATCAAATTGTTGTCCTTTTCTACAAAATGTCTATATTTTATTAAAATAGGGAAGGAATTGCAAAGAAACAGCCTATTTATTATGACTTTAATCAACAATGAGATCGAACGCAAAATATTAATCACAGTATAATATTCACTTAAAAATATTTTGACTTGGAAAAATGAATCTTAAAATTAATACTAACTAAAAGTTAACAATCAGTAGGTAATCTACAATACACAAGACTAATCATACAACCAGAGAGACAATTAGGTAACTTTTAAAACAACCCATTATTGTATTGTGTATAATAAGAAGGAATTAACCCTTTAGTAAGGAGCTCCTTCAAATCCTTCTTCTTATTGACACTCAATGGCTGTTTTTCGGTATACGCTTGTTTTAGCGAAATTTTACCTCCGTTCTTCATTTTCTTTCTTTTATTTCGTACATCTACCTCTTTGTATGACTGGTCTTCATATGAATTCTTATAATAAAATTTGAAAGGGCTTCCTGTATGCATACTTAATTGTTTTATCTCGTTCCAGTTTACTGATTCTCCAAAGTCAATTAGTGTACATTAAGAGCCTGACTTAAGGTTCTTTTTGATTTCCCTTTCAATGAGACTATGGAAACTGTCTGCCTCATTTTTTTATTGATAATAGGCTTGCGCTTGACCACCATCTCACCTGATGGTAAGTGATGATGTGGTCGAAGATGGAGCACGCTTACCTAAAAGTAACCTATTCACTCGTTTATAGCTATCGGGCACACAGACTCCGGCAGGGAATTCCACTCCTTAGCCGTACGCACAATGAAGGTATTCCCAAAATGTTTCGTGCGTATAGGTGGGATGTCCACCATGTAACGACGGCGCATCGCCGTTTGATTTGATTCGACCAGTGTATCGTTGCCAATGAGTCTTTTGGCCCGTTTCTCAATAGACTCAAGCGCGTCCAGTTGGTACTTGGCAGATCCATCCCAAAGATGAGAGCAGTACTCCACACACGACCGAACCTGGGCTTGATATATTCCCAACTTTTTTGATGCTAGTTGACTTAGCCTCGATAAACGGGCCAAAATTGAGGGCAGAAGTTAGTGTTACCCCCAGAAGCTCGATACAATTAGTTATCGGCACGGTTACACCTCGGAAAGTAGGAGCCGGTTCGAATTGACTCCTTTTTGCGGAGAAAAGACACGCCTGGGTCTTAGCTGCATTAAACTTGACCAAGTTGGTATCGCCCCATTCCGAAACAGCCTTCAAGGACAAGTTCAAGCGCCTAACCATGTCCTCACGGAGAGACTGGATCTCTGACCCACCAGCACGCGCGCTTGACACATATCTCTCAGCAACTGTGCTGTTGTCTGCATACCCAAAGGTACCGGGCATATGCAGATGATTAATGTGCAGCAAGATTAAAGTTGCTGAGAAAACCGACTCCTGAGGGACCCCGGCATTAATTGCCAATTGGCCAGATGAGCAGCCATTTATGACCACTCGAATGGACCGATCTCTCAGGAAGTCTTCAATCCAAACGCAAAGTTGGGTGGGTATACCGAAAGAAAGAAGCTTAGTAATAAGGCTATCGGGCCAGACCCTGTCAAAGGCCTTAGAGATGTCAAGGGAAACAGCAAATGCTTCCCCGTTCTTCTTGATGGCCTCACTCCAGATATGAATGGCATACGCTAGAAGATCCCCAGTAGACTGGTTGTTTTGGAAGCCGTATTGTCGGTCACTGAGGATGTCGTTGGCTTCTAGGTATGCCAGGAGCTTACTATTGAGTACACGCTCTATACTCATTTTGTGTATGACCTGTGACTAGAAACTTATGAGTAATTCTATTAATATTTAAATTCTGCACGGCATATAAATATAAGGCTGCTATACATTTGGTTTTGTTTTGGCCGCAGCAACTGTCTGAATAAAAATTAAAATTCTTTGGCTCTGCCTCTTCTTCACCACTAAGTCCCTTCAAATAATTATGATCAAAGTATATAATATTATATAATTTTAAATTTTGAAACCTCAGATATTACATAATTTTGTGAGGTGTTGCTAATAGCATCTTCAGGCTCATGTTTGGTATATCTGTATGGGGCAGATCAATTTGTGCTTTGGAGCTTACACGAGCTTGTTTGTTAGTATTAGGAGACACTGAACAGTCGGAGTCCGAAGATGATGATGAAGAACTTAACGAGGAGGAGCTAGATGAAGAGGAACTCGAACTTGAAGACGATTGTCGTGTTAGGTTTGTGTTTACTAGTGTCAGTACTCTTATATTTTCCTTATCAGATTCATAAGTACTTTCACTGTCATAATCAGGCACAAGATTATTTCTTTTTTGGTCCAATTGGTTGGAACTGGTCGATCTCTTCTTGGGATTTCACCCATTCAGCAACAACTTGAGCACGCTGAAAATGCAAATGCATTTCTTCATGAAAGGAAATATCATTGAATATTGTTGTAAGAATCACAAACTTTTAATAACAAATTGCAAGAACTTGCAAAAATTCTTACGATTTAACGTAATGTTTAATCATAAATTGATCTAAGTCTATTTTTTCATATAGAAATAACAATATTTTAAAAATAAAACGAAATACTTCAAAATAGTTCATTTTATAACCACATATTAAAGTAAAGTAAGCCCTTACCTTTTCAAATTAAAACGGATTATTTAGTTTTATGACGAGTGCACTTATAGGAACATAAGTCAGTCTTTTGCCACCGTCAGCGCAATACTAAATGGTGCCGTTTTGTGACTATTCATTGACCCGCGGCGCGAATCAAAAAGAGATATAACGTTTGCTATCTTGCTTGTTGTCGTCCGAATTAGACGATTCTGAGACTGTATGCAATCCTTACGGGTATTTAATTTGGTTTATGATTACATCTCAAAAAATTGTATTTTTTAATTATTACGGTTTATTATTAAACGTGCGACATGTTCTACCCAAAAACATTTACGCTATAATTACGTCTTTAGAACACAATTTAATAAACTTATACTACTAACAAAAATGTCTTATAAAAAAAATTGTATAAGGTGTAAGTCTCCACTCAAGGCCTTGTCCTATCGAGAAACGTCAGTCGTAAAATTTGATTGTCTTTCGCACACTGCTTTGTAAAAACAACTTTAAAGACTTTTCATACGATGGAATTTACAAAAACATATTTTATACTTATAGCATTACTATTACTACGTAGGTGGTGATTGTTTGGCGACAGTTTCGAGCGTCACTTTTCTTCGAGACTGTGCATCTTGGGTTTTTAGTATATCAATGGGTATACGCCAAATAACATTCAATATTTTCGAATGAGCCCGCTCTTGAGCTCGATCTTGCCTGTCAGGAAGCGGTATAAGAGGTCTACGATAAAACGAGCGAGCACAGAAGATGCCTGTTCACTCTTGCTTTAAAGGCTGACGTGTCATATGTGATAGGCAACACAGAAGCCGGTTATCCGGCTTTTTTAATATTTGGTAAGGCAGATATGATTGACCGCTTTGAGGATTACCAATTGTTACAACTTTAATCTCAATTTAAAAAGAATCTATGCTGTAAATTGTGCGAATGTTTCATGCTATCAAGCTTGTAACTTCGATTCCCAGGTAGATTCAGATACAAAAAAAGGAAATTGTTATAAAGATCAAATTCACTTCGTATTTGCTGAAAACTCCAGTCTAGAGATGTTTGGGAGATACTACACGGAAGTACTAACGGTATCAAAGACCTAATCTGGTAACCAAGGAACTAGGAGGTTTCGAGAGGTATACATGATGTATTAGAGGGTCTCCCATGCACTGGACGAGCATGACGTATTTATGTCGTTACCATAATATTGTTTTAGATGTTAAAATAATTGTTTAAAGCTAGGATAAAATTATGGACCCCGTAGGCCACAGCAAATAGTACGTAAGCGTTAAGCGTAGCTTAATTTCGATCATGGCTCCGTGTGGATATTATTAGCATCCAAGCGTGAGCGATGTTTGCCTCACACGTCCTGGCATTTGCTCAGGATGATGGGCGATAGAAGTGACACTGTCCTGCTTAGTGGGTTCACAGAACTCTATTTGTACCTACTCTCACTCAGTAGGCCCGCCGAACCCCTGTAAAGCCTTTAATACATGTTGGCTGAGCGTTGTCGAGTGAGGCCAATACCAACATGTAGAACAACCCTAGCCGCATTACCAGTGTCATAATCCTGTGCCCGCCCATGATTATCTGCTTAGCATTTTGCCGAATATGTTGGGGTCGTCTTCCAGTCTGACCGTCTACCGCTGGTATTACGTGAAACAACTGCTTATCTGACCTCCCCAATCTAGTAGCTGGGTAACACTATATCCCTTGGCAAAACTAGTGTCAGATTTTCTGGGTTCTAACTACTCGTAACGACTATCAAAGACATGGGCGGGCATAGGATTATGACACTAGTAATGCGGCTAGGGTTGCCAACTTTTTAGACGAAAAAGACGTACGTCTACATACCTGTTGTCATTAAAACTACTTCTTGCACAGGTGTTGTAGTCGGTTGGGTGCTAGATGGGCCGGGTTCACTTAACACTTCCTGCATCAGTGTGTCTTGGCACTCTTGAATGAGTTGGGTTCTTTGTTTTAAACTAAATACATGTCTAGAAGTACTAGCATCACTCATCCTTTTTCTGCGGTCTTCCTGGCAATAAAATTTTGTAAGAACCGAACTCCCAAAAGAAAGGCACAAAGATAGAAAAGTTAACGATACCTTCTCAAGCAATGTCTGCTACGCAATTTCTGTATTCTGTCACAGATTCCTAAATAGTTACTTCGTAAGAGATACATCACTCTCATACAAAAGCAAAAACACCTACGCTATAATAGCCTACAAAATTTTAATAATAATACCAGCTGTTTGCAGTGAGAAGAAATGTACCATAAGTCCGCACACAGAGGGTTGAGATTGTTTTGCCCGCCGCGCAACCCACGTCATCGAACGAATGTCCTAGGGTTGTATATGATGATATTGGTAATAAAACGAATATAGAAAAACAATTATTTTTTATTTGCAATTCATCAGGGACTGTGAAGTGTCGCCTATCGAACGACGGAAGCCTGACTCAAGTGTTTCAACCTTGAGTTCACAAAGATGGGTTTACACGGAATGGACTATCTAGACACCCTGTATAGAATTAAGGCAGTATAATTATTATGTAACATATACAAATCTAGTGTCACAGTGTTATCGAACTCATCCAAAACGGCTTGACCGATTTTTAGGGTGGCTTTAAGATGTTTTTAGGGTTCCGTACCCAAAGGGTAAAACGGGACCCAATTACTAAAGACTCCACCGTCCGTCCGTCTGTCTGTCTTTCCGTCTCTCACCAGGCTGTATCTAATGATAGTTAGACAGTTGAAATGTTCACAGATGATCTATTTCTGTTGCCGCTATAACAAAAAATACTAAAAAGTAGAATAAAATAAATATTTAAGGGGGCTCCCATACAACAAACGTGATTTTTTGCTCGTTTTTGCTCGATATTGATAACGGCAACAAGTAGACGCTTGAAATATTCACAGAATATTTAGAACTTATATATTCAAATAAAAATTGATAGTTAAATTAAAATAGGACAAATATTTAAGGAGGGCTCCCATACAACATTTTTTTGCCGTTTTTGTAGATAATGGTACGGTAATGTGGCGCGTAAACGGCTAGTGGGCGCATGGATGCGCGAGAATGCGCGCGCACCAATCAGCGTTGTTCGCGCGCAGACGCGCGAATTCCGAAGAATGCACGCGTCTTTTTCAAATCTCAGGAGTAATGTGTGCGTTACGCTGTGGAGTTAAGGTTGAATTTGTTATGTTCAGATTTGGATAGACGCTTCGATGCGCTTCGACTCTGCGCTAGTATAAATTGACCCTAACTGTCACAATGAAACATTCATAACAGCCAGATACATCTTTTTAAAACGGACCGAATTAATTTGTACACCCAATATTATAACGTCTGGCTACGCGATTTTCGATTTTACGCTGTAGAAGTAAGGTATAAATTCAAATGATTAAGACGTGTTTGTGTAATACAGCATTCATCAATACACACATAAAATCATACTGACACACACACAATAATACATCTGCTTAGTTAGCCTTTTACAAAATATGTTGGGGTCGATTTCCAGTCTAACCAAAGGTAACGTTACTTAAGTTCATACAATTCGTAGTGGTCAAATTATAGAACCACGTAGAGGCTATGTCTGTGGTACTCTTTTGAGTAGACTACATTTAGGGTATAATAGAAATAAAAACTCACACATAACACATAGTATAAAACAATTTATTCGTAACAAAATATGATTAGACGTTAAAAAAATAATTATGTACAAAATATTTAACTATTATCACAAATAGTTGCGTCCGCCGCCATCGCTCGCCTGGCTTCCACTAATTTGTACTTAAAGTGATGTAAACTTAGCTTAAAGTACCTTCTAACGTTTTAGATGCTAGACAGCTTTGGGGTCACTTAAGACCCCAAAGTTAGAAAAGGAACATAAAGATATACTAAACTGTTTTAAAATTCTCTCTACAATACTTGGTCCATTTTTTGTGGTTGAAATTCAAAATTGTAAAATATAAACATTAATAAATATGATTCATATTTTTATACATGATTTCACTGGAATAAATAGTGTTTATTTTGATCTCCAGCCAGCAGTGACAATAAATAGTGTAAAAAATATTCCTAATCAGATAATTATGGATTCAATGAAAGAATTAACTACCACTGTCATACAGCTCAGTATTTAACATTTAATATTCGCCGATATATATGACAAAATACGCACAATAACACTAGAAATAAAGTTTATATCGTATTGGCAAAATATCTCGCGTTATTAAAATCGTCTCTCATTTGTGGAATGTTTGTTCTTACCAACAATTCCTACGACGTTGTTTAATTATGTCCTTATTAGATTGTTCGTGTTCACTTAAAATTAATTCCTTCATTGAATCCCCTAATATCCATTTGGGGTCATATTTACCCCTGCCCCGAAGGCTTGCCCCGGTAATACTAATATCTAGCAATTATTCATATAAACATCAACGCACGTTATAAATTCGGTTTACTTTATCACTTTATGCCTTCTCCAGCTTGGACGGCCTGTGAACAAAAAAAAAACTAATTAGAAACATTGTTTATGGGCCACTCCAGTCAATATGGGCAAAAGGAGAAGATGGAAGGAAGAGAAGAAAAATGAAGAAACGAGTAATATATTTATAATTCATAGTTACAAGGTCTTCCTAAAAATATTCACTAGAGGAAAATCATCCATCTGTGTCATATTTGTTAGGATTTTTTAGTCTTTTTTTTTTTTTTTTTTTTTAACGTGGTAAAATTATCAAATAAGTCCTCCCACTCCGGGCAGGGTGGGAGGGACTGTCAGACTTTTCCCTTTACATACCGGGGCCACGGTAACGGGATGAGTCCCACGACCCCGGCGGGCTTCGGCCCTCTGCAGAGGGGGCCTCGTCATGTTGCTGACGCTCTTTGAGGCGCGCGTGGAACACGACGCGCCGTCGACCCGGGCATGGTCCATGGTCGGACAGCGAGTTGCCCTTGACTCGCTGTCCGCATGCCCGCGCCTACGGTGGCCGGAGATCGTCGGCCGACGTCCGACGCCGTGGGCGTCTACCACTGCGGCTGGGCTGGAGGGAGGACGCCATCCTCTCCCTCACGCGGCCCGCCACCTCCTTCGAAAGCATGACTGCTTCGCAGAAGGAGGCGACCGCTTCCCACTCCCTCTCGCCCCGCAGCATGGCCTCGACCAAGGCCGGGCGCGAGAGGTCTCCGCCTATCGCCGCCGTGAGGACACGTCGGTGCTCTGCCCAGGCGGGGCAGTCTTGCACCGTGTGCTCTACGGTGTCCTCAGGGCGACCCTCGCAGTGGTGACACCCAGGCGTTTCCTCCTTTCCCATCAGACACAGGTACCTCCCGAAACTTCCGTGTCCGGTGAGGACCTGCGTCATGCGGTAGGTCAGGACGCCGTGACGCCGATCTAGCCACTCCTCAAAGAGGGGTCTTACCGCCGCAATCGCGGCGTGCCCGAAAGTCTTGAGACAAGATTCAAGGGGTATTTTTACCGGCATCCTTCAAGCATTGGAAGAAAATTCATTGGTTATATAACTATTGTGTATACTTCAGTCATCTTCTGGTCTACTAAGTAAAAGGTGATGGTTGATTTATGTATGCTTAAGCAAAGCGTTTGTATTATGCGATGTAGCCAGTTACTGGGTTATGGAAGTCACTTCATCGGTGAAATACTCAGTAACTGATAAATTATTATTATTTATTTATCTATAATATGTATGTATTTAGAAAGATATATGTATGTTTATCAGTTGTCTAGTACCCATACCACAAGCTCTGCTTAGTTTGGGACTAGATGGCGTTGTGTGAAAAGTTGTGGAATATTATTATTATTTCCTTTATTCAACAAATATCTCAAAAATTACATTTTTAAATATTTTTCTATAAAAACTTACAATAAAAAAACATTTAAAAATATAAAAAATGGCAGTCCATCGGTGTCGGGAGCAGGGTCTAAGCTACCGGTGGTTAGGTCTCCAGAGAAAGGAACCTCCTCACAATGCGAGCTGTATCGAGGAGAACTGCCTTCTGTATCAGGCCCTTTATCCAGCTGTGCAACGCCAGCTTCGACAGATGGTCGTCGAAGCTTTTAGCTATCAGCCCATTGACTGACATGACAATCGGCACAATGACAGCCGAGTCCACATTCCACATGTCAACAACCTCATGAGCTAAGTCGAGATACTTTATGTGTTTCTCTTTCTCAGCTTTCACGAGATTCTCGTCATGTGGGATGGTAACATCGATTATCATTGCGCGGCGCACTAATCGGTCTATCACCACTATATCAGGCTTATTGGCAACAATAGTCCTGTCAGTGATGATAGACCGATCCCAGTACAACGTGATTATTATATATTATTATTATTAATTATTTTATATTTCAAATTAAAACTTTTACACGTATTTTTTTTCTTTTAGGTTTAAAAAATTAGCCAAGTGCGAGTCAGACTCGCCCATGAAGGGTTTCGTAGTAACTATAATAAATATAATTTAAAATAATTATTTGAAGAAAAAAAAAAAGAAAATTTCTTAAAACTAGCTTATTTACAATTTTTACAACTACGCCAAATAACTTTGTTTTTCATAGTGTTTGTATGAATTACAAAGTTATATTTGCGGTTTTAAAAAATATACTGTATCTCAAAAACTGCTGACCCGATCTCGTTCAAACTAATTTTGGTTAGATATACTTTTTATTTATAATATAACACCTACGACCTTATAATATAACACCTTATCTGTATTTAATTATTTATTGGAAAAAATGGAATAACACTTAAATAAAAACCCTAAACTACATAATAATATACATCTAAAAATAAACTAAAATATGGCGTCCAGAAATTCGTGCGCATCGCTGTCCACTGGTAATGTGCCCAAAAGACTGGCTGCATTGCCACGCTGTATGGCAATGCTTAAACGCTGTCCAAGGTTAAAGCCAGCCTTTGGGTCACGCGAAGTATCAACTAGGCGCCTGGATAGTTCTTTAAACAATTTGTGAGCACTCGGACCCCACGATCCCAAGGTCTCCACCCCAAACGGCTCGAAAATATAACCTCCAACAAGGTTATTATATTTCCGCCGCTTGAGGTTCTCAGCGGCTGCAGCGGCAGCGCCAGCACAGCAAGACGAGCTAGGAAGATGGGATGGCGCAAGAGTATCGACACAAGTTGCGTCCCACACTAAAGCCCTACCCATCTTCCAAGGAAATAAAGACATGCTGTCCGGTCTTTTGCCATCGTCGCGTGCCAGGCCATTGGGTTCTAATACAGCCGGAACGCCGACGGTGACAAGAGCTCGTCGGATAATGTCGTTAATATTCGCGTGCCGTGCTATGCGACCCGCGCTACTGCCACAAGAAAGGCCGTGGTGACCGAGGCTGTTGACAACTTCACCACAGTGGCAGCGATGAGCAGAACAACAGGGAGCACCTAATCGAAGGGAAGCAGCGAGGCGGAAAGTAGTATCATTTTGGTTCAAAGATTATATTAAGATCTACAGCATATATTTTTTTTAGATTTTTCACTCCATAATTATATAAGTTAGAGGGGGGGAGAGACACATTTTACCATTTTAGAAGCGTATATCTTTTAAACGATTAATTTTATTAAAAAGTGGTTTTAGAAACCTCAATGTTATTTTTAAAGACCTGTGTATAGATACTACACACGCATAGGTTTCATGAAAAAAAAATATTTTCAGTTTCAGTTCCATGTATGGGGAGCCCCTTCTATTTTAAATATTTTTAATTTTTTTTCATAAAATCGGAAAGGGGTTCACAGATAACATCTACCTACCAAGTTTCACATGTATAGTCCTAACAGTTTCGGAATAAAATGGCTGTGACATACGGACGGACAGACATGTCGAAACTATAAGGGTTCCGTTTTTTGCCATTCGGCTACGGAACCCTAAAAAGATGACGCCATTGTTTCCTAACTACTCTGAGAAGAAACACCGAAACAAACTCAGACGTCAACGCCTCTGTTAAAGTCCATTTTATCCGTATTGGTCAAATCATATGAAGACCATTATTTATTGATTTATTTATTTGTTTTGTTATTTCTGTGGTGTTTTTTTAGTAGGTACCCGAAGGTAACCGATAGAGTATGCCAACGGCATTAAGTCCGCTTTTGTACCTATGTGCATGAAGTGTAAGTGTTTTTTTAAAGATATTTAACAATGTGGGTAGAATTCACATTATTAGCAATCTTGTTAATCCCTCCAACAAAGCTAAGCATGCTTGTGTCTGGAGTGGGTTCAGCGCAATAGTGTTAGCTCGCGACCTCTCGGTACACCTTATATAGCCATAACCCTGATAACTAGTGATGAAGGCATACTCACTTGCCAGCTAGGATGTCCTGAACTCTGATAACTAGTGATGAAGGCATACTCACTTGCCAGCTAGGATGTCCTGAACCCTGATAACTAGTGATGAAGGCAAACTCACTTGCCAGCTAGGATGTCCTGAACCCTGATAACTAGTGATGAAGGCATACTCACTTGCCAGCTAGGATGTCCTGGATCTCCTGGAAGCTCTTGCCCTTGGTCTCGGGCACCAGGAACAGCGTGAAGAAGAAGGCGGCCACGCAGCACGCGCCGAAGATGAAGAACGTCCCGCCCATACCCAGCGAGCTGGCGATCACGCTGAAGTATCTGCGGAGAGGGAACACCCCTTACTGGACACCGTTACTCATAACAATACTGTATTTAACTGGTATCATATTGTTACTTCAGTCGCTTAGCGAAGTACGCTGAGAAACTTCGACCGAAATTTAGAATTTTCGAGACACTAACGCCACCTGGCGGTGAGTAGCAGTACTGAGTGAGTAGATTGTACAAGAATGTTCTAGAACACAGATCGAGTTATAAATAGATCGCAAAGGAACGCAGACGGCAGTCTTATTAGAAGATACGAGGCAATATAATCTAAGCTCTACAAGTGAATTTCAGTGCGATTTAAGTTTTAAGTGACAAGTATTGTAGTGTGTATAACTGTGTTAATTTTTATTTTGTGTTTACTTAATTAAAGTGTTAATTTTGGTCTAATTGGCGTTAATTGTTTCTATCCCGAACCCCAGATCGTAACAATATATTATATATCTGGTATCATAACATTGATGCATGACGTTGTACAATTTGTTACAAAAATCAATAAAATCGATGGAAAAACAGAGAAGTTACACGCTCTTGAAGCAATCCCACCCATACGCACAAAACGTTTTGCTAATACTTTCATTGTGTGTACAGCTAGGGAGTGGAGTTCCCTGCCAGAGTCTGTGTTTCGTGATAGCTATAACCTTGGGGTCTTTAAGTCAAGAGTGAATAGGTTACTTCTAGGTAAACGTGCTTCATCTTCAACCACATCATCGCTTAGCATCAGATAAGATGGTGCTCAAACGCGACCTGAGGGGAATAGCCACTTTTTTATTTGTTGATAAAATAGCGTTTGACCTCCATTTCACCTAATGGCAAGCGATGACATGGTCGAAGATGAAGCAAGCTTGCCTAGAAATAACCTATTCACTCTCAATACCTATTCAATCAATTAAGAGATTGACCACTGTGACCGAAATCAGTTAGGACGACTATTATCTCTTTAGAACCTTCCCGTAAACTGACTAACCTGGTAATCAAGAAGGACAGTGTCCAACAGAAGGCGGTGGCAATGGGAGAAGCGATGGCCTTCACTTCTATGGGGAACAGCTCCGACATGACTGCCCAGGGTAAGGGTCCCAAGCCCCAGCAGTACGTCACGATGAACAGCACCAGAGACAGGATGGGCAGGAAACCGATCTTCTCCACTACCGGATTCCCGTTGTCGGCTAGGATGAAGAACATGCCTAGGAGGACCTGGAATGTAAAATCTTATCTTACTAATAATAATAATATGGATGAAGTTATGATGTCGAATAACTATCGGAAATGTATTGTGAAGGATGGTGCGGTAGACACATGTCGGGCATGTCACAAACCGGGAGAATCCATTCGTCACATTATCTCCGGTTGTTCTCGTCTGGCTAACGGAGACTATTTGCATAGACACAACCTTGTAGCCAGGATTATTCACCAGCAACTTGCTCTTAAATACAATCTTGTGGAATCAGAAGTACCATACTATAGGTATGTGCCCGACCCAGTTCTCGATAATGGCAATATTACACTGTACTGGGATCGGTCTATCATCACTGACAGGACTATTGTTGCCAATAAGCCTGACATAGTGGTAATAGACCGATTAGAGCGTCGCACAATGATTGTTGATATAGCGGTCCCTCATGACGAGAACCTCGTGAAAGTTGAGATAGATAAAAAAATAAGTATCTTGACCTGGCACGCGAAGTTGTCGACATGTGGGATGTCGAGACAGCAATCATTGTGCCGATAGTCGTCACAGCCAATGGTATAATAGCCAAGAGCCTCGACCAACATCTAATGAGGCTCTCGTTGGGCAGCTGGATCAAAGGCTTGATCCAGAAAGCAGTACTTCTGGAAACGGCGCGTATTGTGAGGAGGTTCCTCTCTATGGAGCCCTGACCACCGGTAGCTTGGACCCTGTTCCCGATACCGGTCGGCTACTATTTTTTATATTTTTAAATGTTTATATTTCGTTTTATTAATATTTAAAAATGTAATCAGTTTGTATATATAATGAATACAGAATATAATAATAACGTTTTATTTGGAAAAAATAACAAATACAGACAGAAAAATTACTATAAAAAATACTCAAATCACTATAGGTGTGCCTATAATATTTGAAGAGTTTTCTCGATTTTTCCAGGATCCCATCATCAGATCCTGACTTGGTGGCAATGGGACCAATTTCAAAGTATACCCTTTCAAACAAAAAAAGAATTTTCCAAATCGGTTCAGCCATCTTCGAGTAATCGGTGATCATACATAAAAAAATGTACGCGTCGAATTGATAACCTCCTCCTTTTTTGTCGTCGGTTGAAAACAATATTAAACGATGATAACTGCAAAAGTTGACAAAACTGTGGCGCAGCTATCGACGCCCGACTCCAGGTGAGAGGGAAATTTATTCCAAGTAAGGAACGTATTTACACAAATTACACAAACAAGAAAGAAAAAAAGACAGTCTGAAGACTAAGATTAAGATTATTAATTGCCGTGACTGATTTGTGTGGCTGCGTGAGTATTTGTGTATGGTGTGTATTAGTGTGAGTAGTGTATGTGTGAATGAATGAATGTGTATGAGAATGTGTGTCTGCATTCAGATAACGAATGTGATGTGAGGATGCATGTTTGTCACTCTTTCCATGCAAAACTACTGAACTGATCGGAATGGAATTTTAAGGTAAGTAGTGAGTTGACGTCCTAAATTAACACATAGGCTACTTTTTATCCCAGAACTCCCACGCAGAGCCGGATTAACCCTGTCAGAGGCCCTAAGGCAATGGCATTCTCGGGGCCCTTTTTCTTACTTTGACTGACCAAATCGTGTTTGAACTGAGGAAACGCACATTAAGGGCTGTGGTTTTTAATATATTTGTTTACAATAAGTAATTTGTTCTAAAATTGTATTAATTCTACTACTAAATCTAACGATTTGTATTTTGTGAGCTAAAAGTGAGGTCCCGAAGTTTACACGCACATCAAATTCTCGTTCGAAGAAACATGTTTTCTTGGTGCGTGCACTGGGCCTGGGCCCCTAGTTGATGCGGGGCCCCTAGGCAGTTGCCTACTCCGCCTAATGGTTAATCCGGCCCTGCTCCCACGGGACCGGGATTTAAACGGGAAAACCCAAAAACGAACGACGTCGCGGTTAGAAGCTAGTATTTAATAATTGTTTAAGAAAAATAATATTATTGTTACACGTACATAGTGTAAAGCTTCAGAATCACCTTTACAAATACAAAAATATGTATTTATTTCTTCAAAAATATTAGGAACATGCATGAATTGGGGCAGCCTCAAAATAATAGAGTACATTATTTTCTTTAAGTGTCAGTATTGGTTGTGTGTGTGTGTGTGCTTTTTATTATACAAGATGTTATTACGGTTCATGTCTGTGGTGCTCTTTTGAGGAAATGTAGCGACGGTATGACTTTTAGATTTCTGACAAATTGTTACTATTTTCTGACTGAATTTTTAAATTGCGTGATGGTGAGAGCCAATACTTACAAGTCCAATAGCAGTTCCACATGAGGAAATGAGGAGCAGGATCCTGCGGCCGAGACGGTCTACCACCAGGGGGGTGATACACGACGCAGCCACCTGGAACGAAACAAACTCTAATATAATAAAAAAAGTTTATTACAGATGTTTTTTAATTATATATTTATTTATTAATTAGGATCTCCAACAAAAGATTCAGAATATTAATGTAGGTACCCATAGGTATTACGTTAATTTACTGCCTTACTTAAAAAAGACCACAGCATGCAAAAAATAATAGTACAACCAAGCTAACAAGGTTATCAATAGACTAAATTAACATAGAAAATATTAAAAAGATAAACAATCATAGAAAAATAAAAAAGTGAAATATACTTTTGAAATAAAACAAATATCGTATATTCTTATGGACAAGTTGATATCATTAATCGTTTTTAAACTAATGAAGCCTCTCTCTCATACCCACAAAAAATGTATTTTGAAAACATTGTGAAAATCAATTAAGTTTTAAAAGTGTAACCATGAAGTTTCTTGCTGATTCTTTTCTATAGGTCAATTCATAGAACCGTGCACTAGCGTCTAACGTTTTATAAGTGCCCATGTGAAATATTTTTTATTTGATTTGTTCAGTGGGCTTAGTATGAGTTTGAAAAACTTTTTCGTTTTCGAAAACTATCGCTTTGTTTCTTTCACATGCACCAAACTTATAGAAGAGTGTGAAAAAGACAAAGCCATAGTTTTCGAAAACGATAATACCTACATAATAGTATTGCAAACTCTACTAAGCCAGAATCAGAATTATTTATTTGTTAAACATATAGGTAAATACATACAGATCTTACATTAACAAGAAGTCCGCTATACCTACTGTCAATAATACATACAAATATTAGATTGAAAAATGAAAACTTAGTTGCGTCACAATATTCACCTGAAGAAAAAATAGTACTTTTTTACCTGAACAGCACCAATAATGATGGTGGCAATAGCAGAATCCAGACTAGATTGAGCAGCCTCGAAGATGTTAGTCATATAGAAGAGAACGGCGTTGATCCCGCTGAACTGCTGGAAGAACACTAACGCGCACGAGATGTAGAACGCCTTGAAGTTACTGCCGCGGAACACATCAGCTACCTAGAAAGGAGATAGAGGTATCTTTATAGTTGTCCGTACTCAAATGATAAATGATCTCTATTTTGCAAATTGGTTATTAAATAACACTTTTACACGTAATTTTTTTCTTAAATGTAAACTAGATGAGGCCAGTGTTTCCTGACTACCCTGAGAAGAAACACCGAAACAAACTCGGGGGTCCGTCTCTTTTGAATTCCATACAATCTATACTGGTTAAATTATATGGGAACCTTGTAGGTTTCAGTCTGAGGCGATCTTTTGAAGAAAGATGCTCACAGATTTGAGTGGGCCTATCCATACGGTGCAAGTATTTTACAGATGACGTATATACGTAACTTAGAACAAAAAGCTTAACGATTTGACGAACAATACCAATGTAGCGACAACTATTTCACAACATACAAACTAAATGATAGAAATCCTGAATCGCGCAAGCAGAGTTTGCCGCACAACTAGCCTACATACAAATTACCCGCCACAAACATTGGACAGTTGCCCACCAGACAAAAACATCTGTCTGGTCGGAGGATTCTCCCGTTTCAATGGGATTGCGGGGCTTTACACCCTGTTCCGCATATCCCCAAACCAAGGTAAGGACGTTTGGGTAGGCCGCAAAAATCACTCAAACTGCCAGACAAATATGTTTTAAGACCAGGTACTCTAAGATAATTTTCACGCAAGCTCCGCCTCCATGCACCCCGGTTAGGCCGTTGTGTACTAATCGCTAACACAGCAGTAATAAAGTTGAATTTTGCGTGCGCTCTTTCACCATGTTCGGGTTCGAAACTGCTGTTGTGTGCTAAACGCTAATACAGCAGTAATAAATTTGAATATCGCTTGCGCTCTTTCACCATGGTTGGGTTCGAAACTAAATGTCGTAAGTCTCAATTCTTATTTCGTTTATAACTAATTAGCTTGTGCCGGCTTCGCTTCGCTTAGCTTCGCCCGCGTGGGAAGTTTTTCCCGTGTAAATCCCGATCCCGTGGGAATTTTGCAAAATACTTTCTTAGCGGATGCCTACGTCATAACATCTACCTGCATGCCAAATTTCAGTTCGATCCGTCCAGTGGTTTGGGCTGTGCGTTGATAAATCACCTTTGAGTATAATAATGAAATAATAATAATAATAATAATAATAATAAATAATCTGTGGCCCGGTTGTCAAAGAATATGTCAGAAAATTTTTTCCTCCACATTTTTCAGAATTATTTATAAATTAAATAGCCATACAAATAACAATAATCATGTTCAACAAAACCAAAATAGTAAAAAAAAAACTATTCATGAATGGATGGAAGCATAAATAGACAGAACAATAAACGTACAAACCAAAATGTTGACAAGAAACCGGGCACGACTGATTTTGAACACACGACCAAGACCTGCGGAATCGTCGCTCAGCTCCGCCTCGCAGCCGCCGGGACCAGCTCCAGCCGTGAGTGAAGAGACTCCGGCCGCTGCAGTTGCGTCGAGCTCGAGCGACGAATACTTCTCGCCGCCGACGACACCACCACCTGCGCGTCGGCGAGGAAGAGGCCGCCCTCCGGCCAGCTTCGGACCTCGAGGCCCACCGGCCTCTGATAGGGTCCCCGCTGCCGGTGGAAGTGTGCAGCGCATGCGATGGACAAATTCCATCAATGAAAATGTGATGCGCTCATACTTTGGGGCTACAGAGGGGGGAACTAACCTGACTGCGTACCGTGGTCGGATGCTCTCTCTGTTTCAGGTACTTGAACCAGCTGTCAACGTTTCGGCCCAACGACTGTCGGATCAGGTGCGGGTCATCCAGCGTAACCATATGTTGGATGACGCCGTACTTGATAGACTACGGCTCGAATCACGGTGCAGTCGTGTCTCATCTGCTTCACCACAGGCTGCGGTGCAACTACAACCTAGTATCTCACCGCGACCCGAGCACGTCGGTGAAGATGATGAGGACCGGGCTACATCCGTGAGTACCCAGTGTAGTGAACAATTGAGGAGTGCTTTGGAGTGTGCATTACGGGACTATCGCTCCACACCGCCTGAGCTGAGACCTCGTCTGCCTCGTTTGCCCATGCATAAGAAAAATAGGGCGCTAGTGTGTGCTCTAGATTCACTGTTATCAAATTATTTTGATAATAGCGAAGATCTCACCGATACCCATTCGATCCTGTACTGTGCCGCTGTTGCAGCATGTCGGGTAGCTCATGTCAAGTTTCCAAAGACTGACAGAGCTATTCGACCAGCTGTACCAGCTTGGCAGTGCAGGATCGAACGTCGTATCGCCGGGGCTAGAGCACTCATTGGCAAACTTATCTGCTTCAGACAGGGCAACACTCGCCCTAGAGTGATGCGCTTTGTGAGACGGGCGTTCGCGGGGACTGATATTAGTCCTCGGGATTATCTCACCTGCGTCACAGAGCGCATCGACTTCCTGAAGCAGAAAGTCTATGCGTGGGCAAATAGAATTCGCAGATATAAGCGGAGGGTGGAGCGATACACTCAGAATCGCACATTCCAAAGCAATGAAAGGTGGGTTTATAGGGCCTGGGAGCGACCTGACCAAGGTGTGACTGATACGTGCTTACTGGATGATGACGCCATGTGTTCGTTCTGGCGCAGCATCTGGTCGGCTCCTGTCAGTCACACTGAGGGTGACTGGATGCGGGAGATCAGGCGCACGTGCGATCTTTTACCAGAAATGGGGGCAATCACGATCAGCCCCCAAGATGTAACCCATGCAGTCCGTCCGTTATCTAACTGGAAATCCCCAGGGCCGGACGGGCTGCACAATTTTTGGCTTAAATGGTTCCAAAGATCGCACGCTCGCTTGGCATTTCAGTTCCAGTCTGCCCTAGAGTCAGGATCGCTACCTCAATTCCTAACTACAGGAATAACCCACCTGCTCCATAAATCAGGTAGTACTACGGAACCTAAAAATTATAGACCGATCACGTGCCTCCCTACGGTCTATAAAGTTCTTACGTCCATCCTGAGAACTAAAATTAATAATCATATTGATGTAAATTCAATCATGTCTGTTTCTCAGAATGGATGTAGGAACAGGTCCCGTGGTACCAAGGAGCTGCTCCTCATTGATATTGCCATAAACCAACAGGTTCGTCGTTTCCGAAGAGATTTGTCGACATGCTGGATAGATTATAAGAAGGCCTATGACTCTGTTCCACATACATGGCTCAAGAAGGTGTTGGAGTTGTATAAAATAGATCCAATGCTACGCAATTTTCTTGAGTCATGTATGGGGCAATGGAAGACGGTCCTCTGCTACCCAGGATGTCGACAGATCCAGGAAAACAGCGAACCGATTAGGATTGAGCGTGGCATATTTCAAGGCGACAGTCTGAGCCCTCTGTGGTTTTGCCTGGCTCTCAACCCTCTCAGTACATTGCTGGAGGGTTCAGGGCTAGGCTACCAGTTGAGAAGAGGTGGTCAGGTCATATCACACTTGCTTTACATGGATGATTTGAAAATCTTTGCCACCAGCAAATTGCAACTGATGGAGCTACTGAAGGTAACAGAAACTTTCAGTAGCGCCATCGGAATGGAATTTGGGGTGGACAAATGTGCGGTCATGCATGTAAAGCGAGGAGAGATTATGGAATCCGTGGGAACTCAACTCTCGGATTCCATACACCTGAGATCCCTCGGATCAACTGAAACTTACAAGTATTTGGGTATGTCAGAAGCACTAGGCATCAATACTGCTTATGTTAAACAGTCATTGAAGGAACGCTTCTTTGGCCGTCTGAATAAAGTACTGAATAGTCTTCTATCAGGCGGAAACAAGGTGCGTGCCTTCAATGGTTGGGTTATGCCAGTATTGATGTATTCTTTTGGCATACTCAAATGGACTCAGACTGAACTTGACGCCTTGGACAGGCGGGTCCGCAAAACGCTGACTGCAAATCGGATGCATCACCCACGTTCATCGGTGATGAGGCTGTATATCCCCCGGAAATGCGGTGGTCGTGGTTTTTTAAATACAAAGACCCTGCATAACCGTGAGGTATGCAGCCTTAGGGAATATTTCCTAAAAGCTGACGTGGGTATGCATCGGGATGTGGTAGCGGTGGATAAAGGCCTCACTCCGCTCTCCTTAGGTAACGAGAATTGGCGCAAACCTGTAATATTAGAGACTAATGACCGCAGAGAAGTATGGCAGAGCAAGGAGCTTCACGGACGCTATTACCGAGCCCTTCATGGGTCTGAAGTAGATTTATTAGCGTCCGTAGCCTGGCTACGTTTTGGTGACCTCTTCGGGGAAACCGAAGGTTTTGTCTGTGCGATTATGGACGAAGTTATGATGACGAATAACTATCGGAAATATATTGTGAAGGATGGTACCGTAGACATATGTCGGGCATGTCACAAACCGGGAGAATCCATTCGTCACATTATCTCCGGTTGTTCTCGTCTGGCTAACGGAGAATATTTGCATAGACACAACCTCGTAGCCAGGATTATTCACCAGCAACTTGCGCTTAAATACAATCTTGTGGAATCAGAAGTACCATACTATAGGTATGTGCCCGACCCAGTTCTCGATAATGGCAATATCACACTATACTGGGATCGATCTATCATTACTGACAGGACTATTGTTGCCAATAAACCTGACATAGTGGTGATAGACCGATTAGAGCGTCGCACAATGATTGTTGATATAGCAGTCCCCCATGACGAGAACCTCGTGAAAGCTGAGATAGATAAAAAAAATAAGTATCTTGACCTGGCACGCGAGGTTGTCGACATGTGGGATGTGGAGACAGCAATCATTGTGCCGATAGTCGTCACAGCCAATGGCATAATAGCCAAGAGCCTCGACCAACATCTAAGGAGGCTCTCGTTGGGCAGCTGGATCAAGGGCTTGATCCAGAGAGCAGTACTTCTGGAAACGGCGCGTATTGTGAGGAGGTTCCTCTCTATGGAGCCCTGACCACCGGTAGCTTGGACCCTGTTCCCGATACCGGTGGGCTACTATTTTTTATATTTTTAAATGTTTATATTTTTTTTTATTAATATTTAAAAATGTAATTAATATGTATATAGATTGAATAAATGAAATAATAATAATAATCTGTGGTCCGGCTGTCAACAAGCACGTCAAAAATTTTTTCATCCTGATTTTATCAATAATTTTGATATAAAATAGTTATTTAAAATGTTCGATCAATCGAAAATAGTTAAAAAAAAACTACAATCCATGAGTCCTACCTACACTACATCTACTATCCATAAAAATAGACCAATGTAAATGAAAACTTCGTGAATTGAAATCTATGTTGACCAGAAGCCGGACACGATTGCTCCAAACTACACACCCAAGATCTTCGGATTCGTCGCTCAGCTCCGCCTCGCAGCCGCCAGGACCTGCTCCAGCCGTGAGTGAAGAGACTCCGGCCGCTGCAGTTGCGTCGAGCTCGAGCGACGAGTACTTCTCGCCGCCGACGACACCACCACCTGCGCGTCGACGGGGAAGAGGCCGACCTCCGGCCTGCTTGGAACCTCGAGGCCCACCGGCCTCTGATAGGGTTCCCGCTGCCGGTGGAAGTGTGCAGCGCATGCGATGGACTCAATCCATTAATGAGAACGTCATGCGCTCATACTATGGGGCTACAGAAGGAGGAACTAACCTGACTGCGTACCGTGGTCGGATGCTCTCTCTGTTTCAGGTACTTGAGCCAACTGTCAACGTTTCGGCCCAGCGACTATCGGATCAAGTGCGTGTCATCCAACGTAACCGTATGTTGGATGAAGCCGTACTTGATCGCCTCCGTTCGGACATGAGTAGCTAAGTCACTTCACATCCGATGCCGACTGTGGTGGCACCACCACAACCCAACGTTCAAGTTGAGGAGAGTAGTGACAGAGTTACAAACGTAAGTACCCAGTATAATGAGCAATTGAGGAGTGCTTTGGAGTGTGCTATTCGGGAATATCGCAACATGCCGCCTGAAATAAGACCACGCTTACCTCGTTTGCCCATGCATAATAGGAATAGGGCACTGGTGGCTGCTCTGGATTCGCAGTTGTCAGACTATTTTGATAACTGCGAAGACCTCGCCGATACCCACTCTGTCTTATACTGCGCAGCTGTCGCGGCATGTCGTGTAGCTAATGTTAAAATTTCTAATGACATAGCTACACGACCTAAACCCGCTGTGCCAGCTTGGCAGTATAGGATAGAGCGCCGCATTGGTGAGGCCAGGGCACTCATTGGAAAACTTGTTTGCTTTAGGGAGGGCAACACTCGCCCGAGAGTGATGCGCTTTGTGAGACGGGCGTTTTTGGGAACCAACATTCACCCACAAAATTATATGTCCTGTGTCACAGAGCGCATCGACTTCCTAAAGCAGAAGGTATATGCATGGGCAAACCGTATCCGGAGGTACAGACGGCGAGTGGAGCGATTCATCCAGAATCGCACATTCCGAAGTAACGAAAGGTGGGTATATAGGGCTTGGGAGCGACCGGACCAAGGTGCGACTGACATGTGCCTGCCCGATGATGACGCCTTCTGTACGTTCTGGCGCAACATCTGGTCGGTACCTGTCAGTCACACCGAAGGTGATTGGACCCGGGAGGTCGAGCAAGCGTGCGATCCAATACAAGAAATGGGGGCAATCATTATCAGCCCCCAAGATATAGCCCATGCAGTCCGTCCGCTGCCTAATTGGAAGTCTCCAGGACCGGATGGACTGCATAACTTCTGGATCAAGTGGCTAACAAGATCGCACGCTCGCTTGGCGTCTCAGTTCCAATCTGCCCTAGAATCTGGCTCACTACCCGAGTTCTTCACCACTGGAGTTACCCACCTGCTCCACAAATCTGGTAGCACCGCGGAACCCAAAAATTATAGACCAATCACGTGTCTGCCAACGGTCTATAAGGTTCTGACATCCATTTTGAGGGTTAAAATTAACAAACACATTGACGACAATCACATCATGTCTACCTCTCAAAATGGATGTAAGAATGGGTCCCGCGGTACTAAGGAGCTACTCCTCATTGACATGGCCATTAGCCAACAGGTTCGACGTTCCAAAAAAGATCTGTCGACATGTTGGATAGACTACAAGAAGGCCTATGACTCAGTGCCTCATACATGGCTCATGAGGGTGCTAGAATTGTATAAAATTAATGCAACTTTACGCACCTTTCTGATATCATGTATGGGACAATGGAGGACAGTTCTTCGCTATCCAGGATGTCGATACATCCCAAGGTACAGCGAACCGGTAAGGATCGAGCGCGGTATATTCCAGGGCGATAGTTTGAGTCCGCTTTGGTTTTGCTTAGCCTTGAATCCTCTAAGCACACTGCTGGAGAATTCAAGACTAGGCTATAGGTTGAAAAGAGGTGGTCAGGTTATTTCTCACCTCCTATACATGGATGATTTAAAACTTTTTGGCGCCACTAGTCTACAACTGAGAGAACTACTGAAGGTAACTGAAACTTTCAGTAGTGCCATCAGGATGGAGTTTGGTGTCGACAAATGTGCGATTATGCATGTAAAGCGAGGGGAGATTGTGGAATCCGTGGGATCTCAACTCACGAATTCCATAAACCTGAGGTCCCTTTCTCCAACCGAAACTTACAAGTATCTAGGTATGTCGGAGGCGTTAGGTATCAATGTAACTGGCATGAAGCAATCGTTGACAGAGCGCTTCTTTGGCCGCCTAAAAAAGGTACTAAATAGCCTTCTTTCGGGCGGGAACAAGGTGCGTGCTTTCAATGGTTGGGTCATGCCAGTATTGATATACTCTTTCGGCGTACTTAAATGGACACAAACGGAACTTGACGCCCTGGATAGGAGAGTCCGTACACTACTGACTGCATATCGAATGCATCACCCACGTTCATCGGTAATGAGACTGTATATCCCACGGAAATGCGGAGGTCGAGGCTTTTTGAATGCCAAAACTCTCCACAACCGCGAGGTATGCAGTCTCAGGGAATATTTTCTTGCTTCTGAAGTGGGTATGCATCGAAATGTAGTAGCGGTGGACAAGGGACTCACCCCGCTCTCCTTGGCTAATGAGAACTGGCGCAAACCTGCAGTGCTAGACACTAACGATCGAAGGAGGATATGGCAGAGTAAGGAGCTACACGGACGATTTTTCCGGGCCCTTCATGGACCCGATGTAGACCAGTTAGCGTCCGTAGCTTGGTTGCGCTTCGGTGACCTCTTTGGGGAAACCGAAGGTTTTGTTTGTGCAATTATGGACGAAGTTATCATGACGAACAACTACCGGAAATTTATTGTGAAGGATGGCACGGTTGACATGTGTCGGGCATGTCACCGTCCGGGTGAATCAATCCGTCACATTGTCTCTGGTTGTTCTCGTCTTGCTAATGGAGAATACTTGCATAGGCACAACCTTGCAGCCAAGATTATTCATCAGCAACTTGCTCTGAAATATTCTCTTGTGGAATCGGAAGTGCCGTACTATAGGTATGTGCCCGACCCAGTTCTCGATAATGGCCATATCACATTATACTGGGATCGGTCCATCATCACTGACAGGACTATTGTAGCCAATAAGCCTGATATAGTGGTGGTGGACCGAAACGAGAGGCGTGCCATGATTGTCGACATAACCATCCCGCATGACGAGAACCTCGTGAAAGCCGAGAAAGATAAGCAAATCAAATATCTTGACTTGACGCATGAGATTGTCGACATGTTGGATGTGAACTCGGCAGTCGTTGTACCGATAGTCGTCTCAGCCAATGGCTTAATAGCCAAGAGCCTCGACCAACACCTTAGGAGGCTCTCGTTAGGCGGCTGGATCAAGGGCTTGCTTCAGAAAGCGGTGCTCCTGGACACGGCGCGTATCGTTAGGAGGTTCCTCTCTCTAGAGCCCTGACCACCGGTAGCTTGGACCCTGTTCCCGATACCGGTGGGCTACTATTTTTTATATTTTTAAATGTTTTTTGTGTTTTATAGAAATATTTAAAAATGTAATTTGTATGTATATAATTAGAAATAAAGAGATAATAATAATGTGCGGTCATGCATGTAAAGCGAGGAGAGATTATGGAATCCGTGGGAATCAACTCTCGGATCCCATACACCTAAGATCCCTCGGATCAACTGAAACTTACAAGTATTTGGGTATGTCAGAAGCACTAGGCATCAATACTGCTTATGTTAAACAATCATTGAAGGAACGCTTCTTTGGCCGTCTGAATAAAGTACTGAATAGTCTTCTATCAGGCGGAAATAAGGTGCGTGCCTTCAATGGTTGGGTTATGCCAGTATTGATGTATTCTTTTGGTATACTCAAATGGACTCAGACTGAACTTGACGCCTTGGACAGGCGGGTCCGCACAACGCTGACTGCAAATCGGATGCATCACCCACGTTCATCGGTGATGAGGCTGTATATCCCCCGGAAATGCGGTGGTCGTGGTTTTTTAAATACAAAGACCCTGCATAACCGCGAGGTATGCAGCCTTAGGGAATATTTCCTAAAAGCTGACGTGGGTATGCATCGGGATGTGGTAGCGGTGGACAAATGCCTCACCCCGCTCTCCTTAGGTAACGAGAATTGGCGCAAACCTGTAGTATTAGATACTAATGACCGCAGAGAAGTATGGCAGAGCAAGGAGCTTCACGGACGCTATTACCGAGCCCTTCATGGGTCTGAAGTAGATTTATTAGCGTCCGTAGCCTGGCTACGTTTTGGTGACCTCTTCGGGGAAACCGAAGGTTTTGTCTGTGCGATTATGGACGAAGTTATGATGACGAATAACTATCGGAAATATATTGTGAAGGATGGTACGGTAGACATATGTCGGGCATGTCACAAACCGGGAGAATCCATTCGTCACATTATCTCCGGTTGTTCTCGTCTGGCTAACGGAGAATATTTGCATAGACACAACCTCGTAGCCAGGATTATTCACCAGCAACTTGCTCTTAAATACAATCTTGTGGAATCAGAAGTACCATACTATAGGTATGTGCCCGACCCAGTTCTCGATAATGGCAATATTACACTGTACTGGGATCGGTCTATCATCACTGACAGGACTATTGTTGCCAATAAGCCTGACATAGTGGTGATAGACCGATTAGAGCGTCGCACAATGATTGTTGATATAGCAGTCCCCCATGACGAGAACCTCGTGAAAGCTGAGATAGATAAAAAAAATAAGTATCTTGACCTGGCACGCGAGGTTGTCGACATGTGGGATGTGGAGACAGCAATCATTGTGCCGATAGTCGTCACAGCCAATGGTATAATAGCCAAGAGCCTCGACCAACATCTAAGGAGGCTCTCGTTGGGCAGCTGGATCAAGGGCTTGATCCAGAAAGCAGTACTCCTGGAAACGGCGCGTATTGTGAGGAGGTTCCTCTCTATGGAGCCCTGACCACCGGTAGCTTGGACCCTGTTCCCGATACCGGTGGGCTACTATTTTTTATATTTTTAAATGTTTTTATTTTTATATTAATATTTAAAAATGTAATTTATATGTTCATATATTAAATAAATATAATAATAATAATAATACCTTACTGTAAATACTAATTTTAGAAATAAAAGCCGAGTAATCCTGATTAAATTTTGAATAATCTTTAAAAAAGACATGATTTTCGATTAAAAAATGATTCGAGCGAAAATATTCCAATAACGGAACTGGTCTTAGACCTGTAAGGTAAAAGACCCAATAAATCATATACTAAAGTTCCAATTTCATTGTATAATAATAATAATAATAAGCCCCCTAATACAACCACACGTCCGGATTGAACATCTAATCACGTAGGGGGCGGACACAGGATTAAAAAAAAAAATTACTGGCGTGGCTAACGTGGCTCTGGAAACCCATTTAACATGGAGACTAGATCAAGAAAAGTACGTATAGGACCGCTACCCGAGGGCAATCGTCGGGGCACACCTGGGGCCGATGCTGGGTGTCACAGTATGCGATCCATCGGCGGTGGGGGACTGAGCAGGCGGGTTCTCCCCGATAAAAATACTACAGCCGAACTGACAGACAGACTTGACAATAACATTAGAGCAGTTATATCCGATTTGGATGTTTCACAGGCGGCATTAGCCACTCAGCCTACGACCACCAAAACCGGCAAACCTAGAGTGCGCATGAAATGGACTGAAGATATGAACATATTCATTATGCGCACTTACTATCATATAACTAAACTTGAAGAGGACAGAACTATGTACTGTACACAATTACACGAACAGTTTAAATTACAATATCCAGATATAAATGTAACAGAACAAAGAGTAGCAGATCAAAGACGAGTAATTATCAGAAACAAGCTGTTATCAGATGACACCATAAATAGAATTAAATATGAAATAGCCGAACAACTTAAAAAAAGAAGAAGAAAGTATGAATCTCACACAACAAACACATACATTACAAGATCTCGACACAAGCTCATACACTAGTGACTATTTTGATACAGAATTAACGAAACACACACAACACAGTAATCAACCTACTACAAATAATCCCGTGTCAAACCAAACACAAAATAATGTTGAGATTGACTCTTCCTTAGTAGACAAATTAAGTAACGAATTAGAAACAAATTTGATAAAATATAATGGAATGGATCCCGCATGTAGGCCATTATTACCAAAAATGAGACCGTCTCGCCAACTATCAGATATCATAAGTATATTTAATCAAAGGATTATACCACCCAAACTATCGTCACTGGAAAATCTATGTGACACACATTCTTTAATATACTCAGTAGCAATTACAGTTGCAATTCATTTTAAATTAAAAATAAATATGAATTGAGCTATCAATAATAAAGATAGTAGAATTAAAAAAGATCCACCTTGGAAACAAAGATTAGAAACTGATATTGACCAACTAAGAAAAGATATAAACAGACTGACGCAATATAATAATGGTAACACATCAAGAAAACTAGAAAATAAGGTAAAGCAAATAATTAAAAATACCAGAGTACACAGTTCGCATGAAAATTATAACAAAAGAATAGAAGTTCACTTAGACACATTGAAGCAAAAACTTTTAGTAAAAAGCCATAGGTTAAAAAGATACAAAAAAGCAAAAGAGAGAAAAGACAATAATAGATTATTTAAAACAAATGAGAAACAATTCTACAGAAAACTTAAAGGCAGCGATACAGTTATTACTAACCCTCCATCTCAAGAGTCCTTAAAAGAATTCTGGCAAGGAATCTGGTCAGATAATACTGATCATAACAAGGAAGCCATATGGATACAAAAAGAAATTGGTAGGTCAGAAACCATAGACGAAATGCCGTTCGAAGACATAGATACGCTTGAAATAAACACAATAATAAATAAAACGCATAACTGGAAAGCAGCAAGAATAGATGGTATACATAATTTTTGGATTAAACGACTTCACTCACTTCACAGTACATTAGCAGAACAAATAAATGATATCCTAAAAGGCAACCAAACTATCCCAGAATTTTTAACTAAAGGAATCACATACATGATCCCTAAATCAATCAGAACCCAAGATCCGTCACAGTATAGACCAATCACTTGCTTACCAATCTTATATAAAATCATTACATCATGTATAACTAATAAAATTATTAAACACACTGAGAAATACAATATCTTAACTGAAGAACAAAAAGGATGTAGGCGTGGTCATATGGGATGTAAAGAGCAATTAATTATCGATTCCACTATCTTAAAATACGTCCAAAGATCTAGGAAAAATTTATACATAGCATACATAGATTATTAAAAAGCATTCGACAGCGTCCCACACTCATGGTTAATTGAAGTACTAAATATTTATAAAGTCAATCCATTAATTATTAATTTCCTTAAAAACACCATGGAAACATGGAGAACTACACTTAAATTACAAACTAAAACAACAAAGTTATCCGTAGAAGAAATAGCAATTAAAAAAGGTATTTTTCAAGGGGACTCATTAAGCCCTCTTTGGTTTTGTTTAGCCCTAAATCCACTCTCACGAGCATTAATTGACTCTGGATTAGGTTTTGATATTAAGAATGGTAGATCAGTATTGCACCAAATCACACATTTACTTTATATGGATGACCTTAAACTATATGCTAATAAAAATAAAGATTTACACGAATTATTAAATATAACAACAACATTTTCAAAAGATATAAAAATGGATTTTGGACTAGATAAATGCCGGAAACTAAATATTGGAAAAGGTAAAATTATTGAAGGAAACTATCCAACAGACACTGATGAAGTAATTAAAGCTATGAAAGACAAAGAATTATATAAATATTTAGGTTATAATCAAGCAAGACTGTTAGAACATAAGTCCATTAAAGATAAGCTAAAACGAGAATACAATAGTAGAATACACTCAATATGCAAAATGCATCTCACCAGTAAACATTTATTTAAATCCATAAACACTTACGCAATACCCATACTCACGTACTCTTTCGGTGTAATTAAATGGTCGAACACAGAACTACACGCTCTTGAAGTTAAAACAAGAACCATTCTGACACAACATAGATATCACCATCCCAAGTCGGCAATAGAGAGAGTAATAATGCCCAGAAAGGAAGGGGGCAGAGGATTAGTCGAAATATCACATCTTCATAAAAGACAAATAATAAATTTAAAACAATTTTTCATAAGAAAGAAAAGTAATAGTCAGTTACACAAAGCAATCACAGACATAGACAAATAATACACACCACTAAACCTTAGCGAAAGCAACAATATTGAGATAGTTGATAAAACAAAACATATAGAAGAGATACACAAAAATTGGAGACAAAAAGAACTACATGGAAGACACCCCAACGACCTACACCAAACACACATCGATAAAGAAGCCTCTAACAAATGGCTTGAGCTAAGTGGGCTATTTCCGGAAACAGAAGGGTTTATGTTAGCCATTCAAGACCAAGTCATCAACACAAAAAATTATATGAAATACATAATAAAAGATAGTACAACTAGGAATGATTTATGTAGAAAGTGCCATAGTAAACCTGAAACAATACAGCACATCACAGGAGCTTGTAACACACTTACTCAAAATGACTACACCCACAGACATAATCAATTAGTTAACATCATACACCAAAAACTCGCAATTAAATTAAATCTCATGAAGGATCCATACACACCATATTACAAATACTCCCCCAGAGCTACTTTAGAAAATCAATTTTACAAAATATATTATGACCGAGCCATCATTACAGATCATACCATATACAACAACAGACCTGACATAACACTTGTTGACAAAGAAAATAAACACACGTACATAATAGATATCGCAGTTCCTAACACTAATAACATACAGAAAACCATCTCAGAGAAAATTAGAAAATATACAGAGCTACAGGAGGAAATTACCCGAATTTGGAAAATGAATAGAGTCAATATAGTCCCAATTGTTATATCAACAACAGATGTTATACCAAAACAATTATTTAATAGTCTTAATGCACTCAACCTATCTAAATACACATATCTGACACTACAAAAAGCCGCCATACTAAACACTTGCCGAATAGTTAGAAAATTTTTACAACTAGACTTAGATTACAATTTTACTGCAGTACATAATAATTTAGCTTCACAACCAGAAAACTAGAATGTCGCCTTGGTTCACACCCGCGATATTCTAAAAATACCAGGTATTAACCTGAGAAAACGAAAGCGTAAAACCATAATAATAATAATAGCCCCCTGAAATCTATCCACACGTCCCGATCGAACACCAGATCACGTGGGGGGCGGGCAACGCAAAAATAATGTTACTGGGCGGCTAACGTGGCAATAGTAACCCATCGAAAACATGGAGACGAGAGCAAAGAAAAAGTTACGTTTAGGATCGCTGCCCGGGGGCGATCGCCGGGGCACGCCTGGAGCCGATGCTGGGCGTTTCAGCATACGAACCATCGGTGGTAGTGAGTTGAGTCAGCGGGCTCCTACCGGGTCACCCGAACAATGTTACAGCCGACCATCTTCTTCTATATCTCTATTTCCTTTACTTGCCTCTTCTCCTCTATCTTGTCTAAACTATAATACTGACTATTCTTCTATTCCATCACCTAACTCTACCAACTATGCAGCCGTGGATGTTGCACAGGAGGCAGATGCTGACAACCATGTGCCCACCACTGGCCAAGCTCGCGCGCGACTAAAATGGACAAAAGAGATGAATGAGTTCATTTGGCGCACCTACCTTCAAGTTACAGATTTAGATACTAAAATCCGAGGTTACTTAGACCCTCTATACACTAAATTCACCGAAAAATTCCCTGAAGTTACAGTATCTAAGCAACGGTTAGGAGATCAAAAACGGGCTATTTTTAACCGACTTCAAAAAAAGGAGGTTTACAATTCGTCTTGAACTTTTTTTTTTTTTTTTTTTTTTTTTTTTTTTTATGTATGTTACCTCATATCTCGGAGACGGCTGGACCGATTTGAAAAATTCTTTTTGCATTTGAATGGGTATAGTTTCTAGTTGGTCCCATTGTTACGAAATCAGGATCTGACGATGGGATCCTGGAGAAATCGAGGGAACTCTTCAAATATTATAGGCACACCTATAGCGTTTTGGGTATTTCTTATAGTAGCTTGTGCAGTTGCTCTCGAAAAGCACCATTTCAGGAAGTGGAACTGATGATGAAGACCCCAGATGGCCACCGAAACTACTCAATAATAAGTATTTCGTTGATTGCGATTAGATTACTTGAATATGGATGTTAAGCACTTTATGCTCGTCAGAATGCATATGGTGAAGTAGAGCTGATGGTGATGTACCAGGAGAACTCCTCAAAAATTAACGGCTCTGCACCGGGAAAAGCAATATTTTGTAAAAGGTGATAAGTAGTTGACATTTTGGCTTTTGTAACTAGATAAATTACAAACCGACCCACTAAAAAGCGTGAAAAAAAACTTTTTAGCAAAAAATAGAACCGACTTCCATATAAAAACACTACAAAGGCAAAAATAACTTTAATTTCGGAAGGCGGTGTCTTTAGTTTTGTATATATTTTCGTTTTTGACACCGCCTTGCGAAATTAAAGTTATTTTTGCCTTTGTAGTGTTTTTATATGGAAGTCGGTTCTATTTTTTGCTAAAAAGTTTTTAAGAAATAAATTGATTCCTGAAACCACTTTAGAGTCCATAAAAAAAGAAGTACAGCTTAGTCTCCAAAAAAGTGCTCAAAATCAGAACACATTCATTTTTACACAACCCCTAGCAGCTTTAACACAACAATCCTCACACACAAGTACTCGTTTAAGATGGACCGATGATATAAATGAGGCTATTATAAGAGAATACTACAAAATAACACATTTAGAAACTAACAAGACTGCTTACCGGAAACAACTACACACTATTATAACACAAACATTTCCCATTATTGCACACGTCTCCGAACAACGTATCGCTGATCAGCGTAGAGTAATTATTAATAATAGGCTTATTTCAGACGATACATTAGAAGAAATAAAACAAGAAGTAAGAAATAGTCTTAACATACAAATACCACCTACACAATATGATGACACAACAGCAAATATTACAAGAACAGATCCCAACAATTTATATTATACTAGCAAACTTACTGAAACATATTCTCAAGGCACAATCGATAATACACACCCACACACAGATACAACAGCTCAGGAAGAAACAATAAATGCTCCGTTCGTTAACGAAACCCTAGACGCAAAAATAGCGAAAACTTTTGATGAAAAAAAAAAAAAAAAATTGCGCACATAATCACATATTTAAATATCACAGTTTTACCAAAGTATAGGTCCAATGAAGACAACTTTTTAAAAACTCATACTCTTATTTACTGCGCTGCTTACACTGCTGCTATCTGTAACGGATCGAAAATCAAAGAGCATAATCAAGTGACAACCACACAACAACGCAACACTGTGATAGACAAGAGACCCAACTGGCTAAAACGATTAGATAACAAAATACTTATAATACGCAAAGAAATAGGCAGAATGACACAATACATTAACGGTAATAGACACTTAGCTTTGATCGCACACATAAATAAAATAAAACATAAATACCAAAAACACTCAAGTTACGAGGAATCCAACTCAACAAATCAGCAATTCATGGACAGTTTAAAACAGAAGCTTACAGCTATAACAAGTCGTCGACGTAGATAATTATGTCAATTGTACTAAACGGAAAGATCAGAACACTCAATTTTTCAACAACGAAAGACAGTTTTATAGAAATCTTACCACCGACACAAACAATACACAAAATAGACAACAGACAGATAATTACACTAACCCTTCTCCTGAACAATTGCATACCTATTGGTCAAACATTTGGTCAAACACATCGGAACATAATCAATCTGCTACTTGGATTCAAAAAGATAAACAATATTTAGAAAATGTGACAGAAATGTCGCTTGATAGTATCCCATTAGAGGTGTTTGTTGACGTCATAAAAAAAAGCACATAACTGGAAATCTCCAGGCACAGATCATATCCACAACTACTACTACAAGAAACTAACTTTCCTCCACCCGTCTCTCTATAGACATATAAATGATTTCATTAAATACCCGCAAAATATTCCAGAATTCATTACTCAAGGTCTAACGTACATCATTCCTAAAGACGCTGACAAATCCAGCCAAATACAGACCTATTACTTGCCTTCAAACCATTTACAAATTAACTACCGGTTGCATTTCAGAAATCTATACTAATATTATAAAGCTAAAGAGTTTGTTTGTTTGTTTGCTTGAACGCGCTAATCTCAGGAACTACGGTTCTGATTTGAAAAATTCTTTCAGTGTTAGATAGCCCATTTATCGAGGAAGGCTATAGGCTATATATCATCACGCTAAGACCAATAGGAGCGGAGCACTAATGAAGAATGTTTCAAAATCGGGGGATTCTTTTTCCACGGGAACGAAGTCGCGGGCGGAAGCTAGTAATTTATAAACATATTACAAAATACAATATCCTAGCGGATGAACAAAAGGGTTGCCGCAAATATAGTCAGGGATGCAAAGAACAGTTAACAATAGATTCCATAGCCATGAAACACAATGTTAAATAAAAAAATGATATTTGCACAATGTACATAGACTACCAAAAAGCTTTTGATTCTGTCCCCCACAGTTGGTTGCTGTATATATTAAAACACTATAAAATCCATTCCACAATAATAAATTTCTTGACAGAAACAATGAAACACTGGAACACAAAACTAAAACTAAGTAAAACAGTAGAGACAGATCCCATACCTATCAGACGGGGAATTTTTCAGGGAGACGCTTTAAGTCCCCTCTGGTTCTGCCTGGCCCTTAACCCTCTATCCAATATCCTCAATTCTTCTAACAGTGGTCTCACTCTAAAGGATACGGACACTCCGGAAAATTTAAAATTAACCCATTTATTGTTCATGGACGACATTAAACTCTACAGCAATAACATATCAGGACTACACTCACTAGCATACTTCACACAAACATTCTCAGACGATATCAAAATGACATTTGGTATTGATAAATGTAAAACGTTCACACTCCGAAAAGGTCAGCACATTGAAAATAACCCATACACACTAGGCACTGATCAAATTATAGATCCAATGACACAAAATTGTACATATAAATACTTAGGATTTGGAACAATCACACCAAATTGACCAAAATACACTAAAAACAAAATAACCACTAAATATAAACATAGGCTTAATTAACATGCTCATACGTTCACAACTAACATCCCGTAATTTAATAAAATTAATAAACTCATTCGCCATTCCTACACTCACATATTTTTTTGGTATTATAAACTGGAGGAAAACAGATCTTTCAAAATTACAACGGTTAGTAAATAATTCTCTGTCCACAAACAGAAAGCACCACCCACGATCCTGTGTACAACGAGTTACACTACCGAGAGATGAAGGAGGACGTGGTCTCATAGATTTAAATAATTTACACAACCAGCAGATTGCAAATTTAAGAAAATTCTTCACACAGAAAGCCCAACAATCATCCCTTCACTTAGCAATCCCACAGATAGATAAAAAGTACACCCCACTTAATTTACATTCTACCGAACTACAGGCCAATGAACACATAACCACCAAAATTCAAAAACTTGCAGCTTGGGAACGTAAATCCCTTCACTGAAGACATCGTCTCGACTTGCAGCAACCTCATGTCGATATTAAAGCATCGAACGCATGTCTGCGGCGAGGTGAACTCTTCCCTGAAACTGAGGGCTTTATGATTGCCATCCAAGATCAGGTCATAGATACAGCCAACTACCAAAAATATATAATCCGCAGACCCGACTACATCGATTCCTGTAGACATTGTCATGGTGCCTCAGAAACCATACAACACATTACTGGTGCATGTAGAGCCATAGCCCAAACAGATTACAAACACCGTCACGACCAAGTTGCTGCAATAATACATCAAACTCTAGCCATCCAAACGAGATTAGTTACAGATAAAGTACCATACTATAAATATAAACCTCAGACAGTATTAGAAAAAAAAAATTCAAGTTATATTGGGACAGGACCATAATTACTGACAAAACCATATACAATAATAGACCAGATATAACAATGTTAGATAAACAGAAGAAATTAGTTTTTATAATAGATATTGCAGTATGCAACACCCATAACCTTCTAAGCACATATACAGAGAAAATAGCAAAATATACAGATTTATCAATAGAACTCAAATTTCAATGGAATGTTACTCATACAAAAACCATCCCCATTATATTGTCCAGTACTGGAGTCATACCAAAAACCCTTCATAATAGCCTAAATTCATTAAATATTAGCCCAACTACTTACCTCCTACTACAAAAAGCAGTCATTTTAAATACATGCCGCTTAACTCGAAAATTCTTAATCATCTATATTTAAAATATAAATGCACTTGGCTCCGACCCGTGCCTATAATCCCCACAGAGATGGGAGAAATGCAAAGCATAGGTAAAGATAAATAATAATAATAATAATCTGTGGCCCGGCTGTCAACCGACTTGTCATAAATTTTCTTCTTGATTCTTTTTAAATAAATATTTAATAAAATAATCGTTAATGCATCATGTTCAACCCAAATAAATCCTTTAAAAAAAAACCAAAAACGTATACAAAAATGAAGAACACAATAACTTGTTAAGGAAAACCAAAAACGAACACACGAATCCGAAACCAAGAAGAAGAAAAAATGTTGACTAGACGCCGGGCTCGATTACTACAATCAACACGCCCAACACCTGCGGAATCGTCGCTCAGCTCCGCCTCGCAGCCGCCGGGACCTGCTCCAGCCGTGAGTGAAGAGACTCCGGCCGCTGCAGCTGCGTCGAGCTCGAGCGACGAATACTTCTCGCCGCCGAGGACACCACCACCTGCGCGTCGGCGAGGAAGAGGCCGCCCTCCGGTCGGCTTAGGACTTCGAGGCCCTCCGGCCTCCGATGGGGTCCCCGCTGCCGGTGGAAGTGTGCAGCGCATGCGATGGACACATTCCATCAATGAAAATGTCATGCGCTCATACTTTGGGGCTACAGAGGGGGGAACTAACCTGACTGCGTACCGTGGTCGGATGCTCTCTCTGTTTCAGGTACTTGAACCAGCTGTCAATGTTTCGGCCCAACGACTGTCGGATCAGGTACGGGTAATTCACCGTAACCGTATGTTGGATGACGCCGTACTTGATAGACTACGCCGTGAATCACGGTGCAGCCGTGTCTCATCTGCTTCACCACTGGCCGCGGTGCAACTACAACCCAGTATCTCACTGCGACCCGACCTCGTCGATGAAGATGATGATGACGAGGCTATAACCGTGAGTACCCAGTGCAGTGAACGATTGAGGAGTGCTTTGGAATGTGCACTACGGGAGTATCGCTCCACACAGCCTGAGCTTAGACCTCGTCTGCCTCGTTTACCCATGCATAAGAAAAATAGGGCGCTAGTGTGTGCTCTAGATTCACTGCTGTCAAATTATTTTGACAATAGTGAAGACCTCACCGATACTCATTCGATCCTATACTGTGCAGCTGTAGCGGCTTGTCGGGTAGCTCATGTCAAGTTCCCAAAGACTGACAGAGTTATACGACCAGCTGTACCAGCTTGGCAGGGTAGGATCGAGCGTCGTATTGCTGAGGCTAGAGCACTCATTGGTAAACTTATCTGCTTCAGGCAGGGCAACACTCGTCCTCGAGTGATGCGCTTTGTGAGGCGGGTTTTTGTGGGGACTGATGTTAGTCCTCGAGATTATCTGACCCGGGTCATAGAGCGTATCGACTTCCTGAAGCAGAAAGTCTATGCATGGGCAAATCGTATACGCAGATATAAGCGGCGGGTGGAGCGATGTGAGTGTTGAAGGTGTGATTGATACTCGCCTACCGGATGATGACGCCATGTGTTCGTTCTGGCGCAGCATCTGGTCGGTGCCTGTCAGTCACACTGAGGGTGACTGGATGAGAGAGATCAAGCGCACGTGCGATCTTATACCAGAAATGGGGGCAATTACGATCAGCCCCCAAGATGTAGCCCGTGCAGTCCGTCCGTTATCCAACTGGAAATCTCCAGGGCCGGACGGGCTGCACAATTTCTGGATAAAATGGGTTCAAAGCTCGCACGCTCGCTTGGCATTTCAGTTCCAGTCTGCCCTAGAGTCAGGATCGCTCCCTCAATTCCTAACTACAGGAGTAACCCACCTGCTCCGTAAATCAGGCAGTACTTCGGAACCTAAAATTATAGACCAATCACGTGCTTACCGACGGTCTATAAAGTTCTTACATCCATTTTGAGAGCCAAAATTAACAATCATATTGATACAAATTCAATCATGTCTGCTTCTCAGAATGGATGTAGGAACGGGTCCCGCGGTACTAAGGAGCTTCTCCTCATTGATATTGCCATTAACCAACAGGTTCGTCGTTTCCGAAAGAATCTGTCGACATGTTGGATAGATTATAAGAAGGCCTATGATTCTGTTCCACATACATGGCTCAAGAAGGTGTTGGAGTTGTATAAAATAGACCCAATACTACGTAATTTTCTTGAGTCATGTATGGGGCAATGGAAGACGGTCCTTTGCTATCCGGGATGTCGACAGATCCAGGAAAACAGCGAACCGATTAGGATTGAGCGTGGCATATTTCAAGGCGACAGTCTGAGCCCACTGTGGTTTTGTCTGGCTCTCAACCCTCTCAGTACATTGCTGGAGGGTTCGGGGCTAGGCCACCAGTTGAGAAGAGGTGGTCAGATCATATCACACTTGCTTTACATGGATGATTTGAAAATCTTTGCTCCCAGCAAATTGCAACTGATGGAGCTACTGAAGGTAACAGAAACTTTCAGTAGCGCCATCGGGATGGAATTTGGGGTGGACAAATGTGCGGTCATGCATGTAAAGCGACGGGAGTTTATGGAATCCGTGGGAACTCAACTCTCGGATTCCATACACCTAAGATCCCTCGGCTCAACTGAAACCTACATGTATTTGGGTATGTCAGAGGCGCTAGGCATCAATGCTGCTTATGTTAAACAGTCATTGAAGGAACGCTTCTTTGGCCGCCTGAATAAAGTACTGAATAGTCTTCTATCAGGCGGAAACAAGGTGCGTGCCTTCAATGGTTATGTCAGTATTGATGTATTCTTTTGGCATACTCAAATGGACTCAGACTGAACTTGACGCCTTGGACAGGCGGGTCCGCACAACGCTGACTGCAAATCGGATGCATCGCCCACGTTCATCAGTGATGAGGCTGTATATCCCGCGGAAGTGCGGGGGTCGTGGCTTTTTAAATGCAAAGACCCTGCACAACCGCGAGGTATGCAGCCTTAGAGAATATTTCCTAAAAGCTGACGTGGGTATGCATCGGGATGTGGCAGCGGTGGACAAAGGCCTCACCCCGCTCTCCTTAGGTAACGAGAATTGGCGCAAACCTATAGTATTAGATACTAATGACCGCAGAGAAGTATGGCAGAGCAAGGAGCTTCACGGACGCTATTACTGAGCCCTTCATGGGTCTGAAGTAGATTTATTAGCGTCCGTAGCTTGTCTACGTTTTGGTGACCTCTTCGGGGAAACCGAAGGTTTTGTCTGTGCGATTATGGACGAAGTTATGATGACGAATAACTATCGGAAATATATTGTGAAGGATGGTACGGTAGACATATGTCGGGCATGTCACAAACCGGGAGAACCCATTCGTCACATTATCTCCGGTTGTTCTCGTCTAGCTAACGGAGAATATTTGCATAGACACAACCTCGTAGCCAGGATTATTCACCAGCAACTTGCTCTTAAATACAATCTTGTGGAATCAGAAGTACCATACTATAGGTATGTGCCCGACCCAGTTCTCGATAATGGCAATATTACACTGTACTGGGATCGGTCTATCATCACTGACAGGACTATTGTTGCCAATAAGCCTGACATAGTGGTGATAGACCGATTAGAGCGTTGCACAATGATTGTTGATATAGCAGTCCCCCATGACGAGAACCTCGTGAAAGCTGAGATAGATAAAAAAAATAAGTATTGTGTGTTTTTTCCTTTGTGGGTAGGCATAGCATTAACTTACGTTTTTGTGTGCTCTTAATAAAATAAATTTTTAAAATAGTTAAATATATTTATTCATGAAATAAATCAGTTTATTTTATAGTAGCCCCCCCCACACCTGCTATCTATTGTTATCAAGTCTATAGAACTTGTTCCTGGTTCACTTTCACTACACACTGTAGTCACTGAATATGGACACTAAACTTGCTGCCAGCTTGGAGGGCCTCGAGCAGCTGTTTGGCTCCCGAATGCAGGAATATGAAGCGAAACTGCAGCAGGCTGCCACTAGTACCGCATCAGCTTCACCAGACATTGCATCCATTGCTCGTGAGTTCTCTGAGTTTAAGCTGTTTGTCCTTCAAGCACTCTCTCAGTTAAAAACACAAATTGAGTTGCTAGCTGCTGGGTTCGATAGGCATGAAACCACTATGCGAAGAAAGGTCCTGCTGTTCCATGGTGTTCCAGAAAAGGACAATGAAAAGTTACTGGATGTGGTCCACAACATTATATCCAACCAAATTAAATTGTCAGAGGTATGTAAGGACCGGAACATTATCAATGTTTGTCATAGGCTTGGATTCTCACAGCAGAAGGCCCGACCCATACTGGTACGATTCTTCAAAATGGAGCACCGGCAACTTGTATGGGATAGCAAGAAAGCTCTCAAGGGTACCGGGATTACCATCTCCGAGTTCTTGACACAAGCTCGGCATCGTGTGTTTGCAGCTTCTCGTAAGCATTTCGGTATGCAGAATTGCTGGTCCATAGAGGGCAAGATTGTTGTTATTTGCCCTGACAAATCCCGGCGGAAGATCGAAACGGCAGGCGAACTTCAGGATCTGATAGCTAAATTCCCGTCTTGTTCAGTCGACACCGAGGATTCTGCGCAATCTGAAGAACTTGGATCTCCTAGAGCCGCAACCGTGGCTACTAAGAGAACAAGGAAGACGCGTGTGCGCAAGTAGCTCATTCGTTTTTCGTTTTACCAGTCCAATTATTTTACTACTTTTCAACTTGGCCGCTTTGCATGATCACAATCATTCTGGGCCGGTAGTTCATTAATAATTTTTATATGTAGCACCGCATTTCATTTTACTTTTTATTTTTAATAATGCCGGTATCGATAAATGTTACAAATTATAGGTTAGATTTTTTGACAATGTGACAGTTGTAGACTGATGACAGTGTCACTGTGACACTGCTCCTATCCATCCGTCATTGTGTTGCGTTCCATTCTACGTACAGTTCAATGTTTTTTTTTTATTTTTGTTATTCCATTTCTCCTACATTGTTGGTTTACTTGTATAACTTTGCTAGAAAATACTGTAAAATTTCTGCCAATATATCAGCGAGTGGGGGAGGTTTTCTCAAAGGAAAATCTTAAATCTTTATTTAATAGTTTTAGTATTTACTCTTATATTTTAAATATTTATATTACTATTTATATATATTATTATATTTATTATTTATATTCATGGATGATGTAGCTGATCTTAACGACAGCTTCTTCTCGTGCTCTTCTTCTACTAGTTTTGTTAGTGCGGACAGTGACTCTTCCTTACCACTTACCTTACATGATAAAATCTCTTCTCTTTTCTCCAATGACCCTAAGAATCTGCATATAGCTCACATAAATGCTCAGAGTGTTCCTGGTCACTATTCTGACCTTCTGGCATCCTTTAGCAGTGCTCACTTGGATGCGCTCTTGATATCAGAATCATTTTTGAAACCATCTCTCCTCTCTACTCAGTACTCACTTCCCGGCTTCGTCTTGATCCGCAATGATAGGACTGACAAAGGTGGAGGAGGTGTTGCTATATACCTGCGTGCTGATTTACCCTATAGGGTGGTCAGCTCATCTCCATCACGGTATTCTGAGTCGGCTGAATATTTGTTTCTTGAAATTACTGTTCATCATACAAAGGTTTTACTTGCAGTGCTCTACAGTCCTAATCTTCACATAGACTACTTTAATTCTCTCGACTCCACTCTCAGTGATCTTTGCCCCATGTATGAGCATGTCATTTTGATGGGTGATTTTAATACTTGCTTGATTAAAAATGATTCTCGCTCCCTTAAACTCCTTTCACTGTTGTCTTCTTTCAATCTGCAAGTTTTGCCTCTTTCTGCAACTCACTATTTTCCTAATTGTACACCCTCTTTTCTAGATCTTATGATTGTCTCCTCGTCTAGTAATGTTTCTTACCATGGCCAACTTACGGCTACTTTTTCTTACCACGATCTCATTTATCTATCGTATCGTATTCGTGTTCCCAAGCGTAAGCCCCAGCTTTTATATCTCCGTAACTACAAGGGCATAGATCTGGAGGCTTTGCAGCGTGATGCCGGCGATCTCGACTGGACCCCTCTGGTTGAGATCGATGGCATCAACGATAAGGTGAATTATTTTAATGCAACCATTCTCGACTTATATGATCGGCATGCCCCTATCAGACGTGTCAAAGTTAGACATAACCCTGCACCATGGATAACGCAACAAATTAAAGAGATTATGGCTCGCAGGGATAAAGCTAAGAGCAGATATAAGCGCAGACCTTCAGAGCTGAATCTCTCTTATTACAAATCATTACGTAATCGCTGCAGTCATCTGTGTCAAGATGCTAAGAGACGCTATTTTCACGACCAACTCAATAATCGTAGTTCTTCCGTTGTATGGAAATTTCTCAAATCTGTAGGCATAGGTAAGTCACCTACCAACCAGTGTAAGGATGTCAACCTCAATGATCTAAATAAGCATTTCTCTTTCCTTCCCTTTTCTCTTGATCCGTCTGTTAAAGCTGCGACACTAGAGAGTCTTTCTAGGTTGCCGTTACCACTTTGTCCTCTCTTTAAGCTTAGCGATGTTACTGAGGATGACGTTAAGAAGTCTATTCTTGCGATTACTTCTTCAGCAGTCGGTAATGATAAGTTGTGTTCAAGAATGATAACTCTTATCCTTTCCTCGTTACTTCCTGTTCTCACTCACATCTTCAACCACTCATTTTCCTCTTGCTCCTTTCCGTATGTTTGGAAACAGGCTCACATAATACCTTTACCTAAAACTAACAATCCTACTTTATTAACCCACTTTAGACCCATTTCTATCCTCCCTTTTCTCTCTAAAGTTTTTGAGCACATAGTTCATAGACAATTATCATTTTTCTTGGCGTCAAACTCGATAATATCTCCTTTTCAATCCGGTTTTCGCTCGGGTCACAGTACTGTTACCGCGCTTTTAAAAGTGACTGATGATATCCGCTGGGCAATGGAGAATAAGTCCCTTACAGTTCTTGTATTGCTGGACTTCAGTAGCGCATTCAACTCAGTGGATTTCGACATATTACTAGGTATCCTCAAATCTATCAATTTCTCTCCTTCCACTTTAGCCTGGTTCGGTTCTTATCTTCGGGGACGCTCTCAGTGTGTTCGCCTGGAGGAGTCCTTCTCTGATTGGTGTAGCCTCACTGAGGGTGTTCCTCAGGGTAGCGTTCTCTCTCCTCTTCTTTTTTCAATTTTCATAAACTTTGTTACCAGAGTAATCTCCTCTAGTTTCCATCTCTACGCAGATGACTTGCAGCTTTACCGACATTTTAATGTAGCTGACGCGGATTCTGCAATTGCTGCAATGAATCATGACCTGGCTTGCATCAGCGTTTGGGCTAAGTCATTTGGTTTGCAAATTAACCCAACTAAATCCCAGGCCATAATCATTGGCAGCAGATTCGTTCGCAGTGCGGCTGTTGTTGCATCTCTGATGCCTTTATATCTTGATGGTGTTCGCATTGAATATACCGAAACCGCTAAAGATCTGGGTGTAGTTATTGACTCCAATCTCTCGTGGCGTGCTCAGGTCAACGAGGTCAGCCGAAAGGTAAATTTTTCCTTTCATTCGCTGAAATGCCTTCAAAGTCTTCTTCCCTTGAAGACTAAAATTTCTTTGGCACAAACACTTATTCAGCCGATTATAGATTATGCCGATGCCTGCTATTTGGATGCTACCGAGGAGCTTTTAAACAAGCTTGAGCGCTTGCAAAATCTATGCATTCGCTTTGTTTTCGGTCTTCGAAAGTATGACCATGTTTCTCACCTTCGCAAGCAACTCAAGTGGCTCCCAATCCGTCTTCGCAGGAACACTAGGATTTTGTGTCTCCTCTTCAACATTCTACACAACCCGTCTTACCCTTCCTACCTGCGTGAGCGTTTTTCTTACGCTCGTTCTAGCGACGTACCGTGTAGATCACACCTTAGATCCCTCCTTAAATCTCATCCTCATAAAACTAGCTACTACTCTTATTCCTTCTCTGTCCATGCTGTAAGATTGTGGAACTCACTTCCGCCTAGCATTCGTGATTTAAAAACTATATCTCTATTCAAATGTCGATTAAAAGAGCATTACCTTTCCTCTTAACTGTGTTAATTATTTATATATATATATTTATATTATATGTTTATATATTCTAACATTATGTATTTATTTAAGTATATGTTATTTTTATTGCATTGTAAGTATGTGTAAGTATATTTAATATTTTAGTTTTAGTTTTAGACTTCACAAATTCATATTTATTTCTCTTCTTGTTCTCACACACTATTGTCTACATTTCTTTTTCACTTCTCCTTTCGCAGGTCTGCTGGAAGAAATTTCTTAAGAAATAAGCAGTACCTTTGTACTCAGATATTATAATTATGTTTATCTTAATGTATTTTACTGTGTGTACATAAATAATAAAATAAATAAAATAAATAAATAAATAAGTATCTTGACCTGGCACGCGAGGTTGTCGACATGTGGGATGTGGAGACAGCAATCATTGTGCCGATAGTCGTCACAGCCAATGGTATAATAGCCAAGAGCCTCGACCAACATCTAAGGAGGCTCTCGTTGGGCAGCTGGATCAAGGGCTTGATCCAGAAAGCAGTGCTCCTGGAAACGGCGCGTATTGTAAGGAGGTTCCTCTCTATGGAGTCCTGACCACCGGTAGCTTGGACCCTGTTCCCGATACCGGTGGGCTACTATTTCTTATATTTTTAAATGTTTTTATTTTATATTAATATTTAAAAATGTAATTTATATGTACATATATTAAATAAATGGATAATAATAATAATATACGCGAAATCTGAAAAAGAAATGAAAAAGCTAATAGAAATCACGACAGAATTTACACGCTAGATTAAAAACATTTTGTCACACAAAATCTCATACAAGTAATATTCATAAAGCTGCAGTTTCAAACGACGCTAACTACACCCCGCTTAACTTAAACGAAGAATTGATAACTTATAATATTAACAACGACCCTCAGAAACAGAAGATCGAGGAGTGGAAAAAGAAAGTGTTGCACGGGAGACACCCTCATGATCTAGAATAGTCGCATATAGACATAATAGCGTCAAATAAATGGTTAAAGATAGGAAATTTATTCCCTGAAACTGAAGGGTTTATCATTGCAATACAAGATCAAATCATCAATACTAGAAACTACAGGAAATATGTCATCAAAGACCAAACAATAGCAAACGATAAATGCCGAAGGTGTCATATCCAACCAGAGACCATACAACACATTACAGGAGCATGCACAACACTCACACAGACTGACTATACTCACAGACACAACAAGGTAGCAAATATTATTCACCAAAAGTTAGCCATCAAACATAAACTCACACAAGACACAAACACACCATGTTACAAATACATCCAACAAACCGTTCTAGAAAACACCACACATAAGCTATACTATGACCGCGCCATCCTAACCGACAGGACCGTCCATTACAATAGACCCGACATCACACTCCTAGATAAAGTTCATAAAATAACTTATCTAATAGATATTGCAATCCCGAACACACATAATTTACAAAAGACAATAGGAGAAAAAATAAGTAAATATGCAGAACTTAAAGAAGGGGTAACTAGAATTTGGAGACAAGAAAAAGTATACGTTGTTCCAATAGTTGTCTCCACTACAGGTGTTATACCAAACCACCTGCATCATAGCCTCAAATTAATAGACCTGAAAGATTCAATTTATATCACACTCCAAAAAGCAGCAATCTTGAATACCTGTAGAATAGTGAGAAAGTTCATGCAGACAGAGGAAAATGAAAACACCCATTCCACACCTTAAACCGCTCATCACACACTACATTGACTTGGCTTGGCCCGTTGATGTAGTTTAAAAACTAGCTAAAGAGCTAAGAAACAGTCCATGTTTAGTCTAAATAATAATAATATTCCACAACTTTCACACAACGCCATATAGTCCCAAACTAAGCAGAGCTTATGGTATGAGTACTAGACAGCTGATAAACATACATATATATTTTTAAATACACACATGTTATAGATAAATTACACCCAGACAAAGAACAAATGATCGTGCTCATCACACAAACATTTGTCCAGGGTGGGAATCGAACCCACGACCTTGAGCATAGCAGTCAGGTCCACTGACCACTATACAAAACACCACCACATACAACTTAGGGAGCCTACTCTTAACTCGAATAAAACAACCTACATAATTCACGCAAAAGATCACATAAAGTAACTCATAAAATTTTGTCCGTAAAAGATGGCTGTTAGCGATAAGACCGCGCATTGTATCCCCCTTTTTCAGTTGTTAAGTGCTTATTTGTTTCCTGTTATGGTGTACAATAAAGAGTATATTTATCTATCTGTCATACTCTGCCTATAACGTTCCCACTGCTGTGACACAGGCCTCCACTCCATGAGGTGGAACGGGCCGTAATCAACCACGCGGGCAAAGCGCAGGTTGATGGACGTCTCATGACTTCAAATCTTGGTCTGCTTGGTCTTAAGACTGACCTTTAAGGGCCTATACTACGCCTATACTATCTCAAATGGCTTATCATGATCCTCCGTTATGTCGAAAATACTGCAGCAATAATTTTGAAATAAATATATGGTAAAGTAGAGGATTAATGTTAGGTATTATGTTGGACAAAAACACGATTCCATAAAATTTTCTTGATAGAAAAAAAATCCAAAGTATACCTCCAAACCAAACAATAAACCGCTGGTATTAAAAATAACTTCAAATTAGATAATGAAACTTCGCATATTAATTGAACTAACTATAAAGCAGGTCTTATGTTATTTACGTTTTTCAATTACCATTATTTTCACCATAAAAAGAAATAAACTAAATTATCGGTGTCTTGGAGTCTTTTCCCTGCCACCCTGTCTCGCTTGGTCGCGTGACCGCGGACAATAGTGTGCGAGGGAGATAAAGAGGGAGAAGCGCTGAGGTAGTATAGGCCCTTAAACGGCCTGCAGAGAAAATATCAATTTCTCCCCTTTTCAGTTCCCCAATATTATGGAATTTGCTGCATCATCTGCTTAAACTTTTCCAAGCTATGTTGGGTCGATTTCCAGTTAAACCGAATGCAGCTGAGTCCTCCACAACCACGGCAAGACCAGGGTAGGATTTTCTGGCTACTGACTACCCGTAATGACTGTAAAAGATGTACCAATGATAGCCATGAGCTACGGCTTAACGGGCTTTCTAAAACACGGAAGTGTCTCGATACGTTATGATTTAATTTTAATGTTGATATGCTCGCGTTTGAATACCATACCACCTGATGGTAATCGATGATCTGGTTGAAGATGAAGCACGATTGCCTAGAAGTAACCTATTTACTCTTCACTTAAAGACCCCCCAGGTTATATAAGGAATTACAGACTCTGGCAGGGAATTCCACTCCTTAGCTGTACGCACAATGAAAGTATTCCTAAAACATTTTGTGCGTATGGGTGGGATGTAATGTAATGCAATATGCAACGATGGCGCATCGCCGTTCGTCTTATTGTTCGATGATGGGACGGGCTTGGTGGAATAAGATTGTACAATTCCATCGCACACTCCCCGAAATGTAATCAATGGAATACCGATAGACTTGCAACTCGTCATCGATATTCAAGGCTCTGGAGCTTTGACTCGACTCGTTAAAAATCAGTCTTTTGGCCCATCTCGATTGACTCGAGCGCGTCCAGTTGGTATTTGGCAGATCCGACCCAAAGATGAAAGCAGTGCTCCATACACGACCGACCTTGAGCTTGATATAGATTGAGCAGCGGTTCCGGTGTAAATTACCGTCTTACCTGTGCTAGAATGGGCACAAATGGATAAAAGTGAACAGTAAACTTACGGTAGCTGTCTTCTTCATGGAGGCGTTGACGTCGGCGGCCATTTGGTCGAGTTCGGCCTGTACACCTTCGTGTGAACGACCGCGGATCTTGGCCAGGCAGCTTGTTGCAGCCTCGCGGTCTCCTGTGGAGCCAAGAGATGAGGGATGAGGAACTGTTCTACTGTATCGAAGTTTCGGACAAAGATAGCAAAGTCTGCAAAGCTGAAGTGGGGTTGGACAGGACGCATCTACAGGATGCACGAAGACAGATGGGCTAGTCTTGTCACACAGTGGGTGCCTCACGACGACGTCCGTCGCTGAGCCGAGGCAGGCCTAAGAAGCGATGGCGAGACAATCTGGACTTATACCGTATTCACCGTAATTCGCATTCATGGACCTTATCAACCACGCGGGCCCAGTACAGGTTGGTATATGTCACATATCTTCGAATATTTGGTCCTAGCACATGTCGGTTGCTACACAATGTTTTCCTTCACCGATTTGAGTGGTGGTGATATAAATTACACAAACTAATGTGCCTGATTGGGTTCGAACCCACGAACTGCAACTCGCAAGCCGGCCCCGTAACCACTGCTCTGCACTACCAGAGTATATTATATTAGTAAAATTGATTCCAGTATTAAGTAATGATTGTGTGTTAAGTCCAAAAAGGTTTTGTACGTCGAGCAACTGCCCGATGATTGTGATCCGGTGGTTTTATTTATTTAGACTCTATGCGGTAAACTTTGCTTGCGCGATACAGGATTTAAATGCGTAGTTCGTATGTTGCGCGATAGATGTCGCCACAATTACGAGCGAGGCAACATTTAATTCAAACTGTTATGATTGCCTGATCCAGGTTTATGAAATCTTGTATTTCACGCCATTACTTTACAACATACATTTGAAAAGAACCAAAATAAATTTAAGAAGATACGAGATCAGTGACTGAGTGAGTATCATTTGGTGACTAAGGGAGTAATAATTTGGGCGTCTAAAATATATTCTAGAAAGTAGAAAAAATGATATTGTGAAATAAGAATTCTAAGCGTCAACAGTCTAACCTAGTGTCGGACTTGTGATTGACTGACCGAGAGGTCGCGGGTTCAAACCCTATCCATTTAACTAGTGCTGTGAACCCACTCCAGACACAAGCATATTTAGCTTAGTTGGAGGGGTTAACAAGATTGCCAGTAATGTGGATTCGAACCACACAACTTACAAAAAAAAAACATTCCATTTCAACTTACCTTTGGTCAAGTAGTAGAAGGGCGACTCAGGCATGAAGAAGAATCCGACCACAAAGACTCCAGTGAATATTATACCAACGTAGGCGACTACCATGTAGGACACATAGGGACCGATACTATAGACGAGCAGGAAACCCACCGTGATGAACGCCTGCAGGAACGAGCCGAGCGCACCACGACAGTCGTCCTGGAAAGAAAGAAGGAAAAGTAGACAATGACTGTAACACTGTCTCCCAAAACACAAGCTCTAGCTTAGTTTGGGAATCAGCATCAGTAGTTTTGTATTAATACATTTAAATGAGGCAATTCACTATACTAAGACTAAATGTATTTACATGTGCCAATAAACATTTTATTTTATAACTAAAAAAATACTGTATAGTCTTGTCCCAACTTCGACCACATCATCACTTACCATCAGTTGAGATGGTGGTCAAACGCGAACTTATTGTCTACTAGCTTCTGTGGGAGGGTTTTTCTCGCGTAAATCCCGATCCCGTAGGAATTCCGAGATAAGTTTCATCTAAATCGGTTCAGCGGTTTAGGCGTGAAAAGGTTACAGATAGACAGACAGTTACTTTCACATTTAAAATATTACTAGGTTTTGCCCGCGGCTTCGCCCGCGTTAATTTACACTTTGTCAATAATTCTTGTTGCTAATCGGTACACCTTTTTGGGCGGTTAAAAAACGCATATAATACTAAAAAACCATCACCAGGGTCCATCCATCCCCAAAAAGAGACAGACAGTTAGTATTTAAAATGTATATTTGTAAAACTTTTTTGATTTTCGTAGTTTGAAATACATTTTTGTGAACTACATTTTTGGTTTTCCCGTCTTTGGCTAAAATGGTTACACAGTTGCCCAGATGAATAAAAAAATGAACGCGAAAAATTAGAAAAAAAAAATCATATCTCTCGACACATTCATATAAGTAGCGGCACGTAAGTCTAGCGCTGAACGATACGCGGAGGGGATAGCTGCGCATGGGTACTGTCGCGCACGCAATACAATTATTATTAGCTAAATAACGTTAATGACATTATTTTTAATGTAATGTCAAATAGTAGGTCTAGCGCTGAACGAAATGTAGAGGATAGCTGCGCATGAGTACTGTCGCGCGTGCAAATAATATTACCTATACTTTAATAAATAGTTTATCTCCAATGCCAATGTCCAAGGATTTATAGTAGGTACCTAAGATATGATTTTTAACAAGTTTTGTGGGGAGTATAAAAATAAAAACATTATTTGTTAATTTGAAATTTTTTATTTTAGATTTAAGTCTAATCTGAATCAGAGAATCTACAGTGAATCTGAATCTACAGAGAACCATTCTCAAATTTACAGTGATGCTGTCCGAATCCGAATGACTGAGTAAAGTATTTGTAGCTTCGTCAATCTCACTTTTAATTTGTTTCAAAGAATCAATTAATTCGTTAGATTCCCTTTTTAAAAAGCAATTCACGTCATAAACCATTTTCCTTGGCTGTCTTTTCAAAACAGTATTTCTTCTAGATAGATTCACTTTAAAGTCACAAACAAACTAAATTTAAAAAACAAATTCAAACTTTACAAAAAAACAACAACTAAAATTAACAGCAATAACAATACAATTAATGACGCGACTGTACACGGGATGTGCGCGGAGCGTCGTATCGGCGCGGGGAACATAATGCGGCTGGAGAGCCAATCGGCGCTACGCACGCCCGCCCTTCATCCCGCTAGCCCCCCTCAGGTACCTTAATTTTTACTTCTGCGCAATAACGGTCACCGCTAAAGTTTCGTGCCGCTACTTGTACTAAAGCAACAGGACTTGGTAGAGCGCTCGGCTATTATACCTTTATTCGATACAATAAATAAATTCTGGAATAAGTAGGTACTTCCATGAAATTAAAATTACTTTTTTCATTTTTCAAGAGTGGGATATTGCGAAATTTGACATTTTTTAAAAAAAAGTACAAATCTTAGCGAACCCGGAGTTTTACTCTAATTATCGAAATTGTAAACTCTATCGATAACTTAATAAAAACATGACGACACAAAAACCAGAATCTTATCACACTGTGCGACAACAACATATTTGGGAAAAGTATAACCATTTAACTATCTTGGGATCAGCTTCCAGGCTAGATGCAGCTGAGTCCAGTGTTTTACAAGAAGCATCTGCCTATGCTTGGGCTCATGCTGCTTAGTATTTCTCTACTCTCATGTAGGACTTATAAATTTTTTGCAGGACTTACAAATATTTATTAGAATCTATGTAAATATTTATTAATAGGTGAAGCAAGTCCCCCGTTTTACGAAAATTTCGCGGAAGGAGGAATATTCAAAAGCTAATAATTTGAAACATTCAAACAATCAGTCGAATTTCGAATACTGAGTGCCACTACCCAACTAGCACAAATGGGCTGCATTAAAGCTTGGGAGCGTATCCGATTATTACTTATGGTAATAGACGTAAGCGCTAGAGCGTCTACTGCAGACTTAAAGCAGCCGCTTTAGCGCTATTTGGGCGCCATTTTATGCAACCTAAAGTTCCATTTAACCTGCACAACGGTTGCATAAAGGTTCCTTAATAGCTATAACGATTTATTAACGCTATACTAAAGCTCTCGTAGCGCTACTTTTGAATGATTTTGAACTACTTTGAACGAATGAATTGATTATACTTAGTTCTTTATTGTATATCTTCAGTTGACATTGTTTGTAATATTTTGGTAAAGTGTTTTCGTCGCCATCATGAAAATAAAACATAAAGAAGTAAATGTTTGTATTCTGTATTAGCAAGATATATAAAGATACTTAAAACGCTGTCCAGTTTACTGTAGATATATAAGATAATTTTCGAGTAATTTTAACGCGCTTTTATGATATTTAAAAAATTAACAAAAGATATGTGATATTTTTTATTTGTTATACAGAATAAATTTTATTTCCGTATTTTTACGTGTCGATAACTTACTATTCGCAAGTGGCCGATTGTTTACCGGTACATTTAATGCACATTTAACTGAAAAACCAATGTATATCAACTCAATTTTGCAAGTGAATTATAAGTTTTCTTAAAAAATCATGGCGTCATTGTACTGTAGTCATAACCTGCAGTTTGAGCTCTAATAACTCCCTTTTGAGAATCATAGTGCTAATTTTCACCCTTCTAACGCTTCCAGTGATTTTTGTTCCCCTAGTGCAACTCACAGCCACAAAAAGCTCTTATTTTCCTGTTTTTGAGGTTATAAGATTAATTATTTGTATCCTTAAGTGTATTGTAAGGTGTACAATAAAGTATATAATAAATAAATAAATAAGATCTAGTTACGTACTTATTCGTTTAGCATCCATTTTATTAAATGTTTTATAATAGTTACAAAAGTGGCTGTAAAATGGCGAATGGATTGAGCCTGCAAGGAATGACTATTGCTACTAAAGGCTTTAGTTACACTGATGATTTTTTTGTAACTATAGTATGCATAAGAGTTTCTATTATTTCTATAATGAAACTTATAGTAGTATAATAGTGGTTACTATATCTATAACCTATACAAGTTACAATGGAAACTACTATGCAGCTGTGAGTGGCAGAATGACCTTCGTAACTCTCATATAAAGGTGTAAGTGGTAAATGAGTTCTACCGTGGACTACTCTGAAGGCTAGGGTAGTATGTGATTCAGCTTATAGCACCTTAAGTAACTTTTATAACTATAGACGTTTACGGATGCAGATATACAACTCTGAACTGCTTTTTGAACCCTTAAAGCGCTATTTTACAGCCCAAAGTAACAAAATAGGCTGCTATTTCAACTAATGTGCTCGTTGGGTAGCCACTCGTACAATCGAAAAATTTGAATCATGACTCGCCATAAGCTTTTTTTCTTACAGACATTCTAATAACCATTATATTCTAAAACATACGTTTCCTCGATAACGGCCTACGACGACGTATTTGACGTAGCTTGCTTAATCTCTAAATATATACAACTCAAAGGTGACTGACTGACTGACAGAGATCTATGAACGCACAGCCCAAACCAATGGACGGATCGGGCTGAAATTTGGCATGCAGGTAGATGTTATGACGTAGGCATCCGCTAAGAAAGGATTTTGCGAAGTTCCCATGGGATCGGGATTTACACGGGAAAAACTTCCAACGCGAACGAAGTCGCGAGCAACTGCTAGTATTTAATACGTCCTAAGTGCGGCATGCACTGTTAAGGAGGAAAATCTTTGTTATTTTGACGGTGTTTCAAACGATTTATCGTTAAAGTGTGTCATGATTCAAATTTGTCAATTGCACAAATAAATATGAAAACAAGATTTTACCGTGGCGATCTCAGCACAGTACATAGGAGAGATTGTGAACAGCATTCCGACAGCCAGGCCCCAGAAGATCCTGCCTCCGTAGATCATACCGACGTTCTTAGTGGCCGCTATGAGGATCCAACCGATGAACAGAGGAATCGAGCTGCTGAGAAGACCCCATTTACGACCAATCTTTGATGCTGCGAAACCGCCGAGGAATGGACCTGTAATATAGAAGTTTTTGTTAGTACTTCTAATGGTGTCGTTTCATAGATCGCCGATCAGGGACACATGAGTCCCAAGTTGGCGGCACGTTTTGTTGCACATGCGCCCCTCTTAGACGTCTCCGGGGCAGTCAAACACTCTCCCCGCTTGACCGGCCAGGGATTGTGTTGAAGAAAATTAAGAGTTCCCACAGCTCCCAAGTCCCAGCGCAGTTGTGCGACACAAAGGGAGGTTTTAGTCACCTAAAGTAAAACAGACCCCCTCACGCGCCCCAGAACGAAGGACATCGATGAAGACTTTCTACTCGAACATGTCTAAAGTCAACATTTGATTTGGTCGCCATCTCGAATTATTGTATCATCATTTCCTTAGCCTTGTCCTCACTCTGTCGGGATCGGCTTACAGTCTAATCGGACGTAGCTGAGTAACAGCACATGGAGCGACTGTATCTGACAACCCAGAAGCTGGGTAGTACGGTACGCTGTGGCAAGACTGGTGTTTGATTTTCTGGCTTCTGACTACATGTAACGAATGTCAAAGATGTGCAAATAACAACCGGGTCCAAGGGCTTATTAATGTGCTTGCAGCTGTTATCATTTTGCTCTTTGTCAATATTAGTATGGATACTTACCGAAGATAGCACCGACAGTGAGGAGGGAGCCAATCCAAGCCTCCTCGTCGATGGTGATTGGTTGTTCCAGCGGGTTCTCCGTGCCATTTTGCCTGAGCTTCAAGTTGACAGGTGACGTCCATCCCATGGAGTAACCCGTCGATGCAATCGCGATGTTCGCTGAAGAAGCAAAATCCTTTATTACCAAAAAGTCTCACAAATTTTTATACATACAAAATTAGATAAAAGTTTGCCATAAATATTAAATCTACTGCCTAACTAGGCTGAAGCCTGTGTATTAGCACATAGCGCCAATCCTTCAAAAAATTCAAAATTAGTCTCGTGTCAGGACCAAAAATGCAGGCAATATTAAAATTATAAGTCGACGATACATTAAAAACTTTATCTAAAACAAACATAGCTTGAATGAGTGAGTGAGATATTTATAATGTTAGAGTTGTTTGATGTGAAAACTACATGATAAGTTTATTGATGTTTTCTGATGCCCGAGTAGATTTAATTTAAACAGTAATAGGTACGTAAGAAATACGCATGCCTGATACGCAGGGTGTGGGGCAGCACCAACAGCATCCTACAGGCGATATTCCAGAAAGAATTAACATATATTTTACTTAAACTACAAACTAAAATAAAGCATTTTGGGGATATGATGAACTGAGATGGCGGGATGGCATAAGTAAACCCCTTGAAAGGGTAGCCATATCGAGTTCATACTGCAAAAGTTTACTAGTTCTTTCAATGTTATTTGCGACATAAAACTGACAGTTATAGTGGGTTTTGTCAACAGAGCTATGTATTTTTATGGAGCCAAGCCCGATACGCTTGTTTAGTAGTTGTATAAAAGTTATGGGTGTACCTACTAAGTACTAAGAAGTTGCTAAGAACGTCGCCCCCCCCCCAATCTTCGGCCGTCTGTATGTTTTCAGCTTGCGTTCATTCAAAAGGTAATTAAGTGACAATTTTGCTACCTGAATTACAACCTTAGTTAATACTCTATATGTACAAACCGTTACTATTCGATTACGTAACTTGCTCTTCGCACACTGAACGTAAGTCGCGACTGCGCCGTTGAAGCGTCAAGTTTGCGTTAAAAGTAGTTTACTTGATGAGAATACCCATACTTCGGGAATTGATATTACTACGGTAAGACATTTCTTTTTTTTTGTTTTGAACTTTATTATCACTAAAACGTTATTTTTACTATATTTTGAGATAGTTTTTTCAACGTTTTGCGTATTGTTTTAAGGGCAAAATAGGAGGCCGTCAATAGAGCGCCAGTTTTGATTTAAAACCCGATTCTCGGCCGTGGCCGACTTAAAGTAAATGCGGTCTGTTTTATAAATTCCAATTCTACCAATTCCATTGGTTTAACAAGAGAATTTGCAAAGCTTACAGGCAAATAAATCAATTTTACGTTTAATTGCCAAATACCGGCCGGGGTAATATTAGTTGAATCTCGAGAAATAAGGTACACGAAATAGGGGCCGACATTAGAAAGATTAAAGATCGTAATGTCGACCAGCCTCAAATTCGGACGCCACTATACAGGCTGATTACTTTTGTATTTTTTCATTGATTGGGTGGGAAGGTAGTCATTTTTAATTTATTTATGTAACTTATTTTCTCAAAATTAAATATGTATTATGACAAGTATATTTTATTAATATTATTAAGAAGTTAAGTTTTAATGTTGGTATTGACAATATTGAAAACATATTTATGGTAGCTAATTATGGTTTGGGAATTTGGGATATAAATGTAAATTGCTCTTTCGAACTTGCTATCTCTGAAATCCTTGTTTATTAGCTTAAAAATATAAATGGTTGGTCGTGAATCTGTGAAGTTTACTTACTTTCATTGATTCATTAACCTGCACGTGACAAAAAGCTCGTTCTTTTTCACTTAATGCTTTTAATTTAAGGTACTACAATGACAGAGCAGGTAGATGCAAGGCCTTCGCGAAAGCAAAGAAAATTATGCAGTTACGATCGCAATAAAATAAAAGAAGCTCTTGAGGCAATAGGTAATGTGATGGCCATTCGTGCATTAAACTATTTGGCGTCCCACGAACAAGTGACAAAAAAAAAATGTAAAATGTTTTATTCGATAACAAAATTTGTCTTAACAATAATGAGGTTGACTTCTTCTTTTAAGTGTGAAAACACCTGTGCCAGGAGAAGCCGCACTCCCTTAACTAGAATATATTAAATTAGAATAACAAATGTATTTGCATGAATTCTTTACACGATTTTTTAGTGTGTGTGAATGCGTGTGTGTGAGTGTGTGTGTGAATGCGTTTGTGTCTGTGTTGTGTGAGGGTGTGTATGTACGTGTGTTTGTTTGTGCATATGCATGTGCATGAGTTTGTGAGAATATATAAAGAGATTCATAGATTTATTTTATTTTTATAACTTGTACAAATATAAATCCTAAAAATATATACACAACATAGAGACTACTTAATTATGGACAATAAAATTTTCCGTATCTTCGTAGTAAAGAGATTTGAGCCATTCTGTCACCGTTTGTTTACATGCCAGAGCAGTTTTTGTGTATATGTTAAGAACTTTATTAATGGAGTTATATAAGTGAGAAGATTGATTTGAAAATTGGTGTCTAGCGAAGTATGTTTTAAATTGGCGTGTTTTAACTACTATGTCATTTCGTCTCTTTGCTAAAATTCTGGGATCTACCGGAAGCGCCCTATGTTTTTTTAAAATGACATGTAGAATATACAATTGACGCATACTAAGCAGGCCAGCTATAGAATAAAGAGACACGGTTGGAAATCTAAGTTTTTTGAATAACATGACTTTGAGAAGTATCCTTTGAGCACGTTCTGCCTCCAAAAATTTAACTTTAGATGCTCCCCCCCATACTGGAATACAGTAAATCATGATTGACTGAGCCAGAGCAACATATACTTTTTTTAGAAGTTCAACATTGGCAGAATGTCTAAGATTTATAAAGATCCAGATCAACTTCCTGATTGAACAACGTAACAAGTTTTATTTTATTGTGATGTTTTAGTTTGTTATAATTTTAGTACCTAACATTTTTGAGGGGAAAAAATATATTTTAGTAATAAACAAATACAATTACAAATGTATACTTAGTGTGATATTAGACTTCTGCCAAAATAAATCATATTAATAATATTTGTCACTGTCTTAATTTAAAACATCCTATACGCGGCCGACATTTGGGAAAAACGCGACCGACCATGGGCCGTGAATGGCCGACTTTAGGGTTTTTTGTTCTCGACTCATCTAAACCGTAATACTTTTTTCTTTTAATAGAAATGTCAACCTTATGCCTATAAACATGAAATAGATATATGAAACTATCCAAAACCGCATCAGAAGCTATTCTTCGTTGCAAACTGATGGCGCCAGAGCGATCCCCAGTCAGAAAATCCGTTATGGGGCCGACATTTGGCGTATTTACCCTACCTGAGGAACAGTCGTCAAAGAATTGTATTTAATTATCAAAAGCCTAGCTTTAACCACGACTTCATTCACGTGGGAGGTTATTACGCGTAAATCCTGCCTTGTGGGAATACTGGGATAAATAGCCAACATGTTTCTTTATGTTCTCCTTCCTCCTAAATCTTCCAGTGAAACTTCCATTAAAATTGGCCCAAAGAAAAACCCACAAGAAGCCTTCCGTTTTCAATTGAATTTACAGTACTCAAATAATCCTACGTCATAAGAAAATCGTCTTCCTAAACACCCCTGAATAAACATACAGGGGTGCTTAAGAAGACCATTTTCTCATAGGCAAACGCCTACGAGAAGCATTCTTGTGGATAAATTGAAAGAATTAAAAAAAATGTTTTGTCCATTCATTAATTGAAAACAAAACAGTTCAAACACAACTCCGGATACAGCTAACGCCTGTTGTTATTTTTTTATTAACGATGCATATAAGCTGTTCATTGTTGGCTTATCTTTTGCGGCCAGTTTGATACAAGTACTATAGTATTTTACTATTATCTGTGATAATAAAATACTCGTAATATATCGTTTTGTAACTAAAACCTTATTTGTTAGACTCATTGTTTTCCATCTGTGAGCTGTGCCCGTGACTTCGTTCGTCAGGGAGGTTATCCCGCGTAAATCCAGGTACTGTGGGAAATCCGGGATAAAAATAAGCCTATAATATGTTGCCTTATATCTATCTTGCGGTGAAAATCCCGTTAAAACTGTTTCAGAAGTTCTATGCACAAATCTATGTATTTGTGAAAACATACTGCTGTGCCAATGCAAAATATCCGAAGACTTGTGACATCCACATTGCATGCTCATTCACTATCATTGAGAGGCTTGCCTGTATCCCAGTACTGGGAACGTTATATGGAATGTTATTGAAGTATAAAAGGGAATGTGAGCTACATAATCCCAGCGTAAGGAAATGACCACACTTATACAAAATGCTAGTACCAAGACTGATTATACAATTATTATAGACTATCATTTGCAATGGCGATACAATCTTCGTATCGTATGGGTAGTAAGGTTTAACGACCCCATACACCCTAGTATCACTGTTTCTAGACCGCCTCAAGGGCCTCTGACGTGGTCTATTTTGACGACCGCCATTTGGCGACTGGGACTACCGGCTTATAGGGTAAATACGCTAAATGTCGGCCCCCTAATGGATTTTCTGACTGGGGATCGCTCTGGCGCCATCAGTTTGCAACGAAGAATAGCTTCTGATGCGGTTTTGGATAGTTTCATATATCTATTTCATGTTTATCGATATAAGGTTGACATTTCTACTAAAAAAAAGTATTAAGACTTAGATGAGTCGAGAACGAAAAAAACCCTAAAGTCGGCCATTCGCGGCCCATGGTCGGTCGCGTTTTTCCCAAATGTCGGCCGGGTATAGGGTATTTTAAATGAAGACAGTGACAAATATTATTAATATGATTTATTTTGACAGGAGTCTAATATCACACTAAGTATACATTTGTAATTGATTTGTTTATTACTAAAATATATTTTTTACCCTCAACAATGTTAGGTACTAAAATTATTACAAAGTAAAACATCACAATAAAATGAAATACTTGTAACGTTGTTCGTGGGACGCCAAATAGTTTAATGCACGAATGGGCATCCCATTATTACCTATTGCCTCAAGAGCTTCTTTTATTTTATTGCGATCGTAACCGCATAATTTTCTTTGCTTTCGCGAAGGCCTTGCATCTACCTGCTCTGTCATTGTAGTACCTTAAATTAAAAGCATTAAGTGAAAACAAACGAGCTTTTTGTCACATGCAAGTTAATGAATCAATGAAAGTAAGTAAACTTCAAAGATTCACGACCAACCATTTATATTTTTTAAGCTAATAAACAAGGCTTTCATAGATAGCAAGTTCCAATGCGCAATTTACATTTATATCCCAAATTTCCAAACCATAATTAGCTACCATAAATATGTTTTCAATATTGTCAATACCTACATTAAAACTTAACTTCTTTATAATATTAATAAAATATACTCGTCATAATACATATTAAATTTTGAGAAAATAAGTTTGATAAATAAATAAAAAATGACTACCTTCCCACTTAGTCAATGAAAAAATACAAAAGTAATCAGCTTGTATAGTGGCGTCCGAATTTGAGGCTGGTCGACATTACGATCTTTAATATTTCTAATGTCGGCCCCTATTTCGTGTACCTTATTTCTCGAAATTCAACTAATATCACCCCGGCCAGTATTTGGCAATTAAACGTAAAATAGATTTATTTGCCTGTAAGCTTTGCAAATTCTCTGGTTAAACCAATGGAATTGGTAGAATTGGAATTTATAAAACAGACTGCATTTACGTTAAGTCGCCCACGGCCGAGAATCGGGTTTTAAGTCAAAACTGGCACTCTATTGACGGCCTCCTATTTTGTCCTTAAAACAATACGCAAAACTTTGAAAAAACTATCTCAAAATATAGTAAAAATAACGTTTTAGTGATAATAAAGCTCAAAACAAAAAAAAGAAACGTCTTACCGTAGTAATATCAATTCCCGAAGTGTGGGTATTCACATCAAGTAAACTACTTGCTTGCGCAAGTTATTTGATTTGTAACTTTCTACTAACATATATCCGAACGTATCACATATTAGAATACAGTTTCATATTTTTACCGCGGTTTTGAGTTGACCAATCATGTTCATTCCTTCTAATATCCATTCCTAGCTTCCTATTCCCACGAATCAGAGAAGAAATGTTCGCCGCACGCGCCACCATTAGCACATTCATCGCTAACCAATTACCGAGCAGATTCTATGGTTCGAGAGGGTATAATTACCTCCGCCATATTGTGTCTCGGAGTATTCCAGAAGAAACCGTAGTGAAGTTAACACCCCGCGCGCCTTGCGAGTTAAGCAAGCTATCACCCGCGTCTAGCCGAGATTAACTAAATACCGCTGTATATCTATAACTATCAAAAATATCCGTATTGGACACACACGTGTGACAAAACAAAGACTACAGTGAAGTGATTAAACATCCGAAGAAGAAAGTGATTCAATCCATGTGCGTCTTCTACTCAAACTAATCAGCTCCAGAACATCCAAGTAAGTCCATCAACCTTTCCTCCTACACCTGGTCAACTCAATACTGTGTGTTCAATACCTCACCGCCCGCAAATTATTTTACCGCCACATGGTCCTCCGAATATCTTCAACACCATATCTTTGGTCCAAACGAGCCGGATTCAAAGAATCAGCGATATTCTATACTTTTTATAAGTTTACCGCAACGTAATTATAGGTCAAAATACCTAAAATACAAAGTTCGTAAGAACGCCATATTGGACGCGTATATTCCGTTCGGTGATTCGTACCTACTTCCCCGCTAAATACTACAATACATTCATTGAGAATTATTGTATCAACTTAATATTTCTCCTATTGCATTAAAATAGTATAGGTAAATATTCTAACCGCTTATTATCGTACTTACTTTCACGTTAAATACATAATTCATTGAGGATTACTGTATCAACTTAATATTTCTCCTATTTGCATTGAAATAGCATAGGTAAATATTCTAACCGCTTATTATCGTTACTTATCTCGGCTAACTTAACTACAAATTATATTGAACCGCATTCCTTAACTTATACCCGCTTAAAATAATATTATTCTAATCTACCCGCTATACTTAATATTAATTTCCGATATTTTCTGTTAATATTCCAATATGGAAGATCTTAAAGTAAAAGTCAAATTACTTCAAGCTAAAAATCAAGCAATCTTTGAACGTTTATCGTCATTATATGAAACTTCTAAGAAAATAAATATTTCTAGTATTGAGCTTCGTTCATCAGAATCATTCATGGCGGACACGGAAATCCTGTCAATAACACGTCAAGAATTTAGTTCCAATTTAGATAAAATAAATATCTATTCGTTACAATTAAATCCTGATCATAAGACTGATTATAACAGTCTTACATCTTTCGACGGCGTTTACACGCGCGTGGAACGAGTACGTTCTCTCATTACAACGCAATATTCAAGGTCAGCGACCGAGTCAGCGTCGCATGATAACGCAAAACAATATACAGGAGCGGTCAAACTTCCCCCGATTCAAATTCCGTTCTTTGATGCTAAGATTGATAACAGGCCTGTTTTCTATGAATCATTTAAATCAAATATACATAATAATTTGAACCTTACGGATTCTCAACGTGTGCAGTATCTGATCGGTAATCTAAAGGGAAATGCATTGCAAATTACCGCCGGAATTATTCCGTCAGGTGATAATTATACCGCTATCTGGGACAGTTTAGTGAAAAGTATCAAGATAAACGAGCATTAGGCTCACATTACATGTCTAACATATTAAATATTAAACCCGCAATTAATTATTCCGCATCTTTAAATAGTTTCATTGAAAGTTTTCACGCGTCTGTTTCTGCTTTAGAACAATTACAAATTAACGATTTAAAGGATTTCATTTAGTTAAATTTAGCTTTGAGAAAGTTGGACCCTGCTACCGTACATTTATTCGAAATGCATAAAAGAGATGAGGAAATTCCTACTTATACGGATTTCGTGGAATTTATAAAATCGCAAGTTAACTGTACTCGCATTACTTGACTTCAGCAATGCATTTAATACCGTTGACTTTGACATTTTGCTTGGCATTCTTTGCTCTTTTAACATATCTCCTTCGGTAATTGATTGGTTTCGTAGTTACCTGTTTGGTCGCCGGCAGCGGATTTGCACTGAGGATTCTTTCTCTTCTTGGTGTGACACCACTGCCGGTGTGCCGCAGGGTGGCGTTTTATCTCCTTTACTTTTCGTACTTTTTATTAATGCTATCACTCAACGACTATCTTCCTTCTATCACTCGTATGCTGATGATTTGCAATTTTACACGCAAGCACCCCTCGTAGACTTATCTGATGCCATTGGGGCAATTAATGTAGACCTTGCTCGAATTAGTGATTGGAGCACTGAGTTCGGACTAAAATCAATCCTGCCAAAACCCAAGTGATTGTTGTTGGTAGTTCCCGGACTATCTCTAAGATCGATTGGTCGACACTTCCCCAAGTTTCCTTTAATAACACCGTCATTCCGTTCAGTCACGCCGTGAAGAACTTGGGGATATACATCGACAAAACTCTGTCTTGGGCGAAGCAACTGCAGGAAGTCAGTCGTAAACTGTTTGCTTCTGCTGGCTCCCTGAGACGCCTTCGTAATTTTCTTCCCATCACCACTAAAATTGCAATTGCACAATCTCTTCTTCTTCCTATATTGGACTATGCTGATGCCAGCTATCTTGATTTGACCCAAGACCAATTCGACAAGCTAGAGCGACTTCAAAATCTCTGTATTAGGTTTATATTTGGCTTGCGCAAATATGACCATGTTTCTGAATTTCGTACTAAGCTCAAATGGCTTCCTATTAAGTTTCGCCGGAATGTTCATTTGCTTTCTCTGCTTTATAATGTGCTATTTAATCCTTTCACTCCTTTTTATCTTAAAGACCGCTTTCGGTTTCTCTGTGACACACATTCAAGGTCCTTGAGATCATCGGAAAGTTTAGAGTTAAGTATCCGTATGCATTCCACTTCTTTCTTTGATAAATCTTTCACTATCCAAGCAGCCCGTTTATGGAATGCATTGCCCATAGATGTGAGGCGTGCTCAAACATTACCTACTTTCAAAAAAATGGTGAAGGAGCATTACCTCTCACTATAATTTAAGTTTTCCCCTCATTTCTCTATTATGATTTTGATATGTATTAGTATATATTATATTTATATATATGGTATGTATTTTATATTATTATGTTTGATTAGTATGATGTTGTACACTGACAGCCCTAAATCTGTCTCCTTTCATTTCTGTTCATCCAAAGGTTGTCTGTAAGAGATTGCCCTGTGCGATAAGACCGCCCATTGTACACTAATTAATTATTTGTATCCTTAAGTGTATTGTAAGGTGAACAATAAAGTATATAATAAATAATAATAAATAATAATACTTTTGTTGCTTGTGATAATAACCAAACTTGTTTATATTGCAATAAAGGTGATCATTGTAAACTTTACACTTGTCCAACCTTTCAATCACTATCAGCAAATTCGCGTTTAGATTTTATTAAAAACAAACGTGGATGTGTAAACTGCCTTAGTTTAACGCACACTGCTTCACAGTGTAAATCTATCCATAATTGTAGAACATGTAACAAGCGACATCATTCTCTGTTACATCTCGAGAACAGCTGTCAGCCACCTCAGACGGTCAAAAATGACGCTGTCAGTAGCTCCGCGAACTCGCCACAGGTGGCGCTGTGTGCGTGCTCTCGCATAGATACAAACACGCAGCGTACTACAGTACTTTTATCAACTACGAGAGTCTACGTTGATAACAAATATTATAAACACGTTTCTGTGAGATATTTAATAGACAACGCTTCGCAAAATAATATAATTACTTCCGCCTGTTGTAAAAAACTACAATTAAACATTATACCACTTTCAAACTCATTCATTAAGGGTGTCGGAACTTCCCCGTGACCTATCATAGGTTACGTTGAGATTACAGTTACGGCTAACAATAAAATTAATTCTTTTAAAATCACCGCTCTTGTTGTCGATTGTATCACGGACAACTTGCCATCTCACATTGTTGACACTTCTGCAGTGCAACACTTGTTCGACTTACCGCTCGCAGATCCACAATGGCATGTCCCGGGAGAGATCGAATTGCTTTTAGGGGCAAAATTGTTCCCGTATTTATTACTTCAAAATAAAATTATCTCACCTACCGCTCCGTCCGCTATTGAAACCGTGTTTGGTTACATTCTTATGGGTCAGGTACCCGCTAGTTTATCTAATAATAATTATAATACCGCTTCATATTTTTCTACCGCGCTAAATATAGATAATTCTCATTGTTTTCTGTCTTTAGACGAATCTTTATATAAATTTTGGAATATTGAAGAAATACCTTCAAAATCTTTTATGAGCCCGCCAGAACTGGAGTGTGAACAGCTATACGTTTCTACTGTGTCACGTGACTCCAGTGGTAGGTATTGTACCGCGTTACCATTCTGTAAAAATCCAGATTCAATTGGAAATTCTTACGCTGTCGCTTATCGACGTCTAATCAATTTGGAAAAAACTAAGCTTCGCGACTCTGCTTTGCGCGCTAGTTATAATGAAATAATCCAAGAGTATATCGATAAAAATTATTTAACTGAAATTACGCCTAGTCCTGTTGATCAGACTGTAGGTTATTACATACCGCATCACCTTGTTATTAGGAATGATAAACAAACAACTAAAGTTCGCCTCATCTAGCTAAACTAAACTAAACTTAACACGCAAAAAAACATGACGTGTAAAAGCGTTATTTATAACCAATTTACAAAAATAAAAAATTTCATTTCGCATCGTTCTTGACGCGAGCGCTAAGTCTCATACTGGCGTGTCATTGAATGACTTGTTACACATAGGGCCGAATTAACAGACCAACATATTTGTATTACCTTTAAAATTCCGTTTGTTCCCTATTGCAGTTACAGCTGACATAAAACAGATGTATCTTCGAATTGCTGTTATTGATGAGCATTGAAAATACCAAAAATCATTTTTTAAATTTAATACAGCTGAACCTATTCGCGAATTTCAGTTTCAGAGTTGTATTTGGTCTCAAGTCCAGTCTCTTTCTAGCCATTCGCACTGTGCGCCAGCTATCATTAAATAAAATATTACGCATAATTATATATATTCTGAGATTTTTACGGATTATTCTTTATGATAAATTACACAAAACAAAATTACCTCGTCACGTAGCCGTTTCTATGGGTTGCATGACAAATATAGTAGGTTTCGCTGATGCAAGCTTGAATGCATATGGCTGCGTCATATACTTACATGTCACTGATACAAATGGTAACACACACGTAAATTTGGTGTGTGCTAAATCCAAAGTTGCACCTGTTAAGGTCGTATATCTAGCTCGTCTAGAGCTCTTTACCGCTGTTCTTTTGTCTAAATTAATTAAACTAGTTTATGACACTTACCGCTCTTGTACCGCTATTAATAATATATTTGCCTTTTCCGATTATACAATTACGCTTTCATGGATTCATTCCTCACCACACAAATGGAACATTTGTGTTAGTAACCGCATCGCTAAATGTCAAGAAAATCTTGATCCTAAGCATTTTTATCATATCAACGGAACAACTTTCGTTAGAGCCAAGGCTCAGTTGCAAGAACTACTTGCTAATCGCTACCGCATAGAGTGGAAAATGATTCCACCCCGCGCTCCCCACTTTGGAGGGCTGTGGGAATCAAGTATTAAAACGCATTTATACCGTGTTATCGGTTCTCAACTCCTTACCTATGAGGAGCTTTCGACTGTTCTCACTGAAATTGAGGCAGTTCTAAATTCCAGACCGCTTTGAGTCCTGAATGAGGATCCGTACCCAGAACCGCTTACTCCCGGTCATTTTATAATGCCTTCTCCATTGACTTCGTTGCCTGTCATGAATGTTCCCGAGACGACGAAGTCTCTAACTTGCCGCAAAAAATTGCTTGACCAGACGATTTGTAGTTTCTGGAGGAGATGGCGCATAGAATATTTACATAATCTTCAAGTTAGACAAAAATGGTTGAATGCCGCAGACAATATTAAGATTGGTACAGTGGTTCTCATACATCAGGATGATGTCCCTCCTTTACGTTGGCCAATGGGTGTAATCACCGAAGTTTTTCCCGGCAAGGATGGGACAACCCGCGTTGCTATGGTGAAGACATGCAGTGGCTCTTTCAAGAGACCCGTTGTTAAACTATGTCCTTTACCTTCTCAATAACATCACCGCGCAATAACCCAAATTTAGCTGTAGTTAACATATTTAAAAATATTTTTTCCTTAGTACGCTTTAATATATTATTATATTTCTCTCCTTTTGAGAATACTACATATCCTCAAAACCGGGCAGAATGCTTGCGCAAGTTATTTGATTTGTAACTTTCTACTAACATATATCCGAACGTATCACATATTAGAATACAGTTTCATATTTTTACCGCGGTTTTGAGTTGACCAATCATGTTCATTCCTTCTAATATCCATTCCTAGCTTCCTATTCCCACGTATCAGAGAAGAAATGTTCGCCACACGCGCCACCATTGGCACATTCATCGCTAACCAATTACCGAGCAGATTCTATGGTTCGAGAGGGTATAATTACCTCCGCCATATTGTGTCTCGGAGTATTCCAGAAGAAACCATAGTGAAGTTAACACCCCGCGCGCCTTGCGAGTTAAGCAAGCTATCACCCGCGTCTAGCCGAGATTAACTAAATACCGCTGTATATCTATAACTATCAAAAATATCCGTATTGGACACACACGTGTGACAAAACAAAGACTACAGTGAAGTGATTAAACATCCGAAGAAGAAAGTGATTCAATTCACGTGCGTCTTCTACTCAAACTAATCAGCTCCAGAACATCCAAGTAAGTCCATCAACCTTTCTTCCTACACCTGGTCAACTCAATACTGTGTGTTCAATACCTCACCGCCCGCAAATTATTTTACTGCCAAGGTCCTTCGAGTGCTTTCTACAACACTACTTTTCAACCGACGACAAAAAGAGGAGGTTATCAATTCGACGCGTATATATTCTTTTTTAAGTATGATCATCGATTGCTGGAAGACGGCTGAACCGATTTGGAAATTTTTTTTTGATTGAATGGATATACTTCGAAATTGGTCCCATTTTCATTAACGTCAGGATCTGATGATGGGATCATGGAGAAATCGAGGGAACTCTTCAAATATTATAGGCACACCTATAGCGGTTTGGGTATTTCTTATAGTGCCTTGTGCAGTTGCTCTCGATAAGCACCATTTGAGGATGTGGACCTGATGATGAAGACCCCAGATGGCCATCGAAACTACTCAATAATAAGTATTTCGTGGATTGCGATTCGATTACTTGAATATGGATGTTAAGCACTTTATGCTCGTCACAATGCATATGGTGATGTAGAGCTGATGGTGAAATACCAGGAGAACTGTTCAACAATTAACGGCTCAGCATTGGGAAAAGCAATATTTTGTAAAAGGTTATAAGTAGTTGACATTTAGGCTCTTGTAACTAGGTAAATTAAAAATAGGCCAACTAAAAAGAGTGAAATAAAAACTTTTAACCAAAAAATTAAACCGACTCCCAAGAAACACTGCAAAGTGAAAAATAACTTTAATTTCGGAAGTCGGTGCCAAAAACGAAAATACAAAACTAAAGACACCGACTACCGAAATTAAAGTTATTTTTCACTTTGCAGTGTTTTTTGGGAGTCGGTTTAATTTTTTGGTAAAAAGTTTTTATAACGCAAACTTGACGCTTCAACGTCGCAGTCGCGACTTACGTTCAGTGTGCGAAGAGCGAGTGACGTAATCGAATAGTAACGGTTTGTACATATAGAGTATGAACTAAGGTTGTGATTCAGGTAGCAAATTGTCACTTAATTACCTTTTGAATCAACGCAAGCTGAAAACGTACAGATGGCCGAAGATTGGGGAGGGGCCGACGTTTAGCGTATTTACCCTACGTGCCTTCCGAAGCACGGAACCATCTTTTTATCAGACAATCAGGTGCTTCAGGCCTGCAATGTCCTAGCCAAACTGGAAATAACTTTACAAAGTATGCTTCCCGCGGGAATTATATGTATTTTGTAAATACGGACTTAAACATAACAATATTATTGTAATTGAATACTAGGAACTGAGTTTGTTTTGCCAAACTGACGCGTTATTTTTAAAACTATTAAGTAGTAAAGTGTCTCTAAATTTCTTTTTACTCTACCTAGTACATTAAGGACGCATTTACATTTATCACTCGCTCAATTTTAGGTATCCTAGTAGCAACACAATAACATTGCGCGCACGCACACTTACAAACCATTGTTCGCCCGATTTTATACATTACTTAACTAATCTTGATACTTGAAGGTATTATTATATTTTCTTTAATATTGTTTGACCATAATAAGTTGTAACTTATTGTTTACAAAGGGTTACATGCTTATTGATTAGATGTTAGTTTCAATTTTGTATTAATGTTGTAATTTTGATTAGGAGTACTAGGGGACTTTGGAAATAAATACTTATATGTGATAAAAAAAATAATAATAAATAAAGAAAAGTTTCGTCATGCCTGTCTGTTTGTTTGTCCATCCGTCCGTATGTCACAGCCATTTTCAACTGACGAAAAAAACGGAGGAGGTTATCAATTCGACGCGTATATTTTTTTTAATGTTTGATCACCGATTACTCGAAGACAGTTAAACCGATTTGGAAAATTCTTTTTTGTTTGAAAGGGTAGACTTTGAAGTTGGTCTCATGGTCATAAAATCAGGAGCTGATAATAGGATCTTGGAGTAATCGAGGGAACCCTTCAAGTATTATAGGCACACCTACAGTGATTTGAGTATTTTTTATAGTAACTTGTGTAGTTGCATTTGAAAAGCACCAGTTGTGAAGTGGATCTGATGATGAAGACCACAGATGGCCACTGGAACTACTCAATATATAAGTAGGAATAATAAGTATTTCATGTGTTCCGCTTCGATTACTTGAAAGTGGTTCTTAAGCCCAATATGCTCGTCAGAATGCATATGGTGAAGTGAAGCTGATGCAGGCTCTTGTAACTAGGTAAATTAAAAATTGACCAACTAAAAAGAGTGAAATAAAAACTTTTTACCAAAAAATTAAACCGACTCCCAAAATGCACTGCAAAGTGAAAAATAAATTTAATTTCGGAAGTCGGTGCCAAAAACGAAAATACGAAACAAAAGACAGATTTTTTTTAGATCTGAGCATTTAAAAAAATCTGTAACATTTTCCGTTCTTACCCGTGAGATGATGAGTAATTGGAGTTATCATTGTAGTTTGCTGCTGACTCTCCCTTAACTAAGTAAATATATAACCGTATAAAGTATTCGAACTACTAAAAATAATTCATAAAATCAGTTCCATAATAATACAGCCTGCTACATTTCGGTTCCGCTTCGATTACTTGAATATGGTTATTAAGCACAATATACTCGTCACAATGCATATGATGAAGTGAAGCTGATGGTGAAGTACCAGGAGAACTCCTCAACAATTAACGGCCCAGCATTGGGAAAAGCAATATTTTGTCTACTTTCTAACTAATTTCGGAATTCCGACACCGCCTATTGAAATTAAAGTTATTTTTCACATTGCATTGTTTTTTGGAAGTCGGTTTAGTTTTTTTGGTAAAAAGTTTTTATATTCCGAAACTATTAGAACTATACATGTGAAACTTGGTAGGTAGATGTATTCTGTGAAACGCTTTCCAATTTTAAGAATAATATTTAAAAATTATTAAAAAAATATTAAAAAAAAGTATTAACTGAAACTGAAAATATATTTTTTTCATGAAACTTATGCGTATGTGGTGTTAATAGACAGGTCTTTAAAAATGACATTGAAGTTTCTAGAACCACTTTTTCATAAAGTTAATTGTTTAAAGGTATACACTTCCAAAGTGGTAAAATGTGTCCACCCTCTTACTTCTATAATAATGGAGTGAAAAATTATACAAAAAATATATGCTATGGTCCTTAATGTAAACTTTCAACCAAAATTGGTTTGAACGAGATCGGGTTGGCAGTTTTTGAGATACAGCATATTTTCTAAAACCGCAAATAAAACTTTGTAATTCATACAAACACTATGAAAAACAAAGTTATTTGGCGTAGTTACTACGGAACGCTTCATGGGCGAGTCTGACTCGCACTTGGCCAATTTTTTAGTTTTTGTACGAACTGAACATTTTGGCATATTGAACCGTATGAAGTAAACCCAACAAAAGGTAACTGTTGTTTATCGTTGAGGAATTCCCTCGACTGTCTATGGTCTCCATCATCAGACCTGTAATGGCATTTATAACTCATATGGGTGCAATGTTCTCATCAATATAAATGAATTAAGTCCAAACACAAGGTAGCTACTGTAAACCGTTGAGAAGTTCCCTTAACTGTCCTTCGTCTTCATCATCAGACCTCTAATGACAGTCATAAACTATCTAGGTGTAATGTTCCGGTCAATTCAAATTAATCAAGCCCAAACAAAAGGTTACTGCTGTAAATCGTTGAGGAGTTCCCTCGACTGTCAGGAGTCAATCTGATGAAAGGCCATAATCAGATCAACTAGACCTTCCTTAATTTGTAGTACTTTAAGATACTTAATGAAAAAAAAAAAACATTTATACGGTCTAATTGCGAAACCTCCTTAGTTGAAGTCGGTTAAAAAAAAAATTGTTGTTTCATGCTAGGTTCAGTAAGCAATATCCATCCAATTCTAAAAATAAGTATGGTTCTCGTTCTTACTTTTGTTTCGGTACGAAAAAGTATCAACGTATTCTAGTCACAGTATACAAGACGCCACACTCTTTATTATATATTCGACGTATTTATTTTTTCGAGGAAAGCGATACACCCCTGCGTTCACGAGCGCGTCTAAAGCCCGATTTACACTTCAATAAGTACAGTAGCGAGTTAAGAACTCAGACAGTTAAGTAATAAGTTGTAAGTAGCGTCCAAACGTAGGCGAGTGAGTAGTCATAAGTTGCCCGAGAAGAAGAAAAGAAAATAACACGTGTTCGCGGCCGCAACCTACAAATTTATGGACTGTACTAAACTCGCCCGTCTCCATGCCAGCCAGTTAAGTTGGAGGGGTGCGGGAGACGCGAGAGAGGGGGCTACTTCGCACTGGACTCGCCGAAAAATAGGATCGCGATCTATTTAGCTCAACTTAATCAACAACTTACTACTTAACTCGCTTTTGTCGTTCAAACTACAATAACGACTTAACTCGCCGATGACGCAAGTTAACTCGCTACTGTACTTATTAAAGTGTAAATCGGGCTTGAGCGCAGAATGACGGTCGGAGCCGTGCGCTCGGTAGAAAAATGTATGAAGAAATTTGAGACTGATTTTATTTTTCTCATAAATCATAAAGTTTTTTATGTATGATCAAAATAATTAGCTTAACGTATAGATAAATACATAGGCTTCTTGTTATTTTGAAGTTAAGAATATGCTCCAGATTTGGCTTGCTATCTACGAAACCCTTGTTTATTAGCTTAAAAAATATAAATGGTTGATCGTGAATCTTTGAAGTTTACTTACTTTCGTTGATTCATTAACCTGCATGTGACAAAAAGCTCGTTCGTTTTCCTTTAATGCTTTTAATTTAAGGTACTACAATGACAGAGCAGGTAGATGCAAGGCCTTCGCGAAAGCAAAGAAAATTATGCGGTTACGATCGCAATAAAATAAAAGAAGCTCTTTAGGCAATAGGTAATGGGATGCCCATTCGTGCATTAAACTATTTGGCGTCACACGAACAACGTTACAAGTATTTTATTTTATTGTGATGTTTTACTTTGTTATAATTTTAGTACCTAACATTGTTGAGGGGAAAAATATATTTTAGTAATAAACAAATACAATTACAATTGTATACTTAGTGTGATATTACACTCCTGTCAAAATAAATCATATTAATAATATTTGCCACTGTCTTAATTTAAAATACCCTATACCCGGCTGACATTTGGGAAAAACGCGACCGACCATGGGCCGTGAATGGTCGACTTTAGGGTTTTTTCGTTCTCGACTCATCTAAACCTTAATACTTTTTTCTTTTAACAGACATGTCAACCTTATGCTTATAAACATGAAATAGATATATGAAACTATCCAAAACCGCATCAGAAGCTATCCTTCGTTGCAAACTGATGGTGCCAGAGCGATCCCTAGTCAGAAAATCCGTTAGGGGGCCGACATTTAGCGTATTTACCCTACTTTGCCATTTTTAATGCTTCTTTTTACATTGTCATGCAGCACCAGTCAATTCTAACATAATTGTGGTTGTTGTTGGATATTTATTACCCGACTACGGCAAAGCCAAAGGAGGGTTATGATTTTGACAGGCTATGTATGTATGTATGTATGTATGTATGTATGTATGTATGTATGTATGTATGTATGTGTGTATGTTCATCTGTTCCCTCATAGCTCAAAAGCTACTTATCGGAACTCGACAAATGAGGTATCATTAGAACAGTCTTGACCGTCCGCTGAACATAAGCTACGTGACGTGTCACAAAACCTAATGTGGCGCCCTCTAGCGCCCAAAAAGTGTTGTGTTAAAAAATAAAAATAAGATAAACACGTCGTGTTTGATATCATTTGAAAGGGCCGCAGTCACACGTTATTAATTGTTTTGTTACGGTTGATATCCTATATAACGTGTGACTGCGGCTTTTATTTTTGTTCTGTTCTTGTTTTGCCAGTAACCTTGTTTATTTCAGCATCCTGAAAATCTTGTTTCATACTTTTTCAGCGTCTATTTTTTTGTCGTAGTCGGGTTTTAGTTTTATACTTTTTATTATTTAAACTATTTTGGTGTTAAATCACTGTGCTTCTATACTATTTACTTTATTTTTTATAAGTTCAAGTGAAGCCCTTTCAAATGATACCAAACACGGTGTATCTATCTTACTTTTGTTTTTACACATAACTTTTTGTCCGCTAGAGGGCGCCACGTTAAATTTAAGCAATATTTTTGATAAGCACAAGTGAAGCCCTATCAAATGATATCAAACACGGTATATCTATCTTATTTTTATTTTTTACACATGATTTTTTGTCCACTAGAGGGCGCCTCTTTAAATTTAAGCAATGTTTTGGAAATGTGCATGTGACGCCCTTTCAAATGATATCAAACACGACGTGTTTATCTTATTTTTATTTTTTAACACAACACTTTTTGGGCGCTAGAGGGCGCCACATTAGGTTTTGTGACACGTCACGTAGCTTATGTTCAGCGGACGGTCAAGACTGTTCTAATGATACCTCATTTGTCGAGTTCCGATAAGTAGCTTTTGAGCTATGAGGGAACAGATGAACATACACACATACATACATACATACATACATACATACATACATACATACATACATACATACATACATAGCCTGTCAAAATCATAACCCTCCTTTGGCTTTGCCGTAGTCGGGTAATAAATATCCAACAACAACCACAATTATGTTAGAATTGACTGGTGCTGCATGACAATGTAAAAAGAAGCATTAAAAATGGCAAAGTAGGGTAAATACGCTAAATGTCGGCCCCCTAACGGATTTTCTGACTAGGGATCGCTCTGGCACCATCAGTTTGCAACGAAGGATAGCTTCTGATGCGGTTTTGGATAGTTTCATATATCTATTTCATGTTTATAAGCATAAGGTTGACATGTCTGTTAAAAGAAAAAAGTATTAAGATGGCCACCGAAACTACTCAATAATAAGTATTTCGTTGATTGCGATTAGATTACTTGAATATGGATGTTAAGCACTTTATGCTCGTCACAATGCATATGGTGAAGTAGAGCTGATGGTGATGTACCAGGAGAACTCCTCAAAAATTAACGACTCTGCACCGGGAAAAGCAATATTTTGTAAAAAGTGATAAGTAGTTGACATTTTCGCTTTTGAAACTAGATAAATTACAAACCGACCCACTAAAAAGCGTGAAAAAGAACTTTTTTAGCAAAAAATAGAACCGACTTCCATATAAAAACACTACAAAGGCAAAATAACTTTAATTTCAGAAGGCGGTGTCTTTAGTTTTGTATACATTTTCGTTTTTGACACCGCCTTCCGAAATTAAAGTTATTTTTGCCTTTGTAGTGTTTTTATATGGAAGTCGGTTCTATTTTTTGCTAAAAAGTTTTTTTTTTACGCTTTTTAGTGGGTCGGTTTGTAATTTATCTAGTTACAAAAGCCAAAATGTCAACTTCTTATCACCTTTTACAAAATATTGCTTTTTTATTGAAGTACTTAGTGTGACTCTTGCACATTTTAATGTTTTCTAAGATATTTTCAAATACTTCAGACTCCAGTTTCATATTCATTTATAAGAAGGGGCTCGTCACATTGAATAACTTTTATTAAGGCGCATTTCCATATCTCCCATAGTTCAACTGAGCTCTAAGGGTTCTTCATCAAATACTTCAGACCTTCAATTTTTTATACACATCAGTAGAAGGGACTCGTCACTCTGAATAACTTTTGTCAAGGCGCATTTCCATATCTCTCATAGTTCAGCTGAGCTCTTAGGGTTCTTCATCAGATACTTCAGACCTTCAAATTTTATACAAATCAGTAGAAAGTGCTCGTCACACTGAATAACTTTTGTCAAGGCGCATTTCCATATCCCCCATAGTTCAGCTGAGCTCTTAGGGTTCTTCATCAGATACTTCAGACCTTCAATTTTTTAATTTCAAAAGAAAGGTCTAACCACGCTTAATAAACTTTGTGAACATAGCATGTCGATAATTTCAATAGTTTGGCTGGTCTGTTACGGTTTCTCCTCAAGGTCATAAGGTACTCCAGATCTTCTTAGTTTTGATAGTTTTTTCTTCATACAGGTACTAAACCCTACCTCTATGCCAAATTTCAGCTCTCTAGGTTTATGGGAAGTACTAGTTCTATTTTGATGATCAGTGAGTCTATATATGTCGTAATAGTACAACTTTGCTTTTGCATAACTTAGGAAATAAACAAGCTACAAATATGATTTTTTGTGGTTTAAGTGTGTGCTGGTAGTTTACTAGATATCGATAATTTCAGCGTTCTAAATCTATCCAGAGGTCCCCAAATAGGGGCCTGAAAATACGCCGAAATGGTTCCAGAAAAGGATGGTACGGCAGTGTTTGCTTTGCGCTCGACTTGGCGGGGCACTGCCGTGCCCCCAGATTTGACAAAAAAAAACCTTACAAACTTAAAACTAGCTTATTTACATTTTTTACAACTACGCTAAATAACTTTGTTTTTAATAATTTTTTTGTTTTTGTATGAATTACAAAGTTATATTTGCGGAAGCTTATATCTTTTAAACGATTAACTTTATGAAAAAGTGTCTCAGTGTCATTTTTAAAGACCTGTTCTATAAATACCACACGCGCATAGGTTTCATGAAAAAATAATTTGTCAGTTTTAGTTCTATGTATGGGGAGCCCCTCTTTATTTTAAATATTTTTTTATTTTTTCTTAAAATCAGAAAGCGGTTCACAGAATACATCTACCTACCAAGTTTTACATGTATAGTCCTAATAGTTTCGGAATAAAATGGCTGTGACATACGGACGGACGGACAGACAGACAGGCAGACAGACGGACAGACATGTCGAAACTATAAGGGTTCCGTTTTTTGCCATTCGGATACGGAACCCTAAAAAATGGCTTCACTGGCCAATGTGTCACGAAAACAAACAAACATGGTAATTACACAGGTGACTACGTTGAATAGGCTTTATCTAATATGAACACACCTACACAGTTCACATCCCGCGTTCTTTCTATTTTTAGAAGAGACTTGTTGAATGGACGTACGATATTATTGTGATTTCTTACCCGCTTAATAGTACCTATAGTATTCCATTCATGCAAAAAAATATTACCATTCGAAAACTATTTTTTTTAATATTAAAATACTCACTAAAATGTTAAATTGATACGTAAAAGAAACACTATACACGCGTACGCATTCATAAATAAATTGCGACGTTGCCATCCTTCACGTACACACTGTATAACTTGTTTATTACAATTTTTATACAGTAAAAATATCCTTAAAATACTACTTGTAAATTTAAGACCATATAATTATACAAATATACATACCGACCATGTTCTGACAAATGAATGCTTCTGATTATGATTATAGCTGTTACGTAAATTTTGTATTAAAAAAAATTAGGTATTTCATTAAGTATGGATGTAACACCAGATTGAAAAGTCTATATAAATAAATAATATATTATTTTTTACTTGTATCTATCTGTTTGTTAACTGAGCAACGATCGTCACTTACTGGACGCCTGAAGAAGGATTATGACGTCATGTTTGCGGGCAAAATGGTCGGAAATCGCACAGGCGACAGAGTTTTGGAAGGAGAAAGAGCTGGCCTTTGTCCAGCAGTTGGACACAATATAGGCTAAGAAAAAAACGACTTTTCATACTCTATTTTAAGCCTGAAAAAATGACTCGTGATAAAAATGCAGAATACTACAGACAACTCATCATTTTCCGCATAGAGATTACTATAACTGGGGAATATTTCTGAGATGAAAGCATTTCTGTATTAAACATCCAGTATTATCACTAGTAGGTATTTTATAAAAAAAATATTTTTTCCTAATGGAAAGGCATACAAAACTAATAAGTAGTACAGAAAAATAGCTTCATTCTTGAATTAATATTAGACATTGTTCTGTAGTTAATTAGTTTAAATAAAGATTTATTCATTTATTTATTTATTATTATTTATTATATATATAGGTAGATATTTTATTGTACACCTCACAATATACTTCTTTTTTTTTCTGGGTGGGAAAATCATCGAATAACTTCGCCCGCTCTGGGTTAAGCGGAAGGGAGTGTCAGACTTCTACTGACTAAAAACCCACCCTGTTCCTTCAGCTGCCCTTAAGTTCCCGAGCCGGGTATCTTGTTAGTACATTTCCGCAACCACGGCGGGAAATGGCCTTATTAGGCCCCGTCACTGGTGCTGACAGCTCTTTGAGGCGTGCTTGGAACACGACGCGCAGCCGACCCGGGCCTGATCCTTACCGGACGGTGAGCTACCCCTGCTCGCCATCCGTAAGCCCGCGCCTACGGTGGTCGGAGATCGGCCCGCGATCCCCGACGCCCAGGGCGTCTCCCGCGGCGGCTGGGGAGTGAGGAAGAGATTTGCCTCTCCCTCGCGCGTTCGGCCTCCTCCTTCGCTAGCATGACTGCTTCGCAGGAGGAGGCGATTACATCCCATTCCCTCTCGTTCCGCATCACGGTCTGAACCAAGGACGGGCGCGAGAGGTCGCCGTCGTCGATCACCTCCACAAGGACACGACGGTGCTCCGCCCAAGCAGGGCACTCCTCCACTGTATGCTCCACCGTCTTATAATTTAAATTTAGTGTTCATGACTAATAAATAAATATATACATCTTATTACCATCACTGATGATGAGGATCAGTCAATATGATTAACGGAACAAAATATTGAAATTCATCATGCAAAATTTTCGAACATAGACCATGATGAATTCAATTTTCAGGACATACCGTCTAAATTACCGAAATAAACTTATATTTTATTGTTTTTATTTAACGTACGATTTACAGAAACACCTACATTTCAAACTAATACTTCAAAAACAAATACTTTTCATCTTTGTATCAAATTTGACTTAAATTTGACAACATTTGTTTTAATGAGAAAGAAGTAGGTAGATGGTATAAAGTGAGAGCTACATATATACATAGTTAGAAATGAAATGTTTCGAATCGGATTTTAGTCCAACATAATTCTGCTCTAGAACAATATTTTTTTACAAAAAGGACTATAACCTATGTCAGAAATAAAATATGTACTTATTAACATTTTTTGTTTAGACTATTCCGCTTTTGAGCCTTTTAAAATATTTGTCAAATACCATCAGTTATTTAAAGAGGCTTGGTTGTATGTACGTACTAAATGACGCACAAAGTGTGGAATAAGTAGTTTAGTGCCACCTAAAGGCTGACAATAGTGCAATTAGACAACTATATTACGCATACAAATTGTATGTTTATATACAAGTTTAAAGACACAGCAATCACGCTATGTATTACTAATGCAACCTTGACAATGGAAAATAGCGGATATGTTTTATCCATTCCTCATAAACATAATAGGGTACAAAAATTTATTTTTTTGTTTGATGATTCCCCGTTATCGATTCTGATTCAGCAAGTTGACTAAACTGTGTGTTATACTAAAAAATAGTATTTATGTAGGTTTATAAACTGCGCGCCATCTCTAAATAGCAGGATGTAATGTCTACGTAAAATTAATTGTAACATTTCTACCTACTACATTTTTAAACTAATAGGTATATCAAAATCTTCGAAACGGCTTGATCGATTTTTATGTAGGTATTTCTCTTTTTGTATATTTGGTAGGTCGTGTGCAATTTTTTATACCGTTAGGTGAAAAAAAAATCCGCGGAACTTCGGAATGACTGCACCAAATTCGATGATTCTTTTTTTATGTTTAGATTATTGTCAGGACAAGGTATATTATATTTAAGAAAATGTTTGAAAACTTGTACGGAATATAAATACGAACGCAGACAAATTCTCTGGTAGAAGCTAGTGTTTAAATTTGAAAAAAACTACGGCTTTTCCCTTGTTGAGGAAAACAACTTTCTTACAACAAAGACAAGCCTACTCAAATCTGTGTGATACTTTCCTCAAAGGCTACTTGAGATTTTACCTACATGCTGCTAATATAATTCGACCATAACGTATTGTGATTTTTGTGGACTGTAAAGTAAGACACTTTGACAACTGAGTATGTTTCGGTGTTTCTACTCAGAATAGTCGGCTAGGAAACCCAGGGCGTATATCCTACTTCCTTCCTACTTCCTACTATCCTACTTCCTACTAATCCTACTATCCTATCCTACTAATATTATAAATGCGAAAGTTTGTGAGGATGGATGGATGTTTGTTACTCTTTCACGCAAAAACTACTAAAAGGATCTGAATGAAATTTGGTGAGTGGATAGTTGACTGCCTGGAATAACACATAGGTTACTTTTTATCCCGGAATTCCCACGGGATCGGGATATACGCGGGAAAAACCTCCCACGCGAACGAAGTCGCGGGCAAAAGCTAGTATTATAAATGCGAAAGTTTGTGAGGATGGATGGATGTTTGTTACTCTTTCACGCAAAAACTACTGAACGGATCTGAATGAAATTTGGTAAGTAGATAGTTGACATTCTGGAATAACACATAGGCTACATTTTATCCCGAAATTCCCACGGGATCGGGATTTGCGCGGGAAAACCTTCCCACGCGTACGAAGTCGCGGGCAAAAGCTAGTATTATAAATGCGAAAGTTTGTGAGGATGGATGGATGTTTGTTACTCTTTCACGCAAAAACTACTGAACGGATCTGAATGAAATTTGGTAAGTAGATAGTTGACATTCTGGAATAACACATAGGCTACATTTTATCCCGAAATTCCCACGGGATCGGGATTTGCGCGGGAAAACCTTCCCACGCGTACGAAGTCGCGGGCAAAAGCTAGTATCATATACGCGGGTGGCGGGAACGTTTTGGGTTGAATGAAAAAAGTGAGTTTTTAGTCAGTAGAAGTCTGACACTCCCTTCTACTCCACACAGAGCGGGAGGAGTCATTTGATGGTTTTCCCTCCCGACAAAAAAGGACTGATATACATATAAGCCCGTTTTTTGTTGTATAGTAAAAGCGTTAATTTGATATAAGTAATTTATCAATTTTTTCAGCCTCCCTTTCAACTGACAGATTATCATTCTTTATTCATATTATTCCTCACATGTTTGTTTCTTTTACCACTTTTTAGTAAAATAAAAAAATAGCATTGCTATAAATAAAATAATTACAGTTATAAGCAAAAAGATATTTTTAACTGACTTTAAAAAAAAGGAGGAGGTTCTCAGTTCGTCTTGAACTTTTTTTTAAGTTTTATAGTTATTTTACATTTATAGGTAACAAAGACTAACTCTTTGATAGGTAAACATTGCTTAAAACAAAATAAACATTGCATTGCATTTAATTGACCTTCACAAAGTCGTTGACTCCTAAATTATTTATGTTTCTTTCTAACTCGCTGAAAAAGTTAATTATAAAATGTTTATTATTCACTAACTGATGTCCGTAACTCCGTAATCGTTGAAATTATGATAAATGTATCCCTCGGGAATGGTAAATTTTTTCGGGTTATAAAACCCGTGTTAATCTATACTATAATTGATCTCTGTGCCAACTTCACCTTGATTTATTCAGACGGGGAGTATTGAGGCGTGATTGATAAACAAACATACAAACATCTATACATCCAATGATATGACCTACATCAGAATTTTAGCATTTGTAATATTTGTATCTATAGATTACTAGATTTTCCCCGCGATTACGTCTGCGTTACTTCTTCGTTTCCATACAAAACATCAAACATTTTATTTTATACACAAACTTTCTCCCGATAATAACAAACACAAAAGAAGAATCAACCTAATACATGCAGGCGTTCTAAAGTCATGCGAGTACTTACATAATCTATAAAGCATATTCGGCTATTGATTTTAATTTATATACTTATGTAGATAATTAATTTGCAAACGTGACTACGAGCATAGATTGTACATACATAGTTACAAACAGATAAATGTTTATCTCATCAGAAAATTTCAAACATTCGTATTACATGTCCAATCTTCGCTTTTCAGGTGATAAGGTTACGACTTCAACGTCTAGTTACCTATCTATTATCTATCAAAGATTTGCCTCGATACGATAATGGAACAAACTGACGGATGATTTGATATACCGAATTTATCTGTTAACTTTATCTCTCATCGGGTGAGAAAATTGCCCCCCTCACAATTGTATTTTGGTCTTGTTGATAAGAATATCAACTTGATTCATTTAATACATCAATGACTTGATTGTTGATTTTCTTAGTACAGCATTTTTATGTTCATTGTTTGTAGGCAGTGGCTTTGTAATTACAATCGCGACTTGCTTACGAGTTGTAAGTACGTCTAGGGTTTGAACTCAGATATTTTTTTTTTTTATTGAGAATAGCCTCGCGTTTGAGCACCATCTCACCTGATGGTAAGTTATGATTTGGTCGAAGGTGGAGCATGCTTACCGAAGATTTCCACCCCTTAGCTGTACGCACAATCAAACCTATTCCCAAAACGTTTTGTGCGTATGGGTGGGATGTCCACCATGTTATTATATTCCACCATATTACTTTACACCCGACTGCAAAAAGAGTTTATATTTTTACCCGACTGCAGCGAAGCAAGGAGGAGGGTTATGTTTTTACCGCGTATGTATGTATGTATGTCCGTTCCTTTGTTCCCTCGTAACTATTAAACCAGTGAACGGATTCAAAATATAAACAAATCACCACAACGACAACTAGACGCCATATTGTCAAAAATAAAATATCTAAAATGGACAAACTATGTCAAATGGGTATATCATTAAATAGATCTTTAAAAATGATTTTGAGGTTTCTTTCACCATTTTTCATTTTAAGCAACCGCTTCGGAAATATAACGTTTTAAAACGGAATTCAATCGGATTTAAAATGACTCAAGAATTGATAATTAATATTTAAAATAAAAAGCAGAAAATAGTTTCGTTTTTTTTAATATTTTTTTTTATTATCGTGATGAAGTCCACGGAAGTTAAGCCCCGCACGACTGGTAGTGTTCCGTCCCACACGAATAACCGAACGCACCTTTTTTGGTATGGCAATTATCTATGGTCTTTGATTTTGACACTTGACATAACTTTTTCTTCTTGCAAGAACTAACCGCGCGTTTGGGACATTGATTTTTATTGGTTTTGGTGTTAAATTGTGAATCCGTGTTAATCGTATTTGTTATCGACAAGTTGGCCGCGATTAACGATTTGTTGGGCTTTGTAATCACGTTTTGAGTACCACATTGGGATATTTTGAACAATAACGCCGAATTGAGGTTAGATTGAACCGGCCCGTGAATTGGTGATAAATAGCTGCTCTAATCTGATGCGAACCACGCTGGACCACGCAACTTGCGTCTTAGTGATTGTCCACCACCACTTGACAACATTACACACTCAAATACACTGACCCACACACCCCGGACGTGATCTGAGAACAGGTTGGCGCCGCCGGACTTCAGTCTTGGGTAAGTGTGTATTATAATTAAATACTATTTTGATAAGCAACGTAATTTAGGGCTCCACGTAATCGTGGACAGTTCGGCCATCCAGCTTCGTTGCACTGGGCTCGGGGTCGAACAGGTAGTATTACCATAAAGTAAAAAATATTAAGCCTGTATGAAATACGTCTCCTAAATAGTATTTATGTAGGTAGTTGATTACTTATCATAATAGGTAATCTTTACGATACCAATTCATGTTTTAAATAGGTACTATTTATAAACGTATAGGCACGTCATGAACACATGCAATAATATAAAAAATCCGAGAGGTACTTAGTTTAGTTTTGCCACAAACAAACAATCATTATAATGATCAATTTCCCTGTTCGACTATAACAACAGTGAGATTAGCGTATGTTGTGTCAAACGTTGTTTTTTTTTTATTAATGAATATTTATTTGCTAATGTCATCAGAGAGTGGCAACAATGTTAAGCGTTTTTTTTAGTAGGGTGATACAACCTCACAGTTTACACCTTTTTTAGATACACACATCAAAAGTGTCTAGGGATCAACATATATTTTTGCAATAACTTTTCTCCTGATTGATGTTAATTAAAATTTTCTTTAAGGATTCATCAAATAAAGTGTTTTCGTTTGTCACAGTAACGATAAACCAAGTCACCTTTGCATTAATAAAGAAATTTGCCATTTTCCTAATAAAGAGATTTTTGACATTTGAACCACTAACATTAAAGTTCGAAAAAAAGACTGAAATAACAGTTTTCTTTAAAATTTTATTGGGTAACTTAAACAATTAATAATTCGTGTTTCTACCGCGAACACTAACAACACAAGAACATCGGTTTGGCATACTCAAAATGAGTTCATCCAAATCACGCTGTGGAATGGCCGCCCATGTTCGTTGCAACAACAAAAAAAGGTCTTCTTGCGACTGGATACCCTCCATATTCGGCAGAGCTCTTCTCTGTAGCATATCCCATGCATGCTCAATCGGGTTCAAGTCTGGCGACTGAGCAGGCCAGAGCAGGACATTGATGTTAGCTGCGGCGAGAGTCTGTCTTACAACTCTTGCGGTGTGCGGTCGTGCATTATCATGCATTAACTGAAATAAGGGACCGATTTGCACTTGTTGAGGAACGATGACGTCAGATACAATCGTCTCAGCATAAATTTGAGCGTTGAGGTTGCCTCTGATCCAAATCAACTCAGTTCTTCCGCCGATCCAAATACCCGCCCATACCATGATGGTTCCACCACTATAAGGATGGACTTCCTGGCAGGATTTTAATCGCTGTTGGCGTCCAAGGGTTCTCCAGTGTCGTATACGTCTTGTATCCGATCTCATACCAAAACGCGACTCATCAGAAAAGCACACGAAACGCCATTGTTCTTCTGCCCAATTTCTGTGTTCAAGAACCCATTGATATCGAATCCTACGATTGTGCATTGCTATAGGTGGTACCCGTAGCGGTCTTCGGGAATGAAGGTTCACTTCATGCAAGCGGTTTCTGACTGTTTGGTCGCTAATTAAGTTCCCTGAAGAGTGATGAAGCCTCACGGCTAACATCATGGCGGTTATTGTTGGAGCTCTTCGAGTTAAGATTTGAATGTATCGGTCTTGTCTCCGTGTGGTGCAGCGATACCGTCCTCCATGGCGCTCAGCCACGGTACCAGTGCTTCGGTAACGTGTCCAAAGTCGACTGATAACACTCTGACTTGTATTCAGAGCTAAAGCCACAGTACGTTGCCGGGAACCAGCTTCTATCATTCCCACGGCTCTGAGCATTTCTTCCCTGCTTAAATGACGTCGCCGCTCCATAATAACGTTGGTTTTAATCAGTAGTAGGGAAACAGTAGCACTAATAATGTCTTCAATGCGTTATATGTTTTTATAGGGAAAATATTGACAGCTGATTTTCATTTTTTACTCGAATTTGATTAACAGTTCCTGTTTCAAATTATGAAATGCACCAAAAAGGATCCATATAAATTTATAAAATCATAAATTTATTACAAAGCCACATCTCAATCTCAAGAAATCCGCATAAAAATGCTTGATCCCTAGACACTTTAATCTGCTTAACCCTTTCCCAGCGTTGGGGTCGGTATCTAGTCTAACCAGATGCAGCTGAGTGCTAGTGTTTCACATGGAGCGACTGCCTATCTGACCTCCACAACCCAGTAACTGGGTAACACGATACCCCCTGGCTAGACCAATTTCAGATTTACTGACTTCTGACTACCCGTAACGACTATCAAAGATGTCGAAATGACAGCCAGGACCATCGGCTTAACGTTCCAAGGCACGGGGGTTGATACCTCCGTGCCTTGCAAAACACGTTATGGGGGTATCACTAGGGACACGAAAAAAGTATCGATACTTTGTGGTATCGAGTACGTTTCGTTTCGATACCGATTCTTTTGTACTCGATACTTTGTATCTGATACTTTTACTCAGTGAGTACTTTTTGACAGGTATCGTATTGAATAAATCTTGGAGGGCAAAGCCATCAGGTTCAATTAAACTGAACCTTCTAAATCATTACATTGAGCTCGAAATCGTTCCTTTAGTCTTTCTGTTCACAGTTCAGATCCTGTTCTTCACTAATCAATCACCCAATCGTTCGCCGATAGAATTTTTTTTTGTTATTATTATTTATAAGGTACAATGTAGTTCTTATAATATACAACGATATCCCACAAAACCGTATTATTCTTCGTGTTCGTCTCGCGATTTGTTTTTCTCCGCTTGATCATTATTGTGCTTGACTATTATTTGACTTATTAAATGTGAATGAGTGCCATCTAAAAGAACCTATTGTTCCGTGCTGTATATCTATTAGCGATTGTACGGAGGAGGAATGGGTACTATAATATGTTACTAAAAGAATCTAAATATATATAACTCAAAGGTGACTGACTGACTGACTGACATAGTGATCTATCAACGCACAGCCCAAACCACTGGACGGATCGGGCTGAAATTTGGCATGCAGGTTGATTTTATGACGTAGGAATCCGCTAAGAAAGGATTTTGCGAAATTCTCACGGGATCGGCATTTACACGGCAAAGCTTCCCATGCGAGCGAAGCCACTGGCACAAGCTAGTAAATAATATATTATTATTTAAATAATTTGTAAAGTGACAGTTGTCTTTTTAGGGTTCCGTAGCCGAATGGCAAAAAACGGAACACTTATAGTTTCGACATGTCTGTCCGTCTGTCTGTCTGTCTGTCTGTCTGTCCGTCCGTCCGTATGTCACAGCCATTTTATTCCGAAAGTGTTAGGACTATACATGTGAAACTTGGTAGGTAGATGTATTCTGTGAACCGCTTTCCGATTTTATGAAAAAAAAAAAATTAAAGTAAAGGGGGGCTCCCCATACATGGAACTGAACCTGAAAATATTTTTTTTCATGAAACCTATGCGTGTGTGGCATCTATAGACAGGTATTTAAAAATGACATTGAGGTTTCTAAAACCACTTTTTCATAAAGTTAATCGTTTAAAAGATATACGCTTCTAAAGTGGTAAAATGTGTGTCCACCCCCTCTAACTTCTATAATTATGGAGTGAAAATTCTAAATAAATATATGCTGTAGATCTTAATGTAATCTTTCAACCAAAATTGGTTTTAACGAGATCGGGTCAGCATATAGTACTATTACTACACTAGTGTAGCAATACCATGAGTGTTGATGTTCTGTTCTTCTGTCCTACTGTACTAAAGCTAAATTGACATTACTGACAGACATTGACTCGATACTTTGAAGTATCGATACTTTTCTTTCGATACATTTATGAGTACGATACTTTTTTTTCGATATTACTCATGAGTACAACATCGATACTTTCTTATCGATACCATGTCCCTACACGGGGCTTGATACCTCTGTGCCTTGGAAAGCACGTTATGGGGGTATTACACCGCCAACTTCCAAACTCCGGGCTACTACTCAGAAATTCCTTACAGAAAAACCCAACAGCACTTTGATTCAAACCCAGTCGACCAACGAGACAGTTTTTAGATACATTAAATAGGTTTCTACAAAAAAGATTTAGCTTTTTTTGTAAATACATTAAAAAAAATTCTACACCTGGTAAAATTTTTTTTTGGTGATCACGATGAAATATCCAGTCTTTCTACGCGAGCAGCCTCCTGCGCGTACAGTACAACAAAACCTTCAGGATACTGATGCGGCTTAAGGCACTTCAGCGCATCAGGCATGTTTGACGAAGCTAGCACGAATGGTTTTCTCGCCATCACAAGTAAGAAAGTGGTTTTCACTACGTAGCACTCGGTATAGTATTCTGAAAATGATTGCTAACAGAAATGCCTGTTCTATTCAAACACACTGGGTGGGGTTGGCTACAAGAATACGTTAAACCTAAAAACAGTAAATTATGGACCGTAATGTCTGAAATAAAGTTATTTGAAGCAAAATTTTTTATGCCTTTCAAAGAAAATGTTTACACAGAAGAGTATGAAATTTTACACAATTAAAGTTTATAATAGGTATTTACTATGAGTGCAAAAAGCTATTTTTAACGCATTCGAAGTTATTTTAATTATGGCCGAATTTCAAACACTTGACGAATTTTTTTACTATTTATTATTCGGGAGGAGAAATCAATAGTTTCTATCGATAAGTTAAACTTGAGATAGCATTCACACCTAATCGAGATGAAGCAGGGGTCAGCTGAAATCAAGACATAATAAAATCAATCTCTGCTGAGTTTACATTTTGTAATCCACGTCTTTGTCACGTCTTTTAGATAAGAAAGATTTGAGTTAGCGGTAGGCTACTAAAGAATATATGCAAATGCAAATGTGAAATTTATTTTCTAGATTATTATACAACGTGTAAGGGAAACCCCATATCTATCCAAAAGGACTGAAGACAACATCTGGTATGGAGTCTCTATGCAAAGTTTCAGCAAAATAAGTGACTCACAGAATTGACCCCAAATTATTAGTTTCATATGTTTCTTGAATACCAGTAATAACAAACGTGTCACAGCACTATGAGGGTCACCACTTTCCACGTCACTTGCCAATAAAACGATAATTCTCTTCGTTCTTCGTCAATGTATTGAAATTTCTAATATGCTCCACACATGTAGACATAGGATTAGAAAACCCTTGTCATATCGTTTGTTATCATCCAAAGAAGCCGTGCACTCGGTATGTATATACCTACCCTTTAAATTACACGTTGTATAGGTACTGATGACGTTTACAATTTCGTAATAAAAAAGATATGGTAATTGTCCGAAAATGTCGCTCTTTTTTACGAAATTTCTACATTTCTATATTATCATTTGCTTATCATTTTCCGAAGCTTAGGAAAATGGCAAGACTGGTGTTAAATTTTTTTTTTCTGACTCTTCGTGACAAACGGGCACGGAGGCGGCCACGGTCCAACCATGGCAAGCGTTGTTTAATCACGAACAGCTGGAATTATTTAGCCACGAGCTTATCAACCCACCAGTTTCAACTCTTCTACAACGTGTAACAGAATAAACGCACTTCGGTGCGTACGGCTAAGGAGTAGAATTCCCTGCCGGAGTCTGTGTTTTCTGATCGCTATAACCTGGGAGTCTTTAAGTAGAGAGTGAATAGGTTACTCCTAGGTAAGCGTGCTCCATCTTCGAACACATCATCACTTATCATCAGGTGAGATGAAGGTCAAACGCGAGCCTATTCTGAATAAAAAAAATTATAAAAGTAGTTGGTTGAGAATCGGCTTCTGCATAGATTTCTTTCGTAAAAAATAGGTGTTCAATTTTGACGGAGAAATCTTTTATTTAACTTAAAATGGAAACACAGTGTCATGACAAATTAATAAAATCCTTAATTCAAGGAAATGCGCTCGTATGCGTGTCAGCCGCTAATATTAAGGATAAGGATATTGTATAACGCACATACGTTTTGCGTTTAATAAGGATAACTATTTTATAAAGAATGTCTAGGTTTGGTTTTAATTTATTTAGTTACGGATTTTGTTTTAGACTTTTAATTTGATATACTAATTGGGGTGTCTGAGGTATTGCGCTTAATCTGTTACAACTTGTATATACTAAAAATTAACAGTCAGTTATGCAGCTCATAACAATTAACGTTAAACATCATATAGGCATTAAGCACTAAGCATTTATTTAATTAACTTGGTACGATAACAAACTATAGGTTTTTACAATCTCTCCATTTAATTAAAAACTAATTAGCACTTTTTGGCGATGGTAACATTAAGAATGTGACGTTTAGTTATGAATGATAACTGAGTAACGTTTAGTTATGAAACGGGCCAAGAGACTTATTGGCAACGATGCACTGATCGAGTCAAAGCTCCAGAGCCTTGAACATCGACGACGAGTTGCAAGTCTATTGGTTTTCTATCGGTTACATTTCGGGGAGTGTGCGATGGAATTACACAATCTAATTCCGCCAAGTCCGTTCCATCATCGGACTACAAGACAAACGGCGATGCGCCATCGTTACATGGTGGACATATATAACCTAGGGGTCTTTAAGTCAAGAGAGAATAAGTTACTTTTAGGTAAGCGTGCTCCATCTTCGATCACATCTTCACTTACCATCAGGTGAGATGGTGGTCAAACGCGAACCTATTATCTATAAAAAAAAACACTAACTAGGACTGGGCCCGCGTGCTAGATTGGAGCAGTGGGATCGTAATATGCTGAATTATCAATATTATAGGTTTTCCGCTTTTTCATATATCTTCTATACTTATAATAAATCTGTAGAGATGTTAATTCTGTACATGAAATATATTTACAAAATAACTATCAGGGGGTGATTAGGGATCGATACTGATGCCAAAAATGCAATCAGTAAAATTTTTGTCTGTCTGTCTGTCTGTCGGTCTGTTTGTCTGTCTGTCTGTATAACCGTTATAGAAACAAAAACTACTCGACGGATTTTAACGAAACTTGGTACAATTATTTTTCATACTCCTGAGCTGGTTATAGTATACTTTTCATCACGCTACAATCAATAGGAGCAGAGCAGTGAAGGGAAATGTTGGGAAAACGGGAGAAGTTACTCCATTTTTTAAGCTTCCGTCGCGAGTGCAACCTTAATGGTTAAAGCTACACAGAAATCATTTATGACGGAAATGTTCTCCTTAAAATTATATAAAAAATATCCCACGACAGCATGTATCTATCTTTTATGGTTGACTCACAATAACACGTGTAACTCCCGATAGCTTAGCAGTTCGAAGCTTTCTGATTATTATTCTGCTCCGAAATTTAAAACCACCACAACTTTGCAATGGAACTCGGCTAAAAGTAACCCAGTTGCAACAAAATATAATCAAGGCTCAAATTTTAATAGGTTGCGGTGCAGGAGAAACCGTCTTTATTCCCAGAATTCCCATAATACCAAATAATTTTCCATTCCAATTTAAAAGAACGCAATTCCCAGTATCGGTGTGTTATGCAATGACAATTAATAAGGCTCAAGGGCAGACTTTTCGTGTTGCTAGAGTAGATCTCGGTGTCAGTTGTTTCTCGCATGGTCAGTTGTACGTCGCTCTTTCCCCGGTTAGCATTTCTAGAAATCTTTATGTTCACGTGCCGGACGGGTCAACTTTCAACATAGTTTATCCGGAAGCTTTGCGCTGAAGTATTTTCGTTCTATAGGTACTTAAGCCTCATGTGAACGTGATCTAAACAATATTACCAATACATTAACTTAATAACACACAAGGAGTTACACGCTGACGGAGTCGCGGGCACAGCTATTAACAATAATATTGTGCGGTTCGGTATTGCGATATTTTTCAACAGTATTATAGATTGACATATTATATTTCCCTACTAAATTACGAAGGTTAATTTGTCTATTACATCAAAATCACTGAACCGTGAGGAAGGACATAGGCTACTTTTTTTTTACGAAAAACGACGGAAACGAGGACGAAGTCGCGGGCGGGCAACAGATATCTATACTAATAATATAAGGCTGAAGAGTTTGTTTGTTTGTTTGAGCGCGATAATCTCAGGAACTGCTGGTTTGAATTGAAAAATTATTTTTTAATTAAATAGTCAATTTATAGAGAAAGGCTATAGGCTATATATCATTACGCTAAGGCCAATAGGAGCGGAGCGCCAATGAAGAATGTTTCAAAATCGGGGTTAAATTTAACGTTAGCCCAAAGTAACTATTCCACGCGGACGAAGTCGCGGGCAAAAGCTAGTTTCATATATTTTTTAATATCGCGGATACGAACCAAGGCGAGATCCAAGTTATCTGTTTGTGGAGCTAAATTATTACGTACTGAAGCAAAATTATCATGTAAGCCTCGTTGTAAAAAAAAAAATAACTATTTGGCAAGTGTTTGTATTATTGTACATGAGCCGTTAGTTACTGAATTGAGAATTTGAAATTATGTAGTTCATTAAAATCTGCTTTTATTCTAGTTTGGAAAGATTTTGGATTCGAAATCTTTATTCAACCTGGGGCTTAGATAGTACCTAAATAAAAAAGCAACTTTCGTGTAGAAAACCCCTATCTAGAATAAGTAAAATTGAAATAACTAATATGATATGATGTAATATATATATCATATTCATGAGATGATATGCAGAATAAACTGATAAAACATTTTTACTGTAGTTTCGTACGCTGCGAATTTAATATGAGCTTACTTAGGCAGATAAATATTTTTATTAGGACCTAATAAAAATAACGTAACAAATAAACTTTAAAAATCGTGTCGCAATTTTGTGAACAAAAAGAAAAATTGTAAATTTTGAAGGGTAATTGTAAAAATTGTAAATTGTAAAGGCTTCCTTGCTATGAGAGGGAATGGGCTGAAATCCACTATGGGGTCCCAGTGCAGTTTGGTGGATATCATTATTATGTATGTGATGATTTCTCACGATGTTTTTCCCGTCCATTCCGCTTCCGACGCTCGCCCGCGACGGTCGTACCGCTCCGCGCTCTCGATCGTTCCGTGCCTGAGTCATCGCTACGCTTCGTCACGCTCGCCGTGACGTCACTCGTAGTCGCCGACTACGACGCCTGGTCCGGATCCGCCTTTTTCGAGGCGGTGAAGGATATCCTGTTTCTATAACAGAGTATCGTCAAAAACAATTTGGTTTGGCCCCTTCAGGGTAAAACCACAGTTTCGTGGTCCTTGGTTGGAAACCTCACGGTGTCAACAATACCAAGGGGGTGCTGACCCGACGCACCCGCTGATCCCCTTCAGGGTGAAGCAGTAAATTGGAGTCGAGTGTTAGGTTTTGGCCTTGGGGGATCTCCTAGTCAAACCTAGTTACTGAGTTTCCTTTTCAGCTACACACCTAGTGTCGGTTGGGTGTGTCTACCCCTTCGCACTAGACCCAATAGGGCCCGGTTCGCACAATAAGACTGGCGACCGGTTACAAGCTTAGGGCTCACCATTAGGTACTCACCTCCCAGTCTCTACCCGACTGGGAGGGTTACACATCCCCGGACCCATCCATCCGGGGAGTTAGGCCAGTTAGGCTTTAAATAGGCCCCCCGCGGGAGAGAAATCTCCAAAATTTCCCCATTCAATTTTGATCCAATTGCCAATCATGGCGAACTCCAATATTTTGGAGATTCTGTTAGAAATCCTTAGGGAAAACCCTACTATTTCCGCCAAATATGGCGGAAAAATCCAGCGTGAAATCGCTAATTGTCCCCCGGCTACCGAAGCCAACGTCGCTGATTTTAGTGACGCGCTTGACAGCCCATTATCTCCCCCGCTTGCCGATCAAGGCATCTCGGTAGGTCAGTTCACGGAAGTATTTATTAACTCCGATCCCATTGTTCGTCAAACAACGAACGACTTCCAGGTAGATAGCTCTTTATTGCCCCCGCCCGCCGACAAAGTCGTGCCGATCGCCCGATTCCCGAAATCACCCATTGTTTCCGGCCCACCTGCTAATCCCATTGTTCCTAAAACAATGGACGCCGCGCAGGTGTGCGCTGCACCTGAATTCCGTGAAATGGACACCACCGAACCTGTGTCCAATAACAACTCTGACAATGATTTGTCATCATGCCCCTCGTCCTCGGAAGACGACTTTCAAGTCGTCACCGGTGGCAAGAGGAAAAAAGGGAAAACCTCCCAGGCCAGCAAGGCCAAAAAGACCACCGCGTCGCCCCCGTCCCCAACTCAAACGCCCGTTCGACCCGCTAGCCCCGCCCCAACTACCTCTGCTCGAGCGCAGAATAGTCGTCCCGCCAGCCCGATAGCCCAAACTTCCTCAGCCCATAGGAAGCAACGCCCTCCGCCCCCCTTTTACATCCAGGACAAGGGTAAATGGACTGATGTGTCCAAGATGTGTGTTGATCGAAAGATCAACTACACAAACGCCCGTGCCTGCCAAAATGGCATTAAAATCACCGTCCCTACGTCGAACGACTATAGGGAACTATATCGCGCCCTCCGTGAAAGGAATATTTCCTTTCACACTTTCTCCTTCCCCGAGGACACGCCCACTCGTGTTATTATTAAACGTGTCCCTAAAGAAATCCTAGTACAGGATATTAAAGACGACCTTGCCGATCAAGGTATACCAGTGATCGCCGTCCATCGCTTACATAAAGCGAGAGGCGGTGAATTGTACGACATGGTTCTTGTCATTTGTGAACCAACCGAAGGTCATCACCCAATATTTAAGATTAAGTCTATTTGCTCCCTATCCGGTATCTCAATAGAAAAGCCCTACAAAACCGCAACAGTGGGACAATGCCACCGTTGCCAACTGTATGGCCATGCGCAGAGCAACTGCTATGCGACTCCCAGATGCGTCAAGTGTCTGGGCGAGCATAGCACTGCGGACTGCCCACGGCCTAAAGACCGAACCCTCTGTTCGGAACCACCCAGCTGCGTTCTCTGCGGCCAGACCGGTCACCCGGCAAACTACCGCGGCTGTCCCAAAGCCCCCAAACTCGCTCCTAAATTAGCGAAGCGCGCCAACGCCCGCCAACAGAGAGAGGCACCTTCTTCTCAAATTCCCCAACGTCTCGCTCCTCAGAGACCGTCCCCGTGGAACAGGCTAAACCACGAAAAAGCCTTTCCCTCCTTGGCCCCTGCCAAACCTTTGCAGGCACTGATGGATATACCCATCGCAGCGCAGATCCTGCCTATAGCCGTGGCTACAGAGCCCACAGCCAGTCACAAACCCGCGCCTCAAACCACTGCTGCTCCTGCAGTCAAACAACCGCCCAATCCCTCACCCGTCGCGCATGGCGAGGCTTGCGCCCAGACTATACTGCGCCATTATAGGTTATTTATGACCCGCCAAGCCAGATCTCTCCGCGATGCCCTTCTGGCTGCCGAACAGCAGAATAACGGCAAAATTACGACGGCAATGTACAGCCAAATATTCAGCACACACAGTGATGTGGTGCTAGGTCTCGACCAGATGGATGCGATGGACTGATCCAATGGATTCCCAACGCACAAACCACACTAGGCCTCGATCCCTCAAATTAGGTTTTTTCAACGCCAATGGAATTTTCAACCAACGCGCCGAAATAACTAAATTCCTCCGCGACCACCAATTAGACGTCCTCCTTATACAGGAGACCCTTTTGAAACCCCACCGCGCTGATCCCAAAATTGCGAATTACCGTCTAGTTCGCAATGACAGAACACGCCGCGCAATAAATAAGGGTACCGCCGCCGTGGCACGGCGGCGGTACCCTTATTTATTATAGAAAGGAGTTATACTGCATCCCTCTGACCCCACCCGCGCCTCTCTCTCACCTAGAGTACTCTGCCTGTTGACTAGGCATGACTGGTCATCCTCCGATAACCATCATCTCTGCCTACCATCCGCCACCATCGGTCGCGTCTCTTGCTTCAGACGATCCTATCGCGCTCACCAGCGATCTCACGACTCTCTTCGGCCTGAGTGACTCCGTCTTACTAGCGGGCGATCTCAACGCCAAACACCCCGCTTGGAACAGCAACACGACAAATGCCAGAGGCAGAATCGTGTATAACCTAGGCGCGACCCTAAACTACGACGTCATCGCTCCGATGACTCCCACCCACTACCCACACGACCCCAACCATAACCCCGATGTCCTCGATGTGGCACTCCTAAAGAATGTAAACCTCCGTTTACACTCCATAGAAGCGCTTCACGAGCTCAACTCGGATCACCGTCCCGTTATCCTACACCTAGGTTCCCGCTCGGGTAACCATGATCCTACCCAACCTCCTCCGACCCAATTGATCACCGACTGGAGGAAAGTAAGTGAAAAACTGAAATCCACCACATCGCCTCAATTGGACACCATTCCTGACCACATAGTCTCAGTCGCTGACACGACGGCGGCGATCGACTCGCTTACAAATCACGTACAATCCGTCCTGAACGATTGTTCAAGGGAAGTTCCTGTAGTGGAAGACCACCGCTGGAAACTCCCGGACGATGTACGGAATCTGATAACCGAGAAGAACGCAGCCATCCGTGCGTACAGCGCTTTTCCCTGCGCCGCAAACAAAGCTCACATGCGCAACTTACAGCGTGCTGTAAGGAAACGCATTACCGAGCAGCGTAATGCGAGCTGGGACAAGATGCTGAGCGAACTTGAGCCCACCCATCTTGCCTTCTGGCAGCTTCAGAGGAAGTTACGATCCACTGAAGAGGCCACAATGCCTCCTCTCATTCGTCCCGATAAGAGTGTCGCCTTCGATAACTCTGAAAAAGCAGAATGCCTAGCCGACAGCCTAGAGTCCCAGTGTTCTCCCAGCTCTCAACCAGTAGACCAAGCCCACCTCGATATGGTGAACGCCGAAGTCGAACGTAGAACTTCCCTTCCGCCCGTCGAAGATCCCGATAATCCACTGGCCCCCATCACTCCTGATGAGGTCCAGGATATCATTAAAAGTCTCCAACCGCGAAAAGCCCCTGGCTCCGACGGCATCACCAATAGGGTTTTCAAACTTTTCCCCGCCCAGCTTATAGTGCTAATGACTGCCATCTTCAATGGTGCATTGAGCAATAATATGTTCCCCGCAACCTGGAAACAGGCCACCGTCATAGGTATTCCCAAACCAGGCAAGCCCAAGTCTGACCCGTCTAGCTACCGTCCCATTAGCTTACTCAACGTCCTTGGTAAAATCTATGAAAGGCTTATATATAAGCGGCTCAAAGATTTTGCAGAAGCAAAGAGTCTTATACCCAATGAGCAGTTTGGATTTAGAACCGAACACTCATGTATCCAACAAGTCCACCGCATCATAGAACACGTCAGCGCCGGCTTCCAATGGGGCGCAATAACGGGAGCCTTATTCTTCGACATAGCGAAAGCGTTCGACAAAGTCTGGCACAATGGCTTAATCTATAAGCTATACCAACTCGGCGTGCCTGACCGTCTCGTGCTCATCCTACGGGACTTTTTATCGAATCGCACTTTTCGTTACCGAATTGAGGGGGAGCTTTCCTCCCCCCATCCCATTCGCGCAGGAGTTCCTCAAGGCTCCGTACTATCCCCCCTCGTTTTCACGCTATTCACTAGCGATATCCCCAAGCATAAAAATACTCAGCTAGCCCTATTTGCCGACGATACGGCTATCTATTATACCGGTCTTAAACCCGATGCCATCGCTCGCACTCTCCAAACTTCCGCAAACACTCTGGCCAAGTGGTTCCGGAAATGGAGAATCGAAGTCAATCCAGACAAAAGCCAGGCAGTCCTCTTTTCTAAGCCGCGGATAAACCCACCCTCCCCCCGTCCGATTACCATGTACGGCAAGCCGATCCCCTGGGAAAAGCAAGCCAAATACTTAGGCGTGGTCCTCGATAAACACCTTTCCTTCGCTGAGCACATAAAGCAGGCACGTTCGCGCGCCGCTTTCGCTCTAGGTAGGCTCCACTTCATTCTTAGCTCCCGCAGCAAGTTATCACTCAGGTGCAAGCTGCGTATTTTCACCGCGGTCATCCGTCCCATCATGACCTACGCCTGCGTTGTTTTCGCACACGCAAAGCCCTACCTCCTCCACAAGATGCAGACCCTTCAAAACCGATTCCTCCGTAGAGTCACGGGAGCCCCCTTTTATGTTCGAAATGAGCTTCTTCACGTAGACCTCAAGATGCCCACCATCCAGCAGTTCATGAAACTTGTCTCCAAGCGTTTCTTTGATACTGCAATCCAACATAGGAATCCCCTTATCGTATCGGCCGCCCAATACGAACCCTCGCGTATCTCTAAGATTCGCCGACCAAGGCACACCCTTGTCACTCCCGATGACGCAATCACCCTGCTCCAAGAGAGCCGTAGGGAAACAAGTACAGTGGCACACAAAAACAAAAACCGACCGTCCTTCCGTCCTCGCCGCCGAGGCCCGCCGCGACGTCCCCGTAATAGTCCGCCCCGACCCTTGCCAGAGCCAGCCCGCGACGCTGAGCCAGTAGCTTTAAATTCCCTTATTAATAATAAAAATGATATGATCCAGCCTGTCCCTAGCTGCCCTCCCACTGCGACGCCCTAAGCCGAGGTCCGTACCCCACAGGGGGTGCCCTTAGCGTGTAGTCGCCTAGTTTGTAAGTTTTCTAATAAGCCCTGGCTGGAGGCTTTAATTAATTAATTAATTAAGGCAACCACAGGCAAGCCCGGTTAAGCAGCCGACAACCTCAGAGGTTGACCTGCGAGATGCCAAACACAAAAAAAAAAAAAAAACGATGTTTTTCTTTACCGCTTTCAGAGCAATGGTGATGATATACAATATACAGACGCCAGCACATGAAGCTACTCAAAACTGTCAAATTTTCCCAATCAACCTTGAACCTAATTTCTTTAACAATAAAGTTGAAAATCTATTAAAGAAATTTGACAGATTGTTGTAGCTTGATGTGCTGGCGTCTGTATAAAGAAATTTGCCTGGGTTCGAATCCATGACCTCAAGTTGTACTCTTACCCACTTGGTCTATGCACGCAAGGGCAACTGAAGGAAGAAGTCCACCCAAAGCTGGAGGAGTTATTTGATGATTTTTCCACCCAGAAAAAATTGGCCAATTGCGCACCAGACTCGCCCATGAAGGGTTCCGTAGTATATACGCCAAATAACTTTGTTTTTCATAGTGTTTGTATGAATTACAATTTTCAGTTTCAGTTCCATGTGTGGGGAACCCCCCTGGAATTTAAATATTTTTTTATTATTTTCTTAAAATCGGACGGGCAGACAGACAGACATGACGAAACTATAAGGGTTCCGTTTTTTGTCATTCGGCTACGGAACCCTAAAAAAGGTCATAATCCTTATCAAACTGCTCAGTCTGCTCGAACGGTACGTATGCACTTTTCTTAATTTTTAAATAAATATTCTAATTTTTATTTTATATTAACGCCGAATTTTTTATACTTTATAACTATATAAAGCTCGGTGACCTTTAACAGTGTTGATAGTGTGGATAACCTTTTTTATTGCAAACTATCTTCGGACCATGATAATCTTTGTTGCCCTGCTTTATCATCTCTTAACTGGAGGTCAAATTTATACAATACTTAACGATATAAATTAGGAATTTTACTTTGCTTGTGACGTACTATATTTACGCTTGTTTGCTTGGGTGCGGCAAAAAATACAAATATTGATATATATTTTTTAGTTCAGTTTGCGAAACCTCTTGGTATTTAATAGTGGGAGTTAAATTTTATCTAGATAGGGCTTAACAACTTAGGTTAACTACGAGTATTATAACTTTTACACACATTACATTTTAAGACACCGCATATATAACTTTGTCATTTATAGAAATACTATGAAAAACAACGTTAGTTTTCGCTAATCTATGCTTGTTACTACGGAACCCTTCATGGGCGGGTCGGACTCGCACTTGGCCATTTTTTCTACTAAGTATCGGCTTTCTTAGCCACTTACCTTATTTATAAAATAAAAAAAACCTTTTATTAGTCACTACACATATTTGTGTAATGTTCTTAGACTATAGTACCTAAGTATTGCCTTTTTTTGCTCATTGCTGCTTATAACCTTATTCATAAATAAAACTACACATATTTGTGTAATTTTCAAATACTAATTTATAATAAGAAAATAATATATTGTAGTTCTTAGATCTTAATATAGTTGAGAAAATTATAAGCAGATACTGGTAGTGCTTTACTACTAATTCCAACGTAAAAACTATAGAAGAGCTTGACTTGTGGCGCAAGCTATTATGTTTCTTTAATTGCCCCGTTATCAAACAACCAGATAGCCAATACCTAACACATACTAATTTTATAAATTTAAAAGTGTCTCCGTCTGTCTGTGAGGCATTCACGTCTAAACCCCCACGAACAATTTTGACGAAATTTGGCATGAAGATATTTGAGGATCCGGGCATAGGCTACATTTTATTTAAAAAGTAACCCTTTTTTGGGGGAAACAAGAGAATGACTCCTCCCGTTCTAGGTAGGAGCAGAAGGTAGACTTAACAAAAAGCAACCACGTTCATTCTGGGCCTTTTTTTCGATGGGAAAGTCATGTAATGATTCTTGCAGCTCTGTGTGGAGCGGAAGGGATTGTCATACTTCTTCTTCTTCTCCTTATTCTTCTTCTATTCACCCTGTTCCTTCAATTGACCTTACGTTTCGGGACCGCGCTATCTCTTTAGGACATCCTCACAACCCTAGCAGGCAATGGACCTATCGCGCCCCGTCAATGCTGCTGACTGCTCATTGAAGAGCGCTTAACACGACGCGCTGTCGACCCTGGTCTGATCTTTACGGACGGTGAGCTACCCCTGCTTGCCGTCCGTAAGCCCGTGCCTGCGGTGTCCAGAAACCAGCTCGCGCTCCCTTTAAAAGCAACTCTCAAGGGGACGAAATAGGAGGTAGAAATGTCAAGGCTAGTTGAACATAAAACCACAATTATTACATAATTACTACTTAATTCATTAATGTTATCAAACTGCTGAGGTGGGCAAATGACAGAAATATATCGGCACGATATATTGTTTTAATCGTCAATATAAAGTTATCTATCTAGATTAGAAAGGGAAGTGCTTTTCTTTAATCCTGAACAATTTGCAACGCGCACGTTCTTCTGTTTGTTTTAGCTACTTTAATAGCTTTTTAACCTGTAACATCACACCTATATTTTCAGAGGTAATATGGACCTGATATTAGGTGTAAATCCGCTAGGATAGACACTCAATATGTATTAAGTAATACTTCAATTAAACACTTTGTACCGTTTTTAAGAACATTACACAGACAGTGAAATATAGCACAGTTAAAGTTTGCATAGAGAAGGCACTCCTCTATACAAACCATAATACACTAATTTTAAAGTATGAACTGCAGTGAGTTCAAGCTTTAAAGTTATTGAATTATGGTAATTTCGACCACTAAGCGTTCGTTAGTTTATTTAAATATAACAATTTAAGAGGAAGGTTAGAAATAATCCTTCTTTCCTTCCTGTTATTCTAGTGATAATGTATTTTTGTACCTATATGTATTGTATAAAAAAGACCTTCAGTTAGCAATAATAACTAAAATGTATCAAATTTAATTTGCGTCTAAGTTTTAGTCAACCAGTATGTAGTGTGCTTTCATAAACTCATCATATAATTTATTCTCTACCTATATGTTTATCCTATATGTTTTCTTAAACCATAAATCAGATACAAAGTGAGTACGATGCCAAGAACAGGCATAGATGGCGGAATATGGTCAGAGACAAGCTATTTCCACTGGTACTTCCCGACCCTCAGCATTGAGGAACACGATGCGATGACAAGGAGATATGAGATAGTAATGAAACTTTGGCAGGGTGTTCCGAGGACGTGCGAGAGGAACCGCTAGTCCAATCCTTCAAATATTTCCAATAAACTCAAATCATCACCCTGCCCTTTATCCCAGTTACTTGTGGTCGTCGCAACATGCAATAGTTTTTCATCCATCTTTTTCACAGTCCAACATTCTGATCCATACAACAAAACATGTATACATGCCCTTTAGCTTGGACTGGGCTTCGGCTTCCGTGGGTCGCAAGTTGTCCCGATCAAATATAATATGCCAGACATTTTCATTTGGTTGATTGAAAAAAAAAAACAGACACATTCTTACTTTACGTGGCATTGCATTAATAAATTATTTTATGACTCTTATTAATCGTGAACTGATACCGCAAATTCGTAAAGTTTTATTTACACTGTGCAAAACAATTTCCTATCTACAAAACAGTTTTATCTTATAAACTGTTTAAGTGGGATTGGTTCTGCCTGTAGTTGTATTTAGGTACAGTAAGTTAAGAAACACTAGTTGAACTGAAAGCGGCAATATTGACGTGTAAAATTATTATTTATAATCAATTTGCGGAATAAAATATCATTTAGTTTCATCTTGTAAAGAAAAGGAATACCAATGGTGAATCCGGACCTAACATTCTCTATCTGTGGTCTTCAAGACCGCGATCACGATCTCCAATCTTCATCCATTTGTTTAGACTTTTCCATTTTCTGCGATCATGCGACGTTAATCGGACCACTTCCTCGAACCCAGTTCGCGAGCTGCTCTGACCGAAAAATTCGAAGACATGGGCATTCCACGAAACCGGACAAGGCTCGTAGTATTATTATTTAGTAGTAGTAGTATTTTACGGCTCACTCCCTCTCAGAGAGGATGCCAGCGTCCCAGCTGTGGTAACGTTGCACGTTGTAAGCAGATTGTGTAATGTGCATGATTTCATAGGCTGATTATATTATTATTTATATGAATGATAAAATTTTAGTCCCTATTTTAACTCATTAGCGAGTAAACCCATTCAAGACCTTAAGCAAACTCTTAGACCCGCCGCTGACTGCAACTTTTTGTCACCGTGACTTATTGTTACTGTCACCTGCTGTCACCCACGATGCGCTCACTGACACATGTCTATCGCGTTCATTTTTGTAATGGACTACAACGAGGTTGTCAAACTAATCTGCTTATACGCTTATTTTAAATAACATGTTTTATTATATGCTTTTCGTTTTAACGCCCATCTTTACGGCTGAGTGACAAAAAGTCACCAGTGAGCGGACTCCCATAGTAATGTACAGGGCGAGTGACAGTCACGTCACTCTGGTACTCAACAACAACAATACCAACTCTCTGCAACTATTTGTCACCGTCTTATCAAGTCACCATAATGAGCGCACTCAGTATAGTTTTCATTGCACTTGACTAAGTGACAAAAAGTCACGGTGACAAAAAGTTGCCATAAGCAGCCGGCCTTATATGTAACAAGCTTGTAGATTATAAACCCTAAACAATAGAATAACGATTGTGTTAAAAGCCGAAAACAAATATTAGGTACAAAACTCTGATGACAAATTGATCTATAGCTACTCTGCACGAATTGAAATGAAAGTCATCTTGCAATTTGTTTCACGGAAATTGTTATATTTCAAAAGTGCTAATATCAAATAAACTACTTAACTTTACTGTAAATTAAAAGATTACGAAACACGGCAATGAGATCGCATTCTATTACACGGGACATTGAGACAGACGTTGAAATATGGGTGTAATACTACACTACATCACTGTCTTACTGTTTCATCATTATCTGCTTAGACTTTTCCCAACATAGTTGGGATCAGCTTCCAGTCTAACCGGATGCAGCTAAGTACTTTTTTTTTTTATCGTGGTAAAATTATCAAATAAGTCCTCCCACCCCGGGCAGGGTGGGAGGGACTGTCAGACTTTTACTGACTAAAATCCACGGTGTTCCTTCAATAACCCTTTACGTACCGGGGTCACGGTAACGGGATGAGTCCCACGACCCCGGCAGGCTTCGGCCCTCTACGGGGGGGCCTCGTCATATTGCTGACGCTCTTTGAGGCGCGCGTGGAACACGACGCGCCGTCGACCCGGGCGTGGTCCATGGTCGGACAGCGAGTTGCCCTTTACTCGCTGTCCGCATGCCCGCGCCTACGGTGGCCGGAGATCGTCGGCCGACGTCCGACGCCGTGGGCGTCTACCACTGCGGCTGGGCTGGAGGGAGGACGCCATCCTCTCCCTCACGCGGCCCGCCTCCTCCTTCGGAAGCATGACTGCTTCGCAGAAGGAGGCGACCGCTTCCCACTCCCTCTCGCCCCGCAGCATGGCCTCGACCAATCCCGGGCGCGAGAGGTCTCCGCCTATTACCGCCGTGAGGACACGTCGGTGCTCTGCCCAAGCGGGGCAGTCCTGCACCGTGTGCTCGACTGTGTCCTCAGGGCGACCCTCGCAGTGGTGATACCCAGGCGTTTCCTTCTTTCCCATCAGACACAGGTACCTCCCGAAACTTCCGTGTCCGGTGAGGACCTGCGTCATGCGGTAGGTCAGGACGCCGTGACGCCGATCTAGCCACTCCTCAAAGAGGGGTCATACCGCCGCAATTGTGGCGTGCCCGGACGTATAAGCACTAGAGAAAATATACTGTTATTTTGAAATTACAGACGGACACGTTAATTTAGTATAAAAGTATGGAGTATCCACCAATTCGCATAGGGCCCGCGTGGTGAGTATTCCCCACAGAATCTTCTATTCCGTGGTATTCCCTCACATAGAGAAGATGTCTCAGCAGTGGTAACTTTATTCATAGATTATTATGCGACTAGAATACAGGATAAATTTCTTATTCATCTATCTCGAATCCCGTAACGAAATTAATCAGATAAGAATAACAGAGAAAAGTGTGAGAGGAGCGGCTGTGTTTCCCGGTTGCTAAAAACTGGGGGTCTTTAAGTCAAGATTGATTTGGGTACTTTTAGGACTTTAACTTCTATAATAAAGGAGTGTAAAATTAAAAAAAAAATATGCTGTAGATCTTAATGTAAACTTTCAACCAAAATTGGTTTGAACGACATCGGGTTAGCAGTTTTTGAGATACAGCATATTTTCTAAAACCGCAAATATAACTTTGTAATTCATACAAACACTATGAAAAACAAAGTTATTTGGCGTAGTTCTAAAAAAATGTAAATAAGATAGTTTTAAGAAATTTATAAGGTTTTTTTTTGTCAAATAAATATACATATTATATTATATTATTATAGTTACTACGGAACCCTTCATGGGCGAGTCTGGCTCGCACTTGGCCAATTTTTTACTATAATATTATAAATGCGAAAGTTTGTGACGATGAATCTATAGATGTATGCATGTTTATTAATATTCACGCAAAAACTACTGAACGGATCTGAATGAAATTTGATAAGTAGATAGTTAATATCCTGGAATAACACATAGACTCCTTTTATCCTAGAATTCCCGCGGGATCGGGATATACACGGGAAAACGCACGACTTCGTTCGCATGTTCACAGGCAGAAACTAGTCCAATCTAAATGAACTGTGTAATCCGAAGCAGAGATGCACTATGAAACAACTGTTTTAATCATTACTGTTACAAAACTGTTATGATTAAGCCCTATTCATTACAACTTCAATTTAGATGACGTATAATTATAGTTTTGCGTACTGAACATTAATAAAGTGTCCTATTTATGCTAATACTTTTGCATTTCCTCATTAAAAATAATGTGCTTACTTGCTTTGACTGACCATACTAAGTCGCAACAAAGTCATAATTATCCTTTGCGCACTAGACTAAACGTTAGGTACTATAAACCAGAGTTAATTTTATCTTATTTATTAGGGACTCAAAAAATACATGATAAGATTTAAAAGATTTAGATAGAAGATCTTAAGATATTAGGTAAGTAAAACTATATAGTCCGCGGATTAACCAAACCAGCGACAACCAAAAAAGCCTTTTCCGAACTATGCTGGGGTCAGAACCGGATTAACCCTGTCAGAGGCCCTAAGGCAATGGCATTCTCGGGGCCCCTTTTCTTACTTTGACTGGCCAAATCGTGTGTGAACTGAGGAAACACCCACTAAGGGCTATGGTTTTTAATATATTTGTTTACTTATTCCCAGATTTGTTCTAAAATTGTTTTAATTCTACTACTAGATTTAACGATTTGTATTTTGTGAGATAACAGTGAGGTTCCTAAGTTCGCAAATCAAATTCTCGTTCGAAGAAACATGTTTTCTTGGTACTTGCAGTAGACCTTTTTTTTTTGGTGTGGGAAAATCATCGAATGACTTCTTCCGCTCTGGGTCAAGCGGAAGGGTGTGTCAGATTTCTACTGACTAAAGACCCACCCTGTTCCTTCGGCTGCCCTAAATTTCCGGGGCCGCGGTAACTCGGTAGAACTTTCCCGCAAACTTGCAGTAGGCCTGGGCCCCGTAGTTAATGCGGGGCCCCTAGGCAGTTGCCTACTCCACCTAATGGTTAATCCGGCCCTGGCTGGGGTCGGCTTTCAGTCTAACCTATAATAGTGTCCTACATGGAGCGACTGCCTGTCTGACCCCCACAACCCAGTATCTGGGTAACACGTTACCTCTTGGCAAGACTGGTATCAGACTTTGTAGGTTCCGGCTACTCATAATGGCGGTCAAAGATGCGAACGGCTTAAGTGGAAGCTCCCTAAATTGTATGTAACTTTGCATTAATATTCTGAAACAATCACGCATACAATCAAAATGGTACTTTGGTATATGATTTATTGGATCTTTTTCTTTATATATCTAAGACCAGTTACGTAATTGGAACATTTTCGCTCGATTCATTTTTAATCGAAAATCATGTCTTTTTTAAAGTCACATTTCCATCGCACATCTCTGGTGGAAAAGGCGGCTGCGTTTCAACCAGAGATGTGCGATGGAAATGTGTCGTGCGAGGATGTCTAGCTGTGCTGTGAAAATGTGTGGGGGTTTCCACCAAAGCTGTGCGATGAAAATGTGCCTACGAGGATGTGTAGTGGAGCTGTGAAAATGCGCATTAATGTGTGGTGCGAGTATCCGCAAACCTCGCAACACATCCTTCTCAACACATATTCCTCGCAACACATCCCTCGCAACACATCTCTCCCACACATCTCTCCCACACATCCCTCGCTTGTTTTGTATGCGCAAAAATCTAGCTCCGCTGAGCCGTTTCCACCAGAGCTGTGCTGACCGAGGCGAGGTAAATGAAGCTATTCTATTGGTTCTTTACAAACACATCCCTCGCTACGCATCCTCGCACATCTCTGGTGGAAACGCAGCCTAATAATGAATGAAACAAGATTGTAGGTACTATATAGAGTAAAGAAAAATCGTTCGTTCAACAATTTCAGGAAGAAATTCTTAAAAAAAGCAGTGTTGAATAAATTTATATCTTGACCGATATATAGGATTTCCATTTATTACTCGTAATTTTGACCCCACTATTACGTATCAAGAGCAGTGTTTAAACTCGTTTTATATCACAATCAGTAGTTAGTGAATTTAAGAGTTGGGACACCAAATAATAACTAGTAAATCTATGCTAGCTTCAGGGTACTACTATCTTCGGGGTTGCGGGAATGTTCTAACGAGATACCGCGGCCCCGGACCACAAGCGCTACTGAAGGAACAGGGTGGCTTTTTAGTCAGTAGAAGTCTGACACTCCCTTCCGCTCCACCCATAGTGGGTAGAGTTATTTGATGATTTTCCCACCGGATAAAAATCATCATATTAAGATTGCAATTTGCAATCAACAAACTGAAACAATTTTTTACAACTAAACCGGTTTCTATACAATTGTTTTTCCTCTAGAAACACATTGACTTCCATTGTTAGGCGTTGACCCACACATTTCATACATATTTTATTAGAAGACAATGTCCGTCGTGTATTTTTTTTAGCTTATCACTTATTTTCCTTTTTTATATAAACCAAACATACGATATATTTTGATAGCCGTTACATTTGGATACAGTAATAGTTAGTTACATTACGCATTAAAAATGGTAGTATAAAATTTCTTCGCGTTTTCCAATCATAACGTGATAATTTTCTCTGCGATAAAATACATTGGTATGTATAACAAATAAAATGTAAGATTTTTCATAACTCTTAATATCACCGGAAAAGTCCGTCTAAACGCCTTGATTTAAAAAAATGTTGTACCTTATTATTTCTTCAGTAATCCCGAAATCTTCTGAAGACATTATGTCATTAAATTGTGATTATTTTACTATTCGTTCCGCCAGTAATGTCGTTCAAAACAATTGTTTCAACTTCATGCCGTTTTAACTAGTTAGGTATAATTTAGTAATCATGCTTGACACTTCAACTTTGCTGGAAAGATGTTCACTGTGATTTTATTCAATCGTTTTTTAACTCACATTATTTGATTTAAATTTTGATGATAATAATGCACTTATGACCTCATAGACAAAACACGGTTCCAAGTTCAAATATTCCCGCGCACATTTTTTTACACTTTTTTTTTTTATGTAATGTCACTTTATTTATTTTTTAACAATCACTTTTAATTTGAAACTTTTTTAATTTTAAAATACATACCGATTCCAGCAATGATATATTGCCGCCACAGTTGTCCTGCCTCCATTCTGTACGCTTGTTGGTTGACTGGCGCACCGGTCTGGCCAACCGGGTCGTAAGCGTAATTCCTATCTTCCATACGTCACACGACGTCACCCGATTGTGTTACGTTGCTCCGTTTACGTTGAACAGTGCTCGAGGGTGGATGTTTGGCAAACACCCGACGATCTGCCGCCAAGACTGTGGATGAAGACCTCGTGTTAATATAGTGTCAGAGTTTGGGACTTTTTCCATATGTGACTGGGCGACCCCATGCTGGCTGGTAGCATCACCAACGTCCGGAAAGTTGACAAGGGATAGCCTAAGTTCAGGCAGCGTGGGCTCTCGTCTTTGGACACTAGACCTGTGAAAGGGACATTTTACAACGTGCTTTTAACCTTCTCGCCAAAGTTGGGAAACTAAAGTATGATGACGAGATTATATTTCCAAATGGGATCAGAGATATGTTTGTAGCTACAGTCACATTCAAGTTCTTGTTCTTTGAAAGCATAGGTCAACGGAGCATGGCTAATTTATAGGTCGTTTTGACGATTATAAAAAAGTACGATTATTTCATTTTTAACCATCGTTTAGATCAGGCCCATGTTATAGACAATCAGGCCAGTGAGTTGATAAAGCGTGATATGACTTCATGGAAGCTTTATCACAAAAAAACGATAGATACATACCATAAAAACTATAATGTAAACATGAGTTAAACTTATTTACTTTTACTTGCATACATAACTGGGACCATGGATGCGAAAATATGACAGCTTCGATAAAAAGACAGGTATGCGCCAAATAACATTCAATTTTTTCGAATGACCCCGCTCTTGTCTCGATCTTGCCTGTCAGGAAGCGGTATAAGAGGTCTACGATAAAACGAGCGAGCACAGAAGATGCCTGTTCACTCTTGCTTTAAAGGCTGACGTGTCATTTATGTGATAGGCAACACAGAAGCCGGTTATCCGGCTTTGTTAAGGTTCCGTAGCCAATGGCAAAAAACGGAACCCTTATAGTTTCGTCATGTCTGTCCGTACGTCTGTCTGTCTGTCCGTCCGTCAGTATGACACAGCCATTTTATTCCGAAACTATTAGGACTATACATGTGAAACTTGGTAGGTAGATGTATTCCGTGAACCGCTTTCCGATTTTAAGAAAAAAAAAATTAAAATAAAGGGGGGCTCCCCGTACATGGAACTAAAACTGAAAATATTTTTTTTTTTCATGAAACCTATGCGTGTGTGGTATCTATAGACAGGGTCTTTAAAAATCCCTCTAACTTCTATAATAATGGAGTGAAAAATCTAAAAAATATATATCTGTAGATCTTAATGTAAAATTGTAAATGCAAATTAAACCAAAATTGGTTTGAACGAAATCGGTTCGTTCAGTTAGCAGTTTTTGAGATACAGCATATTTTCTAAAACTGCAAATATAACTTTGTAATTCATACAAACACTATGAAAAACAAAGTTATTTAGCGTAGTTGTAAAAAATGAAAATATGCTAGTTTTGAGGTAAGGTTTTTTTTTCGTCAAATAAATAAACATATTCTATTATTATAGTTACTACGGAACCCTTCAGGGGCGAGTCTGACTCGCATTTGGCCAATTTTTTAATATGTGGTTAGGTCGATTTGATTGACCGCTTTGAAGATTGACAATTGATTCAACTTTAATCTCAATTTAAAAAGAATCTATGCTGTAAATTGTGTCAATGTTTCATGCTTTCAAGCTTGTAACTTCGATTCCCAGGTAGATTCAGATGCAAAAATGCAAATTGTTATATAGATTAAATTCAGATCGTGTTGCTGAAAACTCTAGTTTAAAGATGTTTGGGAGATACTACACGGAAGTACTAACGGTATCAAAGACCTAACCTGGTAACCAAGGAACTAAGGGGTCTCGAGAGGTTTACATGATGTATTAGAGTCTCTCATCCACGGGACGAGCATGACGTATTCATATTGTTATACCTATATTTATTTGTGTACCATTTGTTGTTATAGATGTTACAATAATTGCTTGAAGCTAGGATAAAATTATGGACCCCCTAAGCCACAGCAAATAGTACGTACAGTACCTACGGCCGTTCTAACTTGGCGAGCGTGAAGTTAGGCTCTGAGAACTTTAGCGCTTGTGCACTCGTACAAAAATAAAGGTTTAAAAAAAAATAAATGCCAATAACAGTTGTTAACAAGAATAACAACTGCTAACTGCATTTATTCTTTTAAATCCTTTATTTTTGTACGAGTGCACAAGCGTTAAAGTTCGCAGAGCCTAACTTCACGTTCGCCAAGTTAGAACGGCCGCGTTGTAAGCGTTAAGCGTAGCTTAATTTCGATCATGGCTCCGTGTGGATATTATTAGCGTCCAAGCGTGAGCGATGTTTGCCTCATCACCACTCAAGATGCATAAACAACGCCAACGTGTAGAGGGGGTCTACACGTTGGCCAATAGGCATTGGCCACTACATTCGCCAATATCTTGGCCAACGTGAAGAGCCGGCATCACATGCCCTGGCATTTGCTCAGGATGGTGGGCGATAGAAGTGACACTGCCCTGCTTAGTGGGTTCACAGAACTCTATTTATACCTACTCTCATCAGGCCTGCCGAATCCCTGTAATATGGAGTTCTGTGTGATTCGTCGGTGCCTTCTGAGTGGGAGCATACATAATAATATGTGTGTCATTTGTGTTATGCTTTTTTTTTAAAGAGACCTAGCAATGTGTTTAGATTTCACATTACTATATACAACGTGTAATTTAAAGGGTATACATATACATACCGAGTGCACGGCTTCTTTGGATGACAACAAACGATATGGCAAGGGTTTTCTAATCCTATGTCTACATGTGTGGAGCATATTAGAAATTTTAATACATTGATACCAGAGGCCGAATTTTTCAAATTAAGAAGAACGAAGAGAATTATCGTTTTATTGGCAAGTGACGTGAAAGTGATGACCCTCATAGTGCTGTGACACGTTTGTTATTACTGGTATTCAAGAAACATAATGAAACCAATAATTTGGGGTCAATTCTGTGAGTCACTTATTTTGAGCTGAAACTTTGCATAGAGACTCCATACCAGATGTTGTCTTCAGTCCTTTTGGATAGATTTGGGGTTTCCGTTACACGTTGTATAAAGAAAAAACACACAACCACAAACAATACTGTGTTCCAAAACAATTTTATTTTAAAGAGACCTAGCAATGTAGGTAGAATTCATCTCAACTCATCAACTGTTTCAACTGAGCTAAATATGCTTGTGTCTGGAATGGGTTCTCGGCAATATCTAGTGTAATGGGTTGGGTTTGAACCCGCAACCTCTCAATTACAAAGACGACACCTTAGCTGTTAAGCTATTGCCACTGATAATAAATTGTAATCCAAGGACTGTGTCTGACAATAAGTGATTTTTATTTTACTTTTATTTATATTATATAAAATAAAATATATAAAACTTTTTTGTTCTTTGCTACCTTGTGATCGTGACTATTGCAACAAAAACGATTACCTAAGAGAGCTAGAACTTTGATGATGAAGGCATTCGCAAATGCCTTTATCATCAAAGTTCTAGCTCTCTCTATATACCTTATACCTTTTACGAATACACCGACAACATACTACATGTTACTCTAGGTATTTTCCTCTTACTATAAATCTATTATTTCATCACCTACTCGTTTATTTCCACATATTATTCTACCCGGAGCAACATATCTACAAACAGATACCTATATAGCACGTATTTATATGCATAGTCTAGATAAATTACCCTGAGGATATCGCACATGTATTTATTATGATAACTTGCAGATAAACTACAGATACTGTAACATATTGCTTGGATATTATATCATGTGCAATGTTTGTTTAATACCTATGTGACCAGTTAAATTTCAAAACATTTTCGCATCTATCCCAACGCGATCTTTCTGATTTTGAAAATAGAATGGTGCCTAATCGGTAATGTCAAATGCCATCTTTAGTATTATAAATGTAGAAGTAACTGTGTGTGTCTGTTACACTTTCACTTCTTAACCGATTTTGATATAATTGGGTACAGAGAGAGATTAGACCTTGGACATAGCCTACTACTTATAAATTTTTAGCTGAAAAATGATTTCATGCCAATGAAGCCGCTCAAAAGCTAGTAATATCATATTTACACATATGTATACCTGTATACACAACAGGCAAGGGAAGTCTGATGCAACTCAAGAAACAGGGTGGGGTATAGTCAGTGGGAGTACCAAAATGGCACTCATTTAATAAGTTTTCTCCCGAAGACAAAAGAAAAATGTATTAAATAAATCAATGAAAGAAAATATTAACTTGAGTTTTATCTCGATATGGGGTCCCGTATGCTCCATGAACCTTTTCTCTTTAAGGAGGATTTTTTTTGGATGTAATCTTTATGGATATATCCTGTGTTCCCTCGCACACTTGCGCCAAGAGCTGCGGGAACACTTAAATACTATTAAACGTGGATGAATTTAAGAAACAAAGAAAATACATTCCATTTGCACAGTCCCATGCCTATACCACCATGATAGGCAAATGAGAAAACTAAATACAAAAATAATTACTATTAGAGGGAAAATATGACCTACTATGAGTAGGCAAGTCAAGAAATGGAAATCAAAACTTTTCACAAATAATGTACCTAAGTAATCAAAGACTAATGAGTATTCCGGTCGCAGCCTGCACGCATATCGGAAGAAACAAGATGAATAATGGCGCCGACCCGACTTCCGCTTTCCGACTTCCTGCACGACAATAATTTGACACACTGCACACGTCAAGATGAAGTTTTCCTCTGAATCATTAAGAACACCTATCCTTGAGGAAAATGGACCGTACATACATCTGTACTAATATTATAAAACGGAAAAGTTTGTTTGTTTAAAGTTCAGAAGTTAATCTTCGAAAGTCCGACCGTTAATGTATTAATACATGAAGCAAAGACTTTGTACCCCATTTTATGAAAATTATGCAGAAGGAAGAGTATAAAATTTGGTATAGTTAACGTTTGTATTGAGAAGTAGTGCAGAAAGCTAATATTTTTATAATAACATTTTATCATCGTAAAATTTCGACTTCTGGGCAGCCTTTAGTCTAATACATTATAAAGCGGAAATGTTTGTGTATTTGAACGAGCTAATCTCCGAAAGTCTTGAGTAGATTTGGATGAAATTTGGTACGGAAATATCTTAAAGCTTGAGAAAGGTTACAGTTAATTTTTAGCCGACTGCAAAAGAAGGAGGTTATGTTATTATCGAGATAAAGTCCACGGGAGTGAAGCCCGGAGTGACTGCTTGTATATTAATATGTAACTTTGTACCTCTTTTTACCCGACTGTGCCAGAAGGAGGGTTATGTTTTTCGAGAGTATGTATGTATGTATGTTTGTATAATTGTTTGGCACGCTCTGTGGCCTGAACGGTTCGACGGATTTTAGCTTGAGAGGTATCGTTAGATTCGTATTGACTGTGAGAGTGACACTGGGTATATCAAAATAAAAAAAACCAAAATGGCGGATTTTTGGCGCCATATTATGCCTTCAAAAAAGTTTTCAGTCAAAACCTATCGAGTGGGGTATCAAAATAAAGGGTTTTAAAAGGTGATTACAAAAATATATATACAACTTATATGGTTAAAAGTAATTCAAAGTGACAAATCGTAAAAAACACGTAGGTATAAATAAAAAAAGTACTTAATTAAAAAAAATTACAAGACCCGACTGAAGTATAAGGTTACTAAAACTAACTGAAAAGCTAATAAAAACAAGCCGATTTTAAATTAAATAAAAGTTGGAAACAGGCGGGGCCCATACCATTATAGTTTCTATTTACTTATTATAGTTTCAAATTCAAATGGGTCCCGCCTGCTTCCAACTTTTATTTAATTTAAAATGGGCTTGTTTTTATTAGCTTTTCAGTTAGTTTTAGTATAAGGTTGCAGTCGGGTTTTTTTAATTTTTTTTATTACTTTTTTTACGAAAATTACGCCGATGGTGGACTACAAATTAGGCATAGTTCAAGTTCAAATGGTGAAGGAGTGCAGAATAATAACAATTTTGTATTCCTTAACATCCAAATAAAAAGACAGTGGTTTAATTTCGACAACTGGACGACCTCTGGTATTTACGAAACATTTAATTCAGCAATTTTAAGAAGACAGCAGGAAAATAAGCTCACGGCTTGTGACAAATGGAGGAAAAAGATGGATGAAATGTGTCATTGTATGATGAGGTGTGGAAGGTGGTGTAAATTTGGTGCCGTCAAGTTTCGTATACTAATGTACTACTCTAAGTAGGTATACAAAAAAACTAAGCTAACCAAAAAAGAAACAAAAAATCAATTGTCTGTAAAGTCGGTTTACTGACGATAGTTGAACGTGACAACGTCATAAGAAAATACTGATGGAATGGTTGTATTTTTTAAAGAAAATTTTAATTTTACATCACTATTACTGCACTTCTCATGACAATGGAAGAATCCCTACACAGTGACGTCATCTCTTAGCGTTTTATGATAGCCTAGTACTTGACTCGTTGAGTCATACATAAACGTCAAAGAATCCCTACACAGTGACGTCATCTCTTAGCGTTTTATGATAGCCTAGTACTTGACTCGTTGAGTCATACATAAATGTCAAAGAATCCCTACACAGTGACGTCATCTCTTACCGTTTTATGATAGCCTAGTACTTAACTCGTTGAGTCATACATAAATGTTAACTTGTAGATCCAATTTGATTAGCTTTGGAACGCCTCAGAGCGATGGAACGCCTCAGAGCGAGTTAACGCCGCATGAGTCATGTATTTTCGTGCGTGCAGCCAGCTTCATCGAATTATAAGACGTTGTCACGTCAAAAACAATTACCTGTATTTAAACAAGTGTTTAAGAGACATCATCAAGTGCTTAGCCTTTTCGCAGCTATGTTGGGTTTGGCTCCCGAACTAACCGAATGCAGCTGAGTACTAGTGTTTTACATGGAGCGTCTGCCTGTCTGACCTCCACAACCCAGTAACTGGGTAACACGATACCCTTGGACAGACCAGTGTCAGACCTTCTGACATCTGACTACCCGTAACGACTGACAAAGATGTACAAATGACAGCCGGTACCAAAAGCTTAACATACTTTCCAAGGTATGGACAGGGCCGGATTAACCATTAGGCGGAGTAGGCAACTGCCTAGGGGCCCCGCATCAACTAGGGGCCCAGGCCCAGTGCACGAGCACCAAGAAATCATGTTTCTTCGAACGAGAATTTGATATGCGTGTGAACTTAGTGACCTCACTGTTATCTCACAAAATACAAATCGTTAGATTTAGTAGTAGAATTAAAACAATTTTAGAACAAATCTGGGAATAACAATAAGTAAACAAATATATTAAAAACCACAGCCCTTAATGTGCGTTTCCTCAGTTCACACACGATTTTGTCAGTCAAAGTAAGAAAAGGGGCCCCGAGCATGCCATTGCCTTAGGGCCTCTGCCAGGGTTAATCCGGCTCTGGGTATGGAGGAAACTTGGTTGATATACCGTCTTGTCGTACCAAGCGCTTCTCCTCCACATTTATTGTGCGCACTGACAAGCTGTGGAATTCTCTGCTGGCTTCTGTGTTCCCTGCCACATAAGACCTTTCAACCTTTAAAGCAAGAGTAAACAGGCATCTTCTGAGCTCGCTCGTTCCATCGTAGACCTCATCTATCGCTTACCATCAGGCGAGATCGAGGTCAAGAGTGAGCTCATTTTGAATAAAAAAAATAAAGAAAGAAAGAAAGAAAAAAAGAAAGAAATCATTTATTAGCCATAATGTATGTAATAACTCTATATGTTGATTATTTTAGTGACTATTTTACTCATATATTTTTTTATTGGTTATGCTTCATTGGTTTTTTTGTTGATTTTTTTTATCCATTAATACTTTCTTAATTCTGATTACTTATTTCCATGGTTGTATTTTTGTAGACTTGATTATCATGATGAATTGGAATTGTACAAAAGTATATTTGTCTTTCCTACACTATCAAACTGGGAACTCCTGTTAAGATAATATGTATGTAATCTTCTATATATATAAAAGAAAGTCGAGTTAGTTACACTATTTTTAACTCAAGAACGGCTAAACCGATTTGGCTGAAAATTGGTAAAGAGGTAGCTTGGAACCACGAAAAGGACATAGTATATTTTTATCCCGGAATTCCTACAGGATCGGGATTTACACGGGAAAAACCACTTACGTGAACGAAGTCGCGGGCAAAAGCTAGTAATAAATAAATAAAAAATTAAATGTTAAGAGCCCATTCACAGATCAACCTCGGTAAGCGTTACTTTACCTTAAAGATTGACTCGTAAAGCTAATATTACTTTGCTCCTGTGGTTAAGAATGTAGTTCCAAGTGGTTAAGAGACGAGAAATCCTGTTTCAATTTAATGATTTCAAGGAGTACTCAAATGTGCAATGTCACACTAGGAAGAGGGGAGTCTCACAAATGTGACCGGCTATGACAAGGACGAAAAAAGGGCAAAAAAGTTACGAAATTCCTGCGACGTAATTTATGGATGGCACCTAGATTGTGTATCGCATATTATAATATCGACGGTAAAGGAAATAGGGTATAAGCGACAAAAAAAGAAATGTTTAGGAGAGCCGTTCAAAGTTTAGAATTTTAGAAAAACTGATGTATTTTTTTATTAAAACATCAGACAGTTGAATAAGTGTTATAGTAAAAGAAGGATAAGGTACTTTTCACAGTGGTTGTATAAAAGATAACAGAACACAAGAAACAGTCGGCTTTCAAAACAATACCCGTCCAAAATGTCGCTTATAAGTACCCTATTTCCTTTTAACCGTCGATATGGTCAATTGTCATATTTTTAAATAAAAGACAGGCTAGGCTAACAGGACAGGCTGCCGAATAAAAAAATATTATTAACTATGAAAGTATGGAGTTAGAAGGTACATTTGTTTTGTTAAAGTGTACAAGCTACTTACAGAGTAAAAAAGTAAATACTAAAAGTTTACTCTAAGATTACAAGAACACAACAAAAAATACTTAAGTATTAAATAGGGAGCAAATTGTTTGATAGCTTAGGTGTTGTTGCAGTTAAAATGCTTATAAATTTAGCAATTCGAATGACTGAGCAAATCAAACGTTCATTTTATCCGTCGCTATCTACATATTTGTTTGCAGTGCATGTGTGAATGCATTCGGAATAACATAACTCATGTATGTAATTTGCGATAATTCATGTTAATTTGACGCAAAATAATAACACTAGCTAGTCGGAAAACGTAATAATAAGTAATTGGTTGATGTTACGACTGTTATTCTGACTGAAGTGTGAAAATGGAAACGATTGCGCAAATCTAGAAACAATAAGTATTACTTTTTATGATAAAGCAAGGTTCAAAACTGGAAAATGATATAATTGCAATTATTTATGTAATAATTATGCAGTTACTACAAAAGCAATTTTAAACTTTAATAGTAACGCCTAGGAAAATCTTCTTAACAATAAATACCAGGCGGTGCTCATAGAATTATTTGCTATTAAAACTTGATAGGCGTTATAAAATTGGTAAAGTGTTTTGTAATTTGTGACAGCGCCAAATGATACCCCTGAACGTAAAACAATATATTTAAGACTACTATTAGTCTATGAAGCAGTATTGGTCCAGTGGTTACTGGTAGAAGTTAGATTGTGGGAACGAGCTCAGGTAGACATAGGACCTTGTGTATTTTTATATATAATAATATAATATATATATAATATAGTATAATATCGCCGTCCCCACCGAATAAAATCGTAATCGAAAAAACCAAATTGTTCAGGAGAATTAAAAAAACCGTTTTTTAACAATAACTTCGTAGTACGTTTACGTAACAAGATAGTTTAAATACTAAAAAAATGCTATTTTTTTTAAAAATAATGAATAATTAAAGCAATAAAACCTTGTGAATAAAATTAAATTTATGACTAAAAATGCATATAATCATAATTGGAAACACAATTTGAACGGTAAAGCAACAATACCATTTTATTCGCGGGAACTGTCTATAATGACCAGTGATCGGAGTAGGTAGATTGAAATGGGGTCATTGATCCGAAACGTATATATTAATATGGACATTCCTCCGGAATTGGTGGATTATTAAAAAAAAACCGGAACTTATGTAGGAATTTTATTCTGCCAGAGTGGAAGGAGTCATTTGATGATTTGCCATCCTCAAAAAAAAGGTAGGAATTAAAAAAATAAAAAAATAAAAATTAAAGCTTCGATCGGAATTAGATTGTTTTTATTATTCAACAGATAAATAATGAATTAATTTAGTTTTTATACCTTCCTTTAAATTTTGAATTGAGTAGGAATAATATCACTACCAACATTAACAATGTTTAATTGAATCCGGAAATACCGGAATTACTTTCCGGGAAAATGGCTTATCCATGTTATTCTTTCTGTGTGCATTTATGATACAAGTACCAAAAATCAATCTACCTACTCCGATCACTGATAATGACCTATACAGTAATAGTCGATCGCGATCTTATTGCCTACAGAAAAGCGATGTTCACTATATCGGTAATGCAATGTTGCGATATTATTCGGTGCCTAATCAAACTATATCAATTACAGAAAAATTGCATTACGTTAGTTTTCCATGGCAAGAAGAAGTAGTTCGGTAAATGTAAAAACCTAATACAGTTTATTATACCTTACCGCAAATGTGAACTTATAGAAACAAAATATAAACAACACTCTGTTTTTATAATTTGTTAATAGGTATTTAATAAAAACAAGCAAACATAGAACACACACACATTTATATATATTGCCCGTGACTTCGTTCGCGTGAGAGGTTTTTCCCGCGTAAATCCCGATCCCGTGTTATTCCAGGATGTCTACTATCTACTTACCATATTTCATTGAGATTCGTTCAGTAGTTTTTGCGTGAAAGAGTAACAAACATCCATCCATCCTCACAAACTTTCACATTTATAATATTAAGTAAGTAAGAAAGAAGTAAGAAGAAGTAAGATAAGATAAGAAGTAAGATTTAGTATTTTCTAAGTCTGACCCATCGAGTTCATCTGGGTTTTGCTGTTGAGGGTTCTCACAGCATATAAGAGACTCATAAAAGCCATGATAGTGTTTGGGTATCGTTTCACTGGCACACAACCCAAGCAAATCATCAAGCATTGGTTTATTTATAGCGAGCGGTTGATTATAAATTGGTTTTAAAATCTCCACTGCAGTACTTATTGTCTCAGAATTTTTGGCACGCCGCCCACGTTTTGGTTTAGTAATATCCTGTTCAGTATCTAACTCAAAATATTCATCCTCGAAATCATACTTCAAAAGCAAAATATGAGGTCTAACAAAGGTCACTTGAACTTCCATTACCTTCGACCAAGAAAATTTTCTGCCTTTGGTATCCTTTAGCTAGTTTTTCCCTAAAATAAGACTTTTCAAATTGTAAAAGTCACTTTGCTCCATCTCTTTTAAATTATATTTCTCACCTGTTACCTTAGCATTTAATATAACGCTGTAGACTTGGTCGAGAGTATATAATACCTTATTCTTCAGTGCCCGTTCAACACATGAGTTCATGCTATCACCCTCACTCTGACTATGGCCGGTCTCAAAGAAAAGGTGTGTTATGCTTTCTAGCCCGTACGTTTTTAAGGCGTAGAGAAACATGGCAAAAATAAATCTATTTTTATTTTGTCCAGCGCAGCCATCAGAGTTAAATGATATATTTCTGATACCTTTTTTAGCTTCGTGCTGTATAAATTGCAATAAGCAACTTCCTATTTCTACCGGCCCTCTTTTCGCAACAGAGAGGTGCCAAACATAGCAGTATCCTGATTTATTTACAGTGTCGAACACTGTGAAATTATAACGGGTCTTCCAATAGGCACGTCCGAACTTTGACAGTTAGTAGCGGCCATCTTGTTGAAGCTACATCTGTCAAATTGGTTGTCATTTATTCATTCTGTTTTGCCAAATCATCATGGATAGCTATAGCATTCAACAAAATGTGCAAATGATAAAATTGTTTTATCAAAATGAGTGTTCGGGCAACGCACCGCGCGCTTCGCCCATTTTACGGTCGCCATAATCGTCCTACCGAGAGGACTATTCGTCAAGTGGTGGATAAATTTGAGTCCACTGGTTCGGTAAATGATCGATCAACACCTGTACGTCAACAAAACGCAAGGTCTGCCGAAAACATCGCCGCTGTCCGTGAGAGTGTGCAGGAGAATCCGAGGCAGTCGATTTCGCGTCGCTCACAAGAACTCGGCCGTTCACAGACCACAACTTGGCGAATTTTGCGTCGTGACTTGGGCCTGCACCCGTATAAAATTCAACTCACCCAGGAATTGAAGGTAAACTACCATAGACAACGACATGTGTTCGCTGAATGGGCACTGGAGCAGTTAGCAACTGACCGTAATTTTCACAGAAAAATTATCTTCAGCGATGAGGCCCATTTCTGGATGAATGGGTACGTAAACAAACAAAATTGTCGAATTTGGGACGATACCAATCCACATGAGATCCAAGAGCGTCCAATGCATCCCGAAAAAGTTACAGATTCGTGTGGGTTTTGGGCTGGCGGCGTCATCGGGCCATATTTCTTTGAGAACAACGTTGGCCAGGCCATCACTGTCAACGGCGAGCGCTATAGGTCGATGATTACCAACTTTTTTTGGCATGGACACACAGCATGAACTGGATCATCTGAACACCAACGACATGTGGTTTCAACAAGACGGCGCTACGTGCCACACAGCTCATGCCACATTGAATATTCTGCATGAGAGATTTGAGGGCATGGTCACCTCACGTGGAGCTGATGTGAACTAGCCACCGAGATCTTGTGACTTAACCCCGCTAGACTTTTTCTTGTGGGGTTTTCTTAAGTCGCAGGTCTATGCGAATAAACCAAAAACCACAGTGGCCCTCAAAGCCAACATAACCTATACCTTAGGTCGAATTCAGCCTGATTTATGCGCAAAAGTCATGGAAAATTGGATATCTCACATGCACTCCACCCAGAGAAGCCGTGGTGGACACTTGAATGATGTAATATTCCACACATAATGGCATCATTACATCTTTCAAATAAATAAATAATTTCGATAATATCTCACACACACTTTGTTTTATTTAAATTTAAAGATAGGACACGCTTAATGAAAGACCCTGTAAATAGGGTATTTTCGCTTGTAGTGGAAAATACCTACTTCAGATTGAGGCACGCTGAAGACTTTTTCCAGATCAAAAGCTGCTATAGTGGTATGTGTTGAGTCTACCGCAGCTTTTTCTTCTGTTTTTATTTCCCGAACTCTATTCTTCTTCTTTAAATGTGCCCTGTAAATTTACTTCGAAGAAGCTTTTTTTGTTTCTTCAGCTTGTTCGTACAGAGAGCAAATTGCACATAAATCTTTTTTCGGTTTGAAAAATGAGTAGTTGTACTCTGTGTTAAAAATTGATTCATGTTGCCGCTTCGTAGCCATGTATTGCGCTGATTTATCTTGATGCACAAACCAAGATTTGTACAATCGATACATTTTTGAAATGTTAAGCTGCTCTGATAAATATTGTCGGCTTGAATCCTTTATCGTAAAATAGATTACGATTTTTTGGTTAAAATACAGAATACAGTATTCAATGTAACCATTCTTGACTTCTATAAAGATATATCGCAAATAACTTTACTAGAAAAGCAATTTGAAACTTTCCATGGAATAAAATGGTAATATACATTACCGAAATTCGGATTTATTTTTTTACTGAAATAAGATTGTAATAGCTGTGTACTGGAAAAAATTAGTGAACTTGTAGTCAGTATTAATCTGTTGCAAGGATATTCGGGGCAAAAATATATTTTCATTTTTAGGCTTACAGTACAGCTAAATCCATTACAAAATGTCTAACTCGGAAAGTACTCGTACAGATTAGCTGAGAAAAATTCACAAGGTGTAATCGGACCACTAGAATAATTATTTTAAATAAAAGCACTTCTATCGTAATAGTCGATTACGGTTTTATTCGGTGGGGACAGCGATATATAAAAAAACTTTTTAGCAAAAAATAGAACCGACTTCCATATAAAAACACTACAAAGGCAAAAATAACTTTAATTTCGGAAGGCGGTGTCAAAAGCGAAAATATATACAAAACTAAAGACACCGCCTTCCGAAATTAAAGTTATTTTTGCCTTTGTAGTGTTTTTATATGGACGTCAGTTCTATTTTTTGCTAAAAAGTTTTTTCACTCTTTTTAGTGGGTCGGTTTGTAATTTATCTACTTACAAAAGCCAAAATGTCAACTACTTATCACCTTTAACAAAATATTGCTTTTCCCGGTGCAGAGCCGTTAATTTTTGAGGAGTTCTTCTGGTACATCACCATCAGCTCTACTTCACCATATGCATTGTGACGAGCATAAAGTGCTTAACATCCATATTCATGTAATCTAATCGCAATCAACGAAATACTTATTAGTGAGTAGTTTCGGTGGCCATCTGGGGTCTTCATCATCAGTTCCACTTCCTCAAATGATACTTTTCTAGAGCAACTGTACAAGGTACTACAAGAAATACCCAAAACGCTATAGATGTGCCTATAATATTTGAAGAGTTCCCTCGATTTCTCCAGGATCCCATCATCAGATCCCGATTTTGTAACAATGGGACCAACTAGAAACTATACCCATTCAAACGCAAAAAGAATTTTTCAAATCGGTCCAGCCGTCTCCGAGTTATGAGGTTACATAAAAAAAAAAAAAAAAAGTTCAAGACGAATTGTAAACCTCCTTTTTTTGAAGTCGGTTAAAAATACTAGCTGCTGCCCGCAACTTCGTTCCCGTGGGAGGATTTCCCGCGTAAATCCCGATCCCGTGGGAAATCCAAGATAAAAAGTAGCCTATGTGTTAGAACTATCTACTTACCAAATTTCATTAAAATCATTTTAATGAAATTTGGTAAGTAAGTAATCTCCGGACCTACTGGATTGATTTTAATAAAATCAATCCAGTAGGTCCGGAGATTAGCGTGTAGGTACAAACAGACAAACTTTTTTTTTATTCTTTTGGCGTGTTACCGTTTCTTAACCCACCTCAATTATTATTTTTGTATAACATTTAAATGTACAAACACACTTTTTTACTGTTTTATTATTACAACAAATATACAAAATTATGTACTAAAATACAAACTACAATAAAGCATCAAAAAATTCATCCTCAACGCTGTCGGCTGGCAACGTACCTAAGATACTGGCGGCATTGCCTCGTTGTATGGCAATGCTTAGCCGTTGACCAAAGAAATATCGGTCGCGGGAAGCGTCAACGAGCCTTTTCGATATTTCTTTAAAAAGGCTGTGAGCACACGGGCCCCATGGTCCGAGAGTTTCGACCCCAAACGGCTCGAAAATATAGTTATCACCGAGATGACTATATTTACGCCGCTTGAGGTTTTCCGCAGCCGCAGCGGGAGCGCCAGCACAACATGATGAACTGGGAAGATGGGATGGCGCGACAGTATCGACACAAGTTGCATCCCACACTAAAGGCCTACCCATCTTCCAAGGAAACAATGACATGCCGTCTGGTCTCTTGCCATCGTCACGCGCCAGTCCAATGGGTTCCAATACGGCTGGAACGCCGACGGTGACAAGGGCTCGTCGGTTAATGTCATTTAAGTTAGCATGTCGTGCAAAACGACCCGCACTACGGCTGCAAGAGAGACCATGGTGCCCGAGGCTGTTGACCGCTTCCCCACAATTACAGCGATGAGGGGAACAACAAGGGGCTCCTAGGCGTAGTGAAACAGCGATGCGGAAAGTGGTGTCGTCGAACAAAGTGCCAAGATTTGAGGACGGTAGAGCATGTAACCAAAGACCTGATTCCCACTTTCCCACAGCCAGCAGACGAGCACACTCAGCAGAAGTAGCAGACGTGGTTAGTAAATTATTCAGAACTACTCTGCAGAGCGGCTCGTCCCACCGCCTCTGGGAAGATGGTATAACAGGTAGGTCAGAATTCGGACAAGCGAGATTCCAGGCATCAATAGCCTCAGTGAAGCACGGCACATTGAAATCAATCAGTGTGGAAGCCAGGATATTCCTGATTAATTTCTCAGTCCTGTGGACCGAGGAAATGAAAGCCCGTAAACTAATACTAGAAATTTTGTGGATTCCGAGCCCTCCCATGCGGATGGGAAGAGAGGCTTGGGCCCAAGCTCGGTCATCCAAAGCCACATTCAGAATTAAGGACAAAGTTCGTCTGATAATTTGATCCATTTGAACTAAAAGTTGATGGTGCTTCCACAAATGGGAAGCACGAAGAGAGTATGTTAATTTAGGGCCGAAACAGCAGAAACGAATTATAGTGATGGCCGAGTGCATATTGATTTGGAGCAATCTTTCCGAAACGTCATTGAATTTATTAATTTGTTCTGCAATAAAGTCGGGAAAGGAAGTATCAAAGATTGGAGAACCAAGGAGACGGAGAGAACTTGTCTCAATAATTTGAATTCCAGGAGCTATTTCGTTAAATTTAGAGAGAGTCAGTAGTCTGTCAGTGTTATCTGTTAAAAATAATTCACATTTTGAAAGGTTGAGGTCAAGGCCAATAGAATGTAGTTCATTTTTTAAGAAATTTAGGTCTGCTAAAATTTTTCTACATCACCTCCCAAGGTTCCGTCGTCAAGATACCAAACATTGAATTTAGAATTTAGCTTTCGAATTATTGGGTGAATAGCTAAACTGAAAATCACTGGCCCGAGAGGGTCACCTTGTTGACAGCCAACAGCTGATTCTAATAGATTGTCTCGAAACAATAATTTGGATGGATTTCTATAGCATTGCCAAAGGAAACTATAAATTTGGGGTAATTCTTTTTTAGTCTCAGCCAACAAAGTGTCCCTGTTAACTGAATTGAAGGCGTTCTTTATGTCAACCTTCAGAATGGCCTCGCTTTTCCCAGAATTTAGGTATGTCGACAAAGCGTGTACGGCAGCCTCACAGCCCCCTTTGGAACCGTAACCAAGTTGCAGGGGCTGAAATTTTTCCGAAACAGCCTCACCATAAAATTTACAGCAAATCTTGGCTGCCATACGACGGTAGGTGGTTCCCACGGCAATGGGACGAATGCCGCCATCTTTCTTGCGTAGCGCACATAAATTAGCGCCATACAGAATATCGATGACAGATTCGTTTACCTTGCCGGAGAGCATAAGGTTAACTAGAGCCGTCAGCTCCCTCAAGAGCGACTCACCAGCTACCCCGGCGCCTGAACAAATGAGGTCCTTCAGGTGCTGCGGACTCAGGCCGTCGAGACCGCCAGCGGAGCCGCTCCGGAACGAGCTAACAGCTGTGATTACCTCTCGACCTGAAATGGTGAGGGAGTGAATATCAGGATCAGGAGGGTCGGGAAAAGCAAGATCATACGCTGGGGCAGGGTGTTTGGTCTTCAGAGCTTCGAGAGTCTCTGAAGAACAAGGTGCCACCACATCGCTGCTGAAGAGAATCCTGGCAGCTCCGCTAATATCACCGTCCCCTAACTTCGTTTCTACCAAATGGGATATACCTCGTGAAGAGGTAATTCTAAGAGAGGGAGAATCGAAATCAAAACTTGGAGCCGAAACATTACAATTTTCTTTAATTTGAGCGGTTAAAGTCTTTTTTGTGGCCGGATTCTTTTTCACGTGAAGAACTTTGTAGGGGAAGGTAAGCAGTTGTTCCCAGGCGCTTTGTGAGTTCTCCCGGACAGCTTGGCGAACGCAACTAGCCAGGTGTTGAGCAACTAGAGGTTTGGCGCCGCGGGGAACTCGCTTCAGAACCGGAACGAATTTTTTTAAATTTGAAAGTGTTTTCCAAAAAGGGTCGGAAGTGGTATTAGAAGGTGTGGAAATAGGTATGGAAGCAGAGTGAAGGTGCATTTTGCGACTTATGTATTTTCCCAATATGCACATTCAGACCCCGCTTACCTTTGAAAAAGCGTGCCTGGGTACAGAGCGGGCATCTCTCCAGGGTGTTCAGCGATGTTGAAGGTTGACTAGCACCACCAACAACCACATCGCTGTTGCTACTGAACATCAAGAACTAAAATAAATAAAATTTAAGAAACTATATTAAAACTATAATACATTAAAAATAACTTAAAAATTAAATAAACTAAGAAAACTATAGAATATAAAACAGAAAAGTTCATGTAAAATACCACTATGTTGCACTAGTTTTGCTTGAAATAGATTTTTTGGATATCCTGATAGATTTAAACGTACTTTCCTTAGTATTTTCAGAAGTCTTTGAATGTTTTTATCTCTTATTCTTATGCTTGGGTGATAGTGAATGGTCGCTACTTTCCTTTAGCGGATCTAGTTTCGGTTTCTTTGCAGCAGGAACACTGGGATATCAGTCAGCTTCTCATACTTCCCTTGGTTCACCAATGTAGGATATGAGTAACATTTACTTCCTAAAACCGGCCGATCACATTATTCGCTATAAGCAGTTGCCAGTTGCACACAAAATAAACTTCAACTCTTGATATGTGGCTCTTGTGGAGGAGCCACCATAATTTTGCCAACAACACGTGTAGTCGTGTGTAATAAATAGATCTTTGAATAGTGTATTAGTTTTTCGGTAAAATAAACAATAATATAGTACTCTGTGACAATAATGAATTAATAGAAAATAAATATCGTTTTAAAATAATATCTCGTTTGATTTTGTAATTAGCACATTTGTCTTCTAGACCATCGATATATTGTATAATATAGATATAGATAGATATTGCTGTCATAACGGTGAAGTAAAACATCGTGGAGAAACATATTCTTGGGCCAAAAAATGTCGATAATATGCGACATCTACTATCCTGCACTGGGCCAGTGTGGTGGGTTGCGGCCCAGACTATAGACATGAGGCCTGTTTCCCAGAAGTGGGAACGTTATACTTATCCAGGTCCTAGGCTGATTATTTTTGTGTATTACTTTATTTATCGAATGACATTAATGATTCATTCACTTGCTTAGCTCTTTCTAAACATTTACGTGAGCAAACGTGCGGAACAAACGTACGTAAATAAAATTATAATAATTAAAACATTAATATTCATTCTTCACGTTCATAAATTCAAGAGCTAAGACTGGGGTGGGGCTAGTACTAAGTAACTACTATATTTATTAAAACAAGAATCTCGACATAAAGTATAATACACACATAGACATATACAGGGTTACAGGTAAAGTCGACCTAGATCCGTTGAGAAGTTGTAGTTTCCATCATTCCTGACTGATTTGTCTATGAAACACACCACCCTAAACCTAACCGTTTTAGAGATATTGGACTTTGAAGGTTTAAACGATTTTTTGTCTATTATCCTTATTTTTTTATGTTTTGAGCCTCTAATTTTATTGTTTTTGCGATTTTTGTGTAGAAGATAAGTTTGTTTATTATTCTTAATACAAAAATGGCTAATAACTGAACCAACTGGATCATAATGGACGATTGATAGTTTAAAAAAGAAATAATTTATAAAAACATATATTTTCTTTTAGGTATACTTTAAATAAAAATATGACAGTTCTGCTGCAGATGTACTAAATAATATCTACGTTTCTTTAGCTATCCAACAAAGTATAACGAGCTAGAAGAAAAAAACTTTGATAAAAGGCACTCAGGTAGTAGTAGTAAAACGGTACTATTGTCCTTCCAAGGGGCTGTGGTGTATGCTGTGGACAGACGAAAACGGTCAGGTTTGGGGTGGGGTGATTCATAGGCAAATCAGTCAGAAATGATGGAAACTACAACCTCTTAACGGATCTAGGTCGACTTAATTTAATTTAGTTTTTTTTTGTAATTTGTTACAGACAGTGTCTGTGGCGCAACTACTTACTACATTAATGGGGCATGCGGTGCTAACCTTTAAGAAATTGTTACACTAACCTAAGAAAGTTGTAGAACATTTTATTTATTTATTCAAATGTAAACAGTTGTTGGTTAGCCAAATAAAGAAAATAAAATAAAATAAACCCTGTATAATGTGCATGTAGGATCGACTAATCACTGAACAAGCGTTTGAATCATCAACACTGCTTAGCGTTTTCCTAAATTCATCTGAGTACTAGTGTTTTACATGGAGCGTCTACTTATCTGACCTCCCACAACCCAGTAACTGGGTAACAAGATAGTCGATACCACTTATCAAGACCGGTGTCAGATTTTCTGGTGAAATGATATCCGGGACTAACAACTAATCTTGCTTTCTGAGGCACGGTGTAATCTCGAAATATTAATATCGTAACCCATCTATAGATCGACCTCGGAAAGAGTCGCTTAACCTTGAAGAAAGACCCGTTGGGCTGTTATTATTTAGCCACAAGCACCACCGCCTACTAAAATTAAGAAGTGAATATTCTATAGCATCGTAACACATCTCCCTATGTACCGAACTGTCCTAAATTAACACATTTCAGTACCTATGCTAAGCTGTGTTGGCCAAGCGGTTATGGTTCCAACTTACGACTTTTAGGTCTAGGGTTCAAACTCAAGCAGGTACGTTACTTTTAGTAATTCATATCATCAATGCTGCTCTCATAACAGAGGAGCGAAACATGGTGACCTAGGATGGAAAACTGAAAGACATGTGACATTTAACGAACCCGCTAGTCCGCGTGTAGTCCCGCGTGGTGAATAACGGACCATTACTGCCAAAGGAGAGACGGAATATGTCGCAGCAGTGGAAATTGTACGGGCTAATAATCACGTTATGTATGGTTACACTGACTAAACCCGCAAGGTGCGCACAACCAAGCTGTCGAACTCTCTTCCGGTTTCTGTGTTCCCTGCCACATATGACCTTCCAGCCTTTAAAGCAAGAGTAAATAGACACCTTCTGGGCTTGCTCGTCGTATCGTAGACCTCATTCATCGCTTACTATCAGGTGAGATCGAGATCAAATGTGGGATCATCCGAAAAAAAATGATTATAAATTGGAACTGCTATCAAGTATCAAGCAAGATGTTTAACTCAGCCGTTTTATTTAAGATTTAAATAACAGGCGCTCTTGTATACTTTTCGTCAATAGTAGTATAATAATATAGATATTAAATTATCTAAATATATATAACTCAAAGGTGACTGACTGACTGACTGACTGACATAGTGATCTATCAACGCACAGCCCAAACCACTGGACGGATCGGGCTGAAATTTGGCATGCAGGTAGATGTTATGACGTAGGCATCCGCTAAGAAAGGATTTTGCGAAATTCCCACGGGATCGGGATTAACACGGGAAAAACTTCCCACGCGGGCGAAGCCGCTGGCACAAGCTAGTCTTCATATAAAACGCAAGAAACACTATCCGGCTGGGTTATTTAATAACCAATTGTTACGCATTACTAAAGTTGTAGCTTCAAGAAACTGTCAAATCAACACGGAAAGCCAATTTTCTTTGAGAGATAGAATCATACTTTCAAATTTCATACAGTGGCCCCATCCTGAAAATTATCTCATACCTAAGAGTGTTTACATCGGTGTTTCATACTAAGTTTCAAGGGCTTATTCGTGGAAGTCAAAGGTCGATATTAGTCCTCATATTTGAGACATGGTACTCATACACTGATACCCTTTTTAAGGATGGGAAATCATTTAATGATGACTGCCTTCCGATCTAGGTGAAGCGGGATTACTGACTATAGAAAAAACTGTAAAAGGAAGGCGCCTGTGTCTGTAACACAGTGTATACTAGCACAGACACAGACGTACACTCTGTCTCAAAAAATAGCATTGTTCCTTATAAAATGTCGATTTTGTTTTGTTTTTTCTATTTATTGTGATGGACCAACTGTATTTGGCTTTTTGGTAATAAAGTTTTTATTATTATCTCCTTTATTTTATATACCTCTCAAAAATTACATTTTTAAATATTTTTCTATAAAAAAGTGACAATAAAAAAACATTTAAAAATATAAAAAATGGCAGTCCACTGGTATCGGGAACGGGGTCCAAGCTACCGGTGGTTAGGTCTCCAGAGAAAGGAACCTCCTCACAATACGAGCTGTATCGATGAGAACTGCCTTCTGTATCAGGCCCTTTATCCAGCTGTGCAAAGCCAGCTTCGACAGATGGTCGTCGAAGCTTTTAGCTATCAGCCCATTGACTGATATGACAATCGGCACAATGACAGCCGAGTCCACATCCCACATGTCAACAACCTCATGAGCTAAGTCGAGATACTTAATGTGTTTCTCTTTCTCAGCTTTCACGAGATTCTCGTCATGTGGGATGGTAACATCGATTATCATTGCGCGGCGCACTAATCGGTCTATCACCACTATATCAGGCTTATTGGCAACAATAGTCCTATCAGTGATGATAGACCGATCCCAGTACAACGTGACATGGTCATTTTCGAGAACTGGGTCGGGCACATACTTGTAATACGGTACCTCAGAATCGACAAGTTTGTATTTCAAAGCAAGTTGCTGGTGGATAATTCTGGCTACTTGGTTGTGTCTATGCAAGTACTCGCCGTTAGCTAGACGAGAACAACCGGAGACAATATGTCTGATGGACTCGCCTCCCTTCTTATTATTATTATTATTATTATATGCCCTTCGTGTTCCGAGGCCGCGGTAACTCTTTCGAACAATTCCGCAACCCCGCAGGCAACGGCCCCCTGTGGGCCCCGACAATTTTGCTGACACTCTTTGAGGCGCGCGTGGAACACGACGTGCCATCTACACGGGCCTGGTTTCAGTCGGGCGGCGAGCTACCCATTGCTCGCAGCCCGCAGGCCCGCGCCTACGGTGGCTGGGAGTCACCCTGTGATTCTCGACGCCCGGAGCGTCTCCTGCGGCGGCTGGGGCGCAAGGGCTGTGAGGGCCCTGAGACCTGTCTCTCCCTCGCGCGTCGGGCCACCTCCTTCGCTTGCATAACTGCTTCACAGAAAGAGGTGATTGCTTCCCATGCCTCCTCGCTCCAGACCATGGACTAAACCAGGGCCGGGAGCGAGAAGTTGCCGCCTTTAGCCCCTATGAGGACACGGCGGAGCTCTGTCCAAGCAGGGCAAACCTCCACAGTGTGTTCCACCATGTCCTCAGGGCGATCCTCGCAGTGGTTACACCCGGCCGTTTCCTCCCACCGAATCCGACACAGGTAACTCCCGAAACAACCGTGTCCGGTGAGAACCTGCATCAGGCGGAAGGTGAGGACGCCATGACGCCTCGTTAGCCACTCCTCAAAGAGGGGACTTACCGCCGCTATTGTGGCGTGCCCAATACACTGATACCTAGAATTTTTTTACATATAAAGTTATATAAAACTTAAGATTTCTCCCTACAATTGGGCTAATGAACCCCAGACAACATAGCGACGTACTCCGCGTGCGTCTCAAAAAGCAGCCAGAACTAATGATGGAGCCCGACAGGGCCTTTGCCTGCCAGGGTTACGAGAATGTTGTAACGAGATACCACTGGCCTGGAAAGCAAAGGGCAACTAAGGAACAGTGTGGATTTTGTAGTGACTAGAAGACTGACATTCCCTTATGCACACACAGACTGGGAGGAGACATTTGGAGGATTTGGACAACGTGAAATTAGATTCTTGTCCTAATTACGCATCGATCATCACATTCTAGAAACCCATGTACCGACTAATGTAGTCCAATTAGAAGTGGAGTACATTATAAATTATCTGTTCCACATTGGAGTGTATCTAGCTTTTCATATTATTATGCATTATCTGTTCAAGGGCACTTGTGACAAGTGTTTGCCTCCAACTGTGCGTGCAATTGTGAAATCTGAGTGATCTAGGTGGAGAATATATCCAATACTTCCCGAGTCCACGCGCGCCTCAAAGAGGTACCAATAACGGGCCTTGATAGGGCATTTGAAGGAAAAGGGTGGGTTTTTAGTCAGTGTGAGTCTGACATTTCGGTCCAGCGGGTGAATGAATTGTTAATTTGACCCCGAAAAAAGGAACAGAGTTGGTTGAAGTTCTAGAAAAAGTCCCTTTCTACCAGCCTAGAGAAAAAATATAAAGGATATTATATAATGATATTCTCTGCTACTATTACTAGTATCTAGGTATCATTAAAAAACCGCCAAGTGCGAGTCGGACTCGCGCACGAAGGGTTCCGTAACATGATGCGGCGTGACTATGGGCCGTCGTACCAGTCAGTCTTTATTCAAACAATATTTGCGTTCGATTTCTTTGGCGCTAACACTAAAATGTTCCAAATTCAAAAAGTGCGCGGCAAAGATAATTGCGGCACACTTATAAAGAGGATTAAAAACTCATTAATGCCCGCTAAAAGTTTCTCATAGAAAACACACCTTTGGGTGCACTTAAAGGCGAACCAAGTCGTCCTTTTCGAATAGATGGGATGAAAAAAAAAAAGAAATCAAACTAAAGTCACGCGAACTACAGCCCGCGTTTTCGTAAATTTTCATGGATTGTTAGAAATTCATGGTTTTGTTTTGAAAAATTAGTTCTTCAAGTGACAGTGAAAGTATAGAATTAACTCCTGAAAGTATTAGAACTGACGCAAGAAATGTGATGGATGATCAATTACCTGGGAGAAATATATGAAAGCCTGTGGTAATTTAATTGTATGGAGAAATGCAAGAGGCGCCAAGAATTTTTCAGAATCGGGTTTTTTGGCTTACTTCCAGTACTTAGCCAAAACTAAACAACCTTCTACTCTTTGGAGTACCTACTCAATACTAAATCAAAAGTCAGTTCTAATAACAACGTAAAACTGGACACATTCGAAATTAATAGCGTATCTGAAGAGGATGTCTGATGGATTTAAACCTAAAAAATCCAAACTGTTCTTAGTCAAAAACGTGGAGACTTTCCTTAATGAAGCACCCAAAAGTCTTTCTTGCCGTAAAAGTAAGTAACTATGTATATGGTGGATTAGTAAAGTATAACCACAGTGTTTTAAAATGCGCATTTTATTGTAACCTGTCCTTCGATAGATACTTGTCTTATTCACATTCTGTTTTGTTACAGGTGGCTTTAATTTTCGGAGTACATGGAGCTTGTCGTGGCAATGAACTTTTAAATATAACTGTGGATGATGTCGAAAATCACTCTGATGATTTACTGTTAGTAAAGCTGACCGAAAATTGACCGATCCTTCGTAATCCGGGGAGCATACAAAACTATTGTATAGAAATACCTGGACCTGCGTCCTGCTGCTATGAAGTCCAATCGGTTTTTCATCCGTTATCAAAATGGCAAGTGTTTCAAACAAGTTACGGGAAAAAATAAAATTTCTAACATGCCACAAGAAATCGCTACATATTTGAAGTTACCAGATCTCAAGTTGTATACAGGACATTGTTTTCGTGGTACTTCTGCTACCCTTTTGGCAGATTCTGGAGCGGACTTAACTGTTCTCAAGCGACATGGAGGATGGAAGTCGAGTGCTGTAGCAGAGGGGTATATAGAAGATTCCATTGAGAACAAGGCGAAAACATGTGAACGCATAATGGAAAACATTAAATTACAACCTTTTTTTTTTTTTTTTTTAACTTGGTAAAATTATCAAATAAGTCCTCCCACTCCGGGCAGGGTGGGAGGGACTGTCAGACTTTTACTGACTAAAATCCACGGTGTTCCTTCAATAACCCTTTACATACCGGGGCCACGGTAACGGGATGAGTCCCACGACCCCGGCGGGCTTCGGCCCTCTGCAGAGGGGGCCTCGTCATGTTGCTGACGCTCTTTGAGGCGCGCGTGGAACACGACGCGCCGTCGACCCGGGCATGGTCCATGGTCGGACAGCGAGTTGCCCTTGACTCGCTGTCCGCATGCCCGCGCCTACGGTGGCCGGAGATCGTCGGCCGACGTCCGACGCCGTGGGCGTCTACCACTGCGGCTGGGCTGGAGGGAGGACGCCATCCTCTCCCTCACGCGGCCCGCCTCCTCCTTCGAAAGCATGACTGCTTCGCAGAAGGAGGCGACCGCTTCCCACTCCCTCTCGCCCCGCAGCATGGCCTCGACCAAGGCCGGGCGCGAGAGGTCTCCGCCTATCGCCGCCGTGAGGACACGTCGGTGCTCTGCCCAGGCGGGGCAGTCTTGCACCGTGTGCTCTACGGTGTCCTCAGGGCGACCCTCGCAGTGGTGACACCCAGGCGTTTCCTCCTTTCCCATCAGACACAGGTACCTCCCGAAACTTCCGTGTCCGGTGAGGACCTGCGTCATGCGGTAGGTCAGGAAACCTTAAGTTAATTCATCCATGCCTCTGTCGCCGCGCCCATCTACATCCAAACAACGAGATTCACCGTCACATTTCCCTCAAAAAATGCCAGATTCGGACACTATTTCAAACACGCAGAATATAAAATATACAACAATCTCTAATCCTAAAAAAAACTGTAACAATAAATTTTCATAATTGCGAAAATGTCTCAAATGTAAATATAAGTTTTTAGTTGTTTTATTATCAGATACTATTTAATTTCAATTTAGTTGTTACTCTATGTTTTATTAAATAATAATATTACAATAAAATATGAGGCGCCTTTTATTTTCTCATAGTGGGGGCAAAATATATTTTTGACTCGGGCGACGTACTTTGAATCCCTCGCTACGTTCAGGATTATACTAAAGAATCCCTCACTTCGCACTCGATTCAAAAAAGCGCCCTCGCTGTAAAAATATTATTTTTCTATCTTATGATACAATCTACTATTCTTTCTTTAGTTGCATTTTATTTATTAAAAGCTCAACGCTATATTATTATTTATTGCTACTATTATGTACATCATATTACATACATGCAGTGCGTGAAAACGCGGCATTATCTTTTACAAATTGATAAAACGATCCAAATATGGACAAATTGATTATAATTAATACATTGATAGTAGTATATATAGTAATATATCATAGTTTCGTCCTTGATCAATGAATCAGGTTGTAAAATAAATGTAATTCATTAGTAAGCTTTCCGCCTTATCAAAATTATATTTTGGATTACGTAAACGGATTGTCTATAACAGCCCACGCCGAAAGATAAGTGCTTATCAAATAAGGTAATTCGTGAAAACAGGTAAGTAGCCGAGTGAGAAAACGTAGCAGAACTGATAGGTATACCTGTGTCATGGAAAATAACTAGGATCATGTGGGATTAACTGACAGACTGGATCACGTGAATGGTGACTGAGCTTGAAAATGAGACGGCGATTTTATGATGACAAATGTTATTGATATGACATATATATATATTTTTTTAATTGTACGCACGTGTCTACATCATGGCCTCAAGACCGACAAAAAGATATCGTAAAAAGATTATTTTTATGAGGATGATGTTCATGAAGAAAGTGTTAATAAAAAAACAGAAGTCATATTATTATTCATAGTCATAAATATTCATTGCACATTCGCCAAACACGCTCCACAAATCACAAATATATATACAAAATAAAATACTTCATTTGCAAAGAAGTATTACTAAGTTTTATTTATGACCGATTGGCAAAATAAATATAATTTATCAATAACGAGTTATGACTAACTTTCAAAAGTTTCTAATCAGTTCTTAATCAATTGGACAAATGTTTTTATAATCCACTCTAACAGCCTCTGGCTTAAGGGATTGCTAGCAAGAGCGGATCCAGGAGGGGGTCATGGGGGTCACGAACCCCCCCATGGGCTGGGTTGGGGACCTAGGGGGACCACTAATTAAAATTTTTAAACAGTGTTACTAGATAATACTCCAGTTTCTGTCGTTGTAAACGAATATCGACAGCGGAGTAGTCAGGAAATACAAATTATAACTTCATGTGACTTGACCAACGATTATGTGACCCCCCCTTCTGGCACCAAAGCTGGATCCGCCCTTGATTGCTAGTACAATTCCTTTGTTCAGTAATTACCTACGGTTATATATCAACTAGCTGTTGCTCGCGACTTCGTTTGCGTGGGAAGTTTTTCCCGTGTAAATCCTGATCCCGTGGGAATTTCGCAAAATCCCGTCTTAGCGAGCATCTACGTACCTACTAAAAGGGGTTCCTTTTAGTGCAAATTTGAGAGCGTAGGGCTCTACTTGTCGTTTCTGAGATTTCATGATTAATCAGTGTGTGATTTAATCCACAGACCAGGGAAACAATTCCTCGGGACAGCTTCGCCGAAACTGTCAATCCAAATCAAGCAAGACACTGTGATAGACTAAAGCGCATCAAAATGGTGTCGATTAGCTTGATTCGCGTGCTAAATTTTCCTCTACTTCTAGTTTTATATAATGCATGCTGTGAAACTCTATAATAGGCTTCAGAACCCCATATGACATTGTTACCATATCATGAACGTTGTAAAAAAAGCTGTTGAGTTTCGTATCAATAAATAAATAAGTACAGCTTTCTAAGAGCAAGAGTTACAGAGATAAACCACGGACGGAAAGACTGACTTAACGTTACTATGGGGGTGCCCCATTGCTTAGCTACAGAACCCCATTACAGACTTTTTTTTGGTACCGGGTGGGAAAATCATCGAATGACTTCTTCCGCTCTGGGTGGAGTGGAAGGGAGTGTCAGGCTTCTACTGACTAAAAACCCACCCTGTTCCTTCAGCTCCGTTCAGCTTCAGCGCAGTATCTCGTTAGAACATTCCCGCAACTCTGGCAAGCAGTAGCCCTATGGGGCGGCGTCACTGGTGCTGATGACTCTGAGGCGCGCGTGGAATACGACGCGTCGCCGACCCGGGCCTGATCCTTACCGCACTGTGAGCTACCCCTGTTCGCCATCCGCAAGCCCGCGCCTACGGTGGCCGGAGATCGGCTCACGATCCCCGACGCTCGGGGCGTCTCCCGCGGCGGCTGGGGCGCGAGGAAGAGAGTTGCCTCTCCCTCGCGCGTTCAGCCTCCTCCTTCGCTAGCATGACTGCTTCGCAGAAGGAGGCAACTGCATCCCATTTTCCTCTCGTCCCGCACCATGGTCTGAACCAAGGCCGGGTGCGAGAGGTCGCCGCAGCCAATCGCTTCCATGAGGACACGGCGGTGGTGCTCCGCCCAAGCAGGGCACACCTCGACCATATGCTCCACCGTGTCCTCTGGGTGGTCCTCACAATGACAACACCCGGGCGTATCCTCCCGCCTGTATCTGAAACAGGTATCTCCCGAAACAGCCAAGCACCTGCGTCAAGCGGAAGGTGAGGACGCCGTGGAGTCTCTCAAGCCACTCCTCAACCAAATATAGACTTGCAATTATTTTTAGTTAATTAAACTAGTAGCGGTCAAAACTCAGTGTTCCTGCGTTGTGAGAGTTCAATTGTATCGATATAGGTATGCATTTGTTTTGTGGGTCACAATTGCCGTTGCTCGGTTAATGGCTGTCTCTGGAGACGCAGTGACATACGACCCTTGCTTGCTATTTACATGTAATTTCTGTAGCTAGCTTATTCAATTACCTACCTACTGAAAGCCGACAAATATGATTGAATTTTGCTGTGGAATGCTTTAGCTATGTCAGTAAGAGAATTACAAACCATTCCTTCTTTCAAAAATTAATATTAATACTTTATCTTAATTATTTTTTAATTAATTATATTTTCTTACTTTATTTTAATTCTGTTATAGTATACTTTTAATTAAAATGTTGATGATGATGATGATGAATATGTAAAATAAAGAGTCATCGATTGCTTAGCTTTTTCTATTCGATATATCAGCTATGTTCGGGTCAGCTTCTAGTCTAACCGGATATAGCTGACTACTAGTGTTGGACATGGAACGACTGCCTATCTGACGTCCACGACCCAGTAACTGGGTACGTGTTGGGAAACCTGAATAATCAATAATCAATAACTTTATTAACACACACAGTATAAAACCTTAGAATAAGTGACAAATACAATTATATACAAAAACAGTGCAAATGGTTTTACAGTGACAGTACAGATCGCAACTGGCATCTTAGCTAGATTACCAAGTAACCTGTGTTAAAGATACCGGTCCCTTTCCCCGAAGTGTTACTCAGTACCTAATACCGTGTTAGTATTAACAAAGATTAAATTATTAAAATATTAAAAATAGTGACAGTGATTAAAAACTAAACTTTACGTACTCTTAAGTGTTAACCTGCAGGTGGGTGAATGGGTGTGTATGTGAATGGGCGTGAACCTACGTGAGTGGGTGTGTGAAATGGATGTGTCGAATGGGTGTGTGGGTAGATGGGAGTGAGGGATGGGTGTGTTGGATGGTGTGTTGTGAGTGTGTGATCAAATTACACCATTCTACTAAGGAGATTTTCTGTTTCCTGGTAAGTCAGGCTTAGTAGCCACTTATTGACTTGTTTTTTACAAGCACTACTAGGCAGATTGTAAACGGGCAGCTGTTTATTCACTGTATTATACAGGTTGGGTGCCAAGAAATAATTAAATCGGTTTGAGTGCCTGAAATTACTTCTCTTAGTTACGCAGATTCTGTCCTTACGTCTTTTAGTGATTCTTTGATACGGGGTCACGGCATGCTGCATTAGAACAGTATTTAGAATAAAAAGCTGCCTCACTGTCAACACTTGACAAGATTTGTAAAGCTCTGTAGTCGGAAATTTGAAGCTTTTGAAGTTACTAACTTTTAGGATGACTCTTTGCGCTCTTTCAAGTTTTAGAAGTATGGTTTTAGGCGCCCCGCCCCATGCCGTTATGCAATAATTAAGGTTCGATTGACATAATGCAAAATAAACTTGTTTTACTATTCGGGCGTCCGCAATATGTTGGAGGGTTTTAAAAATATAAATTAATTTTCTGACTCTATTTTGTAGAAGCTCAATATGAAATGAGAAAGATAGATGCTGATCCAGTATTACGCCAAGATATTTGATAGTGGATACTTGTGATAGTTTGGGGCAATTGCAGGGCTGGTCAGGAAATGAAGAGCATGAGTGAGAAATAAGGGAAAGTGAGAGTGGAGGTTGCGTAGTTTGACGGTGAGAGAAAGTTATGTAACTGGTTTTATCAGTATTTAGGGTTAGGGAATTTTTGGCTAGCCAAGTTTTTATTGTATTAAAACCATATCGTGCCTTATAAAACACCTCATCCCACGAATCCCCGACAAAAGTAAGTGCTGTATCATCTGCGAATGCCGTTACCTTCATGTCACTGTTATTTGTTTGACAAAGCTCGTTAATGTACACAAGGAATAATGTCGGTGCGATCACGCTTCCCTGTGGAACTCCATATGTTATAGGGAGCTCATTACTGACATAATTATCAATTTTAACGCATTGAGTTCGGTTGTTAAGATAGTCCCTTAAGATGGCGAGCGCTTCACCTCTAACGCCGATTTTTTCCAATTTTTGAAGCAAGAGAGGAGTAGAGACTGTATCGAACGCCTTAGCGAGGTCCAAGAAAATAGTGAGGACTTTTTTCTTACCATCTAGGTTTTTAACAATGTGATTGGTAAGATCTAGTACAGCATTTGATGTAGACATATTGCGTCTAAAGCCATACTGGTGTGGAGACAATAGGTTCATGTCTTCCAGAAATTTAATCAGACGGTTATTGATGATCCTCTCCAAGATTTTAGACAGGACAGTTAATACAGCTCACACACAGTCACACAGTCTCTAGCTCCGCTCTTATAAATTGGATGAATCACTGACTTTTTAAAATATGAGGGAAATGTACCAGTTTCGAGGCAAACGTTAAATATATGAGTTAATACAGGAAGAAGTTGAATTTTATATCGCTTAAGAAGGGTAGAAGAAATATTATCCCAACCCACCGCACAGTTGGATTTTAAAGAAAACAGAATTGATTCGACTTCACTGCAGTCGGTTGGCAAGATAACAAATGAGTTGCAGGGAGAGGGAGTATTGACGGAGTCATACCCTTGAGTTGGTAGTTGAAAGTGCGGGGTTTTGATTTTTTCGGCAAGATTTTTGCCTATGTTTGAAAAGTATTCATTCGCGTGATTGACAGAGAGCTCAGGAGAAGAAAGCAAGTCTAGTAATTCACTAGAAGGGGTTTTATGATTTACAGAGTTAGTTACTCTCTTTATTACTTGCCAGAGTCGCCTATTGTCTGACCCAGCTTCTGCTAGTTCCTTTCTATCAAATTCTCTTTTAACTTTTTTGAGTAATTTGTTGCAAAAATTCCTGTATCTTATGTACGTCAGCTTTAGGATATCGTTATTAGGGTTCAACTTAGTTTTTTTATGCATCATATCTCGGTTTCGCATGCAGCGAAGCAAGCCGGGTGTGATCCATGATTTAATTATATGTTTGCGCTTTGGTAGCTTAATTTTGACTGAATTGGCTTCTATAGTACACATGAGGATGTTGACAAAAAGTTTTGCAGCTTGATTTGCATCAGCGATATGTAAAACTTGTTCAAATTGGATACTGTTCATCTCTTGGTCTAGGGTTTCATAGTTGATTTTCTTAAATACAGAACGGTTGGTATGTTTAGAGTAACCACCTTTGTGTTGTAGACAAAGTAAAATGCAGTTGTGATCAGTAACAGAAGAATCAAGTACTAGCGTTAGTGCATCGTAATTTGATTTAAGCATTACGTGGTCCAGGCAATTTAGGCCACGCGTAGGCAGGTTATGTGCTGATAGTAAACCATGACAAGCTGTGAGATTCAGATACTCTGAGGCCTGAGAATTACACGGTGTATGAGCGATGTCAATATTGATATCACCAATTATTGCTATATTTTTGAAAGAAGACAAAGAATTTAGAACCGAATCAAGGGAAACTAAGAAATTAGTCGTATTGGCAATAGATGGCGAGCGGTACATGCAGATAACAGCTATATCAATGCCTATTTTTAGAACCATACAAGTGCCATCCATGAAATCAATTTCAGAGACAGAGTGCTCAAGTGATTCTTTTATGAAAACAACTATACCATCATTCTGATTTTTATGTTTCATTGTATGGTACGTTTTATAAGTGTTCATTACAGGTACGTTAACAACATTAGTTAACCAACACTCCGTTAAAATCATTACTTCGCATTCTATGTCAATTCTATGTAAAAGGGTGATAAAACTATGTATATTACAATTTATGGATCTAATGTTTTGAGTTAAAAATTTTAACTGTTGATGAAGATTTTTTATGAAAGCTTTACAGTTATCTGGGCTACAAAATTGGTTTAGTGATACAGAGTATTGGTCAAGATTTTGATTGATTTCACGGAAACTATCGAATTTTGTGGGTATTTTTTGAGGTCACACACAGAGTAGAGAATACAGAATGTGATATTTCCCTAACGTAATCTGCATAAAATGGCGGGTAATTTGATAAATCAAGTATACGTATAATGTTATGTGTTTTTGTGTATGGAAGGCAGTGTTTATGTGTGTATTGTATCATTAAATGTAATGGGTAAGTAAAATGTGTGGGAATAAAGAGTAGATTTCTAAACAATAAAAAAAGTAAGCAATGACGTAGTATGACAAACATATTTACAGTACTCTGACACGATAATAAAAACTTAAAAGTTAAGCAGATGGTCATAGGTAATAATGTAGGTATATAAACGGAGTAAGCGTCGCTGCAAACGTAAAATAAAGGACGGAATAGTCAATCTTTGTTATTATATTGCTCCAGCTGGGATAAGGATTTTATGACTATTGAGGCTTCACCATCCTCCCTCTTGATCAAAACCTTACCGTCCGAGATCCAGCAGTATTTGATTTTGTTACGCTTTCTTAGTTCGTGGGCATGGTAAAAAAGCTTTCTTGCGGTTGCTGTAAGATTTTCAGCTAAGTAGATAGGATCACTACCCTCGAGGCCGACATGACTCAGATTTAATTTGTTTGAAGGATGTGCAGTGTTAAAGGATTTCACGGCACTAATTAGACCATTTCTGAGGTATAAATCTGACAGCTGAATGATTATAGGTTTCTTGGAGTCTGGTTTCCCGGGGGTACGATATATAATAGGTAGCTAGTTGAACTATTAATTATAATAAAAGATGCAGATTGATAGAAACGTGCGCTTCGTTTAATGTAGCGTTGTACAGTCACAGTGACATTAAGAGGAGACTCCCTAAATTGTGTGTAACTTTTTTTTTATTTTTTTTTTTAAATTAATATTCTGAAACAATCGCGCATACAATCAAAATGGAACTTTAGTATATGATTTATTGGATCGTTTTCTTTACACGTCTAAGACCAGTTACGTATTTGGAACATTTTCGCTCGAGATTATTCAAAATTTAATCAAGATTACTAGGCTTTTATGTCTAGAATTAGTATTGACAGTAAGAAAATATAGTTTATTATCCAAATATAAGATATTTTTTCTCTAGATCAATTATTACTTTAGTGATAAACGAAATAAGAATTGAGACTTACGACATTTAGTTCGTTTTAAAATGGTGAAAGAACGCACGCGATATTCAACTTTATTGCTGCTGCGTTAGCGTTTAGCACGCAACGGCCTAACCGGGGGTGCATAGGGGCGGAGCTTGCGTGAAAATTATTTTAGAGTGCCTGGTCTTAACATTTGACGTTAGTATAAAACAATGTCAGTTGTTGTTGTGTTGCCAACAACACGATACGCCTTAGGAAGACTGGTGTCAGAGTCTGGCTTCTAACTACCTGTAACGACTGTCAAAGATGTACAAATGACAGCCGGGATTCTGCGGCATGGATGTATCTCGATACCTTCAGATGGCTACCCATCCAAAACCCTGACTTCGACAAAAGTTGCTTAACCGTGAACATCGATCCGTACGACTAATATTATTTAGCCAATAACTCCTTAATAAGTATAATTGTACAATACAGAGTATATAATTACGTAGCTATAACAATCGTAACTTATTACGTACTAGCTTTTACCCAGAGAGCAATAGTAAAGTAACCGAACTGACATTTTGCCTTTTTTTTAAATATAGAATTGCTATGATTGCTGTTATATCTTCCCAGTGGTAAAATATGATACATTTTTCATTCGAAGTTATTGACATTATTCCTAATGCTTATCTGTATAAAATTGTCTTTGTACAAAAGTAAAATTAAGTAATTAAATAATAATTCTAACAATATCTACTCAAAGCATTGACTCAAAGTACCTATATTATTTTTGACTAATAAATTTACAAACTCGAAAAGATACACATATAAGTGCCAGTTTTTGTTTTCTTTTCGCTCTCCTGATAAGTTAGACATTTGCAGTTTAGCAAGTTTAGTATTTCACCGACGATATAATCTTTGGATTTACCTAAACAGCGTAAAACCCTAAAAGTTACTTGATGTTTCTGAAGTTACTAGTATATCTTTGCAATAATTAAGCAGCTATGCCTAGATAATAATATTCAATGATTTATACAAAATAATCTTCATATAATTTTAATCAAATTCGAGATTAAAATTTAGTATCATAATGATATTATTGTAATTAACCCCCAGCATAATCTTTTATCTTGTGTTAATTATTTTTTTTGTTGTAAATTCCACGTTTGAATCTATTCAGCACGTGTACGATGAATTTATCACTTAAACTGTTTTTGAAGCGTCAATAGCCTAAAGGATAAGGTGTCGGACTTGTGATCGAGAGGTCGCGAGTTCGAACCCCACCCATTACACTATTACCCATTACATTATTATTATTAGCTTAGTTGGAGGGGTTAACGGGATTGCTAGTACTGTGAATTCGACACATATTTCTAGTAATATTTATAAAAAATACTATTACGCAATCATTGTCAACACAACTGGACACCATTTTTGTTAACAAGGGGAAAGCTTCAAACGACGTTCGGTCATTGGGGATACACTGAGGAGTGGGAGGTTTTCTATCGGTTACTTTTCGGTGAGTGTGTGATGGAATTACACAGTCTAATTTCGTCAAGCCCGTTCCATTATCGGACTACGAGACCAACGGCGAAGCGCCATCGATACATGGTGGACATCCCACCCATACGCACGAAACGTTTTGGGAATACCTTCATTGTGCGTGCGGCTAAGGAGTGGAATTCCCTGCCGGAGTCTGTGTTTCCCGATAGCTATAACCTAGGAGTATTTAAGTCAAGAGTGAATAGGTTACTTTTAGGTAAGCGTGCTCCATCTTCGACGTCTTCATCAGATGAGATGGTGGTCAAACGCGAACCTATTTTTTAATAAAAAAAAAACTAGGTGAAAGCTTCAAACGACGTTCGATCATTGGGGATACACTGAGGAGTGGGAGGTTTTTACCTCACTGAAACCACTGTGATGGTCTCCATCAGCACATGGAAGCCCAGGGTCCTCTTAGGAGACTGCTCCTGAGCAACGCCTGTTAGATCACCTACTCCTCGGGAGACTGTACGAAGGCCTCCCCTGAGATGCACCTAGACATTATACTATATAAAGCTAAATTACCACTCACTGACTGACTGACTCACTCATTGACATAATTGTTCTCCCAGATGGTGGATGGGGAGGTGGGTATATTTTGACAGATTCGTAAACAAGTAACTCTCAAACCTACGGGAAAAGTGCCAAACCTCCCCTTTTCCCCCCCTTCTCCCCCCCCCCTATCGTATCTCGGAAACTACGAGACCCGTATTTTTTTCTTTTTACGGATTCGTATAGAGGAGGCTCGGTAAAGTAAAAACCATTTTTCAAAGTCCCCCCCCCCCACCCCCCTTCTCCCCCCTTTAGGCGGATCTCGGAATCTAAGAGACTTGGAACATTTTTTTTTTCAGATTCATTTAGAGGGGCAATGCTTTAGTCAAAATACTTCTGCAACCCCCCCCCCCCCATCACCCCCCCTTTCTTTTTTTTTTCTCAAGCACGCGAGGTGCTTGCACCTCGCGCAACACGCAAATACTAAACCCCCCCATCTCCCTCCATCACCCCCCCCCCCACTTTTTTTTTCACAAGCACGCGAGGTGCTTGCACCTCGCGCAACACGCAAATACTAGTTATATTATATAAAGCTAGATTACCACTCACTGACTCACTCATTGACATAATTGTTCTCCCAGATGGTGGATGGGGAGGTGGGTATATTTTGACAGATTCGTAAACAAGTAACTCTCAAACCTACGGGAAAAGTGCCAAACCTCCCCTTTTCACCCCCCTTCTCCCCCCTCCCTATCGTATCTCGGAAACTACGAGACCCGTATTTTTTGTTTTTTACGGATTCGTATAGAGGAGGCTCGGTAAAGTAAAAACCATTTTTCAAAGTCCCCCCCCCCGCCCCCCTTCTCCCCCCCTTTAGGCGGATCTCGGAATCTAAGAGACTTGGAACATTTTTTTTTTCAGATTCATTTAGGGGGGCAATGCTTTAGTCGAAATACTTGTGCAACCCCCCCTCCCAATCTCCCCCCATCACCCCCCCCTTTTTTTTTTTGTTTTTTCTCAAGCACGCGAGGTGCTTGCACCTCGCGCAACACGCAAATACTAGTTATATTATATAAAGCTAGATTACCACTCACTGACTCACTCATTGACATAATTGTTCTCCCAGATGGTGGATGGGGAGGTGGGTATATTTTGACAGATTCGTAAACAAGGAACTCTCAAACCTACGGGAAAAGTGCCAAACCTCCCCTTTTCACCCCCCTTCTCCCCCCTCCCTATCGTATCTCGGAAACTACGAGACCCGTATTTTTTGTTTTTTACGGATTCGTATAGAGGAGGCTCGGTAAAGTAAAAACCATTTTTCAAAGTCCCCCCCCCGCCCCCCTTCTCCCCCCCTTTAGGCGGATCTACGAATCTAAGAGACTTGGAACATTTTTTTTTTCAGATTCATTTAGAGGGGCAATGCTTTAGTCGAAATACTTGTGCAACCCCCCCCCATCACCCCCCCCCCTCTTTTTTTTTTTTTATTTCACAAGCACGCGAGGTGCTTGCACCTCGCGCAACACGCAAATACTTGATTTAGAGGGGCAATGCTTTAGTTTTTTTCACAAGCACGCGAGGTGCTTGCACCTCGCGCAACACGCAAATACTAGTTATATTATATAAAGCTAAATTACCACTCACTGACTGACTGACTGACTGACTCACTCATTGACATAATTGTTCTCCCAGATGGTGGATGGGGAGGTGGGTATATTTTGACAGATTCGTAAACAAGTAACTCTCAAACCTACGGGAAAAGTGCCAAACCTCCCCTTTTCCCCCCCCTTCTCCCCCCCCCCTATCGTATCTCGGAAACTACGAGACCCGTATTTTTTGTTTTTTACGGATTCGTATAGAGAAGGCTCGGTAAAGTAAAAACCATTTTTCAAAGTCCCCCCCCCGCCCCCCTTCTTCCCCCCTTTAGGTGGATCTCGGAATCTAAGAGACTTGGAACATTTTTTTTTTTCAGATTCATTTAGAGGGGCAATGCTTTAGTCGAAATAATTGTGCAACCCCCCCCCATTTCCCCCGCTTTTTTTTTTTTTTTTTCACAAGCACGCGAGGTGCTTGCACCTCGCGCAACACGCAAATACTTGATTTAGAGGGGCAATGCTTTAGTTTTTTTCACAAGCACGCGAGGTGCTTGCACCTCGCGCAACACGCAAATACTTGATTTAGAGGGGCAATGCTTTAGTTTTTTTCACAAGCACGCGAGGTGCTTGCACCTCGCGCAACACGCAAATACTTGATTTAGAGGGGCAATGCTTTAGTTTTTGTCACAAGCACGCGAGGTGCTTGCACCTCGCGCAACACGCAAATACTAGTTTGAATATAATTCTGAGGTTTTGAGCTTAGCATTTTACTAAGTGCGTTTTGTTTGTACTATGAACAAATAATCTTTTCTTAACGAGCGATGTCCATTGTGTAACGATGGCGCATCGTTGTTTATATCATAAAGTAATAGGTAAACAACAAATGTGTTGCATAGGAGTCTGTAGCGCCATTTCTTCCCAACTGTAGCATAAGGAAATGGTGACGGACGGGCGTTTTGCGGGCCCGCCCTCATCTAAATATTTGAGGTTCATTGACTGCTGATTGGTAGCCTAGTTTATACTCCATTCATGGCGTACATTTGTTTTTGCAAGCCTTTTATTAGATACTACCTACTACCAGTGGCTTCGCTCGCGTTTAAAGTTCGGCATTAGGTCTTTCAGTTTCCGAAATAAATTATAGCCTGTATGTGACAAAGTCTTAATAGCTATTATATAGCAAAAAAGTTTCATTCGAAACCGTCGAGTAGTTCTGGAGATGAGCATGTACAAACAAATAAACAGACATTTTATTTTAAATTCTTGCTTTTTCTTTATTACTGTTTCTAAACCCGCTCATTTTTTTTTTAAATATATTCAATGTACAGACTTACTTTTTTGCTTTTTATTATATACTAGCTTTTGCCCGCGACTTCGTCCGCGTGGAATAGTTACTTTGGGCTAACGTTAAATTTAACCCCGATTTTGAAGCATTCTTCATTGGCGCTCCGCTCCTATTGGCCTTAGCGTAATGATATATAGCCTATAGCCTTTCTCTATAAATTGACTATTTAATTAAAAAATAATTTTTCAATTCGAACCAGTAGTTCCTGAGATTATCGCGTTCAAACAAACAAACAAACTCTTCAGCCTTATATTATTAGTATAGATAGCTGTTGCCCGCGACTTCGTCCACGTTTCCGTCGTTTTTCGTAAAAAAATTAGCCTATGTCCTTCCTCACGGTTCAGTGATTTTGATGTAACAGACAGATTACCTTTCGTAATTTAGTAGGGAAATATAATATGTCAATCTATAATACTGTTGAAAAATATCGCAATACCGAATCGCACAATATTATTGTTAATAGCTGTGCCCGCGACTCCGTCAGCGTGTAACTCCTTGTGTGTTATTAAGTTAATGTATTGGTAATATTGTTTAGATCACGTTCACATGAGGCTTAAGTACCTATAGAACGAAAATACTTCAGCGCCAAGCTTCCGGGTAAACTATGTTGAAAGTTGACCCGTCCGGCACGTGAACATAAAGATTTCTAGAACTGCTAACCCGGAAAAGAGCGACGTACAACTGACCATGCGAGAAACAACTGACACCGAGATCTACTCCAGCAACACGAAAAGTCTGCCCTTGAGCCTTATTAATTGTCATTGCATAACACACCGATACTGGGAATTGCGTTCTTTTAAATTGGAATGGAAAATTATTTGGTATTATGGGAATTCTGGGAATAAAGATGGTTTCTCCTGCACCGCAACCTGTTAAAATTTGAGCCTCGATTATATTTATTTGTTGCAACTGGGTTACTTTTAGCCGAGTTCCATTGCAAAGTTGTGGTGGTTTTAAATTTCGGAGCAGAATAATAATCAGAAAGCTTCGAACTGCTAACGCTATCGGGAGTTACACGTGTTATTGTGAGTCAACCATAAAAGATAGATATATGCTGTCGTGGGATATTTTTTATATAATTTTAAGGAGAACATTTCCGTCATAAATGATTTCTGTGTAGCTTTAACCATTAAGGTTGCACACGCGACGGAAGCTTAAAAAAAGGAGTAACTTCTCCCGTTTTCCCAACATTTCCCTTCACTGCTCTGCTCCTATTGATTGTAGCGTGATGAAAAGTATACTATAACCAGCTCAGGAGTATGACAAAGAATTGTACCAAGTTTTGTTAAAATCCGTCGAGTAGTTTTTGTTTCTATAACGGTTATACAGACAGACAGACAGACAGACAGACAGACCGACAGACAGACAGACAAAAATTTTACTGATTGCATTTTTGGCATCAGTATCGATCCCTAATCACCCCCTGATAGTTATTTTGTAAATATATTTCATGTACAGAATTGACCTCTCTACAGATTTATTATAAGTATAGATGTACTCGTATTGATTAGCAAATGCCAATGTAATGTTTTCGAAATAGTAAAAACGAAGCCAGTTTACTTGCGTTAAACAAGTGCAAAAGATGACATAAGATTGTAAAAACACATAAGAGTGGAAAATAGGTATATATACATATGGTTTCCTATAAGTTTCTCGTAACTTGTTAGGACTAAGTAAGTACTTCATGTAAACAGCGTATTTGATTATTCATTAAATAATATAATGAAGCAATTTATGCGAATTACTTGAACAGTGTCGTAGGTACAATTGTAAATTGTTCTCTTTGTATTTACCCATATCTACTTAATAGTGAAAAAGGTTTAAGTAAATAATTTAGGTCAACATCACTATTGGCAGTGGTAGATTGGCTACTGTGAGCTGTTATTTGTAAAAAAAAAAACTACAATGCAGGAGAAATTCCTAGTTAAAAAAAAAATATCGCAATAAAATAAAATAAAATAATAAAATATTGTAATAAAGGTACTTCACACCGGAACAACTGCTCAATCTTTATCAAGTCCAGGTTCGGTCGTGTACGGATTACTGTTCTCATCTTTGGGATGGATCTGCCAAATACCAACTGGACGCGCGTGAGTCTCGAGAAACGGGCCAAGAGACTCATTGTTGTAGGGACTACCACACTTTTTCCAATATCATGTACCTACGTACAATGATAGACCATCAAACGTAGGTCCCATAACCCATAACCAATTGGTCAAAGAGAATCATAAGAGAATACTGTAATACACTAGCTACACCATAGACCATCAAACGTAGGTCCCATAACCCATAACCAATTGGTCAAAGAGAATCATAAGAGAATACTGTAATACACTAGCTACACTTATATGTATCATCTATGAGCTACACTAGGTATGCATACGTATGTTTTACAATTGGTTTTTACCAGTTTTTACTGACATAACGACACGCGAGCAATGTCAAATTATCGGATAAAATTAAAAAGACATGACTTGTTTATCAAAAAATTTTGTATACCTATAGATAGGTTGATTTACCGAATCATCGCCTGTTACTTGCTATTTCATAATTATTGGCAAAAGTAAAATATTTAACACTTTTTTAAATCTAATTTTGCAACGCAGGTCGGTCAGTGGAAATCGAGATTCCTTTGTGTCTTGGAAAGCATTAAGTCCTTGGTTCTGGCTATCATTTCCACATCTTTCTAGTCGTTACGTATAGTCAGGTACCAGAAAATCAGACACTGATGTTACTAGGCAGTATCGCGTTCCCAGCTGAATCCAAGTGAACCCATGCCAGGCGGTATCAGCTACTGGGTTACTCATACTCCGATGGGTAGACATTCCATGTACTTAGCTGCGTCCAGTTAGCCTGGAAGTCGAGTCCCATATTGTTGAGTAAAGGGTAAGCAGATAATGATATCACGAATAATAAACACAAAAGATCACAATCCAGATTCATATCGCATCTTTCTGCTTCGACGTATCGCACTGCAGGATCTAAACTGAGTCCAACCAAAATATAATATTTGTATTTATTTTTACATTTGAGTACTCTCTCTATGACTATGTACAACATAATTTTAAAGTTATTATTATAAAATACAGTTACAAGATTTCAATAGAAAAATGGAGGATTCGGTATGTAACTTTCGAGGTATTCCTCGAAGCGCTACCATTTTGAAGCGCACCTAATGAAGCGCTCCTTTTTTATTCCTCGGAGCGCTCCTTTTCGGATAACATGGTATCGGGAGCGCTACTAAAAGGAGCGCTCCGGGGAATAAAAAAGGAGCGCTTCATTAGGTGCGCTTCAAAATGGTAGCGCTTCGAGGAATACCTCTAACTTTCGATTTTCGTAACCGGAATGAAATAATGATCTTTATTTTGCAAATACATATACATAATGAGTACATAATAAATAACACTTTCACACGTTATTTTGTTTTTCGTAAATCTAAACTAGATGAGGCCAGTGTTTCCTAACTGACTACTCTAAGAAGAAACACTGAAACAAACTCAGAGGTCAACGTCTCTTTTAAGCTCCATACAATCTGTAGTGATCAAATCATATGAGAGCGAAGTAGGTTTATGTCTGTGGCGTCTTAGCCCCTGTAGAGGACAGAATCACACAGATTTGAGCAGATTTGAGAACCTAGATAAAACAAATAGATACCCGAAATATAAATTTGTTATTTTTCCTCATAACACTGACAATCATAACCTATCTATAAATGTGACAAGCACTTGTTGGTGAAGCAATCTCTCTTACTTGTGTCGAAGATAGAATTTGTAATTCATAAGGAGATAGCGGAAAGATGTTCAAAATGTATTTATAGCCTATTCTTTTTTCGGTGGGAAAATAATCTAATGACTCCTCCCGCCGTGTGTGGAATAGAAGGGAGTGTCAGACTTACTACTGACCAAAAACCCACCCTGTTCCTTCAATTACCTTTACGTTCCAGAGCTGTAGTATATCGTTACAACCTTTATAGTATATCCTATACTTTAGTTTTATGCTTTGAAGTTCTCCGTGTTAGAAGGCAACTTTAAGAAAATAATCTATACTAATATAAAATTTACGAATGTTTAGATGACTGGATGTTTGTTACTTAATGACGGCAAAATGGCTTAAGATTAAACTAATTGTGACTGCAACTTCGTTCGCACTTCCTACGTTCTCGTGGTAATTGCGGAATAAAAATCCTATATAATAATAATAATATTCCACAACTTTCACACAACGCCATCTAGTCCCAAACTAAGGAGAGCTTGTGCTGTGAGTACTAGACAACTGATAAACATACATATATATTTCTAAATACATACATATTATAGATAAATTACACCCAGACAAAGAACAAATGATCATGCTCATCACACAAACATTTGTCCTGGGTGGGAATGGAACCCACAACCTTGTGCATAGCAGTCAGGGCCACTGACCACTAGATCAACAGGCCTGTCATATATCTCCTCTATCTGTTTTTAACCGACTTCAAAATGGAGGAGATTCTCAATTCGTCTGTATGTTTGATTATGGTAAATTGTATGGTAAATTCATAATGGAATCTCCGACTAACACGTTAGAGTATTTCCTTTGAAGGGTTACGGAACTCTTAGAATGTGTCACCGCGGCCTCGGAACACGAGGAGCAAATGATGGACACGGATGGATAAACCCTCCCGCTTCGCCCAAATCAGATGATTTCTCATGCATAAAAAATAAGTCCTAGATAGGCGTAGAAAAAGTTTAGTAATTTCACATATTACCCATACAAACATATCTTATAGTGTTTGACCGCTACACTCATGACTTTACTGCATTAATAAAAGAAATAAAATTATATAAAATTATAATCACTGATATATTAACACCAAGAATGTCGTCTTATTAACATAAAATGAAGAAAAAACATCATAATAAACATTCTACACTATTAATCCGCAGTTTTAAGTGCACTGCATTATTAACACTGCGTTAATTGATTATTTTTAATGGTGTTATTTTTTTATTTACAATGCGCTACTAGGTGGCGCCTGCGGCTCTGTCCGTGTGAAATTTGTACTTTTCCCATACCTTTATAAATTACTAGCTTCTGTCCGCGACTTCGTCCGCGTAGAAGTCGAAATCAAATAATTAATGATAATTTATAGCCTATAGCACTCAGGGATAATGCAGCTACACGTAAGCGAAAGAATTTTCAAAATCGGTTCGGTAGTTTCAGAGATTACCCCCTACATACAAACTTACAAATTTTACCTCTTTATAATATTAGTATAGATCTGCTCGTGGCTTTGCTCGTGAGAATATATTTTCGCAACCTTTAAATAAGTAAGTAAGTAGGTGTCAAAAAAACGGAAATTGTAAATCTTGCATTTGCTCCATTACATTAATATACATAATTAAAAAAACAAATATAATACAGGCGAAAATAAAAGGGAAATTGTACAACAAAAACATTGTCTACCGAAATTAAAGTTATTTTTCCCTTTGCAGTGTTTTGATTTAAAAGTCGGTTTTATTTGTTGTTAAAACGTTTTGACTTCAAATAAGGGTTAACAAACACACTACACTATTGCATTTTTAACATTACAGTATGGATAGTAGTTTGTTATTTTGATGTATCATATATCAGTGTAAAGTTTTAGCAAAATCCGTCCAGTAGTTTTTTGCGCGAAAGAGAAACTAACACCCATATAATTACCCTTTCAAACTAATTGCATTTATAGTAGAAGTGTGGGGAAGAATGTTTTATGACTATACTTTCTGAAAGCTTAGCTTGGCGATGAGCAAAGTGATGACGGGCGTTGTAGGGACTGTCTTTATGAAAATGTTGTCGTGCTGATCAAAATCAGCTTCAGCAAAAATTAGGCTCAAAAGCCTGATTTTTTTCTCACTTTTTTATGTGTTTTTCTTGTTGTTCTTATTTTATTTTTATTTTATTTTATTTTATTTTATTTCATAGGAATAACAAACAGTAGTATTTAAAGATTATAAATAGTACAGGATCGAATCATAGTTACAAATATACTACTCACTATGTTATTCACAAATTATAATAGAGTTTAGCTAGCTGTTGATTAATAAAATTACATTGTTAACTTATAGCTTACGACTACAATTACTTATTTAATGACTATAAATTTAATTATAAACTGCTATCTTTTAAAGCAGATGTAATATCTTTTTCTTCTGATGTAATATCTTAGATAAATCTTTGGTGTTTGGGTGTTTGTGATCCAGAAACCCGGACTAAAAATCCCGTGATAAAGGTAGGATTGTTACAACCACACGTTTTGAATTACTTAGATTGGTTGAAAAAAAAAACCAAAAACTTTTTACTTTAAATGATATTGCAACCCGGAGATGCGAGATTGTTGTAACGAAATACCGGCAATTGAAGGAACACGGTGGGTTTTTAGTCAGTAGAAGTCTGACGCTCCCTTCTGCTCCACTCAGAGCGAGAGAGTCATATAGATGATATTCACAACGAAAAAAGTGACATTGCAACGTATGCTGGGTACAGCTAGTTTTTAAAATGAGATTTGAAAAACAATCTTTCAATAGCTTTTTTTCACAATATAGAAATCTCTAGTTGAGATTGCTTCAAATTATAATAAGAATGACTGAAAGAGGTTAATGGACGAACATTTATGTTAAAAACCCTCACTGTTTTCAGACAATTTCATCCTATAGGATTATATCTGTTGTCTTGAATGTGCTTTACAGACAAGTACTATGCAGATTTAACTGGAAGTCTAGACCTGCATATAAATGATAGCGTTTTACATAAACGTTTGTGTTTTCAACTGTTTTATTTTTAACACATTTTTATTAGGTCGACCAGTATGTAACTATGTAATGAAATCTAAGGTAGCTAATTTAACCATCTTCCAAGGGTCGTAGCGTAATGAAAATTGGCAGCTGTATGTAGTTCTGATGACAATACAATAATATGGTACTGTCAAACTGATCTGATGATGGAGCCGGAAGATATGAACTGGAACTTCATGATGGAAAATCGTATCATAGCTGTTTTGGATTTCTTAGAAAAGTATTGTAATGAACTTTGACCACGATTCGATTTCAAGGTCTGATGATGAAGCCGAAAGATAGGCACCGGCATTCCATAATGGAATATCGTATCATAGTCGTGTTTGCACTTGTGAGAAAGGCCACGAATGGACTTTGAACACGATCTTTTTTGTTTTTACGTGCATTTATAAAAGCGTGTTTTTTTAGCGTTTTTTAAACTATTAAAGTTATTTGTTTGTATAGGTGGCTTGGTGGGCTGGAGCTTTTTGTAATAGTGTAACTTTAAATCAAATCAAATAAAATTCTTTATTGGCGTCTTAAATGTACGGTACTTATTATTTTGCCAGGGTTGCGGAAATGTTCTAATGAGATACCGTGCCGCGGAAAGTAAGGGCAGTAGAAGGAACAGGGTAGGTTTGTAGTCAGTAGAAGTCTGACACTCGCTTTCACTCCACTCAGAGCGGAAGGAGTCTATTGATGAATTTCCCACCGAAAAAAGGTACCTACCTACTTAGTACTTAGCGACCTTTTTCGGGCAAGTCAGACGTCAATAAATAAATACAATTAATTTTACTAAAAATCTTCATACATATTGACAAGGTAGTTATACAATACAGCGCCTAATGGTACAATAATATATTTTGAATTTAAAAGTTAGAAATCTTGTGCAGGTGTGATATTTCAAAACCTCACATGTTATTGAACGCTGTAAATTTTATATGTATTATACGTACATGCATATAGGAATTATTTTGCTAATAGGAGGCTTCGATCAATATTATGTTCAACGACAAAAAACTGAAAATAAATATATATCTATATTTTTGCAGTTTATACTTAAAATTTCAGATAATTTATTAAAATATTTAATGTGCTTACGGCTAAACGCGACTATGTGCCACCTTACATTTATGCAAAGAGAAAATATTGCACATCTGTGAAATGGACCTATGAATAAGTAATGTTTTTAACATCATACATTTATATATAAATTATGAACCAATCCTTAAAATTGATGTTGAAATAATATTTTATTTTGCAAATTGGTTATAAATAGCACTTAAATATGTAATTTTTTGCCGTTTTAAGTCAAACTAAGTGAAGCAGGTTTTTCCTGACTGCCCTGAGAAGAAACACCGAAACAATTTCAGAGACCAACGTCACTTTTTAAGTCGGTCAGTCCAGAATTAAATATACCTATATATTTAACATCTGACATACCTATTCAACTAATTGTGTGTTATGTATATATGTATGTAGGTTTTATAAATGTGAGTAGCTAGTTAATACATTTGTTTCTGATGTAACTAAATATTATTATTTTTTACTTCTTTTAAGTTTAGTATTAATCGGATTGCCACCATTATGAATTCAGATTGTATCTATTAAAGAAATAGATAATAACCAACGTATCAACACATAACAGTAAACATTGATTTTCCGCAAATTAATATACTTATAATAAAACGATAGGTGATAAAATAAACGATTAATAAAAAACCTGTAAACATAAATTAAAGTTTTATCAACATTTTATTTTTTGCTTCTGGGTATTAAATAATAAACAAAAGTAATATTTAACTATCAACGTAATTACTGATTTGTTTTATGATATCAATTAATACCGATATTGTTATCAATGCCAACAATAATTTTATCACACTTTATATCAATAATATCTACTTAGATTGGTTTGGGACAGTTCAAGTTTGTTGAGGTCGTCTTGTTACAGCACTACGCTGAGCTATGAAAGTTACGCTGCGCTACGAAAGCTACGCTGTGCTTGAAAAGCTACGCTGTGCTACGAAAGTTACTCTATGCTACGTAAGCTGTGCTATAATTTGCTGAGCAACTGCTTCAAGAGATTGTCTGGTAAAAAATCACGTTTTAAAATAATTGAAAATATTCTCTTTTGAGAGCAGCGGTGGCCTAGTCGTTTCAGGCACGATTTGCGAGTTCAATCGTAGGTTCGAACCCAGGTAAGCACACTACATTGCGTAATTTTCATTATCACTACTGCTCTTAGAAAGGTTGAGGTTAAGGGAATTTTCATGAGGAAATGTGTTCGGACCGTAGCATCGGAAGACATGCGACATCGAAACACCGACATTGGGCCCACGTGATGATTTGCAGTCCATTCTTTCTCGTTGAGAGGATGTCTATATCCCAGCAGTTGAACGTTACATGCTGATTGATTATATTAGGTCTTATTTGGTCGAATGATATTAATATTCTCCTTATGTTTTTCTATACACACTCAAATAGAATATAGCCATAGCCAGGAAATCTGGCACTCGTCTTGCCAAGCGATATCGTGTTACCCAGTTACTGGGTTGTAGAGGTCAGATAGGCAGACGCTCAGTGTCACTAGTACTGGTTAGACTGCCCAAACATAGTTGGGTAAAGGCTAAATGGATCATGATAATGTTGGTGACATGAGAGATTAAACACGTCAAAGAAATAATTGCATCCCTAGTTTTATGCTAAAATATAATTTGGCGCAGTCATGTTAGAATGTACTTCAAATCTAAACATACAATAAAACAGTAAAAAAGTGTGTCTGTACATTTAAATTTTATACAAAAATAATAATTGCCCACTTGGGTTAAGAAACGGTAACACGGCAAATTTTTTTAAAAAAGTCTGTCTGTTTGTACACACTAATCTCCGGGCCTACTGGATGGATTTTAATGAAATTTGGACAGTAGATAGTTGACATCCTGAATAACATAGACTAATTTTTATCCCGGAATTCCCACGAGATCGAGATTTATGCGGAAAATCCTTCCACGCGAACGAAGTTGCGGGTAGCAGCTAGTTGTACATAAATTGAAACGCTATAATTTGTAGTGTAAATTAAAATATTGTACGATAGAGCAAGTCTTGTACGATACTGCGGAAATTTGCAGTTATAAAAGCTTTTGTAATACACAAAGAATTAAATGAGTCATTATAAATGTACCTAGTTTAGTCTACTGTAATTAAATCTATAGGTTCATATTAACATGATATGTCAATATAAATGATAACGGACAGAAATTACTCGGCCGTCATACATCGATTGAATCTGTATGTGAGAGGTACTAGTTAATGAATTTTTTTGGGTGCTGACGACTCTTTGAGGCGGTTCATGAATTCTGCGCTTCGTGTTATTTTACTTTATTCCCATTGTTATTTTTATTGTACTTACATAATTCGTAAGGTTTATTGTTACTCACATGTTCTATGGACTGTAGTATTTTTACTTTTAAGTAGCACTTCACCCGGTACTTCATATGCGTCAATTTCAAAGTAATATCGGTATAGCCTAAAGCACTCACAAATAATGCATCTTACTAACAACGAAATAAAAATTAAAATTGGGTCACTAGTAAAGTTCCAATACAAACTTACATATTAATTAAATACAAATTGACAAACAAATTTTATTTATTTATAATATTAGTATAAATGACGCCCATAAATATTATACATAAGGTTCTATATTGTCAAGCTATAGAAAAAAATACCGTTATTTCAATTTTGATACTCGCGTTAGATAGCTTTGTTATCAAGCTGATGGGAGAGTTATCTCTTGATGGTTTGGTTCCGTGTATGCCATTATCCTCAAAATTTGTCACAGAATTAATTATTTACGCGTCTTTTAAAAATCAACTTTATATATTTAAAAGTATTCTCTTCGTAATGTAGTTATGTGTAATGATGCCGAATGATAAATAGATTACATTTGAGTATTGAGAGCTTCGTACTTCAAACGTACTACGTATTTCAGTGGTCTTGGATTAAAAGCTTCCATTACTGCGATTCAACGACTATTTCAGTCTCTTCCTCAGCTTTGTCAAAACAAAAATAACCTTGCAATGGTTTATGCACTACTAAGTCTGGCAATTCATTTGTATTTCAATAATAATGGCACAACAACTGTTTTTATTCATCCCTGCTTTTGTGCACTTATAATGGAAATGTTGTCTTTACAGATGGTTTATGGAACTCTGGACATATGGTGTTTATAATATCTTTTGTCTTTTAATAATAACTAGTAATATTAATTAAGTTTGTTTTCATAATTAAATAAAGTATCTATATATTAACACAGGAAGGAAAATCTTTGTTCCCTTTTTAACGAAAATTATGCAGACGAAGTAGTATGAAATTTGGCACAATTAAAAATTATATGGAGGAGTCTACAAATTTTTTTTTAGAATTTATTTAGGCTGAATTTCGACTACTTGATGACTCTTAGTATCTATGTAAAAACTTGATAAATCCTGCACATATGACAGCAAAAAAAACAAACCATAAAATTTCAAAAAGCTACTCACGTTTTCGTCAATGTCCTGTCTATCATAAGTTAATAATTTACTCAAAAACGTGGTGGCACACTGTTTTTTTTTTAATTACTTATAACAGCTGGTATCCGTCACAGCGCTTGCGAACAAATGATACCACAATCTGACTCGTATCATAACCGGCAGTCACCAATAGCAATAGATAAACAATAAAACGTATGTAGTTTGATGCAACACACACTTGTTGGTTATGAAGTGATTTTACTTACTTTGTGTGACGCATGCGTTTTTTAGAATAGGTACATCTTTGTTATTTTTCTGCCCTAGTCCAATGTTACTTGGAGTCGTTGGAGCATGTTTAGTTATTATTATTGAAGTTTTTCTCGTGTAAATCCTGTTCCCGTGAGAATTTCGCAAAATCCCGTCTTAACGAGCATCTACGTACTAAAAAGAACTCCCATGCAAAATTTGAGAGTTTTTGAGATTTCGTGATTAATCAGTGAGTGATATTTCGCTTTTATATATATAGATTTCAAATCAGATATAAAATCCATAATGTGTTAGTTAGATAACTTATAATATGTTAGAAACAATTTATCAATAATAATTAATTACTTACATTAAATTAAATTTTCAAAATAATAATATTAAAATTATAAAACTTCACTTTCCCATTTTTAGGGTTCCGTAGTCAACAAGGAACCCTTATAGTTTCGCCATGTCCGTCTGTCTGTCCGTCTGTCCGCGGTTTAGCTCAAAAACGATTGGTACTAGAAAATTGTAATTTGGCATGAGTATACACGTTAATGACGCCGAAAAAGTGGTAAAATAAAATTTTGAAAAAAGCAATTATTTAGGGTACCTCCCCTACATGTAAAGTGGGATGATAATTTATTTTTTTCGTGTTTCCCATAGTGTGGGATATCGTTGGATAAGTCTTTCAAAAATATTAGGGGTTTGGAAGACCGTTTTTTAATTAAGTAAACCATTCGTGACTTAACAAGCTTTAAAGTACCAATTTTCGTTAGAGTCAAGTGTCCTCCTCCTCTAACAACTAAACGGTTGTGGTTAGAAATTCAAATGTCACGGGAGTAGTACCTATATATAACGAAGTTTAAAGGAAAACTATCACACATAAGAGGGCTTTACAAGTTTACGAGTAATAGTCGACCAATTGTATTTGACTCGAAAATTTCGAACAACTCCATAGAAATGTCGATAGATGGCGCTAAGCGTCAGTTGTATCGCGCTAGTTTTTGTAAGAAATTTACTATCGCATAACAGTCCTTGCATAATATTTGGAGATTTTAATGAAGACTATCTCCGTAACGACAACACTGCAGTTTTCAAATTAATACGTGACGCTGGTTACCAGTCTATTACAACCACTTCCCTCTACACGCGGTGGTCCTACTTAAATAGATCATATTTTTTCAAACTTCCCTTGTGAAGTTGGATTTTATAATTCTTTCTTCAGTTACCATCGCCCTATGTGGGCCCATTTTTAGAGTGAATTCAAATTAATATGTTTTTATTTATTTATTATTTTGCTATATAATATCAAACACAAAGCTCCTCCAGCAAACTACTTCCTCAATTTTATTTTTTTGTGACGATTGAGTAGTGTAGTTCTGTGTCCTGTATTTAAATTCAAAACACCGACTATGACAAGTTTTATAGAAATCTCTAAAAAAATTAAAACTTTCCGTGCAAAATTGTCGGATTAGGTGAGGATTTGTATAGGAAGTCAAATTAGTTAGGTGAGCGTTTTCACAAAAAAGTGTACTCCCCATTTTTCGGTTGTCCCTTGTGTTTGAAGTATTACTAACAAGTAATATGATATGATCTGGTGAATATTTTAATGACTAAGCATTAAACACATTTTAAACTAGTAAATGAATTGCCACAAATATGAAAAAAATGAGAGCAATTAAAATAATGACCAATTTTAGTCAGCAGGAAGTCAGTTTTTGACGTGTCCCCCACTCGAATTTCTCGATGTTAAAAGCTATTCTGAAAAATATTTGTACGCAATACATTAACTTTTTGGTACGGTTTGAAAGTACTCTGACTCGCCTATCGTCTCCGATACTTTTTAATTTAAACCTAAAACACACAGAAACACAATTCAACTTCCAACAAACATGTAAAAAGTAGTACCGACCGGATATGACAGGTTTGTTACGGCTAAAACTGCTATTTAAATAATAAATAAGGATTTTTTAATTTCTGAACTGGAAAAATTAACCTTACATTTCTCCGTTCGAAATAAAATAAAAACTAGTTGTGATACGAAACCGAGTAACCATACGTTTATTTTGTTGTGGCACGAACGTCAAGATTTCTTGTATCGGATTTGAGACACAATAACTGCTGATTCCGATAAGTTTACATCATTTCACAATATGTAAAAGATTAACAATTTTATAATGTAACAATAATATAGTTAATAACAAATTTAGTGTAAATGTTTTCGTTAGAATACAGTACAGAATATTATAAGGGAAGAGAGCGTCACGTCAGTTTTACGACATTTTATCCCGTGACCTACCAGGCTGACCAGCAAAGTCGCAAAACTGACGCCATAAAGCAAGGTTTACATTAGGATTTAGAGTTCTTTACTTATTTACTTTTTTGTATTAAGTCTATCGGTCCGTTTGAACAGTGGGTTATTTTTAAAACTTGTATCGTTTACTTACTTAGGTTTATTAAGTAGTGCGTACGTAGAACTTTTTCTAAAGTTTTTATGTCACTATTCTTTAAAATTCTTGTTATTTATAAATCATTATATACATTTTAGGATCCACGATGCCACTCACTAGTGCATAAAGGTCTAGGAGGTATAGAGAAAAGATGAAAATGGAAAATCCTGATAAGCTTAAGGCACAAAGAATAAAAAAATTACAAAGAATAAAATAAAAGAAATAAAAATATTCAGAAATGACTGGAAGAAGCTGAGAACAGGAGAAAAGTGACAGTCACTTTAACTGAGACCAATGTTGATTTTTAATAATAATATATTGTTTATTAAAAGAATAACTGATTATAGAATAACACAATTTGTACTGCTTAGATTTGTTAATTTTATAAAAATTAAGAAATGCCTTAAGCAAAGGTTGTGAAAATACATTAGGTATTACTCGAGTTGTAAAAGTAACAACTATATTAAATTTGTGATTATTTTAATACTTGAAATTTATGATACTTTATGGCTGATTTGTGAAATAAGTATATTTTTTATTAGCCTATACTTTCCCCTATAATATTATACATTTAAAATATATTTCTGTTTTATTTTATTCTATCGCATTAGATTTCTCTCAAAGATTTATTCATGTAAGCCTGGCCTTATAAAAAATGGACTGTCGGTTTTGCGATTTCCTGTGTTTTGCGACGAGGGAATTCTTAGTTTTTATCATTTTTTAATATGAAAGGGTACAAATTATTTAATTTGTATATTTAAAATAGTAATATATGTTTTGTAAGCAATAATGTAGTTTCTCGGTGAAACTACTTAACCATTACATAATATAAAAAAAGTAACGGTTACTAACATCAGTTGTGACAAAACCGAACTTAAAATTAGCATATAATTCACATGTTATAATTTTTTTCACTTAATGCCGTGGTTTAAAAAAAAAATATTATGATCTTCAAAATAGAATCAAAATAATTTGTGTGTTTCTTCAAAGTTTTAAGATATTTAGCTTTTAAGATAGTCGCAAAACTGTCATTTTTTTCACAGAGCCAGTTTAATTTCTCGTAAAATAGCTTACTATTCAAGGAAATAAATATAATTTCATAAATTGCAATACATCGGATCATTCGGACATGGTACACTTTATTTTGAAAACGCTCAGGTAGTCATGTTTGGCTTTTAGTTAGAGCATGGTACGAAACGATCAGTCAGCGAATACGACACGCACTTGGCTGTTATAAAAACTACGGAACCCTACACTGCGCGTGGTCCGACACGCACTTGACCGGTTTTTTTATTATGCGAATTGGTTGGAAGTGACACTTGTATAACTAAGTTTTTCTTAATTTGAAGCTAGACCAGTGGTGGCACCTTATACGTTGTAGTCGTAGGTTCAAACCCAGGCAGGCTATTTGGTGTAATTTTCAACATTAACACCGCTCTCAAAACGGTGGAGGAAACCGGCCATGTCCTCGGACTTCGGAAGAAATAATAGAATATTTCCCTCACCTAGAAATAATAGAATATTTCCCTCACCTAGAAATAATAGAATATTTCCCTCACCTAGAAATAATAGAATATTTCCCTCTCCTAGAAATAATAGAATATTTCCCTCTCCTAGAATTAATAGAATATTTCCCTCTCCTAGAAAGGTTAAGGCGCGGTCCGAAGGCGCGGGTCACAGGGGACATGACACCCCCCCCAAAATCGTACACCCCAAATAGAAAAACTTCTAAAATTTTGCAAAATAAGACTTCCAAATATTATCACCCGATTTGCCTAAATAGAAGACTTCCATATGTTTTATAATGTGTGCAATAAAATTTGTATTGTGCTATAAAGAAAACTCATTTACTCGATATATTTTACTGTTAGTGACCGCCCCCCCAAATTCCAGGCAAAGGTGGCCTGTGTCCCAGCAGCGAGCGGGAACTGTAGGCTGATTATGTTGTTATGTTATATGATTATAATTTAAACCTGATGAGGCCGGTGTTTCCTAGCTAATTACCATAACAAGAAAAACCGAAACAAACTAAAAATAAAACTTTAACACTTCTTTTTTCTTTGTAAATGCAATCTAGATGAGACCGGTGTTTTCTAGTTGACTACTCTGAGCAGTCTAAGCAGAAACACTGAAACAAACTCAGAGGTCAACGTCTATTTTGAAGTCCATACAATCCGTACTGGTCGAATCATATGAGAACCATGGAGGTTTATGCCTCTGGTTTACACCTTGAGTGCATCTGTCCAGTCAGTGCCAGCATTTATTAGCAATCGTCACTACCACACTATACTCAACTCAGGACTACTCCCTCACTATTTCTATTCGTAATGTATGAATGTGCAATAATACAATAAATAATACTAACATAATTGTAATCTGAAATTAATGTTTCAATAAAATTAAAATTATTCTGAGCGATGGCCGTTTTGCGCAAATGTTTTCCGAAAATGTATTTTTAATTTTAATTTAAGGGTCATGCTTGGGGCAAATAAACGTTTCTTTTCCTTTTTATTGGATAACGCGCCGCACTGGAAGGTTATTAGTTGCAGGTACGACTAACGAATTGAAGATCGTGGTTTCGAAACCAGGCAGGCACATCGCATACGCATTGTATTTTTATTTTCATCACTATTTTTCTCAAAACAGTTTTTTTTTAATTACGAATGAGCCCCCCCTTGACCTCGATCACACCTGATGGTAAATTAAAGTAAAAGATGAGGTCTACGATAGGGCGAGCGAGCCCAGAAGATGCCTGTTCACTCCTGCTTTGGCTTGATGGGTGAAAGGAAAACGTCGTAAGAAAACTGGTATGTCCCAGCACCCAAAATCCCGAAGACATACGACATCAACCAACCCATACTGGGCCCGCGTGGTATATTACGGTCCAGGATATAATATCTTATAGGTTTTTCCATACCATAACCGTATCACACAATTATTGCACATAACACACAGTGTCAATTGTCAGTAAACGCTGTCTAATAATTAATTGTTGTTAAGTCCTTAATTAATTCTAGTGTTGCCCAAACGAGAGTCTCGCAAGAGTCTTGCAATTAGCGATTATCCTATTGCTATTTATTAAACGGTAGTTGAGATCTCAGAACAATGTAACAGAGTCTGTTTTTGGCAACACTAATTAATTCTGTTATGGTGAAAAATAAAAACTATGTCTATCTATTTGTAGAACAGTAAAATAAGTGTGTGCGTCATCTATTCTATATTTGCATTAGATTTAAAGGTGCCCGTGTCAATGTTTCTTCCTTTGACCCTGTTTTTATTTGATCAACCTATGTATGTACATATATTTATGCTATGAAAATCACTTCTCGCATTTATGCTAAATTATTTCAGGTAATAAACATCATTAAGACTGGGCCTGATGATGATGTACCCACAAAACAGATAATTCATCTATTCCGTGGATGTACCCACATTTTGTGTAAGTAAGCACAAGGTATGCTTTAAAGGCTGACGGGTGAAAGTAAAACGTCGTAAGAAAACCGGTATGTCCTAGCACCCAAAATCCCGAAGACATGCGACATCAACCAACCCATACTGGGCCCGCGTGGTATATTTCGGTCCAGGATATAATATTTTATAGGTTTTTCCATACTCCTTATCACACAATTATTGAGTAATCGATATACTGATTACCACTTGAGAACTTTCCTACTTTTCTTTATTTAAAAGGAAGATACAGCTGTCAATTGTTTAAGTGAAGTAGGCTGTTACTATATGCGTAACCGGAATGATAAAGTTGACCACTCCCATCCACACTTGTGAACGATGATGTCACAGATTTTCAGAAATAATAATGAGGAGGAAATATGGTCCTATGACTATGACCTGTGATGACGCTGTTAGTGCCATAGTTGATAGATAAAAAGATAGATATACTTTTTATTGTACACCAGCAATAATTAAGGATTTGACAACTGAAAATATTGTAACAATGGGCGGTCTTATCGGTAAAACGGAAATGAAATGAAATAAAATATTTATTTTTGTAAATTAGTCATAAATAATAAATAACTAATAACTTTTACACGTTATGTTATTAGCGTCTTAAGTTTAATTTAGCTAGATGAGGCCGGTGTTTCCTGACTGCTTATATGCTCTTTTAAATTGATTTATTTGTCATAAAACAAAGCAAACCCGTGATTTTGACAACAACTTTATCATAAGCCCAGACTAGTTCAGGTTTTTGATCAAAAATCAGGATTGTTACAGGTTTATGATGAAATTGAGTTTAAAACGTGTCATCTTCCGGTTTTTCATCTAAATCCTAATTTTATGAAAACCCTGCGACATATACATACCAAGTGCATGGCTACTTTGGATGATAACAAACGATATGGCAACGGTTTTGTAATCCTAAGTCTACGTGTGTAGAACTTATTACAAATACCAATACACTGATACCAGAGACCGAATTTTTCAAATTAAGAAGAACGAAGAGAATTATCGTGTTATTGGCAAGTGACGTGGAAAGTTATTGACCCTCGTGTTATGATTGGTATTCAAGAAATATATGAAACCGATACTTTGGTATCAATTCTTTAAGTCAGTTATTTTGAGCTGAAACTGTGCATAGAGACTCCATACCAAATTTTGTCTTCAGCCCTTTTGGATAGATATGGGGATTCCGTTACACATTGTATAGCGTGCTGTCAAAATGTCTCGCAAACCAATCGTTCAAATATTGGAACACGTCCAATTCAGCCCGGGAGAAACTCCTGATTTATTATAAACAAAGAATATTTCGTGCTACCGTTACTGCCAATGCGTCACCTATTACTGAAGTCCTGCAACCGTAGCAAAACACTACGGCTGAATTCTCGGAAGAGAACAGCAGGTGTGTCCCATCACTACTTATGTTTTGGACTCATTTAAAAGGGTGTCAACTTATTGCCATCATGATCTCATCATCAGGCGTCCAGTCTTACTGAATGTAGCTGGGTACTAGTCAAAGATTTACAAATGGTAGCCAGGTCTACCGACTTGACGTGCTTTTTTAGCACAGAGGAATCTTGACATGTGAAAAAAATTGGATTAATAATCACTAATCCACGTTAGGCTCGCGTTTGACCACCATCTCACCTAATGGTAAGTGATGATGTGGTCGAAGATGGAGCACGCTTGCCTAGAAGTAACCTATTCACTCTTGACTTAAAGACTCCCAGGTTATAGCGATCAGAAAACACAGACTCCGTCAGGGAATTCCACTCCTTAGCCGTACGCACAATGAAAGTATTCCCAAAACGTTTTGTGCGTATGGATGGGATGTCCACCATGTAACGATGGCACATCGTTGTTTGTCTTGATGATGGAATGGGCTTGGTGGAATTAGATTGTGTAATTCCATCGCACACTGCACAGACTTGCAACTTGTTGTCGATGTTCAAGGCTCTGGAGCTTTGATTCGACAAGTGAATCGTTGCCAATGAGTCTCTTGGCCCGTTTCTCCATAGACTCAAGCGCGTCCAGTTGGTATTTGGCAGATCCATCCCAACCAGACAGAAATCCAAACTCTTAACTGCTGCTAAGACATTAACCATTAAACCCATATACCACTTTGTCTGACTAAAATCTTGCTTGTCGATGAGGCACTATTCAGTTATTAGTTTTTATGTTGCACATAACACACAGTGACGATTGTCTACAAAAGCTGTCTAAACACTAATTGTTGTTAAGTCCTTAATTAATTCTGTTATTATGAAAAATAAAAACTATAACTATCTATTTGTAGAACAGTAAAAAAGTGTGTGCGTCATATATTCTATACTAGCTTCTACCCGCGACTTCGTACGCGTGGGAAGGTTTTCCCGCGCAAATCCCGATCCCGTGGGAATTTCGGGATAAAAAGTAGCCTATGTGTTATTTCAGGCTGCCAACTATATACTTACCAAATTTCATTCAGATCCGTTCAGTAGTTTTTTCGTGAAAGAGTAACAAACATCCATCCATCCTCACAAACTTTCGCATTTATAATATTAGTAGGAAGTAGAAAGTAGGATTTGCATTAGATTTAGAGGTGCCCGTGTCAATGTTTCTTCCTTTGACTCTATTTTTAGTTGATCAACCGAAAAGTGATATTCATAGCATAAATATATGTACATATATTTATGCTATGAATATCACTTCTCGCATTTGTGCTAAATTATTTCAGGTAATAAACATCATTAAGACTGGGCCTGAAGACCCACATTTTTGGAAGTTTTGTTTAAAGTAAGCACAAGATACTCATCCTTAACAATGTTTTTTTTTCGCTCTTGACCTGGACCACGCCTGATGGTAAGCTATTGATGAGGTCTATGACGAAACGAGCGAGCTCCGAAAGTGCCTGTTCATTCTTAGTTTAAAAGCTGACGGGTTATACAAGGTGTAACAAATTAAGCGCAGTACAAGTACCTCAAACCTCCCAATTATCATAAGTCTAAAACAACATCCGTAACTAAACAAATTGAAACAAAACCTAGACATGTTTTATAAAATAGTTATCCTTACTAAACGCAAAACGTATGTCCGTCATACAATATCCTTACGCAGACGCATACACTCATGCAATTTTAGCAGCCGACACAAACACGAGCGCATTTCCCTGAATTAAGAATTGTATTAATTTGTCATAATACTGTGTTTCAATTTTAAGTTAAATAAAAGATTTTTCCGTCAAAATGTAACACCTTTTTTATGACGGAAATCGATTCAGAAGACGATTCTGAACCAACTAATTTCAGGAATTGCGTTTATTCTGTTACATGTTGTATGCGGTAGGGAACACAGAAGTCAGCAGAGAGTTTCACACCTCGGCTGTGCGCACAATAAATGTGGAGGAGAAGAGAACATGTGTGGACTGTGGAGAGTTGTATTTGAATATAAAACTTTTAAGGCATTTTTATTTAGCTCTTTAGTAAAAAAAAAACTGCGATTTAATTAAATTTGCGTACTTGAGTCACTTGATTATAATATCTATAATATTCTTTAAAATATGCCATTATTTCAACAATTATGTAAATAAAGTTACGTCTTGTAGCATTATTTTGGAAAAGATCAACCGTCAAACTGTGGTTTTATTTAATTTTGAAGAAACCATGATAAAAGATGCTGCTTCATAATTCATATCCTCATAGCTCAAAGCTCAAAATCCCAATTAAAAAATACACTGACTTCGTAATATTTGAAGCTCACTCCGTTTATAAAACACAGACCGTCGAAAAAGACACCGAAAATTTTCAAAATATTAAGGAAATTAACTTGAATAAAATTAGATTTGTACTTACTCTATATCACGGTGGAGAGTACTACCTACAGAACCGTACCGAGCACAACTAGACCTAAATTCAGTCATATACTACTTAATATTGATATGAAGGGTGGAGTACCAGGCGTGAGTCAGGATTCTGTTGAAGAGTTCCGTAGAGATATTGTTTGAAAAGATTGTGATTGTAGTAGTGGCGGCTCAGTGATTACGGGCCTGACTTGCGAGTTGCAGGTCCAGAGTTTGAACTCAGTCAGACATTAGTTACATATATTAGGACTAGTATTTGCGTGTTGCGCGAGGTGCAAGCACCTCGCGTGCTTGTGAAAAAAAAAAGTATTTGCGTGTTGCGCGAGGTGCAAGCACCTCGCGAGCTTGTGAAAAAAAAAAAAAAAAAAAAAAAAGAGGGGGGGGGTGATGGGGGGGGGGGTTGCAAAAGTATTTCGACTAAAGCATTGCCCGTCTAAATGAATCTGAAAAAAAAAATGTTCCAAGTCTCTTAGATTCCGAGATCCGCCTAAAGGGGGGGAGAAGGGGGGCGGGGGGGGGACTTTGAAAAATGGTTTTTACTTTACCGAGCCTCCTCTATACGAATCCGTAAAAAGAAAAAAATACGGGTCTCGTAGTTTCCGAGATACGATAGGGGGGGGGGGAGAAGGGGGGGGGAAAAGGGGAGGTTTGGCACTTTTCCCGTAGGTTTGAGAGTTACTTGTTTACGAATCTGTCAAAATATACCCACCTCCCCATCCACCATCTGGGAGAACAATTATGTCAATGAGTGAGTGGTAATCTAGCTTTATATAATATAACTAGTATTTGCGTGTTGCGCGAGGTGCAAGCACCTCGCGTGCTTGTGAAAAAAACTAAAGCATTGCCCCTCTAAATCAAGTATTTGCGTGTTGCGCGAGGTGCAAGCACCTCGCGAGCTTGTGAAAAAAAAAAAAAAAAAAAAAAAAAAGAGGGGGGGGGTGATGGGGGGGGGGTTGCACAAGTATTTCGACTAAAGCATTGCCCCTCTAAATGAATCTGAAAAAAAAAAATGTTCCAAGTCTCTTAGATTCCGAGATCCGCTTAAAGGGGGGGAGAAGGGGGGCGGGGGGGGGGGGGGACTTTGAAAAATGGTTTTTACTTTACCGAGCCTCCTCTATACGAATCCGTAAAAAGAAAAAAATACGGGTCTCGTAGTTTCCGAGATACGATAGGGGGGGGGAGAAGGGGGGGGAAAAGGGGAGGTTTGGCACTTTTCCCGTAGGTTTCAGAGTTACTTGTTTACGAATCTGTCAAAATATACCCACCTCCCCATCCACCATCTGGGAGAACAATTATGTCAGTGAGTCAGTGAGTGGTAATTTAGCTTTATATAGTATAATATAATACCACAGCTCTCAAATTAGTGAAAGATAACATTATGATTTGAGAACGTAATAGGTTAAATTATTGTATGCCTCAGTTCTATTTACCAAATAATCTTTGTATTTCTTTTTCCATGTATGTAGGAGAACCATGACTTTGTTTTAAATAAAAATAAGAAGACCGACTTATCGTAAATCAATCAGGTTGTATTAAAAAGTCGCTGAGGGAAAGCAAGTGGAGGTGTATCGCAAGAAAAGAAAAAGTAAAAACGACATACATACAATGTTAAAAACTTATTATAATTATTTCAGAATAATGTTAGTAATTAGTAGATACTTATGTGATGTTAGTAAGGAGAAAGATTTAGAGATTCACCATTTACTAAAGAAGGAAACAATTAAAAACAAAGCAATTGCACGTCGTGGCCATGGCATCCCAACGAGCACATTAGTGGAAATAGCAGCCTATTTTGTTACTTTCGGTTGTAAAATAGCGGTTTAAGGGTTCAAAAAGCAGTTCAAAGTTGCATATCTGCATCCGTAAACGTCTATAGCTATAAAAGTTACTTAAAGTGCTATAAGCTGAATCAAATACTACCCTAGCCTTCACAGTAGTTCACGGTAGAACTCATTTACCATTTATTTACACATTTATATGAGAGTTACGAAGGTCATTCTGCCACTCACAGCTGTACAGTAGTTTCCATTGTAATTTTTATAGGTTATAGTTATAGTAACCACTATTATACTACTATAAGTTTCATTATAGAAATAATAGATACTCTTACGCATACTATAGTTACAAAAAATTCATCAGTGTAACTAAAAACTACTACTGCCTTTAGTAGCAATAGTCATTCCTTGCAGGCTCAATCCATTCGCCATTTTACAGCCGCTTTTGTAACTATTATAAAACATTTAATAAAAATGGATGCTAAACGATGTAAAGTAATAAAGTGGAGGTTATCGCAGGAAAGTACGCAAGGTTTATGAAAACCTGCTAAAATCGTCAAACATTGCTGAACATTCCAGTGAATCTGCTAATCATCTAATACTAAAGTATTTTAATTTTTAAGCTTTTAATTTTAAAGAATATTAATCTCAACATTTCACAAATCACAAACTTAATAAAAAAAAGCCTATTCTTAGTTTCTTATTGTATAAATATATCAGTCTCAACATTTGGATTTGGCGCAGTACCATCACAGGATCCATTAACCTCTTTAGCCAAATTACGGTTTTTTTGTGCAACGTTCTCATCATCATTAGACAATATCTTTTCAATCGGAATATTGTCTTCGTTTGACAAATTTTCTTTATTCTGATCTAGCGATATTTCCCATCCTGAAGGGCAGATTGACAGCTCTTCCTTGTCTGCATTTATAGTTTTAACTATTTTAAAAGGCATTCTGTAATAAAACAATAATAGGTAGTTAATTGAAATGTTTAAACTTCATATTATAGTATAAGTAGGTATAACTAAACCATAAAGTAACCGGATCTTATTTCTACCGACAACAAAATAATGTAAACTATTATTGAGACGTTTGATGATTATCTATTTGAAAAATAACCTGTATCATGTTTATGTAGAAATATCAGGTGTAAAGTCAAGTATCGTAATTAAAACACCGTACTCTTGGATTTGTTTTTAAAGTTGAGAAGCGTACAATGTCTATCTTAAGTGAAAGTTTTTAAGGGTAGACCACGGATCTCCAAAATAGAAACCATTCGAATAAGTACGTAACTAGATCTTATAACCTCAAAAACAGGAAAATAGGAGCTTTTTGTGGCTGTGAGTTGCACTAGGGGAACAAAAATCACTGGAAGCGTTAGAAGGGTGAAAATTAGCGCTATGATTCTCAAAAGGGAGTTATTAGAGCGAAAACTACAGGTTATGACTACATTACAATGACGCCATGATTTTTTAAGAAAACTTATAATTCACTTGCAAAATTGAGTTGATATACATTGGTTTTTCAGTTAAATGTGCATTAAATGTACCGGTAAACAATCGGCCACTTGCGAATAGTAAGTTATCGACACGTAAAAATACGGATATAAAATTTATTCTGTATAACAAATAAAATATATCGCATATCTTTTGTTAATTTATTAAATATCATAAAAACGCGTTAAAATTACTCGAAAATTATCTTATATATCTACAGTAGGGTGTCCCGTTCATGTATGGGGAAAAAAAAATTAGCTACGGCTACGCAAGAGGTATCAAAAGTTGCGTTTTGACACATATATTACGATTATTATAAAATTTAATTAGATATCCGGCATCTTGAGGCCTCTACCAGTCCTTGAAGTTTTTCAAATTTGCTTTTTTTAGGGGTTCCTAATATAAACTATAAATCATACAAAAATAACATTTAAATGGTTTTTATTAAATTTAAGGGTACAACAATGAGTTAAAGCAAGGTTTAAAATAGTTGAAAGACAAAATAATAAATGGCAACTTTAAAAACGGAACTGGTTTTTGTGACCAAAATTAGGCATTTCTGAGCGAGATTTTAATCTGTTCCTAATAAAACCATCCCGAGCTGTAGCGTCCGTGACGCTTTGAGAAGCCTCCGTCACTAGTTTTACACATCTTTTCACTGACTATGTGTGGCAGGGAAAGTCAATAATGTCGAGGATGTGTTCTTTAGCCTTAATTCTAAGTTCATCGTTGGAGACGTGTCGCAAAATTGGTGGAGCTGATATTTCACACTCTTGCCAAAATATTATAAAAAAATAAAAATGCAATGTTTGCGCATGCGCACACAGACGGCTTCCACACTGTGTTGCGGCGCCGCATCGCCTCGCTGATGTTCCGTACGCGTGGGAGCACCAACACCATCCTGAACGTGCTCAGCCATAAGCTAGACAGCCCCCTTCTGGGACACTGGGTTCAAACACAAGTGCGCGTGCCCGGTGCCCCAGAGGGAGGCAAATACTTAAATTAATGTGTATATAGATTAGATTAAATTAAATTAATAGATTAAATTAAATTAGTAGATTAAATTAAATTAATAAATTAAATTAAATTAAATTAAATTACGTCATAATTTATTTTATTCGATGTGACATGTGTGTGATGTTTTTAATATGAATTGATGATTTTGAAAATGTATGGACCCAATGTCTGAAATAAAAAGATTTTATTTTATTTTTTTAATATTTTGCGAGATGCAAGCTCTCGAATATGCTCTCTATTTTCGAATAACATGGCAATAAGCAAGTTTTCTGGGTGCGCAAAAAAAGCGTTTCTTTCGATCACCGAATTTACAATAGATCTCTGACTATCAGGCGAAAATCGAGAGTATATAACCATTTGAAAAATATGCTTCGCTCCATCTTTAAATGATGAGTTTTGCTTGATTAGGAACCAAACAGGAGCGTAAACTCGCGCACCGGAACAGGATTGGTTTTTAGTGATGTACTGGGAAAACATGCGTGCTCTGACTCTTTCCGATTCAAATTTTCTTGTCTCTGATATTTCTTTAAAAGTCTTGCCGTTTAATTTGTGTCTATACTGCTTATTGCCATTTTTCTATCACTTCTTTGATCCAGTAAAAAGTCTCTTTCAGAAATAGGAACTTTCTTAGGTTTTATGCAGGAACAAATGTCAAACGAAGTGCACTTACAAGCAGCAATATCGAAGAGCTTGTTCGACGATTCCAAAAAGCACTTCACTTTGCTTTCGTAACTATCATTTCTTTTATTTTTGGGATATCTTATCAATGACAGGTATTTGTCGAAATATGATTTCAGCAATTGGGTAACTCGTACGTTGGAAACGATAGGAATCGAAGCTTTGGTCCAAATCGTATCAAGTTTTCCAGAAACGATTGAAAAAACTTCTGTGTTAGAAGGATCTTTCCCATTCTTTTGTAGTTTTAGTTCATTTTTAGTAAACAAAATGAATTTGATAACGTCACTTATCACTGGTAACTGGTGATCGTCAAGTTCTTTATATGATCCCAAAATAGCACAAGTAGTCTCACTTCGTCTTGAACCCATTATTATAAATAACAAAAACACGTATTTTATCACAAGGAAGTGCAGAGCGACACCTTACAGCAATAAAACCGCAATAGAAATGAGAGGAACTGCCTCATAGTAGAAGTAGAGAATTTAAGAAAAACAAGTCAAAACATGAATTTTGCGAGTTTGTTCCAAACCAATTCCTAACAGAAAAAAACCTGTCGTTGCCTGCAAATCATAACTTAGGGTTTCACTATCAGTGAAATAAAAAATAAAATGGGAATAATGTACATAAAATAGAATAGACGACATTGACTGGAGGGTTATTTAAGTGATAAAAAAATAAAAAAAATGCCGGTAGAACCCTCAAGATATTTTTTTATGTTTTTTTTATTATATTTACGGTAATCTAAAACTAATAATGCAACTTTTGTGGGGGCTTGAGTAGCGAAAAGCGAAAAAAAAATTTTTCGGGACACCCTAAGCTACAGTAAACTGGACAGCATTTTAAGTATCTTTATATATCTTGCTAATACAGAATACAAACTTTTACTTAAGTACTTTTGTTTTATTTTCATGATGGCGACGAAAACACTTTACCAAAATATTACAAATAATGTCAACTGAAGATATAGAATATAGAAGAGAGAATAAAGAACTATAATCAATTCATTCGTTCTAAGTAGTTCAAAATCATTCAAAAGTAGCGCTACGAGAGCTTTAGTATAGCGTTAATAAATCGTTATAGCTATTAAGGAACCTTTATGCAACCGTTGTGCAGGTTAAATGGAACTTTAGGCTGCATAAAATGGCGCCCAAATAGCGCTAAAGCGGCTGCTTTAAGTCTGTAGTAGACGCTCTAGCGCTTACGTCTAATACCATAAGTAATAATCGGATACGCTCTAAAGCCCTAATGCAGCCCATTTGTGCTAGTTGGGATGTTATGCCATGGCCATGGCGTACCTCACCTCACCTCTGTATCCTCAACAGTATAGCAGAAGACATAAACTTATTTTGTTTGTTGTACACTCCCCCCCCGACCGAGTTTTTGCCGCGAGTAGACGTGTTACCGTAACGCTCCTCATTTTTAAACCACTAAAAATGTTTAAACCATACAATAAGACCTAATAAGTAATGTGTTCGAGTACGAAACAAGTGACAAATTAAACTGTGCTTAAAGTAAAACATTCGAGAAGCGTAATAATCATCAGTGAGTTTAAATACAATACGAAAAAGTGGTTACTAATAACCTGTTTACTGTGTTCCGTGACCCGACTCGCGTAGTGTGACCTTGAAAAATAGAAAGGCAATCCACAAATCGACTGCACGAACTATCTTGTACGACTCATTAACTAAATCCTAGTTCCACAAACTCTTTTTGTTTTTGGAATATATATATTTTTTTACCTCATTTTTTTTTTTTTTCATTGTACATTTTCTCGCTATCATGCCAATAAACCACTCACCTCCCGCCGCAACTACTTCATCTATGCCATCCGGTGTTCCCGAAAACCACAGCAGCTCTACAACTCTCTCCGCGGATGCTAAAGAGGAATTGGCAATAAAATGTGGACCTATCCGTATAAATCTCTGCGATACCGAGCATGACTTGCAGTCGCTCACGTCAAAGATCACTGACCGAAACAATAAGTCGGTTAAAAAAAGAAAATTAAACGAGCTTGGTGAAAATGCTGATATAGCTGAACTAATTAAGAATATGTTTACATTATTCTCAAAAGAGCAAGAAATACATTTTCAAGATTTAAAATCGAGTATGGAAGTTATGTCGAAAAAATATGATGAATTTTTAGTTAAAATTACTTCGCTTGAAAAAGAAAGAAAAGCTGACAGGGTTTTGATCAAACAGTTAGAGGAGAAACTGGAAACTTTGGAAAGAAAATCCCGGGGTACTGGTATCGAAATACGGAATATACCTAAACAAAATGCCGAGTCCAAAGAAACATTATGCAATGAAATTATGCAGCTCGGAAATACCTTAAATGTCAATATTGATTCTTCGACTATAAAGGACATTTATCGGCTGAAGTCAAAAGACTCCTCAAACCCCGTTATTGTGGACCTAACGACGGTACTGCTGAAGGATAAGGTGATGAAGGCAGTTAAGAGTTTCAATAAATCTAAACCAAAGGGAGAAAAACTTAACGCAACTCATCTGAACTCTAAATACCAGCCAAAGCCATTATACATAGCGGAATCTCTCACTCAGAAAGCTCAAAGGCTTTATTTTCTGGCGAGACAGTTTCAAAAGAATCATGGATATAATTTCTGCTGGACGGTGAACGGAATTATTTATCTCAAACACACAGAAGGATCGCCATTTGTTCGAATAAATACGGACTCAGACCTAGAAAAATTAAGGATTGCTCTATGACTATATTTCCAAGTAACTTATCACTATTATTCTAATTTTGAAGATCTACATGATTTGAATCCAAATTATCTCCTCAAATTATTTGTTTATCTCAATCATTTTAAATTTAATCTTACACTATACATACATAACACACACATTCATCATATTACCAAAATAAACCTTTTCCAACATACTCTCAGTTGTTCTGAATCTCGTTATTGCTGCAATACTTTCCTATTGCTCCCTGACTACATACCATGGCCATACACATTCTTTTTATTCCACATTCAATGACATAATAGAGCTAACAGAAAATATTGATGAAGTATCTGTATCTAAATCGCTCGTGGTTTCTGTCGAGGATTGTCATAAAGTATTGACCTCGTCTGGACAGGATCTGCTTATTCTAACACAAAACATTCGTAGCATAAACTGCAATATGCCAGAGTTAGAAATCCTGTTGAATAGAATGAATCTCAAGTGTGAATTCGTTATATTGACCGAATGCTGGCTATCGAATTCTACGGTAATACCGAATCTTCCGGGATATTGCTATGTAGGGTCTAGATTAAATGTTAAGCAAAACGATGGCGTGGTAATTTACTACAATGAAAATCTTAGCGTAAAGGTAGATGAGCCGACCATGCAAGAATGTAATAGCCTAATTGCTGTAGTGGACAATCGTATAGCCATACTCGCTATTTATCGATCACCATCTTATCGAAATATCGATCAATTTCTCTCATCATTAGATAATACTCTCCATAAACTTTCTGCTTACGAACATGTTATAGTGATGGGGGATATCAATATAAACATTAACCCTGAAAAAATAAACCAAATTGGGGAGCGCTATTTAACTTTAGCAGCTGCACATGGCCTTCTGCCAGCCCACACCTTAATCACTCGTAGTAATAGTGATACTTGTTTGGATCATGCGCTGGTTAAAACCAGTTACCCTACCACCACAATCGTACCTCACACTACATTGACAGACCACTACCCCGTCTTATTAAACATTAATTTAAAGATAACCAGACAATATGCCATTTCAAAAGTAATAAAAACAAATAAAGATGGAGTACTGCAGGATTTAAAGGAAATTGATTTCGGTGCGATTAACGAACTAGCTGATCCAAACGCCTCCCTTAACTGCTTCACACAATTAATACAGCAAATAATTCATAAAAATACTAAAGAAATAATATTACCTCAACGCCATAAAATTATAAAACCGTGGATGACTCAGGGGTTGCTACGTTGTACAAGACATAGGGATAAGCTACATAATAAATTAAAAAGGGATCCAACCAACGATATCTTAAAAGTTACGTACAATAGATACAGAAACTTCTGCACTTCCATAATAAGGAAAGTAAAAAGAGCTTACGAGAGGGAGCAACTTCTAGCAGCTAAACAAAATAATAAAAAGCTGTGGAAAGCAATCAAGGACATTACCAACACATCAAAGAAACTAAATTCTTCAAAAGAATTACTAGCGATTTCATCCAATCCTGAAAAATCACTCGATGAAGTTAACAACTTTTTTGTTAACGTAGGAACCTCATTAGCAGACAAAATTCACAAGAAGAATACACAAACCTCTAACATAAACTCTCAATCTACTAGTTCTGACACGTCAACAGTAAATTCATTCGTCTTAATGGATACTTCTGAAGCTGAGGTTGATCGTCTTATTCTTGGTTTAAAGTCAAATTGCCCCAGCGGGTGTGATAAAATTAGCAGCGAATTTTTAAAAACTTATAAAAATATCCTTGTACCTCACATAACGAAGATATTTAATAATTGCCTTCAGACAGGATCATTCCCTGAGGCTCTTAAGAAAGCCGAGATTTGCCCCATTTATAAAAATGGTGACAGAGATCGTATAAATAATTATAGGCCGATATCTATTTTGCCAGCTCTGTCGAAGATACTTGAAAGAATTATTAACTTAAGATTAGTAGACTATTTGGAAAAGAATAATTTGCTATCTGACAATCAATATGGTTTTCGGCAGAGTAAGTCAACTGAGCAAGCTGTCAATAAATTGACAACATACATTAGCTCAAACCTAGACAAAAGAAAAAAATGTCTTATTATCTTCCTAGATCTGGCAAAGGCTTTCGATACGATCTCTGTCCCCATCCTCCTGGACAAACTCGAAAAGTTGGGAATCAAAGGCATGCAGCACAAGCTTTTCAAAAGCTATCTAACTGGGCGATCCCAACGTGTTCGCGTTGATGCATATAGGAGTCATGACCTCCAAACTACACACGGAGTACCGCAGGGCAGCATCTTGGGGCCTACCTTATTTCTGGTGTATATCAACCAACTCACTAATCTAAAGCTGTCACAAGGTGAAATTATCTCATTTGCTGATGATACTGCCCTTTGTTTTTCGGCCAATAACTGGGAGGAGGCCTTCGAAGTTGCTCAATGTGGTTTTAACACGGTTGAGAAGTGGCTTCGGAGGAACATTTTGACTTTAAATGTCGAGAAAACTAAATATATCTGCTTTGGCATTAGGAAAGTACATAGCGTCGCTAGTACCCTTAAAATCATCTCACACCATTGCCACGTAAATTCCAATTGCTCGTGCCCTACGCTGGAACGTGTTCAGATGATTAAATATCTTGGTGTAATAATTGACAGTTGTCTTAATTTCAAAGAACACATAAAGGTTTTAAGTGGTAGGATCCGTAAATTAATTTTTGTTTTTAGAAAATTACGGCATATTATTGATCCACCACTTCTGAAACAGATATATTATGCTCTCTGTCAGTCGCTTTTGACTTACTGTATTTCCTCGTGGGGTGGCGCTTGTAAAACAACTTTAAAGCGTCTTGAGATCGCTCAACGTGCAGTACTCAAAGTTAGTACTTTTAATCGTATTTTTTTCCCCACGAATCAACTTTACAAAGACTGTAAAGTCCTAACAGTCAGGCAATTATACATTCTTAATGTTATTCTCCTTCAACACAGTAAACAAATGTTCAATCCGCTATACAATTTGGGACGAAGAAAAGACAAGGCTTGTTTCAGACAAATTATTACTAATACTAACTTTAGCACAAGATTTACTAACTTTATTGGACCTTTCATCTACAATAAGATAAATAAAACTTTAAACATCTACCCCCTGACTAAAACCCAATGTAAGAAAAAAGTTACTGAGTTCTTACATAAGCATTCATACGAAGAGACTGAATTGCTTCTACATGTACCAAAGTGATTGATTGCTTATCACACCCACTCACATACACACACAGCCTCTTCACTCACACTTACACACCCTCTTCATCCACACATATACACCCTCTTCATTCAAAAATGGACACAATCTTCTTTCGCACTCCATATCATAATATTTACCCGAAGAGAGGACACTCATACACACTACCCATTAATTTTGGCTCATCCTGTAAATACTGTTTTTTTTTTATTGATTTGTTTATTACTTGCCTAAATTATTTCAGTTTAATAGAGAGACATCATTGTAATAATTATGAATTTTGTTTTTTTTTTTTATTGTTTCTTAATTACCTAATTAATTTAATAGTATAATTATTAGTTTTAGATTTAATTTTCTAATATTAATTTAAATGTTAATATTTCTAATAATAATTAATTTAAATGTTAATATTTTTGTAATTCCTTTTTTTTCTCTCAAGTATGTATCTAAAATTATGTTTTTTTTTTTTTTTTTTTTTTTTTACGTTGCTACATTATTTTTAAATTAATAACATAGGTTGTACTCGAGGGGATTGGCGCTGATAGCCGAAATACAGGCTCTTGCCTAGTTCGGCTACAGATGTCTAATTATTTTGTAATAATAATTATGTATATAGCCTATAAGTACACACATCAAAAGTGTCTAGGGATCAAGCATTTTTATGCGGATTTCTTGAGATTGAGATGTGGCTTTGTAATAAATTTATGATTTTATAAATTTATATGGATCCTTTTTGGTGCATTTCATAATTTGAAACAGGAACTGTTAATCAAATTCGAGTAAAAGATGAAAATCAGCTGTCAATATTTTCCCTATAAAAACATACAACGCATTGAAGACATTATTAGTGCTACTGTTTCCCTACTACTGATTAAAACCAACGTTATTATGGAGCGGCGACGTCATTTAAGCAGGGAAGAAATGCTCAGAGCCGTGGGAATGATAGAAGCTGGTTCCGTACTGTGGCTTTGGCTCTGAATACAAGTCAGAGTGTTATCAGTCGACTTTGGACACGTTACCGAAGCACTGGTACCGTGGCTGAGCGCCATGGAGGACGGTATCGCTGCACCACACGGAGACAAGACCGATACATTCAAATCTTAACTCGAAGAGCTCCAACAATAACCGCCATGATGTTAGCCGTGAGGCTTCATCACTCTTCAGGGAACTTAATTAGCGACCAAACAGTCAGAGACCGCTTGCATGAAGTGAACCTTCATTCCCGAAGACCGCTACGGGTACCACCTAAAGCAATGCACAATCGTAGGATTCGATATCAATGGGCTCTTGAACACAGAAATTGGGCAGAAGAACAATGGCGTTTCGTGTGCTTTTCTGATGAGTCTCGTTTTGGTATGAGACCGGATACAAGACGTATACGACACTGGAGAACCCCTGGACGCCAACAGCGATTAAAATCCTGCCAGGAAGTCCATCCTTATAGTGGTGGAACCATCATGGTATGGGCGGGTATTTGGATCGGCGGAAGAACTGAGTTGATTTGGATCAGAGGCAACCTCAACGCTCAAATTTATGCTGAGACGATTGTATCTGACGTCATCGTTCCTCTACAAGTGCAAATCGGTCCCTTATTTCAGTTAATGCATGATAATGCACGACCGCACACCGCAAGAGTTGTAAGACAGACTCTCGCCGCAGCTAACATCAATGTCCTGCTCTGGCCTGCTCAGTCGCCAGACTTGAACCCGATTGAGCATGCATGGGATATGCTACAGAGAAGAGCTCTGCCGAATATGGAGGGTATCCAGTCGCAAGAAGACCTTTTTTTGTTGTTGCAACGAACATGGGCGGCCATTCCACAGGGTGATTTGGATGAACTCATTTTGAGTATGCCAAACCGAAGTTCTTGTGTTGTTAGTGTTCGCGGTAGAAACACGGATTATTAATTGTTTAAGTTACCCAATAAAATTTTAAAGAAAACTGTTATTTCAGTCTTTTTTTCGAACTTTAATGTTAGTGGTTCAAATGTCAAAAATCCCTTTATTAGGAAAATGGCAAATTTCTTTATTAATGCAAAGGTGACTTGGTTTATCGTTACTGTGACAAACGAAAACACTTTATTTGATGAATCCTTAAAGAAAATTTTAATTAATATCAATCAGGAGAAAAGTTATTGCAAAAATATATGTTGATCCCTAGACACTTTTGATGTGTGTAGTATAATATTGTAACATAGTTTGAAACTGAAATAAATTGAAAATTGAAAATTGAAAATAAATTGAAACACTGGGTGGGTTCATAGTAAGAGCTCTCATTGAGATAATAAGTTATGGTTCTGTTGTGAAAAAGACATCGATCGAAAGCCGTTAGTTTTTAATTGTTTAGCTGTAGTTTTTAATAATAATATTTGACTACATTATCGCATTAGGTGCTAAACCTGTAAAGATATTTGTACGGTAATAAAACATAAAACTTACAGCATGGCGCTGTTTTTCAGCGTGGGCTGCTTAATATAGAGAAAAAGCATCATCGTCAACCACGAGCATTTTGTCAAGAATGCACGGCTGAGGATGGAGTTTTTTGTAGCCTCTCGGTCTCTATGTCAACCTATATTGTTGTCGGACTTGCCTGTGAAGGCCTTAATTATAATAATTAAAGCCTCCAGCCACGGCTTATATTTAACCTGAGGATGGAGTTTTTCTGTACGTTGACATTTTTATAATTGAACTTTTATAACTTTTCTCTTCTTCTCTGAATAATCTGTTTTTTATCACAATCGCAAAATTAATTATTGATGAATATCATCGAATTATTTGTTATTTCCTAAAAAGGGCATACGCTCAACCAGTCGAAAATTTATTGTATTAATCATCATCTAGCCTAGCCTTTAAGCACGGTTAACTATATGACTTTCGAAACTCTATTATTGGGTAGACCGATACTAAAAGTTAAGTTATTTTATTGCGTAAGTACTGAAAATCTGCCACGGAAGACGTCTCGGGCGTTGGAGAAGGTAAGCCAATCTCTCTTACGGTAGACGTGGGACATCAGCAGCATTGATGGAGCCCGATAGGGACATTACCTGACGGGGTTATGGGAATATTCCAACGAGATACCACGGCCCCGGAACTCAGTGGCAACTAAATGAGCAGGGTGATTATTAGTTCAGTAGAAGTCTAACACTCCCTTCTCACCCACCCAGAAAGTGAGGAGTTTTTGATGATTACCCAAAAAGAGGTAGGTACTTAAAATCTGATAATATATCTATAAATCACCTACAAGGACCTTGCCACAAATTCCAAACACTGAACCCTAAAATTGAAGTACATTTTATCAATCTTGCAGTCAACAGCGATCCCCTTGAGCAAATGATAAATGTCACCGAGTTTCTTCAGAAACGAGACGGCACGTGAATACCGAAGCACTAGTGTTATTCCTTGCGACCTTGGGAATTACTATGATGAACATCGTTAAAATCGTTCCATCACCGGACTACAAGACAAACGGCGATGCGCCATCGTTACATGGTGGACATCCCACCCATACGCACGAAACGTTTTGGGAATACTTTCATTGTGCGTACGGCTAAGGAGTGGAATTCCCTGCCGGAGTCTGCATGTTTCCTGATAGTTATAACCTGGGAGTCTTTAAGTCAAGAGTGACTAGGTTACTTCTAGGCAAGCGTGCTTCATCTTCGACCACATCATCGCTTAAAATCAGGTGAGATTATGGTCAAACGTAAGCCTAACAACTATAAAAAAAAATTCGGGGTGGAGTTGCCATAAGTGGGAATGACGACTGTTCATAATTTTTTTTCAAGTGAGATAGCTTTGAAGAGCTACCTATGTGTAACTACCACGGAATAGATGAATAAGGTTGGAATAGTAATGTGGGCGTGGTGAGCGCACCACATTTATGATACGAAAATCATAGCTCGTCCGATTATTTCACCGCGTTTAGTGCGCTTCGGAATACTTCGGAACACAGAGCTCTGCTTTAAAATGCCGTTAAAACCTGTAAAACAAAAAGTTAGACCGCAAGTATAGAGCGAGGAGGTATATCTTTCCATCGGTAAGTCGAAAATAACATTTAATTACAATTTGATTTATAAAAAACATGAAAATATTCTGATCACTATGAAATTCCGAACATTAACAATATTTTTGCAACAAGTTACAAAAATATACATTGCCCGATGTGTACTCGCTTAATCAATGCAATGACCAAGTCCGCTTACAATGTACTGCATGCGTTGCGTCCTCCTCACTTCAACCATTGACGTTTCGTCCTTTGCCCTGATTGGCCGTGATGCACGGCGCATGTTTATCGACAGTGAGTTACAATCAGTAGCAAGCTCTCGATTTAAGTGTGTGTAATTTATTTGTGTGCGTAATTCGCATACGTAACGGGCCTCTTGCTTGTAGTGGAGCTAAATAGTGGGAGACAAGCGGCGACACGCGTTCTCATACAAATCAGGAACTATTTCCTTCTAACCTCTTTTATCTGTTCTGTGGTAACTACTATAGTGAATGGTCGAATGTGACATTTTTTTTAATAAAATTATAACTAGCCATGTGGATAGAATTCACATTACTAGCCATCTTGTTAACTCCTCCAACCAAGCTAAATATGTTTGTGTCTGGAGTGGGTTCACGGCAATAGTGTAATGGGTGGGGTACGAACTCGCGACCTTTCAATCACAAGTCCGACACCTTAGCCACTAGGCTATTCACGCTTGACGTAATCAGCATGTAACATTCGCACTGCGATACAGTCTCGTCTCTATGAGGAACGGCCGTAATCGACGACGCGGGGAAGTGCTGGTTAGTAGATGTCGAAAGTCTTCGGACTTTCGGCCTAGGCAGGCATGGCCGGTTTCTTCGGGATGTTTTCCATCGCCGTTTTAAGAGCATTTGTGATGATAAAAATTCGAACCTACATCCTACATATAACTCGTAAATACTGCCTAAAGCCCCTTTTTTTTCTGGGTCGGAAAATCTTCGAATAACTTCTCTGGGTTAAGCGGAAGGGAGTGTCAGACTTCTACTGACTAAAAACTTACCCTGCTCCTTCAGTTGCTTTTGCTTTCCGGGGCCGCGGTATTTCGTTAGAACATTCCCGCAACCCCGTAAGACAATGGCCCTATCGGACCCCGTCAATGCTGCTACCTACCTACCTATAGTATTCAAATAAATATTAACGTATGCTAGCATCAATAACACAGAGTATAAAGTTCAACGAACAGAATTAAACAAAAAAACTTTACCTAAGAACCTCTTAGATACAATAAACACTATTAATATGTAGGCAAATATTTGCACATTGAGAAAACAAACAAATAATTTCTTTGCATAATAAATAACTGGTACTGGTAATAACAGGTTGCAAGCGCAAGTTATTTTATGATTCATAGTAAACAGACGCCAGGAGGATAGGATATACATACGTGTACATACGCCTATTGACGCTCCATTTAAGTCAATCTTATCGTGATAACTTTTAAACTGTTCTGTTCTGTAAAAAATATGTTTTGTAATATAATATCCAATTTAATTGTATTTATGCATCACTATTTTGGATATAATGACTTCCGCATAAATGGTAGATATTATGCTGTTGCTGACTTTTGTTTAGAAATATTTAAGACAAAGAATCCCACGCTACATTATTTTCGTGTAACTCCAACAGTTTAAACAGCGCTCGCCAAGACAGCTAGACTTGGCACCTATCGTCCTATTATGGCCAAATTACACATTTTTTTAAATAAATTCTAGACTTTGTATAAACTATGATGTATTAGCTATATTGCTGTAAAGTTTCAAGTAAATCCGTGCTTTCGAACCAGGGCAAGCACATTACTTTCCTGCCGGAGTCGCGGTAATGTAAACGAGATACCGCGGCCTCAGCATGCAAGGGTGTCCATAAATTCATGATTTTTAGGCGGCAGAAGTCTGACACTCCCTTCAGCTCATTCAGCAGCACCATTTGATGATTTGCTCCCGAAAAAAAAGATACGTTATTACCATGTGTTATTTTCGTTAGCACTACTGGATCTTAAAACGACGAAAAATAAAATCATGTAGAATCCATGCGACATCCCTTCATAGAGATTCATTCCCTCTCATAGCGAGGAAGCCTGTATCCTAGCAGTGGGTACGTTATAGATTGACTTTGAATATTACCTAAGTTCTAGTGTAAGTCCTCTTTTCAAGTGCCTACCTAGCAATAACCAAGAAATCACGCGTTGAAACAAATGGGTTGGTAGTGGTACTTAAGAAAGATAAAGGAACAAAATCTAAGTTTGCTGTCACGTTTATTATGTCATAGTAAGTATTTTAATTCGATCCACTATCTTGTACTGACGACGGCTTATAGAGCTTTAATAACCAGTATAAGTAGACTCCGTATTAAATAGACTTTTCGCTGAGTTTAAGGTCAGGATGTAGTAGGAATAGATTGTTTGATATGTTTATAAAAATGTGTCACTTGTTAAGGTAGAGGAAAATTACAATGATGAAAGTGTCGATGACAAATATAATGATTATGCGGGAGTGGAGTGGTAGATAAGTGAAGTGCTTCATAATTGCAGAAGGAATTTTCATAAGCTATATTTTTTATTTTTTTATTTATTTCAGGCTTCTAAGGCCCATAGAAAATATACATGCATAATAAGTAACAATAGACTAATACATATTTTTCTAATTCATACAAAAAATAAATTCTATTACACAATAAACTATATATTACACATATTTTCATAACACTATCACTATACACGAAGTGGTGGCGTCGTGTTATGCTGCGGGGTGTCACGTAGTCTCCCACGAAATCGTCGATACACGACACCCTTTGGCCAAAACTCTTCTTTGAGAAAAGTCTCCAGTTGGAGGGTCGGAACTCGTACCACGAACGATTTGAAATTCGTATTATGGCGCGGCTCCAACTTCAAAACCCTCAAAGGAATCCGTTATGTTTCATGGTTGGAGCGCCACTACGCCTGATTATAATGTAACGAAATTAAATGCGGTAAAGTTAGTTTACATCTCTTATATTCGGTAAGTAGGTCCTTATTACCCCCAAATGGGGCTTGTAGGTAACCAATTAGCGCTCTAGGGTAATAATGTAGCTAGAAAAGCCCTAGGGCGGTAAGTAATTTAAAAAAAATCTCTTCACTCTTTCAAAAAGTTCGCGTACATCTAACCATCATACTGGCAATAGACATCATGCATTCAGCCCAATGACAAAAGAGGTCGCTTCGCTATTCAGCCTTGTCTTCGTATGAGTATAACTATTACTCACGCGGGGCTTCGCTCCCGTGGATTCTATCACGGTAAAAACATAACTCTCCTTTTGTGCAGTCGCGTAAAAAGTAGCCTATAACCTTCCTCAAGCTTCAAGCTACTTCCATACCAAATTGCATCCAAATCCACCCAGTACTTTCGAAGATTAGCGCGTTCAAGCAAACAAACAAACTTTTCCGCTTTATAATATTAGTATAGATAGTCGTCAATTTTAAATATCGAACGGCGAAGCTCAATTTCGTTCTTGAAAAAAAAAAAAATTAAAAAACAAAGATGAAAAAAGGCGGGAATAGAAAACTTTTACTTTAAATATTGTTTGTTTTTGGGATTTTTTTTTATAATTACTTGCTAATTAGGAAAAAAACATGAGTTCTGCAAGTGATGAAGATATAAGCTGCACTCCCGATTCAATGAAAATGGAAGCTGAAGGAGCAATTAACAATATTTTGCCTGAAAGTTCTAAAGAGATATATTTGAAAACTTACGACGAGTTCATGAAGTGGCGAAAAGGAAAACGAGTAAAGTCTTTATCTGAGACTGTATTCTTAACATACACACATCAAAAGTGTCTAGGGATCAAGCATTTTTATGCGGATTTCTTGAGATTGAGATGTGGCTTTGTAATAAATTTATGATTTTATAAATTTATATGGATCCTTTTTGGTGCATTTCATAATTTGAAACAGGAACTGTTAATCAAATTCGAGTAAAAGATGAAAATCAGCTGTCAATATTTTCCCTATAAAAACATACAACGCATTGAAGACATTATTAGTGCTACTGTTTCCCTACTACTGATTAAAACCAACGTTATTATGGAGCGGCGACGTCATTTAAGCAGGGAAGAAATGCTCAGAGCCGTGGGAATGATAGAAGCTGGTTCCCGGCAACGTACTGTGGCTTTAGCTCTGAATACAAGTCAGAGTGTTATCAGTCGACTTTGGACACGTTACCGAAGCACTGGTACCGTGGCTGAGCGCCATGGAGGACGGTATCGCTGCACCACACGGAGACAAGACCGATACATTCAAATCTTAACTCGAAGAGCTCCAACAATAACCGCCATGATGTTAGCCGTGAGGCTTCATCACTCTTCAGGGAACTTAATTAGCGACCAAACAGTCAGAAACCGCTTGCATGAAGTGAACCTTCATTCCCGAAGACCGCTACGGGTACCACCTATAGCAATGCACAATCGTAGGATTCGATATCAATGGGCTCTTGAACACAGAAATTGGGCAGAAGAACAATGGCGTTTCGTGTGCTTTTCTGATGAGTCTCGTTTTGGTATGAGACCGGATACAAGACGTATACGACACTGGAGAACCCCTGGACGCCAACAGCGATTAAAATCCTGCCAGGAAGTCCATCCTTATAGTGGTGGAACCATCATGGTATGGGCGGGTATTTGGATCGGCGGAAGAACTGAGTTGATTTGGATCAGAGGCAACCTCAACGCTCAAATTTATGCTGAGACGATTGTATCTGACGTCATCTTTCCTCTACAAGTGCAAATCGGTCCCTTATTTCAGTTAATGCATGATAATGCACGACCGCACACCGCAAGAGTTGTAAGACAGACTCTCGCCGCAGCTAACATCAATGTCCTGCTCTGGCCTGCTCAGTCGCCAGACTTGAACCCGATTGAGCATGCATGGGATATGCTACAGAGAAGAGCTCTGCCGAATATGGAGGGTATCCAGTCGCAAGAAGACCTTTTTTTGTTGTTGCAACGAACATGGGCGGCCATTCCACAGCGTGATTTGGATGAACTCATTTTGAGTATGCCAAACCGATGTTCTTGTGTTGTTAGTGTTCGCGGTAGAAACACGGATTATTAATTGTTTAAGTTACCCAATAAAATTTTAAAGAAAACTGTTATTTCAGTCTTTTTTTCGAACTTTAATGTTAGTGGTTCAAATGTCAAAAATCCCTTTATTAGGAAAATGGCAAATTTCTTTATTAATGCAAAGGTGACTTGGTTTATCGTTACTGTGACAAACGAAAACACTTTATTTGATGAATCCTTAAAGAAAATTTTAATTAATATCAATCAGGAGAAAAGTTATTGCAAAAATATATGTTGATCCCTAGACACTTTTGATGTGTGTACTTTAGTGAGCTATCAAAAAAGCTGCAGCCATCTAGTTTGTGGTGCATTTATTCAATGTTAAAAGCAACTATGTGTACTAAATACGACATCAATATCAAGAACTTTTCAAAATTATCATCTTTTCTAAAAAGACAATCAGGTGGGCACAAAAGCAAAAGTCAAAGGTTTTTACAGTGCAAGACGTGAAAACATTCATAAATGAAGCCCTTGATGACATATATTTAGCTGTACGTAAAATAACAAATCATATAATGGTAATTTATTTATTTATTTGTCTCAGACCATTGATCCATAGAGTGTTAGTAAAAAAAACTTAACCTATTGTTAGTACAATAAATTAAAACAACATCAATTTAATTGGCGACATGCACGCCTGTGCGCACATGCCTACCAGCCCAGTGCCTGACAAATGGCCCATCTATTTTGTCCGCCAGTGTAACTAGAATGTTGTTGGGGCTACCCCTGAATCGCTGCAGCGCAGATGCACATCGCTTGCGCATAACAGCATAAAAGTCATCTACTCTCGCTTCAGCAAACATGCCCGACGCGCTGCAAAACCGAGGTAGCCCCAACAAAACCCTCAGCGTATTATTATATTGAACGCGCAGAGCGCTGTAGGCCTTTTGCGAATACTAATACTTCATCATTTATCTTTTAAATTCTTACAATCCTAAAAACATACATACCTTCTTATTTTTATATTTCGCTTGTTTTAGGTGGTTCTTATCTTCGGTATAACTGGCGCATGCCGAGGTATTGAATTGACAAATATAACAATAGAAGAACATAGAACAACAGGGTCAGTTGTTAGTAATTAAACTACCGAACACAAACACTAAAATTGACCGAACATTTGTAGTTCCTCAAGAATTCTCTGAATTCGTACAAAAATACAGAAATCTTCGTCCTAAAAATGTAAATACCAACCGATTTTTTTTTAAGTACCACCAAGGTAAATGCTACAAACAAGTTATTAGAAAAAATACCATCAGAAGTATGCCGAAGCAAATCACAAGTTATTTAAAGTTAGCAAACCCGGAATTGTACACAGGCTACACTTTTAGCCGATGCTGGGGCTAACTTAACCACTATAAAAAGGCACGGTGGGTGGAAATCCAGCAAGGTGGCTGAAGGTTACATTGAAGATTCCATACAAAATAAAAGTAAAATTACCAACCAAATAACGGAAACTATTCAGCTTTCAAAAAACGAAACATCTTTCTCAAGAGATGATCCGCAACCATCAACTTCTGCTGAAGAAAGCTTCATCCCGTCAAATTTTATCCATGACCAACAAATATCACAATCTCAAACTATTAACATACCCAAAAAACACCTGTACCTAAAATTTGAAAATTGTTCTCATTTCACTATAAATTTTAACTAATAAAATGTTTTATTCTTGTTAGGCTGCGTTTCCACCAGAGATGTGCGATGGAAATGTGTCGTGCGAGGATGTCTAGCTGTGCTGTGAAAATGTGTGGGGGTTTCCACCAAAGCTGTGCGATGAAAATGTGCCTACGAGGATCTGTAGCGGAGCTGTGAAAATGCGCATTAATGTGTGGTGCGAGGATGCGCAAACGTCGCAACACATCCTTCTCAACACATATTCCTCGCAACACATCCCTCGCAACACATCTCTCACACACATCCTCGCACACATCCCTCGCTTATTTTGTATGCGCAAAAATCTAGCTCCGCTGAGTCGTTTCCACCAGAGCTGTGCTGACCGAGGCGAGGTAAATGAAGCGATTCTATTGGTTATTTACAAACACATCCCTCGCTACGCATCCTCGCACATCTCTGGTGGAAACGCAGCCTAATGCTGGTTTTTTTCTACTTACCTCACAATCGAGATGTAAAGCAGAGTAGTTAGCTCGGGTGTAAGCATCAATTGCACCCTCGAACTATAGGCGCCCTCGCTGCGCTCGTGTGCCTAAATATCTCGGGCTGCGATTGATGCCTTACAGCCCTTGGCTACTAATCTACTATTACTTATTTATTTCTAGGGGTCAATTATTTCTGAGGGCGTTGTGATACCCCCGTACCACCGAAGCACGCTAAGCCGTTGATCCTGGCTGTAGTTGTAGACATCTTTGACAGTCGTTATGAGTAGTCAAAAGTCAGAAAATGTTCTACTGGTCTCGGCAAGGGGGATCGTTTTACCCAGCTACTGAGTTCAGATAGGTAGTCGGTTAATGTAAAACATTAACGCTACTGGTGCTAGCTGTGGAGGCCAGAAAGGCAGAGGCCAGACTCACTCCATATTAAATACTGGTCCTAAGTTGCACCAGGTTAGACTGGAAGCCGACCCGCCCGAAAAGGCTAAACAGATATTAATAAACATCTACTTAACATCATCATGTTCATATAATATTAACAACTGCTATATACACTCCAACGATCATAAGTACAACCCTTTAATTCGCATCTTAACGATAAAGTATAAAAGCAGTATTATATGCTATTGTATAATCAATAAAACTTCAAAGCTTTTTAACAAAAAAATAAAACTAACGTCAAAAAAAAAAAACACAAAACGAAAATACAAGACACTGCTTTCCGAAATTGGAGTTATTTCTCACTTTGGTGCTTTTTCGGTTTTATTTTTTGTTAAAAAGGTTTTATTTGCACCTTTTAGATGTGGTACCTACTTTTCTTTTTTAAAAGCCTAAATGGTGGACATCCCACCAAGGATCTTTTATTAAGTTCCTTGCATCCCACCCATACGTACAAAATATTATGACCATTACATTGTGCGTACCGCTAAGGCGAGATCGAGGTCAAGAGGGGGTTCATTCGTAATAACAAAAAAAAAACTAAGTCACCGTAGAATTGTGAATACCGTTAGAATATATATAATATAATAAATTGTGATCTGTACCGCTTGCAAATTAAGGCATTATTTTTTGATAGATACATATATTGAACTGACACCGGTTAATTACAATTTGTCACTCTTTAAAAGTCTTTGACGATAAGTTTTCAGATTCGTTGGGAAAAAGATGGCACGCCAATAAAGATACAGGCATCTATGAAAAAAAGTTATGCTACAAAACGATTTTAATAAACGTCATTTTTAAGTTTCCATTTTCACATCTAGTGTCACAAAGTGTCATCGAGTTTTTTTAAACAATCTTTTCGCTGCTCTCGTCAAAATCAACCTCAAATTACGCAAAAATGCACATTAGTTACCAAAACATAAAATTATTCCGTGTTAATTTACCGAAAAACTAATAAATAATGGCTTGTCACACGAAACTTGTCGCCAGCAAAATGAAGGAGGAAGATTTAGCCATCAAGGGAGCTCATTTATTCGGACCAAGTGTGGAGTCTAAATTTGACGAACTGAAGTACGAAGTCATAAATAAGATTGACAAGGAATTACTCGACTCTCAGAATGCTAGGGAGTATATCTCTCAGAAATACGATGAGCTATGTACCAAGATACAATATCTGACGGAGTTGGACGCTACTGTGACGGGGTTCAGGAGTGATGTTAAGGCTATTGAGAAGCAGTTATCCGAGCTAACTATGAGGGTCGATGACATTGAGAAGAGGACCATTTGTAGAGAGTGCCCTTCCATGACTTCGTCTATGTTTTGAGGGTTTAATAAAATTTGTCTTGAGGATTTTTGATTTTGATTTGACATCTGCACCTGATTGCAATCTGAGCTTGAAGCCAGGGTCCCTTGTTCGATAGAGGTATTGTAATTGCTATGAGATCACTAAACTGACATATTTTTTTCAATAAAAAATAAATGTATCAATAAAATTACAATAGTGACTGGAGTGATATGAAGATTAGAATGACGTTATTGCGACGCACACTATTTCGAAACAAATTAAGAGTGGTACGCCAGTTCGAAAACATTAGATCGAAAACCGCTATATCGAAGGACGTTGTCGCGAACACGCTGATTCGAAAAACTGTTTAAATGGTACGCTAGTACGAAAGTCTTGGCATCGAAATCCATTGTTTCGAATAGCATATTCCAATCTGAATTTGTCTGGGGTTCGAACTGTAATGGAATCTAAGTTCGAACATATGTAATGGAATCTAAGGTAACTAATTTAACCATCTTCCAAGGGTCGTAGCATAATGAAAATTGGCAACTGTATGTAGTTCTGATGACAATACAATAATATGGTACTGTCGAACTGATTTGATGATGGAGCCGAAAGATATAAACTGGAACTTCATGTTGGAAAATCGTATCATAGCTGTTTTGGATTTCTCAGAAAAGTCTTGTAATGAACTTTGACCACGATTAAGTTTCAAGGTCTGGTGATGAAGCCGGAAGATAGGCACTGGCATTCCATAATGGAATATCGTATCATAGTCGTGTTTGCACTTGTGAGAAAGGCCACGTAATGGACTTAAAACACGATCAGGTTTCAAGGTTATAACAAACCTAAAGAAAATCCGTTATCGGTTTTCTTACCATTTTTTTGTTTTTACGTGCATTTATAAAAGCGTGTTTTTCTAGTGTTTTTAAACTAACTATTCATTTATTATTTCGAAATAGCGTGCGTCGCAATAACATCATTCGAATCTTCATATCACTCCCGACTGACTACATTACCTACTTGCTTATTGGCTTTTGTATTCGTGAAACGGCTCTGGTCTCGCGCGAAAATAATTCAACGTGTTTGTATATCGCGACTCCAGTCTAATCGCATGCAACTCAGTACTAGTGTTTTCACAGAAATCAAAAATACAGAGAAGTGGTAAGGGGGCGTATCGGTGTCCGCGCGACATGGCCACAGGGCTCATGTCACAGGCAAGTGGCCGTCTCCGCGAACTAGTGCGCTTTCGACGGCGATCGTGATAACATATATGAATGCCGAGTTGTTCTGTGGTATCTTGTAAAAACCGAAGCCAAAATCAAATCTATGTGAATCATGGAATCACTTACCATATGTAAGTACAAGTATTTTACAATATTTGTCTTTAAAATCATGAAAAACAATAAATCGTAAAATATTTCTTGGTTTTACTATGTTATTTTTGTTTTCAAATATCAGGGCGACTTACTCCTTTTGCTATAAATACATTGCTCCTTAACCACTACCTGAGTTCGTCACTAAGTAACTGGACAAGCAATGTAAACATAACATACGAAACTGTATTACGCGGATTCATCGCGTAGTGAGGCCGCCACTTCTTGCGACGAATTAGTGATGTGCTTGTGCAGATCCACTAACGTAGGCTATCGACAGCAATGTCGATTGACGAATGAAATATTGCTATTATAGTTTAGGGGTTTTTCAACCGATGACATAAAAAAGAGGAGGTTATCAATTCGACGCGTATATTATTATTATTTTTGTATGTATGATCACCGATTACTCGGAGACGGCTGAACCGGTTTGAAAAATGCTTTTTTTTGTTTGAAAGGGTATACTTTGAAATTGGTCCCATTGTCACCAAGTCAGGATCTGATGATGGGATCCTGGAGAAATCGAGGGAAATCTTCAAATATTATAGGCACACCTATAGTGATTTGAGTATTTTTATAGTAACTTGTGTAGTTGCATTCGAAGAGCACCATTTTGAAGTAGACCTGATGATGAAGACCACCGATGGCCACTGGAACTACTCAATATATAAGTAGGAATAATAAGTAGTTCATGTGTTCCGCTTCGATTACTTGAATGTGGTTATTAAGCACAATATGCTCGTCACAATGCATATGGTGAAGTGAAGCTGATGGTGAACTACCAGGAGAACTCCTCAACAAATAACAGCCCAACATTGGGAAAAGCAATATTTTGTAAATGAATATAAGTAGTTGACATTTAGGCTCTTGTAACTAGGTAAATTAAAAATCGACCAACTAAAAAGAGTGAAATAAAAACTTTTTACCAAAAAATTAAACCGACTCCCAAAAAACACTGCAAAGTGAAAAATAACTTTAATTTCGGAAGTCGGTGCCAAAAACGAAAATACAAAACTAAAGACACCGACTACCGAAATTAAAGTTATTTTTCAATTTGCAGTGTTTTTAGGTGTCTAATTTTTTGGTAAAAAGTTTTTTATAACATACGGAAACCTCTAAGAAAATATGTTTAACTTTTATTTTACATGAGATGACAGAAATAAAAATACGTTGAAAAGTCAAGTGTACAAAAAAGTAAAAAAAAAAAAAAATATTTTACGCCCGCAGCATGCGTAAGGAGTTCCGCCGTCGCCGTCGCTACAATAGTTTATTTTTCAATCTGTCAACCGTTTTAGCCCGGTTGGAAGATCGATGTAAATAATGTTTTTTTACTTATTTTGATTTTTTTACAGAGTAGTAGAGAAATGCGTAACCAATATTCGTAAAGTAAGTTACTTTAATTTTAGGTTAATAATCGGTGGTGTTTTTCGGTTTAGAATTATCGTATGTTATGCCTTATCCTCATGCTGTTTCTTTATCTTTTATGGTTTTTGTATTTTGCTTCCATTGAAGCTTCGAATGCGTTATAATAATCGGCAGATAATATATTTGTGAATTGAGCTTAAAATAAGTCAATATATTCATGCTATTTATTTGTTATGCATGGATGTGTGTTTGTTTTCATATATTTAACAATTTCTCTACTAACTAGGATTTTTCTTATGACAAAAACCTATTATAACCTACTAAACTATTACCTGCGGTTACCCCGCAGGTAATAGTTGCGTAACACACTTACAGTAGGAATCGGTTTCATTATGCTAAATCAACAACACTCACTGCGGTATTTACGTTGTTGAGCAGACCAATATTTCGAACATATGAAGCAATGGATTAGCAATATACGTCAAAATCATTCAGATCTTGATTTATAGTGTGTTACGTAATTATTGCGATGCTTATTATATGGTGATGTTTAGAAGTAGCTTAGGATGTATGTAAATGATAAATAAGTGCTTTTCGTACTTTTCAGCTTCCCAAAAGATGGTAACATAAAAAAGGAATGGATTGATGCCACAGGCATGCCACCTAACTGGTACCCTACAAAAAATAGCACCATACGCTCGGTTCACTTCAACGCAGAAATGTTCTAGTCTCTAAAGAAAAGTCACAGGCTTTTTGAATGGACAATTCCAAAATTAAGAGTACAACTGATATTTGCAGAAGTGTGTTAAATTTTATTTTATTACTGAAAGCTATTCTCATGATTTAGGGTATTCATAAAATCAGTCATTCAACTTTTCAGGATTCTATACAACCTATACGGCTGGTATGTTCCGATCAAGAGCGTAATGTAAGTTAACATCGACTTCTATTTGACCTATCACTATGATAATTAAATATTAAGATTTAAGTCGAAAGCGCCAGGGTAGCCCTTAATACTTAGTAGGTAGTACTTAATAATAATTATGTAATGTTATGTTCTTAATAATATGTTTATTGTTATTGTAATATTTTCTGGACATGCCATTTTTTATTTGGTTCATTTTCAGGTGCCCAAAAAAAAAATTGTACAATAATAAATGGAAGAATCGATAACTTTCCGACTTAGTCAACCACTAGCGTATATGTAAAATAAATTGCTTTTGCACAGCACAACGATAGCGACCGATGTTTTTGTGTGGGTAAATTCTACGGTGCATGGTAAATACACGCTGTGTTTGACGGAATAAGGTTTATTATTGATTGTATAGTACGTTCTGATTTAAGAAATGCGGGTGTGTGCGCGAGTGCGTATCTATTGATTTTATTAAACTGCATGTGTAGTTGTTGCCCCGCCCAGCGCCTAACTGGAGACACACGGTTCCGATATAATTTCGTCTGTTGACCAAATCTACTTATTTATATTATCTATGAGTGTTTTACATGGAGAGACCAGTCTCAGTACTGGATTGAGGAAGTCAGACAGCCAGCTGTCTGACCTCCTCAATCCAGTAGCTGCGATACCCCTTGGCTAGACTAGGGTCGGATTTTCTGGCTTCTGACTACATCGTAACGACTATCAAAGAGGTACAAATGACAGCCAGGACCACAGAAATCTTAATAATAAGGCAATAGAAATGCTATCTACTGTCATTTAATACTAGGACGCGTGTCGCCGGTTCGCAGCTACCACCACATAAACAAACAATAGATACACACTATATGTATCATCTATGGATACACACTTTCGCCTACACATGCATTTTTCATTATTACAACAAAATTAAACTTTAAGCGATGACATTACGCAATATTTTCTAAAAACGCATAATCTCAGGTGGCGTAACGTGTGCGAAAAGCAGAGAAAGATATCGCGCGCTCACTCTCACTTAGGAATAGTGCAGTGCACAGCTCGTAATGCTCATATTATTATCGATAATTTTCTGTTGAGCGTTAATAGCCAAGGAGTCTCGTAACAATAGATAACTAATTTACTGAAAGTTTTTCATTCCTCGACACGCCCTTAGACGATTTATTTAGGAGAAAATGGAATACAATAAAACGTTAAGTGTAAGTATAGTTTTATTATTTAGTTAAAACAATGACCAAATCAAATAGATCAATAATGGCACAACTTAATACCGAACAATGAAGAATATACTTTATTGTTCATCAAAATAATAATATATTTATTCATTTCTCCTCACAAATTACAAACACAACAGTGAATCATGAATCCACATAAATTGTTACACAACTGTTTTAAGTAAATTCTATGGTTACGATGGCGGTCTTATCGCTTATAGCGATATATTCTAGACAATCTTAGGATGGATTGATGATATCCGGATCTTTCGGAAACCTGTAATTGTAAAATACTGTCTTGGAAGCGTCCTGGGCCATAACCTGTTGAGGATATCGAATTGTTCTCTTACCAAGATGTTGTAAGTGTGGGATCCTTTATTCAAATAAGTTACTTCATTCTATAGTTTCACTGCGTTTTATTTCATTCCAAAACCTTTTACAAAATTCTAAATTGATCTAATACATGTTTGAAAAAACTTGGTAAACTGCTCTAAAATATAAACCATATGATCGACCATATTCAACTGACTTCGACAACGACTATATCTCCAACTAAAATATTTTCTACTTGACTTTTCTTTTCATCTATCTTGTCACATTCAAAAAACCTTCCTAACAACATTTTGGTTTTAAATGCCATAGACTTAAAAACCTGCCAGTAAACCATAGACATAAAATTCTATAAAACCAATATTACAACATCCCCTCTGAATTTTATGTTTATTGCAATTAGAATAACATCTCCTATATAACTCCTATCAACTCATTTTAAAAACCCAACTCAATTAAACCACTACTTCATGTTGCCAGCTATGCAAAGGAGCCCCAATAACACAAAACCTATAAAATTCTACACCAACATCCCCTCTGAATTTTTTTTACTCTGACCTTCACTAAACCATCAATAAACACACTTCACTTATAAAACTCCTAACTTATCTACTTCGACTCTATATAAAATTATTATAAAACTCCTGACTTATCTACTTCGACTCTATATAAAATTATTCAACGCTATCTTCAACACCAACTCCTCGAACTTAAACATCTTCACCACTAACTTCAACTTCAACGTCTTCAATCCTGCCTTCAGAAACCTCAGCATCTTCATCACTAACTTCAGCATTTTCTTCACTGCGAAAATCATCACCAACAGTTGTTGGTGATGATTCGCGATCCAAAGGAGTTCCTTTGGATCGCTTTCAAATTTCAACCACTATATCATCTCTAACTTCCCCTCTGAAAATATTATTTTCTTTTGTTTCCAAGCGACATATTCTGTCTTTCTCGACAATTTTTAATCTTCAAATCATTTTCAACAAATTTTATTTTCCACATTCTCAATTATAATTTCTCTTGTACTCCAAAGAATTTTTAGACTTATCTTTCGACGATCTTCTTACAACATCTGGTTAAATTTGCCCGGGGGCAGCCCATAACCCGTTAAATACCGTCTTGGAAGCGTCCTGGGCCATAACCTGTTGAGGATATCGAATTGTTCTCTTACCAAGATGTTGTAAGTGTGGGATCCTTTATTCAAATAAGTTACTTCATTCTATAGTTTCACTGCGTTTTATTTAATTCCAAAACCTTTTACAAAATTCTAAATTGATTTAATACATGTTTGATAAAACTTGGTAAACTGCTCTAAAATATAAACCATATGATTGACCATATTCAACTGACTTCAACTGAGCTCATTCAAAAAACCTTCCTAACAACATTTTGGTTTTAAATGCCATAGACTTAAAAACCTGCCAGTAAACCATAGACATAAAATTATATAAAACCAATATTACAACAGTAATAATATCATTGGATAAAGTAAAACAGATACATAAATAATATGAAAACGTATCGATCCGATCCAACTTAATCCATTATACTTACAATATACATAATAATATGTATCCTTAATTATTTTGTCATAATAAAGATAAATATTGAACACTTCAATGATACAAGAATACCCAACGTAGACTGTTATTTAACTTACCTACGTCATAATAATAATAAGCCTACCTCCTATTAATTTTCTGAATGAAAAATAGTTAAAAAGTACGAATTAACAGATATATAATCGTTCAAAAACGACTTTTTATAAATTATTTAAACAGGAAAAAACATGCTTAATGAAAATAGGTATTGAAATATTTAACGAAAAATTATATTTCATTCGAATTTCGGTAAAACTACGTAGAGTCTGGCTAACGAAAGCGTGACCTGGATTTTTCTTAAAAGTTTAATATGGCAACATTATTAAGCTGTCAAAATCTGTGATTACAATTGTCAGTAATTTGTAAACACAATTAATATTCAACAATAATCGCTTTAATATGGGTAAAACAATAAAAAGTAACGTGCGAAAGCTGCTACATACTATGATCAGTAAGTTTAAACAAAAACAAGAAGAGAAAGAAATTGTTTTTCAAGAAAAACAACAATGTTTACATGCGATCTCGGATTTTTTAGGTTAGTACGACTTTTAATGTTGATCCTTGGTGGCTGATTATTAGATATACCTATTTACGATATTATGATACTTTTTCTTATCTTTATAGATAATATTGGAGATATTCAAAGAATCTGCGACTTGTTGAAACGTTAAAAAATTTGGAGAAATATCTTTAATAGAAACTTAGACTAAGTTCTTAGAAGAAATATCTTCATTAACTGGTACGTATGTTACGGATAAGCATGTTTTGTTGATGAGTTGTTTTATTTGACATTATCAAATTGTTTGGGTACCTTAATTTTTTAATATGCATTTTATACTTCGTTTTGCAGAAGTTGGTGTCACAACACTAAAAAAAGGAAGGATCTGTGAATGAATGGATGTGGAGCACTCCAGGAAAAAAAAGGCCCACACAAAAGCTCAGTGTTGGATTTAGACAGTTTTGATATTGATTCAACAAGAAATAAAATCAATGAATTTTATATTGTGAGAAAGGAGGTCCCAACATTGCGAACATTGCTAGAAAAATTACATTCTAGCAATGGCTTTAGTGGATGTAGAGAAACTCTGCGTAAAATATTAATTGCTAATGGGTATGAGTTCAAGAAAAATAAAAATGAACGAACGGTTCTCGTCGAACGTTTTGATATTGCTGCTTGGAGGCATCTTTACCAAGAAATTGCTGCTAAACGAATGGAAGGAAAACGAATGATCTATTTAGATGAAACATAGGTACACAAAAATTATAAGCCTAAAATGTCATGGCAAGATCTAACAAAACGAGTGGTGCCCCTAAAACAAAATAAAACACTGATAAAAACCTCATTTGGCTGAATAGCTGCAGAAGATTGAAAGAAAAATGACAAATCATGTAATAAATGTGGAAAATAAAATAATACAAACAAAGAGATCACATAACAGAAAAAGTATTGGAAAAATTCATAATAAGTGTAGGTGATGACGACTCCACTGATACAGAAGAATCCTTAGAGGTTGAATTTTTGGACTCGGATTTTGAGTACTCATCGTACTCAAAATCCGAGTCCAAAAATTCAACCTCTAAGGATTCTTCATATAGGATTAAATAATTATCATACTAAAAACGCCTCTAGTTGATTTAAAAAATTGTTGAAGAAATTTAATAAACTACTTACATGTTAAGTAGGTTAATATTACGTATATACTAATAAATAAATCTACACATTCGTTTTTTTAATCAATCCATGACAGTCAAGGCTCCGAGACACCAAACGGAGTCTTTAAAAACATTATGTGGTATTATCCCTAAATTAGAAATTAGTTCGTAAACAACTATTATATAAATTGATTGTCGTAAATACATAAAATTTCTAAGTATCAAAACATTTTTCTCCTACTATAGTCAGTAATACCACATAAAGATTTTTTGAATTTGCCGCGCTTTCTCAGATCACGCTTTCGTTAGCCAGACTCTATTAACTATTAAGCTAAAGGTAATAAAATTACCGATACAAAATAGTAGTGGCACGTCACTAATTCGCGGCCAACTCGTGCGGCGTGTTCCTGGAATGTACGTAAACGACGATATTGTTTATTGCGCATGACTATAATATTTCATTGCTGCTTTTAGTAGTTGTAATAGTAGGCATGAACAAGCTTAAGTATTAATGGTAACTGAATTGAGAAAAAAAAACGTTTTCTGTGATAATCGTAGTAATGGTGGCAAAAATATTTGATTTGATTATATTTTTTAAAAACGACATTATTTCAAAAATTAAGTACTTGCATATGAAATGTTATCCCTTTATTTGTAAAGTTATACATTTTGGAGGAGTTTCCGCAGTTGGATATGCTGCATAACACCATGTTTACCTCTACGCGTCCCAAACAACACAAGTAACCGCAACAAACGCTCCACGCGCACTTGTGGCCTACGTGTCACATGCGCGGCGACAAGGTCACACGTCTATGCGACTTCTATTGCCTTATTATTAAGATTTCTGTGGCCTGGGTCAACAGCCTGCTTAATATGCTCTCTGAGGCACGAAGGAAACTTGATTTATTAAGTCATCCATCCACGGACCGATATCGGTAAACGTTGCTTAATCTTGCAAATCGATCCGTGAGGCTTTTATTATTTAGCCACGAACTCCTCGCCAAAGAGTATGTAATACACTAAGCTCCTCGCTACTCTTTGTATATTTTATCAAAATAATGCTCTGTCAAGGTCATTTTTTTTTAATCTTCATTCATGACCATAGATACAGAGTCTTTCAGTCGCATACATAAATAAACTAGAATATGGCTAGTTGCAAAAAACAAAAACAAAACAAACAAACTTATGCCTAGTTTCATACACTTCACACATTTTTCAACAATACACCACGGTGTTACACCTTTGTCTATCTATATTACATTCTTAGAAAACATATATTTGTTTTTATTTTTTTTTCCAATTATATCTTAAACTAAACCATACTACAATGTTTAACTTTATTTTTTTCCACCGTATTACAAATATACATATTTATACAACGCACTAAAATAGTTCTTATTTATTAATAAGTCCTGAACGTGGCGGGGAACACTTTGTTGACGTTCACTGTCACTGGATTGATTGTTACTGTCAAAAATATCACTCACTATAGTTATAATCAAGACCAAAGAGTAAAGTAATATACAGATCAAGACTTTTGTTGGTAGTGGTGAAGGCTTCAGAGCCGGGGCACACGATGCGTTGCGGCGGCGGTGCGGTGCGGGAGCGGTGTCGCTGCGTCGTCTTACATAGAAATATCTGTGGCATGCACACGATGCGCTCCGGCGCCGCACCGGACTTGCAACCACCAAGACGAGGCAGGGAGGGGTGAATGCGTTGCGACGTCGGAGCGACACCGCTCAGTTGTTTTGCGTCACAAGGAAGGACACACGCTCGCTCGTTTCGATTGTCTGTCAACAGACTGTCCAACGCTGCTACGGCGCCACTGCGACATAACAACGTTAAGGCGCCGCACCGCTCGTGTGCCCACTGACACGGTGAAATCTTTGCGGTGCGGCGCCGCAACGCATCCTGTGCCCCCGCCCTCACACGTGCTTTTGTCAGTGCTAAGATTTTTTAGATTTTGGTGTTATTTTAGTGTGAATCCAGGTCGAAACAGGTCTTTGTGTGTGTGTTTAAGGGTTTAAGGTTTGTAGTTAGTTGTATTTGTCCTTTTTGTTTGCTACTTTATTTATTTTTGACAACCATAATTACCCAAAATGAGTTCCAACAAACCACCTGATCCTGACCACCCTGATAAACTATTTGACCTCTCCCCGGGTCTTACTATTACCCTCCCCCATGATATAGGAATACCCACCCAAGACGTAAGTATGGATACGCAGATCGCCAGTCGTAAAAGGACCGCTGGTTCACCTCCCACTGTGTCTGATACAAAATTAAATGTTTCGAAAAGTACAATTCGTCGATATTTATACACAGTGAGAGATAATCCACCCTACATTGTCCATGTATCACTGAAAGATCAACAGACATCAGGTACTGTGCTACAACCTGTTAAGTTTGGTATGTTTTTGACAATTAATAATGTGAATAACATACGTCTCGATGGGATCAAACGTATTGGCAGAAATCGCGTATCGGTTGAGTTTAAGTCGCATCAGGATGCAAACAGTTTTCTCAACAACAAAATACTTACCCAACATAACTACATTGCAACAATTCCACTATACAATATCTTTAGAATGGGTGTTGTTAGAGATATTCCAGTAGAATGGTCTGATGAAGACATAATTAAAAACATCCAGGTCCCAGAAGGGTGTGGGGCTGTCATAAAGACCAGAAGGATGAGCCGTAGGGTGTCCTCTTCTGGTGTGACGGAACGGAAGCCTACACAAACCGTTGTACTCACATTTGACGGACAAGTGCTTCCGAAACGTGTTTACAGCTTCTTCTGTGCTCTACCAGTTGAGAGATACACCTACCCTACTATTATGTGTTTCCACTGTTGTCGATATGGCCATACCCGCACTCTCTGTCGCTCGAAACCGAGATGCTACAAGTGTGGTGCAGATCCTCCAGGCGATGGATGTGAAGTCACCCAGGAATTGAGCTTTTGTGTTTCGTGTACTGGAAACCATTTTGCAAATGATAGTTCTTGTCCTGAATTGGGCCGACAAAAGAGCATCAAAGCTCTTATGGCGGAGAAGTCAATCTCATATGTGGAGGCAAGCCGTGTTTTCCCACCTGTTTCCATATCATATGCAGATGTTTCCAAGTCTTCCACTCATAAATATGTAAGAACCAGTAATTCCCTATCCCAGTCATCAAGCCCAATACATCCTACTCAAAAATCATAGCGTCAAACGGTCTTCCAAAAGCCTAAACCCCGCACCCCTCTTTCACCTGGCTATAATAAGCAAGCCCACCAAGAACTTACCCGAAACTATTCCTTCTCCCCAATTGGCAACGGCTGTGCCTATCCAGCAGATATTGCACAACCAATGCCAGTCTATGGCCACTCTGACAACTCCAAAAATATTTTAGAGTTAATAACTAATATGTTAATGTCAATACTAGCTAGTCCAACTCAAACAATACCTGACCACGTAGCCTTGAAGCTGACATCGATTTTAAATTCTATTCAGGATGTTCCATCCCCTGACATTCCTTCAATGGAACGTCAGAAGCATTAATACCAAAAAGTCTGACCTCTCTTTTTTAATAAATAAGTTCAAACCATCAGTCTGCGGCATAGCTGAGACATGGCTCCTGCCTGGAATTAATTTCAGGCTACCATGTTTTGGCTGTGTACGTAATGATAGACCTGATGGATATGGAGGATGTGCCTTGCTCATCAATAGCAAGGTTTCATTCTCCCAGATTCCTCTAACCTTTGTTGGTGATAACCTAAATGTTGTTGCTGTTAAGGCTGAGGATATAAATATTTTTTCTTTTTATATTACGCACCCAAAAATTGAATATAATCCTGTTATAAAAAATTTGTTATGCAGTGTAAGCGGGCCAATATTGGTCATGGGGGATATTAATTGTCACCACTACCGTTGGGGTTCAGATACTTGTGATAACTTTGGCATAGTCTTACTTGATATACTGGATGACCTGAATCTCTGTGTCATTAACAATGGTAGTCCTACACGCAGATCTGCTCCTGGGCAGAATAATAGCTGTGTTGACTTGACATTCTGTTCACCCAATATATCTAGTCTTCTCATGACCTATGGAAGTGATCACTATTCTATCATAATTGAGTTCCCTTCCAAAAATACTCCCATCAAAGTTTCCCCTCCTCTTTTAAAACACCAACTCAATGCAGCGGATTGGGATCTGTATTCCAAAATTTTGGATTTAAGGATATCAGCCCTGCCAAAAGTGAATGAGAATAATGCCCATGAGTGTTTTTTATCCTTTTCTTCCACTGTCTCCTCCACAGCAGATGATTGCTCCCCTTCCAAAAAACCCCACTCCGGTAGACTTCCTTCCCCCCAATGGTGGGATAGGGAATGCACTAACATGTTCAGGGCCAGGAATGAGGCTGAAAAGACAGTTAATATCGATATGAACCTGGACAACCTCATTGCTTTCAAGCAGATATTAGCCAAGTCCAGAAAATTCTTTAAAAGGAAAAAACGCGAAGGTTGGGCAAAATTTTGTAGTTCGCTGAGTCCATCCACTCCGGTTTCGGTAGTTTGGCGTAAAGTTAAACACTTTAGGAGCAGTTTAGCACCCATCTCTTCGAATAATATCACGGAGGAACTGGGATACCGGTTTTTCTCTAAAATCGCTCCAGCTTATGTTCCAACTAAGGAAGACGCCAGTGTTGGCATTGAAGATGTAGACAACACTGACGACCCTATGAACAAACCATTTAGCTTGGACGAACTAAAAACCGTGTTATTCCATGTAAGAGACTCTGCCCCAGGAGTGGATGGATTCACTTACTCCTTTATTTCTAAAGCGGGTCCAAGAACTCACGAATATTTTTGGTTAATTTCTGCTTTACATCCGGCTTCATTCCCACAGACATACAGACCCATCGCCTTATCGTCCATACTCTTAAAACTTTTAGAACATTTAATAAAGACTGCTCCCAGCGACTCAGTTCGGCTTTGGGAAAGGTCTGGGCACGGCTGACAGTGTAGGTATCCTCACGTCAGAGGTCCGACTGGCCCTCAGCAGGAATGAGTCTGTGGTTGCTGTCTTTCTGGATATATCAGCTGCCTGTGATTCAGTCCTCCTCCCCAATCTCAGGCACAAGCTGCACGAGCTGAGAATCCCGGGTAGGATTTCTCGCATTATTGGTAGCATATTTTCCAACCGAACAATTAAATTAAGACTCCCTGTGGCTGACTCCGAACAAAGAACTGTCTGGAGAGGATTACCTCAAGGATCTGTTCTTAGTCCCCCATTATACAATATTTATACAGCTACCTTGCCCTCATCTCTTATTTTCAACTGCAAAATCCTTCAGTATGCTGACGATATTGCTTTGTTGGTCTGTGGCAGTTCCATTCAGGATGCCGCTCTTTCAATGAATGTCTCTCTGTCCTCACTAAACCAATGGCTTCTTGATCACGATCTGTCATTAAGTGTGCCAAAGAGTACAGCGGTCTTCTTTACCCGCAAGTGTTCTGTACCCCCAATTGATATAAATATTGATGGACAAACCATCCCAGTTAAGAATAGTGCCAAGTTCCTGGGAGTAACTTTAGACTCAAGGTTGACTGGAGTTGATCACATTAACAGCGTGGTTAAAAAATGTGAAAAATCTGTATCAGTTCTCAAGGCCTTGGCTGGGGTTTGGTGGGGAGCTCACCCCTACACCCTTAAACTGATCTATAATGCATTGACCAGAAGTGCTTTAGATTATTGCAGCTTTTTGTTAGAGCCCTGCAACAAAGAAGCTCTTAAAAAATTGATTAGCATCCAGTCAAAATGTTTAAGAATTGTCATTGGGGTCATGAAATCCACTCCCATAAATGCACTTCAAGTTGAATGCGCAGAACCTCCTCTTCACCTTAGGAGACAATACCTGGCAGATCGCTTTCTGACTAAAGTTTTTTCGCTTTCATATCATCCTTTGCTCCCATTTTACAACAGATTGACCTCTCAATTAATAACTCTCCCTATTGGAATAATAAAACAGTTCCTCTATTGATAAATAGGTACAGAGAGCTTAAACACCTCTCAGCGCCAGTTTGTCAATACTCAACTCTCGCGGTCTTCACCACCACATATGAATCGATTCATTTCGAACCCAAAGCCGTTTTGGGACTGGGCATATCAAAGAATTCCCAAAACCCTAGAGATGACTTTGAGTCAGCTGTTAAGCGGTATTGGGAAGGATGGAATTTATTTTTCACTGATGCTTCAAAACTATCTGATACCGAATCCACAGGGGTTGCTGTTTATTTTAAAAAATCAAAAATTGCTTTATTATTTAAATGTCCACCAGAAGCATCAGTATTTACAGGGGAGTGTATTGGTATTTTAGAAGCCATACACTATATAAAATCCCATCAAATAACAAGATCAGTAATTTTTTTCAGATTCGCGTAGTAGTATCCAGGCCCTAAAACAAAATCAACTTTACAGCAAAATTAATAGTTAAATCATTATAGATATTAAGAACTTGTTATTTGATTGCTCTCAAAGCGGTTTAGACATCGAGATAGCCTGGATCCCCGGCCACTCGGGTATTGTTGGCAATGAGTGCGCTGATTCGTTAGCAAAGTATGCCACATCGAATCCGGCTGATCGAAAGCACTACGTAGCACAGAACTATGATTTGCAAAATGGTGCCAGACCCAAGTTATTTAACTTGTGGGCTGAAACATGGAAGTCGACCTCAAAAACCAAAGGTAAGTACTATGCCGCTATACAACCTGAAATTCAGAAGAAACCCTGGTTTTTTAAATTCCCTAAATTGTCCAAGAAGACTGTTTCGTCACTCTGCAGACTTAGACTCGGACATTGTTGTAGCCCAGTATTCTTGCACAAAATACATGTCCGTGACAGCTCCCTGTGCGAGTGCGGCCTTGCTGAGGGTACCCTAGATCACATTTTCTTCTCCTGCTCCATAAACAATAGATCCTTTGATTTATACCAAAAACTTCCCAAATGCAGTATTCCTCTCCCAACCAGCTTCCATACCCTTCTTACCCACTTTTCTCCTAAATTAATTAATCTCCTATCTAAATTTATAACAGATAATGAGATTAAAATGTAATTAGTGCGTAATATGTGTATAGTTATTGTGTAGATAATAGTTTGTGTTTTATAATATACTAGCTTCCGCCCGCGACTTCGTCCCCGTGGAAAAAAAAATCCCCCGATTTTGAAACATTCTTCATTACTGCTCCGCTCCTATTGGTGTTAGCGTGATGATATATAGCCTATAGCCTTCCTCGATAAATGGGCTATCTAACACTGAAAGAATTCTTCAAATCAGAACGGTAGTTCCTGAGATTAGCGCGTTCAAGCAAACAAACAAACAAACAAACAAACAAACAAACAAACAAACTCTTCAGCTTTATAATATTAGTATAGATTTATATAGTATATTATATCTTAGCTTGTATATAGTAGATTATATGTTTAACTCATGTGTTCGTCCTTGCAGCTGAACTAACAGCTACCACAAAGTACAAAGTTCGACGGCCTACCTTCGCTGCCGTCATAACATGACACTGGCAGAATAGTCGACCCCGGCTCAGTTGCCAAAAAAGAGAAGAAAAAAAAAAGTAGAATCAACCGTTGAATATTAAAACTTGTGCATTGTAAAATAATATGGTTCAGGTCAGCATCTTCAGATCCGCAGTGATGACATCGGCTATTGTCATATATATGGATTCTGTTCAGGTGGGCTGGTGACAAACAATGTCCCAGTCGCATACGTGTTATGGTAGTGATAAATCTTCTATTGATGTTTTTTTAGGTTATGGTACCAAGCTTTTATTGGCAATTCTTTCTGTATATCAGCATACCACTTGCCTTTCGTTTCCAGGGTTATATTCCAGTAGTCCTTCCACAACAGCCTGTTCAACTCATTAAAATGACTGTAGTAATCAGTAAATGGAACCTTTAGGAGCTCTGATTGGTCTTCATCATGGTCTAACCTAGTTGCATTGTCAGCTACTTCATTTCCAGGAATGCCACTGTGTGAAGGTACCCATACAAATTCTACATTAATAAATCTTATCATGTAATTCCCTAATCTTATTTCTAATATTATAAACTATATAATTTAACTTAAAAGATAAATTTACATTTTTAATGCTGATAAAACACTCTTGGAATCAGTCACTATCAGAATATTATTTACATTATTTACAAAACTATTTACATGCTGAAGTGCACAATAAATTGCATAGCTTTCTGCAGTAAAAATGCTACATGCTGCATTTCATTTAATGCATTTAGTCAAATCTATTTGTGGATCATAAAAAGTTGCTTTGACACAATGATTTAGTTTATTGTCTTTAAATTGTAGATATTCAAATTTATTATGCACAGTGTCTAGATGTATGACTATAGAACTATTAAGAAGGCTAATATTTTTTTTTTATATACAGGCCAAATATCATATTTCATAACTTTTTTGAATTATTTTGTACATATTGAAATATTGTTGGAATTTCTGGCAAAGTTCTACTAACCAGAGAAGAAGCAGAGATAGTACTGAATGATATTGCTTGGAACATTTCAGGATGTATTGTAATTTTCTTAACTAAAGGATTATTATTCAAAGATAGGACTTTTAAGAAAAATCTCTCAGCCAACTTCAATCTGCGTAATATCAAGAGGTACATGTCTCAATTTCTAATGAATTAATAGGTGTAGAGCGCATAGCCCCACAAATAAATCTCATTCCCATATTCTGGATGACATCTAATTTCTTAAGTAAGGTGTCATTGGCATTCATATAAGCTATACTGCTATAATCAAAATGGCACTATACCTTTGTATAGCATACTCATAATTTTGGGGTCGGATCCCCAAAAAGTTCCTGCTAAATGTCTCAATATATTGATGCCATTTAATGCTTTCTTTGCTATTTGCTTAATATGTTCATCAAATTTTAACTTATCATCAATAATAACCCCTAGGAATTTATGTTGTTTGACTATTGGAATTTCAACATTATTATATAAATTTTTTACATTTTTATGAGCATTTAAATTTTTATTAACAATTAAAACTGAACTTTTGTCTGGATTAATTTCTAATTTAAGTTTTTTATGGTAATAGATGTACAACTGATTTAAAGCCTTATTGATATTAGCCATAGCTATTTCTATATTCTAATTTATGCTATACAAAAGCAAGTCATCTGCAAATTGCAAGATATTTACATCTGGTGTGTCTACATATTTTAATATTTCAGAAGTATAAATGTTATAAAGTAAAGGGGATGAAATGGCCCCTTGCATTGTGCCTTTGTTGACAGACTTTGGCCCATGTAACTTATTATTATATTTAACAAAAACAGTTCTGTTACTCAAAAAGTGATAAAGCCATTTTAAGATGTGACTCTCAATATCATGAGATACTTGAATGAGTTCCTCTATATTTACATTGTCACAAGCACCTTTTACATCTAAAAAGACACAGATTGCATTAGAGTGACTTAATTTAACCTGTTTTAAATCTGACAATAGAGATACAAAGCTTTCAGAACAACTTGTGCCTATTCTGAAGCCAAACTGTACAGAAGGAATTAAACTATGTGATTCAACAAAATGATCTAATCTTAACTTTAAGAGGGTGTCGAGCCTACGAGACGCGCGGAAAATAGGTATTTACTGCAGCGGGCTAGTCATGTGCGTTGTCACACACACAATGACAAGTTCGCTCAAGGCCCGCTTGCCGTTGCACGACAAAGTTTGCTAACTTTGCATTTTTAAAATTTTTGTCGTTATGTTGAATAAACTTGAAAAACGAATATTAATTATTTAGATGGTTTTATTTATCACACTAATATTATAAAGTCAAAAGTTTGTGAATGAATGTGTCTGTTTACATGTTTTTTAATTCTTCACGCTCAAACGGCTAGATGGATCTAAATGAAGCGAGTAGGTACATAAATCACAAAAATAAATTTAATAAATTATACCTATTATATAAAAATTAACGTTTGTTTTTACTGTAGTAATACATTACCCGTTCCCTCACTATTCATCCTATTGCAATAAAACTTTGATTATATGCTAAATATGCTTGTGTCTGTGTCTGTAATGGGTGGGGCCTCTCGATCACAAGTCCGACACTTTATCCATTAGGCTATTGACGCTTCGAAACTGGGTAAGTAGGAAGTTAGGGAAGATGGGTATGCAGTACTTATTTGAATAATAAAACCAGTATGAAATAAAAAAAAATATAATTATGTAATGTCATAATAAAACCAGACTGAAATAAGTTTTGTTTATTAAAATTTCGTTTAGTGCTCGTTTAAATTCTGATGTACTGTCATATTTTTAATAACATTCGGTACTTTATTATATATACGTGGGGCCATACGAAAAAACATTTATTCATTAATGCTGTCTAGCGAACTTACTTCGCAGAAGTATAAGCCGTTGGTCCCGGTCGCCAAATGGCGGCCGTCAAAATAGACCACGTCAGAGGCCCTAGAGGTGGTCTAGAAACTCTGACACTAGGGTGTATGGCGTCGTTAGACCTCAATTACCCACACGATAAGAAGAAGAACTTCGCAGAAAATATAAGCGTAATTTATTTCATAACAATATAATTGTATCAAGGGTAACTTAATTTAAGAGAAAAAAAAATAAAAGAAATCTATAAATCTAATGTTATATTGCTTATTATAACATTTTACAAAAATTGGCCAAGTGCGAGTCAGACTCGCCCATGAAGGGTTCCGTAGTAACTATAATAATATAATATGTATATTTACTTGACAAAAAACTAAAACTTACAAATTTCTTAAAACTAGCTTATTTACATTTTTTTTTTGCAACTACGCCAAATAACTTTGTTTTTCATAGTATTTGTATGAATTACAAAGTTATATTTGCGGTTTTAGAAAATATGCTGTATCTCAAAAACTACTGACTCGATTTCTTTAAAACCAATTTCGATTGAAAGTTTACATTAAGATCTACAGATATGTATATATATATATATATATATATTTTTCACTCCATTATTATAGAAGTTAGAGGGGGGGCACACATTTTACCAATTTGGAAACGTATATCTTTTAAACTATTAATTTTATGAAAAAGTGGTTTTAGAAATCTCAATCTCATTTTTAAAGACCTGTATAATAGATACCACCCATGCATAGGTTTCATGTAAAAAAAAATATTTTCAGTTTTAGTTCCATGTATGGGGAGCCCCCTTTATTTTAAATATATTTTAATTTTTTCTTAAAATCGGAAAGCGGTTCATACAATACGTCTACCTACCAAGTTTCACATGTATAGTCTTAATAGTTTTGGAATAAAATAGCTGTGACATACGGACGGACGGACAGACAGATGGACAGACATGACGAATCTATAAGGGTTCCGTTTTTTGCTATTCGGCAACGGAACCCTAAAAAACGAGTAATTTCTTAAAATATATATTTTTAATTTTGATACACTACACAAATCACAGTACAGTAAGAAAAGAAAAAAGACAAAAAAGATACTATACTTTGTAAGAAATAAAAAGACAATAAAACTTATTTAGAATTTTGAAACTACAATCGTAGAAATATCAATGCATCCAAGGTTTGACTTCCAAGCCTGCTTCGTAGTTTATTACCAACATAAGCAGCAGCTGAAAACGCTCGTTTAGGTTTTACACTGGTTGGAGGAATAGACAATAGATACTTATATGCTATTTCTAAGTGATATCCACTAATTCCTTCATTTTCAAACAGGCTTATTTCACGTCTAATACTATATTTTGCCAACCCCGATTAATTTTGTATTTGTACTTCACTATCTGGGGATTTCATACTCTTATCAATTTCCAGCTGTAACTTTTCCTTTAGTGTCAATTGGGGTTGGGATTGGGAGGTTTGTGGCCTTAACTCATCATCTGTTTGTGATCCTGATCTTCTTTCTTCTTCTTCCGTGTCATCGCGACTGTTTAGTTTTTTCACAATACACTTTATTTGCTTCCTCACTAAAGCCTGTGTGTGTGTGTGTGTGTAAATAAGTCATGCCATTCCAAATCCGATAATAACTGATTTTCATCATATTTTCATGGATTTTGTAAATAATTCAACACACCAGTCAAATCATCACTTCGTCGTTGCTTCATACGTTCCACTAAGGATGTTTTCATTTTTTGGCAAGTGCTGAGTTTATGCTAGATAGCTGTTTTATAAGAAATTTCAAAGCGGAATCAGCTGTGCATAAATTAGCATCTCGCCGACAGATTGCTTCTACTGTCAATTTAATTGGGGTCAGCACATCAACAATTTTATTTACCAATTCAAAATCAACTTCTCCCAAACGAATTGGATGATTGAGATCTATAAGAGCTTTTTGAATGCAGGTTTTTAAAAGATAAAATCGCTCCAGCATTGTTAAAAGACCATTCCACGTGGTTTTACAGTCCAAAAGAAGTGACAGCTCTTTTCCATGTTCAATTTTCACATATTTTTGAAGTACTGTTTCATTTTTCAATGGTGATCTTTTGAAATACACTCTACAACTTTGCGGATTTTCTTTATCAGCTCATTAATGTTTTCATCTTGTGTTAACTCTGGTATGTGTTATAGCGCAAGGTCATTTTATGACATTAAGATTAAGTCTGATTCTGGACTGTCTAAGTCTTCTAAATGTTCATCATCATGGCTGTCGTCCATATGATCAGCAGCCACAGATGGTTCATTTATAGTATCATCTGAGGTAGAGCTGTCTTGCAAATAATTATGTTTTTCATAAAGTCAGTATCCAGGGAAATATCAAATTTACTTAGACGCTCTTTCAATATACGAAGACAATTTTCAGCCATACTTTCACACTTCCATAAATAGGAACAAGTCCTAAGTTCAATTTTTTTTTTTATATGAATGACCTTTGACAGCAATGTATGTGTTTATTGGATGTTGAAGTCCACTTGTCGAAAGAAAGACTAAATCTTTCACCTGCACTTTTCTAATGTTTCAATTCTGCAGTTACTTGCTTTCTGATTTTTTCACTGTAATTCATGACACGTTTTTGAATGGTGATGGCTGACTTTGGTAAATCCGTGTATCTTGCAAAGACAAATTTTCTCGAATCATCTGAAGTTATGAATATACTGAATGGAAATCCATCTAATGCAATAATTCTTGCCAAAACATCATCGAGGCTATCGTCGGCACTTTTAGTAAAATAATCATTTAACTTTCACTTGGCTGGCGGCGGTGCTGTGTTCCGATTATCAGAATCTAGACTTGTTGAAGCTGATATAAGCTTGATGTTATGTTTTGATGAAAAATGTGTATGTAATCCCTTAGTCGATCCATCCAAAGTCTTGAGAATGGCTGAGCATCGGTTACATTTGGCACTAATCCTATCCTTCGCAACTAAAAAATAGCTCCACACTGACGTCGTATCACAGTGTTTTTATATGTTTAACAAAGTCTCCCGCCATTTGAAATACTTAATTTCAGATAATTGACTTTTAAATTTAAATGACGTAGGTAGGTCGTGGGTTCAAATTTAGGCAAGTACCAATGTGACTTTTCAAATTTATTACTTACTAGCTTTTGCTCGTGACTTCATTGGTGTGGGAGGTTTTTCCCGCGTAAATACAGTTCGTTCTACTTAATAAATTCATTGAGTTCCGTTCAGTAGCTTTTGTGCGAAAGAGCAATTAACAAATATACATACATCCTCACAAACTTTCGCATTTATAATATTAGTAGGATGTATTTTCTAAGTTTATCATATAGATCACTGACAGTGGTGACGAAAAACATTGTAAGGAAACTTGGACTGGTATTATTTAATGTACACTCGCCAACCCGTCTTGAGAAAAGGCGTTTCATTTTTTTTATTCAGAAGTGGATCTACAATTAAAAAAATATGTTGTAATGACCAAAGTTTTCAATATAATTAAGCATATCTTAGAACTGGAAACATATCTTAGAACTATACAATAATATAGGTTATCCATCAGAATTCAGACAGGCTTTAATTTATAATCATATTGTGGGAAGTACTAATTTCACACAGGTTCCCATTAGTATATGCTTAAACTAGACTTATGATCTCATGGTGCGTGGTGCGCTGGTTGCACGCTACTGGCATGGTTGCTCTATGTTATCTCTTAAAAAATAGTAGTAGAGATACCTACTACTGTTTCTTGTGATTTTTTTTTATTGATAATAGGCTCGCGTTTGAATTTTAAGAAAAAAATTAATTCAAACTCAAAATGTTTTATTTCACATAGGCTTACATGGGCACTTATAAAACGTCAGCAGATTGGCGCAGGGCACGGTTCGAAATTGGTCGTTTTCTATGGAGAAGAACCTGCAAGAAACTCCACAGTTACTCTTTTAAAATATCATTCTTACAATGTATCTATAATACAGGTTAATTAGGTATGAGAGGACAGCATAGACCAATTAATACAGCACAACGGAATTACAATTAAAAAATTGTGAAACAAATCTAAGAGTTTACAGTGTTCTCCCATTCACAAAAAAGCTTTATATTATACTAAGCTAGTATAATATTGCCCGCGTCTGCGCTCACGTTGGAGGTTTTTCCTGCGTAATTCTCGATTCCGTGGGAATGCTGAGATAAAAACTATCCTATGTCCTTTCCAGTATCCTAAACTATTCCCATGCCAAATTTTATCTAAATCGGATTAGCGGTTTAGGCGTGAAAAGGTAACATACAGACAGACAGAGTTACTTTCGCATTTATAATATTAGTATGGATAAAAATAAACTTAAGAAGTATAAATTAATAATAAAAATGATACAAAAATAAAATCTGTCATCTGATTATCGTAGGGAAGAAAAATAAATAAAAAGACACACTCACGAAAGTGGAGTTGTTAATATACTAGTCGATAACGCAATTACAATAAGCCAGGGAAGCCACATGTGCAGAACGAAGGAATCATCGCCTAGCAGTCATGTCTTCAACGTACTCCCGAATCTTATAATACGCTTTTTTGATAAGAACACGTTTGACGTAAGACATGATACTGTGGAAATAAGCAAAATAAAATAACCGAGCTGTCGCTACATCAGTTAATTGCCTAACTTTTCTTACTGCAACTGAACTTAATCTACTAGAAAGAGTCCTAATATGATCCCGCGTCCGCATCCGCATCTTTTCTATTTTAAAAATGAGAGAAGTGTCTTCAGCGAATAGAATTATATCCGATAAGTTGGTCATCATGTAAGGTAGGTCATTGATATACACTAGAAAAAGGAAAGGGCCAAGAATTGAACCTTGCGGAACGCTCATCTTGGCTTGGGATCCTGCAGATGTCGCTCCATTAACAATAACTTTTTGTTGCCTGTTTGATAAATAGGAAAGAACAAGGTCAGCAGAACACGAATCCACGAATTCCGTAATGGTGTAATTTACAGATCAGTGTTTTGTGGTCAACGCAATCAAAAGCTTTGGAGAGGTCACAAAATATGCCAATTGCATCCTGAGATTTCTCCCAAGATTCCAGAATGTGACGGGTGAGCGCTACTCCTGCGTCTGTTGTTGACCTACCTTTCGTGAAACCAAACTGCCAACTATTCAGAATCCCATTTGAGTTAAAAAGTGACAGCATCTGGTCCAACATGATTTTTTCGTATATTTTGCTTAATGCTGGAAGCACATATATCGGTCTATAGTTAGAGGGATCACTCTTACAACCCGACTTAAAAATTAGTACTACTTTACTATGTTTCATTAAATCGGGAAAAGTACCGCTGTCTATACATTGATTAAATATGCCTGTTAGGATAGCAGCAATTGAGTCAATAATATTACCAAGAACCCTAACAGATACACCCCATAAGTCATCAGTGTTTGGTATGTTAAGACTTTGGAATGTTTTTTAATTACATCAATAGAAATGGGCTTAAATGAAAATTTTGGTATATCCTTATTGAAGTTTTCTTTTTCTTTTTTTTATTAAAAATTGGTTCGCGTTTGACCACCATCTCACCTGATGGTAAGTGATGATGTAGTCGAAGATGGAGCACGCTTACCTAAAAGTAACCTATTCACTCTTGACTTAAAGACTACTAGGTTATAGCTATCGGGAAACACAGACTCCGGCAGGGAATTCCACTCCTTAGCCGTACGCACAATGAAGGTATTCCCAAAACGTTTTGTGCATATGGGTGGGATGTCCACCATGTAACAATGGCGCTTCGTCGTTTGTCTCGTAGTCCGATGATGGAACGGGCTTGGGGGAATAAGATTCTACTAATGATGGCGAAGAATGTAGAGATTTAGTAACCTCTACTGGAATATTGGTAAAGTAATTTTCCAACTTCTCAGCCACTTTTGACTTATCTGAGATGACCTGATCATCGATGTTCAAAGTTAAATAAATATATAATAAATAAATTCTTTATTTCATTAACTTAGCACTACTACAGTTTGTCTTACGTTAGGGTCTCCTTTTAAGTTTGTGAAAAACCTGTGCTAGGAGGCCCTGCTCTTCTTAAACTAGAATTTACAATATTATGTAGGAGTGTGCTGGCATTTAGTATATGAAAACTTAATAACTAAAGGAATATAATAATAAACAATAAGAAATTCTAAAATAATGGTGATATGGGTCTGTCTGTGTATGTGTGTGTGTGTGTGTGTGTGCGCGCGTGTATGTATGTGTGTGTATGTTTATGTATGTTTGTGTGTGGGTGTATGTGAAATGCATTGTTGAATGTTTATGTCTATGTAATTGGTTGTCACATAAAAATTATCACACAATTTTTAGAAGGGTTTCAATACAGTCATAGCTTTTACACTTTAGCCATTCTATTAAAACTTTTTTAAATGCTCCATACGTCATAGGAAAAATGTTTAAAATTTTGTTCAACTTATTATAAATAGATGCAGATTGCCTAATATATTGTCTTTTTGCGTATGACGATTTGACTGATATTTCTGGAGCAACGAGATATTTCCTTCTTTTTTTATCAATGCTACAATTATAGGGAAGGGTTTTATGACGTTTTAAGACAGCATGAAGGACATATAATTTTCTAACTGAAAGAAGACCACTGAGTGAGTATAGGTGTTCTGTAGGGAATCTATATGATTTAAAATACATAACTTTCAAGAGAGACCGTTGAGCTCGCTCCAATTCTAGAAATTTGACTTTTGTAGCCCCTGCCCAAACAGGTATACAGTATACCATAACTGACTGGGCAAGTGAGACGTATATTTGATTTAAAAGAAACTTGGAAGTTATGTGTCTCAGAATCTGAAAAATCCAGATTAGCTTTCTGGTACGAGCCATGACCATTTCTGTGTGCAAATGCCAGGACAATCGTTGGTCAACAATAATACCTAAATATTTGATATCAGTCACTTTTGTTATTTCAGTACAGGAAAAATTTGTGCTTCGGCGATTATCACAACTATGAATTCTAAGGATATATTTAGGTTGAGTGTTATTATATTTTGTAAATGCGATATATTTCGTTTTAGAGACGTTTAATGTGAGTAAATGGAGCTTTAACCACCTAGCAATCTTTGCGAGGCCGTTTTCAGCATTCCTATAAACAGATTCCCATGTATCTCCTGTAAACGTGAGGGCTGTGTCGTCTGCATAAGAGAAAACACGCCCATTCTCAATGTTCATTTTACACAGGTTATTTATATATATTAGGCAAAAGCGTAGGTCCTAAGACACTACCTTGCGGGACTCCGAAATTCGTCTTCAACTCATTACTAACATGATTACCTATTTTTACACACTGTCTTCTTTCCTGGAGATAATCTGTTAAGAGTGCCAGAGGTTGTCCCCTTATGCCTATACGTTCCAGACTGCGCACAAGGATGGGAACAGAGACGGTATCGAAAGCCTTTTTAAGATCTAGGAAGACAGTAAGACACTTTTTTCCCGAATCCACTTTTTCAACAATGTATGTGGTTAATGCTAAAACTGCGTCTTCTGTCGACAACCCCTGTCTAAATCCATACTGAGAAGGAGACAATATGTGGTATTTGTTCATATAATTTACCAAACGGATATTAATTAATTTTTCTATGATTTTCGAAATCGCAGGTAACACTGAGATAGGTCTATAATTGCTGACATCATCTCTTTTGCCACCCTTGTGCACAGGCGTTATAATAGCTTGTTTCAGAGCAGATGGAAAGATTCCTTGCGTAAAGCATAGGTTGGCAAGATATGAAAGTACTGGTACTACCACTTCGTGTGCAGATTTAAGGAATTTAGTAGATATATGGTCCCATCCAGGGCTACTATCAGTTTTGAGACTCATCAATACGCTATGCACTTCCCAAGGATCAGTTTCTAAAAGTACAAACGATGAAGTCTGTGAGTCCCTTACGTTAAAGGTATCAAGATCTCGTGCTTGATTTATAGACATTATTTCTTCAGCCAAAAACTTTCCTATGCTAGAAAAGTAGTTATTTATGTGATTTACTGAGTCTTGAGGGGTGGGTTTAATTTCTAATAGTTCTAAATTCTGATTTTGGTTTTGCTTACGATGAGTAATATTATTTATAGCTTTCCACATTTTTTATTATCTTTATTTGCCTTATCTATCTGTTCCCGGTCATATTTTCTTTTAAGTTTTTTAATTAGGTTGTTACAGTAATTTTGATATCTTCTGTATGTAAGTTTCAAAACATCGTTGTTGGGATCCAATCTTAATTTTCTCTGCATGTTGTTCCTATTCTGGATACACCGTAAGATTCCTGAGCTTATCCAAGGTTTAATTATTCGGTTGTTTCTGGGGACTAAAATTGTAACAGTATTTTGTAGAAGGCAGTATCTAAGTTTCTCAATCAAAAGACTAGTAAGTATCGAAGGATCATTAACTGAAATTAGTTCAAAAATATCACTTTCCTTTAGAGTAGCTACTGCCTTCTCAAAATCAATAATTGTTTTAGTTTTGGGGCATTTACTCGCTTTGATTATATCAGATAAATTTAATAAAATCATGAAGTGATCCGTTATCGTAGTGTTTAAAACAGCAATTGAGGCATTCTTTTTTGATATCTCTATTTTTAACATAAAATGATCTAGGCAGTTTTCACCTCTAGTTGGCAGAGAATGCCCAGGCAGTAAGCCATGCATCGCCATGCATCGCCAATAAATCATTCTAACCCTGTTGGTTTGTGTTTTCAGTTTCTTTGTTTATCACCTTCAACACAGTTTTTATTTTATTGTTAGAAATGCTAATTTTATTAATTACTGATTTAGATTTAGCTTAGGCGCATACTGTTTTAAATATCTTTGAGTAGTTTCTTAAATAATTATGGAAGGCTTCATCGGAAGTCAATGATATTTCATGGTATAAGTTGGATAAATTGTCTCTGCTTATTCTTATTCCAGCAGTGGCCCATTCATTAAATTTAGATTATTACTCATTTGAATTTTTTTAACTGGATATGCCTTACTAAATTCGTAGCATAGTGAAGAAAATAATATCCTGTAATTTTCATTGGGGTCATGGGAGTCATTATTGGCCATTGAAAGATTAGGTACTTAACATGTTATCATTAAAAACATTAATTTAATTTTAGTTAGTGACCTAAACTTAATAGTCTTATTTAATTGCCGCTTTTTAACCAAGTCAAAGGATACTAGTTGACCTGTATGGTCAGACCTAACTCCACTTATTTGAGACGAGTATTTTATGACACAATTAGTATAAATATTATCTATGCATTAAGCTGATGTTGCTGTTATTCTTGTTGCTTCCTTGAATGTGCATTTTAAGTTAAATGAACCAAACAATGAAGTAAGCTTGCAGTGTTCAGGTGAATTTACTAACAAATCAATATTTTGGCGACCACAAACGAAAACTAATTTATTATCTCTTATAAGCTTAGGTACTTAAAATTTCTCCCATTATCATTAAGAATGATGACAAGTTTGATGCTGGTGGTCTATAAACATATAAGAAAATTTGGCCTTCAACTTCTGTACATGCTACCTCACAGAAGCAATCAACAGAGGAAGCGGTGATATATTTTTGTTCCTTATATCTAAGAGAATTACTACATAATATTAAAGTACCACCTCCTACTGAGGACCTGTTGTATGCACTAGTAACTGAAAAAATATTAATTTTAAACAACATTCTATCTGGTTTTAGCCAGGTTTCACAAAAACATAAGATATCTATATCATATTTATCATTGCCATTTCCTCATCTAATATTTTGCCGGAGAAACGATTTATATTCTGATGATATAGTAAAATTGTGTTATTATACCTCTCCTTTGTCACATCTAAGGGTTTAAACAATTGATTTCATTATTATTAGATACCCTAGATAATACTGAATAGTCCTTAACCTACGATCAGTTAAATTATCAATAACCGAGTGTAAATTGTAAGCTAACAAAGTAGCCAATGAACTTTCATCGTAAATTCTATAATGAATGTCAGGATTGCAATCGATACACCCAAAAAAATTACACGATGTTTGATGCAATATTTTGCAATCGACCACGTTTGCTGAGCAAGCGATATAATGCGATCGCACTAAGTTCGCCGCGAGCTTAGTTTATTTCGAACAGCAACCGAGTACACTCATTTTCATCATTTAGCGATAATTTTAGCCCTTACGTTACTTTGTTAATTATACTTAGCAATAAACCCTTGAAGGTTATCAGTGTATTTAACTTAGTAGACACACACGATATCCATATTGAATTTCAGAGAAAAAGTTGCATATCGTGTGTGTTTTAAATTGGATTTCAAAATAAAAGCCAGATTTGCAATCACCACCCCCAAAAACCCATTAATCTAATCAGCCAGCCAACGGTAACTGGATGGTCTGAACTGTCCACGGTTCGTGGAGCCCTAAACGTTGCTTACAAACACAATATACTTTAGAGATAACAATACTTAATATTAACCACTTACCTTCTGAGCTGGGACGACAGGCTTCGACCTTTCCTGGGGTCACGTCCGTGTGATATGTGTGAAAGTATGTATGATTGTGTAATGTTGTGAAGTGGTGTCACGGCGGTTCCCAAAAGACTCAAGCTTCGATGTGTGGTCCAGGCCGGGATGTAGCACAAAGTTCGCACCAGATTGGAGCAGCTATTTATCACTAATTCACAACCAATTTCAACAAACTCGCGGGTCAGTCAGTCTGACTTCAATGCGGCGTTATGTTCCAAAATATCCCAGGTTTTTCGTCAATTCGGGATTACAATTTCAACTTATCGGTGATCGCGACCAAATTATCTTTTAACTGCGTAGATTCAACAGGATTTTTAATTTCAATCAATGAATCGATCTCAACAAGCAAGGCAGTTAGTTTTTACAAGAAACGGATATCTGTCAAAGTGAAAAAAGTCAAAGACAATAGAATAACGTTGCCAACCAAAAAGGTGCGTTCTATTTCACGTTGGACGAAACATCTACCCCTCCCCCCCGGACGGGCCTACCCGTCCGCTAATCAATTGGAAGCCTTGACAAAGTTGCGACCGCTCTCTTTATGATGGATCCGTCCACCAAAACCTCAGCAAAACGAGGGACCCCGTCGGTGCCAGCCACCAAATTGAGAATGCGCCCTTGCGCCAATACAAAGGCTTAAGGTTGGCATCCTTAATCAGGACGAGGTCTCCGATCTTGGGCGGATGAGTTTTATCCGTCCACTTGACGCGTTGCTGGAGGATGTGCAAATACTCTAAGCTCCAACGCTTCCAAAAGTTCTGAGCAAGCTGTTGCACCAACTGAAACCGCGAGAGCCGATTTTGGCTCACATCAACAAAGGGGTACTCCGGTAAGGCGACAAGTGGCTGTCCAATCAAGAAATGGCCCGGGGTTAGAGCCTCCAAGTCATTCGGGTCCGAAGAGAGCGGGCACAATGGGCGCGAATTCAATACAGATTCAATGCGGCAAAATACCGTAGCTAGTTCCTCAAAGGTGAGAACGGTGTCTCCCAACAATCTCCGCCAGTGTCCCTTTGCCGCTTTCACCGCGGCCTCAAAAATACCCCCCCAATGGGGGCAGGCTGGCGGGTCAAACAACCAAGTGACCCCTCGGCGGGCCAAACTATTACCAATATCAACCTGGCTCTCATTAAGGAAGGCGTATACCTCCTTCAAATAGTTACTTGTACCCTTGTAGTTCGTACCGCAATCAGACCTAATCAAAGAAGGTAACCCATGGCGAGACACAAATCTGTCCAAAGTCGCCACAAAGGCCTCTGTCGAGAGGGAGGTTACCAGCTCCAAGTGTACTGCCTTGGTTGACAGGCAGACAAAAACGCACAAATAAGCCTTAACAATCTTACTGTTTCGAAGTGTGGACGTCTTCAACGAAAAGGGACCAGCAAAGTCCGATCCGACGCCAGCAAAGGGCCTCGCCTCATTGACACGATCAGCCGGCAAATCTCCCATTAGGGGCTGCATAGTGGAGGCCTTAGTCCGATAACACGGCATACAACGGAAGACAATGCTACGAATAGTACGACGAGCCGACAAAATCCAAATTCTCGCTGCAGAATGGCCAACAGGGCATTGCAACCCGCATGCGAGTTTTTAACGTGACGATCAGTCACCAACAATTTTACCAAGTGGCCCTCCTTGGGCAACAAGAGGGGGTGACGGGCCCCATAAGGAAGGTTAGAGTGCCTCAACCGTCCTCCAACACGCAAAAGACCCGTCTTATCCAAGAAGGGATTCAGCTTACTAACAGCTCCCGACAACTTAACCCTACCAGACTTCAAGACCTCGATCTCCTTCTCAAAGTGTGCAGTCTGCACAGAGCGGACCCAAAGGAGGAGTGACTCCTGTCGCTCTTGAGGAGAGAGAACTGGTGACAGGCGCTTGTCCCCTGGATTCCTAGAATTATGGCCAAAACGCCTGATCCACGAGGTAACGTTCAACAATTTGTCGAGAGAGCTGTATCGATTCAACAAAAAATCAGGATCAAACGGAAGATCCTTCGTCCCAACAGCGAACACCTTAAGTCCGGGCAAAGGATCCGACATCAAGACTGGCGTTCGAGGCCAATCGTCCTCGGGGCGAGTCAGCCAGTCCGGTCCCCACCAGAGGGGGTGAGCAATCAAGTGGGGGGCCATGCACCCGCGTGAGGCTACGTCGCCCGGGTTCAGGTCACCAGGCACGTGCCTCCAAATCAAAGTCGTTTCAGAACCTTGAATCTGCGACACTCGGTTCGCAACAAAGACCTCCAAAGAGTGGACGGACGTCTTCAACCAACACAGAACAATTTGACTGTCCGTCCAGGCGTAAGAAGCCCGAATGTCAACAGTTCCACCCAAGGTGTGCGCAACGTGGTTTAGGAGACGCACAAGAAGCACCGCCCCTGACAACAACAACTTAGGGATGGTCAATGCCGTCCGGAGGGGGGCCACCTTGCTCTTGGCCATGACCAGTGACAACTTCACCTGGCCCGTGGCGCTTACGGTGCGCAGATAAACTACGGCGGCATAACCGTGAGAGGACGCGTCACAAAACCCATGAAGGGTGGCAGCATAAACCCCAGGGGGGAGGATGGCGCGTGGTAGCGCGACCTCATTGACCGCAGGGAGCGCAGATACAAATTGGAGCCAGTCTTCCAACAGGGTTTCCCGAAGTGGCTCGTCCCAACCAAGTTCAGCGGTCCAAAGGCGCTGAAGGAAGCATTTCGCCCAAAACAATACCGGGCAGATCCAACCATTAGGGTCAAAGGTCCTCGCTACAGTAGACAACACCAGTCGTTTAGTCCAAGTAGGAGGTGACTCCAAGTCGACATCGTACGTAAAGGTGTCTTGAACTGGTCGGTACTGAACGCCGAGGACGGCCATCATGGCGGGGTTGTCAACGTTTTCAAACAAATGAGGATCCTGCTTATGATCCTCCAACACACCTTCCAATAGCGCTGGCGAGTTGGACACCCATTTACGCAACTCATAGCCAGCGGAAGCCAGACATCGTCGACGTACAGGTCCGTTTTCAAGATGGCGGACGCACGAGGGAACCTCAAACGCTCCCGGGCCGCAAGCTCCCAAAGCGAACGAATAGCAACAAAAGGGCTAGATCGAAGGCCGTACGTATTCGTGTTGAGCTCATACACAATCATGGGATCCTGGGGATGTTCCCGCCACAGGATCAACTGATAACGTCTGTCATCCCGGTGAATAACCGTTTGCCGGGACATCATTTTGATGTCGGCCACAAAGACTACTTGATGACGACGAAAAGACGTGATGACGTCACAAAGATCCCTCAACAATTTGGGGCCGGAATGCAGGCAATCATTCAAGGAGACGCCGGAAGAAGTCCGCGCAGACCCATCAAATACTGTGCGCAGTTTACCAGTGGATGGCTTGAGGACCGCGTGATGTGGCAAGAAGAAATGCTCTACTGAGCGCCAATCCAAATCTGACACCGACATGTGTCCCAAGTCTGCATACTCACGCATAAAATCTACATATTTTTGCCGCAGCACCATGTCCCTGGCCATGCGGCGCTCCATTGCCAACAATCTCTTCTCAGCCGTAGGTCTGGATTGGCCGAGAGGTGGTCGCACTGCAACAAAAGGCAGCCGGGTCTAAAGCCGACCGGAGCGGAGTCGACCGGTGTTGTTCTGATACAACAACTCGCACTCTTCATGTTCCGGATTCAAGCGGGCCACCTGAGGGGGCTCCTCAACCTCCCAAAACCTCTGAACGGCGTCAGAGAGGGCTGAGCCGGACACCAACGCAAAGACAGGTTCAGGTGGAGGGGGCACGTTCAACACTGGGCCCATAATCGCAAAGCCGAAGATGGTTGAGATCGCCACCAGGCCCCTCGGGTGGCACCATGGGGTCTCCGGCTGCAAGACCGTCATATTTCCCAACAATATTTTCCCTAAAACATCGGAACCCAACAACAAATGCACCGTACAAGGGGAATCAAACCGGGTGTCAGCCAAATCCAGACCTGACGTCAACCGTAGAACATCAAAAGACAATCGGGATGGCTACCCAATATAGTCGGCAGAACAAGGGTAGGAGCACCAATTTAAGGGTACAGACAACTCACAGGGGTGATTTCAAACCAGGTCTCTCCCTCAACAGTGGTGACAGCCGCTTCGCCAATTCCCTGAATTTTGCTTGAAAAGTCGTTCACCTCCAGGCCAACCTGTCCCGCTAACCAAGATGACAAAAGGGAACCCTGGGCTCCCGTGTCCAAAATGGCACGGACCACAATCGAGTCACCCAAGGGTCCCCAGACCCTGACCGAGGCCGTTGGCAACAAAATCGACTCAATCCGGGGGGGTTCTTTAGCGGGGCAGGCGCCAATTTCCTAGCGGTGCCTGGGCGGTGACCGATCGCCGCATCCAGGCTGCCTTCGTTCACGACGAGGGTAAACATCAAATGGTTCGTCCGCGCGGTGTCCCGAGCCGCTCGCCATTACCGGAAGGGCATATCCCACCGGATGCCTGAATGGCGCAGGGCGCGACTCCAACCGGGGACGTTCCGCCAACGGAGGGGAGAGGTAGCGGTGCTGGTCCGACCACTGCTGCCTAGCAGCCAACGCGCGTTCTCCCTGACGAGGGGAGACCAAATGGCGCTCGCGGGGCTCCCGTACAACTTGCGCGGGGGGTGGAGAGCGGCGTGCAGAATTGCGGGCCACAGCCCGGTGCTCGTCTCCGGAATACCCCCCCTGCGCGAACCCTCCTCAGAAGATGGTCTGCTGGAGTGGTTCGCGTTGGCGCACAAAATCTCCAGGTGGGACCCCTTGCAAATTCTACACGGACGGGGGTCGGGGCAGTCCCGATGGAAATGGGCCCCCAAACACGAGAAGCACAAACGGCGTGCGTTGACAATGCGGCGGCGGGCACTTACGTGCAAATTCAAAAAGGCCGGGCAACGCGCCATGACATGCCCCGTGGCCTTACAAAAGTCGCAATGATGAGGACTCCGAGCGCCAGCAAAACGGGGGGCGGGATGAACATCAACAGGCCCCCTAGCCCGAGGACTCCGGGCGCCAGCAAAACGGGGGGCGGGGTGAACATCAACAGGCCCCCGAGCCCTAGTCCGTCCCTGGTCTCTTGGCCGAGAAGGTGGTGGGTGTGACCCCGTGGCGCCACGAGTGTTATCCAAAAACCGACACTCGTCTTCCAAAAACTTGAGGAGGTCGTCAAAGGGGGGAAGATGGGTGGCACTATCCCTACCATACTTCTGCTCAAAACGTGACCTCAACTCCGCAGGGAGCAACCGCAGCACTATGTGCACCAACAGGTAGGGCCAATGTTCCACCGGTAACTTCAAGCGTCTCAAGGCGTTGGTCGCTGAGACCAATGGGTTCAGCAAGTCAGTGCGCAACGTCGACGTGCTGGCAATGGCCGGTAGTCCCAAAATCTGGCCGATGTGCACATCAGCCAGGCAGCGCTTGTTCTGATACCGTCGGGAAAGAAGCTCCAAAGCGGTCGGGTAGGAGGAGTCTGTCACCGGCAAGTGCTGCACCAAGGCTCTGGCTTCGCCCTCCAAAACGGACAACAAGTAGGCCAACTTCTGCGCAGGTCCGAGGTCCGAGCGTGCATCCACAAGACTTTCAAAGAGATTAATGAAGCCCAGCCAGTGGTCCAAACGACCGTCAAAATGTGGCAGCTCCAGGGTGGGCAGCCTACCCAATAGTCCAGGGCCCTTGACAACGGAGGTCTGAGGCTTGGCCTCCTCAGGCACCCGGCTCCTCAAAATTTCCCGGGCTCGTTGACTTATGACATCCCCCAGGTGGACAATCTGGTCATAGTCACCCAAAACCTTATCGCGGGCTGCCTGGTCCATCACCCCCAAATCCACGTCCATGATGTACTAGTTGAAGCGTGAGAGCGCAGCATCAGCTGACTTGATCCTCTCATTCACATGCTCGTTCCGAGCAAGGGTCAGCTCTTCCAAGTCCGAACGCTAAACCGTTGCTGCTGCCGATGTGAACCATCTCAACTGTAAGGTCAATCTGGCAGCAGACTCCCTGACTGCCTTTAATGAAGCCATTGCAACAATCAAATATCAATACCAATAGGCTAAAATAACTAAACAAACAACAATGACTTGTTAGCCAACCGAATAATTTCACCAAATAAAAACTTAAATTCAATTATTTCAAGTCCAAATCCGACCCTGTACTTATTACAAATATGAATCTAGCTTGCTAAGGATGGCTAGTTACAGAAAAAATAACAATTTAATGTATATATTATGCTGGATCAACACCAATTAAACACAACAATTGAATGTATAATATTGAGCCGGACAATCTCCAATAACACAATCCAATAATCACCCTAAACAATAAATCAATACACACAATTCAAGTCTTGTTATGTTAACAGATGTGTGATTATTATTTAGATAAACTTTTAAATTCAGATCAGCGACATTAAATTATTAATTACAACAAATATACCAAATTATGTACCAAAATACAACCTAATAATTCCTAATTTCACAAATAAACCTTACTTTGTCAGTACTACAACAGGGGCTACAGTACAATTAATAATACAATTTGAGCCCGGGTGACAGCAATATATTCAAACTTATTAAGTTATTTTTATCAATGTTCAAAACTTCCAATTTACTTAGTGGATCTTATATTATAATGTAAAAACCACGCTCTGCTACCAGTTTGTACGATCTCCAATCAGCCAGCCAACGGTAACTGGATGGTCTGAACTGTCCACGGTTCGTGGAGCCCTAAACGTTGCTTACAAACACAATATGCTTTAGAGATAACAATACTTAATATTAACCACTTACCTTCTGAGCTGGGACGACAGGCTTCGACCTTTCCTGGGGTCACGTCCGTGTGATATGTGTGAAAGTATGTATGATTGTGTAATGTTGTGAAGTGGTGTCACGGCGGTTCCCAAAAGACTCATGCTTCGATGTGTGGTCCAGGCCGGGATGTAGCACAAAGTTCACACCAGATTGGAGCAGCTATTTATCACTAATTCACAACCAATTTCAACAAACTCGCGGGTCAGTCAGTCTGACTTCAATGCGGCGTTATGTTCCAAAATATCCCAGGTTTTTCGTCAATTCGGGATTACAATTTCAACTTATCGGTGATCGCGACCAAATTATCTTTTAACTGCGTAGATTCAACAGGATTTTTAATTTCAATCAATGAATCGATCTCAACAAGCAAGGCAGTTAGTTTTTACAAGAAACGGATATCTGTCAAAGTGAAAAAAGTCAAAGACAATAGAATAATGTTGCCAACCAAAAAGGTGCGTTCTATTTCACGTTGGACGAAACAATACCCATATCGAATGTTTGAGAAAAAGTTGCATCCTCCATCTTGGATTTTAAAATGAATGCCAGATTTGCAATCACCACACCCAAAAACCCATTACACGATACCTATATCGAATGTTTGAGAAAAAGTTGCATCCGCCATCTTGGATTTTAAAATGAATGCCAGATTTGCAATCATCACCCCCAAAAACCCATTATACGGTACCCATATCGAATGTGTGAGAAAAAGTTGCATCCGCCATCTTGAATTTAAAAATAAATGCCAGATTTGCAATCACCACCCCCAAAAACCCATTACACGATACCCATATCGAATGTTTGAAAAAAAGTTGCATCCGCCATCTTGAATTTAAAAATAAATGCCAGATTTGCAATCACCACCCCCAAAAACCCATTACACGATACCCATATCGAATGTTTGAAAAAAAGTTGCATCCGCCATCTTGGATTTAAAAATTAATGCCAGATTTGCAATCACCACCCCCAAAAACCCATTACACGATACCTATATCGAATGTTTGAGAAAAAGTTACATCCGCCATCTTGGATTTTAAAATGAATGCCAGATTTGCAATCACCACACCCAAAAACCCATTACACGATACCTATATCGAATGTTTGAGAAAAAGTTGCATCCGCCATCTTGGATTTTAAAATGAATGCCAGATTTGCAATCACCACCCCCAAAAACCCATTATACGGTACCCATATCGAATGTGTGAGAAAAAGTTGCATCCGCCATCTTGAATTTAAAAATAAATGCCAGATTTGCAATCATCACCCCCAAAAACCCATTACACGATACTCATATCGAATGTTTGAAAAAAAGTTGCATTCTCCATCTTGGATTTAAAAATTAATGCCAGATTTGCAATCACCACCCCCAAAAACCCATTACACGATACCCATATCAAATGTTTGAGAAAAAGTTGCATCCGCCATCTTGGATTTTAAAATAAATTAATGATAATGAGAGAATTTAAAAAAACTTTTCTTTCGCCGTTATGTTTATTAAAAACTCTCGGTAGTCGGTGTTATTGGTTTTGGATTTTATTTTTTTTGACACCGCCTTCCGAAATTAAAGTTATTTTTGGCTTTGTAGTGTTTTGATATGGAAGTCGGTTTTATTTTTTGCTAAAAAGTTTTTTTTACGCTTTTTGGTCGGTCGGTTTGTAATTTATCTAGTTACAAAAGCCAAAATGTGAACTACTTATCACCTTGTACAAAATATTGCTTTTCCCGATGCATAGCCGTTAACTTTTGAGGAGAGAGAGAGAGGAGGAGAACTCCTGGTACTTCATCATCAGCTCTACATCACCATATGCATTGTGACGAGTATAAAGTGCATATCCAAGTAATCGAATCGCAATCCACGAAATACTTATTATTGAGTAGTTTCGGTGGCCATCTGTGGTCTTCATCATCCCTTTCACTTTCTCAAATGGTGCTTTTCGGGAGAAACTGCACAAGGTACTATTAGAAATACCTAAAACGCTATAGGTGTGCCTATAATATTTAAAGAGTTCCCTCGCTTTCTCCAGGATCCCATAATCAGATCCTGATTTCATAACAATGAAACCAACTAGAAAGTATACCCTTTCAAACGAAAAAAAATCCAAATCGGTCCAGCCGTCTTCGAGTTATGAGGTAACATACATAAAAATAGTTTAAGACGAACTGAAAACCTTCTCCATTTTTTGAAGTCGGTTAAAAAGCAATAATAACATCACAATATAGAAATACGTACTTTTTATGAGAATGGCTTTTTTTCGAAAATTTGCGCCAACTTTCTTCTAATAATATTTTTTTTTACATTTTCCCATAATAAAACAAATATTGAAAAAAAAAGTTAAATAAATATATATTGAACAATAAAAAGTAATTGTTGGGTATGCATAATAAATCGTACTCAAAAAAAACAAAAAATATGACTTACGTTATTCAACGGATTGCTGCAATACATACGTACACAATAGATCGCGAATTATCGTTACCAGCGAAATGCTCCACGATGAGACGTGACCCCTCTTTGAGCTCCCGTGGACGACTGAATTTTCGACCGGTGTAAGTTGCGTATGCTTCAAAATAGCGCGCAAATTAGAAGAAAAAATTAATATTAATACAACCAAGCGACATATTGGAAATGTTAATAACGTAAATTGTAGTATGATAATTAGAGAATAATATGAATTGAAGTTTATGAAAAAATTCAACAGTTTACTATCAAAATTCAGCGACGCACGAGCATGTTTTGTAAGGATTTTTGTCCAACTTTATGTATTTTTGTTTAATAAACTATAAGATATTTTTAAATTTGGCCAAATATATTCGCTAACACATTTATTCTAGTGTTCATTACATATTTTTGTATGGTAATTAACGTACTATTATAGGTTATATTCCTTTAATAGTGAAGACCGTTTTGAGTTATTTTCCTCGGCGCAGGCTTAACATATTTTCAAAAAGTTTACCCAAACAAGATGATAATAAGATAGGTCTATATGAAGATGCATTATTTACAGGTTTATTAGGTTTTAATATTGGAATCACACATTGGGTTTTCCAAGATTCAGGTATAAGTAATTGATCCCATAGTTTATTATAAATAATAAGTAATATGATTTGGGCATTTAAATGTAAGTTTTTGATTAAAAAGTAAGGTATATCATCCAATCCCGGTGTAGTATCATTCCCACACTTTAAAGAAGTGTTCAACTCCTCTATAGTGAAATTGTACTTGAGAAATACATTCCAACTGTTTTCTGTAGCATTTTCGAACAAATATTTCAATTTAGTCCCATCTATCTGGGTAGAATTTGCTAAGTTATTTAAAAAATTGGGAACCCATTCATCATTCAAATTTTTGTTACGATTTGTACCAATTTTTTTAAATTTTTTGATGTATCCCCATATCCGTGAAACAGGTGTTAACCTATTAAAGCTACTACATAGGTTTTGCCAAGAAGTAGTGCTTTCTTCTTTTAATAATATTTTCTTTTTAGCATCTAACTTTTTGTATTTAATCCAATTTTCTACTATAGGTTGAGAAAAATAATATTTAGGTACATCTTTCGATTTTTTGACAGCTTCACTACATTTTTGGTTCCACCATGGTACTGGCTTTCTTATAACAGTATTTGAAATTAATTTACGCTCTGGAATTGTTTTATTCCTGAAATCATTTAATGTGTCAACAAAATTATTATATGAATTGATAGGAGTATCATTAATTAAATCTATGTAGGAAAAACTAGTTTCTGATAGGATACTTGTGCCAATCTGCTTTTCTATAAATATATTTCTTTAGATCCACAGGAGGTGACGTGTCATAAATAGATGGTTGAATGTTTATCTCAAGTAAAGTTGGAAGATGATAGCTACCCATGGGATCATGAACATACCAGTTACACAAATGAGCAATTGAAGGGCTAACAAGGGCAAGATCTATAGCTGAAGCTTGTCTATTAGGATAAGGAACAGTTGTTGGTGATCCATCATCCAAAATGCACAAGTCGAATTCATCAATTATATTATACAGACATCTACCTCTAGTGTTATCACTATGGCAACCAAAGGCTATGTTATGAGCATTAAAATTACCCATGATTATACAGGGTTTGGGTATGTTATTGATTAAAGCTTTCAACTTGCTTGAGTCAAATCTAGTACTGGGTGGGCTGTATACACAAAGTACAGCTATTCTACCAAATTGTGTTTCTATAGTGATACATATATTTTGTATTGATTCAGAGAAATTTGTATTAATTAATTTGTATTTTAAATGATGGTTCACCAAAATAGCAACTCCATTATGACTATTGCATGAATTTTTGTAAATAAAATTGTATGAAGGAAAGTGTGGAATAGTGGATTTAGGTTTTAACCATGTTTCATTGAGTAAGCAAATATCAATATTTTATGAAATTAACAAATTTTGTAATAGGCTCTTTTTACTCTAAGCTTTGTATGTTATACTGCAAAATATTTAAGTAACTGACCATTAAATTAAATTTGATAAAAATATTTCTTTTATTTTCTTATTAGTGATTGGACCATCATCATCAGTCTTATTGCCTAATGAGATAAGAGACTTTACAATTGCATTAATGATTATGTCACTATTAGCTATCTGTTTAATGTCAAGAGTATCATTGTTTTTAACTTTTTCTGATTGTTTAGGTAGAGAAGGAAAAGATTTATGTGTAAAGGAAGGGGGTAAACTCACAGCAGTGGCATAGGATTGTTGACGAAATTTTGCCTTCTTTTCTTCCATTTTTTGTTTTTTAACAGGACAATCTCGTGAAATGGCAAGGTGGTTACCTGAACAGTTGATACACACAGTCTCCATTCCCTATATGAGTGTCGACCAGCACAAGAAGAGCAGTTTTGTTCGCCTCTACAAACCTTGGCAGAATGATTGAATTTTAGACATTTATAACATTGCAATAGTGGAGGTATATAAGCTATGACTTCATATCGAAAAAGTCTGATGTAGGCATATTGTGGGAGAGATGTTGACGCAAAAGTCACAGCAATAGTGGTGAGAGGAACTAATTTTCCTTCAACTTTTCTCATAAATCTTTTAATTGATATTACTTCGGCATCACACACTATGTTTTTATATATCTCTTCATTCAATATTCGGTCTTACGGCACAAACCTTAAGACCCCAATTTTTTCCGTAAGATAAGATGGGATGAAAGCTTTCATCTTGTTTTTCAACAAGAAGTCTTCCATTTTATGGAAATTATTGGCAGCTGCTGCTTTCCTGAACGTTATGCCCATTTTATATGCATTTATTCTGTGCACTCCTATAACTCCCTTTACATTGTCTGCTATTAAATTTGTAAGGGTTACGGGATTCTTATTTCCTAACTTCTCTTGTTCAGTAGATTCTACATAAACAGTAAATTCAGAATTACCTTTTTCCAGAAACAGTCTCTTGTAATTTGGTTTTGTGTAAATTTTAAACTGGTTAGAATCTGTATTCCCGTCTGCATTTCTATCTTCATACCTTCTTTTCTTCGTTCCCCCAGGGTCCTCGCCCTGACTATGAGGACTCATCGTTTAAAATAGGTTCGCTCAGTGAAAAGTTAATGTAATTCCGCACTTTTGAAACGGCTCTGGTCTCGCGCGAAAATAATTCAACGTGTTTGTATATCGCGACTCCAGTCTAATCGCATGCAACTCAGTACTAGTGTTTTCACAGAAATCAAAAATACAGAGAAGTGGTAAGGGGGCGTATCGGTGTCCGCGCGACATGGCCACAGGGCTCATGTCACAGGCAAGTGGCCGTCTCCGCGAACTAGTGCGCTTTCGACGGCGATCGTGATAACATATATGAATGCCGAGTTGTTCTGTGGTATCTTGTAAAAACCGAAGCCAAAATCAAATCTATGTGAATCATGGAATCACTTACCATATGTAAGTACAAGTATTTTACAATATTTGTCTTTAAAATCATGAAAAACAATAAATCGTAAAATATTTCTTGGTTTTACTATGTTATTTTTGTTTTCAAATATCAGGGCGACTTACTCCTTTTGCTATAAATACATTGCTCCTTAACCACTACCTGAGTTCGTCACTAAGTAACTGGACAAGCAATGTAAACATAACATACGAAACTGTATTACGCGGATTCATCGCGTAGTGAGGCCGCCACTTCTTGCGACGAATTAGTGATGTGCTTGTGCAGATCCACTAACGTAGGCTATCGACAGCAATGTCGATTGACGAATGAAATATTGCTATTATAGTTTAGGGGTTTTTCAACCGATGACATAAAAAAGAGGAGGTTATCAATTCGACGCGTATATTATTATTATTTTTGTATGTATGATCACCGATTACTCGGAGACGGCTGAACCGGTTTGAAAAATGCTTTTTTTTGTTTGAAAGGGTATACTTTGAAATTGGTCCCATTGTCACCAAGTCAGGATCTGATGATGGGATCCTGGAGAAATCGAGGGAAATCTTCAAATATTATAGGCACACCTATAGTGATTTGAGTATTTTTATAGTAACTTGTGTAGTTGCATTCGAAGAGCACCATTTTGAAGTAGACCTGATGATGAAGACCACCGATGGCCACTGGAACTACTCAATATATAAGTAGGAATAATAAGTAGTTCATGTGTTCCGCTTCGATTACTTGAATGTGGTTATTAAGCACAATATGCTCGTCACAATGCATATGGTGAAGTGAAGCTGATGGTGAACTACCAGGAGAACTCCTCAACAAATAACAGCCCAACATTGGGAAAAGCAATATTTTGTAAATGAATATAAGTAGTTGACATTTAGGCTCTTGTAACTAGGTAAATTAAAAATCGACCAACTAAAAAGAGTGAAATAAAAACTTTTTACCAAAAAATTAAACCGACTCCCAAAAAACACTGCAAAGTGAAAAATAACTTTAATTTCGGAAGTCGGTGCCAAAAACGAAAATACAAAACTAAAGACACCGACTACCGAAATTAAAGTTATTTTTCAATTTGCAGTGTTTTTAGGTGTCTGTTTAATTTTTTGGTAAAAAGTTTTTTATAACATACGGAAACCTCTAAGAAAATATGTTTAACTTTTATTTTACATGAGATGACAGAAATAAAAATACGTTGAAAAGTCAAGTGTACAAAAAAGTAAAAAAAAAAAAAAAAATATTTTACGCCCGCAGCATGCGTAAGGAGTTCCGCCGTCGCCGTCGCTACAATAGTTTATTTTTCAATCTGTCAACCGTTTTAGCCCGGTTGGAAGATCGATGTAAATAATGTTTTTTTACTTATTTTGATTTTTTTACAGAGTAGTAGAGAAATGCGTAACCAATATTCGTAAAGTAAGTTACTTTAATTTTAGGTTAATAATCGGTGGTGTTTTTCGGTTTAGAATTATCGTATGTTATGCCTTATCCTCATGCTGTTTCTTTATCTTTTATGGTTTTTGTATTTTGCTTCCATTGAAGCTTCGAATGCGTTATAATAATCGGCAGATAATATATTTGTGAATTGAGCTTAAAATAAGTCAATATATTCATGCTATTTATTTGTTATGCATGGATGTGTGTTTGTTTTCATATATTTAACAATTTCTCTACTAACTAGGATTTTTCTTATGACAAAAACCTATTATAACCTACTAAACTATTACCTGCGGTTACCCCGCAGGTAATAGTTGCGTAACACACTTACAGTAGGAATCGGTTTCATTATGCTAAATCAACAACACTCACTGCGGTATTTACGTTGTTGAGCAGACCAATATTTCGAACATATGAAGCAATGAATTAGCAATATACGTCAAAATCATTCATATTTATAGTACGTTCTGATTTAAGAAATGCGGGTGTGTGCGCGAGTGCGTATCTATTGATTTTATTAAACTGCATGTGTAGTTGTTGCCCCGCCCAGCGCCTAACTGGAGACACACGGTTCCGATATAATTTCGTCTGTTGACCAAATCTACTTATTTATATTATCTATGAGTGTTTTACATGGAGAGACCAGTCTCAGTACTGGATTGAGGAGGTCAGACAGCCAGCTGTCTGACCTCCTCAATCCAGTAGCTGCGATACCCCTTGGCTAGACTAGGGTCGGATTTTCTGGCTTCTGACTACATCGTAACGACTATCAAAGAGGTACAAATGACAGCCAGGACCACAGAAATCTTAATAATAAGGCAATAGAAATGCTATCTACTGTCATTTAATACTAGGACGCGTGTCGCCGGTTCGCAGCTACCACCACATAAACAAACAATAGATACACACTATATGTATCATCTATGGATACACACTTTCGCCTACACATGCATTTTTCATTATTACAACAAAATTAAACTTTAAGCGATGACATTACGCAATATTTTCTAAAAACGCATAATCTCAGGTGGCGTAACGTGTGCGAAAAGCAGAGAAAGATATCGCGCGCTCACTCTCACTTAGGAATAGTGCAGTGCACAGCTCGTAATGCTCATATTATTATCGATAATTTTCTGTTGAGCGTTAATAGCCAAGGAGTCTCGTAACAATAGATAACTAATTTACTGAAAGTTTTTCATTCCTCGACACGCCCTTAGACGATTTATTTAGGAGAAAATGGAATACAATAAAACGTTAAGTGTAAGTATAGTTTTATTATTTAGTTAAAACAATGACCAAATCAAATAGATCAATAATGGCACAACTTAATACCGAACAATGAAGAATATACTTTATTGTTCATCAAAATAATAATATATTTATTCATTTCTCCTCACAAATTACAAACACAACAGTGAATCATGAATCCACATAAATTGTTACACAACTGTTTTAAGTAAATTCTATGGTTACGATGGCGGTCTTATCGCTTATAGCGATATATTCTAGACAATCTTAGGATGGATTGATGATATCCGGATCTTTCGGAAACCTGTAATTGTAAAATACTGTCTTGGAAGCGTCCTGGGCCATAACCTGTTGAGGATATCGAATTGTTCTCTTACCAAGATGTTGTAAGTGTGGGATCCTTTATTCAAATAAGTTACTTCATTCTATAGTTTCACTGCGTTTTATTTCATTCCAAAACCTTTTACAAAATTCTAAATTGATCTAATACATGTTTGAAAAAACTTGGTAAACTGCTCTAAAATATAAACCATATGATCGACCATATTCAACTGACTTCGACAACGACTATATCTCCAACTAAAATATTTTCTACTTGACTTTTCTTTTCATCTATCTTGTCACATTCAAAAAACCTTCCTAACAACATTTTAGTTTTAAATGCCATAGACTTAAAAACCTGCCAGTAAACCATAGACATAAAATTCTATAAAACCAATATTACAACATCCCCTCTGAATTTTATGTTTATTGCAATTAGAATAACATCTCCTATATAACTCCTATCAACTCATTTTAAAAACCCAACTCAATTAAACCACTACTTCATGTTGCCAGCTATGCAAAGGAGCCCCAATAACACAAAACCTATAAAATTCTACACCAACATCCCCTCTGAATTTTTTTTACTCTGACCTTCACTAAACCATCACTAAACACACTTCACTTATAAAACTCCTAACTTATCTACTTCGACTCTATATAAAATTATTATAAAACTCCTGACTTATCTACTTCGACTCTATATAAAATTATTCAACGCTATCTTCAACACCAACTCCTCGAACTTAAACATCTTCACCACTAACTTCAACTTCAACGTCTTCAATCCTGCCTTCAGAAACCTCAGCATCTTCATCACTAACTTCAGCATTTTCTTCACTGCGAAAATCATCACCAACAGTTGTTGGTGATGATTCGCGATCCAAAGGAGTTCCTTTGGATCGCTTTCAAATTTCAACCACTATATCATCTCTAACTTCCCCTCTGAAAATATTATTTTCTTTTGTTTCCAAGCGACATATTCTGTCTTTCTCGACAATTTTTAATCTTCAAATCATTTTCAACAAATTTTATTTTCCACATTCTCAATTATAATTTCTCTTGTACTCCAAAGAATTTTTAGACTTATCTTTCGACGATCTTCTTACAACATCTGGTTAAATTTGCCCGGGGGCAGCCCATAACCCGTTAAATACCGTCTTGGAAGCGTCCTGGGCCATAACCTGTTGAGGATATCGAATTGTTCTCTTACCAAGATGTTGTAAGTGTGGGATCCTTTATTCAAATAAGTTACTTCATTCTATAGTTTCACTGCGTTTTATTTAATTCCAAAACCTTTTACAAAATTCTAAATTGATTTAATACATGTTTGATAAAACTTGGTAAACTGCTCTAAAATATAAACCATATGATTGACCATATTCAACTGACTTCAACTGAGCTCATTCAAAAAACCTTCCTAACAACATTTTGGTTTTAAATGCCATAGACTTAAAAACCTGCCAGTAAACCATAGACATAAAATTATATAAAACCAATATTACAACAGTAATAATATCATTGGATAAAGTAAAACAGATGCATAAATAATATGAAAACGTATCGATCCGATCCAACTTAATCCATTATACTTACAATATACATAATAATATGTATCCTTAATTATTTTGTCATAATAAAGATAAATATTGAACACTTCAATGATACAAGAATACCCAACGTAGACTGTTATTTAACTTACCTACGTCATAATAATAATAAGCCTACCTCCTATTAATTTTCTGAATGAAAAATAGTTAAAAAGTACGAATTAACAGATATATAATCGTTCAAAAACGACTTTTTATAAATTATTTAAACAGGAAAAAACATGCTTAATGAAAATAGGTATTGAAATATTTAACGAAAAATTATATTTCATTCGAATTTCGGTAAAACTACGTAGAGTCTGGCTAACGAAAGCGTGACCTGGATTTTTCTTAAAAGTTTAATATGGCAACATTATTAAGCTGTCAAAATCTGTGATTACAATTGTCAGTAATTTGTAAACACAATTAATATTCAACAATAATCGCTTTAATATGGGTAAAACAATAAAAAGTACCGTGCGAAAGCTGCTACATACTATGATCAGTAAGTTTAAACAAAAACAAGAAGAGAAAGAAATTGTTTTTCAAGAAAAACAACAATGTTTACATGCGATCTCGGATTTTTTAGGTTAGTACGACTTTTAATGTTGATCCTTGGTGGCTGATTATTAGATATACCTATTTACGATATTATGATACTTTTTCTTATCTTTATAGATAATATTGGAGATATTCAAAGAATCTGCGACTTGTTGAAACGTTAAAAAATTTGGAGAAATATCTTTAATAGAAACTTAGACTAAGTTCTTAGAAGAAATATCTTCATTAACTGGTACGTATGTTACGGATAAGCATGTTTTGTTGATGAGTTGTTTTATTTGACATTATCAAATTGTTTGGGTACCTTAATTTTTTAATATGCATTTTATACTTCGTTTTGCAGAAGTTGGTGTCACAACACTAAAAAAAGGAAGGATCTGTCAATGAATGGATGTGGAGCACTCCAGGAAAAAAAAGGCCCACACAAAAGCTCAGTGTTGGATTTAGACAGTTTTGATATTGATTCAACAAGAAATAAAATCAATGAATTTTATATTGTGAGAAAGGAGGTCCCAACATTGCGAACATTGCTAGAAAAATTACATTCTAGCAATGGCTTTAGTGGATGTAGAGAAACTCTGCGTAAAATATTAATTGCTAATGGGTATGAGTTCAAGAAAAATAAAAATGAACGAACGGTTCTCGTCGAACGTTTTGATATTGCTGCTTGGAGGCATCTTTACCAAGAAATTGCTGCTAAACGAATGGAAGGAAAACGAATCATCTATTTAGATGAAACATAGGTACACAAAAATTATAAGCCTAAAATGTCATGGCAAGATCTAACAAAACGAGTGGTGCCCCTAAAACAAAATAAAACACTGATAAAAACCTCATTTGGCTGAATAGCTGCAGAAGATTGAAAGAAAAATGACAAATCATGTAATAAATGTGGAAAATAAAATAATACAAACAAAGAGATCACATAACAGAAAAAGTATTGGAAAAATTCATAATAAGTGTAGGTGATGACGACTCCACTGATACAGAAGAATCCTTAGAGGTTGAATTTTTGGACTCGGATTTTGAGTACTCATCGTACTCAAAATCCGAGTCCAAAAATTCAACCTCTAAGGATTCTTCATATAGGATTAAATAATTATCATACTAAAAACGCCTCTAGTTGATTTAAAAAATTGTTGAAGAAATTTAATAAACTACTTACATGTTAAGTAGGTTAATATTACGTATATACTAATAAATAAATCTACACATTCGTTTTTTTAATCAATCCATGACAGTCAAGGCTCCGAGACACCAAACGGAGTCTTTAAAAACATTATGTGGTATTATCCCTAAATTAGAAATTAGTTCGTAAACAACTATTATATAAATTGATTGTCGTAAATACATAAAATTTCCAAGTATCAAAACATTTTTCTCCTACTATAGTCAGTAATACCACATAAAGATTTTTTGAATTTGCCGCGCTTTCTCAGATCACGCTTTCGTTAGCCAGACTCTATTAACTATTAAGCTAAAGGTAATAAAATTACCGATACAAAATAGTAGTGGCACGTCACTAATTCGCGGCCAACTCGTGCGGCGTGTTCCTGGAATGTACGTAAACGACGATATTGTTTATTGCGCATGACTATAATATTTCATTGCTGCTTTTAGTAGTTGTAATAGTAGGCATGAACAAGCTTAAGTATTAATGGTAACTGAATTGAGAAAAAAAAACGTTTTCTGTGATAATCGTAGTAATGGTGGCAAAAATATTTGATTTGATTATATTTTTTAAAAACGACATTATTTCAAAAATTAAGTACTTGCATATGAAATGTTATCCCTTTATTTGTAAAGTTATACATTTTGGAGGAGTTTCCGCAGTTGGATATGCTGCATAACACCATGTTTACCTCTACGCGTCCCAAACAACACAAGTAACCGCAACAAACGCTCCACGCGCACTTGTGGCCTACGTGTCACATGCGCGGCGACAAGGTCACACGTCTATGCGACTTCTATTGCCTTATTATTAAGATTTCTGTGGCCTGGGTCAACAGCCTGCTTAATATGCTCTCTGAGGCACGAAGGAAACTTGATTTATTAAGTCATCCATCCACGGACCGATATCGGTAAACGTTGCTTAATCTTGCAAATCGATCCGTGAGGCTTTTATTATTTAGCCACGAACTCCTCGCCAAAGAGTATGTAATACACTAAGCTCCTCGCTACTCTTTGTATATTTTATCAAAATAATGCTCTGTCAAGGTCATTTTTTTTTAATCTTCATTCATGACCATAGATACAGAGTCTTTCAGTCGCATACATAAATAAACTAGAATATGGCTAGTTGCAAAAAACAAAAACAAAACAAACAAACTTATGCCTAGTTTCATACACTTCACACATTTTTCAACAATACACCACGGTGTTACACCTTTGTCTATCTATATTACATTCTTAGAAAACATATATTTGTTTTTATTTTTTTTTCCAATTATATCTTAAACTAAACCATACTACAATGTTTAACTTTATTTTTTTCCACCGTATTACAAATATACATATTTATACAACGCACTAAAATAGTTCTTATTTATTAATAAGTCCTGAACGTGGCGGGGAACACTTTGTTGACGTTCACTGTCACTGGATTGATTGTTACTGTCAAAAATATCACTCACTATAGTTATAATCAAGACCAAAGAGTAAAGTAATATACAGATCAAGACTTTTGTTGGTAGTGGTGAAGGCTTCAGAGCCGGGGCACACGATGCGTTGCGGCGGCGGTGCGGTGCCGGAGCGGTGTCGCTGCGTCGTCTTACATAGAAATATCTGTGGCATGCACACGATGCGCTCCGGCGCCGCACCGGACTTGCAACCACCAAGACGAGGCAGGGAGGGGTGAATGCGTTGCGACGTCGGAGCGACACCGCTCAGTTGTTTTGCGTCACAAGGAAGGACACACGCTCGCTCGTTTCGATTGTCTGTCAACAGACTGTCCAACGCTGCTACGGCGCCACTGCGACATAACAACGTTAAGGCGCCGCACCGCTCGTGTGCCCACTGACACGGTGAAATCTTTGCGGTGCGGCGCCGCAACGCATCCTGTGCCCCCGCCCTCACACGTGCTTTTGTCAGTGCTAAGATTTTTTTCGATTTTGGTGTTATTTTAGTGTGAATCCAGGTCGAAACAGGTCTTTGTGTGTGTGTTTAAGGGTTTAAGGTTTGTAGTTAGTTGTATTTGTCCTTTTTGTTTGCTATTTTATTTATTTTTGACAACCATAATTACCCAAAATGAGTTCCAACAAACCACCTGATCCTGACCACCCTGATAAACTATTTGACCTCTCCCCGGGTCTTACTATTACCCTCCCCCATGATATAGGAATATCCACCCAAGACCTAAGTATGGATACGCAGATCGCCAGTCGTAAAAGGACCGCTGGTTCACCTCCCACTGTGTCTGATACAAAATTAAAGGTTTCGAAAAGTACAATTCGTCGATATTTATACACAGTGAGAGATAATCCACCCTACATTGTCCATGTATCACTGAAAGATCAACAGACATCAGGTACTGTGCTACAACCTGTTAAGTTTGGTATATTTTTGACAATGAATAATGTGAATAACATACGTCTCGATGGGATCAAACGTATTGGCAGAAATCGCGTATCGGTTGAGTTTAAGTCGCATCAGGATGCAAACAGTTTTCTCAACAACAAAATACTTACCCAACATAACTACATTGCAACAATTCCACAATACAATATCTCTAGAATGGGTGTTGTTAGAGATATTCCAGTAGAATGGACTGATGAAGACATAATTAAAAACATCCAGGTCCCAGAAGGGTGTGGGGCTGTCATAAAGACCAGAAGGATGAGCCGTAGGGTGTCCTCTTCTGGTGTGACGGAATGGAAGCCTACACAAACCGTTGTACTCACATTTGACGGACAAGTGCTTCCGAAACGTGTTTACAGCTTCTTCTGTGCTCTACCAGTTGAGAGATATACCTACCCTACTATTATATGTTTCCACTGTTGTCGATATGGCCATACCCGCACTCTCTGTCGCTCGAAACCGAGATGCTATAAGTGTGGTGCAGATCCTCCAGGCGATGGATGTGAAGTCACCCAGGAATTGAGCTTTTGTGTTTCGTGTACTGGAAACCATTTTGCAAATGATAGTTCTTGTCCTGAATTGGGCCGACAAAAGAGCATCAAAGCTCTTATGGCGGAGAAGTCAATCTCATATGTGGAGGCAAGCCGTGTTTTCCCACCTGTTTCCAGATCATATGCAGATGTTTCCAAGTCTTCCACTCATAAATATGTAAGAACCAGTAATTCCCTATCCCAGTCATCAAGCCCAATACATCCTACTCAAAAATCATAGCGTCAAACGGTCTTCCAAAAGCCTAAACCCCGCACCCCTCTTTCACCTGGCTATAATAAGCAAGCCCACCAAGAACTTACCCGAAACTATTCCTTCTCCCCAATTGGCAACGGCTGTGCCTATCCAGCAGATATTACACAACAAATGCCAGTCTATGGCCACTCTGACAACTCCAAAAATATTTTAGAGTTAATAACTAATATGTTAATGTCAATACTAGCTAGTCCAACTCAAACAATACCTGACCACGTTGCCTTGAAGCTGACATCGATTTTAAATTATATTCAGGATGTTCCATCCCCTGACATTCCTTCAATGGAACGTCAGAAGCATTAATACCAAAAAGTCTGACCTCTCTTTTTTAAAAAATAAGTTCAAACCATCAGTCTGCGGCATAGCTGAGACATGGCTCCTGCCTGGAATTAATTTCAGGCTACCATGTTTTGGCTGTGTACGTAATGATAGACCTGATGGATATGGAGGATGTGCCTTGCTCATCAATAGCAAGGTTTCATTCTCCCAGATTCCTCTAACCTTTGTTGGTGATAACCTAGATGTTGTTGCTGTTAAGGCTGAGGATATAAATATTTTTTCTTTTTATATTACGCACCCAAAAATTTAATATCTTCCTGTTATAAAAAATTTGTTATGCAGTGTAAGCGGGCCAATATTGGTCATGGGGGATTTTAATTGTCACCACTACCGTTGGGGTTCAGATACTTGAGATAACTTTGGCATAGGCTTACTTGATATACTGGATGACCTGAATCTCTGTGTCATTAACAATGGTAGTCCTACACGCAGATCTGCTCCTGGGCAGAATAATAGCTGTGTTGACTTGACATTCTGTTCACCCAATATATCTAGTCTTCTCATGACCTATGGAAGTGATCATTATTCTATCATAATTGAGTTCCCTTCCAAAAATACTCCCATCAAAGTTTCCCCTCCTCTTTTAAAACACCAACTCAATGCAGCGGATTGGGATCTGTATTCCAAAATTTTGGATTTAAGGATATCAGCCCTGCCAAAAGTGAATGAGAATAATGCCCATGAGTGTTTTTTATCCTTTTCTTCCACTGTCTCCTCCACAGCAGATGATTGCTCCCCTTCCAAAAAAACCCACTCCGGTAGACTTCCTTCCCCCCAATGGTGGGATAGGGAATGCACTAACATGGTCAGGGCCAGGAATGAGGCTGAAAAGACAGTTAATAGCGATATGAACCTGGATAACCTCATTGCTTTCAAGCAGATATTAGCCAAGTCCAGAAAATTCTTTAAAAGGAAAAAACGCGAATTTTGGGCAAAATTTTGTAGTTCGCTGAGTCCATCCACTCCGGTTTCGGTAGTTTGGCGTAAAGTTAAACACTTTAGGAGCAGTTTAGCACCCATCTCTTCGAATAATATCACGGAGGAACTGGGATACCGGTTTTTCTCTAAAATCGCTCCAGCTTATGTTCCAACTAAGGAAGACGCTAGTGTTGGCATTGAAGATGTAGACAACACTGACGACCCTATGAACAAACCATTTAGCTTGGACGAACTAAAAACCGTGTTATCCCATGTAAGAGACTCTGCCCCAGGAGTGGATGGATTCACTTACTCCTTTATTTCTAAAGCGGGTCCAAGAACTCACGAATATTACCTGGATTTGGTTAATTTCTGCTTTACATCCGGCGTCATTCCCACAGAGTGGAAGGTTCAAGTTGTTATTCCATTATTAAAACCAGGCAAAAATCCTAATGATCATTGCTCATACAGACCCATCGCCTTATCGTCCATACTCTTAAAACTTTTAGAACATTTAATAAAAAATCGATTAGTGTGGTTGGTTGAAAACAGGAGACTGCTCCCAGCGACTCAGTTCGGCTTTGGGAAAGGTCTGGGCACGGCTGACAGTGTAGGTATCCTCACGTCAGAGGTCCGACTGGCCCTCAGCAGGAATGAGTCTGTGGTTGCTGTCTTTCTGGATATATCAGCTGCCTGTGATTCAGTCCTCCTCCCCAATCTCAGGCACAAGCTGCACGAGCTGAGAATCCCGGGTAGGATTTCTCGCATTATTGGTAGCATATTTTCCAACCGAACAATTAAATTAAGACTCCCTGTGGCTGACTCCGAACAAAGAACTGTCTGGAGAGGATTACCTCAAGGATTTGTTCTTAGTCCCCCATTATACAATATTTATACAGCTACCTTGCCCTCATCTCTTAACTTCAACTGCAAAATCCTTCAGTATGCTGACGATATTGCTTTGTTGGTCTGTGGCAGTTCCATTCAGGATGCCGCTCTTTCAATGAATGTCTCTCTGTCCTCACTAAACCAATGGCTTCTTGATCACGATCTGTCATTAAGTGTGCCAAAGAGTACAGCGGTCATCTTTACCCGCAAGTGTTCTGTACCCCCAATTGATATAAATATTGATGGACAAACCATCCCAGTTAAGAATAGTGCCAAGTTTCTGGGAGTAACTTTAGACTCAAGGTTGACTGGAGTTGATAACATTAACAGCGTGGTTAAAAAATGTGAAAAATCTGTATCAGTTCTCAAGGCCTTGGCTGGGGTTTGGTGGGGAGCTCACCCCTACACCCTTAAACTGATCTATAATGCATTGACCAGAAGTGCTTTAGATTATTGCAGCTTTTTGTTAGAGCCCTGCAACAAAGAAGCTCTTAAAAAATTGATTAGCATCCAGTCAAAATGTTTAAGAATTGTTATTGGGGTCATGAAATCCACTCCCATAAATGCACTTCAAGTTGAATGCGCAGAACCTCCTCTTCACCTTAGGAGACAATACCTGGCAGATCACTTTCTGACTAAAGTTTTTTCGCTTTCATCCCATCCTTTGCTCCCAATTTTACAACAGATTGACCTCTCAATTAATAACTCTCCCTATTGGAATAATAAAACAGTTCCTCTATTGATAAATAGGTACAGAGAGCTTAAACACCTCTCCGCGCCAGTTTGTCAATACTCAACTCTCGCGGTCTTCACCACCACATATGAATCGATTCATTTCGAACCCAAAGCCATTTTGGGACTGGGCATATCAAAGAATTCCCAAAACCCTAGAGATGACTTTGAGTCAGCTGTTAAGCGGTATTGGGAAGGATGGAATTTATTTTTCACTGATGCTTCAAAACTATCTGATACCGAATCCACAGGGGTTGCTGTTTATTTTCAAAAATCAAAAATTGCTTTATTATTTAAATATCCACCAGAAGCATCAGTATTTACAGGGGAGTGTATTGGTATTTTAGAAGCCATACATTATATAAAATCCCATCAAATAACAAGATCAGTAATTTTTTCAGATTCGCGTAGTAGTATCCAGGCCCTAAAACAAAATCAACTTTACAGCAAAATTAATAGTCAAATCATTATAGATATTAAGAACTTGTTATTTGATTGCTCCCAAAGCGGTTTAGACATCGAGATAGCCTGGATCCCCGGCCACTCGGGTATTGTTGGCAATGAGTGCGCTGATTCGTTAGCAAAGTATGCCACATCGAATCCGGCTGATCGAAAGCACTAAGTAGCACAGAACTATGATTTGCAAAATGGTGCCAGACCCAAGTTATTTAACTTGTGGGCTGAAACATGGAAGTCGACCTCAAAAACCAAAGGTAAGTACTATGCCGCTATACAACCTGAAATTCTGAAGAAACCCTGGTTTTTTAAATTCCCTAAATTGTCCAAGAAGACTGTTTCGTCACTCTGCAGACTTAGACTCGGACATTGTTGTAGCCCAGTATTCTTGCACAAAATACATGTCCGTGACAGCTCCCTGTGCGAGTGCGGCCTTGCTGAGGGTACCCTAGATCACATTTTCTTCTCCTGCTCCATAAACAATAGATCCTTTGATTTATACCAAAAACTTCCCAAATGCAGTATTCCTCTCCCAACCAGCTTCCATACCCTTCTTACCCACTTTTCTCCTAAATTAACTAATCTACTATCTAAATTTATAACAGATAATGAGATTAAAATGTAATTAGTGCGTAATATGTGTATAGTTATTGTGTAGATAATAGTTTGTGTTTTATAATATATTTATATACACACATCAAAAGTGTCTAGGGATCAACATATATTTTTGCAATAACTTTTCTCCTGATTGATATTAATTAAAATTTTCTTTAAGGATTCATCAAATAAAGTGTTTTCGTTTGTCACAGTAACGATAAACCAAGGCACCTTTGCATTAATAAAGAAATTTGCCATTTTCCTAATAAAGGGATTTTTGACATTTGAACCACTAACATTAAAGTTCGAAAAAAAAGACTGAAATAACAGTTTTCTTTAAAATTTTATTGGGTAACTTAAACAATTAATAATCCGTGTTTCTACCGCGAACACTAACAACACAAGAACATCGGTTTGGCATACTCAAAATGAGTTCATCCAAATCACGCTGTGGAATGGCCGCCCATGTTCGTTGCAACAACAAAAAAAGGTCTTCTTGCGACTGGATACCCTCCATATTCGGCAGAGCTCTTCTCTGTAGCATATCCCATGCATGCTCAATCAGGTTCAAGTCTGGCGACTGAGCAGGCCAGAGCAGGACATTGATGTTAGCTGCGGCGAGAGTCTGTCTTACAACTCTTGCGGTGTGCGGTCGTGCATTATCATGCATTAACTGAAATAAGGGACCGATTTGCACTTCTAGAGGAACGATGACGTCAGATACAATCGTCTCAGCATAAATTTGAGCGTTGAGGTTGCCTCTGATCCAAATCAACTCAGTTCTTCCGCCGATCCAAATACCCGCCCATACCATGATGGTTCCACCACTATAAGGATGGACTTCCTGGCAGGATTTTAATCGCTGTTGGCGTCCAGGGGTTCTCCAGTGTCGTATACGTCTTGTATCCGGTCTCATACCAAAACGAGACTCATGAGAAAAGCACACGAAACGCCATTGTTCTTCTGCCCAATTTCTGTGTTCAAGAGCCCATTGATATCGAATCCTACGATTGTGCATTGCTATAGGTGGTACCCGTAGCGGTCTTCGGGAATGAAGGTTCACTTCATGCAAGCGGTTTCTGACTGTTTGGTCGCTAATTAAGTTCCCTGAAGAGTGATGAAGCCTCACGGCTAACATCATGGCGGTTATTGTTGGAGCTCTTCGAGTTAAGATTTGAATGTATCGGTCTTGTCTCCGTGTGGTGCAGCGATACCGTCCTCCATGGCGCTCAGCCACGGTACCAGTGCTTCGGTAACGTGTCCAAAGTCGACTGATAACACTCTGACTTGTATTCAGAGCTAAAGCCACAGTACGTTGCCGGGAACCAGCTTCTATCATTCCCACGGCTCTGAGCATTTCTTCTCTGCTTAAATGACGTCGCCGCTCCATAATAACGTTGGTTTTAATCAGTAGTAGGGAAACAGTAGCACTAATAATGTCTTCAATGCGTTGTATGTTTTTATATGGAAAATATTGACAGCTGATTTTCATCTTTTACTCGAATTTGATTAACAGTTCCTGTTTCAAATTATGTAATGCACCAAAAAGGATCCATATAAATTTATAAAATCATAAATTTATTACAAAGCCACATCTCAATCTCAAGAAATCCGCATAAAAATGCTTGATCCCTAGACACTTTTGATGTGTGTAGTATATTATATCTTAGCTTGTATATAGTAGATTATATGTTTAACTCATGTGTTCGTCCTTGCAGCTGAACTAACAGCTACCACAAAGTACAAAGTTCGACGGCCTACCTTCGCTGCCGTCATAACATGACACTGGCAGAATAGTCGACACCGGCCAACCGGCTCAGTTGCCAAAAAAGAGAAGAAAAAAAAAGTAGAATCAACCGTTGAATATTAAAACTTATGCATTGTAAAATTATGGTTCAGGTCAGCATATTCAGATCCGCAGTGATGACATCGGCTATTGTCATATATATGGATTCTGTTCAGGTGGGCTGGTGTCAAACAATGTCCCAGTCGCATACGTGTTATGGTAGTGATAAATCTTCTTTTGATGTTTTTTAGGTTATGGTACCAAGCTTTTATTGGCAATTCTTTCTGTATATCAGCATACCACTTGCCTTTCGTTCCCAGGGTTATATTCCAGTAGTCCTTCCACAACAGCCTGTTCAACTCATTAAAATGACTGTAGTAATCAGTAAATGGAACCTTTAGGAGCTCTGATTGGTCTTCATCATGGTCTAACCTAGTTGCATTGTCAGCTACTTCATTTCCAGGAATGCCACTGTGTGAAGGTACCCATACAAATTCTACATTAATAAATCTTATCATGTAATTCCCTAATCTTATTTCTAATATTATAAACTATATAATTTAACTTAAAAGATAAATTTACATTTTTTAATGCTGATAAAACACTCTTGGAATCAGTCACTATCAGAATATTATTTACATTATTTACAAAACTATTTACATGCTGAAGTGCACAATAAATTGCATAGCTTTCTGCAGTAAAAATGCTACATGCTGCATTTAATTTAATGCATTTAGTCAAATCTATTTGTGGATCATAAAAAGTTGCTTTGACATAATGATTTAGTTTATTGTCTTCAAATTGTAGATATTCAAATTTATTATGCACAGTGTCTAGATGTATGACTATAGAACTATTAAGAAGGCTAATATAAGTATTTTTATATACAGGCCAAATATCGTATTTCATAACTTTTTTTGAATTATTTTGTACATATTGAAATATTGTTGGAATTTCTGGCAAAGTTCTACTAACCAAAGAAGAAGCAGAGATAGTACTGGATGATATTGCTTGGAACATTTCAGGATGTATTGTAATTTTCTTAACTAAAGGATTATTATTCAAAGATAGGACTTTTAAGAAAAATCTCTCAGCCAATTTCAACCTGCGTAATATCAAGGGAGGTATACATGTCTCAATTTCTAATGAATTAATAGGTGTAGAGCGCATAGCCCCACAAATAAATCTCATTCCCATATTCTGGATGACATCTAATTTCTTAAGTAAGGTGTCATTGGCATTCATATAAGCTATACTGCTATAATCAAAATGGCACTATACTTTTGTATAGCATACTCATAATTTTGGGGTCGGATCCCCAAAAAGTTCCTGCTAAATGTCTCAATATATTGATGCCATTTAATGCTTTCTTTGCTATGTGCTTAATATGTTCATCAAATTTTAACTTATCATCAATAATAACCCCTAGGAATTTATGTTTTTTGACTATTGGAATTTCAACATTATTATATACAATTTTTACATATTTATGAGCATTTAAATTTTTATTAACAATTAAAACTGAACTTTTGTCTGGATTAATTTCTAATTTAAGTTTTTTATGGTGATAGATGTACAACTGATTTAAAGCCTTATTGATATTAGCCATAGCTATTTCTATATTCTAATTTATGCTATACAAAAGCAAGTCATCTGCAAATTGCAAGATATTTACATCTGGTGTGTCTACATATTTTAATATTTCAGAAGTATAAATGTTATAAAGTAAAGGGGATGAAATGGCCCCTTGCATTGTGCCTTTGTTGACAGACTTTGGCCCATGTAACTTATTATTATATTTAACAAAAACAGTTCTGTTACTCAAAAAGTGATAAAGCCATTTTAAGATGTGACTAGGTATTCCAGTATCATGAGATACTTGAATGAGTTCCTCTATATTTACATTGTCAAAAGCACCTTTTACATCTAAAAAGACACAGATTGCATTAGAGTGACTTAATTTAACCTGTTTTAAATCTGACAATAGAGATACAAATCTTTCAGAACAATTTGTGCCTTTTCTGAAGCCAAACTGTACAGAAGGAATTAAACTATGTGATTCAACAAAATGATCTAATCTTAACTTTAAGAGGGTGTCGAGCCTACGAGATGCGCGGAAAATAGGTATTTACTGCAGCGGGCTAGTCGTGTGCGTTGTCACACACACAATGACAAGTTCGCTCGAGGCCCGCTTGCCGTTGCACGACAAAGTTTGCTAGCTTTGCATTTTTAAAATTTTTGTCGTTATGTTGAATAAACTTGAAAAACGAATATTAATTATTTAGATGGTTTTATTTATCACACTAATATTATAAAGTCGAAATTTTGTGAATGAATGTGTCTGTTTACATGTTTGTTAATTCTTCACGCTCAAACGGCTGGATGGATCTAAATGAAGCGAGTAGGTACATAAATCACAAAAATAAATTTAATAAATTATACCTATTATATAAAAATTAACGTTTGTTTTTACTGTAGTAATACATTATCCGTTCCCTCACTATTCATCCTATTGCAATAAAACTTTGATTATATGCTAAATATGCTTGTGTCTGGAGTGGGTTCACGTCAATAGTGTAATGGGTGGGGTTCGAACCCGTGGCCTCTCGATCACAAGTCCGACACTTTATCCATTAGGCTATTGACGCTTCGAAACTGGGTAAGTAGGAAGTTGGGGTAGATGGGTATGCAGTACTTATTTGAATAATAAAACCAGTATGAAATAAAAAAAAAATATAATTATGTAATGTCATAATAAAACCAGACTGAAATAAGTTTTGTTTATTAAAATTTCGTTTAGTGCTCGTTTAAATTCTGATGTACTGTCATATTTTTAATAACATTCGGTACTTTATTATATATGCGTGGGGCCATACGAAAAAACATTTATTCATTAATGCTGTCTAGCGAACTTACTTCGCAGAAAATGTAAGCGTAATTTATTTCATAACAATATAATTGTAGGTATCAAGTGTAACTTAATTTAAAAGAATAAAAAAAGAAATCTATAAATCTAATGTTATATTGCTTATTATAACATTTTACAAAAATTGGCGAGGTGCGAGTCAGACTCGCCCATGAAGGGTTCCGTAGTAACTATAATAATATAATATGTATATTTACTTGACAAAAAATTAAAACTTACAAATTTCTTAAAACTAGCTTATTTACATTTTTTTTTTTGCAACTACGCCAAATAACTTTGTTTTTCATAGTATTTGTATAAATTACAAAGTTATTTTTGCGGTTTTAGAAAATATGCTGTATCTCAAAAACTGCTGACTCGATTTCTTTAAAACCAATTTCGATTGAAAGTTTACATTAAGATCTACAGATATATATATTTCACTCCATTATTATAGAAGTTAGAGGGGGGCACACATTTTACCAATTTGGAAACGTATATCTTTTAAACTATTAATTTTATGAAAAAGTGGTTTTAGAAATCTCAATCTCATTTTTAAAGACCTGTATAATAGATACCACACATGCATAGGTTTCATGAAAAAAAAAATATATTTTCAGTTTTAGTTCCATGTATGGGGGGCTCCCCATACATGGAACTAAAACTGAAAATATTTTTTTAGATTTTTTACTTCATTATTATAGAAGTTAGAGGGGGAGGGACACACATTTTACTACTTTGGAAGCGTATATCTTTTAAACGATTAACTTTTTGAAAAAGTCATTTTAGAAACCTTAATGTCATTTTTAAAGACCTGTCTATAGATACCACACACGTATAGGTTTCATGAAAGAAAATATTTTCAGTTTCAGTTCCATGTATGGGGAGCCCCCTTTATTTTAAATATATTTTATTTTTTTTCTTAAAATCGGAAAGCGGTTTATAGAATACATCTACCTACCAAGTTTCACATGTATAATCTTAATAGTTTTGGAATAAAATAGCTGTGACATACGGACGGACGGACAGACAGACAGACAGATGGACAGACATGACGAAACTATAAGGGTTCCGTTTTTTGCTATTCGGCAACGGAACCCTAAAAAACGAGTAATTTCTTAAAATATATATTTTTAATTTTGATACACTACACAAATCACAGTACAGTAATTAAAAAAAAAAGACAAAAAAGATACTATACTTTGTAAGAAATAAAAAGACAATAAAACTTATTTAGAATTTTGAAACTACAATCGTAGAAATATCAATGCATCCAAGGTTTGACTTCCAAGCCTGCTTCGTAGTTTATTACCAACATAAGCAGCAGCTGAAAACGCTCGTTTAGGTTTTACACTGGTTGGAGGAATAGACAATAGATACTTATATGCTATTTCTAAGCGACATCCACTAATTCCTTCATTTTCAAACAGGCTTATTTCACGTCTAATACTATATTTTGCCAACGCCGATTAATTTTGTATTTGTACTTCACTATCTGGGGATTTCATACTCTTATCAATTTCCAGCTGTAACTTTTCCTTTAGTGTCAATTGGGGTTGGGATTGGGAGGTTTGTGGCCTTAACTCATCATCTGTTTGTGATCCTGATCTTCCTTCTTCTTCTTCCGTGTCATCGCGACTTTTTAGTTTTTTCACAATACACTTTATTTGCTTTCTCACTAAAGCCTGTGTGTGTGTGTAAATAAGTCATGCCATTCCAAATCCGATAATAACTGATTTTCATCATCTTTTCATTGATTTTGTAAATAATTCAACACACCAGTCAAATCATCACTTCGTCGTTGCTTCATACGTTCCACTAAGGATGTTTTCATTTTTTGGCAAGTGCTGAGTTTATGCTAGATAGCTGTTTTATAAGAAATTTCAAAGCGGAATCAGCTGTGCATAAATTAGCATCTCGCCGACAGATTGCTTCTACTGTCAATTTAATTGGGGTCAGCACATCAACAATTTTATTTACCAATTCAAAATCAACTTCTTCCAAACGAATTGGATGATTGCGATCTATAAGAGCTTTTTGAATGCAGGTTTTTAAAAGATAAAATCGCTCCAGCATTGTTAAAAGACCATTCCACCTGGTTTTACAGTCCAAAATAAGTGACAGCTCTTTTCCATGTTCAATTTTCACATATTTTTGAAGTACTGTTTCATTTTTCAATGGTGATCTTTTGAAATACACTCTACAACTTTGCGAATTTTCTTTATCAGCTCATTAATGTTTTCATCTTGTGTTAACTCTGGTATGTGTTATAGCGCAAGGTCATTTTTTGACATTAAGATTAAGTCTGATTCTGGACTGTTTAAGTCTTCTAAATGTTCATCATCATGGCTGTCGTCCATATGATCAGCAGCCACAGATGGTTCATTTATAGTATCATCTGAGGTAGAGCTGTCTTGCAAATAATTATGTTTTTCATAAAGTCAGTATACAGGGAAATATCAAATTTACTTAGACGCTCTTTCAATATACGAAGACAATTTTCAGCCATACTTTCATACTTCCATAAATAGGAACAAGTCCTAAGTTAATTTTTTTTTATATGAATGAACTTTGACAGCAATGTATGGTTTATTAGATGTTGAAGTCCACTTGTCGAAAGAAAGACTAAATCTTTCACCTGCGCTTTTCTAATGTTTCAATTCTGCAGTTACTTGCTTTCTGATTTTTTCACTATAATTCATGACACGTTTTTGAATGGTGATGGCTGACTTTGGTAAATCCGTGTATGTTGCAAAGACAAATTTTCTCGAATCATCTGAAATTATGAATATACTGAATGGAAATCCATCTAATGCAATAATTCTTGCCAAAACATCATCGAGGCTATCGTCGGCACTTTTAGTAAAATAATCATTTAACTTTCACTTGGCTGGCGGCGGTGCTGTGTTCCGATTATCAGAATCTAGACTTGTTGAAGCTGATATAAGCTTGATGTTATGTTTTGATGAAAAATGTGTATATAATCCCTTAGTCGATCCATCCAAAGTCTTGAGAATGGCTGAGCATCGGTTACATTTGGCACTAATCCTATCCTTCGCAACTAAAAAATAGCTCCACACTGACGTCGTATCACAGTGTTTTTTATGTTTAACAAAGTCTCCCGCCATTTGAAATACTTAATTTCAGATAATTGACTTTTAAATTTAAATGACGTAGGTAGGTCGTGGGTTCAAATTTAGGCAAGTACCAATGTGACTTTTCAAATTTATTACTTACTAGCTTTTGATCGTGACTTCAATGGTGTGGGAGGTTTTTTCCGCGTAAATACAGTTCGTTCTACTTAATAAATTCATTGAGTTCCGTTCAGTAGCTTTTGTGCGAAAGAGCAATTAACAAATATACATATGTAGCGACATCTATCTCGCAACATACAAACTATCCTGTATCGCGCAAGCAGAGTTTACCGCACAACTAGCATACATACAAATCACTCGATCACAAACATCGGGCAGTTGCCCACCAGACAAAACACCTGTCTGGACGGAGGATCCTCCCTTTTCAACGGGATTGCGGGACTTAACACCCTGTTCCGCATATCCCCAAACTGGTGACCCCGACGTGATCATCAGCGCAGCCTTCGTGCAGAGCTAGTTCAGCGTGACGTCATCATCACTTCCTTCAAGCTTTCGAGCAGCGAGTCATACAGCCAGCCAGTACCCTCGGCTTCTACGGGTATCCTGACCACCAGCATGCAGCGGACGCGCGCATACCTGGTCATCACCCTCAGCCTCTTCAGCAACCTTGGCACAGCATCCTGCACTTCGGCCGGTCAGCAAGCAGAGACGCACTTCTCTCCTGGTCGACGCTGCAGCCAGCCACTACGCAGCACTGCACCACTCCGACCCACTGGAGACTATGCAGCATCACTCCGACCCACTGGAGTATCATCCCGACTCACTGGGATATCACCCCGACTCAAAGGGGGCAGCACCGCAGACAGTTCCGACTCACCGTGAACTATGGGACTTCCGGTTCCGACTCACTGGAACCTACCTTCCACTGGCCCGGCAAGCATCACAAGATGTATGGACGACTCATCCTGCTACGACCTCCGATCTCGGAGGGGAGTGATGTAGCGACATCTGTCTCGCAACATACAAACTATCCTGTATCGCGCAAGCAGAGTTTACCGCACAACTAGCATACATACAAATCACCCGATCACAAACATCACCAGACAAAACACCTGTCTGGTCGGAGGATCCTCCCTTTTCAACGGGATTGCGGGACTTGACACCCTGTTCCGCATATCCCCAAACATACATCCTCACAAATTTTCGCATTTATAATATTAGTAGGATGTATTTTCTAAGTTTATCATATAGATCACTGACAGTGGTGACGAAAAACATTGTAAGGAAACTTGGACTGGTATAATACCAGTCCAAGTTTCCTTACAATGTTTTTAATGTGCATTCGCCAACCTGTCTTGAGAAGAGGCGTTTCATTTTTTTTTATTCAGAAGTGGATCTACAATTAAAAAAATATGTTGTAATGACCAAAGTTTTCAATATAATTAAGCATATCTTAGAACTGGAAACATATCTTACAACTATACAATAATATAGGTTATCCATCAGAATTCAGACAGGCTTTAATTTATAATCATATTGTGGGAAGTACTAATTTCACACGGGTTCCCATTAGTATATGCTTAAACTAGACTTATGATCTCATGGTGCGTGGTGCGCTGGTTGCACGCTACTGGCATGGTTGCTCTATGTTATCTCTTAAAAAATAGTAGTAGAGATACCTACTACTGTTTCTTGTGATTTTTTTTATTGATAATAGGCTCGCGTTTGAATTTTAAGAAAAAAATGAATTCGTACTCAAAATGTTTTATTTCACATAGGCTTACATGGGCACTTATAAAACGTCAGCAGTTTGGCGCAGGGCACGGTTCGAAATTGGTCGTTTTCTATGGAGAAGAACCTGCAAGAAACTCCACAGTTACTCTTTTAAAATATCATTCTTACAATGTATCTATAATACAGGTTAATTAGGTATGAGAGGACAGCATATACCAATTAATACAGCAGAACGGAATTACAATTAAAAAATTGTGAAACAAATCTAAGAGTCTACAGTGTTCTCCCATTCACAAAAAAGCTTTATATTATACTAAGCTAGTATAATATTGCCCGCGTCTGCGCTCGCGTTGGAGGTTTTTCCTGCGTAATTCTCGATGCCGTGGGAATGCCGAGATAAAAACTATCCTATGTCCTTTCCAGGATCCTAAACTATTCCCATGCCAAATTTCATCTAAATCGGATTAGCGGTTTAGGCGTGAAAAGGTAACATACAGACAGACAGAGTTACTTTCGCATTTATAATATTAGTATGGATAAAAATAAACTTAAGAAGTATAAATTAATAATAAAAATGAAACAAAAAGAAAATCTCTCATCTGATTATCGTAGGGAAGAAAAATAAATAAAAAGACAAACTCACGAAAGTGGAGTTGTTAATATACTAGTCGATAACGCAATTACAATAAGCCAGGGAAGCCACATGTGCAGAACGAAGGAATCATCGCCTAGCAGTCATGTCTTCAACGTACTCCCGAATCTTATAATACGCTTTTTTGATAAGAACACGTTTGACGTAAGACATGATACTGTGGAAATAAGCAAAATAAAATAACCGAGCTGTCGCTACATCAGTTAATTGCCTAATTTTTCTTACTGCAACTGAACTTAATCTACTAGAAAGAGTCCTAATATGATCCCGCGTCCGCATCCGCATCTTTTCTATCTATTTTAAAAATGAGAGAAGTGTCTTCAGCGAATATAATTATATCCGATAAGTTGGTCATCATGTAAGGTAGGTCATTGATATACACTAGAAAAAGGAAAGGGCCAAGAATTGAACCTTGCGGAACGCTCATCTTGGCTTGGGATCCTGCAGATGTCGCTCCATTAACAATAACTTTTTGTTGCCTGTTTGATAAATAGGAAAGAACAAGGTCAGCAGAACACGAATCCACGAATTCCGTAATGGTGTAATTTACAGATCAGTGTTTTGTGGTCAACGCAATCAAAAGCTTTGGAGAGGTCACAAAATATGCCAATTGCATCCTGAGATTTATCCCAAGATTCCAGAATGTGACGGGTGAGCGCTACTCCTGCGTCTGTTGTTGACCTACCTTTCGTGAAACCAAACTGCCGACTATTCAGAATCCCATTTGAGTTAAAAAGTGACAGCATCTGGTCCAGCATGATTTTTTCGTATATTTTGCTTAATGCTGGAAGCACATATATCGGTCTATAGTTAGAGGGATCACTCTTACAACCCGACTTAAAAATTAGTACTACTTTACTATGTTTCATTAAATCGGGATAAGTACCGCTGTCTATACATTGATTAAATATGCCTGTTAGGATAGCAGCAATTGAGTCAATAATATTACCAAGAACCCTAACAGATACACCCCATAAGTCATCAGTGTTTGGTATGTTAAGACTTTGGAATGTTTTTTAATTACATCAATAGAAATGGGCTAAAATGAAAATTTTGGTATATCCTTATCCGCTCGATTGCTTGCGCGAAAAAAAATGGGTGCCTTACTTTGCCAGTGCTTTGGACCACTTAGCGCGCGTTCTGCCCGCTGTTACTAAAACTTAATTTATGAATTGCTCGAGTGGAGTACTTCAAATGTTTTTACTATTATGAGTAGTCCATGAGATAAGAAATATTGTGTGATCGCTTTATTTTAAAAATATAATTACATTAATATTTTACAAGTGTTTAAATTAAAAGTACCACCCATTTTAGCGACATTTTGTAAAACATAGGGGTTTTAAAAAAAATAAGAGCAATAAGTATATAGTTATTTATTTTATTCTTAAACTAGGTTTATTACTATACGTATTTTACAGTATTTAAAAACAATTTACATGTAAGAAAGTAGTAAAAATATTATGTAAAACCAGGTGCAGAATTCGCGGATGCGTAAAAGATCGTAACTTTTTTCAGGTATAATTTAGGCCTTTTTACATTAAAACTAAAGTACATAGAACAAAAATATTACCACCCCTATAAAGGTCATTTTCTTCACTCTTAGATGAATATAATAGTTTAAATGGGTTATTCTTAAATTTTTGTCAAATTTATAAATTAAAATAAGCGGCACATATTTTTGCCAATTCGCATTGCCTACCTAAATCTTTAAATCTGTAAATATAGACCGCCAAGTATTCATATTTACTCATACAATAAATAGGCCAAATCCTGACGTTTCGAAAGCGTCATAAATCTCAAAAATAAAGTATTATTTACATTAATAAAAAATGAAATAAAAACGGCTACATACGTAATCTGACTGGGACTTCTGACCTGACGGGTTAGTTTTCGCAATCTGTTACAATCTGAAGAACAATTTACACAAATTAATACCTTAAATTGAATAAATATAGTCAAATACCATTAATAATATTGTATGTTTAAGAAAAACATCGTATTTACGATAATATAGCAGTACAAAATTAAGTTCAGGACTACGACACTGCGAGTGTTTTTAAATGACGATTTTTTAAATGATGTCTTACAATGTACCTAAAATATTACTTGAATATAAAAACACACACGTTAGAGATTAATTTAGTGTATAAACATCAGCAGAAGTCAGTAAAATAATAAACTTACGACATATTTTATCACCTCCTTGAAAACACTAAAGGGACACTTCACTCACATAAATACAACTGACGATATTTCGTTATTTTTCTACCGTGATGTTGGTAATATGGGCACACGTCTATGAGAAATATATCTGTCTTTGGTTTAAATACATACTACTACGACTCTATGTGTTTGGTATAGTAACTAAATTAAAATAACAAACTTCGTCGCCTTGCAACCACGGTTGCACGAAGCAAAATTGACAACTTTTTCTTTGCAACCGTGGTTGCGAGAAGCGATCAAGCGGTTATTGAAGTTTTCTTTTTCTTTTTTTTATAAAAAATTGGTTCGCGTTTGACCACCATCTCACCTGATGGTAAGTGATGATGTAGTCGAAGATGGAGCACGCTTACCTAAAAGTAACCTATTCACTCTTGACTTAAAGACTCCTAGGTTATAGCTATCGGGAAACACAGACTCCGGCAGGGAATTCCACTCCTTAGCCGTACGCACAATGAAGGTATTCCCAAAACGTTTTGTGCATATGGGTGGGATGTCCACCATGTAACAATGGCGCTTCGTCGTTTGTCTCGTAGTCCGATGATGGAACGGGCTTGGGGGAATAAGATTCTACTAATGATGGCGAAGAATGTAGAGATTTAGTAACCTCTACTGGAATATTGGTAAAGTAATTTTCCAACTTCTCAGCCACTTTTGACTTATCTGAGATGACCTGATCATCGATGTTCAAAGTTAAATAAATAAATAATAAATAAATTCTTTATTTCATTAACTTAGAACTACTACAGTTTGTCTTACGTTAGGGTCTCCTTTTAAGTTTGTGAAAAACCTGTGCTAGGAGGCCCTGCTCTTCTTAAACTAGAATTTACAATATTATGTAGGAGTGTGCTTGCATTTAGTATATGAAAACTTAATAACTAAAGGAATATAATAATAAACAATAAGAAATTCTAAAATAATGGTGACATGGGTCTGTCTCTGTATGTGTGTGTGTGTGTGTGCGCGCGTGTATGTATGTGTGTGTATGTTTATGTATGTTTGTGTGTGGGTGTATGTGAAATGCATTGTTGAATGTTTATGTCTATGTAATTGGTTGTCACATAAAAATTATCACACAATTTTTAGAAGGGTTTCAATACAGTCATAGCTTTTACACTTTAGCCATTCTAATAAAACTTTTTTACATTCTCCATACGTCATAGGAAAAATGTTTAAAATTTTGTTCAACTTATTATAAATAGATGCAGATTGCCTAATATATTGTCTTTTTGCGTATGACGATTTGACTGATATTTCTGGAGCAACGAGATATTTCCTTCTTTTTTTATCAATGCTACAATTATAGGGAAGGGTTTTATGACGTTTTAAGACAGCATGAAGGACATATAATTTTCTAACTGAAAGAAGACCATTGAGTGAGTATAGGTGTTCTGTAGGGAATCTATATGATTTAAAATACATAACTTTCAAGAGAGACCGTTGAGCTCGCTCCAATTCTAGAAATTTGACTTTTTTAGCCCCTCCCCAAACAGGTATACAGTATACCATAACTGACTGGGCAAGTGAGACGTATATTTAATTTAAAAGAAACTTGGAAGTTATGTGTCTCAGAATCTGAAAAATCCAGATTAGCTTTCTGGTACGAGCCATGACCATTTCTGTGTGCAAATGCCAGGACAATCGTTGGTCAACAATAATACCTAAATATTTGATATCAGTCACTTTTGTTATTTCAGTACAGGAAAAATTTGTGCTTCGGTGATTATCACAACTATGAATTCTAAGGATATATTTAGGTTGAGTGTTATTATATTTTGTAAATGAGATATATTTCGTTTTAGAGACGTTTAATGTGAGTAAATGGAGCTTTAACCACCTAGCAATCTTTGCGAGGCCGTTTTCAGCATTACTATAAACAGATTCCCATGTATCTCCTGTAAACGTGAGGTCTGTGTCGTCTGCATAAGAGAAAACACGCCCATTCTCAATGTTAATTTTACACAGGTTATTTATATATATTAGGAAAAGCGTAGGTCCTAAGACACTACCTTGCGGGACTCCGAAATTCGTCTTCAACTCATTACTAACATGATTACCTATTTTTACACACTGTCTTCTTTCCTGGAGATAATCTGTTAAGAGTGCCAGAGGTTGTCCCCTTACGTTCCAGACTGCGCACAAGGATGGGAACAGAGACGGTATCGAAAGCCTTTTTAAGATCTAGGAAGACAGTAAGACAATTTTTTCCCGAATCCACTTTTTCAACACTGTATGTGGTTAATGCTGAAACTGCGTCTTCTGTCGACAACCCCTGTCTAAATCCATACTGAGAAGGAGACAATATGTGGTATTTGTTCATATAATTTACCAAACGGGTATTAATTAATTTTTCTATGATTTTCGAAATCGCAGGTAACACTGAGATAGGTCTATAATTGCTCACATCATCTCTTTTGCCACCCTTGTGCAGAGGCGTTATAATAGCTTGTTTCAGAGCAGATGGAAAGATTCCTTGCGTAAAGCATAGGTTGGCAAGATATGAAAGTACTGGTACTACCACTTCGTGTGCAGATTTAAGGAATTTAGTAGATATATGGTCCCATCCAGGGCTACTATCAGTTTTGAGACTCATCAATACGCTATGCACTTCCCAAGGATCAGTTTCTAAAAGTACAAACGATGAAGTCTGTGAGTCCCTTACGTTAAAGGTATCAAGATCTCGTGCTTGATTTATAGACATTATTTCTTCAGCCAAAAACTTTCCTATGCTAGAAAAGTAGTTATTTATGTGATTTACTGAGTCTTGAGGGGTGGGTTTAATTTCTAATAGTTCTAAATTCTGATTTTGGTTTTGCTTACGATGAGTAATATTATTTATAGCTTTCCACATTTTTTATTATCTTTATTTGCCTTATCTATCTGTTCCCGGTCATATTTTCTTTTAAGTTTTTTAATTAGGTTGTTACAGTAATTTCGATATCTTCTGTATGTAAGTTTCAAAACATCGTTGTTGGGATCCAATCTTAATTTTCTCTGCATGTTGTTCCTATTCTGGATACACCGTAAGATTCCTGAGCTTATCCAAGGTTTAATTATTCGGTTGTTTCTGGGGACTAAGATTGTAACAGTATTTTGTAGAAGGCAGTATCTAAGTTTCTCAATCAAAAGACTAGTAAGTATCGAAGGATCATTAACTGAAATTAGTTCAAAAATATCACTTTCCTTTAGAGTAGCTACTGCCTTCTCAAAATCAATAATTGTTTTAGTTTTGGGGCATTTACTCGCTTTGATTATATCAGATAAATTTAATAAAATCATGAAGTGATCCGTTATCGTAGTGTTTAAAACAGCAATTGAGGCATTCTTTTTTGATTTCTCTATTTTTAACATAAAATGATCTAGGCAGTTTTCACCTCTAGTTGGCAGAGAATGCCCAGGCAGTAAGCCATGCATCGCCATGCATCGCCAATAAATCATTCTAACCCTGTTGGTTTGTGTTTTCAGTTTCTTTGTTTATCACCTTTACCACAGTTTTTATTTTATTGTTAGAAATGCTAATTTTATTAATTACTGATTTAGATTTAGCTTAGGCGCATACTGTTTTAAATATCTTTGAGTAGTTTCTTAAATAATTATGGAAGGCTTCATCGGAAGTCAATGATTTTTCATGGTATAAGTTGGATAAATTGTCTCTGCTTATTCTTATTCCAGCAGTGGCCCATTCATTAAAAGAGATTGCCCGATTTGTAAGGACAGTTGGGTCCCAGTGGAAAATTCTTGTGCCCTGAAGATTTTTATTTTAAATAATAGTAAAAACATAGTATTTTCATAATCAGAAACCATTTTTCATTTATTTACCCTGGTTTAAGAGATATCATTGTTTTTCTGTTGTAAAAATCTAGGTTATAATTAGAAATTGACATTGACATTTCCTCCTAATTCTATTTAGATTAAGTACCTACTTCTACTACCTATCTACTATACATCATTATGGGGATGGGATTATGTCTCTATTACTTTATGTACATATAATAGCAGTACTATAAAAAGTATATAGGTACTCATAGATGGTGTAGAAGCCATCTAGAAGTTGGCCCCAGTACTATTTACTGTATATCGGGTACGTTAAATTATCAACAGATGGCGCTATATCGTGTACAAAATTTTTTATTTGAAATAAAATTATTGATGTAACATTAATTGGAGATAAGTTTAAAAAAAATATTAAAATCTTCTTACAAATTGAAATAGACACATAAATGAAATATAATTTGATAAAGCACAAATATCAACTTTATTTAAAAAGACCTGGTGCCAGATTCTACTTAGGAAATATAAAGTGACAGTTCTTGAACTGAAAATAAACAATCACAATATGGCGGTTTGTTGTATTCTGGGAATGCGTATTTTGTATAATATATAATAATTCTTTGTTTTCTACCTTTTACTACGATTACTCAATTGAGTAAAAGATGGCATTAGTTATTTAATTCTTTGATACCTGGCAACTTTTTTTTGTATACCAATCAAACCACAGACTACATTGAATTAAACGGATGTCAACGTAATGTTTAACTGTTAATTAACTTTAACGTTATTCCCAGGGTGAAAGAAATTGTATAAAAAATACCATGAACGCAAAAAAAAAAATATTTTTAGGTTATTATTAAAATCAGGCACAAGATACCACAAACGGGACCTGCTCCGTGGCAATCTCCTTTAGATTATTACTCATTTGATTTTTTTTAACTGGACATGCCTTACTAAATTCGTAGCATAGTGAAGAAAATAATATCCTGTAATTTTCATTGGGGTCATGGGAGTCATTATTGGCCATTGAAAGATTAGGTACTTAACATGTTATCATTAAAAACATTAATTTAATTTTAGTTAGTGACCTAAACTTAATAGTCTTATTTAATTGCCGCTTTTTAAGAGGGTGTCGAGCCTACGAGACGCGCGGAAAATAGGTATTTACTGCAGCGGGCTAGTCGTGTGCGTTGTCACACACACAATGACAAGTTCGCTCGAGGCCCGCTTGCCGTTGCACGACGAAGTTTGCTAACTTTGCATTTTTTAATTTTTTGTCGTTATGTTGAATAAACTTGAAAAACGAATATTAATTATTTAAATGGTTTTATTTATCACACTAATATTATAAAGGCGAAAGTTTGTGAATGAATGTGTCTGTTTGCATGTTTGTTACTTCTTCACGCTCAAACGGCTGGATGGATCTAAATGAAGCAAGTAGGTACGTAAATAAATCACAAAAATAAATTTAATAAATTATACCTATTATATAAAAATTAACGTTTGTTTTTACTGTAGTAATACATTATCCGTTCCCTCACTATTCATCCTATTGCAATAAAACTTTGATTTTAGATCAGATTTTTTTAAAGAATACTTGCAATGTGGGTACATTTCACATTACTAGCAATCTTGTTAACCCCTCCAACTAAGCTAAATATGCTTGTGTCTGGAGTGGGTTCACGTCAATAGTGTAATGGGTGGGGTTCGAACCCGTGACCTCTCGATCACAAGTCCGACACCTTATCCATTAGGCTATTGACGCTTCGAAACTGGGTAAGTAGCAAGTTAGGGTAGATGGGTATGCAGTACTTATTTAAAAGGAGCCAATTTGAACCGGCTCCTACTTTCCGAGGTGTAACTGTGCCGATAACTGACCATATCGAGCTTCTGGGGGTAACATTAACTTCTACCCTCAATTTTGGCCCGTTTATCGAGGCTAAGGCTCAACTAGCATCAAAAAAGTTGGGAATCCTAGCAAAGGTGAGACGGTACTTCACACCCGAACAGTTGCTCAATCTCTATCAAGCCCAGGTTCGGTCGTGTATGGAGTACTGCTCTCATCTTTGGGATGGATCTGCTAAATACCAACTGGACGCGCTTGAGTCTATCGAGAAGCGGGCCAAAAGACTCATTGGCAACGATGCACTGGTCGAATCAAAGCTCCAGAGCCTTGAACATCGACGACGAGTTGCAAGTCTATCAGTTTTCTATCAGTTACATTTCGGGGAGTGTGCGATGGAATTACACAATTTAATTCCAACAAGCCCGTTCCATCATCGGACTACGAGACAAACGGCGAAGCGCCATCGTTACATGGTGGACATCCCACCCATACGCACCAAACGTTTTGGGAATACCTTCATTGTGCGTACGGCTAAGGAGTGGAATTCCCTGCCGGAGTCTGTGTTTCCCGATAGCTATAACCTAGGAGTCTTTAAGTCAAGAGTGAATAGGTTACTTTTAGGTAAGCGTGCTCCATCTTCGACCACATCATCACTTACCATCAGGTGAGATGGTGGTCAAACGCGAACCTATTCTAAATAAAAAAAAAAAAAAAAAAACCAGTATGAAATAAAAAAAAATAATTATGTAATGTGATAATAAAACCAGACTGAAATAAGTTTTGTTTATTAAAATTTCATTTAGTGCTCGTTTAAATTCTGATGTACTGTCATATTTTTAACTAGCTTTTGCCCGCGACTTCGTCCGCGAGGAATAGTTACTTTGGGCTAACGTTAAATTTAACTCCGATTTTGAAGCATTCTTAATTGGCGCTCCGCTCCTATTGGCCTTAGCGTAATGATATATAGCCTATAGCTTTTCTCTATAAATTGACTATTTAATTGAAAAATAATTTTTCATTTCAAACCAGTAGTTCCTGAGATTATCGCGTTCAAACAAACAAACTCTTCAGCCTTATATTATTAGTATAGATAGCTGTTGCCCGCGACTTCGTCCGAGTTTCCGTCGTTTTTCGTAAAAAAAAAATGTAGCCTATGTCCATCCTCACGGTTCAGTGATTTTGATGTAACAGACAGATTAACTTTCGTAATTTAGTAGGGAAATATAATATATCAATGACGCCCCGCCTTTTTAGGGTTCCGTAGCCGAATGGCAAAAACGGAACCCTTATAGTGTCGACATGTCTGTCCGTCTGTCTGTCTGTCTGTCTGTCCGTCCGCCCGTATGTCACAGCCATTTTATTCTTTTATTCCGAAACTATTAAGACTATACATGTAAAACTTGGTAGATAGATGTATTCTGTAAACCGCTTTCCGATTTTAAGAAAAAATTAAAAAATATTTAAAATAAAGGGGGGCTCCCCATACATGGAACTGAAACTGAAAATCTTTTTTTTAATAAAACCTATGCGTGTGTGATATTTATAGACAGGTCTTTAAAAATGACATTGAGGTTTCTAAAGCCACTTTTTCATAAGGTTAATCGTTTAAAAGATATACGCTTCCAAAGTGGTAAAATGTGTCCCACCCCCCTCTAACTTCTATAATAATGGAGTGAAAAATCTAAAAAAAATATAGATCTTAATGTAAACTTTCAATAAAATTGGTTTGAACAAAATCAGTTCAGCAGTTTTTGAGATGCAGCATATTTTCTAAAACCGCAAATATAACTTTGTAATTCATATAAACACTATGAAAAACAAAGTTATTTGGCGTAGTTGTAAAAAATGTAAATAAGCTAGTTTTAAGAAATTTGTAAGGTTTTTATTTCGTCAAGTAAATATACATATTATATTATATTATTATAGTTACTACGTAACCCTTCATGGGCGAGTCTGACTCGCACTTGGCCAATTTTTATACCATCAGGCCGCGAGACACGTCGAGCGCGGCGACCAATTCTCAAAAATAATCCTTATAGCATGATTCAGTATTCACGCGCGATGGCTTATTATTAGCGTATTTCATGTATAACTTTGGTGCTTCTATACCGATTTATATGATTCTTTTTTATGGAATAATTAATAATGTTAACTTTTTCAATTAGGGGTGACTGAGAGTGTTATAAACGTAAGAATAGACAAATATTATAATCAGAAAGCTTCGAACTGCTAAGCTATCGGGAGTTACACGTGTTATTGTGTGTCAACCATAAAAGATAGACATATGCTGTCGTGGGATATTTTTTATATAATTTTGAGGAGAACATTTCCGTCATACATGATTTCTGTGTAGCTTTAACCATTAAGGTTGCACACGCGACGGATTATTAAAAAATGGAGTAACTTCTCCCGTTTTCCTAACATTTCCCTTCACTGCTCTGCTCCTATTGATTGTAGCGTGATGAAAAGTATACTATAACCAGCTCAGGAGTATGAAAAATAATTGTACCAAGTTTCGTTAAAATCCGTCGAGTAGTTTTTGTTTCTATAACGGTTATACAGACAGACAGACAAAAATTTTATTGATTGCATTTTTGGCATCAGTATCGATCCCTAATCACCCCCTGATAGTTATTTTGGAAATATATTTCATGTACAGAATTGACCTCTCTACAGATTTATTATAAGTATAGATAACATTCGGTACTTTATTATATATACGTGGGGCCATACCAAAAAAACATTTTTTCATTAATGCTGTCTAGCGAACTTACTTCGCAGAAAATATAAGCGTAATTTATTTCATAACAATATATGTATCAAGTGTAACTTAATTTAAAAGAAAAAAAAATAAATAAAAGAAATCTATAAATCTAATGTTATATTGCTTATACATACATTTTACAAAAATAGGCTAAGTGTGAGTCAGACTCGCCCATGAAGGATTCCGTAGTTACTAATAGAATAAAATAGCTGTGACATACGGACGGACGGACAGACAGACAGACAGACAGACAGACAGACGGACAGACATGACGAAACTATAAGGGTTCCGTTTTTTGCCATTCGGCAACTGAACTCTAAAAAACGAGTAATTTCTTAAAATATATATTTTTAATTTTGGTACACTACACATATCACAGTATAGTAAGAAAAGAAAAAATGACAAAAAGATACTATACTTTGTAAGAAATAAAAAGACAATAAAACTTATTTCGAATTTTGAAAATACAATCGTAGAAATATCAATGCATCCAAGGTTTGACTTCCAAGCCTGCTTCGTTTATTACCAACATAAGCAGCAGCTGAAAACGCTCGTTTAGGTTTTACACTGGTTGGAGGAATAGACAATAGATACTTATATGCTGTTTCTAAGTGATATCCACTAATTCCTCCATTTTCAAACAGGCTTATTTCACGTCTAATACTATATTTTGCCAACCCCGATTAATGTTGTATTTGTACTTCACGATCTGGGGATTTCATACTCTTATCTATTTCCAGCTATAACTTTTCCTTTAGTGTCAATTGGGGTTGGGATTGGGAGGTTTGTGGCCTTAACTCATCATCTGTTTGTGATCCTGATCTTCCTTCTTCTTCTTCCGTGTCATCTCGACTTTTAAGTTTTTTAACAATACACTTTATTTGCTTCCAAACTAAAGCCTGTGTAGAAACTGGAAATAATTCATGCCATTCCAAATCCGATAATAACTGATTTTCATCATCTTTTCATGGATTTTGTAATTAATTCAACACACCAGTCAAATCATCACTTCGTCGTTGCTTCATACGTTCCACTAAGGATGTTTTAATTTTTTTGGCAAGTGTCAGCACTTGCCAAAAAATGATTATGCTAGATAGCTGTTTTATAAGAAATTTCAAATCGGAATCAGCTGTGCATAAATTAGCATCTCGCCGACAGATTGCTTCTACTGTCAATTTAATTGGGGTCAGCACATCAACAATTTTATTTACCAATTCAAAATCAACTTCTTCCCAACGAATTGGATGATTGAGATCTATAAGAGCTTTTTGAATGAAGGTTTTTAAAAGATAAAATCGCTCCAGCATTGTTAAAAGACTATTCCACCTGGTTTTACAGTCCAAAAGAAGTGACAGCTCTTTTCCATGTTCAATTTTTATTTATTTTTGAAGTACTGTTTCATTTTTCAATGGTGATCTTTTGAAATACACTCTACAACTTTGCGGATTTTCTTTATCAGCTCATTAATGTTTTCATCTTGTGTTAACTCTGGTATGTGTTATAGCGCAAGGTCATTTTGTGACATTAAGATTAAGTCTGATTCTGGACTGTCTAAGTCTTCTAAATGTTCATCATCATGGATGTCGTCCATATGATCAACAGCCACAGGTGGTTCATTTATATTATCATCTGAGGTAGAGCTGTCTTGCAAATAATTATGTTTTTCATAAAGCCAGTATCCAGGGAAATATCAAATATACTTAGACGCTCTTTCAATATACGAAGACAATTTTCAGCCATACTTTCATACTTCCATAAATAGGAACAAGTCCTAAATTCCAATTTTTTTTTATATGAATGAACGTTGACAGCCATGTATGGTTTATTGGATGTTGAAGTCCACTTGTCGAAAGAAAGACTAAATCTTTCACCTGCACTTTTCAAATGTTTCAATTCTGCAGTTACTTGCTTTCTGATTTTTTCACTGTAATTCATGACACGTTTTTGAATGGTGACTGCTGACTGGTAAATCGGTGTATTTTGCAAAGACAAATTTTCCAAAAAAAAAAATCCAGCAGTGGCCCATTCATTAATTTTAGATTTATTACTCATTTGCAATTTTTTAACTAGACATGCCTTACTAAATTCGTGGCATAGTGAAGAAAATAATATCCTGTAATTTTCATTGGGGTTTTGGGAGTCAAAATTGGCCATTGAAAGATTACTTAACATGTTATCATTAAAAACATTGATTTCTTTTTAGTTAGTGGCCTAAACTTAATAGTCTTATTTAATTGCCGCTTTTTAACCAACTCAAAGGATACTAGTTGACCTGTATGGTCAGACCTAACTCCACTAATTTGAGACGAGTATTTTATGGCACAATTAGTATAAATATTATCTATGCATTGAGCTGATGTTGCTGTTATTCTTGTTGCTTCCTTGTATGTGCATTTTAAGTTAAATGAACCAAACAATGTAGCAAGCTTGCAGGGTTCAGGTGAATTTACTAACAAATCAATATTTAGGTGACCACAAACGAAAACTAATTTATTATCTCTTATAAGCTTAGGTACTTAAAATTTCTCCCATTATCATTAAGAATGATGACAAGTTTGATGCTGGTGGTCTATAAACACTTAAGAAAGTTTGGCCTTCAACTTCTGTACATGCTACCTCACACAAGCAATCAACAGAGCAAGCGGTGATATATTTTTGTTCCTTATATCTAAGAGAATTACTACGTAATATTAAAGTACCACCTTCTACTGAGGACCTGTTGTATGCACTAGTAACAGAAAAATATTAATTTTAAACAACATTCTATCTGGTTTTAGCCAGGTTTCACAAAAACATAAGATATCTATATCATATTTATTTATTAACATTTCCTCATCTATTATTTTGCCGTAGAAACGATTTATATTCTGATGATATACTAAAATTGTGTTATTATAACTCTCCTTTGTCACATCTAAGAGTTTAAACAATTAATTTCAGTATTATTAGATACCCTAGATAATACTGAATAGTCACTTAACCTAGGATCAGTTAAATTGTCAATAACCCAGTGTAAATTGTAAGCTAACAAAGTAGCCAATGAACTTTCGTCGTAAATTCTAAAATGAATGTCAGGATTGCAATCGGTATGCTCAAAAACCTATTACACGATGTTTGATGCAATATTTTGCAATCGACCACGTTTGCTGAGCAAGCGATATAATGCGGTCGCACTAAGTTCGCCGCGAGCTTAGTGTATTTCGAACAGCAACCGGGTGCACTCATTTTCATCATTTAGCGATAATTTTAGCCCTTACGTTACTTTGTTAATTATACTTAGCAATAAACCCTTGAAGGTTATCAGTGTATTTAACTTAGTAGACACACACGATATCCATATTGAATGTTGGATATCGTATGTGTTTTAAATTGGATTTCAAAATGAAAGCCAGATTTGCAATCACCACCCCCAAAAACCCATTACACGATACCCATATCGAATGTGTGAGAAAAAGTTGCATCCGCCATCTTGGATTTTAAAATGAATGCCAGATTTGCAATCACCACCCCCAAAACCCATTACACGGTACCCATATCAAATGTTTGAGAAAAAGTTGCATCCGCCATCTTGGATTTTAAAATGAATGCCAGATTTGCAATCACCACCCCCAAAAACCCATTACACGATACCCATATCGAATGTTTGAGAAAAAGTTGCATCCGCCATTTTGGATTTTAAAATGAATGCCAGATTTGCAATCACCACCCCCAAAAACCCATTTCACGATACCTATATCGAATGTTTGAGAAAAAGTTGCATCCGCCATCTTGGATTTTAAAATGAATGCCAGATTTGCAATCACCACTCCCAAAAACCCATTACACGATACCCATATCGAATGTTTGAGAAAAAGTTGCATCCGCCATCTTGGATTTTAAAATGAATGTCAAATTTGCAATCACCACCCCCAAAAACCCATTACACGGTACCCATATCGAATTTGTGAGAAAAAGTTGCATACGCCATCTTGAATTTAAAAATAAATTCCAGATTTGCAATCACCACCCCCAAAAACCCATTACACGATACCCATATCGAATGTTTGAAAAAAGTCTTCATCATCACTTTCACTTCCTCAAATGGTGCTTTTCGGGAGCAACTGCACAAGGTACTATTAGAAATACCCAAAACGCTATAGGTGTGCCTATAATATTTAAAGAGTTCCCTCGCTTTCTCCAGGATCCCATCATCAGATCCTGATTTCATAACAATGGAACCAACTAGAAAGTATACCCTTTCAAACGAAAAAAAAATCCAAATCGGTCCAGCCGTCTTCGAGTTTGAGGTTACATACATAAAAAAAAGTTTAAGACGAACTGAGAACCTTCTCCTTTTTTTTGAAGTCGGTTAAAAAGCAATAATAACATCACAAAATAGAAATACGTACTTTTTATGAGAATGGCTTTTTTTTTTGAAAATTTGCTCCAACTTTCTTCTAATAATATTTTTTTTTTACATTTTCCCATAATAAAACAAATATTGAAAAAAAAATGTTAAAGAAATATATATTGAACAATAAAATGTAATTGTTGGGTATGCATAATAAATCGTACTCAAATAAACAAAAAATATGACTTATGTTATTCAACGGATTGCTGCAATACATACGTACACAATAGATCGCGAATTATCGTTACCGGCGAAATGCTCCACGATGAGACGTGACCCCTCTCTGAGCTCCCGTGGACGACTGAATTTTCGACCGGTGTACGTTGCGTATGGTTCAAAATAGCGCGCAAATTAGAAGAAAAAATTAAAATTAAAACAACCAAGCGACATTTTTGAAATGTTAAAGCTGTAAATGATAGTATGATAATTAGAGAATAATATGAATTGAAGTTTATGAAAAAATTCAAGAGTTTACTATCAAAATTCAGCGACGCACGAGCATGTTTTGTAAGGATTTTTGTCCAACTTTATGTATTTTTGTTTAATAAACTATAAAATATTTTTAAATTTTGCCAACTGTGTTTGCTAACACATTTATTCTAGTGTTCATTACATATTTTTGTATGGTAATTAAAGTACTATTATAGGTTATATTCCTTTAGTTGTGAAGACCGTTTTGAGTTATTTTACTCGGCGCAGGCTTAACCAAGTCAAAGGATACTAGTTGACCTGTATGGTCAGACCTAACTCCACTAATTTGAGACGAGTATTTTATGGCACAATTAGTATAAATATTATCTATGCATTAAGCTGATGTTGCTGTTATTCTTGTTGCTTCCTTGAATGTGCATTTTAAGTTAAATGAACCAAACAATGAAGTAAGCTTGCAGTGTTCAGGTGAATTTACTAACAAATCAATATTTTGGCGACCACAAACGAAAACTAATTTATTATCTCTTATAAGCTTAGGTACTTAAAATTTCTCCCATTATCATTAAGAATGATGACAAGTTTGATGCTGGTGGTCTATAAACATATAAGAAAGTTTGGCCTTTAACTTCTGTACATGCTACCTCGCAGAAGCAATCAACAGAGGAAGCGGTGATATATTTTTGTTCCTTATATCTAAGAGAATTACTACATAATATTAAAGTACCACCTCCTACTGAGGACCTGTTGTATGCACTAGTAACTGAGAAAATATTAATTTTAAACAACATTCTATCTGGTTTTAGCCAGGTTTCACAAAAACATAAGATATCTATATCATATTTATCATTGCCATTTCCTCATCTAATATTTTGCCGGAGAAACGATTTATATTCTGATGATATAGTAAAATTGTGTTATTATACCTCTCCTTTGTCACATCTAAGGGTTTAAACAATTGATTTCATTATTATTAGATACCCTAGATAATACTGAATAGTCACTTAACCTACGATCAGTTAAATTATCAATAACCGAGTGTAAATTGTAAGCTAACAAAGTAGCCAATGAACTTTCATCGTAAATTCTATAATGAATGTCAGGATTGCAATCGATACACCCAAAAACCTGTTACACGATGTTTGATGCAATATTTTGCAATCGACCACGTTTGCTGAGCAAGCGATATAATGCGATCGCACTAAGTTCGCCGCGAGCTTAGTGTATTTCGAACAGCAACCGGGTACACTCATTTTCATCATTTAGCGATAATTTTAGCCCTTACGTTACTTTGTTAATTATACTTAACAATAAACCCTTGAAGGTTATAAGTGTATTTAACTTAGTAGACACACACGATATCCATATTGAATTTCAGAGAAAAAGTGGCATATCGTGTGTGTTTTAAATTGGATTTCAAAATGAAAGCCAGATTTGCAATCACCACCCCCAAAAACCCATTACACGATACCTGTTCGATCCCTAATCAGCCAGCCAACGGTAACTGGATGGTCTGAACTGTCCACGGTTCGTGGAGCCCTAAACGTTGCTTACAAACACAATATGCTTTAGAGATAACAATACTTAATACTAACCACTTACCTTCTGAGCTGGGACGACAGGCTTTCCTTTCCTGGGGTCACGTCCGTGTGATATGTGTGAAAGTATGTATGACTAGCTTCCGCCCGCGACTTCGTCCGCGCGGAAAAAAAAATCCCCCGATTTTGAAACATTCTTCATTAGTGCTCCGCTCCTATTTGTCTTAGCGTGATGATATATAGCCTATAGCCTTCCTCGATAAATGGGCTATCTAACACTGAAAGAATTTTTCAAATCAGAACCGTAGTTCCTGAGATTAGCGCGTTCAAGCAAACAAACAAACAAACAAACAAACAAACAAACAAACAAACTCTTCAGCTTTATAATATTAGTATAGATTATGTAATGTTGTGAAGTGGTGTCACGGCGGTTCCCAAAAGACTCAAGCTTCGATGTGTGGTCCAGGCCGGGATGTAGCACAAACTTCGCACCAGATTGGAGCAGCTATTTATCACTAATTCACAACCAGTTTCAACAAACTCGCGGGTCAGTCGGTCTGACTTCAATACGGCGTTATGTTCCAAAATATCCCAGGTTTTTCATTAATTCGGGATTATAATTTCAACTTATCGGTGATCGCGACCAAATTATCTTTTAACTGCGTAGATTCAACAGGATTTTTAATTTCAATCAATGAATCGATCTCAACAAGCAAGGCAGTTAGTTTTTACAAGAAACGGATATCTGTCAAAGTGAAAAAAGTCAAAGACAACAGAATAATGTTGCCAACCAAAAGTGCGTTCTATTTCACGTTGGACGAAACAATACCCATATCGAATGTTTGAGAAAAAGTTGCATCCTCCATCTTGGATTTTAAAATGAATGCCAGATTTGCAATCACCACACCCAAAAACCCATTACACGATACCTATATCGAATGTTTGAGAAAAAGTTGCATCCGCCATCTTGGATTTTAAAATGAATGCCAGATTTGCAATCACCACCCCCAAAAACCCATTATACGTTACCCATATCGAATGTGTGAGAAAAAGTTGCATCCACCATCTTGAATTTGAAAATAAATGCCAGATTTGCAATCACCACCCCCAAAAACCCATTACACGATACCCATATCGAATGTTTGAAAAAAAGTTGCATCCGCCATCTTGAATGTAAAAATAAATGCCAGATTTGCAATCACCACCCCCAAAAACCCATTACACGATACCCATATCGAATGTTTGAAAAAAAGTTGCATCCGCCATCTTGGATTTAAAAATTAATGCCAGATTTGCAATCACCACCCCCAAAAACCCATTACACGATACCCATATCGAATGTTTGAGAAAAAGTTGCATCCGCCATCTTGGATTTTAAAATGAATGCCAGATTTGCAATCACCACACCCAAAAACCCATTACACGATACCTATATCGAATGTTTGAGAAAAAGTTGCATCCGCCATCTTGGATTTTAAAATGAATGCCAGATTTGCAATCACCACCCCCAAAAACCCATTATACGGTACCCATATCGAATGTGTGAGAAAAAGTTGCATCCGCCATCTTGAATTTAAAAATAAATGCCAGATTTGCAATCACCACCCCCAAAAACCCATTACACGATACCCATATCAAATGTTTGAAAAAAAGTTGCATCCGCCATCTTGGATTTTAAAATAAATTAATGATAATGAGAGAATTTAAAAAAACTTTTCTTTCGCCGTTATGTTTATTAAAAACTCTCGGTAGTCGGTGTTATTGGTTTTGGATTTCATTTTTTTTGACACCGCCTTCCGAAATTAAAGTTATTTTTGGCTTTGTAGTGTTTTGATATGGAAGTCGGTTTTATTTTTTGCTAAAAAGTTTTTTTTACGCTTTTTGGTCGGTCGGTTTATCTAGTTAGTAGCTAGTAGTAGTTAGTAGCTAGTAATTTATCTAGTTACAAAAGCCAAAATGTGAACTACTTATCACCTTGTACAAAATATTGCTTTTCCCGATGCATAGCCGTTAACTTTTGAGGAGAGAGAGAGAGAGGAGGAGAACTCCTGGTACTTCATCATCAGCTCTACATCACCATATGCATTGTGATGAGTATAAAGTGCATATCCAAGTAATCGAATCGCAATCCACGAAATACTTATTATTGAGTAGTTTCGGTGGCCATCTGTGGTCTTCATCATCACTTTCACTTCCTCAAATGGTGCTTTTCGGGAGAAACTGCACAAGGTACTATTTGAAATACCTAAAACGCTATAGGTGTGCCTATAATATTTAAAGAGTTCCCTCGCTTTCTCCAGGATCCCATAATCAGATCCTGATTTCATAACAATGAAACCAACTAGAAAGTATACCCTTTCAAACGAAAAAAAAAATCCAAATCGGTCCAGCCGTCTTCGAGTTATGAGGTAACATACATAAAAATAGTTTAAGACGAACTGAGAACCTTCTCCATTTTTTGAAGTCGGTTAAAAAGCAATAATAACATCACAATATAGAAATACGTACTTTTTATGAGAATGGCTTTTTTTCGAAAATTTGCGCCAACTTTCTTCTAATAATATTTTTTTTTTACTTTTTCCCATAATAAAACAAATATTGAAAAAAAAAAGTTAAATAAATATATATTGAACAATAAAAAGTAATTGTTGGCTATGCATAATAAATCGTACTCAAAAAAACAAAAAATATGACTTATGTTATTCAACGGATTGCTGCAATACATACGTACACAATAGATCGCGAATTATCGTTACCAGCGAAATGCTCCACGATGAGACGTGACCCCTCTTTGAGCTCCCGTGGACGACTGAATTTTCGACCGGTGTAAGTTGCGTATGCTTCAAAATAGCGCGCAAATTAGAAGAAAAAATTAATATTAATACAACCAAGCGACATATTGGAAATGTTAATAACGTAAATTGTAGTATGATAATTAGAGAATAATATGAATTGAAGTTTATGAAAAAATTCAACAGTTTACTATCAAAATTCAGCGACGCACGAGCATGTTTTGTAAGGATTTTTGTCCAACTTTATGTATTTTTGTTTAATAAACTATAAGATATTTTTAAATTTGGCCAAATATATTCGCTAACACATTTATTCTAGTGTTCATTACATATTTTTGTATGGTAATTAACGTACTATTATAGGTTATATTCCTTTAATAGTGAAGACCATTTTGAGTTATTTTCCTCGGCGCAGGCTTAACATATTTTCAAAAAGTTTACCCAAACAAGATGATAATAAGATAGGTCTATATGAAGATGCATTATTTACAGGTTTATTAGGTTTTAATATTGGAATCACACATTGGGTTTTCCAAGATTCAGGTATAAGTAATTGATCCCATAGTTTATTATAAATACTAAGTAATACGATTTGGGCATTTAAATGTAAGTTTTTGATTAAAAAGTAAGGTATATCATCCAATCCCGGTGTAGTATCTTTCCTACTCTTTAAAGAAGTGTTCAACTCCTCTATAGTGAAATTGTACTTGAGAAATACATTCCAACTGTTTTCTGTAGCATTTTCGAACAAATATTTCAATTTAGTCCCATCTATCTGGGTAGAATTTGCTAAGTTATTTAAAAAATTGGGAACCCATTCATCATTCAAGTTTTTGTTACGATTTGTACCAATTTTTTTAAATTTTTTGATGTATCCCCATATCCATGAAACAGGTGTTAACCTATTAAAGCTACTACATAGGTTTTGCCAAGAAGTAGTGCTTTCTTCTTTTAATAATATTTTCTTTTTAGCATCTAACTTTTTGTATTTAATCCAATTTTCTACTATTGGTTGAGAAAAATAATATTTAGGTACATCTTTCGATTTTTTGACAGCTTCACTACATTTTTGGTTCCACCATGGCACTGGCTTTCTTATAACAGTATTTGAAATTAATTTACGCTCTGGAATTGTTTTATTCCTGAAATCATTTAATGTGTCAACAAAATTATTATATGAATTGATAGGAGTATCATTAATTAAATCTATGTAGGAAAAACTAGTTTCTGATAGGATACTTGTGCCAATCTGCTTTTCTATAAATATATTTCTTTTGATCCACAGGAGGTGACGTGTCATAAATAGATGGTTGAATGTTTATCTCAAGTAAAGTTGGAAGATGATAGCTACCCATGGGATCATGAACATACCAGTTACACAAATGAGCAATTGAAGGGCTAACAAGGGCAAGATCTATAGCTGAAGCTTGTCTATTAGGATAAGGAACAGGTGTTGGTGATCCATCATCCAAAATGCACAAGTCGAATTCATCAATTATATTATACAGACATCTACCTCTAGTGTTATCACTATGGCAACCAAAGGCTATGTTATGAGCATTAAAATCACCCATGATTATACAGGGTTTGGGTATGTTATTGATTAAAGCTTTCAACTTGCTTGAGTCAAATCTAGTACTGGGTGGGCTGTATACACAAAGTACAGCTATTCTACCAAATTGTGTTTCTATAGTGATACATATATTTTGTATTGATTCAGAGAAATTTGTATTAATTAATTTGTATTTTAAATGATGGTTCACCAAAATAGCAACTCCATTATGACTATTGCATGAATTTTTATAAATAAAATTGTATGAAGGAAAGTGTGGAATAGTGGATTTAGGTTTTAACCATGTTTCATTGAGTAAGCAAATATCAATATTTTATTAAATTAACAAATTTTGTAATAGGATCTTTTTACTCTAAGCTTTGTATGTTATACTGCAAAATATTTAAGTAACTGACCATTAAATTAAATTTGATAAAAATATTTCTTTTATTTTCTTATTAGTGATTGGACCATCATCATCAGTCTTATTGCCTAATGAGATAAGAGACTTTACAATTGCATTAATGATTATGTCATTATTAGCTATCTGTTTAATGTCAAGAGTATCATTGTTTTTAACTTTTTCTGATTGTTTAGGTAGAGAAGGAAAAGATTTATGTGTAAAGGAAGGGGGTAAACTCACAGCAGTGGCATAGGATTGTTGACGAAATTTTGCCTTCTTTTCTTCCATTTTTTGTTTTTTAACAGGACAATCTCGTGAAATGGCAAGGTGGTTACCTGAACAGTTGATACACACAGTCTCCATTCCCTATATGAGTGTCGACCAGCACAAGAAGAGCAGTTTTGTTCGCCTCTACAAACCTTGGCAGAATGATTGAATTTTAGACATTTATAACATTGCAATAGTGGAGGTATATAAGCTATGACTTCATATCGAAAAAGTCTGATGTAGGCATATTGTGGGAGAGATGTTGACGCAAAAGTAACAGCAATAGTGGTGAGAGGAACTAATTTTCCTTCAACTTTTCTCATAAATCTTTTAATTGATATTACTTCGGCATCACACACTATGTTTTTATATATCTCTTCATTCGATATTCGGTCTTTCGGCACAAACCTTAAGACCCCAATTTTTTCCGTAAGATAAGATGGGATGAAAGCTTTCATCTTGTTTTTCAACAAGAAGTCTTCCATTTTATGGAAATTATTGGCAGCTGCTGCTTTCCTGAACGTTATGCCCATTTTATATGCATTTATTCTGTGCACTCCTATAACTCCCTTTACATTGTCTGCTATTAAATTTGTAAGGGTTACGGGATTCTTATTTCCTAACTTCTCTTGTTCAGTAGATTCTACATAAACAGTAAATTCAGAATTACCTTTTTCCAGAAACAGTCTCTTGTAATTTGGTTTTGTGTAAATTTTAAACTGGTTAGAATCTGTATTCCCGTCTGCATTTCTATCTTCATACCTTCTTTTCTTCGTTCCCCCAGGGTCCTCGCCCTGACTATGAGGACTCATCGTTTAAAATGGGTTCGCTCAGTGAAAAGTTAATGTAATTCCGCACTTTTGAAAGCAAAACTTTAAATAATTATAAATTTGTGCAAATCAAAATTACCGCCTCGTTTGACTTCCCGCCAAAAAGTCCCTGTCAAGGTCATTCGGGCCTAGGGTTGACATACGACCGGAATTTTCTGGACATGTCCGGTAATATAGGTCTTTTTCCGGAATGCGGAGGGAATCCTAAACTGTCCGGAATTTCTACAATTAAATGAAAGAGTGAAACATAAAAAAAAATATAATGTTTTTATTTCAATTTAAAGAAAGTCAGGAATTTTCATCAAATGTCCGGAATTCACTCCAGATTTTCGATCTTTTGGTCTGGCAACTCTTTTCGGGCTCCATTAAACTAATGTTGAAGCTTCATTAGCCTAATGGCTAAGTTGTCGGCTTGTGATCGAGAGGTCGCGGGTTCGAACCCCACCCATTACACTATTGCCGTGAACCCACTCCAGACACAAGCATATTTAGCTAAGTTGGAGAGGTTAACAAGATTGCTAGTCATGTGGATTCTACCCATATTGATAGTTCCAATTTAAAAAAATGTGCCCAGAACATTCCACATACCACGGGATACAGACAATTCTGACGGTAAACCAAAGATATGCTCGTTTAATGTCACCGTGTAACTTAAGTGAACTGAAACTGTTGATTCGCTATTTTGTTAGGTACCACCGTAAGTTGTTTCATGAAGATCATAACACAGTGAAAATTTAGGTGAAGAGAGTTTGGTGAAGAAAACTTCAACTCAACTTTAACTCTTGTTAAGTGGCGTTTGTGGAGGAGCCACCACAATTTTGCCAATATCACGTGTAGAATGATATACCAATAAACGCAGGAGGTAAATCACGCACTCAAATAAATTACGCACACTTAAATCGAGAGCTTGCTACTGGTTGTAACTCACTGTCGATAAACATGCGCCGTGCATCACGGCCAATCAGGGCAAAGGACGAAACGTCAATGCAGTACATTGTAAGCAGACTTGCGTTGATTAAGCGAGTACACATCGAGCAATGTATATTTTTTGTAACTTGTTGCAATAATGTTATTCGGTTGAGCTATGATATTCGAATCATAGTAGTGGCGCGCTCGCCACGCCCACATTACTATTCCAACCTTATTCATCTATTCCGTGCGAGGATCAAACCCGCGACACGCAGCTCAACAACTAACCAACGCACAGACCGGCAACTCTTAACTACTGAAGCTTAAAGGGTTTTTAAAATAATGTCAGGTAGGTATAAAATTTGCATCGAGTAAGGTAAGTAGGACAAAAAAAAACATAAAATTAACTGCTTATTATTTATTATTCTAAATTACTTATATTAACATTAAAATTAAGTTATAACAACGTTAACAACGATCACTATATAAAAATACTTAAAACTGACAGACATTTGGCACATTTCGTCTTATTTTTAAGTACCTCACATATTATTTTTTATAACAATGTAGTTTGGAGACCATTGTCTGTATTGTTATTTTTTCCTACCAGGAACTTAAGCATATTTTTTTTTATTCAATATTATTTCAAAGGCACCGTTTTTTCACTAAAAGCATAACTTATTAAATTATAATATTGAAAAATATGTGATAACACGGTCCCCGTCTTATTCTTAATTAAATTCAATCTACTTTAAATGTTTGTTCATTTTATTTAATAATATTGTAGCCCGTGTTTTTGTTAGGAAAGCATCTCTTATATTTTATTTATGTAACCAATATACAGTATGTTAACTAACAGAGGGCGTTCCCGTTAACCCGCAATATTATAGCATCCATACATGCTAAAAAATATTACCATTCGAAAACGAAATACTTTTATTTTTTTTAATATTAAAATATTCACTAAAAATGTTACATTGATACGTAAAAGAAATACTCTGTACACGCGTACTTGAAGGACGGCAACGTCGCAATTTATTTATGAATGCCTACGCGCGTACAGAGTGTTTCATTCTTTAGACTTTTCTGTTTTTAATACTTTTTGTTTACTAAATCATAGTAATAAAAATTAGGATTAAATGCCGTCTAATTTCAGTGCCAAACAGAATCAAATTGTAATGAATTATGTAATAAAAAACAGAAAAGTCTAAAGAACATTTAAACTATTAAGCCAGCTAAGAGTCTAAATTATTATTTGGCTAAATTATTCATATATCATTTAATTATTATCCAAAAATAAACCATCTACATCCACATTAATTCATCAATTCCATATAATGATTTATAATTTGACAACACAAAAAAAAACAAAGTAATTATTAGGTGATTCATCAGAACTGATTGTTTGTCGTGTCCTAAATTATAAATATTACAATAAAAACCGGTGGATCTACAATATATTACTGAAATAAAAATAATTAATATGTATATTATAACTTTGATATAACAGACAAAGCTTTATATAAATTATAAAAATAAATTATTTGATTGAGTTATAGATTTTAATTAATTTTTTCATGTCATGTTATACCAATTTCAAAGAATGTCGCATTTTACTACAATTAACATATTATTTTACTTCGTTTTAACTCGGCAGTATCTATGGTAAATTATTTTAATACGCCTTACATCTTTCACAATTGTATCACAACATTTGTTTCAGGGCTTATCCACAACTCATAGAAGCTCCATGCATTTTTCTTACATTACAACGCGAGGTTTTTTAATTGACTATAAAAATTATGGTATCCCTCAAATCTTCCCTCACTTAGCCCTTCTTACCAGCTAGAATAGCTTGGATTTGCCAGACAGTCTTACCCTTTGTTTCTGGAATCAAGAAAAAGACAAAGATAGTGCCGAGGACCATGAAAGCGGCGAAGAACCAGAAACAACTGAAGATGCCGATAGCATCCTTCATGATAGGGAAGCAGAGGGTCACGATGAATAAAAACATAAAGTTCACGATGACACTAATACCAGTAGCCGCGCCGCGGAACTCGACAGGGAATAACTCAGCCGTCATCATCCAAGGAATAGGACCGAAGCCCATGGAGAAGGAAATGATGAAAAGAATCAAGGAAACCAACGGAATCCAGCCAAGAGCGGAAACGTTATAGTGCTCCTGTTGTAACTTGAAGTAGATGCCGAGAACGATGAGACAGAGTCCCATAATGGTTGAGCTTTGTAGAAGGAGGATCCTACGACCAGCTTTATCGACGAAGACTGCGGAGAAGTAGGTGGCGATGATCTGTACAACGCCGACTATGATGGTGGCAATAACAGGGGGGATGTTGGAACCGGCGGACTGGAAGATGTTGTTGATGTAGAAGATGACGGCATCGATGCCGCTGAACTGTTGGAAGAACATGAGGCCGAGACTGCAGATAAGGGCCATACGGGAGGCTTTGTTGGTCACCATGCTCATCATGCTGGCGCTCTGACGAGCTGCGTCGTCCACCTGTAAATATAGATAAGAATTACTATTATAATTTTGAAGTCTCTTAGCATAGTGTAGGTATTTTCAAATTTGATATACCTTTCGAATTTTTCAGTTTTAGGTTGGAATCAGGTGAAACTTTGCAAAATAAGATATGAATATTTCAATTGAATTCAATATGCTCCCTCCTGCCCATAAATCATGGCATTGCACTACCTCACTTTCTGCATATTTGTGAGCGGGAGGGGGCTGCTGCATACTACAGCACTAAATAACTTGCTTAACATATTAATTTTATAATCCAAGTCTTTATTAAAGTGCTTTTAAACTCAATAATTTGCTAAATTTTTAATAGGTTCAACATTTACAGAATTCATGGAATAAACATACATATTCTTTACTGATATAGACAGATAATTTTATGTATTGGCGGTTGAGCTGACTGTCTCAGCTGCAACGAACGTGCCTATCGTCGAACCTATCGTCGCTCGAGGAAACCCTTGTAGTGGTACTAAGATAATGTAGGGTATGTTATATTGGAACTTAGGCTTTAAAACATGTATTCTGTATCGCCCACTTTTACGAACGAAGCTTACAAAGTATATTGTCGTCACCTTGAAAACAATATAGCAAAAGACCCGCGTCAATTCTGGCAGCATGTTTCGAGTGCGATCAAAGGGTGGTTTCGAGCCAACTGTTGTTCATAAAGGTGAGACTAGTTCGGGTGTCGGAGCGGCCGAGGCGTTTGCTCAATATTTTGCCAGCGTTTTTTTGCCTGATACACCTCAGTTGGACCCAACAAATGTTATCGTTTGAAAATGAAAATGAAAATGAAAAATATTTATTATTTATACCAAGAACTTCATGTACAATGATTTGTGTTTGGAGCCTCCTTTTAGGCAAACAATGCCTGTATTAGGAGACTCCACTCTTCCATATCTTAGAAGCTACATAATTATACATTTAAAAATTAAAAGTATTTATATATATATATTTGTTACATTAAAAAGTTCATTATATCTTCGTTTATTATGGTGCGTATGGCGTGTGCGTAAGATGAAGTGTGGTTTGATGTGATGAGATGTGGGACGGTGTGTAGTGTGGTTTGGAGTGGTGTGGTGTGGTGATGTTTAGCGTGGTATGGTGTAGCGTCGTGTGATGTGGCCTGTTGTAGCGTGGTGTAATGTGGTGAGTTGTAGAATAGTAGTGTGTTGTGTGTAGTAGAGTGGGGTGTGATTATGTTACTCGTGATATATCAGAAGAGCTTCTGTATCCTCATAAGTGAGCGACTCTATCCAGTTTTTAATCATTTTTTTACAGTCATAGTGGTTTCTGTCATGTACATATATGTTTTTATTAATCCTGTTGTATAGTTGAGCTGAGAGATAGAAATATTGTCTGCTTGCAAATTTGGTTTTACATTGAGGAACTTCTGCAATTATATCCTTTCTTCTTTTATGTTTTTTGTTCTTATTATATGGAAGGGTTTTATGTTTTTTTTGTAACGTTTGTGTTATGTAAAGTTTCCTAACTGAGAGTAAATGGCTGGTTTCGTATAGATTTTTAGTTGAGTGTCTTTTGTTTTTAAAATACATAACTTTAATTAGTGCCCGTTGTGCACGTTCCACATCCATAAACCTAGTTTTAGCTGCGCCACCCCAGATAGGGATACAATACAAAAGTATAGACTGGGCTAAAGCAATATAAATTTCGTTTAGAAGGTTCCTAGGTCGCTTATTATCACTCCTGAACATTTTAGTCGGGGCCACGTATCTTAGTGTTTTAAATATCCAGGTAAGCTTTCTAACCCTACCGATCACATGCTCAAGATGAGGGTACCAGGACAGAAACTGGTCAACCATCACGCCTAGGTATTTAGTCTTAGAGACTCTATTAAGGTACGGACAGTCACAGCTTACACTGTCTATATGTCCACATATGTGGACTTTCAAATTGAGGTCTTCACTGGGCTGTGTCCGGTTACTAACACTGAAACATATGTAGTTAGTCTTGGTTGTGTTCAGTGTTAGCAAATTGGTTTTCAGCCAATCAGCTATGTAGGCAATCCCAACCTCTGCACTCAACTTAACATCTTGCCATGAATTACCAGTAAATACAATAGCAGTATCATCGGCGTACGCAAATACCCTTGCATTTTGTAACTTAATATTGCACAAATCATTAATGTATAATAAGAAGAGGGTAGGGCCTAAAACACTGCCCTGGGGTACGCCATATGTTACCTCTGCTTCATCGCTTATGTATTGACCAATCTTTACTTTTTGCTTTCTGTTAGACAGGTAATCTGTGAGTAAACTGAGGGCAGTACCTCTTATTCCAGCTTTTTGTAATTTGTTCACAAGGATAGGGACAGAGACGGTGTCAAATGCTTTTTTGAGATCTAAGAACATTGTCAGGCATTTGTTTCCCTTATCAAGTTGCTCGATTATCTGCGAAGTTAATGCTGTTACAGCATCTTCGGTACTTACAGCCCGTCTGAAGCCAAATTGTGAAGGAGATAATAAGTTGAATTTGTTGAGAAATTTAGTAAGTCTAGAGTTTATTATTTTTTCGAGAACTTTTGATAAGGCTGGTAAGACCGAGATAGGTCTATAATTATTGACATCATCTCTGTCCCCCCCCTTGTGAACTGGGGTTATAATAGACTGCTTTAGGAGAGCTGGGAAGACGCCCAGCTGGAGACAGATTTGCAAGGTGGGTTATCACAGGAACGACTTCCTTTCTTACAAACTTTAGAAATTTCGTTGAAATGTTGTCCCAACCCGGAGCACTATCAGACTTTAAATTCATCAGAATACTGCTCACTTCAGCTTCGTCAGTGTCTAATAATACAAAACTGTTAAGCTGAGATGTATCTGGCTGAGCAGGGGTATGGACATTATTTATGCTTGGTGGAATTTGGTTGGCTAGCTGTTTTCCGATATTTGCAAAGAAATCATTAATATAATTTATTGAGTCATGAGGGGTAGGTTTTACATTTAACAATCCAGAGTTTTCACTTTTTTTATTATTAGAGTACGTGATATTTTTTATGTTTTTCCAGAGACTTTTATTATTATTTACCGATTTTGCAAGTAGGTCTCGTTCATATTTCCTTTTTAGTTTTTTTATTAGATTATTGCAGTAGTTCCTATATCTAGTGTAAGTTATTTTTAGTATATCATTGTAGGGGTCATTGCGGCTCTGTTTTTGTAGATTATTTCGGTTTTTGATACAGCGAAGTATACCCATAGTTACCCATGGCTTCAAAATCCGTTTACTATTCGGAATTTTTTTCGAGGTAGTGTTGTCATTAATAATAGAAGTTAAAGTATATATAAAAGTACTAATTAATAAGTCTGGGTCATCACAAAATAGTAAATCAGATAGTTTTGTCTCCTGTAGATCTTTTAGAGCTTGGTCGTAATTTAGTGTAGTGGTAGTTTTTTTTGCCGTATAAATATTTTTTAATTTTGTAAGAGATAGGAATGTGGTGTAATGGTCAGTGATAGTAGAGTTTAAGATAGCTATAGAGGCAGAAAACTTCTTTTTGTTTATGTTTAACATGAAGTGGTCAAGGCAGTTTTGTTCCCTGGTGGCAAGTGTATGTCCAGGCAGTATACCGAAAAGAGATAGCATATTTAGGTAACTAACTCTGTTCTTGTGATCTTGAGATGACTCGGTCTCTCTAGCTTTAATGTTAATGTTTATATCTCCAGCTATAATGGTGTTTTTCTGAGATGATTTTATGTCATAAAGTTTGTAGTGAAGGAGATAATATTCCTTTCCCCTTTTTAGACCTTGTGGATGTAGTTAAGGGAATTGCTAGACTCAAGTCCTGTAGTTCAGTTGGCCCTCACAGACATTCCAGCATTTATTCTCAAGGGATGTAACGATATCTTGGCAGTTCCTCTATGTCATATCTTTAACCTAGCCCTCCAGTCTGGCATTTACCCTGAGCAGTTTAAAATTTCGCGGTTCACTCCCATATCTAAAACTAGAGATAAAACATCTGTAGAGGAACACGGACCCATCGCTATCCTGCCAACCATAGCTAAGGTCTTTGAACACATACTGCTTAAATTTATACACAAACATATAGATATGTCTTTATCTGATGCGCAACACGGTTTTCGACCCGGTTGCTCCGTAAATTCAAACTTGCTTATTCGTGTTGGTTATATATCTAGTGGCATGGACATAGGTAGACAAGTTGATGCGCTCTATTTCGATTTCCGTAAAGCTTTCGATAAAGTTGACAATGATGTGCTTTTGACGAAGCTGGCCATCGGTTTCTCGTCCGCTTGGCTTAACTTCTTTTCTGACTACCTGCGGGACCGCAAACAGTTTGTCCGACATGGCTGCTTCGAAACCAAGCCTTACTACACTCGCTCAGGTGTGAGTCAAGGATTTGGGGCCTTTTCTTAATCATGATCAATGATCTTATTTCCAATGTGAAATGCTTGCTCTATGCTGATGACTTAAAACTTATTGCGCAAATCAAAACAGTCGATGATTGTAAACTCCTGCAAAAGGACATTGACGCCATCTATGAGTGGAGCATCCAAAACAGGCTGTTTTTAATACGAACAAGTGCTATGTCATGACGTACGGTCGGAAGTTGCAACCAATCCATTACAACTATTGTTTGGGTGGAGAAGCAATTACTCGTGTCACCAATATTAAGGACTTGGGAGTGACCTTTGACCGATACCTGACTTTTAGAGATCACGTCTCTGCCCTTGCGAAAGAATCTTTTATGCACCTAGGTTTTGTACTAAGAAATGCTCGGGATTTCCGCAATCCCAACTTTGGTAAGGAGTATACTTGAAAGCAGTACCTGTGTCTAGCATCCTTACACTGCAATTCAAACATTAATGATAGAAAGGGTTCAGAAAACCTTCATCAGGTTACTATACAAAAGGTATTACCACTTCTTCCCTTACATGTACCCTACCAACTACGTTTTAGGAATTAATTCGTTGGAGGTGAGAAGAGGCTTTGATCAGCTCACAGTAGCCTGCAACACCCTGAGCGGACATATCAATTGTCCTGAGCTCCATGGCCTTTTCTGCCGACTATTCGTGCCTGACAAGTACATCGGACACCGTCAGAACCGCTTGCACAATTTTTTTGCTCCACCGACTTCCAAAACTGTCGCCAGAGCTGAATCCCCAGTATGTCACACTCTAAGGATGCTCAATGCCCTCCTGACTACCAACCCTGAATGTGATGTGTTTGCTGACGAATGGAGTAAAATTATGCGTGCATGTCTGGTGCTCTGTGAGAGGAAGTATGCAAGAGTGTCTACTGTTCCATGTTAATTTTAATTTTATCTTACATAATTTCAATTTTCAATCACATTTATTACTATTCTTATCTTAAATATATTTCTATTTCTATGTTAATTAATGTAATTGGTGTAGTACCGTTTTAATTAACTATAAATAAATAAATAAAATGTCCACCATCTTTTTCCATCAGGTGAGATTGTGGTTGGGTGTCCAACGGTATTATCCGTTCCTAATATTGTTAACAAGCGACTCACTCGCGAAGGGCAAATGGTGGAACACGGATGGGTTTAAGTCAGTAAAAGTCTGACGCACTCTCCCGCTTCGCTCAGATCAGGAGGAAGACATTGGATGATTTCCCATCTTTAAAAAAACCCGGTCGGCACGGGTCAAATATTCGCTGAAACAAGTATCTATCTATTACATCCAAAAGTCTTACATCTTTCTGCATCTCCTCAAGTTCTGCCGTCAGGTCGGCGTCGGGTCCTCGCAACCAGCGGAGAGACTTTTCAGCATCACGTCGGCGGTTCTTGCCCAGAAGGTATTGAGGAGTTTCTGGCATCCACCTGAAAATCAGAACAAGTAGCTGTAATTATAATAATAATATAATATATAATAAAGAGTGTTTATTTCTCACCAGAAGCCAAAAAAAATACAAATAATATTTTACATAAAAGAAGTAGCCAATTGATTTTTGGTTGTGGATCACTGGTGCCTGTGGCAGGTTATAAACACCTGTAATACAGGTCACCAGGTTCCCACCTGTTCATTGTAACATATTAGACATCAGTTATCACAGGAAGTATAGTTTCCGAATAATAAAACAAAGAAAAGAATAAACACTATGAAACAGAATAAAACTAAAAACTAATTAATTAAGAATACTAAAATAAAATTTGTTGGGAGATTGTTATAAATGTAAACATATATGTGTGTGGCGGTGGCTGACTGTATGTGTGTATGTTTGTGGGTGTTTGAGTGTGTATGTGTGTGTGTGTGTGTGTGTGTATGTATGTGTGTGTGGCGGTGTGTGTGTGTGTAGGTGGAGAGAAAAATTGTGGTGGATTCCGATTAAACTAACACGTGAAAGAGAGCTTCCGTAGCAGTATAAGATAGACTTCGTAACCAGTCTTGTAAAGTGTTTTTAAGATTGTGTTTATTCAAAGAGTGTAGGGAAAGAATTCGGTTTAATTTATTATATAGAAAGGGACCAAGGAAAATAAAGAATCTGTGACTAAAGGAGGTTACTAAGAGGAGTACTTAAGGCAACTTTATGGTTGCGGCGATTAGTTTCCTGAGAATAGGTGGAAATAGAATGTTGTTTGCTAGCAGTGGCCAGTACAAACAATTGCCTAACTGTAAGGACTTGGCAATGTTCATACAGCTTAGCGGTGAGATACAGTCTTGGCTTGGAGCAAGCGCTATTACAAAATCGAAGTGCTCAGTTTTAGGTAAATTAGACGGCGCACGGCAGCAGCCGCGCACGTGTGCGACTGGTGAAGTACGCTACGCAAACATGCAAACCGCTATGCAGCGGACGCCAGGATCAAACCAACATGATACTTTCCTTTCTAAATATATTAAATTAAGTTTGTGAAATATTATTTGTACCGATGAATGTTATCAATTACCACCTATAACAGCTTATCTATTGAGTAGGTTATAGGGTCATAAATAAATTGAACTTTCATTCATTTAAGGTGTTAAACAAAATTAAGAAACTTTAAGGAGTGTTTTAGACCATCAATCTGAATAACTTTTACTATCGGATCAACATTAAAATCGCGAAAAAACAGCTGTTTTATTTTTTCGCGATTTCAAAGTTGGTCCCATAGTAAAAGTTATTCAGTTAGGTGGACTTAGTCGGTAGTTATAATAAATATGCACATACAAAGATTTCCTCATCACTATATATAGTGATGCAACCCTAAAATGTGTGTCGTTCGAGATACCTAATTATTATAAGGATGGGTACAACTAGTAAATAAAAAATAAGAAACAAAGACTGAATAAAAAGAACTATAATTGTAAAAATAAATTAAAATAATATTTTTCGAAGCGGCATAGACCGTGCCTTCCTCGAATCTATGATTTCTGGAAGAACGCACGCGTCATAAAACTTTATTAATTTTGGCAACATTTTCTGGTTCCAGAAATCAGGATCTTTGTAAACTTTTACAACTTTTAGTGGGTATTCAGTACCAGTCCACACTGCAAATAAACAAATATTTTTATTTGCAATGTGGAGTTGACCTTGTATTTGAAAATACCAATCGTGATTTTGATTAAACATTACTTCGCCTTTTTGATTGATTTTGAAGCATTTTAATTTCTTTTCTAGAATAGCCGTATCAGGATCCATCCCAAAAACAGATATAGGGCACTTAATCTCAACAACACCGTCTTGAAACACTCCATCAGGTGTAGCGCCTAAAAATAAATGCTCTGTACTTATAAATAGGCCACACTTTTCTATGTGTATATCCATTTGGCAGCTAAGTTGAGCTAAAGCTTTTGACTCGTTCTCTTTTCCATGTTTGATGGACGGCACATGATCTAAATTATATGAGTACAATAAAGTTTTGACCAAAGGCGCAGAGTCCGTATTAGGGCGTCTCTTGCATATTTTGCTAAACATTGATGCAGTGAGTATGCATCTGCGCAGTTCCAACCATAAAGCGCTTTCTGCTTGCAGAACAGTATTGCGCTCAATTTCTTGACGATTCAATGTTTGCTGTTGCAAATTGGACAAAAACAGTGTCTTAGCGTTCTTGTAATCATCGCGAGTCATGTCGGGACGTTGGCATTGACTGCCATATTGGCCATCTGCGCTACCAAATTGCAGATACCTGCGACAACGCTTAGTACCTGTCTCCGTTCTTTTGCTGTTGGCCAAATGTCGTTTACGTTCCAAAGTTTTTAAAGATTTTCCGGGAGACTTTTTTAAAATGGATTTATATAAATTATATTGTGGGAGACCGGTATTAAAAATCACAACAGCTGCGTAACAGCGTGCTGCATAGGAGTCTTTTAAAGAAAAATTTATTCGTTTTCCTCCTACCACTTTCGCCACAACGCTGTTAAACTGTTCGGCTCTATTGTTAGTATAGCAGAACATGAGACTTCTTGAATGAAACGCTAGTTGGGAAGCATTTTTTTGTAATTTGAGCATCAGGGTCGCAATTAAAGGAACTGAATTGTTTTCTTTTTTTCTTTCATCCGAGCAATAGTAACTATCACACGAGGTGTGATCTCCAAAAATATGCCGGGGACTATTTAAAATATCTCTTTGCAAATTAAGTATTTGAGTTGATAATGAGGTACTTTGTGCTTTCCTAAATTTAATTGCAGAGTGAATAGCCGTGCGTAATCTTGTTAAGCGATCCCCGGTCAAAACTTTACGCTCGCTAAGGGGAACTGCAGTATCCTTTTGCAATGACAAATTTTTACCATTGTAATTGCGTAACAAATGGTTCGTACATTCGATTTTTTGTATAGGAACGTCGGGATAATGCCTACTTTCTAAAATATTTTTGTATGTGCTGGAGTCACCGTCGGCAATCAGTGTGCTATATATTAAATTTCTTTCTGCTATCGACACCTTGAAACCTTCAACTAATATAGATTGCTCCATGCTAGTTGATGATCCAGAGTGATTTTTGTGGCAATCGTGGACTCGTGGCGCTAATCCTTTTTTATTTGCTCGAGCACATATAACACAATATTTATTTCTAACCCCGATATGAAGTACTTTTCCAGTATGCTCCCCAATTATTGCGGCCACACCTGATAAAGCCGAATAATTCGTTTTGTACGACCGTTTACTCCAGCATGCATCTGCTTCTACCGGTATCATTGCAATACCCCCATCGTTGACGTCACCCCGTGATTCTGTAGCTTCTATTTCTTTTTTGGCAGCTTCTTGCATAGTCTCTTCTGCAGTGATACGCCACATTTCAGCCACATCTGCATGGATTGAGCTATACAAGCTATATGGCATGGTTGGCAAATCCATTGATGCAGTGAGCTCATTCAAATTGGAAAGACCAATTCCCACCATTAATGCTCCTGACACTACGCCTGTATTGACATTTAAATTTAAATTATCTTCGTCGCATGTTTCTAATTTAAAAAGCGACCCACACATGCAACATTTCAGATCGAATTTTGAAATGAGTCCCTTTTGTAATTCTTTTACTATTTTTAAACTATTCAATCGGCAACCAAATTTTTCGCCATGTTTGTCAATTAAAATTAATTGATTCATAAAAAAATTAAAATCTATAATTCGTCTTCCATCTATATCTTGAAGTTCCTGAAATAATGAAAACCAGGAATGTAGATAAAAGTTAAAAAAAAAACGTCAAATATGTAGCTGTATTATGAGTAACAAGAAAGTACTCACCTTGTTATTTGTACTTGTATCAGATTGATCCTGATAATCAATTGTTAAATTAAATGTGCTTTCGTGATCCTGTAAGAAATAAAGAAGTCCGTTAATTATGCGGGTGCTCATAAATCATTTAAATCTGCAGAAAAGAATTTAATTAGGTATTAAAAATAATTAAATATACTACTAAAAGAAAAAATATTACTACCACGTTATTTGTATTTCTGTCAGAATGCACTGTAAAAACTGTCGTTGGGTCAAATGAGCTTTCGTTCTCCTGTAAAAGTAAAATAATCTGATAAATGTACTTATATTACTTATGTGGTAGCAATAATATTGATAGCGAATGAAATAAATTTTGTACATAAAGTTGGACAAAATTTACCTTTGTTTTTTCAGAATCAGAATTATTTTCATTTGGCGAATTTACTTGCCCCTGCTGCATTTCAGCTTTTTTTGCCTATAAATATGAAACATGTTTTTGAATGGAAATTAATGAAAAAATGTACATACAAATATAAATACATATATGCATGCATACAAGTACCCAAGAAACACAATTTATGAGCAGTCGTGTAAAAATATAACAAATTATTTAAAAAAATCTGCAAAAACACAACTGAAAGGAGATAAACAAGCATTATTTGTAATTAAAAGAATTTTGGTAGTGCATGCCATACAAACAAAAGTTACACCCTATTTTATTCGGTTATTGGTTTGTCTCCGACTGCAATACCAAAATTCTAGATTGTGATGTTTCTTTTTCTCTTTTCAGTTATGTTTTTACATTTTTATATTTTCATATGCAATAAATAAATAGTATATAGCCAATGTCACTCCCACAATTACGACGAATCTAACAATACATCATTTAAAATTCATCAAACCGGTTAGGCTACAGGTGGTCACAATAGGACGGACATACCTACACACATGCATACGCGCGAAAAATATTTCCTTCTCGGTCAGTCGGGTAACAAGATACTCCTCGTCATCGACATCGACGATTTCTATCGGGAAATAGTGAAGATATATCCTTTTTCAAATACTTTTTAACAGTCGTGGGTTTTTTCAAAACTTTTAATTTTGATTTTTATTTTAAACTTTTTAAAGAGCATAGATGAAAGGAAACTTTTCAACAACCCAACATCTATTTAAGAACTCTCACTAATCAACAACAACTGCACCAAAACCGGACTAGTAATTTTGGTTTTGCAGAAACAAATGTTTACTGCAGCGCCCCCTGGTGAGTTGTCACCATAACACCTATCTAAGAACATGCACCTATCAAACTCAAACCCGTCACTGAAAACTGCATCAAAATCGGACTAGTAGTTTTGGAGAAAACATGAATTTGCACAAACAAACAAACATCCTTTCACCCCAAACGCATATACCGTCTCCTTTCCGTCGCGGATAATAAAAAAAATCTTACCAATAAGCTTCTCTTGCGCGTTTCAAATTTTCGGCCAAAACCTTCTTTTTTATTTTGATAGCAGCAAAAATTTTATTTTTTTCTCTTTTGCCCATTATTATGAGCAATGTCTGAAAAAAATTAAAACAGACAACTATATTTACGTGTATGTTTCTTTTTTGTAATACATTCGCATATCAAAAGAAAATAATATGTTTACGTTATAATCAAACCATAACTAATAAAAAAAACTCACTTGTATCAAAATGTGTTGGTTGCGCTATATTCTTGGCGGATTGACGAGATCGCGTAACACAAAGTTGCAACAGCGAGCGATATTATGTCCTCCCTCCGTGAGCGCTTGGCGCGGACTAAAGCTACAGACCGCATGTTCCGAGATTTATATTGATTTTATCACTGCATACAAAAATTGTTTAAAAATATTATTTTACATTTAAATTCACTAATTTTTTTTTTCAAGCAAGTTAGTAATGTAAACTTACTTAATAGTTACTTTTTGATTGAATTTGGATTATATATTCATAGATAAAAAATATAATTTCGGACGAAAAATTAACAGTAACTCTCTGTTTTTTGTAATTATTTTTGGTGTATTACTGTATGAAACATAAAAAAATAATTAAAGCACTCCAAAGTAGAGGATATACTTGTACTTTAAACATTTTTATAAATGATTAAATTATTATATCTTCGATGTAACATAGCATAAAAAAAAGCTCTAAAGTAAAATATTATGAAACATCATTTGCAGAGACAAGGTTTTTACTGATTTATGTAAATAAATTTAAAAATGTGTTTAAAGCACTCCCAAGAAAAAGAATCAAACTTTCTTGGAAATATTTTTTTATTTTATTTGTGACTATATCCAAACCGTAATCACACATCAAAAGTCGAGTAAAACGCTCAAATCCAAGAGAGGGCTCTTAAGAACCGCACTCTGTACACGTTCGATCTGAATATCAATATATTTAACGACTGTCAAAATGGTTTTAGAAAAAACCGATCCACCATTTTGGCTGTATATAAATATATACAAGAGGCTCTCAATATTATTAATAATAAAAAATATGCTATAGGATTATTGCTCGACATGACAAAAGCCTATGACAAAGTGCAGTTTGACATTTTATTAAAAAAATTATATAGCATAGGAATTCGAGGTAAATGCCACGAATGGTTCACCTCTTATTTACAGCACAGAGAACAATTAGTAGAAATAGAATTTTTTAATCGCAGTACTAAAGAAATAGAAATATTCCGTTCTGACAGCATACCAATACATGCTTCCATACCGCAAGGAAGCGTTATAGGCTGTTTTCTATTTCTTGTATACATAAATGACCTTCCTAACCATATAAATGAACCTTGTGTCTTATTTGCAGATGACATATCCATACTTGCCTCATGCGAAAATAATATTAACCTTAATAACAAATTAAACTCTATACTTAATACTACAACCAACTGGATGACACAACATAATCTTGAAATTAATTTCAATAAAACAAAAATAATGACTTTTCACCCCCGCCAAAAAATACCTATAAATGTTAATTACAGCTTCAAAAACTCTAAATTGGAAGTAGTTGATAAATTTACCCTCCTAGGCCTAGACATTGACACGAATATAAATTGGAAGTCTCATATTAATAAATTAAGATCTAAATTATCTACATTCTCCTACGCACTCCGTGAGATAAAAAAAACAACAGATCTCAAAACTGCACTAGTCACGTACTATGCCTATGGCTATGCATGGCTTAAATACGGGGTCATCCTATGGGGAAATAGTACAGACGTACATACGTTACTTACCCTACAGAAAAAACTTATTAGGATATTAGTCAACATCGAAGAGACTGATAGTTGTAAACCACAATTCAAAGAACTAAAAATCCTCACACTACCCTGCCTATATATTTTTGAAATGTGTAAATTTGTACGTAACCACCCGGAATTATATACTAAACGAGAAGAAATACAAACAAAAATTACACTAAGATACAAAAATAGATTAAACATACCTACATCACGACTGAAAATGCATTCCTCTAGTTGTTATGTTATGTCAATCAAACTATATAATAAGCTACCCGAAGAAATTAAGAACATAAATAACTATAACACTTTTACAAATAAACTAAAACTATTTCTACTGAACAAAGTATACTATAACATAAACGAATATTTAACCGATAAACTATAAATAAATAAAATACAGCTAATAATTACTACCCACATAATCTACACACGTAATACTTTAATTATTATAATTTCTTCATACCTTACAATATGATTGTACCTACTTGTTTGTAACTGATCTCAATAATTATAACGAAATATGGTTTTTCTTTTTAAGTATTTTTTTTCTAAATCTTTTATTCAAACAATAAATTTTAAATAATGTTATGTTTTAGTTTTAAGTTTCTATTTTATATAATTGCTGTGCCCTAACAGGGTCCATAATTGTTCATTTTATCTTTAAGACTAAACATCTACTGTATATACATTGTGGCAAAGCAAATAAATGAATATGAATATGAATATGAATATAGTACGATTTGGCTGCACCGCTCCAAGACGAGATACAACAAACCAGAATTGATTGACATAGTGCCTGTTACGTCATTTTCATAACAGCAGCATCAGCTGAATTGAGTAATTGTTTGAAAACGTACATCAGTTTGCGCACTCTGTTTGAGAGGTGTATTATGTACTCTTTGAATGTAAGGTTACAGTCAATTATTATACCAAGATATCTTATTGACATGACTCGTTCAATGTTACAATGGTCATGAGTGCCGCTGTCATCATTACTACTATTAGACTGTGGCAGCCGGGCGGCAATGTTTAATGTGCTTGTAACTGACGCATTAATATTTCGAATCGAAAAATTAATTATTTTAGTTTTCGATATGTTTAGGGTAAGCAAATTCCTCTTAAGCCATTCACTGACTGTATCGAAACCATTTTGGGCATAACGATATGCCTCTTCCCAGCTGTCCAAGGCAAACACGAGTGCTGTATCGTCCGTATAGGAAAATATAGTACCGCTTTCTAGGCTAAGGCTACACAGGTCATTCATGTATATTAAAAACAAACTGGGGCCAAGAATGCTGTCCTGTGGCACACCAAAAGTTACATTTAAGCCGAAGCTGTAGTAGGTTCCAATTTTGGCACTCTGTCTTCTATTTGTGAGATAGCTCTGAAACAGGGATAGCTGGATACCTCTTATACCTAAGCGTTCGAACTTAGATAATAAGATGGGAGTCGAGACCATGTCGAAAGCTTTCGTGAGATCTAGGAACAGTGCAACACATTTCTTACCGGCGTCAAGTTTCTGAGCTATGTGATTAACCAGTTTGTGTACAGCATCAGTAGTGGATAGATTTTTTCGAAAGCCAAACTGGTTAATCGACAAAAGATTGCGTGCTGTTATAGGGTCCCTTCAAAGAGGCTTTTTAAAAAAGAAATGATGTAAAATGATAATTATTATTTATTTAATTAATTACTTAATACAATTAAGAAAAAGGGACCCTTATGCAACCGATCACCGTAAAGGTTTAAAATAGACTGGCTTTAGTACCAATGATTATTGCTGATTACGAGTATTGTACTGAGATGGCTGAAAGCCATGATGATTAAGCAATTTAGGGTAAAGTGTGTGCTTATAACACCTCCCCTATCAGAGTGAACTTTGGGGATGATTACCAAAGTTAACCCTAGAAAGAGGTCCTTAGGGCTGGAGCTGGAATTTCTTGAATGGTTTGCTCCAGTTCCACAGATTCCGATTTAGATTTATCGCATTTGCGGAAATTATATTTGCGACGGTTGCAATTGGTTTACAAAAAACTACAATTCTATAAACTAAGTAAAACAAAATAAAACATACAATTAAACTTATAATTATTGAATAATGTGTCCCATATTTAATTATGTGGGGTGTTTCCTGAATTTTATCAACGTCTAATAAGAGGTTGTTAATTGCTTTGCTAACATGATTCATATCATTTAAGTTAATTTGCTCTAAGTGGATAGGGGACATATTATTCGTTATACTATTTGTTTTATAACAACTACTATTTATTAAATTGAAATCTGGCAGATTAATAGGTGAAGTTAAGTTTAGAACATTACTATATCTCGGTAACAGCGTGGTATCTCTACAATAGGCGATACAATTGGTTGGTATAGATAAGATGACAATACCGAATATATTTATTTCCTTTATCTGATTGTGACCTTGGCAATCTAGTGAAAGTTTCGTTAATTCAGATTGAACATATATAAATTTATTATTATTGAGTGATTTAAAAATATCTAGATTACCATGAATAAGTTTAATATTACATATCGCGGGGATTTCTTTGATAGTTTTAGATAACAGTTCGCTTTCACAACTTGGTCTTGAATCAGTTTTGTAATTAATAGGAATTTCACATAAATATTCTGCTAAATGTATTAGCTTACAATTCTCCAATGATTCTAATGATTCTAATTTACAGTGATTTGATTTGTCTTTTGTTATAGCTATATACTTAGCCCTTGGTACAATTAAACCAAATGTGTTTAATTGATTGACGTCGTGAGGTGTTGGTAATGCAATATTATTAAACAAAGAATATTCTTGATTGGATATTAAAGGGACACGCAAAAGAAATATTAGTTTATTGTTAAAATAATAGCACAATAAAGTAGACACTTTTATAATAGTGTGAAATTAACTTATATCTAATTTTACAGGTAAGTTTAGATTATTCGGCAGGTGCCTTACGTTATCAGCTTATTCTCGGTACATAGCGGTAGGCGACATAACGAACGGGTGCAATATGTTTTGACTACAAAGCATTATCGCATTTTCAACCGACGACAAAAAGGGGAGGTTATCAATTCGACGCGTATATATATATTTTTTTTTTTTTTTAATGTATGATCATCGATTACTCGAAGAAGGCTGAACCGATTTGTAAAATTCTTTTTTTGATTGAAAGGGTATACTTCGATATTGGTCCCATTTTCATAAACGTCAGGATCTGATGATGGGATCCTGGAGAAATCGAGGGAACTCTTCAAATATTATAGGCACACCTATGTTGTTTTGGGTATTTATTATAGTAACTTGTGCAGTTGCTCTCAAAAAGTACCATTTGAGGAAGTGAAACTGATGATGAAGACCACAGATGGCCGCCGAAACTACTCAATAATAAGTATTGAGTGGATTGCGTTTCGATTACTTGAATATGGATGTTACGCACTTTATGCTCGTCACAATGCATATGGTGATGTAGAGCTGATGGTGAAGTACCAGGAGAACTCCTCAACAATTAACGGCCCAGCATTGGGAAAAGCAATATTTTGTAAAAGTTTATAAGTAGTTGATAATTAGGCTCTTGTAACTAGGTAAATTAAAAATAGACCAACTAAAAAGAGTGAAATAAAAACTTTTTACCAAAAAATTAAACCGACTCCCAGAAAACACTGCAAAGTGAAAAATAACTTTAATTTCGGAAGTCGGTGCCAAAAACGAAAATACAAAACTAAAGACACCGACTACCGAAATTAAAGTTATTTTTCACTTTGCAGTGTTTTTTGGGAGTCGGTTTAATTTTTTGGTAAAAAGTTTTTTAATATCTTCAAGTTGAAATGTTAGGGTGACCATGGAAGTTTCCAATGTATTACGGCCAAAATCTAGTCCTAAAATATGCGTAGTTTTAGAAATATTTTGAATACTGCTCGAGAGTTTGCTGATAGCGTCATTTAACTTTACTTCATTTTGTTGAATCTTGTGAAACGTATTAATATATGTTGATTTATTTTTTAAATATTCTTTTTTATGAAAGACATAAGTTTATCTTGATTGTTATGCATTGATTCAATAGCTCGATCATATTGAATAGCGTCGTCTTCATCTAAAGTACCAAAAACTTGTTTTAGAATCATTCCAATTCCTCCAATCCATGCTCCACCATTATCAATAAGGTAAGATATGGAACTAAATAGTTTTATTAAATTTCGTTGTTGAACTACTAATGGTTCCATCGCATTGTGGCATTCTGAGTTTTTTATGTAGCCGGTTTGTTTACATGTATAAATTACTGTTTCTAATGCTGAATTTATATTTTCTATATGCGGTTTAATATGTAAAATATGTAACGGCATAATGACATTTAGGATGCCATTATTGATTTTTAATTTCCCTATGTAATCGAAGTATATTCCAGGACTCGCAGTTATCGCGTTTGTCAGAAATGGAAGATATATAGATATATAGAGAATGTTGTTATTTCTAGAATTAATTAATTATCAATATCTATTTATTACGTATTTACCGATTAATTACCTATTAATCGGTATTACCATGATTACTAGGTGTTTTATAGAAATAATTAGTAGTCTGTATAGCAATATCAGTTTATTAATTTACCACCGGTTCGGAAGGTAGTTATCTATGGAGAAGAGCCGGCAAGAAACTCCACAGTTACTCTTTTCAAAACATAATTCATTTTCACATAAACATCAATTCACTATATGTACTTTACAATATTACCACAATGTGATTACTATCGTTATAACTTTAGCTTTATTTACTTGTGTATCTACTATTTCATTACTCCATTACATATTGTATAAGTCAAGTTATTTATAGAATTAATACCAAATGTTCATTAAATTATCACACAATTATCAATTAATAACACTGACACATTAAAGTAACAAATACAAAATAATTAATTTATATTCAAATACAATAGCAATACGATAGGATTTTTATACCAATTCTACACATAAAAATATTAATAAAAGTTAGAAACAACACAAGTTCACTTAACTTAGGTCCGTTCGGTGTGACTGCTCCAGAGCGACTGAGTGACTGACTGTGTCTAGAACGACTGAGCGGCGGCTTTTATACACAGTGGTAAACAAGTGACGTCATATCGTACGATTTTAAAACAGATTTGTTAACCTATAATTAAATGATGTAAAAATACAGTAAATATGTTGAAATTAATTAGTTCAATTACATATTAGTCTTACGATGACAGAATTAGTAAACAAGCAACGTTATTTTTTAAATAACGTTTAAATATTCTGTTATACAAGACAACAATGAAAGAACAGTTTAAACTCTTATCTTATAAATAGGTTTCGTAATAGTGTTACAATGTTTTGATAATAAATAGTTAAATTTGGTGTATCACATGTTAAAAAGGTTATAATTATTATAGTGATATTTTAATTTGTGTTCAATTAAAGAAATAAACTTGAGTTAATGTAATAAACCAACTGAAATTATTTGAATAATCCATCACGTTCGTTAGATGGTTGGAGCAATGATGTTTGGTTGCAAAAAGTTCGAGTCTTCGAGTCCTGTATAAACGGACTCGGATGATGAATTACAAGACTCGACTCATTACAACAGGACTCCAAGACTAAGTTCTCTACGAACCCTTGTATGTGACATGAGAGCTCGAGTCTCTTTGTGCGCTCGAGTCCTTTTTATGCGGCGAGTCGTACTCAAGTTCTTTTCGTGTCTAGCAATTAAATTGTTACGTTAACAGGTACAGGTAGTATCTCAAAATATAAAGCCAGTTTACCTTCACATCTCTATTTTCATAGAAGTGAGTTTTTAGCTGATTTGTAATGATTTTTTCTTGTCAGTTTTTTTTTAGTGCAGAATTACATAACCATTAATATAAACTTATCACCTATTCGAGTCTTTTCGAATGATGAGTTTCAAGTTTCATCTTCATGCTTCGAGTTTTCTTGAAGACTCGAGTTCATTTTAAGACTCGAGTCCTTTTGTAAGACACAAGTGGTTGTTAAATGACTCGGACTCGGCTTGACTCTAGACTCCGAACCTTTTTAGCACACCGAGTCTTGCTTATTTGAGTCGAGTCTTTAAAATTAAGACTCGAGGACTCGAGTTTTTTGCAACACTCTTGAAGCTCCGCTGAGGCCCTGCAAGTACATAGGTATGCATGTATTATGAATACTAACTAAATATTTAATGTAATAACAAATTACTACTCTATACCAAAATATCGATTTAATTATGATTCTAATTTAAAAGTTTTCATTCACAGGTTGTTGGCGACTTTTGCGAGTTTTACTTGGTCATAATGGTGACGGACGTGTCGTCTGTTTATCAGTAGTGATAAAGTGTTATTGCTGGGAACTTTTACGACTTTATACGGACCTTTCCATATGGGTGATAAGGCCTTTCGCATTCTAAGGTGGTTCTTTAAGTAAACGTAATCGCCGATTTTATATTTTACTGGCCGACTATGGGAATCATAATATGTTTTAGAAGTTATCTTAGATCTGTGGACGTATTAAAGAGAAATACTTATATATAAATAAGGACCACAATCGTATTAACAAAAAATACTACTTTGAATTTCCAAGTATTTTGTTTTTCGTAAAAACGATCCCATGAAAAACATAAATGTGAAATGAGAGCCAAGTTCAATATTAAGTAGTAACAGGTTTAGAACTTGCGAAGGCTATAATATAATTCGTATATGAAAACTAGCCAAGTCAGACCTTAGGCTACAATATATTCTCCTAAGTTATAAGAATAAATGATATATTATGTTGTTATAAATAAATTTCAGGACTGACCATTGATTTTGGCACCCATTTAGATTTCACTTCTTTTGTCGTTGAAGTCAACAACCAAGGCATTTATGATAATATTGAACTTGGCTCTCATTTCACATTTATGTTTTTCATGGGATATCATTACTTTTTGTACATAAATTAGTAGTAGGTACTTACTTATAACAAAATTAATACTAAATGGTTTTTTGTTTAACTACTGTATTTTCCTACGTTTACGGGGTATAATTGTCCTTTTTGTGTTATTTTCTATATTTTCTTGTACCTTTGAAATGTTCGAATGAATTGCCCATTCAGTATCCGGAATTCTTTTTACGCGTTTTGCCTCCATGGTGTAGTGACCGCCTAAGATAATAGGTGGCGCTAGTGGTTGTAGAATACGGTTAGTTACGCGTAATAAATACGAAAATTTACTATATTCTTATGTATAAGTACAAAAACGGAACTATTTTGATTAAAAAAAGTTAAGGGTGGTATTTAACTCGTTATATATTCACGTAAAGATCTTAAAATCCACATATAGAGATTTACAGGTACTAATTATAATTTAAGTGAAAATTATAATAAAATGATAAAAAATTACCAGTTTCTGATTTTTTTCTTTGTATTCACCTAATTACCTATCTTCATGCCAAATTTTAACTTTCTAGGTCATCTGGAACTGGGTTATAGTTTTGATCTATAGGTCAGTCATAAAAATGACGATTTTTGGACGTTAATATCTAAATTACCGTTTGAGATATGTTTATAAAATTTGGAACACATATGTATCTTGCCAGTTTCAATATATGAGCCAAATTTGACAAGTTTAGGTGAAATAGTTTTTGAGTTATGAGGGGCTCAAAAGTGGCTCCAAATGGTTCGTGTTATATTACACACGGTGAGCTGCGCGCCAGTTCTTGGCTTGACACGCTCCCGCGTGTCTAGATCTGAAAGAAGTTTTCGTAACCAGTGCGGCAGCGCCAATCCGCACCGCCGCGCCGCGCCGTGCCGCGCCACTGCGGCTTGTAGAGATGAAAATACATGCATTGGAAATTGATCCGTATTGTTATAAGTATAAGGAACATAATCGTTTTTACGAAAAAAAATACTTGGAAGGTCAAAGTAGTTTTTTTTTTGCAGATACGATTGTCCAAAAACAAAAACGAAAAAATTTTTGGGATTTCCCAATTGCCACCTGATGGCAATCCATGTGGGCGGCTGGGACTATACCAGATGGCGGCTGCGAAAATTTTCAAGTGTTTGGAAACTACACCCATAGTTTTCGAGTCAAAATGTAAACCCAAGATGGCAGGTGTCAACGAGACTTACCGTAAAACCTGGCAACTTTGCCCTAAAAATCTATTTTTTCTTGCATTGGTGGAGTTATTTTCGAAAGCGTTAGTGTATTTCATGTTGTGTTTATACCACATAATACTATACGTTCATGTCTCCATTATTATTACTGGAAATTTCCAGAAATATCTATATAACTTAGTAAAAAAACAAATTTTATGCGTTGGGCAAAAAATCATAGGCTTATGGCAACTTTGCCAACTTTGAATATTTCCGATATTATAACCGGTATCATTATTTAAAAAATGCCAGAATATAAACACAGGGCAATATAGTATTGTATCAAATTATGAGATGAATAAACATATTCCTTGGCCTTCAAAATTGAATGGGCAAAGTCAAAACGTCACCTAGAACATTTTTCTTAAAATAATCAGAGCTGTCACTATTGAAAAAATACTACATTTTAATATTTAATGAAAAACTTTTTAATGTGAAATATTTTTATTGGCAAAATACAAAATCTTTTTTCACAAATTCTATCTATCTTATTATTAGTGTTAAGTTTAGCATATAAAATTAGTTTTAAGTTGTAAATATTATCAAATTAAGAAAAGACATAAGAACAGGAACAAAAAATACCTATTATAGGAACAAAAGAGACGATTGAGATCAAAAAACACAGGTGGGATCCGCGGTGGTAGCTCTTGGAATTCAATAATTCTTACGTTTTTGCAATTTGCTGGTTAGCGTCAGGTTGTATCTTGATCAAAATATGATTGGCAATCATACAAAATAATGATGTGTTTACAGAATTATAACCATTAGAATAATTAATACATCTCTCTTAGTTAGATTGGTTTTGTTGAATAAATCTCTTATGGAAACGCTCATATGGAGAAATGTATTATTGATTTTTAAGATTAAGAGATTTATTCAGAGATTTAAGAGAGATTTAAGATTAAGAGTTTATTAAGAGATTTATTCAACAAAACAAATCTAACTAAGAGAGATGTATTAATTATTCTGATGGTTATAATTCTGTAAATACATCATAATTTTCTATGATTGCGAATCATATTTTGATCAAGATACAACCTGACACTGATCTGCAAATTGCAAAAAACTTAAGAAATGTTGAATTTTGCGGGTTACCACTGCGGATCTTCCTTAATCTTAGGTGTAGAATTTAGCTTTACTAGCAACTATAATCAAACTCGCTTATATTATAAGTACCAACATAAAAAGAAACTTCAAAATACAAAATACAACAAAAAAATACTTAAGTAGAAGCAGTCAGTCTTCACTTATTGTATATTATAACTACTAAAATCTACTTCGAACTTGACTTGACCCCTTCTGGTTATGATTAGTTGTGGTAAGACGACAACAACGTCATCTACGTCATGCATTTCACAAACATCTTCGACAGGTGGATACGTAAAAGTTAATCTTTTGCCACCTGCAGTATTTTTAACTTTTCTCAGAAATTTTATTGTAGGGATATTACCTGAAATAGTTAAAATGCGTCCAACAAAGTGCTTCATACTTTTTTTGTAGCAAATTTAGCTATAAGCCAGTCACCTTCTTTTAAACGATCAACATTGCCAGTGAAATACTTAAAATCACTGATCCCAATGGGAATGTCTGGCTCCAAGTTTTCTTTTTCTGACTGATCTCTCAAACATGTTGTTTTAAAGTCGTTAAATGTTTCATATTCCGAATCATCTGATTCAGCTGTACTCATTCGAAAGTCGGTTTCAGAGCTTGATTCACTAAAATATTTTTTTACTGTCTTCTTGTTCACAGATGTTTTCCTTGATTTCGTTTTATATTTAGTAATTTTACCCTTTTTTACTCGGTTTACATGTGAGACTTTAGTCATAGTTTTCTTCTTTCTTGTATTGTTTTCTTCTTTCTGTATATTTTTATGTTCATTATTTTTGTCGGTTTGTATTACACTCGCATTATTGTTGTGCTTTTTAAATATTTTTATAGTCAGTGCTGATTGCGTAATAATTTTAGCCCCAACACCTATTTTCATCATGAAATTTTCGTCTACTTTTCTTAGCTTACAGTTTAATTTCACATCGGAAGTTATTATAACATTTGGTTGATGTTCCGTCCGAAGAGAATATCTGCCCGCATATTTTTGGTATGGCAATATTCTATTGTCTATAACTTTTTTCACTTTGACGTTTCCGTTCCTTGTAAAACTAACTGCCTGCTGGTTGTTGAGATTGATTTATTGGTTCTTGTTAAATATCGTGTTGAATCGCCTGTTGTAACCGATAATTGGGTCGCGATTAACGATTAATTGAAATTGTAATCCCGAATTGACGAAAACCCTGGGATATTTTGGAGCATAACGCCGTATTGAAGTCACACTGACTGGCCCGCGAGTTTGCTGAAAATAATTGTTCATAGTGATAAATAGCTGCTTCAATCTGGTGCGAAGTTTGTGCTGTGATGCTATCCGGACCACGCCATCTGAAGACAGGCGCCTTGTGAACGTCCAGAACACTTGACCATCATTACACTTTTCACTTACTCATTTCATGCTTATACACACACTTTAGACGTGGCCTCAGGAAGGTCGAAGCTTGGCGTCTACAGCTCAGGTAAGTGGTTAGTGTTAAATTGTGTAAAGTAATATTATATTGACTGGCCTAAGGCCATTGGTTAAGCAACGTTTAGAGCTCCACGTACCGTGGACCGTTCGGACACACCAGTATCGTTGCGCTGGCTTCTTGTAGTGTCGATCAGTTGATTAGTTAATTGCAAACATGATGGCAAATCATTATTATTAGTTACCATAAATGGCAAGTACTGAATATCGCTCTTTAGATTTCTACTCAATGTATGTACATAATTTGGTGATAACGGATCAGTGTGTTGTATTGATGAAGTCATATTGTTATTAATAACTGTAGTACAGATTTTACTAAGGCTGTCAGGATTATTAAGCACATAGGATATATTTTCCATGTGTGGTGTGTTGTTAACAAAATCTCCTAGTTTATCATCAAGTATGTATATCTCATTTTCGTCTTGTGTATTCTCATATTCTGCGTGCCTTTCAATCGTTACCTCTTGCTGTAATATATTTATCTCACTATCTTGGACCATAGTTTCTAAATCATTAACATCTACCGGTTGGTTTTCAAGGTTTACAATTCGTTTGAGTTTTTTTATTATTATTTGTTTTTACTGAAATATCAGCAGCACATACTGATTTACCTGGTTCTGTACGTAACCTTTTACTCCTCTTCACTATCATTGGTTTTGGAGATCTTATTTTTTGTAGGTAATCTAATAAAGCTGAATCTATTTCATACACTTCTTCATCAAAATACTCAGGGAGTCGTTTTAAAACGTTTCGGGCATTTATAGGCCATATTCCCGCCGTATTATATTACTACTTTCTCTGAAATTAATATTTTTTAATAATTGAACTAAGAGTTTAGGAAAGTGTTTTTTATTAATGGTTGACTTTCCTGGATTTGTGATTTTGTAATGTAAGAGTATTTTCCTCCACTCTCTTTTTAGAGGGGCAAAATACACTACATCTAGAGGCTGGGTGAGATGTGTGCAGTTAGGTGGAAGAAACACAAATCTCATGTCGTATTTTTGGCATAACTCCACAACTTCGATGTTTAGGTGACTAGACAAATTGTCACCTATTATGACTTTTGGCCCTGGTAAATGCTTTGCCCACTGAATTATAATTGTTTTAAAATAGTCCTCAAAACAAGCAGAGTCGAACCATCCCGATTTTGTGCAATTATAGCGAGTGCCATCAGGACCTCCATCAACCCATTCGGAATACAGATTAGTAGCTTTATATACTACATATGTCGGAAGACAGTCCCCAGCAGCAGACACCGTAAACATAATAGAAACACAACTCTTAGAACTGTTTAAAATTCTTTCGGGATATTTTATAACCCTTCTAAAAATGCATTTGGAATTACCCGGGTCATCAGATAAATTAGTCTCGTCATAATTAAGGATGTTAGTAGGTGGCACATCCCTCAGTGTTTCTTGCAAATTATCGAAGAAACTTTGCATTTCTTGTAGAACTTTTTCAGCTCGGACCTGTTTTATATTTTGTGTAGTTCGAACTGACAATTTCGATGAATGCCTATTTAAAAATTGCTCTACCCATGTTTTTCCGGGAATTTTGCCATTAAAAATGTCACTGCGCGAATTTTTTTCTAAATAGTTAAAACTAGCATTTGTAGATCCAACTTTGTCATTGGACAACCATATTCATCGGCAGCAACCAGAACTTTTACAAGTTTCTCTTCTTCAGTGTCCGTTAGTTTCTTTGGTCCCCCTACCGGTTTCATATGTACTTCTTTTGCTTTATTTAATATGGTCCTCCGTGGTATACCGAATTGTTTTTCGGCTTGTCTACTAGAAATAACTTTTTGTTTTATCAGATCTACAGCTATGTCCAACATTTCCATAGAATAGTTTTTATAATTTCTGGATCCTAGTTTCCTTCTATTTTTCTTTCTGCTTGTAGTACAAGCATTCAATTTGTTAATGTTATTCATCCTATAAGCACAAAAAAATATGTGAGAGAAACTAAAAATAATATCATAAATAAGTTCCAAAATGTGACATTATACTATGCCTATAGTACTATACTACTGCAATGCATTACAGCATTGTAGTACTACATATGATACTCTTCAATTCTGTGTATTGTAGTTGATAGATGACATTATCATCAATCTTCAAATAGCAGCCGTAACAATATACCTATAGTACATTACTATTCCCAATCAACAGTAGTCACAAACACCTTTCAATTTCCAATTCGTGTCATGCACAAAACATACTAAAATTATGATAAATTAAAAAGTTATAGGTGACAACCCTAGGGGGAAAAAAATGGTGGGCAATGTCGTCAACAATGCATCAAAAACATGCCTGTAACTTTGCCCATCAACATATCTTGCGATTTATGAGAGGTTTTGCATGAAATATGAAGTCTCTATTATCCACTTCAAACTTATTAACGGTGGTAAAAATTTTACTCACGTGGTGTAACTGCAACTAACACTTTTTGGCAAAGTTTTTGCACCGTATTTTGCCCGCGAAAAACACTACCAACTTCTATAAGTTCTGACAGACAACTGAAGCAACATCGGTGACAATACGTTACTTAGTGTTGCTAGAAAAATGATGAATTTTCTACTACAGATAAAAAAATACTTCTAACTACAGACAAATTTGCTATATATCGAGTTTAAAATAAAAATACACAACTGGGCAAAGTCGAACCTCAAGGGCAAAGTTGCCAGGTTTTACGGTACTGCTACCAAATACTTTCAAGTATTTGAAACCCTTTTTTTCTGGGTGGTAAAATCATCATATGACTCCAACCGCTGTGGGTGGAGCGGAAGGGCGTGTCAGACTTCTACTGACTAAAAACCCACCCTGCTCCTTCTGTTGACCTCGCATTCCGGGGTTGCGGTGTCTCTTTAGAACAATTACCGCAACGAGTATTTGAAACCCTGGTTTTCAACCCTGGTATTTTTACATACCTACTAGTATTTGGAAGCCCTGATATTGCATTTTTCAAGTATATCTCAGACCTGCAATAGTCACCCAAACCTTAAAAATCTGTCATCATTATGCAAAACATTTCTTTTGCAGTTTACGAAAGAACTTTACGGAAGACTTGACGGAAGCTGAAAACACAGAAGAAAACAAAAGAAGATATTATATATATAGGAGAAGTGAAGGTGACGAACCTTCTAATGTCCATATGCCTACATGTAGTCGTTATTTAGATTTTAGGGATATGTAAACTAGAAATAGTTAAATTAATAATAATTTGTATTGTTCAGTCCTACAATCAGCGCAACGATACTGGATGGCCGAACGGTCCACGGTACGTGGAGCTTAACGTTGCTCTTCAAACAATAGTACTTTAATAGTTAAACTTATTGCCTAGACTTACCTGAGCTGTAGAGACGACAAGCTACGACCTTTCCTGAGATCGCGTCCGTGTGTGTGTATGTAAGTATGAAATGAGTAGGTGAAACGTGTAGTGTGGACAAGTGTTGATGGACGAAGGTTCCCAAAGATGCAGGTCCTCACAATGCGGTCCCGGCAGCATTCACAGCACCACTCTGCTACACTTTAGCACCAGATTGGTAGCTATTTGTCACCAATTCACAATTACTCTCAGCAAATTTGGCGTGTCAGACAGGCTGACGACATTCGGCGTTATTGTTCCAAAATATCCCAGGTTTCCACTCAATTCGGGATTCTAGAGTTCAACTAATCACTAATTACAATTAATTTATCCTTAACCGCGTAGATTCAACTCGATTTTCCATTAAAATCAATAAAATCAATCTCAACAAACTCGGCGGTTGCTTTTTTTAACAGGAAGCAAAAGGTTATCTGTCAAAGTGAAAAAGTCAAAGACAATAGAATATATTGTTGCCAACCAAAAGGTGCATTCGGTTTCACGTTGGACGAAACATCTACCATCCCCGGACGGGCCTACCCGTCCGCTAATCAATTGGAAGCCTTGACAAGGTTGCGACCGCTCTCTTTATGATAGATCCATCCACCAAAACCTCAGCAAAACGAGGGACCCCGACGGTGCCAGCCACTAAATTGAGAATGCGCCCCCTGCGCCAGTACAAAGGATTAAGGTTGGCATCCTTAATCAGGACGAGGTCTCCGATCTTGGGCGGATGAGTTTTATCCGTCAACTTGACGCGTTGCTGGAGGATGTGCAGATACTCTAAGCTCCAACGCTTCCAAAAGTTCTGAGCGAGCTCTTGCACCAACTGAAACCGCGAAAGCCGATTTTGGCTCACATCAACAAAGGGGTACTCCGGCAAGGCGACAAGTGGCTGTCCAATCAAGAAATGGCCCGGTGTTAGAGCCTCCATGTCATTCGGGTCCGAAGAGAGCGCGCACAATGGGCGCGAATTCAACACAGCTTCAAAGCGGAAAAATACCGTAGCTAGTTCCTCAAAGGTGAGAACGGTGTCTCCCAACAATCTCCGCCAGTGTCCCTTTGCCGCTTTCACCGCGGCCTCAAAAATACCCCCCCAATGGGGCAGGCTGGCGGGTCAAACAACCAAGTGACCCCTCGGCGGGCCAAACTATTACCAATGTCGACCTGGCTCTCATTAAGGAAGGCGTATACCTCCTTCAAATAGTTACTTGTACCCTTGTAGTTCGTACCGCAATCAGACCTAATCAAAGAAGGTAACCCACGGCGAGACACAAATCTTTCCAAAGTCGCCACAAAGGCCTCTGTCGAGAGGGAGGTTACCAGCTCCAAGTGTACTGCCTTGGTTGACAGGCAGACAAAAACACACAAATAAGCCTTAACAATCTTACTATTTCGAAGTGTGGACGTCTTCACCGAAAAGGGACCAGCAAAGTCCGTTCCGACGCCAGCAAAGGGCCTCGCCTCATTGACACGATCAGCCAGCAAATCTCCCATTAGGGGCTGCATAGTGGAGGCCTTAGTCCGATAACACGGCATACAACGGAAGACAATGCTACGAATAGTACGACGAGCCAACAAAATGCAAAATTCTCGCTGCAGAATAGCCAACAGCGCATTGCAACCGGCATGCGAGTTTTTAACGTGATGATCAGTCACCAACAATTGTACCAAGTGGCCCTCCTTGGGTAACAAAAGGGGGTGAGGGGCCCCATAAGGAAGGTTAGAGTGCCTCAACCGTCCTCGAACACGCAAAAGACCCGTCTTATCCAAGAAGGGATTCAGCTTACTAATGGCTCCCGACAACTTAACCCTACCAGACTTCAAGACCTCGATCTCCTTCTCAAAGTGTGCAGCCTACACAGAGCGGACCCAAAGGAGGAGTGACTCCTGTCGCTCTTGAGGAGAGAGAACTGGTGACAGGCGCTTGTCCCCTGGATTCCTAGAATTATGGCCAAAACGCCTGATCCACGAGGTGACGTTCAACAATTTGTCGAGGGAGCTGTATCGATTCAACAAAAAATCAGGTTCAAACGGAGGATCCTTCGTCCCAACAGCGAACACCTTAAGTCCGGGCAAAGGATCCGACATCAAGACTGGCGTTCGAGGCCAATCGTCCTCGGGGCGAGTCAGCCAGTCCGGTCCCCACCAGAGGGGGTGAGCAATCAAGTGGGGGGCCATGCACCCGCGTGAGGCTACGTCGCCCGGGTTCAGGTCACCAGGCACGTGCCTCCAAATCAAAGGCGTTTCAGAACCTTGAATCTGAGACACTCGGTTCGCAACAAAGACCTCCAAAGAGTGGACGGACGTCTTCAACCAACACAAAACAATTTGACTGTCCGTCCAGGCGTAAGAAGCCCGAATGTCAACAGTTCCACCCAAAGTGTGCGCAACGTGGTTTAGGAGACGCACAAGAAGCACCGCCCCTGACAACTCCAACTTAGGGATGGTCAATGCCGTCCGGAGGGGGGCCACCTTGCTCTTGGCCATGACCAGTGACAACTTCACCTGGCCCGTGGCGCTGACGGTGCGCAAATAAACAACGGCGGCATAACCGTGAGAGGACGCGTCACAAAACCCATGAAGGGTGGCAGTATAAACCCCAGGGGGGAGGGTGGCGCGTGGCAGCGCGACCTCATTGACCACAGGGAGCACGGATACAAATTGGAGCCAGTCTTCCAACAGGGTTTCCCGAAGTGGCTCGTCCCAACCAAGTTCAGCGGTCCAAAGGCGCTGAAGGTAGCATTTCGCCCAAAACAATACCGGGCAGATCCAACCATTAGGGTCAAAGGTCCTTGCTACAGTAGACAACACCAGTCGCTTAGTCCAAGTATGAGGAGACTCCAAGTCGACATCATACGTAAAGGTGTCTTGAACTGGTCGGTACTGAACGCCGAGGACGGCCATTATGGCGGGGTTGTCAACGTTTTCAAACAAATGAGGATCCTGCTTATGATCCTCCAACACACCTTCCAATAGCGCTGGCGAGTTGGACACCCATTTACGCAACTCATAGCCAGCGGAAGCCAGAATCTGGACCAACTCATCACGCAACAGGATAGCTTCCTCAACCGTAGGAGCTCCAGTGCAGACATCTTCGACGTACAGGTCCTTTTTCAAAATGGCGGACGCACGAGGGAACCTCAAACGCTCCCGGTCCGCAATCTCCCAAAGCGAACGAATAGCAACAAAAGGGCTTGATCGAAGGCCGTACGTATTCGTGTTGAGCTCATACACAATCATGGGATCCTGGGGATGTTCCCGCCACAGGATCAACTGATAACGTCTGTCATCCCGGTGAATAACCGTTTGCCGGAACATCATTTTGATGTCGGCCACAAAGACTACTTGATGACGACGAAAAGACGTGATAACGTCACAAAGATCCCTCAACAATTTGGGGCCGGAATGCAGGCAATCATTCAAGGAGACGCCGGAAGAAGTCCGCGCAGACCCATCAAACACTGTGCGCAGTTTACCAGTGGATGGCTTGAGGACCGCGTGATGTGGCAAGAAGAAATGCTCTACTGAGTGCCAATCCAAATCTGACACCGACATGTGTCCCAAGTCTGCATACTCACGCATAAAATCTACATATTTTTGCCGCAGCACCGGGTCCCTGGCCATGCGGCGCTCCATTGCCAACAATCTCTTCTCAGCCGTAGGTCTGGATTGGCCGAGAGGTAGTCGCACCGCAACAAAAGGCAGCCGGGTCTCAAGCCGACCGGAGCGGAGTCGACCGGTGTTGTTCTGATAGAACAACTCGCAGTCTTCGTGTTCCGGATTCAAGCGGGCCACCTGAGGGGGCTCCTCAACCTCCCAAAACCTCTGAACGGCGTCAGAGAGGGCTGAGCCGGACACCAACGCAAAGACAGGTTCAGGTGGAGGGGGCACGTTCAACACTGGGCCCATAATCGCAAAGCCGAAGATGGTTGAGACCGCCACCAGGCCCCTCGGGTGGCACCATGGGGTCTCCGGGTGCAAGTCCGTCATATTTCCCAACAATATTTTCCCTAAAACATTGGAACCCAACAACAAATGCACCGTACAAGGGGAATCAAACCGGGTGTCAGCCAAATCCAGACCTGACGTCAACCGTAGAACATCCAAAGGCAACTGACAATCGGAATGGCTACCCAATATAGTCGGCATAACGAGGGCAGGAGCACCAATTTTAGGGTACAGACAACTCACAGGGGTGATTTTAAACCAGGTCTCTCCCTCAACAGTGGTGACAGCCGCTTCGCCAATTCCCTGAATTTTGCCTGAAAAGTCGTTCACCTCCAGGCCAACCTGTCCCGCTAACCAAGATGACAAAAGGGAACCCTGGGCTCCCGTGTCCAAAATGGCACGGACCACAATCGAGTCACCCAAGGGTCCCCAGACCCTGACCGAGGCCGTTGGCAACAAAATCGACTCGATTCGGGGGGTTCTTTAGCGGGGCAGGCGCCAATTTCCTAGCGGTGCCTGGGCGGCGACCGATCGCCGCATCCAGGCTGCCTTAGTTCACGACGAGGGTAAACATCAAATGGTTCGTCCGCGCGGTGTCCCGAGCCGCTCGCCATCGCCGGAAGGGCATATCCCACCAGATACCTGAATGGCGGAGGGCGCGACTCCAACCGGGGACGTTCCGCCAACGGAGGGGAGAAGTAGCGGTGCTGGTCCGGCCACTGCTGCCTAGCAGCCAACGCGCGTTCTCCCTGACGAGGGGAGACCAAATGGCGCTCGCGGGGCTCCCGTACAACTTGCGTGGGGGGTGGAGAGTGGCGTGCAGAATTGCGGGCCTCAGCCCGGTGCTCGTCTCCGGAATACCCCCCCCTGCGCGAACCCTCCTCAGAAGATAGTCTGCTGGAGTGGTTCGCGTTGGCGCACAAAATCTCCAGGTGGGACCCCTTGCAAATTCTACACGGACGGGGGTCGGGGCAGTCCCGATGGAAATGGGCCCCCAAACACGAGAAGCACAAACGGCGTGCGTTGACAATGCGGCGGCAGGCACTTACGTGCAAATTCAAAAAGGCCGGGCAATGCGCCATGACATGCCCCGTGGCCTTACAAAAGTCGCAATGATGAGGACTCCGGGCGCCAGCAAAACGAGGGGCGGGGCGAACATCAACAGGCCCCCTAGCCCGAGGACTCCGGGCGCCAGCAAAACGGGGGGCGGGGCGAACATCAACAGGCCCCCGAGCCCTAGTCCGTCCCTGGTCTCTTGGCCGAGAAGGTGGTGGGCGTGACCCCGTGGCGCCACGAGTGTTATCCAAAAACCGACACTTGTCTTCCAAAAACTTGAGGAGGTCGTCAAAGGGGGGAAGATGGGTGGCAATATCCCCACCATACTTCTGCTCAAAACGTGACCTCAACTCCACAGGGAGCAACCGCAGCACTATGTGCACAAACAGGTAGGACCAATGTTCCACCAGTAACTTCAAGCGTCTCAAGGCGTTGGTCGCTGAGACCAATGGGTTCAGCAAGTCAGTGCGCAACGTCGACGTGCTGGCAATGGCCGGTAGTCCCAAAATCTGGCCGATGTGCACATCAGCCAGGCAGCGCTTGTTCTGATACCGTCGGGAGAGAAGCTCCAGAGCGGTCGGGTAGGAGGAGTCCATGACCGGCAAGTGCTGCACCAAGGCTCTAGCTTCGCCCTCCAAAACGGACAACAAGTAGGCCAACTTCTGCGCAGGTCCGAGGTCCGAGCGTGCATCCAAAAGACTTTCAAAGAGATTAATGAAGCCCAGCCAGTGGTCCAAACCACCGTCAAAATGTGGCAGCTCCAGGGTGGGCAGCCTACCCAATAGTCCAGGGCCCTTGACAACGGAGGTCTGAGGCTTGGCCTCCTCAGGCACCCGGCTCCTCAAAATTTCCCGGGCTCGTTGACTTATGATATTCCCCAGGTGGACAATCTGGTCATAGTCACCCAAAACCTTATCGCAGGCTGCCTGGTCCATCACCCCTAAATCCACGTCCATGATGTACTCGTTGAAGCGTGTGAGCGCAGCATCAGCTGACTTGATCCTCTCATTCACATGCTCGTTCCGAGCAAGGGTGAGCTCTTCCAAGTCCGAACGCTCAACCGTTGCTGCTGCCGATGTGAACCATCTCAACTGTGAGGTCAATCCGGCAGCAGAATCCCTGACTGCCTTTAATGAGGCCATTGCAACAAACAAATATCAATACCAACAGGCTAAATTAACTAAACAAACAACAATGACTTGTTAGCCAACCGAACAATTTCACCAAAATAAAAACTTAAATTTAATTATTTCAAGTCCAAATCCGACCCTGTACTTATTCCAAGTATGAATCTAGCTTGCTAAGGATGGCTAGTTACAGAAAAAATAACAATTTAATGTATATATTGTGCGGGATCAACACCAATTAAATACAACAATTGAATGTATAATATTGTGCCGGACAACCACCAACGCACAATCCAATAAATACTATAAGCAATAAACAATAGACACAATTCAAGTCTTGTTATATTAGGCTATGTTAACAAATGTGTGATTATTACTCGGATAAACTTTTAAACAAATTCAACAACAAATATACCAAACAACTTTTACAACAAATATACCAAATTATGTACCAAAATACAACCTAATAAATCCTAATTTCACAAATAAATCCCACTCGTCAATACAACAACAGGGGCTACAGTACAAATTACAAATACAACTTCAATCTGATAACCGGGATGACATGGTAATATATTCAAACTTATTAAGTTATTTTTAACAATGTTCAAAACTTCCAATTTACTTAGTGGATCTTATATTATAAGACCACGCTTCTGCTACCAGTTTGTTCAGTACTACAATCAGCGCAACGATACTGGATGGCCGAACGGTCCACGGTACGTGGAGCTTAACGTTGCTCTTCAAACAATAGTACTTTAATAGTTAAACTTATTGCCTAGACTTACCTGAGCTGTAGAGACGACAAGCTACGACCTTTCCTGAGATCGCGTCCGTGTGTGTGTATGTAAGTATGAAATGAGTAGGTGAAACGTGTAGTGTGGACAAGTGTTGATGGACGAAGGTTCCCAAAGATGCAGGTCCTCACAATGCGGTCCCGGCAGCATTCACAGCACCACTCTGCTACACTTTAGCACCAGATTGGTAGCTATTTGTCACCAATTCACAATTACTCTCAGCAAATTTCGCGTGTCAGACAGGCTGACGACATTCGGCGTTATTGTTCCAAAATATTCCAGGTTTCCACTCAATTCGGGATTCTAGAGTTCAACTAATCACTAATTACAATTAATTTATCCTTAACCGCGTAGATTCAACTCGATTTTCCATTACAATCAATAAAATCAATCTCAACAAACTCGGCGGTTGCTGTTTTTAACAGGAAGCAAAAGGTTATCTGTCAAAGTGAAAAAGTCAAAGACAATAGAATATAATGTTGCCAACCAAAAGGTGCGTTCGGTTTCACGTTGGACGAAACATGTATAAAGGTACATTCTTTATAATAATAAATGATGATTAAATTGACTTTGTTATTTCTTTATTATTTTTATACTTTTATCACAGTCTGAATAACAGGTAACTCACCTTCAATCTTAAAAATAAACAACGCATAATGTTTATTATAGAGCTCCATGAATACTTTTAAATAATGTGTATAAAAACGTGTGCCCCGTCAGGAACGAAGATTAGTTCAGAATTTTGGCAAAGGAGGAACGAATGCTCAAGGTTATTTGCTCAGGGTACCACCTTAAATAACCTTTACATTATAATTTATACTGGGATTGCGTCCAACGCAATTTTTTTTATATGTACATTATGAGTAAACTAACAACCCGGCCCGGCTTAGCACGGGCTAATTTACAGAATACTTTAAAAATTAGACATTAAAACACTCCTTATGAATCACTATATCCGTTGGAGAAGACTGCATGAAAATTTGTTCAGTAGTTATTGAGTTTATCGCGAACATACACGCGGCGGAAGATATTACTATTTTGACATACCTACTTATTCTATCGTTAATAATTGAAATGTATGTTATTACTTCCGGACAACTGTACCATATTGGATAATTCTTTTTTGTGTTCGTATTTGTCAGGAGAGCAGTGGTGGTATAAGGGCTAGAGGGTTGACTTGTAAGTGGGTTCGAACCCAATCAGGCATTTTCTTTGTGTAATTTATATCATTACTACTGCTCTCAAATCGGTGAAGAAAAACTTCGGGAGGAAAACTGTCTTAGGACCGAAACTTGTAACATCTACCAAATAGCACTGGGCCTGCGAGGTTTTACAGCCCATTCGCTCTCCTGGAGAGAAGGCCTGTGTATCAGCAGTGGGAACGTTATAGGCTGAATTATACATTATTATTATTACTGTCAGGACAAGGTTTGTATAAAATACTAGCAGTTGCTCGAGACTTCGTTCGCGTGGGAAGTTTTTCCCGTGTAAATCCCGATCCCGTGGGAATTTCGCAAAATCCCGTCTTAGCGAGCATTTACGTACTAAAAGGAACCCCCATGCAAAATTTGAGAGCCCTACTACTTGTAGTTTCTCAGCTTGTATTTCTCTTATATACAACGTGTAACGGAAACTCCATATCTATCCAAAAGGGCTGACGACAACATCTGGTATGGAGTCTCTATGCACAGTTTCAGCACAAAATAACTGACTCAAAGAATTGATACCAAATTATCGGTTTCATATATTTCTTGAATACCAATCATAACAAATGTGTCACAGCACTACGAGGGTCAATAACTTTCCACGTCACTTGCCAATAACACGATAATTCTTTTCGTTCTTCTTGATTTGAAAAATTCGGTCTCTGATATCAGTGTATTGGAATTTCTAATATGCTCCACACATGTAGATATAGGATTAGAAAACCCTTGCCATATCGTTTGAAAAGAAGCCATGCACTTGGTATGTATATACCCTTTAAATTACACGTTGTATATACAACGTGTAACGGAAACCCCATATCTATCCAAAAGGACTGAAGACAACATCTGGTATGGAGTCTCTATGCAAAGTTTCAGCTCAAAATTAGTGACTCACAGAATTGACCCCAAATTATTGGTTTCATATGTTTCTTGAATACCAGTAATAACAAACGTGTCACAGCACTATGAGGGTCATCACTTTCCACGTCACTTGCCAATAACACGATAATTCTTTTCGTTCTTCTTGATTTGAAAAATTCGGTCTCTGATATCAGTGTATTGGAATTTCTAATATGCTCCACACATGTAGATATAGGATTAGAAAACCCTTGCCATATCGTTTGAAAAGAAGCCATGCACTTGGTATGTATATACCCTTTAAATTACACGTTGTATATACAACGTGTAACGGAAACCCCATATCTATCCAAAAGGACTGAAGACAACATCTGGTATGGAGTCTCTATGCAAAGTTTCAGCTCAAAATTAGTGACTCACAGAATTGACCCCAAATTATTGGTTTCATATGTTTCTTGAATACCAGTAATAACAAACGTGTCACAGCACTATGAGGGTCATCACTTTCCACGTCACTTGCCAATAAAACGATAATTCTCTTCTTGTTCTTAATTTGAAAAATTCGGCCTCTGGTATCAATGTATTGGAATTTCTAATATGCTCCACACATGTAGATATAGGATTAGAAAACCCTTGCCATATCGTTTGTTATCATCCAAAGAAGCCGTGCACTCTTTATGTATATATCCTTTAAATTACACGTTGTTGTTATGTTGGAAAAAAAAATGGCGATACAAAGTTCGCCAGGTCATCTAGTTTGCAATGTTATTGCGATTGATACAAAGTGTACACAAAATCGAGAGTTGTTTAAATGCTAGTTTTAGCTGCAACACTTCTAGTTGAGGAAGTATCAAGTTTGTAATCAATGCTAACGAATTTTTTATATCGTCAATAGCCTAATGGATAAGGTGTCGGACTTGTGATCGAGAGGTCGCAGGTTCGAACCCCACCCATTACACTATTGCCGTGAACCCATTCCAGACATGAGCATATTTAGCTTAGTTGGAGGGGTTAACAAGATTGTAGTCATGTGTCTTCTACCCACATTGCTAGTGAAAGGGTATTCTGTGGCTGTCACTGTCAGCACAGATAAATTGAAACATTTAATTAATTAAAACATTAGAATAATTACTAAAACATGGCTAAAAAAAAGTATCTACGCTATACAATCAGGTACTAATGTATAAATTTATAGAAACATACATGTATAACTTTACTAAAGACCCAACCAGGCTTCGCTCATCTCATTCTGATAATTTACACAAAAACTTTATACATTATACACTAGGACTTCACTCGCGCCTTCTTCCGTATGGATTTCGAAATAATTAATAGCCTATACAACGTGTAACGGAAACCCCATATCTATCCAAAAGGGCTGAAGACAACATCTGGTATGGAGTCTCTATGCACAGTTTCAGCTAAAAATAAGTGACGCAAAGAATTGACACCAAATTATCGGTTTCATATGTTTCTTGAATACCAATCATAACAAACGTGTCACAGCACTACAAGGGTCAATAACTTTCACGTCACTTGCCAATAACATGATAATTCTGTTCGTTCTTCTTAAATTGAAAATTTCGGTCTCTGGTATGGTATCAATGTATTGAAAGGGAAACGTCTATTCTTGGCCATGTTTTGCCCATCAATGTGATAAATACAAAAAAAAATACCTATTTAGTAACTAAAATATTGCTATTATATATTGGTAATGAAAACTCCGGAATTAAAAGCCGATTTATTCAAGAAACTCAATCGTTTATTGCCTTATTTACACTTCCGGTCGCTAGTCAATCCTGTCAAAGTAGGGATGGAAACTTTTACTGAAAAAAAATCGATACACTAATACCGGTTTCCAAAAATCTATTTATGACAAATCTATTTTTATTATGTAGTTGTTTCACTTTTATTATTTTATTTAGAGACAAAAAAAGGTTTGTCACTTATCGAGATTCTAAATACGAACCATTTAACCGATTTCGTGTTTCCAGTTCCTCAAAAATATAGATTTTTCAATAAATTTATTTCCTAGCGCCATCCCTACGTCAAAAAAATCGTAATTGACAACTGACTGACATTTAACATTTTGTTTAGTTCTGTTTCTTTGTGAACCGTGATTTCTTTACTGTCTTTACTGTGTGTGACCCTGTAATCATTCCCGATGATGACCTTTTTTTTTATCGTGGTAAAATTATCAAATAAGTCCTCCCACCCCGGGCAGGGTGGGAGGGACTGTCAGACTTTTACTGACTAAAATCCACGGTGCTCCTTCAATAACCCTTTACGTACCGGGGGTAATGGGATGAGTCCCACAACCCCAGCAGGCTTCGGCCCTCTGCAGAGGGGGCCTCGTCATGTTGCTGACGCTCTTTGAGGCGCGCGTGGAACACAACGCGCCGTCGACCCGGGCATGGTCCATGGTCGGACAGCGAGTTGCCCTTTACCCGCTGTCCGCATGCCCGCGCCTACGGTGGCCGGAGATCTTCGGCCGACGTCCGACGCCGTGGGCGTCTACCACTGCGGCTAGGCTGGAGGGAGGACGCCATCCTCTCCCTCACGCGGCCCGCCTCCTCCTTCGGAAGCATGACTGCTTCGCAGAAGGAGGCGACCGCTTCCCACTCCCTCTCGCCCCGCAGCATGGCCTCGACCAATGCCGGGCGCGAGAGGTCTCCGCCTATCGCCGCCGTGAGGACACGTCGGTGCTCTGCCCAGGCGGGGCAGTCTTGCACCGTGTGCTCTACGGTCCCGATGATGACCTTGGCTTTGCATTCTTTTACCGCCTTCTACGACGACACGACCTTGGCCTGCCAATGCAGACCGTACCTGTTTATCACGAAGGATTTGACACGATTATGGAACCTGATTTACACAAACTTACCAGTTTACCATGGAGTCATCTCTGTGTCAATTGTGGCGTGGATACACGAAGACTTAAGAGATTTACCTTGAGCAATGTGGAAGTTCGGTCTATATTTCAGCAATGGATTGCACCACAGCAAGTAAGTCAATTATAAAAACATACAAGTTACATACCCAACAACTTCTATTGCGTAGTGTAATGTTTCCTTTTTATAGGGCCTTGATACTTACGTTATAACAACATTATTAGTTTAGAATTTCAAAATATGCTGATATTAAGCTATTTTTAAGCAATATTTTGTTTGTTTACGTTTCTGTAAAGTTATTAGTGACAGGACTAGTTTTTCTTCTTAATTCATTGCTGGAGCTGGGTTAGGTCGCATATGTAACTGATATTGTACCTCGTGATAAATTACTTTTATTTCTCTTTTCATTCTAGAACCTCATTCAAATGCGTAAAAGTCGATTTAACTAGAAAGATGACTGGGGAGAGGACTCTACGCCTGGAGCTCAAATAGAGAAGAAGTCAGCAAGAATACTGTTAATAGCCATCGAAGTGAGATGGTCATCTTCTAATATACGATCCGTGGACTGGATTTATACGAACCGTGGCCCGGACCTCCAGACATGCTGACATCCTCCGAATTCTCCACCATCACCATCCGACTGCTACATCGACGGAGCCTGATCATCCCCCGTCCCACTACTACGGCCGGAGGGAAGGAACAAGGAAAACTAAGGCCATCCGACTGAAGGCCAGTCGTCTTGCAGCCACCTCTTCGTTCTGCTCGCAATCTCCGTCATCTCCTGTGCTCTCAGGGTTCCGTGTCTCCAGCAATTTTTTATAATTATTTCTTTTATAAATCCTGTTCATTTTTCTTCACTTTTATTTCTTTTCCTGGTCATATTCTCTATTAAAACGTGCTTCCTCCTAATTAGTTATTGCAACCTTACATTTCCCTCTACCCAGGGAAACTGTAACGTTACAGTAGCTACTAAAATCTATAAAATGTTTTTTGTTAAAATCGAATTTTTATATTATGATTTATAAATGTCCAACCGAGTTCTATGTAAAAAATAGTGTTCGTTTCTTTATCTATAATGTCAACCCTTATGCCTGCAATTTGTTTCTTTCGTGGGCGTCACTTGGCCAAAACTTCTTTATCAAATTGACATTTCCCTTTCTAATAAGTTCCACACATGTAGACATAGGATTACAAAACCCTTGCCATATCGTTTGTTATCATCCAAAGAAGCCGTGCATTTGGTATGTATATAGCCTTTAAATTACACATTGTATAAAAAATAGAATTGGATCATGTTCCGGAGATTACTCATACATACAAACTTACAAAAAAAAATTACCGTTTTATAATATCAGCAGAAACTAAAACCTTCCTATGAATCACTACATCCATTGGTGAATACCTATTTCATGAATTTGTTCAGTAGTTTATGAGTCTATCGCGAAGAGACGGACAGCGGAGGCTATTTTCCAACAATGTTAGAGTCGGCTTTCTGTCTAACGATGCAGCTGAATACTGTGTTCTACATGGAGCCTGCCTATCTAACCTCCATAAACCAGTAGCTGGATAACACGATACCCAATGGCCATGACCATTGGCGTTGGCCCGTTGGTTTTTGCTTTGAATGGATTTAATTTTAAAAATTATCCGAGTCAGACTCGCCCATGAAGGGTTCCGTAGTAAATATAATAATATAATATATGTATATTTACTTTAAAAAAACCTTACAAATTTCTTAAAACTAGCTTAATGTTTTACAACTACGCCAAATAACGTTGTTTTTCATAGTATTTGTATGAATTACAAAGTTATATTTGCGGTTTTAGAAAATATGCTGTATCTCAAAAACTGCTGACCCGATCTCATTAAAACTAATTTTGGTTGAAAGTTTACATTAAGATGTACAGACTTAAAATATTTTCAGTTTTAATTCCATGTATGGGGAGCCTTTATTTTAAATATATTTTAATTTTATTCTTAAAATTAGAAAGCGGTTTACAGAATACATCTACCTACCAAGTTTCACATCTATAGTCTTAATAGTTTCAGAATAAAATGGCTGTGACATACGGACGGACGGACAGACATGACGAAACTATAAGGGTTCCGTCTTTTGCCATTCGGCTACGGAACCGTAAAAACCGGAAATAAATAAATCACTCACCAGAACACAGCAACCAGGAGTACAGGGAAGACAGCAGATACGATGGACAGGGTCCTCCAATGCGTCCACCCGCCCACCACATAGGTGAACAAGATGCCCACGGTCACAAACAGCTGGAAGTACGAGCCCAAAGAACCACGGATTGAAGTCTCCGCTATCTCGCCGATATACATCGGGACCGCTACACAAGCTCCACCTGGGGAGAAGACAGGGATATTTTAGTTTTTTTACCCGACTGCAGTGAAGCAAGGAGGAGGGTTATGTTTTTACCACGTATGTATGTATGTATGTCCGTTCTTTGTTCCCACGTAACTCATGATCATAATCATTTGTTTATTGCATTAAAAGGTGATTGTAGTACATAAGGCATATCGTCGTATACAAAGTTGATAACATAATATAATTTGTACCATGTTGTTCACAATCTAGTGGGTGAAGTCCTGCTATCCTAGCTAGGTTAAAACATAACCTGTATTATGGAATAACAGTTCCTGTCCTTTACAAAAGTTACAATAGACTAGTACAAGAATATATAGATATACTTTTTTTAATTTACCTTAATTATAATACAACTATTATGTTTATATTTGAATACTTGCGTGTTGAGGATGTGTGTGTGAGAGAGTGTGTATATGTTTGTCTACGTGTGTGAGTGAGTGATAGAGAGAGAGAGTTTGTGTGTTTGTTATGGTTGATATTCGTTCGAGGTATTTATATGATCTGTCACTGTAACTTACCGAGATACTTTTCAGTTTCATCATACGTTTTATTCTGAAGAAATGTTCGTAGAGTCTTTTTACAGTTAAAGTTAGATAATGCGTATATCAGACATATTTTGTTAAATTTATTGTACAGAGCGGGGCCTAGATAGTTATAAAATCTGCTTGCGAATGCTGTGCGTGCCTGTGGGATAGTGCAAATTAGGTCTTTCCCACGCTTTGTTACTTTTATATGTGGAGTTTTGCGATGCTGAAGAAGAATTGTTTGTATGATGAATTGTTGTCGAACATTAAGAACATTACAACTACTATACAATACATCAGTAGGGAACATGATAGGTCTTGAAGTAGCTACTTTTAGTATCGCTCTGTGTGCGACCTCGAGTGGTTTTAATATAGTTTTCGCAGCACCACCCCAGCATGTGATACAGTACTTATGTAATCTATACTAATATTATAAAGCGGAAAAGTTTGTTTGTTTGTTTGATTGCTTGAACGCGCACGCGTTTTGGAGGCGTTAAGAGTTAGTGAGTGAGAATAGAGCCAATTTAGAGTTACGTTGAGACCAGACTGTGCTATGTGTTCGAGTTCCGACCAGGTGTCGGCAACAAAGGTTAAAGCGGTGTCATCTGCAAAAGTTACTATCTTCGTATTTGTAATGTTTAGGTTACATAGGTCGTTTATAAAAACCAGAAAAAGCGTCGGACCCAATATGCTTCCTTGGGGCACTCCGTAATATATAGGCAGCTCGTTGCTTTTATGGGTTTTTATTGTCACCATTTGAGACCGATCTGAGAGATAGCTTCGGAAAAGTTCTAACTACAAGCCCCTGACACCAATCCGTTCCAGTTTTTGTAAGAGAATAGAAACTGGAACGGTATCAAAGGCTTTCGCTAGATCTATGAACATAGTTAGTACCTTTTTGTTTTTATCTAAATTATGTACTATATTGTTAAGTAATTCCTGCACTGCATCTGCGGTGGATTTACCTCTACGGAAACCGAATTGCTGCGAAGATATCAAGTGATAATGTTCAAGGTAATTTGTGAGTCTTTTATTAATGAGACGTTCGAGTACCTTTGACATGGCACTCAGAACAGCTATTGGGCGATAATTACTAGGTGCCTTCTCGTCCCCTCCCTTAAAAACTGGGTGTACTATAGCCTTTTTGAGGGATATAGGAAAAACACCTGTTTCAAAGCACATATTAATAATATGGCTTAAAATAGGCGCCAAAATAATTGCGTATTTTTTAGAAAGTAAGGTGAGATGCCATCCCAACCAGAAGCAGCATTAGACCGTAACGATTTAATGACCGTAATAATTTCTTCGGGATCTGTAAGGTCCAGAACGAAAGACGAAGACAATGGAGGATAGTGTGTATCTTGTGGCAGAGCTGATTCTTTATTGCCTCTATCTTTTATTATGTCGTTGGCAAGCTTTTCACCAATATTTACAAAATACGAATTTACTGTATTACATGCTTGTATAGGTGAAGGAGGTAACGAAAGTAGTTGTGATGCGGTGGTTTTAGTTTTTGTAGAATTAGTTACACGTTTGTACTAATGTAACTATTAAACCACTGAACGGATTATGATAAGTGATACGTCGTTGAATTTCTCTTGATGGCGCGTTAAAATAAAAACAAATCACTACAACGACAACCAGACGCCATATTGTCAAAAATAAAAAATCCAAAATCGACTATGTCAAATGGGATATCATTAAATAGATATGTAAAATAGATTTTGAGGTTTCTTTCACCATTTTTCATTTTAAACAACCGTTTAGGAAATATAACGTTTTAAAATGTAATTCAATCATATAAAAAAAAATTAAAAATTGTTAATTAATATTTATTAAAATAAAAAAAGTTAATTAAAAAAAGACAAAAAACCCGACTACTCAACTGAAACGCAAGAAACAAGTACATTTTCATTTAAAAAAGTGACAATCAGGTGGGACCCATCCCTTTTTACCCGACTGCAAAGGAAGGGTTATGTTTTTCGCGCGTATCTTGTATATATGTATGTATGTAATATTCTTTATTACCTCATATCTCTAAAACCGCTAAACGGATTCACATAATTGAGGTATCATTAGATTCGTCTTAGCAGCCCAAGTGTTCTTAGATAGGTGACATTTGAAAAAATCAAACATGGCGGCTGTGCGAAGCCATTATACATAGTGAAAAAAAAAAACTTGAGAGGTGTCAAGGGACACCCGGATGGAACGAAGTTCCTTTCGACTAATTAGTGAAGGAATTTAAAAAAAAATCATGTGTGCTATTCACACGTGGTAGAAGTGAAACCTTCAAAAATTTACGAAATTTCAAAGGTATACGTTTGCCCATATAAAATTTCCACGACATAAGAAACACTGTATAATGCTTCCTATCTCATTTTCTCCCACGTTAAATCTTATGAATTTAATGTGTCTCTCTTTTTACTGTCGCTTTTGCGTTTCATAAAATTTCAAATCACAACGACGTTAAAGAAGTTTTCATTTCAAAAAAAAATCCTTCAAAAATTTACGAAATTTCAAAGGTATACGCTTGCCCTGGTTTGCCCATATAAAATTTCCACGACATAAGAAACACTGTATAATGCTGCCTATCTCATTTTCTCCCACGTTAAATCTTATGAATTTATGTGTCTGTCTTCTTTTACTGTCGCTTTTTCGTTTTATAAAATTTCAAATCACAACGATGCTAAAGAAGTTTTCACTTCAAAGAACCCTGTTTCTGCTGCTAATCAAGGTTAATATTTAAATGAGTTTCCCGTTTTATTACATACACACATAACCCGTTTTATTATATACACATTATCAATTATTGTAAATAAATCGCTTAAATCCCGACTTGGCGTTTCATTTGAAATTTCGGAATTCTTAAAGTCTACATGTTTACATTATAGTTATAACTGTAACATTTTTGGAGATGGAGACAGATGGAGTAAACGTAACGCAAGATCCACCATCACGTTTTAAAATTAATCGTGTCATCATCAAACTTAACAGCATTTCAAGGGACAATCGGTTTCGTAATTTGTTTTTCAGTATATGATATATCGAAAAAGCGCGTTCAATTTTAAAATGGTACAGTCATGAATGTGTTAGATAATAGTAACTGATTATTATATTATATAATTAATATTATATTTTGCTAAAGATATTCACATTAATCTAATAATTTTCTTGTATAAAACACAAATTTGTTACTTAGAAATAACCCTTCTTTGTGTGTTGAATCATCTGTCATTGTAGCTGTCATTTGCCCATATAAAAGGCCCTTAGCGCCGTAGTTTAAGTCAGTCTCCAAAGAGTAAAGTAATATACATCAGTCTCTCTCGGACAGCCACAGTGTAAACATCTTAAGGTACGATTTATTTTTATATATAGAATTATGTTGTTGTATCGGTGTCCTAATAATATTGTGTTAATTTTTACTTGAAATTATATGAAAGTGACGATGTTTTGAAAAGAGTAACTGTGGAGTTTCTTGCCGGTTCTTCTCCATAGATAGCTACCTTCCGAACCGTGTGGTAAATTAATAAACTGATATTGCTATACAGACTGCTAATTATTTCGATAAAACACCTAGTAATCGTGGTAATACCGATTAATAGGTAATTAATCGGTAAATACGTAATAAATCGATATTGATAATTAATTAATTCTATAAATAACAACATTCTCTATATATGTTTATATCTATATATCTATCACTTCTAACATCAGAAGGGGGATAGTTCACAGCCCACTTATTTTGTTTCGGTATTGAGGTTTGATTCATAGCCCATGTGATTTTTTTTTTAAACGGAGGGTACTTGAATATAGGTCACTATTGTCAGATTGTTTTGCAGTTACTTTTCTTGCAAGTTAGTTTTGGTTAGCTGTACATTTGTTTTAGGCCTTTATTTCAAGTAGAAGGTACATGTATGTATATCGCTCTTGCCCAAATACTAATGCATTGGAGTGATAGTTTCAGAATGAATCCTGCAATATTGGAAGGCCTCTTCATCCGTGATGCTGTCTCGGGCTATTGCCGCCGTTCAGATGATTATGCGGCGCTTCCAGTCCAGTGACAGCGGTGCAGCCTGATGGTGCTATGGAATCAAAAAACTTTGCAAAGAAATTGGATGGACCAACATCATAACGGGAGTCAAATAAGGAAAAAAAAACTATTAAATAACATTGAACCAATAAGCTATATATAAAAAAGTGTTATTATAAGTAATCCATATAAATTAACTAAAAGAAATATATCGGTAAATATGGAATCATTATTTTTAAAACTGTAACGATTATTATCGAGGAAATGTAATTAGTATCGATATTCTTTTTTTCGTCAAGTTTTATGCATATTCTTGTTTAAAAATTGACTACAGATTCATTGAGATTTAAAATATTGTCTATATAGTCGATTATTTTATAAAAGAATATCGATATTTTTTTTTTCTCCAAACCCTACTTTTCAATGTCACTTCGTTACTACTGTTATGGTGTTTATTTTCGTTTACTTTTCGCAATGTGTTAAAGGGTTTATTACAATTGTACACTGTACTCGATAGAGATCTATGATAACGGATACTAATTTTATCAAAGCACACGGTAAAAATATGCCTAAAATTGACGCCATAATGATATGTGTATGTTTCAAAAATAATTTAGATTTTTATGGTCCTGAGCTGAAAAATATTAAATATTAATTAATTAAATATACTTCCAACTAAGTACAATTACTAACTAACTTAAATTTTGTCATGGGTTGTTCAAATAATGGTAGTCTAAACATAAATACGAAAAAATTTTGTATTCGGCTTTATATCATCACAATTTCTCTGAGAAAGTTTCTTGGAAAGTTCTTTGGAACCTGTGTAGGTATGTCATATACTTCTCATAAGAACATTATGATTCACTTAAAATGAGATACAAAGTATTGTATATATTTGAATAATAATTATAAAGTAGTATTCACTCTTGAAAAAGTTGGAGGCGATATGTTACTTTGTTCGAACATGCTTCTTCAGTTTATTTTTTATGGACGCTATTAGTTCGCTTCAAATCCTCCGGCAGACCAAAGTACAGCCGTACACAAACAATATAGTAATTTTCCCGTAATTAGTCTATGCACTTGTTAGTCATTAGCTGCAACTTATTAATATTCAGTTGTAATGAATTAATGGTGATGTTGTTAATGATTTTTCTATGTTGGATGAAGATACTGATAGTGAAATAAGGATTTTCTGATTATTTTTTTGTGTTTTTTGTAGGGGGTTAAGATTAGGTTTACAAGCTGATCCCCATGTCTCGATTAAGTATTCAACATGAAATTTTAAGAATCAGGCACTTCTTTTTTTCGATATTCTGTAGATTTGCATAACGCTCCTATCAATGTTTTTAATTTTGTTTTAACACGATCAATATGTACTTTCCAATTGAGTCTATCGTCCAGCCAAAGTCCAAGATATTTTTTCTGGCTATTTACTTGATTTCTCGTTGATTGTGAGAGGTGTAAATTCGAAACCGGTTTGTTTTTATTAAATAAATTTTGTGTGGTTTTTACTGAAGTATTTATACGTTTTGATAATGGACACCATTTGTAACTCATTTTTATACAGAAATCGCAAATAAATTTCAAATGATGATAATTTATATCATTTAGAAAACTTGATGTCTGTTCACTTGTTGACGAATTTATGAGGTAGTAATGCGACACGATTTGCATAGAGAATATTTAATTTGAATTTTTGAAACTTACACTTATCACAATTGAAAACAAAATTCATTATGGGTTCCATAGTCGCTAATTATTAAATAATCAGAAATGGTTTTTAAAATGTTGCCATATAATTTATTTCAATAGTCAAATTATTATATATTATTATATTAATTATATATTATATAGGCACTGATCTCTCTTTAAAACTAGTTTTGGGTCGAGATTAAATTTTAGAATGTTCCTCAAGTACAGATTCATTGAACATAGTTCCATAATTTTTGCCATTTTCAGTTACTAGATGAATCCTGTGTTTCCTAAACTTAAATTGATTACAATAATTATTTATTTCAATAATGATTTGATTAGAAAAACAGAACTTCAGCATCCCATACAAGTTTGCTAATAAGTTTAAGGAATGGTATACATTTTCACGAGATGTGGTACAATTTACAATTTGTAATACCGCCAGATATTTTCCAAAAGTTGTTTAAAAAAAAAACATGCATTTCGGTTTAGTTTTAACTATAACTTTGTCTTCTTTTTATATATCTATTGATATTTTTTCCAATATTTATTTGAATACTATTAAGTATATAATTAGTGAGCAATTTATAACAGCACTGTCATAGATATTATTTAAGATCCACTCCGTTCCAAAAACAAGTTACTCTTGCTATATTTTCATATGCTAGAAAAAAATCCTTAATACCATTTACCTTCAAGAATTTGCTCTTACAAATTCTTAAAAAATAATTTCTATAGTGAAACTGTGCAATACATATATTTTATTCTTAAAAATTTGGTACTGGACCTGAGTCACGTAGGTACTGTAATACGGACCTTACCACTTAATAACTTCAGGAAGCCCTAAAAGTAATGGAAAAGTAAAAGAATGTGTCCACGATTACAAATATGATAAACACTTCTTGTACTGATGTGTCAGACTGGCCGAGCGGTGCGTGGAAAGTTCAACTATCCATGAATACTGTGATTCAGCAATTGATTTTTGGCCGTAGTGAGGCTACCATTCGTTAATTCCACCCATACAAACTTGATTAGTAATAGTGATAAATAATAATAACGATGGCTAAATTGTAGACGTTGAAGTAAGCAAAATTTAAAGGACCTTAATTGTATTACATTAAATCATGATAGGCCATTTAAGAAATACTAGTTACTAAAACGAAACTTCGTCTATCTATGTCTAGGTATTGAACAAAATGTTAGTCCAGAAGATAATAGTGTGTATAGTATTACAGTGCCTTTGAGTATCTAGATGATACGCGACGACATTTAAATTATTGTTCTAAATTGGATTCTTTTTTCTTTTTATATATTGATATTTTTATGGCATTTTGTTTTATTATTGTATTACTCATATATTATTAAATAACATATTATCTCTAGTATAATTATATATTTTATCTTTGACATTTTATTTTACAATTAGATGACATATTGTTAATATTTTTACACATTTTTTATTATTTTATTGCTTATTTTTTTTTTTTATTTAGTTGTCATAAATCTCTCATGTTCATCTTTTCATACCAATTTGGTTTTCGATTTTCCTTTTTATTTGATTATTTGTTTTATTGTACTATTAATTATTTTTACATTGAATGTGGGTTATTATCACTTTAAATTTGTTTGATATGTATATTTTTTTTAAATATTTGAATGGTACTGTTTTATTTTATAAATGAAGTAAAATAATTGTATATTGAAAGACTTTATTATAGAATTTATGTTTATTATTGTATGATGATATACTGATGGATTATTGTGTGATGAAATAATGATAGATTATTGTACGATGAAATAATGATGGGTTATTGTACGATAATGATGGATTATGTACAATAACATAATGATTGTATGATGAAAATGAATTATTGTATGATGAAAACGAATTATTGTATGATGAAAACAAATTATTGTATGATGAAAACGAATTATTGTATGATGAAAACGAATTATTGTATGATGAAAACGAATTAATGTATGATGAAAACGAATTATTGTATGATGAAAACGAATTATTGTATGATGAAAACGAATTATTGTATGATGAAAACGAATTATTGTATGATTAAAACGAATTATTGTATGGTGAAAACGAATGATTGTATGATGAAAACGAATGATTGTATGATGAAAACGAATTATTGTATGATGAAAACGAAATATTGTATGATGAAAACGAAATATTGTACGATGAAATAATGAGAGATCTTTATCTTGACTGTTGTCGGCCATTCATGACTGCAGGTGATTGAGCTTCACTGATGGCGGGTGTTTGGTCAGGCACAGTAAGATGAGTTGATGTAAACTCGATAATGTAAAGAAAATTGTATGAAAAGTTAAGTGATAACACTACTGTTTTTGTTATGCTGTTATTATTATTTCAGATGAATTGTATTATGAATATTTCGTAATTATTATGACCGATGAAATGCCTTAACTCTTGTCTGACATTCTCTGAACGCGGGTGATTTAGCTTCACCGACTGCGGGTGTTCAGTCGCACAAGTAAGGTCTGTCTATTATTGATTTTTAATGTGATTATGACTTATTGATAGACGTTGCGAAGTAATAATGATTACGAAATATTGTAGCATTGCAGATGTTGCTAATTTAGTGACTTATTTTTTCTTACTTATTGGTTTATTCTAATAATATGTACCTAAATTGTACGTTGAAATGATCGTGTTAGAATATTATAATTGTACTTCGAGAACAAAGTACATGTCAGTATGGTATGTCAGTATAACTGATTATTATATTATATAATTAATATTATATGTTGCTAAAGATATTCACATTAATCTAATAATTTTATTGTATAAAACACTAATTTGTTACTTAGAAATAACCCTTCTTTGTGTGTTGAATCATCTGTCATTCAGTGGCGGTACCTTCATATAAGCCCAAAAGCCTGCATGCCTTACTAAAAAATGCTCGATAGAGAATCAATGTCAAACCCGAACTATTTAAAAGTTCGCGCGCTTAATTCTTATCAAAATAACACAATGAATCTACTGAGTACAGCTAAACTACTACGCATCGCGATTGTTCGCGCGCAGAGTTTCGCATTTGTAGCATCTAATGATCTACATATTGCTATCTCGCTTACACGCACCGGCTTTTACCGGGCTTTCAAATACTATATCTGTCACTTTCGCACTTATAGCGATGTGCCGTATAACGAGTTAGGCCTTAGGCATAGAACAAATCGATCACTATGGCAGATATAAGCAGGGCATTCGTATGAAGTTGCATGCGTATGCGTGACCTTGTCAGCTTGCCAACTCTGCAGTGTTGCCGTTTTAGCCACACGTTGAAAGATCTTGGAGATTTTTAACGTGTTTGGAAACTTTTTTAACATTTATCAACAATAAAAACTAGCGACTTTTAAAATAACGAAATTAAATACAGTCAAAACCGTTTACAACAACATCATTTAGAACAACATACCGGTTATATAGACCAAAATCATAGGTACAAAATACTTTGTACCTTGAAAACATCACCGGTTATTACGACTATCGGTTTTTACAACCAAATATGAGTGGTCCCTTGGATGTTGTTATAACAGATTTTGACTGTATTCAAGCAATATCTTAAAAATAAAAAAAAATTAGCTAGATTTTTCATATACCTGGCGACTTTTTTTGCCTAAATGACAACACTTGAGTAGTTCCCGACATCCTAGAGTGCAACTAACTTCACTTCAGTTTCATTTGCTTGAGTGAAAAAAGCTGTTAAAGTTTTCTGTTTGTTTTCTAAGATTTTCTCAGTGATACAATTGTTTTGGTGATTTACCTACAACAATGGAGGTAATTGTACCTTGTGAGGATTTAAAATGCGTTCAAGTTTTGATTGGCGAAGATAAGGTAAAATCTTTAAACTTTGCTCAGAAAAAACAGTTAATTTCTTCATTAAAACCGACGCCTAATCTGTGTATTTCTCAGACTAGTAAATCGCATAAACGAAAATTTAATAGATCAGTCAATCATTTCATTCATGAGAATAACCTCGAAGATGCCTTTCCCGAGCTGTTAAAGTTAGCGTATCTTGTTGTAACTATTCCGGCTACAAGTTCTTCCGCGGAACGTGCTTTTTCGTCTCTTAAACGTATCCATACCTATCTGAGAAATACACAAGGTCAAGAGCGTCTTTCCGAATTATCAATGATAGCTATTGAAAAACAGTTGTTGGTAGAATTAAAACGATCACCAACATTTTACTCTGATGTAATTAAATCATTTGTTAAGAAAGATAGACGATTCCAATTAGAATATAAATAATTTATTTAAATTCCTTATTACATTCTATCTAGCTATTTTTTAACTTTCGTTTTGTAACTTTTTGTTTTGTTTTTTTTTTGTCTGTAACCTGGGTTCTGTTACGAAGGAAGCAACTACTTACCATAACTTTGTTCCCTCAAGCAATGAAGCAAACCAAACGGCTTTTTTCAAAGCCACCGGAGGTATGCAATTGCTGATATGTTTATTATATTCAATCTAGCACTAGCATGCCTTCAGTGTGCTTTGGTTACCTCATTCACCGCACGACAAGCAAGAGTGAAATTGAAGAAAGAAGAGGAAAGAAGAAGATGGATGAATTCACTTTTAATTTATTGTACCTAACCAGTAGTAGAAAATTGCGATGATACATACGTAGGTACCTACATACTCAGTCGAAAACGGAACTTTCTTTTTTTGAAATCGGTTAAAATTTTATTGGGCTTGCGTTATTTTGAAACCCTAGGCACGCCACTGCTGTCATTGTAGCTGTCATTTGCCCATATAAAAGGCCCTTAGCGCCGTAGTTTAAGTCAGTCTCTCTTGGACAGCCACAATGTAAACATCTTAAGGTACGATTTATTTTTATATATAGAATTATGTTGTTGTATCGGTGTCCTAATAATATTGTGTTAATTTTTACTTGAAATTATATGAAAGTGACGATGTTTTGAAAAGAGTAACTGTGGAGTTTCTTGTCGGTTCTTCTCCATAGATAGCTACCTTCCGAACCGTGTGATAAATTAATAAACTGATATTGCTATACAGACTGCTAATTATTTCGATAAAACACCTAGTAATCGTGGTAATACCGATTAATAGGTAATTAATCGGTAAATACGTAATAAATCGATATTGATAATTAATTAATTCTATAAATAACAACATTCTCTATATATGTTTATATCTATATATCTATCACTTCTAACAAATGCAAGTGCAAATTTTGAAATATTTCAAAACGCTTATTAAATGCCCACTAGCGTCACAATCATCAAATACTTCCGAATACTGCCAAGTACTAGTACCTACATAGATATACTACTTCCTAGTACTAGTACATAGATAATCTGTAATGTAGTAGTACTAGGCCGTTGACCACCGCGCGCCCCGCGGCTATTTATGTGATGCTTGTAAATGTATGTATGCCCCTAAAACTAGCCCTACATATTTTTGGGCCCAAAAAAATCCCAATAAGCATTATTTTACCCTAAAGGACATGGCCAATTTTTCTATGGACGTCGGCATAGTTATCGAATTTAGTGTACACGAATGATTTTTGGTGTTTTATATTCGTGAATATTGACTCATTAAATTGCTATAAATAAAAAACTCAGAAATCTTGCCATTACACCAGACTAGACAAAAAACAGTGTAAACCTTTTAACCAGATCGCTAGCGATAAGGTGTTTAGATTATAATTTCGCTATTAAAAACTTAAAGGCGCTTTAAAATAGTGAACAGTTGTGAATCATTGCGTATAACTGATATAGTTTTAGTATTAAACTAATAAACAAAGTAAGGATTTTAAACTGAATATTGACCAACATTTATTAAACTGGGTAATAGTCTCAAAAAATGTGACAATAATAACAAACATTAACATAACATCGCGCCTGTATTCCCCAAAGGGTTAGGCAGACGTGTACCTATAGTACATCCAGATTTCACCAGTTATTTTGAGTACCATTTAATAGGGGGCGAGTCTGTTTCTATTAACCAGGCACAAATCTAGACTCCGGGCTGCTACTGAGAAATTCCTGATGAAAAAAACCCAATATCACTTTGCTCGTCCTGGGAATCGAACTCAGGACCTCATGCTCAGCAGTAGTGCTTGCGACCATTAGACCAACGAGGGAAACAGAATAAAACAAAAGAGTAAAAATTATTATTTATTTACTTATTAGAGAAAATAAATAAAAATATTTTGACATATTATACAGTAATCACAATTGTAAAATAATAATAAATAAATCTATGATTGTATTTTTTTTTAACAAGTCTGGTTATGTTTAAAGCAGTTATTTATGTAATTACTGAAGCCTTATATTTACACTTAATCCAGGTTAGTGTATTGGTGAAATAAAATGCTCTGTTCTATCCAAGCTGGTTGATTGACCTCCCTAGGTCTCTTTATTAACACTATCGCTGCATTGCTCTAATGTATATTATCTTCGTAAGCATTTAATTTTTTTTTTAATGTTAAAAAAAAATACAATCATAGATTTATTTATTATTATTTTACAATTGTGATTACTGTTCCGTGAGAGAATTTCTGAGACATTTTCAAAGTTCAAAATATTAGCTTTTGACTTCATAATATTAATTATGTCTTCCATATGGATAGCACTAAATGTAGAATGTGTCTCATTCATTTGAGGTAATAAATGCCATTGATCGCTGTACAAATGTGTTTCACACACTCTACAGCTGCGAAGAACATAGAAACTATGTTCCTGCAAAAGCAGTCTTTTAAGGAATTGCGGGACCAAATGTACCATTCTGTTTCTGTATTGTTGAAATATACTGTGAACAGATGTGATCGAAGCTCGCTTGTAATTAGGTAATGATATGGTATTACTTTCCCATGACCCTCTTTGAACAGGCGGCAACGGTGGTGGCTCTGGTGGGCTAACAACTTGGCTAACATTAGGGGCTGCTGCATCATTATCCAAAGCCAATTCTTGCATGTCTCATGATGAGTCATGCACTGCCTGTCTATTTGCTCGCATCCAATACACATGGCAAACATAGTTGTTTCTTGAAGGCTGAAAATAAACCACAGTTAGAATAAACACAATAATAAATTAATTCAATCATTAGATAATTCTTATGTTTATATAATTTTTAGTAACAAGGGTATCTTTTTAAATATCTCTTTATGTTTTCAAGTACTATGTTATAGTAAAATGAGCAGTACTATGTCACACATGCCTACTTTAGACAAGTATATTATGTTAAAGATGAAAAATACATAAAACACAGATATAACAATCATACATACATAGTATGAAAGCTAATTTTTTTATAGATTAATATAACTAGGTATTTATAATAATGAAAAACAAAATGCTTACCACATAATTAGTATTTTGTGATAATAGAACAGCCAGCAACGGACCCTCCATACTGACATTATGGTGTCTTATTTTCCTCACTGATTTGCCACAACCAAGGCAAACCATGTTATGCCCGAGTAGTCTCTCTTGTTCACCAGCTTCGGTGTTTAATAATAATAAGCATGGATGACAAAAAATGTATCAAGAGTCAACTGAAAATAAGATGCACTGTAAGATTTCGCATACCAGAACTATATAAAAATAAATCAGGTTAAGTTTTTTCTAGTCCAACTTCTTACCTGGGTTTGGGCATTGGTTATCCAACGTGAAAGTCTTGTTTGATTGTGTGCAGAAAGCGAGGATATGAGATGCCTCTGCAACCTTTACATGGCTATTCGCAGTTGATGCACCTCATATTGATCCACAAAACAAATCCACAACGCAATGTAAATCAGAGTCCAGTATTAATAGCAAGGTAATCGGGTGGTAGAAGGTATCAGTACGTTGAAATAAGCAGGGGTCAAAAATATTAGAAAATAATCGCAAAAACAAACACAGGACACAATGTAGAATCTGCAACATATATTACTTTACTCTTTGATCTGCAATAACATAATATTGACATTTGACATAGACAATGACACATTGTCAAACAAGTAACGCGTTCCGTTTTCCAATTTTTTTTTTGTGTGAAATGTATAAAAAAGCTATCTTACGCATCAACATTATGAAAAGATAATTTTATTAAATGCCAAAAATACCAACGAAGACAGTTTCCTATAAATAAAATGTTTTTAATAATAGCGTTATGTCGTCCATATCACATGTCTATGTGATATATGCAAGTAGTATGCTTGATGTGGAACACCCATTATTATATTTATCTTACTCTATGGTCCATTATGGCGGACGTTGACAAATGGTACTTTGAATTCATCTTGATTACTAATTATTTTGAAATAAACACTGACGAGATCAGAGAGGATAAAAACTACGTATTAAATCATTTTTATATTTTTAATATAGAATATTATTTACAATGTATGTGTACATGGAATGTACTTTTTTGTCCATGTCATTTGGGGCTAATAGCCCTAAGAAGTTTATACCTGAATTAAAAATCTTTACTAGTAGTTTGGGTCAACAGGTATACGTTTGGGCATATAAAATTTCCACGACATAAGAAACACTCTCTCTCTCTTTACCTCAACTCATCCCTCAACTCATCCCTCAACTCATCCCTCAACTCCCCCCTCAACTCCCCCCTTAACTCCCCCCTCAACTCCCCCCTCAACTCCACTCTCAACTCATCCCTCAACTCATCCCTCATTTCCCCCCTCAACTCCCCCCTCAACTCACCCCTCAACTCCACCCTCAACTGCCCCCTCAACTCACCCTCAACTCCCCCATCAACTCCCCCTCAACTCCCCCCTCAACTCCCACCTCAACTTCTCTAAAGAAGTTTTCACTTCAAAAGTTCAAGACGAATTGAGAACCTCCTTTTTTTTGAAGTCGGTTAAAAAGTGTCGTTACAACTTTTCGTATGATTTTTTTCCGGCTAGCCTCCTTTCGCAACGCGCGATAAGGAACTTCGTTCCAAAAGTACTTTCAATAAAAAAGAAGTCACAAAAATACATAATAAGAGATAGGTTTGATCCAGAACACTGACGGTTGCCAATTCCGATTCTCTACTAAACACGCTAATAGAACGTAAGGAAGTCGAATTGAAATAACTCAACGTATTCGAATAAAATAAAGTGCTCAATACTGAGACGATTCCAATAATATGTAATAATTTTAGAAAAAATTAGTAATCTAAAATCCCATAAAAAACAATACTTGTCAAAAACCCAAGTCTCGCAACTTAGTTGTTCTACCGTAAAAAGTTGTGAGATCCATGTAATACCAAGTCGGTTATTAATTTATTCAGTCCCTACTTAAGGGACCTTCTGTCTAAGTTGTTACGTAATTATCTAACCTAACGACATCTTATAGTGACCATATCAATATTAAAAATCTTTACCGTTTTAAATAAATAGATTGACTCGGCCATCGCATGAAAACACAATATATCTCACAAGTAATACATATATAAATTAAATTGTTTATTGCGATTGCCAAGTCAATCTATTTATTTAAAACGGTAAAGATTTTTAATATTGATATGGTCACTATAAGATGTCGTTAGGTTAGATAATTACGTAACAACTTAGACAGAAGGTCCCTTAAGTAGGGACTGAATAAATTAATAACCGACTTGGTATTACATGGATCTCACAACTTTTTACGGTAGAACAACTAAGTTGCGAGACTTGGGTTTTTGACAAGTATTGTTTTTTATGGGATCTCATTGCTTTTTGTAGAAAGTCCTACTTTTTTCCTTTTCGGTACCTTCTACTTCTTGTATACCAATAACGAGTTTTCTTAAAGCCCTCTCTCTGTCTTATGAGCTTTTCTTATTTTTGTAGGTAGCCTTCCTTTTTTATTTTCCGGTACTACTTCTTGAACTTCAGCTAAAGTTTTTTTCAAAGCCCCCTCCCTGTCTCTATGGGTTTTTTTCGGAAGCTTTGATACGGACATATGAATACGCACGTACGTCTTTTGCATTAGTTAGTAATAATTAATGCCGCACTCGTCAAACGTCTCGGTTAAAGTTAATCCATAAGTAAGTAATTATGCAATTTCGGGCAATTTACTCTACTTAATACTCCCCAATACTCTTAATACTTCTTGCTTTTTTATTCCGTTGACCATTTAACAAGTTACCTTTGAGCATAATTATTATATCTAGGTACCTATCTACACTGGAAGACACGGTGGAGCATATGGTTGAGGTGTGCCCTGCATGGGTGGAGCACCGTCGTATCCTCATAGAGGCGGCGGCGACTTCTCGCGCCCTGCTCTGGTTTAGACCATGGTGCGAAGCGAGAGGGAATGGGATGCAGTCGGAGGCCTAACGTGCAAGGGAGAGGCAACTCTCTTCCTCGCGCCCCAGCCGCCGGGGCAGACGCCCCGGGCGTCGTGGATCGCGAGTCGATTTCGGGCCACCGTAGGCGCGGGCCTGCGGATGGCGAGCAGGGGTCGCTCACCGTCCGGTAAGGACCAGGCCCGGGTCGGCGGCGCGTTGTGTTCCACGCGCGCCTCAAAAAGCTGTTAATACCAGTAACGGGGCCTCATAGGGCCATTGCCTGTCGGGGTTTGCGGGAAAGTTCCATCGAGATACCGCGGCCCCGGAACTTTAGGGCTTCCGAAGGAACAGGGTGGGTTTTTAGTCAGTAGAATTCTGATACACTCGAGCGGAAGAAGTCATTCGATGATATTTTTCACCAAGAAAAAAAAGTACCCATCTACATCTATTATTTCATTATATTATACAGGTACACTGATTAATTAACTGCAAATGTAACTTTGTAATCCTATATATTTATATGGGATTACAAAGTTATTTATGCAGTTGATGTATCTAGAAAACTGGAACGAAATTGAAAAATATTATAGTTTTTCCTTGATTCATATACTAAACTCTAATTGTATTCTAAATTTGAAGCTTCTATGTCTGCTAGAAGTGCTTTAGACTTTTGATGATCGGTCAGTCAGTGAGTGACAAAATTTACAAAATTAAGGAACTTTGACTCGTTATAATTCTCAAACTACTGGTTCAAATTGAATGAAATTTGAAATATACCGTGTTTATACAATGCCTGTTTGGTTACTGAAAATTCAGGCTTCTAGTTTTATCCACAACGAAGTTATAGGGGGTCGAAAATGGCCTGAATTGCTTCGAGAAAAGAATGGTACAGCCGTGCCGCTTTTTTGCACGACTTGGCGGGGGCACTGCCGTGCCCCCAGATATCGTTCATATGTACGGCGTTTGATTTATATGAACGTTTTTAGTCCTTTTAACTGGTTTTACTTTATTTCCCATATTTATAAAATAAAATTGAAATCAAAGTACTCCATTACGCTATTTTAAACTAAAGTATTTTATACAGAAAGAAGATTATTTATAGAAAGATGATATAAAACAATGAATATATAAATAAAATAATGAATTTACAAACGAAACTTTATAATAACTACAAACAATTCTGAGACGAAATAAATCGGCGAGAAGAGCGACACTTCCATATAGCAACAGGCGTTGGCCGGCACTGTCGGTACACAGGCGTTTACGCACACATGCGTACGTATTATATTGCGAAATAAGTATACGCGATTTACTGAAAATATATTGATTGGATTAATAAATAAAACAGTATTACGTTAGTATATTTCTTGTTGAATAATTTGTTAAAAAATCAGAAAGATCGTATGTATTTTAATATGGTTTTTATTCGTTAAAAGATTTTTTTAGAGGTTACTTTGTGATTTTTTTCTATCAATTAAAATTTGTTGTATTATGTTTTCAACACACTTCTTAAGTAGATTATATCCTGAAGAATATCATATATCGTTCTGATTGTGTTAACTGCAGTGAATCATATACTTCAAAGCATTATAAAACTCGCGTTTAGCTCTTGTATTCCCCTTAAAAAGTGTCGTTACAACTTTTCGTCTTAATTTTTTCCGGCTAGCCCCCTTTCGCAACGCGCGATAAGGAACTTCGTTCCAAATGTTTTGTTTCGAATACCACAATATGGGTATCAAATTAAAGGGCTTATCGCAAGGATTTCAAAAAGGTATATCATATTTATCATTAGTGTAATACTAGCAAAAATAATACAAAGAGAAAGTTTAAAAATATGGACTTAGAGCTCTTTCACTTTCATAATCCGGTGGGGTACCAATGTGACATGACCGGGAAAATTAAAAAAAAGTTAATTAATATTTAAACTGAAAGGTTGAAAAAAAAATATATTTAAAAAATCTAAAAAACCCGACTGCTCTCCGAATTGGGTCCCGCCTGCTTGTCACTTTTTAAAATGAAAATGTGCTTGTTTCTTGCATTTCAGTTGAGCAGTCGGGTTTTTTAGATTTTTTAAATATTAAAAAAAAAAAAGATCTTAAGGACAATGTAGACATTGAGACGCTCCCTGCGTAGGGCACTAGCGGTCAGAGGTAATATGTTGACGCGCAGATTCGCTCGCTGTACGGACCAGGTCAAAATAACCCTATTTAAGGCTTATTGTCAGGGCCTGTACACGGGTGGTCTGTGGGTCGGCTACACCAAAAGATCTCTTGATGCCCTACGTGTCCAGTACAACAATATTTTTAGAATGCTGTTAGGACTGCCCCGCTACTGTAGTGCGTCTGAGATGTTTGCGCAGTACCAAACCGATGGGTTTCAAGCCCTCTTACGCAAAAAAACGGCATCTCTCGTGACCAGGTTGCGGGTCAGTAATAACAGCATTCTGAAAACTTGCGGAGAATTTTTACTCCCCTGTTTTGAGACATTTTGTATGGGTGATGATTGATGAACAATTAAATACTTGCCTGTTCATCCCTCATGCAAGATGTACTCGACTTATTAATTATTTCATTATATTATTATTTTTTATTTGTACTTGTAATTGATTTTTCATACTAACATTAGTTTTAAGCGTGTATATTTACTAACATCATGGATTTATGTTGTTCGAATGCAATAAATAAATTAAATTAAATTATGTTCAATAGCGTCCCGCCTGCTTGTCACTTTTTTAAATGAACATGTGCTTGTTTCTTGCGTTTCAGTTGAACAGTCTGGTTTTTTAGTTTTTTTTAATTAACTTTTTTATTATTATTGATAGGCTTTGATTTACCACCAGCCACACCACGCTATACTACAACACACCACACTGGACTACACCACAATCACGCTACACCACACTACATACCGCCCGAAATCTCATCACAGCAAATCACACTACATATTACACACGCGAAACACATTGTAATATTGAATGTAACATAATATGTAAGTAGGGTAGAATTAGGGGTTCTAGATCACGCAGTCGAGCGAAGCGAGAACAACAACCAATTCTTTTTGTGGAGGCTTCTGCATCACTCACCTCGCTCAAAGTGTCCTAATAGTGTTCGTGCACACACCGACTTCTAAACGCTAAATTACTACGCCAGACCAGTGCTCGTACTGAATCGGAAAGGTAAGGGCTCTAAAGGTCAATGCCCACATTGTTAGTACAACCGTGGCCTACAGTGAACACTGATAAATAGTTTATGCAATTATAGTTTAAGTTGTTACGAACACCTTCTAGTACTTATCAGTTAAGAAAATAAGTCGCCATTTGGAAATAAAACACTTTTTATTTTTTTATAACATTTATTTTTTCATAAGCACAGACATATTATAAACACTTAAAATAACTTTTGAATGGTAAGTACATAACTTTTTAACTCATTTTAACCTTTTGAATAATAGTCACCTTCTAAGTTTAAACAGCTATGGGTTCCATTTCAATAAAAATCGGTACAGTTATATCTAATGGATAGCTCAAAAGATTTTGGAGGTATTGTATATTTTTTATTTATTTATTAATGAATGCTTATCATTTGTCCCAAACACCACCACCACCGCTGAATATAAAAAAAACAATCTCAATATAAAAAGCTAACTTCTAAGAATACTATTATATACAGGGTTTTTGGAAAAACACCAACAACCTCTTAAGAGGTTATTGTACTCGTCATTCTGTTCCCTACATTTTGACGAGTTAACCGAACTTAAATAGGAACAGCAAAATTTTTATTTTCGTGATTTCAGGTTTGGTCTTTCAAATAACCCTGTATATATATGCACTATTGACGTATATATATATGGAGACACTCCTAAAAAAAATCTTTAAAAAAAATAACGATAAATATATTTATTCTATAGTATCATCAGCATCATATACTAATAAGACACTGTCTAAAAACTGTGCCGGAGGAACTATATTGGTTTGATGCCGTGCCCACCCAAGATACCTTACCTATCATCTGTCAAGAATAATGCTGCCATATTTTAAAATATAATCGATTAGTTGCATCGATTGTTAGTCTTGATCAAATCAATTTTTATCTAACTACGGCAAAGCCTTATAGAATACAGTGATTATACTTTTTTATGTTTATGTATGTGTGGACGCGTCGTTTTCAAATCATTTCTATGGTAATCGAAAAAACTGAAATCCGACTAACGTATTTAGTAAAAGCGCTTCCCGAAGTCAAGAGCATAAAATGCTCAAGTTTTAATAAATAGTAGCCGACAACTTGCTTTTCTTTTTCACTGTTGGGTTTTAGTTTATAAGTAATTATATTTTATTTTTTATACCAATATTTTATATTATTATTAAGTAATCCGTAATTGACTAGATTTATTAAATATATTAATCGAAATTAATTGACCATACATAATGGCAACCCTAAACTTGGTCTGACATTGAAACTCGCATTGATCTATTAGTTAAATTACTTATTTATTCGCAAAAATCACGGCGTCATAGTTAGATATGGAACTTATACGGAAATTTCCTATTTAAAATACTTATATTTTTTGATTATCTTTCAAAATGTGTTTGACGTGGGCCATATCATGGCATTATCATTTATTAAGTTATATATTTGCCTATTTATTTGTTTAGTTACACGCACAATACATTTAGAGCTTGTCAGTGACCTTTCTTCTGATGTTTATCTGTTTGCGTTAAAGAGATTTATTTCCCGACGTGGCAACCTGATGAAATAATTTTAGATAACAAACGAATAGGTCTAGCAAACGAATTTTATAAATTCATATAACCATGTTCTGGCGATTTAATTGAACACGCAATTAGCTAGGACATTAAGTTTAGTTATATCCCGCCTTATGCGCCTCATTTTGGTGAATTGTGGGAGGCTGGAGTAAAGCACCACTTGTTACTAATCGTTGGTAACGCAAATCTAACGTACGAAGAATATAGTACTGTATTATCACACATTGAAGCTATCCTCAACTCCCACCCGAGTCCTTTATCCGCAGATCCTAACGACTTCCTTCCTTTGTATTCCTCTCACTTTCTGGTTGGTCGTCTCCTGACAGCGCCTGTGATGCCACAGCTGACTGATGTTCCTGCTCATCGGTTGACACACTACCAGAGGCTCAAACAGCTTAGACAACATTTCTGGATTCGACGGTCCAAGGGACACATCTCAGAAATGCAAACTAGGACAACTAGAAATAACCTGGGCGAGATCTGCAGCCAAATACTCTGGTCGTCATCGAAGAGGACAACACACTGCCACTGAAATGGAGCTTGGGCGGATCTTCTTCTACATCTTTACAAAGCCAGAAAAGGATGGAATTTCTCGAGTGGCTGACATCCAGACCAAGTCAAGAGTCATCAAACGCGCATTTACTCGAATCTACCCATGTTCGATGAGGAGATGAAGACAAGGTGTTGGACGTCGGTACCTACTTCCAAGGCCGGGAGCATGTTCAGTCATCGCCTTAATAGACCCACATCGCCCTAAGAACAGAGTCTGCCATCTACAACACAGCGATTGGTCGTTCACTTATGCCGCCGACCAATCACTGCCGAGCTACGCATCAACGTCAATTTTTAAATCTTTTTTAAGGTTAAAGAATCTTTATTCTCAATAAAAAAACTTTTTTGCAAAAAATAAAACCGACTTCCATATCAAAACACTACAAAGCCAAAAATAATTTTAATTTCGGTAGTCGGTGTTATTGGTTTTGAATTTTCTTTTTTTTTCACACCGCCTTCCGAAATTAAAATTATTTTTGGCTTTGTAGTGTTTTGATATGGAAGTCGGTTTTATTTTTTGCAAAAAAGTTTTTATTTTCGCGCTTTTTAGTGGGTTAGTGAATTTTCCAAATCGGTTCGTAAATGACGGAGTCATGCGCGAACAAAAAACGCAATGCAGAGTAAACGAAAAGATCATCAACGTAAATATTTTTTTAGACTTTTGTTGATTTTTCAGAAACGGCTTGTCCGATTTTGATAAAATTTTCATGGGGCCATTTGAAAAGTATACCCTTTTCAACAAAAAAATAATTTTTCAATTCGGTTGACAAACGACGGAGCTATGCCCGAACAAACATAAAAAAAAGAAAAAACAAACAAACATCCGAATTGAGAACCACCTCCTTTTTTAGAAGTCGGTTAAAAACATAACAATGTCACTTACTTGAGAATAATACTAAAAAATAATTTACAAGAAGTTCGTCGTCACCAATTATTGACTGTACAAACTAATTACGCATCCAATGCATTCATCTCCCCACAAGTGAATGATCTGCCATTACAAGGCCATTACATACTGGCTAAGTTGGGTTTTGAATGAATTGAAAGAGTGTAGATTTCTAATATAGGACGATATTTTATTATAAAGTTGTGCTCCTTCAAACGTAAGCATTTTTTTGCCATAGTTGGTTCTAGTTTTGGGTAAGACAAGTAAGCTAGCTCGTCGTGTGCTACGTTGACTGATTTGTTTATATTGGGTGAGTATTATGTTCGTGTGGGTACTTTTATTAAGAATTTTTTTTATGAAAACACATGTGTTGTAAATATATAATTGTTTGATATTCATTAATTTAGTGTCTTTATAAATTTTAAGGGTTGATATTAAGTATGGATAGTTGAACAGTATTTTTATGAGTTTATTTTGGATTACTTGAAGTTCTGATAATTTTGTTTTTCCTGCACCACCCCAAACAATCAAATAAAGCAAATGCGGCTTTAAAATACCTAGGACGATATTTTTACTATCTATTTTTTGTTTAATTTTGGTTATTAAATCAATAGTAGCTGTAGTAGTATTACATTTTGGTCTAAATTCATATTGCCGGTCAGTTATATAATTAATAGAACTTAAATGCTTTTCTAATCGTTTGTGAATAACTTCAAGTATTTTTGATATTACGGGCAATACGGATATCAGTCTATAATTTCCGGGATCTGTGGTGTTTCCTGATTTAAAGATTGGCGTTACTTTTGCTATTTTTAGTGTGTCAGGAAAGGTACCCTCTACTAAGAGTTTATTCATGCAATTGCTTAAATCATTTGCAATTAGGGTTTTTGCGCTTTGTACTACTTTGGTGTTTATTCCGTCTAGACCAGTACTGCAGTTTGGATCAAGGTTAGATATGATGTTTGTTATTTCATTAGGAGAACATGGACCAAGACTAGAAAGCTCATCAGCGTCCTGGGAAAGAGAGTTTGGTAATGCACGATAGTAATCATCATGAAATGATTCAGGTATTTTAAATGTGGCCCTATCATAGCAAAGTATTTGTTAAATATTTTTCTAGGCTCTGTGATGTTATTAGAATCAACTACTAGTTTTGGAGGATCACAACTTTGTTTTATTTTATTGGCTGTGATGGTATTAATTAGACCCCACATTTTCTTGTGTTTTCTAACACATTTAGTAAATTTATTGTAGTAGTAGGAGTTTTTGGTATTTTCTATTAATTTAGCTACACATTTTCTTTTATTATTAAATTCGGTCTTTAGTGTGTCGTCATTAGTATTATTTTTAAGTTCTGGCCACAATATATTCCTTTGGTTAATTTCGGCAATAATATTTTTATTAATGCAGTCTTTTTGTGGAGGGTTAAGAATTTTGGTCTTTAGGGTTTTACTTTCTTCCGTACAGAACTTAATTTTATTTTCAAATACTAAGTAATCATTGTTAGAATTTTTAAAGCTAGTTGTTTCTAATAGGTTATATAACTTTTTGTAGTTTATTGCTTGATATTGAGTTTTCATTTTTGGAGTAGTTTTGACTTTTTTGAGCTCTAGGTACAACTGGTTGTGATCAGACATGGAGGATTCAATAACTGCCACATGAAAGTGGTCATCTTTTAAATTGGTGATAATATGGTCTATGATAGTCTTTTTTGTGTTGGAGTCCCTCATACAGTATTTTTTGCTTACTTTGTTCAGTAATACATGTCCCGCTTGCTTAACTACTGATTTGTATTGTTTAGTCTCTTTATTTTTCTTGGTTAATAGATCAACATTGAAGTCTCCAAAGACTATTGATCTTTTTCTGGTTTGTAGCTGTGAATCATATTCTTGAAGGAATTCCTTGTAGTTAGTGTTACAAGGGTATATATGACTCCAATTCAAGCACATATCTCTCCAAAGTAATCCATAGATAATTGTTTCCTCCTTGGTACTTGGACTCCAATAAGCTATGTTTCAGATCATTATGGATATATGCTGAAACTCCTCCTCCCTTTGAGTCAGTTCTGAAGTTGTAGTAGTGGGTGTAATTATATATTTGCAGAGCTATAGCTTGGGCTGCCGAGCAAATCCAGGTTTCAGTTATGAGAATGGCATGAACTGTTTTCGGTTGTGATTTTAAGACGCATTTTAGTTCATCAAGTTTTCCTCGGTAGTCATTGAGTGCTTGATACGTATTGCAATTTGTGTAGGCAGAGGTAATGTCACTTATTGACTGGAGTTTTTTGGTTTATTTATTATTGTTGGTGTACCGTGGATGTATTTTATAGTAAGTTCATTCTCACCACCATTTTGTAGTCGTGCTATAATTCTTCCTTTAACCTCCTTAAAGGCTAAGGCTTGGGATGGAGTAGATTGCTTGAGGGCGTTGAGGTCTGATTCAAGTGTGTCTATTTTTTGTTCACCTTGACATAATTGTTTATTTAATCGTGATACGGTTAAACGTAAACCTTTTTGTTCCGTTTCGATGTTAGACGTAGTGGACTTAACGACGTTAATCTGTGTGATATTCTCGCGAATCAGATGCACTGTTTGTTCGTTACATGATTTCAGCTCAGTAATTTGTGATTTAACCTCGGTTATGCTTTCCTGCATTTTAATCAAGATCTGTTCACTGGATCCAACATATTTTTATTAATTTATTTAATCTCGTTTGAGCATTCACAAATAGTAACCGACGGTTGTTTTTTCTTCTTGTTGATTCATACATATTGTAATCTTCGCAAAACACTGAAATTTCAAAGCAATTCCTGGTGTCGACTACATTATTTCAAGAACCTTCAGACTCCATACACGCAGCAGAGCTGAAATCTCAACACAAATAAATATTTTCAATTATTTCTCCATGGGTAGACATAAACAAATTGATTGCTTTTATTTATCGCAAACCTATTCAATAATACCGAAACAGTTGTTACGTGATAACACCAATTTTCTTATAATATTTAAACAAGATGATGTAAACTTAAAGCACATCTATGAAAAACATGTCAACTCCGATCTACCATGGAATAAATTCAAAGATATTTGTAAAACTGTTTGGAGTAATCCATATCAATTTTTTCTTATTAACAAATAATCACCATTAAATAATGGAAGGTACAGACAGAGTTTTGATACTTTTTTTAGGGTTAAAAAACGGAACCCTTATAGTTTCGACATGTCTGTCCGTCTGTCTGTCTGTCCGTCCGTCCGTATGTCACAGCCATTTTATCCCGAAACTATTAGGACTATACATGTAAAACTTGGTAGATAAATGTATTCTATGAACTGCTTTCCGATTTTAAGAGATAATTTAAAAAATATTTAAAATAAAGGGGGCTCCCCATACATGGAACTGAAACTGAAAATATTTTTTTTTTCATGAAACCATACGTGTGTGGTATCTATAGACAGGTCTTCAAAAATGACACTATGGTTTCTAAAATGACTTTATCATAAAGTTAATCGTTTAAAAAATATACGCTTCCAAAGTGTTAAAATGTGTGTCCCCCCTCTAACTTCTATAATAATGAAGTGAAAAATCTAAAAAAACCATATGTTGTAGATCTTAATGTAAACTTTCAACCAAAATTAGTTCGAACGAGATCGAGTCAGCAGTTTTTGAGATACAGTATATTTTCGAAAACCGCAAATATAACTTTGTAATTCATACAAATACTATGAAAAACAGTTATTTGGCGTAGTTGTAAAAATTGTAAATAAGCTAGTTTTAAGAAATTTGTAAGGTTTTTTTTTCTAATAAATATTTTAAGTATGTTATATTTATTATAGTTACTACGGAACCCTTCATGGACGAGTCCGACTCGCACTTGGCCATTTTTTATAATTTTGACTAAATTTATATAAATATAAGTAAATAATACACAAAAAGAAAATTAGTAGGTATTGTTTTTTCTTCAGCTGAACACAGTTGTTACAACATGGGGAAAAATATTTAAATAGAATTAATTAAGTCTGTAAACTCTATAAAGAATAAAATTAAACAAATGAAGAACCAGGAAGACTCAATGAACTTGTCACTCGATAAAATGCTAAAACCTGTCACAGATCCACTTAAAACTCTAGTTGATTCGAATAAATCTATGGAAAAATTAAAACATTTAGAAAATACAACACTCACTAATCCTGAAGACATTGAATGGGAAGACATCAATACTAGCTCATTTACAAAGTTTGAGGATTGCTACGATCCAAAATTAAATTCAACTCAATCACCTAAAAAGTCTAATAAAATGGAATTACCAGACGATTTAGAAATTTCATTAGACGGTGGTGACATCCATGATATTTATGATGGTGTAAATATACCGTTTGGAATAAGAAGTGTAAACAAAACTCTATTGATGTGTAATTCAGTAGTATCGTTTTCTAAAATCGATAGTTTAAATGACGATAGTGACATTCTAATTAAAGTCGATGACAAAGCCTATAATTTAACCCCTGGTTTGAAGGAACTTTTATTTAGAAAAAAACCTGATTTAAAATTAATTTCGAGCAAAGATAAACTTGTTTATAAGGATATGCTACATTATACAAATGCTCATAAGAGAGATTTTAATCCTAATGGACAAATAAGAGGCGATAAATGAACAAAATATCGTGAAATAATCAAACCACTGTTCTCTGAATCTTCTAACGACAATAAACTTGCTCACACTAAAGGAAACTTACCAACACTAAAAAAAATATTGTTAAAAATTTTTTAGATATTCAAGGTTTTCGAACAGAAACAAATGAATTTATAATAAAAGAAATTGCTATATTGTATAAAAAAAAATCAATTATTTTTAATTAAACCACCGTTTCCATTTTACAATTTGACAAAAGCCGAAGAAAGCACTTTGAACGTAACAGAAAGATATATTGGTGTGAAGGATTTGTACCATATTCCAATTACCAGAATACAATTGCTGATATTTTAAGAAATAAATGTGTCTATGTTAAAGGTACAGAAAAGGTTTTGTGGTTAAAAAATATATTAGAAAACAGTAATAGTAATATATTTAATTTAGAAGACAATGGTTGTCCTAGTTTGTTAAATCTGCATAATCAGTACAAATATTCTCAAGATTTGTATAGTTGTATATTTATCATGACTATGTATGTGCTTTAAAAAATATAATGTGTTTAAATAAATGGTGCTATGATAATAAAAATTTAAAATAAACATTTTGTTCTCTAATTTATTAAAAACTTATTAAAACTCTTCCAATCCCGTCAACGTCTTAACAACGCAACATGTAAAAAAAGTCAGTGGCGTGCCTAGGGTTTCAAAATAACGCAAGCCCAATAAAATTTTAACTGATTTCAAAAAAAGAAAGTTCAGTTTTCGACTGAGTATGTAGGTACCTACGTATGTATCATCGCAATTTTCTACTACTGGTTAGGTACAATAAATTAAAAGTGAATTCATCCATCTTCTTCTTTCCTCTTCTTTCTTCAATTTCACTCTTGCTTGTCGTGCGGTGAATGAGGTAACCAAAGCACACTGAAGGCATGCTAGTGCTAGATTGAATATAATAAACATATCAGCAATTGCATACCTCCGGTGGCTTTGAAAAAAGCCGTTTGGTTTGCTTCATTGCTTGAGGGAACAAAGTTATGGTAAGTAGTTGCTTCCTTCGTAACAGGACCCAAGTTACAGACAAAAAAAAAAACAAAACAAAAAGTTACAAAACGAAAGTTAAAAAATAGCTAGATAGAATGTAATAAGGAATTTAAATAAATTATTTATATTCTAATTGGAATCGTCTATCTTTCTTAAGAAATGATTTAATTACATCAGAGTAAAATGTTGGTGATCGTTTTAATTCTACCAACAACTGTTTTTCAATAGCTATCATTGATAATTCGGAAAGACGCTCTTGACCTTGTGTATTTCTCAGATAGGTATGGATACGTTTAAGAGACGAAAAAGCACGTTCCGCGGAAGAACTTGTAGCCGGAATAGTTACAACAAGATACGCTAACTTTAACAGCTCGGGAAAGGCATCTTCGAGGTTATTCTCATGAATGAAATCAATTAATTCGAAAACATTACGATCTTTCAGATCAGGACTAGAATACAAGCAAATCAATTGGCTTTTTAATGCTTGTTTGTCGAAATAGTTTGCATAAATGTCAAATAATGAATCTAATTCCTCTGTAGGAAAATGTGAGTGATAATTGTCAATTTTTTTGTTGTTGAGCAGTTGGAAAAACTTTAATTTATAAATTTCAGAATATCGGTCTGTAATTTCGGTATTAATGTTATCAATTACTTCTACAAAAAGTCGTCTGTATTCCGTTTTTGCACAGCGTACCTTGCGTCTCAAACGAGGAGCCGAGTTATTTTGCAACGTGTTCTCATAAATTTGATCAAATTCGGATTGAAATTCAGCACGTAACCATGCCTGAAATTCCTTTATTTTATTAATACAATAACCGACATCAACTTGTGATTTTTGTAGAATATTGTACAAGCAGTCAGTTTTTTCAAATATCCGATGAAAGATAAAAAGAAAAAAATTGAAATTATAAGATCGCAAAGTGTTTTCAAAATTCTCCGCAGCTAAAATCGTATCCCCGTCCCAGTTCTGTGGATTGTCGCACAGATCAGAAAACAACTCAATAAGTTTACTTTTTTATTCAAAAACCGTGTTTACAACTCGCGACATGTATGTCCAACGAGTTGCGGGAGCATTAGGCAATTTTTTGCTGCAATGAGTATCGTAAAAAGCAGCTCGTTTTGTACTATTACTAAAAAAATTACACAAAGCCTGAAGGGCTGAAAAAAATAAACTAACCTCCTGAATTCTATTGCATGATTTAGACAACACTAAGGCCAAAATATGCGCATTACACCAAATGTAAATTGCTTGTGGACAAACATCTTTAACTTTTTGTTGCACTCCATTTCTTACACCGGACATTACACTAGCACCGTCATAGCTTTGCGCTACTAATTTTGCGATGCAATCATGTCTATTCAATAATTCTAAAATAATATTAGAGAATGAGTCTGCTGTGCGACTTTCCGACACATTAAGAAAGCCCAAAAAACGGTCATGAATTTCATTTTTATAATAATATCTGAGAATCAAGCACAGTTGTTCTCTATGACTAACATCGGGGGTTTCGTCAATAATAATTGAAACAAATTTTGTTTGTCTAACTTCGTAATCGATGCAAGTTTGCATCACATCGGCTACGGAATTAATAATATCGTTTTGAATTTTGTTAGATAAATAACTCGACCCCGGTTTGTCACTTTCCTGATGCTGCATATGTTTTTCTAAAACGACATCGTATTTTGAAATTAACGAGACCAGTTCTAAAAAATTGCCTTTATTTAATGAAGTTTTGGACTCATCATGTCCTCTTAGAGGAAGTTCCTGTTGTGCTAAATGACAAACAATATCGACTAATCTTTGAAAAACACTACGGTTGTTTTCAACGCGCGTGTTATATTTTAAAATTTCCTCAGACAACTGGCGTGATATAGATGTTTCAATTCGTTGTTTACCAAAATTACCGAAAGAAACCATTGCACACAGGTGTTTATGGGAATTTGCGTGTCTTTTAATGGCGCCAGATATGTTATTTAAATCATTATAACCAGATGTATTCCAAACGGAATCTTCATTCGAAAAAAATATGCAGCACCAGCAATACAACTTATTAGTGTGCGAACAGCCAACAATCCAACTAGTTTTATACACTGATCTATTAAATTTTCGTTTATGCGATTTACTAGTCTGAATACACAGATTAGGCGTCGGTTTTAATGAAGAAATTAACTGTTTTTTCTGAGCAAAGTTTAAAGATTTTACCTTATCTTCGCCAATCAAAACTTGAACGCATTTTAAATCCTCACAAGGTACAATTACCTCCATTGTTGTAGGTAAATCACCAAAACAATTGTATCACTGAGGAAATCTTAGAAAACAAACAAAAAACTTTAACAACAAAACCTTTTCCCACTCAAGCAAATGAAACTGAAGTTAGTTGCACTCTCGGATGTCGGGGACTACTCAGTGTTGTCATTTAGGCAAAAAAAGTCGCCAGGTATATGAAAAATCTAGCTAATTTTTTTTTATTTTTAAGATATTGCTTGAATACAGTCAAAATCTGTTATAACAACATCCAAGGGACCACTCATATTTGGTTGTAAAAACCGATAGTCGTAATAACCGGTGATGTTTTCAAGGTACAAAGTATTTTGTACCTATGATTTTGGTCTATATAACCAGTATGTTGTTCTAAATGATGTTGTTGTAAACGGTTTTGACTGTATTTAATTTCGTTATTTTAAAAGTCGCTAGTTTTTATTGTTGCTAAATGTTAAAAAAGTTTCCAAACTCGTTAAAAATCTCCAAGATCTTTCAACGTGTGGCTAAAACGGCAACACTGCAGAGTTGGCAAGCTGACAAGGTCACGCATACGCATGCAACTTCATACCAAAAGCCCTGCTTAAATCTGCCATAGTGATCGATTTGTTCTATGCACAAGGCCTAACTCGTTATACGGCACATCGCTATAAGTGCGAAAGTGACAGATATAGTATTTGAAAGCCCGGTAAAAGCCGGTGCGTGTAAGCGAGATAGCAATATGTAGATTATTAGATGCTACAAATGCGAAACTCTGCGCGCGAACAATCGCGATGTGTAGTAGTGTAGCAGTAGATACATTGTGTTATTTTGATAAGAATTAAGCGCGCGAACTTTTAAATAGTTCGGGTTTGACATTGATTCTCTATCGAGCATTTTTTAGTAAGGCATGCTTGGGCTTATATGAAGGTACCGCCACTGAAAAAAGACCTACAAACCTCGATATGACATGTATACTACTTTTAAAATGCGTCAACGTTCATTTAAATATTACTGGGCAACAGCTGTATCAAAAAAAAAGATTAGTGATGGAAATGGCTGACTCTGGATTTTTTTATTGTGGAAATGGTGTAAATGTTAAAGTAGCATGTTTTTCATGTGGAGGTGTTATAGAGGATTGGGAGATTTATGATGATCCTTGGATGCAACATACTATACAATTTCCTCAATGTTGTTTTTTGAACGCTGTGAAAGGAACGAATTATGTTGACAAATCAAAAGTTGACAATCAAAAGTATATTTTTAGAAGATAGAAAAATATAACATTGTTCTAAAGTGGGGGAGGATAATATTCAGTAAGGTCAATGGAGGCTATTGCAACTTTGGGCCGAAAGCAACCAACATCGATATCTTCCATTCTAATGTTTTTTAAGTACACTGCTATCTATTGGCCTGTAGAAAAATCCTAGTTTAACCTAATAATAAACAGATGATGTCACAGGGATTGAAACTGTTTTACTTACAGAACGTTTTTGTTAGTCGCCATTTTGAACACGTGTTTGTGAGCGAGCACCTCATTACCTTTTAACAAAAAGAATACTTTTCGTGCATTTTAAGCAAGTTTTTATGCAAAACCAAAGAAAACCTAAAGGTATGTATTCTTTACACTTATTTTTATGACGTTATATGGTTAGTTCTTCAGAGACAAAATTTTCGATTTCTATGGGCACATTTCTGTAACCAACTAACAAAACGGCATGGATTTTTTTTTTGTATAGTTTTGCTATATCCGTTACTGGGACAAATGATTTTTTTTTAAATAATTGCTGTCTAAGTACAAAACAAAAATATTTGAAGGTTGTTCTTCTGATTCATATGATTCGTCCGTTTGCCATTTTCCAGAACAAAATGGTCGATGTCGCATTTTCCCTTTGATACTGTTTGATACTTCAATATAAATTATAATTACATAGAAAGGAAATGAACTGTCCTCTTAAAAAAAATGTGTATTAGTTATAACTACGTTAGTATGTTCATAAATAAATAAATAAGAAGTGCCCGGCGTATAATACTGATTAATGTGGCGTAAGCTGCGCTTGACCGTACTTGGTCGGGTATTAATAATGAGAGTCTGGCTTCCCGGGCGGGGGGAAGCCAGTCGTGCAACGGACGAGATAGAAGGCGGACGTGCGGCTGGTTGGCTTAGATCCCGGTGTTACGAAGGTAAATATCTAATTCATCTGTGTTTGGTTTAGGTGGCATTCTGATTACAATGCCTACTTTATAAAATTTATTTTATAGTTTTAAAACTTCAATCTATGTTTCGTGTGATGCTTTTGGGTTATAGATTCGTGTAGAAAAATGACAAGAATGAAGTCTGTTGTATGATGAGTTATGCATGATTGTAGGCGAAATCCTGATTCATCTGTGCCTGATTCGTACGGTCAAAACCTCATATGAATCATAAAGCTTCTGAGCAAGCTTCCCGCATTCGGTGTCCCTGCTGGCTTATTCAACTGGATTTTCGACTTCTTGAGTGAGCGGTTGATCCGAATGGTCATCGATGGCTGCTCATCGGATCTTATGGCAATTAATGCCGGTGTTCCTCAAGGGTCTGTTCTTTCTGCGACTCTTTTTCTGCTGCATATCAATGACCTACTTCAGCTGGGAGTAGTTGGGTACGCGGATGACAGCACAGTCTCAGAGAGATACTTATCCAGTTCTAGAGCTAACGGGGACGAAATTGCCACTCTCAGAAAGGCCATGGTAGAGCGCATGAATTTGACCTTTAATCTCGTTTCCCAATGGGCTGAAGACAATCTGGTCAAATTCAACGCTCTGAAAACACATGCTTGTCTTTTCAGCGCTAAAAGGAGCCCTTTTGAATTGACCCCTGCTTTCCGAAGTACATCTGTGCCAGTTACCAGTCACCTGGAGCTTTTGGGCATGGAGTTGACGTCAGACCTCAACTTCGGCTCAACCATCGAGTCCAGAGCTCAGACTGCAGCAAAAAAGCTGGGAATCCTACACAAGGTGGGACGGTACTTCACGCCTGGACAGCTTCTAAATCTGTATAAAGCACAGGTTCGTTCCTGCGTGGAGTATTGCAGCCACTTGTAGGATGGCTCTGCAAAGTACCAACTTGCTGCATTGGACTCGATCGAGTGCAGAGCTAAAAGGCTTATAAGCCTTTTAGCTCTGCACTCGATCGAGTCCAACCACCCACCACCACCACCACCACCAGCACCTCGTCACCTATAGGTGACGAGGTGCTGGTGGACAAGCTTCATAGCCTAGCTCATCGGCGAACCGTTGCTTGCCTGTCGGTTTTCTACAGACTGTACTTCGGGGAGTGTGCGCAGGAGCTCCGTGACCTGATTCCTCCATTTCCCTTTTACCACCGGTCTACCAGACGCACGGCTGGGTACCACCCACACTTAGTTGATATACCGTCTTGTCGTACCAAGCGCTTCTTCTCCACATTTATTGTGCGCACAGCCAAGCTGTGGAATTCTGTCTGTGTTCCCTGCCACTTATGACCTTTCAGCCTTTAAAGCAAGAATAAATAGGCATCTTCTGGGCTCGCTCGTCCCATCTTAGTCCTTTTCTATCGCTTACCATCAGGCGAGATCGAGGTCAAGAGTGGGCCCATCAGTAATTAAAAAAAAATAAGTTCGTTTTTTTTCTCTGCAACACGGAACAAGTGCTTTTGTTGCGTTGTCCAATTTTTTACTAGTCTTATTTTATATTTACTTAGCTATAACCTTCTGAATAATTCAAAAATCACAGGAGTGTAAACTTTTTTAAATATAACACTTTTGATATGTCTTAGTCTTAGATAAGAATTAATAATTATTATTGTAATGTCAATTGTAAATGTCATGATGGCCTAATGGTTAAAAGGTGCCTGAGGTGGCCATGCATGAGGTGGGTGGTTTGAAACCGGGCAAATACCAATGTGATTTTTTCAATTCATATGTACTTTCTAAGTTTATCTTAGACATCACTGACATTGGTGAAGGAAAAACATAGTGAGGAAACCTGGATTTAAACGTAATTAATATAAGTCTGAAATTGCCAATCCGCCTTGAGCAAGCGTGGTGATCTATGCTCGTGCCTTCTCTGTATGAGAAGAGGCCTTTGCCCTGCAGTGGGACAATAATAGGCTGGTATTATTATTATTTATATTTAACAATCATTAAAACCTATTTATTCATAAGTCAGGGTCTCTATCTAATTTCTGTTATTTTATATTGCAGTTAACAACAATGCCACTTAGTGAGGATCAAAAGAAGGAGAAAAAGAGACTCGCCGAAAATGTTTTAAAAGAATTTTCTTGAATTCACCAGCTTTTTTCCGTGATATGATCACTGATAATTGTTTTCATTGTTGTTGTTGTTAAAATATGATTTTTTTTTAATATCTACAGAGCTCATTTACATAAAGTTTTTCATTTTTATTACGGTTTTTGATTCATCTGTAACAAATTCTGATTCATCTGGGCACAAAATATTCGAACGTCGATATCTTAAAAACTACTTTTTAAAAACGAGTCCCTCATTTAAATATACGTTATTTGGTATACCTAATTTCATATGAACATGTGTTACAGAGCTGAAAGTGAAATTAAATTTTGGCCATATGAATCAGTTGAAGAATCAAATTTCGAAGAACTACCCATATCTTATATTTCCTAAGATAACGCAATAGTTACATTAGCCTCAATTTACCGCGTTCCGGGGCTATTGTGTCTAGTTTTTTTACTTAAAATAGCCCTTTAGTGATTGTATCAAAAACAAATATGCTAGTGATGTCGAATATCGATAGTTGTAGACCGATATACTTACGACAGAACATGAGAGACAGAACATGCACGAACTGAATGCAATTGGGGGGCCTGGGGTAAATAGCGTAAATAAATGTGATACTTATAATTATTTAGTTTTATTACAATTTCACACAAAATTTAAATATATTTTCCTTTCAAGGTGTAAATGGTGTGGTTAGATAAATTAAGTAACACATTTATTTACGCGTTTTACTTATGGCCCCGACCAAATGCATTCAATTCGCGCGTGTACTACTATGCCTACCTAAACTATCTTAGAAGTTTTAAACTAATTTGATATTTGACTTGTTCTAGATGGTCCGAAAGTATATTAAGAAAAAATAAAACAGCTATTCAAAAGAAAACCTTCTCGAAGAACATGATTTGGTTAAAAACAAAACGTTAAATAGTTACGAGGCAGCAAAAGAAATTTATGTTCCGAGATCTACTATAATTTCACATTTATATGGCACACGCGGTCAGAAACAGGTGAATGCAGGAATGAAAAATTGCAAATATAAATGAAAAACGAACACTAGTTTTATTTTACTTAGGTAGGTGCCCATAATTATCGATTACCTACACGTTTTCCAATTTATCGATATTTTTTACTTCTACACAACACTAATCCTATAGAAAATAGTCACATTAGCCCCAAAAAATACAAAACATACTTTTAGTCTGATCGGGACTCTACTGGTTCAACTCAGAGATCATTTATGCGTAAATTTCACACTAGGTGACATTTGCTCCGATTTTGAGCATAAAAGGTACAAAAATCAGTGAGTTAGTTTATATACTTGCATTTACCACCAGATAGGGCTAATGTGACTTTTCCTGCCCTGATGTGGTATTTAATAAGATCTTAACTAAAGCTTACAGCGTTTTCACATTATTTTAGGCCAAAACTAATTTCAGATATATGCTTAATCATATAGATTTAATGGATTACCTCATAAAGCCAAATGGTAACTTTTGGCAAAGGTTGAAGTTTGAACATATTTTTTTTAGTCGCAATAGCCTCCATTGACCTTATACGATCGGTGAAAAAAGAATTGGGGTAAAGGAAAGAGAAATTTCTGTATCTCATAGTTCGACGGCAAAAAGAATTGGGGATTCTGTATCACGCAGTTCGAGCGCATGTGAGTGCGAGCAGTTCGACGGCAAAAAGAATTGGGGGGTTCTAGATCACGCAGTTCGAGCGAAGCGATCAAGCGATCGAGTATCAAGATATGGAAGAGCGGAGTATTCTAACACAGGCATTGTTTGCCTAAAAAGAGGATCTTAACACAATTCATGTAAATGAAATCTTTTTAATAAACTATTTATTTTTTACCAGCTCTCCTAATGTTAAGCGAAGATGTGAAAGACCCCAAGTGAGGAATTCCACTCCTTAACTGTACGCACAATGAAAGTATTCCGAACGTTGATGATGGAGTTGTAGTCACAGAACTAAAACATCACTGAATGTATCGCGAACCATCCTATTTATAGGAAGTAAATTCTTTTAAAGACGTTGCCCCCCATTTACCACGCCTTCACAGACATTTAAATTCTCATGCATAAACACTCAGACCCGGAACAACTACCTTTACATTTGTTTCTGTTCGGTAATCGAACCCGCGACAGGCAGCGCAACAGTCAATCGCTCAACCATCTTATTTTTTAAGCGGAAATCCTCAGCTCTAGGGGGTGGAGGAGTCAGAATCTAACTGACTAAAACTACCCCGAGTTCCCTCGCATACTTACACTGGGGACTGCAAGAGCACTTAAATACAGTAAATAGGGGCCATTTGAGGCATATTTAGGTCGAGTTTAGTCTTCTCACCTAATGACGAATACAAGAGCTCACCAGTAGCTACTCCAGCGACGAATCTCGCAGCAATCAACATGCCAGCGCCATTGGCGTAGATAGTAAGCAGCCAGCTGAGGAGGAACGGCACGGAGAGGATCAGCACAGTGGGTTGTCTGCCCGCCTTATTGGCCAGCATGCCCACGGGGAGGGCACCGACCGCCGCCCCGATGGCTACGATAGAAGATACTAGAGAACCTGGAAACAAGAAAGTGAGTTTGTGAGTTAATGTTACACAAAGGCTGTGGTAGACTGTCTGAATGAAAAAACGCGAAACGTTTAGCACTCTTCAAAATGGTTGGAGATGCACGATGGTCATAGTGGTGAATGTGGGGTTGAGACTGGTCATCTTTTAACTAGCACAATCCTTTTAATATATTTAAATATGTCTTTTAAGAATTTTTATATAATTTTTAGGGTTCAGTCCCACAAAACGAAAAAAAGTACCTTTATAAGAGCACTTCGTTGTCCATCTACCTGCCTGTCAAGAATCATTTTCTCAAAAAAAATCCGTATAAAAGTGTTATTTGTAATCAATTTACAAAATAAATATGTCATTTTATCTCAAGAACGTGACGGTATCAAGCTGAAGGCGATATAAAACGAGTGTCCGTGGAGTTACACGGTCTTCTCTATAAAGATCTATGTTCTAACTGACCGGCCTTGACAATTCAAAAACAGTTGTCGGTATATAGAATATTTGAAGACAGTTGAGAAAGTGCTGATAATCGTTCTATACATGCAGCCTGTGAGTCAACAATACAGAGTGCATACAGCTTTCAGCGCCTCCAATTCAATCATTCAAAATGTTGATGGTAATGCCACGCTATTTATTCGTTGGCTTTAACGATGGCCTTGCATCAGGTGCAGGGTACACGACATTCAAATAAGCCTGCTTTAGAAAACTATAGCATACAGATAGACCATCCTCAGACACAGAATTAATTATAAGCGACGTTTCTATGAACTAACACGAGTTTCTGAATTGTGTTTCTTATAACCAATTAATGTGCATATTAATTCAAATCTTTCCACAAAAGAACACTTGAGACAAACTTTTTTTGTTGATAGTCTTGTGTTTGACCGTCATCATTACGTCCAAGTAAACGTTGCTCTACATGATGCCAAGAACAGGCATAGATGGCGGAACATCATCGGGGAGAAGCTATTTCTACGGGGGCTTAAGCCGTGTACGTACGTACGAACACGAACATAGCGAACACAAACATCGTACTAATATTATACTAATTATAATATATTAATTAATTATATAATAATTATACTAATAGTACTATGGACGGCATCGAATATGCCGTCCATACGTACGAACCAAATGTCAACATGAACGCGAACATAGTTCAAATCGAGTTCGCGCACAATAAAGAACCTCAAGAAGAAGACGAAGGGGTACCTCTGCCGCCCCGCCTGTACCCCACCAGGTTCTATGTGAATAGTTTTTTTTTTCGTAACATTTATTAAAGTTCTTTGAACACCGTCTATACAGAACATACTAATAGGATCGCCGCAAACATGTTCGACGAACAGAGTGTTTGATGTTCGTAAGTGGTACGCACGCGCGAACCAAGTTGGTGCGTATCATGCAACGCAACAAATTGGTTCGTACGTGCGTACGCAGCTTTAGCGATTTTTTTTTTATTTTTGTATTGGGGTGTATCGTGTAGCCCAGCTAAGTCTGTTAGACTGCTGTTGCTGCGTCCAGTTAGACTGGAAGACGAATCCGACAAAGTTGGGAAAAAAACAAAGAGGATTGGTAGGATCTAAAACGATCTTTGATCGGCAACGTTCCTATGGTTTTTACAGAGAAAGAGAAACGGTATAAGACAGATTTATATGCCTATAACAATTCTAGATGGTTACTCCAGTTTAGTTTACAGTCCAGTATGACCCCCGGGCATTTAACCTCACTAGACAACTGGAGTTCTATATTGAACAGCTTAGGTAGGCGATGAGGGCCTAGTGTTCGTTTATAGGTGAACAAGATTTTGATTATGTACTAATATTAAAAAGTAAGGTTTTGGGCACATTTTCATTTTCGTCTCAAAGAATGGTTGGCTCAAGGTTGGTTGTTTTGAGCCTGGCCTGGAAGTTTTAAAATCGTCACTGGTCAGGTATGTTTATTATTTATTTATTTAAAAACTATTTATTTTATAATAATTTTTGTATACGTTATCATCATTTTAAGTTAATTTTTAACGGCAATTTTTGCTTTGGAATTTCTAGTGCAAGCGAAGTATACTACGTGGTATTATATTTAGGCCGTGGTTAAGCCGATAAGCTCCCCTGAAAAAAACCTTGTAATAAGATCATCTTTTGATGAGTGGTCCGAATATAAGGGCCAGGGCGAACCTACATGAATTCAAAGTGCCGTACTGGTTTCCCTAATTGAGTAAACCTGTGAGAAAATCAAATATATATATGACTCAAAATTATATTGCTCTGAGTACAAAATCTAATTTTTCAAGTGCTAGGTACGTCATATTGCTGGTTTTTCGATTTTCCGACACCGAGCCTATCATGGTGTCCGCTGTGGATGATCGATACCCTGCGTCGCCGCAGCGCACAATGATCCGGCAACCAGTTTGAGGTTGTGTTGTAAAATAATAATGTTGTTAGGTTAAAGTTGGAATATGAGCATGGTTGTGTGGGCTATTTAGGAACCACCATGATTGCCTTGCCTTCTTAGTAATAATTTTTCTGAAGGTTTTTAACATTATTGTGAAAGGACCAAGGGGCATAAAAATTAATTGTTGTCCATTTGATTATGAATGCATTAACTGCCAAAGTGTTTGGATTGTATTTACCCTACTTGTGAAGAGGTCCGCCGGCCGAATTTTTAAACTATTCTTTGGAAAGCAGTGTGTGCCAGTATCCAATCTATATCTGGGTGTACTCGACGAGAGTCTGCATCCGCAATTTTGTTATCTGTAATATATGAAATGCATATAAAGATATTGCGAGCATCACACCACTTCCATATCTCCTTAGCAACTGGGTGAGATGTAGGTATTGGATGCTCCCCTTGCGGTTTATGTAAGCAATGGCTATGGAGTTATCTACGTGAAGAAGAATTCACAGTTTCTGAGGTTTTAGGCAAATACTTTACGGCCAAAATAAGCTACCAGCAGCTCGAGCTGATTTATATGGATTTTTCTCTCATCTCGCGACCATCCTCTGCTGGCTCGTTCACCCCCACATGTGGCTACTCCCCCCCATAGTTGAGGCGTCAGTCTATATTTCTTAGCAGTATGCGTCTCATCATTTAAAAGAATCTTGCTTAGAGTTAGGTCTATTCATGTATTTACTCTTTCTTAAGTGTAAAGTATCTCATATTCATCCATGCAAGTAGTCCTAAGAATTTCGCAAATTTTACACCTTATGCAATACATCTTATTAGTTCAGACTTTATGTTTGACCTTTTTTCGTTAGGTAATCTGATAAAGTATTTTTTTTTTAATTGTTGTTTATATCCATTAAACCTATGACAATATAGTTTGATTTTCACTGATTAGAGATCATGGAGCATAAAAAAGTAGATAATTGCCAGTTTATACACATTAAACCCATGACAACATAGTTTAGTCTTCAGTGTTTAGAAGCCATTGAGCATAAAAAGAAAAACATTGCTAATTTATACACGTTAACTTATGACAACATAGTTTGGTCTTCAGTGATTACAGACCATTGTATTTTACCGTATTTATCGGCGATGGTTGCAGTTCGACGGATGTCACGATGCTTTCGCGGCGACTTATTGCGACTGTCTCACGCTGAGGGGCCCGGCACCGGCGGTGGAACTGCTTCGCAACCTCGTTGTACTCCTGCGCACTGGGGCCGTTTTTCTCCTGCTTAAATTGTTCTTAAATTGTTATTAAGTTGAGGAAAAGTTTTGGGTTTTGTTTTTGCTAGGTTTTCACTATTTGTAAATTTTTGTGTCTTTCAGTTGTTTGTTTATGGAGAATATGGTGAAGTTTCGTTTAGTGACTGACTCTGCATGTTGTGTGTCACACAAGATCCAGTACACATCCATGAGTTGTTTGAGGCAATCTTTATTTTTGTTTTCGTTCTCATGTTCTTGGGTGAGGACTCGCTAGCCCAGAAATTGCCGTTGTGAGCTGGCTTTGGCGCTCTTTGATGCCCTCGTCTCGCTTTAATACGGTTTCTGTTACAGCTGCTTTTATTTACACATTTAGTAGGGGTGCTCCAATCAAGATACTGTTAACTGGGATGAGGTACCATTCTGTAAGCTCTTCGCGGGTTTCCTTGCTATGTCCCAGAGTGTCTATGTGTTGCAGTCTTGTTGCTAACACTGTGTATGTCAATCCCATAGTTAACAACTGCAGAGGGATCAGTTCCCAGAATATCCAGCACTTCTGCATTCCTGTGCTCAAGAGCGGGGTATTTCGGGTTAGCTAGTTCTTCATCATAGTTTACTTCCAAAACTTTTTCCTTAACTAACGTCGGCTGCGGTAAGTTCTCTGAGGTGGATGGCTGTGTGACCTCTTCAATAGGTTTTACGCACTTGTTTGATGGTAAAACCTGTACAAGTTGTGTCGTCCGTGGGCTATCCAATGACACCCCAACTGAAACCAGATTATCCTAGTAAGGAATTATTATTGCATCAGTTATGGTGCAGTTTCAGCAACTACCCATATGATATGCCAATGCACTCCCAAGAAATAAACTGTGGATTAATGTGGTATAGTAAGCAACCTGGCGATACATCCCCAGGAGCTATTCTGATGGGTGTTTGTTACCATAATTGTATGTCAATAGACAAATGACGCAGGTGTTAGTAACACCATTCTAAGGTTTTACTGATGCACTATGAAAATTGAGCCAATGATACCATCCCAAAAACTAATCTATATTGGTCTCACAACCGTCTTGAATAAGTCACCCTGAGGCAAACTGACAACCCAAAGACGCTCTAATAGGTGTTGGGTACTTTAGTAAACTTATTTTGTGTAACCTTGCGATACAGCTCATAAGCTGCTCTGATATGTGTGGTTACTTCAGTATACTTGTTTTGTGTTACCTGGCGATACGGCCCCATAAGCCGCTCTGATAGGTGTTGGTTATATCAGTATGTAACTTATTTTGTGTAACCTGGCGATACGGCCCCAAAAACCGCTCTGATAGGTGACAGGTATTGGTTATTTTGTGTTATCTGGGGATACAGCCCCGTAAGCCACTCTGATAAGTGTTGGTTATTTCAGTATACTTACTTATTTTGTGTAACCTGGCGATACGGCCCTCAAAAACCGCTTTGATAGGTGTTGGTTATTTCAGTATGTAACTTATTTTGTGTAACCTGGCGATACGGCCCCAAAACTGCTATGATAGGTGACATGTGTTGGTTACTTCAGTATACTTATTTTGTGTTACCTGGCGATACGGCCCCATTAGCCGCTCTGATAGGTGTTGGTTATTTCCGTATACTTATTTTGTGTAACCTGGCGATACGGCCCCAAAAACCGCTCTGATAGGTGACAGGTGTTGGTTACTTCAGTATACTTATTTTGTGTTACCTGGCGATACGGCCCCATTAGCCGCTCTGATAGGTGTTGGTTATTTCTGTATACTTATTTTGTGTAACCTGGCGATACGGCCCCAAAAACCGCTCTGATAGGTGACAGGTGTTGGTTACTTCAGTATACTTATTTTGTGTTACCTGGCGATACGGCCCCAAAAGCCGCTGTGATAGGTATTAGGTATTGGTTACTACAGTACACTTATTTAGTTTTACCTGGCGATACGGCCCCAGAAGCCGCACTGATCGGTATTAACTTTAGTTAGGGTAAATCTATCGGTATAGGCAGTTGCTTGTTTTTCATTTGTTTTCCAGAAATACTGATCATAATGCCATGTAAACTATATAATTATTAGTGTCAATCAACTTTACGTAAAAGTTCGTGTGTTTGCAGCAAGGATCTTGTATATACCTACCTTTTGCAGCCATTCATTTTGACAGATCAGATTGCACACAATTTCGTGGGTGGAATATGTTTTGCACACAACTTCGTGGAAAATGTTTTGCACGAAGGCAAACATACGAGGTTATTTTGGTAAATGTACTAATAAAGGCTTGTTTTTGTTATAATAATAGCACTTGATCACTTTACTATTATATTATAATAAATATATTATATATGTACTGTTCAAGACTACAAGAAACCAGCGCAACGATACTGGTATGTCCGAACAGTCCACGGTACGTGGAGCTCTAAACGTTGCTTAACCAATGGCCTTAGGCCAGTCAATATAATATTACTTTACACAATTTAACACTAACCACTTACCTGAGCTGTAGACGCCAAGCTTCGACCTTCCTGAGGCCACGTCCAAAGTGTGTGTATAAGCATGAAATGAGTAAGTGAAAAGTATAGTGTGTTCATGGACGTTCACAAGGCCTTCAGATGGCGTGGTCCAGATAGCATCACAGCACAACTCTGCTACGTTTAGCAAATCTCGCGAGTCAGACAGTCAGACAGGCTGACGACATTCGGCGTGGTAGTTCAAAATATCCCAGGTTTCCACTCAATTCGGGATTCTAGAGTTCAATTAATCACTGATCACGATTAATCTGTCTTTAACTGCGCAGATTCAACACGATTTTTAACAAGAACCAATACATCAATCTCTACAACCAAGGCAGTTAGTTTTATAGACAATAGAATAATGTTGCCAACCAAAGGGTGCGTTCAGCTTCACGTTGGACAGAACATCTACCCCCCCCCCCGGACGGGCCTACCCGTCCGCTAATCAATTGGAAGCCTTGACAAAGTTGCGACCGCTCTCTTTATGATGGATCCGTCCACCAAAACCTCAGCAAAACGAGGGACCCCGTCGGTGCCAGCCACCAAATTGAGAATGCGCCCCCTGCGCCAATACAAAGGCTTAAGGTTGGCATCCTTAATCAGGACGAGGTCTCCGATCTTGGGCGGATGAGTTTTATCCGTCCACTTGATGCGTTGCTGGAGGATGTGCAGATACTCTAAGCTCCAACGCTTCCAAAAGTTCTGAGCGAGCTGTTGCACCAACTGAAACCGCGAGAGCCGATTTTGGCTCACATCAACAAAGGGGTACTCCGGCAAGGCGACAAGTGGCTGTCCAATCAAGAAATGGCCCGGTGTTAGAGCATCCAAGTCATTCGGGTCCGAAGAGAGCGGGCACAATGGGCGCGAATTTAACACAGCTTCAATGCGGCAAAATACCGTAGCTAGTTCCTCAAAGGTGAGAACGGTGTCTCCCAGCAATCTCCGCCAGTGTTCCTTTGCCGCTTTCACCGCGGCCTCAAAAATACCCCCCCAATGGGGGCAGGCTGGCGGGTCAAACAACCAAGTGACCCCTCGGCGGGCCAAACTATTACCAATGTCAACCTGGCTCTCATTAAGGAAGGCGTATACCTCCTTCAAATAGTTACTTGTACCCTTGTAGTTCGTACCGCAATCAGACCTAATCAAAGAAGGTAACCCACGGCGAGACACAAATCTTTCCAAAGTCGCCACAAAGGCCTTTGTCGAGAGGGAGGTTACCAGCTCCAAGTGTACTGCCTTGGTTGACAGGCAGACAAAAACACACAAATAAGCCTTAACAATCTTACTATTTCGAAGTGTGGACGTCTTCAACGAAAAAGGACCTGCAAAGTCCGTTCCGACGCCAGCAAAGGGCCTAGCCTCATTGACACTATCAGCCGGCAAATCTCCCATTAAGGGCTGCATAGTGGAGGCCTTAGTCCGATAACACGGCATACAACGGAAGACAATGCTACGAATAGTACGACGAGCCGACAAAATCCAAATTTCTCGCTGCAGAATGGCCAACAGGGCATTGCAACCCGCATGCGAGTTTTTAACGTGACGATCAGTCACCAACAATTGTACCAAGTGGCCCTCCTTGGGCAACAAAAGGGGGTGACGGGCCCCATAAGGAAGGTTAGAGTGCCTCAACCGTCCTCCAACACGCAAAAGACCCGTCTGGTCCAAGAAGGGATTCAACTTACTAACGGCTCCCGACAACTTAACCCTACCAGACTTCAAGACCTCGATCTCCTTCTCAAAGTGTGCAGCCTGCACAGAGCGGACCCAAAGGAGGAGTGACTCCTGTCACTCTTGAGGAGAGAGAACTGGTGACAGGCGCTTGTCCCCTGGATTCCTAGAATTATGGCCAAAACGCCTGATCCACGAGGTAACGTTCAACAATTTGTCGAGGGAGCTATATCGATTCATCAAAAAATCAAGATCAAACGGAGGGTCCTTTGTCCCAACAGCGAACACCTCAAGTCCGGGCAAAGGATCCAACATCAAGACTGGCGTTCGAGGCCAATCGTCCTCGGGGCGAGTCAGCCATTCCGGTCCCCACCAGAGGGGGTGAGCAATCAAGTGGGGGGCCATGCACCCGCGTGAGGCCACGTCGCCCAGGTTCAGGTCACCAGGCACGTGCCTCCAAATCAAAGGCGTTTCAGAACCTTGAATCTGCGACACTCGGTTCGCAACAAGGACATCCAAAAGGTGGACGGACGTCTTCAACCAACACAAAACAATTTGACTGTCCGTCCAGGCGTAAGAAGCCAGAATGTCGACAGTTCCACCCAAAGTGTGCGCAACGTGGTTTAGAAGACGCACAAGAAACACCGCAGGGAGTGCGGATACAAGTTGGAGCAAGTCTTCCAACAGGGTTTCCCGAAGTGGCTCGTCCCAACCAAGTTCAGTTATAACAAGGGCAGGAGCACCAATTTTAGGGTAAAGACAACTCACAAGGGTGAGTTCAAACCAGGTCTTTCCCTCAACAGTGGTGACAGCCGTTTCGCCAATTCCCCGAATCTTGCCTGAAAGGTCGTTCACCATCAGGCCAACCTGTCCCGTTAACCAAGACGACAAAAGGCAACCTTGGGCTCCCGTGTCCAAAATGGCATGGATCACAATCGAGTCACCCAAGGGTCCCCAGACCTTGACCGAGGCCGTTGGCAACAAAACCGTCTTGATCGGGGGGGTCCTTTAGCGGGGCAGGCGACAATTTCTTAGCGATGCCTGGGCGGCGACCGATCGCCGCATCCAGGCTGCCCTCGTTCACGACGAGGCCAACAATCAAAATATTCGTCCGCGCGGTGTCCCGAGCCGCTCGCCATCACTGGAGGGGCATATCCCACCGGATGCCCGAATGGCGGAGGGCGCGACTCTAACCGGGGACAATCCGCCAACGGAGGGGAAAGGCAGCGGCGCCGACCCGGCCACTGCTGCCTAGCAGCCAATGCGCGTTCTCCCTGACGAGGGGAGACCAAATGGCGCTCGCGGGGCTCCCGTTCAACTTGCGCGGGGGGTGGAGAGCGGCGTACAGAATTGCGGGCCTCAGCCCGATGCTCGTCTCCGGGGTACCGCCCCCCTGCGCGAACACCCCTCAGAAGCTGGTCTGCTGGAGCGGTTCGCGTTGGCGCACAAAATCTCCAAGTGGGACCCTTTAAAAATTCTACACGGGCGGGGGTTGGGGCAGTCCCGATGGAAGTGGGCCCCCAAACACGAGAAGCACAACCGGCGTGCGTTGACAATGCGGCGGTGGGCACTTACGTGCAAATTCAAAAAGGCCGGGCAACGTGCCATGATATGCCCCGTTGCCTTACAAAAGTCACAATGATGAGGACTCCGGGCGCCAGCAAAACGGGGGGCGGGGCGATCATCAACAGGCCCCCTAGCCTGAAGACTCCGGGCGCCAGCAAAACGGGGGGCGGGGCGAACATCAACAGGCCCCCGAGCCCTAGTCCGTCCCTGGTCTCTAGGCCGAGAAGGTAGTGGGGGTGACCCCGTGGCGCCACGAGTGTTATCCGAAAACCGACACTCGTCTTCCAAAAATTTGAGGAGGTCGTCAAAGGGGGGAAGATGGGTGGCACTATCCCCACCATACTTCTGCTCAAAACGTGACCTCAACTCCGCGGGGAGCAACTGCAGCAATATGTGCACCAACAAGTAGGACCAATGTTCTACCGGTAACTCCAAGCGTCTCAAGGCGTTGGTCGCTGAGACCAACGGGTTCAGCAAGTCAGTGCGCAACGTCGACGCGCTGGTAATGGCCGGTAGTCCCAAAATCTGGCCGATGCGCACATCAGCCAGGCAGCGCTTGTTCTGATACCGTCGGGAGAGAAGCTCCAGAGCAGTCGGGTAGGAGGAATCCGTCACCGGCAAGTGCTGCACCAAGGCTCTGGCTTCGTCCTCCAGGACAGACAATAAATAGGCCAACTTCTGGGCAGGTCCGAGGTCCGAGCGTGCATCCACAAGACTTTCAAAAAGATTTAGGAAGCCCAGCCAGTGGTCCAAGCGACCGTCAAAATGTGGCAGCTCCAGGGTGGGCAGCCTACCCAATAGTCCAGGGCCTGCAACAACGGGGGTCTGCGGCTTGGCCGCATCAGGCACCCGGCTCTTCAAAATTTCCCGCGCTCGTAGACTTATGACATCCCCCAGGTGGACAATCTGGTCATAGTCACCCAAAATCTTATCGCGGGCTGCCTGGTCCATCACCCCCAAATCCACGTCCATGATGAACCCGCAGAAGCGTGTGAGCGCAGCATCAGCTGCCTTGATCCTCTCATTCAAGCACCCATACCGAGCAAGGGTGAGCTCTTCCAATTCCAAACGCTCAACCGTTGCCGCTGCCGATGTGAACCATCTCAACTGTGAGGTCAATCCGGCAGCAGACTCCCTGACTGCCCTTAATGAGGCCATTGCGACAATCAAATATTATACCAATAGGTTAAAATTCACTAAACAAACAACCAATGACTTGTTAGCCAACCGAACAATTTCACCAAAATAAAACTTAAATTCAATTATTTCAAGTCCAAATCCGACCCTGTACTTATTCCAAGTATGAATCTAGCTACAATGAATCTAGTTACAAAATTAATAACAATTTAATGTATATATTGTGCAGGATCAACACCAATTAAATACAACAATTGACTGTATAATATTGAGCCGGACAATCTCTAACGCACAATCCAATAAATACTATAAGCAACAAGTCAATCCACACATTCAAGTCTTGTTATGTTAACAAATGTGTGATTAATATTTAGATAAACTTTTAAATTCCGATCAGTGACATTCAATCATTAATTACAACAAATATACCAAACAACTTTTACAACAAATATACCAAATTATGTACCAAAATACAACCTAATAATTCCTAATTTCACAAATAAATCTCACTTGTCAATACAACAACAGGGGCTACAGTACAAATTACAACTTTGAGAGCCCGGCTGACAAGACAATATATTCAAAACTTATTACGTTATAAGTTATGTTAAGTAATTAAACTAAAGTTATTTTCAACAATGTTCAAAACTTCCAATTTACTATGTGGATTTTATATTATAAAAGCCACGCTCTGCTTACCAAAATTGTTCAAGACTACAAGAAGCCAGCGCAACGATACTGGTGTGTGCGAACAGTCCACGGTACGTGGAGCTCTAAACGTTGCTTAACCAATGGCCTTAGGCCAGTCAATATAATATTACTTTACACAATTTCACACTAACCACTTACCTGAGCTGTAGACGCCAAGCTTCGACCTTCCTGAGGCCACGTCCAAAGTGTGTGTATAAGCATGAAATGAGTAAGTGAAAAGTGTAGTGTGGACAAGTGTTCATGGACGTTCACAAGGCGCCGGTCTTCAGTTGGCGTGGTCCAGATAGCATCACAGCACAACTCTGCTACGTTTAGCAAATCTCGCGAGTCAGACAGGCTGACGACATTCGGCGTGGTAGTTCAAAATATCCCAGGTTTCCACTCAATTCGGGATTCTAGAGTTCAATTAATCACTGACAAAGATTAATCTGCCTTTAACTGCGCAGATTCAACACGATTTTTAACAAGAACCAATAAATCAATCTCAACAACCAAGGCAGTTAGTTTTACAAGGAACGGAAACGTCAAAGTGAAAAAGTTATAGACAATAGAATAATGTTGCCAACCAAAGGGTGCGTTCAGTTTCACGTTGGACAGAACATGTACCTTGATCTTGATCATCCTCTTCCGAAATAGTCCCTGTAGAATTGGCGGATGGTTGGCACCGACGGCGTGGCCGCTTTTTTGTTTGTTGTTGTTTCTTTTTCAGTTTTTTGATCTTCCACATTATGTATTCTATTTCGAATTTCCTTTTTGGCATTTTTGCTTGCGTATTTTCACTATAAAACTAATCACTTTTGTTTTTTCCTAAAATAAAACGTGCGAGTGGTGGCGCACTGTGAATGAAAGACCGAGACGCTGGGGTAGCCAGCAAGAAAGAAAAAAAAAACAAAAAAGAGCGCAGGACTCTAAACATACAGTGTAAGAGTGGTGTCACTAGCGTGTTACTACATACATTTAAACGTTTTCAGGTTACTAATCTCGAGGACGAAGCACGAGTATAATATCACATCTCTACTTACTTTCTTTTGTGTCCAACAGGAAATCAGCGGGTTGTCCAAGCGAGTTGATGAGCCTGCTGTAGTTGCCCGCTGTGAAGTTGAGAGCCATCACGTTTCCAGCTGTGCCGTTAACCACCGTCACATTCTTGAAGGGCTCCAGTTGTGGCAATACTGGTGATGTCCATGCGACGATTGTGCCTGCCGCTACTGCGGTGATGGCCGCTGTGAATGGGATTACAGGTTAATATAAGTCTGCAGGGCCTGACGGCAATCCACCTTACATATTCAAGGATTGTTCACGGGTACTAGCTAGGCCGCTGCTTCACATATATAACAAGTTATTTTAATGACAAGCATGAGCATGCTACATTATTATTAGGAAAGTTGCAGGAGTGTACTTTGATTATGAGGTCCGGCTGTTTTGTGTTGGCAAAGGTGAACTGCATAAAAGTTGTCTTGGTTAGGTTTAACGTTAGTAGATTTGCCTCTAACCAATATTTTATTTTATGTAGTCCCGTTTCAGCGTTTCTCTGTGCCTGCTCCCAAGTCTCTCCATGAAATATTAACGCTGTGTCATCGGCATATGAAAATATTTTACCATTCGTTAATGACAGTTTACATAAATCGTTTATATAGATTAGGAAAAGACTCGGGGCAAGCACACTATCTTGAGGCACCCCGAAAACCTGTTCTTCAGGACTTGTATATTCCCCGATTCTCACTCTTTGTGTGCGATTAGCCAGGTAGTCCTTAAGGATGTTTAGAGCGTTCCCTCGAATGCCTGCGCGTTCCATCTTGTCCACAAGGGTCGGAATACAGACAGTGTCAAAAGCTTTGGCGAGGTCGAGGAAGACACTTAAGCACTTTTGTTTTGTGTCAAGTTTTGCTGTCACATAGTCTACTAGTTGGCTTACAGCATCTTCTGTGCTCTTCCTCGACCTGAACCCAAATTGTGCATCTGATAGGATATGTTTTTTGTCTGGAAAAGATTTAAGTCAGTTGTTTAAAAATTTCTCTAATATCTTAGATGTAGCTGATAATACTGAGATTGGTCGATAGTTCTTGTAGTCTGTCTGAATTCCTCCCTTGTAGATCGGTGTGACAAGTGAACGTTTAAAATCCAATGGAAATACACCTTGCTTGAAGCACGCTACCATAAGTTTTGTTAGTGGTGTAACAATTAAATCTTTACCTGATTTCAGGAACTTAACAGGGATCTGGCGGGAGTAAGACAAAAAAGTCTGGAGCTGGCTCTATACTAAACTTGTATGGCGGCGGTTGCGTGTTGTTAACAGAGAGTGAAATGTTGTCAGCTAAGTTTTTACCCACATTACTGAAATATGTGTTTATTTCATTAATGGTTTTCGTAGTATTTACTGAGACATTTATCAGGTGGTCAGCTGTGGTTTTTTTAAAGTTTTGGTTTATTATAGATTTTTGAAGTGTTTAAGAGTGTTTTTTCATAGTAAGATCTTTAATTTCCTCAGTAGCGTGTTACAAAAATTGCGATACCGTTTGTATGATGTCTGGACAATAGCGTTTTCTGGTTCACTTAAGGCCTTTTTATGCATGCTACGTATACATCGCAGTAAACCAGGTGTTATCCATGGTTTTAGTACCTGTTGGTGACATGAGTGGTTACTAAATTATTGGCTATGATTGCAGACAGAGTATGTATAAATCGAGATGTCATCACGCTGGCGTCTGCTTCAGAGATTAGGAAGGAAAAATCTTCGTTCTTTAATTGTTCAAGAGCGGCGGGATATCCTAGTTACAGACTTAGCTTTGTTTAAGCGTTTGTGTGTGTGCGAATGGCTTAAGAATATTAAAGCATGGTCAGTCACTGTAGAGTCGATTACCAGAATGTTTATCGGCCGGGACGTTTGATCCAGACAGTTGTGAAACCTTGTTGGAAACGTATGACCAGGTAGAAGACCCAGTTCTGCAGCAAGATTTAAATATAACGTACTATTCCTATCGTTATTATTGGGCTTAATATCTATGTTCATGTCCCCAGCTAGAATCATGTTGGACGTCTTTACCGGTTTTAATATATTTTCCAGCGAGGATAGAAAAGTGTCTATACAGTGTATTGAAGGGGATCTGTAGACAGCGAAAACGATGTCTGGATGTATTTTTAGGAGCATATAGTTAGCCCCAATAGGCTCTGGTTCCTCCACGGTACACTTTATGTCCTTTTTCACGTATACCACAATACCATCATTTTGATTCAAACAGTTTTTGGAATAGTACGCTGTGTAATCTTGCAAAGTAGGTATTGGTTTGTGATCACATAGCCAGCATTCAATAAGGATAATAATATCAATGTCACATGGAATTCTAGCTAGTTGAGTCAGTAGGCCGTCAAAATTTTTGTAAATACTACGTATGTTCTGTACTACTATCTTTAGTGATCTCTTTGACGTCTCCACTAATGAGGTACATGAATCCGTATCACAGCGGTAGGCAGCTCCTACTACGAGGTTGTCAATATGTAATGATGTTGTGTAAGAGTGATTAGTGTGAACTAAGTATGAGATTTTAACGTGATATAGTGAGGTCGATGTAGTGAAGTTTATGTTTTTTTTGAGTATTTGCGTGTGTTTGTGATATATGATATGTAAGAATTATATAATTAGTTTGCGTTGTGAAAATATTCCATATAGAGTTACAGTAAAATATAAAAAAATCTATAAAAAACAATAATATTAAGAGTAGAATTAACTATTTGATTATTGGACTTCGAGGTTTTACAAATAGTCATTTCTTTACAACAAGTCGGTTAAGATCTGTTTCATTTTTTATAAGAATATGGTTCTTTCCCAGAGCTTGACGAAGAAATACTCTTCCCATAGTAGTCCAGCAGAGCTTAAAACCATTTTCTGAGGCAACTTTCCTCGTCAAATAAAAAAGTCATTGTAAATTGGGGTCAGGCATTCAGAGACGTATATCGGTTTGACTACACCTGTAAGTTTTAAATGATCTGTGTTTTACTTATTCTGACTATTCTTCTGATTGAAGTATCGTAGGTTTTGCAGGATTCTGTTTTTAGTAGTAACACTGACGAAGTCGACAATAATTGGCGAGGCGCCGCTTTTCTTTTGCAAGCGGTAAATATTTTTGATTTCTTGATATTGAACTTGGACTTCTAGGACGCTGGCCGTTTTTGTAACTATGTCACAGAGATCTTTTTTGGTCTCACCCTCTTTTTCTGGAACATTTCCACCGCCATTTTGGACAAAAATAATAAACGCTCCATATTTTCAACCTTATCCTCAAGCTGTGTTATATACTTACGGTCAGCCTTTCGTTCCGATTCTAATTGGTTCATTTTGAGCATAATATCATCGTATTGCTTTGTGTTAAATTCTAGGGTTCTCTTTATTTCCTCGTTCTGTGATATAACTTCCTCCAGTGATTTCTGAAGTGCCTTAATCTTAGTGTCAGTCTGAGCAGAAGAAGTTTTTAGTAGATCACATTTCTCTTCCATAAAGCTAGCCAAATCCTCTTCCCGTTTTCGTTTATTACGTGTGGTAATAAATTCGATTTCTATGAGTGTAAGGTTAGGGGCAGAACCAAATTGAGATATAGCTGAGCCAGATTGTAATGTAAGTGGAGTGCATAGATTTCTGTCAACAACTTCGATGTTTTTAGGTGGCGTACGCTTTAGAGGCATTTCTTCTTTCAGAATATTGGGAAAATATAGACGTACAAGTGTGAGTAATCTGGCGCCGTCGGAAATCGTAATGTAGAATGTGGTGTTATCTGACGTCGAACGCATTATCGAAATAATGCGATCTTACCAAAATAATAGTGATTAACCCGTCAATATCAATAGACAATACGATTACACGATTCTGCACTTTATCTGAACACTGCGCTGTGTTGGATTAAATAACAATATTTATTAACTTTTTAGAGTTCCGTATGTCCAAAGAACCCTTAATATTTGTTATTTCGTCATCCGCCTCTGCGTCTATCTCTCGAAACCATTTTTCTCCGAAACGCGCACAGATATTAAAGTGGAACGTATATATCAAATACCTACTTGTGTCGAATCAAACTTGTCAGTCAATGCGATCGAAATATAAGACCGCTTATGTCGCATATTTTGCGATTTTGCACGGGAATCAACACCTATAGATAGGGTACTTACCATTGACATAGAATCATGAAATTTGGAAAGAACTAGTGTCTTACATCACCAAAAGGAAACTAAATACGAAAACCGTAAATATGTAGTAAGTTCGGAATTGAACTTATTTACATATATTGCACAAAACCCTTGGTGTTCGATGGACTCGAGCACCAAGGGTTACTCTCACTTTAGCACTGGGCCTATTTTTTCCCTTTTTTCGTTCTTATTTATAAGTACATCTCAAGTCGAAATAGATTTTTTTTTCGGCACTTTCTCTCCCAGAAACATAGGAAAAAAATATTTTAGTGAGCTTACATTGCAAACGCTAGCTGCCCAAGCAGCAAAATTGTACTATAACCAAAGCTTATTTCACAATAAAGTTTTTTAAATGTTATATAACGGTGTTTATGGTGGCAGCATGTTGAATAAAGGCGTTTGACTATACTTTTTTGCTCTATAAGCTTATAGAGCGAAAACTTTCTGTAAGCTAATGATGTAAACATTTACATTACCATTTTGTACAACTGTTATAGACATATACTATATAAGGCTTTTTTTTTATCGTGGTAACATTATCAAATAAGTCCTCCCACCCCGGGCAGGGTGAGAGGGACTGTCAGACTTTTACTGACTAAAATCCACGGTGTTCCTTCAATAACCCTTTACGTACCGGGGTCACGGTAACGGGATGAGTCCCACGAACCCGGCAGGCTTCGGCCCTCTACGGGGGGCCTCATCATATTGCTGACGCTCTTTGAGGCGTGCGTGGAACACGACGCGCCGTCGACCCGGGCATGGTCCATGGTCGGACAGCGAGTTGCCCTTTACTCGCTGTCCGCATGCCCGCGCCTACGGTGGCCGGAGATCGTCGGCCGACGTCCGGCGCCGTGGGCGTCTACCACTGCGGCTGGGCTGGAGGGAGGACGCCATCCTCTCCCTCTCGCGGCCCGCCTCCTCCTTCGGAAGCATGACTGCTTCGCAGAAGGAGGCGACCGCTTCCCACTCCCTCTCGCCCCGCAGCATGGCCTCGAACAATGCCGGGCGCGAGAGGTCTCCGCCTATTGCCGCCGTGAGGACACGTCGGTGCTCTGCCCAAGCGGGGCAGTCCTGCACCGTGTGCTCGACTGTGTCCTCAGGGCGACCCTCGCAGTGGTGACACCCAGGCGTTTCAAATTCATATTTTAATCCTATCTGAGTTATGAATGTGTAATATTAATAATAATTTGAGTCCTCTTTTTAAACTTAGATTATTTTGTTATCAATTTTTATTCTATTTTTGTTTTTTGCAGTGGGCTGCAATATTGTTTACACACTGAATGATTTATTCTTATGATTTTACTTTATATTGTAGCTGTTTATTGTCCCTTAAATAAATAAATAAAGAAAACATGTATAAAACTACTTTGTTCTATATATTTGTTGATCGGTGCCCTTTTGTATCTGATTTGATCTGTAAAACTTATATATTTACCGTTATAGGCCTGGTTCATTAACGGTTATTGAAATTTGGTAATACGGCGATTTGGTAATAAAGTGGGTTTTTAAGTATCTGCTATAGTACAAAGTGTTTTAATAGTCACGACTGCTCAAAAATAAAGCAATTTGGTGATATAACTGAGTTTTGTGTTACTCCTTATGTGAGAAATTTACGCTACAAGAGTTTTTAAAGCACTGTATATTTACCTTTTTATACTGGTTACGAAGACACTTTTTTAGAGCAGAAGAGTTTTGTAAGAGTTTTAGATACCTATAATACACTGTCATTTTTTATTAGAGTTTCTCTCTCTACTATAACATCATAATGATACATAAAGGAAGCAAACAAACACTATTAAATAACTAACGTGATTTAAACAAGAGTTAGCATTTCCATTTTAATACTTAACTGCGGGTTCTGCAAACAACAAAATTATATGATGATCTTTAGACTGTGCTTATACTATGAATTCAGTAGGTACTTAAACGTCACTTAATTTTTAAAGTATAGTCCATTTCCGAGCAATGCGGACCGCAATACAGTCACAGAGGCTCTGTCGCTGAGAAAATAAAATAAATTAAACCAACTCTTAAATTTATTTTATTTATTAATTAATAAAATAATTTTGGAGGATCTGCTTTTGCTTCACCGCGTCACAGGTGCTGCTGCTGTGTCGCGGCCTTTGACATATATATTACTGCGTAAGGACTGGGCGGACCGCATGTTACAATGACGCCTCGAACTTGGTCCCAAAGTGGTCTTCCCTTTATCGAAGTGAACTAGAACGCGATCGGCTATCTTCGGGAGCGGTCGTAACTTTTACCAGCACAAATGCCAAGTTGTACCGTGAAGGGTTGCATGAACTACGACAAAAAGCACAATAAAATAAATTATAACATTTCATATCACCGGTAAGTTAAAATTATGTCATGTATGTCAAATCTACTTCTAACATTATTTAAAACAAGTTTTCTTTGTTATTTGTCTCAACCTTGAAACCGCATAAAAGTGCGACATAACTTTGCAGCGGCAATTCCAAGGAACCCCAATTTATTTAACCACAATGGCGGTCACTACTTTGATCATAGTACTATAGAAGGCCTGTAATCGCCAATGTTACACTTTTTGCTCTATAGTAGAAAATTATGGAACTAATCTACGATTAATTTATTCTAATTTAGATAAAACTTATTAATTTGGGAGGGGCATTAAAAATTAGATACTAATCTATGCCTACTTTGTCAATAAAATTATAATCGTAACACTATTTCAATACCTGGGTTGCTACTACTAGCGCATTTTGCTACTGGATAGACGCCATAATAAATATTTTGATATTGTAATTTTACTTACCACGATTTGTTGAAATTTGTAATATAAGCCTAACACACAATCACTTTAATAACACTGACAGTATGAGAATGAACGAAAGATTGTACGATTTGTTGTGATATGGTAATCTAAAAGAACCACAATCACTTCTTTAAAACATAAAAGAACAATAACAGCGTTGCAGTGGGTACTACATCACCGTTTGGTGACATCTCTCACTGTAATATCAATCTTAGAGGTCAAAAATGGTACGCCGTAGCTGCTATATATCTGTTATATCAGCGATTAACGATATAACTGCGCCCAATCTGAGTTGTGTAAAAGTTCTTTGGTCTTTTATAGAACCGCTCAGCAACATCAATTAGTTCTTTGAAAAACGTTCTATGGGCTGCTTTAGGACAAGGTTTTGCTGCTTGGGTGGTAAGGTTCAGCTTGCGATGCCAAATATGCTTGTGTATTTTGAACTCTGTCTGCCGGGCCGCGATTTGTCGCGGCAGCGGAGTTTCACCCCGGCTTAGCACCTCCGCGCGCCAATTGTGCATGCGCGCGAGGGCTACCGCCTCCAGACCCCATGGCAGCTATCCGGCAAGGAGGCTCACCGCCTCACCGGAGATCGTGCGGTATCCCCGGATCATACGAATGGCCATGACCCTCTGGGATGCGACCAACTGGCGAGCTGGTCACCGCTGCAGATTCAGCGCCCACACAGGGACCCCATAGAGGGCCTTGGACCCCACGATCCCCGCGTAGAGCCTCCAGCAGGAGGCTATTGGCCCTCCTACATTGAGTAGGAGCCGCTTGAGTACAGCCCTCGCCCGGTCCAGCCTTGGAGCCAGACGTCGTAAATGCTCCACGAAGTTCCACCGGCTGTCGAGAACGAGTCCGAAGTACTTTATCGTCGTCTCGACGCCAATGTGAACCTCTCCTACCGTTAGTTGGAAACCCGAAGATGGCGCGTTCCGACGGCCATAAAAACACATGATCTCGGACTTGTGTGAAGCCACCTCAAGTCCCACTTGCTGGATCCTCTCAATGATTGTCGCAACCCCTCACGTCACCAGTTCGGCTGCCTCCTGGTGCGCCCCCCATGTGCCAGGACCAGTGTGTCGTCAGCGTTGCAGACTACGCCGACGCCTGTAGGGAGGTCGCCGCGCAACACCCAGTCGTAACCCATGTCCCACAGGGGCGGCCCCAGAACCGATCCCTGTAGGACACTGCACGACATCTCTCGCCGGTTCCACTCTCCCTGGTAACCGGGTTAGATGACGGCTCTGCCCGTTAGGTAGGCCTCAACCACACGACAGAGGTAGGTCGACATCCGGTGATACCGGAGTCGATGTCGAGAGACACTGCCAAGATGACCCTACCCTGGGACAACGCAGCCTCTGTCGGGAAAGCCATCACACACATGATGGCCTCTACCGTCGAGCGCCCCTTGTGGAAACCAAATTGGTTATCCGCAAGATCAGGCCCCACCCTCTCCAGGTGCTCGACGAGGCGGTTTGCAATAAGTCTTTCGAAGATTTTGCCCACCTCGTCGAGCAGCATAATAGGCCGGTATGCGGACGGAGAGTCCGCAGAAACATGCTTGTTTCTGGAATGGGTTCATGGCAATAGTGTAATGGGTGGGGTTCGAATAGTGTAATGCTTGCGATTGCAATGTAAGCTTACAATTAATATTATTTTTTGCCTTACTGAGGTCGATCAATTAATGTATTTTAGAGTTGTATATCTTAAAAAGATCTACAAAAAGATCCGCAACGGTATAATAACTTATTTGTAATTTATGCAAAATAAATATCAATCAATCAATGACGCAATATTTCTTTTTTATCTATATTATTTTGTTTGTATGTTAATTTAGAGAATGACTGAACACTAAAATAGTTTTTAAGACCTTTGTTACTTACATTATAAGGATAATTTTAAGTCTGAAATAAATGTATTCTATTCTATTCTATTTACCTGCGACAGCAGCGATATACTGGTTAGTTTTTCTGGTCGCACCTCCCTTCTCCTGGACATCCAGCATATGCATCATTGGCTTATCCATCTTTGATCAGATATGGTGTCCTGGTACTCGCATTCTGGAACAAGAAACAGTAAAGTAATAAGACTAGTGTGAGAGGAACATTGTGACATCTTTCGGATAATGGTTTTTGATACTGTTGATTACATTTTGTTTTAATTAATGACAGGCTCGCATTTCACTTGATGGTAAGCGATGTCGTGGTCGAAGATGAAGCACGCTTACCTACTAGTAACTTATTCACTCTTGATTTAAAGACCCCCAGGTTATAGCTATCAAGAAAAACAGTCACTAGATTTCTGTAGGAAGCAAAAGCCCATTCGCTTTTGCGAAAGCCTCGATTGATAGATATTCTTCATCAGGAAAAATGTGGAAGAGCGATCTCCTGCTGAGAGTCATCATTGCTTAGCCTTTACCCAACCATGTTAGGGTCTGCTTCCAGTCTAACCGGATGCAGCTGAGTGAGTGACTACCGAAATTAAAATTATTTTTGGCTTTGTAGTGTTTTGATATGGAACTCGGTTTTATTTTTTTCAAAAAAGTTTTTTGAAGTGAAAACTTCTTTAGCGGCGTTGTGCACTTTTTTGTAATGGGTAAAAAATGTTAAACTCGCGTCAGGACACGTGACCTGATCGAAAATTCGTAAGATGGACGGAGAGTAGACAGCCGGCGCGGCGTAGGAGAGGAAGTATCCCCTTCTCCTTTCTACGGCGCGGCGAAAATGTATGCCTGCGCAAACTTTTTAATATAATATAAATTGTCATGTTTGTGTACGAAAGCGCAATAAATAAATATTGTATTCTACCACATAAATGATAGTACTTTTATACTGATAATTACAGCAATTCGTGCAAAATGATTCCCTAACCATTCCAAAATATCAAAAATGCACAACTTTAATATTCAAGTTTTCACTTCTGCCGGCACTCCCGGAGTGCAACCCGTCGTTATTTTTTTTGGTGAAACTTTCATTCCCTACTTCTGGTTACTTTCAAGTTATAAGTTGGCTTTTGGAAGAAAATCTACTTTTTAACTATCTCCACTCCAAAACTCTTCGAAATCGATTCAGTGGTTACACAAGAAATCGTAACAGACAGACAGACTTTCGCATTTATAACATTAGCAAGTATCGCGTGTGGCTCATCGGCACAATACGACTATCGCTTAGTATAATGCTAAGGATAATGTGCTACACAGAGCTATAGCGAAGATTTTGAACTAACTGGGTAGGTACGTCTATATCTTCTTAATACATGTGAGAAATATATTCTGTAAAGTAGTCTGAAAGCCCAGAAGCAGTTATTTTTATCCTATCTCAGTAATGGCGACTAATGGATTGAAAGTGGGAACATTACTTTCAAGCGTTCATAACTTCTAGATTACCTCGTAAAATCACGTATTTATCTACACTAATATTATAATGGGGAAGGATTTGATTTCGTGTTTGTCTGTAATGGATAAACTCAAAAACGACTGGTTTTTACAAACTTTTTCACATTTAAATAGCTGCATTATCAGCAACATTTTCATGCGAGTGAAAATGCGGGTCCAAGGTTGTCATACGGTAGCAATATATCACTATCATAATATGCTACATTCATTTTCAAGCAATTAGATGCAGACTATGTAAATTTCTAAATTTCAAAATTTCTAATACACGATAAAAAGTAAATTAGTGGGCGATGATCTACCTTTAACTTGTCTAGCAAATTAGGACACCATCTGCTAGCTCACCGTCCGGTAAGGACCAGACCCGGGTCGACGGCGCTTTATGTTCCACGCGCGCCTCATAAGCATTAAGCAGCATTGACAAGGCCTTTGCCTGCATAACGTAAGGGAACAGGATGCTGTTTTAGTCAGTAGAAGTGTGAAGTCTTGAGGAGTCATTAGATGACTTGTAAAATGAGTAAACTGTATGTTTGTTAGTTTATACGTTTCTAATAAGTAATTTCAGAAAATATTGATCCGAAAAAGGATATCAGTAAAAAAAAGTATTTACAGGTATAAGTGTACGTCATGTAGTACACGTGCTTGTCATAGCATTATCACTCCAATAGTCGCGCGTTCTACTATTGTAGAACGCGTGTACATTTTGTTGAATTTTGTCGCAAGTTGAAAGTCACTTACGCACACATTCTTAGTATTCCTCTATTACTAGCCAATAAACAATAGTAGTGTCCTTGCAGCGATGGACGCGGCCGCATGTTTGTGAAATTTGGCGCCAAAAGTGAATTTCTACGATTGTAGAGCGCGCGACCACTCACGTGACATTTTTCTCGTAAGTTGCCGTTCATGTTTTTTGTTGTAATAATGTTTATTACCTTTTTATTTATTGTTATGTTTATTTATTTTTATTGTTATGATATGTACAACTTATTGTAAGGTTAGTAGTAACAAGAGTGGTCCTTTTTTCAGAGAAATGGCTTCCCGCAGTGAAGAAGAGAGAATTAGTAGATGGCTGGAGGGAGTAGACACTGATCCTAGTGATATAGCAGAGAGTGACCCTGAAGATCGATTATTAGAAGAGGACTGGTTGGAAGAATCTCAGCACCATACGGACATTAGATACGGATATTGTGGACAAAATGTGCGGTTCTTACGACGACACAAGAAATCCACCAGGAAGCTTTGTCCTACTAATATTATAAATGCGAAAGTTTGTGAGGATGGATGGATGTTTGTTACTCTTTCACGCAAAAACTACTGAATGGATCTGAATGAAATTTGGTAAGTATATAGTTGGCAGCCTGGAATAACACATAGGCTACTTTCTATCCCGAAATTCCCACGGGATCGGGATTTGCGCGGGAATACCTTCCCACGCGTACGAAGTCGCGGGTAGAAGCTAGTATTATAAATGCGAAAGTTTGTGAGGATGGATGGATGTTTGTTACTCTTTCACGCAAAAACTACTGAACGGATCTGAATGAAATTTGGTGAGTAGATAGTTGACATTCTGGAATAACACATAGGCTACTTTTTATCCCGAAATTCCCACGGGATCGGGATTTGCGCGGGAAAACCTTCCCACGCGAACGAAGTCGCGGGCAGAAGCTAGATATACATATATGTAACAAGTGGATTTGTCCCGACCATCAGGTTCTTCTTTGTCCAGACTGTGCCAAAAACGAAGAAATGGAGGTGGAAGACATGACTGATTAAGAAATATGAAACTTATAATGTTAAGAGCAAAAATTTTGCGTTTTTTTTTTGTTATTTTCAAAAAACCTGTTTTTAGTTCCTAATATGTTTTAATATGATTATGTTTTGTTTGTTTTAGCTTTATAATAATAAAGTTTCTCTCAATATTTTTTTATTTATGAAACTTTTCTTTAAAATCCTACAAATGTAGAGCGCGCGACTACTAACGTCCCAAATAGAGGTGCGCCTACTGGAGTGTTATGCTGAGTGATGGCCTTTTTACGCGGACGTGACCCATATTTGCCTATATGTGTTTTGTAACTAATTCCTTTTGTTTTTATTCACTGTTTTATTGCAGGTACGTGTCATACAGGTCATACTTAGCCAAAATGTACTTAAAATGAAACTCCCTTCTTTGCTTGAAGGTTGTCCGGTAGAACACTTTAAAGTTTAAACCAACGGTGTACAGAGATGGGTACTCACTAAAAAACAAAAAAAAAGACAAAATACATATTTTACACAGTGTGTTAGGTTAAACGAGGGACTTATCGAGGGAGGGTATTCAGTATTCGATTCTCGTTCCAAATATGTAAAAAACCTATAACCTAAATTTTTGACGTAATTGTCCAATATTTATTAAATTGAATGGAATTGTATAGTTGAATTGCTTTGTAAGTGTATTTCTTTTTTTTATTTCTTTATGTATTTCTTTATGTTTATTTTTTTTATATTGGCCTGCCTGCCTGCAATAAAGGAATTTTATTTATTTATTTATTTCACATAGGCCTACATGGGCACTTATAAAATGTCAGAAGCTAGTGCACGGTTCGAAATTGATTGTTTCCATTGGAGAAGAACTTCTTTTTATTGATGATAGGCTCGTGTTTCTCTCGTCTCACCTGATGGTAAGTGATGATGTGGTCGAAGATGGAGCACGCTTACCTAAAAGTAACATATTCACTCTGACTTAAAGACCCCAGGTTATAGCTATCGGGAAACACAGACTCCGGCAGGGAATTCCATTCCTTAGCCGTACGCACAATGAAGGTATTCCCAAAACGTTTAGTGCGTATAAGTGGGATGTCCACCATGTAACGATGGCGTATCGCCGTTTGTCCTGTAGTTCAATGATGTAACGGGCTTGACGGAATTAGATTGTGTAATTCCATCGCACTCTCCCCGAAATGTACCGTGAAACTGATAGAAAACCGATAGACTAGCAACTCGTCGCTGATGTACAAGGCTCTGGAGCTTTGATTCGACCAGTCTATCGTTGCCAATGAGTCTTTTGGCCTGTTTCTCACGTTTGTTGCCCATGGTACTACCGATGGTACTACCGGTAGTACCACGGGATTTTTTTTTTACCCGTGGTACTACCAAGCAATTCAGTAGTACTACGGGCAAAAATAATTTACCCGTGGTACTACTAAGATTTTTAATTATTTTTGTAAATCCTTTTGTAATAAAATAACATTGGTGACATTACAAGTTCAAATTATTTGCTGTACTAGATCGTTCCTATGTATCATCTATGATCGTTCCACTTCAAGATTCATAATACATTAATAATTATTTTGAAATGAATTATCTATACAATTTTCTAGTAAAGGTCAAATGTAGATGGTGCTGTATCAACTCCGCGAAAATGTGTGAAACAGCCATGAAACAGTTGAATCTAAAATAACAATGATTAAAAGAAAGGGCGGCAATGTTCTTATTGGCGATGATGGTCATCAGTACTATAAATTAAAAGATTACAAGAATGATTCTTCGATATGGAGGTGTTGTATGTTTAAGAAGTCAAAGTGCTCTGGAAGTTTGACTATGAAAGTAGGTACGTACGTGACTAATTCTTTAATATGTAATTATAAAAAACTAGTTACTGATTATTTCATTATAGGACCAGCTGATACTGCAAAGGGCATCACACGGGTGTGAACCCAACGTAGCATAAAATACGATAGATATCGCTTTATCAAAATTAAAAGAAAAAGTTGAAGTAGTGATAAGCCTATACCACGAATCACGATTGTACGACAATCTATACTTATAATAAATCAGTAGAGAAGTCAATTCTGTACATGAAATATATTTCCAAAATAACTATCAGGGGTGATTAGGGATCGATACTGATGCCAAAAATGCAATCAGTAAAATTTTTGTCTGTCTGTCTGTATAACCGTTATTGAAACTAAAACTACTCGACAGATTTTAACGAAACTTGGTACAATTATTTTTCATACTCCTGAGCTAGTTATAGTATACTTTTCATCACGCTACAATCAATAGGAGCAGAGCAGTGAAGGGAAATGTTGGGAAAACGGGAGAAGTTACTACATTTTTAAAGCTAGCCGTAGCGTGTGCAACCTTAATGGTTAAAGCTACACAGAAATAATTTTATGACGGAAATGTTCTCCTTAAAATTATATAAAAAATATCCCATATATGTCTTTCTTTTATGGTTGACTCACAATAACACGTGTAACTCCCGATAGCTTAGCAGTTCGAAGCTTTCTCATTATAATATTTGTCTACTCTTACGTTTATAACACTCTCAATCACCCCTAATTGAAAAAGTTTACATTATTAACTATTCCATAAAAAAGAATCATATAAATCGGTATAGCAACACCAAAGTTATACATGAGATACGCTAATAATAAGCCATCGCGCGTGAATACTGAATCATGCTATATAGATTATTTTTGAGAATCGGTCGCCGCGCTCGACGCGTCTCGCGGCCTAAGGTATAAAATTTCGTTCTATAGGTACTTAAGCCTCATGTGAACGTGATCTAAACAATATTACCAATACATTAACTTAATAACACACAACGAGTTACACGCTGACGGAGTCGCGGGCACTGCTATTAACAATAATATTGTGCGGTTCCGTATTGCGATATTTTTCAACAGTATTATAGATTGACATATTATATTTACCTACTAAATTACGAAAGTTAATCTGTCTGTTACATCAAAATCGACTGAACCGTGAGGAAGGACATAGGCTACTTTTTTTTTACGAAAAACGACGGAAACGCGGACGAAGTCGCGGGCAACAGCTATCTGTGCTAATAATATAAGGCTGAAGAGTTTGTTTGTTTGTTTGTTTGAACGCGATAATCTCAGGAAATACTGGTTCGAATTGAAAAAATATTTTTTAATTAAATAGTCAATTTATATATAAAAGAAAATAGGCTATATATCATTACGCTAAGGCGCGGAGCGGAGCGCCAATGAAGAATGCTTCATAATCGGGGTTAAATTTAACGTTAGCCCAAAGTAACTATTCCACGCGGACGAAGTCGCGGGCAAAAGCTAGTACAGTATATAATTTGGGCGCAACGTTTAGGAGAAAATGTAAAATTTCAACGTTATTTACCGAACGGGCGCGCGGATTGTTGATACTTTTGCAGATTTGCTGAACAGTGTTTCATTTCAATAATTTGTTAGATAATGTAGGTTAGTTTATTCGTATTTGTTTTATTTTGGTACCATTTATGTATATAGTTATTAAAATCCGTGTGTAGTCTATATATTTACGGTTCTTAACGTTGTGTAGGCACAATTCAATTTCTTTTTATGATATGTCAATAAATAGGTTTTTTAAATAGTTTAAGTAATTGAACGAGTAGGTGTATATATCAGTTACCTATTAAAGTTTCTTTTTTATGTTCTATTGATAGCTATCTAATGAAAGCCGGGACTAACGGCTTAACGTGCTTTACGAGGCACGTGGGTATCACACCGCAAACTTCCAAACTCTGGGCTGCTACCGAGATTATATTTTAGCTCTTTTTGGCCCGCGTGAGTCGCGCTTGCGACCACTTGACCAACAGGCCAGTTCTTCTTCCTGTTCTTTTATTTAAAATCTTTATTGATTGAATCAATTTTAATATAATAGGTGGTTAAGTATTACTAGGTGAGATGTCTATAGATGTTTATTTCTTTTAATTTGTAGTTATTGGATTAGCAAGTTTATCGTATCGGTTCTTTGTAATTTTAGTTAGTAGGAAACGTAGGGTCGGAATTCAAACAAGTCGGCATAAATTTAAAAGGTCTGTTATTTTTCACATGACCAATTACCTATAAGTTGCTCTACCTATCTATATTCGGATGCAGGGAAAACACATACATACGAAAACAAAAATAGGACTAAAAGTATTCTATGCCGAAGTACTCTAAATCTATTCTTAACAATATAATAAATTAATAAATAACTTTGGTGATTTCTCTTACTCTTAAATTTTATCATGTATTCATTAATACTCAGAAAAAAAACATGTTTATAATATTAGTAAATAGTAGGATATTACGCGGCTGAAACCGCGCACAGCTACTAAATAATAAAATTGAACTTGTAAAGTCACTAATGTTAATTTCTTACATCGAATTCCAAAATTTACAACAATAAATAAAAATAATATTTTACATTAATCTTAGTAGTACCACGGGCAGTTTTTTTTGCCCGTAGTACTACTAGACTGCTTGGTAGTACCACGGGAATTTTTTTTACCCGTGGTACTACTGGTAGTACCACCGGTTCTCAATAGACTCAAGCGCATCTAGTTATTCTTTACAAAACATAATTGATTTGCATAATGTTTTCATAATAATCCAGGTTTAATAGGTATGAAAGGACAGGATGTGATACGTGATTTCGAAAATGAAGCACCGAAGAACACGTCCCCGTAAGTTTACGAATACGAAACACTTAACAACGAATGCACGCTACCACGAAAAACCTAACTCCGTAAACATGGGATCTCGAATAACCAAATCTCTAATCTCACCTATTCGAAACACTTAACAACGAATGCACACAACCAAGAAAAACTGTACACCGTAGCCATGCAATATCGAATAACTAAATCTCGAAAAATCTTGGTAAAATGTCTTTATTAATTTTACAATCAAACATTGCAGTTGTTGTGGTCGATTGATAAAACCTTCGATAAATAGAACTGCGTCCATAGGCGAATTTTAGCCGAGCACATGGAAACAGGATAGGAAAAAGGTACCTACTCACAGGTCTTCGTCGGCGACTTAAATCCCGTAGCCACTCTACTATACTGTTCCGGGGAGCCCCTTTAATTGCCACTTATCACTAACGTAGATTGATAAAGTAATAGTCTTCATAGGTAGGAGTATGTTTGATAAAATGGGTTGATTATCAGAGCCGATAAAATGATTGCGTCATTTTGTTGAATGATTAGTATCAGACTGATTTATGGTGAAGGTTTTGGATTGTAAGGAAGTGAATGAATTAGGGATGGGAAATGGGAATAGGTTAGAATGAGGAAATGTGACTGTGCATACATTGATATACTAAAAACCCAAGATGCACACTCTACGTCTCAAAACCGTCCGCATAAAATGAGTGCTTATTTCTAAATTATGCGCTCATTTCAAATAGTAACGGCAAATTTCAATGGCCGCGTTTTCAGTGTCAAAACAATGTATTATGGCATCTTTTTTATTTTAGTCGCATAATAAAAATTACCCTGTTGAACAAATAATGGACTCGATTTTTACTATTCGACTAATATCGACTAATATTATAAATGCGAAAGTAACTCTGTCTGTCTGTGTGTTACCTTTTTACGCCTAAGCCGCTGAACTGATTTAGATGAAATTTGGCATGGGAATAGTTTAGGACCGTGCCCAAGTAGCACAAATAGCTGTATAACTACTCACTTTTAGACCTATTTGAAACTCTATGCGTATTAAGACTCTTTTAAGAGTACACTGGTGATCCTACAGGTGCATAATAGCTGTCAGTGATATTTAAACAGCTTAGGCTGATTAAGAGCTGCATTAAGGCTGATTAAGAGCTGCATTAAGGCTGATTAAGACCGACAAAACTACCATTAATACGCTTAGAGTGCTATAAAGGTATATTTTCAACGACGCTATTCAGCTTTTAACCTTTTTTAATGCCTTAGCAGTAGTAAGGGCTGTTTAGTGGATGAAATTACGCCAAATGCTGTATAAGAAGGTATTTGTGAACTCCTATTACACTGACTTATTAAAAAGGCACGTGTGAAGTATTATAACGTTAATAGCTGTATAATGGATGATTTGTGGCCCACATTACAGCTTATTGCTGAATATGTCTACCACTAATCAGCCTTTATACTGCCATTGATAGTGTCTGCATAGCGGTTGTTTAAACATTCACTAGATGCCTCGCAGCTGCTTAGAGACTCACTAGTGTATCGAATTAACGGCTTTTACTTTATAGTGGTTCACATAAGTACCTTTAATCAGACTTTATCTGAATAGAAGTAACATGTGGTACTGTAATCAGTCAGTGTAACTTGTAACGTTGATGGCGATTATACTGACGTACAAACTATAAATATACTGATTCATTTTTCCACTTATAAGATGTTTTGTGTATGAATTAGGAATGTATTGCATTAGTTTTACTTCCTGATAACATAATAATAACTTTTATCTTATAATTCTTTTCAAAGCACAAAAAATTGTTTATTCAAGTTTTCATCACGGCTTATTTATATCACAAAACTAATTAAAAACAGAATATTTTCGAGGCGCACTAAAATTTTCTTAGACATTATATATGTATAATGTCAGTAAAATTACATTCCCAATCATTTTTCTTTTATTAATACCAGAGAATATGAATATTCACTCCACGAAACAAGTGTTCAATTGGCAGCTATGGGTTATTATATTTACTTCTATATATTTGCTACATCAAATATGTTCACTTTTACACTGGCCGCAAGCAGCCTTTCCCGGTTTAAAACATCTATTAAGAGCGTAGATGTGACATATTTACTGAATAAAGAGTAATCTCTTAGTCAGTCGATATTCAGCGCATAGTACTGTTGTTACCCTTTATAACACTGTTAAATTGCTGCTACACAGCTCCTAAGCAGCTACGTGAACTTAAGGCTGAATAATTTGTGCCCATTTAAGAGTTATAAGAGCTGTGTAACGGCCTGGCCACAGCCTCCGGCGGTGCGAATTGCGGCGCGTCTTGCGGCGACAGCTCGACTAGCTGCGACCGCGGCGGCGACAGCGGTGGACGTATTTAGGGAACGGCTAAACTACTAAAATAGCCCTAACAAAAGTGGCACGGTATTGCCTTGAAATAAATGCGTTCTTAGTTCAAGATTCATTAAATCAAGAATAAGAGCGCACCCAGTTAATCAGAAAAGGAGAGAACTTGGCGAATTTCACATTATTTATTATGAAATAGGAAATATCCCGATAAATTGACTGAATATTAGCTTTTGCCTGCGACTTCGTTCACGTGGGAGGTTTTCCCGCGTTAATCCCGATCCCGAGGAAATTTAGGGATAAAAACTATCCTATGTCCTTCCCAGGGTCCTACACCATTCCCATGCCAAACATGTAAATCGATTCAGCGGTTAAGGTGTGAAAAGGTAACAGACAGACAGATAGACAGACAGAAAGACAGACAGACAGACGGACAGAGTTACTTTCGCGTTTATAATATTAAGTATGGAGTATGGATTTAAAGTTATTTTTCACTTTGTAGTGTTTTTTGGGAGTCGGTTTAATTTTTTGGTAAAAAGTTTTTATTTTATAGTAATTTGTGTAGTTGCATTCGAAAAGCACCATTTGTGAAGTGGATTTGATGATGAAGACCTCAGATGGCCACTGGAACTACTCAATATACAAGTAGGAATAAGAAGTATTTCATGGGTTCCGCTTCGATTACTTGAATATGGTTATTAAGCACAATAAATGCTCGTCACAATACATATGATGAAGTGAAGCTGATGGTGAAGTACCAGGAGAACTCCTCAACAATTAACGGCCCAGCATTGGGAAAAACAATATTTTGTCTACTTTCTAACTAATTTCAGAAGTCGGACACCGCCTAATTACCGAAATTAAAATTATTTTTCACTTTACAGTGTTTTTTGGAAGTCGGTTTAATTTTTTTGGTAAAAAGTTTTTATATTCCGAAACTATTAGGACTATACGTGTGAAACTTGGTAGGTAGATGTATTCTGTAAACCGCTTTCCGATTTAAAGAAAAAAATTTAAAAATTTAAAAAAATATATATGTTCAGTTTCAGTTCCATGTACCCCACATAGAACTGAAACTGAAAATATTTTTCATGAATCTTATGCGTGTGTGGTATTAATAGACAGGTCTTTAAAAATGACATACGGGTTTCTAAAACCACGTTTTCATAAAGTTAATCGTTTATAAGATATACACTTCCAAAGTGGTAAAATGTGTCCCCCCTCTTACTTCTATAATAATGGAGTGAAAAAATACACAAAAAATATATGCTATGATTCTTAATGTAAACTTTCAACCAAAATTGGTTTGAACAAGATCGGGTTGGCAGTTTTTGAGATACAGCATATTTTCTAAAACCGCAAATAAAACTTTGTAATTCATACAAGCCCTATGAAAAACAAAGTTATTTGGTGTAGTTACTACGGAACGCTTCATGGGCGAGTCTGACTCGCACTTGGCCAATTTTTTAGTTTTTGTACGAACTGAACATTTTGGCATATTGAACCGTATGAAGTAAGCTCAACAAAAGGTAACTGTTGTATATCGTTGAGGAATTCCCTCAACTGTTTATGGTTTCCATCATCAGACCTGTAATGGCACTTATAACCCATATGGGTGCAAAGTTCATCAATATAAATGAATTAAGTCCAAACACAAAGAAGCTACTGTAAACCGTTGAGGAGTTCCCTTAACTGTCCTTCGTCTTCATCATCAGACCTCTAATGAAAGTCACAAACTATCTAGGTGTAAAGTTCTGGTCAATTCAAATTAATCAAGCCCAAACAAAAGGTTACTGCTGTAAATCGTTGAGGAGTTTCCTCGACTGTCAGGAGTCAATCTGATGAAAGGCTCCATCATCAGATCAACTCTAGACCTTCCTTAATTTGTAGTACTTTAAGATACTTAATGAAAAAAAAAACATTTATACGGTCGAATTGCGAAACCTCCTTGTTTGAGTCGGTTAAAAAAAAAAATGTTGTTTCATGCTAGGTTCGGTAACCAATATCCATCCAATTCTAAAAATAAGTATGGTTCTCGTTCTTACTTTTGTTTCGGTACGAAAAAGCATTAACGTATTTTAGTCACAGTATACAAGATGCCACTCTTTTTATTATAGGTTTCGACCACAGAAATCAAAAATACAGAGAAGTGGTAAGGGGGCGTATCGGTGTCCGCGCGACATGGCCACAGGGCTCATGTCACAGGCAAGTGGCCGCCTCCGCGAACTAGTGCGCTTTCGACGGCGATCGTGATAACATATATGAATGCCGAGTTGTTCTGTGGTATCTTGTAAAAACCGAAGCCAAAATCAAATCTATGTGAATCATGGAATCACTTACCATATGTAAGTACAAGTATTTTACAATATTTGTCTTTAAAATCATGAAAAACAATAAATCGTAAAATATTTCTTGGTTTTACTATGTTATTTTTGTTTTCAAATATCAGAGCGACTGTACTCCTTTTGCTATAAATACATTGCTCCTTAACCACTACCTGAGTTCGTCACTAAGTAACTGGACAAGCAATGTAAACATAACATACGAAACTGTATTACGCGGATTCATCGCGTAGTGAGGCCGCCACTTCTTGCGACGAATTAGTGATGTGCTTGTGCAGATCCACTAACGTAAGCTATCGACAGCAATGTCGATTGACGAATGAAATATTGCTATTATAGTTTAGGGGTTTTTCAACCGATGACATAAAAAAGAGGAGGTTATCAATTCGACGCGTATATTATTATTATTTTTTTATGTATGATCACCGATTACTCGGAGACGGCTGAACCAATTTGAAAAATGCTTTTTTTGTTTGAAAGGGTATACTTTGAAATTGGTCCTATTGTCACCAAGTCAGGATCTGATGATGTCCCATCATCAGATCCTGACTTGGTGTAATTTTTTGGTAAAAAGTTTTTTATAACATACGGAAACCTCTAAGAAAATATGTTTAACTTTTATTTTACATGAGATGACAGAAATAAAAATACGTTGAAAAGTCAAGTGTACAAAAAAGTAAAAAAATATAAACAATTTATTTTACGCCCGCAGCATGCGTAAGGAGTTCCGACGTCGCCATCGCTACAATAGTTTATTTTTCAATCTGTCAACCGTTTTAGCCCGGTTGGAAGATCGATGTAAATAATGTTTTTTTACTTATTTTGATTTTTTTACAGAGTAGTAGAGAAATGCGTAACCAATATTCGTAAAGTAAGTTACTTTAATTTTAGGTTAATAATCGGTGGTGTTTTTCGGTTTAGAATTATCGTATGTTATGCCTTATCCTCATGCTGTTTCTTTATTTTTTATGGTTTTTGTATTTTGCTTCCATTGAAGCTTCGAATGCGTTATAATAATCGGCATGGTTCAGATAATATATTTGTGAATTGAGCTTAAAATAAGTCAATATATTCATGCTATTTATTTGTTATGCATGGATGTGTGTTTGTTTTCATATATTTAACAATTTCTCTACTAACTAGGATTTTTCTTATAACAAAAACCTATTATAACCTACTAAACTATTACCTGCGGTTACCCCGCAGGTAATACTTGCGTAACACACTTACAGTAGGAATCGGTTTCATTATGCTAAATCAACAACACTCACTGCGGTATTTACGTTGTTGAGCAGACCAATATTTCGAACATATGAAGCAATGGATTAGCAATATACGTCAAAATCATTCAGATCTTGATTTATAGTGTGTTACGTAATTATTGCGATGCTTATTATATGGTGACGTTTAGAAGTAGCTTAGGATGTATGTAAATGATAAATAAGTGCTTTTCGTACTTTTCAGCTTCCCAAAAGATGGTAACATAAAAAAGGAATGGATTGATGCCACAGGCATGCCACCTAACTGGTACCCTACAAAAAATAGCACCATATGCTCGGTTCACTTCAACGCAGAAATGTTCTAGTCTCTAAAGAAAAGTCGCAGGCTTTTTGAATGGACAATTCCAAAATTAAGAGTACAACTGATATTTGCAGAAGTGTGTTAAATTTTATTTTATTACTGAAAGCTATTCTCATGATTGAGGGTATTCATAAAATCAGTCATTCAACTTTTCAGGATACTATACAACCTATACGGCTGGTATGTTCCGATCAAGAGCGTAATGTAAGTTAACATCGACTTCTATTTGACCTATCACTATGATAATTAAATATTAAGATTTAAGTCGAAAGCGCCAGGGTAGCCCTTAATACTTAGTAGGTAGTACTTAATAATAATTATGTAATGTTATGTTCTTAATAATATGTTTATTGTTATTGTAATATTTTCTGGACATGCCATTTTTTATTTGGTTCATTTTCAGGTGCCCAAAAAAAATTGTACAATAATAAATGGAAGAATCGATAACTTTCCGATTTAGTCAATCACTAGCGTATATGTAAAATAAATTGCTTTTGCACAGCACAACGATAGCGACCGATGTTTTTGTGTGGGTAAATTCTACGGTGCATGGTAAATACACGCTGTGTTTGACGGAATAAGGTTTATTATTGATTGTATAGTACGTTCTGATTTAAGAAATGCGGGTGTGTGCGCGAGTGCGTATATATTGATTTTATTAAACTGCATGTGTAGTTGTTGCCCCGCCCAGCGCCTAACTGGAGACACACGGTTCCGATATAATTTCGTCTGTTGACCAAATCTACTTATTTATTTTATCTATGGTTTCGACGTATTTATTTTTTCGAGGAAAGCGATACACCCCTGCGTTCACGAGCGCGTCTATCCGTAGTATTATAGTACTCTATGAGCGCGTCTCAGCGCGGAATGACGGTCGGAGCCGTGCGTTCGGTAGAAAAATGTATGAAGAAATTTGAGACCGATTTTATTTATTTCATAAATCATAAAGTTTTTTATGTATGTTCAAAATAATTAGCTTAACGTATAGATAAATACATAGGCTATAATTCTTCTTATTTTGAAGTTAAGAATATGCTCCAGATTTGGCTTACAGGTACGTATTCACACCCCATTTTTTGTAATTTTCTACGATTATTGCGGCGATAAAAACGTATTTGTGTGAAAAAGATGTATAGGACTGTGTAATTATAATGCATTCAATGTGGAGATGAATAAATTATCTTGAAATTAATACCATAACATTGTCAACATTTTAACTCCTTATGTATCAAAATGGTACCAGAAAAACACTGATATTTGCGAGAAAACGTAAATGCGTCCTTAAATCACATTTCAATTTTTATGTAATAAATTACAAACAAAAAGTAACATTAGAACTATTAGAAGGTATTGAGAACAAAAGAAATAGAAACGAAACGTGTATGTGTGTGTAAGTTTGAGTGTATGTGTGTAATTGCGTGTGTTTGTGTCTGGAACTCCGGACGCGTGTGCGTTAACATGAGTGTGTGTTTTGTATAGCTTAATTTACTGTACTAACGAAATGATTTTTTTAATATCGTCATAGCTCAAAGCCATGGTTTTAAAATTTGTTTGAACTTATGTCACATAAGCTTCTAAATTGGGATAGTTTTATTTGCTCTATTGTAGATCCTAGAACTTAATGCCTAAAAGTATCTAGACGTAAGTTTAGTGTGACATTTGGGAACTTTACAAACGGGAAACCCAGTGCGTTTGCTTATTAAATCTGGACTTACTGGTAACAATCTGTGTTTACGTAGTATGGTACGGAGGATATATATTCCGAGTTAGGGACACGAAAAAAGTATCGATACTTTGTAGTATCGAGTACGTTTCGTTTCGATACCGATACTTTTGTACTCGATACTGTGTATTTGATACTTTTACTCAATGAGTACTTTTTGACAGGTATCGTATCGAATAAATCTTGGAGGGCAAAGCCATCTGGTTCAATTAAACTGAACCTTCTAAATCATTTGAATTGACTTAACTTAAAATTTATTAATATGCATGTACTAGATTAATACCGTAAAAGTCTGCATAGATACCTTACGTTGACAATGTCAATTAAATCATATTTGTACGCTTCTAGGCAGAACATACATTACATTGATTTTGACATTATTATTATTTTAATTTATTTTATATTTAACTTAGAGTTGACAATTAATGTAACTTAACTATTTTTTTTTTTTTTTAATTTGTCTATTTTGCATTGTATACTATTGTCACATCATAATATTATAATTAATGCATAACTTAAATTCATAATAATATATTTGCACGCCATATTTGGCAAACATGATTGAATCTAAATTTTATTATGTTACCTTGCATGCACGTTTTTTTTATTCTTGTATGTATACACATGTTTATGCAAATAAATGAATCTGAATCTGAATCTGAATCTGAAATCTGAATTACATTGAGCTCGAAATCGTTCCTTCAGTCTTTCTGTTCACAGTTCAGATCCTGTCCTTCACTAATCAATCACTCAATCGTTCGCCGTTAGAAAATTGTTTTGTTATTATTATTTATAAGGTACAATGTAGTTCTTATAATATACAACGATATCCCACAAAACCGTATTATTTGTATTATTCTTCGTGTTCGTCTCGCGATTTGTTTTTCTCCGGTTGATCGTTATTGTGCTTGACTATTATTAGACTTATTAAATGTGAATGGGTGCCATCTAAAAGAACCTATTGTTCCGTGCTGTATATCTATTAGTGATTGTACGGAGGAGGAATGGGTACTAGTATGTTGCTAAAAGAATAAATAATATAATATTGTTTAAATAATTTGTAAAGTCACAGTTGTCTTTTCTATAGTACTATTACTACACTAGTGTACCAATACCATGAGTATTGATGTTCTGTTCTTCTGTCCTACTGTTAGTACTAAAGCTAAATTGACATTACTGACTGACATTGACGGCTTGACGTATGCACATTAGGCCCTAAGAAAAGTGCTCGATACTTTGAAGTATCGATACTTATCTTTCGATACATTTATGAGTACGATACTTTTTTTTCGATATTACTCATGAGTACAATATCGATACTTTCTTATCGATACCGTGTCCCTACCTACATGTAGTCGTTATTTAGATTTTAGGGATATGTAAACTAGAAATAGTTAAATTAATAATAATTTGTATAAAGGTACCTTCTTTATGGTATTACATAAATGATGATAAAATTGACTTTGTAATTTATTTATTATTTTTATACTTTTATCACAGTCTGAATAACAGGTAACTCAAGACAGGCCTGTTGGTCTAGTGGTCGGTGGCCCTGACTGCTATACGTAAGGTCGTGGGTTCGATTCCCACCCAGGACAAATCTTTGTGTGATGAGCACGATTATTTGTTCTTTGTCTGGGTGTATTTATCTATAATGTGTATGTATTTAGAAATATATACGTATGTTTATCAGTTGTCTAGTACTCATAGCACAAGCTCTGCTTAGTTTGGGACTAGATGGCGTTGTGTGAAAGTTGTGGAATATTATTATTATTATTTATTATTATTATTGTTATTATATTAATGTTTATTATAGTTGACTTCTCATTTCACGTGAAGACTAAGGTGAAGTTAACAGTAAGTGTTGATCTCTCCGGTCAAGATGAAATGACATCTCTATTATAGCTCACCGCACAAACCATTTTAGTAGAGTTGGTTGCAATATTGACCGGCACCTCGCACTCTCTTCACCCTCTTTCCACTGTGATATTTTTAGAAATACAATACAATCATTCTGATAAAATTCACCATCATTGGTAAGGGCAGCTGTGTTTGCTTAAAAACTCACTTCACCTTAGTTTCAAGAGCTATTTTACAGAAACAACCGAAATCGTACCATGACAACTTACGTGATATGAACGTCAAGTGAACTCCTAATTCATCTAATAACGGTGGAATGACATTTCACTTGAAGCTCACTTCTCTTACATATTCAGGTTAAAGAGTTTTTTAAACATTAATTCATTCACACTCCTCTAATTCATTCAAACAGGGAATTTCTCCTGTATCCTGTTAATATTATATTATAAATGTTAGCTATTAATTTGGACCTCGCCCGAATTGGTGACTGGAGCGCTGAGTTTGGGCTGAAAATCAATCCTGCTAAGACTCAGGTTATTGTTGTTGGTAGCTCTCGAACTATCTCCAGGATTGATTGGACGGCACTTCCCCAGGTTTCTTTCAATAACACCTTCATACCTTATAGTCACACTGTGAAGAACCTGGGAATACACATTGACGACACCCTTTCTTGGACTAAACAGTTACAGGAAGTTAGTTGTAAAGTATTTGCTTCTGCAGGCTCCTTGAGACGCTTTCGTAATTTTCTTCCCATCTCTACTAAAATTGCAATTGCACAAACTCTTCTTCTCCCTATTCTGGACTATGCTGATGCCAGCTATCTCGACTTGACCCAAGACCAATTAGACAAGCTAGAGCGACTTCAAAATCTCTGTATCAGGTTTATATTTGGCTTGCGCAAGTATGACCACGTTTCTGATTTCCGCGCTCAGCTCAAATGGCTTCCTATTAGGTTTCGCCGGAATCTTCACTTACTTTCTCTGCTTTATAATGTGCTCTTTAATCCTTTTACTCCTTTTTATCTTAAGGAACGCTTTCAGTTCCTCTGTGACACACATTCTAGATCCCTGAGATCATCGGAAAATTTAGAGTTAAGTATTCGTATGCATTCCACTTCTTTCTTTGATAAATCTTTCACTATTCAAGCAGCTCGTTTGTGGAATGCATTACCCATTGAAGTGAGGCGTGCTCAAACGCTACCAGCGTTCAAAAGAATGGTGAAGGAGCATTACCTCTCCCTATAAGTTTATCCCCTTCTTTCTCAATTATGGTACATGTAATATTTATTAGTATATGATTTTTGTATTGTATGTATGTATTTTATATTATTATGTTCAATTAATATTATTTATGTTGTTTGTACACTGACAGCCCTTAATCTGTCTCCTTTAATTTTTGTCCATCCAAAGGTTGTCTGTAAGAGATCGCCCTGTGCGATAAGACCGCCCATTGTACACTAGTTTAAATTTTTGTATCCATAGAAATATTGTGAGGTGTACAATAAAGTATATAATAAGTAATAAATATATTTTTAAAAAGCACCCAGACCCGGAACTACTCTGTTAAAAGTGTAAGTTAAACATGTTGTTTCGGTGCGAGGATCCACAGAACAGATAAAAGAGGTTAGAAAGGAAATAGTTCCTGATTTGTATGAGAACGCATGTCTCCGCTTGTCTCCCACTCTTTAGCTCCACTACAAGCAAGAGACCCGTTACGTATGCGAATTACGCACACACTTAAATCGAGAGCTTGCTACTGGTTGTAACTCACTGTCGATAATTAACATGCGCGATGCATCACGGCCAATCAGGGCGAAACGTCAATGGTTGAAGTATTGAGGACGCGACGCATGCAGTACATTGTAAGCAGACTTGGTCATTGCGTTGATTAAGCGAGTACACATCGGGCAATGAATATTTTTTGAAACTTGTTGCAATAATGTTGTTAATGTTTGGAATTTCATAGCGATCACAATATTTTTATGTTTTTAGGGTTCCGTAGCCGAATGGCAAAAAACGGAACCCTTATAGTTTCGACATGTCTGTCCGTCTGTCTGTCTGTCCGTCCGTCCGTATGTCACAGCCATTTTATTCCGAAACTATTAGGACTATACATGTAAAACTTGGTAGGTAGATGTATTCTGTAAACCGCTTTCCGATTTTAAGAGAAAATTTAAAAAATATTTAAAATAAAGGGCGCTCCCCATACATGGAACTGAAACTGAAAATATTTTCTTTCATGAAACCTATACGTGTGTGGTATTTATAGACAGGTCTTTAAAAATGACATTAAGGTTTCTAAAATGACTTTTTCATAAAGTTAATCGTTTAAAAGATATAAGCTTCCAAAGTAGTAAAATGTGTGTCCCCCCCCCCTCTAACTTCTATAATAATGGAGTGAAAAATCTAAAAAAACCATATGTTGTAGATCGTAATGTAAACTTTCAACCAAAATTGGTTTGAACGAGATCGAATCAGCAGTTTTTGAGATACAGTATATTTTCTAAAACCGCAAATATAACTTTGTAATTCATACAAATACTATGAAAAACAAAGTTATTTGGCGTAGTTGTAAAAATTGTAAATAATCTAGTTTTAAAAAATTTGTAAGGTTTTTTGTTTTTTTTTTTTTCAAATAAATATATTAAGTATATTATATTTATTATAGTTACTACGGAACCCTTCATGTGCGAGTCCGACTTGCACTTGGCCAATATTTTTACAAATAAAATTGAAATAAATGTTATTTTCACTTTACTGATGGAAAGATATACCTCCTCGCTCTATACTGGCGGTCTGACTTTTTGTTTTACAGGTTATAATTGCACAACACGGCATTTTAAAGCAGAGCTCTATGTTCCGAAGTAGTCCGAAGCGCACTAAACGCGGTGAATAAATTAATCGGTCGAGCTATGATATTCGAATCATAGTTGTGGGCTTGTGGCGCGCTCGCCACGCCCACATTACCATTCCAACCTTATCGCACAGACCGGCAACTCTTAACTGCTGAAGCTTAAAGGGTTTTTAAAATCATGTCAGGTAGGTATAAAAGTTGTTTTATTAAGGTAAGTGGGACAAAAACACACAAAATTAACTGCTTATTATTTATTATTCTAAATTACTTATATTAACATTAAAATTAAGTTATAACAACGTTAACAACGATCACTGTATAAAAATACTTAAAACAGACAGACATTTGGCACATTTCGTCTTATTTTTAAGTACCTTACATATTATTTTTTTCAACAATGTAGTTTGGAGACCATTATCTATATTGCTATTTTTCCTACCAGGCACTTAAGCATATGTTTTTTTTTTTCAATATTATTTCAAAGGCACTGTTTTTTTACTAAAAGCATAACTTTTTAAATTACAACATTGCAAAATATGCAATAACACGGTCCCCGTCTTATTCTTAATTAAATTCAATCTACTTTAAATGTTTGTTCATTTTATTTAATATAATTGTAGCCCATGTTTTTAGGAAAGCATTTCTTATATTTTATTTATGTAACCAAAATACAGTATGTTAACTAACAGAGGGCGTTCTCGTTAACTCACAATAGTATAGCATCCATAATTCCATACATGCTAAAAAAATATTATCACTCGAAAACAAAATGTTTGTTTATTTTTTAATATTAAAATATTCACTAAAAATGTTACATTGATATGTAAAAGAAACACTATACACGCGTACTTGAAGGACGGCAACGTCGCAAATTATTTATGAATGCCTACGCGCGTACAGAGTGTTTCTTTTACGAATCAATTTAACATTTTTAGTGAATATTTTAATATAAAAAAAAAAAATTAAAACATTTTGATTACGACTGGTAATATTTTTTTAGCATGTATGGATGCTATACTATTGCGGGTTAACGGGAACGTCCTCTGTTATTTAACTTAATGTATTCTTGTTTTAATAATAATTATTAGAAGAACAATTTAAAATGACTGTCAAAATATAAACTTTTAATAACAAAAATAATTATAAAACTCTTAATATTTCTTGAATTACTTGGCAGTAATCAATTTGAAGGCAGCATACTGACAAAATGCCAATATTTATGAATTACAATAAACATTATCACTTCTTGTATTGTACGAAACATTCTCCCTCTATTATATCAAATTATATGAGTATTATATCACAATATATTGGACTCATGCACTCATACAATCTCTTCTATATTCCTTCATTTATAATTGATTTAATATTATGAATAATAACTAAAGCAAAAGTTTTATTTTAATACTTTTTGTTACATAGTTGCATTACAATTTGATTCTTTTTGGCACTGAAATTAGACGGCATTAAATTCTAATTTTTATTACTATGATTTAGTAAACAAAAAGTATTAAAAACAGAAAAGTCTAAAGAACATTTAAACTATTAGGCCAGCTAAGAGTCTAAATTATTATTTGGCTAAATTATACATATATCATTAAATTATTATCAAAAAATAAACTATCTACATCCACATAAATTCATCAATTCTATATAATGATTTATAATTTGACAACACAAAAAAAAACAAAGTAATTATTAGGTGATTCATCAGAACTGATTGTTTGTCGTGTCCTAAATTATAAATATTACAATAAAAACCGGTGGATCTACAATATATTACTGAAATAAAAATAATTAATATATTATAACTTTGATATAACAGACAAAGCTTTATATAAATTATAAAAATAAAATATTTGATTGAGCTATAGATTTTAATTAATTTTTTCATGTCATGTTATGCCAATTTCAAAGAATGTCGCATTTTACTACAATTAACATATTATTTTACTTCGTTTTAACTCGGCAGTATCTATATTAAATTATTTAATATGCCTTACATCTTTCACAATAGTATCACAACATTTGTTTCAGGGCTTATCCACAATTCATAGAAGCTCCATGCATTTTTCTTACATTCCAACGCGAGGTTTTTTAATTGACTATAAACATTATGGTATCCTTCAAATCTTCCCTCACTTAGCCCTTCTTACCAGCCAGAATAGCTTGGATTTGCGAAACAGTCTTACCCTTTGTTTCTGGGATCAGGAAAAAGACAAAGATGGTACCGAGGACCATGAAAGCGGCGAAGAACCAGAAACAACTGAAGATGCCGATAGCATCCTTCATGATAGGGAAGCAGAGGGTCACGATGAACACCAACATCCAGTTCACGATGACAGTAACGCCGGTAGCCGCGCCGCGGAACTCGACAGGAAACAACTCAGCCATCATCATCCAAGGAATGGGTCCGAAGCCCATGGAGAAGGAAATGATGAAAAGAATCAAGCAAACCAACGGAATCCAGCCAAGAGCGGCAACGTTATAGTGATCCTCTTGTAACTTGAAGTAGATGCCGAGAACGACGAGACAGAGTCCCATGATGATTGAGCTTTGGAGAAGGAGGATCCTACGACCAGCTTTATCGACGAAGACTGAGGAGAAGTAGGTGGCGATGGTCTGTACAACGCCAACGATGATGGTGGCAATAACAGCGGGGATGTTGGAACCGACGGATTGGAAGATGTTGTTGGTGTAGAAGATGACGGCGTTGATGCCGCTGAACTGTTGGAAGAACATGAGGCCGAGACCGCAGATAAGGGCCATGCGGGAGGCTTTGTTGGTCACCATGCTCATCATGCCGGCGCGCTGACGAGCTGCGTCGTCCACCTGTAAATATAGATAAGCATTACTATTATAGATTTTAAACTCTCTAAGCTTATTGTTCTGTTAGTAGTTTCAAAATTGAATACAACTTTCGAATTGTTCCATTTTAAGTTGGAATCAGACATAACTTTGCAAAATAAGATATGAATATTTCAATTGAATTCAATATGCTCCTTCCTGCCCACAAATCATAGTGTATGTTGTACTATCTCACTTTCTGCATATTTGTGAGCGAGAGGGCGCTGCTGCATACTACAGCACTAAATAACTTACTTGAAATATTATTTTTCTAAATTCAAGTCTTCATCAAAGTTCTTTTAAATTATTGAGACTACATTTACTTATACAAGATAATTTCAAATATTGGCGGTTAAGCAACGAACGTGCTTAAGTACCTATCGTCGCTCGAGAAGACCCTTATAATGGTACTAAGAAAATGTAGGGTACCAAACAAAAAAAAAAGACAAAAGACAAAAGTGGACGATAGAGAATACTTGTTTTAAAAAACAAACATTCTCTATCGTCCACTTTTGTCCATCATTTTTTTCCATCAGGTGAGATTGTGGTTAGGTGTCAAACAAGATTATCCGTTCCTACTAATATTGTTAACTAGCGACCCACTTGGTCTGCACGAATTCAAATATTCGCTGAAACAAGTATCTATCTATTACAATCAAAAGCCTTACATCTTTCTGCATCTCCTCAAGTTCTGCCGTCAGGTCGGCGTCGGGTCCTCGCAACCAGCGGAGAGACTTTTCAGCATCACGTCGGCGGTTCTTGCCCAGAAGGTATTGAGGAGTTTCTGGCATCCACCTGAAAATCAGAACAAGTAGCTGTAATTAAAACTTCCTTTGTTTTTTCTTTTTCTGTGGATAATTTACTAAGCTAACTTAAATTATTTATATTTTAAACACACAAGTTAAAAGATTTTCTGTCTGTATGACAGAAAATACAAAACATTGATTTACTCAACACAATCGAGTTAGAAATGGATTTCAAACAAGTCACAGCTTGTATCTTGGTGGCACAATAATATTGACAACAGAGAGGTTGATTGAATCTACTCGTAACTGCAGTGTGACACAGCACTGCCAGACTAAAACAACGTAAAAAACTGTGATAAAATTTAAGTTATTTAATACCTATCCTGCCGGGAGGAACTATTGCCTAGACCAGGGTAGGCGAACCTTTATATATATCAACTAGCTTGTGCCAGCGGCTTCGCCCGCGTAGGAAGTTTTTCCCGTGTAAATCTCGATCCCGTGGGAATTTCCCAAAATCCTTTCTTAGCGGATGCCTACGTCATAACATCTACCTGCATGCCAAATTTCAGCCCGATCCATCCAGTGGTTTGGGCTGTGCGTTGATAGATCACTATGTCAGTCAGTCAGTCAGTCAGTCAATCAGTCAGTCAGTCACCTTTGAGTTATATATATTTAGATGTGCCATTTTTTGTAAACAAATTTTTATGAGATCGCAAACGTGCCGTCATACAATTTTGACTTTGTTATTGGAAAATAATAACAATGGTATCAACTCAAAATCCTTTATTTACAACAAAAAGGAAAATACAATATTTCCAATCGAAAACTCTGTAGTGTAGGGTCACTCGCGGTCGCTCGCCATAAAATACCTACTTCAAACTTTTTTTCTGAGTGCATAATGAATTTCGTGATCGGTGACGTGCCCGAAATATTATGTCGCTTGGCATCAGTGGCACGCGTGCCATTGGTTCGCCATCCCTAGCCTAGACCATCTCAACGCTTGCGGTTCAAGATAGGTCCGTGAGAATGTGGTCTTAACAATCTCAGTAAATTCTTGTGCGTCTCGGAAAACACTTTAGGCTGTTGGTTCCGATTATCATTTACAACTCTTTGACAGTCGTTTCGAGCAGCCAGAAGTCAGGAAATGCGACACCAGTCTTGCCAAGCGGATGAGCTTGATGTGTTATAGAAGTAAAAGAGGCAATCGCTCCGTGTAGAGTACTAATACTCAACTTCACCACGTTAGATTGGAAGCGTACCCGAATAGATGGAAAAAGGCTAGGGAGATCGACCTGCTCTGGTATCTAGTAACCTAGGGTTATTCATTTTCATAGCTTAGTATTTTTCACCATGTATCAGCATAAGTAACAATAATATATATAACGACTACGGAACATAATTTCATTTCAGTCACAGCAATATACTAAAATTAAAATATTAAAAAGCAGATTTAGACATACTTTTATTCTTTTCAACAATATTTTTATAGTAACATCGACGTTATACAGATGTAAACATTTATTACTTGCAGAACCCGAATAAAATAATATTTTATAAAGAAAAAGATTGAAGAAGATTCTTTATAAAAAGAAAAAAGTAAAACAGAATCAGAATCCCGCCTTCGGTGAGAAATACGAATATTCTATATCCTATACATACATGCTCGGATGCAAAGCTTTAGAACATGGCAACGGTGCACGTTTTTAATACTGCACGCAACAAAGAAACTATCTGCAAATGCCAATTGCCAATGTTGCCTTAGATGTCCAATATCTATCTGGAAAGTTATTATAGGTACCTAATGTGTACAAGATGACACCAAATAGATGCCTAATTTATTTACAAAGAACTGGAAATCGTATGAAAATGGCAAGACTAATTTTTGTTGTTCAATGACTAAGAATATTCAGATTGTATCAGTTTTAAAATAAACTCTATTTTTAAAATACTTGAGTTGTTTATTTCATATCCACTAATTATTTTTTCCCCGATAAACCCGAATAAAATAGCAGCATTATGCAGACATTGTTCATTACTAACACAATGCAAAGCGAAATACCTCCAACCATTTATTTTTAGTTCAACAACAATGCAACTGACCTCTGGAACTGTATTGTCATAATTAAAATAAATATTGCTTATATAATCCTCTATTTAAATAACCTTTACATATAATTTAAACTGGAATTGCGTCCAACGCAAATTTATCATAGCAACCTGGCTCGGCTTAGCACGGGCAAATTCACAGAATATTTTAATAAATAAGCGACACGCAACGGCCCTAGGGGGTGAAGGGGTCAGAATGTAACTGACTAAAACGACCCCGAGTTCCCTCGCATACTTGCACTAAGTACTGCGAGAACACTTAAATACTGTAAATTGGGGCCATTTGGGGCATATTTAGGTCGAGTTTAGTCTTCAAACCTGATGACAAATACAAAAGCTCACCAGTAGCTAATCCCCCTTATGAATTGGTGAAAACTGCTTGAAAATATATTCAGTAGTTTTTGAGATAATCGCGTGTATAATTCAGACAGACGCGAGACGTGGCGGAAGACTTTGTTTTATGTTAGGTTGACATTTTTCCTCATAGATGTCGTTCGCCCTGGGGCAGGCGTGAGACTATCTATATAAACTTATCTATATAAAAATATATCTAAACTTAAAGCATTCCTATTGGATAAATGTTTGTATTCTCTGTCTGAATTGGTGACGGATGATGGTAAATAATTTGTATTAGACTTAACATAATTATATTTGACCATTCATTAGATTTTTTTTATGTTTTGTTTTGCATTTTATACAATATATTTATTATCATTGACATAATATATTATTAACAATAATTTATATTAGGATTGTATTTGACAATTGATTGACATCATAAATGTATATGGTTATCGATTATTATTTATAATGCTTGTTTATTTTTATTTTTTTTATTTATAAGTTATTTCTCTTAGCTGTAATTGATTGTAATGATATAGTACATACATATATGTTCAAACACAATAAGAATTGTTATATGAATGAATAAATGAAAAACGAAATGAAATATCAGATTAACTCACTGAAATTACCCCGTATTTCCCCGCGCACTTTCACCGAGGGCTGCGGGAGCCCTTAAGTAGTTCCTCGACTAGTGCCCTCCACCGCGGGCCCCGTGTGGTCAATCGTGATTTAACAGATAATAGTGGGTTATTATCTCTTAAATCACGATTGACCAGACAACTTCCGAACGAATGCACCAAATTGGATAATTCTTTCTTTGTATTCGTATAGTATCTATATATATGACATATATAATAAGTCATACATATATATGTCAGGACAAAAGACCGAAAATATTCACAAAAAATGTGGCGGCAAAACAAAGTTCACCGGATCATCTAGATTGCAATAATATTGCGATTAACACAAAGTGTACACAAAATCGAGAGTTGTTTAAATACTAGTTTTGGCTGCAGACACTGCTAGTTGAGGAAGTATCATGTTTCTAATCAATGCTAATTAGCAAAAGTACTGTATACAATCGGTAAAATGTATAAACTTATAGGAACATACATTTATAACATAGCTACTATAACTAGCGACCCGACCCGGCTTCGCTCATCCCATTCTGTTACTTCACACAAAACCTTAATAAATTATACACTAAAACTTTCTTTGCGAATCACTACATCCATTGGTGAATACCTATTTCATGAATTTGTTCAGTAGTGTTTGAAGTTATTTATTTATTTTAATTTTAATAGATCAGCCGCAACTAATTACACTATTTAATATAATTTATTCAAGCATTCTTCTCACAAAAATTCAAATATTCTGCCAGTTTTATCTTCCAGTCATCCACAAACAAAATCTGTGTTTGAGTCTAAGAAAGCGTTAATAGCGGCTAGAGTTCGAGGAATAGGCGACTTGGAGTGTGCAACTGTACGGCGAGTGGGAACAGCCAGTAGGCGGTGTTTTCTATGAGCACGGTAGTTGTATGGGACAAAAAGATTGCAGAACTCATTATGCAGGTCAAGTGCATCAATAATTCCCCTTAGAATCGTAAAATAAGAGACGGACAGTGACGGCTATTTGTGAACAATGATGGGGTCGGCTTTCTGTCTATTTCGCTGTACTAGTGACCTCCACAACCCAGTTTCGGAGTAACACGTCACCCGCTGGCCATCTCTCACATCTGGCAAGACTCGCGACAGATTTTCTGGCTTCTTCTGGTTTTATCTTTAATCGGCTTTTATTTAAAAAAAAAGGAAGAAATAAATCACTCACCAGAACACAGCAACTAGGAGTATAGGGAAGACAGCAGATATGATGGACAGGGTCCTCCAATGCGTCCACCCGCCCACTACAAAGGTGAACAAGATGCCCACGGTCAGGAACAGCTGGAAGAACGCGCCCAAAGACCCTCGGATTGAAGTCTCCGCTATCTCGCCGATGTACATAGGGGCTGCTACGCAAGCTCCACCTGGGGAGAAGACAGGGATATTTTAGTTTTTTCCTCTATTCCTAACTAACTGCTGCCCGCAACTTCGTTAACGTGAGAGGTTTTCCCGCGTAAATCTCAATCCCGTGGGAATTCCGGGAGAAAAAGTAGCCTATATATTATTCAGGATGTCAACTATCTACTTACCAATTTCATTAAAATCCATCTAGTAGGTCCAGAGATTAGCGTGTACAAACAAACAGACGGACATTTTTTTTAATTTTTGCCGTTTTACCGTTTCTTAACCCACCTCAATTATAATTTTTGTATAAAATTTTAATGTACAGACAC